>OZ004725.1:88881308-98881308 GCA_963924685.1 Dexiosoma caninum
AAGTTATCAATCACACGCACAACACTAGATTAAGAGCAGCAGGAAGATTTGAAGTACAGCAACATCTAAACAACAATGCAAAGCAAACACTAGCAGTCTCAATACCAACAATTCTAAATAAACTACCAGCAGATACAGTAATTATCGCTTATAAGCATGTCGGTTATTTGCATTTAACGCTTATATGCATGCCAACATGAGTAATTTTCTATTCGTATTTAAAATAGCGCAATTATTTTTAATATATGCATTTCGCTTATATGCATTTCTCGCTTTTATGCACCGTAAACAAATATACATTTTTTTTAAATCTATGAAAAAACTGCTCATATATGCAGGGTACATTTTAAGTTTATTTTCCTAAAATTAAAATTTGTCCATAAATTTTCCAACCGCAAATAAAAAGTTCCGTCTCTATTAATGCCTTAACCCAGCAGTCCGGTTACTCATTACAAACTGAAAGCCATCCGATTGTATAATATTATGTCAATAGGGAAAATAAAACGAAAATAGTTAAGCCCTTACAACTCGCATCTGATTCGGATTTGTCTTTTTCCCATCCAATTGTAAAGTTAAATGTTTATTAGAAATGAAGATCAAAACAAACACAAATAAAAATTTTGCATCGCATTACCATCTGATTTGGATGGCTTTGTAATGTATCATATTGTCATTTCGTTTTAATTATGAATTTTTTTCTTTTTTTTCTAAAGTAATTTTTCCGTTATTCTTTCTTTTTCATTTTTATTATTATTCCAAAGTAAAATTTGTATGAAGTTCAAAAACTGAAGTGTTGGCGGCATTTCTTGTGGTAATATAGTTATAAATTATTAAATAAAAATAATTAAAAAAGGTAAGTGACTGTTTTTTTTTATTTATGTGTTAATTTATATACATATGTATGTATGTTTTGTATTTTTATTTGTTGTAAAGAATAAAATGATTGGATTTAGTAAAAGAAATTTAAGAAGACTAAAGAAAATAGAAAGTGAACGTTTGAAACAAAATTCCGAAATTACAAAATATTGAAAAAAATGAAGTTCTTAATTTAATTATGCAATAGTTAAAATTCATTCCAAGATCAATGGCTTTCAGATACATCTTATTGCACTCCGAATTCACCATAATAGTTGGACCCATCCAACATTCGCTTACAATGTATATTGTGTTGGGCCCATCCAACCTTCGCTTATAATGTATATTGTGTTGGATAAATCTTACAGCCTAGGCCATAGTTGTGTAAATGTAAATAGAAATTGTATACAAACATTGGATGGGTCTTGCTTACATTGTCATTGGTCTCAAATCGAAGATGTATGTAGCAAAAATTTCACTGGGAAGTTTACATCTGTATGTAAAACCATTTGTTTTATTCAATTCAATTCAGTACGTTAGACATGTCAACGTATTGCTGTGGAAAAATTTTTGAAAATAGATGAAAGAAAACAAAATATTTGCATAAATCCAAATGAGTGAAAGGAAAAGAATTAATTTGTCTGTGAAACAAAAAGTTAAAATAATCAATGAACTTAAGGAGTGCACAAAACAAGAAATTTGTAAAAAATACGGTGTATCTATAGACACGGTGAATCGAATTATAAGAAATAAAAGTTCAATTATTCAAAAAAAGTAAAACGATCAATAATTTGTCCAGAAAGAGAGAGCGTTCAGGAAAGTTTAAAAAAGTGGATCAAGCCATTTCAAAATGGTTTGACCAAATGCGTGTATCCGGTGCCATAGTGTCCAGCAATATGATCATAGAAAAGGCTAAACAATTTGCCATTTCACTAAATGAAAATGAGTTTGATCCAAGTCTTGGCTGGCTATACCGATGGCAAAGAAGAGAAGGCATAAAGTTAAAAAAAAATTATGGAGAAGCAGCAGCAGCTGATGAAAATGGTGCTAAAGATTTTCAAAAAATTATTCCAAGTTTGATCAGCGAGTACACTCCCGACAACATATTTAATGCCGATGAAACTGGCCTTCTTTTTAGAGCACTGCCTTCTTCTACCCTTAGTAGGAACAATGTTAACATTTCCGGCATGAAATCGCCCAAGGATCGATCGTATTACAATTTTACTTTTATGCAATGCAACTGGTCACGATAAGAAAATGTTTGCCATAGGTAAACCGAAAAATCCAAGATGTTTCAAAAATAGAGAATTGCCTATAAAATATTTTTCCCAGAAAAAGGCTTGGATGACACAAGATATTTGGAAGGAAATAGTGATATCCTTTGACGAGGAAATGGTACGACAAAATCGCCAAGTTATCTTATTCGTGGATAATGCTTCAGCTCATAAAGAGGTCAATTTAAAGCATGTTAATATTCATTATTTACCTGCAAACACCACTTCCATTTTACAACCATTGGACCAGGGTATAATTCACTGCTTTAAGGCGTATTATCGACAAAGTATAATACGCAAACAGATTTTTTTTTAGAAGCAGGAAAAAAAATTTAAGATTTTGAAAAACTCCATAAACATTTTAACCGCACTACATATAGCCAAGCGAGCATATTGGATGGTAACGCCTGACACAATTTTGAATTGTTTTAAAAAGGTAATATTTGTTTATTTAACCTTACATCTGCACATGTAAGTATTAATGTGAGCACATACATCCATATGTATTAACTTATATTTTTCTTTTCAGTGCAAATTTTTTCCGCAATCTTTAGAAGTGTCAGAACAAGAAGACGAAATGACAGCAACAACTATTTCTAATCCTGATCTCGGTACGAATTTTGAAAATTTCGTTGATTTTGATAATGATTTGACATGCTTTGCACCACCAACCGACGCTGAAATAATCTCCGAACTTATATCTGGTGAAGAATCAAATGACGAGGCGGACGATTGTGATGTGTACGTACAAATACCAACGTTAAGTAACGCTTTGGAATCTTTAAGCATTCTTCGTAGTTTCCTTCTCTCAAAAAACGGATGTGCCAAAGAATTAGAAATGATTGAACAATTTATCTTTTCTAAATGTTGCGGAAATGTGCAAAGAAAAATAACAGATTTTTTTGCTAAAGATTAAATTAAATTGGAAAAGTTTACATACAAATAAATATATGTATGTAGAATTCGCAAATTTATTTTAACCAAACGGAAATTAATTTAACCCAAAATCAAATTAAATTAAACCAAATGCAAATTAAATTTGGTTTTTTTTTAAATAGAAATAAAATTTTAGTTATACATATACCGGAGTTTTTTTATACATGCACCACTGATGCATAAAAGCGATTTTTTATATTTTATTCTAATGACAATGCAACGGAGAAGAAATTTTTGCCTCTCCAAATTTTCTTAGTGCAAAATTTTAACTATTTCTTAAACTTCTTCTTTAGAACTTATTTTCAGTTAAATATTTGTTGGTCAGTTTATATAATGTTGCTTTTCGATTTCCATGTAAAGCCTGCTGTGTGAAATTGTATCTCTTTCAATATATGTGCACATGTACGTCTTTTCTTATATTCATTAATTCATACATTTTCATTACTGGAAATTTTCATTTCTATTGAAAGCTAAAAGCATTTTTTTTATTTCTGCCTTTTTGATTTCTATGAGGCGTTTTGTATGACGAGATACTGGCACCCATCATCACTTTGATTTCTTTCACTTACTCAACAACTACAAATTTAAAAAGCACCAACAACAAAAAAATATGCGATATAAACATTGATAACGACAATGATGATTGTGATGATGATGACGACCTTCATTGCCTTTTGTCATGCATTTTTATCGCAGATTTGCAAGTTAATCACAACATAAAAGACAAATAAAAGACTCTTCCTCCTCTGATGTCCTTCCCGTTCCAATAACTCCGAACGTGCATTAAACACTGTACTTTCTTTGAGCGAGAGTGTACGCTCCCTTTTAAATGTGAAGCATTATCATTATTACGAGCTTCTAAATGGCATCATTAAGGGATGATAGATTGGTGTTTTCCAAAAACATAATCTCTTCTCCATTGACAACTATTTATACCGTAAAGATGATCTAAAATTTTTTACCGCTTTCGAATAAATTTTTGTTCTAAGAGGAGTTTAACATTTCAATTAAAAAATTTCATTGCTTTAAATTTGCAATTATGTTAAATATTACAATTGAAGTGAATTGGGTGGAAGTGCTCATTGCCAATAATTATGGATACTATTGGCTGAGTAGTGTTGAGCGTGCTGACTCTGCCACAAAAATATCAGCGGCCTGAATGTCCGATCAGACCAAATAATTTTAAATTGTGTCTAAATACTAAACTAACTCTCATTCCGTTTAAAAATAATTAATGCGTCAACATACCGTGTTTAATACATATGATTCTAATTGTGCTTTTTCCCCTATAAACTATATGGTGTAGATGAGAATAAAAAAGCTAAAAATAGAAATGTGAGTATGTTATAAAAGTAAACTCATGGATTGCTATGTTTTTGTTTATAGATTTTTTGGTTTGTATGTTTGATATTCAAACAATTCTCGTTTGATTAATTGAATTTTAAACATATAGATCTTGGGTTTATATTCAGACGTTGGGAAAAATCCACTGATGAGCTAAGTAAGCGTTAGCGAAATAGTACTATATGGATATGCTTTCCTCCTCAATTTTTGAGTTACTTTTGTAATAAAATGCTTTATGATATTTTTCATACTGTATGAGAATATCATAGGGTATGTAATAATAAATTTCACATATAGTTTATAGGGGAAAAAGCACAATTAGAATCATATGTATTAATAAGTAAATTATTTCAATTCAACACACCTTTACGGTACACTAACGTTTCGTATTAAATTTGACTTCATTATTTCAGCTGCTGCATGGATAAAATAAAATTAAGTACAAAATAAAAAAAATCCACAAAATGTTTTTTTTTTCAAAATTCTATTTACTAGACTGGCTGCCTGACTGACAATTGCGATTATTTGTAATTTAAGATGCACTGAAGCGTTTTTCAAAATTGAGAGCAGCAGAGCAGAAGGGTGCAAATTTCTCATACAAAAACGAAAACCGACAAATTATTTATTTTCGTATATGCAGAAATTAAAGACAAATTTTCAACTCTATAGAAAACATCAATTGTATTTATACTGTTAAAGGCAAAAGTTAAAGAATAATGAAAAGGTTAACAATAACCCAAAGGAAGTTATCAAAAACATAGACATGTACATACATACACATTTACTCTTAAGCAGAAGTACACGAGATACGATTGTAATGGATCATATTGCTGTTAAACGTTATCTTTCGAATAAAATCAGAACAAAATGGTAAAAATTGTTCACCTTCCCCAGCAAACCAAATGAAAATTAAAGTCAAAACTCACCAAACTTGTAGAGGAAATACGATACGTTTAACTAATAGTACGAGTACTTGGAAGAGTGGATGGATCATTGCTGCTGAATGAATTACAATATGAATGATTTCATTTCATTTATTGCCAAAATGCTGCATTGTAATACTAAATACGCTTTGGGAAATGACACAAAAGTTTTATATTATGAAACACCATTGACTTTTAGATGATTTCAGATGGAATAGGGAAAAGGAATTACTGTTGGAAATTTAATGCGATTCGCTGAGATGAAAATGAAAGATTTACCGCTCTCATTTTCATTTTATCCGCTGTGAATATTGTACACCATAAACTGATGTTGGTAATTCAATATTATAAATACTGGCAACATTAGAAACGAGTATGAGATACCATATTAAGCGCCAGTTTTACGGATCTCAATCAAACTTAGTTTAATTGTTGTTTTGTTAAACTTACATAAACTCGAAATTTGGTTTTATCGACCAAATTTTTGCTCTGTGTTAGATAAAGAAAAGTCAAATTTATATAAATTTCTAATAATAATATTGTAATATATTTAAAAAAAAAACAAAAACATGAACAGCTGCTATATTTTGACTGCTCTAACTAAAATTTTAAAAGGGGAAAGCAGCTCAGTTAAACTAAGATAAAACCAAAATAAACTACATACATATTAAAAGCAGCATTTTAAATTCTAAGTTTAAATCCCTAGCTCTTAGAATCAGTTTATCTCATGCAGTTCAACCATGTTTATGGTTTAAACGTGTTTTTGGCTATCTTAGTTATTATGGCTTCTTCTTAGTTTAACTGAGCTGCTTTGCATGTTTAAACTTCAGTTAGAGAAGTCAATACCTAACAGCTGTTGAACAATACGTAGTACATACTTGCACAAATTCTGTCGCAATATGGAATAGTAACTTATGTCTATTTCACTCGATTGTTACTTTTTAACTTAAAAAAGTATGATTCCTATATATTCAACTCTGTTATTCTGAATTCTTTTGTTTTGTGTAGAGTCTCTAATAATAGAATCATATGTTATTCTATGCTTTAATAAATGATTTCTGTAATGCGATTTTAATATTTACATTACTTAGGAGGTTTTTTTTTATTTCGGCGATGTTTTCATTGATCTGTTAAAGATCGTTCCTAATTAGTTGGATATAGATTGTCGTCAATAGGAATAAGTGAATGAATAGAATATTCTTTAAAATATTTATTCTCTAAAAATTGGTATGGATAAGAAATACATTTCAAATAAAAAAAATTTCAAATATTTAGCATATTTACTTGGTGGACATCCTCGCTATTGGCGACAAACCTTTCATGAAAAAAGGAACTATATATCTATAAAAAAATGCCGATTAATTTTATTATTTAAGATGTCGCGAGGGGCTCCCCACATTTCAATGTTTCTTCTGGTTTTTTTTTTTTTTATTTTATATTTTATTTTATATATTTTGAATATTTATACAGTTATTCTTTTCTTTTTACCGTTTAGAATAGTAAAAAAAATTCTTTTTTTTATACGAGTTATTCTTTATTGGTAATTTATTAATAAGACACTATGTGTCTATTTTATCTGAGTTCTTATTATAAACTTAAGTAATTAATTAATAAGACACTATGTGTCTATTTTATATGAGTTTCTCTCACAAACTAAACTTACAATTAATTTTTAGGTTTTATAACCAACTATTTTATTAAAACAAATTGCATAGTTTAATATTTTATATTGCATTTATGTAGGTCAATAAAATATGCTTTATAAGCGGAAGATAATTTCCAATTATTATTCTCCTCAAATATTTTGCAATCTTGATTATTCTACATTTTGTTTTTGTGTCAGTGTGAAGTCTGTTTAAATAGCCAAGACACTATATTTAGGTCAACATCATAATGTCATTCAGCCGATATTGTGAATTTGTAATTTTTAAAATATTTAGTTCCTTAACTTACCTATTTTAAATCCAGAATATATTTTTATGAATATGGCTGTTAATATTTTTATTTTGAATTTTCATTGACAAGAACTTTTTCTGTATTGTGAATTTAAAAAAAAAAAAAATATTTTTTCATTATAAACAGAAACCAATTTTTCTGAAGAAGCTACACAAAAGAGTAACAAAATATCGAATCAAAATAAATATTACATATATTAAAAAGAGATATTAAAAAGCTTAAATAATTGGTGTTATTAACATAAAAAAATTTTAATTAAAAATTAATTCTTGTACATAAAAACAAATATGGCGCATAAAAACCACTCAAAATAGATACAAAAATGAATGCGCAGATGTTGAGAGCATGACCTGCTTATGTTAGGCCATGTAGTACGTTTGCAAAGCAATATTATAAATTTTCGGTAAAATAACAAATTTAACAGATATGCAAATTACATATGAGTTACAAAGTTGAGGAGTCAGTAGTGCCATTTACTAACTTTTATTATTTTTTATCTTGGACCAGCACTCAGGAGATGACCCCTACACATGCGGTGCTTTGTGCTGGAACTAGAGGAAAGATATAGTAGGAGAAATGATAGGAGGTGAAGCTTCACTATCTTACAACACTGTTTTTGCATGTTACGTTACGTTAGGAGCTTAACTCGACTTAAGTTACTCTTCCATATCAACGCAGTATTAAACAAGTGTTTTTGGTTTTGTTACAATATATTACAATAGCGCTATTTAACACGCCAGGCTATATTTTGCATATTGATTTATTCTCTGTGTGATATTTAGTATTTTTATTAGAAATTTATAGTGTTGTCATATGTTTTTTTATTGACTATTGAAAAAGTAACTTTTTTAAAAAGTACTTTTGAAAAGTTCTGTAAAGAATTTTACTTCTTGGAAAAAAGTATTTTTCATAAAAGGCACATTTAGCAAAAGGTACATTTTTAAGGTATAAAAAAGTAGACTAAGCATATAGAGGAACTTACTGACTAACTGATTCAGAATCGTTGACCCGGTTAGAGGTAGAGACTTGAAATTTGATGTGCCGCTCAATACGAAGGGATTTTTGGAAATTCAAACGTAGTCGGGGTGAAGATGGTTGAAGTAGTCTGCACGTTGGCTACAAAATCAAAAAGTCCTGGTTTCGACCACAGTTTCAGAGTCATAAAACCATTTCGCATTTTTTCTTATGTACGTATTAGTGTGCCTTTGCCGCTGAAACCTTCCGACAACAACTGACACACAAAGACACACTAATGCACATCAGAAAAATGCGAGATGTTTATTTTTATTTTAAAATTTCAGTCTGAAACTGGGGTTGAACCCACGTCTGTTTTTGGTTTAGTAGTCAACGTGCAGACTACCATCCATGGTGCCATCGCCGCCCTATAGAGAAGTTCGACTGTATTAAGTATTATGGTATTGGAACCGTATAATTAATTTTTCCAAAAAAAAATACCGAATTCCGAAAAATACCGAAGATCGAATTCGATCTGGCACAAGTCATTCAATATTCTTTAGCACATACTCGTGTATTAGAGTTATTTGGAAAATACGAATTCATATTAATTTTTATTGCATTAGGCTTATTTGTTTTTTTTTTTTTCATCGACGCCTAAATTCGGGAGTGTACCAAGTTTTTGTCTCACTAGGAAGTAGTGCGAGTACATGTCCGTAAGTGAAATTTGTGCTCCTAATTTCAACTTCAGACCAGTTTTTTCTGCGGACAATTAATATATTTACGCGGTTTTTTTAACATGTTAAAATAGAAACCACATTAATAAATACTTTTTCTGTTGTTTTGTGTTGAAGCCAAGCGGTTAAAAAGTGAAAAATGTACAGAAACATGTTTGTAGTTCCTTAATTTGTTGTTACCACTATCAAGTATTTATTAATGTTTGTACATATGCATGTACATACATATGTATATATGTAAGTATGTATATATATATACTCGTATGTATATTCAAGGTCAATATCATTGAAAAGTTCGGAATTTGTTAAAATTTGTTGCGTATGTATGCCAGCGCATGCGTATTGCCATGTGCATATACAAACACAAATTTTTTTCTGTTGCTTTTCCGCCAAAAAAACTGTGACGTCAATTTACAAGTTTTAAATGAATGCGGAAATTCATTATGTTGTTAATATGGCTGTTATTAAAATTGTAAGTTGATAAATACTTTCACAGCAACTTTTTCTTTGCCTACTAAGGATATCAAGAAATTTTTGCATTATTGAAATGATGTTTAATAAATTTAATATAAATTGGATAAATGTGATTTACAAACCTATTGTAACTAAAATTTAACTATTATACTCTCATTTTGCTAGCGTTTCATATTGAGTTTTTATAACTTTTAAGGTTATTTTCTTTGGTCTTGAGTATATTTGCTATATGAGTAGCTAGCAAACACTATCTTAATAATTATTTGAACAAAAATTTTTATATTCTAATAAACTTTTTACAATTTCACAATTACCACCTTTGACAAGTAAGTATATGGGCGTTTCCATGAGGGCTGGTCCGAGATGAAAAGAAAAAAGTAGTCAGTATATCAGAGACAGACGTACGTTTGAATTGGATGAAACGAAAGTAAAATTTTAATAGATTTGTTAATTACCTGTGCTTTATAATTTGTAAAAGAATAGAAAATAATCGAACTTCGAGGTTTTATGATGTAAACAATTAAATACGGTGACATAATGTGACAAAAGTAGAATTTTTCTATTATTTATTCAAAGCAACACAAAACTCTGTAAAGTCTCGTCAGTTTCTTCTTCAGAAACATTTTTAGATATGATTTTGAATATTTACAGATTGTTACACAAGATTTATTTTATAAGCGATAGTTTGAAATATTACTTGACACAGCGTAACGTAACATAAATTTTCTACATGTAAGTTATTCTTTCCTTAATTGGGAAATAAAAAAAACCACTATTTTTTTTTTTTTTTATCTGGGACTAGCACTCAGGAGATGACTCCTACACATGCGAAGCATTGTGCTGGAACTATAGGAAAGGGATAGTAGGAGAAATGACAGGAGGTGATGCTTAATTATTTATTTTTGCAGCTCTGCTTTCGCACGTTCTTTGTTTATACTCGTAGCAGTGCTGAAGCTTTGGTTTAGTAGCCATTTTCATTATTGTTTTACTTTGCCGGCGCTACACAATAACGACGAAGGAGGGCGTTCTGATACGATTGTGGATTGCTATCACCTGAACCCGGTATTGTTAAGTGAACAGTGACTATGCCTTCGCCACTGAAACCTTCAGACAACAACTGACACACAAAGACACAGTAATGCACATCAGAAAAATGCGAGATGTTTTATTTTTATTTTAAAATTTCAGTCTGAAACTGGGGTTGAACCCAGGTATGTTTTTGGATTCGTTGACTACGTGCAGACTACCATCCATTGTACCATCGCCACCTTCAATTTCATTTTTTATAAGGTCAGCGTGACCGCACTTGATTGATTTAAATTTTAACTTCAACTGTCTAACTTAATTTTTAATTATATTATTAATTTACCTTTTTTATTATATTTTTTGATATATATTTATTAAGCCTGAGGTCTTTTTTTATCTTATTTTGTTTTTTTATTATTCGATATTTCGTTAACAGCTTGTTAACATCATCAGGAATAATAGGAAATTTTTTCATTTTTCATTTAAGCAGCGTCCAATAACTCCCAGATGAAATAAGTCCCAAACAAAAAATGTGAATAAATCTCAAAAAATTTTCATACAAATACAGGTGTTATTTCATTATGAATACTGTACTTTGGTAACATTTTGCTTTCCTTTCTTATTGGGGGTTATTTCTTTCATTTATATAAACAATTTCAATCGTTAACTATCTGCAATCTGGTTTTCGGTCACGAATATGACATTAGAATATCAATAAAAGCGAATCAAAAATTTGCCCTTTCCAGATCTTTATTTACTATTTTCAGTATTTTTTGAAGTCCTTAAAACTGTAACAAATATTTTACAACAACAGCACTCTGGTATAATTGCTTTTTAAGAAGGAACTTTATAAGAAAAAACAGAGAATATAGATTTTTAAAAGTGTCCGAATTATTAACATAACATTGCAGTACATTTTGTTTTGGTGTCATTTAAGATAAAACTATGGGATTTTCCGTATAACAAAATTTTTCGAGTTTTCTTTCAAAAAAAACAGATCAAAAAATTGTTTTCCATAGACTGTAATATTTTGGTCACTGTTGAATTTTCTGTGGAAATGCCCATATACACAGTCAATGTACTTTAATAACGAATAATTTAAGAACAAATCTCAATGCTGTATAATTTGTAGCATGTAAAGCTTTACACCGAAACAATGCGCCGAAATAGTGATGCCGAATATTCAGTTCACTAAGCGTGACTGTTGTAGCGTTATGCGCGACTGCGATGGACTCTTTGTCGTTTAGTGCCGATTCTTTTTAAGCAAAGATTGTGCCAAGAATTCAACCAATCGGATGCATTTTGTGTCGCATTTTCATGTGTGACATTGATGAATTTTCATGGTCAACAAAATTGCTATAATCTCGCTTTTGTTTAATATGACGCCAATTGTCGTTATTTTTTGCAGTTAAGAGCTGATTAGATTTAAAATATAATCGGTTTAGTAATTTAAAATTTTTTCCAAACCCACCGAACCGAATCGATTTATTATCTCACGTTGACTACACAACCAACTGGTTCAACCGCAGTTTCAGACAAAAAAATTTTTAAATAAAAATAAACATCTCGCATTTTTCTGATGTGCATTAGTGTGTTTTTGTGTGTCAGTTGTTGTCGGAAGGTTTCAGTGGCGAAGGCATAATCACTGGTCACTGATAGATAAAAAAAAAATAGGCAGAATCGACTACCAGGACCTCAAATCACTCAAATAAGATGAAAACTTCATTTTTGAAATCAGCAACTTCCTATAGCATTCTATATTAAATCGTTATATATTAAAAATAAATAAGATTTAATTCGTATTAATTTTACATTTCTTTTTAAGATAAATTATTTCGCTACCGCTTTATGAAGGTGAAATAAAACCAATATCAAATAGTCATTAGGACCCAGTCATGCTTATGCTTCTAAGATAGCTCTTGCATGTATTGAAAACAGAGACCATGAAAAATATATTTAAAATAAACTTTACTTAGAACTGCAAAATCAGCTTCTAATATGATGCCAAGTTTATGTATAATTAAATTCTTAAAGAGGGAATTTAACTGGAATTAATTTTATTAACCATGACAATGCTTCTCATTTTACCATTAAAATAATAATTTATTTTATTATAACAAAAAATGCATCAACTATTCAGAAATAAAAATGGCGACCTGCTTGAACAATTTTAACAGCTCAACAGACAAACTTGTACGAGTATGTTGTTGGTTGCTTGTTTTATATTGTTATTGTTATTACTGTCTTGCATTTTCACTGGCAATTAACAGCAACATCAACTAACTAACAGCAGTAGCGACCACCAACAATCACAAATGATATTTTAGTCTCAAATAAAATTGCTTCGTCTGAGAAGCAAAGAAATTGCAAATTTGTTCCCCTCTTGTACAATCACAGGGGTGTTCAAGTCATATTGAGTCTTTTGAAAAGAACAAATATTATATGTTTTTTTTCATTATAAGAAGGCGTGCCTGATAGATATAAAATATTTATGCATGAAAATTTTAATGAGATTTACTTGTGAATCAAAACAAAAACATCTGGTATTAAATTTATAAAAATTAATTCCGAAAAAATCAGCACAACCTCTTTTACGAGTATTTACTGGAAGAAAGAAAATGCTTACACATGCAATGCTTCGTTTGTAATTCAAAATTATTCGCCTGAAGTTGGCTGCAAGCAATTTGTTCAAGTCACATGTTCCCATTAACGTCGTATGTGTTCTGTAATCGTTTTATTATGCAGATTTGTATTTTTGTTCTTGGCAATTTTCATACAAAAATGGTATATATTTTTAAAAAAATTAAGGTATTGATTTCACAATTTGTTGGTTGGGAAAATGTAAAATTGCAAAATTACACTCTTACCCAGTGAAGAATATTAGAAGAAAGTACTTTTGAAGTGCTTCCGAAATGTCAATAACTGTATACATCTTTTCGACTCCTCAGGAAATTATTAAAAACTACATCCAGATAAGTAATATGAAACTGATTTCTTTCCACAGAAATTGAATTTATTTGTAAAATCATTTCCGAAGTTTCTTCATTAATTAATTAAATAAAATTGCTTAAAGTTAAAATATGAAGTTTTCATTTCAGAATAAAACTAAGAAAACTTTCAAAAACATTTAATTCTGAATATCATGTGATTAAAATATTTATTATTTGTGTCCTGGTTGTTTGTTTTTGACAATACCGAAGAAGATACGACTATAAAATATTTGTGGTTTATTAATGTTTAATGAAAATGTAATATTTTTTAAAAAAATATTTTTTCATTATAAACAAAAACCAATTTTCCTGAAGAAGCTACACAAAGGAGTGGCGAAATATCGAATCAGACTAAATATTAAATATATTAAAAAGACCTTAAGCTTAAATAATTAGTGTTATTAATATAAAAAGAGGTCAAAAAACTAGAAAACTTATAACGTATATTTTAAAAACTTAAACTTAAAAACTAAAAACTTAAAACGTAACATGAATTGTGACCAATTGTGATTGCGGAAGACCGTGTAAATACAGGGTGGCGAAGAATGATGAGCTATATGGTTTGAATTCTTTATAACTTTTTTAACTATTATTTTTTCTTTGTTTTTTTTCAGCATTTTATGAAAAAGACTTGGGGAATTAATTATGAATCATTACACGATCGAACACAGCACATACTGCAGGTGCCTCAATGGCTTTGTTAAGGGACATATTCGACGAACGCATTATTTCGCGCACAAGCGATTTTAACTGGCCTCCACGTTCACCAGGTTTAAAATGATTTATCCAAAAAATTCGGAAGGAAAAAAATAAAACTACGTGTTTTATTGGTGTTCTAAATAAAAGACTTCTTTTCTTTATTTACGCTTTGCTTAAATACGGATATTTTGTTTATTGCTGCATTTCCGTTGTTAAAAGAAACAAATGCTAATTAATTGTTTTAAAACAATTGCGCAAATCAGTTCTCTAGAAATTTGTCTGGAGTTATTTATTTTATTAATTTTGCGGAAATGCGGCAAAAATAAAATGTGGCAATTATTTGGAAGTAAATTTTTTATAATAGGTTTTAAAAACTAAAATTCTTTAGAAATTAACACAGTTGGTAAAATTGCAAACGAAAATGCAACCAAAATAAAATTTTACAATTCTTTGGAAAAATATTAAAAGTAAGTGATGAAATAAATATTAAAATTGTCTGGAATTGAAAATGTTACGTTAAGGGAATAGTGGGAGATATAGCGGTGCTCTTAAAAATTTGTAGTTTATTAAAAAACCAACTCAACATTCTTTAAAACAATTTTTTTTAAAAACAATTCTTAAAACCATTTTACATCAAATAAAATTAAAAAACGATTGTGTTAACAACTAAAAAAAAATGAGTGAAAACGAAATTTCTGCAAAAGAATTTAATTGCAAGAGATGTACAGATGTGGATAATGATAGAATGGTACAGTGTGATAAGTGCGATCAGTGGTACCATTACGATTGTGTTGCTGTAAACAGTGGAGTAGTTGATGAAAGTTGGAGTTGTGAAAGTTGTCACATATGCAGCAAAAAAGAACCGGGTAATAATCCTTCTATTGGTAAGTCTATGGGTCGACTAAGACAGCCGCAAGCAGCATCGTCACCGACAATGTCAGGAGAGACGCAGCAAATGGCGAGTAAGACTACAACAGAAACTGCAAATGGAAACTTACCTTCTACAATCACTGATGTCAATGCATCGTGTCACGTTCAACAATAATAATCCTATTAGGGGAATAAGTTACTCTACAAGAGAACCAGCAAAACAAACAATGTCCACAGCAGCTACCTGCTCACTTTCTCTTCCTTTTAATAAAAATACACAAAAGCCTAGTACAAACCAACAATATACTACTTTATCACCTCATGTGGATTTACAGCTAAAATTTTTCGAAGAACAACAACGCTTGCAACAAGAATTCCTTGAAAGAATGAAAGTGTACAAGTCCAAAATAACCCCTTTAATGTGTCAAGTAATTTGAATTTTATGGTAGGTCCTTCATCATCACAACTGGGTGCACGTCAAGCAATCCACAAGCGGAAGAAGAATCTACGCCTTCAACTTCGCAACAAGATAGCGGTGCAGATCGAAACAACACTACAAATGGAACAATAAATTCACATTCGTCTAGGGATTATAACCAAACAAATATTTTTAGAATAATACCAATTCGTCTTCATAAGAAAAATAGCTACATAAATACATATGCATTTCTTGATGAAGGGTCTTCTGTGTCACTAATTGATAATAGTATTTTTGACCTTATAGACATTGATGGTGTTAAACATTCCTTATGTTTAAAGTGGACCGGTAACACTACTCGGCTAGAAAATTCTTCTTTAGAATCAGCTATAGTTGTATCAGGTATGAATAATGACAGAAAATTTACGTTGCAACAGGTACACACAGTAGAAAATCTAGCTCTGCCCCAGCAGACATTAAATATGGAAGAAATAGTTCCAAAATATCAGTACTTCAATGGACTTCCCATATAGTCTTATAAAGATCCAGCTCCCAGTATTTTAATTGGATTAAATAATTGGAGTGTGGCAGTTCCATTAATGATTCGTGCAGGTCAATGGGGTCAGCCAATTGCAATAAAAACACGCTTATGTTGGACTATTCAGGGCTGTAGCGGTAAGACAAAAGAATTCGGGTTGATCAATATTCATAATTGTGAGTGCGAAAGAAATTACAATGAGCTGCACAAATTGGTGAAGGATACCTTCAACTTGGAAGAACCTATACGAAAACCACTAATTTCCGAGGAAGATAATAAAGCTATGGAAGTGTTAAGGACTACATGTCGAAAAGTTAACGGGCATTATGAAGTGGGGCTTTTATGGAAAAAAGAGGTTCCTATTTTACCTGAAAGTTACAATAATGCTTATAAGCGCCTAATGTGTCTTAATAAGAAAATGCAGAGAGAGCCAAATTTGAAAAATATTCTACAACATCAAATTAATAATTTATTATCAAAAGGCTATGCCTAAAAACTTAGTGAAGTTGAAATCAATAAAATGTCAGAACGTGTATGGTATCTTCCGATATTCATCATAACAAATCCCAACAAACCCGGCAAAGTACGATTGGTTTGGGATGCCGCTGCCAAATCTAATGGAGTTAGTCTTAATTACTATATAAATAGTGGTCCCGACCTTTTAAAATCGTTTGTTGATGTGTTATTGAGTTTTCGTGTGGGAAAAGTTGCAGTTTGCGGTGATATCGAAGAGATGTTCCATCGGATAAATGTGAGAAAAAGCGATATGCACTCTCAGAGATTCCTGTGGTGGGATGAAAATGATGACGTTTATAAACCTAGTATTTATGTTATGCGAGCTTTAACATTTGGCATCTCCTGTCCTCCTTGCATAGCGCATTATGTGCGAGATATAAATGCTGAAGAATTTAGAGAGAAATTTCCACGTGCAGTAGAAGCCATTCAACATCATCATTACGTAGACGACTTCATTGACAGTGTGGACGGCATTCAAGAAGCGATCGATTTGGCGTCACAAGTAAAATTTATTCATGCTGCTGCAGGTTTCAACATTCGAAATTGGTCATCGAACAGCAGTAAAGTCACTAGACACCCACAGGAGTGTCACTTCCAAGATCAGAAGCCTAAAGAGTTGGCGAATACAGAGAAGATTCTTGATATGTATTGGGCCCCCATTAAAGATTCTTTCGTTTATATTTTCAGATTTGCCAGACGTCGTCGAGAAGTATTCAGCGATGAGATTATACCAACAAAAAGAGAATTACTCCAGGTGCTGATGTCAATTTTTGACCCTCTAGGTCTAATATCATGCTACACCACAAATTTAAAAATTCTTCTGCAAGAAGTCTGGCGATCTGGAATTGAGTGCGATACGGAGCTACTTGATTCATTGTTGGTCAAATGGCAGAAATGGAAGGTGGCAATTTCACATATAGCTGCTGTTAACATACCGCGATGTTACTCCTTACATCTAAATGAGGCAACTCATATGGAGCTTCATACATTTACTGATGCTGGCGAATACGCTTATGCAGCTGTTTGTTACATTCGAGTAGTCTACCAAGACAATTATGATGTCTCTATCGTTGCTGCAAAATCCAAGGTTTCACCATTAAAACCCATTTCAATACCAAGACTAGAGCTTCAAGCCGCTGTTATGGGTGTGAAATTAGCAAATAAAGTAGCAGATATGCGGCGCATAAAATTTACTACAAAATATTTTTGGTCTGATTCTAAAACAGTTCTACAGTGGCTGCGAATGGACCCAAAAAGGTTCCAACAATTTGTTATGCACCGTGTAGGTGAAATATTAGAAACAACAGAAGTAAAACAGTGGCGATGGGTACCTCCAAAAATGAATCCGGCAGATCTTGCAACAAAAGTGCAAACAATGTGGGAATTTCCCATGTGGTTTAATGGTCCAAAATTTCTACACGAAGATGAATCATCCTGGCCTTTATGCAACAGCTTTGATGAATGTAATCAAGAAGAAATTAGACACCATCTATTACTCATCAACCAAGGTAAAGAACAATTACCCTTCAACTGCGAGTATTTTTCTGATTGGAGGAGACTCTTCCGAGCCATTGCCACTATTATACTCTATTTGGGTAAACTTAAAGCGCATTGTAAAGGAGTTAAACCCCCAGAAGAATTGTCATTTGTAATGATAACACAAGCAAAATGTGCTCTATTCCGAGAAGCTCAACGGAGTGAATATTTTAACGAAATATGATGTTTAAAAAAGAGTAAGAAAATTGAAAAAGACAGTAAATTAATATCTTTGAATGTCTTTATAGATGATGATGGCATATTGAGAGCTAGAGGACGTACATCATTTCTGAATCATGAAGATGTAATAGTGCTGCCTACAAATCACCATGTAGCATTTCTACTAGTTCGTCACACGCATGAAACTTTTCATCATATGTCACATGAAACCGTCATCAATAATATAAGAAGTATTTTCTATATACCCAAACTACAAGTACTATTCAAGAAAGTAAGAAAATCGTATCAGATGTGTAAAAATACAACCACTACACCAATTATGCCTCAAATGTCTACATTACCACCTGCGAGGTTGGCAAGTTTTGAAAGGCCGTTTACATTTGTGGGCATAGATTACTTTGGACCAATTTATGTTACCGTTGGTAGAAGAAAGGAAAAAAGATGGGGTGTACTCTTCACATGTCTCACCGTA
Organism: Dexiosoma caninum; assembly: GCA_963924685.1. NCBI lineage: Eukaryota > Metazoa > Arthropoda > Insecta > Diptera > Tachinidae > Dexiosoma > Dexiosoma caninum. The sequence goes on from OZ004725.1 coordinate 88,900,007, forward strand.
CGAGCAGTACACCTGGAAATTGTGTATAGTCTTGACACCACCTCTTATGTCATGAGCATTAATAACTTTATGGCTCGAAGGGGTATACTGAGATAAATATATTCTGACAATGGGACAAATTTTAAGCAACATCTAAAATATTTACTGCCGATGTTGATCACAAAATAATTTCAAAAGAATTTGACAATATAAGATGGAAATTCAACCCACCAGCAGCGCCCCACATGGGTGGATCCTGGGAGATACCAGTGCGTTCAGTCAAAATAGCGTTATATCACATATGCCCATTTATGAACTTCAACGATGAGACTTTAAAAAACTCCATGGTTGAAGTAGAGTTCATCATAAACTCCAGACCGCTAACATTTGTTTCGTTAGAATCCTATAATGATGAAGCTCTTACACCAAATCATCTATTGCTGGGTTAATAATTTGTACAAATTATTATTTCCTGACGATGCTACCTATTTGGTAGCGAAATATTGAGAAATAAATAATAATTAAAAAACTTTTCATAAAAAAGACCATCGCTCAAAAATAAATATAATTAAAAAATTTTAATAAAGGTCAAATAAAAATAGAAGTGATACTAATATAACTTCTTTAAAAAAAAAAACTGTCCTTTATTTCTTATCACATAGGCATTAAAAGCTATTTGTTAAGTGATTAAAAAATACAGTTTTTAGTTGGTTAAAGGCACGGTAGCCTACAAAATTGTTTTAAAGCTCTCGCTAAATTATCGTGTAAGCAAAATTAAGTGAAATTATAAGATAATAAATATAATAAAAAAAAAATACAGCGGTGCTCTTAAAAATTTGTAGTTTATTAAAAAACCAACTCAACACGGCCATTATGGCGATCCCAATAGGACTAGAGCGGTTGTCTATGCTTTAGCATATTTAGCAGGTTATCTTCACATTCTGCCTAAGTACATATCGAGCCTTTGGTGCAATACTGTAATAATTCAAAAAATCGTGAACTGAGAAAAATGCATTTGAAGTTTTGAGCCATCTTTTTGATAGTATTTTCGTTTACTGAAGTTATTTTTTTACAATTTTTTAAATAAAGAGGCATGTTTTGTAATGTTTTCTGTTTGTAAATTTCTTGTCGTAAAGAAAATATTTGATTATTGCAAATAAATATTGTTGGAAATAGCTGGAGGCAATAAAGACATTTGTAGCTGTTGAATCTGAACAGTTAGAGATAGAACCATAAGCTTTTTTGCTTTAGATATATATTTCCCCAAAAATCATTTCTGCATACCCAGCTCAAAAAATTCAAATTTTGAGTTACTACGGTATTGCACCAAAGGCTCGATATGTCTTATGCATTTAGAACTAGTGTGTAAATCTTATTTAAACTTTGAACTATTTTTACATTCAAAACTTTTTATTTGAATGCAAATGATGGTAAATTGATACGTACGTTGTTCTTACCACCGACAGAAATAAAGTTGTCCTCATTAACTTGATTTAATTTCTCAATTGTTAAAAACCTTCAAATAGTTGCAACCAATTTAATTGCTAATATTTTTTACAATTTTATTATTCTAATTTGTATTATTACAAATTTACATTTGTATGTAATTATTTTATGATTTTTACATACAATTTGTAATAATGCGGTGCAACTGAATCAATGCAACACGTAAACAAAGTCAAACAGGCGTTGCATGCCACCAATTGTTCGGCTGTCCGTTGGTCGTACCTTTAACTGACGGCGATTGTATTTGATAACAACAAAAACACAAGAGTTGAGCAACAAACTCGTTTGAATTTAAAATTTTTCCAAACTGAAGAATTTCAGAGCGCAAAGTGTAAAAAATTAAATTAAAAATCTAAAATAAAACTGATGCAACACTTTAATAAATTTAAATCAAGTGTTTAGTTTTGTTTTTCTTCTGTTTTTATTTATTCGTTTACCCGGGGGTGGATTCATTCAATAGATTTGTTCATATTGTGGAAAGGATTATGTTATTTGTTCAGCTGACCTGGACTAAATATTTTCATTTGTAAGATTTTTATTTTATTTTAACATTTTGGTGTGGTCTTAAATCTTTTTATTACAATTACAACATGTTTAGCTATAAAAAAAAAAAATTAAATAATAAAAGAGAAAAACTTGTCTTTTAAAGCAAAATATTTATTTTTTTCTGGGTCCATTATACTCGTAACTGGGTAAAGTTGAACAACAGTTGGTAACTAAAGTTATAGAAAAACAAATAAGTTTTGCTTCAATTCAATTTTTCACAGCCGGTTTCTTGTGAAAAAGAAACATTGAAAAGTATTTGCCATACGAGTTTAATACTTGCATGAAGAAAAAACACACAAGTCTACTACACCCACCCACTTTGGCAATTCGCAAATCAAGTCTAAAGTTCAATAAAATTATTATATGAAATATGATTTCGCTATTCGATTTTATTTACTCAAAATAGAATTCTATATATGCGACACATACGTACGGACGGACGTACATATCCTATTTGTGCATACGATATAAGAAAATAGTTGAATTATCTTTTTCTGCCAATTATATTAAAATTGTTTGTAACTATTGTTATTTATGTCTAATGTATTTGAAATTTAGCTCGACTACAACGGCCACTAATCATATTTTTTTTCTTTCAAATTGCTGTTGATATCAGATGAAATGTGGTTTAAAGATTTTTGTTTTTGTTTAACGACCGTTTAGCCACACCTTATTTAGAAGGGGACTATTTCTAATAGTTTTACTTTTATTAAAATTAAATAATAACAAAAAGCAAATGCTTAAAATAAAGCAGTTCCAATGAAATTGTTCAATTTAACACATCCGTTTGAAATTACCATCATTTGAATAGGAATGCAATGTTAAGGAATTTCTTTTAATTTAATTTGTACGTTTTGTTTGTTAATAATAAAATAAATACATACTCGTACACATGTATGCAGTGTCTTGTTTCGAACCTCAGGTAAAAATTTTTTAAACTATATAAAATTTTAAATATGCTAAATAGTGTGTATAAGTAAGGATAAGATAGTTACTAAGAAACCAACTAAATCAAGGACAACATTGTAAATCAAGTTGACAGAACACAACATCATGCTGTTTTTAGAAGGTTGCTACACTGTGATCTTAAGCGTAGTTTGTGTTTTTTGTGGTTATCAGTAGATCTAAATTATTAGCTTGGTTTTTCAGAAATTAGAAGAAGTCCCTCCCGTAAAATTATATTCGCCAACCCAGGTGGCCCGATTCATTGGAATTGGCATGCTGCTAGGACTTTTAAAGAGAACTGAAAATCGGTGAAGGAAAAATTCACTCAAAGCCATAATAGGGTATTACAAATAAACTACTAGTTAATTTTAGTTTAAAAAAAAGTAAGCAATCAACAAAAGGCAAACAATTTAAATATGAAATATGCATGTGTAGTAGGGCGGTCGATTTAAAAATCGCTCAAATTACAAGGAAAATCGTATTCTAGGGATCAAAATAAGAAACTTTACCGAAGGAACCATACCTCTACAATGTATTTTGACGTCCCGACTTTTCACCCGAAGGGTCAAATTTTGGACAATCTCACTTTGACCCATTTAGAGCGCCTCAATCGAGTCAAAATGTATGACCGACCCCCACTAACTTTGGAGGGCCGACCCACCTATGCCAGTGGCACACCCTCTGGAACCACCCCTGGGCGGTTCCCCATACAAACATTTCAAAAAATCACCATTTTTGCCACTTTAGAAGAAAAAAATCAGCGAAATGGCTATGTTTTTTTATTTTTGGAGTTTATTTTTCTCTTTAGAAATTTATTTAGCCAGAATGAAATGAAAAAATTAATTTTACTTAGCTCACCGTCAGTGCATATGCCAATTAATTCATCCAGTGATATATTTTAATCGTTGAAAAAATCATTTAATTTGGTTGTTTTGTATTCAGCGGTTTCATGTTCCAGTCTTACGTAACCAATCAATTCAGAATTCGGTTCTCTCAAAATAACAATATGAGGTTCTTTTACCATCCTAGTATGATACTTCTCATCAGTATCATCTTCTGCATCTTCTGCATCGAATGAAAACGCTAACAAATTGGTATCATCTAACCGTTTGCGAAGCACTTGTTGTCTGCATTTCTCTTTTTCTCTGCGAACTTTCGCTTTATCCCTGATGAGAGGTTCGCCATGCTTATCTTTCATTTTTAAATCTTGGAAAAGAGTAGTTCCTAATGCTGATGCTACTCTATCAGGCACACCAAATCTGTCACATATCAAGGCAAAGTTAAAACAATCGTATCTTTCTATGTATTGTGAACTTGTGCCGATGGCGGTGCGTATGTTGAATCATCGGGATCTTGGTATGTTGGACGTTGCTCCTTGCTCTTCAATTTCCATCATAAATGCAGACACTGTTAGTCTTCTCTGATTATGTTGATCTTCCATAAACTTTTTCAGGCGTTCTGGAACCAAACCGCATGCACTTGGAGCTGCCTTCAAATCGCATTTACATGTTCCAATATAAAAAATTGTTTCCAGAGATTTTAGAAACTGTGGAAATTTCGGGTTTTTCTTTTTGCTCTTGATTTGTTCTTGATATTTGTCAAGCAATCTATTCAATTTAATATATACACAATTTTTCGCGATTATTTCCATACCAAGTTTTTCCCAAATTTTAATCAATGAAAAGAAAATGGTGATTTTTTGAAATGTTTGTATGGGGAACCGCCCAGGGGTGGTTCCAGGAGGTATGCCACTGGCATAGGTGGATCGGCCCTCCAAAGTTAGTGGGGGTCGGTCATACATTTTGACTCGATTGAGGCACTCTGAATGGGTCAAAGTGAGATTTTTCAAAATTTGACCCTTCGGGTCAAAAGTCGAAACATCACAATACATTGTAGAGGTATGGTTCCTTCGGCAAAGTTTCTTATTTTCATCCCTAGAATACGATTTTCCTTGTAATTTGAGCGATTTTTTTGCCTCCATACAAATCGACCCGCCCTAATGTGTAGATGTCATATTCTGAGTGCTAGTCCAAGATACAAAAAAAAAAAAAAATTAACGAGTAAATTATAAATGTTTAACTAAATTTTCTGTTAGTTTCGGGATTTTCTTTTAATAATAATATTGGAAAATAATAATAAACGCAATGTAATCACCTCGAAAACATATTTAAACATTAAACACAGCTTCCATTTGAATGGCATTCCCGGTTTTTTACGGTTTTAATAAGCCAATTACGTAATACTCTCTTGTAAATCCGTGTTGAAAGATTTTTTCAACTGGTGCAAATAATTTTTTACTTTTGCTTCACTAAATTTTAAATGTCTATAATCAATCAAAATATTTTCTTTACTTATTTTTAAATAAAAAAACTTAAAAAGAAATAATAATAAAAATATACTGCTACCGGTCAGTCAGACGTTATTAATCTCAATTAACAGTATACGAACAAAAGACTTGCGACACGCACTTGAAAATGTATGAATATTTGACAAGTTCATTGCTTAAGTCGTTTGTTATTATCTGCCACTATTTATATGTATATACATATATATGTACGTATGGATGCATGCATGTGCCTGTGTATGTGCGTAATTAGATTCTTTTACTGTATTAAGTGACTTTTTTAATTAATTGCAGCTAATTAAATACATTTGTTCAAACATGGATACTCCATTTGATACTTTTATTTTATTTTTGTGTTATTGTTGCTTTTTAACAGAAATAATCGTAAGTGTTTTGCGATTGGCAGCATTTATGGCAGCAAGTTTGTACAGCCATAACACCAGCAACAATAAGCAATAATCATATTCAAGCACTAAACAATTTCCATTACATTTTTTTTTTATAGAAAAGAGTAACAGCCATACCTAAACAAGAGCGGAAAGCGGAACGTTTTTGCCGCTTATCTTTTAAGCTAAAATGCCATACCCAGATAAAAGCGGCAACGATAGGTCAAAACGATAAATACAGGGTTATCAAAAAAAATAAATATAACAACCCTGATTATTTTAACAATAAACTTTATTGGTGTTTGCAATTTTTAAATAAGCATTTTATAAAAAAAAAAGTTTAAACAATGAGTTATATGGACGATTTGGAGGATTTAGTTACCTCCATTTTCTAATAACAAATATTTTTTTATGTTTATTTCTTTCACCATCTTTATTTGCAACTTACTTCACTATTAAACGCACTGTCAAAATCGGATTTTTCCAATTGCAAAGCGTTGCCGTTACGTTGACGCCGCGTTGTTTCGGTATGCTACATACAAATTGTATGGGCATGAGAATTTTTGACAGCTAGAAAACGCTTTCCGCTCTTGTTTAGGTATGGCTGTAAACTATGATTTAGTTCAGTTGTTTTTTTTTTGTTGATTTCATGAACAAATTGTTGCTGGTGTGAGTGAGTGAGCACTTAAAATTATGGTGCTGAGAATGTGTGCGAAAATAATTTTAGAGATGTAAAAAACAATTTAGAAACTGCAATAAAATACAAAAAATAAATTTACATGCGGTTAACTGAATGCTCGATAAGTGCAATTCCTCGATAATTGCAACAGCCAAATTCTTAACATTGGTGACCTCAATTAACGCATCTTTGCAAACATTGTTAACTTTTATTTTTAAATTTAGTTTCTTTATAAATAAAAAATATGCCATCTAAAAAAAGACAAACGAAAATTGCACTCGCTGTCCGTCGAAAACATGAATCTACAACTCGATAATAGGCAGGAGTACAAATTTACATAGAATGCGTGTCATATCAGCTAATCTGGCAACCCCTTTTTATATTATATGTCGATACTTGTACTTGTCATATTTCTTTCTTACGTCACTCTTGTAATGATAAATAGTTGAGCCATAAACATCTACTTTTTTACTGAATTCTAATCAAAGCTTTTGTGCACATTTTATTGAAGTTACAACAATGTGTATTTTTATTTTAATTAAATAAATGAATTTTGTTTTAAAAGTTAACATGTGTTTTTTAAATAATAATACCTTTTATTCGGTTTAAAATAATACTTTTAATCGTAACACAGCCAAAGAAATTTTTGACTCAGTATTCCGCACACATCCCAAAATTTCTATTGGTTGCGTTAACCGAGGTTACACTGTATTTTGCTGTGTGTTATTTGCCACATCACTCTTAATGTATCTGACTTGAAATAAAGATCGTAATGAGTCCATACGATTTTTAAAGAGTTGAAAACATCAGATGTGTTGAGCTCAAACGGATCACTATGCAAATTTCTAAATAAGAGCAAAACCGTAAATGATGTAAAGCATTCACTGCTTTCAGATGGATAAAAAGTGCAACTCGGAAACAAGGGTTAAAAAAGTGGTAAGGTGGCTGGCCGTGGTATTGAAGGGTCTCCACAATACACTCTGTCGCTACTGGATACATTTCTCACCGACTCTGTGAGCGGCCGGCTTTTCACGCAGTCCAAAATATATTTTGAGCAAACATATAGAGTAACGCAACCCTTGATAAACGCAACTCCTCTATAATCGCAACACCCAAATTCGTATTATTGGTGACTGTGTTAATGCAACATTCGAAAAACCACAACCTCCATTAACGCAACTTTAAAAACAAAGTTTATCCCCTTCGGTTTATAGGAATGAGTTAAAACAACTACAAACGTACTTCTAAACAATCTGTTGTTTAAATACAAAATATCAGCTGATTATTGGTTTGCTGCTTTCTAATGGTTTTTCCTATGTTCATGGGTCAAACCAATAATAACGTGATGACCGTTATTCTACAAAAATAAAAGAATTTTTCCCTGCTGGTTTTACTTTTGGAAACAATTCAGTCCAAATATATTCTCTAAAAATGCTATGTCTTCAAAGAGCGGAGGAGAATAACAGCCCTTTGAAGGATATAAAGGTCTTGCAAAATCTTGGAGAAATTGCAGTTCAAATAAATTCTCCGGTAAGAGTTACTTTATGGTTAATGGAAGCCTGTATGTTTAAAACTGTGACGTTAAACTCTCTGATGTGACGCCGGGTTTAGACGGGCCAAACACTTTAGCATGGTGTATACCATAGGCAGGAATGGCTATTATTAGGATTGCAAGCTAATGCACTAGTTGCCTTCCTTGTGCCCATAGGAGCGGGCGTTGGTGAACATCACAAATTCATTCGGTGTTGAGAGCACTGACTGAATGCCCATTGGAAAAGTAAAATTCTACCACTTTGGAACGTTGCTCGGTCGTTAAATTTTCCATGGTGGTGTAACACGGTTCGATGAATAAAATCTAAAAAATAATAATAAACAAAAAAGTTATTAAATTTTTACAAACAGGCGTGACTTTTGGCCCAGCCTGTTATAAAATTTCCAATTGATCACGCCAAACGCGAATTTGACAAACTGTGCATGCTACAATAACAGCCGAAGAAAAGTACCACAGCGCCAGCTGTGATCAAGTTGTCAAAAATTTTATGTCCACATGGGCGCAAAATTGATAATTGTTTTGTTGCAGTCTTGTGATTGTTGTAGAATTAATAGTATTAGTAATATCTACCATATCTTATTTTTTGGGAAACCAATCGATTATCCATTTCACACTGAACCTTATATCGAGACTTTTCTTTTATTTTTGAAAATGCAGAGATAGAGAGATAGATATTCGATCATAAGCATCTAAATATTTCCTGACTTTTTTCGTGTGTGCTGAGGGAAATGGAACAGCAAACATGCAAATAAGAGTATGAATATAAATTTACCTACAAGCATGTTTACCATATAAAGAAACACAAGCATACAAGTACATTTGAAAAGTTTTCAATGTAAAAAGTAAAAATTACTGACTTTATTGCGCTTTAAATGTACTAAGAAAAATGAGTAAAAAAAAAAAGAATGTTCCAACGTGTTCATTGTTGGCCGTAGTTGGCGTTGCACTCTATTGACTTATTGGAGCATTTTAAATACTTTAATTTGCTGTTGTGTGCATGTGTGTGTGTGTGTGTGTGTGTGTGTGTATCTGCACCCGTTCAAGAAAAATAAAAATTGTTTTTTTTTTCTTTTTTTTTTGTTTGTATAACAAGTACAAGTAAGTAACCAAGTGACTTGTTATTACGAACATTTTAATTTTTTTTTATTTTTATTTTATCTATAACTTATTAACTTATTTCTCATATTGTTAGTGTTGTTTTTGTTATTGTTATTATTTTATACACACGCTGAGTTGTTTTTGTATTGTTGTTCTTACTTTTCAGCTCCACCAGCAACAGAGGCAGCACCACACCACAATTTATCGTCTGATTGACTATTTGTCTATCTGCAAAGTTGAATTTTTTTTTGCATTTCAGTTGTTGTTGTTGCTGTTGCTTTTAGTGTTGCTGATATTTATTGCTGTTGTTCTCTTGTGTTTATTTGACCAAGGTTTTCGTTTTTTGCTTTTGTTATAATTCTTTGTACAGCTATAAAAGTCTACAGCGTGCCATGGCGGAAGGCAGTTCATTCAAATAGTTTCTCGCCGTCGGTTTAAAAGCACCACACACCACCCTCAATTCTAAAATATTCCCTGCAACACCTTTGTTGGCCTTTTAAGTGCCAACTTCCTTTAATTAACGGACTCTAACGTAAAGGCATCGTTTTGCAGAAAATCGTGGCAGTTTACAGTGTCGCTTAACTAAAGGATTTAACCGTTTACCCAACAACAAAAATATGTTTCGCTTTGTGAGTGTTTAATTTGAAGTGCCAAAAAATATTCAAAAGTTCATTCATAAGAATAGAGAACTTTAAAATATACATGTAAATGTATTGATATACACAAAACTTTTAAAGAATATTGCTCTATTAAAATTCAATATACATATTTTATTAACAAACATTTAATGTTTGCGCATATATAAAATGTAATTGGACAAAATATTCCAACAAGAGATTTATGGTTGTTATTCAGGAAATTCAATTATTAAATTATCTTGAATAATTTAAAGTGGTACACATTTAAAAAATTAACCGATCCATTTTGGGGAAGATTTATAGCTTTCTTTCGCCCGAGAAATTATGCTTAAAAAGTCTACTTTTCATAAATTCAGCCAAATTAGTTTAATTATTATTTTATATATATTTAATTATTGATTTTCGAAATTTAAAAACTTCTAAACAAAACGAAGACAATAATACACTCAAAATATTCTGTTCATAAAAATAACTGAAATTAAAAATTTTAAATAAATGAAAATTCAGTTAAAAGTCGATCTACTTATTTTTTTTCAATTAAATTTAACAAAAAGTTAATTTAATTGTTAATGGCAAAAAATTAAATGAATTAAACCCGTAAAAACAATTACTTTTTCTCTTATTATTACAAATAAAAAGGCAACGACTTCAGTAAAAATTAAAAATCTTTCCTTTGTTTCTGCTATTTTAACTACCAAATAATCAACCACAAATACCGTAAAAACAACTGATTTTTGGTTTGTTTTTTAACAGTTCAACTGTGGAATAAATAATTAAATCAAATTGAAGCATGCGTATATTTTTTTCCAATTATAAATTTATGTTTGCGGTTTGGACTATATATCCAGCAAAATAATTTCGAAAACTTAAGAAATTTCACTTGTTTATATAAATATTCTCATAAACTGTTTGAGAATAACATAATATTTTTTAGTACCAAAAACAAACGTCAAGTTTCGTAAAAACAACTGATTAACTGATTTAAATCGTGAAAAATTTTCTGCTCTTTTATTTTATTCATTTTACTGCACCAAAAAAAAAACAATTTTGAAATCCACCGAAAATCCATATTAATGTGGACTTAGTTTTTCAATGACTGTCAGAATCTGTTAAAAATAAAATTCCGTAGAATTTTAAATGTTTTTTCATTTAAAAATGACTGAACAGAATCCTTCTAAACTACAGTCCGTTACTGTAATAATTTTGTGAGCGTAAATAACAGTTGAGATTAGAATTTTCAAATAATTCCCAAAAATAGTTCCTTAAAAATGTTTGTATTCGAAATAGTACTAACGATTTGCAAATCTAGGTTTCTTGATTAACAATTTGTTTTTTTGGCCAATTTAGAAAGTTATTTATTATTTTTTTTTATTTGATTTATTTACTTTGAGACAAATTTCTAAATTTAATTCACATTTTAAAAACACTGCCCATTAAACTGGATGAATAGAAAAATGTTGATTTAATTAAAAGTTCATTTAGAAAACCATATTGAGCCAAATTGTGAAAAAGTTCTCTAAACTATTTCACTTACTATTTTATTGGTAACAAAAGATAAGCATGAATTTGGCATGGAGTTCAATTATTTATAAAGATGCTAACGAGGTGCTCTTGAAAATCTGCAGCCGTTTTTGTTCTGATTGTTTCACACACATGATGTCCTCCAAAATGTTTTGCTTACGAGTATTTTTATTAAATACATAAATATGAATTTAATTTATATAAAAATATTTAGAGGTAACAGGTTGAGAAAACATATCGAAATTCAATCTTTAAAAAATTTAATTTAAGAATTTTTTGTATTTCAATTTAAAATTTTTTTTTTAACTTGGACACATGCGGTGCATTGTGCTGGAACTAGAAGAAAGGGATATTAGGAGGAACGACAGGAGGTGAAGCTTAATTAATTATTTTAGCAGCTCTGTTTTCGCACGTTCTTTGGTTATAGTAGCCATTTTTCTTCACTATCCTACAACTCTGCTTTTGCACATTTTTTTGCAGTGTTACAGCATCTCTGATGTCAAGGAGACGTCTTAAATTTTGAAGCTTCGTTTTTAGTAGCCATTTTTAGTAATTATTTTACTTCGCCGATGCTACACAATACCGACGAAGGAGGACGTTCTGATGTGCCTGTGGATTGGATACAGCTGAAGCCGCTACTGTTCAGTGACCAGTGACTATGCCTTTGCCACTGAAACTTTCGGACAACAACTGAGACAAAAACATATAACTGCACATCAGAAAAAATGCGGAGATGTCTTTATGAGTCTCAAACTGGGGTTGAACACAGGAAAGTTTTTCGTTTTGTAGTCAGCGTACCCTTAAAAAAGCATTTCAGTAAAATGTTTTTAAACAACACACAATCTGCGAAGTGAGATTGTCGGCAGAAAGACCCAAGATCAAGGGCGGAAACGAACCCGCAACCTCCAGTTTTATAGAGTAATGCTCATGCACTTGACTGGGGAGGTACACAGAAGCTCCGAGACAGTTTTTTCTCTTCCTGAACCAGAGTCGCAACGTATGTAATGTATTGCACGGCCACTAATTGGAAAGGGATGGCTAGAGTAGAGACAGGTGATGCAGTGAGCACAACTCTCTGTAGAGTTCGTGCATCTGGGGTGCTATGTTGCCGTATTAATTTTTTTTAAGCTAGACGAGAGCCATTTTATTTATTATTTTATAAACGCCGTCGTTTTATTGCTCCAATACCGACAAAGTAGGGCTCTGCTAGCACAGATTCAATTTCAAAATTTTTGCTCTGACCGGGGCTTGGGAGTCAAAGCGCTAACTACACGGCCGGTCAACAGCATCCACCAGTATGGTCAGTAACCTGACATAATGACATACCTAGTTTTACACACTTGGTAGATTTCTAAACAGTGATCTGTTGGAAAAGCATATTTATATATATGTTGTCTGTTTGAAATATCCATTAGGAACAAAGTGAGTGGAGGTTATTTATATGCCCGGAGATTTTTATACTGTATGGGGACCAGAAAATATCTCGTCTAGTTTGGCGAATGATAACCCCCTAATGCTTTTCATATTCAGAAGACATAAAGACATATTGCGGTGTTAAAATTTATAAAAAAAAAAAAAAAAAAATATGAAAATCGGTTGACCTTGCAGGCCTTCCCTGAAACTTCCGCTAAGTTTAGCTCATTCAAAGAACAGATGATCTCTTTACAGATATCTGTCAAATTTGCGCCATCCGATACATTTTTTGAAGTCTACAAAAAAAAAATAAAAGATATCTAAATTCGATTTGAAGGAGACTTTTCGAGTTATTTAAATAAAAAATAAAACGTCAACGATGTCTCCCATCAACTGCGACTCATCTTTCTAAGATTAAGAGCTGATTATCGGCTAAGTATTTTAAAAGCTTTTTCGAAACAATCATTCGAACAACAGTGGATTTTTCAAAATCAGCCGCACTGAATCCGATCATTATCTCACGACATATAAGTGAGCACACAACTTCTTTCGAATACATTACATTTCATTCCGATCCATTAACTCTTTCTTAATTTGTGAGATCTTTACATATACACACACACACACACACAGCCATACATACACCCATACTGACATTATCGATTCCCAAGACCTGAAAACTCGAAATAGAGTGAAAACTCAATTTTCAGAAAAGTAGGGTAACATGAGTAACGGGAAGTAAAAAAATAACGGCAGTTTTTTTTTTGGGGTAAATAATTCTCTCTGCCTCTCTTTCTCTTAGATTGTGCTAACCACCCTCATTGCGATCGCAGCCAGCCAGGGATACCACCAAGATCCTAAAACCGCCGCCATTATCAGTGAACAGCGTTATTTATCAGGAGATGGTAAATTTGGTGCCGCATATACACAGGAAGACGGTATCAATTTTAAAGAAGAAACCGATTCGGATGGTACCCGTCATGGCAGCTACAGTTACGTAGATCCAACGGGTCAGAGACGTACCATTTCTTATACTGCCGGCAAAAATGGGTAAGACAAGTTCAATAATTATTTTTAATTAATAAAAATATAGAATATTAATAAAGGCATTTCGTTATTTTTTTTATTAAAATCTAATCTATAAAGACGCAATTAAATTATATATAAATAAAAACTAATTAATTATAGTATTAGAAACCATTGAGGGTTAAATAAAAAATTTGTTTTTGAATAATTTTATGTAAAACATTTGAAAAATGTTTAAAATTTCTGGCAATTGTTCTGAATTTTCATAATTCATTTATTCATTCTACAAGGTGACGCAAAACTAATCATCCAATTATGTTTTTGAATAACTTTATTACCAAATAAGAAAAATACTTCATTTGAGTGGTGGAAATCTTTTCAATATTTTCTGTTAATTGGAAAATATGATGCCTGCAGAGTTGATACACATTTGTGCCCGTTTTATTGCATTTTCCATAAATTTCTGCAATATTTCTGGTGATAACTGTTCGCATTCCAGTTGAATATTCTCCTTAAGGGCTGCGATTGCCTGCGGCTTGTTACCATAAACCCGCGACTTCAAGCAGCCCCAAAGAAAGAAGTCTGGAATGGGTAAATCAGGCGATCTTGCTGGCCATGCCAAATCAGCTCGATAGTCTCGACAGAACGACCACTCCGGTGATGGTCACACACTGAAAGATATGTTGTGGTTCCAATTTGTTCGAGTCGAGCAGCTAAGCGGCGTAATGTTTGTCCATTTGGCGCCACACGATTAGAAAATCTACGACGAAATTCACGCTGACCTAACACCACTGACCGATTATTGGTTAAAAGCATCGACACAATTATTCCACGTTCTTGTGGAGTATAGCGCTCTATTGTTTGTCTGTTTGCATTCTGCAGGTGTCTAGTTCACAAATGTTACATGTTATATTATATTATACGAGAGGGTGATTAATTTCCGCCACCCAGTATTATGTACTAAATGTTTAATTAATTTAGAAAAAGCTTATGAAGCAACATTTTTTGCGTATTTTTTATAAAAAAAAACTGGAAAATTTTTATGATCAATTAGTCGGCGAAAGTGCAATTAATTTTATTAATTTTTATAATATAATTAAATAATTCTTATATTTTTATTTATAGATTCCAAGCTTCTGGTGACCATTTGCCTGTGCCCCCTCCAGCGCCACCACAACCTGTTCCTCAATCTGGCTACGTACCGCAACCTCAATATCAACCCCAACCTCAATATCAATCCCAACCTCAATACCAACAGCAAGCTGCTCCAGATTCGTCTTATCGCAGCAATGACTACGGCGACGATGGCTCTTATGATCCCCGCTTTAACGATCCTAATTTCGGTCAAAACAGTCAATCCTACAGTCAACCACAGTATCGTCCTCAGGCACCAGCACAACCTGCCTACAATCCACCAGCTCCAGCCTACAATCCACCAGCTCCCCAATACAATCCAGCTCCTGCACCACAATACAATCCACAACCCCATTACAATCCCCAACCTGAATACACCACACAAAATCCCCATCGCTTCGCACCACCTGGCAAACTCTCTCTGAATCGTACTCCCGACGGTTTCACCTACAGCTTCAATAAAGTTCGCTAAGCTGTAGTTGTTCATAAGAGAGTGATAGATTGAGTTTAATTTAAAGTTTATAATTTTAGTTTTGTTTTTTGTAAAATTAATTTAAAATTTCCCTCCTAAAACTTGTAGTTAAAATAAGAAATATGTCTACACAATTTACAATTTCCTTATCGTGCCTCAAACTATTTCCACTCACTTAACCAACACTGCCGTCTTTTGCATTTCCGTTTTACTTAGACCACCATGATCGCGATCTTAAACATCTCTTTGTCGATTTTTTTTTTTTAATTTCCCTCTCCATTTGCCTTTTTCATATCCCGTTTCCTACATCATGTTCTTCCTATTTCCTTCTCTATAAACTTTCTTGATCTTGTGATATCGAAAAATTGTTGCAACAATTCTTTTCAGGTTTAATTTTCCTTTAAATATTTTTTGTTTTTTATAAGTTTAAAATAACTTTTCCTAATATTGTTAAATATACTAAATGTCAGCGAATAATTTTTGAAAAATAGAAACTTATTGTGTGTGTGCTAAAGAGAAAAAAAAAGATATATTCATATATATTTTTATATACAGAAAAGTTATAAATATTTCAATAAAAATACAAACAAGAAAAGTTTTAATCTTGTGTTTTTTATAAGCATTAAGCATATTTAACTTCTAGCAGCATGAGGAAATGTGAAAAAGGAATTGGAATTTCATATTCATTTGATAGTCATTTGACCGCGAATTTTACAATTGTTTAAGATTTGTTGTCGCAACAGCTTTACAAAAAACAGCTTAATCAAGCAGACATTCGTATGTAATACTATGTTCACACCTATTGTGTTTAACATCTCAATCGTGTTTAATGATTAAACACATCGATTTTGAGATGTTTTACCATACATTGACGCGTTTTGTTAAACATCTCAAATGAAATGTTTTTGATTTAAACACTTCGTTAAACGCGTAAATGGCACAGGGTTGCATTTAATTTTGGAATATGTTCAGTGTGTTTTTGACGAATGTGTCACTTTAGTATGGCTATTAAACACATATTAAAAAAAGCGATGTTTTTTCTTATACATCTTTATTTCACCTTTAAATAGATCATCAATGTTAACAATTCCATCATTAACAAAACTCAAATATGCAGCTGATAATTTCACAATTGTACTTTTTTCCATTTTAATATATTTTTAATTTTCTCAAACTTGTATACAATTGTTTACGAAACCATAAACAGCTGATAAAACGTCATTCTTAAACATATCAAATATAGTGTGAACGGTTGTGTTTAGTTATTAAAACACTTTGCTTAAACGCGTTTAAAAACATAAGTGTGAACGTGGTATAAGTACATACATAAGTATGTATATACAGTCGAAGATCAGTATAACGAATGATATAATGACAGATGCTTTCGTTAAACCGTGTGATTCATGAGACCGAACAAATATGTTTTGGATAACAACTGGAGTTGCTTGGCTTTAAATTAGACATGGCTCCCATTTGGAAGATTAGAAAAGTCATTTGGAAGATTGGAAAAGAAACTAGCACATTTTTTAAGAGTAATGATTCCTACGTAATTGCTCGTCGACAATTTTGTTCAAAGTTCGATATTCGGCGAAGAAGTGAGTGTAAATTTAAGTCGTTCGTGGGTGCAGAGATTCCACTCAACTGCTTCGGCTATGAATGCACCACGATCTTCAAGGATTCCCGAAAACATTAAACTGCTTGAAAGCAGTTTACGTGAAAATCCGCGACTTTCAATACGGAAAATAGCAGCCTCAGCGGGACTTCCAAGAGCGATTATTCATGAAATTTTAAAAAAGGATCTGAAGGATCTGGATGACATACTCTTTAAAAAATCCGCTCAATGCTCTTAGCAAAACTTTGTGTCAATTATTACGTTTTTTATTTAAGTTTGAAAATATAAATCTGCTACCAGACGACGCCCTTTATAAGGTAGCTAATGGAAAAATGTCACATTTTTGTTAAAACGCGTCTTTATTATACCGGCCGTCTACTGTATTTATATATATTACGATTATAGTTCTGTTCATTTACTAAAAGTTTTTACAAATTTGTAATAATTTTTTCAAGAAAGCGTTCATTAACCCAAAAAATTTGCAACGAGAGAGCGTCAAAAGAGCGTAAAAAATTGAGGGGTCAAAAAATTCTTTCAAGTTTTTACAAGTAAAATTTTTACTTGCAATAATTATTCAAACAGCTGTTTTGCGTTTGTGTTTACAAAACAATATTTCTAACTTTAGTTAAAAATAAAAATATTTTGGAAAATTTAAGAAATTGTAAGTAAATGTAAACTTTTAAAACGATAAAAAGTATTTAAAAGCTAACAAATTTCTTTTTGTGTAATTTAGGAACAACAGAAGCAAAATAAGATGTCTAATGGAATTGAACTAAGCAACACAGCATAGGCTAATTTTAGGATTCTTTTAGGATGTTCCGGCAAACAGACCAGCTGTTATTTTTAGTATTGTAAATATTATGGGTACCTAGCTACTCGGTACTTTACACTAAGCAGGCAAATAATTCAATTAGTTCAGATATATATTTGCAAATAAATTTAAATTTACACATAATTTATTAAATTACTTTTTTTACTGCTTTGGTTTTTAATGTTGGCAGCAACAGGATATTTTATTTTTGATAAAGCTTTTTATTACAATGAAAATGAAAATGCTTAAATTTGTTTCTTTTTTCCGCTTTTCGGCTGCTGTTTATTATTTTATTTATTAAATTAATTAATAGGAGGCTTATACTTATTGAATATTTGCTTTAAATACTTTAGGAGCAGATTGCTATAAATTTGTGAATATGCTACAAAAAGTAATAGGGCAATTTTATTTGCAAAAACTGAAATATCTTACAAATTCGTGTGTAAAAATCATTTCTATTATTTGTCTATAAATGTAAACCCTTTTGAAATATTTCATTTATGGTTAGAAAGACTTATTTTCTCTTATTGTGAAAAAGCAATCTAAGTCAAAATTTGGAACTTGTAAATTTACATCATATTAGGTAAATTCGCAAAAGTTATTGGTGTACATATGAAATGAAACTTAGTTCATAGTATGTACCTAAGTCCCAAAATTTAGTCAAACAAAACGCTCAAACCCCCATGAACTTCAGTTCGTATGAGGAATCAACACATTATGAAAGTCGTTTGGAAAATAAAACACAAAGTTGGAAATAAACATTTTTGCGACCTCATTCTGCCGTTATTTCCGTTGTTTGAAATAAAAATGCTATGTGTAGGCAGGCTGTTATAACGTATAAACTAATTAAAAATAGATATTTTATTCATTCATTTTATTCAAAAGTTGCTAATCACCCTTATCGTGTTTAGCGTATTTCGACTACGCCTAGTATTGCAAAACTTTTCATTATTCTATTACAAGCCGTACTTGAAAAACGCCAGTCACGATAATGCTGAATATAAATGACCATAATCACAATATTTTTATAATAATATACATATATGTATAATTTGTCCAAAAATATAGGGGCAGTTATTAAGTACTCATATATACCTATACATTACAACACTACTTTAACTTGAAAATTTTAGCAAGTAAAGCGTTCATTTACTTTTTCACATTGTTGAGAGTAATTTTGGAAAATTTCTTGTTACTCTCTCGTTGCAAATTATTACAAGTAAAGTAAATGAACAGAGCTTATGTCTCGTAACTAAATAAACCACACGTTGAAAAACTTATGTGAAAAAAAAACCAGTATATCAAAAATGTCATTTGAGGTATTTGTGGCCAAACATATGTAGTACATACATATTGGCATTTCTCTAATGTCGAATGCGACATACGTACGCATTTAAAGTGAAAAAAAATATGCCAAAACATTATTTTATTTGGACAAAAGTCAAATTTTATAGTTCATTGGTAGCACTATAATTGATGTTAAAACTGGTTTTGGCTCTTTGTTCGTTTTCAAGAAAATTGCAAATAACCAAGTCATTCGCATGCGACAAAAACAGAAATGGGTTTCGAAGCAAACAAGTCAAACACCGATTTCAGCGACCAATGTCAAATCTGTTTCGAGGACGCCGCTGGTCAAACGACAACAAAAAGAGTTTTTTCTGCCGCAATTGAACGAATTAGGACTGGAGCACATGAGATTCCAACAGGACGGAGCAACGGCACACACTGCGCGAGCCACAACCGATATTCTGAAAGCGGCGTTCTCGGGTCGCCTCATCTATCGTTTTGGCGATTTACACTGGCCCGCCAGATCGGCCGATTTAACCGTTCCAGACTTTTTTTGTGGGATTTTTTGAAGTCGCGTGTTTACCTGAACATCTTCATCTTCTAGACTTGACCAATAAAATTCTGAAGGTTCAGATAAACATAATCAAAAAACAGAATCGAAGATTTTCATTTAGAAAAAAAAATGAGAGCCAAACAACATCGAATGACTTCTTTTGGCCCACCTTGTACATACATATGTATGTACACGTATGTAAGTATGTATTTATAGATTCCTTTACTTCATATGAATTATAATTGACTTATAATTGCAGCTACTTAACATAGATTTTATGTAAAATTTAATTGTTAAAAAAAAATTGGATAAATCATAAACGGTACTTAATGATCTTCATGTCATTTTTCTAGAGAAATAAACGTTATGTTTGGTATTGTGGAAATCATAATTACACCGCTCTCAACAATTATAAGCAAATTCAGAAATATAGAAAAATAGATTTATTGAAACATACCTGTTAACCCAAAAATAAACTTTATTGCACAGCTGTTGTGGTAGAACCATTCAATTTATGTACAAAAATTTAAGCTGATCCTGATCTCAATAACACATAATTGCATATTTTAATTTTAAATACACTTTTCACATATTTTTTTCATTTAGATTTTCTTTTCCTCAATTATTTTGAAATATGCTAATTTTTTATGCATGCACACACTATAATACTAAAACTTCTTTTTTATTTAAATAAATTAGACTTTTCTCAACAATTTTAATTTTATTGCAAAATTAAAATTCTTATTTTACACGCATAGACACACTTTTACCAAAACTGCGAACGGATTTTATTCTCATTGTTGAAATTTAATAGAATATCCCAATAGTTCACTATGTTTATGAATATTACAGATTAAATTTGGAAATAAATTTATTTTAACAACTTTAAATATGAATTCTAAAAATTTTCTCCATCAAGAAATTTTAGCTTCTTTTAGCAAATAAAAAGCGCGGAAACTATGTAACAACTGAAGCTGTCAAAGAAAAATCTTGCCACGTCGATTTAAAAGAGAAAATGAATGTTAAATGGAAAACGATTGAATTTCATAGACTTCAAAAATAAAAAAAAAACTTGACCATTTGTTAAATCTTTAAATTTAATACGTAAGTAGTTTAGCTGTAATTAATTGCGTTCCGACTTTTTGTTCTTGCCGAGTCCCATTTAATTTATAAAATTACATCAGTATACTTTTTGGAGCTAAAATATACTTACTTCTAGCACAGCGAATAAATTTGCCAATATGTGGTTGTGGTTGTTAGTTGATGAAATTATTATTATATTTGACTTTGCTGTTTGGCTTGATTAGTTTCATTCTTATTTGGGCTTGGAGTGTTCCAAATATTGTGTCATTTTGGGACACATTTTAAATGTTCTTACGCCATGCCACTATCTCATAATTAATTAATGATATAAAAAGAAAATAAATTCTATACCTTCTTTCCTTCGTATATATTTTCTATTTCCCATTTAGTAAACTTTTCAATTATTTGCTTAAATTTTAACGAATGAACAACAAAACAAACTCAGCGGTTAATGTCATTCAGATTGGATAGATAACTGGCTGAATACATGTTATTACCAGATACAAATTATGGTAGCCCAACTAATAAATATGATCAAATTCTCATTCTATGCTGGCAGCGCTCCGTCTTGGCCTTTACTTTTTTTTGTTTTTGTTTTTCTAATAAGTTGTTTAATTTGATTTATTTAACGCGAGTCGAAATGTACTACTACTGTAGCCAACAATTATATTTTAAATTGTTAAAAAAAACGTTTGATTGCTACTTCCAATACATAGTGCATAGTTTCTTTATTCAGAATTGAAAATGTTCATGAGTTTTGAAGGAAGATAATTGCTGCGCCATTACAATTAGCTAATGAAGAAGTTTTTTTATAACAAAAATAAGGTGTCTTCAAGTATAAGAAATAAATGTCGGTTATTGCAACTTTTCTGTAAATGTATAGACCTGATTTTTGCCGGTTGAAAAAATAGACGCGCAATGTCATAATAAATCTTAATTTCATGCATTGTCACAAATAAAATAGTTATCTTCAGTTGATCAGAACCATAATCGACATAAATAACATAAAAACAGACATATACAACTACACGTAGTTTTCCATTAAAGAAGATAGTGATGCAATCGAAATTTTCGCATCAGTTATATATTTGATTTGTGAATTGGTTAATGAGACAGGGCAGATTTTGATGCACTTTAAGCTATGACTGCTTATGATTAATGTATGATATGTACAACAGAGAATGACAATAAGTCCTCAAAAACACTATACTTAAGTATAAGCTCTCAGTTTTCGTTATTGTGTATAGTCATACTTATAACACAAAAATACCCAACGACTATCAGTATTATTAATACGCATACTCGCCAGTATTCGTCGATATAAACTTTTGTAAGAGTAAAGTATTTGTTCTTCTTTTTGCATGCAACAAGCCGAATTTTTTTGCTCGAACAAAAAACTAGTAATGTCCAAATAAAATTTTTGTTTCTAAATCGTATAAAAAGCTATGAACTTTTGTAATACCAACAATACAAATAGATAATAAATTCGGAAACCTTGTTTGTTAAACAAAATTAACTTGTTTCCATGGATAATTAAATTTACAATTAACGCACAATTTGATAATTTTGAGTAATTATATTGTTTATGTTCTCACTGAAAAATATTAGAAGTCATTCCTGAGAACTACTTTTGATTTGATTTGATCTATATTTCCTATACAAACTTTTACAGGACAATCATATTTACTTATATCTATTGCATCTATAAGCTTCACTTAATAATATATGGTTTATTATTATTAATTTTCTAGTGAAAACTTTTGACTTCTTCGTTTGATCAGTAATATGTATACATATTTAAATTTAAGATAATAAGTTAATAATCGTAGTTAATTTTAACTCGCTTTCAATAAATAAAATTGAACAGCTTATTAGCAAAACAAAAAAAAAAATTGAAAATAACCACCAACTAAGAGCGCTGCCAGAATAGAAAGACAATTTAATCATATTTATTAGTTGGGCTACCATAATTTGTATCTGGTAATAACATGTATTCAGCTAGTTATCAATCCAAACTGAATGACATTAACAGCTGTTTTTGTTTTGCTGTTCATTCGTTAAAATTTAAGCAAATAATTGAAAAGCTAACTAAATGTGAACTAAAAAATATATACGAAGGAAAGAATTTCTTTGGTTTTCACATCATTAATTAATTATGAGACAGTGGCATGGCGTAAGAACATTTAAAATGTGTACCAAAATGGCACAATATTTGGAAAACTCCAAGGCCAAATAAGAATGAAAGTAATCAAACCAAACAGCTAAGTCAATATAATAATAATCTCATCTTATCAACTAACAACCACTACATATTGGCAAATATATTTTTTGTGCTAGAAGTAAGTTTATTTTAGCTATAAAACTACGTCCCTCCAAAAAGTATACTGCTGTAATTTTATAAACTAGATTTGCCGCGGCAAGATTAAAAATAGGAAACGCAATTAATTGCAGCTAAACTACATATGTACGTATTTTTTTGAAGTTTATGAAATTCTATCGTTTTCCATTCAACATTCATTTTCTCTTTTAAATCGACGTGGCAACATTTTTCTTTGACAGCTCAGTTGTTACATAGTTTCCGCGCTTTTTATTTGCTAAAAGAAGATAAAAGTTCTTGATGGAGAACATTTTTAGAATTAATATTAAAAGTTGCTTATTTGCAAATTTAATTTGTAATATTCGTGAACATAGTGAAGTATTCTATAAAATTTCACTAATAAGAATGAAATCTGTGCGCAGTTTTGGTGCAAGTTTGTCTATGCGTGTAAGATAAGAATTTTAATTTTGCAATAAAATTAAAATTGTTGAAAAAAGTCAAATTCATTTAAATGAAAAAGAAGCTTTAATGTAATAGTGTGTGTATGCATAATAAAATTTGCATAGTTAAAAATAATTGAAAAAAAGAAAATCTAAAAGCAAAAAAAATATGTGAGAAGTGTATTTAAAATATGCAATTATGTGTTATTGTGATATTAAAATGGTACCACCCATGATCAGGATCAGCTTAAATTTTTGTACATACATTGATTGATTCTATCACGACAGTTGTGCCATAATGATTATTTTTGTTCACAGGTATGTTTCAATTAATCTATTGTTCTATATTTTTCAATTTGCTTATTATTGTTAAAAATGGTGAAATTTTGATATCAATATTTCCAAATACCTGTAATTCACACAGTAGACATACTGGTGGAGTTATGATATATACAAATGTACATATGCACATAATGAATGGACATTTAAAATAATGTATAATGAAAAAATAAGTGAAAATATTTGATGCTTTATTATCATACTCAAACACGAATCAGAATTTAAAGTAGATATTCTATATATATTGCACCAAACAGCAATTATAACGAATTTATTAAATATGCACAGAACATAATTGCAGGTACTTTTATAAACAGCAAGATTCATAATATATTCCGTGATTTTATTATAGATTTTAATTGAAATTCAATATACATTAAATAATTAGAAAATGTGTTTATTTCTCCAACAATGCAACAGACAATTGATTTAAATACAAGAGTAGGCAATATCTGTAGCACGAGACTATATAAAGGGTGGTTAAATTTCAAGGGCCGATGTTGATTTTGAATAAAACACAAACTATTTAGGAAATTATTGTAATTTTATTTTCTTATGATATATTGGTATTACTCAATTATGTATGGAACAAAATATCGGCCAAATGGGCGCCGCGACCACGGCAACAGTGGATGATCAATTTTCGAAGAAAATCATCTTCAGTGATGAGGCACATTTTCACCTCAGTGGATTCGTCAATAAACAGAATTGCCGCATTTGGGCGAATGAGAATCCAAGAGTGATTGTCGAAAAACCAATTCACCCACAAAGAGTGACTGTTTGGTGCGGTTTATCGGGCCGTATTTTTTCCAAAATGAGGCCGGTCAGGCAGTTACTGTGAATGGTGTTTGCTATCGTGAGATGATAACGAACTTTTTATGGCCCGAATTGGAAGATATGGATGTGGACGATATGTGGTTTCAGCAGGACGGTGCCACTTGCCACACAGCTAACGAAACAATGGCTCTTTTGCGCAACAAATTCAATGGCCGTGTTATCTCACGTAATGGCGATGTCAATTGGCCGCCAAGATCATGTGATTTGACACCGTTGGACTTTTTTCTTTGGGGTTATTTGAAAGAAAAGGTGTACGTCGATAAGCCAGCAACAATTCAAGAGCTAAGGGATGAGATAATTCGGCACATTAACGGCATAGAACCTCCATTATGCCTCAGGGTCATCGAAAATTTGGACCATCGGATGGAGGTGTGCCGCCGTGGTCGCGGCGCGCATTTGGCCGATATTTTGTTCCATACATAATTGAGTAATACCAATATATCATAATAAAATAAAATTACAATAATTTCCTAAATAGTTTGTGTTTTATTCAAAATCAACATCGGCCCTTGAAATTTAACCACCCTTTATAAATAACATTAGATGTCCAGAGAAAAAGAACAGATATCTGACCATGAAACAATTTTATTTACATTGTCAGTGGCAAAAAAAATATAAAAAGAGAACCAAAAAAAATGATACCTTGGAAGAACTAAACTGTGATAAGCTTTTATAAATGATATATGATACAAATGATGTGAATAAAATCATGATGTTCTTCTAAAATAAAGTTCAACGATTTAGTCACGTTGTTCAATTGTGTACTGTTTACTTCTTTACAAAATACTGAAACCAAAAAAAAAAAAAAAATTCTAATAAAAAAGTTATAAGGAATTCAAACAACTTTGCTTCTTTTGGGCCACACTCTAGTTTAAAATTAAGTTCTAAAGCAATATAAATAAACTTAATATCTTTAATAAAATCACAAGAAGATCATTAACTTCTGTTTATGATTTTTCCAAATTTGTTTCTAACAATTAAGTTGAACATAAAATTTACGTTAACTACCTGCAGTTATAAGTCAATTATAATTGATAAGGGGAAATGAAATATGTATAACATTATTTACATTATATGCATTTTATTATATACATACATATGTACATTATTTATTAATATACATATGTACATACGAGCATGTATCTATTATGAATTGAATTGAAATTGGTTAATGAATTACATCGTTTCCATTGAAAGTTTATCATTCTTGACTTTGGGAAAAGATGACTTGTAAAAGCAAAAGTAAAGCTTTCGATGGCGTTTTTTTTTTTGATTTTCGTACAGCTGGGAAAGTAAATTTGCAATTTCAAATGAAAACAGAAAATAAATAAATTTTATTTTTTGTAAAAACAATAGTTTTCAAACTGAAACAATAATAATTAGTAAAATTAACACTTAAAAATGATTAACTACGACGTACGAATATAAAACAAAAATTAAATTAATTAAATAAAAGATTTGAAGTCATCTTCAGACTGCAAGTACAAATGCTGAGCGATATTTTCGTTTCGGGCTAGATAAAAGCGATGACTTGGCCTTCAATGGACGACGACGGATTCGTGATGACTTTGGAGGACCACTTTTGTGGAAACTTTCGCGAAATGAAGGAGGTACATTGGCAACATATTCTTCTTCGAATTCAGGTTGTTTAAATTGATGTTCATTTTCTGCCGTTTTTAATAGTTTTTGAAACTTTGGACTGTTTAGCAATTGCAACTTTAAAGCTTCATCCAAAAGTTTCTCTTGATCTTCTATATATTTCTCAATTTGTTTTTTCGATGCCACACTCTTGTAACGATCTCTTAAATTCGCTTTTAGATGTTTAACGGCCAAATCTGGATTTTCGTATGACTCAGCTTCGGGCTCATAGACATTAAAGTTAGACCCGTAACCCGATGGAGCTGACAAATGATGATGATTGGGTGCTTTGGATTTTGGTGGTGCTATTAGCTGAAACGGATCTGGTTCATAGTGTTTCATATATTTTGGTTTTTTCGGAGAGGTTAAAGGTAAATATGGATCAGATCCGCGTTCCTCGTGAGAATGGTCCAGAGAATAGCCACCTATATCGGGCAGAGCTGTGTATTTTGCGGTCTTAGTAGGATAGGGAATTGTAGATTTTTTTGGTATTGTTATGGGATGCTGCACTCGTATGTGGGTGCCAATGGTGTATTCTCTACTATCGTTTTCCTTTGAGGCAAAAAAGTTTTTCGCTTCATTTGAATATTCATCAGAGGTATAGCCTTCCGATGAAATGTCTTCCTCGCCCTTTAGAAAATAAAATTGAATTATAAATAATTAGCAAAAATATAAACATCATATACAATACACATACAGAACTGTAACCGTTATAAGTGCGCTTCTTTGAATATTTGGACGAAGATCTAGGTTTGGTCTCCTCCGTTATCAAATCTCGTTTATAAGACATAGGAATGTAGCTTCTACTACTGTCGCCACGACCATGATGAATCGAATAATGGGATGTTGGTGTATCAGCCGAACTAAAAAAACCTCTACCATAAGGTGGACCTTGTCCGCATACTATTGTTATTAAACATCCAAAATTGAACAATATACTGAGAAGCTGTAAACAAAACAATTATGTATATTTTTATTATTTTATATATAAATAATTAACTGATAGTAGTTGGTAATTTAACACGTTTGGCTTAAACTGCCATTCCAATTATTTCACTACTGCTTATTTTAAATCCTAATTGCAGTTAAATCTCATGGTATAATTAAAGCGGCGTTCAGCTACCTTTATTATGTTTTTTGCTTATGACTCAATCTTGTGCGAGAAATCATTACCAGAAAATAATTTGTACATTTTTAATTTTGAAATTTTGCTGGTGGGTTCACATAAGCCACAGTAGCCCATTTAATTTGTTGATTATAGCATTAACAAATTTCACTCTTCACTCTTCACGTTTCAAAGTTAATTTTCTTTTATTAAATTTACTTACAGTGTTGTATCTGTATTAGTGAATGAATGAATGAATGAATATACATACAAAACTAACAAAATCTTGTATGTTTTGTAATTTTAGATTTCAAAGACTTTTTCGAGAATGTATGAACATTTTCGGAGTCTTTCGAACATAACATACTGATGTTCAAAAACGACGAAAAACGAAAACTAGCTCTGTTGGTGACAGAGCTACCCAGCATACGTAACGTCCAACATTTGAAGAATTATTGGGCATTATAAATATTTTCGTTTAAATTTTTTACAAATCATACTTCAAATAAAATGGAAAGTATAAGTACAAAACCGGTTGGGCAGAAAACTTTTTTTTTTTTTTTTGGTATTTTCTTTATTTGCTTTTGTAATATTACAATCATGATGAAATGAAAAATCTTATCGTTTAGAAAAATTTCTTAAAACGGCGAAGTCTTATGGGATGTTAAATGTATTACCGTATTATTTGTCATTTTCATAACACATTGCATTCACAATAGGTGTGTTTTTTGACTTTTCTGGTAAAGTTCGGTAAAATGAAAGTAAACTATAATTTATCTCAGTAAGAGACTTCTGTCACTTATCCTACTATCCCTTTCCTCTAGTTCCAGCACAATGCACCGCATACTTTTTTTCAATTTATTTTTGTCCACATTTTGCAGCCGTTGCCAAAGATGCAATTGTTTTGCATTTCAAATATTATGCATTTTAAGCCTCTAAAATCACTAAAATAAAATTTTTTGGCGAACTTTTGTTTTGCACGTGGAACAGACCTGTTTTGTGGTAAATTTTATGGATTTTTGCGTTTTCTTACTTTTGTAATTTTTTTTTTTTTTTTTATCTTGGACCAGCATTCAGGAGATGACCCCCACACATGCAATGCATTGTGGTGGAACTAGAGGAAAGGGATAGGTCGAGAAATAACAGGAGGTTAATCTTTACTATCTTACAATTATGCTTTTGCTCGTTCTTTGTATTTATAGCAGTGTTGTAACGCCTCCGCTGTTAAGGAGACGTATTATAATTTGAAGCTTCGTTTTTAGTAGCCATTTTTAGTAATTATTTTACTTCGCCGATGCTACACAATACCGACGAAGGAGGACGTTCTGATGTGCCTGTGGATTGGATACAGCTGAAGCCGCTACTGTTCAGTGACCAGTGACTATGCCTTTGCCACTGAAACTTTCGGACAACAACTGAGACAAAAACATATAACTGCACATCAGAAAAAATGCGGAGATGTCTTTATGAGTCTCAAACTGGGGTTGAACACAGGAAAGTTTTTCGTTTTGTAGTCAGCGTACCCTTAAAAAAGCATTTCAGTAAAATGTTTTTAAACAACACACAATCTGCGAAGTGAGATTGTCGGCAGAAAGACCCAAGATCAAGGGCGGAAACGAACCCGCAACCTCCAGTTTTATAGAGTAATGCTCATGCACTTGACTGGGGAGGTACACAGAAGCTCCGAGACAGTTTTTTCTCTTCCTGAACCAGAGTCGCAACGTATGTAATGTATTGCACGGCCACTAATTGGAAAGGGATGGCTAGAGTAGAGACAGGTGATGCAGTGAGCACAACTCTCTGTAGAGTTCGTGCATCTGGGGTGCTATGTTGCCGTATTAATTTTTTTTAAGCTAGACGAGAGCCATTTTATTTATTATTTTATAAACGCCGTCGTTTTATTGCTCCAATACCGACAAAGTAGGGCTCTGCTAGCACAGATTCAATTTCAAAATTTTTGCTCTGACCGGGGCTTGGGAGTCAAAGCGCTAACTACACGGCCGGTCAACAGCATCCACCAGTATGGTCAGTAACCTGACATAATGACATACCTAGTTTTACACACTTGGTAGATTTCTAAACAGTGATCTGTTGGAAAAGCATATTTATATATATGTTGTCTGTTTGAAATATCCATTAGGAACAAAGTGAGTGGAGGTTATTTATATGCCCGGAGATTTTTATACTGTATGGGGACCAGAAAATATCTCGTCTAGTTTGGCGAATGATAACCCCCTAATGCTTTTCATATTCAGAAGACATAAAGACATATTGCGGTGTTAAAATTTATAAAAAAAAAAAAAAAAAATATGAAAATCGGTTGACCTTGCAGGCCTTCCCTGAAACTTCCGCTAAGTTTAGCTCATTCAAAGAACAGATGATCTCTTTACAGATATCTGTCAAATTTGCGCCATCCGATACATTTTTTGAAGTCTACAAAAAAAAAATAAAAGATATCTAAATTCGATTTGAAGGAGACTTTTCGAGTTATTTAAATAAAAAATAAAACGTCAACGATGTCTCCCATCAACTGCGACTCATCTTTCTAAGATTAAGAGCTGATTATCGGCTAAGTATTTTAAAAGCTTTTTCGAAACAATCATTCGAACAACAGTGGATTTTTCAAAATCAGCCGCACTGAATCCGATCATTATCTCACGACATATAAGTGAGCACACAACTTCTTTCGAATACATTACATTTCATTCCGATCCATTAACTCTTTCTTAATTTGTGAGATCTTTACATATACACACACACACACACACAGCCATACATACACCCATACTGACATTATCGATTCCCAAGACCTGAAAACTCGAAATAGAGTGAAAACTCAATTTTCAGAAAAGTAGGGTAACATGAGTAACGGGAAGTAAAAAAATAACGGCAGTTTTTTTTTTGGGGTAAATAATTCTCTCTGCCTCTCTTTCTCTTAGATTGTGCTAACCACCCTCATTGCGATCGCAGCCAGCCAGGGATACCACCAAGATCCTAAAACCGCCGCCATTATCAGTGAACAGCGTTATTTATCAGGAGATGGTAAATTTGGTGCCGCATATACACAGGAAGACGGTATCAATTTTAAAGAAGAAACCGATTCGGATGGTACCCGTCATGGCAGCTACAGTTACGTAGATCCAACGGGTCAGAGACGTACCATTTCTTATACTGCCGGCAAAAATGGGTAAGACAAGTTCAATAATTATTTTTAATTAATAAAAATATAGAATATTAATAAAGGCATTTCGTTATTTTTTTTATTAAAATCTAATCTATAAAGACGCAATTAAATTATATATAAATAAAAACTAATTAATTATAGTATTAGAAACCATTGAGGGTTAAATAAAAAATTTGTTTTTGAATAATTTTATGTAAAACATTTGAAAAATGTTTAAAATTTCTGGCAATTGTTCTGAATTTTCATAATTCATTTATTCATTCTACAAGGTGACGCAAAACTAATCATCCAATTATGTTTTTGAATAACTTTATTACCAAATAAGAAAAATACTTCATTTGAGTGGTGGAAATCTTTTCAATATTTTCTGTTAATTGGAAAATATGATGCCTGCAGAGTTGATACACATTTGTGCCCGTTTTATTGCATTTTCCATAAATTTCTGCAATATTTCTGGTGATAACTGTTCGCATTCCAGTTGAATATTCTCCTTAAGGGCTGCGATTGCCTGCGGCTTGTTACCATAAACCCGCGACTTCAAGCAGCCCCAAAGAAAGAAGTCTGGAATGGGTAAATCAGGCGATCTTGCTGGCCATGCCAAATCAGCTCGATAGTCTCGACAGAACGACCACTCCGGTGATGGTCACACACTGAAAGATATGTTGTGGTTCCAATTTGTTCGAGTCGAGCAGCTAAGCGGCGTAATGTTTGTCCATTTGGCGCCACACGATTAGAAAATCTACGACGAAATTCACGCTGACCTAACACCACTGACCGATTATTGGTTAAAAGCATCGACACAATTATTCCACGTTCTTGTGGAGTATAGCGCTCTATTGTTTGTCTGTTTGCATTCTGCAGGTGTCTAGTTCACAAATGTTACATGTTATATTATATTATACGAGAGGGTGATTAATTTCCGCCACCCAGTATTATGTACTAAATGTTTAATTAATTTAGAAAAAGCTTATGAAGCAACATTTTTTGCGTATTTTTTATAAAAAAAAACTGGAAAATTTTTATGATCAATTAGTCGGCGAAAGTGCAATTAATTTTATTAATTTTTATAATATAATTAAATAATTCTTATATTTTTATTTATAGATTCCAAGCTTCTGGTGACCATTTGCCTGTGCCCCCTCCAGCGCCACCACAACCTGTTCCTCAATCTGGCTACGTACCGCAACCTCAATATCAACCCCAACCTCAATATCAATCCCAACCTCAATACCAACAGCAAGCTGCTCCAGATTCGTCTTATCGCAGCAATGACTACGGCGACGATGGCTCTTATGATCCCCGCTTTAACGATCCTAATTTCGGTCAAAACAGTCAATCCTACAGTCAACCACAGTATCGTCCTCAGGCACCAGCACAACCTGCCTACAATCCACCAGCTCCAGCCTACAATCCACCAGCTCCCCAATACAATCCAGCTCCTGCACCACAATACAATCCACAACCCCATTACAATCCCCAACCTGAATACACCACACAAAATCCCCATCGCTTCGCACCACCTGGCAAACTCTCTCTGAATCG
Source organism: Dexiosoma caninum (assembly GCA_963924685.1). Lineage (NCBI taxonomy): Eukaryota > Metazoa > Arthropoda > Insecta > Diptera > Tachinidae > Dexiosoma > Dexiosoma caninum. Next base: position 88,931,994 of record OZ004725.1, read on the forward strand.
TACTCCCGACGGTTTCACCTACAGCTTCAATAAAGTTCGCTAAGCTGTAGTTGTTCATAAGAGAGTGATAGATTGAGTTTAATTTAAAGTTTATAATTTTAGTTTTGTTTTTTGTAAAATTAATTTAAAATTTCCCTCCTAAAACTTGTAGTTAAAATAAGAAATATGTCTACACAATTTACAATTTCCTTATCGTGCCTCAAACTATTTCCACTCACTTAACCAACACTGCCGTCTTTTGCATTTCCGTTTTACTTAGACCACCATGATCGCGATCTTAAACATCTCTTTGTCGATTTTTTTTTTTTAATTTCCCTCTCCATTTGCCTTTTTCATATCCCGTTTCCTACATCATGTTCTTCCTATTTCCTTCTCTATAAACTTTCTTGATCTTGTGATATCGAAAAATTGTTGCAACAATTCTTTTCAGGTTTAATTTTCCTTTAAATATTTTTTGTTTTTTATAAGTTTAAAATAACTTTTCCTAATATTGTTAAATATACTAAATGTCAGCGAATAATTTTTGAAAAATAGAAACTTATTGTGTGTGTGCTAAAGAGAAAAAAAAAGATATATTCATATATATTTTTATATACAGAAAAGTTATAAATATTTCAATAAAAATACAAACAAGAAAAGTTTTAATCTTGTGTTTTTTATAAGCATTAAGCATATTTAACTTCTAGCAGCATGAGGAAATGTGAAAAAGGAATTGGAATTTCATATTCATTTGATAGTCATTTGACCGCGAATTTTACAATTGTTTAAGATTTGTTGTCGCAACAGCTTTACAAAAAACAGCTTAATCAAGCAGACATTCGTATGTAATACTATGTTCACACCTATTGTGTTTAACATCTCAATCGTGTTTAATGATTAAACACATCGATTTTGAGATGTTTTACCATACATTGACGCGTTTTGTTAAACATCTCAAATGAAATGTTTTTGATTTAAACACTTCGTTAAACGCGTAAATGGCACAGGGTTGCATTTAATTTTGGAATATGTTCAGTGTGTTTTTGACGAATGTGTCACTTTAGTATGGCTATTAAACACATATTAAAAAAAGCGATGTTTTTTCTTATACATCTTTATTTCACCTTTAAATAGATCATCAATGTTAACAATTCCATCATTAACAAAACTCAAATATGCAGCTGATAATTTCACAATTGTACTTTTTTCCATTTTAATATATTTTTAATTTTCTCAAACTTGTATACAATTGTTTACGAAACCATAAACAGCTGATAAAACGTCATTCTTAAACATATCAAATATAGTGTGAACGGTTGTGTTTAGTTATTAAAACACTTTGCTTAAACGCGTTTAAAAACATAAGTGTGAACGTGGTATAAGTACATACATAAGTATGTATATACAGTCGAAGATCAGTATAACGAATGATATAATGACAGATGCTTTCGTTAAACCGTGTGATTCATGAGACCGAACAAATATGTTTTGGATAACAACTGGAGTTGCTTGGCTTTAAATTAGACATGGCTCCCATTTGGAAGATTAGAAAAGTCATTTGGAAGATTGGAAAAGAAACTAGCACATTTTTTAAGAGTAATGATTCCTACGTAATTGCTCGTCGACAATTTTGTTCAAAGTTCGATATTCGGCGAAGAAGTGAGTGTAAATTTAAGTCGTTCGTGGGTGCAGAGATTCCACTCAACTGCTTCGGCTATGAATGCACCACGATCTTCAAGGATTCCCGAAAACATTAAACTGCTTGAAAGCAGTTTACGTGAAAATCCGCGACTTTCAATACGGAAAATAGCAGCCTCAGCGGGACTTCCAAGAGCGATTATTCATGAAATTTTAAAAAAGGATCTGAAGGATCTGGATGACATACTCTTTAAAAAATCCGCTCAATGCTCTTAGCAAAACTTTGTGTCAATTATTACGTTTTTTATTTAAGTTTGAAAATATAAATCTGCTACCAGACGACGCCCTTTATAAGGTAGCTAATGGAAAAATGTCACATTTTTGTTAAAACGCGTCTTTATTATACCGGCCGTCTACTGTATTTATATATATTACGATTATAGTTCTGTTCATTTACTAAAAGTTTTTACAAATTTGTAATAATTTTTTCAAGAAAGCGTTCATTAACCCAAAAAATTTGCAACGAGAGAGCGTCAAAAGAGCGTAAAAAATTGAGGGGTCAAAAAATTCTTTCAAGTTTTTACAAGTAAAATTTTTACTTGCAATAATTATTCAAACAGCTGTTTTGCGTTTGTGTTTACAAAACAATATTTCTAACTTTAGTTAAAAATAAAAATATTTTGGAAAATTTAAGAAATTGTAAGTAAATGTAAACTTTTAAAACGATAAAAAGTATTTAAAAGCTAACAAATTTCTTTTTGTGTAATTTAGGAACAACAGAAGCAAAATAAGATGTCTAATGGAATTGAACTAAGCAACACAGCATAGGCTAATTTTAGGATTCTTTTAGGATGTTCCGGCAAACAGACCAGCTGTTATTTTTAGTATTGTAAATATTATGGGTACCTAGCTACTCGGTACTTTACACTAAGCAGGCAAATAATTCAATTAGTTCAGATATATATTTGCAAATAAATTTAAATTTACACATAATTTATTAAATTACTTTTTTTACTGCTTTGGTTTTTAATGTTGGCAGCAACAGGATATTTTATTTTTGATAAAGCTTTTTATTACAATGAAAATGAAAATGCTTAAATTTGTTTCTTTTTTCCGCTTTTCGGCTGCTGTTTATTATTTTATTTATTAAATTAATTAATAGGAGGCTTATACTTATTGAATATTTGCTTTAAATACTTTAGGAGCAGATTGCTATAAATTTGTGAATATGCTACAAAAAGTAATAGGGCAATTTTATTTGCAAAAACTGAAATATCTTACAAATTCGTGTGTAAAAATCATTTCTATTATTTGTCTATAAATGTAAACCCTTTTGAAATATTTCATTTATGGTTAGAAAGACTTATTTTCTCTTATTGTGAAAAAGCAATCTAAGTCAAAATTTGGAACTTGTAAATTTACATCATATTAGGTAAATTCGCAAAAGTTATTGGTGTACATATGAAATGAAACTTAGTTCATAGTATGTACCTAAGTCCCAAAATTTAGTCAAACAAAACGCTCAAACCCCCATGAACTTCAGTTCGTATGAGGAATCAACACATTATGAAAGTCGTTTGGAAAATAAAACACAAAGTTGGAAATAAACATTTTTGCGACCTCATTCTGCCGTTATTTCCGTTGTTTGAAATAAAAATGCTATGTGTAGGCAGGCTGTTATAACGTATAAACTAATTAAAAATAGATATTTTATTCATTCATTTTATTCAAAAGTTGCTAATCACCCTTATCGTGTTTAGCGTATTTCGACTACGCCTAGTATTGCAAAACTTTTCATTATTCTATTACAAGCCGTACTTGAAAAACGCCAGTCACGATAATGCTGAATATAAATGACCATAATCACAATATTTTTATAATAATATACATATATGTATAATTTGTCCAAAAATATAGGGGCAGTTATTAAGTACTCATATATACCTATACATTACAACACTACTTTAACTTGAAAATTTTAGCAAGTAAAGCGTTCATTTACTTTTTCACATTGTTGAGAGTAATTTTGGAAAATTTCTTGTTACTCTCTCGTTGCAAATTATTACAAGTAAAGTAAATGAACAGAGCTTATGTCTCGTAACTAAATAAACCACACGTTGAAAAACTTATGTGAAAAAAAAACCAGTATATCAAAAATGTCATTTGAGGTATTTGTGGCCAAACATATGTAGTACATACATATTGGCATTTCTCTAATGTCGAATGCGACATACGTACGCATTTAAAGTGAAAAAAAATATGCCAAAACATTATTTTATTTGGACAAAAGTCAAATTTTATAGTTCATTGGTAGCACTATAATTGATGTTAAAACTGGTTTTGGCTCTTTGTTCGTTTTCAAGAAAATTGCAAATAACCAAGTCATTCGCATGCGACAAAAACAGAAATGGGTTTCGAAGCAAACAAGTCAAACACCGATTTCAGCGACCAATGTCAAATCTGTTTCGAGGACGCCGCTGGTCAAACGACAACAAAAAGAGTTTTTTCTGCCGCAATTGAACGAATTAGGACTGGAGCACATGAGATTCCAACAGGACGGAGCAACGGCACACACTGCGCGAGCCACAACCGATATTCTGAAAGCGGCGTTCTCGGGTCGCCTCATCTATCGTTTTGGCGATTTACACTGGCCCGCCAGATCGGCCGATTTAACCGTTCCAGACTTTTTTTGTGGGATTTTTTGAAGTCGCGTGTTTACCTGAACATCTTCATCTTCTAGACTTGACCAATAAAATTCTGAAGGTTCAGATAAACATAATCAAAAAACAGAATCGAAGATTTTCATTTAGAAAAAAAAATGAGAGCCAAACAACATCGAATGACTTCTTTTGGCCCACCTTGTACATACATATGTATGTACACGTATGTAAGTATGTATTTATAGATTCCTTTACTTCATATGAATTATAATTGACTTATAATTGCAGCTACTTAACATAGATTTTATGTAAAATTTAATTGTTAAAAAAAAATTGGATAAATCATAAACGGTACTTAATGATCTTCATGTCATTTTTCTAGAGAAATAAACGTTATGTTTGGTATTGTGGAAATCATAATTACACCGCTCTCAACAATTATAAGCAAATTCAGAAATATAGAAAAATAGATTTATTGAAACATACCTGTTAACCCAAAAATAAACTTTATTGCACAGCTGTTGTGGTAGAACCATTCAATTTATGTACAAAAATTTAAGCTGATCCTGATCTCAATAACACATAATTGCATATTTTAATTTTAAATACACTTTTCACATATTTTTTTCATTTAGATTTTCTTTTCCTCAATTATTTTGAAATATGCTAATTTTTTATGCATGCACACACTATAATACTAAAACTTCTTTTTTATTTAAATAAATTAGACTTTTCTCAACAATTTTAATTTTATTGCAAAATTAAAATTCTTATTTTACACGCATAGACACACTTTTACCAAAACTGCGAACGGATTTTATTCTCATTGTTGAAATTTAATAGAATATCCCAATAGTTCACTATGTTTATGAATATTACAGATTAAATTTGGAAATAAATTTATTTTAACAACTTTAAATATGAATTCTAAAAATTTTCTCCATCAAGAAATTTTAGCTTCTTTTAGCAAATAAAAAGCGCGGAAACTATGTAACAACTGAAGCTGTCAAAGAAAAATCTTGCCACGTCGATTTAAAAGAGAAAATGAATGTTAAATGGAAAACGATTGAATTTCATAGACTTCAAAAATAAAAAAAAAACTTGACCATTTGTTAAATCTTTAAATTTAATACGTAAGTAGTTTAGCTGTAATTAATTGCGTTCCGACTTTTTGTTCTTGCCGAGTCCCATTTAATTTATAAAATTACATCAGTATACTTTTTGGAGCTAAAATATACTTACTTCTAGCACAGCGAATAAATTTGCCAATATGTGGTTGTGGTTGTTAGTTGATGAAATTATTATTATATTTGACTTTGCTGTTTGGCTTGATTAGTTTCATTCTTATTTGGGCTTGGAGTGTTCCAAATATTGTGTCATTTTGGGACACATTTTAAATGTTCTTACGCCATGCCACTATCTCATAATTAATTAATGATATAAAAAGAAAATAAATTCTATACCTTCTTTCCTTCGTATATATTTTCTATTTCCCATTTAGTAAACTTTTCAATTATTTGCTTAAATTTTAACGAATGAACAACAAAACAAACTCAGCGGTTAATGTCATTCAGATTGGATAGATAACTGGCTGAATACATGTTATTACCAGATACAAATTATGGTAGCCCAACTAATAAATATGATCAAATTCTCATTCTATGCTGGCAGCGCTCCGTCTTGGCCTTTACTTTTTTTTGTTTTTGTTTTTCTAATAAGTTGTTTAATTTGATTTATTTAACGCGAGTCGAAATGTACTACTACTGTAGCCAACAATTATATTTTAAATTGTTAAAAAAAACGTTTGATTGCTACTTCCAATACATAGTGCATAGTTTCTTTATTCAGAATTGAAAATGTTCATGAGTTTTGAAGGAAGATAATTGCTGCGCCATTACAATTAGCTAATGAAGAAGTTTTTTTATAACAAAAATAAGGTGTCTTCAAGTATAAGAAATAAATGTCGGTTATTGCAACTTTTCTGTAAATGTATAGACCTGATTTTTGCCGGTTGAAAAAATAGACGCGCAATGTCATAATAAATCTTAATTTCATGCATTGTCACAAATAAAATAGTTATCTTCAGTTGATCAGAACCATAATCGACATAAATAACATAAAAACAGACATATACAACTACACGTAGTTTTCCATTAAAGAAGATAGTGATGCAATCGAAATTTTCGCATCAGTTATATATTTGATTTGTGAATTGGTTAATGAGACAGGGCAGATTTTGATGAACTTTAAGCTATGACTGCTTATGATTAATGTATGATATGTACAACAGAGAATGACAATAAGTCCTCAAAAACACTATACTTAAGTATAAGCTCTCAGTTTTCGTTATTGTGTATAGTCATACTTATAACACAAAAATACCCAACGACTATCAGTATTATTAATACGCATACTCGCCAGTATTCGTCGATATAAACTTTTGTAAGAGTAAAGTATTTGTTCTTCTTTTTGCATGCAACAAGCCGAATTTTTTTGCTCGAACAAAAAACTAGTAATGTCCAAATAAAATTTTTGTTTCTAAATCGTATAAAAAGCTATGAACTTTTGTAATACCAACAATACAAATAGATAATAAATTCGGAAACCTTGTTTGTTAAACAAAATTAACTTGTTTCCATGGATAATTAAATTTACAATTAACGCACAATTTGATAATTTTGAGTAATTATATTGTTTATGTTCTCACTGAAAAATATTAGAAGTCATTCCTGAGAACTACTTTTGATTTGATTTGATCTATATTTCCTATACAAACTTTTACAGGACAATCATATTTACGTATATCTATTGCATCTATAAGCTTCACTTAATAATATATGGTTTATTATTATTAATTTTCTAGTGAAAACTTTTGACTTCTTCGTTTGATCAGTAATATGTATACATATTTAAATTTAAGATAATAAGTTAATAATCGTAGTTAATTTTAACTCGCTTTCAATAAATAAAATTGAACAGCTTATTAGCAAAACAAAAAAAAAAAATTGAAAATAACCACCAACTAAGAGCGCTGCCAGAATAGAAAGACAATTTAATCATATTTATTAGTTGGGCTACCATAATTTGTATCTGGTAATAACATGTATTCAGCTAGTTATCAATCCAAACTGAATGACATTAACAGCTGTTTTTGTTTTGCTGTTCATTCGTTAAAATTTAAGCAAATAATTGAAAAGCTAACTAAATGTGAACTAAAAAATATATACGAAGGAAAGAATTTCTTTGGTTTTCACATCATTAATTAATTATGAGACAGTGGCATGGCGTAAGAACATTTAAAATGTGTACCAAAATGGCACAATATTTGGAAAACTCCAAGGCCAAATAAGAATGAAAGTAATCAAACCAAACAGCTAAGTCAATATAATAATAATCTCATCTTATCAACTAACAACCACTACATATTGGCAAATATATTTTTTGTGCTAGAAGTAAGTTTATTTTAGCTATAAAACTACGTCCCTCCAAAAAGTATACTGCTGTAATTTTATAAACTAGATTTGCCGCGGCAAGATTAAAAATAGGAAACGCAATTAATTGCAGCTAAACTACATATGTACGTATTTTTTTGAAGTTTATGAAATTCTATCGTTTTCCATTCAACATTCATTTTCTCTTTTAAATCGACGTGGCAACATTTTTCTTTGACAGCTCAGTTGTTACATAGTTTCCGCGCTTTTTATTTGCTAAAAGAAGATAAAAGTTCTTGATGGAGAACATTTTTAGAATTAATATTAAAAGTTGCTTATTTGCAAATTTAATTTGTAATATTCGTGAACATAGTGAAGTATTCTATAAAATTTCACTAATAAGAATGAAATCTGTGCGCAGTTTTGGTGCAAGTTTGTCTATGCGTGTAAGATAAGAATTTTAATTTTGCAATAAAATTAAAATTGTTGAAAAAAGTCAAATTCATTTAAATGAAAAAGAAGCTTTAATGTAATAGTGTGTGTATGCATAATAAAATTTGCATAGTTAAAAATAATTGAAAAAAAGAAAATCTAAAAGCAAAAAAAATATGTGAGAAGTGTATTTAAAATATGCAATTATGTGTTATTGTGATATTAAAATGGTACCACCCATGATCAGGATCAGCTTAAATTTTTGTACATACATTGATTGATTCTATCACGACAGTTGTGCCATAATGATTATTTTTGTTCACAGGTATGTTTCAATTAATCTATTGTTCTATATTTTTCAATTTGCTTATTATTGTTAAAAATGGTGAAATTTTGATATCAATATTTCCAAATACCTGTAATTCACACAGTAGACATACTGGTGGAGTTATGATATATACAAATGTACATATGCACATAATGAATGGACATTTAAAATAATGTATAATGAAAAAATAAGTGAAAATATTTGATGCTTTATTATCATACTCAAACACGAATCAGAATTTAAAGTAGATATTCTATATATATTGCACCAAACAGCAATTATAACGAATTTATTAAATATGCACAGAACATAATTGCAGGTACTTTTATAAACAGCAAGATTCATAATATATTCCGTGATTTTATTATAGATTTTAATTGAAATTCAATATACATTAAATAATTAGAAAATGTGTTTATTTCTCCAACAATGCAACAGACAATTGATTTAAATACAAGAGTAGGCAATATCTGTAGCACGAGACTATATAAAGGGTGGTTAAATTTCAAGGGCCGATGTTGATTTTGAATAAAACACAAACTATTTAGGAAATTATTGTAATTTTATTTTCTTATGATATATTGGTATTACTCAATTATGTATGGAACAAAATATCGGCCAAATGGGCGCCGCGACCACGGCAACAGTGGATGATCAATTTTCGAAGAAAATCATCTTCAGTGATGAGGCACATTTTCACCTCAGTGGATTCGTCAATAAACAGAATTGCCGCATTTGGGCGAATGAGAATCCAAGAGTGATTGTCGAAAAACCAATTCACCCACAAAGAGTGACTGTTTGGTGCGGTTTATCGGGCCGTATTTTTTCCAAAATGAGGCCGGTCAGGCAGTTACTGTGAATGGTGTTTGCTATCGTGAGATGATAACGAACTTTTTATGGCCCGAATTGGAAGATATGGATGTGGACGATATGTGGTTTCAGCAGGACGGTGCCACTTGCCACACAGCTAACGAAACAATGGCTCTTTTGCGCAACAAATTCAATGGCCGTGTTATCTCACGTAATGGCGATGTCAATTGGCCGCCAAGATCATGTGATTTGACACCGTTGGACTTTTTTCTTTGGGGTTATTTGAAAGAAAAGGTGTACGTCGATAAGCCAGCAACAATTCAAGAGCTAAGGGATGAGATAATTCGGCACATTAACGGCATAGAACCTCCATTATGCCTCAGGGTCATCGAAAATTTGGACCAACGGATGGAGGTGTGCCGCCGTGGTCGCGGCGCGCATTTGGCCGATATTTTGTTCCATACATAATTGAGTAATACCAATATATCATAATAAAATAAAATTACAATAATTTCCTAAATAGTTTGTGTTTTATTCAAAATCAACATCGGCCCTTGAAATTTAACCACCCTTTATAAATAACATTAGATGTCCAGAGAAAAAGAACAGATATCTGACCATGAAACAATTTTATTTACATTGTCAGTGGCAAAAAAAATATAAAAAGAGAACCAAAAAAAATGATACCTTGGAAGAACTAAACTGTGATAAGCTTTTATAAATGATATATGATACAAATGATGTGAATAAAATCATGATGTTCTTCTAAAATAAAGTTCAACGATTTAGTCACGTTGTTCAATTGTGTACTGTTTACTTCTTTACAAAATACTGAAACCAAAAAAAAAAAAAAAATTCTAATAAAAAAGTTATAAGGAATTCAAACAACTTTGCTTCTTTTGGGCCACACTCTAGTTTAAAATTAAGTTCTAAAGCAATATAAATAAACTTAATATCTTTAATAAAATCACAAGAAGATCATTAACTTCTGTTTATGATTTTTCCAAATTTGTTTCTAACAATTAAGTTGAACATAAAATTTACGTTAACTACCTGCAGTTATAAGTCAATTATAATTGATAAGGGGAAATGAAATATGTATAACATTATTTACATTATATGCATTTTATTATATACATACATATGTACATTATTTATTAATATACATATGTACATACGAGCATGTATCTATTATGAATTGAATTGAAATTGGTTAATGAATTACATCGTTTCCATTGAAAGTTTATCATTCTTGACTTTGGGAAAAGATGACTTGTAAAAGCAAAAGTAAAGCTTTCGATGGCGTTTTTTTTTTTGATTTTCGTACAGCTGGGAAAGTAAATTTGCAATTTCAAATGAAAACAGAAAATAAATAAATTTTATTTTTTGTAAAAACAATAGTTTTCAAACTGAAACAATAATAATTAGTAAAATTAACACTTAAAAATGATTAACTACGACGTACGAATATAAAACAAAAATTAAATTAATTAAATAAAAGATTTGAAGTCATCTTCAGACTGCAAGTACAAATGCTGAGCGATATTTTCGTTTCGGGCTAGATAAAAGCGATGACTTGGCCTTCAATGGACGACGACGGATTCGTGATGACTTTGGAGGACCACTTTTGTGGAAACTTTCGCGAAATGAAGGAGGTACATTGGCAACATATTCTTCTTCGAATTCAGGTTGTTTAAATTGATGTTCATTTTCTGCCGTTTTTAATAGTTTTTGAAACTTTGGACTGTTTAGCAATTGCAACTTTAAAGCTTCATCCAAAAGTTTCTCTTGATCTTCTATATATTTCTCAATTTGTTTTTTCGATGCCACACTCTTGTAACGATCTCTTAAATTCGCTTTTAGATGTTTAACGGCCAAATCTGGATTTTCGTATGACTCAGCTTCGGGCTCATAGACATTAAAGTTAGACCCGTAACCCGATGGAGCTGACAAATGATGATGATTGGGTGCTTTGGATTTTGGTGGTGCTATTAGCTGAAACGGATCTGGTTCATAGTGTTTCATATATTTTGGTTTTTTCGGAGAGGTTAAAGGTAAATATGGATCAGATCCGCGTTCCTCGTGAGAATGGTCCAGAGAATAGCCACCTATATCGGGCAGAGCTGTGTATTTTGCGGTCTTAGTAGGATAGGGAATTGTAGATTTTTTTGGTATTGTTATGGGATGCTGCACTCGTATGTGGGTGCCAATGGTGTATTCTCTACTATCGTTTTCCTTTGAGGCAAAAAAGTTTTTCGCTTCATTTGAATATTCATCAGAGGTATAGCCTTCCGATGAAATGTCTTCCTCGCCCTTTAGAAAATAAAATTGAATTATAAATAATTAGCAAAAATATAAACATCATATACAATACACATACAGAACTGTAACCGTTATAAGTGCGCTTCTTTGAATATTTGGACGAAGATCTAGGTTTGGTCTCCTCCGTTATCAAATCTCGTTTATAAGACATAGGAATGTAGCTTCTACTACTGTCGCCACGACCATGATGAATCGAATAATGGGATGTTGGTGTATCAGCCGAACTAAAAAAACCTCTACCATAAGGTGGACCTTGTCCGCATACTATTGTTATTAAACATCCAAAATTGAACAATATACTGAGAAGCTGTAAACAAAACAATTATGTATATTTTTATTATTTTATATATAAATAATTAACTGATAGTAGTTGGTAATTTAACACGTTTGGCTTAAACTGCCATTCCAATTATTTCACTACTGCTTATTTTAAATCCTAATTGCAGTTAAATCTCATGGTATAATTAAAGCGGCGTTCAGCTACCTTTATTATGTTTTTTGCTTATGACTCAATCTTGTGCGAGAAATCATTACCAGAAAATAATTTGTACATTTTTAATTTTGAAATTTTGCTGGTGGGTTCACATAAGCCACAGTAGCCCATTTAATTTGTTGATTATAGCATTAACAAATTTCACTCTTCACTCTTCACGTTTCAAAGTTAATTTTCTTTTATTAAATTTACTTACAGTGTTGTATCTGTATTAGTGAATGAATGAATGAATGAATATACATACAAAACTAACAAAATCTTGTATGTTTTGTAATTTTAGATTTCAAAGACTTTTTCGAGAATGTATGAACATTTTCGGAGTCTTTCGAACATAACATACTGATGTTCAAAAACGACGAAAAACGAAAACTAGCTCTGTTGGTGACAGAGCTACCCAGCATACGTAACGTCCAACATTTGAAGAATTATTGGGCATTATAAATATTTTCGTTTAAATTTTTTACAAATCATACTTCAAATAAAATGGAAAGTATAAGTACAAAACCGGTTGGGCAGAAAACTTTTTTTTTTTTTTTTGGTATTTTCTTTATTTGCTTTTGTAATATTACAATCATGATGAAATGAAAAATCTTATCGTTTAGAAAAATTTCTTAAAACGGCGAAGTCTTATGGGATGTTAAATGTATTACCGTATTATTTGTCATTTTCATAACACATTGCATTCACAATAGGTGTGTTTTTTGACTTTTCTGGTAAAGTTCGGTAAAATGAAAGTAAACTATAATTTATCTCAGTAAGAGACTTCTGTCACTTATCCTACTATCCCTTTCCTCTAGTTCCAGCACAATGCACCGCATACTTTTTTTCAATTTATTTTTGTCCACATTTTGCAGCCGTTGCCAAAGATGCAATTGTTTTGCATTTCAAATATTATGCATTTTAAGCCTCTAAAATCACTAAAATAAAATTTTTTGGCGAACTTTTGTTTTGCACGTGGAACAGACCTGTTTTGTGGTAAATTTTATGGATTTTTGCGTTTTCTTACTTTTGTAATTTTTTTTTTTTTTTTTATCTTGGACCAGCATTCAGGAGATGACCCCCACACATGCAATGCATTGTGGTGGAACTAGAGGAAAGGGATAGGTCGAGAAATAACAGGAGGTGAATCTTTACTATCTTACAATTATGCTTTTGCTCGTTCTTTGTATTTATAGCAGTGTTGTAACGCCTCCGCTGTTAAGGAGACGTATTATAATTTGGAGATTCGTTTTTAGGAGTAATTTTTGTAATTATTTTACTTCGCCGATGCTACACAAATACCGACGAAGGAGGGAGTTCTGATGTGCCTGTGGATTGGATACAGCTGAAGCCCATACTGCTCAGTGACCAGTGACTATGCCTTCGCCAATGAGACCTTGCGACAACAGCTGACACAAAGCCACACAAATGCACATCAGAAAAAATGCGAGATGTTTTTATAAGTCCGAAACTGGGGTTGAACCCAGGAAAATTTTCGTTTTGTAGTCAACGTGCAGACTACTTCGACCATCGCCACCCTCCGGTGTGTTACAGAAACTAAATTCATATGAAAAAAGTAGAAAAACAAAAATTTTTGCGTTCTCCAGAATACGTACAAAGCAAAAATTTTTCATTTTTAATTCGTTTCGAAATATGAAATCACATAAAATAAACGTTGAAAAAATATTTCAAATGCTAAAGAATCCTGTTGTTTCTTAAGTTCTGTTTTAAAAAATATGCAAAACGGAATTTTATATACATATTTTTAAAAGTTTTCAAAATCAACAAGAAAAAATGTGAAAAAAAAGAGCACTGTTAAGGCATTTGGTTTGTGTCTAGGGTTTAAATTTCGAAATTTATCTTCACTCAGGTGAAGAGAAAACGTTGCCAAATTTTTCTATTTTCTATCAGAACTGCAACTATTGAAGCACCAAGTGTTAATGTTTCACAACTTTTGAAAAATACAATTTAATTTCAAACTTGTTTTTTGATTTATTTTCAAAGTAACCGTAATTATTTCTATATTTTTTCCCTGTTTGTTTGCTTTTATTAATAGTTCAGTTGTTTAGACTGTGTTCACACGATTTATGTTTTACTGACATGATTGCTACTTTATAGACGAAAGTAACGAGGGGAAGGGTAACGAGTACTCATGTGCATGTACTGTCAGTACGTTTTGCTTTCTCATTCTTAATTTTAAATTAAACACAAACTATATGTACATGTTGTCAACAAGACATGAATTGTGTGAACACCAAAGAGGGTGCAAAGAAGAAAAAGTAAGAATCTACATACATGATTCGTATGAACACAGAGTAATAAAAAACAATTGCGCTATTCAAATGGTAATTATTTGTTTAAAATAAATAACACGAAAAAATATGACTTCTATGAAGAACCCGTCATAATTTAGTGTCCTTTTTCAAAAAATTCATTCAGCTGTAAAGAAACAAGCACTTGGTAATGTTTTATATCAAAATGCTAAACAAAATAAATTAATTTAACTTTTTAATACAGTAAATAAGAACGTAAGTGCTGCAATAATTCCATATTTAATTAAAATTATAAAATTGTTCTTTCTGCACACACAATTGTTGAAACAAATACAATAGAAAAAACAGTGCCAGTGATATGAGCTGTATAATTTTGTGGACGGCGACTAGTGGATAAACGTTAAGTGGCTGCCAGATAAGTTACACAAATAAAATTTGCTCTCTGGTCTATCATTAGTGGTCATTGTGATTTTTTATTTATTACTTATAAAAATGTAATTTAATATAAATGAAATAAATTTTTTATTCTTATATCATTTATTGTAGTGGTGGGAGAGTTTCAGCGTACGACTCTAATTTCTACTGTTATTTTATGACAAAACAATAAACATAGCGAATTTTTTGTTTGAAGCACGACAACAACTTGTTTAAACTATTTTAATATATAACACATTTGTCGTAATGACTTAATAGCAGACATTGTGAATAGCCCAAATGTTTTAATTTTTTTTTCGTATTTATGAAAACGAAAGAAAGCTGAAACGATACAATTTGAATAATTTTCACTTTCGAAAATTTTCTGTGACACACCTGATTATCTATGACAAGATGTTATCTGTAGAAAGTACTAGTTTGGTATTGGTATTGGTATTGGTCTTCTCGAGGTAAATATAGTAAAAAACCTGTGAAGGGTAGTGCGCTTTACTGGTTCATTGTACAAACCGATGTAGACACTTATAGTGATTTCGATTCTCAAGAAGTGCTTTGCACTTATCACTGCATTTATTATAAAAAATCATCCAATTGAAACTTCAAGTCATTGCTTGTGACTACTTACATTCATTATAATGAGTTTCATTTGTTAAATTAACTAAAAAAGTATCACAATTTATTTCTGTTTTATATTTTGCAGCGTCAAATACGCTAATCTCAATCAGCTTCGTTTATTATTATTTTTTTTTTAGTTTGTTAATTTACACTATGGGACAACATTTGCTTATACACATGACTTCGAGCCACGCTTATATATTTTTGTGGTTCAATTATTTTATATATTTTATATTCTTTTACTTGTAGTTGACCGCACGTTGTCTGAATAGAAACTGAAAGTTATTGGAATGAGTGCAACGGTTTTATGCAAACTTCCTAATTTTAAATTTTGCTTAACGCCACTGACTGCTGCAGAAGTTGTTGCTCTAATCTTGGTGGCAACATGTAATATTGATGATCATAATTATCATGTTGATAATGATAATTATGTGTCTACTACAAAACTGGTAATTATGATGTGAAAATTGTATTTGGTTTGGCGTTGTTATTTTTCCAAACAATGAAAAACAAAAAAATTAAAACAAATCAAAATACAAACGATTTGTTCAATCTGAGGGGTTATTTTTTATTTTTTTGTTAAACACCATTAACCCTAGAATACTAACGCTTTTCATTTTAATACACTAATGCTAACGCCACGTAAATTTTGCGTACTGTGTGCCATATTTGCCTAAAGCTTTTCAATTAAGCTTGTTTTTTCCGTCAAATTTATTATTTGGTTACTTGTTGTTTATTAATTATTACTAGATTAAATTTGTGCACTGCCCTGCAAACAAAAAATTCTTTAAGAAAAATTATTGAAATTTTACAATACATTTTTTAACACTTTTATTCACTCCCGCATAAATTTTAATAATAATGCGTACATACATATTTAACTATGTATGTATGTATAGCTTCAGATTAATTCCGTTTTTATTTACTTAAGAGTGAGAAAAAAAACTCTTTATCAGGTGTGTCACAGAAACCAAATTCGTACGAAAGTGAAAATCGCCTTCTCCAGCAAACGTAAAACGCGAAAAGTTTTCGTTTTAAATTCGTTTAAAAATCATAAGATGGAATTGTTAATTTGACAGCACTCAAATAAAAGAAACGTTAAAAAATATTTCAAATGGTCTAGAATGCTGGTGTTTCTTAAGTACTGTCTGGAAAAATATGAAAACCATTTTTAATAGTTCGATGTTTGTTCTACTATACCGCCTAAACCGCTGCAGCGGCCGAGACCGTGCGGTAAGCCGAAGCAACCCTACAAATTACATTTGATTGTAATTTCTCAATTACATGTAATTGCAATTGTAATTAAGCAAACACGATTACTTTTTGTTGAACAAATTTAATTAAAGTTTTGTGGAAATAAGTTTTATTTTTAAAGCCAACTTTTTTAAATGGCTAGTATTCTTAGGTAGATTAAAAATTATTTTCTTATGTACAGGGTGGGCAAATTTGAACTTAGGAAGTAAATTGGCTGTCAAATGATGAAATGTCAAGAATTGGGCTGTCATCCTTTGATATTTATTTAGTAAAAAGTTAGAAAATTTTAACAATGAAACGCTACACTCTTCACCAAAGAATTTTAATTGTGAAAATTTACTATAAACGAAAAGAACGCTTTTTTCAACAAAATCATCTTTAGTGACGAGTGCCATTTTCAATTAGGCGTTTAAATAAACAAACAAACTTGTTCATAAAATCCACAAACACTCTTCGAAAAACCATTACGTCCAAAGAAAGTGACCGTATGGCTCTATTTGTAGTCAGGCGGTTGACATCAGTGACCTTTGGTTTCAGCAAGACAGCGCCACAAGTTATTGCATGAGCAATTTCCCGGTCAATTGACCGCCTCGTTCTTATGATTTAACGCCGCTGTATTTTTTTCTTTGGGGCCATTGGAAAGACCGCCTTAATTGAACAAACCACAAACAAGTGACGCTCTAAAATATGAAATTCGCCGCAACATTAACGAAAGAAGCGAAGTTTTGTTGCAAAATGTGGTTAAAAATTTTGTGCCGACATGGTAGAGGTGAACATTTGCCCGGCATCGTATTGCATTCGTAATTCGCATATTTTTACTTTACATTGATAACAATAAAACTGAATTTGTCAAAAAGAAGTTTGTTTTTACGCCAATTTAGTTCTTAAGCTCAAATACATATGTACGAGTATGTACAACGTACATAATGGCATTGAAGGTGCACGTAATTTCGATGATTCATGCATTGCACTCTGGTGTTATTTTAACGCTCGGACTCAGACACAGATGGCGTGGTGCATCATGCCAACAGGTCGTACGGTTAATAAGGAATACTACAAGGAAGTTATGCAACGTTTGCGTGAAGCAATACGGCTCAAACGATCGGAATTGTGGAAAAAAAAAATCATGGATTCTGCATCACGATAATGCACCAGCTCACACATCAATGCTCATGTTCATGATTTTTTGGCCAAAAACATCACCCTAATCATGCCTCAACCACGGTATTCACCAGATTTGGCTCCCTGCGACTTTTTCTTATTCCCAAAACGGAAGAGACGAAAGAAAGGAAAGCGTTTTGCCACTATTGATGAGATAAAGTCAAAATCGAAGAACGAGCTGATGGCCTTACCGAAAAGCGCATTTCAGAAGTGCTTCGCTACCTTAAGTGCATAATATCAGAGCGGGATTACTTTTTTTTTTTTTGGCGTGTGAAGTAGGGTTGAAAATGCCTTCGCACTTACAGATACCGTCATCATTTGCGACGAGTGGTGTTGCCACTAAAAAATTCCCTCCTCCTCCTCTGGGTAGATTCCTCCCCGGTACCGCTTTCCGCATTACTTCGGGAAGGCCCAGAGCCACGTCCCAATCAGGACCACTCTCACTCCCCCACGTCTGGGTCCGCCAAGTCCGCAGTCGGCGCCATGGCACCGGCCCCGGCCCGTATTTCCTGGTCGCCGTCAGAGGGGGCCCCGCTAAGCAGCAGCGCATCGAGGTCCCTCTTCTTCCTCCGCAGAACGTATCCCACGTACTGCTCCACAGCGTCCCAATTGTCCTCGCAATCGAACATCCTCCCTAACACGGTGGCAGGAGCGAACCCGCCAAGCCGCTGCGCCATTGCACTTCTTTCAGTATGCAACCTGGGCCAGTCGAAGAAAGTGTGTTCTGCATCATCATCCGTCATACCACAGTAAATGCAGTCGGTACCATCTGCCCTGCCCATCCGGTACATGTACTTTCGGAAGTATTCGTGGCCCGAGAGGAATTGTGTCAGGAAGTACTTAACTTTCCCAAATTTCCTCCGAATCCACACTTCCACGCAGGGAATGACCCTCGCCGTCCACCTGCCGACCGTATCCGCGGTCCACCTGTCCTGCCAACGCCGGACAGTTTGGGGTATCAGACCAATAGCACCAACATCAGCGGGATTACTTTGAAGCGGACAAAATGGATATTGATGAATAAATAAATACTTTTCAAAAAAATTCAAAACTCACCTTTTCTTTTGAACAGACCTCGTATATTCTCCGTCTCCCATAAAGGTATTCCTAATGTGCAAAATTATACATCACCTTTGCCTGCGATCGCTATTGATATGTGGCATAGAGTTCATTTAAACGGGATTTAGGAAACTGAAGAAAACAATACATATTTGTTTGTTTCTACGCAATGTATAATTATTGCAATCCAGATATTTGAAAACAGTCATGTTTTTGGTTTTATACTTTAAAAGAACATTTAAGAAAAACGGATTTTTTGGGCGGACGAAGGATCGAACTTGTCACGTACTTAGCGCTGAGCTAACACACAACTACTTAACGAACAAGGCAATGTCTAGGATGTGGTATAGAGCTATTTTTAAGGGCATATAAGAAACTGAAGCAAACCATATTTATTTGTTTATACAGTATTGTAGAAGTAAAAGAAAATATGCGTTCGTGTTTTTACATTGAAAATAAAAACTTGTTTATGAATTTTATTGCTGTTATCAAAAGAAATACACTGTCGAACTTTTTCTTTCGTTTTCTAAAAACAGATAGTTGAATAATTTAACATCAGAAGAACCCAGTTGCGATAATGGGAACCTACCGACTTAGCTTTCTCTCATCATAAAATAGTTTCTGCCAACAGTGTTCGTCAAATTCAAATTTGTTTAGTGGGCTGGTAAAAAAAAATAAACAATATTAAACGTTTTCAATACAGCAATGTTAAAAAATAACTACCTAGAAAACTTCCTGAAAATCTGTCTCATTAATAGATTTATTAAAAATTAAAAAATTAGCTGGCGCTAACGGTATCGGGCACTTCAGTGCTGGGGTTGTATTTTTTAAGCTAGACCGTTTACATATCTGTGAACTTCTGACAAAAGATCATAAGTCGAGATAAGAAATTTTTTTTGAATATTTACAAGTCGCTTTGCTTACAATAATTAGCGCCTTTCATTCCGGATTTGTCACATCCGGACGGACAGACTGACAGACGGACATCTTTCAGTCGACTTAGCTATACATGTATAAGGATCCAGAATACATATACCTTATGGGGTCGGAAATAAATTCCGTAGAAATAACAAACGGACTGACAAACTTATATATGCCCTTCCCATCTAATGTCAAGGGTATAAAAAGTACACGTAAAATTTACGGACATTAGTATTCTAGGGTTAAATTTGTATGGATGTAACTTTACAAATTTCGATACAAAATAAACTAGCTGTTCATTTAGAGCGGGTTTTTAACATAGACATTAAAGATTTACTTAAGTTAAATCTTCGTTTGTAGTTTTTAAGATGAAAGTTAACTACTTTTATTAACTGGCTAACTTTGGTTGGTTAAACTTACTTGAAATATTGCAATAACAAAATCAGTTGGAAAATTGGGCAGTCATGAGAGACATTTTGAGAGAGTAACATTCTTCCTCTTCTTCTTGCACGAAATAGCCCCTATTTTTTCTTCGGGCTAGTTTTGGCAAGTAAACAAGCGATCAGCTGTTTCAAAAATAAATAATAACAAATCAATCGTAAAGCAGCTCTGGATTGAAGAACAACTGACGCATCATCGTAATTATTATTTAAATGCGGTCAGGCCCGTTTTTGTTGTTTGGCCTTCAAGAGTTTTGCGTCTCACTCGCACTGGTTAATGGATTTGCCACGGCTAACTGTATCATTTACGGTTGTTGTGGCTTTTCGTTATTAATCACGTTGCTGTTACTGGTGGAGACCATCATACTCAAGAATTTTATATATAATTTAACTTCCTATGTGAAGCTATAGATCGTTTAAATATATATTGTGTGGGTTACCCAGGAAATTTGCGTACTTGCTTCTGCCATATGGCAATTGATAACTACAAACTACAAACATACAAACAAATAATAACAAAGTGGAAATAAATTTTTCCAACAGTGAAGAAATAATAGTTTATTTCATTTCATGATTTATTTAAAAATTGATTTGGTTTTTCTTTAATTAACATTTATAACCCAAATTATTGTTTTTTGTTCTGTATGAATGCACATTAGAGTTGTGTCTTTCAGCTCTGAGGTAGCTCAATTTAACGATTCAGTAAACTGAGCGAAGTGAGCGCTCACTTTTTTTGATGATTCTAGTTCAGTGAAGAGCGTTTGCCATGTTTTTTTTTCGTTAATTTTATTGGTATATCAGTGTTACCAGAACCAAAAAATTTTCTTAAATAAAATTTGTATGATGCCAGATGCGAATTTTTCACGTCATTGGCGATTTAGTGCAAATACTATTTTTTCTTAAATAAATTTCTGTCTTGTAGTTTGTATTTATTTGATTTAAGTTTCGGTACATGAATAACAAAAATCTAAATTTTATTAAAATTTTTTATATATTTATAGTAGCCAATGTAAAAAATTTCACAAATTTCTTTAAAATAACAAATTCCAGCACCAAAAACATATTTTCTCTTTCTACTACTGATAAAAGCTGCCTTGGCGCTGTATTTGATTGAATCAGATGAGCTAAAAAATCAGTTCAGAAACAAAATCAACTGAGCGACAAACTGAACGAACTAAACGAACCAGCTCAGCATAAAGAGCTGAACTGAAAAGAGCGCTCACTTCAAAGAGCTCATGAAATAAACTCTAATGCACATGTGCATCCCAAATGTCTATGTATTTACATATGTCCTAGTATTTATGGATAGGTGCAGATTTGTATTATAATACATATACATATGTATGTACATTGCCGTTTTCATTATGTTTTTTGCGTTCCCTTAAGCCCGTATGACACTACATTTGTTTTCCTTTAATTAATATAAAATTGATAGTAAAGGGTGCTTTAGACGATAAGATTTGTCGTACGTAAAATGAGAGAGAAAATAAAATGAAATTGCATCCGTATTTCAAAAAAAGAGAGTAAAAATCGGATGGTTGTTTTCTGGCTTTTACACCATTGGTATGGATAAAATCAAGTAAGATGAAAACATTCTCATTTAATTTAACTACAGCTGTTTGCTTGTTTTCCCCAGGGATGGAGTTCTTGTGCAATTGAATTTTTTTTTAATAACCTTGAAAAATATTTTTATAACTTTCGAATATGTTATTTTCGTGGTCAAAATTTTTAGTGTACTTTTAGAAAATATACATATATTTTTATAAAATTGTGCTGTCGTGGTCTAAAATGTACATTTCGATTTTATAATTGGTATAAATTTATGAAACCAGTATTCCCTTCCTGGCTTTCTCACATTTGTTTACATAAAAATGCATCCCTGATCTAATGGTGTGTGTTGGTTTTTGAAAAATTTTAAAAAATCAAGAGAGCCATACGACTGTCAAATTTTCATCCGTATTTTCTCTCAAAATCTTATAGTTTCATTACATATTACGTTTAGACGATCCGACTTGTGCTCTTCTACACAAATATTTGACATGTCGTACGACTTGTGGGACAATGTAAAGCACCCTTAAAGGACAGCAACAGCCAGAAAGAAACAAACATAATATATTATTTACATTTTTAAGTGCTGCCTCCTTATTTTAATTTAATAAAAAAACGCTAAAGAAAAATATACGGTAAAAAACTAAGCTCAAAATCGCAGACATTGTGCATAAATCGCTAAGTTGTCTACATATAAAAGAGTTTAAGTTCGAAACGTCAATTTTAAGTTGAAACTTTGTAAATTTTTTTCGACATTTACTTATTTTTTATCGATAACACTAGTGGAAGATTTGACGTATTGGTATATAACTTAATATGGTTTTACTCTTTGAACCTGGTTAATTTTCCCATTCCAATATATTTGCGCTCTTCTCCAATATTTGAACAATGCAGAGGGCTTCTTAAATTTTGTAAATTTTTGCTCTTATTGAGATAAAGTATAGTTTACTCTCATTTTACCGAATACAAGAAGTAAAGAAATCTACCTAATAATACCTGTAATACATAAGGTTGCCACTTTTTATTATTCAGTATGACAATTTTTCGATGTTTACACCAGAGTACTACCATCATCTCATTGTTCGTATATGACCTCGAATAAGAATGTTTTATATTTTATTGCTTCTTCGCATAGTGCATGGTACTTGATGGGAACTGTGTTGCATTTCTTATAACTACTAAGGAAGTTCGAAAAGTCACGGACTTATTGAACCGACCTCGTATTTGCACGGGTTTGCTTGTTTGTACTGCTGTATGTACATAATGTTTTTACCTAAATATTTTTTATAAAATTTGCGGCTAGTGGAAAAATAATTGAAGACTTATTTTTCAAAATAAAATATATTATAATTATATTATTAATTGACCTTTTTTATTATATTTTTTTATAATTTTTATTTTTAAGACCTCAAGCTTAATAAATATATTTAAAAAAAAAAATATAAAATATATTCTTTACACTAATTATTTAAGCTGTAGGTCTTTTTTATATATGTAATATTTAATTTTATTTATTTAATAATTTAATAAAATTTATATAATAATTTAATAAAAAAATAAAAATTTAATAAAAAAGAAGTCAAAAAACTAAAAGAATTATAAAATATATTCTGGTATTTTATAACTTTTTAAACAAATTTTGTTTCTAGAAATTGGATGCAACGCTGGCTATGAGTTGATATCCGTCAACAAAGTACTCATTGTGCCAATCTCATCCGTCGGTACGTTAATGTCATTTGAGAAAGTCAAAGTATGACGAATGACGGATTCTATTTGCCCCCAGCTTTAGTCATAAGTGAAATTAATGTTTTTCTTGACTTTCTGCGCTGTGTGTATTTAGTGTTGAGAGAACAGTGAAAAAACAAACCATACGTAAACAAAACTTTTGTTTACTATTGTAGTCATTGGTTATTGACATCCTCAATGAGTTTTACACAAAGAAAATGCCTGTTGTTTTTGGTATTGTTGTTTTGTTGGAGAGTTGCGGCTACTTGATAAATATACTTTGAGTATATCCACTTAAAGTTAAGCTCCGTAAACCCCATTAGTTTCAGTTTCTTTAGCAGAAGTAAATGATTTACTTTATCGAAAGCTTTGCTGTCGACAGTTTAGATGACATCTGTTTGATATTTTACGAAAAAAAAAACATAAATTTATAGCAATTGTAAGTTGTAGAATTTTTTAAGCCTAGTTCAAATATCCAGTCTTAAAAACTGCAAACACTATTAATACTCAATTAAATTTCTTTGTAGATTAGCTAATGTTAGTTTGCAAGTGAGTTTAATCTCGATGTTAAAAACCCGCTCTTAGTCGATTATAGATTTGCATAAGTCAGCATTTTCTTTTGATGCATCCATTAAGGAAACAAACAAGAAAAAAAATATTTTAATTTTATTTTGCCGTTTTTATGAAGAGTAGTTGCAGTTGATATGAAAAGGAAAATCATGTTCGTTTAATGAACATTTACAAAAGACTTTTCAAAACTGTCAAATTATCATTTTTACTTTCAAATCTTGGGAATATACTTATGTATATGAATGATTATTACATGTGACAATCGATTTTATTAACAATTTTTTTTAAAAAAAATTATTTTTATTAACAAAACGTTCATGACCAGCACATACATACATTTTTAGCATTAAATTTTCTGGCTTGGTAATAACAGCTGCATTGTTATTTTTCACTATAACTCCAATTCAAAAAGCTTCATTCGACCGTTATCATTCAGTTATCATTCTTTATTCTGACCCTTATGGCAGTTCACCACAACTGTTTTAGAAGTGAATTGTATGCAAACTCCTATTAGGCTATTAAAATTAATATCTGCAATTGTAATTGGGGTTGCCATGTCAGTCGGCATGAATAATGAATTATTTTTATTTTATTTCGGAGTTTTGCGATACCAAATGGTTATTTATCTGGATATGAAATCATAATTCCATGTATAAAATTAATTTCGGCACTTTTACTCATTCACCATTTATTTTCTATCGTTTGAAACTCTTTTTTCAGGAATAGGATACGATACTGAAACTATCGAAATCTTTCTTGGTGATTTTTGTGCGTTCTTAAAAAAGCTGTATTATCAACAAATGGCTGTCAGCACAAATACAAAAGATTCATATTGGAGATGACAGCATCAGTAAAACCTACATTTACTACAATACGTAATGAACCTAATCGGCCTTGTGGGAGGCGATTGTGTCGCTGTACGAGGTTTGTTCAAAAGAAAAGGTGAATTTTGTTTTCTTCGCTTACAATGGCGTGGTGCATCATGCCAACAGGTCGTACGGTTAATAAGGCGTTCTACAAGGCAGTTATGCACCGTTTGCGTGAAGCAATACGGCTCAAACGATCGGAATCGTGGAAAAAATCATGAATTCTGCATCGCGATCACACATCAATGCTTGTTCATGATTTTTTACCAAAAATAACACCCTAATCATGCCTCCTTCAACCCCTTTATTCACCAGATTTGGCTCACTGCGACTTTTTCCTATTCCCAAAACTGAAAATTTACAGAACGTCAAGCCGCTTATGACCAGCGATACCATTTGTCAAGTTTTCCCTTTTTTTCAAGTTTTTAGAAATATCAAAAAGGTTTTAAGTTTTTAGCTTCAAAAATAAGTTTTTATTTTGTTTTTTAATTTTTAATTTACAGTATATGAGTATGATGAATATATTTGATGTTTTAAACGATCTTATAATTTTTCCCTCCTTATTACTGCAACAGTGTTCAATGTGTCTCTCCCTTTTTAATACAACTGTGCCGGAATAATAATATTGTAGTTTTTACGCCTGTGTTATTTTTTTTTTTTCTTAAAAGTTTAATATTTGAAAAAAGCATGGATAAATATTTAAAGAGAAATGGCAAGGATAATGGAATATTTTTAGTTTTAAATAATTCTTTTGCTTTTATTAGTTTTAAGCAACAATGCAAGTGGAGGAAATAGCCTGGAATATGCTACAAAAACATCGGAAGCTTCAACAAAAGCTACAAAAAAAATGGAGAACTACTCAAAATTGTGAGAAGAATAAGAATAAGTTTGTTGTTGTTTAACTTTTTTTTGTTTCAATAAAATGTTTCAAAGAAATTAATTTTCATATTTTTTTTTTAATTTTTTGGACACTTGTGGGAAAAAGTTTTTTGTTGAAAAATTAATTATTTTTTTTTTTAATCAAAAATTTTTTAAAAAAAAATAAGTTGCTTATGACTTCAAGCAACAGCAACCTTTCAATACAATACTACACGATTGAGTAAAAATTTCATTCTAGCGTTCATTTTGAGACCCCATTTAGCACATGCAGACATATTGTACATAAATACACATCCCATTATCCATACATACATACATACATATTTATATACACACATACATACATATTATGTGCATATGTGAGAATAATCAAAAATTGTTTTTATTGCCCGTAATTACTTCAACTCGATCATTTGCCAATAAAACAACTTAGCAGCCATTTAATGCTGTTAAATAAATAAATAAATAATTTGTAAGTAGTGGTTCGTTTATTTGTTACATAAAATAAAGTAAATAAACAACGACTTATGACTTGCAATTCCACATACTACAGTGAATTTTAATATTTAACGATTCGAATCGACATTTGAAGCAAAGTTTTATCAAAATTTGCAGTCGAATTTCCTTCGATATCGCATATCCTAAATTAAGTTTTTTTTTCAACATTCTATATTGGTAATTTTTTAACTATCTTTATTTCAAAGGGAAAAACATTTTTTTTTAATTTTTATTTGTAGGAGAGACAACTTTTCATGCATGCGGCTCACGGTGAGCTCAATATCAGGAGCTAATACCGATGACGTTCGTTAGAATTCAAAAATATTCAAACTTATGCCAGTTGTCAACGTCGACACCAAAATTGAGCCGCCCTTCAAATTGATATGCAATAGCTTTCAGTTAAAAGTTTAATTAAAATTTACTGAAAATGTAGACATTTTTTAAATGCCAATTTAAATTTGGTACAAAAGTCGCATCATTGTCGACATTGGCAAATGGAAGAAGGGTTTAAATAAATTTTAACAAAACTAAAACTGAGAAATGTTGCTGTTCGCCACGGTCTCTTCTCTGAATCCTTAGTTTCAGTTGGAACTGTTCTGGCATAAAACTTAAATTAAAGTTGCTGCAGAATAGAAAACGACTTAGACTGTCAATTTGACCAAAATCGGGTGATTCGTTCGATAGATATCGTTGATTTTAGATATTCACTCTATTTATTTGCTTTAATAATGTATCTGATGTGGCAAAATCTGTACAATGATCCGAGAGATATAGATGTTGAAAATTTGCAATAAAAAAGTGCTCGTTTTTAATCACTTAATCGTCGTAATTTCTTTTCAATTCGCTTTTTGATAATCCTTGGGTTAAGATTAGCGAGAGTGTGCTCCGGCAGTCTAGTGAGTAGTGTGCTAGTTTATCAGTTGGGGGTTCTAGGTTCGGTTCCTAGCAGAGATTCTGGTCTGTATTACTACTAATAAATTGGACCCAAGTGGTCTGGACCTGCCGACCTAACCTAAGCTTAGCGGGAAGTTCTAAGAATGCTTCCCATATTTTTTCTATAGATTTATCACAATTCTTCGACACTGTGGCTGCAGTTTCTTTTTTCGCTGCATTTTAAACAAATGGTACATGATATTTTGGTGAAGGGTGCTTAAGCTTCAAAACAGTCGTCGTATGGTGTGGGGATAATCTGTTGCATTGCAAATTCATACTTAAAACGTTTATGAAGGCCAAAAAATATTGGTCGATAGCAAAAGGCGTAACATTAAATGAGGCAGCCAGCCACTTGTACGCTCATTACCTTCGACTGCAATGCAAAACCGAAATACTCGTTGCATGCCGCCACAAGAGGAAAAACTACCAACTTTAACTACATATAAAATAAAGAAATAATAAAATAAAATAATATCAACAACAAATGGAAAACTATTTGGTGTTGTAACACGAAAAATGTTACTATTACAAAACGCCACATCGAAACTAAAGGAAAAATAAAGAAGCTGGTTACTGGTTAGAGGCGCGTGTCATCATAATTTCAATCAAAGGCGAAGTTCAGGTTCAGCATCAGGAAATAAAACACAGCAAAATGTATTTTATTTTTATTTGTGAAAAGTTGCAGCTGCAAACAAGTTCATGTTCAACAAATTTATAAGGAAAAAATTAACTTTCTTGTGAGCTGCTTGAACGCGCAGATTTATGGTTTGTGAAAAAAAGTGAATGAATGCGGTTGCCAATTACTTGAACGTTTTCTTTAACAACAGATTAATGTTGTATTGGGAGAAATAATCTGGAAATTTTAAAAATTTTCGTAACGCTGAAGATTAACGATTTATTGATTTATTTTTATTAGAATAAGAAAATTACATAAGAAAATGGTTTTTACTTACTTATATTTTCATTCGTCTTAAAGCTTCAATGGCAACTTTCATTACTTTTCAAAGACTTTATCATCTTTATATCGTTTTGTTGCATCTTTCAAATGATATTTAGTATACTAAAAGAGGAAACGAATTTTTAAGGAAATAGAAATCTAAGAAAACCAAAACGTATGTTTTTGAAAATGTTATTTTATAAAAAGTAAGTGAATTTGAATAAAAAAATAACTTTAAGTTCAACCAACACGGCGTGTGAAAGTACGCAATGCTTCAAACAAGGAAACTTATTTAGAAAGAAAGAAATGTTTAGATTTTTATGGGCAACTAGATCACCGTCCCGGCTTCGTACGGAATCTGTTTACTAATGAGAAAAAAAATAGGTTTTGCTGTTTTTAGCTGACCCGGCAAACGTTGTTTTGCCATGTATATTATTTTTTATTTTTTTTATTTATTTAAATTTAGTCAATGGATATAATCCTTACAGACTAATAACAATGTACTTATGACTATATTGAATTTATGAATTCAGAAAAACAATGATTTTATGCTTTATAACATTATTATTTAGAGAAAAATCAACAATTTCAGACAAATTATTAAATTGTCGGCATAACCTCGTAAAGGATCAGCCATAGCATAATTAGATCTACAAAAGTTAATAACAAGAGGATTATAATGACGAATACTACGACAAGGTACACTAAATTTAACAGAATTTAACAGAAATTCGGAGCAAATATTACCATTGATAAGGTTTACCATAAAAGACACATTTAACATTGTACGGCGACTTTTGAGAGTAGGTAGTTTTATTAATGCTAATCTACTCGTATAGGAAGGCAAATTTGTTGAGGAGCTCCATCGAAGGCCACGTAAACAGAATAACAAGAATTGTTTTTGCACAGATTCAATACGAATATTATGAAAGTTGTAGTGAGGATCCCATATGATTGATCCGTATTCTAAAATAGGTCTAACTAGCGACACATACAGCTGTTTCGTAATGTAAGGGTCAGAAAACTCTTTAGCCCAGCGCTTTATAAAGGCAATTACACCTCTAGCTTTATTTACAGCCAAAGTAATATGAGAAGAAAAATTTAGCTTTGGATCCAGTAAAATTCCAAGATCAAGAAATGAATCAACTAACTCCAACTGATGATCTCCCAATGAGTAGTTAGCTGCAATTGGGTTATTTCTGGAAAAGCGCATGCATTTACATTTCTTTAAATTCAGCTCCATCATGTTATGTCTGCACCATACAAAAAAGTTGTCTCGAGATCATTCAGAAGATAAACGTGGTCGCTAAAATTATTAAAAGAATAAAAGATTTTAACATCGTCAGCGTACATTAGTATATTGGCAAAATTGATAACATTAGGAAGATCGTTAATAAACGGCGAAAATAGAATCGGCCCAAGATGGCTGCCTTGGGGAACACCAGATGAGACATATATATACTTAGAAGAACTGTTGTTAAAACGAATGGTTTGCTTTCTATCAATTAAATACGATGTTAACCAGTTTAAACTGTTATTAGTTACGCCGAATAGATCCAGTTTAGCAAGAATAAGTTGATGGTTGACTTTATCAAATGCTTTACTGAAGTCCGTATAAATGGCATCAGTTTGTTTCTTCTGGGTAAATGCATAATTGACTAAAGTAGTTAAATGAAGAACATTAGTTGTAGTTGAGCACCCTTTTCTAAAACCATGTTGATAAGGTGACATTAACGATGCAGTGTGATGACATAAAAAATCGGCAAGTAGTTTTTCAAACAGTTTCGGAATGGCACTTAATTTAGCAATACCCCTATAATTCGTAATATCGGACTTATTACCAGATTTATATAGAGGTATTATATACGAATCTTTCCACAATACAGGAAAATAGCCATATTTTATCGAAGCATTAAACAATAAAGTTAATGGTGTGGCAAATGATTCAGCACATCGCTTTAAAATGCAACTTGGAACTCCATCAGGACCATAATTAAAGGACACTTTAAGTTTTTTCAAGTTAGACAAAATATCAGTGCATTTTAGTGCAGGAAAAGATATAATTCTAGATTCGATGCAAGCGCATAGGGATATTCATTTCCATTATCGTAAACAGCATCATTTCTAGGAAACATTTTTTTAGTTCAATAAAAATAGCTATCTACTATAAGTGTGCGGGGATTTAATCGAAAGCGTTGTAGACAATGAAAGTATGCTTTATTTTTTTTTTGTCTTGTCTTGGACCGGCACTCAGGGGATAACCCCTACACATGCGATGCATTGTGCTGGAACTACAAAATTAGGTTATGGGAAGAAGGATAGAGGGATAGAGGATAGGTTTCAAAATCTCTTCGTCATAGCCTTTCATTTTATACCCATATTTCAAATAAGCATTAAAAATAGTTTTTTTCAGTTTTAGGGTCCGTCGCCATATTGGATTAAGGTTGATGATAAACTTTTCAAAATCTCCTCATCATACCGTTTCATTTGATACTCATATTGCAAAAAAGGAAAAAGTAGTTTAAAAAAAGTGGGCGTGGTTAATTTTAGGGGGATGAAAAATAGATATTGTCCGATTCTCAAACCTACCCAATATGCATACAAAATTTCATGAGAATCGGTCAAGCCGTTTCGGAGGAGTTTAACTAAAAACACCGTGACACGAGAATTTTATTTATTAGAATTATCGTTTAAAAGTACTTATAGTTATAATTTTGAAACAAATATTAATTGTTCTATACTAAGTTAATTGGGCTATTTATGATTTCGGGAACGACGTTTTTCTGCTGGATTAAAGAAAAAAAGTTGCGGTGTACATGGGTACATGAATATCAAGTTCGAAACACAAGAAAGTCAAAATAATACGACATTTTGAACAACTGTCCTAATATGAGTATTCCATGCACCTTGAAGTTATATTGATTTTTAACATATTTGAAAAAAAAATTATACGAAATGTCCCTCTCTTTCCTCACGGGATCTTTGTTTTTTTTTTATTCGATTTATATTTGTTAATTCTCACAAAAATTATCAAAGGCAAGATTCTTGTCATTACGCTCATTAACAGAAATACACAGTTTACTCACGCCTTTTGGCACGTGATAAATTTAAAATTTGCGTATCTCTGTATTGTAACGATTCTTTTTCCATTTATATATCATAGGAATATGGCTACCTATTATTTACGGTCAGTGCGTCAGTGATTTGTGTTCCAAATGTCTGTCTACTTTTCAGCTGGTACTCTTGTATATATGATGAAAATCGCTACTTATAAAAATCCACAATGGAAATAGGGTTTGTCAATTAATCATTTATGAAACATTGTGTTGTACTTTGTTCTGACATCCATTCTTATTTGAGAGAATTTAAGCAGTTTAATTTTGTATTCACACACATATTTAATTTACTCAATTCAGCTTACGCAATTAGCATTTCACAGCTGATAAAAATAACGTCTTTGAGGTATAATTCGCTGGTCATCTCCTTTTCCATTTTATATTTACTGCTGTGACATTGGGCTTCGCATTGTAAAGAATTTTTTCTTTTCACTGAAAAAATACTTGTGGGAAAGGTAGCATTTCAAGTTTTACTCAATATCTATAACAATTTCGCACTTATTGTTCAATAACTTAATTGATATTGTAATAATGGCATTTATTTAGAAAATCTCAATAAAGGTTCATGTCTGAATACCGTATTACTCTGTAAAACTTCATTATTTCATTACTTATACTTAATTTTTTTATATTGGACCAGCACTCACAAGATGACCCCTACACATGCAGCATAGTGAACTAGAAGAAAAGGATAGCGAGAGAGATAACAGGGGGTGAAAGGATAGATAGAGGAAAGCCTCACTGTCATACAACCATGCTTTTGCACGTTTTTTGTTTTATAGCAGTGTTGAAGCGCCTTTGATGTCAAGGAGACCTATTCAATTTTGAGCTTTGTTTTAGTAGTAATTATTTGTAATTATTTTAATTCGCTAGTGCTACGCAATACCGTCGAAGGAGAGCGCTCTAATGTGCCTGTGAATTTGCTATCAGCTGAAGCCGGGACCAGTGCTACGCCTTCAGTGCTGAAACCTTCCGACAACAACTGACACAAATTCACATGAGAAAAAAATTAGAAAAAGGTTTTTATGGCAGCCGAATACTGGGCTCGAACCCAGGAGCTTGGGTTTTTGCAGTTAACGTGCTAACTACCTCATCCATCCCCATCCTTTTTAAGCGTAAAAAATTAATTTCAATTAAAACAAAGAAAAAAATATATAAAATCTTTAGAAAACGAAATTGAGAAACATTTTGTAAATCGAAAATAATATTTATGAATAAAATCAATAATAAATTACTTTAATTTGACAAAACCTTGTTTTTTTTTAATTTTTTATGGAATTTTAAGCTGTACGCTGTATATGAAGACAAGTGCAATTTCCTTTAGATTTCCTTCGTTCAATAATTTTAAGAAATAATTTTCAATACAGTTTGTTAATTTCCACTTCAAATCAAGAGACATTTAATAAATATTACATAAAATAAGTGTAACACTGCACGCCATGTATTAAATTAAATACTTCAAAGCTGCTTTTAGTGTTAAGGAGAACAAGTTCCACTTTAAGAGAAATACAATTTCGTCAATATCCATTACATACGAGTAGTACATGTTGGAAAGGAAGGATATCGGCCACAAATACGGAAGATTGGTTTGATTAAACCAAAAATGTGGAGAAAAACCTGTCTTGCCAAGTAATAAATTTGCGCAGACATTATTGACTAAAACTTGTACGAGTATGATGAAATGAAATTTTTTAAATTTTGCTGTATACGAGTATTATAGGCGTTTTAATGTTGAAAAAAAATAACATGCATACTAGGGCATTCGTTCGATTAATTCCTACTCGATTAACGAATCGATTAATTAATACACACCGAGCAACATGACGGGGAATATTACATTTTCAACGAAATATTTGCCTGTGTGTAGCAATGTTTCGTGTACCCTTTTTGGTTCTTCAAAAATATAAATTTTTTTATATTCGGCCTTATTGCGGTTGTCAACACCAAAATGTAACCTATCGCAAAGCGATATGCGATAGCTTTCACTTAAAAGTATTATTTCATTTTTGGTGAAAAAGTCGAATTTTTGTAAGTGCCAATTTAAATTTGAAAAGATAGTCGCAGCATATGGACGTAATAGGCGCTACATTTTGGTGTCGACGTCGACATTGACAACCGCAATAATGCCGATTGTCTGTTTCCAAAGTCAATGTTCCTTCGTGTGTATCGATGTTTCGATTTTTTGGTTAGTTTGTTGAAAGTTGTCGTACTGTGTGGAGCTTATTGAAAATTGTGATGTGTGTGAATCATGAGTTATTTAATGAAAAATAAATGTAGTGTCATAAGGGCTTAAGGAAGACGTCTGGCCCTGCTAGATCTGGCGATTTTAATTGTTCGAGCACATGATACACGACGAAGAAAAACTTGTGGCGTTCTTTTGTGCTGAAATATTGTCAAATAATCAGTAAGCATTATTCTACTTTCTGGATTCATGTTTCACACACATCAAGGTTGACTCGTCAAGTCTTGGGTATTTGAATGAACGGGGTGCAGACTTGACGGCACTCGTCAAGTTTGTTTTTTTCTCTCTTCTTTTTTGATGCTTTTTTCTCTTCTTTCCTTAACCGTAGTATTGTAAAACAAGTCAAACTTGACGTCAAAATGTTTTCGTGTATGAACGTAAATGCAGGTTCAAGAGAAAATTTAACAAAAACTGATCAGGTAAACTTGATATGTGTGAATCAAGAACTGCATATCGAGCCTTTGCTGCAATACCGTAGTAATTCAAAATTTGAATATTATATTTGAGCTGGGTATGCAGAAATGGTCTTTGGGGAACTATATATATAAAGTTAAAAAGATTATGGTTCTATCTCTAACTGTTCAGATTCTACAGCTATAAATGTCTTTATTGCCTCCAGCTATTTCCAACAATATTTATTTGCAATAATAAAATATTTCCTTTATGACAAGAAATTTACAAACAGAATATATTACAAAAGATGCCTCTTTATTTAAAAAATTGTAAAAAAATAACTTTAGTAAACGAGAATACTATCAAAAAGATGGCTCAAAACTTCAAATGCATTTTTCTCAGTTCACGATTTTTTGAATTACTACGGTATTGCACCAAAGGCTAGATATTATCTGCATCATCAATGTCACAGCACAGTGCATTTGGCAGCATTTGCACTCTACTGTACAAACCTTGGTGTTTTTATTGTGATAATTTGCAGGTGCTGATATCTTGGTGTTAAAACCGAAATGTAAAATTAACCGATTAATTGAAAACTTTGCTCAATCAAACGATTAATCGATTAAATAAGTAATCCGAACAGTTGAATAGTCTAAAACATACGTATTACATATTGCGCAATTTCGCTTTTCCTCAATAAATAAATTAAATTAATCACCATTTTTCTCCAGCAATTTCCACTCCAGTTTATCATTGCAGCACTTCTTTCTTAATTATTGCTACTGAAACATCCTGCATTATTTTCAACTTTTTTTACATATGTATGTACATATATGACTTGGCCTTAAATAAAACGTGCGAATGTTTTTTCTTGAGTCGCTATCTAAAAATTTATGGTATTTAATTCCATTACAATTGCAACAAGAAAGAAACTTTGCGTTTGGTACGTTTGGATCGACCATATTTTCTTTCTGGAAAATAATTGTTTCTTTTTATTTTTGTTGTTTTTTTTTTTTTTTTTGTTATTGTAGTTTAATGTGAATGCAGCATTATGTTGTCTTCAGATTTCCTAATCATTTATGTGCAGCTCAATGTGTGATGTGATTGTTATTTTCATTTATTTATATTGAGATTCGTGCATAATGTATGAATGTATGTGAATATGTACACATTTACGAATAAATATATCGAGAGCCATAACTGCCAAAAAGCTGTAAGTCTCATTATTATCGATTTTTTTTTCTTTTATTTTTATAAAAATCGATAGTTCTCGATCAGCCACCTCAACTCGAAAGATGTGCCGGAACGATTATGCAACGCAAACAAGTTCAACATAAACAAACAAACAGATTATAAACGTAAAACTTAAAAGATAACACTTCTCCCTGTAAAATTTGGTTTTTGGCGTTTACGTCTTTTTGGCAATTGTGATTCGATATGGTTGCAAGTAATGTGTTGCAACTTTCACAAGGTTAAGCTCAAGTTCAGTGCATTTGCCTGTCTAAGACCATAATTATGACAAAATTGCACACATAGATTTAATTTTATTTCAATAATTATTTTGTATTTTAATATCTTATTAAAAAAATCCTACATAATGTTTCATTTGTTTATTTGTTAAATTTATATAAAATTATTTCTGACAATCGTTGTTATTGAATAAAAATAATTTCTTTCAAACAATTAATTTTTTAAGCAAATTTTTATTATGCGACACATTTTCAGGTCAACTGTTAAGGTCGGTGTGGCCATTTTAGTAATCAGATTTGGTACCGACTTGTCGGGGAAATAAAAAAAATCAAATTTAAGTTCAAATATCTTTAGCGTGATATGTACGAGTACCACCACCGTCGAGGTCCTGTAAATCATTATTAATATATCCGATTCTCATAATAACTGTTGACGTAACTCCAATTAGTGCCTATTTCGATTTAAAGTAATCAACCTCAGTTTAAAATTGCTTCTTTTAACCTCTTGTCTAATAATATATTTTTTTTCGTATTTCTCTAACAAAAAAACAAGAATATGTTACTGGACTAGAGGTTATAGAATGTCCAGAATAATTCAGCATTGCATTAGACCTGTTGACATCGCTAGAATAAAAACGTTGAGTTCATAATTAAAATTTGTCCAACACATTCACAGTCATTAGTTAATTATTAGTAAACTAAAATGATAACTATTGTTTATCTAATACTTCATATTCAAAGTGTATTGGTTAACTAACATTCTCAGTATAACAAAAGAATTCTAATCCTAACAATCTTTTAATTTTCAATATTGGCTGCACTGCTATATCATATGGTTTTTGTTTACATTTGTTATATTATTTCTTAAAAATGGATAAAACAAGCGCGTTCATCGAACAAAATATTATCGAAAATATAAAAACTGAGAGTATTATATATACAGGGTGCACAAAGGGAGCCATATGGTTTATAACTTTTTTATTTATGCGATTATTATAATTTTTTTTTCTTTATATACAGTATATTATTGGGGAATTTTTTGCAATTAACTTTGAAAAATGATATCCTGTAAGTGATGTGCATTTTCTGCTTTGCACATACGTGCTCTTTTTAGCATATTTTCCATAACTTTTCTCAAAATTTCGGGTGTAATGGCCATGATTTTATTTCGAATACTTCATAATTAATTCCCCAAGTCTTCTTCACAAAATGCTCAAACAAAACAGAGAAAAAACTAATAATTAAAAAAGTTATAAAGAATTCAAACCATATAGCTCCTTTTGTGCCACCCTGTATACAAAAAATTTAAATTTTAAAAACAATTTTTTTATTATTATTTTTACAAATTGTTGGTGCCGAAGGCACGATGGATGGTAGTCTGCACGGTGACTACAAAACCAAAAACAGACCTGGTTTTAACCCCAGTTTCAGACTAAAATTTAAAAAAAAAAACATCTCGCATTTTTCTGATGTGCATTAATGTGGCTTTGTGAGTCAGTTGTTGTTGGAAGGTTTCACTGTCGAAGGCATAGTCGCTGGTCACTGAACAATACCGGCTTCAGCTGATAGCAATCCACAACCACATCAGATCGCCCTCCTTCGTTGTTATTGTGTAGCACCGGCGAAGTAAAATAATAATAAAAATGGCTACTAAACCGAAGCTCCATCACTGCTACGAGTATAACCAAAGAACGTGCAAAACCAGAGCTGTAAAATAATTAATCAAGCTTCACCTCCTGTCGTTTCTCCTACTATCCCTTTCCTATAGTTCCAGCACAATGATTCGCATGTGTAGGAGTCATCTCCTGAGTGCTGGTCCCAGAGAAAAAAAAAATAAATAAAATTTTTTTTAATATATGCACGCGTTTTTGCTCTGCTTTTTACTTTTTATTGAAAAAAAAAGTAACGCGATATTAATTTTGAAAATATTGTGCCATTTAATATAGAGCAAAATGGAAATAATATGACGAATAACATATACATACAATAATATTGATGATCCGCTTAACAGACGAGTACAAAAAATTATACGTTTGTTACATTCATAAACATATGGATCTCAAAGCACAAAAAATGGCTTAACTGAGCTTTAACTTAAGCTTTTCTATTTCCATAAATTTTAAGTGCTAATTATTCAACGCAGAGCCAGGCACCTGATATGTTTGTTATATTTTTTATTTACTTACATCCAATATACTTTGTTCAATACAGAATATAAGTTTTTATCGTTTCGTTTGTGGTTTCCAGACATATACAATAGACACCTGCAAGAGTCTATTCACTACTCTGAAATGAAATCAGCTTACTACTGCGATGGTATTTACTACACAACGTACACGTATCAAAAATATAGTAACACAACTGTATCGCACGCATAAAAAATGTCTCATTCACTTACACATGGATTCAGTAATCGCTGAGTAATAATGATTTTGTTTGATTCATAATTTCTTTAATACTAGATTAAATTAGTGCTATTGGCAGCCCTCCAAATTTCTTTAAGAAGAATTATTTTAATTTTACTATAAATTTTTCAACACTTTTATTATGCACTCGCTCATAAAAATTAATATCATGCGTACACATCTACATATTTCAGAATGTATGTATGGCTTAATTTTTTTATTTACTTTAAGAGAGAGAAGAAATTCTTTACATTTGATTCACTCAATTGTTTTTGTTTTTACTAAAAATTGTGTTGTTTAATGGCGTGAGTAACAATTTTAAAGTCATATTACTAATAAAGTACTAAACCGATCTGAATAAAATTAAGATTATGCACATCTGTGCCGAAAAATCTTTAAAACCATATAGGGCGGAGTGGTACGGCTGTAAAAGGGATTACAAAAAACGTGTTTGCCTATTATTATATAAGTAGAAGATTAATTAATAAACAACACGTAATCAAATAACAAATTTGGGAAGTTCGACTGTACAGTAAAATAATAACAAATTAAATAGTTTATTTATTTGGTCGGCTTCGTTTGAATAATAATTTTGTAATTGTAATTTGATTTTTTATTGAAATTAAGCTGACTTTATAAAGGCCTTCTTTCAGAAATACCAACAGGAATTCAATAGTTTTTAGGTGGAGATTTTATGAAATTGAAATTTCGGGTTGAAAGGCATTGATCTGAAAAATCATGCTCTTAAATTCTCTATAAATAATTTTTGTTTTTAATTCCTTGATATTGTATCCTATTTTTCGTTATAATTATCTCAGTTGAACACTGTGCTTTTTTAATTTGTATTAATAACAGAAATGATTGTTTGAATATAAAATTTATTAGATTAACTGCCGTATTCATAAAAATTTTTTGGAATCATAGAAGGTAGTGTATTGATTGAATTTTGTATGGAAATTTGCCTAATGAACCTTTTACAAATAAACATTTTTTTTATAAATACGGCAGTAATTCTTCTAGAATACGATAAATTTTATAGTCAATTAAGTGTTTAACTTAAATTGAAATAAATTTAATAAAAATCGTCTTTAAGCCAGTATGTGTTTTCAAACGTCTTTTCACTAGTGGATATTTGGAAACTTCACGATTCAACGAACTCTTTTATGGAAGGCAAACAAAAGCTTTTAAACAAATACTTTTAAACAAAATTTTTTGTATATACATATATAAATTTTAATTTGAATTAATAATTTATTCACTAAACGGAAATCGTAAACATATTTGTTGAAATTAATTTAAAATAAATATTTATCCATAAACATTCGCAACTCATACTTTTTGTGATTTTAATGGAAAATTAAATCCAAGGCATGTCTAGAGTTATAAATATTTTTATTTATAATTTGTTCGGAATTAGGGTTGATCGTCGGTGTATGAAGGGAAAAAAAGTCATCCTATAATTTTCGATTACCTTCAGAATGAAGCATTAACCAAATTTATATAACAAAAACAATTTTTATAATTTGTTTTTGCGACACATCTTATAGCCCTCTACCAACGTTGGAAATTGGAGTAATTTTATTAATTTTAATTTCTTTAATTAATATGGTATTTTTTTTTAATAATTTGAGCCCACACGTGAAAACCAATTTTGCGAGGAAATCTTACAACTAATAAGAAATTTATAGGCCATTATGTCAAAAATAGCCTATTTTATATCCCATACAAAATTTTTTTTATCGAAATATCGAAAATAAATATAAAAATAATAAATAAAAAGAGAAAAAACCTTAAAGCTTAAAAAAATAGATTGTTAAAATTTTTTTTGTTTTTATTAAAAACAATTTTGTGCTTTAAACTGAATTAAACTAAGTAACTATTCTTTCATTTATTCAAAGTTAGTCAAAATTTATTACGATTATTTATCTATGTTCAAAATCTTCAGTAGGCCTTTAACCAAAGTCTTGAAAAAAGCTAAGAAATTTCACATATAGTTCCATCACAATGCATCACATGTGTACGGGTAATCCCCTGAGTGCTTGTCCAAGATAAAAAAAAAACGTTTATACCAGAACTTTCAAAAAGTCTTTGAGAATTACGAAATCTACAAACAACAGGAACCAAAAAGCTTCTTTAAAAATTTTCTTTATATAACAAACATTTTATTTGGTTTATTTGGGTATCAATATTTTTTTTAAATTATTTTTCTCATGTATCTCAGAATAAAATGTGCTGCGAAATTGAAATTCGCCAAAAAATTATGACGATTCACCCTAATGTACATATGTACATATGTACATATGTATGTACATATTAAGCAATAGATTTAAATAATTAAGTGATTTACTTTCATATGCAATACAATATTTGCAAAGTTAACTTTAAATTTAAAAACTTATTTCTTGAAGTGGGTGTTACGTCTGTGTATGTGTAAACCACAAATAAATATTAATTTAAGTTTATGTTTTTTTAAAGCAAATGCGTATACAGTGATCGCAATTAGAAATCGTACAATATCGCAACAGTTATTACCGCAGTCTAGACTAGTAATAATCATGTTATAGCGCGTGCCACGAAATGTGAATACGTGATTTCTGCCGAAATCAATTTTGCATACATTTTTCCGCCAATCAAATCAACTAATTGTACTCAATTTCGCTCATATTTACAACCTTGTGACGTTCATTAAAAAAAAAAAAACTTTTAATTTTTCTTGTCTTTATTTTATGATATTTTGTTATTAATTAACTCCAAATTAATTAAAAGTGATATTTTTTTCTTTTCCTGCCATTTTAAATAAAACTTTCTGGAAATAAAAAACGTACGTGTTAGCAGTTGTTCACGAAAATAACTCAAATGTGATTTGATACCAGTATGAACACTTTAGATGTCATTTCGCAGCACGCTAAACGGGCTATTAGCAATAAGAGAAAAAACCTTGTCCTAATAACGGTGAATAAGTGCTTTGCGTATGTGCAGGGTATGAGAACACGTATTTAAGTTAGCTCCCATTTTTTTTTTTTTGAAGAAAAATCAAGTAATAAGGTACCAGAGATATCGCGAATACGAATACAAATATCTGCGCCAATATTCGCCGAAACTGAATATTCAATCTGAAATATAGCGCCACTCGATATTTCACATTTAATTGAAAAAAATCTGCCCCTTGCCTCAATAATAGTGACATTCGGATGACTGAATCTGACATTATCCACTTCGAACCTGAATGCCACTGCTGCATATTCCGCAGATTAGTTATCAAGCTATCCAAGGTTTGTTAATACAAGGTTGTCGCAAGGTCAAATTTATCAATTCGCTTACTGGTCGAACGTTAAATTTTTATAATTTTTGTGGTTTGTTAAATATAACAGCACCTAAAAAAGAATATGTTAAATTAGTGTAATATAAGTTGAATTTTAAATAATTATAGCATCATTTTGCATTTATTATTATAATATTATTAATATTAATTCTTCTTTCTATTTGACCTTCTATTTTTACTGTATGTAATAATATTACTTAGCAATGTAGGTTTTTTTTATAAAAAAGTTTTTTAAATTATTTATTTTTTCGATATTTCGCTATACCTTGGTTAGCATCTTCAGGAAAATTAAATTTTTTTCGAATAAAATTATTTAACAAACATAAAATCAAAATATTTTTGATATTATTTGAAAAGAAAAATTTTTTTCTCAATTATATAAAAGTATTTTGAAAAAAGCGGTGGCAAACGACATCGACCCACTGACATCATTTATTATAACACTTGCACTTTATTGTTCAGTTATTAAGCCATTTTGCAGCGCTTTAAAGAAGAGTAGTTATGATTTGGTATGTTACAAGGACCCTACAGACTCCCGGCACCGCTGCCTACCTAAACCATCCGAATTACCCTGAAAATCTGAACAGCCTGTTCAGCTGCACACCTGACAGTTCATCCTACATATCCAAGTTATAGGAGCCAAAGTGCAACATGTGAGCACCAGACAATGCAGGAAATTGACAAAGGAGGTGATGCACGTTCTCCTTCTCCTCAGGATAATGACAGCTATTGCTATAATCCAATCTAAACTCAGACACATCCACGAACCAGATGATAAAAAAAAAACAAACGCGCACGCCATCACATTACCAGTTAAAATTGTGGAGTGTAGAAAAGCAAGAAACATCCGCATGTGCAGGTTGTGATAAAAGTGGAAATACTAAAAAATTACAACAGCATTAGGCTGTCATACTGGGGTCTTTCATTCTTATACCAATGCAATTGAATTTTAAAGGGATACAGTTTTCAGACATACGAGGTCTGTTCCCAAAAAAAAAGTGCATTTAAAATTTTTTTGAAAAGTATTTATTTATTCATCAATATCTATTTTGTCCCCCTCAGCTATAATGCACTTATGGCAGCGCTTCTTCCAATCCTCGAAGCACTTTTGAAATGCGCTTTTCTGCATGGCCATTAGCTCGATCTTCGACTTTGACTTTATTTCATCAATTGTGGCAAAACGCTTCCTTATTAACCGTACGACCTGTTGGCAAGAACTCATGCTGCACCACAGCATTGTCAGCGAAGAAAACAAATTCACCTTTTCTTTTGAACAGACCTCGTATGATCTTTGCATATTTAAGACTTCCTTCCCTAATGCACAGTCTCATCACGTAGAGACTGATTAACACTTTTCACGTTTTCAGGCGTTTTCTTATAAATCTTGGTCTCCGCGGTTTGGACTTTTACAATGCTACGACGAACTCTACAAATTTTTTGATCCATTTGCGAATGAGAGGTATGCTTGGAGCATCACCAATTTTATTAAAGTCCCGTAATTCCCTCCGCCATATTCGTTTGGACTTTCAGTCAATGTGACCTTTGAAATCGTTGACGTTACAGCCGCAATGCGAATTATAAATTTACCAGTAATATCGGTAGCGTAATCATTGTCTGACATGAATGCCTGAAAATTAGCTTTTGAATAAAACGAATTGCATAAATATTGATGATATTGTTCTGTATTTAATTTTAATAAAAAAAAAACAATCATGATTTTTGGTGTACGATTTGCCGCGCTAGTCACTGTAATTAAAGAATTTTTAGCAATATTTACACATGGTGATAATAAAAACAACAAGCACCACTACAAACACAAACAAATGAAAAATAAACTAAATGTCTAAAATTGGCAACACTTGTCGTGCTAAGACGCCAACTGTTAAATGAAACAGCGAATTGAGAACAAATAAAGAATTGCTGCTGCTGAAATCGTAACACTCATTCACTTGTTATTGAAATGACACCATCGATTAAGCAAACAGTTGTTTCAAACACGATTGATTTTCTTACTCTTTTTTTTTTTTTCTTTGTTAATTTTTGTTAATACTTTTTTTAAACAGAAAACTCATAAATATTTAAAATTTTATAAAATAATGTGTGTTTTAATTGTTGTTATTGTGGTTAAATGCTCAATCTGGTAAACCTACACTAACGCGTTGAGTTGCTGAACTGCGAGCATTACGTATTTTTGCTGAATATTGTGATGAAGTGGGCGATTTGTTCGCAACATTTTCACCAATTATTTCGCCATTATTGAAGCAAAGACTGCTGCGCAAATGTTTTTGTGTTCTGGTTGCACCACTGACTGATGACTCTGCATCGCTGGGTGAGGGTGATGGTGATGTTGGTGATGCCACTGGCTGTTGTTCAAATTGATTGTTTATTTTATTTAGGGGCAGTTTGTTTGCATTAAATCTTTTCGGCATATTATTGAAGTCTGTATATGGGAAATCTACTTCATTATCTTGTCTCTCGTTGTAGTCAAAATGTTGATGTCTACTTCCGTGATTAGTGGGTTTTTTAATTAATTGATTTTGGTCATAAACATATTGTGGCTCGTCATCGCAATACTCTTCTCCTCGAAAATATTGTTTTTGTGGCTGTGACGGTGATGGTGATTTTAAATTTATATCGCGCATTTGATCACTTATATCTCTCTCGGTTAGATACTCACGAGAGGCGGCTCTCTCAGCCGAGTTATCGTAATATGGTCTAGTTTTGTTCCTTATCATTCGTTTTGGGCCTTCCCATTCACAACGATAAGTAGAATTATTTTCAAAGTTTTCATACTCTCTTGGAGTAAACCTTTCACTTTCATATTGTGCTGATCTTTCACTATTTCTACTGTAGAGACTTTCCCCGTCATTTTCAGGGTACATTGGCCAGCGTTTTTTGTACGATAGTGCCAAAGGTTCTCTATAAATTTCTCTGTCAGGGTCCACTGATCTTCTGCTTCTTAAATAATAGTTTTCATTATTTGCTAGACGTTCAGGTCTTTGTTCATTAATATCACGCATTTGTCCCTCCGTAGCTGTTACTTCCCGGTTATTTACTTTACGTTGTTCTTTTTCTTCGCTCAAACTTCGAACATCACTTTTTACTTGAAGCTTTGGACTGTTCTTCGCATTCAGTTCCATTTCACGTTTATCGTTCATATCCATTTTGGGTTTACGTAAATTATTACGATGATTTTGTGGCTGCTCAGCTTTGTCATTAGCGTAATCGTAAAATTCAATTTTCGA
The DNA here is from genome assembly GCA_963924685.1 of Dexiosoma caninum. NCBI lineage: Eukaryota > Metazoa > Arthropoda > Insecta > Diptera > Tachinidae > Dexiosoma > Dexiosoma caninum. Next base: position 88,976,369 of record OZ004725.1, read on the forward strand.
TGCGTAGGCCTGCTTCTTTTTATCAGCTGTGTACCCTTCATTAACGATACTCTCAGGCATGTGCACCTTTGTATTGGTTGGCTTTTCAGTAATTTCCATTTTCTTGTTACCGGTCCGCAACATTGAACGTCTTGTATTTGCATTATTTTCATTTAAATTGTCGTAAAATTGTATAGATGATTGTGAAAATTCTCTGCTGAAGCGTTGCCTCGTATCTACATCCTCCACTACTGAGTTTAATTTTTTGTACAAGGGTCTTTCTGCGTCAGTCAGTTGTACGCTATTGCGCCGTTTTATGCGGGTTTCGACTGCCGTTTCAACTTTTGTATCATCGGGCCAAAATAAATGTGACTCCATACGATTCCGACCACCACCACTAACGCGATCGATCATTTTGGGTGGTAGACCTGTGAAGAATTTTCCATTTAACATTTCGTTATATCTTTGCACGTTTGCGTTGACCTGCTTTTGCTACCAACTTATTAAACTCGTCTTGTTTGTTCGATATGCCAAGCTCAACTAAAATCACAACAATTTAGTTCTCATTCATTAAACGTGAATTTAGAATAAAAAAATGCCGTAGTGTTTGTCGTTGACATTGTAGGCGTCTTAATAACACTCAAACGGCGATCTTTTTGCTGCAGTAGAAACTTCAGCAGTTTGCTATTTTCAAACAGTGGTATAGCCATGAGTTTCTGATAAAAGTTTTTATTTAGAACGGCAATAAATGTAACAGCCATAACGTAAAGCAATAGTTCAAGTGTTGTGTATCTATAAAAAATCTCACAGGCAAACAAAAGTATCATTCAAAACCAAATAGCGCGGTGTCCACGTTTTGCATTTCAAAATCCGATTTTATCATCGCTTTACACCGGAATGTTACCCGCATATAGAGATGTCAAAAAGAAAGAAAATATTTGAAGAACGTACAGCAGCATAGTAATTTCTCCAGTAATTTAAAATGGACTTTGTTTTCTTATAAATATCAAAATATATTTACAGTCTTCAAAATGAATAATTTAAGTGAAAGTCGCCAGTTTTATTTCGGATTGCTGATTGTGGTGCTGTTATTTGTTCAGTAACACATCCGACCAAAACTCTTTCTGATGTTTTTATGGTAAGAGTGCCGTCCTGCGTCGGTATTTGAGCTATAAAACGTCACGAAAGTGAAATAATAAATAAAATGATAAACCATTTTAGCTTAAAAATGTATGCGTCAACGTAACATCAAAGCTTTAAAATTTAATACGTCTCCTTGACATCAGAGATGTTACAACACTGCTATTAAAACAAATAACGTGCAAAAAGCAGTGTTGTAAGATAGTGAAGCTTCACTTCCTATCATTTCTCCTACTATGCCTTTCCTCTAGTTCCAGCACAATGCACCGCATATGTAGGGGTCATCTCCTGAGTGCTGGTTCAAGATAAAAAAAAGAGACACGGCAACTCGGTAAGACGAAATAAATTACGGATCTTAATATAACAAAGCAATTGTACATATGCTTCGTAAAGCTTGTTCTGGAATACGTACATATGTATTATTTAGGATCCCTTCATAGATTACCAGAGGAAGAGCATTGAGTCTGTTCAAAAACAATTTCTTTTATTTTGTTTGGGGAAATATAACATCGCTTTCTACAATTGATCAGCTGACTTTAGAAATTATAAGTCTAATGCTTAGCATTTAATTTTTAATCAACTTATTAAACTGTTCATGAATTTTGCAAATCGTGAGAAGGTTATGGAAAAATGTCAATGATTTTTATAATTTTATCGACTAATTTGTCGATACAATAAAATGTAGCATTATTTTGTTCTGAAACGTTAGTTTCAACTTGTCTAAATACATAATTGGTCTATAAGAATAAGACAAACCCCAACGACGTGTGCCTTCCTTGATTAGGTAGAACTATATTTTTTTTAATTTTTTGTTTTTTCGTCATACAAGCAAGTTACCCCACTGTGCGTATATATATATTAAATTCTATTTGTTATATTATGAAAAATGCTTAAAGTCACACAAACGAACGACATGTTGTAATTTATTCTTGTTTTTGTTTCTCTTAATTTCTATTTTGGTTTCGGTTTGTTTGGACCGTCGTTACCTGCTAAACTTCAAGTTTCTTAATATGGTCAATAGCTTTTGCTGAGGTTCTTGTTACTGCTGCTAGTCACACGAGTATTTAGTTTATTCTTAAATATTTAAAAAAAAATGTTGTTTTATAAAATTATAGTTTTACAATTTCTATTTCCCGTGCGGAATGGCATGCATAGATGTATTGTATTTTTGTATGTACTCGTATAACCAAATTGGTTTTTCTTACATTTTGAACAAAATCTGATCTTAAATAAAGCACGCTAAGATTTTGTTTAATAACAACGTTTAAGTCTTAAAAGCATGGCTCCTAAGCATAGTCAAACAACGTAGAGGTGCGGTTATATTGAGCAAATATTTGTAAGAACAAGCATAAACACTATTGTGGACAAAGAAATATTCAATATTAAATTGATATTAAAAAATTTTATTGGAGATACGGCCCTCATTCATTGAAACTCATTAATATTCGAGCCTTTGGTGCAATACCGTAATAATTCAAAATTTGAATTTTTTGAGCTGGGTATGCAGATATGACCTCTGGGGAACTATATATATAAAGTTAAAAAGAATATGGTTCTATCTCTAACTGTTCAGATTCTACAGCTACAAATGTCTTTATTGCCTCCAGCTATTTCCAACAATATTTATTTGCAATAATGAAATATTTCCTTTAAGACAAGAAATTTATAAACTGAAAACATTACAAAACATGCCTCTTTATTTAAAAACTTGTAAAAAAATAACTTCAGTAAACGAAAATACTATCAAAAAGATGGCTCAAAACTTCAAATGCAATTTTCATAGTTCACGATTTTTTGAATTACTACAGTATTGCACCAAAGGCTCGATATGTACATATTTCTATAATGAACGAAATTATGAAATATTTAATGAGGGGATTCACAATGTCTGTTATTAAGTCATATGGTTATAATATCTTAATATTTTAAAATAGTTTAAACAAGTTGTTGTTGTGCTTCAAGCAAAAAAGTCATAAAATAATAAAACTTTTTTATTTGTGTTTATTGTTTTGTCATGATATAACCATAATGATCTGAGTCGTATACTGAAAGCCTTTAAGGCAGTTTTACATTGTAGTACTAAGTAGTATGACATGTCAAAAACTTAAATCAAATGGGAAAGTATAATAGTGGAAAAACAATATGTTATGAATCTGACCAAAATACTGATGGCAATTTGGCAGTCGTATGCTCTCACCATTTTTTTTTTTAAATTTTCAAAAAGATTTTACAGTATTTATCGGATATAAGACACTTTAAAAATCCACGAAAAAGTTCCTTATAAACGTTTCTATCTTATATACACAATTATTTTATATAAGAAACTTATACGTATGGCCAGAAGCCATACGAGCTTTTTTATCTTTTTATGTACATACATACGTTGTTGGATGTATATACATGTTTACATCCATCTTTCACACGAACAGAATGGACGATGGCTGGAGTTAATTATTCATTTGTTTACAAGGCAAAAAACACAAAGCTTCTCATGAGTACGAGCTCGCTCTTCTGAAACTAACAGCCATACCTAAACAAGAGCGGAAAGCGGAACGTTTTTTTCGCTTAGCTTTTGCGCTGAAATGCCATACCTAAATAAAAGTGGCAACGCTAGGTCAAAACGATAAAAACAGGGTATCAAAAAAATAAATATAACAACCCTAATTATTTCAACAATAAAGTTTATTGGTGTATGCGATTTTTAAATAAGCATTTTATAAAAAAAAGTTTAAACAATGGGTTATATGGACGATTTGGGGGATTTAGAAAACTTATTAGCACTTGATCTGCATGCAAAAGTGCCATTAGCACTTCCGTAAAAAGATCATCACTTTTTCTTTTTCAGGTCGGTTGTGTATTAGATACCGATGTTTGGCTGCTGGTATCATCGAGTAGCCACTCCACAATTGTGTCCAATTCTTCGGATACATTACCAATTGTACTGAAAATATACATTTTCTACCTTGCAGGCTCTATAAATTCTGCCAAAAAACTAAGACTCTGCATGTGCTTCCATGGAGCTCCAAGTTTTTGTGAAGAAGCAGACGGAAGATCTTCGGCAATTTTTTACTTCCTTTCACTTTGCATTCTTTAAATAAATAAGTTTAGCATAGACCATATACTTACATTATTTTCAAGATACCAAATGTTGACTTTATTTAAATATTTATTTAACTTCAATATACTTGTCATCCCTTTTGTCGTACAGGCAAGGATTCAGATAAACCAGGTTTGTAATTTGTTCGTTAAAATTCTAAATTAAAAAAGAAATACAAAACATATAATATAAAAAAATATAATTTTAAAGATTTACTTACCTCCATTTTCTAATAACAAATATTTTTTTATGTTTATTTCTTTCACCTTCTTTATTTGCAACTTACTTCACTATTAAACGCACTGTCAAAATCGGATTTTCCAATTGCAAATCATTGCCGTTGCGTTGACTCCGCGTTATTTCGGAATGCTACATACAAATTGTATGGGCATGAGAATTTTTGACAGCTAGAAAACGCTTTCCGCTCTTGTTTCGGTATGGCTGTAAAAATAAAAAAAAAACTCTTTGTTCTTGTTGTAAAACTGTCAGAAACCAGAGTTGCCCATGCAAACTACATAAATTCCGTGTTGCCGTTGGAAGTTTCATATAAAAATTTTTTTTCCTAACATTTAGTGGCTTTGGTGTTTAAGAAAAATGTTCTTTTATCAGTTTTTTTTCTTGTAAGCGTTTTTCTTATATGAAACTTTTTTTGTTACAAAAATCACTAAAAAGACAAGGTGTTTTGGAAAATGTTTCTTATAAGCGTTTTGTTCTTATATGAGATGTTCTTATATCCGATAAATACAGTACAGTGAACTCGCAAGAACGTGTACATCCAGTAACATGAACTACCCAAAAACATGAAAATTTTTTTTTACATTGACTACTCTAAAACGTGAACAAAGGCTGAAAGCTCTAAAACGTGAACTTTTTATCGAATGTTAAAATTCAATTTTGTAAGCTTATTTAAAAATTTTGGGATTCCCCGCACCTTTTCTTGCATGATAAGTAGCTTTAATATTAATGCGGCAGTTTTACTAGAAGCAGCTCTCTGTGCTGACTATACATATAGGTATATAAATAATATAAACAAGTGATCTCTAAAAATATTTTTATTGAAAATATGTCTAATAAAAAACCAAAAGTGTTAAATCTTCGAGAAAAGTCAGATATTTTACAGATTTTACGGAAACCTCAAGAAAAAGGCTGCATTACAAATACTCAAGCAAAAACAACGTCAACAAGAGATCACCGACTTTTTTGTTTAGCTCGTCCAATGAATATCCATCCATTAAAATCATTTTTAATATGTTATATAAAACGTTTGAAAGAAATAGTTTTAACACACCCTTTTATTGTCTTAAAAAATTATTTATTTGCCTTTGTATCAAAGAATGTTTTTTTTTTGTTTCTCCTTTTAAATAAAAACTAATTAAACAAATTTATAATTATCGTAATTTAAATTCAGCTAACCTCTATTTTTGATGAATTCAATAATATAATTTAGATATTAGTATCTTAGAAACCCTTTTGCAAACCATAGTAGTAGGCTTGCCAGATGGCCTTGATTCGTCTGATTTTTCCAGTTTTTTTGTGTCTGGTGCAGTTTCCAGTACGGTTTTTTCATGTTTTATATTCTTTTATAATGAAATTAATATTTTGTACAGGAAAATTGCATTCTAAACACAATAAAATTACAACTATATTTGCAAATGTTTAGATTATATCTTTTCTTAACTCAAATTAGTATAATTTTTTGTACATAACTGATTGTCATTTTTTGTTAATTGTATATTTAAGTCCAACACTAGTAATTTTAAGTGCATTTTAAAAATGGTCCATTTTTTTTTCTAAAATCCAGGCGAAAATTTTACGTTTTCGAGTTTTTAGGCTTTTGGGATCTGGCTGCTATGTAGTATATTAAAATACGGCAGGAACTTACAAAAAGTAGAATCAAAACTTATTTCATAGGTGAAAAATAACGTACATACTTTATTTTAAATTAAATAAAAGATCAAACAGACTAAAATATGTTATAGAAAAAATGCAATCAAAAACGCGACCAAATTCGAAAACGTGAACACCATCGGTAAAAATTAGTTCACGTTTCTGCGGGTTCACAGTACTTCTCATTTTATCGGGGATGTGTTTTTGTGTAAGCACCCATGATCTAAATATATAAGGTCTGCTTGACAGTTCAAATTATTTTTACTGTGACGTCACCGTCGAGATTTGTTTTTAATATGTATGGGGTTTGTTTTTTTTTTTGAAATATTTTGCAATTTTAAAGGTAAAATTAATAAAACAAATTAAATTGTTATGTTATAGTCTTTTTTAATTTTCTTCTTTAATTTTTTTCTTGTATTAATTTTTTGTTTAAATTTCTTATTCTAAAATATAAACGACTTTTAAAAAATAACGATTTTACATTTTCAGGCCCTTCTATGTTATCACATTTAATGTTATGGTATTTTAAATAATTATTTCGAAGACTTAAAGTATTATTATTAATTTCCTTAAATATATTTTCTAATTTTAATATGTTTCCCATAAATTCTTGGCAGGGTTTATAGAGCCCTCTGTTTGAACTGCAACTGACTTATTTGGATTTTCATTTTCAATATTTTCAATACTTTCTTCTTGTAATTTCTGCAGACTATAAATAATTGTAAATATTATTTCATTAAAAAAAGTGGATTTTAAAAAAATTGTATTTACTTGAAATCAAATTCACCAATTGCTTCCTTTACAATTTGTTTGTTTGCTCTTTTTACGTATCGTTTCGATCTTTCGACTGGTAAAATGCTGTTTACATGGATATTTAAAGATGGGACAGCCTTCGCATCTAACAATCTTTTTCTTATTGGCGTGTTCAATAATATATCCTTTAAACGCCAATCATTATTCGTAAAATGTCTAGAACAAATTGTTCCAGATTTCCAATTAACATTTTTTTATCGCATGCATTGATCCACACTTTCTTTATTTCTGGATATTTTGGAAACGTAAAATATTTTAGATTTTTATCATCCTGCTTCGAGCTTTTACAATCTTTTACCACACAGTATTCCATTGTCCAAATAAATTTTATCACTTTCTACACAAATTGTTTATTAAAAACTCTTTTTTTTTTGCTCTAACTAAGTTCACATTTATTTTTAATTAATTGTCAATAAAATAATCCTTTAATAATCTTAATAAATATGTAATAATAATAATTTTAATCACTAGCTTTTAAATTTCCATTTAACCACAACAAAACATTTCCCGACGATGACGTCAAATTAAAAAAAAATGGCAGCTGTCATTCAATATCAGCAGACCTTATATATTTAGATCATGGTAAGCACCCAAAGAATATAACAAAACAACAAAAAAGTCATTTGCTTCTAAACCGGTTATGTTCTTATTACTCCTACTTTTAATTTTATTTGAAGTGTGATGTGATGAAAGCAAAATGTAATATTACTTTAGATTTTTTGGCAGTCGCACCAAATCTCATTAGATTCCTCTCTCATAAAGTATCATGAAAGGCGTTAGCCTTGTATTATAGTGCGAAAGGGGCTTTAGTGGCACCGGCGATAATATTTACAAGCCGCCGATAATTATAAATGATATGAAAATAAAAAAATTTTCACATTTTTATATCTTTATATTAAATGGCATAAAGAAAGAAAAACCACAATATCTAATAATATACAAGTAATAAAATTTTGCTAGCGGAACAGCCAACAATAGCAGCCACTTAACGTTTATCTATTAGCGGCCGTCCAAAAAATTATTCAGCTGATCACTAGCAACAGCTGTTTTCGATTGTTTCAACAATTATGTGTGCCGAAAGAACAATTTTATAATTTTAATTAAAAATGGAATTATCACAAGAGTTACATGTAAATTCTTATTTACTATATTAAAAAGTCTTCACTTGTTTTTAGCATTTTCATCTGAAACATTAATAAGTGTTTTTTTTTTTAACAGCTGAATAACCACCTCTTTGAAATAGCATACTCAATTATGACGGCTTGTTCATAGCAGTCATATATTTTGGTGTTATTATTTTAAAGCATGTGACTTTATGACTACCTAGTGACAGCCACAATAATTTGGAAATACTGATTTCAATCAAATTTTGTTGCAGAACATAATTTACCATTTTCAATAGTATGTAGTATGTTTCTCAAAAATGTAATTAATGAATCCAGCATAAAAAAGAAAATTTTCATATACAAGAAAAAGGCCACAAAAATGATTAAAGATTTTACTGGTCCTTCAAAAATACAACAAGTTGCTGACTTATGCAACAAATAATACTTTTTCATTATCATTGATAAAAAGTACGGTCCAAGGTCTATTTATTTATAATAATTGTTTCATATAAATAATTAATATATATATAATATAATAAATAAATATAATATAATTATTTAAATAAATATTTATATCAACTGAATTCATTCCGGGAATATTTATCTATACATATGATTCTAATTGTGTCTTTCCCCTTATAAACTATATGTGAAATTTATTTTTAAAAATTATTTTTAAAATTATTTTTAATATTAAATATTTATTTATAATAAATAGACCTTGGTACGATCGTACAACAAAAATAACAAACATAGCAACATTTATCGTGAGTGGTTGTTTTATATGCCACAATTTAAATTTAGGTTTATTTCACCATTATTAATTACTACGGCTGTCTTTGCATTTTGTTGAATAAAATATATTACCCTTTCTGAGAGCAAAACATATTGAAGAAACAAACAGCAAACTGCAGATTTAAAAAAAAACAATTTTTCTGGTTGAAAACAAAACAGCATTTATTAAAATTTATTATAAACGGTCGGGACGGCGCGAACGCCTTTCCCGGCTACCAAAAATTATGCGCACGAGTTATTCGCATTAGGAATAATCGCGGAGGTCAACTCAACCGAAAGTGCAATGGCCAAGCCTCACTCCGGGGGAACCGCCTTCATGATCACGGTAACCCCTACGCCAGGTAAGTATGCTTTTTTCCGCTCAACTTGAACATCTTATACAAATCATTTTCTGAACTCTGTGAGAATTAATCCACATACGAGTAGTAAATAATAAAAATCTACAAATAAAACACAAACAGCAACAAACCACATGTTCTATCCACAGTGATAGAGATGGCTGCGTGACTAATATCTTGAACTTGTATATAAACCGTGGCGCATATTTATAAATATTTTTAAAATTTTATTTAAGATATTAAAATTAAACAAAAAAGAGTAGTGTTTATTCGTTCGACTGGTAGACACGTGTCTTCTCTTGGTCCACCGTTCGGTCTCGCAATAAATAAAATTTAAATAGTTACAAATAGTTAAAATATAAATAAATTAAAAGGAAAAAATAAAAATTACAAGTGGAAAAAATAGAAAAATCATAACATAGTGACAAACAAGGGAACAAAAATCAATAAACTTTAATAAAATAAATAAAATACGAAAACAATAACAATTAAACGCAACAACAACTAATAAAACTAATAAAAATGAAAAAATAACAAAATTATAATTACAATAAAAAAAAAAAAAAAAAAAAAAGGAATCAATATACCTGAAAACAACAAAAAACAATAAAAAATTTAACGGCGTTCTAACAAAAAGAAAAAAGAAAGGGAAAAACAAAAAATCCGCTATACCAGTGACGGGCGAACGAAATTAATTAGTGTTGACACCACCAACACTTCGGGTCACGGTGACCGGATCAGGGCTTTTATGGCCTTTTTTCGCGTCATTGTGCTGAAGATTCCTATCGAAGGCAAAATATAAAATTTTTTATATTGTGGATACCAGTGGGATAGTTGCTGTTGGACTGTTTGGTGATGAAGGCGTAGCACTGATCACCGAGCAATCTCTCAGGCGGCAACTAGCTCATTGGTGTCGACAATATGAAAAATAGAAAATAGACAATTGATTTGATTTTTTTTTGCGTAAACTATGACAGGCCGTTTCAGAATTGACTTCTGCAAAATACGTGGTTTAAGGGCAAATTTCTTCTCTGTATATGCCCACGTTTGTCTCCATCGGCCGGATGTTTTCGCCTTAAGTGAAACCCAAGTGTCTGAGGATGCTGATCCACAGGATTTTCACATACCTGGGTATCACCTCCTATCCCTCTTTATTCTTCATAGGGGCCTTGCAATATATGTACGCAATGAAGTTGTGTACCAGTGCCAGCAATCCTTAGGCACGAATGATCCTGAATTTAGCTGTCTATGGGTTAAATTTAAAATCAGGGCACATCTTTTGCACTTCGGGTTTCTTTACAGAAGCCCAAATATGGAAAGGGATAAAACTATATACAACTTCGATGCCCTTTCCGACACTATATCGGAGATCCTCGAAAATTACCCGAACAGTGAAATCGTTATTGCTGGTGATTTCAATGTTCATAATTTATCGTGGCTCCGCCAATCGAGCCATACGACTCCAGAAGGCCAATATGTTGAGCTATTCGCAGCGCACAACCACCTTGCGCAATTAGTGAATGAACCAACACATATTCCGTGTGTTGACGGACACCAACACAACACCCTCGACCTTTTTCTCACTTCACACCCTGACAAGTATGAAATGAAAACTAGCGCACCTCTCGGAAATTCGGATCATTGCACCATTTCTGCCTCCTTTTCGTTAGCGGAACTTCTTAACGTTTCACGGCCAGCTACGAAACGTTTAAAAAATATTTTTGAAAAGGCACGTTGGGCTGAGCTCAACGATTTCTTTCGGCATTTCAATTGGAAGCTCTGCTTCCTTGACAATGAAGAAAATTTCGATTAAACCCAGACCGAAGTCATGGTTTAATCAGACGTGCAGACTTGCAGTCAGATCCAGAGAGGAAGCATTTAGTATCTGGCGGAATGACAAAAACGCGGATACTGATGCGATGCGCAAAATGGCGGGATCTTCGTGTGCCAAAGTGCTAAGACGTGAAAAAGCTTTATACGAGCAGCGTATTCGCACCAAAGTTCTTACTGCCCAACGGGGAAGTAAAAACTTTTGGTCTTTCGTAAAAAGAGTGAAGGAAAATGCTAGTTCTTCAATTCCGGCTCTTTTCAAGGATGATCAAATATTCACAGACCCGGTTGAAAAAGCTAACCTCCTAGCTGAAATGTTTGCAGGTAATTCTCACCTGCCGGAGAGCAATCAACCACTGCCCGCACCCGAACGTGTATCCGTAACTATGCCAAAGATATACTTTCGAGCTCGTCCAGTTAAAAGGGTTCTAACGAACCTCAACATAAACAAGTCTCCTGGGCTGGATGGAATTCCTGCACTGGTCCTGAAGCAGTGTTCTTCGACGTTATCACGTCCTTTGGCAATCCTTTTCAGCACTCTGTACTATACAGGTCAATTCCCATCGTGCTGAAAGGTTGCAAATGTAACGCCGATCCCAAAAAAGGGTGAGGCAAGCAAACCTGAAAATTACCACCCAATCGCAATCTGTTCCGCGATTTCCAAAGTGATGGAAAGTATGGTGAACTTTCACCTAATGAAATATTTAGAGTCCAACAATTTACTGAACGACCGTCAATACGGCTTCCGTCGAGGGCGGTCTACGGGCGACTTACTAGCCTTCCTCTCGGAAAATTGGTGTAATTCTATTCACCAGTTCGGCGAAAGTAAAGTCGTGGCTCTGGATATTTCTAAAGCATTTGATAGCATGTGGCATGGGGCACTTCTGTCCAAACTTATTGCTTTTGGTGTCGGTGACATCTTCTCTCGATTTATATCGAGTTTTCTCAGGGATCGCGCTATAAGAGTTGTTATAGACGGGATCTCATCTAACGAGTATAAGATAAATTCAGGGGTACCGCAAGGCTCCACTCTTTCTCCTACCCTATTTCTAGTCTTTCTTAATGACCTCCTATGTCAAACTTCCAACCCTATCCACTCTTTCGCAGATGCAGCCTTTCTCACTCATATTCATTTAGTTGTAGGCCAACATCGACTATGATCACTTCGCTGAGGTAGAATATGAGTGACTCATTGAATTGTGACCTCATGAAAATATCGCAATGGGGTCTGGCAAACAGGGTCGATTTCAATGCTCAAAAGACCCAATGCAGCATGCTTACACATCGACGCATGCCCGATGATGCTGCGTCATCTGTAATTATGGGCGGTATAAGCATCGAGGAATCAGAAGCTCTTGATGTTCTTGGCATGAAAATTCAGTGCGATGTTCGATGGACTGAGCACATTTTTCAGGTATCAAAAGAAGCATTCAAGTGCCTCGGTTTTAAAGACGGTGCAAGACATACTTCACCCCATCTGATCTCCTCACTATTTATACCGCCTACATCCGACAGAAAATGGAATACAACTCTCATGTTTGGGCCGGTGCTTCAAGGACTACTTTGAAGTTACTCGACCGGGTCCAGGAGAGAGAGAAGAAACTCATAGGAGACAGTAGGGTAGCCAACTCTATTAACTCTCTTGAGCATCGTCGCAACGTGGGGTGCGTTTCGTTGTTCTATCGTTACTATAATGGGATGTGTTCTGATGAAATCAGGGAACTTGTTCCCGAAACCCGATCATTCACGCGCACGACGCGTTCATGATTAAGAGCACATCCATTTGTAGTCAACTTGGCAGCGAACCGCACTACGCATTACAGGGAGAACTCATTTTTCGGCCGAACATCGCGTATGTGGAACAAACTTCCTGCCGAGGTCTTTCCTGTCACTTATGACGTGGGAAAATTCAAATCAAATGTTCATTCACACTACTCCCTCTATCCTCCTTCCCATAACCTGTTTTCCTAGTTCCAGCACAATGCATCGCATGTGTAGGGGTCATCCCCTGAGTGCTGGTCCAAGATAAAAAAAAAAAAAAAAAAAAAAAAGATTTTTATCCTACAAAAGTTCTTGAATCATTCCAAGTTTCCACAGACAGTTTTTTATTAAAATACTTTACAAAGTGCTGTAATGGTGAAAGTTTATATGTATGTATGTAATTAGTTTATACTTTTTAAATAGTCATGAGATTTAAAAAATATATGATTATTAACTATGGTAAAGGAGTTCTGGGCTAAAGAGCAGCTCTAGTGCCATCGCAATTATTTTTCAAGTGCTGTCAGGCTTATGTTTATTGTTTTCCGTTTCACTCGCACTGTTTAATTGTTTTCTCACAACTAACTGTATTGATAACAGGTCTTTATCAATTTTCGTAATTAACCTCATTGCTACTTCTTATACTAAGCATAGGTCGCAGAACAAATAGAAGTGTCAATTGTAGTAGCGAACGAGCATAGAAAGCAACATCAATTTGGTTTTGCTGTTTCTCTCGCACAGTAACTAAATTTTTCTCTTTTATATTGCTTTATTGTGCTTCTTAACCACCAAATATCATTGTTTTGTTTTGATTTTTTTTTATCAATTATTATTTTAAACGTTCTTTAAACTATTGAAACAAAAAAAAACTCTACATATTATAAATTTTATGCTTTATGTTTGAAAATTTGTTCACTTTACGGCAGAGATGCCAACTAAATATACTACATTCATATGTAAATTGACATTCACATCATGTACATACACATTAACATTTTAATATGTATAATTAAAAAAAGAACAGTAATTATTAAAAAGAAGTAAATTTTCTTCCTTTTAAACTTTCTTCTTCCGGTTTTTATACAATATTTTTACTTTATTTTGATAAAAATACTTCCTTATAACTCGTAAAAACAGGAAAATTCACTGAGAGATACAAAATGCGCCAAGCATGCCACTTACAAATTTTAAAAGAACCGTGTCAACTCTTTTATTAAAAGGAAGAGCTGAAAAGAAAAATTACGGTGCCGAAAGAACAATTTTAATCAAAATTGGAATTATTACAAGAGTTACATGTAAATCCTTATTTACTATATTAAAAAGTCTTCACTTGTTTTTAGCATTTTCATCTGAAACATTAATAAGTGTTTTTTTTTCTTAACAGCTGAATAACCTCTTTGAAATAGCATACTCAATTATGACGGCTTGTTCATAGCAGTCATATTTTTCGTTTTATTATTTTAAAGCATGTGACTTTATGACTACCTAGTGACAGCTACAATTATTTGGAAATACTGATTTCAATCAAATTTTGTTGCAGAACATAATTCACCATTTTCAATAGTATGTAGTATGTTTCTCAAAAATGTAATTAATGAATCCAGCATAAAAAAGAAAATTTTCATATACAAGAGAAAGGCCACAAAAATGATTAAAAATTTTACTGGTCCTTCAAAAATACAACAAGTTGCTGACTTATGCAACAAATAATACTTTTTCATTATCATTGATAAAAAGTACGGTCCAAGGTCTATTTATTTATAATAATTGTTTCATATAAATAATTAATATATATATAATATAATAAATAAATATAATATAATTATTTAAATAAATATTTATATCAACTGAATTCATTCCGGGAATATTTATCTATACATATGATTCTAATTGTGTCTTTCCCCTTATAAACTATATGTGAAATTTATTTTTAAAAATTATTTTTAAAATTATTTTTAATATTAAATATTTATTTATAATAAATAGACCTTGGTACGATCGTACAACAAAAATAACAAACATAGCAACATTTATCGTGAGTGGTTGTTTTATATGCCACAATTTAAATTTAGGTTTATTTCACCATTATTAATTACTACGGCTGTCTTTGCATTTTGTTGAATAAAATATATTACCCTTTCTGAGAGCAAAACATATTGAAGAAACAAACAGCAAACTGCAGATTTAAAAAAAAACAATTTTTCTGGTTGAAAACAAAACAGCATTTATTAAAATTTATTATAAACGGTCGGGACGGCGCGAACGCCTTTCCCGGCTACCAAAAATTATGCGCACGAGTTATTCGCATTAGGAATAATCGCGGAGGTCAACTCAACCGAAAGTGCAATGGCCAGCCTCACTCCGGGGGAACCGCCTTCATGATCACGGTAACCCCTACGCCAGGTAAGTATGCTTTTTTCCGCTCAACTTGAACATCTTATACAAATCATTTTCTGAACTCTGTGAGAATTAATCCACATACGAGTAGTAAATAATAAAAATCTACAAATAAAACACAAACAGCAACAAACCACATGTTCTATCCACAGTGATAGAGATGGCTGCGTGACTAATATCTTGAACTTGTATATAAACCGTGGCGCATATTTATAAATATTTTTAAAATTTTATTTAAGATATTAAAATTAAACAAAAAAGAGTAGTGTTTATTCGTTCGACTGGTAGACACGTGTCTTCTCTTGGTCCGCCGTTCGGTCTCGCAATAAATAAAATTTAAATAGTTACAAATAGTTAAAATATAAATAAATTAAAAGGAAAAAATAAAAATTACAAGTGGAAAAAATAGAAAAATCATAACATAGTGACAAACAAGGGAACAAAAATCAATAAACTTTAATAAAATAAATAAAATACGAAAACAATAACAATTAAACGCAACAACAACTAATAAAACTAATAAAAATGAAAAAATAACAAAATTATAATTACAATAAAAAAAAAAAAAAAAAAAAAAGGAATCAATATACCTGAAAACAACAAAAAACAATAAAAAATTTAACGGCGTTCTAACAAAAAGAAAAAAGAAAGGGAAAAACAAAAAATCCGCTATACCAGTGACGGGCGAACGAAATTAATTAGTGTTGACACCACCAACACTTCGGGTCACGGTGACCGGATCAGGGCTTTTATGGCCTTTTTTCGCGTCATTGTGCTGAAGATTCCTATCGAAGGCAAAATATAAAATTTTTTATATTGTGGATACCAGTGGGATAGTTGCTGTTGGACTGTTTGGTGATGAAGGCGTAGCACTGATCACCGAGCAATCTCTCAGGCGGCAACTAGCTCATTGGTGTCGACAATATGAAAAATAGAAAATAGACAATTGATTTGATTTTTTTTTGCGTAAACTATGACAGGCCGTTTCAGAATTGACTTCTGCAAAATACGTGGTTTAAGGGCAAATTTCTTCTCTGTATATGCCCACGTTTGTCTCCATCGGCCGGATGTTTTCGCCTTAAGTGAAACCCAAGTGTCTGAGGATGCTGATCCACAGGATTTTCACATACCTGGGTATCACCTCCTATCCCTCTTTATTCTTCATAGGGGCCTTGCAATATATGTACGCAATGAAGTTGTGTACCAGTGCCAGCAATCCTTAGGCACGAATGATCCTGAATTTAGCTGTCTATGGGTTAAATTTAAAATCAGGGCACATCTTTTGCACTTCGGGTTTCTTTACAGAAGCCCAAATATGGAAAGGGATAAAACTATATACAACTTCGATGCCCTTTCCGACACTATATCGGAGATCCTCGAAAATTACCCGAACAGTGAAATCGTTATTGCTGGTGATTTCAATGTTCATAATTTATCGTGGCTCCGCCAATCGAGCCATACGACTCCAGAAGGCCAATATGTTGAGCTATTCGCAGCGCACAACCACCTTGCGCAATTAGTGAATGAACCAACACATATTCCGTGTGTTGACGGGCACCAACACAACACCCTCGACCTTTTTCCCCAGACCCAGACCGAAGTCATGGTTTAATCAGACGTGCAGACTTGCAGTCAGATCCAGAGAGGAAGCATTTAGTATCTGGCGGAATGACAAAAACGCGGATACTGATGCGATGCGCAAAATGGCGAGATCTTCGTGTGCCAAAGTGCTAAGACGTGAAAAAGCTTTATACGAGCAGCGTATTCGCACCAAAGTTCTTACTGCCCAACGGGGAAGTAAAAACTTTTGGTCTTTCGTAAAAAGAGTGAAGGAAAATGCTAGTTCTTCAATTCCGGCTCTTTTCAAGGAAGATCAAATATTCACAGACCCGGTTGAAAAAGCTAACCTCCTAGCTGAAATGTTTGCAGGTAATTCTCACCTGCCGGAGAGCAATCAACCACTGCCCGCACCCGAACGTGTATCCGTAACTATGCCAAAGATATACTTTCGAGCTCGTGCAGTTAAAAGGGTTCTAACGAACCTCAACATAAACAAGTCTCCTGGGCCGGATGGAATTCCTGCACTGGTCCTGAAGCAGTGTTCTTCGACGTTATCACGTCCTTTGGCATACCTTTTCAGCACTCTGTACTATACAGGTCAATTCCCATCGTGCTGAAAGGTTGCAAATGTAACGCCGATCCCAAAAAAGGGTGAGGCAAGCAAACCTGAAAATTACCACCCAATCGCAATCTGTTCCGCGATTTCCAAAGTGATGGAAAGTATGGTGAACTTTCACCTAATGAAATATTTAGAGTCCAACAATTTACTGAACGACCGTCAATACGGCTTCCGTCGAGGGCGCTCTACGGGCGACTTACTAGCCTTCCTCTCGGAAAATTGGTGTAATTCTATTCACCAGTTCGGCGAAAGTAAAGTCGTGGCTCTGGATATTTCTAAAGCATTTGATAGCGTGTGGCATGGGGCACTTCTGTCCAAACTTATTGCTTTTGGTGTCGGTGACATCTTCTCTCGATTTATATCGAGTTTTCTCAGGGATCGCGCTATAAGAGTTGTTATAGACGAGATCTCATCTAACGAGTATAAGATAAATTCAGGGGTACCGCAAGGCTCCACTCTTTCTCCTACCCTATTTCTAGTCTTTCTTAATGACCTCCTATGTCAAACTTCCAACCCTATCCACTCTTTCGCAGATGACAGCAGCCTTTCTCACTCATATTCATTTAGTTGTAGGCCAACATCGACTATGATCACTTCGCTGAGGCAGAATATGAGTGACTCATTGAATTGTGACCTCATGAAAATATCGCAATGGGGTCTGGCAAACAGGGTCGATTTCAATGCTCAAAAGACCCAATGCAGCATGCTTACACATCGACGCATGCCCGATGACGCTGCGTCATCTGTAATTATGGGCGGTATAAACATCGAGGAATCAGAAGCTCTTGATGTTCTTGGCATGAAAATTCAGTGCGATGTTCGATGGACTGAGCACATTTTTCAGGTATCAAAAGAAGCATTCAAGTGCCTCGGTTTTAAAGACGGTGCAAGACATACTTCACCCCATCTGATCTCCTCACTATTTATACCGCCTACATCCGACAGAAAATGGAATACAACTCTCATGCTTGGGCCGGTGCTTCAAGGACTACTTTGAAGTTACTCGACCGGGTCCAGGAGAGAGAGAAGAAACTCATAGGAGACAGTAGGGTAGCCAACTCTATTAACTCTCTTGAGCATCGTCGCAACGTGGGGTGCGTTTCGTTGTTCTATCGTTACTATAATGGGATGTGTTCTGATGAAATCAGGGAACTTGTTCCCGAAACCCGATCATTCACGCGCACGACGCGTTCATCATTAAGAGCACATCCATTTGTAGTCAACTTGGCAGCGAACCGCACTACGCATTACAGGGAGAACTTATTTTTCGGCCGAACATCGCGTATGTGGAACAAACTTCCTGCCGAGGTCTTTCCTGTCACTTATGACGTGGGAAAATTCAAATCAAATGTTCATTCACACTACTCCCTCTATCCTCCTTCCCATAACCTGTTTTCCTAGTTCCAGCACAATGCATCGCATGTGTAGGGGTCATCCCCTGAGTGCTGGTCCAAGATAAAAAAAAAAAAAAAAAAAAAAAGATTTTTATCCTACAAAAGTTCTTGAATCATTCCAAGTTTCCACAGACAGTTTTTTATTAAAATACTTTACAAAGTGCTGTAATGGCGAAAGTTTATATGTATGTATGTAATTAGTTTATACTTTTTAAATAGTCATGAGATTTAAAAAATATATGATTATTAACTATGGTAAAGGAGTTCTGGGCTAAAGAGCAGCTCTAGTGCCATCGCAATTATTTTTCAAGTGCTGTCAGGCTTATGTTTATTGTTTTCCGTTTCACTCGCACTGTTTAATTGTTTTCTCACAACTAACTGTATTGATAACAGGTCTTTATCAATTTTCGTAATTAACCTCATTGCTACTTCTTATACTAAGCATAGGTCGCAGAACACATAGAAGTGTCAATTGTAGTAGCGAACGAGCATAGAAAGCAACATCAATTTTGTTTTGCTGTTTCTCTCGCACAGTAACTAAATTTTTCTCTTTTATATTGCTTTATTGTGCTTCTTAACCACCAAATATCATTGTTTTGTTTTGATTTTTTTTTATCAATTATTATTTTAAACGTTCTTTAAACTATTGAAACAAAAAAAAACTCTACATATTATAAATTTTATGCTTTATGTTTGAAAATTTGTTCACTTTACGGCAGAGATGCCAACTAAATATACTACATTCATATGTAAATTGACATTCACATCATGTACATACACATTAACATTTTAATATGTATAATTAAAAAA
Source organism: Dexiosoma caninum (assembly GCA_963924685.1). Classification (NCBI taxonomy): domain Eukaryota; kingdom Metazoa; phylum Arthropoda; class Insecta; order Diptera; family Tachinidae; genus Dexiosoma; species Dexiosoma caninum. Next base: position 88,995,892 of record OZ004725.1, read on the forward strand.
AGACAGTAATTATTAAAAAGAAGTACATTTTCTTCCTTTTAAACTTTCTTCTTCCGGTTTTTATACAATATTTTGACTTTATTTTGATAAAAATACTTCCTTATAACTCGTAAAAACAGGAAAATTCACTGAAAGATTCAAAATGCGCCAAGCATGCCACTTACAAATTTTAAAAGAACCGTGTCAACTCTTTTATTAAAAGGAAGAGCTGAAAGGAAAAATTACGGTGCCGAAAGAACAATTTTATAATTTTAATCAAAATTCGAATTATAACAAGAGTTACATGTACATTCTTATTTACTATATTAAAAAGTCTTCACTTGTTTTTAACATTTTCATCTGAAACATTAATAAGTGTTTTTTTTTTTTAACAGCTGAATAACCACCTCTTTGAAATAGCATACTCAATTATGACGGCTTGTTCATAGCAGTCATATTTTTCGTGTTATTATTTTAAAGCATATGACTTTATGAATACCTAGTGACAGCTACAATTATTTGGAAATACTGATTTCAATCAAATTTTGTTGCAGAACATAATTCACCATTTTCAATAGTATGTAGTATGTTTCTCAAAAATGTAATTAATGAATCCAGCATAAAAAAGAAAATTTTCATATACAAGAAAAAGGCCACAAAAATGATTAAAGATTTTACTGGTCCTTCAAAAATACAACAAGTTGCTGACTTTGCAACAAATACTACTTTTTCATTATCATTGATAAAAAGTACGGTCCAAGGTCTATTTATTTATAATAATTGTTTCATATAAATAATTAATATATATATAATATAATATAATTATTTAAATAAATATTTATTTATAATAAATAGACCTTGGTACGATCGTACAACAAAAATAACAAACATAGCAACATTTATCGTGAGTGGTTGTTTTATATGCCACAATTTAAATTTAGGTTTATTTCACCATTATTAATTACTACGGCTGTCTTTGCATTTTGTTGAATAAAATATATTACCCTTTCTGAGAGCAAAACATATTGAAGAAACAAACAGCAAACTGCAGATTTAAAAAAAAACACGCATTTTCTGGTTGAAAACAAAACGGCTTATATTAAAATTTATTATAAATGGTCGGGACGGCGCGAACGCCATTCCCGGCTACCAAAAATTACACGCACGAGTTATTCGCATTAGGAATAATCGCGGAGGTCAACTCAACCGAAAGTGCAATGGCCAAGCCTCACTCCGGGGGAACCGCCTTCATGATCACGGTAACCCCTACGCCAGGTAAGTATGCTTCTTTCCGCTCAACTTGAACATCTTATACAAATCATTTTCTGAACTCTATGAGAATTATTTCACATACGAGTAGTAAATAATAAAAATCTACAAATAAAACACAAACAGCAACAAACCACATGTTCTATCAACAGTGATAGAGATGGCTGCGTGACTAATATCTTGAACTTGTATATAAACCGTGACGCATATTTATAAATATTTTTAAAATTTTATTTAAGATATAGAAATTAAACAAAAAAAGATTTTTATCCTACAAAAGTTCTTGAATCATTCCAAGTTTCCACAGACAGTTTTTTATTAAAATACTTTACAAAGTGCTGTAATGGCGAAAGTTTATATGTATGTATGTAATTAGTTTATACTTTTTAAATAGTCATGAGATTTAAAAAATATATGATTATTAACTATAGTAAAGGAGTTCTGGGCTAAAGAGCAGCACTAGTGCCATCGCAATTATTTTTCAAGTGCTGTCAGGCTTATGTTTATTGTTTTCTGTTTCACTCGCACTGTTTAATTGTTTTCTCACAACTAACTGTATTGATAACAGGTCTTTATCAATTTTCGTAATTAACCTCATTGCTACTTCTTATACTAAGCATAGGTCGCAGAACACATAGAAGTGTCAATTGTAGTAGCGAACGAGCATAGAAAGCAACATCAATTTTGTTTTGCTGTTTCTCTCGCACAGTAACTAAATTTTTCTCTTTTATATTGCTTTATTGTGCTTCTTAACCACCAAATATCATTGTTTTGTTTTGATTTTTTTTTTATCAATTATTATTTTAAACGTTCTTTAAACTATTGAAACAAAAAAAAACTCTACATATTATAAATTTTATGCTTTATGTTTGAAAATTTGTTCACTTTACGGCAGAGATGCCAACTAAATATACTACATTCATATGTAAATTGACATTCACATCATGTACATACACATTAAGATTTTAATATGTATAATTAAAAAAAGACAGTAATTATTAAAAAGAAGTACATTTTCTTCCTTTTAAACTTTCTTCTTCCGGTTTTTATACAATATTTTTACTTTATTTTGATAAAAATACTTCCTTATAACTCGTAAAAACAGGAAAATTCTCTGAGAGATACAAAATGCGCCAAGCATGCCACTTACAAATTTTAAAAGAACCGTGTCAACTCTTTTATTAAAAGGAAGAGCTGAAAAGAAAAATTACGGTCCAGAAAAAATCAAGAAGAGCTAAATCTAATTTTTAAATACCAAGTTTACATCACTGCTTTATGGTATTTTTGGTTTGTTTATTTTTTCTACTTTCGTAAACTTTGTGTACGATATTTGTCCCCCCTTGAAAAAACCTGATTTAAAATTTTTCTGGCCCAATAGTTACGCTGCTCTGTGGCATAGGTCGTTTTAAATCGCTCGCAAAACAATTTCAAACTGCTGTTAAAACATCAAGGGCCCATCTTTGTGCAGTTATATTTTAAAAATTTACTTTTCACAGTATGTATAAAATAAAGTTAGTAAATAAATATGATTATTATTCACTCGTGATTCACACTAATTAAGTGAACGCTGCCCATCTCTAATAAATACATTCCCTCTTTACCGGCATCTGTAGTCATTGTATATGTAGTTATTGTGTCTGTGTTTTTGTTTTCTTTTCGAATTTTTATTCTTCATTCTTTGCAGCCATATTTTTATTTTTGTATTTTTGATACTGAAAGTCATTGACAGCGTTATCAACTTTTAAATTTTAAAAGGCACCAAAATCGAGAAAGAAAACCAAAGAAACGTGTATTTTTAGAAAAAAAGCACCAAATTTAAAATATTTAGTAATAAAATTACGCTCTACTTTTCCCAAAATAATTAACTTATTCAGAAAAATATTTTTACTAAAATAAAATACAGTAATTTCGTTACTAACTTCTTCAAGAAATTTTGATTTTTAAAATTTTTTCTTTTGAATTTAATAATAATTTTTTGATATATTAAGCCTGAGGTCTGTTTTTATCTTATTTTGTTTTTTATTATTCGATATTTCGTTAACAGCTTGTTAACATCATCAGGAATAATAGGAAATATTTAATAATAATGTTAAAATAAATAAATAATAAAATAAAAAAGCAAGTATTAAGTAAAATCCATTAAAATTGATTTAGGAGGGGTAAGCTAGTTATCTAATGCATTAGCTAAACTGAATTATTGAATACATACATGCATATGTATGTACTTATGTACATAAGTATATGTACCAACAAACATTATAAAAATTTATTGCATCTGAGGCATAAAAATTAATATTTTATGTTTAGTTTTATTATTATAATATTTTTTGGAGAACATATGAATTGTTAAAACTTTTCTTTAATAAAATAATACTCACAATTTTTTTATAGTCAAAAAAACCGGTCAACGGTTTTTCCTGAATTTGCAAAAGCGGTATGTTTTTTTTTTATATATTCAAATATATACTTTTTGAAATTTATCTTCTTATATACATATATGTATATACATATATAAAATTATATTCTTTTTAGTTCAAGACAAGAAAAAGTTAACCTGCCATAACACACGATATTGATTTCATGCCACTAGCAATCAAAATGCTTCGCAATAATCTAAACTCTTGCCATTAAGTTCTGTTTTTATATATGCCACTGCAAGTTCCTTTTAAAAATATCGACGATGCGTATAAATAAATTGGTAATTTTTTACCACTTCCAACATCATACCCTTCTCTTTTTCAATAGCTTCATTGAACATATTCACACGAGAATAATTATGCTGGCATAACATGGCACTTTGCTGGCAAATTCAGTGAAGTAAATGGTTTTTGGTTGGCATAATGTTTCAATAAGGTACAAGCCTGCATTATCAGCACAAAACTAATAATACATATACGCATATGAAAACACAGGTTCTGTGTTTCTTTTTTTACAGAGTATATTTACTGCCGTATTTATAAATTTAGTATATTGATTAATTTTTATAGGGAAATTTGTCTAATAAACGTTTTATAAATCTGAAATTCTTTTATGAATACGGCAGTTCGTCTTTAGTTGCCCATCGTCGTGCAATAAAATACTAATGCACACAAAACTATGTATACGTATACATTTTATGCCAGATGAACAAGTCTCCTGTGTTTTGGAAGGAACAAAAATTGTTCAGCTTACAAAGTGTTCTCGTCTAAATATCCTCATAGGCATTGTTCTTTAAATCATGTCAATATTCCCAAAAAGGGAATGCTTCCGTTTTATATTTTTATTTATTTTTTTTACCATGAGAAGTAGCACGTTCATTATATAAGAAAATTTGTTATTATTAATATACTATAATTAATAAAATTTGGTTTTTTTGTGCGTATTTCAAGAAATAAATCATAATCATATTGCGAATAAGAAGTGAAATTTTTCTTCACATAAAATTTTCTTTCCCTTCGAGGTGAAAACTGATATCATGAAATTACCTGAATGCCAGAATTAACAAAAGTGTGCAAATTAAAGGAAATTAAAAATAAACAATTTAAATAAAATGTTTAGACTTGGAACTATGCTACTATATTGTACAGCAGTTTAAGTTAATCCGGAAGAGAACTCCAAAATTTGACCGCGAGATCTTTGTGTACTCTGACGAAACACACTCAATTAGTCTGTGTGGTTGCATTTTATTTATTAATTATGTATGTTTTCACTATAATAGCTGATCTTCATATAAAAAAAAATTATATTTATCAAAATATTTAAATAAAGGAAGAATTTACTTACATTCTGTATGCAATTCCCCAACAAAAATCAAGTGGATAAAATTAAAGTGGAAAGTGGACTCGCGAAAAAAATCATTCAAGATCGGCGAAATTTAATTTTGACGTGAAATTATTCACGGGGAATTTTTTCACGATTTCAATTTACAGAATATTATTGTTAAATTTTCAACAGGGTATATATACTCCATCCCTTTCTAACTAGGCATAAAAGACAACTGCCACAAAGCGTGAAATGTTGTTTCTTGACAGTCTTATAAGGTGGTCGGTCTTCTATTTTCTATAGCCTGGTCAAATCTGCCTCTAAATAGACCAGTTATTCCCCATTTCCATCTACTTTTTTTAAAAACTACAGCCATGACCTCTGCTGATCAGCTGCGTATTGTCTTTTGAACTTCTGCATATTTATGGAATGAAGATGTCAGCTTGTCGGCTTCAATATCGTAGTGTTCAATAATACAAAGCCGAATTATTTGACTGTTCCTTTGAATCGTCCGGCGTCACCACCTTGCCGCTTGGTGTTCTATAAAGATTTTATTTGTTGCCGGTGTTTGGTTTTCCTACCTCCTCTTATATATATACGAGGCCCATTATATATACGAGGTCTGTTCTAAATAAAAGGTGAATTTTGTTTTCTTCGATTACAATGGAGTTCTTGCCAACAGGTCGTACGGTTAATAAGGAATACTACAACGTTTGCGTGAAACAATACGGCTCAAACGATTGGAATTGTGGAGAAAAAAAATCATCGATTCTGCATCACGATAATGCAACCAGCTCACATATCAATGCTTGCTCATGATTTTTAGGCCAAAAATAACACCATAAGCATGCCTCAATAACCTTATTCACCAGATTTGGCTCCCTGCGACTTTTTCCTATTCCCAAAACTGAAGAGACGAATGAAAGGAAAGCGTTTTGCCACAATTGATGAGATAAAGTCAAAATCGAAGAGCGAGTTGATGGCCATACCGGCATAAGTGCATTATATCAGAGCGGGATTACTTTGAAAGGGACAAAATGGATATTGATGAATAAATAAATACTTTTCAAAAAAATTCAAAATTCTTCTGTTCTTTTTAACAGACCTCGTATATATAATATATAAACGTCCGCCTGAAAGATACTGCCATGCTCGGGAATCCTGTAAGTTCTGCTAATGTTTAAGTTGCTGAAATAAACGCCCAGCACCTAAAATGAATTGCATCGTTGTTGTCTTTCTTGCAATTCCTTCGAAAAAAAAAATCTTCAACTTCGCTTGTCCGTGAGTGCTGAACACTGCTTCCAGTCAACTGTTAAACAATACTGCAGTGGACATAACCCCTTTGATGGCATTAGTTCATCGCTTTCTCAATCGCATAGCACCTGATTGCTTATTCTGGTAGAATTGCCTTTATCATAATTTTGCTAAAACCACAAAGAACTATTAAAACTCTGTTTATGTTTATATCGCTGGCTAAAATTAATAAATTAAAAAAAATATATTTTTTATATAATTCGGATAGTTGAAATTTATTACAAAATAATCATTATTATTTTGAAAATTATTAAAATATGCGTTGTTCATGGACATATGCGTTGTTCATGAACAAACGCTATAAATGAAAACGAATATGTTACCTGGCAGTTGGTGGTAAAATGTTTCCGCTGGAAAAAATTGTTTATTTCACATTACAAAATTTACTTTGTTTGAATACAGTTCAAATAGTACATGCCAGTTGTTAGATAATATTTTTTTTTAATTTACTTATTAATGTTAAATAAATTAAAGAAAATTATTGTCTAGTGACAATTTTAGGTAACAAAGTTTGTATATTTTAATGGGATGACGTCAAAAGTGACCACATTTGAAGATTTGAATTAAAAAGTAATTGTGTGGAAATTAACTTATGTAGCTTAATAGGTCTAGTTTTTATTTGAAATTAAAGCTAAAAAGCGAAAACAGTACTTAAAAAGTAATGTTACACTCCCTGACACTGCAATAGGACACTAACTTTAACCTTTTTTTTTAAATGTATTTTTTTTCTTCGTGATTTCCCTACATATGCAATTCATTGCATCGGAACTTGCTGGCAAGCAAGATATAGAAGAATAGGCAGAGTTTAATTTTTGCATACAACCCTGCAGTTGCAAGGTTTTGGTGAATTAGTAAATTGATCTTTAAATTTGATCTTTAAACTTTTTAGGTGGTCTCATTTGTATATTTTTTTTTTTATCTGGGAGTAGAAGACTCCTACGAAGCATTGTGCTGGAACTATAGGAAAGGTATAGAAGGAGAAACGACTGGAGGTGAAGCTTAATTAATTATTTTGCAGCTCTGCTTTTGCACGTTCTTTGTTCATACTCAGTAGCCATTTTTATTATCATTTTACTTCGCCGGTGCTACACAATACCGACGAAGGAGGGCGTTCTGATGTGATTGTGGATTGCTATCAGCTGAAGCCGGTATTGTTCAGTGACCAGTGACTATGCCTTTGCCACTGAAACCTTCCGACAACAACTGACACACAAAGACACACTAATGCACATCAGAAAAATGCGAGATGTTTATTTTTATTTTAAAATTTAAGTCTGAAACTGGGGTTGAACCCAGGTCTGTTTTTGGATTTGTAGTCAACGTGCAGACTACCATCCATCGTGCCATCGCCACCCTCAATTTGAAAATATACCGGGAATGTCTTGCTTTTTCAACACCAGTACAGACTACTCACACGATCCATGACAAGAAGAGCATGAATTGGATTATTTGGACAGGTATACTTATATAACTATAGTATAACTATAGCTTTGGTCTCTGGCGCCAGTTATAATCATGAGACTTGTCAACTGTATTTTTTGTCTCACAATAATTAAAGCAAAATTCATCCTTCTGCAGCGTTTTGTTCAAAGATATTTTTGAAAATCTCCCATCGACGTTTCAACATACAATTGTGTTTTCGGGAACAAAGAGCCATGGCACTCAATTGCACACTTCACTCGCCTGGATTCAAATTACGGCATTCGATTCAAAGCTTCAAATAAAATTGTTATCAAATGTACATCGTTCGATATCGAATGACATAATTTGGGCCCTGGTCTTAATGTTACAGAAAATATTTCTACTTGGCTAACACAGGAGGTTGAAAGAAGTAATAAAAGTTTATTTATTATTTAAACTCCTGACTATTCCCAATACCATCTATGAAGCCTGTTTGACACACGGAGAGACGGAAACGGAGACATATATATTTCACTTTCGAATTAAATTCGGATTAAAATAAAAAGTTTGTCTTTGTGTTTTAATATATTTAAAAAGAAGTTTTCTTATCGTGCTCCATTTTATGCTCGTTTTTCCAAGTGTTTTTATCATGAATTGTACTGTATTGACGAAGGTACAACATACATACGCAGCCTTATTCCAGTTCTCAACATCGCCGTTGACATAATATCTTGGCTTCTTGGTTTTAGTACACAATATTATTTATTGGCAGTAAAAAAAAAATAAACATTTCTAGTAAATGCCAATTAAGTTTTGAACTGAAAGCTATTGCATATTCATCTGAGAGACGCTAAGTTTTGAAGTCGACGTCGACGTTGATAACTGAAACAAGGGTGACTATATTTTAATTTTAATTGATTTATTCAAATAGGGTTAAAAAAAAGTTATGATTTATTGTTGATAAATTTGCGGCCGTATGTATGAGACTCGCAGTGTATGTCACTAACACGTTTGAAAGTCTTCCTAACATTTTTTTTTAATAATATTTGAAATACATAGTTTTTATTAAACAACTGAAGGCAAGTGAGATATCAAAGAAATTATGTTGGAAATAATTGCCGGTTAAAAATGCTGTAATTTAAAAATAATTTGTTTTTAACATTTTGCCCCATTGTGAAGAGCAGTTTGTAACCATCCATTTTTAATTTTTTTTTCTAATGCCAGAGCTCAGGGGAGTGCGTTTTTTATTTTTTTATTTATTTATTTTTTTCTTGGACCAGAGCTCAAGGTTATCCTTTACGTACATATACATAGATGCCATGCATTCCAACGGTAGTTGTTGGAATGGGATATTGTAGAAAGGAGCCAGGTGGTGATGAAGTGGTAAGAAGGATAGATAGAGATATTTTATTTATTATTAAGTAGGTATTGAACTAACTACTCCTTATTGACACTTCTAGAATACATCATATGTAAGAGCTTATTTGATTTAAGTCTGAAGAGTATCTCCTCTGTTGCTTGGAAGTGAAGCTCAGAATGTTTTCCTATTAAAATGTTGCATTTCTACGGTTTTATATGATGGTCGGGAAATTTGGTTGGTTCTAACGATTTGTTTAAAATCTGTTCAAGGTAAATTTTTATTTTACCGTTACGAGTGCTGGTCATACTTCAACGAGCCGTGTTCTCTGACAACGCCATTTGGCAGTTATGGTTGTAAATATATACCATTACTGATGCAATTCGCATTTAAAATTGTCAAATATTTTGCTGATCCGTCATCAAAATAGACCATCCGACACGTGTAAGGGCTTTCTTATCTTTGGTGTGTAAAATATAAAATTTTATACCAAGTGTGATGATCCGATGATAATGGTCAGCAGCCAAATACGAAGAAAAAACATTTCAGTTTGAGTAGATACATTTCAATAAACATTTTTACCTGCAACATAAAAGGAATTGATTGGACAGGCATGAAGTTGCTAAAACTTCAAACGGCGACAACTGATCACCTTTTTAAGACTATAGAAAGACTAAGATTTTAAAATAAAAATAAACATCTCGCATTTTTCTGATATGCATTAGTGTGCCTTTGTGTGTCAGTTGTTGTCGGAAGGTTTAAATGGCGAAGGCATAGTCACTGGCCACTGAACAATACCGGCTTCAGCTGATAGTAATCCACAATCGCATCAGAACGCCCTCCTTCGTCGGTATTGTGTAGCACCGGCGAAGTAAAACAATAAAAAAAATTGCTATTAAACCGAAGCTTCAGCACTTACGAGCTTCACCTCCTGTCGTTTCTCCTACTATCCCTTTCCTATAGTTCCAGCACAATGCTTCTCCTGAGTGCTGGTCCCAGATAAAAAAAAAGAATTACTGACAGCAGGAGAGAACGACCAAATTTTAAATGAATTCGATTAAAAATTCGATTTAACGGCATACAAATTTCTCATTACGGCTGTTCATGCTTTAAATTCTGGACAAATTATTGAAAGAGCTAAGTGCCAAAGTAACTTGATCTTCAGGACATTAAATACTGTACTTTTGATTTAGCTGCCTTTTACTTAAGTGTACATTTGACTTAACTGTGCAAAATTAATTTTTCTTATCGCTATTTCTAAAAATCCAAAACGATTTCGTTTTTTAATTGTTCGTTCCGTGGCTGCATATTTAAGACAAATGCCTAACTTTTTTGTCATTCTCATATTATTTTCATAGAAAATTTCTATGCACTAAGACTTAACTACCCAAAATTTATAATTGTCTGTCACTATTCTCTGGTCACTGAACAGTAACAGCTTCAGCTGTAACCCATCCACAGGTACATCAAAACGCTATCCTTCGTCGGTATTGTGTAGCTCCGGCAAAGTAAAATAATTACTAAAAATGACTACTAAAAAAAACGAAGCTTCAAAATTTAATACGTCTCCTTGGCATCAGAGGAGCTACAACACTACTATGAAAGAAATAACGTGCAAAAAGCTGAGTTGTAAGATGGTGAAGCGTCATTTCCTATCATTTCTCCTACTATCCCTTTCCTCTAGTTCCAGCACAATGCACGGCTTGTGTAGGTGTCATCTCCTGAGTGGTGGCCCAAGATATAAAAAAATGCCTTTTAGGAGATTTTTGCTTACCTGCACTTCTATCATAATTTTTTAACTTAATTTTAAATTATTTTTATACAAAAAGTAAAAGTTCGCTGCCTAGGAAAAAACGTGGTGTGAATATTAAAACAACATTATACAAAAGTGTTGCTTTTAATAAGAAAATTAATGCACATTTTGCAAGTAACGGGCATTTACAGAATTTTTAACAGAATTCTTAACAGAATTTTTAACTTACCTCAAAGTCAAAATTACTGTAGCATGCTCGAACATGTTATTACACGATGTTTTTTGCTTGGAAACTTTTTTTTATTGAAATAATTCTGATCAGACGTCTCTTAACGTTTAAATACATACAATAGTTTTTGCATTTGTGTTCTTTTTTTATGTTTAAAGTTAAATAATCAGTGGAAAGTTTTAAAACTACATTGGGGTCTTTTCTGTTTTTGTTTTCATTTTACTTTTGTAATGGACTATTCATCTATCATTCCGAATTTCCAATTACACATTTAATTGCATCTTACAAATACATTAATACATTCTATATAAATAAATAATTAAATATTAGCAATAATGGTTTAAAATCAATTTGTTTTAATTTTAACGGTTTTTATTTTCATATTTGTTTCTATGGTATGTAAAAGCGACATGTGCGCCTTTCCATTTTTTTTTTATGGGAGTTTTGTCTAAAGAACTTAGAAAAATTAAACATAATTATTAAAAAATTGCACATTATTTCATAATATTTTTTTTTTGTTTTTTAGTTTTTAAAAAGAACTTAAATTTGGTTTTTATTTTCATGCTCTTTTTTTATCCGGATATGTAAATTGTTTTCATTATTTTCTCTTTCTTTCGATACGATTTGAATCCAATAAAAATTATTTTTTCTTTTAATATTTTACAATTGTAAATTTTTGGAAAAAAAGCATTACATGCAAATCTACATTCAAAGCAAATCAAAGTTAATAATTTATTATTATTTTATAAATTTATTTATATTAATTTTTATTAAAAATTCTATTACATTTAAGTTTTATTATCATTTAGTGTCTTTTTCGTATTTTTGTTTTTTTTTTTTTATTTAAATTATTGACGGTCTATTTACAAGTATTTGGTACCAAATTTTCGTTTTAAAAATCTGACTAATGGAAGCAGGTGATATTTGGAATATTTAATTCACAGAAGTTTAAAAAAAATATCACTCCTATCGCACTTGTTAATGTCGACACCAAAACTTTTTCTGCTGCGGCTTTCATTTCAAATTTAGATTAGCATTTACAAAAATTCCACATTTCTAGTATTTATATATCAATTAAGTTCTAAAATGGAAGCTAACGGTTATCGGTTTGCGAAAAGGTAAGTTTTGTTGTCGACGTCAACGTTGACAACTGGAATAAGAATGAATAAAATGTTTGCAGAATGAAGCGAAAAAAACTTTATATAACTGACAAAAAATTAGCCATTATTTTGAAAAAAGTGCAATGTGTAGCGGAGTTTTTGATTGGAACACGTTTCAATTCATAAAATATTTGCTTTGGGAATACAAATTTAGTTTTCTTGAAAAACCATATTTTGCAACTAATTAAGTTAAGTTGCTTTTGGAATACTAAAAAAAAATTCAAATCAATTGTTTGATAAATTTTAAAATAAATTAAATTTTTTTTAAATTTTTTATCCATATGGTATTGCTACTTTTTTGCACAGTACTGTACAATCATTAATTAATTAAATAATTGAAGAAGTCACGAAATGGACTGAGAAAAATTAAGAAAAAACAATGGATAACAAAATAAATGAAATTACAGTAATTAATGCAACAAAAATGAAATTAACATAGTTCTATTTGTATGTCAAATGCTTTAATTATGATTAAGAATGAAAAATATTAATTAAGATTAATTGTTAAGGAAATTTATGACAAAAAATTCGATTTTAAATTCCTATATAAAATTTTATTAAACAAAAAAGAAACAAAAAACAGCTAAAAAGTCAAAAGTGTCTACATTTTCTTAAATTTTATTTCGTTCAAACGCAATTTAATATCTAAAACAATTCCCATGAATTTCAATTATTTACTATATCACCTGCATTCGGTTGGATTGTGGATGAAGACTGCATTAAAATAAAATTAGTTTTTCCTTCTTTATCGGTGGTAACTTGCAACAAGTCTGGCTTTCCGCCAGCCGATGCTGTTGTAATATCGCCAGTGTGTGTGATGACACAATATTGATTGCCATTGTAGGTGACTATTGGCAAGCCGCTCATAGTGGCCGTGGGTGTTGAGGCAACTGAAGCTGCCACGACATTGGCGGCCAGTTGATTATGCTGTTGTTGTTGGTGCTGTTGTTGGTGGTGTTGCTGATCAGCGGTCGCTGTTGTTATATTGAGGCCATTGAGACTGTTTAACTGGGCCTGTACATAAGTGGCGGCCGTGGGAGAATTGGCAATAAAATTGGCAATCTAAAGGTAAACAAACATGGAAAATGTCACTATTTATTTTCAAGTTAAACAGAAACGTTTATGGGAGAAAGCAATGAATAGCAAATTTTACTTCCTGATCATAATTTAAACTGAAAATAATTTATAAATTTCTTGCAGCAAAAAAATAAAAGAAAAATAATTTGAAAATGTGTTGCCAGTGTAGTGGAAAAACATACTTAAAACGTTAAATTTGTCATGTTCTTAACCTTACGTTGCCTGTTAAATGCATTTGAGTGTTTTTTTATTATCTGTGTGATTTTGGTTTTGTTTGGTCTATTTTATGATATTTACATCTTGGCTGCTGTTATGTTGCTGTTGATTGCCGCCATCATTATTGTTTGTTGCTGCTACAGCGGCTGCAGCTAACATTGTGGCTGCAGCAGCTGTTGTTGTCGTACTAAATATTGCTGGTGGTTGTGTTAGTTTCTTTGGTTCTCTCTTAACCACATGTTGCTGCTGTGATTGCTGTTGATGCTGCTGCTGCTGTTGCTGTTGCTGTTGTTGTTGGACATTGATAAACATTTGGTTTTGTATGATTATCTTTTCTTTGCGTTGTGACATTTCCTCCATAGTGCCATTGCCATTATTGTTGCTGTTGTTGTTATTATTGTTGGCATTAGCTTCCATTTGATAGTTACGTTGATTTGAGTTTGCAGCCATTTTGACTGTCTTAACAATTTCCGTTGTTTGCTGTTCCTGATGTCAATACTGCAGATTAAATCAGTATAAAAAAATAATTTCAAAATTGTAACTTGTACCCTTTTGTAAAGTATTATTTTTTTTATTTTTATTATCATTTCTTTTAAGTTAAAAACTGGCTTTAAAATAAAAAAAAAATTTTATTTCCTGTGAAATATTCAATCGTTTATTTCATTGCAAAGTTTTCAGATTTCTCTCACCATGCATGAAGTTATACTCTCGTAAATTGAAAGTGATCCATCGGTCACTTTAGTAATGTAAATGTTTAGTTAGTGAAAACGTATCGTATCGGATGTGTGCTGTTTATCAAAAACGTATTGTTGTATTCCTCTTTTAAGTTGCAAATGTCAAACTTGGCATAACTTAATGGTGTTTTCTTTTATAAAAAAAAAGTGTTACATGTGATTTGGCAACATTGTTGAATGTTCACCTGATTCTTTAAAAGTGTTGTATATTTTACGTTTTCAAAAGAAGACATGTTTCGGCTTAAAAAAATAAGTACAATTATTTCATAACAATAAATATAAAATGCAAAAACTATATAATTATCGTGACAGAAGAACTAAAAATTAATTAATTTCTTCAGAAACAATAACAAAACCAGCTGTTAATGTAGTGCGAACGTCAGGCCGCTTTAATTAAAATGAATGTTGTACACATAGCATTTTTTACCGTTTTAAGAGGAATATCACGAGAAAAGAACATGTAACACTTTCAAAGTGTAACTTTCTTTTCTTTTCAGAAAAGAAGTTAAAGAAATCTAAAAGGCAGACTATTCCTCAGAAAAGAAAACACCAAAGCCGAACAAAGAACAAGTTATATTATTTTATAACTTAATGGAAAATAATAAATATTGAATTGGTTAAATTTCACCATTTATAAACTTTCAATTTATAAAATTGTTTAAAACATCAACAGCTGATTGAATTGTTTGCAATGATACGTTTTTTTAATTTTTTTTTATGTTGGACCAGCACTCAGCGCACATCCGATGCATTGCGCTGGAACTAGAGACAAGCGATAGTTAGAAAGGCACTCTGATGTGAATGGGGGTAGCTATCAGCTGAAGCCGGTACTGTTCAGTGAGCAGTGACAATGCCTTCGCCACTGAAACCTACCAACAACAACTGACTGACACAAAGCTTTTCAATAATTGAAAAGTCTAATATTGGACGATACGTTTTTACCACTAAACCTAAAGCAATAAGCGCCTTTGATAATACAATAGAATCGGGATAGAGTGAACTAATGCGTGCAAAATGTTCACTTTAAGCCCTCTCTAAGAAACGTGTTGTTTTATTCAAAAAAGCAGTCTGTATTAAACACTTATACCGAAAGATAAAATCTTATTTGTTTAAAAAGGTATTTATCAAATGTGTAAAACAGGTCAGTATTTCATCGCAACTTGAAAGTACAGGGTCAAACATGTTGCATATTTTTCCAGTTATTGGTGCAACATATTTAGAAAGGAACGTAATCGTTTTAGAAAAGAACACAAATAGTAGCCAAATGGAACATGTCACGAAATCCGTGCGAATCATTTTAACTGATTTTGTTAAGAACATAATTTTTGTTCAACAATATTTATCGTTTTTATTATTAAATTTTCTACTCTTTTGAAAATGTGTGAAGATTTGATTGGTCGTATTTTTTACTTGGTTTATATAAAGCAACTAATTTATTGCCTAGACATTATATTAAAGCAGCACTAGGCATAAATACACTACCGACATTTGTCTCACCTCCAAATGGCTCTTGGCATGCAACGTCCACTCATCTCGGTTGGAAAACATTCGTCCACATAATTCACAAGTCCACGATAATTGCTGCTGAGCATGATGGTGGGGTATTATAATGCCGGGTATAGCTGTGCCTTGACCACCCGTATGCTGGCCACTCGATGTCTGGACAATGATATTTTGAGTGGCCACTTGAACTGCCTGCTGTTGCAGTTGCAATTCGATATTTTGCTTATTGTCTTCCTGATCGGGTTCCTTTTTCTTCACCAAATTGTTGAGACGCTTCCCGAGTGGTGCAATATTTGTGGGCGTAACATGTTTGAATTTGTTCATATGTATAACTAATTTATCACGACGTGCAAAAGCTTTATTACACACCTGTCATAGAGAACGGAACGAAAGGAAGAAGAAGTAAATTAATAAAAAGTTCAAAGTTTCTTATTTATATTCGGTCATAAAATTATACTTCACAAATATAGGGCTTCTCTCCCGTATGAATACGCATGTGAATGGTGAGTTTATCTTTGCGGGCTAAACCTTTGCCGCAGACACTGCACTCAAATGCTTTATTGGTGGCTGAAATTTCAGGGAAAATTTTACAGTCATTGCACAAAAGTTTAGTAGATCTGTTTAAATATAACTTACGTTTTGAAGGATTAGTTTTGCGTACACCTGATGAGGCCTGCTGGACTTGTTGCAAGGCTTTTAGGCGACTTGCTGGATGCATAGAACCGCCCTCGACGTAGGGCTCAGTAAAGGGTATCAAATTCGGTTTAGGTATATTGTAGGTTATGTTGTCTGACGACCAACTGCCTAAACTTTGCAGCACTCGGACACCGCCCTCAAATCCCATGCCGACATCATCCGGAACGGTAAATGTACTATCGTTGCCGGCTGAACTAGAGGAACTTATTTGTGGCACCTTTATGGCGCTGACGTAATGTTGCTGCTGTTGCTGCTGCTGCTGTAGTTGTTGATTTGTGTTGTTGTTATTATTACTAGTACTGTTATTGTTGTTATTAGGTGAATTTTGTTGTTGCTGTTGCTGGGTTTGATTATTATTGGACGTTTGGTGTTGTTGTTGCTGCTGCTGCTGCTGCTGTTGCTTAAATTGTATGGCCGCCTGTGCCATTTGCTGTTGTACGGCCATATGTGCCTCCAGATACGCATTCTTTTGAGCCACCGTCATTTTATCCATATTCACTGTGCCGTCCTTCAAAGAAAAGTGAAACACATTAAAATTACCAATTTGAAACTTTGGTAAAAAAAAAAATTAACTTTCCGTATTTAAAAAATTAATTTCATACATGTGACCCCCGTAACAACCTCATTTAAATTCTCTACAAACTGTTTGTTTCATTTTATTTTTATTCTGATTCGTGCATTTCCGCTTTTTCTTATTTTATTTAAATTTTCCCGAAACGTTTTGGTATGAAACACTTTTGTCTCTTGTTTTTGTTTTTAAAAGCCGCTAAACTTATTTCCTTTTTCAAACAAATTCCTTCAAAAAGCAAAATAGAATTACCATTTTACCGGCAAAAATTCAAGTCGTTCTCTCAGTCAGTCCCTCTCTTCCATTACGGGTGTTTCTCTTTAATTTCCTCATTAATATTGTGTGTTTACCAAAAAGGCTCTTTTTTTTAACAATGTCCTTTACGCGCAAATTCTTCAGAGATTTTGGCAAAATTTTTGTTTTATACGTTTAAAAGCACATGTGTGCTTAAAATTGTGTATTTGAGGTAGAAAGTGTGTATGCCGGTTTGGATTTGAATGGTTTGAGGTTCAAGAGTGTATAGGAAAGCAGGCACAGTGTAACAGAAACAAAATTATGCATTTACGTTTATTGTCTATATGATGGTTGGTATTAATTGATTGTATTTAATAAATTAATAAACTGACGTCATTTTCACTAGTGTGAAATAAAATACGTTGAATTTCATGTAAAGTTATGATTAATTTCAAACGATTTCGTAAATAATTTTGGAAGCAGGTTAAACTTAGCGCTTTGACTCTAGAGTCAGAAAGTCGTGGGTACAGTGGTTTCCGTTAACACGAACTTTTCTAGTGTAGCTTTGTATTTATGCAAATGTACACCGCGTCCTCTTGCGTCGATATTTGAGCAACGAATATCATAAAATTTTAATAGGTGTCACTAGAATTTTGTTGGAATTTTAATGGAATCGAATGCAATAATTTGCTCACTATTTGCCTTGATGTTTAATATTCCAGTGAAATTTAAATGTTTGTTAACTTTCTTGTTATTTTCCCAAACATACATATCGCACATCTAGTTCAAAAGTGACTAAACTCAAAATTTTAATTTTTCAGAATGGAAAAAAACAGTTTTTGACTGAAATAGTTGAAAACAAAAACTTAAGTAGAAAATCCATACAAATTATGATCTAAAAAATTTTGTTTTTCTTATAGATAAACAAGTGTATTGTGCATAGTTTAAGCCCGAAAAACCGAAACCCGAATCATTACAATTTTGAGTAAAGTCACTTTTGATCTATGTATGTAGGTGTGCGATATATTCGATTTTTTTTAATATTGGAAAAGAAAACTTTTAACATAATTTTCACTCATTGTTCCACTGTTCAGATTAATGAAGCATTGTATTTTTTGATTTCTGACACATTTTCCAATTTATGTTGAAGTTCAGTATTCCCTTTTTTTAATAATTTAAATCATACCAAAACATTAAAGAATAAATGTGCTCGTATAGTATTTATCAATTCATTCTGATCTATTCAATTTACATACACTTTTAATCGATTTTTTTGCGCTGTATTTAACAAAATTTTAACATTCTAATACACAACTACACATGCACAACGACAAACATTACCCGTATGAACTAAACAGCAAATGTTGTAATCTGCAAACGATTTATAAATGATATAATTCAATATACTGTATGTATGTATATTATAAATTTAACGAAGTCCAAATAAAATAGAAAACATTACTAAAATCACATTTCACTTGGGCCTTCTTTAATCACAACACAATTTACAAGTATTTATACATTAAGTGAATTATAATTTTTTATTTATTTATTTATTTTTTGGTATATCTATTGGAAATTAGTTTTACGCTTCAAATGCCCCGCAAAGTATGCAACGTTTTAAAAAATTTTTGCAGCGTGCGTATATACTGCTACTCATATATCTACGTCCGTCTGTCGACGATGTCGGCTTTATTTTCTTTTCTTATTTTCTTTACGTTTTTTATTCCATATGTATTGTGTTGCAACAACATTAAGAGGACAAATAATAAATTCACAATACAACAACAACGAAAGTACAAAAATTTTTTTAAATCTGGGATGGGTAATTGGTAGCACCAAATGTACATATTTGAAAAAAAGTACCATTATGAAATGTTATTCTTAAGTACAGCCATAAGCGTAGCTATACTGTTCTTCTGAGTGACAAGTGCACCCATTTCCGAAAAAAATAAATTAATTTTTCGTTAACACTGCAGCCACACGTGCAAATTTTGCTTTCAAATATTTTACACATGCTATTTCCCGAATTCATATGTATGAATAGCTGTAACGTAGGCTCCACGCAAGTTTTCAGCAATTTAAAACCAAATTTATTTATCAAGAAGGTTTCGCTGTTCATAAGAATAGGTATCAGCTGTTTTCCAGCCCATAATTTTAAACAAAACTTGCCCAGAAAATTTGAAAGCAAATTCTGAACGCAAAATTTGAACGTATAACCCCAAAGTAAAACAAAGTAATTTTTTATTGAAACAAAAGGAAAGATATATATCACAAAAATACACTTTGCAATGAATGTAACAAAAAAAAACAAAAATGTAACAAAAACAAAGTATTTAAATAATTAAGGGTAACTAGTCTTTTCAAGTTAAAATATATAAATAATAATTATATTAATATCAATTCAAAATGGTTGAATTTACAAAAAATATTAAACGAAAACAACAATAAAAAATTTAAAAAGTCTGTGGTGGGCAGGAATGGGTTTTGCCCACCCTTGCCGTACCCTCTATCGAATTCATACCAATTTTTTTGTTTAATTTGGTATTTCGTATTTTAAACGTAAAAACCAAAAGAAAAGCAGAATTTATTCACAAATAATAAAAAAAAATTTTTTTTCTTACGTTAATTTCAATTATACAGTTTCAGAAAATAGACAAAAGTCTGTTCTTTTAATCTGTTTATGAAAAAAAAAACATTTTGATAAGTTTTAAATTCTGACTGCTTTTAATTTACGGTGCGATATACTCGTATATATGTTGTGCAAAAACTGAAACTGGTATGAGAAAACTCTATATTTCCGTAAATATTACCAAAAGTTATTTTATATCATTATAACTATGGATATAAGATATAAATTTGACAAAAACCTATAAGTTAATCGTTATTATGCGTAGAATAATTGGAGAAATTGTGTACCTATAATTTTAAAAAGTACTCTTTTTATCCCCATTCCGTTTTGCGAACGTGTTTATATTCAAAATTTCAATTGCGCTTGATTTCTATTTTCTATTTGAGAAATTAAAAGTGGACTGTTCATGAGTGTGTGTGTATGGGTTATTATGTTTTAGCGGGGGTTAATTTTTTTCTGTTGCCCGAGTCCCCCAAAAAATGAGATGCGTATACAATTGTGTTGTTTTTTTTATTTGTTTTAAGGGGGTTGATTAATTCTATATTGTCGCACTCTATGGCACACACAAAGTGAGATAAAGGAACATACGGAAATGAAACATTAGAATTGACTTCTTTATACTCATACCCATGGTAAACAAAATCTATAGTGTGGTAGTACTTTGCTTTTTTTGCAACTTTAGCATTTAAACCAGAGATGGCAAATTTAAAATTGTGTTTTAATTTAACTCTATAGTATAAAACTTTTCATTTTTAACCGAAATTGTAAATCCAAAATTTTTAGAAAATATACGAAATATTTCTAATACAATTTTTCTATAAACACAAATTATTTACAATAATTAGAAAAGGTTGTCGCGTTACAATTAAATTATTAACAATTAATACAATTTCACAGCTACTTTTGCCATCCCTGGTTCTGGCATACAGATGTGTACGACGGAATTTTAATAGCATATAATATGTAAGTAATTTTAATTATTACCGAACTAAACACAACATAATTACAAGAGTACTTACTAAAAGCTCCATAATTTCTTCACTTCATAAATTTATTGCTTGTATTTTAAAGTCCATTTTATCCGTAAAAATCCGTTTTAACATTCAAATGGCAAATTTTCCACATTTACAAAGAACATCTTAATTAAACCCACACCAACGTTATTTGATTGTCGGAAATTCAATAAAAATTCAAGGCAAAAACAACAAACAAGAGAGAGCAAATAAACAAGACGCGAAAAAGTCCTTTCAATGTTGTTGTCAGTTATAAACTGAATGTTCGAAAGGATTTAACTTTGGGGATTTTTTCCTAATTTTCTTTTGCACTCTTATTTTTTATTGTTTTTGTGTGAAATGTCATTCCTTCTTTGGAACATGTCAAATCCTCACTATGTTTGTAAACAATATCTGAGTAACGAATTGAAAAGAAACACTTGAATATTAAAAAAATAGTAAAATGTCAAGATTAAAAATCTAGCAGGTGTAATGAATTAGAATTAAAAAAAAAACGAGGAAACAATAGTGTTTAAAAGTATTAGTCAGTAGTCTTCTAGTTTTATAAAATAAATAGAATCATAGATTTTCTGCGCGTAGACATCAACTATTTACAGTAGAGTTCGATTATAATGAACTCCGCTAGACCGAACAATTTTATTCGTTATAATATAATAGATCTTAGATTTTTTCCGTAATCTCTTCTTCTAAAACAAATCTCGAATGTGTTTTTTTTCACTTTTTCGAATTTGGAACATAAATGCCAAAAATCGTCCAAATCGGTCTAACCGTTCTCGAGTTATAAATGGTGTAACTAACATGTTTGTCTTTTATATATATAAGATTATATAATGCACAATGGGCCTTATTTCTGAAAAAAGAGTTCTCATTACTTTTGATGTACATATTTCCTCAAAATTTAAGAAATTTCCTTCTTCCTAGTGGTTTCTCTTGAATTTCATTTAAGTATTAAAACATTTTTACGTTTTATATAATTTATATTTAGTTTGAAATAATCGCAATTGAATCTAGTTTTGAAATATATGTAAGAATATTCACCTGAAAATTTATAGTTGCGGTAACGGCTCTCATCGATTCCGCATAATTTCGCAAAGTATGTTCGTTTTGTAAACTCGACTGACGCCACTCATATAAACTTTCAACCTTTTGAACACAATTTTCGCAAATATTTTTAGGTAGGAAATCCTCCTTAGTAATCTGTAATAAAAGTGGCAAAAAATTACCAATATGTAATGTTATATTTTAATTAACAATAAAGAAAATAAAGGGACAACTTCGATTATTAGACATATTTGTGAAACAGATTTGTGGACGTTTTGAATTTGTCGCAAGTACCGACTGATTTAATTTATAGCAATAAACCCATTTTTATTCACAGTAATTTCAATTTATTAATAAAATTCAGGATTTAGTTTACATATCGTCAGTTTAAATACAAAACCTCGTAACTAACAAATATTTCGAAATTGATTTTGTGATTGATTCGGATTTTTAATTTTCTATAATAAAAATTTGCTATTTTATAAGTGAATTTCAAAACAATGTTACTATAAATATTTGTATTACATATGTATAATTAAAAGTGTTTTCTTCCTCCTGAAAAAAGTACAAATGTTAGTTACGTGGTGCATTTCACCTAACAATATGTCATATAGAAAGTTTGTCAGATGTGACTATGCTTGCCTTTAACTTAAAAGTTAGTGCATCGACATAACACTAGAGATCCAGAAACTCGGCTCTATTCCTTTATAAATACTATTTCACGCCCTGTCAGTTTACTACATTATCTCTGCCAACTGGTTCCAGTGCAGTGTGTTACATACGTAGGGAACATCCCCTTAGCATTGGTGCAAGAAGAAAATTTCAAATCAAAATAAATCCAATTAGTTTTGTGAGGAATGGAAAGCTTTGAAATTTTGGCTGTGGGAACGGATGAAGACTGAACAAATGGTATTAACCACCAAAAATATGAAACCAATTTGGATGTGTTTGTCTCGAAACGAACGAAAACATCATGCGTCAAGTGGCAAAAAAACGCTATGCTTGGAAATAGGCTGTGCTGCTAAATACTACTCTTAAAACGACCATTGTACTAAACTTAGTACACCTCTGAAAACCCAACTTAGGATAAATTTTTCTTTATTTCCTTTAGGAATGTCTTCAGAATAGCGTTTTAATGTGGGTATTAAAAATCGAATTAGTTAAAATGTTTACGATTTCCCTTGGGCATTAATGGGTTCATAATAAATATTAAATAAATTATATGCTGTTTATTCGGCAAATCGTTCCTGTCATTACTAGAATTTTTATAATTGCTGAATTCACAAGCTCCTTCGTATGTCTTTATGTCGATATGTCTTTATGCGCTTATGAACGGGCAAATATATAGTATCGTTATTTTACCATATTTTTATTTATATTTTCTTATGAAAAAAAATTGTACATTCATTTCATTTAATTCCATGAAATTGAACCAGGTATGGAAATTTCAATTTGATACGAATTAGCTTTTAAGTTTTTCACGATAAGGAAATTTGATTCAAATACTTTGAAACTTCAATTGAAAGTAATTAAATAGTATATGATTAATTATTTGAACAATCTATTTAATTAAGCTTTAAGGTTTTTTTATTTCTTATGTTTTTTATATAATCTCGATATTTCGTTATTATATATCGAGATTATATAAAAATAAGAAATAAAAAAACCTTAAAGCTTAATTGAATAGATTGTTCAAATAATAAAAAAGGTTAAAAAACTAATATTAAGAAATATGATTAATTATATTATATAATATGATTATTAATTATATAATATGATTAAGAAGCATTTAATATTAGTTTTACAAAATTAAACCAAAAAAATTTAATATTCTCAGACCTGGCCTCTATACACCAATTTGAAAAGCATATAAAATTCAATCCCATAATCAGATCACACTTTTGTATAAGACTTAACAACAACAAAAATACAATATCGTATAATAAAACGATTTAACTATGCATACGACGATAATAAGAGCTTGTGAATTGAGCAAATTTGTCACATTAAAATAATTTTATTAGCAAACTTACATTAACGGGCATTAGAGAACGTAATTTATAAACGAGATTACGTTGTTCGGCTTCCTTTTCGAACAAGTGAATTTTGGTGGGACCATTACGTATTGAACAAAGGCGGCATAATTCGGCAAACGAGGTAAAATTCAAATTTGCATCACAATGGTGGGCATTGCGACTCAGGAGATGAGTTAAGGATTGTGTGTTGGAAGTCTGTTGCTGTTGTTCTGGCTGCTGCTGCTGTTGTTGTTGATGATGGAGTTGTTGTTGTTGCTGTTGAGTTTGATGTTGCTGCTGCTGTTGGGTTTGAAGTTGCTGTTGAGTATGATGCTGCTGCTGCTGCTGCTGTTGATGCTGTTGTTGTTGCTGTTGATTACCGTTATTCAACATAACTAATGCGTTTATTTATTTTTTTAATTCAAAATTTTTTACACTATTTTCTATCGTTTCCGGCATAAGCTAAAGTTTTACTTGTTTAATTATTAAAAAAAAAATAAATAAATTTAACTAGTTTTGAATCACAGTCTTTTTGATTTGATTTTCTTTTTAATATTTTTGTTAAAATTTAATGTCTACATTATTACCATGCATACGTATGTACCAGTATATTTTCATTGGTTCAGTTTTATCATGAATTGTTTTATATCACATTATTTTTTATTTAACTGAAATTTTGAGGAAAAGTAAGTTTAAAATAATGTATATATGTAATAAAATTACAAAAAAAAAGAGTAACAGGAAACGGAAACGGAGCTTATTTACAACTTGTTTTAAATTAAATATTTCTGACAATAGTTTCGGTTTTAAAATATGATTTTGTATAAAAGAATTAATTCGGGGTCATGCGTTCAATGCTTTCTTTTCCGTTTGAAATACACTAAAATTTCGGTCAGGTTGAACAAATGTCAAAAAAGACGTGGGTGGCACTCGTTATTACACGTCATTAGAATTCGACAAAATGTCTATCGTGCAACGCTTGAAATAATTATCGACAGAAATGACACGTTGCTAAGTTACGAATATTGCCCTCAAATTATTTAGCGGTAGTGTCGTAGGAGTTTCGAGTTGATCTTGAAAACAAATACCACCAACTACAAATCAACCTCTGAGAAAGCCACTTACTCTATAATTCGAAATGAAAATAAAATGCGTCCAATTGGTATGTTACTTGCATTACAACTCGAATTAAAAAGTAACCGCCCCGGAATATTTTTCTTTATTGCACAAACCCAGTGGAGACAAGCCAGGAGTTTTTGTTCAATTGTTACCTCTTTCAGAATAAAAAAATTAATTCTTAATCTTAACAAAAATGTGGGCAATCAAAGCAGTTCGGGAAGGCTTCATTCTTTTCACGAATATTGTCTGACATGTTTTCGCATTCTCTTCGAAGAGCAATTCTTATTTTTTTCACACATATGTTTTTAGTAGATATTTTAGCCTCCGGATTACTTCACACAAAAACTCTATGGTTTTTGACTCGTATAATATAGTGGGATGCTGCTGGGAATTTTTCTTGAAATAAAGATTGACGTTAAGGGGTGCAAACAATTCTGCATTCACCAAACACAGCTCTTATCCGAAATTGGATCTAATAGTTTGAAGACACCGACACATTTCAAGAGCGATAGCAAATATTTCCAGATGATCTTAACTCTTCAATTCGAAATGCCCCAAAAGCTTCAAATATTGATAGACCATCATACATTTTACTTAGGAACTTAAAGCATTACAATCAATATGGAGGTGCGGGTTCGATTCCCGCTTAGATCCTGGGTGTTTCTACAGAAGCAGTCAAAGCTTCGTAGAGCTTGTATTGTCTTGAAAAAATAAACGACTTTAGGAAAATAATAAAAATGAAGATGAAAAATTAGTTTCCGAAATGAAAATAATTCCCAAATCGTTACATTAAATGCTAAACCACGTAAGTAACAAAAATTTCGAAATCACTTATTTTCTTCAAAAAGGTTTGTTGCATGTCCATAAGCAATTCCGATAACATTCACCGGCCAACTCAAACCGTCATGGAATAGGTATTAATTATTCTTTTAGTGTCCTTTATTATAAACCTCAACATCTTATAACGCATAAACAAGGTTTCGAAACAAGGCACTGCATACATACATATATGTATGTATGTATGTATCTAACGATTAATACACATACTCGTATGTTAATTCCATAATTTTTTTGTTATTTGATTTTTATGTTTTTGGACCAGTTTTCAGGAGATGTCCCCTAAATATGCCTGAACTAATTGGAAAGGGATAGTGTAGAATAGAGACAGGTGGTGAAGAGATGGAAGAATAGAGAGCTTAATTCTAATACAACTTTACAGTTGCGTGTTTTGTAAAGCAGAGTTGCTGTGTCTCAGCTGTTTAATTTTTAAGCCGATGAACAACTATTTTATTTATTAAGTTACTAAGCCGACGTTTCATTGCTCAAATACCGATGAAAAGGACACTGTTAGCGCAGACACAGTAGAAAAAAATCTTTTGGTCTGGTCGGGGATTCGAACCGCATTTGTTTTTGTTGGTGTTAGCACCCAGTAACTTTTTTGATAAACGAGCAACTTTGAAAATTAAAATTTATTTCTAGAAAACTGAAACGTGTAAAACATGCCAAAGCTAATTTTACAAAAGATGCATTAACATTTTTCAATATTCATTAAATAAAATAAGTAACATTCGTCTCTTAAAGAAAAAATTTGTATACAACAGTATTTATATGTTTCAACCTTTTCACATGATAAAAGGCGATATGACTTATTCGGTTGTTTGGGTCAATGAGTATTTATTTGAAAATAATTTACAATATTATTTCGTCTTCCCCTATTATTTGTATTGTCAAATGGTTTATGATTACATTTCCATTAAAAGTTCGTTAACATCACTATTCCATCGTCAAATAAGAACTCGCAGGTAGACAATTCATAAATTTATTTTTGCAATTGTGCATTATTGTTGATTTTCTAAACTTTATAAAGAGAAAATTTCTCTCGTATGTACATATGTATGTATGTATGTACGTGCATGTTAATAAACAAATGGTAAACACATACAT
This sequence comes from Dexiosoma caninum, assembly GCA_963924685.1. Taxonomy (NCBI): domain Eukaryota; kingdom Metazoa; phylum Arthropoda; class Insecta; order Diptera; family Tachinidae; genus Dexiosoma; species Dexiosoma caninum. Next base: position 89,022,887 of record OZ004725.1, read on the forward strand.
ATTTGTTCAGAAAAAAAAAACAATATCGTAAACTTTAAAATATTCGGGTAGATTGATGATGAAAAGCAATTTGGAATAGATATTGGGTTTAGAGTTGCCATATTGACATATTTCTGTAAATTTCAAAAAAACTGGAAACCAGGACAGTCAGGACATTCAGGAGGAACCATCATCCAAATAGTATTGGACCATTGTAGCTGAAAGGGACTGGTTGCAAACATGATCCTATGTAATGCAGCCGTGGACCATGTCATTGAAAACAATAGCCTATTGTTATACGACAAGTGTTCATGTGTTCTTCCCTCCTTACGATTACTTCATCGCATTAAACCAAACGCTTTGAGGTGCTCCTGGGTTATCTTGTCCATCTCCAGGACATCGCAATTTTAAATAGATCCTGCTGTATCCATACATTTTGTTTAGCAGAGCACTAGTTCTAGTGCTCTGTGGCCTACACTTTATATGCATGTAAATAATTTTCAAAGGGTAATTCAAGTTGAAGTATCTAAATAAAAAAATATAATTTATTAATTGCAATTGCAAATTTGTATTTTTAAATACGATTATTTCAAAAAGTAATAAACGGTGCGGAGGGAGGGTGGCGCCGTTCGAATTATCGATTGTGCGGATTTGTCAGTGACGATGTCGCAGTGCTCGAGTGAGCATCGTGCGTTCGCTGTGGATACATTTTTTAAGAGTAATTAATCTTACGTAATTTGTCGTCAACAATTTTGTTCAAAGTTCGGTATTCGGCGAATCAGTGATGAACCGAGTGTAAATTTAATTCGTTCGTGGGTGCAGAGATTCCGCGCAACTGCTTCGGCTATGAATGCCCCACGGCCAGGGCCCAGTCGATCTTCACGGAGTCCCGAAGACATTGAACTGGTTGAAAGCAGTTTAAGTGAAAATCCGCGACCTCACTGGGACTACCAAGAGCGATTATTCATGAAATTTTAAAAAAGCATCTGAAGTTCCATCCTTTTAAAAGTCAAATCGTTCAAGATCTGAAGAGTGTGACTTTGATTTACGCAAAAATTTTTGTGAAACGATGTTGGAGCGTTTTCGCACTGTAAATTTAATTTTTTGGAGCTACGAGGCTCTTCTTTCCTTAAACGGCCACGTCAACAAGCAAAACTGCCGTTAATGGTGTTCAAGAACCCACAAACCTCGATGGAAACATCAAAACCCTTTGCATTGCCCCACGGTAACTGTTTGGTGTGCCTTATCCACGCATGAGATAATTAGAAAATTTTTTTTCGAAAATTCTCGAGGGCAGGCGACGAAAGTCTACGATATAAATTATCGACGCATGATTACGTCCGGCCAACCGCTTCATGAAGCCGAACGTGGTGCCTCCGTAGCATAGTGCAAGAGGATTAGCCTATCAATGTGGTGGTTGCGGGATCGATTCCCGCCTAGACTCTGAGTGTTTCTGAAGGTAATCTAAGAGAGTCGCAGGATATGTGTTGTTGTTAAAATTGTTTGTTTCGCTGAATAGAGCAAACTTAAGCCCTTTGACTGGCCATTGTGGCCTGAGGTACCACTTGAACAAGATTGTTCTATCCCAGACCAAGGTCTATCCATTTTATGAAAGTGACACTGACAGCTCTAAGCACGTTCTTTACGATTGTCCAGCACTCAGCAGGTGGGTCGCATTGTTATGTTTCCACACAAGTTGTGGAACACTAGTGATCAGATTCCTTAGGAGCCTTAAACTACGGTCACATTGGGCAAATATTTGCCCAAAAAAAACGTAATCACTATTTTCGGCAACTAATTAGATAATATTTCATGGGATATAAAAGTCAAAAGGGATTGAGGTAATAATTTACTGAGAATCGATGGTGTTTTATTCAAGATAAACACCTGTTTCAAATCAAAAGTATTTTTAATTAATAAAAAAAACTTTATAGAATTTAGTGGTTATGTTTTTTTGGGCAAAGATTTGCCTAATGTGAACGTAGCTTTAGGATGGGCTTTTCTCAATAGATCTTCTTTGGTCGCGGTGCTTTCTGCCGCAGTAATAATAATTGCACCGAAATCTATATTTGATTTGAAATCAGTCTCGAAATCTAGTGCCCGTTTACACCACAGATTTTTTGACATTCAGATAGATTTCATTGCTGTGCAGTACTAAATTTCGAGGCATCGAAGTTTTATGGCCGAAACATCCCAAAAATTTTTCGCCTGACAGTGGATTGAACCCACAAACTTCTCTTTGTATAGTAACAGCACGCGCTGTAATTCGTATCGAAAGAAAAATATTACCGTATAACGATGTAAGTAACATATAAATTCGTATGATTTTTTTTTCGTTTCGAATTACAGCGTAACTCCCCCAAATGATATGGAAAGAATTTGTGAAGACATTAATGTTGAACCGGAAAATGTAATATTGCTATTGGCTTATAAAATGGATATAATAGGATAAAAACAAAAAGAAAAAGAATTTGATTTAAAAATCTTGAATGTGATATACGAGTACAATAATTTTTTTATCTAAACCGAACTTTCTTTAGTAAATAAAATTTGAATTGACGCTATAAGATAAGCAAAATTCAATTGTGCCAAATAATCGGAATCTTAAGGAGGTAAAACATCAACGATCCGATTTAAATGTACGGAATTTATAGATGACTGGCAACATCAAACCGAATTTGCATTTGATTGCCATCGAGAGTAACGGAGAGCCAAAGGAAAAGTCGACAAATGAAAAGCAAAACTTTTATAGAAAATCTGTATTTTCGCGAAAAATGATAGCGAAACAAATAAAGAATATATTGCATTTAACTGACCACCCACTAACCTTGTGAAAAATCAATACTGCAGCCAATACTAACAACATGGAAAACGAAAGCAAAACTGCATTGAATATTAAAATTGAAATACTTTTCACTACATTATTGTGCTAAAAGTGTGGAAAATAAATCATATATTGGCCTAATTTTCTCGGGTTAAGAAATTACCGTCACAGTTTATTTAGCCAGCAGCCAGTCCATGAACAATGGAATTCAAATGCTTCTTAAATACATTTTTATTTTTTAATTGATGACACTTGAATTGATGGACTGACTATAAAATCTTTGAGTAAAACTGCACATTAAAAAGCTACAAATCACTTCACATATTCATTGCTGTTGTGTGCATGTATGCATGTATGCATGTGTGTGTGTGTGTGTAGGCATTAGATGCGATTGGGTCCGATTTAAAATGTTGCGTGCGAGTGTGTGTGTGTGTGTGTACGGGAACTTGTCTATTTTGATGGCACATATTTTTTGTTTGTAATGCCCACCGCACATTAATTTTTATTGCAGCAGTTTTTCTTTTTTTTTTTATTTTCAATTTTAGATTTTTTTCTGTATCGGAACAAAACGAAAACAAAAACTGTATGACCCATACAGCACGACCGAAGTTCACTACTACCGTTATTGGCCAACACTTGACTGTGTTACACCATGCAACACTACCACTGCGACGGCAACTGTTGCCACAGTTATTGCAGTTATTACAACAATAATAACAACAGCAACAGTGCAGCAAGAAGAAAAACTGCAAAACAACTATTTATCGCTATTGCATTTCTTCTTCGAATCGTTTGTTATTGTTGTTGTTACTATTTTCCTACATCTCATGCAACTTAAGTCATGTTGCAAACACCCCGAATGACCACTCTACAGGAACACAAGCCGCACATGCACTCACACACTCATGCCTCTTAGCCAACATGTAACATGAAATTCACATATTTTCCGCTAATGACACTGCCTTGTGCATCTCTCCTTCTCTTAATTTCCGCGTATGCGCTTGGAAAAACAACAGGAAGTTTTCTGTAATTTCATACTCAAAGAAACTATTTAGTAACAACAATAACAATAACTAACGGCCGGCCACAAGGAGCAACAATCACTTTTTATTTTCATATTTAAATTTAATCATTTTCGATTTATTTAATTTTCTTGATTAACATGCATATTTATGCTCAAGTCTAACAATCAAAAATTGGATAACGGGTGTCTGTTTTTGGGGGGTGGAGAACACAGAAAAACATTGGCCAGAATTATATTTCGATAACATTCGTTGTATGACAAAAACAATACAGGAGCAAAATTTTGGATTTCTGCAAACTTCCTCGACGAATCATTATTCTAAAGCATTTGCATTTGTCTAAACTTATTGCTTTTTGTGTCGACGATATCTTCTCCAGATTTATATCGAGATTTCTCAGACATCGCGCTATAAGAGTTGTTATAGCCGTGATCTCATTTAATAAACTCCCCGCACTTAAAGATTCCTAAGGAATATAGCTCTGTGCGCGATTAGCCATTTCGGAGTATCAGGAATTTCCAGAAAAGAAAATTAAGAAAGTATTACGATGGCTTAATATAAAAAAGGCGTAACTCGAGTTTCTTTCTTTCAAGAATTGTAAATTGCACGTTAGACGTTATGTATGCTGCACAGAAAAAATAATAATTAAATTCTTCCCAATTAAGTCTTTGCTCAGGAAATTTTTTTCTTCATTCATCATTCATCATTTAATTGAATCCACGTTTATGTTAATTGATTTTGGTGTTCCCTCCAGAAAGTGCAATCAAAATATGTCAAATATTGAAATTTTTTTTGAAATGAAACTGTTAATTGATTCTGCGTTTTTGGTGATAGTTTGAAATCTAATCATTATTTTAATTAAAACTTCTTTTCTTACTTTTTTCTGTGTGGGTAAGTCCCTCTCCAACAGAGGTAGTTTTTGTTTTTCGTCGGTTTAGGGCATCACTGACGTCTGAATAATTTGAAACTAAATTTAACTTTTCAAATTGAACATTTCTTGTGTTTTAAATGTAATTTCAGATTGTTTTTGTTTTGGCGGCCTGTCTTGCCAAACCTGGTGGCCCAGCTGATTACTCCATCTCGGCACCCAGTGTAGATCATGCTTCTGTGGGCCAATCACAAGAGCATACCGTTAAGGGCCCTTGCGGTCAGTCCTCACAGTCCGATTACTCCAGTGCTGTGCAAACAGCTCACTCACAATCCCATGTACAGCGTTCCAGCATTAGCAACGATGCTGGCTGGCTATGCTCCCGGTAAGTGACTATAAATTAAAAAAAATGCAAAAATCTTCAATAATCCTATAAACTTCTACGGTAATAGTTGCATAAATAAACTAAACTAGAAAATGTATAGAATTATCATTTGAAATACATAATTATTACTCAAGTACGATTTGCACTAAAGAAAAAAAAAAAAACATTTGCACAAATTGTATACCCCAATTTTTTTTTTAATTTATTGAAAATATCGATTGATATTTTTGAAAAAATTTAATGACGGGTTTTCTAAACTGAGTTGAAAAGCTGCCAGCTTCTCATCACTACACTGACGCTTTTTAATCAGTAGCAAACATTGTTATTTTATTAATTGCCTGAGCGTTACGACCTCAATAAAATTAATTTCATTCAGTGCGCATACTTGCCTTTTATCCCAACACCCACAAACTATAACAATTTCTTTTTTTTTTTAATTTTTATTTACGTATGTTATTCTCGACGTGACGGAACTGTGTTGGTAGGGTTCGGAATATCTTCAATAAATTGTTCATTTTCCTTGGCGACAAAAATTAATCCTTCAACTGATAATTTACTTTTCTTATTGGATGATTGACTTGATTTCTCAGCCAGAAATGGAATACTCGTATTATCAGTAAAATCACCAAATGCAATGTTTGGCTCCTTAAATGCTTTTGCTCTGCAATAGTCGTCACTCTGGTCATCACCTTGATTAACGCTTAAGACCTGATCGGCTTGAACAATTTGAGAAACATCCACTGTATTTATAAGCTTTTCGGACAAGTTATCTTCTCGTCCAGCATACAGTCTAGAATTTAATTTTGGTATTTTTAAAGGCGCAGTGCGAGCTTGAATGATGTCTCCCAATGATTGTTGGCAACATGTTGTTGTTCCACTGCCAAAACGAGAACAGGTCACACAGGAACTTGTGGTGAAATTAAGAGAGCAACAATTTTTACTGAAATCTGAAGAGCTGCAGTTTTCCAAACTTCTTTCTTTTTGTTTTTTATTATCCAGACAATCGATTTCGCTTTGTGCAGCAGCATCTGGAGCATTTAAATTTAAGTTGCTGCAATATTGTTTAGAAATGTCTGGCAAAGGCATATTTGGCCAAATCAGTGATGCGGCCAAATGCTTTTTCCAACTTTTGAATAGAAGTTTATTGGGATCCGTAACAATGTCAGTCAGAGTAGTTAATGACGACGCAGCAAGTAATTTATTAACGGAAGATTTGATTTGTTCCGAATGCCCGATTATGGGTTCATGTATATCTGCGATATATTTTATATTAATAAATAAAAAGGATTTAAATCTTTATTTGGTTTTGATTAGCATTCTTTCATTGGTCTTACAATTGGGAAAAATAAAATTTATTTCTCTTTTCACTTTGGGAAAACTTTGGGTAACATGAACATTTTTCTCCATTTCATCCGGTGTCACACTGAAAAATAATTACAGAGATTGGTTATTAATAAAAATTCCCCGAGAATTTGTACAGGGTCTGGTCTGGTGGCAAATTTATATTTTCATATTTTAAATACTCTTAATAAAATTTTGTGTCAATTATTACGTTTTTTATTTAAGTTTGAAATTATAAATCTTCTACCAGACACCCTGTATATGTATATATTATGTATAGGAATTACGTGCGATATCGAATTCCGTAATTTGGGCCTAATTGTCATATGAACCCGAAGAAATAGGAGAAAAAAAAGCAGAAAATTCAGTAGTGTGTAACACCGGCGAAGTAAAATAATTCCTAAAAATGATTACTAAAACAAAGCGTCAATATTGAATACGTCTCCTTGACATCAGAGGCGCTGCAACGCTGCTATAAACAAATCAAAAACGTGCAAAAGCAAAAGTTGTAAGATACTGAGTGAAGCTTCAGCACCTGTCAGCTCTCTCACTTATCCCTTTCCTCTAGTTCTAGCACAATACATCGCTTGTGTAGGGGTCATCCCCTGAGTGCTGTTTCAAGATGAAAAAAAACACAATTATTTCACAATAAGACGAATAGATAAAAGAAAAATTCTTAATTAAGTTTTTTATTCATTGGTAGTGTTTAAAAAATTTTTTATTTTTACAATTCAAAACTATAGAAGTTTTAAAAACTAAAAATTTAATAAAAGCGACTAAAAGGCGACTTCCAGCGTAATGAATGATTTTTCACAAAGATGGTATACCGATGGGTCAAAAACGGTGCTCTCACCAAGGATACCAACATATTTGAGGCGGAACTTTTATGCAATATTGGAAGCAGTTCGTATTCTGCAAGAGAAGGACTACAGGAGGATACGGATAAGAATATTCTCGGACATTCAGTTTTATCCTCAGGGCTCTGAACGGCTATACCTACTACTACTACTACTACTCAAGAATCCTTCTGGAGTGCCACAGGGCACTCAACGATCTGGCATCCAGGAACAGTGTAACACTGATGAGGATACCATGATATAAAAGTTACACGGGTGCCTCCATGGTCTTCTAGTGCATGAGCATTAGACTTATCACTATGCTGGTGCGGGTTCGATTCCCGCCTAGACCCTGGGTGTTTCTACAGACAAACTATTATAAGAACTTCGTATAGTTTGTGTTATTAAAAAAAAATGCAATAAAAAAGCGAACCTGCAAAGGAAGAGTGTAACCAACCGGCTACAGCCATGTTTGGCTTAAATAGGAATGATCCGAGACGGTATATAAAAAACTGGGCTAAGATCCATATATATCGGAATTGGAACAACATGGAGGGTTTGAACCACTCTAATGAGAACAGAGCTGAAATGGCTCTTAATGTGAATACAGGGAGCATTCGTATATTACTGGGGGCTCTTACAGGTAACTTCACATGCAACGAGAACCTTTACAGATCATCACTAGGCATCACTAATACAGATTCTGCTGTGAGAAGGTATCTATGGAGCATCTAATCACCAACTGTGCAGGGACAATGAATAGGAGAAGGTTTTTGGACGAGTTTACGCTCATGGATGGAGACCTTCGATATCTCCTCCATTAGGAGTTGGTTCGCTTCATGGCTAGAATAAACGGTCGGTAGCCTAGTGTGCAAAATAGATCAGGATGGTCACGCTGCTAGAGGATAAAGTCCTCAACCCTTTGCCATTACATAACATTATTCGCTTTTGAACGAAGAAAAAATATAAATTTCGGGGAAACATGTTCACTTCGTGATAGAAGTGGATTAACGTTCTATAAAAATGCTTATGGGGATATGCTGGCCTCTCATAAAACGTCGAGTATTCTAAACATATAGCGGTGTGCTGGAAATCGGGCTAAATAATCGCCCGATCCTTTTTGCATCCCACCTAAATAGAACCGTGGAATATGGCGTATTTCATCTTTGCTGGTGTACATTTTTAAAGCACAATAACAAAAATCCGTAATCAAAATTTTTTCTTAGTATGAAAGCATATCTTTCCAAGGCCATCTAACATAACGCACTATCGCACTAATGCCATCTATGGAAGAAGTAGTGGATTCCTTTATAATGAAATCATTTTCTAAAAAAAATGTATCTTATGAAAATGGAACAAATTTTGGATATTGGAAATTGACTTTGAAGGAAATATTGTATCGCACTGTTGAAAGTCGCCAGTTTCATACGATTTTCAGCAATCCCTTAGACTATACAAAAATCTCTTGGTTTTCAGTGAAATTATCCGATATAAAAGAATTATCATACCGCCAAATGATTAGAAAAATAATGGTTTGAACGCTTAATTTAATTTTAATTAAAAAAAAGAAGAAAAACTTTTTACTCACAAATAAGCCATCACAAGATTTTTCAATTCCTTCACTGCATGTTCTTTGGCTAAAACAAAAGCTTCCGCATTTCCCTTGGACAATAGAATGACTTGCAACATAAAACAAGGATGATCTGTGCGATAATCATAAAATTCTGCCGCCAGTTCTGGAGTAAAAAATATTTTACGCTGACCTTTAATAAGAAATCCTTCTTTTAATATATGCAACAGTAGAGATTTCCTTTTCACCAAGTATTCGGGTTTAATAATTAATAAAGTATCCTGAAACATAAGGACTATTGAAATTTTATGAAATTAAAAATATATTTGTGTGGCTTTTTCATAACTTTTTTTTCATTTAAAATACATACATTCATATATATTCATAGAATTTCTTAGCAAACTAGAAAAAAATTATTAATTACAAGCAAAGTATATTTATATGCTGCGCATCATAACTATAGCCGCATTACTTTTCTGTATCAAATGTTTGTTATAGCAAATATATATAGAGGGTGGCGATGGCACGATGGATGGTAGTCTGCACATTGGCTACAAATCGAAAAACAAACCTGGGTTCAACCCCAGTTTCAGACTAAAATTTTAAAATAAAATGAAACATCTCGCATTTTTCTGCTGTGCATTAGTGTGTTTTTGTGTGTCAGTTGTTGTCGGAAGGTTTCAGTGGCGAAGGCATAGTCACTGGTCACTGAACAATACCGTCTTCAGCTGATAACGATCCACAATCGCATCAGAACGCCCTCCTTCGTCGGCTACTGAACCGAAGCTTCAGCACTGCTACGAGTATAAACAAAGAACGTGCAAAAGCAGAGCTGCAAAATAATTAATTAAGCTTCACCTCCAGTCGTTTCTCCTACTATCCCTTTCCTACAGTTCCAGCACAATGCTTCGCATGTGTAGGAGTCATCTCCTGAGTGCTGGTCCAAGATTAAAAAAAAAATTTATTTGCTTTTAAATTGCTCAAAACTTGCGTGCAGCTTACGTCACAGATATCAATACACATGAATTTTGAGAAGCTGTATGTGTAAAAAAATTTAAAGCAAAAGTTGAACGTGTGGCTGCAGTGTTAAACTTCGATTAAGTCTTTTTGCGTAATATCTTTTTTCGATCCGTGCTTAACTGAATGCGGGAACGTAATCGAAACGCAGAATAAGGGTGAATATTCGCACTTGTTCTTGTTCGACGTGCATGAGTTCAATTCTTCACATCACTAGTTTCGCAATTGCTGTCCGAAAAAGTGCTTCACCATGATTCAAAAATTCTGTACTTTCATTTTTGCAGTGAATTTTAATATACGTTGGTATGCTATTCAAAATGAATCGTGGTAGTGGATGGAAAATCTCTGAGAATGCGGTAACGGTTTAATATTAAATTTTTTTTTAAATAATTTTTTTACAATCTGTTTTAATTAATTGTTGAAGACAAACGCCTCAGGAAGATTTCATTAGTCTTTTTAAAGGGGCCCAACGACAAATTGAAGAAATTGTTCCTGAACTGTCTAGAACATCATCAAAAGGTTTTTCCACGAAAGTTAATGTGATTTGTACCAAATAAAAAATTGTGTCATGCAAATAAGCTGAAAAATACTTTCTTGGAAATAAGTTTGAACATTCATTTCCAAATATACACATACATACATATATATGTGCATATATACTACATATATGTCTGGTGGCAATATTATATTTTTAAGTACGATTATTATAAAAAGTAATAATAAAGTGCGGAGGGAGGGTGGCGCCGTTGGAATTATCGATTGTGCGGATTTGTCAGTCACGATGTCGCAGTAGTCGAGTGAGAATCGCGCGTTCGATATGGAGATATTTTTTAAGAGTAATGATTCTTACGTAATTGCTCGTCGGCAATTTTGTTCAAAGTTCGGTATTCGGCGAGTGTAAATTTAGTGCGTTCGTGAGTGCAGAGATTCCGCGCAACTGCTTCGGCTATAAATGCCCCACGGTCAGGGCCCAGTCGATCTTCAAAGACTCCCGAAAACATTGAACTGGTTGAAAGCAGTTTACTTGAAAATCCGCGACTTTCAATACGGAAAAGAGCAGCCTCACTAGGACTTCCAAGAGCGATTAATTATAAAATTTAAAAAAAGGGTCTGAAGTATCTGGATGAAATACTCTTTAAAAAATAAAATCCGCATTTCCATTCTATCGTTCAATGCTCTTAATAAAACTTTGTGTCAATTATTACGTTTGTTTATTTAAGTTTGAAAATATAAATCTGCTACCAGACACCCTGTATATGCAAACAAATGTTTATGCGGTCCACACGTGAACATATGGTGTGGACAAAAGACTTACAGTGCACCGAACATAATTATTTCCAAGTTTATTGGTCGTGAAAACCCCTAGAATGTTTTATTATAAAAAACGCAATAAACAATTAAATTTGTGTAATTTTATTACAATTGGTATTTTATTTATAACAAATATTATTTGTGTTTAATTATTTTAGGTGAAAGTATTTTTCTGACACATTGCACAAATCCACAAACGCCTGTTAAGACTTTAGTGCTGCCACCTTAGTAACTACATGTATGTGATACACTCTACTTAATGGGGGTGGAAATTGAGAAAAAACTGGTACTTCTAGTACCAAGGTAACTTCAACCTTGAATCTACTTTGTTTACTATTCTTTTTTATTAGGTACATAGCATACAGTAATATGTAGTGCTTTTTGGGCGTAGAAACGGCAACTAATGGTGATTTCTTTTCTTCCACAAAATGACACCTTGTTAACTTGTACGTATATAAAATGTCATACCAGCACTGTAATAATGCTATTTATTATTGAAGGAGTGTGAAACGCAATTTATAAAAAGTGGGACACAATATTCGTAATATCTGAAAAATAATTCTCTTTGAATAAAAAAATAATAAATGAGAATAAGTAATGAATCAGATAAAGAAGTTAATCCAACAATTGATTTATTGCCATTTTGGAAAAGATACAGTTGCAAAAATATCCATGTTTTTCTTTAAAAATTTTTCATAAACATGTAAATCAAATAACAAAGTGCCAGTTTGCTGATTTCTTGAATCCCAGTTTAAACGATTTGTTTTATGATGAAAAGAGAAAAGTTTCTTGAGAGCATTTTTCTAACACCGAATCCACTTACATATTCAGGTATGTGATGAATTTCGATCGATTTCATATTCCATATTTGTTTCGTTCCCACATATCTTCTCTAAATACAACTGAATAAAATCGAATAAGACAACTGTAAAATATGTAAACATATGTGTATGTGAGTGACTTTTGTAAAATATTTAAACAAAATAAAATTTGTATCAACATATTTTACCATTTTCATTTATAAAATGCCTTTTTTAGCTGCGGTTTCGCTAATTCTCTTGGAAGAAAATAATAGGATGAATAGCGAAAATATTCTAAGAAAACGATTAAGAGATAAATCGGATCCCTTAAATTTGCCAGATTGAATGTGTGTGATTTGTAGAATATTTTCGTTTAAATAAGGACGGATTTATAATCATTTTTTATTTATTTTTTTACTTATTTTGTATATTTCCTTACATTTTGTTCAAGTAAAATTAAACGATTTGAAAACGAATTTAAACTGGCATTATCGAAATGCGTCTCATGTTAAAAACGTCTTTTTTTTAATGAAACAAGATAAATATGAAATCATCACATACTAATTCATCACACTATTTGTCGATTTCAAAACGTTTTAACGCCGAAAACGATTTTCATCACATACCTGATTATATCACTGACAAACCAGCATTCACAATATAGTAATTTCCTACGTTTATTCCATAAATATATTAAACTAAGGGTAATTTGACCTATTTTAGAATTCAGCTTTTTCGAACTACTTATGCTAAGCGATTTTTTAAACTTTGTCTGGTAGGGCAAAAAGCACTTTTTTTTTAAATTGTATTCCCGACACTAATCACCAAATTCACAGTCATTAATTAGCTAATAGCAATAGTTTAACCTGTTATATTTGATTCACAGCTTTTTGTTGACAATTAGTTAAACCGCCAAATGTCATTGGTTAACAAATTTTAGACAAAAGCTGATTAGTAAATTATTCTGATATGTGATGAAAATCGGTTTCGGCGTTAAAACGTTTTGAAATCGACAAATAGTGTGATGAATTTGTATGTGACGATTTCATATTTATCTTGTTTCATTAAAAAAAAGACGTTTTTAACATGAGACGCATTTCGATAATGCCAGTTTAAATTCGTTTTCAAATCGTTTAATTTTACTTGAACAAAATGTAAGGAAATATACAATAAAAGTAAAAAAATAAATGAAAAATGATTATAAATTCGTCCTTATTTAAACGAAAATATTCAACAAATTTATTTAAATAAATACTAGTTAATATAGACGTGAAATTTAAGAATTTAAATACCCACATTTCATCTGGCAAATTTAAGGGATCCGATTTATCTCTTAAACGTTTTCTTAGAATATTTTCGCTATTCATCCTATTAATTTCTTCCAAGAGAATTAGCGAAACCGCAGCAAAAAAGGCATTTTATAAATAAAAATTATAAAATATGTTGATACAAATTTTATTTTGTTATTTTGTTTAAATATTTTACAAAAGTCACTCACATACACATATGTTTACATATTTTACAGTTGTCTTATTCGATTTTATTCAGTTGTATTTAGAGAAGATATGTGGAAACGAAACAAATATGGAATATGAAATCGATCGAAATTCATCACACTACTGTCCATTTCAAAAGACGATTTACTTTTCAAATCGATCGATTTCCATCACATACCTGAATAATTTGGTTTTCCCGAATCAATTTCAGCAGCAATTCAATATCTTGCGCGATAAAGTTCGATGAGCACGCGCTTGTTTTATCCAATTTTAAGAAATAATATAAGAAATGTAAACAAAAACCATATAATATAATAGTGCTGCCAATATTGAAAATTAAGATTGTTAGGGTTACTATTCTTTGGTTATACTGAGAATGTTAGTTAAACAATACACTGTGAATATGAAGTATTAGTTAAACAATAGTTATCATTAACTAATGACTGTGAATTTGGGCGTAAGATGTATATTGGGTATAGTGTGTTTGAATTCACCATTACTACGGTTGATTTTGTTGAATAAAACATACTACATTTTCTGTGAGCAAAATATTTTTAAGAAACAGAAACCAGACTGCACGTTTTTAACCCGCCGTTACTCGTTCATTTGTTTTTGCACGTCGTTACTCGCGGGTTGCTTTTTATACCCCGTGATAAACTGTTTATTTTTTCACAACCGCAAGCAAGTAGTTTGAAAATAAAAACTTTCGCCGAAAAAAAGCTTAAACTCTACACATAAAAGCATTTTCTAAGTTATACATAACATTTTTATTGAAAAATTTGTAGCGAAAAAAAGGTCAGAAAATAAGCATATAATACGTGATTTTTAGAATCATTTTATTTAACATAAGATATTAATTTTTTTTATTTTTAAAAATATTGTTTAATTTCAATAAACATAAAAAATATTCTAGAGAAAAGAAAAAATTAAGGTTTATTGCAAAGAATAGCAATCTGCGCAAATATTACGCATATGACTGTTGCACATAAATTTTTGGCAAAAAGCACATTAACTCTTATCTGTCAAGTCTCTTGAACGGGGACAAATCCAGCATCTATTCTTTTTCGGGTTATTTTGGGTACTTGTACTGGGTGCGTCTAACGCCTTTTTTAAAGATTTGGGTAAGGATGAAATTTGTGACCTTACCAAATGTGATGCTTACTTTGCTTTCCAAAATTTTGTGCGCAATTTAAATTCACTCGTTCGCCCTTGTGTCTTTTTTTTCTTAACTGATTACTCAGTGCAATGGAATGCAAAAAAAAATATTTTTATAATTCAACTTTAGCTAGATATAAAACAAAATAATAAAACCGTTATAGCTGTTCAATTTAACAAACTAAAGAGTGGTTAAATTTCAAGGGCCGATGTTGATTTTGAATAAAACACAAACTATTAAGGAAATTATTGTAATTTTATTTTATTATGATATATTGGTATTACTCAATTATGTATGGAACAAAATATCGGCCAAATGGGCGCCGCGACCACGGCGGCACACCTCCATCCGATGGTCCAAATTTTCGATGACCCTGAGGCATAATGGAGGTTCTATGCCGTTAATGTGACGAATTATGTCATCCTTTAGCTCTTGAATTGTTGCTGGCTTATCGACGTACACCTTTTCTTTCAAATAACCCCAAAGAAAAAAGTCCAACGGTGTCAAATCACATGATCTTGGCGGCCAATTGACATCGCCATTACGTGAGATAACACGGCCATTGAATTTGTGGCGCAAAAGAGCCATTGTTTCGTTAACTGTGTGGCAAGTGGCACCGTCCTGCTGAAACCACATATCGTCCACATCCATATCTTCCAATTCGGGCCATAAAAAGTTCGTTATCATCTCACGATAGCGAACACCATTCACAGTAACTGCCTGACCGGCCTCATTTTGGAAAAAATACGGCCCGATGATGCCGCCAGCCCATAAACCGCACCAAACAGTCACTCTTTGTGGGTGCATTGGTTTTTCGACAATCACTCTTGGATTCTCATTCGCCCAAATGCGGCAATTCTGTTTATTGACGAATCCACTGAGGTGAAAATGTGCCTTATCACTGAAGATGATTTTCTTCGAAAATTGATCATCCACTGTTGCCGTGGTCGCGGCGCCCATTTGGCCGATATTTTGTTCCATACATAATTGAGTAATACCAATATATCATAATAAAATAAAATTTCAATAATTTCCTAAATAGTTTGTGTTTTATTCAAAATCAACATCGGCCCTTGAAATTTAACCACCCTTTACGTGTAATTGTACAAAATTTGTACGGAAGAGAATTGAAAATTTGCTTATTTCTAATAACGCAGGGGTGCAAAAAACACCCCAGCAAAACTTGAAGGTGCTCGCTCTTCTCAAAAACATGACTAAAAAGGACGGGATATCCATCATATGATAAGATATTTCATTATATTCAGCTATTAGAAAAACTGCGAACAAGAACTATTGGAAAAAAAAGATATAGCAAAAATAAAAATAAAAGTCGTAGGGTGTATTTACACCCCGAGCGAGTAACGGCGGGTTAAAAGAATAACGCATTTTTTGATTGGAAAGAAAACCCAATAAGTCAGGGGAAAAAGTTAGTTATAATACATATCTATTCTATTTTTTGATATATATTTATATTGAGGTCTTTTTTTTTTTTTTTTTTAATAAATATATATCAAAAAATATAATAAAAAAGGTCAATTAATAATATAATTAAAAATTAATATCAATTCTATATATCTAAAATCCTCTGTGTGTTTGTTAGTAACGCAGGATCTCCGGAGCTGTAGGAGCTATTGAGCTGAAATTTTCAACACTTGCGGTGCGGGTCAATTCACATTAGGTTTTTAGCCCTTGGGAAGTGAACAGCAGGGTTCCCAAATATAGAAAAAAAATGTTATTATTTTTAAGATTCTTCTGAAATTTTGCACACAAATTGAAGCCCGTATCTAAGTATACAAAACTTTTTTTCAGTAAGTGCACCACAGTATTGCCAGGTGCGGGAAATTTTTTTAAGTGGTTGTTTTGAATATCAAACCGATTTGCATAGAATTTAAAACGTAGGTAGATCAGAGTCTAAACGAACACGTAGGTAAAAAATTTTTTAATAGTATGACGAGGGGACGTAAGGAGAAATATCTGCCTCTCCTAAGCTATCTAAACGATTTTTATGAAACTTAAAACATGGATATATCTGATTCGAAAATAACTCATAGGATATACATTAGGGTGGGGCGATTAGTATGGAAGGAAAAAAATCTTAATGGGCGCTTCGCGTTTCTGATTCTTGGGATTTTAGTAAGCAAAAAAGTCCACTAGACCATACGTCTACGGTGAAAATCGAGCTGGCGCATTTTGACTTGATCAGACTTTTGTCACGTTTTTTTGGATATTTTGGCCTATAAAACATCTATATAATTAAAACCTAAATTGATTAAGAGAACAGACCTGTTAAATGAAAGTTATTTAAAATGCAATTTCTTTCATAAAATTGTTTATTGTTAAAAACACATTCATTTCCTTTAAACTATTATTAACTAGTTATTAATCCATGTGATATCTCTTTGATATATTACTCATTATATATGATTTTATTTATTATCATTCAATCGTATATGTCGCATTTTAAGTGTAATTGAAAATGTATAAAAATAAGGGAAAAATATTATAATAATTATCAAACGCATCACAATTAAGAGAATTTAACCGCCGCCTTTTTTCTTGTAAGTCACTTTACTCCTCCTCCTCTCATTAATTTCTTCGATGTCTAAAACATCATACAGATTATAAATTTGTATGTAATTAAGCTGTAAAGAAAGTAATAAAGAACAACATTATTATTATTATTATTATCGTGTATTAGATCTGTAAATAAAAAGTAGCATTAGCCATAAAGTTATGCAGTGTAGGAGTGCACAAGTAAGAACAGGTGCACGAAGTGTTACTACCATTTAACAACACTGACATTTTTTTGTTTTCTTTTTTTTTATCTTGAACCAGCACTCAGGAGATGATCCGTACATATGCGGTGCATTGTGCAGGAATAAGAGGAAAGGTATAGTAGGAGAAATGACAGGAGGTGAAGCCTTACTATCTTACAACTCAGCTTTAGCACGTTGCTTGTTTTATAGCAGTGGGCGTTTGCTGAAGTCTGCATGTTGACGACAAAATCAAAAATTCATGGGTTCGAGCCCTGTTTCACACTAAGTCATAAAAACATCTCGCATTTTTTCTAATGTACCGGCTTCGGCTGCTAGCAATTCACCGGCATATCAGAGTGCCCTCCTTCGTCGATATTGTGTAGCACTAGCGAAGTAAAATAATTGCTAAAACAAAGCTTCAAAATTTAATACGCCTCCTTGATATCAGAGGCGCTGCAGCAATGCTAAAAAAATCGTGCCAAAGCAGAGTTTTAACATAGTGAAGCTTCACCTCCTGTCATCTCTCTTATTATAAATTTCCTCTAGTTCCAGCACAATACATATCATGTGTACGGGTCATCTCCTGATAACTGGTCCAAGATAAAAAAAATAGTTGTTAAGCAATATAGGTATCAAAATAAAGAGAAACCCCTAAAGAATTTCATACACATATTTACATATTTACTAAACAAATAATATGAAAAATATTCTTTTAAAAAAATATCATTTCATATCGTTGAACAGAGTTATCAAGGTCAAGATATAATCGTGTTAAAATATTTTCTATTTTATAGTTTTAAGTTTAGCAGACAAATTGACAGTATGACTGAACTAAACTTTGTTGCGGACAATGGCCACTGTAATGTATAATGGTGCGATACATGAACACTTTGAGTTCATTAACTTTTCCGGTAGCGATTTTCTCTCAAAATTCTGCGTTTGCAGAAATTTCTTTCTGTCTCTGTCACAAATAATATAACTAGAACAATGTGTAAATTTAAAATTCAAACAAACCACGTCGGAAGAAAAATACAGGGCTCAAATAACGGCATTCGATATCGAACGAAATTTCTATACTTACATTTTAATAGAATTTTGCATGAAATTTCGGTGCGAATCGACTACTGCAATTCGGCCCCACAATACTCTTAATCTGTTTTCAATCGCATATAAAAATTAACAATTTTACTTTTAAATTGAAGCACAAAAATTTTAAATTGTATTCGATGTCATAATCTTTTCACATAATATTTAAAATATATACTCCCAGTTCACACATTTATTTCACGTGAACAGAATTTCACCTTGAAAAATATTCATACCTGAAATTCTAGCAAAAGCCAACTGAGATTTTTCACTTGGGAAACATTTTCCAATTTCACGACAAATGTTGGACTCATCTAGGGCAATGCGTTCCGACAAATTAATAATACTCTTGCCATAAATGTTTATCATGTCAAAGCACTAAAAAAAAAGCAATAAAATTTCAATAAGAACATCATATTCGTTGCAGTCAACCGTTGTTTATACGTACAATATTATAATATTTGGCGGGCAAACTTTCACAGCCCACATCAATCAATTCGGACATTTTCATTTTGTCGTGCTCTGTGTGTGTTCTCAAGTACGGCAACAAGACCATAGAGGCTCCATGGCAAACACCACATTCAATAACATCATCTAGAAAGCAGCAAATAATAATAACTTTGTTAGAAAACTATCAGAATATTTTTCCCAATCGATTGAAATTACCATTGATAACTTCATCAAAGCCGCTAAAGCACAATTGTATCTTTTGGCATATTTCCTTAGGTTGTACAGAGCCTATTAAAGATATAATGGAATCGCCATATTGTTCTACAAATTTGTCACAACTTTTGGACACCGTTCTCGGCATATGCCCACAAATGTTTAATACGGCATTCTTGATTTCTTCCTGAGTTGTAGCATCTTGCAATTTATCTTCCAATTTTGTCATAACAAATTCGCACAAAACACAAGTGGGTGGCTCCTGCACTGTCATCGCTTCATCCCTTCCCACAAAATGATCATTACTTTCATTTGGAATGGCAATGACATCGTATTTCAAAGCTTCATCGATTTCCACTATATTATAAATATACATTATAAATATGTAAATGTATCCACGTATTTTACATTTTTATTATTAACGTGTTTCAAATTAATCCACTTACAATCCTCATTTTCACTAAATAAACATAATCCTAATTCAGCACAAATGAATTTCGGCTCCATTTCCTTCATTAGTAGTGCAGCTATTTTATCACCATATTTATCAACATATTCATGGCATGTGGGTTGCATTTTCTTGGCAAGTTTCTGGCACGATTCTTCTAAAGCTTTTTTAATAGCTTCCTGTAATAAATAATAGAATAATAAATAATACATACTTATTCACAAGAAATTTAATTTAAAATAGAAATAAAGAAGAAAAGTGAAAACTGAAAACTAAAACTTCCCGCTATATTTAACTCATTCAAAGCAAATTTGCGGCATTCGACAAGGTTTTTAAGTCCGGAGAATAATGGGTATCGAAAATCGATTTGACATGAAGTAATTAAAAGCAAAAAAAAATTTCGATATCAATATCGTTCGAACCGTTTTACATTTTTTAAGTCTATAAAAATCGGCGAATATCTGAATCCGATTTGAGAAAGACTTAAGTTATTAAAAAAAAAAAAAAAGATTTTGCGAACGAATGACCCCGATTTTTTTTTTTTTTATCTGGAACCAGCACTCAGGAGATGACTCCTACACATGCGAAGCATTGTGCTGGAAATATAGGAAAGGGATAGTAGGAGAAACGACAGGAGGTGCAGCTTAGTTAATTATTTTACAAGTGACACACAAAGACACACTAATGCACATCAGAAAAATGCGAGATGTTTTTTTTTATAATTTTAGTCTGAAACTGGAGTTGAACCCAGGTCTGTTTTTGGTTTTATAGTCAACGTGCAGACTATAATCCATCGTGTCATCGCCACTCTCATTTTAGTCAAAATAGCACCAATCAACGGCTCTTTCTGAAGTTAAAGTTGATTAGATTTTGAACTTAGTAGTTGACAAATTATTTTGAAATTTTACTTTCGAAATTTTTGGCAATTTACCGCACCGAATCGGTTCATTATATTTCAACTTATAAGTGAACTCAATGTGTTTCGAATCCGACAATTTTATTCTCCAAATTTTTATTTTCGAAATCTACCGAACCGAATCTATTCATTATATTACGATAGATTAAAAAGGATTGTCACGATACACTCAATGACCTGGCTACGCGTAACCGGCATCTTGCTCATCTGGGTAATTTATCAAGACAAACTTTCTGGCTAAAAAAGGGTTTGGAGAGTCTTTCAGTGGACCAACACCCCTTCATGGTTCCAAAAGGAAACCTTAAACAGGAGATCAGATACACACTGAGGAATACTGGACTGAGGAATAAATGGCCACAGATTTGATAATAGAAGGGCCGACATTGCTCCTCGACTGAATAGGAGCATTTGACCACTAACTCAAGGACTCACAGGACACTTTGCTTGCAACGAACATATGGACAAAATGGGACTTTCTGGCATCAGCACATGAAGATTCTGCTGCTCTCAACTACGGCGAGCTAGAAAAGCACTAAAATGTACTGAAATTAGGCAATTGTAGTTAATGTAAATCTGCATTATCTGCATTATCATTTTCAGCAACTGGCAACTGAACAACAGTTCGTCTATAGCGACTACCTGCAAACTTTTCTTTTACATTTCAATTTAGCTTAATTTTCTATAAACGTTGAATTCAGGAATAGCTTTATGTACTTGCGCCATTGCTGACCGTTCCTCAAATTGAAAACTCATATTTATTTCGAATAATGTTTTGAAAGCAATAATAAAAATGAAATTTTTTTTCTTTAATTACTCGCGAGAAATTATGAAACGTGTTTGGAGGATAACCCCTAAGGATTATTTGCCACTAAAGTCACTAACTGAACATGAAAATTAACTAGTGCAATACTTCAGACTAAAATAGCTTTTATTCGCGATGCAGCAGTCAGTTTCGAGTCGTTTTGGTAATTTGGAGAAGAAATTTAGTTTCCGTTTAATTTATCCGAACTCAGGCAAACTCTTCTCGTGCCGACTTCATATAATTATATTGGCTTAACACTAATACAATTAAATATAATATACCCACTTTAGTTGGATGCTTTTTCATACGTTTCTCAGCCAATTTCACAACTTCTAAGCACAAAATGCAATTGGGTGAAGGGCCCTCCTTATTTTGTTGATCAGGCATTTCTCCACTATCATCTATTACGTTGAAAGCTAAAAATTAAACACATACACATATACAAAAGGTATACACACATACATATTTATATTAAATACATCCTGTAACAAAAGAAATCAATACAAAACAATTTCTAATTTACACACCTAAATCGTCAGCTTCTTCACTTTCACTTTCCAAACTTATGCCCAAACCGTTTAAATAGTTTTTCGGCTCTAGGCACAATTTCAAATCAACACAGATTTCTTGGGGTTTGAAATCGGTTATCAACATATCGACCAGTTCGGATGAATAGGTTTGTATGAAGTCCACGCATTCGGGTTGTAATTTTTCTGGTAAACGCTTGCACAAGTGATTCAAAACATATTTAATGTTTTCCTAGAACATATAATGATTACGAAAACATTAACTAGTTGCATAGTTACATACTACATTTTAACAGTTCGAAATTAAGTACCTTCGATTTGTTATTTAAAATCTCTGCTTGAGCTTGTTCTACAGCAAATAAGCATAAGGGACAGGTGGGTTTGTCTTGTTCATCTAAACGTTGAGGATGGAAAACTTCCATATCGTCATGGTTTTCATTGTGTGGGCACATTTGCAATGTGGGACAAATTACACGAGGATCCAAGTCCTGTATCAAAAGGGCTATGAATGCCTCACCGTACATGTCAATAAAATTATGACATTCACCCCGGGTACTTCTGGGAAACTTATCACAAATACCATTGACGGCTCTTTTAACTTCATCAGCCGTTGCTGGAGTGGCCAAAGTCTCTTGAACGAAATGCAAAATATATTCACAAATAGTACAGAGTTGGCCATTTTCTACGTAAAGGTTGGGATTGGCAGCGACCATTAGGTGGTCAAATGGCAAAGTCATGGCCTTCACTTCTTCTCGTGTAAATTTTGGTTCATTTGTACCTAGTTTACGAATGCTTACTTTAATTTCAGCTGGAGGAAAAACTGGTAATAGTGGCATTATTGGCCCTTCGAACATCTTATGGGAATCCTTAGGACAAATGCCAATTAAGAAACAAGCTCCATTTGCATCCAAATTGTTCACCAATGTTTGATAAATCAAGTCATAATATTGATCGACAATACTTAAACATTCTTGACGGAAGCTTCTGCTCTGATTGCAAAAACCTTCCAGCACCATCTTAAATTCGCTTTCGGTAGTATTGGCCACTAACACGTCACGTAAATGTTTTACCAACTGTTCGCATAATTCACAAGGTATATCATCATTTCCAGCAGCCATTAAATCAACTGAAATCTCTTCCTTGGGATCTTCGGCATGTTGATGATATTTAGCAGCACAGACGCCAGAAAGATGGCAAACTCCAGCCGGTTGCAGATTCTGTTCAATATGATCATAAATGACATCGAAATATGTGATAGCGATATTTGAACAGGCATCCGAAAAGGAAGACAATTCACCGCATATACGAAGAATATTATCAAGAACATTGTCACGATTCGTTGACAGAAATTTATTAGTCATTAAATTGGCCAAACTATTACAATTGGAACAGCTTAAGAGAAGAGGGGTTTTGATGATCTCAGTTACAGGAGCTTGTGTACTAGAGGCCACAATAATTTCAGAACTATCTTCGTCGTCTTCTTCCGATTTCGGTGTACCTTCCAACGGCCATTTATAGTTCATTAACAATTTGTCGAAATCAGCATTATTACAAAGGCCAGCCACGGAACAAACTTGCTAGAAATACAAAATTAAAATGTACTACATATAATAAAATCAATTTTTATAACAGAAACAAAAAAATATTTTAGCAAATGTGGGAAATCAAATAAATTAAAATGAAAGAAATTTAATGATACACCGAAGTACATTTTTTGTATTCTTCACTAAAGATTTTTCATCTCTTGTTACTTACGTCTGGATTCATTTGTGATGTCAAAGTCTCTACCAGTTCTGGTACAAAATCATCAGCCAATTTGCAGCATTCCTTTTTCACAATTTTAATTGGCATAAGTTTGCAAGATCCCTCTAATACTTCTTTTAACTCCTCCATTGTTTCATTGCTACGCAACTGATCACGGGCCTGAGTGACCATATCTTTACAAATTTTACAAATAGAATCATTGTCCTTGGATACTTCGTGATTTTCCCATGCAGTATGTATGCAATGACGAACAGCACTGCAACCCTTGGCGGTGCTGCAAATGTAAACAATTGTACATGAAGATAGCCCGTCAAATATGTTTTTAAATGCGCAATTACGAATAACATTTACAAACAAATGATGAAAGAAATTTAACATTAAATGATGATAATGTTACAGAAAAACATTTATTAGGAACAATTTTAGCACTACCCTCGTATAAATGTATTTCAATAGAACGTTCTGAATGTTCATCGACTAACAATACAATAAGAAAACACCCAACTCATATACTAATCTAAAGATAAGCAAAACAATAAACAATTATATAGACTGGCAAAAGACACATACACACTAATCCGATGACTGAAGTAGGCTGCACGTTGACTACAAAACCAAAAAAAAGTACTGGATTCGACCCCAGTTTTAGACTAAATCATAGAAACATCTCGTCTTTTTTTTATGTGTATTTTTGTCTGTTGTTGTGGGAAGGTCTCAATGGAGAAGGCATAGTCAGTGGTATCTGAGCAGTACCGCCTTCACCTGATAGTAATCCATAGGCACAGCAGAGCGCCCTGCTTCGTAGGTATTGTGTAGCACCGGTTTTAGTAAAATAATTACTAAAAATGGCTACTAAAACGAAGCTTCAAAATTTAATATGTTTCCTTAACATCAGAGGCGCAAAAGCAGAGTTGTTAGATAGTGAAGCTCCACTTCCTGTCATTTCTCTAACTATGCCTTTCCTCTAGTTCCAGTACAATGCATCGCATGTGTAGTGGTTATCTCCTGAGTGCTGGTACAAGAAAAAAACAAGATATGATAAAATCTATAGGAACCTGTCAAACCTACATTCCGCATTGCCCGCACATAGCCGTGAATTTTTTTCTTATGCTCTTTTCGATACAAAACTCTTTTAGATAATCATACATAATTTTTGATTAGAAGTATATTTAGGAAACAGATCTACTATTTTATAGAAATAAACATTTTTTATTTACACTTAAAATATATTTTTAACTTCAAATTTTTCCGAACCCCTCGACATTCGTCAGAACTTTTCAAATGATTCGTTTCTAAATCAATCGATTAGCAGCAAATAGGTGATTATAATTATTTTACAGATTTATATGTTTGAGCAGGGCATATTGTATGACCATACATGTTTATAAAAGATTGTTATTAAAGCAACAATAAATATAAGTATGTAAACTAAAATAAGAAGACAGATAACACATCTCGCATATTGTAGGTATAGCTTTTGTTTTTTATTCATTTAATGCAAATATAATTATATTATTGATAAATTATGATGGCATTAAGAATCTTTTCTTTATGTATGTGTATGTATATTTTATGTATATGTATTATACATTACCCAGCAAAAAAAAGTGAATGCATTCACTGTGAATTGGTATTGTCATGACTTCTTAAGCACTTCTTTATCTGAATTCGTTTATGACGACATCTCAAACGTTAACAAGATTATCACTTTTCAACTCATGGAAAATGCATTCAAGTCTGCCGATTAATTCATATGAACAACTGCCCAGTTGTAATTTAATTTTTGTACTTTGCGATATATTTATGACGAGCTGTATTGTTAAATCTGAACACATGCTTAAACTTAACCAAATCATAGAATAGACATGGAATGACGAGTTGTTTTGTGATGTGAATGTGAACACAAGACCGCCAATGATACCCCTATGTTAAAATCATGCATTCTTCAGCTAAATTAAACGAGTTTATTTGCAATAGGCCGCATGCATTAACTATTTCTTTTGCATGTCTTTTTTCTTTTTGCTGGGTATGTACGTATTTATATGTTGTATACAATCTTTTAGTAATAAATTTTATAAATCATCATGAAGGGGTTATCAGAACTGCCACTAATCTTAATGTGATAATTTTATTTCTTCGACCGGTACTGGATCATGACCCCTACACATTAAATGCATTTAGTTGGAACTAGGAAATAAGGTTTTGCGAGGCGATAAAGGGAGTAGTGTTTATAACATTCGATTTGAATCTTCCCACGTCCAACCTGACAGGCAAAAGTTTTCTCTGTAATGAGTAATGCTATTCGCTGCTAAATCTACATCAATCTAAATCATCTTAATGATGAACGCATTGTGCGTATGAAGGAGCGGGTAATTGTATCGAAAAGATGCTTGAATGCCTAGATGCTTGACGCTGTCAGACACCTCAAGTACCGTCTCATTCAACCTAGGAAGCGAAAAAGACGGTGAAAAGTGCGAGTTCACTCGTAGATGTGTGCACCACCAGCCCGTCAACCCAATAACGCCTGCAGCTTCTGTACCACATGCAAAAAAGGATCAGCCTATCTCACTGATAAAAATTGTCAGTTTTCCATATTTTTCCCATTGTTTACTCTCCCGTATACCGAATTTTTGCTCTGTAGCTATAAGGAACGTGCCAGAAGAAAAAAATTTACTATCAAGTCGTTCAGACCAAATACAGAAACTTTCACTTCAACCATTCTCAAGTTATACAAAAATAAATAGTTACTTTGTATGAGCGTGGCAACGCCTAGTTGGATTTTTTTAAATTTATATAGCCTATAGTTCCTTCCAGATATACAGAGAGATACTGTGAAAATTTCAAGAAAATCGGTTCAGCCGTTAAGCTGTCTATAAGGCACAAACATACACACAAGGTGGGCCAAAAGAAATATTGCGCGGCAAAAGTCATCACCCGATGTTCTTTTGCTGTAATTTTTTTTTAATTACAATGGATGTCCTTTAAATCTAGCGGCAGCCACTTGGCCGATATCAGAAGCTGAACCAAAGTTTTTCATGAAAATAAAAAATTAAGGCAAAAAAGTATCGGGTGATTACTTGTGGCTCGGACGATTTCTTTTGGCCCACCTTGTACATACATACATATATATACACATATCATTTTTATATATAAGATAATTCGTCATTGCATTCATACTACTTCACTTGCACGAAATACGTTAATTTTTGACATGACATGATACAAAGTATTATAGGTTTTTTTCATTTTAGGAGTTTTTCATTTCATATGACGATATGTACATTCTTAGGAATGTCAAATTCTGAAATTTGTATTGCTTAAATTCAGTTATAAGTAATTAAAAAAAATAACATTATTTTTGTTACCTTTTCCCGAGTTGCCGAACTCAAGCCGCCGCGCATTTGTTGTAACTAGCTGCCGTTCTCAAAATAAGGTGACAGAGATCTATAACAGGAGCTGTTTATGTTTTTGAAATAACATAGTAAGTTATGATGGGTTGCTCACAACAGTCAAAGTTTTTCGTTTTATTATTTTACAACATACAACTTTATGACTACCTTGTGAATATCCCAATTATTACTGTGTATAGTATTTGCTCCCGGCACATTTGGAATAATAAAAAGGATGTGTTTCTTTAACCAAAACAGAAAATATTAATTGAAAATTTAAGTAACGTAAAGTCACGTCAGATAGTAAGGCTAAATAAAAACGAGCAAATATTTTTTAATTAGATAAATTGGAAAATAAATGTATATCAGGCCTGTTCTGCAAATCACGTGATTTGAAATCACGCACCGTTTACCACGCCGACGATTTGAAGATGTTCTGTAAATCACGCGATTTTACATTTTTCGGCGTGGTTTTAATTTTTCGAAACCACGAGGAAACAGATGATGTTTTATATTTGTTTATATTTTTGCATTGTGAATTAAAATATTAGAAGAAAGAAAGAATATAAAAATGTCACGAGCTACATTATTGTCAATAATTGCTTTAAGAAAGGCATCATTTAAAAAAAGAGCGTGTTAAAAAACGACATTTGCTGGACAAACCATAAATTTGTTATTAGCACAACAAAATACCTGCATATGCATGTATAACTGCGAAATTGCCAGTGTTTCCATTAACGAAATTTACTTAAATTTTGCATTTACTTATTTATAAATTTGCACAAAAATAAATTAATTATTGACCATTACTAGATTTTTTGCACAACAATATATAAAGTTTGTCTTAAATATAGAACATGATGGGGAAAATATCTATATATTTCCATGACTTCTAAAGACTGTGTTACTTTGGCAACCTCAAAAACATGTTCGAAAAAATTAACCAGCTGACGCTAAAAAGTAAATGTAAACCACGACATTGCTAAACAAAGCAAAACAATTATTTACGAAAAAGGCCATGTTCTTACAAATTTGCTCATATTTAAGTTTTTATATGTAGCAAACCCAATTTTATTACAAAAATAAATAGAAAACAAATCACATGAAAAATATTATAGCACGTTTATTAAATTCTAAACGAAATACATAGAAAAATGATCAAGTGATTTCAAATCGTCAGTCATTTAGCTGACGATTTCAAATCACGAGATTATTAAAATTTTTGTGTGCAGAACACCATTTCAGCGATTTCAAATCACTTTGACAAAAAGTGATTTGTAGCACAGGTCTGTATAATTCCAAATCCTTCTAAATATGTTTTATACAAAAAGATTCGCCCAATTCGCAGAGTTATGTAATTTTGTCATGCAATTCAAAACTCTCTTCTGTGTTTTAAGTACTTCGGAAAGTTAAAAAAACATTTTTACAAATTTGATTTTTTCTTATTTTTTTAACATTTTGTCGTACAAATGTCAAGTCAAGAATAATTGTAAAAAAAGCTTTTAGAGAAATTAACAGAATTTTGATTAATTTTCTATTCACGCTTAAAAAATGCGCTTTCTTTTTATAAAATTATAAAAATTTTTGTTTACAAAACAGGAAGTAAATAATTTCACAATGAGTAGAATAGTAGAACCGATTATAACTAGGTATTTTTGAAAAGAATTAATAAATGAAATGAAATGAAATTAAGTGATGGTACATGATTTTGAAAGAAAAACTTTATTCTTTTCGTACTTATAACTTTGACAAAAAATACTTCTATTTTAAATTCTTCCAAAACTTGATACAGGGAGTCTGAGTCTGGTGGCAAATTTATATTTTTAAATACGATTATTTCAAAAAGTAATAAACGGTGCGGAGTGAGGTTGGCGCCGTTGGAATTATCGATTGTGCGGATTTGTCTGTCACGATGTCGCAGTGGTCGAGTGAGCATCGCGCGTTCGCTGTGGAGACATTTTTTAACAGTAATGATTCTTGCGTAATTGTTCGTCGACAATTTTTTTTCAAAGTTTGGTATTCGGCAAATAAGTGATGGACCGAGTGTAAATAATTCGTTCGTGGATGCGGAGATTCCGCGCAACTGCTTCGGCTGTGAATGTCTGACGACCAGGGCACAGTCGATCTTCAAGGACTCCCGAAAACATTGAACTGGTTGAAAGCAGTTTACGTGAAAATCCGCGACTTTCAATACGTCTTGGCCTTGAAGGCTTATTGTATTACGATCAATAAATAAATAAAAAGAGCAGCCTCACTAGGACTTCCAAGAGTGATAGTTCATGAAATTTTAAAAAAGGATCTGAAGGATCTGGATGACATACTCTTTAAAAAATAAAATCCGCATTTCCATTCTATCGTTCAATGCTCTTAATAAAACTTTGTGTCAATTATGACGTTTTTTATTTAAGTTTGAAAATATAAATCTGCTACCAGATACCCTGTACATTGTATTTTATTATATGAGTCATTTTTATTTGCTTAAAGGAACAAACATATCTCTATAATTCCATTCCTATTTCTTCTATGAATTTTACCATAATGATGGATTTGATCTTTTTTCCCATCTTAGAAAATGCAGTGGGTTCCTTATAGTTGAGCTCTATTGGATAATTGTGATTTTGAAAAATATATTTAGGACATATTTCAGTGACTTCAGTTCTATCCTCACTAGGATCGATCAAATTGCAGTACTATCGGCTACTAGTTTTCTCCTTGAAAATATAATAAACCGAAATCAGACAATTTATTAACCGTTTGAAAATGAAAT
The DNA here is from genome assembly GCA_963924685.1 of Dexiosoma caninum. NCBI lineage: Eukaryota > Metazoa > Arthropoda > Insecta > Diptera > Tachinidae > Dexiosoma > Dexiosoma caninum. Next base: position 89,052,610 of record OZ004725.1, read on the forward strand.
ACACTTTATTATACATATAAATATACAAACAACAGTAAATGGTTATCCCAGAAAGGTTACTATGTAGTGCATAGGCTTTCTTACAGACAAAGGCCTATTGTAAATGCAGTTTGAAAATCTGATTTTAGCTCTCTATTCTTTAGTGTACCGGTATTCAGATACCGGTATAGTTTCAATAGCAGTTGTGTGCATAACTAGACTTCTTTCGAATGCAAATATCTTGTTTTCCGGACATAGTCTTTTTCTTATTGGTAAAGGTTTAGAAAAATATAGGAAGGCACACATAAATTATTCGTTTGGTTTAAGATAGACTTTTTATATATTCATTATCGCGGTTAAGGTTGGTAGGTATACATACATACATATTTTTGTAGCGCTTTGTTATTCGGGCATGACTATTAAAGCATAGCCGACCTAAGGCTAGTTGCAAGTATTTTGTTCAATATATTTAGGTATTACCAATGCTCTCTATACACCAAGAATTCTTAATCAGTGTTTAGGAAAATATCAAATTTGATTAGTATTGAAAGTATGTACTTATATCCTTAGACTTTGCTTTAAACGTTTATTGTTACTGAAGGAAATAAATAACCAAAAATATTGCCTTCTGGGGCGAGGTTAATGATTGTTGATAACTTTATTTCTATTTAAAAGATTGGTCCCAAAATACATGCTAAAATCGAGCAATCGTATAATAAAAAGTTTAAAGTACAATATGTATTGGCTATAGGTATTGATAGTTATTACTCCTATAGAGATGAATGTAGTTTGCGCAATATTTTAAAATTAAAAATTTAAAAAAACAAATAGCTATTTTAATTTCAAAAATTTGCTTTTTCCCGAAAAATATAAATACACCTTGAAAAAAAAATCAGAAAACGTGAATTTACGAACAAACACCACATGAAAGTTATCCTGCAGGAGGAATGGAGCCAAATTGATCCAGAATATACCAAAACGTTGGTAAAATCTATGCCAGATCGTTTAAAAGAGGTTATACGTATGCAAGGAAAAGCAACTCGCTACTGAAGTAGAAATAAGCTTGTATTTCAATTCATGTATTTTAAAAATGGTACCAATGTCGAATACTTTTTTTGCTTGTTTTTTGTTAATAATATTTTAATTCATGTGTTTTTTGCTTTTTTACTTTGAGATCTCATTTTTTTTACTGAATATAACTTTGTGTTCCTTAATAAAGACTTTTATAAGTTTATTTTGTTAAAACCAACATTCCATATTTTTTTCTTGATAAATAGATAAAGTTTACGGCCTATGTCGAATAGTTTTTTTGGCCACTGTATATATGAAATGTATTATTACATACTTTATGATATTTATGTAATAATACATTTCATATATATTTTTTTTCGGGAAAAATCACAATTTTGAAATTAGAATCATATATAAAGAGATATTCCCTAAATAAATTTAGTTAATATACAAATAGTTATATATACACCGTGGGCCAAAAGTAATCACCCGGGGCATAAGTATTCACCTGATGTCTTTTTGCTGTAATTTTATTTAATAAAAACCTTTGGATCTGCATGTATGGTCATCAACTCTGGCGGCAGTCACTTAGCTCATATCATAAGCAGTGCCAAAATTTGTCTTAAAAAAAATGCAGCAAAAGAACATCGGCTGATTACTTACGCCACGGGTGATTGCTTTTGGCCCAATCTGTACTAAGTATGTATGTATTAACTAATGAACAATGTAAAATATATCGACTGTATTGAGTAAGGCTTAGCTTATCTTATCAAGAAATTTATTTGCTATTTATTGTTAATATTTATTCTACACAAAGAAAGAAAATATGTATATGTGTCTGCAACGATACAATAATAATAAACGCAACTCTTAGCATAAAGAAACTGTACAACAACAAAGTATTATTTAGTTATATCATTAAAAGAAATATTTGTATGTACCAACAAGTGTTTGCGGTAAACAAATATTATTTCTCAAGTTCCATTTGCTTGAAAATTGAACGAAACAAGCAAAATTTCTATGTAGTAAAAATAACAATGACCATATCAGTCAACTGAAACAAAATGTAGATACAATTACGTATGACCAAGCAATTTCATTTGCTTTGTTAAATTTCTTCATCCATTGTAAATTTTATAATTCTGCAATTCATACATGCATACATACATACTTACATAGTATATGCATATTCACGTGTACGTATAGCAGAAATTCCGGAGAAAACTTTCTGATTATGCGTAAGTTTTTCAATAAACAAATATTATTTGACAATTATTACTACGGCATTACTTACGTTATATTGCTGCACCAATATGTAGGACCCCAGGTGCATTTATCTACTCCTAACGTATGACCATGTATTTGGCTAAGGGGTGATGAATCAACCAAACCTACGAAATGCAGGATGAAAAACATTATTCACGAATTGAATACATTCATACATACATACAAATTATATTATTGTTTTTCACATTTGTTTTTGTTAAAACGCAAATTATTTCTTATAAAATTTTCCTTTTTCTTTTTCATTTATATTACACTAACGACGCATATCTATTTAATTCGTTTCTTATCTATAATCTATGCCTCATTATTCGATTGTAAGTTAGTTTTAGATAATAAATTATAACTTACCAACGAAAAACACTGTAAGAGTAACAACAATGGCACACAAGCCAATATTAAATTGTTTCATATTGGTTATTTAAAGCCACAGAACGTTTTACTCGGATGTTCTTTTTTCAATCGCAAACACTTAAGTAATAATGTATTTAAATAAAAATGGTTTGTTCCCTAAACTTATTTTCCAAAACTAATCTGTTTCACGAATGTAGCAGAATGAATAACATTTGCTGAATATAATGCAGCAAAATACTTAATTGACTTCAGAGTTGCATGACTTGGTAGCTAAATGCTCCTAAAATTTAGAAAAACACAATGAAAAGGGCGATTTTTAAATAAAATATGAATATTTTTTGACTGTAATTTTTAGTATTTAGAATTATTTATTTAATTTAATGTATAATGTTTTACTCGGATGTTCTTTTTTCAATCGCAAACACTTAAGTAATAATGTATTTAAATAAAAATGGTTTGTTCCCTAAACTTATTTTCCAAAACTAATCTGTTTCACGAATGTAGCAGAATGAATAACATTTGCTGAATATAATGCAGCAAAATACTTAATTGACTTCAGAGTTGCATGACTTGGTAGCAAAATGCTCCTAAAATTTAGAAAAAAACAATGAAAAGGGCGATTTTTAAATAAAATATAAATATTTTTTGACTATAATTTTTAGTATTTAGAATTATTTATTTAATTTAATGTATAATAATTTTAATATAAAAATATCGGCTCATGAATATGTGTACTTCCTCAATACTGTCTAATATAGTGTTGCCACTGAAGAATTCGAAAATTACACATGACTGTGTTCGATTACATATGCTATTTTTTATTTATTTTAACAGAAATAACTATTAAGCATAAAATATACATCAGACGTAAATCAGCTCTAAAATGACTAAAGCTATTGCTTAATAGTAATAATTTTTTCCTTGTGGTCAAGCTTTTGACTGTTTTATGCACTGCGATAGTTTGCGTATCGGTCGCACTGATTATTTGATTATCCGCAAAGGATAACACTTTCTACAGCTTGCTAATTCCTTTAAAAAGTGATACAATTTTTATTACCAAAATGGTTAAAAATATTTGATACTTAACTTAGCATAGCAAATAAAATGACAAGAATAAAAGTTATTATTTGTTTAAAAAGGTATTTATCAAAGAAGTAAAATAGTCCAGTATCGGCCTCTATCTTGAGAGTATAGGGTCAAATATGTTGCATATTTTACCAGTTACTGGTGCAACATATTTAGAAAGCAATGCCATCTCTTTTTAGAATAGAAGCGAATAGTAACGAAATGTAGCATATATATTACACGTTTGTCAGAAAGGCAAATGCCATGACTGCAAATCCACCAGCTAATCATTCAAATATGATTTTCTTTATACAAATTTAAAAATAGAAAAAAATGCTCCCAAATAAAGTAATAAAAAAGGTTTATGAAAAGGTTCAGAAAAGTGGTTGTGAATTATTTAATAATTATAAAAATTTTATATTATAATAATAGAAATGTAATATAAATTGCTTTTTGAAACAATTAATTTATGTTCAAGCTTTATTACACTAATTTAACACGTTCTTTTTAAGTTATGTTATATTTAACAAAACATGTTTACAGACAATTTGACGTTCGACTAGCAAAGCGAATTGACGATTTTGACATGCGACAAATTTGTGTTAATAAACCTTGGCGGAAATTTTTTAAGGATTCTATTCGTGTTGCATTCGAGGTTTCAAAATCATTAAAATATTTTGATATTTTATGGTTGCATTGATGTCGGTTGCATAGTGTGAATTTTTGTTTCGTGTTTTTAATGATTCATTTCAGTGGAAACAAAGAACATAGTCATTTTAAAATTGATGTTGTTTTTTTTTTTACCTTATTTGTTGTTTGCAGTATTTGTTTTGAAATATTCAACAGTACCGAAATTCGTGCTGCATCGTCTGTAACCTGCAGAATGTACAGATTCTCACAGTGTTGGATAACGAAAAATTCTTACACGCTGTTGTAATAAAGAGTACTAGAAATTTGAAAACGTTAAATTTGAATTGTAGTACAACTAGCAAGTACTTTATTTTAATTTTGATTTCTCGAAGAAGTCACTCAAAAGAAGCGGCTATATATTATTTTTAAACCAAGGGGAGCCAGTTTTTTTATTATTTTATTTCGCGGACGTTTGACTCCTCAAATATCGGGAAATGAGGGTGCCGTAGCACAGAAACCTCAGAATCCAACCCGGGTCCTTCTGGTCACGCTAACTACTCGCCATCATATGTCAAATAATAGAGAAATTAAAAAAAATTATAGTGAATTTAAAAAATTCAAAAGAATCGTAATAATATATGCTTTACACATCTGAAAGAAATTCATCTAAGAAAATATTGTAAATATGTGAAAAAATGTTTAGGGTCTAGCCTTCAGATTGTGGGAAACCTATGGTCTGAAGAAAGCTTTTTTTAATTTGTTGCTGAAAAAATCAAGTCATGATTAATCAACTAGTAGAATAGAATAGTATTATAGAAATTACTTCCGTGACAAACTGTAAACGACCTATGCCTTCACATAAGAAGGAGCAACATGGTTAACAGAGGAAATGACACAAAGAATCGTAAGATGATACAGTTAATTAATGAGTCAACCAGGGCGAGTGAGACGCAAAACTCTCGAAGACCAAACAACAAAAACATTCCGGGCCGCACTTAAGGGTCAATTACGATGACGCGTGAGCTGTGCTCAGTATTTTCAGTTATATTTGTTTCAACAATTTTCTGTAGAAAATAACTATTTTATAATTTTAATTAAAAATGGAATTGTTTTAAGATTTACATGTTAGTTCTTTTTACTATATTAAAAAATCGAATAATTTTTGTTTCTTCCTTGCTTTAGCACTTCGATATCAACCATTAATAAGTGTTTTTTCCTCCACAGCTGAATAGAGTTTTTGAAATAGCACAATGAATTATGACGGGTTGTTCATAACAGTCATATTTTTCGTGTTATTATTTTAAATCATTTGTGAATACTCCAAATGTTTAATTAAAGCTTAAATTCGTCGATAGGCCGCATTTATGAAAAATTAGTTTCGTTGTCTGCTTCATTTTTATAATTATTTTACCTATACAAATTTATTAAAAAAAAAAACCCAAGTTGTAGTGGGTGAATATTAAATGATTAAAAATTAGATAAAGTAGTTATTAAGTCAGCACTTTAAACAATTATGAGAATTTTTCAAGTCTCTACCTACTATCTTAGTTGATTGATCTCTAAATAATGTGCTTAATACAGGGTCATTAAGTTCGAAAGAAGGCAAAATGTGTTGCAAAAATTGAATTTTTCAACGGCTGGATTAAGTTTTTAAAATATGAAATACCTGTTTTCCACGATCAAATGTTTTAGCCAAAAAAAAGAAAAAAAAAACTATGTAATTGTAATGAATTGCTTCTGTCTAAAATCCAGTTTGTTAGAATTTGAAGGTTTTTATAAAAAGACGAAAAATGCTTATAAACCATTTGACTATATAAAAAATTGCAGCTATTCACGTTTAACATTTACTGTTTAGGCCACAAATTGTTGCCTCAAAATTCGTAACTTTGCTATTGAGCATTGTATACTGTCGAGGTCATTGTAAATAAATGCTGCAGCAGCCGAAAAAAATTGTTTAATATTTTTGTTAGCAGAGGTGGTTTTACAACAAGTGGTGATTTATTTTTAAGCAATAAGAAAATGCTAAATATTGATTTTTGTTAGTCGAAACTGTTTTTTTTTATTTTTTATTTAGATATGAATTCTGAAATGTTTTTATTTGGGTACCAACGCAAGTGACAGCGATTTACAAAATAATTAATAAATTGTGCAACAAAGTCACAATATGTACGTATATTTAAATATTAATGGGCATTTTATTTTTTTGCTATTCAAAAGTTTGCGAAAATTTAGTTTTTAAAGGCTAATTTTGGCATGAGATTGATATCGGTAAAAAAAAATAAAGAAATTTACTAATCGTCTGTTTCTTTAAAGCGCAAGCAATTTTCTTGGAGTCATATTTTTCGAAAAGAATAATTATTTTTAATAAAATGGAGCCAGTTTAACAAGACCACTTCTACGCTTCTTAGTATGTTTTTAAAAAAGATGCTTTTCGTCACAACAATACATTGGTTGCTCTAGTAAAATGAGTTAAAATCTTGGAAAAATGGAAAACTTGGTTTTGTTTATGCACATTTGCAACAAGATTTTTTGCCTGTAATTTTTGATTTTTTTTTTATTCCCTTTAAAGAGTTTGCGTTCAAATAAGTTGCAAACGGTGTTAAGAAATTAAATAAAACTTTTTTACCAATAATAAACCAATCAAATAACTATTTATTACAACGTACAACAGCTTTCCAGCGATTGATAACTATATATGTTGTAATACATACATACATACATACATGCAGAATAAAGTTAAAATACGACTTAAAATAAAAAACACTATATATGGGCATTTCCAAAACTTGTAACGGGACTCTCGCTTGCCTTTGAAGTGGATTAATTAATCATAAATTCTCTTTTTTTTCATTTTTTCCAACTTTAAATAACTGAAATTTATTATAAAATGTCGAGACGGAGCGAACGCCACTCCCGGCAACCAAAAATTAGACGTACGTGACGCCGACATGCGTTATGCTTTTTTGTGCTGAACTTGATCTTCTTATATGTAAATCATTGTCTAAACTCAGTGAACATTTTTTTAGAAAGGTGGGCAAAATAACATGTTTACTCTTTGCAAAATATCAATAACGCAAAATAGACTACATGTTGCTACTGTTGCTAATGTGAGACAAGCAAAGGGATTATTAAAGCCAACAAATTCTTGGTGCTTCAATTTTGAAATAACAGAAATATTATTATCAGAAACATTTTATAAATAAAATTTGTTAATAACTAATCTCTAGTATTGACGTTTCTTTTGTTAATAAATATATATTAAAAAATCGTACCGCAATGGATTAAAAAGTACTTTTTGTTTTCAAAGTTACGAAAAATAAATTAGTGCCATTTTCCATCCCTGCGTTCCATTATTATTAAAAGACCATTAAAACTCAAAGTGGTTGGGCAAGTATGCAATGAAGAAGAAAATCCCAACAAAAAATATTCAGTATGGATGTCGGTTCACAGCGCATGTGTTTATTAGAGATGGCCGCTGCTCACGATGTCGTTAGGAATCGCAAGTGATTAATAACAATTTATTTTTCAAATATCATTAGCATTTGTATAGAAACTGTTGCCATTATCTAGCGATCTAGCATGCTGCGTCAAATTTTAATATGTGTTTGATGTAATTGGTCTAAAATGTTTTCTGATTTATTAATTTCTGTAATCGTAATTAATTTTAAGTATGTAATTACATTAACTTGAGAAAAATAATATAAGAATATATGAATAAGAGATAATGAGCAGCGATGCCATAATATTTTTTAAAATAAATAATAAAGTGTATTTTATTTTGTCCTTAAAAATCTTAAAAAAAAATACTTATACACGGAATCAAACATTGCCAAAAATTAAAACACAACTGAAATTTACAATGTTTTAATAAAAATGGGCGAGTGAAGGAAAAAAATTTACGAGTTTCAATAACTGAAAGTCTTATGGCCTATTTCTGAGCTAAGAAAGATAACTTAGGGCTTATTTCTGATTTAAGAAAGAACGCTTTCATTCGCATTCTATGAGAAAGAACATTGATTTCGATTTCTCTACACACTTTCTATGCGAACAGTGACTCGATCTAGAACTCGAATGAAAACGTAAGTGTTTTCATATAAAATCCGATTTCTCTGTTAAGAACGTGTGAGAATGAAATGTCAAAATCACTCACTTTTGGTTTTGCTTTCGTATTGAGAATTTACATATGAGTATACATACTTGTAAATAAAAAAAGAAGAATAAAAAATCTAAGTACAATAAAAAAGTATTTACAAATGGATAACAAGTGGTAAGTATAAACTATTCATATGATATACATATGAATATATGTATTTAACAATTGTTTTTTCAGTTTAAAGAAGTCAACAATGCAGCAACTGAAACACTTTTATAAAATTAAAACAAAAAACACAAAATTTACAAATATTTTTTTAAATTTTCTCACCCTTTTATTTATTGATACTTTCCACCAGCTGATCACACTTACACGCAGTTGTATTAGCTTTAGTATAACTTCGTAGTATTTTTTAATACTTTTAACAGAAATATAATAATTTATGATCTGGCATTGCTTCTACTTATTAAAACGTAAGATACCAAAATTGACATACGTAACTTACTGCGAAAGAAAGTGGGTGCCAATGAGAAATCCAAATTGATTCGAATTCGAGCGAGTGCTTTTCGTTCGCTTAAGTTATCTTTCTTAGCTCAGAAATAGGCTGTTAAGCGAACGAAAAGCACTCGCTCGAATTCGAATCAATTTGGATTTCTCATTGGCACTCACTTTCTTTCGCACTAAGTTAAGTATGTAAATTTAGGTATCTTACGTTTTAATAAGTAGAAGCAATGCCATATCATAAATTTTTATATTTCTGTTAAAAGTATTAAAAAATACTACGAAGTTATTCTAAAGCTAATACAACTGCGTGTAAGTGTGATCAGCTGGTGGAAAGTATCAATAAATAAAAGGGTGAGAAAATTTAAAAAATATTTGTAAATTTTGTGTTTTTTGTTTTAATTTTATAAAAGTGTTTAAATAGATAAAATAATATTTATAAAAAACTCAGACGAAAAAGTGAAGTGCATATCGCGTTTAAAAGAACCATATTTGTTTTATAAAGATGGATTTATCGGTGGCTGTTTACTTTTTAAATGAAACAGATAACGATGATGAAACATCGTGAATTGTTAAATACATACATTCATATGTATACTCATATGTAAATTCTCTTACGAAAGCAAAACCAAAAGTGAGTGATTTTGATATTTCATTCTCAGTGTTGACAACACGTTCTTAACAGAGAAATGGGATTTTATATGAAAACACTTACGTTTTCATTCGAGTTCTAGATCGAGTCACTGTTCGCATAGAAAGTGTGTAGAGAAATCGAAATCAATGTTCTTTCTCATAGAATGCGAATGAAAGCGTTCTTTCTTAAATCAGAAATAAGCCCTTACTGCCTGGCTGACGATGTCAAATTCGTTCGTTCGCATAACAACATTTTAAATTTTGTTTTTGTCTTAAATGTTGTTATGCCAACGAACGAATTTGAGTGACATCGTGAGCCAGGCAGTTAAAAAATTAGTAATAAGATAAATATTCACGCTGTACATGCTTCACACTTAATATACGTGCTGAAAACATTAGTCACGCAGCCATCTCTACCACCTTTAATGCAATATGTATAGTTACAGTTGTTGTTGTTTGTGTTTTATTTGCAGATTTTTGTTATTTAGTACTCGTATGTGATATAATTCTCACTGAGTTTATAAAATGATTTGTATAAGATGTTCAAGTTGAGCGGAAAAAAGCATACTTACCTGGCGTAGGGGTTACCGTGATCATGAAGGCGGTTCCCCCGGAGTGAGGCTTGGCCATTGCACTTTAGGTTGAGTTGACCTCCGCGATTATTCCTAATGCGAATAACTCGTGCGTGTAATTTTTGGTAGCCGGGAATGGCGTTCGCGCCGTCCCGACCATTTATAATAAATTTTAATATAAGCCGTTTTCTTTTCAGCCAGAAAATGCGTGTTTTTTTTAAATCTGCAGTTTGCTGTTTGTTTCTTTAATATGTTTTGCTCTCAGAAAGGGTAATATATTTTATTCAACAAAATGCAAAGACAGCCGTAGTAATTAATAATGGTGAAATAAACCTAAATTTAAATCGTGGCATATAAAAACAACCACTCACGATAAATGTTGCAATGTTTGTTATTTTTGTTGTACGATCGTACCAAGGTCTATTTATTATAAATAAATATTTATTTAAATAATTATATTATATTATATATATATTAATTATTTATATGAAACAATTATTATAAATAAATAGACCTTGGACCGTACTTTTTATCAATGATAATGAAAAAGTAGTATTTGTTGCAAAGTCAGCAACTTGTTGTATTTTTGAAGGACCAGTAAAATCTTTAATCATTTTTGTGGCCTTTTTCTTGTATATGAAAATTTTCTTTTTTATGCTGGATTCATTAATTACATTTTTGAGAAACATACTACATACTATTGAAAATGGTGAATTATGTTCTGCAACAAAATTTGATTGAAATCAGTATTTCCAAATAATTGTAGCTGTCACTAGGTATTCATAAAGTCATATGCTTTAAAATAATAACACGAAAAATATGACTGCTATGAACAAGCCGTCATAATTGAGTATGCTATTTCAAAGAGGTGGTTATTCAGCTGTTAAAAAAAAAAAACACTTATTAATGTTTCAGATGAAAATGTTAAAAACAAGTGAAGACTTTTTAATATAGTAAATAAGAATGTACATGTAACTCTTGTTATAATTCCAATTTTGATTAAAATTATAAAATTGTTCTTTCGGCACCGTAATTTTTCCTTTCAGCTCTTCCTTTTAATAAAAGAGTTGACACGGTTCTTTTAAAATTTGTAAGTGGGATGCTTGGCGCATTTTGTATCTTTCAGTGAATTTTCCTGTTTTTACGAGTTATAAGGAAGTATTTTTATCAAAATAAAGTCAAAATATTGTATAAAAACCGGAAGAAAAAAGTTTAAAAGGAAGAAAATGTACTTCTTTTTAATAATTACTGTCTTTTTTTAATTATACATATTAAAATGTTAATGTGTATGTACATGATGTGAATGTCAATTTACATATGAATGTAGTATATTTAGTTGGCATCTCTGCCGTAAAGTGAACAAATTTTCAAACATAAAGCATAAAATTTATAATATGTAGAGTTTTTTTTTTGTTTCAATAGTTTAAAGAACGTTTAAAATAATAATTGAAGATATTAGTCATGCAGCCATCTCTATCACTGTTGATAGAACATGTGCGGTCGTTGCTGTTTGTGTCTTACTTGTAGATTTTTATTATTTACTACTCGTATGTGATATAATTCTCATAGAGTTCAGAAAATGATTTGTATAAGATGTTCAAGTTGAGCGGAAAGAAGCATACTTACCTGGCGTAGGGGTTACCGTGATCATGAAGGCGGTTCCCCCGGAGTGAGGCTTGGCCATTGCACTTTCGGTTGAGTTGACCTCCGCGATTATTCCTAATGCGAATAACTCGTGCGTGTAATTTTTGGTAGCCGGGAATGGCGTTCGCGCCGTCCCGACCATTTATAATAAATTTTAATATAAGCCGTTTTGTTTTCAACCAGAAAATGCGTGTTTTTTTTTTAAATCTGCAGTTTGCTGTTTGTTTCTTCAATATGTTTTGCTCTCAGAAAGGGTAATATATTTTATTCAACAAAATGCAAAGACAGCCGTAGTAATTAATAATGGTGAAATAAACCTAAATTTAAATTGTGGCATATAAAACAACCACTCACGATAAATGTTGCTATGTTTGTTATTTTTGTTGTACGATCGTACCAAGGTCTATTTATTATAAATAAATATTTATTTAAATAATTATATTATATTATATATATATTAATTATTTATATGAAACAATTATTATAAATAAATAGACCTTGGACCGTACTTTTTATCAATGATAATGAAAAAGTAGTATTTGTTGCAAAGTCAGCAACTTGTTGTATTTTTGAAGGACCAGTAAAATCTTTAATCATTTTTGTGGCCTTTTTCTTGTATATGAAAATTTTCTTTTTTATGCTGGATTCATTAATTACATTTTTGAGAAACATACTACATACTATTGAAAATGGTGAATTATGTTCTGCAACAAAATTTGATTGAAATCAGTATTTCCAAATAATTGTAGCTGTCACTAGGTATTCATAAAGTCATATGCTTTAAAATAATAACACGAAAAATATGACTGCTATGAACAAGCCGTCATAATTGAGTATGCTATTTCAAAGAGGTGGTTATTCAGCTGTTAAAAAAAAAAACACTTATTAATGTTTCAGATGAAAATGTTAAAAACAAGTGAAGACTTTTTAATATAGTAAATAAGAATGTACATGTAACTCTTGTTATAATTCGAATTTTGATTAAAATTATAAAATTGTTCTTTCGGCACCGTAATTTTTCCTTTCAGCTCTTCCTTTTAATAAAAGAGTTGACACGGTTCTTTTAAAATTTGTAAGTGGCATGCTTGGCGCATTTTGTATCTTTCAGTGAATTTTCCTGTTTTTACGAGTTATAAGGAAGTATTTTTATCAAAATAAAGTCAAAATATTGTATAAAAACCGGAAGAAGAAAGTTTAAAAGGAAGAAAATGTACTTCTTTTTAATAATTACTGTCTTTTTTTAATTATACATATTAAAATGTTAATGTGTATGTACATGATGTGAATGTCAATTTACATATGAATGTAGTATATTTAGTTGGCATCTCTGCCGTAAAGTGAACAAATTTTCAAACATAAAGCATAAAATTTATAATTTGGGAATTGAAATGGTAGTCTTATCAAGTCATAATGTCATAATGTCATAATATCTTAACATTTTACAATAGTTTAAAAAAATTGTTGTTGGGCTGTGAATAAAAATAGTCATAAAATAATAAGACTTTTAGAGCTGTGTTTATTGCTTTGTCATAAATTAGCAGTAGAAATCTGAGTTGAATGTATAAAGCTGTTTAGTTAAGCCGTCGCCAATAATCAGAAGCCGCCGTCAAAATATAAAAAGAATATAAGGACGATTAAAAATTATTTACACTTTTATATATATTTATCACATTTTTATATTTAAAAAAAAAAATTATTTCTAAAAATATACAAGTGAGAATAATTTGCTTTCACAACCTAATTGGCTGGCGGCCACTGAACAAGTTTCCACCAGCCGCCGACCAAAAAAATTTGTCAGCTCGTATTACGGCAACAGTTGTTTCTGTTTATCATTAATTTTTTATTTATTAGACAAAGTGTGCCCAAGAAATATTTATTATTGTTATCAGGCATTATGACGTCCAATATGTAATTTTTGCACAAATCTGTTATTATTTTAGTTCTTTCGTTTGCTTTTGGCATTTTGATAAATTTATTACTTTTTCTGATCAGCTGATTAAAATTGAAAATAGTACACTAAATTATGACGGGTTGTTCACAGCGATCATATTTTTTCGTGTTATTATTTTAGAACATATGACTTTATGACTACCATTTGAATTCCCCAAATATGTGGAGTTTTTTTTGGAAATAAAACAGTTTTTTAAAAGTAAAAACTGTTCTTTATTCCATGAAATAAATCTTAAGACTGTTTACTTAATTTTTGCTTAACATCTATTTATAGTAATAAAAGTAAAATGAAGCTGAAAGAATTTTAAAGTGGCCAAAAAAATAATGATAAAATATTAGTAGTATTCAGCGTGCCGAAACTTTGAGAAGAAACATCATATGCCGAAAAACAATCGTAATTTTCACGGCTTCATTTATTATTTCCATCTACAAGGTGGGGCCAAAAGAAGTCATCCGATGTTGTTTGGCTCTCATTTTTTTTCTAAATGAAAAACTTCCATTCTGTTGTCTGATTGTGTTTATCTGAACCATTAGAGTTTTGATCAAGTCGAGAAAGAAGATGACATCGGCCAAATGGGAGCCGTCGCAATTGATTTCTATACGGGCTCGTTTTATGGCATTTTTCATCACTTCGGGGGACAGATTCTCGCACTCGCGTCGAATGTTGTCCTTGAGGGCTTCCAGAGTCTCGGGATTGTTCCAGTAAACACGGGACTTAAAAAAAAGTCTGGAACGGTAAAAATCGGGCGATCTTGCGGGCCTGTGCAAACCGCCAAAACGAGAGATGAGGTGACCCGGGAACGCGGCCTTCAGAATATCGGTTGTGGCTCGCGCAGTGTGAGCCGTTGCTCCGTCCTGTTGGAACCACATGTCCTCCAGTCCTAATTCGTTCAATTGCGGCAGGAAAAACTCGGTTAACATGGCCCTATAGCGCGCACCGGTCACTGTTGTCGTTCGACCAGCGGCATCCTTGAAAACGGGCGCTACGGGGCCGGCCTGAAGTTGGTTGCAAAAATAATGACAATTTATATATATTTATATAATAATAAAATATTTATTGAGACATATACATATGTGACGCGCAAAATAGAAAGGGACCTAAGGTTAAAACCGGTTTTGTTCAGGAGAGCCATTTTAAAGATTTAAATATGTATCTTTGGTGTACTTCACTTTCAAAAACGCGCATATCTCTGGGAGGGAACACTTTTGGGGCATGGGATCGGTCTCATTCGATGCTCAGATGTTGTCCACATCAAAAAAAAATAAAGTAAAATTGCTTTTTTTACCCTTAGCTCCCTTTCTCTATGCGCTGTCACATATGTATGTTTTTTTTGTTAAAAAGTTAACCATCGATGCCATTGAAACCCCTTAAAAATATATATCAAGTGAAATTTATATATGTATGTATGTATGCATAAGTATAAGCGTTGCCGTTTTGGTTACTTTTATCTTCAATGTATACATGTGTACTTTTTTCCATTTTGGTTACTTTTTTAAAACAAGAGTAACCCAATGTTAACGGCTACTAAATGAAATGAATCTGGAAGATAAGAAGTCTAAACATGTTAAATCACAAAATATCGGTTGCCAATTGTGATCGTCTCTTCACCCAATCACACGGTCAGGAATCTTTTCACAGACATTCATTCACCGTAAGAGATGCTGGAACCTCATTTTCGAAAAATAAGATTCAATGACCTCGCCAGCCCAAAAAACGGACCAAACGGTCACACATTAGGTAAGGAGAGGCTTTTCGACAGTAATTCTTAACGTCGCTTCCAACACATGAGTGGTGTTGGTCGATAGGCGTAGTTCGTTCTGTTATAAACTTGTCACACTGCTCACAACAGACCAAACCACATGCGGTCGTCATTATGACAGTAATTTAATTCAACATTTAGTTTTGTTGCATGATATGCAGCGTTACCATATATTTTTTAAGAAAACCTTTTTATTTAAAAAAAAAACCTTAATTTTTCAACAAAAAACTTTTTTCCCACAATGGACACCTTTGATGAACAAAAGTAGAAAAATACATACATATTTATTTTGAATGCATTTTTATTGAAAATAAAATAAAAAAAATACAAAAGAAATTAAACAACAAGAGCAAACTTCTAATTCTTTCACATTTCTGATGTGTAAACATCTGTACGATACGGGGTAAAAATCTTTTTCACAATACAGTCACAAATTTTGAGTAAGATTGTAATAACGCGGTGTGAGCTGTGTATGAGTGCATTAGTGTAATCATACGGACAACAAGAAGTACAGAGAAACTTAACAGCTGCATAGAAATACACTAACACCATCTAGTAGTAGTAGTAGCTACTAATTTTCACTAATTGTCGTACATTATGTTATCGTAGGCAAATAAAAACAAATAAATAAAATGAATACAAAAACATTTAATTTTAATAACTTTTAAAAAGAATTCATTACTAGATGTTTAGACATCTCCCCTGTGATCGGACTCACATTTTTTTTAGCTTTTGTAGAGTTTCCGATGTGTTTGTAACATATTCTACGCCATTTTCTCCACTTTCATTGCTGCTTAAAACTAATAACACAAAAACAATTATTTAAAATTAAAAATATCCGCTTCTCTTTAAATATTTATCCATGCTTTTTTGAAATAGAAAACTTTAGAAATAAAAATGATTATTAAAGAGGGAATAGATCAATTTGACACTGTTGCAGAGGTGAAACATTATAAAATCGTTGACATTATATGGTGACACTATATATTCTGTAAATAAAAAATTAACAAACAAAACTTGAAAATTTGCATGAAACCTTAAAAATGTTTGCCATTTCAAAAAACTTGAGGAAAATTTGACAAATGGTAACGCTGATGGTTTTTATAAATCAGCGTTACCATATATTTGTTAAGAAAAATTTTTTATTTAAAAAAAAAAACATTTTTCAACAAAAAACTTTTTCCACAAGTGCCCAAATAATGAAAAAAGCACAAAAATATATATTTTTAATTCATTTCTATTCAAAATAAGATAAACAAAAAAGTTAAACAACAACAGCAAACCTATTCTTCCCACGATTTTGAGCATATGTGTTTGTAGCGTGGTCTATGCCATTTTCTCCACTTGTATTGCTGCTTAAAATTAATAACACACAATAACAAAAATATTTCATTATCCTTCCCTTTTCTCTTTATATTTTTAACCATGCTTTCTTGAAATAGAAAGAAAAGAAACAGTCAAAAAAAACTATAATATTATTAATACAGCACAGTTGTTTTAACGAGGGAATAGACACATTTAATACTGAAAAATTATAAAATCGTTTACATTACATAGCAACATCAAATAATATTTTCGTTGTATATCTGTAAATTAAAAATTAATAAACAAAACTTGAAAATTTGAATGAATTTCAAAAAAGCAAAAGTTAACTTTTTGGCATTTCAAAAACCTTGAAAAATAAGAAAAAACTTTAGAAATGGTAACGCTGGTATTAATCATCTTTGAACACTCAACTCACAATATCATAAATAAAGCATTTGTGCAGGGCTGCCAGATAAAATTCTGGAAAAATCGTCAAAATTCTGATGAAAAAATCATCATTTCTGTTTGAAAAAATCTTGAATAAAATCGGACAACGGGAAGGAAGTTCATATTTTAAATAATTTTTTTTATATTATTGAGAAAATATCATTGAATAAAAAACAATTCATGTGCATACGTACAGAGATTATTAATTTACAAGAAGGTCAGCATAAGTATCTAAACGAACTTGTGCAACAAATTGGATATTAACTCGAAAACTATATACTATAAAAAGCATTTTAAGCCTACATTAAAGGAGCTTATATGTATGTATATCACATCCAGCAGTTGTGCGTTCACGACTTTATCTTGATTTTCTTCAACATAGATTTTTGTAGCATGATTAGAAGTGAAGAAAACTTCTGTATTGCGATTCAGTAACTTTTAACGATTCGACAATTGTTAAATTTGTCGACGTTTCAGGTTGCTTTCATTAACGGTTGTGCGATTCTGCAACTTGATGTTAACAATAGTGGTTAAACATTAAAATCGAGTGGCATCTCTGTGAAAAGCACAAAGAGGAGCACGTAAAAAACAAACAAACGCTTCGTATTTAAAACGAAATAAAAACCTTTTTTATTAATTTTATTTTATTTAGTATTTACTTGTTCATTATGTAATTATAATTTTTTTTTAAGTTAATTTAAAATATTTATAAAGACAACATGTAAATTTTGTTGGAGCACATTAATTTTTCACACATAAATCATTGTCGCAAGTTTAATGATAACAGCTGACTTGAAGCGATATGGAATATCGTTACAAATTTTTCTGAATTGCAAATTCGACGAAATTTCGTTACAATTCTTTTAACGATACGATTCTCGTAACAAAACTTAGTGAATCACACTACTGATTAAAGCTACAAAAGGGTGTCGACACTGTTGCGCAATCAGCGTATTTATCGAAATTCAAAATGTAATTTTTTTCTTCTCTTGAACCAGTGTCAGGGGATGACCCCTTTTGTTTATAGCAATGTTGCTGCGCTTCTGATGTCAAGGGGAGGCATTGTTTAAGTAGCCATCTTTAGTAATTATTTTCTTCGCTGGTGCTCCAAAATACGCCGAAAGAGGGCGCTCTGATGTGCCTTTGGATTGCTATCAGCTGATGCCGGAACTATTCAGTGACCAGTGACTATATAACTTAACAAATAAAATATTGAAGAAGTATACAGTTTCTATTAGTTACGCTCGAAAAGTAACCAAAATAAAAAAAAATATTCACATCTGCAAACCGGAAAGAAATAAACATAACCCATTTTGGTTAGAAATGATTTACGATTTACAAAATAATTAATAAATTGTGCAACGAAGTCATAATATGTATGTATGTATGTATATTTAAATATTAATGGTCGTTTTATTTTTTTGCTATTCAAAAGCTTGCGAAACATTAGTTTTTAAAGGCAATTTTTGGCATGCGATTGATATCGATAGAAAGAAAATAAAGAAATTTACTAATCGTCTGTTTCTTTAATGCGGAAGGAATTTTCTTGGAGTTATATTTTTCGAAAAGAATAATTATTTTTAATAAATTGGAGCCAGTTTAACGAGACCACTCCTACGCTTCTTAATATGTTAAAAAAAATGCTTTTCGTCACAATAATAATAATAAGTAAAATAATTTAAAAGCTTGGAAAAATGGAAATCTTGGATTTGTTTATGCACATTTGCAACAAGATTTTTTGCTTGTAATTTTTTATTTTTTTTTATTTCCTTGAAAGAGTTTGCGTTCAAATAAGTTGCAAACGGTGTTAAGAAATTAAATAAAACTTTTTTACCAATAATAAACCAATCAAATAACTATTTATTACAACGTACAACAGCTTTCCAGCGATTGATAACTATGTATGTCCTAATACATACATACATGCAGAATAAAGTTAAAATACGACTTAAAATAAAAAACACTATATATGGGCATTTCCAAAACTTATAACGGGAGTCTCGCTTAACTTTGAAGTGGATTAATTAATCATAAATTCTCTTTTTTTTCACTTTTTCCAACTTTAAATAACTGAAATTTATTATAAAATGTCAGGAGGGGCGAACGCCACTCCCGGCAACCAAAAATTAGACGTACGAGTTATTCGATTAGGAATAATCGCGGAGGTCATACTTAACCGAAAGTGCAATGGCCAAGACTCACTCCGGGGGAACCTGGCAAACCCCTACGCCGATACGCAATGCTTTTTTGTGCTGAACTTCATCTTCTTATATAAATCATTGTCTAAACTCTGTGAAAATTTTTTTAGCATGCGAGCAGTAAATAATAAAAATTTGCAAATAAAACACAAACAGCAACAACCACACACGTTATATTAATAGTGATAGAGATGACTGCGTGACTAAATTCATAAACTGTTACATAAAGTGTGTCGCAATAATTTTTGAAGTGCTGTCAGGCTTTTGTTTGTTGTTTGGCTTTCCAGAGTTTTCTACGTCGGTCGTACTGGGTAATTGATTCGCCACAACTAACTGTATCGTTAATGGTTCGTTATTAACCTCATTGGTACTTCCCATACGAAGGCATAGGTCGTTTAAAGCTTCTCACAAAACAATTTCAAATTGCTGATAATATCATCGTTTACATATGATCGTAACTCTGCCTGCCCAATCATATTTTTTATACGGTGTGGCCGATGTTAGTCGATTCGACTAACATACACGAAGTATCGATTCTGTCGAACCTCCGAGTACACCTAATTTTTTAAAGTTACCAGAAAAGTATACTACTATGCCCTTTTATATAACAATTAAAAACATATATATTGGGTTTGATTTTTTATTTATTATTAATATATCACTCAGGGGCAAGGCTGAAAAGAAATGGGGTACGTAGAACTCGGCAACTCATGAGCTTTTCCCGATTGTCCATTAGTAGACTCACGGGCATCTGCACGAGCTACTGGTCTATCGGGGTGCATTCTAAGAAGACGGGCATTCCGTTTAATGGGTTGTGAGGAGGATTCGGCGAGGGAGACTTTTGTGAACTTACTCTGTGAGTGCACCAATCTGGCTAGATCAAGGCTGCGATTCCTTGGGAGGCCTTTCTTAGACAACTTGGGGCTGTGTCCTCGGTTAGATCTGACGGATATAGTGAGGTACGTGGACGGCACAGGGTGGATGTGACGTTCTCTGCTTTCTACGGGGCTAGGGTATCAAAACGGCAACTACGGCAGCTACTTGTGTCGAGCCATCTTTGTCGACTACCCTCTATCCTAACCTAACGTAATATAATCACTGGCTGTTCTTTTTCAGTCTTACCAATATCACTTGTTGTTTTTAAAAATATAAAAAATAAATAAAATAAACTTGAAAATGAAAGAAAAATTAAAGGTTTTATGCCATTATAAAATTAAAGCATTGGTTTAAGTAAATAGACTCCCCACATATATTTTCGTCGTTCTAGTATAGACAGAGCATATATTCGTTATTCTTTAAATTTCATCATTAGATATTATCGACAAATGTTAGTCGTTCTGACTACGTAGCTTCTTCACAAATATCACAATGGAACCAACCATAATAAATTGGACCCAAGTAGGTTGAAACCTTTACGTTCAGCAATCTGCCGAACTAACCTAACGTAAGCAAGTGAAGGCGCATGTAGTACCATTTCGCGAAAAGTGGATGAAAAAATGTCCACGGTTAGAAAATGAAAAGGTGGACAAAATAACATGTTTACGCTTTGCAAAATATCAATAACGCAAAATAGACTACATGTTTCTACTGTTGCTAATGTGAGACAAGCAAAGGGATTATTAAAGTCAGCAAATTCTTGGTGCTTCAATTTTGAAATAACAGAAATATTATTATCAAAAACATTTTATAAATAAAATTTGTTAATAAATGATCTCTAGTATTGACGTTTCTGAAGTTAATAAATCGTACTGCCATGGATTAAAAAGTACTTTTTGTTTTCGGAGTTGCGACAATAGAATAAAATTCTTAAATTTTCTTTTTGTTTTAAATGTTGTTACGCGAACGAACGAATTCGAGGGACATCGTGAGCCACGCAGTTAAAAAATTTTAAATAAGATAAATATTCACGCTGTACATGCTTCACACTTAATATACGTGTTGAAAACACTAGTCACGCACCCATCTCTAGCAGGGTGTCTATACAGGGTGTCCGCCGGGAAGGTAAACATTAATCTTAACAGTTTCTATTTGGCAGTCGTGAAGTAGACACGTGGCAAATTTATTATGGAAAAATATTCGATAAACCAACGTGTTTTAATCGTTAAAACATTTTATCAAATTCAATCATCGATTACTGTGACGATGAGAAAGTTACGTGAAATTTTTGGGAGAAACCACGTGCCAACAAAACGCACTATTCATCGTGTCGTGAATGATTTCGAAGAAAGAGGGTCTGTAGGTGATAGGCCCAAGCATGGACCACATCGCATACAGCCAGGATTACAATAGAATTACTGCGAGACCTCTTCCCACAACAAGTTATTTCAAGAAATGGTAATATATAGTAATAAAACATAAATATAAAGTAATAAAATAATAAAGTAATAAAACATATATAAATATAAGATCCATTCTCTTTCATTTAATCAAAAATTATAAACAAGCAACGTAGTATACCTTCCCGGCGGACACCCTGTATATAGTTACAGTTGTTGTTGTTTGTGTTTTATTTGCAGATTTTTATTATTTACTACTGACATGTGTCATTATTCTTACTGAGTTTATAAAATGATTTGTATAAGATGTTCAAGTTGAGCGGACAAAAGCATTTGTTCTGCGTAGGGGTTGCCGTGATCATGAAGGCGGTTCCCCCGGAGTGAGGCTTGGCCATTGGTCGAGTTGAGCTCCACGATTATTCTAATGCGAATAACCCGTGCGTCTAATTTTTGGTAGCCGGGAATGGTGTTCACGCCGTCCCGACAATTCATAATAAATATCAGAAATGTGGAATTGGATGATCGGCTTAAAATGATGCTAAAAAAATCTTAAAGGAGTCAAAAAAATAATGTTAAAATTTTAGTTGTATTATTTATTTAGTTAATCTTAAATTGCTTTATTTTCATAAATCTTCCATAAAGTTTTAGTGCAACAAACTAATTAAAAAATAACAATAAAATTTTTATTGAGACATAAGTCTTATATACTTTTTTTTAATCCTTATTGTTTTCTTATTTCTTATAATAAATATTCTATATTTTATCTTGAAGCTTAAAGGTTTGTTTATTCTAATTTTTATTTTGCGATATTTCGTCAACCATCGGTTAACATCTTCACGAACTTTTTAATAATGTATATAAAATTTTTTCTTTTTGAAAAAATATTTTATTCACGAAATATCGAAAAAAAAGAAAAAAAAATAGGAAATATAAACAAACCTTTAAGCTTGAAATAGAAATATTTATTATAAAGTTTAAAACAAATTTATGTACATATTTCCGTCAATACATTCATAAAAAGTTTTCAAACAAAAGGTATCATTAAATTCAATATCACATACTATTTATGTTCATAGGTTATGTCGGCATGTTGCTGGATGTAACGGTAAAGAAAGGTCCCAGCCCACTTGGGTCTAAATGTATTATGGTCCCATTGTGATACCTGTTGTGAAAAAACTTTCACGTGTGTAGTGATACTGACCAGAGTCTCTGCTAGGAACCTAGACCTGCCTCTGATAAACTAGCACACTACCCTCTAGACTACCAGGCCACCCATTTATGTTTATAAGTAAACTTAAATTATTATAAAATTAACAAAAAATCAATATAATTTATACCTATTACATATTTAATATTCTTCTTCAGCTTTTCAGATGCGTTCGAGATATCATTATAATACATAATATGTACATATGTATATGTTCTTACGCATTTTTTAATGAGACCGTTCGTTATTTTAAAATTTTGAAAACGTGTATTCGGCATTTTCAAACCACACCTAATATAAATTAGCGCATTCATAGTCTTCAATGTCATTCTACATTGAATTTTCGTTTTTATGGGATTCTTGCCACTACCCTTTCAACTTCAACGTTGCTAAGTGGCAAAACCAGGAACTTCATTGCAAAAGTAGCTAATTCAGTGAATGGATTTTCATTTATTGCATTTTTATTTTCATATATTGTATATTTATCCAGATATTAACTGTTGAATTCTTATTTAAACATAATTTTACATTTTTTTCTAACACATAATCATTGTGGTGCCGGATTTTAATTTTCTTTCGAATTATTGCCGGGATTACAGTTTTGAATGTGTAATCAAATAAAAATTGTGGTAGATTTTAAAATTAAGATTACTATATAGAATATTCTTAATTTAAATAATGCTGAAAAATGTTGATCCATATTACCCGACCAAACTATAAGAGTTTTACTTTAGGGCTACGAAAACAGAAATTGGAAAATGAAAGCAAGAAGATATGAAAAAATATATTGATGCCGGCATTCCGCATTGCCCTCACAAATACCCGTCAAGTTTTTTTCTTATCCCATTATCCATACAAAATGCATGTAGATGAACATATCGAGCGTTTGGTGCAATACCGTCGTAACTCAAAATTTTAATTTTTTGAGCTGGGTATGCAGAAATGATCTTTGGGGAAATATATATCTAGAGGAAAAATGATTATGTTTCCATCTCTAACTGTTTAGATTCTACAGCTACAAATGTCTCTATTGCCTCCAGCTATTTCCAACAATATTTATTTGCAATAATCAAATATTTCCTTTATGACAAGAAATTTACAAACAGAAAACATTACAAAACATGCCTCTTTATTTAAAAAATTTTAAAAAAATAACTTCAGTAAACGAAAATACTATCAAAAATATGGCTCAAAACTTCAAATGCATTTTTCTCAGTTCACGATTTTTTGAATTACGACCTAAGCCTCGATATATAATTTTTGAATGGTATAGTATAAATATAATTAGGAAACAGATCAACTATTTTATAAACACAACAGTTCGTTATTTTCCATCATTATTGTAGCGACAATATCACAAAATGAAAATGATTGTACTCATTACCCCAAGTTATTCTACGTACAGTGTAACCTCGGTTAACGCAATTATTTTAAACCAAATAAAAGGTTTATTTAGAAAACCAAAGGTTAACTTTTAAAATAAATTATATTTATTTAATTAAAATAAAGAATAAGAACAAACAAAAACAAACATATATTTAGAATAAATAAAATATATACATTCATGATGCACTAAACAGGTCAGAGGGATTCTCCTGATAAGATTTTGTAGAGTTGTGTCTTTAACGTCAGAAGTTGTGCATTTGTATAAAATTTTTTGATTTCTTTTTTGTTACATTTCCTATTTTATTGATTTGGCTATGGCTGTAAAACACAGGTTTGAAGAAATTTGTATAAAGTATTTCCAATCCAAACCTTTTCCATTAACCCCTCCTTCATAATTGCACTAAATTCTCTAAAATACTCGTATATGGATTATATTACATATATCTATATAATAAAACAGGATGTGTGTATGTATGTAACGTATGGACTCCAAAACGGCTGGGCCGATTTTGAAGAAATTTTCAGGGAATCTTCAGAATATGCAGGCGGGTGACACTGTGATTTTCGGTCTGCGGGCGGAGGGGCGTGTCAAAATCCAATTTTCATATTGCACCACCAATGACATACATATATTTATTTTTTTTTGCTTTTTTTTATTTTCAATAAATAAATCGTGTGATAATACAACACTAATGTTTGCTTAGGGCCAGCAACGCGGACCGGGTCAGCTAGTGAATAATCAAATTTAAGAATTTGCTTTTTACAAATTATTTTTATGTTTTCTACCAACAAGCGAAACAAACGACATTTTGTCTTTATTTTGTAGACAAATGTTTTTAAAAAGTGAGCAATTTGCTAACGCCTGTTGTTTTTGGCATTGGTGGATTGCTGTAGAGCCGCACTGACCTAATAATTGGATCATGTACACATTCTATGTAAATTTCTACTTATGACTGTTATTCAGTTAAAGACTCATATTTTTAATGGAAAAAGAACACAATTTTCGATTGTTTTTTTAGATGACATATTTTTGATTTACAAAAAACTATATTTAAAAATAAAATTTAAGTTTGTTTGCAAATTTGCGTTAATTGAGGTTTTCTTTTTTCTTGAAAAGTTGCGTTTACAGAGGCACAAATGTTAAGATTATGGTTGTTGTTGCGATTATGGCAGAGTTGCGCTTATCGCGGCTTCAGGTAACCGATATACATATGGATATGTAAATTCAACTTGAAATATATTTTTAAAGTTCTTAAAGCATGGATAATTAATAGTATATTGATAAAAGAAATTCATGCAAAAAAAAACGTAAAAAATACAAAAACTTTTCAATTGATTTTATGTACATCCATACACAAGTTTAATACAGCAAATTTTATAAGCTTTTTTTTTGTTAACATGTTAACCATCGATGCCATTGAAACCGCTTAAAAATATATTTTAAGTGAAATTTATATCTGTACGTATGCTTGTGAAAATTATTCTAGAAGTAGAAAAAAATTTTGATCTATTTTCTAACATGAAATTAACTGTATTAGTTCTTTGTAGCTGTAATTCGTTCTTTTATAATCTATTCACACTGCTCACACATGCGGTCGTCATTATGAAAGTAATTTTATTCAACATGTAGCTTTGTTGCATTGTATGCAGCGTTACCATATATTTTTTAAGAAAAATTTTTTATTTAAAAAAAAATTTAATTTTTCAACAAAAAACTTTTTTCCCACAAAAGTGTCTAAATAATGAACAAAAGCTCAAAAATACATATTTATGTATTTTGAATTCATTTTTATTGAAAATAAAATATACAAAATACAAAAAAAAAATTAGAGAACAACAGCAAACTTCTTATTCTACCCACGATTTAGAGTAGTTCCACATTTTTTTAGCTCTTGTTGGAGTCTCCGAAGTGTTTGTAACATATTCTACGCCATTTTCTCCACTTGCATTGCCGCTTAAAACTATAACACAAAAACAATTATTTAAAACTAACAATATTCGTTTCTCCTTAAATATTTATCCATGCTTTTTTGAAATAGAAAACTCTTAGGTGTGACACATTATAAAATCGTTGACATATTATAGTGAAATCATATAATATTTTCATCATATATACTGTAAATAAAAAATTAATAAATAAAACTTGAAAATTTGCATGAAACCTTAAAAATTTTTTTTCTTTCAAAAAACTTGAAAGAGGGGAAAACTTGACAAATGGTAACGCCGAAGGTTTGATAACCCAGCGTTACCATATATTTTTTATTTAAAAAAAAACTTAATTTTTCAACAAAAAACTTTTTTCCACAAAATGATCCAAATAATGAAAAAAGCACAAAAATATTGAATTAATTTTTATTGAAAATAAAATAAACAAAAAAAGTTAAACAATACCAGCAAACTTATTCTTCACACGATTTTGAGCAGATGTGTCTGTTGCGTATTCTAAGCCATTTTCTCCACTTGTATTGCTGCTTAAAACTAATAACACACAATAACAAAAATATTCCATTATCCTTCCCATTTCTCTTTATATTTTTAACCATGCTTTCTTGAAATAGAAAACTTTTTAAAAAAAGAAACAGCCATAAAAAACTATAACATTATTAATACTGCACAGTTGTTTTAAAGAGGGAATATACACATTTAATACTGAAAAATTACAAAATCGTTTACATTACGTGGCAAATCAATTAATATGTTCCTCGTATATCTGTAAATTAAATATTAATAAACAAAACTTGAAAATTTGAATGAATTTCAAAAAAGCAAAACTTACTTTTTGGCATTTTAAAAACCTTAAAAAATAAGGAAAAACTTGAGAAATGGAAAATGGTAAATCATTCTTGAACACTCAACTCTAAATGACATAAATGACATACATATATGAATCTAAACGAACTTGTGCAACAAATTGAATATTAATTCTAAAACTATAGACTATAAAAAGCATTTTAAGCCTACATTGAAAAAACTTATATGAATATCACATCTAGCAGTTGTGCGTTCACGACTATTATCCTGATTTTATTCAACATAGATTTTTGTAGCATGATTAGAAGTGAAGAAAACTTCTTTATGTACTCGTACGTAGCTGTATTGCGATTCAGTAACTTTTAACGATTCAACAATTGTTAAATTTGTCGACGTTTCAGGTTTTTTTTTTTTTTTTTTTTTATCTTGGACCAGTGTCAGGGGATGACCCCTTTTGTTTATAGCAATGTTGCTGCGCTTCTGATGTCAAGGGGAGGCATTGTTTAAGTAGCCATCTTTAGTAATTATTTTCTTCGCTGGTGCTCCAAAATACGCCGAAAGAGGGCGCTCTGATGTGCCTTTGGATTGCTATCAGCTGATGCCGGAACTATTCAGTGACCAGTGACTATATAACTTAACAAATAAAATATTGAAGAAGTATACAGTTTCTATTAGTTACGCTCGAAAAGTAACCAAAATAAAAAAAAATATTCACATCTGCAAACCGGAAAGAAATAAACATAACCCATTTTGGTTAGAAATGATTTACGATTTACAAAATAATTAATAAATTGTGCAACGAAGTCATAATATGTATGTATGTATGTATATTTAAATATTAATGGTCGTTTTATTTTTTTGCTATTCAAAAGCTTGCGAAACATTAGTTTTTAAAGGCAATTTTTGGCATGCGATTGATATCGATAGAAAGAAAATAAAGAAATTTACTAATCGTCTGTTTCTTTAATGCGGAAGGAATTTTCTTGGAGTTATATTTTTCGAAAAGAATAATTATTTTTAATAAATTGGAGCCAGTTTAACGAGACCACTCCTACGCTTCTTAATATGTTAAAAAAAAATGCTTTTCGTCACAATAATAATAATAAGTAAAATAATTTAAAATCCTGGAAAAATGGAAATCTTGGATTTGTTTATGCACATTTGCAACAAGATTTTTTGCTTGTAATTTTTTATTTTTTTTTATTTCCTTGAAAGAGTTTGCGTTCAAATAAGTTGCAAACGGTGTTAAGAAATTAAATAAAACTTTTTTACCAATAATAAACCAATCAAATAACTATTTATTACAACGTACAACAGCTTTCCAGCGATTGATAACTATGTATGTCCTAATACATACATACATGCAGAATAAAGTTAAAATACGACTTAAAATAAAAAACACTATATATGGGCATTTCCAAAACTTATAACGGGACTCTCGCTTAACTTTGAAGTGGATTAATTAATCATAAATTCTCTTTTTTTTCACTTTTTCCAACTTTAAATAACTGAAATTTATTATAAAATGTCAGGAGGAGCGAACGCCACTCCCGGCAACCAAAAATTAGACGAAAGGACGCTACACGCGTTATGCTTTTTTGTGCTGAACTTGATCTTCTTATATAAATCATTGTCTAAACTCAGTGAACATTTTTTTAGCATGCGAGCAGTAAATAATAAAAATTTGCAAATAAAACACAAACAGCAACAACCACACACGTTATATTAATAGTGATAGAGATGACTGCGTGACTAAATTCTTAAACTGTTACATAAAGTGTGTCGCAATTATTTTTGAAGTGCTGTCAGGCTTTTGTTTGTTGTTTGGCTTTCCAGAGTTTTCTGCGTCGGTCGTACTGGGTAATTGATTCGCCACAACTAACTGTATCGTTAATGGTTCGTTATTAACCTCATTGGTACTTCCCATACGAAGGCATAGGTCGTTTAAAGCTTCTCACAAAACAATTTCAAATTGCTGATAATATCATCGTTTACATATGATCGGAACTCTGCCTGCCCAATCATATTTTTTATACGGTGTGGCCGATGTTAGTCGATTCGACTAACATACGCAAAGTATCGATTCTGTCGAACCTCCGAGTACACCTAATTTTTTTGAGGGTGGCGATGGCACGATGGATGGTAGTCTGCACGTTGACTACACAACCAAAAAACAGACCTGGGTTCAACCCCAGTTTCAGACAAAAAAAAAAAAAAAAAAATTTTTAAATAAAAATAAACATCTCGTATTTTTCTGATGTGCATTAGTGTGTCTTTGTGTGTAAGTTGTTGTCGGAAGGTTTCAGTGGCGAAGGCATAGTCACTGGTCACTGAACAATACCGGCTTCAGCTGATATCAATCCACAATCACATCAGAACGCCCTCCTTCGTCGGTATTGTGTAGCACCGGCGAAGTAAAATAATAATAAAAATAGCTACTAAACCGAAGCTTCAGCACTGCTACGAGTATAAAAAACAAAAGAACGTGCGAAAGCAGAGCTGCAAAATAATTAATTAAGCTTCACCTCCTGTCGTTTCTTCTACTATCCCTTTCCTATAGTTCCCAGCACAATGCTTCGCATATGTAGGAGTCATCTCCTGAGTGCTGGTCCTAGATAAAAAAAAAAAAAAAGTTACCAGAAAAGTATACTACTATGCCCTTTTATATAAAACAATTAAAAACATATATATTGGGTTTGATTTTTTATTTATTATTAATATATCACTCAGGGGCAAGGCTCAGAAGAGATGGGGTTCTATCACCGGCTGCGCCATATCAAAGGCTCTGTGGCCGTGATATGTTATACGTAGAACTCGGCAACTCATGCGCTTTTCCCGATTGTCCATTAGTAGACTCACGGGCATCTGCACGAGCTACTGGTCTATCGGGGTGCATTCTAAGAAGACGGGCATTCCGTTTAATGGGTTGTGAGGAGGATTCGGCGAGGGAGACTTTTGTGAACTTACTCTGTGAGTGCACCGATCTAGCTAAATCAAGGTTAAAATTCCTTGGGGGCCTTTCTTAGACAACTTGGGGCTGTGTCCTCGGTTAGATCTGACGGATATAGTGAGGTACGTGGACGGCACAGGGTGGCTGTAACGTTCTCTGCTTTCTACGGGGCTAGGGTATCAAAACGGCAACTACGGGTGCTACTTGTGTCGAGCCATCTTTGTCGACTACCCTCTATCCTAACCTAACGTAATATAATCACTGGCTGTTCTTTTTCAGTCTTACCAATATCACTTGTTGTTTTTAAAAATATAAAAAATAAATAAAATAAACTTGAAAATGAAAGAAAAATGAAAGGTTTTATGCCATTATAAAATTAAAGCATTGGTTTAAGTAAATAGACTCCCCACATATATTTTCGTCGTTCTAGTATAGACAGAGCATATATTCGTTATTCTTTAAATTTCATCATTAGATATTATCGACAAATGTTAGTCGTTCTGACTACGTAGCTTCTTCACAAATATCACAATGGAACCAACCATAATAAATTGGACCCAAGTAGGTTGAAACCTTTACGTTCAGCAATCTGCCGAACTAACCTAACGTAAGCAAGTGAAGGCGCATGTAGTACCATTTCGCGAAAAGTGGATGAAAAAATGTCCACGGTTAGAAAATGAAAAGGTGGACAAAATAACATGTTTACGCTTTGCAAAATATCAATAACGCAAAATAGACTACATGTTTCTACTGTTGCTAATGTGAGACAAGCAAAGGGATTATTAAAGTCAACAAATTCTTGGTGCTTCAATTTTGAAATAACAGATATATTATTATCAAAAACATTTTATAAATAAAATTTGTTAATAAATGATCTCTAGTATTGACGTTTCTGAAGTTAATAAATCGTACTGCCATGGATTAAAAAGTACTTTTTGTTTTCGGAGTTGCGACAATAGAATAAAATTCTTAAATTTTCTTTTTGTTTTAAATGTTGTTACGCGAACGAACGAACTCGAGGAATATCGTGAGCCACGCAGTTAAAAAATTTTAAATAAGATAAATATTCACGCTGTACATGCTTCACACTTAATATACGTGTTGAAAACACTAGTCACGCACCCATCTCTAGCAGGGTGTCTATACAGGGTGTCCGCCGGGAAGGTAAACATTAATCTTAACAGTTCATATTTGGCAGTCGTGAAGTAGACACGTGGCAAATTTATTATGGAAAAATATTCGATAAACCAACGTGTTTTAATCGTTAAAACATTTTATCAAATTCAATCATCGATTACTGTGACGATGAGAAAGTTACGTGAAATTTTTGGGAGAAACCACGTGCCAACAAAACGCACTATTCATCGTGTCGTGAATGATTTCGAAGAAAGAGGGTCTGTAGGTGATAGGCCCAAGCATGGACCACAACGTACTACAAGATCGGCTGGAAACATTACTGCTGCTCAAGAAAGTGTTCCAAACAATCCATAAACCTCAATTCGACGCCGTGCTCAGAAGCTTGGTCTTCAAAGAACAACTTTGGCCACAATTTTTAACGCCACAACTGCATGCTTTGGGCTTGATTAACATGTGGTGCCACATCGCATACAGCCAGGATTACAATAGAATTACTGCGAGACCTCTTTCCACAACAAGTTATTTCAAGAAATGGTGATGTTGATTGGCCTCCACGGTCGCCTGATTTGACTGCTCCGGACTTCTTTTTGTGGGGATATCTGAAAAGCAAGGTTAATGCAAACAAAACAGAACCGTTTCAGCAACTCAAACAAAATATTCGTGATGAAATTAATGAAATACCGCGTGAAATGTGTGAGAATAAAGTAATAAAACATATATAAATATAAGATCCATTCTCTTACATTTAATCAAAAATTATAAACAAGCAACGTAGTATACCTTCCCGGCGGACACCCTGTATATAGTTACAGTTGTTGTTGTTTGTGTTTTATTTGCAAATTTTTATTATTTACTACTGACATGTGTCATTATTCTTACTGAGTTTATAAAATGATTTGTATAAGATGTTCAAGTTGAGCGGACAAAAGCATTAATCATCTGCGTAGGGGTTGCCGTGATCATGAAGGCGGTTCCCCCGGAGTGAGTCTTGGCCATTGCACTTTCGGTTAAGTATGACCTTCGCGATTATTCCTAATCGAATAACTCGTGCGTCTAATTTTTGGGTGCCGGGAGTGGCGTTCGCTTGCTGGCGGGAGTGGCGTTCGCCCCTCCTGACATTTTATAATAAATTTCAGTTGTTTAAAGTTGGAAAAAATGAAAAAATGAAAATTTATGATTATTTATCCCACTTCAAAGGCAAGCGAGAGTCCCGTTCTAGGTTCTGGAAATGCCTATATATAGTGTTGTTTATTTTAAGTCATATTTTAACTTTATTCTGCATGTATGTATGTATGTATTACAACATACATAGTTATCAATCGCTGGAAAGCTGTTGTACGTTGTAATAAATAGTTATTTGATTGGTTTGTTATTGGTAAAAAAGTTTTATTTAATTTCTTAACACCGTTTGCAACTTATTTGAACGCAAACTCTTTCAAGGAAATAAAAAAAAATGAAAAATTACAAGCAAAAAACCATTTAGTGCGCAATAGTAGTAGTAATAGTAGCTACTAATTTACACTAATTTACACTAATTTACACGCTGATTTATACAAACCTTCAGCGTTACCATTTGTCAAGTTTTCCACTCTTTCAAGTTTATTGAAATGGAAAAAATTTTTAAGGTTTCATGCAAATTTTCAAGTTTTATTTCTTTCAAAAAACTAGAAAGAGGGGAAAACTTGACAAATGGTAACGCCGAAGGTTTGATAACCCAGCGTTACCATATATTTTTTACTTAAAAAAAAACTTAATTTTTCAACAAAAAACTTTTTTCCACAAAATGATCCAAATAATGAAAAAAGCACAAAAATATTGAATTCATTTTTATTGAAAATAAAATAAACAAAAAAAGTTAAACAATACCAGCAAACTTATTCTTCACACGATTTTGAGCAGATGTGTCTGTTGCGTATTCTAAGCCATTTTCTCCACTTGTATTGCTGCTTAAAACTAATAACACACAATAACAAAAATATTCCATTATCCTTCCCATTTCTCTTTATATTTTTAACCATGATTTCTTGAAATAGAAAACTTTTTAAAAAAAGAAACAGCCATAAAAAACTATAACATTATTAATACTGCACAGTTGTTTTAAAGAGGGAATATACACATTTAATACTGAAAAATTACAAAATCGTTTACATTACGTGGCAAATCAATTAATATGTTCCTCGTATATCTGTAAATTAAATATTAATAAACAAAACTTGAAAATTTGAATGAATTTCAAAAAAGCAAAACTTACTTTTTGGCATTTTAAAAACCTTAAAAAATAAGGAAAAACTTGAGAAATGGAAAATGGTAAATCATTCTTGAACACTCAACTCTAAATGACATAAATGACATACATATATGAATCTAAACGAACTTGTGCAACAAATTGAATATTAATTCTAAAACTATAGACTATAAAAAGCATTTTAAGCCTACATTGAAAAAACTTATATGAATATCACATCTAGCAGTTGTGCGTTCACGACTATTATCCTGATTTTATTCAACATAGATTTTTGTAGCATGATTAGAAGTGAAGAAAACTTCTTATGTACTCGTACGTAGCTGTATTGCGATTCAGTAACTTTTAACGATTCAACAATTGTTAAATTTGTCGACGTTTCAGGTTTTTTTTTTTTTTTTTTTTTTTATCTTGGACCATTGCTTAGGGGCTATCCCCTACATATGCAATGCATTGCACTGGAACTAGAGAGAAGGATAGGGAAGAAATAGACAGGTGGTGAAGTGGAAGTGGTAGGAAGATAGAGCTTAATTCTTGCACAATTCTGCAGTTGCGTGTAAATTATAAAGCAAAGTTTCGGCGTCTCTGATGGTTTTGACGCATTATTTTTAAGCTAATGGAGCCATTTATTTATTATTTTAAATAAAATAAAAATTTTTTTTCTGATTTGACCCGGCTGGGAATCGAACCTGGGTCTTTCTGGTTGCAGAGCCAACACGCTGACTACTCGCCATCAGCTTGCATTAACGGCTGTGCGATTCTGCAACTTGATGTTAACATAAGTGGTTAAACATTAAAATCGAGTGGCATCTCTGTGAAAATATACGAAAAGCACAAAGAGGAGGACGTAAAAAACAAACAAACGCTTCGTATTTAAAACGAAATAAAAAATCTTTTTTATTAATTTTATTTTATTTAGTATTTCTTTACTTGTTCATTATGTAATTATAATATTTTATTAAGGTAATTTAAAATATTTATAAACACAACATGTAAATTTGTTGGAGCACATTCATTTTGCCGACAATTACTTTAACGACACGATTCTCGTAACAAAACTTAGTGAATCACACTACTGATTAAAGCCACGAAAGGGTGTTGACACTGTTGCGCAATCAGCGTATTTATAGAAATTCAAAATGTAATTTTTTTTCTTCTCTTGGACCAGTGTCACGGGATGACCCCTTTTGTTTATAGCACTGTTGCTGTGCTTCTGATGTCAAGGGGAGGCATTGTCAGTAACCATCTTTAGTAATTATTGTCTTCGCTGGTCCTCCAAAAAAAAAACCGGCGCTCTAATGTGTCTGTGGATTGGTATCAGCTGTTGCCGGAACTATTCAGTGACCAGTGACTATATAACTTAACAAATAAAATATAGAAGAAGTATACAGTTTCTATTAGTTACGCTGGAACAGTAACCAAAATAAAAAAAAATATTCACATCTGCAAACCGGAAAGAAATAAACATAACCCATTTTGGTTAGAAATGATTTACGATTTACAAAATAATTAATAAATTGTGCAACGAAGTCATAATATGTATGTATGTATGTATATTTAAATATTAATGGTCGTTTTATTTTTTTGCTATTCAAAAGCTGGCGAAACATTAGTTTTTAAAGGCAAATTTTGGCATGCGATTGATATCGATAGAAAGAAAAAAAAGAAATTTACTAATCGTCTGTTTCTTTAATACGGAAGCAATTTTCTTGGAGTTATATTTTTCGAAAAGAATAATTATTTTTAATAAATTGGAGCCAGTTTAACGAGACCACTCCTACGCTTCTTAGTATATTTTTAAAAAAGATGCTTTTCGTCACAACAATACATTGGTTGCTCTAGTAAAATAATTTAAAATCTTGGAAAAATGGAAATCTTGGTTTTGTTTATGCACATTTGCTTGTAATTTTTGATTTTATTTTATTCCCTTTAAAGAGTTTGCGTTCAAATAAGTTGCAAACGGTGTTAAGAAATTAAATAAAACTTTTTTAACAGTGACAAACCAGTAAAAGAACTATTTATTACAACGTACAACAGCTTTCCAGCGATTGATAACTATGTATGTTGTAATACATACATACATACATGCAGAATAAAGTTAAAATATGACTTAAAATAAAAAACACTATATATGGGCATTTCCAAAACTTGTAACGGGACTCTCGCTTGCCTTTGAAGTGGATTAATTAATCATAAATTCTCTTTTTTTTCACTTTTTCCAACTTTAAATAACTGAAATTTATTATAAAATGTCGAGACGGGGCGAACGCCACTCCCGGCAACCAAAAATTAGACGAAAGGACGCTACACGCGTTATGCTTTTTTGTGCTGAACTTGATCTTCTTATATAAATCATTGTCTAAACTCAGTGAACATTTTTTTAGCATGCGAGCAGTAAATAATAAAAATTTGCAAATAAAACACAAACAGCAACAACCACACACGTTATATTAATAGTGATAGAGATGACTGCGTGACTAAATTCTTAAACTGTTACATAAAGTGTGTCGCAATTATTTTTGAAGTGCTGTCAGGCTTTTGTTTGTTGTTTGGCTTTCCAGAGTTTTCTGCGTCGGTCGTACTGGGTAATTGATTCGCCACAACTAACTGTATCGTTAATGGTTCGTTATTAACCTCATTGGTACTTCCCATACGAAGGCATAGGTCGTTTAAAGCTTCTCACAAAACAATTTCAAATTGCTGATAATATCATCGTTTACATATGATCGGAACTCTGCCTGCCCAATCATATTTTTTATACGGTGTGGCCGATGTTAGTCGATTCGACTAACATACGCAAAGTATCGATTCTGTCGAACCTCCGAGTACACCTAATTTTTTTGAGGGTGGCGATGGCACGATGGATGGTAGTCTGCACGTTGACTACACAACCAAAAAACAGACCTGGGTTCAACCCCAGTTTCAGACAAAAAAAAAAAAAAAAAAATTTTTAAATAAAAATAAACATCTCGTATTTTTCTGATGTGCATTAGTGTGTCTTTGTGTGTAAGTTGTTGTCGGAAGGTTTCAGTGGCGAAGGCATAGTCCCTGGTCACTGAACAATACCGCCTTCAGCTGATATCAATCCACAATCACATCAGAACGCCCTCCTTCGTCGGTATTGTGTAGCACCGGCGAAGTAAAATAATAATAAAAATAGCTACTAAACCGAAGCTTCAGCACTGCTACGAGTATAAAAAACAAAAGAACGTGCGAAAGCAGAGCTGCAAAATAATTAATTAAGCTTCACCTCCTGTCGTTTCTTCTACTATCCCTTTCCTATAGTTCCCAGCACAATGCTTCGCATATGTAGGAGTCATCTCCTGAGTGCTGGTCCTAGATAAAAAAAAAAAAAAAAGTTACCAGAAAAGTATACTACTATGCCCTTTTATATAAAACAATTAAAAACATATATATTGGGTTTGATTTTTTATTTATTATTAATATATCACTCAGGGGCAAGGCTCAGAAGAGATGGGGTTCTATCACCGGCTGCGCCATATCAAAGGCTCTGTGGCCGTGATATGTTATACGTAGAACTCGGCAACTCATGCGCTTTTCCCGATTGTCCATTAGTAGACTCACGGGCATCTGCACGAGCTACTGGTCTATCGGGGTGCATTCTAAGAAGACGGGCATTCCGTTTAATGGGTTGTGAGGAGGATTCGGCGAGGGAGACTTTTGTGAACTTACTCTGTGAGTGCACCGATCTAGCTAAATCAAGGTTAAAATTCCTTGGGGGGCCTTTCTTAGACAACTTGGGGCTGTGTCCTCGGTTAGATCTGACGGATATAGTGAGGTACGTGGACGGCACAGGGTGGCTGTAACGTTCTCTGCTTTCTACGGGGCTAGGGTATCAAAACGGCAACTACGGGTGCTACTTGTGTCGAGCCATCTTTGTCGACTACCCTCTATCCTAACCTAACGTAATATAATCACTGGCTGTTCTTTTTCAGTCTTACCAATATCACTTGTTGTTTTTAAAAATATAAAAAATAAATAAAATAAACTTGAAAATGAAAGAAAAATGAAAGGTTTTATGCCATTATAAAATTAAAGCATTGGTTTAAGTAAATAGACTCCCCACATATATTTTCGTCGTTCTAGTATAGACAGAGCATATATTCGTTATTCTTTAAATTTCATCATTAGATATTATCGACAAATGTTAGTCGTTCTGACTACGTAGCTTCTTCACAAATATCACAATGGAACCAACCATAATAAATTGGACCCAAGTAGGTTGAAACCTTTACGTTCAGCAATCTGCCGAACTAACCTAACGTAAGCAAGTGAAGGCGCATGTAGTACCATTTCGCGAAAAGTGGATGAAAAAATGTCCACGGTTAGAAAATGAAAAGGTGGACAAAATAACATGTTTACGCTTTGCAAAATATCAATAACGCAAAATAGACTACATGTTTCTACTGTTGCTAATGTGAGACAAGCAAAGGGATTATTAAAGTCAACAAATTCTTGGTGCTTCAATTTTGAAATAACAGATATATTATTATCAAAAACATTTTATAAATAAAATTTGTTAATAAATGATCTCTAGTATTGACGTTTCTGAAGTTAATAAATCGTACTGCCATGGATTAAAAAGTACTTTTTGTTTTCGGAGTTGCGACAATAGAATAAAATTCTTAAATTTTCTTTTTGTTTTAAATGTTGTTACGCGAACGAACGAACTCGAGGAACATCGTGAGCCACGCAGTTAAAAAATTTTAAATAAGATAAATATTCACGCTGTACATGCTTCACACTTAATATACGTGTTGAAAACACTAGTCACGCACCCATCTCTAGCAGGGTGTCTATACAGGGTGTCCGCCGGGAAGGTAAACATTAATCTTAACAGTTCATATTTGGCAGTCGTGAAGTAGACACGTGGCAAATTTATTATGGAAAAATATTCGATAAACCAACGTGTTTTAATCGTTAAAACATTTTATCAAATTCAATCATCGATTACTGTGACGATGAGAAAGTTACGTGAAATTTTTGGGAGAAACCACGTGCCAACAAAACGCACTATTCATCGTGTCGTGAATGATTTCGAAGAAAGAGGGTCTGTAGGTGATAGGCCCAAGCATGGACCACAACGTACTACAAGATCGGCTGGAAACATTACTGCTGCTCAAGAAAGTGTTCCAAACAATCCATCAACCTCAATTCGACGCCGTGCTCAGAAGCTTGGTCTTCAAAGAACAACTTTGGCCACAATTTTTAACGCCACAACTGCATGCTTTGGGCTTGATTAACATGTGGTGCCACATCGCATACAGCCAGGATTACAATAGAATTACTGCGAGACCTCTTTCCACAACAAGTTATTTCAAGAAATGGTGATGTTGATTGGCCTCCACGGTCGCCTGATTTGACTGCTCCGGACTTCTTTTTGTGGGGATATCTGAAAAGCAAGGTTAATGCAAACAAAACAGAACCGTTTCAGCAACTCAAACAAAATATTCGTGATGAAATTAATGAAATACCGCGTGAAATGTGTGAGAATAAAGTAATAAAACATATATAAATATAAGATCCATTCTCTTACATTTAATCAAAAATTATAAACAAGCAACGTAGTATACCTTCCCGGCGGACACCCTGTATATAGTTACAGTTGTTGTTGTTTGTGTTTTATTTGCAAATTTTTATTATTTACTACTGACATGTGTCATTATTCTTACTGAGTTTATAAAATGATTTGTATAAGATGTTCAAGTTGAGCGGACAAAAGCATTAAACATCTGCGTAGGGGTTGCCGTGATCATGAAGGCGGTTCCCCCGGAGTGAGTCTTGGCCATTGCACTTTCGGTTAAGTATGACCTTCGCGATTATTCCTAATCGAATAACTCGTGCGTCTAATTTTTGGGTGCCGGGAGTGGCGTTCGCTTGCTGGCGGGAGTGGCGTTCGCCCCTCCTGACATTTTATAATAAATTTCAGTTGTTTAAAGTTGGAAAAAATGAAAAAATGAAAATTTATGATTATTTATCCCACTTCAAAGGCAAGCGAGAGTCCCGTTCTAGGTTCTGGAAATGCCTATATATAGTGTTGTTTATTTTAAGTCATATTTTAACTTTATTCTGCATGTATGTATGTATGTATTACAACATACATAGTTATCAATCGCTGGAAAGCTGTTGTACGTTGTAATAAATAGTTATTTGATTGGTTTGTTATTGGTAAAAAAGTTTTATTTAATTTCTTAACACCGTTTGCAACTTATTTGAACGCAAACTCTTTCAAGGAAATAAAAAAAAATGAAAAATTACAAGCAAAAAACCATTTAGTGCGCAATAGTAGTAGTAATAGTAGCTACTAATTTACACTAATTTACACTAATTTACACGCTGATTTATACAAACCTTCAGCGTTACCATTTGTCAAGTTTTCCACTCTTTCAAGTTTATTGAAATGGAAAAAATTTTTAAGGTTTCATGCAAATTTTCAAGTTTTATTTCTTTCAAAAAACTAGAAAGAGGGGAAAACTTGACAAATGGTAACGCCGAAGGTTTGATAACCCAGCGTTACCATATATTTTTTACTTAAAAAAAAACTTAATTTTTCAACAAAAAACTTTTTTCCACAAAATGATCCAAATAATGAAAAAAGCACAAAAATATTGAATTCATTTTTATTGAAAATAAAATAAACAAAAAAAGTTAAACAATACCAGCAAACTTATTCTTCACACGATTTTGAGCAGATGTGTCTGTTGCGTATTCTAAGCCATTTTCTCCACTTGTATTGCTGCTTAAAACTAATAACACACAATAACAAAAATATTCCATTATCCTTCCCATTTCTCTTTATATTTTTAACCATGATTTCTTGAAATAGAAAACTTTTTAAAAAAAGAAACAGCCATAAAAAACTATAACATTATTAATACTGCACAGTTGTTTTAAAGAGGGAATATACACATTTAATACTGAAAAATTACAAAATCGTTTACATTACGTGGCAAATCAATTAATATGTTCCTCGTATATCTGTAAATTAAATATTAATAAACAAAACTTGAAAATTTGAATGAATTTCAAAAAAGCAAAACTTACTTTTTGGCATTTTAAAAACCTTAAAAAATAAGGAAAAACTTGAGAAATGGAAAATGGTAAATCATTCTTGAACACTCAACTCTAAATGACATAAATGACATACATATATGAATCTAAACGAACTTGTGCAACAAATTGAATATTAATTCTAAAACTATAGACTATAAAAAGCATTTTAAGCCTACATTGAAAAAACTTATATGAATATCACATCTAGCAGTTGTGCGTTCACGACTATTATCCTGATTTTATTCAACATAGATTTTTGTAGCATGATTAGAAGTGAAGAAAACTTCTTATGTACTCGTACGTAGCTGTATTGCGATTCAGTAACTTTTAACGATTCAACAATTGTTAAATTTGTCGACGTTTCAGGTTTTTTTTTTTTTTTTTTTTTTTTATCTTGGACCATTGCTTAGGGGCTATCCCCTACATATGCAATGCATTGCACTGGAACTAGAGAGAAAGATAGGGAAGAAATAGACAGGTGGTGAAGTGGAAGTGGTAGGAAGATAGAGCTTAATTCTTGCACAATTCTGCAGTTGCGTGTAAATTATAAAGCAAAGTTTCGGCGTCTCTGATGGTTTTGACGCATTATTTTTAAGCTAATGGAGCCATTTATTTATTATTTTAAATAAAATAAAAATTTTTTTTCTGATTTGACCCGGCTGGGAATCGAACCTGGGTCTTTCTGGTTGCAGAGCCAACACGCTGACTACTCGCCATCAGCTTGCATTAACGGCTGTGCGATTCTGCAACTTGATGTTAACATAAGTGGTTAAACATTAAAATCGAGTGGCATCTCTGTGAAAATATACGAAAAGCACAAAGAGGAGGACGTAAAAAACAAACAAACGCTTCGTATTTAAAACGAAATAAAAAATCTTTTTTATTAATTTTATTTTATTTAGTATTTCTTTACTTGTTCATTATGTAATTATAATATTTTATTAAGGTAATTTAAAATATTTATAAACACAACATGTAAATTTGTTGGAGCACATTCATTTTGCCGACAATTACTTTAACGACACGATTCTCGTAACAAAACTTAGTGAATCACACTACTGATTAAAGCCACGAAAGGGTGTTGACACTGTTGCGCAATCAGCGTATTTATAGAAATTCAAAATGTAATTTTTTTTCTTCTCTTGGACCAGTGTCACGGGATGACCCCTTTTGTTTATAGCACTGTTGCTGTGCTTCTGATGTCAAGGGGAGGCATTGTCAGTAACCATCTTTAGTAATTATTGTCTTCGCTGGTCCTCCAAAAAAAAAACCGGCGCTCTAATGTGTCTGTGGATTGGTATCAGCTGTTGCCGGAACTATTCAGTGACCAGTGACTATATAACTTAACAAATAAAATATAGAAGAAGTATACAGTTTCTATTAGTTACGCTGGAACAGTAACCAAAATAAAAAAAAATATTCACATCTGCAAACCGGAAAGAAATAAACATAACCCATTTTGGTTAGAAATGATTTACGATTTACAAAATAATTAATAAATTGTGCAACGAAGTCATAATATGTATGTATGTATGTATATTTAAATATTAATGGTCGTTTTATTTTTTTGCTATTCAAAAGCTGGCGAAACATTAGTTTTTAAAGGCAAATTTTGGCATGCGATTGATATCGATAGAAAGAAAAAAAAGAAATTTACTAATCGTCTGTTTCTTTAATACGGAAGCAATTTTCTTGGAGTTATATTTTTCGAAAAGAATAATTATTTTTAATAAATTGGAGCCAGTTTAACGAGACCACTCCTACGCTTCTTAGTATATTTTTAAAAAAGATGCTTTTCGTCACAACAATACATTGGTTGCTCTAGTAAAATAATTTAAAATCTTGGAAAAATGGAAATCTTGGTTTTGTTTATGCACATTTGCTTGTAATTTTTGATTTTATTTTATTCCCTTTAAAGAGTTTGCGTTCAAATAAGTTGCAAACGGTGTTAAGAAATTAAATAAAACTTTTTTAACAGTGACAAACCAGTAAAAGAACTATTTATTACAACGTACAACAGCTTTCCAGCGATTGATAACTATGTATGTTGTAATACATACATACATACATGCAGAATAAAGTTAAAATATGACTTAAAATAAAAAACACTATATATGGGCATTTCCAAAACTTGTAACGGGACTCTCGCTTGCCTTTGAAGTGGATTAATTAATCATAAATTCTCTTTTTTTTCACTTTTTCCAACTTTAAATAACTGAAATTTATTATAAAATGTCGAGACGGGGCGAACGCCACTCCCGGCAACCAAAAATTAGACGAAAGGACGCTACACGCGTTATGCTTTTTTGTGCTGAACTTGATCTTCTTATATAAATCATTGTCTAAACTCAGTGAACATTTTTTTAGCATGCGAGCAGTAAATAATAAAAATTTGCAAATAAAACACAAACAGCAACAACCACACACGTTATATTAATAGTGATAGAGATGACTGCGTGACTAAATTCTTAAACTGTTACATAAAGTGTGTCGCAATTATTTTTGAAGTGCTGTCAGGCTTTTGTTTGTTGTTTGGCTTTCCAGAGTTTTCTGCGTCGGTCGTACTGGGTAATTGATTCGCCACAACTAACTGTATCGTTAATGGTTCGTTATTAACCTCATTGGTACTTCCCATACGAAGGCATAGGTCGTTTAAAGCTTCTCACAAAACAATTTCAAATTGCTGATAATATCATCGTTTACATATGATCGGAACTCTGCCTGCCCAATCATATTTTTTATACGGTGTGGCCGATGTTAGTCGATTCGACTAACATACGCAAAGTATCGATTCTGTCGAACCTCCGAGTACACCTAATTTTTTTGAGGGTGGCGATGGCACGATGGATGGTAGTCTGCACGTTGACTACACAACCAAAAAACAGACCTGGGTTCAACCCCAGTTTCAGACAAAAAAAAAAAAAAAAAAATTTTTAAATAAAAATAAACATCTCGTATTTTTCTGATGTGCATTAGTGTGTCTTTGTGTGTAAGTTGTTGTCGGAAGGTTTCAGTGGCGAAGGCATAGTCCCTGGTCACTGAACAATACCGCCTTCAGCTGATATCAATCCACAATCACATCAGAACGCCCTCCTTCGTCGGTATTGTGTAGCACCGGCGAAGTAAAATAATAATAAAAATAGCTACTAAACCGAAGCTTCAGCACTGCTACGAGTATAAAAAACAAAAGAACGTGCGAAAGCAGAGCTGCAAAATAATTAATTAAGCTTCACCTCCTGTCGTTTCTTCTACTATCCCTTTCCTATAGTTCCCAGCACAATGCTTTGCATATGTAGGAGTCATCTCCTGAGTGCTGGTCCTAGATAAAAAAAAAAAAAAAAGTTACCAGAAAAGTATACTACTATGCCCTTTTATATAAAACAATTAAAAACATATATATTGGGTTTGATTTTTTATTTATTATTAATATATCACTCAGGGGCAAGGCTCAGAAGAGATGGGGTTCTATCACCGGCTGCGCCATATCAAAGGCTCTGTGGCCGTGATATGTTATACGTAGAACTCGGCAACTCATGCGCTTTTCCCGATTGTCCATTAGTAGACTCACGGGCATCTGCACGAGCTACTGGTCTATCGGGGTGCATTCTAAGAAGACGGGCATTCCGTTTAATGGGTTGTGAGGAGGATTCGGCGAGGGAGACTTTTGTGAACTTACTCTGTGAGTGCACCGATCTAGCTAAATCAAGGTTAAAATTCCTTGGGGGCCTTTCTTAGACAACTTGGGGCTGTGTCCTCGGTTAGATCTGACGGATATAGTGAGGTACGTGGACGGCACAGGGTGGCTGTGACGTTCTCTGCTTTCTACGGGGCTAGGGTATCAAAACGGCAACTACGGCAGCTACTTGTGTCGAGCCATCTTTGTCGACTACCCTCTATCCTAACCTAACGTAATATAATCACTGGCTGTTCTTTTTCAGTCTTACCAATATCACTTGTTGTTTTTAAAAATATAAAAAATAAATAAAATAAACTTGAAAATGAAAGAAAAATGAAAGGTTTTATGCCATTATAAAATTAAAGCATTGGTTTAAGTAAATAGACTCCCCACATATATTTTCGTCGTTCTAGTATAGACAGAGCATATATTCGTTATTCTTTA
This sequence comes from Dexiosoma caninum, assembly GCA_963924685.1. Lineage (NCBI taxonomy): Eukaryota > Metazoa > Arthropoda > Insecta > Diptera > Tachinidae > Dexiosoma > Dexiosoma caninum. Next base: position 89,097,179 of record OZ004725.1, read on the forward strand.
AATTTCATCATTAGATATTATCGACAAATGTTAGTCGTTCTGACTACGTAGCTTCTTCACAAATATCACAATGGAACCAACCATAATAAATTGGACCCAAGTAGGTTGAAACCTTTACGTTCAGCAATCTGCCGAACTAACCTAACGTAAGCAAGTGAAGGCGCATGTAGTACCATTTCGCGAAAAGTGGATGAAAAAATGTCCACGGTTAGAAAATGAAAAGGTGGACAAAATAACATGTTTACGCTTTGCAAAATATCAATAACGCAAAATAGACTACATGTTTCTACTGTTGCTAATGTGAGACAAGCAAAGGGATTATTAAAGTCAACAAATTCTTGGTGCTTCAATTTTGAAATAACAGATATATTATTATCAAAAACATTTTATAAATAAAATTTGTTAATAAATGATCTCTAGTATTGACGTTTCTGAAGTTAATAAATCGTACTGCCTTGGATTAAAAAGTACTTTTTGTTTTCGGAGTTGCGACAATAGAATAAAATTCTTAAATTTTCTTTTTGTTTTAAATGTTATTACGCGAACGAACGAACTCGAGGAACATCGTGAGCCACGCAGTTAAAAAATTTTAAATAAGATAAATATTCACGCTGTACATGCTTCACACTTAATATACGTGTTGAAAACACTAGTCACGCACCCATCTCTAGCAGGGTGTCTATACAGGGTGTCCGCCGGGAAGGTAAACATTAATCTTAACAGTTCATATTTGGCAGTCGTGAAGTAGACACGTGGCAAATTTATTATGGAAAAATATTCGATAAACCAACGTGTTTTAATCGTTAAAACATTTTATCAAATTCAATCATCGATTACTGTGACGATGAGAAAGTTACGTGAAATTTTTGGGAGAAACCACGTGCCAACAAAACGCACTATTCATCGTGTCGTGAATGATTTCGAAGAAAGAGGGTCTGTAGGTGATAGGCCCAAGCATGGACCACAACGTACTACAAGATCGGCTGGAAACATTACTGCTGCTCAAGAAAGTGTTCCAAACAATCCATCAACCTCAATTCGACGCCGTGCTCAGAAGCTTGGTCTTCAAAGAACAACTTTGGCCACAATTTTTAACGCCACAACTGCATGCTTTGGGCTTGATTAACATGTGGTGCCACATCGCATACAGCCAGGATTACAATAGAATTACTGCGAGACCTCTTTCCACAACAAGTTATTTCAAGAAATGGTGATGTTGATTGGCCTCCACGGTCGCCTGATTTGACTGCTCCGGACTTCTTTTTGTGGGGATATCTGAAAAGCAAGGTTAATGCAAACAAAACAGAACCGTTTCAGCAACTCAAACAAAATATTCGTGATGAAATTAATGAAATACCGCGTGAAATGTGTGAGAATAAAGTAATAAAACATATATAAATATAAGATCCATTCTCTTACATTTAATCAAAAATTATAAACAAGCAACGTAGTATACCTTCCCGGCGGACACCCTGTATATAGTTACAGTTGTTGTTGTTTGTGTTTTATTTGCAAATTTTTATTATTTACTACTGACATGTGTCATTATTCTTACTGAGTTTATAAAATGATTTGTATAAGATGTTCAAGTTGAGCGGACAAAAGCATTAATCATCTGCGTAGGGGTTGCCGTGATCATGAAGGCGGTTCCCCCGGAGTGAGTCTTGGCCATTGCACTTTCGGTTAAGTATGACCTTCGCGATTATTCCTAATCGAATAACTCGTGCGTCTAATTTTTGGGTGCCGGGAGTGGCGTTCGCTTGCTGGCGGGAGTGGCGTTCGCCCCTCCTGACATTTTATAATAAATTTCAGTTGTTTAAAGTTGGAAAAAATGAAAAAATGAAAATTTATGATTATTTATCCCACTTCAAAGGCAAGCGAGAGTCCCGTTCTAGGTTCTGGAAATGCCTATATATAGTGTTGTTTATTTTAAGTCATATTTTAACTTTATTCTGCATGTATGTATGTATGTATTACAACATACATAGTTATCAATCGCTGGAAAGCTGTTGTACGTTGTAATAAATAGTTATTTGATTGGTTTGTTATTGGTAAAAAAGTTTTATTTAATTTCTTAACACCGTTTGCAACTTATTTGAACGCAAACTCTTTCAAGGAAATAAAAAAAAATGAAAAATTACAAGCAAAAAACCATTTAGTGCGCAATAGTAGTAGTAATAGTAGCTACTAATTTACACTAATTTACACTAATTTACACGCTGATTTATACAAACCTTCAGCGTTACCATTTGTCAAGTTTTCCACTCTTTCAAGTTTATTGAAATGGAAAAAATTTTTAAGGTTTCATGCAAATTTTCAAGTTTTATTTCTTTCAAAAAACTAGAAAGAGGGGAAAACTTGACAAATGGTAACGCCGAAGGTTTGATAACCCAGCGTTACCATATATTTTTTACTTAAAAAAAAACTTAATTTTTCAACAAAAAACTTTTTTCCACAAAATGATCCAAATAATGAAAAAAGCACAAAAATATTGAATTCATTTTTATTGAAAATAAAATAAACAAAAAAAGTTAAACAATACCAGCAAACTTATTCTTCACACGATTTTGAGCAGATGTGTCTGTTGCGTATTCTAAGCCATTTTCTCCACTTGTATTGCTGCTTAAAACTAATAACACACAATAACAAAAATATTCCATTATCCTTCCCATTTCTCTTTATATTTTTAACCATGATTTCTTGAAATAGAAAACTTTTTAAAAAAAGAAACAGCCATAAAAAACTATAACATTATTAATACTGCACAGTTGTTTTAAAGAGGGAATATACACATTTAATACTGAAAAATTACAAAATCGTTTACATTACGTGGCAAATCAATTAATATGTTCCTCGTATATCTGTAAATTAAATATTAATAAACAAAACTTGAAAATTTGAATGAATTTCAAAAAAGCAAAACTTACTTTTTGGCATTTTAAAAACCTTAAAAAATAAGGAAAAACTTGAGAAATGGAAAATGGTAAATCATTCTTGAACACTCAACTCTAAATGACATAAATGACATACATATATGAATCTAAACGAACTTGTGCAACAAATTGAATATTAATTCTAAAACTATAGACTATAAAAAGCATTTTAAGCCTACATTGAAAAAACTTATATGAATATCACATCTAGCAGTTGTGCGTTCACGACTATTATCCTGATTTTATTCAACATAGATTTTTGTAGCATGATTAGAAGTGAAGAAAACTTCTTATGTACTCGTACGTAGCTGTATTGCGATTCAGTAACTTTTAACGATTCAACAATTGTTAAATTTGTCGACGTTTCAGGTTTTTTTTTTTTTTTTTTTTTTTATCTTGGACCATTGCTTAGGGGCTATCCCCTACATATGCAATGCATTGCACTGGAACTAGAGAGAAGGATAGGGAAGAAATAGACAGGTGGTGAAGTGGAAGTGGTAGGAAGATAGAGCTTAATTCTTGCACAATTCTGCAGTTGCGTGTAAATTATAAAGCAAAGTTTCGGCGTCTCTGATGGTTTTGACGCATTATTTTTAAGCTAATGGAGCCATTTATTTATTATTTTAAATAAAATAAAAATTTTTTTTCTGATTTGACCCGGCTGGGAATCGAACCTGGGTCTTTCTGGTTGCAGAGCCAACACGCTGACTACTCGCCATCAGCTTGCATTAACGGCTGTGCGATTCTGCAACTTGATGTTAACATAAGTGGTTAAACATTAAAATCGAGTGGCATCTCTGTGAAAATATACGAAAAGCACAAAGAGGAGGACGTAAAAAACAAACAAACTCTTCGTATTTAAAACGAAATAAAAAATCTTTTTTATTAATTTTATTTTATTTAGTATTTCTTTACTTGTTCATTATGTAATTATAATATTTTATTAAGGTAATTTAAAATATTTATAAACACAACATGTAAATTTGTTGGAGCACATTCATTTTGCCGACAATTACTTTAACGACACGATTCTCGTAACAAAACTTAGTGAATCACACTACTGATTAAAGCCACGAAAGGGTGTTGACACTGTTGCGCAATCAGCGTATTTATAGAAATTCAAAATGTAATTTTTTTTCTTCCTTTGGACCAGTGTCACGGGATGACCCCTTTTGTTTATAGCACTGTTGCTGTGCTTCTGATGTCAAGGGGAGGCATTGTCAGTAACCATCTTTAGTAATTATTGTCTTCGCTGGTCCTCCAAAAAAAAACCGGCGCTCTAATGTGTCTGTGGATTGGTATCAGCTGTTGCCGGAACTATTCAGTGACCAGTGACTATATAACTTAACAAATAAAATATAGAAGAAGTATACAGTTTCTATTAGTTACGCTGGAACAGTAACCAAAATAAAAAAAAATATTCACATCTGCAAACCGGAAAGAAATAAACATAACCCATTTTGGTTAGAAATGATTTACGATTTACAAAATAATTAATAAATTGTGCAACGAAGTCATAATATGTATGTATGTATGTATATTTAAATATTAATGGTCGTTTTATTTTTTTGCTATTCAAAAGCTGGCGAAACATTAGTTTTTAAAGGCAAATTTTGGCATGCGATTGATATCGATAGAAAGAAAAAAAAGAAATTTACTAATCGTCTGTTTCTTTAATACGTAAGCAATTTTCTTGGAGTTATATTTTTCGAAAAGAATAATTATTTTTAATAAATTGGAGCCAGTTTAACGAGACCACTCCTACGCTTCTTAGTATATTTTTAAAAAAGATGCTTTTCGTCACAACAATACATTGGTTGCTCTAGTAAAATAATTTAAAATCTTGGAAAAATGGAAATCTTGGTTTTGTTTATGCACATTTGCTTGTAATTTTTGATTTTATTTTATTCCCTTTAAAGAGTTTGCGTTCAAATAAGTTGCAAACGGTGTTAAGAAATTAAATAAAACTTTTTTAACAGTGACAAACCAGTAAAAGAACTATTTATTACAACGTACAACAGCTTTCCAGCGATTGATAACTATGTATGTTGTAATACATACATACATACATGCAGAATAAAGTTAAAATATGACTTAAAATAAAAAACACTATATATGGGCATTTCCAAAACTTGTAACGGGACTCTCGCTTGCCTTTGAAGTGGATTAATTAATCATAAATTCTCTTTTTTTTCACTTTTTCCAACTTTAAATAACTGAAATTTATTATAAAATGTCGAGACGGGGCGAACGCCACTCCCGGCAACCAAAAATTAGACGAAAGGACGCTACACGCGTTATGCTTTTTTGTGCTGAACTTGATCTTCTTATATAAATCATTGTCTAAACTCAGTGAACATTTTTTTAGCATGCGAGCAGTAAATAATAAAAATTTGCAAATAAAACACAAACAGCAACAACCACACACGTTATATTAATAGTGATAGAGATGACTGCGTGACTAAATTCTTAAACTGTTACATAAAGTGTGTCGCAATTATTTTTGAAGTGCTGTCAGGCTTTTGTTTGTTGTTTGGCTTTCCAGAGTTTTCTGCGTCGGTCGTACTGGGTAATTGATTCGCCACAACTAACTGTATCGTTAATGGTTCGTTATTAACCTCATTCGTACTTCCCATACGAAGGCATAGGTCGTTTAAAGCTTCTCACAAAACAATTTCAAATTGCTGATAATATCATCGTTTACATATGATCGGAACTCTGCCTGCCCAATCATATTTTTTATACGGTGTGGCCGATGTTAGTCGATTCGACTAACATACGCAAAGTATCGATTCTGTCGAACCTCCGAGTACACCTAATTTTTTTGAGGGTGGCGATGGCACGATGGATGGTAGTCTGCACGTTGACTACACAACCAAAAAACAGACCTGGGTTCAACCCCAGTTTCAGACAAAAAAAAAAAAAAAAAAATTTTTAAATAAAAATAAACATCTCGTATTTTTCTGATGTGCATTAGTGTGTCTTTGTGTGTAAGTTGTTGTCGGAAGGTTTCAGTGGCGAAGGCATAGTCCCTGGTCACTGAACAATACCGCCTTCAGCTGATATCAATCCACAATCACATCAGAACGCCCTCCTTCGTCGGTATTGTGTAGCACCGGCGAAGTAAAATAATAATAAAAATAGCTACTAAACCGAAGCTTCAGCACTGCTACGAGTATAAAAAACAAAAGAACGTGCGAAAGCAGAGCTGCAAAATAATTAATTAAGCTTCACCTCCTGTCGTTTCTTCTACTATCCCTTTCCTATAGTTCCCAGCACAATGCTTCGCATATGTAGGAGTCATCTCCTGAGTGCTGGTCCTAGATAAAAAAAAAAAAAAAAGTTACCAGAAAAGTATACTACTATGCCCTTTTATATAAAACAATTAAAAACATATATATTGGGTTTGATTTTTTATTTATTATTAATATATCACTCAGGGGCAAGGCTCAGAAGAGATGGGGTTCTATCACCGGCTGCGCCATATCAAAGGCTCTGTGGCCGTGATATGTTATACGTAGAACTCGGCAACTCATGCGCTTTTCCCGATTGTCCATTAGTAGACTCACGGGCATCTGCACGAGCTACTGGTCTATCGGGGTGCATTCTAAGAAGACGGGCATTCCGTTTAATGGGTTGTGAGGAGGATTCGGCGAGGGAGACTTTTGTGAACTTACTCTGTGAGTGCACCGATCTAGCTAAATCAAGGTTAAAATTCCTTGGGGGGCCTTTCTTAGACAACTTGGGGCTGTGTCCTCGGTTAGATCTGACGGATATAGTGAGGTACGTGGACGGCACAGGGTGGCTGTAACGTTCTCTGCTTTCTACGGGGCTAGGGTATCAAAACGGCAACTACGGGTGCTACTTGTGTCGAGCCATCTTTGTCGACTACCCTCTATCTTAACCTAACGTAATATAATCACTGGCTGTTCTTTTTCAGTCTTACCAATATCACTTGTTGTTTTTAAAAATATAAAAAATAAATAAAATAAACTTGAAAATGAAAGAAAAATGAAAGGTTTTATGCCATTATAAAATTAAAGCATTGGTTTAAGTAAATAGACTCCCCACATATATTTTCGTCGTTCTAGTATAGACAGAGCATATATTCGTTATTCTTTAAATTTCATCATTAGATATTATCGACAAATGTTAGTCGTTCTGACTACGTAGCTTCTTCACAAATATCACAATGGAACCAACCATAATAAATTGGACCCAAGTAGGTTGAAACCTTTACGTTCAGCAATCTGCCGAACTAACCTAACGTAAGCAAGTGAAGGCGCATGTAGTACCATTTCGCGAAAAGTGGATGAAAAAATGTCCACGGTTAGAAAATGAAAAGGTGGACAAAATAACATGTTTACGCTTTGCAAAATATCAATAACGCAAAATAGACTACATGTTTCTACTGTTGCTAATGTGAGACAAGCAAAGGGATTATTAAAGTCAACAAATTCTTGGTGCTTCAATTTTGAAATAACAGATATATTATTATCAAAAACATTTTATAAATAAAATTTGTTAATAAATGATCTCTAGTATTGACGTTTCTGAAGTTAATAAATCGTACTGCCATGGATTAAAAAGTACTTTTTGTTTTCGGAGTTGCGACAATAGAATAAAATTCTTAAATTTTCTTTTTGTTTTAAATGTTGTTACGCGAACGAACGAACTCGAGGAACATCGTGAGCCACGCAGTTAAAAAATTTTAAATAAGATAAATATTCACGCTGTACATGCTTCACACTTAATATACGTGTTGAAAACACTAGTCACGCACCCATCTCTAGCAGGGTGTCTATACAGGGTGTCCGCCGGGAAGGTAAACATTAATCTTAACAGTTCATATTTGGCAGTCGTGAAGTAGACACGTGGCAAATTTATTATGGAAAAATATTCGATAAACCAACGTGTTTTAATCGTTAAAACATTTTATCAAATTCAATCATCGATTACTGTGACGATGAGAAAGTTACGTGAAATTTTTGGGAGAAACCACGTGCCAACAAAACGCACTATTCATCGTGTCGTGAATGATTTCGAAGAAAGAGGGTCTGTAGGTGATAGGCCCAAGCATGGACCACAACGTACTACAAGATCGGCTGGAAACATTACTGCTGCTCAAGAAAGTGTTCCAAACAATCCATCAACCTCAATTCGACGCCGTGCTCAGAAGCTTGGTCTTCAAAGAACAACTTTGGCCACAATTTTTAACGCCACAACTGCATGCTTTGGGCTTGATTAACATGTGGTGCCACATCGCATACAGCCAGGATTACAATAGAATTACTGCGAGACCTCTTTCCACAACAAGTTATTTCAAGAAATGGTGATGTTGATTGGCCTCCACGGTCGCCTGATTTGACTGCTCCGGACTTCTTTTTGTGGGGATATCTGAAAAGCAAGGTTAATGCAAACAAAACAGAACCGTTTCAGCAACTCAAACAAAATATTCGTGATGAAATTAATGAAATACCGCGTGAAATGTGTGAGAATAAAGTAATAAAACATATATAAATATAAGATCCATTCTCTTACATTTAATCAAAAATTATAAACAAGCAACGTAGTATACCTTCCCGGCGGACACCCTGTATATAGTTACAGTTGTTGTTGTTTGTGTTTTATTTGCAAATTTTGATTATTTACTACTGACATGTGTCATTATTCTTACTGAGTTTATAAAATGATTTGTATAAGATGTTCAAGTTGAGCGGACAAAAGCATTAAACATCTGCGTAGGGGTTGCCGTGATCATGAAGGCGGTTCCCCCGGAGTGAGTCTTGGCCATTGCACTTTCGGTTAAGTATGACCTTCGCGATTATTCCTAATCGAATAACTCGTGCGTCTAATTTTTGGGTGCCGGGAGTGGCGTTCGCTTGCTGGCGGGAGTGGCGTTCGCCCCTCCTGACATTTTATAATAAATTTCAGTTGTTTAAAGTTGGAAAAAATGAAAAAATGAAAATTTATGATTATTTATCCCACTTCAAAGGCAAGCGAGAGTCCCGTTCTAGGTTCTGGAAATGCCTATATATAGTGTTGTTTATTTTAAGTCATATTTTAACTTTATTCTGCATGTATGTATGTATGTATTACAACATACATAGTTATCAATCGCTGGAAAGCTGTTGTACGTTGTAATAAATAGTTATTTGATTGGTTTGTTATTGGTAAAAAAGTTTTATTTAATTTCTTAACACCGTTTGCAACTTATTTGAACGCAAACTCTTTCAAGGAAATAAAAAAAAATTAAAAATTACAAGCAAAAAACCATTTAGTGCGCAATAGTAGTAGTAATAGTAGCTACTAATTTACACTAATTTACACTAATTTACACGCTGATTTATACAAACCTTCAGCGTTACCATTTGTCAAGTTTTCCACTCTTTCAAGTTTATTGAAATGGAAAAAATTTTTAAGGTTTCATGCAAATTTTCAAGTATTATTTATTAATTTTTTATTTACAGTATATATGATGAAAATATTATATGATGTCACTACATAATGTAACGATTTTATAGTTTTTCACACCTGCAACAGTGTCAAATGTAGATCCATAAAAATGTTTTTTTTTTCTAAAGAATTTTCTATTTCAAAAAAGCATGGATAAATATTTAAGGAGAAACGAATATTGTTAGTTTTAAATAATTGTTTTTGTGTTATTAGTTTTAAGCAGTAATGCAAGTGGAGAAAATGGCTTAGAATATGTTACAAACACATCGGATCTAAATCGTGGGAAGAATAAGAAGAAGTTTGCTGTTGTTCTTTTTTTTTGTATTTTGTTTATTTTATTTTCAATAAAAATTAATTCAAAATAGATAAATATGTAATTTGAGCTTTTGTTCATTATTTGGACACTTTTGTGGGAAAAAAGATTTTCTCAAAAGATATATGGTAACGCTGCATACCATGCAACAAAACTAAATGTTGAATAAAATTACTGTCATAATGACGACGGCATGTGTGAGCAGTGTGACAGGACTATAAAATAACGAACTACAGCTACAAATTACTAATACAGTTAATTTCATGTTAGAAAATATATCAAAATTTTTTTCTACTTCTAGAATATTTTTCACAAGCATACGTATATAAATTTCACTTAAAATATATTTTTAAGCGGTTTCAATGGCATCGATGGTTAACATGTTAACAAAAAAAGCTTATAAAAGTTGTTCTATTAAACTTGTGTATGGATGTATAATCAATTGAAAAGTTTTTGTATTTTTTACGTTTTTTATTGCATGAATTTCTTTTATCAATATACTATTAATTATCCATGCTTTAAGAACTTTAAAAATATATTTCAAGTGGAATTTACATATCCATATGTATATCGGTTACCTGAAGCCGCGATAAGCGCAACTCTGCCCTAAACGCAACTTTTCAAGAGAAAAGAAAACCCAATTAACGCAAATTTGCAAACGAAGTTAAGTTTTATTTTTAAATATACATAGTTTTTTATAAATCAAAAATATGTCATCTAAAAAAACAAAACAAAAAATAAAAATTTCTAGATGTTAACCGAAGGTTAACGAAATATCGTGATTGTATAAAAATAAGAAATAAAAAACCTTAATGCTTAATTAAATAGATTGTTAAAATAATAAAAAAGGTTAAGAAAAAAGTATTAATGTATAGTAAATCATAAAGCATCAGAAAATTCTGTAATTTGAAAGTTTAGCATATTTAGGTTGCTCAGTTGGCGTATTTTAGTATTGAATAGTTAACATCTCTGATAGCACATATTTATTTGAACATATTTTTAAAATAAAAACTCACATTCAAGTCCATTGACTCGCATACATAACCCGTCATTGTAGCCATTTCAACATTTTCACTGTTAGATTTAATATTTTCTTTCGTTAAGCCGATGCTACACGCATTATATTCGCGGCAATATTTGTATTTGTGTGCGTTACTGTCCAAAAAACAGTCACACATAGGCGTACAAGTAAGAAAACATTCTATCTTTTTTAAAATTTTGGAATATATTTTTTAACAGAAATTGTAGAAAAAAATTATTTGTTATAAATTTGTTTGGTGTAGCGAAGAACAATTAAGTCTTTCCTACTGCGAGACCTCTTTCCACAACAAGTTATGTATTTCAAGAAATGGTGATGTTGATTGGCCTCCACGGTCGCCTGATTAGATTCCCTCGGACTTCTTTTTGTGGGGATATCTGAAAACAAAATAGAACCGCGTTAGCAACTCAAACAAAATATTCGTGATGAAATTAATGAAATACCGCGTGAAATGTGTGAGAATAAAGTAATAAAACATATATAAATATAAGATCCATTCTCTTTCATTTAATCAAAAATTAAAAACAAGCAACGTAGTATACCTTCCCGGCTGACACCCTGTATATAGTTACAGTTGTTGTTGTTTGTGTTTTATTTGCAGATTTTTATTATTTACTACTGACATGTGTCATTATTCTTACTGAGTTTATAAAATGATTTGTATAAGATGTTCAAGTTGAGCGGAAAAAAGCATACTTTGTTGCGTAGGGGTTGCCGTGATCATGAAGGCGGTTCCCCCGGAGTGAGGCTTGGCCATTGGTCGAGTTGACCTCCGCAATTATTCCTAATGCGAATAACCCGTGCGTCTAATTTTTGGTAGCCGGGAATGGTGTTCACGCCGTCCCGACAATTCATAATAAATACCAGAAATGTGGAATTGGATGATCAGCTTAAAATGATGCTAAAAAAAATCTTAAAGTTGCCAAAAAAATAATGTTAAAATTTTAGTTGTATTATAGCTAACTTGAAGCGATAGGGAATATCCTTACAAATATTTCTGAATTGCAAATTCGACGAAATTTCGTTACAATTATTTTAACGATACGATTTTCGTAATAAAACTTAGTGAATCACACTAGTGATTAAAGCCACGAAAGGGTGTTGACAGTGTTGCGCAATCAACGTATTTTTCGAAATTAAAAATGTAATTTTTTTCTTCTCTTGGACCAGCGTCAGGGGATGACCCCTTTTGTTTATAGCACTGTTGCTGCGCTTCTGATGTCAAGGGGAGGCATTGTTTCAGTAGCTATCTTTAGTAATTATTTTCTTCGCTGGTGCTCCAAAATACCGCCGAAGGAGGGCGCTCTGACGTGCCTGTAGATTGGTATCAGCTGATGCCGGAACTATGCAGTGACCAGTGACTATATAACTTAACAAATAAAATATAGAAGAAGTATACAGTTTCTATTAGTTACGCTGGAAAAGTAACCAAAAAAAAAATTTTCACATCTGCATACTGGAAAGAAATACACATAACCCATTTTGGTTAGAAATTACCAAAAACGGCAACGCTCTTTATGATTCCTTGATTTAAAGAAGTACTTTACTTTGATTTTTCTTGTTTTTGGATGCTTTTATTGGTTATTGTTGCCATTGTATCTTTATCTGAGGTTGGACAATAATTGCGTATTGATTAGTAAATCATAATGAAGTTAAACCACTTTGCTTTCATACGGTTTTGTATTTCTGGTATTTCCTCGGCATTATTATTTTTTTCTTTGTTTTTGTTTGATATTTGTATTGAATTAAAAACTTTTTATTGTACTAAATTGCTTAGCAAAATCGGAGATACCTTTCAGAGGTCAAATTCATTTCCGTATTTTGTTAATCAAAGTTTTTGGTGATTTAAAAAAAAACGTTATGTTTTGTTTGGACCATTTGAATTTTATAATTGATATTGTAGTTTGAAAATGACTTTTAACTTTTTCTTCATAAGTTCTTTGCAATTTTTAATTGCGTGAAGATTACTTATCAACTTTTTAGTGTTCAATAATTTATGAAAATAACTAGATTAACCCGGTGGGCTTCACCCCACTTTTGTATGTAGTTGTCCGCCATTTTGGGTCGTCCGCTATATTGTGTTTATAGTGATTCCATTTAATTTTTTTTTTATAAAGACAATACAAACTCTATGTAGCTCTTAAGCTTGTCTGTAGAAACACCCAGGGCTTAAGCGGGAATCGAACCCGCACCTGGATATTGATAAGACTAACGCTCATGGACTGGACTACGGAGCTCCTTCCATAAAAATTCCTTTAATTTAATTTTAAGTACCCCTTTTTCCCCTTCCCCACCCGCTTTTACTCGCAAAAAGGCACCATATATTTTAATTTGGACCATCCGACTGCTAAATTTTATCCAAATCCATTAAGCGTTCTTTTCGTGATGGTGGAACAAACATCTAAACAAACAAACTTCACCATTTATAATATTAGGGAAAAGGATAGGATGTGAATACAATTGGTTCGAACGCCGAAATTATCGTTGCGAACTTTCGTCATCAGAAATAAAACATATTTATGCATAAGAAAATTAATACAACAGCGCCGTCCAACAAAATTCGTGGTACATGAAGAACTTTGCGATAGATTTATTTTAATAACAAGTTTAATAATCACGCCTATCGCGAATAACAAATGGAATATTCATTCCACTTGATGTGAAAATTGGTATCATGAATTTTACATGGATTTCACAAATATAAAAATTAATTAAAAAGCAAACGAATTTAACTTTTAATACAGAAATACAAATTAGTGCGTTTACATGTCTAAAGTGTTAATATATTTTTTTTAAATATACAGGGGTCAGTTAATTCGTCACCCGCAGAAAAAGTATTGCATTAGAACAATAAAAGTATCTGAATGCAAGAATTAACAACAGTGTGAAAATTAAAGAATTTAAAGAATAAAATGAATAAAAATAACATTACTACAAAAATTAAAATTAAATTAAGAGAACTCCAAAATTGGACCGCCATATCTCTGTATACTTTAACAAAACACAATTAATCTGTTGGTTTGCATTTTATTTATTATTTATGTATGTTTCCACTATTATTCCTGATCTTGATATAAAAAAATTATATTTATGAAAATATATAAATAAAGGAAGAATTTACTTACATTTTGTATGCAATTTCCTATCAAATATCAAGCGAAAAAATTAAAGTAAAAAAACTCACGGCAAAAAACTCATTCACGATACGCGGAATTTCAATTTGTCATGAAATTATACACGGTGTGAATATAGATACAAGTGAATTAATAATTGAAGAAGTGAAAATACATATATGAATTCCTATACAATCTGACATCGAAAGCTTACAAAGTTATTGAAAGAAATACTGAAGTTTGGAATTATGACAGCTGTAATTTTTTCGTAGTAATTTTGTGGTATGTGTCACCGTATAGAAAAAGTTACTTGCAAAAATTAAACAATAACAACATTAACGCAATCAAAAAGCAATTTTATGATGAACAATTGTGTATATTTAATTTAAATGAGGTAAGCTAACAGCCGCATTCATAAAAATTTTAAACAGCATTTCTATCAATTATCGCTAAAATTGTATTCATTATAGAATTTTAGCTTAAAAAACCTATTTAAACTTTGCGTAAATAAGCAAATTTTAAAATTGATTGCGCCCCAGTTTAATCCAAATTTAAAATGCCATTCTTGATATATTTGGGGTATTCACAACGTAGTCATAAAGTTGTATTTTGTAAAATACAACACGAAAAAATATGACTGTTGTGAGCAACCCATCATAACTTAATATGTTATTTCAAAAACATAAACACATGCTGTTATAGATCTCTGCCGCCTTATTTTGTGAACTGCGGCTAAAAGTAACAAAAATAATGTTATTGTTTTTAATAACTTATAACTAAATTTAAGCAATACAAATTTCAGAATTTGATATTCCTAAGAATGTACATATCGTCATATGAAATGAAAAACTCCTAAAATGAAAAAAACCTATAATGCTTTGTATTAAGGCATGTCAAAAATTAACGTATTTCGTGCAAGTGAGGTAGTATGAATGCAATGACGAATAATCTTACATATAAAAATGACATGTTTGGATGTATGTGTGTATGTACAAGCTGGGCAAAAAGAAATCGTCCGGGCCACAAGTAATCACCCGATACTTTTTTGCCGTAATTTTTTATTTTCATGAAAAACTTTGGTTCAGCTTCTGATATCGGCCAAGTGGCTGCCGCTAGATTTAAAGGTCATCCATTGTAATTAAAAAAAAATTACAGCAAAAGAACATCGGGTGATGACTTTTGCCCCGCAATATTTCTTTTGGCCCACCTTGTGTGTATGTTTGTGCCTCATAGACAGCTTATCGGCTGAACAGATTTTCTTGAAATTTTCCCAGTATCTCTCTGTATATCTGGAAGGAACTATAGGCTATATAAATTTCAAAATTTCCAACTAGGCGTTGCCACGCCCATATAAAGTAAATATTTATTTTTGTATATCTTGAGAACGCTTGAAGTGAAAGTTCCTGTATTTGGTCTGACTAAGTCAATGATCAGTAGAAATCATCAGTCAAAAAGTGGGCGGAATTGAACAAATGGGCGTAGTATCCCCATAGAAACTAAATTTTAATTTCTGTATATCTGGGACCAGCACTCAGAAGAGAACTCCTACACATGCGAGGCATTGTGCTGGAACTATGGGAACTAGGAGAAACGTCAGGAGGTGAAGCTTAATTAATTATTTTACAGCTCTGCTTTCGCACGTTCTTTGTTTTGTTTATACTCGTAGCAGTACTGAAGCTTCGGTTTAGTAGCCATTTTTATTATCATTTTACTTCGCCGGTGCTACACAATACCGACGAAGGAGGGCGTTCTGATGTGATTGTGGATTGCTATCAGCTGAAGCCGGTATTGTTCAGTGACCAGTGACTATGCCTTTGCCACTGAAACCTTCCGACAACAACTGACACACAAAGACACACTAATGCACATCAGAAAAATACGAGATGTTTATTTTTATTTTACAATTTTAGTCTGAAACTGGGGTTGAACCCCGGTCTGTTTTTGGTTTAGTAGTCAACGTGCAGACTACCATCCATCGTGCCATCGCCAACTGTTACAAAAATATTTTCCAACTTTGGTACAAATGACTTTGTAATTAAAAAAATCACCAATTAAAAACTGGTTGGGATTGGGGAAATGCGCGTGGTATCTCCATACAAAGTAAATAATAATTTTTGTATATCTTGAGAAAGGTTAAAGCTAAAGGTTCACTTTTTGGTCTGAACGATTTGATTGTAAATTTTTCTTCGGGCACATTCCTTATAGCTACAGAGCTGAAATTCGTATACGGGAGTGTAAGTAATGGGAAAAATGTGAAAACTGGAAATTTTTATGAGGGAGATGTACGGGTGCGCACTCATCACATAGACAACAGTAGATTTCTTTCTCACAAAGTATTATAAAGATCGTTAAACTTGTATTATTATCTGTAGCCCTTAAAGGGTGCTTTAGACCATAAGATTTGTCGTACGTAAAATGAGCGAGAAAATAAAATGAAATTGCATCCGTATTTCAAAAAAAGAGATTAAAAATCGAATGGTTGTTTTCTGGCTTTTACACCATTGGTATGGATAAAATCAAGTAAGATGAAAACATTCTGATTTAATTTAACTACATCTGTTTGCTTGTTTTCCCAGGGATGGAGTTCTTGTGCAAATGAATTTTTTTTTTTAATAACCTTGAAAAATATTTTTATAACTTTGGAATATGTTATTTTCGTGGTCAAAATTTTTAGTGTACTTTTAGAAAATATACGTATATTTTTATAAAATTGTCTGTCGTGGTCTAAAATGTACATTTCGATTTTATAATTGGTATAAATTTATGAAACCAGTTTTCCCTCCCTGGCTTTCTCACATTTGTTTACATAAAAATGCATCCCTGATCTAATGGTGTGTGTTGGTTTTTGAAAAATTGTAAAAAATCAAGAGAGCCATACGACTGTCCAATTTTCATCCGTATTTTCTCTCAAAATCTTATAGTTTCATTACATATTACGTTTAGGCGATCCGACTTGTGCTCTTCTACACAAAAATTTGACATGTCGTACGACAGATCTTATGGTCTAAAGCACCCTTAAGTTACATTGAACAAATTTACAAGGTGAAGCAAAAGTTTTGAATTTTCTGTAACTAAAGCCTTTTTGAATTGCATTTGACGATATGTATGCATTAGAATATTTGTTTAATACTTAAATATATAATCAATTTAAATATGCGCTTTTTTAGTTTCATTCCTATTTAAGATCTTTTTTACTGACGGTAATACTGACGTCTTACAATTATTATCAGCCGCTTGACTAAAGCGACCCAACATTTCGGCGGCGGTTTCTACTACTACTTACAACACATTAGTATACATACTTTAAGAAGAGTTATTATTTTACAATTTTTTTGTGTGGGGACCAACAACAATGTTTTTAAACTATAACTAAAATATTACAATATTACAACAATACAACTAAATACGAGACTTTGTGAATACCGCAATTGCTTGTGTTTATTTATATACATACTACATATATACGAGTATGTATGTGTAATAAATGTATGTATATTCTTGCATTATGTGTATACATAATTCCCATTCGTATGTTAACGCACAATACAACATACTTTTAATATTAGAAAAAAATTATGTTGATTATTTACAACTGTAAGATTATTTAGTTAATCATTTTGGCGTAAATAAACGTTTATAATAATAATTGTAGAAAATGTATTACATGTATGGACAGGGTGGCGCAGAATGAGCAATGTGGTTTAAATGGTTTATATCTTTTTTATTTATGCGATTATTATAATTTTTTCTTTTTTAAATACAGTATATTATTGGGGAATTTTTTGCAATTAGCTTTGAAAAATGATATCCTGTGATGTCCATTTTCTGCTTCACACATACATGCCCTTTTTATCATATTTTCCATTTCCATTTTTCCTTTTCGCAAAATTTCGGGTGTAACGACCATGATTTCATTTCGTAAGTTGGTTTTTAGTTGGAGTATGGTTCTTGGTTTGTTAACGTACACTCTTTCTTTAAAATATCCCTAAAGAAAACTGTCAAGAGATGTTAAATTAAAATGACGATAATCTGCAATAAAAAAGTCATATAAAATCGCTTTTACCAAAGGTTCAACATATTCTTGTTTTTTTTTTTTGGTAAATACAACTGGGAACACAATTTTTACTTTATAAAAGCAATTTTTTTCCGAAAAGGGACAAACGTGCAAATAGAGATACGAGTACTTTGTGAATTACTAATCGTTGCTTTGCAGAACCAAGGTACAAGTGTCAAATAAAAAATATAATGTTGCCACGACATTATTAACATAACAAGGTATATTATTTTTAGTTAAAATACTGATTATGAATACCAATTTTTAAAGAAACTTTTTTAGCCTTAAAATGTTTTTTAACTAATATGCATTTGAAACATCAATCAAGTTTTTTTTATGAAACGAATATAAAAATTAAACAAT
The DNA here is from genome assembly GCA_963924685.1 of Dexiosoma caninum. Taxonomy (NCBI): domain Eukaryota; kingdom Metazoa; phylum Arthropoda; class Insecta; order Diptera; family Tachinidae; genus Dexiosoma; species Dexiosoma caninum. Next base: position 89,115,450 of record OZ004725.1, read on the forward strand.
TATTGTGGTAACTTTCATATGGACAAATGTGTTTTATTTCTGATGACGAAAGTTCGCAACGAAAAATTGTTCGTTCGTTCCAATTGTATTCCCAATATTACTTGTTAAAATATGCCGATTAGAGCATGATCCATACATATAACATTTATGTATGTATTAAAAATAATTAAAGAAAAAAGTCCAGACATTGCATGTAGTTTTACCCCCTAGCAGAAGTGAATAAATTCTGGGAAGATTTGGCATTACCAATAAAAAAGAAATTCACTTTGTTGTGTACATATTGATCTTCTAGTCATATCTAATAAAAAATCAATCTTAACAAAATGACATTAAAGTTTTTCAAATGTACATACATACATACAAAGATCATGTCGACACTTTCTGCTACAACTTCGGCGCAGTTTTTAGCTTAAGTAACTTAAAAATTTTAGTTCTTTGATATATGACCAGGTTGCAATGAAGAACCGATTTTTACAAAAAAAAATATATATGTATATATAAATATGGATACTTCCTGTTTTATGTTAAACCGCATTCAATGGCATATCTTAAACAAAACATACTCACAGACCCATTTGCTTGTTTGTACAAATTAATGATTCACTTGCATTAAAGATTTATTTGCAAATGGTTTGAAATAAAAGCTCTGTTGTGTTAATTAGCGCATTGAAAAAGAAACTAGAATTTTATGATTGATGAACTTCCTTCTGTTTGTTTTTTTTTTTGCTTTACATAAATATTTAAAATTAAAACATTGAAGTTTTTCAAAAAAATTGCAATTTTTTATTTATTTATTGTATCGCTAATTTAACTAACTAGAAGTGTTTATAAATTTGGCCTACAATTAGATTTACAAAAAAAAAATTTACTAAAAATAACACACGAACTTGACTATTTTTTTTGTCGTTAATAAAACTCGTTCCTCAAAAATGTTGCTAATAAATTGAATTTGATTTAGAACCAGCAAGATCAATAGAAATATTGTTCTTTCACTTATTGGCGAACAAATAACAACAAAAATTATTGTGGCATTTTTTTTCTAATCAAATGAAAATAAAAACTTCTGAACTGGTTTTAATTTTAGCTGTATGAAAAAAATTCAAATAAAGTAAAATTTCAGAAATTAAATGATGAAATTAAAAACAAATTAAATATTTCTTCAAATTTTAAATTTATACACATCTTTTGTAATAACCTTTTTAAGGGCACACTAATTATGTACTTTAACGTGCTGATGTCATTGGAGACAACTAATTAACAATTTCCCTTTAATCGACTGACCTTGGTCTCGGAGATAGTTCTGCTTCGGAGTCGTGCTGCTAGAGCGTTGTCGCTTCATAGCATTATTGTGACACTAATGCCCAAATTCACAGTTATTAGTTAGCTAATAGCAATAGTTTAACCAATAATATTTGATTCACAGCTTTTTGTTTAGTATTAGTTAAACCGCCAAATGTCATTGGTTAAGAAATACTTAGACAACAGCTGAATTGTAAATTCTTATTAGTATTTTTGTTTTGATATCATCTATCATAATATAATATACACAGGGTGGCGCAGAATGGGCTATATGGTTTGAATTCTTTATAAATTTTTTAATTATTATTTTTTCTTTCTTTTTTTCAGCATTTTGTGAAGAAGACTTGGGGAATTAATTATGAATCAATACACGATCGAACAATATACAAAAATAATTAAATTTGATTTTTCGAATCAACAGTCTATTGTATTGACACAGCGTGCATATCGTCGTCATTTTAATGTGCGCATTGCACCCACACCAGATTTAACAGCTCCTGACAGTTTTCTTTAGGGATATTTGAAAGAAAGAGTGTCCGTTAAGAAACCAAGAACCATACTCCAACTATAAACCAACATTCGAAATGAAATCATGGCCATTACACCCGAAATTTTGCGAAAATGGAAATGGAAAACATGGTAAAAAGAGCACATATATTCGAAGCAGAAAATGGACATCACTTACAGGATATCATTTTTCAAAGCTAATTGCAAAAAATTCCCCAATAATATACTGTATTTTAAAAAAAAAAATATAATAATCGCATAAATAAAAAAGTTATAAACCATTTAAAGCATAAAGCTCATTCGACGCCACCCTGTATTTTTATTTTCGATAATATTTTGTTTCATGAACGCGCACTGGTTTTATCCATTTTTAAGAAATAATATAACAAATGTAAACAAAAACCATATGCTATAGCAGTGCAGCCAATATTGAAAATTAAAAGATCGTTAGGATTAGAATTCTTTTGTTATACTGAGAATGTTAGTTAATACAATACACTGTGAATATGAAGTATTAGTTAAACAATAGTTATCATTTTAGTTTACTAATAATTAACTAATGACTGTGAATTTGGGTCTTTTTGCTGCCAGTTCGAAAATTTTGTATCTTTTGTAAAAAAAAGTGTGAGTTTGTAGAGTTTTTCAAAAAATTTTCCTCATTCCTAAACATGATTTTCCGTTTTCTTTCGTCAAGCAGACCAGCCAATTTGAAGTAGTTTTGGGAGCTAAATATTGCTCTTACTGAAACAAACGTAAAGAAAAATTACTGTTCAGAGTTTAAAATACTATAGTGGTTATACCTCTTGAGAGCCTAAAAATACACCCTGTATATGATCATTAATCAAACATACCATCGCGAAAAACTCATTTATAATTCACCTTTAGAATACATGCTATTTTCCACCATCTGCCAATATTGCTTTGCCGGCATGTAACATTTGAAATTTTGTTTAAATCTTTTAATTTCAATACATGTGTGTACGTCTACAACATATCCGGAACCGGTATTTGAATGCGCGCAGGTTATGCCTGAGTGTGAGCTTGTCATAATGTTAACGTTATTTTTAACATATTAACGTAAGTTTAACATGACTGAATAAATATACTTCTGTGTACAAATTAATGTTAGGAACGGTACGTCAAAGCTAAAACAACAAATCACTATCACAATACAGTGCAAAAAAAAAAAAGAAAAATAAAAAAGCTGAACAACACAAGATCAAACCAAAACATTTCTGAAATACTCCAAACAGTCGAAAATAGTTAACACTTCTTTTAAATTTTTGTGCAATCATTGAGTGTTTGTTAGTTGACATTCGACCAGCAGCAGCGTAACTTTCATAAAGGTTTTTCGTGTCTTGCCACAAAAGCTTCTTTGGTATCGGTATCATACGGCGTAGGGTGGTTACAAGCAAATTCGCGCTGAGTGCCAAAAAGCGGGTGTTAAGCAAAACAAAAAGAAAAATTAATAATTAAAAAATAAAATTCGTAATTGTGATTTGTTATTAAATATTGAAGGCAGTGTAATTCAAACAACATTTAATTTAAAAAAATAATCCATTAATTGAAATTGAATTTTGTTTTTTTCAAAATGTATAAAGTTTGTCAAAAATAAAACAAGTGCCCAATTCAAACAGGAATAAAAATTTCAAAAGTATAAAAACAAAATAAATAAAAATTAACATGTCCTCTCGTGTTATAACCGCCCTAATGGCGGAGAGTGTTCTACTCTCGAAAACTGTTAAATTTATTTCCGGATATTCGCCCACAACAGTGTTTTTAACTGTGGCCGTAATTATTTTCCTGGTGGTCTACAATAAGAGACGCGCTCGTTTGGTTAAATTAATTGAGAAAATCCCCGGCCCAGCTTCTTTACCTTTCCTGGGCAATGCCATCGAAATGAATGTGGATCATGATGGTAAATGAAAATGAATATCTTTTCAATCCAATTAAAGTTTGCTGACCCCCTTAAATAATGCCTGAGTTAAATACATATTTTATTACATATTTCTATTGACTTTAAAAATTCATGCACGGCTAAATAATTTCAATTTGATGGTGTCAATTATTTTGACCTTGAACGGTCATAGTATTTATTATATATTTCTTCTTCGATGATTTAATTCTGATTTGTATAATATTGTTCTGATCGTTATAGGATGTGTGTTTCTAGTCCATTTCTGATTGTGCTCATATGTTTAATAAAATATTGCCAAAGCGAATCGATTCATGTGTTAAACTTCTAGCAGCAGCGTTGAATAGATCTCCATCTATCTTTTCATAAAGTGGCTTTCTGTTGCAGTATATCAAATACTAGTAACAGTGTCACCTTTAAAGAGTAAGACCCTAATCGAAAATTGTAACTATAGCGTACACTTGTACTCCCAATAATCGATCACAGCATTCGAGCGTACGAATGAACTCCTTCCCCACATGAGTGCGATGGCCAGCAAATATCATCTTGTAACCCAGTGGGATTAACAAAGTTTGCCAAGTGCCAGCGTCAGTCCCTGAGGTTTATACGACCCTTTACGACTGTAACTTTTACTAGCTTAAAGTTTCTGGAAGCTCTAGGTATTGTAGCAATAACAAAGTGTAAATATTTTTAATAAATGAAGTGAAAAGTGCTAAAGTGCACCTTTCAAGAATGGAAATCAACCATTAAGTTTTTGAATTCAAGGCAAATGTAATGATTACCATGTAGATGCATCGGCGAATTTGTAATCAGCTGTTAGCAGTTGACCTAAATTCGACTCGTCAAATTTTGTTTGTAAGCGCCATAGTTTTAAATTTCGTGGGAAATTAATAAAATCTTAAAGTAAAATTAATTAATTAATAAAAATGAGAGTTTGTAGTGTGTGCAAAAATAAATTCTTCAAAGAAAGTGGAACTTTGTTCTTTTTGCCCAAAGAAAAAAGTGAAAGGAATAAGTGTGCTGAAATTTGGGGAGTTAAATTTTCATCTTCAGCAAAAGTATATAGTGACGCTTTTTTAACTTTCAGCGATTTGCGCATGGGTAATAGTACCCATTGTAAGTACCCAGTTTATGAATATTTAATATAAATATTCCAGCGAAATATTAGTTTTTTGCGATTACGTCCAACTATTAGGAAAGATAAATTATATTTTTTTGCAAACAGAGTGTCCATGAGTTTTTCTGACCAAATTGAAGAAATCAGCAAGGAAACCATCACCACCTTTACAAGATTACCGCGGTTGCCTGGAAAGTATATATTCTTCTAGAAATAGTAGCTTGAAATATTAATAATTTATATTTATTAATTTCATGATTAACTTACTTTTAAAAAAACTAAAAATTTAAAAAGTGCAACCAATTGACAACTCGAGTGTTGAATTTGCCTTTCAAACAAACAAAATGCCTGATGTTTTTTTTTTATTGTGGGGATGCATCCACCTGATAATAAATTCGCGTTGTTTTAATTCAGAGATTTACGAGTAATCAGTATCAAATAATACATAGGAATACCCTTAACTCTGGGCCCACGGGATTGTCAAATGTATTATATTCAAAAGAGCATATCCCGAGTGGCATAACTGACAAACCGAAGACAATTCTTCAATCTTTAGCCTTTCCGTGCTAAAACTATATACAATTTTTATACAACAGATTTTTTTTTTGTAAAATTCCTGATTTTTAACTAAATTTACTTAGATTTACCGGGGGGTGCTGATGGCGAGTAGTCAGAGTGTTGGCTCTGCAACCAGAAGAACCCAGGTTCGATTCCCAGCCCGGTCAAATCAGAAAAAGTTTTGTCTGAGTTTTCTGTGCTACAGCACGGCACCCTCCTTCGTCGGTATTTGAGCAATAAAAATTTGGCGAAGTAAAGTATAAAAATAAATGGCTCCACTTAGCTTGAAAATAATGCGTCGAGAATAACGTTAGAGATGCCGCAACTTTGCTTTATAATTAACACGCAACTGCAGATTTGTGAATTAAGCCCTCTCTTCCTACCACTTTCACCTCCTGAATATTCTCTACACTATACCTCTCTCTATCTAGTTCCAGCGCAATGCAATGCATATGCAGAGCATATCTCCTGAGCACTGGTTCAAGACAAAAAAAAATTTCAAGTGTTGCTGGAGGTCATGGAAATATGATAAAACTTAAAACGAATTACAGTTTAGAGTATTTACCGCTATTCAAACTCGGACAAGCTTAAAAAACCCTTTGTCTTTCCAAACGATAAATCTTGTGGCAGTGCTTATAAGATGCGGTATAGCTGAATGTAGCAATTTTTTACTATTTATTTTTATTTACTTGAAGTATTTTGGTCTTAACGCGATGGTGTTAATTTTTTATTTAAATATAATTCTTGATAGTTCATGCATCATGAAAGCTTAACAACAGTTTGATCTAAATATTGTATTTGTAGGGGCTGGTGGGAAGTGCTTTTTGTCGACTTAATGTATCAAAAAACATTTTAATTGTATTTAGCTCGCACGTTTTATTACATACTTATAGATAACAATGAAATTTTCGTTTCTATTTTCGAAATAAACTAACTTCGCTTGATTTTGTGGTTTAGCAATAATTGATTAAATTTCTATAAAATCTTTTACAGAGTAATATTGTACCATTTTGCTTAGTGACATTTTACTTTTAGAAAATTACCAAAAATTCCTGACATCACGCAGTGCTTGGTGAGTTTAACATTGCGAGCTGTTCTTTATTCTACATTAAAACAACTTAGTGTGTTTTTGTACTTTTTGGTAATGAGAATAAACTATAATTTGCCTCAACTACCCAATTTCATTTCATTTGCCCAATTTTATAGTACGCGGACGCCGTTTGGTAAGATAGGAATCCCTTTGTCACAGTATTATTGTACTTTATTTATATTCGTTTGTATTAGTTGAACCCAAAATTTGTGCATTTGTGTACAAATTTATATTGGATTTTACTGCAGTGCATTCGTTTACACAATATTTACAAAATAAAGCACCAGTTGAGAGAGTAAAAACTCAGTTCTTTTCTGAGAGTCTGCAAATTTTTGCTGGAAAAATTTTTGCCAGTAGAATCCAGTAGGAGAGAAAAACCTATGATTAAAAACATAAAAAAACAAAAGTTGGCGTACAATATCCAGCTTTCTTTTTTCAGCATCCATGGCAAAACTTTTCTAACAATTGTTTTATTTACATTAAGGGTCCTCATGAAATCGCTTATTTTGCTGCATATTTTCGAGACTTGTATCATGAAGCCCCCATTTATACTGGCCAGAAAAGTACTACAATGTACTGGAATTTAGGCAATTGGAGATAATACAGAGTCGATCTGCATTACTTGCCTTAATATTTGTAGAAAACGTTAATGCAAAAATAAATAAAAATGTGTTCAAAATATGTAATTTGCTTTTAAAAATGCCTTAAGATTGGCGAAAGATTCAATTGCTCAGATTATTTGAAGAAGTTGCTATTCGTGATGAGTTGACACTAGAATTTTCTTAACAAAAAAGTGACAAGATGCTGTTTTACTAAATTTCCACATAATTTTTGACAGTTCATTTGCGAGAGTGTAAAAATTAGCGATCACTGGTAAGCACGGTAAGGAAAGTAACACTCAGACAATTAAGACTTCAAACACTGCTTAGCACTGAACGATGCGTTTCTCGGATGCAACAGTGTAAAAGTAATTCCGCACGTGAGTCTGTTCATCATGGTTCGCAAAATAATCGACAATTAAGAAATCTCTGGTGTGGCAATTTACAAAATTCTCCGCCAGCAAAATGTTCCACAAAATATTTTAAAAAGTCTATTCTGTTGGAAGTGAAATTAGAACAAATTGTTTAATGTTTTTAGACCTGTTTCAAGAATGTATTAATTTTATTTTGTTCTAAAAGAAAAACGTTGCAAATCAACGTTCTTCAACACGAAATGAAAGAGCTTACATATCGTTGCTATCATGTAGAATGGCCCTAACTAACATAATTGTAACTTTACAAGAGAAGTAGCAAAATTTAATAGAAACTGTTATTATTACAATGCAATTTTATAAAATGTAAAAGTAAAGTCATAAGGTGTATTTGTGTGAAATGAATAGGTATCACTAAAAAATTTAATTTCAAAAAAATGCAAGTTATGACCTCCATACATGATACCAACGATATAGATATACAACAACTATCGTATCACGATGCGCAAAAATAATTTTAGAAAATGTTTTTAATTAATTAAAATCTAACTGTTTAAAGATGCAATAGTTAATTTATGCATTTTTATTTATACAAAACAGAAGTGTTTAACTGCGTGATTGAACTTGATTCTGTTTCAACTGACCTTTAATAATCGTATTGGCAACAACTAAGAAATACATATTTTTTTTTTTTTGTTTGAACAAAAATAAATTATTCAATATTTAAGTCTCTTCTAACTATTTTACCTTAAACTTGAGAATTCGAAATCAATTTTTTCATCAATATTTGTTTCTATTCGTATATAAATTTTTTGCCAGTTCTGTTTTTTATTTCTATTTTGTAAAAATAAATAATTAAAGAAGCTTGTGCAGTGTTAGGGAGTACCGAAGCTTTTATATCCCGCACATAAACACAATAATACATTAAGCAATAATGCTTATAAAGTTTGCGAGTTTTGGCTACTTTTGTTAACCGACTGCAAAAAAGGAGGAAGTTCTCTATTCGTATGCATTTTTTTAAATGTGTTACCTCAGTACTTTTTTACTTATTGATGGCGGGCGGATTGGGGGAATACAGCTTCGCCTCCTCAGAACTTTTCACTTGGTGGTCCGATTTTGATGATTATTTTTCCACCGCCCCTTCAGAACGGGCGAAATCAACTCCCCCTAAGCAAAAAAATTCATTTTTTTTAATAGGTTTTATTTATTAAAGGCGAGTCAAGAATAAAATGAAAATTTTAAGAAGTTTAACGTAATGAGACACCAAAATGTATATAAAATATAAATTACAAAAAAAATTACACGATCTGAAAAGTAAAAAATAATAAAATTTCTAAGTTTTCTATGAATAGCTTGTACGAAATATAATGCTGTGATGTTAATCGTACGGTAATTAGCGTATTTTATGGTAATTTAGACCTACGATTGATTGGTAGGTAATTTGTATATTTTTACGGTAATTTTAAAATTTCAAATTGTTAAGTGTGAGACCCCAAAAGTTTCTATTCATCATTGGTCGAAGCAAAAAACGCCAATTGTAAATTGTTAAATTCTATACGTTGGTGCTTATGATAAGTTGGTATAAGCACCAACAAAATGGACATATGTATACGAGTAGACTAGCTTAACCATACAAAAAGTGTAAACTCGTATATAAATAATCGTTATTTTTAATTTTAATATTTTTGGGTTACGCCTAAAATTTAGCCATACTTTTAAAATTTTGTTTAGCCGATGGATGGTGATCCCAGCCAGAGATCGTAGATATTAAAACCGGAAAAACCGGAATTTATAACCAAACTGTAACCATAACCCAAATATTTTAAATACAAAAAACTATAACCTTAACCGGCAATAACTTTCATTTCGGTTTTTTTTTTTTCGTTCCATAAACAAGAAAAAAAATTTGAAAAATTATAATTTTTATTTTATTTTATCTATTTATTTTGGTTTAGCTGGTGCTAATATCAAAATCGTCAATAGACCTTTAATCAAATTCTTGAAACAGCTATGAAATTCCATATGTTTATATTTACAAGAACACCTAAAAAATTTTTGAGAAGTTGAAAATATATAAACAAAACAAACCAAAACGCTCCTTTAATAATTTTCTTTAGACAACAAATATTTTATTATTCGATTTAAATCTATTTGATTGTTCTAAACCTTTTCACAATTAGCCACCCTTTCGCTGACAATGATTGTATCTAAAAGGCAAAAGGCAACATGGAAAATTAAATTTTTTTTAATAAAAGTATGTAACTATTTTTTCATTTATTCAACTTGAGTCAAAATTAATTACGATTATTTATCTATATTTGTTATATGGTTTAGCTGGTGTATATATACATTTCATTTGGTGGTAACATGAAAATCGTCAGTAGACCTTTATGTAAATTCTTGAAAAAACCTAAGAACTCCCAAAAAATACCTGAGAACAACGAAATGTATAAACTAAATAATTTTTAGGGAGTTCTTGTACAAACATATGGAAATGCTACTGGGAAAAAACTTTGAACCGAAAAAATTTAAAACCGAAACGTAACCCGAAACGATAAAAGTTTAGTAACGAAACCGAAAACAGGAACAAATTAAATTGCGGTTCGAAGCTCTGATTAGAGTTAATGTAGTAAATAAAAGAATAGTGATAATAATAATAATAATTAAATTTTTTAATATTCGTCAATTTTAACGTTCAATAACAATATAATTTTATGACTTTTGACAGAAGATCATAAGTTGAGGTAAGAAAATTTCTTAGTGAATCTAAGTGATATAAAGAAATCTTCACAAGATGCTTTTTTCTATTTTTTGTATGCACTATATAGCACCGGAGCTAAGAAAATATGGTTTGGGAAGCCGTATGAAAAGAATAGTTTTTGTGGGCATTTGATTTGAACTTACCAACATTGACGTCGACAGGAAAGTTTTCTGCGCGGTGTTTGTTTCTCATTCGAACTTATCCTGCAAGGTGGAAATTTCGGTAACAACTTATCCCTCTGATATCATTTATACAGATAAAATGCAATGATACAGTCAGTCAATACAGTTGGGTACACTATTGTCACCGATAAACCTCTTCGCTCTTTCCCGTACGCGGTCGAGTAGCTTCAAAACACACTTCAAAGTGCGGCACATACATGAGAGCTGTATTTCATTTCATTTCTAGGATTCAAGCGATTTCTCACCTTTAACGGAGTAAAATTTAAATGTTGACGAAAGTCGTTGTAAAGTTTTTCAGTTTTCTTTTTTTGTTTTCGATAGTACTCGTATATTGGCCAATGAATGAAATTTGGAGTGAAAAATGTAATAAGAGTGCCATTAAATTTAGAAAAGCTGTTAGTTGATTCTGAATTGGAATAAATTTTTATATAAAAATTAACCATTAACCTTTTTCACAAATGGATTGATGAACCTGTACATGCCAAATCATTCGATCTGAAGTGAAGGGTGTAATCAAAATGTTCGTCGATCAATCATCATTAAAATAAACAAATTTATTTTGCAGTGTTAATATTTGTTGAGTACATTTATAGAATTTTATGCTTTCGTGCTATCTGTCTTTCTTATTTTTTATTAAAATTTCATATTCCGGAAAAAAAAATATTACATGGCGCATGTTTCTAAACATTTTGTGTATTTGACTGTATTTTGTTTCTTTCTTCTGGGAGCATTGACGTTGCTTATTAATTAGATTTTGTTAAACCAGCGACAAAGGCTTTTGTTTATTTGTTTTTTATTAAAGTTGCTTAATGCGTGCGAATTTATTACCATTGTTACTGCCGTTAGATGAGGAAGGCACCATAGCGTTGTATTAGTTATTTCGTCTACAACTTCCGTCTTGCTATTTATTGAATATCGGCATTAATAACTCGTATGCTGTAGTGTGTTTCATATTTCACAGATATGTATGATATTCAACAATTATTTAATGATACATATAAACAAATATTTAATGTATTTTATATTTACTGTAGAAATTAAATTAATAATTTGTTTGCGATGTTATTTGATGTTAACGGAAAACAAAATTTTGTGGTTATACCAAAATATTATTAGAATATATAAATTCTAAAATTCTGCCATACCACGCTGAAATTAATTTCAAAATAATTACGCTACTGGCCAACACGGTTATTATATCCCTTCACAAAATGGGAATTAAACAAACCCATCCACTCTCCGAATGATAAATTAGCAAACTGTTGTATATATTTGCCTTTTATTTAATTACAGTCGAATTGTGTAATTATAGGAGTAATTAAGTGAATGCTATTTTAAATAGTGCCTCTTTGCTGAAATTAATATGGGAAAATTTCGAGCCGAACAAAACTTTTATAAAAAAAAGCACTTAAAATATTAATTCAATTTTCAACATCTTAACTGTGCGAAATGACTTTTTCACAAATGGTGAACATTAAAACAAAAAAAGGGAATAAACTAAATTTAGAAAACGATTTGATTGTTTGCATGTCACAATTCCAACCACGTTTTTCGAATTTAATTTAAAATAAGAAAGCCCAGGGTTCGCATTAATATAAGTACTTTTATGTTTTTGAATTAAATTTTTTTTTATGTTTTTGAATTAAAAAAATTAAATATTTAAAAAAAATCAATGTATTTTATTTAGATGAGCTCGCGACCCACCAGGGGTTTGCCCGCGACCCACCGGTTGAAAACCACTGCCTTAGACCAAACAAAAAAAATTTGATTTTGTTGACCTGTGTAATTAGATAAAGTTATCAATCATTTAAACGGAAGAACTTAATGAATTTTTAAGAACTCGTATTTCAACACCGCCCGGTTTTAATTTAAAAATAAAAATAAAAAAATTTCTGAGCTTCGCAAACTTCTCAAATTATGCTGAATGGCATTCATCTGAAGTAAGTTCTGACAAATTTCTTGACTGTTTGTTTGTTGGCAATTTCGTACTATTAAAAAAATGGATATATTTATGGTCTAAAATTATCAAAATATTGTAACGTATAATTTTAAATTCATTCATAAAAATTTATGGTAATTGTTTCGTGGACATTACATGTTTTCAACGAGGGGGAAAGTTCATAAATATCTTTTATGCAAAAGAAAAAAAAGACAATAAACACAAGAATAATTAGCATCATTAAATATGTATATATAAAAAAGCAACTCCAAGATAAAAACAATGCTAATAGAAATATAATTTTTTATTAAATTTCTCTCACCTTAAATCATATTTCAATTAAGTACAGTGGGCTGCAATAGTATTGCATTTTATTAAATTCGCAATTACTTTTTGCTATTATTTTTATCCAATCATAACAAAAAATATGTATTTTGTAATTTTTGTCTCATTTATTATTAAAAATAAAACATGTGGCCGCAATAATTTCTACGCTGTATGCTCTCTGAAAACAAATTTAACCGGGATTTTTATCAATGCTGCACATTGGGGAAGACAACTGTTTTATGCCTATATATATATATATATACATATGTAAAAGGAGAGGAGGTCGGGTCAATTGGGTCCAAAGAGTTCAGAATAGGTGAAAGACTAAGAAATTATGTATTTGAAGATTATTGTGGGTACCTGCCGTGTTTGCTTTGTCCCATGGTGTTCTTAATACCCAGTGAATTTCGAAACGATCGCCAAATGGGCACGTATAGAGCACCTTGTGACGTACCACATACACATACTCGTATGTTGCAATCCTTATCATAGTTCTCTCTTAGAATTAAACTGTTTAATCCTATGAAGAACTGTAGCTCAATGGTTGGTTATCTGCGGTGCTTCCGGCAACTACACATAACTCCATTCTAGGATACAGTAGCATTAAAACTTCCACCCTACACCAACACCACATAAATAGTTATCGAGTCGCACTAGGGCACATGTCAGTAAGATGTCTATATGTCCGTTCTTAGATCACAAACTAATCTCCTGCATCAGTTATCAGCTCCTAAACTCCGTGAGTTAGGCGCGAAGTCCTAATCAGCTGGGCTTAAGTCGAGCCGGAGGGCAGCACATCACCCATTGGAAAGATAAGTGGTGGGCTACAGGTTTCCATAGGACCAAATTCAATCTCTGGTCGAACTTGGCACAAAGGCGTCTCTTCTGCCATTTTTGAATCCAGCGACATTTCTATGGGACATTTATTTAATCAAAGAAACACCGTTTCTATGATATTTCAGAGATTTTGTTACGATATGGCTGTTTTGATATTCTGGAACCAATACCAATCAAAGAATAAAGGCGCAAATATAATGTGCATATTATATTATAAATGCTTAAGCAATTTCATGAAAGACTTTGGAATATTTATTTAAACTATGTGTAGTGGGTCCAAAAAAATTGTTTTTTTTTCAAAATGTTGCTTGAGATCATTTAGCGTCAAGTCGTCGATATAATTGCATTGTATTGTATAATTGAGATTTAATATTTATGTTGCTGTTAGAATATGGTTACCGTAATCATACTTTTTCTTTGCGCTTACTGTTTCATCCTATAAATTAATAAAATTTTCAAATAATGCATTTTTAATTGATATTTATTTCATAGTTTCACATCAGTTTTTCATTTCAATTTAAGATTTGTTACTTTCATAATTATTATAAACTAATTATTTAAAAATAATTATGTAGTTGTTAATTACTTTTACTTTTAATTGTTCTATTTATATACATAATTATAAATTGTTTTTGTCGTACGTGTGAAAAAATATGCCATTTAAATTCAACAATAACACCTATGGAAATAAATTTTATTGTAACTGTTTTTTTTTTAATAATTTTTCCAACTCCGACACTTCAATAAATTTAAAAAATTGTGCGTATTTAGACGTTTTATTGCCATGATAAATTATTTATATGGTCAACTTTTGCGGTTATTAATCTGTTAAACAAAATACATACATAGTTTGTCATATTTTTTTCAGTTATGAAAAAAAAATTAATAAATAAACGACAACAAAAATAGACATAAAATGATTCAGACACTAATTTGGCCGTTAATTTGTCGCTTCCAGTAAGTTATTTGTTGATGCCAGTTTAGTGACTGTGAGTTAATTTTTTCCGATATTGCTTTTTTATACAAATTATTTATTTTATCTTCAATATAAAAAAAAACCTAATGCATTATTAATTTGTTAGGCATAAATTTAGCTACTTGTAAGTTTTAAGTATGGGTAGGAGCTGGAGTGCTTTTCTTCTAAAATGAGTGTTACTGACCGCAAATGCTCAATATACTACAAGCTAAACGTTTTAAACGTTGTCACGAAGTTTCTACAAATATTTGACACATTTGTAGACTTACTTAAGACTTACTACCTGTTCATAGAAGCCGAGGTGAAAATAATCGTTCGGCATTTATATTGCCAACAACAATAAAAAAACTCACATTGTTTTTATTTTCAATATAAATGGCGAACAATTATGTTCACCTTGGCTTCTATGAACAGGCAGTAAGTCTTTAAGTTAACGTCGTTTATTTGAGCTCAAATTTCTCAATATCTGAAGAGAGAAATCGTTTTGTCGAACGGTCGGATCCCCTGATCAGTCAAGTCAAAATTTTTTGTCAGATTTTTCTACATTTTTTCTATAGAGGTCTTTTTCGTTGGTATTAATAAAACGACGACGAAGTAAAATAATAAATACAATGGCTCCCCTTAGCTTAAAAGTAATGTGTCAAAAATAACATCAGGGACGGCACAACCTTTTTTTTTCTATCTTGGACCAGCACTCAGGGGATGACCCCTACACATGCGATGCATTAAGCTGGAACTAGGAAATTAGGTTATGTTTTATAATAAACACGCAACTGAGGGGCTGTGCTATCTTCCTCGCGCTATCACTACCTGTCTATTCTCTATACTCACTATCTAGTTCCAGTGCAATGCATTCATTATTTATCTAGGGGATATCCCCTAAGCACTGGTCCCAGAAAAAAAAAATGTGAGTCCGATCACAGGGGAGATGTGTAAACATATAGTAATGAAATATTTTTTTGTTTTCCTTATTTTGCTTTGTTTTAGTAAATTTCTTATTAAAAGTGCAAAAAATCTTTTTAAAAGTTATTAAAATTAAATGTTTCTGTATTCATTTTATTTATTTGTTTTTATTTGCCTACGATAACATAATGTACGACAATTAGTGAAAATTAGTAGCTACTACTACTACTACTACTATTGCACACGAGATGGGGTTAGTGTATTTCTATGTAGCTGTTAAGTTTCTCTGTTCTTATTGTTGGCCGCATGATTACACTAAACACTCATACACAGTAATTACAATCTTACTCTAAATTTGTGATTGGATTGTGTTAAAAATTTTTACCCCCTTGCGTATAGATGTATACACATCAAAAATTAATTGCTCTATTATATCGTTACGATTATCATACTCTTACATAAGACCGTGTAGTTCTATTAAATACTCGTATATATATTTTTTGAGCTTCGTTTGCAATAAATACATAATACGCATTTCGAAAGACTTCGAACAATGCGTAGAGAGTAATCGGTAGTCGTACCAAATCAGTCAATTCGAGGTCGATGTCATAAGTGTATGAATATTGGTAAATCAGACAATGCTCTGTATGCGTAAAATGCGTCAGCCATCAGCCAGTCGAAATCATATTGATGACATAGAATTATCTTTAAAATACAAAGTTCGTTTATCTTAAATATATATTTCTTTGTTGCTATGGAACTCGGTAGAATTAAAGTTCAAACCAATTGAAATCAAACTCCAATCAACAGCAAGAAATATTTAAATGATTTCAAATAAAATCTTTCTAACGGTAAGTAAATCTTTTATGCCTGTGTGTCTGAGCAGATGCAAAATAATTTGCGTTATATGAATTAAAAATTCAAAGTCACTGTAAAAACAAAAAACAGCGATTGTAAATTAATTTATTTGACTTTTTTTATAAATGGCATCTCTCGCTGTTTTGAAATATTAGGTGGGTACATTTTTACCCAGCAGAAATGAATTTTTATACGTATTTGAATACGAAAAGCGTAAATTCGACAAAAAAAATATTTTAAATTTTACATGACGTTCAGAAATTGACGTGTAATGTACGCAGGAACAATTACAGGTAGCATTGGGCTTATAATACAATTTGCGAGAATCCGAATAAACCACATCAGCTGTTTTAGGAAGATCAACCCTCAACTTTTCGGCGGCTAAGCTATGACATCATTAGGATACAAATATGAACTGCATCCTGTCATTGGTGTGTGTTATCTGGTGACGTAGGTTAAGAATTAAATACAACTTTTTACGCGCAGATTTCGATGTAAATATTTTCTACAAGTATATCTCCACTAAACCCTGAAACACATTCGAGACAGCAGACTACGAGCTACATGTACTACAGATATAGTTGGCTCCATTCGTTGCCTTGTAGTCCGCAGCTACTCCGTAACCAACTGTTGTTGTTGTTGAAATATATTTTAAATTTTGCCACATTAAAATATTTTATATTTATAAAAATAAAATTACGTAAAACAAATAAATATACTTGCTTAAAACTTCGTGATCATTAATATATTTATAATTTTTTACATTTGTGTTGCTGTTTTCTGATTAACAAAGTAAAATATTTATATGCTGTCATTTGCTTCATATTTTTTTATATTTTGCAACACTACATCTGTTCCTGTGGCTCACAAAAATAGAAATAAGCCTAAATTGGCCACAGCCATAACGGTGGTCGTGTAGCTATGAGCAGTGCTGTCGTTAAATAATCATTCTCATATGCGCACATGTATTAAATTTTTAAAAGGTTGTAATCGGTAGCCTGCTGTCTTGACGGTATTTCAAGCTTAAGAATTAATTATGTTTCGTTAAACCCATAATAGGTCAGTTTTTTTACTCCAAATTGAGTACCCGCGAGATCTTAATCTTACCAGAAAGCGTTCCCGTATACAAAAATTGTGTAAAAGAGAGACGTTTTGAGAGAGTAATGTTCATGTTGTTCTTGAACGAAACAGCCTGCACTAGCTAGTTTTGGCAAGTAAAGAAGCAATCAGCTGTTTCAAAAATCAACAAGAACAAAGTAACCAAATTACAGTGCTCTCGCAATAAAGTGAACTAATTAAAACCGGCGGTGTTCACGTTTGCGAATTATTCATTCACCTTTTCGAATGTTAGAACTAGAACAAAATTGTATTGTATTTTTAAACAGAATTCTTATTTATGAAATTGGCTTTTATTAAAATATTTGTTTTTACATTAAATTCTTCAAAATTATATAATAATATAAATATACATACATACAGGCACATGATAATATGTAACTTGACACGCATACAGTTTTATGAAGAAAGCTGATTTCCGGAAGTAAGAAAAACAGAATATTAATATTTTAACTTTCTTGTAATTAAACGCATTGGTTTTTATTGTTCAAGTTATAGCTACATATTTTGCAAGTTGTTCCTCTTTTGGGATAGTTATAAAAAATACATATCGAGCCTTTGGTGCAATACCGCAGTAATTCAAAATTTTAAATTTATGCAGAAATGATCTTTTGGGGAAATATAATTCTAAAGGAAAAAAGATTATGGTTCTATCTCTAACTGTTCAGATTCTACAGCTACAAATATCTTTATTGCCTTCAGCTATTTCAAACAATATTTATTTGCAATAATCAAATATTTCCTTTATGTCAAGAAATTTACAAACAGAAAACATTACAAAACATGCCTCTTTATTTAAAAAATTGTAAAAAAATAACTTTAGTAAACGAAAATACTATCAAAACTTCAAACGCATTTTTCTCAGTTCACTATTTGTTGAATTACTACGGTATTGCACCAAAGGCTCGATATGTATATGTACGTGTATACATACATACATATTATAAACTACCGAACCCAGAATTTTAACGTTTTATATTTTTTTTCTTCAGACCACTGATTTTTATTGTTTAAATTATAGAGTTTGCAAACTATTTTTATCTTTGCGAATATGTAGTTCATTTAAAACATTTTTTTTCATAATTATCGGTGTTCACATAATAGGATGTTCATGTTATCGCGAGTGCACTGTATACATTGGTTGTTCCATTTAGTGATAAAGTTTGAGGTTCTTTGCGTTCCCGTACTTTTGTACATTTTTGTGATAAATTATAGTTTACTCCCATAGTACCAAACTTGACCCAACAAGTAAACAAACACATCTAATATTGTGATTATTAAAAGGCACGCGTGATTTGACGTTGTTATTGCTGTAGACCAACGACAATGTGAACTACCCTAGTGCTATAATTTTTCTTTGCACTGTTACGCTTCACCACTTGTAAACAAACGATGAATATTTGAAACTTCCATGAAAGCAATATCGAAATAGCCAACAAAAATACAATAACATTAACCAAAAGCAACAAAAAAACTAAAACCGTTTGATTTGGACGTCTGACAAAGCGTATTTGTGCGATTTGTTTTTATTGACTGTTGTGGTTTGTTACCGTTTTAATTACAAAGCCAAAGATGATCTTGATGCCGACGATGACAAAACATTTGACAATATTAAAGACCTCGCTCCATCAATTTCAATCACTGATTTACCAAATTAGATAATCGCTAACCGATGAGATCAAAGTCATTAAAACATTTTTATTACATTTCAAACTGAACAAACACAGTTGAATGAAAATAAAGAAAAACTTTAGTATTTGAACATGCAGTCCAGCAAACGCAAATGCATATTTACAGTAGAGTACAAAAGTTAGTTTTTATAAATATTTTTTAATTATAAATTTTTTTGCTTATGCTTTATTTTATGTTTTAATAGCTGACCAGACTAACGATCTTTTTCCTTTCACCCGTGATTTCTCTCGCGTTCTTCACAATCACTTAGATAGTTTCGGAGGGGCTTGGTATTATTTTTAACAAAATATATATCCGATGTATCCCTCTATACCCAGATCTATCAATGTTTAAAATTTCCTTACAATCACTTGGATACCTTTGGACAAGAATAAATAGCTACTAACTTTTAAATAAGATCCAGGAATATGAAAAGTACTTTACTGTTTATTCTCATACCAAATATAGAACAAAAATTTCTTAAAATCGCTCTAGCCGTTTTTGAGGCACGTGAAGTGTTGGATTTACGAAATTTTCGTTTATCCATTGGTTAACTGATAATTTATTTGCTCGATTCTCACTAATTTATAATATTGGGACAAATTCTTGAGTTGAGTTTCAATATACTATTTTCAATCTATTAAGCCGAAGGTACGGCGCGAATGATAGTATATATTGAATTATTTTCGTAAATCTGACATTATAACACATACGATTAGGTGTCAATCTATCATGAAATATATAAAGGGTGTGTTTCTCACTTAACGCTTAGAAAAAAATAAATAAATCTGTTCGAGAAGTTCATAGAGCACTTCGTCCATTTTACGGTCAACATAATCCGCCTACTGATCAAGCAATTCGTGCAGTTAGTGATCGTTTTCACACTAATTTTACTCTTCTCGATCAGGATGGCGATGGTGGAAGTAGTCTGCACGTTGACTACAAAACGAAAATGTTCCTGGGTTCAACCCCAGTTTAAGACTCATAAAAACATCTCGCATTTTTTCTGATGTGCATTTGTGTGGCTTTGTGTCAGTTGTTCTCGCAAGGTTTCAGTAGCGAAGTCATAGTCACTGGTCACTTAACAGTAACGTCTTCAGCTGTATTCAATCCACAGTCACATCAGAACGCTTTCCCTCGTCGGTATTGTGTAGCATCGGCGAAGTAAAAAAAATACTGAAAACTGGCTACTGAAAACGAAGCTTCAAAATTTAATACGTTTCCTTGCCATCAGAGACGTTACAACACTGCTATAGAAACAAATAACGTGCAAAAACAGTGTTGTGGGATCGTGAAATTTCACCTCCCCTCATTTCTGTACCTATCTCTTTCCTCTAGTTCCAGAACAATGCACCGCATATGTAGGAGTCATCTCCTGAGTGCTGGTCCAAGATAAAAAACCGTCAAATACAAAGAAATGTGGTACGGAAGAGAATATTGCTGCTGTAGGCCAAAGTATTGAAGAAGACGGCGAAATGCCGATTCGTCGTCGATCTTCTTGACCTTTTTTTGTGTCCAAAAATTAATCAGCGTTTATTGCAAAATCCCCCCAAGACCTACCGAAGATTACTCATTGCTCATTTTAATTTTGTTGGCAATATGACATAGTTTGTTTATAAGCGACTCTCAGGAAGTTGGTGTGATATCGCAGCCATCGGGCTTACAATTTTTCGCTTACCTTTTTTTTTGATAAATTATTATACTTTTAACAAATTGATGCCGTATTATGATCTTTACCTTTTAAATTCTATGCTGATATTAAAACGATTGTTATCTAGTTATAAATTTAGGGTTACTTTTAATGTTTTAAGAATCTATGTTTTAAATCTATTGTAATATTCTTTTGGCCAGATGAGGGCTTTTATTATTACAAAATTCTGAAATAAATAAATAAATAAATAAATAAAATCAACCTTATTTCTACAATTGTTTAACACCACTGGATTACTTTTTATGAGGCTGTGTCATTGGTTTATGCCGACAAACCTGTAATACTCGAAGCATTGGAAGCCAATATTAAAGGCACCATTACGGTCAGATTTATTGGAGAAAGTAGTCCAAAATTGGACTGATCGAATGGACCATGTAACACGTAGCAGCGGCGTACATATGCCGAAAATCATATCTAAAAAGTAAATGGCATAAAATTATCTACCAGATTATAATAAAAAAAGTTTAATTCCAACAATATTTTTAACTATTTTATTATCATTTTAAGTTCTCCGCTAAAAAAAAAAAAGTTACATACAAATTGGCTTGTTACAAATAATTTTATTTTTAAATTCCGTAAAGGAAAAACAGATAATAAAAAGAAGTTGGACTATTTTTGTTGTTGATTGTTTATTTGAAAATAATTGACACTTTTACAACTCGTAGATGTGAAAAACTTATAAAAATGTCGTTGCTTTGACATACTTTTGAAGAACTCAATATCTTTCTTATTCGCGAATGTTTCTTTCAGTTTTTAATTGATATTCGTAATTAAGCACATTTATCGATTTTCAGTGCATTTACATACGAGTACATACTTACTGAAAAAATATCTGATTTTTTCTAAATAATTTTTTTTTCAGTTGAATTTAAAAGCGTACATAACTTCACGTAGAACAACCTTGGTTGTGGTTGTTATATTTCAAAAACTATTCAACTTTTTACGAAATTTGATACAATTTATGATTTTTAAAAATTGTTGCAATTTTTCAAATTAAAGTTTTTAGGAGCCAATCAACTCTGTCCCATTCATTTCATTCAATCGATGAAGTATCAATTCCACGCGAAGTTAAATGCAATAAAAATCGTACTCAAATTATGCGGAAGCATAGAACAAAGTTCAGTTTCGAAACTAAAATACCCTTTAGATGTTTGCAAAATAGAAAACAAAATAAAGATCTCAATTCATTAAATGATAAGCATTTATTTGGAGCTGTGTTTACCATTTTTTTTTGTTATTTTTTATCTTGGACCAGTGCTCAGCTGATATCGTCTACATAAGCAACGCATTGCACTGGAACTAGACAGAGAGAGAGGGATAGTGTAGCGAATAGGCAGTAGGTGAAAGTGGTAGGAAAATGGTGTTTAATTCACACCTCTACAGTTGCGTGCTAATTATATAGCAAAGTTGTGTCGTCTCCGATGTTATTTTTAACGCATTATTTTTAAGCTAAGGGAGCCATTTATTATTCGACTTCGACGACGTTTTATTGTTAAAATACCGACGAAAGAGGGTGCTGCAGCTCAGAAAACTCGGCA
Organism: Dexiosoma caninum; assembly: GCA_963924685.1. Taxonomy (NCBI): domain Eukaryota; kingdom Metazoa; phylum Arthropoda; class Insecta; order Diptera; family Tachinidae; genus Dexiosoma; species Dexiosoma caninum. The sequence continues at coordinate 89,137,725 of OZ004725.1, forward strand.
AAAACTTTTTTCTGATTTGACCGGGCTAGGAATTGAATCTGGGTATTTCTAGTTGCAGAGCCAATACGCCATCAGCATCTTCATCAATATTAATTTAATTATGTATGAACAAAAGATAACTGAGAATTTAATTTCAGAATTTATCCAGCGAATTTAGCACTAAAGGAACGAATTGGAGATGTGCAGCCCACAACTGCCTAACGTGATCAGGCATGTTCTTAACTCATTTCGGTTTTCAATTGTTAGTAAACGTGCATAAGTGACATTTGGAAGTGAACCCTAAAACGATCCCATAGTTGCTATGCTAAATACGAGGGTCATTTAAGAAACATTTTTGTCCATACTTAGTCGAAAAACATTTCTATTTTGTATATTTTATAATCCGCCAAAAATATATGAACGGAAAAGTTATTACATTTTATAAACCCCATGATGACTCTTGGCCCATCCTGTATTCATATTAATATGTAAATGTGTGATGATGATTATTATATATATGATTAATTTGAGTTGTTTAATATAGACGTAAATTTTGGGTGATCTTTACTACCATGAAAATGTCATAAAATATTCATTTACATTTAAATAAATGACTGGAAGTGTTTGTAAACAATTGCAATAAAAGTCTAGTACTTAACTTTCGATATTTATAAGGTCTTTAAAAAAAATTTGGACACGAGTACTGATGTACATATATAGTATGTATGTATTTTGACAATTACCAAATTGAGTGTGTGGGTGTTATAATAAGATTATATGAAATTATTTTATCTACTAGTCACAACTCTTCAATAAAACTACAATATCAAAAGCAATAAATATTTTGTGCAAGCAAAAACACAACGAAAATGTCAGTAACCGATGACTACAATAGCAAAAAAAAACAAAAATATCATTCAAGGTCTATTTATTAGGTCTGTGCAACTGGCCATGTGTTTTACAAGTATATCATACTTGGCTGTCAAACTTTGTTTACATTTTACTCATTTGTTTAATTTGAAATTGCGAACAATTAACAATTTTACTCATTTCTTTATTTTGAGTGAGGGTTGCAAACGCAATTAAGGCAAAAACAATATGGGATCTCAGTAGAAAACTTTAAAGTTACATACGACAAGAAATGCTAAATGGAACATCTATTAATAAAAAGAGGAGATTAAGTTTTACTGACGTATCTTAAAGATGTTGGTGGAGAATAAATGTATAAAAAATTAATGTAATTAATTCGCGAGTCGGAAGCCCAGCTCCGAATATAATGCAAAGTTAAGAAGAATATGAATGCAAACTGCTATTAAAATATCTATTAATTTCTTGTCATCGGTGGTGGAAGCGAATAAAATACAATAATCATTGTGTTAAAAATCCACCAAGAAATTGCCAAACGGAATATTTCATTTATCAGAGCCAAGTTTTCCAAGTGTAGTATTTGTGGGAATACGAGTATATGATTTTAACATTTTCATTTGAACATTTAACTCTGATTGTTTTTATTCTTGATCTTTGTAATTGCAACAACCTAAATTAATTGTTTACATATACATAGTTGAGTAAAACTTGAATGTGGGGTCGTGAGTAATTTTCATACACGCTTAAGCAAAACAAAACCCAATAATGCACAAGCACGATCACCCGCATTCACGAAAATCAAACCAAATTTGCCAACGTAATTAAATTTATGGCACCGTTCTATATGGTATTTCCGGGTTAAAAGATTGTGAGGATTTATGCCATGCAACTTAACAATTTGTACGATTCCATAGTTGTAGAGTAAATTTCAATAAGAAGCGGAAAAAAAAATATTTTTTTTTGCTGCAAGACTGAAGACACTGAACTTAAAACTAAAATTCGAAACCAAAAACAAAGAACATCTTCATATCTGTCTCGGTCGCCATATTACGTCGTTATTAAGTGGAAGGGTTCTTAGGTGTCAAAATAAGGACCAACACAGCAACAAAATTCTCGACATTGCAATTTCCTCATAACACGATTATGTTTAATATACAACTCCTAAAAGAATATCCTTGGGATGATCTGACGATAATAATAAAAACATCTACTTTTTTTTTCTTAATTATTATTTTTTTGAGACATTATCTTACAGAAGAATCATCTCGTGTAACAGTTTCTTCCATGAGAGGAATCTTCTACGATGAAAATATGCGCTCGTCGGCGATTAAAAACACTCTTTATGAGCTAGCACGTTTTTTTTTTTTTATCTGGTACCAGCACAGCGCGCTCACGTTTTATATATAAATATCGGTTTTTTTTTTAGCTGGATGCAAATAAAAATAAAAAAAATAAAGAAAAATAAAAAATCGTGTGATTTACAGAACAGCAGTAATTTTCAGAATAGTTCAGAAATTTTAAATTGACCCATATTTTTGTATGAAACTTGGGCCGTTATTTGGATCTCAAAACTTTTAAAATCTGGTATTTCTCATCGATTTTTTTAATCTTTTTTGTATTTACACTTACAATAGCACCATATTGCGTTTATCGTTCTATTAAAGCGATGAAATCATAACGCTAGAATTCCACTCAAAAAGCCTCATTCACTTTAATTCTTTAAACACACCCTCATGCCTGCTGACGTTGACTAATCGCATGAACGATGCTCAGCCCTGGCAGTAACCAAATCAGCGAACAATAACAAAAATTGTTCAACCAAGAATTTTATGACTTGCAATTTGCAATTTTATAGATGAATTTTTTTCTAACTGATTTTGGAACAATTCCGAAACAACTGGCTGGCCTTGATTTTTATTAAGCCAAAATTTAGAAAAAGCAATCAAATAATTTTTGCTACAATAAAATTTTGTGCAACATTCGATTTCAATTAAAGTTTAAATAGTTTTATTATGATGTTATTTTTTTTAGTAATGAATTAAATTTCTATTTCATATACATACAAATATGTATGTATGTGAAATATAAATTCCCGAATATATTTATTGGAGGAGTATGCGAAATGGCACAATTAAAAAATCTTGTTCATTATTTAAAATTTTCGAAACAAATTGCAATATAATTGTTTTGTTCTTTTTTGGTTTTGGTTAAAGAACTTGAAAAAGATATTTTTTTTTGTACTGGTTGAATGAATATGTCTGAGAAAACAAGTATTATTCAGAATGTATTTTTTATAAAAAATCTAAGCTGTCATTAAATTTGTGTTTACGGCACTGCATTGGCCAATTAAATGCGAAAATGTATTTGATAATTCTTATTCTTTTTTATTATTATTAAACTTAAAGCTTCTTGATATTCAACTCTAAAATCATTCGTGTGGTTCACCTTGGACCCTTTTTTTGTTGAATTTAACCACAAGAATTATTGTTAATAACAATTATTTTGCTTTGAATAATTTTTCAACACAATCTTGATTTCATACTTTTGTTTTTTAAGAATTTATTCAATGATGGTAAAATATATACAAACATACAATATAACTAATAACCAGAAATTTTGCACACAATTCTTTTCGTATTTAATTTCTCTATTACTGTAATTACCAGGGTAGCCAAAATTATGTTCTCTACTCTTTTCAATTAGGGGTCATCTCCTGAGTACTGGTCCAAGATAAAAAAAAAATATGTGATCAGATAAGCGTACCCAGTATTTGTGCGAGATGTTCAATCAGACTTATATAATATTTATGATATTGCCATTAATATGTTTCGTAGATGGTTTTAAAATTTCTTGTATATTTTTTTCAGAATTATTTGCCCGCATAACTGGCTCTAAAAGTTTGTGGGGCAATCGTTTAGGTTTAAATAAGGTCTGGCAAGGCACCACGCCCTACATAATGTTGTTCGATCCCGAAACAGTTGAGGTAAAGATGAAATTCGCGCATTTTTTTCAATAAATATTATCAGGTGTGTCACTGAAACCAAATTCGTATGATAGTGAAAATTAAAACTCTTTCTTTCTCCTTCTACAGAAAATAGGAAAGTGGAATTGTAAATTTGAAAACACTCACATAAAATAAATGTAAAATAATACAAAATGGATAAATAGAAATGTGAAAATAAAGAAACAAAACCTTGCCATATTTTTCTATTTTCTGTCATAAGTGCAAATTTTGAGAATAAAATTTAATTCCAAGAAGTTTTTTGATTTATTTTCAAAATATCCGCAAGTATTTCCATATTTTGCGCCTCTTTTGTTTACTTTTCAGTTGTTTGCAAAGCATCTAAATACTTAATAGAGATCTCATCTCTCAAAAAGAATTGGGTGATTCAAATGGCAGTCTTAAAGTCATATGTTTTAAAATAATAACGCGAAAAAATATGACTGCTGTGAACAACCCATCATAATTTAGTGTGTTATTTGAAGAAATTCATTCAGCTGACAAGAAAAAATAATATTTGATATCAAAATGCTAAACACAAGTGAAAAAACTAAAATAATTCCATAATTTTAATATAGTAAATAAGAACTTACATGTAAATCTTCTAATAAGTTCGTTTTCAATTAAAAGTCTAAAATTGTTCCTTTGGCACACACAATTGTTGAAATAATTAGAACGAAAACAGCTGTTGCCAGTGTTATGAGATGAATACATTTTCTGCTCGGCGGATAGTGGATAAACGTTGAGTGGCTGCAATCCATATGAGTTGCACAAACGAAATTTGCCCATTTGTATATTTTTAGATGACGTGGATTTTTCTTTCATATAAAAATGTAATTTAATGTAAAGATATAAAATCGTGAACAATTTCTAATGGATATTTAATACTTCTGTCATTTATAAGTAGCGGCGGCTTGTAAATATTATCGCCCGCTCGACTGAAGACTTTTATCGTATTGTTATTTTATGACAAAACTGTAAACATAACTCAAAAAGTGTTATTATTTTATGAAAAATTTTGTGTTTGAAGCACAACAACAATCTTTGAAAACTATTGTAAAATATTAAGACATTACGAGAATATGACTGAATAGCACTACTTGTGAATCTCCCAAAGCTTTTAATTTATTTTTTCGTATTTATGAAAACGTACAACAGCTGCACAACGCAAACAAAAACGGTACGAACTTAAAAATGTTTAAATTTTCATTTTTCGTAAATTTTCTGTGACACACCGGTGTATATGCATGTATGTATGTACGTGTATGCTTAATTACACATACTATATTTCTTAGCCCATACTAAATAGCCAAAAATTTATTGATAAAAGCCATGATTATGATTATTTACAACCTTGGTTGGGCACTGGTTTGCTGACAAGTTTTGGCCGCAAATGGCACTCAAGAAGAAAGGTGAGTACCAAATAAATGATCACACTTAGTGCGAGTTAAAATACCAAATTGTTTTAGCTGTTAAAATAAAAAAAAACAACAAACTATTAAATTTTCTTTTGCTACTACAGCTATTAAGTTTGCTTCTGTCATTATTAATTGCAATTAATTAATGTGTTTGACTTAGTTTTAATGATGTTTTATTTAAAAAGTAAAAAACAAAATTGTTGCTGTAATTTTTATGACGAATTTCACGTTTCTACTATTTGTTTTACTTTTTGTTGTTGTTATTGTAGCTGTTAACACCAGCCTTTCATTTCAAGATTTTGGATGATTTCATTGATGTGTTTAACGAGCAAAGTGCCATTTTGACGCGTAAATTGGAGCGTGAACTGTCAGCGGCGGCATTCAATATCTTTCCATACGTAACACTGTGTACTCTTGATATTGTCTGTGGTACGTACTCGTAGTATGAGATGCATGACAGGAAGTTTGCAAAATTAACAGTGGACTTGCATGCACATCTTAATTTCTTTTATTATTAGATGTATTTAAATTAATTTAAAATATGTTCGTTATTGTTTCACTATTACAGAAACCGCCATGGGTCGCAGCATTTATGCACAAAGCAATAGTGAGTCTGATTACGTGAAAGCTATTTATGGGTGAGTGGTTGTATTATTTCTGTACGTACCATTGCAAAAAAAGTAAATGCAAATTTTGATGGTGATAAATAAAAAAAAGAAACAAGAAAAATTCACACCATGTGACCGCATTAGCTAAAATTCTCATCAGATGATTTGTGTCTAACACAAAGCATGTTAACGCAAACTGTTTTGACAACTCGAATAAAATTGTTGTACTTTTTAACAAAAAATGCTGTTGTTGTAGGGTCGGGATCACTTTGTATGAAATCGCCTTTCTCTGTGCGGTAATGTTGTTTAACGACCATGGCTCGTTGCAGTGAAACGGGACGCAGTCTCTGCCAGGGCTGTTAATTGACACTTTTGAAATTGTACTCAATCGACTAAAAAAATTCACTTTTTTGACCCCAATTGTACGAAAAATACAAAAAATTGCGTTAAATTTTATTATAACAATAACAGAAAGATTAAATTAAATTAGTTCTTGAATATTGAGAATTTGTTTCGAAATCAATGAAATTAATACTGAAGAAGGGTGGAAGAAGGAGTAGGAGGAGAAACGGCATGATCACATTTGGGGTTGCCAGAAAACTGTGGCTACACTTCGGCGATAAGAGCACAGATTTCTGGACAAACAAGTACTGGACTACCTATCGGAGGTGCCGCATATGTGGGTATAGTTGACCTTATGAGATACATCAACGCAACGGGGTGTGTTTAGTACCTTTCTGCGATGGATCCAGGAGTGAGCGGAATTTCGCGATTCTACTCGAGTGCCTGCAGGCAGGCACGTGGACCAACCAACCATACTGAACAGAATTCGAGAGACTATCTCTTGCGACACAGGCACCGTGTTGTTGAATATTTAAAAATAATGTGTGTGTATTCTTCAAATTTCGCCAATTCTTTTGCAGAATTGATAACACAGGCCAACAAAATCAAATTTTTTTTTGTGTGGTCTTTGGTTTCATAGTCAGTTTGAATTCATATAGTACTCCGATTCAATAAATTACTTTTTTCGGATTGACTCTGGCTCTCGAAATTTACCGTTATATAGAAAAAAGCGGAGGTAGCACCACGTAATTTGCAATAACTCGAGAACTAGCTCTTCGAAGGAACTAAGAAGAACACGGAAGGATCGTGAATAAAATAACATTTAAATTATGTTTTTATACTTTTTTTTTTGCAAATTCTTATAGTTTAGGAGATATTCAGAATGTTTTGAGAAAAAATGCTATTTTTCCAAAAAACTTAAAAACAAAAAGTTTATTTAAAACGTACAGTAAATAAAATGTTGTTATTAATTTTGGTGCTCGCATATGTTACAAATAAAATGAGCCATATTTCATTAAAATCCATTCATAAATTTTGATTTTATTTACAATTAACTGGTAGCAGCTATTTTACAGAAAATCTTTGTGGTTTAATTTTTTGTTATTTTAAATCGAGTTTTATTAAATTTGATTTCAGTTGATAAGAAAGTCGTTTTACGAGGGATTTTCTACTGTATGTTTTCTCTGGACAATCTCTTTGTAAATTCCAGCAGTAGTCTGCCACAATACCTTCTTATTAAACTTTATAGTTTCATGAAAGCGAAGGAAAAACTGATAGTTATTTTGAAGTTCGTGTACCAGTGATAGACAGAGAGATCGTACAACAGTGTTTATAGCAGGGTTCGAATTGGCACACTCACGTGCGGCACGTGTGCTGCACATTTACTCCCAAATCCGTACCCTGGTTTATAGTGTTGGAAAAGCTAGAAAGCCCTCATATTTTTAGGGAGATCAGTAATAAATAAAAATTATTTTTATTATTCTCTTTAGAATTGGTGACATAATTCAAACTCGTCAATCTAAATTGTGGCTCCATTTTGATGTCATATTTCGCATGACTGCAGATTATAAACGTCACCGTAGTTACATCAAAACTCTGCATGGTTTCTCCAATCGTATGATACGGGAACGTAAAGCTGAATTGATTGATAACAATAACAATAACAATAATGTCGTCGATATTTATGATGATTTGGGCAAAAAGAAACGATTGGCTTTCTTGGACCTTTTGATTGAATACTCCAATGACGGCGCCCAATTGTCCAATGATGATATACGCGAGGAAGTAGATACCTTCATGTTTGAAGGCCATGATACTACTTCGGCTGCTATTTCTTGGACTTTATTTTTATTAGGTTCACATCCTGAATACCAGGAACGTGTTTACGAAGAGCTGGAATCGATTTTTGGCGACGATCGCGATACGCCTGCCACAATGAAAAATCTTATGGACATGCGTTATTTGGAATGTTGCATAAAGGAAGCACTGCGTTTGTTTCCCTCGGTACCAATGATGGGACGTTCCATTGGCGAAGATGTGCAAATTGGTAAGTAATTCGGAAATATCGCAATATTCGGAAATTTGTTAGTGCTGGACTAAAACTTTTTCAAACTTTCAGGTAATTACAAGATACCTGCGGGTACGACGGCCATCATTATGACTTATATGTTGCATCGCAATGCACGAATTTTCCCCAAACCCGAACAATTTAATCCAGATAATTTCTTACCTGAAAACTGTGCTGGTAGACATCCTTTTGCTTACATACCTTTTAGTGCTGGACCCCGTAATTGTATTGGTCAGAAATTTGCCATTCTGGAAGAAAAAGCTGTTCTATCAACAGTACTACGGAGATATAAAATAGAATCGATCGATAGGCGTGAAGATTTAACACTTTTAGGAGAATTAATCCTCCGTCCCAAAGACGGTCTACGAGTCAGGATAGAAAAACGTTTCTAATAATAAAGAAATAATAAATAATAAAGAAATTGCAATATTAAAAATAAAAAGGTCAAATTTAGATGATTGTCTTGCCGTTAATTGTGAAATATAACTTAATTTATACTCATTTTACATTTAGATATGCTCCTGCTTTTAAACAACTAGATTGTTTATAAATAACATACATACATACGTAGTTTAAGTAGTATTAAGTGCTTAATTACAATGTCTATATATGTACATAGTTGTTGAATGATTTTAAAGATGTTAAATCATAAATGTCTTATATTGCTCTTAGAATGTATAATTTATATATTATTAATGATATAGAAGGTTTTATTTAATTTATATTTTTTATACAATAAAATTTTTAACTAAGAAAAAGTTGTAGTACAAATTATCTTACAAAACAAAATCATTTAAAAATTTATTATGTAAGTGTGTTTATACCAGCCGCAAAGTAGGCAATACTTTTCATATAGCAATTATTGCGAAATAGTTTGGAAAGTATTGATTTGCCACCTAAATATACATACATACATATCAATGGATAAATAATTAAGGGATTCACAAGTTAGTCATAAAGTTGTATGTTGTAAAATAATAACACGAAAAAATATTACTGATGTGAGCGACCCATCATAACGTATAGATCTCTGCCACTTTATTTTGTGAATGGCGGCTAGTTACAAAAAATTCGCGGCGGCTTGAGTTCGGCAACTCGGGAAAAGGTAACAAAAATAATGTTATTTTTTTTTAATTACTTATAACTAAATTTAAGCAATACAAATTTCAGAATTTGGTATTCCTAAGAATGTACATATCGTCATATGAAATGAAAAACTCCTAAAATGGAAAAACCCCTACAATACTTTGTATTAAGGTATGTTAAAAATTAACGTATTTCGTGCAAGTCAGGTAGTATGAATGCAATACCGAATAATCTTATATATAAAAATGGCATGTTTGGATGTATGTATGTATGTATGTTTGTGCCTTATAGACAGATTAAGGGCTGAACCGATTTTCTTGAAATTTTCACAGTATCTCTCTGTATATCTGGAAGGAATATGTATATAAATATATATATTCAAAATTCCAACTAGGCGTTGCCACGCTCATACAAAGTAACTATTTATTTTTGTATAACTTGAGAACGGTAGAAGTGAAAGTTTCTGTTTTTGTTTTCACTAACTTAATGATCAGTAGAAATCATCACTCTAAAAGTGGGCGGAATTGAACAAGTGGGCGTGGTGTCTCCCATAGAAACTAAATTTTAAATTCTGTATATCTTGAAAACTGTTACAGAAAATCTTCCAACTTTGGTACAAATGACTTTGTAATTAAAAAAAATCATCAATCAAAAACTGGAAGGGATTGGGGAAATGCGCGTGGTACCTCTCATACAAAATAAATAACGATTTTTGTATGTCTTGAGAACGGTTAAAGCTAAAGTTTCACTTTTAGGTCTGAACGACTTGATAGCATTAAGAAATGTCACTCAAATTGTAAATCTAGAAACTACTCATAAGTTAGTATACAAGTAGAGTTCATTTTAAAATGTTATGAATTATTGAACAAGACTTAGCGAGCTTCACTAGGAGCTCTAAGTAAAGTGAAATAAATATTTAAGTGAGCTTCTTTTACGGAGCTCACAAAACCTAAATAAAATTAATTCTTTTGTTTGGTTCCACTACAAAATTAAAGGGATCTAAATATTTTTGAAATCAGAGTTGTGACGTGTTAATTCTTATGAAAAATGTGCTTAGTGTTAGATCACACAGCGCATTATAATATATGTATAATCGTTTCTCCCCTTGGAATATTTTAAATAAAATTTCATAGTGTGAACTGGGCGTAAGCAAGAAGATGTTATATTAGTATCTTATAGTATCTACTACTTAATCGTTAGAAATTGCAAATTTCACAGCTAAGCAAAAATACACTTATAGTACGTTGAAATTTTTCATGAATAAAACACGCAAAACCTAAAAATAAGTTTATAGAAAAGTTTGGCTTTCGGAGTATCGAAAATAATTCTTCTTTGTGAACTTGAAGGGAATTATAAGTAAAAGTAAATTTACACTTTCATTAATAAATTCATTCAATAAATATCTACACAAGATGGCAGCACAAACTTTCGTAATAGTCGGTTTATAGATGTGATAAATTTCACCACGTCGTATTTTGTTTTGGTGAATAAAGCAGATTATTTTAGCGTAGCCATAAAAATTGTAACAGAAATATAAATTTTAAATTATTTTTTTTTTAAATTCAAAAATTTTAAACAAAATAAAAAATATTTAAATGAAAAAGTTCATACATTTCGTCCGTTTTTTCAACAAAATCAGTAGTGCGCTTCACTAACAAATTTAAACTGCAATTGTTTGATTAAAAATAGTTGACACCAACATAAACAATTCTGCTATTCAATAACATTTTTTAACCATTTGTGTTATCGTTAAGCGTTTTTTTGGACATCTGTGTTGTTAACTAAACCACAATACTTTTTCGGTTGTTTATTCCCTGTCGGACGTTCAGTTAACTTTAAATTAACTTTAATTAACTATTTCTCAAGTACTGGTTATTGACGCTCGGATTACTTTTATATGGAAGCAACTAACTATTTTAACATTGCAATGTCTTAGGAAGTAGTCAATTGTCCGACTTTGGATTACTTTTCACTAACTTAAAGTTAATTTGATAACCGTTAACTTAACGTAAACTTTTTATAGCCAGCTACAAACGAACCACTTTTAATTGGTTGTAAGTAGGTTTTTTAAATTAACTTCTAAGTAAGTTAGCTTGCAGTCAGTTGTTCAGTTAGTTGTTTACACATTAGATTAAAACTAACTACAATTCAGTTAGCTGACACATTTGTTTTGCCTCCTCATATGTCTTTTACTAACACCTCTCACGGCGGTTTAGTAATTAAAATTAAAACAATCACAAATAATAATATTAAATTTATTCATCGTACCTTTAAATTTATCACAAACTATGTGTATTATTTATTATTTAAAAAAACAATTTAATTTTAACACTTTGACACAAACAATTTAATGAAAGAACTGACACGCGGGCTTTTTACTAAGCAAATGTCTTAGTAGTTGACTGAACTCGACGGCGTTAAAAGTTGGACGGCATTAGTCGCCGCTAACTGCATGAAACTGAGTGCAGCCGATATTAAATAAGGACATATTTACGCTAATTTTAATTTTAGATTAAAGATTAATATTTCTCCTCCCCTCCGCTGCCTAAAGGCTAATAAGCTTAGCTGAAAGACTCGACTGGGGCACGTAAATATTTTTGTGAAATTAAGACATATTTGGAATATTTTGAATTTGATTGTATTATAAATATTTTTACCTACTCAGATAACCTTCATATTTTTTTTAGACTATTTGCAGTTGTAACGCTTTAGTTACTATATACCTATGTACATTTGAACTTTTGATCTTTGGTCCCTTCGATATCAAATTATCGAGAGTCGACTGTATATGAAAATTTTATATTTTTTATATTGAAGAGTGAGGTATATGTTACCAAGGCATCATTTTTAATAAAAACAAGTCAACAATTTTTAATTTGAAGTGGAGAAATGAAATAAAACAAAAATACATAGATTTGTGCATATTATTTATATAGTGGTACCCGTGTTACCTGTCACACTGTTAAATGACTTTTTTGTCACACACATAAGTGTTAAAACTGCCAAGGAGATGCATTTTGTTTATTATTTCACTTTGCCGACATTTTATAGGTTGTTTCGTTTGTTGTTCTATCGTCACTACAATGAGATGTGTTCTAATGAAACCCCCTCAATCTTACGCACAACACGGTCATCATAGCATTGCATGTGCAGGGGTCATCTACTGAGTCGGACGTGGGCACTGTTGCATAGATAGAATAGAGAGATTTTAATCTGATATTCTGATTTGTTTCCGCATTATTATTAATTCAATACTCAGTGAATAATCGATCTAAACTCAAATTCGGTTTAAGAAGTGCTCTATGAAAGCTTCCACAACTTGGAAGTTTGGTTGTGGCGTTGAACAATTCACAACTACTTGCCCATCCTTACTGAAGAGAAAAGCCAACATAGTTTGACATTTGCAGTTGTCAAATAGGCATGCAACTAACTAAAAAAAACACTTATAAGCATATGGATTAGTCTTGTAATGAATTACATATTAATATGTACATACATATCATATGGATGTGACTATTGCAGAAGCTGAAGAAAAATTAGTTAATTTACTCATTTCTGTAATATATTCTGATTGTGTTGTGTTATTACTTGGCATTGGTTATTAGATCGAGTAAAAAGAATTGTTTTTTTTTCAAAAATATTTAAAAAGTTCTCACGACTGAACATTATGAATGCAAAGCGTGTCACTTAATTACCAGTTGCCATTACAAGTGTTTCTTTAAAACAAATAAAGATTAAATTCTCCACAAATATTTACTTTTCCTTTCGAAAACAAACGCCAACAACTACTTAGAAAAGCAAAGCACAAGTTTAGAAAAACAAGAGGATAATGCCACATAAAGTGGCTAAAATCTGAAATTCAAACAAGCAAAAGAAAATGAATGAAAATAAAGAGACACAATAAACAAAGAAAAACAAATCAAAATTAAATAAAATTTGCTGCATAAACAATCAAAATAACAAAAATTTTTGTGTATCAAAACGATGCAGGGAAGCACGGAAGTACGGAAGCAACAGCGGTGGTTAGCAAGAAACGTATGTACAATTCTGTGTATTGTGATTGCGTGTAAGTTGTCTGAATTTGTGTGTGGCAGCCAACACTTTTGATAGATTAGTAACGTAAACGAAAAAGGCACACACGAATTCTAACGACACGTGACCTAAAACAAATTCATAAAAGAAACAAAATGAACATCCGTGGTGTCATCTCAATATGATTTGACACTCATAGAAAATAGTTAGTCAATAGATACATAATAGATTTTGTGTGTTTTTAAAATTTTATAATTTATCTGTGCTAAATCTCCCCGCCGAAAATGGAAGGCAATGACAAATCATAAATTCAAAAATTGGCATAATAACGCAGTTCTAGAGCGATGACAGAAAATTGCCTACTGCTGTGCACTTTTATAAAAGTAGCAGCCTTGAAGTACAGTTCGATATTAAATCGGAAGGCCGGAGCCTTAGTAAAATATTTGATAGTTCTAGTACAACTAGCGAATTGACAAGTTGACCTGTAGAAACGTCTTGGTAAGTTGGTTAATAAAAATGTTCAAGACGCACCTATGAATAGCAAAAAACATTCCAAATAAACTGAAGATCGTTAAACGGAAAAAAATCATTTTCGTTTCCAATAACAAAAATGCCTATATCGAATTTTATTTTTATTTTTTATTTTTTTTTAACTTTCCTGTGATAAAAATTTTTGAAGAAGTGATAACCCAATGTACGAAAATTTTATTAAACTTTAAGAAAACTACATTTAATAAACTCAATATTAAATTTTAATAAAGTTTTTCTCGAAACTTGAAAAAACATTTGCTAATAATTATTTTCAAATCAGTAAAAATTGTTGTTAATAAGACTGGTCAACAAGAATTTATTGGCCTGAGTTTTCTCAGTCAATTTCAAAACATATGGTACTCCGCTTCAATGCCTATAAATTGCTTTTTTTATCTTGGACCAGCACTCAGGAGATGACCCCTACACATGTGATGCATTGTGTTGGAACTAGAGGAAAAGTATAGCGATAAGAGAAATGACAGGAGGTGTTTTAGCGCCTCTGATATCTGGATTGACTCTGGTTCTCGAGATTTACCGTTATATAGAATAAGGCGGAGGTTGCACCACGTAATTTGCAATAACTCGAGAAATAACTCTTCGATAGGACTAAGAAGAACACAAGGATCGAGATTAAAATAACTTTTAAATTATGTTATTATACCTTTCTTCTGCAAATCCTTATACAGTAGTTTAGGAGATATTCAGATTGTTTTGAGAAAAAATACCCTTTTTCCAAAACAATTTAAAAAAATATTCTTTTAAAAAGTCTATTAATATTGTGAACTACTAAACCAACATCTGAAATGATGTTATTAATTTATAAATATGTTACAAATAAAATGAGCTTTATTTCATTAAAATCCATTCATAAATTCTGATTTTATTCACAATTAACTGGTAGCACCTATTTTAGAGAAAAATTTTGTGGTTTCCTTTTTTTTTGCTGTTACGAGGTCTGTTCAAAAGATAATGTGAATTTTGAATTTTTTTGAAAAGTATTTATTTTAATATATTAAAAATTATAATATATTATTATCCATCAATATCAATTTTGTCCCCTTCAAAGTAATCCCCCTCAGATATAACGCATTTATACCTTCTTCTACTGCTCGAAGCATTTCTGGTATGCGCTTTTCGGTATGGTCATCAGCTGGTTCTTCGATTTTGACTTTATCTCATCGATTGTGGCAAAACACTTCCCTTTCATTAGTTTTGGGAATAGGAAACAGTTACAGGAAGCCAAATCTGCTGAATAAGGTGGTTGAGGCATGATTAGGGTGTTGTTTTGGCCAAAAAATCACGAACAAGCCTTGATGTCTGATCGTGATGCAGAATCCATGATTTTTTTTCCACAATTCCGATCGTTTGAGCGGTATTGCTTCACGCAAACATTGCATAATTTCCTTGTAGTATTCCTTATTAAACGTACGACCTGTTGGCTATAACTCCTGACGCACCACGCCATTGTAATCGAAAGAAATAAAATTCATCTTTTCTTTCGAAAAAACCTCGTATATAAATCAACCACAAATGCGAAATCCTTTTTAATGAACAATTTGAGCGGATTTTCCAGATAGAGGTAGGAGATTTAGTTAAGTTTAATCGTAACTACTTTCAGTTGCCAGTTTAGCTGGCCAACGTTGCTGGGTTAAACTTGATTTGCAATATACAATACACAAACATGTATGACAAAAGCAGGTGACATAAAGTGGACATTTTCTATTATTCAATATGGCAACTTTTCGAGGTTAAAACTGCAAACACGATTAATACTCAATTAAATTTATTTGTAGATTAGCTAATTATAGTTTGCAAGTGAGTTTAATCCCGATGTTAAAAACCCGCATTATTTAAAGAATGAATGGCCAAGTCTTATTAAAAAATGCATTTGGCTAAGTTTTCCTTTAGTATATGTTCTGACAAACCAGAACCGTAGTATAGAAGATGTCGGGGGCTTTATTGTGGGCATAAGTCACGCTGTCTGAAGGCGGTATCTGGCTACCATTTCTTCCTCTTCTTCTCAAAATTATTCCTTTTTCTCTTCCTTAAAGAGATTCACGGGTCTACGAGCGGAGGTGTCTCTACTGGGACATCACCCTTCTCAACCAATCTTAACCTAAGTCTTGCTTTAAACGAATATGAAATTTCTACTGAATTATATCGAGCAAGTTCTTGTTTTGTGGGATGGCATCTAAGATATTATTCACAGAAGCACATTTAGTGCGCATATTATTGTTTAACGTATAGGGATTTTGATTCTCAAAAACTCCATTGCACTACTTTACTTTATTTATTAAAAATATTTACACTTTATTGCTGTGCACTAAACTCAAGTGAAATTTCTTTATAGAGGAACAATGCAGTGCAGATGTTTTAATGCGAAACTCTTTTGGTTGAAAAAAAGCCCCATTAATTTATAAAAATTAATAAGATTTTCGAAGCACTGAGATTTCTTCTGGGGAGGTACATGGGCTTCGACGAGGCGTGTAGAATAATTAAAAAATATTTATATATTGTATTTATAATTTTCTTTAGGTGTGTATATTTAAGATATGGTTCATACATGCCAGTTGTACACGGGTTAATTCCTATCAAATTCGTTTCCTTTTAAAGTTTTTGTGATGACATTCACTTAGATGATTTGCTGCTGCTATTACTCGAAATTGATTTCTCATACAAAAAAAAAGCAACGACAACCAAAATTGAGAAAATTTTCTCATTCATCAGCGAAACTAACATGAAATGAAAATATTTGCACATCAATGCACACGACTCGCGCCCCTTCTTTTGAGTTCTGGCTATTGAAATGCACACATCCACAGTTTGTATTTGTTTAATCGAATGATTTAAAGGCAACTAAAGGAAGAGAACTTTGGTTACAAACACGGAAGAAAGGAGTTGTAAAAAGCAAATACATGTGGCAGATAGCACGTGCCTGAAGGAACAAATGGGATGGTGTGATGAACTTTTCCTAAAAAAAAAGATCAAAAATAGAAACACTTGCTTCGCCTATAAAATGAGAATAGGAAAACGTGGTCACGTGGCCACAGTGATGATGTTTCAGTGATTCAATCATGTAATCGGTATTGAAATGTCAGTATTGGTTTAATAAGGCGGAAAATTGAAAAAGAATAGAGTTAAGCGTGTACTTCCTTCGCGTACATTGTTCTCCATGATGGTTTTGTTGTTTTATTTTCCTGCCTGCAGTCGAGTAGTAACAAGTGAAATTGGAACGGACTACAAAAAAAAAAGTGTGCATTTCGTAAAAGTGACGAAGGGAATTTTGCGTAATTAGCAGTGTTGGGAATCAGTGAAGTAAATATGGAAATGCGTACAATCCTATGTACAGGCAAATATACATAGATATGTACATACACATGCACGTACGTATGTCAATGTGTATGAATGTATGTATGTATATGAATTCAATAAGCTTGTTGTCGCTTCCATTTGATGCTGTTTTTGTATCCTTCAATTAAGTAATTTACTCATTCATTCATTTCTTTTTAATTTTTGTTTCCTTTTATGTCACGAAATACAAACAATTGCCATCGGCATCACTCTGGCATCGTTGCTGGTCGCTTAAGCAAACACTGGTGTGTCCTGTGAGACCGGTGAAGTGTTACTTCTAGAATGTCATTTTGGAAACCATTGTGTTGCCATAACTGATGAAGTGAAAATCAAATAAACTGTTTGTTGTAAGACAAATGCGACAGCGAATTTTTTACATTTTGAAAACAAGAGCAAAAATTAATGTTAATCCTCTTAAAAGGTTCTTAATCTGTGGCTGTGGTGATTGAATTTTGAAGTACTTTTTTCCTCTTTGTTTTTATTTATTTATTTATTGTTTTCTGAAAACTGAAATTTTTTTATGCAATTGAAATTAGAGGAAAATAAGGATATTTACGAATTTTGCTAATTATTACATACAAAATCATAATCAATATTTCAATTTTTAAACAATTTATTTTAAAAAAATTTAAACTAATTCTTAAAGTAGATTCGTTTGCTTTTGCCATATTCTGGTGGCAAGTTTTTTTTCTAATGCTTTGAAAATACTCAATGCCAAAGTGATTTGAAGAACTAACATGTATTTATTCTCGACCGTATGTTTGACTGTTCGGTATTTGTTATCATAAATTATTTCTACAATAGAAACTGTTGCAGCATTTAAAGCCTGTGCTAATGTATTACATACATCAAATAAAGTGCCACAAAATATCACTCTGGTTGCTAGTCACATAAATTGGTATTAAGAAGTGTTACTGCTCTTTAAAAAAATTGTATTTGAAAATTTAAAAACATTTTTGAAACGAATTTATAGAATTGCACATTTTGGAAAGTGAATTTAGCGACCAACACTACCAAAACCTGAATGTGATTGAAAAGAGAATTGCGTTTTGTTTTTACAAATATTTTTAGTCTTCTCAGTATAAAATTTCATATATTTTAAATATAGATGGAAATTTTATAAAAGTTTTCTTAATTGTGTTTTTAATATTAAACATTTTAGTTAAGAAACGCGTACATGTTGTGTGCAAAGTTTTTAATTTTCAAAAACAAATTCCTAATGGTTTCTACGTTTTTTTTAAAAAGTACACTTCCAAATAAATACGAGTATAATTTTGTTTATTTGTAAGCTGTGTATTAATTTCTTCTTTTAATTGAAATAATAAACCAACCTACTAAGGAAATTTGTCACAAGAATTTAACCCATCAATAAAATGTACATTTACAAACAATTTAACGTGAACAAATGTCACATGACGAAATAGTATATACAAGTATAATGAAAATTGATAGCAATAAAACAAAATTTCATGATTTTATTATTCATTATTTAGGAAAAAAAAATAAATAAATACAAATGGACGTGGACAAATGTGGTCTTTCGCTTTAGTCGAAGTCAGTCGACAAATTTTACCCCACACGCACAGTGGCTTCGTTTGAAACATAAACGTTAGTACTCGTATATGTTTGTAACTTTGAATGAGCAGTAAGTTTTGCTCTAGGACATCAGCCTGATTCTGGTCAAAATGAATACTATGCAGAAGCTGTTGAGAGGATGTTAGCTTTGTTTTTATCTACGAAGCTAATGTCTAGCTTATGTAGTAGTTTTATGGAGTGTACACTCATTAACAAATTCATACCCTGGTTTTAGGACGGTAACTTTGCAGACCTCAATAGTGTGTCGGACATAATTCTCGCTACTTCCCATCCAGTTCTACAGGCTATAGCTTTTATCTATTTCTAAACAAGCGTTAGTTTAATTTTTGTGTTTTGTCAACATGAGTTTGTGCTACCGAAACGGTACTATGACACTTTAGTTATTTTTTATTTTATTGATATACAAGACATATACAAGAGATATACAAGAGTTGTTTTTGTCAAACAATTCAACAACTGCACACGTTTTTTGTCCGCGATATATCAAAAACAACTGATGCAAATATTACAAAGAAAATGTGTTTACTTATGAACATAAAGGGTGTGTACGAATTTTTAATTTTTTAAACTCAATTGATTTTAAATACAAAAGCAGCATTTTTAATTTAACGGCACCTGTAAATAAATAAACATGAAAAAGTTTTTGACGTCTGAAGCACAAAAGTTCCAACTGTTTTAGCAACTCCACCTTGATTGATATAGAATTGAAAGAAAAGAACAGCCAATGCCAGAAAGAAACAAATTTACAAAATATAAGCAACATTTTTTTTAATTCGTCCAAATGTTGCCCCCTTTCTTTATTAATAAACGCTAAGCAATTAAGAAACGTCGCAAACGAAGCTGAAAGTCTCAGATTTCTTAACTAATCCCCTAAGCGGGCAATATATTAAAGATTTTATGTTGGAACGTCTATTTTAACCCATACCCGGCCATTGTACTCGCTTGAGTACAGAAAAAAGGCAATATTTAAGTACGTATAAATTTGTTTGCAAAAAAAATTATACAACGTTTCTTCTGCTTCTGCTTTTGCATTTGTTGCATTGTGCTTTAAAACACACATAAAAAATATTTGGAAAAATATACCGTTATTGCTTTTTTTTTGTTTGTTTTTGTGTATCACTTTATCATATTTGTGATTTTTACCTCGGTCAGTAACAACTGAGCTGCGTAGAGTAAATACTGTTTCGGCCAGATAAGAGTTTATTATAGTTTTCTGTAGAAGAGTGATTGTGTGTACGATAAAAAGAAAGTTACAGGACAAAAATTCTTTTTTGGACAACCTTATGTGAGTAACAAAATCGGTGTACCCAATCGAGTACAATGGCTTGATATTTATAAATTTTTTAGAATTTTCCTTGGACCAAAATGGAATTTACAGCTATCAAACCGTCAAGTTTTTATGGTAAAGCTTTTACAAATTTAAGCATGGCTCTTGATTTTGTGGGTAGAGGTGGTCACGAAAATTTCGATATCGCGATTATTCCACCAGATCCGGACTATAACACAGACGAAGAGGAGGTTAATGCTGATGATATTCTTTTTGATCGTATGCCAAATGATGTACCAGGTGAAGTCGAAGTATTTTTCGGCAGCGATAGCGAAGATGATATTCTACTTGAGCAGTTGCGACAGACAATGGTGTCTTCAAAATCAAGCGAAATAGCTTCTAAGTGGACAAAGAGACCTTGTGATATTCAAATGCATCAAACCAATTTTTTTTTTCGGACAATGAGCTCAATATGATCGCAGAGTTAAGTGGAAAATCGCCGGTTGAGGTTTTTGAAGTCTTATTTGATGAAAAAGTGGTTAGTTTAATCGTTGAGCAAACTTGTATTTATGCGTCACAAGCTAACGCGCACAATTTCTCCTTCAACGCAGAAGACTTGAAAGTATTTATCGAAATTTTATTATACAGTGGTTATCACTCAATGCCTAAAGAGGATATGTATTGGCTATACCCAGAAAACGAATATTTCGAAACGGTCGCTGGCTCCTGGTGTTGCATTTAGTGGTGAAAACCACTTTCCTAAGAGGGTAAAAAATCAGTTACGATGCCGTGAATGTCATAACAGAATAAGATGGTTATGTGAACAATGCGATGTTGCTCTATGTGTTGAAAAAGTTTGCTTTAAAAATGTTCATACCTTAAAAAAATAGCATACTCATGACGCCACTGTACTCTCCCGAGTGCAGCTCTAAAAGTACACTTCCAAATATTTTTTTTAAATTTTTTGTTTTTTCTATATATCTTAATTGTATTTCAGTTTAAAAAATAAATGAGTTACAATATTTTTTTAAGTGTAATGATCTTGGCGTTTAATGGGTTAAGGTGAAAATTAAAAAAAAATTTTTGACAGTCACTCACTTTTTTCCAATAAGTAGAGAAAGGTTTGACGTTTTGATATTTATCTTAATATAGTTGAACCTTTTGCATATGGTGAATATTTCTACTACAATATATTTGCACTGATCTTTAAAATTTGAACAATGCAAGAAAAATTAAGTATCAATATGAAACCAATAGGTCTCAATTAATTCTCCGATGTAGGGTACCACCCAAACCAAATTATCATATGCTATTTGAATGCATGTAAGTTATCGAACATTACTCTACTTCAAAATTTTAATTAATTTAAACATTTTTCCTTTAAGTTATTTTTCGTTATTTTATTACTGCCTCTGGCAAAGTTGTATTCTTCTCAGCGAATCCTTTAATTTCACACCCATATCATGTTATTGCAAAACATAATGTTGCTGGCCATCTTATATTTAAAATAACGTTATTTCGTTTTTCAGTAAGAATGTGTATCTATTATCTACTCTATCACGTCACCAAAAACAAGTCCTGCCCTACACAATCACTTTCCCAAATTAATGTAACGCACAATGTCACCATTGTTGTTAGGCATCTTAGTAGTCTGAATGTTACTTCCTACTCTCCTAAAAATAAATTCTATTAATTAATTGTTTAATTGAATACATTTGTTTTCCTTTATTCGATTTATCTTTTTTAACAAACCATTCGAGCAATCATAATATAATATTAAAATGAATAATTAACTTTAATTAAAATTGAATTAATGAATCTTGTTAAATCATGATTTATTTAATAAAAACTTGTAGTGATTTCGCTGCTTTTTATTTTATTTACTAAAGACATTTGCATTTGATTGGTCTTTTTTTAAGTCCTATAAAATTGGTTTTTGAACGGTACAATACGGTGCAAATGTTTTACATTAATAAAGCAAAATTCGGAAAGAAGTGCATTGCACTTTTGGTTGAAAGGAATACCCAATTCATTTTAAAATATAAAAAGAATATAACTCTGATGCACACTGCCACGAACATTAGCCTAATAAAAATAACTTTGAAATAAAATACTACTCCCCATTTTTTCTTTCATAATAAATGCTTATCATGATGAGATTATAATTAAATCAAATAGAAGACTTCTTTTTTTGATAACTGCAATTTTTATTTAACATTTTTTAAATAATTTAAAAAATTCTTGGGTTATTATCAAGAAATTAAAATAAAAGAATAAGAACTTGGAATTTTTAAGCTGAAAACTAAATAAATAATAAAAATATATCCGCAGTTTTAAAGTCAAAGTTTTTGCACCACGGAAATCGTCCATTTTGATTAACAGTAGCACCATCTAGAAGGATAGACAGCCGCATCACCTCGTAGTTCGACAATAATTTGAAAGAAAAGAAAAATTAAGGTTTTGCAATAAAACTAATTGCAGAGTTAAATAACATATACTTTGCGATGGACCCACTGTCATATTTTAATGAATTGTTTTTTTCTTACCTTTATTTTGCCCTCATTTCCAATCGCAAAATAATATGAGATCAACGTAAATAATGAAAATATAAAATGTAAAAAGTATCAACAGGAAATTTTATGAGTTTGCCAATTTTATGACTTCTGTGATAAGAAATGAAAACAGTGGAGCCAAAATTATCGTTTTGACTTTTTCTAACCAGTCAGCCCATCGTACCTTTGAAACCTGCACAGTACACCGTACCAAAGAAAAATTTCCCGCACACACCCTAATATAAAGTATTTTTGGACGGCAATTTCAAAAAAATTTAAGTAGGGGTCGCATTTTTAAACGTCTTTTCATATCTTTGGAATTTGCATTAAAATCAGGCGATGGCTGAAGTAGTTAGCACGTTGACTACACAAACAAAAGGTCCTGATATCGAGACCAGTTTCGAACTAAATTCATAAAAACATTTCGCATTTTTTGTGAGATGCATTTGTATGTCATTTTGTCAGTTGTTGACGAAAGGCTCCAGTGGCGAAGCCATAGTCACTGGTCACTGAACAGTACCGCCTTCAGCTGATACCTAACCACCGTCATATCAGATCGTCTGCGTTCGTCGTTATTTGTGTAACATCGACGAAGTAAAATAATTAAAGAAAAGACTACTAAAAAATTGCTACAAAATTTAATACCTTGACATCAGACTGCTGTAAAAGGAAAAATGTACAAAAGCAGTGTTGTAAAATAGTGGAGCTCACCACCTGCCATCTCTGTCTCTATCCCTTACCTCTAGTTCCAAGAAGAAAAATAAAAGATAAAATAAATCAAGAGGCCGAATTCCCAAAGTGTCTTAAAATCATATGTTTTAAAATAATAATATTAACAAAAATGACTGATGTGAGCAAACGCTCAGAATTTAATTAAATCAATTAATGTGCTATTAATCAATTAAAACATAATTATGTACATATCGCACTTGTTCCCCAAAATGTAAAAATTTTCAGTAGAGACAAAAAAATTTTTTTTAAAATACGACGTTCGTTCAAAGAAAAGGTGAATTTTGTTTTCTTCGATTACAATGGCGAGGTACATCATGAGTTCTTGCCAACGGGTCGTACACCCTAATCATGCCTCAACCATCTTATTCACCAGATTTCGCTGCCTGCGACTTTTTCCTATTCCCAAAACTGAAGAGATGTAGCAAACAACTGTTCTCAGTTTAGATGTTTTAACAAAGTTTAGCTAAAATGCATAATTTACAGCTTCTTACTCGTCGACAAATGGTGTAGGTTTTTTTTTTATATTTTGCTAAACTACTACAGTAGTAACTCGATTCTTGCACACCTCAATAGTTGCGCATTCTCGATTGTTGCGTCGGCCTAAAATTTTACATTTCATATTCAGTAGTTGCAACATTGCAAAAACAATTGACGATGTACTTGCAACATATGGGAATTTCTAAACTCTTTTTACTTTATTATGGATTTTATATTATTTTTGTTTTTTTAATAACTGTAAAATACGTTAATTTTGCGTTTGTTTCTTTTGTGTAAACAATGAATAATACCAAAACTCTTTAGTTGTATGCCGCATTTTGAGTAGAGAACACAATGGTGAACAAAAAATTTACATTGTTAACTATCAAGGAAAAAGCACAGCGTTTTTCAGTAAACGCGTGTTCCAAACTTTTTAATGTACACAGAATAAAATTTAAAATATTAGTAAAAAAATTATCAATTTGTACATATGTATAACATTTAAATTTTCCATATATATTATATATTATATATATATTTCCATAATCATATTTTTCTCTTTTCCTTATTCCACCTAATTAATCAATTAATTATATACTTATGTATTCATACAAGACTAATATCACCATCTCTGGTTCTACTTCCTAATAATTACAGTTGACAATGTATTGCCACTCATATATTTAATC
This sequence comes from Dexiosoma caninum, assembly GCA_963924685.1. NCBI lineage: Eukaryota > Metazoa > Arthropoda > Insecta > Diptera > Tachinidae > Dexiosoma > Dexiosoma caninum. Next base: position 89,162,321 of record OZ004725.1, read on the forward strand.
CTAAGGAACAATAATACATGGATGCCCGAACTTTGACCAAAACCAAATACAGCAAAAAAATTTTATTCGTCCATATAAATTTGAAAGATCTCAATTCCATAAATAGAAATTAGATAAAATCAACCAACATCACAATACTCAGCAGACTCAATTAATTTTTTTTCTTTTAAATTAAAATCTTCACTATTTTAATTTTTCTCACAATTCTACTACGAGTTTCTCCTTCAGTAATCAAATTTTTTTTCCTTTCAAAAATTTTCTTTTTGACAAAAAAATAAAAAAAATCCGTATTAAAAAAATTAATTTTTTTTTTAAATTTATACAGTATATACGACTACAGTGTACGACAAAAAAAAATTTCTCATTTCAGCTGTCCAAGCTGTACTACAGAGACTAATGAAAGGAAAGCGTTTTGTCACAATTGATGAGATAAAGTCAAAATCTACGAGGACAATATGGATATTGATGAATAAATAAATACTTTTTAAAAAATTCCAAAATTCACTTTTACTTTCGAACAGACCTCGTACTAAATTACATTATATGTATATAATATTACATATATCACATGATTAAATTTAATTTATTTTTAAGTTATATGACAGTCATTTTATTTATTATGTCACTTCGACGACGTTTTATTGCCCAAAAATCGCTGTTAGCGAAGACACAATTTTTAGTCTGACTGGGTCTTGAACCGACGATTCTTTTGTTGCAGATCCAACATTTTAACTACTCACTCGACAGCACTGCCCACATGAAAAATAATAACACGAAACATTATGAAATTATGTGCCTTTGGAAAATATATTTTTCATTTATGCTTTTGTTTCGCAAAAACAAAACCGTGCCGAAAGGCTTAGAGGAACAGTTTTAATATACGAAAAACAATTGAAGAAACAGAACGACGAACAAAGAAACTTTTACAGTACAAAAAGTCTTTTATTAATTTAATTGTTTGGTGGGAAACCAAACAGCAATGTTTTTAAACTATTGTAAAATAATAGAACATTATGGCGTGATAACAGCATACCTTGTGAATTCCCCAATTATAATGATTAATTTAAATCAAAGTAATATGCATAAATTTTTTTTTATCACTCATATGACTGTGACAATAAAAAAAGAGCAAATGTTGGTTATATATTTGCTAATCAGGAGCCTTAGTTTATAATGCCAAACGGCTTAGTATACAATAAAACTTAAGCATTTAATTACCACAAATGTACGAGTATATAAAGTTAAGATCTGTTGTAATACTATTGTGCAAATTGGAATTATTATTAAGTTGCTTGCTAGAAAATAAGATTAAATGTCGCCAGCAGTAGGCAAAAAAATTTTTATGCCTGCAGAAGAAATAAATAAATAAATAAATACAAATAAAAGAGTGTTGAGGTTAATAACCACGATGATGAAGATGATCGTTTGTTTGGCGTGAGAATTTTTTTTCAGTGGAAATTGACCCATTCTATGATTTCTAAAATCAAATGTTTCCCAAAATATAGTGCACAGGTTTAATAATTCGTATTCGTAAAATTTTTTAACTTTATTGAAGATAGAACTATTGACGGTTGTATTAAAATTTGTTTGCTAAACCTTTTATAAATAAAAAAAAGAGAAATTTTATGAATACGGTTAAAATAAAAAACAGCTAAAGTAAAAATAATAATTTTTGTAAAATAATATTGTTTTTAAATCGATACAACAGACGTGTGAAAACGTATGTCTTATGTTTTAATAATGAAGAACATAATTTTAAACTGAAGTGCTTTCCATTGTTAAATGTTGCTTTAAATATTACAAAAATATTATTGCTGTTGGCAAAAGGAAATAAATTGTTGAAGCGTGTTATTTTATTGTCGGTATTTGAATTTTTCATTGTCATTTTCTACCCCTTCTGGTGGCAAATATTTACCAAAAAAATTGTATGAACATGCACATATTATTAGCCAAAGTTACACGTTGTAGCAAACTACCCTCACAAGAACTAATCCGTATTTGCAAGTTCAGGACGCTTGTTCGTGTTGTTGGAAGAAGCGCTTACTTCTTACTACTCAATCCAACTGGATACTTTTTTTCACTGATTACTCCATACTAATCAAGACTTAACGTTTTATGTATGGCGAAATAAAAATATTTATTTATTCATGGACTAGTTAATTAAGGATACTATTGGAAGTGTGATATTTAAATTCGAGTTCTTAGTTGCAAAATAGATTTTACTACATTAGATTAGCAGGACAGTACCTCCAATGAAATTGATAATTTGGGACATGATACCTGTCCTCACTGCAGCACCGAAATAATAGAGATTCTCCCAGGAATGTAGAGAGTCCACTTAACTTTTATTCTACCAGAAAATAAGAAATTAATGTTGACACCCGTAGGGAACATTGGGACAGGATCATCTTGATCATTCGAGCTCATACAAAAATCTTTCTATTTTGGATCCATTCTGTCCTCTGGTTGTCATAGCAGTGCCACAATTATCTATCCTCCAAGTAAGTTCCTCCATTTTACCAAACTTTGCAAGATTTTTGGTTATTACCTAATACGTTCGCAGAGTGATGTCTGTGAAGAAGTTTATCTCCGTTTAAATGTGCTCTGCTCCCTGTCGAATTTTTGTTGTAAATGCGCAACATTGTCGAGATTATGAAGTTCTTCTCATCATACATTTAATAACTTCAATTCAATTCAAGTTCAATTAAAACATATTTTTAAACCACGTCCGAGATTTTAATATTTTTTATTATTTTATTGTATTTAAGTGTGTAAAATTTCATTTACTCAGTTAATCAAGCAGAAATATCTTTCCTGAAAAGTATTTAATGCCCCAATGATGGTACTAATATTCTAAAATATTGATAAATTTAAGAATTGATATTTTAAAAACTCCAACAATCATTTTTTTTTATCTGGGACTAGCACTCAGGAGATGACCAGTACACATGCGATGCATTGTGCTGAACCTTAGGAAAGGGATAGTAGGAGAAACGACAGGAGGTGAAGCTTAATTAATTGTTTTACAACTCCGCTTTTATATGTTCTTTGTTTATAGCTGTGTTAAAGCTTCGGTTTAGTAGCATTTTTATTATTATTTCACTTCGCCGGTGCTACACAATACCGACGAAGTTGGGCGTTCTGATGTGATTGTGGATTGCTATCAGCTGAAGCCGGTATTGTTGAGTTCCCAGTGACTATGCCTTCGCCACTGAAACCTTCCGACAACAACTGACACCCAAAGACACACTAATGCACATCAGAAAAATGCGAGATGTTTTTTTTTTATAATTTAGTCTGAAACTGGGGTTGAGCCCAGGTCTGTTTTGGGTTTGTAGTTAACGTGCAGACTACTTCAGCCATCGCCAGCCTCAATTTATATTTACAATATAATTTAAGAAAAATTAAGTACAGTATAAGAATAAAATAATCGTCAACAATATTGTTAATTTACTTGGGAGTATGTTCAGGTTGCAACAATTCCTCAAGCAATAAACAAATTAACCTCTTCATAATTTGTAAGAAAATCTGATGGCAAGGCGAATTGACTTTACAGGTGGTGTTAATTAAGCAACAACTGCATTACAGAAACACATGACATTTTACCTTCTATATACAATTTAAGATAACCAAGACTCGTCCCAATTCGCTCTAAAAAATGTCTAGTGACTTTGTCAAAATCAGCCGGTCGTTATCAGCACACTTGCAGTGAACCCGAGAAAAAGAACTGCACTAAAAAGTGAACAAAGTGTAACAATTCTAAAACTATTTGGCGTAAAAATCTATTCATTGAAGGGAATTAAGTTGTATTTTTAATTTGGTTTTATGTACTACATGTACCCTGTTGAATTAATTCATTATATTTTTATTATTATTTATTTATTTTTAAGAATTTTCATTTAGTTAGTAGAAAATACACAATCGATTTAGTTTCCGTTTTTTTTAGAAGTGAAGAAATGTACACATTTAATATACACATGCATAATTTTAAACATCTGAACATCTGATTTCTTTGAACTGCTTCTGTTTTCTTAGTACAGTGAATGTGTACATATGAAAATATTGATATTGAAAGGAGTTTCGTGTAATACTCTTCCCATTTCATGGTCTGTTTCCCTTTGGATGTTGTGATTTCACCGCTGCCATCGATCAAAGACTTGCTATTCGGAAGTTTGTGAGTGACTTGGAGCACTAATTGAAAGAGGTCACGACTTCGGTAGGTATCAGCTGCATCTTGCGCCTTTGTTTCAATCTGTATGATCCACTGCTCCTCGACCTGTTCTTCACTTATCAAGTCTCGTGTTCTCTTGTTTTAGCGGTATTCTGGTTGTTTTTTGATGATGAGATGACCCATACACATGCGATGCATTGTGCTGGAACTGGAGGAAAGACACAGTAGGAGAAATGACAGGAGTTGAAGCTTCACTATCTAACAACTCTGCTTTTGCACATTCTTTGTTTTATAGCAGTGTTGAAGCACCTCAACGAGATGTATTAAATTTTGACGATTTGTTTTAGTGGCCTTTTTTTAGTAATTATTTAATTATCCGACGAGGGAGGGCGTTGTGATGTGCCTGTGGAATGGTTACAGCTGTTCAGTGACCATAGACTATTCCATCGGCACTGAAACCTTCTAACAACAATTGACACAAAGACACACTAATGCGGATCAGAAAAACTGCGAGATGTTTTTATCATTAAGTTTGAAAATGGGGCCGAACCCTGGACTGTTTGGTTTTGTAGTTACGTAGCCTCTACCTTCAGCCATCGCCACCCTTATGTTAGCTCTATGAGACTCCATGTGTTATTTAAGATAATCTAAAAATTAAGGAACAACAATCAGAAGTTATTTAATTTTTTTATTGACATTTACGAGAATATTTGCGACCAATACGCCGCATTTTACAGCAATTGCTGGCATCTTATTTAATAGAATTCGCTATAACAGGGCACGATTTTAATTTAAAAGTGACTTAACAAACTGTCGAATAAATAGGCATTTTCGCCCACTTTCCATACAAATCCGAGCCCTAGTGATAATTTATTTTTGTTTTTATCAAATTCATATTTTCCATTTATCACTCTAGTTTACGTAAATTTTGCAAAAGTTTATGGTTGTTTTCACTGTTGCTGTTTGTATCTGCTTTTAGCAGGTTGTAAATCATTTTGATTTCTTTCTTTATCTGCCACACAACAAATGAGTTTTGTTTTTTGTTTTTAGTAATATACTGTACTCACACATTGTACCAACAATATAAATTTATTATTTTATAATTTTCATACATTTACTTCTTGAACTTCTATTATCACTGCAAATTTATGATGTTTGTTCTGTATATCTTCCCTCATTAAAAATTTAAAACACTGGTTATATAAAATTCCAAGTAAAAATTATGCTGATCTGCATACGTTCGTTCGTTCGTTCGTTCGTTGGTTTAATTGCAGTCAAATAAACCCATGAATTTTTCAGTTCACGCTTGTTTCAATGTTTTCATTTTTTTTATTGCGATTTTCAGACTGAAAATTAAATTTTATGACTGTTATCACACTGAGTTTGGGTGACAGCAAATTCGCAAAATTTCTCAGTTTTTTAATTCTCTAACGCATCATTCTTTTAACAACCTAATAAAAGTTAGTTTCCTGACGTCAAAAGAAACATTTTTTTAAACTAAATTAGATAATAAATATTAAAGAATTACTTTTATTGTCATATTTGAGTTCATCTCGTGATTAGATTTTATGAATCTACTGAAAGTATGAATTTTTTTAAAAGTCCAAACTGTTGCCAATCTAGAGGTTATTAATTTCAGTCTGCTTGAAAAGCTTTACGATATGCTGCATTTCGTTGGCGCTAATGGTAACCCAATTTTTCTCTTGTTTCTAGATTATGTTTAGGTTAGGTGGCGGACCCTCCACGGAGGAGAACACCCCACTTAAGCCAGAGCTTAGGCCCATTGTGATACCACAAGAAACAGCACGGTCTATGCAGGAATCCAAACCGCACCTCCAGTTTGATAAGGCTAAAGGCTTATTTAGCCAAGCGTAACGTTGATCTAGTTGCATAAAACCATTATGTTTGATGAATGGAAATGATTAGAAATATCACGCAACGTCGTAATGAAATTTCTATTTTCTGCAGATTGAAGACGTTACAGTTACGTCGCATTTTGCTTAGCCAAGCATGTCCATGGGTTTCCCACATCATACATCTTGGTTTGCTGCAACTATATTAACGTTATGCTAGGCGAAACGACCCTTAATGCTCATGCAGTAGGCTACGGAGGCACCGGTTTATAAGTGCATGCGGGTACGAAAATCCGGTTTTTATCCGTACCTCCAGATTTTCAAGATGTTTGGGTGTTTTTTTTGTCACACAGTGTTATTTGTCAATCCAAATAGAGTCGTTAGTTAGTTTTTAAGAAACTTATAAAAAATATTACAAATATTATTTGTTTCCATAAATGCTGTAAGAATTTTGAAGAAAAAAAAAACATTAGTAAATATGTACTTTGTTAATATCTTTGAAGAGAGTTCATCAAGAAGGACCAACGAATGGGAACAAAGTCAACATTATTTATATTTATCTTGTACTTATCGCCATACGTATGCCTTCCACAATTCTTAATCGTTATTCTATTTTATTCACATGTGTGTATTTAGCACTACGTTGTGCAATTGACGATGTGACCAGTGTTGCTGTCTTTAGTTATTTCTAACCACAATTGCTTCTATTTTGGTCAGTTTGGAGATGTGAATATTTTGGTTACTTTTTCAGTCTAATATAAGAGTTTGTTTAGCTGCATGAAAATTATCGATATCGATAACTATGATTTGACAGCTGAGAATATCAAACTGGGCTGACATTTCTGTCCACTATGGTTTGGCGAGTCAGCATGTCTCATTTGACGCTAGCACAACGCTCTCATAATGTGGAAATTTACTTTATAAAATATAAATATGTTCGCGAAGTTCATAGAGCCTTTGCCCATTTTATGTTCAACATTTTACATTTTACGGTATCGATTCAAAACCATCACCAAGACAAAGAAATATGAAGTATTAAAGTATTGAAGAATATGCTGAAATGTCGATTCGTCGTCATTCACAACTTGTTGGACTTTTTTTTGATTAATCAGCTAAACAATCGATTTATTGAAAAAGCAATTGGAAGCTAATATTCAAGCCACCATTGATGCCATATATAAAGATTTATTAGGAAACGTAGTAAAAACTTGGACTTATTAAATGGATCATGTCACTCGTAGGCGCGGCGGAAATAATTATTTAAAAAATTGATGCCATGGAATTATGTATCTGATTATAATAAAAAAACTTCATTGCAACAATATTTCTTCATATAGAAGGTAATTTTTTTAAGAGGTTTCGGATTTGATTAAAAAAACACACATAAAATTTTGAGAAATGTATGAAACTTGAGTCGATAGACCGACCTATATAATTCAAGGTTTAGAGATGATTTCATGTAAATGTTGACCGCTGCTATGCCTCAAATAGTTCATACTCTGGGTTCAATTTTGTTATACTCTCTCCAATATATCCGATGGTGTCTCACTAACAAATTCTTCAATATTGGCCGCCAGTGCATCAATCGTTGCATGTTTGTTCTTGTAGATATGAGCCTTAACATAGCCGCACAAAAAATAGTTTAAAGGCGTTAAATTGAAAGATCTAGGCGGCCAATTAACCGGGTGCAAACGTGAAATAAACTGTTCACCGAACTCCAATCTCAATTGGGCCATTGTCTCGCGTGCTGTGTAGTATGTGGCACCGTCTGGCTGAAACCACATGTCAGCCAGGTGCTGCTCTTCCGTAGAGAAATAACAGAAGCCCAATAGCTGCGAACAATGGCGTATCGATAATTCGCAGTCATCAACAACACTGCCGGACACAGCTCTCTGTCCGCACTCTACGTATGCGTGTTGGTGGTTTAATTTCCAATAATGCAAATTTGGTGTGAAATTTAGTGAAAAGATTGCAAATAGCCGCCTCAGAAGGCCTCCCAAACTGACCACCAAATGGATGAAGTGCACGATGGACTTTCTTAACCGAGCACGAATTGATAATAAAATTCAATAATTTGCAAGCGTTGTTCGTTTGTAAAATGGTTAAATTATAGACCTAACTGAACAGCTTTAATAGTAACATGTTACAAGAAAACAGCTGAGCTGCCAAAACCAGTATTGCCAAAAAGAAAGTTGCTAAAAAATCACCTTTTACATATGTTGTACAACATTTTTTATATAAATTTTCGTGTTGAGAAAAATCTGCGGCTAGTCGAGAAGAAATCGAATTACTGATTTTATTAATAAAACAAATTTTGTTTGCAATAATTTTTAGGTCGTGGTAACGCTGGATGCGACCCCTCAATGCGATCGGTAGTTTAGAAAACGCGCAACAAAAACGCTCGAACATGTGTAGAATATTTGCTTTTCTAATTTTGATTTTTAAAGGCTCTAGGATTATGGCGGGATTACAATATCAAATTTATTTACTTATGATTTATTTATGCATACGAATATATTGGCCATCATTTTTATAGAAATATGAAATAAGAGGGAAATATATTTTTGTGAATGCTACTGCAACGTAATAAAATCGCCCAAACAAGAGAAGTTCCATCTTGGAAGAAAAATTTTTTCTTTTTGTTTTATTGCCTCATTAAGAAAAAGTAGAATAGAATAGAACTTCTATTCAACAAACAACAGAAGAGAATACTATGAGTATGTCATTCATTTATGCAGAGGGGTAGGTGAGGATGATATGAATTTTTTTCCTAAAAATATTAATTTTATTTCTCTAATTCGTTTTTCAACTGTCTCTGGGAGTCTTTGTGAATGGCAGTTTGAATAAGTCGCCGCTGTTAAAATGAATATTTATATAAAGTAAAGTACCGCCATTTATTGCTACTGATATTTTATTGTTTCTCGATGTGGAATACTACTATTTTTTTTTTATTTTTATATTCATATAATGACATTGACAAATCGTATCGCCAAACAACAAAGGCCAGCCAATGAATCGACATAATTTTGTCGATATTATTTTTTTTTTAATTTCTAGATAAAATGAAATTAATAATTATTATTAAGGACTTAATTGATAGAAAATATGAAACTTTCATGTCTACACGTTCAATTATTTTTTTAAAATTTAAACATTAAAAATTTTATTTGCTTTATTGTGTGCACTTGCTTGTAGTCTGATCTTGCAATTCTATTATAATTTCTGCTATTTGATTTGGCATTTTATCATTTCGAAAGTTTATTAAAAAATCGTGACTCAGTTCAGGAAGGAGTGGTAGCGAGCAAAAAAAGCCCGCTGTAATATACAGGGTGGGCCAAAAGTAATTACCCGGGGCATAAATATAAACATGAAAAGTTATTGAAAATTGAAATAGAAAATGATGCTGCAATATTGGCGGAGTTCCCTCGATTCAATAAATTTATCAGATTTAGGTCATATGTCGCAAGAAACTGTGAAAAAATGGTCATCCATGTGGATGGTTCTGCTATTTCAGAATCGAAAGTGGTTACATATTTGGGAATGCAGTTAAGTCACAATTTGCTATGGGACACACATATTGCTAAAGTTAAGGCCATGATATCATCAGCAACCGGAATCTTGAACAAATTTAAAAATAAATTAAATACCGAAGCTAAACTAATGATATATTACTCATTCACTCGCACTTAACATACTTACCATTAATATATGGATGTCGAATAACAGATTCGTTAAGGAGCTTGCAATCAGCACAGAACAAGGCGCTTAAAACAGTTTTTAATCTGCCATTGCGATATTCTACTATAGATTTATATAATACCAAAGCTAAAAATATTTTGCCAGTTTGTGGGTTATACAAACAACAGCTACTATTATATGTATTTAAGTCGGTGAGAGAATCCAATCTAATGGCAATAAAATTTCATCAAAGTATTATCAGAACGGCGAGATTTACAAGGCAAGCACATGATCTACAATTGCAACGATGTCGCATAGATTTGACCAAACAGCGTATTACTTATGCTGGACCAAGAGAATACAATACTTTACCAGGTAGACAAACATCATCAAACATCATTTAAAATTATATATGTTGAATAATCTGGAAGCACTTTTAATTTAGATATACATACATATATTACTGTTTCTCTTACATAAATAATTGTATATTGTAATGCCAGGCTACAGCCTCTACAAAGCCTATACGGCGCTGAGGCAAAAAAATTAAAAGATGGAAAAACAATTTTAAGAGTAAAAAAAAGAGAGTAAAAAAAATTAAAAAAAAAAAAAGTAATCACCCGATGTTCTTTTGCTGTAATTTTTTTTTAAGACAAATTTTGCGCTCAGTGGCCGCCGCCAGAGTTGATATGACCATACTTGCAGATCCACAGGTTTTTTATTAAATTAAATTACAGCTAAAGGATATCGGGTGATTACTTATCACACCGGGTGATTACTTTTGGCCCATCGTGTACATAGAAAAAAGTTAATTTTCTAAAACAGTTCCTACAAAGGAATTTCTGAAATTAAAATCAAAAAAGATTTGTGGAAACAATTTTGATATTTTAAATTGAAATTTTTCCTCAAATTATTGATAATACCAAAATCTGTGGACTTTAGACAAAAAAACCACAAGTGAAATTTTAAAATTTTTATAGAGGTCGAAAAAACTATTTAATTTCTCATTTTTGTTGCGTCCTTTTTAACGTTATTGTTTGCAATTTAAAAAATTACTATAACAAGCTAAGTTTTCTCTAATTTTACTATCTACTAACATCTACATATGTATGTATGTATATTAAAATCAACAACAAGAAAAGAACAAAAGCTGATTACTTTTTGTAAAGGGTGGTTAAATTTCAAGGGCCGATGTTGATTTTGAATAAAACACAAACTATTTAGGAAATTATTGTAATTTTATTTTATTATGATATATTGGTATTACTCAATTATGTATGGAACAAAATATCGGCCAAATGGGCGCCGCGACCACGGCGGCACACCTCCATCCGATGGTCCAAATTTTCGATGACCCTGAGGCATAATGGAGGTTCTATGCCGTTAATGTGCCGAATTATATCATCCTTTAGCTCTTGAATTGTTGCTGGCTTATCGACGTACACCTTTTCTTTCAAATAACCCCAAAGAAAAAAGTCCAACGGTGTCAAATCGCATGATCTTGGCGGCCAATTGACATCGCCATTACGTGAGATAACACGGCCATTGAATTTGTTGCGCAAAAGAGCCATTGTTTCGTTAGCTGTGTGGCAAGTGGCACCGTCCTGCTGAAACCACATATCGTCCACATCCATATCTTCCAATTCGGGCCATAAAAAGTTCGTTATCATCTCACGATAGCGAACACCATTCACAGTAACTGCCTGACCGGCCTCATTTTGGAAAAAATACGGCCCGATGATGCCGCCAGCCTATAAACCGCACCAAACAGTCACTCTTTGTGGGTGCATTGGTTTTTCGACAATCACTCTTGGATTCTCATTCGCCGAAATGCGGCAATTCTGTTTATTGACGAATCCACTGAGGTGAAAATGTGCCTCATCACTGAAGATGATTTTCTTCGAAAATTGATCATCCACTGTTGCCGTGGTCGCGGCGCCCATTTGGCCGATATTTTGTTCCATACATAATTGAGTAATACCAATATATCATAATAAAATAAAATTACAATAATTTCCTAAATAGTTTGTGTTTTATTCAAAATCAACATCGGCCCTTGAAATTTAACCACCCTTTATGATATCTCAAAAACTAAAATTCTTAGAAAGCGTCTTCTAAAGAATTATTTTACGATTAAAATACTAAGCAATGTTCTTATCTCGACTTATGATCTCTTGTCTAAATTCCATAGAAATAATAATAACCGTAATTCATCTTGTTGTCGCCAGTGAAATGGAACGCACTTTTTATGACTGTTGTGAGGAGGAATTCGTCTCGCTAATGATTTCCACTGGATTTTGAATAAAGAAACTCTGGTTTAAATCCAAATACAAATTTATTTATCCAATGTTTCTTATATTAAAATTCCTAAAATTATAAAATTAGTTATGAAAAGTCATTCATTTATCTTATGTAAATGATTTAGTTAATTCAGTTCACAAAATACTCTGTTTTTGGTATGGAAACCATTAGAGTTTAAATAATTATTGATTAAAATTTATCGTCCGGACTAAAGACTTATCACCACGCCCCAGCCTATAGAAAGAATGTTCTAGATCGAAAGTAAAAATGGAGTTCTATAACTAGTGCGGGAAGCATTTACTCCGAAAGGTAACATATGACATTAATAACAAATGTAATAGATTAACAACTAAGTATTTATATGTAAAGTTAACAACAATATGTAAAGGTTGCAAATAATTATCAGCAGTTTCTGCTAGTGGCGGCAACAATGACCTTATTGCAGTCTGCAATATTGCCGTTTATAGATGGCTATCACTGCAAGCAAATCTTGTCTTTAATTGCTTTTGGTTTTGTCGCCGGCGTTTCTGGTATTGTATTCTGTTCTGTTGTGCTCAATACTCCAACAATAATAATAATAATAATAATAATAATAATGCAGAGTAATAATAGATAATAAATTTCATGTAAACCAAACTTTACAAAATAGGAGAAAAAGCTATTGGAGGAGTTGGAAAATTATCCTTCAGAGATTTTCCCAGGGTCACTGTTTCCGAGGATTTTAAGGAACAGTGGGTACGTATTGCGACTGCAATACGGACTGGTGATGGATGGCAAAAGGTAAATAGTGCGTTACAAAATTATATGCTCTCTGACGGAATTCTTGTTACAGATTTGGAGCACCTCACGTCCCTGTCTAATGTCAGGTACTAACTAATGTTGGCTATTTTGAAAGGCTTCTATAATGTGGTCTCTTAAGCGATCATCATTTATACATTTTTTGTACCACAATTCATATGAATTTTTCTTAATTTTCACTAGCGCATCTCGCAGTTTGAACTTCAAATTTAAAAGACAAGTAAAGTTGCTGAAGTGAAACTAAAACAAATTTTCTTTCTGCTGATTCCAAAAACAAACAACAATGTCACCTTAAAGAAATTTATTTTGTTGACTAATAAAAAAAAAAGAACAAACGACGTATAATTCTCTACTTGTTCTTACCACAAAAGTGTATTTATATGTCTAGCTAAGTTATCAGGATATTTTATTTGTAATGAATAGAAATAAGCTGCGACTGATTTAACCTACATTTTTTTCCTGATCATACAATGTCATAAATTATTTAATATGTCCTTAAAACAAATATATATGTATGTATATAAAAAAACTATAAAAAGACAAAATACGAGTATTTCGTAGACATGTGTGGGTGAGTAAAAATTATGATGATGACAAACATATGGGCACAATACACTAAACGGCATTAAAATCTGGAACAGATGTTCAAATGCATACGTAGAAACTTGTCCCAAATATAAAAGGCAAAAAAAAAATTAGTCACAAAAGAGCAAATGCAACAGGGGAAGTTTGTTTAATGTTTACATGCTCCATATAATATTGAACGGGGAGTTGTGTATGCGACACCACCATTTCCGTTGTTCAAAAGGGGAAATTATTTGTTGAAAGGATGGCTTTTGCTTAGCGAAAAAAAAACCTTGTTTTTTGTTGCTTATTTAAAGAGAGAGAGTAAGACACAAACACTCTGTTAATTGTTTCTGTTGTTGCTGTGAGTGCAATAAGCAAACAATAGAGAACTAATAATGAATGAGGCAGACACACCTCTACGTGAGCAAACAAAAATTAAGAATCCAAGGAATTATTGGGCGGAGTTAGTTAATAGCGAGTGGCGAGTTATTTCCGGTTTTTTTATTTTGTGTTGTATTTACTCAGTTATGTTCGTTCGCCTTTTCCCTTAATGAAAAGCAGGAAGACGCCTGTGCATGTTGGCAGAAACATGCGAACAATACAAATGGCTTCTTAAGTCGTATTTCCCCAATGTTGCACGTGCTGCGCATAAATCGTAACTCAAGCAGGAAAGGAAAAGAGCTCCTGTCGTTATTTACTGGCTCTAACACACTCACACTTATTGGGGGTTTCTACAATATAATTTTCATATTCTTTGTCACAATGTAGACAGACTTTTACATCATATTTTCTATATTAAGGACTCTGCTAAAATAAATTCATTTTATTAACTTTATTTATTTCTATGACGGAATCGCATTTCTTTTCCGATATTTTTTGCCATTTAGCGCCGGGCTGCTTCTGCTACTGGTGTAGCCTCTCTTAACGTGTTTGTTCTCCAACATGTTTTATAAAGTTTTCTAAATAAAATTTGACTTTTTTTTTTTTGTTTGCATTCCACTTATTTTTTGTTGTTTTCAGTTGGTTTAACCGCTCCACGAAATAACGAACCGTCCATTTATTTTGCCAGCCACGGTGCCTGCCAGCCATCTAACCAGCCACGTACATGTATTCATTCAAACGTACGACATACATACATGCATACATACATACATATATGTATGTATTTGCGACATCATGACACTGGAGACTATGTTAGTTACAAGTACTTTACGGTAATGGGGGATTTTCGCTTGAGCATCCTCTAACAAAAATTAATTTAAATCGATATTGTGTAGCTTCTGCATTTATTTATTTATTCCCTTTTTTTCTACACATTTTTCGTTTCTATTTATAAAATAATATTTCCTTTCTTCATTATTTTTTGCTAAAAAAAAAAAAATGAAATATTTTGGTTATTCTAGTGAAAATGGCATGAAATGGTATGGTATAGAGCATGGCAGGCAGGCAGACTGGCTGCTTGGTTGATGTGGTTGGCCGGTGGGGTGAGGAGTTGGAAACGATTGTTGAATTGGTTGGTCTTGGTGTTGGTTATTGGTTTCTTATGGTTGGTAACATCTTGTAGCAAATTTATTAATTAGTATCCTTGTCACATGACTGATTCAAATAAGATGAGAAAAAAGCAACAAAGATTAAAATTGACAAAGTTGTTTTTTCTTCAAAAGGAAGGAAAATATTTCACACGAGAATAAAGTTTGAATAATTTGGCCTTTAAAGCAGCGATTTATATAAAAAGTCAGAAAAATAATTGTTCTTAATTAGTGTGTGCGGTTTTAAAACACATTCTGTGCTTCTTCTCTATATTCGAAGTTCAACATTTTGTACGTAATGTGTAAAACGAGCCTACTCTAATAACATTGGGTCTAAAATTTTATTTTAATATTCAATAAAACAACTCATTCGATATCGAATGGCATAATTTGGGCCCTGCAATAGCCGAGTGATTTACGAATTAAGACGCTAAATTTTACATAGAAAAATATCTCAACAAAATATTTACAGCCGTATTAATAAAAATTTTAAAACGCATTTTAAAGCATATTTAAGCAAAATTCATTAAAATGGTATTAATAAACGAATTTTAGCTTAAAATGCACATTTTAAACCTTGTGTAAATATGGAAATTTTAAAATTGGTTTGACCCTGTTTTAAAGCTATTTTAAGATGTTATATTGTGCAGTGTTTGTTTTCATTGTGATTGTTATTTATGAAAAAAAATTCGACCCAATTTTCGGAACGTTTGCGTTTGCAGTGCTCCTTTTTTTCCATTTCTATTGCTTTTTTATATTATTAATAATGTTACACAAATTTCAAATAAAACTAATGTTGACTAAGTAGTGATGTGTAAACAATCAAAACAAATAATATTAAACTCGTTATTCAAATACTCTTTTAACTGCAATTAAATAAGTCACTAAAATTGCAATCTTACCAAGCGATATTTTTACTGTTATTAGTTATAAATAAATTTAAATATGATTTAACCATCTACATGATACATGTGTTAAGCTTCCACGAAGCCACTTGAGAAAAATATTAAACCAACATTTTCGAGATGTTTGAGAAAATATTGCAAATCCCTTTAAACGCGCCTTTAAAAAACGTGCTGGTACTGTGGTACAGTGTACCAATTCGTTGTAAAGTTGTTTGGGGTACACCGAAAGTTTTTGAATCCAAGCGAATACTCATTCTACCATCTCGAACAGCCTGTATAGCTCTTCTCATATCGTCCGGAGCACATTTCTTTATTTCACCCTTTTTTGGCATTCCACTTTTTGAGAAGATAATGTGGTACACTATACCATATTTGCCGACTCAAACTATACCGCAATAGCTGCACTACTGTTTAATGTAGATATTTATATATTAAAAGAGAACTACTACATATAAGGAGCAATTGCATATATTCTTCGTTTATTTCGTACTAACCAATTAAGGGCTCATCTAATTGTGTTAAATTTGGCAGCGAATCGCACTACGCATTACAGACAGAACTCATTTTTCCGCGGAACGTCATGTATGTGGAACAAAATCCCTGCAGCGATCTTTTCTTTCACTTTTCACGTGGGAAAATTTAAATCATATGTTCATAAACAGCACTCCCTCTATCCTCCTTCGCATATCAAAATTTCCTAGTTCCAGCACAATGCATCACATGTGTAGGGGTCATACGCTGAGTGCTGGTCCAAGATAGAAAAAAAATTTTCTATAACGTGATACATATTAAATTAAATGTGAAAACAAAAGTTGAAAATTGTCCTAAGATTTTGAAAAAGCTGATCGTTGTTATCATGAAAACCACAAACATCTTAACTACAAATATGACTCGTGCTGTGTTACATTCATTCGTTGCTTTACAATAAACAGACTCATGCTTTCATATTACGCAAAAATTAATCAATTAGTTATTTTTAACAAACACACACACATAAATTTGGGATTTGTATGACAAAATCACTGCCAAAATAAAATACAAAAAGAACATTTCTGTGGGAACTTTTTATTGGGGAAACACAAAAACATGAGCACCTTCAGAAACAAACTCACATCGCAAGCAAAAACTGAAAGACAAATACGAGAAAATATCTGAAAGCAGTTAAAGCAAATAATAAAACCAAATGCCAATTTTTTCTACTCCCTCGTGCATGTACAATAATAATTTAAGAAGATATTTCTTTTCCTGTATTTGGAATCTTTATGTGTGATCATTTGTTAGTCTGTTCCAAAGCAACTGGATTTATAAAATCCATTGGGGATTTTAAATTGGGCGCCAAGTTCAATATAGAATAATAAAACGTATAATGAAGATGTGAAAGGTTAAATGAATATTTATGTGAATGAAGTCTTTACAGTTCAAACAGAAATATCTACACTTATGTCATGTATTCGTGCATGTAAACGCGTAAGGATATTAAGGAATTGTCAGCATCGGGAAGCATTAAATGAAATATGTTACAACACGTAATTTTCATACAAAAATTAGCTCATAAGCCTTTTAAATACTTTTCGACATGGCCGTAAACATTTCTCAAGAGAAAAATTTTTTGTTTCAACTTTCATCCCATATTTTATTGTTATGGGTACCTTTTAAACCAATAAAAAGTAAAATTTTATAAAAGTCTTATTTTTAACCTACATATTTTCTTATTTATTTATTTACTTATTTATTTATGTCTATGGATTTTTCCTCACAGACATTTTACAGAATGAAAAATGTTAACAAACATACGAGTATGTACATATATTACCGTGGTCCATATTATACACTAAAAATTTCAAAACTGCTTGTCATATCTGGGCACTCCCAATTTTTTTTACTAGCAATAAAAAAAGTATTTAGGGAAAGTTTAAAAACAATATTCCTATTTGAAGGCAGTGCGCAAAGACATGCAACATTATTATTAAATAACAAAAATCACTAATTAAACTCGACTATTTGGGAAGTACTAAATTCGTTTATATTATAGTACAAAATTGATGAAGGGAAGTTGTAAGTGGGGTAAATAAACATGGTTTAAACCTTCGAGCTTGACAGCTTTAAACTGCCAACAATTGCTTTTTCTATAGTTTCTGTCGGAACCCACTGTTTGTTTTACTTTGCATTTCTTTAATAAAAATTTTTCGAAATTTTTACAATTTTGGCGAAGTTGAGGACTGTTCTCTACTCCGTTTAATTTGCAACTGTACTTTATCAACTAAAGTAGTAAATTGTTAGTGGGGGGCATAGGGTGTAGGGTAAATTAGAAATTTTTGGGATCCCCTAATGTGTATATAATATTATTTTTACTTAATACATTTCGATTCAGTGACAAATCAATAAATCATACAATTGATTAAATATTTTTCTGAGAGGAATTAAGCCATCGGCATAATTAGCTCTGAAAAATTGCACAGATAATGGTATAAAGTTACGGGTTTGTCGCTAAAGTATTAATCAAAATCTAGCATACATATCACGATTAATAATCTTCAAAATAAACGACGTATTGAACATTGGTCTACGGCTTTGCAAAGTAGGAAGTTTTATTAGATGCAGTCAGAAGACATTTGATAAATAGCTTCCCATACAGTCCATCCATATCCCAGAATCGGCCGTCAAATACCTTTGCGGAGCGTTTTATATAACCAAGTGTTCCCCTCGCATTATTTACCATAAAAGTGATGTGTGACTTAAAGTTCAGCTTAGGGTCCAGCAGTATACCAAGATCCAAGAAACTTTCGACTATTTATACTGCATAAGTTGCTAGGAAGTAATTTATGGTAATGGGATTATTTCTAGAAAATCGCTTTAATTGAGATTTTTTTAGGTTAAGTTCCATTAAGTTTATTTTACACCATTCAAGCGAATTAGATCATTTTGAAGATGTTGAGGATCCGAAACTTAAAGTTATTTTTACATACATAAGAACATTACAAAACTTTATCAATCCCGGCAGTTCATTTATAAAAAGTTAGAACAACAACGTTTCAAGGTGGCTGGCTGCCTTGTGGTACTCCTGAGACGATTATCACATAAATAGCTTTAGAAAACGTTTTAATAAAAATTATGGTTTGACGGTTATTTTTTAAATAAGAGTATATCCATTTTAAGTTAAATTCCGTAAACCCCATTTGTTTAAGGTTTTTTTCCCCAGAAGTAAATGCAATTTACGAAAAAAAACCTCAATTTATAGCAATTGTGAGTTGTGGAAAGTTTGCCGTCGTAGAACATCTATTAAATCCATGGTGATACGGAGATATACAGTTTGAGTCTTGATAACATAAATGTTCTGTATAAGTTTTTCAAATGGGTTTAATGCTTAGTTTTGCAATACCACGATAATTTGCAATATCAGATTTGTTCGCAGATATAAACAGTGGAAAAATAAACGATGTCTTGCAGATGTTTGGAAAGCAACCAAATTTGAATGATGTTTTAAACAATAGTGTGATGCAAATTAAAATCTTTTATAAATGCTTTAAAACGCCAGCTGGGTTAATTCAAGATTTACTTATTAAATTTGATCTTGAGAATATTCTAAGATTTATTTTCCCTTCTGAAATAGAGATGTTCAGTGACATTTGATTTTTAAAATATCGAACAGAGTTATCTGCAGTGTAACTCAATGTATCAGTTCGTATCGCTCTAGTTCCAATCGGAATTATCGCTTCGGTTTGATATTGTGCAGACTTTGAAAGTAGAATGTGCAATATTGAACATCAGAATAGAACCCAATATATATCAAAAAAGATTCTTATTAAATAAATCCTAAAAGCCATAAGTTTAAGCGCAGAAATGAATTCCAAAATTTTTGCTTTTCCCGCTTTTTTTTTGTCTTTCATATGACGATATGCGCTCAGAAGTCTGCAATCATAAATTGTTCGACTTTCGTAACATATTCGGACCAAACAATACAACAACTACATCCTCCCTATTTGCAGCATTTAATAGCGCTCCATTTTTATCATTGTTAGGAAGTACTGCATTTTTGACAGGTGCGATCAAATATTAAAATCAAACATCACAAAAATAAATAAATTTATTTCATATTTAAAGATTTTACAGTAGCGAATGCAAACAGCACGCACTCACAAAATTACAAACGTCTTATTTCATTTCGTCATGTTCGAGGATTAGGGATAGATTAGTGACCGTGTGCGTACGTTAAGAAGAAAGTGAATGAGTAAGCAAATGGGAATGTTTTATATCCAAAAGACACATAATCGTATGAACATAAAATGTTTTTGAACTTTAGAACTCAGCATTCAAGAAATGAACACAAAACATTGAAAAATTATTCAAGAAAAAACCTGTAAACTTCTATAAAAATAGGCGGGGTGATGCTATAAGCGGATGTGCGTATGTGTGTGTTAACGTTCGAGTATGAGTATATATGTATGTAATCAAATGTCTAGAGATACTAAGTGGAGCAAGCATATTCATAGAGAAAGAGAAAAAATTGCCTTAAACTTGCTTTACATTAACAACATGCAAGCAGAGCGATGGTAGTCTTAAAAGTACCACTGGGGAGTTTTATAAATATAGCTAAATATAACTCGTATGGTACTTAGAGGTGCCAGGCCCACTTACTTGATTTCTTGTACTTTTGGGCTTATGATTTATATTGACTCTCAAGTCATTCAGACCAAATTTAGAAATTTTAGATTTAACCGTTCTCAAGCCATACAAAAATCATCACATCAGAACGCCCTCCTTCGTCGGTATTGTGTAGCATCGGCGAAGTAAAATAATAAAAGAAATGACTACTAAACCGAAGCTTCAGCACTGCTATAAAAAAAGACCGTGCAAAAGCAGAGCTGTAAAATAAATAATTAAGCTTCACCTCTTGTAGTTCCTCTAACTATCCCTTTCCTATAGTTCCAGCACAATGCATTGCATTGTATGAATTATTTTGACAAGGTACAATTTTGGTGTTGTTGTACTAGTATGAATTCGGCTTAAAAAAAAGTAACTAGTTCTTAAAACGCTTATAATAAATTCAGAACGCTTTTAAATCGTTAATATAATATAAAAAGATATTAATAGCCCGCGCTAGCCAATATGCACGAGTCCCTGCAAGACTTACTCTACGGCTTGCAAGGCGCTTACGTAGTACACCCTACCTTGTTCGTGATTCTCTCATCCAATTTTCCCCGGAACCACAACCAAGTATTACTTCAGGGGAGTGGTGATTCAGCGAATGCTGCTTTTACGTTCTGCACATCTTGCTCTCTCCGTTAACCTTTGCCGTACCACAACTTTTCTCGTGAAAGCGCACACAGAGTTCCATTTGTAATTGATTGATCAAGTCAACAATGTTGCCGGGCGTCATCTGAGTTCGGATTCCCCTCTCCAGCCAGCGCCACTGGTTTCCATGTCGCGGGCAATGAAAGAAAACAAATTTCGAAGTTTCCCCTATATTTATGCATTCCGGGCACACATCATCATTGTCTTGAAGAGGTATATTCTGAAGCATCCATGTCCGTGATATTGTTGATGAAAAGTTTTTAAGAAATCCTTGTTTTTCTCTGCAACAGTCTTCGTCCAATTGGGGTTTATATATTCAACGATTCTTATGAACTTAAAAAATTTATCGGATGTGGCAAATTTGACTAAAATCTGTGAATTGGTCCCATAGATATTCATGTTGAAAATTTAAAATATAATTTTTTTGTTTTTAATTACTCCATAACTTTCTGTCAAATCTATTTATTTTTTCTATCTTGGACTAGCACTCAGGGGATGATCCCTACACATGCGATGCATTGTGATTTTCCTTTACCTTAACTTTTCTTTACTTAAAAATCTTGTCAGATGCTGCAAATTTCTTTGGAATGAGTTAAAGTTAGCGAGATGACCTGACCAGGGATAACCTGTAATGTCAACTGATTTAAATTTTTTTCAATTAGTTTATAAAAGTGATTAATAGTCCAATAAATTTGCTTGGAAATGTTTATTTTCCAGTTAAAAATTAATTAAAGAGAAGCAAAAATATTTTTTTTTCTGCGTAATATCGAACACTTTCTAGCTGACCTTCGTATACATGATTCTAATAAATGTTACTTTAGGTGTTTCACAATTTCTTGTCGCTGCTACTGGTTGATATTGTTTTCATCGAAATCTTTTCAAAATTTTATTTTTATTTCAATTGTTTGTACGTGCATCTTCCTAAGTATTTGGCATTAGTTCGGTATCAAAGGATATGTTTATCGATTGTACTTGACATTTGCTTTTCCGTTATAACTTATACTTATGTATAGTATACATATGTATCCCTGTATATAAAGTCTATAAAAAAATTAAATTGAAATTATAAATTTTATTTAACAGAAACATGTGCGTATTATTAATCAGCCTGGTGGGAAATATCGACAACCACTCTTCCGGATCACATTTCAACTTTCTATTATTAAATCGCTGAAGTTTTAGTTTATTTTACTAAATCAAAATTTCATAGATGTAAAGTGAAGAAAATTTGTAAAGCAAAGTTGCTGCGTCTCATTGCATTAATTTTTGTCTAAGAGGAACCTTTTTTTTTAGTATTAAAATTCGGTGACGCTGCTCAAATACCGGCGAAGGAGGTCGCTGTGAGCGCAGACGCATTTGAAAATTTTGTGGTCTAATAGCGGATGCTTGAGATTGTGATGAGACAGATGGATCTGAGTAAAGGAATATACTATATATTTTTTTTTTAAATAGTACCACGAAAGCGTGAACGTGAACGAACTCACGGATAAAAGCCGGTCAGGAATATATTTCACATCCCTACATTCAAAAACATTTAACATTCGTCGGTATTGTGTAGCACCAGCGAAGTAAAATAGTTACGGAAAATTGATACTTAAAAAACAAAGCTTTAAAATTGAATACGTCTCCTTGGCATCAGAGGCGCTGCAAAACTGCTGTAAACACAAATCGTACAAAAGCAGATACCGACAAAGGAGTGCGCTCTGATTTGCCTGTGGATTGGAATCAGATGAAGCCGGTACTGTTCAATGACCATTGACTATGCATTCTCCACTGAAACCTTTCGACAACAACTGACACAAACCGCCACTAATGCACATCAGAAAAAATACGAAATGTTTTTATGATTTAGTGTGAAACTGGGGTCGAACAGAGGAACTTTTTGGTTTTGTAGTCAACGTGCAGACTACTTCAGCCACCGCCAGGAAATTTATTGTTTGTCTTTTAAGTTACTTAATTAATTTATTTTTATTAATTTAATGAATTTTGGAATGAGAAGGTTTTTAAAGTTCAATGAAATAAAAGACCTTATTATTATGAACCCTGTTCGATGTTCGAATGAGTTTATTGAACAAATTTTCATTTGGTGTCGTAATGCGCATTCAACAGAGATGGCGTTATTGTGAATTTGTATAACTTTTTAGTTCATTTTAATTTTTTAAATTAGCTAAAAAATATAAATGTTAAAGTTTATAAGTTAAATTAATTAATATATAAAAATCTATTAAAAATTAATTAGACAAAAATCTTTATTTTATTTGTTTTCCATTTAAAAAAGTATATAATTGAACGAATTAACATCATAATAGAACTTCAATATTATATTAATATGTATATATATATATATATATTATATTATAGGTAGTACGATTTTTAATTGAAAATACTATTGTTTCAAATGATTTTTCATTCGAGATTACCAGCATCATTTTTGTAGTGTAGGAATTCTTCACCACATTCTATAGGACACGCTTTTGCTATTAATTAGAAATAATTCAAATAACTCAGTTAGATATATAAAATTATTTTCAAATCAAAATGGTTTCTAACTACACGGAAAAAATGTTCGCGGGAATGCATTCAATTAAAAGAATAATTGTCTTTTTTTTTCAAAAAATTTTTAATTGTATCAATTAAATTGCTAAATTGAAAAAAAAAGTTAAATTTTTATGTGGATGCTTACATTATGTTTTAATATATTTGTATACAAATTACAGTGAAACACCTCCTAACGGACACCTTCTATAGCCGAACACCTCCCGTAACCGGACAAACTTTGTAGAACCGAGATTTTCATCAGTTTTTCATGGAATTCCCATAACCAGAACCAGCGGACAGAAGCGTTAATTTTAATTAATTCGCCTTGATGAAACTCACCAACCGTAGCAGCATTTCTTCATTTTTCAACTCTAAATCAAATTTGTGTTAATGCCATTGAAAATTATGATTCCCGTGTTAACACGAATGTGCATACTCATATGCTGGGGAGAGAGCTTGAGAGTCACGAAATAAAATATTTTATCAATTAAAGAAAAAATGGAAATTATATGTACTTGAATCCTTAAATCCTTGAGATAAAACATTTTCAGAAATTGCCGATTTGAAAGTATTTTACTAGAAACGATTTCATCGCATTTAAAAACATTTAAAACCTTTTTGAAACTCAAATGCTCAAATTGAACAGCTGTTTTTTCGGAATAAATTTTTTCAACCACAACTCACTAGTCTATCATTATAAAATAAAGATAATAAGAAATATATATGATTCTAATTGTGCTTTTGCCCCTATAAACTATATGTGAAATTTATTATTACATACCTTATGATATTCTCATACAGTATGAAAAATATCATAAAGCATTTTATTACAAAATAAAATATAAAAAAAATAAAATATAAAAAAAATATAAAAAAAATATAAAAAAAAAAAAAAATACGATGGCAAGCCTAGTGTAGATGAGAATAAAAAACTAAAAATAGAAATGTGTGTGTGTTATAAAAGTAAACTCATGGATTGTTATGTTTTTGTTTATAGATTTTTTGGTTTGTATGTTTGATATTCAAACAATTCTCGTTTGATTAATTGAATTTTAAGCATATATATCTTTGTATTCAAAAATTAGGAAAATCCACTGATGAGCTAAGTAAGCGTTAGCGAAATAGTACTATATGGATATGCTTTCCTCCTCAATTATTGAGTTGCTTTTGTAATAAAATGCTTTATGATATTTTTCATACTGTATGAGAATATCATAAGGTATGTAATAATAAATTTCACATATAGTTTATAGGGGAAAAAGCACAATTAGAATCATATATATAAATGAATATTCCCAAAATAAATTCAGTTAATATAAGATAATAAGAAATAATAATAAGAAATATTTCAAATAATAAATGTGTACCTCTGATAAGCGGACACGTGTCATAACCGAACAAAAATACCGCGACGGTGAGTGTCCGCTTATGAAAGTTTTCGCTGTATATGTACTCTTATGTGTATAACAATAATTGCCTTGTAAATGTTGAAAAACCTGATGAATACAATTAATATACGTTAATTGATGTAATAATTTTGTTTGCTGGCTGAAAATTCTTCAGCATTTTAATTGGAAGAACAATTTCCCAATACAATTTTTAACTGAAACTCATTTTTGATTTTTTTCTCTGTGTACTGTGTGCCACTGGATACTCCTGCTTATGCCATTCATACTTTTTTTCCCAATATATTTATGCACGTAACTACTGAAATAAAAATGTTAAACAATTTATAACGAGCATTAGATAAGTAAGTAGAAATTGTTCGAGTACAAGTACAATTATTTCTGTATCTTTGCATGTTGAGGTTATTGAAGGTGTTGGTGGTGGTAGTTGGTATGCCAGTTGTTACGTGCATTGGAGTGTGTGTTCATTATGAATGGCGCCCTTGCTATGTAACCCTTTGACTACATTTAGGTTAATTTAGCATTTACATTTATTTGCTCCGTGCGTGTGCTTATGCTTGTGTGTTTATGGAATGTATGTCCTCTGAGACTCCATTTCGATTTGTCTCCCCTTTTCATCAGCAGCATCATTTGTAATTGGTATCAGGTATTTACAAGGATTTACTGATCACAAAACTCGCACATCTTGCTTCCACGTACCCATTCGTGTCAACTGGTGTGTGTGCACGAGTATGTTTGTTTATCTTTCACGCACACAAAATTTCATTTCGATATTTTGGCGGTATTTTATCGCCAATAATGCAATTATTGTTTTTGTACTAACATTTGCGAATTATCACTGACATTGATATTGGGCATGTAATGTGCATTTATTTGTCAGCTTGTGTAATATTGTATATTCAATATAAACTTAACATTATAATTATATGGAAGCTGATATCGTATGGATGTATAATTTTGTATTTTTAATAATGAATGCATGTTGTGTTGTGATCTTTCAGCTTTTACATTCATCAATCGTATTTAAATAAAATTAGCAATAAATAAGAGAATTTGCATGCATGATATCAGGACGTTAAGACAGAAATTTAAATTTAAATATACTTTCTATAAGAATTGTGACAACGGAAAAAAATATAAAATTCTGGGTTATATTAAATAAATATCATAAATAAAGGAGACTAACACCTGAATCCCGCTTACAAACTATCTTTTTTAAATCACTAATTTTGTTTAACATAAAGTTTGCAATCAATATTGTGGTTCATCGTGTAAGCTGACCAGAAGACGTCAATGAGTACTTTCACTCATCTTACAGAATACTTTTGGCGCTGCACATTGGGGTTAGGTTAGGTTAGAGGGCAGCCGACCAGGATGGGTGGACACAAGTTACAACTACGTAGAAACTAGAGGACGTCACAGACACCCCATGCCGTTCACGTACCTCACTAAGTCCGTCAGATCCAACCGAGAGTACAGCCCCAAGTTGTTAAAGGAAGGTGCCCCAAGGAATCCCAGCCTCGACTTTGCCAGACCGGGGCACTCACAGAGAAAAAGTGCACCACAGTCTCTCTCTCCGAATCCTCCTCACAGCCCCTACACCGGGCATTGAACGGAATGCCCAGCCTCTCAGGCTCATTGGGGTAGGATGAAAACATTTTGGAAATCAACGAAAGAAAAGAAGAATCGCCGGAGCCAGATAAAGAAATGACCTTAAATCAATCAGTAAATTGCATGCTAATAAGGGGAATATTTCTTAAGATCGGACTATCTAGTAATTCGGACATCTCAAGGTTTCGACCAGTTTTGAAATTTAACCTCTACTGTCAGCACAATGCGTGCTTGTCGTTTCAATGGTTCATCGTTATTTTAAAGCTAGACAAAATACGTACTTTTTGTAAGAACAAGAATAAAAAAGATCTTAGAAACTTAGTGTGTTAAAGTTTTCCTGGAATTAACACATAAACATGACACTTTAACGTAGGCAGAAAAATAAAAAATATTAAACGCAATAGAAAGTGGAAAATCTATCCCACAAGTGGATGAATAGCATAGTGTTTCAAAATCCGCAGGATTTGATATAAAAGCAAAAAAAGATAACGTAATACACGGTAGCGGAATTATATTTTCAAACTTAAATAAAAACCGTAATAATTGACACAAAGTTTTATTAAGAGCATTGCACGATAGAGTGGAAATGCGGATTTTATTTTTTAAAGTTTGTGTCATTCAGATCCTTCAGATCCTTTTTTAAAATTTCATGAATAATCGCTCTTGGAAGTCCCAGTGAGACTGCTCTGTTCCGTATTGAAAGTCGCAGATTTTCACGTAAACTGCTTTCAACCAGTTCAATATTTTCGGGAGACCTTGAAGATCGACTGGCCCCTGGCCGTGGGGCATTCAAAGCCGAAGCAGTTGCGCGGAATCTCTGCACCCACGAACGAATTTAATTTACACTCGGTCCATCACTTATTCGCCGAATAGCGAACTTTGAACAAAATTGTCGACGAGCAATTACGTAAGAATCATTACTCTTAAAAAATGTCTCCACAGCGAACGCACGATGCTCACTCGACCACTGCGACATCGTGACTGACAAATCCGCACAATCGATAATTCCAACGGCGCGACCCTCCCTCAGCACCGTTTATTACTTTTTGAAATAATCGAATTTAAAAATATAAATTTGCCACCAGACACTCTTTATAAGAAATGTTTGCTTAATACATTTTATTTAATTGTTTATTCAGCAGTCAAAATGGAAAAAAATGTCAAAAGAGGGGAAAAGAAAAACTTTGCAGCCAAGTTAAAATCATCAGGTAAAGGTTTATTCAGCAGCGTATTAATCACGTGCCTGTTTCGAGAGATCTTTTACAATATAAAGCAAAGTACTTTCATAAAAAAATTTTTGGAAAACGATTACTTTTCTCCGAGTAATGGTTGGTCTCTAGAATTCAAATCTTAAATGGATCAGAACTTAATTTAAGATATTAAATTGTATTAAAGAAATTCTCTATTAAATCATAGTCTAAGAAAAAACGACGACGTTTTAAAGTCATTCTACATAAAAAATTTATTTATTTTTGTTAAACTGGGCACTAAAGCTAATATAACTAAAAGCTGGGTAAAGTTCTTGCCTGAGATTACCGCTGAAAGTGAACTGTATGGAAGACCCGTACCTCTTGTTCTACTAAGAAACGAAGATAACATATTTTCGGAAAAATTAAATAGATTTAAAATCATAAAATCCAAAGTTTGTTGTATAAGGAAAATTTTTATTGGTATATACCGCAATTCTTAGCTTTTTTGAAGAATTTGGTTAAAAGTCTACTGAAGATTTTGAAATTAGCACCAAATGAAATGCTGCATATAGACCAGCTAAACCGTACAACAAACATAGATAAATAATCGTAATGAATTTTGACTAAAGTTGAATAATTGAAAGAATAATAACAAATAGTTTTAAGTACGTTTTAAGTTGAACAAAAACTGCCACTATATCTGTCCGGATTAAAGAGATTGTACTGTATATATAAAATAGTTTTTATGAAACATCAAATGAGTAATGTTAAATGTCAATTGATTCATATTTCATAGATCAACATTAAAAATATATAACATGACATTATATATATAATATTTTAGGTAAAGGCACTTACATCTCTGCACTATCCCTCAATATATCTAGTAGAGCAATAATAAAATATATACATATGTGTAAATATACATACATACGAGTACATTGTGGAAAAAAAAAGTAAAATCTGGCTGAGTGAAAAAAGAGAGAGAAAATAACAATAAAAACAGATAAAATCAAGCATTCAACTTCAAATAACACCAAGAAAACAGAAAAATATCAAAATTATGAACTCAAAGGAGTGATGTTGTGAATTTTAATATTTTATTATTTTTTTTTTAAAGGAAGAAATCATATACACATTTATATACAATAATATATATTCGTATGTATGTATGTATTTTTTTTTAATAAAAAATGGCAGAATGCGAGGGGAGACGCTTTAAATCCACAGGAACAAGGCCGAAAAAAGGAAGGCGAAAGCAAATATTTAAAATTTATTTTTGTTTTGTATGACAGATAAATGGAATATAACGCCTCTAAATGTGGTTGAACGCGACGATGTGCATGATGATGAGATGCGAATTGCACACACACACACAGCAAATAATACTGACGATACAACAAAATATCACTGCTTGATTTTAACAATGATATCGTGGTTAAATGGAAAAAGGAGTAGTTTATAAAATATTATACAAAAACAAACAATATTAAAAAAAACAAACAATAACAATGGAAACTACTAACAAGATAACAAAAAACAATAATAATAAAAATAACAATAACAAAGGCACACTACACAATAGAAGGCAACAAAAATAATAATGATGATAATAATAGGATATCACAACGCCCTTGACACCCAGTAAAACTAACAACCAAAATGCCAAAGAGAGATTAAAGCCATTCATTTATTTCAAATAAAATAGAATACAGTTTCCAAAAAGGAAGATGCGTATGATGTGTGTATGTTTGTACTTACCCGGTAGAAAGCCAGGGAACAAATGACTCCAAGTCATCACTTTTGCCGATTGTGCTTAGTGACTTTTTTATGACAATGTCAACGATCGTCTCCAATTGTTATTCTGATTTACCAATATCACGTGTTACAATTTTTGTGTACAAACATTTTTGGTTGACTTCTAGGAATTTTGTGATCAAATTACATAAAGAAACGCACTAAAAATTAAATTAAATTAAAAATTAATAATAAAAGAATTTTTCGCGTCGAAAATATTAAAAAAGCACTAAAAATTGTGTGAAAACATTGACTCGACGACGCTGCTTGTAATCTAAATATCATTGGCGGTGAAACAAAAAGACAGGTATCTAAAACCTGCTATTAATTTACCATTAAACTAGTTGAAGAAAGACGGAGCACATTGTCTTCCAATTTATAAGTCAAATACTAAAAATTATATTATGCTGTGAGCTTCACAATGTGTACTACACCGATATTTTATGTACTATTGAAAACGGATGGCTTTGTGCGTTATAATATTAATTCTGTATTAGATTTTAACAAAAGACTGTTGTTATGTTTTGTTTTAATTAAATACAAAGAATATTATATAATGAATTTCTTATAAATTTGCAATAAAAGTAAATATTTTCATTTTGGTGTTTTTTTTTTTTTAAATACGCGTTGTTTCTCGATTGTGGTGCGTTTTAAAATTTAAAGGTTACAACGCTGGTGGTTATTTCAATAGTAAATCATTGCAGTTTTACTATTGTCATTTCCACAATAAGTTTTTGAATAAATTTTAACGCAATTGTTTTTTTCTGTATGAATTACCCACATTCGGAAGAAGGAAACAAAACAAAAAATTTTATTTCAAATGGAAATAATTAAAAAAAAATTTATTATTCTTCAAATAGGCTAATTTTTGGCGTGATGCGAGAGTACAATATTCTTTCAAGTTGTGGGTAATATTTTTCTCTCAATGATTTCAGTTTTAAAAATAGTAGAAATCTGAATATGTTTATTGCTGGAAAGTTAATGGCAGCTGGGTTAAAGATTGCTTTTTCTATGTTGTTGGTACGATTCCTTTGACCAATGTTCTACGTGTCCATTCATACATTGAAAAAATGTCCCCATTCATACAATGAATTTTGAGATTTAAATTTCATTCTTACTATGAAGTTTGTAATTTTTTTTTTTTTTTTTTTTTTTTTTTTTTATTTTATTTTGTTTGTTATTATTCGATATTTTGTTAACAGCTTGTTAACATCATCAGGAATAATAAATATATATCAAAAAATATAATAAAAAGGTCAATTAATAATATAATTAAAATGTTTATATACAAAATTTAAATGAGGAAAAAGTTAAAAAATCTCACATGTTTATATAAAAAATCTCAAACCACAGATACAAACATAAAAAACTAAATAAAAGCGAAATATATAGGTACTATAGGCCAAATCAGGCATACTCAACCTGCGGACTTTACATGTTTTTTAATTTTATTTAATTGTATTGACTCAGCTAGCAGGAACCAGGTTCCGAAAAGAATCGTGCAAGATTCTAAAATTCTTACTTCAAACGAAACTTGATTCGAAAAGAAATATCGACGCATTAAAATTTTAACTACTGGGAGAGCCAGTTTATTTATTATTTTTTTGCTCAAAAGCACAGACACTTCGGGAAAACTTTTGAAGAGACGGTATTAAGTATTGAACCGAGTATGTTATGATATTGAACAAACACATAACTACTCAGCCAACAGAAGTCACATTGCATGAATGACCACAAAGTCCATGAAGTAACATAAACCACTCGTTCAACCATTGGTAAAGCCTCGCAGAACATTATTCAAATGAGTATAATACGATTGTGGTGAAATAACGACCATTCAATGATAGTCAGAATCGTTAAACAGCGATTGTGGAGTAAAATAAAAAACAGTCGTATAAAGATCATCTAAATGACTGAAAAATATCATTGTTGCTGACTACTAATAATTTTCCAATGCTATGCAAAGTGGTTAAACTACGATACACTTGTCCAACAATCGCCTGGACTATAAAAAAAAAATTCGCGATATGATCGTTCTCCTCAAATAATCTTCTAAATCCCAATAGGAAATCGGCATAGGTATAATAACAAGTCAAAATAGTGTTAGAAATATAAAAATAAATTAAAGTCAAAAATGCCTCAAAAAAGTTAAGAAGCACATAACTTTCTGGAGTTCCATGTTGTGACTGAAATGTTGTTAGCGTTTCCGTATTCCTAACTTTTTTGCGTCTTAACTTGTTCGACCTTCTACTGTATTAAATTTTTTTTTCTTCGAACTATCTTAATCTCTAAAAATTGTACAACACTAATTACCTACCAACGACTTTAAACAATAGTAGAAATAAATGTTCACCAGTTCTTACAGTTTTTATTATGTCTTGTCAATGGAAACAGTGTACTTTACTCCTAGTTTACAATGGCTCTTAACAACAGTTTTTTAAGAAGAAATAAAACTGATACGCACAAGAAAATAATTTAGAAATCTGTCAAATTCGTTGAGAACAGTATAAAAGGACGTGCTTTGTAGTCAATATTGATTTTTTTAAAGTAACAGAAAATTTTTAAATAAATTTCTTCCTTATTTGAACGAACACAATTCGTCCTGTACAGTGTATATTTGTCAGTCTTTTGTGGAAGCGTGCAACTGTTGTATAAGGGTTCTCAAAAAAGAATGGCTGTGTTTATATACACGCACACAATTAAACATACTCAGCTACAACGATTTCAAAAGAGCAGTAGTAACAAAAGCAACAATCAAAAGGGGAAGTTCTGTTTTTAGTTGTTGATAATTTCGCCGTTAGAGTAAATGAAATGTCAGTATTTTAATGTGGAGCATATTTTCACTTTATCCCATACACATTAACGGTACTTCTTTAAAAACAAATATGTCGTAGGGGGTTGTTATGTTTCCACTGTGAGTTCTAGCATTTCTCTATCACATTGACTCGCGACACTCTCTTTCGCACTTATTTCGTATAAGCCTTCATTCGTTAGTTTTCGTACTCGTTGTGAATTGCACTATTGCTTATTTTATCTTTTTCTGTTTTTAGAGTTTATTTTTTAATTGTGGAATCTTATCAGAAAATATAGAAGCCAAAAACAAAATTATTTGAAAAGAGTGTGATATGAGAGTGCGTGCGTGTGTGTCTGTTTAGTATTGTTTTGATTTTTTATCGCCTAGAGATAAGAGAACATATGTGTGCATGTTTAGAGTAAATGTGTTTTTATCGGTCTTCTTTTTTACCGAGTTGATAGTGCCTAGAATATCTGTTGTTCTATTCACTTGTGCTTTTTTCCGGTGTCTCGTAGGGAAACACCAAACGCTCAATTCAGTCGTTCTTATTAATGCGCGTACATCCGAACGTTAAACTCGCTGCCAGAAAATAATCGCTCTTAAACGCATGTTGTGAGGTTATTGTGTTTTGCATTAAATAAATTAAAGTTAAAGGGCCGTATTTGTTTGTGGAATAAACGGGGTTTTTGTTATTTCTTGATAAAATTGTGCTTTTCTGGCTCATTCAAAGCATTGAGAGCAGTTTTAAATACACAATAATATTGTGTGTTACTGTTTTTGTTTTTTTTTTTGTTAGAGAACAAGAAAGGGGTGGTAAATTCCCATAACCGCCCTGATATTTTCGTCTACCGCTATCGCCACTATACGTTTGGTGTGCGAGTATGTGAATAGCTGGATATATTTGAATAGATTTTAGAGACGCGTTTCCGTTTTCCGTTGCTGCATTGTCATTCGTTTACGGATACTCGTCTAGTGTTAACGTTAACTTTTTGTCGTTTTTTTTGTAGTAGAACCAGTCAAGGCGGCAGCTTTAGTACGCAATACGGTCGTATAACCTCATTACTAATCAATTCCCATCAGTTGATTACATGCCATCAACCAGATTTTAACACCAACAAAAAATTCTGTGCAACAAAAATCAAACCAAAACAAATCAGGAAAAAAATTAATTTTAATCCCTCAGTCGTTTATGTCTCAGCGACTAAATCTACTACAACTAGATTGTACACACATTTTAGCCCAGTCAAATTACCCGCTGGATTAAATTATTAAGACACTTAAGCCGTCGCGGATTTTGAGTCACAAAAAAATAAATAAATAAAAATAAAATAAAACATCAACCAACTGTAATAGAAAAAACCGAGGCTCTGCAAAGTAAAAAAGTGAAAGTGTGTATATAAAAAAATATATGTATTTGAAAAAAAATTAAATCAAAACAAAATCAAATCAGATATGAATGTATTAAAACCTTAACAGCAAAGTAATCCATTATAATCTCTGTAAATACAATAAAGGGCTTTTTAATAAAAACTGTTCAGCAGTTTTTTTTTTACCAATTTACTAAAAACTTCTCAAGCAATTAAATTGTGGCTGATACGTAAAATAAGAAATAGTTCTCTAAAGAAAATTAATCTTAATGATATTTCAAATAAAATATAAAATAAATCAAATAAAATCGTTTGCTCCAAATTTTCAAATGATTTAATGCGAAAGTGCGTGACCGTCGCTTAGTGACAAAAATCGGAATAAATTTTCTAAGCAAAACAATTAATTAATGAACAGCGCGAAATTACTTATGAAGGAAAAAAGAAAAGTAATAAATTATATTAAAAGCGATAATTAAATTGTGTGCACGCTTTCGTATTGTGCGCTTGTGTGCTTAGTTTCTTAAATTATATACGGACGAACACATAAAGTGGATTAAAATTTAACATTTACCGGTGATTTTACAATAAAACGCAAGGTGAGAAGAAACATT
Source organism: Dexiosoma caninum (assembly GCA_963924685.1). Lineage (NCBI taxonomy): Eukaryota > Metazoa > Arthropoda > Insecta > Diptera > Tachinidae > Dexiosoma > Dexiosoma caninum. Next base: position 89,196,729 of record OZ004725.1, read on the forward strand.
TTAAACTTATTAAATAATCTAAGACAGTTAAAATGAAATGGTGGCACATTCTTGTAGTATATACAGACTTTCGGGGAGGAAATGTGGACATTTCACAAGCATTACAGTCTAAAAGATTGTTTTTCCACCGCTCGATGGTTTGAATAGTACAAATTTCATTTGAGTAACAAATTTAAATCATCAAAACTTTTTAATTTAATAGAAATTGCTCAACAGGCGTTTTTGAAAATGCCAGGACTTGAAATAAGTGGGATGTTTCTTTAGCGAATAATAATTATTCATGGGCGAAAAATATCAATTTAAAATTACACAATTTTTAACAAATTAATTTTTTTTTATTTATCAAAAGTCGTGTAAGTGCAAATAAATGTGTTCAGTGTTCAGAAAGCAATGCGAATTTTTAAATTCCGAGAACCTGACGAGTCCGCCTGTGAAATTATTTTTTTGGATTATGATTGTATATATGCCCCTGATATTCAACAAAATTTTCAGCTGTATTCATTGTTTAGTTTACCTGTAGCAGCCTTAGACGTTTTCTTATGCGCTCGTCGGTTTTCGTTGGATCAAAGAATTCGAAATATCAAATAACGTGTATGAAATGTAAACAATGGACTTATGGTGACTCTGGTATGAGTAAAACAAGAGTTTACAAGTGGTATAAACATTCTCAAGATGAGCGTAAAGATGTTAAAGATGATGAACGCCACGAACGCCCCAGAATAGTAGGGCGCTTCCGTACCCTAGAGCTAGTGTGCATTAGTCTATCATTCTTGAGGTTGCACAACCAGGGTATTTCAACGGACAAGCGAATAAGCTTCGCGAATGAAAAATGAAAAAAGAAAAAGATCAAAAACCCCATGAAAACGTGCAAAAAGTCAATGATCGTCGATCTAAAATCAGATTTTTTTTTGATGTGCATTTGTGGGTCTTTGTGTTAGTTGTTGTCGCAAGGTTTCAGTAGCGAAGGCATATTCACTGTTCACTGAACAGTAAATGCTTCAGCTGTATCCAATGCACAACCACATCAGAACGCTTTCCTCCGTCGGTATTTAATTACTAAAAATGCCTACTAAAACGAAGCTTCAAAATTTAATACGTCTCCTTGACATCAGAGACGCTACAACACTGTTATATAAACAAATAATGTGAAAAAATCAGTGTTGTAAGATAGTGAAGCTTCACCTACTGTGGTTTTCTCCTACTATACCATTCCTCCAGTTCCAGCACAATGCATTGCATGTGTAGGTGTCAGCTCCTGAGTACTGGTCCAATTTAAAAAAAAAAAAAGAAAAGTCGCCCATGTTGTTGGCATATCGATTAGCTCATGCCATGAAATTATTTCGTAAAATTTTTTCCAATCACGTCGGAACTGCAGTTCAATTGTCCCAGTCGAGGCATTCTGACTACATTTTCTTTAACAAACTAAAATCGCTGAACTCATAAAAATCCGATTGAAGATATTTTAAGCTTCAGGGAAAAATATATTTCAAAAAGAATTTATTTTTATTGCGCTAATGGTCATTAATAATTAGATTTGATGTAATTAAATTATAGGCAACAAATAAGAAAAACTTAAAATATAGAAGCATACATACAGTCAAAATATTCTGTAATCAAAATTAACTGAAATTCGAATTTAAAATATATGAAACTTCATTAAAAAATTTATATATTTATTTTTGATTTAAATTTAATGAAAAGTTCATTTAATTTTTAATGGTAAGAAATTAACCGATAATACGTATTAATGCATATTTAATTTTTTAAATGAATGTCAGAATCAGTTAAAAATAAAATCGCTTAGAATTTTAAATGTTTGTTTATTTAAAAATGATAGAACGGAATACTTCTTGAATAAACTACATTTCGTTACTGTAATAATTTTGTGAGTGTATTTAAAATGAAATACATATACCGATTTGGCTTTAGTGCCTCTACGAACGTCTTATTTATTTCATTACTAATATGGGAATCGTATTAGGATTCCTTATACGAGGACAGACATATAGAACACAATAATTTCCGAACGACGGAACAATGAACGTCAATTTACTAAAAATTCGATTCATTATTTAATTTTATTCGCAGAATATGTGCTCTTCATAATTATTTTAATACGAACATTCCAGCAATAAGGAAAATTCAACAATTTATAAAATTATAAATTACAAAAGTTTTCACGTTGATAGATTTCGAAGATAACGTCACATTAATCATTTCATTTGCGGTTTTTGTTTCTCTTTAAATTTAATTTTTTTTTTAACAAAATTTTCTTAATTAAAAAACAAGGGCAGGGCATCATTCTTTATTTAAATAAAAACAAATTTAAGAGCAGCAACGCTCATAAATATTTCATATGCAATTTGATTTATGTGATCTTAACTTTAGAAATTCTAGTTAGCAAATTAATATTATTTTTATAATTATCAATGTTTATACCAGAACTCGCAATAAATAATATAGTTTCCTAAAAAAAAAACGTATAACTCGTTGATTCTTTTGATAAAAGTTAAGAATGGAATTGTATGCATTACAAAAACATGACAAATTTGATTCCCGTCTCAGAAATGTAGTTCTTTATTCTTAAGGAGTGAGTCTAGGTAAGAGAAAATATAGGAAATTAAATCCACGCTGGCTCGTTTATATTTGAAGAATTATATAAATTCTCAAACGGATGCATGCATTCATACATTCTTACTTAAATACCCAGCAAAAAGAGCCAATGAATTGATATTTTCATGGCTTCTTAAGCACTTATTTATCTGAATTCATTTTTAAATCCATCTTAAGATTAATACTTTCGAACTCATGAAAAACGCATTCAAGTCTCCCCATTAATTGATATGATAAACTGCACAGTTGTAATTATAATATAATTAAATATTTAAATGTGTTACAGGAACTCATTAACCCATGCTAAAACGTAACCAAATCACGGAACATTCATTGGTTCTTTATACGAGGTTTTTGTTCATAAGAAAAGGTGAATTTTGTATACTTTGATTACAATGGCCAACAGGTCGTACGATTAATAAGGAATACTACAAGGAAGTTATGCAACGTTTGCGTGAAGTAATACGGCTCAAACGGTCGGAATTGTGGAAAAAACAATCATGGATTCTGCATCACGATAATGCATCAGTTCACACATCAATGCTTGTTCGTGATTTTTTGGCCAAAAACAAACACCCTAATCATGCCTCAACCAGCTTATTCAGCAGATTTGGCTCCCTGCGACTTTTTCCTATTCCCAAAACTGAAGAGACTAATGAATAGGATGTGTTTTGCCACAATCAATGAGATAAAGTCAAAATCGAAGAACGAGCTGATTGTCATACAGAAGTGCTTCGAGGATTGCAAAAAGTGCAGTATATCTGTGGAGGATTACTTTGAAGGGGACAAAATGGATATTGATGAAAAAAATTCAAAATTCAGCTTTTCTTTTGAACAGACCTCGTATATGATAATTGAAGAGGAAAGCATTTAAAATTAACTCAATATTTTCTTGCATGGCCTTTGCTGCAATATAAGCAAGTGTCTTATCGCTTGTTATAGCAATTCTTAGATATAGCTCTGATTTGCTTTGTAAGTTTTGATTCAGGCAATATTTTCTTCAAGTCAGCCTAAATTAGGTATATGCAGGTCAGGCCATTGCGCAGGCCGCTACCATATGACAACAATTTCGTTGTATACAAAACCAAACCGAAGCCATTTCTTCTGCAGAATAAGCTATGAGAACATATTCTAATATACGCACGTGAAACATTGTTTTCTATGTCCAAAGTATTGATCTAAGGCAATAGAAGGTCTTCTAACATACGAACTGAGAACATCTTCCAGTATACGAACAGATGTAGCTTCGGAAATCATAGTTTATAGAATCTTTTCCGAACTTTACTCATTCTCTCGCGTGCTGAGCAGTTTCCAGTCGAACTGCACTAGGGCCACAGGCCTTCTAAAATCAAACATAGCTGATTGTTATTCATTGTTGATCAACTAAATCAACATTTTGAGAAATTATGGGTGGGTGAAGCAGTTGTATGACGTACTGTATTGCATGAGGCATACTTTGGAAGCACTTTTTCTTCATAAATATCACATTCCATTCTCTATACTACCTCTTGTTGTTGATAAAAATATTCTAATTCGGCTCAATTTTTAAAGGAAAATTATTCCACAAACTCATACATTGACATAATTAGTATTTTTTTATATATCATTGTCTGCGTTGACTTCCAGCTTGTTTCCAGCTCATTCAAAGAAATATACTGTCCAAATACAACATTAACTCCATTAAACAAAATTGGTTAATAAATTAATTACTGGTCGATTAACCGTTTGATTAATTTAAAACTATTTTCGATTAACTATTAAATCGAATAATACAGGGTGCCGCAATTGCAATTTGTGGTATAAAGTAATACAACGATATCAATTAGCTGTCATTTTCAAATGGCGTCAAATTTCGCTCCAAGGCTTTTTGGAAATTAATTTTTTATTATAGCTAGAACAGATTTGTAAGAGAACAGTGATATTCGGAGGCATTAGCAAGTATGGAGCCAACTCAAATTGTGACATTACATTTGCGCCACCATGACACAGCAACTCTGCTTTACAAATTCTCAAAAACGAGCAACTGCTGAGTTATCTAAGAATTAAGCTCTCTGTATTTCTATCACTTTACCATCCTCCTGTTCTCTGCACTGCCCTTTTCAATCCAATTACGGTGCATGCGCTGCGTACGTAGAGAACATCTCCGAAGCACAGGTAAAAAAAAAAAATATAGCATTTGCATTTGTAACAATTTTTCATTCGATCTACTAATTCGATCAACCATAAATGGTTTTCGAAACACATATCTGCAAAGAATTCTACATACTGCGCACTAAAGAATCACTTTCTTATCTTAAATAAGCGGATATACCACCAAATATAGGCAATTTTTTCGCAATTTTAATTCGCAATTTATTTAGTACCCGTTTGGTATAATTAATTTTAAATTCCTTTCAAGCTTGTCCCATATACGAGTACACATTACAGCCATTCGAAAATTTAAAATTTAACAAGTATATGCATTCAAAAATGCCATCTAATTTGTTTAAATTATTTTAAATTATTACTTAGTAATTAACGTGACACAATTTACGACACGGAACAGCAATGATGTATGTGGTATTTCTGTTTCCAGACAGACGTTAATGAATACCAAGAACGGCGCATTATAACCGAAACAAAACAGTAAATAAAAAATGTATCGATAAAATTGTATTGGGCAAAAAAAAGTAAACTAATTGACCATGTCTGTCCGCCAACAAAAGTAGAAATCACAACATTAAAAAATTTCTACAGGTCGCATGAATATTCCATGTTTAACGTATTCAAGTATTTTTTTTTTGCTATTAAAAATTTTATTGAAATTTTCAAAATATTTAATTAATTTTTTAATAAAGTACTATTAAAAATTTTATTGAAAATTAATTCCATTAAACCAACAATAGCAATTTAATTTCTTCACAGCTGGAAATCTAATTAATTTTTAAATTGACATTACGAAATTTTTAATTAAGATTTCGTAATATCTGTGGCTTAATTAGCAATTGTCAGATGTAGACTTTCCAACTAAAAAAATTGTTTTTTTTAATTTAATAACATTATTCTGAAGGCAACAACTTTATTTAGAATACCAACTAATACAACAATCTTTAATTTAAGTGGACTACTTGTGCTGTTGTTTCCAGCTATTTTTTTTTGTTCCAAAATTATCAAAATTTGTAAAACAAATCTGCAACATCTGCGTAATGTTTTCTGAATTTTTAAAAAGTCTAATGAAATAAAAATACATATAATGCAGAGATTTTTACTTTTTTTTCCGAAATTAATTAAAAAAATTAATATCGTTAAATGAAAAGAAATAATCAATGCCATTAAAAAATGAAATAAAGATCCACCTGGTTTTCGCAACAGCCCAAAATTTCTATTGATTTTGTTAACCGAGGTTACACTGTATTGTCAGTACTTTAATGTTTATTTACCTGTGGTTTACAAACAAATGCTTCATACGGAAAAGTTCAACCGTATGGAGATAGACGTATTCGTATACATTTTTTTTTTTTTTTCTCAATTTTTATTGTTACAGTAACATTTACATTTTTACAATAATTTAATTTTAATTTTAAAAGATCAATTCTTAATCAAATTTTTCTACTTAATCATTTACAGCAATGTTTTTAATAAGTATGTTTTTATTTTATCATTTATACATTTATTTAGGGAAAAAGGGATATCAAAAACCCTATAAGTAGAGCAGTAATGTCAGAGGGTAAAAACAAGGGATAAACGTTATCAAACTAATGCATTGATGTGTAGATAGCTAGAGTATCTACAACGATTTTTAAAGTTTTGAGACAATATATTAAGTTTATCTTTAACTAATTTTATGTTAGACATAGAGTGCAAAGTTTGTGTGGAAAAATGTATTGGCAAATTATATATCATTTTGAGTAGTTTATTTTGACATATTTGTAGTTTTTTAAGATGACACTCAGAGGTGACATACCAAGCAGGCGCCGCGTAAAACATTATAGAATGGAATATAGATTTTAAGATAAGAAGTTTGTTGTGTGTATTTAGTTCAGACTTTCTGTTTATTAACGGGTACATTGTTTTAATTGTTGTATTAATTTTGTGTACAATATATTTAATATGTTCATTAAATAATAGTTTTTTATCCAGCATTATACCAAGATATTTAACCTTGTCATCCCATGGAACAGAGTCGGTACCAACAATAATGTTGGTTTGTGGTAGAAATAAACTTTTTCTTCTTCTTGTAAAGAAGATAGACTGAGTTTTTGAGGGGTTTATCTTTATTTTCCATTTCTTAAAATAGTCGGTAACTATTTTAGTTGATTCCTCCAAAGTGTGTACGATATCTTCCGGTAATATTTCTGAACTAAGTATAGCTGTGTCATCTGCAAAAATAGATGAATTACATCCATGTAAAGCTGGAAAATCATGCGTAAAAAGATTGTACAAAATTGGAGATAGACATGATCCTTGTGGACATCCAGCAGGAATATCATAGTTCTGTGAACAAATATTTCCAATATGAACTTTAAATGTTCTGTTTGATAAAAAACTTTTTATTATTTTGACAAGCGCAGGATCCAGTCCAATTGTATATAGTTTATGAATTAGGGCATCATGCCAAACAGAATCAAAGGCCGCTTTTATATCCATTAGGACCATTCCTGTCGACTTACCTTCATTGAAGGAGTTCTTGACAATATTTCTTATTCTAACAAGAGGCTGAATTGTGTTGTGTTCCGAACGGAATCCAAACTGTTGTGGCGGTAAAATGTTGGTTTCTTCCGTGAAACAAACTAGTTTTTCCTTAATAATCTTCTCCAGTATTTTAGACATTGTGTTTAGTAAGCTTATTGGACGATAGCAGTTAGGATTGCTGCTGTCTTTTCCAGGTTTGGGTAATGCGATGGTTTTTGATTCTTTCCAAATTAATGGGAAGTAACAAAACTGTAAGCATAAGTTGTAAATACGACACAGAACTTTTAAAGCTTTCGCTGGAATTTTCTTCAAACTAAAATTTGAGATGCATCAATTCCTGGCGCTTTTTTGTTTTTTAAATTTTTAATAATATTTTTAAGAGTATTGATGCTAACCGTTATATGACTTAAGTTTTGATCATTTTCAATCGTACGTATACATTTTTTTATAAAATATATGTGTAAACAGTTTATCAGTTTATCTGCATTCTACTTTGAAATAGAATTCATTGGCAATCACTTAAGTTTAAATTTTGTTCTGCATTCCATATTTTACATTTGGATTTCAATATAAAAATTCGAAATAAAATACAGTTCAAACTCATTTTAAATTTGCGGTAATACTCTGCTTTTCAACATCAAAACATCAAAAATTTCAAATTTAAATTTCACTACTTTTCTAGAATGTCCTTAACTAACTCAGAGTTGATTTCATTAAACATATTTATTTTCATATACATAAATATAAAAATGCTCACACAAATATGTAAATAAAAAACTAATTTTAAGTGAAAAAATCATTAAATATTTCCATAGATGGAAGGTAAACAAGCCAAATTTTGGAAATTTTACAGGAGACTGCAAAAACAAGTTGAAAATCACAAATGCCTCAACCTGTGTATTTACAATTTGCCAAATATTTTATATAACTGTAATGTTATTCATATAATATATAATATTACCGTGACATAATAAAATTGCGTTATTAATCTCACATTATGATATTGATACTGTTCAATCCGCACTTCAATATTATTTTACTTCGCCGGTGCTACACAATACCGACGAAGGAGGGCGTTCTGATGTGATTGTGGATTGCTATCAGCTGAAGCCGGTATTGTACAGTGACCAGTGACTATGCCTTCGACACTGAAAACTTCCGACAACAACTGACACACTAATGCACATCAGAAAAATGCGAGATGTTTTTAATTTATAATTTTAGTCTGAAACTGGAGTTGAACCCAGGTCTGTTTTTGGTTTTGTAGTCAACGTGCAGACTCCAATCCATCGTGCCATCGCCACACTCAAACTAAATATTAATTTCATTATATTTCATAAGTCAAAAAGTAGGCGAAATTTGACAAGTGGGCGTAGCACCAACCATACAAACTAAATATTGATGGCTGTATATCTTGAAAACTGTTAAAGCAAAATCTTCTCAATTTGCTAGAAATGACTTTGCAATTAAAGAAAATCAAACATTTGCTTTATATTGAACCATTTTTTATTGAAATAGGTGTAGCGAAGTACGCCGGGTTTTAGGTAACGTCTGTATATTTGCACATGCATATATTGTAAAGAATAGACATCTGTAGACATCTGCCGATGATCTGAAACTAAACATTTGCCCCTTTTAATATTTCATTATTAATTGTTGTATTTTTACTTCCTGAATTTACGAAGGAAAGTGATTTTTACTTCCTGATTTCAAAGAGTTCAAAAAAATGTTTAAAAATAAAAAATTTCAATTAATCTATTACATATTAAATTTAAGCCCTTATTTACAGTCCTAAGTTTAAGCAATCAAATTACTCGTATATTTCTTTTGGTTAAAGCATTATCATTAATTAACTAAACACATGTGGCATATTCTTAAAAAATTTTCTTTTATTTACAGAAATTTAATTGCCTGGCCCACGATGCTACAAGATGTCGGTTATACATTTTAAATATGGTTTTTGTTTTGAATGTAACTAAACTATCGACCGATATCTTGTGGCATCGTGAGCCAGGCACTTAATATGCAAATTACCATATAAAAATTAATTAGCAAACTGAAAATATTGTTATGAATATGACAGCTTTAATCGATCAAAACTAATTGAAAATCGACAGAATAATTTTATTTCAATAAATGACCTTTAAACAATATTTTATTCATATACGAGTATTTTTAAAGATAATTTGTTTGCATACAATTAACTCTGAGTACTTTGCAAATCGTTTTTAATAACGAGTAGAAAAAAAAAGAAATGTGAAACGTTCATTTACTTTGAAGAAAAATTAAAACAAAGAAATAAAGTACAATAAAATCGTTAATCCTCGGCGGGTTTAAGTAGAGATCAAAAAACTTATTATTATTTTACAAGACTATGCATTTATTTAAATATTTTATTTTATTATGCGGAATATGACACTATAAAAGCAGCAGAGATAGCAACAGCAGCTGCAGTAAAAGCAGCAGCCCAAAACAAATAATTATGTCTGCGTGATGCTGACATTTGGTACTCGTGTAATAAAAATTTATATTATGATTGTCAGTCAGTTAGCGAACCAGCCAGCCAGCCAGGCAATGATGCTGTTCGCACAATAATATTTATTTAAATTAATGCAGTTTTCTAATGAATGAAAATGAAAGTTTGCAATTCTGCTGTCATTTTCTGTAGCTGGGAAGGATTTTGTGTGCAGAAATAGTTTTTTTTTGTTGCTATTTTCAGTAGCGCCAATTAATATAAAAAGTATTTAACGTAGCGTACACTTTATTAAGAGTCACCCTATATTTAGTGTTTAGTTATTCTATAGGCTTTAAAATTTGGCAATTAGCAATTCTTCTATTTCGCGACATTGTGTGATGTCTAGTAGTTGCCATAAAATTGTCGACAATAAAATACTGTTGGATGAAATGTTGTACACACTACGCGTCAGTTGTAGCAATATGCTAACAAAATGACATTTCATTTTAGTTTAATAATTTCATTTTGTATTTTAGTTATTGTTTTCTTGTCTAAGTTTAAAAAGTTTTATTTTTATGGAACTTTTATTTATTTTGTTATGTTGTTTATGGTAGGTTTTTGTTGTCGTTGTTGTGTTATTTTTATTACTATTTATTTAAGATTTCCATCAATTGGTTCTTTCAATCGGGCCACAATTTACTGCAATATGTTTCACTCGATTTTATTTATTTTATTTTCGATATTTATTGCGCCTGTCATAATTTATTTATGATTCGATAGTTTTGCAAAAAAAAAGCAGTAATGAATTCTTATTGACTGACAAACAGTTGTATAATAATGCTAAATATATATATGTACTATATACATATCGTAGGTATTATTTAGAATGGCCCCAACTTGCATTTTATGAATTTGATTTTTAAGCAATTCCCATTAATTTCACACAAGTACACTTTATCACGAAAATGTAATGCAATAGTCTTAAAATTACGGTTTTACAAGCACTTACATTTTATAAAATTGCATTGTAATACTCGTAATGACAGTTTTCATTATGTTTCTTACTTCTACTGTAAATTTATAATTATTTTAGTTAGAGCCTTTCTACATGATACCAACGATATTTAAATATGTATATGCATAGTATTAGAACATCCTACATGTATACGCACGCTATTTGCAAATAAAAATAGTTTGCAACTTACCCTTTATATGGATACTTAGATAACGCACTGTTTGTACGTCAAAATGTTCAATGGCGAATATTTTTATTTGAAAATAAGACGTGCTTAAAAACGTAGTACAAAAGCATGTAATTGGGAGTACTTCCTAAAATAGTTGTAGTTTGTAGTCGGTTTCCTGATATATAGGGTGTCCGCCGGGAAGCTATACTACTTTGTTTTGCCGCCATTTTGGTAAACATTAGACTTGACAGTTCATATTTGGCAGTCGTGAAATAGACACGTGGCAAATTTATTATGGAAAAATATTCGATAAACCAACGTGTTTTAATCGTTAAAACATTTTATCAAAATCAATCATCGATTACTGTGACGATGAGAAAGTTACGTGAAACAACGTGCCAACAAAACGCTCTGTTTATCGTGTAGTGAATGATTTCGAAGAAAGAGGGTCTGTAGGTGATAGGCCCAAGCATGGACCACAACGTACTACAAGATCGGCTGAAAACATTACTGCTGCTCAAGAAAGTGTTCAAAACAGTCCATCAACCTCAATTCGACGGCGTGCTCAGGAGCTTGGTCTTCTAAGAACAACTTTGGTCCCAATTTTTAACGCCACAACTGCATGCTTTGGGCTTGATTAACATGTGGTGCCACATCGCATACAGCCAAGATTACAAAGGAACTACTGCGGGACCTCTTTCCACAACAAGTTATTTCAAGAAATGGTGATGTTGATTGGTCTCCACGGTGGCCTGATTTGACTGCTCCGGACTTCCTTTTGTGGGGATATCTGAAAAGCAAGGTTTATGCACACAAACCAGAAACGCTTGAGCAACTCAACCAAAATATTTGTGATGAAATTAATGAAATATCGCGTGAAATGTGTGAGAATGCAATGAAAAATGTGCTCAAAAGGGCTCGCATTTGTGAGGCTAACAGAGGCGGACAGTTATCTGACATTGCATTCCTTACATAATTGCCGACATTAAATAAAATATTTATCTTTTTTTTTTATATTTATATTTATCAATATTAAGATCCATTCTCTTTCATTTAATCAAAAATTATAAACAAACAAAGTAGTATACCTTCCCGGCAGACACCCTGTACATACATACATACATCAATATGAATAAAATTGTTACTCAAATTGAATAAAAAATTTTCAGTATGAATAAAATTATTAGTTAATTTGGATATTTCTTTTAGCTAATTTAACTAAATATCGTCAGATTTACATCCCACTAAAAAACGAAAAAACCACTGTTAAATTGATGAAATTTGTTCAAAGTGAATAAATGATTAAATTTGTTAATTTTAGTAAAAGCAGCCGTAGACTTGATTGCTAATTTTGTTAGTTGTAGTATAATAAACCTACTCTTCTTCAATTATGCACCCCGTTTTACTGCATTTAGTTAAATTTTTGGTTCCGTGTATAATCCGTACACTGCAATAATTCTCACTTGCTAAGGATTTAAGCTGTCCGGTTAATCGAGGTAGTACTGTATATTAAAAAACCAACAACAACTACAATTGAGCGATAAAAGTTCTTTGAAATATAAATATTTTCCCTGCATTGCAAATCAAATAAATAAGGGAATAGTTTACCGCGTTAATTGTGTAAAATTATATCCAACAGTGACTACACATAGAGCAGTTACTTACCAGATGAAGAAGAAGAAGAAAAAGATTTTTTTATGGCTCTGGCCAATGTTATCTATCTCCCCGGCTGTTTGTTCTAAAGCACAGCACATTTCTGCGGTTATCTCTCTAACTCTACATAAACGTAGCACGTCTCTATGTACACAAAGCAAAGAAAAAAAGGAAAGAAAAGAAAAAAAAAATACAAACGAACAAAATAAATAAATAAATTTCTACATCCAACTTAGATGGAAATTTTTAAAGAAATTAAAAGAATTGTGTAACTTGTGCTGCATGTACTCGTGTATGTAGTACATCTGCAGCTTTTATACTGATATTTAAATATTTGATTTTAAATAAATGTTTGAAAAGGCAAACAAACAAGTAAATTTAATCAAATAGAATTTTTGGAAACTTGGTGTTAAATCTTACATGCTTTCAAGTGTGGGAGGTTAATTTTGGTGTTTCGTTAATTGAAAAAATAAAACACAATTATGACAAAAAATTAATTAATAAATATTTTCCATACTTTCAGGCTGGAAAACAAAGCTCTTTTCGAGCAGAGCTTCAACTTTGCCAATCCCCAAGTGTACGATACCGGCTTCACCACGACGACTACATTCCTTCAACACTTTAAGGACGTCGTCACGACGAAGTTCTCCGGCAGAGATCATCATCTGCCGCCTTTACATCCGCACCAACAGCACACCACGTTGCACGGACATCATCAGCCACACCAAGCTGTGGCTCAAGGCTTTTCCACAATTTTTCCCACATATTTAGGCATGGATCGCACCAGCGGCGGCAACGTTGGCGTTGGTGGCGGCCTTGGTGTGGTTTCTTCCGGTAATCATGGTGGCGGAGGTGGTGCCTTAAATGGTCTCGAAGCTATGTCAGCCGAATCGACTGGTTTGTGTTTACAAGATTTAGTCAGTGCTGGCACCGCCGCCGGTGCTGGTTCAGCAGGTTCGGCTGAGAGCGCCACTAGTACCAGTACTGCTTTGAGCAGCGGTAGTACGGGCAGTTCAACTGTAAATAGCAGTGCATCGGTGGGAGGTGGCAATGATCATTTGCACAATCATCACAGTTTGCACGATTCAAGCTCATCGGTCAGCATTTCACCCGCCATTTCGAGTTTAATGCCCATCGGTAGTTTAAGCCATTTGCATCACGGCACCGGTCAGGATTTGGTATCCGGCTACAGCCAGCATCCACATCACACAGTAGTACCCCCGCATACACCAAAACATGAACCACTGGAGAAACTCAGAAGTAAGTAAAAAAATTGTCTTTTGAAAACCACAATGAAATAAATTTTTCTCGCCCTTTCTCTAAACGGCATGAACGACATAAATTTTGTTGGAAGCTTTTTAAGGAGTCTAAAGAACAGGCTGTCAATCTGCTTATAATATATTATTAAAAATAATTATTTTATTTCAAAAATTTTGCTAATAATAGCTGATTTCTTTATTCTATCAAAAAGATTTATTTTCTACTTTTACTTATGATCATGTGAGTTTACATACATACATACATTCATACATAAAAATATACGCAGTAATTCATCGTTTCAGAAAGTAACATTTATGTTTTCTTTATTGTTTCTAAGAAACAAAAATAAAAATTTAAGAAATTTTTAAAAAGTTTCTTAAATTTAAATTGTACAAATTTCTATCTCAGTTGCTCGAATTTTTATCTCAATTTCAACAAGTGTTTTGAAGAGATAAGTCCCGTTATGTAATTCTTAGTATAAACATTTTTGCTAGTCAAAAATTGTTGTCAAAAGTGACAGCAATGAAATTGAAAAATATGTCACCAACAGCTGTCACAATTTCCCATAAATACGTAATTCACTGCACAATAGAAGAAAGAGATAGCGAAGTAAAGAGAATAGAAAGAACAAAGTAGAAAACTCACAAATCATGCACGGTGGCATCGATATTGCCAAAACTAACAAACAGTCAAAGGTTTTTTTTCGCTTCTGAAACAATTTCACGTTCATAACCAAGAGCAACGAAAAATACAAAACATGTCACTTTAATAGCAATTATATGCGCCACACTTGTTCCAAATAAATAATAAAAGAAATTCGTTTCATTTGTTTCCCTTTGATAACGAAATTGAGTAAGAGATGCTGCTGCTGCTGTTAGTGTGATGACATTTTTCACGCATCATGTTCTCGACAACACAATGGAAACTCTCCGGAATTCCAACCTAATCATTATGTAATCATTAGCTGAATTATACAAATTTTTAATGTTCAAAAATGTAAATGAAACGGGAAAGTAGGAAAAATGTTACGGCTAATTGAGCACCCCTCTTACATGACGATGAACGATACAAACAGTCTTGCGCATACAACAGTGGCAACAAACACTTAAAAACGGAAGCTCTAACGTACTGGAAGCAAGAATGTGCGGATGTATGTATGTATGGATGTATGATATGGTTCGTTTGTGTGTGTGTGTGTGTGTGTGGAAATTATGTTGAGGTTGCCTTCATGTCTGCCTCGGAATAATAAACGGCTTTTTCTTCAATTTCGCTGTTTGACACTTCAATTATGTTGCGACATACATACATACTTTGTTGCTTGCAATTTACACATTTATTGTTGTTGTTGTGTACATTCTTTTTGCTTTTCTTGTTCACTTGTTCTTTAGTTTTAGGGCGTTTTGTTTGTCTATTTTGCTTTTTAGCCGTAAGGAAATTTGATATGCACTTGAACTCAACTCGGAAAGTTAAAGGTTTGAATACATACGAATTATTAAGTCAGGCACGGAATATTAACTTTTGAAAATGATAGTCAATGTAATTTAAAAGTAACCTACATATATATGTACACGGTATTCGCACAATCATATATGAATCAAACGTGATATTTTATGCCCCACGAAATAAGGCCGCAAAGTGTGAAATGAAATAAAGCCGTAAAGTCAACACAGAAAAAAAACGACATTTTTGGGGAGTTTTTTGTAAAATTTTGGGGCTTTTTTAATTTTTTATTTGCGGTCATATTTTTAATTTCCCAAAATTAAATATTATCTCAAAATAAAGAAATAAAAGAAGGTCCAAGAAATTATTACTTGTACTTTTTTTGGCATTTTCTCATTCTAAAACTCTGAAAATATTACTAAAATTCAAATAAATTAAACAAGTCCTAAAGAAATAACTCCCAAAAACAGTCCGCTAAACAGAAATGAAATAAGGCAAAAGAAAGATAATTATTTTATTTTATACATACAGAAATTAAAATATAATTAAATTTTTCCCAATTAAGTCTTTGCTATCTCAATTAATAATTTAATTGAATTCACGTTTATTTTAATTGATTTTGGTGTTCTCTCAAGGAAGGTTCAATCAAAATGGTAAAATTTTAAAATTTTTTCAATTAAAACTGTTAATAGATTCTGCGTTTTTCGTGATAGCTTGAAATCGAATTCTTAGTTTAATTTAATTTTCTATTTTTTAATTGAACCTTGTCTTTACTTTTTTCTGTGTACAGACATTCGTTTCACTTTTTCCATATGTTCCATCACTATTGGTCTAATGCTAAACTCTGAATTTTTTAGCATTTGATTAAAGAAAGATACTTTAGAAAGGGCTTTTAGTGTGCCCAACTTTGGGGCACTATTTCTTTTAGGTTTTTGGGACAATGTTTCATTTTTTTGGGGCAATATTTCGTAAAAGACATCGGGCTAATTTTTCATAATACAAATTGGACCCATGTTTGGGCCTTTATTTCATTTCACACTTTGGGGCCTTATTTCGCAGCGCCATATCTTTATGGTCAAAATTTCATTACTTAAATTTCTTATTTAATTTTTGTTTACTTTTGCATATCAACATGGCCGATTTGAAATGTCATCTCTAGCATAAAGTATATGTCAATCCTATACGTGCGAGTACGACCATCTATCGACGTTGAGAGTTTTATGCATTAATGTATGTTATGACAGAAAACTTCTCTTGGTTTTCTGCAAGGCCAATTCATACCAGGTAAACTTACTAGTACAACAACCACAAAAAAACATTGAACGCTGTCTTACAATTCTGATATCACACAGTGATAAATAGTCGCCAGCTGGGCTAGTAAGTTCACCTGTTATGAATTGACCTTGACGCCTGACCCACGATGCCACATGATATCGTTCGGTTGCTTAATTACTTTCACCTTTAATAATTTTTATTAATATTTCTTCATACAAATTTTACGTTTATAAAAGAATTTATGAATAAATACAAATATGTTTATAACTGAATTTTATATTTTGATGAGTCTGATATAATAATGTTAGCCCATATCTCCGGTCATATAAAAAATTTAAAATTTTTCCAATTTATAAAAGTCGTGGGCGTTATTGGGTATAAGGTTTTTAGCTTTAGACATCTGACAGCATTGTCTCTTCACAACAGCTACATTTCCGACACTGCGCCCTTTCCGTGAGAAGTGGCAGGAAAA
The DNA here is from genome assembly GCA_963924685.1 of Dexiosoma caninum. NCBI lineage: Eukaryota > Metazoa > Arthropoda > Insecta > Diptera > Tachinidae > Dexiosoma > Dexiosoma caninum. The sequence continues at coordinate 89,213,752 of OZ004725.1, forward strand.
TTGCATTCAGAGTGACTCAGAGAACATTGGTATAGGCGAAGAACAGTGATAAGAAAACGAAAATAAGTGCAAAAAATTTTAATTAAATTTTTTTTGATTGTTTTGTATACATATGAATGCGAAAACTTCAGTTAACGTACATAGTCATTTCTTCAATAGGTAGAAACTGATAATTGATGCCTTTACAGGCAATGAGAACTACATGCGATAGTTATATGCCAAGAAACAAACTCAATCAGTCCAAATGTACGAACTTAACGAATGACGGGATATCGAAGAATCAGCAGTAAAACTTGAATTTGCATTAACCATTTTGTGTCCCTGTTCATAAGTTGATTTGGAACCAGTTTCATATTTGCTTTACATTTTGCACTGGCATACCTACATATATTGCAATAGTACTAAATTATCCAGTCATGGATGAAGTGTATACTTTACATTTTGAGACTTTCAATTTTATTTTGCTGTTGTTGGTTTGAGTGAGTATTTTTACGAATTGCTTTTGGAATTGAACTGACATTTCAGCCCATGAGGGGTCAGTGGCTGCAGTGTGTGCAGTGTGTGCGTGCGCTCATGTCAAACACCAAGAAAAGAGGAAGAGGAAACACTTCAACGCCACTTGATTTGAAAAACACACATTTAAATCACTAAATGGCAAGTGTTTCCAATAACCAAATAACATACGTCACAATGAATATAAGAAAAACACGATTGAGTACCAATAATTTCTTAAATCTAGTACTCTCCTGTTGATTAAATTTTGTCAAAATTTAATTGATTTTAAAGATTTTTATGATCTCTGGATTAATCTCTAAGAAATACTATGAAATCTTTTAAAACACATATTTCTGTTTGAGGCATTTTTTTATGGATGGTTTAATGTACGTTTTTCTGTTAATCCAACCAAAAAAAATTATTTGCTAATAATTCCCTTCATTGAATTCATCATATACGTATGAATATAAAATTTTAAGAGTTCTAAAAAAGTGAAACAAAATTTAAAAAACGAAATGAAAAGAAAAGAAAGCACCCACGCATTAAAATGAAAACTTAAATATGCTGACTAATTATTAATTATATCGTAGATTTTTTAGACTGACAAAAATTTGGTTTTTTCTGTAAAATTTATTTAATTTATTTTTAATCATCATTTCAACAACATGTTCAGATTTTCCAACTTGTCATTTACAATTTGTAGAATGATTTCTTTCCTTTTTTTTCTCTATTGTACTAAAAATTTTTGGATGTTATTTCGACTGCGATCTATGAACATTTTTTAAGAGTGTGAATTATTGAGTCATTAATTTACTGATAATTTGTTTCATGTCACAAATGTGCAACGAAAATGTTTGTCAAGAAAAAGAATTTTTTTATGGCGTAAACAAATTTGAAATTTTCTTCTTTAAAGTTTTTATTGCTTTTGAACTTGTTAGCAAAAGGAATTCCATTTTTAAATATTTAAAAAAAAAAAATTAATTTTGTTTGAATGCGAGCGCAGTGGCAGAATCTGCGTTGTAGGATTTAATATGAAAAAGAATTTAATTCTTTAAATCTTTAAATTGCAATAAAATGGCATTTAGCGTTCATTTAAAAATTTTTTAAAATAGAATAAAAATTTTTAAAAGTTTTTTTTAGTCTTGGTTATATGTGTCAGACCTAAATGAGCTCCTTTTTTGCATTTATAAAAAATAGTCGCTGGCATAAGTCGGGTATTCTGTCACAAGTCAATAATGAATGGCAGCACTTTGTGCGGAAATATTTCTCTGAACACAATGTTGACTATATTTGTTCAAGGTGATAGTTATTCTTTTCTATTGGATTTTTGTAACATCTCTGGGCTGTTTAGTTTTGATCGCATCGTTCACAAATTCAATTATTTTATTTTATTTTTATCTGCTGTTAAATATTTTTTGACATCATTATCTTCCATTCCAGACTGATAATTATTTTGGTTTATATTTCCCCATGTATTTTTAAATTCCTGAAATATTTTTACATTTGGGCTTTCGGTTTTGCTCATCTTAACTTCAAAGGCACTTTTTAATACGACTTCCAAAATGTGGTGACGGCAAGGTAGCCAAAGAAGCTGCTTTTGAGGACTGTGTTCAATAGTCGTACAAGTTCCATTAAAACGGCCTGTATTTACGGCAGTTGTATCGAACACCAAGGCTTTTATATGATCTTGAAGTCCCCATTCAAATATAGCTTTACAAGCACCAGTTCCACTTTTAAGTGCGGGCACTTCAAGTAGTTGCTCCGTACGCCCGCATGAAATTATGAGTGGAAGTCTGTCAACTTTTTCATTCCCAGTAAGAGCTGGTAACAGGTATCCGTCCCAGTGCAAACAAATTGCACCAAGTTCGTTCTTGTTGAAACGTTCTTTTATATTTTTGAACTATTCTGCTCGTATTTTTTCCCTTGCATTATGTATAGACGTTTTATTTATAATATATTTTTGTACTTCAAGACCGACTGCTTCCACGACAGATATAATTAAATGCACGGCTTTTCGATCACTGACCTTGCAAACATCTAAAGCGGCTGCAAGTTTTGGAGTCATTATATTTTTAAATCCTCTCAAAAGCAATAAATACTAAGAAAATAAGTTTGTATGCAAAGAATGCGAAGATATGTGAAAATTTCGTTGTTATTTTTTAATTTGGTTTTTTCGGTATTAAATATTAATGTTAAAGAAAACTAATACTGAGCAACATTGTTCATCAGATATAGCCCTAGAATATTTGTGAATAAAGTTTTTCTCTAAAATAAATATTACTGAAGTTATGAACAATTAAAGCGAGCCATAGTGAGAAAAATAGCATTTTTAGCAAACTTTGTGGGCTCAAGGCACGACCAATAATTATGCAAACGATCTAAAATTTTTTATATATTTTTTTTTCTAATTTGGAACCAATCTAAGGGGTTTGCCAAGTGAAAATACGAAAAAAAAAAATTAACGGTCACACTAATGTACATTATATATGTACATAGATCCCCTAACAAAAGTATTTCTGGACAGTAATTTAAAAAAATTTTTTTTTAATGATTCCAAAATATATATTGAAAAACGTGGCGACTTCGGTGAATTGCCAGTCGTTGGCAACATACTTAGTTATGGATCAGACTACAAATATCGACTGTTCTGCAAAAATTATCGTATTACTTCCGTATCAAAACTCTATTGTTTTTTTGCGAGCTTTAATTTTCTGACATTAGGGGCGTACATTAGGGTGGTAGAATGAGAGATCTGGGCTGCAAGTAATAGAACGATATATGGGAAGTCAATAGCCATTGATGCAGAATATTGGGCTTCTCGAGACAAAAACATTGATATATCATTCTTCAAGAAACGACTGCAAATGCCAAAAATATAAAAAAAAGTTTAAAAAGGCGACGTCTTCCTTCGTCAAAAAAACATTTTTTTTTAAATTACTGTCTGAAAATACGTTATATTAGGGAGTACATGGGCATTTTTTTTGACTTACGGTCTAATGTACATATTTATATAATAACAAAATAATTCAAGGATTATATATATTTGATAGAAATCACTGAACACTAGAGCAGGATGAGGATGCCAACCTTTTCCTTTTATTAACATTTTGTTTTGCTTTTTCGAGAAAAATCTTAGCCTTATAATCCCGAATAATAGAGGTAATCATAATAATGATAAGGCCATTATCACAACTTCACATTAGTTAAAGTTAAGATGCTATCGGACAGATAAATATGTTTTCATTCATAGAAGTGTGATCGTCAGGTTTGTCCCGCCGGTAACTTTAAAAGTAAACTTTAAGCATTTGAAGGTGTCATAATTTCTACTAAAAATTTGAAAGTTGTAGTTGACATATTTACCTTTTTTTTCTTGGACTACTGCGTAGACGATGTCCCTATAATTTCTCACAATAATGACAATTAATGTGACGTGTTGGGCTCATCACAGAGTTACATACTTCAGTCGAAGAGTTCATAAAGCAAGTTACTACCAACATTAGCAACTCTTCTAACGCAAATTAGAGCAAATTTAAACTTTTAGACGCTTTGTTTACATATATTTGGACAGCTTTGTAGATGCGTTAAAAGGTGAGGTGTGTAACTTGCTTTTTTTTAAAGCGTGAAAATCACAAATGTATAAAACGCATAACCGCGTTAACGCGTGTTATGTATCTTTAGCTTTACTTATGATTAAAATAAAATAAAAATTATTTATTATAAAAATTGAAAATATATCAAAAGTAAGTCGTTGTCAGGACAGGGATTCATTGAACCTGTCCCCATGTTTGGCTTCAACGCAAATGATATGAATCGATATGAACTGGGTCAATATACGGATAGATCGATATTGGTTTAAGATAGTCCAGGAGATGTCTGGATTTACATCCAGTCTGAGAGGGGAATCCGTATAATCACAGGAGCCCTTACAGGGCATTTCTCCTGCAATGAGCATATTTACAGACTGGGTACCACTAACACGAGCACCTGCAGGTTCTGCTGTGAGGATGAAGAATCTATGGATCATCTTATCATCAACTGTACGGGAATAATGAATAGAAGGAGAAGCTTATTGTATGAGTTCACGCTCCGGGATGGGGCCTACGGCCCTTTCCCCAGACAGAACTGGTCTGATTCATGATAGGCAGTATAGAATGCACAATAGATCAATTAAAGTCGTGGTGCTGGAGGCCTTCGCCTCAACCGTTTTCTTCTACATACATTACAAGTCGTTGCCACTACGAATTGTTATCACCTAAAAGTAGTCGTATACAGTGTAGTATTGCCATATTGTGTTTCAAAGGATTATTTAACAGAGAAGTTCATCCAAACGCGTGTAACAGTTTTGAATAATGATCTATGAGACAGATTTATAAACCATGAATATGTCTGAGTTTAGACGAGGAAACATTTAGTTTGGTACCATATTACAGGTGGGGAAGAGAGCATCGTTTTTGTGTTCGGTACTCGGCGATACGCTTTGTTCTCATTTTCTTTGCTTACAAAAATAACAATAACAATGAAACAATATTAACAATAATAATGGAATTTCGCCGGCAATATTTTCGTTCGCGGTCACGTAAATGTTTTCTCGTCTAATTTTTCTGTTTGCACATTGTTATCAATCAATTTAATATAAATGTTTTAAAAATTTGTATTTGTCTATTTAAATGTTTTTGTTTTAATTTATTTTTTTTCTAGTCCGATTTGTCGTCTGTAATCTCTAGGGATTTAAATTTAATCCATTTAAGATATTAAAATATTTAAATTGATTTGTGGACAACAGCTAAAGTTCTACAAACACATACTTATGTACATCCATACATGCATCTACTCAATCACAATGAAATTTATATCTTAAATTTATAATTTTTTAATCATAATTTGTAAATAAATGTTATTGAATATTAAAAAAAAAATATGACATTTGTTGAATAATGATGAGGCAGAATCGAACACATTAATTAATAAACTATACATATGTATATATAGTTTATTGTGGAACCGGTTAAAAAACGATAATTAATTATAAAATAAACTTTTAAGCAAAGAAAAATTCACATGTGAACTAAAACTATGTCTAGAAGCAGTGAAGCGTCACACACAGCTGTTGACATCATAATTCATATCCAAAAATAAAAAAAAAATTCCCATTTCAACAATAATTTTTATTTAATTTTTTTTTAATTTAAAATAAAGTTATTCGATTTTTTTTATGTGACTGTTTTTGCTGTTGCGTCTGCAGTATTAAAAGGAAAACCCAACGCTGCATCATTCAAAGGATTAAAAATGTATTTAAAACATGTCAAATTTAAACTAAAAATAAATACTATAAAATGAACTTGAAATATGTATGTAAATAAATTCTGTTTTATAAAACAGTTGTCAAACAAAAAAAAAACTTTAAAAGATATTCTTCCATATTAAGTTTTATAAAAAGTATTGTTGGACTAAGAGTACAATAGTTCATCTACACTGCATTTTAATGGTGTAAATTTCAATTCAAATATCTCCATATACGTCGACGTCAATATTAAATGTAAATTTTTTACAATAAACGTCTTTCTTTAACTCGGAAAGCAAAAATGGGAAAAAATTCAGCTGTAATATTCACAGCAACAAATTTTAACCTCTTTAGTCGAGGATTCGATTTCTGCCAAAGTCTTTCAGTTGCTGCGTCTTTAATGTTATGCTGACACATTGATTTTGAAGCTAAAGGAGAACTTTTCTATTTATTATTTTACTTGCTCAAATAATGACGACGGAGGGCGCTGTTAGCGCAGACACAATAAACAAATGTTGGCGTGATCGGTGACTTCTCAGCCAGCAGAATTCAAATAACCAAAATAAATCTACTGATATCTTTTACGAAGTTGATACGTACGCATAATTTAAAAATGAAAACTTTCCGCATTATACAACTTGATCCATAGATTTTACATTAATTGCAACACAATTAAAATATTAATTTTTGGTTTTGTAATTTCTTTGAAACGTACATTTCACCCTGCTCCTTGTAAATATATACACATGCACACATACAAGTATAAAATATATGGTTTTGATAACAGAGTTACCAAATAAGTATCAGGCAACACAAAACATATTTTTAAAGTTGAGTATTTGCAAACTATTTTTATTTGCAAATAGCGCGAATGTATCGGAAATTTTTTGTAACTACATGATAACTTAAAATGATTATACAAGTCAGAAATATTTTGTTTATTTATTTATCTTGTAAATAATTTCATGGCTACCAGTTACGTGGTTCAATAATACAATACAAGACAGAAGTGATGTAAAGAAATTCTTTTATTGTAATCTGGTAGATAATTTAATGGCATTTATTTTTTTTTAGTACTTTTCCTAATAAATCTGGTCGTATGGCTCCAAAGGTGGCTTGCATATTGACTTCAAGAGTTGCTGGTTTGTCGGCCTGAAACAATGACTTAACATGGCCCCATAAAAAGTAACCCAGAGGCGTTAAATCGCGCGAACAGTATAACTACTGGAAATAAACTTCTCAGCAAATTGATTTTTCAAAAAAGCTATTAATTTTGGAAGAAAACTATAGAACATTTTAGAATTATTTTTGTTGCGATTTAGCACTTTTAATCTGTCTTCTTCTCGCAAACCCTGAAACGATCAATAACTCCACGATTTGCTTGCTCACTAGGCGGATTATGTTGATCGTAAAATGGACGAAGTGCTCTTGAGAACTTCGCGAATACATTTATATTTTTCAAAGTAAATGTCAACAATTGAACAGCGTTGTTCTGGCGTTAAGCGATTTACGATGACTTACCAAACCTTACTGAACAAAAATGTCGACAGAGTTTGACATTCTCAGCTGTCAAACAATAGTTATCGATAGTAATCATGCACACCCGATACATATACAAATAAAAATGAATGGCAACACATTTGCTTATCGGAAAACTAAAGAACGGCTGAACCCCTACGGCTAAGGTTTTTTTTGCATAATTCCGCTAAGTTTTAAGAAGGGTTCTTATGCAGACAAAGAAAAAATAAAAAAAAATGCGAGGAACAAAATTCAGGAACGTAAAGAGTAAAAAAGAAATTGAAGGCATTGGAAAAATCCAATCATATACATTGTGTCGTTTCCAAACTACTTTTCCTGCATCACTAGCGGTTTTCGGTTGCGATCTTTCCTACTAATTGCAGTGCAACAGGCCAAAATCGTTTGACAGAATGAAGTCTGTCGGGGCTGCTAGTGAAAAAATATATTTCAATAGCTTTTAGATATTTTAATTCAACCAGTAATTGAAATCCCAAATGTACACATGTTGAACACGTTGCAAAGCCATTAGTTTTGCAACAAAAAAAAGGAGACAGTAGCTTAATATGCGTCGTATTGTAGCACACCTTGATGCAACATTTTTATGGAAATAAAATATATTTTAAACATTGCCAACAACAAATAACAACATAAGCAATGACATTAAAATATCACCAAGTGCTTTTGCATACATATGCATACGTTGTACATATAAAACGAAATATTCTTTACACTCGCAAAGAAAATTAGTAAAATTTGAAATGAGTCGAAGATATTTGATATGAGCTTCTTCAATAATCTTTTAAACTCGCTGCCCGTTGTAATCCATTTACCCTTATACACACTATTCTTTACTTCAAAACGAACGAAGAAGCTCTCAAGTATTTTGACCTTTTTACACGATGTAAGAAATACTTCATACAATCTGACCTCCTCACTATATTTACATCTCATGTCTGGCCCATCGACTTAGTGACAATAGAGTAACTAACTCTATTGAATCGCGAGAACTGCGGAGAAGTATAGTGTTTGTGTCGTTGTTTCATCGCTACCTCCTTCTCGACACTCGTGATCTTGCAACGAAATGAACTTAACAACAGCGGTAATTCGTTTTTTGTTCGAAATATTTGTATGTGGAATAAACTCCCCGCAGAAGACTTCCCTGTCAATTGTAATATAGGAATCTTTTAGATGATGTCCACAAACCCTACTCCCTATATCCTCCTTCGCATAACCTATTTTTCAAGTTCTGGTGCAATGCCTACATACATAAGTATGTAGGGGACATACTCTGAGACCTGATCTAAGAAAAATAAGGCCAATGCAAAAAGGCATGAGGAAATGTGTTGTAATTTTAGTCAATTTCAAAGTCAAGTCAATTGAAGTAATTAGCATGTTGACTATAAAACCTTGCACCTTGCTGGGTCCGAAACCACTTTAGCACTAAAGCTATGTTCACACGATTGTCAGATTGTACAATTATTGTAGGATACGGCAATATGGTGGGAATGCACTCAGAATGAAAAATTGTTACCATCTGTTCACACTATTGAAAGAAAACCATACAATTTCATTGGCACTCAGTCCTGCGACAATAAATTTTTCTGCCAATAATAATTGTCTGTTCACACGGTTGTCAGATTATTGTATGGCAAACGTTGCCAGATCCGTCTTTTAACATTGTATCTAAATATTTATGGGCTTCATTGCCAACAGAAACATTTATCTGCCAATGGTGTTTTTATGGAAGGTGTACTAAATGAAGCACATACGACAATAACAAGTGACTGTAAATTGTTTGTCAATGGAAATGAAGGGTGTTCTCACGATTGTCAGAATTGTGACAATATTATTGGCATACAATGCACCGATAATACATATTGTGACGATGTTGCCACACAAAAATTGTGTGTTCACACGGTTGTTGCACATTTTGTAACAATTTTTCTGTCAATATTGTTGGGAATGACAATCGTGTGTACATACCTTAAGCCATAAAAACACTTTACATTTTTCTGGTGTGCATTATTGTGTCTTTGTGCCATTTGATGTCTAAAAGTTTCAGTGGCGAAGGCACTGGTCATTGAACAGTACGAGCTTCAGTTGATACTATCGATAAGTGACATCGGAGAGCTCGTCTTCGTCGGCATTATCGTCCATGGCGAAGTAAATTAGTTAATAAATTAGCTGGCAAACACATCTTAAAGAACTTAATGCATCCCCTTGGCACGAGAGACGCTGCAAGACTCCTATAAAAAAATTGAGAAAGCAGTTGTAAAATAATGAAGCTTTCCCCTGTCTATCGATTCTCCATTTGTTATCACTATCACTACACCTTTGCTATAGAAGTAAACACCGTATAGTAGGCAATCATTGCTCCAGTGTTCGCTTATGTTAGGTAAGGTGGACCCTCCCCGAAGAGAACGCACCACAGATGCCAGAGGTTAGAACCATTTCCGATAGCTCAAGCTATTCAGACAGTCGCCACATGAATGCACCCCGACTCCAAAATAAATAGCGCTATTGCGGAAATTTACAACTGGAAGAGTTCAGTCAGCGATAACAGAAAATGAGGGGTAAAGAACCTCCGCTGTTTCATGGCAAGAACTGGACACTGACACATGAGGTGAGCAACAGTCTTCTGCACAGACACTCAACTCTTGCAAAAATCCCCCGAAATGCCGAGTCTATTGGCTATGCGATTCAAGCAGAGAAGACACTTAGTCCTCATCCTATCAATGTTCGTCATACCGACCTCAGTGCTGCAGTGTTACTTCTCTTTAGAAAAGAAATATTTATCGGGAGTCTATAATATCTCTTTAGAATAACAATTTAATTTTTTCGAGTGTATTTTAAATGCATGTGTGTTCTTTCAGCATTATCATATTAACGGTTGAATTGTAATAACACTATGGAGGCACACTGTGCAACTACATAAGTACTTGCCACAATACGAGGTCATAGCCGCAACAATTACCAACAATGTGTTATTATACAACATTGTGTCTGTGTGTGTGTGTGTGTGTGTGCGGTAGTGTTAACAATAACTGCAACCTTAGCTTTGTCGTTGCTGTTTGCAACAATAACAACAAATGCGACAACAACGAAACCAAAGTAAATACTCAAACTTAAATATTTTAACACACAATTCAAGCATGAATCCTCTAAAGTCCTTTAAAAGCAGCAAACGGAAACAATAACTGTTGTCAACTACATACGTACATACGCTTTTACTGCCAGAACCAAATAATTCTACAAATGTGTATTTGTTTTATAACGAGCACTTTTTTCCAAATGCAATTTGTGCATTTTTGCTTCGTATCTGTTGATATTTTGTGATATAAAATTTTTTTCTCCTCTTTTTAGTGAAAAATTGAAATTTTTATGTAAAATTGTTTTATATTTTGGGTGATTCGAGAAATTGATTGTTTTTTTTTTCTACAAACTTTGTCCTTTGTCTACTGATTATAATTTTTTCAATTTTAAGGTGCAATCTAAGCAGGTAACATGTGCTTAAAAATGGGAGCAAAGTTGTGGCATTTTGAATTTATTACAAAATTGATAACTCTGGGAGAGTTTTAAGTTCATTTTTGAAATATACTGAAATATTTAATGCAGAAACTATTTCACTTGCAGTAAATTCTTAAAAATAATGTGTCGTAGTCGTGTTTATACAACGTTACTTGGGTACTGGCACAATAAAAATCAGTGAATTACTTCTTTGTATTTCTAAGTATTCATACTAAAATATTTTATTCAGAAATAATTTACATTAAAACGTAGACAGGGTCGCCAAACTTGAAGTTACAAACAAAATTAGTTGCTAAATACGAATTTTCATTATGAAATTCAAAATAAATTCCAAATTAACTATTCAAAATAATCCGTCTCGTATCCAATAAATTAAAAAAACAACATTTCTATTAAATTTCAGCTTTACGGATAACTTCTAAAATAATTTAAGTTAATATTTCGCTACCATCGTCAGGAAATTATAATTTGTAGCGAAATATTGAGAAATAAATAATAATTGAAAAACTTTTCATAAAAAAGACCATCGCTCAAAAATAAATATAATTAAAAAATTTTAATAAAGGTCAAAATAAAAATAGAAGTGATACTAATATAATTTAAGTTAAGTTAAGGCCACATTTTTAAGTCTAAAAAAAAATTAAGGAGTTATTTAGACGCCCACAGTTCTCACACATGGAGCGCACAAAATTCACGAACCATTCTTATAAATCTTTAAATTGAAAGAAATTTTGTCAGTTTTCTTTGTGCACTTTATACATTTCACCATAAATTCTTTGACGAATTTGAATAGAGAATTTTTTGATTCCAACATACACAACTGTGGCCCACTTAATTCGTAAAGTTAAAAATTACCTTCAGTAAAGTCTGTTCAATTAACCCATGTCATCTCATGTGAATTTTTCCTTCTTCTTTTGTTTTTACTTAAGTCACAGTTCTTTGGTTATATTTTATACGAATGTTTTAGTTTTTCTCATCTAAAATTATTTCATTCTGTAGTTTGTAGTAATGCCACTTGCTTCTCGACTATCCACCAATTTATTTTCAAGCCCTAATAACTGTTTTTGTTTTTGTGGTCAAAAAAAATATTAACGTAAGTAAGTAAACTTTGATTTAACAAAAGAGCGAAATAGGCCACATAATGAAGAAATGAGGATGGCGATGGCGAAATAGTCTGCACGTTGACTACAAAACGAAAAATTTTCCTGGGTACAACCCCACTTTCAGACTCATAAAAACATCTCGCATTTTTTCTGATGCGCATTTATGTGTCTTTGTGCCAGTTGTTGTTGGAAGGTTTCAGTGGCGAAGGCATAGTCACTGCTTTCTGAACAGTAACGGCTTCAGCTGTATACAATCTGCAACCACATCAGAACACTCTCCTTCGTCGGTAGCACCGGCGAAGTAAAATAATTACAAAAATGGCTTCTAAAAACGAAGCTTCAAAATTTAATACATCTCCTTGACATCAGACACGCTACAACACTGCTATAAAAACAAATAATGTGCAAAAAGCAGTGTTGTACAATAGTGAAGCTTCATCTCCTATCATTTCTTCTACTATCCCTTTCATCTAGTTCCAGCACAATGCACCGCATGTGTAGGGGTCCTCTCCTGATGTGGATCAAATTAAAGAACAATGCTTATGAATCGATAGCAAATTTTCCATTAAATTTTCTTTTAATTTTAGAAGTAATAATTTTTCTTAAGTTTATGCATCGACAATATTTTTAAATTAAAGTGCCAGTGGCATGTGTAAGCATAAAATCTACTGGCAAGAAATTCAAGTCTTCCGAAGAATTTTCCGATAACAATATGTACTTGCTAGTGGCTGCAATCTGTAGGCAGGGTTAAGCCACTGGACTATGTTCCGTAGGTTTATTTGTAAGAAAGGGTTTACGTCAACAAACCCCAACGAACTGATGCTCTGAAAAATTGTTGTCGGCATTGCATAGAGAAACATTTTAGTAAAATGACTAATAGTGGAAAGAATGTACATCTGTCGGTATCACCCACATTGAGATTTAGCGTGATTGATACCGGGTGTGATAATATAACGGTTAATTTTCAATGGACTGCCACTTTAACACTTGCCATGAGTCAACCTGTAGCTCCTGGACATACTACAAGTGAATATGGAACAAAATTATGTATAGTTAAATAATTAAAAATCGCTATAAAAATGGTGAAAACCTAGAGCATTTTTAGAAGCATTTGTGAAGCACCTTTTCTGGCATCAATTGTTAAACTGGTGTAATAATTTTACCTGTTGGTACAAGTTAATGATGTAGAGAATCGAACTCGCGCACGCCATTAAAAAACAACCGAGAATATTGTCCATAGTTTGAAGCAACTGGTATGGTGAAAAGATTGCCCTATCGAACAGTGATTAATGATTTTGCATGACCATAATTGGATGTTATTGATGGCAAAGATATTTATTTTTAACAAGACGGCGCTATGTGCCACCTTAAAATTATTTGTTTTGGAGCTACATGAATGACAAGATCTATACAAATAACCCACAACAGATTTAGGACTTCAAGAATGTAATTCGTGAAGTTATCAAAGTGGAAATAGGTCATAAAAATTTACCCCCCCCGTTCTGTAAAGCGAGTGGATTTAAAAGCGAGTGATTTCTCAAAACCGAATAATTGCTAATTTGGAATTCTAAAAATCACACGATTTCCAGCATTCGAACTTGCTTTCGAATAAGAATTTTTGAACGTCAATATTTAAAAAAAACACCCTTTTTTATATCGAGTGGGAAACAATTTATTCAAAATAATTTTTATTCTTATTTAAAATGAATTTAGTGAAAATGTGCTTTTATTCATCCATCTACTTTATCTGCATACTTTAACAAGAACATGGAGAAATATTGGAGTGTTTTTAAATTGATTATTTTGTATTAAAATCTATTACAGAGTATATAATTTTACTTAATTTAATAAAAAAATTAATTAATAAATAATAAATATTTTATAATTAAAAATAATAAAAAAATTAATAAAAATTAATTTAATAAAAAAATTTAATAAAAAAATTTATTTAATTTAAAAAAAATATTTAATAAAAGCAGCCATCGGGCTTACAATTTTTCGCTTACTTTTTTTGATAAATTATACTTTTAACAAATTGATGCCGTATTATGATCTTTACCTTTTAAATTCTATGCTGATATTAAAACGATTGTTATCTAGTTATAAATTTAGGGTTACTTTTAATGTTTTAAGAATCTATGTTTCAAATCTATTGTAATATTCTTTTGGCCAGATGAGAGCTTTTATTATTACAAAATTCTGAAATAAATGAAATGAAAAAATGAAAATGAAAAAAAGAAAGATTTCAAGTAAAAATTGGTAATTCCTTTTTTATGTTTCAACAGTTATTTATTGCGAAGATAGTCCATTCGATTTAATTTCGACCAGACTTATTTACTCGACTTTAAACGGAGTAAAATTATGCGAATTCGGTTTACAGAACATACAAGAAAAGAGCGAGCAAGCGTAGCCATTGCTGCGGTTTGGTTGAGATTGTTTTCCATTATTAATGGCAGACGCTCCCCTTTACAGTTAAATAGATAAACACTGCTTATAAATATTCGTTCTTTTACACATCAAAATGAAACCTCTTTGTCATTACTAATTTTCATATTTCGATGTTATATTGGGGCCAACTTCCAGAAATTTCTAATAAAATATTACATGATTGCAATTATTTCAAATTTTTCAATTTTAAATATTCTACTGATCGTTAACAAATAAGTAGTCAAAATTACATGTGACAGTTACATACAATGAAACAAACTAACTCAAGGACGAAGTTTGTAATTCACACTGACAAACACTAGCAGAAGCGAACAACATGCTGTTTTCGAAAACTGCTACACCCTCAGCTGCTTCCATGATTTTTATTGAAATGTTGTTTTAAGACTTGGCCACAAGTATCAACACAAAAAATTATTAATTTTTGTAAAGCAGTAACTACCAATTTGCTCTCCTTCCCTTTCTGTCTAAATTAAATGAAAACTAATTTTCTTTCGAAATGAAAAAAAAAGAAAAGAAAAATCTATTTATTGCCAAAATTGCTTAAAATAAATTATCTCTTGAACTATAAAGTTCTGCACACACAATCTCACAACTGATTGATGATATTTAAGTTCCATAGAAATATCCTGTGGCCAAATTAATTTATAAAAATTATCAACAAAATTTACTTAATGAAAACCAAGGGTAAAATTACTAAGTCACAGTCAATTGTTATTATAACTACGAATGAAACATGAAAACTATAAGCAACATATGTATGTATGCACTCACATATGCATACGAGTATGAAATATACACAGCTATACATATGACCATAAAAATAAAACAGACGGTAAACTTAATCCTTTATATCCCATAATAAAAATCAACAAGGACAAACGTTGCAAAAGAAAAAAAAAGAAGAAAAACAGACAAGAGTTAGAGGATGAATAAACAAAAAATAAATAAAATGAAAAGTGCACTAGAAGGAATAGAAAAAATAAACAACCCTTAACTAAACAATAGACTTTTTATCTCTGCCACCTTGCAAAAGGGTAACTTCAACTCCGTCACTTACTGGGGCCAACAGCTTTAAGCACAGCAGATAAACATTTCTATTAAAAACCAACATTTTACTAAATGAAATGACAATATAATGAGCCAAACTCATTTTGTAATACAAACAAAATGGAAGAATAAAACCCAAGAATACACAGTATCAAATATAAGAAAGCAGGTGGTGGGAGGGGGATTGGCAAAGAAAAAAATGAGGGAAAAAAATAAAGATAATGATAAAAAGAAAATCACTGCTATAATGGCTGTAATACTAAAGTAAATAAGTAATATAAAGATCTTCCACAAAAATGTTGCAAAAAAAGGAATACAAAACAAAAAAAGAAAAGTGAAAAAAAACTAAATCAAAAAATTTATCATGAGAAGGAAAAAAGAAAAATCACTGCTAACAAAATCTAATCTAAACCAGAAGCAAAGAAACTCATTAATTTTTTGCACGAGAGTGTTAGTTATATGAGTACGGTAACAATTTTAAATCGTAGCATTTGGAAGCAGAGGGTAAAACATTCAGACACATATTCTGGCTACAATGAAATAAAGTGCCTTCTTTCAAAAACACAACCAAATTTGTTGTTGCAGTTTGAGTCATTTCCCTGCTTATAATGAGCGATTCTGTAATTAATAATAATTACAGTGGATGCCTGGCTGAATGGTTATATTTAGCGGTCTCACTCTGTAAAACAGTGATGTTTGCAACCAAAAGAACCACGTCTAGAGAGAAAATATTCTAGATTTTCCTAATATAAACTGATTGAGTGGCGGTCTGGCTAAAGTTTTCGTAATGCTGGAAGATATTTTAACAATCTTTTTCTATGCTCGACCTTACCAGCAGCAACATATTAAATATTTATGGAACCAGAAAAAAGGAGAGGTGGAACAGTTCGGACCCTTTGGGAGCAGCCGCTTCATAATTATTACACAGATCCACAGGGTGGCGATGGCTAAATTAGTCTGTACGATCATTACGAATTCAGAAAAAAGTCCTGGGCCCAACCCCAAGTTCAGACCAAGTGATAAAAACATCTCGCAGTTTTTCTGATGTGCATTTGTGTGTCTTTGTGTCAGTTGTTGTCGGACGGTTTCAGTGGCGAAGGCATAGTCATTGATCACTGAACAGTATCGTCTTCAGCTGTAACCAATCCACAGGCACGTCAGAGCGCCCTACTTCGTCCCTGACATCAGAGGCGCTGCAACACGCAACGTATAAATTGAGTTGTAAATAATTTTCGATTTTCATAAATAAATCAAGATTTTTCTAAAATGATTTTTAATTGTTGGCCTTATACTCGTATATGTTTGTAGGGATTTTACTGCAAAAAATCAAAGACGACAATCTAATTGCGATCTTTAAGTGATCACCCGTTTGGGAATAATAACGGTATTGCATTCAGATACAAATTTCTAGTCGCCGTGGCTTCCTACTGGTGGTTGTCTTATTTAAATATTTGTCTTTTTCTCTTTTAAACAACATTTTTTATCATTTATCACGCGATATTTAGAACGTCGCCTAGACCCTGGTTGTTTCTACTTGTGGCATAACAATGGGGCTAAGTAGGGCGTTCTCGTTTGGGGATGCTCCGCCACTTAACCTAACTACGAAAATTTTCGCATTCCTTATTTTATACATTTTAGGTTGTAGTATGTAATAATTAAACCGTTGATTTTGAAAGTGACACAACTCCATTCATAATGAAGCACATCTCAATCATTTAAATTCTTAAATTGGACAAGTACTCAAGGGTTGTTCCCTACGTAGGCAATGAATTTCAGTGGAACTAGGAAAAGAGGTTGTGGATAGTCAACTTAATAGCAATTGAAAGACATCTTTAGCGTCTTTATTGTTGTCCTACGTGAAATGACCGAGTGTTGAGAAGGAGTATCCTGATATCATTATAGAGCATTGCATTGACTTGTACATTTCACCGTTTTAGTTCTTTAAAAAATATTTGCATTTAAACAATTCATTTAGTTAGCAAAATTAATAAAAAAAAATAGCCTCTATGATATCGAAATATAAAAAATCTCTCCGCTTTGTTTCAGCATCTTAAACGCAAAAAAATCTTGAATCATCGTTTTAAAGTTTGAACAAATTGCTGCCAGATGTAAATCGATCACAACTTGTACCAAAAGGGCATAATCGATGTGACAACAATTGTTCTAATATGTAAACGATATAATTGCCTTTATTGCTTGAATGAACCCATAAATTTTCTTCTGAGGTTTAACCAGAACAGATGATAATCACAAACCAATACATTTCCATTGCTCTTCTCTTCGTGCCCTTGTGAATGGTTTGCCGTGTTCACTAAAAGACCACAAAACATCCCCACAGTTTGTTGTTTCGTCGGTATGAGTCTGCATGCATGGAAATGTACATACGAACATACATATCTTATTCTATATGAATATGTTGGTGTGTGTGTATAAATGAGTGATACAAATGAGTTTTTGTTTCCAATGACAACGAAAACCATACATCAATCTATTTGGTTTAGGTTTATTCCTGTTTTTATTTCTTTTTTTTTTTTTTTTATTTGAAAAACAAAAGGAAATAAAGGAAAATTATAATGTCATTATAGACAAATTTCATATGGTTACTTGTACGTTTGCCACGTTGTGTGTTTGACCAGGAACTTTGAAATCTTAATGCATTTTCATTTGCCCAGGACAGAGACCAGCCAACCAATTGCCTTCATATTCATTACAGATTGTTGTTTGCTTTGCTTTCTTTTGTTTTTCGTGGTTTCGGTCAATTTTCTTCAATTTGTTCTCTGTTTTTCTTCCAGAGATTATCTTAACGTTCAACTTAAATAAACTCGACATTTTTAAATTGCAGCCATAAAATGTCATGGACAGGAGGGAAAATACATAACTTTGCTTAGATTTGAAAATATTCTTCGGCATCAGTGAATTAAGTTCCAATTTATTTGAAAACTTTAAAGTATGTTTAATAAAAAATTTAACTTGTTTTCTGTGGTTTCAAAGAATGACGTCTTGTGTGAATTTTTATTTATTGTCAGCAATTTCACCAACACTGGTGACATTGTCTGTTCCTTTCTTTCTGGAGAAGGATTGTGTAGTGGAAAAAGTTGGTGTAAGAAGCTTAGAAGTACTTAATTGTTTAACAACAGCGCTGTTGTCCTTCTTTCTTATTTTGCAAACCAGAGTGGCAACAGTCATATCGACCTGTTAGCATCAAATGATCGTAAGCGACATTTTGTAAAAATAAATTTTATAGATAAAATTAAAATTTTATGGAATTACCCATAGTTTAAAATTCACAAAAAAACTTTTGATAACTTTAAAGAAATAAATCCGAGTTTAGGCGGGCGAACATTTGGAAGAAGAACATCTGGAATTTTCTTTTGTTTTTTCATTGGAAGAAAATGTTGCCGGCAACATTTAAATATTGTTTGTTTTTTTTTTTTTTAATCAAAGAAAATGTGAACAAAGCGTATCGCCGAGTACCGAACACAACAACGATGCTCTCTTCCCCACCCGTAATATTGTAAGAAACTAAATGTTTCCCTTCCAAATGTTCGCCCGTCTAAACTCATGCAAAGATGTTCGATTTGATCGTAAGGCATGTTTAATATAAAGAAAAATAAGAAAGAAAAAGAGAAAACCTTCTCCAGCAAAATTTGTGTTTTGGCGATTGCGATTATTTGGTGCAAAGGCTCTTTATTTTTTACGATATCATTTTAAAATACACATGTGACTTTATGACACTTTGTAAATAATTTTTTTCACACTGCAGCTTTCCAGCAACCGTAAATAGTTTTCCAATTAAGCTACAATATTTGATTATAATTGCTAAATTTGTGTTTAATTTATTATTTATGAAGCGTAGTGCAATAAACCTCCGTTTACCAATTGAAATAATTAATTCGGCAATGAACTGCCAACAAATCTACTTGAGTTTTGGTCAAAGTTGTATAGCTTCTTCCATCATGCCGCCGAAACATTTCACTACAAAGAACTTTTTGGAGCAGTACTCTATATACAACAATATTTTTCTATAATGAACTTCACAACAACAAATTTACATAATAATATGCAATACGACTTTTTAGATTTCAACCACACATGTTAGCTTAGCATAAATAACATTTGCTGTCAGTCATTTGAGCCCCTCCTGTGGAATGATAAACAAATTTAATATAGAAACCATATCTGATATTTTGGATAAATGTTGTAGTAACGTCAATGAAGCTTATGAATTGTTGACACATTAGCTTCCGATCAGCAAATACGCATTTCTGTGTCCTCGTTGTTGTTGTTTCTGTTTTTGACTTGGGGGTTACACGATCAAGTTTTGCCTTTAAAATTTTAATACACTCACACTTTTTCACTAAAACGCTGATGCGAATTTACCTTCAACTGATGACTGTTGTCCTTGTGAACATTTTTGTTGTTGCTTCTTGATGATGAATTTTGAAAAATGAAATTGCCTACGTCACAGCCGTCAAGTTGAATGATTTTTGGCAAACTGTATGTGTGAAAAATTCTAAAGCAAAATTTTATCATGTTATCTCAGAGTTACGCCATCAAACAAACGAAAACACGCAGAAACGCGTATTTGCTAAACACAAGCGAATGATAAGAATAACAATAGAGGGCCCGTTAGTACTAGTCGTACAAATACTACAGAATATGTTGATATTTAGTACAAAAAATATAAATAGAATCAATATAAATTTTATGTTTATTTTTAGCAGAAACGTCTTTTTTGATATTTGGGGATATTTTTACATTTTATTGGGGATGTCGCGAAAAAGTAGCTGGCAGCCCTGTTAAGGAGGCATGTTTAAAATTGAGTTGTATTTTTTTCTAAAACATTTGCTGGCGTTTCTTATAAAGACATTTAGCTTCCCTTTGCAGTCTATATCCAGGAGGTATTAAATGTACTGTCACGGTTGGATTTATTTTCTTGGACCACTGCTCAGAGATTTCGCATATTTATGCAATGCATGCCTCGGAAGTAGTTGGGGGTGTATAGGCATATTGTACAGAAGAAACAGGTAGTGAAGTGATAAGAGTGATAGACAGAGCTTAATTCTTGCACAACTATGCTGTTGCGTGCTTTAGAGAATTTGAGAAGTGGAGATGCTGGGTCTTTATATGTGATATTGAGCCGACGTTTTACAGCTCAAATAGCGATCAAGGAGAGTGCTGTTAGAACAGGCACAATAAAACAATTTTTGTCTCATCGGGTATTTGACCCAAGGATCTTCTGGTTGCAGAGCCAACACAATAACTCTCAGCCAACAGCACCCCAAATGATATCTTTAGATTTTTAAAGAAATTTGTATGTTTCTTTTTTTTATTTTGGACCAGCACTCAGAGTAAGACCCCTAAACATGCGATGCATTGTGCTGGAACTAGAGGAAATGGATAGTGGTGAAGCTTCACTATCATACAACAATACTTTTGCACGTTTTTTGTTTTATAGCGTAAATATATATATCATATTTTCCGGTGTGCATTATTGTGCCTTTGTGTCAGTTGTTGTCGGCAGGTTTCAGTGCTCATCGCACTGTACCGGTTTCAGCTGATACTACTGCACAAGTAACATCAGAGTGCCCTCCTTCCTCGGTATAGTGTAGCATCATGGTCGAAGTAAAAGAATTAATAAAATGGCTACCAAACATACCTTCAAAATATGAATGCGTCTCTTTGACAGCAGAGACGCTGCAACACTTCTATGAAAATAAAAAAAGCGTCAAAGCAGAGATGTAAAAATATTAATAAAATAAAGCTTTCCTCTAACTGTCATTTCTAGCACTATCCCTTTAGGAGACATCTCCTGAACACTGGTTCCTGAAAAAAAAATAATAATTTATTTCTGCTCTACTTTTCTTTCGTTGACTTCTAGTGAGAGTAACAATATACGAGTATTTCTTACAAATATTGAAGGTTTTTTAAGTTTACGAATGAATAAAATTTCAAATAATTTCGTAATTTTTTTCAAGAAAGTCGCTAACTTATAATTTTCTACAAATCGAGTTCTTTTCTTTAATAAAACTTGCATCGACGGCAATTGCTTAGAGAATTAAATAAGAAATTTCTACAAAGTCCTTTCCTTCTCCTGTATATTAAAGTAACGATATGTTGTTTTCGTATTAAATACTGGTATGTGTTACATATTCAGCTGAGCTGAATATTATTTGATTTTCTTTTAAATGCAGTAAAAAGTTGTGCTTATAAAACAAGTGTTCTGGGTGCTTGGAAATTAAAACAACCGGAAAATGAGGATAAATGTTTTCTTAAGTATCTTTTTTTATTCTCCTTTTTTTTAATACACACCACCACCATGCTCACTAAAGAAGTGTATTTGTAAAGTAGAAAATATTCCCACTTTTCCGTTTATCTCGTATAAATTTGTTTTTTTTTGCCTCTCAAAGTACGGGGGAGGTAAAATCGTTCATGGAGTATGCATTACGTACATTTTATACATACAGACATACATTTCTAAATCGTGGCAGACGACACGGGAATATGAAATATTTCCAATGTCGTAGCTGCTGTTAGACTTCCGAATTTAATGCCACTTTAAGTTTTTCCTCCCGAAGAAACATCAAGATTTTTGTACCACACAAACAGAATGTAACAACATTCATGAAACAAATGGCTGTTTAAACAAAAAAAAAACAACTTTTTTTTTCTTTCAAACCGATTATGAATTCCAAATGTGTTGTATGAAAGAATAAATTAATGTTTATCGATTTTCTTTAAGAAAAACTGTCTGAAATATTTAAGAAATATTTATTGTATAAAACATATAAACAATACACAAGATAATCACTAAACACTGAACTCCAAGATAATCTCTGGTTAAGCTTTAAATAAAGCAGCATTAGAAATTATTGTAGTTTTTAAAATTGAATCCTTTATATTAAAAAAAAAAAAAACAACAACATAGACAAAATAATAATTAAATATTTCACAATTAAGTCTTTTTGTTCAGAATAACTTGTTTTCTCAATTAATAATTTAATTGAATCCGCGTTTATTTTCATTGATTTTTGTGGTCTCTCAAGAAAGTGCAATCAAAATGGTAAAATTTTTTTCAATTAAAATTGTTAATTGATTCTGCGTTTTTCTTGACAGGTTGAAATCTAATTATGATATTAATAGAATCTTCTAAATTTTATAATTGAACCTTGATTTTACTTTTTTCTGATTTTACATTAAGTTACTGTTTTGCAAAATGCAAAAAAATCAAATACTGTGTGATTGTAAAGCAAAGCCGAGAAATCCGTGTTTAGAGCAGAAAGAAGTTAAGTCCGGTCGGTTTCTGCAATTTCCGAACTATTGACCAAGTTTTAGCATTGTGTCTATGGTAACAGCACCCTCCTTCGTCTGTATTTAAGCAATAAAATGTCGACGAAGTAAAATAATAAATAAAATGGTTACTCTTAGCTTAAAAAATAATGCGTGAAAATTAACATCAGAGACGCAGCAACTGTGCTTTAGAAATTGTAAAAAAACGCGCAACTACAGACTTGTGCATGAACTAAGTTCTCTGTCCTTCTTGACAGCATTTTTAAAGAGAATAGTAAAATGCAAGTATATCTCACAGATGACGTGCTATGCACTTTTCAAGATTATAAGTCAGTATAATAAGGTATTAAATTGTATTTAATACAAAATTCAATGACAGAAGAAATATGAGAAATCACTGTCAATAAAATGTTGTAATTAAAACCATCTGACTACAATCCCGTGTTAGACGAAATTCACACTATAAGCTTTTCTCAAAAGTGACTTATCAAGGGACGAAGGGTATACAGTTACGACATTGATACAGATTAACCGGGAGAAGGTTGTCGGATACCTTCACTTCGAGGTGATTTTTGATATGTTTCATATTTCTGTTCTAAAATTGATTTGATCAGGAGTGCGACTTTTAACGATTCGGCAATTGTTAAATTTGTCGACGTTTCAAGTTGCTTGCACTAACGATTGTGCGATTCTGTAACTTCCTGTTAACGATAGTAAATAAACATTGGAAACAAGTGGCATCTCTGCCAAAATATACGAAAAACACAAAGAGGCACATGTAAAAAACAAAGAAATGCTTCGTATTTAAAACGAAAACAAAAAATTTGTTATTCTTTTATTTTATTTATTTTTTTTTATTTGTTAATTATATTTGAAAAATGTAATTTTAAATCTCTATTTTCACATATTTATATACAGAAAATCAAAAATTAAATAGTTAATTTGATCTAATAACAACAACATTTTAAACACCACATACATTTTGTCGCAAACTTAACGATAACAGCTGACTTGAAGCGATAGGGAATTTCATTACAAATTTTACTGAATTTGCAAATGCGATAAAATTTAGTTATACTTATTTTAACGATACGATTATGGTAACAAAAGTTAGAAAATCGCACTAAAGATCTAGTAATAGACAGTTGGTCTATACTTTCTGTTTTGTTACGAACCGGCTGATCTGTTTTTGCAATTAAAAAATCGTTTGTTTTCCCTCTGTTTTGTTCTGTGCTGAAGCAGACGAAGCAAAAAAAAAAAACGGGTCGAAACAAAACTTCAGCAGAAACTTAAATCTAATAAGACGTCAAACATTTTCATGCTGGACCTGTAGAAGTTACATTTCATAAATTTTTTGATATTTTCACTCAACATAATCGTGTTTCTAATTTGAAAAAATTTTTTAAATATTTTCCTTCGTAAATTCAACCGCAAATGCCATTTAATTCAATTTTTAAAATTATTTTTCTTTACTTTACATTTCTTTGCTTAAACATTGAGATGAAAGAAGCATTTACTTTTCTTTTCTACACGTGCTATTAACACATTTCATAGAGTTTATGCAAATATGAGGAGAAACAAAAATAGAAATAGAAAATAGTTACAATTTATTTGTCTGTTTGCTTAGTTTTTTTTTCTTTTCATATTTAGTCTAGATTTTTTGTTACCTTCAAATATACATCTATACATACATATGTATGTATGTATGTATGTATTTACATTCAAACGTAAACATATCTAAAAATATGTACGTGTGTATGAATGTTTGCGTATAAGAAAAGGTCCAACGCCCAGATAAGAACGAAACTTTTTTGTTTTTATCTCATTCCTGAGATATTAAAATGTACGTACACAATTTTTGTAGTTTATTGTCTGACTCGTCGTAAGACATAAAATATTAAATATAAATAATACAATAATATCCAAGTTTACTTTTTTAGTTAAAAATTTTAACAATAAAAGCACACAAACAATTGGGGTATTCACAGGGTAGTCATAAAGTCATATGTTTTAAAATAACTCGTAAAAATGTGACTGATATGTACAACCCGTGGGGTGGCAAATTTATATTTTCAAATACGATTATTTCAAAAAGGGAGGGTGACGCCGTTGGAATTATCGATTGTGCGGATATGTCAGTCAAGATGTCGCAGTAGTTGAGTGAGCATCGCGCGTTCGCTGTGGAGACATTTTTTTAAGAGCAAATATTCTTACGGAAAAGCTCGTCGACAATTTTGTTCAAAGTTTGGTATTCGGCGAATAAGTGATGGACCGAGTGTAAATTTAATTCGTTCGTTCGTGGGTGCAGAGATTCCGCGCAACTGCTTCGGCTGTGAATGTCCCACGGCCAGGGCACAGTCGATCTTCAAGGACTCCCGAAAACATTGAACTGGTTGAAATCAGTTTACGTGAAAATCTGCGACTTTCAATACGGAAAAGAGCAGCCTCACTCGGACTTCCAAGAGCGATTATTCATGAAATTTTAAAAAAGGATCTCAAGGATCTGGATGACATACTGCTTAAAAAATAAAATCCGCATTTCCATTCAATCGCTCAATGCTCTTAATAAAATTTTGTGTCAATTATTACGTGTTTTATTTAAGCTTGACAATATAAATCTGCTACCAGACACCCTGTATAACCGATAACAGCTGTTGGCAGTGATAATGAGCTGAATAATATTTTCGACGGTGACTAGTGGAAGAACGTTAAGTGGTCGCCAGCCAGATAAGTAACACAAAAAACATTTGCTGCCTTGTGTATCATTAGATATTGTTTTCTTCTTCTTACTTATTTATAAAAATGTTTTTAATGTAAAGGTATAAAAACCTAAACAATATTTTATTCTTGTATCATTTATAAGTACACAGCAAAAAGAGACATTCAAAAGAAATAGTTAATGCACGTGTTCTATTGCAAATGAACTGGTTCAAATTAGTTGAAGAACACATGATTTTAACATAGAGGTGTCACTGGCGAGCATGTGTTCATATTTAACAAAAGAACTTGTCATTTAAATGAGCAATGATTTGATTAGCATGTGTTAATGCGTTCCAGTAATACATGTAAAAATGTATTCATTTATTTAAATTATAATTACAACTAAAAGACCAATTCTTCGTATAAATTAATCGGCAGAGTTGAATGTGTTTGCCATGAGTTCAAAAGTGATAAGCATGTCAACATTTAAGATGGCATTATAAATGAATTCAGATGAAGAAGTGCTTAAGCAGTCATGAAAATACCAATTCATAGTGAACGCATTTACTTTTTTTTAGCTGGATAGCGGCGGCTTTTAAATATTATTGCCTGCTCGACTGAAGGGTTTCAGCGTACGAATACTGTTATTTTATGACAAAACAATAAACATAGCTCGAAAATTTTTATTATTTTATGACTTGTTTGTTTGAAGGACAACAACAATTTGTTCAAACTATTTTAAAACATTAAGAAATTATTATGCAAATATGACTTAATAACAGACATTGTGAATACCCGAAATATGTTTATTTCAAATAAAAAGAAATCTTATCTAGTTTTAAAACTAAAACATGAAAAAAATTCTCTCTTTTTTAAAGCCACATTCTTAACGTTGATTTTGGAAAGAATAAAATTCTGATGATGTTGATGCATAAAAGAAGATGGTTTCTAAATTCGTTTACGATTTTAATCATATCGTTTTTCATTCTTTTAAAGAAATTAACATTGTGTGTATTTTCAGATAAATATTTAAAGTGTTTATTTGCCCGATGCAATTCATCTAGTATTTGTTGAACAAATATAAAATTCGTTAGTAATTTCAAACGAAAACACTATCTTATTTGTGTCTTTTTTTAAATTTAAGATCTGGTAAAAATGGAAACACTGATTGCAATTCAAATTAACTATAAAAAACATATAAAATGTTTAATAAATATTTCTATATTCTCTTTCAAGCTTAAAGTTTTGTTTATATTTTTTTTATTTTTTTTTTCGATATTTTGTCATCCACAAAATTAAATTAAAATTTCCTGAAGATGTTAACCGATGTTTGACGAAAAAAGAGAAAAAATATAAACAAGCCTTTAATCTTGAAAGAGAATATGGAAATATTTCTTAAAAGAAATAAAGTTAAAGATTAAAAAAAAATATAAATTTTTTTTCGGGGTGCTGATGGCGAGTAGTCAGCGTGTTGGCTCTGCAACCAAAAAGACCCAGGTTCGATTCCCAGCCGGGTCAAATCAGAAAAACGTTTTTTCTGAGTTTTCTGTGCTACAGCACCCTCCTTCGTTGGTATTTGAGCAATAAAACGTCGGCGAAGTAAAATAATAAATAAAATGGCTCCATTAGTTAAAAAAAATAATGCGTCAAAAAACATCAGAGACAGAGTTGTTCAAGAATTAAGCTCTATCTTCCTACCACTTTCACCACCTGTCTATTTCTTCCCTATCCTTCTCTCTAGTTCCAGTGCAATGCATTGCATATGTAGGGGATAGCCCCTGGTCCAAGATAAAAAAAAAAATATATAGTTGTATAGTCAACTCTCAGTAATTCAAAATATAATAATTTGGATCTGTTAATAATTTCCGCGGTTCCTCAGTCGGCTTTTATTATGAGGGTGGCGATGAATAGCGTCATAAAAACATGTTCGCATCTTTCTCATGTATGTACATTATTGTGCCTTTGTGTCAGTTTCAGTGGTGATGGCATGGAACAGTGCCTGCTTCAGTTGATACTACTCTACAAGTAAAATCAGAGCGACCACCTTCGTCGGTATTGTGTAGCATCAGGGGCGAAGCAAAATAATTAATAACATGACTACCAAACACAGATTCAAAAATTTAATGCAAAAAGCAGAGTTGTAAAAATTATGAAGATTTCTTCCACCTGTCATCTCTATCCCTATCCCTTTCCTTAGTTCCGGTACATGCATTGCATACGTAGGACAGATGTCCTGAGCACTGGTCCGAGAAAAAAATAGCACCGCAATAATTGGTTGTAGCGAGGATACCTACTGTTTGTAATATTCAAATATTTTTTACGAGTTTTTATATAAACATGTGAGATATCTTATCTTTTTTAAAACGGAAATGGTGCCCACCACCATATTGCGGGGTTAGAGGGCTTTCCGGACAACATCGGCTATGCCTCACCCAGACCAGTGCCTGACTTTGGATTTGATGTGACTGCGGCGGGCACGAATGGAATGATGGAAAATAGTCCTTGGCATATTCACGGAATGGTCGAAGCGCGCAGGGCAGTGGGGTTTGTGTTTTTATTCCACGCCATGGACGGAGTACGTTTTAGGCTGAACGTTCGGTGCAGCGTGGTGCTGGCTGAGATTGCAGCGATAAGGACGCCGGTTAACTGGATTAGATACGGATATGTAGCGACATGTGACGCAACATTGATTTTGGTTCATGAATGCCGGTCATCTTAACGGGATGGTTTGACATTTAAATTTAAATAAAATTTAAACCGGTATCAGGATACGGCGTGGGGGTATAAGTTTGTTTATCCAGGATTCGGGATGGTTAGGCAAGACTACAGGACCCAGGAGGACACAAGTGGGCTGATTCATTAGAATTAGCAGCCTGCTAACCTAACCTAACGTATTGATGAGGTGGCATTAGCACCACCGAAAACCAGCATATGCACTCATAGAAAAATTCACCTTCGCATTGATGGCCCCGTGTCAACAGACATCAATCTGATGTCAAACGTCAATATAGAATTTTTTCATAGTTTCAGTGTCATCTAGGCTATGACTGGAAGATATCAATACGATGCCACTTAAAGTATAAAATATGTAAAATGTTAAACTTTAAAGCAACCGATCGTATGCCACCTTTTCATTATATAGATGATACATAGTCATCAGCATCAAAAAGAATGAGAGCTAAGAGAGGAAAGTAAAGTGCCAACAAAAATTGTGTCATTGTATTGATGATAGATTTGGCATTGATGACCAGCTGATTTAAAGATTGACATCAGAACAATGAGAAGTGTCATGGGGTCAAAAACGAAAAACCTTTGCATAACAATGATGTCAAATTACATCAGCGTTATGACGGGTTTTCTATCAGTGCAGACCGGCTTAATGAAATAACAAATATAAATTGATAATCGTAATTCTTTGGTTGAGCTTCTGTGGAATGCTTTGGGTCACAATGGGGCAGGCTCCTTTTGACAGTGGTAGTTTAGGTCGGTAGGTTGCTGGATGTAAAGTTAAAATAGGGTCCCAGCCCACTTGGGTCCAATTTTTTATTATCCCATTGCGAATCCCCAACTGATAAACTAGCACACTACTCACTAGACGATAGGCTTGCCAAATGGCCTGGATTCGCCTGGATTTTCCAGTTTTTTATGTCTGATCCAGTTTACAGTCCGGTTTTTTCATATTTTATATTCTTTTATAATGAAATTAATATTTTGTACAGAAAAATTTCATTCTAAACAGAATAAAATTACAACTATGATTCCAAATGTTTCGATTATATCTTTTCCTAACTCAAATTAGTACCATTTTTTTTACATAACTGACAATTTATAAAGTATCATCACTGTCATTTTTTGCTAATTGTATATTTAAGTCAAACACTAGTAATTTTAACTGCATTTTAAAAATGGTCCAGTTTTTTGTTTCTAAAATCCAGGCGAAAATTTTACGATTTCCAGTTTTTAGGCTTTTGGGATCTGGTAAGCTTACTAGACTACCATGGAACCGTTTGACAGTAGCAATGCTCACAGTGTAATTTAGAGACAAATTTCTGTGCTGAGTGTTGTTTAATCAAAATCTTGTTCGTATGAATTTTTCTTTCTTTGTCTTTATAATATGAAGTTCATGTTACTTTAATTCTCCTCCGGTCCCTGGGCGTCCAATTATCGAGAGTCGACTGTACAAATAAAACAAACAAATAAATTCATGAGGAAACTCTGAATGTGAATCATTTAAATTCTATTTATTACACATCATTTCTTTTTTTTTTGTCAAAAGTTACAAAATTTCTTTACGCAAAATTAACAACATTTTCTTAACATTCGAGTGACCCCAAAATAATGCATGTCCCTCCTTGTGTGCGTATCGTTAGGCATCTGTGAACTATAAAAATATTTATTTAAATTTTGTTTTTTATTCTTTAAGCACCGTGTTTAATGTCAATGAATAAGGGAGATGTATTTTTATGAAAAAAGTCACGTAGCAAAACATGTTTATTGAGAAAACAAATATGTAGTATAAAAGAAATATAATAAGTTGATGGTGGTGACATAAAATGGCAGGTTGAATTCAAGAAAAATATTCGAATTGACATTGCGCCAAATAACTTAAAAAACAAAAACATTGACATTTTAACACTAAAAATTTTGGAGAAGCTCATGTTTTTCCAAATGTAGGTGTCATTCTTTTTTTTTAAATTAAACATGCTTTTTTTATATGTAAATTTTTTACACATTTTATGGGTTTGATAATTAAAAAATATAAATCTTTTGCTCATTTTTTACACCCCACGTAAACGCCTTATTGTCAAAAAAAAATTACAATTGTCAAAGTAGCGGATTACAATTGTATTAAAAGTTACGAACTGTAATTTTTTTCACAAATATGTTATTCATACACGTGTGCATGCACGTTTGCCTTCGCAGCATCTAAAAACGCCTTTAATTTTATTTTACAAAATGCAAAAAGAAAAAAAAACAATGTTCAACCTCCGAGTTGGCAAGATCTACTTTTATTCATTCATTGAATTCTTGACATTATTAGCTTCCTTTAGGGGTGTGAAATTTATCAAATCACCAAAAATTATTCGACATAAAAAAAACTATTAATCATTTCGCTTAGAAAATATAAAATTATTATTAATGAAAAAAAGTTTTTCGTGACTTTATTGTTGCTCTTTCCAAATCCGAAAGAGAAAACAAATATTGGCAAATGTCTGAGAGTGGTAATAAATAAGAGTCGTCTAAATACAATATGAATTTTATTATCATTGTCTGGCAAACCGACACTAAATAATAAAATTTTGTTTTAGCTAAACCACACACGAAATGCTGTAGGACTCTTTATATTTCAACATTGAATAGAAATCTCGCCAAAAAAATATTTGGACTATTTGTCAACTTTTTTCAAAAAAAAAAAAAAGAAAGTAGAAGTAGAAGTAGAAAAATTACACAAAAGCAAACATTAAACGACACACGACACTGTCCTCCTGGCTTTATTTACAGTAATTTATTTTACTTTCGCCAGTGTAAACACTCTAGGAACGGATACTAAATAAACAAAATAATAAAATAGAACCCTGTTGTTGCTGTTGTTGTTATTGTTTAGCTACTGTCAAAGTAGTTAAACAATCGTTTAATAGGAAAATCCAAACCACACCATGGAACAGTCAACAAACACTAGAAAAACAAAGAACAGGGATACAAAAGAAGCAGGAGTTACAAAATTAAAACGCCTCTTTCTTATGCGGCAATACTTCTTTCAAACCAATACAGCAGCATTTATTTATGGAAAAAATCTTCTTTTAACCTTTCCTATGGCCAGATGTCTGTTGTTTATCCAACGTAACAATCAAGCCAATTTTATTCGAACTATTGATGATTTTGCAAAACTGAAAAAGGTCAGTTTACTTCTTTCTGCTTCTCTTATGTTGGTGTTCTATTTTGTCATTTTCATTTGTCCAATAATATTTTGTTTTACCCCTCTGTTATGAAGGTATAACAAACTTGAATGACTATTTTGACAGATCAAAATATAAACGAACCGTCATTTGTGTTTGAAATGTTATTTATGGTTTCTTTCATTTAACGTTTTTCCAAAAAGATAGAATAAAATTAGTCTTTCAGGGCTTAGGATGTCAAAGGGTTAGAGAAATTTTTTTCTAATTTCACACTACATTTGCTTTTGGTGATGATTTCTTAATATTAACAGGTGTGCTTATACAGAGACCGATGTAATCGCTTAAAATGAAGTAGAACAGTGAAGGTGTTTTGCTCTAAATAGACGTATGTACATGTATAATACTTTTCTGAGCATGAACAGTAGCAGGAAAGAATTTCTTTGGGTTTTGGAATTGCTAATAGAGATGGGGACGTGATTGACTTACTCCACGCTCAAGCATGTGCACGTTTATTCTCACGAAGTACTTATAAAAAACAAACTAAAATTTCCCAAAAGAAATTTATTAATGAAATTTATTTATTATCGTTCTAAATGATATTTCAGAGCTGTCTGTCTTCTTGTTATGTTAAAAATTGGTTACATGAACAACAAACGAAACAATAATGCTAAAATTCTATTCATGCATGTTCTCCCTTGCTCATGCACAATCATGTTATTGAAAGCAAAATTGGCTTACATGGGAGGTACTCATATTTAATTAGTAATACTCTTAAGTGTTAATAATATGATATGATTCGTCTACAACTTAATAATTCAGTCATAAGTCTTCTATTAAGTGGCCACAAACATGGTTTTATTTGCGTAAACGAGTATATGTATTTAGAAAATACCTCGGATCAGAGTTTGACCAATATGGATTACTTAAATTCATATCAAGGTACTATAACATAATTGTTCAATTCAAAAGCTCATACTAACGTTGAATGCATTTTTTAATCGTTATTATTATACAGTACTAGCTGACCCGGTCCGCGTTGCTGGCCCTAAGCAAACATTAGTTACCACACGATTTATTTATTTAAAATAAAAAAAGCAAAAAAATAAATATATTGAATTTTGACACGCCCCTCCGCCCGCAGGCCGAAAATCAAAAATCAGACTTCACAGTGTCACCCGCCTGAATATTCTGAAGATTCCCTGAAAATTTCATCAAAATCGGCACAGCCGTTTTGCAGTCTATACGTTACATACATACACACATCCTGTTATATATATATAGATTGTATATTTATTTGTTGTTGGTAATTTTCGTACAAAAGCATGTTCTGGTTATAGGATTGAATTTTACGTGTTTTTGAAATATGTAGCGGTATTGAGGCCAGTTCTGGGAATATTTAATTTTTTTTTATTAATTTTGTAAGAAAAAATTTTCAAATATATGATAACTAATACCAGGAAATTAAATCGTTCTTAATGATAAATGTATATTTAATTAATTGCAATTGTATTTTTAAACTATTTGTATCAAAATTGATTATCGTGACAAACTTAAGAACTAATTAGTATCAAATTGAATATTCCATATCTGGAATAAATTTCAATTAATGTAAAATTTTTTTAAAGAAGAAAATATAAATAAAAACAAAAATAAAAATGTAGCTATTTTGTCATTTATTCAACGCGAGTCATAATTAATTACGATTTTTTATCTACGTTATAAACCATGTATAAATAATCAAAAATAAAAATACGATACTATAAAATTGCCTGTTCAGAAGCACATAAAGTAATATCGTTTTTTTTTTGTAACGATAATCCACACGACTGAGCTTGTGAATTAAGCAATTGATTTTATTAAATGCTATTCACAGTGCAAGAAAAGGAAGTAAATATTCGTATATAAATTTTCCGAGAAACAATATGCTACCATGCATACAAATTCCTGAAATGACTATTAAAAATTTGATTTATTGAATACTATTGTCAAACACTTGAAAGTGTAGTTGCGTAGTTCACACCATCACCAACATTTGGATAATAATTTCTCTTGAGAACATCTTGAGTTTGATATTAATGGGTGAGAAAAACTCATTAATTTCAATATGGAAATATATTTGTACGACACATGCCAAAGCGATACTTTCGAGAAAATAAAGTGCAACCTGTAGAATGTCAAAAATTTTAAATTTAATATTAATGAAGCAAATACAAAAAGTGTGACATATTTTTAGTTCGAAGATGTGCATGTATATAATATTGAGGATACATTTAATATGTGGCAGGAAAAATTATAGCATTACTACTTTTAAGCTACAAGTAGTAGTTGTCAGTTAATCTACACGACAATGACTGAAAAGTAAAAAAAATTAATATTATTTATTTATTTATTTATTTCTTACTTCATCCGTAATACAGGCCACAAAAAAAAAATATATATTACAAGTATATAAAATTACTAAGAGCCATACAATAGGAAAATATAAAAGTATAAATAAAACCAAAAACTATTACGAAAGTATTAAATACATCAACTGAAAATTTCTAAAACTATATAAATAATACGATAAAATATAAAAGAAATATATTAATTTAATAATTGATGACTATTTAGATTTATGTAATCAAAAAGTTTTCTTTTAAACATGATCCTGGACATGTTAAAACAAGGCAAACTAATTGGCAAGGAGTTCCATCAATGGGCAACTCGAACAATAAAAGACATTTCATATACTCCGAAGTATATGAGAGATATAATAATTTGAGGATTTCTAGTAGATCGTGTGAAAGATTGATTTTGCAAAGTATGCACAGAAATTTGGCTTTTAATAATATAATATAAGTAGATTAATAATCTTAATTTTAAGAAATCCTCAAAAGTTAAGTTTAAGAAATGGATTACATGGTTAGAGACATGAGGTCTTAGTCTGAGTCCATAAATAATTGGTACAATTTTATGAATGATCGATTTTATTCTGTTCCTATTACCAGAGCTACATCCCGAGTAAACCTCAATACAATAATTAACCCGAGACATTAACAAGGCGTGAGCCAGAGATCTCTTCACAAAGAGAGGCAAAAGCAGGTTCAGGTGGTAAAGCCTGCGTAAAGCCAAAGACACCCTAGAGCAAATATTATCAATGTGAGGTGTAAATGTGAATCTACGAATGTGGAATAGACTACCCGCAGAGGTGTTTCCTGTTCTTTTAGCTTGGGAAGATTTAAATCAAATGTCAATAAACACTACTCCCTCTATCCTCCTTCCCAAAACCTAATTTCCTAGTTCCAGCACAATGCATCGCATGTGTAGGGGTCATCCCCTGAGTGCCTGTCCAAGACAAAAAAAAAAAAAAAAAAAAAAAAATGGTTACCCCAAGACAACTCAAAGTATTTGTTATTTCAATAACCGTAGCAGAAATTCTAAAATCCAAAACTAGCCTTGGTCTTATCCGGATTAACACTAAGTCGATTTACCTGCCGATTTCTTAAAAAAAATTTTTTTATGAAAGGTTTATTAGACAAATATCCATACAAAATTCAATCAGTATACCTTCTATAAAATAAAAAAATTTTTATGAATACGGCAGTATAAATACAGTGTGAGCCCGATTTTAGCATCACCCGATTTTCGCAGCAGGTAAAATTTTTACATCACAGTCTTAACAACTGCAAATATTTTTAAAAAAAAGAGTCCCAATAAGTGGAACATAATTTTTTTTATTCGTTTACACAATAAGAACATAAGATGAATTTACCATTTGATATCAAGCAGAATTCTCCCACCCCCAGTAAGTGTACAGTATGGTGCGGCATAACTTCTGAAAATATCATTTGGCCATACTTTTTCGAAAAAGAAGATGAAAATCCTGTAACCGTTAACGGAGAGCGGTATCGATTTATGTTGGCACATTTTTTATGTACTGCTCTTGAAAACAGACCAGAAATCTGGAGCCACTACCCACTACCAATGTCACTTTTGGAAAACGAATAATTTCCAGAAATTCGTAAAATAATTGGATGTTGGAAGATGTTATGAAAAACTATCTAAAATAAGCCCATTATTTCAAAGCTGAAAACGGAGATCATTTAAGGGACATTATTTGCCAAACTTAGTGTAAAAAAATTCCATTTTTTATCTATATATATAAAATCGTTTGTGTGTTTGTTAGTAACGTATTCTCTCCGGAGCTGTAAGAGCTATTGAGCTGAAATTTTCAACACAGGTTCGGGTCAATTCACATTAGGGTTTGAAAAAATACAGCTGCGTTGTCATATGTGAAAAAATCATTTTTTTATTTTTAACGGATTCTTTTAAAATTGGATCCCGTATATAGATATACAAACAATTTTAATCAGTAAGTGCCCAACAGTATTGCCAGGTACGGGAAATTTTTTTAAATGATCGTTTTGGATATCAAACCGATTTGCATAAAATTTCAAACGTAGGTAGATCAGAGCCTAAAGTAACTCGTACGTAATACATTTTATAAGAAATAGTACCACGAGGGGAAGTATGGAGGTAGATATTACCCTAAGCTGGAACATGGATATATCTGAGTCGAAAATAACTCAGAGGATATACATAAAAAAAAGGACCAGAAGAAGACGTAGGGGGAAATATATTACCCTCCGAAACTGTACAACTATCTATATAATTAAGACTTAAATGATGTTTGCTGCTAAGCGCATCACGGCAGAACTGCTGGATCGATCTGAAGTGAAGCTTAATTAATTATTTTACAGCTCTGCTTTTTGCACTTTCTTTGTTTTTATAGCAGTGTTGAAGCTTCGGTTCAGTAGCCATTTTTATTATTATTTTACTTCGCCGGTGCTACCCAATACCGACGAAGGAGGGCGTTCTGATGTGATTGTGAATTGATATCAGCTAAAGCCGGTATTGTCAGTGACCAGTGACTATGCCTTCGCCACTGAAACCTTCCGACAACAACTCTCACACAAAAACACACTAATGCACATCACAAAAATGCGAAATGTTTTTTTTTTTGATAATTTTAGTCTGAAACTGGTGTTGAATCCAGGTCTGTTTTGGTTTTGTAGTCAACGTGCAGACTACTTCAGCCATCGCCACCCTCAATATATTTTGAAGATGGGAAAAAAAAGTTGGACGGGAGCGAAGCCGCGGGTAAATGCTTAGTTTTTTATAATTTGTAAAAAAATAAAAAGAATATATAAACGAAAAAGTTGTTAACTTTTTATTATTTAATTTTATTACTTAATAAAAACATAGACTATTAATTTCGATTCGTTTTTATATACTATTATTTAATATAATAAATTCTCGACTTTAAGGAAAATACTTTGTAAAATTTAATTTAAATAATAAATACTTGACCAACCCGAAAGATACTTCAGTTTTATATCGCCTTTTAAATGCAATAACAATAAAATTATTTTGCAAGTGTCTGATCTTTATTATGTTTCTCATATTTTTTATTAAAACAACTTCACAACGAACTGTTCTTCTTTCTTAAGTATTTCGCCATTACAGTACAGTTCCTTCACAAAAAAAAATATCGTTATTGGAAACTCAGCCATAAATGCATAAAATAGGAAACAACGCAACCAACACCAAAGAAAGAAAGTGTTAGCCCATTATAATCGTAGAAGAGCGCGTAAATGCTCATAAATCCTTTTATGAGCCCATTTAATAGCATTTTAAGTAGCTTGTCTCAGTGGTGCCGCATGTGCTTCCTCCATTGTCTCCTCCTCTATGTAAGTTTTGTATCCACATTTAGCCACTGTTTTTTTTTTCTCCTACTGCTGGCATTGGTTTCTCCTTTCCTTTTCGTAGGTAAATTGTACGACCATTTAACGCATCTGTCGTACTGTATATTAAATATGCATTTAATCAATTTGTATCAAAGATATTGTAGTAAGACAATAAAATTTTGTTTAATTTTGTTTTCCATCATTCTGGTTTGTTCTTTTCAGTCTGGGCTGAAACTGGTGATTTTCGTGATAGTCATAATTCTATGGCCGCTGTAGCAAATGGTTTAGAAACATCCCACTTAAATAACTTTCAAGCATCATCGACGTCTTCGTCGGCGCTAACGAATCGGAGTAGAGATCGTAAAGATGGTAAGTAAATAGAATGGGATTGATTATTCCAAATTTAAGACGTTGTTTCGAAGGAAAAATTTATAACATTTCGAACAAATTTAATCTTCAATAGGCGTGGTGTTTCTGTCATTTATATTTGAATTATTTTTTCCAAACGTTTTCCGAACAAATTTTTCAAGTTGAATTTCAAAACTAATGCTCTAAAGATTTGGTTCTTACACTAAATAATATTAACTAATGAAATAATAAAAATGAATTTACAAATATTTCTACTGAAGTAGAATAGTTTAAAATTTCTTTTCTGCAAAGTTCCTCAAAAGATTTCCAATTTTGCTTTTGTTAGAGAAAAACAAAAACTTTAAGGAAATAATGTTGGACGTATCTACAATTTTTTCTTCATTTTGGTCCCTCCGTACGTTTCGGATATTTTAGAACTATATGTAGAGTCCCAACTCAATACGAGCATACATATGTATATATACGCACTTCAGTATTCAAACCCGTAAATAAAAAGAGAATAAATTTCAAAATTTTATTGTTCATACCATGGGCAATTAAATAATTTTCAATAAAGAAAAAAATTACTTTTCTGAAAAGATATCTTTAATAAGAACAACTTTCTTGAGGAATTTATATGCTTAAAAGAACAACTTTAAA
The DNA here is from genome assembly GCA_963924685.1 of Dexiosoma caninum. NCBI lineage: Eukaryota > Metazoa > Arthropoda > Insecta > Diptera > Tachinidae > Dexiosoma > Dexiosoma caninum. Next base: position 89,251,796 of record OZ004725.1, read on the forward strand.
AATATACTTTTTTTCTAAGGTGTACTTTATGAAAAACATAAGTAAAGAGATATATATGTCAAAGAGGGATATATGTTATAAAGGGTTCTTTATTGAAAAGTGAGTTTTATGAAAACACTACTTTTGGAAAATATAGTTTTACGAATAATGCTACATTTTGGAAAGTGTACTTTGAACAAAAGATACTTCTGGGAAAATTTACTTTTTGTAATAGAAACTTTTTAAAAAATAAATATTTTTGGAAACGCTAGTTTTTGTATTAATTATTTTTTTTGAAAAGATACTTTTTGAAAATGTACTTTTTGGAAAAGATACTTTTTGGGAGAGGTACTTTTTGGATAAGGTGATTTTTGAAAAGGTACTTTTTGAGGCTTATGGTGAAACTGCTATGAGTAAAACATGAGTTTACGAGTGGTATAACCGCGTATGACTTGGACATGACGAGGGCCACGGAAGCCCCAGCGCAGAAAAAATCCATGAAAACAACATGAACAAGTAAATGAAATGGCTATGAACGCTCGCTGAATCACAATCAGGGAACTCGCTGATGAAGTTGGCATATCGATTGGCTCATGCCATGATTTCCAATATTTTGTAATGTACAAAATTGTTGAATTTTGAAGAAAAACAACACCGAAGTCAACGATAATGTATAATTACTAAAGCGTGTTATGACAGTTAACGCAGCATGGTTTCATGGATATGACGGCGAAACTAATAGTGAATAGTCACAGTGGAAGTATTCTGTCTTCAATTCTTTTAACAAACGAAGATCGGCGAGCACATAAAAACACGTCTAACCTTGGGGGCTGCCACAGGCAAAGTTAACAATTAATACAGCTAAAACTCACATTTCGGAGAAATGTTTTATGTATATCAAAAATCGTATTCTCCAAAATCGAGAAATTTAAAAATTACCATTATTTTCGGAGCATACCTCTTAAGTGTATCCGTAGAAGTTCAACGCATTTGCGATATATAGTTAATAATTGTTGAGTTAAGCGAGACACAAAATATAAACGATAACACAATCGTCTTGTCGGCAAACTACTTTGACCAAGAATTTGATTTCAAATCGAGTTTAAGCAAAAGTATCCACAACGAAGTGAATACTAGATCGAACAAATGATTGATCGACATTTGATAATAAAAAATATAACTTCGCTATAAATCGATTAAATAGAAAATAAATTTAAGATATCAGTGCCTGCTGGAATTACGTATGAATAGATATGGGCGGCATACTTCAAAAGTAAAAAAAATAAATAAATAAACTTTTAAATATTAAATAAACTTGAATTAAGTGATACTGGTATGAGAAAAGCGGCCAGCAAGGCAAAGAGTTGTAGTGATTGGACTGGGGAGTAGCAAAGCAAATAAATAAAATAATTTTTTTGGTAATTAATTTGTCAACATACGCTGTTATTTTCAGATTAGAAATATGATATTTTTTTATATAAATAGTTGTACGAGGCGCCCCTAATTTTTACGATAAAATTTGTGTGTGTGTGTGCGTGTGTGTCAATATTGATATTGAAATAAATAATTACTAACATATGTAGCCGGCAAATAACACCTTTTGTAATATTGTATAGATTATTTTTCGTATGGAAGTTATCGCTTTTCAACCACAACTATCTTAAGAAAATTTCAACAGTTACTAGTAGCAGGCAGACAAAACAAAAAAATTTTGAGATAAGCAAAAATAAGCAAAGCCTAACAAACATCTACAATATACATATGTACACAATTAGCGATTATCGTCTGTTTAAGTGTGTTTGTTTATTAAATGCACGAACGTTTATTTTACAGGTAATAATCGTTCCCTCAATGAGACAACAATTAAAACAGAAAACATATCAAATTCCGGTCATGATGAGCCAATGACAACGACCACAGATGAACCGAAAAATGATAAGAAAAACAAACGTCAGCGCCGCCAGAGAACACATTTTACGTCACAACAATTACAGGAGCTGGAACATACCTTCAGTCGCAATCGTTATCCAGACATGTCGACACGTGAAGAGATTGCCATGTGGACGAACTTAACCGAAGCCAGAGTTAGGGTAAGTCATAATGAAAAAATCCAAATCACACAGACATTTTCCATTGTCAATTACAACTGTTGCCGTTTTAGCATTTTCTTTCGCTCAAAAGAATTAAACTAATGAAAAAATCTGCTAAATGCGTTTTTTATTTATTATTAATTCCGCCAATGGCTGATAATGTCCTTAGAGAGTAGTAAAATAATAATTTATTATAATAACTCCTTCTTTTTGTAAACATAATAAGATATTATCCTGCAACAATTAAAAATTAAATTTAACAACATTATTTAATTTATTGACTAAAATCCCTTGACGTAGGTTCATTCAAAGCATATTTAGTTCTACGTTTAGATACATATACAAAACAGATTATTAATTCGGAGAGAAATAAAAGGCCCATTAAATAAATATTAATAATCAATAAAGCCATTAATTAAGTTAAAAATTATCATAATAGAATGAGTAGTTCTTCTCAAGTAAAGTGGCTTTAAGCCCGAAAAGAAGCAACGAATATAATAAGAGGGAGACGACAGCATGGCACGATTATAATGGAGAGTAAACTGAACAAATTTCTTTTGAATTCTGTCGATTCTCATCAAATCCAAAAATTCGTTACAATTTTTCCTCCAAAAAGGACACTAATGGACAGAATAAGCTGAGAATTTACATTTAATTTACTATCTGAAATCCTACCAAGATGTAATATCTGGTTTATGTCATCTTCACATAATTTGCATTACAAGAACTTCTGATTACGAATACCAGATTTACAAAAAGTCATTTGACAACATTTATTTACATTATGCTATGTTCAGACAATTACAATTAAGTCCTTCACTCCATAAAGTCCTTAATGAAGCTAAATTTACCATATAATAATTCCATTACTAAATTGAGCAATTAGTACTTAATTGCACCACTTAATGACTAAAAATTCGAAATGCAACCCTTCTCATAAGTATGTTCACTAGGAAGTCTGTTCAGTGAATAGAACAAATTTTGTACAATGGAAAACCAAATGTCAAAACAATAAATGAAAAAAAGTTAGTATTAGAGTCATTTTTTTTAGAAATGTTAGGAAAAAATTAATAAAATGAAATATGAAATTTTAAAATTTGCATAAAAAAGTGTAATTTGCTTTAAAAATGCCTTAAGAAAGGCAAAATAATCAATGGACCATATTATTTTAAGAAATTGATATCTACAATATGTTACCATTAGAACTTTTTGGAAGAAAAATGATGACGTGCTATTTTATTAAAGGCACAATTGAAAGCGCTAGTTTAGGAGTCAAAATTGTTGGTCAAGTTTACAAAGTTTGTGCAAATCAATTTTCATACAATATTTGACAGGTCATTTGCGAGAGTGTAAAAATGCACAGTTTATGAGGCTTTTAAGCGTTATCATGAGAACTTTTAATACGAATTTAAATGTAGCATTTTACTTTTCGTCTATAGACCATTTTAGCAGAATTTTTGTTTACCTATTTCGCATTCGTACATCATCATTTTCTGGCAACACTGACGGTGATTGATTGTTCTTATAATTTAAAAATCTTATATTTTTTGAACTTTCCTTAAGTTATGTGCGGTTAAAAGAAAATAATTATTTACATATTCAAAATCCTGTATGGTTCCTTTTATAGTCTGATTACGCTGACCATAATCAAACGTATAACAGCATGTACTGGAACTAAAAAAGGAAAATAAAAGGAACAACTGCAACCGGACCTCAAACATTTAATAAACTCATACATACATATATTGTTTGTACAACTTTTTACGTACATTTCTGGTTAATCGTAATTTTGGTTAAGGTTTTTCTAGGGGAAATTTTACATATATATATATTTCGCATTTAATGCGTTGCTTTTTTATATGCACTCAAACAGATTAAGGTTTTCATTGTTTTGTGGTGCACAGGCATACATCCATGCATGCATGTGCATGTATCTGTTCATACTGCTATTTATAGCACGTTGTATAGCTGTTGCAGTTGTTTATTTGTGGTCTCAACAATTTAACAAAAATTTATTTACCATTTTCCATGCTAATATTGTTCAACAACTTCGTAATGACCCCCATCCTCCTCCCCTCTTGTGGAGGACATTGTGCAGTTTAAGCAAACGAAAAATTTATACACAAATTCATACATTCGAGTATATGCAATATAATTTTCGGCATACATATTACATACACAATACGTAGTTACATTCATACATACATGTATGTATGTATGTACTTGTATACTCGGATGTGTGTTTATAAAATAAAAACCACCAAAAATATCGAATATTTAAGTGTTTTTGTACATTTCGCGCACTGCAGTTGAAAATTTTGTTAAATTTCCACACAATACACTGTTGCACCATTTTGTAAAGTCGCCATAAATTTCATCACCATGTTTGCAGTGGTTTTACTAACAGGTTCAGCGGTTTTTTGTAACACCATCATCATCATCATCATCGTGCTCAGCATCACTGCATCACAGCATTCTTTTGTCCAATAATCGTTGCGTATGTATGTACGTACGTACGTGCGCTTGTGAATTTGATAGTCTAGCGAGTTGGAGTATATTTTTTTTCATTCCTATACTCCATTGGGGGTTAATACTGTAATATTTTAGTTGCATTTTATGTTTCACTTAAAAGTTATTTATACAATTTATACTTGAATCAGCAGACAGATATATTTTAAAGCGACAAAGCATAAATTGTCGTTACAATGTAGGAATATATGTACATACATACATACAGACACCCATACATAAAGATATAAAAAAATCGTTTGGTTTTTGTTATTGTGATTTCGATTCTCGAAAAGTGCATTGCACTTTTAAATTTATTTATTAAAAATATTTACACTTTATTGTTTTCTTTTAAACTGCTGCAAAATGGCTTTATAAAGGAATGTTTTCAATAAATGAAAAAAAAAACTCACACAAATTATGTGATAAAATTATTTATTAAAGATTAAAATGGGGAAAAAGCAGAATATTAGTATTATTGAAGTGCTACACAGGTATTGAGGTAGGCGTACGTTTATGCTCTCGTGGACTAGCGAGGCTGCTTCTCTCTCCCAAAGATTCTGGGTATTTCTTCAAATGAGATTTCAATTTGCCGCCACTTATTGTATTCCTCAAATCCTATAAATATAGTAACAATGAGAACTTCCGCAATATCACAACGTGTTTCATTTTTGATCAATAATTTTAAAAGTAACGAAAACTTCGTAGCCGCATTATATGCATCTAGTGCTTTCATAAATTAATGTATTTGGTGCCATAGTTAGCCGTTGTTCTATGCAAAATAGACTGTAACAAAATTGCATCAACGAAGTAGAGCTGAATTTATGGAAATTTTCGCTAGAATAGTACATATTATTTGAGGTCATTTATCCGATATTTTACGTAACGTAATAACTCTATCTTATACGCTGTTACGTTAAGAAAAATAAATAAATGCAAACGCGATTCGAAGATTAAGGTACTCATTTTACTATAGTTGTAGTTTTCTTCTCAAAAAATCTTTCCATTAGATACCCACCCATATCATGGAAGTGGGTAAAAATAGTCGTCCGCCATATTATACGAGTATTTCCTGCTCCCTACACAAATCCGTTTAGTTTGACTGCCATATCATGACGGTGTATAAAAATAGTAAGAAATTTATATTTCAATGGCATAAAAGTACACCGTATATGTTCGAATTTCGAAAAAGGAAGAAAACACATTCTATATTTTTTCTAGAAGAAAATATTACGAAATAAAGGTTTGTTCTATGTGCAATACTTTTGCAGATATGTACATATATTGTTGCAAAATTCAGTTTTTCCCCGTTTTATGCACTAAAAATCAATATGTATGTACATATGTATATGGAAAATTTATCAAACAGTTGCCCGCTTTTTTTTCAGAAGGATTTGTACGCTTTTGTAATTTTTATTCTATTATTAGTTTCTAAGATATTATGTTATTGATTTTACCCGATTTAGATCGCTTTTTAGTGAATCTAAACAAGAGGAATCTATATACCGAATTTTAACCCTTTAAATTTAGCCGTTGGAGGGAATATTAATACAAATAACTGGCAATTGGGAAAAACATCAATTACAATTGTTAAATTTTTCTACTTTTCCCGCAACTTTTCTAATTGCCATACAATACAAACCATCTCTTGAAAATTGCAAACCTGCCAAAATAATTTCAGGCAAGTCGATCCAGCCGTTCTCATATATTTTATTTTATATACACATATACATATATAAATATATTTTACTTCGCCGACGATTGCTTGCTTAAATACGGATAAAAGGGTGACGCTGTTAACGCAGACTCAATTGCTTCGAACGGCGGATCTTCTGGTTGACTCTGCAAGGCAAACTAATCTGCCGACAGCACCTTCAAATAATTTTTAAAAATTATAATATTTTAAATTAATTTTTTCTACTCTATTAACTTTTCAGAAAAAAAGGTAAATTCTTTAATTACAGACCAAAATCTCCCCCTAAAAAAAAACACACACAAATAAAAAAATCTAAACAAAACAATGTTTGCACAGGATAATCCTTTCATATAAATCGTGTTAAATTTTATTGCCTTTTATTATTACGGTAACAAACACAAACACACAAACGATACGTTTTGACTTTTCTAATGTTTGCTAAACTTCTAAAAACACCCTGGAGAGAGCGAGTGCACAAAAAAAAAGATCATTAATTTCCATGTGGTTTCTAATTCATTAAATTGTAAGCAACTCTAAAGGGGGTAATTTCCCTTATATACTCGTATAACATAGCAGCACCCTTTTTTGGACTGGCTTGGCGGACTATGGAAATGAATACGCGTACAGCATTATACCCATATATTCGAATTCTGATGACAAATTATAAAAGCATTGTTTAGCATTTAGATTTGATTATATTACATTTGCAAACCATCAATTTTACGATGCCTAACCAACAATAAAGGGCAGAAAAAAAAAAAAAAAAAAAACGAATCAGCGAGATCCGGAGAGGGTAATAAAATGCCTCATAAAGCAATCAGTCCATTAAGATGGTCTTGATTGCGGAAGGGGAGAAAGCAAGTAAAGAAACGCCAAAACCAAGAAGTATGAATACGAGTAGTATGTATATCTACATACTCGTACAAGAACAAAGAGAACATTGTTTGTATCATTTAGGTGTAAAATATGCTTTTGTCACTTTTGCATTTTCATTTGTGTCTCGCAACACATGTTGAAATTGACACGATTTCGCATCATAAAAATTGTAGAATATTGTTACACTTGTTTTATTCCATAAATAAACGTAATTCGCTCCTAATGTGGTTGTTTGTTTGGTGGTTTAGCTGGCTTTTAATGGCAAAGATGATTATTCTAATATTATCTCTATCTCACTCGCTTACTTTTCTACCCTTAAAACAAAAACGATTTTGTTTAGCAAAAACGTTTCTTCACAACAAATTCCAACCTTAAAAAGAACTTTTTGAATTGTTTCGTGTTGCATTTAAAATAACGATTCAAAAAGGAATGTGAACATATGCATAATGTTACAAATTGAAAGAAAATTTGCATTAAAAGTCCATGAAATTGTCATCTCCAGAAGAAGAGAATAACGACTGAAATTTGTCACAAAGAACAATTCGAAAATAAAAATATTTTAGTAAAATCACACAAAGAAAGTGTTTGTTTAACAACTGCTGGCTTTTTTATATTTTTTTTAGGAGTTTATTAAACAGTGCTAATTGCAGTTTTATTACTTTCGTCTTATTCGAAGAAAATACAAACAAAAATAAGAATTGCTTAATGTTTCGCCCGCCGCCAAATTTAATATTAAAAAATGTTTTATTGGCTTAATAAAATAGAAATCGCTTTTCCATGAAATTGTTTGAAAACTGTAGTACGAACAATTCCCTGACGTAGCAAATTTGAAATTATTTTCCAATTTTATGATAGTCTATCTGCTCACTGTTTTCATAACTGCTGTCTCTAATTATATGCTTTTATTATTGAAATGATCATCGATCATTTGATTTTTTAGTTGGTGGCATTTTCACAGTGGGGTCTGTCGCAGTATATTTAAACAAACATTCAAAGTATTCTGACAACTGTAATCGGGATGGCATTGCCAAGAGTATGGTGGCATTGCACGATCTTTCTATCTGTTGATCCGACAATAATCAAATTATTTTTTGCTCTAATGCCATTTGAACAGAACACGTGATCTGCTCACATGGCATAATTAGCAAAAAAAAATAATTCGTCATAACATGTAAATTCCTTAAAATTAAAAAAAAGTGTTTTTTTTTACTAAATAAGCTTTCTTGAGTTATGATGTTGTTTGAGTAACTGCCGGTGCATATATATTATGTCATACGTCATACTAGGCCTTTTTCAACTGACAACTAATTGGAAATACATGTTTTCTTATGAGAGTTGTCACATTCAGTACGTCACCGTCGAAACAAAGTACGAAAGTTGGCCAACTTTTAACATACGTTGAGGACTTCGACAGCTATGAGCAGTGTTGACGTTTTAAGTTATTTTCAACCAAAGGCAAAAAAAAACAACACAGTATTTAAATCGAAAATATATGGGTTAGTTATTGGCTGGGTTTTGTTTGTTTTAAATGAAAATGGTGTGTATTTTATTTTTATAATTTTTTTATCTATATTTTTTATAAAATCTGCCCAGAAGAAATTGAAGACTTATTTTTATAAACTAAAACATATTCAGGAATTTTTTTTTTATTTTTTATCTTTTTAAACAAATTTATCTTGCAGAAATTTTTTGGCCGTCGCTACGGTGGCTTTGAGTTGATATGCGTCAACAAACTACTCATTGTGTCAACCTCATTCGTCGTTACGTTAATGTCAGTTGAAAAAGTCGACGTATAACGTATGAAGGATTCTATGTGCCCCTGCCTTAAATGAGCGATATTTTTGTAAATTTAGTCTCCATTGCACGAGTTTTTTTTATCGCAGGTTCGATGTTTGTAATTGATACGAATATAAAATATTTGAATTATTCTTTGTTGAACAAAACAAAAACATTATATAAGTTTTTGATTTTCTTATAATTTTATTTAATATCAAGAAACAAAATATGTACTCGTAATGCCGTAAATGCTTTACCTGGCAACACCGTATACCGGTTACGAAGTTTTTATAAATAACTAAAGAGTTAATGGTGTTTTATTATTATTATTGAAGATATTTATGCGAACTGTCGTGGAAATATTTTTAAAAATGATCGGATATCAATTATAATTGATCATAAGGATGTTGGTTGCACAGCTTAAAAAAATAGTGGCCCTGTTAGTGAATTGATAATGAGAACATTGTTACAATGTTTCACAAACAATTACTTTCTAAGTTTTTCGGAAACTATAAATTTTTGTTATTAAATTCATGTCTTTGCTATAACAATGGTCATTCAACTCCATTTATTTTGACAAAGTCCCACTGTGCGCTATAAATTAACATTAAAACATAGATAAGTACTTCTTAGCCCAAATTCACAGTCATTAGTTAGCTAATAGCAATAGTTTAACGAACAATATTTGATTCACAGCTTTTTGTTTACTATTAGTTAAACCACCAATAGTTAGACAACAGCTGATTTGTAAATTATTATTAGTATTTTTGTTTTGATATCATCTATCATAATATAATATACATATATATAATACTATCAGTTTTTTTATTTTCGATAATATTTTGTTTTTCCCGAAACAATTTCAGCAGGAATTCAATATCTTGCGCTGCAAAGTTCGATGAACGCGTGCTTGTTTTATCCATTTTTAAGAAATAATATAACAAATGTAAACAAAAGCTATAACAGTGCTGCCAATATTGAAAATCAGAAGATTGTTAGGGTTACCATTCTTTGGTTATACTAAAGAATGCTAGTTAAACAATACACTGTGAATATGAGGTATTAGTTAAACAATAGTCATCATTTTAGTTTACTAATAGTTAAGTAATGACTGTGAATTTGGGCCTTAGTCGTTTTATTTTGGCACGTCTTTAAATTTTCTGTTTCATCGGCCTGAATGTTTGGTACCTTTTTTAAAATACAGTACACACGGGATAAAGCGAACATTTTCTAATTCAAACTACTGGGTATAATGAACTCGTAATTTTTTATATTAGTTACTCTAAACAATAAACATACATAAAATACTATAAAGTGAACACATTGTTTACACAAAAATTATAAAAAAAAACAAATGAAGTTTTTTTTATTTTTTTTTTATTTTAATAACTACTGAAGAAAAAAAATATAGTCATATATCGTTAGTCCGAGTTAAGACTGGAGAACATTTGAACGACCAACATCTGGAGTTCTCTTTTGTTTTTCCATTCGTGTTCACACAGGCGAAAACATTCCATTATTATTGTTTTTATTTGGTTCTTTTTTGTGGAAGCAAAGAAAATGTGAATAAAACGTACCGCCGACTTAGACTTAGACTTAGGTGAAATCCAAAACCAAGTAATTAACATACTGATATTCATGCATATCAGAAGAATGCCTTACCACACAATTTTTTAGATTTTTGTAATTAAAATTAATTATTTTATAAGCGATGTACCTACAAATATGCGTATTATATTAAAAAGTTTTTTCTTCCTCGGTAAGAAAGTAAACATGTTAGTTACGTGGTTTTGCATTTCTCCTAACAAAATATAAGTACGAGTAATAATTTTCTTTTAGATTTTGCACATTAAATAAATGAAACTTGTTTATTTTTCCGAAACTCTATAAAGTGAACAGATCTATGCCTTAGTAAGTTCACTATTTGCCGAGTGCACTGTAACAAATTGTTCATAAAATGTTGTTGTTGTTAATTTGTTGATTATTAAGTTTTATTATTTGCCGCCAGGCGCCATTTATTCTTCCCTCTATTTACTAATCATAATTGTAAATGTCTCATTGATGTCTATATTTGTTGACAATGTTGTTGTTATTGACAAGTATCTATTATGTACATATTGTATATGTACGTACATGTGTATTTGGCGACTGGCCACCACTGCAGCAACTAATTTGTTATATTTATTGGTATTGTTTAACACACAAATAATCATTCATAGTCTTTTAATAGCTGTTTGTTATTTTGGTGTACTTCGAAATAATTACTCCTTCAATGACCTTCAGGTGTTAGAAACGAGTTTCAATAGAATAAAAAAATCTGTCTAACTGTTTTCCAATTTCCAAAGTATTTGCTGAGGTACATATGGAAATGCAATCAAAGTGGGACCCAAAAGTAATATCTTAATAATGAAGTAAGTAATAACAGGAATAGTAATAAGAAGCGAATATTGTCCCATTATTTGTGGTCAACTACTCAGCAAATAATTTTCGAAATTTAGAAGCACTAAAAGGTGTCAGAAGCAATAAATAAATATTGCATATATATGTATTCCTTGAATTAATGTTAAATTACAAAGATATCAACAGCATTGTCAGTTTTTAATTTTTAAAACGCACCAAAATCAAGGAAAAAACTATTATTTTCGAAAAAAAAAAAACCTTAAATTTAATAAGTTTGTATTCATAAAATTTATTTGAAATTTATTTTAAGAAAAATTTTAAGGAAAATATATGTATTTCCTGGACATAAGGGTTATGAAGGCAACGAAATGGCGAAGTTCTGGCAAAAGAGGGTGGCGATGGCACGATGGATGGTAGTCTGCACGTTGACTACAAAACCAAAAACAGACCTGGCTTCAACCCCAGTTTCAGACTAAAATTATATAAAAAAAAGAAAAAACATCTCGCATTTTTCTGATGTATATTAGTGTGGCTTTGTGTGTCAGTTGTTGTCGGAAGGTTTCAGTGGCGAAGGCATTGTCACTGGTCACTGAACAATACCGGCTTCAGCTGATAGCAATCCGCAATCATTTGAGAACGCCCTCCTTCGTCGGTATTGTGTAGCACCGCAAAATAATAATAAAAATGGCTACTATACCGAAGCTTCAGCACTGCTACAAGTATAAACAAAGAACGTGCAAAAAGCAGAGCTGTAAAATAATTAATTAAGCTCCACCTCCTGTCCTTTCTCCTACTAGCCCTTTCCTATAGTTCCAGCACAATGCTTCGGATGTGTAGGAGTCATCTCCTGAGTGCTGGTCCCAGAAAAAAAAAAAATGCCCCGCCAATTGACCCCGAACCAATCTGTAGAATTAATTTTTTTAGGAACTGAGAAGAGAGGAAATTCGCAGGCAATACGCTTTCTCTTCCCGAATAGGGCAATCTCGAATAGGTTGCTTGCGGTGAATAGAGTAGACTTAAGCATTTTAACGGGGTACTTCACAGGGCATTGTGGCCTGAGGTACCACTTAAACAAAATTGGTCTCTCCGATGCCAATGTCTGTCTTTGAAATGCTAACGCATTTGTAAGTAGTGGATGGTAAATTTAGAACATCATTTGGGGAAAAAACTAACGGGGAATAATAATTCAGTCAACAAAAAATAATAAATATAAAAAGCAAATATATAATATAAATATCTTCTGATAACCACACACAGTGGACAAACCACGAAGAACGCTGAAGATGAAGGTGTAGCAGCCTTCGAAAACATCCTGCTAATGTTTGTCAGTGTAATTTTCAATTTTGTCTTTGACTTAATTTGTTTCTCTCTAACTATCACATGTATTTTTGCTATTGAAAATTGGCCCATCTAAAATCGAAAAATATTCAATAATTGAGAACCGAACATTTGATGAATGCAGGTTGCTTCATTGCTTGCGTATGAAACCTAATCACAGCCATCTCAACGTACTAACAGATTTTAGTTATCTTTGATAACAAAATATTTGCTGGATGAGAAAAGTACGCGTCATTACAATCGAATCCAAGATATGTATTGAAAAACCTAGCGACGTCGGTGAATTAATTTTAGAGAGGCCACTTAAGTATCAATGCCATTCACATGCATAGAAACCTGTATAAACATTTATAAAAATTTTAGCAGACGGTTTGATGGAATATCACGCAAAATCAGACAATATTTTTCAATTCATCAGAGCACATGCCTGTTAATTGCAAAACTATGTATATGTAGATACCTGTTGTTTATTTTTTAATTACCACATATTTGTTAAAAGAATTATCCTGCTTTGGATTTTATTGCGAATGGTAAAATTTAAAGAACTTAAGATGATATTTAAACCAACAGTTATCCACTTTTATTTCCGTACACAACTACCAAGTTTCATAATTTTTTTTTTCTTCTACTTTTTGTTGTTGTTATTGTTGTCATCTAAATTGGTGACAGGTGTTGCCAATTGTCTATAAAGAACATTCATATTTATCGCCTTGACAAAAAAATAACCATTAAATGCTCGTTTTGTGTATTTTTAACTAACCAAACGTATGTGAATGACAAACCTAAATACTCTGCAAATATCCACACATACATTCATAAATATAAACACATGCATCGTTTGGACTATTGATGGGGATTTTGATGTTGGTATTGTGGGGTTTTTAAAATATCCAGGAAAGTCAGCCATTAATGGTTGTCGCGAGAAGATAAACATGGCAGTTTTTTCCATTTTTATTTAGTGTTTTGGGGTCCTTTTTATTATTGTTGTTGTTGTCCCTTTTAGTTTGCTATTAGTAGTATATGGTCACATATTTTGGGGATTAGTTTGCATTAAGTTTAACGGAATTGAAAAGACTTTATTAAAAAAATGTATTCACAGAAAAAAAATTATAGGATTTTTGTTTATTTTTTGTTTTATTTTAAAATAATTTTCATTTGAATTTAAATCAATTTGTGTGGTGTTATGTATTTTTGTCTAAAACCAAATGTCCGGGGAATTACAAATAAAAATTCCATTATTGGCAAATGTAACGTATGGCGGTAATTAAAGACTGGATATTTTATAATTTTTTCTATGGGACTCGTTTTGTAGAGGTCGTTACAATAGTATAAAATGTGTATAATAAACTCACACGCACATGTATATGTACATACCTACTCGCATAGACGTATGCGCTTGTATAATTATGTGTGTAATTTTTACGTGTGCAAAAAGAGTAACTTACACTCGCTGGGGTTGAAATCTACTATCAATTTAGTTTTAATGTGTTTGTTTGCAATGAAAAATTGTGATTTTGTTTAGTGTCATATAACTTTTATAACGCAGCATAACTAAATGTTAGCACGCGTCCAAGTAACGCTTAATTAACAACTTACGTACGTTTATATATGTATGTATATGTAAAGGGTGTCCGGTAGCAGATTTATATTTTCAAACTTAAATAAAAAACACAAAGTTTTATTAAGAGCATTGAACGATAGAATGGAAATGCGGAAGTCCCAGTGAGGCTGCTCTTTTCTGTATTGAACGTCGCGGATTTTCACGTAAACTGCTTTCAACCAGTTCGATGTTTTCGGGAGTCCTTGAAGATCGACTGGGCCCTGGCCGTGGGCCATTCATAGCCGAAGCAGTTGCGCGGAATCTCTGCACCCACGAACGAATTAAATTTACACTCGCCGAATACCGAACTTTGAACAAAATTGTCGACGAGCAATTACGTAAGAATCATTACTCTTAAAAAATGTCTCCACAGCGCACGCGCGAAGCTCACTCGACCACTGCGACATCGGACTGACAAATACGCACAATCGATATTTCCAACGGCGCTACCCTCCCTCCTGAAATAATCGTATTTAAAATTATAAATTTGCCACCAGACACCCTGTAGTAGTATACTCTATGTCAGTATAAGTACATATTGAGACACGGAAGTGTTCCTAAGGCATATGAACTTGCACCGTTTTATTAACTGGTGTTTCCAAAATGATTTGTGAGCTACTGAAGTGTGAGAAAATTCTGTAAAATTTTATTGTATTGGAAAAGAAAATTTATGTAGCAAGTGTAGCTAACAAAATTAATTTTAATGACAATTAAATTAGCATTAAATTGCTTTTATTTAACGACAAAAGATACGTGGGAGCGTTCTTTGACAACTTATTTATAAAAATATTTACATTTTCATTGTGATATATGTAGTAGGTAGATTTTTTTTTCTATTAATTATTAAACTTACGAATTATGTTTTTTGTTTCGTAATAAATATCAAGCAGTAAATTCAGCATCCATAGAAATTTCCGTTAGCGAATGACGTGTTGTGGCCCCTCCATATAAAATTGCCTGCAATCGATTGAGAAATTAATAACAATAAAATATGTACATACACGTGAATTAATAATAACTCAATTATACATATGTTTGATAGTTTTTCTTTTACAAATTCTGTGCAAAATATTGATTTATTTTACCAACTAAAATATTGTATATATAACTATATAGTATATATATAATATTACTATATGGATATGCTTTCCTCCTCAGTTATTGAGTTTGCTTTTACATAAAAAAAAATACTTTATGAGAATACCATTTCACATATTTTGTCGGAAAAAAGCACACTTTCCACATTAGTATCATACATCTAAAATATTTATCACATTTTTATTCAACTCGATCAACTTGATCAAAATAAAGGCCCTGAGAGATGAAATTCCTATAAGGTTTTTTCCCCGGAAATTTCATAACCAAAAATTATACTCAACTCATACGAAAAGACTCTTACGGCCGTATTTAGTAGTAGTTTTTGCTGGTACACTTCTTCACTCACACTAAAACACTTCCACTAACGGACTGTAATTTATTCAGGAAGTACTCCGTTCAGCCATTGTTAAATGAATAAACATGCAAATGCAAAGCAATTTTATTTTTAAATGATTCTGACATTCAAATATTCGTACTTTTTAATACGGATTTTTGATTGTGTTCAAAATTGTACTTGGTTTATGTTTTTCGTACAGTAAAATTAATAAAATTAAGGAGAAAAAATTTTTGAAAATTTTAATCAGTTAATTAATTATTTTACGGACATTGAGCTTTGTTTTGGCTACTGTAAAATATTTAGTTATTCTCAAATAGTTTACATAAACATATGAAATTTCTTAGTTTTTTGAATTTATGTTGTTGCTTCTTAATTTTCTCAAATAAACAAAATAAAGGAAAAAGCAATAGTTTTAACGGGTTCAAGTCATTTAATATTTTGCCATTATAAATTGTCATTAAATTTTTTAACTAAATTTTCATTTATTATAAATTTAAATGTCAGTTAATTTTATGTACAGTATCATATCAATCGAAATTTTTCTTTATTTAATCTGCGTTGGAATATCTGTGCATTTGTAATTGAATCCTGGATTTAGACAAGAACCCATGTTTAATTTAAATTTAATTCTATTAAGGCCAATAATTGACTTCTTACTTAAATTCGTTTTATAAGAATAAATTTTAAAGACATTTATGTTTCTTGTATCGTTAAGGTAGACTATGTGTACATTTCGCTTATACCTAGTTTTTTTCTGTTTGTATATGAATTAATTCTCAAAGACTTTTTGGGAATTTTTATATAAACATGTGAGATTTTTTTTTAGCTTTTTCAACTAATTTTGTTGAAGGTCTACTTATAGTTGGCAGAAATGCGCATATACAGTAGCCTAACGATACTACAAACATACATGCGCGCATATGTTAGGAAATTTATTATTTTATATGAAGAATATTTCATTGTATAGATGAAATCCTTTCATTGCATTTGTGAAAACAATTTTACTTCATATTTTCATCAAGTTTATTAATTAATTTCGTTAATGTTGCATAATAATGTCACTATATCAATGAAACATTGATATTTTATAGATGAAAATGATACGTAAAATAAATATATAGTTTCTTTACATTTATGAAACACGAATCTAAATGATGTTCATAAATATAACTAAACATTTTTAATTGATCCAATGAAAGGCATCTACGGCTAACTTCTAATGACATATTTCATTGTATTAATGAAAAAATTGATGGTCTGAATGACGAGGTTTTTCAATGTACCACAAAACTTACACCTTCATAAAAGGTGCATATTGTTATTGGAGTAGAATGAAACACACTTTATGAAAAAGTGGGATGATATGTTTTTAATAAATGAAAAATAAATTAATTCAAATAAATTAACATCAGATTATATACATATAATGAATCCAATAATTAATTTATTGATATTTTAGCAAATATCCTTATTGCGGCAAAATCCATATTTCCAGATTGTTCTTTTAGAAACTTTTAAAATTTCGTCATTATTATAGGTGCATTTTTAAATTAAAACATACTGACTGCCCTTTCTCAGAGCAAATCATTTTCAATAAAATTACGAATTTTTTGTAAAAAAGAAAAGTAACATTTCATAAATGAAAAAATTGCTGATACCCCTTTGGATTCAAGGAATAAAATGTTAAAACGAATTGTTGAGTTTTATTCGGTAAAACTCACATTTTGCAATTTTTTTATTCATATTTACATCTATATTTATAATATATATGTATCAGGTAAGAGTGGCTTAGAAGACACACAAACATTTATCTGGAAACTCATTTCATTCCATTTAAGGTTTTTTTTTTCCTTCTTCTGCAAAATTATAATCCTATTCCATTTGCACTAAAAACTAGCAAAAAATCTCAACAAGACAAATTGCCAATTAATCATAATAGTTTGTTTTCTCTTAAACAACAAAAAAAAATTACTTGACAAAATAAATTTTGACAAAAAAATTTGAAATCAACAACGTCCTCCTTTAACTAAAGTCTTTATTTAACTATTAGTCAATATATGATGACATTTGTTTTATCGGTGCAGAAAAAGAAGACAATGTTTTTTATACAACAGAACTCCCTTGACTTTCATTAATCATCAATCAAAACTTTTTAGCACAAACATAAGAGGAAAACAAAATTCAATCGGAAGTTAACGTACCATGAATAGAAAAATAAACTGAAAATTCAACTTCAATACGTTTTACCTGATGAAGCGTTTCTTTGAGTTTCCTTCTATAGAAAGATAAAAAAAATGGGTTGTTTGTTTTTTATACGGGCATAGACAAGAGCAAGAACTGACTAAATGAATCCCTTTACTTTTTTGTCATCAAGGTTTGCTTTCACCAAAAACCAATTAAATTTTTGTTTTTTATTTCTGTTTTTGCTGGCATACGTTCCGTTCATGTTAGTTTCGCGTTTCAGGAGACTACTTTGAATCCATTTTTGGGGAGTAGGGAGTGTGCTATGTTAGAGAAACTTTGTTGCTAAATGATACGTGAAAATGACAATTGACGAGATCGATGACGTTGGCAATTTGTGTTTTCATTTTTATGCTGATATTTCCACAAATGACTTGGTGATATATGAAGCTTGGCAAATTTTGTGACATATTTTCCTCTTGCTGTTTATGTTGGCAGTTTGTCAATGGGAAATAAATCTTTAATTTTGTCACTTAAATTTATTTATTTGCTAAAAATTCTCTTAATTATAAAGCTGTTTTTTTTTAAACATGTTTTACTATATTTCTTTTTTCTTCCATCTTTGAAACTTTTCCCATAAATTAAGTTCGTTGCTCATTTTTCTTCATCTGCAATTGTTAACTTTTGTGTAAATAAGAATACATATGAATGTATGTAGTATTTAAAAAAAAAAAAAAATGTGTTTGATTTATATAAACAAAAAACACGTCCATACATATATAATATGCACACATACAATAAAATATAGAAATGTGAGGTTATAATTCTTCCATTATTGTTTTTTTTAATTGTGGGGGTGGCTTAACGTTTATTCAGGGTTGCCGTACTCATGCCGTACTCAAAAAACAAATAAATAAAAACAGAAGCAAAAGAAAACTACCAGCAATAAAACAACAATAGTAGACAAAATATGAAATACAACAGTTGAAGTGTACTAGTATTATTAAGTATTTATACTCAAATATACAATACATATTTATGTATGTATGTATGTATGTGCATATGAGAGTAGTTCAGTATTTATGTATTTAATAATTATTGCACATGCGTATTTTTTATTTAACTCCCCTCTTAAAGTGGTTTAAAAGTTGGCAAAAGAAGTTTTATACAAAAATTTTACATTATTTTGTGAAGGAGGGGGGGAGTTGATAACAACGAAAAGTACGAGTACAATAAAATAAAGATGGCGTTTAAGTAGAAAACAACAACAACAACAACAACAATAACAATAAGAACAAAAACAAACAAATCATGTACATATTAATGTATGTATATAAACATTTTTGTTTTACTTATTTTTTAAATAAATAATGACTACAGTTGTTGCTGAGAGTGGGGTACAGTGGACGGGGGTGCATACAAATGTATTGAAATAAATAGCAATGTTTATTTTAATTCAAAAAGAAAGGGAAACTTTAAGGCAGTTAAAGAAAAGATATACAAAAAAAATATATAAAGAAAAGATTAAAGTTTATAATGAAAATATACATAAATTATTCAAAATTATGTCTGCTCATCTGAATGCCCACTAATGATCTTTAGATATGAAGATATGAGCTAAAAATAAAATTATGTTTAATCTTTGACAATTGAAAAAATTTTAAATTTAAAATAATAAATAATAAATCTAAAAGAAATTTGCAACAGTTTGCTAATTGACGTTAATAAATGAGTACATGTTTAGTGATAGAGTAACGGGTGCGTAACATAGTGCATGAGCGGCAAGAACCTGATCGGTTCTAGGTTCTAGGCCATGTTCTCCTTCGGGGAGGGTCCGCCAACAAACCTATAATGACCTAGTAATGAGGTGTTCGCTTTGAATGCAATTTAACACAACTACATACAAATTTCGCATACATATTTACATTAAAACTGATTTGAAGAGGTTTTTTCTTACATGAAACTTTTTATAAATTTGTTTATTACTTTTCAATTTATATTTTGTACTCCGCTGAAATAAGTTTTGGTTCATTAAATAATAAAGACAAATGACATAAAACCCAATTTTAAATAAAGCGAAAAAAAGTGTAATAAGTATATCAGAATCATGAAAAGCGAAATAACTTCCAAAATTATAAAAATTAAATAATTCCATATAAAAAGTGTGAATAATTTCTAGTAGGATAAAATTCTTATAGTTAATTTAATTCAAATGTAGTAATTTCATCATTTATTAAACTCTTGCCTCTTGGATTTCAGCTGGGTTGAAGAGTGCTGCTTTTTTGTTACTTTTAAAAATAAGTTAGATGAGGCAATCTTTAAATTTATAAAAGGAAAAAATTCAGACAACACGAAACAAATATAAATAACACTACAATTTATATAACACGAATGAATATGAAATACGGCTATTTATTTATCTTCTATTTTTGAATCGTTTTAGGTGTGGTTTAAGAACCGACGCGCCAAATGGCGTAAACGTGAACGCAATGCCATGAATGCTGCTGTTGCGGCGGCTGATTTCAAATCTGGTTTTGGTACACAATTCATGCAACCATTTGCCGATGATTCTCTCTATTCATCATATACATATAATAATTGGACTAAAGTTCCTTCACCCTTGGGCACGAAACCCTTCCCGTGGCCTGTTAATCCCCTTGGATCTATGGTGACCTCAAATCATCATCAAAACTCTGTTAACTGTTTTAATACGGGTGCAAGTGGTGTAGCCGTGAGTATGAATAATACAATGCTGCCTGGCTCTATGGGCAGTACACTGACAAACACGAATGTAGGAGGTGCGCCTTGTCCGTATAGTACACCTGCCAATCCGTATATGTATCGTGCCGCTGCTGAACCTTGCATGACCCCAAGTATGTCTTCAAGTATTGCCACCTTGCGTTTAAAGGCCAAACAGCATACAACCGGTTTTGCCAGCCCCTATTCAGCACCCTCCCCCGTTTCACGATCCAATTCCGCCGGTCTCTCAGCATGTCAATATACCGGCGTCACAGATGTTGTTTGAGAAAACGCCCTCGGGGCTCTGCTTAATCAACATCAACATCATTTACAACACCATTTCTCCGGCAGTGGCGGTGGCAATAATTCCAGCACGAGCGGCAATCTGAATACAAATCTACAACAGCATTTGCACAACAACAACTCTTTACTGCACAATAACAATTTGTTAATGGACCACGGCGATGCTGGCGACACAAAATCCCCACATGATCTTCACCACACCGATGTTGCTGGCAATAACGTGAATGCCAACAATGCTGGTGGTGCTGGTAATACTAATGGTTTAATGAGCTCCAATGGCAACACCGATGTCGTCGATGACAACGAAGAAGATGTTATCGATTAAACGGTTTATAATAAAATATGATGGTAAACCAAAATATCAAAATTAAAAAAAAATTATTTTTAGTTGATAAGTTTTTCTCCTTTTTTGTTTAATTGTTGTAATCAATCAACTTTTTTTTTAGCAAAACTCTAAAGAAATAATGAAATAGTTGTTATTTGTACAAAAAAAGATACTGAAAAAAAATGTGAGTAGTTTTTTAATATAATTAATAATACAAAAAGAATTGTAATTTGTATAAAATAAGTAAAAATAGTGGATTTTTAAGCACAATCACTGGAGATTTATGTGAATTTTTTTTTTGCTCATAGAGGTGTCACTCTCTAAATTCTAATATTTAAAAATTATTTCCTTTTTTCCAACATTGAGTATATTCGGCACAGTCTTACGAATATATTCCAACTGTCTTGTATCATATTTAACACAATATTTATTTAATATTAATTTTCTGTATTAAACTGTTTTTAACTTTGTTTTTCTTTTCTTATAAAAAAAATCCCATTACCATTAAGGTCTAGTTAGTAAAAACGTATCACGTTCGTAGGTATCAGCTGGAAAAAGTCATAACATGAATAATGTTCCCTGATGTTTACTAAAAACGTATCGTTGGCTTTATCACGTAGAAAATCTGCAGAAAATAAAATTTTTCATTGCAAACGTCAAACTTGGCATTAATTTAAAAAAACAAAGCGGCACAAAGAAACACAAATTATATAATATTAGTCTCACTTCTATTTTTATTTTGACCTTTATTAAAATTTTTTAATTATATTTTTTTTTTTTAGCGATGGTCTTTTTTATGAAAAGTTTTTAACACTTATTTATTTTTCAATATTTCGCTAACAAATAGGTAGCATCAAATTATTATTTCCTGACGATGCTACTTTTCTTAAAAAAGACCATCGCTCAAAAATAAATATAATTAACAAATTATATAATGTTAATGTTAAATTAATGGAAAATGATAAACATTGTATTGATTAAATTGATTACTTGCATCTTTTTAACGTTCTGCTTGGATGTATAGAATTGTTTAAAACACACACATTGACTGACGGGATTGTTTGAAGTGGTACGTTTTCTATAATTGACAGTGATACTGAAAAGCCCAAAGATGATACGCTTTTACTAACTAACTAATAATCGTTTCTGCAAAAGGCCGTAGACATTTACATTACGTTACAGTCCAACCCAGTAAAGATTTTATTTTTAATTTCCACTTTAAAATCCACTACAAATTGTGTATTTATTAAAATACTTTAAATGAAAATGAACAATAACTACTTTAACTTTCTAATTAAAAAAAAATTTTAATTTTATTTAAAATAAATTTAATTTACTTAAAAACAAATATTGTAAATATTGCCATGAAAAGTTTAAAGCTAAATATTATTTAGAAATGTTTAAATATTATTAAATAATAACATTATAAATATATTAACATAATACAAACTTTTGTATGTATTTTATTTTCTATATATTTGTTTATTTCCTGTACTATTCTTTTCTAAACATTTCTACCGTTCTTTTTTACTTCAAAGCATAATTAAAATAGTCTTCTTAATATCTACTCATATTATTGTAAAACAAAAATATTGATAAAGAAATAAATAAAATTAATAAAAACTGAATAAAACAATTATTAAAAAAAAATATATAAAATAAAATAAATTATCTCTGAAACTTGAACACGCAACAGTTTTTAAGAAGTTGTCTAGTCGTATACAAATCAATTATCATTAAAAAGCAAAACCAAAAAAAATAACAAAATAATAATTAGTTTCTAAGAAAATTAATCAAAAATCTTAAAAAAAGAACAATAAAAATGTAATAAAACAAAAAAAAAACTTGTGATGTTAATAATTTGAAAGCATTCGATATCTAGTCCACACAATACAAGTGTGTCCCACAGTATCACAAGATTTGAAGTAAATTAAAAAAACGCAGTTTTTAGGCTTTTTATTGTTGTTGTTTTTTTTTAATTGAACCATTAAGTGCAAATGATGGGGAGGTTTGTTGTCGTCAGTACTGTTTTGTCGAATTTTTTGTATTAAAATGACTGAATTCCGTGGTCTTGTTAACAGCGACCTTATTTACTCGGTTAATCGATCGAAGTACCCATAAAATTGCAAGTGGTCTAAGGCACCACATTACTTTAAACTAAATTAGTTTTAGTTGCAATGGCCAAAGCGAAACAATTCCGATGTTTGTTGCACATCCTCTTTCACAGTCACGTTCAATGTGATTTGCAAGATTTTGTAAAAAATGTGTCATTTACTACAATATTGACAGAAAAATTGTTACAAAATGTGCAACAACCGTGTGAACACACAATTTTTGTGTGGCAACATCGTCACAATATGTATTGTCGGTGCATTGTATGCCAATAATATTGTCAAAATTCTGACAATCGTGAGAACACCCATCATTTCCATTGACACACAATTTACAGTCATTTGTTATTGTCGCATGTGCTTCATTTAGTGCAGATAAATATTTCTGTTGGCAATGCTGCCCATAAATATTTAGATATAATGTTAAAAGTCGGATCTAGCAACGTTGCCATACAATAATCTGACAACCGTGTGAACACACAATTATTATTGGCAGAAAAATTTATTGTCGCAGAACTGTGTGCCTATGAAATTGTAAGGTTTTCTTTCAATAGTGTGAACAGACAAATTACCAGATTGTAACAATTTTTCATTGTGAGTGCATTGCCACCATATTGCCGTATCCTACAATATTGTACAATCTGACAATCGTGTGAACATATCTTAAGTCAAAATTAAAAAAAATATATATATAAAAATATTTTATACGATTCTGAATTCCACATTTTCGATCTTTCACCTAAAAAAAGAAAACCAAAACTGTAGCAAAATATTCTATTATTTCAACCGAATGCGATGACCTGATCAGTTTTTCACCAATAATGTATGAATCTTAAAACTTACAATGATAAAAGCCATGACTAAAAAGAATTGAATAGGTAATGAAGAGTTGCATATTTCCATACGTAGTTATTCACCCTTATTTGGCATAACTATTTCCATGAAAAAATCTCAACAAATTTTCCTATTGTGAATGTTTCCCATCACAAAACATTTGGGAATGTATTCAGAAATATAAAAACCATATTTACTGCATTTCCAGTATTCCCTGAATTACTAATTAATCAGAAATTTTTCCATTTAAATAAAACATTTTTTATTTACAGTTTTTCCACACGTTTCGTTGTTGTACATTAAATTAATTTAAAAAATTCTACTTTCAAATTATTTTTTCTCTATAATTTTAAATTAAAATTAAAATAAAAAATTACTTCAAACACATTGTTGTTCGTCCTCTATTGAGCCAGAATCACAATATAGTTGTTGTTAATATTGTCGGTGTCTTTTTCTAAATTCGTTGTTTTTCTGATTTTTTTGTTGTATACGTAAGTTCTTAATTACTCCTGATTCACACATATCAAGTTTGACTCGTCAAGTCTTGAGTATTTCGATGAACGGGGAAGAGAGAATGGAAAGGGGTACAGACTTGACGGTACTCGTCAAGTTTGTGTCTTTCTCTCTTCCTTTTTGTTGCTTTTTCTCTTCTTTTCATAACCGTAGTATTGTAAAACAAGCGAAAATTGACGGCAAAATGTTTTTTTTTGGTGTATGAACGTAAATGCAGATTTAAAAAAAAATTTAAGAAAAACTGATCAGGTAAACTTGATTTGTGTAAATCACGAGTTATGAATCTTTTTCTTGAATTACGCTCTATGTCCAGTATTTTTTTTTAATTATCAATGTCAGCTGAGTGCCCAGTGTTTAACATATGTTTTGCGAGTGCTGTTGTTTTTTTTTTCTTTGCAATGTCCATTTGGTGTTCTCCCCTTTTCGTCGCCAACCTTCTTTTTGTCAACCCAATGTATCTAATGGCGTTTTCTTTTCTGACAAAAATGTTACATATATGCTACATTTCGTTACTGTTTCTGTTCCATTCTAAAAAATATGTAACATTAAAAAAAGCTATTTCGTTCCTTTCTAAATATGTTGCACAAATAACTGGCAAAATATGCAACATATTTGACCCTCTAATCTCAAGTCGGGGTGATATACTAACCTTTTTTACATCTTTGTGAAGTACTTTTTTGTACAAATAAGAATGATGAAAATCAATATACTCTTCACTTTGACTAGAGTCCGTCAGACTTTTGTTAGAAGAGGATTCTGTTTAATTTATTATTTATTTCAATGTAAACTTTTTTGATAAATTTTTGGTTTAAAGTTTTTGCAGTTTGTTCTAGGTAATAGCAGATGATTAGAAAACAATGTTGCTGACGATTTTTATTGATAAAATGGTGCTAAAAACCGTAGAAACAGTGAAACGCTAAGTATACATTAATATTAAATCTCAAATATTTTGTACCATTGTGGCAGTAAAAAATGTATCATTTTTTAAAGGTGTGGGCAAACTGTAGAAAATGTTATCCATCGAAAGGGCAACATATTTGTTCAGAAAAGAAATCACCCTAAGTTCACAGTTTACATTGCATTTCATACACAACATTGCTTTTGGTGTTTTTGTTTAGGAAAAGATCGTGTTTATCATTTTGTTTGGTTTGTATGCAAAACGTACCTTTCTCGATTTTACTATTTTTCTCAGAGTTCTGTTCCCTGTAAGTTTATGTACGTACGGGACAGTGTAAAATTTCGTATATACTGTTGCGAGCGGTGTATTCGCATTTTGTGTGTTTGTATGTTCGTGGTTTTTGCAACTGTTAATAAGTGTATTTATAATATTAATAGAGAAACTTTAATATCTGGTGTATTGTTTTTATGTTCTTAGTATTTTTTTTGTTTTTTGAAGGAGCGCAAGTCTCCTTGAGGAAATCAATTTTCTGATGGAAGCATTCTAGCTGCCCAGTGGTAAGGGGATGTCCCCCATGTATGCAATGCATTGCAACGGATAGTGTAGAGAAGAGACAGGTTGTGAAGTTGCGTTTTTTTGGCAAATTTGTAAAATAAAATTGCTGCGTCTCAGGTCTTATGATGACGCATTAATTTTTAAGCTATCGAACATTTTATATATTTACTTCTTATTACCGGTGAAGGAGGGCGCTGGTAGCACATATAAATCGTTGATCTTCTGGTTGTAGAATCAACAAAAACTCTTTTAACTTTTCCAAAATATGTACATTTTCGTTTCACAAATACGCACTGACAAAGAATTCACAGTAGAAACTTTTACTGCTGCCAAAATTGTGCGATATTTAATTTTTGGGAATGGGAATACTGATTTTCTCCCAAATATCTTATTTTCATAACATTTGCGTTACAGGTGATTAGTAATTCAATTAACAGCAATAAAAGTAAAATCAAACATTTGACGAGGTAATTGAACAAATTTCCATTTGTAAACAAAACACAAAATACTTTAAAAGGCCCCCGCAAGGCTAAGAATATACCCGCTGGCGCGAATGCAAACGCTGGTAAAAACATGTGGAACAGTATGTGTGTATATGCACGTACACACATATGTAAGTAGGCGTGTATATGTATATTCAAAACCATTTATGCACAAAGTTATTTTTCTTCGTCTGAATAATGTACATAATTAACTTTTTGGCGTAATTAATGCCAGTCTAATTATTGTTAATCATGCTGAGAGCAAAGTATACAAGCAGTTACGAGAACAAAACAAAAAATGAAAATAAGAAAAATATATGAGTTCCAATTAAGCAATTCGCTTCCTCCCACGAGCAAAAGCACACGAAAAGAAATGGATGTTGTTAATTTTTTTCCCCTTCTTTTCCTTTTTTTGATAGCCAATGATGAATGATGAAAAAGGAGTATTTATTTTTCCATGTTCGGAAGACCTTCCAAAATAACAGTATGACAATGCAATAAATCTACTCTGCGTCTTATTTTAAGCATTATACCTTTCATTATGATATTCTGCAATTTAAAATGAAAATGTAAATTTCAAGTTGATTAGTCGAAGTCCATGTTTGGAAATTTTTGGTGGTCACTTTATTTACATTTTTTTTTATTCCATTCTTTCATATATTCAACGTGGCGATGGTCGAAAGTCCTGTGTTCGACCCCAGTTTGGGACTGAGTCATAAAACCACTTCGCATTTTTCTGATGAGCATTTGTGTGGCTTAGTGTCTGTTGTTGTCGGACTGTTTCTGTGGCGAAGGCATAGTAACTGGTCACTGAACAGTACCGGTTTCAGCTGATACTAATCCACAAGTAACATCAGAGCGCCCTCTTTCATCGGTATTGTGTAGCATCATCGGCGAAGTGAAATAATTAATAAAATGTCTACCACATACAGTTTCAAAAATTTAAAGCGTTTCCTTGATATCAGAGGCGCTGCAGCACTGCTATAAAACAAGAAAGTGCAAAAACAGTATTGTACGAATAATGAAGCCTTCTTCTACCTATCCCTTCATCACCTGTAATCTCTATCACTATTCCTTTCCTAGAAGTTAACACCGAGTAGTAGGCAAACATTGCCTGAGTGTTACTGTTCTTTTACAAAATAAAAATTAAATTAAAAGAGTAGACGTACTGGCGATTTTCGTATTAGCTTCAAATGAAATGTACATATAGACCATCTAAACCATTTAACAAACTTAGATAGGTTATCGGAATTTTTTTTTAATTTAAATTTTTATCTTTTCAATCTATGTACTTTAAGTCACCAGGATATATTAATTTTTTGGTTAGCTTTGGAAATCATTGGAAACACATTAGAAAGCAACTATATTCAAATGTTCCATTTATACATGATATAAAACCAATGTATAAAATGGAGCAAAAAGAAAAACCCCTTACACTGAACACGAATTAGACTCTCGTTTAGACCTATTTAGGCATAGGTAACTATAGTCGACATTTGATTCATATGCGACTTCAAAATTAATGTTTTGCTAGCTATAAAAACACAGAAGTCATCTTATTCGCAAAAAGCTAAGTTTTGTTAAGGTTCAATTAAACGCCGCTTAACTATAACCTTATAAAACAGCTGTTCAAAACAAAACTTATTTTCAGCACATTTTTCGATTAAAAGTTATTTACAACAATACCATAACCGCTACAATTACCATAGATAGCAATTGAATTTTGGTTTTTTTTTTGTCGTAACCGTAAATAGCTGACTCAGCTGCTCTTATGATTGCTTCACTTTTGATATAAAAAACTAAAGACAACAACTGTTTATGACTATGGCAGCACTAGTCGACGAGAGAAATTATTATTACAGATATGGCAATAGTTATGGATATGCCAATTTATTTATAGCCAAGTCTAATAGAACCGTAAGACTTTAATATTCCTGACAATCCCACGTAATAAATTTTATTAAGTGAAATAACAATCAGGCAATGCTTCCCAACAATGATGGCATTGTTTAATCAAATATTCAAAACTAATATCAAATTGTAAATAAATAATAAAATAAAAGTGGCTTTTTTCCATTATATCGTGAGTTTTCTTTTTGAATTGTAAAGGATACGGATGGTTGTAAATAGAGCGGACAACCGGCATGAATCGCTATGGTGGCACATATGCCAGCACCTGGTCCAAATGTTTTAAAGGATTTTATATTTGAATTAAATTTTCGACCTCTGGACTTTAGTTACGAGTATTTTAAAATTAGTTTTCTGCAACTCTTCTTTTCTTTCATACACGATTCTTATTTTAGTAACTCCGATAGTTTAGGCTGCTTCGTCTAAGCGGGGGTGCTGAGTTAGCTGAGTAGTTAGACTCCGCAAAAAGAAGATTCGCGCTTCAAATTTCCGTCACCTCCAAATGTATCTATGCTAATAGTGGCCCCTTCGTCAACATAACACCAGGGACCTGACAACTGTGCTTTACAACCGCAGTGTTGTGCATGAATTAACATTATTTATTATTTATTATTATTATTATTATTATATTATTATTTATTATTTATTATTTATTTATTTCCTGAGCACTGGTCCAAGGAAAAAAAGAGTTGCCAGCATTTTGTTGTAGGAATGATGGAAAATTTTCTTTAATTTTGTGATAGCTTTTTTCAATTGCTTCTCAAGTTTGTATTATAAATATTGTTCATAAAGCCGAAACCACAGTGAATTATATTTTTTATATTCTTTAATGTAAAACAAAAACAGAACAAAATTTATATAAATATGTTCGTTTATCTAAAGAACAATTATGTAGATAAATGTGATTGCCTCTGTAAATTTTGTTGAATGTCTTGTGTTTTTTTTTCATTATCATTTGTTCTTTTTCTTTTGCGAAAAGTGTGGGTGGATGGAATTTAAATAAAAAGATGTACGACAAGAAAAGAGGAAGGATAATTGCAGTGTTAGGAAATAAAACATATGCACTGTTACAAGCATACATTCACATATTTTTAAGAAGATTCTCCCGCGTCTTGTAATTGACTTCGTTATTTTTAATGATACGAACGGAAACATGCCAACTAACCATATGTGCGAATACATATATACATAAATACATACTTACATACCTACAAACATAGATACATATGTACTGAAATATGTAAAATGAAAAAAAATGTGTAGGGAAACAGATAAAAGCACTGAAGATTTATTACCGCAAGGCATTGAGTTAAAAAAGACAAGTTACTTATAAAAAAAATATTTCTTTGTTTTTTTTAATAAAGAAGAGCATCACTTTGTATATGAAGATTTATTTGCTATAGAAAAATGTATTTTATACAGTCGAAAGTTGTTTTGTCCTGCACGATATTTTTTTCTATTTTCCAAGTCAAAAGCCGGTTCAAAATAAAGTTGGAAAGGTCGATAGAAAAACATTAAATTGCACACGAAACACTGGCCGATTTTCTTCGATCCGATAGAAAAAAATGTTGGAAAATGATGGGCAATTAAATGATCATAAACATAAAATTTTTTATAACTTCCACTATTTCATGTCATTGTAAGAGATTTTTTATACAAGAAATAATAAAAGAGGAGTGCAATTTGTTTATAAAATTTTAAATTCATTACGGTGTGCGCAGTTAGCACATTGAATCTACAGTCCCAAAATCGGAGGTTCAAACCCTATGCCAATTAATCAAACGATATTGTCATCATATTTATCGGCGTTCGTCTGAAAGAATTATGAAGACAACCAGCGGCGTAGTAAAAGCATCTTTCTAAGGAGGAGCTACAGAAATTAATTTATTTAACGAATTGAATTTTTATTAAAATATTTTTTAAGGAAAATGTGAAGCAATGTACACACGCTTGACAGATTTTACAATATTGTAGGATATGGCAACATGTCAGAACATGTCTGTTCAGAATATTGTAAGAAAACTGCACAGTTTCATTGTCACACAATAAATTTATCTATCAACAAAAATTGTCTGTTCACATGGTTGTCAGATTATTGTATGACAAAAGTTGCCAGATCCGATGTTTAACATTGTATCTAAATATTTATGGGCAGCGTTGCCAACAGAAATATTTATCTGCCAATGTTGTTATTGTACGGTACACTAAATTAAGCACATGCGACAATAACAAATGACTGTAAAATGTGTAGCATTTCCGTGTCATTGGAAATGAAGGGTGCTTTCACGATTGTAAGAATTGCGACAATATTATTGTCAGACAATGCATGGACAATACATTTTGTGTCATTGTTGCCACACAAAAATTGTGAGTTCACACGGCTGTTGAATATTTTATTAAAATTTTTCTTTCAATGTTGAACTATGTATATGACAATCATGTGTACGTACCTTTATACATTCAGTTCAATAAAATAAAACACCAACTGTGGACTTCACAACAATGTTTATCGGATATCTTGTACTATTGTATGATTCGGTTCGTTACAATTATAAAACTTTTGACAAAATTATTTATTTTATTTTAAATAAATTTTAAACAACTAAGCTGATCAAGTTCACAATCTAATCAGATCTTAATCTCAGAAACAAACGATGATTCGTTCGAGAGATAAGAAAAAATCAGAAAAAATCTGTTTTCTTTTATACCTCTAAAAGTTCACGTTAAATCGAGTTTAGGTATCGAATGCCGCAATCTGTAAACGCAAAGAATCTGTAAACTGGTTCTGAAGATATCGATGTTGTAAATTTGCGAAAAACTACTTATTCCGCAATTTTCCCCTCCCAAAACCTTTTTTTCTAGTTCCAGCAGAATACATTGCATGATTAGATGGTTAGGGGTCATCCTCTGAGTGTCGGTCTAAGACAAAAAAAAATCGTTTTTCGATATGCCTTTGGATTAAATTTAGCAGGAAGTTTCAGAAATGGTCTGCAATGTCAAACGATTCGCATATTTTTTTTAAAAGAAGCAATGATTACATTGTATTACCTTCTTGTACGAAAGGAACGGATTGCAGGGCAGACATGTGATCAAGTTCTTAAACAACCCTGCTGTTTGGCAAGCACATTCATTTTTTTAAGCTAAAAGAATGATTTGTTTTATTATTTTACTTCGCTGACAATTTTTGATTACTAATCCGAAAATGGTCACTGTGATATATAGACTGAGCCTTTTTAAACCGACCGTAATGTGTCGAATTGTAAATGTAGTTGCCCGAAAGAAGGAATATTTTCCTCTTAAAAATATTTGATTTTGCGGAATTTAAGCGATAAGTTCAATTACGTGGTAAAATTTTCCAATCATGTATTTTTAATAAACTTTATTTTCCAAATCGAATTATTAAACATTTTATTGAGATGATTTTTTCTGTACAGGCATAAAACATTTTTAAAATACAAGAAAATACAGATTTCTTTTGATATAAATGTTATTTGTCTTTAATTTTTTTTTATAACTTAGAAGTCATGGAGTAGCTTGAGTGTCTAAACAGAAAAGCAAACGCCTTTAACAGGCAGGAGTGAAACTTAACTCGCTGACTACTGGTTCAGAGCGCTTAGTATTTAGTTTATGGCGGTACCTGTACTGTTCTGTTTATTTTCTGCTAAAATACACAAAGTTAATTGATCAATAAAATTAAGATTTTGTGCGCACGAACACGGATATTACCAAACGCAGCTACAAACTAAAATCCATACAACAATTTCAACACAAACCATATCGAATGGAAATGAGAAAAAAAATAAAAATACAAAAATATTGGTAATTTATACCCAAATAAAATGAAAGGTAATATACATTTTACGCAGTTGGAGGAGAGATATAAAATAAAACCCGATGCACATGAAATGTTTACTAATGAAGTTCTTAAACAGCAGGAAGACAACTTATTAACCCTTTGACACTTTTGGCAAATAACAATAACAACTTGCTTGTATGTGTGTGTGTGTGTGTGTGTGTGTGTTTGGGGATGCAAACATATATTTTTGCATACAGCCTCAGTGAAACTGTCTCGCACCCGCTACGGTTGTTATTGCTGTAATAAAATCAATCTTATTAAAAATTCAGTTTAAAACATGACAATGGCAGTAAAGTGCAGGAACGCGACACTAACAGTAGTTAAATTATACAACAAAAAAAGTAGTGTTGCCAGCTTACACTTTTCAGGAGAGAAGTTATTTTTGAGGAAATATTAACGTTCCTTTTGGTGAATTTTTAGGAAAAGAAATCAATTTGGAATATTAAACGTTTTCAAAATAATAAGCTTCGGCCAACCACCAGAGCAGTTAAAATTATTATTATATATGAATAGTACAGAAGCATCAAAAGCCGTTTTTCAAAGCCCCTTCAGTGTTGCAGCTTTTAAAAAAACAACATCCAGAAATACAACTAGCCCTCAGAGCCTGTAGTAAATCGGTTGGAAGCTAAATATTTTATTGAGTTTAAAAATATTATCAAAAATTTAAATGATGCGGAAATTATTCCTATTAATAAACTTGAAGCAGTTTTAACGCCACCAAACTTTAGCAGTGAATTGGTATTTGTGCGCATAATTTACGGTTTTCTTGTCGACACTATCTCCCAATTTGATTGTTTTGTTTCTTTAATAGCACAAGCTGAAGATGGAAAAATTTGTGTTTTTAACTAAATTCAGCTGTATCCAATCCACAAGCAGATCAGAACGCCCTCCTTCGTCGGTGTTGTGTAGCACCGGCGAAGTAAAATAATTCCTAAAAATGGCTACTAAAAACGAAGCTTCAAAATTTAAGACGTCTCCTTGACATCAGAGTCGCTGCAACACTGCTATAAAAACAAATAATGTGCAAAAAGCAATGCTGTACGACAGTGAAGTTTCACCTCCTATCATTTCTCCTACTATCCCTTTCCTCTAGTTCCAGCGTAATGCGCCGCATGTGTAGAAGCAATTAATTTAATTATACAGAAGAAAATACTTTTGATTCTAAAAACATATATTCGGTTTTGAATTCTTGACAACGTTTCTTTTTAAATTTAAATAAACGAACAAGATTTGAAGATTCTTTCAAATCCGGACATATGCAGGAAATCATATTTAAAAAATAAATGCCATGAAAATATCCACCAGATTATAATAGAAACAATTTCATTCCAACAGCTAATGCAGCTAAAACACACCCTGTACATCTACATTACGATTGGCTAGCATGAATACTAGTGCGACAAATTGTAATTTCAGTTTCAGATTGATATCTTGCCACTTTTGATTAATTTTCTGGCAACACCATTTCCGAATGTTCATTTGTTTTACTGTATGTGTGTGTATGTTGTGCATAAATATAAAATAAATCAAAACACTTGCCAGCACACGAACAACAATCTTTTCTGTACACAAACCCATTTAGATTTATTAAGAAAATGTCAGCTGAATAGAAATGATGGTGTAAATGGGGGGAAGTGTAACAAAAACTGAAGGATTGGCCAGGGGAGGGGGGTACATAACAAAATTCACATTAATGTAATTCGAAAACACTAAAATTTACCCACCCACCAGGAATGGTGAAATTTAATTTCACCGATTTATTGTTTGGGCCTCAACAGTGTTAGAAAAAGTTAAATGATTGCTAAAACAAACAGCAGGATACAATTTCCACAATTCTTCCTTTAACATTAGATATTGTAGAAATAATATTATTTTTCATTTACTTATTTGCTGTGTTTGGTTTTCCACAATTACCCTTATACAGTTTCAGCAGATAGTGGGGAGATCCCTCTCTCTTTCCGTCTCTCTCTCTCTCTCTCTCTCTCAAGTTCTTTAATGTGCATAAGTTGTTACCATACGACATTAAAGGCCAAATCGTTTGTCTGTCTATCAGCATAAACATCCTTTCATTACAATAATTTTTATTAAGCGGTGATTTTCTACAAACTGTTTTGTACCTTCAAAACAAGAGCGTACTTTATATAGAAATTCCTGCGAAAAACCTACTAAAATGTTCTTCAAAGTATAGAAATTGGATACATAATTGGTGAAAAAAAAATTACACTTTACAATACAATTGTTGCAAAAATTTAAGTTTTCCCATCCATCGCCTTCCCTAAAACTACGTCTTTATAGCTCACAAATTTATTAGCAAACTGTTTTAGTGGTTGGAAGCCAGAGCATAAAACGGGGAAAAATATTGAAGGCTGTAAAATGTGGCCCTTGTAATGATTAGGATGATGACGACACTGATGATGGGGTGCATATAAATTCCACATAATTTTATTGTAATGAATAAATTGATGGATGGTCGGTTGGCCGGTTGGTTAAATAAGTGTACCAGTTTCTTTTCCATAACACAAAATTGTTTTGAATAAATAACAAAAGAATAAAGAAAAGGGGCAGGCAAGGAAGAACAGGTTTATTAAAATTTTGTGTCTGCTTTGCCTTACTGTCATTTTAATTTTAAAAGCACGGTAATGGATGCATAAAAGTAATGTGGTTGGCGGCTGCACTGAATGTATTTTGCTGTTAAAACGAATTATTGTTCTGCATTATATTTGTTCATTTTTATATTTTTAAATTGCCATAACTATTTTCTTGGGGAGAGTACCACTTGCTCTTCTTCCTCGATTTCGAAATTTGTTCGATATATTATTTTAAAAACCAACTTTCTATTCGCCTAAAATGGGCTTTACCATCGCAAATGGGTTTGATAAATCCGCAATCTGGTACTTTGTTTCGTTTGTTGACATATTTATGAAGAAATTTGTGAACATCCTTACAAAAAACATGAATATTGCCTTACCTTTTCGTTATTGCAATAATGCCCTTTAATTGCATATAAAAATCATTAACAAGGTTATTAAACGTATGCCTTGTACACTTTTGACATTGCTTTTGCTGTCATTTTGAGACGCCATTATTGAAATGTTTGCAATTCATGCAATACCTATCGGAAATGACAAACGTGGCCACTAGTACACACTGTAATGTTGACATTACATTAATTATGAACAGTTTTTTTACCATATCTTTTAATTGTCATTTAATTTTCCTTTCATAAATTTTTCTTTTCTTTTATTATTTTATAACATGTTGTTAATTCATTCCCTTTTTGGCTCTGGTTTAGGTCAGGATTCAAAAATTTTCATGTTTGTTCACTAAAATATGTACATTAATGAGATTTACGAAGAATTATAATTCTAAAATTGGTTATTTATTTCACACACTCATAAAGGAATGTACAAATAGTTTTGCCAATGCGCATACATGTATGCGTGCATCAGATCTTTTTCGAAGTATTCATAAATGAGCAGTGAGAAATGAAAAAGTTTTTTGGTGTTCATATTTGAATAGAATTATAATAGAAATTGGCTACACCAATACTTTAAATAAACTTTTCGTATTTTATTTAAGTAAATAAAACTAAAAACAGTTTTTTCATAAAGTTTTTACAAAATATAATGAGATAAGTTGTAGTTATAAAAATAACAAAAATATATTTCATTCTTTAAATTAAGCCAAAAATTACACTTTTGCACTGTGATTCTTTTCCTTCGTCTTCATTTTTTTTTTTTTTTTCATTTGCTTCTGAGGGATGCCTTCGCATTTTGTCCAGTAACCCTTGGCATTGCGTAGATATGAATACATGAATTGAGAAGAATTACCATATTCTCACTAAAAGCAGGGACGTAACAAATAAAAGACAACTGACGAAAATGTTATATTTAACCATTAAAATTGATGAATTCAAATAAATGTTTTTCAATTCAATTAATTTTTTTTTCATTTCTTATTCATATTTATACAAAACCAATATAAACCACCTCAGCGTCATTATGTTACGCAGGTGAATTTTTCCTGCTGCAATAGCAGCACCATACTCATAAACACTACTACTAACACGTTGACAGTTCAAATAACAAAATGTGAACACGTATAAAAATTTCATATATGATAGGTTCACTTATGAATAATGACAAAATTCTCATATATGAATACTCATAAATGAAAAAAAAAAAACTGTTTTTGCATTTTATCACATGTGAATAGCAACGAATAAAGTAAATCTACGCATACATAAACGACAAAATCAAAACAATTTCTAGGCTCTCACACATGTATGCGAAGAAGCAGTAAAGTATAAAACGTTCTTATTCGTGTTCATATACGAACAGTGAGGGTGGCGATGGGACGATGGATGGTAGTCTGCACGTTGACTACAAAACCAAAAACAGACCTGGGTTCAACTCCAGTTTCAGACTAAAATTATAATAAAAAAAAAAAAACATCTCGCATTTTTCTGATGTGCATTAGTGTGTGTGTCTTTGTGTGTCAGTTGTTGTCGGAAGGTTTCAGTGTCGAAGGCATAGCCACTGGTCACTGAACAATACCGGCTTCAGCTGATAGCAATCCACAATCGCATCAGAACGCCCTCCTTCGTCGGTATTGTGTAGCACCGGCGAAGTAAAACAATAATAAAAATGGCTACTAAACTGAAGCTTCAGCACAGCTACGAGTATAAACAAATAACGTGCGAAAGCTTTACCTCCTGTCGTTTCTCCTACTATCCCTTTCCTATTATAGCACAATGCTTCGCATGTGTAGGAGTCATCTCCTGAGTGCTGGTCCCAGATAAAAAAAACAAAAAAAAAAAAGTTAGAGAACAATTCGGTAATCTGGTTTGGATAACTACTTTTGAATAATTTTTCTACTTTAACCTTATTTTCATACTAAAATTAATTTATTTTGATTTTAGGCGTTTTTGATGTTTCAATCTTTGATTATACAATTTTGTTCAATATTCTAAACAGTGATAGTGTGTATCCAGCATAAGTGAAAAAAATTTTATTAAGAAATCATGCTAAATTCATGATGTTTGTGAAACCATTCATCGTATTAAACAATATTTTCTCCGTGTACGTACACAGAGATGGAGAATAAATGTGAAATTCATTTAGTGATTTCCATTGTTATAACAAAATGGATACAATGACTAAATGAATGGATAAGCAAATGAATAAACAGAAGTTTATCTAAAGGAAGACTACACAGTTTTTGCTTTGCAGTCAGTAAACGTCGTGGTTGTCGGGTGTTTCATTTAGTGGTTGTACGTTAGATTGTGCATGTTTGCTGAATGTATGAAAGAAATACGTGAATGTACTGGGTTGCTAGAGAAGAGAAAAATGTAACATTGCCTTTGTGTAGTAAACAATTATTCCAACACCCACTACAGAACAATAAGAATGTGTCTCATGCAACATTACAATTCATGACATATTTTATTTGTATTAGTGCGACTATATAATACTGGTAATGAAATACAAAATAATCAAGTACATATCTCTATACCCAACAAACACCATTACAATAATTTTAAACACGATGGTTTATTCAGTACAGCTAAAAAATTCGCAGAAAATGTTTAACAACTGTCTGAACTTAAAATATTTGTCTTGCAACGTTGTCATCAAAAGCACTGGCAATGTACTTCCAATAATATTGTCATATATTACTCAACCGCCCATAAATATTAAGATCGGTTTTGGCAACTTTTTCCAAACAATAATCTAACAACAGTGTAAACTGACAATTTTCGTTGGCAGATAACATTAGTGTC
Source organism: Dexiosoma caninum (assembly GCA_963924685.1). NCBI lineage: Eukaryota > Metazoa > Arthropoda > Insecta > Diptera > Tachinidae > Dexiosoma > Dexiosoma caninum. The sequence goes on from OZ004725.1 coordinate 89,289,981, forward strand.
GGATAACTTTGTGGTAATATAACTGCAAGGTTTTCTTACAATAGTCTGAACGGACAATTTATCTTTTGCTGACAATTTTTCATTGTTACGAGTTATAAGTCTCTGAACTATATATAAAACTAAATTTAATTAAAAATTAATAAAACTCATTTTAATATTTTTATACCTCCACGGAAGCAACGAAACTCACTAAAGAAAGCTTCATCAGAATAAAATTGCTTGGCATATTGAACACTGCTTCCACTTCACTGAATGGGCGCTAAAAAAGAGAACATCCCGCAAGAACAAGCCTATTTCAAATTCATTGGAAATCGACCACATTTGCAATACTTCCGGATCACAATATTAAGATCTTTTTAATTTCTTTGGAAGATCTTTTTATGCTGGGCTGTTTTTATAAGACCTCATGGATGGGCTTACCGCTCAACAATACGTGCAAATGAGTGTTCTGTTCGTGCAACGTTGCGCGCATTTTGCCCATCATGATGATTATTAACTTCTTTTCGACAGCACTGAATTTGTGCTTAGAATTTCAGTATGAGCGATAAGATTGTGTAAACTCTCACCGAGATCACGCGACTTTATCTTTAGGGGTTTTTTAAATCGCACGGTTAATGTGAAGTAAAGCTGTGAAGCTAATTTTTTAAATTGGTATTAAGTAGAAATGTTTAAAATTCGTTTGAAAAAATTAGTATTATAATTTAGTAAAATTCCCCAAAAAGATTAAAGAGTTATTACTCTGACTATACTCGGTCAAAAATAATTGTACGGCAACACTGTATAAAAAATAAAGCGATTGTTTAATTGCATTTATTTAAACTTAATTGCTTCTTACAACTACATTTAGATATGGAAAAAGTCAGCCTATGTAGGCAAGTAAGAAAATGAGAAAACGCCTGTATTATGGAGTTTGTGTTTCAGATTTAACATTGCTCAAACTTCTCATTTATTTAAATTAAAGTTTAATATAATATCTCTAGTGGTTCTTAGAAACATTTGTGTAAATGTTCCCTCAATATCTCCATTACCAACAGTGAACTAGCTAACCCCTCCTAAAACAATTTTAATGTATTTTCTTTTAGTAAAAATATTTTTCTGAATAAGTTAAATATTTTGAGAAAAGTTCCCCGTAAAATTAGAAGTAAAACAATTCATTAGTTTTGTTTTCCTGAGGAAGCCGAACAACGAATGTGCTAAATATTTGGAAAAAAAAATGGATGTTTTCTGTGAAAATTTATTTAAAGTGCGAATAACTTAATAAAAAAGGTGAAATAAATTTTATATTTAAAAAAATTTTCACCACTTATGCTCCAATATACACATCTGATCAGAATAAAAGATGCGCTTCTGGATATTTTATTATGGTATGGTTTATTATCCCTCTGGCAACTTTAGCTTTCAACACACCTAGCAACAAAGTGAAAACATTCTTTAATTTTTGTAAAGGTGGGTCGAATTACACACTGTCTTAAAGACGAACCATCTCTCTGTTCTGTTATTGACATTTGTAAAAATGGCGAATTTTGACGGGAAATAGCTTGTTCTCTTACCTGCTTACTACATTTTGTTCACAACGCATTAAAAAATTGTTTAAAAATAGATAGAAGATAGACAGAATAAAATCCACTGCGACTCTTCATCGCTGTATTGTGCAAATTTAAAAGAAAATACACATTAAAGTCTGCCGCGAAGAATCACAAGAAAAAAGCTCCTTTGAAGAGCAAACAAAAAATTTTACTAAATTTTTAAACTAGCAAATTAAATGAAAATTAAATGAAAATTAAATTAAAACTAACGGGTTAATGATTTTAAAGTTGCGAAACTATATCAAAATTCAGCGATAAAATAATATTAAAAATACTTTTTAATTTCAAACCATTTTCAATTTAAGACTAAAAAAATATGTTGGGTGGGTATATATGAGATATGTATGAGTATACAAGTACAAAAATATCAGCTATGCAATTGTTGGTTATATAATGGCTGAAAATACGTTCACATTCATACACATAGAGCACGTATTTGGAATCACAGTGAAAAGATATACATGTGCTTATGGGGTGTACAAAAGGTAGCTTAATAGCATATGTCAGAAATTCGATATAATTTTTTTCGCTGATTAGCTGCTCCCAATACGTAAATTTCATTATCAGAGAGCTTTTCGGATTTAAATATTTAATTATGATCGATACTAAATGCAATTTTAAAGGTTATAATAGTCTGAAAATATATTAAAAAACAATGATGCTCTTGGTACTTTTCTTGGACCAATCATTCAGTTTGATTATTGATTTGTAACTGATTTAAACATATAAAAGTGGCCCCACTAACATAAACATGGCATGACCAAAAACTAAATATTCCAACAATTAAAAAAAATTGTGAGTAATGAAATGTTTGTATTTTCGCAATGAAATTATTATTATAATTGTTTGCCAACTGTTGCATTAACAAATGACAAAAATAATAAAATCCCATTGGCTGCCTACATAGCTTAGTACATGATCATAGTCTTATCAATCTGGAGGTGCCCCTAGACCTGACTGTTTCTTGTGGTATCAAAATGGGCCTATGGTCTGCACGTTGACTACGAAAGCTGAAAATTTCATAGGTTCAACCCCAGTGTCAGACTCATAAAAACATCTCGCATTTTTTCTGATATACATTTGTGTATGGCTTTGTGTCAGTTGTTGTCGGATGGTTTCAGTGGGAAAGGCCTAGTCACTGGTCACTGAAAAGTAGCGGCTTCAGCTGTTACCAATCCACAGGCATATCAGAACGCCCTCCTTCGTCGGTATTGTATAGCACCGGCGAAGTAAAATAATTACTAAAAATGGGTACTAAAACGAAGATTCAAAGACGCTACAACAGTGCTATAGAACGAAGAAGTTAAGCTACTATGCTACTATGCCTTTCCTCTAGTTCCAGCACAATGCAACGCATGTGTAAGGGTCATCTTATGAGTGCTGGTCCAAGATAAAAGAAAAATATCCGATTAATTTAAAATAAAAATAATAAATATTCGATTAATTTGAACTTAATAATTTTTATCATTTATCAATTGTGTGGGCTTCACAAGAAGAAAACACTTGTACTAAATTTAAGTTTTTTCTACTTAATATTAGTACGAGTCGTACTTAAAAATTCAAGTAAGAATGGTACTCATATGTGTTTAAAACAAGCCGACAAGAAGATTACTTGAGAGATCAAATCCTGGAAATTCATAAAATGTGTATAAAACTCTTAAATAAAAGGAAAATTCATAAACTAATTATAGATTTTATTTTGTATTTTTGAAATTCTCAAAGATTTTTCGAGAGTTTTTGTATAAACAAGAAAGATGCTTGAGCTTTTTAAAAACTTTGGTTCATGGTATTCTGATGAGTTGGTATAAGCACCAACGAAACGAATGTTTAAATATATATGTTTAAAAAATTAAATAAAGTCCTTTATTCCAATACACAAGTCAGAAATTCTTCAATTCAGCACATTTTAGACTTCATTCGATCTCGGTTTGAATTATGTACTCTGTACTTGATTTAAGAAAATCCATAGTTCCGTTACCATAGTTTTGACACCGCTTGGGATTGATGTAAGTACGTATGAATTGATTTTTATTTTGAGCGCTGCTCTGCACAGTCCCTCTCCAAAAATTAAGTTACACATCATGTCACTGCTGTTGGTAGGAATCTTAATTGAATGAGTGCTACTTCTCTTAAAAATAAAAACAAATGTGTGAAAGTGAATGCATGAGTGAAAGTCTTCGTTACTTTCCTCCTTAAGGCAAGTAATAATACAATTGTATAAAATATAAAAAAAAAATTTTAAAAAAAATACAATTAGTTTTACCCTTCACTGTGCATTTCAACCCACTCTCTTGATTGTTCATCAGTACTCAATGGAAAAGTAACATTTTCAAGAAAATCTTATTTAAAAGAAAGTACATAGAAACGAATAATAATGTAATTCTAAGAAGGCAACCCAGCCAGCAAAATAGTCCGATGTCTGTCAAATATCTGAGATACGTTAGGTATCTCTGTTAGGTAATACTTTTCATATAGTTTTGAAATTTTGAAATCGTATATATAAGTAGTTATTTTCTTATTTTTATTATTATATTTTCAATTTTTAAAATTATTAAGAGAATTTTGAATTTGCATATTTATGTTGTAAATTATATATTATTTGTTTAAACAACAATTAATGTTATCAATTCCTTTTTTTTAATGGCTTCCACTGTTCCTAGTGTTAACTTTCAGTAATACACAATCAATCACTTGATTAAATTAATTAATATATTAATCAAATATTAACTAAAAATCAATTAAAAAGTTTATTGAAAAAAATCTTTCTTTTATTTTTTTTTTTTCTTTTAAAAAAGTAATTGAATTAATTAATAGCATAATTGAATTTCAATATTATATTAAATATCAGTTTTAATTGAAAAAAACCACTCGTAATTTTTTCAGTGTAGTAGCAGAGAAGAAACTAATCGAACTTCGAAGTTTCAACAATTAAATAGGCTGCCGTAATGTTATAAAAATAGAACTTATTATTTTTTCGAAGAACCACATAACTCTGCGAATTTCGCCACTTTCTGCTTCTAAAACGTTTTCAGATGTGATTTTGAATATTCACAGATTGTTACACAACACTTCGGTATAGCTAAACTTTATTTGATTTTCTTTTATAACCGATAAAACGTTACGTGACATATCACAACGTGACATATATGGTTGTTTAATATAATGACGTACAACTGAAAGAATTTTGTTTTTAATTTTACCACTTATTTGTATATACATATTGTATATACGTATATTTACTGAATTCATGTGGTTTTCAACAAAAGTAAACTCTCTTATTATTAAAATACAGTTTTTCTTTCGACGGTTTGATTTTTATTTAATTGGGTCTATTTTTAATTTTTCTTTATACTTGCGTGCCGTTTCCTTCCTCTTATCGCGTAAAGAACAATGAATATTTTAGTATGCAAGTTTTTAATTTCAAGAACTTTACCCGAAACATGATTAGATTTTAAGAAAACTTAACTGTGCTTGAAGCCGGTATGACACTACATTTATTTTGTATTAATTAATATAAAATTGATTGAAAGGGACAGCAAACCAAGAAAGAAACAAATACAATATAATATTTACATTTTTAAATGTTGCCTTCTTATTTTAATTTAAAAAAAACGCTAAAGAAAAATATACGCGCAAAAGCTAAACCCACAATTGCAGACAATCGCTAAGTTGTCATCATATTTATCTTGTTGTACTCTTTGCCCCTGATTAATTTTCCCTTTACAATATATTTGCGCTCTTCTCGAAAATTTTAACAAGGCAGAAAAAATATACTACCATAAAGGCTATATGAACTCGTATGCATTTAAAACAATCCAAAGGTTATAAACGATGCTTTTCTGTCATGAATATGACATTAGAATATCAATAACAGCGAATCAAAAATTTAACGTTTATTGATCGTTTCTCTATTTTTTAAGTTCATTTGTTAATGGAACAAATACTTTACAACAACCGTGAAAATAGTCCGCAGCAGTACATTTTTGATCGTGGCATTTTCAGTAAAAAAAATTGTTATCTATAAACTATAATATTTTGGTCACGGTATCCTTTCCTGTGGAAATGTCCTTATCTATATCTCATTTAGCTTCACTTCTATGCAAGTATCGTCTAATACATATATACAATATACTTAATTAAAAATAAATTCCAAAATAAATTCAGTTAATATAAAATACTACATGTGCACGGTATTGAATTTTGATATTCTTTTGTTTTGTTTCATTTTTTAATTTTTTCATTTGATTCGAAATGCATTAGTTATGCTGGCCGATGGCAAGCCTGGTGTAGATGAGAATAAAAAACTAAAAATAGAAATGTGAGTATGTTATAAAAGTAAACTCATGGATTGTTATGTTTTTGTTTATAGATTTTTTTTTTGGTTTGTATATTTAATATTCAAACAATTCTCGTTTGATTAATTGAATTTTAAACATATATATCTTGGGTTTATATTCAGACGTTGGGAAAAATCCACTGATGAGCTAAGTAAGCGTTAGCGAAATAGTACTATATGGATATGCTTTCCTCCTCAATTTTTGAGTTGCTTTTGTAATAAAATGCTTTATGATATTTTTCATACTGTATGAGAATATCATAAGGTATGTAATAATAAATTTCACATATAGTTTATAAAGGGAAAAAGCACAATTAGAATCATATGTATAAATAAATATTCCTAAAATAAATTCAGTTAATATAAAATACTACATGTGCACGGTATTGAATTTTGATATTCTTTTGTTTTGTTTCATTTTTTATTTTTTTCATTTGATTCGAAATGCATTAGTTATGCTGGCCGATGGCAAGCCTGGTGTAGATGAGAATAAAAAACTAAAAATAGAAATGTGAGTATGTTATAAAAGTAAACTCATGGATTGTTATGTTTTTGTTTATAGATTTTTTTTGGTTTGTATGTTTAATATTCAAACAATTCTCGTTTGATTAATTGAATTTTAAACATATATATCTTGGGTTTATATTCAGACGTTGGGAAAAATCCACTGATGAGCTAAGTAAGCGTTAGCGAAATAGTACTATATGGATATGCTTTCCTCCTCAATTTTTGAGTCACTTTTGTAATAAAATGCTTTATGATATTTTTCATACTGTATGAGAATATCATAAGGTATGTAATAATAAATTTCACATATAGTTTATAAAGGGAAAAAGCACAATTAGAATCATATGCTTAATTAAAAATGTAATTTCTTTTCACTTGGAATTAAAAGAAAAATTCTAATTACTCATATGTGTAACATATTAGACGCATCTGTACGAAATTAGTCAGAAATCTATGAGCCATGACAATTAAATCCCTCCGATATATCCATACGAAGTTTAATATTTAAGATGTGTCTGAATTCTAAAAGAATAAAGACAGACATTTGTGAAAATTGTCTGAATGAGACAAAGTCGGATTACTTTGCTCGCTGGGATCATATCGCACGCACACACACAGACAATCATCTACACAAAAAGAAAAGTAATGTTATTGTTAGCTGATTGGTTGAACATTGCAAAACTTTGCATTCAGGATATTTAACCTTCTGCTAACACTATTTCAAAGTTCATTTCTTTCTTCAACTTAAAGGTTTAGGGTGAAATTATTTTCTATGCCAACAATTTAAATAAAAATTAAAAATTATCAAGGCCGATGAAACAAGCAACAAAATTCTTTTATATTTATAAATTCTTTAATAGTTAATTAATTTAATTCTGGAGTAAATAATAATTAAAGAAAGCTTAAAATTTTTGACACTATGTTTCTCAACTCATCATATTATTTTATTCCTTTCATTTACGAATTTAATTTAGTCTATGGAAATTGTCAATTTCTTTCAAATCATACAAATATGTTTAAAAAAAATCGTTCACAAAATAAATTTCTAAAAATTTTCACTATTTAGTTGAATAAATAAATAGAATTCTTTTTAATAACTTTTCATTCCTGGGAATGCTGTTAAAAGTTTCAATAAACATTTTATATTAAACTTGTGAAAACTTTTATAGTTCCAAATAGAAGAATATGAAAAATGATCGTAAAAGTTGGTTTTATGGCATTTTTCTTTGTGGTGATATTGAAGGAAAATATTTCCTTCACACACAAATTTTATTTTCGTCCGTCAACCACCTTCGTAGCAAACAAACTGCGTATCATTTAGAGAGCAAAATAAGTTTGTAAATTTTATTGCTTACGAGGGTGGAAAATTTAATTTATTTAATTCAATAGAATAAGACACAAACATTGTCAATACAAAAAAAAGAAATGGCTATTTTTTTTTATTCTCATAGCAAATTGTTCGACTTAAAAAAATCTTCAAGGGGATTAAAAATTAATTACATTTCCACAATTTGGAAGCGTTGTTCTGGCGTGTACCGATACATGAGGACATGCCAAACAGTTTGCCATTCTCAGCTGCCAACCTGTAGTTACGCCGATGCTAATTATTTACATCTGGTGTCCTCGATATTGTCACATTCCATGTGGAAAGTGATGAAACTGGTGAAAGTTTTTAAAAGACTTTAATTATTTCCACCAACCTTCGTCTTTTGTAGTGTCTGTTTTTTCACAGTAAATTTCTATTTACTTTTTTCTAACTATTCTTTTGAGATCAACCTCGTACAGAGAACGCATTTCACGTTCGCATGACAAATGCTCTTTTAATGACTTTTTTTACAGGACAGCATCCGTCCCATCCATTTTATATCTCTAACCAACTGAATTTGCGAATTACAAACCGTTAACGTTCTAATCGCTTCTTTTCTTTCGGTTTATATTCCTGTTTCCTTTCTTACTTTTATTTTATTATTTCTTATTAATAAATATTAAAAAGGCCATAACAAAGCCAAGGAAAGTCATATTAAAATTCGTTTGCATATATTTTTGTTATGTTGCTTAATTTTGATTTGACGTGCATGCATACGAAAATGAAGAAACCTTAATTTCTTTAGGCAATTTTATTTTCTTTATATTTATTTTTGGTTCGTAAACTTTATTGTTTTAGGTAAACGCGTGCCATTAAAATTTTTCGATATGGTATTTTTTTATGATTTTTTTGGTCAATATTACTAAACATGGTCAAATTGTACACAAAATGGTGTCATGTTTTATTATCACAATTTGAAGCTAATAAAAATGTTTTTATTTAGTTCCCGATTTAATATTAAACACGTTTTATTGCGTCATAAAATGTTGGGGGAAGTCAAAAGGTAAGCCGAATATGGCATTTTGAAAGAGTCTTGTTTTTAAAGCAAAAGAATTCTGCAACAGAAAAATATATTTCTATTAACTATATTGGAATTTTATTGGGATGTTATAAGCCCATGCTTCAATATATACTGGGTTGAGAAAACTGTATGTGATTGGCTTAAAGAGCAGATGTTAATAGATATTTTGTCCCTCAGAGCACATAAATTAATTATATATTTGAATCGGTTTTTTTTTTTGTCTTGGACCACAAGTGTGATTTAGAAATACACTTTCCGCAAATTAGTAAACTGCCTTTCCGCCAGTTTTACATCTTAAGTATGATTTCCAAGAATAATATTTATTTCTGTGAAGAAATTGATGTCTTCAATTAAGCTGTATTCAAATTATATGTATTTGTCATATAGAATGCCATCTTTTAACATGGTAAATTTGTATACACAGACTAAACAATTTGAAATAATGGCATGTGTTATTTATCTATGTGTACTACAGGCAACAACTTTTATTTAGAACGTATTCTATTTTCAAGTGATAAAGCGTCTGAAATCAGCTGTTTTGCAATAGAATGTTGTTTGTGGTTCGACAAATATATATGAAAATCTCTTTATTTATACATATTGTTTTAAAAACCTAAATTTTGAACTTAATTAAATACAATTAGAAGTGAATAGAAATAAAAATCAGTATAGAATTTGCCATCAGTACATTGTTGTGAACTATTATAGGTTATGTCACATGTACACAACATACCAACGTGTGAACATAAAAATTATAAACCTTTTGTAAAATGCAGTGCTTGACGTGCACACAAAATCATTTGTGATATGGAAACTAGCGGGGTTCGCTGGAGAGGGCAATTCGATCCCAAAGCACGACCAACAACATTGCTGACTTGAAATTAGTTTAAATTTTTCAACTTTACATAGGCCAGTGATCGATAACATACAGGCAGTTGACTTGATGCTAACATCAATTGAAAATTGGAGCTCTGTGTGTGCTTTTACGAGGGAAGTTGCGGCGAAGGATAACAGAGAGCAAGATATGCAGAACGGGAAAGCAGCATTCGCTGAATCACCACTACCCTGAAATAATCCTTGGATGTGGTTCCGGGGAAAATTGGACGGGAGAATGATGCACCAGGCGCCTTGCAAGCGAATCGTGCATATTGGCTAGCCCGGGCTACCAATATCAGTTTAAGATTACCCTGCCCCTAGCTCGCTCGTATAGCACAAAAAAGAAACACGATTAAATAAACGAATTCATAAAATTTCAATAAATTTAGTTCCGTAATCCGTTAAAAGCAACGCTGTACTGTTTTGTTCATAATAAAATCCTCTTGTAACGCAAGTCAATCAAGCAGAAAGTAATAATGCAAAGGGGAAAAATATATATGGCGCGAGGGGGAGGTAAAGACAATTCCTTTTTTATTTTTAAACAAAACAAAAGGAAAAATCGAAAAACGGGGATTTGAAGTTGGATTTGAATTTAAGGTTTAACAAAAGCAAAACAACAATCCAATTCAATTTTAAATAAATGCAAAAAAATAAATTCAAAAAAAAAGATACAAAAAAATAAAAAACTACATTCCACATGGATACCAGCAAGTGAACAAATTTTATAAATTACAAGTACATACGATAAGCACACATGCATACTTATGAGCGTATGTATGTTTATTGTATCTATTATTTGTTACAACAAACGGAGAGTAATCATATAAATATAAATTTATTCATATAAAAATTTCTATTTTCAATGTGTGTGTATGCGTGTAAATGTAAAAAAAAAATGAAGAGCTTTGGCTAAATGCGAAATCGATTGGAAAACAATTTCCAATTTTTAAAGAATTATCACCAGCACATTCGCGCGTGCTTCACTTAAATCACACATAAGTAACCTCTAAAGCTGCTACCAGTGGCGTATGAGAAATAGATGTATTCTTGATTATGGTGCTGTTACAGCCACAGCTGCTGCTACCTAGTAGACACCTGCAAGAGACCATTCGCTACTATTATCAACAATGAATTCAGCTTAATACTTTAATGGTATTTACTATACAACGCACACAATATAAAAAAATTTATAAATACAACTGAAGAATACACATGTAAAATGTGCCGTTCACTTAAACACGGATTCAGTAATCGCTGCACAAAAAGCAGCACAGGAATAATAATAAACAGTAGCACAACAACATAAAATATGAATTCGTTGAAATCAACTGAGTTTTTACTTTTATTTTGCGATTTTGTTAAGTTAGAGAACGAGAGCAACATCAGTGATGCCGATTTGTCTTTTTTTTTTAATTTAATGTGGCAAAAATTTGTGAATAATATATAGTACACCCTATTTAATTATGCTTATTTATTTAACAGGAGTAAAATTTAATTACGATTATTTAGTTATGTTTGTTGCACTGTATAGCTAATCGATATACTTACTTATGTATAATTGGAATTTTTTAACTTTTTAAAAAATTTGGTTGATTGTCTACTGGTAATTTGGTATCAGCACCAATCAAATGCTCATATATACTACCTAAACCATACAACAAACATACTGAAGAAATATTTTTGGATAATGGAGTTTATTAGAAATTTTAATTCTAAATTATTTTAATATTATTAAAATTTAAATAAATCATAATTTATAGTTGTGTGGAACTGAAAGAAAAATAGTATAATAGGCAAGCACGTTTTTTTGTAGCCCATTTTATGTTCATACTACTTAGCCGGTTTTGATAAGATATATTTGGTTTTAAAAATTGTTCGACACAGACGTGCACAATCTTAATTTTATTCAGATCGGATTAGTACTTTCACACCATTAAACAAAACACTTCTCTTCTTATTAGATGCAATAAAAAACAAAAACAAATATACCTTTGCTTTACTAAGGGCAAATTGAGTGAATCAAATATAAAGATTTTTATTCCGCTCTTTAATAAATATGTATGTAGGGACTATATTAATTTTTATGCGGGAGTGCATAATAAAAGTGTTAAAAAATATGTAGTAAAATAAACATGATTTTTCTTAAAGAATTTTTAGATTGATTTTTAATAATTATGAGAGGGTTGAGGGCAGCGAAAGGCACTAATTTAATCTATTATAAATAAAGACAAGAACAGTAAAAATTAAACCACTAAATTATAAATTTCTTACTTCTTTGAAAATTAAATAAATTTAAAAAAACCGGAAAAAATCATGGAGGTATTTTAAGATCACAGTGTTAGCAAAACGGCAACACTGATCACTACGTTAGATTTGATAGAAAAAACAATTAAAAGGCAGCATCATTCACTGTGTGGTCTGATATTGATATTGTAATTCATTGTTGTGACTCCACATTTAAAAAACAACAATAAACTTTATGCCCATAAGTCTCCGTCCATACTGTTGAGTTTTTGCTACAAAAGTTTTTTGAATTCTGTTTTGAAACTGCAGCAGTGTCCATACATGAATCTTTTGCTTCATGTTTAGTATTTTTTATTCCTCCCTTCTATCTTCTTTTTTTAATTTTTTTTGACATTTCTCAATACCGAATGTAAATATAAAATAACTACCCTGTGATAGAAGGTGTGAATATTTTTTTTTTGATAGACATTTGAAGCACAAGGTATAATTTGAAGCAAAATGACGCTAAGAAGAAAAATTATATAATAATTTTTATATAATTTTATATTTTTTTTTTTAAATTTTTGATTATATTTCACAAAAAATTAACAATAAAACAGGGTAGCTATTATCATGATAGATGTTAACAGTATACCAAACGAAAAGAAATAAAATGAAACGTCAAATACACCTCATGTCAAAAGATGCAAATAAGAAATTCAACAAAAACTGCATGTACATGAAACAGCGTACATACTTACACTGCTCTTCCCCTTCTCATCAAAAACTCAAAACTTTTGCAGCATATGCTTCACAGTATGGACGGGGACTTACAATGAATGGAGGAATACAATGAATTTTATACGAGTATTGAGAGCTACACACACATACACAGTAGTTAAAAAATGCTTTTGAATCAACAGTCGCAACTTATACAAAGTATGAATGCACAATTTTATTAATTTTGGCACCCTTGCAGTGATCTGCTACCTACATACATACATACATTGTTGTACTTGAATTGCAGCGAAGGAAGATGATGATGGATGAGTACACTGGAAAATATAAATTAGGAAAATGTCAAATACATTTTCTTTACGATATTTTATTCCGATAATTTGTACTGTCTTTATTATATATGTACTGTCATATTACACTCATGCATTCAGAATTGCTATGGGTGTGGCTGCGTGTACAGCATGGTTAAAATACAATTTGCAAAGATAGTGAATGTTTGGTTAATTAATCGATTAATTTAAAATTATAGAGTTTCGAATAATTTTTCATACGTGATATTTTGCAAAACTAAATTAATTCAGTGCATTTTTCACTAATTATTCATAAAAATATTTTTGATTTTTTAAGTCCTTGTAAATTCAAGTTTCCTTACATATTTTCGGAAATAAATAGATAATATTTATTAGGAAGATTTATTCTTTAGTTGCGTATGTGCAAAATACGGGTTCGAATTATAAGTTTTTGCTGCTGCATGAATATAAATAAGTTTTTCTTTAGGCGAGTTGAAGCCATTAGCGTTGTCAACGTGGTGTTTGTACGTGTAAATATAACCAAAATCGAAGAACCGCAAATAAGTTGCAATATTTAATTTGAATTAATATCTCTGTCTGACATTGTTTGTGTGGCGATTAATAGTGGATTTGCATATTGTTTCTATACACTTTACGAGAAAGCATACCCGAGCCTTGGATCTACTTCAATTTGTGGGAAACAATTTCTTTGAGTGAGGACAATCGCAAGTATTATTTTGCTGCAATGTAAAAAAGAAAGAATATGTCTTGCTTTTTTGTTCATTTAGATATTTTTATAAAAGAGTTCTTGATACAAAATAATTTTAGAATAATCGTTAAACAAAAAAATTCAGAAAAATAAGAATAGTAATCAGATTTGCAAAATATGAAGAAGAGGATGTGTTTTTAAATTTGTAGTGTAAAAAAATAATACGTTTTTTTGTAAATCCAATTTTGAGAAATATTTGCTTTTACGATATGTAATCAATGCCGTGTAATATTTTCTTCTGTCTTTATTTTTGTGTAGCAGTGGACATCGGATATCCCGCACGAATGTAATGTATGGCACACTGAAAATAGTTTTAAAAGCGGGGAGTGTAGAGAAGAGACAGGTAGTGGAATGATAAGAGTAAGAATGTTGTATAACTCTGCAGTTGCTCTTTCTGATAATTTGTGGAGCATCTCTGTTGTTACTTTGACGCATTAATTTTTAACAGCTAAAGAAGAGTCATTCCAATCATGTTTTTAGTTCTCCCTGATGAAGGAGGGCGCTGTTCGCATAAGCATACCTAAAAAGGGGTGATATTAATATTGAAGCAAAGCGCTAACCACTCAGTCAGCAACATCAACGTGTTTCAGGACTACATGGAGGCCAGTTTACGTATATTCATCTGAACATCATTTTCCTATTAAATTTTACTGGTATCCAAAAGCTTCTACAATTGGACCAATTGAATTTTGTACGCCTGAAACTTTAGATCGTTATGTAAGTGGCAATTTAAGCATATTTAAAGCATTTGCCTTCGTGCTTCCTCCGTCACGAACAGATTCCATGTTTTGTATTATTCCTGATAATCGCAGCGATTTTTATTTTTCCAATGTTGTGGTGATTGCGTCTAAATTTTATATTCAATTTCGGATGAGAGATATCCTAGATACATTAGTCAATTTATTTTAATATCTAATATTGCAAAGACGTCTACGCGATGAGGTTGACAAATTATAATTTCTGTAAAAATCTTGCAGACACAATACCCTTTGCGGTTCAGAGCAATGGTCAGTAGGGGCTTAATTTCCAAGAGCTACGCTGCAGATTAAGATTAACCAGTACCCCCTTCGGGATCGTTGCGTACACACAGTATGTTAAGCACTTATGCATTTCCATGTGAAATCTCTATATATGTTGACGAAAAAAAAGTTACATCAATAATGAAGGCTGATTGCAGTGGAAACTTTCCCGCAAGTTATTTGTATAATTTTAGTCATTCTCAAATGGGTGAAATGATTTTGTGGAAAATATTTTTCTATTATTTCTTGTTTAATAAGAATAGAATTAATTTTAGCAAAACCCTGTTACAAAACTCTCACTAACAAATGGCAAAAACGTTGCTTCTTTATGAGTGCGTATAATTTCAGTTATAACAAGTTCAGTAATGTTTTAACTTTTACCCGTATAAAAAAGTATTCACATTCATTTTCACACTTGAATGCCATTTCAAAAAAGGTGCCAAATCGTAATTTACATGGATTTTTATTCGATACCTGAAGAATTGAATTGAAATCCACAGCAAAGCTACCGCTAATGTATTGTAGATTATGCGAAATCCTTCTTCTTATCCTGCCTAAAGTCACTTGTTAGTACGACTTTGCTAAATGTTCTTGCATACAGCATACATACATATACATGAATGTAAGTATACTATCAACTACTTACATACATACACATATACATGTATGTGGAGAAGTGCGTTTGTGTGGTGAAAAATTTGATATTTCAAATTATGTGTGTCATTTTGTTAAAATGGAAACATCCAGACAAACCAATGAATATTTTTTTTCTCTCACTCTATAAGAAGAAGACCATGTGTGCCAGTGATGGAAAATGTGGCACAATTGGGCCATTTTTGGCACTACTTCATGTTATGTGGCACTATGGCACCATGGCACCCGTTCCCTACGTTTCGCTTTTTTTACTATTTAAAATTCTTTTCACTAAATTTCTTAACTTTTCATAATTGTTTGATATATACATTTGGTTTGATTTGGTTACAAATTTTGTATGACTTTGACACTTTGCCATTTTCAATAATATACCATCCTAGTATCTTGCTCAAAAATAGAATTACTGATTTCTAGCCAGTAAAAAAAAATTTTTATAATCAGCAAAAAGGCCAAAAAATTAATATATTAGTCTTTCAAATATACAACAAGTTGCTGACTTATGTAATAAACAATAATTTTTCATATTTTAGTGGACAAATACAAACATACCAGTATATAAGGATGCAGTTCTTATTTCCAACATCAATTTATGCAATTAGTTAAAAATTTTAAATTTAAATTCGGCTGATAATCGATGCCATACAGGCAGTCAAAATTACATGTGAATGTTAAATACTAAGGGTCTCTTTCACCAAACATATTTAAACACAATTTAATTTAATTAATGATCTTTATTTAAAGTATGTTTAAAAAAATTTTATTTTCACCAACTGAAATAATGAAACACAAGCTGTTTCATGCTGTTGCAAAATCAATATTTAAATGCAGAGTGGTGGCTACTTAAACAGTATTTAAATATTCTAGATGAAAATGAAAATCGACATTTAAATATGAATTGATATTTAAATAGAATTGGTGAAATAGGCTCTAAGACACTAAATCACAGACAAAATTGAAAATCACACTGACCAACAGTAGCAGAACGGAACAACATGCTGTTTTCGAAGGCTGCTACACCTTCATCTTCAGCGTTCTTCGTGTTTTCTCCACCGTGTATGATTATCAGTAGATGTACATCATTAGCTTTATATATTTATTATTACGGGTGCCTCCGTAGTCTAGTGCATGAGCATTAGTCTTATCAATATGGAGGTGCGGGTTCGATTTCCGCTTAGACCCTGGGTGTTTCTACAGACAAGCTTAAGAGCTTCGTAGAGTTTTTATTGTCTTTAAAAAAAAAAATATTTTCTTTTCATAGAATACGAGATAGTCTTCGTCGTTATTTTTTTTCTCCAATGAAACTCTAAATTTACCATATATAACTTACAATTGTCCGGACGGATTGTATAATACCGTTGGTTCGGTAATGATGGTGTTGAAGCATGATTGAAAACAGATCACTTCATTATCAGTAGATCTGTAGACCTTCAACCAAATTTTTCAAAAGTTAAAAACTTCTTAACTGTTTATAAAAAACTCCCACAAAATCTTTGCGAATAACTAAAATACAAAATCGAATTCTGTACTTAATTTAAGATTTTTTCTCGAATTAGCTTTTTCAAAAATTCCGGTGATGAACTACTGATGAATTGGTATAAGCAGCAACGAAATGTACTTAACCATACACCAAGTATAAACTCGTATAAATAATCGTAATTCATTCTCATTCATCTTGATTAAATATAAAAAAGCACAAGTTTAAATAATAACTCTAAAGTATAATTTAAAACTTAAATTGGTAAATATGAAACGGATAACTTTTTTGGGCAAAATAAGGGTTTGACACTATTTAAACAATTTGGGCACGTTATCAAAGCAAACTCCACACGAAATCAAAACTTTAAAATTCCATCACTGATGTATGCCTTTATTAGCAGCAACAGCAACAACAAGAATTTATGATTATATTTTTATTAGTATTCTTTCACACACACATATTTTCACTTTTTTTATTTTTATTTTTCTTCTCCAATGCCAACATTTATTTCCTTTCAAACATCGTATCTGGTATGTGCGTTGGCAAAATAAAGGAAAGTTGCTGCTATTTTATGATTTTATTGCATTTATATATAATTGGGTTTATCTTTTTGTAGTTATGAAGTGGCAGATTGTTCACATACAATTCCAAAAGGATTTGTGATTTAGAAATAACTTTTAGAGTTGATTAAATATTGAACCCTTTAATCTTTAGGGCTTTTGCACATTTGCTATGAATTTTCGTGTTCTTATTTCTTCAAAGAAACGAAGGCTCACAAATTAATATGCCCACATACGTATACGTAAAACGACCCAAGTTCGCGAAATGAAAATCTTCGTAACAGAAATTATTGGCACTGAGAATATCATATAATGTAGGGTGAAATAAATTAAAATTGAAGTAGAATGGATAATTATTCTAAAATTAGATCAATATAGTGACTCTTCCGAAGCAATTCTGTGTGTAGTTAGAGCTATGTCTCTACATCCAGAAGATCGTGACTTCTTTTCCCGGATTTTCTCAATTCCCAGAAAAGCGGGAATGATTTTTCGATTTAATGGGAATTCCCGCCAAAAACAAACAAATGTATTAAATAGGTTTATATATGTATCAAATGTCAAATGCGACAAACAGGCCTGTCGCATAAGGTGCAATTCGTTTATAATTTCTTGGAACCAAGAACACCCCTTACTGAGGGGTCCAGAACAGATACTAATACTGGCACTGTGTTGCAATTTTATTTGCTGCTTTCCAGTATTTTGTTTTGTTGTATGCGAAGTGTACCTAGATCAATATCACTTCTAATTCAAGGCAAAGTAACTCAACAAGTTTGTACTAGTATGCTTAATAATCAGGGAGATTAAAAACCTTCCATGCACAGTACAATTAAAATAAAATTTTAATTAAAAAATTTGTAATATCAATTACAAGAATTAATAACATTTTCAACTGTAAAGAAGCTAATAGTATCGATTAAATTATTATTGCTGATTTAATTGATTTAATTTTCATAAAAATTTTTAATAATTATGCAACTATTCTTTCAATTATACAACGTTACTTGGCTTACCGCACGGTCTCGGGCGCTGCGGTCCTGGTGATATGTGGGGAAATACCCATAGACCTCTTGGCGCGCGAGCGGTGGGAGGCTTGGAACTCGAGGGGGGAGGGCCCTGGTGTTGGTGCTATTGGTCTGAGACCCCAAACTGTCCGGCGATGGCAGGACAGGTGGACCGCGGACACGGTCGGCAGGTGGACGGCGAGGCTCATTCCCTGCGTGGAAGTATGGATTCGGAGGAAATTTGGGGAAGTTAACTACTTCCTGACACAATTCCTCTCGGGCCACGGATACTTCCGAAAGTACCTGTACCGGATGGGCAGGGCAGATGGTCCCGACTGCATTTACTGTGGTATTGCGGATGATGATGCAGAACACACTTTCTTCGACTGCACCAGGTGGCATACTGAGAGAGGTGCAATGGCGCAGCGGGTTGGCGGGTTCGCTCCTGCCACCGTGATAGGGAGGATGCTCGATTGTGAAGACAATTGGGACGCTGTGGCACAGTACGTGGGATACGTTCTGCGGAGGAAGAAGAGGGACCTCGATGCGCTGCTGCATAGCGGGGCCCCTTCTGACGGGGACCAGGCGATACGGGCCGGGGCCATGGCGCCGGCTGCAAACTTGGCGGACCCAGACGTGGGTGAGTGAGAGTGGTCCTGATTGGGACGTGGCTCTGGGCCTTCCCGAAGTAATGCGGAAAGCGGTCCCGGAGAGGAATCTACCCAGAGGAGGAGGAGGGAATTTTTTAGTGGCAACACCACTCGACGCAGAAGACGACGGTCTCTGTAAGTGCGAAGGCATTTTCAACCCTACCTCACACGCCAAAAAAAAAAAAAAAAAAAAAATTATACAACGTTACTCAATGTAATGAATACGATTATTTATATATGTTTGTTATATAATGAATTGTAAGAATGGCTTAGAAAAATTAAATAGATTTAAAATCAAATAATAAAATATTTGTCGTATAAGGAAAATTAATAAAAAAGCTATTTGGTTTGTTTTGTTTGTATATTTCGTAATTCCCAAATAGTTTTTGGGAGTTCTTCTATAAACATGTGAAATTTCTTAGCTTTTTTCAAGAGTTTGGTTAAAAGTCTAGACCAGCTAAACCATATAACAAACATAGACAAATAATTTTTATAATAAGAATTAAAAATTTAATTAAATATTTAAAAATGTCAAACAAACTTTTAATAGCAAGCAAAACATTTGAATTCAAATCGAATTTTTCTTGGATATTAATTTCTTTTTGTATGAAGAGTGTTGCATATATGAAATAAAACAATCAGACAAGCATTTAAATAAAAGTAAGCCTTCATTTGGTGTATTTCATAGCAAAATAAATAAAAATAATTTTTTATTTAAATATTGAGCGGAACTATAAATTAAGAATTTTATTGAAATGATTCAACTTTTAATTGAAAAAATATATTATTGTAATAATGGTCTTAATTGTACACTTTTGCCATAAAGATTTAAAATAATCTCAAGTTTGATCGCCCGAAGATTTTTGATATTGAACCTACTACCACTACGAGTCCAACTCTAAATAGTTGGGCACTAGTAGATCCGAATATTCCCTTATTTCATGAATAGGAATATTTTTTCAATACATAATTACATAAAAGTAAGCAAAAATTAAAACTATAAATAATATGTATGAAGAAAAAACTTTCTTTTAGTAAAGTAAGAAAAGAAAACTAAAAATTCTTCATAACTTGAATTTAAATTGGAAAAGTCTTATTTCTTCAGATCATACCATCAGAAAAATATCGCAATTGAGCAGCACTAAAAACTATCGAAAGCATTCAGTACCGGCTTCAGCTGATAGCAATTCACAGGCACACCAGAGGGCATTTCTTCGTCGGTATTGTGTAGCACCGGCGAACTAAAATAATTACTAAAAATTGTTACCGAAAACGAAGCTTGAAAATTTTATACGTCTTCTTGATATCAGAGGCGCTGCAGCACTGCTATAAAAGAAATACGTGCAAAAGCAGAGTTGAAAGTTGTTTTAAAACGCTTATGGCAACCCTGACTCTAAATTAAAAATTGGAAAACACACATGCTATCAAATCTTCACAACATAAATATTATGCCAGCAATTTGATAATATCGAAATTCCGATCGCATTTGATCTCGTTTTTTTTAAGTGGCTCATTTTCAAGTATTACAAATTGACAATTCTTTGTTAAATGAATATCTAATAATATAAAAATATATAATATGCATATGGATGTGTGTATTTACTTGCTTAAGTACAATATACCAACACATATTAAATGAAAAGCTAAATACGTTTGCGTGTGTATTTATGGATGTTGAAGAGATTATGAAATGGCAGGCAACAATACAAACACAAGCTCGTGCACATTTTGCAGATACGAACGAGTAAATGTTTAAAACATAAAGTGCACACATGTGGAAAAGTGCAAAAAGAAAATATTTATTTATATGCGTATGTATGTATGGCTGTGTAAAACAGAACGAACCATTCATCCATATGAATTTGCATTTGTGTGTATTTAATATATGAGGAATACCATATTCAATAGTTTGAGCTGTCAAATCATATTTTAATCTGCTTTGATTGCAAGTTTTTGCAACTACTGCAACAAGGATTGCTTTATACTGCAATAGTTGATTGTGACATTGACTATATATGAGCACAGTAGGATATTATATTGTTGTTGTTGTTATTGTTGTTGTTGCGATACTGTTTCAGTTGTTTTATTGATAGTGCTGTTATTGCAGCTGACTTTTGCATTGAGGATTTGCATACGAAATGTACCATTGATAGATAACGAAATTGAATTTTATTTATTAAAAACATCTCTCAATAATCTTAAATATACCCTGCCAGCAAATTGGTATTCGATTACAAATAAAATTGACTACCAATTCACTTGTATGGTCCTAGTACAAGCTTTGCTACAATGAAATGCAGAATTCTTCCAAATCCAAGTTTGTACATTTTGTGCAGTTATTTTATTTACCTGTGGTTCACTTTTATGCGTTGTTTTCCTTTTGTCTCTCCATTTACCAATTGTTTGATTCACTTTACAACAGAGCTTCGAACCACAATTTAATTTGTTGCGTTTTTCGGTTTCGTTCTTGAACTTTTATCGTTTCGGGTTACGTTTCGGTTTTCAATATTTTTTCGGTGCGAAACCGGTCTTATTCGGTTCAAAGTTTTTTTTTTTTTTTGAGTAGCATTTACATATGTTTGTACAAGAATTCCCAAAAAAATAATTTTCTTTCAATACTTCGTTGCTCTCAGGTATTTTTTTTTGGGAGTTTAAAGAATTTGTTTAAAAGTCTACTGACGATTTTTATGTTACCACCAAATGAAATGTACACATACACCAGCTAAACCATATAAAAATTATAATTTTTTTCCTGTTTAAGGAACGAAAAAAAACCGAAATGAAAATTCGTTCCGATTAAGGTTACGGTTTCTTGCATTTAAAATATTTGTGTTCGGTTACGGTTACGGTTTGGTTTTAAATTCCGGTTTTTTTTCCCGATTTTCGGTTCGTTTCCGAAGCGATGCTCTGCTTTACTTACATATTTATATCAATATTTTTCTCTCCTTTTGCGGTTTGGTCTATTTAAACACATTGTCGAAAGCCAGTAAGATGGCAACTTGTTTATCCATACAATTCATAAACATGTTTGTAACATGTTTACGAGAAAAACTGGTTACGGACAACTACCTTTTGAAAATGCACCTCTGTTTTTTTATACATTTGCTTGGCAACACGAGTTACATTTAAAAGTCATTCGAAGAAAAATTACGAAAAACAGAAGCAGAAAGCACGTTAGTAAAATGTTCTAAGTTTGCGAAACTTGAGAAGTAATCAAATAAATTGATTGATTTCACAAACATTTTTAATAGAAAGTAAAATAAGAAAGTGAAAAAAGGAATGAAATAGAATTTCTTATTTTTTTTAGCTGACTAATTATTATTTTCTATTTATACTTATAACTGGCTGATAAACAGTTAACTTCTGGGATTTTTTTATTAATAAGTTAATTATAGACCTAACTTTTGGTAACTAACTTTAATTGGTTAGTTGATAAAATATGGAAAATTGAAAAATTTACAAGTTATACAAGTGTCAACCACCATCAATTATGAAACTGTTAGCTTAATATACATTGCAAGTTAACTGAGGTGCCGGCAGGGTACATTCACATACACCAGCTTAAGCATTTATGCATAAAGTGAACATATATTGAATATATATTGAATAAGTTTTTTGTAAATTCTAGCAGAAAATATACTTAAAATTAATTAACATTATTTTGTATATTTCCGGTTAATCGTAACATTTTAGTCAGAAGAAAATAGACATGAGCCAGCATTCGAAGGGGACAAGGGAAAGAAACATCGTCAATCCATACCAATCTACACAAATTAAACAGAACGCCATTTCGGAAGTCGCCATTATGTATTTTTATACAGTTGACCACTTGTCGGGGGGGTAAGTTGTAAGTAAATTTGAAACTAAAAATAACAAGTGTCAAGAAGAAATTGAATACCAGAGTTATTGATTCCAAAATACTCAACTGTTGCTAACTTAACTTGTAAAGTTCAAATTCACCATCACTAATTTCCGTTAAATTTAAATTTCATCTCCTGTGTATTTTTCTTAGTCTGTTAGTTTTTTCTAATTCATTATGTATTTATGTATAATATACCTGCATCTTTTATCTCTTTTTGGCAGTATTAAATAAGTTTGACAATTGTCTGCTGATTGATTTAAGGATGATACATATTTTTCGAATGTCAATTCAGTACGGTATCGCAACATATCGAAAAAATTATGCCGTGCACTAAAAATAGTCGTTTGATTGTGTTAATTTGACATTTGAAAATATCGTGTCGCAGCAGCAGCACCTAACAAAATTAATGAACGTTTAGCATGGATTTCATTTATCGTTTATAAACGATTCAAGAATTCAATGAAGTGATTGAAGCGATAAGGAAAACTGACTCGTTTAGCGACGATGCTCAGCGTCATCTGGCGTCAGTGCAGCCATTTTAAATGACGATTTGCATTTGTTTCCCCCTAAAATGCAGTTGAAGATACGAATTTTGCTGCTAGATCGATCACGCCGAAGTAGTTGCTATAGGCTTTAAGACAGAAACTGGTTTTCGATGACCGACCAAGCCTATTGCACAGATAGCGGCAGGAAATTCAAAAGAGATCCGGGAAATGCGATTACATGGCTCGTAATCAGACAAGATTTTAAAGAGGAAATTAAAAAAAAGCACAAAAATCTTCGGGAAGCGAATCCATTAATGGCCTTACTTATTGCAAACGTTGCAGTTCAGCAAAAGTATGCAGTTCCCAAAATTAACTAAACTGACTCGTTATCTTTTACAGCGACGAGTAAAGAGAACAAAATAAAGGAACGGGATGTGTTGGTATATTAACAGACATGCGTGTGAGGAATCGAAGCCCATAAAACACCAGCGTTCAAATAATAAATATGTAATAGTGTGGGCATGTTTTTCATATTACGGAATGGTCCAAATTCATTCGATGATGATACTCGTAACAACAAAATGCAGAAGAGTATTATCCCACAAATTTATTGATTTGTCGTATGTACGAGTTTGTCTCAGCGTGACAGAAAATGGAAAATTTATCAGACGCTTCTAAATTCTTGATCACTCTGCTGGAATTTATAATAAGTCTCGTTCTGTTAATTAAAAAATGTGCAAACTAATGCCTGCCTTGCCTGAAATACTTTACATATACAACAATATATACACACACACACAAGTATGTATACAGCTGATTGTAAAATACCTAACACTCCTGTAGTAAAAATTTACAAATTCATATAATTTTGCACCAACTACTTTTACACCAACATTCATCACATACAATCAATAGATACGTGTATGAATGAGTATGTTTATTATTAGGATGGTTCACAAAAAAATTGTTGGAATCATAATAACTATTAATTTTTAGATTAATTTCAATCCCAAATATCACGCCTGCGTGTAAAACTTGAATGACATTTTTGTTTAATATTATTTTGTATTGTTTTTTTTAGATTCCATTCATCAAACCGTGTTACATCAATATGCAAAATTTAACGACCGAACAACGAACCAAAGTGGTAGAATTTTACTTTTCCAATGGGCATTCAATTTCACTGACGCAACGAGCATATCGAAGTTATTTTGAAATTATCATCTTAATCGATATGTGAAATATACAAAATATGCGATTTGGGGGTACTGCAAACCCCAGAGTAGTTCACCAGCGCCAATTGCAATCGCTCAAATGTACCGTATGGTATGGAGTGACATCAGAAAGAGTTATACGGCCCTACTTCTTCGAGAATGAAGTTGGTAATGCAGTGACGCCCTGTGGCAGCCAAAAAGTGGTTGCAGAAGGATGGAGCAACAGCACACACGGCCCGTGCTACAATTAGTCTTTTAAATGTAATTTTTGAAGACCGAATTATCTCAAGAAATTCAGAATTCAATTGGCCAGCACGTTCACCACACTTAACTGCCCCTGATTATTTGCTATGGGGTTATCTCAAACAAGCCCCAAACTATTTAGCAGCTAAAGCACAACATTGAAGCTGAAATCAGGGCAATAGAGCCTGAAACTTTGCGTGCAGTTATGCAACACGCCTGTTTAAAAAGCCCAATTGTACATCGATGCAAATGGTGGTAATCTCCCTGATATTATATTTTATAATTAAAATTTAGATCGTAAAAAGCTAATATTATATTTAAAAAAAAAATTAAAAATAATAATAAAGCATAAATATTAATAATTTAAATAAATTTAATAAAATAGTAAGTTTACGATAGAGAAAGAAATAAATTTAAAACTTCCATATTTAGAAGTATTAATTGAGAGAAGAGGTCAGAATTTAATAATAGATTGGTATCATAAACCTACATCCTCGGATAGAATAATAGACTATTTTTCAAAACATCTAAAGGGAGTTATAATGAATACGGCAGAGTTTTGAAACTTAGTAGTAGACAATTTCATGAGAAAAATAGGGATATAATTATTAAATATTGAGAGAAAATGCTTTTCCAATACGAGTTATTCATAAATTTTTACAAAAATACTGTAATCGGAATAATAATAATGGGATTAGGAATATGGAACCGAAAATTTAGAAATCTACGACATATAGGAACAACAAAAAACAAACTAACAACTAGATTAGCAGGACATAAGTCAGATCAAAAATACAGACGTATAAATATACAAAAAACTGCATTATCTGCACATTGTGCAACATTAAGCCTATTTCATCAATTCTATTTAAATATCAATTCATATTTAAATGTCGATTTTCATTTTCATCTAGAATATTTAAATACTGTTTAAGTAGCCAGCACTCTGCATTTAAATATTGATTTTGCAACAGCATGAAACAGCATGAAAGAGCTTTAAAACAGCTTTTAAACAGCTTTTAAACAGCTTTTTAAAAAGCTTTAAGTTGACGCTATCATATTAAATATCAGAGCGTTACCATACTTTCTTGTGTTTCATTATTTCAGTTTAAATAAAGATCATTAATTAAATTAAATTGTGTTTAAATATGTTTGGTGAAAGAGACCCTAAATCATTATCCAAAATTTGAAGACACAACTATATTAGAGGAAGAAAATAATTATAAACGACGTTTTTTGTTGGAAATGTTACGGATAATTAAAATACCTGCTGACACTAGAATAAACTATAAAACAGATGTAGATAATTTAGCACAAAATTATAGATATTTAGTTAATACAATTTAGATTTACATTATGCTTTAAATATATATTTTTATGCAAAAAAATAGAGTTAATAATAGATAGTCATAGGTCATTTATTAATTTTTAATAATTATGTTCTATTGTTGTTATAGTTATATATGTTATTATTACATTGTAGAAATATGTTATTTTACATACATATATATATGTATATGTACAAAAGAAAATAATTTTGAAAACATGTTTATTTATGTATACATGTACACACATTTATACATGTGTATAAAAAATATTTTTTATATCAATGACAAAAATTTTTCCAAATAAAAAAAAAAAAAAATATTTTTTGGTAGCGAAATATGGAAAATAAATAATTGAAAAAACTTTTCATAAAAAAGACCATCGCTCAGAAAATAAATTTAATAATAATAAACAATAAATTTATTAAATTTTTACACGACTTACATGACTTTTGGCCCACCCTGTATATATATAACAAATCCAAAAAGGATTAAATTAACTTCAGTATGAATAAGTAAAATTAAAATGTTGGTGTTATTTCTATTCCAGGTACACATAAACTTTATTTTCTTGACTTAAAATGTTGACTATTTTGGAATAAATTCTAAATACTGTCGGATCAGGACAATTCAAAAAATGGCAAAGAAAATTATTAATTAATGAAACTCATTAATTGCCTGTGTGGTATTTTGAAAAACATTACCTTTTGTTAGTCCAGTATAAGTAAACTGCACAACGTGTGCAACTGAAATATTAAATATTGAAAATATTCACATCTCCTTCGTGCGGCGACATAAATTCGATTTCTTAAACGACCATTCTTGTTATCGGACTCTGTTCTACCTCGTCGTTTCCTAGATATTGGAACATGTGGATCTTTAAAATTATTTAAGACTTTTTGGACTTATCCACTCAAATAATTATTTCAGTTCAAGTTGATCAAGAATCTGAAAGGATACGAAAGGCTACGGGTATCTACTTCTTAGTACTGTCGGGTCAAAACGATTCAAAAATTATAAAGAAATATTGAAAAGCAATTTCTTCTGTTACTGCAGCATAAGTGAACTCCACAATTACAGCATTTGAAACTTGAAATATTGAAAATAATCACATCTCCTTCGTGTGTCGACATAAATTAGATTTCTTAAGCGACCATTCTTGTTAACGCAATCTATTCTGCTTTTAACGCACATGTATCTTCTCAAAGATTTAAGACTTTTTCAAGTTATCTACTTAAATAATTATTTCATGCCTAAACTAATTTTTAGCCAAATGGTCATCATTTGTAAAACTTCTATTGCAATGTAAAACGCTTATGCCATTCATTTATACGAGCCTTCCTAATAATTTCGGCACAATTCAGACACAGTTTTTTATACTGCCAAATAGAATACACATGCATAAATACATTTATACGTGTGTGTGTGTACCATACTATTCGTTTTCGTGTTGCGGGTTGATATTCGCAAAATCTCTAAAATCCCGAAGGTCGTTGCCAGGGATTTTCTTAGATTTTGTTAGATTTGAAAGAATTAGTTGCGTGGACGATTGATTTTTTGACCTTCTTTTCGTCTCTTATAGCTGCTTTATATTTTTATCTTGCTGTTGTTGCTGTAGTATCTCAACGGCCTAAATGTTCTAGTTAATGCGCACAAAATTAGTGTGACATCAAAAAGTTATTAACTTCTTTATTAATTTAATAACTCATATGGATACACTATTTGTAATAAAAAAAAAAGTATTCCACTATTTCAATAGTGACTTTGCAAAAATCGCAATGGCGTGACGCGAACAGGATCAATTTCTACTCTGAGAAGACCCAATGCCACACACTTATTATTTATGGATGGTGCAAATATTGAAGAATCAGAATTTCTTGATGTTCTTGACATGAAAATTTAAAGTGATGTTCGATGAATTGAGAACATTTTTGAGGTCTCGAAAGAAGCGTTCAAGTGCCTTGGATTTTTAAGACGGTGTAAGACATACTTCACTCCAGCTGATCTCCTTACTATTTATACAGCTTACATCCGACCGAAGATGAAATACAACTCTCGCATTAGAGAGAAAACTTATATTTCTGCCGAACATCGCGTGTATGTCCATTAAACTCTCGCAAATCTCTTACCTGTCACTTTTGACGCCGGAAAATTCAAATCAAATGTCCATAAACACTACTCCACTGTATAAATAAATAATGAAAAAATATATACTTTTCTAAATAAATTCAATATTCACCTTTTCTTTTAAACAGACCTCGTATGTACGTACATATATATTTACATTTGTACCAAATATATAGTTAATGTTTATTTAACATTCGTTTTCTTTTTAACGAGTAAAAACAAACTGAGTCATGTGACACGTTTCTATATAATTTAATACTCAATTATTTATTCATGTAACATCTTCTTTTGTATTCCGAGTGTCTGTAATGGCCGCTGTAAACAAACAAAAAGAAGGAATTTTGACAACACCCTATTTAAATTTTATCAAAATATAGCAACAACAACAACGCAAGGACCAAGAAAACTAATGAAACAATTTTACTCCTTTTCGAACTAATTATAATTGGGATTTTAAAAGTTGGGCAAAGTGGGATTAAACAGGCCAACATGCCTTTTGCATTACAATACAAAAGGCGACTACAGCAATTGATAAGTACTTGATTGCTAGCAATTTTTAGAAATTAAACAAAGGAGATAAATACTTTTTTTAAACTGGAACATTAAGTACACAGAAATAAACAAAATTTTATTTAAAAATTTCAATGAAAAAATTAATTAACTTTTCAGCTGAACAGTGCCCGCTTCAGCTGTAACCAATCCACAGGCACATCAGAAGGCCCTCCTTCGTCGGTATTGTGTAACACCGGCGAAGTAAAATAATTACTAAAAATGTCCTAAAAACGAAGCTTCAAAATTTAATACGTCTCCTTAACATCAGAGACGCTACAATACTTCTGTAAAAACAAAGAACGTGCAAAAGCAGAGTTGTAACATAGTGAAGCTCCACCTCCTATCATTTCTCCTACTATTCCTTGCCTCTAGTTCCAACACAATGCACCTGCGTGCTGGTCCAAGATAAAAAAAAGTTTTCTGCTGTCCACTACAGCTCTCTAAATTTTTGCTCTCCTATTATGCTCCTCTGGCTTGGAATGCAATGTAATACGATTTCATTCACAGGGTAAGCACTATTATCTCCGCATTCGGGCATGTTAGTCTGCAAAATATACAAACAATTTATTATTCCCCATTACACTAATGCATTTGGTAGTGGTTCAACGTTTTCAACTGTTTAGTTGTTTTTAGAATCGTCTGTGAAACAAGTAGAAGAGGGAAGAACTGAGGGCTGTCGTTTTCCGGCGCGCGTATTTGCCCTCTTTTGTGCGAAGCTTTACTTCTAAAATTTATGCGAGGTAGTTTTGTTGGTATCTTTTTGTACCAAAAACGCTAAGTTTCATATTTCTACTCGTATATACTTTATAAATTCACTCAATTCAATCGGCAGGTTATTATTGGTTTGCTGTTTTCTAATGTTTTTTCTTATATGTCAAATGGGTCAATGGGTTCTATGGCTCAAACCAATAATAACGTGACGAAGTGGCAATTCTCTACAAGTGTTGGCAAATTCTACTACTTTTCATTATTCAATATCTTCAACGGAATTTTTATATTTTACGCAAAATTTTGCCAGCACTATTCTCTCCAATACCTTTTTTTCATTTTATTGAGCTAAAGTTAAACTGAAATAGGTAAATCCATTTAATGATTTTTGAATACGACGGGCAGCAATAATAGGTGTTTAGCAAATAAATCTTATTTTTAGGAGAAATATCGTCATATCTTATTTTGAATAGAAAATTTTCAAACTTATAAAAACTCGGTGCTGGGTAAACTCGAGCTTTGTCACATTCAGTACGTCTCCGTCAAAGCAAAGTACGAAAGTTGGCCGACTTTTGGCGTACGTTGGGTACTTTGACAGCTATGAACAGCGTTGCCGTTGTAGGTTATTTTCAACCAAAGTTGGTTGTTTTTTTTTATGTGGAGATGTGAATATTTTCTGCATTTTGTTTACTTTTTCTAGCCTAAATAATACTCAATACGTAAATTTTACTTGTAAAGTTTTAAAATCAGGTTTCATACTGCGAAATGTTGTTAACACCCACCCGTTTGTTTTATTAAAAATCGTTTCTGTTACAACAACAAATTCAAGACTGCTGCAGCAGAACCACAAATAAAAGAACACAGTATATAAATTGAAAATAGATACGAAGTTATTTGCACGGGTTTGTTTGTTTTTAAATTAAAATGGTGTAGGTACATTTCGTGAAGAAGACTTGGCGAATTAATTATGAAACATTCGAAATGAAATCATGGCCATTACACCAGCCAATTTTGTGAAAAGTTATGGAAAATATGCTAAAATAAGCACATATGTGCGAAGCAGAAAATGAACATCACTTACAGGATATCATTTTTCAAAACTAATTGCAAAAAAATCCCCAATAATATACTGTATTTTACAAAAAAAATAAAAAATTATAATAATCGCATAAATAAAAAAGTTATAAACCATTTAAACCATAGAGCTCCTTTTGTGCCAACCTGTACATAACGTTTTTCTATAAATTTTTTTTAAAATTTGTGACTAGCATAAAAGCAATTGAAGACTTATTTCTATAAAATAAAACATATTCTCGTATTTTTTTTTTTTTAACTTTTTAATGTGTTAACGCAGGTTATGAGTTTATATCGGGCAACAAAGTACTCCTTGTGCCAATCTCATCCATCGGTACGTTAATGTCATTTGAAAAAGTCAAAGTATGACGGAGACAGATTCTGTGTGCCGCGGCCTTAATGCTTTTATACGTAAAACACTTTTTGCACACCAAAAATTAACGAGAATGAATGTAAAAAAACTACAGATCGGTTATTTTGAAGCGCCAATAAAAATGCTGCTTTTTAATGTGGATTAAATAAGGTGTAGAAAAATTCTTCACTCTTATGGCCCATGACTCTGTCTTCATGATTTCATATGATTGTGATTTACTATGACACCAACATGCTCTTTACATATCGAGCCTTTGCTGCAATACCGCAGTAACTCAAAATTTTAATTTTTTGAGTTGGTATTTATTTAAAAACTTGTAAAAAAATAACTTCAGTAAACGAAAGTACTATCAAAAAGATGGCTCAAAACTTCAAATACATTTTTCTCAGTTCACGATTTTTTGAATTACGACGGTATTGCACCAAAGGCTCGATATGTTCATGCACATTCACATATACAATATACAATAATATTTAATAAAAATGTGGTTCAAAGCAAGAAGAAATTTAATGCACTTCAAATCAATTGCATTTAAATTGCTTTGTATTTTCGATTAAATCATTTAGAAATATAAAATTTTGTTCCCTTGCGCAAGTTTTTAACAGTTCCGTTTCCACACCCATGGAATTTGAAATAAATAACGCTTTTAATTTTTTTTTTTATAAATTTTAAGTTACAGCAAATAAATCGTATAAATATTGCAAATGTGTCGTTTTCTAAAGGTCGAAGATGACATTTTACATCATGCAAAGTTTAAATGTATTTTTACGGACATATTTATTACTTTTGCAACCGCAATTTTACAATACGACAAGCAAAGTAATTTGAACTCAACAATAAGCCTTCATTAAAAGAAAAACGCACAAAACAAATTATAAGCCACAAGAAGTAATAAGGTAATGCTATACAATTAAAAAAGGGTTTAAATTTGAAAATCATACAAAATTGAAATTCATTTATATAATAAGAAAAACACACATACACATGCACATACACATATACAATTGTTTAAATTTATTATCTTATTTCGGTGAAATGAAAAGTAATCTTCTCCTTTTTTTTATATGTTTATAAACCCCACAAAATCACACATCCAATTACACACTGCGATACATTTCCATTTAGAATTACACAAACAGACACACACACACACACACAATAATAAACATGTGTCATGAACTTGCCTTTGAAAGAGGGAGAAAAAAATTTGAATAAAAATAAAATAAATTTTATGAGCTAAAATTAAATAAAATTAAATGAAAATAAAATTAGGTTAACGCTTAACTTATTTCTTTGCTCGCTGTATTTTTATACACATTATTTAGCTTTATTTATTTTATTGTTATTTAGATGAGATGAGAAAAATTTAAGATGAAGGAAACGTCGACAGAGAGAGGATATGAAAAACACCACACACCAGCCCCATTCCACATACATGCACAGTCTTCTACGCCTAGAAACTCTCGAATTGTTAGAAACACATATTTAACCCAATAAAAATTACATTCATGATTGTCGAATAACATATGTGCATATGTATGCGTAAGTGTGGATTGGTGCACTGAAATGGCTTCGCAAATGTACAGAGACTTTCACTCCCATTGTTATTAACACTAATACACTTACATATCGATGGATTTGTTCGTTCATTTACATACACGTATGTACTCGTACATGTGCTTCGCTAAAGCGCAAATACAGATTCCCGTTTACTCACATTTAAATTTAGTCTTAAGCAGGACTTATTGTTATCTGTGCATTCAATGAATGAGTGTACAGTGGCATAGCGGTTTGACAACACTGCCACAAATTATTAAAATAATTCAGATTGATGGACCAATTTATTTTGTGGGCCTCCAAATATTCTGCAAATCAGTGAACACTTAAATATGTCGTCAGTTTTTGGCCAACTTCTAATACAGACTTGGTGTCACCACTTAACTCAGTGAAAAATTAGGAGTCCTTGTAATCTTTTAAAAAAAAATTTTTTTTTTTTTTTTTCGAAAAAAGAAATGCATGAAAGAGCAATTTTTTTACTCAGAAATGTGAACAAAATTTACTCGGCGGGCTCTTAGCTATATTTTTTTATTTATTTACTCATTACATTACCCAACTGAACACCTAGAGCCATATATAGTTGGTGGACTACAAGTATAAAATGTTTTTACATCTTCAGGCAAAAAAATAAAAAAAACTTTAAACTGCAAACAAATATGCATAGAAAATAGTAAATAGTGGCGATGGCACGATGGATGGTAGTCTGCACCTTGACTACAAATCCAAAAACTGACCTGTGTTCAACCCCAGTTTTAGACTAAAATTATAAAAAAAAAAACATCTCGCATTTTTGTGATGTGCATCAGTGTTTCTTTGTGTGTCAGTTGTTGTCGGAACTATTCGAACATGGAAGGATCTCTCATAAAAAATTAAATTTCTAACAGCAGAAAGAAGCTGGGGATTTCTATCAGACTGCAGAAATATGAAATGTCTATGAATGTACTCAGGACAATCCGTAAGCATGACTTTGTAAAACAATAAAAGCGATCTAATTTTAATGAAATTAATGAAGTTCCAAAAATCCTTTAGAATAAAATGACACATGATCAAGAATTTTCAATTTGTTTACAAAGCGTATAATCCTGTTAAAAAGCAGAGTACATTTATTAGAAATCCTTAATACTACAACAAGAGTAAATTTCAATAAATAAATATAAAAGGTTAGACATCAATAATGTATGAGCCACACTTTTCCTTATATGAAGAGGTACATACAAGTTTATAGCATATAATTTTTTTAGGGGTAAAGTTAATTTTCGAAGTAAGTCCACTAATATGGTGCCCAAAAGCAAATTATATTCTAGCAAAACTTCATGGCATCTCATTCAATCAAAGGGTGGCGATGGCTGAAGTAGTTAGCACGTTGACTACAAAACCAATAAATCCTAGTGCCAGTTTCAGACTAAATCATAAAAATATCTCGCATTTTTTCTGATCTGCATTAGATCCCGCAGGGTTCTGGAAACTTGGGAATCTTGTTTTTCGGAACCTACGGTTGTCTAAGCGACCCCGCGGTGCCTAGCTTAAGGTGGAGCATTACCTTGTTCCTCCCTGAGGTTTGAAAATGATAGAAGAGGTGACTCTTCGAAATCTCACTAGAGATTGATGAAAGACTGGTTAATACCAGTTTGATTCGAATCTAGCACTACGGGACCAGCTTGGCCCCACACTTCCAACAATAAGTACGGGTTTAAGGACTGATGTACTCCTTGCGAGTACTTCGTGTCTACCCCGAAAGTTGGATAGTGTGTGCTGGTATGGGTAAGGACTCGTAGTGGCTGTGGTTGCAACCCAAAGTTACGCGGGGAATGGAGTTTTTGGTCTAATCGTAAATATGTGTGTAGTGACATATTAATGATATGACCTTTACTCTACTAGGTGCTGTTGCCATTCGACAGTCGTCACCGGAATGTGTTTCGAACCAACAGTATTACTGTTAAATGGGTCTTGACGTAAAAACATTCTGATGTGACAAGAGATTAGGCAGCTCGCACACCTCAACAAGGTGCATTATAGAATTCAGGGATAACTATATATGATTTGCTACCCAACTCTGGAAGTAGGTGGCCTACGGGCTCATTTGCTTATCAGTGCTCTGGGGGCGCTAGTGAATCGTTACAAAAATTTACTCGGTGTTGAGACCACCGTCTGATAAGGCCCTATGGGCAGGTGCAGACGTAAATCTTGAACGCCATTGATCTGCATTAGAGTGTCTTTATGTCAGTTGTTGTCGGAAGTATTCTGGTTTGATATAGAAGGTCATTAAGACAGATACGAAAATCGATTTCGTATCTGTCTTAATGACCTTCTATATCAAACCTCCAACCCTATCCACTCTTTTGCAGATGACAGGGCCATTTGTCACTCATAATTTAATCGTAGGAAAACATCGAGTATAATCCATCCGCTGAGGCAGAATTCGGCGAGTTATTGAATAGCAACCTTACGAAAATTTCGCAATGGTGTCACGCGAACAGGCTGGATTTCAACACTCAAAAGACCCAATGATGCATGCTTACACACCGACGCATGCCCATATCACGCTGCTTCACCTGTAAAAATGGGTGGTATAAATATTGAGGAATCAGAAGCAATTGATGTTCTTGGCATGAAAATTCAGTGTGATGTTCGATGAACTGAGCACATTTTTCAATTCTTAAATGTAATATTCAAGTGCCTTGGCTTTTTAAGACATACTTCACCCCATCTGATCCCCTCACTATTTATACCGCTTACATCCGACCGCAAATGAAATACAACTCTCATGTATGGACCGGTGCTTCAAAGACTTTTTCGAAGATACTCGACCGCGTACAGGAGAGAGTGAAGAAACTCATTGGGGACGGTAGGGTAGCCAACTCTATTGACTCCCTTGAGCAAAGTCGTAATGTGGGGTGTGATTCGTTACTGAAAGAAATCATTCATATACAGCATAAATAATAAAGGTCTTATAACAGTTCCCTGGGGTACACCACTGCTTACTGGTAAATACCCCGAATTACTATTATCACAACCATTGGTGGAATTGAATGCGACCAGACAAATATGAAAACAATTATTGCCATATATAGCTAAGCGGTATCACAAAAAACTGAGGGTTCAAAAATTATCAGATCCTTTAAAAAGTGCTCACCTAAATCGCAAAACCGAGTATATGGTTTTAGTACACTTTGCTACTACAGTCAAAATTATACCGTCCAGTCCGAGTGTTTTGCTTCATGTATTGCACAGTGGAATTATTCGATGTTCATATTGAAAAAAATATATTCCTTTAAAGGTTTGTTCATAAAAAATGTACATACCGTATAAAAAAAGTTAAAAAATACTAATAAATTATGCTGCCAATCGAATGATAAGTGCCATTGGTATTTGTCCAAACTCGACATATCGACAAGGAAAGAAAACGAAATGGAAACTTACCGTACGTTATAAGGCGACTCCACTGTGCGTAGCATATAATCATACAAACTCCTATAAAGAAGCGAACAAAGAATAAAATAGATTTAGTGAAATATTCATATTCTTGGTGGTGTGTGGGAGTAAATCTATTTAAACGATGTGAGTGTATGCGTCGAGGATTATAACCTCGCACTTTTTTTTTGTCTAACAAATCAACCGTAATATACATACTATGTATGTATGTATGTAAGTAAATATGTGTGTGTGTGTATGTAACTAATTTAACATCTATAGCTAAATTTAATATATTACAAAGATGATCTCACAAAGAGTAAATTCTTCCACAAATGGCTTTTAAAAGCCGCTTAAAATATCTTAAAGTTAATCGTGTTGTCCTTGAAAATATTTTTGTTTAATTTTATGTTGGTATTTGTATGTTTATGTTCTTATAATGGATGATTTTTTAACAGTAGTTTTTTTAAAAATCTAATAAAACACCCAAATTTGCATCACATATTCAAAATTTTTATTGGAATCGATAAATTGGTCTTTTCCATTAACTTTTTAAAAATAACTTCATGTAAATGTTACCCGCTGCTCCGGTTCAAATGGTCCATTCGTAATGTCGAATTTTGCACTACTTTTTCGAGAATTTCAGCCTGTAGTCCATGAATAACACGTGTTATGTTATACGCTAAGACTTCAATTGTGTTTGGTTCGTCCACATAGACCAAAGACTTCACATAACCCCACAAGGAATAGTCAAGAGGCGTCAAATCACATGATCTTGGCGGCCAACTCACAGGGCCATTTCGAGAGATAAACTGCTCACCAAATTTATCCTTCCATTGTCCTGTCCATTGTTTCACGAGCTGTGTGGCATGTGGCACCGTCTTGTTGAAACCACATATCAACCAAGTCCAACTCAGCCAATTTCGGCAAAAACAAGTCGCGTATTATGGCTCGATATCGTTCGCCGTTGACGGTAACGTTTCTTTGAAGAAAAATGGACCGATTATGCCACCAGCCCATAAACCTCAGCAAACTGTCTATTTTTCGGGATGCATCGGTAACTCTTGGACGGCATGTGGCTGTTCTTCACCCCAGATGCGACAGTTTTGCTTGTTTACGTATCCATTTAGCCAGAAATGAGCCTCATCGCTGAACACAATTTTGCGATAAAACAGTGGATTTCCATCGAGCTGTTGTAAGGCCCATTCACCAAAAATTCGACGTTTTGGTAGGTCATTCGGCTTTAATTCTTGTGCGAGTTGGATTTTATAAGCTTTCAAATGCAAATCGACACGTAAAATTTTCCACGTGGTTGAATAACTCATGCCCAACACCTGAGAACGGCGAGAATGGCGTTCATTGAGACAAAATGTATTTATGTTTTTACTGTCCATCAGAAGCCATATACACCTAATTTGGCTACGTAAATGTGTCAGAGCCTTTCGCTGAATATTTACGTCACTGTCGTGTCACTAAATATTTTTTCAATGCGAAAGCATTGACAGCTTGGCAATGTTCAAATTTTTAATGTACCATGGAACAGTTGTCGTCCAACGTAGAACTTGTTTAGGCTTTTCTCTATTTTGTATTTATGCGCATATGCCACGCCCCTCTCTCCGCTTTAATTAATAAACTTTTATTAAAATGATCTAATCTCTAGAATTCGAACGGAAATTCATATATAAATCTGCACTATATTCAATCAACGATTATTTAAAATACATAAATATGAACCAAAGTATGTGTAGGGCCTTCCAATAAGAGGTTTGGTTCCATGCGTAAAAAAAAGAGCATTTTTATGTGAAATCATGGGACATTTTTTAATTGCAAAGACGAGGGTAGGCCATTAACAATGGATTACAATATCTGCCAAATGGTCGTCATGGCTACCCGTGCAGTGCCATATTCTTTTCATTATATTTTAGATCAGCTCGAGATTGTCCTCGAGAACTTCACGAATTCTTTCTTTGAGGTCTGGAATCGCCGTCAATGACGTAACTCCACAGAGAGAAAAGTCTAAAGGGGTTAATTCACAAGACCTCACTGGCCAGTTATGATGGCCTCTTCCACAAATCATGCGATGGTATCGTTACATGTGTGGCACGTAGCGACTTCCACATCAATATCTTCCCATGTCGGCCATACAAAATGCCTAATTTCACAGATCGAACTGCCATTTATGTCTGGAGAATTTCGACACTATTTTAAAATTTATTGTTCACTTTGAAAATATTCAAAGTGAATGAATGCACTCTTCTAAAGCTTTCAAATTACACATATGTAAGTATGTGTACAAGTTTCCCTTTGTCTTTTTAATCAATTTTATTCTGAGAATATTTAACAGAATTATTTTTATTTTACTTTCTTGAACAAAAATTAACTCCAATTCCAAAGACATAGAAAGACAAAACTGCTTATTTTTTAATTAAATTTTGATGGAAATTAAAGCTGCCATTTCGTTGAGTATTTCAGAGGGTATAATTCAAAAAGACTATTTTCAAAAAATTTAAAAA
Organism: Dexiosoma caninum; assembly: GCA_963924685.1. NCBI lineage: Eukaryota > Metazoa > Arthropoda > Insecta > Diptera > Tachinidae > Dexiosoma > Dexiosoma caninum. The sequence continues at coordinate 89,328,498 of OZ004725.1, forward strand.
AAAAAAAACACACAAAATCGTAAAGACAAAATATCAGTTCAGAAATACATGACTGTCATCTTCGAATCGGAATCGCGCGACTCTATTCGAGTTCCTGCGGGCAGCCACGTATACCATGAAATCAATAGAACTATTTTAAGGCAACTTTCCTCTCCAGATTAATATGCTTCCGTTTTCACTTATAAATGGCTTACAATCCATTATGGAAACATAAAAATAAACATTTTTAAATAAATTGCACCCCCTCTGGCGCGATATCGTAAAGCTGTTGCCTTAAAACACATTTGCATTTATTTCAATAAAAATATTCACTTTGAAAAACTCTTTTTCGAATTCTTATTAAATAAAAAGTTACTTGTCCACCGTTAATGCTGACAGTATAACAAATAAATTGAAATAAAACGTTGCATTAAATACTTAAAATAGAATGAATGGAAATTTAGGTTTTCTATATTAGAAATTCTAATGCAAAATATTTTGTAGCCACACACACATATATACACACAAAGCAGATACATTTCGTTTAAGAAAATCTGCAGCAATACAAAAATCCTTTTTATGCTAAATTCGCTGGCAACAACTACTGTTTGAGTTTATTATGTAAATCACAATAAAATATTTACCCAGCCGGCAGCTCGCTCCAGCAGCACCACCCAAACTTGTTCAGTCACTTTGAAAACACTTGTAAATTCGTAGCAGGTGGATACTTACGATTCCCCAACAGCCGACCAGCCAACCAACCAACCAGCCTTTGATCGATTAGGCAAATGTGCTGCCATGGTCAGTGCTGGGTGAGTTCCATTGCTCGTAAATGCTTTTAAATATTTCACTAAACTTCTAAAGTCCTTTCGATTTAGATGCAAATTCATCATATTATGCTGTTTTGCAGAGCGTTTGTTTGTTTGTGCTTTTCTTTATGCTGTTTTCTCATTTTACCTAAAGCTGCCAACACACACACACACACACACACACACACACACTCGTACACACAACAATCAAGAAACTCAAATACATGTAAAGAGTTGACCGTTATTGTGTGCGTATGCGATGCCTGAAAAGCCTTTTTTACATTAAAATCCATATAATAATTTTGATTTTGAAAAGACGCATCGAATTTACATTTAAATTGAGTAAAAAGGACACAGAAGAACAACAACACCTATAAGCAAAGGGAAGAGCAAAATTTTATAAAATAAACTGAAACCGTACCGGACAAGAGGTTACGTACGAGCACAATGTTATCCATTTAAATGACCAACAGTCTATTTTACATACAAAAGTTAAATTGTGCGATGAAATTTACTAAAATATATCTGCATTGTGAACAAGAAAATAAGGATTCAATTTATGCATAAACACACTCTCACACATACATACATGCAATTGGACGTGTATCCGTATCCTGAGGCAAACGTATACGAGTATGAAATGCAAAAGTGCATCATGCTGAGCAGAACATACTGGTTGTTAAATCTTGAACAATGCAAAGCAGTAGTACGAGTACGTATCAGTTTTCGTTGTACAAGCATTTAAAAGCGTCACAGAGTTACCAAGTTATCAGTGATTGGACGGCGCCTATTCTATTGCAGCGGAACCAAATGGAAAGAGAGAGTTGTCGAGAAGTGACAGTTGGCGGATTGATAGGAAGGAATAGAACTCAACTCTGGGGTTTCCTTTTTTATTAATTTGTCTCTGGTCTCATGTTGACGAATTAATCTTTTTTACTAAAGGAATGCTATTTTATTTATTATTTTACTTCGGCGAAATTTTTGGCTCACACAGAAAAAAATTCCGATGTAAAATTAACATGACTAAATGTAAATTAAAATCACATTAAAATTCAGCAAAAAAAATGTACTTAATTTTAATTTAATATTGATTCACATTGATTTGAAACGAAAAAATTTCACAATTACTGTAAAGCAAATTGATTCAATATTTTCGTAATGTAAATAACATTGCACAATGTTAATTGCCTGGCATACGATGTCACACGATATCGTTCGGTCGCTTTATTACATTCAATACAAAAGCAACAATTATTTTACATCTATTTTACTTTTTAGAATGTAACTAAGCGAGCGATCGATATCGTGTGACATTGTGGGCCAGGCAGTAAATACACAAAATCCTCTTTTATATTAAAATTCAAGTTTCATCACTAAATACTACTAAAGCAATATAGCAAAATTCAAGATTTTCGTACAAATATAGACTAATGTAAAATTAACATCGAATCAGGTAAAATTAACGTTGAGGAATATGAAATAAACAAATGAATAACAATATGAATAAATCAAAACTAAATCGTATGGAAACTACTTTAAAAAGTTTTTTCTTTTTGTATACTCCGAATTCTCAAAGACTTTTTGATAGTTTCCTAATAAACTTAGCTTTTTTAAGTATTCGGTTAAATGTCCACTGATGAACATTCAACTGCACCGCAACTTCAATTTTAAAATAATTTATATTAAAACAATATTACAATAATAGTGAATCGACATTGTTTTAACTTAATCGTTATTTAAATTTCAAATTAACTTCATGTTGAATGAAAATTCGAATAGTATTGGTTCAACATATATTTCACGTCACTCGAACTTGAAATGACCTTGAATTATCATGCATTTCATTTTAATACAACTGTAATGACATATTGAATCAGTAGTAATTAAAGTTGTTTCCACAGCAAAAAATTATGATTTCAATTCATTATAAAAACGTGTTGAACTAACATGAAAATGGTATGAAGCAAAATCACCACCAAAAAAAAAATATAAAATCAAACTTGTTTATTGCGTTTTAAACTGGATTTTTTAGAGTGTGCTGGACGGTTTGCTCGGACCAACGTTCTTCCAGATGTAGAGTCAATGCACGAACTACTCCACCAACTGTAAGAATAAATGTGTATGGTTCCACATTTTTAAATATTACAATGGGTGTAGATAAGTTCTCCTCTCTCCACTATAGTTAACTCCTATAGTGGTCTCCCCAACAACCAAAAGAAATTAACTGCCTCTTTAACGAAGACGAGTGAAAATAATCGTTCGGCCATTTATAACGAAAACAATAATAATTTTAATTTTTTATTGTTGTTTTCAATAGGCGAATAATTATTTCCACTCGTCTTCGTTGAACAGCTAGTAAACGTTTTGCTCAATCGAGCTGGAAAAGTTTAATACTGTAACTGTAACTGCATTTTTCTAGCGGTGATCCTCCATCTCTTGCTGATTTAAATCGAAATTGCGATTTGACAACCCTGTGCAATTTGGTAATATGGCACATTGTGTGGCTGGGCCAGTTTTGGTCAGTATTGTGTGTCAAAATGTATTTTTTGGTTAAAGTTGAAATTTATACGTCAACATTATTGTCTGAAAACATGGTTTTACTACAAAAGCCTTAACATGGCACCAATTCTATGAAATCTAAAAAGCAATTGAAATAAAGAAATTATTATTATTTATTCTTTGAATTGTGATTTTTCTACTTATGTTCCACTTCGGGCAACCCACAAAAATAGTTTTTGAGTTTTTTGTAATATAGCACCCTTCTTCGTCGGTATTTAATCATTAAAACGTCGGCAAAGTAAAATAATAAATTAAAATCGCCCCCCTTGGCTTAAAAATAATGTCTCGAAATTAACATTAGAGACGCCGAAACATTGTTTATAAATTAACATGCTATTGCAAAGTTGGGCAAGAATTGAGATCTCTCTTTCTACCACTTCCATCCCCTGTCTATTCTTCACACTATCAATCTCTCTCTCTCTATTCCCTGTGCGTATTGCGTGTGTAGGGGATTTATCCTGAGCACTGCTGCAGATAAAAAAAATATATGTATATAAAGAGTGTCTAGTAGCAGATTTATATTTTTAAATTTAAATAAAAAACGTAATAATTGACACAAAGTTTTATTAAGAGCATTGAACGATAGAACGGAAATGCGGATTTTATTTTTTAAAGAGTATGTCATCCAGATCCTTCAGATCCATTTTTGAAATTTCGTGAATAATCGCTCTTGGAAGTCCCAGTGAGGCTGCTCTTTTCCGTATTGAAAGTCGCCGCCCTGGCGTGCGGCACTCATAGCCGAAGCAGTTGCGTACAATCTCTGCACCTACGAACGAATTAAATTTACACTCGGTTCATCACCAAACTTTGAAAAAAATTGTCGACGAGCAAAAATCATTATATCATTTTATAATTCCAACTGCGCCACGGTTCCTCCGCACCTTTCATTACTTTTTGAATAATCGTATTTAAAAATATAAATTTGCCACCAGACACCCTGTATAAACATGTTTTTTGAGAAAATATTTTTGTTTTTTTTTGTAGAGAACTTTGCGTACGGTAAATTTACCTTAAATTTTTTAGGGCTGTACGGAAATCGATATAAAAAACTTAACATCACTGTTTGTATATACTCGTACTATCGCTTATAAACAATGTTGCTAACAACTATTCTCAAGGTATGCGTTTGCAAAATTTATGTCAAAATTTTGTAATTAAAAAAAATTTTTTTTTTTTTTTAATTTATCATATCGCAAGTTAAGAGTATTTCGCAAGCTTAATAACTTGGCCCAAATTGCTATATCTACACTTTAATAAAATTTAGTTTGAAATGTCAATTTGTTCCCTTGGATTTTGTTAGAAATTAAAGCATTTCTTTTAGTATTTCGCATGCTTATTAAATATACAGTCGACTCTTGATAATCTGAGACTCGTTAATTTAAATTTCGCGATAATTTGAATTCCAGGTCCTTTGAAAAATATTCAATAAATTGAAAAAAAAACCATGTAATTTAACATGTGGAAATCTAAATATTTTTATAGACCTGTTTCGTTTGCTTTTTGGAATATCCAGGCTGGAATAATTTGTTACTGATGAAAATTCCGCCAATTCCTTTCAATATACCTTCAATGTTTTTTCCACAAACATTAATATTTTTTTTTATTATTATTTATTAAGTAACTAAAGGATCGTGAAAATTAAACCATTAACCGTCGATTAAATTCGGCCTATTAAGCCAACCGCTAGTTAATTAATTTTCTGCTAAAAGTAAAATAATCAGATTTTGTGAAAATGGCCGTTAAAAGGACTATGTAATTATTATTTTTTAATTAATAGCGAAGCTTTTTTGAATTTATTTTTATTGTCAGCAAACAGAATAGATTTATTTTACTATCACACTAACGGCATCCAAGCTTCCTTCTTATACAGGATGGCTGATGAATTTTGCTACATTTAGAAACTGGAACAAGTTTTTTTGTAATACATGGAATATTTTCAATCTCTTTTCATTTGAAAGCACATCGAATTAGTCTTAAAGACAATCGACTTTAAATGCCAGCCCTGCTCATGGATGCAGGTGCGGCATCTTTACAAAAAATTTTTCATTACTGCCCGCAAAGTTAACGCTGGAACTGTAGCTTTTGTCGCTCGAATTTATTGTCTTAGTTCCTCCCAATTTATCTGTTGCGATTTCTACACTTCCTGTTTACAATAACCATACAAGAAAAAGTCCGGTGGAGTTGGTCAGGCGATCTAGGGGCACAACAGAAGGTTGAGTTTCTTGAAATGAGCCTGTTAGTTAGTTGAACCAAAACTACAGACTTCAATGCGTGATAGTGGCATTCTTTTTCCAGTGTCCCACTTTTCATTTTCATTAAATCTAAGAATCAATCTACAAAAACCAAAACAAAAAACTCCAGATTACTTAGATAGAAAAAAGTTACCAAGTTTTCTTTTGGTATCGGCTTTCATCAGCCACCCTCTATTTGCAAGTGCAATACTATACACATTTTTTTTCAATATTTCACTCTATTGCTCCATTAAAAGTGCCATTGAAAAACTTGCGATTATGTTGTAGAAATTGGTACCAGCCTAATGCTTATTTACAGGTCAAGTGGAACATGGAGCACAAATAACGACACAACGCATGTAGTGTGGTGCATGCAAACAATTCAAAAGGATTAACTACATAAATACCACATGCACGTACACAGCAACACGTACTCTCGCATATAAAATGTACACTGCATTTGCTGAGTTATGATGTTGGTGCGTATGTCCATACACATGCTACATCCATACATGCATACACACACACACACACACACACACGCACTCATTTGGAAACAATAATAACGAACCAATCCTTAAAAAAAATATATATATAAATTAAAATATAAGCGTTATTTTAATTTAAATTGTGAACATAAAATATTGTGTAAAATTTTGACCATAAATTATTAAACCGAACAAGAATTACTAAATTGTATGCTTTATGGCAATCATTCATTGGTATGTAACTGGTATTTGTGTATGTGTCTTCCAAAATTTTGCGAACAGGAGCAACTTTTTTATTACCAAGAACAATAATAATAAACTTTGAATATTTGTTAGTCATGTAAACATTTTTTTAATAAAACAAAAAATTCTTCTCTCAAGCCATATTTTTTCGCTTTTTCCATTTTCTATGCAACTAAGTTGATCAAAAAACCATTTTTATATTATTGTACCCCATCATAACTTAACACATCAACCATATAAATCTTTTATTTATTTATTTTTTCTCTTCATGTCCTCCTTCATACACTCAATATTGAACATGCTCTTGGTTTCACGATTGTTTTTTTTTTTTGGCCGGAAGATGAAAAAGGAAGCAAAAAAATTGTTTCACTATAAACTCTCTAAATTGCAACTAAATTGGCTTTATTTATTTATTGTTCTTGTTGTTTGTTGGCTGTTTATGTATTTTTAAGTATGTGTGTGTGTGTATGTGTTGGTATGGCTCTATAGAGATTTCAAAAATGTAACGTACTTATGAGACTTTCGATTTGTGTAGATTTACGCCCATTTATCTTGCAACAGCTTATGAAGTTATGAATTATGGATATTTATTTCGAAAAATATGCAGAGAATAAACATCATTTCATGCTTTTACTGGTACTGAATGTTTTGTTTCTTTTGTTTTGTTGAAAAATAAAAATTAGTTACATTAAATACCAAATTTTTGGTTTAATTTTTTTTTTTTGTTCTATTTTCTTTTTATTTATTTATTTTTACAACGAAATTTTTGTGTTAATATGAATACTAGATATGATTTACAGCATACACAGTCTAATGACGCCAACAGTCAACCTCAGCGGTTGTTTGAATTTTACAATTAATTTTTCGAATTGGTTGTTTTTTTTTTCTTTCCTATTATTCCTGATGATGTTAACAAGCTGTTAACGAAATATCGAATAATAAAACAAAATAAAATAAAAAAAGTCCTCAAGCTTAATAAATATTTTTTTTAAAAAAATATTTTTTTCTTTAAAATAAAATCCAAAATATAAATAAAAACTGCTAATCTTTACCCGTAAATGAAGTTACATTGTCGAGAATAAATTATAATTAGGAACATAGAAGTAATTACAGAGTTAGAATCGGCATGTCTATTTACAGCTGAACAGAAATGTTGTAAAACGATATGGCAATTACCTGTTAATGGAAGTGGCGGGTGTTCTCACGATTGTTACATGCCTGAGGTTTTTGTGACAATGTTACCAGATGGTTGTTACACATTGTATGACAATATTATAATATCTGCAGCCTTATTCTGTAACTCGCTTATTCTCCATCGCTAAAAATCTAAAAAGTCGTTTTAGCGATTTTTAGCAACAAGTGGAATTCTGTAATGTATATTGCTTAATTTGGCAACGTCTTAAAATTCAATTCGCCGTAATTTTAGCTTTCATTGTCATCGCTAAAATTTTCTAATTTTGTATTCTCTAACGCCAAATAAGCGGTAGTTTTTTATTTAAAGTTAAAATTTTTAGCAACGGAAATTTTAAGCTGCTAAAAAGTAAGTAATACACAAATGGATTTTAATTGAATAATGTTGGAAATTTTTTTTTATTTCAGCAAAACAATGGAAGAAGTCACTAAGCGGGTGACTGAGGAACAAAAATTCATGCTGATACAATATTAGGAGGAGCACCGCGAATTTGCCCACGACTAGTAAAAAGCAGTTTAACTAACTAAAAGCCAAAAGTAAAACAAAAATCTTTTTTAGATTTATAAACTCCACTGGGGTGAAAAGCCTTACGGAGTAATGGGATGCCTTGGCAAAGAAGCTTAACGCTTTGGGAGGTGCCTTAAAAAATGGGGAAAATTGGAAGAGGGCACGGACATGTCTAAAAAAATGAGACACAACAATTTTTATTATTTGCCAAATATATAAATACCATAGAATACCTAGAAGTGTCAGCAAGTAAACAAGAGAATAATGTAAACATAAGCCACATTTTGTGCATAAGAACAAATTTATAATTTCTTGTGGTTATAGTTGTGTTTTGTGTTAATATTATAGGTAAAAACATAGTGAAGCTTATTTTAATGGTGTTTTGTGGTTCTAATCGTGTTTTGTGTTAATATAGCAAAAAAAACATAGCGAAGCTAAAAAATTACCAAAAAGAAATTTGTTGTGCATAAGCCAATAAAATAACATTTTAGTGATCTTGTGATTTTTTGGTATCTATTTGTTTTAATAAATGAAATTAATTTTCATAACACAAAACACCACATTGTTGTGTTTTGTAACCACAGATTCCTATAACCTGTGTTTGTAACATTGTCGTGCTAAAAATTGCGAAATTGTGAGCATAAAGTAGATGAAAAATACGGCTGATTTTCACATCTAGAAAATAAAAATCAAAACAAAACAACAATATTGAGGAATTTAGAAGGAAAAGGAATCATCGAACAGAGTTAGGGGGTAAAAGAGACAGCATATTTCTTGATGATGTCTCTTTCTCTGCTCGTTCGCTGCTTTGAACTGACGCCTCTGTATACTTTGTGATAAATACTATAAACAAAAAGTGTTGCCATCTTAAAATATGTTCCCATACTTTCGGCGGTTGATGATCTCATTGGTAAACACGACATTTAATTTATAAATTTTTTTTATTCAAATACATACGTATGTAAGTCGTATATTGGGAAAATTAAACAAATTTGGTATTGTTTTCAAAATAACTTTTATAAATACATACTTCATTATATATTTTAAAAGTCTTTTGTGGTTAAACGCCAATCATTTACAAGAAATTCAAATCATAAAGTGCGGTAACACTAATATGAAGTGTCAAGAACTATAACAATATGTTTGTCTCTTTTCAACAGCAATTTATAAAGGCAGTGGGAAAGGATAAGTATAGTGATAGCAAATTAGCTACGGCGAAAATGTAAAAACTTAGCTAAGCGATTGATATTGCAGAATACTAATTCAGAGATATAGCTAAAATATTTGCCTTAATATATTTTTAGGTTTTTAGCGATCGAGATTTAGCTTTAGCTACGAGAATTAGAGAATAAGGCTGCTGATCATTGTGTGTAAATAGCTTAAGTTTGTCAATTCTATCACTGCGTATACGTCATATAGAATTTTCATTAATTGCATATAAAGTATACGCTGACTGGTACAACCTCTATAGCGAGGCATATTAAACAGGTACTTGTTGTACAGGGCAGCATAAAAAGGAAAAACTTCCAAAGAGGAAAAGAAATTAAACTCGTACTAATTAGGAACAAAAAGTTTTCACTTCATATTTTTGCTTTAACATTTTAATTTTTAGTTTCAGTTTGTGAATTTTGCGGAGGAAAATTTCACATTCATACTGTAAAATATATTTCTTTTTTTTTTTCTTGAAACAGCACTCTGGAGAGGAAGGGAGGGTAGAGTGACTTGTGTTTATGGACATTCGATTTCGACGGGCCAATTTATTATGGTCCCATTCTGATGCCTGTTGTGAAAAAACTTTCACGCATTGTAGTGTTATAGACCAGAGTCTTTGCTAGGCAACGAACCTAGAAGCCCCAAGTGATAAACTAGCACACTACTAACTAGTGAACCGGGGACCCTTTCTTTTCTTTAAAATAAATACATTTTCCAAATATCATGACATCTTCAAAACCAGGCAATTCACCGTCCTCGCTAAGTACTCCATAACTCATCGTAGTAATAGCTGAAATTATTAAGACATGGCCATTACTATTTACCCAATTTATATTGATGTACGGCTTGGTCTTAATATTGATATTGAAAATGCAATTATTTATTAGCTTTTCTCTTAAATGCAACGTTCAAAAATAATTTCAAAATTAATAAAAAATAATGTTGCTTAAAATTCTGCAATAAATTTTCGTCCAATATAAAGCAGAAAGATACAATATTGAAATAAATGTTTGCTACATGCAACCATAAGAGTCCCATGTTGCATTCTAAACACCACAAACTATTGTAATATTAAATCCAACTAAAAAAAATAAGTGGCAAAACATGAAATAAAATATTTCTATGTTATAATAAAGTTCAAATATCACGTAGACACAATTTTAGCAAAAAGATGCATAATTCTAATGAAGGTACGTACGTGGATAAATTTAAAATTCAAAAACAAGGAAATATTTATTATGATATCAGTATCAAGTGACAATGAACATCGGTCTTGTTTATTTGCTGGGGAACAGCCAGAGCTCCGTCCTTCGGAAAGGCAAATAAAAACAAAGCTACAAAATTGAATACGTCTTCTTGACATCAGAAGCCAAGCAACACTGCTATAAACTAAAAACCTGCAAAAGTAGAGTTGTAAGATAGTGAAGCTTCACCAACTGCCATCTCTCTGACTATCCATATCCTCTAGTTGCAGCACAATGCATCGCATGCCGATAATTACACGTACATATTTTACTTTATTGATAATTTATAATAGTTATCACTATCTATAACTTTAAACTGGGTTATAAGATCTATAATATTAAATTTAACTTTATTTTATTTTTAAACTAGATTAACCCGGTGCGCTTCGCTACTCCACACCAATTTATCTTGTCCACTTTTGCATAAATAAATAAAATAACAAGGCACCCTTTTCAAAAAAGTACCCATTTAACTTTATGGTTGGTTTTCTTCTCAAACATTTTTGCATTTGATAGCCATATCATGGAAGTGGCTAAAAAAAATTGTCGTCCGCCATATCGTGTTTCCAAATGTATCTTTATATTTTATATATTTTTATATATATATTTAATGCTCTCTTTGAAAATGGCTTTAATTTAATACACATCTCATAGGAGTGTATAACAATAGTAAAAAAGGTACATCATAAGCACTATTTAAATGGGATAAAAGTACAAAGGTAACATTTTACCCCATATGCATATAGTATATGTTCGAATTTCGAAAAAGTAAGAAAACACATCGAGAATTATTTTAGAAGAAAATACTAAGGACAATTAAAATATATTTATTTTAAAATTAATTATTTTAATTTTTAAAATATTTAAATTATAATTTTTTAAAAAAGTCTAATTATTTTAGAAAAAAAAATACTAATTTTAATTATAAAATTAATTTTATAAGTTCTGTGGGAAATACTTTTGGAGATACTATATGGTTGCAGAGAGGGGTAGCAAAATTAATTTTTTTTTTGGACTTTTACCCACTAAAAGTACTTATACGGAAATAGTACCAAACACATGTCCGCTTATTTTTCAGCGGCCTTTATATGCTTTTATAATTTTTCTTCTATCTGCCTTAGTTGCTCAAATATTAGGCTATCGATTTTACCCGTTTTTACCCTTTTTTAACCCCTTAACATTAAAAAAATCCAAAAATTTATTCTTAAGGGATATGAACATGGAGAGGAGAATCTACATAGTGAATTTCAATCTTCTAGCTTTAGCTGTTTGGCTTGGGCGATGATTGGTGGGCGGGCACTTTGCATTTCTCCCAATGTAAGAAAACGTTAGCAGAATTTTTCCATAAGAAAAAAGTATTTTGGAAAATGGGCCCACAAATGACGAAGTTATTTGATAATCTTCCTAGCCGCCGGCTGCGGTGTCTTACCGCCATGATGACTGGACACTGCCCTATTGGAATTCATGCAAGACGCATTGGGATGCCGTACAACGACTGGGTCCAACGAAGAGGAGGAAGAGGAGAAGAGTGTGGCCCACTTTCTCTGCGAGTGTCCTGCACTCAGGTACCTGCGCCTCCGCGTTCTGCGGCCTGTGGAAGCTATCGCAAATGGGGCTCAGGGAGCTGAGCTTATTCATCGGGGGCAGCGGCTGGTTGTCGCTTTGACACCGCCGCATACATTGAACCGTTGGTTTCCCGGTTCCTACTGGACTCTTTCCACTCTATGGCATCCTGTCCAGTGATGCAACTCTCCTCTCCTATTCTATTCTATCCCATCGTCTACTCTATACCCTCTCTTCTTCTTTACAGATATCATAACGGAACCATCATGAATTGGACACAAGTAGGCTGGGTTCTTACTTTCATCGCCGACCTGCCTAACTAACATATTTGATTTTTCTTAATACTTTTTTTTAACCTTTTTTATTATTTTAACAATCTATTTTTTTAAGCTTTAAGGTTTTTTCTCTTTTTATTTATTCTCTCTTCGATATTTCCTTCGGATTAACCTTCGGTTAACATCTTCAGGAAGTTTTATAATATTTATAATAACTTCCTGACTTTATAACTTTATAATAACTTCCTGAAGATGTTAACCGAAGGTTAACGAAATATCGAAGAGAGAATAAATAAAAAGAGAAAAAACCTTAAAGCTTAAAAAAATAGATTGTTATAACATATTTGATAATCACTTTTTAAAGGCGTGCACTTAGGCCGTACCCCCTAGTTTTGAAAAAAAAATTAGGGGAACTTTTCCATATGCAAAATGAAGTTTAAAAATTGGTCCATAAACGACAAAGTTATTTGATAATCCATGGCTGGCACATTTTGCCCCTCTCCCCCGTTTTTAAAAAAAATTAGTGGATCTTTTTCATATACAAAAAGCATTTTGAAAAGTGATCCACAAATGACGAAGTTATTTGATAACCAATTATTGGGGCGAGCAATTGGCGCCAACGTGCAGACTACATCGCCTTAGTAGACTATAATTCATTCCAGAGCACCAGTAGCTGTGAAAATTTCAGCATTCATTCCTTTTTATACATAGATTAATCACCCGTATTCCAATCGGCGTCGTCACTACAAGCCAACGCCGTTTTTTATCTGTTGTTGCAAATCCGTATTTCACTTGTCTACATTGCCATTTATCGGTGACTGTCAATGTCTGTTTGGTATTCTGGAAGACAATGTGACGTTGACATTGGATTTAATTTTGTCGTCGGCGTTTATGGTATTGCGATCTGTTGCACTCACAGAAATAACTTAAAAAAATATTTAATATAAAATGAAAGTTTCAAAGTGGGAAAATGGAAAATATTTAAAAAATGTAAATTATGCGTTACAAAACTTAAAAAAACCAAAGTATAGAGCTACTGCAGATTGTGTATTGAAAGAAGATGTGGCAAATCTGCTGCAGATTCGGAAACAAATAAATTCTTCAAGTTCTTTCACAAATCGAAAACAGTGCTTTAACTTGTGTATTGAGTGTCTGTTTCTCTGGAAAATTCTGGTAAAAACTGAAATAAATTTACAAAAACCCTGAAAACTTTCACTTTTTTTCTGACTCATCCTGTGCTTTACAGAAAGACAACAATATACAGTAAACCAAATGAATCAGCTGACTCAATTGAAATCAACGTCGTCTAAATACTGGTAAGGAATACCATATTAGTGTTGCTGTTGTGTTAAAGTCTTCAAATTGACTACGGCAAGTAGAATTTCACTGAATGATTTTATAAAGCATTATTAATTTAATTATCAATTTAACCACGTATATTATATGATATAAACAGAATGTAAAATATAAAGCTGGCTTTAAAGCAGTCATCAAATTTCATATTCAAAATGGCATTTTAACATGCCTGGCATAATTTATAAAATGTCCAGAATCCTTTCGGTACACTATCGTTCGTTTCACAAACAACAAACAACGTGTTGCGAATAAAAAGAACAAGGACATTCATTATAAACGACGAGCATATTCTAAGAGGACGTAAGGATGATTGTTCGTATTGCTGATGTTGCCTGAATGGTTGGTTTGCTGGAAGGACCAACTGCGTACATACATGGACATTTTGAATAAAAAATTAAAACATAAATATCCATTTTACTACAGTTTTTAGAGCATCATCAACGATGCCTTAAAAAAAATTTAAAATAGAAAAACAGCCCACATGGACACAAGAAACGTATTTTTATTTTACAAACATGAGGCAGAGCTGTTCCACTGCACAGGCGTAATTTAATTGAAAGTATTTTTTTGCACACAGAAGAAATTCTTTATTTTATTTATTTATTTATTTATTTATTTATTTATATTGTGTATTTATTCAGTTATTGCCTATGAACTAGATTTCTTACAGGGTGGGGCTTTAAATTATAAAATAATAATTAGATAATTATTTTAAATCCCATTACAAGGAATACATATGTAATTATTACAAAAATTCATTGAAGGAGCTTAAACCATAGTTTTTATGATGTTGGAGTGACATTAAACTACCTTTTTAAAGATTAAAAATTTCCTGCTAATAGCTTTTTTTTTTTTAATCTGGGACCAGCACTCAGGAGATGACTCCTACACATGCAAAGCATTGTGCTGGAACTATACGAAAGGTATAGTAGGAGAAACGACAGGGCTGCTAATAGCTTGTGTTAACTTATAAAAGCTAATTTTTACTAGTGTTGAATAAAACCCAGTGAATGCTTCAAATAACTAGTTTATGCTTTGACCTGTGGAAGCATACAATTTTGATGCTGGAAATTAATGTTTCCTGTAGAAAACTGTATTTTGATATGACTGCTTTTATAGGCGTTTGGTAAAGGAAAGACTACTGCATGAGGCCATGGCTGCCAGTATTGGGAACTTATCCCGGGTGGCGATGACTTAATTAGTCGGCACGTTGACTACAAAACCAAAAATTTCCTGAGTTCAACCCCAGTTTCAGACTCATAAAAACATCTCACATTTTTGCTGATGTGCATTTGTGTCAGTTGCTGTCGCAAGGTTTCAGTGGCGAAGTTATAGTCACTGGTCACTGAACAGTAAAGGCTTCAACTGTAACCAATCCACAGGCACATCAAAACACCCTCCTTCGTCGGTATTGTGTAGCATGATAATCTTACGAACACTCTTGCTCGTCTCACTATTCTTCTCCTCTATCTATCTGTAACAGGTAACACAAAGTGAACTTTGACGACCCAAGTGTACCGGACGCTGTGATTTCCTTATTTCCGGCGTCCCGGGTAACCTATTGAAAAGTAATCTAAAACACTTCTTTTGAGATTGGCCAACATGGCTGCATACGAAGGCCTACCAGTGCAATATAAAACAGTTGATTGTGCCTTATATTGCCTCTACTTGGGTAACCATGAATTAAAAACGAAAAAGAAGAAGAGTCAACAATGTTTGTAAGAATTTTTGGATGGGCAAACAATGTTAACATTTGGTTTTGTAGGCAGATATTTACATTGCCAAATGGCTTTATGGGCAGCACAACATGCCGTAGATAAAAAATGTGTATCCTGTTACCTGAAAGGATACACATAATTTTCTTTTTACATTTCTCAAAAATATTTGTCCCTAGAATGAGTATTTGCATGCATGGTTTCCTCTTGAATTTATGAGTGTAATTTAAATTTATTTCCCCAAAGGCTTCTTGTTCTTTTGTCAACAATTTTAGAAGTTTTTAAAAAGCCATCTTAAAATGATATCTATTGATATTGGTGCAAAAAGTTCACGAATAACGTGACAATAAGTTTTTAAAGCCGACGAAAATAAATTAAATGCACTTTACTTTAGTTCCATTTTCAGATTTGATTTTCTTGAGTTTCGTTGTTAAGAGACGAATATGAGAGCAAAGGTGAGTGCAAAATGTCACAAGGAGAAATTTCAGATGATTTTTAAGAACCCCATTGAAGCCGCCCATTTGTTTTGTCGCACATAATATTGACACATGTAGAAAATATTGCATGTAAGACATTTCAATGCGACAAGTCACAGTCAGTATTATGAAGTGTTTAAAAATAAATTTTCAAATAGAATTTCTTTAGGGACGTTAAATTCACTGGTACAATAGAAGTTTAAAAAAATTATGCTGCGCTCAATGCAAAATAAAAAAAATAAAATAAAAGACGACATTATTTTTAATACAAATAAAAATTTAATATGACGACTAGTTTTGATTTCTTTTTGTATCTATGAAAAACGTATCTTTAAGATTAAATAAAATGGTTTAGAATTACACAAGAGCAACTGAAGGTCTTTGTTACTCTGCTCGCTAAACGAGCCCACGTGCGTGCACTTTGACTACAAAGCCAGAGTTCGATCCCAGTGTCAGACTATTTCATAAAAATATTTCGCATTTTGTCTACTAAAATACAGCTTCCAAATTGTATACGTCTGTTTGACATCAGAGGCGCTGCAACACTGCTATAAACAATGAACGTGCAAAGTTAGAGTTGTAAGATAGTGAAGCTTTCCTCTATATATCTGTTTACCACCTGACATCTCTTTTACTATACCTTTCCTATAGAAGCGTAAATGATGTTACTTCTCTTTATAAAAAAATTGCAGTTTTGGAATTTAATAAATAAATTACGTAATTCATGATAAATCACATAGAATCCAATTAAAAAGAATATTCGTAATGTGATTTCAAAGTGAAGGGAATTAATAATTAATAAAATTTGCCAAAATTAAAGTTTTAATATTTAATGATATGCTGGCAAATTCACAAGGCTTTCAAGATGTTTACATGTAATTATTAATAAGCGCAGTTTACGGAAACGTATTTGGATAACAAACTAAAACCATAACCTCACATTTGTAATGCATAAACACCTGCTAACAAATATCCAAATACATACAATAATTATTATTCATAAGCACACGTATTTATTACATGCAGGCATGCAAGCATATTAACATGCATATGTATATGTGTACATACTGTACAAACATATATTTTACGTGGACGTATCTTACACTTATTTCGTTATGCCCAGCAAACATTCCCTATTGAAGTGGACACTGAAAGAATACACTAATACACCATTCATTATGAGGGTGCTATGGGCTGAAGTAGTTGCTGTATTAAATCTACAGCCCGTCGATGCAATCTCTATTATCAAAAGCTATTAAGTTATCCGCCGGAATATACTTCGCCAGTCTCTGCTCGACATTAGTCCTTTCCAAACAAAAAGTTAACGCACAATCTCAGCATTGTTTTTATACGCACCCTAGTGTCAGAGCGGTTTCCTCGTCTAAAATAAAAAAAACTCCCACAATACCATTAAAATGGGAGCCTCCGAAGTCTAGTGCATGAGCATTAGTCTTCTCAATATGCAGGTGCGGGTTCGATTCCCAGATAAGCTGTAAGAGCTTCGTAAAGTTGTATTGTCTTTAAAAAAAAATAATAATAATGTTTCCCAGGCCGTTTTTTTTTCTTTTCAATATCATGTCGAATAAGTTTCGTACAATTCTGCTCAGGTTATGTTTAGAGGTTGCCAATTCCACAAGAATCCGCTCACTTGAATTATTTTAGTACGCGTGCGTTGCCTGTACAGGGTGGCAAAAAAATATAAGATTTCCCTATCATCATTCCAATTGCCGGATAGTAAACCAAGCTGAGTTTTGGATAAATAAATCTATTTTCCACGATGGCACGATGGATGGTAGTCTGCACGTTGACTACACAACCAAAAAACAGACCTGGGTTCAACCCCAGTTTCAGACAAAAAACTTTAAAATAAAAATAAACATCTCGCATTTTTCGGATGTGTATTAGTGTGTCTTTGTGTGTCAGTTGTTGTCGGAAGGTTTCAGTGGCAAAGGCATAGTCACTGGTCACTGAACAATACCGGCTTCAGCTGATAGCAATCCACAATCACATCAGAACGCCCTCCTTCGTCGGTATTGTGTAGCACCGGCGAAGTAAAATAATAATAAAAAATAAATGGCTACTAAACCGGAGCTTCAGCACTGCTACGAGTATAAAAACAAAAAGAACGTGCGAAAGCAGAGTTGCAAAATAACTACTATCTCCTACTATCCCTTTCCTGTAGTTCCCAGCACAATGCTTCGCATGTGTAGGAGTCATCTCCTGAGTGCTGGTCCTAGATAAAAAAAAAAAAAATCAGATTCTGATATTTCACAAGGTCCTGCCTTTTTAACGCGGACAGCAGGAAAGTTACAAAGACATTGCTGAACCTGGTTCCTCCTCCTCATACTCCTCCTCTTTCCCATACCGACAACTTATGCAGAAGTCATAATACGGAAAATTCAGTCTTCAGCATGCAAACTTATATGACAATTACAAACGGCACTGTCGTACACAGCTGTTTTCTCGTTAATCCTCCCAAGATAGCGTACTATTTGGCATTATACTGTGGTCAAGTTATGTGGGTATGCCATTTTACAATTCTTTTTGTAGGGAAGAGTTTTCAACTTTAAAGGATCATACCGCAGATATTTGCCTGTACTCGCATTATTGCAAAAAATTTAAGAATGTAAGGATTCCTGAATATATTTCGACGAAATTTTTTTTTTCCCTTCAGCTCTTAATAATAATGTTATACGGTGTTCAGGCATGCACATTTATTGAGATTTTTGCAACAAATGCCATTATAGTGCTCTATACGCCATACAAAATGTTAAGTAAGTTATTGAGCCATTAGTACGAAATTGTTATAAATATTGAGTGAAACTTGAAATGCAACCCTTCTCACAAGTATTTTTGCCGGGAAGTCTGTTCAGTGAAAAGAAAAAATTCTGTACAATGTCAAACGAAATGTCAAAACTGCAAATAAAAAAAGCAAAAAGGAAAAAGAGATGACCAGCGAATTATACCTTAAAACGTTGTTTTTTTTCAGTTGATTAAATTGAATATGTGTGAAAACTAAATCAAAATGCTTAAATTATCTGAATTAAAAATGCATATCTGACCATAGTGTCATGTTTCTTACACAATTTTTTTTTGTATTATTATCTACAATTAGAACGTTTTCTTTTCTTACACCCTTTATTTTTACTATGTACTTGTGAGCAAAACGAATGATTAAAGTGATTAACCAAAGTTTACCGCATGCACAATGACGTCTGCAAACGCATAATTAAATCTTCTTTATACACATTTAAAAGATATTCGCAAGAACCAATCAATTATTAATATTGAATTTACGGATGCGGTGAGCGGTTAAATTGAACCAAATGTGTCACAAATAAGCCTGCCAGCAGCGTAAATAACTACAACTGTAAATAAAGGAGTTCCCAATACACACGATGGAATATTTACAGTTCTTGCTGGCTACTCTGACAAAAATTTTTTTATATTTTAGTGTTCAACAGAATTGGACTTTATAAATTTATAATAAAAATTATTATTCATATTTAAAATATAAAATTATTACCGTAAAATAAAGGTGCACAAAAATATGTTGCAGCTGTATTGGTGAAAGAAGTTGATATGGATGACGCCAGGGGGAAGCTGAACCGGGTCATGATTAGGACCCGGATGTGCCTTGAGAACCACGCCTTGGAATTGGCCGGGGAGAAGACCGAGGTGATGTTGATGACGCGGGCACACATACCACTCGGCATCGGCATGCGGATAGGGGACGTGTCTCTGATTACCCAGAGTGCCATAAGGTATTTGGGCGTCAGACTCGACTGTAGGCTGACTTACTGGACCCAAATACGGCATGTAGCGACTAGGGCGGCGAAGATGACTGGCATGTTGAGCAGACTCATGGCGAATGTTGGAGGCCCGACACAGAGTAAGAGGAGGCTGATTATGGCGGTCACGAAGTCGATCTTGCTGCATGGGAGCGAGATTTGGGGAAATATACTGGGTGAGAGAATCAAACACAGGGTGCTCGAGGCGGTACAGCGGACGGCGGCCCTTAGGGTTGCTTCGGCTTACCGCACGGTCTCGGGCGCTGCAGTCCTGGTGATATGTGGGGAAATACCCATAGACCTCTTGGCGCGCGAGCGGTGGGAGGCTTGAAACTCGAGGGGGGAGGGCCCCGGTGTAGGTGCTATTGGTCTGAGACCCCAAACTGTCCGGCGATGGCAGGACAGGTGGACCGCGGACACGGTCGGCAGGTGGAAGGCGAGGCTCATTCCCTGCGTGGAAGTATGGAATCGGAGGAAATTTGGGGAAGTTAACTACTTCCTGACACAATTCCTCTCGGGCCACGGATACTTCCGAAAGTACCTGTACCGGATGGGCAGGGCAGATGGTCCCGACTGCATTTACTGTGGTATTACGGATGATGATGCAGAACACACTTTCTTCGACTGCACCAGGTGGCATACTGAGAGAGGTGCAATGGCGCAGCGGGTTGGCGGGTTTGCTCCTGCCACCGTGATAGGGAGGATGCTCGATTGTGAGGACAATTGGGACGCTGTGGCACAGTATGTGGGATACGTTCTGCGGAGGAAGAAGAGGGACCTCGATGCGCTGCTGCATAGCGGGGCACCCTCTGACGGGGACCAGGCGATACGGGCCGGGGTCATGGCGCCGGCTGCGGACTTGGCGGACCCAGACGTGGGTGAGTGAGAGTGGTCCTGATTGGGGCGTGGCTCTGGGCCTTCCCGAAGTAATGCGGAAAGCGGTCCCGGGGAGGAATCTACCCAGAGGAGGAGGAGGGAATTTTTTAGTGGCAACACCACTCGACGCAGAAGACGACGGTCTCTGTAAGTGCGAAGGCATTTTCAACCCTACCTCACACGCCAAAAAAAAAAAAATTGGTGAAAGAAGTCTGAATTACAGTGGCAAGCAAAAGTGAGCGTAACGATTTTCATTAAAATGTAATCACAAGAAATTGCATTTGGTTTTAGAAAATGTCTAACAATACAGTTCGCACTGAATTTGCTATTTATTTACTTAATAAAATTTTTAAACAACAAAATGAATGGGAAATTTTTCGATTTCATAAAGTAAACAATAGCAACCAACAATTCAGTGTTAGCTGCGCCAATGTATGAAAATTAAAAGTAAGAATTGTTCACACGAAAACTCAGATAAGAAAGAAAACAATTGTTTGATGAAATGGGCATACCCGTATATGGATTAAATCCCACCACACAGAAATAAATCGAAAATAAGCTTCAATTAAAAAGTGTATTAGTGAATCGTTCTACCAATTAAAAACCGTAATAATTATCAGCCTGCAAACAAATTGATCACATCAATTAACATATTTGTATACAGTATTTAATAGTCACTTACAGTGCTCTATATTCATATATATTCATATAAAACGAAGGTTAACGAAATATCGAGATTATATAAAAATAATAAATAAAAAAAAACCTTAAAGCTTAATAAAATAGATTGTTCAAATAATAAAAAAGGTTAAAAAAACAAGTATTAAGAAAAACTAGTGAAGTATTTTAATTTTATTTTTTTGAATTTTTTTTGAAATTTTGAACGGCATGGCTTAGCGTTAGTTAATCGAGCTCAAATTTTGGCTATCTCAATATCTGAAAAGGGGAATCGTTTTGTGGGGTGAAAACCAAAAAAATTCCGACATTTTTATCCTCCCATATAAGATCCGGTCACTCTAATGAACAGTATCTAAGGACACTTGGTATCGAGATTCGATTAAACGGCAACATAAATTATCCGAACAAGAAAAAGAACATTTTTTTTGGCTCAATTGAAAAGTTTTAATTACATTCAATACAAAGAAAAACTTATGTCACTATTCTTGCAATTATTCAATGTTAGTCGAAATTGGTAACGATTATTTAAAGCTTCTTTAAAAATTTTCCTTATACAACAAACAATTTATTACAGTAGTAACTCGATTATCGCTCATAATGAAAACCAGGCTTTGTGCTCGTTTCGAGGATGTCCCATGTACCGAATAATTTTATTTCATATCAATAAAACAACTTTCATTCACTGTTATTTAAATTTAAGGATAAAATTCACGATCTAATACATTTGTATTACATATTTTTACATTTAAATACATATGTGACGCGCAAAATAGAAAGGGACCTAAGGGTAAAAACCGGTTTTGTTCAGGAGAGCCATTTTAAAGATTTAAATACGTGTATCTTTGGTGTACCATCACTTTCATAAAACGCACATATCTCTGTGAGGGAACACTTTTGGGCATGGGATCGGTCTCATTCGATGCTCAGATGTTGTCCACATCAAAAAAAAAAAAGTGAAAATTGCTATTTTTACCCTTAGGTCCCTTTCTCTATGCGCTGTCACATATTATTAATTTTCAGAGGAATGAAAAAAATTCTAAATTTTTGTTTGCTTTGAGCAAATTTTGCTTTCGAGTACCGCATCACTTCGAAGCCTTTGTAGAACCATAACATCTTCTAAAGCAGTATCGCTTTCTTTCGCCCATTGCAAACAAATATTAAAAGCTGATATAACTTCTGTCCTTTTTAGTTTCACAGTATTGGGTACTTCAGTTACACTGTCATCATCAATAATAGCATCATTTGAGTCGCTTAGTTGAATTTGTTCTGCATCTTGTAAATTGGATTTTGTTATCCAAGAGTCTAGCTCTGCGTTAGATAACTGTTCTAGTGGCTCTAAGTTACGCAGCAAAGTATAGATGGTCTGCACATTATATTGATTTGCATATATTACAAGTATAGCGTAAATTTTTTTTTTGCAATGTTGCAACTACTGAATATGTAATGTAAAATTTTAGGCCGACGCAACAATCGAGGATGCGCAACTATTGAGGTGTACAAGAATCAAGTTACTACTGTATTTGATTTTAAATTTATTTAATTTAAAAAAAAACAAATCGCAAATAAATATAATTAATTTATTTAATTTATCTAATCCATCTTTTTTCCAAATTAATTTTTGGGAGTTCTTGTATATCATGTGAAATTTCTTAGCTTTTTTTTAGGAATTTGGTTAAAGGTCTACTGAAGATTTTGAAATGACGCATTTAGACTAGCTAAAGCATATAACAAACATATATAAACAAACAAAAATTTTAAATGTTGTTTTTTTGTTGAATGTAATTAAAATTAAGCAAAAAGCGATATCGTGGGCCGGACAATAAGTCTATCGATCTGGAAATTCGGATTCGACCTACACCCTGTGTGCTTCTGCAGACATGAGAGACAAAAGAGCTTCGTAGAGTTTGTGTTGATAAAAAAAATACCTCTATTATCCGAGATTCCAACGTTTCAAATAAAATTTAAATTATCATTTTCTGGACTTCCAACTTTAATCGGAGCTCTTAAATTATTTCTGAAACGATGCCAGTACATTTCGTAGACATTTCCAGCCTTAAGTTCTGTACGATAGAACTCTGAAAATGTTTGAATGCATAAATACACCATTATAAATTTCAATATATGCAAATACATTTCCTCTTTCCAAGTATTATTACTGTGTATTTTATTTAACATCATGAAGAATAAATCTTAGATGAATTGATTAGTTCAAAATTTTGCACCCACACATGCACAAAAACATACTCATATACATATGTACATATTAAAGTGTGGCACAAACACCACAAAAATATCTTACAAGCATTTTATGAAATTGCAATTAGTGTGTATGTATTACTTGCTCATTGCAAAACACATACTTCCAAAAATATTTCTTTTGTTCCACGATCAAAACATTGGAGAAGAGAACACAAGTACAACAAAACAATGTTAAAATAAAACAACGCTGAAGTAGAAGAAAAATGAAGTAGAAGATCAAAACTATTTTGGAACATTCAAAACATGTTTGAATAACTCGTAGACAAACTTGCAAAGAAACTTTTGCATTTTTTATGAACATAAAAAATCGAATGTATACAAATAAAATAAAAATATCACAATTCATATTAGGTTTGAGGTTCGTTTGTAAGGTTCTTTAAAGAAAAATATTTAAAATTTCGCAAAAAATTTTAAAAATTTATAATTTCACCTACATTTAATGCCTCCATTTCAATATATATTTACGATTACTAAAATTTAGAAAAATCACGAAAATCAGAAAGTTGAAATTATGAAAAAAAATTATATACAGTTCTTTTTACGCTTTTTTGTGTTTGTTCTTGTGTACTCGATGCTTTTGGTGTAATTTACCGTTTTTTTTATTTCATTGTATGTTTTTGTTTTGATGTGCTGCTTCATTTGAACTCACAAGCACAAACAAAACTATAGAGGGAAACTTTTCAAATGGTGCTTGTTTTGTTTCAATGAGAGTCATGTTTTGTTATGTTTGTTTTGTTGAGAATGTTTACACTGGAATACACGGCTTGGAAGTAGTGTGCTTTAGAATGCAAAACTTTCAATACATTTTGTACAGCTCTTTAGTACATATGTAACAGCATTTAAATGGTATCATGAGGGTGAATTACAAATTAGGAACAGTTAACACCCACTTTATTTATTATTAGTCGAAAAAGATAATTAAGCAACAAAATCTGTTATTATTGTTGAATTAAAATTGCATTAAAATAGGTCCAGAAACACGCACACACACACAGCAAAAGAGACTCATTCAGTCTAATATAACAAATGCAATTACATGAGAAGTTTCTAATTATTGTTATTTTTATTATCAGTTTTAATTATGAGTTGTAAGTAAGGAAGGGATTATTAGCAAAATCTATGTATTTTCATATGTATGTATGTACATGTACCCTGAAGGAAGTTTGGGGTGAAGTATCTGCTAGTCACCACTTTTGTCGCATAAATTGGTGACATTGTCGACAAAGCGTCTACACTTTTTACTTTACCGTTTTGTGTATAGAGAATCTTTTGACAGCTGAAAATATATGCTTCTTCTTTCTGAATTTTTTCAATTATTTTGTTTTGTCACAAATGAATGTGGTACGCGCAAAATTAAAGTTTTTTTTATTAAAATATGTCCGAAAATGTAATTATGTATAAAAATAGATATAGTGAGAATTATGAAATAAATTTTAGTGAAAGTTAAAACTTCAGAGATTTTGTGCAGTCTTTCGAAGATTTTGTCTTCTACAAAATTAAGTTTGCGTTAAAAATTTAAAAAAAGGTACATTGAAATGGTTCATTTCGAAATTTCATTGAAGAAGCTGCTGGCAAAAGAAATGACGAAATTAAATTGAATATAAACGTCGACGGAATCGCATTATTTAAAAGTTCAGGAATCTAGAAATTCAGAAAATGTTTTCCGAAGGAGTTTTACATATTAAATAGTACTAGGGAATGTCTGGGTTCAATGTCTACATATGTTTTCAAAAAGGCTACCAATTCAGTAATTATAATACTAGTGCTTGCCCAATGACACGCACATTTAACATGTCTATAGCGCAGAACATTGTAAACGATATAGTGGGTCAGTAGATTTAATGTCGCTACATATGTACCCAAAATTGGTCTCAGTATCTATAGTAAATCTATGGTTCCATTATCTACTATTGTCCGCAGCTGGAGTACCGAGTCAGTAGTTTTTATAGAACTAGTGCTTTCTCAATGACAGGCACATGTCAAATGTCTGTAGAAAATTCCATTTCTTGCGTTTAATAAGTCAGTAGTACTGTTAGCAATGTCAGTAGTGAATCAGTACTGTTTCACTATTGACATTTCCTACAGGGCATATACACGCTAATGTACATATGTTTGATGTATGTATTTCGCCTACGAGTGCGTTTTGGGTACAAATATTTTACAAATAAAACACCTTAATTGTGTTATTGTTGCATTATTGCATTTTGTATAAAAGTTATTTGTGTGCAAACACAGATTTATTTCGTTAACACTAATATTAGCAACAATTCTATTTAAATAAATTTACACATACATATGTATGTATGCATATACGCTCACACACTGGCATGCACATGCATGCAGGTAAGCAAGCAAGAAACACTTTACTAAAGGAAAACACTTAAGTGTTCTCCACCGTGAAGGCCTTTTAAGCTAATACGCATAAAACTTTAAATTTTTCGATTTTATTTTGAGTATGTAGTTAGCGCGTTGACTCTATAACCAGAAGATAGTGGGTTCAATCCTGCGCCAAATAAAAAGAATTTCTGCTGTGTGTCTGTGCTATCAGTGCCCCCATTCTTTGTCGGTATTTGAGCAATAAAACGTCGGTGAAATAAAAAAAATAAACAAAATGGCTCTCTTTTAAATGACAATTTCCTCGATTTATATAGAGTTTTCTTAGAGATCGTCCTATAAGATTTGTAATAGATGGGGTTTCATCAAACGAATTGAGAGTAAATGCAAGATTACTGCAAGGTTCTGTACTTTCTTCTACTGTATTTGCCTAGGAAAAAACATTTAAGCGCAAAAATAGGACAGCTGATCGACGTTCGCTATCGCTTATCGCGTACAGTGTCCCTCCACCATTACCCTTTGTGCAGTCTTTGGCGTTTGCATTCAAATATATATCAGTAAAACGAAATTGATAACCCGATTTCAATAATATTATTTTATAAATTTCTAAATGCAAACTTTGAACGTTTTCTGTACGAAAATCAGCCCACCGCCCCTCTCCTCTAAGGTTCAGCTGGATCCGTGCCTGGCCACGCATCCATTTGAAAAAAAAAATTCAAGACAACTATACCAAGGCACTGGGCGCTGAATTCTCTTTGGCCGAACCCGTTTCTAGTTTGTATGTATGTCACTTGCCGGTTTAATTACAGGTAGTCAAACATAATTAATAATTATGTTCTGGACTTATGGAAGCACACACCACAATGCCCACTGATCCTCTCAATAGTTTGATAATTCTAATTTAATTATTATTTACAGATTTTGTATTTAATACGCTAATTTCTATTTCTATATGCACTGTTGACCAAAAATGCAATTCAGTTCAGTGCTGTTCTAACAATTGAGAACAATTTAAATTGTTTAAAAATATTAATAATATATAAAGAATATGTGAAATATTTTACATATGTGAAAGGTGAAAGAAAAATTCCGAAAATTTTAAATTATTTCAAAATTAAATTTTAATTACAACAGAAAAATTGTTGTTCGCTATTATGACAATACGATAATATTAAATAAAATTGTGATAAAAATCCACAGTTTTACGATTGAAATGCACAGTGAGGCAGAAAAGATTTTGTTTGGAAATTCAGCTGTATTCATATCATATCGAGCCTTTGGTGCAATACCGTCGTAATTCAAAAAATTGTGAACTGAGAAAAATGCATTTGAAGTTTTGAGCCATCTTTTTGATAGTATTTTCGTTTACTAAAGTTATTTTTTTACAAGTTTTTAAATAAAGACCATGTTTTGTAATGTTTTCTGTTTGTAAATTTCTTGTCATAAAGGAATTATTTCATTATTGCAAATAAATATTGTTGGAAACAGCTGGAGGCAACGAAGACATTTGTAGCTGTAGAATCTGAACAATTAGAGATAGAACCATAATATTTTTTCCTTTAGATATATATTTCCCCAAAGATCATTTCTGCATGCCCAGCTCAAAAAATTCAAATTTTGAGTTTCTGCGGTATTGCACCAAAGGCTCGATATGTATTTGTCATATACCTATAGAATGTCACTTTTTAACATGTTAATTACAGTCTGTGCACTACATTCGACACTTTTGATTTAGAGCGTGTTCTATTTTCAAATGACAAAGCAACTGGCATCAGCTGTTTTGCAAGAGAAATCTGTTGTTATATTAAAAATTTTATATATTAAAATTGATTTATTGATGCATATTGTTTTGAAAAACAATTTTTTTAATTAAATTAAATACAATACAATTGAGGGTGACGATGGCTGAAGTAGCCTGTACGTTGACTACAAAACCAAAACAGACCTGGGTTCAAGACCAGTTTCAGACTAAAATTTAAAAAAAAAACAAACATCTCGCATTTTTCTGACGTGCATTAGTGTGCCTTTGAGTGTCAGTTGTTGTCGGAAGGTTTCAGTGGCGAAGGCATAGTCACTGGTCACTGAACAATACCGGCTTCAGCTGATAGCAATCCACAATCACATTAGAACTCCCTCCTTCGTCGGTATTGTGTAGCACCGACGAAGTTAAAAATACTAAAAATACTAAAAATGGCTATTAAAAACAAGGCTTGAAAATTGAATACGTCTCCTTGGCATCGGAAAGGCTGCAACGCTGCTACAAATAAAAAACGTGCAAAACCAGACTTGTAAAGATAATTAAGCTTTTTTTCGTCTGTCTATTCCTTTACCACCTGTCATCTCTATAACTATTCCCTTCACGAAATGGAATTATCGGAGAGTTAAATATCAAACATACGATAGTTTGAAATCTTTTTTAAAAAATGAAAATGGTTGCTGGTTTGAATTTACACATAGAAATTTGATTTACGGAAGTACGTACCATCAGTGAATTGCTGTTCAAATGCAATTAAATTTAAAAATTTTTCAGGCGTATCATAACAAGTGAAATATGGGTCAAATACAAGAATATTAAACTCTAAGAAAATTTTCCAGCTCGCCTTCAACGCACAAGGGTTTTAGCGGCATCGCACTTTTTTGGGCGAACTACTTTCATCGATAACATACTGATGGATAAAGACTATAATACTCTTTTTCGCAACAACAAAAAACAAACTGTAAGTAAAAAATATTTCGAAGACTACAGCGCATAATAAACATCGATATATTAAAATTTCATAATTAAAATGGTTCACAAATCATTCAACTCAAAGTCATTGTAGAGTTAATTTTAAATACAATTTCGCTTAAGCCGATAACGAAAAATAGTTGGAAGTCCTTCGCATATTTAGTTTAAATTAATTAATATAGTTTTAATTAATTACACTAGAGCCCCGATTTGCGTCGTTTCTGTTTGCGTCGCTTCGATACTGCTGCCGTAAAATGAGCCGGTCTATAAAGCAAAACACTAAATTTTTAACAGCGCTCTAGTTACGAAATAATTCTATTTATTTATTAATATTTTCTCATAAATGCAAGAGCGAGTGCTTCGTCATAAAATAATGCGGTATTAACGGCTGCAATATAAAGCACCATAGATTGCTCCATAAATATGACAGTGACCCATCACTACCGTCTACAAGACTAAATACCGCTACAACATTAAAGAACACTTCAAGCGAAACAATCAATTCACATTCTACAAATGAGCAAAACCAATCAAAAAATTGTAGAATTTTGCCGATTCGTCTACATAAGAAAAATGGTTCTATAAATACATACGCATTCCTAGATGAAGGATCTTCTGAATCGTTAACAGAAAAAGATATATTTGATCTGCTTGATCTCGATGGCGTGAAACAGCCATTGTGCTTGGACACGTCAAGAAAATTCATCCCTATAAAACATCGATAGATATCTCGAATATAAGCAATGATGATAAATTTAAATTAAACTCTGTGCGAAAATTTAGATCTACCCAGACAGACGTTAAATATGAAGGAAATGGTAGAAAAAATATCCCTACGTGGACGGACTTCTCATAGAGTCTTATAAAAATCTAAGGCCAAGTATTTTAATCGGGTTAAACAATTGGAGTGTTGCAGTACCACTAAAAATTCGTGAAGGGGCGTGCAATCAACCGATTGCCAGAAAAACACGACTATGAAGGACAATTCAGGGCAAAAGTGGGCATTCGTACCACCATGAATGACTTAATATTCACCACAGAAATGCTATGTGTTCAGATTTGGTTGGGAATGCTTGCCATGTGTGCAGCATTTATTGCCACACATAACATGAAGAAGAGTAAGACACCCGATCTCGATATTCAGAAAACATAAACACAATATAAAGTTCAGGGAAAGCTCTTTGACAACGAAAAATTTTGAATTTTTGCTAAATACACAAGTTACTTTCAGAAAGGATGATACAGCAGACCATCGAAGAATAAAGCCTCAAAAGGCAGCTAATTTCTACGTCTAAGACCAGCGTTATATACGAGTATTGCTCATTTCGGTTCTACTCAAAGACTTGAGCACTGGTTCAGTGTCCAGAAAGAGACAATGACAATTGCTCGAACAATTAGCTCATTTGGCATTAATAAATCCATTTGATTAATCAAATCAAAAACAGAATTTCATTTGCTAAATGTTGAACTTATGGACCCAATCATGAAAAAATCAGTGCATTTTTATAGAAAAAAGTAATTCGATTTGCGTCGTTGCGGTTTGCTGCCCAATTCTGTGTTACACTTTAGCGACGCAAATCGGGGCCCTAGTGTAATAAGCTTGAAATAAAATACAATTTCCTAACAGCGTTTAAAAAACTGCAGTCAATGTAGCAGAAGTCCTAAGTTTTTTCTATTTTTTCGACTTCTCTTTTTGTCACTACACAAACACAATCTTTTGTTTAAGTTAATGCTTCTTAAAATACGAAGAGTCGAAGTCAAAGAAAAATAAAAAAACGAAAAGTTCAAACAGTTGTAGTTGAAGTACAACCAAAAAAACGAAAAGTTCAAACAGTTGTAGTTGAAGTACAACCAAAAAAACAAAAAATTCAAGAAGTCGTAGTTGTTGTAGACTTTATTAGGGGCATTTAAAATGTTGAAAGAAATGCAATCTTCGGCTACCAGTCCAATATATGATCTAAGTAACTGCTTTTTATTAATTTCAATTCTTATTTTTCTTTTGCGTATAACTTTTGAAGAAGTTGTAGAAGAAACACACAATGTCTTTAATGCTTTAAGTTCGGAATTTATCAAAAGTTGTATTCAGTCAAACATAAGAATGATCGAACATGTCAACTTCTGTAGTACTACGTTGTGTTAATTTTATATTTTTAAAGTATACGAAAACTACGACTTCTTGTTTTTGTATTATACTTCAACTACAACTGTTTGAACTTTTCGTTTTTTTAATTTTCTTTGACTTGGACTCCTTGTATTTTAAGTAGCAGTAGCAAAAGTAGTAGACAAAGCAACTCCACATATCAGAAGTTTTTAAACGCTGTTTCCTAATTAGGTAAAATTTTAGTGCGAGTTGACATTCATTGGTCTTTCAAATAAAAACAGAAATATTGTAAATTTTAAATTATATGACGTGGTTAAACCCAAAGACAACACAAATGACACGCTCAATTGTTTAATATGAAATACGGTGATGATACCAAAAAGTAAATACTCACTGACATCAATGCCTGCTAAAAAAAAAAAAGAATTCCCTGACAATCCTTAACAGAATCTACTTTGTATAGATGCTGGAATGTAAAGGGAAGAATATTTGAAGGAATGGAAAAAAACCAAGAAATTTAAATATCAATTTTCATAAAAGCGAAGCATGAAATAAAAGAACAGCAAATAGCGAAAATGCTTCATTACTTTTGTGATTTGTTGGAAATGAAAATGTTACAAACACTCCTACTCACACCCACACACACACACACGTATAGATATGAATATATGGCATTCAAACATTAAAAGGCACTTCCAGGATATTGTTCAAAATATTTAAGAAACCGTGAAGCATAAGAAATTTGTTTATCAACTCGTATGCAAACAAGGAGGCAAAATCAATTTTAAATGGTGTCAATATTTTAAGAAGTTTGAACTTTTTTTTAAGCAAAATGCATTAGTGAAATAATTTAATATTTGTCTTTTAGAAATTTTGAAACAAAAAAACTAAAACGGAAGCCAAATACATCCTTCTACGCTACATTGAAAATTAAATGAAAAAAAAAGCAATTACCAGACAATTTTCTGCCTGAATGAGAAACGTGTATTTTTAAATTGTATTTCCATTTCTTTTTACTTTTCCTTTATTTTTGTTTCTTCAAATCATTCGAGTTCCGTAAATAGTATTTTTATAAAAATTATATAAAAGTCACGAACAATGAACGAAAAAGCAAATAAACTCAAGAATTGATAGGGAAAAAGTGTAGCATAAATATAGTCCGTACTTCCGTTTTTTAAAGACTAGAGGATTATGAGCAAATGTCCAATCAAGGACAAATGTATCGAAACAAATCACAATTGAAGGTTGACAGATATTTCATTGAAACAGAAACAGAAACATAAAACATTGCAGTTAATTGGTAACTTGACAAGCAAAGTGTTAGTTAGTGTTAGGACTTGCCGACACGTGCTCTATTTGGTTACGTTACATTATTCATCAGAGCTGCCAATTCGTTTAAATATGGATCGTTTACGTACTACGTAAACACTGAACAGTGTAAACAAAGAAACAAGAAAGACTCAAATCAATCAATTCGACATCTACGAACCAAGTCCAACTTGAGTGTCACTCAACGACATAATTATTTGATATTTAAAGTATTTTGTTTCAATTTCATTTCAATTTAAAATTGCAAACCATTGAACGTCTCATTTTAACCTCAAAAAGCCGACAGCTAATACCATGATGAAATCATTGCAATACTTAATTTTGTTTTCTATTTATTATTCTATTATTATTCTATTACTTATTCTTTTGCGAAATCCAGCCCACGCTATATACATATATATATATTTAGTTATAATGTCGCATTACCCCTAAAACTCAGGGATAGAAATGCCTCATATGCTGCTCGTTTATTGAAGAGAATATTGCACAGTCAACGAACATGTACAGGGCCGTTGCCTGGCCCGTTGTGTAACGGAACATTTCTCAAAGTTTCTAATATGGTACGAGTCCATTGTGTATCTATGTGAAAGATGCAATAATGGACTGAGATATATCCAGAGGAATGTTGTAAAAAGTACGCAGGATACTGTGTTGCGTGTAGCAAAATGCTTCTTAATTGAACCAACGGAAATAAATTTATTAAAATTTTGTTTGTTTTATTTTTTTTACACCCGAAATATAACTTTCTATATATAAGGTGCCGCATATGTTGGGTGAAGACTGGGGCTTTTGCCATTTTTTTCTTGGACCAGTGCTCAGGAGATGTTCCCTCGGAATAGTATATAGAAGAAACATGTGGTGAAGTGGCTTAATTCTCTCACAACTCTGCAGTTTCACGTCTTGTTTTTTTTAGAGGTATGTCTACTACGTATGCAATGCATTGCATCGGAACTAGGAAAATAGATTTTGAGGAGGAGCATATTGGTACATTGAACTTAATTATTCCAACATCGCAATTGACACAAATTTCCCATTTTTACCGTATTTTTTTTTTTTTGGATCTGTGTTCAAGGGATATTCCCCACATATGCAATGCATTGCATCAGAACTAAATAGAGAGATAGATAGTGTAGAGAATAGACAAGTGATGGAAGTGATAGGAAGAGAGAGCTTAATTCTTGGACAACTCTGCAGTGGCATGTTAATTATAAAGAAAATTTGGTGTTAATTTAGACGCATTATTTTTAAGTTAAGTGGGTTCTTTTCATTTATTATTTTACTTCGCCGACGTTTTATTGCTCAAATATCGATGAAGGATGAACCATCAAAAGATATATGTATATCACTGACCGCGCTGGGCATCTAACCCATGTTCCCCCCTTTACAAACTCAACACGCTAACTACACAGCCATCAGCACCACCCCGAAGAGCTCGGATAAAAAGCAAATTTTATCTGTCTTACGTAGTGCATGCGAATGGATGCGCTCTCGATAACCATCTTGCCGTACGTAAGAATTTCGGGAACGAACTTCCTGATATCATTAGAGCACAATTTATTAAAGTGACAAGAGAACAGCGAGATATGCGCTACACTGCGACGATGCCGTCTTAAGAACCCTAGGCCCTTTCATGCTTCTATAGACACTTATTGTAAAGCAGAGTTGCTAAAAAATCTAAATGCTTCGGAATAATACCGCGTCTACCGCTACTTCTACTTGAAAAAGTTGGAGCTGTAGTCGTAGCCGTAATTAAAAAAAAAAGGTAGGTAAAGTAGGAATTCAAACACTGCCCGAAACCGCACAATACGTTTATCATTAAGAGCGCAGCGAAACGCACTACACATTATAGAGGAAATTAATTTGTTGGGCCGAACAGCACGCATGCGGAATAGGCTACCACCAGACGTCTATGCTGTCACTTTTGACGTGGGAAGTTTGAAATCGAATGTCAATAAACACGACTCCCTATACGCCGCCTAGTTCCGGCACAATGCACCGCATGTATAGGAGTCACCTCCTGAGTGCCGCTCCTAGAAAAAAAATAAATAAATAAATAATATATATAGGGAACGAAATTCCTATATATTTTAATAAAATTTTTGTGAAATTTTCATTCGACTCATATGCCGAAATTTATGCCCAGTATCTCTATAATCTAACTCAAATAAATCATAGACATCATACGTAAAATAATGCATCATAAATGCATCATGTGGAAAACTTCTCATTTACACCCTGCATACTCCATAAAGTATTCATATTTCCAATTACATTTATGCAATTATTTAGAGTTGAATAATTATATATTTATAAATTATATTCATATGTACATACATACATATATATTCATATCTAAGTTTTTTTTTCTTGTCAAAATTAATGCAATGAACCCATAAGTCAAAGATGTATTAAACCGTACATGTGTAAGTTGTGCATTGCATTTGATTCTTATTTTAGATTCCATGATACATGGAATATTTTAGTTCGTCTTTGCTTTTCTTTTTTGAGGTGCCCATTCTAAGTTTGTGGAAATGTATGAGAACGAGTGTGCGTTTTGTTAGAGGTGGATTAAGTGGTATTATCGAACCATCTATTCAATCATCCCTCGCAATATCAACAATAAAACACACATGTGTGGACTGTCTGAACATCAGTCACTTGTACAACAGTCGCTATTCTTTACAACAGCTCATTTTTTGTTTTTTTTTTGGTATTCTATTCATATGTAAGTATGTATGTATATGTGACTGAATATATCTGGATACACTATAAGAATTTATGAATCGAAGAGGGAATTTAAACACGGAGTTGTTAGCACCGAGAAAATTATTGCTTTTGATAGCTCGATGGATTGTACTAATTGGAAAAACTACGATAACATTGTGTGACAAATTAAGATAAATTTGGAAAAACACACAGACTGAGCAGTGTAGGTCCGACTCTACTACGAAAGGGTATTAAACCGTATACTCAGTTTAGCGATTTTGAAGACCAATTTGTTTTATGGCCCTTAAAAGATTCTCAAAATTAGCTCTCATCACTTTTTGGCCAACAGCTAATTCAGACTTGGGGATACCGCTTAGCTATACATATATGGCAATAACATAGCTAAGAGTACTCGGAACGAATTCTGTTGCCTAAAAAAACAATGCTGATTCGTGAAATTTTTTTTTAAGATTTACGGGAAATTTTTTTTTTTTCTTTTTTTTAGAATAACTTACATGGACTGGTAATTTTGCCCTAACAATATTTAGTACGCTGCAGTAAAGCTGAATAATTCTTGTGAACATATCAGTGCAATCTGAACCAGAGAAAGACAAAATCACTTTTTTTTTTCTTGATTTCATCAGACATAAAACTTTTATTCACATTTAATCATGTAATAAAAATCATCGTTGAATAAATGAAGGATCCTAATCGTGAAGGCTTTATTTATGCAAATGTGAGTTGTTTAATTTTTTTGTTTTTTTTTATCTTTGTTTTCCATGTGTTTTGAAAAACATTCAATAGATAGAAAAAAATCCATAGAAGTTTGTCCTCTCCGTAATTTCAAATTATTTGAATTTTTCGGCTCTAGGCTAATAATTTCAATTATTTTAATGTGCTGTGTTTTATGCAAAATATAAAATAAAAACAAAATAACCATTTATTTTTTAAAGAGAAATATTATCTTGTTCGCCGACGTTCAATAATTTGAAGTATAATATGAAGTATTCTTTATTTTGAAATATCGATTATTTGAACATTTTCTTTGGTCCCTGGAATTTCAAATTCTCGAGAGTCGCCTGTTCATGTTTTTTTTTTATCTTGAACCAGCACTCAGGAGATGACCCCTACACATGCGGTGCATTGTGCTGGAACTAGAGGAAAGGCATTGTACGAGAAATGATAGGAGGTGAAACTTCACTATCTTATAACACTTTTTTTGCCCGTTACTTGTTTTTATAGCAGTGTTGTAGCATTTCTGATGTGAAGGAGACGTATGAAATTTTGAAGCTTCGTTTTTAGTAGCCTTTTTTAGTAATTATTTTACTTCGCCGGTGCTACACAGTACCGACGAAAGAGGGCGTTCTGATGTGCCTGTGGATTGAATACAGCTGAAGCCGTTATTGTTCAGTGACCAGTGACTATTGCTTCGCCACTTAAACCTTCCGACAACAACTGACACAAAGTCACACACAAATGCACAACAGAAAAATGCAAGATGTTTTTATGAGTCTGAAACTGGGGTTGAACCCAGGAAAATTTTTTGTTTGTAGTCAACGTGCAGACCAATTCGACCATCGCCATTCCTGCAATACGATGCAACAGAGCTCAATTTCTGGTCTGTTGTGAGCGGTGTGACCAGATTATGTTATAACAAACTACAGCTAAAAGAAGTAAAAAGTTTAGTTTAAAGCTGGAAAATAGAGCAACATTTTTATTTTTTTTATCTTAAACCAGTGCTCAGGATATCTCGTCATTGCACTGGAACTAAATAGAGAGACCGATAGATTAGAGAGTAGACAGGTTATATGATGTTTGCATACATACATACACAGATACTATACACACACACATACACACACAGCCATACATGCATACATCCATGCTAACACCATTCCGAATATACTCAGAATCGACTCAAAGCACCCCGAAACGTCGAAATATGAAGAAAATCGATTCGATTCTTTCATATTTTAAGAGAAGCGAACAAGATCTATGTGAAATGCGCGAGCGAATTCAGTGCCAAATTGACCATAAATAAAGAACATCTCAGGAATACACACAAAGATGGCATTTTTAAAGTTGCATAATCGTATTATATTTATTAGGTGTTTTTTTTATTGTTTTTGGTTTGATATAAAAGACATAAATAGGAGGCAGGCTAAATGGAATGATGTATCCGGCTTTACTAAATGCATAATGAAAGATGAATACTTTTGAAAAGCAATAAATAATGTTGACAACGTCGTGAAAAATAGTGTCTCAAAAAATTTTTCTTTCAGTGTAGTTAGTACTTCCAGTCTTTCATCTGTACAATGTTTGGTGTTGGCGTTGCTTGTTGAACGATACTTTTGGCTCTTAAATGGGATGGAAGCTTGATATTGTTGCTGCCCCTCCCTGATGCGGGCCTTAATGTGTACAAATTGTTTGTGTTTCTTTCAAATCGGTTCCTCTTTCCACTTCTTTGTTTTTCCCAGTTTGTTGTATAGTATATTTTGTTGTTGTTGTTGTTGTTGTTGTATTTATGCATTTCAATTCATCTTGGAAAACAAATAGAAAAACGTGCTTTTGTATTTTCCAACTTTCATTTCAGAAACTTCAAACTGAAAAAGATTTTATGTATCATGCACTGGAGACAATTTAAATGCAGACACACACAAGAAACATCAAACCATTCTATTTGGGGAGAAGAAGCAACAACCTGGCAGGGATTAAATTGGGGATTAACTTTAAGGAACCGTATTTATTTGTACTTTAAATATAAACAGCAAAATTAAGTTTGATTCTGTATGATTCATAATGATTTACAAAAAAAAAATTGAGAATTCATACCGCTAGACTAGTTTCGAAGCGTTCGTTTTTACCGTCGAGAATGCTGCAACAACATCCATCACAGAACAGCGTTGGAATTCATTTAAATAAAGAAAGTAAATAATAAAAAAAAACAAATATATCAATGTGTATTTAAAATCGGCCGTATCGACGGTTCAGACTAAAATCATAAAAAAAAACATTCCGGATTTTTTCTGATGTGCATTTGTGTGGCTTTGTGTGTCAGTTGTTGTCGAAAGGTTTCAGTGGCGAAGGCATAGTCACTGGTCACTGAACAGTACCGGTTTCAGCTGATAGCAATCCACAATCACATCAGAACGCCCTTCTTCGTCTGTATTGTGTAGCACCGGCGAAGTAAAATAATTGTTAAAAAAAAATGGCTACTAAACCGAAGCTTAAACACTGATATAAACCAAGAACGTGCAAAAGCAGAGCTGTAAAATAATTAATTAAGCTTCACCTCCTGTTATTTCTCTCACTATCCCTTTCATATAGTTACAGAACAATGCTTCGCATGTGTAGGGGTCATCTCCTGAGTGCTGGTCTCAGAGACAAAAAAAAATGGAAAATATCTGCAAAGTGAAGCTAAAAGTTCATAACACGCGTTATATGCGTTTCACACTCCGTACGCTTTCTATGTTTTTCTATATTCAAGTTATAGCATCGCATTTTATGTGCTTAGTCCAGCTGTCAGTGTAAATATTTTTATCGCTTAAAAATTAAGTAATTAACTTTTTTATAGAATTTAGTTTTGCTCCATTGCACATAATACATGGTGGCCCAAAATGACCAAACGGGTTTGAGTTCAAAGAGCAATTGTGTCCCTCGCAGTGTGCGCTGTGACTCCATTCTTTTGGGATCATACTTGCGCATGGTTTTCCACGGCTGGCCTTAAAAAATTTTCCAACATTGTGCGATATCTAACACTAGTAAAACGGCGTCATCGTGTTTATTTTCAAAAAAAATATGGGCCAATTATCCTTTCCGACGAAACACCGCACCAAACGGTACACTTAAGTGTAGCACTTTTGCCTATTCGTCGCTCATAATGTAATTATGAATAAAATCATGATTTTCTTCTGAAATAAAGTTCAACGATTTTGGCATTTTGTTCAATTGTTTACTGTTCTATTTTAAATTCCCCAAGTCTTCTTTACAAAATACGGAAAACAAAAATTAAAATTATAATAAAAAAGTATAAAGTTAGTTTGTGCTGTGTAATTTGAAACATACAAACGCATTCGTATTGCCGGACTCACTAGAATGAACTTGATTGGCAAAATATTTTACGTGTTGTCAAGTTACAAGCTCAAATATATTTGTCAAGCTGAAATTATATTTTTTGCAAATTAATGAAAATGTTCTGTCCTGTTCAAGTCCACAGTTAATTTATCACAATATTTTGAAGCAATTACATTTTTGATTATAATAAGGGAATAAGAACAATTAATCCCCAACACCAGTTGCGTAGAATACGTATTTTCTATGCCACTACAAATGTCATCAGTACTCTTTGTGTCAACCGGGAGTTAGTTGTAAAGTCATTAATATCATATATTTAACCCGTCAGAGCTTAGGAAAATGCATACGAGAATAATCGTTACTGTCCACATACTATTAACAAAGCTTGCCAGATTTGTAGTTTTTTTTTATGTGTTTTAAGTGGTTTTTCATTGACATCCCAACAACACAGCTGGCAACTTACAGCTATATACATAGATTTCAAAGAAATAACTTCAAATATTTCATAGTTCATACACTATTTACAACTTAAAATACAAATACCCAGCAAAAAAAAGTGAATGCGTTCACTATTATTGTGTATTTTCATGACTTCTTAAGCACTTCTTTATCTGAATTGATATTTAATGCCTTCTTAAATTATCACTTTTGAACTCATGGGCAAGGCATTCAAATCTGCCGATTTAATTCATATGAACAACTGCGCAGTAGTAATTAAAGTTTTGTACTTTGCGTTCTTTTCATGATGAGCTGTTTTGTTAAATATGAACACGTGCTCGCCACTGACACCCCTAAGTTAAAATCATGCGTGCTTCAAGTAATTGCAACCGGTTCATTTGCAATAGAACCCCTGCATTAACTAATTTTTACATATGCAAATATTAAAATCATAAAGGCTGAATTAAAGTTTTTTATATGTTTCTGTTTATCTTATATTTTTACGTATATTTTTTATGTTATGTTTGTAATATTCTTTATTTTGACTATTAGATGAAATTGAAAGGAATTAAATTTTAGTGTGTCAAGTTGGGTTTTAAAAAATCAGTCAGATTTTAATCGAAAGCGCAGCTAGAGTTCTATTCAAATTTGGCAACTCTAAAATACACTGATCCTACTTTTTTGACAGCCGCGTAAAACGCATAGAAGCGCGGTATGGATTATAAGCTTGGCAATGGGTACAACTCGCTCGCCCGTCTGATCAAGGTAAATTTTTATTCAAAAAAGTCCTTCCGAGGATTATAATTATTTGAAGATTTCTAAATGGCACCACAGCCGCCTTTTTTAAAATCACATATTTGCTATGTCAGTATCATACATACAAACATATTCTTCAGTGGCATGTTAATTATATATAAAATTGTTTTTAATTTAAGTTTGAATTTGCAGTTAGAAATATTTTACTTAAGAATAATATAAAAAATATTTTTTATAGAAATTTTTTTTATAATATGCCACAGAAAAAAATTGTTACATGTTCAGTTAATAAATTCCAATTTTGATTAATTAGCCTCTTGAAGCAAATATATAATATATATATAAAATTAATATATAAATGTTTCCCATTTTTAATAATTTGTATGACGAAGTGCAATTTCGAATAATCTACAGTCACTTTTGAATTGTGAAAAGTACTGTCGAAAATGTATACACAGATTCCATTCTGCATAGTATTTTCTCCCCCAATATAACAACTGGCAACTCTGACATGCCTTCCAGTATAGACATTAACCTTCATTTCATGTATTATTATTATTATATGCAGCGTTTAAGTCTGTTGGCCATGCTGTCATTCATGTCTTCGCTATGTTATTTTATACTAGAGGGAGTTGTTCAAATAGAGAGAATTACAGACAATTTTCTAAAATCGTTATTTGTAAAATCATAGTCTGAACTATATTGACCCGTGTGCGCGAAATTATCGTATGTTACACTTTTTTTCGAAAACGACTTTTTTATGCAAATTGGTTCTAAATCCATTAATTTATCTACAGATAAACTATTATAGCGATAATTGTTATAGTTATCGAGGTAACACTTATCGTATGTGACAGTTACTGCTGTCAGGCAAATAAAAAAAAAAGAGGAATAAAAACGCTCTCCTGTAAAATTTAGTTTTTGTAAATTACGATAATTTCGCGCACAGCGGTACTAACACTATTTTCAAGTACATGTAGTGCAATTCACTAACTTTTATTACGATAATCGTATCGTTAAAATAAGTACAACGAAATGTTATCGAAATTGCTATTGCTTCAAGTCAGCTGTTATCGTTAAGTTTGTGACAATAATTTGTGTGCTGTTTATTTCGTCGACAAAATGTATGTGGTGTTTAAATTGTTGTTATTAGAATCTTTAGCTGTGAACATACTAGTACAACATCAATACTAATATGGTATTCTGTAATACGTTTAGAACGGCGTCGACGTTGGTTGTGCCAGGTGATTCATTTTGTTTACTTTATATTGTTATCATTCGGTGAGGCACAGGAAGAGTAAAGCCTCAGTTAGTGAAAACGTAACACGTTTGTGGCGATCAGCTGGCAAAAGCTGTAACATAAGTTATGCTCGTTGCTGTTTACTAAAATCGTATCGTTGAAATTGTTACTTAGAAAATCTACAGAAAATAGATTTTTACGTGGTAAACGTCAACTTGACATTACTTACATATAAAACAAAAGCCGCAACAGCTGACTGAGTTGCTTGAAGTTTTATGTTTTTAATAACCGACCTTAAAGTTGAACGATACTGACAAGTGTAACGTCGGTCGATATGTTTTTACTAACTAGACCTTAAGTTTTGTAAGTTTATTTTATTTTTTACATGAATTATCCTGCGAATCAAACAACCAATACACAAGTTACAAAATATACGTCCTTATTTTAGTATAAAAAGTTCTGTGAAAAATATTAAAGAACATTTAGATAATGTTTTTCCTTTCCCTTTCGGAATCCAGTGGCTAAGAAAACAAATTTAATAGTGCAAAGAAGATTTCTTAGACAGAAATTGCGTATTTTTAACTTGCCCGTTGAGAAGTAAGTGATAAATTTAAAATCATATTTTCCCAGAAATTAATTTGGTTACGCTTTAAGATTTCGGAGTTATTTTCGGTTGAATACTGCAATACCGATTTGCAGTAAAAAATAAAAAACCATGTTGTCTTGTATTGACGACGCCAAGTAGAATAAGGCTGATTATTACAATTATATAATTTTATTTTATAAAATTTGAATTTGTACATAGTTTAAACAAACTGAACTTACTGAAAAGAGGCAATTTCTCTTTAGGAAGAAAAGTAACTATTTTATAAACTCTTGTTTCTATAGTAAACATCTCTTTCATTATCTTTTCTATTGTTAAGGAAACCTAAAAAAAAAACACAAAACAGTGCGCACACGAAAATGCAACGGCGACTGTGCTGTCGAATCATTTATGTGTTTACTGAGAAATTTTTGTAAACAGTTTAAGCTTCTTACCAATTGATTGTAATACATTCGTCTTCTTTTTATTTCCGCTCATATTTGACAACACACACACGCACGAAACAACAAATAGATAAACAGAAAAAACTTGAGGTAAATTGCGATTTCATTTGGACAACTTTAACCACAATTTTCATAAAAACTACCTCTGCTCTTTGAATTTTTTTATTATTTCCCAATTATACACTTCTTTTATCACATTTATTTCACAAAATTAACAATTTCCACTTATTTTTCCACTTTCTGTTAATGATTTCTTTTAAGAATTTAATAAACACGTGCACGCATCAATGAAGTTTCAAGACTGATAAATAACGAAGAAGACGAACAAAAAAATTTTATTTTTGTTGTTGTTAACACATAGTTGCCAGAGTGGAATTGAATTGAACTGTTTAAAATACTGACTAAAGTTTTGTTGTGTCAATTTCATTCAACCACAAGTTTAATAAAGAGTTACTGATGAGATGTTTAGCTTGTAACAACAAAATCTATGGCGAATTTTAACCAGAAAAGAGTTGCCGTGTTCAATGCGAATTGATTTTTGATTGATGTAATGAGGCAGTGTACAGACTCGCATCGGAGGGATCCAGTGCAGCGTTTGTGTACCGGATAAATAAATAAATAAATAAAAATATTGAATAAAATAATTTGAATAAAAGAGAAAAACTTTTAAACTTAACATGCTCAACTTATTTCAACATAATTAAATATACTTTTATTTTTCGCTACTTATTACAGAAGCAATGATAACATTTCCACTTTAACAAAGATTTTTATAACAAAATATTTTACATTCTCCAGGACACTACAATTGGTTTATATTTTTTTTTATTAAAAAAATAATAATAATTCTTAGAAAAATATAATAAAATAAAAAATAAATTTGGTATATTCTAAAGAAGTTTGTTCGATTTGCGTTGCATAATTGAATGGAGGTTTATGTTAATAAAGGGCCGTTGCAGCCATTATTTAAACGATATTCAGCATATACCAACCCCGTATTGTGCCAGTGGTAGAAAGCAGCCAAAATAAATAGATGCCACCAGTTGTGGGAATGACCAAAGTAATCAACTTTACCTGTCAACCAGCGTTCCGGAATTTTGGCTGCATATATCAAAAAGGCAATGGCGCACAAAACGTACATTGTTATAACACGCGGCACCATTAACTGAAAAGAAAAAATTAATTCTGTTTTTAGAATACGTTATTATCATATCGAGCCAGAACCATAGTTCTCGATCAGTCACCTTTTCTCACAAAATATGACAGCTTTGTAATGTGCCTTTGCGACGTATGTGTACATTAAAGCGCACCATCTTACAAGCAAGAAAAGGTGCGCCGTACACCCTCTACTATAAAGTATTTTTGGAAGCCAATTTCGAAAAAAAAAATTATTCTGCCGAAAATCACAAAACTTATCAAATTACATTTGGTGGATACATAATAACTAGAACGGGATAGTTGAATTGGAAAACATTAGACTTCTCGAGACAAAAACATTGATATATTATACTTTCAGATCAGATTGCACATGTCAAAGTTATAACGAAAAGTTTAAAATGGCGACCTTCGGCAAAAAAAAATTTTTTTTAATTTATCATACTATGACAGGGTGTACGGAGAATGTTTCTTTTAGGGACCGGCTAGTATCATATTACATCTCTGTACAGATTATGTATGTATATAAATATTGAAAGAAAAAACCTTTCCCAGGAAAATTTTATTATCTTGGACCAGCACTCAGGAGAAGAGCCTATACAATAGCGATGTATTGTGCTGGAACAAGAGGTAAGGGCTATAACCAGAGAAAATGATTTTTTATTTGTAGTCTAGAAAATATATTTTTCAATATTTTCCTTAAAATGTTTTTTTTATTTTTTTAAATTATTGACAATGTAGAGATTAAAATTTCATGAATTTCACTAATCTATTATTTTTTGTTCAAAGCTATATTCAAAGAATTTCTTTATTATTTACTGTAGTTGGCATTGGCATGATCCAATAAACAGGTCAGAGCAATTCTTCTGATGATTTTTTGTAGGGTTGTGTCTTTAACGTCACAAATTTTGCACTTGTCAAAAATTGTTTACTTTTCTTTTCGTTACATTTCCATTCTATTGGTTTAGCTATAGCGGGAAAAATCAGCTTTGAAGAAATTATAATTATAATATATAATTAATTATAAAGTATTTCCAATGCAAACATTTGCATTAATCCCCTACTTCATAATTGCACAAAATTTTCCAAAATACTTGGATTGAAATTTAT
Source organism: Dexiosoma caninum (assembly GCA_963924685.1). Lineage (NCBI taxonomy): Eukaryota > Metazoa > Arthropoda > Insecta > Diptera > Tachinidae > Dexiosoma > Dexiosoma caninum. The sequence continues at coordinate 89,372,969 of OZ004725.1, forward strand.
GAATAATAAAATTTAAGAATTTTTCCTTTTTACACATTATTTTTATTTTTTCTACATTTCTCTTAATTTTGTAGACAAATGTTTTTGACAAGTGCGCAATTTTGTAACGCCTGTTGTTTTTGGTATTGCTGGATTGTTGTACAGCCGCACTGACCTAATAATTGGATCATGGTTGCTGTGTTTTTAAATTTATTCACACCTATTCTGCATGTCGATTCGAATCGAAATTTTCTCCGTTTGTCTATTTTGGTATGCTGTGTTCCTTTCCTCGTGTAATTTCGATATCTTTTTCGATTGTAAATATGTATTCTGCAATACGATCGTAGCTACGTTTTTGCACGCTGTTTATGTTAACACGATTGTCAGATTTTACAATATTGTAGGATATGGCAATATGACAATTTATGTTGACAGATAAATTTATTGTGTGACAATGAAATTGTACAGTTTGCTTACTATATTCTGAACTGATAATTTACACTTAGGTGACAGTTTTTTATTGTAAGTGCATTGCCACCATATTGCCATATCCTACAATATTGTAAAATCTGACAATCGTGTGTACATAGCTTAACGGAAAATTTTTCGATTTTTGTTTCTGTAGTTAAAAAAGTGTTCAATTAAATAAAATGTAAGTATAAAGTGCTATAAATTTATTTTATAATAGTTTTTTTTTTTAAATTTTAATTTATTGCAGGTCGCAAAATAATACACCGGAGCAATATGAAAAGCTGCCGATTTTAATGTGTCTCATATATACTTAAACGCGTCTTTATTTAGGTGACAGTTTTTTTGAAATCTATAACTAAATGAATTATTTCACACACATTGCAAACAAATATTTTACAATTTATCACTCATCTCGAAGGGATTGCAACTGTCTCTCAATTGCCGCTTTTCAATTCATTACTCTGCAGTTATGACCAAGTTATTCTCCTGTTCCAACAACGATGCCACTGCTGTCGATTCTATTTCTATTCTAAACTTTATTTTGATGCATAGAAAATGAAAATATTTCCTCCGGCATTACAGAATTCTTCACACTGAAATATTGCGGACACAAATAGCTCTTAATATATTATGGCTCTATTTCGCTTTCCGTAATTAAGTTATGTGTTTATTTAATAAACTTTTTCACAGTAATGAAGCTTTATTTATACTATTTATTACATGGTCCGCGGCAGGATTCATCATACTGGAATAGTTAGGCCACAAATAACTTAACTGCACTTAACTGATGTGCTTATTTAATTATACATCCATAGCAACAAAAATATTTCGTTTTTATATATTTATCATTGTTTTGTTTTCACTAAATTTAACTCTTTAGAATTTAACAATTACAATGTTAACAAAATTGCTTTTTTCTGTTCCTATTTCACACGTTTCATAGCATAACTGCTGGTTTAAATATACTCTTCTGTTCTTCTTTTTCTTTTTCTTTCGAATAAGTTTTTTTGCATAATACCTTTTTTCCATCCGTGCGTAACTGAATGCGGGAACGTATTCGAAACGCACAATAAGGGAGAATATTTATTTTTTAACTAACAGAACAATTTATAGTGTTGCCAAATTGTGATAAATAATTTAAGTTTTAAAATACGCCAGACAAAAATTTGCGATTTTTTTTCTTCGTTATAACCGTATAAATTTCCATGCATTTTTATTTATGGGCCTTAAGAAGCAGTTCGTTATAAACGAAAATTCGCTGTTGGGACCGGAGAATTTATTGGTTGTTAGCGAAAAATCGTTATAATCGCTGTTCGATATGACCGTCCTCCACTATACTTACCCTGACTAATTCATTTTCGAAAGCGCCCATTGTCACAGTCCAATGAGCCAGAGGAATTACACCATATGCCGCCCAGGCCAATAACACGGCCATTTTGCCATTCAGGGAAACATTAAATTTTGGAATTTGCACAGCAATGGCTAAACCGAACATACACACAGCGACCACAGAGTAAATTATTCTAAGTAACTAAAGATTAGAATTTCATTTTCAGAAAATTCAAAGTTAATTAAGGAATATAATTCTTACATTGAAGCACCAAAACGCATAATACATGCTGCTGATATAAATGGCCACCAACGACAAGGAGATGCCCAAATAATCCACCGATAAGAATAACTCATAATGTTCTTCCGATTTGCAAGAGAATATATGGTAAATCGATGATAAAAGCATACATAAGCAGAAACAAATTAAAAGGCAGACCACTAAAATTTGATCTTCCACGTCGGCATGAACTTTGAGAAATTGAAAATCAAATATTGTCAGACCAATAAATAAAACACAACCACACAAATGAGTCCATATATTGATCTTTAATTAAATAAAAAAGAAAAATATATTTTAAAAATGATTAAAAGAATAATAGAATGTGAACGCAATTTAGTATGTTCTCACCGTTTCATTTGTCCACCAAAACATACTCTGCAAGCACAATTTTGTGGACAGGAATGTGCGATAACCACCTCTAATGTAGGGATTGAATTTCAAGTGATTTGGTGCCTGAAATGAAACCAAGAAATTTATTTTTTTACGATAATTAACGCTGATAAGTCTGTGTTCATACGATTCATGTTTTATTGATATAATTGCTACTTTATAGGCTAGAGTAACGAGGGGAAAAGTAACGAGTACTCATGTTCATGTACTGTCAGTACGTTTTGCTTTCTCTTTCTTAATTTTAAGATATACACAAATTATATGTACAAGTGGTCAATAAGACATGAATTGAGTGAACACAGACTAAATGATGAACAAATTATTTCGAGACTTTAATTCTTATACAACTCTGCTGCTGCGTATTCAATAAATTTTTAGAGCAACGTTTCAGCGTCTCTTCTTAGGCTTCTTAATTATTTTTATGCGCCGACGAAGAAGGGTCTTGCGAGTCAACGTATTCGTAGAGTAATTTTTTTTTGAAGAAGAAATTTTCTATGTGGAGACATTATGTGACACAAAATGGTTTTGAAAAATGAAAAACAAACAGAAAATTTGCAAAAGTGAATGAGATATTTATTCAGTCCGATAAATGAATGCCTGCAATTTATATCTTAACGATTATTGCATGTAAATGTTTCCCGCGGCTACGCCGTATGCTCCAGCATTCCGTGCGGTATCTTACCAATGACACCTATAATGTTGCATTCTAAGGCCGGAATTGTGCTTGAATTGTCCAAGTACACAAGATACTTCTCGAATCCCCACAAAAAATTGTCAAATGGAATCAAATCACATTGGCGGCCAATGAGCTGCCCCAAAAATTTAAATTAATTGCTCTCAATTAATTGCAAGTGGCACACAAACCACATATCAACCAGGTGACCATTTTTGACCAAAAAAAAAATCTGCAAAAAAAAGTGATTGCTAACAACGCCGACGAATTGTAATATCGCGATGTGCATTAACAATGGCCTGGGTACGCACTCCTCGCATACGGAGTTGGTGGATTAATGTCCAATAAAGTGAAACTGGTGAAAAATTTGTTCAAACAATTGCAATAGCATGTTCGATGAGTCGATTACGTCGACCATAAAATGCACGTAATTTACGAAACACGAATTTTTGTTAACAAAGTTCAAGCGTTGTTCGTTTGTTAGTCGATTCATGGTGAAATGGCAAAGATTACTGATCATTTTTCGCATTGCCACATGTCACGAATGATGAATATGAAAAACCAAATAGCTAAAAATCACCCGATGTATTATCATGAGTGCTAAAGCACATCGGAAAAAATCTTTATGGTGGATTGGTAAGTTCAAGCATAGGCGTTTTAAAATTACTTAACCAAATGTGCTTCACACAACTCTCACGATCAGCTCACGTAAAGAAGGTATTTTAAAACACTAAACTAGCCCGAAGGAAAAGTATGGGCTGTTTCGTGCAAGAAGAACAAGAACATTACTCTCTCAAAACGTCTCTCATTTACCCAATTTTGTTTAAGAAAACGCTTTCTGGTAAGATTGAGATCGTGCGGGTGCCCAATTTAGACCTTATGTAAGCTTTCCGTCCGTGTTGTTAGATAATAAAGCTTCACCTCCTATCATTTCTCCTACTATCCCTTTCCTTTAGTTCAAGCACAATGCACCGCATGTGTAGGGGTCATCTCCTGAGGTCCAAGATAAAAAAAAAGAGAAATAACAAACTTATTTTGTTTTTCTTTTACCCACTACAAGTACATATATATGAATATGGCACTTATCAGCGGCATTTATATGCTTTTGTAATTTTTATTCTATGACTTAGTTTCTCTTGATACACCCTTGTTATCGATTTTACCCGTTTTAAAATTTTTTTTACCCTTAACATTAGAATATACAAAAATCCCTTTTTAGTGGCTCTCAACATGCGAAGAGGAGTCTACATACCGAATTTTAACCGATAATGATGGGAGGGTGGGCAAATTGCAATTAGGAATTGGTCCACAAACGATAAAGAGATTTGATATTCACTTTTTCAATCGTGCCAACCTTCCCCGCCACACATTTACAGAAAAAAAAATGTGAACCTTTTCCATATGGAAAAATAATTTTGAATATTGCTGCACTAATGGCGAAGTTATATAAAAAAATAGCCTATAAATAGTTCATAAGAGTACCAGTTAAATGTTATTAAAAGGAAGATCGGTCCAGAGGTCCCGTTATATATACATATATATGTAGATATGTATATCATTTCCAGACGCATTATAAGAAAAAACGTTTGGGGTTAAAACTTAAAAATTCAAACTGTTCTAAAATTCCCGTACAAATATAGAAATTACCTGTCTATTGTTCGGAGATCTAAATTACCGTACAATATGGTAATTACCGTACGGTTAACATCACTGTCGGCAACCCAGATATTTAACCAATCTCTCTCTCTCTCTCGCTCTCTCACACAATCTCATTACACTACGCTGTTAACAGTTTCACCCTTGTAAAATAACTAAAATGTGTTTTTTATTTTTCGTAGTTAACAATTATTTTGTAGTTAACAATTATTGGCTTAATAAATATTCGTGCATGTTTTACTTGAATTGTAACACACAATGTCTTACTCACGAACGAAATAACAAAAAAAAATTATTTTTTCTTCAATACCGTATCTATTGGCCTAAACTAATCAAAAGCAAAAGAAACAATTTGAATGTCATTTAAATGTTTTAATGAATTTGGGTGAAGATCACCAAAATTCTGCATATTCAATTGAAATCAGTTACAAACGTGGTAAATTTAAATATGAATTTTAATTATTGGACATTGAGTGTGTAAGGGAGTGCCACATAAAGGTTAATTTAATCAAAAGCGATTTGCGAAAATAATAATTGCTTATATAGAATCCTTTAATAGAATTTAATTGAAATCTTCAGAATGTGCTGGTATTTGCACAGCCAATAAAATAAAAAGAGAAGTTAATTAAGGAACTACATATGGATGTATGTATTCTCTACGTCATATGAACAGGGCGACCTACCAATTAAAAAGCAATAATATAACTTATTGTATGGTTGTGAATCGATATAATAAATAAACACACAATATACATATGTAAGTGGGTTCACACTGGAGCGGTTGTTCTTAAATTCGTAGTTTGTTAAATATGATATCGTGAAAGCACTTGAACATTTTTGTTTAGTTTTGTAAGTTAGTAACACGAACAGCATTTTTTTTGTTTTTCATTTAAAAATTATGTGATTTAGAATCCCAATACAACTGATGAAAGGGTAAACTGTCTGACTAACTGTCACACTGTCTTCGCTTTTTGAAATTTATCATCAGTATACTCTGGCCAATCATTATGAATAGATTGAACAACACTGCCAAATTGTACAGATTTGTTCTAAAAAGCAGTCATCAAATCACTCAATTTATGTTGTTGTTTTATCGATGATGCTCATTTTTTTGCTTAACTTGCTTGTTAGTAAGCAAAATTACGGCATATGGAGTCAAACAAATGCTCGAAAAAGTGGTCCAAAATTTGACGTCCAAAATGCGTTTCGTCAAGAACAGCCGCCCTGCCCCGAAATCATTTCCGAATGTTAATGCCACAACAAATTTTTATTTAACTTTAATTCTTTTTGGTTATTTTTTAAAATTTAAAGTTTCTCGGGTATATGGTTAAACTTCGTTTCCGACTACATCGTAATCGGTGCCGAAAAGGAAATTCTATATACTTGCGCCGAAAAAAAAATTCGTTCCAGAAATCAAAAAAATTTACTCTAGTAAAGCTTTAATGAAAGGAGTTGCATTGCTCCGACTTCCACAATTTATTGAAATTCTGCCTTGAAAAAATAATCGCAACTAGAAAACTTAAATTCTTATCAACTTTCTCGCTTCCCTTGTGTAGTAAGGAAGATATTAGTTAAGGTCTTAAGGTAACTATATCATGGTCATTATGTGAAAAAAATAAAAGTGAAAGTTCTATTCAATAAGTACGGAGTGTATCTAAGTACTTGCGTCATACTAAAAGTTTATACAGTAGGCTATAGATAATTTGAAAGTCAAGGAACCAGATAAAAACTTCAAATACTCAAGAGCAAAAGAATTTGAAGGACAGCAAAACGCATAGCAAAAGTATTGCGAAACTAATCTATGGCGATGGCTGAAGTAGTCTGCACGTTGACTACAAAACCAAAACACCTGCGTTCAACCCCAGTTTCAGACTAAAATTATAAAAAAAGAAAAAAACATCTGGCATTTTTCTGATGTGCATTAGTGTGTCTTTGTGTGTCAGTTGTTGTCGGAAGGTTTCAGTGGCGAAGGCGTAGTCACTGGTCACTGAACAATACTGGCTTCAGCTGATAGCAATCCACAACGATTTGTAACGGATTTTTACGCCGAACGTTAAAGTTTGTTTACTTTTGTGAAAAAGTTAAGAAAAGTGTTTGTAAATAACTTTTTTTTTTGTTTTAATTTAATATTATAATAATAAGAATGCAAAATAACTTGCTTTTTGTAATAATTAATTTAAATTCATCGTATATTCCACTAATTTTACATGTTCTCTTTAGCTTTCTGTTATATTTAACAAAACATGTTTACAGAAAATTCGACATTCGACGTGCAAAGCGAATTGATGAATTTGCCTTCCGACAACCTTGTATTAATAAACCTTGCTACGTACTTTTGAAATAAATAACCAATTAAATTGCTTTTTTTTTTGTTTTTTTTTCTCTGGGACCAGCATTCAGGAGATGACCCCTACACATGCGATGCATTGTGCTGGAACTATAGGAAAGTGATGGTTAGAGAAACGACAGGAGGTGAAGCTTAATTAATTATTTTACAGTTCTGCTTTTGCACGTTCTTTGTTTATAGCAGTGTTGAAGCTTCGGTTTAGTAGCCATGTTTTTTATTATTATTTTACTTCGCTGGTGCTACACAATACCGACGAAGCAGGGCGTTCTGATGTGATTGTGGATTGCTATCAGCTGAAGCCGGTACTATAATTTTAGTCTGAAACTGGGATTGAACCCATTTCTGTTTTCGTTTTGTAGTCAACGTGCAGACTACTTCAGCCATTGCCACCACACTGAAAGATTTTTTAAAAAATTTGTCTGAAGGTCGACTGATGAGCGCCAACGAAATGACCATATAGATTAGCTTAACCTTCCAACAAGTATATGTGTATGCTTAAGAAATTATATAAAGTTATCCAATACACAGGTTAGAAATTCTTGAATCAAGGACATTTTAGAATTGATTCGAACTCGATTTTTCTTAAATCAATTTCGCTTTCGGCTTATTTCAAGTACGCATTCGGGATTAAATATGGCTAAAGTAAGCTTTCACCGGCTGAAAAATCCATACTTGAATTATGTAGTCTGTACTTGACTTAAGAAACTCCGTAGTTACCGTAGTTTTGACACCGTTTGGGATTGATTTAACTACGGATGGATTAATTTTTATTTTGAGTGTAGGAACTAGTGTTGATCTACTTTCGAAATATCAGAACTTTTGACTTCTGAAGATGTTATTATTAACAACATCCAGAAAATTAATATTAAATTGATTTTCTTCTACAAATTTCTTTTATAGTTGCTTCTTTATATATTTCTACACATTTATAAAACATTTGAATTTATTATTTATTTAATCGTAAAACGAATGTAAAGTAAATAAAACAAAAAATTCAATTGTACTATTTCGATAAAACAAATAAAAGTAAATTAGAATTATTGTAGAATTACTTCTAATTAATAGCATTAAGGTAAAGCGTTAAGCAACTTTTCAAAGCTCCGTAGGAGTAATAAAAATTAGTTCTATGGCGTTGATTAAAAAAGAGTAAAAAAGTTAATTTACTCATAATAATCACGAGAATTACTTCGAATTCAATGAATCGGCATCAAAAAAAAACAGAACTTCTGAAAATGACAACCCTTTGTAGAAATAAGTAGAACTAATTCGATTTTTGCACTACTTCCGGATCACAAGTTCAGGATCTTATTGACTTCTTTGGAAGCACTTTTTACCACTGGGTATGTGTGTACATAACTATAGATGAAGAGTGTATACAAATCTACACTGGCGACTGGAAACACATTTGCTATTTATCACTATTTTATTAATTTATTCACTATTCATTTCAAGAGATTACTTTGCTGAAGTAGTAAATAACATGCTGGTCTATCATTTTGAAAATTATGAAATTTTTCTTCTTCACCATGACGGCCATTAGTTATACAATTTATTAATAATTAAAATATTATTTACTTACATCTTCAAAATTGAGCAGAAATTTATTTTTATTATATTCATCAACATCATCACAGTCAATAGCTGGTAGGGACTTGTTAGAACAGCAACTGTTATTTTGCGTTCGAAAAGTTGCAGCTGGTAAGCCGTGTCCCAATACATTTGGCTCTTCGTTGTCCGGAAATTGGTGAGAATCTAATGCAGAAACATGTCTGAGGCCTTCGTTCTATAAAAAGAAAATATGAGAATTTGTTCAAAAAAAAGCAATAATTTGCATTGAATAAAATATGACGAGAACAAAAACATTAAATAAAATAAAATAAGGCAATGAAAAGGAAGACAGCATTTCGCATAAATTATTGTTTCTTTGCATTAGGGGCATAACATTCGAACAAATATTTATTTTTTATTAAAAAAAAAATAGTTAACATTAATATTCATGTGTCACGTTAATTTTTGGAACATGAGTTATGAAGCGCTGCATCAGCTTCTAACACTGAAAAATGCGGAGACTCTACATTTGATAAAAAACAGCTCCACAGTACCCCAAAAACAAAAGCATTCATAAGGATTTAAGCATTCAGATCTGTCAAAATTGAAATCGGAAAACGTATATAAAAATATTAACTACGAATTCTGAATTTATATCTGGCGCTGGTGCGGTTAAAAATTACTTAATTCATTAAACGAAGCACTTATTTTTCGGGCTGTTTCAGGCACATCAAGTTTACCCGTTCAGTTTTTGTTAAATTTTCTCTTTGAATTTCTGTTTACCTTCATACTTTACCTTCATTGCTTTATTCAGATTTCGTGCAGAATATTACAAAAGAAAAGGAAAATATGAAATTAACTAGTACGATCAAGTTTGCAACCCTCTTCCTTTCCCTCATCCTTTCCATTCTAAACCCTTAAGACTTGATGTGGGTGAACCTGCTCTTATTTCACTTACTGCATTGAGGATGCAGTAAATGAATTATGAAAAAGAACGAATTTTTAAATTTTAATATTTCTTAATTCAACCGAAGCATTTCCACATGTGATTGAATATCATTTTATCACCGAACTGTCAAAAGTTGTTTACATTTTTTGTGCAACACTTTTTTTGTTTTATTTTTAAATCTACAGATTTTGTAGCTGTACTTAAATTTTTAAATTAAAAAGAGTATTTAAACATATTTAAAATCAAAATTTTACATTTCAGTTTTATAATTTTGTATAAATTTTATGTTTAACTGCAAAAATACAAAAATGTTATGCTTTTGTTGTCGTGTCCACTTTTGACAGATTGAGAATTGTATCGTGTGATTTTTTAGCTCCATGAGAAATTTTGATATCGAGAATTATGATTTCACAACTGAGAATGTCAAACTTTGTTAGCGTTTCTGTTCAGTAACAACGCTTCCAAATTGTGGAAATTTACTGTGGAAAAAAAATTCTGTTCGCGAAGTTCGTACAGCACTTCGTACAGTTTAGGGTCAACATAATCGGCCTAGTGAAGAAACAATTCGTGCTTTTATTCATCATTTTCGAACTAATTTTACTCTTCGCGATTCAAAACAACCACAAAACGAAGAAATGTGCGTACCGCGCTTAACAATAGATTTATTAGACAATCAATTTTGTGACAACTTTACTTACAGAAGTGGTCTTGCGCACTATCCCCCTCGTTCGTGCGGTTTAACGCCCCTGGATTACTTTTTATAGGGCTGTGTTAAATCATTGGTTTATGCCGACAAACCAGCAATTCTTGAAGTATTGGAAGCAAATATTGACAGACAGATTTATTAGAAAAAGTAGTACAAAACTGGACTGATCGCATGGACCATGTAACTCGTAGCAGGGGTAAACATATACCGGAAATCATATTTAAAAAATAAATGCCATGAATTATCTACCATATTTCGAACAACATTTCTGTTTCGTATTATGATGTTAAGTTCTCACCCAGCTAAAAAAAACACCCGATATTACACGAACACAATAAACGTGGCATTTTGTTTTTGTAGAGTTGCATATACCATGATTCAATAAACAGGTGAGAGCAATTCTCCTGATGAGTTTTTGTAGGGTTGTGCCTTTAACGTCCCAAATTGTGCACTTGTCAAAAATTGTTTCCTCTCCTTTTTGATACATTTGCATTCTATTAATTTGGCTATGGCGGGAAAGAACAGCTTTGAAGAAATTCGTATAAAGTATTTCCAATGCAAACCTTTTGCATTAATCCCCTCCTTCATATTTGCACTAAATTTTCCAAAATATATGGATTGAAATTTATTAATAATAAAATTTAAGAAGTTTCTTTTTACAAATTTTTTTTATTTTTTCAAGAAACAACTGAAACAAACGACATTTCTCTTCATTTTGTAGACAAATATTTTTGACAAGAGCACAATTTTTTTTTTCTCCTGGAACGACTCTCAGGGGTGACCCCTACACATGCGATGCATTGTACTCGAACATTTGCTAACGCCTGTTGTTTCTGCTATTGTTGGATTGTTCTAGATCCCCCTGACTTAATAATTGGATCATGACATATACGAAGTATATTTAACTTTAATCTTTAATCTTCGTTGTATATATATTTTTGATCTCTTCTTTATAATTTATATAAATTATTTTAGCTGAGAGCATAATCTCACTATATAGGTGCAAAAGTATATAAAAAATTAATGTTAATAAAATTGTTTAGATTTCCACTTTTCCATGGAATGCTCCACAACTTTCTTGCTTTCTATAATTTTAAAGAAATGAGATATTTCTTTAAAATCTTCACCAATAACGTTGCTATTGTTCTGCACAGTACTGTAAATAAATTTATGTTGTATAGAACTATATAGCGAGTATATTATATTTTCCTGATGGACTTCCATTATATAACATGCAGAAATAACAGATCTGCAGAAATAATAAATGTACACACATACATACTTATATACATATGTTATTCACGCACCCTTTTAATTAAAATAAACTTCCGTAAAAGCAAGAATTTTTTTATTTTCAATTAAATTATTTATTATATTTGCTCTCTCGCATTTGGCTAATGAGATGTAACTAGATTTTGAAAATTCATTGAAGATAAAAATAAAATTTATGCAAATAGAAATATTATTCGGCATTTTTATATGTCTTTTTTGGGTAACATTTCAAACTAAATTCGTTGAACTTTGCAAAAAAAAAAATACATGATCAAAAACAAGTTTGTTACAAAATAATTTTCAATGGTAAGATCAGCCAGCCGGTCCATTGTTATTTGGCATTGAATTTGATACATTTTTATATTTAAATTAGACAATCAAATACTTTGTGTTTGACCTAAATAAATAATCGCAAAATAAGTAAACAAAAGTTTATTTAAAAAATAATGTGCAGATCTTTTTAAAGATAAAATTATAAATTTAACATTTTCTTACTTTAAGCATCACACAACAAAAGTAATAACTTTTTGTTGGTTGAACTTGAAAAAAAAATTACTAAAGAAGATTTTTATTTCGAACATTGGAATCATAAAATGTAAATAACTTGCACATCTATCTCAACGTCAAATTAATTAAAGTCATAAACACATAAACCACAGCAGACTACACAGCTTCGTGAATAAAAATGTTGTTGGCAGCATTTGTTGCCTTAAACATGAAACACATTCGCCACAGCAGGCTACCAGCTACAATCTGCCAAAAATAAATAAAATGATTCGTGTTTTGGGATATGATTGCACTGGGGTTATTTATTTCAAAACAAATATTACCGATGATTATGAGCTACTTCCACACAATTACATAATCAGAGATTTAAATTACCAAGAAAAATTGGCAACATCTCCAAGACCTAAAGCCATTGATACCAGCAGATTGTCAAAACATTTATGACTGTATTCCATTCGAAACTTAATTAGTTTGTAATATTACACAATTTGTTTTTGAATTCTATTTTATAGCCTGCAATACTTTTTTTTATATAAGTTCTCTGCATGTGTGTTAAAATACACATGTACATATTTATATGTGTTTTTGTAGTTTAAAAATGAATATCACAATTTCTTTTTTTTTATACCCTTTACTTCAAGTGCAAAGGGTATATATGAGTTTGTCATTCCGTGTGAAATTTCTTTAATATTCCTTTCTGAAGAAAAATTTACATATTTTCAGAAATGTTATGAATAGAGACGTTTATAGAGCCATGTCCGTCTGTCTGTGTGTTCGTAGAAATGTCGTTTTTGGCCAAATTAATCATCACATAAAATTCGTTTTGGTGCAATCGGTCAGTAGTAGACCTGAATCTCTCGCTATTTACATTCGGGCAAATCCGTTGAATAGTTTTCGAGCTACCGCCGTTTTTTTACTTGAAATTTTAGTACAAAAACTTCCATAACTTCGAAATGGCTGGAACAATTTTAATGGAATTTAGTCCGTCCACGTAACTAGGCGGACTACTTACTTTAAATACCATTTGGAGCCGCTAAACAGCTCGAGATATCTTCAAAATATCAACAACAAAAAAAACTAGAATATGCTACGCACACATTGGAGGCTCTAACAAAAGCTAAAAAATGGGAAACTACTCAAAATCGTCGGAAGAATAGTTTGTTGTTTAACTTTTTTTGTTTCTTTTGCTTATCTTATTTTATAAATAATAATTTTATATAAAAATTAATTGCAGATATATATTTTTGTGCTGTTTTCCTTTTTTGGACACTTTTGTGGGAAAAAGTTTTTTGTTGAAAAATTAGGTTTTTTTTTTAAATGAAAAGTTTTACTTAAAAATATATGGTGGTCGTTTGGAGGTCATGTATTATGATTAGATACATCGGAATTTGTAAAAAAGTCGATTTTAAATTTTTTGTAAATTAGGGCGTTTTGCGTTTCAGGTAACGATATATATAAAAGTTCCACACACAACATAACTAATACCTATAACTCGATTTTTATTATTAGGAATTAGATGGCTACCAGAAATGGTGACATTGTAAGTATGTTTCTCTACTTTAAATCTAAATGAGAGAATTTTGAGAGAGTAATGGAATTGTTCTTCTTGCACGACGGTTTTTCTTCGGGCTAGTTGGGGCAAGTAAAGAAGCAATCAGCTATGTCTTAAATAAACAATAACAACAAAGAAACCAAATTACAGTGCACTAGCGATAATGTGAACTAATTAAATAAAATAGGAGGTATTTGCGAATGCCGATTGGTTCATCTTTTCCCATACTAAAAAATAAGACAACAACATTGTATTCTATTTTTAATAAGAATGAAAAATAGTAAGTCAAAAAATCCAAATGCCGAGTGCATATGCGCACTCATACAGTTTTATGGAAAAAGGTGATTCCACGTTAGTCAAACTTAATTCCGATTATTTATCTAAGTTTGTTATATGGTGTAGCTGGTCTATATGCACATTTCATTTGCCACAATTGTGCCACATTTTCCATCACTTTTTGAGAATAGCCATTTATTTTAAAGCAACCAAATTAAGGTTTTTAAATCGAGTAAATTTATAAATCCTTCGTTTTAAAGGACAATACATGTAATTAAATTTTCATATGAATCGGCTAAATGTTTCAAAACACTCATATTGAGATAATGACATAATTTCATCCATAATAGAGCTTTAAAAATTTTTAACTAGCAAAATAAATTATACATTTTTTCCCTCGAATTATTGGTTTAACTAATTTGCACTTAATTTCAACAATCATTGTATTTACTTTTTACATTTTGTTTAAACAATCACTTAAAATGCATTTTCAATTAATGTCAATTGCTATTAATTTTAAGTTGGAATTTCTAATTTTTTTAATAGCATTTGCAAAACTATGAGAAATTTCCTGGTTTATCGAAAAAAAAATTCTAAAAATTCAATTTGAAATAACAAGAGGTAAATTAAAAAATAAAGCGGAGCCTACAATAAAGCAGTAGCTTTCCGATTTAACGAACCCATAAATTGTTAGCCATGAATAGTTTGTTGTACTCATTATTAGCGATTTAAAAATCACTTTTAGATTGCAGTTGTGAAATTAATTGCGAAATAAAATACAAACAATAAACTGAAGACATGGTTGAAAGTAACTGACAGGCACAGTTCTCCGCGAGCCTGCAGCGACTTCCAGTTATACTCATACATGAAATAAAGCGTTTCTTCTGCAAAAAATTAAAAAAAAAATATTTTTAATATGAATGATGGACACTTTTCTATTGTACTGTTTGACAAATCACCCTTCAAACTCTTTTTTTACATGTCTTTTTTTCTACGTTGGAGTAGATTGAACAAATTCCATGGAAAATGGTTTCGCAGTATGCCTCAATAAATGCTGAATATTCAATTAGACAATTCAATTAGTTTCGTTAATCAAAATAAATTGATTGTATGTCGGTTGTATGAGATTGTATGAAGTCGAAGACTTGTTTTAAAAAATCCACATCCAGGGAAGATTTAGAAGTCAATGAATTTCAGCCACATGTGTGCAAAAAAAAATTCCAGCGGCAGTGGCAAAAACTAAAAAGTAAATTAGGAGTACTGTTGGCTGATATCGTGGGTTCAATCCCCCGTTTAGCTAAAAAAACATGAGAGCAATAAAACGTTGACGAAGTAAAATAACATTGGAAACGAAGTGGTTCTCATTTAGCAAAAAAAAATTAATGGGTAATGACGCAGCAACTCTAAGAAGTTATGCGGCACAATGCACCGCATGTTTAGGGTTCATACGCTGAGTGCCGGTCCAAGAAAAGAAAAAAAATTAAGAGCTATTTCTTCTTATCACTTCACCACCTGTGTCGAATCTCTTCACTATCCATTTTCAAAAATAAACCTTTACAACACATTAACGCCGCTACATTTCTACTTTACCAATTAACAAAAACGCGCTACACCAAAACAAAGCCCTCCCCTTATCTTCACTATAACGATACGCGGACTTGAATAGATATAATATTTATTGCCCACTTCTGAGGAATACAAATAGTAATTTTTTGTCATGTACTGCTATACTTATTGATTATTATTTAATGTTTATCTGGAAATAAAAACATACCGTTAACTTCTTCTTCGATTTCTTTAATTTGTCGCCATTTTCGTGCAATTTCTGTGTTGTAATTGTTGTGGTTTCCGTTTCCATTGTATAAAATAATGTTTTAATTATCACTAATTTAAAGCTAAATTATAATTATTTTCTCTTATATTTTAAAAACAGAATTAGTTTATTCAGAAAATATTATTATTCTCTGTTTAACAATAAACTAATTGCACCTCTCAAATGAAATAACCAACTTGTTTTACAAGGGAAATTTGTTTTAAAAAATCACGCGATTATTATTTATCGATTGGTTAGAATTAAAAACTTGTAAAATGTAAAAATCATTAATTTTTATGTTGGTATTTTCATAAATATTATATTTTTCAATTGAATTCCGCACGATAAACCAACCGATTGCACGCAAAACTTAACAAAAACTAAATTCACAAAAGAAAACGAAGCCAATCACTTAGTGATCGAAAGAAAAAAATAATCAGCAGCTAAAAGAAACTTGTCAATGCATGAGCACGAGGAGGTTCATTTATGTGCGTGCGTTCATATCAGAGCTGTAAAAGAGTTACACTTTTCTGAAAGAAACTTGCAAGTGTTACCATAAAAATTTACATTCCCTTTTTCAAAAAGAATTTATAAAATTTTAATTGAATTAAAATTTGAAAGTATAATTTTCGACATGCATTAAACTCTTAACGCCAACTGTGATAAGTTGCTGAGCACTTCCATTGCATTAAAGGAAATATTAATGTGAAATTGAAATGTAAATTTTATTTACCGAATGTAGGGGCCACCTTTTAAAACTTTTCTTCGTATCTTTGGCATTTGCAGTCGGATCTTAAAGAATGATATATCAATGTTTTTCCCTTAAGGAGATTTTTTTTTAAGACAATACAAACTCGACGAAGCTCTTTTCTGCTTGTCTGTAGAAACACCCAGGGTCTAAGAAGGAATCAAACCCGCACCTTCATATTGATAAGACTAATGCTCATGCACTAGAATACGGAGGCACCCATGATTGGCCGCCTTGGCACATTCATGTACTACATTAACAAATTGCTCGGTGTTTCGTGAATGGCACGTGTAAGCTGTGAAAGCTTAGTAAAGAGTAGCATCAAATGAAGTTATTTTCTTTGTGCTAAAATAACCTGCTAGTTCGATTGTTTCATTTGTACACTGAAATGCTTCAAGATGGTCTTGTGTATTGAATTGCAAGAATGGAGGCTATTCAATTCGAATTTGGTCCTATTGATCATATCAATGTATGAATCACCTTGGTGATTTATGAAATTACCAACTTGAGGACCGAACATTCCGTTGCATGGTTTCAACACGTATTAGTAAAGCGACACGTGTGTGCGCTTTAACGATCTAATCGCAACTAATTTAGGTTCTCTTTTTAAATGTATGAAGCTATAGAGAAAACAAGTTCGCTCCGAACATTTTAACGTATCAATTTTTCAAATTTTAATTTCTCCTGACCCCATGCGCCTAATTAAAGGTTAAACGTGCTTCCAAAATTTAGCCACAAAAAAAAAAGCAAGCGTCTAATAATAAAATGAGAAAACAAATAGAAAAGGAGAAAAGCAAAGTATAACCGCGTAAGGTATCTGTTTATCGTACGCATACTTTTAGACAACACGAATCTGAAGGTTAACACAACGTAACGATTAATTTACAAAGCCAGGGTTCAATCTTTTTTTAAGTGCATTAATTTACAATGGTAAATTAACAAAAACCCAAAAATATTTTGGTTTTTTTATTATTGATTTTACTATATATACATGCATACATACATACTTATATACATATGTGTATCCAACATATGCATATGCACGAGTACGTACAAATTTTAAAGCACGCCTTGAATTTTAATGAATGTAAACTCTAGAGAAATTTTTTTTTTTCAAGAGAAATAAAATTGTATCACAATAAAATATCACCCATTGAACTTCAAAATAAAATACATAAATATATACATATGTATGTATGTATGCAGCCATCGTTGAAGACTTATTGGGAGCAGCTCAAGCAGATGTTTTTTTTTTGGACCAGTGCTCAGGGGAAATCCCCTACATATACCATGCATTGAATTGAAACTAGATAGATCGGAGATAGTGTAGAGAGAAGACAGGTGGTGAAAGTAGAGTGCGTGTTCATTATAAATCAAAATTGCGGCATCTGTGTTGTTAATTTTGAAGTTTTATTTTCTTAAGCTAAGGAAGCGATTTTATTTATTATTTTACTTCGCGAACGTTTTATTGCTCAAATACCGACGAAGGGGGGTGCTGAAGCAGATAAAACTCGGAAAAGACTTTACTTGACTTGACCGGGCTGGGAATCGAGTCTGGGCCCTTCTGTTTGCAGAGCCCACACGGTAACTACTCAGCCTTCAGATTATATTGAAAAACAACAATGGAATATGACTCAAATTCAAATTTTTTTTTTTAACTACACATAATCTACGAAGGGTCTAGGTGGGAATTGAACCCGCAGCTACATATTGATAAGACTAATGCTCATGCACTAGACCACGGAGGCACTCATCTCACTCATCTGATTAAATTAACATTTGTTTAAATTTTTTTTATATTTTCGCAAATTTGTGTTAAAATTTTTTCTTCGTTGGTATAAAGCGTTGAAGAGCCACTATTCATTTTTTTTTTATCTGGGACCAGCACTCAGGTGATGACCCTTACACATGCGATGCATTGTGTGGGAACTAGAGGAAAAGGACAGTTAGAGAAATGACACAGGCGAAGCTTAATTAATTATTTCACAGCTCTGCTTTTGCACGTTTTTTGTTTATAGCAGTGTTGAAGCTTCGGTTTAGTAGCCATTTTTTTTATTATTTTACTTCGCCGGTGCTACACAATACCGACGAAGGAGGGCGTTCTGATGTGATTTTGGATTGCTATCACCTGAACCCAGTATTATGCAGTGACCAGTGAGTATGCCTTCGCCACTGAAACCTTCCGACAACAACTGACACATAGAGACACACTACTGCACATCAGAAAAATGCGAGATGTTTTTTTTTATAATTTTAGTCTGAAACTGGGGTTGAACCCAGGTCGGTTTTGGTGTTGTAGTCAACTTCAGCCATCGCCACCCTCTAATTTCTACAAAATTCAAACTCAAATGGTATATGTGAAATTAAAATCACAAGACTACGTCTTGGTCGCTGATCAGGGGTGTATATTATCCTTCGACAGATTGCCTTGGGCAATCAATAGTATTTTATTCCTTTACGGCCCCTGCGTTGGATGGAATTTCGCCAATAATATTGCGGAGGACTGTAAGTTCTATGATTATTTCTCTCCCGCAGGCTATATATTGTGCAAGTCTGTCCGTCGGCCGTATGCTCCGCAATCGGAGCGCAAAATTGGAGTGGTTTTTGTACCTAAAGTGGGCAGAAGAGGCCTTGAATGGAAAAATAATTTTAGACCTATTAGCCTTACATCCTTCATTCTTAAGGTAGTCGATGGAGTTATTGCCTATCACGTCTGGGAACGAACCCTTATCTCCGGCACGACATGCGAACTTGTGTCAAAAGATATGTATATGCATATAAAGGGTGATTTTTTAACCGTGTGGGTTTTGAAAAGTTAAAGAAAAAAACCAGAAAATTTGCAAAAGTAAATAAAATATTGGGCCGATTTTATTCATGTAAATATTGCTCGTGGCTTCGTCGTAGCTGATTTGTCCGTGAACTCCAATTTTGGGGTAGTTTTTCCAACATTTCTGCCGGTATCTCACGAATGGCGACTGTAATGATGTCTTCCAGGGATGGGATTGTGGCTGGCCCTGTATACGAGAAACTTTACGTAACCTCACAAAAAAAGTTTTGTGGGGTCAAATCGCATGACCTTGGCTCACCAAACTCGCCTCTCAATAGGTTCATTGTATCGCGTGCCGTATGGTATGTGGCAAAGTCTTGTGGACACCACATGTCAACCAAGTCTAATACTTCCAATTTGGACAAAAAAAAGGGCATTAATCATCACACGGTATATTACTTCATTGACGAATTGACATACGGCGATTTTCATTGATACTGGCTGATACAGCAGCAATATTTTCGTCCGTGCGCTCTCTTCACATACAGGTTTGTGGAATAATGCCCAATAAAATGAAACTGATGCAAAATTTGGTCCCAACAGCTTGAATAGCATGTTCGGTGGGCCGATTATAAGACCATAATATGAACATAATTTACCGAACACATTTCTCGCACAACACAAACTTCGATAAGAAAATTCAATGCGTTGCTACTTTTGTTCGTTTATTAGTCTATTCATTAATGAGCATTTTTGGCATTGCGACATTGCACGAATTTTATTTTCTACACTGAAAATCCAAATAGTAAAAAATCACCCGACATATATGTATGTATCTATGCATACCCAGTTGTATGGATTTATATGTACATATAACTTGCATATATTATAGCTGAGGGCCTTGTTCCTATTGCTTATTATAATTTAATTACCATATAATTTAAATTTTAAGCTAATTTCTCAATAAATTAATTAATACAAAAGTGAAATACGCATAAATATGCTCATAAAATAAAAAAAAAATTGTCTTAATTATTTTATTTTTATTTGTATTGCTGCACACACAAAACTTTATGTGCAATATTGCAGTGTGGAACTGAGTAATAACCCTGCAAATAATGTGACTAGTCTACACATGCGTGTATAGTGTAGTCCACAGAGGACTAGCACTAGTCTAAGACTAACCCAAATGTATGGAGAAAACATAGTTTATTTAACATTACGATATCATAGGGGTGGACCATAAAACCCATCGTACTAACCCAAAAACTACTCCCTGTGACCACTCCTTGGAGCACCTCAGGGAGTAATTTTAATCAGACGGTATAATCGTAAATACGAAGAAAATCACGAACACTTGTGGTAGAACAATAATAAGTTGTTTTCAATGACATGTTCCACGGCTGCATTACATAGGACCATATTGTAACCAGTTCATTTCAGCTAAAAAGGATCACGTAGTCTAATATTATTTGCAGGGAAGTTAGACAAAACATTATACAGGGTGTCTGGTAGCAGATTTATATTTTATAAATGCGAGAAGTTTTTGGAAATTATTTCCAAAGCAATATAGAAAAACTTCATGACTAAAAATTCACCATGTAAATTTGGTAGTCGGCTATAGAGATAAGGAGATGGCAAAATTGCCCCTACACCCCCTCGTGATCCAATTTTTGGGAAAACTATTTCATCGCAATCGATGAATTTTGGGGCGGGCATTTTGCCTCCCGCCCGAAAAATAGCAATAACAGTGGAACGTTATTAGCAATAACAATGGAATGTCGCCGACAGCATTTTCGTCTGTGTGACCGCGAATGAAAAAGCAAAAGACAATTCCAAATTCCAAATGTTTTCTCGGCAAAACTAAGTGTTATATATGTACATACATATAGAAATTATTTTTAAACAAATGTAAATCGTGAATAGGCATAAAACTCTCATAATATTTGCCCCCCTTAAAGTTACCCAATGATTATTGTAAAAATTACTAAAGTTTTACGTACCTTATTTTCATAATCATAACTTTGGCCAGTTTTATGGCAATTTTTAATACGTTTGTAAAGTTTTGTTGTAGTTGTTAATGTCAGACCGCAGTCAGTCATGCATTGAGAACTTGTCATATCAGCCATATTGATACATTTTAATTTATGCACGAAGGTAAAAAAATCAAATAATTTCCTCGATTATATCGGTATACACTGAAAAAAATTTTACAAAATATTAAATATACACAGAAAATATATTGAGTATAAATAGCATGAAAATTTATTTCGTTATACATGCATAAATATTTTTACCTGTGTAAATAGAAATAAAACTAGGGAATGGCAAATGTATTTCTATTCAAATTAATTTTGATAAAAAAGCACATTTTTAACAGCCAAATTCACTTATACTGGTAAGAAAGAATGAATTAATTTCTTATTTGTTATCCGTTTCAATACGGGGGAAATTTTTTTTTATATTCTGTACGTGACAATATTTTACTTAGTAATAATTATTAATATAAAAATTGCCATTCTACTCAGTTGTAGAATGGTAATTCATATTTTTTTACATTTGTTAGTCAACTTGTACAATTAAAGTGCTCTCAGGCACTTCCGTATTTCAGCTGACGATACTAGTAAATACGTACATATTGTAAAATATATCTGAGAAAATTTTAAGTTATACCCTATTACAGTAGACAATGCTGTCATCGGTTAAAAGAATGGATTGGACGTTTGACATAGAAGGTCATTAAGAAAGATAAGAAGGAGGATAGGAGAAAGAATGGAACCTTATGGTACCCCTGAATTAATCTTGAACTCGTTAGATGAGATACCGTCTATAACAACTCTTACTCGTATAGCGCGATCTCTGATAAAGCTCGATATAAATCCAGAGAAGATATCACCGACACCAAAAGCAATAAATTTGGACAAAAGTGCTCCATGCCACACTCTGTCAAATACTTTGGAAATATCTAGAACCACTACCTCACTTTCGCCAAAATGCTAAATGGATCGACATTTTTCCGAGAGAAAGGCCAATAAGCCTCCTGTGGAACGTCCTCCACGGAAGCCATATTGCCGGTCGTTAAGTAAGCTATTGGACTCCAAATACTTCAAAATATTAAAAAGTAGGACGCCGGTAAAGCTCGGAAAAAACATTTTCGCAAATATTGCAAAAGTAACGATTCCGAAAGACTTTAAAATAGTTGCCTAATGAATACTATCGTTCGGTTTGAAACGTAGACACTTGACTTTTTTTTTATTTTTTCTAATTATAAATTATTAAACCTTAGCTTGATTAAATTTTGTCTTTTACTTCATAAAAAACAAAACTAATACATTAAATAATTTCTTCCGATGTGCGTCTTTTAGAATTAATTTTTTTTTTTTAATTGTAAAAAGGAATTTCTAATTATACTTGTAAATAAAAAGTTTTGACCTTCAAATTTGTTGAATTGGAATGGTACACACGTGTGTACACATGCCGATAAGAAGAAGCAAACAATCCAAACACGTGAACGCAATGTTGTCGAAATGAAAACCATAAAAAAAATGAAAATAATAAAAGCATTGGATAAATCATACAAAGAAACATTTGTTTGCATAATAAAGTATTTTCGAAAATAAAGGTTTGAAAAACCCATCATGCATTGCACAATTTTTTTTGCATTTTTTATTTAACAATCTCACTTACATAAATATATTTATTAATGATCATATACATATAAGCACTCGTATGTACACTGTTATTTTACGATATTTTATTTTATAATAAAATACAAATACAAATAATTTTCATACGAATTTTGAAAATAAATTATTTTTAGCCGAAATTTTTTTTGCAATTTTCTTTTATTGCAGTTAAACTTCTTCAGAGGCAATTAAACAACATTTTTCAAACGGTCTGTCGTATCACTGGAGCGTTGAAACGATCGAAACTGACTGAGATTTAGAAAACTATGATGAAAATTGTTGTCTGTTCTGTTTTCCTCGGTTTTCTGCACTTTCAAGTCTTACCAACATGAGATGGCGAAAGAAAAAGTACATTTTCAAATATACAATACGATGAGTGCAAGCAATGAAGGAAAGCTGAGAGAAAGGTGCTGCGAAATAAGGCGTCAGGAAATAAGGCCTCAAATCAGAAAATTAAATCTAGACCGTTATTGCCGGGAAATTCAAAACTGTCATCAAGGCGAATTTATACCAGGCAAACTTACTAGTACAACAACAACTAAAAATCATTGTACGTTGTGAAAATAATTCATACAATTTGACATCAAGCAGTGATAAATGGTCGGCCAAATAGGCCAGTACGTTCACCTGTTATGAATTCACATTGGTCGCCGTATTAATATATTGGAAAAATAAACAAATTTGAAATGTTTTTTACTTTCATTATTTTCTATTTAAAGAGCATATAATTTGATTAAATTTAATAAATGAAAGACTTCAATTTTCAATTATTAATTGTTTTTTATGTTTCATCTCTCATTTATTAGAATAATAGTACATTCCGTTTGCTTTCGACCAGATTTATCTACGGGCTTTAAAACCGAGTGAAAGTAAGTGGGTTCTCTGTACAGAACAAGAGGGAATGTTTTAAAATCACGTGGTTTTCAGACCATGTCGGTTAATTTCAAAAATGTAATTTTGAAACTAAAAACATAATTTAATAATAAATAATTATTTAGTACAGGGTGTCTGATAGCAGATTTATTTTTTCAAACTTCAATAAAAAACGTAATAATTGACACAAAGTTTTATTAAGATCATTGAACAATGGAATGGAAATGAGAATTTTATTTTTTAAAGATTATGTCATCCAGATCCTTTTCTAAAATTTCATGAATAATCGCTCTTGGAAGTCCCAGTGAGGCTGCTCTTTTCCGTATTGAAAGTCGCGGATTTTCACGTAAACTCCTTTCAACCAGTTCGTTTTCGGGAGTCTTTGAAGATCGACTGTGACCTGGCCGTGGAGCAGTTGCGCGGAATCTCTGCACCCACGAACGAATTAAATTTACACTCGCCGAATACCGAACTTAGAACAAAATTGTCGACGAGCAATTACGTAAGTCATTACTCTTAAAAAATGGCTCCACAGCGAACGCGCGATGCCTATTCGACCACTGCAACATCGTGAGTGACAAATTCGCACAATAGATAATTCCAACGGCGCCACCCTCCCTCCGCACCGTTTATTACTTTTTGACATAATCGTATTTAAAAATATAAATTTGCCACCAGACACCCTGTACTTGGAAATCCAACGCATCACAAAATTTTATGATGTTTTTTTTTTATTTGGAAAAAAAATTTCAATGTTGCATTTACGAACGTTTGGCAGTTGCAGTGTTGCCACTCTTTGCATTTACGAACGCGATGGGCAAATGATGCAGCGCAGTGCTGCATTTACGGATTTTGTTAATCCTAAATAACAGCTTGATTATTGCAACCGGCAACAAAAGCTTTCAGTTGCTAAGTCTGAGTTCACACGATTCATGTTTGAAAGACTGATTCTTACTTTTTCTTCTTTGAACTCTCTCTGTTGTTCACACAATTCATGTCATGTTGGCGACATGTACATATAGTTTGTGTATATTCTAATTAAGAATGTGAAAGCAAAACGGACTGGCAGCACATGCACCTGAGTACTCGTTACTCTCGCCTATAAAGTAGGAATCATGTCAGTAAAACATGATTCGTGTGAACTCAGACTAAAAAAGCACTAAAAGTCAATTAAAAGGAACAATCAATCGTCAGTCGCCAATTGTTATTTGTAACACAAACGAAACTGGCAAATCAACCGAGGTTTGCTTGTAACACAGCCATAAATTTCCATAACTGTACACGAAAATCATTAATCGTCCATGTTCTGGAAAACGCAGCGTTATGGTTTGAAAACTGCACCGAATTGTGTTCGAGAAATTAAAAATTTTCGCATACAAAACATAAGAAAGTAAGTCTCTTAATTTCACATTTTTAATTCAAATTGAGAAAAAAAAAAGTTAAAAACTTTTCTTAAAATATAAACAAAACATTAAATTTAAGTGTTCATTATATTATTTTTCTTCTTTATTAAAATGCGTTTTCAATAAAACGGACCAAATCCCTTCACTATACACTAGATTGCCAGACTTCCTAAACGCAAGTTGCAATGCATAGATCTCTTAAACGCATCCAAAAAATTTAAATGACTTGTTTCTGATCACTTGGCAGCTCAGTTTGAAGAGCATCAGATGTCAAAATATTGCATAAATTTTATTTGATGTCCAAACGGTGGCACAGCGGCGTTGACAAACGCCGTTTGTATGCAAAACATAGTTACACCCATGAACATGGTTACACTTAAGAACTGCTTTCTTTGTAATGCATATTGCGCAGTTCGCAGTTTTTTACATAATGCTCTGAGACATTGCGCTTCGGAAGTCTGGCAATGTTTCATATACAACATTTAATTGCTCGCGAATGTATAAATCTGTTATAAAATATATTTTAAAAAATTATAAATTTTCTAAAGAGGAACCGGGACACATTTTTACCGGAAAAAATGTACTCAAAGATCTTTTGTAAATTGTCTTACCTTTATTATAATTGGTTGGGTAGTTCCTGGGCGACATTGTTTTTTTTTATCTTCAAACAAGAGGTGATCTGTAAATTCAACACATACAGTGAATCAAAGTAATATTGGGACAAAGCTAAAATGATTTATGTGGAGATAATTAAGCACTATGTTAACTGATTTTAATGCAAAATTTTCATGCTTTTGTGTAGCTAACACTGTGCTAATTGCCATCTCAAAAGATTATGATTCTTAAGTTTGTCAAAATTAATTTATAAATAATTATTCACAATAAGTTAAAAATGCAGTACAAAGTAATAATGGGACAGGTGCCATCACTATATAATCTTGGCTTTATAACGGAACATTTTGCAAGAATTTTTTGTTTAAAAGTTGCTAGAGTGTATTATAGATTAATTTTTGATAAGTTTTTAAAGAAAATTAAAATATGGCGCCTCGGGGTTCACAAACATCGCCGCAAATCAGAAAACTGATATTAGAACATTCGAAATCAGGAAAAACCGTGAGAAATATTGCGGAAATAGTAAATAAACCAAAATCTACAGTGTTTAACATCATAAAGCGATATGGAGGTACAGAAACTTTTCAAAATGTAGCAAAACCAAGCAAAAGAAAAATATTTTCCGACGCGGATGAACGATGGCTTATGCGACAAATCAAACAAAAACCCTACTTAAGCGCTCCCAGACTTGCTGCTGAAGCGGAAATACATCTAGCAAAGAAAGCTAATCCCGAAACGGTAAGAAATGTGTTAAGGAAACACAATTATAATGGCCGGGTAGCTAGGAGAAAACCTTTTATTAATAAGGTTAAT
Source organism: Dexiosoma caninum (assembly GCA_963924685.1). NCBI lineage: Eukaryota > Metazoa > Arthropoda > Insecta > Diptera > Tachinidae > Dexiosoma > Dexiosoma caninum. The sequence goes on from OZ004725.1 coordinate 89,399,622, forward strand.
AAGCTTAAACGAGTGCGCTTTGCTAAAAACCACAGAAACAAGGATTTATCATTCTGGAATAAGGTAATATTCACTGACGAAAGCAAATATAATATATTCAGATCGGATGGAAGGTCATTCGTTTGGAGAAGACCAAATGAAGAACTGTCAGAAAAAAATTTGAGACCTACTGTTAAACATGCCTTGGGGTCAGTTATGGTGTGGGGTGCAATATCAGCAGCTGGTCCCGGTAACCTTCACATTATTGAAGGAATTATGCATCATAAATATTATATCAACATCCTGCGTGCTAATCTTGCAGAAACAGCAGAGAAATTGGGACTGGCGAATGATTATTACTTCTACCAAGACAATGACCCCAAGCATAAGGCTCACAATGTAAGGTGTTGGTTGCTTTACAATTGCCCACATGTGCTCGAAACGCCTCCGCAATCACCCGATCTCAATCCGATAGAGCACGTATGGGCCTATTTAGAAGAAAAATTAAGAAATTACCAAATAAGTTGCAAATCGGACCTAATTAGTGCTCTGAAAGAGGAATGGGGTAGAATAACCCCATAATTCTGTCAAAAACTTGTGAAATCTATGCCGTATCGATTGAAGGCTGTAATAGAGAAAAAAGGCCTTCCAACTAAATATTAAACATTATATATTTAATACTTAACTTGTTACTTTATTACATTGTCCCATTATTACTTTGACAGGATTTTCTGTGTTGTTTTAGTTTTTTTGTTTTTATATCCCAGTGACGGTAGTCAATGTATTTTTTATTTATGTTCTTAATAAATAATAAAAATAAAAGTATAAATATAATTTTATTTTCTTCTTAAACCAATAAATTCAAAAAAATAATTCGAAAGTTATTGGATAAACAGCTTGTCCCATTATAACATTGAGTCACTGTAATATCTAATAATAATAAGTTCTAAGGGACTTGAAGTCTTTTTGAGTGGCTGATTCGCAAAATTTTTTTGCTTTGATTGAAGAAACACTGTCCAGTAGTTGCGTCAAGTTCTTTCGGTCACCCCTATAGCAAGATCAATTAAATTTTAACTTTTGTGAAAGGTTAGGTGAGGTTAGATAGGCAGGTCGCCGGTGAAAGTAAAGAGCCCAGCCCACTTGGGCCCAATTCATCATGGTCCCGTGTTGTAATGCCTGTGAAAACTTTTCTCAAAAAAATGCAGCAGAAACTCTGAAAACTATTTTATTTACACTTGTACAGCATTTCGAAAATAATTTTCAATTTGGTCGAATTCAAGTTTTCCATATGAGCTGCAGTTCTATAAAAAAAGGAATTAAAAAGAAAAGTTAACTCAATAAAAAACGCTTACAATTTTTACGTTTATTTGTTTGAAAATTATTTAAAATTAAAAAATATTTTCTTATTTAGATTACACCTAAAACAAGTGAACATCATAAATATACAAAGATGAAGTACTACGATGACGAGAAATTTTAAATTCATTTTCCAAAAGAAAGTTATGTTGTATTGTATGTTAATATTAAATTACGACGACTATTTAAAATTTTAAAATATTTATTTTAAATTATTGAACCATTTGAAGGAAACTTTTGACTTATTTTTTATCTTTCGCTATATTAAGAATGAGATTTCTACGCAGACGAAATCTGTATTAAAAAAAAACTACATATATTTTCAGAAAATATATAATTGGAATAAGATTGTTGTGAATAAAAAAATGCGTTAATATATTTCCCAACGTCTGTTGTCGCCTTTTCTTCCTTTTAAGATTCAGAAAGATGACATTTTACATTTGGGATATAAGCTTCTATATTCGGGTTTTAAATATAGTCGAACCATATTTTGCTTGCTTAGCGCGGCGGGGCGGGGCGGGGCTGGTCAAGGCGAAGAATAATTATTGAATAGTAAAATTTTCTCTTTTCACGGCGTTTTTATTTTTGTCGGTTTTAAATTAAACTGAATAAATTGAGTTTATATTTGTTATATTAAATTTTTCATTTTCCTCTCTGCCACATCATCATGCTTGCTTGTTTTTGTGTACGAGTGTTGTGTATATTGAATATGTGTGGGTGTGTGAGTGTTTGTATGTGTGTGTAGGTAAGGTATTTTTATTTATATATGTATATATTTTTTCTGTTAAATTTTTAATAAAGAGCGTTACAATCTGTAATTTTTTTATTCTTTGACAATTTTTTGTTGCTAATTTTAAGTTGTTGTTGTAGTAGTAGCAAAATCCTTTTTTATTTGTTAAGTTTTATATTTAATTTTGTATGTATTTTTATTATTATTACTTTAATATTATTCATACCATCATCATTTTCATCTCAACCTCTCCACTTCTCTCATTTCTTATTCTTTTATTTATCAATATTATTTTATATTTCTTTTTTCTTTTTCTTCTTTCTTTACAAACAATTGTAGTTCATCATTCAATCATCAATTTAATCATATATTATTATTATTATATTCTTAATTTGTTTTAAATCATTCAATACATTTAGTTATGGATGATATTGTTGTTGTTGTAGTTGTTGTTGCTGCTGCTGCTCTTGTTGTTTTTGCTGTTATTGATCTTGTCGCCGTTGTCGATATTTCTGTTGCTGGCATATTTAAAATAGTTGTAGATATTGTAACTAGTTTTAAAAGACAACAACAGCACCAACAACAACACTAATAATAAAAATGATATCATCATCATTTCCATCATAATTACTTTCATGTTGCTGTTGTTGTAATAATAACATTTCATTATCATTATTATAAAACATAATAACAACAACAAAAAGTACCAGAAAGTTGACAAATTTAACGGCGACGACGACGGCATTGATAATGATGACGATGATGATGTTGAAGATGATGACGATGATGGTGATGATGAGAACAACAACAACGACGACATCGACGACGACGACGAATCAATTATATAAACTGGAACGCATCACATAGCATACTTCCTGGTCCATTCTCGTGCCAATTCATTATATTTTTCCCGATCAGTTTTATATATTCTTGCAATCTCTGGTACAAGTGGATCATCTGGATTTGGATCACACAGTAGGGAGCAAATTGATAATAAAACTAGAACAAGACAAATTAATTATAACATTAATTATTTACATGTTTATTTTAAATATCAATTATATTCAATTTACCTTTTGATATAGTTAATGCTGGCGACCATTGAGATCTTAATATATCGAGACAAATAGACCCATTGCTGTTAATATTTGGATGGTATATGCGCGTTGTAAAAGCCACTTTAGGTGGTTTGAATGGATAGTCTGTTGGAAAGTGAATTGTTAAGAAGAATACACCACCTTGGTACGGGCTGTCAGGCTGCAATTGAAAATGAAATTAGACGTTATGAATACTCTTACGAATTGACTTATAGACGAATACCACTGAATGCGCTGACCACAATTTTTTTTATCTTGTACCAGCACTCAGCGATTGACTTCTACACATGCGATACATTGTGAAGCTTAACTATCTTACAACTCTGCTTTTGGACGTTTTTTTTTTTTATAGCAGTGTTGCACCGCCTCTGATATCAAGGATACGAATTCAATTTTGAAGTTTCGTTTTAGTAGCCATTTTGATCAAATGGAAATATACTACGCTCCTGCTGCTACACAAGGAGAGTGGCGGTGGCTGAAGTTGCACGTTGACTACAAAAAAACCAGAATTTGTTTGTGTCAGTTGTTGTCGCAAGTATTCAGTAGTGAATGCATAGTCACTGAACAGTAACGGCTTCAGCTGTAACCAATCCGCAGGCACATCATAACGCCCTCCTACATCGCATGTGTAGGCTCATGTGCTGAGTGCTGGCCCAAGATTAAAAAAAAAATACCAACATAGGAGGGCGCTCCAATGTTCCAGCTGAAACCAATACTGTTCAATGATCAGTGACTACGCCTTCGCCACTGAAACCTTCCGGCAACAACTGACACAAAGACACAGTAATGCACATCAGAAATAATGCGAAATTTTTTTATGAATTAGTCTGAACTGGGCTCGACCCCAAGACTTTTGGGTTTTGTAGTGATACTGCTAACTACTTCAACCATCACCAGCTTTCATGTGTGGTTGTGTTTATGTTTGGCAATTTCTCTTTGGGATTGGGTATCCTACAACCAGCATAGCACCATACTTTGGACTTTCTATTTTTCTTAGATCTGAAGGCTTTTCATTTCTATTAACAGACGAAGTCACGCCTACCGACCGTCAATAATATCGTGTCTCGCAGGAGACAAGATAATATCGTGTCCCGCAAGAAAAAGAATTATTGTATTATTATAAATAGAAATTTAAGCGTCTTCACACCTCATGTGTGACAGATAGGTGCTCTTTTTGGGCTGGCGGCGTCATTGAACCTTACTTTTCGAAAATGAGACTGTAGCAGCTGTTAAGGTTAATGGATTGCCAGAAAAAGTTACCTGACCGTGTGATTGAACACGAAGAGGCAATCACAATTGCCCAACGCGATTTTATGATTTAACATCTTCAGACGTTTTTTCTTTGCAACTACGTAAAAATTAGGGACCAATCTGTTCAATACCACAAAGACGGAATTCGTGAAGTTATCAGGGACATACATATATATGCAAATGTGCAAATTTGTGATAGAAAATTTCATGACAAGAATAGTAACCGTTATCATTGTCCTACTTTTGTTTCAAAAAGTAACCAAAATGGAAGAAAAATATACATGTACACATTGGAGAAAAAGGTAACCAATTTTTGTTAAAGATAACAAAAATGGCAACGCTGAATCAAACACACAATTTATGTGGTGATTTTTTCCATCTTTCAAGAAGTATCTTTTTTTATTGGCGAACAGTGTAATTAAAAAAGTCTCGTTTTCTTGTTTCGTTTTCGCCGTATTTTTGTTTTTTTCTTTACACATATTCGCGTACTTCTTATGTTCCTTTATTTTTGATTCTTAGAAATAATAAAGAGGTCTTGTCAAAAGAAACGCGGGAAAGCAGCTCAATTTTTGTAGTGCAAAGATATAATTACTAAAACAGCAATATAAATCTATGGACTTTTGACAAAACATCATAAGTGAAATTTAAAAATTTTGAAGGAGAACGAAATAACTGTTCAGTAATTTTTGTTTCCTTTTTTTACGTTATTGTTTGCCTTTTAAAAAATTTATACATTAAGTATAACTAACCTAAATTTTCCTTTCATTCATGCCCCTATCATGATTCACAACTCAACTAAGTTGAGTTGTCAATGTTACTCAACTAATTTTTTGCATTGTGATACACAACTAATTTCAGTTGTCTTCGTTGAGTTGTTACTGGTATTATGATTTACATTATTAAAGCTTAACGAAGACAACTAAAATTGGTTGTGGAACATAATACAAAAAATTAGTTGAGTTGAGTTGTAACATTGACAACTCAACCTTGTTGAGTTGCGACTCATGATAGGGGCATAAAGCTCACAAATTAAATGAACAAGTCCATTTTGTGTGATATTTCAAAAAAAAAACTAAACAAACAAAGCTGGAAACAAAGGGTCTTCTGAAGATTCCTTTATAATAAAAATAGGAAGATATATATTTTGGATTTATGTATTTATCTTGGATCCAGTTTTTATGATGCAAATAAAACTTACAGACCAACCTAAATTACGACGCAAAGCGTTGTCTGGCTGCCAAAATTTCTCATGCCCTTACTCAATATAAAACCAACCGAAATAACGCGGCGTCAACGTTTGCCAATTGGCAAATCCAATTTTGACAGCGCCTAAAGAAGATAAGTTGGCTGCAAAAAAATTAAATTGTTGAAAAGTAATAACAATTTAGTTGTTATCAGGTCAATTTTGTGATTTATCTCTATTTTTTATTTCTATTTAGAGTTTTTTATTAATAAAAGTAAGTAAACAGTACTGTTTCTGGCGCAACGTTAACGCTCTAATTTAAGTTACTCATTTCAGCGTAAAATCTAAGCCCTGAATTGCGTTGCGCTTTGCGTCGTAATTTAGGTTGGACGGTTAGTTTAATTCTAGTGTTGTTAAAACTTCAATTAAAACAAAAATGCCTTTGATCCACAATTTTGTTTATCAGTGATAGTTTAAGAAATGCCAAATTAGGTAATATTGCCATATTTGATAATAAAAAAAAGATATGGCGACATTAAATACTTCAAATAACATTTAACCGAATCATATTCCATTGAATTGAATTGTTAAATTATTCATTTTAGACTTATTTTATTATTATTACTTTGTATTGTATGATATTGTATCAATTTTTTTAACTCTTTTACATTAGTTCGCAATATGTATAAAATTATTGGGCTAATGTTGCTTGTTAGATTAGGTTAAGCTGGGTGGACCCAAGTAGCACCGTAGATGCCGTTTTGTCACTTAGCGCCGTAGAAATCACAGGACGTCACAGACACGCTGTGCCGTTCACGTACCTCAATAAATCCGTCAGATCGAACCAAGAACTCAGCAACATTACCACCCACAGCGTCCTTCCAATATTAGGAAAGCCTGCCAGAAAGCGAATACATCGACCTCGAGATATCCGGAAGCCTGTAGGAAGCAGAAACCAACCGGCTCCCCTTACCCTAACAGCACTCTAGGCCAAAACGGTGAAAATATGATGATCAATTGGTAAGAGATTCAGAATCGTGTCAAAGGGCACTTAGGCGAGGGTTCTACATGCACCGGTAACACCGACACAAGCAGATCGCTGAAACCTTGGCCGCCTGGTTAGATTGTAGCGCCCACTGAAGGCCTCACACTCGACAAGACATCCATAAGATAATATTAGTCTAATTACGGCACTTTACTGAGCAATGTTAGACTTTAGACTCCACAAAACAAAGCAATAAAAATAACAAAATAGCGTGGTGTGTAAAACAAAGCTATTGTTATTATATTGTAACAAAAGCATTTTTCCATACTACGTATTGCTGAACAACTGTATGTTTTGACTGCTCTAACTAAAGTTTAAACCAGCTCAGTTAAACTAAGATAAAACCAAAATAAACGGCATTTTAAGTTTAAACCACCACATTTAAACTATATACATATATCCCAAAAACGAGCTCTTAACATTGATTTTGTTCGAATGAACAAGAAGATTAACCGATTAGCAGTAAAAAAAACAACCTTACCGAACATGCCATAAAAAAATCAACCCTAGCAACATGAAAGAAAAGAATTCTCAGCCATTAGTTAATTATTAGTGCATTAGTGTGGCTTTGTGTGTCAGTTGCTGTCGGAAGGTTTCAGTGGCGAAGGTACAGTCACTGGTCAATGAACAATATCGGCTTCAGCTGATAGCAATCCACAATCACATCAGAACGCCCTCATTCGTCGGTATTGTGTAGCACCGGCGAAGTAAAATAATAATAAAAACAATTTAGCGAATGTTTAATTCATCGCTAATAGTACGTTTGTTTGCGAATGTTCATATTTTTAAAAATTTCCGATAATTTAGGGAATATTTTTATACAGAGAATTCTTCGCTTTAGCGAACATTCGCTTAAAAAGAATCTCAGGTCAAACGGTATTGCATTAATTAAAAACTGTCAACATATTGAGTTTTTTGCACTTAAATACGTAAACGGTAATACTCAATGAAATTTATTTGTAGTTCAGTTGAGTTTAATATCGATGTTGACACCCCGTTCTTAACATCTACATAAGTATTTCATTGGTTAAACTTTGGTTCGAATAATTCGCCCTATAAGTATTTGACATAAGAATCAAACTGTTATTATTCTTACCGGTCCCATTATTGTTGCTTGCCAGTGAAATACTGAAATGAAAAAGAAAAAGAGAAGACATTAAAAACCTAAATACGACAAAGATATAACAACTAAGAATAAAATTTGAGTTCTTCATTTATCAAAGGAATAAATTTTAAAGAACTTTCTTCATGCACAATCCGTCAATTTCTTCTTTTCTTCTTTATTTAGCAAATTGTCAGGGTATCCCACACAATATATATTCAAACGACCTATGCCTTCACATAGGAAGTTAAATTATATATAAAATTCCCGAGTATGATGGTCTCCACCAGTCACACCACGATGGATGGTAGTCTGCACGTTGACTACGAATAGAAAAACAGACCTGGGTTCAACCAAACAAGAACGCAAGATTTAAATTTTAACGAACTCCCTTCGCTGTCCGTGGTCAGCTGGCTTCAGTTCCTAAGTCAATTGAACTTTGTATGCATGAAGATGCAAATCTTTCGTCAAAATTCGCTGCATAGTGGATTTGGAGACACCAATTTCCTGAGCTCGGTGTCGAATTGAGGTGGATGGAGTTTGAGCGACATCATCACGTACAGCTGCGACATTTTCGGTCGATCGACCTGGTCGAAGGCGCGTTGTTGTCTTTACATCACTAACAGACCCAGTTTCGGCAAATTTATCCATTAATCTCTTTACAGTTGACTCTTTTGGAGCATTATTGTGACCCCAAATTGATCGCAATTTGCGAACTGTAGCCCCAAAACATTTTGGTAAAACAATTTCACATTGAGAATGCGTTGTTCATTCGTGTAGCGCTCCATTTTTACTAACCTCGTTCCTTCTACTAGCAAACAATAACAATTGTTCACATGTCAAACAATGGTACTTCGAATGGCGCCAAATTTAAATCTTGCACCCTTTAAAAATAAACATCTTGCATTTTTCTAATGTGCATTAGTGTGTTTTTGTGTGTCAGTTGTTGTCGGACGCATAGTCACTGGTCACTGAACAATACCGGCTTCAGCTGATAGCAATCCACAATCACATCAGAACGCCCTCCTTCGTCGGTATTGTGTAGCACCCGCACCGGGTAAAACAATAATAAATATGGCTACTGAACCGCAGATTCAGCACTGCTACGAGTATAAACAAAGAACGTGCGAAAGCAGATCTACAAAAATAATTAATTAAGCTTCACCTCCTGTCGTTTCTTCTACTTTCCTACATGCTTCGCATGTGTTAGGAGTCATCTCATGAGTTCTGGTTCAAGATAAAAAAAAAAAAGACCAACGTGATTAATAACGAAAAGCCACAACAACCGTAAATGATACAGTTACCCGTGGCAAATCCATTAACCAGTGCGAGTGAGACGCAAAACTCTCGAAGGCCAAACAACAAAAACAGGCCTGACCGCACTTAAATAATAATTACGATGACGCGTGAGTTTGTATTCAACCCAGAGCTACTTTACGACTGTGGCGAGAAAATTATAAAGAAAACATACTTATGTCAACAATAAAATATTTAATCCTTTGTTTGCAAAATCCAAAACATAATATCAGCAAACAAAGAGATAAACTGATAATGTGGTTGGGTTATTCCCTTAAATAAAAAAATATGTATTTAGTATTACAGAATGAAAGTATAAATAGATTTGTAAATACTTTCATTCGTTAGTTCATAAGTAAACTCAATGATGAAGAGTTCATAAGTAAACTCAGTATTATAATGCAAAGACAGTTAATAAGTAAACTCAAAGATGAAGAGTTCGTAAGTAAGCTCATGTAAATGAACAGCAGTTCATTAGTTTAAGAGAACATAGTTCGTAAGTAAATTCATTAAATAAAGAATGCTTCAAGATACTTCGGTAAATTTAAATATTTAAAACATTTTAAATATACTTACAATCATCGCCAACTGGACCAGCTGAACATTGCGCAGGTGGATCTCTGCCCAAATCTTGTAATTCCTAAAAGAAATTAATTTAAATTGATGAATAATGAAGATAATGTATTAAAAAGTGAAATACTGACTGATATGCAAAAGAAATAAATCATTTGTTTAAAACAAAAATATGTACAATATAAAAAGGAGCTGATCGAAAATCAAGCATAAGTTTTACAGACCACAAACTATATTATTTTTAATTAACAATAACACTAATTATTTAAGCTGTAGATCTTTTTAATATATGTAATATTTATTTTGATTCGATATTTCAATTTGGTTCAAAAATTAATTTCAATATTTTTATGAATATGGCTGTAAATATTTTTATTTTGAATTTTCATTGACAAGAACTTTTTCTATATTGTGAATTTTAAAAAATATTTTTTTCATTATAAACAAAAACCAATTTTCCTGAAGAAGCTACACAAAGGAGTAGCGAAATATCGAATCAAAATCAATATTACATACATATGTATATTAAAAAGACCTACAGCTTAAATAATTACTGTTATTAAAAAAAAAAAGAGGTCAAAAAACTATAAAAATTATTTTTAATTAACGTTTTGAGAAGTTGTTGCTTGAAATTAAATCAATTAATTAACAAAATTAACAGATTTAATGACAAAAATTTGGAAATTTGAAATTTAATTGTTTACTTTATTTATTAATTTTTTTCTTTTTATATTTTAATATAAAACTTAGATTTTTAATCTTTTTTTCCTTCTTTTCTAGATTAAGAAAATATTACTTAGGGCCTGGCAAATTTATATTTTTAAATACGAATATTTCAAAAAGTAATAAACGGTGCGGAGGGAGGGTGGCGCCGTTGGAATTATCGATTGCGCGGATTTGTCAGTCACGATGTCGCAGGGGTCGAGTGAACATCGTGAGACCGCTGTGGAGACATTTTTTAAGAGTAATAATTCTTACGTAATTGCTCGTCGACAATTTTGTTCAAAGTTCGGTATTCGGCGAAAAAGTGATGATGTTTAATATTTATACAAAGGCGAAAAATAAAAGTCCCATATGTATGCACGCATCTGAATATATGTCTGTAAATTCCCAACGAAACAGAAGTTTGAATTTTATATGTTGAGATAATATATAAATGGTATAGTATATAATATAAAATAGTATAAATACGTATAAGTTCAAAGTAAAAAAAATAAAATTGAAAGCAATCGTTTATTTAAGTTTGAAAATATAAACTTGCTACCACACACCCTTTACATTTACATAAAATTGAAACAGAAATTTTTATCGTTATTGACTGCCAGCAGTTTTCCTATCTAATTTATTTCATTAATTTTCCAATTTTTACCAAAAAATTGTTATTTATTTATTATTACGTTTTATAACTTGTATTATTGTAAGATTGCATTTAAAAAAAACCCTAAAATGTTTGCCATTCAAGCGTATTAGAAAAAAATACTCCAAATTAAAAAGAAACATACTTAAACACGCATACACTACACACCATATAAAGCATATGCTTATTTCTTATTTAATGATAAATTTAATACAATAAGAGCATGTAAAATATATTTTTTATACATATGTATGTATGTACATATATAAAAAAAATAATAGTTCATTGGCCTTGTAATTGAAATAAATCTACGTTTCTTCGCTGTATAATTTTGATTTTACTTTCGCGAGAGACGAGTAAAACTAGTATTTTTAATAAACAACAATAAACAATTAATAATTTATTAATTTAGGAGAAAAAGGAAAAATAATTTTTCAAAATTTTTGTTTTTTAATTTAAAATTTTGCATAGATTTTTGTATTTTTATTGGCTGTTTTAACTATGACGACACTTTTGTCGTACGTTTTTTTTTTTAAGATTTAAAAAACAAACAAAGAAATTTAGAAACATTGTCATGACAAATTATTTGGATGCCCAAAAATGCTAAATATTTTTTCTGAATATATCAAAAATTTCATTAAATTGAAATAATTCCACTGATACTGATTTTTTAGTATTCTTGTAATAAATGTGACTTTAGGTAGGTAGGTAATATAGAACTAATTAATATTTCTTCGTCTGTTCCTTGTTAATTATAACCAATGATAATTTGGATTAAATTTATTTATCAGTATGTGAAAATCCTCTCATTAATAATCAATGGTTGGAAAACACCATATCAGAGATAAAAAACAGAACAAAGAAGTGTTATCGTTTAAGACAAAGTTTAGAAACGGTCAAGATTGTTAGTTAAAATATATTACGAAGCAGACGGAGATTAATATAATATGTAACTAGTATGTATAGGCAATTTACTGATATAAATAAACAATCTTCGTTTCCCACAAACCTAATACATTTAAGGACTCGTTCATAAAGTAAATCAGTTAATACACCATTTAACTTATCATCAGCCAACGCCAGTTTTACAATTTCGAGACGACGATTAACTGCCTGGCTCACGATGTCACAGATATTGCATGTAATTAATCAGTCGAACAATATCGAGTTCCATCGTGGGCCAGGCGGTAAATAAAAAGACTACACACCGGAAAATTTGAAATGAAATTTTCTTGTCAGATCTGTTGTGTGTCATTAATTGTTTTATTAAAAGGAATTGCAGAAAAAATTGAAACAAAAAAAAAATTAAAGAAGTCAATAAACTGATTAATAGAGAGTTGAGACAAATTTTAAAACGAATGACCCAATTCACCTTAGAACAATATTTAAAATGCTAGGAACACAATTGGAACGAACGACGAATTATTCGTTGCGAACTTTCGTCCTCAGAAATAAAACACATTTGTGCATATGAAACTTGACACAATACCGACGACGACGAAATTCGTAGTGCGTGACGAACCCTGAGATAGATTTATTTCTATTTATACGCCAATGACCGACGAACAAATAAGTACAGTTGCCGTTTTTTATTTTAGTTCTCAAAAACATTAGTAAACAAAATTAATTTTCATTTTAATAGTTTAATTTTTAAAATAAATAATTTAAGTTAATTATACACAATTATTTAACATAAAATTGCTTTGTAATTGTTTTAATGTTAATGTTTAATTTTTTGGAGCAATTTTTTTTATACGGTAACACAGACAGCAAACAACCTTGCTGATTATGCCAGCTGCAATTTTTTCATCGCTATTGTGTGCGAATTTACGCAATGAACTTTTGCCGACGAAGTTCGTCGTTCGTCCTAGCATAATTCATCTGGCATGAAATGTATCTGTATACATAGGTTTGTGTGGGTTAGTATTTTATTTATCCATTTCGTGTGTGTATATGGATTAGTTTTGTGTTGCTAATGCGAGGTTATAGCTGGTTAAAAAATTATGCCAACTTAAAACTATTCCCTTCATCGAATTGTCCTACAAGATGTCATGTTATGCCAGCATAATAGTTCTAGTGTGAATATGGTCAATGAAAATTATTTCAATATGTAGACTTCCAGAACTTCTATATAAAGTAATAGGAACATTAATGTTAAGAGTAGCTAATCCTTCTTTTGTTATTATCATTATATAATAAATGTTGAAATCTTTGGAATCATAGCGCAGCTATTACACAGCTGTTCGTGACCTATTATACTGAGAAACATGTTAGGGAACATCAGTATAAAATAACTTTAAAAAAGTCCCCAATTTTTAAAACTGGAAACGAAAAGGACAGACGCTATTAAAAAAGTCTACAAAGGTATGAAAATTGAATTTTTATAACATGAAATTAGTTGGAAATTTATAAAGAAAACAAAATGAAATTTGTGCCCTATAAACAGACAGTTGCCAGACAAAGTATAGTTTTACTGCCGAATTCATAAAAATTTTTTGGATTCATGGATTGATTGAATTTTGTATCTAAAATAATAAACCTTTTCATTTCATTTCATTTATTGATTCTTTTGCAATATACATAGCCTATTGGCCAATATAAAATATTACCAGTACAATTTCAATATAAGCTATTATAAATAAAAAAATAAATAAAATAAACCTTTCTATACAAGTTTAAAAAACTGATTAGAAATTTTCGACTACAATTAAAAAATTATTTTTGGTAAAATTTATATAAAAAAGAAACTAATAACGTTCTCGAACGAGAAAAGTTAAAAGCGATAGATGTTTCAAATACATACAGTGATGGAACAAAGTTATTAAAATTTTAATTTTTACGATTTATAAACAAATTTAACAATTTTTTTCAGTTAAGCCGGCTTTACCAAATAACAAGGGCGTAAGAAAAATCTGCAAAAGAAACCAATTTTTCTGAATGGTTTTATTATGGTGTCAAATTGTGGTGTTATTTTATTCATGCATGAATTACGAGACTGAGACAACAATATAAATTGCTTTGATATTAAAAAAAAGACCTTTAAAAACATTTGATAAAAAGAAATGGAAAGTTTGTATTTTCAGAACACAAACATAATGAAATTAAAGATAGAAAAGTAGCAAAGAGAAATAAGGAAAGACGTTAACTTCTCAGTTGTCATTGACGTTTTTGTCTCGAGTTTTTGTTTTTGATATATTTTATTACTATCAGTGTTGCCGCTAATTTATTTAATTACTAAATACCAGATGAAAACAAATTGCAGTCCCTGTCCCGCCTTGCAATTTTTGTTACAGCAATTCTTGTATTTTTTTGTGGGAGCCGTAAGCTTGGGGACAGGCACAGACTTTTGCTTTGCCTTTCTCGTATTCAACGTAAAGTTTGATGTAAGCGTATTAGTATCTCAGGTGAAAAAAGGCAAAGTCTGTGTTCACACAATCCATGTCTTGTTGACGACATGTACATATAGTTTGTGTGTATCTTAAAATTAAGAATGAGAAAGCAAGTAGTAAAGTAGCAATGATGTCAATAAAACATAAATCGTATGAACACAGACTAAGAAATATAAAAATTATAAAAGTAGATTTTAATTAACTAAAAACCAAAACAATTTCAAAGCAGAATTCTTACAAATTGGAATGGACAGGGTGCGTTTTTGCTTGTTTACTTGATAAGTTTTGTTCTAACCTGCATTTGAGTTCAAACATGAACATATTTTTTCATAAAGCTTCGCTCGTTTTATCTTACGTGTAGAATATTCCGGATAAGAAAATACAATGATCAATTCTGCATCCCTTTCCATTCTCTTTTCCCTTTATTTAAATAGTGTAAAGCACGAGTAGGCCCAAAGTATATAATTAATACACCTTGAGTAGGCCCCACTAATATCCACACAAAAATAAGTAAATAAATAAACAATTTTAGATGTCCAAAATTCGAAAACGGCATAGCCGGGCCTTTTTCCTAACTTTTTTATTGGGTGGGCCGATTTTGAAGATTCTTTTTTCATTGGACAGACGGTGCTTACAGTGTGATCCCATTTTAATGCCGACAGATAATTATTTTAAAAAATTAGTTTTTTAAAAAACA
Source organism: Dexiosoma caninum (assembly GCA_963924685.1). Classification (NCBI taxonomy): domain Eukaryota; kingdom Metazoa; phylum Arthropoda; class Insecta; order Diptera; family Tachinidae; genus Dexiosoma; species Dexiosoma caninum. Next base: position 89,414,677 of record OZ004725.1, read on the forward strand.
TTTTTAATTGACTAAAGGAACTAAAATGTAAAAAATAATAAAATCTTAAGTATGTATGCGTTGCTATTGAACAGCTTGAAGTCAGTGGCAAGTTCCAAATACAATATGAGGCCTAGTAAATAAATAACACCCATAACTTTTGTTTCTCTTACTTAGCACCGACTTTAAATTTATTTAAATTTAAATAAATATTTACAACAACAATATCAGTATATTTGTATTTTTTTTTTACAACTGTTGTTTTGTATGTTGTCGACAAGCAGGCGTCAAAACTCACAAATTTATGAACATATTACAACAACAACGCTGCAAAATAATTTTGCATACTTTAAACAGTGTAAAAAAAATGTTTTCACAAATGCAAAGACAAGAAAGAACCGTTCGTTTTTTGCATATGTATTGCGTATAATAGTTTTATACGGACGCTAAGAGTAGCAGTTGTCTTTTATTCATTAAATTAAGCTCATATAATAAACAAATGATTACCGAATTATATATAAACTATGCCAGGAAATCGACTGAACATAGACATTACCCAACTGGTGTATTTTAATTACTATAAAGGAAAATCTCACAGAGAAATTGCTAAAATGTTCTCTCTTAACCTAAGGACGGTATATAATGTTATTAACCGTGCTGAAAAAGAAGGTAGACTGGAACCAAAAGAAACACCAGGCAGACCAAAAAAAAGTAACGGTGAATTGGAAAGATAATGTTGAAAATGATTGATGAGAATCCACTAGAGGAATTGCACTTAACATCAGTAATGAATGTGGAGTAAGTATCGCTGTCAGAAATGTGCTACAAAACCATAAATACTCTTCAAGAGTTGCAAGGAAAACCTTTGCTATCCGCGGTATACATTGAAAAAAGGTATAAGTTTGCCATTGAAGACATTTATTTTCCTCCGGAGCACTGGGATGATGTTATTTTTTGTGACGAAACGAAAGTGATGCTTTACTACCATGATGGATTTCAAAAAGTTTGGCGAAAACCCCTGACGGCTTTAGAAAATAAAAATATAATACCCACTGTAAAGTTCGGTAAACTATCCGTTATGGTGTGGGGTTGTATTTCGAGCAAGGGTGTTGGCGAAATAAGAATATTAGTGGATATAATGACCAAGGAAGTCTATCTAAACATTTTAGAAAAGCAATTGAGTGCAACTGCTCGGAAATTCGGTTTTGTTGACCCAGAAAAGCTCAAGTATAAATTATAGCAGGATAATGACCCGAAGCATAAGTCATATATTTGTAGATCCTGGTTGTTATATAATTGTATAAAAGTGATCGATAGCCGAGCACAAAGCCCAGACTTAAACCCTATAGAAAATTCATGGGTCCACCCAAAGAAAAAAGTCGGAAAAAGGTCACCAAAAAACAAATAACATTTATTAAAGAAGAATGGGAAAAAATACCTGAAAATTATGATATACCAAAGCTTATCCATTCAATGTCTAGACGCTTAGAAGTTGTAATTAAAGCTAAAGGAGGGCACACCAAGTATTAGCACACTGAAATCTCTTTTTTTACCATTTAGAATAAATTTAATTAAATTTAATACAATTTTGAAAACATTTATTTTACAGCGTAGAAATTGGAAGTATTTTTTAAGTTACGATTATTATTTTGTTATTTAAATTAATTGTTTTTTTTTGTGCAGTGTTTAGAAACATCTTCAATTGAATACATGAAGAAAAAAATTTAATAAAAGTTATATAATTTACTTGCAAATAAGAGTTTCTCTTAAACTTTTTAATTTTTCCAAGTTTTGAAAAGATTTTTTTTACAAACTGTAATTCGTTTTCATTTGGTGAAGCGTTACTGAAATAGATTTGTTCCGATATAAAAATTGCATCAGTTGCAAATTTAATACAAAATTCGAAATCACACAAGAAATTAATATCAAATGTAAATAAAAATTACACAAAAGGCGGCAACATTGATTACTGTTCACATACTCTTTTACTATTGACAATTAATTATTAGTCATATCAATTGCATTGGATAAAAGTACTCAATAATTGGACACACTATTTTATTAAAACTTTTGGATGTGTTTAAATCAATTTAAAATTTATGAGCATAAAGCGACAGTTATAGGCAGATAATTCAAAATATGAATTTAAAACTCTTCACTAAAACTAAAGGCAATCTCAAATTTATTTCCTTTCATAAGTGCCGCCTTGTATTGTTGGGACAGAATACTACAATGATTGGAATTTTAAGCTTTAGGTATGTGTTTAATGGGACAAATGTGCTAGTTAATCAAGTTAATTACAGTACACAGAGAGTTCAGATATCATCTGGTTAAGTTTACGGACTGAGTCTGGAAAAAGATGAGGGTACGGACTACAAGCTACCTTTGAAAAAAATACATATTTATGTTAAGGAACATAATAAGAGCACGGATTGTCATAACTTATAGGCTTCTCTTGCACAGCTACTAATTATAACCTCAATTTTTTAATCCATTTAATATAACTAAAGCGTAAAACGCGTAATTTAAAAAATAAATGTTAGTTAGATATAAAACTTAAAATCAGACGACATTTGAAGAAAAATATTTCTAAACACAAATTTAGTAAACAGGACACATTTTGCACAACTTACACTTTAAAACAGAAAATAAACTAATGCGAAAAAAATATGTTAATCTCATATTAATGACACTTGTTTTAGTTTATTAATTTTTAAATAAATTGAATGAATTTAAGGTTAGGATTATATATCTTCTCCTCATTACTCAAGTATTTTTATAAAATTGCTTTTGTAATTGTGCTTCTTCAGTAAATGGTTTCCTTCCAATTTGGGTGAGAAGGGAAGAAAGACGTACTGACACAGGGACATAAGACAACTGAAAAAAAAAATTGCTGTGTATACCATTAAAACATTGGGTAACAACTTGGATACATTCTTATTTTATGTAAAGAATTCGACAGATTTGCGGAACGCATAAATTGGCTGATGCTGTTTTAATGGAGTTACCTTATAGATTTCGTTTAGAATTTTCTAGTCATATCGTAAAGCAAAAAAATGCTTTGCAGGTTGTTAAAATTGCCTTACACTGGGTTTAATACCATATGTATGCATCGCAAAGAAATACAATACCTCTGCATTTTTTTCGTATTAAATTTTCAAAAAGCATTAGTTAATATTACTAAGTATATTTCCCTCATGGTCTCGAAACTAATGATCTTCATTGAATATAAAACTTAGAATATCTGTAAGTATTCATCATCATGTCTTGATTATTGGTGTGTTACGTGGTTGCTTAAAGCAACACGCTTTATTTTTACTTTTGAAATTCCATTAATTTTTTTTTTACATTTGACAAAAATAAGCCAAAAAAAAAAACTTCTTTAATTTGAGGAAAAAAATTAACTTCGTGTGCCGTATTTTTAAAAATATATGCATGTGTGTGTAGTTGGTATCTCATCGGTTGGGTTCTCTTCGTCGGTCGCCCATCTTTTTTCATTCGATCAATTTTTCCCCGTCATTTCTTATTCGTTTTATTTTTTTCACTTTCCGAGACAACGTTTCACATTTCTTGCATAAAATTTATGTTCTTTTCTTAGTTTTTTTTATAAAACAATATAGTTTAACAAATTTGTTCACTTTTTTTCTTCTTTTGCATTTTATCAATATTTCGCTTTTTTTTTCAAGGGCTTTTCCCGTCTGTTTTATATACATATACTTATATTTTGCAAATACTATACCTTATTAATTCTTTTTAACGCCATTTTTAGTTAAAATTTGATTTTCAAATTCAATTATATTATTAATATATTTTACTTTATGTTTTGTTACAAATTTCTTTTAATCTGATGGGGTCTGTATGAAAAGCCAGCCGCCGCTCCTCACTAAATTCTTTATGGTGTGTAGCACAAAGAGCTCACCAAACAACAATCGTGTGTGCAGGCGAAGAATGCAAAAAAAAACTTATTTATTTAATTCAACTTCAATTTTACGATAATGAAAAAACGTTTGGAAAGAAGAAATTAAAAAAACTATTTCCTCAATTAAATTATAGTTTTGGCAAAATGAATTCGATGTAATTACGACGAATTCACAATTCTTTACACCACAAATCTTACTTATAATTAGACGAGTGCCGTGTTTCGAGAACGAACATGCAAAAAGATTCAGTCGGGAAAAAGACGACGTCAACTTGGACTTTTTACACGATTTTTCATTTTTAAAAACTAGTCAAACTACTCTTTACTGAGACAACTAGTTAGCTATTTAAATATTGTCAGCCATAAGAAATCCCTATGTAAGAAAGTGTATACTGCAGTAGCGGTTTTTCTTCCGTTTTCTATTCTATTAACAAAAATAAAGAGAGACAACTGTACAGGGTTGTTGCGCGCGTTTCCCAAATATTTGGCATAAAAATGACAATTCGTTTTAATTTATTTTTCTTTTGACTGGAATCTGACATCGTTTATATTAGCCATAACATGCATACAATTTTATTCTTTTTATTTTATTATTGAGTTGCTTTTGTAATAAAATGCTTTATGATATTTTTCATACTGTATGAGAATATCATAGGGTATGTAATAATAAATTTCACATATAGTTTTTGAGGGAAAAAAGTACAATTAAAATCATATATATTTTATAAAAATTTAACTTTGCTTAAAAAGATATAAATACTTATTCTATCTTTATATCATATCTTTTTTCTATTAATATCATAACAATTTTATATGTGGCAAAACATAACAGTTTTCATGCAGCATTTTTCAGAGAGGAAAAACCAAGGCAAATTCATTACCAGGTAAACTCACTAGTAAAATCGCCCGTCAGCTGATACAAGAATGTGTAACGTATTTTATGAGCCGAACGTAAAATTTTGTTTACTTTTGTTATTCTTCCTCTCGTTACTCTCGCTTATAAAGCAGCAATCATATCAGTAAAACATGAATCGTGTGAACACAGGTTAACCAAACATTGATACAAGCAAAACAGAGTCACCTGGCGTAACGGTGCCACCTAGTTGAAGACCCCTTGGCAAGTCATGAAGCTAGGCGTCTTTAACAAGGTGGTGTTGAGTGGCGTTGTTGTACTATCCCACACATGCAAATATTACACGAAAAAAGTTTGGTGTTGAATGGCGTTGTTGTACTCCCACACACGTTGTTTGTTCGCGATTAGTTAAAAACTACAGATGCAAATATCACAAAAACGTTTGACGTTTGTTGCATAAACGTAGGTACATCAAAAAATTGTTTAAAATTAGCCTATGTCCACCACTACGGCATCGCGACCGACAAATCCGCACAATCAGTAATTCCAACGGCGCCACCCTCCCTCCGCACCGTTTATTGCTTTTTGAAATAATCGTATTTAAAAATATAAATTTGCCACCAGACACCCTTTATATGCAGATCCACACATGATGCAATATCTAGGTGGCATTAGTACGCTAAAAGTTGATTTTTTGCTCAGGCTTGTGTCCAGGGAACGAAGCCGAGGATTAACTTGATTAAAAAGTCTGTTTTTGGTGAGAACAAACTCTGTATTTAAAATCAAACAAATAGAAATCTTACAACAAAAATACGTTTCTCTGTTGTATTTCTTGCCGTAGTAATGCCACCTAGTTAATTCGTCATGGGTATATTTGTTTCAATACAATTTCTCTCCACACTATCAAAAATTGTTTATATTTTTCGTACAATATATTGATTTTTATTTTGTTATTATTTCGCAGACTTTGTAAAAGACGAGAAAACATTTGGAAGAGAAATATCTGGAATTCGCTATTCTTTTTTCATTCGCGGTCACACACACGAAAATATTAATATTGTTCCATTGTTATTGTTATTTTTGTGTGCAACGAGAATGAGACCAAAGTGTGTTGCCAGTGCCGAACACAAAAACGATGCTCCCTTCACCACTCTTAATAACGCCATAAACAAAATGATTTCTTTCCAAATGTTTTCTCGTCTAAAGACGGTCAATTATATAATCAGCTACCGCAATATGAAATCAAGGTTTATTAATATAAGGTTGTCGCAAGGCGAATTTATCAATTCGCTTTTCGTCCAAACGTCAAATTTTTTGTATATATATTTGTTTTGTGAAATATAACATAACCTAAAAAGAACGTGTTAAATTAGTGTAATATGAGTTAAAATTATATTAATTATTACAAAAAGTAATATATTTTGCATTCTTATTATTATGGTATTATATTATTATATAATTATTAAATTATTTACAACAAGGCAAATTCATTACCAGGTAAACTCATTACCAAATTCGCCGTCAGCTGATACAAGAATTTGTAACGTATTTTTGTGCCGAACGTCAAAATTTGTTTAGTTTTGTGAGAAAGTTAAGAAAAGTGGTACTAAATAATTTAGTAATAATAATAATAATATACTTTAATAATAAGAAGCAAAATATATTACTTTTTGTAATAATTAATTTAATTTTAACTCATATTACACTAATTTAACATATTCTTTTTAGGTTATGTTATATTTAAGAAAACACATGTATACACAAAATTTGACGTTTGGAGGAAAAGCGAATTGACGAATTCGGCTTGCGACAACCTTTAATTAATAAACCTTGGTTGAAAAGTAGAAAATGAATACATTCCTTTAACTTTCATACGTGAATTAAAAAAATAACAAATTTCACCAATTAAAATTAGTAAAACATTGTCAACGACATGACTTTAGCTCATCGAGCCTTATTTACATGGTTTATTGTTTTGGTATTTTTGATATTACTCTGCCTGCGCCTTGATCCACGCACACATTGGAATTGGTTTTTAGTTTTCATACCCCTATGGGTTTTCGATGGAATTCTCATCATCTATGTTATCATTAAAATCATTCGAAAATGGCGAAATCTCAAACGTCTTAAGGAACTTTTAATTTACTATCAGTGGTATATTGGAGGAGTTTTGCTGAAAATTGCTTCCCAGCTAATGATATGCTTAACCCTCGAATATCCCGAGTTGGAAATATCTATATTTGTGACAATGATTCCAATTTGGATTCTACTTTCGGCATCGATTGTGTACGTTTTTGGTCGACTCAATAACATTGAATCGTGGTGACGTCAGGAGAAGACCAAAATAAGAAGCAACGACGAATGTACAGAAAGACTGTTTAGTTTTTAGCAAAAGGAATTAAATTAGATTCCCTTCGTAAGTTTTTTGTGGCCGAAAACTGAGAAAAATGATATGCCGTGCGAAAGCCGATGAATAGAGTACATTTCAAATAACATTAATATAAAATTGGTTTGCTGATAGACCAGGCTTTCACATTTCAAAAATGTTAAATTAAGGTATTTTAATATTAGTTTTGTATTTTATTTACAGAAAGAATAAAAACAATGTAATTCTTAGAGAACGGTAATTTTTTACCAATTAAACCATAACTACTAAAAAATAATGTTGCTTTTCTTAAATTTTTTTCTTAGCTATTTCTTGTAAGAAAGATATTGAAGCCGATTTATGATATAGTTAATAACTAACTGCCAAACTGAATATAAAATGTTTATCATTGGTAGTGTTGCTTTAAGGTGAACAACAGCTCATACGTTAACGAAATTATTTTTAAAGTGCAGCGTTATTAAAACAATGTTTTCAGTCATTACTTTTAATAAAATGGCTTCAAAATCCATATTTGCTTTGCGTAGCACGCCTATTTTGACGATTTGCTGACCACATCGCTTGCAATTCAGCTTCATTCGCTTTAGCCTTGTGGGCCAAATATGTAATTTGATGTTTGCGTCTGGTGCCTGATACTGGTTCTTCATCAACCAAAACTCCAGTGGGTTGATAAGACGTTGAAGAAGTTAAAGCAGTTCGCATCCATTCTTCTTTGTCAGGCATCACTTGCGAGCTATTTATATCGATTACTTCAATATCAGATTGCTGGTAACGTCTACGTTTTGTGCTGCCACCAACTAACGCCTGAAGAGCTTCTGAATTCAGTTGCTGTTCTGAATGATACCGCTTCCTAGCTAAGTGTGATTCATGCTCATCGACGTGCATTTCTTCCTCATTAAAAGATTTTTGCGTTTCGTTTGACTTCAAATAGTTGGTAGTAGTGTCTACCATTTTTGCTGCTTTTTTAGCTACTAAAGCATTTAATTCTTTGGCTGATATTTCCGGAAGAGTCTGGTCGGCGTTAAAGGAGAAAAAGTCGCCAGAAGCAGTGTCATCATCACTCTCATCGCTTTCAGGCTTTATATTACTTTTGGCAGAGGTTTTGTTAGTGTGATTATGCAACTTCTTCTTAGGTTGTTTGTAACTATCAACATCTTCAGTGTTGGTAGCTGGCCTTCTATGTTTTACGGAATCGGGCACAAAGGTGGGCTTAAATGTAATAACTGCATTTATGGATTCGTTCTTCTTACTAATTGTATCTGTTGCTTTTGCAAAATTTTGTTCCGACTTTGGCTTTGGCAACATACTTAATAATCCTGATGATCCTGGCGTTCCGGAGTGCATAGCAGCACTTTTATTTCTCGCTTTATCGGCGATTTCTTTTTCAACGTCATCGAAATTCCTTAAGGATGGAATAGATATTTTAACAGGCAATTTTTTATTTTCAATGTTTTTAATAGCTTTGTCAATTATATCATCCTTAGGTTTCTTGTGCAAAAACTCGTCATCAGCTTCAATTTCAAATTGCGTATCAACTGCCTTTGGAGCAGGTAATGCAGAAAAAGTAGGTTTCTCGAAATTCATTATTAGTTTTGTTAAACTGTAATTTTTTGGTTTAGGCAAAAGTTGTGATATACTATTTAGAGAGTTTCTTTCTGTTTCTCCTACTTGTGGTATAAAATCTTCATCCTCATCACTTATGTTGCCAACGGCCAATGCAGGTTCACTCACTGACATCAATACAGAGTCATTTACCGCGGCTGTATTTGGTACAACAACAGCTTTAGGACCTTCGTTTTCCTCATGATCGGAATCTTCATCACTACTCACACCGTAAGCCACCAGAGACATTTTTTTATGGAACAAATATGAACAATGTTTGTTTTACAAAATACCATTTGTTTACTTGCAACAAAAACTTAAAGTACGCAAGTAATATGCCGCTGCCGATAGTCTGTGCTTTACTACCGCCGTCACAGAATATACATATCTTATGCCGCCGTCTTTTTATACTTGACGTCTGCTTTAATTTTTGAGAAAAAACAGATATGTCTATGCCAGTGATGTCAGATGTACTAAAATTTTTATGGTTTTTTTTTTTAAATACAATGTAGGAAAAAAGACAGATTTTTGATTTTGATTGAAATGTAGGGATTTTACTTCTCTCTCATATATGTATGTGCTTTCCATTTTACCCAATAAATATGTTTTCTTGCCCATAATTTGAAACAAAACTTGGGCAGGGAATATGAAAGCTAATTATCAGAAAGTTCCATTTTTGAGCGATCTTTTTAGAGCTGATTCACACTGATCAAGTTTACCTGATCAGTTTTTGTTAAATTTTCTTTTGAACCTGCATTTACGTTCATACACGAACACATTTTGCCGTAAAGTTTTGATTGTTTTACAATACTACGGTTAAGAAAAGAAGAGATAAAGAAACAAAAAAGAAGAGAGAGAGAAACAAACCTGACGGTACCGTCAAGTATGTACCCCTTTCTATTCTCTCTCTCTCTATTAAATTACAGCTACTAAATTACAGGCTCTTGAAATTGCTCCTAAATATTTAATTCCATCATACTTTCGTCAAGTATATTACGAAGCGTGTATAAGGAAAACAAAAATCAAATGAATAAATCAAATACTAAGCCACACAAACCTATGTATACGTAAACATTTTATGCCAGATCAATTAGTGTAGTGTAATTTGGAAAGAACAAAAATTGTGCGGCTTAATATCATTCCAATGTAAATTGGCTCATTTATTACATTGTTTATTAATCGATCCCATAGGGGCATATATGATTAAAAATATTGATTACAGTAGTAATAAAAATATAATACAAGTGGTACAGGGTGTCTGGTGGGAAATTTATATTCTTAAATACGATTATTTCAAAAAGTAATAAACGGTGTGGAGGGAGGGTAGCGCCGTATTAATTATCGATTGTGCGGATTTGTCAGTTACGATGTTGCAGTGGCGAGTGAGCATCCTGCTAATACGGGGTTGTAGCTGGCTGAAAAATTATGCAAACCAAAAACCATTCATTTCACCGAATTTACCAACAAGGTGCCATGTTAAGCCAGCATAATTGTTCTCGTGTGCATTACCTCACTAGTGTAAGATATATTTATGTGTAAACATTACACACATTCTACGAAGCCAATTAAGGGTGCTTTACATTGTCCCACAAGTCGTACGACATGCCAAATTTTTGAGTAGAAGAGCACAAGTCGGGTAGTCTAAACGTAATATGTAATGAACCTATAAGATTTTGAGAGAAAATACGGATGAAAATTTGACAGTATGGCTCTCTTGATTTTTTAAAATTTTTCAAAAAGCAACACACACCATTAGATCAGGGATGCATTTTTATGTAAACAAATGTGAGAAAGTCAGGGAGGGAAAACTGGTTTCATAAATTTATACCAATTATAACATCAAAATGTACATTTTAGACCACGACAGCACAATTTTCTAAAAATATACGTATATTTTCCAAAAGTACACTAAAAATTTTGAGCACGAAAATAACATATTCGAAAGTTATAAAAATATTTTTCAAGGTTATTAAAAAAAAATTAAATTGCACAAGAACTCCATCACTGGGGAAAACAAGCAAACAGCTGTAGTTAAATTAAATGAGAATGATTTCATCTTACTTGATTTTATCCATACCAATGGTGTAAAAGCCAGAAAACAACCGGATGGAATTTCATTTTATTTTCTCTCACATTTTACGTACGACAAATCTTATGGTCTAAATCACCCTTTAGGTGTATTTTTCATAATTTCCGCCTGGTAATGCCCACAACTCCAGCTGTCATTTATTACTAAAACAATTTGCACTAATACGAAATAGAAGAGAATGAAAGATAAAACAAAATTTTAATCGGTCTCGTCGCACGAAGCAAAAAAATACGGTGGCAATAATTAGAAAACTAATAAGAAAGATGTAAAAAAGTTTGTAATTTTTCTATCAAACAATTTATAGCATATTAAAATATGAAATCAAATAAAAATAGATAAAAAATGTACATTAATGACAAATAATTCAACGCAAAAAAAAGAAAGTATTTTAAGGTCGCCCAAAAGCCAGAAAAGAATAAATCGGTAAAGCAATCTGAATTTTACAAAAAATAAACGATATTTAAATGGAAATATATCCTTCTGCGAATAAAAAAAGTGTTTATAGGCTAATAAATGCATTAAAGTACTCCATTAAGATAAATAAGTGTAATTCTATCTGTCGCGACATTTTTTTGCGGTTGCTTTTCGTTTGCTTTTTCTCCTCTTGCAATTTTAATTTGATTTTTGGTGTGTCTCCACCTCCACTCTTGGATTATTCGATGCCGAATAAAGTTAGTTTTTATGGGTTACTCCCTGTCTGGAAAAAAGTTTGTACATGAACCGAATTAAAAAAAAAACATTCAATTGTTAAGCTTCTGCGACATTTCCTGCAACAATCAAACGACAGAAAGTGAAGTGCAATTGTTCAAAAAATTTATTTTAAAAAAAGTGATAAAAGAAAAAATATTTAGCACAATTGAAAAATTAAACGTTTAAATTTTTATGACGCATGTTTCTAACAACATGTTATTCAAACAGCGACCAACCGTCCATTTAAACAAAATTAATTTGAGTCCAATAAAACCTCTGTTCTGGCTACTCATTACACTTTTGGCAATGAAAATTTATTTATAGTGAATCCTGCTTTAAAATCCTACATTATTTAGTTACTATCTTTTACACTTACTGCCAAAAGTGAACTGTTTTGGTGTATTATTCGAGTTTGTAATTTTTATAAATAAAAACAATTTTTAGTTTTCTTGCTTGAACTCTATGGAAACATTATTGAATTATGAAGATGAGGGTGGAGGTGTTGGTTGCAGTGCAGATGGTGGCGGTGCTGATGACGCCTCCAGTGTTACCATATGTGGGAGTAGCAGCAGTACCATTAATAGTCATTGCTTCAATACGCATCGTACACCATCGCCAACCATGATACCCTCAGCATCACCGTCATCTCCACTTGATCGACAAAATAAAAACAATTTTATAACAACGACTGGCTGTAATACTAACGGTTCTACAACCAACGCTCAAAATTTTAATATCAACGAGACTAAGGATTGCAAAGATTTTGATCATGTTACTGATGATGGCTGTGCAGATGTTAATTATGAGGAACAGCTTCATGGGTGCGGTATTATGAAAGATCATAATTTAGAAAACAATGCCGCAAAATCATGCTTGGCTTTACAACTTTATCGGCAACAAACACTACAGCAAGCAGAAACGCAACCCAAGAATTTATTATTGTGTCGCCGTTTCAAGGATTTAGGCGATTCGTTGCGCAATTTTACATCCTTGCCCCTCTTCGTATATGCAACTTCACCATCTACACACGCTACTTCGGCAGATGGTGTGGGCGTTGCTCAGGAGGCCGTGAAAGCAGCTGAAGAAGCTGTTGCCAATATGAAAAAGGTAAGCAGTTTTTTTTTTGCCTAAACAAGTTTTCTTAAGTAGTATAGTAGAAATAGAAATTCGTAAATATCAACTTTAGATTTGTTTGATTTACGACTTAAGGAGCATTCAACACACTTAATATCCAAACAAACCCAAAAACTAATCCATGAAGCACCTCAGACAGTAATTTTAGTCAGACGGAGTAATCGTAAATACGAAGAAAAACAAGAACACTTGTCGTATAACAATAAGCTGTTGTTTTCAATGACATGGTCCACGGCTGCATTACATAGGACCATGTTGTAACCAATTCATTTCAGCTAAAATGGACCACGTAGTCCAATATTATTTGCAGGGTAATGAGGGGTAGTAGCTGGTTGAAAAATTATGGCAACCAAAAAACCGCCCCTTCAGCGAATTTGCCAAGTTATGCCAGCATTGTTCGAGTGTGAATATGGTCATAGAGAATTGAAAATTAAGAAGAAAATGAGAAAATATATCTTTAAGAACATGAGGAAAGTATTTCTGCATTTTGCAAAATAGAACTAAAATCGGTAACAACCATTTAAGCTTCGCATGTGTAGGAGTCATCTCCTGAGTGCTGGTCCCAGATAAAAAAAAAAACAATGTTTCGTAGTGGGAACACTCATCCTGAGGAAAGTGTAGAGGTGGCAACGCTAATAATTGAAATTTTGGTTGGCTTGTAGTAGCTCTCAATTATGCAGCTCAGCAAAAGAGAATAATTCAACAGTTTACGTGAAGCGAACTGATCTTTTTTGTGCACATTTTGTCAAAATTCTACACGGCAGCACACAACAAAAGAAAACATAAATGGTCTAAATTTCAAAAAGTAATTTTATGTTTTTGTATTTTTATTTTTGTGCTGGTATTTTTCTTTCTGAAACACTTTTTTTGTTTTGCTAATTGATTATGTTGCCACATTATGCTTGCGCACTTGACAATGTTGCCGAAGTATTTATATAAAAAACGTTTTAAAAATTTTTTGCAGAATGACACGAAAAACAAATGCAAACGGAATAGTAAGCAGGTAATCAAAACCATTCCGACCGCCATCTGTGTCACGGCTGCATATTTCACTCGAATTCGATTACAAATTCATATACAGTGACACCTCTTATAAGCGGACATAACCGCTTTTGTTCGGTTATGGGAGGTGTCCGTTTATAAAAGAGACACATTTATTATTCTATTCATTCATTCATTCATTCATATTTTCACACTTACTCCTGTGCGAACGCGTATGACAAACCAAAAGAGAATTCCAGAAGTTTTCCTGTATAAATTCACTCTTATATAGCTGTAGTCCTTTGTAGAACAGCGAGCGTTGGAAAGTGGTTGTTATCCGCTGAATTCTAAAGAATTCATTATTTCTCAGCTGGCATGGTTGCGCTTCGCTAGTGTTCATTATTTGCTCAATTATATATTGCGGTGCCTTTCCCAATTTAAATTTTCTGAATGAAGTTTATGGTGTTAATTTTCAGTCAATGTTTTTTATCCATCAATTTCAGCGATTGATTCCCTCATACAATTAATTGACCTGCCTCCATTGCACTTTAATGTGACGCGCATTGCTTTTGCATTCTATCAATTTGTTGATTTGTGCAACATGAATATAGGATTGTTGACCCGATTTCCAAATGAGGTTTAATAATCGTGTTATCATCATCATCATTTTCATCCGCTTTCTTAATCTCGTGAAAAAAGATATTTTCTTCCCTATTTTCCTGCAATTAAAGTCAATATGATCCCTCAGATTCAAGTGATTGTCTATTATAAAACCAAAGTATTTCATTCGTTTAACCTTCTCTATCTGTTCATTATTAATCCTAAAACTTATATTGCTATTCGTTCCCGCCTTCATAATTAAGTTTTACGTTCGTTTAGTTTCAGCTTATTCATTTTGGTCATCTTTCTACTTTTTGCACATAAAGTTATTTCACAATCCTGCACTATGTTTGCCATATCCTCTTAATATTATAAATGTGAATGTTTGTTCCACTATACCGCTTTACAGATTTTTATGAAATGTGGTGGACGGATAGTTTATGGTCCAACTTAAAATATAGGGTACTTTTCAGGGGTTAAAAATGGATCAAAGATCCTGATAATGGTACAAAAATGATATTGTGAATGTCGGACATCGCTCGTCAGTTTCAATAAAGAGTTCGTGTGAGTTCGTACTATGCAATGCTGCCAACTTAGAGATTCAATAACTAACTATTTGGTCTGTCATTTAGTAAGACACAACACATAGCAGAAGTCGTTTTGGAAAATATTGGGATTTCATTTGATAAGTCACGCACCCATTATATAAATTTATTTAGAATAAATGGTGTGTATTTTGTTAAAAACAATTTAATTTGGACCTAAATTATTGTTATAAAAATATATTTATATACATACATACATATGTAAATTTAAAGTATCTTTGATACTAATAAAGAGTGAATGAATTGTAAACAGTAACCCATGTAAATTATAATACCAGTAACAACTCAACGAAGACAACTAAAATTAGTTGTGTATCATAATGCAAAATATTAGTTGAGTTGTACGATTGACAACTCAACTTAGTTCAGTTGCGAACCATGATACGGCAGTAATTATCATTTCCCCACTTTTAAATTCCCAATTTTAAACATATGATTAAAATACACACAATGTTCCCGTAAAATTTTTCCCTGTTTTTAAATTTTTATTTTCGACGCTATCTTGGCGCACGTTTTTTCTTTTGATATCATCTACTGATCTACTATCATCTGAGGGTGGCGATGGCACGATGGATGGTAGTCTGCACGTTGACTACACAACCAAAAACAGACCTGGGTTTAACCCCAGTTTCAGACAAAAAAATTTTAAAATAAAAATAAACATCTCGCATTTTTCTGATGTGTATTAGTGTGTCTTTGTGTATCAGTTGTTGTCGGAAGGTTTCAGTGGCGAAGGCATAGTCACTGGTCACTGAACAATAGCGGCTTCAGCTGATACCAATCCACAATCACATCAGAACGCCCTCCTTCGTCGGTATTGTGTAGCACCGGCGAAGTAAAATAATAATAAAAAATAAATGGCTACTAAACCGAAGCTTCAGCACTGCAACGAGTATAAAAACAAAAAGAACGTGCGAAAGCAGAGCTGCAAAATAATTAATTGAGCTTCACCTCCTGTCGTTTCTCCTACTATCCTTTTCCTATAGTTCCCAGCACAATGCTTCGCATGTGTAGGAGTCATCTCCTGAGTGCTGGTCCTAGATAAAAAAAAAAAAAAAAAAAAAAATATAATATATAATATTATCAGTTTTTTTTATTTTCGAGAATATTTTGGTTTTCCCGAACCAATTTCAGCAGCAATTCAGTATCTTGCGCGGTAAAGTTCCATGAGCGCGCCCTTGTTTTATCCCTAATAATACATACATACATACATATGGCAGAAGCAAGTACGCAAATTGCTAGGGTATCCCACACAATATAAATTTAAACGACCTATACCTTCACATAGGAAGTTAAATTATATATAAAATCCTTGAGTATGATGGTCTCCACCAGAATCTCGAAGGCCAAACAACAAAAACAGTCCTGACCGCACTTAAATAATAATTACGATGACGCGTGAGTTGTTCTTCAACCCAGAGCTGCTTTACACCTCGATACAACAAATGTAGATAAAAACAATATGCTATAACAGTGCTACCAATATTGAAAATTAAATGATTGTTAGGGTTACCATTCTTTGTTTATACGGAGAATGTTAGTTAAACAATGCACTGTGAATATGAAGTATTAGTTAAACAATAGTTATCACAAGGCGAATTCATACCAGGTGGCTGCAAATAGCTAAAATTCTCATCAGCTGATTTCTGTTTAGTTGTCAAAGTTTTGTTCTACTCAAAGCATGCTAATACATAACCTGTTTGGCAAACTTGAATAAAATTGTTGTATTTGTAAACAAAAAATGCTGTTGTGTACGGACGAGTTCACCTGGTATGAATTCGCTTTGAGTTACCATTTTAGTTCATAGTCAACCAAAACTCTCAATAAATGAAATGCGTCTGTATTGGATAAGATAATATTGCCCAGCAAACACAAAACTAAGCATTACAAATGTAATGAATTTTACTTTTAAAAGCAAAATGGAAATGAAGTTTAGAAAAAGTTAATAAAATTAAACACTCAATATGCCTCAGTTTTTACAGAATTAGGCAATTTTTTTCACATATATTTGATTGGTAGAGTTTGATTTACAATTAAAACTTAAAAAACTAATGGCTTATTTCTGATTTAAGAAAGAACGCTTTCATTCGCATTCTATGAGAAAGAACATTGATTTCGATTTCTCTACACACTTTCTATGCGAACAGTGACTCGATCTAGAACTCGAATGAAAACGTAAGTGTTTTCATATAAAATCCGATTTCTCTGTTAAGAACGTGTTGTCAACACTGATAATGAAATGTCAAAATCACTCACTTTTGGTTTTGCTTTCGTAAGAGAATTTACATATGAGTATACATACTTATAAATAAAAAAAGAAGAATAAAAAATAATACTAAAAAATCTAAGTACAATAAAAAAGTATTTACAAATGGATAACAAGTGGTAAGTATAAACTATTCATATGATATACATATGAATGTATATATTTAACAATTGTTTTTTCAGTTTAAAGAAGTCAACAATGCAGCAACTGAAAACATTAGTGATATTTATGGAAGCAAATCCTGATTTAGCCAGGGGTGCTCCAGTCTTTGGTGTTTCTGTTTCATTTAAAAAGTAAACAGCCACCGATAAATCCATCTTTGTAAAACAAATATGGTTCTTTTAAACGCGATATGCACT
This sequence comes from Dexiosoma caninum, assembly GCA_963924685.1. NCBI lineage: Eukaryota > Metazoa > Arthropoda > Insecta > Diptera > Tachinidae > Dexiosoma > Dexiosoma caninum. The sequence continues at coordinate 89,432,137 of OZ004725.1, forward strand.
TCACTTTTTCGTCTGAGTTTTTTATAAATATTATTTTATCTATTTAAACACTTTTATAAAATTAAAACAAAAAACACAAAATTTACAAATATTTTTTTAAATTTTCTCACCCTTTTATTTATTGATACTTTCCACCAGCTGATCACACTTACACGCAGTTGTATTAGCTTTAGAATAATTTCGTAGTATTTTTTAATACTTTTAACAGAAATATAAAAATTTATGATATGGCATTGCTTCTACTTATTAAAACGTAAGATACCAAAATTGACATACGTAACTTAGTGCGAAAGAAAGTGAGTGCCAATGAGAAATCCAAATTGATTCGAATTCGAGCGAGTGCTTTTCGTTCGCTTAAGTTATCTTTCTTAGCTCAGAAATAGGCCATAAGTGTGTTTAGGCATTATAAATTAAGTTTTCCAAATTTAAGATTTTGTAACAATTTCTTATTAACAAAATATGTTTTAAATTTGAAGAACTTAATTTGTTTCTCTGCTTGGAACAAATAAATTTCAAGTCGGAAAAAATTTGTTCGCAGCAATATGTAGAAGGAAAAAGGGATAACAATTTCAAAGCATTTCTTTTTAACTCTGGAAAATCGAAATCATTTAGAATTTTCCAGAATTGACTTTATGAAATCTGTTCTATAATTTAACGCTTGAAAAGTTTTTTGTAAAATATTTTTTGCTAGCATTCCATCCATAAATGGTCTGCCTTGCTGAGCGATTTTCAAACTTATTTGGCTTGAAATCTCCATTTTTAATCTTTTGTTTTGCAAAATTTCCTCATTTTGCTCTTCTTGCAGAACCCATTCTTTAATTTTTTGCATATAAAGGTCTTTTTGTTCAAGAAAAAACATTTTCCTTTTTTCCTCTTTTAATTTATTTATTTCTTTGTGAAAAGGTAAAAATGCCTTTTAATTGAAAATGTTTTCTTTGTTTTAAATGTTTGGTAACATAAAATGCATTGCATGTTACCAAAAGCATTTTTAATGACAAAACAAAGACTTTTGTCTTCCATTATACTATTTTGTTTGCTGGTTTATTTTGAAATTAAAACAATAAAGCTGAAAAAAAGCAGTAAGCATCCGCACATGTGCACTCGTTAACACTCAATTAACGACTGAAATCAAACTGAAATAGAAGAGAACAAGCGTCGGTGTGACTTTTTGTTATTGTTTTTGTAGCACAATTGTGCACAGAAAATGAAGATTTGGATTACACTGTTTTAGTTTATTAATAGTTAACTAATGACTGTGAATTTGGGCCTTAATCACTTCATAGATTTAGATAAATATTATTTTTTTGCTCAATCTTAAATACAAACAAATATATTATGCACCCAAAAATTTGTTTTTGAATAAAAAAAAAACAAAATATAAAAAAAGGAGTAACCACCAACGCTGACGAGACAGGTGGGCATCGGAGCCGAAGTTGATTCTTTGTGTTTGAATTTATGAATACGAAATGGATAATTAGAACATGCATACCACTTTGGTAGACAATTATAAACGTAGTTAAGAACGATTAAAGAAAAAATTAAATAAAATTACTGGAAAGTACACACAGTGATTATGCCAGTCAAGTATTGAAACTTTGCAGTATGGAAATTTATTTTACTCATTTTAAAAAGTTTCATGATCCCACCAGGCGTATCAAAATACATATGTATGTACATACATACATTTGGATGTATGTACTCGTATAGTCCCTTGAATATTGTCACTGTGCTTTGCATATTTCAATACATTATGTTTTATATTTATTTAATGCTAATGATTACATACTTATGTATGTTTGTATGCACACATGTATATGCTGTGTTAGTTTCCACGAGCAATAGTAATTACTTCCCCCTTTTACTTAACCAAAATCATTATACCATCATTTCTCCAAGTGCATTGTGTATTCTTTTCCTATACATATTTTAAATAAATAAAAATAAATAAAAAAAAAACGTATTTGAAAACAAAAATACATCATTCATGTATTTTTACCGCAACACTCACTGAACGATAACGACTGCAAATACTTTTATGTTGGAGTATTGCTGGTTTAAGTATGAAGCTGCTGATAATAGTAATGGTGGTAGTAGAAACATGAATAATGGCGATGTTCGAGGGTAACTATTATATATATATATACATATATTAAGCCTAATAGAAAATCAAAATAATCGAATATGGAAGATTAGGTTATGTTAAGTAAGCAGGTTGCTGGCAAAAAGGGAAAGATCCCGGCCTGCCCACTTGATTCCAATTCAATTATGGTATCAGTGCGATACCTGTCGTGAAAAAACTTTCAGTTGTTGTAGTAAAACAGAGCAGAGTGTCTGCTGGAAATGGACCCTACATACTGATAAACTAACACACTAATCTCTAGACTACCGCTTGAATTCTTCGGTCCATGTTTGGTCTGCTGCCCGAAACCCGCATACGCTACAGATGCCACGTATTATAAACCTGGGTAGTATTGAAACAACCCCATTTTCAAGTATAGTCGAATTACGAAAATTCTCCGCTCAAGTACCGGATTAAGTCGAGCATCTGGCGAGTGCTCTTCTGTAAGAACTCCCTAAAAAGTAATTTCCTGGAAAATTAAAGCTCGTACCATGTGCACTAGGTTGAGGCGCTACAATTTTTATTGCAAATTTCAATTTCGAATGGGACTAAAGCGTTGCATTTTATTCTCAGATACATGGGAATAATAATAAAAAAATGTTGCGAGTTTTTTTTTTTTTTTCTTGGACCAGCACTCAGGAGATGACCCCTACACATGCGGTGCATTGTGATGGAACTAGAGGAAAGGGACAGTTGGAGAAATGAAAGGTGAAGCTTCACTATCTTACAACACTGCTTTTTTTGCACGTTATTTGTTTTTATAACAGCGTTGTAGCGTCTCTGATGTCAAGGAGACGTATTAATTTTTAGAAGCTTCGTTTTTAGTAGCCATTTTTAGTAACGATTATACTTCGCCGGTGCTACACAATACCGTCCTGATGTGCCTGTGGATTGGGTACAGCTGAAGCCGGTACCGTTCAGTGACCAGTGACTATGACTTTGCCACTGAAACATTGCGACAACAACTGACACAAAGACACAAATGCACATCAGAAAAAATTCGACATGTTTTTATGAGTCTGAAACTGGGGTTGAACCCAGGAAAAATTTTTCGTTTTGTAGTCAACGTGCAGACTACTTCGAGCATCGCCACCTTCAGTGCACAAATTTTTCTTCTAACAACGATTGTGCTGTTGTGGAAATATTGCCGCGTGTCTGCTCTCGTGTGTCGGCCTAGGGTGTAGTTGGCTGTCCTTCGGGATTTTTGTTTTGTGAAATATCAATAACTGTACATTTTCGAATTCTCAGGAAGTTATTAAGATCAATCTCCAGCAAATTAATATGACAGTGATATGAAAACACTTGACATTTCATTATTCGATAAATCGGCATCAAAAAAGAGAACTTCCTGCAACAACAACGTTATATAAACAGCAGCAGAACTAATCCATTTTTGCACTACTTCCGGATCACAAGTTCAAAATTTAATTGACTGCTTTGGAAGCAGTTTTTTCACTGGAAAATGAAATAAAAAAGGCACAGTGTTCTTTTAAATATTTTATAAAGACTGTACAGTTTAACCTCGATTATCCGGTTCGAACGGGACCGGCAACCTTTTTGATCGGTATATTTTTATAATAGTTATAAATTAAAACAAAATTGTATTTAATATAAAAAACGTCTCCTTTGGATGACTCAATATTTGCGCGAGACATAATTGACATCAAGAACACATATAGTTCCAGCACAATGCATCGCATGTGCAGGGGTCATCTGCTGAGTGGTGGTCCAAAAAAAAATTGAACACCGTAGTACTCTGGTCTCCTTTTAATACTTTAAGTTATGATAAATTGTAATTGGACGATAGATTTTTAGGAATTGGTGATGTATTACCAACTTTTCAGCACATATGAAATTGACTAGAAGAAACTTTTGAAGGTCTCTCAAGATACAAGATAAAATATCATTCGTGTAATGATAAATAACATAAACATATGTTCGCACATATGAACATACGTACGTATATGATTGGCTTTAAAAAATAAAATTATGTTTGTTGCATGGATAATAGAGGTAAAGCACGGTTGATAGAGGTATAATAACGAAACACGGAAAATAGTGGTGTAATCAAGGATTATATAGGGATTATAAAACAAAGCAGGCACCCGGTTAATAGATGTAACCGGTTAATAGAGGCCCGTATAACCGAGGTACAACTGTATATAAATTTTGAGATACGTGGTCTGTTTAAAAGAAAAGGTGAATGTTGTCTTCTTCATATTCACCAGATTTGGCACCGTCCGAATTTTTCCTCTTCCAAAAACTGAAGAGACTAATGAAAGAAAAGCGTTTTGCCACAATTGAAGAGATAAAGTCAAAATCGAAGAATGAGCTGATGACCATAGCGGAAAGAGCATTTCAGAAGTGCTTCGAGGATTGGAAGAAGTAAGTGCTGGTATAAGTGCATTATATCTGAGGGGACAAAGTGGATATTGATTAAATAATAAAAATACAAAATTCTTCTATTCTTTTTGCCACTCTTGAGAATAACGCGTGAATTTGCCTACGATAAAAAAAATCCAGAACAGCTGCTCGTTGCCGCTTGCCGCTTGCATTTTTTAAAAATTCTACTTTGTCCATATGCAATTCTAGTTTTGCAACTTATATATATTTATTATATATATTTTATATATATATTTTATATATATTTTTACACCTTTTTTCACCCACAATACCAAACTTCAAGTTGAATAGCAAGTAAAGCAAAGTAAAAGATAACTGCAGAGTACATGAAAACTACGCAATCTTCTCACCTGTCTCGCCAACAAACTCAACAATTGCTGCAACAAAAATTGCAAGTGTAGACGGGGACTTCGTATATGTGTTGGCTGAGTGCAAGGTCTATTTATTAGGTCTGTGCAACTCGTCATGTGTTTTACAAGTATTTTATCCTTGACTGTCAAAATTTCTTCACATTTTACTCATTTGTTTAATTTAAGAGAGCGTGCAATTAACAATTTTATTCATTTCTGTATTTTGCGAGAGGGCTGAAAAAACAAATTAACTCATACATAAATGAAATTAATGTGTTTCTTGCTATTGTAGCCTGTGTGCGTTTACTTTTAGTAGTCTTCTGTTTTTGACATCCCAAAGTGAATTTATACAATTTGTTTTTTGTGTTGTTCATTGTTGTAGAGCTACATAGACCTGATAAATAGATCTTGGCTGTGTGAGCATGGGTTTGACCACAACTTCAAACTTTAGCAAACTCTTGCAAGGTGACTACCGATAGGCAGCATGCAATATTCCGTGCATTTCATCGTTTCTCTTTTAATGAAAAGGAATATGAGAAAAAGTTAATAAACAAAAGCATCGCGAAACCCCAGACGTTACTGCTCCCACTCAATAAGTAGCCATGTATTTGTTCTTGGTTTACCAACCAATCGTACGTACTGTAGGGAACTTTGTTTTCCGTCGTCAAAGTCGTTTCTATGTCGAACGACCTCTCTGTAGAATATTTCCTATCCATTTCAATTTTATGAGCTTCCATGATACTTTTTTCTAATTCTACTACAACGCATAGAGTAAATTTCGTAATTTTTCAACTGCAGAGCCGACTTTTAAGAATTCTGCTCTCGAAATAGTAGCAAATTTGCAACCCCATCATGTAAAGCCATGCCTTGTAATGTATTAAAAAATTTGGCACCCTTTTGTAACCCTCGTATATGCACGTCACCAGCGCATGAAGTAACCCACGTACATATATATACACACATTTATGTATATACATATATATAAGTACACATACACATACATACATATATGTATATGGCGTTGTAAACAAGTCGTGTTTAGTTTGCCTGCATCATAGGCAAACAATAAGTACCATTTCGATAGTCATCGCCATAATGATCGTTATCATTAGAAACATTTCAGCGCCAAGTGAAGCCTAAAACTTGCAATATAATGCAACACTATACATTGCAATACCGATACAAATGAAGAACTAAAATCCATTATCATCTACATATCTGATCATCTAAAGTTAAGGCTTTGGAGCGTCCAGTTGGTGCGATGCTATCGAATGAAAGAAATAAAGAGCTTCTCAACCATTTTCAACATGACATATTTTTGGTTTTTGAGACTGCTAAATTTTTGTTCTTGTTCTTGTTCTTGCAATTTGATTTGAACTCATAATATTTATATTATTGTCTCTGATATAATTTGAAATCGTGCATTTCTTCACTACGATCTTTATTGTTATTATTTAATGACACAATATGTATACGGGAACGTTTTTGAGAGATTTTTAATTAATTTTTTAGATCCACGTTCGGTCAGATGTACGACCTGCTCTGGACTTTGGCCAAAATAGGCAAACGGCGAATTGGCATGCAAGAGGAAATACTAAGTAGATTTTTTGGCCTCAAAGACAGAGACAAAGTAGTAATATATTTGCTTCTATTTGTGATTTGAGGGATCTTTTGAAAGTAAAACATGCAATTTGGCGAAGTGTATGTTGTAAACAGTTTATGGCTTTCCGAGTACGATGTTCTTTCAGGCAATACATTTCTTTTCTTGGTCCAGTGCTCAGGGGATATCCTGTACATATGCAATGCATTGCACTGGAATTAGATACAGAGAGGAATAGTGTAGAGAAGGAGACAGGTGAAAGTGAAAGTGGTATGAAAGTAGATCTTAATTCTTGTATAACTCTGCAGTTGCGTGTTATTTTGTAAAGCAGAGGTGTGATGTCTATTTTGACGCCTTATTTTTTAGCTTTGGGCAGCTATTTTATTTACTATTTTACTTCGCCGACGTTTTATTGCTCAAATACCGATGAAGGAGGCTGCTGTAGCACAGAAAAATAAGAAAAACGGGTTTTTGATTTTACACGCCCGGGAATCGAACCTGGGTGCTTCTGCTTGCACAGCCAGCACATCCATGTATACTCCTCATTACTGCCAAATTTGGCTTCTAATTTTGTAAAATTTTAATTCGTAATAGAGGTTTATCGAAATTATTTATGAAATCACTAGAAAATCTAGAAAAAAACTACTGAGGCCGTGTCATTATCATCAGTCATTGGGAAACTTCTCCTATAAATGCGATGCATTGTGCTGGAACTAGAGAAAAGGGATAGTTAGAGAAATGGCAGGCGATGAAGCTTCACTATCTACACAATACCGGCGAATTAAGACCCTTTAATGTGCCTGTGGATTGCCTCTTTTGAGCTCTTAACAATTTCTTCAACGCTTCTTAATTTTTTTATGTCTTCTACAAAATAAGATTAGTTGAGGTCATCAAAATATGTATTTCTTTGTGAGATGATTTCATCGTTGGAATCAAATCTCTTGCCGCCGAGCCCTTTCTTCAGGTTTGGGAACAAGAAATATGCATCCGGCGCTCAATCCCCAGAATAGGGCGGATGAGGGAGTAGTCAGGTTAGGTTAGGTAGGCAAGTTACTGGATGGAAATGGGCCAGCCCACTTGGGTCCAATTCATTATAGTCCGATTGTGATACCTGTCGTGAAAACAGACCATATTCTATGCTAGGAATCGAACGTAGAGTCCCCCAATCTGATAAACTAGCGCACACTCACTACACTAGGCTACCGGGCAACCGGCTGAAGGTGTAGTTCGTAACAGAATTCCTGTATTTGATTCATTCAAAATTGACACCAATAACCCATCTGCGTTGCCTATAGTTTACACTCATAGTGGCTCATTTTCAATCTCCGATTGGCCAACACCATATCATGAATTGTTCCAATTGTTTCGGCTGTGAAGACCTCAACTGGCCGTGCTTGTACGGCCACAGCAAAATCCCGTATATAATTTTTTTTACTTTGAACTGAACGAAATCGGTTTATATGACGACATAGAAGTGAGTGCAATAACTTTGGAATGTGGTTCCGAGCCGTTGACACACACTTTTCAGTTATGAAGTGCTTACACACACCCACACCCATACGCACATCATCACGAAACTGTCCAGATTCGATTCCCATGAGCTCAAAACGTCGAAATATGATGGAAGCTCGAAATTGCTATAGCGGAAAGTTAAAAATACCATTTAACCAAAATTGTCTAAACCGCTTAGCAGGGTTAACACAATTCGTGTTGTATTATGAATAACTTTATCTGACAACTATGCGTTAAAAACTTTTTTTTTTACCAATAAATTTGGCAAACACTCACATTCTCTTTCATACACATGACTTTAAAAATTATGTATGCACTTTGTTTTATTGTTAATATAACAGCTGCTATTGTTAAGAAATGTTTATAACAAAAGCTTATTACTCGTATTATATTTTTATTTTCGATATACTTTTCGTTTTATAATTCGTCTACAATGGAGAACGGTTAAACCACACCTCTGAAAGTGGAAGATACTTAAAAACAAAACAAAAAAGAACAAAAGATATTTTTGTTTTATTGTAAGATAATTTGTTACTAGTAAATAGCTTTTCTTTTTGTTGTTGTTAAATCTTTATATCAAGTTACAATCAACTTAACTCCTTACAATCACATGTCCTTATAAAAATGTTGACTTGAAGATTTTTTCAAATGCGATCCTTTATTTTTTCCTTAAAGTTTAGCAGGTGACATAAAATAATGCGTCTCAAACAATAAATATTTGGGGTATTCACAAGGTAGTGATAAAGTCATATGTTTTAAAATAATAATACCAAAAAATATGACTGCTGTGAACAAGCCGTCATAATTTAGTGTGCTATTTGAAAACATTCATTCAGCTGTTAAGGAAAATCATTTTTAATGTTTGATATAAAAATGCTAAAAATATTAATTACACTAATTATTTAAGCTGTAGGTTCTTTTTGGTTTCCTATTTTCCTGAAGAAGCTACACAAAGGAATAGCGGAATATCGAATAAAAATAAATATTACATATATAAAAAGGACCTACAGCTTAAATAATTAGTGTAATTAATATAAAAAGAGGTGAAAAAACTAGAAGAATGCTAAAAATAAGTGAAGAAACAAAAATAATGCGATTTTTTAATATAGTACATTTGGAATTTACATGCACATACATCTTGTCATAATTCCATGTTTAATGAAAATTATAAAATTGTTCTTTTGAAACACAAAATTGTTGAAACAAATATAATCGAAAACAGCTGTTGCCAGCGATGTGAGCTGAATAAATTTTTTCGACGGCGGCTAAAAGCTAAACATTAAGTGGCTGCCAACCCAGATAAGTTACACAAACAAAATTAGCTCACTGGTATACCGTTACGTATTGTGGGTTTTTCTTTCTTCTTATAAAAATGTAAACAATTTTTTTTATAAGTAGCGCCAGCTTGTAAACATTATCACCCGCTGGGCATAAGAGTACGGCTCAGATTTCTATTGTTATTTTATGACAAAACGATAAACATAAACTGGAAAAGTGTTATTATGTTATGGCTTTTTTGTTTGAAGCACATCAACAATTAGTTTAAACTATTTTAAAATATTAAAACATTATGACAATATGACTTAATAACAGACATTGTGAATCCCCCAAATATGTTTAAGAAAATACATCTGCACAATTGTGTTCATAATAATAGTGGTGGTGTTATCTTTCCAATTCACTACTCTAAGTCTAGTTATTACGGCCAGTAAATAGTACAACGGTAATTAAGTAATTATTATTATTGCAGTTGGACCTTGATTATGCGCGTTGCACGTATCATGGTAAAAATTATATCGTCAGATAGAATGAAAAACGGTACCATTCCAAAAAAAAAAAATGAGAATCACCGAATATGAACTATGATTGTATTTATTGGCTTAGATAAAATAAATACATTCATAGCTTATTCAACGTAAAATATGCTTTTTTATTAAATAATTTCATAAATTATACACGTAGCAAAACATATAACAAAAATTTACATACGTACATGGTACGTAAAAGTAAATAAAAAAAGATAAATTCATGGCATTTAGTATTTAAATATGACTTCCGACCCGACATATGTCCACCGCTGCTACGAGTTACATGGTCCATTCGATCATTCCAATTTTGGACTATTTTTTTTCTAATAAATCTGGCCGTAATAAATCTGACGTAATGGCTTCCAATGCGTCAACAGTTGCTGGTTTGCTGGCATAAACCAATAATTTAATATATCTCAGCATACCAAAGGCGCTAAATCGTACGAACAAGGAGTTCAGTGAATAGGATCACTTCTGGAAATAAAGTTGTCACCATATAATTGATGTTGCAATAAATCGATTGTTAAGCGCGCTGTATGGCAGGTAGCACCGTCTTGTTGGAACCAAATGTCATTGATGTTTACCTGATTAATTGTTGGAAACAAAAATTCAGTCAGCAAAGCTCTATAGCGCTTGGCTTTCACCGTAACGTCTGCCCCTTGCTCAATATTTTCTTCGGTAATAACATTTCTTTGCTCTATGAACTTCGCGTACAGATTTATTTTTTTCAAAGTAAACTTTCACAATTTGGCGTGAAATGATTCATGATAACTCGCCAAACCTTATTGAACAGAAATATCAGCATAGTTTGACGTTCTCAGCTGTTTAGCCATTGTTTAAGAAATTAATGCGTTGACATCAACATCAAAGAAAAAATTATTATTGGCTTTTTTTTTCAAATCAGTTTCTCTGCAGTAGAATATTAGATTCTCTTTGCAATGAGTGAATAAACATGCATTTTTCATATCACGGAAAGGTTAAGAATTCGATAAAGTAAACACCGCCAGAACAAACTACTCAACTTTTTCGACTTAATAGCACATGATCATTTTCGTTCGCTGTCACTTCATTTAATACGTTATTATTTCTAGATATTGAAGCTTTCAATAGCTTCGAAGAAGCTGTCCTTTGGTTGTTGATTATATTGCTCGAAAAAATGAATGCGGTTAGAAAAGCTAACTGAAACGTTAACGTTTTCGAGCGGAACGTCGCCGCTGCATTTGATTTCTAATAACTTAGCTGAGCTATTAAATTTTACGAGATTCTACTGTAATTTTTCAATTAATAGTGAATTCATTACCAGAAAATCTCACGAGAGTTCGTAGAAATTATATTACAATTTCGACGTTTGATATGGCACACCCTCTTTTCGAGTGTCTGTACATTATCGAAACCTAAGGTGAGCAGGAGAGTGCCCTGCACTCTGGGACTTACGCCTCCGTGTGCTGGGGACCGCATCGTTCGGCGTCCTATCCGAGCTGTCGGAGATGCGGCTCAGGGGCGGCTGAATATCGGTTTGATACCGGCGCATTCACTGGACCGTCGGTTTCCCGGTTCCCATTGGACTTTTCCCACTCTATCGCATCCTTGTCCAGTGATGCACATCTCTTCTGATCTATTCTATTCTATCCTATCGTCTACTACTCTACGCCCTTTCTTTTCTTCTATTCACAGGTATCACAACTTGAGTCCCAAGTGAGCTGGGTTCTTTATTTTCACCGGCGACCTGCCTACCTAACGTCACCTAACCTAGTAGAAAATAAAAAAAAAATGTGTAAAAAGCCGTTGTGCCAAGTATTTGTGGAATAAATGACGTTCATGGCGGTACATACATTCCAGCTGATAATTGCCCTGATTTCATCTTTTATCCATTTGAACTTAACCTTCTTTCCATTTTGTTATCTCAGTTTGTTTTACTTTTATTTATTTTTTCTCTGATACAAATCATTTGTTACAGATGATCATCTTTGATTTCATTTGTACAAGATGCTGTTTTGCTGTTTTGCTGGTTGGTTGCTTGGTCGTGCTCTCATTGCTAGTAAAGCCATGTCTACATATGCATGTGTGTTTGTGTATGTGTATCGATGAGAACAAAAGTAACAGTACAAATAAGTGCCTACATTTGTTGATTATGTTGTCGGCGTTGTTGCAACAACACATTTTTTGCATTTGAAAACTTTACAAATGGTTGTATATTGACATTGTAAACATTTGACATTATTCGTACATTTAAGGTCGTTTTGTTATTGCTGTCACTACAATTGTCATACAAGTAATCACTGTGCTGTTGCTCGTTTTGATATGTATGTACGTATGTACTTCAATAAAACTGCAACGACTTCAATAGATATGATGAGATTTCATTTCGTCAAATGTATTTTTATTGACGTTTTTTTATTTGTTTCTGTGTTTGTAATTAAAATTTATGTACCAATATCTCGTGATTCACATACATTAAGTTTAAATGCTCAGTTTTTGTTAAATTTTCTTTTGAACCTGCATTTACGTTCAGTCACGAAAACATTTTGCCGTCAAGTTTCGCTCGTTTTACAATACTATGGTTAAGGAAAGAAAAGAGAAAGCAACAAAAAAGAAGAGAGAAGGAACAAACTTCTATTATCTCTTCCCCGTTCATCCAAACACTCAAGACTTGACGAGTCAAACTTGATGTGTGTGAGTATGAGTATGTATCTGGTGTTTTTTTTTGTTCATAATTTGTATTCTTGTACTTGTATACGATGCGAATGTAAACTCACCCAGTGGGAAAGAGAGGAAGTAAGTTTGCCTTCTAGAAGGCCTCGGAATGTACCTTCACCATTCTATACTCATATCTTTTTTATAGACGTTGTCATTGCTGGGTAGGCCTGCCGCTCTTGTTTCTTTCGCCAGAGATTCTCAAAGGCCTCCAAATTGTGTTTTTTTGCTTTGAAAAAAAAACCAAACAAAAAATGTCGCTGCTTCTCTCCTTCCTTCCCATAAAAGAAAAGTAGAGAATGTCTATCTCATCTTTTCTACGGAGAGTTAAATGCGAATGATAATTGAATCAATAGTCCCTGAAGTAAAAAGATTTTCTTTATTTTTCCGCAGGGAAGTTTAGCAATTCCACCGTCCTTGTGTATGCGACTCATAAAGATTACTTTATTACAAGAACTTTTTCAGTGGAAAAATTTTAAATCATCAGCATGGATTGTTGTCCATTACTCTTTTTGGGCCCGTATGAACTTCTCGAAGTATCTCTATCTTATATGGGTTTCTTGGTCGATCACTGTCAATTGCATGGTTTTTGCCAATTCGGACGAATGTCCACAAACACTACTCCCTCTATCCGCCCTTCCCAAAACCTATTTTTACATTTGTGTTTGTGTTTAAATATATAAATTCATTAAAAAAATTTTTTTTTGAAAACAAATTCTGTTAAGAATTATATTTGTTTCTTTATTTTTGCGTTGTGATAATAAACTTTGTGTTCTGAAAATACATACTGTGTCAAAGACGAATCCTTAAGAGAAAAGTGGAGAAAAGTATGTCAGAAGAATTTTAAACCAATTGTTCGAAAAACGACATAGTAACTGCCGGACATCGTTTTTGCTTAAAGCTCTTTCCATGATACAGCATCCAGAAAAGTTTAGTAATGCGACAGCTATTAACTCGCACATTATGTTGACGATATTATTGGCCCTATCATGATTCACAACTCAACTAAGTAGAGTTGTCAATGTTACACCTCAACTCAACTCAACTAATTTTTTTTATTATGGTCCACAACCAATTTTAGTTGACTTCGTTAAGCTTTTATAATGTAAATCATAATACCAGTAACAACTCAACGAAGACAACTGAACTTAGTTGTGTATCATAATCCAAAAAATTAGTTGAGTTGTGAATCATGATAGGGGCATATAATTACATACATAAATAAGAAATAGATTGCGACATCACACTCGCACTTGGATTTGGATATTTACATTTGTACATTTTAAACCGAAAAACACTAAAATTAATCAAAAATTAATATAACATTGATAATATTTATACAGGGTGGCGCAGAATCAGCTAAATGGCTTAAATGGTTTATAACTTTTTTATTTATGCGATTATTATGATTTTTTTTATAAACTACAGTATATTATTGGGAATTTTTTGCAATTAGCTTTGAAAAATGATGTCCTGTAAGTGATGTCCGTTTTCTGCTTCGCATATACGTGCTCTTTTTAGCATATTTTCTATAACTTTTCGCAAAATTTCGGGTGTAATGGCCCCATGATTTCATTTCGAATGTTGGTTTTTAGTTGGAGTATGGTTCTTGGTTTGTTAACGTACACTCTTTCTTTCAAATATCCCCAAAGAAAACTGTCAGGAGCTGTTAAATCTGGTAAAAGTGGAAGGCAGTTAAAATCGCTTGTGCGCGAAATAATGCGTTCGCCGAATATGTCCCTTAAGAAAACCATTGAGGCACCTGCAGTATGTGCTGTGTTCGATCGTGTAATGATTCATAATTAATTCCCCCAACTCTTCTTCACAAAATGCTGACAAAAACCAAAGGAAAAATAATAATTAAAAAAGTTATAAAGAATTCAAACCATATAGCTCATTCTGCGCCATCCTGTATTTTAAGCAGCACCTCAACATTTACTGCTTTTTTAATTGCTTTCTTTATTCTTTTTTTTAAAAAATAATTTTTAATATAATAATAACTTTTACACACACTTTGTGTTCATAAGTAAAGCACATTATCTTTGTAATTTTTGCATCAGTTGTTTTTGACATCTCTCGTATAAAAAACGTGTGTGATTGTTGCATTTTTGTGCAACAACTCCATTCAAAACTAGTTTGGTTTCAGCTGAAGCCGGTACTCTGCAGTGACCAGTGTGACTATGCCTTCACCACTGAAACCTTCCGACAACAACTGACACACAAAGACACACTAATGCACATCACAAAAATGCCAAATGTTTTCATGACTTAGTCCGAAACTGGATTCGAACCCAGGAATTTTTGGTGTTGTAGTCAACGTGCAGACTACTTCAGCCATCGCCACACTTAAAAACACCCATGATTTTTATGCATCTTAAATTGTTTGGGTTTGAATTGTTCTTTTTTTCAAAATTGTCTTCCCATACATTTGAATTGTTAATATACATATACTTCGCTTTTTTATTTTTATTGTTAATTTTTGTATAAATTTGTTGTTTACATTAATTTAGCTTAATCAACTTTATTGCTCTTCAAAAGATGTGACAAGAACATAAAAAAAGAAATATTCGATTTCAACAGTAGTGTCCCAACAAGAAGAACCCTCATTGCGCAATATCAGCAATAATTTGAAACTTAAAACTTGTAAGAATTATGAAGTGTTTGTGTTGCAGAGCTTATGATGTCTATAGCATCCCCAGTACATACTATTCCTTCTTTATATGCACATATGTATATACTCGTATGTATATGAACTACAGCGTAAATGAAGACCTAAAAAATAATTTGAAATAATCATTTGAGTGCAGACTTCTGTGTGTGTGTGTGTGTGTGTGTGAGTATTGTAGGCAACAGCATCAATTAATATTAAAATCTATTCAACTTAAAATACCACAATGACTTTGTACATTTTGTATTACATCATGCGTTTTTCATAGTGCACGACATGTTTCTTTATAGAATTACAAAAGTCACTCTCTCATGGCTTGATTTTGATATGAATATTCGGAAAATTGTATAAATTTTTAATTATTTTTATACTTGTTGTTTAAAATTTTTTTTTTTTTTTTTTGAAATTTTATCTCCACATATTTTATGTTCACAGTATGCATCTATCTCAATGCTTGAATTTATTTTGATTTGAAACTTATTCATCTTAGTATCTCGGTTGCCTTGGTTGCTGTCTTTACCACAATCAGCACTTTGGCTTGGCTTTTGTAAGTCAAGGTCATCTATGATGAAATGAAATGGATGGAAATCTGTGTAAATGAAAATTCTTTAACTACTGCGTTTATAAAACATTCGAAAGAAAACAAAAACGCTAACTAATGGTTTGAATACCAGTTTGAGTTTTAGAAATTTCTTTAAAATTCGTTACGCTTAGAATGTAATTATATAAAATATTTCTTTCCATTTTCTTGTTCGATTTATGTATGTTCAGTTGAAAAAGCAGCCTACTTTGCCAATCTATGGTCTACTTACGCGTGCGTATGTATGTTAAGAAAAATCACTGCGAAAAAAGAATTTAGACTTTTTCTTTTTCGAAAAATTTAATCAGATTTACATTGAAATCTTCTTCCATTTTAAAAATACGAGTACGAGTATATTTAAATATGTTTTTGCATTGATCTTCCTCACTGTAGCAAGAAGTTGTTTTAAACAAAATTGGGCAAAAGTAACAAGAACACATAAACAATTGGAATGCGAATCAAAGAAAGCCACGGTCTTTCTGGTACGAGTATATGATATTCGAACCGAAACGTGGTTGACCGAGTTGACAGCCTTGTAACATTGTGATTCGCCGGCATAGAACCAACAATATATTTCCCTTGCAGAAATAGAATTCTATATTTAAATAATCAACTACAAAAACATATTGGAAAAAGACAGAATTAAACTCGACTTTCTTTTTTTTATATTTATTTTTTTCTTTGAACGCAGTAATTAAGGGACGGTTCAATTTTACCGAGTTTATCTAAGGCCTTTGAGAATATATTGACGGATCAGATAAATGGATTGTTGGCTAGACGGAATTTGATCAGCGACTGCCATTCAGTTTTTAGACGTGGTTTCAGCACGACTACATTATTGACATCTCTAACTGATACTACTAGAGAGGGTGTCAATAATCGTCAATGTTCGGTATTGGTATCTCTTGACTTGTCTAAAGCTTTTGATATTATTGATCATGATCTCCTGATTCGTAAACTGCAGAATTCATTTAGCTTCTGTTGTACGGCCAGTGGACTTATTTCATCTTACCTGTCGGATAGAAGTCAATATGTCGATTGTCATGGTGTGTTTAGTGGCGTTAGGAATATAATAACTGGATCCCCATACGTCTCGATTCTTGGTCCCACTCCGTTCATGCTGTTTTTAATGACTTCACGAAATCACACTCAACTTAGTTGAGTTGTGAATCATGAGAGCGGCAATAGCCTATAGTTCCTTCCAGATATACAGAGAGATACTTTGAAAATTTAAAAAAAATCGGTTCAGCCGTTTAACTTTCTATAAGGCACAAACACACACGCAAACGTACAAACATGTAATTTTTATATACAGCGGACTCCCGATAATTCGTAATCGCAAGGGACCGGACATTTCTTACGAATTATAGGGGTTTTCGATTTAGCGGCGTTTCGATTTAACGGGGTTAAAATAAAATAAATACGAATCAGCGGGGTTTTTCAATTTATTTACTAAAACGATAAAAAAAAACAAAAAACAATTGTTGAAAATAAAATACAAAATAAATAAAATATTTTTTAATTATACTTATTTTTGAGCACTGGTCTTTTTTATGAAAAGTTTTAAACAATTATTTATTTTTCAATATTTCGCTACCAAATATCCTGACGATGCTACCCATTTGGACCAGCACTCAGGAGATGACTCCTACACATGCGAAGCATTGCGCTGGAACTATAGGAAAGGGATAGTAGGAGAAATGAGTGGAGGTGAAGCTTAATTATTTATTTTTGCAGCTCTGCTTCCGCACGTTCTTTGTTTATACTCGTAGCAGTGCTGACGCTTCGGTTCAGTAGCCATTTTGATTATTGTTTTACTTCGCCGGTGCTACATAATACCGACGAAGGAGGGCGTTCTGATGCGATTGTGGATTGCTATCAGCTGAAGCCGGTATTGTTCAGTGACCAGTGACTATGCCTTCGCCACTGAAACCTTCCGACAACAAAGACACACTAATGCACATCAGAAAAATGCGAGATGTTTAATAATAAGAGAATAATTGTTCTTTTTCCCTTTATTGTAATAAAAAGTAATTCTCACGTTATTGTAATAAATTAACTATGAACTTAAACACTACTAAATATTCGTTCTTTCATTTGTAAAATGTTTTTTTTTTCATTTTCCTTTCTGGCTCAGTTGCAGCGGGGCAAAATCTTTTTCAATTTACATTCACATCAAGCAGAGATAAAAAACAAAAAAGATTTTGCTTACTGAAATCAATCTGCATTCACAAATGAGATGTGCTCTCAAACTCTTAACGCAATTGAGTTCTTGTAAATACGTTCGCCCATAAACTAATAAACTTGAACAGCGAATGTCAGGTCAGTTGACATTTGGCCCAGTTACGAAGTTTTTATTGAGCAATTTGAAAAAGAAATGAATTAGTACAGCAAAAGTGAAAATTAGAATACCACTTCTCTTGCGATTTGTGGTCTTCTTTTTCTACTTCTTTAGCTTCATCTTTATTAATACGGGTCTTAATGTTAAAAGCATGTAAACTATTTTTTCTCTATGTCTTTTGCTTTATTTGCGTATGATTTATTATGAATTAAAACACTATAAGTTCAAACCTTTAGAGGCAAATTGAAGGCAATCTTGATTGCTTTTCATAAACGCAACAATACACTTGAACTCGTTTATAACGAACTCGGTTATAAAGAATTACCGACTGTAACGAACTAATTGCAAAGCTTCTAGTTTACTACGAATTATTTTTTACGATACCACGAAGTACATTTCATAGATTTTTCACCCTTTTATGACGAACTCTTCAAAATATGTACTAAAGGGAACGTTAATTCTTAATCTTACGTTTTCAGTACAGATGTGTTCTTGTTTTAGCTCGGCGCCTGCTCATAGAGCCCAATCCGATCGTATTCGAAGAATACGGGTGTGTTAAGCAAACGCCACACCTAACGTCCTCATGACCCAAGAATGATAGCATACAGACCTGTATCATAAGTTGCAATATAATTCATAATTTCTTGGCATCATGAACCCCTCCTTGCTGAGGGGGTTGGGCCTGCCTTAAAACCCTTACTGACGTTCCATACTTTTATTTATTAACTTTCGCTTTCATTAATTGTCAAAATTGTTTTACCTTATCAATTCATAGCCCATACTTTTTGTATAAGCATGAGGTTTCTAAAATAAATCAAATCAAATCTCTCGGCGAGTTTTCGTATTAAACCACAGCCACTACAAGTCCAACACCAATCGGTCGGGTATTCATCGGATGTATTCTCTAGTACTGTAGGAGTCATATAACTTTTGTAAAAATTTTAAACATATAGGGAATTTTTTTTAAATGCCAACTTGATATTAATATAAATAAAACATACAAATGTTTTTAGTGAGACTGGTTGCCTTGAAAAGAGAATTTTATGGCTTTGACGTTGGAATTTCTGGCATGTAGACGGCAGGTCGTACGAGTATGTCAACATATTTTTTTATCTGGGACCAGCACTCAGGAGATGACTCCTACACATGCTAAGCATAGTGCTGGAACTATAGGAAAGGGATAGTAGGAGAAACGACAGGAGGTGAAGCTTAATTAATTATTTAGCAGCTCTGCTTTTGCACATTCTTTGTTTATACTCGTAGCAGTGCTGAAGCTTTGGTTTCGTAGCCATTTTTTATTATTATTTTACTTCGCCGGTGCTACACAATACCGACGTAGGAGGGCGTTCTGATGCGATTGTGGATTGCTATCAGCTGAAGCCGGTATTGTTCAGTGACCAGTGACTGTGCCTTCGCCACTGAAACCTTCCGACAACAACTGACACATAAAGAAACACTAATGCACATCAGAAAAATGCGAGATGTTTATTTTTATTTTAAAATTTTAGTCTGAAACTGGGGTTGAACCCAGGTCTGTTTTTGGTTTTGTAGACTACCATCCATCGTGCCATCGCCACCCTCATCTTGGACAAACAATCAGCATGTGACCCCTACACATGCGACCCGTTGTGCTGGGATTAGAGGAAAGCGATAGTCAGAGAAATGACAGCAGGTGACGGTCTTTCAACTCTTTCATTCCAATAATATTTCTGTCGTGTATTATCATTTTATTCATGCAGCAAAAATACACCCGATATTTCGCTTAAATTAGGAATGAAAAGGATAGTGCTCTTTCGTTCCTTTTTGAGATGAAAATTGTGCTTTTTGCTCCAGCTTGGCTTCACTAGTCATATTAAAGAATGATTTTTAAAATAAGCGAAGAATCTTTTTCCTAATGTGATCATGGAACAAATAACATATTTCGAATTTTTGAATTATCAACAGCAATACAGCAAACTATTATTTATTTGTAACCCTTTTATAAAATTTGTTGCATAAACATTACCCGCATGTTGTTTAATTAACTTAAGTGCCAATAATTATAAACTTTTCAACAAACAATAAAACATTCCTGCAATTTAAACTCACCTTAAAACTGAATAACGTATGTATGTGCTGTTCGCATTCATATGAAATGTGTTGACACTTGTAATTCATTACAGACGTCACTAGAACGTAATGACTTCAAACAAACGTCCTTGATACAAACATCCACAGAGAAAAATAAAACTGCATCTATACATACATATACTATACATATCGGCCCCTGTGCACGAAATTATCGTATGTTACAAAAACTGTTAGCTGTCACATACAATAACATGTCCATAGTGGTATCCCCATAACTATAACAAATATCGCTGTAATACTTTGAGGTGGTATTAATGGCTTTAGAACGAATTTGTAACATACGATAATTTCGCGCACAGGGGTTGATATATATATATCTAATCCTTGTACGACTTTATCATCGTTTAGCTAATTTCTTACCATCAAGGAACAGCTACAATCATACGAGTATGTACGAGGTTTGTTCAAAAGAAAAGGTGAATTTTGTTTTCTTCGATTACAATGGCGTGGTGCATCATGAGTTCTTGCCAACAGGTCGTACGGTTAATAAGGAATACTACAAGGAAGTTATGTAACGTTTGCGTGAAGCAATACGGCTCAAACGATCGGAATTGTGGAAAAAACAATCATGGATTCTGCATCACGATAATGCAGCAGCTCACACATCAATGCTTGTTTGTGTGTTTTTTGGCCAAAACAACACCCTAATCATGCCTCAAGCACCTTATTCACCTGATTAGGCTCTGTGCGACTTTTTCCTATTCCCAAAACTGAATAGACTAATGAAAGGAAAGCGTTTTGCCACAATTGATGAGATAAAGTCAGCATCAAAGAATGAGCTGAAGACCATACCGAATGCGCATATCAGAAATGCTTGGGGGATTTTTTTTATCTTGGACCAGCACTCAGTAGATGGCCTCTACACAAGCGGTGCATTGTGCTGGAACTACAGGAAAAGGATAGTAGAAGAAATGATAGGAGGTGATGTTTTACTATCTTACAACACTGCTTTTAGCACGTTATTTATTTTTTATAGCAGTGTTGTAGCGTCTCAAATGTCACGGGGGAAGTATTAAATTTTAAAGCTTCGTTTTTAGTACCCATTTTTATTAAATATTTTATTTCGCGGTGCTACACAATACCGACGAACGATTACGTTTTGATGTAAACTTGGATTGGATACAGTTGAAGCCGTTACTGTTTAGTGACGAGTGACTATGCTTTCGCCACTGAAACCTTGCGACAACAACTGACACAGAGGTACTCAAATGCACATCGGAAAAAATGCGAGATGTTTTTTTTTTTGAATTTGAAACTGGGGTTCAACCCAGGAAAATTTTTCGTTTTTTTCGACCATCGCCACCATGGAAGAAGCGCTGGCATAAGAGCATTATATTTGAGGGGGATTACTTTGAAGGGGCCAAAAAGGATATTGATGAATAAATAAATACTTTTCAAAAAAAATTCAAAATTCACCTTTTTTTTTGAACAAACCTCGTATGTATGTACGTTTATCACTAAGAGATAATGAAGTGTTGCAGCACATGAAGTAAAAATAAATCGGTTTTACTTTTGTTTTTCATTTTTTTTTTTTTTTCAAATACATTTCAATACGCAGATCAATGCCCTCCATTTTGCAGTAGACATGGGCTCTAATCACACTTCATTTTTGTTTACTTAACAATTGTTAAGATATTGATAAAACAATCTAATATTTCTTTCTGGTAGTTCTTTTTAATTTCATGTATATATGTTTGTATGTGTACTCGTCCAATGTATCCATGCATATGTGCACATATGTATGTACATAAATCTATTCACATATTTTCAGTTTTGTTTATTGAAGTGCATTCCAATTTTTTAAATGAGATTGGAAATGCGGCCATACTTCGTTTCGAGAGTGTTAATGATTATTATTATTATTATTGTTGTTGCAGTTTTTGTTTTCTATTCCTTTTTGGTTTGCATTTTCCAAGCGGTTTGCCTGCATACACGCATATGTAGTGGTTCTTCAATAAATCAGGGTTGGATATTACCTTTGTTTCACATATTGATTTTTGAGAAAAATTTATATAAAGTTTAGCAAATCTGGCATAATTTTCAGATTTTAGCAGAAAATAAAAATTTTTTTTTAATTTTTAATTGTTCAACCATACATGTACATATGTATTTAAAAAAATGTGCTTTATAAAGAAATATTTTTTGTTTCGTTTCAGGTATGTTTTAATGCTTTATCTGAACGTAAGTTTATTTGTTCTTATTTAATTCAGTTTACTGATAAGTTTTTCTTTAAAAAATAACTACTGATTCAAAAGCTGTTTCGCGTATAAAATGGCATTTCCCAGAAAAATTGCGTTTTTTTATAAGTGAAGTTTTAGAAAAAAAAACGCCAATTCAGATGTGTGTGAAAAGAAATAATTGAACTTAAATATGTTGCGACGTAACTAAAAATAATTATAAAAAATATAAAATGCTCAAATGCTCTAATGGAAAGTTGAAATTAATTGCCATTATATAGAATTTCATGAATAGATTAGCCACTATTACACGGTGTTCAGACATGCACTTTTATTGAGATTTACGCAATAAATGCCATTATTGAGCTCAATATTCCATACAAAATATTAATTAAGTTATTGAGCAATAAGTACGAAATGGTTATAAATATTGAGTAAAACTTGAAATACAACACTGTGACACTGTGTGTTTAGTAAGAAAAATTATCTAGAAATGGTAACGACGTTGACAAATGTCGATAAAATCAAGCAAAACAAAGCAAAATAGAAATAATTTTTGTTTTCCACCTATCAAATGCTCATTGACTTAACTAAATTTTGTATGTCTGAACACTAAAACTATTGTTTCAATAAACTGAATATTGACTCAATAAAAAAAGCATGTCTGAACACCGTATTTTCCGAATCGCGGAATTGAATATGAGATATTTAACAAAATTACAAGAGAATTTCAAAAATACAAACAGAAACAAAATAAAGAAATGTACATATAGACTAGCTTAACAATACAAAAATGTTTAAGTGGTGAAGGCTTAGTCACTGGCCACTGAATAGCACCGCCTTCAGCAGATACTAAGCCACTTTTAGTCACTTGTTTCTCAATAACTCGAAAAATAATGGTTATACTAAAAAATCACATTAGAATAAGTTAAAACTGATGTAATTCAGAATTTTCTGACATGTACATATGTATGTGCAAGTGTGAGAAATAGTCCACTAATAAAAAATTTTTTAAATTAATCCAACTTATTTCTTTTCTAATGAAATATTACA
Organism: Dexiosoma caninum; assembly: GCA_963924685.1. Taxonomy (NCBI): domain Eukaryota; kingdom Metazoa; phylum Arthropoda; class Insecta; order Diptera; family Tachinidae; genus Dexiosoma; species Dexiosoma caninum. Next base: position 89,455,572 of record OZ004725.1, read on the forward strand.
CTCGACACACACACATATATATATATATATATATATATATATATATACATATAGACATATTACACATGTACATATAATTTTGGAAATATAAAAAAAAAATTATTCCGATTATCGTTAATATAAAAATGATTACCAAATTCTAGCACATTAACATTAACATAATTTAGGTGTTCATATCACTACTTTAGTTTTGACTTTAACACCATATTTTTTACAGAAAAAAAAATTTTGTTTACTATTTTGGAAAGGTTGAAATTTTGGTATGAAATGTTAGACCGTCCATGCGTTGTCCGTGTGTGTCACAGAAAATAAAATTTTTCTTATATTGTGAATAAAATGCACTCACAAAAGGTCACGTCTTTTGATAAAAAAATAAAAAATTTTTAGGCGCCAAATAAGTTAATTTAAAATTCTCTTAATATTCATCTATCTTTTAGGTATTACGTTTTGTGTGCTTTGCTCAGCAACATTCGATAAAAATTACGAAAACATACGAGTACTTCAATTCGGTCAGTTACTTCAATTATTGTAGCGTGCGTGACAAAACTTTGTGACAAATAATATTTTATACAATTCAAAATTACATTTGAATTCCAGTAAACACTATGTATACGGTGGACCAAAACTAATCACCCGATGTCTTTTTGCTGTAATTTTGTTTAATAAAAACCTTTGGTTCTGCATGTATGGTCATCAACTCTGGCGGCGGTCACTTAGCCCATATCATAAGCAGTGCCAAAATTTGTGTCAAAAAAAATTACAGCAGAAGAACATCGGGTGATTACTTATGCCCCGGGTGATTACCTTTGGCCCACCCTGTATAAGTTGAAGGTATTTTTATATTTTAGTACGAATATGAATGTAACGTTCGTCACGCAGGATGGCGTATCAAAATTGAGTACGTCGTTTCAAAGTTATTATAAGATATGTGAAGGAAGCAGCCCCTTCAAAAATCTAAAATTTTAGACAAAAATTTAAAAAAAACTTAATACATGAAATCAGAGAAAAACACATTAAAATCATGCATTAATTTTTTTTGAACTAAATAGGATTGTGGGTTTGTCCTTTGAAAGACGTATTTATACCTACCCAGCAAAAAAAAGACCTTCGAAAGTCGTGCAGAAGATCCTACTATTGTTTTCCGAAATTAGTGCAAATATGAATCAGTTCCAATGAATATTATATAGACTTGTCCTTGCGGATGTTCGCTCTTTTTGGCGCCCATTTAGTGAATCGGATAAGCAGTGTTCAAAATGGTAAAACAATTTCATTCCAATGGCTGAAGTAGTCTGCACGTTGACGACAAAACCTAAAATTTCTTGGGTTCAACCCCAGTTTCAAAATCAGACATGAAAACTTCTCGCATTTTTTTATGTGCATTTGAGTGTCTTTGTGCCAGTTGTCGTCGGAATGTTTTGTCGATATTGTGTAGCACCGGCGAAGTGAAATAATTACTAAAAACTGCTACTAAAAAAAAAAAGAAGACTTCAAAATTTAATACGTCTCCTTGACGTCAGCCGCGCTTCCACACTGCTATAAAACAATGAACGTGCAAAAAGCACAGTTGCATGATAGTCAAGTTTCACCACCTCTCATCTCCCTCACTATCCTTTCTTTAGTTCCGGCACAATGCACCGCATGTGTAGTGGCCATCTCCTGAGTGCTGGTCCAAGATAAAACACAAAAAAAATTTTTCCAACGTCCATAGGAAGTTATTTCCAAATTTTATAATCTGTGAATTATTTCCAATGAGTTTAATATCGGCTTGTCCTTGTGTTATGGTCTGTTTTTTGGTGCACATTCACTGAATCGGAAGCAGTGTCAAAAACTTTGATTCTGATTTTTTTTTAATGAAAATTAGCTAGATTTAATATAGTTAGCATTACTGGTTTGACTGGTTAAAAGAGAAATACCATGAATTTAGCTGAATGGTAGTGCAGAGAAAAAAATGTCTAAATGAACAAAAACCAACAAATTTGCAATATCCAAAAGATAGATTTCTGCGCCATTGAGGATTTGTTAAACATTTTCTCGTAACAAATTTCTGTTTTATATTACATGCATTAAAGTATGTAATTTCTATGATTATTTTAAAATATATTAGTGCGATTGCAAATTAATACGAGTTTCTTTTACGAGCTTTATTTGTATTAAATTTAGAAAGTGAGCATTTCAATTCAGCTGTGTGAGAAGCACTCATTTTACTCTTTTTCAATTTGTTTTGTTTAGGTTTTATGAAAATTTATTAAAAGAAAAAAGAAAGAATAATAAATTCAAACGCAGCCATGTGTGACTCACAGTTTTTGCTGACTCTCCCAAGTACAAGTCGCCAGTTTATTCACTGCAATTAGTGGGCTAGTGTAGCCAAGGCTGCCAGATCTAACGATGGGACCTTCATATGGGAATTTTTAGAGCAGATAAAAGGACATAGTTTTGTTAACCGATTCTAATAAGCGACTGAAAAATATGTACTTGTATCACAGTTTTGAAAATTAAAGTTGCCCACAAGGCATATTCATTATCAGGTAGTCACAAGCGAATTTGCCTTAAAAAAGTAAACAGAACTCCCTTTACTCTCATTCTTTTTGATGTAGATGACACTTGTTTTGCACTGTGTCATCAATATGATTAAAATGTGTCACACGAATGTTTTGCTCTAATGTTTTGTCTGTGGTCTTATGGTGTACTTGTCATAGCATTCATGTCTGAATTGTGATGACACAGGGTCATCAATGGGAATATATATTTTTCTATGACTGTAGGATTAACACAAAATTATTTAAAAGCCTAATTCTCCTTTTACTGAATCGAATTTTTGGATTTTTAATTCAGTCTTTCGAATTGCTGTTTTAATGTTTTCTAAAAATTTTTTTCCAAACTTGTGCACATAATCGAATGCTTATAGTGACAGTTCGAGCTAACAATTTTATATCTACTACATCTGGCAACTGTGTTTGCAGTGCTGAATGGCTAGTATAATTATTTCTAGCAAAATCGTTTACAATCTCGTGCTCTTTTCTAAGAGTAACAGATAGCCAGAGAGAGTTAGATAGAGAAAGAGAGTGAGAGTTAGTGTTAATTTGTTCATTAACAGAGAGTCAAGTATTTTAGCGAAAATCTCTGTTTTTTCTGTTGACTAGAAAGACATATTAGCCGCACATTTAGTTACTAAACATTTATCGAAACGTAGACAACAAAGTCGCGCAAAACTTTTGCCGATAAATATTAAGTATAAATAAACAAATAAAAGTTGAAATTTATTGGTTTCTTCGGCTGCAATTGTTTTTTTTGTGTTTTCTTTACAATTTTAATTTATCGGTATTTCTGTTTGAAATAAAAGTGTTTTTGAGAATGTTGCTTGTATTAATCTTATTTTTTTTATAGTGATAGTGCAGTGCGGTGTAGTATGTGAAGCCAATAACAAATTATTAAATAATTCTTAATTTCCATATAAAGAGGGAGAGAACAAGTGATTCTTTATAATAAAAAAAGTACAATAATTTTTTCCAAAATTTTATGCGGCTTTCGTTTTTTGCTCAATGCTTAATAAATGTATCTTTATAATAAAACAACAACAGCAATAATAACAACTTGTTTAACCAGATTTTTGACGTCACATCCTCCCCTTCAATGTAAAAAAAATACCGTCAGAAAGTGTAGAATTTTATTTATTTCTCTTTTCGCTTTACAAATTAAATACTATTGTGAATGATTTGAATTGTCGTACGTGCAAGATTACGAAGAAAGAATCTTACAAAACTAAACAAATGCATTTCTAAATAATAAAAAATAATCTACAAAGCGAATGTATAAAAATAATAAAAAATAACTAAAATGGTGCCTTAAAAATATTTTTATCAATTGTTATGTTAAATGTTTTTAACCCAGTGAACAAATTGTAGTTTGTGTCTTTCTTTTTTTTTTTTTTTGCTGTAATTAACGAAATACCAGAAATTATTACTTTCATGTCTGAAATTAAATAAATCTACAGCACATTTATTAATTTTTTTTGTAGTGCCTACAAAAGTGAAATTTTACATATGCATACGAAAAAAAATATGTTAAAGAGAAATTTAAAAGAAATTTATTTTTGCTAAAAAAAAACTACTTGCTGGAAATTAAAATTTATTTAAACGCAAACATACCTAACTTCTTCTCGTATAACATAAAATATACAAATGATTAATTTCTAAGTGTTAAACACAACCTCAACTACTCTTTCGTGTGGATTGTATTTTCATTGTTATAACGCTGATTAATTTCCTGGATTACAAATCTCGTATAAATTAATATACATAAATGGTGAGTTGGTATATTTGTAAGATATTAATATACTCCATCTGTGTATATCTTCGTTTTATCTTATTGGGTCTATTTATCACTGCAGCCATTTTTTATATTTTAAATGTTCTTTCCCCCTTTCTTTTAAATAAGTATGATGATATATTAGAGCCTTAATTATATAATTATGTGTTGCTTTTTGTTTTTAATAATGCTACCCCATTTATATCTGTAACCACAAAATTCAAACCAATTAAATTAGATTAGATTCACAAAACCAAAAACAACTTGATTGATAATGAACTGAATTTATTAGGGAAGATTCTGTTGAAAACGCATCCATTGATCAATAAAGCTATTACTTGTAAATTAATATACGACTTTAGAATATTAGTTAAGTAGGTGTATACAATAGCAACAAAAAATAGCAATTATGACACCATGTTCAGCATGATTATACAATATCGTTTTCTTAGCGCTTACATGTAAATACGCATCTTATGCGTTTCTTTTTGCCCGGGGATCGATTTGAAATTCCTACGTCTCGCTTTGTGTATGTTTCTTAATTATCCATCGTTCACTGCTCCCACAGAAATGTTCCAAAATCTTATAGTTTTTTTTTGCGGTTACATGTAAATATCGTTTTCGTAGCGCTAACATGTAAATTCGCACCTTATGCGTTTTGATCGGGGATCGCTTTGGAATTCCTACGTCTCGCTTTGTGTAAGTTCCTTAATTATCCATCGTTCACTGCTCCCACAGAAATGTGCCAAAATCTTATAGTTTTTTTTTGCGGTTACATTAAATAAAATATAGTTACATTCTAACCATAAGTTTGTAGGGAATTAATTCATATTATCCTTAGCCTTTTATTAATCCTCCTTTTGCTTTTAAGAGCAAACGAAAAACTTAAAATTATGAAATTTTTTATTTCTAAAAATTCCCATTCAATTTTTACTCCTGCACCTTATGTCATTTCTTGTCGACAGTTAAGAAGACAGCTTCGGAATTCCTACGTCTCGCTTTGTGTAAGTTTCCTAATTATCCATCGTTCACTGCTCTCACAGAAAGGTTCCAAAATCTTCTGGTACTCCTTTTTTGTATGCAAATCTTTTGCTTTTTACAAACAAACTGCACTGGAAACGTGATAAGTAGAGATCAACTGATCAGCGCAATGTTATTTAATTAACCCATTAATGCCCAAAGAAAACAGGGAAAATTTTCAAAATTCCTTTATTTATATAATACCGGGAATACAATAAATAATAAAAACAAAGAAAGTAAAAAAAATAATTATTCAGGACAGAAAAGGGGTGTACCCAAATTGGCACAGTTGCCACTTATGAGTGAAATGTTTGAAAAACACGACTAATCAATACGTAGTGGTTTTTTTTTTTTGGAATTTTTTACAGCTTCTGTTGCTAAATATGATATATCGTAAATACTTCTGGAGCTTTTCTGATAAGTGATCGGCTCCGTCAAGTTCTAAGCCTTCAATGTTGGATGACAAAGGAGGAGCAGGGCAGGGCGTCTTTTTGGTGATTGCTTTAGGTAAAAGCTTTATATTATTCTTCGTGATAGTAATCGGGCCATGCTATTTACTTTACTACGAGTACCTAAATGCAAACGCCAAGCATTTGACATGGCCATATCAATCCTGTAGGTAAATAAAACCCAACATTATTTTTAGCCATGAATGCCTATTCTGTATAATGAATGATATGGATTGATCCATTTCATCCACTCCACCCACGCCATTGTTTTAATTTGGAAACAAGTATGGAATCTAGATATCAGTTTTTTTCTTTGGAGTACTTCGTCAGCAAAAAAGCAAATCAATTGACGGTTTCGTGTCGTTTGTTTTTTAATATACTTGTAGCCGTTGTGCCAAAATTGGCACAGTACTCTATCATGCGTTATGAAATCAGATATATGGATAATATCAACTTGAATTTTATATTTTATGAATCTGTATTAAAAATTTTAATTCTTCTTTCATTTATATATTTTGATAAATATTTTTTTTTTATATCAATGTCAGCTATTATAGTAGAAACATACATAAGAAAACAAATAAAATGCAAACCAACAGACCAATTGAGTGTGTTTTGTTAAGAGTATACAAAGATATTGCGTTCCAATTTTGGAGTTCTTTTACGGATTAACGTAAACTGCATCATAGTTCCAAGCCTAAACATTTTATTTAATTTGTTGGAGTACGCTATTTGTATTTATTTTATTTTTAAACTCCATAATTTTCACGCTTTCGTTTAATTCATGAATTCAGTTAGTTTTATTGTTCAAATGCAATACCAATAATGCGGGTGACTATTTAACTTAAAAACACAACTTAAGACTTGAACGCACGAATTTTTATTTCCGCATTAAATTTAAATTGGTTGTCTTTTTAATTAATTTGTATGTTTTTGAAATTTTCTTAACTTTTCTGCATTCACACAGAGAATGAGAACGTGGAAAAAATTCCACCTGAATTTCATGATACCAATTTTCACCTCGAGGGGAATGAAAATTTTACGTGAATAAAAATTTCACTTTTATTCGTGATAGGGGTGAATATATAAATTGTTATTAAAAGAAATAAAGATTAACAGATTCTTTATAAAGGGTGTTTGGTGGCAAATTTATATTTTTAAATACGATTATTTCAAAAAAGCAATAAACGGCGCGGAGAGCCGGTGGCGCCGTTGGAATTATCGATTGTGCCGATTGCTCATCGACAATTTTGTTCAAAGTTCGGTATTCGGCGAATAAGTGATGCACCGAATGTAAATTTAATTCGTTCGTGGGTGCAGAGATTCCGCGCAAGTGCTTCGGCTATTAATGCCCCACTTCCAGGGCCCACTCGATCTTTAAGGACTCCCGAAAACATTGAACGCAGTTTACGTGAAAATCCGCGACTTTCAATACGGAAAAGAGCAGCCTCACTGGTACTTCCAGTTGCGATTATTCATGAAATTTTAAAAAAGGAACTGAAGGATCTGGGTGACATAGTCTTTAAAAAAAATCCGCATTTCCATTCTATCGTTCAATGCTTATAATATAACTTTGTGTCAATTATTACGTTTTTTATTTAAGTTTGAATATATAAATCGGCTACCAGACAAACAACAAAAAAAAACCTGTTATACAATAGTTTAATGTGCATAACCACGGTTTCTCAATTGTTTCTTAAATGGCGTACGGTTGGCTGTTTAATTTATCAATAAATACAAATAATTCAAAATCAACAAGAGAATGAATGAATCATTTTAGCAAAATTTTTACACAGAAGCCATAAACAAAAGTTATGAGCGGAAATTTATTTATAAATAAACAATAAATCGCCTATTTGAAATATTCAAGGTTCAATAGAACCTTTAAAGCCAAATTATCATAAATGAGTACAGAGAAAATGTAGAGCATTGGCGTTGATTCTTATCTAAGATGTATTCCAGGATCAGAAGAAAGAGTTCAAAGAGATCGGTGATTATTTTCGACGACTTCTCTAAGATATTTAAGTTTGTCTGCCATTTTACAATATTTGAATGCACACCAGTTACCAAATAGATTAAATCCATGCAACAATGTGAATTTCTTGTATTACAAAATCTGATTAATATAATGATATCATGGCAAAAATTTGTTAGTATCTTTTTCTTATTCATTGGTAGAGAATTTTGGTTGACACAATAATAGTGTTGGAAAATAATAAAAATGTCCTAAAGTGCAGATAATCGATTTTGCTTATGAAGCATCCATTTATTATTCCTGCTCATATGGTGTGTTTTCTAGAAGATTTTGCATAATGGTATAAACACATCTGCAACGAACGACGAATTTTTCGTAATGCTCTTCGTCGCGATTAATAATTGTTTTCGCAAATGTTTAATTTTTTTTGTATAGCAACATCCGGAGTATTACTTACTCCGCCATTGGAAAACAACCGTTGGCATACCAAATAAAATTGATGCAAATTTTTGACGTCTACAGAAGATGCAATATGTTAATGCTACCAGTCAAGTTCCGTTGTTGGTTGCATAGCCTGTAGTCATGTTTATGATTTCAATACGTGTTCGAGGTTTCAAAAACATTAAAATATTTTAATATTTTCTGATTGCATAGGGTGGATCTTTGTTTAGTGTTTTTACTGATTCTTTTCAGTGGAAACAAGCAAACTGTAAAGTTGTATGCTTCAACCGTGCTTCTCCAGTGATATTAAATTCAGAGTTGTATTGCGTTTATGGCTTACTTGCTGGTTGTAGTGTGTGTGGCAAAATATACAACGTGTTGCATAAACTTGTTGCATCGTCTGTAGCCTGCATGATACGCTGGGACGAACGACGAATTTCGTCTAGCACAACGAATACGTCGGTAAAAGTTCGTTGTGTAAATTCGAAATGTTGGGCACAGTTGCGACGAAAAAATTACAGCTGTCATAATAAGCAAAGTTGTTTGCTGTCTGCGTTACCGTAAAATAAATGACTTGAAATAATTTAACATTAACAATTGTAGAGCAATTTTATGGTAAATAATTGTGTATATTTAACTTATATGATGTATGTTAAAAATTTAACAATTACTCCAATAAAAAAATAACTTTATTTACTAATATATTTACAAACTAAAATGACAAGTGGTTGTGATGACAAACGGTAACTCTGTACTAATTTGTCCGGCGTTCTTGAGCCTATGAAATAGAAATAAATCTATCGCAGAGTACGTTATATACTACGTTATTTTTTTCGTCCACGGCGTTGTTGTGTCAATTTTCATATGCATAAATGTGTCGTATTTTCGATGGCGAAAGTTCGCAACGAAAAATTCGTCGTTCGTTCCCATTGTGTTACCAGCAATAATCATCAAACTGCGCTGTCAACTGATTAGCAGCTTTAGGCGTTGACAGACATTTTTTTTATGCGTTTAGTAAATTTATGATGTTTAAACATGCAGTATAACTTGCGTTTAGGAAGTCCAACTATGTCTATACGTAATTGATCTGCGGTCAAATTCGATTCGAATCCAAATTACATACCAAATTTTATTAAAATTTCGTTAGAGTTTGAATATTTAAAACAGTGAAAACTGTAAAGTAGAATTATTTTTTCCACAATCTTATGATTGATTCTGAGTCTTCTGACTCGCACACGCTATAAAATCTTTTACTGCGGTTCCACACTTAGATGTAAAATTTCCTTATAAACCTTGTCGGTCTTGTAGATATTGTATAACTAAATATCATACACAACAGCAAAAATTTATTAAAGGAAATTTTTTATACAACGCCGTTTAACTAAAATACGAAAATCTATTACGCTGCTGTTACATTATCAAGTTTTGTGTTTAAAATTTTCACACTGTTCATACTTTTTGTTAGAAGTCACTAAATTGAAACCTGCGACGCTGGCTGCAAGCAATTCAAAAGCAATATTATTTTTCAAAATATCATGGTCAATAAAACAATATCAAAAATTGTTCATGAGAATAGTAATCAGCTGTTTTCTTGATTCTAAATTGAAACACACAATTGAAAAGAGAACTTGAAAGTAAATTCGAATAAATTTTTAAAAGTATGAATGCGTTAGTCAAGAAGTCTGTTAAAATTTTAAAGATAAAACTTGATCGTATACCCCGCAAGTTAGAAATACGCTTTGCACGTCTGAAAACAGCTGTTTCTAAGTGACAAGTATTAGTTTCGTAATAAAATAACTTTTTTTTCCTTTTATCTGTATATAAAAATTCAATTAAATGGAGAAAAAGTGTATAATTTATCGCCATTTCATTTACTATTTACATAAAATAGCCGGCCACGCTTTTTAGCTAAACGACATTGTAGACTTGAAGTATTTGAAAACCGCTAATACGAGTAATGTACAACCCTTTATTTCAGTTGATTTCTATTTAATATTTTCAAACTGTAAAATGTGCAAATTTTATCCAGCTGAAATTGTTGCACATAAGAAAATAAAAGAAAATATCTAAAGAATTCATTAAAAATATTTTCTATTTTGAAAATGCTAACAGTAGATTTATTTTAACATTTTATGCAATGCATTATTTATAAACAGAAATAAAAGGAGAAAAAAAAATAGTTGACATGATGATTTTATGTGAGAAATTTCTCAAGTCCTCCTCCTGCCAGCCACTGACAAACGAATGCACTTATAGACAGGTAGCAGCTAGACTCAATTAGCTTCTGTCTATAAACTTGTTATTTTCTAGGTTTTTGTTAACCACTTCAAAGGTGTGAATTTGTAAAATTTTTTTTGTAAACAATAGCTAAAATATAAAGATTTTTTTATCTTTGATTTTTCTCTTCAGTTCAGGCGATACTTGCGAAATATTTAAGTAGATTTTATTTTATTTAATCTTCATACTACGTACATAAATAAGGTTAAAGTTATTCATTATGCATTTTACATTAATTAAAGAAAACACGAAATTTATGTTAAATTAAAAATAATTTGAAATTTTATGAAAAACCAACAATGCTTTAAGGGCAAGTAAACTCAAGACCAAACAAAATTATTATAACAAAAAAACACTGCATTAAATTACTACTGCGTCTGTTCTTATTTAAAATTATTTGAAAATATTGATTAACAATCAAATAACAAATAAAATATTATATTTTCGCAACGCTATAAAAAAAGGACGTTTACTACTGTTATTTTTCTATTTCCAATTTTGTGCTTCTCTTCTTTTCGTATTTTTTTGAGATGTCAAAAAGATTAAATGATTTTTTAGCTTATAAAAAGATTTTTTTTTAAATAAGATATGTATTATTTTTAGTCTATTAATTAAATTTTCTGTTAACTAAGTCTGCTAATAAAAGAAATAATAAAATCATTTCCCAATTAGCGAAATTCTTTCCAAATATCATTCATGCGAATAATATTAAAAACATTGATGACGAATGGCTAGAATTTCTGAAGTGTAGCAATTTTAAATTATACAAAAACATATTGGAGAGAATTTTTCACATCAATATCAAACGAATAAAATAATCGTAATTGCACAAATTTTCCACAATCAAGAGAAATGAACAGAAAGTTTTATTAACAAAATGTATAACGTGGCTACTTATCAGTGAATTTTTTCTAATGTCTGCTTATAAACTTATCAATCAATCGAGAATTATTGTTGAATACCGAACACAACACCAAAAATCGAGTATATAATAAGATACATATATAAGTAATACATTTTATATTTTTTTTTTCGGGAAAAAAGCACAATTTTGAAATTAGAATCAAATATCAAGATCCCAAAGTAAATTCCTTTAATATATAAAAAAAATCAATTTTCTATAAATAAAAAGTTATAATTATATTATTAATTGACCTTTTTTATTATATTTTTTGATATATATTTATTAAGCCTGAGGTCTTTTTTATTTTATTTTGTTTTTTATTATTCGATATTTCGTTAAAAAAATAAAATAAAAAAAGACCTCAGGCTTAATCAATATATATCAAAATAAAAAGTTATGTTACGATAAAAAAATAAATGGGCAACACTGATTCGGACTACCTGTGGAGCCGAAGAATCGGGTATATTTTTAAAGCGACTCGGTTTATAGAATAAGGGGGAATATTTAATTACTTGAAATATACATTTAAGTTTGGCCTTGGTTCGAATCTCATTTTATTAATTTGATTAATAATTTTTTTAATTTTGAATAAATGAAGGAGAACTTGAGCTGCCCCCAGATACGACGAACATTTTCATTTTTTTTTCATTTTTTTTTTTGAAGATTCGTTTCTACAGTACAGTAGTCTTGTATTATTGTAGGAATAAGGCCACCTGAATGCTCCGTGATTTAATTTTTTTTGATTGTTTGATACAAAAGCACATTTTTAGGACGTTGATTACGTAAAACTTTTAATTTCAATCACTCTTTGTCGTTCTCTGCTTTACAGACAGTCGATTTACATGTGATAATTACTAAGAAACAAAATAATTCAAATGACACTGACAAACACTAGCAGAACGGAATAGCATGTTGTTTTCGAAGGTTGCTACACCTTAATCTTCAGCATTCTTTGTGTTTTTGTCCATTGAGTAGATGTAAAATATTAGCTTTTGTATGTAGTATTTCATTTTACGAAATATTTTTTATTTCATAAAAGCGTGCAGAGCAAAAATAAGAGCTGATGGCAACATTGGATATAAACTTCTAACTGCCAGGTTATCCAAAAATGGATGAAAATTTCATTTTAAATTTATTAAAAAAAATTGCTTTTAATACACTAAAAGATTAATTTTCTATAATACTTATTTATGCTCAAAAATATTACAGAATGCTTCCATAGTCCTCAAATTGGCTATAATTAATAATTTAATTTTAATTAATAATTTAATTTTAATTAAAGTATCGTTTTTAAATGCGAGTAGATTTAAATTGAAATTTGCTTTCAATTTATTATTAGAATTATAAAATATTAAAAGCATAAAACTTTCTGTAAAATATCAGGCATTAAATCTGCTACTATTCTCTGTTAACACCAACTCAATGGGACAGGTAGGGGTAAAAACCCAACCTCTACGATTGTATTAAATTATTCTTTCAAACAATTCTACAAATGCTTTGCGAGGTTTTGTTCCACTTTCTATTCGTTTTTGTTTTTCCTATAAATGAACATGTTTTTTTTGAAATCAATATGATATTCAATATATTCATTTCAATTTTATTTGTATATTATAGTTTTTTTTTTTTTTGTGTTTGCATTATGTGTTCTATATTTATTTCTTCTTGTTTATGAATAATGCAAACAAAGAAAAAAACATTAAAAATTAGAAGCTCAATAATACACCATTCTATTCATTTTATATTTTGTCTATCATTCTACAGAAAAGTATTGAAATTAAGAACGCTATATCCAACTACATACACAGTAGGTATATAAAATTCTAGATAAGATACATAAGATAAATTTTATTGAGACTTCATCAATAGTTAGTTAAAAAATGAAATAAAAAACTGTTTTTTTTTCTTTATCTAAAAATAGAACATACTTAGAAATATGTGCATGATTCTAATACGGAAAAAGGGATCGAGTCTTGCTGATAACATAAATTCAATAAGAATAATTTCAATATTACATCGATAAAGTGAGTATATCGTCTCATATGATTTCAAAAAAGCCCTAAGTTACAAAAATTTCAAAATCGACTTTTTGATTGATAATGAGCCATAGTATAAAAATACATGGTCCTGCAAAATTGTACACGCCTGCAATTAGAAATAATGTTCTTATCAAAAAATTTCAGAAATGCCTAAGTGCATAAGAAGTTAGTTTGAAAGTATTTTGCTTCTTCAGTAAAATTTGTTGAATGTAGCTTAGGGCTTTTGTGAATTCATATGACGATATGTAGTGTGTGCTGGCTCCCGGAATTAAAATGACTACTACTTAATATATGACTTAAGTTATGTTCACACGATTGTCAGATTGTAAAATATTGTAGGATACGGCAATATGGTGGCAATGCACTCACAATGAAAAATTGTTACCATCTGGTAATTTGTCTGTTCACACTATTTAAAGAAAACCATACAATTTCATTGGCACACAGTTCTGCGACAATAAATTTTTTTGCCAATAATAATTGACCGTTCACACGCTTGTTAGATTATTGTATGGCAAACGTTGCCAGATCCGATGTTTAACATTGTATCTAAATATTTATGGGCAGCATTGCCAACAGAAATATGTATGTGCCAATGGTGTTATTGTACGGTACACTAAATGAGGCACATGCGACAATAACAAATGACTGTAAATTGTGTGTCAATGGAAATGAAGAGTGTTCTCACGATTGTCAGAATTGTGACCATATTATTGACATACAATGCACCGACAATACATTTTGTGACGATGTTGCCACACAAAAGTTGTGAGTTCACACCGTTGTTTTTTTTTTTTTTTTTTTTAAACAACAAAAACTCTACGAAGCTCTTACACAGCTTGTCTGTAGAAACAACCAATATCTAAGCGGGAATCGAACCCACAACTCCATATTGATAAAACTAATGTTCATGCACTAGACTACGGAGGCAGCCACATTTTGTAACAATTTTTCTGTCAATATTGTAGTCAACGTGCAGGCTACTTCGACCATCGTCACTCTCGCCTATAAAGGGTGTTGTGTAAATGAAACCAAAGTATCAGATAAACATTTCAATAAAAAGAAACCGCTAAAATATAAATTATATGTTTATTTATTTAGGTATTGAGCCCAAAAATTAATTACAATTTAATTGAATTGATTAAACTTTTAATTGAAATTATAATATTGTTCTAATTAAAGGTGTTAATTAAAAATTAAAAAGTTAAATTTTTTTGTGTGTACTAATGACTTTTCAGTGGAATTCGTGATATATAAAAGACTTAGCAAGAATCCCATATAAGTGGTCAAAAACTAAAGAAGTATATGTATTTATAATCGATAAATTGATTGGACCAGCGTTTACTAACAGTGAGTTTGAAAAAAGAACTTTTCTAATGTTCTAATTTTTCCTTCGACAGAAGCTGCATCTAAATTGCTGGTAGCTCGCATGCAATCACCACAATAATAAGGTGAATATGCTCGGTTCAATACTCAGTCAGATCACAAAATTTCTTCTATTGTGCCTATGCCAACAGCGCCTTACTTAGTTGGTATTTGGGGAAAAAAAAACAAAAAACACTTCTATTATTTCATTAATTAAAATTTAAGCTACAATCATGTCATAATTTGCAGAACATAGAGATTTATTTGTTTGCTTTGCGGCGAATGTTGACTATCCAATATCATAAATTGAAAAATAAAAAATTCGAAAAATTTGGTTGAGATTATCTTGCAGTTGGAGGAATTTTTGACATGACGTTTTATCCTGCAAAACTATATATATACAGCTCCCATAAACGAGCATTAATTATCAGCCTTAATTCGCTTGGATATATGTACACATGTAAGTGATGTCCGCTTATGAGTGACATTCTACTTGATTTGAGGCGTTTAGATGACTTTGTAATCTCTTGCAAAATACTTTAAAACGCTGAACTTCTTTCGGAGCTTCATCATACAAAGTTGTGAAATCAGCCAACCCATATTTAATTTTACATTAAACCCGCTTTCACTTGTTTCCCAAATAGCGCTTAATTTCAATACAAACATCTTCAGTGTAAATACTAGTATCTACTCTTTTTGAAAATTGCTCATTACCTTTTCAAATACATAATACAAATATGAAACAGAGTTGTGAGTTTCATCGTTTCAGGCAGTTATTGTGAGATTAAAAAGAAATTTCTTTTTAATGCGTCGTTTGCGGTTATGAGATTGCATTTTATCTAGAAGACATTTTGGATCGAAGAAATATACTTTCCGTTATGGGAGTTTTTAAAAAATTATTAAAAATTTCAAAACAAAATAAACTTTTTTTCAATTTTCTGGCAGTTATAAATACATACAATACTCATTACAATCGATGAACAACTTTGGATTTAATGCACATTTAATTGTTGGTATTTGATTTTGACAAACATTTCGATGTGCCGATAACAGCAACACACATAAAGGGCTTTTTGTAAAATCACAATCATGCGTGCAACTCCATTGAACTTTTACATTTTTTAATATGTTTATAATTTATTTTACAACCCAAAATAGCTTTGCGCATATGTACATATCGCACACTAAATCATAAACAGTCACAACTCAAAATTCATAAAGGAGAGGCAAAAAACTATTTTTAGAAACATGATTGCAATTTTATAATTAAATTGTGTTCCACAGTAAAGAAAGTTAACTTGATTTTTTCTAATTTTGTGCTAATATTATGAAAATAAGGGAATATTTTGAGTTGTGACTCTTTCATTGCAATTTTTTCAGTGAGTTGTGTGTAGTATATCAAATTATGACGTTTTAATTGCAAAGAAACTAAATTCTAATAGAATTCTAATAGACTAAATTCACTCCCAGAATCGCTAAATATATTTACACTACTATCACTATTTGTACGAGAATCAGTTTCTTCACTAGAAATTTTTAGTGTAGAGATGTATAATGTTCAATATTTGGGTACGACATTTTCGACAGCTAAATGAAAAGTAAGGAATTAAATTTTGCATTAAACTTTTTGACAAATTTTTGAACTTTCAATGATGCACCACAAAATTTAACACTTTTTTTCATTAATAGCGTCACAACTCGAAATAATACTATTAACGTGAAATTAAAATACTCCGTTACTAATAGTACTCTTTAGTTGATTACGTACAACCGGCACAAATAACATAAAAACAGACATAATGGTATTTTTCCAGTTAAGGAAAACAGTGATGCCAACAAAATTTTTTTGGCCGTAAGAGATTTGTTCTGGACCTCGATTATGCAATAAAAAGTTTGAGTTGTGACTCTTTATGATTTAGTGTGCGATAGGTGTACGAGTAAAAAAGCACAATATGCTTTTTAAGCAAAGTATAGAAAATTGCGCAAATGCAAGCTTAAAACATATTTCAGATTTGCTGTTGTAAAATGAATGTTAAAACAGGCATTTGCATAAATATTCTTACAAACATTTGCTAGACATCCCTTCAAAAACGAAAAAAAAAAAATAAATATTGCTATGAATTGAATTCTTCACGAGAACACAAAAATATTGGTGTATTTTTTAGGTGTATATTGGTTGACATGGTTGGCTATGAAACGTTCACATGATTGCCGCACCAGTGTTGCATTTGAACAATATTATTGTGGTTTCTCGTTTGAGCGAATAAATTGTGAAATCAGACGAATGGCATATAAAATAGATTGATGCATACGACAATCGTATGATCCTACTATATCTTTTTCTTCCTGCATTAATGAACAATATATATAGTACATACATATGATGCCGAATAGTCTAAATAAAATTTATAGATTTTTAGCGATGGCGATTTAGCTTTAGCGAGTTACCGAATATAAGGTGTCTGCTAAAGAAATTCGCTTAAAAGTTTTAGTAATTTTCCTATTTTTCTTGTTTTTAATTCAATATGAACTTTGAACTTCTATTTAATGCGAATATAACGAATATAATAGACATTATCGTGTCTACCAACAAAATTTTTTTTTATTACGGTGTCATTTAAATAAAACTGAAAAATGGTAAATATCAAAACAAATTAAAAAGTGTTGAAATTTTTTACAATAAACTAATGGAAAAAATAATAGAAGAGAAAAAGTGTGACAGATTCGAATGCATTTAAATGATATTTTGTTTTTGAGTGACAATTTTTCTTAGAGATAATTTGTGGAAAAACGAAAAGCGATAAGATGTCTTTTCATATTTAAAAGTCAAGTTGGAACATGCTTGAAACAGGCTTTATTTTGTATGTATTTGCATTAAATCCATCCCAAACAGCAATTCAAATTTAATTGCATTTTATTTTTGCTCGTACTAATTTATGGTTGGATGATTGAGTTAAAAACATATAAAATGTAATTTTTAGTTGTTCAGTATAATAAAAAGCAAAGCAAAAATACTGATCCAAAGGGTTTTCTAATAATGGCTGGTCAACCTTCTTAATTTTTTAATGGCATGAAACACATTCGCCACAACAGGCCACGAATTACAGAAACCAGAAATGTAGTTGGTTGGCTGCATTCGTTGCCTCGTAGTCGGCTACTAAGTTAATTTGAAGACTGCAACGGCGCTTTTCTTCTTTTCCAGATTCTCCATTTATCAGAATATATATATTTTATATATTTTATCAGAATATATATATTTTTTCTTAATACCTGTTTTTTAACCTTTTTTATTATTTAAACAATCTATTTAATTAAACTTTAAGGTTTTTTTATTTTTTTTTTATTTATTTTTTATTTTTATAATAAAAAACAAAATAAGATAAAAAAAGACCTCAGGCTTAATAAATATATATCAAAAAATATAATAAAAAAGGTCAATTAATAATATAATTAAAATTTTATATAATCTCGATATTTCGATATCTTTATATAAAAATAAAAAAACCTTAAAGCTTAATTAAATAGATTGTTCAGAACATATACATTTATAATATATAAAGCAGAAATAAAAATAAAGTTCTAACCAAGGACCATAAACCAACAAAAAGAAAAAATAATTGAAAAATATGAACAGCTGTTTATGGCAGCCTGTGTGATCCCACTTAAAACTATACGTAGCAAGAAAAATACTCATTGCGACAAAAATTACTATTTAATGTAAAATGGTAAACTGTAAATTCTTCATTAAATCTATGAATCATATCAAAGAAACTTGACCTGATTTGTTCACAGCGTTACCATATTTTTTTTTTAAGAAAATCTTTTTATTTAGAAAAAAAAAATCTTAATTTTTAAAAAACTTTTTTTCCACAACTAATGAAAAAAAGCAGAAAAATATATATTTCGAATTCATTTTTATTCAGAATAAGATAAACAAAACAAACAATAAAAGTTAAACAACAATCTTTTGAGCAGATCACCAGTTTTTTTTTGTTTTTTTTTTTGTTGGAGCCTTCGATGTGTTTGTAGCGCATTCTAAGCTATTTTATCCACTTCCTTCAAACTAATAACACCAAAAACTAAAAATATTCCATTATCCTTACCGTTTCTCTTTAAATATTTATCCATGCTTTTTTGAAATAGAAAACTTTATAAAAAATAAAAAAACTATAATATTATTAATACGGCAGAGTTGTATTAAATAGGGAACAGACACATTTACTGCTGTTGCAGTAAAAGAAGGAGCGAAAAATTGTAAAAACGCAACATCAAATAATATTTTTGTCATATATTCGTTTACTGCAAATAAAAAATTAATAAGCAAAACAGGCATCACAATTCGAATGTACATTTTTCAGTAGTTATAATTAAATTTCTAAAATTTTAATTAATTTCAAAAAAACTTATTTTTGAAGGTAAAAACTTAAAAACTTTTTGGCATTTCAAAAACCGTGAAAAATAAGGGAAAACTTGAGAAATAGTAACGCTGTTTGTTTAGTAACTCAATGTACATTTTTTACTTTTGTATGAAAATTTTGGACGCCTATAACTCGGAAATTGTGGGTGATCCCAAATTTTTTTTATTACATTTTTTTTTTCATATTTTTAATTTTTTTATCACGTACGGTAATTTTGTTTGGAGCAGCTTCACTAAAATAGATTTGTTCCCATATTTTTACCTGTTATTTTAGTCACTTTTCGTTTTATATTTTCAACACTGTTTTTATTTTGTAGCCAACAAAAATAGAAATTACTGTATGTTCATAGAAGCCGGGCAATTATATTTAAAACAAAAGCAATGTTTTTTTTTATTGTTGTTTTCAATATAAACGGCCGAACGAGTATTTTCACTCGACTTTTATGAACTCGCAGTTAGTTTAATTTGGATACAGCGACAAAATCAGCCTGGACAACAACCTGCAGCCGTGTTGCCTTGTAGTCGTCAAAATAATCGTTCTCATATAAACATGCATGTATTATTGACATCTTGAAATCGGTAGTTTGCTGTGGCGAATGTGTTCCATGATTAAATCGCCTTGGCCACACATCAATTTGTTGAAATTTATGCATCTGTTGGTGAAATATGTGGATGAGGTGAGTTTAGTAAAAGAATAAAAAAATGTGACTTTGGCAAGGCGATTTGAAGTGTGGCCAAGTCGCTTGAAAATTATTAGCATAATGCACATTGGGGGCAAAGGATATTAAAAATGGCGAATAATTAAATAATGGAAAATATTGGTGCTGTACCTGCCAGTGTCAATAAAGATAGCGATATGTCAATTCGTCGCCGTTGTCAGCAATTGGTGCGACCTTTTTCTCACCCAAAATGAAAGAATTGGACTTGGTTGACAGGTGGTTCTGGCAAGACGGTGCCACATATCGCGCGGTGCACGATACCTAGAACCTATTGAGAGAGGAGTTTGGTGAGCCACTAATCTCACGTTTTGGAGCACTCCATACACCGCTAAGATCATGCGATTTGACACACTATTTACAATTTTTTGTGGGGAGACGTTAAGTCTCTCGAATGCAGGGACAAACCAGTCTCAATTCGAGCCGTGGTGAGATACTGGCTGAAATGCTCCGTACTCCTTTGTTTATAAAATTATCAATTTATTACAATTATTATTAACTAGGGCTCGATTAATACACAAAAGCAAAATGAAATGCTGGAAAAAATTTACGAAAATTGGAGCTCACGAATGGAACACCTACGCCGTAGCCGCTGCCAACATTTACAGAAATAATATTTCAAAATTAAATGGCAGGCATTCAGTTATATTTCATTCACTTTTGCTAATTTTCTGTTTTTTTTTTTTTTATCAATTTTCAAAACCGCGACGCTTAAAAATTATATATATATATAGTTGACTCCAAAATGTTTGCGCTGTGCATCACAATTCGAATTTGCATTTTTCAGTAGTTATAATTGAATTTCTAGGTGGCAGGAATAGACTTCTCTTCTCTGTGACCAATCGCTTAATTATCCCAAATCATTATGATACAGTCATCGAAAAATTCAATTTTCGTGCCGAACTACCACAAAATTTTTTCATGGCTATATTCAGTTGACTTTGACATTAAAATTTTTAAATCGTTTATGCTTCTAGCATACCATGTTAAATAGTATTTCAACATCGACCCATTCCTATGGCAAAACTCTTAACATTCAAATACAAAGTAATTAAGTAACTTCAAGTTACTTAGACTTCCCTTATTATTTATTATTTTACTAAACAAAAAGCAATATTAAATTAAATTAAATATAATTAACCCTGACATAATAATTGAGACCGTAAAATGAATGTCTGCAGCAGAAGTAAACAAATTGAATTTATTTCTTTTGTTTCTTTGCAAAAATGGAAGAAACAAGTAGCAATTTTTAAAATTAAAATGAAACATTGAATTTAGTTAGAAATATGACTGACCGAACAAGCTACAATTCAAATAGGCAAATTTCTTAACTTAAATTGCATGTGTTTTTAATTTTTGTTATCACTGTTGCCGATGTAACAAGTTTAGATTGTGTTTGTTCAAATGCTGACAATAAATTTGAAAGAAAAAAGCAGCCAGCAGAAATAAATATTGATATACTTATCATTGATTTATGATAATTTGCATGATAATTGTATCTAAAATAGATAGCGAAAATAAATTTAATAACTTGTGCGAAAGTTTGGAAATATGGGTTAAATTTTTGTTTAAATAAATTATTTAAAAATCATAGCAATAACAGTTGTAATAAATTTTCATCTTTTGCATGTGTAAAATGCAATATGTTGGTTTGATTTTATAACCGGTCCAGTTTGCTAAAGAAAAATATTGTCGCTTTAACTTGACTTGTGACTTTGGCTGTGTTATATACAAATGCATATATTTACATATATAAATGTATAGGGTCTCTCATTAAGCGCTTTCTATCTGTAAATTCTTATAAAACAAAGTGAAAAATTTTTTATACGTTTGAAAGAACTATTGAGGCCATCAACTCTGGCGGCGGTCACTTAGCCGATATCATAAGCAGTGCCAAAATTTGTCTTAAAAAAAAAATTACAGCAAAAGAACATGGGGTGATTACTTATGCACCGGGTGATTACTTTTGGCCCACCCTGTACATATATGTATTTGAGGGTGGCGATGGCACGATGGATGGTAGTCTGCACGTTGACTACAAAACCAAAAGCAGACCTCGCTTCAACCCCAGTTTCAGACTAAAATTTTAAAATAAAAATAAACATCTCGCATTTTTCTGATGTGCATTAGTGTGTCTTTGTGTGTGAGTTGTTGTCGGAAGGTTTCAGTGGCGAAGGCATAATCACTAGTCACTGAACAATACCGGATTCAGCTGATAGCAAACCGCAATCACATCAGAACGCCTTCCTTCGTCGGTGTTGTGTAGCACCGGGAAGTAAAATAATCGTAAAAATGGCTACAAAACCGAAGCTTCAGCACTGCTACAAGTATAAACAAAGAACGTGCAAAAGCAGAGCTGCAAAATAATTAATTAACCTTCACCTTCTGTCGTTTCTCCTGGTATCCCTTTCCTATAGTTCCATCTTAATGCTTCGCATTTCTGGGAGTCATCTCCTGAGTGCTGGTCCCAGATAAAACAAAAAAAAAAATTGCCCCCTGCCTCCCGAGTGCCTACCCGTATGCCCAATTTCAGCTTTCCATTATGGGAGTGCCACATGCAAAAAAAGGTCAGCTTGTAAAACCAAATTTGATTTTGTAGACCTGTGTTATCTCATGTAATTTGGCTTCTTATAATTTTAGAACGTTAACCTGATTATAAACCAATTGATCATTTTCTA
Source organism: Dexiosoma caninum (assembly GCA_963924685.1). NCBI lineage: Eukaryota > Metazoa > Arthropoda > Insecta > Diptera > Tachinidae > Dexiosoma > Dexiosoma caninum. Next base: position 89,478,155 of record OZ004725.1, read on the forward strand.
GAATTCTATATCGGCCGTTTCGTTGTGTTGGTAATTTCATAAATTTTTTATATACTGTTCGCCCAAAAATTAAGTACAATTTGTGGATTCAAAAAACAAATCAAATAACAAAACTATACTTGCTGCGCACAGGTATTTTTCTTTGCGTCTGTAGCGTTTTTATTTTAAGAAAGAACTTTTTTAATCTGTTTTATCAAGTATTCCTAAAGAAATAAATTGATTTTGTTGCTTTTGTTATGCCCAGTATTGTACATATACCTCTTAAGAGACACTTGCTGTTACTATTTTAGTTTTTAAAATGCTTCGCAAACATATACGTATTTGAACTAAATTTTTGTTTTATATTTGATGATATACATACTATACGCTGTAGAAGAAGAAGAAGAAAAAAATCCAAATCGGAAACTTGTTGTAATACGAGTGTGGATATGTTAACAAGAATATGGGTCTGTCTCTATACTTACACGTATTTGGTTTTGTAAATAAATATGGTAATACAATGTCCAAGTTGTTAGTTTGCAGTCGGCGTTTGAAATGAATACAATGATGAGCATTATTATGACGCGATCATTATCTTAATGTCGTATGCCGGCAAAAAGGCACACAAATGCGTGCATTCTGTCTATATGCAACAATTAACGACATATGTGTAACATTTGGTGGCAGCATTGGCTAAAAGAAAAGTGTCATGCCACTAGAATTATAAGGAGAAATTGTGCAGAAAATATCGCTACAGAAGTTGCCAAGTGAATTTGGGTTAGACATTTCTGCCAGCGAACATACATACATAGAACATGAGATCTTCATATAGTAAGAACAATATGAAGCCAAACTGGATGTGTCCAAAGAAAAGAGGAAGTGCTTGTATATTGCCTTAAACTGTTACACACGGCTCATGATTAAGAAAAATAATCAAAATTGAAAATCATCAGCTTGTTTTTTTCTCCAATTTTGATAATTTAATTTTTATTTCTCTTTAAATTGTTTTAGTTCTCTTATTTTTATTTTTAATTTTTTTTTTTTTGCCAAGAAAGAGTCTTAGTTTATTCAGTTGGTTTTATGCATCCATGGAATGCGGAAATTTCGTTTGTAAAGTTTTATTTTCTTTTCTTCATAGAACATGAAGTGTTTGTTGCATTTATGTACGAGTATGTGATGCACCATTACGCGCCTGTACTTGTTATTGTTTCTTTTTTTTTAGTATTTCTTTCTTTAGTTTTGGTTGCTAAAGTTGTAGAGAAGTATTTGTGCCTATTTTATTTTCTAATCGAAACTGCAAATGCTGCACATATGAATGCCGTATGTTTCGGCTGTTTGTTGCAAGTAATCGAATTTAATTTTGTTTCCGGTTTATTGCAGTCATTGGAATTATTCTGATAGTAAAATTTTTTGATTGAGTGATATTTTTTCATGAGCACACGAAACTGATTTTGTTTTCATTTGCTTCTCGACTCACGCGTGTAAGTATGCTAAATGACGCAAGTTTTTAAAATTTTGACAAAAGTCAAGTAACAGCTGACAGACAGGTAACAGGGCAATGTTGCCCTTTCAGTTAAGAGGAGGCAAATTAAAAAATTTGCGAACTTATTGACTAGCCTTCATATTTTCATCACTTATAAAGGAAATACTCTCAGGTAAAATGTAACATTTTCTGTAACTCCCATTGGCCAAACATTGAATACAATGAATTTTTACATTAATAAAAAGAAATTTGTCATTGAAAGTCACCCTAAGATGATCTTTAGATTTACGAACAACATTGAATCAATGAAAAACGTTTCATTACATTTATTCATCATAATTTTGGTGTGCGTTTCATAAATGTAATGTTTTGGAATCACAAAAAAATTATTATCACAAACATTTTATAAATAAAATTTGTTTAATAACTTATCTCTAATATTGATGTTTCTGTTGTTAATAATTATAAAATTTTCAAAGTTGGTACAAAAAATAACAGCTATTTTCCATCCCTGATGCTGATGGTGTTTAACATTGATTTTTGTTGCATGATTTAAATGCAAACTAAAATTTTTATGTATGATGAAATCAAGAAAAAAAGTAATTTTTGTTATTCGCTGGTTGGGAAGTGATTCGACCAAAAATAAAAAATTAATGCCAAACGCGATTAAATTTTTTTAAAAATTTTTACTGGGTGTAGTATTCGTGATGGAGAAATAAAGAAATTCTATAACTGAAAGCTTCTATTTTTAATATTTCATTTAAAAAAAATTACTTTTTTTTTTTTTTTTTTTTTTGCAAATACTAATTCATTAAACCATAGTTTTTTTTCGAAACTTCGATTGAGTTATTTAATTGATTACAAATCGAACAGATGTCATTTACAATTGTAATGACCCATAGTGATGAAGTAAAGTGCGATCAGATGTCTCCATTTCCATACATAAAACACATTCATATTATGCAAATGTATGCAACAGTGTGATGATGACAAGCTCAAGCGGATGATGGTTCGTTTAGCTGTTCTGCTGTTCATTCAATTTAATTTAGTCAATGATCTTTTAAATTGTCTATTGTGTCGCTAAATTAACAAACAACAGTTTTTCAACTTCAATTTGGTGTCGCAGCCATATCTGAGGAATATTGTACGTACGTACGTACGTTCATACACAACTTATGCATGTATGTATGTATGTCCGTTCCCGTATGGTTTTCTTTTCAACAAAAAACATTTTTTGTTGTAACATTTTCTAAGCACTTAGTGTCTTTTAAAAACATTCATCTCTATTACTATGTTTTTCGTTGCTGCTAAAGTTCTAAGATGTTTTTTGTGTGTTGTAAGTCTAAAATAAAAATTTTTCACAATTAAAAGAAACAGGAAAAGAAACTCCCGCCACACTGCCAACAACATGAGCCGCAGCAAACAACGGGCTTAAAGTTTTCAACAACAATTAAATAAATAAGTGGAATTCAACGATGCATCAAATATGGTGCAGCTAGACGATGTTTGATATTCGTACATATATGTAGATACATATGTATCTACAATAATATATACTTACTATATAATTAAAAAAAAAAAAAAAAAAAAAAAAAATAAAACTATATCCTACATCAAAGTTAATCTAGTTAGTTAGAAAGAAGTGATGTACGTTTGTATACTTAAATAAGGAGTAGCCCCGCTATGAAATGTCTTGTAATGTAAAGCAGCTACAAAATTTTATTTATGTATTCTTTTAAATTCATTGCTATCAACTTAATTTACTCTTTTCGCCATCATTATGATGCGTTTCCTTTGCGTTGCAAATTGATAGTGTTACGCTGATTTAAACTGTGACCTCCCACAATTTTCCACAGCAATGAATCCGGATAGTTTAAAGTTTTTCTTAATATATTAATTGAAATTTAAAGATTTTTTTTTAATAAATCTTTAATCATGTTGCAAGTAGTGGGTCGAACACTTACACTCCGATGCATGCACGATCACGCCACTTCATCTGTAATTAATTTGTGAGGGCGTTCGCCAGATTTGTCAGTGTTTAAAGATGGTAAATGGAAAATGCTTTAAATCGAGCGAATAATTAATTTACTCTTTTCGCCATCATTATGATGCGTTTCCTTTGCGTTGAAAATTGGTATTGTTACGCTGATTTAAACTGTGACCTCCCACAATTTGCCACAGCAATGAATCAGGATAGTTTAAAGTTTTTCTTAATATATTAATTGAAATTTAAAGATTTTTTTTTAATAAATCTTTAATCATGTTGCAAGTAGTGGGTCGAACACTTACACACCGATGCATGCCCGATCACGCCACTTCATCTGTAATTAATTTGTGAGGGCGTTCGCCAGATTTGTCAGTGTTTAAAGATGGTAAATGGAAAATGCTTTAAATCGAGCGAATAATTGCGAAGCTGAAAAAGGTGTTCATTTAAGTGACATTATTTTCCATACTTATGATGACTTTTGGCCCATCCTGAATTACTTTTCCTGTTTCAATTTTGTAGGATTGATGATTGGATAGAAGCACATAAAATCTCCGCCGAACAAAACAGGCATGCACATAAACTTTCCAGTTTGAATACATTCTTTAAACACCAGTTAAAAAAATCTTTCACATAAGTCTATAATAATACCCAATAGGGCATCTCCAATTTAGTCTGTCGTTATATTATTTATGTTATTTATTATTGATGGCGTGATCGACAGCCCAAATTTGGATGTTACTAATTTATTGATTATTTTGTAGTGGTCGGAAAGTAATTCATTAAAAGTTATTTTTAAAATTATTTTCACTAGTTGTAATTTTTCTTATTCGTTTTTTAATTAAAATAAATATATTTTAACTTTATTCTTTTTTCATTTCAGGTATGTTTTGAAATTTGATGTCTGTCAAACTATGCTGTATATGTAAGTTTTATTAAATAAATCGTTGCAAATAATAATGAACAAAAAATATGTAAGTGTCAGCCATGTTGCAGCCGCCATTTTCAATATTTTATTGATCTAATCTCTTTCGACAGTCACTAATACCAAATCAGTGTCTCATGTCAGTGTACTCGTATGGTAACACACTAAGGCATTTTGTGACATCACAAGCAAATAGTAATAGTGTGCACTAGTGGCAACGTTTGTCATTTCCCATATGTATTGCGTGCAATACATTTCAATTATGGCGTCACAAAATGACAAGAACACAAATACCAACTGTGTCAAACAATTAGAATATTTCAATTCGACAAAATTCTTAAAATTCATGAAAACGCTTAAAAGTGTCGCAAACTGTGCATTTGTACACTCTCCCAAGTCAATTCATTTACACAAACTTGGTAAATTTGACCAAAAATTTTGACTAGTAAACTTGCCCTCTTCAATTGCGCATGAATCTTTCATTTACACAGGCAAGTGCAATTCCGAAGAACTCAATACAGTCAAACGTTTTCACCAGTCAGTCACATTTTTCGAACTTACGAGTCTATTTACAAGACAATTTTCTTGCAAGTAACTTTTTGGCACTTGCGGCAAGTAAAATGCCAAACAGCGTTACCATATATTTTTTAAGAAAACTTTTTATTTAAAAAAAAAAAAAACTTAATTTTTCAACAAAAATCTTTTTTCCCCAAAAGTGTCCAAATAATGAAAAAAAGCACAAAAATATATATTTTGCATTCATTTGTAGTATTCAAAATAAGATAAATTAAAAAGTTGAACAACAACGACAAACCTATTCTTCCCACGATTTTTGAGCAGATCCCCATTTTTTTTTAGCTTTTGTTGGACCCTCCGATGTGTTTGTAGCGTATTCTAAGCTATTTTATGCTTAAAACTAATAACACCAAAAACTAAAAATATTCCATTATCCTTACCGTTTCTCTTTAAATATAAATCTTTTTTGAAAAAAAAAAAAAAAAAAAAAAAAAAAAAATTATAATATTATTAATACAGCACAGTTTTTTTTTTTTTTTTTTTTTTTTTTATCTTGGACCAGTGCTCAGGGGCTATCCCCTACATATGCAATGCATTACACTGGAACTAGAGAGAAGGATAGGGAAGAAATAGACAGGTGGTGAAAGTGGTAGGAAGATAGAGCTTAATTCTTGCACAACTCTGCAGTTGCGTGTAAATTATAAAGCAAAGTTGCGGCGTCTCTGATGTTTTTTGACGCATTATTTTTAAGCTAATGGAGCCATTTTATTTATTATTTTACTTCGCCGACGTTTTATTGCTCAAATACCGACGAAGGAGGGTGCTGTAGCACAGAAAACTCAGAAAATTTTTTTTTCTGATTTGACCCGGCTGGGAATCGAACCTGGGTCTTTCTGGTTGCAGAGCCAACACGCTGACTACTCGCCATGTAAAGAGGAAATATACAGTTAATTTGAGCAGATCCCCACATTTTGTTTTAGCTTTTGTTGGACCCTCCGATGTGTTTGTAGCGTATTCTAAGCAATTTTCTCCTTTTCCATTGCTGCTTAAAACTAATAACATCAAAAACTAAATCTATTAAAGAGGAAATAGACACAGTTAACACTGTTGCCGGAGTGAACAATTACAAGATCGTTTACATTACATGGTAACATTAAATAATATTTTCATCACATACAAATATGCTGTAAATAAAAAAAATTAATAAAAAATACTTGAAAATTGGAATGAATTTCAAAAAAACTTATTTTTGAAGCTAAAAACTTAAAAACTTTTTAGCATTTCAATAACCTTGAAAAATACGGGAAAACTTGAGAAATGGTAACGCTGCTGCCAAATGAAGAACGAGTGTTACCAAGTACGAGTTTTCTATTAATTTACTAGAACGATTTAAAATGAATGAAGTGTTGATTGATTGAATTTGATTGTATTTGTAAAAAAAAAATAAGAAATAAAAAGGAACACAAATACACAAAAACACATCGTAATGATAAATTCAAACAATAATTTAATATGTTTTTTTTGATATATATTTATTAAGCCTGAGGTCTTTTTTTATTTTATTTTGTTTTTTATTATTCGATATTTCGTTAACAGCTTGTTAACATCATCAGGAATAATAGGAAATTATGTTAAAGCTGTTAACGAAATATCGAATAATAAAAAACAAAATAAAATAAAAAAAGACCTCAGGCTTAATAAATATATATCAAAAAATATAATAAAAAAGGTCAATTAATAATATAATTAAAATAATTTAATATGTTTTCAAAAAATTAATTCTATGATAAAATTTTTTCCAGGTATCGCCAACACGGCAATACTAAACTCGTATAGTTATTTAGCAATTTTTGGTAGAACTTTACTTGTAGAGTGCATTTTGCAAATAAATTTACACGCAAGTGTAACAACTTACCAGGCATTCGGACTTAGTTTTTAAATTTTCGATGATAATACGTATTTGCTACTGGCAAGTAATCACTTACATTTGTAAATGCAGGGTAAGTAAATCAGCACACTTTTCCCAAAAAATTCTAGTGTTAAGTTATAACAAATAGAAACAAATTCTGCAAATAATCTGAGCAATTAACTCTTTCACCTATCTTATACACGATCAATATTCAGCTTCAGTATTTGTCTTTGTGTGCGAAAAATAGTGACACATATACGCTCTGTGTAATATTGACGAATATCAAAATGGTTTTGCTATTCATCACTATATTGAAGCAGTTTGACGTAGTGGGACAGTGTTATTGTCAATATTCATATTATTTATGGTAACTTTGAGTGCACATCGTACTTATGCCGCATTACAAATAGAGTAAAAAATTTTTGTAATCAAATTAATTGAAGTATATCGCTCATTAATGGGTTTTTGGGACGTGCAAATTAATAAATATAGCGACAAAAACAAAAAAAATATCATCAGTGCTTTTTTAATAAATAAAGAAATAAACAGATATGCATTTTGCCGACGGTAACTGAAAAAAAGGAAACTATATATTTGGGAAAAACCCAACAAATTTAATATTGTAGAGAAATGTTGACGTAGAGTGTCAGAGGCTTCAATATATATACTAACACAAAGACAAATATTGAAGCTGAGTATTGATGCGTGTAGCATGGGCTTAAAGCACTTTTAAAAGCAAATTGCAATTTTAATTTTTTATTTTATTTAATTTATTTTTATATGACATTTGCTAAAATTGGTAATGCAAATGAAAGCTGCATTATTTCCAGTACATTTTATTGTTTTTTTTTTTTTTTTTTTTTTTTTTTTTTTTTTTTTTTTTTTTTTTTTTTTTTTTGTGGCAAGTTTAAGCGTTTTCATGAGGCTCCTTATTATCATTCACAGGATGATTGAAACACAAAATTAGTTATTTTAGTTGTTATGTGAACTAGCCTGTGAAATAGATGAAAAGCGAAATAATTTAAAAAATTTTACTTCATGCGAACATTTCCCTCAAGTTACAGAAATAGTTTTAAAGGAATTTGCCAGATTGAAGGTACAAGCACAGGAAAATGTATTTAAGAAATGATGAATAAGAACTTTTAATTTTTATAAATAATTTTGGTGTATCCTGGATTGTTCTCACAGTCCTAAATACAGTATTAGAAAAAACAAGAAAAAAAAAACATTGCAAATAGAAATTTATTAAAAAAAAATCAAGTTAACTTTTAAGGCGTGTGCTTTATAAATTGGGAAAACTAATTAAGATTATATTTTTGAATAAAAAATTTAATTTTTTTAAATTAAATTTTTCAGAATTGAAAATAAAAATCTTAAAAAATGCCATTCTTAATTAAAATTTTACATAATTTCCATACAATTTTTATTTTAAGTTCCAATGTAGCGATTTTTCTATCAATAAAAAATTTAATTGAAAATATATATAAATTTGGTCGTAATTAATTCTTATTCTATTAACATTAAGTAATTTCTGCTTTCTTTCTTTGATATGTATAATGACCTGTATGGTGGAGAAGAGTTTTGAACTGCGATTTTTTTCCAGGAGACAAATCGTCATCCCATAAATTATTAGAACTTAGTCGTTATTATTAAAAAAAATTTGGTAACGAAAAATATACACTACTACATTTTAGTAATCTTTCACTGAACCAATAACAATAAATTTGCTTAAAATATTTCAACTCGGGCTTTTCATTTGGCGTCTTCAGTATTCTACGGCACCCCACTACTTAAAACTTTTTGAAATGAAATGGTGGCAATGGCTGAATCAGTCTTCACGTTCACTTCAAAACCACAAAAAACCTGGGTTCGACCCCGGTTTGAGATTAAATCATAAAAAGATTTCGCATTTTTTGTGTTGTGCATTAGTGTGTCTCTTTATCAGTTGTTGTCGGAAAGTTTAAGTGGCGAAGGCATAGTCACTGCTCACTGAACAGTAGCTGCTTCAGCTTAAAGCAATCCCACAATTAGAGGCGCTTTAACAGTGCTATAAAACAAAGAACGTGCAAAAGCAGGGTTGTAAGATAGTGAAGCTTCACCTCATATCATTTCTCCTACTATCCCTTTTCCTCTAGTTCCAGCATAATGCATCGCATGTGTAGGGGTTATTTCCTGAGTGCTGGCCAAAGATAAAAAAAATATATCATTAATTCTCAAGGCAAACACATCGAATATAAAATAAATTCCAGCAATTCAATAAATCTACAGTTACATAAGTGCAGCCAAAGTCACAATGATAAAACAATTTAGTGTCCCTAATAATTTGGCAACCCACTGTAGCATGAAAACAATCAACATCAATAAATTTATATAGTTCATTTTATATTTATAAGATATAGATATAAAAAGCCAGTAAATGAAGTAAAAATAAATGTTCATGATGATGATGATGATGAGTAACTAACCCAGTTGTGCTTTCAACTAGTCATTTGATAACGTACAAAAGTAATAGATACAATTACAACAGCAGAAAACATTTATTGCATTTGTTTTTTTCTTCTGTAACCCACAACTTTACAATATAAGTTGGTTGATTTTATTGCAGTTTAGAAAAATTTTCAACATTATAAGTACATACAGTGGTGGCTATTAACTTGGACCACTTGCAAATACAAATTTTTTTACATATCGTCACCTTAATACGGTGTTCAGACATGCGGTTTTTATTGAGTCAATATTCGGTTTATTGACACAATAATTTTAGTGTTCAGACATATAAAATTTATCTAACTCAATAAGCATTTGGCAGCTGGAAAACAAAATTGTTTTTATTTTGCTTTGTTATACCGTCGTTACCATTTCTAGATAATTTTCCTTACTAAACACACTTGTGACAGTGTTGTATTTCAAGTTTTAATCAATATTTATAACCATTTCGTGCTTATTGCTCAATAACTTAATTAATATTTTGTATGGAATATTGAGCTCAATAATGGCATTTATTGCGTAAATATCAATAAATATGCATGTCTTAACACCGTACAATATAGAAACAAAATCATATCTTTCATCAAATCGATTTTTTTGCACATAGATAAAAGAAATTGGGGTGCCCCGACATCCATTGCTTAGAGAAGTTAATAAAAAACTTCTTTAAAAAATTATCGCGATTGAAAATCTTAAATTTTTATAAATTTTTTATTTGTTTCTCCTGTATAGTAAGAAAAACTTCTATAGGAAAGGGATAGTGATAGAGGCGACGGCTGGTGAAAGGTATAGACAGAAAAGCTTCTTTATCTCAGTGTTGCAGCCCGTCTGGTGTCAAGGATACGAATTCAATTTTGCAGCTTCGTTTTAGTACAAACAACTGACACAAATGCACATCAGAAAAAAAGCGAGATGCTTTTATGAGTCTGAAACTGGGGTTGAAGCCAAGAAAATTTTTAATTTTGCAGTCAACGAGCAGACTCAAGGCGAATTGATACCAGGTAATCTCAGCAGTACAACAACAACAACCGAAAATCATTGTGTACTGTCAAAATAATTCACACTGTGTTAAACAGTGATAAATGGTCGGCCAGCTGGGCTATTGAGTTCACCTCTTAAGAATTCGCCTTGTGCAGACTACTTGGACCATTCCCACACTCTTTACTCTCTTTTAAACTCCTCTAAAATTTTATTTTTTTTTTATCTCGTACCAGCACTCAGGTGATGACTCCTACACATGCGAAGCATTGTGCTGGAACTATAGGAAAGGGAGAGTAGGAGAAATGACAGGAGCTGAAGCTTAATTAATTATTTTACAGCTCTGCCTTTTGCACGTTCTTTGTTTATACTCGTAGCAGTAGCCATTTTTATTATTATTTTCCTTCGTCGGTGCTACACACTACCGACGATGGAGTGCATTCTGATGTGATTGTGGATTGCTATCAGCTGAAGCCGGTATTGTTCAGTGACCAGTGACTATGCCTTCGCTACTGAAACCTTCCGACAACAACTGACACACAAAGACACACTAATGCACATCAGAAAAATGCGAGATGTTTTTATTTTTTATTTATAATTTTAGTCTGAAACTGGGATAGAACCCAGGTCTGTTTTGGTTTTGTAGTCAACGTGCAGACTACCATCCATCGTGCCATCCCCACTCTTGCTTTAGAGTGGACAAAATGCTGAAAATGTTTTAAATTAATAGAGCGAAATCGGGCAGGAAATGCAATGCACTTTTGGTTGAAACGAAAACATCAAACGATACTTTGTTTTTCTTTTGTCAGTTCACGCTTTCTTTAGCGGTAAATAAGAAAACCAATTGCGAAGATGGCAAAAGAAATAAAAAAATTTTCTTGTTTTTGGTATTGTCAACTCAGTAGTTGAATCAATTGGAGCACCAAAAGCGGTTTGATTTTTTTTCTACATACTTTTTGAATTCGAATTAGTGGGCAAGAAATGCAAATAGATAAAGAATTGAAAAAACATTTATAACTTGTATCAATTTAAACTTGTTAACTTCTATTAAAAAGTGTAATTGTGTCAATAACATTTGAGTTAAATTTTCTGTCTAATTCGTATTCGTATTCGTATTCGTATTCTTATTCTTTCATTCTTATATGTTTTCTCAGATAAGAAACAAGACAAATTTGCAAATTGTTATTTTATTATTATATCGCTGTTGTGTGTGTGTGTATGGATAAGTACTTGGTGGATTTTTTTTATCGGTGACACGTTTATGTCAAAATGATTATCTTGAGTAATTTATCTGTGTTTGTTATTCCAAATGCAAAACGAACTAATTTGAAGAGTAAAAAGATAAAGTTGTTTATTTTATTTGATAGAGTGTAATTCCTTTATCTTGGTTTCAAAGTTGTTGCGCGCACTTTCTATAAACATTTCAATGCAATAAAAATAATTCCTTCATTGGAGATGTTTTGTTTTTGAAATACGGAGTCAATGATAAAATTACTTTTTCGTTATATGCGTTATAAAGAGATATAACGAGTAATGCAGGAAACTATGGTCTTTTGAGGAAGTTATAATGAACTGAATTAAAACAAAATTGCCCATTACTGGACATTAAAGCGCCCCATACACGTTTCAATTCATACAATTGTCAATTGAGTCTTTCAATTGGATTGATTCTTGGCCACACACTTCATAAACTGAGTTGAAAGATTTTCATTCAACTGGCAAATTTATATTTTTTATTTAAAATTTAATGAAATTAAAGACAAATTTAAAAGTAGTTAATTTTTTCTTTCCAAAAGTAAACTACAAAAACATAAATTTTTACTTCTGATCAAGAGACTGGAACACACACAGCACAATCGTATTTAATTGACTTACTAGCCAACTTGAAAAAATGAAAATCTTTAGATTTTTCTTCCACGAACTCGACAACTGCCAAACTAATCAATTGACGGAGCCATACACGGCTCGATTTGGACAACACTAGACTCAGTTGCCAATTAAATTGAAACGTGTATAGGGTGCATAATTGTCACTGTCCCACACATCTCATAAAGGCCGCTTCACAATATAACACCTGGTAGTCTGAGACGAGCGAACATAAAGTCATATTACGGGTGGGAAAGAGAATATCATTTTTCTGTTCGGTACTCGGCGATACGCTTTGTTCTCATTTGCGTTGCTTACAAAAATAACAATAACAATGGAACAATATTAACAATAATAATGGAATATTGCCGGCAACATTTTCATTTCTGTGAACCCGAATTAAAAAACAAAAGAGAATTCCTAATGTTCGCCTGTATAAACTTGCACGTATTAATTCATGTCAAAAATGCCAGTATTACGTGCAAGTGCGATAGTGTGAATGCAGTGCGTTAAGAAAAAGTAAATAATACGGCAATAAATTTGACATCCCTACAACTGTTTACTCCCATTATTCACTTATGTATAACAAATAAATTAAAAATTTTTTTTGTGGCATGGTGGGCCAGGCAGTAAATGTGACACATTTTTTCACTTCTAAAACAACGGAAACAATATTGATTCTGTAATTAATAATTAATTCTGTGTTAAAAATTTATTAAGAGAATAATCAAAATGTATCTATGTTTGTAGAAAGGGGTGGTCTAGACGCGGCATTTGATTTGGTGCTAATACCAAAATCTTGAAAAAAGAAAGAAGAAATTTCACATGTTTATACAAGAAATTCCAAAAAATATTTGAGAATTCCGAAATATACAAACAAAACGAACCAAATAGCTTCTTTAAACATTTTCCTTATAAATAAATAAATAATAAAAAAGGTTAAAAAAACAAGTATTAAGAAAAATTTTCCTTATAAAACAAACATTTTATTATTTATTTAAAAAAAAACACATCCACCATTTTGGTTTTGTAAAATCCAGATTCGTAATCAGCCACCCCGAGTAACGAGTTTTAGCCCATAAAAGCATTCAGACACTTGTTAACTTCAAAGTCGTTTATCTCCAAAATTTATTTTCTGAGCATAAGTCCCTTTTAACTTTCCGAAGGCTGTTTGATAACTACGTGACTTTTTGAATTTCAGTAACTTGCAGTAACTTTAAATGGAAAACTGCTTGCGTCAACGACCATCTATTAAAGCACTACTGTCAAATTTTGAGCAAGCAGTATCATTTAGTTTGCGTTTGACAGCCATTGAAAGCAGACAACATCGGCAATTTAAAAAAAAAATAATTTCGTGTGCGATGCTCAAAATAAAAAATTAAATATTTTAATACAATTATGTAACCATTCTTTTTTAATCATTCAACGTTAGTCAAAATTCATTACAATTATTTATCTATTACTAAATTCTTGAAAAAGCTAAGAAATTTCATATATTTTAAGATAAATAATCGTAATGAATTTTGAGTAACGTTGAATAATTGAAAGAATAATTACAGAATATTAAAAATAAAATGCATTAATTCAACAAAGTACATGTAGTACATACATATGTATAACCAAATTAAAACTACAACTCTGTTCCCTTCAATAGAACTGTAAAAATTAATGTTCACGTTTTCGTGAGATCACTGTAAGTGTGCTGATAACGACCGACCTTTTTTTTTTGACAAATTAAAGATATCTTGTATTAATATATCTTGGTTAGCAATATTAAAAACAAATTATCGTATGAATCTGCACATATCGAGCCTTTGCTGCCTGCAAGTGTGTCATGACTCAAAATTTAATTTTTTTCATTGAACAATGAAATAGATTTTTCATCCATATATCTTCTATAATATTTCCTTGTTAACAATATTTATTGTTAAAAACAAGATACTCTACATGTGCATACAGATTGATCTATTTACAACAAAGAAGTCTTAGTTGAGGCACAGATTTTATGATTTTTATCAGGTTTTTTTTTCATCCCGTCTAATTAGTTTTTACGATTTTTATAATGTGTTTTCAATTGTAAATTAGTTTAAATTTAAGGCTTTGCTGTTAATTTGATTTTGTTTATGCTTCAGACTTCCGTTTTGTGCAATCAACCATCGAATAAATAAATAAATAACCCACATTTATTACGATATTAAAATATTAATAAAACTTACATAATCGCGTTAACACTTTTTTTATGTAACCCAAATTTGAACACAGTCAAATAAAAAAAAAAAACGTACAACATAAAAATGGATTTAATTATAACGGGTTATCCATTTTACGACTTCAAAAATGAAGTTAAATAAAACACACATAAAGCTGTGCTTTCGATGAAACTATTATTTCATTATAATGCGTGGACCTTGCCATTATCTGCAAAATACAAAATCATTTAAATGACCGCATGTAGATTGGTTGCAGCAGTCTATCCTTTTAAGGTAGTTTTCGAAAACATTTCGGTTTTCAAATGCTATAACGTTAGGGGATTATCAGCGTAGGCGCGATCTTTGACATAGGCCCACAAAAAAAGGACTATCAGTGTCTTGACGTCTCCAAAACGTAAAATTAAGCGTTCTGAAAACTTTTCATGCAATAATGCCAAAATGGGTTCTCTTGTGTGCCAATTGGCACCGTTTTGTTGAAACCACATATCGTCCACATCATAATCTGCAATTGAGAGCCAATATAAGTCGGTTATCATATGGCCATATCGCTTTGAATTGACAATAACGGTTCCGCCAAACTTTCACTTCCAGTCTCTTACCAAATTTCTTTATAATCTTGCCAATTCGTTGCATAGTGCGTCGACTATGGCGACCATAATCACCCCGTAATGCTCGAAAAGTGGCTGCGTTTGAACCATCACTTTTATACAGTAAGTTTTAACAGTTTTTACGCGTTATACGATTTTTAAACGATCCATATTCATAAATAAATTTCCCTTCAGACAAAAGATATTTAAAAGCTGCCAGCTTTGCCAGACCGGCGCCTTTGAAACCACTAAATGGATAACCCGATATTTTTAAATGGGAAAATAAAAATTATTAAAATATACGTAAACACTCGTATGTAAATACTTATGTACATACATATATAAAGGGTGTCTGGTAGCAGATTTATATTTTCAAACTTAAATAAAGAACGTAATAATTGACACAAAGTTTTATTAAGAGCATTGAACGAAAAAATGGAAAAAATAGTTAACCATTTCAATAACTTTCTCGAAGTTGTAAAATCTTGTGAAAAAATTTGGAATTAGTTTTTAAGAATTTTTAAATGCACATACATTTAATTAATAATTTTAATTATTTGATAAAAATATTGTTTTAAGTGAAGTAACACTCAGTCAACTCATGTCTCTATTGTTGTGTTACATTTTTTCTTAAATATTCTGTCTATCGAATATTTGGAAAAATAATGTTTTGTACACAGTCCATACAAAGCCATTACTTATTCCCATACGAAAATATTAAAGAATTACGATCACAATTTCTGTTCTTTATACAATTCGTACATATGTATATACATATATATACAGGGTGTCTGGTGGGAAATTTAAATTTTTAAATACGATTATTTCAAAAAGTAATAAACGCAGCGGAGGGAGGGTGGCGCCGTTGGAATTATCGATTGGGCGGATTTGTCAGTCACGATATCGCAGTGGTCGAGTGAGCATCGCGCGTTCGCTGTGGAGACATTTTTTAAAAGTTATGATTCTTACATAATTGCTCGTCGACAATTTTGTTCAAAGTTCGGTATTCGGCGAATAAGTGCTGGATTGCGCGCAACTGTTTCGGCTTCGGCAACTGCTCCACGGCCAGGGCCCAGTCGATCTTCAAGGACTCCCGAAAACATTGAACTGATTGAAAGCAGTTTACGTAAAAATCCGCGACTTTCAATACGAAAAAGAGCACCCCCACTGGGACTTCCAAGAGCGATTATTCATGAAATTTGAAAAAGATGATATGAAGGATCTGGATGAGATACTCTTTAAAAAATAAAATCCGCATTTCCATTCTATCGTTCAATGCTCTTAATAAAACTTTGTGTCAATTATTACGTTTTTTACTTAAGTTTGAAAATATAAATCTTCTATCAGACACCCCATATAAATTTTCTTAGGAGCAATTCTATTTATTTTGATAGTCATATGTTTACAGGTCTACCTGATCAACAAAAATACTTGAAAAAATACATATCTTTATTCCTTTATTTATTAAAAAAAGCTCTGATGATATTTTTTTATATTTTTGTCACTATAGTGTTTGTTTTGCATGCGTCAATGACCGATATACTTCCATTAATTCGATTATAAAACTTTTTTTTTTGTAACTTTTTGTTGTTCAGTTACTAGTTGCTAAAAATGGTAAAGCAGATCAAAACTGCATTAACTCCAGTTGCCTAAATTCCAGTGCTTTTATGGTTGCAGCCTGACAACGCAACTGAAGTTCGGTTGCAATGCATAATCGAGCCATTAACTCAAAGTTACCAGAATATTTTAATGAATCACAAAAGCATTTCGATATATGTGTACCTATTTCTTGTAAACAAACGCACACAAATACAAATATTGAAGCTGAATATTTCTGTGTCTGGCATCCACAATACAAATTCTCAAAAAAAAACCCAACTGTAGAATTAAGCTCTTCAGCACCTCTCTCATCTATGCACTATCGTTTTCCAACAAGTTGCGCCGCAGGCATTGCTACATAGACGACTTCTCCTGAGCACTGGTCCAAGAAAAGAGCGTGCTAACTACTCATGCAACAGCAACAAAAGAACAGTTTTTCTTGCCGAATTTTATTTCTAATAAATTATGCAATTTTCTTTCTTTAATCGCGGCATCTTCAAAGACATGAAGACAACAAAATTTTATTGCCGACCAATACTTCCTTAGCCAGAGTTTAAAATTAATAATTACGAGTATTAACATGGTTGTTTGTAAAGTTTTCTTAGGTGCACAAAAAAAAAAAAAAAAAAAGAGTTAAAAACATTACATCATGCCCCACACATAATTTTTGCTATATTTTAAAATTTTAATTATGTTTTTGTTGCTATTGTTTTTAGTTTTTGTCCAAAATGTTGAAATAAGTTTTAAGTGCATAATTGCATTTGAACATTCAATACATCATTGCGCAAATTTTGGATTTTTGTTAGTTATTCGATTTGTTTGGCAACAATATGCTGGCTGTGCTCGTATACAGCTGTTTTCCATTAAATATGTGCTTGTTATTATTTCGATTAATAACCTAGAAAACAATAGATTTCGAAGTATACATACATATGTATGTACGATTAAGACTATCAATGATCCATACGATGCGAGTATGTTCGTTCGTAAGTTGTTTTTAATAATTTACTGAAATTGTTGGGAGTCATTAGCTTTTGCAAGCTTTCGATTTCAGTAAATTTGTATTGAATTTTTATTTATTTTTTATATGCTTAAGCTGCAAAAAAATGTTTTAGATAAAATCTTTGAAACTCTTCTTGTGTTCCGGTTCAGACTAAAACTTTGGCAAATTAATATTTTTCTAAACAACTTTCAAAAGCTAATCCCGGCAGAATCGGATTCCAAAGTTTTTTTTTTTTTTTTTTTTTTGCATTAAAAAAAAATAACATTTTAATTATTCTAACATTTTTCTTTTATAGCGAACTATTTAAAAATTTGAAGCACTTTATTTGCTTAACAAAGAAATAATTATTATTCAGAAATGTTTTCGAAACAGAGTGTGTGTGTGTGTGTGTGTGTTTATTCGTTTATTTTCTTTAAGCGATAATAAAAAAAAAACATATTGACTGTTGTACATAATGCTAAATGTTGAAAACTGAAACAGTGAATAAAAAAACAATAAATAAAAGATCAAATTTTAAGTTGTGTTGGAATTACAATTATTATACCACATCGGCAAAACAACACAAATTTACAATGGGGTGAAGCAGTTTTTATTTAATGATTGGTGGTCTTGTGATTCGCGTACTTTTTAAGTGACATGAAAAAGAGGAACTGGTTCTCAATTTGAAAGTCTAAAATTACCGCTCGATTACCAGCCCTCAATAAAGTCTATAGCAAATAATGGGTTTGGCACAGATCCAAATGGTAAATGGTTTGTCACTTGCTGGATGGACAGGCAGGCCTAAAAAAGACCCGATTGAGTGGTGGTATCTTTTGCCAGATAAAGGATTTGAAAACTTATTATGCATAAAAAGTAGCCAATGCGAAATACATATTGAAGATGCAAAGCATACCAAGATTGATTTTGTAACATTTTTCCATTTCCATATCTAAAATAATTTGCCTTTTAAAATGGGTATATGAGAAACATTTCTACTCTGGCAACAGCGACTCTTGTTCAGAAAGAGAATATATATAACACATATAACCGAAAAACGTAATAGTTTTGCCTATCTTTTAAAATTTAGAGTCCGCGTCCACTTATGGAAATACATTTTGTACGGAAAACCTGATGAAAATGTCGGTTCTACGAAGTTTGTTTGCTTATGAGAGTAGTACGGCTATAGGAGGCGTCCGTTACGAGACGTTTCACTTTTGGGGTGTATTTAATAGCACAAATATCCCTTACTTTCGAATTCCCTTTACCGCGCGCAGGTTCAACACTTAAAATTTTGTACAAAACTAAAAATCCAAATATGTGACAGCAGGCTTTTTTCGAGCTGTTTTGCAGAGAACAATATATTCAGCAGCAACATTTGAGAATTGTTTGACATTTATGAACATCATTTACTTGCTGGTTTCATAAATATAATTAAACTTAATTATATTATTAATTGACCTTTTTTATTATATTTTTTGAAATATATTTATTAAGCTTGAGGTCTTTTGTTATTTTATTTTGTTTTATTATTCGATATTTCGTTAACAGCTTGTTAACATCATCAGGAATAATAGGAAATTATAATTGTTCGTACCACATTTTATAATAAACAATTATTTTATAAATAAACAATTATAATTTCCTATTATTCCTGATGATGTTAACAAGCTGTTAACGAAATATCGAATAATAAAACAAAATAAAATAACAAAAGACCTCAAGCTTAATAAATATATTTCAAAAAATATAATTAAATTATTTCTTTGGTTCAACGAAACCTTTTCACATATATAATGTTTCATGTTTCATTGATACAATAATGCTGTTACATAACATAAACGAAATTAATTCCTAAACTTCATGAAAACTTTCATATACATACATATATAATAAATAGCTTTTAATCGCGCCTTCGCTCCCGTTATTATCTCCATCGGTTATACAGTTTCGGAGGGGCATATCTTACCCCCACTTCGCCTCCTGGTTCTTTTTAAAAATGTATATATGTAGCATATGGGCCTTTCTAGACGCAGAAATATAGATGGATTTAAATTTCATTAAAATCCGTAAGATGGTGTCGGATAAGTGGATTTGCCCCTAGTTTCCTTGTGGTCCTAGTTCTGTAAGAAATTAATAGCCAAAGTGTCTTTTAAACTCAACTACATCCAAATCTTAAAGGTCATCAAAATCGTCTATGTAGTTTTGCGAAGGCAGAAATTTCCACTCTGTCGCCCTCCTGGTCTTACTTTTGCAAATATACATAGCCTATGTGAAGTTTTAGACGCAAATCTATCTATGTATGTTCTAAATTGAAATAAAATCGATTTGAATCTTTAACCGTTCTCAAGATATACAAAAATCATTATTGACTTTGTATGGGTGGGACAACGCACACTTGTCCAATTCCGCCCACTTTTTTACTGATGATTTCTACTAACCATTAAGTTACAAAGGCCAAATATAGAAACTAACTTTAACCGTTCTCAATTTACTTTTTATGGGCGAAAAAAAATTTCCTTAGGTATTCTGCTTGTTTGGCCGGAGAACAGTTTGAATTGGTGCGAATCATCGAAATCGTTCTAGGCGTGCTTGAGTTTTTTGTTTTTTTTTTTTTATCTTGGACCAGCACTTAGTATATGAGCCCTACACATGCTGTGCATTGTGCTGGCACTAGAGGAAAGTGATAGTAGGAGAAACGATAGGAGGTGAAGCTGAATTAATTATTTTACAGCTCTGCTTTTGCACGTTCTTTGTTTTATAGCAGTGTTGTAGCGCCTCTGATGCCGGCTCTCAGCCGTACTAAATTTTAAGCTTCGTTTTAGTAGCCATTTTTAGTAATGATTTTAGTTCGCCGGTACTACACAATACCGACGAAGGAGGGCGTTCTGATGTGCCTGTGTATGCGACAACAACTGACATACACAAATGCACATCATAGAAAATGCCAGATGATTTTTATGAGTCTGAAACTGGGGTTGAACCCAGGAAAAATTTTCCGTTTTGTGGTCAACGTGCAGACTACTTCGACCATCGCTACCCTCATTATTTTTATGCGTTCTTCTGTTGTTAAACAATCAATATTTGTAAATGGTAAATCTTTCCCTAAATAAACGACACTTCAAATGACAGGTATTTAACAGCGGACAGCCTTGCCAGACAGGCGCTTTTGAAACCACTAAATATATTGCCCGATACAAGGTGTTAATTAAGTAAATTAAAATTTTAATTTTAATTATAATATTTCTTAAATTAAATATGTTAATTAAAGACGACCCCAAACATATTTTTTTTTTTGTGTTTATAAATCGTTCGTTCTCTTTTGATCATATAAATGTATGTTTTGTTCCTTTCTAAAAGTCTGCTTAATAAGAGTACGTATATTTAGAAAAAAGTATGTTTGTATGAACCTTCAAATTATTTTAAAAAGAAAAACAAACAAACAAAGAAAAAAAAATACCACAATAAAATTATTAATGAAATAAAAAACCTCGCTCGTATAATTTTTTTTATTTAAACTATTTCATTTTGTTCATTCTAATCATTTGCCAAGCAATCACAATTAAACTTAATTAACGAATTATTTATTGAAAACAAATTTACGAACAAATTAAAATTTTAAAGAAACGATATGAGTTATTTTTCATACCATGAGAGAGTATTACCAACAATTCATGTGCAGAATAAATAATTTGCACATAAGAAATAATACGAGATTTGCAATAAAAATGAAATAGTTTTGCTAGAAAATCGAAAATATTGAACTAAAATTTTCTGTATTGAAAATCAATTTCAATTCAGTATATTTTTGCCAAAATTATCTATGAGTTTTTGCATTTTTCGGTTAGACATGTTGGAGTTTATCAGCAACAAACAGTTTATAAGTTTTTTTTTAGTAGTTCTTCGATTGGCCATTATTTTTACTATCAAAACCTTAGTGTTATGTACCAACCTAAGCAAGATCGTTGATACTTGAGCTTTAAACCGCCTGTCGTTAATGCGGAACTAAAAAAAACGCCAGTAGTATGCCGACTGTAAATCAGGGTATGTATTTGCTAGTAAGTGTGGAACACATGTTCCGCACAAGACTGTGCCACTCCGTATCCAGCTATAAATATATACATAAGTATGTATTTAGTTCTTATTCAGTTTCTGCTACCAACTTAACGTATTAACGAGCTGTCAAAATCGATTTTTCCAACTGCGTTGACGCCGTGTCTTTACACGCGGCACATAGAATCTGTCATCCATCATACTTTGACTGTTTCAAATAACATTAACGTACCGACGGAAGAGATTGGCACAGTGAGTACTTTGTTGGCGGATATCAACTCATAACCAGCGTTACCACGTTAAAAAGTTAGAAAATAAAAAAATGAAAAAAAATACCAGAATATGTTTTACTTTATAAAAATAAGTATTCAATTTCTTTTATACTAGTCACAAATTTAAAAGAAAAATTATATAAAAACATTATGTACATACAACATTACATACATACAACATTACATACATACATACAACATACAAGATTTAGTTAATTTCCTATCTATTTTGAATTTAAATACTGCGTTCTTTTATTTTTGTTTCTGCTGCAGCAGTCTTGAATTTTTTATTAACAACGTTTCGCAATATAAAACCTGATTTTAAAACTTTACAAGTAAAATTTACGTATTGAGTATTATTTAGACTGGAAAAAGTAAACAAAATGCAGAAAATATTCACATCGCCACCTTAAAAAAAATCAACCAATTTTGGTTGAAATAAACCTATAACGGCAACGCTGTTCATAGCTGTCAAAGTACTCAAGTAAACTTTCGTACTTTGCTTTGACGGAGACGTACTGAATGTGACAAAACTCATAAGAAAACGTGTATTTCAACTTACTTGTCAGTTGAAAAAGACAAAGTATAAATATATGCCCCGGCCTTTATTACAGTTTGCTTCATATAAAGTGTTGGTATCAGAACTTTTGACAGATACACAACGCTTACCGCTTTTGTTTCGGTTTGTATGTTAGTTAAACTGTCCGCTGGGTGCAAACGGTCAAATATGATTTGCTTTCGTTTCATTAGCCCTTCACAGATGGTCATTTTGTCAATAAAATTTCTTTGAGTTGTTTAATGTGGTAGCAAAATGTGGAAATTCCTTCTGTAATTCGAAACGAAAAGACAAGTATTCGAATTTGTATCTTATTTACATTGGCATACGATAACACTTTCTTTTGATTCGAATTGCAGATTAGCCCTCCTGGTCATATCATTCATGTGCCTAGAATTTTTAAGACAGTACACCAATACTTCACGTTGCGTCGGGGTTACGTTCCAAAAAAACACGACGCAAATTGAAACGACGCAATGTGAATTAAGATTTTTATAGCAAACCATGTAAAGATCGAAGATAGGTTCCAGGGTTACGAAAATACTACTTTTTAAAAAGAAAATTGAACTAGGCAAACATTTAAAAAACAAAAATAATCACCCCTATCACAAATAAAAGTGAAATTTTTATTCACGTAAAATTTTCATTCCCCTCGAGGTGAAAATTTGTATCATGAAATTCAGGTGGAATTTTTTCCACGTTCTCATTCTCTGTGAATGCAGAAAAGTGAAGAAGATTTCAAAAACATACAAATTAATTAAAAAGACAACCAATTTAAATTTAATGCGGAAATAAAAATTCGTGCGTTTAAGTCTTAAGTTGTGTTTTTAAGTTAAATAGTCACCCGCATTATTGGTATTGCATTTGAACAATAAAAGTAACTGAATTCATGAATTAAACGAAAGCGTGAAAATTATGGAGTTTAAAAATAAAATAAATACAAATAGCGTACTCCAACAAATTAAATAAAATGTTTAGGCTTGGAACTATGATGCAGTTTACGTTAATCCGTAAAAGAACTCCAAAATTGGAACGCAATATCTTTGTATACTCTTAACAAAACACACTCAATTGGTCTGTTGGTTTGCATTTTATTTGTTTTCTTATGTATGTTTCTACTATAATAGCTGACATTGATATAAAAAAAAAATATTTATCAAAATATATAAATGAAAGAAGAATTTACGTACATTTTGCATATAATTCCCCAGCAAAAATCAAGTGAATAAATTAAAGTGAAAAGTAAAAAAACTCGCGTGAGAAAAATCGTTCACGATAGGGGGAAATTGATTGGTGATTGCAAATACGTGAAAAGGGAAATAATTACGAGGGAAATATTATTCATGATAAGGGTGAATATAAAATTTTATTACATACATACAAAAAACAAAAGAAAAAACGTATTCAATTAAAACAAAGTAAACCATTCAATTAATTTATGAAAATCAAAATTAAAATTAATCACTATCTGAAGAGTCCATAGTGGGTGATGTCGTAAGTCTGAACAGCTTTTTTTCCTTGTAACAATCGATATTCGTAGCTACCGCCAGGGACACTTTAAAAAAACTCTTTCCGCTTCGTCAACCAAACACATGGCTTTGAAAATTTGTTTGGAGGTTGATTTTCAGTTAGAAAAGGAATCCCCCAAGTTTTGATGGCATGGCGCAAGTAGAAACAAAAGTGGTGCCATCTTTTAGAAAAAAAAAAGAAAATTTCAAAAAATTCAAAAAAAAAAAAATTAAAGACTCGACCCCAAAACAACGCAACCTCGCAAATCTAACGACGCACAGTGAAAATTAGTACTAATTAAGCAGCGACGCGACTTCAAGAAAATGCAAAACGCAACGACGCATAGCGAGGTATTGCTGTATAAGAAATATGCTCTTCGCTAAAATTAATTATTTGAAAATATTTCTGTTTCTGCCTTCGTTAAAACATGCAAACAAAAAGAAACACAATTTTGTTTAGCTTAACCCTGGAAGGATATGACGAAGATCATTTACTCTTTATCATATAATTCATTTATGGGTGTTCATATATATATATAATTACATTTTGACGATTGGACGCTTTTTGATGCCTTGCACCTTTCCACAATGGAAATCACAATTAGTGTTGATTGATTGTGTGCTGTGCTGTCTCTATATGACCAGAGTGTAAGAGAAATCTCGCAACTGTGGCTTCTTGAAATCTTTTAGTGCCTATCCTTATAAATGTATTGAAAATTTCTATAATTAAATTCCAGATAATGTCTAAAGATAATGTTTAAATAAAATTCCCCTGAAAAATCAATGATAATATATTTTCTTCTTTCCTTTCATTTGCAGGTATGTATGTGTCTGCATTTTAAATATACGCTTTAAAACATTTCAAAGAATTCTTATCGGAGAGGTAAGTGTTGTCGACTTGACATGTAAACACAGTTTCCTTTTGTTGAGGGATAAATAAAATATGTATTTTATTCAATAGTGCACATCGAGTAGTGTATGAAGCGGATGTACAATGTCACTAAAACTTCATGGTTTAAATGTTTTATTTTCTTTATTTTTTCGACTTTATTACATGCACTTTTACTGAAGTCACTTACATTCTTGTTAATTTCTTCAACGCTTATTTGAGCTTTAAATTTAAATCAATCGCAATGAGTTATTGACTTATAAATAATGACTGATTATATTTTCCTCATTCTATACAATCGAATAGTTTTAAAGTTTGTACAGAAATCACTCGAAAAATTTAACAGTTTTCATTTAAATTTTTTAGAAAAGTAGACTGTTTGAATTGTGAAAGAATGAATGAATTAGAAACTACTGTGACCAAAAAGATCAGGTGTCAGAGCGCTTCATCCAGACCTGCTCTCCTGAGGAATGTCAGAATTACCTTGGGTTCCAGCATTGAGAATTCCCAATCTTTTAAAAACTTCCTGGTCATATCTTCTGTCGCATAGGGTATCACAGTTCGCCGCAATGTGCTGCGGGATATTCTTCTCTTTCAAGTGACCAGCACTTAAGGGAAGACCCCTTGGAGAAGGGATAGTTGTTGAGATTATCTACAGGTGGTAAAGGGAGAAACAGAGAGGAGCTCTTTATTTTTTCTACCACTCCGCTCTTTGCACGTTTCTTATTTTATAGCATTGTTGCAGCGCTTCTGGTGTCAAGAAGGCGTATTAAATTTTTTATAGCCGTGTTTAGTAGCCATTTTTATTACTTCACTTCACCGATAATGCTACACAAGACCGAAGAAGGAAGGCTCTCTGATGTTACTTCTGGATTAGTATCAGCTGAAGCCGTTGCTGTTCATTAACCAGTGACTATGCCTTCGTCACTGAAAGCTTCCGACACAAAGGTTCGAAAAAATGCGAAGTGTTTTTATGACTTAGTCCGTCACTGGGGTCAAACCCAGGAGTTTTGGTTTAGTAAACAACATGCTGACTATTGCAGCCATCGCCAACCCCATGCCAACTACGCTGAGGAGTTTACTCAACATACAATGCCCCGCAAGGAAGCCGGTGAGTATACGCAAGACATTGTTACACGAGGGCTGCGAAACGATCTCAGTTGAATGTTTCAATCATCAGCTTTGAGTCTCTCAGTCCGTCGAAATCAAGTCAGATCTCCATCGTTGTATTTTCTCGCATCCTATTGGATCCAAGCCCGCACAACTGTTCCGGTCTGACCATGTGTGTGCCTCGTGGCCAGCATATCTGCCCTCTCGTTGGGTATCCTGGAATTCAGCAGAGTATAACCTTATTGCTGCTGTCTAATTGATTGAGCTTCATGCGGCACTCCCAAGTTAACTTACAGTAAACTCGCATGACATAAGTCCCCTAATGGTTGCCTGACTACCCGACACGATGTCTATCTCCTTCCCTCGTTAGCCCCTACCGCACTTCTCAATGGTATAAAACTCCGTTTGAAATGCGGTGTGGGCATTCCCCAATTACACATACTAGTCCACCCGCGCTCCATTGAAAGAAAGTCCATTAAAATGTTTCGATATGTGCTATTGCTATAGAATGTCGCAATTTGCCTCTTTGTTTATTTAATTTTCGGCTATTACTTTATGTTTTTTATTTGTCTAAAAATGTTCATAAATTAAAAATCAGTGTCACATGACGACATTAAGTGCTGCCTTAAAGCGAACGGCTCTGCCATTTGTTAGGTACGGACTACACTGTGCAGTAGACGGAGCAGAAAACTCATCTTAACGCTGAAATACAACAGTAATTTTATTAAAAAAAAAAAAATGTTAAATTTAAACACGTTTGACGAAAAGTTATAAAAAAATTGCCAACAACAGAAACTTACAGAAGAAACGAATTAAATTCAGAACTATTAAAAATTGTTGAAAATGAGGTCATTTTAAGAAGTACGAAAAAAATAAAATAATTATAATAATAAAAATAAAAGAAAAGGAAATAAACAAAAGTTGTATACCACAGCCTCATTAAAATTAATAGAGAAATAATTAGACAACAAAATAAATTTTTTTTTCAAGTTTAAAAATGATGAAAAAAAATCTAGAAGAAAGATTTGTAGTGTAAGAAAAAAACACACATTTTTAAACAAGCGCTGTAAATGTAGAAGGCGTTAGAGTTTAAAAAGTGATTAATTACCATTTAAACGCCTTCTATTACATCATTTTGTTAACAAAAAAAATAAAGTTAACAACTTGAAATTAATCGTTAAGTTTGTTTAAATGGCGAAAAGGCTTTTCTTCTCAAAGTCAAATCTCATCTTTTGATTAATTTGTTCTCCTTAAATTTATTAACATTAAATATTATAAAAGAAAAAAACATAAAAGAGAGTTACAAAGTTGTCCAAAATCTATTGCATTGTCACACGTTCACTATTTCCACATACAAATACATGAGTGTGCGTTTGCGTAAGTACCCTGCAGGAAATGACTGACTGCAATGATTTTGCCCAGCAAAAAAAAAAATCATGCAGAAGCAACAGTTAATGCATGAGTGCAATTGCAAATGAACTGGGTTCGAATTGCGGCATTCGATATCGAACGACATTCCTATACATTTTAATACAATTTTGTTTGAAATTTCGATTGGAATCGAATGTTGTAATTTGGCCCCTGGTTCAACTTAGCTGAAGAATGAATGATTTTAACATGGCGGTGCTATTGGCGAGCATGTGTTCATATTAAATTTTAAATGACTGCTTAGAACCAATAAATGTTCCATGATTTCCGTACGTTATAGCATGAGTTAATAAGTTCCTGCAACGCATTACAATTTTTATTTAAATTATAATAATATCTGCACAGTTCATATGAATTAATTGGCAGAGTTGAAGGCGTTTTCTACGAGTTCAAAAGTTTAACATATTTTTTTTTTCGTGGACCAGTGGTCAGGGGCTATCCCCTACATATGCAATGCATTGCACTGGAACTAGATAGAGAGAAGGATAGGGTAGAGAATAGACAGATGGTGAAAGTGGTAGGAAGTTAGAGCTCAATTCTTGCACAACTCTGCTGTTGCGTGTTATTTATAAAACATTTGAGTTAAAAAAAATATTTATTTCAATGCAAAAATATTTTTAATAGGAAATAAGATGTGAAGATTAAAAAAAAAATTGGCAACAAAAAAACAGAATAGGTCTCTTCTCATGAAAGACGGTTCGTTGACAATGTAATCAAAAAGTAACACTAAACAAATGACAAAAGTGATGACTGGGAGAGGGACTTTGTTTTATTCTTCCTACAGGGTATATTCGACTGACACAATTAAAACGTTTAATAATTTCTTTGTCTTAATGCGGCCAATCTTTCTATATATGCACATATATATATTTTTTTATTATATTTTAATAGCTGAATAAATTCTGTTTTTTATTTCCCTGTAAAAATAAATTAAAAAATTTCAGCTATTAAAATTAAAGAATTCTTATTTACGAAAAAAAAACCGTAAGAAATAAACGCACTTTAAGAATTTCACCGCATTGAGGAATTGCATGTGAATACCAGCCACTGAGAAAACGCCCCATAAACTACGAGAGAAGAAGAACTAGTCCTCCTAATCATAACCTCAATTAAAAAAAAAATGTCAAATAAAATCACAAAAATCTAGACACTATTTCTGTTTATTGCTGCCGTAAATTACCGTAAAAATTTTAAAACACGAAATGTTTACATTGAAGCAGCAGTCATGGAGAGTTTTGTTTTCTTTTCCGGTAATTAATATCAAATATGAGTACTTTTGTAGCAAACGACATTACAGACTACTAGTGTATAAGTCATAAAAATGTGTAATATTATTGTACTAGCTACAACCGGTGTGCTTCGCTACCCCACACCAACTTATCTAATCTCGCCCACTTTTTTATAGTTATTGTTACGATAAGCCATCTGCATCAAATTTGGATACTTCTATTGTTATATCAACAGTCCTTTTCCCAAAAAAAAATAAAAAAAGGCCGAAAACGCAGTTTTGCTGAAAAGTATTTTAGGTTTTCTTTTCAACCAGTTTTTCCATTTTATACCCATATCATTGAAGTACATAGATAAAAAATTGTCTTCCGCCATATTGTGTTTGCAGAGATTTCTTTATATTTTATGGTCCCTTCAAAAATCCCTTTATTTTGTTACCCATATCATGGCAGTGTTTTAAAAATAGTAAAAAATTTGCATCATAAGCACTGTTTAAATGGGATAAAAGTACAAAGGTACAATTTTACTCCACATATTTTCGAATTTCGAAAAAGTAAATTCGCACACTCGAAGAAAAGAGTACAGAAAAAACTATTGTGCTATGTCCAATACTTTGGGAGATATGTATATGGTTGGAAAATTTTTTTTAGTTTTACCCACTAAAAGTACATAATATGGAAAGAGTACGAAACAGATCTCCGGTTATTTTTCGACAGCATTTATATGCTTTTGTAAATTTTATTCTATCTGTCTTAGTATCTCAAATATTAAGTTATAATTTTTACCCGGTTTTACCCTTTTTTACCCCTTTAAAATTACAATATTCAATAATCTGTTCGTAGTGGATCTAAACATGGAACGAGAAGTCTACATACCGAATTTCAACCGAAAATGATGTCTGTGCGGACACTTTGCTTTTGCCCCTCAATTTAACAAAAATATTTTGTGGATCTTTTCCATATCGAAAAATAATTTTGAAAATTGCTCCTCAAATGGCGAAGTTATTTGATAATCCATTTCTCGGGCGGGTAGTTTCCCTTTGTATAGGAAGATATAGGTAAAGTGAAATGCCATATCTCCGGAACAACTGGGCCGATTTCATGCAAACTTCACATAAACCATCTACAGACCATCTGCAACGTACATTTTGGTTGAAATCCGTCGACCAGTTTCTGCAGTTAGTGGTGACATCAAAGTGTACACTTATTTTTATTTATAAGGGTGCCTCCGTAGTTTAGTGCATGAGCATTACTCTTATCAATATGGTGGTGCGGGTTCGATTCCCCCTTAGACCCTGGGTGTTTCTACAGACAAACTTTAAGAGCTTCGTAGAGTTTGTGTTGTTAAAAAAAAAGTATATGTGACGCGCAAAATAGAAAGGGACCTAAGAGTAAAAACCGGTTTTGTTCAGGAGAGCAATTTTAAAAATTTAAATACGTGTATCTTTGGTGTACCATCACTTTCATAAAACGCGCATATCTCTGGGAGGGAACACTTTTGGGGCATGGGATCGGTCTCATTCGATGCTCAGATGTTGTCCACATCAAAAAATAAAAAAGTGAAAATTGCTTTTTTTACCCTTAGGTCCCTTTCTCTATGCGTTGTCACATATATACATATCTATGTATTCAGATTTGCAATCTCAGAATTTAAATGTGTATTTGTTTCTGGTTGCGGAGCATTTAGCATACTGGCTCTGCAACCAGAAGGACCCGATTTCGATTCACGACCCTGTCAAATCAAAAATTTTTCCGATTTTTCTCTGCTACAGCGCTCTTTTTCGTCGGTATTTGAGCAATAAAAAGTCGACGAATAAAAAAATGGCTTCAATTCGCGAAAAAGTAATAAACCACATTCGATATTTTTTTCAAGAAGCAAAGATTACGGAAAAATCTTTGTTCTATGTGCAATAGTTTTGGAGATACGAGTATATGGTTGCAATGAGAGGTACCAAAGTTCACTTTTTACACGTTTTACCCACTAAATGTACATACTCAGATGCATATAGAAAAACTACCAAATACATGTCCCATTTGTTTTTCAGCAGCATTTATATGTTTTAGTAATTTTTATTCTATCTGGCTTAGTTGCTGAGATATTAGGTTATCGATTTTACCCCTTTTTACCCCGCTGTGTTTCAACATCCACAGTGAAGTCTACATATTGAACCTTTAGCCGTTTTGGGCTGGGAGATGATAAGTCAGTCAGTCACGTTACTCTTTTGTATATCTTGATTGCAGTGTTTTTAAGCCATTTCTTTATTTTCTTTCTTCGACAGCAGCAAAGTATTTCACAAAGACTTATTGAAATGTAAAGTAAATTTAAAAAAAATTAAGCGCATTTCTTGATTTTTTTTTTATTACAAATTTATTTATAAGTAGTTTTCATTATATTTTGTGTTACAAAATACAATAACAATAATAATAATAACTAATTCTTTTCGAACTGTCTTAATATGTGTTTTGTTAGCCAAATTTTACTTTAATTTTTATTTGATTTCTTTCAATAATTTTTTTTTAATGAATTAGCGCGTCTCTTACGCATTCCGGCTGCAACATTTTTAAGGTTTTATTTTTTCAAATTAAAAACTTTATTCGTTTAAAAACGTTAAGTTTTCGTTTATATTTTAAAATAGTTACAATTAACGTGAATGTGAGAATAAGTGTCACACAGCTTTAGATGAATTCCCTTTGAAAAGAATATACCTAATACAGGGTGGCGCAGAATGAGCTAAATGGCTTAAATGGTTTATAACTTTTTTATTTATGCGATTATTATGATTTTTTTTATAAACTACAGTATATTATTGGGAATTTTTTGCAATTAGCTTTGAAAAATGATATCCTGTAAGTGATGTTCATTTCCTGCTTCGCATATACGTGCTCTTTTTAGCATATTTTCTATAACTTTTCGCAAAATTTCGGCTGTAATGGCCATGATTTCATTTCGAATGTTGGTTTTTAGTTGGAGTATTATGTTTCTTGGTTTGTTAACGTACACTCTTTCTTTCAAATATCCCCAAAGAAAACTGTCAGGAGCTGTTAAATCTGGTGAACGTGGAGGCCAGTTAAAATCGCTTGTGCGCGAAATAATGCGTTCGCCGAATATGTTCTCTTAAGAAAGCCATTGAGGCCCCTGCAGTATGTGCTGTGTTCGATCGTGTAATGATTCATACTTAATTCCCCAAGTCTTCTTCAAAAAATGTTGAAAAAAAAAAACAAAGAAAAAATAATAATTAAAAAAGTTATAAAGAATTCAAACCATATAGCTCATTCTGCGCCACCCTGTAGTTTCATAATTACTGACACAGTGTCAATCGCTCCCACTGTACGAAATCCACTGACCATACTGCCTTTACGTTTACAATTGTTTGACAACTAATAGTTATCCTTCATTTTTGTGTAAAAAGTTTTTGACGGGCGTTACTTACAATTATGGAATGGGGATATATTGGAAACCGTATTGTCGTAATTGGCCTAAAAATAGTGGAATCAAAGCTGGAGACATTTATCGAACGTTGCAGCCTCTCATGGTTACTCTTAGTTTTGTTTATCATGCTGTGAAACTGTTTGGTGATACTGGTAGACTAGCAGACCGTTCTAGATCTGGCCGTACGCGCTATGTGCGAAATCCCAGAGCCGTCGGAAGCTGTACAGAATCGAATTTATCGACATCCACTGCGAAAGCAGTAAATATTGTCGCGGGAGATGAATATATCGAAGGTATCCCTTTCTATCACGACTTGGGAATGCGAGCGTAGAAAGGACACACAGGGCATCGAGTTAGGGCGGCGTTAAAAAAGAAACGCAAGCAAAAATCAATAGCAAAAATTTGCAGTGCGCCAATAACGACCACAGAAAAATTATGTTTCCTGATGAAAAACTTTTTTAACTGTGGACGAGTCGTTCAATAAACAAAACGATAGAGTCCATGGTGAGTCATCTCAGACATCTGATGGGGAGTCGCCTATGATGGGGTCACAATGCGAAAAAGGTGTTGAAACATCGGTAAAGATATATCAATCTGACGTTTTGGAAAAGTTGTGTAGCCATGTGGCGTTTTTTGAGCGACTTTATCACATAGATATTTTCATTTATGATTCCTTTTTACAAACTTGATCTCAAGGCATAGTTTCCATGACATATTCACTATAGATTCACCGTATAAAAGGAATTTGAAAGTAATCGACATTGTCTGTTATTATTCCATATAAAGATGAACTCTGTTGAAGTTTGAGTGCTAGAAGAATTCCTCAATGGTTGAAGGAAAAAAAAGTTACGGATTGTTAAATATTTGTTTGTTTCTAGTTTGTCACCGCATGGAAGAATATTGAAACTTAACATTATTGTCTATTATGAGTGGTTGTAAAGCTGAGCTTGTCGGTTACAAATCATTGTGATGGCCACGAATTACATAAAAAGACATATATGAATGATATTGTCTGTTAGGACTCGATGACTCGAACGTGTCATCTATGATGTTTCGGACAATTGCTTAAAAAATTCATGTATGAGGCCAAAGAAAATTCAGCATCTGTCATTGATGATTTAACATTGTCAGCATTTTCACAATGAATCATCATGACATTCGCCACTGGGATGTTTCTAAAAAGATGAAAGAAAATGTAGAGCCGAATCTACAGGAACGTTGAACGTTTAGGGATATTTTTTATTACAACCCAAAGAAGAAGTGAAGCTCCCTCAGTGGCGGGCAATATCTTTGAGAATGGTGTTTGTATACGTATAAGTGTGACTATTTTTTTTTATAAAATAACTCACACAATGACAAATATTGAAGCTGAACATTGGTCGTGTAGCATTAGCTTAAGGCGAAAAGTTCGTCAATCCGTTAGTTCTGCTTCGGAAGCATGCTGTGGTTGCGGACGGACGACTTGTCCTCTTATTTAAAGGAGACACGACCCCAGCGCCTGTTGCATATCTGCACAGTGCTTTGTTTGATATGAGTTTTAGATTGGTTTAACCACTCAGCTAAAGGTCATACATACATATGTATAAGTATATGAACCAAATAAGCACAAAGTTTGCTGTACATATTTGCCGGGCTTCCTAGATGCGATGCTGAAAACTTACCAAATTACAATTACCATCAACTAATATCTCAAATCTTGTAGGTTCAAACGCAGCTTGATGATATCGAAGCAAAGCTGCTCTAAAATAATTTGACCAAGCCCGTATTCGCTTTGCCGTATGTTCGTATTCATTTTCCTAAAAGTAATAACGAATGGAAATAATAAATTATAACGGCTGACTTAAATTGAGGGTACCAAACCAACTGTCAATGGAAAAACCTAAAGAACCTACAACTTGTTGGCTTGAGTTGATTTACTACTGGAAAAAAAATGTTTTAAATCGCAATAATTTTCATACACGTCTTGTCTTTGTAGAAGTTGTAGGCAGGGAGACAGACAGACAGACAGACGGTAGTGAAATGTTATTCTTATATTATTTTTGCTTGTTAAGTATTTGTTAACCTGCTAAATATTACTGTATTTTAAGAACAGCAAAGAACAAAAGGAAAACCCTCCATTCAACCTTAATCCATTTTAATTACTTGTTGTTCGGTTTTTTTTTATTATTGTTGCTTCTTACGATTCTTCTTCAAAGTGCACTTGAAAGAAAGTAGATGCAAAATACTTCGTTTTAAGAAAATCCACATAATAAATGCTACTGAGCTTTTTCGTTGGAAAAACGTGGAGAAATAAAATCCAGGCTGATGTAAAACGATTTTAGGAGGTGTAATTTGGGGTTCACTTAGTTGTCTTATTATCTGTCAAATAGGACATGGACAGTTGTTTTAGAAAATTTTGGCGATGGCTGAAGTAGTCTGCACGTTGACTACAGTTTCAGACTCATAAAAACATCTCGCAATTTTCTGATGTGCATTAGTGTGTCAGTTTTTGTCGGAAGGTTTCAGTGGCGAAGGCATAGTCACTGGTCACAATACCGGCTTCAGCTGATAGCAATCCACAATCACATCAGAACTTCCCCCTCCGTCGGTATTGTGTAGCACCGGCGAAGTAAAATAATAATAAAAATGGCTACTAAATCGAATCTTCAACACTGCTATAAACAAAGAACGTGCAAAACCAGAGCTGTAAAATAACTAATTAAGCTTCACCTTCCGTAATTTCTCTAAGTAACCCTTTCCTATAGTTCCAGCACAATGTATCGCGTGTGTAGGGGTCATCTCCTGAGTGCTGGTCCCAGATAAAACAAAATCTATCGTATACGGGTAGCATACTAACTAAGCCCGTTGCTTGGTTTTATGGTTCACCATATTCAGTTAAAATCAAAATCAAAAACTCGTCAACAATAGTATCTTTAAGCCGTTGGTTTAAGCAATGGTTTTAAATTTGCCCAATAGTTTCAGAGATATCGTTGAAGCTTTGAGAAGCAAAGAACAATTAAAAAGAAAATTTTTTTTGTTTAAAAATTCATCAAAAATAAAAATGCAACAAGAATCACAGTTTTGGTCTCTAAACATTTAGTTAAACATATTTCGAATGAAATGAGCTTTATTTCATTGTAATCGGTGCACAGCTTTTGATCCTCAATAAAGCAGGATTTAAAAAAAAATAAAAAAAATATTTATTTAATTGAGCTTGAGATCCTATGTTATTTTGTATTTTAAATTTAATTTTTTCCAATATTTCGTTTTCACAATGTAAAACTTCTTGAGGGAAAATATTTTATAACAATTGACAAAATTAATTTTTATAAAAAGGCGGCACATTAAAAATTGAAAAACTCAAATATTAATAAATTTGATTTCTGTAAAATACTAAAAATATTATAACTCAAATAACAATTATTTTAAAAAATGTTTACAATGTAAAATTATTTTAACCCCTGTTATCTGTTAGTTAATACTAAATCTCTATAACATTGAGCAACATTAAATGTATCTGTTTTATAGTTAATTCGTTGTGTGTATGGTACTTTTATAATCTCTAACAGCGCGAGTATGTATCTATGTACGTCTATAGTTATTTTCTCTATCTGAAATGATTGTATTTTCAAAACCTGGATAATGATTATTATCTTTGGAATGTTAAGCATGAAACACACACGTTTATAAGAGAACGATTATTTTGACGACAACAGGGCAACATGGCTACAACAGGCAAGACTTCTGTAGGGTGTTTAATCTATCTAATCAGCTAAAAAACGCATTGCGCGTCGTTGGTAAATCGCCAGACAAATGCATGCGGGACAAAGAACAACATTGTCCCACGTAAAAATATTCAAGTTTCAGGAACGAGTCGCCTGATATCATTAGAGCACTTTCCATTAAAGTACCGTTAGAACACGTCGCATTCCGACGATGATAGAGAGGCGATCGAGTAGCTTAAAAATAGACTTTGCAGCACCGGACGATACATGCAAGTTTTACTGCATTTTTGGATCGGAGTAAAGATATCAGATGCATATATGCAGCTTGTATTCTCTTTATTCCTTAAATTAGTTTGGCATCATTGTTTTGTATAAAACATTCACTTAACCAGCGCCAACCAGATCGCTTGAATATCAAATATAAGAAATGTGAATTTATTTTGACGCAATTGTATTAATTTCTACTCACAACAGCAATTAACGTACGAATTTATTAGTTTTAATCTGCTCTTTATAGGAATAAACAATTATTTCTTTAAGTGTCTTCACTTCATATTGAAACAAAAGTATTGTTGCACATTTATGCCTTCGGGGAAATGCAAAAATTAAAAAAAAAAACAATGAAATGAAAAGCCTAAATAATGTTTTTTATGTCGTCATGTCTGAAGTGCTGCAACAAGAAGAAGAATAGAAAAACTTTATTTCAACCGAACGGG
Source organism: Dexiosoma caninum (assembly GCA_963924685.1). Classification (NCBI taxonomy): domain Eukaryota; kingdom Metazoa; phylum Arthropoda; class Insecta; order Diptera; family Tachinidae; genus Dexiosoma; species Dexiosoma caninum. The sequence continues at coordinate 89,514,549 of OZ004725.1, forward strand.
CGACCTATACACCTATATTTGCCACATTTCACATTCACTTTAGTTCTTTTCATTCACGCATAGTTTCTTTTTCCAACTGTCTCTTTATCAGTGTTTATTCGTTCCTGATTGTTTGCATCATGCGCTCTCGAGTTCAATTTATTTATGCAAGTGTAAACGCATAAATTAGTAAGTGCAACACATTTAGATGAATAAATGTTGCTAAGCATGTTGTAAATTGCAGTTGCCGAGTATGTATGTGTGTGTAATATTATTGTTTAATTTTTTATTTCGCCTTTAGAGTTCTTGATGATGTCGTCCCACATCATGCAAGAATGTAATTAATTGGAAAAAGGGGGTCATAACTTAAAATTTTAATAAAGCCATTTTTTTTTGTAAATCGTTGTTGTTTCGTTTGTGAAGTCATCCAAATACAGGTTGAGTTGTTAAAGGAAGATTTAAATTTTATGAGCACATTGGGCTAAATCATCGCAATGATCGTATCGCAGAATACATACAATCGAAAATAAACGGAACGCAGAATATCAAAGTTAGCAAAGGGAGAAAATTTTGATTGGAATCGAAACACAGAATAAGGTTGAATAACTCATGTTTTTAAACCGTTCTTTACTATTGGTTTGATCCATTAATTTTTTTATTTTTTTTTCATGGAGCGGCACTCAGGGGATGACCCCTGATGATGATGCATTGTGCTGGAATTATAGGAAATAAGGTTTCGCGAGAAAGGGTAGAGGGAGTAGTGTTTATTGACATTTGATTTAAATTTTCCCACATTAAAAGTGACAGGAAACACCTCTGCGGGAAGTCCATTCCACATACGTGCTGTTCGGCCAAAAAACGAATTTTCTCTGTAATGCGTAGTGCGAGTCGCCGCCAAATCGACCGCAAATGAATATGCTCTTAATTATAATAGCGTCGCGTAATGACTGGGTTTCGGGAACAAGTTCCCTGATTTCATTAGAGCGCAGCCCATTATAGTAACGATAGAACAACGAAACGCACCCCACGTTCCGACGATGCTCAAAAGAGTCAATAGAGTTGGCCACCTTACTGTCTCCTATAAGTTTCCTCCCCTCGCATTGAAATGGACCCTGTTCGCTTTGTTTTGACTTCCGTTATTGCAAGCTATCTCCGACCCCTCGACCACACGAGCAATAAGCTGTGTCTGAACACAAGCAACAACTTCATCGTCGGTGTTTAGTGACCAGTGACTATGCCTTCGCCACTGAAACCTTCCGACAACAACTGACACACAGAAAAATGCGAGCGTTTTTTTTATAATTTTAGTCTGAAACTGGGGTTGAACCCAGGTCTGTTTTGGTTTTGTAGTCAAAGTAAAGAGTACTTCAGCCATCGCCACCCTTTTTGAATATGGAAACTGTACCAGCAAAAATTTTGATATTTATTCACCATTATTTTAAGTAAAAAATAATCCTCAAGAAATTCACAACCAATTGCCAATGTGAAATCAATTAAATGTAGAAAAAAACTATTAAATCTTTCGCAACATTTTATAGAAATAACCGTACTAATGACGGGTCCACCCCATATATATTTTTAAAATATATTTTCGAAATTATCAATTACTTTACTGTCCATGAAAACTTTTATAAAGCCGAGTTTTGTAATGACGTATTAATAATCTAAATAAAAGTAATTTTAAACATTGTTAAGCAATAAATTTATCATATTTCACCGCAAGATATATTAAATTTTTACTAGATACGATAATAATTATGGACAAACTGAGAAATGCAAAAAAAAAACATTTAACAATTGGTTGGTTGTAACCTTTTACAATAAATAAATACATTAAATTTATTATAAAAAAAAATCATAATTTTGTGGCATGGTATGAATATGTTTTTTTTGGGTTTTTTTTTTGTTTAATGGCTTCAGTTCAAATGCTTTGTTCATTCCAAATCGTTCATTCATATTTAGTCAAAGGAAACAAAAAACAAACAAAAAAAATATAAGAAAAAAGAAAAACATTTTTTAAAAATCATGTTACTACTTGTCTTTTAGTTCCACTATTGCTGTTGCTGCAGTTACTTTAGCTGTTGCAACAATCCAATCCGTTGTTGTTATAGTTGTAAGGCATGCGCCAATAATTGCTTAACATTATGCACTGGCATGCATGTCTCTCTTTGCAATTGTTGGATTATTTTATTTTCGTTGTTGTTATGCTTCTGCTCCAAAGCATCCAGCAAAAAGAAAAACTTAAAGTTGCCGTTAGATTTTCGTTGTATTAAATTTTTTAAAAAGAGTTTAAGAGCCTTTAGGGAGGAAGGCACACCAGCATAAATGTAACAATTTTAATTAAATAAAAAGAAAATTAAATACAAATATGTGACTGTTTTCCTAACCTACAAAATTTTTGCACTCAATGTTTGAAGGTCTAATAATGATTTCACACCAAAAGTTAAAACCTGATTTTAACGTTAAAACCACGAACCGCTGATTTTGCGATCTCACTATAAATTTAATGAAATCAGGTCATAAATTACGGCATTCGATATCGAACGAAATTCCCATACATTTTAATAAAACTTTGGTTGTCATTTCGATTCGTATCGAATGTCTTAATTTGGCCCCAGGTTTTACCAGGTTTGTGTAATAAAATTTATTTTCTCCTCCCACAACTCGATGCAAGCATTTTCATTATGCTCTACCCAATTGCTTCTTATTCTTTTGAACTTTTTTATTGTTGTTGCTGCTGCGTCCATTGTTTTAAAGTATTTTAGTGACTATTTACAAAATTTTCCTTTATTTTTTTTAAATTTATTGAGCGTCATTTAAATTGCCAGCTGTTTCCAATTTTTTAACTTGGTAGCACTGTCTAAAGACAGTACATTAAAATCAAGGTTGTATTTCATTACTTAACTTATTATTATATTACTGATTACTTACATAACTTAACCTTTTTAAACGAATAAAGTTTTTAATTTGCAAAAAGAGAACCTTAAAAATGTTGCAGTCGGAATGCGTAAGAGACGCGCTAATTCATTAAAAAAAAAACTATTGAAAGAAATCAAATAAAAATGAAAGTAAAATTTGGCAAACGAAACACATATTAAGACTGTTGAAAAGAATTAGTTATTATTATTGTTATTGTATTTTTTGTAATACAAAATATCGGGTGGGCCAAATGTCACGCCTGCGTGTAAAAATTGAATAACTTTTTTGTTTATTATTATTTTTTATTGTTTTTTAGAATTTTAATTTTCCAATCGGCAGTCAATTTCACTGACGCAACGCATATCGAAATTATTTCAACACCTGAAATGCACCTAACCAAACCGCAATTAGTCGTTTAATTGCACGGTTCCGACAACAAGATGCAGTGTCAGACTTGCTACGATTAGAAAAACCGAGAATATTACAGAACTAAGTGAACATTGATCGTGTACGGGACAGTGTTGAAGAATATCCAGAAACTTCAACGCGAAGACATTCTGGACAACTGGGCATCTCTAGAACATCGCTTCGACGTATTTTATCACGTCATTTACACATGCATCCATACAAGGTCCAATTGGCCCATCAACTTTTACCAGTTGACTACCTTGAACGAGTGTATGTTAACTAGCACCAAACTATAGAGCAGCTAAAGAACAACATTCATACTGAGATCAGGGCAATAGAGTCTAAAACTTTTCGTGCACTAATGCAAAACGCTTGTTTAAGAGCCCAATTGTACATCGATGAGAATGGTAGTCATCTCTCTGATATTATGTTACATAATTCAAATTTAGATCGTACAAAGCTAATATTATATTAAAAAAAAAAGAAATAAAAAATAATAATAAACAAAAAAGTTATTAAATTTTTACACGCAGGCGTGACTTTTGGCCCAGTCGGTATTTCCACCATTTTTAGAACTGGTGGATGAGAATGTTCTTCACTGCAATCCAAAAATGCTTTGGAGTTCTAAACTGTAACCACGAAATTATCACCATTTTTTTTAGTTAATTTTAATAATTTTAATGCATTGCATTGTTGTTAATGGCGCAGGATTTCCTTATTAATATTCAAGTAGTTATAGGCTGAGTCATGAAAACGTTTAAAATAGCCGGCTATTGAAAATGTAACGTGTTTTTGAAACACCTTGTATTACTAATTAAAGGGAAAAAATCGTTGGCGAACTACACCAGCGCTACTCAAATCTCCTACCTACAAGCAAAATAACTACACTCTGCTCGTCAGTTGCCTTTACCTGCGTTTATCGTTTAGTTGAGCGCATTCAATTTCTCCCTTTCGTTTCTGTTAGATCTGAAGCAAAAAAGAGAAACTGAAATTCTTATGCCCAAGTCATTAGTTAGCTAATACAAATAGTTTTTTGTGTACTATTAGTTAAACTGCCAAATGTCATTGGTTAACAAATAGTTAGACAACAGCTGATTAGTAAATTATTATTACTATTTTTGTTTTGATATCATATACCATAATATAATATATAATGCTATCAGTTTTTTTATTTTCGATAATATTTTGGTTTTCCCGAACCAATTTCAGCAGCATTTCAATATCTTGAGCGGTAAAGTTCGATGACCGCGTGCTTGTTTTATCCATTTTTAAGAAATAATATAACAAATGTAAACAAAAACCATATAATATAACAGTGCTACCAATATTGAAAATGAAGAGATTGTTAGGGTTAGGTTTGGTTATACTGAGAATGTTAGTTAAACAATACACTGTGAATATAAAGTATTAGTTAAACAATAGTTATCATTTTAGTTTACTAATAATTAACTAATGACTGTGAATTCGGGCCTTAGTAGAAGGAAAATTTTAAACGATCACATAGATGGATCGATTTGGTTGTCTCAGTTACCCACTAAAAAAAGAACTTCCGAAGCAATGAGGAAGAGTTTGATCCGGTAGGAGTGCAAATATGGACCATTTCCAAGTAATTTTATATATGCTTGTCCGTGCAGGATGTTCTTTTTTTTGGCGCCTATTCAGTGAATCGGAGGCAGTGTTCAAGACGTCAAAAATTTGATTCTGATAAACCTCCCGTTAGTCAGTGTCGTTGCTTCCGTGGAGGTATGAAAATAGTAAAATTAATTTTATTTTTAATTAAGTTTAGTTTTATGTCTTGTTCAGAAGCCCACAAATCGGAATCTAAATGTTTTCGCAAATTTGTGACTCAATTTTTCTTTTTTCTTATTCCATTTAACTCGATATAAGCTGTAACCTAAATTCCTCTTAAAAATGAATAGGTTGTTAATCCTTCCTGCGTTGAGCGTAAGAATTTATTAATAAGGATCCGAAGAAGCAGTCCAAAATATTCATATTCTCGAAGATTGACTTGCATTTTTTCTTTTTGCTGGGTAGTAAAATATTTCACATCAAACGTGTTTTGTTTTTCCTTAAAAAAAATTATATCTGACTTTCACGTAAATTGTCTAAAGCAGTGAACTGGATTTTCGAAACAACATTCTCGTACTAATTTATCTTCTTCAATTGGTTGACTTTCGCTGGGTGGGTGTACTTCCCCAATTACTTGAGCTTAAAATAAATGTTATTGTTTTCATTATTATTAGTTTGAGCTTTGAAAACACAGCAGCACATGGTCGATAGTTTTTCCACAACCATTATTATAAAACAAAATTTAGTTAAGCCGTTAGTTATTCAGTGGCTGGTAACCAGTAATAAAATAATAATTTGTTTAGAGCACAAATAAACGTTGTAGGATGTACTTACGAAAAACTTTTGTTAAACACATTTAATTAAGAACAACTTAACTTGAGACTATTGAGTGTTTGAGTAAATATTAATTTTAAATGTAACAGGCTGCGACTTTTATTTGCAGGACTTTAAATACATTTATTTTTCAAACTAGGAATTTTGTGATTTCTGCAATCACATTTCATCGCGTTTTTCTGATGTGACAGATAGCATCAGAGCGCCCTCCTTCGTCGGTAATTTGTAGCACCACTGAAGTACAAAAATTAGTAAAAATGGGTACTAAAACAAAGCTTCAAAACTTTAATACGTCGCCTTGACATCAGAGGCGTTGCAACACTGCTATTTAAAAAAAAACACGAGCAAAAACAGAGTTGTATTATAGTGAAGCTTAACAATCTTTCATCTCTCTCACCATCCCTTTCCTCTAGTTCCACCACAATGCATCGCATGGGTCATCGCCTGAGTTCTGTTTGAAGATAAAAAATAAAAAAAAATTCAACACAATTTGCTGAGAATATTGGAGAATATCGAGTGCGGCAATCCCTCAGTTCACCAGTTAAAGGTTACAACGTGTTTTTATCTTCGGCTGAGGTCGCTGAGTCGTTGCCAGGGTCTTCGTAGGAATAATAAGATTTATTTCACTCTTTTCTGGAGCTTAACTAAAATCAAACTTTATTAGATATACTGATTACAACGAATCTTCGGCTTTTAATTTATTATTTTTTAATCTACATAAAAAAATTATAATTAACAATTTTTCCTTATTTTATTATACAAATTTCCAGATACCACACGTACATAAGATTTTTTAACAGCCTTCAAAAAAGGAGTAGCTTTTCAATTCGACTGTAATTTTTATATTTTTCTAATTGTGTTATCTCAACCCTGTTTACTGGGTGGACCGATTTTGACGATTTTTCGTACACTGTGGTCCTATTTTAATGGTGTGCGGATTGGCGTAATACAGCTCCCTCTCATCAGAACTCTTTGCAAGCTGGGCCGATTTTGATGATGCTTTTTTCATTGGAAAGGTCGTGCTTACAGTGTGGTTCCATTTTAATGGCGACAGATCGGCGGAATACAGGCGCCCCTAGAAAAAATAAAATTTTTTTTATTAGGTTAAATTAACGACGAGTCAAGAATAAAATAGAACATTTTTAAAGGTTAACGTAATGAGACACTAAGTGTAAAATAAAAATTTTTGTATTGAACAGCTTGAAGTGGGCGCCACGTGCGAAATGTTAGAGATCAGGAAAACATAAAACTAAATTTATGTGTGCATATATGGATATGCATAAAAGGTATTACATACTCGTATGTGCATATTATAAAACAAGTCATTTCTAAGAAAAATGGTTAAATAATTTCACTACAGTTGATTTAGGGCCTCAGTTGCCCAAATCCTTATTATATAAATAACAGCTATGAATGTTGTTCCAACTATTAAATTATTTAAATACTATTAACGATATGTGAAATAAATACGAATTAACACATCCATACGCAGTACATGTCTCTAACTGCTTTACTTTTGTAGAATGCGAACTAAAATCACAACCCTCTGAAATTATACAAAAACAAAAGATAATATAATCACTTTAGATCTGACTTAACTAAAGTTTACATACTTTTCCAAATAGCGGCAGATTACGTAAAAAAAGGAAAATTAAAGAAATAATAATAATTGTGAGCATCTCTCTTGAACTAATTTTTTTTTTGTTTTTAATTTCATCAGAGTCAGTAAAATAACAGTTACGAGTGGCTTTTGGGTATTTGATATTAAATTTTTAAGATATTAAAGCTTATTTTTTTTTTGACTGATTTCTTTTCGTTGCTGCTGTGCATCGCTGTTTTGTGTGCAACATTAAACCGAGTAATCGTTCGTTGCCTGTTGTCTGTGTTGTTTGTTGTAGTTGTTCGCTATTAATGCTTCTTTCTTGGTACATCTTCTTTAGAAAATGAAATAAAACCACATATTTTTCATTTCAATTTCGGTTTATCTTTTTTTTCTTCTTGGTTTTACTTAAAATTGTTTGCCTTTTTCTTGCTATTTGTCTTGTATGAATTTCAGCTTTCGTGCCGCATCATAACATATGCTTCCGACTTTCTCCGTCAGTGCTTACTTACATATGTGCCAGATTGTCCGTGTGTGACTGTGTGTGTGTGAGAGTATGTTTCAATAAATCCATATGTGTATGGGTGTAGAGTTCGTGTGTGCTTCTGACTGTTAACGAGGTGAAATTGTTATGCAATTGAAATGACAGCACTTTTGTTTTGCAACTGAAAACTTTAAATTGGCAGCACTGATTACTGTGACAGTCGTTACATGCAAAGAGGAATGTTGACATTTTTGCTCGTCACTGTATTTTTTAAAAGCCTATTTGAAGGAAAACGGCCCTTTTAACTTCATAATAATCATAATAAAAATATTTATTCACATGATATATACGAGGTTTGTTCAAAAGAAAAGGTAAATTTTGAATTTTCGCGGGCTGTGTACATTCAATTATCAAAATTTTTTTGTTATGTTTGTACACATGTGTTAGTCATATGTTGGCCTTGTCAATGCCAATTTGGATTAGTGGTTTTTTTGTTGACAACTGAAAAGGTTTTTCACGTTTGTGTGTGTTCTTCGATTTTTAACTTTTAAAAAAAATCCATTAAATTAAAATTAAATTTTGCGTTAAAAATGCAATAAAGTGCTCGAAGGCATTTGAAATGTTGACATGTGACATGTGTCCATGTTGTCTCAAAAAAGTGTTTATAAGTGGTACAAGCGTTTTACAGAAGGCCGAGAAGATGTTGATAAAAAGGTTTAGAAAAATTAAATCGAATAATAAAAGGTTTGTTTTATAAAGAAAATTTTTTTTTTTTTTTGGTTGTTCTGTTTGTATATTTCCGAATTCTCAAAGATTTTTTGGAATTTCATAGCTGTTTCAAGAATTTGATTAAATGTCTACTGACAATTTTGATATTAGCACCAAATGAAATGTACACCAGCTAAACCATATAAATATTATATTTTTTTCTTGTTTAAGGAACGAAAAAAAAAACCGAAATGAAAGTTCGTTCCGGTTAAGGTTACGGCTTTTTGTATTTTTTTTTTTTTTTTTTTTTTATCTAGGACCAGCACTCAGGAGATGACTCCTACACATGCGAAGCATTGTGCTGGGAACTATAGGAGAGGGATAGTAGGAGAAACGACAGGAGGTGAAGCTTAATTAATTATTTTGCAGCTCTGCTTTCGCACGTTCTTTTGTTTTTATACTCGTAGCAGTGCTGAAGCTTCGGTTTAGTAGCTATTTTTATTATTATTTTACTTCGCCGGTGCTACACAATACCGACGAAGGAGGGCGTTCTGATGTGATTGTGGATTGCTATCAGCTGAAGCCGGTATTGTTCAGTGACCAGTGACTATGCCTTCGCCACTGAAAACTTCCGACAACAACTGCCACACAAATACACACTAATGCACATCAGAAAAATGCGAGATGTTTATTTTTATTTAAAAATTTTTTTTTTTTTTGTCTGAAACTGGGGTTGAACCAGTTGGTTGTGTAGTCAACGTGCAGACTACCATCCATCGTGCCATCGCCACCCTCAATATAAAATATTTGGGTTCGGTTACGGTTATAAATTCCGGTTTTTTTCCGGTTGCTCTGATTTAAATATTGCAAACTGAAATAAGTTTACAAATTTAATTAACATTATACGATTATCCATTGAAAGCAGTACATATTTCTGCAATTAATCACAAACATCAACTGCAATCGAATATAATTATCAATTTCGCCACGTTCGAAATTTTATTGAAGGCAACCAAAAAGCTTAAGTATGAAATTCCACCTGCTTGTGCGAGTATAAAATTTTGTTGTTGTTGCTTGTTGGCATTTTATTTCTATTTTATATAAATGTTTTTGTTGTTGTATTAAAATATTCCTATAAATATACCTGGTTGGTTGCCCGCTCTTGTGTTGTTTTTTCATATGATTTTCGTGTTTGTCTCATTGTTTCAACATGTTGACATTTTTAACACTTTTTGGCATTTGTGCGTGTAAAAAAAGAAAGAAAAAAAAATTAAATAAATAAATAAAATATAATTAACAGAATTAAAAAAGCAGAGAATTCGAAATTTGTTTTTTATTTTTCAATAAATTGTTGGTGTTGTAACATTCATACATACTTTTATACGACTTTGTCAGTCCAACGAAATAAATGCCTGGCACGACAGCACCGAAATACGTTTAATGACACCACATTTTGTCATGCAACGTGATAATGTCTCAAGTTTTGCAAGCTGTGTTGGAGGTGTTTTCTTTTTTACATTGATTTATCCAAATGCTCGATTTTATCAAAAATAATTTTTTTTCTTTTTAATTAAAAAATTCAGTTATTCAAATATTTAATTTAAACATATACGTGCCCCAGCGCCTTTAGCAAAGAACTTATGAATTAGTTAACAAAAAATTGATAGTGTAGGTATAAAAAAAAGAAATTTACGAGTTATGTTTATAGTAATTCAATTAAATAGAAGCATTTCTATATCTTGAAATAAATAACGTTTTAAGGCGATTTTAAATAACGATATTCTTTGCATATTTCTCAATATTACTGGAAGGTGATTATACTCGGAGCTACCAACATATTTGAAACTTTGTTTAGTGGTTTCTAATCGGCATCTAGGAGGTTAGAGCTGATTCGCGTATTGATATTAGTTTGATTTATTCATTTTAAAAACAGATTTATTTATTTTGGAACAATCTAGCTGCTCAGCCACCCTGTATGCAAATTTCGACTACATTTCTTATGGCGCTCCAATTGCGCCAATGACAATTTTCAGCATTTTCATGGGGACACTTATTAATTGTTCATAATTTTTATTAAACAAACAAAAAATATTTCACAGCTGGAATTAAAATGGTAAAAGTAGGCGTTTTGAAGCCTTTTCTCCCTCAAGCCTTTTGCGTTACGGTGTGTAAATAACCTCCGCAACGGTAAGCAGTCGCTCGCTCGGAATACTCTTTGGTTTAAATGTTGTTTATGTCGGACCAGCACTCAGGAGATGACCCGTTCACATGCGATGCATTGTGTTTAATTGTTTTTTTTTTTTTTTTAATTTGGACCAGCACTACACATGCGATGCATTGTACTGGCAGTTGAGGAAAGGGATAGTTCGAGAAATGACAGGAGGTGAAGCTTCATTATCTTACAACACTGCTTTTTGTACGTTATTTGTTTTTATAGCACTGTTGAAGCGCCTCTGATGTCAAGCAGACGTATTAAATTTTGAAGCTTTGTTTTAGTAGCCATTTTTCAGTAATTATTTTACTTTGCTGATGCTACGCAATTCCGGCGAATGAGAGGGCTCTGATGTGCCTGTGGATTGGTTATAGCTTATTTGATCGGATTTGCGATTAAATATGACTGAAAGTAAGTATTTAGTACTTGAAGTATTCAGTACTTTAGGAAAATCCGTACTTAGCGTAATTTTGACGGCGCTTGGGATTAATTTAACTCCGGATGGATTGATTTCGAATGCAAATTTGGTACTGATAAGATTTTTTTTTGGGTCGCAATCGGCTTATGTCTCTGGCTAAATTCTGGCAGAATGCACTGTGTTTTTCTATATTAAATTTTCAAGCAATATTTCAAATAGACAAGCAAATTTAAATGAATTGGGTGTTGTACGAATATGAATGGCTTTTTGAATGTGATTGACGTCTCATTGACAATTAGTTGTCTTTTATTTTAAACCAACTTTGTCAAATCATTTGGAATAGTATAATTTTTATTTTTATTTATTTTTATTTTCTTAAAAAAAATAATAGTTTCATACACTCATACATACACACATGCTGTAATCAAACCCTCGTTTGTAATATTGAACAACAGGTTGCTCGTTTGTTGTTTATTTTGATGCATGAATGCTTCATTGAATTGATGGATTAGTGTTCAATGTATTTTGATACCTCACCTTTTTTGTTTTACTAGTTTTGTCATGATATTTATTTTGGAAATATTTGTAAATGCATAATATGACGTTTTTTCTTTTACGATTTATTTAAGAGTCGCACAACACGATTGTAGATGAGAACTTGTTTAAAAAAATTAATTAAATTTTTAGTTTATATACAGTTCTATACTCCATTGCTAATTTGAAGAAAAAAAATTCATTTTATTAATTATTTTCTTTCTTTTGTTTCAGGTAAGAAAGAGTCCCCATTATAATACACTTTTAGTAAAACTAAAATTCATATGTTTGGTAAGTCTTTTTCAAATGGAAATTAATTAAGTATTTTATAGTGATTTCATATCAAAAGTTAAAACCTGATTTTACCGTTAATACAGCAGATTTTGCGTTCTCACTATAAGTTTAATTGCAACAGGTTTTAAGGCACCGTTTGTGTAATAAAATTTCATTTATTTTCTCCTACCACAACTCGATGAAAGCATTTTCATTATGCTCTACCCAATTGCTCCTGTTTCTTTCGCACTATTTTATATTTGTTGTTTTTAATTATTGTAGTCACTTTATTTACCAAATTTTCCTTTATTTTTTTAATTTTATTGAGCGCCATTTAAATTGCCAGCTGTTTTAAATTTGTTAACTTGGTAGCACTGGCTGTAGTACATTAAAATCAGGGTTGTATTTCATTAAATCAAATTAAAACCAATTCAAATAAAGTTTTAAGATGGTTTTAAGAAACTATTTTTATATGTTAAAACCAGGTTTTAATTTGAAACCAACTTTTGCTTTAGAACCACTCAGTGTGAAAACACTATTAGAATTCGTAATGACGGTATAAGAAATGCAGAAAGTTTCATCTCAATTCGTTATTGTGTTATTAAGTTCATGTATTTGCTTTTGAAATACTGGCAAATATTTTAAAAAAGTAGCTGCCGTAAATGGCTTCGCAGCTTTAACCAATTATGGCTTTTAATAAATGTTAAGTAACATAATCTGTGTTTTCACTTACGTCACGTCTGATCTTTGCATCCTTTAATGCCACTTGACCCCACGGCTCCTTAACTACGACTACTACTACTACAACTACTATACAGCAACTACCCATCAGACTGACAAAGAGGAATCAAAAAAGAGTCAGTTTTAAAAGGTGTCTAACTGACTGTCAATCAAATGTTCGTTGTATATTTTATAATTTAGCCTCCAGATAATGGCAATCAGGCTTTTTCCCTCTGTCTGTGAAGAAGGTGCAATAACAAGATTCTTTAAAAAAAAAATAAACAAACTTAAAATGATGAATAATGAAAAGTTTCACTTGTGATTTCTTTCATTGGGTTGCATAAAACAAAGCAAATGAAAAAAACATATGCTGCATTTATTGCTGGCTGATTATTTACGCAAGTTTTTTTTATAAAAAATTTGTTTTTTTAGCTGTAGTACACGAATTTGCACGTGGAGTTGAGCTGCAACAAAAGATTTATGAGTTTTGCTGCTTTGTTAACAATTGAAATCCGATATCTGATATATAAAGTGCTTTGTTGTCACTAAAGCTAACATATGGAATAGTGTGAATAACATGATTAAACATACTTCGCATGAATTGATGTGGGACATTTCAAAATTGTGTATGTGTCCTGAGTTCGTAAATAATATTGCAAAGTGACATTTTGTATACATATTTAAAGAATAGAGACGAATTTGTAATCTGACAGATGCTATTATCAGTGGCAGGCACCACTGAGAGAAAATCAAATGTTTATATTTCACAACCACAGATCGTAGATCGGTTCAAAGTCGGCTAACAGCAGCCACCGATGGCAATTTTCGATTATTAAGCCGGACACTGACCTGCATATGTTTTATGGGCTTACGAGGGGTACTATTTATATTTCGGGGGCTGTCAATAGCTGAAATCTGGCAACATCATAATAAAGTTTGACATTTTTTTAGCATAAACGTACTCATTTACAACGTTAGGATGTACAAGCGCTATTTGTTTTGTTTAGAGCGCGTTAAGAATATTAATTTGACCGAAAAATAAAAATTTCAAGAGAAGGTTTTCGTTGGATTATTTTTTACAACTTTCTACGTGGATTATCTCAACAAGAATGTGTCGATAAAGCACTATCAAAAACCACAGTATATCGCTGGTATAGTGAATTCAATCGTGGTGGCGCTTCGGTCGCCGACGATATCCGTGCAGGTCGTACCAAATCGATTGTTGTGCCACAAAACATCGGTGCAGTGCGTGAACTGATAACGCTAGATCGTCATGTGACATATTGTGGATAAAGGCATCCTTGCACATTAGTTCCATTTCAATACATTCGATTTTTCGCGGTTACTCCATAATTTATCAATCGCTCAAAAAAAAGGCTCGCATCAAGTGGTGTAAGGAAATGTTTAAAAATTTCGACTGTAGTGCTTCGAATCATGGTTATATGCGTATGAGCCAGAAACAAAACAGCAATCGAGCATGTGGGTATTCCAAGACGAACTAAATCCAACAAAAGTTGTTCGTAGAAGAAGAACAGCGAAGCAAATTATCGTTTGTTTCTCCGGCGAATGGGCCATGTGGCCACCATTTCGCTTGAGCAACATAGATCGGTCAACTTTGAATGGTGTACGATCATTGGTTTGCCGCAAATCTTCGGAGAAATTTGTCAAATTAACCGCCAAAGACAAAGCATTCTCCATCATGACAATGCGAACTCTCACACTAGGCACCTGCAACGGATCATTCACTTCTATTAAAAACAATGAATTCAGCTTAATACTGTGATGGTATTCATTATACAATACACACAATAACACAATTGAATCATACACATAAAAAATGTGTCATTCACTTAAACATGCATTCATCATTCACTGCGCAATAAACATCACAACAAAATTCACTCATTGATTCACTGAAATCAACTGAGTTCATATTTTTATTTTGCGATTTCAAGAAAGCAAAGACATTTTTGTTAAGTTAATGAACGAGAGCAATATCAGTGATGCCGATTTGTTTGTTTTTTTTTTGTTAAATTTTTTTTTGGACGAATACAATGACTTTTATATCGAGCGATATACACACACACAGTTGTTTAAAAATGCTATTTAGTCAACAGTCACAATTCATACAAAGTATGAATGTACAATTTTACTGATTTCTACCATTCTTGCAGGTGCCTATCTCACACATCTCGTCAAACAAGTGAGTTTTTGAGCAGTCAAAACCTAGAATTGATGATTCATCCTTCGTACAGTCCTAATTTGACACTCAATGACTTGTTCTTGCCGAATATCAACGATTTACGAGCGCCGAAGAAGGAGTTGAAGCATTCAAAAACCATGTTTTGGAGGTGTCTCAAAAGCAATGGAAACACAGCTGTGACAAATGCTGTGAACGATTGCAGAAGTGTATTGATCATCAAGGGGAATATTTCGAAAAACAATAAAGCCATTTTCATTTAAAAATTTTTATTATTGTATGGTATTCTCGAAATATAAATAGTACCCCTCGTACCTGATTTAAAAAAAGTTAATAAACTCATTAATATTAATACGATTTTTATTTAATCATATTTTTTTTTGTCTTTTCGTTTTGAAGTAAATGATAAATATTATTTTATAAAATAGACTCGTATATTTTTAAATAAATTTTCAGTTTTCGAACCAATTTTCCCAAAATAAGAGCGCCCGACAAAGTGAAAATACATCATATTTTAATAATCTTGACATTTATCAATAGAAAAAAAATCATTGTTAATTCACATATTAATTTTCCAACTCACTTGACCTTTCTGTGAAAATACCCATATGTAAGTCGATAAACAATATTCATATAAAACCGGCTAAAAGTAAAAATACAGTTAAAATTGTACGATCGTTAAGAATGTGAACAATGTGCGATATCATATTTAATTGAAACAACCCGCTTTAATGAGCAGACCTTCGAAGCATAAAAAGAAAAAAACAATTCAGGCGAGTTCAAGATATTTTTTACTTGAAAAAAAAAAAAAAATTATGACCATAAACTTGTTTTCTCAGGCTTGTAAATTTTTTTGTGAAAACGATATCTATGCTTTTTCAGATTATAACAACGATCATGTGTTAATGATCATAATTCTAAAATTATAATTATGAACCCAGCTGTCATATGTTCTTTGTTTGCTGTTGCTTCGATTTGTCTAAATGTTACAAACTGCTGGTGGCTCAAATTGTGTGCAATCCCAGAAGAAGACACTACCACAGAGTATTTATTTTCAGTATAAAAATGACCTTGGATTAACTAACAACAACTGTTGGCTTAAATGGCGACAGCATATTGTTGTTGCTCTTGTGGTATTCCGTTCGGTAGGGCAACTTAAATTTCGTGTGGAGATTAACTTTGTTTAGCAGATGCTTTTCACTGTCCGCACTTGATGCATGCAGGGGTTTTTTATACATTTTTTTTAATCTTAAAAAAGATGTTTTTGTGTTTTATTTCTTTGCTGGTTTTTATGTCACACCACACCGTACTAAAACAAACTGTTGCATGCCACACAAATTAATTCTTCTCATCTGTTGTTGATTATTTCATGAATTTTAGTGTGTTCAGTTTTTTTTTTTGATTTTTCTCTTGAAATTTAAGTTTCTTCTCATGAATATATTTTGGTGATTGCATTCGTACCTTCGTTCAATTCGTTGCCTTAAGCAAAAATTTAGGTCGTCTGTCTATAGTCTGAAGTTGCCATTCATCCACAAGCATGCGAACATCGAACTTTTGCTTGGGTAACATAATTTTTTATAGAAATTTTTCTCAGAAGTTTTCAATAATAAGTTGCTCTCTTTATATTCACATTTTCCTTAGGCAACACGTATGCATATACTTACATACACACATCCATACATATGTTGGGCATATTTATTATTTTTTTTATTTATTGCAAAATTTTCAGAAAGAATAAGAAGCTTGTTTATGTTGTCAAGATTTCAAATAGTGGAATACCGCTTCCATTTACTGAGCAGAGGAGAACACACTTTGAATACACTAATTCAGAATTATCGGTTGGTTCAAAAGCTGAACAGAGTATGTTCTCTCATCGCTTGTGTTGGAAATCCTCATTTGTATGTTTTTAAAATATTTAATACCTGTTTTTCTGTTCAACAAAAACTATCTAGTTACCATTACTTTATACATTTTCACTCTGATATATATTAATTTTATATATGTATATATAATAGAAAAGAATAAATTAATGAATTAATTCATAGACATATGTACTTTTGAACATTGACGAACGACTTTTATTTTTTATCAAGAAAGGAAATAATGTTTTTGGCCTTTTACTTGTTTACATTGAGCTTAAATTAGCAGCTGTCTTATCAGGGACTTTTGATTGAACAAACAAGCACGCACAATCTGTATCTTCGCATTGCATAATTTCCATCATGTTAAACTCAATGACGATTTAGATTTTATAAGATTTCGTTCTAAAAAAACTGAACATGTGCTTGCTGTCCTCAGTATTATTTAAGCGCTCTGGTTGGAATTGGGCATCAGATGGATGAACATGTGAATAGTGTTTATGGTCCTGATACTAACCATTCCCCGGTCTTGGTACCAATGTTTAAATAAGTACTCTCCATTAATGTTTTTAAAATTGCTGACTGTAAGGAAGAAAGGAAACAGCGAAGCTTGCGGTTTTTTGAATTTGTAAAGGGACATCCAGCCCCCAAATGATATCCATTCAAATTTTATTTCACAAATTTGTATATCCATCCCTGAGTGTTGCTTATATAAATTTATTTTTGTTACCACCTGTTTACCATAAAATTATGTATGTTACAACATTCAATTTCAAATAAGTTTTTGACCTGTAAAAAATACATGTGCAATTTACCTCTGGACGCGTAATTTACACAACAATATTGTGTAATTAATTTTTTTTTCATTCATATATCGCAGAAACATGGTTAATATTCAAAGTTTAATATTTTGACGTTTCCGATGTCGTAACAGACATAAAATTCAAAATAGATTTTTAGATTGATTGTGACGTAATTTACCAAAATACGCATTTTCTTAAAATTTTACTCATATATGAGCAAAAATAGCGATTATATTAATGGAATTCGAAAGGACAACCATTTCGAAATATAAACCAAGACTACAATTTTAATTAAAATAATTAAATAAATTACAACGAAGTTGACACTCCTTTTATGTTCAGTTACCGTTATATAAGTTAAAATTTTTGCAAACAAGAACGCTGAGAATATTTGTGATTTACCAACCAGAAAATAATAAAATGAGTATTAATAGTGAATATGATTCCACTAACACAGTTAAAAAAGTTAATAAAAATTGTGAAAATGAAATAAACCGACTGAAAAGAAACCAATACACGGGCCTAACAAAATGTCATATTATTTTTCTGTTTGTTATACGATTTAGCTGGTCTATATGTACATTTTATTTGGTGTTAATACCAAAATTCTCAGTAGACGAAATTCCTGAAAAAAAATTTCAAATGTTTATACAAGAACTCCCAAAAAATATTTGAGAATTACGAATATACAAACAAAATAAACGAAATAGATTTTTCAATGATTTTTTCTTAAAAAAAACATACATTTTATTATTCGAATAAAATTAATAGGTTTATGTGCTCGTGGCGTACCCTGCAGCAACACAGAAATATATTTGGGATATTCAAATGGTAGTTATACAGTCATGTGTTTTAAAATATTAACTAAAAAAAAAAAAAAAAAAAAAAAAAAACGCTGGCCGTGAAGAACCCATCATAATTTAGTGTGAAATATAAAAAAAAAAATTTAATTCAGCTGATAAGAAAAAACACTTTCAAATATTTGATATCAAAATGCCAAAAACAAGTGAAGAAACTAAAATAATTCGAATTTATAATATAGTAAATTTTGTAATAAGTACATCACAAATGTTAAAATAAATATAATCGAAAACAGCTGTTGCCAGTGATATGAGCTGAATAACTTTTTTTGGATGGCGGTTAGTGGCTGAATGTTAAGTGGCTGCCAGCGAGATACAAATAAATATAAATATAAACAAACATAAAAATACCGCCCGTGTTCCATGTTGTTTCGTTTTTTTTATGGACAGCTTCAGCACTGCTACGAGTATAAACAAAGAACGTGCAAAAGCAGAGCTGTAAAATAATTAATTAAGCTTCACCTTCTGTCGTTTCTCCTACTATCCCTTTCCTATAGTTCCCAGCACAATGCATCGCATGTGTAGGCGTTATCTCCCAGATAAAAAAAAAATACGAATCAGAGTTGAAAAATGAAGAAATACTCGTACTACTAGCGTTGGTGAGTTTCAATCAAGGCGAATTAATTAAAATTAACACTTCTGTCGGCTTATGAGAGACTTTTGGCGCACAATTTTTTAAAATTTAGTCTCCGCTTCCGGTTAAAAGAATACATTTTGCATTGAAAAACTGATGAAAATCTCGGTTCTTCAAAGTTTGTCCGGTTATGGGAGATGTCCGGCTATAGGTGTCCGTTAGGAGAGGTTTCACTGCATTTGTATTTGTTTAATGCTTAAAGAGTCCGACAGAGACGGACGCTATTTAAGGCAGTAATAAGCCATTTTCGTACCAATATATTTTTTGATCAATTGCTTTGATATTTTGTTACAAACGGCTCAACCTTGACGAAAACCTGTGTACTTTCGGCCCTCTTCCTATAGCAATAAAACCACTATGCTAAAATACATATGTATGTATTTTTAAACACATAATGCTATAAGTATATAACAATAAACATAAGAGAGCATTGACAAGTGCAAAATTTGCAAAATATTTTCATATTTCTGGCAGCATATGCGGCAGCATGAATTTAATGATTAAAAAAGGCTATACATAGACGAAGCCAACGAAGCAACTTGGTTTAATAGCTGCAATGGTTGCCTCTTTTATATTCAGCTTGAAATTAATTTTTGTTTTAACCCTCCATTAAAAGCACTACGCTAAATTTCATTATTATTATTATTTTTTTTTCCATTTTCAAGTATGACTAATTATTATGTACAAAAATTCAAGGTGATTGTATGAAATGAAAGAAAAACAAGCTAAAAGCAATTTGACAAGAGATTAACAGTCTAAAAGTGTATCTAATTTAATTGACTTTTCCAAATTTTAATAGCATTTTTAAAGAAGCTTAAATCAACATGAAAATACTCTGTGTCTCTATTGTTCAACACAACACAAGTTACGAATATACGAGGGCTACCTAAATAATAATAGTAAATCCTATCAGTTGTAGAACGCTATATTCGCTATAATATAACATAAATATTTTTTGTAATCTCGAAAATTATTTTCTTATCTTTATGACATTCAGTGCAATGAAAGTGTGATGTTTTTTTTCACAAAAATTTATTTCATCGATAAAAAAACTCACTTGTTACTGTGATTTTTTCTATGGTTTTTTTTTACCAACAACAAAAATTGTATAGTATAAAATTACCAATTTCGCCCGTCAGCTGATTCAACGGTTTTTAACGAATTTTTGCAGCTAAACGTTAAAGTTTATTTACTTTTGTAAAAAACTTAGGAAACGTGATTGTAAATAATTTAATAATTATAATAATAAAAATGCAAAAAAAATAAAAAAAAAATAAAATTGGTAAGAAAACATACGTTAAAGCGAATTGATAAATTCGCCTTCCGACAACCTTATATTACAAAACGTTCGCCATTTGTTTATTATTTAACTTCGCCGACAATTCCAAGGCGAATTCACTTTACATGTAGTGTTCATAGCTGTAATATTTATATTTCATATAAATAAAAAGATTTAATTACAAAAGAAATTCAAGTTTTTATTTAAGAACCCAAGTTATATCAAATTCATTACAATCATTTCAAAGTCTACTAACATTTTTTATTATATATATTATTTATAGCCAACAAAACCCCCTCAAATGGTGACTGGCTAAACAATTTTTATTCATGCTGTAGAATCATATTTTAATGTTAGAAAATAAATTTTTAATTTCGAGAATTATGTGTTCTTTCACGCTCACGATATATGCACATAGTCCCCCTCGTTTATTATTGTTTCTGAACAAATAAAACTAAACTAAACATGTTTCAGTTCAAATAACAAGCAAACTTACAACAACAAAAGAAAAGTGAAACTAAAATCATCGATTGGCTTGTTCAACATTAAAGAAAAAAGAAACATTAAACTAAAAAAAGTACAACTTGTAGGCGGGTTTTTTCTATTTAAAATAAATACAGATATTGGAAATAATCCGTAGCTGTGTGTTGCGAGTCATGACAGGAAGGAAGTCAGTCATTTTCATTCCCCCCATAAATTAATAGCATTTATTTTTTTATGCGACTACTAATTTTGCACTGAATCTTGCCATGTAGGAAATATGGCCACAAAAAAAGTAATGGTTTCCAAACGAGCTATCGATCTGTGGACAGTTTAACGGGGTATCTATACATGTGCACAGAATCTCATTGTGGTCTGCTATTTGGCCACTCTCATTTGTACATAAATTTACATTTTAATGTTATTTTTGTTTGGTTGTCTTTAGCACCAAAATACTCATAATTGTGAAACACTTGTCTATTTCATGCTGAATTGACGACTGGTTGGCTAATTGTTTGCTGGTTGTTTATTTTGTTTGTCCGTTTATTGGAAACGGGCCAAATATCTTTGCTAAATATGTACTATCTACCATATCACCCGTCTATCTATAACTTGCTATAACTTTTAATATGGCTTTTACTTGTTGTGTGTAAATGAGAAAGCTTTAAGTTTTGCTACGCTACTTCTGCCAGAGATTAAAATGCGCTGGTTAATTCTTTCAATCAACGATTTGTTTTTGTGTTTAAACTTTATTGCGATTTTTTTTTGTGAACTATCTATCGATTTTATTTATTTTTAATTTGAAAATAATTTTACGAAGTTAAATGCTTTCAATTAATGTTACATGACATGAATATCGCAAGTTTTTTTTTTTTTTTTTTTTTTTTTTTTTTTTTTTTTTTTTTTTTTTTTTTTTTTTTTTTTTTTTTTTTTTTTGAGGACACATATTTTAAAAGTAGAAACACAGGAAAAACAGGAAAAACAGGAAAAACTTCTTTTGACTTGCAGAGGGTTCGAACCCAAAACCAAATTACATTTCATACAAACTATACCAAATGATTTAATTTTCTTTTTGTTTGCAGAACGGAACGCACTCACAATACCAGTTGAAGTGCAGAGCATAGGAAGACGAAACTTCAGGATATAGAGCGTCGAGAGCAGGATGTCATTACAATAATTTCAAAATACTCGAGGGATATAGATGTTTTCCATGTTACAGATTGTTTTTCAAGGCACTAGTGACTCGTATCTGTATCGACAAGTTACAGAAGTTTCCGCATGAAGAAATATTGAGGGTGGCGATGGCTGAATAAGTCAGTACGTTGACTACAAAACCAAAACAGACCTGGGTGCAACCCCAGTTTCAGACTAAAATTATAAAAAAAAGAACATCTCGCATTTTTTTGATGTGCATTAGTGTGTTAGTTGTTGTCGGAAGGTTTCAGTGGCGAAGGCATAGTCATTGGTCACTGAACAATACCGGCTTCAGCTGATAGCAATCCACAATCACATCAGAACGCTCTCCTTCGTCGGTATTGTGTAGCACCGGCGAAGTAAAATAATAATAATAATGGCTACAAAACCCAAGCTTCAACATTGCTATAAACAAAGAACTTCCAAAGGCAGAGCTGTAAAATAATTAATTAAGCTTCACCTCCTGCCATTTCTCTAACTATCCCTTTCCTATAGTACCAGCACAATGCTTCGCATGTTTGGAAGTCATCTCTTGCCATACTCGCAATAACATTTTCCCTTTAAATGCGTTAGTTAAAATTTCTCTATTTTAAATAGGCTAGTGATCAATAATATACATGCGGTGAAAATTACATTGATTGTTACTAAGAAACAACCTAAATCAAAGACAAAATTGTTAATTACACTGACAAACACTAGCAGAATGGAACAATATGCTGTTTTCGAAAGTTGCTACACTTTTATCTTTAGCGTTCTTCGTGTTTTGTCCACCGTGTTTGGTTATTAGTATTCTATTTTCTAGAAATAGAATACTAGAAATATTCCTCGTTATTTTTTTCCATTTTTAATGGAGCTCTCAATTTATCATCTCTAACTTACAATAGTCCTTGGTATTACTTGATTTTTTGTTTCCATTATTAACTGTGCACATATGCTTGGTTTTTTGATTTTTTGTGCTAAATTTTGTTTATTATTTCAATATTGAGAAAATAATACGAGCAGCTGAGCCAGCTGTTTATGGTGGCGATTAGGGCAATACTGTGAGTCACGTTGAATCGAAAGCGGTGTTACCCATAAGGATGGTGGGAAAAACTGTTTTACCTGGTTACGGTTATGTCACGTCTAATTCAACCTTTAATTTAATTTTTTTTTTTTAATAACAACACAAACTCTCGAAGCACCCAGGTGATAAGACTAATGCTCAAGCACTGGAGTACGGTGGTACTCAAATTATTAATTAAATTATTAATGACGTTCAGAAACACACATGGCACTTGATATTGTATTTATATTTGCCCTGCTCATAAGTTTTCGTGCAATTGACTTTGTTGTTTGCAGCCAACTTGTTTGATTTCACGAGCATTTATTGAGTCAGGTAAATTAAAAATCAAATTGAACACAAAACTAAGGCGTAAATGAGGACAAACTCGAATATTATATGTATAAACATACACATGTACGTAAAGAAAAATGTGTTAACTGATCGATAATAGAAAAACAAAAGCAAAAACAAAATAAATAACCAAACTGTTAATAAACGGACATTTGGAAAAACAGTTTAAAGTTGTTGACTATCAAAATTGCTAAAAGCGGGCACACAAATAGAGCGACAAAAAAAAAACCATGTGACGACTAAATTAGCCTGGTTTTTTTTTTTTTTTTTTTTTTTTGGTGCATGTATGTGAAGGAATATACATACATATGTATTTGTAATTTGGTTAACAATTGCGGCTTATTGTTGGTGTTTTCTTTTTTCGTTGCTACAACTTTTCCATGGCAACATCCAATGTTTAGTTTTATGAGAAAATTTACAAACTGCAAAAAACGAACAATAAAAATGTGCGCATGGCTTAGTGGGTTTTTAGGTGGTTCCACTATTATAAGAGCCGTGTAGTCAAAAAACTTTCAATACGGTCAAGTGCCACATGCAACAAATTACTATGACCGCCTGCCTTCGAATTTACAAATGTGCACATGTACTTCAAATTCTTTTCTCGGCTTTACTACTTTTTTATTGACTTGTGATGGGCTGTATTTTATAATTAGAAATTTTAATATTAAAATGTTCCTTCCCACGGAACGCCAACCGAAGGTTCAATGCCCTATTTGTGCACCTTTTAAAAGGGTGGTTTCGCTATATTTAATATTCCTTTGTATAATGACAGTTTTGTTTCTCTTACCGAGCATTTATGTTGCCAGTCAGAACAATTTTAGGAAATACAGGAAGTATATCAATCAATGGTTGCATGCAAGTAGTAGCAAATTATGCCCAAATTCACAGTCATTAATTAGCTAATAGCAATAGTTTAACCACTAATATTTGATTCACAGCTTTTTGTTTACTATTAGTTAAACCGTCAAATGTCATTGGTTAACAAATAGTTAGACAACAGCTGATTAGTAAATTATTATTACTATTTTTGTTTTGATATATAATATCATTTTTTTTTTCGATATTATTTTCGTTTTCCCGAACCAATTTCAGCAGCAATTCAATTCCTGCGTGCTTGTTTTTATCAATTTTTAAGAAATAATATAACAAATGTAAACAAAAACCATATCCTGTGACAGTGCTGCCAATATTGAAAATTAAAAGATTGTTACGGTTACCATTCTTTGGTTATACTGAGGATGTTAGTTAAACAATACACTGTGAATATGAAGTAATAGTTAAATAATATTTATAATTTTAGTTTACTAATAATTAACTAATGACTATGAATTTGGGTCTTGGTCTAGTACAATTTTTACATTTTATTCAATGTATTGTGCCATCACCTTAATTCATAAACTGATGTTGAGAAAAGTGTGCATTGACTCACGCATTCAAATTTAATGCCATAATTCATGTGCTTCACCATCTCCGCATACTACATCTATGTCATATATTTATTTATTTGTATTTTTTACGAGTAGCAACACAAGCAATGATTGATTGCCTACTACTGGCTGTTACCTTCTATAGGAAAGGAATAGTGATTGTGGCGACAACAGGTGGTGAAAGGATATACAGAAACAGTCTTCATTATCTGTACATTATTCCAGTTCCACATATATTGATCGATGAGAAAAATTAACGCTGTCCAATCGATTCCTATGAACATTTTTTCGCCATTTATGAATTTCCAATTTCGCCGCAATAAAGGTGGCCGGTGCAACACCTACATAATTATGTATATAGTTCTCTCCCGTTCTCGATTCCTATAAAACTTCGCGCAAATTGCACGAAGAGAAAAATTAATGGCGACCAAGATGGCTACGTGAACCTTTACGAAGAAGTTTGCCATTAAGACATATCACTAATTTTGCCATATTTACAGTTTAAGCCCGGTATAACGAATTATATATATCAGACGCTTTCGTTAAACTGGGAAATAGTACGTTATACCGAACAAATTAGTTTTAGACGAAAATTAAAGTCATTTACTATTAACTTTAAATGTTTGTGTCTATTTTTCATCTCAATGCAGGCAAGCTTGCTGTAGTTACTCGCCAAAAAAAGTCACCTGTTGTGTGAAAATTCGTTTTGTGAGGCAAAAATTCGGACCGAAAAATGTATATTCCATTATTATAAAATGCTGTTATGGCTGCCATATATCACGATTTATAGTCTTTTAGAAAATTTTTTTATTTTTATTTTATTTTTTTATTTTATATCTTCGACCAGCACTCAGGAGATGAACCCTACATAGGCTTGCCAGATGGCCCGGATTCGCCTGGATTTTCCCGTTTTTTATGTCTGGTCCAGTTTCCAGTCCAGTTTTTTCATATTTTATATTCTTTTATAATGAAATTAATATTTTGTACAGAAAAATTGCATTCTAAACACAATAAAATTACAACTATATTTGCAAATGTTTAGATTATATCTTTTCCTAAATCCAATTAGTACCATTTTTTTAATATAACTGACATTTTATAAAGTATCATCACTGTCATTTTTTGCTAATTGTATATTTAAGTCCAACACTAGTAATTTTAAGTGCATTTTAAAAATGGTCCAGTTTTTTTTTCTAAAATCCAGGCGAAAATTTTACGTTTTCCAGTTTTTAGGCTTTTAGGATCTGACAAGAGTACCCCTACATATGCGGCGCATTGTGCTGCAACTATCTACAACAATGCTTTTTTTCACGTTATTCGTTTTTCTAGTAGTGTTGTAGCGGCTCTGATGTCAAGGAGACGTATTACATTTTGAAGCTTCGTTTTCAGTAGCCATTTTTAGTAATTATTTTATTAAAAAATTAACTGTATTTGTTAGTGCTTTTACCTGTATCATTCGTAATGGCAGGTAGATAATGGAAAAATATGGCCATTAAAGCGCGTGTTTGTTATGCCGGGCTTCGACTGTACTTTTTATGTCTGTCGCTTGGAGCACAAAGGGCCAATGTCGTTATTTTTCGGGTTTATGTTTGAGTACGTTTGGAACGTTTTCGCAAAATATTTGCTTGAATACGAATGTCATAAAATAGACGAAATAGACTAATACGAATAGATAAAGAGAAGCGCAACTGTGAGGTATTGCTATTAAAAAAGTAGTGTGTGTGGAATATGTCATCCATGTTGCGTGATCTTGTTTCCGCCCATTTCAAAAGCGAATGGAAACAATGAAATTTTGTTAGAATTTATGTACAGGTACAGTAGAATTATGCCACAGTACCACTAGAAGTTCTACACTCGGAGACTCTTAAAACAGCCACTAAAAATTAAGAACAATATCAGTTTAAAATCGAGAAGACAGTTATGCAAAGATAAATCTACAGATTACAATTTATTTCACATTTTTTTTTTCTTGGATCGGTGTTCAGGGGATGTGTCCTACGTATGCAATGTATCGCACCGGAACTAGTTGGGAAGGGATAGTGTAAACAATGCGTTTGATATTTTCATAAATGTATATACGTGAAGATAACGATTTCCTAAGCAGTTTCCTGTATTTAGTTTGTCGGAGAACTGGTGCACACATATACTCTATTGTTACAAGATATGCACAATATGTAGTTATTCCCGTTAATATTAGTGATAGAAATATGACATATGGCCACTCGCGCCATGCTTCTGTATTTTCACTTAAAATTTTTGTAAATGATAACGCCTGCTACTAAATTTAAACTTAAACCCGTGCTTGAAATGTCATGTGTTGTTTCAGCGTTTTTATCTTCTCTCGTTTTATTTCGTCTAAAATCTCTAAGTCAACTTGTGTAATTTCCTCAATCCATTCACCTGCAAATTAATTATTTTTTCATCTCTTGCTTTTTCAATTCATCTGATTGTTAGACAGTGACTTGAACAAACAATTTTAAAATAATTTTATCTTTTATATTCAAATTAACATTGGCTCTTGTTTTCCAACGAACAATTGGTCAATAAACTGTAAAGATTTATAAAAAAATAATGTGATTAATTAAAAAAAAAATCGTCGTCGTAAAATTGAAAAAAAAAATGTATCTTTCAAGTGAAACATTTTTAATGACCATGCACGTCAGTTTTATTGTTTAATTGAATTTATTATTTGAATTTGTGAATCTCTGAAATGCTAATGCTAGTGCCATGCAGTCAGATCATTTCATTAATAAATCTGTTTTATGAATTTGTTTTGCGGATTATAGTTAAAAGCTTGCAACAATTTTGGAATTAAAATTGTTAATGCGAGAGCTACTGATTGGAGTTTGTTTGGTACATTTTACTACTGGCATTGATTACTCGATAAAGACATTTCAATTTATTTATTCAACGTGAGTCAAAATGAATTCCTAGTACAGTGGACTTCGGTTATAACGAACTCCGCAACACCGGGTAATTTTGCTCGTTATAACTGCAGTAGCAAATTTTTTTTTATTTGAAGTCCTGATAATATTTTTTTTTAATATTTTCTTTATTATATATTTTTTTTTTATTATTTATTTGTTTATATATATTTTCTTTCGCAACATATCTTTGCAAATGTTACTGGCCGTTATTTTTTGTTATATAGCACATACAAGAAAATGTACAGGGACACATATAAAAGCAAACCATAATTTAACATTAACTTTACTACGGAAGCTGCCGGCTTGTCCCAATGATTGAAAAATAAAATAAAACTTGGTGACGGTATATGCCGTCCTGTCCCTACATTTGTCGCTAAATTTGACGGCATATGACGTCTTGTCCGCGAATGTGTTAAGTCCTGACAATGTTTTGTTTTTAATATTTTCTTTATTTTTCTTTATAATTGTTGGCATTGTAGACTTATGTATATATATATATTTCATATATTTCACTTTTTTCCTATGTTTTTTTTAAAGCTATATTTAGAGAATTTCTTTCATATTTTCGTAGTTTTGACATTTCGAGTTGCTGTGAATGTAAATTTATTACTCATTTTGTAACTGAGAGAACTACTCTCAGTAGTGTTACCAAATTGTGTTAAATAATTTAAAAGTTTAAAAATACACCAGAGAAAAATTTGCGATATAACCGTGTAAATTTCCATTAAATTTTCTCTATGGGAATAAAAAAAAAACAGTTGTTAAACGTACTAATTTGTATGAAATATTAATGCAAAACTGTTCGTTTTAAGGGAATATTCGTTCTAAACGGTGCTCGTTATTACCGAACTACACTGTATTTGTTTATTGAATTTTACTGAACAACAATGATTAATTTAATAAACTTGCTAGACTTTTAAATATATTCATGAAGTAATATTTTATGTTAAAAAATATATATCGGTGCAGCTGCTAGAAAAACATACGACTGGCAACACTGCAATTTTGGAGAGCTGCTAAACTTGTTAAGTTAGGTTTGGTATGAAAGGTCTTCGGATATCCTGTGTCTACGCCTAATCATGGTCCCATTGTATCGCCCGATTGGCAAACCGCAGCATAAGCTATCTGTCGCCTTCATCCGCAATGTCAAACCACTACCTTGGCTGGATAAACGACTCTATATACCCCTGACGGGTCACTCCGACACCTCCGTAAAGTATTGAGATGTCCAGACGAGCCGTCCTCTTCCTGGAGAGGGCCGGACAATATCAGAGCAGGTGTAAACTTGTTACCCTTCATTAGACCATTGAATACACTGGAGCCTCGATTTGCGTCATTAATGGGGACCGGGGTAATGCAACGCACTGCGTAACGTCGCAAACCGAGTACTTTTTTTTATATAAATGCACTGATTTTTTTATAGATAACCGCGACATTTGTTTTTTTTTGTCTTAGCAGAAGAATTAATATCGGGAAATTTCGTTAGTTTTTTTCGTGCATGAATCGTCTTTAAAGTTTTGGTGTTTTGTTTTGTAATATAATTTATTCTTCTAGTTTATTTGTATATAAATACATGAGCATGAAAATAAAATTGAAGTCGATAATGCTATTATATCGATTAGCATATGTGATCAATGGACTTTAGAAAATGAAATCTCCGCAACTGAACTGTATTCAGTCGTTGTTTTTTCAAAAATAATTTGCCAAAAAAGCAACTTAAAATTTTCAACTTTTTTAAAACTAATTAAAATGTAAATGTACCAGAAATATATGAATAAAAATTTTTTGTTAGAAACAATTGCATAACATATTTTGAAAAAATTTTTGGGAGCGGTTGGAGCCCAAATTCAGTTTTCGCGACTGGTTTGGTTTTTAATCGGTCGCAAAAACCGAGCGCGGACGGTTTTTACCAAAAAGTTATATTTTTAATAAAAAAAATAACTCGTATTCATATTCTATTTATTTCAGCAAGTGTGTTTAACTAAAAATATATTTAATTGAAAAGATACAGATAAAGAAATGAAGAAAATATATGCGTTTTCTTTCTTTTCTTAAGTTCAACCCGAGCAGTGCTTCTAAAGTCAAACACGCTACTATTCTTACTGTAACCTACGTAGTGGGTACTCCCAATTTTTACATGCAAATAGATAAATGCTGAATCGGGGCAGAACTCTAAAAGTAGCGAAAATTGCCACAATTATCAGGACTCTTTTCTCACATTTAATTGGTTTTATTCTGAATTTTACTTTAATTGCATTTATGAAATGATAAGTGCTTTTGTTATTATTTTACTGTTTTATTTTTACACTCACGCTCATATTAACTTAGTAATTCAAGCAAAAAAAAGAATAACTTCAAAGTTGCACTCAGCTTTGGTTGGCAGTAGTAATTCCTTTATGAAACGAGAAGTGCCAGAAAGTTTTTTAAAGCAATTTTATAGTCAAAAAGAAAAGTTTTCCCTGACGAATTTTTGCTGTTATTTTTTTGTTTCTATTCAAATGGCTCACCAATTTAAAATTTTGCTAATATAATTATGAAATTTTTTTTTGAATTCAAGGTTTTTAATTAATTTTTTGTTCGTAATTTTGAGTTTATTTTCTAGTTTTTAAGTTTATCTAACAAAAAAAATATTTATTTTAAAGCTAATTATAATTTTTACAAGTAAAGCAAATTAAAAACAGAAATACAAACGGGAGTGTGCGGTTTAAATATAGTTTATGAGCTGAGTTTTGCTAAGAAGACGTCGGTGTGGCAGATGAAAATATTTTCCTTCTTTTATTTATTTATTTTTTTACTTTTTTAACTTTGTTTCTTGCTGTTCTAATTTGTGCTGTGAATTTACTGCTTTTTGTCGAAATTCTGAAATAATTTAGATAAATTTATTTTCTTATTACAGTCGAACTTCTCTATAATGAATCCACATGGAAACACAAAAAAACTTCATATTGAAAGTAAATGGTACAGAAATCTTTTTTTTTTCATTTTTATTTAAAACTAAATAAACCTGGTGCGCTTCGCTATCCCCACACCAACTTATCTAACTTTATACAGAATTTTGTTTCCAAAAAGTACCTTTGTCAAATAGTACATTTCCTAAAAATTTTAAATTTCCAAACGCCATTTTTTTTTAAGTACTTTTTTCAATACTTTTATATAAAAAAGTACTTTTTTTCATGTCACTTTAGTTTTAGTTTTCTACTCAAAAAACCGTTTCATTTGATACCCATATCATGGAACGGGGTAAAAAAAAGAGGTGTCCGCCATTTTGTAGTCTCCGCCATATTTTGTTTATAATGATTTCATTATATTTTACAATGCGCTTTGTAAAATCCCTTTCATTTTATACCCATATCATGGTTATAATTAAAAATAGTAAAAAATTAAGATGTAAGCACTATTTAACGGTCATAAAAGTATCAAGGTAAAATTTTACCTCCAAAATAGGTACACTGAATTTGATTTGGGTAACTCTTAGAACAAACTGCAAGATCCAGCAATATCTTGGCGCTATAGCGCCGAGGAGAGACGTGTGAAATTTAGTTCGTGAGTGCTTAAGGATCTCGAGTACTATTTTTTGTTATATGTACACACAACC
The DNA here is from genome assembly GCA_963924685.1 of Dexiosoma caninum. Lineage (NCBI taxonomy): Eukaryota > Metazoa > Arthropoda > Insecta > Diptera > Tachinidae > Dexiosoma > Dexiosoma caninum. The sequence continues at coordinate 89,545,858 of OZ004725.1, forward strand.
ACGATCGCGCATGACTCAAGCATAACAAGTGTATATGTTCGAATTTCGAATAACTAAGAGATACATTCGAGATTTTATCTAGAACAATATAATGTGTCAGTTGTTATTGGAAAGTTTCAGTGGCGAAGGCATAGTCACTGGTCAGTGAACAGTAACGGCTTCAGCTGAGCGCCCTCCTTCGTCGGTATTGTGTACTACCAACGACGTAAAATAATTAATAAATAAGCTGCTAAAAACGAAGCTTCAAAATTTATTATGTCTCCTTGACATCAGAGACGCTACAACACTGCTATACAAAAAAGGGCGTGCAAAAAGCAAATTGTAAGATAGTGAAGCTTCACCTACTGTCGTTTCTCTAACTATCCCTTTCCTATAATTCCAGCACAATGCACCGCATATGTAGGGGTCATCTCCTGAGTGCTGGTCCAAGATAAAAAAACTATTAGTGTATTTAAACACCGAGAGAGGAGTCTACATACTGAATTTAAACCCTCTAGCTTTAGAGGTTTGCGGTGTACGTTGAAGAGTGAATGAGGTGAGCCAGGCCTTGTATTTTTATATTTTTTCCAAGCAAATTTGGAACCGTTGTTTATGGCATTAAACGATTCGTGATGACTTGCCAAACTTTACTGAGCAGAAATGTCTATCCCAGTTTTAGATTTCCAGCTTTCAAATCATAGTTTGATAGTTCTTATGCAGCTAAGAAAAACACCCGATATATAGATATACATAGATAGTGAGGCTTTCTCTTTCGGCGAGGGTCCGCACCTAACCTAATCTATAGAACCAGGTATTTGAGTTTGGATTACACTTCCATTTTCCATCCTCAACGTAAACGTCTAATACATTTAGGAATTCACAAAACGCTACCCAATGATGGGTACCGTCTTATTGACATCAGCACTTCCTTCTTCATCGTTATCTGAATCTGTTAATGTAGAAGTAAAGTAATGTTTAGGCATCAGGATTAAATTAGTTTTATTTTTATTTACGTCTTTTTGGAGACCCCTCCATATATTGCACTTCCTCTTCTTACACAGTGTTGTTGGCGGGCGTAACAAAAAATGGCTTGAATTAATTCATTATTTTATTCCTTTTTAAAGAAAAAATCATTGTGTGGAAATTCATTACAGGGAGATTAGAATATATTGCGGGTACTGTTGGCTGAGCAATTAGCGCGTTTACTCTACAAGCAGAATATCGTCAAACCAAAAACTTTTCTTCTGTGTCCAGCGTTACCATTTCTCAAGTTTTCCCTTATTTTTCAAGGTTTTTGAAATGCCAAAAAGTTTTCAAGTTTTTAGCTTCAAAAATAAGTTTTTTTGAAATTCATTAAAATTTTCAAGTTTTGTTTATTAATTTTTAATTTACAGATACATGTATGACGAAAATATTATTTGATGTTGCCATGTATTTAAACGATTTTATAATTTTCCAGTATTAAATGTGTCTACTCCCTCTTTAATACAACTGTGTAATATTGTTGTTTTTTATTACTGTTTGTTTTTCTTCTAAAAAGTTTTTTATTTAAAAAAGCATGGAAAAATATTTAAAGAGAAACGGTGAGGATAATGGAATATTTTTAGTTTTTAGTTTTTTAGTTTTAGTTTTAAGCAGCAATACAAGTGGAGAAAATAGCTTAGGATACGCTACAGACACATCGAAGGGTCCAGAAAAAGCTAAAAAATGGGGATCTGCTCAAAATCGTGGGAAGAATAAGTTTGTTGTTTATCTTTTTTTGTTTATCTTATTTGGAATAAAAATGAATTGAAAATATGGGTGCCTCCGTAGTTTAGTGCATGAGCATTAGTCTTATCAATATGGAGGTGCGGGTTCCATTCCCGCTTAGACCCTGGGTGTTTCTACAGACAAGCTTTAAGAGCTTCGTAGAGTTTGTATTGTCTTAAAAAATGTATTTTTTTGCTTTTTTCATTATTTGGACACTTTTGTGGAAAAAAGTTTTTTGTTGAAAAATTAAGTTTTTGTTTTTTTAAATAATAGTTTTTCTTAAAAAATATATGGTAAAGCTGCCTGTGTTTATAATGACAGTCGGTATTTCAGCAGTAAAACGTCGGCAAAGTAAAATAATAAATAAAATTGCTCTCAACATAACATGAGGGAGGCAGCAACTTTATAGATGCTCAAAAAGACGCACGTGCAGAGTTGTTTGCAAAAATTAAGCTGCTTCCAACCTGTTGTTGTGCAATGTATTGCATACATCCTGTATTTTTTCAATCAATTCATAGTGGTGCGTACTCCATCTACAGCAGTTCTACTGTATTTTTTATAAATTACCAGCTCACAAAAGAATAAAATAAAATAAATTATTAACAGTTTTTGTTTGCTTGTTTGCTTTTTATTTTGCTGTATAGTTGTTGGAAGTTAGAATTATTTTTTTCCGTGTTCAAAGAATTAAGTACTTGAACTTTTGATGACCTTAAATTGAAATTTCAGTCAAATTTTATCCGTTAGTGAGCGCATTTCGTTCATTGTGATTGTTGCTGTTTGTGATTTTTTCTATTAAAATTTAACAAACGTTTGAAACATGTGAAGGGTTTTACTATACTGTTCCATTATTGAATGTATTATTTCGTCGATGGCAGTGGTTAATTAAAATACACCAAAATGTAAAAAAAAATTAATATTTTGACCAACAGTTTTTATTCGATTTAAACTTTTAGTGATTTTGATTCTCGAAATGTGAATTCCACTTTTCACTTGATTTATTAAAGACATTTGCACTTTTTTGTGCTGTGACATGGCTTTATAGCGCAACAATAAATTGCAAATATTTCAAAATAAAAGGTCGAGAAATACCTTGCATTTTTGGTTGAAAAGAACACACCATTAAAAAGCAAAGAGTTTTTTGTGCATATTTATTCCACCTCATTCCACCAGAATTTAACCTCTGTTAAGACGATATGATGCGGTTTTTATTTGAAATGTCATCATTATTCGTAAATGTCAATTAAGCTTTCAAGTGAGATCTATCACACATCGAATTGAGAGAGCGTAAGTTTTGGAAGCCACGTCGACGTTGACAACTAGAATAAGGGCGATTACTTATTTTTGAACCGTGGGGATTTTGAAAATTAAAAAAAAAACAGAAAATTTGCAAAATTTCATGAAATATTTATTTGGGGCAGTAAATGAATGCCTGCCATTGACTTTTTAAATATTATGTCATGTAAATGTTGGCCGCTGCTATGCCGTAGGTCGGCTGCAACTTTGTCATATTTTTTCCAGCAAGTCGGCCGGTATCTCACCAATGGCATCTGCAATGTAGTCTTCCAGACCTGGAACTCTGGTCACGTTCTCCCTGTACACCAGAGATTTCCCCACAAAAAATAGTCTAGTGGGATCAATTCGCTTGATTTTGGCGACCAATGAACTGCTGCAAAACGTCAGATTAATCGCTCGCCAAGCTTCCCACACAGTAGGTTCATGGAATCGCATGCCGCGCGGCATGTGGCAGCGTGCTGTTGAAACCTACATGTCAACCAAGTTCTATTCTTCTATTTTGGACAAAAAAAGAAGGTACCTTAACAACGGCAATTAATTGCCATATCGCGATCTTCGTTGACACTGGCCGATACAGCAGTATATTTAACTCGGTACGCACTCTTCACAAACGGCTTGGCAGTTTAATGTTCAATGAAGCCAAAATGCAAAAGTACAAAATTTGGTCACAACAACTTGAATAGCTTGTTCGGTGGGTCGATTTTAAAAAACACACTTCTCACACGGCACAAATAAAATTCAATGATTTGCAAACCTTACTGAGCATTTTTGGCATTGGCACATGTCACGAATCTTTTTTTTACACTAAAAAACTCAGTATACCACTGAGCGAAATATCAGTACTTTTTTTTTTTTTTTTATTTTTTTTATTTGGGACCAGCTGCCTATGATGACTCCTTCACATGCGAAGCATTGTGCTGGAACTATAAGAAAGGGATAGTAGGAGAAAAGACAGGAGGTGAAGCTTAATTAATTATTTTTGCAGCTCTGCTTTCGCACGTTCTTTGTTTATACTCGTAGCAGTACTGAAGCTTCGGTTCAGTAGCCATTTTTGTTATTATTTTACTTCGCCGGTGCTACACAATACCGACGAAGGAGGGCGTTCTGATGTGGATTGTTATCAGCTGAAGCCGATTTGATTTTGAGTAGATTTTCCATACAAAACGAAATCTACTCTCTCACTACATTTGGCCGAAATCTTCTCAAATCTAGTACTAGTACTTTGAAATGCAACTATGGTTTTTTTACAAAAGTATGTATGTATGTATGTATGTATGTAATGCTGATTGGTTTGTTCGAACCAAATGTCAAATACTATATTGAAAAATTTGTGTACTAAAATTGAAATCTTGCCAAATTTCAATAAAGTTTGATGTAAACGGTCTAGATTTCAGATCAAAGCTACTACATTTCAGTCCTGTATAAACAAGCAAACAAAAAAATCACCCAAAAAAAAAAAAAATCTGAGCCCTGCTTATAACAAACAAACGATTATGGAATTTGTTCTAACCGAATTATCCACTGTAACCGACTCTTTTTAGAAAACTAAAGAAAAAATTCGTTCTTGTATTTATATTGATAACAGCAATAAAATTGAAAAAATAGTTTTTGTTCTCAATGTAAATACACGAACGAATTTTTTCTACCGTTTTCTAAAAACAATCAGAAAGTCCCTGTCCATATTGTGAAACATTTGCTGCAAAACTTTTTTGAATTCTCTTTTGAAGCTTCTGCAGTGTCCATACATGAAACTTATGCTTCATGTTTCGTATTTTTTATTTCTCCCTTCTATCTTCTTTCTTTAATTTTTTTTGACATTCTCAATACCGAATGTAAATATAAAAGAACTACCCTGTGATAGAAGGGGTGAATATTTTTTTTTGGATACACATTTGAAGCACAAGGTATAATTTGAAGCAAAATGGACGCTAAGAAGAAAAATTATATAATAATTTTTATATAATTTTATATTTTTTTTTTTACATTTTTGATTATATTTCAAAAAAAATTAACAATAAAACAGGGTAGCTATTATTATGATGATCTTACCAGTATACCAAACGAAAAGAAATAAAATGAAACGTCAAATACACCTCATCTCAAAAGATGCAAATAAGAAATTCAACAAAAGCTGCATGTACATGAAACAGCGTACATACTTCCACTCCTCTTCCCCTTCTCGTCTACAAACTCAAAAGTTTTGCAGCAAATGTTTCACAATATGGACAGGGACTAAAAGAGTGCATAAATTTTTTACGCTTGAAAAAAGAAATAAATCGTTTTCCAATAGATTTAAAGAAATACAAAACGTGACACTAAAAGCAAATCGCCTTAAAATTTTTAATTAAAATTTTATCTGAAAAAAATCTGAGAAGGTCATGTTTTCTATTCTCAAAAACATAAAAAGTTAGTTTTGAAATTTCATGTGAATGAATTCATTCTTTTTCTCAAAGAATCGACATTTATTTATCAACTTCAGAAAACAAAATTCAAAAAGGTGTGCATTTTACATAAATTAACATAAAATTAAAATGAAATATTTTTCTACTTCAGCAAATCAAATTATTTATTCAGAAAAAAAGTATTAAATTTGGCCTGCAGCCATTTGCTTTCGTATTCAAATTTTTCTTCGTCTTTTTTTTTATAGTTAAGCTGACAACCACTTGTAAATTTTTTTTCATATTTGAATTTTAAACAATGTTCTTAATGCACTGCGGTAGGGAGTGTGCCTGTGAAAAATTTTCATTTTCAAAATTTAGTTTTTTTTATTTTTATTTGATAGAACGTCTAATTTAATATATTTTTAATCAGAGGCGTTCATAGCCCTGACCTTTTTGTTGTACATAATAAATTTAGATAAAAAATTGGTTTTGTTTCTTAATATTTAAATAATTATTGTTCAAAGGTGTCACATTTATCTTTAAATTACATTATTTACTAATTTTGTCAAACGCCTCTTAAATTGATTTGTGAATAAACATCGGTTTTATTTACCAATTTTGTATTGCTTCTCTTAATTCTGTTAATTTAAATCGTTTTTGTATTATTATTTTTTCGATACTCCAAGAAAATGTTCGATTTGATTTTTTTTTTCAAAGATGACTTAATTGCAACACGGTGTTTACGTACCACGCAAGTGTTGTGTTGAAGAAGCGGCGTTTGTAGTAACCTTGCAAGTACCGGAAAAATATTTCACGATTTGTACATACATGTACAGCGTGGGCCAAAAATTACCATCGGGTTTAAAAATTTAATAACTTTTTCGTTTATATATTTTTTTATTTTTTTTTTTTTCAGATTATAAAATATACAAAATGGAAATTTTTTTACACTAATGGGGTTTTCTTTTCAATCAAGAATTGTGTGAATATGGAAACGTAAAAAACGTGCAGTTTGGTGTATGTTTTCTAAAATGTTAGAATGGGTGGAATGAGGCACACTTTACACTCCACATAAATCTAGAGTGCTGAGAATGCCATGTACAAATGAGCATTCACAGCGTTACCTGACAAATTTCATAGGGGTACCAGACAAAGTTTAAAAATCGCTTAGAGGCCCTTTACATTAAGGCAATTGAAAGGCAGACAGGCGAAGTTGGTCTGCGAGGGGTTGAAGAGGTAAAGTGTGTACTATATGAGTCTCTGTACCGGACATTTTTGTTTCTCTTTTCTATGTTTTGCAAGATGTTGCTTCATATTTTTTTCTCACTTCATCGTTGATTTACTACTATTGGCTGTATAGTACACAGCATATCTACATGTACAAAAACATACGTAACATATGTACATCTGACTATAAAGAAGAATTAAAAAATTTATTACTGGCTCTTAATGTCCATTATGTAAAAGCTTTGGGCAAGTCCAAAAGAGAATTGAAAAAATGCCCGACTTTTAAGTGCTTAAATGTAAAAGCAGACTTAGCATAGGTAGAGTGAAAAAGTTGAATTAAAAAAAAAGGTAAAATTTCCCATTATTTCCATATTTTATATGGGCAAAAAATAAGAAATGATTATATTGTTAATAGTGGTTTGTCAATGATATAAAATGTAAATGGTGTCGCTATTAGAAAAATTGTTCTCAAGAAAGAAGTTCATTAGAAAAAAATCGGTTATACTGGGATTTGATAAATCAACAATCTGGAACGGTTTTTTTTGTCAATATAATTTTTTTCAATATTAATTTTTTTGGGTTTTTTCTAGTGTAAACATATAGAAGTTGCTGTAGGGAAAATATTTTCTGAAGTTACCGTCAGCAAAATACATATCTGTTTATTTCTTTATTTACTAAAAAAAAGCACTGATGATATTTTTTATATTTTTCGCACTATATTTTTTTTACTTTGCACGTCCCAAAAAGCCATCAATGAGTGATATACTTCAATTAATTCGAATATTGACAATAACAGTGTCACACTACGTTAAACTGCTTCAATAACTTGATGCATATCAGAAGCATTTTGAGCGTATATGTCTGACTTTTTTTTGCAAACAAACGCACACAAAGACTAATATTGAAGCTGAATATTGATGCGTGTAGCATCCACTTTAGTGGCAACTTTAAGTTCTTCTGAATGTTGACGTATTTTGAGGACGTCTGTGTCATGTGTTAACGTTTAACAGCTGTTATTATTCGTACATAATTTTTGTTAACGTTTGTGCAGCTGATGTAACAGCCGCTTATTCCTAAGGATATGCCAGAAAGGTTTCATGATTTGTGCCTGCTTTAAGAGGAATTATTTAATTTTAATATAAAATATATTTACCAACTTTGAAATTAAAAAAAAAAAATTATATAATTTTTTCTCTTCTATTTTAGGTAAGTGGCCAATGAAGGAAATGATATGATGTAAATGAAAAATATATGTAATATTTTGCCATGTCCCCTAATAAAATCAGTAAGTTAAATCTTTAATAAAAACTATTAATCAATGGTCGCTCGTAAATGCTTATCCAAAATCAAAATTGAAAACCTCTCTATTTTACTTTAATTCAAAAAAATTATTTTAATTTCCAATCAAGGTACAACACGAGCATTATTATTACTTTTACGTATCTTCGTTTCATCGCATACAATTTCCCTCAAATGGTGTTAAAAGACAAATAATAAATGAAACCCAACAAATTTTATCTACACAAGTCAATTAATCAAAATAATAAAAACAAAAATAGAAATAGAAAAACACATGTTTCTTTCCTGTAGTTCATTGAAAAAAAGGACGGCTGGCAATTTCTACAAAAATAAACTCTCTACGTTTTTATTTTTATTTTCTAAGTTTTATTAAAAATAATTATAAAGTTATTCATATGGGTGTGTATGTGTGTGTGTGTGTGTGTTCGTTTACTATTTTTGTTTAGTAATTAAAGATGATAAAATGAAATGAAAGCAAAATAAAATATGAGTTTAATTAATTATTTCCAAGAAAAATTGAAAGCCATGATTTTATTAAAAATTTTCTTTAAGGTGCATTTGATTAATACATTAATTGATTAATAGGTTCGATGTTACGAGTATTAATTCTCTCGTTTGGGAGATTAAAAATGCAAAAAGTGACTCATCTTCATTGCTCTTAATAAGCCAGCACAGAGGTTCAACATGCATTAGAATTTCCAAGAATTTTCATCAGATGGTTAAAGAACTCTACTTGCTCGACTTTTTTTTTTTTTTTGTTGGCTGAGTTAGTTGTCAATAAGTAATACCTACAAATATTCGAAATCAAAAAGATCTACAAACCATTACCTTAAGAGATGAAGAATTCATAAAAATTCAAGTTGTGTATTTTTTAATAAAGTTTTTTTGACATTAAATTCTCTTCGAAACTTCAAAACGTCAAAATGTATGTTTAGAAGGTTATAAAAAAATACTTTTAGTATATTGCCGCCGATCTGGCAATGCTGTCAGCTGTTAAAGATCTGTCATCATTTGCGAATATGGTACAGTACAAATGTGATGGTTATACGTGGCCACTTTTCGAGCACTACGGGGTCGTCGTCATTTACCTACTGTGCAAGCAAAGGGCAAGATTATAAAGGAATTTTAAGAGAATGGAAGCGTTAGAGATGTGGTCAGGCCTGTGCATCTTTGCAATGTGTTCACTGCCGAAAATATCGCTACTGTTAGTGAAAGTGTTGCGGAACCGTTACCGTCAATTCCGAGCGCTATGGCCGCATGATAAGCGACTTTTTTGGCCTGCAATTGAAGATTATGAACTGTTTTTTTTTCTTTTAGTTTTGCAAAGGGAAAGTATACGTGTATTAATTAATTGTTATTTGTTTTTTTTTTCATTATATAAAATTATTAGGAAATTATTCTAATTTTCGAGGTAATCGAGTAATTTTAGAAATTTATGCGCTTAATCGAGCAATATTAAAAATTCGAAATCGATCAATTCCTGCCTCGAAGAAAAGTCCATTCTATATTAATTAATTAAAAGATAATAAAAATTAAAATTTGATATATGTATGCCGTCATTATATCGATATACATGTGTATATAACAGGAAGAGACATTAAACACGAGGAGGCTTATTCTGTATTGCGATGCGAAAGTCAATGTGACTCGAAAATATATAAATGCGAACAATTTATATTCTGTGTTACGTTATTCCCAAAGTACTTTTTAAATCGCATTTAGAAAGCGAAAAAATGTCGAGTCAAACATATATAAAAATAGGAAAATATATTCCACTGCAAAACAGCATTCGCAAAGCGCAAAAACGTAAGGGAAAAATTATATTTTATTTATTTATTCATCTATTTATTCTTCAAATTATGCAAAAAATTATACAATTACAGTCGAACTTCTCTATAACGTAGCAGTTGGGGACCGTCAAATTTCTACGTTATAGAGAAAATTCGTTATAGTGAAACTGCAGAAAATTTTGACTACATTTTTTTTATGTAGAAAATATATTTATTAAGACAAAAAAAATTGTTTTTACATGAACACATTAATTTTTTTTTTATTAATACATACATATGTGACTAAATTGATGCAAAAAATCGATTGTTAAAAACTTCGCAATAGAGAGATTATTTAGTGTGAAAAATTCTATTTAGGTCTTAAAAAATTGTACGTTACAGAGAGAACTTCGCTATAGGGAAGTGTGTTCACGAATTTTATTTGTTATAGAGAACATTTCGTTATAGAGAAGTCACGTAAAGAGTGACGTTTATTTGTTATTTTCTTGAAGAGTGTTGCCACGATTTGAAATAAAATTCAAATGCGAAAGTCTAAATAGCATATCAAATTTCTACATACAGAATAAACCTCCGGGGCATTCGATATCCATCCAAATTTAAATGGAGATTTCGATCGATATCGAATAGCACACATACACGACAACAAAAGTGTTAAATTCGGAACGTGTTAAACTCACTGACAAACGGACAAGAGTGTTTTTTTTTTTTTTTTTTTATTAATTGCCTTCAAGTAAATATTATATACTCGTACATATATTTATTAAAGACTTTTGCATAAATCTTTTTTTATTTTATTAATTTTATTATTTCTCCAATTGTCTGTCAACGGCGACGTAAATAAACAACTTTCCGTCTATCAGTTTGTCTGTCAATCTTAATTGCATGGCCTGTCAAAAGGGGTCTCTTTCTAGTCTTTTTTTTTTTTTCTTTTTTTCTGGTTTTGTTTTTCTGATGTCGTCGACACTTTTTATTTCTTTTAGTTATACTTTCGGTAAATTTTATGCAAAAAGAAACACTTTCAAAATTGTGAAAAGAAAAACTTGAGTTTATTATCATATTCGTACTCGCATTATAATTATCATTTGCCTTGCAATTGGAAATTATTTAATTATTATCTATTTTAAACTGAAAAGGCGATAAAAGAAAAGAAAAATTATAATTTTTATACCTTTTACGTGTGTCATGGCTTGTAACATGCCAATAGCTTTTATTTATTTTATGTATATTTTTTTTCTGATGTTAAATTAATTTTTTTATTTTGTCTTCCTTCAATGAGTGGTTGACTGGCGGCATGTACGGTTTGTGGTTCCATGGAGTCATTGAAGAAGAGAAAAAAAAAGTTACATTTACGTATGAAGTTTTTCCTTTTGTTTTTAAAAGTATTGGCCACTTTTTGTTACTCTTTAAACCACAAAATGCATTGAATTTTTGTTTTATGCTGAAACTATAGAAGAAGAAACATGAATATAAAATATTTTGAAGTGTGGCGACATTTTTGATTTAAAGTTGAAGTTGAAATTACGAAGAATTTCTGTTTTTTTTTTTTTTTTTTTAGATTTAATCACCCCTTTAGTGAATACTTTTTCCCTCCAAATATTTACCTTTTCCATTAATTTGTAATCGTGAAACTATTCCCCGTGAATAATTTCACATCAAAATAAAATTCCTTTATCGTGAAGGATTTTTTTCACGTGAGTTTTTTTCATTTTTCACTTTAATTTATTCACTTGATTTTTGCTGGTGAATTGCATACAAAATGTAAGTAAATTTTTCTTTTATTTATATATTTTGATAAATATAACTTTTTTTATATCGATAACATACATAAATAAAAAATAAAATGCAGACCAATTAAGTGTATTTTGTTAAAGTATACAAATTGACTTAAAATGCTACTAAATCATAGTTCCAAGTCCGAGCATTTTATTTAAATTTTTGGAGTACTTTGATTTTTATTTATTTTATTCTTTAAATTCCGTAATTTTCACACTTCAGTACTTCAGGTACTTTTATTGTTCAAATGGAATACTTTTCATGTCTGGCACCTGAATATTAAAAAAAAACAATTAACACTTTAGACATGTATTAAAAGTCAAATTGATTTGTGTGTTAATTAATTTGTATGTTTTTGCAATCTTCTTCCTTTTTCTCCATTCACTAAGAATGATAGCGGGAGAAAAATTCAACGTGAAATTCATGATGCCAATTTTCACGCCAAGGGAATGAAAATTTTACGAGAACAAAAATTAAACTTTTTATTCGCGATAGGGGTGAATATTTTTTTCTATAATTAAATCCTGATACAATAACACATTTACGACAGCAGGTTACCCACCCACTACAAGCTGTCAAAATTAAAATACTCATGATTAAATGAAAATGATTATTTTGATGGCAACACCGCTACACTACAGCGGTGGCTGTAGGTGTCGCCAATTTTTCTGAGCGACATAAACATATTTAGTGTTGCCAATATAGGGTGGCGATGGCACGATGGATGGTAGTCTGCACGTTGACTATGAATCCAAAAACAGACCTGAGTTCAACCCCAGTTTATCCACAATCACATCAGAACGCCCTCCTTCGTCGATATGGTGTAGCACCGGCGAAGTAAAATAATAATGAAAATGGCTACTAAACCGAAGCTTCAGCACTGCTACGAGTATAAAAACAAACGAACGTGCGAAAGCAGATCTGCAAAATAATTAATTAAGCTTTTACTTGAAGTCTTTCTTTTAGAAAATTAAGTCAAAATATACAGGGTGGCACAAAAGGAGCTATGTGGTTTGAATTCTTTATAATGTTTTTAATTATTATTTTTTCTTTGTTTTTTTCAGCATTTTCTAAGACTTGGGGAATTAATTATGAAACATTTGAAATGAAATCATGGCCATTACAACCGAAATTTTGCCAAAAGTTATGGAAAATATGCTAAAAAGAGCACGTATGTTCGAAGCAGAAAATGGCCATCACTTACAGGATATCATTTTTCAAAGCTAATTGCAAAAAATTCCCCAATAATATACTGTATTTAAAAAAAAAAATCATAATAATCACATAAATAAAAAAGTTATAAACCATTTAAACCATATATAATTTTGTGCCACGCTGTATATTCTGTAATAGATTTTAATAGAAAATAATCAATTTGAAAAACACTCCAATATTTCTCCATGTTCTTGTTAAAGTATGCAGATGAAGTAGATGATGGATGAATAAAAGCACATTTTCACTAAATTCATTAGGTATATCATTAAAAAAAAACACTTAAATAAAAATAAACATTATTTTGAATAAATTTTTTCCCACACGATATAAAAAAGGGTGTTTTTTTTTATATATTGACGTTTAAAAAACCTTATTCGAAAGCAAGTTCGAATGTTGGAAATCGTGTGATTTTTAGAACACCAAATTAGCATTTATTCGGTTTTGAGAAATCACTCGTTTTTAAATCATTTCGGTTTACAGAAAGAGGAGGGGAGTATGTCTTTCCAACTAGTTCCGGTGTAATGCCATTGCATACGTAGGAGATACCAAAAAGAAAAGCATAAACCAAATTCAAATGAGTTTTACACTCATTTGCATGCAATTGTTGTTGGTTGGTCTATCAATGGCTTCTTTCCTTCGAAATGTTCATATAAACAAAGCCATTGGAAATTGATTATTGTTTTCCCCATTTTTCTTGTTCAAGTCCATGTGCATTTTTTGCTATAAAATCTGAATGAAAAACCTTGATTTGTGTCTGCCACAAAATGTTAATTTATTACATTTCATTTCCAATGAGTGAATTTTTTAATTGGACACGTAATTGAGTGTTGGATGATAAAAATATGAAAATGTTATTTCAGCTGAATAATAATTTAATAAGACTGCTCGTGATATAGAGAAAATTATCGGGTGTTTTTTTAATTCTTGTTTTTAAACACAAATCGTATATTGTGGTTTCCCTCTACTTTATAAAAATTCAAAATTTGGAAGTTCTTTTTCTAAAATGTACTTTCTAAAGGTACTTATAAAATTACATTCGTGTTTAGAAAATGGTACTTCTTTTGAAAATAGTACTTTTATGAAAGCACTCCTAATTTTTACATACATACAGGGCGGGCCAAAAGTAATCACCCGGGGTATAAGTAATCACCCGATGTTTATTTGCTGTAATTTTTTTTATTTAAGGGAAATTATGGCACTGCTTATGATATCGGCTAAGTGACCGCCGTCAGAGTTGATGACCATACATGCAGATCCAAAGGTTTTTATTAAATAATATTACATCAAAAAGCCATCGGGTGATTACTTATGCTCCGGCTGCTTACTTTTGGCCCACCGTGTACAATAAACAAAAAAAAAAGAGGATAATAAATTGACTAAAAAAGGAAAACTACAAAGAAATTACCCTAAAATTTTACAAACAAAAATGTATTCCTACATAGAAAGTCGTCATAACTACATAAATAATTTTTGTGTTAACATTTAAAATAGAAAAGTATTTGTAAAAGCATTGGTGAATACAATTCACCCAATCCTGCTTTTACACAGATGCCTTTTTTTTTATTTTTTTTTATCTGGGACCAGCACTCAGGAGATGACTCCTACACATGCGAAGCATTGTGCTGGAACTATAGGAAAGGGATAGTAGGAGAAACGACAGGAGGTGAAGCTTAATTAATTATTTTGCAGCTCTGCTTTCGCACGTTCTTTTGTTTTTATACTCGTAGCAGTGCTGAAGCTTCGGTTCTGTAGCCATTTTTATTATTATTTTACTTCGCCGGTGCTACACAATACCGACGAAGGGGGGAGTTCTGATGCGATTGTGGATTGCTATCAGCTGAAGCTATTTTGCAATAACACACGGCTGGCTAAATTATTTCTTTTTTCTTACTCGAAGAAACTGCAATTGCTTGACAATGGCGCATATTCAAAAAATTGTCACTACCTTTTAACTTACCTATATAGTTATTCACAGTTGGTTACTTATAACACTAAAATTTTGTACTTAATTCTGGGTAAAGCTGTATTTAAATACCAACTAACTAATACTTTCAGCCACCTTCGGCGGTTGTTCATCTAGAGCGACTTTTTCGAGCATTGCTGCCCGTGCGAAACAAATAACAAGAACAATCTCTGCCGCAAATGTCCATGGTAAAACTGTACTGATTGGCTACTGACTTCGTCACCACTACTAGATCCACATTATACCCCCGCCCATGTAATTTATTATAGACATTTCAGATGTGTGTTTCATTCATTGAAAATCTACTACTGATGTAATTCTTGCGAGACCATATGTGGACATTAGAAACAGAAACTTACTAGTACATTTTAGTAATTCTAATCTATTGCGATACTGATAGTGGAAGCGCACATTTTGTTTATATTTGATGTTTTATGAACTAAATTTTTTAAATAAATTTAAATAAATTAAATAACACGTAACATATTGTTCGCCATCAATCATCAAAAGCAAATATTAATATCGAGCCTTTGGTGCAATACCGCAGTAACTCAAAATTTGAATTTTTTGAGCTGGGTATGCAGAAATGATCTTTGCGGAAATATATATCTAAGTGAAAAAAGATTATGGCTCTATCTCTGACTGTTCATATTCTACAGCTACAAATGTCTTTATTGCCTCCAGCTATTTCCAACAATATTTATTTGCAATATTTATGACAAGAAATTTACAAACAGAAAACATTACAAAACATACCTCTTTATTTAAAAACTTAAAAAAAAATAACTTTAGTAAACGAAAATACTATCAAAAAGCTGGCTCAAAACTTCAAATGCATTTTTCTCAGTTCACGATTTTTTGAATTACGACGGTATTGCACCAAAGGCTCGATATGTAGATGCTTCGTTGACAATGTTGCCAAAAATAGACTTGAATAGTCGAGAAAACTGGCGACTTGCAGACATTTGTACACAGGTTGCCTTCAGGGCGTCAATTGGCTTCTCAAAATAAACCAGAGACATGGCCCAACAAGAAAAAATCCACAGGTGTCAAGTCGCGGCCTTGGATGATGATGATTTGCCCAGAGTATGCTGATCATAAATTTAAAAAAGCATGCGCAATGTGGCAGTTCGTTTGATAGATAACTCAAACTCTTGTAAGTTATATCGGGGTTAAAAAACATTCTTTACAAATCACATCATTTTTAAATTAAAAGTCAAAAGCAGCTCAGTACCTTTTAGAGCCAATTCACATTGAGGATGATGACGCTGCGACAACGCTTACGTTCTCTTCTGTAGTCCCTTTTTAAATCCACAAGCGTTTCCATTAAGACTTTTTTGTCGCAAGAGTCAGGGGACTTTTATAAATTTAATTGATGAATTCTTCCTACTCCTTCAATCGTAGCAGTGTTGCCATAAAGGAACAATTTCTTAGTTTGTTAAATATAAAATTAATGTGCTTACAGGCAATACTGGCAATAATTTATAAAGCAAAAGTAAAAGTAAATATTAAAAGCAAAATTTCTGATTTATATAGCTTAATCGCAAATATCCAAATACAAGTCACTGGCAACACTACCTCATCCATAACAAAACAAAAATACGAGCGAAAGAAATATGCAAAACAGAAGAGGCAAGATTGTAGCTTCAAATCCCATTACGTGCGACTTTTACTACCCCGCCAGCTTCTCTATACTTGTCACCGGCAAACTCGAGTCGCAAGCGACGTGTCGCAGGAACATCACCCCAATGTAAACATGCTCTTACTAATTTACCAAACTAAAGAAAAATATTAAGTTTTTAAGAAACTACGAATTCAACAACTACCAAATCAGTGTGAACTCAACTCTTATTTTGGAAACAGTTATTAAACTTTCTTAAGTGTGAGTAGATTAATTTTGTCTTGTATTCTTATTTCATAAAAATCATGCAAGTAAAACTGCGCACAGAGAAGGAAAACGAATATTTTTTTTGTTTCACAGAGATTATTGAATCAACTTAATCATGCTAATACTACGCATTGTTTGCAAGCCTTTTTGTAAACTGTGGTTCAGGGAACGCATATATGCACCATGTAAAAACAGGATTAGGTGTATGTTTCAAACACTTGATGTTCATTGTTGTGGCATTGATTTCGTCATTAGAACAGACGGTTACATGAAGACGAATGGAAATCAAACAGTTTATTGAACCATACATACTTGATAAGATTGCAATACGGTCTGTGAAGAGCTCTGAAACGTAACATGTTTGAATATGGCACTGCACAGTGCTACGACCAGAATTAAATAAGAACGTTTGCCATTGAAAATTTACTTTGTTCGTGTTGAAATCATAAAAAACCACATGTGTTGTGTTAGGGCTGAATTTTATTGTTTATTGTCAATTGAAAATATTAAATCGGTAGATATAAAAGTTTTTGATTAAAGTTGATTAAAGAAATGTATGGTATTTTGTTAGATTTTAATGTGCGTGTTACAAGTTCAAGGCTTTTGTAATGTGCTGTTAAGTAGAAATTTTGTATTACTTTTTTCATCAGCACTAATTCATTATAATAATTCTTTTTGTTTTTTTCTTACAAAACCAGTATTTTTCAAATTTGATTTTTCATAGAAAAAATTTTATAATAAATAAGATACAAGAGACACCATTATCTACTCCAGTTAATATCATGTGCCAAAACTTATTTTATTTGACACAATCTTAATTATACGAGTTTGTATTATTTCCATTGCAATCTACACGTAACATAATTCGCGCAACTCGATTTTTATTTTTCATATTCAGTTGAAGTCCCACTTAAAAGCTCCGCAATGAATAATGAAAACGAAATATGAAGTCGCAGAAAACAAAAATAACAAAAATCCATATGACACACACGCAAATATACACTCGAAGTTATTAAACAGACTGAACATGAACAAATATTTTTAGCAAGATTATCTATTGCACTTTGTGGTTTTAGTCTCCGAAAATTTCCACATATGCCGTGGCGCTATCGCTAAAGGCCCTTTTACATTGTAATATTGGCACGTCAAAAACTTAAATCAAATGTAAAAACAATTGGGGAATTCTAATGGTAGTCATAAAGTCATATATTCTAAAATAATAACACGAAAAAATATGATCGCTGTGAACAACCCGTCATAATTTAGTGTACTATTTTCAATTTTAATCAGCTGATCAGAAAAAGTAATAAATGTATCAAAATGCCAAAAGCAAGCAAAAGAACTAAAATAATAACAGGTTTGTGCAAAAATTACATATTGGACGCCATAATGGCTGATAATAATAATAAATATTTCTTGGGCACACTTTGTCTAATAAATAACAAATTAATGATAAACAGAAACAACTGTTGCCGTAATACGAGCTGACAAATTTTTTTGGGCGGCGGCTGTTGGAAACTTGTTCAGTGGCCGCCAGCCAATTAGGTTGTGAAAGCAAATTATTCTCACTTGTATATTTTTAGAAATTATTTTTTTTTTAATTTTTTTTTTTTAAATATAAAAATGTGATGTAATAAATATATATAAAAGTGTAAATAGATTTAATCGTCCTTATATTCTTTGTAAATTTTGCCGACGGCTTCACTAAACAGCTTTAGACATTCAACTCAGATTTCTACTGCTAATTTATGACAAAGCAATAAACATAGCTCTAAAAGTCTTACTATTTTATGACTGTTTTTATTCACAGTCCAACAACATTTTTTTTAAACTATTGTAAAATGTTAAGACATTATGACTTGATAAGACTACCATTTGAATTCCCCAAATATGTTATGAATCTGACCAAAATACGGATAGGAATTTGGCAGTCGTATGGATCTCACTATTTTTTAAAAATTTTCGAAAAGCCTGTGCTTTTTATTTGATCAGGAATATGTTTAACAAAACAATAAAAAAAATCATTTGTGTCTAAATCGGTTTTGTTCTTACTACTTGTACTTTTCACTTCATTTCAAGTGTGATAGTTTGACAGCAAAATGTAATGTTTCTTTAGACTTTTTGGCAGCCGCACCAAATCTCATTAAACTTCTCTCTCATGAAGTATTATGAAAGTTGTAAGACTTGTATTATAGTGTGAAAAGGCCTTTAGTGGGAATATCCACCGGATTTATTCTTTCACTAGTCTGGAATTGTCTCTTCGAAGTGTAACTTTTCGGCACTATATTTCTTCTATAGATTTCTGATGCATGTGTAGGTAATCATTCATCACGCAAAATAAAAAAAAATTTATATAAACACGATTAACCACTCCTTTCGATGTCACGCAAAGCCAAACAGTAGTCTTTCGTCAACCGCAATAGAATTTGAATGCGTAAAAGAATACACTAGAGCCGTGAATTGCGTCGTTAATGGCAACCCGGGAATTGCGACGCAAACGTGTTATCATCCTTTTTTCGGTTTCAAAAGTAAAATTAAATAAAACACAATAAATGACACTTTTATTTCATTATAATGCTTGGACCTTGTCTTGGCATCGTTTATTGCCATCGAATTCATGATGTATAACAAGCACATTTTGCTATATGGGCATTTCTCCAGAAAAGTCAACCCCAGTCAGAAAATTCAGTCTGTAAAAGCATTATGTCTTAACGTATTTTTATAGAGAATCGATCTAATTGAAGTAATGTTATCAAATTTTACATTAATTCATAATAAATTTTGAAATATAAGAGTTCAAAGTCGAACAAGTGCAATAGCTCTGCTTTGAACTTTTTTATTACATGTATGTTTTGATGTCTGATCTTTATTAGAAGCATTATGCAGTGATATTTGCTTTTTAAATCTCGCTTTATGTGTAAATAATATGATAATAATGTAAAAACGGCTATTCGGTTATCAATAACAGTAAAATTATTCTTTGCCTTACATCATATTTCGATGTCGCTTTCGACATTGAAAAACAACATTTTTTGTCAGCGTGTAAAAGATATTTGTCCATCGGTCATCAAATATTGGTAGCAAACAGACATTTTTACTGTTTATTAAATAAAAAAAATAGCTGGATAATTGTCAGTACTTGGCTTTTTTAACTCGTTTAAAGTTTGTAGCGTTCGACATCGCAAGTCTAACAAGTACAAATTCAAAACAAAATTTTTTTTCCAAAATAATTTTATTTTTATATGTATGTACATTAAGTTTATGCAATTTTTGAACGAAGATGCCTAAATATTGGAAATATCTTTTTATAATAAATTTTAAATATAAAAATATAAAAAAATATTTTTTATAATTAGTTTAAAATTTATGAAAATAAATGTGTATAATATATTAAAAATCATATATTATCATCTTCTGCATGTCTTATTTCATAAAAAAGTTAAAAATATTGATAATAATTACGATGGAACAAAATGTCGCATTCGACAATCATTTAAATGAAATAAAAAATAAACTACTGAATATTTTTGAATAAAATAAATGACATTATTAAAATACATCAATGCATACAATTTTAAAATTTATCGCATAAAAATAGTCCTGCAGATTTCGCTGAAACAGTGGTTGATTTGTTTGCTTCGAAAGCCACTTCTGTTTTTGTCGCATGTGAATGACTTGGTTATTTGCAATTTTCTTGAAAACGAACAAAGAGCCAAAACCAGTTTTAACACCAATTATAGTGCTACCAATGAACTATAAAATTCGCCTTTTGTCAAATTAAAATAATATTTTGGCATATGTTTTTTTACACTTTGAATGCGTACGAATGTCGCATTCGACATTAGAGAAATGCCCATATTCAGCATTCTTGCTCAGCTGTTTCTTGCAGTATTAAAAATTTTTAAAAATAACTAAACTATTTTTTAGCTGTAGTTTCAAGCACGACTTTCGAACAATCAAAATATGTGCTTTCATGTATATGTGCTTCCATGCACACACATGAATATATTCAAATATGCGAAAAGTGTTAAAATTTTTCTTCGTGCTGGTATAAAACGAAATGTGTGTTAATTAATTTATTTTTTTCACTCCACTTCTCCACTTCCAAAAAAAAAACAATAACTCAATTTTTTTTTAAATAAAAAATATAAATAAATAAATATAATCAAGTTAGAAAGATCACAATAACTAGTCACACAATTTATTAATTTTATCAAATTGCAAAACTGAAATTTTATTACTGTGACTTGAAGCAGACTCCAATTTATGGCATCAAGAAACAAAAGAAATACACGTATGCAGTCTTATATATGTATATGTGTATGTACGTAAGTATGTATATAAAATGCACATACCTATATTGTGTCTGTCTCTCTGTTTCTTTTTACTAACTTAATTAACGTGGCAAATATTATGTTACGAAATAATAAATGCAAAGAATAATGCAACAAGTATGAATAAACGAAACGCATTTCCTGATTTAAATTCCTAATTAAATTTCGTCAGACATACAATGGGACTATACACGCATTTATCTAGTCTCAAAAGAAAGTGAAAGTGTGTATTTGGTTTTTCATTTCTTTATCTCTTGTCCTTGGAAGGACTTAATATTTCTTAAGGAGCTTATTTTAAATATTTTTTATTCACATTCCTTTTCTATTCAAGGTAACGCCTCATAGTAGTCAATCATTGCCTCAGTGTTATTTATTATTAAAATATCATGTTGGAATTTCCTCCATTTTATGGAAAACATCTGGATGACTGTCCAAAAATTTCATTTGTCACCAAAAAGCTAAATTGTCACTTCAGACTATTGCAAGAAAACCTGACAATATCATTGTCACACAGTTGTCCGACAATAAATTTATTTGCCAAGAAAAATGTTCAGTTCACACGGTTGTTAAATTTTTGTATGCCAAAAGTTGTCAGATTCGATATTAAACATTGTTTTTTAATATTCATGGGCAACGTTGCCAATAGAAATATTTACCTGACAATGGAGTTATTGTACGGTGTACTAAATTAAGCACATCGGACAATATCAAATGATCGTATAATATCTGGCAATTATCTTTTAATGGACACGGACAATACATTTTGTGACAATGTTGCCTCATAAAAATTGTGAGTTCTCACACGGTTGTTAAACATTTTATTACAATTTTTCTATCAATATATGACAATCGTGTCTACATGGGTTAACGATACAAATAAAAATTGGTTTTTGAATTATGAAGCCAACCGCAAACAATTTCATAATTTTTAATGATTTTAATTTTCCATTCCTAAATTAAAAGAAAAGTAGCTCTGAAAAGCTTCCATATATTTTACAGTAAATGTGTTTTAAATGTGTTCTCTTTATTGAAGAAAATACTAATGTAGTAGAAGGGCATGTGATGTGTCGAGATTCTAGCACAACCCATAATACGAGTTCAATACTTGCGACATGATATTTTTTGCTTTTGTTTTACAAAGATCGTAGAGTAAATGAGAAGGGTTAGGAAAAACGAAATGTTGGATTTATACAATTTAATAGAATACTCGTGAGATATAAATTCGTGTGTAAAATTAATTGTTATAATTGGTACAGTTGCTGCTGATAAGCTAAGTTGCATGCTTTCAATTTCATATGTTGCACATCTTGTGCAAGTAGCACATACATACGAGGTCTGTTTTGATAACTTAATTGACTACTGTCTTATTTTGAGCAAGCTGCGTTAAAAAGCTTGTGTTTTACAGCCAACAAAAAACAGACAACATTGTAAAATTTAACAAAATTGGGAAAAAGTGAATTTCGTGTGTTGATTAAGCATTATTTTTTGCATAAAATTCATCACTGAAACCAAGGAATCCTATCGGATCTCTGCACCATCAATTTAAATGGTTAAGGAGTGGTTTTACTAGGTTAACGTACACCAAAGAAGGCTGAGGTGGGTCTGTTAGTCATGGTCATAGGTCATGGCCGCAGGTTTTTGGGATGCGTGCGGTGTCATTCACATATATTACGTAGAGAAGCGTAGAAGGATCACCGGCCAATATTATTCAGACAAATTCGATATTTATTTTAAGCTCAAACAACCACTTTTTTAAAATTTTTTTTATCTGGGACCAGCACCCAAGAGATGACCCGACCCCTACATATGCGGTGCATTCTGTTGGAACTAGAGGAAAGGGATAAAAGGAGAAATGGCAGAAGGTGAAGCTTCACTATTTACAATACTGCTTATGGCACGTTATTTGTTTTTCTAGGAGTGTTGTAGCGTCTCTGATATCAAGGAGACGTATTACATTTTTTAAGCTTCGTTTTAGTAGCAATTTTTAGTAATTATTTTACTTCGCCGGTGTTACACAATACCGACGAAAAAGGGCGTTCTGATTTGCCTGTGGATTGGATACAGCTGAAGCCTTTACTTTTCAGTGACCAGTGGCTATGCCTTCGCCCCTGAAACCTTCCGACAACAACTGACACAAAGTCACACACAAATGCGCATCAGAAAAAATGTGAGATGTTTATATCAGCCTGAAACTGGGATTGAACCCGGCAAATTTTTCGTTTTTTAGTCAACATGCAGACTATTTCGACCATCGGTACCCTCATTTGGTGAAAAAAGCGCTGCTTCATTAAGATAATGCACGAGGGCACACGTGTGTAGTCAGTATGGCAAAAATTGATAAATTGGTATACGAAGTGCTGCCCCATTCAGCATATTTTCCAGATTTGCCATTTGCGACTATTTTATTTTTCCAAACTTGAAGAAATGGAAGGGTGGTAGGAGATTTGGGTGGAATGAAGAGGTCATAACCGAAACAAACGCCTATATTGCGGGCCTTGAGAAAACCTATTATTTGGAAGGAATGAAAAAATTTAAAAAACGCTGGTGTAACCCTATTGATCTAAAAGGAGGTTATATTGAAAAATAAAAAGCTTTATTGACAAAAAAAAACTTGTTTTATTCAAATAGTTACGGAGTTATCAAACAGCCTTCGTATTTCAATACATGAAAATTATAAAATTTTCTGTATTATTTCGCTTTTAATATAGAAGTGGTTGGAAATTGCCTTTGTAAACAGTCACGTGATTATCTTAGTTGCAAGTGAGTAAATGGAGGAGAATAAAAAGCGTTACTTCAGCTGTCAATAATTATTGTTTACCTTAAGCGAACAATAATTGTTGCAGTTTGTAGTGCGAATACATGACTGTAATCATAACTATAGTCATTTGTACGCCATTGAAGTTTCAAAAGCCACTAAAGTTATTTGCTTTAGTTTTGCAATTTGATGGCTACATTGCGAGTAATGCACCGTCTGGCTAAAGTTGTTCATTGACACTTTCATATTTTATAGACGATTTCAATTCAATTCTTTTTGCCATCAGTTGGTTTTTCTTTTATTTGTTTAGTAACTGCAATAAATGTGCAATATCCGTTTGTGAAAATAGAAGAAAAACCAAAATCAAATAAAAACGCTAGACACCGTAAACATGAACACAAACAATTGATTGACTGATTAAGATCAGAAATTAAAAAATTAAAAAAGTTCATTAAATCTATTGACAAACCCTTAAAGTTAAATTAACAAACCTTTATTTCATAAATGGCAGAGCTGTAACCCACAGTAATTGTAACACAAAAGAATTGAAATCATTTTCCCTTTAATTACGTTCAACATAAAAATGCATTACTGAAATTCACTTGACCAAATCAAAATGCCGTTTTTTTTTTATTTTAAATAAATCAGCAACTATAAAAAAAATATAAATGAATAAACGTCGATTTTCAAATAACCGGATGTTAATCTTTTTGTTTTGTGAAACTGAAATTGATTGTCAGTTTTCGTTTTTTTTTTGTTTTTTTGTTTTTTGTTTTTTGTTTTTATTGTTGCATGTTGTACTCCCAACAAAGTACTTTAAACTTTAACACACAACATTAACTTCAATTTACGCCGACTTGCAATTTTATTGTTGTTTTTTTTTTAATATTTGTTGTAATTGCTGCTGTTGTTGTTGCTGTAGTGCATACGCCCGTTAAATAAATCAATCTTTTTCCATTTAAATTTTTTAAAATTTTTATTGTGATTCGAAAGCGAAATTAAATTCGTCAAAAAAGTGCAACGTACGCGGCAGGGTATCGTGTGTGTGTGTGTGTGTGCGTGTGTGTGTGCGTGCGTGCGTGTGTTACGTTAATTGGAGTAAGTTGTGAAGAAATTATTAGAAAGAGAAGTATACGAGTATATATTCAGTAATAGAAACTATTGTTCCATTATTTCCGGTGGGAGGGTAAAACACCTTTCTTTGTGAAAGAACGAAACATGTGATGGTCTCGCGGATTTAATTCCCACATCAGCTCGATCTAAAACAGTTGTATGTCCAGATCTTTGCGCAAAATTTTCCACGTAGTGAACGGACAGAGCTCGAATACCTGCAGCCGACGACGAATCGATCAATTTGGATCGTTTGCAACGACGTACGTATTATATGTGCAAAAAACTGGCCAAAATTATTAAACGTGTTTTTTTTTTATCTTGGACCAGCACTCAGGAGATGACCGACCTCTACATATGCGATGCATTGTGCGGGAACTACAGGATATGGATAGTGAGAGAGGTGACAAGAAGGGACGCTTCACTAACTTACAACTCTGCTTTTGCACGTTTTTTTTTTGTTTTCAGCCATTAAATCTCAGCATGTAGTTGTTAAAATTTTGAAACCTTAAATCGCTTTATGCGTAGATCATATCTTTTCGATTCTATAAACGTAGTTATATTAAACTACAACTAAATGGTTCTTGTTTACTGCATTACTCAACACTGTCCTTTTTTTAAAGTTTAAAAATTCCTGACGATACTTTTTAAGAATCGTAGGGCCAAATTCTGGTTTCTGGAGAGCGACATATTGTTTAGCATGCGATGCTGGATATGGGGCTGCCAGAAATATATCAGAAGTGCAGTGTTTAAAGGATTCAACAGCTATAAAGTCTTTCTGATTATACCACCTACTTTCCCACGACAGAGACTTGTTTGTACGGAACAGGGGACAACACCAAATCTGTCCCCCACCGCTATTGTTATTGCTCTTAGATAATACAATGTTATGTGGTTATTAGATTATGGTTAAGTCAAACATATTTCTACATTTTCACGCTTGATTCCAACAGACTTTCAAATAGAAATGTTTGTTTTGAAAGTGTCTTCCGTATTGCAACCAGCCAATTTTTGTATCCAGCCTGCCGGTATTTGATTTAAAAGTCTGACAAACTTTTCAAACGTTTAAGCTCTACTACTGATCTTATCATCAGAAAATTATTTATTGAAAGTGTGCCATACTTTGTTTAAAATGAAATTGGTTAATTGCTTAAGCTAATTATTTTCAAATTCAATGTTTAATATTTAAGTTGAAGAAAGATGTGTATGCATGTGTGTGCCAACAAACATCATTTGCATACTAAAATATTTTTGTGAAACTTCCGCTTTAGTTAGACTCTGTTAATAAATATAAAAATTTTGTGACATTTGAACAGCGAAACTGTAATAAATAAATAAAACCTGAATTAAAGGAAAAAAAATATACTTTCTAAATAAAAATTTGCACTCTTTTTTTTTTACGGTTTTTATTTTCATAATTAAAACACAACCTGCAACAAACAGCTGAGTTATTGTGTTTTTTCTCACTTTTGGCCAGTATTGTTGCTGCCCCTGCTAACAATAATAATTATTCATAATAGTTTTTTTTTTCTAACTAAAAATATTACACATTTAATTCAGTTAATTGTTTGTGTTATTGTTGCAATAATTTTCTTTGAGCGGCCAATTTAAATACCAATCCTTGCAGCAGGCAGATATGGCAATATCATTTTTCTTTTGTTGGAATTACCAACAGCAATGTAATTTTTTTTAACTGGCAGCGCTCCAGCAATTAAAATACCTGCCGACAATGGTGTGTTACATTTTCCTTGGCAAATAATAGTCCAGAGAAGAGACAGTTGGTGAAGTGTTAGAGTAGAATAGCTTAACTCTTACACTCTTCTACTTAACTCTGATATTGTAAACTCTGCTGCATGGTGTAATGAGTTATCAGATGGTATTGATTATACAGCAAGTAAAATATTAAAAAACAGCTGAGGTTTCCGTCTCTGTCTCAACATATCACGAATTCCACGGAAAAAAGACAAATTTTGTAAAACATAATCCCTCGTTTCATAACAACATTTTTTTAAAGTGAATTTGTAAAAATAACGGCTGTTTTCTTATTAATAGTAGTAAAATTTCATTTCCTACCAATCGGCTTGTAAATCTGACGTACCGTAGGGTGACGTAATGCACGATGTTAATTGTAAATAAAACTAAAAGTTTTCAGAGAATTTTATTTAAATTTTTTTTTTATTATGATAGAAGGATCTATGACAATTATGTGTGAAGTAAAATATGTCACTAACCGATGGTCGATAGTTTTCAATGACTCTGAGACATACATAATTGAGGTTTAATGTCGTTATTGTGCCGAATTATCTCATCCTTTAGCTCTTGAATTGTTCTTGGCTTATTGGCGTACCTTTTTCTTTTAAATATCTCCAAAGAATCAAGTCTAAAGGTGTAAAATCAGATGATTGTGGCGGCCAATTAACATGGCCACGACGTGAGATAACACGGCCATAGAATTTCTCGCGCAAAAGAGCCATTGTTTCGTTGGCTGTGTGGCAAGTGGAACCGCATATGTCTAGGTACATATTCTCAATTTCTGTCCACAATAATTCCGTAATCACCTCGCAATAACCAACACCATTCCGGTAACTGGCTTGGCCGACCGCATTTTCGAAGAAGTACGGCCCGATGACGCCGCCAGCCCATAAACCGCACCAAATAGTCACTCTTTGTTGATGCATCGGCTTTTCAACAATCACTCGTAGATTATCATTTGCCCAAATGCGGGAAATCTGATGAAAGTGTGCCTCGGTGCTGAAGATGATTTTCTTTATAAAGTCATCATTTGTTTCAGTCTGTCCAACCAATCATTCGGCGTATTGACGACGCTTGATATGGTCAGTAGGCTTCAGGTCTTGAGTCAATTGAACCTTGTGAACGTGCAAATTCAAATCTTTATTCAATATTCGCATCAGTTATGTTCGTGAGATGTTCAATGGTTGGGCACAACGACGGGTAGCGCTTGCCACAGTATCGCGAACAACAGTAATTTTTTCCGCAAGACGAACTGGGTGAGCATGCATACGTGTTTTAACATTTCCTGCAGACCTGTTTTGCTAAAATTTGCGCACAATTCTCCCGGTTGTACACACATTTGGTCAATTATGCTGACCAAAAAAATCACGAATTGCCCGAAATCCATTTACGTATTTCCAGGAATTTTAATGCGCTGCTCAATTGTATACATCTCCATTTTAGAATTTGTCAAATATTGAAACAAAGAAATGTCAAATTAAGTTGGGCAAAATATTTCACGTTAAGATGTGACTGACAATTAACATCGTTTATTATGGTTGGACCACCCGCTACAACGGCAGAGTTGACGATAATTTAAGTTTTAAAGTTTCTTGAATTAATTTTTTTTTTCGTTTCCAATAAGAAAAATACAATTTAAAATAAGAAATAAGTTTAGCGTGTGTAGGTTGGTATTAATTGACGTTGACTTTTCATTTGTTTCCTTGAACTGCTGTCTCATGTCTAATTCCTTCCGACTAAAAACCGTCACGAACTGATTTGGATTGAATAATGACCAAAATATGTTAAAATAAGAAAAGTTTAAACATTTTGAATTGCATTTTATTTATATTATAAAAGTACGGTGGAATGTAACATGTGCGTGACAATGTTATATATACATATATATTTTTTTCAGATAACATAACTATTTATATAATCTACGAAAGCTTCTAATAGCTGTAAAAAATTTTGAAATGGAAGTAAATTTGTTAAAACTGCCATCTAATTTTCAAAGGGTAAATGTGGTAACGTGTGCGTACGATACATTTCGATTCATTTCAACGAAAACGATTAAAAAAACCTGGACACATTTTGAAAAGAGCTATAAAATTTATAAAAATTAGTTAAAATTATTCGCACGCTGTAATAGTGCGTTACATATATTTCTTGAATTACAAATTTTAACAATTTCTGTCTTCAATTATGTGAAAAAATTTTGCCCAGCTGTGCTATCAATACCAGCTGATTAATAAGCCCGTCTTAAGCCGATAATTTTCTTATTATTATTTTACTTCACCACGTTTTTTAGTGCTCAAATGCCGATGAAGCAGCATAGATCACAATGCACATCGAAACATGTTTTACTAATTACAGTAGGGCTTAAACTCGCGACCTTCGCTCTGTATATGCAGCAGTATTTTTTTTTTCTTAATCTATTTTAGTATTACTGCGTACCATAATGTTAATTATTTTCTAATTTCCCTGCTTTTGATTTAATAACGACGTATTAAATGTTTAATAAGTTTGTATTGTACTTAATTTCCTTGACTACTAATAAACAAGCAAAACAAAACACGAAAATATCATTCATAGAAAATTATTATTTTTGCTTGTTTATGACGCTGTGTGTGTCAGGGAAAATTATGTAAATTTAATAGTTTGTCACAGGGTCGTAAACATCAAATAGATTTTAGTTAGTACGCTAAAAGTGAAATAGTAATAGTTAGAGGAAGGACAGCTAAATGAAATTTATGAAACAATCGTAGCAAGTATCAGTATTGATGATTACAATGGATGAGACATTTTTTTTAATTTCTCGCAGCTTTACTTAAATAGCAACACTGCTGCTGTCAGCAGGCATTTATCTGTTGAGTCCTACCAAAATTTGAAGAAACTACGTCGTATAGTTTGTGTTTAACAGCCACAAATAGCAGACTACTGTCGATTAGAAGATGGGCGGCGGAAAGTGTAGATTATTCTTGGGAGAATGTGGACAAATGCAGGATTTCGAGGGTCGTCTGGCCTGAGTTGAATATTGCAAAGTCTACACGGTTACTGGGACAGAGCAGGAGGGTTCTGATAGGACTTTAATTAAGCACTGCTCGATCGGGCTGATGCTCAGCAGATGGCAAAGGTAGGCCTCCGATTTTTGCAGGCTATGCAAGGAACAGGAGGAGACTATGAAACACGTCTTCTATTACTGCCCCGGTGTGCAACGCGGCAGACTAAGGTGGCTGGGTAATAGATTCCTGAAGGGGGCTGGGGGATATCGCAGGGCGTAATATCGGTGATATCAGGGGCTTTATTGTAATTATAGGCTGGCTATGAGATGTTGGCTATGGGCGGGATATGACTTCGTTTTCTCTTTTCTATTCTCATCTTTGTCTTCTTCTTCTATTTTTTTACTCGAAGAGATTCACTATGGGTCTCTGGGTGGAGTTGTTCCGGGCACCAGCCTTCCTTACCTTACCGTACGATTTGAAGTGAACATTATATTTTGCTCATTAAACATCATCAGTTGGCAAAGGCAACGTAGAAAAATAAAATGATTTTTTATCCAAAAACCGTGTGGGTTGTTCAAAAAGTCGCAAACTTATTAATCTACACTCTACAATAAATTTTCAATAAAATGTGTTTTTCGGAAATAATTGAATATTTCCGATTAATATGTTCTCTTAATCCGCAATTTTTCTTTCATAGTCGTTTGTGTTTGTTCAGCCGTATTTAGACTGTATTTCCAGATCCACATCAATTAAATAATAGTCAGTGAACTAGTCGACTGGCTCAAGTGAGAAAAACCAGACAAAAAAATGTACTTGTAATTTTTTCTTAGCTAATAATCGTGCAAATGATTTTCACAAATTTAAAAAATAAATTATTGATTTGTTTTTATTTCTTAATTTCGTTACAGGTACGTTTTGCTAAATAAATATTTAGAAAAACATTCAAAGATAAACGCAGGAATTTGGTAAGTCCAAAAGGCAGTCAAATCTAGACCGATGCATTCAATTGAATGAAGTTCCTGGAAAATACTAAAAATATCAGGCGAATTATATAATTTAAAAGCAATAAGATTGTTACTGATGTAAAAGAATTCAGCATCATAACTTTCAAGATAATTGATAAAATTGAAATAGCTTATGCTTAAAGTAATAAATACTCACATATATGCACCGTATTTAAGAATGCTTTGAACATGGGGCTACGACTATACATATTTAGTTTAAATTTATTTTATAAGATTTTTAGTCAGCCAATTTACTTCCTAACCTCAAATTTGCCCTCCCAGTATAAACGAGTATAACTTGGCCATTTGTGGGCCAATTTTCAAAATTATATTTTTATATGAAAAAATGTCCACTAATTTTTTTTTCTTTTGAAATTGTGGAGAAAGAGGCCAAGTGCACGACCACAAAATTTTTAGATTGCGATTAAACTTTAAACACGGATAGATCTAAGTATAGAACGAAACATAAATTTAACAGTTTTCCAAAAAAATTAATCAAGAATTGAAATCCTTTGACATTTCTTTAGTGAAAAGTTAGGAAATTTGTACCGTATGGTGCGGTTTGGATCAGGTGGCATCATTGGCTCGTATTTTTTTTTTAAAAGAGCAAGGAAAGGGCGTCAGCGTGAGTTATCTGTGCTACCAAATCATAATAACCGATTTTTTTGTGGCCAGAATTGGCTAATGTTGATATCAGTAACCTTTGGTTTCAGCAAGACGGCACCACAAGATTCACAGCCAGCCAAACAGTTCAGTTATTGTACGATAAATTTCCCGGTCATGTAATTTCTCGATTTGGCGATGTCAATTGGCCGCCACATTTTTGTGATTTAACGCCGCTGGATTATTTTCTATAGGACCATTTGAAAGACCGGGTTTACGTGAACAAACCACAAACAATTGACGGTCTGAAAGTTGAGTTCGGCGCTGCATTGACGACATAAGCGAAGCGCTATTGCAAAATATGGTTTAAAATTTTGTGAAGAAAGCGGACGGCTAGTGACGTGCTAGAGGTGGACATTTGCCCGACATTATATTCCATTATTAATTACCATATTTCTACTTTACATTGGTATTAATAAAGCAGAATTTGTGAAAGAAAACGTGTATTTTTAAGCCAATTTACTTCCTAACCCCAAATTTGCCCACCTTTTGTTATTAAATCTGTTAAAAAATTATGTGGAAGTAACATTATAATATAAAAGTGGGCGCGGTTAAAAGAGAGCACCCAATAGTTCATTCCAGAGCAGCTGTTAATTATTTTGAAATTTTCAGGAGGATCGGTCCAGAGGTCTGCTCTATTATAAGGTATAAACAAAGAATCAAAGATAGAAACACTACTGCAGAATTTTTATGCAGAAACTTTTGTAATGCGTCAATAAATTGCAATTATTTCATTATGGAGTATTTCTCTCAAAAACCTTATTTTTAAATTCAATAATTATGTAGATTGTTAAATAAGTACATTGTTTTTTGCTCGGTTTTAGTTTTAGTTTTAGTTTTGGTTTATGTTGTTATATTGTTATATTTTTTATTTGCTGATATCAAATCCACAGCTGTGGTTTGCAACCGAATATGGGCATGAGTGCCAACAAATAACCGTGCCACAAAACTAAATGTAAAAAACAAAAAAAAACTTAAAAGCCCGAACCAAATAATAATACATATTTAAATACATATTTGAAACACATTTTTTAACGTGTTTCTTGGTGTTTTTGAAAATAAGCCGCCAACGCCAGAGACTTTATAATGTTGATGATGATGGCAAGCGACAACAAATTATGCTAAAAAGTTAACTTTCACTTTAACATTGTTCGTAACTTCTATCTTTTAATCTCTGAACACAAAAAAAATCATATTAACATTGCAGTCTGCCCCACCCGAAAACGGTAGAGGGGTGTTAATGACAAATCAGCATGTTAAAATTACCAACTTGAAGCTACACAAATTTCTGGTTGCTTGTAGGATGATTTAATTTATTTTAATTTGTAGAGGAAATGAAAGGAAAAGCAAACAGTCACAAATTGCCTGCAGCTAAAGGAATAATTCAATATGACAAAACTGTATAAAAGTATTAAAATTTGGAGGCATAGACCCCATTTAAGAAGTGTGCCTCTCGGTGTAACACGACAAAGCGCTGGGTCTTGTGAAAATAAAAGTTGTTCTCTGACAATATCAAAAAGCAGTTTTTCATTTTAGTGGTTGAATTCAATTTATATAATCTAGTCCTTTTTTTATTGTATAGAAAAAAGTAAAATCAATATTCAATTAAAAAAAAACGTAGATTCTATTAAACTAATAATTAGATTTCAACCTAGCAAGAAAATCGGAAAATCAATTAACAGTTTTAATTGAAAAGAATTTAAAATTTTGCCATTTTGAGTGCCCTGTCTTGAGAGAACACCAAAATCAATTAAAATAAACGTGGATTCAATTAAATTATTAATTGAGAAAAAAAAATTTTCTGAGCAAATAATTAATTGGGAAAATTTTTATTATTATTTTTTCTGTGTGATTTATTAACTGCTTTATTGTTAGAGTTCCTGTGGCGTTTCAAATTCGATCCTAATCAACGCTTGTATGGAGTTGATTGTGGCGATGGTCGAAGTAGTCTGCACGTTGAGTACAAAACGAAAAATGTTCCTGGGTTCAAACCCAGTTTCCGACTCTTAAAAACATCTCGCATTTTTTCTGTTGTGCATTTTTGTGGCTTTGTGTTAGTTGTTGCCGAAGGTTTCCAGTGGCGAAGGCATAGTCACTGGTCACTGAACAGCAACGGCTTCAGCTATATCCTATATTTACAGGTACATCAGATCGCTCTCCTTCGTCGGTATTGTGTAGCACCGGCGAAGTAAAATAATTACTAAAAATTGCTATTAAAACCGAAGTTTCAGAATTTAATACGTCTCCTTGACATCAGAGACGTTATAATACTGCTATAAAAACAAAGAAAGTGCAAAAGCAGAGTTGTCCTGTTATTTATTCTACTATCCCTTTCCTCTAGTTCCAGGACAATCCACCGCATGTGTAGGGGCCATCTCCTGAGTGCTGGTCCAAGATAAAAAAAATAGTTTCATTTAGCCAAATTATTTTCTATTAATAGTTGCTTGATTAGTTTGTTGTTTAAATTGCTAAAATTGTTAAAATTTTCTGCCACACCAAATGACTTCATTTAATTAATTAACTGGCAGTTTTTCTTAATGCAAATGGGGTGCGTTTCGTTGTTCTATCGTTACTATAATGGGATGTGTTCTGATGAAATCAGGGAACTTGTTCCCGAAACCCGATCATTCACGCGCACGACGCGTTCATCATTAAGAGCACATCCATTTGTAGTCAACTTGGCAGCGAACCTACGCATTACAGGGAGAACTCATTTTTTGGCCGAACATCGCGTATGTGGAACAAACTCCCTGCCGAGGTCTTTCCTGTCACTTATGACGTGGGAAAATTCAAATCAAATGTCCATTCACACTACTCCCTCTATCCTCCTTCCCATAACCTGTTTTCCTAGTTCCAGCACAATGCATCGCATGTGTAGGGGTCATCCCCTGAGTACTGGTCCAAGATAAAAAAAAAAAATGTCTTTGCCGTAATTGTACTCGTAATTAAAACGAAAATATTTTATTTTTATTGTTGTTTTTAATATGAATTTAAGAAGGAAATTTTCGTTCTCATTTACATAAACTGTCATTAGGGGAGTTCGGTGGAATCATTTCCCAAATGGATTACCAACTTAATGATTTGGTAAAATAGTACGAAACTAAAAGAATTAATTCTTGAAAAACTTTCACGCGTATTTTACGTATTTTAGTTTTATTTTAATTTTGTTTGGCCAAAAAGTTGAAAAGTTGCCTGATCTACATGGTCACAGGATGTCGGTTGGTCTCTTAAACATACATTTAGAAAAGAAAAACAAAATATCGTATGATCAAAACAAAATCATCATATGCGTGGCAGTAAACTTTTAGCTTCCGCTGCATGAAGTTACTGATTTCACCCCAATTTTCGTCAATCGAGTTTTCATCATATTTCGACGTTTTCAGGTCCTAGTAGTCGAGTCAGACTATTTTCGCCATGATGTCAGTGTGGTTGTGTATGTGTGTGTTTAGACCAGATCTTCGAACTGGAACCGAACCGAAAACTGAAATTTATAACCAAATCGTAACCAGTCAAATATA
This sequence comes from Dexiosoma caninum, assembly GCA_963924685.1. NCBI lineage: Eukaryota > Metazoa > Arthropoda > Insecta > Diptera > Tachinidae > Dexiosoma > Dexiosoma caninum. Next base: position 89,580,535 of record OZ004725.1, read on the forward strand.
AAATACTTGTAAAACACATGCCCCATGTATACAATTTTGGCACATGTGCTGCCGTATGCAAATGCCTACCCTGAAAAATATATAAAATAATTATGTTTGTTGAAGAGAAATTAATATCTCACCAATGCACTCAATACTCTGTATAATACTGTACAGCTCTGTACACAAAAATAAATAAAAATGTGTAAAAAAGAGTAGTTGGTGAAAACGCTTTAGAGAACACCAGCGGGCAAATTGCGGCATTCGATTCGATTCGAAATTTCAAACTAAAATATCTTTCAATTTCATTTAATATCGGCTGTAATTCCCTTCACATATAATTCTGTCTTCGCAATTCTGCTTCAGGCCGTCTTTAATTATCGTAATTTAAATTTGCAGCAACGGAAATATGCATACGAGTACAATATTTATTATTTGGAATGCATGCGTGTCCACTTAACTCTGCCAATTTTATTTTTTAAATTGTTTTCACTGCATGTTAAATGTCACTGTATGTTTTAGTTGGGTCTCTATATGGCTTAAAATTTGCCAATTGCCAATTTATCATTTTAAACATTTGACTGTTTTGGCGCTTTTTGGCCATAAAAGGCCGTATGTGAATTTTTGAGGCCAAAACAAAATTTAATATACGATTGCAAATTGAATATTAAATAGAAGTGAAGTTAATACGCATTCTAAGTGAATAAGAAATAAAATAATTGTAATCATAAATATAAACAGATCAATTAAATCGGTTATAAAATAAAAATGCTTTTTTCCATATGAATCATTTTGGGCGAATAATTGTTTTTAATTTAAAAACTTTTAAGTACAAACCAACTGTATGATATGTTGCGAATTGAAAAGATTTACTTGGTAGACATTTTATTAAAAAAGCATCATTATTGAAACTGACATGCTGTTAACAGCAAATAAAACAAAAAAACATTCACAATTCATCACAGCAGATGATCGATTCAAAAAGAAAAATATCTTTTCTTGCAGACATTAAAATTCATATATTCGTGCATTCGTATTTAAACAACAGTATCTTTTTTATAATTTACTTACTTTCAATACCGCATTTATGTAGTTAAATTTTTTGCTAATGATTTACCCCCAAAATCAGAAGCTGTACAGCACGCATGCGCTTTGCATACACGCTAAAAAAAAATTAAATGCCAACTAATTTTTGCTCTTCTTAATGCAATACAATTTCAGAGTTGAAACCCTCTTAAAAACCTGAAAATAAATTGCATTTTAAGGAGACAGTGGTGAATTGCTTAAATAATGATCGTAAATTTATGTACGTGATATTTTTGCAGCACACGGTATTTTTTAAAATTCAAGTTATAAAACTAATTTAAAAGTAAACATACTCGTATGAAGGTAATAAATATAATGAGTAAACAATTTTTGTCATACATACATATATTTTGTTTGATTTTCAAAATGAAAATTCAAGATTAAGAACGTGAATGAACAATTGTAGCGAAATGTTGCCGGGTTGGAGTCTGCATAGTTTATTTGTATTTTTCATTGTCAACTTTACTCACGCGTTATACACAACATAGAATGACTTGCTAATTAGAACGTTCCACTGCCTGTTTTTTTTTTTTTTTTTTTTTTTTTTTTTTTTTTTATATTTAAGTGGGGGGGGGTGCATCGCAGCAGACCAGCACCAAATCGGGTTGCTTTTTGGCCCCCTCGTATTCCCATTCAAGCAATAAGTGGCAAATGCATCAGTAATTGGGATTCGCACCAATCCCAGCTTTTGCTTTAGATTCTATTGACTTCTGGCAGTTGAGTGGTATTTTTTGACCTGGCAGCCAGACCATCTCAAGGTTCAAATGTTTCGCCATCTCGTCCAGATACATATGAAACATTCGAAGTGAAATCAAGGCCATTACACCTGAAATTGTGCGAAAAGTTATGGCAAATGTGCTAAAAAGAGCACGTATATGCGAAGCAGAAAATAGAAATCACTTACAGCATATCATTTTTCAAAGCTAATTGCAAAAAATTCCCCAAGAATATACTGTATTTTACACACAAAAAAACTTATAGTAATCGCATAAATAAAAAAGTTATAAACTATTTAAACTATATAGCTCCTTTTGCGCCACCCTGTACTATGAGTTGCTTTGTTTAAATATAAACAGCCGAATTCATAAGAAGAACTTTATAGAGTACGTGTGTTGGCTGAAGTACATATATGCAACTCTACAGTGCCAAAATACGATATACGACACTAAATACGTAATATTTTTTTCTCAATAAATTAATCACAGAGTTGCCAACTATTACATAATACATACGTAAATTTTTTGATAATTATACTATATTTTACATACGAAACAGAATTGGTAACCGTTATACGGGAATAACTACGTCATCGAGAGAGAAATCATGCCCATGGACCATTACATAACCTTTATTTCTATCATTCATTTGATTTGTTTTACTCAACAAACATGAAAAGTCTTTTAAAAAATTACCTTTTGACCTTATTTATAGGGAGTTATTTCGTAAGCTTTTCAATGTGCATTACTTTTCAAGCTGACTATTGGCATGTAACAGTTCATATTCATTATACTTCAATCTCAATACATTATTTTTCATTAATTATAAACTTTTTTTTAATTATAACTGATGAAGTACAATGTTAAGCGAAAGACATTAACCGCTGCTACTGGTTTTAATAATGAAACGTTGCTGTCTTACCTGTTTCTTTTTTGTTTCATTTCATTTCCCTTAAGAATACAAAAAATAAAAGTGAAAAATACAAAATAATAACTAAACGAAAAACATTTTAATTAGAAATAGTAAAAACTTTTTCTTTCATTTGGTAATACGAGTAATGGCGCCCGTTAGTAACTAAAATAAAAGAAAATAGTTTTCGCTTTTAGTTTTGTAGTACGTTTTTTGTAAAAACACGAAAAACAGTTTATTTGACATTAATTGTGCGAGTACATAGAAAAAAATACCTTATTTGCATTTAACATTGACAGTTTGTCGAAAATTATAGCTGAGTGGCTGTGGAGATAAATAAAATAATAACAAATTAAACTGGCCAAGGCTGACGTTAAATTTTATCTGGTCGGTGATTAGTGAGCTACTTCACTGTGTCTGACGCTCCGAACTACAATTATGTGTAATTTAGTTTCATTAAATTGAAATTAAATTTACATTAACTTTCATTAAAATAATAATTCTTTTAATTGTACCACTAAATTATGCCCATTTAAGTGGTGCAACTTTTCTTAAAATTTCTATTACGCATATTCTGCCATAAATGGAATAATATTTTCAGATTCATAATGTCTCGACAATTTAATCGTCGTCGTGAGCCAATCATATTTTAATTTTTTTTTTTTTTGTAATATTTATTCATAATGAATTTCAATAGATTTTATCTTTTATAACAATTTTACTTTTGAAACAATTTTGGAATTTAATAATAAATTTATAATGTTTATAATGTTTAAATAAAATTTATAAGGGACTCTGGGAAACATTATTGACAATTAATTTTTAAATACAGAAACATTTGTTTCGTCGTCGTCCAATAAATAAAAGAAATAATCTGAAATGAAAATAAGTTTTAGATTTCTGAATAAAATAAAAAATTTAACGGAATAGAACGCTTTTTAAAAGCACTCAACAATTTTTATTTTATATTAAAAGAAGTTAATTTGCCTTGATGGGTTCAGCCATTTTTGAAGCAGTTAATTTAAGATCTCATACCTTTTTTCTCTTGAAGTTAACTCTGAACGTTAAGCCAGAACGTGACTTAGAAACAAAAACTCCGGATTCTTCGTACGAGTTAATTAATCTCTGGATAGAGGGATGTGCTCTTTGTACTACTTCGCCAGTTTATCTAAGGGTATTCCCTTGCTTCCAAAGGTCAAAAATAATTTTTCTCTCTGCGCTAATCATTTTTCTTTCAGGCAGACGACAGCGTTTATTTGCATGAGCAGTCTTAATTCAAATTAACTTGTGAATTATCCCCATTCCCAGTGTAATAAATTTTGGATAAATGCACGAAACCATTGTGAATATATACTACAAATTTTATACTGAATTTAGTTAATCCACTATGGCAACCCGGTACACAATCAATCAGCTGCTGGCAAATTGTTTACTATTGTAAAATTGAAATTGATTCAAAGTCAAAAAAGTAAGTTTTTTTTTTAATTGTTTTTAGCAAAATAAAAAATAAATGTAAATATTGAAACGCGTTTGTTCCATTTTATGTTTTCCAAGGGAAGGAAACGAAGTGTAAACTAAATAGTATTATACTCCGCTGCCGATCCCAATACGAACAATGCTATTGCCACTCTCTTATGGAATTGAATAGAAACCCTCATATTGTTGTCCAACCTCTCCATATTTTGAACTTTCTCATACCACTTGATGGAAAGCATTCCTGAGGCGAAAGTTTTCCTTAAATTTTTATCGTCCATCGCAAGCACGTTAGACTTCCAAAAAGTGCCGTTGCGGTCCTTTAAAAAATGCCATATATGAATTACATAATCGATGAAAAATCATTATTAAACATACAAAGTTCCACAATTGTCTTTCTCTTTTTTCACGGTGTCCTACTGAGATCCCAAATGCAGCATACGTTCAGATTTATGATGGCGAGTGCATGTACAATTTTTACATTATGGAATAGTTTCAGCAAAATTAATTGCAGCTTTCTTTCAAATAATTAGTGATTTTTCACAAATAGAATAGCTGCTAATCGCACTTTCTCTCTTCTATTCATTTGATCTCGAAGTAGATACCAAACAAAAATTAATTAACAAATAAACAGCTGTTCACTAAATGCAACAACTGTCAGGGTCTGTCAGGGTAAAATGTTAATGCACATCAGTGAGCTTTTAATGCAGATTAACGCTGTCGTCCTGTTTACCCTATAAATATGATAAAAATGTCTCAAGATTAATATTAAAATATTGTCAAAAGCGACTACTAAATTAATAAATTTTCTGTTGTACGCAAACATTTTCTAGTATGAACTCTTTTATGAAATTTTCCAAAGCTTCTATTACATTTAGTGAGTGGACTTAATTTATTAGTTTTAAAAAGTATCTTGTCAGTTTCGGTTGAATTCAGTTTGATAGCCGATTGCCGACATTCGATTATAAAACCATTCGGAATCGTAGTGCGGCCAACTTCGTATTTGATTCGAATTTTTGAACACCATTTATTGCAATTATTATCACGTAGACATATAATTGAAAATTGTTTTATATTTATTTTTGGGGGAAATTAAATCCATTTGCATGTTTTAAACTAGATTTTCAATCAAATGTCACAACATCAATTTAAAAGCTTGAATTATTAAAATTTTTTTTTACTGTTACAAAGCAAATATGTCAATCACTGATGTCAGTATGGAATAATAACAAGCAAATTACTTAAATATAAAAATACACAAAATGTCTATAAATGAAATAGGCAGTTCAAGAGCGACAATCAAATACTCTACAAAATAAGAAAAATAATGGGACAGTAATCCTTCGATTTACATCACAATTAGTACGATGTAAATGGAATTTTAAATTAATCGTGCTTCAGAATGGCATAAATAAATAAATAGAAGCAATTAATTCTCAGATTGTAGATTTTGTTTGTCTTGAAAATAAAAGTTGCTAAACAGACAGCAAAATAATCGTAATGCATCCGTGTATATATATCGCAAATGAAAGAGGATTTTTGTTTATTTAATACCTACAAATTGTTTGTAATAAAGGGTGTCCCAACAAGAACGCAAGATGCAGCAATTGAATTGTATCTCTGGCTGTATGACATGTGGCCCCGTCTTGTTGAAAGCACATGCCCTCCACATTAATTTCTTCAATTCTAGGCACGAAAAAACTGGTTATCATTTCACGATACCGAACACCATTGACTGTTTGCGCTTGACCTGCCTCATTTTCATAAAAAAAAGATCCAATGATTCCACCAGCCGAAAATCCACACCACACAGTGACACGTTGAGGATACATTTGCTTCTCGTGAATCACTCGAGGATTTTCCTCACCCCAAATGCGACAATTCTGCCTATTGACGAAGCCATCAAGATGGAAATGAGCCTCGTCACTGAAGATGATTTTATCGGCAAAATCAGCATTTTCATGTTGTCTCTCCAATACCCAATTAACGAACTCCCTTCGCTGTCCATGGTCAGCTGGCTTCAGTTCCTGAGTCAATTGAACTTTGTATGCATGAAGATGAAAAGATTGGAGACACCAATTTGCTGAGCTCGGTGTCGAATTGAGGTGGATGGAGTTTGAGCGACATCATCACGTACAGCTGCGACATTTTCGGTCGTTCGACCTAGTCGAAGGCGCGTTGTTGTCTTTACATCACTAACAGACCCAGTTTCGGCAAATTTATTCATTAATCTCTTTACAGTGTGACCCCAAATTGATCGCAATTTACGAACTGTAGCCGCAAAACTTTCACCATTTTGGTAAAAAAATTTGACAATGAGAATGCGTTGTTCATTCGTGTAGCGCTTCATTTTTACTAACCTCGTACCTTCTACTAGCAAACAATAACAATTGTTCACATGTCAAACAATGACACTTCGAATGGCGCCAAATTTAAATCTTGCGTTCTTTTTGGGACACCCTTTATATACAAATAATTTTTAAGTGATGGACTTAGCGTTTATACGACTGATTGAACACGAAATATACTGTATGTTTTACTATGCTTTATCACATAAATACCAATTCTACTAGATCACAAAAAACGCAACACATACGTAAGTATGGTCTCAATGGAAGCATTCAATTGCCTCGCCTTTTTAAGACGGTGAAAGACATACTTCTCTCCATCTGATCTCCTCACTATTTATACCGCCTACATTCGACCGAAAATGGAATACAATTCCCATGTAGGTGCCGGAGCTTCAAAGACTATTTTGAAGTTAGTCGACCCTGAACTCGTAGCAGCTAATAGGGTAGCCAACTCTATTGACTATGTTGAGCATCGTCGCGATGTGGGCTGCGTTTCGTTGTTCTATCGTTACTATAATGGGATGTGTTCTGATGTAATCAGGCAAGTCATTCCCGAAACCCGGTGATTCGCGCGCATAATGCGATCATCATCAAGAGCGCATCGATTTGTGGTCGATTTGGCAGCGACTCGCACTACGCATTACAGAGAAAGTTCGTTTGTTGCCCGGACAGCACGTATGTGGAATGGACTGCTCGCAGAGGTCTTTCCTGTCACTTTTGACGTGGAAAAATTCAAATCGAATGTCAATAAACACTACTCCCTCTACCCTTTCTCCCAAAATCTTATTTCCTAGTTCCGGCACAATGCACCGCATGTGTAGGGGTCATCCCCTGAGTGCCGGTTTAAGCAAAAAAGTAAAAATTCTAACCAATATGGTGTGACTTAATGAGATAAAACCAATGCGTGGCATGTTTAAATTTAACGGAAATTAGTGATGGTAAATTTGAACTTTACAAATTAAGTTCGCAACAGTTGTGTATGTTGGAATCAAATTAATTTCGCCAAACAATTTCTATATGTATATAGTTTTAAATTTACTTCAACTTAAGCCACCTGACTGGTAAAATGTATAAAATACTCACGAGAACACTGATGATGGAAGTTTGGCGTCTTACGAAATGGGGTTCTATTTACCCTGTATAGGTTGGTATTGATTGACGTTTTTTCCCTTGCCCTTTTGGATATGCTGTCTCATGTTTAATTCTTTCTGACTAAAATGTTACGTAATATTTATTCCACTAACCTTTTTTGCCCTTTCGATGGATAGCACCTTCTACAGTGTGCCAATACCTTTAGAAAGTGATACTTTTTTTATTACCACAATGGTACAAAGTATTTGAGACTTAACTATAAGCGTGGGTGCCCCGGTAGTCTAGTGAGTAGTGTGCTAGTATCACACTACAACACGTGGAAGTTTTTTCCCAACAGGTATCACAATGCGTCCATAATAAATTGGACTCAACTGGGCTGGGCGTTTTCTTTACCTTTACATACAGCAACCTGCCGACCTAATCTAACCTAACCTAACTAAGCGTTTCACTCTTTCTACGATTTTTAGCATAATTTTATCAAACGTAGACCTGAATATAGGAAACGCAACGTGATCACAAAGAACTGTGCGGGACGCAGGCAAATTATTTCGTAATAAATAATTAAATTTCCATCAATTCAATTCAATAGTTTGAACAACTTAAACATTAACAATATATGGGCATACAAACTTCAATTTGAATTTCACATACATTGAAAGAGTTAATGACGTCCTTGCTGACACTGGTAAATTTCACTTTCGTCTTAAATACTTTTTAACTGGAATTGATAAGCTGATAAAAGTGAGAGAAACTCTTTTTAAAGGTTTAAGTGAAAAATATGGCAAAAAAACACATATAAAATGAATTAAAACGTGTCATTTTACAGCAATTTCCAGTTTTCAATGAACTTTTGACCGATTGTAATCATGGTTTGTCATCATCATCAGCATTATAAAAATGTTGATGATCATTATTTTCATTTTAAGTGCTTTTTTGAATTTTCGAGTTTTCCACACTTTTAAACAGAAACTAAATGGGAAGAAAAACAATTTTAAGTAGGCTCGTAATAAATAAATAAGCTTATCTTCACAGCAGAGGGACACTTAACTTATTAACATTTTCACAGTTTAATGTGAAGAAATTTAAATTTCTTAAAAGCAAAAAACATGAGACTGCGTTTGCCTTTTTTAGTGACATAACATGAAGTTTGTTAGCGTGTGTGTGTATTTAATAGTTTTCATTTTCTTAATAACTTAAAACTTATTTTTATAAAGTTGCCAGACGTGCTTTTAGCAAATAATTCATAAAAATTTTTATTAATAAATAGCTAATTGCGCCTACCAGATTTATAACTGAGACGCGCTTTTTTTTTTTTTTTTTTTTTTTTGAAAAAAGTGCTATTTTAACAATATGGCAACGTTATTTTTTCTTTATAAATTAGGACGTAAAAAAACAAGAGGATCGCCAATTAGCTGGCGCTTACTGAATTCTATTGCGATTTCACGCGTTTATTTACCTCTTTATTTAAGTAATTATTTTACGCACAGTTAAACCTTGATAATCGGCATTAGCGAGGTCCAGACGACATTTTACATTAGATTGTGCACTTTATAATTCGGATTGATTGCAGCCTTAGCCTTTTAATTTTATAATCCGGATTGCATGCAGACTGTTGTGCAATGTTAATCTTGTAATGTTAATTGTAATTCTGAAAACAAGATTCAAGGCCAGACTCACACCAGGTAATCTCGTCAGATCAGGTGAGTTTTTTCGCCGCTGTAGTTTTCTTTATCAAACTTTGGTTTGGTACAGTGAATTCGCGAAAATGTGAACTGCGGGTGTGCACGTTTTCAAATTTGTTCATGTTTTTGAAAGTGAAAAATTGAGAAAAAATCGCACATCTGTTTACTCCATGCGGAAGTTAACGTATGCCAAATAAATCAAAATAAAGATACTAAAAATGTAAAAATCTTTTGTGACATCGTGGGTCAGGTAGTAAATGTGTATATTTTTCACTTCTAAAAGAACAGCAACAATATTGATTCTGTAATTCCTACCAACTCAATGAAAATTGTTAAAAATAAATAAAGACAATAATAAAAATAAAAGGAATTAATTCAACAAAGTACATGTAGTACATATAACCAAATTAAAAATACAACTCAATTCCCTTCAAGGGAATTTTTTTAGAACTGTTAGATTTTCTTAATGTTTTAGAGTACGCAATGTAAAAGCAAGTGTTGATATTCACTTTTTATAGAGTTCACTGTTAGTGTGCTGATAACGACCGACTGATTTTGTCAAAGTAAAGACACCTTTTTTAGAGCGAACTGACACGAGTCTACCCTGTATAAATTTATCTCGAGTTTTTTCCTTTTTCGCTGCAAAATCAAATTATTTTGCTACGCAATTCCATGTGGTTTGTTTGGATACATCAATAAAAAAAATATCAGAATGAAATCATGTCGGCATTAAAAAAATTTGCCTAAAATTGCCTCATTTAGCTTTGGAAAAAAGTTTGAACACTTCTCGACAACCAAAAGTGAATGGCTACTTTACCAATCAAAATAATTAGCTTTAAGATTTTTATTGTGACATACTGGAATTTTTATCTCTTGTAGCTTTAATTATATAAATAACTAGCTTCTATCCGCGGCTTTACTCCCGTTATTATCTCTATCGGTTATACAGTTTCGGAAAGGCATATCTTAACCCTACGTCGTCTCCTGATTCTATTTAAAAAATATATATACTTAGTCACAAAACTCTACATACGATTTCGAAATTCAAGTTAATCTGCTCATTATTTTATATATAAAGTAAAATTTTTGAAAATCTTACTTGTGTATTTAACAAGGCACATTTATGGACTCTTTTAAAACAGAAACTTAGATATAGAAGGGCTTCCTCCACTTCTCGCTTGAAAATGATTTTAAAAGACTAAATGATCTATTTTGATCTATTTTGATGACTAAAAATCTATTTTTTTCGATGCTTAAAAAGCATGAAAATATTTAAAGAATTTTTTTCAATTTGTATACTTGGTAATTCTCAAAGACATTTTGGGAGATTTTTATATAAACAACTGAGATTTCTTAGCTTTTTCAAGAGTTTGTTCGATTGTCTACTAATGAGTTGACATTTGTATCAACGAAACCATACAACAAACATAACTAAATAATAGCAAATCATTCTGAGTCGCTTTAAATTTAATATTAATAATTATTTGGTGTTAAATTAACAATAAAATCATATAATAATTTCTTATTTTTATACAGTGATAGAAAACTCTGCCGACAATCTAATCGTACTATTTGGTAAAATTATTTGATTTTCTAAACTAAAAGGCGTTAAAAAAAGTTTTAGAAAAATTCTACTCCTACAATTGCTTAAGTTTTGGAGTCAGGTGCAATTAATTGTGTGATTTTCTTAAAACGCCTAATTAAGGGTTAATAAAGCAAATATGTACCAAAAGATCATGTTCAATGGTGTGTGCTGATACATAACCATTCGCTCGCTGCTGGTGTTTTATTTTTTAGGTCTTCTGTAGTGAAATGAATTATAAAAATAAAACGTTGCGTGATCTTAAAAATTTTCCTTTTTTTTTAATTTAATTTTTTGTTGTTGGTTTTCCTTACGAGATAGTGATCGTGCTGTAGATCGACCAGACAAATACTTATTTTTTTGTACAATTTTTTTTCGATAATTTTACTTTCTTGTTTGTTAAATTGTTGTTAATTTTATATGAATATTTAAATTTTTTTGTCTGCACTATTATTTCTATCTTTGTTATGGAGCATTTGGATTTTAAACTGATTTTAATCGATTTGTTTGGCGATAGTAAGCGGCAGCAGCCATTTTCTTGCTTTTAATTTTTTTTTTCGCTTCATTTTCTATTGAATGTTGGGGAGTTTAATGTTGCAATTATTTTACAAAACGATATTTTTTTGCGGCATTATTGTTGTGTGTTCGGCTTTACAGTAGAAACTATTTGCGTGTTTTGTTGCAATTGCATTTTTGAAAAGACTTAATATGCATAAAGGAAGAAATTTATTAAAAAAAAAGCAATACTGTGGTATTTCTTTTAGTTTACAAAGGTAATTATAGGTTGGCAAGGTAATTAGAGATCTCTTAATATGTAAAACAAACGTTTTACCGCTTTTTAATGTTTATTGAAACATTTAAGCATCTCTTTTCGTAGAGTATTGATTTGAAAGAAATAAAAACTCGTGCTGCTTTATATTTCATTATGTGCAATTGCATTTTTAAATAATGCAAAAGTAAAATCTTTTGACCATGGACAGTTTCCATAACGTTAAAATACTTAGAAACGGAATTTTATATTAATATTTTTAGGATTTTTATAGCTACAAATTTGTTTTGGGCATTTGATGCAATGGAAACATCAAATTATGAATCTGCTCCGTTAATTTTTTTTTTTTTATTTCTATAGCAAAAATGCACAAGGCAGTCGCAAAATAGAAAACCTTTGTTTTTACGGCAGTTTGAATTTCCGAATTTTTCTAATTTAAAGACGGTTTTTTATAAATAAAAATATAATAAAACTGGTTTTTAAAATAATTTAAAAAAACATAGGTTAGGTTAGCTTCAAAAGAGGTGGCAACTACATCGTCCCCTTTACATCTATGCCAAAGCGTTGTTGTGCGCTCCACTGAAGATTCGAGATACCTCCACCTCACTCGAAAAAGTCAGTCCGCAGACATTCCAGATCCGGTATGTAGGTCCTTCGTAAAATCCGTCCGGTTAACAGCTGGACACTGACACAGGTAGTGTTCCATTGTCTCGTTGTTCCGTTCTATGTGTGCTCAGCTGCATGTGACCGGGTTTTTATACCAACCCGTCGCCTGAGTGTTGGCCTCTTCAGTCTTACTATCTTCCTTGACTTCATCTGATTCGCTTTGCCTCAAAGTATTCAGGTCACTCTAGACGCGGTAGAATTCTGCCAAAAACCCTTCATTGTTCCCCATTCGCACATTCTTTGAGTTCGGTTTTGAGCCTCTGAGAAGCTCCGAAATTCTGATTTTAGCTTGTGTGAAGTATAGCAAATTTTCTGCCTTTGGCAACTATATTTGTACTCGTATTATCAATATATTGCATGAGAAATTTCCCGGTCGCGTAATTTATCTTTGGCGATGTTAATTGGCCGTCTCGTTTAACGATTTAATGCCGCTGGACTATTTTCTCTGCGGTCATTTGAAAGACCGGGTTTACGTGAACAAACCACAAACAACTGACGCTCTGAAAGATTAAATTTGGCGCTGCTTTGACGAGATAAGCGAAGCATTGTTGTTAAATGGAAATAGAGCGGATGTCTGCCAACGTGCTAGAGGTGGACATCATATTCTATTATTAATTCCCATATTTCTACTTTACATTGGTATCAATTAAATTGCATTTGTTACCAAAAGTGTGTGTTTTAAACCAATTTACTTTCTAACCTCAAATTTGCCCACCCTTTAGATATTTAATTATTTAAATGTTTGTCTTTAAGTTCCAGACGATTAGTCAGTTAGTTGCTGTCATTGGCCACCTTTCAACACTGTTACTAAATCTAAATATTTTTATTTTTTTTGGCGATATTCGACAGGCATTTTGGCGATATTCGACAAGCCATTTGGCGAGAAAGCTATAAAAGAAACTGACAACACTTCATGTTGCCTATTTTTACTATTTGTTGTTTCTGTTGGCATCTGCTTTAAACAGCTTTAAACTCCGGTATTAAGAAATAAAACTCTTTTCAACTAATTTTACAGCTTAAATGGTTAGTCATCAAGGTTTTTTTCTGTTTGTGTTTCGTATTTATTTCTGCTTTTCGAAACGTTAAAACAATCGTTTATATTAAATTATTTGCTGTTTTAATTCCGATACTTCAACATTTTCTTTTTTTTTTGTGTAGTTTGTACTTTATTCTTGCGAGTAAAGAGACAATGAACTTTTTTCAAAATTAACAAAAAACGACAATGAATGGCTGCTTTAGACAACTGATTGTATTGTGTAGTCTCAGCTTTTTTTGTGTTTTTGCAATAAATCATTAAATATGATTACGCTGGTCTAATCAGTTGCTTTGATGCCGTACTTTCAGGCTCTGTTAATTGTTTAAATATTTTAAATTTTTTTTTCGTTTCTTTTTGGTGGTTATATTAGCAGTGATGTGTTAAGTAATGTGTCGTTGTGAAATAACTATCATTTACTGCTCTCTGAATAACTTATTAGATACAGGCGTCCTAGACTGTGGAGCAACAGCTGGCTTATCAGTTTCTCTTTGAGGAATTTTTACCATATGTCAAAAAGAGAAAAAGGTAATATTCGGCTGCAATAAAGCCAAAACTGTCATTAGAGAGTAAAGTTAAATGGTAGTTATATGATCAAGTTTGTCACACACTGTGTACCAAATCCATTTAAATTGACGGCTGTTACATAGTGTGCACGCCTTTTTAATTAATTCGAAAGCAATATTCTTTTTCAAAATATCTATATATATATATAAAGGAGTAACGTTACTAACTGATATACTGATAGATCCACTATGAAGGGATTTTTGGAAATTAGAATGGGAAAGGGGCTGAAAAAGGGAAAAATCGGTATCTTTATATCTCGGAAACTACGATAGAGAGACTAAAAACTTTAAAAGCATGCGACTGCTGCTACAAAATAAGCAGACCCGTATCTGGTACTTTTTTAATTAATGTATTTTTAGGTGGCGAAAATGGGTAAAAAGAAAATTCAATACCTTTTTTGCACGCCGCATATCTTCTAAACTATTGCACATTTTTTTTTTTTTTTTATTTTTTTTTTATTTTTTTTTTTTTGAAACTGGGGTTGAACCCAGGTCTGTTTTTGGATTCGTAGTCAACGTGCACGCTACCATCCATCGTGCCATCGCCGCCTTTATATATAAATTATTTTATGCATTATTTTCTTCTGGAGAAAATCTTGAAATTCGAACACATTAGGCGTAAAATTGGGGGTTGGTACTTTTTGATGAGTGCCTAAATGGAAAACGTTTCAAAATGGCGGACCACTATTTTTTTTTATCCATCACTACGGAAATACCGCAAAAACAAAAGAAATCACAATAAAAACACAATATGTCGGAGAACGCAAAATGAATAGAAGGAATTTTTGAGCAGAAAACTAAATATAAAGTGGAATAAAAACGGCCTTTTGGAAAAAAAAGTGGTTTTTTATATACCATTTTGTACTTTATGCAAAAGGTAGTATTTCAAAAATGTACTAAAAAAAAGAGCACTTTTTTTGAAATGTACACTAAAGCCCCGATTTGCGTCGTTAATGGGGACGGGAGGAATGCGACACAAATTGAAACGACGCAAATCGAATTATTTGTTTCTATACAAATGTTCTGATTTCGAATTAACTGGGTGAAAAACTAAAAAATTTCGAAAAAATATATACATATTTTTCTTCTAAAGTAACATCATTCATTACAACATCTTCTTCTAATGCACGCTGAACATTATTGGCTAATAAACTTTCATTGTCAAGCTCCTCTTCGTGAGATAATAAGATTTCATTAATGTCATCTTCCTCCATTCCTTCAAATTGAGCTTCTCTAGCTAAATCAACCGCCTCTCTGCAAATATTTTCAACTTCATTTTCAGCATCTACCTACAAATAGAATCAATTCAAATCGAAATCACAGCGACGCAAGTCGGATTATACCAATTTTTAAAAAGCGATGCAAATCGGATCGACGCAAATCGGGGCTTTAGTGTACATAGTTTTTATAAAAAAGTTGGCGACATTAGAAAAGTTGATGTGGGTGCAGCGAAGCGCACCGGTTTAATCTAGTCGTCAATAAAACAACAACAAAATTGTTCATAAGAATAGTAATCAGCTGTTATCTTGACTGTAAATTGAAACACACAATTGGAAAGAGAATTGCAGAGCAAACTCGAATCAATTTCGAAGAGTATGACAGCATTAGTGAACAAGTTTGAAAGTCTTTTTAAATTTGAAAGCTAGAACTTGACGTGGAACCTACCGAGTATAGGAAAATAAAGATAGTAAAAAAAATCTATAAAATTAGTAAAGAAGGTCTAAATTGAAAATACATTTTTGCCATAGTGCAAGCGAAAGCGAATGCGAAACGAAATCACCACATATTAAAATTTGTGCACAAGTAATTAATTACTCGTACAAGTATGAGTTTTGAATATTTCTCTGGTTACGGATTTACGATGTTTGAAATAATGGATTTTTTTTCTACTGGTATTTCCAACAAGTAACGCCAAGCTGATCATAAATTCTTTGTAGTTTTTCTCATGGTCTCCGATTAAGTTATTTTTAATAAAATGATATTTTAAAAAGAATCTAAGCAATTTATTGGTTTGTCATGCCACACAATTAGTAGTTTACTAATTTTTTATTTATTTTTTCCTTGTAACAACAACAGACGAAACGTCTTTAGTGAATGTCCGTCCCTCCGTATTTGTATTTGTCTAACTCTGTTCTATGTAATTGAATCGTGCCAAGCAAGCAATTATTGTTCAGTTGTGTAAAAAAGGTGTCTATTCATTAATTCTTTATGTTTTTATTTTGCTAACTATAATGGTAAACACATTGTTAGCAACTGACTAACTAAATACTACAACAAATACGTAGTTACAAAATATTGCAATAGTTGTTTGCCGTTTGGTGGCATCCAGAGATATACAATTATTGGCACGCCAAAGTACCGCCGTATAGTATTATTTTGTTGTATATTTTCTGTTTCATTTTTATACATAGTAAATCTACTCTCATCACTCATATCACCTCGATACGCGATACGAGTTGTGTTTTTCACTCCTTTAAAAAAAATGTATTTAATTTTCCGCATCTTAGAAATAAATTTAGCGACTGGCAACGAATAATTATTTTAATTTTGGAAATTATACTCGATCGTACAATAGTTCATTGTTCGTATTCTGGTAACAGCACTTTATGCAACCCACAAGTAAATTTTTCGCATGTATCACAGATTGAATTGAATCGAAAAACTAAGCCCATGAGTTTTTAATTCCTGTTTGACAGCAAAGTCTGCCCATAAGAAAATTTTCGATACTGTTTTCGTCGAAAACGTATTTTACATTCGTTATTCAATCTTCGTACAAGCGATGTTCCCTAAATAAATTCCCCTTTTTTTTTTAGTAAAAATTTATGCTAAAATTCCCTGCCTTCTTAAAATAACAAATTTTCCGCAAAAAACTATTTGATTTATTGAAACATTGGTGTGGTTCACATTTTCATGCTTTTTTTCATTGTTCAACAATGACAACACGCTTTTTAGTGAGGGTGGCGATGATCGAAGTAGTCTGCACATTGACTACAAAATGAAAAACTTTCCTGGGTTGAACTCCAGTTTCAGACTTATAAAAACATCTCGCATTTTTTCTGATGTGCATTTGTGTGCCTTTGTGTCAGTTGTTGTCGGAAGCCATAGTCACTAATCACTGAACAGTAATGGCTTCAGCTGTATCCAATCCACAACCACATCAGAATGCCCTCCTTTGTCGATAGTTGTGTAGCACCGGAGAAGTAAAATAATTACTAAAAATGGCTACTAAAAATTAAGCTTACAAATTTATTACGTCTCCTTGACATCAGAGGCGCTACAACACTGCTATAAAACAAAGAACGTACAAAAACAGAGTTGTAAGATAGGGAAGCTTCACCTCCTATTATTTCCTCTACTATCCCTTTCCTCTAGTTCCAGCACAATGCATGGCATGCGTAGGGGTCATCTCCTCAGTGCTGGTCTAAGATAAAAAAGACTGCAGCCGTATTGCCTTGTTGTCGTCCTAATAATGGTTCTAATATAAGAGTGTGTATTTTATTTTGAAGTCTTGTAGCGTTCTGTGTTGAATGTGTATGCATCAGCTTGAGTTGGTTAATTTTATATTTTGTCTGCAGATTTTGGTTTCAACCTGTCATGCTTTTTTTCTGAAATGAGTGAATCGTGCTGCAGAAAACTCTGAGTAAAAATATTTTTGTCCCCACAAAATTTTTGTGTTCCCTACAAGAACAGCGACGGTGATTTGACCGGTCATATGACCGTCATTGCTGACTGAATTATCGTTCATTGTGTAGAAAAAAATTTATATAATTTTCTTAGGGGATATATGAGTATCTTTGTACATGTGATTTTGTATCCTTCTCTGACTTATGAATCTTGTCGTTCATAGAGCGTATATCCGAACTGCTCACTCTAATGTAGTTTACTAGTCAGCGTTTATGGATATATCGGCCACTGTTGACTAGTCAGCGTTGTTGGATATTCGAGTTGAAATAAAACACGATTTATATTTTTATTTATTTATGTTTATGTATATCTATCAGAAATTTGGACTAGGCCATCATCTCTAAACTAAAACAGTCAGATACTTACACCGCGATCGCCTCACCCGACTAGAACTGACGATAATTCCTAACCGGGTTATCTTTGGTTTTACTCTGTAAAATCCCTACAACCGTGTACTCGTATAAGGTCCACAATTAAAAATCTTTTTTGAAAAATCTTGTTTTATTTATGAAAAGCGTAAAACATTTACAACGGACTTTCTAATAAAAAGAACACAATAAGTTATTTTTTCATAAATAATAAATTATTTATTATATTTGTTATTGTTTCCATTTGTGTTAGAATATTCCAAGGATTTCTTTATTGGGCCCCACTTGTGAAAAACAAATGTTTGAGCAGTAACTTTTTCGTTGGGGTATACCAATAAACTCCCAAACAAATCTCAAGTACGATAAACGTATTGGGTTTGCCACAATCATTCCCAAATTGTTCCCAATATATGTATTGGGAGAATTTCTAGTCGGGAATGTTGTCAAGTTGCGCCTGGTTTAATTTAATGGTGGTATCCCGCCCTTGGCTCAACGTCGACTGGTATAGCTCGATTATTTCAATGTGAATGGTTATTTTTTTTTTGATTTGATTAAAAAAATACATAAATAATTAACGCAATATATTTATCTTTCCACTTCACTTAAATATCCAATGTTTTTTAAATTCACAGCCTTCAATATTGGACACATTAATAATTCACTACACACAAATATTTAAAATTCACAAATATTTAAACAAATTTATTGAAGTACAAAATTCAAAAATTAAAGTCTGCAGTAGTCATCAACGATGATGGATATCTTCATCAGCAATGACAGCCAATTGTTGTTCGGTCAAATATAAAATATCTGCAAATTGATTGGGAAAATATGTGTGTATGAGTTTCGGACATCCATGTATTGTGGGGTTGGTTTTCTTTTCATGTGTGCAAGGTGGACGAGAACAAACTTGCCTTACTGCCGCCTGTTCATAGAAGACGAAAATACTCGTTCGGCCTTTTATATTGAAAACAACAATACAAAAACTCGAATTGATTTAGTTTTTAATATAAATGACAGAAGGATATTTAGACTTATTAAAATCGTCTGTAATAAATTCATGAATAAATGAAACGTCTTCTCGCTTTTAACTTTAACAACTAAAGTCGACTGTTCAATTCCTCCTAATAATTCCGATCTCCTGCACTGTTACGAATTTATGTAACTACGTAACTCTATGCGAAATTATAACATTAGAAAAACAAATAAATGTTTGTACGCGGTTAATCCACGTCAGTTAACTTAATTTTTTTCGCATCAAATTATATTAATTAGCCACCTCTGTTTAGTCAAGTACTTTTTCAGAGAAAACAGACGGCGTTTTTCACGATTCATTATTTGTTTCTTTATATAAATATTATCTATTTAATTATTAAAAAATAATATAACCTTGCCTTTTTCCGTTCCCAATAGCTGGGATTAAATCATTGTTGGTGGAATAGTATTTACGAGTATTGGCAAATGTTCTAACAACAATGATGGCCTTAGTTTCAGTTAAGATCAGTGTTTTCTTACGAAGTATTAAAATCTTCAATTATGCAATTTTAATAACCAAATATTTATTCAAATAAAAGGCAATGAAAGATATTTATTTTCTTAGTAAGAAAAACAGTTCCAAAGGATGTTAAAGGCCAATGAAAAATAAATTAATTAATTGCTTATTTATATTTGTTGTTTGACGCCAGTAGACCTCCAACAATTTTGTGTTTTGAAAAAGCTAAGAAATCCCAAAATTGCAAAAAATATTTAATAATTATCGAAACAATAAAAATTAAAATTTATAACAATACTTTTATACAAGAAATATTTTTATTCTATTTAAATCTATTTACTTTTTCTAAACCATTTAAAATAGTTTTTATATCGTGAGCGATTGCAAGGTTAAGTCAGGCCAAAAGAAGTTGGTAATCATGGACTTATAGTGCTGGCCGTTGACAGTGATGGCCTAGCCAACGTCGTTCTCAAAGAAATATAGACCCATTATACCGCCACCCACACTCTTGGATCTCATGTGGATTGGTATCGTCCCAAATTCGGCAATTTTGTTTGTTCACGTTCCAAGAAATGGCGCAAATTGCACACCCAATTTGATATAACAATTTTATTATTTGCACGTGTTGGTGATTTAGCAAAACGGACTGAATAAATGACATCTACAAGGTGCGCCAAAAGAAGTCATCCGATGTTGTTTAGCTCTCATTTTTTTTCTAAATGAAAAACTTTGATTCTGTTTTGTGATTATGTTTATCTGAGCCCTTAGAATTTTATTGGTCAAGTCGAGAATTTGATATCGGCCAAATGGGCGCCGTCACATTTGATTGCTATATGGGCTCGTTTTATGGCATTTTTCATCACTTCGGCGAGAACATCGGGCGACAGATTCTCGCACTGGTGTCAACTGTTCTCCTTGAGGGCTTCCAGGGTCTCGGGCTTGTTCACGTAATCACGGGACTTCAAAAAACCATGCATTCACTTTGAGTGGGTGTAATGGCTCCTCGTGCATCCCTCGTGGATTTTCGGTGCCCCAGAAGCTATAGTTTTGCTTGTTCACGTACCCGCTGAGGTGGAAATGAGTCTCATCGCTCATTATGATTTTGGTAGAAAAATCGTCCACTTCGTCCTCGAGATTGATGATGGATTGGGCGTAGGTTACGCCCTTGTTAAGTTGTACTTCATTCTGTTTTGACATTGGCCGCCATTTGCAAAAATAAGAGCATCTTCCAATAGGGTGATTTGTTTTGGCCCACCTTGTAATTTGACAAGATGGCCGCTATCAACTGGCAAAGTTTGAAAGTCCCTGTTGGAAGACCCTTTATTACTTGTTCTCTTGTGGAATATTGTCTTTACGAACTTTAACCTGATTTGGATTTAATAACCAAAAATATACTAAAAATAAGACGTGACTTTACTTCCGGAAAAGGTTTCCTTAAAATAAACCTTGAACAACTTTAGCAACTGAGAATCGTCCGCTAAAAGTTTTCATTAAATTTTTAAAATTAATTAATTAATTAATAAATAAAAAAATAAAATATGAGTAGAAAAACTTTAAAATATAGACACAAATTTTTAGTTTTAACAAAAAAAAATTTCTTTATTTTAGCTTCGATTTGAAAAAGTTTTCATACCAAATGCAATTTAAAAAGCCTTATCTCTTATTTGCATAATTATACGGATTCGAGTCTGTGTACATTTTTTTCTTTACTAACATGCATAAAGACTTGGTTTGACCCAAGTCTCCGTTTGTTTAATACAACAATCATTTGGCTCATCGATGTCTCAGTGTTTATTTTTAATCATTTTCTGTAAATTTACACTTGTTTAGATGACGTGAAGAAAGGATAGAATTTAATTGCCCAGTGCCATTTAATTGAAATTAAAAAGAAAAGAAAAAAAAACAACATCTACAGGGTGGTTGATGAAACGCTCTACCAACCTAAAATGTCCACATGTATCTCGTGAAATCTGTATATGTATATGACATTATCATATTAATAATTTATTTAAACTACTGAAAGATGTATTTAGTGGTTATATTGTTAACAAAGTTTTCCAGCCACCCTGTATAAAACGTATGTATGAATATTTACGACTTTCGCCTCTACGCAATAGAAAGACAAACCGACATTTTTGACGTACATATTTATTTATTATTAAAAAATTATTTAAGTTTTTGCAAAGTCAACATTTACATTTACACACACTGTGTTAACAATGTGAAAAAATGTGCAATTTATATTATAAAGTCATACATATGTATGTACATATTTACTGTGCATATAATTAATAATTAAAATGCGACGAAAGCTTTTGTCGTTATTAAAAAAGGAGTACACACGTCTGTAAATTCATAAATAATTTTCTAGACTTTCAGTTGTCGTGATTAGCAACACTGTTTTGTTTTACAACTCAACGCTTAATATTTACCCGCTTTTGTTGGTTCCAAAGCAAAAAAAAAATCTGTTCCTTCCATTCCATTTAGATAACAACACTTTTTTTTCTTGGACCAGTGCTCAGGGGCTATGCCCTACGTGTGGAATGCCATGCACTGGAACTAGATAGAGAGAGGTATAGTGTAAAGGGAATGATTAAAGTGGTAGGAAGATAGAATAGAATTTTTTTTCGTTAAATTTTATTGTAAATAAGTAAAGCGGTTTTTAACTGAATTTTTATTTATTTTAAATTACAATTTCAGTTAATTTTATGTACAGAACATTGGGAATCTACATATGCATGTCTTTTCGAAAACTCTATATCAGGAACTTTTAGTCCAGCCAATTTAATTGGCCAGAAATTCATTGTTTTTGAAAAGTTTGAGAAGAAAAAAGCTGTGCTGGGTTTGGGGGAGGAAAGTGGTGTTTAGCACTCACTACTTGGTGGAAAATAGTGGACAATCACTTTTTTAGGGGATTTTGTTCAAAAATGTTCCTCAGAATCAGATGTTTTTCTTTTTCAAAATACAAATGTTTTGAATCATTATATTAAATATGAACATAAATATGAAATACTTTTTAAAATGTGTGATGATTTACGCAATGGCAAAATGTCTTCTGCGGAGATGTTGGCCCGCTGACCTTCCTTAACTGTAACCAATCCACTGGCAGATCAGAACGACCTCCCTCGTCGGAATTGTGTAGCACCGGCGAAGTAAAATAATTACTAAAAATGGCTACTAAAACGAAGCTTCAAAATGTAATACGTGTTCTTGATATCAGAGACGCTACAACACTGGTATAAAAACAAATACGTGCAAAAAGCAGTGTTGTAAGCTTCACCATCTATCATTTCTCTTACTATCTTTTGCCTCTAATTCCAGCACAATGCACCGCATGTGTAGGGGTCCAAGATAAAAAAAAGCCTTCCTTAATGATGTTCCTTGACTTAATATCTGAGGAAACATTAATTAAATATTATGTATTAATAACACTAATTATTTTAAGCCTAAGGTCTTTTTATATATTTTATATTTATTTCAATATTTCGCTACTCCTTTGTGTAGCTTCTTCAGGAAAATTGGTTTTTGTTTATAATAAAAAAATTTTTTTTAAAAATTCACAATATATGAAAAGTTCTTGTCAATGAAAATTCAAAAAAAAAAAAAAAAAAAAAAAAAAAAAAAAAATGAATTTTCATTGACAAAAACTTTTCATATATTGTGAATTTTTAAAAAAAATTTTTTTATTATAAACAAAAACCAATTTTCCTGAAGAAGCTACACAAAGGAGTAGCGAAATATTGAAATAAATATAAAATATAGAAAAAGACCTTAGGCTTAAAATAATTAGTGTTATTAATATAAAAAAAAAGGTCAAAAAACTAGAAAAATTATTAAATATTATATATTTTTTCCCAAAAATTATTTCCCTTTTGTTTAAACATTTAAACTGAATGATAAAACAAATGTTGATCCTATTATTCTTTCACTATATTCCCATAAAATATTTGAGAATTATTAAATATTTTACAGTACCAAAAGCAAACTTCAAGATACGTAAAAAGAGCTGATTAACTGAAAATGTTTCTCTTTCATTTCATTAATTTTGCTGTACCAAAAATTTACAACATAAGCAAAGGAAAATTTTTTAATATTGAAGCAACATTTTCACAACAAAATTGGTTTTTTGATTGCATACGGAGATAATTGCCTTAGCTGAGTGAAAAGGTTTTTGAACATTTCACTATATATTTTGTGGCCAAAAGTTAAAATTTCAATTTTGGTTTTAGAATATGTAAGGCGCTTTATTTGATAGAATGCAAAATAACTGTAAATTACTAGGCTGTTGGCAACCCTGACACATGTACAAGCAGCTGATCTGGACTCCATTTATTACAATGCGTTTCACGGGTCATATTACATATTTTGATCAAGTGGAATTGAAACAGCTGTGCTGAAAGAGAAATTCATCCAAGTAGTTTTCCTTAGAATGGAAAATAAAAGTAATGAAATGTATATGTATTATGTGGTATAAATAAATTTGTGGTGATAAAATGCATTATCGTGGTTATGGATTATAAGCTGTTTTGTGTTCATTTCATAGAGGCACTTCACACTGGCATAATTATGCTGGCATAACATTGCACCTTGAAGGCCAATTCGGTGAAGAGAACGGTTTTTGTTTGGCATAATTTTTCAACCAGCTACAACCCCGCATTAGCAGCACAAAACTAATATATATATATATATATACGAAAACACAGGTTGTGTTTTTTTACAGACCGTATTTAGTCTTTTGTTGGCCATCGCTAACATGAATTTGAAAGAAGGAGGAGTTTGGTCGTACCAAAAAACTTTGTAACTAATAACTAATGGCTGGACCCAAGAAGATCTGCTTTTCTTTTCCATCTTCTAGATGTAATGTTGCAGCTTCTAAATTACAGGCACTCTGAAATTCCCCCTAAAATAATTCCCAATTCCGTATCATTTCATCCCGTCATACTTCCGCCAAGAATGTTCCGAAGTGCGTATAACGAAAAACAAACTTCAAATGAATAAATAATATACTAAAATACTCAAATCTATGTATACGTACAGATTTTACATTTATGAATTACTCTAGTGTATTTTGGAAAGAACAAAAATTGTGCGGATAACAATGTTTCCATACAAAATACAGCTTGACCAAGAATTGGAACCGACGACTTGATTATGCAATTTATTTCCGTCAAAAAGCAAAAGAAAATCATGATTTTATTAACAATTTAATTAGGAGCAACGAAACCCATTTTCAATTGAAGGACTTCGTTAATAGGGCAAAAGGGCTACGGACAATCCAAGAGTGGTTCAACAGCAAGAATTACACCCACTTACCGCGTACTGTTTGGTGCGGTGTTTCGTCGGAAAATATTATTGGTCCATATTTTTTTTGAAAATCAACACGGTGTCGCCGTTTCCATCACTGGTGTTAGATATCGGACAATGTTGCAAAATTTGTCAAGGCCAGCCGTGGAAAACCATCCCTAAGTTTGGTTCCAACAAAAAAGAGCCACAGCGCACACTGCGAGGGGCACAACGCCTCTTTGAACTCACACCTCTTCGGTCTTTTTGCGTCACTTTGTATAGATTGTTTTGAGGAGCTATAACGAAAGCTTGTTAAATAATGGGCGGGAATATAAATGCCACGCCCACTTGCCATATAAGTTTTATACGGACGATCACAGTTAAAAATTATTTTTATAAATACTATATGTATGTACGAGTACATAGTATACTCTATATACTCTTTTATGGTCTATTCGATTATGCTATGCCATTTTTTCTATTTGGGAAAATTGTAAAAAATTATATGCCTACAGCACACTAAATACCACTAGATCTGGTCATATTAGCACTATACGTGATACGAGTAATCTTGAGCACTTTGAGCGTTTCTGTGTAAATATTACTGATCAACATAATTTGTCGCGCTTGTAAAAAATGAGGGCGCTGTAATTTGCCATTTTGTAGCGTACTCTAGGGTAACACTTCGATTTTTCTATACTTTCTCTTCATTCCGGCCATAGACTATGTACTTAAATGTAAGACTGGAAGAGTATCCTTTATAAAGTTTCCATTAGATCATCATGCTTAAACTTTCAGTTGAAAATAAATATTCCAGTAATTGTCTTTGTATGTGGCTGCAAAAAAAAAACAAAGAAATAAAGGTGCTGAAATAACTTGCTTCAAGGTTTATTATTGAAAAAAAATATACATCCATGGCTAAAAGGAGCCACTCCTTATCAAAATCAAATACATCTTTTATACAAGTATTTACAGGCATTATTAAGAGATAAAACAGTGAATGACTTTTTAAAGTTTTCCGACTTGCTGTTGCTTCAACGCATAATAATTTCATTAAAGTATTTTCTTTAAGTTTTCCTGTTGGAAATCTCTTCCGTTACTTATGTCAAGTGAGAGAAAAAAAAAATGTTGGCAAAAAATTTAATTTTAATTTATTGTGTATGGTCAGTTAAACTGCCAGCTTCTTGTGTTTGTAACATTTTACAGATTGTTTCTTTGAATAAAATTCAATTTACTCGTATTTGTTGCCCAACTGTTAATTAAAATTCGTTTATATTCATTTATATTTTATTTAAATTTAATATTCATACGGCACGCACACTTTTAACTACAATATTTTCTGAGTAAAATAAAATATATGTATGCTAATTAGTTATAATCTTTAGTTGGAATTAAAGCATAAAATGACTTTTTTCTATAATTTTTCTAATACATTTTATGTATTTTTCTATTTGCAGGTATGTCTAACTAATTTTTTGAAAAAATACAATATGAAGGCAATTGGTATTTTTTAAAATGAGAAGTTAAAAAGTCAGTGAACAACCAAGTTATATTAGAATAAACATAAACAATTAAAAACATAAACATTAAGGAAAATATGTATCGTCGCCACTGAGGTTGACGATGGCTGAAGTAGCCTGCACGTTGACTACAAAACCAAAACTTTCCCAGTTTCAAACTAAATCATGAAAACATCTCGCATTTTTTCCTGATATACCTTAGTGTGTTTTTGTGTCAGTTGCTGTCGGAAGGTTTCAGTGGCGAAGGCATAGTCACTGGTCACTGAACAGTAACGGCTTTAGCTGAGCGCCCGCCTTCGTCGGTATTGTGTAGTACCGGCAAAGTAAAATAATGATAAAAATGGAAACTAAAACAGAGACGCTACAACATTGCTATAAAACAAAGAACGTGCAAAAGCAGACTTTTAAGATAGCGAAGCTTCACCCCACTGTCATTTCTTTAACTATTCCTTTCCTCTAGTTCCAGCACAATGTATCGCATGTGTAGGGGTTATGCCCTGAGTGCTGGTTTAAGATAAAAAAGAATTCTTCCATAGTTCGCTCAGTAGGCATTAATTTAGAAGCTTAGGTTTTTAGTAAATTAAAAAAAAAATTTTTTTAACGCACTCGTTTTGTGTCGATAATACAGGGTGACCCAAAATGACCGAAGTGGTTTGAGTTTTACAAATTCAAGTCTTCATTAATTGAAATAAATTAAAACCCTAGGCAACCGAGAAATGACAAAATATAGGGTGGCCCAAAATTACCGAAGGGATTTGAGTTCATTATAACTTCTTATTTAAGACATTATTACTAATTTTTTTTTATTTTAAATACAGTATATTAATGGAGAATATTTTTAATTTAATTATGGAAAATTATTTATCGCAAGTGGTGACCATTTTCTGCTTCGCATACTCGTGCTCTTTCCAAAACATTTTCCATAAGCTTTCTCAAAACTTCAGGTGTTATGTCGCTTTTATAATTCTTTTAAATTGCTGTATGGTTCTAGGCTTAATATAGACTTTTTCTTTCAAATAACCCGAAAGCAAACAGTCTGGGGAACGATGAAATCCGATGAACGCGTACACCAATTACAAAAAAATAATTCGTTCACCAAAGATGCCGGGTAAAAGCCAGTGTGTCCCTCGCAATGGGAATTAGGAATGGAAACATTCTTATTGTATGCAAAATTCTCCGCAGCGACCCTTGTGAGAGGCCAAGTTGTGTCGAACGTATCCTGCTTGATGTTTCTCCATCTTCCTGAATACTCTCCTGTACCCGTTCAATATTGTGATCCGTGTGCACCGTTCGTCATCTACCGGCACCAGAAAGGTTTCTTAGAGCTCTTTGTTGTCGAAAATTTGCGCCCAGACTCACATTCAAATAACGACGATATGCACACTGATTCACAAAAATGAACCATTGCTTTGAGAAATAAAGTTCAACGATTTTGGCACATTGTTCAATTGTGTACTGTTCCATTCTAAATTCCTCAAGTTTTCTTTATTATTATTATTATTATTATTATTATTATTATTATTAAGTTATAGTGAATGGAAACACCTTATCTCATTTTGGGCCACCCTGTACTAGTGAATGATTTGATGTTTTCGTATCTATCTTAAATAGTTGAAACTCCTTTTTTATCTTGGACCAGCACTCAGGAGAAAACCCCTACAGTATATAATTTGCCATCAGTATGTTATTGAGAACCTATTATTATAGGTTATGTCAGATGTACGTAATATACCAACGTGTGAACATAAAGAATTATAAACCTTTTTTAAAAGGCATTTTTTGACCTAGAGACAAAACCTCTCGTGTATGAAAGAATAAAATTCCTTATGACAAGTACATATAATGTGAATACAGCTTTTACTGCTCAGATTATTTGCTGAAGTTTCTACTTGCGAGAAGTAATACTAGGAATTTTTCTGGAAAAAGTGATGTTGCACAATGGAACAGCGCAAGTTTACCATTCAAAGTTGTTGGGCAGGCTTACAAAGTTTGTGCCAATGAATTTCCATATAACTTTTGACAGTTAATTTGCCAGAGTGTAAAAATGCACAGTTCACGAGCTTAATTTGAAATTTTGATTATTTGAACTTTTTCTTTAACGCAAATTCAAAAATTATTTTTTCCAAATTATTTAGAATTAATTGATCTTTCAAACTGTTTCATTCGTTTTTTTTTATTTTTCATAGAAATTGTAAAAGTTAAAAAGCTTAATTTTTCAAAATTTATGGCAAAATTAGGAAAAATTATAATGTCAGGTACCTAATGAGCAAAGTCATTGCCAAATCTTATATTTTTCTTCTGAAGCTTTAACACTTTCCTTTCATATTGTTAACTCACAAGTGAAGAAAATCGTGGTTTTTGACAAACATGAAAAATACACAAAAACCAAACCCGATTTTTGGCAAAAATTCGACTTGGGTGAAAAAAATCTCAAAAATAATTGACCTTAATAAGCTTTCAAATCATGCTTGTAGCTCGAAAAAAATTTCTTTATAGGAACACATTAATATACATATTTCTACATCACACAACTATCAGCTGTAACTGACGTCTACAAAATATATACGGGTATGTTCTGTAAACCGAATCCCCAAAAATTTTTCTTTTTTATACATACATACACATACTTAGGTATTGGGAAATCACTCGTTTTTAAATCGACTCGGTTTACAGAACAGGGGGCTAAATAGCCGACTTCAAGGCCATGCATGCAGCCAATAACAATTTTTAGTCGTGTAGCTGCTTAGCCTGCTGTTGCCTATACATATGTTTAATGCTTATCACACTAATAAAAATTGTGTTAATTTACTTTTCTAGAGAAGATTAACCACAAGAAAGAATAAAAAAATATTTAAAAAATTGCTGTCCCGTTCTTGTCAGAATTTGTAAGATTGCAAAATTTCTGCTGCTCGGACAACAAAATTAATTTTTTCTAAAGCAATTCGCCTAAATGACAAAAGTCTACCACAATTTTTTTTTGAAGCAATCATATCAAGTGACAATCAAAAGGAAGCCATAAAAGTAAATATCGAAATATAAAAGAGAGTTAATGATGCGTTAAATTGTTCTCTTTTGCTGAGTGTATTAGCGAACAAGTGAAAATGTAAATGCCAATTAAATAATAAGCACAAAGAACGTTAGTTTTCTTTAAAATCGTGATATTAACAACAGTAATTTGTGAGAATTTTTCAAGCCAAATTAGACAATGTGCTCAATAAGGACATTTCCTTAAAAAGTAGAATATTTAAAAAAAAAAAATTTTAAAAATTTCCTATTTCAAAATTATATACACGTCATTTAAAACATTGTTTCTGTAAAACTCATGTTAGAAATTTTCAATTATAACGTGCTTTATTTTGATATGGCAAACCATAAAACTCAGCTGTTTTTATCGTGGTAGAAAGTATAGCCAGTTATCTATGCCGAAAGAGGTATTAATAGTCGGCCGACAGGAGAATTAGAATATGCTTTTAACCAGTTTCTTTTTATTATTCATTATTTTACGTAAACTTACCGGGCCTTATCATGAGTGTCGTTGTTGTGAAGAAAATGGTAAAATGTGGCATCACGTGTCAATATGTTTTATATTGGCTTGTCGTAAATACGACTACGTCAAACACTCTCGTAATAAGGCTCAACATTTCTCTAAATTTACATAAAACATATGACTGCCTCGTCAGTATTTCTGCAGTAAAAACACAAATTTTTTTGTGGCGGCAGCAATAAATATGCAACTGAATTACTTGGATATCTGAATAGTGAATAAGATCAACCATAATTTTCCGCACAGCTAAGCTGTTTTAAACAGACATAAGCAACGCCAGACGTAATTGTAAACGTTTGTGAGCTCCTATTAGCGGTTTTCGCTTTGATTGCATATTTACAATTATTTTTAGTCTACAATATTTTTCTTTAGCTGGAAAGCATGGGTGTTTGGTTGGTGGTACTCCACAACAACGGGGGTCAATTAGTACATAATGCCGTTTTGATACTGTTGAAATCCGCGACCTTTGTCTGCCCCTGAACAGGGCTGGGCACTCGCACAATAGATGGAAAAGCGTGAGTGTTTATTTTATCTAAATTGTAAACAAATGCTATGAAAACGAAGCGGCGAACGAGACGAGTAGGCAGCTTTTATATATTTCTGTTTCAATTTATGTGATTTTTGTAGTTATAAACGCAAAAAAAATTCCTTTATTACGAAACTTAAAGTTGGCATCACTTAGAAACAGATGTTCTTACATTTGAAAATATGCAGAACGTACTTACAATGGATTTATTTATTGTAGATAAACAGCGTGCTAGAAAAATAAATTTGAATACATTTTCTTGTTGTGTATGATGGCAAATTTTTATTTTTAAATACGATTATTTCAAAAAGTAATAAACGGTACGGAGAGAGGGTGGCGCCGTTGGAATTATCGATTGTGCGGATTAACCAGTCACGATGTCGCAGTGGTCGAGTGAGCATCGCGCATTCGCTGTGTAGACATTTTTTAAGAGTAAAGATTCTTACGTAATTGCTCGTCGACAATTTTGTTCAAAGTTCGGTATTCGGCGAATAACGGATGGACCGCGTGTAAATTTAGTTCGTTCGTGGCTGCAGAGATTCCGAGCAACTGCTTCGGCTATGAATGCCCCACGGCCAGGGCCCACTCGATCCAGAAAACATTGAACTGGTTGAAAGCAGTTTACGTGAAAATCCGCGACTTTCAATACGGAAAAGAGCAGCCTCACTGGGACTTCCAAGAGCGATTATTCATGAAATTTTAAAAAAGGATCCGAAGGATCTGCATGACATATTCTTTAAAAAATAAAATCCCCATTTCCATACTATCGTTCAATGCTGTATTTTGTCATTTCTCGGTTTCCTAAGGTCTTAAATTATTTGAATAAATGAAGACTTGAATTTGTAAATCTTATTTTGTAACGGAATCTTTTAATTATATTGCAAAATAATTTAATTGGTTTTATCAAACGAAATAATGTTAATTAAATAAATAAGTGCACTATTAAGATAAAAAAAAAATACCGAAATTAATGAATGCAAAGAGTATTTTATTTCTTTAATGGGTGAAATAATAATGTGTCTTTGCAATGGTTAATTTCATATAGAAACAAATGAATGGCAGCAATGAAGACATAAAATTTTGTTTATAAAACTTATTCGATTTAAAAAGTTTAAGCCATTCGCTATGGAATAGGAAAGTGAAATACGAGTATAACGCTTAAAATTCTTATTTATATTCATCACAGCGAGACAGAAATAATTTGTACAATTTCATATCTTTAACAAATATTTCAGTAATTGAAACCGTGAACTTTGCAAATTTTATAAAATACATAACCGGATGCAGAGCTATTTATGTTTAAAGTTTGTTCAAAAACGGTTGAATAATTTCCGCCTGGCGGAGATCGATCACCAACTCCCCTGTTAGGTCTAGTTTAGAAAAAAAAACATAGTCTGTTTGTCTTTCTCAATGCAGATCTATTTCTGGTTAAATTTTCATCAAAATCGGTTGACTGATTTCCATCAACTCCCATATTGGTCGCACTTTTAAAAAATACATAACCTATGGCTCTTTTTAGTTCTAGGTCTATTTATGTTTTAAGAGTCAGAAATGGCCCCTCAACTATTGGACCTAGTTTTAAAGTAGTGTATTGGCTTTTGTTCTTTTTACATCCATATCTATTTTTTTTCTCTTGAACCAGTGCTCAGGTTTTGTCCCCTAAATAAGCAAAGCATTGCAGTGCAACTAGTAAAATATTTTTTGGGAAGACGAATCATGTTCGATGAAGTCGTTTATCAATTAAAGCAATAAGCAGTTTTTGTTTTTGTTTTCAATATAAATGGCCGGACGATTATTTTCACTTGTCGCCGTTAAACAGGCAGTTAATTGTAAATTTTTTGGAAAGAATTTTAAAATCGAATGGGTAGTTCCCGAGATTACAAACAGTACGTACCTCTTTAAAATATTAGTATATAAGCATAGATATGCGAGGTCTCGTTATGGTCCTTCAAACTGAGTCCAAAACGGAGCGGCTCGTAAAACATGGAAATTAATACGCTGAACTAAGATTGCTTCATGGACAGCGATTTTAAATATTTTTGAGAGATGCATTGGCTCAAATAATTACTTGGGCCACTAATTAAAAAGAAAAAGGCGGAATTATTTTCCTTTACCGCCCACGCTTCGGCTATTCTGTTAGCGGTTGCAGTTGGCAACTGAAGACATAAAATTTTGCAAGGACGCTATCTATCTGTGCGCTGTCAAAAATTATAATATTTACTTTCGCTGGATTAAATCTAAATCATTTTTAAACAGCAAATAACGCCTGTAAATTTAAATTCATTCAGTAGATTTTAAAGGGCACGTAAAGGACTTCCAATTCGTTCCACAATATCCAGCAGCCATTTGGAGTTTAAATAATTTAAAATCTCTGCAAAATATGTAAAAAAATTTATTTTTAAAATTGAATACATATTTATATTTTTAATTTTAATTAAAATTATATTTATGTACACACATGTGCAGTAGGTCATTTGACATATTGTGGGAATGCACTCACAATCATGGGATCGCTGCACATTTCTACGAGTATTACCACCTCTTTCGTATGATCAATGAAGCAATTGCATGACTCATGTGCAACAAACAATTGGATAATTGCTGTCTATACACACATTTTGAGTTTTTAATAAAATTTCATAACACTTTTTCGTTATGTATTCTTTTTCACTAATTATTTTACAAGGTGATTGTTTGTTCGGTTGGTTGGTTGGTCGTTTTTCCTGGTTTTGATAGTGTTCAACATTTTATTTAATTACACATACAGTGAACTCTTGAAAACGTCAACTAATTTTTGTCAAGTCAGCAAATTTATTCATGTTTTCGATTGTGAGAATTTTAGTCGAATATCGTATCTTTATATCACTTGACGTTTTTGTTAATTTTGTATGTCCTGTATGTGTGTATGTCGGTTGTATTTAACGTATTCCCAAACGCAAGCGTGCAAACTTTGTCAGTACGGCATATCTAAAATCTTGTGTTTTAATATTGATATGGAAATAAAATCAACTGGTGCATTATTTAAATTGGCAATCCTTTGTTATCAACAATGGCGGAGAAAGATATAAAAGTGCAGATTTTCTTTCAGCGATTTTAAGCTTAACATTAGTAAAGGCCAAGGCTCATAGCATCCGTCATCCGTCATACTTTGCCTTTTTCAACTAACAAGTAAGTTTAAATACACGTTTTCTTATGAGACTTGTCACATTCAGTACGTCTCCGTCAAAGCAAAGTACGAAAGTTGGTAAACTTTTAACGTACGTTGAGTACTTTGACAGCACTGAACAGCGTTGCCGTTGTAGGTTATTTTCAACCAAAATTGGTTGATTTTTTTAAGGTGAAGATGTAAATATTTTTGCATTTTGTTTACTTTTTCCAGCCTAAGTAATACTCAATACGTAAATTTTACTTGTAAAGTTTTAAAATCAGGTTTTATATTGCGAAACGTTGTTAACATCCTTTTCTTTTATTAAATACCAGCTGACCCGGTCCGCGTTGCTGGCCCTAAGCAAACATTAGTGTTGTATTACCACACGATTTATTTATTTAAAATAGAAAAAAGCAAAAAAATTAAATATATGTACATGTCATTGGTGGTGCAATATGAAAATTGGATTTTGACACGGCCCTCCTCTAGCAGACCGAAAATCAAAAATCAGACTTCACAGTGTCACCCGCCTGAATATTCTGAAGATTCCCTGAAAATTTCATCAAAATCGGCCCAGCCGTTTTGGAGTCCATACGTTACATACATACACACATCCTGTTTTATATATGTATACAGATAGTTGCTGATGTAACAAAAAATTCAAGACTGCTGCAGCAGAAACAAAAATAGAAGAACACAGTATTTAAATTCAAAATAGATATTAAATTAATTAAATTGAAATGTTGTATGTACTTGAATGTTTTTATATAATTTTACTTTTAAATTTGTGACTAGTATAAAAGAAATTGAAGACTTATTTTTATAAAGTAAAACATATTCTGGTATTTTTTTTTGTATTTTTTAACGTGGTAACGCTGGATGAGAGTACTCATTGTGCCAATCTCTTCCGTCTGTACGTTAATGTCTTTTCAGAAAGTCAACCGTACTTTAAAGGTAACATTTTTACTTATTTCGTTTTGTTTCTTTGCATTTTGAGCTTTTCTTTACAAAACAACTTACACCTAAATAAAACTGTATTTGCAAATAACGAACTAATAAAGATGCATTAAAATTAATAAAAAGTATTAGTAAGAGTCAGTTTTATATATTTAAAGTAGTTAGCACGTTGATTACTGCGTTCGAACCCAGTTTCGGACTAAATCATAAATACATTTCTCATTTTTTCTGATGTGCATTCCTGTGTCTTTGTTTCAGTTCTTGTCGGAAGGTTTCAGTGGCGCAGGCATAGTCACTGGTCACTGCACAGTACCGGATTCAACATGCAAATAAGACCGTCCTACTTCGTCGGAATTGTGTAGCACCGGCGAAGTAAAGTAATTACTAAAAATGGCTACTAAAAACGGTGCTTAAATATTTAATACGTCTCCTTGACTTCAGAGGCGCTACAACACTGCTATAAAAACAAATGACGTGCAAAAGCAATGTTATAAGATAGCGAAGCTTCACCTTTTTGGGACAGAGTTTCAAACCTACGGGACTTTAGCAACCCCGCGGTGCCTAGCTAAAGGTCTAGCATTTCCTTAAACTCCCCTGGAGTTTGAAAATGACAGAAGCGGCGACTCTTCGAAATCTAACTAGAGATTGAGGAGGTTATGCTTGCATTTCCGTGCGACTGCAAAACGCAGTTCAGTTCTAATCTAGTGCTACGGGGCTAGCGAAGCCCCACAGCTCTAACGCTCTGTAAGGGTTTAATGACTGATGTACTCTTAAGTGAGTACTTCGTGTCCACCCCGAAAAGTTAGAGTTCCGTGCTGGTTTGGGAATGGATTCGTAATGGCTTACGACCAAAAGTCACGCTGGAAGTTAAGTTTTTGGTCTGTTCGGGATATATGTGAATTTGGCACATATATTCTGATATGACTTTTACTTAACTAGGTGCTGTTGCCATTCAACACTAGTCACCGGAGTGTGTCTCGAACAAACAGTATTACTGGATTAAGAGTTCTTGACTCAAAAACATTATGATGTGACACAGAGTTTGGACAGCTCGAAACACCTCAGCAAGGTGCAATTTATAGACAAGGGATAACTGCATATAATTGATTTGCCACCCGTGTGTACTGGTAGTAGTACAGGATGTTGCATTTCTGAGTGCCCATGGGGGTGGTAGTGATCGTCTTGATTTCACTCAGTGTGAGAGAGAGACCATCGTGGAATGAGACGCTATGCGTAGGTGTCCACGCAAATCTTGAACACATCTGTCCCTTTCCTCTAGTTCCAGCACAATGCAAAGTATGTGTAGGGGTCATCTCCTGAGTGCTAGTCCAAGATAAAAAAAATTCAAATTCGGAAACACAATACAACAAAATTGCGAAAGGAAAGAAAAGGTCAACGAAAAATATGAACTTGTCGCATGAATTTGCATTTCGAGCGACTTTGTCTACCCCGAACGTTTCTCTACAGCGCTCGCCTACAAACGCGAGTCGCAGGTACACGTATACGTTTCTTTAACAACGGTTTGTTAGCACTTAAATATTTGCTAACTAACATGTACTTCAATTTTTAGTACTGAATTTTTTATGAATATGGCTCTTAGTGATGTTTATTATTTGCACAATTTAGACCACTTTTTGAACTATTCGGCCAGTTTTTTTTGTTAATAAAAATGATTTTAATATTAATTTTTTTTTTCACAAATAATATTAATATTTTTTAAGAGTGTTTAGAAGGTTATTCGTTTTCTGTTTAGAAAGTGTCATAAAACAAGCAAGAAGTCAACACTAGGACCTCAATATCCGAAAAAGCTGTTTATTTTTTTTTTTTTTTTTTTAGAGATTTTGGACTTTGTTGTCAGTTTCAGTATAGTTAATTGTGAAATATAGCTGTTCATGATTTCGGCTTGCTCCGATTTCCAGGTAATTTTCGTTTTCGCGAGATCACTGTAGTTTCTTTGTTATTGCTTTTTCCAATTTTTTTGGTGGTTCATTATTAAAAAAACAAACCAAAAACAATTCAAACAAACTTTTTAAACTATAGCAACTTTAAAGTAACCATTATGAAGTTATAAGTTTCATTTATTTTTTTTGTAATCGTATTTTATTATTTAATTCTTTTTTTATATTTTTTTTTGGTGTTTAATGAACATGCAAACCAATTTCTTTTTGCAGCTACAAACTGTACAATTTACCTACTGACTTCTGCAGTCTTTTAATTTTGTTTTACATATTTTTTGTAAAAGCTGTTAAAAGTTTATTTAATTGTAAATTTAACAACAACAACAAAAAAAATGAATAAATAAATAAACAAAAAACAAAACGGCGACTACAGCTACGTTGATGGGTTATGGGTTTTATATTGCCAACAAGTAAAAATTTAACTGCAGTGCTTTTCATTATTGCCAGCGTATGGTGTTATTTGCTTCAAAAAATGACAGGCAAATTTCGAATCACCAAATCAATTCGTGGGAATATTAGTTTATGACGTTTACACATCAGTCGTCATTTGTTTACAAACAGTTACGCAAACAAAAAAAAATTTTATTTCCCGGTAATAAATATTTTATTTGCTTCTGCAATAATTAGCCAATTAAACGTTGAGTGACGCCTTAGTTTAGTTGTTTAATATGTTAGTCAGATTGGCGGTCAAGTAAGACCACTTGGGTCCTCAAAGTTCTCTGTCGTAACTCAAAGTATAGAGATAGCGAAGAGCAACATCGGAAGATGAGCAAGAGAGACCGCATGACAGAGTAGGGCTTAACTCTAGCACACAAACATACTGTTTTTTGTTTTTAAACAGAGTTGCTGTTTTTCTAGTATTTCGTTCTATCATTAACTTTTAAAAAGAGACGACAGATGAGTTGGCGAGGCTGTCCTCGTCGCTGGGCGAAGGTGGGACATGTCGGTACAACCAGGGAGAATCATTCCTGGAGAGGTAGAGATTGCAAAGATTCGACGGTATGATGGCCTGTGCTCGATCGTGGAAAGACCACACTGCTACTGTGAATGTGTAAGAGATACTTGAGGGTTCTAATGGGAATTTTGACTGGCCACTGCTCGATTACAGCTTTGATCAGCAAGTCGGAAAGGGGAACGTCTGATCTTTGCAGGTTGTGGCATGATCATGAGGAGACCATGGTATACATTATCCGTCACTACCCTGCCTTGCTACGAAGAAGGCTGAGGTGGTTGAGCAGCGGTTTGCTGGTGAGGCCGGTTGATATCGCAGATAGTGGTGTAGAGCATATTGGGGGTAGGACAGGTGATGTTGTGTGGAGGCGGGAACTAACTTCTACCCTACTTCTTTCTCTCTACTCTTTTCTACTCTTTCTTATTTCCTTTCTTTCTTCCTTCCTCGGAGGGATTCACAATGA
Source organism: Dexiosoma caninum (assembly GCA_963924685.1). Taxonomy (NCBI): domain Eukaryota; kingdom Metazoa; phylum Arthropoda; class Insecta; order Diptera; family Tachinidae; genus Dexiosoma; species Dexiosoma caninum. Next base: position 89,618,335 of record OZ004725.1, read on the forward strand.
GTCTTCAAGTGGATGTGTCTCAGTGATACTGGGGCACCAACCTTCTGTATCTAACCTCACTTTTTAAGCTAAAAGAGAGCCATTTTATTCATTACTTTATGGGGCCGACGTTTAAATACCGACGTTCGCATACACATCAGAAAAAATATTTTTTTTGGCGGAACGAGGGATTGAGATTGAATTCACGATTTTTTTTTTTTTTTTTTTTTTATATCTAGGACCAGCACTCAGGAGATGACTCCTACACATGCGAAGCATTGTGTTGGATCTATAGGAAAGGGATATTAGGAGAAACGACATGAGGTGAAGCTTAATTAATTATTTTTGCAGCTCTGCTTTCGCACGTTCTTTGTTTATACTCGTAGCAGTGCTGAAGCTTCTTTAGTAGCCATTTTTATTATTATTTTACTTCGCCGGTGGTACACAATACCGACGAAGGAGGGCGTTCTGATGTGATTGTGGATTGCTATCAGCTAAAGCCGGTATTTGTTCAGTGACCAGTGACTATGCCTTCGCCACTGAAACCTTCCGACCACAACTGACACACAAAGACACACTAATGCAACATCAGAAAAATGCGAGATGTTTATTTTTATTTTAAAATTTTTGGTCTGAAACTGGGGTTGAACCCAGGTCTGTTTTCGGATTCGTAGTTAACGTGCAGACTACCATCCATCTTGTTCTAAAGTCAACACAATACCTACTCAGTCAATAGATAAGCGTATTTACACCAAAGCGAAATACACTTTGAGCCAAGTCTAGCTGTGGTGAAATTTCGACAAAGGAATTGTAATGCGTACTAGTAGTTTTATTTTATACAAAAACTTAAAAAATTATCGCGTCAATATAACACCAAACGCAGCAGAGTTGTACAAGAGTTAAGCTCTATTCCTTTCTATCAGTTCATCATTTGTCTCTTCTCTAACACTATCGCTTTCAAACTAGTTCCAGTGCAATACTTTGCATACGTGGAGACATCCTCTGCAGTGCAATGCTTAGTGGATTATTACGATAATCGTATAGTTAAAATAAGTATAACGAAATTTTATCGAATTTGCAATTGAGTAAAAAAAAAGGTTTATATAAATGGCACATAATCGATTCACGACCTCAAAGATTGAATTCGTGAAGTTATCGTGTCATTTAATTTCCTGCGACCATTAAGCTGATATTGGGTTCCATAAGCACTGGCGTAACCTTCTCTGTATAATAAAATAAACACCTGATGATTTCGCTTAAAAATATTTGTTTTTTTTTCATATATCAAAATCAAACCTCTTATTGTTAGACCCTATATTTGGTGAAGATATCATGTACTTCTTTCATTTTTCATGTGCTCAAGGATGGTTGAATTTGAATTGAATTTCGGAAACTTTTTTTATGCTTTAAAAGTTCATTCTGGTAAGGAAAATTTATAAAAAATACAATATATTTTCCTTTATAAAAAAAAATACAATAAATTTTCCTTGGTGAATTGGAAAAGTTTCATAATTTGTTTTACATGAAAGAAACGACAGCCACAAATATTTGAAGGAAAGCAAATATTAAAAAACATGCATGTCAGTCATGTCATGTTTTCTTTTTTTAAATTTAAGCAAAAAAAAAACCTGAGAGACTTTAATTGAAATAATCGAACAAACAACTTAAAATTGTTGATACGTGAATGTAGGAGAATTAATAAAAATAAAAATGAGGAATTTTGCCCGAATTTAACGCAATTTGACAATTTTTCAGATTATAAAATTTTTATAATTTTAACAATGTTTAAGGAATTCAAAAAAGTATACGCCAGAAAGTACGTTACGCCAATTATTTTTTTTTATTAAAGAAAATGTTGTACATGTTCTTACGCGTACTCTCGGAGGCATTTACAATGGGCTCTATGGGTGTCCGGGTTCTACTCGGACAACATCCTTCGGAACCTAACCTTATGTGCATGAAACTTCGATTTGTTGAAAGCAATTCTGATAAAAGAAGTAATAGCATTTGCAATTTGGGAAAAAAAATTAAAGGGTGTTCTAACAAGAACGCAAGATTTAAATTTGGCGCCATTCGAAGTGTCATTGTTTGACATGTGAACAATTGTTATTGTTTGCTAGTAGAAGGTACGAGGTTAGTAAAAATGGAACGCTACACGAATGAACAACGCATTCTCATTGTGAAATTGTTTTACCAAAATGTTTTGCGGCTACAGTTCGCAAATTGCGATCAATTTGGGGTCCCAATAATGCTCCAAAAGAGTCAACTGTAAAGAGATTAATGGATAAATTTGCCGAAACTGGGCCTGTTAGTGATGTAAAGACAACAACGCGCCTTCGACTAGGTCGATCGACCGAAAATGTCGCAGCTGTACGTGATGATGTCGCTCAAACTCCACCCACTTCGACACCGAGCTCAGCAAATTGGTGTCTCCAATCTTTTCATCTTCATGCATACAAAGTTCAATTGACTCAGTAACTGAAGCCAGCTGACCATGGACAGCGAAGGGAGTTCGTTAAAATTTAAATTTTGCGTTCTTGTTGGGACACCCTTTATAAAGGGTCTTCATATTCTTTTACGCTCTTCATATTCGACTATGATATGGCATTTTTTCTATTCGCAAAAATTGTAAAAAGTTATATGCCTAATACATATATGCATATGTATATATGTATATATTAGCCTTTAACAGCTAAGCAGTTTGAACGAAAAATTACTTTGTAGCATTTTCTTTTTATTAAGATATTAAACTTATTGGTAATTTTGCCACAGGGGCGAAGCAGTAAGGAAGTAGTGATTTTTTTACTTTTCCGTTTAGCTAGTTAGATGTGTGAGCGAATAGCTGAAACCTTAAAAAATACACTCTAAAACCAAGCTGTCGCCTACTTAACAAAAATAAAGAGTGGTTTTCAGATGCATTTATTGTATTTCTAAGTTATTTTATAATAATTTTTCTGTACGTTAATAAGAAAACTTGTGTATACGAAAACGATCGATAAAATGATTTATTAAAGAGACATTAAATAATTGCACTTTTTGTGCAAGTGTGCGTGTGTGTGTGTGTGTGTGTGAGTGTTGTAACTTTTTGATATCATGGGCGACAACAGAGATCATTGACTTTAAACACGACGCAAACAAGCAAACACACATACGGGCCATATTTAAGTTAGATTCAGTAAAATAAAAATAAAAAAGTTGTTTATTCTGAATTATTGTTGCAATACTAAAATTTACTTAATCAGTTAATAAATTGTTATTTGGCGACAGAAATAATTGCATTTGAAATAGAGTCGGCGTTACTAGAATTAATGAATTTCGACTTAAGAATCTATAAAATGCCGATTAAAAAAAAACTGGCATTTGCATAGGCAAATGTATATACTCGTACTCGTAGATACTTTTATGCGTTTTTGTATGAAAAACCTGCACTTTGAAATGAATAATCGCAATAATAAATAAGAAATCAAACACAAAAAAAAATCATTTCATAAATGACTTAATCTTTTTATATGCCAAATTTGTAAATGGTGTTTTTCAAGTCCGATAGATCTTTAAATTGTAGAAAATAACACAAACAAGTTAAATTTTAATTAACATTTCGAAATGATATTGTCATATGGCCACCGCGGTTGTTCTTGACGAGTCACTTCTACGAACATTGTTGCTTCTATGTCACTAGTAATAGGAACAATGTTGATTTCCATGCGGTCAATTGTTGCTGGTTTACCAGCATAAACCAGTGATCGCATGACCTTTCAGTCCAATTGGCAGGTTCATTTCTCAATCAGGGATATCGCTTGCTCAGATAATAAAAATCAAGAAGTCGCCTATATTGCGCGAATTGATCAGTAAATTTCAAAATAAATCTGGATAATTTGGCAGGGTAAACAAATCATATGTAAATATAGAAAATTAACGTAGTATGTTTCGCAGCAAAACTTAGTGCTTATCTGGAAGGACTATTGGAGAGGGAGAAAACAAAACGGAATCACTTGAAATTGCGCTTTTATAAGGCATGATTTTTGTTGACGATGAACCGCTTAGAAGCCTTACTTTATTTATCCAAACAGATAAACGCACAAAAATACATTTATAAGTACTTTAGTGTATTACGCCAGCATTTTTAAAAACATTTGTTTTTAAATATGCAATGTGTGCTTTCGACAGCTTCTCCGCCAATTTCGGAAGGTTTCAGTGGCGAAGGCATAGTCACTGGTCACGGAACAATACCGGCTTCAGCTGATAGCAATCCACAATCACATCAGAACGCCCTGCTTCGTCGGTATTGTGTAGCACCGGTGAAGTAAAATATATATATATATATAATATAAATATATATATATGTATATAAACACAGAACGTGCAAAAGCAGAGCCGTAAAATAATTAATTAAGCTTCACCTCCTGTCGTTTCTCCTACTATCCCTTTCCAATAGTTCCAGCACAATGCTTCGCATGTGTAGGAGTCATCTCCTGAGTGCTGGTCCCATATAAAAAAAAACCTGTCTTGATTCCTGCGAAATTTTTGGTTTCAGTCACATATATTCTCTTCTATTTAGACATATTTATTCATTAGCTGCCAAACTATGTAACTGCTTACTTTAAACTATTTAGACCAACATGAGCAAGCAATTAATAGTAAATTTTTGTAAAAAAAATTTTTTTTCCAGTAACATGCTCAATAAATCATGACAACATTTGCTTAATATTCTGCCATAAATACGTGGTCTATTAAGGAAGCCAGACATTTTTAATAAATTATAAATGCGCTGAAATTTATTAGTGAAATAGAAACGCGCGCTAGTGAATGAATAATTACGAAATAACTTTATAATTTACACAATTTCAATACTCTTTTTAACATTTCGAAAAGACCTTTGCAAATATAAAATTTATTGAATGATAAATGAATGACTGATTGTGTGACTGAATAAGTGACTGCTGACATAGTTTTTTTTGTTTTAGTAATTTTGCTTTGTATACAAATGCGGGAATTGTGTTTAAATAAAAAGTGAAATTTTAAATTCAGAAAATTAATTCATTATTTGTTTGTGTGAGGACAAACAGAATGTAATGGCACTTTAAATATGTGGGACTGTTCTCATATAATGGAAAATAAATAAAACCATTTTCATGTGATTAAAACAGTAGTTGTGCAAATTACAAAATAAATAAAAAATCAGTATTGCCATGCCACAAGTTGCGGGACTTTATTAAAATTAATTTTTATTCGTATTCATTTACAATCAGGCTGCAGCACACATTTGGTTAGATTAGGTTAAAAGGAGAACACAGCACATTAAATGCGAGACCACTAGGCAGAGATTTGACCCACTGTGATATTTAGAGCCTCTTTTTTATGACGCCCGTGGAAACGCAATTACTTGGCACCAGATGTATAAGATAATAAGATAATATACACCAGACGAGCTGGAAGCTTTTCAATTAAACCAATACGAATTACCAGGTTAGCACAAAGAAAGTAACTCCATTTGATACTTTCCTTTGCTAAACTTAATTAATTTCAGAGCATGCAATGAATCTTCCAAGGCTGTCACCGATGATCAACGTTTGCGCCCTGGTTTTTCTAATCTACAGACGCGCCAAAAATACAGTCAACTTGAATCACGTCGAAATTGGATTGAGTAACATTTCCAACATTTTATTTTACCATAGTTTTTTAAATTCTTTTTGTATAATTAAATTTTAAAATGTTTCTTCACTTTAATTATCGAATTACTTCCTTTACAAAATTATATTGGTTTTTTGTGAGCTTTAATTTTCTGCCAGTAGGGAGGTGCATTAAGTTTGTAGAAACAGAGATCTGGTGAATATATACATACTAGAACGGAATGCCATTGAAGCATAATATTGGGCTTCTCGAGACAACAACATTGATATATCATTCTTAAAGAACCGACTGTAAATGCCAAAGATATAGAGAAAAGCTTAAAAAGGCGACCCCTACCTTCGGTAAAAGATTTTTTCTCTGGTTCTTTTTTTTTTATCCTCGACCAGCAACTAGAAGAATGACCCCTGTACCCCTAGTTCAATTGTGCTGGAAGTAGTGGAAAGGGATAGTAGGAGAAATGGTAGGAGGTGAAGCTCCACTATCTTCTTTTTGCACGTTATTTATTTTTATAGCAGTGTCGTAGCGTCTCTGATGTCAAGCAGACGTATTAAATTCTGAAGCTTCGTTTTTAGTAGCCATTTTTAGTAGTTATTTTACTTCGCCCCTGCTACACAATACCGACGACGGAGAATGCTCTGATGTGCCTGTGGATAGGATACAGCTGAAGCCGTTACTTTTCAGTGACCAGTGACTATGCATTCGTCACTGAAACCTTGCGACAACAACTGACACAAAGAGACGCAAATGCACACAAATTAGTTGCACACAAGTTAGTTAGAAGTTGTGTATTATTTCTCTGGACTTTGTCCGAAAGTACAGATATCGTGTAATAGAAGTAAACGAAGAGATTAGGAATATTATCATTATGGATAATACATTTAGTCTTATTATATACACTTATAATAACGATGAATTTCCTTCATTCATTCATGCACTAGTATATCTTGAGCCAATTAAGTGCTGTTGACTGAGTAGTTAGAGCATTGCCTACACAGCCAGAAAATTGTTGGTTGAAGTCCCAGTCCAGCCACAAAGTCTTCCTCTTTCATCTGTATTTGAGCTATAAATGCGAAGTAAAATAAAATTACTCTCTTTTAGCTTGAAAAATTAATGAGTTGTGCAGGAATTAAGATTTCTACTTCTTCCTATCTATTTCCTACAGTATCCTTTTCACCTCAGAAAAAACACCATGTTATTGATTCAAATTCGTATTGTAAAGCTATGGCCGACTTCACAAACGCATGTTGCAAAACAGTATTTGGCAAACTGAGTGTGCAACACAAAGCAGTTCTTAAGTGCAACTCTGTTTTGCATACAAATGTTTTGCATATTAACGGCGTGTAGTAATGCCGCTGTGAAACTCGTACAAAAAATCAAATCTACACACAATTAATAATTTTTAGCGCTCGTCTGTTCATTTTTCAACTCTAACATCCTTATTTAGTTTCTAAAAAAGTATCACATATAAATAAAAAAAATTACTTACTTCGCCATTGTAACGCAACCGTTTTCATACCAAATAAAATAGATGCAATATTTTGGCATCTGATGCTCATCAAACTGAGCTGACAACTGATTAGAAACATTAAGCATTGCCTAATTAGAAACATTGTGTGCGTTTAATAAATCTATGCATTGTAAGTATGCATTACAACATGCGTTAAAAGCACTCACCTACTACGCTCATAAAAATTTCAATAATCAAGTAGTAAAAATTCTCTTTAAGATTTGACAACCACTTTGGAAATTTTCAACGTTTTCCACTAGTACAGTAGAATCCCGACAGGATTAGAAATGTTTAGCAAATTGCAGTAGTTTCGCAAAAAAAGGTATTTCGATTTAGCGAGCTTAAAAAAAGATACGATATACAGAATTTTGAATTGAAGGAGGTTTAAATTTAAAAATAACAATTTTTTAAACACTGGCTGGTTCCAGTAACTTGTGAGAGGTTTTTGCATGGAGAAAAATAAAATAATTATATTCATTCCTATCGTGAATACTTTTTACCTCGAACTATATTCCACTTTCCTAAATGTTTGTGATTTTTACGATTAAAAGTTTTCTCAAGAAACCACCCGTTCAATTCCAAATGTTGATATTTTCGAATTAACAGGGTTGAAACGATCGATACATTAAATACCCTGCATATAATGTTGGACTACGCAGTTCATTCAGCTGAATTGGACTGGTTAAAAACATGGTCCTATGCAATGCAGCCATGAACCATTTCATTGAAAACCCCTGTTTATAGTGTTCATGCTTTTCTTCGTATTTACGATTACTCAGTCGCATTGAAATTACTCTCTAACGTGCTTATTATTCGGTATCAGAAAGCGTTTGGATTCACCCTGGCCGGCACCATTATGACAGTGAGCAGCGAATTCCAACTCTTTCCTTGTTTTTCTAAGTACACAGAATGGCCTTGGGTCATTTAGCTGCAAATTTGCCGCTCATTTTGCCATATAGTCCACCATTTCATTACCCTCATACCCTTCATGACCAGGAACCCAGCCCATTACAACGGCGTTAAAGTTCCCCACCCACATACTATTTTTGAGGTTATCATGGTGGACTGAAGGTCCCTCAGTATGCGATAGTATATATAGTATGATTATAGATAGTATGAGTTCCCCTCATGGTCCTACGGAGCCACTCGGCCACACACGTTCCGATGGCATGAATCTCCGCCTGGAAAACTATTGGGTATACACCCATTCGAATCGATTTTCTGAATCGGTGCCTGTTGATTCCCGCCCTTGGCGAGTATGGAGTAGATCCATGGAGTAGTTTTTCGGTTAGTCAGATGTAATGCAAATGTGGGTTGTATGGTCCCAGGACATCGTAATGCTAAATAGATCATGTTCTGTACATACACATGTGTTAGTCGTGGACTAGTCACGTTATCTGCAGGGTAATTACAAACGCGCACAGCCACTCAAAAGAAAAACAATGCCACTTTGTCAATATGACAACAATGAGGATTTGAAAGAATAAAAATTCCCACCAAATCAAACTGAAGAGAAGAAGCTATTTTTGGGTACAAAAAAAAGTAAAACGGAAAATCTTTAAAATGCCATCCATCCATTTAAACAAAATCAAGAAAAAATTAAATAGAAATCATTCGCTAACGTAAAAGGAAACAAACAGAACGTTTGTAATGCTTGTAAATTACCTGTTTTTTTGTAAATTACAAACTGGCACGCATTTTGTGGCGTATTGTTGTTTGTTATTTTATCGATCAAACAATAAACAAATGGAAACGATATCTTAGGAATTGAAAAAAAAAAACAATTGTTTTTTCTTACGTCATTTTATTTTATTTGTTCTGTAACCAATAATCTGTTGAATTTCTTCTAACAATAAAATTTATTTAAAACAATTTAATTTTATGTCGTATTATGGTTTATTTTTTATATCCATATCTGATAGTGAAAATATATATAATGGCTTCTTGATTAGCAGTGACGTAAGATTAACAAGATTCAAGAGATTCACCATACATTCTCAGTAGAGAAATATATACAGTGGAGTTCGGTTATAACCAACTCTGCTGCGCCGAGCAATTTTGTTCGTTCTAGGCGAAGTTCTCGCTAAGGTGTTTTTTGGACTGCCTAAACCCATGTCACATCAGAAGTTACCTGCCACGATCCCTAATGCAGAACCTTAATTCTACAAGACCGGAACCGGACACTCTCCGGTGACTACTGTTGAATGGCAACAGCAACTAGAATAGTATCGAGTTCTTTTTAACGAGAGTAAATAATTTTTTATTGGTAGTCTTTCCAATATTTTGTTTATTTTCTCAAATTCTTGTCTTGTTATAGACAAGTGGAATTAACACATATTTTGAACTGCATATTTATGCATATATATAAAAGAGTAACATGACTGACTGCCAGAGCTGTAAAAGATTGCAATCGATTTAATTGCAATTACATAATTGATGAATGATTGCTCATTTTTTCATTGCATTCAAAATCGTGTATGTCAAAAAAATTAAATTAGTTTGTTTTGAAATCACTTTGATTGCAATCCGAATTGATTGCCGTTTTTAAAGTTCCGCTGACCATTAAAGCTGTATTCACATTGTATGTATTTGTCATATAGAATGTCACTTTTTAATATGATAAGTTTTGTACACACATCTGAATGCCTTTAAACAAAACAATATCATATATTATTTCTTTAGGTGCAATACATACGACATACTTGATTTAAAGCCTGTTCTATTTCCAACTGAGAAAGCATTTGACATCTGCTGTTTTGCAGGAGCGTATTATTTTAAAAATAAAATTTTTTATGTCAGTTGTACGTCAAACGTACCAACGTGTTTATGAACATAAAAAATTATAAACTGTTAAACGCAAAGTAAATGACGAAACTTGCTCAAAATTTGACAGTTGTCTACTAACAGGTGGTACTTGATGGGAAGAGTGTTGCATTTCATATAACTACGAGGGAAGTTCACGGACTTATTGATTCGCCCTCGTATGTATTATTTTAGAAAGTAGTCGGTAATAGTAGTTTGTCAATTCTCGAAACGTTTTACTATATTTAATACAAATATTTGGGCTTTATTGTTCTTTTCTAATGTAGTATAAAGTGGCTTTATAGCGGAATAATAGAGTGCAAATGTTTTAAATTAATATTGAAAAATCGGCCAGGAAATGCAATGCACTTTTGTTTAACAAGAAAAGAAAATGCCATTAGTCTTGGCAAAAACATTTAAAAAAATTTAATACATTAAATTTCTTTTCAATCAAAGATTGTTTTAAAAACGTGCAATTTACTGTTTGTTTCTTAAAAATGTTTTGCTTTCAGAAATGGTAGTATGTTTTATTCAACAAAATCACCCGTAGTAATGGTGAACTCCAACACTTTATACCCCATCAGTGCTATCTTAAGTGATGAAATATCTTATTATCTTTTACAGATGTGAAAAAGATTAAAATATTTTTAGCTCAAAAAAAAGATCTTTTTAAAAAGATTGTCCGTTATGGGGAATTGTACATCATTTGCTTTTGCATTATTACAACCCTGATCAAATGGAAAATCTTATCGTTTAGAAAAATTTCTAAAAACGAGCTAGTCTTATGGATTGTCAAATTTTTTACCTACCGTATTAATTGTCATTTTGATAACACATTGCATTCACACTATCAAACTTGCACGTAATACTTGAATTTTTGACATCTTTTTAGAGAAAATATTATAGGGTGAAACGCTCGTTAGGGAATTTGATTAACGTCATTATAATAAATGTAATGTTGAGAAATGTAAAATGAAGACAATAAAATTAAAATTAATAACTTCTGTTTGATAAATGTATGGGAGTATATAAAAAGCTGACGGAAGGACGGACAAGGTTAATTCTTAAATTGTCAGCAAATCAAAATTTGTATTTTTTAACAATTCCTAACAGCAGCTATATATGTATATGTAGATATACACCCGATAAGTAAATAACGCTTTGATATAATAAGTGACTACTACGCGCTTCTCGTCGTATACAATTTTTAATATAAATGTATCGCAATACGATAGCATGTATTTGGTTAGAATTTCACTTGATAATATATTACATTACTTTTTTTTATATGTATGTACTTGTTAGACAATACCATTGTCATTAATCTAATAAATTGATGTCAATCAATTAAAGGTTTGTTTTTCCTAAATTTGTCAATTTGCTTGCCACCTCCTCCGCACTTTGGGAATTTTAGAAGCTAAAAATAAATAAATTGTTCATTTAAAATTTTTGAAAAAAACCCTACGTACTCGTATTATGACATCATAAGCTGGTTACGAAAAGTTGTCAGTTTGTGGCATCTTGTAAAAAAATAACTTATTTACGCTCACAACTCACAACTAAATATAATTTTTCAAAGAATGCCAGCAATAAATTATAGGCTTATTAATTCCACAATAGTGAATATACTGACAATCTCGCAATTTCTAATTTCTGTAAAATAAGCTTCTGTTTGCATGACAACTTATAAACTGGGCTTTAAAGGAAATTCTACATGTACATATTGTACATGCAGACATACATACACTCCGTTAACACAGGATACCCTCGCATACATACTGGCCAAAGTTGTTGAAATTTTGAGCATTCCGTGAGTACTTTTAAAAATAAGAAAACTTTACTTATATTGTGGAAATAATAATTGTGTCCATCGATGTTAAAGTGCTTTTCGTCGGAAATAATAACTCTTCCAACGGTTTACTTCATGACCTTGTTGCACTTTCCAAGTCATGTATGTGGTCTTTTCGAAATTTCAACCTCGGCTGCTTGTGTGTGGCCCTCAATGGTGGCTTCTTTTGAAGTTTTCGACGCTTCAGATATTCCAACCTTTTTATAACATTAAAACTCGTTGTTTTACTCACTTTGACTCCGACAGCAGCTCCAAATTTACTTAAACTCATAGATGAATTTGAAGATATTTTGGAGAATTTTTCGTCTATCTCGGGGTGAAACCTGTTGATATGTCTTTTCTTTGTACCTTTTACCATACTCTGATGGACTCTTAAAATAATTGTTTATTACTTTTGGAGTTCGGCCAAGTTTTCTGGCTATACCACGGTTCGAAAACCCTTCAACATGGTACGCGTCAGTTTTTGCGATTTCTCTGGAAGTAAGTGACGGGTGTTTTCCCCATTCCCATACTTTTTTTTGTATAGTAAAAACACGATTCTCTATCGCAATTAAACGTAAGTTGATTCAAGATGACGTAGCAATTAAAGAATTATTGAAAATTCTGTACTGGGGCTAATCTAAGTTTTTTTTTTTGTTTTGAACCAGCACTCAGGAGATGACATGCGATGCATTGTGCTGGGACTAGAGGAAAGGGATAGTACGAGAAATGATAGGAAGAGAAACTTCACTATCTTACAACTCTACTTTTGCACGTTCTTTTTTTTATAGCAGTGTTGTAGCGCCTCTAATGTCAAGGAGACGTATTAAATTTTGAAGCTTTGTTTTTGGTAGACATTTTTAGTAATTATTCTACTTCGCCGGTGCTACACAATACCGACGAAGGAGGGCGTTCTGATGTGATTGTGGATTGCTATCAGCTGAAGCCGGTATTGTTCAGTGACCAGTGACTATGCCTTCGCCACTGAAACCTTCCGACAACAACTGACACACAAAGACACACCCATGTCTGTTTGGTTTGGTTTTGTAGTCAACGTGCAGACTACTTCAGCCATCGCCACCCTCATAATATATTTAGGTTTTTTAATAAAGAAAATGTGTTTTTTGTATTTTTCAGAATGAAGCCCATGATTTGAAACGGCGCAATAGCAACAGTATAGCTCAACATCAACAAAATGGGAAAAGTATTAGCAGTGGTGGAGTTAGTGACGGATTGATTTTGAGAAGAACCATGGACTGTTTACCTATGACACATGGTGTGGGTACGCATCATCCTCACCTAATGGCATCTAGTAACACAGTCAATGTAACTGTGGCACCACCTTCAGCCGTTGTAACGGCATATCCTCATCACCATCATCTTAACCTCAATCACCATCATATATTAAGTCACCACATGCCGTACAGTAATAACTACAGTGGTCTGCATCATACATCGACGACGACACCGTCAACAAATAGTCACCATCACAATCATACCCACTTAAATATACACAGTGAGCAAACCAAATCGTTGCAGGAGCTGCAACATGAAGTTGGGGCACTGTTAGAATTTCGTGATTTAGTTATAGAGACATTTCCGGATCTCAAACAGAAAATGGCTTCGCTGTCGTCGGCAGCGTCGACATCGTCCTCGACGCCTGGCGGTGGAAATGGTCAATCATCGGTGAGTGTGAGCAGCAGTGGCGGTTCAATGATCCCTCTGGCCAACGGCGGAACCTTGGCGTCACGTCGTGAATGGGAACCTGGAATTAGGGTGAAACGTAAGGTATCTGAGAAAGAACAGCCCGCCGCCATAGAATTAACATCGTCGTCATCACTGACAAGAAGTCGCAGTAATTCGCATAGCGGCAAAAAAGAGCCAAAGAGTAGTACTGCTGGTGTTGTGGGTGGCAGCAGTAATAGTGGAGCCAGTGGCACAGCCACTAGTGGTGGCGAAAATAACAATGGTAGCGTAGTTCAAGATTCCGGATTCTCTACGGAAACTAGTTCATCCAAAGAGGGTCATAGTGCCTCTTCAACAAATGGTGCTTTAACGGTCAGTTGTTTTAACTTTCGATATAAAACTGCAATAAAATATGAGATATATATATTTTTTTACTTTTATTATTTTTCAGGCCGCCATTGTTTCAAATCGTTTATCGTGCCCTGAATCAGATGATGAACTATTAAATCTCCTGGATGTTATTCACCGCAAGTCGAATCGTTTACGAGAAGAAGTGGAGCATTTACAGAATTATGATCGACAACACTTGCAACATGGTTCAAGTGTGGAAAGGGATCAAATCGTTGTAACAAATGCGACTGAAGGTGCAACCGGTCTTTCTTCTAAGTCCAACAGCAGTAGTGCCAATACAGCTTTAACACCAAAAACCTTTCGCGAACATGTTGAACGTTTAAACAAAGACGACATTCAACAACTGCGCAAAGAACGTGATCGGCTGCTAGATAAATTAGCAGAAATGGAAGCGGAAACATTAACGTCTCGCATAAAAGCAGCCAGAATGAGTGAACAAGTTGAAGAACTAATAAATGTTAAACGAGATTTAGAGGAACAATTAAAAGTAGCAATGGCACAGAGATTAGAGTTAAACTCCAGAGTGCAACAGCTGCAGCAACAACAAAAGCTGTCCCAGAGTAAAAGTTCTAACAGGTATGTATGTATATGTACATACAATATATACTCGTATAGGATGTTCTAACATTAATGCAAGATTTGAATTTAGCACTATTCTTGCAGTAGTGTTGAAGCCGCTAAAAAGATTTATTTGACAGAAGATAGTTTACGGTAAGTAAAAATATCCTGTTATACAACAGAAGCGACATTTAAAAAATACTAAAATGCAGGTGGCCCCAAGTGAAAAACTTCAAATCTTGCTTTAGTTTTGCTACACCCTTCACATTAACTTATTTAATTAATAACATCATGGAAATTTTCAGTCAATCGGATGTTTCGAGCAGCCCTCGTACATTTCTCTCCTCTTCGGCTAACACAGTTTTATCTACAGTTAGTGCAAACTCGTGTAGGCAAAATACATTCCAACCTGTAGTTGTGGAACAGCAAACAACAACGGATCAGCAGCAAGTTAACCATTTAATACCATTCCTTCAAAGCATTGGCAGTGATAATAAACGTAGTTCTCAAGTTCATCAATTTACAACAGAACAATTGGGTCGTTTGGATGGTATCGTCAGTTCGCCAGGAGATCGCAACACCAAATGTAGGGTAACAGATTCAAAACGCTTTGCCGCTATACTCCTAGAGACTAGTGTCATTGAATTAAGAAGACATTTATTAACTCTAACAGTTAAAAATCAGGTATCACGTATTCTTTTTCACCTATTATGGTCTGTATTTTGTTAACTTAAAATTGTGTTTCAGGTTTTAGTGCAAAAACTTGAACAAGTTTCGAAAACAAAGGGTCATATAGTCAAACGTTTAGACAAATCCAAAGAAGATGTTGAAGACTTGAGATTTCAAGTATGTTGTATAAAAATGTTGCTTTCACCTAAATAAATTTATATTTTTTTCTTTTGCAGCTGGAAGAAAAGAACATAGAATTAGAAGGCACTAAAGCTCAGTTGCGAGTTTTAGAATCTAGACTGCATTCAGTAACACCCAGCAGCGGTGCTGCCACCAACTCCTATTTACACTCTCAAAACGACTATGAAACAAATCGTTCTTCGGCGTCTACTACCTTATTGCTAAGTAGACGCGGGGGCACGGGAAGTGGCTTAAATACCGATTCTAGTGATATACGTTCCTCAACTCCCTTATCAGCTGCACACAATGGCCAAATGCCTCAACCATTAACAATGCAAATATCGACACCCAGCATGAAGGCCATGACTCATATCGTCATGGATGACATGCAGCATCACAGCAGCAGTACTGAATCAGCCCACGAAAATGACTTAATACAACATGACGCCATGGGCAGAAATCAAATACAAAGTAAATTCGATAATCTTAGTGACATAAGGCAACCTCTAATGAGTACTAGTGCGTGCGGTGTAAGTTCGTTTGAGCAGCAATTGCATCAACAGCAAATAGCTGCTTTAAGAAATCAGGTGCAAGCCTTAAAGAAGTTTAGTGGCGTTACGGCTACAAAACCAAGTAAAATACCATTGCCGGGAAGTAAGGCGGCCGCTTACTTTGCAGGTAAGAATTGATTACTGCTACTTTATAAAAATTATACCTATTATATTAACCAAGAGAAGTTCGTTTGAATTATCACCTGGGCAAATATTTATTAAGTAACGTATTTTTGGACAGTAATTTAAAAAAAAAAAAATTTTTTTTTGACGAGTAGGGGTTGCGTTTTTAAACTTTTCTTTATATCTTTGGCATTTGCAGTCGGATCTTAAAGAATGATATGTCAATGTTTTTGTCTCGTGAAGCCCAATATTCTGCATCAATAGCCATTGACTTCCAATATCTTCTTCTAGTATTTATCCAGCAGATCTCTGTTTATATAACAATAATATGCGCCCTCGCAAACCCAGAAAATTTAAACTCTCAAAAAAACAATAGATAGTTGTTTTCGATAATTCCAACAGAAACATTTTAAAACTTAATTATACTGAATTAAAAAACTAAGCTAAAATAATATTGTTAAAGAAATATATTTATTAACAGCAATTTGTAAATAACCCTCGTATAAACGTCAGATAGAGGCGTCGCGGCGAATCGTGTAATTCGTTCGTAACATATCATTAACGAAAATACATATATTCTTCGAATTTTATGGACTTAACAAATTTATCGGATGACGCATATTTGACAAAAAGTCTATTAAAAAAATAATATTGATATCGAAAATTAAATAAAAAATGCTTGTTTTTAATTACTTCGTGCTTGTAAAATCTATGTATTTTCAATTAATTTTTCTGAATATAAAAACCTTGTCGAATGCTGCAAATATTTTTTGTGGCTAAGAACATAGTGAATACTTATTCAAACGACTTCATTAAATTTTCCTTTTTTTATTTCAGGAAAACCTCCATCGGGCAGACCCTCGACAGCTGGCCGGTCACCGCCTTCTTCGGGTTCATCTAGTAGATCACCATTAAGTAGAAGTACAGGTAATCTGTTGTACTCCAAACCAACGAATAGCCTGAAAAGAGCTGACTCAGCACAAAGTATACGTAAAGATAATTCATCATCGTTCAGCAACAACACCAGTCGTAGTTCCACCTCGTCATCCATACCACTGGCAACAACACCATATGGGTCGGCCTCCAAATCATATGGTGGCGGAAGTGGTTCCATTAATAATACAACAAACAATAACAGTTTTAATAGTCCGTCCTCGAGAGTTTTACAAAATTCTCCTTTACCAAAACCAAAACGTGAATCGTTATCAACAAAAGTCAGACAAATGGATTCGTTAATGCGCGCTTATCACCACCAACAGCTACAACATAATACGCCGCATAACTATTCCCATACCAGTAATAGCAGTGATAATACATCGACAGCAACTGCCCAATCAGGCACACCAGCCGAAAATACCACCACAGCTAGTGGCGGCTATGGTGCTGGTAGTTATTTGATTAGTAGTAGTACACCAAAACCATCAACTATAGCAGCTCAACTTACTTCCTCATTACGTAAAGATTTACAATTAAGTTCTAGTAGTTTTAATCATCCAACGCCATTTCAACGTAGACCTGCAGCCCCCACCGCAGGCCAAACGAATTCTTCTACCACCAACAGCAGCACGCATACCACTAGACGCTTTAGCAGTGCTTCGGTGGTGGGCTCAAGAGTTAATCGTCAAACTTCCCAAGACAATGAGGGCCAAAATGGAAGTAATGTTAGTGGCAACAGTGTATCGGCAGCTGGTGTGACCAGTTCTTCATCCACACATAGTGGCGGCATCAACAACAATGGGACTGCCAGTGATAGCGATAGTGGCAAGGTACGCACTTTAAAATCAACATTTTTGGGTTGGCTTAATAAAATCTAAAAAAAAGCAAATCAAAACAAATAGAACTCCTTAAAGTCAAAATTTTATTAAGAACAAAAAAATCATTAAACAAAACAAACAGAAACTGATTTATAATTTTAAATGATATTTTTTTAAACTTTAAAATTTTTTATTTTCTTTTTTATTTAAACTAACAAATGTCCAAAGCAATATTACATAATTATGATGGATATGTACATAAAAATATTCAAGATAAATTGCAATTATAAAATTAATAATATTTATACTTCTTCTTTTGAGTTACTGCGGTATTGCACCAAAGGCTCGATATGTACTATCTTCGTACCAATCTATCTTCACCACCTATCTATGATCAACACTATCGCTTTCTCTATCTATTTGCAGTGCAATGCTTTTCATATGTAGGGCATATCCGTGAGCACTGGTTCAAAAAAATAAAGACTGTAAATACGTTAATAATCAAGTTTAAAAATAATATATTGATATGTTTTTGCATTATACATGATATAAATATCTTTTAAATAAGAACTTTTTTTAAATGTAAAGTATTTTAATGTGGCAATACTTAAAATGTATTTCTACAGCAAATACCTGTCCGTGTTCAGCTTTTTTGGTGCAACTGCCGTCTTCAAAATAATTAAGTATCTGATATATTATTTGTAGTCGTGTACCTGACAAAGTCGGCAAGCGTTGTTTAACTGTTAAAAATTCTACTGCCAATACAATTTACATGGGGCAAACGATAATAATACGCGTCACCGCTGATCGGTTCGAAAATCCGATTTTGACAGCGTTAGCATGTGAAGTTGGTTGCCGAAAATAAAAAAAAACACTAAACATATATCGTCGCCTGAGTATTGTTTTGTATATAAGTGAAGAAAAACAAAATACATATTGTAGTTGATCTACAAGTGGGTACTCGTATTAACTCGAAATTTAAAATTTTCACTACAATATAAAAATTATTTTTCTTTACATTTGAATAGTATTTGAAGATGCAGTTGTTGATTTCTTGTAAAAAGTAAAATTTTAACTGCTCGGCCCACGACTTCACTCATTATCGTTCGTTCACTTAATTACATTCAGAACAAAAACAAGAATTTAAATTTCGATTGGTTCAAATGTCGATAGACATCGTAGGCCCGGCAGTGAAACTTGTTGATCAAGTGCGACACGTGTTTATCAACATTCACATATGGTTACGCTTTGTTGAGGTATGCCACTTCAATGCTACCACTAGGAGGCATAAACGACAACGCTAAACGATTTTCTTAGGGTCTCTTTCACCAAAAAAAAAAAAAAAAAAAAAAACATATTTAAACACAATTTAATTTAATTAATGATCTTTATTTAAAGTATGTTTAAAAAAATTTTATTTTCACCAACTGATATAATGAAACACAAGAAAGTATGGTAACGCTCTGATATGTAATGTGATAGCGTGACTTACAGCTTTTTAAAAAGCTTTTTCATGTTGTTAAATGCTGTTGCAAAATCAATATTTAAATGCAGAGTGCTGGCTACTTAAACAGTATTTAAATATTCAATAAGTATATCTAGATGAAAATGAAAATCGACATTTAAATATGAATTGATATTTAAATAGAATTGGTGAAATAGGCTCTAAGTATTGCAACTTATGGACCAGAAGAGATGAAAGTGCCAAATTTAAGGGAAAATTTTTCTATTGGCAAGGAAAGTGAATAATGAACAGTATTGATTTTATAATTGCATTTCATCTTAGATATTTTTATGTATTTTGTTTTTTTTTATTAGTTTGGGCATATTTTAGTTTAAATTAAAAGAAAATAATATTTTTTATTATAATTATTTATTTTTTGTTGAAAAACAACAACAACATCTGCTGTACTTTTTAACTCTGGCTCTGTGTGTCCTATTACTCTTTTGTTTGTTCTCTTCTCCTAATGATTTTAAATTTGTGTATTTCTGCCTGCATTAAGCCACACATTCACATAACATATACTTACTTATACATACATATAACATAATAATTCCATATAGTATATAAAACGATTTTTACTACATACTAGGTATTCATACATATTCACGCATACATATATATACAACAACTAAAAACATAACAAACATATTAGGATTTTCATTATACTTGTACACCTGCCAAACAAATTAATGAAAACGACAATTGTAAATGACTAAACATCCCAGGAGAAAGTGTATTAACTAACAATGCAGTTGCTTGCATATGGTACGAAAAAACTATAAATGTACATTCATTCGGCTCTCAATAATTTGAAATTCAAAGGACCATAGGAAAAGTTCAAATAATCAAGAGTTCATATTAATAGGAGTTTGATTGACAGCAAAGCGCATGATAAACCCATTGCGAAACTAAACCAAACAATTTAATTGTTCATTTGTTTCAAAAGCGCGTAGGTATTAACATTTCTACTTCAAATTATACGAGTGTAGAAAATTCAAACTTCAAATTATAGAACGTCGGCGAGCAAGACGAAGTTCCTATTTAAAGAGCAATGTAATAACAGGGAAAATAAATGATTACACACTAAAATATGACAAAAAAAAAAATTGCACAATAAAATAATCCAAATTATATCGCGTCAGCGATCAAGATGCCATTCAAATAACTTCCAATTACGGAGGGGACCAAATTGAATGATTATTTTTTTTTTAATTATTGAATGTATTTCAAGGTAGCTGGAAAATAATTTAAATTATCGCGAGATTCGAATTATGGATTTTCCAATTATCGAGAGTCGACTGTACCTATTTTCTTTGCGATTTTTTTATTTGCCTCACGAGCGAGCAGTTTGTTGGTTCTACAGAATCATGAGGCAACTTTCTGTGGCGTTTTTAAATAGTTTGTAGAAAGTAGTTGAATGTTCTTCTACACAGATTTCGTTAGCCCACTTGCATTGATTACTTCAGAGCTGTAAATGAATCATTATAATTTGATTTTAATTCGTTACGAATTGGCTAAATTCTGAATTAAAAAAGAATTGAATGAAATTTGAATCAATTCAAATGAATTAGGCAGAAATGAATTTCAATTCGTTTCCAATTCAAATGAATTTGTTAAAATGAATTGAAATTCATTACCATTTCGTTTGAATTGAATTGATTTTGAATTCATTCAAATGAATTAGAACCATGAATGAATGAAATCAAAAATGAGTTGCAATCAACTAAATACAAGAGCAGATCTAGGGGAATGAAAGATGGAAAAATCCCACTAAAATTATCCTATAAAAAGGAAAAGGAAAAGAAAATGGATCCGCGCCTGATCAAAGAAAACATGGTGTTTTTTTGGAGTTTGTTTCTTCACCGATTGAGGGTGGCGATGGCACAATGGATGGTAGTCTGCACGTTGACTACACAACCAAAAAACAGACCTGGGTTCAATCCCAGTTTCAGACATAAATTTTAAAATAAAAATAAACATGGCGCATTGTTCTGATGTGCATTTGTGTGTCTTTGTGTGTCAGTTGTTGTCGGAAGGTTTCAGTGGTGAAGGCATAGTCACTGGTCACTGAACAATACCGGCTTCAGCTGATAAGAATCCCCAATCACATCAGAATGCCCTCCTTCGTCGGTATTGTGTAGCACCGGCGAATTAAAATAATAATAAAAATGGCTACTAAACCGAAGCTTCAGCACTGCTACGAGTATAAAAACAAAAGAAGGGGCGAAAGCAGAGCTGCAAAAAAAAAAAAAAAAAAAAAAAAAAAAAAAAAAAAAAAACTGATTTTTATTTTGAAATACGCTGAACGACAGAACAAGGAGCAATTAATAATTTTTGTAACTTTGTGACAAACTTTTGGGTATTATTTATGTTATATTTATTTCAAAAAAGTAAAACTATCTTTCACAAATAAACAGAAATCAGGAAAAATGACAATGCATGTGGTTCAAAACACAAATGCGTTTCATAAATATGCTAAACATATATATGAAACATGATGTGATGCTTACTGCATCACATTACTTACAAAATCAATTCAAATTTCAATCAATTCAATTCAAATGAGTTGTTAATGAATTGCTAATTTTTTTTCTATTCATTTGTATGAATTCAAAATCAATGCAATTCAAATAAATTGGAAATGAATTGCAATTCACTTTGACAAATTTATTTGAATTAGAAACGAATTGCAATTCATTCTACAAATTCATTTGAATTGGAAACAAATTCAAATTCATTTGACAAATTCATTTGAATTGGAAAAAAATTGCAATTCATTTTTACCAAATTCATTTAAATTTGAATTAAATTTAATTAAATAATTCTCTCAACAATTCTTTTAATCAGTCTACTATACATATATGTATGTGAATGCCAGAAAGTGTTCGTAATAGAATTCTGCACCATAGGCAGGCACCATCTCCGACAACAATCTGCGAAATTTAAAATTTTGATGTTGACTTTGACTGTCGGTTTGACAGATAAGATTATTTCTATTTTTCCAAAGAACTTCTGATATTCATATGTATATTGAATTTATTATCATTCTTTGTTAAAAAAAACTTGATTATTGTTTTGAGCAGCTTCATAACTTGACAATACAAAATATTTTTCTAATATTAATAGTTATTAATTAAGTGTTAAATTCTTAAAATAAGCATTAATAATAAAAAAAAAATTTAAGAAAAACACAATAAAATCTAGTTCATACCATAAAATAGACTTCTTAAAATGTTTCGAAATAATGTTTTCTAAAGCATTTGCCAACTATTTCATATTTATGTCATCTAACCGTTTTCATAAGCATTTTAAGTTAAACTACATTTTATTCGTAAAAATATTTTATAAATGTTGTGTATAAATGACTATAGCCTGTATTATAATTATAAATTATATTATTTAAAAGGAAAAGTTTTTCCTTTTTCATTAAAACTTTCACTTTGCTGACCTCTTGTCCTTTACACTCCAGCTACACTTATTTTCATAATTTTTCTTTAGTTTTACTTTAATGTTAAGTTGAAAAAAATAACAATAAAAAATGTATAAAGCAATCATAAACTTTCATGTTTATTTATTTTTTCTGTCGTTTAATTGTTTGTTATAAATTAATTATTTGTGTGTGGATAATTATTTTTCTGTATAGTTTATTTGCTGATGACATTTTATACTTTTTTTCTTTTCTGATTAATTGCGTTGGCCTCTAAGCATTTGTAAATTAATCTATTTTATGGTTTAGGGTGCTCATTAATGAAACTAAAAGAAACATTTCTATTTTATTTTGCCACAGAAACTATTTTAGATACAATAAATTGGTTTTAAATTGAAAAACACAAATTTTGCTTCCGTTTCTTTCTTAATGTGTTTCATTAATTATAGTTGTAAATAAGAAAATATTTACAAATATATAATAATGTCAGGTATAACCAAGAGCGTAATTTGTTCAAATCCTATTTTTTTTATTAAAGCTTCAATATATTGTAAATTGATCAAACAATAGTTAGTCATATGACAAATTATTTCAAGTTTAAAATATATATGTATACAAACATATGTATGTATGTATACTATATATTGAATGACATTAAAATAATTACAATTAATAAATATGGCTAATTTCGAAGATGCGAAGATTTCACATGGAAATTGATTTCCAAAATTGCTTGTCGTTGATTTAGAAAATATTTTGTATTGACTTTTATATGTAACTATCAGCACTATATTTTATTTATTGTGCTGTAAAAACATCTAATGAAATTATCATTAATTTATAGATTTTTGTGCTTTTATGAATGGTATTCGAATTTTAATTCTTTTAGACTCCAAAGGAGAATAAAATAATTTTTTATTTTATTAAATCATTTACTTTTAAAGCAATTTATGATAACTCAAAGGTCGATAAAGTTTTCATATGCTATAAATGTGGTATTTAATTTTTGTTATTTTTAAGATTAAAGAAGTCTGACCTGGCATGAGTCGCAAAACGTGTCATTTGCAAACGATTGTTTCCACTTTTTCAAGTAGACTTTATTCAGATATCGTGTTAGAAAAAAAGAGTGTGGTATATTGTATAATTTAAATCATGAAATATTGCCTGACTTAATAAACGCAGTTTGCAAAGCAACACTGTAATGCATAAAGTTCATAAATGAAATACATAAAATTCCGTGTTGTATGAAAATTAATGTATTAATATTTATTTGGTGTTAAATTAACAATTAAATTATATTGATTCAATATCAAAATTATATTGTTTTATTTTTATATATAAGTTTGATGCGGCAGGATGTGTCACGTTGTTTATTTAAATTTAAATCGACTAATGCTTATATATTAAATCAACAAGACTTAAAGATATTTTATGGCTCGATTATGGATTGCAACCGATCTGTTATTCAGTTGAAAATTGCAAACAATGGTAATGCAGATCGAAACTGCACTAACTCCAGTAGCATAAAATCCAAGTGGAATCTTGTTGTTTATAAGTTATAGAAAACCATGTTGATTTAACGTGATGCAGCTAAGAAATTTTTCTGTGTGTAGGCATACATTTTCTTAAATAAGACCAGGAGGAGGCATTACGGACGAAAATTTATATCTTTTAAATATTTGTATTTAAATCGATTTTAGATATCAATCGAACGCCAGTTATGTTGTCAAAAAAGCGTTAGAAAGCAATTGAAATTTTCTAGTCTCAGTCAGTGACAGTCTACGAGTTAAAAGTTGTAAAATTTCTAAAATATTTTTAGAAATCGACAGATGTATTTATAGCTATAGGCAGAGTGGTAGGAAATTTAATTTTCTAGTAGAAATCCTACGATGCATACAATTATGCACTCACATTGATGGGAATTTTCTTTATAATAATTTTGTATATTTTGCTTTGTAGTATACGAGGATATATTAAAAGAAAAGGACATATTTAAATAAACATTAAAATCAAACCACAAACAAGATTTTTTTTTAAATTTTCTTAATAAAACAGTTAAATCTCAATTACAATTAAACAACTTATTACTAACAATCATTTACATCTTTACTTCATCGTCATTACTAAAACAAAGCACTCCACTTAGACCCATTATAAGCACTTGCTTATTAACATATGTTCATATATACATACATATATGTATGTAATTCATAATTTAAAATGTTCTATAATATTTGAATATAAATTCACATACAGGCTGCCTTCCTAACCATCTGTATGCAATGTCAAAGCATTGTTTAAGTAAAGCAGTAATATTTTACCAACCTTGCAAATCATGCATTGTCATTTTAAACTCTGTAACGCATAAACTGTGCATCTGATGACTTTAGGAATGCCATATTTTGTCATCGTTTGCACGGTTGCGTTTAGGAACATGAAACATTGTCACACTGCAAAGCAGCTGACGTTTCGGAAGGCAGCCACACTTGTTACTAATAATGTCATTACAAAGCTTTTCGCGTTAAATGTTAATTGTTTAAGTGCAACAAACAATGCCTATCTAAAATGTTTCTAATTTTCAATATTTATTTTATACTTCTTTTACTACAATATGTATTTTCTGTCTATATAACAAAATATAAAAAATAAATGCAAATGCAAACTCGTCAAAATCGTCTTCCTGTCTACTTGCACACAAATAAATAATCAAAATATTACTCCTATTAAAATAATAATAATAAATTTATTTGAATTAATTATTCACAAAATATAACATGATGTACAATAAAAATAATAACAAAAAACAACAACAACTATACCATAAACATACATACATTTCTATAACAATGTATTTTTTGTCCCATAAAAATTCGATAAATCAAAAACCGAAAATATTGTAACGTTAAAAAAGAAGAGAACTTTCAAAATATTAAGAAAAAATAAAGCTAAACTGCATGCGAATGTTCTACAACAACAGAAATTATTAACTAAAAAATAAATCATTCAGAAACTTTCTTTAAAATGAAGCTACCCAACAAATAAACATTCTGCACGCACACAAATTTGTAAAAGCTGAGAAAATACTGGAGAATAGTTGGCAAATGATCCCACAAAAATTTTATTTAATTCGAAAGGCGATCTAAACACTTCATGAGAACTGCAACCGAATCAAAATATCACCACGATGCATGCGTCTGATATTAAAAAAAGAGCAAAAAATTAAAATAAAAAATGTGTATATTGCACTGGCTGTGGGTTCTATTTAATGCATATACATCATATGTATACTTAAATATATATATATAATAATAATAAAAATAAACATGTTTTGTAACATAACTAAATTACATATTATTAAAAAGCAGAAAAAAACAATATTTATTTACAAGGATTAAGGATGCTTTAAATAACTTTTCGATATTATGCATGAAATCAAAGATCAATAAAAACTTAAGCAAATGGCATTGGTATAGATCTACAGTATGACTATGTGTATGATTATCTGTATGTGTATGTGTGGTTATATATTTACGATCTCTATAATTTATAATAATTAATCAATCTATATGTAATCATACGTATGGGAGCTGCTTTAACCCCCAAACTTCACCCATCAACGTTAAAAGCCATCATCATCAACAACATTGTCTTCATCTTCTGGTCGTTTGATCCTCGTAAAACTTCGTCTTTTAGTTCTTGATACGATTTTCTGTTATGAAAAGCAAAATTAAATAAACAAAATTGTGCGAAAAACACAGTTACAAGAAGATACAGTGGGAGATAAAGGATGAAAGAGATTTCTTTGGCCGTTTTATAACCCGTAAGTTTTCATTTGAAATTAAATTTAGTTTTTTTATTTCAAATTAGTTTAATTTAGTTTTAGTTAGCGACTAGTTTAGTTTAAAACACCATTTTTCTTTTAACTTTTTTCTTTTTTTAATTTTCTTCTGTTTTTAAATTTAAAAAAATTTTTGTTGCCTTTTCCTTTTTTTACAATTATTTTTTCTTTTTTCTTTCACTATCGTAGGCGTAGTTTTTAGATTTTATTCTTTTACTTTATAGATTTATATCACACTATTCCCTTAAATACTTAAAGTTTTTTTCTACCGTCTCACATATATTTTAATTTAAGGAACTTTAACATTAAAAAAAGTGAATATAAAAGCCTTTGGTAGCATTAACATTAATATTACAGACTTAACTAAATACGCGAAAACAAATGCAAGATAGTACGAGTTGCCAAGTAGTTTAAAATGTAACTCTATCCAGCACATCGAAACTAATAGTAGCGACTGCTGAGTACAGTAAGGCATTAAATAATTCTCATTTGTTTAGCAATAAAGTTACTATATTCCTATTATTAAAGGGTAATTTGTTAACCGTTTGGGTTTTGAAAATTGAGAAGAAACAGAGAAAATTTATTTGCGCCGATAAAGGAATACCTGCCATTTGCTTTTTAACAATTATTTAATGTAAATGTTGCTCCAGTTTTGGCATACCTTTTCCAGCATTTCGGCCGGTATATCACCAACGGCTTGTCTCTGTACGCGAGAGACTTCACGTATCCCCACAAAACATTGGGGAGTCTAGTGGCGTCAAATCGCATGATCTTGGACTGCTCCAAAACGTGAGATTAATTGCTCAATAGAATATAACATCGCGTGCCGTTTGGCATGTGGCGCCGTCTTGTTGAAACCATATGTCAATCAAGTCCAATTCAATTTGGGCGAAAGAAGTACATAATCATAGCACAGTACAATGCCCATTGTTGTATTCGGCGATGAATTGTCATATCGGCATCTTCATTGGCACGGGCCGTTACAACACTAATATTTACCTCAGACGCGAAATTTGATCACAACAGCTCGAATAGCCTGTTCGGCAGGTCGGTTATGACGATTATAAAATGAACGTAATTTACAAAGCACATTTCTCATACCGGACGAATTTTTATAAACAAATTCAATGATTTGCCAGCGTTGTTAGTTTGCTAGTCAACTCATGGTAAAATGGTAAACCTTAATTATTTTTTTTTTATACTGAATATATTATTAATTTATATATATATTTATTAATTTTTTTTTTCTAATGCTATTTGTGCATTTACAGAAAAGTTAAACAGCATAAAGAACGATTATCAGATTTTTTTTCAAAACAATATATTTCACTAAAAATAAAATTTTGAAATCATTTAGCATTTTTTAATCAAAATTGTTTTTGTTACTCGTTTTTAAAAAATTACACTGACAAAAATAAATTGACTCCAATTTTTGTTTTTTCTCTGGTAGATGATATAAGGCGGCATTTTTTCAGAAGAAGGTTTCAAAAAATTAGGCCAAAACTGTGACCGCAGGATACACCATGATAAACATTTAAAGATTATAATAACAATTTGAGAGGAAAAAATTTTTACTAACTATCTATTCAATGTCGTCGTTGGTATATTTATGTTTGCATCAGTTAAAATCAGTAATTGTTTGACATATTTTGATTTAAGTATCAGTGCAGCAAATCATAGTTACAGTGATTTTAAGCGGATAATTCATAATACATTCATCTCGCCTAAGCCTTGATAAGAATTGAGAAAAATAAATTTAGATCAAAACTTGTTTTATAAAAAGCCTTTTTTATAGGATTATTTTTCTAACCATTAAAAAGTGCTTCAATGCTAACAAATATAAAAAAAATTTAATGCCAAAAGCTTTTAACTAACCAATAGTTTTCAAATCGAATCGAAATAATGATCTCTCATCAGCTTAAAGGTACTACAGCTTGTGATTATATTCATTGAAAAATCTCTCAAAATTCATTTTTTATTCTTGCGAACATGGTGGTGTTGAAAGCACAGCTGAGCTACTTTTTCTTTATATAATTGGGCTGAGAAATGTCAAAATTATAGTTATAGAGAAGAAACATCAGTTGTTTTTGTACTATTGTAGTTGTTGTAGAAGCAACAGCACCTGTTAAATCATTACACCATGTTTCAGAATATGTTAGAAAAAGTTTCAATATTGAAAAGAAAATAATAGTGATTTCCTAGTTTTAAAAATATCTCTGTGTATAAAGAAATTTGTTTCTTAAACTGTGCTATTAATAAGAACTTTTTTTCATTTACAAAAATTCAAGAAAAATGATAAATTGCAGTTTTTAGTATCGAAAAAAAAATTTTTTCACAAATTCGGGCCAAAATTGTTTGGCATCTTGAAGACGAAAACAAGTTTCGGTTCTTAGTTTGTGTTTTCAAGAGCGCCGGATTGAGCATAAGCGTAATCCCTTATGGGATTCGGTCGACGCTGCAATTTCAACATAACCTAGTGTTTTCAAAATGTTTATGTGCCAAAGAAATTTTCGTTTGTAATTATATTGAAATAAAAAAATAGCTCTTTAGATATTTATAGGATCTTTTTTTTAACATTTCACAACTCTCAGTTCACACTATGAAATATTTATTTCAGAAATTCTCCGTTTTTTACTGAGATGGGGAGAAAAACATGGGCGAATATTAAACTTCTTAATGTGAACTGGGAGTACCGTATTTTATTATATTTTTATTTATTTCTCTTAAGCAATTTCACATTTCAGAAATTCAAAGCTAGGTACATATTTTTTCAAATGACACACATTCTGCGAAGTTCTTTGCTTATTTGCAGTAATACAAGAGGTCTAGGTGGGAATAAAACCCGCAACCTTCACAGCTAATGCTCATGCACTAGCGTAGGCTCTCTAAATTTGGAATATAGAAGCTACTAACTAACTGGATACAAAAATATTTTTTTGGGGTTTGTTTTCAATACAAATGTACGCACGAAACGAACGATGGTATAGCGGTAGACAGGCAATAAGTCAGACAGACGATATTTTATCATTAATTTATTACAGTCGAAGTTCTCGCTCTATAACGTTGTATATAAATTTCTACGTTATTGAGCAAATTTGAAATGCTTTCATGCATATTGTATAATAATACGTTTTGGAACAATAATCGTTCTAACGAAATTTCACTGTAATTCCCAAAATAACGTCAGCTATATTTCAGTTGTGTCGTTTTAGTGCTATGACCGTTATTTAAACCAATTGTTCATAAAAAAAATGTTTTTAAAAACTTATTCATGAAGGGTTTTTGGAATAGGGCAGTTTATTGCTTCAAACTTTGTAACGAACTAACAGATATTTTAGAACCACTTCTAGCTTCAAAATGAAAGTTTTTTACTTTTGATATACATATATAAATTTTATCAAAGCTTTACGTGAGAACTTCCCGCAATACTAGAATCTGGAAATCCTGCTTTGGTAAACAATTGTGAATAATAAGACTACATAAGTTCCTAAAAATTATAAATTAATAAATCGTAAAAAAATAATATTTATGTTCCTTCTGAAAAGTGCACTAATTCCTAATTAATAATTTAATAACTTTAATAAAAACTATTCCTGTAAATATTTTGCTAATACTTGAGAATTTTAAAATAATTTTCATTGTAAATATTTATTAACCCTTAAAATTAAAATTAAATAATTTACTAGTTAAAATTTTAAGTTAAAATAATAAAATATTTTTTTTCTTTTTTCGTTTTAGAACAAAATACATTATAAATTAACTAATTTCTTTTCTGTCTTTCTTTTTATTTTGCTTGGTAATTTTTTGGTAACTTCTTTAATCGAAAATTGTGCAAAAAAAACGTTTAATTAAAATTTTCTGCCATCAAATAGAATTTTTCGTATGATAAAAATTGCGCAATTAAAGCAAAGGAAATGAAATCTGCGCTTAAGGAATATTTCGAGAAACTTCTCCTTAGTCCCATGAAAAAAGTCAGCAAGAATACTCGCAACCGCAGTAAAATAACTTTGAGCCAATATTTCGAAAAGGAATTATTAGAAGAGACCACAGCAGCTGAACGCATGCCATTCGACTCTATGGATGAGGCAACAAATAACAGCAATAATAATAATAATGATGATGATGAAGAAATCGACATTTATACATCATATGCCTCTTATATGAGTTCTACTGATCCGGGCAGTGATAATTTATTGGTGACTTTTGATTATGGCTTTCATAATTCTTTGGATGATGATGCTGATGATGACGCCTTGAACTCCCAACAACTGGAGATTCTTGATGAGGAAGATGAATTCAAAAATAGACTTTTCAAAATTCCCGAAGAGAATAGTTCAGAAGACTTAATAATTGCTAAACACGATGATGAACTGTTTTCAAAATCACCAAATATTTTTAAAGTCCATCAAGTAAAACATCAAGTTGCTAGCAATAGTAACATCAATAACAAGACTAGTAGTTGTAGTTCTATGACAACTTCTCTAGTTGACTACAATTATGATACATCTGGTGACTATGGCTCTTGGGCTCAATCCGAATCGGAGCCAGAGGATGGTGATAACAATGCGAAAACCTATCGCAATTACCGTTATGAGGATTTAATAAAAAACGAAGTTCTCACTTATGATGACGATGATGGCAATGATGTTGTTAATGGCACTGATGGAGACAAAGTTCGAATTAATTTTAATTTTAATGAGGACCTCCCACCACGTTGGTTTACTAACAACGACCAATTGTATTATAGAAGTGTTGATTATCTAAATTAATATCAAGTTTAATGAAATGTGCTCGAAGGCAAAGGAGCTTAAGTCATACTATATTCAACAAAAGTAAAATAACATTTTCAATTATATACACTTTTTAAAACCTTCTTTAATTTCAATCAAAATGGAATATATTTCTATGTGTTTGATGTACATATGTATTAATGTCACTCATGCACTTTTTGCTTTCAACGTAAAATTTCAATGTAAATTTCGAAAAACTCACTTGTCATTTCAAATGCAGTTAATTTCACAAGTTAGTGTCAATATGTTAGTAGCATTATTATAAATTATAAAAGTTGTTAAGAGCCGGGAAAGACAAACGTATTGAGTGAAAAAAAAATTATAAAATTGGGTTGCAATATTCTCTTATTTTTCTATAAATAAAAAAACGCAGACACATATTCGCATTCATATGGACGGTAATTTTAACAATCTTCGAAATTTGTTGCCAAACCATACATGGCTTTCAAAAGTGAAGTGGACTGAGGAGTTTACAGAATTTTTTTTCTTTAATTTTTGTTTATTACAATTAATTACAGATTCAAAATAAATTTTTATTTCAATATTTAAAAGGTTTTTTTTTAAGAATATATAAATAGATAGCCGATTAAATAAAATAGAAGAATAGAAGATTGAAGAAAATAGAAATTTATTTTTTTTAGACAATTTCTCCAGAGTTCGCCTTGTAATCAGGGGGTTACTCTCTATTGCGACGCGAAAGCTAAATGCGTTGAGATACCAATTTTGCACTCTCTATTACTTTCGCAAAAACTTTCGCAAATCTGTAGCGGAATATGTTCTCAAATACATATTGCTTCATGTTAGCTTTATAAATACAAAATTTCGGTTTGAATTAGAAGCATTTCTGTATGTTCTAAACGATATTGAACACGAGGTAAAAGTTTCAAGGAGATCCACAGCAATTCCAGCTATAATTTTGAAAAGCTGTGATGAATTCCGATCGAATTAGAGAATCAATGTAAGGCCAATCTCAAACTAATCTCTTTTAAAGCACGCTAGAATATAAAATATAAGCAATATAATAAAGTTTTGAAAAAAAAAATGTGTCAAAAATTATAGAAAAAACTATTAAAAACAAATTTGAAAGTGATTGACAAAACGACTATAGCAGACACATCACAACTTTTATCGTTTTCAAATCGGTTTTGTGTCTAAATGCTTTTTCATCACATAGCTGAATAAAAACTACATTTTAATAAGCTTATAATCTAATTTTAAAATTTATTGCCTTTTCTATGATGTCGAAAAAATTGTTTCTTTTGTACAATTACATTTAAAACTTTGTAAAATTTTGTTTTAACTATTATTTAATTATATTTGTTATATGGTTTAGCTGGTCTCTATGCAGCATTTCATTTGGTGCTATTATCAAAATCTTTAGTAGCATTGTAACCAAATTCTTGAAACTATATTAGAAACATAGATAAATAATCGTAATGAATTTTGACTCAAGTTGAATAATTGAAAGAATAGTTACATAATTTTGTTTTAACTCTAATTACAAGAAAAAGAATTATTTTGATATCATGACACAGGCATTTTGTCTACAAATAATTTGCGGCTTGTTTGATATTTGCTAACTGCAACTGGAACTGCCCCTTGTCGCTATGTTACACCATGAAATCCACTAAAATTTCAAACTGCCATTGTTTTGTTTGTATTTCTTTTTTGCTTTTCTCTAGAAATATCAATTTAAATATCAAATATATATATTTTTTCAGCGTGCTTATATGTTTTCCTCCATTTGCGTTTGATATTTACCTAATGCAAGATATTTCCGCTTATCGAAAGATTTTGAGAGACGCTTTCACATTACAGAGTGCCGTAATACCAGACTTGCGAAAGGGAAAATAATAGATGCGAAAGGCAAATGTGCAAACGCATTAGAGGGTACCAATCGTTCGATTTCGTACCATTTTTCTTTCGCATCGCAATAGAGAGTAACGCCCCAGGTCTAAATACTCGTGCACTCAGCAAGTTATATTTTTCTTCTTGCACCGCTAATCACATCTCAAAAATAAAAATAAATTTAATAAACATTGCGGACTTTTTAATTTCAAAAAATTTGGTTTAACAAAAGAACACGGTCTTTTAAAATAGCAAATCGTGTTTTTTATTTTTTAAGAACCAAATATTTTTATGAATTTTTTTTTTGAAACAACAAATTTGCTTCTCTAATTTAACGAAAATATCAAGAAAAGAATTCAACGGCGAAAGTTCATGAAGAAGTTTTTTTTAATTTTCTTTTCTGAAAATGTTTTAAATATCACATATACAATTTTTACTAAATATATAAATATCAGTAAAAAAATTGCATAATTTTTTTTCTAATTTTCTGTTTTTTTTTTGTTTTTTTGATGAAAGTACTCGTATTGTGTGGAATATTTGAAAACTCTCTCAATTAGCGAAATTGAAAACAGTGTTTACTACCGGACTTAAAGAATATTTTTGATTTAATTTTTAAAAAAATATTATAGATGTTTTAATATTTTTAAAAAAGCAGAAAATCGTGCGAAAATCGAGAGTAAAATTTGAAAAGTGACATGTTAAAAATTACATTTTATTTTATTTAGTAAAGTTGGCAAAATCCCTTTGCAAGGAACTTAGTGAAAATTTACGGTATTCGATATTTCGAATACAATCCTGTGCCCAAATGACGCCATATTGATCGAAGTTCTTTTACACTTTCTCGAAACAAATTTGGACACTATACAATTTAGCTTTAAAATTCGAAATTTGCCTGAAGAAATAATTTCCATGATACACAATCTTAATTTTTGTTAAGAACGCGATTAAAAATCTTTTTTTTTTTTAACAAAATTCTAAATTTACTACACCCTATAAACATTTTGTTTAAACAATAATAACTTTACTTATTTCTTAATAACAGCAATTGAATATTGTTTTTTATTTGCATATTGTACGTTGCAACTTTTTCTGAATGATTTTCTTTGTTTTAATAAGTTAATTTTTATTTACTTAAAGGTTCCTTAATATTAACAAGAATAAAATACATTTGTACATGATGCTTAAATGAAAATTATTTATTTTATAAAAAAGTACTGTTTGTTTTGTTAACATTTTATCATTTAAGTAAAAAAAAAAACAGTAGACTAAGTCATGGCAAAAATAAATTATGCTAACATCAAACAATAAATCATTATTTAATTAAAAATCAAAAGATTAAAAAAGAATATTTGAAAAGCATAAATTTAACACGCGTAATTTAAGTTTAGAATGCGGAAAACAAGGCTTGCTTCCATAACTGCTGCAACCGGAATTGATCTAATTAGTTATAGAAATAAGTCATTAGTTATCACAACTCCACAATGGTTTCGATTGCTGCAAAAGAGATAAATTGAGGTGAGTCTCTGTGTTGTGAAACACAAATCACTGAGAAATGTATTACTGGTGAACTCAAATAATTAATATAATATAGAATTAATATGAATTAATACTTGTGCGGGGAAGCAATTCTGCTTTAAAAGTTAGCAAAGCTTTCAATGGTATTATTAAAGCTTTCAAATTATTTTCACCATACATCTTCATTCTTCTCTTAAAAAGAGACAACGGTACGGGAATTTATTCAATGTTTGTTAAGAATACAACAACGATGATGTTTTCGGCAACCGCTATATTTTCATTTATAATATTTCAGATATACATATGTAGTATTTAACATTTTTTTTAAATGGTTCTACTGTATCTGAGTTTGAAGTTGAAGTACATGTTTTTAACTAAAATACAATACGGGAATTATATACATCTAATAAATATTATTCTTGGCATTAGCATAAGTATTAATTTGTTGTTAAAGCAGGTTGCATTTCATGCAAAATCATTCAATTTATGTTAATCTTTTGTTAAAAAAAACAAGTAAAATGGTGTTAAGGATAGGTCAGGTTAGGTGGCACATCCTCCCCGAAGGAGAAAACCCCCCATAGGTCAGAGCTTAGGCTCATTGTGATACCACAAGAAACACACTGGAATCGAACCCGCACCTCCAGATTGATAAGGCTACGGTGTTTTCGTCCAAAAGAGAACAATAAATATTTTTCATAAATTAAATGAAAAGTGTGAGTCGAAATTACTATTAGAACGATAGCAGCAATTTTTTTCCAACGAATTTAATTCTTCTTATTTTATACTTTGCCAAAAGGTAATTTCTTATAACATTTTGTGCTTGGATTCCTTACACAATCATTTTATGTTAATTGAGTATAAAACCAATTTCAAAAGACTCACTAACAAGTGTTATGTCTTTTTAAAAAAGCAAACGTTCTGGAAGTATAGTTGTTGATTTGAAACACTTTTGCTGGAGATCTAAAACTTTATATGTATATCTATATTTATTATTTTTTAATATACATATTTTTTATGCAATCACATTAAAATAAACTATTTATAAACATTAATAGCAATATATTAAAATTTTTATTATTCTTATTTCTGCTTGATAATTTATATTTCAATAAATATTTTGTTGCTAACAAATACATGGTTTGCATTTCATATGATGAAAATAATAATTTGTATAATTTTAATATTAAGAAGAAAAAATATCATGTATGAGTGAGTCTGCCGTCTTAGATTTTAGAAAGTGAATTTTTTTTTTGTATTATTATAATTATTATAATTATTCGTATTATCTGTTTTGTGTGTGTGTGTTTTTTTTTTCTTATTTTGTTCTCATGTAGTTACATGTAAATATTTTTTATATCGCAATTATTTAGAGGAAAAATAGTATATTTAAAAAAGATATTTAAAAAATATTTAAAAATTGAAAACAGGAAAACTCCATGAATATGTTAATTTTCATTATGATTTATTAAGTCAAATCAAATGGAATTTTATTTTTAATTAATTATAGCAATAACAAGAAAACTATGTAATGGAAATAATTAATAAACATTATAAAAATTATTATTAAAAATGTTAATGGCCGTTTTAATATACACACGCATATTTTGGATGAATGCTTTGAATCGGTAAGTTTGTTTAGCAAGAAACTTAATCGTACATGATTTTTAATAATAAAAATTTGTCATCTATAAATCATATATAATCGTTCGCGTAATGAAGGAATATTTAAGAAAATGGGTATAAATAAGCGGTGTTAAAAAACTATTCAAGGTATGAAATAAGCTCCTCAATATAAAACTTAAACCTAAATCTAGAACGATTTGCTAACCATGGTCTTCATCATTCTTTTATCTTTTTTTTTATTTGACATGCACTCAGGAAATGACCACTACACATGCATTGTGCTGAAACTAGAGGAAAAGGATAGTGAGAGAGATGACATGAAGCTTTTCTATCATACAAGTCTGCTTTTGTACGTTGTTTTTTTTAGTTTATAGCTGTGTTGTATCTCCTCTGATGTGAAAGATACGTATTCAATTTTGAAGCTTTGTTTTAGTAGCAATTTTTTTTTGTAATTATTTTACTTCGCTGGTACTACACAACACCTAAGAAGAAGGGCGCTCTGATGTGCCTGTGGATTGGTTACAGCGGAAGCCGGTCCTGTTCAGCGACCAGTGACTATGCCTTCTCCACAGAAACCTTCCGATAACAACTGAGACAAAGACACACTAATGCACAACAGAAAAAATGCGAAAGGTTTTTACGGCCGTCTGAAAACTGAGCTCGAACCCAGGAATAATTTTTCATATCGGCTTTTATTTTGTATAAAAAATTCATACGAATAAATATTTTTATATTATCTATTAAGCTTAAAGGTTTGTTTTTATTTTCTATTTCGATATTTCGTCAACCATCGGTTAACATCTTCAGGAAATTTTAATTAAAATTAAAAATTTCCTAAAAGATAAAATAAAAATATTTATTAAAAGAAACAATGTTAAAAAATAAGGAGTAAAAAAATTATACAAATAGATTCGAAACTTATCTTGTGGCAGAAGAATATTTTTTCATTTCCCCATTTTTTTTTTTTTTTTTTTTTTGCGTGTGAGGTAGGGTTGAAAATGCCTTCGCACTTACAGAGACCGTCGTCTTCTGCGTCGAGTGGTGTTGCCACTAATAAATTCCCTCCTCCTCCTCTGGGTAGATTCCTCACAAAAAACAAAACAAAACTAGTTTTTTTGAGTTATTACGTTGTTTGAGCAAATGAGCGCAATAATGCTATTGGAAATTTATAAGAAATTTTTTTTTAAATATATATTCTTTTCATAAAGAAAACAATTTAATTAAAAGAAAAATAATAACAAAAACACAAGAACAGTCCTTTCCAAAAATCTAATATGGAATTTATACAGGGTGGCACAAAAGGAGCTAAATGGTTTATAACTTTTATTTTTATTTATGCGATTATTATAATTTTTATTTTGTAAAATACAGTATATTATTGGGGAATTTTTAGCAATTAGCTTTAAAAAACTGATATCCTGTAAGTGATGACCATTTTCTGCTTCGCACATACGTGCTCTTTTTAGTATATTTTCCATAACTTTTCGCAAAATTTCGGCTGTAATAGCCATGATTTCCTTTCGAATGTTTCATAATTAATTTCCCAAGTCTGCTTTACAAAATGCTGAAAAAAAAGAAAAAATAATTAAAAAAGTTATAAAGAATTCAAATCATATAGCTCCTTTTGCGCCACCCTGTATAAGGCACAACCCCATCCATTTTAGAAACTGGATAAAATTTCGGCATTGGACACAAATTGATTTTTGGTAGATTTCAAAGAATTTTGTGTTAAAATTACAATTATTCCCACCGAAAATAAATAAAAGTCCCGAGCACGACTCAAGATTTTTTCGTGTCGAAGATTTTAAAAAGCAAAAAGAACGGTGCGAAAACCACCGCATAGGCAAGGCAGGATATCAGTGTTCCCATACTTACTTTTCTTTCGTAAAAAAGCTTATCAGCACTGCTTTAATAAAAAATACCATACAATTTCATTAAAGTTTTAAGTTTTTGAAATTTATCAATTAGAACTTTTTATTTGTTTGTTTTTTTTTTAGTATTTTCAAAGACGTACATAATTATTGTAAATAATTTTGCATAAAATACAACTTGCGGTTTATATTTCCGTTTTCTGGGTTTGAATATTTGTTTCCATTTAAATATATTATTTAATTTATTTTTTTTTAATATTGTTACTTTTTGTCATTTTTTTTTTAAATAGTTTTAGATGTTTTGTAAAGAATTTCAAGGTTTTTACAATTTTATTTCGCATAAAAAGTGTAAGTTGCTTTTAGTTGGGTTTTCTATAATATTTTGAACAGGTTTGTTTATTAAAAAATACTTTGAAACTTTTAATTTTATATTTAGATATAAAGTTATGTGTGGCGGTACAATCGACTGACTTTTTAGAAACATTTTAGTAGTGTGTTTTTTTTTCCTGATCCATTTTATTTTGGAATAATACATCATCTTTTTACTTCTGCAGGGAGCATTTTATTACTAAGACGTAGAAATTTCTACGGAACTGGTTGCGATTTGTTTATATCCATTAGAATAAACTAATAATAATTTGAATTACAACAAAATGAATTGAGGGTGCTAATCTAGTCGTATAACTTTGAGTTTATTAGTTTTTAGCATGAGAAAATTAACAAGGTGCCGCCTACCGTATAAAGAAATGAAACCGACCAATTATTTAGTAATCGGCTAGCTAGTTGTCACATGCGATGATAAGACACTTGCATACATATGTATAGTACATACAATACATACATTCATATGTACATATTTACACACCTTCAGCGGCTCACTAATATTATTGCTTTCATTACTGGCGCCAAAAAGCATTGCGACCAAAGAAAATCTGTTGTGCACAGTCTATCACAATAGACCGCCCATCTTAAGGCTCTGAAGGAATCTAAGCATGAAGCCAGATGGAGAAATCTCTGTCTGCCGAGTAGGACGGAAGTAATGTGTTCCGCGCTGTTAGTGGCAGCTCAGGCCACAGTGGCCTGTGATGTACGCCGTTAAAAGGCTTACTTCGCTGGTGCTACACAATACCGACGAAGGAGGCCGTTCTGATGTCATTGTGGATTGCTATCAGCTGAAGCCTTCCGATAACAACTGACACAGAAAGACACACTAATGCACATCAGAAAAATGCGAGATGTTTTTTTTTTTTGTTTATGATTTTCATCTGATACTGGAGTTGAACCCAGGTCTGTTTTAGTTTTGTAGTCAACGTGCAGACTACTTCAGCCATCGCCACCCTCAGAGACATCAGAGGCTCTCTAACACTGCTACAAATCAAAGAAAGTGCAAAAGCAGAGTTGTAAGTTAGTGAAGCTTCACCTCCTGTTATTTGTTCTACTATCCCTTTACTCTAGTTACTGCACAATGCATCGTATGTGTAGGGGTCATCTCCCGAGTGCTGGTCCAAGATAAAAAAAAATATAAACTAATGTAGATGAGAAGAAAACTATAAAAATAGAAATTGGCCACCATCTGTTCACATTTAACAAATCAACTCCCCATTTAAATGAGTGCTTAGAAGCATGATTTGGTTACGTCTTGGTTCACATTTAACAAACAGCAGCTGATAAATACAACGCACAGTACAAAAATTAAATTACAACTGCGTAGTTATTCATATGAATTAATCGGTAGATATGAATACGTTTTCCACGAGTTCAAAAGTGATAATGTTGTTAACATTTAAGATGGCATTAGAAATGAAATCATTTAAAGAAGTGCTTAAGAATTCATGAAAATAACAATTCATAATATGAACGCATTCACTTATTTTGCTGGGCTGTTATGATTTTTGTTTGAATTTTTGATTTTGTGCTCGGTATACAACTATTTAATTCTCAATTGGTTAATTGAGTTTTGAACATAAAAATCTTAAGTGTGTAGCATTAGCAAAATAATACTATAAGGATATGCTTTCCGTATAAATCATCAATTTTATAGAGTTTATTTTTTTTTAAATACTTTATGAGAATATCTTAAAGTATTCAGAATACATTACATATATTTCTTTTTCGGGGACAAAACACAAATTTGAAATAAGAATCATATATATGCATATGTATGTACAAAAATTTGGTATTTCTTAGCTTTCTTCAAGAATTTGGTTAAAGGTCTACTGACGATTTTGGTATTAGCACCCAATGAAATGTACAGGGAGGGCCAAAAGTAATCACCCGGGACATAAGTAATCACCCGATGTTCTTTTGCTGTAATTTTTATTTCTAAGACAAATTTTGACATTGCTTATGATATGTGGTAAGCGACCGGCGCCAGAGTTGATGACCATACATGCAGATCCAAAGGTTTTTATTAAATAAACTTACAGCAAAATAGCTTTGGCCTCGGGTGATTATTTTTGGCCCACCGTGTATATGTAGACCAGCTAAACCATATAACAAACATAAATAAATAATGTCTCATGAATCATTCAAATAAAACAAAAATATGTTCTTGAATATAAAAAACTGTTTTTTGTTATTAAAGTTGATTTCGTGCGTGCTGTGTCGTGTCGTGTAGGCAAAATTGTTTGGCGTGCGTGTATCGTACATGTTGATATTCGTCTTGGAAAAATTCCACACGCGCCCATCTCTACTTTCAATACAGTTTTTGTAAACATTTTCCCAAGTAAATTAGTTTGGAAAATTTTACACATGCATGCATGCATGCACATAAGTACAAACGCATGTATGTTTGTA
Source organism: Dexiosoma caninum (assembly GCA_963924685.1). NCBI lineage: Eukaryota > Metazoa > Arthropoda > Insecta > Diptera > Tachinidae > Dexiosoma > Dexiosoma caninum. The sequence goes on from OZ004725.1 coordinate 89,659,226, forward strand.
TGGCAATTGGATCAGATCAATATAAAATTAAATTTTATTTCAAGGTTTTTTGTCTTTGATTTTTTATTTTTTATTTTTTTTGTATGCAATAATGCAATTCAATTTAATATGTAAAGTTATAAATTAATTAATTATTATATGTATATTTGTAACAAATAACGCAACTTGAACCCTTTAATCAACAGAATTTTGTTTAAATATGTTTTCAAACTACTATTTTTTTGCATATAATTTTTTTAGTAAAAAAGTTTTTGCATTTTTTTTTTAAGGTTTTCAGACAAACTTTTAGTTAATGAATTTTTAATGAACGTCGGTGGGTCTTGGTTTTTCTTTTAATAATTAATTATTATTATTTGTTCTGTAATATTATTAAGCAAATATAAAAGTTCTTTAAGTTTATTCCTATTAACCCAATACTAAACGAACGTCCATCAGGATTTGTAGTATTTTCTAAACGACAGAGTTGTAAAGGTGTAAGTTATTATTTTAATATTATCTAAGTATATGTAAGTAAGTTATTTAGTATAAAGGTAGCACCATATGTGTTTTAAGAAAACCTTCAAGAGCAAGTAAAATATGGCATTTGAGTTTTATTTTCTTCTTGTACCAGAAAATAGATAAACGATATTTACTTAGCTTTTTTATTTTAGTTTTTTTTTCATTTAAAGTACTAAATATGTATAAAATTTATTTCAACATTTAAACATTGTAACTGTAAACAGTTCTTTGTAAGAAATTCACAATTCAATTTGTTTTTGGCGTGTCTCCATACCACTTTGGGAGACGTTTATATTTGCAAGTATGCAATACACAAAACTGTGAGTGTCCCAAATATTTTCGCAGGATTAATATTGCCTACAGTGTATAAAAGTTTTATTTTATTTTGTATTTTTTATATGTAAATAAAATTATTATTTTTCTCTTAACTCATTAAAACTCACTACTTTTTTCTTTTTTTTTAATAACTTCTTAAATGACTAATATTAATTCACAAAGTTTATAATACAAGGTGGGCCAAAAGTCACCATGCGGTTTCTTATTTTAATAACAATTTCTTTATATTTTATATAACTATTTAAATATTTTTTTTGCCAGATTATATAAATAACACCTGGGCAACAAATAATGGAGAGACCCACAACTGAACAAAGAACCAGAATAATAGAATTTTATTATTTAAATCAGCGATCAATTATTTTAAAATCTGATTATAAGTGATGATGGCTTATTTCATCTTGATGAAGTTAATAAGCAGAAATGTAGGTTCTGTGGTATTGAATATCCAAGATGAAAGTTCTGTAACTATAAATGACGAGCGGTATCGGTTTATGGTACAACATTTTTTACGCCCTGCTCTTGCAAACAGAACTGAGATGTGGTTTCATCAAGATGGTGTCACTGCCCACAATGCCCGAGACACAATGACACTTTTAAGTCAAATTTTTGGAGAGCAAATAATTTCCAGAAATGGAGAAATTAATTAGTCAGCGCGTTCGCCAGATTTATCAGCACCCGACTATTTTTTTCTTTTTGGGTTATTCGAAGAAGGGAGTATATGTATATGAACAAGCCCGAGACAATCCTCGAACTCAAGGCCAACAGTGTTGCAGTCAAAAAATGCTTTTGGCGTTTGCTTAATAACTCGCATGTTTTTTAAGATAATTGCATGAAACTTGGCAGGCCGATCGGCGACATCTTCGAGAATAAGCTGAAATTAAAATTTTGCCATGTTCACTTTTCATTTGACAAAGTGGGCGTTATGCAAAAAGTCTGTCGTTACGAATATTTGTAGTTGATTTTTACTTGAAAAGTGCGATGCGTATAAAAGTAGAGTTCAAGACCTTTCATGTGAAAAAAAATTCATTCCAATACATAGACCGGTTCCCGAGATATGAACGTAGACTTTCGACTAATACACCCTTTGGAAAAGGGTCGACAACTCCGAAATTTTTTAAGGTAGCGAAATTAAATTTTGTAGGGAAGTAGAGTGGCATTTTCTGCGTCTTTTACACTTTGTTTAAATTTTCCATGTCGACCATGTGCAGAGATATGACGGTAAGTATTATTAAAAGCGATTACTAGCTAACATGGGGCGCCTTTCGGCGGGCCAAAGGTAGCCCATCGAGTAGCCTGAATTTCACTCGATCATATGGTGAAAGTTTTATTGAAATCGGCCCAACGCTTACCGAGTTATAACGTTCCCAAAAAACTTTTTCACGAAGTTTACTTGCTACCAGCTTTTGTTGACCTGGGGTTTCACAAAAAAAAACGGTTTTTATTTTTCAGATTTCAGATGTTGAGGAAAACGCTCTAAAACGAGTCATTGAAATGTAATTATTTGCCGTACGTAGTGTAAAAAATGTTTATTTTATATATTTTATAATTTAGTAAATCTAAACTAATCGAAAATGTTATTAAACTTTTAAACCACATGAAGACTTTTTATCCCCTCTCTATTCTCTTTATAGATAAATACTTATTTTTGTTGAATTTTTCTAAATACCATATTGGCAAATATTATATGTATGTATGTCTGTATGTTTGTGTGTATGTTAATACATTCATTGACATTTTACAAACATTTGTTGCGTAAAAAGGAAAACGTATGGGAATATTATTTTAATATATTTGTTGGATAAAAAACGAATTATCGTTATATTTCTTATACTTTTTGTTGTCGTCTATTTGATTTAGAAAAAATGTCAAGTATAAAAGTCAAGCGGTATTTAGGCAACAAGTGATTCAGCAAGTATTACAATATTTATTGTAATTATAATTAATTAATTTATTATTATATGTATGTATGTATGTTTGTTTAAAAGTATTATTTGTATATCTTAAACGATAAAAGCATTCATAAGATTCGTTTTAAAAACATTTGAATTTAATTTAACTTTACTTTAATCAATAATTTCTTTTTCATTTGCCACAAATAAGGAATCTTGTTGCAAAAACAACAACATCATGCAATATTTATAGGAGCAATTAAAACAACGAATGTTTTAACACTACATATGTATATAAAATTATAAAAAAAATTCTCAACTGAAAGTATCAACATTTTTAATTTTATAATTTAAAATGATGGCGGCCATAAGACACAGCTCTTGGGTTCAACTGCTACAAAACTGTTGCCCACAACTGTTACGTCTTAAAAACGGCTTTATGCACAAATACACAGCTGATAAATGTAAACAATTTAAGATACAGTCGCAAAGCAGCTCTGGGTTGAAGAACAACTCACGCGTCATCGTAATTATTATTTAAGTGCGGTCAGGCCTGTTTTTGTTGTTTGGCCTCACTGGACAGTTTTGCGTCTCACTCGCACTGATTAATGAATTTGCCACGGCTAACTGTATCATATACGGTTGTTATGGCTTTTCGTTATTAATCAGTTGCTGTTACTGGTGGAGACCATCAAACTCAGGAATTTTATATACAGTGGCCAAAAAAACTATTCGACATAGGCCGTAAACTTTATATATTTATCAAGAAAAAAATATGGAATGTTGTTTTTAACAAAATAAACTTATAAAAGTCTTTATTAAGGAACACAAAGTTATATTCAGTAAAAAAAATGAGATCTCAAAGTAAAAAAAGCAAAAAACACATGAATTAAAATATTAATAACAAAAAACAAGCAAAAAAAGTATTCGACATTAGTAACATTTTTAAAATATATGAATTGAATTATTTCTACTTCAGTAGCGAGTTGCTTTTCCTTGCCTACGTATAACCTCTTTTAAACGATCTGGCATAGATTTTACCAACGTTTTGGTATATTCCGGATGAATTTGACTCCATTCCTCCTGCAGGATAACTTTCATCTGGTGTTTGTGCGTAAATTCACGTTTTCTGATTTTTTTATTCCAAGCGACCCCAAAGATGTTCAATTGGGTTAAGGTCTGGGGACTGTGGCGGCTGTTTTATTAATTTTGGACAATTATATAAAAGCCAAAGCTTTGTATTAGTGGCACAATGTTTGTCATCATTATCTTGATAAAACTGAAATCTATTTGCCAGACCCAATTTTCCAGCGCTTGACCTCAAATTTTGCTTTAGGAGGTCAATGTAATTTCGGTGATCCATAATCCCATCAATAAATGCAATATTACCCACGCCTGATGCCGCCATACATCCCCATACCATAACACCACCGCCACCATGTTTAATAGTTGGTACCATATTCCTTTCATCTAATTATGTGTTAGGCTTGCGATGTACCAGAACTTTTCCATCACATCGAAAAAGGTTATATTTACTTTCGTCAGCAAAAATAAAATCCATCCAGTACTCCATTGACTTATTTACATGCTCTTTCGCAAAATCTAATCTCAACTTTCTATTTTTCTTAGTAATGTGTGGCTTCTTCCTGGCTGATCGTTCATGGAAATCGTGCTTTTTTAAGTCGTTTCTTATTGTTTGAGGTGTAACGGATATACCTAAGTGTTCCTCAGTGATTTTAGCTAAAGTGTTAGCAGTAATTTTTGGATTTTTTCTTACTTCACGCACGATTCGCCGTTCATCTGAATCTGTAAGTTTGCAAGGTCGCCCAATGCTTACCTTGTTTATCACAGTTTTACTTGATTTGTATTTTTTTATAATGTAATATACAGTAGTTCTTGACCTTTAAACGATTTCTGATATAGCCTTTTCCGTTTTTCCTAATTTAAAATGATGTATTATTAAATTTCTTACATCAACAGAAGTTTCTTTCCCTTTACGTCCCATCGTCGCGATCACTTGCACAGAAATAAGAAAAAAGTTCTTGTAAATGATAAACAAGAAACATAGCGATATTTTTACCAACAATGACATGAAGTAATGAGAAATACACAATCAGAATAAGGGAAAAACAATGCCAGTCGAATACTTTTTTTGCTTTGCAATTTTTGTTTTTTCGTTCAAACTGATAGATGAGTTAAAAAATGTGCAATTTTTATTATTTTTAGGACCATAAATTATTAAATACATATAATACAATGTGATCTCACGTTTATACATATAAAAAACAAAAGGATACTAGCATTTTCAATGAAATTTAAGAAAATAATTGCAATGTCGAATAGTTTTTTTTGGCCACTGTATATGTAATTTAACTTTCTATGTGAAGGCATAGGTCGTTTAAATTTACATATATTGTGTGGAATACCCTGGCAATTTGCGTACTTGCTTCTGCCATGTGCCATATGGCAATTAATTAATTGATAAATACAAACAAACAATTTAAGATAAAAGAGTGACAAAAGAAATAATTATATTTAATTTAAAGCCGCCACCAAGTTTAAAAATCGTTCAAATAGAGTAAAAAACATAATAAAAACTATTTTATGACTTGTTTTAATTTTTAGTTTTACTTCACAAAACTTTTTTTTCTTGAACCAATGCACATTGCACCAGAACTACGAAAATAGGTTTTTGGGAAGGCGGATAGAGGGATTTATGTTTGTGGAGTTTATTCCACATACGAATGGTTGGGCTAAAACACGAATTTCCTCTGTAATGCGTAATATGTTTCGCTGATAAATCGACCACAAATGGGTGAGCTCTTGAGGACAATCTTGTTGCACGTAAAAATGTCTGAGTAGCAGGAAAAAGTTCCCTGATATCATTAGATTATATTCTATTGTTGTAGAGATAAAACAACGAAACATACACCACATTGCACCGATGTGTATTTGTTACACAGCACAAATAAAAATGTTTATAATGTGTTTACGTTGCTTTCAAGCCTCATGCGAACCCATAAACCAGCAACTGTAGTCTTTCATCTACAAAAAATTTCATCCAAATTTCTCCACAGTTACCGAGATATAAACAACAAGTTGATTAAAACGAAGTAAATTGTGCCAAGTTGCGCTCAAAATCAGCTTTTAAAAAATGTTCAACTATAGCAAAGTTATTTTTTAAGCTTGTAGAATACAGTTAAAAATTAGTTTAAACATCTTAGGTTCATCACACAGGGAAATATAAACATAAATAGAAAAAAAAATGAATTTTTAGGTTAACATATAGAGTATTCGTGCCAAAGGTTGACCTCCTTAAAGGCGAATTGCAATCTATCCAAAGGTAAAAAAATCATTTCGATATCCTCAGCGGTTAACGAGTTACAGGATTGCGAAAAAAATTGCTGGCAAATTACCTCCTCCTACCACCAGATGCAATTTTATTTTTTTATTTTTCTGCAAAAAAAAAACCATTTTACTTTTTATTTAATAACTCCGTGGTTTTTAAAGCTAAAATAATGAAATTTGGAAGCACGATACCACACCTACTTTTTAATAGCCTAAAGGGAGCGTTATATGTAATGTTGTCTCTCGAAAATGCATTCCACTAGTGCTGGCAAAGTTTGGGTACTGGGCACTGAGAATCGAATATTTACACTCTTTTTTTTTATACTCAATAGTCAAAAGTGGTTAGTCGATACTTTCAGAGTTTTATTTTTTAAGCAAGTTAAATGGAAAAATGCATAAAAAAATACAAATATTTTTAAGCTACAAAATTAAACAAATCCCAGAAATTAAATTGCCAGGAAAATTAAAAAAAAAATTTAAAAAAAGAAAAGGAAAAAACCTTTAGAACGAACAATACCTATTTATACATTTATAAATTCTTTACAACTTAATTGGTTGTTAACGTCGGCTTTATTTTCCTTACTTTTTGAAAGTAATAAGAGTAAAATATATAAAACCAATAGAAGCAGATCTTTTTTTTTAATTTTAAAGGCGAATTTACTTTAACATGCCGATAAAACTATTTGTTAGAAATTCAAAAAATCCGTTCACAGTACCGAGTAGTATTGAGTACCCAAATGAAAAGTATTGTTCAATAATGTAAAATAAGGTAAAAATTAAAATATGTGCCACCTACTTTCCAGCAGTTTAAAGTGGGTATATTAAATAAAAAATTGCATTCTTTTGTCAGATACTTCTTGTTGGGTTTTTCAGGACAAGCAAAAGTAGAAATCATAAAACGAAATCAATGAAATCAAAATAAAAACAAAATAAGATAATAATTAATTATTTCAATTTATTCTGAATGTTTTATTACAATTATTAGTTTCATAATTATTTTTATTTATTTAATTTTTATTTTTTTGCCGCTTTCACTTTAATTGGAATCATATTTTTCTGGTCTTTGAAAATATTTCAACACATTAAGATGCAATATTGCAAATTTGTCTATATTTAAATAATTTTTTCTTTATAAAGTTTAACACAGAAAACCATTATTTTTATTTTTTAATTTCAGTTTTTTTATTCTACGCCAAAATACCTTTTTTGTCGCGTAAGGCTTTTTAGAAGAATTATGGTTTTAATATTATTATTATTATTATTATTATTTAGTAGTGTAGTAAAGTATTTATTGGTAAGAAAGAGTGATATGTCTTTTTTTCAAAGATTAGCTTTGGAAAATAGTAAAACTAGAAAAGTAGAAAATAATTGAGTTGATTTTCCAACATATTTTATTTTTATATATAAAAAGTTGTCTGTTGTTACAATTTTTTTCCTTTTTCATTTATAAATCGTTCTTATATTAAACTTATAACATATATAGAATAGTTATTTAAATGTAGCTATACATACAGGTTTGCTTATCTATTTTTTAGTTATTAATTATTATTATTTTTATTAATGGTTTAATTATTATTAATATGCTATTGAAATTTCTTTCTGAAATACGTTTTGCTACAAGTATTTTTTTTTTATGTTATTTGTTGTTGTTGTTGTTTTTCAGTAATGCTAATAATGCTTTTCAAGAAATTGTCATATGATTTTTGTTTTAAATTGTTTTCAATTGTTTTGGTTTCTTTTTCTCTTTTCTGAGAATACGAGAAATAATAATTTTTCGTTAAAACTTTTCTTAAACAAACCATGTTTAAAAATATAATTTCTTTTGTCATAATGTCTTGCTAATTTCACCATAAAATTACTTATTTTGAGGTTTAAATAATTAATAAACTCAAGCAAACAATTTAAATTATACTTGATTGTTTTTAGTAATTACAAGGTTATTGTATCGTCCTGATGCCATCTAAAGATGATCTTAAGATGACACTACCCTCTACCCAAAAATTGGGACGATCGAGCATATTTTGCCATAAAGATAACTCTTTGCCGGAAGCATCCATCCAGTCGACTTGGCGGCCATAACTTTTACCTGAAAAAAGGAAAGATTTCATTTTTAGTACTAAAAAGCATTACTGCCATCCTATTATAGAGTTCTTCAAAAGAAAAATCTTTTCCATGAGGAAAATATTTGACGGTGGTATAAATATGCAGGTATCAGCATTTCTCAATGTTGCAATGAAACTCTAATGTGATGGTGCAATATTTAATTTTTCAAGTTTCAAAAGTATTTTAAAATGGAATGGAAGATGCTTCACTTGGTCTGATATACTCACTATTCGACGTTCATATTCAACCAAAAATGGTATACGAAGCTATCTTCAAGGTACTCTAAGAAGGAAAGGGCAACTAAGTTATGGAAGCACCGCAGTGTTTAAAAGGAAGATGTTGCAGTGAAACCCGACATCTTTAACTAACTACACGGTCGTCACTGTTCGATGTGGGAATTATTCGATACTTAACCAAAACTTCATAGAAAACTTCTTGGAGATGTATTTCATGAGATGTGCATTAGTCTGTCTTTGTGTCAGTTCAGCTGATACCAATCTACAATCACCTCAGAGCGGCCTTTTTTGTCGGTATTGCGTAGCAACGGCGAAGTAAAATAATTAATCAAAAAGGCTACTAAAAACACAAGTTCAAAATTTGATACGTCTCCTTGACATCAGAGACGCTGCATTACCGCTATAAAACACAAACTTTCAAAAAAAAAAGTTGTAAGATAGTGAAGCTTTCTTATATCTATCCCTTCATCACCTCGCATCTATCTACCTCACCTTACACTATCTATCTCACATTGAAGATTACACCACAATGCCAGAGTATTATTTCTCTTTGTTAAAGAAAAAAAAATGAGAAGAGGCCGTTGTCACAGTACTGATTCGAGGGAGAAAAAGTTTAAATGTAGATCGAGTACGATACGAGGGGAGCACTGCTTAAGTGTTACCTCCACCATCGAAGAAGATCTTATTAGGAAGAGAACAATGAGTTGCTGTACAATATGAGCACAATGATAGATCTCCAAATTACAGAAAACCTTCTTCCTCCAGATAGTCCGTAGCCGCCAGATGCTCATTGTTTCTTGTTCACACTTACAAAGATACACGGTGGTGCCATGTCTGCAACATCATCAATCTTTGAATTCTTATACGCGCTGATGTTTATATTAAGTTGGGGCTTAATTACGCATTCGATTATAATAAAATACGTTAGAAATTCGTTCCATATCGAATGCCTTCATTTGGTGCCTGGTCTGCAATCTCCCTGGGAAGAGATTTCTGCCCATTTGCGATCTTGGAATCGAATTTAAAATTTTAAAATAACTGTAGTAATATCGTCTGGATATAAGGAAATTAAATTTGTACTTTAATTAAAATTCTTTAATTCCAATGAGCGGCTCAATGGTTGCATAATACATAGTACAAAAGTAGAGCGTGCAAAATGAGGTACGTCGACTTTTCGAGGGGAATTCACCAGTGGATGAAGGTGTATTAAATGAATTTTGTAGTAAAATCTCAACTCTTGAGTGAAGATTTTTTAAAAATCATTTTAAGATTTAAAATGCTATCAGGATTTTTATTTGCCAGGAGTATGCAATTTTCAATTATTTTCAGTGTTATCGGGTTTGGGGAATTTGTGGGCCTTTGGTTGTACATATACTGTTACTTACATGTTCCCAATGAAAAACGTACGCCACCCAAAAATTCATTACTAGCCAAACGATCATGATCCCAGACCGTTAATTCTAAAGCTCTCTCCGATAAATCTTCTAAGGAGACATCTTCGTATACAAAAGTATAAGTCCAAGTGGGATTTGTAGATCGTTTAACGACGGGTGTTTTCTGTTTAGAACTTCGTGTTCGATCGGGTAATAAATAACTGAAAAATAAATTTGTCTCATTAAACATAAAATGTTACTTCAATTCGTTAAATGGAAGGCCTACCTTTTACAAAAAGCATCACATGAGCCATTTGGCTTTATCGGCGTCAAATGTTTGGCCTCCTTAACTAACACATGTAATTGGCCTCCTTTGGCTGAGCGATCGGTTTTAGAACCAGTTACAGATTTAATACTGCCAAACTTTCTCAAACCACCACCGGTGGCCAATGAAGCAGCACGAATGAATTTCGATTTGCTGCCTTCGGGCGTCACGTATTTTAAGCCCACCACTATGTCTCCCCTATAAGTGGCCACTTCATCGAAAGGTTCGCTCTGTTAATTAAATTAAGTGTAAATTAAAATTAAATTATGTTTATTTAAGCTGGATTTCTAGATTAGTTAAATTATTTTCTATTAAGAAATTAAGGCATATTTTATTTATTTAATTTGTTTGCAAATTTATAGTGAAAAAACTCACCCTTTCTTGCAATAAATACCACTGAGATAGCGGATTATCAAAAACTCTACCCTGTAGATTCACATTCACTTCACCCAAGAAATCGTTGCGGCCGAACATATCCGAATGCCATACGGTTAGCCAGAGTGTGCGAGATTCTAAATTTGAAATGGGCATATGGAAACGTAGAACCTCATCGAATATCGGATTGAGAGTGTGTTTTTTAACTTTTGTTTTGCGTTTGCCGGCCTTTGATTTGTCAGGTAATAAATAAACCTAATTTTGGAAGGAGTATTTAATTATTTCAAATAAAATCATGCACTGTTGACCATTGACTTACCTTTACGTATGGATCACTACGATTGCGTTTAGCATCAACAGCTGCTAAATCTTTGCAACGAACCACGTGTATTTCTAATGCTCCTAATTTATAATTGTACTGCATACCAAATTCCACCTGACCCTTGACCACAACTGTACCATAACGACCCTCGCCTGCGCCAGAATACACACTGGCCATTGAATCGGAACGTGGCTATAAAATAAAAGAAACATTTATTTTTTATTCTTTTAAGCACTTTTTTGTTTATTTTACAATCTCTTTGTTATTTAAATAAAATTTTAATGTATTTCAGATAATACTACACGAAGATGAATTAAATAATGCTGAAAGGCTTCTAGGAAATACAAATTTATTTTATGATTTCATTTTCCCTAATTTAAGAAAAAAAATTCGAAAAAGAGCTTTAATTTGATCACATGATCTGCTTTTTGTACGGTTACTTGTTTGGCGGAATTTGTCGTATTTGTTGTTGTTGGGCGCTTATACTAACAAAACGGTTTTCATAACCTTTGTTTTTGTTGTTGTTGTTTTCTTTTAATTTGACAAAGTACTAACACTTGCTCTCACAGTGCCAAAAATTTAAATGCAAATGCACAGAAAACACACGTAAGTGACGTACAGTTTGTTTTACGCTCAGATTAACCAGCATGATTAATCTGCATGAGTCCGAGTAGATGGACTTTCCAATTTCCAAGAAACACACTATTCTTAAAATACACTAATGAAAAAATATAAATTAAACCGTGCCTAATCATTCAGTTTTTTTTTTTTTGCTTCGACCGTTGTTCAGAGAATGCCCCCTGCTTATGCAATGCTTTGTATTGGAAAAGAATAGATAGTTGCGCCTTTTGAGATGTTTAGTGGAGCCGTTCTCTTATGGAGGCGTGCTCTACAAATTACCATCATTGGTACGATAGTGGCTTTTCTAGTGGAACACTACTACTCGAGATACATATGTCAACAGGTTACGTCTCCTGGATGAGACGGATTGGCGGCTCTGTCTGTAGGACGACAAAACCATGCAGCAAATTTTTTTTTTGCCGCTGTAGCACGCTGACTAGCGTGGCGATGGCACGATGGATGGTAGTCTGCACGTTGACTACACAACCAACTGGTTCAACCCCAGTTTCAGACTAAAATTTTAAAATAAAAATAAACATCTCGCATTTTTCTGATGTGCATTAGTGTGTCTTTGTGTGTCAGTTGTTGTCAGAAGGTTTCAGTGGCGAAGGCATAGTCACTGGTCACTGAACAATACCGGCTTCAGCTGATAGCAAACCACAATCGCATCAGAACGCCCTCCTTCGTCTGTATTGTGTAGCACCGGCGAAGTAAAACAATAATAAAAAAAAAATGGCTACTGAACCGAAGCTTCAACGTGCAACGTGCAAAAGCAGAGCTGTACAATAATTAAATAAGCTTCACCTCCTGTCGTGGTTCTCCTACTATCCCTTTCCTATAGTTCCATCACAATGCTTCGCATGTGTAGGAGTCATCTCCTGAGTGCTGGTCCGAGATAAAAAAAAAAAATCGATTGCTTTCACAGCCGGTAATTACGTATGTTCCTATCAGAGATTCGCTCGACTTCATTCAGAGGGAGAGCTTATTGCCTGACCATGCCTTTCGGCCTGCCCTTTGTATTCGAGGAACAATTAGGTGAAATAGTACAAGTGGACGTTGTGGTTAACTGGACATCGTATACGGCCGGGGTCGCACTATTAAAGTCTAGGGATAGTCACATGGTTCATCTTTCATTTTTATGGTAGATCACAGATAATGCTTGAGTTCGATATGTATGACGTTGGGCAACGTACTGGCGAATTATGAAAAAAATTAAATAAAAGAGTTTTCTTTTCCAGCTAGTTTCGGTGCGTTGCATTGCACACGTAGCGGACATCCTCTGAGCACAGGCCCAAAAAAAAAAACAGAAAATTATATTTCATTAAAAAAACAGGGTGTTAGACAAGCGTGCCAGTTATAGAAAGAAGTACTTAAAAGTTCATAACGTAAACCGGGTCTAAGCACAAATGCTCGTTTCGAACAGAAATTATTTTAAAAAAGTCGAACGAACCGAAAAACAAAAATCTTGATGGTTGATGGATTTCTTTTTTGCTTAAATTGATACATCAAGAAGCAAAATTGACGAATATGATGTGAAAACTATCAAAGAGCGTGTGTTATGGAAGTCAGCCAGTGGCATCATCGGTCTTTATTTCTGAGCTGATATTACAACGTCTCCTAGGATCAATGTGACTTGCGCATTCAAGAAGATGGAGGCAATCATCTCATGAAGGTTTTGAATTATTGAAACAGCATTTTTGTGTTAACACACATACATTTTTTTTAAAGAGAAGCAACCATCAGGCAGTGATTGCCTACTGCTAAGTGTTCTCCAGTGATAGTTGATGAAGCGATAGATAGAAGAAAGCTTCATTGTTTCTACAACTTTGCTTTTCATGCTTTTTGTTTTTATAGCAATGTTACAATGGCTCTGGTGTCAATGTTGACGAAGGAGGACAAAGACAATCGCATGCACATCAGAAAAATGCAGAGTGTTTTGCTCACTTAGTCGAATACAGGGCACGAACCCAGAATTTTTGGTTTTTTTTTGGTCAACGTGCTAACTACCTCAGCCATTGCCAGTCTTATACATACAAGCGATAGCAAACGTCGAATGAAAAACAAACTAATTTTGCGATTGTGCCGATACTCATTCATTGTTCCTTTCTCTCCAACAAATTCAGATTTGTAGACTTTGCGTGTCTAAATGCGGTCGAACAATGCTGATAACGAAAACTGACATTCCATATGATAAACACGTATTGCTTTTAGAATTGATATATGCTGCATTAATGTTGGCGTACATTTTTCTATTTCCACTCGTTACCAATGACATTTAGATTTGTATTTAACAAATGTATGTTAAGTTTGTATTTCATAAAATTGAGTTAAAAAAAATTTGTTTTTGTTTAATTTTTATTAAATTGGTATTTACAGAAACGTGTTTACTATTTGAAATAAATATCAAGTTTCATAATTTAAAAATTATTCATGCGTGTTTTCATCCATCGTGACATACTCGACGACTACATATAATTCGCTGTCAGCTCAATCGTAGATTTCTCGCTGTGCAAAATGTCACAAGAGTATTTAATACCCAAATTGCAGCTAAGATCGTATTAATCTACTTAAATAATTTGTTTTTTTTTTTTGTGTATTTTAAATGATGTAAATAAAATCAAACAGAAAAGCGTTTATTAAAAATGACTTACCCCTAAGGAACTAAAACTGCCACGATTTTGATGCATCGCTACCCAACGGTCTATATCCTCATCGGATTGCGTTGGCCAATTATCGCTGGATGCTGAACAACGCGATTGTATGGGACTAGAGGCGGGCTCATGAACACTGCGTTGACCCATGACAGGTGATCGGCTTATCTCTTCGGCAGCCACCTTTGCCTCTTCTAAAATGTAGAAAAAAAAAAAACATTTAAAATTATTGTTGAATAATTAAAATTGCCTTGCATTTTTGCATTTTTTTCAACTGTTCCACATTGTTAATAATATTTTCTGTAAAAAGAACATTCATTCAATTTGTTAAAATTAATTAAATTTTTTACTTTTTCTCTGCCATTTTAAAAACACAGATAAACATATTTTTCTAGTCATTGTTTCATTAATAATTATGGTTTTATATGCATTTGTTGGTTTTGTGTTTCTCTACTTCCACTTTTAATCATTTTCATCATGTTTTTGTTTTTAACTTTAACGATTCGTTATTTCAGCTGTTTAATTACGCTGATGCCAAGGAAAGTTAAAAATGGGTTTCAATAATTCTTGACTAATTCTATTTATAAAATTCCCTCTTGAGTTTTAATATTTATTGTTTTTTCTTTGATTCAAATGCATTTATTTTAATTGAATAAAACCGCAGATAAAATAATTTATCCATTACTCTTCGATATGTGATGGCATTCATACCAATTGCATACATACATATATAGATACGTATATGTATGTATGTATGTGTGTGTGTGTGTGATCCAACAAACAATTAATTGAATTAAATAAGCAATATCACGTGCTACCAGTCAAACCTAAATTAAACCGTCAAGCGTCTTCTGTCTGTCAAACATTCTTATGATCATTATTGTTGGGAAACTATCGCTATTGATCGCTATCGCTATTGACCACAACTGAAATTTCTCGCTAGTTTAAAGGTATATACACACGATTGTCATTTACTACAATATTGACAGAAAAATTGTTACAAAATGTGCAACAACCGTGTGAACACACAATTTTTGTGTGGCAACATCGTCACAAAATGTATTGTCGGTGCATTGTATGCCAATAATATTGTCACAATTCTGACAATCGTGAGAACACCTTTCATTTCTATTGACACACAATTTACAGTCATTTGTTATTGTTGCATGTGCTTCATTTAGTGCACCGTACAATAAAACCATTGGCAGATAAATATTTCTGTTGGCAATGCTGCTCATAAATATTTAGACACAATGTTATAAGTCGGATCTGGCAACGTTTGCCATACAATAATCTGAGAACCGTGTGAACAGACAATTATTATTGGCAGAAAAATTTATTGTTGCAGAACTGTGTGCCAATGAAATTGTATGGTTTTCTTTCAATAGTGTGAACAGACAAATTACCAGATGATAACAATTTTTCATTTGTGATTTCATTGCCACCATATTGCCGTATCCTACAATATTATACAATCTGACAATCGAGTGAACATAGCTTAAAATTATATTTCATTACTATCGGTATAAACCAGGGTACGGATTTGAGAGTGAGTGTTTCAAGAGCGGCACACAAAATGTGCAGCACAGAGTGTGCCAATTCGAACCCTGATATAAACAGTTACACCTTCCCCGATATAGAACGCCCAAATTAAGACAGAGCTTACACCCATTGTGATAACACCAGTTGTTGACCACACGAAACCACCACGATTCCAATATAAATCTCGCTATTGCGGAAATTCTCACCCGAGAGAGTTCAGTCAATGATGACAGGAAATGTGAGGCGAAGAACCCCCGCCGTTTCATGCCACAGCTGGGCACTGGCACAAATTAAAAAGTCATTAAAAATATAAAGAAAATTGAACTTTTTTAACATGCTCGCTGTCTACTTTACTTGTCTTTCTACTTTATCTTGGACTCTTTTTCTCAGAGTGAGTGGGTTTCGGGAACATGTTCCCTGACTTCATTAGAGCACATCCCATTATATTTAGGATAGAATAACGAAACGCACCCCACATTGCCACGATAATCAAGAGAGCTAATATAATTGGCTACCTTACCGCCCCCAATGAATTTCTACGCCTTCTCTTGTACTCGACCGAATAACTTCAAAATAGTGCTTGAAGCTCCGGCCCATACATGAGAATTGTATTCCATTTTCGGTCGCATGTGCGCGGTAAAATATTAAGAAGATCAGGGGGTTACTCTGTAATTCGAAACGAAAATTATTCGAATTTGTATGTTAACTCATTAGTATACGACAACATTTTCTGCGGATTCCAATTACAGACTAATACCCCAGATGGGATGATGTATATTCTACATCGTCTACACCGTAAAAAGTCTTCTTTTGAGACATGAAAAATATACTCAGTCCATCGAACATCATACTGAATTTTCATGCCAAGAACTTCAAGAGCTTCTGATTCCTAAATATTTATATTTAAACCACCCATGATAACAGGAAGCAGCCTGTTCGGGCATGCATGTGTGCAACGCTACAAAGAAAATAAAGAGAAATTATTTCTACATGGAATTTGATATTCCACTTATAGTAGCGAAGTTTTCCACCACATTGGACTAAGGGGTCTCATTGGAAAATAAAACCACATTGCGCGCTACTGATACTAATACTAATAATTATTACTAATAGTAATTATTACTAATAATAATAATAATATTAATTGGTAATTATTACTAATACCAAGATTAATATTTGTGTATGTATTAAAATTTAAATACCATGAACATATCTACAAAATTATAATAAAAAAAATATTCATTCTAACACTCAGTGATATGCCAATTAAATGTTTAGTTAATATTATGAAACTTATAATAGATATACGCCGTGTTACCCAATTTCTTAAACTTATTTTATACTACCGCTACACACGGAGAGCAAAGTTCAGTATTCTCACTAACGCTTGAAACAACGCTACAAAAAACAAAAAACTACTTCAACGCCGTAAGTTTGTTTGTAACGGAATATTGAGGTAGCATTCGCTTACCAACCTGCTTATGTGTGGCATGATATTTGTTCGCAGTGTCCCACTTTGGAGCATTTCCTTTTAAATGTTTTTTGCAGCGCTGGGAATATGTGGTGAAATCATAGAATGCAAAAGCATTCATCCTAATTCGTTCGGTCGGTTCAATGTGTTCGTTGCACTTCGTAAAATTTACCATTGTATCATTGCCTTACAGGAGTGCTCTTTAGTATGCATTAAAGTAAGTGAATGCAGTGAACACTAAAATATTTTGTTTTCTTTGTTCTTGAGTTGTTAAAGAAACCAAAAACAAATATGTATTTTCTACTATACATTATTCCTCTCATTAAGGCAATACATAGTGCTTTCTGTAAATCATAATCATCAATTATTTTTTGCTGGGCAGATGAATGTTATGGAATTGAATAATAAAAATGTAAACATATGTCATTCTACAGAATTAACAAACTAGAATCAAGTTATTATATGAATGATAAAATGCTTCTAAAAGAGATCAATAGTAATAAGCTTTGGATTTTGTTAGATCGAAGGCCTAATTTCCGTGATCACATTGCCTTCACTGTACACAAAGCTTCCCAGCAAAATAAAAGGGACTGCGTTCATTACTTTTCAAGCACTTCCTCATCTGTATTAATTTTTAATGCCATCGCAAATATTAATAAGATTATCACTTTAAAACTCATGAAAAACGCATTCAACTCTTCCTTGGATGGAATTAGTATGTGTTGCCGCCATACGCTAATAGGCTTGGGCTTTTAAGTGGCCAACCCTAAAATGTTGTCGAGTAATGCTGAGTGCCTGTTTTCTACATCGATTAATTCCTGATGATGTTGATTCTGAGTTCTTGCTTGGTAATATTAA
This sequence comes from Dexiosoma caninum, assembly GCA_963924685.1. Lineage (NCBI taxonomy): Eukaryota > Metazoa > Arthropoda > Insecta > Diptera > Tachinidae > Dexiosoma > Dexiosoma caninum. Next base: position 89,677,177 of record OZ004725.1, read on the forward strand.
CAGAATAGCGCGTAATTTTCAACTGATCAATCTTAGATATCATACATCTGTTTATGTTTATAACGATCCAATTCATCGTATATGTCTAAATTTTAACGAATGCTATCATATTATAATATCAGTGAGAGTTAGAAAACACTTACAGCCGTATTCATAGAGATTTTTTGGATTTGTATACCTTCTATTGATTGAATTTTTTATGGAAATTTGTCTAATAAACCATTCATAAATAAAAAAAAAATGTTTATGAATACGGCAGTTAATTTATTGAATTGGTATTATATCTTTAGTCTGTACGAATTTATGGTCCATAGACTTAATAAATAAATAAAATCAAAGATCTAATACAGAATTGAAAATGTGCATTTAAAATATTTTACATTTTTTATACGAGCGGAAAAATTAAATTGATTGATTGAATGAAATACCGAAAGAAATAGAAAAATTTAACCGAATTAAAAAGTAAAAAATAATAGCATGAAAAAGTAGCATGAAGTCGGTGCTGAGTAGTAAGAGCAAAGTTTGGAATCGTTATTTCTTTCCTAGGCCTTGAGAAACTGAGGCAGTAATCACGAGCTTTCCAATGCCAAAAGAATCATCAAAATCTGTACCCCTAGTAAAAACTTCTGAGGTAACACACATTAAAAACACATTCGAATTGAAAACCTCCTCCTTTTTTGATGGCGAGTTAAAAGAAAAAGCTGAAGGTTCCTTGTTCTTGTTTCAGAAATAGCAAAAAAATACTTCAAATTTTTCTGCTTTAACTCCATCCAAAATCATTTGGTTTTTATTTAAAATTTATCATTAATAAATGGATACGAAGAAAATACGTTGAAATAAGAATAATGGGCGTTGCTGTGCGCTCTGGTAAATGTAACTTTTGCCTACAAAACTGCAAAAATATTGACCTACCTGGAATTGTTATAATTCTCTGAATAGGGATGTTTTGAAAAAATAACTAATCCTTGTGTTTTGACATCAATATGTGTTTAAAGTTTTCTTTAATTTCGAATAACATGTACATAAAAAACTAAGTAAGAAGAAATTTGTACACGATCAAAGGTAAACGAAGGGTTGTTTTTTGTCACAAAAGCTACACTTTTGAAAAATTTTCCCATAAAGACTGGCGATTTTCGTTAAGGAACCATTGCAAATAAAAGAGATAGCAAAGGAATAATTTATTACTTCCTCCCCTTTGGGTCTAGAGCTAAATAATTCTGAAATTCTGCAAGCAGTACTCGAAGGAAATGAACTTCTGATACAGGAAAATCGTAAAAAAGTTATTGAAATTTAATATGCAATATTTTATATCAAGAAAATAATACTCTCGCTCTACCTCCTCGTATTAACACAAAATCATTAATAACATCATCATGAACTTCTGCTTCAATGACGCATTGACTTGTTGTCAATAATTTTTGTAGTGATGGTCGGCTACGTGTAACGCTGCAACGTGAACTATTCACTGATGTCGGATCGGTGTTGTTTATTGATTCTTTTGTGATCATGACAAAATCTTTTATAGCGCCATCCTCTTCTAAAGTCTCCAAGAAACGGTCGGAATTTGAACGTAAACTATCGTCCCAAGTCCAGGCACGACGTGTCTTATTTAAACATTCCGAAGCGGCCAAATATTGACTGTGGCGTCGTTGGGCAGTAGCAGTAGTATCAGATTTCGTATAACGTGGTAGCATGCCGGCAAAGGAGACTCTATTATTGCAACTTAGATTAGTACTTGTTGTAGTAGTAGTAGTAGTAGTAGTAGCAGAAGTAGTAGTAGTAGTAGTAGTAGTAGTAGTAGCAGTAGTAGTAGTAGTAGTAGTAGTAGTAGTAGAAATATTTGTGAGTGTAGTGCTGTTAATATTGAACGATTCTAAATTTAATACTTGACTAGTAGTAGTGGCAGGTATTTGAGGAGTGTGGCAAGCAGTGGGTGTATTTATAGTATAATTAGTTGCATGATTAGTTTCTACGTCTAGTTGTGATGTCATACTTATTGTTGGCAATTGCCTTTCAGAATTTTTATTGCCTGTCTGTATTGTTCTGTTGGCATTTGAGACCGTGTGCAGCATTTTCTTTTTCTTTTCCTCCTCTTCATCTTTTGCTTCGCGAGCGTCCCTGAGCTTCAGCTCACAAATGTAGGCATTAAATTTAGCATCGATGTCATCATCTTCATCGGAATTATATTGATACGATGAAGAACGTTTGCAACATGACAACTTCTTTTTCAATTGTCGCCAACATGATGGTCTGTGCTTCAAACGCCAACTTTTATTTGGTTTTCTGCGCCGTCCATAACGTTTCCACCATAAGAATGGCCATTTACGTTTATGGTTGACTTTAATGGATTGTGTTGAGGCACAACTGTTGTTGCGCATGCGATCTAACGAGGCATAATTAATATTGGTGCCACCACCATTATAAGCTGTGCGTGATGTAGATGATGTCGCTAAACTTGTTGCTGTTGTTGATGTTGTTTTATTTGTACTGCTACTGGCAGTGGGTTTTAATTGATGTTGCTGCTTTGATATCATTGTTGTTGGTATTAAATATTTATTGCCATTAGCTTTCGATTTCGTTGAGCTTGCAGTTGCAACCTGGTTATTGTTGTGTACTATTGGTTCAAATGGGGTTTTATTACTTTTCGTTTTCGTTTTCATTTTCATTTGAAATTTTGATTTTTTATTGCATTTCGTATGTGACATTTCATCATTTCCGTCATGTTGGTAATCGTAGCCATTATTATCACCGGTATCAAATGGATTGTACGTTTTAACATTTTTCATTTGTTTCGTTTTGTAATTCATTAATTTAGTCACTTTTTTCATTGCTTCTTAAAATTATTGTATTGTAAGGAAGGAGATTTTTTCTTGCTTGGGTTCTTTCTCAGTTCTTCTTAAAAAATTCTTTTATAATTTAATTGTTGTTTCAATTAGAGTTTAATTACAAAGAAAAGTTGCTTGAAGCAACAACAAAGTTTCCACAGCAAACATTAAATCATTTAAAATTAATTGTTTTAATGAAATATGTGTATAATTAAATGATACTGAACTTATTGTGTAACATAAAATATCTTTTTATCTGGACGTATTTATTTTGCTTTCATTTTACTCATTTAAAATTTTTTAAATTGTGTTTTCTTTTCAACCAAAAGTGCATTCCATTTATTACTCAATTTTGCTTATTTGTTTTCAAATATTTGCACTTTATTTTGCCGCTATAAAGACACTTTACATCACTTGAAAAGAGAACAATATAGTGGAAATATTTCTAACGCATAAAGTGAAAAATGCAATGCACTTTTTCTGAATCGAAATCACAATGAAATCGAAATAATTAACTGCTTTTTTTCTACTAGCAAAAAATATTTGTTTTTCGGGAAATTTTTCACCGCTTTCTCACTTATTCTATGGGAAATATGAAATTTTCTTTTGAGATTGATGAGGGAGGTGTGAGTAATGGACACGGGTCGGGTACAATTTTTCATCTACATTAAACTTAATAAAAGAAAAAGAAATATTATTTTTATTACACTCTAGCCTTATGAATATTTTCTGGTAGCGCTATGAATGCGTAAGAAACACAATTTCTACATGGCATTATCAACAGTCTGATATGTACAGGGTGTCCGTCGGGAAGGTATACTACTTCGGTTTGCCGCCATTTTGGTAAACATTAGTCTTGACAGTTCATATTTGGCAGTCGTGAACTAGACACGTGGGAAATTGATTATGGAAAAATATTCGATAAACCAACGTGTTTTAATCGTTAAAACATTTTATCAAAATCAATCATCGATTACTGTGACGATGAGAAAGTTACGTGAAATTTTTGGGAGAAACAACGTGCCAACAAAACGCACTATTTATCGTGTGGTGAATGATTTCGAAGAAAGAGGATCTGTCGGTTGTAGGTGATAGGCCCAAGCATGGACCACAATGTGTTGCAAGATCGGCTGAAAACATTACTGCTGCTCAAGAAAGTTTCCAAAACAATCCATCAACTTCAATTCGACACCGTGCTCAGGAGCTTGGTGTTCAAAGAACAACTTTGGACACAATTTTTAACGCCACAACTGTATGCTTTGGGCTTGATTAACAAGTGGTATCAACAGAACGGTGCCACATCGCATCCAGCCAGGATTACAATGGAATTACTGCGAGACCTCTTTCCACAACAAGTTATTTCAAGAAATAGTGATATTGGCTGGCCTCCACGGTCTCCTGATTTGACTGCTCCGGACTTCTTTTTGTGGGGATATCTGAAAAGCAAAGTTATGCAAACAAACCAGAAACGCTTCAACAAGTCAAACAAAATATTCGTGATGAAATTAATGAAATACCGCGTGAAATGTGTGAGAATGTAATGAAAAATGTGCTCAAAAGGGCTCGCATTTGCGAGGCTAACAGAGACGGTCATTTATCTGATATTGTATTCCATACATAATGGCCGCATTAAACAAAACATTTATCAATATAAGATCCATTTTCTTTCATTTAATCAAAAATTATAAGCAATCAAAGTAGTATACCTTCCCGGCGTACACCCTGTATTTATATGGCGATATTAAGTGCGTTCCATTTTCTCTGCCATTCTCTGATGCCAAGGAGACGTAGTAAATTTTTTGTAATTATTTTACTTCGCCGGTGCTACACAATACCGACGAAGGAGGGCATTCTGGTGTGTCCGTGGATTGGATACATATGAAGTCGTTACTGTTCAGTGACCAGTGACTATGCCTTCGGCACTGAAACCTTGCGACAACAACTGACACCTAAATGCACATCAGAAAAAATGCGAAATGTTTTCTAAAAGTCTGAAACTGGGGTTGGATACAGGAAAAATCTTTCGTTTTGTAGTCAATATGCAGACTACTTCGACCAGCGACCATGTGTATCAATTCAAATTGCAAAATTTAATTGATTTTTCTTGTCCCCTTTCAAGAAAATTATTTTTTTTATCGTATCTCAAACTCGCTAAAGCATGAAGTGCTTTCCTACCAACCCAGTTGGCTCTTGTTTAGAAGAATAACAACCGATATGTCGGTTTTCAATAGCAATCAACGCCCCTAGTGATTTCTAAGTAAAGGTCATACATATTACATACATATAAGTATTTGAGGTAGTTGGAAAAAATATTGATGCGTTTAAAGTGTATGCGTAAATTTTAAGCAGATTATCTTTCAAGGGTTAAACGAGCTCACACTGTTTTTTTTTTTTTTTAGTAATTTCATGTTAAATAAGAAAGACTTATACTGTTTCGGTACGGAAAACAGAGGATCTATGTAAAGTAGTTTGTTTTTATGACTTTTTGTAAACGGTGTCAGCGGTTAAATGGTTAGACATCGCATCACTATAGGCTTGAAGATGAAACGTATTCAAATCGTATATTTCTCCACAGAAAGAAAAAGCCGAAAATGAGCTTAATTGAGGGATCCAATCTTGGAAATACTTAAAATGAGTACAAAATTCTTATATCAAGAATGAGTTCATACATTAAGTACGGAATTCTTTTTTGATTTTTAGTAATTCTCAAGGTTTTTTTTTTTGGGAGTTTTTGTATAAACATTAAAAATTTTTTACCTTTTGATTCAATCTCGGTTTTTATTTAAATCAATCTCGTTTTCGTATTCTGTACTAGATTTCAGAAAATTCACACTTACTTGGGATTGATTTAAGTAAGGATAGATAGATTTTTATTTTGAGTGTGAAGTTCAAAATTGCTCTGCAGATAGATTTCATTATTAACACAACATGATATGAACATAATAAAATTTTTCGATCAGCAGCCTATTTAAAATAAACATTTTTAACTAATTGCTTAAACTGAATTGCGAAATAAGACAATACATATTTAATAATTAATATACTTTTCGATTTTAATTGTGAAATATATTTGGTTTTTTTTTTTTTTTAATCTACAAAGTTAATAAAAATTATTAATTCATTTTATGTATTTTTTTACACTTGATGTACGAGTATTTTTCTTAACGTATTCGTAAAATATTCGCTTGAATTTGGTGAATTTGTGCGCAGAATATTCATGAGCAGAATAGTGGGACCGATTATGGCCTATTAGGTGAGGTCTTTTTGAAAAGAATTAATAAATGAAATGAAATGAATACGTTTACGACTATCGTGAATTAATGTAACGCCACTAATCCAGACCTACATTCATCTAAAATATTATGTAATTTTATTATTGTAGAGAAGGTTATCAGGGATATAGCCTCTCACATTTATGCCTGCCAGTGTACACGTAATTATATACAACATGACATTGATGTATTTTTTAAACGTTTCTGCAGGCGAGTGCTTAAGAGTTTGTGCATATTTCTTGATATTGAAAAAAACGCTTTTGAAATTTTAATTAAAAGTCAACATACTGACTTAGATACATACATACATACATGTGTACATTTTAAATACATACATACATATTTTATTAAAAAAGAAATTGAAGCTGAAAATGTAATACCAAGCCAAGCCAAGTGACGTCGCTTTGCACATAATCTATCGCATTTACCAATTTCCATGACAAACAACCGGCAACTTCAAAGCGTTACTAACAATTTGATATTTGTATCTGGTTACAAATAATTTTTCATGAAATAAAATTTAAATTGAAATTCCTTCCTTTAAAATAAAGAAAACATCTACTGTAAAGCAATATTTTGTAGTATGTGCTTTATTGCTATTAGTAGAAAATAGAAAGAAAATTTAATACAAGTTACCTTCTCCTGTACAAAATGAAATAAAACATACATAAATTGTAGCTCAACGAGAATTCTTTGTGGCAAAGTAAATAATTCCAAATTAGCGAAGGGACCAAATTACATGAATTTTTTCTTTAATTTTTTTAATGTTTTTCAAGGGACCTGGAAAACAACAATTTTAATTATTCCAAGATTCAAATTAGTCGATTTTTTGCTTGGATTTTATTTCTAACAAAAATATCGCCAGTTGTAAACAAATTGTTCTTATCAGTGGAATAAGTATTTTACTTTCAATGTCAGAACGAAGAAGTACTCGTATAAGGGGAAATAAGCTTAAATGCCTCACATCTACTTACATTTTTTTGGACCACTGCTCAGCAATGAATTGCACCGGAACTAGTTGGAAATGAATAGTGTGGAGATAGGACAGCGGTGGGAACGAATAGAGACCAATTCTTGCAGAACGCTACAGTTGGACGTTTTTGTTAATGGCGATGGTCGAAGTAGTCTGCACGTTGACTACAAAACGAAAAATTTTCCTGAGTTCAACCCCAGTTTCAGACCCATAAAAGCATCTTGCATTTTTTCTGAAGTGCATTTGTATGGCTTTGTGACTGTTGTTGTCGGAAGGTTTCAGTGGCGAAGGCATAGTCAGTGGTCACTGAACAGTGACGGCTTTAGCTATACCCAATCCACAGATACATCAGAACGCCCTCCTTCCTCGGTATTGTGTAGTAAAATAATTACTAAAAAAACTGGCTACTAAAAACGAAGCTTCAAAAATTTAATACGTCTCCTTGACATCAGAGACGCTACAACACTGCTGCAGAAAAGAAATAACGTGCAAAAAGCAGTGTTGTAAGATAGTGAAGCTTCACCTCGTATCATTTCTCCTACTATGCCTTTCCTATAGTTCCAGCACAATGCATCGCATGTGTAGGTGTCATCTCCTGAGTGCTGGTCCAAGATAAAAAAAAATCAGAGTTGCTGCGTGTCTGGTTTTATGATGATGCATTAATTTTTACTGCTAAATGAGAGTCATTTTATTTACATCATACAAAAACACGCTGGAATTGACACACGATCTGCTGGTTGTAGTGTCAATGTGATAACTACTCAGACAACAGCATCGCCAATTTTATTCTTATAGTTTAAAAAAGTTTGGAAGTTCTTCGAAAACAGATTTTTAATTCCATTATTTTCATAAGCTCTTAGCGAACATTTGATTAAAGCAAGCAATTGAATATAAAAGACATATTTTAAAATAAAAAAATTTATATTTTTAAATTCTTTTGTAATTAAAACTGACTTTACAGCCCGACGGTGTTTCTTATTTTACAAGAAATTACATGTTATGGGTATGTAAAAAAATTGGTATCCGAACTACAGGGCACCTTTTACAGAAACATATAAACGGAGTCTCACATTTGTAATTGACAAATGACAAGCATAAAAACAAAGAAAAATTAAAAAAATAAAACAAATATTTTCGTTTGTTAGAGATGATGGAAACGTGTAAACAACTTTTCAAAATGTGTAAAAAAGGAACAGAAATTGTAGAAATAGCAAAACAGATAAAATAAATAATGCCATTAAAAGTAGTTTAACTCTCCAGCGTTTTTCTCATCATGTTTTCATAAGTTATTTCTCAGGGATGGAAAATTAACTCGTACATACTTATGTATCTATTCCAATACTTTTTTTTACAGTTCAAAATGTTGCAAGTATTGTTCAATAGAATCAGAATAGAATAATTATTGCTCAATGAAATTTCTGTTTGTAATTAAAAATTTCTTTAAAAACGTTGTCAATGTCCAGTGTTGCATTTGACTTTAAAAGTTCCCAGCAAGGCAGCAATCGAAAATTATCTTAATAGGGGCGTGTGTGAAACGGTCGATAGAATAAATAAAAATAAGTTTATCTGTAATGAAAAAATGCAATGCCATCGTGCTGTGAACTGATAACATTTTCCATTGTATAATACTCAAACAATTGCAAAATAAATAAATGTTTGTTTGACACGTTCCGTAGGCAACTACGATAAATTTTTATTAAAAGAAAAAAAAATTCTTAATATGCTTACGAGTATAAGTAGTACGATAAGGACAATTTTTTAGAAGAGACAAGTGCCTCTATATAAACCGGCTGCATACACTGCTGTATATACGAGTAAATTGTAATTAAAATCCAAAAGTAATTTTTTTACCTTAAGGGCCCTTTCAAAATCTCTATTTCCCATACATGGCCTCTTACACGTTACTACTTTAGTTATTAAAAAAAAATTGGCAAAAAACAAAAATTTTTGTAATAAAAAATATTACTACAGCTAAATTCAGTTACAGTAGACTCTTAGTAAATAATAAAATTTTGAAATATCGCTCTTATGGAGATTGTGTGCAGTACAGAATGCATTTATGAAATCATGCAAGACTCATTGACCCAATTCAGACGAGAACACTTTTTAAGCCCCACAATTTTTGTTCTTTCCAAAAGACACGAGACTAATTCATCTGGCATAAAATGTATACTTATACATAGCTTTGTGTGTGAGTCAGTATTTTATTTATTGGGTTGTAGCTGGTTGAAAAATTATGCCAACCAAAACATCTTCAATTCACCGAATTTGCCAACAAGTTGCCTTGTTATCCCAGCATAAATATTCTCGAGTGAATTGGCTCATTTATATCAAAAATGGGACAACACGTTACGACAACATCTGTCAAAAGTCGTATTTCTTACTACAATGGAGTTTTGTTATAATTTTTTTACTTAAATTTCTGAAGCATTTTTGAAATAAACATTATTTAATTTTTAAGCATTCTTTTTGCATAAAGTTTATAGACACACATTACATACTGACTACACTTTGGTAATTTTTGAAAAACACTTGGCAGGAAATACAAAGAGAGTTTGCAATTGAATAATTGTCTCTGTATAAAAAAAAGATGAAGTTAAATTGTTTTTTTTTTGGGCTGGTAAAGTGGGAAAGGATTAGAGCTTAATTCTTGCACAACGTTGCAGTTGCGTCTTTGGTGAATTTGTACAGCGGAATTGCCGTGTCTCTGATTTTGTACGCTAAAGAATAGTTATTTTAGTTATTATTTTACTTATAGACACATAAAAAAATATTTGCCTTTCAGGGATGAAACCCACGATCTTCCGTTTGTGGAGACAACGCGGAAACTACTCAATCAACTGCACTCCCCAATACCCAGAAAAAAATCTGTGTTGTTGAATATGGAACAAAAAGTCAACAACACTTAGGGTCTCTTTCACCAAACATATTTAAACACAATTTAATTTAATTAATGATCTTTATTTAAAGTATGTTTAAAAAAATTTTATTTTTACCAACTGAGAGTATGGTAACGCTCTGATATTTATTATGTTAGCGTCAACTTACAGCTTTTTAAAAAGCTGTTTAAAAACTGTTTTAAAGCTGTTTCATGCTGTTGCAAAATCAATATTTAAATACAGAGTGCTGGCTACTTAAACAGTATTTAAATATTCAATGAGTATATCTAGAAGAAAATGAAAATCGACATTTAAATATGAATTGATATTTAAATAGAATTGGTGAAATAGGCTCTTAGTATTTCATTAAAAGACATTGTTTATTAAAATTGCAAATTGAAAAAAGCAGAACATTGAATTCATGCCTCGTTGAATCAATAAAAGTTTTGTTTGATTTCCACACAACTTTTAATTAAAAATGTTTACAAAACAACAAAAATCGTTGTTGGGAATAAAATTTAAATCAAGAATTTTTTTCCTTGTTTTAAATTATTTCTTTATTGAATTAAAATGGAAATATTTTGAGTAAACGACCCTACACTTTTGTTTATCAAATATACAAAAATCGTCATCACAGACAATTCAAGAAAATTTTTTATTGAATCAATGATTTTCGTATTTAAATATCAAAAATATTTTTTTCTGTGTAGTATAAAGTATAAATAAGTTGCCCTTTAAAGTAAATTGCTTCTTAACAAAATCCCTTCTAACTTCTAATATCTCAAATAGACGTTTCGCATGATGCATTTATGTTCATCACTAAAAATTCAGAGTTCAAACTTCCATCAACATCAATGAAAATATAATTCCAGCGACGTCTAAAGGTCATCGTCAGTTGTCTATAATATCTTGAGGATTATCGTCAAGTCCATGGTAAATAAGATACGCGTATACATATATATTTTTTTTTTTTATCTAGGACCAGCACTCAGGAGATGACTCCTACACATGCGAAGCATTGTGCTGGGAACTATAGGAAAAGGATAGTAGAAGAAACGACAGGAGGTGAAGCTTAATTAATTATTTTGCAGCTCTGCTTTCGCACGTTCTTTTGTTTTTATACTCGTAGCAGTGCTGAAGCTTCGGTTTAGTAGCTATTTTTATTATTATTTTACTTCGCCGGTGCTACACAATACCGACGAAGGAGGGCGTTCTGATGTGATTGTGGATTGCTATCAGCTGAAGCCGGTATTGTTCAGTGACCAGTGACTATGCCTTCGCCACTGAAACCTTCCGACAACAACTCACACACAAAGACACACTAATGCACATCAGAAAAATGCAAGATGTTTATTTTTTTTATTTAAAAATTTTTTTTTGTCTGAAACTGGGATTGAACCCAGGTCTGTTTTTTGGTTGTGTAGTCAACGTACAGACTACCATCCATCGTGCCATCGCCACCCTCAATGTATTTTTTTATTTTTTATGTATTTTTAAACAACACACAGTCTGCTAAGCTCTTTAGAAAAGCTTGTCTGAAGAAACACTCAGGGATCTAGGCGGGAATCGAACCCTCAACCTCCACATTGATAGATTAATGCTTACGCAGTAGGCTACCGAGGCACCCAATACCCAATACAACGTCCCAAAATTGGGAAGTTTTAGAATTTTTTTTTGAAAGTTCGTTACAAAACTTTCTTTTCCAACATTTATATTTTATTTTAACATTAATATCAACCTTATTTTAATTGGCGTTAAATTTCTCGAATTGAACAAAATTTTCTACAATAAATTATACTCTCTATAGTTCCTAGGTCCCGTGCAACGCATTACTTATGCAGTGAATATCCCCTGAGTACTGCTTCAAGAGAAAAAGTTTTAAATCTGCAACTGTCATAGAAATAAAACACAGATTATTAAAATGGCACACACAAAATTATGACTTGGGTTTTAATCCAATAACAAAAGAAATTCATTATATCCAAGCTTTGCTGTACATACATATGTATGTATGTACATATATATTTACACATACATTTTTCAGTATATACATACATAAGTATATGTTTATTGTGGATGGTGATGATTTCTTAAGCTGTTTGGTGAATTAAGAAATACTCGTACAACTCAAACAAACGCACTTTAAAATAAAGTCAAACTAATTAAAAAACAAATATTTATGAAGAGAGAATTAAAAATTAAAATAAAAACGTTCTACAAACAAGTTAAACGTCAGTGTTTGTTTTTTGCGGTGCTAAATAAAGTTGAGTTTTTAGTATAAATTTAGAGGTAGTGTTTCGTTTATTGTCACTCAGCACTCATACTTTTACAAACATTTTTCTAATTATAAAATTCTTTTGTTGGCTTATTAGATACAAATATTCTAACGCTTTGTCTTTAGACAGATGAAATGATGACCTAAGGGAAAACTTGTTGTTAAAAGCTTCCATATTTATTGTGCTTGCATTCGTAAGCAGGCGTTAAGTCTTACCAAAATATTATTTTAAATATGCATGTATGTATGTATTTATGTACATACATATGTATGTATTTGAAGCAGTCACAAAATAATGAAAAACCACTTGTAGAAAAGTCGTAGACAAAAGCACCTATGATAGTTACGCCATTGAACAGAAGGCACATATGTGAAAAATTTAAATTTTATAACATTTTTAGGTTCAACGTTACACAAACTACAAGTCAAAATTATAAGGTCAATTAAAAAAATATTTCTTTCTGCTCAAGCAAAAAAAAATGATTCACAAAAAGAGTATTGCATGCAGACTGTTGAATCTGCCTCTGTCGAATTGGCTGTCATTATTTGTGTAACGTTACTTTTATTTGAAAATCAAATTATCAAGCATATTCTGAAAATCAGCTGTCGTCAAAGTGATTAAAAACCACATAAAAAATGTCGTCTCCATATAATTTTGTGATTTGAAAACCTTCAGCTAATTGCCTGTTTAACGTTGTCGTTCACCATTTATATTGCAAACAACAATAAAAAACGCTCAAATTGTTATTGTTTTCAATACAAATGGTCGGACGATAATTTTCACTTGTCTTCGTTGGCGATGGTCGATGTGGTCTGCACGTTGACTACAAAACGAAAAATTTCATGGGTTCAACCCCAGTTTCATTCTAACAAAAACATCTCGCATTTTTTCTGAAGTGCATTTGTGTGCCTTTGTATCAGTTGTTGTCAGAAGGTTTCAGTGGCAAGGGCATAGTCACTGGTCACTGAAGAGTAACGGCTTCAGTTGTATCCAATCCACAGGCAAATCAAAACGCCCTCCTTCGTCGGAATTTTGTAGCACCGGCGAAGTAAAATAATTTCTAAAAAAAAATGGCTACTAAAAACGGAGCTTCAAAATTTAATACGTCTCCTTGACATCAGAGACGCTTAAACACTGGTATAAAACGAAGAACGTGCAAGAGCAGAGTTGTAAGATAGTGAAGCTTCACCTGCTATCATTTCTCTGACTATCCTTTTCCTCTACTTCCCGCACAATGCACCGCATGTGTAGGGGTCATCTCCTGAGTGCTGGTCCAAGATAAAATAAAAGTAGTAAACATATAAAAACAATTTATATTACATTCTACTCTCCTTAAGAAAAGGCTATAAGTGTATAACATGTTGAAATCAGTTGGTTATTTTTGCAAGCATTAAATAGCGAACGTTACAATAAGTTACTTAATTAATCAATGTACTCCTCATTAATTTTCTAGAACAATTAGTTGTTTTATTAAAGAAAAACATAGAAATGAAAAACTGTTGAAAACTTTGTTTGCTTTCGCGATTTATAAATAAAGAAATTAGCTGGTTTCTTGTGTGTAAAATTTACAGCGAACAATACAAAAACGGTGTGGCTTACAGAGCAGCACAAAATCACACGGCATGTGATTTGAAATCATATAATTTTCAGAGTAAGTCTATATTAACCCTTTCGACCCGGCTTTCGAATAATAATGAAGGTTTTTATTGGAATATGTCATTTAAGGAAACAAAAAAAGGGGGACTGTGGGAAGGTGGAAAAATTAAACAAACAAATTTTAAACTATTTTCATAAATATTCACTTAAAGATAACTTATTTAACAATGAATTAAAATTAAGCTACTGAAAATTTGTTCAAAATAATGTTTATTCTGATTTACAAGTGATTTTTTTTTGATGATATATCTAATGAATTTAGTGAAAGTGTGCATTTATTCATTCATCTACTGGATGAATGAACATGGAGAAATATTGGAGTGTTTTTAAATTGATTATTTTGTATTAAAATCTATATATATAATATATAATTTGAACTAATTTAATAAAAGAAAGACTTCAAGTAAAAATTGGTAATTCTTTTTTTTATGTTCCATCAGTTATTAATTTCGACCGGACTTATTTACTCCACTTTAAACCGAGTAAAATTATGGGTATTCGTTTTAAAAACGAAACATTTTTGCGGATTCGGTTTATAGAACATACCCGGAAATTTGAATCTTACAAGTAACTGAACTTATTATTTTAATACACACTATACATATATTATAAGGGAAGTTGTTTTAAAAGCTCCATCAGACATCCGACAGGGAGCCAAGTGTTATACAGTTTTGAAGAACAACAATTTCGCCCCAAATTTTGTTGGCTCAAATTAGAGTGTGCAGTAATTTTAATACAATAAAATATATTAGAGTAGATGTGAAGGTATTAGTGACTAAAAAATTCAACAAGTAATGAATACAAGATTAACATTACACAGTTAAAGCGTATTTCAATGAATATAAGAGAAAAATGTTGTAACTAAACAATTCCGTAAAGAGGAGAACCTTAAAGAAACTCATTATTCATGACCCATAAAACAGCTGAAAAATTTAACTTAAATTTTACAATTAACGCATTTCGTCTCTTCTTTGTAATGCAAATTATTCTTAAATAACTTTTTTAATATTTGCTGTGGTAACTTAATAAATTATTATTCGTACGGAGTATGTAAAAATATTTTCTCTTTCCGTTTTGTATTTTATTTTGTTTTATTTTATTTTCATTATGTTTTATAGGCCGTCTTACTATTATTTCTTACAAATTTTAGCAATTTTCCTAAATGGAAGAATAAAAGAGAACAAAACAACTGAGAATAAAGACGGCAATGACTAAAGAAGACAAAACAAATAAAAAAAATTAATAAATAAATTTAAATAAATTCAATATTTTTTAGCAGCTGCTTTTGTGGCCAAAATTACGAGGGTAACTCTTCATGTGTTAAATATGTAGTTCTTCTAATTCTTGACTTCACACCATAAAAAAAAAACTTTATAAACAAAAGCGTTACTTGACAAATCAACAATATCTCACAAATTATTTGATGCTAAACTGGACTTTGGTTTTGCACAAGGTTACCCAATGCCAGGAATTCCCAGCAACTTTTGGTTCACGGAATCTATGTGAATAAAAATTCTTTCCTGCGGTTCCGTATTAATTTTTGAGTGATTTCTCCGATAGGTTTTATAGTGTTAATATATGTCTAATGAATTCTAGTTTTCGGCCCCTGGGACGGTCGCGGAAACCTGGGAAAATTGTTATGGAACATCAGTGGACCGTGGACACCCTCTTGGGAATCGTTGCTCTAGGGGAGTTTGTGACGGCTGGTTATTTTAAATTATGGTAACCTGAACAGTAGAGTGGAGCGTCGGAATTTTTTTGGTAATTTAAATTTCGAATAGCAGTCTCACGTTGCATTTCGTCTCACATACATGGGAAAAATTATGAAAAAATTATTGCAACCTACTTTTAGCCCTCTACCGCGCCATTAAGGTTTTAAAAATTAGATAAAATCGCTCAAGTTATAATATTTTATATTTTTTAATTCACAAGTTTTTGTCATATCATACAAAAAAAAAGATTTTGTAAGCTAATATGAGGTCGCTTCATACGAATACGAAATTTTTCACACAAAATTGCTTTAATTCAGTTTTTTTTAAATAAAATTTTTTAATAAAAACAATTTTGTAAGATGTCGTATAACTTTCTTATTTTTCCCCAGATCAGCATGATTTTAAGTGTTTTTTATTCATCATTGTTTTTTACGCCTGGGGTTAAAAAAATTATTCTAAAAACCTTCCATATTAATTAAACAAATTGAAATAAAATTCATAAAATTAATCCAACTTCCAGCCCTGGTAGACGGCTAAAAGATATAATATTTTTTTAATCACGGACCAGTGCTCAGGAGAAATTCCTTACATATGCAATCCATTGCACTGGAACTAGATAGAGAGGGAGAGAGAGTGATAATATAGAAAACAGAGCGGTGGTGAAAGTGGTAGCAAAAGATAAATCGAGAAAAATCAGATAAAATTTTTCACTTGACCGGGTCAGGAATCGTGCATGGGCCTTCTGGTTGCAGAGCCAACACGCTAACTACTCCCCCATCGAAAAACATTCAAATAATTGTTTTTGTATATAATTTGGTAGATGAAACATCCTGGAGGTATTCGAAATTTTTTGGATGATTTTTTCCTTTTCATGCACAGACGCTCCACTCTATTGAGCATCTTTAGAACCGTATATAGTGTAAGCATTTACCATATGCTTCATACGCCATCATATTTTCCTTTAAGTAACTCCCTGCCTGCTATTGGACAAAGAATTGTTTTATTATAATCCATAGAATCTAATATAAGGGGAGAGAGTTGCACAAACTTAAATACGTAAATAACGGGTGAAATAATGGAATTCGAAATCGATCGAAATATCGATTAAAATTTTGATGTTTCGAGCTTTACGGCTTTCGATAATTTGGTGTTTTGCGGTCTCCCAATAAATAGTGAGTTTCAGAAGAGATTATACAGGTTGGCGCAGAATCAGCTATATGGTTTGAATTCTTTATAACTTTTTTAATTATTATTTTTTCTTTGTTTTTTTTAGCATTTTGTGAAGAAGACTTGGGGCATTAATTATGAATCATTACACGAACGAACACAGTACATTTTTTTTTTTTATCTAGGACCAGCACTCAGGAGATGACTACTACACATGCGAAGCATTAGACCCGAAATTATGCGATTACATTCGAAATTTTGCGAAAAGTTATGGAAAATATGCTAAAAAGAGCACAGATATGCGAAGCAGAAAATGAACATCACTTACATTTCTCAAAGCTAATTGCAAAAAATTCCCCAATAATAGCTCCCCAAACATAGCTCATTCTTCGCCACCCTGTATTTATTAACAACTGCTACCAGTTCTGAAGTAGAGCATACTGCTACTTCTGCAACAAGCTTTACCAATGTTGCCCATAATTCTACATTAGACTTCATTACGAATATTCTTTGAGCACCGAGAATTTTGTAACATTTCGAGTAGACTTTGTGGGGCTCATGTTTTAGATGAGACAATTTCCGGTGAGTGTTTTAGACGGCATTGTTTAAAATGGCACTTAGAAAAGTTTGAGAGTCAAAAATTGTAAATTGATCTGAAAATTAATTAATGTATTTTTTTTTAACAACACAAACTCTACCAAGTTCTTATAGTTTGTCTGTAGAAACACCCGGGGTCTAAGCAGGAATCGAACCCGCTCCTCCATATTGATAAGACTAATGCTGATGCACTAGACTACGAAGGCAGGTGTGTAAAGTGTCAATAAATTTGGCTATCATGCTCTAAATTTAAATAGTTTCCCTCGTGTATTACAATACTTTCGCATTGTATTTCAAAAATGTATGATGACGGAATTTTGCTTAAAGATTTTTTTTGTACATTTTCTGTCGTATTCACAAAAAGAGTTTTGAAATTTTACAAGGTTTAGTAAATAAATTTCCGTACAAAATTTAATTTGTAAACCTTTTTCAAAGCAAAAATATTTTTATGAATATGATGAATATGTTAGTTTATGTTTATTAACTTTTATTTTTCATATTTTAGCATAACAATCGATTAAAAAACAAATGAAATGCCATAGAAAAGACTTTCACTATTTATTTAATTTTTAGTTTTATTTTTTTTTTCTTAAAATAACCAATCGAATTTTTTAGTTGAATTGCAAGCGCTCTTTCAATGTTGCGAAAAAGCAGTCAAGCCGATGTTTATGTTGTAGATTTTGTTGGACTTTTCCTTGTTACTTTTTAAAAATTTTTGTTTTCAAACATTTTACAATAAAAAAAAAGAATTATTAAAGCATGAAATTTTAATTAGTGATGTTTCTTTGAAAATATTTATTTTTTAATATTTGCCGGAAAGTTATTATTAACAATTGGTGATTTCATTTTATAAACCGTGTTGTAAGACGTTTTAATTCTAACTGATTCACAATAATTCAATTCATCAACAAAAAAAAAAAAAAATAAGAAAAGTGTAGAACATTAAATTAATATTCATTGGAGATCAGTTTTCTGGCGCACAAGTTTATTAAATTGATTAATTTAAATATTGACATGATCTTTGAATATTTTTAATTGCCTACAAGTAAAAAAAGCAACAATTATTTAAAGATCTAGACGGAATTTCAATGCCCTACAGTAAACAATTCAAAAGAGAATTTTCGACGACTGCAGTAAGAAAAGAATTTTCGAAAGCAGATGCCCTGGATTCGAACCCACTAGCCGCATGTCATGAAAACATTTCCGCATTTTTCTGATGAACATTATTCTGCCTTTGCACCAGTTGTTGTTGTTGCGGAGGAATAGTTACTGGTCAGTGAACAGTACCGGCTTCATCTGATACTAATGCACAAGTAATATCATTCGCAGGTATATTGTAGCATCGTCAGCGAAGTAAAATAATTAATAAAATGACTACCAAATACAGCTTCAAAATATGAAACACCAGAGACGCTACAACACTACTATAAAAACAAAAAAAGTGCAAAACCAGAATTCTAAGAACATATAAATAATATTTTCCTTAGTTCCGGTGCATGTACTCCAAACGTAGGAGACATCTCCTGAGTACTGGTCCCAGAAAAAACGTCTCTACTGAACTCATAATTCCCTCACAAGCCATATGTATGTCAATACGCACGTATGGATGCACGTAGGTATATATTTTGTGTATTTTAAGCTGTGTCATGTTGCACTTTTCAATTGATATTAAACAGAAAACTGTGCTGTAGTGCGCATTAAAATGTCTTGCGTAGATTTATTGAATCATCTGTTCTCATGCTCGTGTATTTTTATGTGTGTTTTACACATTAATAATTTCTTAGACATTTCACTTTTTATATGATTGTCAGAGTGGCAAAAGGTTAATTTAATAAAGGAGTCATATTTACTAATAAAAGACGCTTAAAAAAGCAAGAATGCCAAGAATCTTTTGATTAATAAAGTCCGACAATAGCGTTCACGTAGATGCAAAGTTACGAAGAACGGATCGCGGGGCAAATCGCAGTCTTTTTGTAAATTTCTTATACAGCAGTGGTGCGATTTTGATTTTTTTGCTTTCAGTTTCGTTTCTGATTATTGAGACATTTCATTGATTTTTATGGTAAATTTTTGGAGGGATGATTTTTATTTTTGGAGACAAATTGAATATTAAAAAATTTACGGCTTGTTCACCGATGTCGAACCAACCATTTTAAATTTTGTTTTTGTATTGCATGTAATAAGCGAAGGAATGATATCGTTCGACATCGGTGAACAGGCCGTTAGCGAAATATTAGGGAGTCCACAAAGCAGTTTGAAATTTTAATTAACTTCAATTACGAGAAGTAGCTGGCCATATTTCTATGTTATTATTTCAAACCATATGAATTTATGAAACTTTGTGAATCCCCCCAACTGTATATGGTTCCTTACTAATACATATTAGTCTTTCCTCTTAAACTATCAATGTTTGAAGAAGATGGACGAGCAGAATATTTTTGAAACAGTTAGCCTCTGAAAATTCTAGCTATATTTGTTTTGGTATAATAACTGATCCATGCATTTAATATAGTCAGATCTAAATAATAGATGAATAAAAGCCATTACCATTTGTTGCCATGTATAGCAATTCTAGATTGGTACATCGCTTCAAATGCGCCCATCGCATTATTATTATTATTAGTACACGATTCACTGAGTTGATTTGTTATAGTTGCCTATTTTTCCAATTCTAACATTTAGTACACTTGTGTTCGTTGTACCCAAATTAGCACATCAATATTTCAAGTGCCTTAAATAATATAAATTTAATTTTTCACTTTGAAAAAACTCTTAAATGCCGAAGATGTCAACTATTCAAAAGCAAAATGTGTCAATCCAGAAGTCAAAAAGAGTTAAAAAGTGCTAAACATACAAAATAAAATATTTTCTGTTTTTTATTATTCTTCTTGACTGTTTTGCATTAAAGAAATACATACTGATGTATATTTATAATCAATGTTTAATAAAACTATTTCACAGAAATTGCTCACAAAGATTTACATATCGTCACATGAATCGTAAAACCATGTCAGTGGCAAAAGTTTAAAAATCGGTGCTTTAATTAATTACAGTACATTATATGCTCCGCGATATTATAATAAAAATTTCAAAATTGTTTGTTCCATGCATATACGTTATGTACTCGTACGTTAATATTCACAATTTAATAAGTGGAATTAAAAAAAATAATTTAAAAAAAAACAAAATTTTTTTCTTCTTATCTTCTTTTATATTTCAATTTAATTTATTTTGACAAAAACACTTGCTTGTAAATCGTAAAAACAGAAAAATTCACTCAAAGTGCCAAAGTGTTGAACGTCCCATTTAAAAGATTGGAATTTAAAAAAAAAAGAACTGAAGGGAACGAGCCAAAATTAATCAAAAAAGGCTAAATCTAACTCTACAATAGCTAAGTTGGCATCACTGTTATATGTTTGTAATTTAGTAAAAAAAAAACTTACTGATGGCGGTGTTCAGTTTGCATAAAAAACAATAATTAATCACAAAATCATGACCACCTCCACAGGTGGGTCTTTTTGTTGGAATTAAAGAAAAAAAAAAATTACACTTACGTAACGTATTACAAATTTTGGATGTTATACATAATGTTTCAAGCTTTGTGTTAAGCAAAAATGCAAAAATATATCGCATAATGTCAACAACTTAGTCATATGCCCCAATAATGACTGTGCTCTCAAATTGGCACAGTGGACTTAAATGGGGCGGGGTTAGTACGTGTCCCATGCTTTGCGGCTTGCTAAAGTTATTCTAATTAGTTTTATTAACATCCAATCCAAATATCAAAATAAAGTGTTAAAAAAGAAAACATCAAAGAAAGTGTGCTAAACTCGTGAACACTACTGTGCACAATTAAATGCAAATTGTTTCCAAAGTATGTACGTTTACTTATGTTGCAGATTGTTAATGCAACCGTATATTTTTCATAAAGTTTATTTATATAATAAATATTAAATTCGTATTTCATTAACTATTCAGGAAATGTACTCGTACATAAAGAAAATTTATAGATAGAAACATGTATGCTAAAAAAATACAATATAATATTAATTATTACCTAGTACTTAGTTTGAAAAGCAACAAATAGAAAGAAGAAATATTGTAAAAAATTAAAAAAAACCAAATTATTACGAAAAGAATCAGCAGCATTTCCGTCAATATTTATGGTAAAATTCGCCTAAAAGTTAATGTCTGAATGATGAAATACAATAATTAATAGAAATTCATTTGGGCATAAGACAAGCAAAAAATAAATTTAATAGATAACTCGCATGTACACATGTACATACATATATACATACGTACAATTGAAGTACATACATATTACAAATACAAAAATGGAATTAAAGATTTCAGTTAAGATTTTGTTAAATAATTAAGATTTAATAAAAATTAATTAAGTTAAAACTTTTTAAAATTCCCACGCATTCTTAAATCAACAATATTTTAATACATAAAATTTGTTTAATACCATTGTTGTCAAATTAATAGAACGGCAGCAGAAAATCCAAATTATGTTTGGCTTTTTTTTTCGTTGAATTTGGAATTTGTTGGCAGAAATCCGCTTTATATGGCCAACAGTTAACTGGCCTTGATTGTTTTGTTTTTATTTTTATTTTTGTTTAAAGTTTCGCAAATGCCTTATGTAGCTGTAAGAACAAGAACAGTTGGAGCATTTGACCGGGCTTTAGTCATGCCTTTGTTTTACGATTTATCTTTTGTTTTTGTTTTTTTTAATTTTTTCTATTTTCTATTTATAACTATTTTCATAACTGTGCTATAAAATCTATGATGTTGGTATCTTTTTCATAATTTCAATTTCGTTTCTTATGGATTCAAATTGAAAATGCCGTTATGTTAATGTCAGTGCAAATAAAAACATATTCAAACCAATTAAAAATAATTTAAGAATTTGTTTCGCCTTTTGTTCTTAATTCATAACTACGAGTAAATGGTTTTAGATTTAATTTCCACATACATATGTATGTGAACACAACAAGCGCGTTCATAAATAAACGTTTATAACGCAGGTTTCGACTGTTTAACTCGAAATATTGAAAATAGGAAACATTTTTTTTTAAATTAATTGTTAGGGGATCCCATTCGTTAGTTTTTTTTTTGTAGAATATAAAATCGGTTAATTTTATTTCTCTTTCGAAAAGTCAATGAGATAAATATCCACAACTTGTGGTTGGAAAACTATCAGGAGACTATCAAATTATTTTAATGTCATTTTGTTGACAATGTACCAATGTCAAAAAAAGTAGCAGAACATCGAAAATTTACGAATTCAAAAAAAGTAGTTTGAAGTACAAAAAAAAAGAAAATTTTAATTATATTATTAATTGACATTTTTTATTATATTTTTTGATATATATTTATTAAGCCTGAGGTCTTTTTTTATTTTATTTTGTTTTTATTATTCGATATTTCGTTAACAGCTTGTTAACATCATCAGGAATAATAGGAAATTATAATTCTTTGAAATATAAAAATATTTTTATTTTAAATAATTAATAAAAAATATTTTTATTTTAAATAAAATATTTTTATATTTCAAAGAATTATAATTTCCTATTATTCCTGATGATGTTAACAAGCTGTTAACGAAATATCGAATAATAAAAACAAAATAAAATAAAAAAAGACCTCAGGCTTAATAAATATATATAAAAAAAAAAAAAAAAAAAATTTGTATATTAAAAGCAATCCCATTCATAAAAGGTGTCCTCCTTCCGAAACATTAAAAATAATTATCAAACAATATTAACCAAGTTAATATTATTAACTTCAAATATAATAAAAAAAATTGTTTTTAGCTCACCCGTGGACAAATGTAAACGTCTTCGTGCCTCGCGTTTTGGATATAAGAATTGCTGTAGTGCCTGCGCATTAGACTGACCAGACTTTTTGATACTGATTGAGCCGAAGTTGTGATGTGTTTTCAGACCCGGCGGTCGATAACGAGCACTCTTTGCACTACTGGTGGGCGTAAAGTTCAATGAGTTTTGAGATTTTGAGGAAATGGGGGTCGATGCAGCTGGTATAGTACCAGATGCCAGAGCAGATGTTGAGTTTGCCGTTGCTGCCGCACCTAGACCTACGGCCGAAGCGCATGTAGTGATGGTTTGATTGGCAGTGGTGGGCAGGCGTGGTAATGAATTAGTGGTAGACATTTGTGTAACACCAATCAAACTGCGTGGGAGTGTCGAGCGTGTGGCTGAAAAGGCGTCACAATCGTCGGAAGAAGAAGTATCCGTTTCGTAAATAGCATCTGGTACACTGGAGCGCCTAGCATCCTTGGAATCACTAGATGAAAGCCAAGGCTTTGTTGGTGAGGATTCCAAAACATGATGATGTTCGTCACCGCCACCGATGCTGCCGCATGAACGCACACGATCCAATTGTTCACGACTCAGACTTTTGTGATTGAACAACAAATCTCCTGCTGAACGGCGCTTTGCAACGGCCAAAGCGGACGCAGACGATGAGTTGTCACGGTCAAGTTGTGATAATTTAGTTCTGGAGTCACCATTAGCCAGTAATGCTGATTCAAAACTACCGCGCCATGAGAAGCGCTCATAATCGCTAGCCACGCCACACTCTTCGCCGGCGGTATCGCTAACACCGCTGCTCGATTGATAGTGATGCGGTCGACTGTGAACAGTTGCGTGATGGTTGTTACTGCTGCCGCTGCCCGTACTGTTGCTGCTCGAAGCAGTTATGGATGTGGTCGAGTCTAATAAAAGATCGTGTGATTTACTGCGTGCTAAATTGTAGGCGTCATCTTGAGGATAATTAATGGAACGTACTCCAGTATACATATGTTGGGCTTGTGATGGATGCAAATACTGTGAACTTCTAGCATAACTGGATGATTTGTCTTCTGTGGGTGTGTCTTCTTCATCTTCGGTGGTAGTAACTGATATTTTAGCTTGCAGGCGTTTGTGTTGATTGCGTTGCGTTGGTATTGGGGAGTTAGTTCCATGAGTGTCATTGCCACTGCTTACTTCATGCATTAACGCTACCAGACGTGTGCCAATGTGTTGCATTACTCTGGCAAATAACTGCGGAGATTTTTCGGCACTGCGTGCACTGTCTGAGGAAGTACTATCTTCCTCGTTTGCTACTATTGCAGCATTTGCAGTCTTCAGGTTAGAACTACCGGTAGCACTTTGTGTTACTGGTGCAACGTTTTCATCTTTCAACTGTAAATTTGTGTTCGCATTATCCACTGCCATTTTAGAGAAGGAAGCTACTAACTTCTGATATACTAATGCTGTTTCTGTGTTCGAAGTTCGGGGGTCATCCAGTAAACCACCATCACCACGATCGCCTTCTTCATCCACTTCAAATTTATTAATAATTTGCTGACAACTGGCGGAAATTTGTTGTTTGAGTTCATTACGCTTCTGGCTACTACCCTCTAAATCAGAGCTGGTGTAGTCAGAGGAATCATAGGAGTCTGACCAAGTGTCCTCACTGCTCAGATACTCGACAATTTCGCGAACTTGTTCGTCGTTTATACCCGGCACCGTTTTCATTAGACGCGTTAATTCATTTTCGAAATAAGCGAAGGTGGTTGGACGGTTCTTCATTCGACGCACAGATATAGGTGTTGTTTGATTAGGGGTAGTCGATTTGGAATTGCTGGCAGAACCTTGTTGGGCATTTGCTGTAGCCACGACTAAAGTCTTGAAGAACTGCCGCATTTTTGACATCATTAAGTTTGTTTCTTCATCCGAACTCCAATTATTAAAGCTGTCCTTGCGTACTAAATTTGTACTGGAGCTGCCAGCTTGCGCTGTAAGTTGTTTGTTGTTTTCAGCTTCTGATGCAGATATACTGTTGTCGGCAATAGTGCTTAACCTTAAACTAGGTACAGGTGGTTGTAGTTTTTCATTGTCCTCCATAATTTGTTCTAAAGTGGTAGGGGATTTAGTGCGAGCATGAGTTGAGGAAGAAGGTACTTCTATATCAGGTGATTTAAGTAAATCATCGTTACTGCCTACAAAACCACTGTCACGACTATGATGTTGCTGTTTTTTGGCTTGAGAGCTACTCATTGAACCAGGTGTAGGTGTGCGGCACTCGAGACTATTTTTATTGTTTTCTTCCAGTGAAGCATCATGTAGTTTTTTTTCATCTAGAGAATCGTGGCGTTTGCGCAATTGTTTTTTGCGTTTCATGGTATCTGTACCGTCCGACGTTCTTTCGCTGGCACTGCTGTGATGGATAACAGTTTCATCACAATTTTCGGATTCAGAAGAATCAATAATGTCTTGCACAGTGGCAGGCATAAGAGGATTTTCCAAACTATCACCATTTTGTGAGTCGACTAATAGATTATCCAAAGAAGAATTATGAGACCTTGGCGTGGTTCTTGCTCTCACTAAACGTTTTCTTCTTTGGCTAGGACTAGGGTGACCTTCGCTATCACTACCCACGCTACCACTTTCATCAGAATCGTTCTTTTCGGTGGAATTGAAGCCCATAAGTATGAAATATTTCTCAAGGCGCGATGAAGCTAAGTCAGCTGCTTGATTTACATCATTTATAGGGTCATCTGGCATTCCAAGAGAATCCAAACCTTCTGAACAAACACTGCTAACTTCCGAAGCAGTATCCTCACCATGTGTGTCAATAGAACTCATCACTTTGCCATCACCAAGATCAAAAAAGAAATACTTTTCAAGCTCAGAAGCCGAAAGCCTATGATGATGTTGCAGTGTTCTTTGACGTCTTTTCTCTAAGTCATCCAATTCTTCTTCATCCGTTTGACTTCTTAACGAGGCCGCCTCACTCTCTTCACAACTCTCTTCTACAATCGTGTGTAGGGTAAAATCAATGGCAGTGCGATGGTAGCCCCTCAGTTCTTCTTCACGATCATTAAACATACCTAAAGAATTGGGGTCATCCCCATCCTCCGAATCCGTGCAAGTCGGTGTAGTATCGTCTTCTTCTTCCTCCTCCTCTGCCACTCGAGCCTCATCAAGCGCATCACTGTGCTCACTCAGTTCTTCAACCCAAGAATCATCATCTGCCAGACCATCCTCTAATATAACGGGTGGCATTTTCGTGCATTTCTTAATTGTAACATTCGAATGCGCTGTATACTCCTCGTAGCTGTCATACTCATCATCATCGTTATTTGTTATACGGTGATCCCTAAGCAAATCTACCGATAACAGTGACGCAGTCGTACGTTCAATATCTTGTTTTTTTTTATTGTTTTCATTTGCTTTATCAATGTAGTGAGAGGATATTTTTAATTGAGTGATAACTGATGATGACTCATCGTTATTATTATTATTGTTATTATTATTGTTATTGATACCGTTATTGTTATGAGCACTTGGATTGTTTGTTATTTGTTTAGACATTTGTTTAATATTTTCACTATTAACACTTTTTATTAGATCATTAACATTTTTAGTAGGTTCATTGTTATTATTATTGTAAGATTTTTCTATTTGATTTTCACTAAGTGCACGTGTCGTATTATCGTCTTCTTTAGATCGTTCCGCGATATCTTGATCTTTTGTAATCATTAGCAAACTACGATATTTGGCCGATAAGGTATTTGGCGAACTGTTTACATGAGTACTGCGATACTTTGTTGGCGTTACAGTCGATGAGTTTACACTAACAATGTTCGCGATCGCGACATCCGAATTCTCTTGCAGATTTTCACTTGTAATGCTAGTGGCACTCGCTAACAATTTCGGAGAGCGATTATGAAGACTATTCTTAGTGATATTATTAAAACCGAAGACGTCGTCGTCGTCGTCGTCGTAGTACTCACCCTCTTGGTTTACGCAGTTGGTAATGACTTCGTCGACAACGTCGTCGTCGGTTTTTTCGTAATGGTTTTGTTGGTACTCGTTGTAGTGCGATTGTAATTGATGTTTATTTTTGATTTTGTTATTTCTATATGAATTTTGTTGTTGTTTAAAATATTTGATCGTAGATGGATTGCTTATTGTTATTTCTGTTGCTTTTGCGTCGATTAAATCGTCATAGTATGCTGACTGCACTAAACTTTGGTCGTTATTTCCCCGCTTACCGTATGTCTCGTTTAACATTTCACTTTCAACTGTTTGTAACGAAGCGTACTCTGCACGTTTATCATTTCTATAAGAAGGCAAATTGATCTCTGAGTTTGACAACTCTTTGCTCACCTCAAATGCTATCGGCCACAATGGTTCGTTGCTCTTCTCTTCTACCTCAACAACCTGTTGCGGACAGTTGAGTTTTGTTTGAATAATTTGCTGTGATTGTGTTTCGTCTCTACCTGAATAAGATTGATTGCCAGTAGTTGTAGTTGTTTCCAATGAGTCCATAAAATATTCTGTAAAATTTGTACAGACCGGCGACGAGGGAAAAGAAGATGTCGAAGTGGTAGTAGTAGCAGTAGTAGTAGTAGCAAAAGAATAACCATCATGTGTTAGTTCATTCATTGTGCATGCTTCGCTGAGCTGTTGTTGTTCGGGTTTATTGCTGAATTCTCTTAAAATTAGTTTTTTAGAAGCAGCTGTTTCACTTGTTATTGTTTGTTGTTGCTCTTCGTCATGGTAGGCATGAGCATTTACCTGTTTATTAAATGATTTACAGGTATAACTACCACTACTTGTGTCGTATTTACTACTACTTGTACTGTTGTCGTTGTTGTTGCCAATGTTATAAACGCAAAATGAGTTTTTGATTTTGTTTTGATTTTCGGTTGCTTCACATACACTTTCGTCATCATTATGAAGTTGGCTTTTGTTTTCATAAACAATACCACATTTGTCATCATCTTCTGTTCCTGTGACTTCCTCTTCGAAGAGAATACGTTCTTGTGGATCGTCATCATCGTCGTCAGCATTTGCGTAATGTACGTAATTAACTTTAAAATCTTCTGTGGAGTCACGTTTAACTAAAGAAAGCTTTTCGTTTGTTGTGGCATATTCCACGTTCAAGTCCGAATCGTAGACGTCATGCTTGAAACTACTATTCGATTCCGTCAGTAATTTATCTTCATAGTTATTTTTTATTGTTGTTCGCTTAATGATAGGTATTTCCACTTTTTCTAACTCATATTTTAATTTCATGTAGTCGTTGATTGTTGTGGTTGCAGATGATGACGATGATGATGATGATGATGATGATGAAAACGTTGGGCATTCGTTTAGAACATTTTCAGTATTGTTTTTTTCATTTTGTTTTGTTAGAAGAGTTTGCATTATTGTAAGTGTTACATTACCGGTTTTAGTTTTATTTTTAGTTTCTACCATAGAATATATATTAGGCAATTTTACCACCTTCACCTCCTCTTGCTCCACCTCTTTGGGTATACTGTCAACACTATTTTGTATTGTTAAAGAAACCTTTGGAATGCTTTCATTGTGTCTAATGTATTTTTGAACATGTTCTTGTTGTTGTTGTTGTTGTTGGTGTTGTTGTTGCTGCTGCTGCTGCTGCTGCTGTTGGTTTTGTTGGTTATTTGTGAGTGAGTCTGCAACGGTCGAATCATTTAAGTGATCCTGATTGATTTCAGCCACACCACGCTTTAGTTTTTGTAATTTAATTTCCAGTTCAGAGTTCTGTTTGGTCAGAGCTAATAAACGATTCACGTCATTGGAAATGCTATGCAGTTGTTCGCAGGCCTCATCCACCACTAAGCCCACAGAAGATAATTGATGTTTCTGTTGCCTTTTCTCTGTTTGCCTCTGTTGCTGTTTTTGTTGTTTGCAGTCAACGGCCGTAATCAGTGAAGCATGTGTGGCAACACGCGTTGCATTCGAATGCTCTAATTGCTCGTGCTGCTCATTTATTAAATAGAAATTATGTTTCGTATACGGCTGCAAAGGTACCACAATATTTTGTTGTTTTTTACTTGTCACTTTCTGGCTAACTGTGCCATGATCATTATCACCATTAGCATTAAGATTGCACACATTTTCTTCTGTATTTAGCGGGCATATTCTTTGCAAAACAACACCCGCGTTATTGTCATCGTCTG
Organism: Dexiosoma caninum; assembly: GCA_963924685.1. Classification (NCBI taxonomy): domain Eukaryota; kingdom Metazoa; phylum Arthropoda; class Insecta; order Diptera; family Tachinidae; genus Dexiosoma; species Dexiosoma caninum. The sequence continues at coordinate 89,706,538 of OZ004725.1, forward strand.
TTTGACCGCCAACGACAAAAATACAATTAGCAATTTCTTCGCGCGAAGATTTACATTCACTTTCATCTTCAATATCTAGTTCATGCAGCACATTATCACAAGAATCATTATCATTTTGATCATTGACTAGCGAGCAATCAGCGTCTCGTTTGCAATCGTGAGCACTTGAATCACTGCAACTGTCACTTTCATGCAATGAATCGCGTAATTTTTTCGTATCATTATTATTATCACTGTCTTCGTTTAATAACTTTATACGACGTAATACCACGCCACAATGGGTTCTCTCGGTATCAGTATCGTTGTCCGAAGAGTCTTCTAAATTTCCGTCCGATGATGATTGAGAAGACGAATCACTAGTATATGTAGCCATAGCGCTACGTTTATGTGATTTACGATTAACCACAAAGACTTTGGCGAAATGTTTTTTACGCGGCCTACGATCGGCCACATTACCGGTATCATCGGTATCTACTGACTCAGAACTAGAAATACTCATATCACTGTCACTGTCACTGTCACTCTCACTAACACTGTCACCATCACTAATACGTGCACTAATATTTTCTTGTTCTTCATTGGAAGAGTGAGGGCAGGAGCTGTTGGAATTATCAGCACTACTTTCGGCATTAATAATATTGTACGATCGTTTGACGGATTTCGAGGAACGCTTTCTGTTTAAGGAACTTTTAGCACGTTCTGTACTTCTATTATTTTTCTCTTTGCCTTCTTCGTCGCTTTGTAAATTTTCTGATGATGAAGCGTCATCTTCATCTTCACTTTGTGATTTTGATTCGCTATCCGATGATATGAAATTCTCTTCAGTTTGTAAGAAGCCATTCTTATTATCTTCTTCTTCTTCAGCTGGCTTTATTTTATTTAGGATTTTAATCATTTTCTTATTTTGAGATAAGTTTTTCAACGGTTCAGTTACTATTGGTCTTGATTTCTTGCTAGTAGTGTTGCTTAGGCTAGTGGACACGGCCGCCGCTTGTACCACCGTTGCGTTTGGCGATTTTCCAACGACTACAGGTTGTACAGACTTTTGTGTACTTAATGTTGCTAATGCATTTGCTGGGCCAGTGGTACTAGTTGTTGTTTTTGTTACTGTTTTTGCTGGTATGGTTGTAAATAATGTAGTTGTTGTTGGCTGATTTTTCACATTTTCTTCAAAAGCTTGTTGTGCAGTTGCAACGGCAGCAGTGGTTTTACAACTTTTCTTCTTGTTTTGCCTCTTTACGTCAGCCAACAACAATAGCAGCTGCCTGTCGCCACCAGCGTCACAATCATCTGTGCAAATAGATTTTTTTATTTTATTGCTGGGCAAACAAGTTTTTACCGGCGTTACAGCTTTTCCACTGCAATCGTCAACATCATTTACGTGCAATTCATTGCAGTTCTTGTTGTCGCTATGTTTATTAACATCATAATTAACGTTAGTGTTATCATTATCAGATTGTTGTTGTTTTGTTAACAATAATAACTGTTTTTCATTGTCACATCGTTCCTCTATTTCCAATTGATCTGAGAGAGTTATTTCATTGCCATACGCCTGTTTCGTATTTGTCTCTCTCTGTGTGAATGGAGGTGGTGGCGAATGGGTTGCGCTCTTCGTTGGTTCGTTTGTTTTAGTTGTTGGGTCTTTAACAAATAATTTAGTTGGCAGCTGGTGCTGTGTGTCTGCTGTGTTTTCAGTCAAAGTAGTAAGTTTATCTCTAGTTTTGGCCGCATTATCGTTGGACTTTGTTAAATTTGTGTTGGTATGGGTGCCAGAGGAGATTGTGGCAGTATTGGTACTGCTGTTGCTGTTTGTACAACAACTATTATTATTTTTTATCAAATCAAAAACTTGTTTATTCTCTACTTCTAAATCATTTTTTCCAATAGATTTTTGGTAAATTCTTATAGTTTTATTAGAATTTTCGCCGCTTGTTTTTGGCGTGCACAAAATATTAATTTGTTCGGATGAGTTGTTATCAGTTGTAATTAATGGTTGAATTTGTTTTTTAAATGCACTAACATATGTTTCAGTTTCAATTGTTTCGCCAGCCCGTTCGCGTTCGCGTTCCCGTACCACGTCCCGGTGCTTTATGTTGTGCTCACGTATATCCGTTTGACTTGAAGTACGACTTGAACCCAACGAAGGTTTAGTTTCAACTAATGTAGCAGCGTTATGGTGAGCTAGAATACAGCTAAAACCACTGTCATCGATAATATGGTTTTCGTTTAATGCTGCTGCATGTTGTTGCTGCTTCGAGTTCTGTTGATAAAAGTGGTGGTTGTTTGGCTTTTGCTCGCCTTCATCTATATTTGGGGGTATGGTGTGCAGGGAATGTCTTTTAGAAATATATGTTTTATCAGTTGGTTGCTTATTCAGGTGGTTGTTAAATGGTAGTGTAAGGTGGTGGTTGTGTTCCCATTGATTTGCACCAGCCATAAGCTTTTCAACATTTAGTAAGGTTTCCAAACTGCCGCCTGTAGTTGTATTTGTGCCATAACCGGAAGAAGTGGAACAGTGAGACTGAGTCATACCCACTAAGGAGTAAGTGGATGAACTTAGATCAGGAGCAGATGATTTGAAACAGGTATCCATTTTAGTGGCTGCCAGTTTCTGATATGTGGCTGCCATTGCCGCTGCAGCTGCGGCCTGTAAGTTAGAAGAGCTGGCCGTTACATTAGGTAAATTGGTTTGTGCCGAAGACCAAAGCTTTTGCAATGATGCACATAAATTGTTCTCATCATTGTTCTGGCCCAAAACTTGCAATTGCGGTGATAAATCATTGGCGTTCCAATAAGCATACGCTGACATGGGCACTGGTATAGGTACCGGCACAGGTATTGGCACATATTGAGGCTGTAACGTTGGACTTGTGATAATGTTCTCTTGTTTTTGATTTGATTTTGTTGCTCCACAGCTACAGGCATCTGTGAGAAGACTTGAGCGCGGTGAGCTGTAACGATGTTTGGCATAGTGATGATGATGATGTTGTTCTTTGTTCAAAAGCCTTGTCTTTATACGTGTCTTCATGGTCATTTGTGGCTGACTGCGTGTTGTTGTCGAAGATCTAGTCAAATAACCATCCGAACTAGAACTTTCGCCCTGCATTAACAACTCTTCATCGGTGCCTGTGTCACTTTCTCTGACTCGTGAATATGTTATTAACTGCTTGCGATACATCAGGGGCGACTCCATGGGCGAAGCCGTACTATCACTAGACTTCAAGTCTCTAGATTGACGTCTCCTAGCGACTAAAGGCGAGCCACACGGCGAATAGAGCACATGTTTTGTTATGCTACTGCTAATCATAGACGGTTCAAAATAATCCCAATCACAATCATCTATGGCAATACTACTGCAATTCTGGGTAGAGGAGGAACTTGTCGAACTACTGTCTTCAAATTCTTCCTCATCGCGGCACGACGACGAATCGGCAGAATTAATAAATACCAATTTAAATTCATCGGCTTCCATATTATATTGAGCATGATTGATGGTTATCGATTTGAATTCCAGTTCCGAAGAGGTTTCCATGGTATCATAGGCATCTGCGCATAATGTATAAAGGGGTTTGAGGGTCAATAACTGTTTCTTTTTATCATTATTTATTCATTTACATTACCCAACACCTTTTGCAGTTCTTTATATTCTTTTTTTTTTGTATAATTATAAGCCTTAACCGAATTAGTATGTACAGACATATGTACGAGTGTATGTAAATATTAAAGGCACTAAGCACCAGTGTCTTTGCAGTGTTACAATATAAAACGATACAACGAAAGAAGTGGGAAATTTCGTATTTTATCTCACACAAATTACGCCCACAATTTTCGCTTTTATTTTATTCTACATGGTTGTCTGTGTTTTTTTATACTTAAGAAATAATGAAAGAAAACCGAAAGCTCCCCACACCAAAGAGTTAATAATATTTAAATAATTTCAAATACCATATATTAAATTATTTTTATTATACAAATAGTTTTTTTTGTTAAAAATTACAGCTGATAAAACAAGGAATTAAAAAAAAATACTTGTTTAATGAAGTTAATAGAAACATATTTCAAAATACAATATAAATGGTGTTATATATTTAAATGTAAAATAACAAAATTCAACGACTCAGAAATGCTAACAATTTCGTTACAAATTCATATATAGTTAAGAAAATAAATATTGAATCGTAAAGAGAGAACGTGGAATGCAGTTTTTTCGATTATTTATTGTATTCATTAGTTTGAGAACACTCAGCTCTAATTTTGCATTAAATGTATCACAGCAATGAATCGTTGGTCATGTAAAGTAGTCAAAAATTGCCTTCATAGAGAGCGCATTTATCAGCGAATCTCAGAACGCATTACAGAGAAAATTCGTTTTGAGGTAAACTGTTCGTATGAGAAATAAACTCCCCCTGCAGAAGTCAATTGTGGAAAGTTTAAGCAGAATGTTCACAAATACTATTCTCTATATCTTTCTACTCAGAATCTATTTTCTTTGTTTCGCCCGAATGTATATTACACCCCCATCTTTTCGATTCTGTGCCAGCAACAAACACATATAAATAACAGTAATTATATGTCAATTTTAGTGAAGGAACGGCGACTGTATGAAGTGTCTGCCAGAAAACAACCTCCATGGTCACACAGCTACAAAATAAAACCGAACGTTTTAAAGAGAAGTGTTCAAAAGCATCTACGTTTTCCCAAAAAAAAAATCACATCGACAAAGATCTGATTTTTGGGAAATGAAGAGCGAGCAATTCTGAGTAAAAATACAGTAGAAGGATGGAAAAGTCAAGACGCAAAGAAGTTAAGAATACGGAAAAGTTTCATTCACCACACGGGTCTTTATTTTTTTGACTAGTTTTGGTTTTTATTTATTTTTTCTATTTCTAACACCATTGTGACTTCTTATATGTCGATTGCCAACTGTCATTTGGAAGATTATTTTATCGAGCGCAATCATTTCAAAACTCTTTTTTTAACCGTCGTTTACACACTTTGGTGAGCAATGAAACAATTTTAATCTTCCCAATGATATTTTTTTTGGTCATTTCCATGATTGTTCTACGATTGTTTTTTTTAAATTTTTTAATTTTTTCTTTTACGCCAAAAGTGTATACATGGCACATGTGCATGTGCCCATTACTGCTAAACATTTTGTATGCCGGCACATAATGATAGACAAGTACATTGTACATATTGGACATTGGGGTCAAATGAGTATATCGAGCGAATTATCATTTGGGATTATGATGTGCATTCGATAAAGATAGCGTTATTTTGCATTTGTAAAAATGAAAAATTAACTCATTTGACAACAGTCCTATATGTACAATGTACTCGTACATATGTGCCGCACATTTCAATAGTGGCTGTACATTTCAAAAGTTGGCACAAAATCTGCAGCATATGCACATGTGCCAAAAGTGTATACATGACGATATATTTTTGATGACTAACTATGCATTTGAACACACGACTTTCGGGCTGTAGAACCAACAAGATAAGTAACGAATAAGAAATGACTTTGAATGAATTGGAAGGCAACGCTGAAATACAATTAAAATTGCTTAAGAAACTGATGCAATAATTTACATCCTGTACCTGTACCTACAGTAATTGTCTATCATATAGAACATTTATACTTTAAACATTATTTTAATTCATACGCATTTAAAAACTACAATACAGTCGAACTTCTCTATAGCGAACTTCTCTATAGCGAAATCTTCTCTATAACCAATAAAATTCGTGAACACAACATTTTTGTGAGTATTTTTATACATTTTGATCTCCCTATAACGAACTTCCCTATAGCGAAGTTCTCTCTGTAACGGACAATTTTTTAAGACCTAAACAGAATTTTTCACACTAAATAATCTCTCTATTGCGAAGTTTTTAGCAATCGATTTTTTGCATCAATTTAGTCACATATGTATGTATTAATAAAAAAAAAATTAATGTGTTCATGTAAAAACAATTTTTTTTTGTCTTAATAAATATATTTTCTACATAAAAAAAATGTAGTAAAAATTTTCTGCAGTTTCTCTATAACGTCGAAATTTGACGGTCCCCAACTGCTACGTTATAGAGAAGTACTTTTATTTAATTTATGTATGTGCGTATGGCAAGAGCAAAAGGGGTTACGATGTCAACTTCTCTTGCATTTACACAAGTTCATTACTTGACTCAATGAAATTTTAATTAATTATATTGTAAAGAAAAACTTTACTTTATTTTCACGTACAACAAATTAAAACATGTCCATCCGAAAACTATTAGTTTAATCGCATTACGTTTACGAAAGAACTAAGAACTTTAGATCACAATATGCGATAACAGTAACAATTAGAAACGGAAATTAAAAATACGAAAATCTAGAAAATTAAAGAAATCCCCAGAAACCAAAATTAAAAATAAGCAAATGCTATTTAGCTTAAACGTATGTACTTGTATGTGTATTTGAACACACGAAAATCGTTTTCGGGTAAAACTTAATTTAGAAAGAGATAAAAATTAATTCTCAATGGATATCAAAGAAAACAGGCGAAAAAGAGCAATAAACAGGAAGACAACATTCACGTGTCTGATCATAACCCAGCTAACATTTGCAATCGCGAAATCTCATCAGGGTTTAGCACTTTTTTTCTGATTTTTTTTTATATTATGTAGCACTTTGAGCAATTTTTTAGTTCATGAAATTATTTTTAAAACTTCAGCAATAGATAATGCGTTAAAACACATCGTAACGCATAATTTACATTTGAGCTAGTGAAATAGGAAAAATTTCAAGTTAGTGGATCTATATAACGGAACAGATAAGGGATACGAAAAAGAATACAATAGAATTCTGGACCGAAGTTCATAATTTTAAAAATGCCATTAATAAAAAACACATTTAATTAGTTTTGTCGTTTTCAAATGCTGATGTATAGCGTTTATTCAGTTAATTGGGCCTATTTAAAAGCAAACTCCACACTAGAATGAACACAGAACCGTTGTGTTCAATTATACGTATAAGAGGGGGTGTAAAATTAGACAACGTTTACTGCCACTCTACAAAAATATCGCATGATATTGTTAGAAAAATCGGCTAATCTAAAAATCATCAAAATCAAATGGTATTTGAAGAAGATGAAAAAATAAAGTGGTTGCAATTTTGAATGTGCTGAAATAACTTAATTTAAAATATATTTAGTCCATTTGCTAGAATGAAGCCCAGTAAACACTTGGCATTTATTTTGCTGTCATTTTGTGGTGCCACTAGTACACACCATAATGTTTGCTTGTGACGTCACAAAATACCATAGTGTGTACCCAGCATTAGTGTTTATATTAAACAAAATAGATTTAAAAAATTTTTAAAACAAGTAATTTTTGATTATATACTCGTCTGGATGTGTTTAAAATGTGATAGTAAACTGGTTTAAATTCTCCAAACGATAATTTTTTTTTAAATTAGTACAGATATTTGAAATGTAAACTGTTTCTTTCAATTATATTAAGAAAAACGAACGTTACAGACTCTATTACTTTTTTTAAACCTGTAGAACATTTTAGCACTTGTTTTTTTTTTTTTTTGCAATTTAGCTCCTTTAATCTGTATCGTTTTGGCAACCCTGATCGCATGAAGATTCGCCGCACGGCATAAAGTCTTAGGCCTTAGACCTGATTGTTCACTGAGAAAATGTGATATCGTCAGGAGAATCTTTTAGAAGTTGTATATGAAACACAATCGTCTAACAAACAGTCAATGCCAGCTGGGACTAAGGACAATGAACAATACTACCGACAACAGTTATATTGTACTAACAAATATTTGCTTACACTACCAGTGTATTGTGCTGCATTTGTGTGAATGTGTAACATGATGAAGCCATCATAAACAACACCAATAATTCGTTTACAGTTTGTACACAAATTTACAACAATAACGAAAACAAAAAAAAACATCATTTTCATAGCAAGTGTTGCTCTTGCTAGTGGATGTTTATGTCTAACAAAAATGTTGCATGTAAAAATGTGAGTGAAAAATCGTAAATGAAATTGAAAACGCAGAGGGAATACCATTCCGTACATGTATGAGAAATGTTTTGAATTTTTTTTCAACAATTTTGAATGGCACGAAATGCTCACGTACTGACTTGCAAGTAGTGGTAAAAACTATTAAATAGTTTGTGGTACAGACAAGTATGAATATCATACAATTTACATACGAAAAGGGTCAGTTAAATAAAAAATCCACTAGAAGGAGATAATATTATTTTAATCCTTTTCAAAACTTGGTCATCAGGGAAGAGTTAGAACCATATTGGAGGATTATTTTTTCTCTTAACTTTTTAAAAAGGCAATAGCATGGCAGGAAATATTTAAAAATAATTACAGTCGACTCTCGATAATTTGAAAAAAATCAGCTGAAATAATCGAGTGCAAATAGATTAAATGAATAGAGCAAAATAGAGCAAGAAACATAATGCACTTTTTGTTGAGAGGGAAACAACATAAATCCAACGATTTAATTCATTATTTCTTTCAAATTATAGACGGTAGAAAAAAAGCCCAACTTTAAATTATATGTAGAACGTAGGGAAGCCAGATGACGTTCTTATGTTTTTTTCTTTGATCAGAGCTCAGGGTTTTGTCCCCCCATATATATGAAATGCATTGCAATGAACAACTCTAAAGAGTTAAATTTATTACATTAATTTTAACTGAAAATGTAGTGAAAGAGAACATTAAAGTTTCTTTCAATTTAATCAGCAATGAATTCATCAAAATTATAAACCTCTTCATTCTTTTTTAAAAACAATCTATTTTAATCTTAATTCAATAAATGTATGAACAGATATTTAAAATGAAATAAATGCAATTAAATAGTTTTATTTTTTAACCAGCTGACCCGACCACGTGTTGTTATACCTGTTATAATAAATTAATGCCTTGTGTTCTTTATTAAAATCGGTTAGTTAGTTTCGGAAGTTGCCGTCTATCATCCCCGTCGCGGTGTTAGCTTGGAATAAATATATATTTTATGTGTCCAGGTAGATGAAGAACTCGCTATGTTTTACCTCCCCTACCTACCTTTCGAATTTCAGCTCTCTACCTCTATGAAGAGTTCGCAACCGTACATCAAATGGGAGTGCAAAATGCAAAACCGGTCAGCCTATTCCCCACAATATTGCCACTTTTCATATTTTTCCCATTATCTACTCTCTCGTATACCGAATTTTAGCTCTGTAGCTATAATGAAATTACCCGAAGCAAAAAAATTTACTGTCTCGTCATTCAGACTAAAATGGGAAACTTATATAGAAAACAAAAATATTAACTTTGTATGGGAGGTACCATGCTCACTTATCCGATTCCGCTTACTTTTTGATCGATGATTTGTGTTGACTATCAAATCATTCAAACCAAATTTAGAAACTGTTCTCTAGATATATAAAAATTATTACTTACTTTCCATGGGAAGTACCACACACACTTGTCCAATCCCTCCCAGTTTTTGACCGATAATTTGTTTCAACTACAAAGTCATTTGGACCATACTCAGAAACTTTCACTTCACCCGTTCTCAAGTTACATACAAATATAATTATTTACTTTATATGGGCGTAGTAACACCCTGTTCGAATTTTTGAAATTTATATAGCCTATAGTTGTTTCCAGATATACGGAGACATACTGTGAAAATTTCAAGAAAATCAAACATGTCATTTCTATATACTCGTACAGGGTGGGCCAAAAGTAATCACCCGATGTTCTTTGGTTGTAATTTTTTTTTTAAGACAAATTTTGGCACTGCTTATGATATGGGCTAAGTGACTGCCGCCAGAGTTGATGACCATACGTGCATATCCAAAGGTTTTTATTACATATATAAAATTACAACAAAAAGACATCGGGTGATTACTTATGCCCCGGGTGATTACTTTTGGCCGACCGTGTATAAAGATTCATTTACAACTCTGCTTTCAGAAATTAAATAAAATTAAATATCTTTCGTAGAAATAATTGGAGAAGGTTTTTGGACTTTATTATCGGGTGTACCGAGCTTATATTCATAGCTTGTATTACGTACATAGTCATAGTATACGAAACCGTCGTATCGTACATAAATCTTATGTCTGTCAGGCCTAAACTTGTATAACAGTTTTATATATGAAGTTCATGTTCCTGATAATTAATTTAAAATTCATTATCGTACGAAAAACCTGATATTTTAAATGCATGGGAATTTTGTGTTCAAATGTATATAAACTGTAAAGCAAATGTTTGTAAATGTCAGGGAAATAACTGTTTGTTACTTAAAACCTAAAAAACACAAACACCCGCAAATACATGTAAAAATATTTAGAGGAAAGGATATGTAAAGAGTGAATGTGTGAATGTAAATAACGGAAATAAAATTGGTTTTTCTTGTGCAAGTGTGTATGTTTACGGATACCCTCCGAATAGTATTCTTGTTAATAAGTTATGCACGTACGGATTGTATCAAATAATTGTTTGGTGTTGGCAATCGTTCTTAATATTTGTTTGCACTTCTGTTACCGCTTCTATTGTCGTTTATGTGCACATGTATGCATGTACATATATATGTGTTACAGACTTTTTGCTACACGTATCAATGTTTGTTTTTTCTGTGCGCGCGTATGTGTGTGTGTGTGTGTGTGAGTGGTGACAGTTGTAAGAGTTAATAAAATGGAGTATTAAATTTCAAATTAAATAGATATTGTAAGTATTGTAGCGTGTTAAAAAGATCAAGTTAACAGTACAATACACGCATACATATGCAGATACACACCAACATACATATGGATGTATGCCAAAGTGTCTATGAAAAGTAAATAAATTGTATTTCTGTTACTGATGATTTTTGCGAAAGCGAAATCTTGGCATTTGGATTGACATTCTATTACATTTGAAAAATGTAAATAGTGTTCTAAAATTAGGCAAAATGATGCATGTATGTCGGTTAGTTCTTTTAATTACTGCCTTAAAATAAGATATTTTCTGGCATCAAAAATTATCAACCCGGCTCAAACCACATATCCTTTCTAAAGACTTGTTATATTTACAAAATAATAAAAGAAGTTTTATTTACGTCATGTAAAATAAAATTAATAAAACAAGTCACAAAAAACTTTGCTTAATTTTGTGTTATGAATCCTTCCAGCAATTGTTTTACGATTACATATATTTTTTTATAGCCGCTGCGCTAAAAATTTTGTAATTAAATAAAGGAGTTCTCCTGGACGAAAATCAAAATTTTTCGATCATAATGAATGCAAAATTGCCTCAAACTCCATAAACTCAATCACAATCGACTGCTTAAAATAAATTCAGCGTGTAGACAGTGGGCAAGCTAATGATTACATTAATTACTGAATTACTTTTAAATTTAAGATTTAATAAATTACAAGAAAAAAAGAAACGAATGCTCCGGAATGATGCTTTTAGAATTTGCAAAAATAATATCGAGCCTTTGGTGCAATAAGTAATTCAAAAAATCGTGAACTGAGAAAAATGCATTTGAAGTTTTGAGCCATCTTTTTGATAGTATTTTCGTTTACTAAAGTTATTTTTTTACAAGTTTTTAAATAAAGAGGCATGTTTTGTAATGTTTTCTGTTTGTAAATTTCTTGTCATAAAGGAAATATTTGATTATTGCAAATAAATATTGTTGGAAATAGCTGAAGGCAATAAGACATTTGTAGCTGTAGAATCTGAACAGTTAGAGATATAACCATAATTTCTTTCCTTTAGATATATATTTCTCCTAAGATCACTTCTGCATACCCAGCTCACAAAATTCAAATTTTGAGTTACTACGGTATTGCACCAAAGGCTCGATATGAGCGGAAAGCTTTACCAAAAATTTGTTCCACCGAGATAAAATTTAACTGCTATGGAGTGTTTGGATCAATAATTTCCAAAGGAGATAAAACTTCATATAGAAACAACCACAGCATTTGCTATAGTGGTATTTTTGTAATACCAAAACAATTCGGTATACTACACCACCAGTTGGCACAGACACGTAAAACCTTTTTATTTATTTTCTGGGATTGAAAAGAGTGCATCTCTTGTCACCTCTACGAATTAATACTTTCCCAAATGTAATTTTTAAAAAAGATTATTTTCAAAGAAGTTGTATTTTGGAACAATAATTTTTGGCGACAACACTTTTTGAAAGTGAGGGATTTTGGAAAAGCTACTTTTTAAGAATCGTAATATTTAGTATAGTAAAAAATTCATTTTCCCCAGATTTAGACTCATTTATATGAGAAACTCATGATTCTCAGCACATGATATCAGTATCATACGAAAGGGTTTCATAAGAAGAACGTTTTAAGAAAATTTAAACATTGTAAATGAAATAAATAAAAATAAAAAAGGACCACATCCAGAAATTAGGTAAAAATCTTGTACTCCTAAACGACTAGACAGAAATTCAGACGAATATGGTGGGCCAATGAAGGGTATCTAAGATCCGGCACAGTCGAATATATCACTCTTACTTTTTTGTTATTCATCTTTACTTACATAGTTTTACACTTTTTGCGTAACATTTTTCCCAAAATAATTTTTAACTGCAATTCCACAATTTAAAAAAAATACATGCTTCCTCCCCTCCCAGATATAAATTCAGAATTCCTGAAATAAAAATAGCATAGTGTGAACTGGGAGTTACAACCGCAGGATGAACTCAAGAAATGGATGCAACAGAATGAAAAAAAAAATAAAAACTATTTATATTGCACGTCGGGTAAAAACAACTTTCAGATTCAATACTTTTTTCTAAAATATTTAAAATGATATAGTTTCAACAAATTTACAATTAGTTTCCGATTAAAAAGCCAACAACCAACAATATGTAATTATTTTAAGCACTCCAAGGCAATACATAAGAATATAAAAAAAACTTACCCTCTTCTGCTGCTTTCTTTTCCTGACGTCTTTGCAAAACAACCTTTTTGAAAATAACAGCAGCTGCTTCGACAGCATTTTGTATCTCCTGCTCGCCGAGAGTGCTTGTGTGTTGTAACTACAAAAAAAATAATAATAAATAATTAATGAATTTGTATAATTAGCTGTGTAGCATTAAGCCGAGAAATTATTGTAATAAAACTTCTTGCTGTTTGTCTTCTATTAAACATTGGCTGCCTCTGGCTGTTTAACAGTTCACAAAACGTCAAAGCAAATGCACAAATAAATCATATGACAAGAACAAAGCCAGAAATTTACGCAAGTTCATTATGACTTTTCCAATTATTTCTTTTTTTCATTTGTGCAAATTTGTGTACGCTTCAAAGCAGAATGTAATTAAATTGGTTCATTATCACGTTGGTAACTTGAACAATAAACTTTTAATAACCTATAAAGTATGTGTGTGTGTGTGTGTATATTTGGCCATATATAAATTATTTTTAGGATGTGCGTTATAACTTTGCTGAGTTACGTAATTACGTAATCACACACGTTCGACAAAGGAACTATTTGATTTTGTACGACATTTCGCCATTTGAAAATATTTTCTTTCCATTTGCTGTTCTCGATTTGACTTCCTTCCTTAAGTTCATCTAAATATTCGCTGACTGACGTACAAAAAAATATTTTCTAAAAATTTTAAAAAATATTTCTTTATAAAAGTGAAAATATTTAAAATTTTATATCATTTATTTCCTGATGATGTTAACAAACTGTTAACGAAATATCGAAAATAAACACAAAAAATACAATTATAAAAGAATAACGACCCTGAACTTCATAATTAAATAATAAAATAAATTAAAAAAAGGGCAAATAAAATAAAATAAAATATTTCAGACAAATTATTAAAAATTATTAACTGAATTTATTTTGGGAATATCTCTTTATATACGATTCTAATTTTAAAATTGTACTTTTTCCCGAAAAAATATGTGAAATGTATTATTACATACTTTATGATATTCTCATAAAGTAGTTTTTTTTATAAAAGCAAACTCAATAACTGAGGAGGAAAGCATATCCTTATACTATTTCGCTAATGCTTCGATAGTTCATCAGTGGATTTGTCCTAATTTCTGACTACAAATTCAAGATTCTTATGTTCAAAATTCAACTAATCAATCGAGAATTGCAGTTGAATACGAAACACAACACCCAAAATCTATAAACAAAAACAGTTAATATGTTTCTTATATTTAAAGTATTTTTTACACTTCCTGTATTTTTTTTTCACTTCTTGTGTAAAAACGAATTTTTTGGAACGCATTCCCAAAATATTCGAAAAATATTCGCTTGAATTTGGTAAATACGAATATCATGAAATAGGCGATACGAATATGAATATTGGTAACATCATTAATACATACTATATATATCGTTACCTTAAATGCAAACAGACGTAACTATACTTTTATTTTTTCTACAGGAGGAACATAAAACCTTATAAAATCAATACTGTTTTTTTTTCGAAATTTGCTTTTAGAGTGCTGATACTGATTTATTTTTTATAATTTATTTTCATTTTCATATATTTAAGTTTTTACGTACGTAACTTTTTTCTGAAACAAGAAGGCGTAACTACACTTTCTTAATTTTAGGATTTACAACGAATAATGACACAAAAATTAAAACATCAATGTTATGTTAGTAAAGGTTGTTTTTTATAAAAATACTTATTTTTTTTATTTAAATCGCTTATTTTATTAAAAAAAAAGAAAAAAGGAATTATGATATTGATTTTTAAACTACTAAAACACATATAAATATGTATGTATGCATTTTAACACACATATAGAGAACTTTTGTATAATATTATAAACTAATTAATTTTAGAATGGAATACAGTCATAAATGTTTTGACAATCTGCTGATATCAAAGGCTTTCGGTCTTGGAGTTGTTGCCACTTTCTCTTCGTTTATTTAATTCTCTGAGTATGTAATTGGAAGGGTTCCCGACCTACAAATTTTCTTCCAGTTCTTTGGGGAAGTAGCTCATAATCATTGGTAATATTTGTTTTGAAATAAATAACGCCAGTGCAATCATATGCCAAAACACGAATCATATTGACTTTCATACTTTTGCTTACACGCTTACACAATGCAGGAGTTTGCTTTTGTATGTATGTAGAGAATTAATATCTTATATTACGACTAATATGTCACAGCTAACTTCATTACAAATTTGCGTTGAAGCTGAAGTGGATTTGTGCAACGTATTTCCTACTATATTTTGTCAAACAAGAATAGATTTGTCAGTTTGCAGTAAGAAATAGATACACTCACAGTTACGTCTCGTTTTCATTTAAGCTGACGATATGTAGGTATTTGATACTAGCCGCCTTTGAAAATGCCGCATGAATTTGCTTACCATAAAAACTTTAAACGGAAACCAGAACAGCTGGTTTCGCTGCCGCTTATTTAATTACTTTATATTTTTTTTTAATGCCATATGAATTCGACACAAACAAACAAATATTTTTTTCCGGCTTGTTTCGGTATTCTCTTAAACTTACCTTTGAGGTTTTAGCATCCACCTCCATTCTATGATTAACATCATCATTGCCAATTTTATCTTCACCAATTTTATTTAGGCTCTTTGGGGCATTATATGTATTGTTGTCATCCTCTCCGGAGGTGTTTTTGTCAATTTGATGTTGCTTTTCCCTTGTATAGGCATTTTTCTCTGCAGCTAAAATTTGTTGGGTTGCTGTTGTTTTATTTTTTGTATCAAAATTGAAATCATTTTCTTGTTGCTGTTTCTCATCGTTTGTTTTCTTATTCGTTTTCGTGCTTAGATCGGAATTTCTTCTTTCGTTCAAAAAGGATTTCAAGTTGGCACCTATAAAATTAAAAAAATATTGTCAACAAATGAATAAATTTATTAAGTGTTTACTGAGAGGGGGGCGAGTTTTAGGCCATTTTAAAGTAACCAATGCTCCTAATAAGTTTCTATTATATATCTCATGGCATACAATATATACAATTTAATTTAAAAACGTGTTTAATTTCGCAGTTTACCAAAAATACTAAATATATTGATATAATGAACTTGAGGTAAATTTTTGAAGATTTTCTTTATAGTTGAACTATAAATTTGAGCATTATAGCAAAATATTTAAAATAAGAAAAGGTCGAAAAGTTAAAATTAAAAAAAAATATAAAAAAAATATTGAAATCATATTATATATATACTCGTATACGTAATATGCCAGAGGTGCTCATAACGCGACTCGATTGGAGTTGGAGTCTTATGCACAATATTTAATAATCATTTGCACAAATTTTAATAAATTTAATAATATGTACATAAAAAAATGTTGAAGTAAAGTAAAAAATAAGTTTTTATTATGTTTAATTGCTGTTAATTAAGCTGAGTGCCTTGTATGTAAGTTACCAATACATTCTCGTTTCTCTATGTGGGCACTAGTGCTTTAAACAGTTGCACTTCAACATCATATTACAAGTTAATCTTAAGAAGAAAAAAATTTAACACGTACTAATTAGGAAAAAAATTTTTTTTTTCATTTTAAATTTATAATTTAAATTGATTTACTTTCAAATTATATAAAAACCTATATATGTGACGCGCAAAATAGAAAGGGACCTAAGGGTAAAAACCGGTTTTGTTCAGGAGAGCCATTTTAAAGATTTAAATACGTGTATCTTTGATGTACCATCACTTTCATAAAACGCGCATATCTCTGGTAGGGAACACTTTTGGGGCATGGGATCGGTCTCATTCGATGCTCAGATGTTGTCCACATCAAAAAAAAAAAAAAAAAGTGAAAATTGCTTTTTTTTTACCCTTAGGTCTCTTTCTCTATGCGCTGTCACATATCTGTATTATTTCAAAAATAGATAAATGGTTCTTCAAAATATTAAGTCGTTAATGTGACTTCCAAAGTTAGTAGAGCTGGCCACCCCTGTTATAGACTGTACTAGCGTCGATTCGAGTATCGCTGAAATTATTGGTTTTTCTACGCATAAGCCACAATGGATTTAAAACAAAACATACTTTTTATTTTTTTATTTATATAAATATATTTTGCAATATATTTATTAAGCTTGAGGTCTTTTTCTTTTATTTTATTTATTTTAATTATAATAATTTATTTATAATAAAACCAAATAAAATAAAAGAAAAAGACCTCAAGCTTAATAAATATATTGCAAAAAATATAATAAAAAAGGTCAATTAATAATATAATTATATAAATATATTTATTATAAATCTTTCCAGACTAACCCTCATATTCGAAGTAGGATTTTAAATGTATTTCATTTAAAATTTTTCTTACAAAATTTTCTTAAAATAGATTTCAAATAAATTTTGTTTTTTTTTATGAATATGAGTCTAAACAATGTGAACACATTAACTATTTAAATACAAAATAAGTTTTTGTTTTATAACATCATTGCTCTCAAAAATATCTATAATATTGTACAATTTATTGAAATTTTCACAAATGCGGCGAAAGGAGTCACTGTTAGCATAAACACCCAGCACATAAAAGTGAATGCCGTCACTATGAATTGATATTTTCATGACTGCGTAACGACTTCTTTATCAGAATTCTCAAATGTTAACAAGACTATCGCGTTTGAACTCATGGAAAACACATTCAAAGAAGCCGACTAATTCATATGAACACTGTGCAATTGTAAATATAATTTAAATATGTTACATGAACTCATTAACGTATGCTAAAACGTAACCAAATCATGGAACAGTGTTTGGTTTCAACCACTCATTTAAATAACGAGTTGTTTTGTTAAATGTGAGCACGTGCCCGCCAATGACACCCTTATCTTAAAATCATGCGTTCTTCAGCTAGGTTGAACCAGTTCATTTGCAAGAAATTAGATTAGATTGATTAGCTGAGATTTCCGAGTTTCTTAATTGGAACACAAAAATAAATTTTAGCAAGTAGGCACTGAGAATCTATTTCAACCCGAATCAATCCAAGTACAAAAGAGCTACTCAGCATTACACGGCGGTTTTTTAAAGTTGGAAGTTTAATGAGAGCTATTCTATCGAAATATGAATTCCATCCGTGGCCTCGTAAAGAAAAAGCCTAAATTTCTTTTTGTAGTGATTTATATGAGAGAACTCAACCCTTTTACGCCAAAAAAAGACTTTTCTGACTAATTAGCAAGATTTGTCTAAATTTGTCTAAAAAATGCACTAACTTTTACTTTTGAATTAAATTCTAATAATAAAGCTAAAGTTTTACCTTCGATAGCAAAACAGCCTCGAACAGGCGGGACAGAAATGGCTCTACCTTTTTCAATCTTCCTGTTTCTCAGAGACCATGAAGAAATTAGTTTGTGGAGAGTATTTGTGGAGGCATTCCATACACATACTATAGTTAAGATCCAAATATCATAAGTTTAAGATTGAAACACATTTCTTTCACCATGGATTGTAATCTTAATCACCAAGTTTAAGAAAGTCGTTTGTGTGTTTGTTAGTAACGTATAATCTCCGGAGCTGTAGGAGCTATCGAGTTGAAATTTTCCACACAGGTTCGTGTAAATTTACATTAAGTTTTGAGCCCTTGGGAAGTGAACAGAAGGGTTGCCTTATATGGAAAAAACATTTTTTTTTGTTTTCAACGGATTCTTTTGAAATTTTGCATACAAATTGGATCCCGTATCTAGATATATAAAAATTATTTTCAGTAAGTGCACAACAGTATTTCCAGGTGCGGGAAATTTTTTAAAATTATTGTTTTTAATATCAAACCGATTTGCTTAAAATTTAAAACGTAGGTAGATCAGCGTCTAAAAGAACACGTAGGTAATATATTTTATATAATATAAGTTAAGGAATAGTGCCACGAGGGGACGTATGGGGTAATATCTGCCTCTCCTAAGCTATCTGAACGAGTTTTATGAAATTAAAATATCGATATATCTGAGTCGAAAATAACCCCTAGGATATACATAAAATATGGGACCAAAAGAAAACGTAGTGGGACATATATTACACTCCAAACTACTCGTATCTAGATAATTAAAACTAAAATAATGTTCATTGCTAAGCACGGCAGAACTGCTGTTTGGATTTCCATATTTTTTTCTGGATATTGTTTGAAATATTTTGAGGATGGAAAAGAAAAGTTGGGCATGACCAAAGCCGTTGGTAAATGCTAGTAGCTTAATAAAATTTAATAATTTGTTTGGGGTTTAGTTGGCTGACTAGTTAGCGCATTGACTCTACAACCACATAACGGGTTCAATCTTTGCCATATCTATATGCTAACAACAAGCGCTGACTAGTTAGTGTGTTGACCTTATAACCAGAAGATCGTGGAATCAATCTCTCGTCCAGCAAAAAATATTTTTTTTCTTATATGCATTAGGGTCCTTAGCGATGTTCTTCGTCGGTATTTGCGTCTCGGCGACATAAAGTAATAGGGCGCTCTTTTAGCTTAAAAAACGTTATGTTGATTAATACCTGAGACGCAGCATCTCTGCTTTACAAGAACAAAGTTGTGGAAGAGGTAACCCACTATTCTTTTGTTAATCTTTCTCCCCTTCTCTTCGCTATGTAAGCTATCTACTTCTAACAGGCAGCACAAAGGACACTTTAAGAATCTAAGTAGACCGGACGCTATGATTTCTTAGAACTCCGGCGACCTGAGTAACTTAACATAACTGAACGATTTGGTTATTTTATTAAAACAAAAGAATGGAAATATTTTCAGTTGATTCGTTTGAATTGTATTAAACTAGTCAACGCATTGATTTCCTAACAAGATTTCCGACAAAATGAACTTCAACGTTACCGATACGTTATCGAACCAAATGGTCGAGTTATCCAAAACAAAAACGAAATTATTATCTTTTTCACTCACCTTCTTCATTGTCGGTGCTTTTACTACTGCGTCGTCTCGGTGTTGGTATTTTAGTATTCGGTCGTATTTTATCAAAGAGATCGGCTAAGGGTTTGGGACTAGGTATTTTAGTGGGTTCTTGTTTTTTGGGAGCCTAGAAGAATAAAAAAAAGAAGAAAAGTAAATAAAATGTCCAGCATAAATCAATTGAAAGCGTTTTCTTTCCACGTACATGTGTTTCCTTTTCGGGATGAGATAAAGATCGCCGGGTTGTGGGTTTGGGTACATTTGATTTAGCACCCGAATCTTCAGATATTGAACGCATTTGCTCTGGTTTGGGACGATCATAGTATATTTCACCAGTTGTTGCACCAGCACCATCATTGTGTGCCTGCAGTTCGGCATTAGTTACAGTTACACTTTCAACATTTTGCCCCGCTGTTGCTGCTGGCAGTTGAGAATAGTCATCTGGTGGTATTTGTAAATCCCTCGATAGCCTTTTTCTCAGTCGATTATGCATTAGAGGTGTGCGTGGTAAAGCTCCACCGCCAGCTGCCAAACTTGGACCCAAAGAATGCTGCAGCATTGAGGTCTTGCCATCTGTATTGTAGTAACCGTAACTGTTATCATGTACTAATACATTCTCAGCGCTATGCACAATGGGTCTTTGCAATGGTTGATAGCCACCATCATCAGAGCCATCATTGTAAATGATACGAGGCTCACTACTAAACCCAGTGTTGTACGTCTTTTCATATTGCACTTCATCTGACTCGAGGAAGCTATTAGCACTGTCGCCAAAATAGTCTGCATATTCGGGACGTGTGTCGTCTTCTTCAGTGACGTTTTGAAATTGTTGAAACTGCTGTTTTGCTTCACCAAATGTTCGCACATGTACATCTGAGGTTGGATGCGCCATTAGTGCGGATTCTTTTAAACAATCCTGTCTAACCAAACGGCTGGGTGAACGACTCATAGAGCGATTTGCTGTCGGTATTTCAGGCAACAGACGTCGAGGCTCCTGCTGAAGTGCCTTTGTTATGGAATATTCCTCATTGCTATGACTGCGCACTTTTATCATCTTTGAATGATCACGATTATGATGTATATTAACACTTTGACTACTTGAATAATGTTCGGCTGTACCTACCACTGCAGAGTCCGCAACTCCAACTGCTGGCACATTCTGTTGTGACAAAAAGGGCCGAGGGTTTTGTACGCTGGGAAAGAGAAAGTTTTGCTTTTGTCTCGGCGAAATTGGTAGAAATTTTTGAGACGTTGAATTTGGCCCATGCACCGTTAAGGAATTACTATTAAATGCATCCGTATTAGGCAAAGTTTGCTGTCGCATAAACTCTGGCGATCGCCGGAATTGGGGAGATGTCTGCCGTTTGGGTGGCGATGTGGGTAGCAATTTGACATGCTGGTCAGGATTTGGTAAAGTAGCTTGACGCATCATTCTTCCTTTTGGGATGGTCGGCGTATAATCCACATCTTCAGTACTGGTTTGAGCTGGCTGATGTTCGTAAGGTTGTGCTGATTGCTGCAGAGGCGCTTGGTAATTTGTGGTTTGTGGCAACATTTTGCCGCGGTGCATAGGGGTGGGATATGTGGAAGTTGGCGAATTGCCTAAATGCATTGGTTGCGTTTGGCCTTGACCAGGTTCAATCAGATTGCAAGGAAAGGAAGTTTGTCGTATAAAAGGTGGATAGCGCTGTTCCCCTGGAGAACGTTCGGGCGAACGACTGTAACCGCGATTGGGCGATGTTGACATATACATTGGTGGTTGACATGGATTTGCCGGTAGAGTTAATTGTCGACGGACCTGTTAATGAAAGCATATAACATAATTTAGACTTTCCTTAAAATAGATGTGCATAGTTTCATATTGCATTATCAAATGAACTGGCGACAGAATTATGAAATTATAAGCACAAAAAACGACACGCTCCCTACAATTGTAGTACTTTGCTCGTTGTGCTCATTTAAGGCAAGCGGCGTCTTTAGAAGCGTAAAAACCGATGGACAAGGCATATACAGAAAAATACTGTCGAAATGAGCGTTTGCTGCAGTTAATTTTCGGAAGGCGAAAATAAACAAGTAAACGACATCGTCAGAAGTTCTCTGTATTACCAAATCATGCAATTGATATTTTTTTATCATATTTATTTTTTAGCAAGACCATTTGGGAGCATTTGAAAGACTGTGGTTAAGTGAGTGAAGTACACGCAATATATGGTTCAAAATATGATATTCAGATGGTTGTCGGCGTGCTAGAAATTTGCCTTTCGGCATCATATTTCATTAATAATTCACATACTGCTAATTTACAGTGGTTTTAATTAAATAAATAAAAAAAAACAAAAAGGAAATATTTTCAAAGAAAATTGATAACAACAATAACTGGAATCAAACTCACCTGTAGACGATGATGCGTGGGTGGTGTTGGTTGACCTGCCGGTGGCTGTTGAGATTGCGTCTGTTGCTGTGTAATTTGCGCTATTGGCTGTTGCGTCTGTTGTACGTAATTATCACAATCACTTGTTTCGATATTTAATATATCTTCACTATTGTAGGCCGTTGGATATAAAAGACCCTTTTGCATTTGATGTGGTGATGTTGGGGCTGTCAGATTAACGCTGTTATAGTTTTCTAAATTTGATCCGCTACCACTTAGATTAGGATCATTATTTGCTAGAGTTGTGGGCAAAGTTGACTGACGTAAGACACGACGTTGCGGATTCACTTCATATGCTGATGATAATTGCCCAGAAGAATTAGCTCCTATCGGACTAATTGTTATGGCACTACCCGTGTTATAGTTTATAATGGGATGATTCCTGTGCAATGATGGCTGCTGATGCAAATGATGTTGTGGCTGGTAACGAATATCTAATGACGGATAACTACCAGCGGTTTGGGAAACAATAAGATTTTGTTGCTGCGGATAAAGATTGTCGGTAACAGGATTTTGTGCGTTTGGATTATTAAGATCGTCCTCGGGATCTAAAAGTTGTATGATATAAAGTTTAATAAAATCTAAATAATTTCATTTTACTGTATATGGATTTAATTTACTTACTAGATATGGTCCAAGAACGGCGTATGCTTTTCCTTAAAACGTCACTATCATCAGCTCCGCAGGATTCTTTCAGCCACTCTGTCGAAGAAGCTTGTATTTCCCTGCAAGAGGAAAAACAGTTGCATTTGAAGATAAGATATGATAGCATAATGCCTTTTCATTTACTAATAATAAAAACTAGAAGAAAAAAAATGGAAAAAAACTAGCAACAAACAAAATGTTACAGCCAAGTGTTAAGCTGTGTTTGATGTGAAATCTCTTTGTTAAATGACAGCATGAAATCATGCGAATAATCAACTGACACAACAAACATCCGCTGAGACATTCACAGATATAGAAAACAGACATATAGACGCACATCCATACAATTACACATCCATGCTTAAATGCTTAAAATTAATGAAATACATAAAACTGTGTGTAATTTCTTAGCGAAACAACCCAATATCGTTTTGGATTTTCGTACCAAGTGAACTTAAAGCCAACAACAATTGACGGCAACAGTAAAAAAATTTTATTTTTGCTATTGCTGCCAATAAGCCAAGCCAACACCAACGATAACAATACACATCTACACTTATATGTAGATGAGTATAATAATAAAGGTTAAGAAGCAAACATACATACATACATACATTTCTACACACACACACACAAATGCACGTTCGGGCATATATTGAAGATACCTTAGCAACATCCATTTGCTCATCAGCTTAATCAAATGGAAACAAATGATTATCGAAATTATTGAAGTAAATTGCTAACAAATTGAATAAATAAGTACTTACATTAAAAAAAAGGCAATCGCTTATGAAGCCTTAGAAATAATATTTATGATATTCTACAGAAATAATTAAAATTTTCCCCGAACAAAAATATTAAAAAAAAAATTCAATAAAATTTCTTCTCGAATTATCGACCCCTGTGCGCGAAATTATCGTATGTTACACTTTTTTCGAAATCGACTTTTTTATGCAAAAGGGTTCTAAATCCATTAATTCATCTGCAGATAAAGTATTATAGCGATAATTGTTATAGTTATGGAGATAACACTATGTACATTTTATCGTATGTGACAGTTACTGCTGTCAGGCAAATAAAAAAAAAGACGAATAAAAACGATCCTCTGTGAAGTTTAGTTTTTGTAACATACAATAATTTCGCGCACAGGGGTCGATATGTTTGTCTTTTATGGTTGTTTAATTTATCTTCGATAAGGTTATAGAATCTTAAGATTTTAAAATTAATTAAGACGCTCTTCAAATTAACATAAATAATAACACACTTTATTAAATATTTACAATTTTTAGTCCTCGTAAGAAAAGAAAAAATAACATTCGTTTCGTAATACACTATTTCTCAACTGGAATATATAATTCTCTAATACGCCAACACACTAATATTAATGACTTAAATGCGGTAGAGTCATTGTATTCGAATACACACTGACACACACCATACCGATTAAAGGAAAAAAAATCGACCCAACTATATTTGTAGGAACTAGTGCTGTTACGAATGGTCGTATTCGTATCGCCGAATATTCGCCTATTTAATGATATGCGTATTCGCCAAATTCAAACGAAGATTTCGTGAATATTTTGAGTATACGAAAAGAAAAATTAAATACATAAAATGAAACAAAAATATTAATTATGTAATTACAAATTTAAAGAAATTACCCAACGTTAGAAAAAATTCATTATGATTATTTAGCTACTGAAGATTTTGATATTAACACCAAATCAAATGTTGCATATAGACCAGCTAAACCATATAACAAACATAGATAAATAGAAATATTAATTTTGAATGATTTTTATTAATACCAAAACCTTTCTCTTAGTAAATTAAAAAAAAAATAAATAAAATAAAAACAGAAAAAAAAACTAAATTTTAATTACAAATTTTGTAATATCAATTAAATAATAATTGGATTTTCAGCTGTAAAGAACTTAATAGTATCAACTAAATTATTATTCTTGACTTGAATTAATTTTTTTAATAATAGTACAATAATTAAAAATTTAATTAAATATTTTGGGAATTTCAAACAAATTTTTAATAGCAAAAAATATACTCGTATCAATGCAATTTTATTGGGTATTAACTTATATTTCTATACATATAAAAGGTGCTCCATTATTGTATTTAAAAATACAATCAGATACATAAAGGTAAGCCATTATTTTGTGTATTTCTTAACAAAAAATAATTATTTAACTATTGAGACCAAGAATTAATTAATAATTTAATTGAATTGATTAAAGTTTTAAATGCAAAAATATATTATTGTAATTAAACGTGTTAATTGAAAATAAAAAAAGTAGAATTATTTTTGTGTACTCCACAACTGCAATGAAAACGAAAAACTCTTATCTGTTCATAAATGATGTGTTAGTAATCAAATGTTGAACTTCAGAAATATACGTCAAGGCGATTACTTGGCGATGTGTCACCATGCAACCTCTAACACCGTTCACTAAACTCTCGGTTTTACGCACTAAACACTCTAGTTCTTTTTCACATAAAATTTTTTAACATAAAATTACTTAACAAACAGTGTCAAAGTGAACACCTTCACTGCGTTAGTGTAAGAGAAATAGTAATTTTGAAAAAAATCAGTATAATTTTAGTGGGAATAAGTCTTAGGGTCTCTTTCACCAAACATATTTAAACACAATTTAATTTAATTAATGATTTTTATTTAAAGTATGTTTAAAAAAATTTTATTTTCTAATTATATTATTAATTGACCTTTTTTATTATATTTTTTTGATATATATTTATTAAGCCTGAGATCTTTTTTTTATCTTATTTTGTTTATTATTATTCGATATTTCGTTAACAGCTTGTTAACATCATCAGGAATAATAGGAAATTTCCTTTTTTTTATTTTTATTTTCACCAACTGAAAGTATGGTAACGCTCTGATATTTAATGTGATAGCGTCAAGTTACAGCTTTTTAAAAAGCTGTTTTAAAGCTGTTTTAAAGCTGTTTCATGCTGTTGCAAAATCAATATTTAAATGCAGAGTGCTGGCTACTTAAACAGTATTTAAATATTCAATGACTATATCCATATGAAAATGAAAATCGGCATTCAAATATGAATTGATATTTAAATAGAATTGGTGAAATAGGCTCTTAGACATGTATATTTATTATTATTAAATATTAGTATTAAATTTTTGAAGCTTCCTTTTTAGTAGCCATTTTTAGCAATTATTTTACTTCGCCAGTGCTACACAATACCGACGAAGGAGGGCGTTCTAATGTGCCTGTGCATTGGATACAGCTGAGGCTGTTACTGTTCAGTGACCAGTGACTACGCCTTCGCCACTGAAACCTTCCGACAACAACTGACAGAAAGACACACAAATGTACATCAGAAAAAATGCGAGATGTTTTTATGAGTCCGAAACCCAGGAAAAATTTTTCATTTTGTAGGCAACGTGCAGACTACTTCGACCATCGCCACTCTCATGGTGGGAAAGCAATACATCATGTTGCTCGAACTTGAGATACGATAAAATAAATAATTTTCTTGAATAGAGACGAACAAAACGTGTAAATTGTGTAAAAATCTGACACATATACGGTTTGTACAAAATCCAAGTTTTATTAATGTTTTCCAAATGCAAAAATATGATTTACATACTGATTTCAATACCGTATAGATATGTAGTCCATTTTATGTTACTTTAAAGTCCTTTCCTCCATATTTACTTAAAAGAAAATATTCAGAAAAGATATATTCACAGTCAGTATTACTTTTTCTCACCTACTGCACTCCAAATTGGTGTTTTGCAACATAAATGCATGATAAAATCACAGTTATTAAAACAAAAGGATTCGTATTTGGCTTTCCATGTTTAAAGGGTGAAATACCCACATCACTAACGTCTCGCTCGCTCGGAACAATCGTTCGTGATGTCACTAAATATTGCCTGGCCAAAAATTTATACTCTGCGCCGATAGTGGGATCGTAGCTTATTTCAGTGAATGTTTATTTTTTTTTCTAGGATTGTGGATTTGTATCAGCTGAAGGCGGTATTGTTCAGTGACCAGTGACTATTCCTTCGCCACTGAAACCTTCCGACAACAACTGACACACAAAGACACACTAATGCGAATCAGAAAACTGTGAGATGGTTTTTTTTTTATAATTTTAGTCTGAAACTGGGGTTGAACCCATGTCTGTTTTGGTTTTTTATATAATAAATGCGCACCTAAATTGGTTTATTAACGTGTATTTATGAAAGCTCCTAGCAGAGGATTCGTCATTCAGAAAATTTAAAACTGATAGATGTTGACCGATTATTGGATGTTAATGTTTTCACACTTGGCACGTCTGAATTTTTGCATTGTATTCCCACACGTGCGCTAACAAATTGGAAGTAGTGCATAAAAACAGAATAATTTTTAATAAAACGAATGCACTTTAAAGATTTGCATTGTCTTGATGAAAGTCTGCATTCAAACGTTAATTATCTCGAATGGTTTTGTTGCTTTTATGCCCGATACTGTACATTTTACATACATCCGTACATATGTATGTACGGAGTTACACGTGATTAAACATACCACACACAAAAAATACATTCTTATAAGTTTATTATAATTATGACATACATGTCTGTAATTGAGAAGTTGCACCTAATTTTTGTTACATATTTCCAAGTAAACATTCCTACACAGAAAACAATACGTACAATATAAATGGATAACACCTTTAAGCAATGATGAAATAAATACATATGTATATGTACATATATGTATGTATGGGTTTTTTAAACTTCATTAAATTTATTATTATAACTTGGCATGAGAAATGAAATAGTTGTGGAAATTTAAAGGTAACGTGCGTACTTGACATCAGGTCTTGAACTCTTGTTGTTCGCTCTCAATATGGGTGTTGAATTCTGATGGATTTTATTGCTGAATGTATTACAAACACGTTTTATTATATTCCATGCTGTAAAAAAGACATCAGCAAATACTTTATATACTTTAAGTGATTATAAATATACAATGAACGAAATAACGTATGTACGAGTGTGTATGTATCGAGTATTTTTGTTTTAGCTGCATCAGAACTTGAAACGATAATACAAGACAGATAAATTGGTGAAATGAAGTTTTTTTATTCTAATCTGGTAGATAATTTCAAGGCATTTATGCCTGCTGCGGCTACGAGTTATACGGTCCATTCGATATGTCAAATTTGTGACTACTTTTTCCAATAAATCAGGCCGTATGGCGTCAATGGTGGCTTGAATATGGACTTCCTATGTTTCGAGAGTTCCTGCTTTTGCGACACAAACCAATGACTTAATGCAGCCCCATAAAAAGTAATCAAGAGGCGTTAAATCGCATGAAGGAGGGGTCTACGCCAAGTTGCGCCGTCTTGTGGCAAGATAATGTCGTTGATGTTTAACTAATTCTTTTTTGGAAACAAAAAAAAAAGACAAACAAGTTCAGAACGACGAGGAATGGATATTTCGGCGTCTTCTTCAATATTTCACGCTACAGCACCAATATTGCCTTCGATAAACACATTTCTTTCGATGGTGTTCTTTCTCGTGATGATTATTTTTTTTTCTTTTATCTTATCACTATCTCACAACTCTGCTTTTGCAAGTTCTTTGTTTTTATATCAGTTGTAGTAGCGCCTCTGATGTCAAGGAGACGTATTACATTTTTGAAGCTTCGTTTTGGTAGCCATTTTTAGTAATTTATTTTACTTCGCCGACGCTACACAATACCAATAAAGGACGACAATACCAATAAAGAATTGGTTACAGCTGAAGCCGTTACTGTTCAGGGACCAGTGACTCTGCCTTCGGCACTGGAGCTTTCGGACAGCAACTGACACAGAGACACACAAAGGTACATCAGAAAAAATGCAAGATGCTTTTATGAGTCTGAAACTGGGGTTAAACCCAAGAAATTTTTAGTTTTGTAGCCAACGTGCAGACTAGTTCAGCCATCGCCCCCATCGATAAGAATAAAAGTAGTGCGAAACGATCAACAACTGCACGAAATACATGCTCACTAAGCCGATTATGTCGACCGCCAAATGGACAAAGTGCTGTATGAATTTCGCTAAGAGATTTATTTTTTTTAAAGTAACTTTCCAAAATTTTTAAGCGTTGTTCTGGCATTAAACGATTCCTGAACAGAAATGTCAACACAGTTTACAATTGGCAGCTGTCAGACCATAGTTATCGATAGTTATGATGCAGCTAAAATAACACCCTGTATATACCGCTTAATTCCGTGAGACTGCACTTATCTAATTAAAAACAATTTATATTATAAAATATGTGGTGTTTTTCGGTAGTCAATGAAATATTTAATATACAGTCGACTGTCAATAATTTTCAATTCAAGGGACAGGGCAAAAATTCAAATAATCGAGAGCTCAAATTAACAAGTGTTGGAATAAAACCAAAATCAAAGAGCAACTGCTCTTTCAAGCATTGGTCCGAACGATTTAATTATTTTTTGTTTGTTTGTTTAAGAGCGGCGATAGATGAGGTAGTTAGTACGTTGACTACAAAACCAAAAGTCCTGTGTTCGAGACCAGTATCCGAGTATCAGAAAAACATTTTTCAGTGGCGAGGACATAGTCACTGGTTACTAAACAGTACCGGATGCACTTGATGCTAATCCACAAGTAACATCAGAGAATCCACCTTCGTCGGTATAGTGTAGCATCATCGGCGAAGTAAAATAATTAATAAAATGCCTACCAAAAACAGCTTCGAAATACGAATGCATCCCCTTGACACTAGAGATGCTGTTACAATGCTAGAAAAAAACGTGCAAAGCAGAGTTGTAACAATTCTACCACTAACTCTTTCCTTAGTTCGGCTGCATGCATTGCATACGTAGGAGACATGGTCCCAGAAAAAAAAACAGTTGAAAGTGTAGAATGCAGGGCAGCAAAACTTAAAACTATACAAAGAAATTGAGTAAGATGACAGAGGTATGGCTAAAAAATTAATGAGAGTAGACAGCGTGTGCGCGCAATAAAACATTCGGATGATTTCTTCAAAAGACTGAAGATACCAAAATGCATGGAGTTTTCAATGGATGTTCAAATCGACTGTATATGTACATATATATACCCAGTAGGAAATGTCTATAGTGAAACAGTAAAAGTAATAATGACTTACTACACCCTAGGCAACGAAACTAGAAGTACTACTGACTATGTACTCCACTTGGGGACATATGTATGTAGATAAAGCAACCAGATATTTACTATGGATACTGAGACTAGTTTCGTCATAGTTTTTAAAAATTATTTCTACTTTCTTTAGCTGAGTTGTTATACAAAAATTCCGCGGGAAAACTTTTCTGATTGATATTTATTTTCAACAAAACGAAACAATTTTAAAAAAGAAGCAGAAGCATAGGTTTTCAGCTGTCAAAGTTTCTCTACACACAAACGGCAAGACGGTTTGTCACCAATGTCACCAATTTATGGCACAAAAGTGCTGACTGAGAGATACTTCACCCCAGGCTTCCTTCAGGGTACTCTTCCATCTCTTTTCGAAATTGGAACTGGAATCGTCACTTGAATCGAACATATATTTCTCCAGAAGTTGGTGTAAAATATTAAATTAACAAGACATATACATAACAAGTTAATGTCGATACAATACTTTTATTAAATGCCAATTTAACATTGAAGTGAAAGCAAAGGCAATAGTGTGTATGTATGTAGATGTGACGGGGGCAATAATGTCGACGCCTATCTCTGTAAGAGATGTAGCACTAAGTAATTGAGATGTCTGCGAATAATAGTGGCATTGTCTGATACTTAATTTTTTGGAAAGGCATAGCGTAAACTAGAGACAGTTGGTGAAGAGAGGAGTTGGGCTTTATTCTAACAAACTCGGCCATCGCTCGCTTTCTTCATTTTAAAGGTGAATTGCAGAATTTCTGGTGCTAAATGGATGGACTGATTAATTTTTAAGTCATATCTTATTTTATTTAACATGGCATTTTTCATTGCTCAAATATCCCTCAAGAAGGCGCTGTCATGCACATTAATCATAGACACAAATGCATGGATTTGAACCCACTACCTTCATTCAACACGATAAGTGCTCAGTCAACAGCTTCAAACAAATATTAAAATTTTGATATTTTACCTTGTTACTCGTTTTCCATATCCGCAAAAGATATCTTGTCGATATCTATTATTTAAATTGAAATTTTGAAATCTAAATTTCTTTTTGAAAAACAATTTTTGTTTTCTTTTATTTATTTAAACTTTGTTTTCTTGGAAGTTGTTAGCAAAATATTTGGAAAACCAATAAAAGATTTTATGCCAATTTAAAATTTCACATGTATTTGGCAAAATTTTCAGTAAAACAAATAAGAAAAACTTATGGAAAGCATTCAATGAAAGTTTTAAAACTAAAATGTTGCACAAACATGTGTAAAAGTGACAAGACATTTGCAATGTTGCATACAAATCGTACAATTTATAACGTACGCAGAAGTGACATAAAAAATTGACAATTTGTAAACAATACCAAAACAGCGCGCACACATACACACACACACACATACATAAGTACGTACACTCTACGTCCCACCTGCTGGCTGAGTAGTTGGCGTATTGACTCTGCAACCAGACGATTCGTGGTTCGCAACCCCGATCAGACAAAAACATTTTTCGGCTATGTCTGCGGCAACAGCTCTTTCCTTCATCGGTAAATGAGCAATAAAACGTCGTTGAAGTAAATTAATAAATAAAATAGCTTTCACGTTATTGCGTCAGCATATCACCTAAGAAACAGCAACTCTGCCTTGCAAATTCTCAAAAACACATAATTGCCGACTTGTACTAGAATTTAGCTCTCTACCATTCCTTCATTTCACCAGCTGTCTCTTCTCTACACTATCACGTCACTGGTTTCGATGCATGCATTGCGTAGCAGATATCTCGAATCTTGAAGGGGTCTCAAAAGAAAGTTTATCGATCGATGGCAAAATAAGTACGACTTTTACCGAAACAAAGTTCATTAGTTCTATAAATGCAGAATTCTGGAATTATCTTCTATAAACTAATATCGTAGAAATATATAAAAACTCGTGTGGGCATGACTCATTTCCTCTCAGCTGTGCAAATGGCTGAAGCGGTAAATGCCTTGACTCTGCAGAGCGAAAGTCATAAATTCATACCATAGGATAGCTAGTCCTAAATAATCTTACGAGAAAAATTGTGTGATCGTCTAAGTAACAGATTAATACATCACGACCCTCAGAATTCCATGGTTAGAGGAGCAGAAACAATTGGACTTTTCAATAACACTCAGCACCATCGCATAAGGCTGTTAAGACGGAATGTTTTTTCCAAAGAAGATTTACGCCTTTATTAATTCACCGTTTCCATAAGGTTCATTCTGGAGGTAAGAACTAAAAAACATGAGAAATATAACGCATTCAATAATACTCTTCGAGGTTATTAGGCCTGCTCCATGTAGCGTGTGAGACCTTCTCGAGCAGACTTGATGCGCTGAAAGTGATTACATCCATCCAGCATTTTTATTTGGATGTATGTTTGTGCGGCTGGACTGCTTCAACTTAATTTTAACGCAGATATCTTCCACCAATTGAACTGAGATTTTGTACACACGTTATTGGACAGACTGGGAAACCTGTCCAGCGATAACTAAAAAGTAAGAAATACATTAAAAGTCAAACACAATTTTTGAAAAGCAACTTTTTATGCAAATGCTCTAATAATAATAAAAAAGACTCTTCCTTTAAAACTTTGACTATCAACTTACAACGATATTGCACAATTTATATGTTATAAAAGCTTGTCGTTAGATTTAAAAGATAAACAAGGAAATTGAATAACTTGTTGTTATTTATTTTAATTTTTACAATTTTCAAACTTTCATAGACAGGTAAGTACTCGCGAGATTTACCTGTGTAGCTGTGTATAACAAATGTCGTAGATATCTTCGACAAACTTTTATATGTTTGAAAAGGAAAATCTATTTTATTATTTTTAGCACATTTAAATAAAAACACACATTTATATAAAAAGCGAAAGTCGAAAGCGAGTTCTAAATTTTATTGGTTTGCTTGTGCATCAGAAACAAAATATCGATAAAAGCTACCTGCTGTACGGTATACATAGTCTCTTTAATGCGCTATAAAAAAAATGGAAAAACGAAAAAAAATCAAGATTTCTCTGTATCCATACAGTACTCTATTTGGTTAATGCTTCGTTAGCTCTTTAGTGGATTTTTCGTAATTTCTGAATACAAATTCAAGATTCTTATGTTCAAAATTCAACTAATCAATCGAGAATTGAATTTCAATACTGAACACAAAACCAAAAATCTATAAACAAAAACATAACAATCCATGAGTTCACTTTTTTCATTACATATGCATATTTCTATTTTCAGATTTTCCTTCACATCTACAATATGTGTTCGGTATTCAACTTTTAATTAACGATTGATTAATTGAATTTTGAACATAAGAATCTTAAATTTTCAGTCAGAAATTAGGAAAACCCCTCTGATGATCTAACGAAGCATTAGCGAAATAGTTCCTTGGGGATATGCTTTCTTCCTCAATTATTGAGTTTGCTTTTCTAGAAAATATTTCAAGAGAATATCATAAAGTATGTAATAATACATTTCATATATTTTTTTTTCGGGAAGAAGCACAATTTCGAAATGAGAATCATACATATGAAGAGATATACCCAAAATAAATACAGTTAATATACAATACTACATGCGCACGGTGTTTTTTTTTTATCTTGGACCAGCACTCAGGAGATGACTCCTACACATGCAAGGAGAAACGACAGGAGGTGAGGCTTAATTAATTATATTAGTCTCACTTCTATTTTTATTTTGACCTTTATTAACATTTTTTAATTATATATTTTTTTTTTTTATTATATCGACCCCTGTGCGCGAAATTATCGTATGTTACATCTTTTTCGAAATCGACTTTTTTATGCAAATTTGTTCTAAATCCATTAATTCAACTGCTAATAAAATATTATAGCAATAATTGTTACAGTTATGGACATAACACTATGTACATTTTATCGTATGTGACAGCTAATGCTGTAAGGCAACAACAAAAAAGGAATAAAAACGCTCTCATGTAAAATTTAGGTTTTGTAACATACAATAATTTCGCGCACAGGGGTCGATATATTATATTATTTTATATTTTTTAATTAAAAAAAAAAATATTTTTGTTAATACAAATTATTATTTCCTGACGATGCTACCTATTTGGTAGCGAAATATTGAATAATAATTAATTGTTAAAAACTTTTCATGAAAAAGACCATCGCTGAAAAATAAATATAATTAAAAAACTTAATTGATTATTTCGCAGCTCTGCTTTTGCAATTTTTTATTTTATACTCGTAGCAGTGCTGAAGCTTCGGTTTAGTAGCCATTTTTATTGTTATTTTACTTCGCCGGTGCTACACAATACCGAGGAAGGAGGGCCTTCTGATGTGCCTGTGGATTGGATAAAGCTGACTAAGCCTTCGCCACTGAAACCTTCTGACAACAACTGACACAAAGACACACAAATGCACAACAGAAAAATGCGAGATATTTTATTAAGGAGTCTGAAACTGAGGTTGAACCCAGGAAAAATTTTTCCTTTTGTAATCAACGTGCAGACTACTTCGACCATCGCCATCCGCATGATTTTAATATTCTTTTCTTTTGTTTTTTAATTTTTCATTTGATTCAAAATACATTAGCATGCTGGCCGATGGACAGCCTGGCGTAGATGAGAAGAAAAATCTAAAAATAGAAATACATGGTGGGCCAAAAATAATCACCCGAGGCCAAAGTAATCACCCGATGTCTTTTTGCTGTAATTTTATTTAATAAAAACCTTTGGATCTGCATGTATCATATCATAAGCAGTGCCAAAATTTGTCTTAAAAATAAAAATTACAGCAAAAGAACATCATTATGCCCCGTGTGATTACGTTTGGCCCACCCTGTTTGTATGGGTAATAAAAAAATATTTCTTCATAATACCCCACTTCAAAGCCGAGCGCGTGTCCCGTTCTAGTTCCATATTTTATAACAAATTACCTTTTTTTTTGCTATTTATTAGACTGTTTTTATTTGAAATAAAATGACAATATTCTTAGCTTGAATAATATTAACATTTTTTTTTTCCAAAATACAATCTTTGGTGTACGAATATTAGTTTTGCATACTGTATTTGCCACTTTTTAGCAAACAAGTTCTGTTTTTTATTCTCCGCCCTGGCATTTCAATACATTGAAACGTTGACAGACACTAACGCAATACATTGAAAGTGGAAAGATACTTTTTGTTGTTGCTTTTGTTTTTATATAGAACAATGTAACAAATAAATTACATTAAAAATTTACAAAGAAACGACAACAACAACAATAAACAAAGTTTATATATATATATATATGTATGTATGTTTATGTATGTATGTATGCAGTATATTCGACATATATTTTTTTCTGTCTTTTTGCTTAAGTCAGTGAATATTCAATGGCACATAAATGACACATGAAAACAACTGGCTGTTGTCAGTGGGTTGAATTTACAATTGCAATCTTTCTACAAAATACAGAAACAACCACATTAACATTTTGCAAAAATTTTAAATGCGACGATAACTTGAATCGATTAATTTTTAATTTAAAATTTACTACATTTGATTGACAATTAAATCGAATTTTTTTTGTATCGATTAACTGTTTAATTGATGAAAATGATATATAAATTTATACATCACAATTTTTGGAGCAGAAAAATATAATTAAATTATTATAAAATTATAATACGAATAATAATAATAACGTGTATAAGTCAACTTAAGTAACTGTGCGAATATATGCAAATTATATGTGTCAAACTATAATGTACTTAATAGTCACACATCAGCTGTCAATTGGTAATCCAAAGTGTCAAACTGAATATACGAGCGCCAAGATAGCGTCAACAAAATAGCATCGAATTTGGGAATTTAAAATCCGCGAAAAAAATTTAACGCGAAACATTGTGGGTATTTTAATCATATCTTTAAAATTGGGAGTTTAAAAGTGGGAAATGTTTATTGCATGGTAATTACATCTATGACAGGCCTTATTGTTTTAATGGTTTTTAGCCAAACGAGGCTTTCGCACGTACAAACACCTAATCTGAAAGCAGACACTTTTCCCTTTAAAACGGTTCCCCCACGTTTGGCCAGGAGAGAGATAGCGTCGATTTTTTTGCCAATTCCGAGAACACCAATTTTCTCGGAAACGGCACTTAGAAGGGAAAAGTATCTGCTTTCAGAAATCGAGGTCAAATTCAAAAGAAAAGGTGAATTTTGAATTTTTTTTGAAAAGTATTTATTTATTCATCAGTATCCATTTTGCCCCCTTCGAAGTAATCCCCCTCAGATATAATGCACTTATGCCAGCGTATCTTCCAAACCTCGAAGCACTTCTGAAATGCGCTTTTCGTTATGACCATCAGTTTGTTCTTCGATTTTGACTTTATCAATTGTGGCAAAAT
Organism: Dexiosoma caninum; assembly: GCA_963924685.1. Lineage (NCBI taxonomy): Eukaryota > Metazoa > Arthropoda > Insecta > Diptera > Tachinidae > Dexiosoma > Dexiosoma caninum. The sequence continues at coordinate 89,743,028 of OZ004725.1, forward strand.
GCTTTCTTTTCGTTATTCTCTTCAGTTTTTGGAATAGGAAAAAGTCGCAGCGTGCCAAATCTGGTGAATAAGGTGGCTGAGGCATGACTACGGTGTTGTTTTTGGCCAAAAAAATCACGTAGAAGCATTGATGGGTGAGCTTGTGCATTATCGTGATGCCGAATCCATGATATTCTTTTCCACAATTCCGATCGTTTGAGCCGTATTCCTTCACGCAAACGTTGCATAACTTCCCTGTAGTATTCCTTGTTAACTGTACGACCTGTTGGCAAGAACTCACCACACCATTGTAATCGAAGAAAACAAAATTCACCTTTACTTTTGAACAGACCTCGTATATGGATGTGTATATGTGCGAAAGTCCGGTTTGACTGTCATAGATGCAATTAGTCATTTCCACACTTTTAAACTCGCAATTTTTTACATATGATTAAAATACCCACAATGTTCCACGTTAAATTTTACCCGGATTTTAAATTCCCAAATTCGACGCTTTTTTTTGTCGCATGTACTGAGAACATATTCTATACCGCATGAGCTGTTTATGTGTTGCGTGAATGAAACATTTAAAATCTGCTAAGGAAAATGAAGACGAAACAAGTTTTAATTTAAATTTAAGAGAAAATGTAGAGAAAAGGTTTCCGTAAACGTTTGCACACGCAATACTAAACTTGCTCACATTTTAATAATGTTTATTATGGCACTCTTTAGTACTTTCGTCCATAAATTACATAGAAGAGAAACTAATAGCACACAAGTGTGAAGCAGTGCACTGTAAGTTCACGTAAGCACAATATAGTGATGGTGGCGATGGCTGAAGTAGTCTGCACGTTGACTACAAAAGAAAAAAGTCCTGGGTACGATCCCAGTTTCAGACTAAGTCATAAAAACATATCGCATTTTTTCTGATGTGCATTTGTGTGTGCCTTTGTGTCAGTGGTTGTCCGAAGGTTTAAGTGGCGAAGGCATAATCACTGGTCACTGAACAGTACCGGCCTCAGCTGTAACCAATCCACAGGCACATCAGAGCGCCCTCCTTCGTTGGTATTGTGTAGCACCAGCGAAGTAAAATAATTATTAAAATTGGCTACTAAAACAAAGCTTAAAAATTGGCTACGTCGTTGATTTCAAAGGCGCTAGAGCACTGCTATTAACAAAGAACGTGCAAAAGCAAAGTTGTAAGATAGTGAAGATTCACTATCCTCCTGTTATCTATCTCACTGTCCATTTCCTCTAGTTCCAGCACAATGCGATGCATATGTAGCGATCAGCTCCTGAGTGCTGGTCCAAGATAAAAAAGTGATATTACAATAGAAAGCGTAATTCTTGCACAAATCGCCAGTTGTGGGTTTTTTTCTTTTTAGAGAATTTGAAAAGCAGTATTGCTGCATCTTTGAAGTTATGTTGGCGCATTCACTTTTAAGTGAAATATTATTTGTTATTATTTCACTTCGTCGACGTCTTATTGCTCAAATGCGATTCGAAGAAGGGCGTTGTTAGCTACTCACTGTACAGTTTATTTACATTCAAATCTTTATTTTTTTTTTTTTTTTTTTTTGTCTTGGACCGGCACTCAGGGGATGACCCCTACACATGCGATGCATTGTGCTGGAACTAGGAAATTAGGTTATGGGAAGGAGGATAGAGGGAGTAGTGTTTATTGACATTTGATTTAAATGTTCCCATGCTAAAAGTGACAGGAAACACCTCTGCGGGTAGTCTATTCCACATACGTGCCGTTCGGCCAAAAAACGAATTTTCCCTGTAATGCGTAGTGCGAGTCGCCCTCAAATCGACCACAAATGGATGCGCTCTTAATGATGATCGCGTCGTGCGCACGAATAACCGGGTTTTGGGAACAAGTTTCCTGATTTCATTAGAACACATCCCATTATAGTAACGATAGAACAACGAAACGCACGAAACGAAACGAGAATGAATTTTTTCAAATTGATATGTTATGCATAACAAACATTTAATATTTTGTTTTACAATAATTGTTTCATGTGTAACTTAGCGACAAATCATTTATTTCGTTGCGTGTCATAATTTCCACGGCTGCCATGACACTCCAAAGAGTGGCATGCTGTCTGACATTTTGGCATACAAGGTTTAAATAGTGGCTGTAAAACTTTGTAAAATCCAAAATATTTGTTGCATCAATTCCTTTTGCTTTTTGTTTTAGAAGTACCGTTAGCCTCAGTGTAAAAATGTATGTTCTACCAACGCTACGTTGAAAATGCAAATACGCATTTTATTTCGTTAATATGTTGCATAAAAGCTGCTCGTGATTTCTATTTGTTTAGAAACATGTTCATATGGCACTCAGCAACATAATTTATACAACCTACAAGTCCTACAATAGAACGTGAATTAGGCGAGTTCTTTTACTACGACTTATTTATTTATTTTTATGTAAATAAAACTGGTGCTACAATTTTTTTTTTAATAAAAGATAACATTATTTAATGCAATGTTTCTTCTTTGTTTGTCCATTGTTTGGCAGTTGTAAACTTTTTCAATAGTTTGGTTGTATTCCATTTATTTTAAATTTATTTTCGTGAAGAAGCCACTCAAATAACTTTCGAAATAATGAAAGAAGTAATTTGATTTTTACAATAAAAAATAAAACCGGATTAATGGAAGTATTACAAGAAGCTTTATTTAATTTCTTGTTGCCATGAACTTAAGCTAAATTGATAATTAGAAAAAAATTGTATCGTTGTTTATTTTCTTTAAAGATTTTACAATGTTGAAGATTAATTTGTATTTTTCTTTTGGATTTCAAAGTTATTAAGCGTACACCAGAAGTATTCCTAGCTTTAAAAATATTAAACTTTTGAGAATTAACTTGACATTAAACTTGAATTAAAACTTGACATTAATACATTTAATTAATATGGGAAAATATTTTAACTTAAGTGGGGCAGGTATCTGCAATTCAATTCGTTTAACAATCAAATGAAATACAAAAATATTTACAGACTGAATAATTTAAATATCGCAAGCCAATCATGCTCAAAAAATAATAACAATAATAAAAAAGTACTCAATAAACCAATGATTAAAATGTTAACAATTGGACGACATTTATAAAATTTTAAAGGAAAACAACATCGAAATTTCGCTTACATTTGTTTGTGACAAATTACACAAACCCAATCGGTGGTACGTGTGGTAAATTCGCGGCATGCTTTGCACACCCTCAATTTACACACACGACAGGGTGCGCCACGATTTGAAATGCGTCCTAACTCGGTGTTGCAGCGAGCGCAGTGGCGATTGGATTCGTGCAGCAGGGGTTCAACAGGAAAATGGCGATTGCTTTGTTGGTGTTGCTGATATTGTTGCTGTCCTTGCTGCTGATGCTGTTGCTGGTGTTGCTGACTTTGATTTAATGCTGGCGGTGTTGAGCAAGTATATGTTGTAGTTGCTGTACTAACAGTAACACCACCACTACCACGGGTGCCAATTAGGCCACCACCAATTTTTAAAACGCCTTTACGTCTCAGTGACATTAATTCGGCACGAAGGAGCCTAATCGCCACAAAATTTAATAAACATGAAAATTGTTGGGGAACATATGAAACATACAAATTTATGTCCACGTTATAAAAAATAGTCGTCGGTACAAGCGTTAAGAAACGTTGACATTTTTTTTTATTAATTTTTATTTTAAAACAAAATTTATGTGCATGAAATTTTAAATATTAAACTTGCAAATAGATAGGAATTAGTTTTGTGTAAACACAGAAGGCATTTGTTTTGTTTGTTGGATTTTATTTTTTATTGTTGACGTAAAATTCGATATTTTATGTGATTAGTTGTGGTCGTAGTTGTTGTTTGTTATTTATTTTTTTATTTAAATGTGGCATGTATTTAATCAAATTTTTATTAGTAGTGGGTGGGTACAAAACATACACACATAAACAGACATATAAAGAAAGAAAGAAAGAGAAAAACGAAAAGAAAAGAGTGCAAAGAATATTTTGTTAGTACGAAAATATGTATGTCTGCAATAATTATGTAATTGTCATTAGTTTTAAGAAACAGAAAATTTTTGTATTATTTGAAACAATAGAAAAAATTCAATCTTCAAATTGTGATTTGATTTGTAATACATTGGAAAATAATACCTCCTAAAAATATGCAATATGCTGTTAAAAATTTTTATAAACTCACCATTGACGTATGCGTGATATTTAATTATGACTGTTATGTTGATACATTAATCATACGCAACATAACGATTGTAAATTATTTGTTTTGTATTAATCATACGTTACCATCATAACAGAGCAAAATAACTTTCACAATTTTATGTTTAATTCAAGGAATACATTTGTGAACATGTAGAAGATGATTAATATGGAGAAGCGATTTCATCGCCGACACGTGCGATGGGAATGGGAATCACAACCATGTGACAATTGTTAATTCAATACCAACATCGTCGAGCGAAATGGTCGCAACGGCCCAATGCTGTATAGTTTTTAACTCCGATATAGCATACATAAATGCAACCGTAATCGTGGCTGAGAGTTAATTGAAAGTTCTCTCGATAAAAATTCTTTGGCTTCCTTCCGCTGTTGCGTATGTATGCGTATGTATGTAAGAAATTTTATTGGAACCTGCAGACAATTTAAACGCAAACAGCTATTAAATTTTCAAATTATTATGCAGTTAAAACAGAATTTAACCACAACTCTGTTGATTTAGGTTGCAATGGTGTGTAGATAAAACACGTTAAAAAATTCAGAAAAAAAAACTGTTCATATTTAAAAGTTTTTCACAAAGTCCCTATTTTAGAGTCGTCAATGGGAGGAGAAAAGTGTTCATATTATCGTGAGTGCACTGTACTTCAATGTAATGTGCTTTAATGGAATCGGAGAACTCCTTATTGAAACGCTCTGCTTTTGACTAACAGTACGACCTTCTTCAAAAGCACATCCATTTGTCCTCCATTACCCAGTATCAGAATTTCAGTACAAGATTTTAATCAATTTAATTGCAGTTACATGATATTACGTTCCTAACTGCTAATTTTTTGATTGCATTTCATGATCCCATTTTGAAATCATGCAATCAATTCGATAGAAAGGATTACAGTAAAATTATTGAATCTCAATTGATATATTAATTGATTGCACTTAATTTGATTGTAATTATCTAATTCTATAATTGCAATTAAATCGGGTAATTGCATTCAAACCCAGTAATTGCAATCAAAATTAAATCAGAATAAAAGCTCCATTCTCTAGAAATAAAGCTGACTCTGATAATTTTAAATTGCCAACCATGTACATTTTTCTAAATTTATTACACATAATTTTTAATTGCAATTAGTTAGACATATAAAAAATGCAAGAAATGTCCAACACGCCTACGTTTTTCATATCATTTTGGATCCTAAAAGTTACTCTCTTTAAAAAACTGCTATCAATTGTGATTGCAATCAAAGTGACTTCAAACAAACTGATTTAATTTTTTGATTTCAAAAAGAAATCCTGTCAAAATTACAATCTTTTGTGATTGCAACAATTTTAGAAAAAATACTTTAATAAATTAATTGCAATCAATTCGCTTGCAAGAAAATGTGCTTTTGAAATCATGCGTTTGCAATAAAACTCCTGTTTAAATCATGTGATTGCAATCAATTCTCCTGAATTTCCAACTGTAGTAAAAGTTCAACTAAATAATATTCACTTGAAATATAACGGTTTCCAATAGAATCTGGTGGAAAGATCAAAATTTCGGGTGGAAACTATTAAATTTTAGTGCGAAACTCCATTTATATTTGACCAGAAAAATAAAAGTCACAAAGTAATTATTAATTTGGTGTATTTATTGCAAAACTCATAACAAACATAATATGAAAAATATTTCAGTTTTCATTATAGACACATTTTTTGCCATAACTGCGCTTTAAAAGTCGTGTCTGGCAATTTCGTCGTTGAAGATATTAAATCGAAATTTCCTATTGTAATATTTGGTATGGGCGAGCATTGATCACAATGAAACACGTAAGTCGTTGGCTTAAGACTAACTTTATTAAACTCAGAAAGACTGACAATTACTTAAAACTAATACAACTAAAGAGGTACCAGATTGTATGCATATCAGCTATAAAGTATTTTCTTAGCTCAGCCTCAAAATACTAATTAAGTTCACGTGAAAAAAATTATCACTTAACTCTCCCGAAAGCTTTCTTTTAAGCCTTTATTAATTAAATCTTTGCGAGTACTACGACATTTGAAAAATATGTCCTTTTGATAAATTTATTTTTAAAATTAAAATTAAAAATGTATTCAGCTTATTTTATTTTTTTATTTTAATTGAAATATACAGTATAAAAAGACACAATATATTCGGGTTTAAAGTACCTATTTTAGCATTTTTTTTACGTTCAGTGATGACGATATCCAATTGTAAATCATATTTAATCGATATCACTAAAGACTAAATAAAGGCTTTCAAAGACAGCATAATGGCAACGAAAATGCATAACATCGTTTAATTGGTTTTAACATTTTTTCATTGTCCAAATTTAACTGACACATATTTTTATGCATTATTTTAATGAGTTATTAAATCTACGTAAAAGTATTCATTGTATTAACTAACAAGAGGAATTTTTCAATTAAAGTTAAAATTGTGTCTCACAACTACTGGGAGGAATATATCGTTTTTAATTTTATTATTTTGTTTTCTTTTCATTTAAAATATTTGCATTCAAGTTTTTACTACACATTTACTATTGTTTCTAAATAATAGTTTACTTTAATACTTTTGAAAAGCAATTTAATTAAATTTCATTTGTGCTTGTACTTGTATTTCTGGGTTTTTTTTTCTGACGATAAAACTACACAACTGTCATAAATTTGATATTCAGTAGACGACAGGGGAGAAAGAAAAAAGTACAAACAAAAACTATTTTTTTCCAGTGACAGCAATAAAAATTGATTTAAAAAGTTTTAAAAAGATGCAGATGTAAAATATAAAAATCTAAGCAACGGCAATGACATCGAAAAGGTAGGAAAAGAACAGATTGGGCGAACAGACAAGTTTTCTTCTGCGCAATATGAAAATAATAATAATAATAACGTTCTTGGGGACCGTGAATTAGTATCAATATGTAAACAATTTCAAAGGAAACGTTAGTAGTTACAAAACTACAAAACTATAACAACAAGATGCAGGAAAACAAAATGGCTGACAACAATATTTCGTAAATAAGGCGTTTGTGCTGTGTATCATGTTCAAGGGAAATATTACCTTTCAATATGAAATGCTGTTAGTGAGACTGGTTTAACGCAGCCAGCCACCCACAGACACATACACACATACATACATCCATATACACATGGATATGTTTGCTTATTACCGCAAGTAATTACAAATTTTAATTAGAATGAATAACAATTGTGGCGACTGCTGTGGTTTCAGTAACATTTTATGATGTTTGTTTTACTACTCGGTTGCTTTTTCTGGGTCGTACTTCAAAAACCATAAAAACCGAACAGCCTGTTGATAGTGGGTGAAGTACATATAAATACATACAACCACACATACACTGTCACGCATATGCAGAGCGAGAACTTATGATAAAATAATACTGTGGACAAATCGTGAACATTTTTTCAAATTGGATTTAATGTTTCCCCTCATGTATGTATGTTGGGCATATAACTGATCTCAGGTGCAGTTGATGGCAAACAGGGACAGTTATTTTTACAATAACAAACAATAAAAAATATTAAAATACATGTTTGCTCAGAAATTATTATGTTCCATTCGGAAAAATATGAATTAATAGCAAGTTTTTGTAGATCTGTTGGTTTGTATAGTGTCAGTTTGCTGTTATCAAACTTTGTGCGAAATAAAAATTTCGTAATTTACAGGGAACACCAATATTCGCAAACAGCGACAAGGATATCTTTTAAGAGGGTGTCAATAGAGATATGATGAAATCTCTAAAAATAATTCAGAAACTCGGTTGATTTAAAAATCACAATTGTTAACGAAATTGTTCACGAAATTATAATCAAATGCAATATCGTTTGTTGAAATGGAAAACCCTATGGAACAAATTTCGAAATTAATTTTTGCATTGATTATGATGCATATCAGCAATATGCATGTGTGCACAAATTTATTGCCTCTATCATGATTCACAACTCAACTAAGTTGAGTTGTCAATGTTACAACTCAACTTTTTGTATTATGGTCCACAACCAATTTTACTTGTCTTCGTTAAGCTTTTATAATGTAAATCATAATTCCAGTAACAACTCAACGAAGACAACTGAAATTAGTTGCGTATCATAATGCAAAAAATTAGTTGAGTTGTGAATCATGATAGGGGCATATAATAACACTTTGCTATTTTATAAGCGAAAGTAAAGAAGAATGTACGAGGGCTGTTTGATAACTCCGTGACTTACTTAAATGCAACATTGCTGCCGCCAATCACCATTTATTAATAGACCAGCCAAAATTATTCAGAGCTTTTAGACAGAATAGATTGATTTAAAGCAAAAACGACCACATAAGGCGAAAAACGTACTGTTCCATCAACGAGTGCATACGTGTGTAGTCAGTATGACAAAAATTCATAAATTAGGCTACGAACTGCTACCCCATCCAGCATATTCTCCAGATTTAGCCCCTGAAACTATTTTCTTTTTCTTAATCTGAAGAAATGGCTGGGTGGTAAGAGATTTGGGTCGAATGAATAGGTCATAACCGAAACAAACGCCTATTCTGAGGGCCGTGAGAAAACCTATTATTTGGAAGGAAAAAAAATATCTGAAAACTCTGGACTAAATGTATTGATTTAACAGAAGATTGTGCTGAAAAATAAAACGCTAATTTGCCGAAACAAAATAGTCACGAAGTTATCAAACAGCCTCGTAAACAGCGTTATCCTTTTTCAAGTTTTCCTTCATTTTTCAAGGATTTTGATATGCCAAAAAGTTTTCAAGTTTTTACCTTCAAGAAAAAGTTTTTTTGAAATTCATGCAAATTTCAAGTGTTGTTTATTAATTTTGAATTTACAGTATATATGACGAAAATATTATTTGATATTGCCATGTAATGTAAACGTTCTTATAAGTTGGCACTCCTTATAACGGCTGCAGTATTAAATGTGTCTATTCCCTATTTAATACAACTGTGCCGTTTTAATAACATGCCTGTTTTTTTTTTCTCTAAAAAGTTTTCTATTGCAAAAAAGCAAGGATAACTATTTAAAGAGAAACGATAAGGCTAATGGAATACTTTTAGTTTATGGTGTTATTAGTTTTAAGCAGCACTGCAAGTGGAGCAAATAGCTTAGAATATGCTACAAACACATCCGAGGCTCCAACAAAAGCTAAAAAAGAAAATTGGGATCTGAGCAAAATCGTAGAAAGATTAAGTTTATTGTTTACCATTTTTATTTTTGTTTTTTTTCTCATCTTATTTTGAATAAAAATTAATTCGAAATATATATTTTTGTGCTTTTTTTCATCATTTGGTTAATTTTTTTTGGAAAAAAGGTTATTGTTGCAAAATTTTGTTTTTTTTTTAAATAAAAAGTTTTTCTTAAAAAATATATGGTAACGCTGCTCGTAACTAAAAATATGTGTTAAATATATAAAAACTCTCATGCACCAAACTTCGTAGAGGCAGCAACATTTATTTCAAACTTTGTTTTGGAATATATTAAAAAAAAGGTATAGAGATATTTTTTTATCGCCATGTATTTACGAGAAAATGTTGTAGAGATACAATATGGTACATATATTTTTTTTTTTATATTGGACCAGCACTTAGGAGATGACCGTGCGGGAGCTAGTGGAAAGGGATAGTAGGAGAAATGACAGGAGGTGAAGCTTCACTATCTAACAACTCTGCTTTTGCACGTTCTTTGTTTTATAGCAGTGTTGCAGCGTCTCTGATGTCAAGGAGACGTATTAAATTTTGAAGCTTTGTTTTTAGTAGCCAATTTTTTTAGCAATTATTTTACTTCGTCGGTGCTACACAATACCGACTAAGGAGGGTCTTCTGATGTGCCTGTGGATTGGATAGAGCTGAAACCGTTATTGTTCAGTGACCAGTGACTATGCCGTCGCCACTGAAACCTTGCGAAAACAGCTGACACAAAGTCATACACAAAAAAAATGCGAGCATCTGAAATTGGGGTTGAACGCTGAAAAAATTTTTCGTGTTGTAGTCAACGTGCAGACTACTTCGACCATCGCCACCCATATGTAAAGGCTAAGAGATTTCAACTTTTTTTCAAAAAATGTTAATTAGGAAACATAAAAACTGTTCACTAAAGTTCAAGTACAAAGAAAAAGTGAAGTTACTGACACCACAAAATTAATGGTAAAATTTTAATTTGTAAAAACTTAACGTTAGAAATGATAAATGTGCTTTCAAAATTATTGCATGAAAAGGTTAAAATGTTGATTATTCCTTCTGTCAAAATGCTAGTTATGTGGTTTTGCATTTCACATAACAATATAACGACATAACTCCAAAAACGAATTATTATGGCTAGTATTATGAACACTGCTTGACGCTGGACTGTGATCGAATGAATTTATCGAACAAAATTTTCATTTGGTGTTATTTATGGCTGACATGAATTTTTATAAATTTTTTTAACAACAAAATATTTATGATTTTTTATCTATAATTATTATCAATAAAATATATTAAAAATTTATGTATAACTAATAAATGTAATTAAACAATTACAAAAATTTATACATTTTAAACAATCCACTATATCAGGGTGATATAACAATGGACCTAACTTCTGGCCTAAGTAAGCGATCACAATACGCATCGAATACAAAATTCTATCGAATAAATTATAAATTCGGTGCTCAGTGAAAATACCGACAAAATTGCCGACACATAATACGAATTTAACATTCGGTATTCGTTGTTCGATAGCCAGCGAATATCGAACATCAAATGATGCTCTCAATACGGGCCTAATTAACAATTATGACTCATTGAATTGTAGTTTCATATTTGTTTTCCTATAAAATAATTCCGAAAAAGAATATTTCAGAGCTTAAAGAGTTTAAAGTTTTTTTTTTTTTTTGTTATTAAAAGACACTATCTTCATTTAATAAAAGACACAGTGTCCCATTTTTAATTACAATTAATTGCCTCTTGTTCAGCAAAACCGAGTTCATTGCCATTTTATTACACATTAAAATACACGCATAACACACTCACCTTAAATGCCACAACTCAACAAACTTACAGAAGCTTCCCCCGCCCCCCACACTCAGTAGACACTATGAAGTTGACATTTTACTTTGGCATTAACATACAGATTTTAAAGCCTAAATACATTTGCACACAAATATGCACACATTAAAAATAAATAACAGTAAAATCCGGCTATAGCGAACTTGATTAAAGCGAATTTTCCGTTATTATGGACTACTAATTCCCAATGTTGATTCTTTTATGATACCAAAAATGTAGTTTTATATACAGTGTGGCTGATGAAAGCCGCCAACAGGAGAAAACTTGATAACTTTTTTCCATCCAAGCAATATGTATTTTATTTTTGTTTTTGTAGATTGATCTTTAGATTTAATAAATCTGGTAATGTGTGCCACTGCAAACATTACTCAGCCGGTTATGGCCGTATTACTTAGGAAATTTCATAACAGACTCATTTGGAGAAACTCGACCTTCCGTTGGCCCGCCAGGTCGTCTGACTAATTCCACCGGACTTTTTCTTGTATGGTTATTGTAAGGAGGAAGTGTAAAAATCGCAATCGAAAAATGTGACTTTGCAAAAAAATCAACAATGACCGCAATTCTAGCCTCAACTAACAACATTTTGCTAAGTTGCCGCAACTGCAGCAACGAGCAGGACGGCCATTTAAATTCAATTATCTTTAAGACTAATTAAACTATTTTTAACAAATGAAAACAAATAGAATAAATTCCATGCATTGCAAAAAAAACTATTCCCGTTTTTCTTAATGTGGCAAAATTCTTCAGTCATGCTGTATTTTTCTCTTTCAGAACGAACGGGTTTACATTTTCAATATGTGTTTATGCGCACCGTCCACTTTATTATTGTTCAACAGACGGTTCTTCACTTGTCATATTTCGTAAAGGAAATTGTTGTCTAAATGTTTGTAATAAATGTTTCCATTATGAATGGCAACAGAACTTTAGTTTCCATTGCCGCCCGCCAACCGAAAATTTGTAGTTGACAAAAAAGCATTAAAAAGCAAGTGAAATTTACAATTCTCCATTGCTTGTTGCCTTTTGTAATACCATATTCAACTGACAACTGAACTAGTTCGGTTTCCATCAATAATCGAGCTTTAAAAAAAAAAAAATAAAATTTTTAACAACAATTTTAAAATGAATTTTTTTGCATAAAATATTTTAGCACAAAAACATCCGGTTTATATGCATTTACGCTTCTAGTTTTCTCGCTATATTTCTGTTCTATATTTCACGTGAAATAAATCCACTCAGAATTATAAATGAATTGTTATAAATATTTATTTGCAATAATAATGCTATGGCAATTTCGAGTGATTTGAGTTCATAAAATCCTTCATGATTCTACATATAACTCTGAGGATATAATTTTTTGTACTTAATTTTATTTTATAACAATGTTTTTTATTTATTTAACATGAGTCAAAATTAATTACTATTATTTATCTATGTTTGTTATATGGTTTAGTTGGTCTATCGTACCACAATCGTCAGTACAACTTCAACTGAATTCGTGGAAAAAGCTAGAAAATTTCATATGTTTATACAAGAACTATCAAAAACTCTTTGACAATTTCGCAATATACAAACAAAATAAACTAAATAGCTGCTTAAAAAATTGTTTTCCTTATACAGGGTGGCAAAAAAGGAGCTATATGGTTTAAATTCTTTATAACTTTTTTAATTATTATTTTTTCTTTGTTTTTTTTTCCAGCATTTTGAGAAGAAGACTTGGGCAATTAATAATGAAACATTCGAAATGAAAACATGGCCATTACACCCGAAATTTTGCGAAAAGGTATGGAAAATATGCTAAAAAGAGCACGTATGTGCGAAGCAGAAAATGGACATCACTTACAGGATATCAGTTTTTCAAAGCTAATTGCAAAAAATTTCCCAATAATATACTGTATTTAAAAAAAAAATTATAATAATCGCATAAATAAGAAAGTTATAAACGATTTAAACCATATAGCTCCATTTGTGCCACCCTGTACAACGACTGAAATTAATAGGTTTAGCAAAATTAAATTGATCGGGCGAGTACAGTTCCCCCAGGAACAAAAATAAATTTTTTTAATAGGGAACGTGCTTCGAGCAAAAATTTATGCTAAAAACTTTTTTTCCAACTCCTCAGCTTCGATTTTTACTATTTTTTACTTTTAAGTCGGTTAAATTTTTAAATTTTTTTTTACTTGATTTTAGTATTAAATCATAAATGTGTATTTAACTAATGGCTTCATGTATTTCAGATCGTTTATTTGGTATGATTTCGAAAGATGCGTTTCGAACGAAGTTCGTTATAATCGAGTTTTACTGCAGACGTGTACGTTTCCCATAAAAACATACTCTTATCTACACGCTTGTGAGAAAAAAACTTACTTTTACATGAAGATTCTTTTAATTGATTTTTTTACGTTGGTAACAAAATTTTCAAGGTCTGTTTTTCTCTGTACACATATTTCTATTTCGGTTCACTTTAGGGATGGACAATGCTCACGCATGTTTGCTCTCGTATATAAACCATGTGTACCGTAAAAAACCATATATTTTTTACAAGACGATTATAAGGGGTGATTTTTTAAATGTTTCGATATCGAAAAATGAAAAAAAAAAATAAAAACACAGAAAATTTCCAAAATTTAAAAAAATATTTATTACGGCAGATAAATTAATGGGTGCCGTTTACTTTTTAAAGATTATTTCATGCTACACCGCCATATCGGAAGCTATCTCACCAATGGCAGCTTTAATGTGACTGCTTTGTCGTTGTACACGACAAACTTCGCGTATGACCACAAAAAATATTGTCTAGTATTTGTTTTATCTTGTATCAGCACTCAAGGTATGACCCCTACACAGGCATTGTGCCTACATTAGCATTGTGCTGGAACTAGAAGAAAGTGATAGTGAGAGAAATTAAAGGAGGTGAAGCTTCACTATCTTACAACTCTGCTTTTGCACGTTCTTCTTTTATAGCAGTGTTGCAACGCCTCTGATGTCAAAGAGATGTATTAAATTTTGAAGCTTTGTTTTAGTAGCAGATAATGGCGGAGAATTGTCTACTCCAAAACGAGATATTAATGCCTCACCACACTCGTTTCCAATAGGTCCACGATATTGCGTGCCATTGTGACGCGTGGTCTTGTTGAAACCACATGTCAAGCAAGTCCAATTTGTCCATTTTGGGTAAAAAGAAGTCGGTAACCATCGCACGGTACCTTGCTCCATAAGTCATTGAACACAATAAAAATTTTCTTTTAAATTTATAATTTAATTTTTAATAGTTTTCGTTTTATTTTAAAAACTTTTGAATACTTCTTCTTTGGTTGCAGGTCATATAAAAACGACTGCTTGAAATCCTTCAACATTCCACACAAAGAATAAAAATTTAATTTTTAGTTAAAACACCTCATCCAGAATCATACTTAAGAGCACACATTTCGGACATATTTTATTTAAGAATTATCCACAAATTCATATAAATTCATAAAAAAAGAACCAAACCAAAATATTGAATGAAACACAAAAAAACCAAACAAAGATTTGTTTGGAAATATTTAAGTAAAAATATTTTCTGTGTTGCTTGATTTATTATTGAGCAAATTTGAAGTGAAATCTCCAGAGAGCAATTGCATTCAAAACTTTAAGGTTCCTCTGATAGCATTTTATCTTGTTTATTTTCGCATATTTCATGTATTTGAAGTCTTTAAATATCAATATTTCCTGTCGTTTCTCCTACTATCCCTTTCCTATAGTTCCAGCACAATGCTTCGCATATGTAGGAGTCATATCCTGAGTGCTGGTCCCAGATAAAAAAAACCACTCCCTCCCATGATAGCACTTCTAGTGAAAAAAAAACACCGCCCTAATTTTTTTCTAGTGTTTTTTGTATTAAATTAGTACTGTCATTTGTATGTCATTTGTGCGAGTGAGATGTATTTTATATGTACACGCTTAAAGTAACCAGAATTAAGTGTTCATTTGCATATTTTGGTTCGTGTGTGACTAACATTCTGAAGAGTCAAAAATCTTATTTTAATGAATTTTGAACATGAATTAACAAACATTATCAAGTATTATGGATATTTATTATTTAAGTTATGGGGGAGTTTAAGCACACACTCGCAAATATGCGTACCTTGCGATAACACACGCTACAAGCTGCTTCTATCTTCCAAGCAAATCAATTCCCTCTATTTATTTTCAAAAAAAAAATATTTATTTTTCATAATAAGCAGATCGTACCAAAAGAAAAAGATATCGGATAAGTGACCCTCTCACTGTGGTTTTGCTGGGCCATATAGTCTTGTTGAAATTTTCCTGACAAAATTTTAAATATTATTGAATTTCGTTGATGGCGCGATTGCCATTACCGATGATGTCAATAAATAAAATAGAAATCAAAGATTGCACAGCAAAGCGATGATATTCATTCTTATGACGAGCGTAAGCGACAGCGTTGTCTCTTTTTGTTTTTATAGTTGCATTCGCTGGAAGTCTTTAGAAGAGAGAGATATGAATGCGGGCTATAACAGCATGACATTCACTGCTATCTTATTACAGTAAAACTAGCTTATAACGAACTCTAGGGGAGTAGCAACTCAGTTCGTCATTAGAAATTTTCGTAAAAAAGGTAAAGTCATTCATAATTAAAATAACTTAACTGAATATGCACGTAGTTATTTTTATCACTGTGAGTGTGCATCATATTTGCCAAAATTGTACACCTGCCACATGTGCATGTGACGCACATTAGTTTGCCAATCCGTACCTTGGGGGCCTTCTTTCCAAAAACTAATCAGCTAAACATCAACGAGATTTGGTTCGAACGCCGGTATTGTGTAGCACCAGCGTAGTAAAATAATTATTAAAAAATGGCTACAAAAACGAAGCTTCAAAAATACGTCTCTTGACATCAGAGACGCTACAACACTGCTGTAAAAAAGACAAAGAACGTGCAAAAGCAGATATGTAAGATAGTGAAGCTTCACCTCCTGTCATTTCTCCTACTATCCCTTTCCTCTAGTTCTAGCACAATACATTGCATGTGTAGGGGACATCTCCTGAGTGCTGATCCAAAATAAAAAAAAAAAACGAAAGTGGGCGACCGCGTACATCACCGAAGGAATCGGAACACCCACGACCGTCAATAGTTTGAAAAATGCGAGCACTGTGTCCACCTTGGCCAAGCCACCCGGAAATCAATTACCGATCATATCCCTATGTCCCGAGACCCATATAAAAGGCTTCCGGGAATGGTCCGCGATTTCCCTGAGAAAACCCAGGCATTCATGGACGATGACCAACGTCGAAGTGACGCCCCACAAGGTACCTGATTACAGCCTGACTGTCAGGGTAAATCCGAAGATCCTCAGGAAAAATCCGGCCATCTAACAAGCATTGCACAGCCTTCTGTATGACCATGACCCACGCCTGAAATACACTGCAGCGGTCAGGCAGCATATACGTTCATGGGCATAATTAGGAAGCTCCAGATCGCCAGACAAGGAGTTCCTAGTCGGGATCTAGAAGCCAAATGTGCTATCAAGAAAGTTATAAGCGACACGAACGTGTCTCTCTGATCGGCCAAGATTGCAGCTTGTCCATAGTCCAATCAGAATTTAGCTGCATTTAGCTTTACTGCTACCAAAGCTGCTAGTTGCTTACATCCAAACAAATTTATTTCAATACATAAAATTATGAATTTCAGACATTGAAAAGGAAGTCAATTTTTTTGTTTGTTTAAGAGTTTTATATTTGATTTCATCGGCAAAGTCTTCACAATTATTGAGGAATTCGTTATAGGGAGATACAACTGTGAGAAAAACCTTAACAAAATACAGTGTTATCGAAAATAATTCGTTATACAGAACAATTCATTACAGTGAATTACGTTATAGAGAACTTTGACTGTATTTCTATTTTTTAAGAATCCAACACTAGAAAATTGTGAGGTAAACAACCCACAACAAAACAACATACAATACTATCTACAAATAAAAGCAAAAGTCAAGCAGAAAAAAATAATGCTTTTGTCATGTACATTTGCAAATACAAAATTATGATTTATTGTGTTAAATATTGGGCGTTTAGAAAAGTTCGGTAACAAATTTAACCAAAAATTAAACACGATCTTTTTCTTCTTTTTTTTTGATGCCATACGTCATCCACTTTTCATAATAATGAATAAGAGTGAACTACACCGCAACGTCCTTAATCTTAGTCATATTGGCTCGAGATGGAGGCACCCTTATTTTAATTGTCAAAATTTGCGCTGATATTAAAATTTTGCTTCTTACAAAGCGGAATGCGATATGTTTTGCAAGGTGAATTAATAACAGGTGAACTTACTACCTCAGCTGGCCGACTATTTATCACTGTTTGATGTCAAATTGTATGAATTATTTTGTCAACGTGCAATGATTTTTGGTTGTTGTTGTACTAGTAATTTTACCTGTTATGAATTCATCTAGATGTTTTACTTCAAAGGTTAATTGACATTTACTAGAACTGTATAATTCCTGTAAATGACAATTTATATTTCAAATAGCAGGCATATCATATCGACGTAAGAAACCCCAAGTTTATGTGTCGACGTTGATGTTGACAGCTGGCGTAAGGCTGAGGGCTCTCAATCCCACCCAAGAAAGCTGAAAAACTTAAAAATTATAAAAACTAAATTTATGATCGTTGCTTTTCTTATACGACTATAAATTAAAAATAAATAATTTGATAGCAAAAGAAAGTTGTACAAGTATTTTTAATAAATCTATTAAAGAGAAAATGTATTCTTTATTAAAATGTTAATTTTGAAGAGAAATTGTTATAAACTGCAAATCAAATTTATTTAATATATATTTTAGAAAATTTTTCTTCACATCATTTCTCAATTTTGCATTAAGTTCGCCACAAATGGTCACAATTTTTGCAACTTCCATTACAAAAAAAACAAAAACTGCAAAACCAAAAGTCATTTCCATTTAAAGTCATTTGAATGGTGCTCTATCAGACAGCGAATTATGCATGAAAATAAACCCTAAATGGATATATAAGTTTGTTTCTTAATTTAAAATTAAAATAGAATATAAAATCTTGCCAAAGCAAGAAAATTAAAGAGAAATAATCATTAAATGTTAATTTTGAAATGGAGGAATGAATAAAACAAGAAAAAATATTTTAGAAACTGGTGCCCTTCAGTCTTGATTTTGGTTTTTAATTAAATTTATTTCCACTCACACTAATACGAGTATCATTTTCATATGCTGATACCCAAAAAGAAAAATAGAAAAAAAATACAGGAAAAAGAAATTTATTTAATAAACTTTTTTCAAATACTTTGAAGATCCTAAATTTCCTTCCCATCCTTCATTTGTTCATAATTTAATCTTAATTAAATTCATTTGTTGGGAGTTTGAATGATGGAGAACATAAGACTTTAAATTCTTTTTAAGTAAAAAATTGGAATTAAATTGGCATAAATACGTTGATGAATTTTTAAAAAGCGCGAAGATGAAAGGAATTCACTACGAATTAGATTTTGATTTTGGTAGGTAATTCTGACCGTCTGATAAGAAAAATTTGCGGAAATTTTTATTAAATTTGTGGGCAGCAAATTTAAATTTAACTGAACATCGTGGCGATGGCACGATGGATGGTAGTCTGCACGTTGACTACGAATCCAAAAACAGACCTGGGTTCAACCCCAGTTTCAGACAAAAATTTTAAAATAAAAAGAAACATCTCGCATTTTTCTGATGTGCATTAGTGTGTCTTGGTGTGTCAGTTGTTGTCGGAAGGTTTCAGTGGTGAAGGCATAGTCACTGGTCACTGAACAATACCGGCTTCAGCTGATAGCAATCCACAATCGCATCAGAACGCCCTCCTTCGTCGGTATTGTGTAGCACCGGCGAAGTAAAACAATAATAAAAATGGCTACTGAACCGAAGCTTCAGCACTGCTAAAAGTATAAACAAAGAACGTGCGAAAGCAGAGCTGCAAAAATAAGTAAGCTTCACCTCCTGTCGTTTCTCCTACTATCCCTTTCCTAAAGTTCCAGCACAATGCTTCGTATGTGTAGGAGTCATCTCCTGAGTGCTGGTCCCAGATAAAAAAAAAAAAAAAAAAAAAATATTGCTTTCGGATGCTGCTCCATGGAACAGTAATATATGAATTTTAATTTTTTAAAAGATTAGAAATTCACAGAAAATACGTCAACAAATCTGTCACATTGTATATGACATGTATTACATGACTGTTAAAGTGCCAATTAAGTTTTAATCAGACATTTCGAAAATTGCCTTTATTGAGATCAAAATTTTGCGACAAGTTGATGTCGAGAAATTGACTTGACAATTGACCGGCCGGGTCCCCCGATTTGGGGGTTATGTTTATAAACCTGCTAAAATGAACAGCTAGGAGCCCCAAATTGGTCGTACTATTCGGCTAGGAATACTCGAAAAAGTGGACCAAAATTGGACGGCCATAATGCTTTTCTTCAAATCTTTTCTAATTTTATGTTTCAAATTTAATTTTCTGTGTTATTTTTTTACAAATCTTTATTAAACTTTGTGTTAGCAAAGGCGATAGAGTTACACTTTTCATACTTGTTACGGCATGTCATTATCGCCACATCTCAATACCTTTTTTTTTTGTGGAAAAAGGACCCAAAAGTTTTACCTGTGTTAATTAAAGTTCCGCAAAGCTTTAAAGTGTCTATAGAATTTTAGCAGTCATAATAGCAGCGTAAGCAATTACAATGCCTGCCACATCACACGGCAGAATTGTTATATTACAAACGTTAATCTTTTCTATCCTTTAAGCCTAAAAAAAGAAATTTTTTAAGATATTTCAAATGTCTGTCCCATTTGGCAAAAGTTTTATTCTGTCAACATTTATATTAACAGTTTATAACATTAAGAAAAAAAAAATGTTTTATAAAGTGTGGTTTTTTTCATAAAGTTTTAATTTCTGGTGTGGCAACCAACATCTGGTTGAAAGAGCACTTTAACAAAAAAAATAAAAAAAAAGAAGCAAAAAAAATGCTTAACACATCATTAATCACCACAACTTCAATGGATCACGTGTTGGTTTTGGTCATAAAATGAAATAAAAATAAAAAAAAAACTCGCATTCATCATAATTTAAAATAATTATGGTAAATAATAAAATGTTTTTACTTAATAAAAATGTATGTCAAACAACACACACCATCGGTGTTCAAACGGAAATAACACTGTGCGACACATGAAGACTTTTCGAAAGACACACGGGCTGAACAGTATAGGCTCTCCTCCACTGCCAAAGTGTAGTGAAACCTCAATAATAAGTTTGGCAATTTTTGGTGAGCATTTTTTTGTTATGGGCCTCCAAAGATTCTGAAATTCAGTGAGCCATCAAGAAAAGGTGTCATCGGTTTTTGGATAACAGCGAGTTTCGACTTGTTGACAAATTTTGTTACCATTTTTGTAAACATTTTCTTTGTTAAGAGTTTTTGCCAAAAAAAATTGCTTTTTGTGCACTCTTTTTGAATGTAGGGAAAAATTTTAGTTTTTTACAATAGTCTATAGGGACTTCTAATTTTTTCGTAAAAATATTCGCAAATTTTTCGACAACATATTTTTTCGACGCTGCAAATGTTGTGTGGGCTCCATAAAAGAAGTAATAGCAGGTTCCTGCGAAAAACAATACTAACAAAACTATGAACAATCTGTAAAAAATATGTTGACAGCATTCGAAACAATTGGTATAAATAATATATCAGCAATGAATCATGTGCGATTCATGAAATTATAAGTATAAGTGAGGACGCACTCATACACACAATAACTTTCATTTGTGAGTATAAGTAGCAATAACTATGAATCACACATCGATATCGTACTCCACCCAGCTCTACATCTGCAAGACTCATAAATCACCTACGAATGATTTAAAGGTTTTGGGAAAATACTCAAAGTACTCATAAATGATTTGAGTTATTCGGCCAACAGTGTGACCATAACTACAAAAAAAATTTTGTGCTGAATGGCGAATGAAATTATTCTAAAAATGCTTTGAGATTTTGCACAATTTGGTAATTAAAAATTTTTAATTTTTTAAGCTTAATTTTAAACACGATTTAGTTTTATATCATTTTAAAACCTGGTTACACTGCACGCAACAGAGTAATGATTATTTTAATGCTCGTAATTTTAATCATACATAATTTGCATCGTCTATAAGCAATGGGTTACTAAGAGTATGAGTCAAAAGAGTCATAAATGCAGTTGAGTATATGTACTCGTATGATGATGTTTTCTGGTGGATATGAGTAACGATAACATTAAAATAAGTATGAATGCGTATAAGTAAAGGAAATAAAGAATCATGATTCGAGTATACTCGTTTTTTCACTACCCATTGCTGACCTCTGGTGTAAAAATCCAGTACTTGCACCGTCATTCAGCATATGTTAGCCGTCAACTTTTTAAAGGAATCGGATGAACAAAGTGAACATATTTGTATACAAAATTTACAATTTCTGTTTTTCTTCAGATGTAGAAAATAATTGTCTCCGGTTGATATTATGGCAGAAATTTGCTGGCGCGAAATATATTTCAAGACTCAAGTTCTGAAAAAAGGACAAAACAGTTGGAAGTGGATTTAGAAAAACAGTAGGATTACGAGGATTCAGATGACAAATACTCGTATCACTGTGGCAAAGAGTTTAGTATGTGTTTTGTGATTTTTCTTATGAAAATTAAGTCTTAAAGATATTTTCAATATAAATATAAATATCTTTGAAAAATTTTCCATATATCTTTGCAAAAAAAGGGGCAAGAAAAAGTTATTTTTTTCGCAAAAAGTTTAACAAAATTTTTTCGGTGGATTCAAAATTTTTTTATTGCCAAATATAATTATATGGTGCCACCAAGTATAAATTAGCTGTTAGCCAAAAACTGTTGACATCTTTTTTTTGAGAACCGAATAATTTTCGAAATCTTTGGAGGCCCACAAAAAAATGCCAAACTGGTAGTAGAGTCCGTGTGGTTTTTGCACGGTTGCACTGTGTAATTTGTTTAAATCCCCGTCGAAAATGTGCTGACTGTGGACAATCAAAATCAATATTGATGAACCGATAATGTGAACACGCTTTTTTGACAAATGTAGAACACTCAAATTGTAAAATATGCACTTGTATGGTAATTCAATTTGACAAGCTCATCTGATTTGCGGCATATATTTATGTCAGGCATGGAAAAATTAATATTTTATACCAACTGGATCCTGGTATTTAAATTCTTTAATATCTTAATTTATCCATTATTCACATTCAGTTGGTGAAAGAATTTGTGGAGTCGTTTTTAAGTCAAAGATAATTTTTGGCTGAACCTTGTGGGGTCATAAACATTTTAAGGATTTTTTTTTTTTGAAGACGACACTTTCATCGTTTGTATCTCTTATTGAACGTGTGACGTTCGGCACATATTCATATTTTTAATATTAGGCAAGTTTTATGCACATCAGTTTCTCTTGAAATTTGTTACTTACATTTACTTTTAGAGTTGGTCTTTTACTTACACAAAGACACTCTGTCCCTTCAATTAATAGAAAAAGCAACTTTAATAAAGCAATCAAATAAGAATGAAATAACAAAAAAGAATTTAATTAATTTAGGCCACCACCATGTCTATTCCCTTTATTTTTCCTTTTCCTTATAAACTCATACCTGAATCAAGCAAAACTGATATGTGTAAAATATGTCTGACTAACATGGCGCTAGAAATAACACAAGGGTACGTTCCACCTTTTGTTGGGCAAGAACTAGAAGTTGGGTTTTACTCGAATGTTAACTCCGTTTTTTTCTTTGTTCGACCAGTGCTCAGGGGATACTCCTTGCATGTGCAATGCATTGCACCGGAACTATATAGAGAGAGGCATAGTGTAGAGAATAGACCGGTGCTGAAAGAGTTAGGAACATAGTGATTATTCTTGCACAACTCTGCAGTTGCGTGTTAATTCTAAAGCAAAGTTACAGCATCTCTGATGTTAATTTCGACGCATTATTTTTAAACTAAAGGAAACCATTTTATTTATTATTTTACTTCGCTGATGTTTTATTGCTCAAATACCGACGAATTTCTGACTCCTTCTAGTTGCAGAGCCAACACGCTAACTACTCAATCATCAGCCCCAGCTCTAGTTTTCGAAAATGTAAAATTTACTGGAAAATAAAGACACTTACATGACAAATATTGACACACCTTGAAAACGGTTTGCCATTTTCATTAAAAAAGACATACGAAATTCCTCAATCAATTATCAATTATCTTCCATCTGTCTTCATATCGTGGCGATGGCACGATGGATGGTAGTCTGCACGTTGACTACTAAACCAAAAACAGACATGGGTTCAACCTCAGTTTGAAACTAAAAATTTTTAAAATAAAAATAAACATCTCGCATTTTACTGATGTGCATTAGTGTGTCTTTGTGTGTCAGTTGTTGTCGGAAGGTTTCAGTGGCGAAGGCATAGTCACTGGTCACTGAACAATACCGGCTTCAGCTGATAGCAATCCACAATCGCATCAGAACGCCCTCCTTCGTCGGTATTGTGTAGCACCGGCGAAGTAAAAGAATAATAAAAATGGCTACTGAACCGAAGCTTCAGCACTGCTAAAAAGAATAAACAAAGAACGTGCGAAAGCAGAGCTGTAAAATAATTAATTAAGCTTCACCTTCTGTCGTTTCTCCTACTATCCCTTTCCTATAGTTCCAGCACAATGCTTCGCATGTATAGGAGTCATCTCCTGAGTGCTGGTACCAGATAAAAAAAAATATCTAAATCTGACCATTACTTTCAGAGATATCGTACTAGTTTTGTAAAAAAAAGACAATTTTATAAAAAAGCAACACAACGCTCATTCTTTGTGTTGCAGCATATAGTTGAATATGTACATATATTTCAAATAAGCTTTTTTTTTATTGAAATTGGTGTACAGCTCATGATTTTATTCACAATTTAGTGTAGAAACTGAATTGTGAAAAATCGACATTTCCATACAGCAGTAAAATTCTTGAATTTGTATGTTTGCTGGTGTTCTGTGAGATTTTTTTCACTAAATTTCGCTAATTAATTTCATAGATTATATTTTCTTTAAAAGCTGAAAAGTAATTAAAAATTTTAATGACGATTTCAATTTGTAAAAAGAAAATAATAATTTTTTCCCCTGTTTATGCGAATAACAAATGTGTCAAATAAAGTTCTAACATTTTTCTTATTTACATTAAAAATTAAATTAGTTCCGTTTGACAGTGACTGGTTATTTAACTTTCAGTATCGAAAAATATGTTAAAATAAAAACTTTTAGCATCTTTTATTGATATTTTTTATTGTAAAAGTGTAACATTTTTTAAGTTTGACATTTATAGCAAGAACTGTGTGAACGATAAAAGAAAACTTCTTATGGTAAAAAGACAGCATTTACAAATAATTTATGTTGTTTTCGTGCACAAAAACAAGCAACAAATGAAAAACATTTGTTGTATTCAAATAGTATGCTATCGAGCCATAATGTCCTATTGTGTCAGCAGCGAAGATAATGCAATAATTGAATTGTTAAAAAAAAAAAACATTATGACATCGATTTCATCTAATTTTGCCAGAAAGCACTGTTCCATCATGTCGAGATATTGACCAGCAGTAGTAGCAACATTTTCAAGACAAATCTGCCTTTACGTTCAAAATCGACATAAAAAATTGGCAGGTTGTGCATGAATTCGTTTTGGAAAATCATATGTGAATTCTTCGCAATCTGTAACTACGTCGATTAACAAAACTCTAACGTTTAGTATAACGCTCTAATGTAATCTCTAGGACTTGGACCAGTGTTCAGGGCATGTTACGTACGTATGCAATTTATTTAGTCATCTGGAAATAGTTAGAAATGGATAGTGTAAGAGAAGGGACAGATCGTGAAAAGATAGGAAGGAATAGAGCACAACTAGGCAGTTACGTATTTTTAGTGAATTTGTAAAACGGCGTTGTTGAGTCTCTTGTCTTATGTTGGCGCATTACTTTTTAAGCTAAAAGAGAGCAATTTTATTTACTATTTCACTTCGGCGACGTTTTATTGCTCAAAAACTGACAAAGGAGGGCGCTATTAGCAGATACACAATAGAACTGTATTTTTTAGGTCTGATCGAGGATCTTCTGGTTGCAGAGTAAACTAACTGATTTTTCAACAGCAGGAGTGGGATCAATAAACAGCACAAACACAAACTCTACGAAATTCTTTTGGCTTGTGTGTGTTTGTGTATAGAAACACCCATAGTCTAAGCGGGAATCGAACCCGCACCACCAGATTGATAGACTAATGCTACGGTGTCACCAAACATCAGGCATCAGACGGAGAATTAATTCTCTACCAAACCCTTACAACCAGAAAACTTTCCTAACACTTCATCGTCCTATTCAAGGAAACCGAAAGTGCACACTTGTTCTTTTTACTACCTACAGCTGTTATTATTGTAAGTAACTTAACTATTTCCAAAGACCAATTCCATTTAATTTTGAAATTTAAAGTAAATGTGAGGAGCGTGTTATAAAAATTGCACATTCATCACATAATTTTGAGGTATATAAACGAGAAACGTGTAATTTACTTAAGCTTAACTAAACTTTCAACAAGAATCTGTACTCTTAAATATTTAAACAAATTAAATATTTATTCATCCATCATGATTGTGTTATACCACAAGTATCAGTATATAAATATCGCACATTAAACATAAAAAGGCCGTCAAGTCGACAGAAATTAATAAGAATTAAGGAAATTTTGCTGCACACGGTTGCCTCCGTAGCCTAGTGCGTGAACATTAGACTATAAATGTGGAGGTTAACGCTTCGATTTCCGCCAAGACCCTGGATGTTTTCCCGGTGTGTAAACTACCAAATTCAGTGTTTGTAAGAAGTAACAAAGTGATATGTGTTCGCCTAGAGATATAAAGACACAAAGACACGCTGAATCACGCAGTTTATAGAAAAAAAACCGAGACACATCTCTGTAATGTAAACATTAAGCACCTGTGCTACGACTGTTACCATATTCAATCTACCTTGATCAGATATGGACAATATGCAATTATATAGTAAATTAGGCGAGTGAAGCGGTTCGATGAAATGTACTAGTGAAAACTGAAAGTGAAATAAGTATATGGAAGGTCGGAACATAAAAACTATTAAAGAGCAGAACCAGCTGAATCTATATGGATGATTAACACGCCACCTTCTGCTAGAACAAATGTAAGCAATCTGCATTGCTCTCATCCCTAGTCAGAAAGAGGAGTAGGCACGGACTTACTTCGTTAAGATGTTTTTAACCGAATTTCTTGTATTTCAAATGTATCAAATTCAAGCATAGGACGAGATACTTGAGTTGTTTAAACAAAGATTTTTACTAACACACATACATACAAATGTATGACCGTGGTGGTCTGAGATGAGTACAGCTCAGATTTCAATACCGGAGTAACTGTATGTTCTTTATAAATTAAGCAGTGGCAAAGCATTTTGAGTTGTGGCATTTTTGTATCCAATGGGCGATATCAAAGAATTACATACACATTCCTATTTAAGTCTCACTTCTCTAAACAATTTGATGAAAGTTCTTTTCCACACGAGTATAAATTTTGCTTCAGCCCATAAATAAATTATATTTATGAAAAACAAACACAAAACATTTTAAAGCAATATGATTTATTTATTCCTAGCGTTGCCGGAATAATAATTTTTATCATATTTTTGATGATTTTTTGAGAAAAATATTTTCATGCTCTCTTCTCAAATTATAATTTTTTTTATTTTCTAAAACTTGGATTTTTGAATTTAAATAAATACAACTTTCATAATTGTTACACAAGTTTTATCAATAGGCTTTTAATGAATTTTTGCGAAGGCTTAGCATTATCGCGAACCATGAAAAGTAATGCTGGCCTAAAATTAGCCCACCCTGTATGGACAGATTCACTAAGATGTAAATCCTCTATGAATAGACTGGCTGTATTGGGGGTATTTAGAGCATGGCGAACTGTATAGGATGAGGCCGAATAGAGAGCGGATAAGGTCTGACTTTGGTTGCAATAACGTTGGTATAAGACTGAAAAGGGAAGATGGGAAGACTTATAGCTTTATAAATGACATAGTGCCCTGAATTATTATATCACACAGTTTCTGACCGACCATGGTTCGTCCATGTCCTTTAGTACATGACAAGGTTTTGTCCGAATTGTATGGTGACGTTGTAGAAGATGCTGAGAACTTTTTCACTGATTTCACAACTGGAGGATTAGGACGTAGCATTATATCGGACAATATACCGGTATCGGTGTGTAACTGGAAAAAATTGTGAAATTGGTTCTATTGAAAGGGATTTGCAGCAACAACTTTGTAGTCTAGATTATATATGGGCAATTCTACGATCTAGAACGGGACACTCGCTTGCCTTTGAAGTGCAGTAAAATAAGGAAATCTTAAATTTTCTTTTTTCTTTTCTACGTATTCTTATAGCCCATTAATGGCACTATAAATAGCGCAAAATGTAGCTTTTATCGATTTGTTGTTTCTATTGTATAACTAATAAATATGGTATCACGAACGGCATAAAATTTAGAAGCCACTTTCAACTGCATTTGGAAAAAATAAAAAAAAACTTTGCGAATTGGAACACCATTTTTGAAAGGAATTTTTTTTTTAAACTAAAATATAATAATATGGCTTTCCACTGTTGGTTGTCATATTTAAATATTTGTGTTACTCTTTTTTGAACAACCTTTACTATGATTTAGCACTGGACATTTAGAACGGGACATATACTACAATATTTCTACTAAAAATTTTCTTCAGTTTAAATTGTATTAACTGTGAAAATTTTTCTACTTATTATTTTGTAGATATTTTTATATAAAAATTTTAGGTTTTGATATGTAATAAATAAATCGTTGATTTTAAAAGTGAGACATCTCCATTTTTAGAAAAATATTTCTCAATCATTTAAATTCTTAAATACTTAACATGTCTTTTCTTTTTGAAGTAAATTCTAAATATTATGTTATAAAATCGACTAGTATATTTGATATAGTCTACATATTTTAAATAATTTTTCAATTGCCAGACCAATTTTCTGAAAATAAAAAACACCACAAATTGAAAATACATAATTTTCTTAAAATTTTAACTTTTCCTACAGAATGTTGGAAAAAAGTCATTTGTTTATTGACATATTAATTACCGATCCCGGCAGACCCGATCCCATATGGAAATGCCCATATGGTATCTTACACATCACATAATGGAGAGTTTTTCTGAAGTTCCACAGGAATCGTATGGGTTAGGCTATCGATATGGTTTAGCGGTTTAAAGTCTCGCACTCCCGGTTTTACCTTTGTTATTGTCTTTTGATGATTCCCTCAGGTTAACTTAAAAAAAGAACATTAAAATCTGTAACGTTTTGGTGTTATTCCGCCTGAACTGAAATTCAAAACATGCGAAAGTTCGCTAAAAATTAAGAGATTTTGAAAAAAAAATGTGAAACGTAGATTTGCATAGAAATGTGTTTCGCCATTTATAATATCTACAATCAGTTTTTTATATGTACATATATATTTCTGCCACTTTTTTATATTCGAAATAAAATTGTGATTTAAAAAAAATTGTGTAGATCGTTTTGCTCAAAATTTCATTTCTCTTTTCAATAAATAATGATTTTCTTACTAAAGATTCTGGCAACGCTGTTTATTGTAGCTTTTTCTGTTTCTGTTGCCTTTTATATCACCATCTTTCTCTCTCAGTCCTTCTCTCAGTTAGCAAAGAAATGAATTTCTTTCAACAATTCTCCAGCAAAAGACAAACATTTATTTTTTTTTACATTTGTAACGGTATTAATGGTTACAAATCCCCTCCATAACCGTGAATACATAAGAGTATGTATGCATGTAATATATAAACACGCAACACAAGGTCATTTACTTATTTATGTCTTGTGATTTTGTTTTTCCAGAAAAAATTATTGGGCATTAAATCGTCCATCAAATGTAAATATGAGGTGTGGAAAGGAAAAGCAAATAACAACTTTCGCAACAAAAATACTTTCGTACAATTTAAATTTTATTACTTTCTACACTAACTATTTTTTACGTTTATAGAGAAAAATATGTCTGTAAAAGAAGGATAGAAAAGGATTGTGTATTTCAGCTTTAAAAAAGTTTTGTAACAACCCAGCAAAAAAAAAGAACTTCCAAAGAAGTGAAGACGATTCTAGTATGGGGGATCCGGAAGTAGTGCAAATGTGAATCATTTCAAAGATTGTTGTCTTTTTCGACATGCAGTGTTCACTGCGACTTTGATGAAGCTCCCTTTAGTGAGTTTCGTTATTTCCGTGGAGGTATGGAAATAGTAAAATTAATGTTAATAATTTCTAATTATATTTAGTTTTATCTTTCCTTCAGAGGACCATAACTCGGACTAGAAGGTTGACCGCAAATTTTTTAAGTTTTCGTTTTTCTAATTTTCCAGTTTTCTACGGTTATTTTTTAAACTCAATTTCAGTTAAAACTTTAACTCTTTTTTAGAATATATACATTGCTTTCGCTGTTAATCCCTAGAATTTAAAAATATGTATATTAAGCAAATATTCACATGTGGAAACTTTTAGAAGATATAAATATACCATTCTCTAAGAATGACTAGAATTTTTTTTTTTGCTGGGAAGCTGCCATAAATTTATCGCCTAATTTTAATCTATAAAATGTACACTTTGTTTTAATCTTACAAAATAAAAAACGGTATTAAAAAATACCAAACAAATTTAAAAGCACACTTATCACAAAGTTAAATTGGCTATAAATCCATATGATATTGCTGCATATATCTCCTTTCTATGGTAGTCAAATTCAAACTCAGGAAATCTCTGTAAAAACAGTTAGAATTCTTTTGCAATAAAAATATTCAAATACTTTTTCATTGCCTTCAAAGTTTTTGTTAATAAGAAAAGTCTACTGTCGGCTTTTCGAAAAGTTAGAGGAACAACATTAACTTTTTTTAAGAGAATCGAAATTAACTTCAGTGCCAGAAAAACTTTACTGTTTTAATTTGCTTGAGTTTTTTAAAATTAAAGATATATTTGTGGCAGATTTTAGTTAAAAACAACAATTTACAAAAATGAATACATTTTCATAGAAGTAATTAATTTTGTTTGTTTTTGAAATGCCGCTCAACAGTGAAAACTTGTCCAAACTATCAGAGTTGGAACTACTACTAAAAGAAGAATGGCGAATTCAAATATTGCGTTGATAATGGAACATTCTGTATCGCATGCTGACACAAAGTTTTACTCAGTCTCATCTTTGTTTAATTATTTCGGCGACATCAGCCTCATTATGATCTGGAGAAATAAGTAAAGCCATTGATTCGAATCGGAGTTGCGACCCCCTGACTACTAGTCCAGGAGACTAATTCTGTTAGTCCTGATCGAAATTGTTTTTGATTTGAAAGGAATATCAATAGTGCTCCTATTTCTAATTATGTCAGTCGATATTGAATCGAAATAGGAATTGTAGATAGAAAAGCCAAGACCAATACCAAAAATTGCCAAATTGCGTCTGATTTTTATGAAATTGTAAACAGAAAGCCCAATACCAAAACCAAAAATTGATAATATTGCGTCCGCTAAGAAAGAGAATGCTGTTGATCTCTGTTGAAGCAAAAAAACGTCTGTGAAAATATAACAACTAAAACAATGTCCTTTCGAATAAAAATTAATGCGGGAACATAATAACTGAGGCAATATACTCTTTTAAAATCTCTGGTCTGGTTACCGATAAAGTTTTACGTATTATTTTTTGACAGTAATTAATTTTTTATAATTTTTTTTTGACCAGCACTCAGGAGATAGATGACCCCTACACATGCGATGCATTGTGCTGGAAGTAGAGGAAAGGTATAGTTAGAGAAATGACAGGAGGTGAAGCTTTGTTAGTTTTTTATAGCAGTATTGAAGCGCCTCTGATGTCAAGGAGACGTATTAAATTTTAAAGCTTCGTTTTTGGTAGCCATCTTTAGTAATTATTTTACTTTGCCGGTGCTACACAATACCGATGAAGAATTGCGCTCTGATGTGATTGTGGATTACTATCGGCTGATGCCGCTACTGTCGACAATAACTGACACAAAGACACAGTACTTCTCTTCAGAAAAAAAAGTGAAATGTTTTTATGATTTAGTCTGAAACTGTGGTCGAACACAGAACTTTTTCTTTGGTTTTGTAGTCGACGTGCGGACTACTTCAGGCATCGTCACCCTCATCGCGACCTATAATGGTGAAATTATAACTTTTTTCTTTGGTTTTTAAAAAAATTTAATTACATTTTCTATTTCTATTCTTGCTTACGACTATAAACTCGCTGTCATTAGAAATTTCGATACATTTTATTCGATGAGAAGAATTCGAGAGAATCTCAAAAGTAAAAAAGTCCAAAGTATGAGTAAGTATTCGATCGAATTATGATCCAGTACAAGACTTCAAAGAACTTAATTCAGACGTTTTCAATATTCCTTTATTTATCCTTTAAGCAGAATTACAATATACATATATAAAATAAATTTCAGACCAGCAAAGCAATCGGTGATACGAACGAAGTTGAAATCTGACATAAAGTATCGATAGTAGTTTTTGGATATCAGAACAATATGAAACAAAACATCCAGAGGAAATACGCTCAGATATTAAAAAATATATCTGTATGTACGAGTCAGAGCTGTAAAAAATTTAATTTCAATCACATGATTTCGCGATAATGCTGGATTTATTGATTTCAATTTTCATTATATATACGTAAATATATAAGTACATTCTATACATAAATACAATACAATACGTAGATAAAACATAAAGTCATTCAGAAATATAAGAAAATATTGAGGATTTAATAAACGGCCAATTGAGTTTAAGTATACTCGAACAAAATTATGTATGGAATTACAAATGTATCGAAAAAGCCTTATTAATACTAAAATAAAGTTTTATACATACACACGAATATGCAGCTCATTTCAATTAAAAAATGTAATAACTCGAAAACTCAATTGCGTAAAAAATTCAATAAATTTGTACATTTTGAAAATGAACAACTCCTTCTTTAGAATTGTGCTGCTGACTCCTTTAGTTCAAGAAATAATGCGCCTACTTAAAATTACTTACGCTGGAACTCTGCTTTATAAATTAACATAATGTGCAATAGCAGAGTTGGGAAAGAATAAAGGCCAATACAATTATTTCACCAATTTTTTCTTGGCTATCACCATCACGTCGATAGGAGTAGTTCTTTCTTGATTGAATTCTATAGGGTCTTCAATTTACAAGTTCTTTTAATTGCACATGTCGAGGCGTTCCTGATGCAATACTTATCGTTTTATGTTCTTCAGAACACTTAGACATTTCACACGCCTTCATATTATTCAGGCGCATTGCGAAAAGCAACGTTCTGTTAGAAATATTTTGATTACCGTTTCACCAATACATGTTGAGGAAGATAAAGAGGATAAATAGGAAAGTAGTGCTGGAAAACCATGACTAACCGCTTCGATGCACCAAGATAAATAATTTTTATTGTCTTAATATTAATAATGTCGGTGAGATTTGGGTTTCTGCAAGATTGTTATGCCTTATTTTTTTTGATATTGTGGGTCTCCAGGTGTTTTTTGGTCGAGCACGGTTTGTTGACCCTTTACGATTTCACTCAAGGTCCATTCTTGTGATACTAAAGCAATTTTTCCTGATGATGTGCTCCATTTCAATATGGATCCTCATGGGTCATGTTTCACAGTTCTGTTTTGCTTACGGGTTTATGACGTTTCAAATGATTGTATATCTTAGAAAACATATGATAGATACGATATTTGACTGGTTGGACTGAGCTAGTTGTTAATTTTTGGAACTTTGGGAAATCTTATGCGAGGGGAGACATATATCATCCGCATATTCCAAATCCAAACCAATACAAACTTAGTATTCCTGATATTTCCACTCATGTTTTTTTTTAGTGAATTATTACAAATATCAAATCTTTTCGGGGACTCAACACAACATAGTAATTCGACAAATATTGCAAGCAGTGATGGAATTATAAATCAGAAAATGGATCTTCCGATTGTACCAACTACAGCGTAATACCGGTCTGCATTTGAAAGAAACTACATTTAAAAAAAAACATGAGCGATTGCTGTTTGGCTTCATTATAAATATTTCAACATCCAGTTCTATTTTAAAGATTTTATTTAAAAGTAGAAAAACAAAATACGCTCATTTTATTTAAAACTAAATTTTTGGATTTATGACGTTGCGTCAGTAAATGGAAATAAAGCAATGGAATTATACGGACAGGCTATTCAATAATATTTTTATTATTGCATATATTTTACTTACCGACAATGTAAGTATTTATTGAGTGCACACAGGAAATTAGGTTCTCATATTTTTAATTTTTGTTTAAAATTTTTTATACTTTAATTTGTATTCTTGTACGAAAGTGTACGCTACATGAATACATACATACATACTTCATTTAAATTATATTTGGCCTTAAATGATCAGATCAGTGAGTGGTTTTCATTAGCGAAATAAAATATTTACTAAAGCAGTCAACAGTTTCGGAGCTTTCCAGACCAATAGATGTACGTAGCAACATGTCAAAAAGGGGGTTTTTTCTTTATAAATTTAAGATATGCCCAACTATTTTCTTATTAGTAGGGGACATCTTGGGCTACCGCATAGGCTTCTTATAGGGGGCCTTGATATTGCCGGTATGTGAAATGCCGGTTGTTTTTTCCACCGTACTATTTTCAACCGAATACGAATTGTTTTTTTAATTGGCCTTGTTATCGTCCATTTCGAATAAAAAGTTGATCAGTACACTTCGAGAAAAGAAATTGGAGAATAAATAGTCTAATGCTGGGTACACACTATGGCATTTTGTGACATCGCATGCAAACATTATAGTGGTAACTAGTGGCAACCTTTGTCATTTCGGAAAAGCATTGCACGCATTGGCAACATTTCAATGTAGGCGTCACAAAATGCCAACAAGAGAAATGACAAGTGTGTACAACGCCAATAATGAAATATTCTTCTTTTATATTCAAAATGGCAAGACAAAACGTCTAAACATTTGGCAGCCGCATTTCACACACTAGTAATATCCTTCCATACCGACAATGTTGACAAATCGCTTGAAGATAGAATTTTTGGTTTGGCGACAAATTGAGACCTACTGAAAAATAGATGGAGAATTCTCCAAATTTTTATTTAATTCTTGATTGCGTATAACTCGGGAACTGAGCATTGAATCGTAAAGCGGAATATCAAAATTCGAGATATTTCTGTTGTAAACGAAAACAAAAACTTGTAAAAAAAACTCCTAAGCCGGTTTTGTGCCATAAAGGAAACAGACGAGCAAAATTTTGAACGGGTTTTTATTGTCTAAAGAAATTTATGTATTCAGAGTAAGAGTTCCTCAATTCCTTCATTGTCATATGGCACGAAGAATTTATCATAAGCAAAATGTGGAAAACGGTTGAAGCAAGAGTTTAGAAATCACCGCGTATATCGAGGAACACATTTAGAGGCTATTAGTTTCGCTGCAATAATGATTATTATGAAGATTTTAATTAAATGCAGGCGCACAAATTTGATGCACACTATAAAACATTTTAGTGTGTTTGTGTGTGAACCATTTTATATGTGTTTTTGTATGTCATCCAGTTATGTTTTCCTTCCTTCATCTCCATTTATGTATGTATGGACATGCATTATTGGTCTGTATATTTATTTTTTCAATTTATTTTCTGATTGTGCTTTATACGTCCGCAATAAGTAAAAAAACAACAACTACAACTAAAATTAAATTAAACTCTACAAACATGGTTTGATACCTTCCTTCTATTGTACTGTGGTTTTCAACCGATACAGTGATACTTGATTGGTGTCACTTGTATTGGTTTGATATGCATACATACAAGTCCATATATGTATGTACACCTATCTGCATTTCATTATATCCAATTTCTTTTCTTCGTTTTATAATTTTATTTTTGCAATTGTTTAATTTTATTTTATGTATGTATGTATGTATGTAGGTTTTACTATTGACAAATTTTTTTTTCTTCTTGCCATTTATTGCATGCATTTGCTGTTGCATTGCATTGTCTGTTGATGGGTGATATGTTGTTGTTTTTTTAGCGTATTAATGGGAACTAATATATTTTTAGATGGCCAACAGTGAAACAGTGGTTTGTATATGTGGGAATTTATTTAAAATATACGTTTTAAGTTTTCGATATTAAACTCAAAAAAAAACAACATGCAACAATTTTTCGATATCTCTTGTAAATTCTTTTAGCAAAAATAATTTTTAAAGAACCCCAAACCAAATAAGCCTGTTGAAGAAGTACAAAGTTTTACTTATATTGGCAGCCAAATTACACTAGGCAGTGGTGCCAAAAGTGTTATCCAGGCTCGACTGGCGAAGGCGAAAGGGGCTTTTTCAGACCTTCCGAAAAGTTTGGTGGCGCCCCCATATCATCTGCAAATGTGAGGTGTGCACTTCTTTACGGAAGCGTGGGAGAACTCGTGATAGTGGAAGCAACGAACGAGAAATATTATGTCCATATGGTGGCCGCACAAATGGATTTCCAACGCAAGGCTTTACAGAAGATGCAAACAAACACTAATAGCGAAAATAGTGCTGGATTGAACACATTGCAGAACACGATATACAATATTGTAAAACTAGCCGTCGACTAGAATCTGCAGGAAACGTAAAACCGCGGTCGACTGAGAGGGACATGGCGAAGATGCTTGTTAAGGATATAAAGTCTGTTGCCAAGGAACTCAGCTGGGCACAGATCAAAAGTCTAGCTAAAGTTGGTAGTAAATTTAAAAAAAATTTTGTGGGGCTCTATGCGCTAAGCGGTGCCGAACTAATGAGAACCCATATATGAATATTGTTTAAATATTTAAAATATATTTTCGATATTTTAATAGTACGAAAAAAATTTGTAAAATATTACAATTGCTACAGTATAATTTTGCACACATAATTTAACTAAACTTTAAAAAAGCTTTCCATTGAAACGGCTGTTTCTGTTTGTTTTTGGTTTTAATCAAACTCTGGTTAATTTTTGCCTGCGCTCCTCAACTACAAATTATCGAGAATCGTCTGTAGTCTTGTCGGACAAACATTTGTAACGTTAAACAAAATCTAGTTGAAATTTTCGCAATATATACGAAAGTTTCGTATATCGTCATATAAAATATAAGAAAACCCTACTTAACATTGAGAAAATTTTAATAGGCGGAACAAAAAACCTTTTTAGATTACATATGCGCTGGCTCTTAGAGCTTGCAGAATTATTATGTTGATAAGGTTTTTGTTTTTAATTGTTGGGATGTATAACTTTGCAGGCACTTGTGTTTCGATATGCTACTTCGTAGGATTAAAAAATAAAATTTTGAATTTTTTCACTACTGAGAATTTTTGGGATTTCATATGTAAGTACATACATACATACAAACGTACATATGTAAGTACGAAAGTTTCGATTTCGTATGATGTTGCATGGAGTATTTTTTGGGTATAACTTCTATTTCATTTATTTAATAGTTAAATTTTCACTGGTTAATAAAAAACTGTTCAAATATAATTTACTGCACGTTTTTAAAAAACGGAAGAAAAAATTCGCTCGAGAATTTATATTGAAAACAACAATAAAATTAAAAAAATTGTTTTTGTTTTCAATGTATTAACCTACCTAAACGACTTATTGTGTCCTACTGTAACGGCTAATAATGCAGTACGAGTTCATCTCGTTGTTTTATTTAAATTATGTTTAAACTAATAAAATAATAAAAACAATAAACATTTAAACCATCTTTAAACGAGAAAAATTCGGCGTTTAAATTACGTTTATTGACCATATGATTTTCACAACTGTATGCTTTATTCTGTGTTGTAATTAAAGCAATAAAATTTTATTTTAAAGTAATGAAAAATAATTTATACGTGTTTGTTATATGGTTTAGCTGGTCTATATGCGGAATTTCATTTCGTGCTAATACCAAAATCTTCAGTAGACCTTTAACCAAATTCTTGAAAAAAGCTAAGAAAAATCACATGTTTATACAGGGTGTCTGGTGGCAAATTTATATTTTTAAATACGATTATTTCAAAAAGTAATAAACGGTGCGGAGGGAGGATGGCGCCGTCGGAATTATCGATTGTGCGGATTTGTCAGTCACGATGTCGCATTGGTCGAGTGAGCATCGCGCGTTCGCTGTGGAGATATTTTTTTAGGAGTAATGACTCTTACGTAATTGCTCGTCGACAATTTTGTTCAAAGTTCGGTATTCGGCGAATAACGGATGGACCGAGTGTAAATTTAATTCGTTCGTGGGTGCAGAAATTCCGAGCAACTGCTTCGGCTATGAATGCCAGTCGATCTTCAAGGACTCCCCAAAAGATTGAACTAGTTGAAAGCAGTTTACGTGAACATACGCGACTTTCAATACGGAAAAGAGCAGCCTCACTAGGACTTCCAAGAGCGATTATTCATGAAATTTTAAAATAGGATCTGAAGGAACTGGATGACATACTCTTTAAAAAGAAAAATCCGCATTTCCATTCTTAATAAAACTTTGTGTCAATTATTACGTTTTTTATCTAAATTTGAAAATATAAATCTGCCACCAGACACCCTTTACAAGAACTCACAAAAAATCTTTGAGAATTACGAAATATTCAAATAAAACAAACCAAATACATTCTTTATAAATTTTCTTTATACAACAAACGTTTTAAATTTAGATTTAAATCGAAACCACGAAACACAAATAAATAATCGTAATTAATTTTGACTAACGTTGAATAAATGAAAGCATAGTTACGTAATGAAAAAATAGTTTAAAATCTTCTTTAATCATGTGCAAAGAATTGACACTTCGCTACAGAAACAATTTTTTGTTGATATTTGTAGTAGTGCTGCCTGCCACGCTATTAGTTTTTTGGGTATATAAATTTTAGTTTAGTTTAACTGAACTAGTGTTTAAACTTTAACTGAGTTATTAGCTTTAAGGGTATTTAAGAGCATTTGGTCCCACTGTTAATCTTTTATTTAACAACTACCCTAAATGGTCAACTAACAAGCCGTTATTAGCAACTCCCAAATAGCCAAGTGCAGTCATATTAAGTTCGCAGACTTTTTGATATGTCTGTTGTACTCTTAGTTAGTCTTATTTAGTTACGTGCTTTACCTTTGAAAGAACCCATCGTTTTTGCCGTGTAGAAACTGTATTGTATTGCCCAATACTTTGAACATATTGTGCACTGCATTCTTGCATGTTTCTCTTTTCATTTTCATTTTCAACTTCATAACAATTGACATGAATATATAATGAAAATAATGATGTTGGGTGATAATACTCGTATTGTCCAAATTTATTAGATACACAAGAAAAGGGTCAAATTATGTATGAATTTATTAGAAATAATTAGTTGAATAGAATTTTATGAGAAGTATGAGGAAAAGTAATGCAATTTTGCTTTCGAAATTGCTAATCACAAGAGACATAAATGAATTGTCTCTAAACTAAATTAATTTCATTTCGAACAATAGAAACCATTGATTTATGAATTAATTATTGTTGATTTAAGCTATTCAATAATAGATAAATTGAATCTTTCTATACTTATTTATAAAGAGATAATTACAATAATTTGTTTTCCCCTTGAAAGATTTGATATGCAAGAAATTATTTGAATTTCTTTTGTCTTCCTTCACTAAAGAAGCAATTAAAGAAGTAGAGAAAAATTTCCAGTGATAATTTTTTAAAAGTTTATGGGAACAGAAAAGTATGCTTGTGGCCACTTATGGCAAATGTGTTATGGTTGCGCAAAAAAAAAACATTTCTTATTAAGTGGACACAAGTTTAAGATAACAAAATACAGACCATTTAGTCATGGTAGACTTCAAACAACTTGAGAGAGCAAAAAGTTTATTGAATAACTTCCCAGCGAAAACTACTTAGCCGATGTCAAAAAACCATAAATAAATTAAAAATAAATAAGTAATTGCTATTACACTGTGAGTTTCCTGCTGCATAGTTGCCCTGAAAATTCTTCAGAAGACAAAAATATTCCTATAAGATATATTAGTTTGGCTATTAACATTAATTAACTAATTTTGCCCTTTTCATATTGAAGCGAACAAATCTAAATGAAATAATTAGTTTCAAGCACCTTAAGTACTATTAATCTTAAACGACAACAATATGATAATACGACTACAGCCATATTATTTAATTTAAAAATAATATGTGGCTTATGCAATAAAATTATATCAATATTTTGAATTAATTAATTAATTAACGATAATAAAAATCATCACCGATTCATTGACAAAACGCCGATTCATTATGAACTTAATTTTTGTTCCACCAGTTTCGATTGATTATTAAATTTTTTTGTAAAAAATTGTACAAATTTACGCATCCGAAGTTACACGGATTTGTGTGAATAATAAATACATAAATTAATTCATTAGTAGCGTATCCAACAGCTTGACGAAAATACGTTTGCGTAGGAAAATCTATAATAATCAAGATAAAGTAATTCATTGTGTTTTGATGAAATTTAAATTAACATGAAATTTATACGCTGATTCATTTATCTTATCAAAAAAGAAATCTTCAGCAGTGAAATAATTATCTATTTCATAATACTATTTATTTAATGATCGCCTAGTAGTTCAAATTCAAACATAATACGGGTCATACATACATACAGTCGTGGACAAAACTCTACATACCCAAAAAATTCTGCTACATTTTGAAGGCCTTCGGTCACTGCCAAATATGTTAAATTTTTAATTCTTCGTTAATAGAACCCTTTTCGAAAAATGTTACTTTGCAAAAAAAAAGCGAAGTTTTTGTGTTTACAGGGTTTGTGCCGTTTGTCCCTGTGCCATTGTTATTGTATTATCTTATAATAGTTTATACTGATAACGTAGCACGATATTTCTTCCCTCGCACTCTTTATCAATAATATTTCCGCACTTAAAACTTTAACTACTTTAACTGTATGAAACACAAAAATACTTAGAGCCAGTGTTTGGATGTAGTTCAACCATGTTTTTAGTTTAAACGTGGTTTAAACTTGAAATGCTGTTTTCAACATGCTTTGTCCATTTAAACTGCATTTGAAGCAGTCAACATCTGTTAACCAGTACACACAATAAACAAATCTTGTCGTATCTTTTTTTTCGTACACCTCGTACAATATCACCTAATTTGACATTTCTTAAACTATCACTGAAAAAGGCAGTTTAGCTTTTATTTAAGTTTTCCCAAACTACAATTAAACTAAATTTAAATATAAATTTTCCTTCACTTTTTGGCTTTTTACTTTATTGCTCAAAAGGAATTCGAAGACAACTTGCATCATTACACTTTTCGATAAATTTTTTTAAACTTAAAACTTAGGAGAAATGTTGTGAGCATTTAAACTTTTGTCCATGACTGTATTATACTTGTACTTGTATAACAAAATAAAATTGTTATTTCGTGAGCAGTAAAAATTCACCGACATATTCATAAAAACAGTTTTCGATTTACAAAAGGTTTATGAATCCACATTTTCATACAAAATTTTATTAGTAAAAGTTTCGTAAATCAAAAGTGTTTTTATGAACACGACAGTCAATAAATAAATTTTCTTGAGTTCCTATCAAATTTTTTTATTATTAAAAAATAATTTATATGCAACATAAATAATTATTCAATGCATGTCAATATTTATTAATGTTTAATGAAATAGAATTACGCGCCCATATGCAATGGGAGATTGCAAACGAAGCCGCATTCTAAAACACCCATAAATGCTAGAACAAGAACCGGAAAATGAAATCAAACTCAGAATAAAAGTAGTGTACAAGTTAATTCAATTAAATATTCTAAGCATGCAGACTTCATTTAATTTTCCGCTTTTGTAAGCTTTTTTCGTTCTTTTGGCAATAAATAAATAAATATGAATGAAACTTAATAAATAAAGTGGCAGTAAAGATGAACATGAATTATTCAAAGAGCAGTAGAAAAATACCGCTATTCCTTTAATATATATATTGATATGTATAAGAGAGAGAGAGAGAGTGAAAAATCATATATGTATAAGAGCTTTGAGTGTGAAAAAATATATGGTAAACAAAAGCTATCAGAGCTGCCGGCACAATCCGTAAGACTGAAATTTTCTTTCTTTTAAAGATTAGAAACTTTCTATGCCAACAAAAAATTTGAATTGAGTTGAATTAAAAATCACGCGAAATAAGTATACTGCTACCCAAAAGATCTCTTGTATCGACTGCCAGTTGTCAGAGCTGTTCCAATAATACAGTGACATATAAAAGTAATAGCGAAACATAAATGTTATTAAAGTTGCATTTCACCATCGCTTCGCAATAATTAAATTTTTGTAAACGAAAAAACTCTATAATTTTGCCCAATTTAATTTCGCCAGGGCTTTGTAAAAATATCAGCCACCATTACTTCAGGTGAAAAATATTCATAAACAATGGTTGCGCCTAGCTTCGCGTAGAAATATTTAACATCGGGAGTTTATTTTATCCGACTAATTTTAAGCTGCTTTGGTTGTTCACGTAAAGTTTCGGACTAGAATAAATTTAATAGTTTTATTAACCATACTGGCTCTTACCTGGCTTCGGTTAAGGTCATCAGCTCATATTTTTTGATATTTTCTCGTTGCATAATGTGAATCGTTGTTTAGTATTTTTACTAATTAATTTCAGTGGAAATAAGCAAGCTGTAAAGTTTTATTTTTTTAACCGTTTTTCTCCAGCGATATTCAATTCAGAATGTTTGTTGCGGTTATGGTTTATTTATTGGTTGCAGTGCAACATGAATGATGAACATGTTTCACAAACTTATTGCATCGTCTGTAGCCTGTATTATAGAGCTTTATAAATTTTAAAGACACGTTCTCTTAGTCATTTCATTCATTTGGAATACGCATTAGAAACATCAGGTTCTGAGTTTCATAATTTCCATGCTTAATTTTTTTTCAAGCCGGCAGGCCTTCTTAATTTACTTAAATTTATTTATATAATTTCAGTCATT
Source organism: Dexiosoma caninum (assembly GCA_963924685.1). Lineage (NCBI taxonomy): Eukaryota > Metazoa > Arthropoda > Insecta > Diptera > Tachinidae > Dexiosoma > Dexiosoma caninum. The sequence goes on from OZ004725.1 coordinate 89,785,498, forward strand.
TTAAAAGAGATCTGCTATTATATTTTTTAAATTTTTAATTTTATAACCTTGAAACCGAAATTGAAAGAAAGTACTTGCAAGTGGCAAATTAGAACATTCGATTTTGAAGGCAGATTATTTAAATAGAATTTAAAATGCCTTTTCTTACCAGAACGAAAACCACCGCATTTCTTATCTGCATTCATTTTTGTAATTTTTTTCCGTTTATTTTTCTCCCAAAGTTCAGTTGCAAGCAAAAAATTAAAACAAAAACAAGCTTAAGAGGCTTTTATGCTTGTAGTCTTCTCTACGAGTATTGCAACAAGTACCATTATATTTTTATTAATAGTTCCTCTATAAAGATTTAACTTTTGCCCTTTTCCTCTAGGATTACTACTTTAGAATGCATATGGTTTGCAACAAACGTATGGAATTTAAGTTTATCACTGAGATCTTTGCATTTTTAAAGCAGAAGTGCTTTACAAAACTATCGAACTCTCAGTTATTTTCTATTGAATTTTTCTTTTAAGCATTAACTTTGCATACGAAAAGTTGTATAGCCTCTATATAGGCTTTTATATTTCAGATATCGCTACACAAATATTTATACTACACATAAGTTGCATATACGAGTATGTAAGTATAACTACGCTGTTATGCCTTTAAAAGAAATGTTTACCCCTGATTGAGCTCAAGTATCTTTTAATACAAAAAAAAAATGTTTTCTTTTCCACCTGTGTGAGGGTTACAACAAAAAGCTTTCAAGTACTCGTTTATATGAAAAATATTCATTTATTCATACTTTATCAAAAATTTATGCAGTAGGAACTAAAAGCAAAGCGGGTAGAAAAACAACACATTTAAAATTTAGTGCGCGTAGATTTTACGCTTAACAGAACCAACATGTATTTTATAAGTTGGCGGCTATGCTGACGGCGGCATTTTCACATTGCTTCGCATAGGTGAATTTACGTTTTGACTAATATAATATATTTCGGCGCCATATGATTTTGAAAGATGCGAGTAACTACCAATATTGGTCGACACCAACAGTTGCATTAGAAAAGGATACTGTGGGAATTTGTATGTTTTTTTCTTTGCAATTCCAAAATAATCGAAATTAGCACTCTAGACTAAAATGGTTAATGAAAAATAATTGGGTACTTTGCGCCTATTGGCACGACAGAGCTGACATTTCATGAATGTATCTAAGGCGGGGCTTTTACGGAAAACTTAATCTGTAAAATGTTACTCTTATTTGAAGAAGCTACTATTTTAATGTTAATGAATTAAAATTAACTTTAGCCATTGTTGATTTCGTTACTTTTTTAACTTGTACTTGTCGGCTTAAACTTTTTGATTCATTTTCGAATAAAAGGTATGTCAAACCTGACATTCAAGAGGCGCAAACCTCATTAGATCAGAATCTTATACGCACTACAATCATCTCGAAGTAACATTTTCTGGAAAAATTTCACATGCACTGTCCGGAACAGAGGAACGCCCCATGGCAGATAAATGCCACATAAATTGCCAAGAGACATTACTACTAATTAATAACTATACCTCGCTCACGTCTCAAATTCTTTGAGTGTTACTGCCAACGCAATATAAAATTACTTATGAGACAACTTGTATTTAGTGCCAGTTTTTGGCTGTGAATATTCGTCGGCAAAAATTAAATATATCATTTCCATATTTCGGACATCTGTAAATCCGGACAGCGCGGTAATCAGGATACTTAATTTGTTTTTTGTTTTTTCTTTTTTCTCTTCTTAATGTTGTCGAAGTCGATAAATTTAAGAAACGAATTTTCTTTCTAGTGTTCTTCGTCGTTCAACACATTTGTATTGCTCGCAGAAAGAGGAAAAACTGCAAGTTTTTATTTCTTTCTAGCAAAACTACACGATGAAATTTATTAGAAGACATTCCTTAGGAACTACTCATGAACTACTTCCGAAATATGAATAACAGTGATTATGTTTGCTTATATTTATCTATGTACAGGGTGGCGCAGAATGAGCTATATCGTTTGAAGTCTTTATAACGTTTTTAATTATTTTTAATAATTTTTTCAGCATTTTGTGAAGAAGACTTGGGGAATTAATTATGAAACATTCGAAATGAAATCATGGCCATTGCGAAAAGTATGTGCGAAGCAGAAAATGGACATCACTTACAGGATATAATTTTTCAAAGCTAATTGCAAAAAATTCCCCAATAATACATATTCTGTATTTAAAGAAATAAAAATAATAATAACAATGGCATAAATAAAAAAGTTATAAACCATTTAAACCATATAGCTCATTCTGCGCCACCCTGTACATATATGTATGTATATGAAAATTTCGTGTCACGATGTTTGTCCGAAACTGCTGGAATGATTTTAATGGAATTTAGCACAGACATGCAACTTTCTCCAACTTAAGGTATAGGGTATATTGATTTCCAAAACTCCCATTGGAAGATGCCACGCCCATACAAAATAAACATTTATTAGCTTATATCTCAAAAGCGGTAACAGTAAGATTTTCTGAATTTGGTACAGATTGCTTAAAAGCCAATTTAAATCATCGGTCAAAAAGAACTCGGAATAGAATGAGTGGGCATGGTACCTCCCATACAAAATAAATATTGACTTTTGTATATCTTGAGAACGATTAAAGCTAAAGTTTCTCATTTTAGTCTGAATGAATTGATAGTCAATTATTTTGCTTCGGGCACTTTTATTAAGCTACAGACTGAAATTCGTTATACGGGAGAGTAAATATTGGGAAAAATATGAAAACTGGCACGTATGATTAGGAGGGCTAGGCTGATCCTCTATTGCATGGGGCTCTTCACTCTTCATGGAGCCAGATGGCTGAAATTGGGTATACGGGTAAGCACTGGGAAGGTAGGTAGGGGAGGTAAAACATATATATGTCTGCGTCTAGATGGACACATACTCGTAGACTATATGTTTTTCAAAGATAAGACCAGGACGGGTGGTAGGGGGTCACTTCTGAGTCTCCCAAATTAACTAACCGAACTATACTTTCTTTAAGTAAAATTATAAGAACAGCTACGGCAACGCGAGGCCGGGTCAGCTAGTTTATTTATATATTTGTACATAAAAAAATTAAGTAATAAAAAATACGGCAATGACAGACGTATGTGAAAAGAAGTAGAACTTTTCCGTTTTTACACTACTTCCGGATCACAAGTACAGGGTCTTCTTGATTTTTGGAAGCACTTCTTCCATGGTTATGCTTATACGAGTAGTAACGGCTCAGCTGTATCCAATCCACAGGCACATCAGAACGCCCTCCTTCGTCGGTATTGCGTAGCACATTGGTAGCACATTGTCTACAAAACCAATGATCCTGGGCTAGACTCCAGTATACCACTAAAACATTTCCCATTTTTCTAATTTCCTTTATTGTGCCATTGTGTCAGTTTTTATCCAAAAGTTTCTGTGGTGAAGGCATATTCACTGGTCACTGAACTAAACTGATACTAATCTGCAAGTCGGTATTGTGTGGAACCGGCGAAGTAAAATATATACTCAAAATGGCTACTAAAAACGAAGCTTCAAAATTTAATACGTCTCCTTGATATCAGAGGCACTACAACACTGCTAAAAAAACAAAAGAACGTGCAAAAGCTGAGTTGTAAGATAGTGAAGCTTGACCTCCTGTCATTTCTCCAACTATCCCTTTTCTCTAGTTCCAGCACAATGCACCGCATGTGTCGGGGTCATCTCCTGAGTGCTGGTCCAAGATAAAAAAAAAGTGAAAGATTCTAATTATTCCCTCAACTACCGCAGTATTGTATAAAATCTGGTTCCTTTCCTAATTTAGAAGCAATTCGCCCTGCCAGGTGATCACAATTATTATATGACAGTATGACGTTTATAGATGTTTAAAGTGAAATCAATACAAACACACATGCATGCGTACATGCATTTATGAGGTTAAAAACATAAATTTATTTCTTACATATCAGTTGGAAGTAAAGTTTTGTTCTTTTTGACACTATTTTATTGCAAATTTGTAAAAGAACTACCAAATATGCCTTGACTAAAATTGAGTTGTGCTTTGCCTTCCAATTTTTTGCAATACCGTGTTTTTAGTTTAAGTTTGATAAACCCTGTATGTTGTGTGTATGTGTTTGTGTGTGTTAATGATGTCATTAGAAATTATTTGTTTCGTGTCACTTATGTGCAGTTAGACATACCGAAACTTGAAATTTACGTGACTTGAATACAAAAGAATGCTGCTTCTTTCAAGAAGTCAGTTAAGCATAAATTCCCAATACATCGAATCGATAATTATGGGTAAAGAAAAATAATTATTTTTTTGCAGTTTATCTTTTTTTTTGTATGGTGTTGTATTTATGGTCCAAAAACAGTGAATTATAGAATATTTATGTAGGAAATGAAAACAATCTTCAATTCTTTGTCAAAGCTGCGTTATAAGTGATAAAGAAAAAGAGCAAAAAAGTACAAGCACTGAAGTAATTTTATTCACGTAATAATTGGCAAAAATTACAGTAATAAGCAATATTTAGCAAATCTAAGATAGAGCGGTTCAATTCATATCTCCACAACTACAATAGGGAGGCCCAACAAATTTTATTTATTTTTTTGGCAAATTCAACACATGAGGTTATTATTACTAATTCCTACATAACTTCGTAGGCGCAGAGATGTGCAGCATAAATTAAATTTAAAATTACGCTCATTTGTCAAACAATTTTATTGCGAGTCTCATTACTGTGGCCGGGAAGCACCGCGACCAAAGAAGATCTATCGTGCTAAGCCCTTTACAATAGACCCTCATATATACAGAGTGGGCCAAAGTCCCGCCTGCGTGTAAAAGTTAATTAACTTTTGCGTTATATTATTATTTTTCATAGTTTGTTTTTTAGATTTTATGTTACACCACAATGCAAAATTTTAACGATCGAGCAACGAACCAAAGTGGTAGAATTTTACTTTTCCAATGGACATTCAATTTCACTGACGCAACGAACATAACGAAATTATGGTGATGAAGCTCATTTTCATCTTAATCGATATGTAAATAAACAAAATATGCGATTTTGGGGTTCTGCAACCCCCAGAGTTGTTCACCAGCGCCAATTGCACTCGCTCAAGTGTACGGTATATTGTGGAGTGACACCAAAAAGAGTTAAAGGGCCCTACTTCTTCGAGAATGAAGTTGGTAATGCAGTGACGGTGAATGAAGACAGGTATCGTACTATGATTAATAATTTTGCACGCCTTGTAGCGGCCAACAAGTGGTTCCAGCAGGATGGAGCAACAGCACACAAGGCCCGTGATACAATTAGTCTGTTAAATTAAATTTTTACAGACCGAGTAATCTCAAGAAATTCAGAATTCAATTGGCCAGCACGTTCACCAGACTTAACTGCCCCTGATTATTTCCTATGGGGTTATCACAAAGAACGAGTGTATGTTAACAAGCCCCAAACTATAGAGCAGCTAAATCACGACATTGAAGCTGAGATCAGTGCAATAGAGCCAGAAACTTTGCGTGCAGTTATGCAAAACGTCTGTTTAAGAGCCCAATTGTGCATCGATGAAAATGGTGGTCATCTCTCTGATATTATTTTTCATAATTAAAATTTAGATCGTAAAAAAAAAATAAAAAATAATAATAACACTAATTATTTAACCCTAAGGTCCTTAAAATTAATAATAAGCAAAAAAGTTGTTAAATTTTTACACAAAGGCGTGTCTATTGGCCCACCCTGTATATATATACTCATATGTCCATAATTCCAAATTATTATATAATTTTGTGTGATTTAATGATAAAAGCCAATATGGATTCTTATTGAAAAGGTGAACAATTCGCAAACGTGAAGACAGCCGCTTATAATTAATTCACGTTATCGTGGCTGCACTGTAATTTGGTTACCCGAAGCAAAAGTACGCTCTGTTTAGTGCAGAAAGAAGAAGAAAACTACTCTCTCAAAACGTCTCTCATTTTCCCAATTTTTCAGAACGGGAATGATTTCTGGTAAGATTGGGATCCCGCGGGTGGCCAATTTAGAGAAAAGAAACTTACCTAATATGTGTACAATTTGTGGTAACAATGAGCATTGAGGTTACTAAAAATGTATTGTCCAACGTTGGACTTTCTGTCAGTTATTGAATTTATAATTTGTATTTTTTTTTTTAGTACAAATATCCTGATTTCGATCCTACAGCTGTAAATATTAATTTGGTGCCATCCATTTTGCTTTCCATTAATTTAAAAAATTATTTAATTTGTGTTTCTTTTTGCGCCTTTTATTTTTTAAGTAATGCGATTTTTGACAATTGCAAAGAAAAAATCTATTTTCCGTACATTTTCGATGTTGACAAAGTCAACGATACGTTTTTAGTAAACAGCAATGACCTTCATTTATGTTACAGCTTTAGCCAGCTGATCCCCAAGAATGGCATAAGTTTTTTTCTAACTAAATTCTAACTATTTAAATTTAATTCATGGCATAAGAAAAATAAACGAATGATTAAAAATTAATGAATTTAAAGGAAATGACAACAGAATAAAAATATGTACTCTAAAAAATGTTGCATTGGGTTTCTTAACAGAATATGAAACAAGTTCCGGCAGTTGAATAAAACGTAGAAAAAGAAGTAAACAAAATAAGTAACTTCATATAAATTATAAAAATTATATTATTTTATGAGCAAAAAAAACAAAAAAAAAAACAAAAAAAAAAACAAAATAAAAATACTAATGCAATTAATATCTACTCACCAATCTTTAAGAAATTATAAATTAAATTTATTACACGCCCTGTAATTAAAGAAAAAATAAATAAAAATTATAAAATAAAGAGATATAAATCAAAATAAAAATTATAATAATAATAAAATTACAAAGTCCTACAATTATTTTTAAATGTTCTAACGTCTAAAACTGTTTACGATATCGAGACACAACAGTCAAAAAAAATAAGCGTCACAAATCAATTTTACACGGAAATTTTTTTCTTTTAATCTTTACATACATTCATACATACATATCTGTGGACTTTTGGCGAAATATCATAAGTCGAGATAAGAGAATTTTTTAGTATTTTAATCGTAAAGAAAACTTCACTAGACGATTTCTTTACACCAATCAGCGCATTTCTATTAATTCTAGTTTTCGAGATACTTATCTCACAAAGAGTAATCAATTTATCTAGACTTTTTTTGATTTGTTATTTGTAACTTGATTTTAATAGAGATTTTAGTTGAAAGTAAAATTACAGAAAAGACAATATTTTTCGCTTTCTATCAAAAGTCCACATATTGTACATCTAAATTATTTTCGCTGTGAAGTAGTGACGCCATATCCCGCTTGACCTGAGATACTTTTTAAGCGAATGTTCACTAAAGCAAAGAATTCTCAATTTAAAAAAATTCAGTAAATTGTCGGAAATTTTTAAAAATATAAACCTTCGCAAAAACGAAATTCGGAAATAACAATTCATTATGCGACAAATTCTGATTTCTTTTTGCTGTTTTTTTTCTGTGTACATATGAAATTCTGATTGACAGCTGAATACAATTTAAAACTAATATGCTGTTGAATAAGAATTTAAGGGTTTACATTTCAACACTGGCTAAATACAACCGGTAAAAAAAATACAAAAATAAGCTGTTCATATTTTAGAGCTTTTCATAAAATCATACTTTAGATTAGTCAATGGAAACAAAAAAGTATTCATATTTTGGGGTGTTCATATTATACCGAGTGCACAGTATTTATATGTAGTAAGGGAAGGTCGACAAATTGGAAATCATATACTAATATTTGTTTTTGTTTAAATTTTAATTTCTTTTAGGGATTATTACCGCGTTCTGAGATGGTCAGTCGGGCGGTTTGATAATAAATATTTAGAAACACGGTGGTGGATTAAAATTTCATAGCAACATTCAACGTTTATTTATTCCATTTCCTGTGGATAGATGCTAAAAGCTTTTTTTTAATAATTCATAATAAACTTGAGCAAGTAATTTGTGAATATTTAATAGCTTAAGAATTCCCAGGCTTGAATATACACAATATTCTTTAGAATACTTATGTGCACACATACAGATTTACAAAGTATGTGCCCATAAAAAGTTATGTACTTATGAATGTAAAGGGTCTTCCAAAAGAGACTTCCGAACTTTGCCAGTTGATAAAGGACAACTGTTGAAGCTACATCTGGCAAATTAATTGTCATTTATTCTGTCTGTTTTGCCAAATGACCAGGGACAGAAATGGCATTCAGCAAATAATAAAATCGTTTTCTCCAAAACGGGTATTCTGTTCGGTCAACGTAAAGCTTGAAAAATTATTTTCAGTGATGAGGCCCTTTTCTTGATGAATGTGTACGTCTACAAACAAACTTGTCGAATTTGATACGGACTATACTGACCCACATTACATGAGCGTCCAATTCAAGAGCGTCCAATGAACCCCAAAAGGTCACTGTTTTAAGGTGGAGGCGTAATCAGTCGATATATCTTTGAGAACGATGTTGGCCAGGCAATCACTGTCAACAGCGAACGGTATAGGTTGATATTAACAACATCTTTTGACCTGAATTGGATGATATGTACACCAACGACATGTGGTTTCAACAGGGCGGTGCTACGTGCTACACAGATCATGCCACATTGAATATTTCGTACGAGCGACTTGAGGGCATGGTGAGCAGGCGACAGAAATCATGCGATTTTACGCCGGTATATTTTTTTTTGTGTGGTTTTCTTAAGACGCAGGTGTATGCGAATAAGCCACAAATCACAGCGGTCCCCAAAGCCAACATAACTCATGCCATCGTCAAAATTCAGCCTAATTTATCCAACCAGAGAAGCTCTGGCCGATATTTGAACGATGGTATATTCCACATATAATGGTATTTCAAACGAACAATAAATTTCAATAATACATATCTCGCACACACTTTGGTTTATTTAAATTTAAAGATAGGAAGCCTTTAATGAAACACCCTATATATAGTTAATCAAAATAAGTATATACAAACACGAAAAGGAAGTGATGTCCTTTATGAGTTATGCTCACGTTATGCTAAAATAAGAACATATTGTTAAGAGTTGCCGTTAAGTTAAAATCTTGTTTTTATTTATATTATTTTTTTCTGGTGTTAAAATTCTTTTTCCCTCTGAAAAGAAGTAGGCCAAACCACAGAAGCACTGTAAAATGGATATGTCTCCTACACACGCATGCCGACAATATATCATTCTCTTTCTAGCCTCAGTGGAAATGCAATGTGTGTTGCTCTTTTTTTCAAAGTAACAAAAATAAAAACCGTAAATATTTAAATTGCCACTCAAAGTATGAGTGTGTAATTCTTATGGTAAATAAAGAACAAATAAATACTACTTTAAGCACAATAACATCTCATAACAAAACGCCTAAACAATATGTACAGCTGCGGTAGATTATATTGTAGAAAAAGGGAAATGCTTCCCACTTGGTAATATAGACAGCATGTCCACATTATTGTACTTGAACTTTTTCTATTGTATTTAACTTAAACAGTGATATTTATTTCACATTCAGAGATTTTCTCAAAAACTCTTGACATCTTTGTTCCCTCCCATATTTTTTTAATCAAATATTAAATTTGGTTGCATTTTTATCAAAAACTGGTGTTCACGAAGGTAAGTGTCGTCGCGTTTCTTCGTTTGAGTTTTTTTGGTTTTTATGATGGAAAATAACATTTGTTCGATTCGCAGCCTGGTTAAGTAAACAAAAAGTTTTTTCGGAGTTTTCAGTTCTACAGCACCCTCCTTTGTCGGTATTTGAGCAATAAAACATCGGCGAAGTAAAATAATAAATAAAATGGCTCCCCTTAGCTTAAAAATAATATGTAAAAATTAGCATCAAAAATGCAGCAACTTTGCTGTCTATTCTCTACACTATCCCTATAACCTGAGCACTGGTCCAAGATAAAAAAAAAAGAATTTGGACCATTGCAGGCCATCCCTGAAACTTCCCGCTTATTTTAACTCATTCAAAGCAAATTTGCAGCATTCGACAAATTGAAGAAATTAATGCGCATCCAAAATCGATATGCCAAGATATTGCGGAGTAATTAAAAACAAAAAGAATTTTCGCAAATTTCCGACATCAATATCTGCGAACCACTTGACAGGTTTTTGTCAAATCTGCGACATTCGATAACATAATAAGTCCATAAATATCGGTGTACTTATAAAACTGATTTGACAAAGTAATTCGGATAAAACGATTTTTTCGAAATTTTTCGTCAACGATGTCTGTCGAACGAATCACCCGATTTTAGTGAAATTAACAGCAATCGACAACCATTTCTGAAATTAAGATCTGATTAGATTTTGAACTTGATCGAAAAAAATAACATTTCGAAATTTTCATAAATCTACCCCACCGGATCACGAAATGTAAATGAGCGCAATATCTTTCGAATGCGACACATTTCGTTCCGATCCGTTGCCACGATCTTAAATTATGAGATGTCAACATACATACATACAAATACACAAACACACATACACATATTCAGAATCAATGTTTTGTTTTTATCTCAAAAACAAAAAACTTGGAAAGTTTCAAGTCAATTGAAGCATTTTTGGTGTGGCTCCAGGCTCTAAAACTCAGTAACCCATATTTAAGAATTCATTAATTTTTTTCATTTTCTGAAAAACGGATTCCTGGCGCTTATAGTGTTTAAGAAGAAACGCGTCTTTATAGTGTTTTCTTTGCAACCAAAAGTGCGTGACATTTCTTGCCTAATTTTGCCCTAAAAATATGAAATATTTGTTCCGCTATAAAGGCATTTCACAACACTTTGAAAGAGAAGGAATGGGGCAACGCCTTCTTCGAGAGTCCAAATTAAACCTTCGTGTTCAATTCATAAAATAATTAAATTCAGATTGAAAATTTGTGTTCTATAATACTTTAAAAGTTTCCAAAATATATACAGTAGAATGCCGTTAATTCGTAATCGAAGCTATTTTTATGAATTGCAGGAGTTTTCGAAATAAAAGGTTTTCGATTAAAATAAAAAACGATTTACAGTTTCTACTGTCGATACTGCGCAAACCATAAAATAAGACGATTCTATAGTTCTGCCTACTCAGCTTCTTTTTGTCAGTTTACTTTACTATCTAAACTACTCTTCAGTAAAAGTGCAAATAAACTAAACTAAAGACATACAAAAATTTACGGTAATTGCTAACAAAAAAAACTGTTGAAAAAACATCGCTTTTGTAACTTAATTTTTTTTTTTTTAATATTAAATTTTTTAACATTTTATAAGAGGTTTTTAACAGTTAAGTACGATTTGCAAGGATTTCCCCAGTCTTTGAACTGCAAAAAATACGAATTAACGAGGGGACCAAAATGTATGGAATTTTTACCAATTAAAGAATTTTTCTCAAGAGACCAGTCGTTTATTTCCAATTGTTGAGATTTTCAAATTAATGGAGTACGATTTATCGAGGTTTGACTGCACATATTTTGCATGAAACTGTAGTTACCCTTAATATGGCAGTTAATGCGTTCTTGTAACTTTTTGCTAACAACATTTTACAATGTACATGCTGACTCACAACTAAAAAAATATATTTTATATTGATGTAGGTTATTGGTATGAGATTTTTACTTTTTAATGTCGATTCCACCACATGCTGACTAACACACACATTCCAAATAATGTACACTTAATTTGAAACATACACTTATCTTGAGATTAATATATACTCGTACGTATGTATTTCAAATATTTTTTGTATATTTTTTAAAGCGGAAAAATAATTACTATGAAAGAAAAATAAATAACACGATTTATTATACATGACTAAGTTTTCGATATGAGTAAATAATGGCATATTAGAGAAGTTTTGGCATGTCGACAAAGAATAGCCGCCCCCACTCGTTTATTCAGCATCACTGAATGCGTAAGGAATAAATATTCCTACAATAAACAAAAAAAATTGTTATATAGTAACGGTTTTGACCCAGTCTAAAAATTCTGAAATACGTACAATGTGCATTGCTTTTCCACAAACCAACTCTTGAGAATAATTTGAAGAGCTAAAAAAAACCCACAGTTAAACATAAAAAAGATGTTTTGACGCAATAATTTCTTCATTTAAAATCAACTGGTTTCATTTTCATTACTCTGTGCTTATTTAAATTCCCTAAGTGATCTATTTATTACTATTTTTTTATAAATAAAGAGTTATGCATTTCACGGCTGCAAAAGTAAAGTCACATAAAACATCTAGAACATCATGTACGAAATACAACGTCATTTGAATGACCGCCTATATATTGGGTGCAACAGTCAATACTTCTGAGGTAGTTTTTGACCACTCTTTCGCACATTTCGGGTGATATCTCGGCGATAACTTTACGAATATTGGTTTTCAAATGCTCCAACTTTTAGGTCTTTGACGAAGCCCCACAAAACAGTATAACGGAGTCAAATCGAACGATCTTGGAGCCCTATTGACGTTGCCAAAGCGTGAAATTACACATTCTGAAAACTTCTCTGGCAATGGCTCGTGGCACCGTCTTGTTGAAACCACATATCGTCCAGTTCATAATCTACACTAGTAGGCAAAAAAAACCCGTAAGATGAGAACGCCGTGGAATCGACAAATTCGGATTATTCGACACACTTTCCGCAACAGAAGCGATGTTTTCGGCAGTGCGCACATTGGGACCATATCTGCAACGCTCCCAGTCTCTTAAAATTTCTTCAGGAAATAACACGGAAATCGAACCAGCGCCTAAATATTACGGAGGAACTCTTGCACAGTAGGTCGGACATGACGATAACGACATATTCGTAAGTGCCAAACCTTTCACTAACTAAATGACACTCCAGATGACAGATATTTAAGAGTTGACAATCTTTTGAAACCACGCACATATTTTGAGCTTTTAAAAATGTGATTAAAAGTCAACTGATGATCAGAATCGAAATGCAAATATGTGCGAAGAAAGGTGACCGTATTTTTCTCTAATAAGATTTTTTATTTATCAGAATAAATATTGTTACAATACATGTCGTTTTTCTATTCTAGAAGCACAAATCGAACAACTCAGTGATCATATACAGCTTTGACAGTTGATGGAAGTTGGCTTGATTTTCTTCGCCCAATAATCATAACCACCAGTTATGATTGCTTTGAGTAAACCAGAATAAATTATAACTATATTCATAATATTCTGAGCTATTTTTAGGCAACAGCCGGCAATCACGCTTTCAAATACTTTTGTACTTTTAAATTAGTGCAATATTTCTAATTAAATCAGCCGACAAAAACCTTTAGCCTTCAAATTGCAAAAGTAAAATTCAAAAAATCATTGGTTTCTGCCAAAAGTATATTTTCTTTTCGATAGAACGATAAAAATACTACAGAAAGTCTTAGTAATTTACAACATGTTTTGTTTGAATACAGACAGCACAACAATTGGGAGATTCAAACGATATACTATCAAGGCATAATGTCCTAATATTGTCAAACAAAAGTCATTGAGATCAGCCGCCAATATAAGTTATAATAATTATTTAAATACTCGTACATATATTCTCATATATGAAAACATACAAGACAAGAAATTATATAAATATGACGTAGTAGAGGCTACTCATATGAGCCCAGACTGGTCTTTGAATAGAATTATTTTACGCAGGTCTACCGTAAAGTTATTGAAAATATTCGATATTAATGGTATGCATTTTACACATAAACAAAATTCTTGGCAAATTTTATAAGATACTGAGTCACTTCTGCGAATTCTGACCACACTGCCGAAAGTAAGAGATCACTGAACCGTATCGCAGTTAATAAGCCAACTCTCTCGAAGTGGCCGAATATAGCTAAAACGCTCTCATATCTCTCAGTTTCCCAGCGAATAATTTCGATTTTAATGGTTGTGGGATGGTGGCCCGGCAGTCTAGTGATTAGTGTGCTAGTTTATCAGTTGGGGGTTCTAGGTTCGATGCATAGCAGAGACTCTGGTCTGTATCACTACAACACGTGAAAGTTTTTTCCCAACAGGTATCACAATGGGACCACAATATGTTGGTCCCAAGTGGGCTGGGACCTTTCTTTACCTTTACATCCAGCAACCTGCCGACCTAACCTAACTAATGTTTGTGGGTTTGCTAAATATATTCTTCACTCACTACCTTCAACGCCTACACTCGTCCGTTAATGCTTGGAACGACACCTTCAAGTAGAATTTTAAATTACTCGACCGTATATAGGCGATGGCGAGGAGGCCTATTTGTGGCTGCATTCACTCATTTGAATTTGCTCGTTTTGTGGTTGTATTTAATCGTTATTTCAATGGCAATGAGGGAAGCCCGCCATTGGATGGAATTACACGCCTTTCACAAAAGAAAACATACATTTGTGTTCATTTAGATGAAATCTTGTATCGTGATAACGGAAGTAATAAAAACTGGAGCAAAAATATTTAACCTTTTTTTGACTTCTACATATGTATTTTCTACACAATTTCCTCAAGTATCTATTTCATTAAAAATATTGAGCTGGATTTAAAAAAGTTTTAATGTTTCGTGTTTCGTGCCTTGTTGGAAATAGCCAAAAAATAAAATTATAAATCTGGAAGACCTAACCCAAGCTGGAAGCAATATACTCATCCGAAAGCCTGTTAAGAAAATCAGACATACTCTTTAAAAACTTCTCAACAAATTATCAACATCATTTGTAAACGGTGGTTAAATTTCAAGGGCCGATGTTGATTTTGAATAAAACACAAACTATTTAGGAAATTATTGTAAATTTATTTTATTATGATATATTGGTATTACTCAATTATGTATGGAACAAAATATCGGCCAAATGGGCCCCGCGACCACGGCGGCACACCTCCATCCGATGGTCCAAATTTTCGATGACCCTGAGGCATAATGGAGGTTCTATGCCGTTAATGTGCCGAATTATCTCATCCTTTAGCTCTTGAATTGTTGCTGGCTTATCGACGTACACCTTTTCTTTCAAATAACCCCAAAGAAAAAAGTCCAACGGTGTCAAATCACATGATCTTGGCGGCCAATTGACATCGCCATTACGTGAGATAACACGGCCATTGAATTTGTTGCGCAAAATAGCCATTGTTTCGTTAGCTGTGTGGCAAGTGGCACCGTCTTGCTGAAACCACATATCGTCCACATCCATATCTTCCAATTCGGGCCATAAAAAGTTCGTTATCATCTCACGATAGCGAACAGCATTCACAGTAACTGCCTGACCGGCCTCATTTTGGAAAAAATACGGCCCGATGATGCCGCCAGCCCATAAACCGCACCAAACAGTCACTCTTTGTGGGTGCATTGGTTTTTCGACAATCACTCTTGGATTATCATTCGCCCAAATGCGGCAATTCTGTTTATTGACGAATCCACTGAGGTGAAAATGTGCCTCATCACTGAAGATGATTTTCTTCGAAAATTGATCATCCACCGTTGCCGTGGTCGCGGCGCCCATTTGGCCGATATTTTGTTCCATACATAATTGAGTAATACCAATATATCATAATAAAATAAAATTACAATAATTTCCTAAATAGTTTGTGTTTTATTCAAAATCAACATCGGCCCTTGAAATTTAACCACCCTTTATAAGCAAAGCATTCATTATCATCCCTAAAAGATTTTGCATGATTATTCACTTATAAAGACGCTTTTAAGAAGTAGTAAGCAATTTTTGTTGGGGTGTTTTAAACATAAATAATGGTAAACAGCTCCCGCAAATCAACAATTATTGTCTTTCTTTTTTAGTTCTTAACCATAAAATTAGCCAAGTTTTTTTTTTAATTATTTTTTAAACTCACTGAGTATAAATGGTATTTAATGTTCAGTCATTTCCTTTTAACCATTGACTAAACTGACAGCTGCTGTAAAATTCTAAAACTCTAATTATTTATTGTAAAAAAGTGGTTGTGTATTTTGCCACCCTACGTTCACATACATATATATTAAGTCTGATTTTCGTTTGGTATACAACATGCTACCGGATGTATTTAAAATAAATATAAAATACAAAATATTTATTATATTCTTAATTGACCTTTTTTTTATTATATTGAAGTATATTTATTAAGCTCGAAGTCTCTTTTTGGTATTTTATTTGTTTTTATTCGATATTTCGTTAACAGCTTGTTAACATCATCAGGAATAATAGAAAATTATAATTTCAAAATATTTTTATTTAATTTAAAACTTTTACATTCTATATTGTATATTATATTGTATATATATTTATATATATATATATATATTATATTTTCATGTAAAAACATTTTCTAAAGTACATTTTGAGGTTTAAATCCATTTCATTTTCGTTTAATTTTGACAATATAAAATTTAATTTTTTTTTTCAAACTAAATTATTTGAATATATTCGGACAAAATGTAGGGTATTCTTAATGATCGTAATCACCTGTTTGAGCATTTGTTAGCACGTATCGGAAACGAAATAATAAATGAGTTGACCACTTGCATTCCAAATAATTATTAATTCTTTTTTGTTGAATCATATATAGAATTCATTATAACCGGAATGTATTTCCTTTGTTTTCGTTTTTTTTTTTTTTGCATAAATTTTGTGGCAAAAAAACAACAAATTCGCACAATCAAATGCGTGGATTTTAATTGTTTTCTTTTGTAAAAATTGTTGCTTTATATTTGCACTATTTGGTTTTAACGTGCTAAATAAATACGAATATGCAAATATTAAAAAATATTATATAGAATTGTTTATCAAACACTAGTTATTAAAGAACCACAAATTGATTGTTTATCGATTAGAAAAAATAAATTAATTTACTTCAAAATATAATATTTTGAAACGAATTTGTGTGTTATTGCACACAACAGTTTTATTATCAAATGTACTTGAAATTTTTGGTCAGATTATACAAATATTTAACGCGATGTAGTATAAGAAATTTTTTACGCTGGCCAATAGCAAATAAATTGCAACTACAGGGATGTCCCAGTCTATTCGAAGGATAATTAATTAAAACTGAGGTATTTTGTATTAAAAAAAATCACTTTAGATATGATGAACGATCATATTTAAGGACTTATTTCTTAATGATGCGCCAACAGAGAGATGCAGCTACTTCGCTTTACAAAATACGCAAAAACTTCAGAGTAGTGGGAAAATTCAGTTCTATTCCTTTCTATCATTTTACACCAATTGTGTCTTCTCGCGACATTTCCTGAAATTAGCTCAATGAAAACTTTGCTGGATAAATTTCCGTTATAAAAAATCAAGAAACATTTTAGTTTTAATTCGAAAAATTTCAATCGGCGAAAATTTCAGAATGAAGCGTTTTTTTTTAGCTTTTCTTTGGTGAGCGTGAGCTGGAAAAAGTGAGGGGTGATAGTTGTTGGATAGTTAGTGCTTTGACTGCAAAACAAAAGGTCTTCGATTCGAGCCCAGTATCTGACTAAGTCATAAAAACATTTCGCATTTTTTTCTGATGTGCATTGGTGTGTCTTTGCAGTGCAGTGTTGTTGTCGGAAGGTTGCACTGGCGAAGGCATAGGCACTAGTCACTGAACAGTACCGTCTGCAGCTGTAACCAATCCACAGACACATCAGAGCACCCACCTTCGTAGCTCCAGCGAAGTAAAATAATTACTAAAAATGGCTACTAAACCGAAGCTTAAAAATTTAATACGTCTCCCTGGCATCAGAGGGGTATTGGCATTTCCTGCAGGGTGTACTCGTATTTCATAAACTGACCCGTGTTCTATTCAAGTGGTAGAGCTTATACTACAACAATATTTGCTGATTTAGCTCTACTTTAGAAGGATTCTAAATAAAGTGTGTACATTTCCCCTAAAATTACGTAAAACTAATAGCATTATTATCGTTTACTTTGCAAAACAAAAGGAAAAATATCCCTAGCAAATCTCTAAGTAGAACTGCTAATGGAACCTTAACAAATCGTGACATCAAATAACTGAACTGAAACGGCTTTGGATAACTGTGTAAGTAAATGTTTTGTAAAACAAACTTTCCTTGGTTGAATATGAAACCGTTCTCTGCACAAAATGACTTTAATATTCTATTGCAAGATATGTACATATGTGCGCACAAGTTTACCAAACTCACAGACACACATTGTCATATTCGTACAAATTAATTCAGATCAAATTAAAGTTGAAACACCAGCCAAAGTATGTAAAATCCTATTGAAAATTACTTCTAAACTCAAGCTAAACGAATAAGAACAAAAGAATTCGAAAAGTAAGAAATTATAATTAAAATATTAAAAACAGCAATATTTTTAGACGACTTAATTTTGTACTTCAAATGCAGTCTCCCTCTTCTTACCATCTGACAACAAAAGAAAAGTTTAATTTTACTGCTTTGCCAAAGAAACCCCAAGAAACGCGTTTGAAACTTTTCTTTTTGGCTTTTGTGGTTTCTTACTAATTTGATGCGATGATATCTGGTGGAATTCCGACTAAGATCGCGCAAAAAATAAAAATTAAAAAAAGATATTAATGAAGTACTCCAGTAGAAGCTTAAAATTTTTATTAAGGTTAAGAAATGTGGAAGGCAAAAATACTGAATGCTGGTGTTAAGTGTGAATCATAAGTTTCTTACAAGTTTGTAAAAGAAATTAATGTTGCATGCACCATTAAAATAGGGAATTTATAACAACTTTTTGTTTGTGAACACAAAAGCTTTTTACAATCATATTTTTTTTTTGTTTATTCTTTTTGGAAAAACAAATTGTGTTACAAAAACAAAGAATGTGGTAGAAAAAATTTACCTCTACAGACAGTTTTATGTTAAACATCGCATGTAAAAATTTAAGAGTGTAAAATTTCTTCAACAAAAGAAAAGATGCATGATTGTTTTGAGTGGAGTTTGCTTAATGGCTGGAAAATTATGTGAACAGTAAAGCTGCAGAGTTCTCAGGCGGAATTTATAATAACGGGGGAACGATATGGAAATGGGATACATGAAATTTGTTTATGAAATTAAAACCCATAAAACCGTGCAATTATGTAAAAAAAATTTTTTTTTTAATTTCTGTCGTATTTCACAAAATTGCTACATAAAAGCATTTTATATTTTCTAAATTTACATGTTTGCGAAAATGAAATAGAAAATACATGGCAACTTTGCTGCTCAGCATATTTACAAAAAGCAACTCTGATTGCATAGAATTTAATTCTTTATGTTTCTCTAAATTTTTAAAAGTCTTGCGAAAGCCCAGTGAAAAAATCGAAATTTAGCAGCAGTAAAAGCTGTGGGAAGCACAGCAAAGAAGAGTATATGCTTACAAAAATGATGCCGAAGTGCTCTGGAGTAAGTGAATACATTGTTTTTAGCAGTAAAGTAAAGTATAAATACAGAAACTGTTGCTTCTATGGGCTGATGGCGAACAAAAAGCATGCATTATAAAAGCGCAAATTCAACTGATTTCTTTCTGTTGTCTCGCTTAAAGAAATGTTCGTAATAAGACATAATTTTTTATGGTTATCGGACAGTCAGTCACGGCCTCAAGTGACATCAGTACGAGAGGTTTAAATTCGAAATCATTCTAATAATCATATTGATTTTGATTGAATGACGCAAACACGAAATACAATTTCTGATTCACATAATGCCTTTGCAACCGCACTTCAAGACCCGATCACACCACCAATTTTTAAATTGTTAATGTGCTAACAGCAAAGCCGTATGTGAAGTAAAATAATAAATAAAATAACTGCGATTTAGTTTAAAATTTTATGCGTCAACAGAACACCACAGGCGCAGCAACTATGCATTACTAATTCTCAAAAACGCACAACTGCAGAGTTGTGAAAGAATTCTGTTCTTGTTATCACTTCACCACCTCCCTCTTCTCGACACTATCACTTTCCAACTAGTTGCAGTGCATCGCACAGGTACAGGTCATCCCCTGAGCAGTAGTCCAACAAAAAATCTGCATGATTTGCACCGGTAATTTTCAAATAAATAAGCCTGAGGTATGCATTTTAGAATGAGCATGGAAAGAAAGACGAACATAGGAAGAAAGTAATGGTCCACGAAACACAGTCAGTAGTTTACATTTATCAAAAAAAAGAGAGGTTTAAAATAGTGTATCCTCTATCACGCTACCCGTTGTATATGAAATTAACACATTTTCTTGTCAGACCAACGGTAGAATAAGTTTTCCACTTGCGGCATGTTCCTCAATTTCCACTTATAAAAAGGACAAACACAAGCTAAATTTTAAACCTTTATTATTAGGCATATTACCCATGCCTAATATAGTTACCTTAATAGTGCAAAGCCCTAAATAATTTTTCTTTTTAAATCCGGGTTTTGTATATTTTAATAAAGACAACACTTTAAAACAAAATGCATTAAAAAAAGATCTTAGCAGAGAATTGCTTACGCAATTTACTGAGAACCTGACTTAGAAAAAAACCGCGACTACAATACTTAAATTTTTATGAAAACTTTTGCTATAAAGTAATATATTAGTTAGGGCCATTTTATATTAAGGTACATTTGAATATCATATAACCTACTTTTTTATGCTCGCTATTGCATTTGAAAGTTGCTATGTCTTTTACTAACTCAAGATGTCGTGGGTTCAAACCCTATACCAGTCACCACAGTCTAACCAAGAATCAGACTACACTTTTACGACGGTTTTAAACGTGCTGATTGCGAATCTGACCTCAGAATTTGCCCTATCACCTAAAAATAGCCATAACCTAAAAGTGCACAAAACAGATTTTTTTCTACATTTGAGTTCCGGTAGCTTTTTTACTCAAAAATATCATTACCGTATCTTCTCTTTTACAAAATACATTTTGACTGTCGTATTAATAAATTTTTTTTTTAATTACACAAGGTTTATTAAACAAATTTCCATACAAAATTTTTTAATATATCTGCTATAAATCCAAGAAAATGTTTATGAATATGGCAGTTAATTTTTAAAACTCTTCATTTGTCAGTAAGAAGTTTTTAACACGTCATTGTTTGAACACATGTCGTGCCCAAATATTGAACATTATACATCTCTACGCTAAAAATTTCTAGTGAAGAAACTGATTCTCGTACAAATAGTGATAGTAGTGTAAATATATGTATTTATCGATTCTGGGAGTGAATTTAGTCTATTAGAATTCTATTAGAATTTAGTTTATTTGCAATTATTGGCACTTCCAAGAGCGATTATTCATAAAATTTTAAAAAAGGATCAGATAGATTTGGATGACATACTCTTTAAAAAATAAAATCCGCATTTCCAATCTATCGTTCAATGCTCTTAATAAAATTGTGGGTCAATTCTTACGTTTTTTATTTAAGTTTGAAAATATAAATCTGCTACCAGATACCCTTTATATATACATATATATGTATTTATATATATACCGGGTGTCCCAACAAGAACGCAAGATTTAAATTTTAAATGCAGCAATTGAATTGTTTCTCTGGCTGTATGACATGTGGCGCCGTCTTGTTGAAACCACATGCCCTCCACATTCATTTCTTCAATTCTAGGCACGAAAAAACTGGTTATCATTTCACGATACCGAACACTATTGACTGTTTGCGCTTGACCTCCCTCATTTTCATAAAAAAAAGGTCCAATGATTTCTCCAGCCCAAAATCCACACCACACAGTGACACGTTGAGGATGCATTTGCTTCTCGTGAATCACTCGAGGATTTTTCTCACCCCAAATGCGACAATTCTGTCTATTGACAAAGCCATCAAGATGGAAATGGGCCTCGTCACTAAATATGATTTTATCGGCAAAATCGGCATTTTCATGTTGTCTCCCCAATACCCAATTAACGAACTCCCTTCGCTGTCCATGGTCAGCTGGCTTCAGTTCCTGAGTCAATTGAACTTTGTATGCATGAAGATGCAAATCTTTCGTCAAAATTCGCTGCATAGTGGATTTGGAGACACCAATTTGCTGAGCTCGGTGTCGAATTGAGTTGGATGGAGTTTGAGCGACATTTTCGGTCGATTGACCTGGTCGAAGGCGCGTTGTTGTCTTTACATCACTAACAGACCCAATTTCGGCAAATTTATCCATTAATCTATTTACAGTTGACTCTTTTGTAGCATTATTGTGACCCCAAATTGATCGCAATTTGCGAACTGTAGCCGCAAAACTTTTACCATTTTGGTAAAACAATTTCACAATGAGAATGCGTTGTTCATTCGTGTAGAGCTCCATTTTTACTAACCTCGTACTTTCTACTAGCAAACAATAACAATCATTCACATGTCAAACAATGACACTTCGAATAGCGCCAAATTTAAATCTTGCGTTCTTGTTGGGACACCCTTTACATATATAAAATATATGTACATTGAGCAAATAAATAAAAATATCATATACTTTACGCATACATACTGAAATTATAAGAAGACTTTCCAAAGAGTTGATTTCCAAAAATCTGCAAACGTACTTAAATATAAACACATACATATATGCTTACATACATATGTAGATAGTATATGTGGAATGTTTAAGTAGATATACAATTTGATTCTAACACAAGAAAAGGGTACATGCTACAGTTCTATTCACATCTCAGCCAAAATTGTGTGTTGGTGATAGATAATTTCCCGTGTTAATTATAAAGCAAAAAAGTTTTTTACATTGATGAGAGATCGGTGTGATATATACTCCCTAAATACATATGTACATATCATATCATCAGTGGTTTAAACGCAATCGTAAAACATTATATGAAATTTTAATATGTAAGAGAAGTTTCTCATTTATGTACCGACGAATGGAAAATTAATTCGAGAATAATGAAAAAATTATGATGAATTCTTGGATTTCAGTTCGTCAATTTGAGTTATTTCTCTTAAAGTACTGTTATATTTATAAGAGTGAAATTTTTCTTTAAATCTTTACGTTTTAATGATATCTTCGCATAAAGCTGATTTTGCCAGTCATATAAGTAAATTTAGTGACTGCATCCTATAAATATAGTCGTACTTCATATTAAGTGATTTAAAAGTAAATTCGTTTATTTATCCATGAGTGAGAAGCCCTGAGAAACAAGAAATAATAAAGTTTTACACACACTCACACAGACACACACACACACACACACCACAAAAATCAACAACGAATTCAATAGTATGATGGTCCACTATGGTCCAAATCAAATTCTTTTTTTGCCATAAATTAAAAAACAATATAAGAAGCGTTATTTTTTGAAAGCATGTACGTTATAGCATAGAAAAAAAAATTATTAAATGAACCATAATTGCCAAACAAAAGGAAAGGAGTGTAATGATGTAGGGTGGTTATTATACGTTTGGTCCCTATAGCCCTTATTTATTTTAAACAGATGCTAAGTTTACAGCTAATAACGAGGCGTTCAAAAGAACTTCCAAGAGAATTTGTGGCTTCGAAATAAAAACTTGGCAGAGTTGCCGATTTAAGTTGATAAATCAAAGTCTGTTTTTATTGAATAATTTCTTGTCTTATATACTAATCTTACATTTTTAATTTAGCTCTTCTAACTTACATAACTATATTATTTTCCATGTGGCCATCTAGATGGTGATCTATTTATGTTTCACCTCCCCTACCTACCTTCGAGAGCCTACGCAATTTTAGCTCTCTGGCTCTATGAAGAGAACACACCCGTACATCCAATGGGAGTGCCACATGAAAAAAAAGAAAAAGCCTAGTCTCCCTGATAAAAATTGCCAATTATCATATTTTTCCCAGTATTTACTCTCCCCTATACCGAATTACAGTTCTGTACCTATAATGAAAGTGCCCGAAGCAAGAAAATTGCATATTAAGTCATTCAGACCTCAAGATATACAAAAATCTTTATTTATATTGTATGGGAGGTACTACGCCACTTGTCCAATTCTGCTTACTTTTTGACTGATAATTTGTACTGACCATTATGTTACTCAAAACAAATATAGAAACTTTAACCATTTTCAATATATAATGAAATCAATATTTAGTTTGTATGGGAGGTACCACGCCCATTTATCCAATCCCTCAGAGTTTTTGACTGATGATTTTTTTTAACTACAAAGTCATTTGAATTATATTCAGAAACTTTCACTTCAACCGTTCTCATAATATACAGAGACATACTGTGAGTATTTCAAGAAAATCGCTTCAGACGTTTAGCTCTCCATACGGCACAAAGCCATACATATATACAAACATGTAATTTTTATATATAAGATGTTTTATTTCGAAATTCGGGAAGGACACGTAGGGGTAAATATATGCCGCTACAGAACTTTGCAGCTACAAAGTAATCGAATTTAATAAAATTTTAAAAATACATATTTCTGCGTGTAGAAAGACACATTTAAAAAAAATAGGACCATGAAGGGCCGTAGTGGGTAATATATCCCTGATCAACCGATTAAACCGATGGTTTAGCTGGTCTAAAAATAACCATATAACAAACATAAATAAATAATTGTAATTAATTCTGACAAACATTGAATATATGAAAGAATAGTTAACTAATTGTATTAAAAAAAATCAATTCTTCATTTTGCCTTTAAGTACAATCATTCCCAATCAACTAATTGTAAAAAGATTTTGAAAAATTAAATAGATTTAAATCGAATAATAAAATGTTTGTTGTATACAGAAAATTATTAAAGAAGCTATTTGTTTTGTTTTGTTTGTATATTTAGTAATTCACGAAGATTTTTTGGGAGTGCTTGTATAAACATGTGCAATTTCTTAGCTATTTTCAAGCATTTGGTAAAAGGCCTACTGAAGATATTGGTATTACCACCAAATGAATAGTGCATATAGACCAGCTAAGCTATATAACAAACATAGATAAATTAAAATTTGAAACGTAATATTTTTTAAAACGAGCACGGCAACACTCAAATAACAGCATGCATTGCCATTATATTTGGTTTTCAAAAATTTTTTCTCTTAAGCTTAACTCACTGAAAGCGCTGCCATATATTATTTTTCTTTTTTAATAAGGCTTATGTGTTGCAGTATTGATTGCCATTATGAAAATATTAAATTTTTTTTTCTTAATTTTTCTCAAAATAAAAATTGATTTGGGACCAGAGTGCAGTGCAAGTATGGAAATGATGTATCTTAAGTATTTAAGATGAAATGGCTTGTATGCATTAAACTGGATAAATAAATGGATGGTTGACTGGATGCTTGTAGTTTTTTTTTTTTTTCAATATTCATGCACTATTTTGAAGCAATAGGAGATGTACAGCACTCACTTGAGTGAAACACTGAATGGCAATTACTGGTACGTTGTTGGTAGAATTTTTAGATAGAAAACAATTAATACTGAAATCTTTTAGTTGGAATTATATTATATAAATCTCGTTTGCTAAACAGCTAGAAAATGTATGCAACAGAATTTATAAATCTTACAGAGCGACATAAATTTTAAGACACGTTTGAGTCTGATTCTTGAAATAATCATTACATGCAATGAAGAAATATCTCCGATTTCAAAAAAAAAAAATAAATCGGAATGGAAATACTTACATACAAATTACACTTATTTTGGGGAATATTTAGCGAAATTAACAGTTTAAATTCAAAATATGTTTGGTCTATAAAAATTCATCTAAAATAAAAAAAAAATATATTCCAATTTCGACAAATGGTGAGGCTTGTCATTTGGCAATGTTGTAGACAGCAGAGCTCGAATTACGGAGTTTTTAACTTCCCGCTATATACTCGTAAAGCTACTGATTCTACCCCAAATTTTCAAAAATCTAATTTTCAGTATATTTTGACGTTTTGAGGTCCTGGGAGTCGATTCTGACGATTTTCGCGATGATGTCAGTATCGATATATGTACATCTGTATATATGTATGTAAGTATGTAAACATCTCATTAAGAACGCGCCAACGAATCGTAACGAAATGCGGCGCATTCCAAAGATATGTAGTGCGATAATGAACAAATTCCCTCGATGGATTTTGAAAATACTATTTTTTTCCAAATAAATCGTAAACTAACTTAGAATAGATATTCAACGATTTTTATAGACTAAAAAAAATGTATATGAAGCCGAAAATTTGACAAAAATCTGTAAAGTGGTTCGAAAGATATTGATGAAGAAAATTTTCGAATTGTTGTTTCTTTTCAATTACTCCGTAATTTCTTATCAAATCGTTTTTCGATATGCATTAATTTTTCTGAACTAAAAAAGTGTGTAGAATGCTGCAAATTTGCCTTGAGTGGGTTAAATTTAGCATGAAATTTCAGAGATGGTCTGCAAGGTAAACCGATACCCATATATTTAAGATTCTATTTCCCGATATAGATTTATTTGGTATTTTTTTTTATGAAAGTGGGCTAAGCACTTTAAGATAAAATAAAACTATTGGACGTATTCCTACGTATTAAAAAATTTTTCAATAAAAAAATTAATTCCAATTGTAGCTGAATTAATTTGAATTTAAATTTCATTCAATTCCATTGTTTAACTTTAGTGAATGACTCAATAATTTTTAATTCATTGTGCATGCACTTCAAAAAAATCTTTTGATCAAGTTGAAGGAATTCAAGTTTTTAAATTCTTAGTGAATTAATTACCAAATATTAACAAGCAGGTTTCGAACACTCCCATTAATAACCCGTCACGGATTAAGCACTCAATTAACTAATAGACAAACTGGAGTATTATATATGAAACCATTAATGCTGGTTAGATAGCCATACCATCAGTTGGACCACGAATGCTCTCAGTCTTTTACAACTTAAGGCTTTGACTAGCTTGAGGTATTGACGCATATCCGCCTAGAGTCCCCGTCTTAGCCACACTCCTATGTCGCCAATATTAAAGATGTGACAAGAAGTACACTTTTGAAGAATGAAAACCCACTCACAAGTACCCATCCCTATTGGCAAGCATCAGTTGCAGTATTCCCCACACTTGAATGATTTTGCCATTGCAGCTTGTGATACGATTACAGGCGGTTTAGTTGACTAGTTAGTTGGGTTTGGTTTTAAGTTTTAAAATTGTGATTGCTACAATTTAAAATTGAGAGTAAAGATGCGTGCTGGAAAATATATCAATACTTGTGCACAGCGCTGCCAGATAAAAATCTCCCCAAATCGTCAAATTTCGTCAGCTTGGAAATCGTCGATAAAATCGGGCATCGGAAAATGTATATTTTAAATACATTTTCTTATATTTCAATAACAAAATAACAGAACAATATATCTTCACACATCCATACATAATATGTATATTAATTTATGAGGAGTTTCAAATTATCGAGAGTCGACTGTATACATAAAATTTATGGTCACATGCATATGTTCACTAATCGCACTTCTGCATTAATATAACATTAACTCAAATTTTAAAATTGATTTTAGTGTAAAAATAAAAAAAAACCTTTTAATTTTATATTGAAAGTATGCAGCATAAACAATTTCATAAACAGAAGTACGCAATAATTTTACAATGGATAGATATGAGTATTAAATGTTGAGTTTTCTTAAAAACGAAAACAAATGAACAAATATTGTCTCAAAAGTGCGATATGTAAAGTAGTTCTAAACTATACAAACAAGTTTCAAAAAATAATTAACACTTTATGCCACCACAAAAGAAAGTTCCAAAAAATCATTTGTACTTAAATTATTTCTGCACTTAATTGATCATCCAAATTAATTGTTGACTCAAAACGAAATTGTTTTCTTCGATGTCTTCTACATTAAATGCAGAAATTTGCCGTAGTTACTACTGAAAAAAAATCATAATTTTTAAGGAAAAAATCGTCCAATCGTCATTTTGCTATTTTTGTAAGCAAAAATCGACGAAATGACGATAACTCTGGCAGCCATGCTTGTACATATTTACATACGAGGATTACTATTTGCCTTCGATTCTCATGTATTTGACGACGTTAAGAACTTTATGAGGAAAATGTAGCAAACATTATCACCAATTGGCAGTTTGCTTTTTTATAATCCATTACGTGGAATTCTTCAAGTTTTTTTAATATTGTACGAAGCAGTAGCACAATTAGTAAGCCTTGTTAAAATCATTACCAAATCTAATGGCTCAATGAATTGTTACTATATATATATCCGTATCACATTGGAGCACAGAAAAAATGTTTTTAATTTTTAATTAACATCTTTAATTAGAATAATATATTTTTTCAATTAAAAGTTTAATCAATTCAATATTAAATTAATTTTTCGGCTTAATACTTAAATAAATAAATAATTAATATTTTTGCTATGAAATACACAAAATTTCGGCTTATTTTTATTGAAATTGATTGGTTCACTTCATATATGCAACACTCTCTATATAAATAAAAAATAATGCATAAATAAGCATTCCAATTAAATTCAAATATATTTGTTTCTATTAAAAATTTGTTTCAAATTTAAAAAAAAAAATTAAATTTTTATTTATTATTATTAAAAATTTAGTAGAAAATTATTATATTATTATTATATTATCCACAATAATAATTTGATTGATATTATTAATTTTTTCATAAGTGCAAAACTCATTAATATTTTAATTGATATTACAAACTTTTTCTTTAAAATTATGTTATATTTTTTCTGTGTATCGTTATCGTTTCATTATCAAAATAAAAATTAAAAATTAATAAAATTATGAAAAAATTAAAAGAAAAATAAAATTACTTAGTTTAAAGAAAAAATTTTTACGCGTCATCCAGATGTTTTTAAGGACTACTGGTGAGATTTGAAAGAAGGTGGTATTTAAACATTTTTTTGGCACATTTTGAATTTGATTTTGACCAGATAACGTTTTCTAACAGGTCTAAATACACAAAAATCTGGCTTAAGGAGCTTGGCATGTCATATGTACAAATGTCATTTGAAGCATAGCGGGTGTTTCAAGACGAATAAAAATATATTCTGATAAGTGTACTGATTGTGTTTTATAAAATTAATAAGATTGTCAAAAGTAGTTGAGCATGACGGGTAGAATTTTCGCTTGCACTACGACCATCAATTTTTATTTTTAATCTTTCTTTTCATATAGAGAAATCAGTGGATAAATTCCTGCACAACCGGTTTACTTAAATTTAATTTGAAACAGTTGCTCTTTTGCAATCTTTCACAAAAAAAGAATAATAACCCTCGTATAAGTTTATGACTTGTTTGTGGTGCATTAATGCAGTCATTCATGGAATGATAATTTTACTAAGTTTTATGTTGTAGAATATAGAAATTTTTCAAACTTTTATCAGCTGTAAACATCTATAAAATTGTAGTCCACTAAGTTTCATAAAAAAAATTTTATATCGTTTGCAATTTGTAGCGTTACAGTGAAACTCAAAGGAGAAGACATGTTTACAATATTCAATTACTTTTCTAATAATAAAGTTACACTAAACTATACTTGTATTTACATATAATTTGTGCAGTTCTTCCAATCCTAATCTGTTGGATTTGATAGCAGGCCAATTTCTTTGTCTCTTATAAATGCAAAATTATAAATTACGTTATTTTGTTTTGCACAGAGTCCTGAATTGTTTTAAATGTTTTGTTTTTTCATTTTATTTTCCATCATTAACGTAAATTCTTTAGCATTTAATGGTGCATGTTTTTCACAATGCTTAAGTTATTTTACTTTCTAAATTTCTGTGTGCATTTATTTAAATTATTTTCCAAATAACTTTGATGTTTTGAAAATGCGTTCATTGATTTTAAGAGATTAAGAGAGGTTTTCTTACTTTCTTTCTTGCTTTCTTTATCTTCAATTTGTCATACATTGGTTTAGCGTTCAATTGCGTTAATAATAAAAACAGTTGTCAAGAAAACAGACTTTTAAGGCGGCTAACAACATTTGACTATAGAGGAATATAATTTAAAGAAAAATTTTCCATAAAATTATTTTGGTATATTTGCGCTGCTCGCAAGATGAAAAATACAAGTATTACTTTTTAGTTTGTAATTTCACAATATTTTGTACGATTATATACACTCTAATTTAGTTCTGGTGAAAATTAGGCCCATATAGTACTCAACACTATTGCATTTTTTTCTTCATATATAATTTTTGTTTCTTTTTTTTATTCAGAAATTTTGCCGAAATACGATCCTGAATTTAAGCAAGAGTTTTACAGTGTAGCAAATTAAAACGATTATACTATTGTAGTTTTATTTATTCATTAGCTACGGGTGAAGTATCGCAGTGCCTCCATGTGAGCGCAGTAGATAGAGAGGCAATTGGCGATTACAGCCAATTGCTTAAAGACCCACTATTGTGGTTATTTGCCACGCCTGCACGAGGGGCCCCTGCTTTCGACTGAAAATGTCGGAACTAGAGAGGAAAGATCGATAAAACCCGTAATCGCAGTTGTTGTTCGTACCGTGCATATGGAATGAATGACACTACGTTAGTGCATCTTCTAATGGTAACCTAAAGAAACTGGGCGCCCTCTGGTTATAGTCAGGCTTAGAGTGACAGCGGGGCACTCTCGCGGGTCGACCATCACCGTCCCCTTACTTCCCTTATATTTAGAAAGGAAAACGAGTAAAAACAATAAAAGAGGCAGATGTGCCTAACGAAAAACAACATCACCGCAAGTGGCCTGCGAACTAGCGGAAATGGAGATTGCTGTGTAGCTTGCGCCCGATAAAGCCTTAAACATCACCGCAGAAGAGGAGCATAAACTCCTCACCTCTCCGGTTCATGGCTGGGGAACTGAGGACGAGAAGGTTCGACACAGTAGGGCCGCTAATAAGCGGCAAAAATACTTCCTGGGTAAGGGACATGATATTGAGGAAGCAACGAAACTTGCTATGAAGCCACAACGCTCTAGTATCAAAACTGCTAATCATACGAGACCCAGTTCTGTCGATTTTGAGAAAGTGACACATTGTCCTGCACTCGTCAGACAGAAGTTTCTCCATTTGGGTGGAACTGTATACAACCTGTGGAACACCACACCCCAAATAGTATTTGGATTCATTGGAAGCCTTAGGAGGAGGTCTAATATGAAGGGCATTGCACAAAGTCGCAGTGCTTCGGGCCCAATAATAATAATAATAATAATTCATTAGCTGCATTAAGTTACAGCTAGAATTGTGCAAACGGGTTATCCATTTGCCTGTTTTAAAAGTTAAGTTAAATAAAACACACATAAAGCTTTGAGTTTGATGAAACTTTTATTAAATCAGTGAAAAATGTTATAAGTCATTCTACTAATACTTTTGATCTACTTCCGAAATATCAATAACTGTATATTTGCGCCTTCTTGAATTAAAAAAAAAATATGCCTCTACCGCTATTCGTGCTGGTCGTTTACGAGAAATGATTTTTTAAAACATAAAAGTCATGGAATTTCCCGCGTTAACAGAATAAAAATTTATTCCATTCACTGTTTTCTTATTTAAAATTAAAATTCGGACACTTTTATAAAAAAGACACCCCTTCGTGTATCTCCTATTTTTTAATCTCCATTCCTTTTTTGCTTGCCTAAAATGAAGATGTGATAAGCACATAAATGTTAACAAAAAAAAAAAGATGAAAACAATTTCTCAAGATGATGTTGATGTCGATGATAGATAACTGCTGAATAAAATTAAATGCCTAATGGTGCCATTTAGATATATTTAGATATTTATACACTTGAAGCGCGCAATCATTGCAGGAATAATCAATAAGTGACTTTTGAAATGAAAGTGATCGATTAGTGAAACAAAACACGCAGCGATTTCTTTCCATTTGCAATCATCAACACCTGTTGTTTTCATTTTTACGTCGTCAGTATGATGATGTACTTTGTAATTTGAACAATCCAATTCAAATCATTTCATTCGTTTTTTTTTACATGCAATAAATATTTATTAGAAAAGAAATATGGGCATAGTATTTGAGTATTTTTTTTTATTTACAAAAAAGAAAGAAAAATAAACAATTTTATAATCAAAAATAAAAATTTTAAATTATTGCAAAAAAAAACATGATTATAAAATCATTACATCAATTGCAAGATACAAGTCATCAATCTTATTAAGAAACAAACGACAAGCGAGCGGAGACACGCCAGACGGAGGTTTTTTTTTTTTTTTTTGTCAAACAAAGAAAACGTTTGCCAACAAGTCGAAACAGTAACGACAAGTGAAATGCAAACATTAACGAAATAGATAATTTGCTGCCTTTTTATTATCTTATTTTTATTAGGAAATGTAAAAGAAAAGTGATTGTAATAAAAAGAAAATTTATTTACGAAAGAGCAAAAATAAATTAGTTCCAAGGAATTTTAGTATGATTGTTATTTTTATTCATTCATAACTTCGTTTGCTCAAAAATGTCATAATTCAAAAAAATAAAATTTCCGATGTAGTGCAGTGTACATTTTTCAATAAATTGTTTCGTCTTTTTTTACATTATTGTTTGCCTTTTAAAAAAATTATAAATCTTATTATTATTAAAACAAAGTTTTGTGTAATTTTACTTTCTACTAAAATCTCTATTAAAATCAAGCTAAAAAATTAAATCAGCAATAAGTCCAGATAAGTTGATTACTTTTTGTGTGACATCTCAAAAACTAAAATTCATAGAAAGGCGCTGATTAGTGTAAACAAAGCATCTTGTGAAGATTCTTTTACGATTAAAATACTAAAAAAAATATCTTATCTCGACTTACGATGTTTTATTAAAAGCCAATAGCAATGGTTAGGCAATATAATGCATGATTGTTGCAAACTTTATGGACATATTTAACCCACACATTTAAATGGAAAAGCACATTAAACGACTGACTATCAAAAAGTTTTCTACGAAAATCATGCGGGTAAACAGTAAAATGTTTAAATAAAACAAAAATTTAACAAAGCCTTTGATGATAAAATTGTAGAGAGATTTGTAAAGAAAATCTTAGATGAAAAAATAAAAAGAATAAGTCCAGAGTTTAAGCTGGGAACAGAGAAAAAGTATTAATTTAATACCAGATAAAAAAGAGATTTGTTTGTTAAGCTCTGTTGTTTTAATAATTCAATGAGCAAAAAATGTCGTACATATTAATCTGAGCAAATCCTTTTGCTCGTAATACAATAGGAAGACACAGGCTCTTACAACTTGAGCTTCTACTTCTTTCCTTCCGCAGATTTTTTCATGCAGTTAGAGGGTATACAACTTCCTAAACTACATTGAATTTTGCAAACTGTAAAAGAAATTATTAAAATTCACTAGGAAACTGGGACAACCACATTTTGCCTTTGTAACCATCAAACTGAGGATGGAACAGAAAAGTTAAACAACAATTTGAATTGTTCATAAAGTAGGTTAGATTGGGTTAAGAGGCAGTCCACCAGGACGGGTGGACTCAGCTAGCATTTTGTATCTTTTTTCAATCTGTTGGCAATCAGCATTACGGGCAAAAACCTCATATGATTTTTCGATCACATATGGTACTATCGTTTTTTGAAAATGATACCATGCAAGGGAATCATCTCAAAAAATAATTTATGATACCTTTTTCTGATTCATTTTTGATAAATTTTCTAGTAGCATTTATAAAGGGTGGTGCAACCAAAATACACGATGTTAATTGTAAATAAAACAAAAAGTTTTCAGATAATTATCTCAATGTTTTTTATTATGTTTAATAGCAGGATCTATGGCAAATATGTGTAAAACTAAAGAAGTCCAACAGTGTCAAATCATATGATCGTGACGGTCAATTAACATCACCATGACGTGAGACAACACGGCCATTGACTTTCTCGCGCAAAAGAGTCATTGTTTCGTTGGCTGTGTAGCAAGTGGCACCATCCTGTTGGAACCGCATATCGTCCAGGTCCATATTCTCAATTTCCGTTATCATCTCGTGATAGCGAACACCCATCATGGTAACTTCTTGGCCGACCTCATTTTCGAAGAAGTACGACCCATAAACCGCACCAAACAGTGACTCTTTGTGGATGCATATCACACAATATTGATGAAATATAATAGAATTATGCAGAAATGCAATCGAAAAATTTTCTTCAAAAATATGGACATACGTAAACGGTCAAAATATTTCCAGACTTCAGAGAGCACAAAGTATCAACACTTTTCTACACCAATTTCCAAAGTAATCTGATCGACAGATAAGGTGAGTTTTTCGCCGCTGTAGTTTACTGTGTCAAACTTTGTTTACATTAACTGTGGTATATTTCTTGATTGAAAATACAGTGAACTCGCGAACATTTAAATTACAGTTGTTCACGTTTTCAAATTTGTTCATGTATTAGAAAGTGAAAAATTGAGAAAAAAGCTCACAACTGTTTACTCCTGCATATTATACATTATTAACTTATACCAAATAAATCAAAGAAAGATATTAAAAACTTAACATTTTTTCTGATTCTGTAATTCCTACCAACTGAATGGAAATTGTTAAAAATACATACAGAAAATAATAAAAATAAAATGAATTAATTCAACAAAGTACATGTAGTACCAAATAAGTATAACCAAATTAAAAATACAGCTCAATTCTCTTCAATGGAATATTTTTAGAACTGTTAGACTTTCTTTATAACTGTTCACGTTCACTTTTTCTAGAGTTCACTGTAAGTGTGCTGATAAAGACCGACTGATTTTGACAAAGTAGATACACCTTTTTCAGAGCGAATTGAAGCAAGTCTACCTTGTATAAATATATCATGACCAATTTCAATTGTTTTCATTTTTGTTTGTGATTGAGATTTGTGTTTACACCGTTCAAAGGCGAATTCATACCAAGTGAATTAATTACAACACACCCAAAAATCATTGTACGTTGTCAAAATAATTCCTACAATTTTGACATGAAACAGTGATCAATAGTCGGCATCTGGGGTAGTAAGTTCACCTGTTACGAATTCGCCTTGCACCGTTCATTTGTTTTGCGTTTTGACATTCTACATTAAGCCCAATACTACAATTAGAAATATATTTAAATGGGTGTATTTGTAACAAAAAGTTAGGAAAACATATACAAATTATACATTTTTAAATTAAGCGGGTTATTTGATATCGAATAACTGGTTTATTCGATATTCGAAAATAACCGGCTTCAGTAAAACTAAAAAACCGGTTTATACCGGTCGAATAAAAACCGTTCGATCTTGCTAGTAAACGCGCAGCACATTCGC
Organism: Dexiosoma caninum; assembly: GCA_963924685.1. Classification (NCBI taxonomy): domain Eukaryota; kingdom Metazoa; phylum Arthropoda; class Insecta; order Diptera; family Tachinidae; genus Dexiosoma; species Dexiosoma caninum. The sequence goes on from OZ004725.1 coordinate 89,820,651, forward strand.
CAAATACGTATGCATAGTTTGTCATTCATAAATAAATATGGTATTTATATTTTTAAATCCGATTATTTCAAAAACGAAAAAATGGTGCGGAGGGAGTGTGGCGCCGTTGGAATTATGGATTGTGCGGATTTGTCAGCCCCGATGTCGCAGTGGTCGAGTGAGCATCGCGCATCCGCTGTGGAGACATTTTTTAAGAGTAATGATTCTTACGTAATTGCTCGTCGAGAATTTTGTTCAAAGTTCGGTATTCGGCGAATAAGTGATGGACCGTGTGTAAATTTAATTCGTTCGTGGGTGCAGAGATTCCGCGCAACTGCTTCGGCTATGAATGCCCCACGGCCAGGGCCCACTCGATCTTCAAGGACTCCCGTAAACATTTAACGTGAAAATCCGCGATATTTCATGAAATTTTAAAAAAGGATCTGAAGGATAGGGATGACATACTCTTTAAAAAATAAAATCAGCATTACCATTCTATCGTTCAATGTTCTTAATAAAACTTTGTGTCAATTATTACGTTTTTTATTTAAGTTTGAAAATATAAATCTGCTATCACACACCCTGTATTTGCTAAAAGTTTAATGTGCTTTAAACGTATTAAATAGTTTTTCTACGGAAATTCTTCAACTCGCTTTTGAAATTATATCAGTTGAAAAATACTCAAACGAACCAATTACAAAGTTTAATAACAAATATAAAATATTTAAAGAGTTTTTTTTTTTGTTTATAAATCATTCAAGGTTTATTTATAATTTTGAAATTGTTGGCGATTAAATCATTAAATACTTCAGGCTATTGCACAGTGAAAATGACTACCAAACAAATGGTTAAAAAAATAAATAGTGATCCAATGCTTTTCTTTTTTTTTTAATGGAGAAAATCAGAATATCCAACGAGAAGAAGAAATCTATGTGTTTGACTTAGTTGCCCCAACACGATCTCCTTAAATATGTGGGATAAACAGTCTATGTCCTTTTAAAGCTCTCACAAGAGGAACATCTTGTTTTGTACAGGTGCTAAGAAGGCTCTCGTTGTACCATTGTATTGCGTCACTAGTCAAATTACGAAACCTTATACGAGCTTCTTATAAAATTAAAATTTAACCGCTCGTATTTATATGTTATTGGCTTACATTAAAATAAATAAATAAATGAAAATACAGCATGCTACGACCAAAGAGAAATCTATTGTAGCTACTGCGAGGTGCTAAAGCACTTCCACCCCTTCTGTCAGGATTGTCTTTGGTCCCAATCTTCGAATAGCTGCTTCTCATATCTCATATTTTCTCATATCATATCTTCTGTGCTATAAATAGTCACAGTCGCCTAGAATGTGCTCCGGGATCTCCTTTTTATAGTTACAGAACCTGCATCGACATGAGGTATTATTTTTCAAACTTACAATGGCCCGTGGGATTGCCGCTGAATATACATAAGTTGTAATATAAGGTAATGGTAAAAGGGTTGTGGCAGAGGCCTCCAGTACCGCGACCATAATGATTTATTGTACATTCACCCCATACTATCGATCGGCAGTAGAGTACGTTCATCAACCGGACTAGCTCGTTCTCGAGGGGTAAGGGTGAATTTCTTTCCTCCTCCTATTTATCATCAAGTTGGTGATACGATAGTCATAAGTCATTCTTACTCAAACACATGACAGCATCGAAACCATCCCGGTTATACGTCATAGTCGTCATTTTCGTTTGTCTCAGTTCTGGCGGTTTCGAACCAGAGGTCTTCCCGGGCATTCCTGGTCTCCATCTGTTCCATTCCATTTTGAATCGTATTCCATCAAAGCCCGCAAAATACCTCAGGTACGACCTTGGATGTGCTGGCTTCCATCCTGGCCAACCTGTCTGTCGTCTCGTTGCGCTCCAGACCATAGCGTCCGGTAGGCCAGCAGAGAGTAGTCCTGGTGGAGGCGCTCAATTGATCCAGCTTAATGCGACACTTCCAAGTTAACTTACATTACATTTACGCGGCTTTTAAGTTATGAAAACCTTTTTAAAAAATATATATAAACGGCATTGCGTTGTTCGGTTAATGCATAGAAATTGACCAGTAAAATAGTAGATAATTAATACAGGAATTATGTATGTACTCTTAACGGTGAAATTCTTATAATCATTATATATTTCTAAAGAAAATACACTGCTACAGTCATGTGTAGTTAATACCATACGTACACTATTGCTTTTGCTTTTATATTGGGTCAGCACTATGAAAGAATGATCTTTTACTAAAGGAATCATGGCATTATTCAAATTATAATTAGTATTTTGTAAGGCATTCAGAATTGTTATCAGCGAATTGCGTAAGTTAATAGTTTATATTTTCTGGATTCATAATTTAAAAAATAAGTAATCGCTTAAATTCAATAATTTGTAATTAATAAAAATTTTATTTAAATTGAAATTCAATAGAAATTCAAATTAATTTCGCATATATTTTATAAATGAAATTATAATATAAATTAATGTCGCAACATATCAGCCGCAAAGAAAATATACTTTTGGCACAATCTGAATTTTTTTTAAACTATTTTTGTCTTTTTGATAAGAAATATGAATGTAAATATTTATTTTTCAATGGTGTTTATGTTTTATCAACTGACATAAATATAAAGTATATGTATGTACTCACAGCAGTCATATTTTTTTCCTTTTTGATATTTTCAAATATGAGTGTCTGGTGCTATTTGATATAATTTTAGAAATTAATAAGCTACAAATAAACTGAGTACATTTAATTTTGTAATTATTTTATAAATCTAAATATTTGTGAGTATCGTTTGGTGACCAAAGCGGGAATACGTAGGCTGCATTGAGAAGAATCTTTAGAGGTCTTCATTTTATTTATTGATTAATGGAATTAAAAATTGTTTTATAATCTCTATTCTTTAACATTATTTCTTTTAATAATTTTTGTATATTCTCTTTTGAGCTTATATTTTTTATTTATATTTTCCTTTTCTTTTTTTTTCTCTCGATATTTCGTTTGACAGAAAATACCTCTGCGGGTAGTCTATTCCACATACGTGCTGTTCGGCCAAAAAAAGAATTTTCTCTAAAACCTACCAACACCAACTGACGCTTAAAGGCATTAAAAAACATTTATATATGGGAAGGTGTAATTTAAAAAATTATACATGATAATTAAAAATTTCCGACCTGTCTAATTTCCTTTTAATGAGACAAAACACAAAAGAAAACAAATAAAAAATGTCAAGAATATATTTAAATAAAATTTAACTGCCATCAGAAGTGTTAGTTTTATATCGCCTTTAATCCAGTCTGAGCTAAAAATGTTTAATTTTGATAATAAAACTCTGGCGCTGTTTATTCGTCCAATATTTTCCAAATGATCTAGATTTTTTCTCAGAATTCATTTTATGAACGACACCACTGTGTGTTGATTTTTCTTTGTCATGATATTTTTAATAATAAAATTTCTATGAGTATAATTATAAAACAATATTTTCCAATTATAGAGAACTTTAATATTTAATAGGTGCTTTAAGATTTGCACCATACTAAAATATTATTTATGAATGTGTATGCGATTCATCTGTTTGTCATTTAAAATTCAGTATTAAAATTTAATCCAGAAATAAGACTGATTGAATTTTATATTTTAATTATTGTGTGTAGAAAAAAAAAATCAAGTTTTATTTTTTTTGAATAAATTACAATATTTCCAAGAAGAGCAGCAGGCAGTGCTTTAAAGTTGTTTCAGGCAATTTTAAAATTAATAGAGTAGAAAAATTTGGCATACGATGACAAAGAAAAATAGAATTACAACAATGTTTGAGCAATGGTTCACACACATCGTGTTTTGTTAATCAGTTTTTCTTAAATTTTCTTTTGAATCTCGGTGGGCACAAATATTTGTACGGTCCACACTTTAATATCTTGCGTTGGCAATCAAATGTGGCAGTTGACACGGTAATAATTGCCAAACTTATTGCTTGTCCCTGTGTAACCAAAAATAAAGCAAAAGCTATTTCAAAATGTTCTAACCGACAACTGCCGAATATTTTTTTGTGAGTTGCTTTGACTGAAACTGTCGTTCTTTTTTAGACCCACAACCAGAATTTAAAGCAAAGCAAATGAAATGAAATTTGTAGCAGTTTTTTAAACATTGATTAAATTAACAATCCTAAGAAACTTGAAAATGCTTGACAACTTCTATTAAAATAACAAAAAGTTTCCTTTACACAATATTAAAAATATAATGTCAATATAATTATAATGTTGCGTGTTTTAAATAATCTTCCATTATTTTATGTAAATTTATTGAACGTCTAATAATTATGCACATCCCCAGTAGCAACACGTACAAATTATTTATGTCATGACATGAAAAAAAATTAATAAATAAATAAAAAACATTTTGTTTTTGATGCTACACATAAATAAATATTTATTATCTATTGTTCAATTAAATTGAATTCTGTCGCACGAACAAATACCAGCCAATATTTTACACGGCATCATTTTGATGGGAACAACGAAAAGGTCTCTGGGTGTTTAATTTATCGATGTTTTGTTTCACAAATTACATATTTTATTTTAATAAATTAATAACTGTCTGCTCTTGTTATCAATGTAAAATACGGGATAATTTATTATAACAAGAACGTAATACAGTTTTCAATTAATTGGAACAAAACATTATTTACGCAGCTTTTATTATAAATTTGAGGCAGAGCAATGCTTATTAAATTTTTTTTTTATATTGTACTAAAAGAAGACTAGCACATGACAAAATGAAAAATTTAATGGACGTAGCACTGTCCACTTTTCGTAACGCAAAATGTAGTCATAGTAGGAACGCAAGATGTGCGCACAGCACGTATGTGGAATTGACTACCCGCAGAGGTCTTTCCTGTCACTTTTGACGTGGGAAAATGTAAATCGAAAGTCCACTACTCCCTCTATCCTTTCTCCCAAATTCTAATGTCCTAGTTCCGGCACAATGTACCGCATGTATAGGAGTCATCCCCTGAGTGTCGGTCCAAAAAATAAAAATAAAAAAATAAAAAAGTTTGGTAGATGTACAGGAAAGTTTAAGTATACTCGTAAATGGGCGGGAATCTCCGCCTATGTTATATTAAAGCAATCGCCGAATATTTGTGTAAATTTACAGCATAAATGGGTTGTGTAGAAGTCTCTGAAATATAATTTTACACCTCCACTTAGCGTACCGCCAAATTGTGGCACAGAGAAAAAACGTTGCATATAATTAAAGGAAATGCAAGTTTAAATAAAAATAGAATTCATGTGAAGGTGCTGCAGCATAAAAAGGCAGAACAAATTTTTGACTTGACTGGGCCGGTAATCGAACCTGGTAACTACTCATGCGTCAGCACCCCTTTTTGACTATATTTCGAAAATATATAAAAAAAATTTTTAATTTTTGTTGATTTATACACATATTTTACCTATGAATAGTTCAAAAATTCTTCCACCCAAAAAAATTTAATATCTTTAATTTTCTTGTTTGCTAAAAGCAGGAAAGCATATCCACATATATGAGGACAGTGTCAACAGATGTCATGAATACAATGTTACATTGTCCATCTTTAAAATACATACATACATAACAAACATGCGTTTTTTTCTGCACATAAAGTTCGTTATGTTTATATATTTGGTAATTCTCAAATGGTTATTCGAAGTTTTTGTATAACCATGTGATATTACAAAGCTTTTTCAATAATAATGTCGAAGTTTTCTACTGACGACTTGATACTGAGGCCCAATGTTGGCCCAATGGTTAACTAAATAACAAACATAATTAAATCATATAATAAAAATAATAAACACAATCATAAAATTAATAAAAAATTTTGATTAAACCAATGAGAACGTTTCATTAAATTAATCAATTTATATAGTACACGGTGGGCCAAAAGTAATCACCCGTGGCATAAGTAATCACCCAATGCCTTTTTGCTGTAATTTTATTTAATAAAAACCTTTGTATCTGCATGTATGGTCATCAACTCTTGCGGCGGTCACTTAGCCCATATCCTAAGCAGTTCCAAAATTTGTCTTAAAAAAAAATTACAGCAAAAGCACATCGGGTGGTTACTTATGCCCCAGGTAATTACTTTTGGCCCACCCTGTATATATAATGAGAGTTCCCCATTGGGTTCGTGAAATATAATTTCAAGTACTTAATGAAATATTTTCATTATCGAATGTTGAACTTTCATTTACTTAAAGAATACTTTCGATTTATTTGTGACATAGATTTGCAAAAAAATATCACATATAAAAGGTAATTTTTAGGAATTTTCCTTTTGGTAGCTCAACTGTTTTCGTGTAATATGTGACTGTTAAACATGTTCAGTTGGGTATATAATTTAACCATGGATCGACTTACAAACGAACAAAGCTTGCGGATTATTGAATCATGTTCGATTAAGAAAGTGCATTGTGCACTTCTTCCACTTTATAAACCCTTTGGCCGACCATCTAAGGCGGTTATTCGGAATCTTGTGACTACATTTCGCACCAAATTTACATTATTGAACATTAAACCACCAACACGCATACGTAGAGTGCGGACAGAGGAAAATATCGCAGCTGTATCCGCCAGTGTTGTTGATGACCGTGAATTATCGATTCGGTGCCGTTTGCAGCGATTGGGCCTCTGTTATTCCACTACGGAATAGCTGCACTTGGCTAATATGTAGTTTCAGCAAGACGGTGCCACATGCCACAGAGCACGGGCAACAATGGCCCAATTGGTAGGCAATTTCGGTGAACAGTTTATTACACGTTTTCGGTCGGTCATTTGGCCGCCTCCATTCAACGCCTTTAGACTAATTTTTATGGGGCTGTGTTAAGGCTCATGTCTATAGGGACAAGCACGCAACAGTTGATGCACTGGAAGCCAATATTGAAACATTTATTCGTGAGATACCGGCCGATATGTTGCGTAGACTATGCCAAAAATGGACGCAGGGTATGAACCAATTAAGGCGTAACCGCCGTCAACATGTACATGAATTCATCTTTAAACATTGAATTATATAGATCTTTCTATCGACTGAAATAAAGACTTCATACATTTATCTAAATTTTATGTGTTTCTTTTTAAATCAATCCGCAAGCTTTAAAAAAATCACCTTTTATGATGAAACATTTTCCATTAGTACAATCAAGGGCGTCGTAAGCTGACAAATAACGATTAATTTCATTGACACAGTGAAGAATTCATTGTCTGAATGAATAATAATAGTGTATGAATATTTTAAAATTTAGGACAAGAACAGTGTGGAGAGGCAATTTGTACCTTCGCGCAATTTTACTTTTTAATTTCAAGCGATTGCAGTTTCCGATTCGTTTTGCTTTTACAATAAGTCGCAGCGGCAGTCACTATAGGTGTGCGGATTGATTGTTTAAAAATCATAATTTTCGCATGGCCAGTTCCATGTTGCGTGCTTAAGAGTTGGCCAGCCAAAAATCTATATGTTCTAGTTGAAAGGAGAAAATCCAAAAAAAAAAAATAATTAATTTCCCTGAAGCGCTTAATCACAAAATTACTATTAATTAATTGTAAATATTTTTTGTTTAAATATTTTCCCCCGCGCAGCTATGCGCGCGGTATTAGCTGCTTATAAATAACATGGTTCCCAAAATTCCCAACAACAGAGTTATCTAGGAATTCAGTTCAACTCTTCACCTATCCTTTTCCATAAAAGAAGGTAGCACATAATGTCAGCGTTGTTGGTAGGCATTTCAAATTCACTCTATTTCAAGAAAATATTTTTTTAATTTACACACTCTCCGCACTGACGTCAATCTCGTATAGACATCATTTAAACAAGTAGACAGACTTCCCCATTCCTTCATGTACAGAAAAATATATTTTTAGTTTTATTTTATAATGTTTTTGAACGGCATTCGCGTATATTACGATATTCATCTTCTAATTATTTCCGGAAAATTTAATTATTAGGCTGTTGTTGCTTTAATTATTTGAAGCACTGTATAATTAAATCAGCAGTATTTGTTTTTAACGCTCATTTGGCCAATTTTTATTTCAAAGAATTCTTTAGAATTAATTGGCAAATGAATTTGGGGCTATATTAATAAAATTTATGTTTTCTTATTTTCCTCAACTTAAAAAGATCTCAAGTTTCATTTGATTGCTTATTTTGTTATTCATCCCTGACCACAATCTCAATTACAAATAATTTTTTCTCACATTATTTTTCGGTTTGTTGATTTCTGGCCATTATTTCCGCTTAAAAGGGAATTTTGATGTTATTGGTGTTGTTTTTGAAATCAATTATTGGGCTGTCGTGACGTGATTGTTTCTTTTTTTTCCAATTAATTGAATTATTGTTGTTGTTGTTGTTGTTGTTCTAGCTGCTTCAAATGAAATTGTATTGCGGTTAAATAGATAAGTTTTTGTGAATGCTTTTTTTCAAACGTTTCAGAAAAACTTTGTTCCGTTGTGAAAGAATTGTTTGAAATACTGAATGAATATTTCATTTTATAAATGGCCTACAAAATATAAAAGACTTCAGAAATCATTCAAACTGAAAGGGCTCATAGGAATGCAATTATTTATATGATTTATCTGCTGACAACATGGGAAATGTCCTGTCAAGAGGAATAGCAATTGCAAAATGGAATGTTACCAGCACCACGCAATAGTCCATTGTGAGAGATTCTATGGTATTTCAATTTTAAATCAATAATATTAAAGACACACTAATGCACCTCAGAAAAAATGCGAAAAATGTTTTTATGACTGAAGCTAGCCTCGAACCAAAGAATTTTCGGTTTTGTAGTGAACGTGCAGACTAATTCAACCATCGCTCGATGTTTAGGTGCTATATGTATTAAGCAGGGTACGGACCAGGGTGAGGGTACCATCATGTACAGCACAAGCCCATGTGTCATGTGTACAATTTTGACCCATGTGATCTCACTCAGTGGCAAATCCGGACCCTGCTATGAACACTAAGAAATTTGTCTGAACTGATTACAATACTGTCAAATCCAACTTTTTTCAGATCATTAAAGAAAAAAACAATCACGGTCAATGCCAAGGCGAATTCACTTTATAGCTGGTGTTGATAATACAGCTGCGGTTCTATGTATTTTAGTTTTAGTAGTTAGAAGTCGTTATGTCGAAAGTTATACATGTTTACATAGAGGTTATGTTTCCGTAATGTTGTAATTGTTGCAGAATTAAAAACACCGGCAATCATATATATCATCATATTCCTTCTGACTACCAATTGTTTCGATGTAGGCAAAATTCTTTTGGGCGCTAAAAAAAATTGTATACTTGTTTGTTGCCTTTATGTCACAGAAATTCTACAGCGATGAAATTAAGCAGGTACTCGATATACATATGTATGTATTATTATGTCCGGTGAAATCAAAGAAGTTATGAGAAATTTTAAATCGACTATTAAAATAAATTAAAATATTTAAATACAGGAATCTGAAAAATTTTACGCTGCTACACTTAAAAGTATCGTTAACGTTGTTAAGAATTCGTACCAACAAAATTCTGAAAGCTTCAAGTGCAATTGCTTTTTACTTGACCCAATAAATATTTTGAGTAGCTTAATACACAATACTAAATTTGAATGACAGAGGTTTATTGAATTTATTTTATTTTGTTTTTGTTCTGTGTGTGTAAAGTCAACAATTAGAATGTCGAAAATGTTGGCGGTGTCCATCATAGATTTGACATTAAATCACTTTGTTTGACACAACTGACCAACCTCGATTTTTCATTTATTCTTATTTACTAAAACAGCCAAAATAATCGTACTTTGCAAAACGTGCCAACAAATGAAGGTCATTATTTCAGTTGCTTATTTAGAATTTCTTATGGAAAAATTATTAACACAAATAAACTGTTCTGGTTCACCTCGAATATCAGTTGTGCCAAAAGTAAAAAAAAAAGAAATAAAAATATTTACTTATATTTCGGCCAGTCATACTTGTTGCATTTGGCAAATAATGAACTTCTTAGTGCATATTCGTACTGTGTCATTTAAATTTCAGTTACTCACTTTTCGAGAGCCAACCAGCCGTTATGCAAACAATACGAAACAAAAGAAAAGAAAACTAAACGAAACGACAAAGTGGTTCATGTCAACAACCCACACTAACAATTTTACAACAATTAAGGAGCCACTTTGTACAACAACTGAAAGACGCTGACTTACAAACAAACTCTTACAGGCTTGTGGGTATTTACCCGGTATGAGTATCTTTCCATACACACATAAACACAAAACCAAAGTACATAAATAAATGCGTTTTTCCATTAAAAATAAGCAGCCAAGCAACCAGTTTCTATGGAATAATTTTTACTGCCACATGCAGGCATGTGTTATTGAAATACACAGAACAGAAAGAACTGTAAAAGACTGCACAAAAACAAACAAAAAAGGAAATAAAATTGTTGAAAGCTCCAACGATTGCGTTGTAAAAGAAGCAAATCAAGCCAATTGAGATGGTGTTATCTTTTTCACGAAAAAGTACTTATTTTTTCCCACTTCCCTAAGAACTTAATCTTTAATTATGCTAAAAAGAATTTAAATAAATAAATAAATATGTATGTATTAAATGTGCTGGCAAGAAGTTCAGGCAAAGCCAACATACTTTCGTTTCGCAAATTGTACGCCATCAGGAGTTCAATGTGTGTACACAGATTCACAGAAATCAGTTGACTGAAAGTTTATAAATTTGTATGAGGTGCGGGGCATCGCGAGATCTCCGTGTGTAAAAAAGTTTCACAACAATGGATTGGTCTAAAGTACAATCATAAATTATATATAAAATTTAGCATTTTGTCAAGAACCCAGATAATGAATCCATGCCAAGATCATCTCTTCTTCGTTTTCTTTTTCAGGCAGATGGTATTTCAGGATCGCTTCGGTACGATCAGCAATGGACTTTAACAATTTTCTCTCCTTCATCAACGAAAGCAATTGATGGCTCTGACATTTGGGTTGGGCACGAATAATGCAATTTTTTTTGTTGCTTGAATAAAACAACAATATTAGAAATATGCCTTCTCTTCGAAACGGAATCTCGCGATTCTACTCGAGTGCGTGCGGGCAGCCACGTGGACCAATATGTCTTTTAGTTTCAGCATATTTTTTGAATTCAACTTTGTGAGGTAAGTGTGCCTGCGAAACACCATAATCTATTTGTACCATTATTTGTTAATTGCTGACATAATGGCCCTTTTAAAATCGAGTTGTTATGGATTTTGAATTTAACGATTTTAATATATTTTTCAATATTTACTACTTCAAACGCTCTTACCATTTGATATTTATTTTTTATATTTATATTTAAGAAGGTGAATTTGCTTCAATTCGCCAGTATACATAATGTCTCTATCAACATTAAACACATGAAATAAAGCCGTCAAACTATCTGGTGTGTTTTTAAAGCAATCAAAGAAATAAAACCAAATGTGTCGCCAATAGCCATTGTAAACTTTGCGGAACCAAAAACAATTTCTTATCGTCACGTTTGGCCACATAACGGTGTATTCTTCTACTATATCTATCTCTGGCAGGTAATACAGATGAAATTTTGTGGGCTTTGAGGACCATGTTATCTTAAACTAACATAACCTAAAATCTAACATTAAATTCGTAATTAAATATGGCAGTAAATATATTAAAATTTTTGAATAACTGATGCACCACTATGAAATTAATGAAAACAAAAGAGTATGGAAACTAATTGCTAGTGATGCTGGCGGTGCTGCTGGGGCGTGAGTAGTTATTGCGTTGACTTTGCAACCTGCAGATCCTCGGTTCAAGACCCGGTCAGACCAAAAACTGTTTCATTAGCGTCTGTGCTAACAGCGGCCCCCTTTGTCGATATTTATGCAACAAAAGGTCGGTGAAGTAAAATAATAAATAAAATGGTGTCAACATGCATAACCACAGAGATGCACCAACTCTACTCCACATATTCTCAAACAAACAAAAATGTGCAACTGCAACGTATCTTATCACTTTACCAACTGTGTCTGCTCTAGAATATGCATTTTCAACTAGTGCAGGTGCAATGCATTGCATACGTAGAGAACAGCCCCTGAGGACTGGGCCAAGGGAAAAACGCATTCTTACTTATTCAAATACTCCTCTACAGTTCTGTTACTTTGAAATTTCATAATTTCTTCGTTTATGTCATTCGCTCCACTGTGCCTTAAATATTTCTATCATTATGTTACCACACCAACTGCATGCGTGAATCAAAAACCCGTCTTAACGAAAGAATATTTACAAAAAATTTATTTATTTTGCAATAGGGAAACCAACAACTTCTTATTATACAACAACAATAAGGAGAATAAAAACTAAATCGTTAATATTCATATCGACATGGCCGTGACTAACTGAGTAAATGAGTGAGGGAATGGACAAATATGTGAACTTCTGTATGGGGAATTTTTGTTTATTTATAAACATACATACATACATATATGTATACCTATATCGGGTAACTACATACTATGTATTTATGTATGGAAGTGTATGTGATATTATAACAACCTGATGTTGCATCTTGGGTTATTTTCTACGAAATATAAAAAGATTAAAGTCCCATAAAATCCAATCACTCCTATTGCTTGATTTCCCTTAAAGCATTAATTTTTTTCTTCGCATTTTCTTTTCTTTCATTTATTTGTTTATTTTTTTTTTCCATAAATTCTTGATGAAATGTACCAGTTGTTGTTCTCGTACTATATTTGTCTTCTCTAAATATAGTCGTACATCTATACATACATACATCATTTTATACACATCCATATGTATGTATGTACATATATAGAAGAGCAGAATTTTAAGTTGCTGAAATCTTCCAGATAGTTTTCCTGATCCAATAGAATAACTTTAAATATCATAAGCACACATCTGAAACTTCTTTGTCATAATTTTGGTATGCGTTTCTTACGGTGTTCTCGTCTCTTTTAAAAAAAAAATTACTCTATTTTCGAACAAAAACATCGGGGCATCTATTCCGTTTTACTTTTTGTTCTAGCAAGGAATTGAATTTTAAACATTGAAATGTAAAAGTATCCACTTTGAAACATATCGTACCTTTTATTGCCATTTAAAAAAAATATTTTCTTTCACCGCCTCCGCACATCAAAATAAATTATCATTAATTACTTGTAATTACCCTGCGGGAAATGTTGTATCAATTGTTTTATATGCAAGTACTACTTGTTCCGTGATCAGTGAAAGAAATATTAATAGAGAGGGTGCTGAACCGTATCAGGTGTCAAGTTTTTTTTTGTATAAATCCATATTTTTTAAACGTCCATAAAAGAAAATAAACTTGAGATATATATTTCAGGATGGCTGAAGTAGTTTGCACGTTGACTAGAAAACTAAAAATTTCCTGGGTTCGACCTCAGTTTCAGACTAAATCATAAAAACAAGTCGCAATTTTTTTTGTGTGGCTTAGCGTGTCTTTGAGTCTGTTGTTGTCGGAAGGTTATAGTGGCGAAGGCATAGTCACTAGTCACTAAACAGTAACGGCTTCAGCTGTAACCAATCCACAGGCACATCAGAAAGTCCTCCTTCGAAGTAAAATAAGTACGAAAAATGGCTACTAAAACAAAGCTTCAAAATTTAAAACGTCTCCTTGATATCAGAGGCGCTTCAACACTGCTATAAAATTAAAGATCGTGCAAAAGCAGATTTGTATCATAATGAAGCTTTACATGCTGTCATTTCTTTAACTATCCCTTTCCTCTAGTTCCAGTACCTCCAGTGCATCGCATCTGTAGTGCTGGTCCAAGCTAAAAAACACAATAAAAACCTTTGTACGACATCGCCTTGTTAAAGTGGCCGGTCCTGTTCATATAAAAGGACCTTAAGGACCGGTCCAATGACTGGCTTTGGGTTAGTTTCGTTCCCCCAAAGGGTAGCGATTGCAAATGAAATTCACAATTTAAATTTTTTTGCAATCATCTAATGAATTATTAGACTTACAACGACATAATATTGCATTTACATTAGTGAACCATAAGTGTTTTTTTTTTTCTAATAAAAAAAAGGGTAATTTTTTTTTAAAACATGCATTTCAGCATTCTGTTCTTAAACAAGAAGGCTTGAATGTTTTATTGCAAAAACTTCACCGGTAATTATGGCCAAAAGTAATGATAACTCTATAGGGTACACAATGCCCTGTAAAACTTATATTTTTTGTTTATTCATAGAGTTCCCATAGACAGTTTAAAAAATTGCTTAACATAGGTAGAGTGACACTATAACATAAGAAGAAGTACCCTTATTTTCATATTGTTATACAACAAATGTAGGGAAGTATTATACTGTTACTGCTGGTTTGTTAGTGATATTAAATATAAGTGCATTCAGATTTAGAAATATGTTCTCAAGAAACAAATTTACTTGAAAAAAATTTCTTGAGCTTGGATTTGATAAATCTGCAATATAGTATATAGATATAATATAAATATTTTTTAATTATATTTATTTTTGAGCGATGGTTTTTTTTATGAGAAGTTTTTTAATTATTATTTATATCTCAATATTATATTACCAAATAGGTAGCACCGTCAGGAAATAATAATTTGTATTAACAAAAATATTTTTTTAAAATAAGGAAAAGAAAATATTTTATAATATAATATAATATAAATATAATAAAAAAAAAAGAAACTAAAGACAATTTTAAAAGCTACTGAAGAACAATTGTAAAATGTGGATATTGTTTATTGCAATAAACTAATTATTGGATTTTTTCTGGTTATTTGATTTATTATCACAGTATAATATCGATACTTGCAAATTCACACTTATAACAGACTCTGTAATCCGGACATTGTAATTACTTTGTACCTCAATAATTCAGACACTGAACTGATTGCAATATTTTTCCACAAAAACATGCCGAAATTTCGTTAGGATATTTTCTATATTTAGAATAGGAAGTAGGCATATCTGCTGTTGATTCTCTGCCTTATTACATTTGTCGCATCGAGTTCGACTTGTTTTACTAAATTAAAGAATCAGTCAAATTTAATCTGATACATTATAAGTCAGACGTTAATATCAGCTGCTAACGATATAGCCAACTACACTTGTAGTGTGCTATCGTCTATGTGTTTAATGACCCATTGTAGCAGAAAATGTCTTCAGCGACTGACAAACGCATCAATATTCAGCTTCAATATTTGTCTTTGTGTTTGGATATGTATTGAAGCCTCTGACACACTACGTCAACATTTCACATCAATGTTATTTTTTTTGGGTTCTTTCAAGTGCAAACATACAGAAGTTACCGTCTGCAAAATACATATCTATTTTTTCCTTTGTTTATTAAAAAAAAAGCAGTGATGATATTTTTTTTGTTTTTCTCACTATATTTTTTAATTTGCACGTCCCAAACAACCATTAATGAGCGATATAATTCAATTAATTTAATTACAACAATTTTTTACTCTATTTGTAATGCGTCACAACTACGATGTGCACTCAAAGTTACCAGAAATAAAATGAATATTGACGATAACGATGCCACACTACGTCAAACTGCTTCAATATTGTGATGATGATCAAAACCATTTTGATATTCGTCAATTCTAGTTCCAGCACAATGCATCGCATGTGTAGGGGTCATCACCTGAGTGCTGGTCCAAGATAGAAAAATAACAAATAACACAGAGCGCATATGTGTGACTATTTTTCGCACACAATGACAAATATTGAAGCTGAACATTGATCGTCTGTCAGGAGCTTTTGTCACTCACAATACCATATTCGTTATTTGGGGCGATTAATTACGAAAGTTTTATAACTTAACAAGAGTGGAAATATTTTTTAATCACTTTTACAAAAAAAAAAAAAAAATATTCTCCAAAAAATTGCTGACGTACGATAACCTTGAGTAAGAAGCTGATATTGAAATATGTAGTATTTTAAAAGTTGATAGAGATATTTCTCTTTTACCAACTGCATCTGAATATGAGTTAAAAAGACCAGCAGTATCATGAAGTTTGCAAGTATGAAAGCCAGTATAATTTTTGCTTTTTAATTTTTTATTTAATTCTTCTCCACAATAAAGTTTCATAAAATCTTAAAGAGTTAAAGAAATATTTGTGATTTTTATTACAATTATTCAGAAATTATTTGCCTTCATTTTTCTTCTCTACCTTTAAAGTTTCTGCTTATTTCAGAGCCAATTTTATTGCTACGAATACGTTGAGTGTGTATTTAAGTTCGCTGATTTGTCAGTGGAATATTTAAGGTCGATTTTATTATTATTATTATAGTTTTTTTTTTTTAACTTTTGTGTTATTTATTCATTTATTTATTTATTTACTGTGAAACATTTGTTTCTTTTTCTCTTTTTGTTTTTGGTTTATTCGTTAAAGTAGTAAGTTTTAGAATTTTGTAAGCTGACAAGAATAATGACTGGGTTTCGTGTCTCTGTTTTTTTCTTTTGTGGGAATTGTGAAAATCTTTAAGGTCGGATTTGCCAATTTCGTTTTATTCTCAATCTTCTTAAGTTTATTTTTGGAATACAATAAATTGTTTGACAAACACTAAGAGGATTAGAGTGTTCTAATGCAAAAAAATAAAACAAAAAAAACCGAAATCAAAAATATTTGCGTAATATTTTAAATAAAAAGCTGGGGGATCGAAGTGTTGCCGCATTACGTTATATGTAGGTGCGTAGTTACCAAAGGTCTAGTGATATTATCGTGCTCAATTTTGACAGGTGTCATAATCAGGTATGTGATGAAAATCGTTTTCGGCGTTAAAACGTTTTGAAATGGACAAATAGTGTGATGAATTTGTATGTAACGATTTCATATTCTATCTTGTTTCATTGAAAAAAAAATGTTTTTAACATGTGACGCATTTCGATAATGCCACTTTAAATTCGTTTTCAACTCGTTTAATTTTACTAGAACAAAATGTAACGAAATATACAAAAAAAGTATAAAAATAAATCAAAAATGATTATAAATCCGTCCTTATTTAAACGAAAATATTCAACAAATCTATTTAAATAAATACTAGTTAATATAGAAGTGAAATTTAAATACCCAGATTTCATCTGGCAAATTTAAGGGA
Source organism: Dexiosoma caninum (assembly GCA_963924685.1). Classification (NCBI taxonomy): domain Eukaryota; kingdom Metazoa; phylum Arthropoda; class Insecta; order Diptera; family Tachinidae; genus Dexiosoma; species Dexiosoma caninum. Next base: position 89,837,778 of record OZ004725.1, read on the forward strand.
TCCGATTTTTCTCTTAAACGTTTTCTTAGAATATTTTCGCTATTCATCCTAATATTTTCTTTCATGAGAATTAGCGAAACCGCAGCAAAAAAGGCATTTTATAAATAAAAATGATAAAATATGTTGATACAAATTTTATTTTGTTATTTAGTTTATGTAAATATTTTACAAATGTCACTCACATACACATATGTTTACATATTTTACAGTTATTACATTAGATTTTATACAGTTGTATTTAGAGAAGATATGTGGAAACGAAACAAATATGGAATATGAAATCGGTCGAAATTCATCACACTACTGTCGATTTCCAAAGACGATTTACTTTTCAAATCGATCGATTTCCATCACATACCTGATTATATACAAGAGCGCGGAAGCTATCATTTTGCGTCGTGGAATTGTGCAACTACTTTGTGTTTGGCTGGAACATTACAACCAATCGAACTAAGAGATTTTTTAAATGGGAACAAAATGTATGGCGTCATGTTCAATGAAAGGGGAAGACCGGAATTGAATATGGTAACGTCAAATTGGCGAAAATTTCAGTGTGTCTGCACAAAGCATGTGCGCCTAGCAAACGTTCGTACGAAATGTTAAAACGCTTATTTCTAAACTATTTGGAACTACTTTATCTCTTACTAAATTTCTTTGAGTTAAATTCCAAAAGCAGCTTATTTTTAAACACATATAAATCAAAGGTCAGATATATTTTTTCAGTTCAATTCAGTACTGGATCAAAAATATAACATAATATTTGTATTAAGCATGATACGATAATTATTGTATGATTATTAAGCATACGAGTATACGAAATATATCAGTCTTCAAAAAAACAAAAAAAAAATATACACTTAGTCACAAAACTCTACATACGATATCGAAATTTCATTATATTCGATCATTATTTTATATGGAAAGTAATATGTTTGAAAATCTTACTTGTGAGTATTTAACAGGGCACATTTATGAACTCATTTAAAACAGAAACTTATATATAGAAGGGCTACCTCCACTTCTCACTTGAAAATGATTTTAAAAGAGGAAAGGTAAGTATTTCCCGCGAAATAACAAAAAATTTGTATTTTTCGATGCCTAAAAGGCTTAAAGAAGTTTTAGATGCAAAAGGAGGCCATACAATCCATTAAATATTTTTGAAATTTCCCCACAGTTTTTACACTGTATCGTATGTAGACTTTTGCTTTTATGAAATTTATTATTTTATTCATTCAATAATATTAAACCGCGTGAATGTTTATTTTTTTATTTTCTGTAAAGATCGTTAATCCTATGAAATAAAAAAGTTCAACAACTTTTTTTGAACAATCTATTTTATTAAGCTTTAAGGTTTTTTGTATTTATTATTTTTATATAATCTCGATATTTCGTTAAAATTTTTATTTTTAAAATTTTTTTCTTTTTGAAGTTTATTATAAAAAAAAAAAAAAAATATTAAAAAAACAAGTATTAAGAAAAAAAAAAGTTCAACAACTTTTTTGTATTTCTCTTAAAAATTAAAATTTATTGAAGAACATAAATCGTATGTAGTGTTTTGCGACTAAGTGTATATATACATATACAGTAGACGCCCGGGCTTTAACAAAAATTCGATATAACGAGTGAGCATATTTTTCTATTAGATATCTTATATTATGAACTGACAACTAATTTTATGTCCTGTTTAACAAATGCTAAAAAAAAGCAAACGCAAAGCCTGTAAAATACTGTTAGAAAATTTCCGGAACCATGACTATACAGCATGCTTGTGCAAAGTGTACACACTTGTAAATAATAATAATATTATTATCTCATATTATGAAATAAAAATTGAAACATAATTTCCCTTTTTATCTAATTTTTGCCCTCATATAAGGCATTTGCACACAACATGTGACTTTTCTGGAACGTAAGTATCAAGTTGAAGGACGGTTAGCTGTGATCGGGTGTGTGTACAAGACTAAAAATGAAAAAGCCATAAACATTTTAATTTACACCCGAATGGGTCTAGTTTTTATATGAAAGAAATTTGTTCGTTACAACGAATTTTGCAGTTTAACGAAAGCATCTGACATTATATCATTCGTTATACCGAGCTTCGACTGTGTATGTATTTATATACATACGTATATACATTTCATATATTATATACTTACGAGTAAATGTACATTTATTATTTATTCATATAACAGGTGTCTAATTTTCCTCATCGTCAGAAGAATCGGAACTGTCGTTTCACGAGAGTATAATAATTTTATTAAATCATCGGTAATTACGAAAGCATGGCAACATTTCTGTAATCTTTTTGAAGGCTATCGAATGTATAATAGAGAATTAAATATTCTATTTCTAGTACGATGTCTTTTCTTTGTGCTAGAAAGTGTTTCAACCTCAGCGTTACTGAAATGTAATACTAGACAGCGAAATATTAATTAACCATATCAAGAAATGGATTTTCCTGTAGCACATTCTTAAATTGTCACCCACTCCACACAGAACTCAACATTTGTTCAGTTAGAACTTAAAAACTTTCGCCATTGGATATGAATTAATGTAATTGTGTCTTCACAATTTTAAATTTAAATTTTTCATTGTCAATACAGTATATTGATATTTAATTTTCTGGGTTCAATTGAAAGTTAAAAAAAAAAAAATTAAAAAAAAACATGCATCTAAACGTAAATTTCGCGGCTAAAAGACAAACACATGGTAAATATAGCATCGAAAAGTGGCTAAAGTGTCATCGCTGATACATACTTACGAGTACAATTTATTCTATTCGTATCAATCAAACTCTTGTGCAGTACGCATTACCAAATTGAACATAATTGTTTGAAATTTATTTAATTGCTGCTTTGTATAACCATATTTAAAATCAGTAGCCGCAGTTTGTAAATTACACTTTAGTTAGTTGTTAAATATTAGATGTGACACATCAAAGAGAGAAAAAAATTAAGAAAAAAACTTCTGGCACAAAGTGAAAATCTAGAGCACATATAATGATATGAAGCTAAACAATTTGCCGACAAAAATTCTTTAATTTGGAAATAAAAAAATAATTCGCTCTATGCCATTTTATGCAATGGAATGATAATTGTTGACACAATGATTATTGAAATTTAATTTTCGCTTTATTTATTTTTAGTAATGACATGTGGATTTAATGCTTTTAACAACGCAGTACTGAGCACGAGATTAGCGCACTTATATACGTGCTATATTTAAAAAACCAAAAATTGTATATACATAATTATGATGAACAATTTTTCATCAACAGTGCTAGGTCAGCCTCAAAGTGCTCTTAAAAAAATCTCGCAACAACAGAGTAATGCTAGGTACACAATTGAGGCGAACGACAAATTAATCGTTGCGAACTATCGTCGTCAGAAATAAAACGCATTTGTGCATATGAAAATTAATACAATACCGCCGTTGACGAAATTCGTCGTGCGTGACGAATTCTGAGATAGATTTATTTCAATTTCATACGCCGACGAACGACAAATAAATTAGTACAGAGTCACCGTTTTCCATGTAATTTTCTAAATATATTAGCAAATAACTTTAACTTTTATTTTAATAGTTGTTTAATTTTTAAAATAAATATACACAATTATTTCCCATAATATTATTTCTAATTGTTTTCTGTTAATGTTTAATTTTTTTAAGTAATTTTTTTATACGGTAACACAGACAGCAAACAACTTTGCTGATTATGACAGCTGCAATTTTTTCGTCGGTATTGTGTGTCAGACTGGGAATTTACGCAACGAACTTTTACCGACGAATTCGTTGACTACGACAAAGTTCGTCGTTCGACCCAAATGTGTTCCTAGCAGAAGACTTAAACTGTACGTTATCACTGCATCATCTGTCATCACCCCTTCAATGTTCATTTCCAATGAAGGTAATACACACAATGTCACCATCTTTGCACTTAAGCATTATAATTGCCTTAAAAGATATACATATATACTCTAACATACAAACATATATTCTATATATGATATACGTTTGTATGTATATGAGGCTCTTGTTGGAAGCAGTGTAATCATCATTATATATTTCAATCATAATTATCTTTTCTAAAACTTTCAACACAGTAACAACGAGAAGAACTTAGAATACCTGTTGAAGGAAAAATATTTTATACACACAACAAACAGTCTTAAACTAATTGCTGTTTCTAAAATGTGTTACATATTGCAAGGATACACAAATGGTAGACAATTATAAAACGAACAGTGGAGTTAAAATTTAACCATTTATTTTTTGCTATTTTATTTTAAAATACTGATCTGAAATTTGAATACATCAAAAAAGAAAAAATAGTAAAACTTTGCGCAAAAACGAGGTGCTATAAAACATAAAATAACAGTTTTGAAGAATTTAATTATGATTTGCTTATTCCTGAACATTGCACAGCGAAGAAGAGTTTTATCCCCGTTCGAAGTCCTAAAAATAAAACCTGAATTTTTTTTTTAATTGTCTGATGTGCGCTGGGAATAAAAATTTATATAAACTATTAAATTATGAAAATAAATTGCAAAATATGCACAAAAAATATGGATTTGAATGTGTTCACATAAAGCAGGCATATAAAATTAAATATGTGAAATGCATATATTATGAAATATTGTCAAAATCATAAATTTAAAGGAAATATCCCAGCAAATTTTAGAAATAAAATCAAATATGCATTTAACATATACATTTATGGCATAATATGATCTAAGTATGCAATATATGCACAAAATATATAAATATAAAAATATTTATCATATAAAAATATGTATCATATAAAAATATGGTTGGAAATTTGATATGATTCAACCATGAGCTTTTACACGTCGCTTATTGTCCTGTATGAAATGTCGATATTAAAAATATACTGATTCAATACTGACTTTCTCAGCAATAAAAATGGAGATTTGACAAGTGCCCATGTCATGACAATTAAATGAATGACATTAAATCAATGACATTAAAATGAATACTTTTACCTTCGAAATATATTCTTTTCCTTAAATTGGATATCGTGAAAAAATTCACCGTGAATAATGTCATATTGAAATAAAATTCCCCTTATAGTTAACCCTCTAGTGCGCAAGGAAACCAAATTAAATAAAATACCACTTAAACGAAAGGAAATGGTTAAAAAACAAACTTTTGTAATAGCAGTTCGTATAATTTTCGTTTATAAGGGCGCAGGAAGCGAAAAATCTTTTGATGTCCTTTGATGCAAATTTGCATCATTGCGCATTTAGCTGTAAATTAAAAATCTAAAATTTTTATAATTCAATAGTGGACAATGTTTTTGTTTCTTTTTAAAAACCAACGTATTATTTATTTATTGTTTATGAAATTTTACATTTAAAAAAAAAAAGATAACATTTTAATTTCGTTAATTTTTTATGAAATTTTACAAAGCAGACACTTCAAAATTGCACAATAATTCAATGCTGCTATAACGGTACTTCAAAAGCAGAGAAAACGACGCCTATTAAATAGAGACAACATATAACGAACATTTACACAAAACTGTTTTCAAATTGTAAAACTACGCAGATATTTTCGGTATGATTCAAATTTGCATCACGGCGCACTAGAGGGTTAATGATTTTTTTGCCGTGAGTTTTTTCACTTTTCCTATTATTTTATTAACTTGATTTTTGCTGGGAATTGCATCAAAATGTAAGTAAATTCTTCCTTTATTTATATATTTTGATAAATATAACTTTTTTTATATCAAGATTGTCTATTATAGTGGAAACATATATAAATAATAAATAAAAATTGCAAATAAACAGACCAATTAAGTGTTTTTTCTTAAAGTATACAAAGATTTCGCGGCTGAATTATGGAGTTCTCTTAGGGATTAACTTAATCTGTTTTTTTATTTTGGAGTACTCTTATTTTATTTTTAAATTCGTTAATTTTCACATTTTTATTAATTCTTGCATTCAGGTACTTTTATTGTTCAAATGCAACCATTAAACCCACGAATTTATATGTCTTTATTAAAAATTATATTGTTTTGCTTCTTAATTAATTTATATGTTTTTGAAATCTTTTTCTCTTTTCTACATTCACTGAGAATAATAACGGGAAAATTCCAAGTGAAATTCATGATGCCAATTTTCACTTCGATTGGAATAACAATTTCACGCCAATAAAAATTTCACTTCAAAACTACATACTGCAAAATTCTTCTCTTCGAATATACAGTAACTATAGAATATGCATTTATAACAAAGCAAGCAAAATATGCACAAATACGTTAAATACTTGTACCTATCGTCGGTAGTAAAACATGTAAATTTATTTATTTAGGAAATGTTTTACTAATTTTTACCATGACATTTAAATAAAACTAAAACTGTGAAACAATTTTACTTTTCTAGCAAAAAATCCAGAGCGCTTAGAATTTCAATGTTAGTGAAGAATCTAGTAGTGCCAAAGGGCACCCAAAATGATGATGGAGCTGCCACAAACCTACATACAGTCTTGTCATCGCTATAAACAATTCGCCTGCATTTAGCACTACTACTACTATCAACAAAAAGCACACACACAACACAGGGGACATTTGAGCTTTTATTACCATGGAGTCTATTTGGAAACTGTTGCTACAGCAATACATAGCCAACTGAAAAAATGCGTATTCATTCCAGAGTCATATCTTAATTACACAAGTTGTCATTGCGGGGTGGACCATCTGCTCTCGCTTGCTTTGACGGAGATTCTGAAAGGCCTTCAAATTTTGGTTTTTGCTTTTTCGTGCAAAAAAAAACAAATAAAAACAGTTACTCCTCTTTTCTCTTCTCGTAGTAGGAAATGTGTATCTTATCTTTTATAAAGAAGAGTTGGGCGCTTCTAAAAGGATTTCTTTAGCAATTCGTTCAGAATGGTAATTGAATCAAAAAATGCCTGAGCAGGCCTTTAAGAAGGCGGCAAGAAAACAGGTTTTCCGAGTTCTGTCGCTGGGTACAAATGTACGTACTTAGAGCACAGAGGCCTTCTAGAAGGCATCCGTTCCCGTCTGGTTCGCGCTGGGTATATGAATACGTACATATGTAACCATGTCTAAATATACGTTGTATGTAGCTTGTTTATCTATTGTGCTATCTTTTAAATTCGGTGTGCTGACAAACTTTTTGCCTGCTGTTGATTGTTGCCTTGTGCCAATTTAGCTTTTTGTCTGTATAGCCTTTGGTGTTGTATCTCCTAAATGCAATTAACAACTTATTGCGGTACGAAGTGCATAGACTTTGGGCAAGTCGTATTGGAGTTTTATTTTTAGACAACAAAGAGGGTTGTTTGAAAAGTAACAAGTACATTATAGAAATATAATTAAAATTAATTATTTTTGTATTCACAATGTGCAATTCGTATGTCTATTATTAATTAAGGCATTTCTTACGAGCAGTTCTCATTCATTTATCATACTCTTTTCAAAAAGAATAGATGTAAAGTGACCGATTAGTGAGAAGAAACGCCTAGAGTCAATATGGTTTATTTTTAGTAGTGCATGTAGAAACAACTTGCCTGTGTATGCAAATGCTTCTTTGATATTGTTGAAAAATACAGTGGGGAGCATTAAAGTTACATTGCTGAGCGAATGGATGCAGCTGTTTCAAACTAACGGCAATTAATTCACTTCTTTCTTCATATTTATTCTCTTTTTGAAGATTTTACAAATTAACAATATTTTGTTTTATTTTCTAACATAGAAAGTTGAATATTTTATAGTTAATAATAAAAGTGAAAATGTTTAGAGAAAAAAAACAAACGCTATAGTAAAAGTCAGTCAAATATGGCTCTGCAAATTTTTGTTGAACAGTTTTAAAAATTTAACGAATTATTTATATGGCAAAGACATTTAACAACTGATGGAGAAAATGCAATTCTTATGAATGAAATTGAGCGGATTTTTAGCGTAATCAACAACATGAGTTTCGGCAACAGCATCATAATTTTGATTAAGAATTTCAGCAGTTCCTCTTTTTTTATCTTGGAATAATGCCAGGAGATATCTGCAATGCATTGCACCAGAACTAATTGTTTTAAAAAGAGATGATGAAGTGATCGATGGAAACATGTAAAACAAAAACAACATATATTAGGTAAAGCTTGAAGCCTGCGATCATATTCCAACATGTCAAGACTAGCACCTATTCAGGTCGCTTACCACGTATGTATTTATGTATATGCATCTATATACATATGAATATGTATTTGCTACTGTTATTCCTGCAAGGGTCAGGATTTCGAGATTGCCTGAAACAATTCCTTGGTTTACACCCCTAGAAACTTATTTCAGATGAAGAAGTTCCAATAAAATCCATAAAAATGAAATGAACTGAAAATTGCATTGATTTACGTGCTATCAAGATAACGTGAATGCCAATTATTGTGAGGAACAATATTCAAATAAACATATTTTTCTATTGACAGTCGAAAATTCTAAGAAATTTTCGTAATTAAGCAAATAATAAATGAACTACATTTATTTATTAATGAACAATAATCGTTTTATTATTTGGTTGTTGACGTTTCAAATTGATATAGTAATCCAATATATATTAGATGTTCGGAGAGAAATAAACAAAAAGTGTATTTAATACACGATACACATTGCCTGTGAATTCGACAAATGTCTTCTAGAAGCGGTAATAAGAAATAACGGGTACGCCACAAAAAAATCCAATACAATTTTATTAAAAATTATAAATAATCTACTCTACTCAACTCTAAAAGAAAGAGACGCTAATAACTCAAGAACGCCTAGACCGATTTCGATGTTTCGTACCAATTCGGACTGGTTAAATAGATGATATTAATGACTTTACAACTACCTCCCTGTTGACACAAAGAGTACTGATGACATGCGTAGGGGCATAGAAAATACGTATTATACTCAACTGGTGTTGAAGATTAACTGTTCTTTTTTTCCTTATTCTAATCAGGAATATAATTTCTTCACAATATTGTGATAAATTAACTGTGAACTTGAACTAAACAAATATTTTTATTTTCGAAATAAAACATAAAAACAACAAAAATTCATTTATTTTTTGGCTTAAAATAAAGTAATAAAATAAAAACGCAATTCAGTCTAAAAATATAACACAAAATAGTGTACATACAGCTTATATTAAACTTTGTTTTACTAAATTTGAATGAAAATAATTTTAAACTAATCTTTTGTCGGGCCACCGTTAGCATCTAGCAATGCTTGTATGCGTCTAAGCATTTATGAAACCAATTGCTTTGTAATATCTGATCCAAATTTTTGCCACTCGTATGCTAGCCAAAAAATAAATGAATATTTGTTGTTTTTATGTATGTTTTATTCGGAAATTAAAAATATTTGAGTAGCTTAAATTTAAATAATTATTTTTAAATAAAAAGAAAACTTAAATATTGGCACTGTATGTTGACTTTATAATCGCGTTTTGTTCGGATGATTAAATCCTGAAAACTACTGTATGAAATTGCATGCTTCCTTTGGCGGGTTTAGGGAAAATGAAAACGGACAGTCTTTATCTAAGGGTCTAGGCTGCTCTTTATTTGTATGGTACACTTTCAATATACGAGTAGTTAGGGAACTGAAGTTTTGTATACTCGCAGATCTTGGGAGATTGTAATCAGAAAGATCTGTTTCACTATATAGGCTAGAGGAAATTATTTAGCCGATTTTAAAGAAATTTAAAACAAAGATAGGTCTTAGATACATGTTTCAAAAATAATGGTTACGAGGGAAGGTAGGGGTAAAGTTTGCATCTGCTAGACTATCTAACCGATTTTAATAAAATTTAAAAAATACATAATAGATATGTCCTATTATTTCTTTAAATAGGACTGCGAGGGGACGTAGGCGATAACATATTCCTCAAATTTAAAACATGCATACATACATATTTCTGAATCTACAAAGCCACAGAACCAGGGGTCGACATAAGGGGTAATATATGTCTCTCCGAAACTGCGTAACCGTAAGCAGCGGGTAAAGGCTAATAATATATAATAATATTTGAAAATAAAATTATACCTGAATGTATTACCATGTTGCGAAGAACAAAACCCGAGATTGAGGTAAATTAGATGGATATGCCTTTAAAGCAAAGACATCATGTAAACCCTCATTGAATTTTTTTGTTCGCAACTGTGTATTATTCCTCAAGAGTATAAAAGGTTGCACAATTTCCTTCAAAAACATGGGAACAAAAAAAAAAAGAATTCTCTTGCACTTACTGGTTGGTAATCATTACCAGCTGACTTGTGACTTCGTCTTCTGTTTGGCAACGTGTTTGTGCAGTTTTTTTACTCCCAGTCAAATTTCACTCTGCCATTGAGTAGTTCTTGTTTATTTTATTGGATTTAAATTTATTAAGGATTAAAAACTGGTACGAGGAGTATAACAGGTATTCTGCATTAAACTGCAGTTTCAGTTTTTATTTGTTTCTACTTTTAATTTTTAGTTTGTAAAACTTTTCTTTCAACTTAAGAAGCGAAAGTTTCATTTACTGATATAGAGAGAAGTGCAAGTTTTCATTTTTACTTATTCTTTACTGGTGGTTTGGAAACGAAGAAGAAAAATTAGAAATGACACGAAATTGCCAGCAGAGTGATTATGATGGAGTCAGGTGGTGGAAATAGGATTCAAAATTTAATTCATTAAGAAAACGTATTTCATAAACGTACTCGTAACATTTATTACCTTGTTTTCATTTGACAGAAGCACTAAATGGAAATTAGTGAATTTCTTAATTCAATTCTTGAAAGTTTTTTTACTTAAAAGTACAAGATTTTGAAATACGAGTAAAACTTATCAATTGTTTATATTCATAAGCTTAAATAATTTTTAAAGTGCTATTGAAGTTACTAAAACTTTACTAATCTATATAACATGTATTTCGTTTTTTCACAGTTACATTTACTTTTCGCAAGTATTTGAACATAAGCAAAACACCTGCTCAAGGACATTTTGTGTGTGCTTAGAAAGGCAGTGCCATTTAGCAAGTGTTGATGTGGGTATTCCATTGCTAGTGGCTATAGCCGCACAGTATCCAATATGCTGGGTAAACATCCCCGCATATATTTTTTAGTGAAGCAATACTCAGGCAATTGAAATGACTGCCTACAAAACTGAAGCCAGTACTATTCAGCGACCAGTGACTATGCCTTCGACACTGAAACCTTCCGATAACAACTGACACAAAGACACACTAATGCATATCAAAAAACATGCGAAATGTTTTTATGACTTAGTCTGAAACTGGGATCGAAGCCAGTATTTGTGGTTTTGTGGTCAACGTTCAGGCTACTTCAGCTTATAAAAGTTTTTGACAACTGGTAATTTCAGTAACTGGAGCTTCCGAATTTCTTTACAAACTAGATCTTTGATTTTGTATGTATGTGTGCTTCTTCTTACACCTATAATTGCTTCGAACCACTTCAGTGGGATCCCAAATCTTCTAAAATATGTTTGGCCAATTTTTCAGATAAATAAATAAAAATATTTATTTTTCTGTGTTAGTAATTCTATTCAGAGACGAATATACTAATTTTAATTTAATTTTAATGAACAAATATAAATATTTATTTAATTTAGACAAAGAGAGAGAGAGAGAGAATCAAAACTAAAAGCAGGTGGACAGCTTAACCAAAACGAACGAAGTTACAATTTAGGTCATCGGTGAAGGTAGTGAAATAAACAAAAGAAAAATGAATGAATGAAAGAAATAAACAAAACAAACTCTACAACATCATACAATTTATTAATTCTAAGTTCATGAATAAAGATTTAATGACTTAGTTTTAAGAGAATTTTCTATACATGTGTAAATTGACAAATGAAAAAAAACACTTTAACGACACATTGAGTCCAAGTAAAATACAATAATTTTCTCACCTAATAAAACAACTAATCAGAAATGCTTTTTGAACGTCAGTTTTAAATAAAGCAAATTAATATTTTTGCAGCACTGATCTTCATACATTTCTTTGAAACGTTGGCAAGCAGAAGTGGGACCTTATTCTCAATTTCACATTAACTAACGCCGAGCTTGGCGGATTGGTCATACGCTTAGATCTGATAGTGAGCGGTGCTGTGGACATCCAAAAACTACTTGGGGCACAGGAACCGTCCGTGAGCAAACTACTGCAGGATTTTCGCGGAAGTCATTAATTAACAGCGTTTGCTTCCTTCCCAGCTGAAGAATTACAAATTCACATTGCTAAAATATTGTAATTATAAACAATTTTTGGCGATTGCGGACTCTAGGATATCGAAGCGTAATGGTGAAATTCATGTGATTTTCAATTTCTAGCACATTAGATGTTATTTCTTTCACACTAGTACGTTACTATAACTGGAAGTGACTATTCTCCAATGAAATCTGCCTAAAACTGTCAATTATTAATATTTTTTCTGCGACCAGTGCTAAGGAGTTGTCCCCGTACATATGTAATGCATGTACCGGAACTATATGGAGAGGGATAGTGTATAGAACAGACACCTGTCCATCTGTGAAGTGATGACAGGATAGAGAGCTTAATTCTAGGACAACTGTGCAGTTGACGCATTAATTTTTAAGCCAAATTAGAACCATTTTATGTACAATTTTACTGTGGAGAAATTTTATTGTTCCAATACCCACGAAGATGAGCGCAAACACAATTGAAAAATGTTTGTTGTGATCGACGATGCGAACCGAGGATATTCTGGTTGGAGAGCCAATATGCTAACTACTTAACCAACAGCGGCCTCTAATTAGCTGTAATTAATTATAAATGTTATCGGGTCTTATAGTTGAATGTTTTATTTCGAATACTTTTATATTTACTTTATTAAAAGTTATCGTCAAAGGAAAATTTAATTATCCCAACAAACAGGGTACAAAAATTTAATAACATAATATTATGCTGTGTTCAGGCATGCACCTAAATTGTACAATTAGGAAATTTACGCAACTTAATCCTTAATTGAACGTAATTTCATTACTAAATTGAGCAATTAGTATTGCATCACTTACTGACTAAAACTCGAAATACAACTCTTCTCACAAGTATGTTCAGTGAAAAGAAGAATTTCTGTAAACCTGGAAAGGTTATTTTTTTCCAGTTGTGAAATTCAAATTGAGTAAGCTAAATTGACTAAATTAAATACGTATGAACACTAAATTAAATTGTTCAATTAAAATTCAATTGGTCTCAAATAAGACTGCATGTCTGAAAATAGTATTATATTCGAGCGTTTAATGACGATGTCCTTTATGTAATAATATGCATTTATTTCTTTCTTTAGGGAAATTACCCCTACACACGCATTGTGCTGGAACTAGAGGAAAGGATATTAGGATAAATGATAGGAGGTGGAGCTTCAGTATCTTACAACACTGCTTTTTGCACGTTATTTCTTTTTAAAGCAGTGTTAGCGTCTCTGAGATCAAGGAGACGTATTAAATTTTGAAGCTACGTTTTTTAGTAGCAATTTTCAGTAATTATTTTAATTCGCACAATACCGACGAAGGAGGGCGTTCTGATGAGCCTGTGGATTGGATAGAGCTGAAGCCCTTATTGTTCAGTGACCACTGACTATGCCTTCGCCACTGAAACCTTGCGACAACAACTGACAAAAAACACACAAATGCACAATCTAAAAAATCACAAAATTCAATACAGTAATTTTTTTTATTTCATATTTGTAGAAAATGGCTTCGTCCAAATCGGTTCTACCAAGATAAATTCGATTCTCAGATGCTTAATGTCGACAATACAGATAAGTGTCAAAGTTTGTTTATAAGCTGTATGAGTCAGCGTGTGAGTGTGTTTTATATTTCTATGAAAACACATATCGCTCTGTTATTTTTGCATACACATACAACTGAATTTTTATAATTTACTATCTTCGTTGTTATTTTTACACACACACAGGCAAATGAATTTGACGTAGTTCTGAATGTTTATACCAACAAAATAAGTGTGCCTTTTTTGTTGTTGTAGATTTATTGTAGAACTGCGATTACTTTGATGAAGCTACCTTGGTCATTACAAATGAACATGGTGCTGCACCACATCAACATTAAAATTCACGTACGCAAACGGTAAAACAAACTAAACGTTATTGTTAAATAAACCATAGAGTACCGTACTAAGATGGCGTTCATGACAGAAGTGGTTAATATTTAAAATTCATTTAATGTTGTGGGCATTTGCCTATAAAATGAAAACATTTCTTTTTTTTTATTTCATTCCACTCGTGCTAAGTTAAACAATTAAAAAAAGTAAATAAATAAATAGAAAATTGTTTAAAAGCAATGAAATGGTATTTAACAATGTAAAAGAAAATGAAAATAAAAGTCTGATAAAATTTCAACAAAGTTTAAATAGTTTATAAATTTAAGTTAAAAAAAGAGTTTGTTGGCACATGGATTTATGTACATGCATACATACATACATATGTATGTATGTACGATAAAGGGTTTAGTTACAGACGAAAGACAGAAAGTGATTGTAGTCATAAAGTAGATGAATCGGCTGACAACGACAAAAGCAATTTGCAAGTTGCAGGTAACAAACAATTTTACTCATTTAAATAATGATGCAAAGTAATTATTTACGCAAGTACTGCGATCATTTTAATTAAAATTTTAATTAATAATTACACTGCATAACCGTAAAAATATTTTATGGTTCCTGGAAACGTAACGTAGGAGGAGTGGTTACAGCTGGAGCGGTTACTGTTCACAGTTTAGTTGTGCAATTTTCTAATCTTAAATTATTAGTTAATCTTGCGAGGTTAAGGTAAATAGATCTTCAAAAAACCTTTAACGAGAATTTAAAGCGCATAGTTTTAATACTCTACCTAGTACCCTCTACTTATTTTGTATCCGGTCAGTGAAAAGAGAACATATGTATTTGATTGATACTTGAAAAAAAGAGTTATTTTCTAGAGGGATTTAAATTTTTCTGACAATGTAAAATTCTAATTCAGATTCTGCTGATGTATCGGTTGGGCCAACCATAATACACGATATTAATTGTGAGTCACACCTTAACGTAAAGTTTTTTGCCCAACTTTGATATTTCTTTTTCTTCAGTGTTTGACAAATTTAACCATGGAGAGATACACAATTGAGCAGCGTGTTAAGATTGTTGAAGCCATTTACGAAAATGAGCGTTCAAATCAAAATGCATTTAGTGCACTTCGTGATTTTTTGGTCAGCATAATCCAGCAAACCGAGTCTGTAGGAAATGAAAAATGAAAACACCAGTGCATGCTCGCCTAGTTCGTTCTGCGGAAAACATTGCTGTTGTTTGCGATAGTGTAGCAGAAGAGCCGTCAAACTCTCCTCGTCGTCGTGCCGAACAATTGAACATCACTGATGCGAAATTTTGAATAAAGATTTGAATTTACACGCTTAGAAGGTTCAATTGACTCAAAGAGCTGAAGCCTACTGGCCATTTTAAGCATCATCAATACACCAATGGTTGATTGAACAGACAGAAGTGAATGGTGAATGTACAAAGAATAACATCTTCAGCGACGATGTATACTTACACTGTAGTGGATTCGTTAACAAGCAGAATTGCCGCATTTGGGCAAATGAGAATCCACGAGTGATTGTTGAAAACCCGATGTATCCACAAAGAGTGACTGTTTGGTGCAGTTGCCATGAATGTTGTTCGCTATCGCGAGATGATAATGAACTTCTTGTGGCCAGAAATGAAGTTTATGGAGCTGATACGTCAACAAGCCAAGAACAATGCAATAGCTAAAGGATGAGATAATTCAGCACATGAACGACATTGTACCTTAATTATGTCTCACAGTCATTGAAATTATCGACCATCGGCCTCCGAAGCCGTGGCGAGTATATGGCCGACATTTTATTTCACACATAATTGCCATAGATCCTTCAATCATAATATAAAATATTGAAATAATTCTCTGAAAACTTTTTGTTTTATTTACAATTAACATCGTGCTTTCTTGGTTTAAACCACCCTTTACATAAAAATACTTTACAATAATTTTTAATAGCATGTTCTCTTGCAATAAAAGAAAATTGTTCAAATTAAAAAGAATATTGAAAACTTTTCAACCAGAATTTAATCATTTCAAAAATAATATCCAACACCAAACTAAAAGAAAAAGGAAATGTTCACTACCAAAAATATATTTATAATTTATGTGGCTAATTAAAGCGAAATCATGACTTGAAATGCTTTTAAAGTCACGAATATGCGAGTAAATTAAATTTTTATTTTTATTTCTTTTATTATTATTTGTATGCAGTTTGCCATAACGTGCTTTTCTAAAACAAAATCAAATTCTTAAAGATGCATATATGCATATAACAATATGAATAGTGCTGCCAAAATATGTGGGACTACATACCGAGTATTCCTTTGTTTTCTACTTTAAGTTCCAGCAAAGAAAGACATGCAAAAGAAATAGTTAATGCATGGATGCTATTGGCGAGCATGGGTTCACTTTTAAAAAGATAACACATCATTTTAATGAGTGCTTAGAACTAATGAATGTTCATTGATTACATTTTACGTTTTAGCAGGGATTAATGAGTTCCTGTAACACATTTACAAATTTATTTAAATTTTAATTACAACTGCGTAGTTGTTCAAATAAATCAATGGGCAGATTTGAATGTGGTTTACATGAGTTCAATAGTGATAATCTTCTTACTATTCAATATGTTATGAATGAAATGAATTCATATAAAAGAGTGCTTCAGAAGTCATGAAAATAGCAATTCATAGTTGATTCACTTTTTGTTTTGCGGGGGATACATATATGTATATGCATTGCGGTTTTACAAAACCAAATCGCTTAAACATACGACATAAGACCATGTAGTAAACTAGTAAAGCAATTTGAACTCGTCTAGTGATTCCGTGGATGCTCGGCATTGTGCAGTTTAAAAGGGACGCGAAATTCATTTTTCAATGTTCGTATTTATTGCTCTGAAATAGGATTCTAGGGACTATAAAATAGGCGACAACTTCTCTCTAACTGAAGCATGTTTTTCACTAAAAAAAATCCGCTTCAGGTGTCAGTCTAGTCATGTTGAAAAGAGCTCTGAAAATGTCTTCGTATATGTCGTTAAATAAAGTTTTCATTAACTAACACAGCTCCGGGCCGAATAATAACTGACACTCCTCAATATCGCAACCATAAAAACTGTTTCTTCTTTGACTTTTATTTTATTAAATTAAAAAAAAATTAAATGCATAAATGAACAAAATTTAAAATAAAAAAATTATTAAATTCAAAAAAAAATTTCCAAAATTTGAAACATTTAGTAGTTTGCTTCGATAAATGCATTGCTTGTTATGAAAATTAATCGTTGTGAAATGCTGTAATGAATTTCGTTTGTTTTATTTTAATACATTTTGATACAATTGGTAAATTACACAAGGCAACAAAATCGAAAAAATTTGAAGAGATTTTAAAACAACTATTTTTTTTAATCCGCTGCGGTCAGCAAACTAGAAAACTCATAATTTTTCCAAATTCTATTGTAGGGTTTTTGTAAAGAAAAATTTTTTTCTAAAATTTGGGTTTATTGAAGAGGCTGGTCTCTACATCTGGTCGTAACTTTGAAAACACATATTCCATCTTGTTATGCAATACATCAACAAAATTACGCCAGCTTTAAGTTTTGTTACAACATTTTTTTGATGTAGCCATTGGTTTTGGAGTTATTAATGAAAAAGTGACCAAAAAAATTTTTTTTTTTAAAAATTACCAAATTTTTGAATTCAAAAAATTCATAAAAAATAGAAAGTACTCAATTGTTACCAGTTTTACTACTTAATCTTAAATCTAAATGCAATAAAAATAAAATAAACTTTATTTCATGAAAATCCATAGATAAATGCGTATTTTATTGCCGATTAAATGAAAGTACCTATTTTTGACAGAAAAGCGATTTTAAAGAACAGTGCTTTTTTAGCATTTAATAGATACTTTTTAACAAACAAAGTTAACAACTACAGTAGAATCCCGATAACTCGCAATCCCGATAACTCGTAAATCTCACTAACTCGTAATAATTGGTCGGTCCCTTGAAAAAATCGCGGTAACTCGTATAAAATACATGCATTTCGGTCCCCTCAATAAGTCGTAATTTTTTTGCAAAGTCAATTTGGCAAAACGTCTTATAAGTCGTAATTTCTCACTAAAACTTCTTCTAACTCGTAATTGTAAAAAAACAAAAAAATGATGTCGCCGTAAAATGATCATATTATTTACCGTTATGTATTTTGTGTTTACCATAGTGTTTTGCTCTATTCAACTTGAATTTGTAGCGCATTTTCAGTTCATTAAGTAAAAATGTCAAAGCGGAGTTGCAACACATTGTGCGTAAAAACAAAACAAGAAATTATTAATGCAGTATCGAGTGGAGTAAAAAAAGTTGAAGTTGCAGCTAGATATAAAATAGCTCCATCAACTTTAACATCAATTATAAAAAAACGCGAGTTTTATTTAAACCTTTCGTCAAACAATAAATTAAAAAGACAAAAAAAATCTGAGCATCCAAATTTAGAAAAAGCACTGTTAAAATGGTTTGAGCAGTGTCGTCATTCTAACATACCAGTCGGCGGAGCACTTATGAGGGAAAAGGCTAAAGCATTTGCTGTAAAATTAGGTTTTCCAGAATTTAAAGCGAGTGATGGCTGGTTTGATCGGTTCAAAAAGCGACATAACATAAGTTTTCGGAAAATTTGCGGGGAAAGTGCCTCTGTGGATGATGATGTGTGTTCAGAATGGCGTGCTAAGCTAAGTCAACTCACAGAGGGCTTTGACCCAAAAAATATCTTCAATGCGGACGAAACGGGCTTGTTTTTCAAGTGTCTTCCTGATCGCACTATGAGCTTAAAGGGTGAAAAGTGCCATGGTGGTAAAAGCAGTAAGGACCGCATTACAATAATGCTTGCTGCCAATATGGATGGCACAGAGAAACTAAAGCCACTAATAATTGGTAAATCAGTAAAACCTAGATGTTTTAAAAATGTGAAAACATTACCCGCCACTTACCGTGCTAACAAGAAAGCATGGATGACTGCAATCTTATTCAAAGAATGGCTTAAAATGTTGAACAGTCAAATGGAAAAACAACATCGTAAAATTTTATTGTTTGTTGATAATTGTCCTGCACACAAAATTGATGAAGATTTAAGTCATGTTCATGTTGAATTTTTGCCGGCAAATACCACTTCCAAACTACAACCACTGGATAAAGGCATTATCCAAAACTTTAAAACATTATACCGAAAAGAAATAGTTTCACAAATGATACAAAATATACAAGAAGAAAAAAATCATAACATCAATTTATATTCTGCCATAAATTATGCTTTTAAAGCTTGGCAGAATGTTTCAAAATCCACTATAAAAAACTGTTTTAGAGCTTGCGGTTTTACCGATTCAAACGAAATGGTAGTCAGCAGTGAGATAGTTCACGTACCGCAATGGGATGAAATTCCACAAAATGAAGAATCCACCATAACGTTATATGAGTACGTTCATTTTGACGATGGCTTGGCTACAGAAGGAATTTTGACGGATGATGATATTTTGGGCTTAGAAGTTGATGAACAGGACGACAACGATGAAAACGATGTGGAAATTCCACGTGTTTCTGTTAAATGTGCCAAATCTAGCGTTCAAAAAATTCGTGATTTTCTTATGCAAACAGAAACTGATGATGCATCCTTTGAAGTTATTTTTAAACTGGACAATATAATTGATCGTTTAAGTGTACAAAAATCACATCAAACACAAATTACAGATTTTTTACATTAATATGTACATATTGACATTGTAACTCTTTTCATTACATACTTTATTTTCTTATAAATTCTCATAAAACGTCAATAAAAAAAAAAAATAAAAAATCCCTCTAAGACGTATTTTTTAAATTTTACTCCCGATAAGTCGAAATCTCACTAACTCGAAAATCTCAATAAGTCGTAATAAACGGTCGGTCCCTTGCGACTACGAGTTATCGGAATTCTACTGTAGTTATATTTTTATCAAAATGAAACGAATTGCATAACTAGATGGAATAAGTCTATCCAAGTTACGAGCAGAGAGAGAGAGAGCAGCCTCTTCAAAAAACCCAAATTTTAGAAAAAACTTATCATAGAATTTGAAAAAATTACGATTTTTGTAGTTAGGTGACCACAGCAGATTAAAGAAAATAGTGGTTTTAAAAGCCCATTTTTGCTGTTGACCAGTGTTATAAATACATGTCTTCATATTAATTAAGCTTTCCTTGGTTTGCGTTTCGAAATAAAACAATTTAAAACTGGATCATTAGTCGTTTTCAATAAAAGCACCTAACAATTCCATAAGCATAATTTCGAAATAAAATTTAAATGAAATAAAATATTTTCTTTGGTAAGAAATATGATCAACTTATGACAAGATGTAGTAAATATTTAGGACAATTTTGCACAACATTTCTACTGACTACAGCCAAGTTATAAAATATATTTTTTGCTCTTTTTACCTTTAGGATTTTAAGAGAAGTAACACTCACGCATTGGTTGTCTGCTGCTAGGTGGTTACTTCTATAGGAAATCGATAATGATAGAGGTGGCAGAAAAAAGAAGACTAATGGTGATTTCGTTTCTGAACAAAAATGTTGCCATTTCAATGGGTAACACTTTCTACAGTGTGCCAATACATTTAAAAAGTGATACATTTTTTATTACCACAATGGTACAAAATTTTTTTTATACATCTCTCGCTTTAGCATACAAAATTACTACAATAAAAGTTATTATTTGTATTAAAAGGTATTTCTCAAAGATGTAAAACAGGTCAGTATCTCACCCCAACTTCAGAGTGGAGGGTAAAATATGTTGCATTTTTTGCCAGTTACTGGTGCAACATATTTCGAAAGGAACGTACGTGGTAGCTCTTTAGAATGTTACATAGTCCGAGTTTAGACAGGAGAACATTTGTAAGAAAAACATCTGGAATTCTCTTTTGTTTTTTCATTTGCATTCACACAGACGCAAATGTTGCAGGCGACATTCTATTATTATTATTATTTATTTTTTTTATTATTACTTGTTTTTTTTTGGTAAGCAAAGCAAATCTGCACAATGCGTATCGACGAGTACCGATCATAACAATGATGCTCTCTTCCCCAACCGTACTATGCTACCAAACTATATGTTTCCGTTCCAAATGTTCGCCCCTCTAAACTCAAACGTACTTTTTAGAATGGAACACGAATAGTAACTAAATGTTGTCAGAAAGGAAAACGTCATAATACGACGACCAGCAAAAGTTGTGATGTTTAAAGGTTTCGGTAATTTAATCATCATAATTTTTATAGTTCACTCTAAGATGGTTCAGTAAATTTAGCACTGAAGGCGTAAACAATGGGAAAACAATAAGTATAGTACCACTATTAGTAAAATGTTGCCAATATTTATATTGATAAAATAAATTCCTAAAATTTGGTCATAGTTTATGTCTTGGTGTTTAAATACATATTTAGTTAATTTTCAGTTCAATGTAAGTTGTATTTAAACACAGCTTCAGTTTTTCAGTGCTAATTAACTTAGGGGTCACACGATCAAATATTGCTATTAAAATTTAAAAATGTTAACATCATCTTACTTTTTTAATAATACACCAATACTTTTAAAATTTCATGAGAAATTCCTTTCAAATTCTCTGGGCAAGTTTCGTTTCAAATTATGGGCAACAAAACAGCTGATACCTCTTCTTATGAACAGCGAAGCCATCTTGTTAAATGAATTTGCTTGTAAATTACTCAAAACTTGCCTGCAGCCTACATCACAGTTACCAATGCACATACTTATAAATTTTGAGAAGGACTATGTGTGGCTGCAGTGTAAATGTTCGTATTTAAATGCTATAAAAGTATGGTAGCACTATGAAATTATGGGTAGATTTTTAAACACAACACTGATTAACAATGAAATCATGTGGTAAAGCAACATTGGAAAAGTAATAAAACCACTTTGGTAAGTGAAAAAAATTAATAAAAAACTTTTCATTGTTTATATAATTTTTATATTGTAATAAATGTATGCTTTTTCGTGTATTTGAAATTAAACAAATATAACATTGTGCTTGTTTCTGCAAAACAAAATAAAATAGTGGAAATCATATGATAACTTAAGTAGAACTTTAATCGCAACATTGGATATTTAAGTACTACTTAAATATTGTATCATGCAAAGTAACAGTGAAAAACTGAATTTCGTATTTAAATAGAACTGAAATAGGTATAAATGCGATTTAAATAAGATATCAAAAATTGGCCCTTAATTTACCTCTTTAATGTGTTTTTGATAAATGTGCATAGATAAAATTTGATCTAAAAAATATATTTTAGTATAATTTAAAGTAACAAAATTAAAATGTTGGAAAGTTTTAAAATTCTCAATGCCATTCCTGCTTCATAATAACGTGCAAAAAAAACTTAAGCAAACAATACGTTAACAGTAGTGAGTTTTTTTAAAGTTCACATTGTTCACGCGGGTTTTATATATTTTAATTTAATTATTTAATATGACTTTTAATACTAGTAGCTGGCAACTTATGAATCTGCTCATATTCTGCAGTAGGGATTAATCAAGTACAAATATATGCAAAAAATGCGTTATTTTTACCACTTCTTTCTTTTTATTGGATTAAATTAACATACAAATAAATAGAAATAGTCACGAAAATATAGAAATGAAAAAAAGTGTCCCCAACAATAAAATGAAATTGTTTAACACAAACAAACGACTTGTTTCCGATGTAGCTTCATAGAGACCCCGTTACAAGTTATTTTACAATTCATATAGTGTATATCTGTATGTCTGTATGTATGCATATGTATATACGTATTTATTTTACCGCTGCCAGATGTGACGATTTATCATCATTTGGTCTCGAAAATAGCAAAATGACGATATGAAGATTTTTTTTATTAAAAATTACGATTTTTTTAATAATCTCAATATGATAGGAAAAGAAAAGAAGTATTTCGTAAATATTTTTAATTTTGTAAACTCAGTTAGGTGCAAAACCATTTTCATTACAAATACATATTTAGAGAATTTTTAGAAATCTTTATAAAAAAAATCAATGCGCTTACGCCTTTTTGGCGGTTGTGGCTCGATATGTTTACATATTTTCATACTTATATATCGCACAATAAGGTATTGCTAAATTGTTTTCGCTTTTAGAAAATATCGCTTTTTATATTATTCCTATCCACTCACTATACAAATTTGGTTTAGTTCTGCTCAAAAGTTTTTTTATAAAATTTATTACTAATATTTATCTCTTCGTAATCCTTCAACACACAGAAATATTTAATTGTAAAAATCATCAAAAGTCAAATATAACATCCGGTATTGATTTTGTTTGATATGGTTTTCTAATAACCTACAAACAACAACATTTCGTTTTAAAATACCTTTAAATCATGTTGATTTAACATTTAAATTGAGTTTGAAACAAAGTGACACATCCTGTTGAATCAAACTTTAATAAAAATAAAACAAAATGATTTTGATATTGAATCAATATGAATTTATTGTTAATTTAACACCAAACTAATATTAAATTAAACGCGAGTGAGAACGAGTTCGATTATTTATTTATGTTTATTATATGTTTAATAGTCCTATTAGTAGACAGACATTCAACCAAATTCTTGAAAAAGCTAAGAAATCTCGCATGTTTACATGAAAAACCCAAAAAGTCTTTGAGAATTACCGAGTATAGAAACTGAAAAAACTTTTTAAAGTAGTTTCAAACTGATTTCAGTTTGATTGAAAAGTATTCATTTGTTTATTTAACATTGTTCAATGTTCATTTTACCTGATTCAATTTAACATAAGTGTATCTTTGTCAGAAAGTCTTGAATATTGCTGCATTTATTTACTAGATTGCAACGTTGAATTAAAATCATAAAACTTTAACTTTAATACAAAATGGGATTTTATGTATTTAACGTTGTGTTAAGTTATTTTAACTAACAAAAAATATAAATCAATTTGTTTTAAGGTAATTTTGAAATCAATGTGAATCTATGGTAAATTTAGATCAGGTCTTTACTTTAGCAGAAATTTAACATGATTTTAATCAACTTTTTTTTACAATGAAATTTTTTTCTATGTGAATGCAAAATTAAAAGGTTTTCTAATTTCACAAAAAACTACCGAATTTCTCTCGATACAAGTTCGATACGAATCCTCAATTAAAATAAATTTTGTGTGCATATACATAGATTATATTGAACTCCTTTTAAATCAATATATACTCACGTATGCACATGAAAAACTTTATTTAAAATATGCATTTGCCGTTGTTCTATATATTTTAACGATTTTTCGAAACTGAATTGACGATTTTTTTATATTTTATCGCACTTTTGACAAATTTTTGGAGAATTTTATCTGGCAGTTCTGATTTATTTGTGTATGATTGTAGTTTGTGCGACATATTTACATACATACATACATTCATAATTATTTATATTTTATTTCATTATTATAAATTTCCATTTAAACAAGAACGTAAATAAATTTTGGGTAATTAAAATTGTTTAACTAAACAAAAATTACTGATAAGGAAAAAAGTATTCTGATTATCAAGTAAAATATCTGGGCACGGATGGATATACATACATATATGTATATGTATATGTATACGTATGTTTGCCCTACAGTATTTTCTGAAATCCTCTTCATAAATATTCATATAAGGGCTTTTTTTGTTTTTCATGTCTAAAGTAAACGGCTGGTTAAGAATTAACAAGTCTAACTAGTTTCCCATAAGTATTTAGTGAGTGTGGGATGTAAGAGGCACACTTAGGCTTCGGTGGACTGGCGCAAGAATTCCTGTTTAATCAACGTTTCGTAAACAGGCATCATGGTTTAAAAAGAGATATTTTTTGAGTTTTTCGACTATTTCTGTAATTTGGTACCTCGTAAAAATTTTCTTAAAATCTATGACTTTTATTTACTGCAATTTTTTTTTTTTTGCATATAGAAAAATAAAGTGTGTTCATTACCTTCAGCAGCTATTGGTGGTAATTGAAATGAATGAATATATTCCTTTAAATGCATGCAAGAATGAACTCAATTATTTCCTATCCCTACAGATTTATTTCTGCGTATGCGTTTCGTTTACCACAATGAGGTGTCAATATAGAATAATTGATTTTACTTTTCACTTTATTTAACTTTAATTTCTTTCTCTTGTATATTGGCTCTTATTTCATTTCATTTTCTTCATATTCTTATCTTTAACATTATTTTACTTTCTTCGATAATATTAATATTCGTTAATAAAAAATGACGGGTTTCTTGTTAAATGATTTATTTTTATTTGTAAAATATGTACAAATAAATTATTTGTGTCATTTTATGACTTCAGTTTAAATTATTTTCATTTTATGGTAGTTGTAAACAGTGCGTATTTATTTTACGTGTTTTTTTTATATCATATATGTATGTACATACATATGTTATTTATGCTGATGTATTTTTATTTATATTTCTGAACCCTTTTTTTAAGAGAAAAGTCAATAACCCGGCTTAAACTAAAACACCGTACCCAAGTTGTAAACACTTTAAACAACGATCGTTAACTGGTCTCTAACATCTTTTCTTATAAATCTCACATAAGTGTTAAAAAGCAAATGCTTTTTGTAGACATTTCATTTGTTTACCTTAATGGTATCGTGTAGACTTTATATATTGTCTCTCTGTTTAACGTAAGAGATTGCAGGTAAGTAAAACGCAAACCGACTGATACACGTCTCTGCATAGAGCCTGAGTTTAGTCTCCGTTTTTTATCATGTACTCTCTAAATTGTAAATATTTATTTACTTCTTAAAGATACGAATACCTGTTTATATCTAAATACAATAAATAGATACAGGCAGTGTTGTTAACTGTAAAGAAATTGGTGTTTTGTTAAATTAAACATTTCAGGTTCATTGCCTTCAAAGGCCCATTGATTACTTTTACAGACACTCAATGAAGGAAATAACTTGACTTTTCTTGTTTTTTAAATTCCAAATATTTTAAAGTAAATTTATAATTCAGGAGTTTGTATATCAATGGGTCAACCACTTTATATTTTTTATTTTGTTCACATCGGGCACGTTCATAATACGTAATCGTTGAGCTCAACTTCTACGAAACTGTTGGCAACTGTTGAACTCAACAGTTACGGTTTAGAAACGGCTAGATGATGAACAAATACAAAAAGTAAAAATCAAAATAAAAACCATATACGATGAATATTCTCTGATAAAAAGTATTTTGTGAAATATTTTAATTCTTTATTTTATTTATAATTTTTATGCGCTCAGCTGTTTAAGCTGCACATATATTGTATTAATGTAGCGAAAGAATTTTATGATGGATTAAATGTCATAAATTACTCAACTGTTATGCGTTTGTAATGCCCAAATTCACAGTCATTAGTTAGCTAGTAGCAATAGTTTAGCCAATAATATTTGATTCATAGCTTTTTGTTTACTATTAGTTAAACTGTTTTAAATAGTTAGACAACACTCAATAGTTTCGCCTTCTGATCAGTAACAGTTAGGACTTATGAACGCCCCTTTTATTGTAGCCCAATGTTAATATTATTGTAGCCCATTTTGAGACCATATTTGACAAGGTTAGTACTTAATAATTTTATATTAAAATGTCAAAAAAAAATTATTATTGCCTTATCTGCTTATAAAAGCAGGCATAGTGCGATACAATTAGCAACATCATGTCGAGACAAGTCGTATCATAAAAGTTGTAAAATACATTGAAAATGGCGAAGACTTTGTTTGTTTGGTCTTTCTTTACGAAAAAACAATCATTCGCTGTAGTAAAAAAATGTCTTTAGTAATTTTGTTTTTTATTCAGTTTTCTTATTTTTTAAAGTTTGCACCACTGAATATGGGCATTTCCATAGTTAAGAATTTGTTTAAAGGTCTACTGACAATTGCAGCATCAAATGAAATGTACATTTAGCCCAGATAAGCTATATAACAAATATAGATAAAAAATAGTGAAATTTAAAGAAATCTGGCATTTTGTACGAAAGTATACTAAACATGCTTGTAGGAAATCTATGGCACGTTATGCTACGTCACGTAATGTTTCAAACTATCGGTTATAAAAAAAAATCCCACCAAGTTTAGTTATATGTACATAAATGTTGTGTAACAATCTGTGAAAGTTCAAATTCATATCTAAAAACCTTTCTGAAGCAGAAAGTGGTGAAATTCACAGAGTTTTGTGTTTGGTTGAATAAAGAAAATAACAACTTCTATTTTTGTCACGTTACGTCACCCTATTTAATTGTTTACATCATAAAACTTCGAAGTGCGATTATTTTCTTTTCTTTTACTTATTATAGAGCTTTCTTAGTCCTACGCAAAAGCACAGATTAATTAGCTGTTATTACAGTTTTCCTCTTATTTCATTTAATTCAAACATACGACCGTCACAAACGTGACTATGGAAATGCCCATATATAGCTACATATAATGAGATTTTCTGAAAAGCAGTGATTCGCAACTTTGTAATGGCAATTATTTGGAAACAAATAATATTTGCAAGAAGCGAATGAAAGAAAGCAGGGATTTAATTTTTACAGCGCCCCGGGCTTCCACAGTTTTATACTAAATATTGATAAAACCCTTATGACACTTCATTACCTTTGCTTTATTCAAAGTTTTAAAAACAGCGGAAATATATTGTAATAGAAAATTTTACCCAGGGCAAAGGGTTCAATTATTTATGATAAATATGGAGAAATTAAATCTTTCACTTGTATTATCGAGAAAATATTAGTCGGTGTCAAAAAAAAAATTAAAATTTGCAACATAAAATCTTAAATTGTTGCCCACTTAGCGGATTATGCAAGAAATTTTTTTTATCTTGGACCAGCACTCAGGGGATAACCTCTACACAAGCGATGCATTGTTCTGGAACTTGATCAAAGTGGGAGAGATGACAAGTCGTAAAGCCTCACTATCATACAAATCAGCTTTTACATGTTTATTGTTTTTAGCAGTTTTTTAGCGCCTCTGAGATCTTGGAAACTTATTCAATTTTGTAACAGTAACAGTAAACAGTAACGGCTTCAGCTGTAACCAATCCACAGGCACATGAGAACGCCCTCCTTCGTCGGTATTGTGTAGCATCGGCGAAGTAAAATAATTTTTAAATAACTGCTACTAAAAACGAAGATTCAAAAAATTTAATACATCTCCTTGACATCAGAGGCGCTAAAACACTGCTATAAAACAAAGAACGTGTACAAGCAGAATTGTAAGATAGTGAAGTTTCACCTCCTGTCATTTCTCCTACTAAACCTTTCCTCTAGTTCCAGCACAATACATTGCATTGCATGTGTAGGGGTCATCTCCTGAGGGCTGGTCTAAGATAAAAAAAAAGCTTCTGACCAGCTAACTACGCGATTCTTTACAATCATACAAGTTTCAGTAAATTATTGAGGATGTATAGTACATTCTCTCTAATTATTTCCTTTTTATTAAATGGCGAGAACACGAATAGTTTTCGCTTGAGAATCTCTGTCTTTTTTCCTTCATTATAATCTCTTCTTTCTTTCTGTATTTCTGTTTGTAAATAATCGGTCTCGACCATTGTGTGAACGAATTTTATTATTTAGTTTATCAGTAAAATCACACAACAGCAGAACATAGTGCAACGTAGCAACAACGACAAGACAATACGAAGCATTAAAAAATTATCTGTTTATCTTTTGAATAGCTGACGAAGCCCGCTTTATAATTTATGAATAAATCTTGAACTCATTCCTAATCTTTTGCATTGAACTTAAATAATCGTTATAAGAATCTGAAAACAAACAGAGAAATAATGCAACAGTCAGCGAATGCATGATTTGACTAGAAATTTTGAAGTGATGTGAATTTTGAAAAATCGTAAAATATTGTTTTTACTTTTATTCTCATTAATTACCTGTATGAGATTGTTTTCCAGATAAATTGACTCCCAGTGAACTTTTTGCTACATACATCTTCAATTTGAGACCAATGACAATGTAAGCAAGACCCATCCAATGTCTGTATACAATTTCTATTTACATTTACACAGCGATGGCCTAGGCTGTAAGATTTATCCAACACAATATACATTGTAAGCGAAGGTTGGATGGGTCCAACTATTATGGTGAATTCGGAGTGCAATAAGATGTATCTGAATGCCATTGATCTTGGAATGAATTTTAACTATTGCATAATTAAATTAGGAACTTCACTTTCACTTTCTATTTTCTTTAGTCTTCTTAAATTTCTTTTACTAAATCCACTCATTTTATTCTTTACAACAAATAAAAATACAAAACATACATACATATGTATATAAAATAACACATAAATAAAAATAAAACAGTCACTTACCTTTTTTAATTATTTTTATTTAATACTTTATAAATATATTACCACAAAAAATGCCGCCAACACTTCACTTTTAAAAACACTTATGAACTTGATAAAAATATTACTTTGGAATAATAATAAAAATGAAAAAGAAAGAATAACGGAAAAATTACTTCAGAAAAAAGAACAAAATTCATAATTAAAACGAAATGACAATATGATACATTACAAAGCCATCCCAATCAGATGGTAATGCGATGCAAAATTTTTATTTGTGTTTGTTTTGATCTTCATTTCTAATAAACATTTAACTATACAATTGGATGGGAAAAAGACAAATCCGAATCAGATGCGAGTTGTAAGGGCTTAACTATTTTCGTTTTATTTTCCCTATTGACATAATATTATACAATCGGATGGCTTTCAATTTGTAATGAATAACCGGACTGCTGGGCTGTTACGCCCTTTCTCTCACTAACTACGCATTTTTTTATCAAGTCTAATTTTTCTTACTCAAATGCATTGAAAACCATCCTTTAAAGCGGACTGTAAACATGTGCTTGTTTGTTCAAAAATAATTCTACAAATTCTAAAATTTCCAGCTAAACCTGTTTCATATTAACTTTGTGACCGGCATCAAATACACTATTTTACGAGTAATACGAGCAGAAATGTGTTCATTTGAATTCTGAATGTGTCATTCCATTTGAGTGTCTTTCTTTTAAATAAGTTTTTATCTTAAGGCATCATTTCTAGCAGAGATGCTGCGATGAGTAACACTTTGTTTACTATAACGTGCACTTAAACAATTTTTTTTTAATTTGGCTAAAGCAATTCAATTTTAACAGAAACAATTTTAAGAAATTGCGATTTGTAGCGCTGCACCATATTCATTTTTAATTCACCAATTCCTAATTACCTTTTCAAAATTTTAATTTGTGTATGGCAAACAATCTAAAATGTTTAATTAGCATTGAAAAAAAATTAAGAGAAAATTTAATTTAAACAATGCACGGTTTTGCATTAATTTTGATATATATTAAACGCAATATTAGCGAAATCATCGGATGCTCATTTAATTCTAAACAGCAGAGTATGTCATTAACAACTGGAAACAACGTCAACCAAATGGTCGTCACAGTTAAGCTTGCAGGAACATATTCTTTCAATGAAATATTAAATCACCAATTCTTGAGGTCTTGATTGTAGGCCATTGGCATAGAACTTATCTTTCGCGTAGCCCCAACGAAAAGAGTACAAAGGTAATAAATGACCATACAGTGAAACCTCTCATAATGAGAGGTCTCCGCTTATAAGAGCTACCTACACATTTATTATTTTAAATAATTTCTTTATGTCATAATGCTATACTAGTGATTTGTGGTTGAAAATATTTATTCAGATTAGATTGCTGTAACCTTAGATCGGTTCAATTTGAGCCTTTGAGTTTCCAAATGATTTTAAATGAAACGAATTCGTTTCTAGTAAAATACTTCAAACCGGCAATTCCGTTTAATGCTTCATTTCAAGTATTTAAGGAATCAAGTATATGTAATTTCTAATTTTTCTTCAATTGATAACTTTTTTTTCTTTGCCATTTTGTGACTCTGAAGGTGACAACACGAGAGCATTAAGCAAACAATTTCTTCAACTAAACAGTAATTTCTATGTAATCCTCAACCCTAGAGTATGTACATTCGTGTTAACAGGGGAATCACAAATTTCAATGGCATTAACACAAATATGAATCCGATTTGAAAAACGAAGAAATAATACTATTGTTGGTGAGTTTTAATCAAGGCGAATTAATTTTTCAAATTAACTCGCCGTGGTATATAAAAAATTCTAACATACACAAGGATTTAAATATTCCGACAGTCAAACAAGAGATAACAACATACGCAACGTCATACCTAACCAAACTACAAGATCATCCAAATATACTAGCCCGAAATATTTTAAGCGAAAGAGGGTTCATTCGACTGAAAAGAAGGGATACTCTTTCCCTAGCCCGAACGTAGTAGACGCGGAAATAAAACTATACGAGCAATAAATAATTTTGTACAGCTAGGCTGTACTTAATAATAATTAGCAATTAGTTCTTAAGATTTGAATACTTATTGTTAGTTCAATTGATTTTGAAGATTCAATAAATAATATATATTGTGTAAAAAAAAAAAAAAAAAAAAAAAAAAAAAAATTAACTCTTCTGTACGCTTATGAGAGGCTTTTTGTGCACAATTTTTTGAGATTTAGTGTTCGCGTCCGGATAATAGCCCTGCAAATAATGTGACTAGCCCACACATGCAAGTATATCTTACAATATCTAAAACAAATATTTTTTTTATAATATTAATTTTAAATCATGTATGTTCAACAAGCGCTTCGGTACCCCCATACCCACTAATATATATGTCTACCATTTTGGGCGCCCGCCATATTGTATTTGTAGTGATTCTATTTCATTTTGAGTTGTCTTCTTCAAAATCCTTTAATGTGATACGCATACCACGGAGTGTATGCAAGTTGCAAGCCGCCGATGAATATTTCGCTACATTTCTGCTCTCTGGCTGTACAGCCAAAACAGCTGAGAACATGAATATGCTGAAATATGTTGAAAACAGAGCATACTCCAATTCAAATTTTTTTATGTTTTATGCTGCCTACAAACGGAGGAACATTGATTGGAACATGGGCATGTTTCTGCCAATGTTCCTCCGTTTGTAGCGCTGGTTCTTTTATGAAATTCGTATTTCCTTTCATGCAAGGCGAATTCATACCAGGTGATGTCGTCCCTACAACAACAGCATTTTTTGTTCACAAACATACATGGTATGTATTCGCCTTGCTTTCTTTTGTCCAAAATATCTTGCAAAATAACAAAATTTTTTGTTCCAAATGCAATGTTCCGTCGTCTGTATTGATTTTTCCTGTTTGTGCTTTTTTATTTTGTTGAGAGCAGATGTGCCGTACATTGTTTTTTAAGTCGCGGAGCAAAGGAAATTAATTCTATCACAAAAAAAAACAAAAATAAGAAAAATGGCTGCAATCGAAAAAAGTTAAAATTGGGTAAATTTTATAAATTTGTAAAAAAATTTACCAGAATTATGGGACATTAGATCTGAAGATTATAAAAACAAAAATAAAAAATCAATTATAATAACTGCAGCTGATGTTTCTATTTTTGGTACCTTCGTGTGAATTGAAAAATGGCACATTGAAAGAAAGACATGTGTACGAACAATGTTCTTCCGATTGTAGGCCCCCCCCTTACAGTGGGTTTTACATGTGCCATGTTTCAAAAGAGTCACACGTGCTGTATAAATCTGAAGTCGAAAATACAGAAAAGAAAACACAAGGAAAATATCTTTATTCATATATATATTTACATATATATTTATTTGCAAATAGCGTGCATATGAACGTGGTATGTGATGCCATACGTACCTTACTAGTTTCTACACAACAATTAGTGGAACATTTCAATGTTAGGTGATAGTAATACCTCGTTGGCGCTTTTAAATCGAACGTCTAATTCAGTTAGAAATATGGAACTAAATCCCAAACAGAATTTTAAGGGAGGTTCGCAATATTATCCCCCTGTTCTGTAAACCGAGTCGATTTCTCAATACCTAAGTACATATGTGTAAAAACGAAAAATTTTTGCGGTTTCTGTTTACAGAACAAACCCGTATATATACGATTTCATGTATAGTCTTCCCTGAATCAAATAGATTTTAGGTGGTGTAAAAAAGTTGAAGATGACCCACTTGTGCAATTTCGAAGTTTCTACTCATAAGAAAATATCATCTATTCTATCTAAATATGTATGACTTTAAACAATTTAACTCATTTATGAATACAAACTCTTCCAACCACAAAGTGAAATAATGCTCATTTAATCGCCAAAGAACAATGAAATTAATAAAATTAAGTTAAAATAATGCACAGGAAGAAATACAAAAGGCACGTCATACTCAAAGAATGGTTTTAAATTTATATTTCTCTTATTTTTCTTCTACGAATTGTTTTTCTTTATTTTTTTTTATTTCAACAAGTGCAATCGAGTGTTATTAAAAAACTTAAAACTTTGGCATACTAAAGAGAAATGCCCTCTATTGAGCATGACTTTTTTTCAAATAAGTTTTCTATTTTAATTTCCAGCCACGTAGACACACAACTTTAAACAAAGACTTTTTCAAAAAGCACACGTAAAGCGGATGAAGTTGCTGTTTGCAAAGTAATAACGAATGAATGACTTGGCTTGACTTGGTGGCAAATTTATATGGACCACGCTTTAATGTTTATTCATTCTTTTAAATTTAAAATGTTTCATATTAAATAACTGAAACGTATCACAGCAAATATAGTTCATAGTCAGCTGAAAAAGCAATGTCATGCGAGTGTAACAGCTTGATTCGTAAATTCTATGAATAATGGAAAATTATCCTTTGTGACTGCACTGCATTCATGCTCATGAATCAGTAATGCAAATGGTACGTAACATATTTCCTTTTTCTCATAACGCACATGAAATCGTATCATGAATAAATGAGTGTCATGTTAATTTTGTGGTTGTCTAAAAGGAAAAATGAAATAATTAAACAACAAGTACGAGCAATTAAATTCTACATTAAATCAATTACGAGGAAAAATGGCAGTAATAGGAGTACTTGATTTTAATATAAAATAATAATATGCCATATAAAAGTTAATGGAAGGGAAAATTAATTGCGAAATGCACATACATGAACATGCAAAAGCCATCATTTTGAAAAGCAAAAGACGTCTGTTTTTGTTTGCAATGCAATTCTTTGAATGGCTTATAAATGGTTAATTAAAGCTTTTTCAGTCATAGCAATTGCAGTATAATCATATGTTCGTTAATTAAAGCATAAGGAAGGTTCTTATGGAGAGAAGAAAAAATGCAACAAAAAAAACCACACATAGTAAATTAAACCAGCCGTCTTCAGATATCAAATATTTGACATCAATCGGATTGGTCTGTATACAAAAAAGAACCACATCGAGTCGATGTACGTTTTTTTTATGGGCAGGAGGAGAGTGGATGACGATTTCTTGGAGCAAATACACGCCCGATTTTGTACAAATTTAAAACATTGAAGATGGACCTCCATCTATTTTTTTAAAATAGAACCAGGAGGAGAGTAGGAGGTGATTTCTTCTACATATCCAATTTTGTGGAAATTTCTAACATGGATTGATATTCATCTAGAAGGACACGTAGGCTACGTATTTTTACTACTACGACGCAGAAGGTTATAGGTGGCGATTTCTGCTGCGCGGTTGTAAACCAATGAAACGAATTTGACATTAAAAATGTGTGTTTAATTTCTTGCCGGGAAGGCTATCAATTTACATATTAACAACTTTCTGAGTGCAGTTCGCAGTCAAATTAAAATATAGGAAAAAATATTCAAGTCTATTTACAATTTTAGTACTACAAGGGCGCGCTTAGCAGAAACAAGTTTTAGTCTTCTTGCTTCTTCAAACTCATATTTTTTATTTACGCGAAGAAATCTTTCTTTCTCCTACTCTATTCTTATCTTTTTTTTTAATTGACGTTCCAAGTAAAGTTTCAAACCCTATCCACGCTTTTCCGGATGACAGCAGTATCTGTCATTCAAATTGATTTGATCACAGGCCGACATCGATTATGTTTGAGGTGATGAAGTAATGGTGACCTCACGATAATTATCGCAATGGTGTTCTGCGAACAGGGTCGATTTCAAAGCTCAGAAGATCTAATATGGCATGCTCACGCATCGACGTATGTCCGATCACGCTGCATCTTCTGTAATTATGGTCGGTATAAACATTGAGGAATCAGAAGCCCTTGCTGTTCTTGGCATGAAATATCAGTGTGATATTCGATAGACTGAGCACATTTTCAGGTCTCAAAGGAAGCATTCAAGTGCCTCCGCTTTTTAAGACGAGATAAAGCATACTTCACCCCATCTGATCTCCTTACTATTTCTAGCGCCCATATATCTGTCCGAAAATGGAATACCACTCTCATGTATGGACCAGTGCATCAAAGACTATTTTGAAGATACTCGACCGGGTACAGGAAAGGGCGAAGGAACTCATTGGAGACAGTAGGGTAGCCAACTCTTTAATACTCCTGAGAATCAGCAGGAAACTTGCATCGCATACGTGGAGATCTTCCCCTAAGTGCGCCTCCAAGAAATTCATGTTTAAAATTACGAAGGAGAGATCAAAGTAAATTTGAAGTTCATGCATTTCAGTACACCTACGGATTTATCGGCCCACATAAATATTTAATTCACTTTTAATAATTTGCTGGTTTTTTTTCCAATTTTCAAAACGCAAGCAGTTAAAAAATCACCATTTATAATAATATAATAATAATAAATTCTGTATAATACAATTTAAGTTTTGGAAGAAACCAGCAATTAAATGTTTGAAAAAAAAAATTTTCATTCATTTATTTAATTTTCACTTCTCTCGATTTTTGTAAATTTACTTATGTGTCCATTATTTTTAAATTAATAACAAAAATCAAAAAAAAAATTTTATAAAATATAATTAAAATTTCCTGAAGATGTTAACCGATGGTTAACGAAATATCGAAATAGAAAAATAACAACAAACCTTTAAGCTTAAAAGGTAACATATAAATAGTTACCAAACAATTATCGTTAAAATTGCATAGTGAATCGCACTACTGAACGAAATAGAGTGGATAGATGGTAAAGCACTTGTTGAAAATATACCAAGTAAAATATGGGAAAAAGTTGTCCTTGCAGGCTATCCCCGAAACATCCCTCTAAGCTTAACCCCAAAAAGGGTCGAAAATTTATGAATTTTTTATTATCTCCCGATCGATTCGTTTCTTTTTGAGTTTAAGAGCTGATTAGATATAAAACTTGATCTGCTACGCCAGTTTAAAATTCATTGGAACCGAACCGAAAGTTATCAAAGTGAGCTCAATATCCTTCGAATGCGGTTCCAAATCGGTAATATACATACACCCACACATACATAAATACATACAGACATCATAGTAAAAATCGTCGGAATCGACTGCCAGAACCTCAAACCCTCGAAATATGAGGAAAACTCGATTTTCGAAAATTTTAGTAAAATCAGAAATTTCCTATAGGGGGAAGTTAAAAATTTATTGCGTTTTATATCGTCGAACAAAAATAAATAAAAAGTTTTTTTTCTCGGCTCCACTAAGGGTGGCGATGGCTGAAGTAGACTGCGCGTTGATTACAAAACCAAATATTCCTGGGTTCGGTTCCAGTTTCAGCCTAAGGCTAGGAACACAATTGGAATGAACAGCGAACTATTCGTTGCGAACTTTCGTGATCAGAAATAAAACACATTTGTGCTTATGCAAATTAATACAGCATCGTCGTCAGCGAAATTCGTAGTGCGTGACGAACTCGCCGATAGATTTATTTCTATTTCATATGCCGACGAACGACTAACCAATTTGTACTGAGTTTTCAAATATATTAGCAAATAAATTTAATTTTTCTTATATATGTACATCATTTAAGTTAAATATACGCAATTTTTTACCAGAAAATTGCTTTTAAATTGTTTTTTGTTAATATTTAATTTTTTTACGTATTTTTTCTTCTATACAAACAACTTTGCTGATTATGACAGCTGTTATTTTTTCGTCCAAATTGTGCGCCACAGTGCTAATTTACGCACCGAATTGTTAACGACGAATTGTGTTCCCTGCATAAGTCATAAAAATATTTCGCATTGTTTCTGATGTGCATTATAATATTTAGTGTGTTAGTTTCATTGGCGTAGGCGTAGTCTGGTCACTGAACAATACCGGCTTTAGCTGTAACCAGTCCACAAACACATCAGAGCGCCATTCTTCGTCGCAAAAGCAGAGTTATATGATAGTGAAGTTTCACCACTTCAAGTAAAGACTAATTCTGCCTTAACCTATCTTCTATGGAATGGAGGGGAGCATTTCCTATAGCGGGTAACTTTTGCACAAAAGTACAATCAGCTGTGAGTGACAATTAATCGATAATCACGATTATGAAGAAATGCTAATGTATGGAAACCCTAACCATAATGATGATCCTAATAACATTTTAATACTGTACTTAACGGCAAAGAGTATTCAAACAAACTTTAGCACAAGTTTTAAACAAATAATTAACTCATGATGACGAAATTATTTGCCATAAAGAAATGAGGAATGGCCGAAGGATGATGGTATAGAAAATTATATGGACAACCATAATATCACAATGACAAAAACAAAATTCAAATGATACTGGAGTGTAATAATAAAATTTATGCTGCTTGTACTCAAACGTGGTTAATGTTAATGGCTTTTAATAAAATTTCCTGAAACTTTTCTGACTGGGAAAAATTACTTCACATTAAAGGCAAACGGTCAGTGTACCAGTGTTGAAACTTTATTGTGTATTCACGTCAAGGGAAATGCTTATTTTTTTGTTTTTTTTTTTAACAACACACAATCTATGAACCTATTAGCTGGTCAGCAGAAACACCCAGGGTTCAGGTGGGAATCGAACCCGCAACCTCCAAATTGATAGACTAATGCTCATGCACTAGGAGGCTACCCGAGTATAACTGATGGTGTTTTCTTTTCTATCAAAAAATGTGCAATTTTTCTTTTAAGAGAAGTATCACTCAGGCAATGATACGTGTGAACTATATAGGAAAGAAATATTGATAGAGATTACAGGTGGTGAAGGCACAGACAGAAGAAGAAAGCTTCATTATCTTACAACTCTGCTTTAGTAATTGTTTTTAATATTTTTTATAACACTGTTGCCGTGCTTCCTTACTGCGCCGATGCTATACAATACCGACGAAGGAGGGCGTTCTGACGTGTCACTGAAACCTTCCGACAACAACTGACACAAAGACACACTAATGCACATCAGCAAAAATGGTATCAGCTAAAGACGGTACTTATGGCACTTGAAGGGCTTTAGCTCCACGGCTGTTTTTGTTAAAGGCTTCCG
The DNA here is from genome assembly GCA_963924685.1 of Dexiosoma caninum. Classification (NCBI taxonomy): domain Eukaryota; kingdom Metazoa; phylum Arthropoda; class Insecta; order Diptera; family Tachinidae; genus Dexiosoma; species Dexiosoma caninum. Next base: position 89,876,251 of record OZ004725.1, read on the forward strand.
ACGACCGTAAATAACTCTATACGAGGATAGAGTATAATGTAATCATCCGCCCTACACCAACCTGAACTACTTGTTGTAAAGATGCTACTACGTCCCATAATGGAACAAAAGCTACTCTGACGAATTTATTATCTTTCGGTGGCACTACGAGTCCAACACCGAAAAACGGTACACGTCTTCAACCATTGGTTGACACGGACTTTGAATTGTTGACCTAGCCGCATTAGTCATTAGACTTTGAACCCGTGGAGTAATCGCGAAGTCCTGATCGAACCGGATATAGAACACAATTTAAGTCTCTGTTTCGAATTCTGTTCTGTCATTTTTGATCCCAGGTTACTGGCGATGCATTACCTATTTCCGATATGTATACAAGACACCTCCTTTAGCTATATATATCAAACGAACACAGTTGCGCTGTTCTTTCAGAGATTTGATTGCGATATACTTTTCTTGATATCAGTATAAGCTAATGTCTAGAAATTTCTAACACCAATCAGAAATTAATGGATCTTAAGCGACTTCGTTTACAAACATAAACTTGGACCGTTGCTTTGTTTTCCAGATATTGATTTGTTCATATGAGTTTTACCGCAATGTCTCAGAACTCCTTAGCTGGGGAAATACAGACTTGCCACATGCGATAATTCCCCATCTGGGTTTATTATAATTGCTTGAAGACTCAGGTTCTTACAGAAACCACTATGAATTATCAGGCTGAGAGATAAGTTCACCTGTTATGAATTCGCCTTGCTCTTAATTATTTTTGTTTCTTGATTGTATTATTATTTACTAAATCGTAATAAGTACTTTTAAGCATTAATTTTTTTCACATGTACATTTATTTCATCGCAATTAAATGTTTTAGCTCTATTAATTGGAAATTAAATTAAGGACGTCAATAACGTAAATAATTATTGCTGCGATGACTTTGAATGACCTTCTCACTAGATAACCACTGTGCAGAAGTACGAGAAGTATAAGAACGCTTTTTATAATGAATTATTTCCTTCACTTAACCCATACTCTATCGCTTGTAGTTTTTATTCCTGGTAATTCATTATTTTAGCTTTATTCTATTTTTAATCTCTATTTTAATTGAATACCCTTAAAATATGTTTTCGAGGAATAAAAGCTGAAAGTGAAAATAAATTTTCTATGTAATTGGAATCTCGTTCAAGCTTCACATTGTTTTAATTAGACAATTTTTTTTCTCTTTCAATCTGAGCATTTTAGTTTTCATTTGAACTTTAATTTTTTTGATTTTTGCTTAATGGCCTTTAAATACGGTCAAATACGGTTTAAATACAGTCAAAAGTTTAAAAGATTCTGAACCAAGCTGATATGATAAATCACTTTAGCGGATTCACCATGCATAAAACCGACTCGCAAAATTCAGATTTTTTTGGTTGTGTTTGTAAACTCGTTCCCACGTATTAGTTTGACGAAAATCAAAAAGATTAAATTTTCCTCAAACTCACATGGGTCAACAAAATTTTAACAACACATGCATACTGTAACATGTTTTATCTTTCGGCTGAGGTCGCTTAGTCGTGTTCGGGATTACGGTATTGTGTACCGAACGATTCTCGGATCCCCTCGTCGGTCTCACTAACTTCTCTTCGGTTGTTGCTTCACGGATATACGTCTCTTTTTTCCTGGTCGGTTTTACTTTGTTGGTTTTGCTTCTCGGTCTCACTTTACGATTTCACTTGATAATCTTACTTCTCTAAACCTCATCATCATATACAATTCATTACATGAACCGTATGAGAAGAAACACTGCAATATTGTTATTCCGGATAAAAAATAAATTTAAATTCAACTTCAGTAAAAGACAATGAGCATTTTTACTTTTCAGATAGCAATTGAGACAACAATTCAATGTAAATCAACAAATCTACGTTAAAATTATTTCAATCGAAGTATCCATCGTTGCCTGGAACACATAACAATGCGGTAGAAACAGTCGAGATATTCAATAAAAGCCGCAACCAACACTCCCAAAGTTTTTAGCAGGAAGCAGCCTTCGTCTTCTTAACAACTGCCATAAAATGATATGGACTTAAATATAATGCCTTCAAGGGAAATGGCAAGTATATCGAGCGATTTTGTTCAATTGGTGAAAAGAATATTTGCCATGAAAGAGAAATTAAATTTGCACAGAAATGTTGAGCTCTTTTTGCAGAGGCATAGGAATGTGGCTTTGTACACGGTGGGCCAAAAGTAATCAGCCGGGGCATAAGTAATCACCCGATATTCTTTTGCTGTAATTTTTTTTTAAGACAAATTTTGGCACTGCTTATGATATGGGCTTAGTGACCGCCGCCAGAGTTGATGACCACACATGCAGATCCAAAGGTTTTTATTAAATAAAATTACTTTGGCCTCGGGTGATTATTTTTGGCCCACCGTGTATAAATGTATATTATTATATCTGAAGTATTGACATTTTTTCGTTCGTGCCCAAAATTTTCTTGCCCATTCTCAAAATATTTCAAACAATATTCAGAAATAATTAAGCAAATCGATCCAGCGTTTCTGCCGCTTTGCGCTTAGCAACGAACATCATTTAAGTTTTAATTATATAGATATTTGTATAGTTTCGGTAATTAATACTGGTTTTTCTGAATAGAGCGTACCATTGAGGTACCACTTGAACAAAATAGGTCTCTCCACTGACCCAGAAGGCTCTGAACAAGTTCCTTGCGATTGACCTGCACTCGCCAGACAAAAGTTTCTTCATATGGGTGGTATCGTTGTTCCGATATACACATTGTAGATCACCAGACCCCAAATTGTGCTCAGATTCCTTAGTGGTGGTGAAGTGAATAAAATACAAAAAGAGCACTCATGATGGAAGTTTGGAGAGTTCCGGAAACGCGTTTTGTTAAGCCCGTGTAAGTTGGTATTGATTGACGCAATTTTTTCCGTCTTCCTTGTTTCTTTCTGACTAACAACTTTACAAACTTAATCCTGATTTGGATTTAATAACAAACCAAAAATTAACTAATAACCAGAAATTTTCGATTATTTTTTTAATTTTATTAATTTACGATACGCAATAACAGCAAAAGGTTTTTGAGTGTGCGAAAAATGAGAAAAACGAAAAACACCGCGACCCAATAATTGTCTGAATATAAAATTTGATTTCAGTTGACAAAACGTTGCTTAAGAAATTTGCTCCAGCTTTAACTAGAGGAATTCTTAAGTAATTCTTATTCGACTACTGAAATGAATATAAAATCTCAATTTCTCTTGTTTGATTTATCGAACAATTGAAAAGAGGATTAAAATGTAAGCCGTATGTTATAATGTTTACTCGCATGTCTGCCTTGTCTTGCATATATTTGTAATTATGATATTGTATAGGAGAGTGAGTGCTAACCCAGCTGGCATTTTCAATCGTAGAAAACTCTTCTGCGAGCGAAGCAGGCGATTAAATTCACCGCCCACAATGTTGTATTTCAATCGTGCACGTACAGAACAACGGGAGAAACTGTGACATGATAGCGACTCTTCCATATCAATCGTTTACGATGCTCCCAAGAGAATCCTGGAAGATTTTTATATTCCTATTACAGATAATCCTTCACAAAACTGAGTTGAAAAGAAGGCAGAAATAATTAGTTCTTTGATATTAATTTAATTTATTATTATATTAATTTTATTATTTATTATTTCAATTTATTTATTTATTATATTAATTTTATTTATTATTTTATTGCTCAAATTGCATACATATATGTATGGACTTCAGGAAACCTTTTGGTTAGACGGTATTGGGTATTGAACTGAGGTCTTTCGGTTGCAGAGACAACACGCAGGCACAACATATAAATGTCGATTTTGAACACACTTCACTCGTCCAACACGCGTCAAATAGTTGCGAGTCTCAATCCATCATTCAAATGAGTAAAATACGATTGTGGTAAAGTATCTTCAGAATGGTTACACGTCGATTGTCTGTTGTCTGATAAAATAAAAAACAATAGTCAAAATGACTCGCAAAAATATCATTTGGAAGAGTGGAAGATGGTTGTTGCCTACTCATAATCTTCCAAAACTCGTCTACTTGCGTTAACTACGATGCACTTCGTGCAACAATCGTCTGCATGATTGAAAAAAGAACCGTGAATTGTTAGCGCTCGTCAAACAACTTTCTAAATGCTGGGTCTGAGTATTTTGAAAAATACATATCTGTATGTGTGTTATTATTATTATTGCGATTGTACAAATTTACTTGTACTTATAAAAGGATTTGCGTCACGTAGATTTTCTGTGGTATTGCAGCACGTGCCAATTGTTGTAACGCATACATGGTGTAATAGAAAAACGTTCGTTTGAGTGGAACTTTAACAAGTGGTGACAGACACTTAAACGCACCATTACACATTCCATCTATACCTTTTCACATTTTTGCGGTAGGTTAAGGTCTGATTCTATTAGAATTCGATATAAATCGAACATTTTCTTTCAACAATGGACAAGAAGCTTTGATAGAATATTCCGTAAATTATAGAAAAGAATAGAACGTCGCTTTCAAGCTGTATTTAGTCAAAAGGTAACAGCGGGAAGTTCCGCTCTTCATGTGCCAGTATCTTTTACACAGCCATAAGCCAATAGTTTTTCAACCATCAAAAAAGATAAATTCAATTGGTCTTGGTGAAGTAGGTACAGACATTTAAAAATCTATCAGAAATCTAATATGAATCAAATTTCTCAAAGGACAAGTAATAAATTGTTGAGAAAATTTTCACTTCTATGTTGTTATTATTTTTTTATATTAATCGTTGGAAGGCATTTCTTTGGTACCATCAAAGGCAAATAATAGTGAATGTGGTCGAAAGAGCTAATCGGACTAATTACACAGCGCGACACACCAAAATTTTCTAGACTTCTGCCCATCGTTTTTGCTTAAATGGACACTGATGATTTTTTTATTTAAATAAATAAACAAATTAATTTAAATAAACAAATTAAAGCAACAAGTATTAATAATATTATGTTTGCGGGCCAACATTTCTTATCTCAAACATGTTAACAAAACTGGACAATTGAGGTATGCGGAAACTTCTGGAGATCCAGTTTCGAAGATGTAGTGTCTTTTAATATTTGCATACTTTACACAATTTTTTGTTTTATTTCATGAAAAATCCTCCTGGAACATCAGAGTTTTTATGTCCCAATTGGAAAGCACTTTGGCTTCTTTTCCATAAAGTTTTAGTTCTAAAAAATGTGTCGGTAGCTATTGTACAAAGAAGTAGTTTTATTAAAATATAAAACAATTATTTAATTGTAAATGTAAAATTTATAAATGACAATTATGAAGAGATTTCATGAAACATTTAGTTCTGCCTAATGTCGCTGCGCAAAGTTTTTTTGTTGCAATGTGAGTAAAACAAGAACCCAGGAATGTCGCAGTAGCAGTGTTTTGTGCCCCATGCAAACATGCTATGGATTGGGATTGTTACCCCAATCATGAACATTCTCACGGAATAAGCGAAAAGAAAATTCGAATTTTTATAGTCAGCTGTTTGGCTTACATACAATTATATAAGTACTTGTATTGAAATATTCAAATATAAAATGTATTTCACTTTTCTTTAACTAACAAGTCAAATGAAATAATGTACTGTATTAATTTCTGTATTTGTGTGCGAAGAAGCAAAAGAGGAAGAATTATATCAAAATATTACTACAACATTGTTGCCAAATGGAGTCAGCACAATTGTATTTGCTCAACATTATACAAACAAATAATGGACATTCAGATCTGATTTCCTCAGTTACAATTGCCAGCATAAAGAAATTGTAAATATTCATACCAAAAATATACCAAAATTTTTTTTCAAAGATCTGTGTTGTTGAATATCGCACAAAAAGTCAACAACACTTAGTATTTCATTCAAAGACAATGTTTATCAAAATTGCAACTTAAAGAAGTTAGAATATAGAATTCTTTCCTACACATTTGTTATACACACTTATAAGCCAACCCAACAATTAAAATAAAATATAAATAAAATAATAGAAATATAAATAAATAAATAAAATAATACAATAAAATAAAATTTTAAATAGAAATATATAATGTAAGAAGATTGTTTAACTTTCTTTTTTTCATTTTATCTACAATCAAAATAAATAAGCAAATAGAAAAACTAAAACACAAGATTGTGTTTTAATAAAAGCTTTTGAAGAGTTTATGGGAGTACAATAAAAAAAATATTTAAAAATTTTTCCCACAGCCACTTTTTATTGAATTTCATTCAAACTCCAATAAAACATGTCGTTGAATCAATGAATCAATGGCGATGGCACGATGGATGGTAGTCTGCACGTTGACTACAAAACCAAAAACAGACCTGGGTTCAACTCCAGTTTCAGACTAAAATTATAAAAAGAAAACATCTCGCATTTTTCTGATGTGCATTAGTGTGGGTTTGTGTGCCAGTTGTTGTCGGAAGGTTTCAGTGTCGAAGGCATAGTCACTGGTCACTGAACAATACCGGCTTCAGCTGATAGCAATCCACAATCACATCAGAACGCCCTCCATCGTCGGTATTATGTAGCACCGGCGAAGTAAAATAATAATAAAAAAAAAATGGCTACTAAACCGAAACTTCAGCACTGCTACGAGTATGAACAAAGAACGTGCGAAAGCAGAGCTGTGAAATAATAATTAATTAAGCTTCACCTCCTGTCGTTTCTCCTACTATCCCTTTCCTATAGTTCCAGCACAATGCTTCGCATCATCTCCTGAGTGCTGGTGCCAGATAAAAAAAATAAAATAAAAGTAGTGTTTGATTTCCTCACAACTTTTAATGACAAAATTTAAACAAAACAACAAAAATCGTTGTTGGAAATAAAACTTAAATCAACAATTTTTTTCTATGATTTAAAATATTTCTTTACTGAATTAAAATGGAAATATTTTCAATACGCGACCCTACAATTTTGTTTATCAAATATACAAAAATCGTCATCACAGAAAATTCTAGAGAATTTTTTATTGAATCAATGATTTTCGTATTTAAATATCAAAAACATTTTATTCTGTGTAACTTTGTCTATTCATTAATTAGGATCATTATTATATCTACATACCAACACTTGTGAGAATTAATTGTCATGCGGTTTTTATATTCTCTCATTGTCAAACATAACGATATTTTACTATTTTTTAACTTATGGTGTTTTCTGCTTTCCAAACAAATTTAAAATATATTCACTCTTTTGTTTCGCAACACTTTAAATCAATAAACTCCAAATATTTTTAATAAATAAAATGAATAGTGCAATGCATTTTTCCAGAATCGAAATCGCGAAAATAGAATGATGGGTTACATGATAAAATCACAAAATCAACTACAACCAAATGATTGGAAGTTTGAATAGAAAGGCATATTTTTCGGATGTTGATTACATATGAATTATTTTCCAATCACCCTTTGACGGTCTCTGCTGTCAATATACTAAAAGCGATTTCGATTCTCAAAAAGTGCATTGCATTTTACCATTTATTTATTAGAAATGTCTACACTTTATTATTCTCTTTTGAACTCCTGTAAAATTGCTTTATAGGGGGACCAAAAATGAAAATGTTTTAAATAGAGCAAAATCGGACAAGAAACGCAATGCACTTTCGGTTAAAAAAAAACGCCATTATTTTTTTTTCTTGGACCGGCACCTAAGAGATGACCACTATACATGCAGTGCATTGCGCCGGAACCAGGAAAGGGTAGAGGGAGTAGTATTTATTGACATTCGATTTGAATTTTCCCACGTTAAAATTTATGACCATTGTTATGTAATTATTAGTAACATAAAATTCCTTCATAGAGAGAAACAATTAAATTTTATATTTCTTTCTTTAACTATTTAAAATTTCTAGTAGAGGGAATCTCTAATTATAAAAATAATAATTAGAATTTTCACTCATTGCTTTCGCAGACCACCTAATATCACGCATTAGCAGAAAAACATAGTACCAGCATAGAGTTTTTATTAATTCTATGCACTGTATTGAATTACGAGCCCTGCATTGATGTGCGAACACAACGAAAGCATATAATTTTAAATACAGCACAGTAAATCTGAATGTGAAGACATGACTTGACGAGAACACGTCGTCAGCGAAATTCGCATGAGTGGATTATCTGCACAATTTAACTTTTAACTTATTTGCTTTTTCTTATCTGAATTTGCTGCAGAAATATACGATTGGATTCTTGTTACACGCTGTAGTCAAATAATAAAATAAATTTCAACAAATCATCAAACATTCCAAAGACATATCTCCCCGCATTTGTCGCCAGCTTTAACGTCTAAGAATGCTATAAATTTTCCAAATTTTAAATTGATTTTCTATTAATCACACTTAAAGGATTCTTGACACTTGCTATTAGACAATGCCATCTAAATAGACAATGCGCTATTCGTTATTCAATAGCTTAAGAATTTGAATTTCACTATCGACACACATAGAGCTATAAGAGATATGTGTATGCCTCTATTTCTACATGCCAGTTTATTAAAATTGAAGCATAAAATATTAAATAAGTAAATAATTGCAAACTTGCACTTACATAATACGGGTGGCATCACGGTGTCGTACACTTTCATCACGATTCAGCACTTCAATTATCATATTACGTTCATTCTCCGATAAACTCTCTAAAACTTTTGATGTTGCCGTTGTCAATTCTGGTTCCAAGGCATCGATCGTCTCACCTGGTGTACTCTCGCTGCCAGCATTAGTAGTTCGCATTACATCGCTGGGGCTATTGTCTATCATGCCAGTGGTAGTCATCTGATGATGTTGGTGTAGATGATGGTGGTGATGGTGTTGGCTCATATTCGTGGCTGCACTCGATATGTTGCTGTAGGGATATATTAAATTGTTACTATTGGGCTCATTTAGGCTACCAACAGATGTTGCTGTTGCTGTTGCTGTGGCTGTTGTTTGGGGTACCCATTGTTTATTGTTGGGTGCATTGGGTGTGGGTGGTAGACGAGCACTGCGTCCACTTGACATAATCATAAAACCAGATTAGAAAATATCCAAGTTCTCACTTTCAATCGTTCTCACACTCAATTCGCAATCTTATAAATAGAAAATAAATTAATTTTCACTTCAGTTATTCAATATTTAATCTTTTGTTTTGCTTTTCCTTTTGCAATATCGTTGCTAGAGCTCCTTGTGCATCGATATGACTTTCGTTTGAAGTGCAGTATTTCAGTTCAATTATCCTTTTTCATTACCTCGTTTTTTTGTTTTGTTTGTTTGTTTGTTTTTTAATTACGCCATTATTTTTATAAAAATAATATCTGTTGTGTTTGTTGATTTTTATTGCTTTTTTAAATATTTTTCCATATTGTGATTGTGTTGTTTTATCATTTAAACGAATCTAAAACAAATAGAATATGAAGAAATTAACTTTTTAAAACAAGATTAACATTGTTTTTAATTAAGGTAAAAGCAAAGCCAAAGGTATAAAGAAAATAAAATAAATTGAGATTAAAGACCATTAAATAGTCGTTAGATTATTGCCAGAATATATTAAATAAACAAATGTTCATCATTAATTTGCTAACCAGGCCGAGCAAATATTTGAAAGATTGATTTTTATTTTGATACCCTCAAACACCAGTGGGAATAGCATTAGGTACCATGCCCAATCAATTAAGTCTCCATACACCAATTTATAACTGGGAATACCGCTAGTCTAGGGAGTAGTGTTATAGAAACGACTCCTGGCGGATAATCTGGTAACTTTCTCTACAACGGGTTATACGAGTAGTCTTTGTTATTATGCTCCTTAACCAGAGTTACAGTAGAATTACAAAAGATTTCACGTGTAATGCAGGGCGACCTATTTTTATTTTTTATTCCATTCTAATACTTGGAGCTTACCATTATGTTTGGTTGCAGCAGTTGATCTTTTTGATGTAGTTTTCAACCGCTTTTTCCCACATTTCGAGCGGTATCTCGACGATAACTGATAAAAACATTGAACAAACTACAATTTTTTTTTGTTATTTCTGCAGATATATTTCCCATCTTTAAAATCATTTTTAAGTGGGAAATGTACAAAACGCTTCTGTTTTAAAAGGGCCCATAAATCTTTTCTGTTAAATACTTACAAGCAAAAATTTAAAAATAATTGTACTTTACATATAAAATAATGATCAGGTTAAATGAAATTTGGACATCGTGTGGCAGAGTTTTGCAACTAACCGTACGTAAATATTTTTAAATTTCTATAATGCTATTGTTTTATACACAGAAAAAAAAAACACTTTTCCTTTTATATTTTTAATTAACAACTTTAATTAGAATAGTGCATATGTGTTTTAATTAAAAGTTTAAACAATTTTACAGTTTTTAGGTTCAATATATAAATAAATAAATATTATATATTTTTAATATTTTATTTTATTCAACAACTTATCTGATTATTTTTTTCATATATGCAACACTCCTTTTACAAACAGAAATTAATACGCAATAAACGTTCCAATTAAATTTAAATATTTTTTTTTTGGTATTTAAAATTTGTTTGAAATTTTCAAAATTAATTAAAATTAAAATTATAATTAATTCATTTAAAGCAACAATAGTAATTTAATTGATAATATTAATTTCTTTGCAGGTGAAAATCTAATTAATTTTTTAATTAATATTACAAAATTTTTAATTAAAATTTTGTTATATTTTTTCCCGTGTAGGCTGTATTACGTTTGAAAAAAAAATAAAATTAATGTTAGAATATATAGAATAGAGAAGTATTATTTGAGAATTTTTATACAAGCGTTTGACGTTTCGGCAGGCCTTTTGGGAATTTTTAAACATCGGAATTTATTTTGATTCTTAATAATTACTCGGAATTTTTTATTTAATTAGTTCATAAGGAATCGCGTTGTTTAAAAGTAATAAAAATATATATTTATTAAAAAAAAAACGTATTTTTAAAAAGTCCACTTAGGAAACAAAAATGTATTGTACTCTTGGTATTTTTTTAATTGTACATTTTATATTGGTGCTTTTTTGAAAAGAGTACTTAAAAAAATACTTGTTTTAAAGCCAGTACTTATTGACTCAGTGTATTTTTTTCGATAGGGTAAATTTTTTTTCACTTGTTTGACAAGGGTATTGTTTGACAAGAGCATTTTTAAAAAGGGTACTTTTATAAAAATTTAGATGGGTACTTTTTTTTAAGAAAATGAGATTGTTCTTCCATGAAAGTGGAGTAGAAATAGTATTTTTTTCAATTTGTTTTATAAGCTTTTTGTAAATGTTTCATAAATTGGTATGACTAAGCAGGTTAGTACACAATATACTTATGCACATATTTTTTTTAAATTCAGAAGCCATTTGCTTTATTGAATGTAACACATTTATGTAATTTTACTTGGAATTTAATTTATATGATAATTAGGTTTTGCTAAGTTTTTAATTGAATATTTAAATGAAGGACTTTGTTAAGTATTGCGCCATCAATGTGGTGTGAGTGCCTTTTTTGGAGGATATAAACAATTAAAAACAAAAACTGCTACAAAAAAAATTTATAAATAAAAATACCTGTTTTTCATTTTATTTCAAGAAAGACTCAGATTTGAGGGCCTTTTCTTTACTTTATTTTCCTGGGCTTATGTAACTAACTTGTGTTAAATGTGGCATTTAGCAGTATAAAAGAATAATAGCAGAAAAATACACTCAAACTGTGTGTTCAGAAGTTGTAATTCAATTATAGTTATACACATGTAATATTTGTCCAAATTATCAATTGATTAGATGTAAAAAAAAATTATAATACATTTGGTTAATACTCGTATGTACATATTAATAATAATTATATTATTATATACAAAAAATCCACAAAATAAACAAGAAAATAATTTTCATAAAACAACTGAAACTTAATTGCTGACATTAAATAATGTTTGGCGACACAATCAAATTAAAATAAGTAAATATTTGAAATACTTGTATTTATGCGCTATATAAACCAGAATAGTGTTTAATTCTTCATTAAAGTTGATATTTAATACATGTTTACATATGTACATACATATGTTTTCGTTGCGTTCCTACAACACTTTTTATTTACATACATACATATATACGAGTATATAAATATGTAAGTACTTATTTGCTATGGAGTTAACTAACTATAAACACTGTGTACACAATTGAGTATCTGTATACTTTTGAGTTCACATTTGGACTGGCATGGAACATAAAATTACAATCTTTTTAAACGATAAGTAGTATACATGTGTATATTTAAATATAGACAAATGTATATCGCAGGAGGCCGGCACCAGCCATAGAGCATAACATGTAATTTTCGTAAAGGAATTTCGAACACAATAATACCATTTAGTATCTTTTTTATGTGTTGCCTTCCAGGACTGATCATGGACTGATGAATAAATAAAAACCAAATCACTATTGTTAGAGAATATAGTAGCATTTACAAAAGAATTTAAACAATTCGAATGAAATACAAGCTTTGGTGACCGACCACATACAACAGTCATAAATTGTTCGCTTAAATCAGTCACACTCAACCTTATTTTTATATGGGCCGCAAAGACGTTTTAATTATGATGATGTGGGCCGGACGGTTTGATATGCTTCCAAGGAATGTAACAAATTTCATAAGATACTTTCGTTGCGGCGGAGTTTTATGAAAGTGCCATGCTCGTAACAATTTTTTGTTGTTGCAATGAAGCCAAGAAGGGTGATTGAGGAGGAAAAGTTTCGTCGAAGGATTTGTGTTTTATAGTAAAAAGGCGAGAAATATTATATTTCTTCAATATATTAAACAAATTGACGCATTGTTTTTGTTAGGCACAAGAAAATATTCTCTTTCCAAGGTCTCTTGAAACAATAGATTTTCATCACATATCCCTTTCCCCCAGTTCCAGCACAATGCCTCGGTTTTGTAGGGGTCAACTCCTGAATGCTGCCCCAAAAAAAAAATACTAAGTAAGCTAAAACTTTTCTGTAATTTTACTTTCTGCTAAAATCTCTATTAAAATCAAGCTTACAAATTAAATCAACAACAAGTCCAGATAAGTTGATTACTTTTTGTGTGATATCTCAAAAACTAAGATTCATAGAAAGGGACTGATTAGCGTAAACAAAGCGTCTTGTCAAGTTCTCTTTACGATTAAAATACTAAGAAACTTTCCTATCTCGGCTTATGATTTTTTTGTCAAAAGTCCACAGAATTAAATTCTTAACAAAAACCAATAAAAAAATAAGAAATGGTTTCCTAGCGAAAGCTAGCAGATTATTTTTTTGTACTCCATCGCCTAACTACACAATTCTTACCTTCGAAACTTTATACCAATGGAATTTAATTTAAACGCAAAAATTTAATACAAATGCCAAAGAATTAAGCCTTTTTGAAGCAAACAAAAAAAAATTTACTGCACAAAAATAACATTTTCTCACTTGAATAGATTGTAAAAATAATCCCATTGTGTGTGTTACACTGGTCATGGCCATCTACCACAAACACGAAATGTATCCTGTTTTCAAATTCATTTATAGGCAAAATCTGCGAAAAGAATTTTTTTGCTGCTGTGCATACTTGTTACAAACCGTTATTCGCATACAATAATTATTTGTGTTTGAAATAATTCATTTTATTCCATGTGAGTGAAAATGCAATCAACAGCGACTTGACTGCAGTAATACAATTTCAAAAGAGTCTCCAGCAATTTACTTTTCAAATCAAATCAATTTCATCTACATGCCACTGATAGGTTGTTCAATATGAGTTATAAACAATTGAGGGCTCTATGTCAGAAGCACTAAACAACGGGTATTTGATTTAGAAGTGACAAATTTTAGAAGGTAACAAATTATATTGGTAGTATTTCATTTAAAATTCGTCCACCTTTTCTTATTGCAAATATGTTGAGCTAGAGGTCAGTTTTTTATAAAGAACGTTATAAAAATACTTCTTTATTTTTCGATACTTCGTTCTCCTCTGTACATCATCTACAGGACAGAATAAAGTGTTATAAATTAATTTAAAAAAAAGATAAATATAAATGGAAGCAACATAATTATAAAATAACTGAAAAACAGCAGATTTGTTCTTTGGGAGTGTATGAAGTATGACCTTTACTAGAAAACATAAAAACCAACAAAAAAACTGACAGCTTGGTTAATAGTATGTAGACAGTAAAGATTATACTTGTGCACATTTTCCTAAGCTCTGACGAGTTAAATAGAGTATATTGATGACTGTAAAACCACCTCCTTGTTGACACAAAGAGTACTGATGACATGCGTAGTGGCATAGAAAATACGTATTCTACTCAACGGGTGTTGGAGATTAACTGTTCTTTTTTCCCTTATTCTAATCAGGAATGTAAATTCTTCACAATATTGCGATAAATTAACTATGAACTTGAACACGACAAAATGCCTTTGGTATAAAATATAAAAAAAATTTTTCAATCAAATTTATAAAAATCAAAAGCACAAAAAAAAGGAATTTCGTAATTTTGTTATTTACATTTATTGTTATTAAGATTAATTTTCTTTTATTTTTATTATTTAATGAGCTTGAGATCATGATCCAATTTATTAGCTCATGCTTGAGATCTTATTTTTTGTAATGTAACAATTAATATGCTTTTTATTTATATCAAACATTTTATTTCCACAATGGAAAACTTCTTCAGGGAAAATTTTTATATTTATATTTGTGAACTTTATAAATATATTAGGAATATTCACAGTTTGCACGAATAAAATGAAAAACTTCTAATCTGTTTTTTGATTATGTTTATCTGAACCTTTAGAATTTTATTGGTCAAGTCGAGAAGATGATATCGGCCAAATGGGCGCCGTCACAATTGATTGCTACACGGGCTCGTTTTATGGCATTTTTCATCACTTCGGCGAGAACTTCGGGTGACAGATTCTCGCACTCGTGTCGAATGTTATCCTTGTGGGCTTCCAGGGTCTCGGGCTTGTTCACGTAAACACGGGACTTCAAAAAACCCCACAAAAAACTCTAGAACGGTTAAATCGGCTGATCTTGCGGGCCAGTGCAAATCGCCAAAACGAGAGATGAGGCGTCCCGGGAACGCCGCCTTAAGAATATCGGTTGTGGTTAGCGCAGTGTGTGCCGTTGCTCCGTCCTGTTGAAACCACAAGTCCTCCAGTCCTAATTCGTTCAATTGCGGCAGAAAAACCTCGGTTAACATGGCCCAATAGCGCGCACCGTCCACTGTTGTCGTTTGACCAGCGGCGTCCTCGAAAAAAATGGCCCGATGACTCCTCCAGCGTGAACAGCACACCATGCAGTCACTTTGAGCGAGTGTATTGGCTCCTCGTGCACCACTCGAGGATTTTCGGTGCCACAGAAGCGATAGTTTTACTTGTTCACGTACCCGCTGAGATGGAAATGAGCCTCATCGCTCATTATGATTTTGGTCGAAAAATCGTCCACTTCGTCCTTAAGATTGAGGATGGCTTGGGCGTAGGTTACGCGCTTGTTCACTTGTATTCTACATCTGTCTAGTTCACAAATGTCAAAACAGATTTGACATTGGCCGCCATTTCCAAAAATAAGAGCATCTTCCAATAGGGTAATTTTTTTTGGCCCACCTTGTACATTCACTTGGTTACGGATACAATGATAGCAGATGTTACTTAACTTTGGCCACGTGCAATATTTTTCAATCCTGGGTCCGATGAGCTTCCATTTTTCAGAATTTTTTATAATTTTAATCACAGACACATTTTATTTAACCGAATAGACAATTTACTTCCTGTTCATAAAAGCCGAGTGAAAATAATCGTTCATAACAATAAAAAGTACTCAAATAATTTTTGTTTTCAATATAAATGGCCAATCGATTATTTTCTGTCGGCTTCTAAGAACAGGCAGTTAAACAAATTGTTGAATTTGCCTTTTGACGACTTATTGACAATTCAAATGATCGCTTGCGACTACGAGTATGTCTTGGTCACTGTTAACTCTTCTGAATTGAACGGTTAACAGTCAAAAATCGTTTACAAACAAACACAAACATTTTGTAATTTGGGAAATTTTTCTTAAATTTATGTATTTAGAAATTAAATTTTCCAGTGACGGTATTCAATTTTTATCGTTAACTTTTGCGAAACAGTGTAACATTGTAAGTGTAACACTGTTAGTGCAGTTCAGTGTTGCCAGTTTTATATTCTTCAACCTCAGAAAAGAAAAACTACAAGATATGCTACAAGATAATGACAAGTTTCTATTGTATCTGTGTTGCATTGTGCTAAACAAATAGAACTTTCAAACTAAAAAAAGAAGGTTTTTCATAAATTTCCACAGAAAAAAATATTATTGCATGATGTTTATATGACATGGTGACGTTTTTTTTATTTTTTATTGTATATTGTCTAACATATTGAATGTTAACGTTGTGCTTGGTTATATTTCAACAAAAGAATTCCTTATAAAAAAAAACCACACATATATTGTTTGATTTGATTCTTATCGCTGGTATGTGGGCGTCTGAATGACACATTTTAATAAATGTTTTCAGCCAGTGCAAGCAAAACTTTATATTAAAAAAGAATCGAATGTAATAATGAATATGCTATCAAAAGTATAAAGTGACAGTTTCATAATAAATCATAAAATATACATATTTTTATTAACATACCTAATTCTTAATTATGTAGACTCTTGTAGAAAAGTAACATTTTTGGTACTGATTTTTCTACTCTTTCAGATACTGTGCATGTGTTTTATATAAATGATATGAAATAATTCCTATCATGGCTATATGGTAACAATAAAGGAAAGCGACTTATACAATAACCGAAACAAGAGGGCCAAACGTTGTTTGTGTAGCAAAAATTCGCATGCTAATAAACATTCTATGAAGCAAACCCAAATAATGAGGTGGTAATGCTGTGCGTTTGGAAAGTGATATTTCTACAGAGCGTTAACAAGTGAAGTTGGTTGCAGCAAGTGACAAAAAAGAAACTAAATGCATGGCTATTTATCATCGTTAACTATTCCCATCATTATTTATCCTGGAATTATTTTAGCGAGATCTTTAGTGGTTAGTGCAACTGGTAGTGTGAAAGTTATTAATTATTTTTATCTTGGACCAGCACTGAGGGGTTGACCTTACACATGCGATGCACTGTGTTGCAACTAGAGGAAAGGAATATTTGTAGAGATAACAGGTACCGGGATAGAGAGTGAGGAAAGATACATTATTTTTAAAACTCCGCTTTTTGCACGTTTTCTTGTCTTTTTTATCTTCTAGAGAAATTCCAAATTTGAAATTGCAGTAAAATTTAATTTTATTTTAAAGAAAAATTTTGCTGCTAAAAGTTAAGGCCACTACCAGCGTGTGTAGATAAATTTTAAGACTGTGTAGATAAAATCCGTTAACAAAAATACTAATATAAGCTGTTCATACTTTAAAGCTTTTGCACTAAGTTCATATTTTAAAGTAGTCACTGGAAGAAATAAAATTTCGTATTTTGGGGTGTTCATATTTTAAGCCATGTCTGCAAAAACGTTCTTCTATCTCCCCCTGAAATAAACAAATTTATTTAAATATTTATTTATTTATTCCATTCATAATACATATAGCCTTAGGCCATTTTAATTCGTATTACATGTTATTATATTATGTACATATTAGTATTTAACAATTATAACAATACACCAGATATCCTAGCGACTCCTACATCTCCAATTAAAAATTAATATAATAAAAATAAGAAGTACAATATGAACCCAGCACGTTAGAATTTACATGGTATCCATGTTAAAAAAACCTACAATCCTCCTCTTAAAGGCCGAGATTGAAAACGAGAAGCCGCGTAACTCTCTAGGCAAAACATTCCATAATCTGGAAGTACGAACTATCAAGGATCGTTCATACGTGGAATTATTGATTCTTGGAATAACCATTTGAGGATTTCTTAAAGTTCTTGTAAAAGAAATCATTTGTACTATACTTAAAGGATTTTGATATTTAATAACTCTGAATATATAAATCAAAAGACGAAATTTAAGATAATCCTCAAACGAAAAACTCAAGAAACTTCTCAAGTGGTGTGAAACTTGCGCTCTCGGTCTCAGTCTATATACGAATCTTAAAATCCTGTGCACCACACCCTTAATTCTATTCCTGTCACCAATGTTACACCCCGAATAAACTTCAATACAATAACTAACATGTGACATCAAAAGTACATGTGCAACAGTGCACCTAACATGTAAAGGGAGAAATAGTTTCAAACGGTATAGTCTCCTCAGTACAAAGCAGGAAGTTAGCATCCATCCAATCACTTAACTTATTTAAGTCACAGTTTATAGCAGCCGACCATTCAGCTTGTGATCTCCAATCACCAGACCATTATATTTGAACGTCATCTGCAAATGCTAATGGCCTACAATAGTTACTACACATACTGGGAAACAAATCATTAAGAAATAGTGTAAACAAGGTGGAACCTAAAACTGAACCCTTCAATCAGCAGTTTGTAAAGTTTTGTTTGGCGGTTTGTATTCTTCTACTGATTTTTGCAGCTTTATTTATCGAGAAATAAAAATCATTGTGTCATCATTTTTTATCGACTAAAAATTAATCGTAAGTAGAAGTTTCGGGTATAACGTTTAATGTTTCATATTTCTCTCTAAATTCTTTCATTTGCAATGGCAGTTTTAACAAACAAATATAAAAGTTCAACATAGTGCACCCATGGTGACTATCTTCTCATGCGGAAAACTCATGATGAAATTCGTTTTCTAAAAAATGAGAAAACAAAAAAAATTTAAGCAATTTCGGGATTGATTGAATACCGAATATTCCGAAATTTTCGGCATCGGTATTTCAGTATTGTCATCGCTAACCCTTCCAAGCAAGAACATTTTAGTAACGTATGAGTGATATTAAATACTCAATATAGCTCATACGTTCAACTTTCTGCCAATTTCTGTTATTTATTTTTGTTTTCTTTAATATTTAGAACATTAAAAGCAATAAGAACGTAAAACTTCAGAAAATTGAATTTGAATTTTTTTATACTTCAAAATGACTGCGACATGGCAACATATACACACAAATAATTTTACTTGAAAGTATTGAAGGCGAATTGATACCAGGTCAGCTCAGTAGTACAACAGCAACCAAAAATCTTAGTGTACTGTCAAAATAATTCATAGAATTTGACATTAAACATTTCTAAATAAACGGCCAGCTGTGCTAGTGAGTTCACCTGGTATTAATTCGCCAATTTTTGATACGCGTTTGGTTGAAGTTTAGCAAGATTTTGCGGGGATGGCCTCATGCAAGGCAACTGATTCCCATATATAAATTCTTTTTAAGAGTCTGAACACAATGTTTGCGGTGCGGTGCGATATCTTGTTGCGGGAGAGAAAAATAAACATAATACAACGGCAGACGGCGACGGTAATACTTGTCATTGTTTGTTTGCATTTTTATTAATTTATTTGTGCATACATTTTTATAAAATTTTATAAAAAAATTACCGTTTGTGTTAAATATTTTGCAATGGCAGTAAATAAAAAAGTTGAAGCTACTAAAAAAATTGTTAATTTGGTAGAAGCCACGTTCGATTTATGTGTGGAATTAGAAACCACGACTTCTAAAACATGTTTTTTGTTTACAATAATGTCGTGAACATTGCCAATTTTTCTAAAACTATGGCAACATCAGAAAGAGAAAGAGTAAAAAAAAATTGAGAGAATAAGAAAGCCCGCAATGAAAATAAAATAGATTCTAATTTTATGCCGTTCCGCTCTGCGGTTTTTTACTTCAAAATCGTATGAAAAACCGCACCGCAATAAATTATCGTTACATTGTGTGCGGACTCTAATTCCTACATCTTTCGTTATTTGTTGAAGCTTTATATTTGGAATAATTCAAACTCCAAAAGTTTATGATAACTGAAGTCTTTCCTGAAATTCTTCGTACTGCAGAGCATAAGTATTATACGTATAAATCTGCTCTTGTATCTTGCAGCCGCAGCTGCAACCTCTTTAAAAGTATTATCCATAAGAAGTGTGAAAACTCGAACCAGTCCCTAACACTTGAGTTCCAGTCACGTAAGTGACACAAAACTCTGTTACTTTGCTCTCTTCTTAATAAAAGAATTAAGTGGAATTTAGATATTTATCAGCGCAAAAATATACCTTTTCCACTTTTATTTAAACTGACAAAGATTCAGTAGCATCTTACTGGAATAACATTCGTACTCGTATTTCAATTTCTATTAAATATGATTGATGATGGTCCCAAAACAAAAAAAAAGGCCTACAGAGAATATAATTAATATGCCGAAAGGTCACACAATGATTCATTAAGTTTTCAAATTACAGTTTTATAATGGATTTGATATTCACAGCAGCAACAAATTTATTTATTTTCTAACGAAGCATTTTTAAAAAGGACTTTGTTTTATTTATTTTTTAATACAAAAAAAAAATTCATTTCACTTGCATAGATACACAGACGCTTTGTTTAAGTAAACGGCTACTCGTACAAAAAAAAAAAACAAAATATTAACTACAATGTTCCCAATATCCTTAAACACTTTGAGAAATATATGTCAACGTTAAATTCAAAGTGGATTTAACTCATAATTCATGTAATCACATGACATGCTAATAGTCTTGATAAGAGTCAACACTCGGCTAAAGCCAGCAACGAAATATCAAGTTTAAGAAACTCAAATGGCAAATAAACTTGGTTATTACGTGTTGCTGTGTTCACAAGTGTTGTTTTCATATCAGGGAATATCCATAGATGTGTGCGTGTGCGTGTGTGTGTTTTAAACACAATTTTGAGGGAACAAACTTGCGACAATATAAGAGGACAAGTCTTTTTAACTTCAAAAAACACATATATTTGGATGTATTATTTTCTTTTGTTAAAGCTGATTTCATATCAATTAATCAATATATCTATATGACCTGCAACTGGATTCCGTCCATTTCATAAAATTTTTTTTTATATTACAAGCGCTATACATTGGTTAAATGATGGTGATGATTTGCCATACACTTGCTGTATGAGTTGTCACGCCTTCTTTTCGTGTTTGATTTTATGCTGTAAAGATGTCGATACCTGACGAAGTGCTTGTCGCAATTACGACGGCTTGTATATGAAATGTTTATATTTTTGTTATAAAATAATTCTGTAATAATTAGATAATTTGTAGGTAATCTATATTTCTGTAATTAAGGTGGTGACCCACAGTACTTTCAATTTGTTTTCCTCTAATTAATATTTATTGTAGTTGACATTATTTTAAAATATACTTCGAATTACTTTGAATTATATAGTTTAAAATACAGGCAAATCAATTAGTCCTTTTTTCATCCGACATCTTCGACAACCTTTGTGTTTCGAGTATTATTGAAAATGTATACGTGATTGATGAATAAACACATACACACATCAAATTAGAACGTCAAGCGAGCCAAAAATCAAAATTTTTTGATTTTGCCATCCAGCATTGATACTCGTACCAACATATTGATTGATGTGAATGTGAGCAATGTATGGTGCCTTTTAGACGACCCGTTGGAATCTCTACTTCGAGGGGCGTGCAAGGAATAACTGGACCGGGGGTGTGAGGGGTCCTTGCGGGTAACGTCAGGGCGGTCTGCATCGATGATTTTAAGACGGAATCCGGCGTGGGGTGTTTTCTCAGATGATCTGCACTTTCGCCATCTGGTATTGTTTTTTCTGATAGGTCCCTTTACTCCTTTTTACCCTTGCAAAGACACAGGTAAAATAGTTTTTGAGAGTGATGGCTTGCGAAGGGTGGGGTTGTAGTCCTAAGTGCGCCATAGCAAGGGCTCTGTGGCCGTGTAATGATGGCTATTGAATGCGGCAACTCCTGAGCTTTTCCCGGCAGTCCATTAGTAGAATCACGCTGAGAATAGTGTCATTTAATGTCCTGTGTATGAGCTGTGGTGACGCTTCGAAGAAGGAAACTGTTGAG
The DNA here is from genome assembly GCA_963924685.1 of Dexiosoma caninum. NCBI lineage: Eukaryota > Metazoa > Arthropoda > Insecta > Diptera > Tachinidae > Dexiosoma > Dexiosoma caninum. The sequence continues at coordinate 89,898,281 of OZ004725.1, forward strand.
CGCTTTCTCTGTGAATGCCCTCTAAAAGAGCCATTTGACTAATTACTTTGAGGACGAAGTAGGTTTCTATTACGTATATCGATGGTCTCAAGTAGAGAGGCCCTAACTCCTATATATATTTTACGAATTTGAGTTTCTTAGTGATTCCAATATATTTTACACAAATACAACTCGTTACAAAAACTTATTGGAATAGTCTCAAAAATAACGGTTTTGCAAGCATTTTCATTTTGATAATTGCATTTTAATAATAATAATGTCTATTACGTTTTTATATTCTTCTGTAAAGTTACAATTATTTGAGACCTCGCACATTAGAAAAATATTCAATTACTTATCGAAGGTTTATTAACTGATAACAAGTAAAGATTACGCCTGGCGAATCATTTCCCATTATATAACGTAATTGTCCCTTGGAAAGGGGAAGTAATTTAACATTTCTTTGAAAGTTTAATTGAACAATGGAAAAAATTCAAAAAATTAAATCGTGCGTTACACAACTATGTATAGCCCCTGAGCACTGGACCAAGAGAAAAAAAAAATAATAAAAAGAAAAATCTTAAATCTGGTACACAACACCATATTAGTATTGATATTGTATTGAAGTGCTGTTGTGTTAAAATTGATGACGTCAAGTATAATACGGCTGATTGTTTTTCTTTCAGTCGCTTTTCTAAAATGCGACAGTTCAGATATGAAAATCTTCAAGATTTGTCAGTTATCTTGCACAGTTTAACATTGAAGTTTTAAAATACTTCTGAATAACCAAATACTTATTGAGTTGCCCTCCTGATAATAAATCGATTTTACTTCTTCACATGACTGGCTAAAACACTTGTATTTTATTAAGAGTGAATAACAGAAATCGTAAAATTAATGATGGTGCAAGAAGGCGGGTAATAAAAGAAATAGTGAAATATATTTTATGTTCTACACATGTTCAAGTATATATATATGTATGTACATATATGTACGTTTTATGATTATATCGTTATATAATATGCAAACCAGTATACTAATCCAATAATTCACGATTTTATTTGCAAAGTAAGCAGATGCCACTAAGGAGAACCAACTACTACAGATAGAGGAAGAAACTTAGCAAGTCTTAAACGAGAGCTCACATCGGACTGTCTATGCATATGTTGACATGGAGCATGGGGTATGACATCTGTATTTTCACTGATGGGTCACTAATGGATGGTAGGGCGGGAGCGGGTGTTTTCTCAGATCTCACTCTGTCGAGTCCGTCTACCAGGATATTCGGTTTCACACACGCATTGAATCACTTGATAGAAACTCAGGTGGAGGGTAAAAAGAATCTCATTGCACTTGGTAATATCGCTGTGATTAGATGCGTGCAAAGGACGAAATCGCATTTTGGATTAATGCTGGAGATTGTCCTAAGGCTTAATATCTGTAGCTCGTTGAATATGTTTACATTAATGTGGGCCAGGGGACACAACGGCATTGAGTGGAACGGGGAAATGTATAGACTCAAGAGGAACCGGAGTTTACATTTCTGCTGGTCGATGGTATGGTCAGGGCTGGGATCATACGATTGTTAGACTCCGTTAACCGTAACAGAGTTTAACGACCTCTAGGCAGAGAAGCTATGCTGCAGGAGGAGCGAAAAAGACTCAGATATAACCGCCGCACTTTGAGATGGATCACAACGCTAGTAATGGTGCACGAAAACTTCAAGTATCATCTAAGGGGTATTGCGGTTTTTGGGGATGATATCTGCGGACTATGCGTTGCTGAAGTTGAGGACGCTAAGACGGCTGCACTCATTGTGCAGGCATGTCGAGCTTTGACCTATGTCAGACCATGGATCGTTCCATCATCGAGAGCACTGTAATGGAGAACTTAGCCTGAGGCAGATGTGTTAACTAGGGACTTTAGTGGTGAGGACTAGGGACTCAGTAACAAGAATTACCACTCGATTACTAGACGTCAATAAAGTCTAGAGCAAATGCTAGGCTTGACGCTAATTTCAATGCTTAATGGATGTGCCACTTATTGAATGGATCGGCAATCGTTTGGATACGTGGAGGTCTGCTTCGATGTCCCTTCATACTGGAAAAAAAGTCTTAAACGATATGAATAGAAGTTCTGCGCAGTACACATTTCAAATTAAAATTAGTGCCAAAAAAACTTCGTAATGGATTCAATCGTTAATCGCATATATTAAATTTGAAATTAACCGATTAACCGCTAACGGTTATTATCTCGAATACCCTTTTTAACGAGCAATAAATTTTGTATTGAAAGTTATTTTAACGCAAAGAAATAATTTCAGTGTGAAACACCAAATTCGCGGATGCCTTTTTAAACAAAAAGGAATTTTTTATAGTACAGTCGAACTTCTCTATAACGTAACAGTTGGGGTCCGACGAACTTCTACGTTATACAGAAAATTCCTTATAGAGAAGATGTCATCTTCAAATATTTCCAATGTATTCCGTGTAAACATTTGATTTTTATTTCAATCGAGGGTTGTTTACAGCCAAAAGGATTTATACGAATACATAAAATTATGCCTTTAAGACCCAAAATCACAGTCATTAGTTAATTATTAGTAAACTAAAATAACTAATACTTCTTATTCACAATGTATTATTTAACTAACATTCTCAGTATAACCAAAGAATGGTAACCCTAACAATCGTTTAACTTTCAATATTGGCTGCACTGCTATAGCATATGGTTTTTGTTTACATTTGTTGTATTATTTCTTAAAAATGGATAAAACAAGCACGCGCTCAACGAACTTTACCACGGCAGATAATTAGTTGCTGCTGAAATTGGTTCGGGAAAACCAAAATATGATCGAAAATAAAAAAAACTGATAGTATTATATATATATATTATATTATGATAGATGATATCAAAACAAAAAAAATTCTAATAATAATTTACAAACTAATAGTAACTAATAGTAAACAAAAAGCTGTGAATCAAATATTATTGGTTAAATTATTGCAATTAGCTAACTAATGACTGTGAATATGGGCATAAGACACATTTTGAAAAAAAAAATAGCGCTTTTTGTTTGTTTTCGACTTTTAAATTTAACTTCATTGACAAAGTGTTCACTTGTATTGAGGAATTCGTTATAGAGAGATTCTTTAGCAAACGGAAGTCGTGTTTTGAGAAAAGGTTTTATATTGAGAAAAATACGCTGTAGAGAAATTTTTTATAGTGAGAAAAAATTAAATGTCGCGAAAACCTTATTAAAATACAGTGTTCGCAAAAATAATTCGTTATGGACAAAAATTTGTTGTAGTGAAATTCGATATAGGGAAGTTCGACTGTACATTTTTTTCTTTCTATCACAACAATTTCAACTCATTCAAACAAACAAAAGTGTTATCATTTCATGAAAAAAAAGAAAGAAAAAAAACAACACTTTAACTTGAATAAACACTAGAACAATTGCAAAATTTCAACGTGTCAACAAACATACCACACACACACACACACACACAATATATTTCTGAATTCTATATAAAGTACCCTCAAAATCCGGTGGAAGTTGCAAGTGTCAAAGTACTGCTTCCGTTACGTAACAGTAAATGTAACTTTCTGTTGAAGCATTTGATGTTCTCGTTGGTGTCTTTCTTGCCTTTTGTGGTTCAGCTGTTTTATTTATTTATTTTTTATTTATTTTTTTGTCTTCTCACTTATTCACATTTAAGGTCTTTTATCAAATAGACAATGTCTTCAATCTTACCTTGTGGCGTGTACAATATCCAATCATAAGGATGGTTTAAAACTTGATTTCAGAATTACAGCAAAAAGAAATAGTTGAAATTGAGGTGTTAAAAACGCCACCTTAAGTAACTTTCATTCAATTATAAAAGTGGTAGTTCGTCGAAGGGTTATCAATTTCACGCATGATTATTTTTAAATAGGTGTCAGGCGGACACATCGTTTAACGTTACGGTTTAAAAAAAATATCGAAACGAATTCCAAACGCACCAGTGATTATTTTCTATATTTATTAGGAATAGATAAATGTATGCAGCGACCCCCTGTAAAAGGCGTTTCAGAGGTGAGCCTCCCCAATTCAACCTAGTCCGTCATAAACGGAAGATCAATTGAATCTGCTCGTATTAAAAACTGCAAAGGTTACGGTTGCTTGGTTAGTTCTCTTCCAGAAGATAATAGTGGACCACGTGGTTCATTGGGAAAAGCACAGGTTACAAACATGGTTACAAACATAAAATGCCGCTGTGGACGACGTAATTGAAAACAGCAGCTTGTAATTATACGACAAATGCTCGTCACATTGAAATTGCTCTCTCAGCTGTTCCATAAATTATTTACTTGGAGTAGTTTATGGTTTAGGCCGATGGGTTATATGGTCCACCCGCAGGACATCGTAATGTTAAATAGACCATATATTGGATTTTATTATAGAAGCATATTTGAACTAGTCATGTGCACAAATTAAAAGGAACTGCCATCTGCTCCTGTTTTGGCAGCTTAAATTTTTTTTGGAAAATCAATAGAAGAAGTGAATTATCTATAGAATGGTAACCGACATGGTTGGTATCATTCTCATTATGATAAATAAAGCACTCAATTTCATTCCAAAAAAAATTGAATACATTATTTTCAATTCAATCTAAATGCCTGCAAAGTCTATTGTATTTTTTTTTTGTCTCTTCTGTCGAATCCGTTTGCGAACCTTGTTATTTGTTGTTTAGAATTTTAAAATGAAATTTAAAATTTATTGTAAATTTTAAAATAACATTCTAGGGGCAAATACGATTTACAAATGTGCCAAATATGTATATCGCACGTCGGTGTCTCCTATTTTAATGCCATATTTGTGAACTTTATTGATTTTGTTTTATTTTTAGCGTGGAAAAATGCTAAAAAGGTAGTCAATGTGTAGTGTGTGTGTGCGTGTGTGTGTGTGTGTGTGTGTGTGCTGAAGCTAAAACAAGACTCCATCTTTCGAAAAATTTTAATTACATACTGTTGCACTGAAAATAAATTAAAAGAAGAAATTGCCAACAAATATATCAAAATAAAGAAGCTTGCGATTTGAAGACTGCCACCATTATTATTAAATTAAATTTTTTGTTAGTACGCAATTTGTTATTTAACTATTTTTAATATACGAAGGAATATTATTGGCAAAATTTGTCAAAATAAAATTGCGAGTTCATGTACTCGTATGCAAAAAAGAATATAGGCTGCTATTTGACACGTCTATATGTTTTTTGTTAGAACGCAATTTATTATGTCAGTTGCACGGCCATTTTTGGAAAAGGCTTCAACAATCTTAACGCGCTAGTCAATTGTGTACCTCTCCATGGTTAAACTTGTCAAACAATAAAGCAAAGAAATGTCAAAAAACTTGACTTCAAGATGTGACTCACAATTAACATTGTGCGTTATGGTTCGACCATCCATATTACACACTTCAAATAAAATTAAAAGTATAAGTAGGAAGAGAAACCCGATTCAGAAGTTAATTATTTTTTGTAATATGGGTATTTTTTTTAATTTATTTTTGTAATATTCCAAACCTGATAAAATGAAAAATCTTATCGTTTAGACGTCAAATGTATTACCGTATTATTTATCATTTTAATTTTCTCTTCTTTGAGTTGAATCAGTTCTGATATTTCAGTATTTTGATCCAAATTCGTATCAAACAACAAAAATGCCAAATTCTTTAGAAGATGCATCATATTCCAGGAAACTGGAGAAAGATGGACGGATGGAAATTGATGGAATTTATAAATGTTGTGGCTCTTTATGATATCCAATGGCCGAAACCCCTAACATTAGGTGTTTTCATAAAAAAAAATTCATTTTTACTGAAATTTAAAATTTGGAATTTCTCTAGAAGATGAATTTCTGGAGAACGCAGAAAGATGGGCGGATGGAAATTATTGAAATTTATAGATGTTGTGGCCCTTTATGATATCCAGTAGCCAAAACCCTTAGCATTAGGTGTTTTCATAAAAAAAATTCATTTTTACTGAAATTTCAAATTTGGAATTTCTCTAGAAGATGAATTTTTGGAAGAACGCAGAAAGATGGGCGGATGGAAATTGGTGCAAATGATTTTTGTTTATGAAAACACCTAATGTTAGAGGTTTTGGCCATTGGATATCATAAAGGGCCACAACAGCTATAACATCCATCAATTTCCATCCGCCCATCTTTCTTTAGTATCCTGGAATATGATGCGTCTTCTAAAGAAATAGGCATTTTTAATTTGTAAAAGTAACAAGATTCCTGAACATATTGGGGATACAAGTTTATATTTTTGTGAAGAGGATTGGGTAAACTACGTGCTCCATTTGGTCCAAAAATGTAAGCACAGTTCCATTTGGAATAGGTACATCTCGATTTTTCATGTTTAACAGAGGCCGGTTAATACGTTAACAGAGCTCTGTTAAGGCAGTTGGCTTGTGGCGAGGGTTTAAATTTCAAAATTTATCTTCACTCAGGTGATGGAGTTGAGTTCCGTTTTTTTAATATATGTATTACATTTTTTAATAAAAGAAAGAGCGTTAGCCGTCCTTATCTTAGCCAAACAACAAAGCGGAACAAAAGCAAAAGCAATAATTACATTAAATAAAATATCGAACAATAAACGAAATACAAGTAGTAAACAACAATTAATAGTCTCTTTAATTTTGAACAGATATATTGATTGAATTTTTTATGGAAATTTGTCTAATAAACCTTTTGTAAATAAAATAAAAATTTTGTGAATACGGCAGTAAGCGGGCACCTCTCATAACCGGACAAAATCTCTGCGGCAGTGAGTGTCCGGTTATGAGAGGTTTCACTGTACTTGTTGTATGGTTAAACCATCTGAAAAAAATAAAACTTTAAAAAAATATATAAACGAAAGAGTTATTAAATTTTTAAACCCCATGGTGACTTTTGCTCTCCTTGTACTAAAGAAAAATATATGAGAAGGAAAACGCAATAAAAGTAATATTGTTTTGCAAACATTGATGCAGCTTTACCCAGTAGATGGATGGATACATCGATATTAAAAAAGAAATTAAAATACGAAGAACGACCCCAGTCACCCCATGTCGAAAAATGAAATCTTGTAGACCACGTTCTTTTTGCTCGCCACTGTAAAAATGGGTTTACGATGTAAATTAATAAATACTTAAACACATGCATATGTACATATGTATATGTATGGTTAGGTCAGTAGCCCCACTTTCATTCTTTGTAAAGCAATGAACTTGTAACAACAAGAGGGTTGAAATTATTTGTCTGCGGGCATGACAGTACAATTTAAACATAAGTTTTCTACTTGAAAAGCATATATAATAATATATAAAGAAATAAATAATTTAATAGGTTAATGGCCTTATGTGTTCCCATACGATGTTTGCTCCATTTTCATTTTAGTACTCAATAAAATTTATTTTATGTATTAGCCTCATCATATGGTACTTGTATATCTAAATTAAGTTCAAACTCTCCAATTTACTGTCCTTTAATAGAGGAAATATTTTTTTCAGAATTAAAGAAAAATTTCATTATTACGCAGCGGTGTTTATTTCGATAATCCTTTTTAAAGAGTCCAATTGACTCTATCTTTTCAAACATAAAGGTTTTTTGTGACACCACTAACGAGCTAATCTGTGATGTTGTCTTTCCTTGCCTCTGATACAGGATATGGTATCGAAGATTTTGGCACCAGGAATATAAAGTAGCACAGAAACAGCATAAGAAAATAAATTAAATGTGAAAAATAAATAAATAAGAATGGGAGTTTGATTGAAATTTTAATGCAAAAATAGGAGGGGATTTGTAATAAAGAATTTTATATAATTTGGGGATTCGCATAAAATAACAAGCTGTATGCTTTTCAAATTTAGTTTAGCTGATAAAATAAAACAATTAAAAAATTAATGCGTATTTTTTTCTAAATGTCAAAAATAAATAAAATAAATTATATTGTGACTAGAATTTGCTCACGTTTCTACTATCCAGTACTGCACGGAACTGAAACTATATTTGTGTATTTAAAATGTGTGATTTTGCGACTCCTTCATGATGAAACAACAGTATATCCACTACGTTCGAAAATAATTTCTGTAAAGTACAAAGAACCAGCGGACTATTGGGCCATTTGAAGTTTCGGTTCCAAAATTCCTTGGATCAAGAGCCGAGAAGAAAAAGAAAAAGGAAACAAACCGTATAGTTCTTTTTTACCATGGACCGGGGAATGGGAATGAGCCCTACACATGCGAAGCAACCAGGAAGTGATGTAATGGGAGGGGATTTAAGGAGTAGTGTTTACGGACATTCGATTTGAAATTTCCCACGTCAAAAGTGACAGTGAAGACCTCTGCCACGAGTTTATTTCCCATACGTGTTGTTCGACCAAAAAATCGTTTTTCTTTCACGTGCTGCTAAATCGAACACAAATGGCTACGCCTTGTGCGCAGGAATGAACGGATTTCGGAAATAAATTCGCTGATTTCATTAGAACACATCCCATCATAGTAACGATAACGAGAACTCTACATATCCCTCATTGCGACGATGCTCAAGGTAGTCGATGGAGTTGGCTACCCCACCGTTCCCAATGAGTTCTTTCGCTCTCTCCTGTACGCGGCCTATTCAATTCGAAATAGTCTTTGAAGCAGCCATACATGAGAGTTGTATTCCAAGTATTATGTGACATTATAACAAAGTTAGCTGCAGTGGATGGTTTTTTCCATTAGATTCATTATCAACAGTTTTTTAATAAGAGAAAAAATATTTCGTCAAGGGTATGCTCTACCAAAAACAGAATGCTTAGTACAGCAATATACTAAATACATATTGTTACGATTAATCTTTTTAAAACGTGTATTTTAGTTGAATTGGTGATTGCAAAATAAAACCCGGAATTATTACGTTTTACCTTTTAAAACGTGTATTCTTTTATTTACAATTTAGTTTGATAATCGTTTATTTATTTGTCCTTTTACTTAATAATTTCTTCATAATGCTGTTTAATTGAATAATGTTCACAATCTATAGTTTACTTGCATGCTCAATGTTCGCTTTAAGAGTGTTTTTACAACTGCATAATGATTGCTCACAATTATAAGAACATTCTAGCAGTGTCTAGCATCTTTGATATTTACTATGTTGAATATTCCAGAAATCCGTTAATTTGAATTTACATTCGTATTTGTGCGAGAAGTATCTTTATCTTCTGCTTATGCCCTATAAATAATATTGGACTATGTGATCCATTTTAGCTGAAATGGACTGGTTTCAGACATGGTCTTATGTAATGCAGCCGTAGATTATGTCATTGAAAACAACAGCTTATTGCTATACGACAAGTGTTCGTGCTTTTCTTCGTATTTACGATTACTCCGTCTGATTAATATTACTCTCTGAGGTGCTCTATGGAGTGGTTACATGGAGTAGTTTTTAGGTTAGTCGAATGGGTTATATGGTCCACCCCTAGGACATAGTAAGGTTAAATCGACCATGTTTTCTCCATACATTTGGGTCTTGGACTCGTCCTAGTCCTCTATGGACTAAATCCATGTGTGGACTAGTCACATTATTTGCCGGGTCTTTATCTTCTGCTTATGTTATCTTGCTATTGTTGGATTAGTGTGAATATATGTTTGTCAGTCTATATAATTGTTTATTGTTTTGATTTGAATAAGTTTGGTATGTGAGTTGTGTGTTTGTTTATCGTGCTGTCAGTCGATGAAAATCCAGACCGTTCTAATGAAATACGTTTATACGAGAGCCATCCACAAATTTCCGTCAATAAATGTATTTCCGTAACAATATCTATTGTTATGTGCTAAATTATCTGTATCCATTTTAAAGTGAATTCCACCTGCCTTTGGTATATTATTAATATCTAATATTTCTAACAAGTACTTACGTTTATAATTATTTTCTGTGCTAAAAACTGATGTATTCTCAAAGTCTGGATAATGATTCAACTGGAAACAAAGAAATGATAATGCTGTTTGTTTTTCTTAATTAATGTGTGTATATATCTGAATACTTTGTCGTACCTACATATATGGTATATATACCTTACTACAATTGACGCCCACATTACCAACAAAATGTATCTTATATAAACTCTATGTGACATATCCCACTTCATCAACCGGTATCTTTACTTTACTAAACAATCTATTATTTGTGTTAAATGTTCTGAAAGTTATCCCATATATTTGAGTATCAAATATATTCGATTAATCGATTAATAATAACAATATTTCGATAATTCGATTCAATATTTCCGACATTCTTGGTATGTAAGTCAAAGATTTATAAATCTTTGGTTATATATTATTCTTTATATTGTTAGCTGAACTTTGTCTATGTCGATTGATCGAAACAAATATTAACCTTACCGGAAAATCACTCTGAATAAGTATATACATAATTCTTTCCCTGTTCTTTATATGAAATTCCTAATCACTAATTGTCACAACTTTCTCTATTAAATACTTTTTCGTATTAATTATAATTCTTCTACTATGTTTGGAATAATAATTTATCAACCTACCAGATGATGTGGGTTCTTGATAACAATCCATAATTATGTTTTATTATATAAATAAATAAAATAAGAAAAATCCATAATTATATTTTTTCCTCTTATTATAACTAATGCATCTAAATAAGGTAATCTACAATTACATTTAATAATGATATTCGGTTTGCGATGGAGAATTAATGTAATTATATATTACCTTATTCAGTTACATTAGTTATAAGAAGAGGAAAAAATATAATTATGGCCGGTATGCAATTAATTATATTTTCCTTAAACTCTACACACAGTGTTGCCATTATATAGAGGCAAAAATGCATGTATATCGAATTTACGATTGCAAAATTTATTCATTGTACAGAAGAATTCATTGTATGGAATTTCATTATGGGAAGATAAAACTTAAATAAATTTGGAACGAAAAGCTTTTATTTTGAAAAAAGTTCTTGATAGCGAGGGAGAGCTTTATTCACCATAAGGAAGTTTGACTGTAATATATTTACTATGAAAATTTTCTTATGAAATAACTAACATGTTATCTTATAGTTTTGAAAGCATGTTACCACACATGTTTCTCACAGCAAAAACTGAGTACTATTCACAAAATAAATCATATAAAGTATCCCGAGAATTGCCGAAATTAATTAGTTACTGGACTGTAGTGCTGGCAAAGTTTGAGTATCGATTATTTCGATTCCTTTTTGGATACTCAGTACTCAAAAGTAGTTACTCGATATTTTCAAAGTCATATTTTTGAAGCAAGTTCAATGGGGAAAAATGCCTAAAAATACAAATGTGTTTAAGCTAAAAAATTAAGCGAAACCCCGGGAATAAAATTGCCAGAAAAATTAAAAATTATTAAAAATAAAAAGAAAAAACATTTAAAAAGAAGACAAAAAGCTGTACATAATACGTCAATTTATATGTATTTATGTATGTATAAAGTCTTCACTTAATTTAATGTCAGCGGCGAATTTTTCTTTTACTTTTTGAAATTAAAAAAAGAAAAATATATAAAACCAATAGACGGAGGTCGTTTTAAAAATTTTAAATTTAGTTAAAAAAAAACAAGTTCAAAGATTTTATTAGAACCCATTCCAGAATAGCAACGATAGAATAACGAAACGCACACCGTCTTAAAAATCCGAGGCCCTTGAATGCTTCCTTTAAGACCGGAAAAATGTGCTCAGTTCATCGGACATCACACTGAATTTTCATTCGAAGAACATCAACAAATGTGGTCATCATTTACCGAATTACTCATATTCTATCATCTGTAAAAGAGTGGATGGAGTTGGAAATTTTAAGAAACATAAGAAATAGGGTAAGAGAAAGAATGCTACCTTGTGGTACCCCTGAATTAATCTTGAACCCGTCAGTTACCTTCGCGCTTTAGCATAGATAATTGCCAAGTTCAGTTATGGTTTGCAATTTAACTTTAAAATACTACATGAAAAATAATTGTCAAAATGAAGCCCTATTTTTGACAGATTACTTTTGATCTTAATTGGCACTCACTCTGGAGTGATATCAATGTAACAATCAACAAGGGATACGAAAATTATTGAATATACGTACATACCTTTTTAGCCTTTCTTACTTTCTTTTCCCCATTATATTGATAACATTTAATGGTGACCGATACTAATTGAAAGAAAAAGGAGAATTTCTGAGCCGCAAAGGCCTGACCAAAGAATAGGAATTGCAGGGAAAAAACCCTTATATTAATTAAATATATAAATAATGAACAATGACGGAAGGGCAATACAATTAATACGAGTATACTTGAAAACATGAACTTTTCAAATCAGCACTTTATACTGATAGTTTACAGATGTTTTTTTTATCGAAATTACTGTCATATACAATGCGTGCTTTTATTTGAAAAATTTTAATAAATATTTAAATTGAAAATTAATAACCTCTAAGTACGAGTACTATTAAGAGAACAAGTTGATTGATTTTAGCTTCAATATATCAGCACGTTGTTGAACAACAGCAACGGCATAGTTAGGGGACTTTTAGCCCCCAAAGTTATTAATTATTTTTGAATAAAAAATTAAATTAAAGTAATATTTTTCTCTATTATTGAATTAAATGCACAATATTTATTAATTTAAAACAATTTAAATATGTACAAAAAGAAAACAAAATTTAAAAACTTTCTGTAGCAACCACTCAAATAAATGGTGTAGCTACGACGATGCGTTTAATGTTTTTAACATCCAAAGAAAGAGCAATTTATAAAAGAAATTCTTTATAATATTAATGGATTTTTAATACGTCTAGGCAGAATAATAAACCAAGGGAAAAATAATCAAAAACTCATTGACAGAAAACGGCTCGTTATAAAACCCACAAACTCCAAGGATAATCAAAAGGTCTTATATTTATTATTTTAAAATGAAACATAAATTAAATTCTATACGTTCATGTATGAATAAGTGTACAGCTTTTTCTCAACAACATCAAAAAGTATAAAACGAAAAGAAATCTTCAGTTTGTAATCTTTTACGCTTCAGAATTCAAAAAGGAAAACGGGCAGAATTTGCTGGCAGGGGAATTAAAAAGTAGAATGTATTTGATAGGAATATCGGAATTTTTCATAATTGCAATACCCAATGCGAAGACGTCATGCAAACAAAACGAGAAAATTAAGGGATACGAAAAATATTTTTTGCTTGCCAATTTTCAAGTGTAAAACGTTTAGTACAGCTCTAGAGAGGATTAGAGAATAGTCTGCCTTTCAATTCCTTAAGGATATATGTAGATATAAAAGGGATATAGTAAAAGATTTCTGTATTTTTGATGACAGCTGGTAGTGATACGTATACAAATATGTAAATAAATTTGTTAATAAGTAAGTACTTTCTGCAATATTGATTAATGAATCATATCACTGTAAGGAATTGTATATTTAATGTTCTATTTATTTAAGCTTTAAGTGAATTTTATGAAAAAGTTTTATTATTCGCCAAATTCCCTGGAGATTATACGCAACAAAGTAGAGAAATATTTGCCGAATTCATAAGTTCGTTGTATCATTGTATCGGTTGTGTAATAATACTATGTTTCCACTAATGGTTGAACGCGTTTAATTGCGACTCAAAAAGAAAACTAATTTGTATATTTGTGGCGATGGTGGAAATGACTACAAAACGAAAAATTTTCCTGGGCTCAACCCCAGTTTTAGATTCATAAAAAAAATTCGCATATTTTCTGATGTGCTGTATCCAATCCACAGGCACATCAGAACGCCCTACTTCGTCGGTATTGTGTAGCACCGGCTAAGTAAAATAATTACTAAAAAATGGCTACTAAAAACGAAGCTTCAAAACTTTATACGTCTCCTTGACATCAGCGACGCTATAACACTGCTATAAAAACGAATAACGTGTAAAAAGCTGTGTTGTAAGATAGTGAAGCTTCACCTCCTATCATTTCTCCTACTATTCTAAGGTCCAAGATAAAAAAAAATCATATTGCGTAAAAAGAGAAAACTTATTTTTTATTCTTAAAAGTGATTAAAAATAGATAATCAATATTTTTTAATTAATTAAATTATATTTTAAATTAAAATAAATTAAATTAAATTAAAAATGTTTTTACTCCAGAAACCTTTTTTTACTTACAAGAAGTTCATGTGTATTTTTTTTCCGTTATCAGTTCTCAGGGAATATAGAAAAGGGAAGAAGAGTTGAAAAACATAAAAATTAATTAAAAATCGAATCAATTAAAAGTTTAAGCATTAAGTTGTGTTTTTGAATATTCAAGGGTCAGTTAATTCGTCATATACATTAAAAGTAGTGCATTTGAATAATAAATGTACCTGAATGCAAGAATTAACAAAGTTTTGTAAATTAAAGAATTGTAAAAATAAAATAAAGAAAATAAATAAAACAGTCTTGGGCGAGATTCTAGCAATAACTAAGAGCTCAGAGACGAGGTGGATAGTCGAGATATACCACTCTACTGGCAGAGGTCAATAGTGTGCAGAGCAACCGCTTGGATTGGCTGATGGTTTTGCCTCTTGCCGGCATATGAGGGTGTCGAAAAGGGTTCCGATTTTGTGGTGGTCGGTTTCGATGTCTCAGTTTTCACTTTATTCATTAAAAATATTTGAATTTTATTGTTCTCTTTTAAAGTGCTGCAAAATGGCTTCATATAAAGTGAATATGTTGGAGTAAAATTGGGCAAGAAATGCCATAAAACTTTTCGTAGAAAAAAGAAACAGTATTAAATAATCAATATGAGTAGCTAAAATACGCTCTTAAGAAAATAATATGCAACAATATTCTGTGTCTTGTGATTCTTGATGAATTCAGAATTCTGAATTATCCGGAAACGCTCAATTGACCAGCAATCAAGAATTAGGGATACGCTGCCGCTCTAGTCTTCCACGCAAGCGATATTAATTCTTAAAACTACTTATGAACGGTTACAGCAATATAAACTGCACTTGGAATTGAATTTGTGTCTGATACTGGTCAGATTTAAAACTATAATAAACTATAGTTACTTCAAGTTCTTTTGAAGATACAATGAAAAATGATATGAAAAAAAAGTTTATTGTGGGTATAAAACATCGGCAGATTTGCGGGACGATCTCTGTGTTAAGCCATGATGGATATTTGAATTCAATATGCAATGCCACATATAAACCTTCCACATATAACATCTTTTATAAAATTTCGCTGAAGTAAATGTTTTAGAAATAAAACCACAACCTTCACCAGCAGAAAGGAAAATAGAAAATAATATCGATTTCTTTAAATAGGCCTTCGTTTCACAAAATAATTGGTCTAGCAATTCAACCATAAATTACAAGTTTCTTGTTCAGTAATTATTAGAAATACTTTACGAGTATTTACTTGTCCTTTCGGCTATATACTGACATATTTCGCAGTTGAGTTCACTAACGTTGATTTATGTGATACTTATCGACCGAGTAATGTTTTTTTTTTTTTTTGTTATATAAAAATACTGTCTAGCCAGCCAATGGAGACTTTAATTGATTTGTGTGTTAACGAAAATATTGCTTTGTTTTTTATGCGTTCGCACGAGAATGCTGCAATATTGCTTAATTTCTTGTTAAGGGCCGACTCAAACTGAATTCAAATAATAAGTGGAAGGCGTGCGTGGTTGGTGACAACATAATGAACTTTTGTTTGCCATTCAGTCGTCCGCCACCCCAAATTTATGTTTGTGTCACCAAATGAAAACATTTGCATACAAAATATTCACATCCATATTATTTCCTGTAGAATTATGTTAATTTTATATCCGTAGCAGCATGCCATTGATGCTGCAAAAAGTAAAAGAAAAAAGTACTAGTAGAATGTAATTAATTCCATAATTAAAAATACAGGAAACGAGTGTAAATGGCAGGCCAATAGTCGATTAAATCAATGTATTGAATTATTTTTTTTTTGTAATATTACAGATTGGCATGATGCAGCATTCATTTGGGTTATGCGGAGATATCGTATTGTCGCTTAATATGAGCCCATCTAATTTTTGGCAATACGTGTCTAAGCAAATGGAATACAATGAGGGCGGGAACTCATTCTGCAGAACATGTTACAATTTTCGGAGGAGTTCCTGTGAGACAATTTATAATCGTTAGTCTTTTCTAATTGTAATAGTAGCAGCGGTTTTAAACGTGACGACTTTACATCATTTTTATGTTTTTCTTTTGGCATTTGCTTGACTCACTCAGTCTTAAATTTATGGCAACACTTTTTTTAGATAAATTGGAAAAATTTTAATATGTTCAGATCCCTGTAGGAAATGACAATAATAAAACTGTAGTAAATTTCTATTGAGATATGGCGTGTTCTTTTCACACAAAAGTGTAACATATATGCCACATTGCATTACTATTCATGTTCCTTTCTAAAAAGTATATAACATTCTGAAAAGCCATCACTTTTCTTTCTAAGTATGTTGCACCAATAACTGGCGAAATACGCGACATATTACACCTTCCAGTCTCATCTTTACATCTTTGAGAAATACCTTTTAATACAAATGAGAACTTTTATTCTTGTTATTTTAATAGATAAAGCGGGAGATTTATAAAAAAATTTATTGTTATGTATAAAATTATGCCAAAATCGGTAGAAAGAGTGAAACACTAAGTTAAGTCTCTAACATATTGTATGTACAATTGGGGTAATAAAACATGTATCACTTTTTTAAGGTATTGGCAAACTGTAGAAAATGTTATCCATCGAAAGGGCAACATTTTTACTCAGAAAGGAAATCACAAATTGTCACCAGTCCTGATGGCTTATTATACCCCAGACAATGTAATTTACTGCTGACGTTGGTCCCATTTAGTCAATAGTAATGGTAGGTAGTTCTTGTAGCACTGGAAACTAAGACTTATTGGTACAGTTGAATGATTTTAGTCAACCATGGTTGAGCAAAATACATGCCGCGGTGTATTTAAAATACAAAATACACATCTTTTTCATATTAGACGTACCCTAGTGGCATACACGAGTTTGATAAAAAAAAAACTTGACCAAACCTTTTATTGTATAAAATTCAATAAATATACAAAGTTTCATAAAAATCTAACTACTTTATGACAATTTTTTTCATTTTAGAATCCTTGTAGCAAAATTTTACATTTGATTGTCTTTCACCAATTCAAACAGGTGTCCCCAATTTCAAAATCCCTTCCAATTTTGGCCGCTCGCCCTATAAAGACACGACACTGTTAGACGCAGCAACTTTGCAGTTCAAATTATCCAAAGAAAATCAACTCGCAACTGCAGATTTGTGTAAGAAATAAACCCTCTACCCTTTTACCACATCACTATCTGTGTCTTCTCGATACCATCCATTTCCAACTAGTTGCGGTGCAGTACACTGGTCCATTATGTTGATTAAAAGAATATAGAAAATATGGTGGCCACAAATATTTTCTTTGCCAACCCGTTGATAGAGAAGGAAATGTACCAACGCACTAGAATAGCAATCAGTTACTGGAACTACTAAAAGATAAAATTTTAAAGAAATTTTATTGAATATACACGTTTTGTTCAGAATCAGCGATTGTCTTCTGTGTAACTGCTATTTTTTGAATACAAATAGCGGCATCAGCACACAAGATGTCCTTTTTTTGTGTCAATACACGAAACATAAATATTTTCTATTCAACTGTGTGTTGTTAGCCAATCGATAGTTATTTACTTACTAATTCCAACCAAAATGTAAATGATGAAAAGTTTATATGCATTGAGCCAATTTACACTGGCACAATTTTTAAGCCGCATAATTTTTATTTCTTTCCAAGAAGACTAGACACTAGACTAATTCATCTGGCATAATATGTATATGCACGTGTACATAGCTTTGTGTGTGTTAGTATTTTATTTATTCATTTGATGTTTGTTTTTCGTTATACACACTTCGGAACATACTTGCCGGAAGTATGACGGGATTAAATGATACGGAATTGGGAATTGTTTTAGGAGGAAGTTCAAGTGATTGTAATTTAGAAGCTGTAGCATTACTTCTAGAAGATGAGAAAGAAAAGAAAATCAGATCTTGTTGGGTCAAGCCATCCTCCTTCTTCTATCAAGTTCATGTTAGCACAACTGAAAACTAAATACGCTCTGTAAAAAAAAAAGGAAACACAAAACCTGTGTTTTCGTATGTGTATATGGATTACTTTTTTGGTGCTGCTGCAGCTGGTTGAAAAATTATGCCAACCAAAAAAATTATGCCAGCAAAATGCCTTGTTATGCCAGCATAATTGTGCCAGTGTAAATTGGCTCATTTACTATTCCAAACAAAACTTTAATCTCACCAATTTATCTCCAATTAGAATGATATCGTGAAATAATGCGAGGAAATTGATGGTAAATTTTATGTAGAGATTATAAACAGCCAATGCATTTATACAACGTTTTTAAACCTTTAGTGGCTCACCGCTCGTTCGATTGGAATTAATGCGATTTTCGATAAGTATTGTTTATTCGTATTACGACATGATGCTCTGCATGCTATTTGAATGGCTTCTGTTTTTGTAAAACCAATGCAAAGTTCTGACACACTAACAAAGTGAAAAAAAGGATTTTATACAAAAATTAACTAAAAAAAAGTGTTTTTTTTTAATAAAATACATAATTTTCAATTATACAGACTGTCATGGAATTGAGTTTCTGTCGGAATATTCTTTCAAAATGATCGCAGCAGCGGATGTTACTGGTTTTTCCTTAAGCAGATTTCATTTGCGCGGTTTTTCTTGTCCTGCAACCATTTGGCTGTTTCTTTTTTGCTGTGCTTATTACATTATAACGCAATACTGTTTGTTCGTACAATGGCAGAAATTAAGTGATAAGATATTCAAGCACAATTATATTAACAGCCCTTTTCACAATGTACGATTAAAACTTAACGTGAGCTTTAACAGCAAGTTTTGTGTGCCAAAGTTGTCGTTAAAGTGCACGTTAACTTTTAATCGGACATTGGGAAAAGGGCCGGTAATAGCACAATTAAATTTAACAAGTAAATAATATATTTGCTTGAGTATCACTTCTATTTTTATGTTGACCTTAATTAAAATTTTTTAATTATATTTATTTTTGAGCGATGGTATTTTTTATGAAAAGTTTTTCAATTATTATTTATTTCTCGATATATTGTTATATTTGTTTATAACTATTTTTCTTTGTTATATGTATGGTTTAGCTAGTCTATGAATATATTTAAATATAAAAATATTTTTTTTTTTCAGTGTATGGTTGAAGCCTGAGGGAATATGTAGTCAATTTTAATGCAAAAGAGAACAAATAGCAAAACTTCTTTTAATTGTAGCAACATACCAGATAATTTTAATAACATTTTCAAGAGAATATCATGAAGAATGTTTTCCTAATACAGTTAATTAGTGATGATTATATTCCTCGCTAATGTGTTTTCTGCAAACTTAATAACAAAGATGTGCCCACTTCTAGCTGTGTGTTGTTGTGTATTTGTGTTATCAGTTGGTATTGTTGTTCTCTAAAGTACGATGGATGTAACGAGTGTGACCATGGTGTGCTAATCGAACTTTCATAACGTGGATATTATTCATAGAGCGGCAGGAACAAGCTCATCAATGCACATATTCAATTGTTCATTGACTTAACCCCAACTTCGAATAAAAATTAGAATACTGAACAAACTGTTGCTTTTGTCATAATGAAACCAATTTCTTTGTTTCACATGGTTTTTTTTTATCTGGGACCAGCACTCAGGAGGTGACCACTATGCGTGCGGTGCATTATGCTGGAACTAGAGGAAAGGGATCGTAGGAGAAATGACAGAAGGTGAAGCATCAATTTCTTACAACTCTGCATTTTTGCACGTTCATTGTTTCTATAGCAGTGTTGTAGCGTCTGTGATGTCCAGTAGTCGTATTAAATTTTGAAGCTTCGTTTTTAGTAGCCATTTTTTTAGTAATTATTTTACTTCGCCGGGAGAAATGACAGGAGGTGTAGCTTAATTAATTATTTTACAACTCTGCTTTTTGCACGTTCTTTGTTTATAGCAGTGTTGAAGCCATTTTTATTATTATTTTGCTTCGCGGGTGCTACACAATACCCACGAAGGAAGGCGTTCTGATCTGATTGTGGTTTGCTATCAGCTGAAGCCGGTGTTGTTCAGTGACGAGTGACTATGCCTTCGCCACTGAAACCTGCCGACAACAACGGACACACAAAGACACACTAATGCACATCAGAAAAAATGCGAGATATTTTTTATGAGTTTAGTCTGAAACTGGAGTTGAACCCAGGTCTGTTTTGGTTTTGTGGTCAATGTGCAGACTACTTCAGCCATTGTTAAGAGTTTATAATTATTTTGGAATATAAAGATTTACTTTAATAGGAAATCTATTAGAGAAGTTTCGCATTAACATTATGGATCCCCATTTGTCGAAATAATATGATTTGGGAAGAATGGATTCGATAAATGGCCGTGATACCTCCTACATAAAGACAGAATAAATTTCTGTCTATCTGGAGAACGGTAGCAATAAAAGTATCAACATTTTTTGTAGATGGTTTGGTTTGTGCGCGATTGGATACGTGGTTGCTGGTGTGGGTTTGTGTGTCGCAAAGCGTAGATAGTTAATTTAGTTCAATATATAATTTCGAATTCATGTCGAAAAATTTCTAATGCGGGGGGAAATTAAATTAAATATTCGAAATTATTTCTTTATATATGTATGTCACATAACAGAAGAACAAGGGCACCGTCAAGGTTACGTATATCCGATAATATAATTTTTGAAAATAAAACCGAACATGTGTCGTTTTCGAATTTGCAAAATAAACTCTGCAGCATAAGTAATCCTGTGGTAATTATAGTATGATTTAAATGTAAAATCTTGCACAATATTAATGTTTAGTCTTTTTTTCGATTTTTTATATAGTATTTGCGTTCTACTTTCCATTCGGCCATGGTTAAGCGATTGCAAATTAAACCTTTTAAGATGACTGTTGAAAAGATACTTGGCAATATTTTTCCAATGTCATTTCAAATGATTTAACAATTACAATGATAGCGGCAAATAAAGAACAAAAACTGAAATGTGACAAAATAAAAAGAGAAAATTTCCTTTAATTCCAGTAGCAGCTGTAACCTTGTATTTTTCTATGGATATTAAAATTTTATTGTTTGTATGTGTATTTATTGTGTTTATGAAAAAAGGGATAAAAATGTTACAGTTCGACAAAAATCGATGTACAGTCGTTGAATAAAATTTAAATGCATCTTTAAAGTTTTCAATTTAAATAATAATATGGACATGGTGGACGAAGATGATGGTTTCCATGATATTTGCCATGTTAAATCAATGTATGCAAATTTAGTTTTTCTCGTAGCTATATTTTCTAAGGCGTGTTCAAACTTTAGTAAACAACTGTATTTATATATACGCGCACAAAATATCGTTTACTTTCGTTTGTACAAAAAAATGTTTTAATGGCTGTATTGTATATGCAGCTTTAATGGTATTTCCTTTGCAAAAAAAAATTGTACCATAGAAATTAATTCATTTTTTGATATGTGTAAAAAGATTGAAGGGACGAAGAATAAATTTAATGTTAATTGCTTACGACGGAACATTTTCTCAGTTGGAAGTTTCTTCCAACATGTGTTATGAACTGAGTGTTATGACTTGGTATTTAAATACGTATTTAGTTAATTTTCATTTAAATTTAAGTTGCATTTAAATATAACTTCAGTTTTTCAGTGCTAAAGGCCGTATGACGACACAGCATTTATTTTTCATTAATTAAAATAAAATTTAAAGAATAAAAAATTTATAATAGAATTTTTATTTGAACTGTAGTTATTACATATTAAAGAAATTTTGTTGTGTTCAAGTTCACAGTTAATTTCTCACAACATTTTGAAGAAATTGCATTCCTGATTAGAATAAGGGAAAAAAGGACAGTTAATCTCCAACACTAGTTGAGTATAATACGTATTTTCTATGCCACTACGCATGTCATCAGTACTCTTTGTGTCAACAGAGAAGTAGTTGTGAAGTCATCAATATCATATATTTAACTCGTCAGAGCTTATGCGTAGTGGCATAGAAAATGCGCATTATACTCAGCTAGTGTTGGTATACAACAAAGCCAGAAAGAAACAAATAAAATGCAACAAATAGAATTTTCATTTAAAAACACGCTAAAGAAAAATATACGGTCAAAAACTAAGCTCAAAAGCGCTGACATTATGTATAAATCGCTAAGTTGTCAACATATAAAAGATTTTAAGCTGAAACTTTTTAAATTTTTTTTTTAACAGTTACTCATATTTTATCGATAACACTAGTGGACGATTTGACGTTTTTGCATTTAAATTAATATTGGTTGTACTCTTTGTACATGGTTAATTTTCCCGTTACAATATATTTGTGCTTCTCTCCAAAATTGGAACAATGTAAGAAAATGTAGTGTCATAAGGGCTTAAGCATTCGAAAACACGTGGGGATATGTCGGTACAAATATGTGTAGGTTCCAGCTTTTGTGTGCGAAGAAAGTTGAAAAAATCTGTGAAAAAAACAAAGTCTTTTATGCATTTTTTAAACAGAAGAAAGTTACTTCGTATACGAGTCAAAAGGCGGAGAGTCACTCGATATCGAGTGGCATCATTTAAAATTTCGATAACGAATGAGAGAATCCTAAAAATAAAGAAAACCGCATAACCGAGTACGAAATCGTTCGCATCCGTATAAGCAGCAGTCTGCTTTGTTAAAAATTTCTAAAAAATTATGATTTATTATGTATTACTGTCCTCCAAATTAGTTTAATTTTTTTCTCTATGGGAAATAAAACTTGGGATTATAATCGATCACTTAACCAGCTGTGCCTTTTCTACCCTTTTCAAAAAGAATGTAACACATAATGTCCGACCATAATTGGTAGGCATCTTAACTGCTTAAGTGTTACTTATCTTACATATAAATGAAAAAAATAAAATAAAGAAAAAATTAAATTATGCATCAAAGCCCTTCATGATTGATAACACTGAGTAGGTACTAACTATCATTTAATATAACAAATCAATTAGAAAAAAACTCACATGTGCAGAAATATTGCTTTCCAAAATTAATATTGAATACTCTAGGAAGTAAATGTAATTAAGAAATGAGCAATGCATAAAGGCTGTGATATTAATGAATTAACGTCCATTTTCACAGTGTTTACTAAACTAAGGAGACAGCAGTTTAACCACTAATGCCCAAATTCACAGTCATTAGTTTGCTAATAGGAATAGTTTAACCAATAATATTTGATTCACAACTTTTTGCTTACTACTAGTTACACCGCCAAATATCATTGGTTAACAAATAGTTAGACAGCAGCTGATTAGTATATTATTATTAGTATTTTTTGCTTTGATATCATCTATCATAATCTATATACTTATATATATATAATACTATAATAATCAGTTTTTTTTAATTTCGATAATATTTTGGTTTTCCCGAACCAATTTCAGCAGCAATTCAATATCCTGCATTTTTAAGAAATAATAGAGCAAATGTAAATAAAAACCATAAATTTCGATCATTTCTTTTTTTTTTTTTTTTTTTTTTTGTTAAGCCATTGTCATTAGTTTAGTGCTATAAGTTGGAAATGAGGTTTTGAAACGGGAGTTATAAGGAGTAGTGTTTATTGACATTCGATTTGAATCTTCCCACGTTAAAAGTGACAGGAAAAACCTGTGCAAAGAGTTTATTCCACATACGAACTGCTCGGGCAGAAAACTAGTTTCGCTGCCAAATCGGCCACAAATGGATGCGACCATAGTAATGAACGCATTTCGGGAACAAATTTCCTGATTTCATTGGAGCACATCGCATTATAGCAACGATAGCGACGATGCTCAAGAGAACCAATGAGTATCTTCGCCGTCTCCTGTACTCGGTCGAGTAACTTCAAAATAGTCTTTGAACCGCCGGCCCATACATGATAGCTGTATTCCATTTTCAGTCGGATGTAAGTTAACTAAAGACTGTAAATATGAGCCTAACTAGTCCACATTTTTCAATTTGCTCATGTGTTGTGATTTAAAGTTTCCTGCTTTCTTTTCTTTCTTAATCTATGTATTAAAAAACAAATTAATGTTGTAGAAAAAAAAACAAATATGAATTCCCATTTTCTCCGCCTACATCAAAGGATTTTCTTTTCAATTATGAATACCTCCGCCTTCTTCAATGCCTCAAACAACTTGACGAATGCACATATAGTGTCATACACATATGTGTGTATATGAATACGAATACATATTTAGAAAGTGAAAATAAATCCTTCCGCATACATAAACATGTTCTCATTACTTAAAATATAACTTGAGGAAAAAACATCAATCTTTAAATGTCACTGAACAGGAATGATTAAAAGACACATTTTGACAAACTTATCTGACGCATTCGCGCAGTTAAATTCTCTTACACCTGCTATCACATGCATACTAGTGGATATATTTTTACTTGCACTAATACTTCTACAATTCAATTTTGGCGCTCGTATAAAAGTTTACACTCAGCTGTTTTTTAAGTTTTACAATTGCTTGTAGTTTAGAATGTTTGTTTTATTTACAATATTTTTTTTTTGCGATTGCCAGAGTGTTATGAATAATTTAAAATGTTGATTAAGTTCCACTATTTGGTTAAAAGAAATAACAAAAACTGATGGTATTACTTTCGCATTTATTTCAAATATGAATAAGCAAAAATTTACTATAATAAAATAAGCAGAATAAAATATAAAAAGAAAACAAAAGAATACTAATTTTATTTATAATTTGAACGCGAGTTTTCAGACTTAATAAACCAATATTTACCCATTCTTCTGAGTGCTCTTCCTCAGGGAATTAAATATGTAATAGTAATATTACAAAGGAAGTCGAAAGAAATAATTTATCAATAACTAGTTGATCCGGCCACGTGTAGCTTTAGCTGTTATAATAGTTTTATTTACGAAAAGTATATGCCTTATATGTCCTTATTTATTTATTAAAATCGGTTAGTTAGTTTCGGGGTCTTATCTTTGAAAAAATAATAGTCTATGTGTCTACCTATCTAGTCCAATATCAGCTCTCTGGTTCTATGAAGAGTGAGCAACCGTACATCAGATGAAAGTGCCACATGCAAAAAAAGATCAGCTTAGTCAGGCTGATAAAAATTGCCATTTTTCTTATTTTTTTCTATTACTTTCTCTCCCATATACCAATTTTCAGCTCTGTAGCTGTAATCAAAGAGCAAAAAAATTTACTATCAAGTCATTCAGACCAAAATGAGAAACATTGGCTTTAACCGTTCTCCAGATATACAGGGTGTCTGGTAGCAGATTTATTGTTTCAAACTTAAATAAAAAACGTAATAATTGACACAAAGTTTTATTAAGAGCATTGAACGATAGAATGGAAATGCGGATTTTATTTTTTAAAGAATCCAGTTCATCAAGTTCCTTCAGACTTTTTTTTTTTAAATTTCATGAATAATCGCTCTTAGAAGTCCCAGTGAGGCTGCTCTATTCCAGTTCAATGTTTTCGGGAGTCCTTGAAGATCGACTAGTCCATCACTTTTTCGACGAATACCGAACTTTGAACAAAATTGTCGATGAGCAATTACGTAAGAATTATTATTCTTAAAAAATGTCTCAACAACGAACGCGCGATGCTCACTCGACCACTGCGACATCGTGACTAACAAATCCGCACAATCGATAATTCCAACGGTGCCACCCTCTCCGCACCGTTTATTACTTTTTGAAATATCCGTATTTAAAAATATAAATTTGCTACCAGACACCCTGTACAAGCAACAATATCTACTTTGGGCCCTCTTGTCCAATTTCGCTCACATTTTGACTGATTATTTGTTTTAACTACAAAGTCAGGGGGACTGTATTCAGAAACTTACACTTCAACCCTTCTCAAGATATGCAAATATAAATATACATATATATAAATAAATACTTTGTTTGGGCGTGGTAACTCCCAGTTGGAATTTTTGATATTTATATAGCTCCTTCCAGATAGACAGAGAGATATTTGTATGATTTAGTCTGAAACTGGTATCAACCCAGGACTTTTTTGGTTTTGTAGTCAACGTGCAGACTATTTCCATCATCGCCACCCTATCAGAAAAGATATATTTATAAAAATGCACCCGTAATATTGCACTTTATATACCATTTTTTTTTTGTTTCTCCATGGAGCTACCAGACAAGGAAGCAAATAATTTCTGGAGGCGTAGGGGATTGAAAAGTCTTGATGTCCTTATGCTGGGCGGTGCAAGGACCACACGGTTACTGGGAATAGGTAGGAGGAACTTCAGGCCTCCAATAACAAAGGGGACCATTTTCCAAGTTATGTGAGAATCACGAGTAGACCATGCAACACATTAGCTGTCACTGTACTGGCTTACAGCAAAGCGGGCTTAGGTGGCTGGACAGTGGATTCCTGGTCGGGATAAGTGATATCGCGGATCGTGATATAGAGGATATCAGGGACTTCATTGTGAGTATAGCTTGGCTGTAGGACAGGTGATGTTGTGTGGAGGCGGGATCTAGCTACCTCTTCTTCTTTCTCTCTAATGTATTCTAGTATTCCGTATTCTATTTTGAATAGATTAGTGATGAAAATGGTAGGAAGATAGAGCTAAATTCTCATACAATACTGCAGTTGCGTGTAAATTATAAAGCAAAGTTGCGGCGTCTCTGATGCTATTTGTGAGCCATTATTTTTAAGCTAATAGAAGTCATTTTATTTATTATTTTACTTCGCCGACGTTTTATTGCTTAAACACCAGGTTCTTCTATTCGCAGAGTCAACATACGAAGTACTCAGTCATCAGCCGAATTTCAGAAAAAAGATGAAAATTTTGCCCATTTATTAATGTAAATGCTGAAGTATGTAGATATGTATGTACATTAGGGTGGATGAAAAAAATAAATTTTGTTTGCTATCATCTCAAAAGATTCTAGCAGATATAAAAAAAGACATACCAGAAAATCAATTTCATATTTTGATTGACACGCGACGCTCAACGACCGATAACTTCTAACGAGTTTTGCGAAACAATCATCATCATGACAAGAATATCTCCATTGCCTGATAATCATTGATCGTCGCGTAGAATCAACTTCTAGCAGATATAAAAAAAGACATCCCTCAAAATCAATTTCATATTTTGATTGACACGCGACGCTTAACGACCGATAACTTCTAACGAGTTTTGCAAAATAATCATCATCATCACAAGAATATCTCCGTTGCCTAATAATCATTGATCGTCGCGTAGAATCAACTTCTAGCTGATATAAAAAAAGACATCCCACAAAATCAATTCCATATTTTGATTGACACACGACGCTCAACGGCCGAGTTTTGCGAAATAATCATCATCATCACAAGAATATCTCCATTGCCTGTTAATCATTCATCGTCGCATACAATCAACTTATGAATCTGGTGTCGTGGGAGAGGTTTCTATGTTTACTCGGAACTTCTGAGGTGATAGATAGCACTTGAAAAAGACAAACGAACTATTTTCTTGTTCACCTTAATGTACGTATGTAAATTTTAACAAGCATACGAAAACGTGTGAATATTATTAAAATGAAAAGCTTTCATGCTTAAAATTTGATTTTGTTCTCTCAGGCGTTTTTAAAGGCTGTAAAAATTAATGATATATTTTATTTTCTACATGCATATGTCTATATGTCTGTATGTACGTACGTATGTAATGATTGTAAATTTGTGTATTATACAAAATATGCAACATTTTTATGTAATAAAAAGTCTTGGTATTTATGCATAGAAACCAAAATCAAAGTAAATGAACGTGTTTATATTTTTACAGAAAATAAAAGAAATTTCAACTTCAGATAAACAGCAGGAACTACACGTGTGTCGTGGAAAAGTAACTACACGTTTCCCAGATAACATTTATTATATTTTACATTGACTTTCTTGTCAACTTGATTCGGTGCTATACTATGTACTTCCCGTAGACATCGAGTTGGAAATAGATAGATATATAGATAACGCAGAGAAGGATATAGATACGAGCAGAAGAAAGTGAGACAGTACTCATACACAACTCTGCTGTTGCGCATTTTTTTTTTCTCAAAGGATGGCGATGGCACGATGGATGGTAGTCTGCACGTTGACTACAAAATCAAAAACAGACCTCGGTTCAACTCCAGTTTTAGACTAAAATTATATAAAAAAAAAAAAACATCACTGAACAATACCGGCTTCATCTGATAGAAATCCACAATCACATCAGAACGCCCTCCTTCGTCGGTATTGTGTAGCACCGGCGAACTAAAATAATAATAAAAATGGCTACTAAACCGAAGCTTCAGCACTGCTACGAGTATAAACAAACAAAGAACGTGCGAAAGCAGAGCTGTAAAATAAAAATGTAATTAATTAAGCTACACCTCCTGTCGTTTCTCCTACTATCCCTTTCCCATAGTTTCAGCACAATGCTTCGCATGGGTAGTAGTCATCTCCTGAGTGCTGGTCTCAGAAAAAAAAAAAAAAAAAACGCACAGTTGCCGCGTCTTTGCTGTTATGTTAACCCATTAGACTTCAAGTTTAAGATTAATTTATAATCTGGTCTTTTGTACCGGTAATTCAATAGTTACTTTTCGCAATTGGTTCCTATATACATACATACATTAGTAAATGTTTCGAAGGTTTCGTATATGTGTAAGGAAATCTAAAGATTTCTTGACCAACAATCAGGCGGATAGTGTAGAGAAGGCATCGGCGGTGAAGTGATACCAAGATAGAGAGGTTAATTTTTCCACAACTGTACAGTTGCGCATTTCTTAATTAGCGCTGCGGCTCGTATTAATTTTTAAGCTAAAGGCGAGCGATGGGGTGGCGAATTTTGTAAACAAATCTTATAATAAGATTTACAAGACGTCGCAACCTACTAAGAGAAGATATAGAAGAACCAGAGAAAATCTCCAAGCAATAAAAAATTCGAGACATAAATAAAACATGTGCAAGATGTTTTCTAACACTCAAAGTTAGAAATAACATAGTAGAGTAAATTTGCTGAAGCAAAGACGATATCCTACCCGACAAGGAATTAATATGACTCACGAATGGCAGACTAGAGTCCAAAAACAAACCCAAGCATTTCTGATTCTGCACTACTTCCACAGAATCCAAAGTAGAAATTAGTTTAAAAATGACGACAAGGGCGACCGACAGTGTTCCAGCTAAATTTAAAGATTATTACGAGTATGTAATAGTCTGTATTTAAACGGCGCATTTTGTTCTGCAGTTTTTTTTTAAGTCGCTTCGAGACACTTGTCGTTTTTTCCATTTGAATCTTCTTAAAGCATTTATTTTTGTTCAACTTTTAAACGATTTAAAATAACATTCAAATTATAAAATTGAATGTAAACACTAATATAATAAGCGTGTTCTACCGCTATTAAATGATTAAAACTTCTTTTGAATAAAATTGAAAGAGCATTGCAAACGTAACTTTTATAACATGTAATTGTTGCTGTACAAAAGTACTTCTACCACACCATACACGAAAGGTTATTTTTTAGAAAAACGTACCTTTTAAAATATTCTGTTCGAAAATTGTCCTCTTTCGCAAAACTTTTGAAAGTTTTTGACAAAGATACTTTTAAAAATATTTGAGCAGTAATACAACTCTTAGGAGAAGCTTAAAATTGCATTTATTATGAAATGTGCCAAACTGGAGTTCAGAAATCTTTAAAAGCTGCCAATACACTCGAAACTATTTTCAGAACAATGCAATATGAGTATTACACTTTTTTTTTAATATTTTCTGCTATAAAATATAATTTTTTTCTCTTTTTAAAAGTTTAGAATAAATCTTAAAAAAAATAGCCAACACTTATCCATTTGCTTTCAATTTATTCAATAATTTTACCATTTTGAATGAATTTTAAAATATCTTTAAAACTTATTTAATTATAATTAAAAAATTTCCATGCAAAAGTTCTCATAAAAATTAAACATTTTTTGCTCGAGTAAAAAAGATGACAAAACTTTCTTTTCTTGTACCAGCACTCAGAGGATGACCCCTACACATGCAATGCATTGCCCCGGAACTGTAGGAAAGAGATAGAAACGAAGCTGCCAGTTGGTAAAGCGATAGACAGAGAGCAGAGCTTTATTATTTTTACAACTCTGCTTTTGTAGGTTTTTTGTTTATAGCAGTGTTTCAACGCCTTTGATGTCAAGGAGAGGTATTCAATTTTGAAGTTTTGTTTTAGTAGCCATTTTTAGTAATTATTTTACTTCGCCAGTGCTATACAATACCAACGAAGGAAGGAGCCCTGAGGTGCCTGTGGATTAGCTACATCTCAACACATTACTGTTCAGTAAACAGTGACTATGCCTTCACCTTCCGACAACAACTGACACAAGACACATTAATGCACATCAGAAGAAATGTGAAAAATATTTTTTTGACTTCGTTTAAAATTGGACTCGAACTCAGGACTTTTTGGTTTCGTAATCAACCTGCAAACGACTTCAGCCATCGTCACTCTTTGAATTTAAAATCCAAAACAATATGAAAATAGAAATGTAAAAATTTCTTCGTGACGCTTCGGTATGCAACTTTTTCATCCCCATGTTTCTCTAAACGCCTCGCTACAAAAGATTGCACGCAAAAGTTGAAACATTTATTGCAACCTGTAAGTAACCTGTACTGTATCATGGACCTTCAAAGAAAGTTTTCCAAATGATATACATACATACTCGTATGTAGATAAGTTTATAAAAGATATAAATATCCAATTTTTTTTAAAAAAAACTTCTGCAGAAGCTCTAACAGAAGCAAAATTTCTAGAATATTTTTGTCCTGTGGCCAAATTACGTCATTCGATTCGAATCGAAATTTCAAACCTAATTTTACTAAAATGTCAAGGAATTTCATTACATAACGAAGGTCGTATATTTTTTAAATAATCTACAACACGTTGGTTGTCCCACGCAGAGGTATCGCCGGAATTCTGGAGCAAAGGGAACTCCTTCAGTATTATTTTAATTCGTTTGATTTCGAATTCTGAGTATTGAAGAGCTAATTTTTTTATATCTTTCTCTTGATCGAATAATAAAACTTAACACGACATTTTTTCTGTTTTTTTAGTACAGCCACTATTGTGGGAACATTGAACTGCAGTTTTTATGTACCACAATGAACGCTAATTGCTACAAATGTGTATTTCAGCAGGTTTTTATTTACACTCCATAACCTTTTTGGAAATCTCTCATAGGAGTTTCATAGTATAGCACTCAAACACAAACGAAATACATAAAAAATAAGTACTGGAAACGCATATATTTAAGCTTTTTGAACAAAAGGAGTCCATATGCACATACACACACACACACACACACACATACACACATACACACCTATATAAATCATTTACGGTCAGTAAACTTTTTATACTCGCATTAAACAGCGGAATGAAAAAACAAACGCTCGCCCAAATGTATTGAGCGAAATGTTAATAAAGGTAAATCATACTCTTAAGCTGGCCAACTAAACCGAACAAAGTAAATATTAACTGAACTTTTCCTTTTTTTTTTTTAAACATTATTGTTGTTGCTGTTTTGTAAAAGTATTTTCGTTTGTTTGTAAATTTCTTTAAGGCTCATAAATTGGGAAATGATTGAAAATTAAAATTGTATTGCAATTTTTTCCTTCAAGTGTAACAATAAATCGTTTTAACTTGCAAAAGAATTTATATTTTTCAATTTCAGAAAAAGTGGAGAATTCAGTGAAATGGAAAATTATTGCAGTTACGGAAAAAAACCAATTATCCTAATTTTTTTATTGTAATTTTTAAATAAATACTAAAATGATGGAAAAAAGGTTATACTTTACAAAATTCTAAGGAAAGTCAATAAATTGTAGGAAATTGGAACATAATGGACTAAGATATAAAAAAAGAAAAGTTTTACAACATTGTCATGGTGAGTAAGAAGACAACCAAATTATTAGAAAATTTCTGCAACTTCAGAGAAGTTTATCAGGGTTGGTTTAGATAACTTTCTTTTCTATAATTAAGCTTTTTAAATTGAAATTTAAAAATGATATCCGCATGCTAAAAAAAAAGCACCCTCCAGCATTTTGTGTGCTTACGGCTGATTACACTATGCAACAAATTAGAAAAAAAAAATTTTTTTTTAATAATCACTATTTTTTTAAACCAGTGTGGTCACTTAACTACAAAAATCATCATTATTTAAAATCTTACGGTAAGGTTTTTGTAAAAAAAATTTCTAAAATTGGGGTTTTTTGAAGAGGCTGCTCCCTACAGCTGGTTGTAACTTTGGAAAAACTTGTTCAATCTTGTTATGAAATACGTCAAAAAATTTTAAATTATGCCAGCTTTAAGTTTTTTGTATTTAGCCATTAGTTTTGGAGTTATTGAAGAAAAAGTAAAAAAAAAACTTTTTTTTTGGAAAAATCACCAAATTTTTTAATTCATAAAATTCTTAAAAAATAGAAAGCACCAAATAGTTACCAGTTTTACTACATAATCTTAAAGGTAAATGTAATAGAAATAAAATAAACTTTATTTCATGAAAATCTATGGATAAATGCGTGTTTTATTGCCGATTAAGTGAAAGTACCTACTTTAGACAGAAAAGCGATTTTTTTACTAGTGCTATCATAAATTTAAAGAATTGTTAAAAAGTTTTATTAAGAGCATTGAACGATAGAATGGAAATGCGGATTTTATTTTTGAAAGATTATG
This sequence comes from Dexiosoma caninum, assembly GCA_963924685.1. NCBI lineage: Eukaryota > Metazoa > Arthropoda > Insecta > Diptera > Tachinidae > Dexiosoma > Dexiosoma caninum. The sequence goes on from OZ004725.1 coordinate 89,931,119, forward strand.
TCATCCAGATTCTGCAGATCCTCTTTTAAAATTTCATAAATAATCGCTCTTGGAAGTCTCCGTGAGGATGCTCTTTTCCGTATTGAAACTCGCGGATTTTCACGTAAACTGCTGTCAGCCAGTTCAATGTTTTCGGGACCCCTTGAAGATCGACTGTGCCCTGGCAGTGGGGCTTTCATATCTGAAGCAGTTGCGCGGAATCTCTACACGCACGAACGAATTAAATTTACACTCGGTCCATCACTTATTCGCCGAACACTTTGAACAAAATTGTCGACTAGCAATTACGTAAGAATCATTACTCTTAAAACTGTCTCCAACGGCGCCACCCTCTCCTCCGCACCGTTTATTGCTTTTTGAAACAATCGTATTTAAAAATATAAATTTGCCACCAGACATCCTGTAGTTATATTTTAATCAAAAAGATGGACCAAGCATTTTGATTTGATTCTCTAATAAGGAACCAAATAAAATCTCCCTTCATATTTTCATTCCATAGTCCCTGATAACGTTGCTCCATGGTCTTAAGTTGTTGATGAAATCGCTTACCAAGGTCGTCGCTTGCGGCACCTCGATTTTCCGGAAAAAAATCCAAATGCGAATGCAAGAAATGTATTTTTTAGTGCAATTTTTTCGTGTTGCATAGTGTTCTTTTACTTTACAGAAAATTAACTAACTAGCGGTTTCCATCCTTCACCATCCTTCAGTTTCTTAATCCTTGCATGCATTTGTTGTATGCGTAAAATGTTGTATGTTGTAAAATTTTACAGTTAATGTTGTGGCCATTTAGTTCAGTTTTGCTTTGTACTTGAACATAAGTGAAGGGTTTTTGTGTTTCAGATTTAACTTAAAAAAAAAAAAAAAGTTGAAATTTTGTAGCCTGTGTATCTGTACAACTTTTTCTCATATAAACATGGCGATAAAAAATATCTTTCTTACATTTTTAATTTTCCAAAACAAATTTTGAAAAAAATGTAGCTGTCCGTACAAAGTTTGGTGCATCAGAGGGTTTACAAAATAATGCGTCAAAAAGTATAGCAATATTGTTTGTGTTTGTTTACGAAGAATATTTTAATGACCAAAAATAGAATAAAATCTTAATGCTTGTGGAAAAAACATTGAAGGTATGCTGAATGAAATGGCGGAATTTTCATATGCAACAAACTGCGAGGAACACAGTGGCTCTTTGAACTGAAACCGCTTCGGTCATTTTGGGCCAACCTGTACTAAAACCTGGTTTTACCATATATAAATATGTTCTTAAAATATTCTTAAATCCTTCTTTGAATTGGTTTTAAGATGATTCAAAGAAATACAGCACTGATTTTCATGTACTAAAGGCAGTGCTACCAAGTTAAAAAAATTTAAAACATCTGACAATTTAAATAAATAAAAAAATTTAAGCGATATTTGCCAAATAAAGTCACTACAATAATTTAAAGCAATGAACGCAGCAGCAAGAACAATAAAAAAAAGTGCAAAATAAAAAAAAAACTATTGGGTAGAGCATAATCGTAATGCTTTCATCGAGTTGTGGGAGGAGAAAATAAATTAAATTTTACTACACAAACTGTATGTTAAAACCTGATTTACTTCTAGTGAGAACTTAATTTTGGAAATTTTTTTTACATGTCTATATTTTTTATATTTATCAATTATAATTCAGAGTGGCGATGGCTGAAGTAGTGTGCACGTTGACTACAATACAAAAACAGACCTGTGTTCGACTCCAGTTTCTGACAAAAATCATAAAAAAAACATCTAGAATTTTTTCTGATGTGCAATAGTGTGTCTTTGTGTGTCAGTTGTTGTCGGAAGGTTTCAGTGGCGAAGGCACAGTCACTGGTCACTGAACACTGCATCGCATGTGTAGGGGTCATCTCCTGAGTGCTGGTCCCAGATAAAAAAGAAAAAAAATTATTTACGAAGTCTGTTCAAAAGAAGAGGTGAATTTTGAATTTTTTGAAAAGTATTTATTTATTCATCAATATCCATTCTGTCCCCTTCAGATATAATGCACTTATGCCAGCACTTCTTCCAATCCTCGAAGCCCTTCTGAAATGCGCTTTTCGGTATGGCCATCAGTTTGTTCTTCGATTTTGACTTTATCTCATCAATTGTGGCAAAATGCTTTCCTTTCATTAGTCTCTTCAGTTTTTGGAATAGGAAAAAGTCGCAAGGAGCTAAATTTGGTGAATAATGTGGTTGAGGCATGACTACGGTGTTGTTTTTGGCCAAAAAATCATTAACAAGCATTGATGTATGAGCTGGTGCATTCTCATGACGCGGAATCCATGATTTTTGTCCACAATTCCGATCGTTTGAGCCGTATTGCTTTTTCACCTTTTCTTATGAACAAACCTCGGAGACATATATACTAATCTAAAATAACCGTACGAACCGTTCGTTGGCAAGAACTCATAATGTACATACCACGGCATTGTAATCGAAGAAAATAAAATTCACCTTTTCTTTTGAACAAACCTCGTATGCATAGGTGTCGATGATATTGCCAACTGCCACATTTTGTTCTGTTAGATTAACAAACACTTTTCGGTTTAATTGTGCCAGTTAAAAGTTAATCAAATATTGTGCAATACACCGACTATTAAAGTTCGAATTAAGTTTTAATCAGACATTGTGAAAATGGCCGTTATACGCACATGAAATGATACACGTTGTAAATACGTACTAGTATATTGTTGCGTATAAGTAATATGTGTTGCTGATAATTAATCATACGCAAAATGTATGTTGCTTTGGTGCTGAATTGACGTCTCAAAAGTTATTAAGCCAACCATCTGACACACGTCAAAGTTAATAAACGTTGCCATACCAACACCTCGAGCCTTTCATGTCTTCACTGATAAATTTAAAATTCTGTAGAAAATTATTCGTTATCGCTACTCTTTTTGTCTACTTCAAAACTAATTTATTTTTCAATTTTATGGAATTTTGGCAAGGTGCAAATAAATTTGCCATGTTAACGGTGTAACCATATAAATTGCTGCGTCATTGTAGGGCCTTAAAAAATTTATAAATAAATTCTGCAATATTTTAGGCATACAATTGAAAAATAATATATTTTTGAGACAGCAATTTTCTTTTTATTATTTCCAGCAAATATGGATTTATTAGCGAGATATACTTTCTGTTTCTTTTGTTCTTTGACAATTAAAATTTTATATTTCACATACAGACAAACTAAAAGTTTGCACAATCACAAGAGCGTGAAATTTGCAAGCATTAACCATCTCCCGCTTTCACATTTCAAAACAAATGCTTCAATAGCGCAATGTTTTAAACATATAAACGAATGCAGTATTTTATATTATAGAACAACGGAACACAACATAACCAAAACCAACGAAATACCGGCTTCAGCTGATAGCAATCCACAATCGCATCAGAACGCCCTCCTTCGTCGGTATTGTGTAGCACCGGCAAAGTAAAACAATAATAAAAAAAAAAAAAAAAAAAATTGCTACTGAACCGAAGCTTCAGCACTGCTAAAAGTATAAACAAAGAACGTGCGAAAGCAGAGCTGCAAAAATAAGTAAGCTTCACCTCCTGTCGTTTCTCCTACTATCCCTTTCCTAAAGTTCCAGCACAATGCTTCGCATGTGTACGAGTCATCTCCTGAGTGCTGGTCCCAGATAAAAAAAAAAAATAGGATGAAATTGATCTAGAACATCGCTGAACTAGAACATAACTGAAGTATTTAGAGGTTCTTCTGTTTACAAAACGTTGTTATTATTATTATTGGGCCAGGAAGCAAATTGACCAAGAAGATCAATTGTGCAAAGTCCGAAATATTGTACCCTCTCTTAAGGCTTCTAATGAATCCAAGCACTATTTGGGGTCTGGTGTTCCATAGCGTCTGTGGAGACACCACATTTTACCCATATGGTGAAACCTCTGTCTACCGAGTGCAGGACAGTCACAAAGAACGTTTTCATTTTCAGTGTCACTTTCACAAAATGGACAGAGATTGGTCTTGGAGAGGCCAATTTTGTAAAGGTGGTACCTCAGGTCACAATGGACTGTGCAGTACCCCGTTAATAGGCCCAAGTCCGCTCTATTCAGCGAAAGCAGCCTATTTGAGATCGCCCTATTCGGGATCAGGAAGTGTTTGGCCGACGGCACTATTATGCCAGTGAGCAGCGAATTCCTTTTCCTTCCAGTTTCTAAGAATTTCATTTCTGTGGCTTTACGTAAGTCCACAGAATGGCTCGCGGTCAATTTGGGCACATTTGCACTCGTTTTACCAGATAGGCCGCCATTTCATTACCATCATACCCTTCATGTCAAGGACCACAGCCCAATGCAACGCCGTTAAAGTTGAAGGTGCAGGCACTCACATGCAATTTTCGAGGATATCATGGTCGACTGAAGTGCCCCAAGCACCGCCTGACAATCCGATAGTATATCGATGTGGGCGCCCCTCACGTTCCTATGTAGCCACTCACCCACACATGTGCCGATGTTGCGTATACACCCATTAGAATCGATTTCCTGAAGCGGGACCCGTTGATTCCCGCCGCTGTTCTACCATCTTCCAGCTGGGACCCTTCAGTATACCATACCTGAGATTCAGGCTCAAAGTTGGTAGAGTTGGTCCACCAGTTATAACGGTCGTTGATACCAACCCGGAAGTTTCTGGAGAGAACCATAATTTTACATTTTCCGCTATGTATTGTTATTTTTTTTAATTTTTTAGACGGGCACTCAGAGGAAGTAGGCAATGAGGTTTTAAGGGGGGACTATATGCAAGTAGTAGTGCCATTCGATTTGAATGTTCCTACGATGTATAAAAAGTAAACAGGTCAGAATCAGTAAAGTATGTGTTACTCTGTTTTAAAAAACCGATGCTTCTTCTTGAGACTTGAAAAAAGTGCTCAGTAAGACGAACACCACATTTAATTTGTATGCCAAGAAGATCAACATCTTCTGATTGTTCAATAACTATAGATAAAACAGCATCAACGGGCATGCATCGGTGTGTAAGCATGCAGCATTGGGTGCTTCGAGTGCAGAACTCGACTCTGTAAACTTAAGCCAATTTTTCTGAGGTTACTATCCAATGTATCACTCATATTTGGCCGCAACATGCCGATCTCAGTTGATGTTGGCCTATAATGAAATAAGTGTGAATATGACAGGTTGTAAGCTTTAGACTAAAAGTAATTAAGGAAAAAAGTAGAAGAAAGAATGCAGCTTTAGAGTAGCCTAATGTTAGATCGATGTCAGGTCCATATACTATATCACATATTCATAAACTTTTTTTTTGTTTATAAAAGGTTTCAGAATTTAACTTTTTATAGAAATTTGTCTTCGGTGAGCTTTCTCGGGGATCGCGCTATAAGAGTTGCCATAGACGAGATCTCATCTAACGAGTTCAAGATTAATTCAGCGGTACCGCAGATAACAGCAGCATTTTGCCATTCTTATTCATTTAATTATACGCCAACATCAACTGGAATGAGTGCGATGAGGCAAAATATGAATGATTCAAAAAAAAGAAAAATGGGGTCGATTACAAACTTCGCAAGGCCTTACATACCGACGCTGCTACATTTTTAATTGTGGGTGGTAAAAACATTGAGGAATCAGAAGTTCCTGGTAAGAAAAATCGCATAATATCAGATTTTATTTACATTAAAATTTCACATCTTAATTATTTTATTTCCAAAGAGAAATGAAAACACAACTTTTGAATGCTGAAACAACTTTAATATTAAAATGCAACGTACCCTATTGCAATTATGTTTTTAACGTGAAAATATTCAAAAAGTTTGTAATTAAAACGTGAGAAATTAAAATACGTACTTCAAAAACAAGTAACTGCAACTGCAGCAGCACCAGCAGTAGCAGTAATAAAAAAAACTAACATTTCAATGGAACAGAGTACAGCAAAATGATTATTGGTCGCAGCAGCGCAAAGGTAATATTTAATGAAAATTTTAACTTACCTATAAATCTCTAAAAGATGAAAGGCAACAGCAAATTAGAATATTGTTTGTGCTTGCAATTGAATTATTTGGGTTTGGAACGAAAATTTATTCTCATTTTCGTTTGGAATTTATTTTAGATTTTAATTATAACGCGTGGCAGAAACGCATTTCTACGTATTATTATCACTTCAATTAATTTAATATAATTTCTAAATTTACTTTTTTCCACACTTTCATAAATGAAATTATTTGATTATTATTATTTTCGTTATTGTATGTTATTTTTAAATTAGTGTAATTTCAGACAACATTATTAATATTTTTTCTTTTGGAATTTATTTAACATGGGTTCATTCATTTGTCACAAAATGTTTGTTCTATTCCATTGAATTGTTTGAGCGAATGTATGCGAGCGAGTGTGCATACGTATTGATGATGTTTGTTGATTTTAGATTTCCGTTTCCGCTTGTTTTATTTCAGCACGTAATTGTCTCAAAGAATTTTTTAAATCTCTGTCTCTCTCTCTCTCTCTCTCTCTCTCTCTTTAAGTTCAAATAGTATTGTGTATTTTATTTCCTAATTTTGTTCACCGTTTTGGTTTTTATCCATCAAATTATTATGGTTGTGTGTATTGAGTGACGTTTGTTGATTTTAGATTTCCGTTTCCGCACCACTTATTCGCCAAAAAAAAAATTGTTAAATCTATAGTAAATTATCTTTGGAAATAGGTTTCTCTTTGAAAATTCTCTGTTTCTTTTTATTACTACTTTATTTCACTTTATTTCAATTATTTTATGGCTTTTGACAATTTTCTGTGTAATTTAATCTCTTCAATTTGTTATTTTCTTAACTTTATTCGTCTTTAATTAAAGACACACAACATTTCGCATTTAAAATGTTTTAATTATTGCTTTAATATTCGGATTTCCTTTTAGAATTTTGAATTTCTTTTCTTTTTTGATGTTTTTCAAATGCAATTAAAACAGGTTTTTTTCCTCACTGATGTGGCCGAATAAAATCTCAATTAAGAATTTTGTGTTAATTTGTTGTGCTTTGTTGTCTTTTATTGATATTTTACTAAAACATTTGTTTGATGATTGTGCAAACAGCGTTTAACTATTAATTTGATCTGTAATAAGCAAAAGAAAAATATTTTGTTTTAATTATTTCGTAAAAAAAAAAGAGTTAACGAAAAGTAAATTATTAAAACTTCAATAAAAGTTGTTAAATTAAAAATTATTTACATATGATAAGAACTTCTAAGAGCTTTTAAAAGGTTAACAAATGCCGAGCGTTATTATTGTACAAGGTGCCCCAAAATGGCCGAAGGGGTTTGAGTTCATTATATCTTCTTATTTGAGACATTGTTATTAATTTTTTTTTTTATTATTTTAAATGGAGAAGCGAGAATCTTTTTAATTTAATTATGAAAACTTATATCACGTAAGTGGTGGTCTTTTTCTGCTTCGCATATTCGTGCTCTTTCCAAAACATTTTCCATAATCTTTCGCAACACTTCAGATGTTATGTTGTTGATTTCGTCGGGTATATTATTTTTTAATTGCTGTACGGTTCCAGCCTTATTAATACATACTTTTCCTTTCAAATAACCCCAAAGGAAACAGTCTGCAACGGTTAATTCCACTAAACGCGGAGGCCAATTAAAAATAAAAATTGCTTAATCAAGTCGTTGGTGATAATCTGTCGGTTTCAATTCTTGGACAAGCTGAATTTTTTATAGAAACATTCTTATTGTATGCAAATTGTCTGCAGCGACCCTCGTGAGCGCCCAAGTTGTGTCGCACGCCTCCTCGTTAATGTTTCTTCATCTGCCCGAATACTCTACTGTATCTATTCAATATTGCCATCCGTATGCTCCGTTCGTCTTCTGGCAGAAGGTTTCTTATTGCCTGTTGTTGCCGAAAATTTGCAACCAGACGATTTATTGTTGACTCTAATAGTCCAACCCGCACATTAAAATAACGACGATATGCACGCTGAATCCAAACAATGGATATTTGATTTAAGAAACGTTGTTCAATTGTGTACTGTTCGATTTTAAATTCTACAAGTCTTCTTTGCAAAATACTGAAAAAAAAAAATTATTAACAAAAAGGACTTCAAACACCTTCGCTCATTTTGGGGAATTAACACCGACACTACTACAAAGCGGACAGTAATTTTTTTATTTTGGATCAAAAGTAATCACCCGGGGCATAAGTAATCACCGGATGTCTTTTTGCTGTAATTTTATTTAATAAAAACCTTTGGATCTGCATGTACGGTCATCAACTCTAGCGGCGGTCACTTAGCCCATATCATAAACAGTGCCAAAATTTGTCTTAAAAAAAAAATTACAGCAAAAGAATATCGGGTGATTACTTTTGGCCCACCCTGTATACATATACGATGAAATGAGGATACTAAAAATTTGCCTGTTCACAGGAATATAATACCATATCGTCTCTTTTTAAACGATATACAACTGAGCTTGTAAATTGGCAACAATTACTAAATAAAATTTGGAAATGTTCAAGTGGGAAAAAAAACTAAACGTTAAGTTACACAAGAAATGTGGTGCTCACAAAACAAAAGCAATATTTAGTATTTAAAAGTTTCTTAAGGTGAATTTAGTAGTTGAAGACAACATCACAAGATCAAGTTTTAATTACAAGGGCAACAACACAAACAAGTTTTACATATTATGACGCAAATGGACTTAATAGCTGTCACTGTGATTCCGTAACCAATGGCAATTGCAATTACATTCTGCAAATGTTTAGTAACAAGTTTTTGATTTACTGATTGACTTGTTCATTACAGAAAAGTTAAATAAGTTCTGTGTTTGACATACTTTATAAACCTGCAATGACTAAACGATTTACGTTTTGATGTGTTTCTTTTCACCCACATTAACCCCATCACTCATCTTTACATTTGTTGTAGAGTAATAACGACGCAAACGTATTTAAACATTAAAATCAATTGCAATTGTAAATTAATTAATTAAACAATATTGCAGAGGTTATTAATTTGATATGATTGCAGCTACTGAATGCAATGACTTTTTTATTTTTAATTTACAAAGGACTCAAATACGAGGTGTGTTCAGAGAATAATGAGAATTATTTAATTTCGCGGGTTTGGTGAGTATACGATTGTCAAAAATTATGTTATATATATGTATATATTAAAAAGGAGGGGAAAAAACCAGAAGAAGTTTAATGGTTAGATACGTGCATATGTATGCAGTGCCTTATTTCGAAACGCTGTTTATACGTTTGTTCAAATTATTCAAAATATTTTAAAAAGGCTAGCGATCGATAACATGCAGGCAGTCAAAATTATATAGATAATTATACATAGTACCTAAGAAACAAACCAAATCAAAGATAAAATTATAAATCATAAACAACAAAACAGTAGCATAAAAAAATAGAACGTCCGGCAAGGACAACCTTTTCTAAAACACGAGTAGAAGCAATCCGATTTTGCACTCCTACGGTATCACAAGTTAAAGATCTTATTGACTTCTTTGGCAGCACTTCTAATAGATTAACGTTTGCCAATATTTTTAGTTTCAATCAAACGCAAACCCTTAAATATTTAGAAACAAAGACAAAAAACAAGTTATACCATTTTGAAATATGTATAACAGCTCATATATTTGTTATCGTTCATTTGTAGTACTACAGTTACAAGGAAATAAAGTTTCTGTAAGTGTCCTTATTATTAATTGGCGTCATTATAAAAAAGGAGCCGGGTTGTAATACTGTGCATGTCAGTTCCTAACTAATATTTACACAGACTGTCTAGTAATAAAAGAGGAAAATTCAAAATGAATAAATTTTATTTTAATACTGGAGTTATTAATATTACTTTTTTTTATTTGGTTTTTAAAATATGTATGTATGTATGTACTCGTATAACGTTCTGAGAGGGAATAAATGCTATTATAATTATATAAATATTTGTTGAATTTTTCATTGCAGTTTGTAGAAATAAATTTCAAGCTTCAACAAGAATAGAACCCAATTCTTCACAATGTCAACATCAGTAACCAAATGAAAAATCTTTGCATGCCTGCAGGAAAATTAAAATAAAATAAATATTTTCTTTCAGTTAAAATGTATTCTTATCGTAAAATATTTATTTTTTCCGCTTGCTTGCATTTTATAATTTTATTCTAGACGAGCGAGATTTGTTAATTTAATATGCACAAAAAACAACACTTGCTTGCGTACACTTTATTTAATATTTTCCTTGCTCTCTTCCTGCGTTTCTTGGGAATAATGTTTAAGTTGGTATGATGATAATTTGTACATTTGCTAATTATAATGACCGTATAACGAGGTTAAAGAGGATGTTCACTTTTTTTATGTTTTTATTTTATTATTTTAGTCTTCTTGCTTTAAAGCAAACAACTGAATTTCAGCTGCTAAAAGTAAACAAGGACATAAAAAATCACACACAAATACATATGTATGTATGTATATCTTACACGAACATAAACACCAGCTAAATGTTATCTTTAGAAAAATTACGGAAATGGAAGCATGAGAATAATTGTAGTACGCTTTTCTTCCTTTTTTGCAGTTTCTTGTTTTTTTTGCAGAGGCAACATTTAGCAAACACAAAGTTTCGCTTATTATTTTCACGCTAACACACTCAAGAAAATGTTTTTTTCTTTAAGATTTTTGTTTTCGTTTTCTTTTCTAAGAATATTTTTTATTAATTAAAAATATTTATGCAACATTTAGTTCAAACAATAACAAGGATCGCCGCTATTACATGAAATTATTAAAAATCTAAGCGCGCAATTTGGATAAAAAAAATAGAATGGCTGTTGTAGCCAAAGGTTAAAACCGTTATGTGAAACATGTTGCTGCTGTTTGGTTTTTATTAAAGCAACTGTTGCTCATTTATATTCAGTTGGCTGTGTTCTGTTTTCTTTTTCTTTACATTTCTTTCATACACATCTTTCTCAATGTTACGATTTTTCCTAACAGTCAAGTTTATTGCTTCTTTCTGTCAAGGAAGCCCTTAACATGCAGCCGTTAAGTAATCAAGAAATAAACTACTACTGTTAAAGTGCAACTATACGTCCGCATACACTTCTACATATATGTAAATATATGTATGTATGTAAATGAAGGTGTCCATATACACATCTTCATTAGCAAGTAAATATTATAACAGTAAAAGTGAAATAATGTTATTCACAAGGTTGCCAGATAATACAGAAGAAAATAGCAACTTAGTTTTGAAAATAAACAAGCTTTACGCCAAACTGTTTGAGAATTAAATTTGGAAATAATTGTGAAATAGTTTATTTTTGTAGCGAATTCATAAATAGCGCAATAGGAAGCTGTAAAATATAAATAAATGACAAGAATACTTTACAATTGCTGATTGTTTTTCATAGGCAAGAAAATAAGTTGTATTGCAAATTAATTAAAAAAAAATTAAAATTAAAGTAAGGGGTCTTTCATGCTAGCTTCTGTTCTGTTCATATTTTTTTTATATGAGAGCAGCACTCAGGAGATAACTCCTACACATGCGAAGCATTGTGCTGGAACTATAAGAAAGGGTGACTATGCCTTCGACACTGAAAACTTCCGACAACAACTGACACATAAAGACACACTAATGCACATCAGAAAAATGCAAAATGTTTTTTTTTCTTTTCTTTTTATAATTTTAGTCTGAAACTGGAGTTGAACCCAGACAATTACTAGGAATGCTTCTTTTTTTTGGCAATCCAGAAATGTTTAGAAAACAAAAGCATAAGAATCCATTCAAGCAACGTGTTGCCATTATTACAACAAGTCCTTTACATTCGAATTTAAGTACCTGTTTGTGTAAATGTAAACTACCAAACAAATTTCCTTTCAGTTGTACGAGAATATTCACAGAAATTTTTCACGTACTTACTAACACTCGTATGTGTTACACACATATTCATGCAACATATTTTTGTAATTCATACAAATAATATAAAACACAGCTAGCAGAGAGAAAAACACTCAGAGAGCTTAAGCTGTTTTGCACTCTTTACTGTTGGAAAGAAAATGTATTGCCAGAGTTGCATAAACATATGTATATGCTTAGATTTCACTTAGAAGAAAAATTTTAGAATCATGTCATCTTTTAATTATATAATTCTCAATTATTTTTTTACAGTATTTCTTTTATCTACGTATATAGATTCTGAACTTTTTCAAAATCCTAATGGATGGAGTCTCATCAAACGAGTTCAGAATAAATTCAGGCGTACCGCAGGGTTCGTTATTTAATTTTATAGCCATAGATTGTGGCGCATTGATTGTGGCGTGTCATCAGAATTCTAATATCAATTCTCACATCAAGTGTATATTATTAAAATGTATAAACAATGTTATAATGTCTTGTAAACGGTATTTTAATGCGTCATCTATAGATATGAATGGTATAGATATCAGGTGTGGCACATGTGCTACACATTCTCTAGCTACACCGCAGCCTAATAAATATTAAGAAACGAGAAGCTCTTGATGTTCTTGACAAAAAAATTTTGTGTCACTTAAAAAATTTTGCAGGTCTCAAACTCAAAAGAAGCATTCATCTACCCTAGCCTTTTGAAGACATTGTCGGATGTTCTTCACGACATCTGATCTCCTTACTATCTATTACTATGTTCAAACGGACACCAATGTTCGTGGTTCGCTCTCTCATTCGTGGTTCGTACTCCAATACTGATTGCAACTACTTGGCTCCTCATACAACATTTTGAGAGCGAACCATGTTGGTTCATTTTGAACCGACTACGAACCACAGAGACATTAGTATTATCTCTAATTTTGATAAAAAATTATCGCTACTTTATCTGAACTAACTGGAAAAAAAAACAAAATAGAAACAATATAAACAAAAAATAATTGTGTAAAAGAAAATAAATAAAAGCATTTGCAAAAATTATATAAAATAAATTTTAAGGGTCGATGTTGATTTTGAGTAAAACACAAATTATTTAGGAATTATTGTCATTTCTTTTTATTATGATAATATTGGTATAGTGCAATTATGTATGGAAAAAAATATCGGCCAAATGGCCGCCGCGACTTCGGCGGCACACCTCCATCCGAAGGTCCAAATTTTCGATTACGCTGATCAATAATTGAGGTTCTATGCCATTAATGTGCCGAATTATCTCATCCTTTAGATTTTAAATTGTTGCTGGCTTATCGACGTACACCTTTTCTTTCAAATAACCATAAAAAGAAAGAAGTCCAACGGTGTCAAATCACATGATCTTGGCGGCCAATTGACATCGCCACCACGTGAGAGAAACGCGGCCATTGAATTTGTCGCGCAAAAGAGCCATTGTTTCGTTAGATGTGTGGCAAGTGGCACCGTCCTGTTGAAACCACATATCGTCCACATCCATATCTTCCAATTCGGGCCATAAAAAGTTCGTTATCATCTCACGATAACGAACACCATTCACAGTAACTGCCGGCCCGACCTCATTTTGGTAAAAATACGGCCCGATGATGCCGCCGGCCCATAAACCGCACCAAACAGTCACTCTTTGTGGATGCATCGGTTTTCCAACAATCACTCTTGGATTATCATTCGCCCAAATGTGGCAATTCTGCTTATTGACGAATCCACTGAGGTGAAAATGAGCGTCATCACTGAAGATGATTGTCTTCGAAAATTGATCATCCACTGTTGCCATTTCTTGCCACCATTATGACGTTTGGAATGGTCAAGAGGCTTTAGTTCTTGAGTCAATTGTATTTTGTAAGCGTGTAAATGCAAGTCTTTATGCATAATGTTCATCAACGACGAGCGTGAGAGGTGCAATTGTAGGGCACGACGACGAGTTGAGGTGAACGGCTCTTCAGCCACACTATCGCGAACAGCAGCAATATTTTCTGCAGTACGAGCTGTACGAGCATGCACTGGTCTTTGCACATCTCCTACAGACACGTTTTGCGTAAATTTTTGCACGATTTTTCCGATTGCACGCACATTTGGACAATTAAAATTACCAAAAAAATGACGTAGTGCACGATATGCATTTTGATTTGAACGCCCATTTTCATAATAAGCCTGAATATCTTTAACGCGTTGCTCGATTGTGTATCTCTCCATGGTTCAAATTGAGTTAATCTAAAATTGAGATATGTTAAATTAAATGCAGAAATAAACTTGACGTTTAAGTGTGGTTCACATTCAACATCGGCCCTTAAAGTTTAACAACCCTTTAGTATGCATATGTATAAAAAATGCAAAAAAAAGAAATTGAGAAAACAAAATACCAACATGAACCACGGACTGTCGTGTGAGCACCATTTCTGACAATCGTGGTTCATAATGCCGTGTAAACATGGTATATTCGGTATTCGACCGAATATGGAATGCACCTCTAATGCATGGATCGGTGCTTCAAAATCTATTTTTATACTACTGCTCTAGAGTAGTCAACTTTATTGGCTCGGTATTTTACTTCTGCTTCAATGGAATGTTCTCCAAAGATGTCAGAAAACCCGTTCCCGAAACGCGGACATTTATAGCTGTGACAAGATTATCCATGAGAGGCACCCATTTATGGTAGATTTACAAACGAATCGCACTACGCATTACAGAGCAAATTGGTTTTTTTTAGCTAAATTGTTCGTATGTAACATAAACTCCCTGTAGAAGCCTTCCTCGTCAATTGTGATGTTGGAAACTTTAAGTCGAATGTTCACAAATATATAAGTGTATTGAAACCGCATGACTGGGCCTATCGCTTTACAGCAACATGTCTACCTAACCTAAACTTTCTTTTTTTTTAACAAGGCACAATCTGCGAAGCTCTTATAGCTTCTCTGCAGAAACACACAGGGTCTAGGCGGAAATCGAACACTCAACCTCCAGATCAGGATAGACTAATTTAAATGCGCTATGCTACGGAGGCATGCCGTGGCATGTATTGATCTTTCGAATAGAGACATTTTTTTTTATTAAATTTTAATCTTTTGTGTTATTTTTGAGTTCTATTGGACTTAAAAAATCACCCGATAGTAAAATTAGTAAAATAAATTATTTTTGAAAAAATAGCAAGTTTAATGGGATTCAGATAATAGTTCAAAGCCGGGTAATACATACACACACATGATGAGTCTTGGCATAACCATTTATTGTTCAATAAATACATATGCACAACATACACACATGCATACATTCATACACATAGTAAATATACAGACAATGCGAAGACATTCAATTGCAGATAGTAACTTTAAATATAGAAGACATGGTCACTTACCTACTGATTTTCAAAATTGCTGGGCATTTCAAAATCAAAAGGTTTTATGAACGAGTATTTTTTTTATAAATTTTGTGTACTGTATTGTTCGCAATATTAATTTATTTTTATTTGAATATAAAAAAAAGAAAACACCTGTTAATGTGCGTGCATATCACCAATATTTTAAGTTCACATTAAATTGCCTAGCTATTTCTCTTGACACTATTTTAATTAATGCAATCAATTTCAATTTTGACACAATTTATTTATTTTCAACTAGAAGAAACAGAAATAATTTTTTAATATTTATTATTCCTGTGTTTGAGACTTTTGAGGTAAGAACCTTCCTTTGTCATCCGTTTTCTTGAAAAGACACACGCGTTAGTAAGCACAATACGTTCTAAACTAAACAACAACAATCCAGGCACTGAAATTTTTCCCTCACAGAATGATAAAAAATAACCAACACATACACATACATATGCATTTATACACACGCACAGTCATAAGTAATAAAACGTACTTGGATTTCAATACATTTAACAGTTGGTTCAGTTTTCAGTTTTCAGCCTGGATGTTTTACTTCTATTGTTCCTGTTATTCAACTCCCAGGAGCTTAACAGCCGTACGAATAACACTAAAGTAGCGATGCAAACATGTACACATCGACAGCAACAACAACTAAAACAAACACAGTAACAGCAACAGCAAAGCTTTGCTTATGATTTTGTGTACGTAGAGCAATGTGTTTCAATGAAAGCATAACTAGTCACCCACAATATTCACCCAAAAACCATTAAATCATGAATTTACAGACTGTTGCTTACTACGAGGCTTGTTCGATGAATAGAATTACATACATATGTATGTATGCACATATGTATATATGTATATGACTTTAGCTATCAAATAGCCTGACTATAGGCAGTTTATTTTCTTTAATTTATACTTTTTATTTGCATAAAATCTCTCAAACTTGTTGATTCAAATCTTGTTTTTTATGCAGTCTAATTTTGATTAAAAATAAGGCACATGGGAAGTTTGCAGAAATATATTAAGTACGTAATTTATTAACGCTTAAAAGAAATTTAATTTCTTGCATAACAATTCGGTAATAAAAATTCTAATTCACAAAATACAAACTCGAAATCGTTAAAATCTTTCTGTAAATTTTGGTGCACAGTCCTCGCACGAAAATAATCAACGAAACAGTTGTTTCAAAATAATTCGCCTTCCTTCGCCACATTCTCGAACAACTTTCCACACTCTACCAAACATTCTCGATAATTTCAAAAAGGAAAGAAGAACAAGTTTAAAGGGGGTAGAGGAGACATGTTGTGCATAAAACTGTTGCTCCACACTGTTGCTTCAATAGGAACAGGAATGAAAACTCTTAGGATTCTCTCTGTCCCTGTTAGCTGTACAGCAACCAGTGATGTCAAGATTAGAAACAAAGTCATCTTTACAAAAGTAAATTTTTGAGGAATATAATTAGAATTATACTGGGTTCTTAATGGAAAACTCTTGTTTCCAAGTGTGTTACCAAATTTCTCTTTTTTATTTTCGTGTACTATTTAGGCATAAAGAAAATTGATTATTGGAATATTGTATTTAAGTTGTGTGGTGTAGAGGTGGTGTTGGATGAACTAGTTCTAAAACCGCCGGTCTGGCAATGCTGTCAGCTGTTAATTATCTGTCCTCTGAAGTGTTTATTTATTTAGCGTTGCCATTTACGAATATGAATCATTTAACAACCGAACAACTTAATATAGTTAAAATAAAAATAGTTAAAACTTACTGTCCAAATGTGGTGGCGCGAACGTGGCCACGGTGTTATCAGCTTTGGCCTTATAAAAACCGATTTTTTTGGGCCTGCAATTGAATATTACAAAGTACTACATATTTCAGCTCATTGATTTGGGACTCAACTATGAGAATTTAACGTGAAAGTAGCCCCAAAATTAAGAACTTCTGCATGATTCGTTTTGTCAAGTTGACTGCATTAATAATTAAATGGCCACAGGATTTTTTTTACTCAAGGTGGATTTTTACCACTTTTTCTATATTTTCACATGGTTATAACTCGGTATACCGTACGGAATATCTCTTTTGTGTCCATTTTAAATTCCCCAAGTCTTCTTTACAAAATACTGAAAACAAAACCAAAATTATAATAAAAAAGTTATAAGGAATTCAAACAGCTTCGCTCCTTTTTGGCCACCATGTATTTTATGCTCCCTACAAAAATCCCTTTAATTTGATAACCATAAATAGTAAATAATGGCTATTTAAATGCGATAAAAGTACAAGGCTACAATTTTACTCCATATATTTTCGAATTTCGAAAAAGTAAAATTTTTTTCTAGAAGAAAAGGTGATGGAAAAAAGCTTTGTTCTACGTGCAATACCTTTGGAGACATAATTTTTTTTTAAGTTTTACCCACTATGGAGAGAATACCAAACACATGTCCGCTTATTTATAACATGTTCACACGGACAGCAATATTTGTGGTTCGCTCTCTCATTCGTGGTTCGTACTCCGTAATTTTTTATTGAACTGAATTCTATCTTACAATCTTAAATGTGATCTTCAAAAAATTAAATTTTATTCTTGAATTAAGAATTTTTGCTTTTGACTGACTATTAAGATTGAAACGATTTGATTTTGGCCGTAAATTGTCCATTTTAGCACGTTTTTTTCCTTAGTGTACATAATTGAAAGGTCCAAGCATTATAATGAAATGAAAGTCTCATCGAAACCAAAGATTTATGTGAGTTTAATTGAACTTTACTTATGAAGCCGAATAAAAAACGACTTAACGTATGCTTTATTTCGTAAAACGCGAAGTAAATCGCGAAGCATTATCATCATACAGGTAACGCTAAGAACATTGAATCTAAAACGCCGTATACACGATCAATACGCTTGACATCAATTTCGTGTAAGTGTGCTGGATGTTTTGCCATGCATATGCTGTATTTGCTATCCAGCATTGTCGGTGTCACGCATGCGTGCAAATTTTCCTTGACATCACCACGAACATTAATTGATGATTATATTGCACGTGCATTGGCCCATTAAGGATTACACTATGAGCAGGTTTTCTCATTCGATGATGTAATTGTACCCCTGTAGGAGTTATCAAGTGCGTTTCATATGTGAATTTTTTAATTTCTTGCCAATAACGTAATTATTATATGACAGTTGGCAACACTGGAATTAATTTACTCAGAGAGTTCCCAAAAAATATTAGTAAAACACAAAAGAAATAGAAGCTAGCAGGGGGCAAATCCAAAGAAAGCAACAGAAAAAAACAAAATATTCAATTTTAATTTCAGTAGACTCCCGATTATAAACGTGAGGGAGCAGCCATTTTTTGACGAATTATGGGGTTTTCGATTTAAAGGGATTTCAGCTCAGTGCAGGAGCATTAGCCTCTCAATCTGGAGGTTGCGGATTCGATTCCCGCCTAGACCCTGGTTGTTTCTAAAGACAAGCTAAGAGCTTCGCCGAATGTGTGTTGCTTAAAAAAAAATATATAAAGGATTTTTTTGCAATATATTTATTAAGCTTGAGGTCTTTTTCTTTTATTTTATTTGGTTTTATTATTCGATATTTCGTTAACAGTTTGTTAACATCATCAGGATGTTATTATTCCTTATGATGTTAACAAACTGTTAACGAAATATCGAATAATAAAACCAAATAAAATAAAAGAAAAAGAACTCAAGCTTAATAAATATATTGCAAAAAATATAATAAAAAAGGTCAATTAATAATATAATTAATATATAAAGGATGTAAGAATGAATGTTTGATAGTTTAGAATAAGAAAACTAAGAATTAACGGGGCTGTTTCTGCTTCTTTATTAGAACGAACAAAAAAATACACAACAAAAACTATTTTTAAATTTTGTTAATAATGGACCACCAGTTGCTAATTACACTCTCGGCATTGCGTAAACCACAAAACTAGAGGCGTTTCTACTTCTGGATAT
This sequence comes from Dexiosoma caninum, assembly GCA_963924685.1. NCBI lineage: Eukaryota > Metazoa > Arthropoda > Insecta > Diptera > Tachinidae > Dexiosoma > Dexiosoma caninum. The sequence goes on from OZ004725.1 coordinate 89,950,352, forward strand.
TCGTTTTGTTTTTGTGCGCTTTACTTTACTCCGTGAAGATAAATACTCGTTTTTGCAAAATTGCCATTATCAATGGCTGCAATTTTGTTTTGTTTTGCAACGCTGATTTATAAGCGGTTGGACAACTTTTGCATTGCAAAAAAAAATACGAATTAATGCGCACGATTTATCACAATTTTTCTAGAGACCAATAGTTTGTTACACATTATTGAGTTTTTGAATTTAGCGGGGTATGAATTATCAGTATTCTACTGTATTTCAATAAACTATATTCGACATCCGTAGTAAGGCAGAATAAGCTTCTGGGGTGTTACTCTGTTACTCGAATCGAATTAAAATGTTATCGTAAATGACATTAAATGACAGTAAATGACATACAAATTCGAATAATTTTAATTTAGTCTCGAATTACAGAGTAGCCACACTGGTGTGTTCTATGTAACAACTTTAAATTGCAAGAAAGTACAAGCGCGTGTTAAATAAAAACAGTAATCTGGGTAAAATATTTCACAAAGCTACAACTCGCCAATATGTTGGCACAAAAAACATGAAATTGGCATCACTCGCTAGAACAATAAACACCTGTTAAAATTGTTGATTCTATTAAAATAAAAAAATAACACACAATGAAAGCTCGCAGGGTAAAGCTTTTACTATGATTTGATTATTGAACTAGTAAAGTTTTTGTTCACTATAAATATACATACATATTTACATATGTATGTATGTAGCCATATGTATGCATTCACAATATGCCGTGTTTTCCTGTTCAAAAAATATTTACTATACGAGTATATGAATATTAACATACACACTTGCATTAGTATTACATGTATGAGAATATTGTAAACGTGTAAGAATGTAACGGAATCTCTAGAATAAATTTTCAGACCGTTCAAAACGATTGGCAAATTTGAAATTTTCATGTATGGCAAATTGTACTACTTCGAGCTAATATCCTGTACAGGATTATTATTCATACATACTTACATATCGTCGTATGAAATACAAAATGGTTTGGAATATTTCACAGGCAAAGAAACTTTCTGGCTAATTTTAGCATTTCCAATTAGGACTTTTAGAATTCGATAATTAATAAGAAAACGACGGTTTTTAATCGGAAGAGATAACATTTTGCAGACACGTTATATCTACGTATATATGTATGTATATATGTACAGTCGACTACTGATAATTTTAAACTTGATAATTTGAATTGTTTCCCAGGGCTCTTAAAAAACATTCAATAAATCGCAAAAAATGCATGTAATAATTCGGTAATTTTCAATTATTTTATTGGTATCTAGATCGCAGACGGTCTATAATTTGAATTTTTCGCCTTTACACTCTGTAATTTGAATTATTTTAATGTACTGTATTTTATGGAAAATATAAAATAAAAAGCAAATAATCATTTATTTGAGTTTCTTCATTTCTCTATATATACATATGTATGTAGAAATGTCACTTTGCGACATTTATTGAACTTTTATTTGAACTTTTTTTATCTTGCACCATTATAAAATAACAAAAACAAGCAAGTGGACAATTGTGTGAAAAACTAACATTTAATAAATTTATATCTTAGAGTATAGCTACATATATACATACTTATATCATTGTAGAATTTTCCAGAAGATGCAGCGCATATGGGTAATATTTGTAAGCCTGTGTAGATGGGAACTGTTTGACGATGACTTTTCCTTTGTTCCCTTGGACTACTGTCTCATGTCTAATTCTTTCAGACTAAACACTTTACGAACTTTAAACCAAATTTAACCAAAATATACTAAAGTAAGAAAAGTTTAATAATTTTCTTTTTTTTAAACGGAAAATCTTCTTTAACAAAATATATTTTCTCAACAAAATCGGTTACAATTATTCGCACGCTGTAGCATTACGTTACATGGATTTCGTAAAATATAAAAAGCATTTATAGAACTGTCGAACGTATTAAAAATTAAAACCTATTTAGTTTTTATAAGCAAACCAAATGAAAGCATATCAATTCTTCAGAACACATGAGAAATAAGTTATTTAGGATTTATTTAAATATCCGTTAAATCTATGTTCTCAATATGGCACGATAATTTTCGATATAGCACGTCGTCATCGGAATCGATTCCAATTTGATGTTCACCACACATTAGAACACACAATTAGTTCCTGAATTCACCACAGAGCTGCTATTTCTCTAATTAAAATTTCTATAGTGTCCAGTGTTGCCAATCTGCAATTCAAAAGTTATTAAAGACAAATTACACATTTGAAGAAAAATTACAGATATTTTTTTATTTATAAATAGCTATTAAACATAAAATATGCATCAGTCGTAAAACTCCTAGGGTGAGAATTCTCGCGTCATTATAGTTACTTTTTACATGCTGTCAGGGTCGTGTTTGTTGTTTGGCCTGCGATAGTTTTGTATCTAGGCCGCGTTGTTTAATTGATATATGAAGGTATAGATCGCTTTTAGTCACTCACAAAACAATTATAAATTCTTTGTTAATAACATCTTGGGCATATACTAGATCATATGTGTAGCTGTCTGCTCATCTTGTGCTGTTCTATTTTTCAAATGTAATTTGTAAAATATAAGTGAAAAAAATAAATAAAAAGTCAAAAGAGGCGAGATATCGGGATATATAAAGGGTGGTTAAATTTCAAGGGCCGATGTTGATTTTGAATAAAACACAAACTATTTAGGAAATTATTGTAATTTTATTTTATTATGATATATTGGTATTACTCAATTATGTATGGAACAAAATATCGGCCAAATGGGCGCCGCGACCACGGCAACAGTGGATGATCAATTTTCGAAGAAAATCATCTTCAGTGATGAGGCACATTTTCACCTCAGTGGATTCGTCAATAAACAGAATTGCCGCATTTGGGCGAATGAGAATCCAAGAGTGATTGTCGAAAAACCAATGCACCCACAAAGAGTGACTGTTTGGTGCGGTTTATGGGCTGGCGGCATCATCGGGCCGTATTTTTTCCAAAATGAGGCCGGTCAGGCAGTTACTGTGAATGGTGTTCGCTATCGTGAGATGATAACGAACTTTTTATGGCCCGAATTGGAAGATATGGATGTGGACGATATGTGGTTTCAGCAGGACGGTGCCACTTGCCACACAGCTAGCGAAACAATGGCTCTTTTGCGCAACAAATTCAATGGCCGTGTTATCTCACGTAATGGCGATGTCAATTGGCCGCCAAGATCATGTGATTTGACACCGTTGGACTTTTTTCTTTGGGGTTATTTGAAAGAAAAGGTGTACGTCGATAAGCCAGCAACAATTCAAGAGCTAAAGGATGAGATAATTCGGCACATTAACGGCATAGAACCTCCATTATGCCTCAGGGTCATCGAAAATTTGGACCATCGGATGGAGGTGTGCCGCCGTGGTCGCGGCGCCCATTTGGCCGATATTTTGTTCCATACATAATTGAGTAATACCAATATATCATAATAAAATAAATTTACAATAATTTCCTAAATAGTTTGTGTTTTATTCAAAATCAACATCGGCCCTTGAAATTTAACCACCCTTTATCTGTAGTTTGCAGCTTTTGTGCAATTTTTCCACAAATTTTTTCCGAGGAATTTAAAAAAAAAAAATAAACAACAAAATTCCCAGAAAAAAAATCACAATTTAACCAGGTACTATATGTCCTCTGGGTTTTTTTTAGATATATGACACTCATTATTCCAATTTAGTTTGTAATACATTACGTGTGTAACATGAAATGACAAAAAATTAGTGCACTGCAGTGATGCATTTTGAGTTTTTCCAGTTTGGGCAAAATTTACCATTTAAAAGGCAAAAATACGTTCGATAGGGCTAAAAAAATATTTGATTTTAAAAAACTATGTACGACACAAGGAAAAAATCATACTGAAAAATTAACATAACGGTTTAAAGTCTCTATACTTTAGAAATTAAAAGTCAGACAAGTGAAGTTTATCGGTATTTTCATTAACTTAGTTGTTTTTTATACTTTTTTTATGTAATATTTTACATTGTCCTCTGTGGATTTATATCACATATTTTGTAAATAAAAGAAATAACATGAAAATGTTAAGTAGAGTTAGTACATCACTGTTATGAAATTTTTGGTTTCTTTTTGCTACTTTTCACAATTTTCTTATTAATGCTTAATATTATTTTTCTCACTACTTCATGGCATTGGTGTAAGTAAGTATGGACATTTTAGCAGCAATTTTGCGCACATATTTCACGTTATTTCATATTTTTAAGAAATATAATTTCTGTTTCACGAATGTAATGTGGAAAACACTAAAGGAGAATTGAAAAATGTCTGCCTTCCAATTTCTTAAATGTGAGGTTGAGTTAAATTTTGAGCTGAAAAAACCAAAGTCTAATTGCACAATATTTTGTGTCAAATATTAATAAGAAAAAAATAGGGCTCCAAGTAAAATTACACAAAGATTACACATAAAACTAATTATAAATGAGCTACACATGAAAGTAGAAATTATACACAATTTGTGTAATTAAACGGAAAGTGGTAACACTGGCAGGGCCATATGCATGTGCTTAAATTTATTACTTTCTTTTGTTATTGTTCTAAGACAGCCGTTGAGTAAAAATTAATTAAACCAAATGAAGCGTCTGCTTTGCGGTAAAAGAAAATAATCCTAAAATGAAAGTGCTACGGTCGCTGCCGAAACATTACTCTTAATTCCATGCTATAAATTGCATATGAAATTAAAAATTCGCACCAGGGCACATAAAATATAAAGATAAGTTTGATCAAAAATATATAATCTGAAAACTTACTTTTTTGTTTGGTTTTGAATAATCTAACTCGGTACATATGTATGTGGGTTAGGTTAGGTGGCGGACCTTCCCCGAATGTTCCACTTAAGCCAGAGATTAGGCCCTTTGCAATAATGTACATATGTATGTAAATATATGTACGTATACATTTATGTGTGCCGATATATAAATTGTACACAGATGTTCTAATATAAAAATAAAATATTGTAATAGGAGACAACAAAAAAAATGTCTCAAATTGTAAAATGATGTATTGAATTTTAATTTACAGTTTGTAAATTGGACAAACCTTGCTTGATTTCTATTTGATTTTGTAGTTATAAAATTTTTTTCGGTAAACAAACAGCACGTCGGAAAGTGAAGAATTATTACATTCCCTGCAGATAATGTGACTATTATATACATGCATGTATAGTGTAGTTCACGGAGACCTTGGACTACTCCAAAATTAACCCAATGTATATTCAATTTAACATTACGATGTCCCCGATTTGTACTACATCTGACTACCCAAAAACTACTTCGTGGAGCACCTCAGAGAGTAATTTTAATGTGAAGCAGTAATCGTAAATACGAAGAAAAGCGCAAACACTTGTCGTATAACTACAAGCTGGTATTTTGAAAGACTTGGTCCACGGCAGCATTACATAGGACCATGTTTGTAATCAGTCGATTTCAGATACAATGGATCACGTAGTCCAAAATTATCTGCAGAGTTATACCAATTATCAAAAAAACTTTTAGAACATTTGTTTAGAACTATTGTTATCCTTTAAACTGTCTTTAAATGCCTTTATAGAGGAACAATAGTTTTTTTTTGTTATTCATTAAATTAATAGAAAAATTAAATAATAGAATTTATATGTAGTCTTTCACTAACCCGTTTGACTTTTTGAAATTGGTAGAACTGAATAGAAACTTACCTCTCTATTCCTGTAATTATTTAAACCGTAAGGCTTCATTAAAGTTTCCAGTTAAACATTTCACAGTTTTCACACAAATTCTAATTACTAGGCATAAAGGAAATAATTACGCGTGATTAGTGGTTAAAAAAAGTTTGTTTTTGTTACCAAAATCTAGTGTGCATAGGACATATGCTTTTTTCACATATTTCTCTGAGTTATTACAAACTTTTTACACCCAATAGAAGTAAATATTATAAACTTCATTATAAATACACTATTATATCTATGGTCTACTTCTTACATATTTCTTAACAATGAAAAGTATTATTAGTCTTACAGATTTGGCATTTTAATAATGAGACATCGCGAAACATTATAATTTGTGATTTTAGTTACTGGAAATTTAACCGCGAACTAAATGACAGTCATGATAAGCTGTGGTGGATATGAAAATATTGTTAGTGTTGACAGTTTGATCGATTAAACAGAACAAAAATTTAGAAGTAAATAGAGAAAATTAATTACAAGTAGTCTGTAAAGAAAACTTTTTGAAAAGTGGTCAAACTGCATAACAAATATTATATATAGAGCAATTAATTTTAATAGATATTACTTTACCACATATTCAATTTTCAAATTTAATAACATTTTACGTTATATTCTAATTTAATAATCGTTTATACTTAAATGCACAGCATACACATTGAGAAAAGCACATAACTAAATCGTGAATTCACCACATGTAAACAAATAGCTAACAACAATGACAGCTGTTTTTGTTTTTATTAATCTATCCGGTGTGCGAATTAAAAATGTTCTGTGTAATTTATCAATAATAACAAAACGTAATTATTATAAATGAATAAAGAAAATTATACATTTTCGTGAAAAAGAAACAAAAGATGAGCTAAACACTTAAGAAATCTATACAAATGTACTAATTTGTTGAAGAAAGTCAACCAATCTTTTGGTAAGTTATTACTGATATCAACAAAAATATTAAACCAAAGCAATTTTTGAATTGAATTGTGCTAACAAAAGAATATTTATAAACATTAATTTATGTGTTGCAAACACGTCATCGATTTATAAAGCGCACAAATGCCTCTACATAGAAAATTGGCCGTCATGATTTTGCAAAGAAATAAATTTACATGTTTTATTTTTTTTTACTAAATTTGTAGATTTTATATTTGTATGTATGAATATTGCACACATCCGTGCAAGAGGCAAGAATCACAAATGCGTTTTCAAACGCATTGCTGCCAAACTAAAACCCAGTACCCAGTACTACAATAGATTCGTATGCTGGTGTCATAATTAATTAGCATGTGTTTTCTATATTTCGGCTATTTTCGGTTTCAATATAATTAATAGCAAGCATGCAAACATTTATTAAAGGGCTCCAACATTATCAGCTCTTACCGAACCAAAATATTTTTCTTTTAAGATTGTGATCTTGAGTTTTTACGGTTAGCTGCTTATCGAAGGGAGTCGTCTTCATTCTCATATACATTCTGTCGTCAGTACGGTGGAAAAAGTTGCAACGAGCAGTCACGCAATTTATAAGTGATTTGAAAATTTTAGAAAAATTTTTATTTTTATAAAAAAAAAATAACTTGCGATTAATAAGTGATATAGATTTTTATAAAAGCAAAAAACATTTAAATGGGTTTCAGTTGAAAACTAAAAATTAATTCATATGTAGCAAATACATATGTATATAATGTCTACAGCATAAAATTAATTAAAAGATTTAGTTGATAATAAATAACAGATTCTACATGAAAAGTTTTATCAAAAATATATTTATGTATGTACTTATATAAAATATAGTATTAAAATGTGCATTAGAGGTCAAGTTTATTAAAGTCCAATGCAAAAATGGATATTTGTGAAAAAGGTGCAGTTTGTTTACAAAATAATAATCAAAGAAATTTATTTAATTATTCATACATTTATTCAATAATAAGTAATACAAGCTTTATTATTACACTGATATAACTGAGAACGCAATTTATATAAAGGAAAAGTAATAATAATGAAATAGGTATAAAATAATGTAATTTAAACAAATCTATTTAAATATTTGTGTTCGTCAGCTCCTCAGCTAAAAATTATTTATATGGAAATTAAATGACACCTATTACTTTTATTTTATTATTATTACTTTTTAACAAAAAGGCAGTTTTGAAACCTGTTTTTTTCAAAATTTTTATAAAACAATTACAAAAATGTGATATAATTTTGATAAGGATATAAAAGTGTAAGAACAATACTAAAAATATTAATACTACATACCTAATGGTTGGAATTGCGAATAATACCAAAAATAAAGCCATACAATATATTTAAATATCTAATTATCAGCATCTTAGTTGAAAATAATTGTGAAACAATAACAAAAACAAAATTTAACAATTAGCGAAAAAAAATTGGTGAAACATTTGTGCTCTACATACATACATATCGCCATATGAATTCATTAAAGCCCTAAGTTACATTGAAGAAATTTTAGAGGAGAAGCAAAACGGTTTGAAAATAACTTTTATGGTTGCACTTTTTGCTTTTAGAATTTTTTTTGATAAATCAATCTAAAAGTCGATTTTTTGTAACTTAGGCTTTTCTGAAATCATATCACGATATATATAAAGGCGCAAGAAAAAATGCAAAAGTATTAAAATAAGGAGAAAAAAGCAATTGGTTAATTGGAAATACTTACAATTCACTGAGAAAGACGTGTTTTATTGACCTTTCGTAGAAATTTTTTTAATCCTCGTTTCACTTTATAATTTAAATTAATTTTTTTATTTTTTTTTTATTTTAATCTGGGACCAGCACTCAGGAGATGACTCCTACACATGCGAAACATTGTGCTGGAACTATAGGAAAGGGATAGTTAGAGAAATGACAGGAAGTGAAGCTTAATTAATTATTTTACAGCTCTGCCTTTGCACGTTTATAGCAGTGTTGAAGCTTCGGTTTAGTAGCCATTTTTTATTATTATTTTACTTCGCCGGTGCTACACAATACCGACGAAGGAGTTTGTTCTGATGTGATTGTGGATTGCTATCAGCTGAAGCCGGTATTGTTCAGTGACCATTGACTATGCCTTCGCCACTGAAACCTTCCGACAACAACTGACACACAAAGGCACACTAATGCACATCAGAAAAATGCGAGATGTTTTTTTTTATAATTTTAGTCTGAAACTGGGGTTGAACGCAGGTCTGTTTGGGTTTTGTAGTCAACGTGCAGACTGATTCAGCCATTGCCACAAAACTCTTAAGGCTCAACAATTTTTCAAGTCACTAAGCAGATCATAATTCTAATTATGAGATAATTTTGTGTAGTATATAAACTATATTAATGCATTATCGAACTTGTTCGAAGAGATGTTGTTTTCTATGAGAATAAGAAGTGACATTACTAAATTAAATATTTTTTTTACATATTAATTAAATTAATATAAAATAAAATAAGCGAATCGGTTGGCCTTTTAGGCCATTGTTACAACTTAACGGTAAGCTTCAACCAAATGTGTATCGAAAATTAGAGAGAAATGACGGAGTAATTAAAAAAACAATTTTTTCACAAATTTCGATAGCTGTCGAACCATTTTACAGATTTTTGTAAAATTTACGTCATCCGATAATCATCAGTGAATATCTAAATTCGATAGAAAAAAAAGTTTTGTTATATTCAGAATAGAATTTTAATCGAACTGTAGTTATTACATATTAAAAATATAAAAATTATTTTTATATTTCGTCAACGATATCTTTTGAACAAATCACCCGATTATAGGGCAGTTGGCAGCAAACGCCGTTTCTTTTTGACATTGCTTGGATTTTTATTTGAAAAAACATTTTTGAAAAATTTTATTTGGATCACTTTTTGAAATCTACTGAACCGAATTATCTCACGATATCTAATTTCGATCTTCAATTTCGTTCCGATCCGTTGACCAGTTCTAAAGGTGTTATATGTATACATAACAAACACACACACTCACATCTCATGGCGCAAATGGTCAGAATCGACTCCAAAAACCTCAAAACGTCGAATTTCATGGAAACTAGATTTTCGAAAATTGTGATAATATCGGTAACTTCCTATATTGGGAAGGTAAAACTTTATTTATTTTAAATAGATAATATTTAGAATAAGTTTTTATTGTTATTATTATTATATGCAAGTGCGATACTTTATTCAATTTAATTATTTTAATTATTTTATTATTATGTAATATGTTAAATCCTCGTATACTATAGGTATATTGAAATGCTTTACTTTCTTTTTAGATAATCTAAATAATCCAAAAATCTTCAACATTACCTGCCAAACCCTGCAATCAACGCACATCCCTAGGAAAATATAGAAACATACTGTAATTAAAAATGATATAACAACGGAATGAATGTGTGCTACAATTTGCCATATCAGAGATATAATTTTAATAATGACATGCAAAATACTATATGCTACTAAATACTTAAAGAAATTAGAATGCTAAATGAATAAAACCATTGAATATTTACCAAATTAGGATAGATGTCACAATTATTGCAATAGATCAATCTTATTAAAAACTAGTCAGGAATACAAAGAAAGTGAACAAATCACAACACGACACCATTAAAGTAATTGCATACATATGTACGTGTGGATATTTTTTCCTTTTTAAGGAATTTCTTTAAATACGTTTGTGTTATGTATGTACGAGTATATACATTGTTTTCTTAAAACAATAGCCAACAGCTGTTGAATGTCTTTTTAATTTAAATAATTAAACATGAAAAACTAATGCTCAGCCAACCAAACAAACTAACGAACAACGCAGACAACTTGCGATAATTAAAACTGCACAAAAGCAACAACATAATAAAAATACTACAACGAAAGTTGCCAATTGCAATTTGTTATTGCATATGTTTTCACCAAAAACATTTCAAATGACGAATAGGCCCTCAACATCATCATTTACGAAATATAATATAAATAGTACATTTGTATTTTACAACAAATGCAATAACAATAAACATATCAGAAGTATTAAGAGATTTACGAACAACAATAATGCTACCGATAAATTTATAAAAACTATAAAAATATTGAGGTGGTTTTTCTTGCGGCATCATTTCAGTTCCTCTCAAAACCAAGTATTACAACAGCATCTTATAAATTATAATAGTACAATAAGAGTTTTACAACAAAACTATAAACACCCTACTACTAATACAGCAGTCGTTAATTTAAATTTACTTATATTACTTGTGTTGCCGTCTTCAAGTCTTATTTCTACCACCAACAACAACGACAACAGCAACTTGTATCTCAAGAATAGCTGACTATGAATAGACGCACCGTTATTATTGTAGCTCTTGTGAGCGTCCTGTGTCTGGGCATAGGCGGAAACTTTTATTTTATATATTATTTAAACAACGCCGAAGCACCACTGTCAAGTACACGTGCCTTGGAAAATGTTATACGCTCCAAAATACGTCATTTGAAGCCTGCATACTTAAATCGTAATCCACGTTTTTTTATGTATCGTAATAAGCTATTGAAGAACTATAAACCTGCGTCTTACGAAAATGCTTCCGTCTTATGGGATATTGCTAATTGGGTAAGTAATTTAAATGTACGCATGCGTGCATAATGTGCGTAAAGGCGAACATTTAGCTCAGCACTTTAAAATATTTTATATATTTATAGTTTGAGCGAATTGAGAACTCAAAAACAACATATAAGGATTAACTTTATTTTAATCATTAATCTTTCACTTAAAAACTGATCCTCCATTGCCAATATTAACTAAGCTAATCTAAGTCTTCAAGTTGGTAACTGGCTCTTAGTATCAATTACATTCAACTTATCTATATAAAATATATTCGAATTTCATTAAGATGAAACATTTTAGAAGAAAATACTTAAAAAAAGACTTTTTTTAAAAAGCGATTTGCAAAAAAAATTATCAAAACGAATTTATAATTATTTTTCCAATACTTTTTTATTGAATAATTATCTGTTGCTCTTCTTTGAATTGTTCGGATGGAAGTAATAAGATTTTATTGCAATTTTATTTTTCATAGTTATAATTTTTCGAAAATGCTGAAGATTGATAATCCTAAAAATAGTTCTTAGAAGACCAGTTTTCTAAAACTGTTCGAGTTTTTTATAATTTAGCCCTATTAAAAGTGAAGCAAAATTAACAAAAAAATCAATTTTTGTTAATTGATATGCGCACCTCTTAAAACAGTACTTCTTCAAAAACTACCTTTTCAAAGAAATATCGATACAAACGGAATAAATGTGAGCAAGTGGAATCAATCTCATATTGTAAGCATATTGTTATAATACTTCAGAGTTTTCAAAAAAAAAAAGAAAACTTTAATATGAATTATCACTAATTTTTCAAGCTCAAGGTATTTTCGTTTTTTATAAAATATTAACAAAAATTTTTTTTCAATATTTCACTACTCCTTAGTTTAGTTTCTTCAGGAAAAGGATATTCTGGTATGTGCGATTATGACTTGAACTCGCTAGAGAGGTGTTCTGTAAATCGCATTTGCAAGAATATTGACGAGTTCAAATCGCAAGGCTATACTGAAGTGACTGGTATATTTAGATCAAACCGAATTTTAAAGAAGCATTAAAATAATGAATAAATTAAATTTATAATGTTTCCTTTTTATCTTACTCAAAATTATTAATGGTTTCGTAATAATTTTATTAAAAATATAGAATTTATAAAATTGTGTTTTGTTTTCTTAATTTTGTGTTTATTTCGTTATTTCTGATCTGAATGATCTTCGAAAAAGGTATGTTCACAGCGCTGGGAATAATTTAAAGGAAGTAACCAGTTACTTTTCCAATAATGCCACATAAAATTATTAGAATTTAGAAAAATGCAAACTCTTGTATTAAAAATTGTAAAAACATCAAATCACAAATTGCAAAGAAAACACGTGAGTTTCAAAACATGTAAAATCAAGTTTGGCGATTTGCAACTCATGTGCGATTTGAAAATAATGCGAGTGTCAGAACATACATGATTGTTTATTAAAAAGGAGAAGCACCTACACAAAGGAATAGCGAAATATTAAATAATTTAATAAATATATAAAATAATAAATTTATTTTTTATAAAAAAAAAAAATGTAAGATAACGAACCAATTCGGTTCACTACATTTCAAAAATTTTCGATTTCTTTTTTCCAATAAATTTCAAACCGCTAAGCCAATCAAGTTCACAATCTAATCAGCTTTTAGCCTCAAAAAACATCGATTGTTCCCAATTTGATTAAAATAGTATGATTCGTTACAAATATATTGGAAAAAATTGTTTTCTTTTTGTAACTTCAAAACACTTCGTCGAATCGATTTCAGATATTCACTACTTTTTATAGACTTAAAAACTTAATCGGATGCTGCAAATTTTTACCAAAATCTGTAAATTGGTTTGAGATATCGAATTCGAAAATTTGTGTTTTACTTCCCATATACTTTTTATTATTTTAAGCACAATGAACACATTTATCTATAAGTAGCGATTACAATAGTGCAATCATGAATTGCATCGGTATTGTGTGTATCAATTACATCTTCCAATTATTCTCATTGCTGTGTGTTATTTAAAACGTTCAAGTGCAACTCGAAACAATAGAATTTTATTCGAAAAATGTTGTAAAAAGCTTTAAGCTGCTTCAACTTGAAAAAAAATCGGTTTCAGTTTATCTATTACAAATTCCAATGGAATCCTAAAATAATTTCTCAATGCTTTCAGTGGCCGCATGAAAATGAAATATATCCACAATATGATTCATCTATGGGTCAACTATTACAAACCTTACGTTTCGAACCAATAACTAAAGTTAACAATTTAGCAAAGGGCACTCAACTTAAATTGCTTGTACGTCTATCAAATCAGCAGAAGGTCATATTCAAGCCGCAATGGTATCCACGAGACATTGTCATTGAAGGTCCCGTCTATGGTGGCAAAGATCGTCATATTGCAGAGGTGTATGCATTTTATTTGGGTGCAGTTTTAGATTTTCGATGGACTCCCATTGTTGTTGGAAGAGTAGTAAATTTAAAAACAGAAATTTATGAAAAAGGTGACACAGAACTGCAAAATACCATGACTATAACCGAAAGTGAAAATGACACCGAACAATATTGTCTTTTTGGCAAATGTCACTATTGCAATGAAGAGGAAACTGTCTGTGGCGACGAAAGCAATAATATCGAAGGGGTTTTAATATACATAATACCGGGCCAATTGGCCAAAAGACGATCACCCTGGCAAAGAACATATAAAGAAGACAAGAGAGCACCGTGGGAGGATGATATGAATTATTGCAGGTGAGTTTATGAAGACAATCAAAATAATTGTTTTAAAAACAAATGCACGTCTCTTGTTTTACTGTTGTTTTCATTGTTTAATATTTAAACTACATTGATCGAAATTAATTTCGAATTTCGGACAATCGAATTTATAAGCATACAAGCAATTTTTATTATTTTTTTTTGTAGAAGTCACATGATTTTATACATTATACCTGATTAGATGATATTTTATAATTTTAGGGGACTGAAAGGTAAATTGGAAACAGAAAGGCTTTTAGATTTAATAGATGTGGCAATATTTGACTACCTCATACAAAATGGAGATCGTCATCATTATGAAACGCGTGAGGAACGTGTCGTATTGATAGATAATGGCAAGGCATTTGGTAATGCCAACAAAGATCACTTGGATATTTTAGCACCTCTATATCAGTGTTGTTTGTAAGTTTTCCACAAAATACGAGTACATTGAATTACAACACAATTAGATGTTTTTTTTTTATTTTCTCTATTGTTATTTGAAGATTACGTGCTTCTACATGGGAACGATTGCAAGTATTTTCTGGCGGCGTATTAACAGAATTAATCGATCGTTTAACTAAAACCGATGCTTTGTATCCGCTAATAATGGACAAACATAAACGCAGTATAGAACGCCGTCTATTAATTGTATATGCCGTGGTTGAGTACTGTATGGACCGCGAAGGTGAAAAAATGTTTAAAAATTTATAAAAAAAAACTATTTTCTTGTTTATGCGCGGCTTATCTATTACATATCATTATAAGATAAGAAACAGAAAAGACAATGTTTTTAATTATAAGGTTGTATGTATGTAAAAGTTTAAGAAAAATGAACAAACTGAATAATTAATCGCCCTTATTCCAGATGCCAACGTCGACGTGGACTGCAAAATTTATGACTGAGGTTCTGTTACCTTCCATAGTGGAGCTATTAGCCACTCTCAAATCGATATATGAGATCTTTCACTTAAAAGCTTAATTGATATTTGCTAGAAATGTCGAATTTTTGTAAAGAGGGTGGCGATGGCACGATGGATGGTAGTCTGCACGTTGACTACACAACCAACTGGTTCAACCCCAGTTTCAGACTAAAATTTTAAAATAAAAATAAACATCTCGCATTTTTCTGATGTGCATTAGTGTGTCTTTGTGTGTCAGTTGTTGTCGGAAGGTTTCAGTGGCGAAGGCATAGTCACTGGTCACTGAACAATACCGGCTTCAGCTGATAGCAATGCACAATCGCATCAGAACGCCCTCCTTCGTCGGTATTGTGTAGCACCGGCGAAGTAAAATAATAATAAAAATGGCTACTGAACCGAAGCTTCAGCACTGCTACGAGTATACAGAAAGAACGTGCAAAAAGCAGAGCTGCAAAATAATTAATTAAGGTTCACCTCCTGTCGTTTCTTCTACTATCCCTTTCCTATAGTTCCCAGCACAATGCTTCGCATGTGTAGGAGTCATCTCCGGAGTGCTGGTCCCAGAAAAAAAAAAAAAAAAAAAAATTCCAATTTAAATTTGAAATTATTCCCTCAAAAAAAATGGTCTTTTCAGAGTAACTTAAAAAGTAAGCAAACAAATAAATTTGAAATGAAAGCCTCTGCATATCGACGTAACAGGGACTACGTTTTTGAGTTTACGGTTACGTTGACAAATGGAAAAAGGATGAATAATTGTTATAGAAATAGTATTAATAAGATTGTATCAAACTGCCCAATAGGTATTATTCTTAGTATAAAATATTGTTGATGCAGACAAAACGGTGCGATAAAATAATCAAGTATGCGATGTAAATCGAAAGATTTGGAAAATATAATTTTTAACACATTGATTACCAAGCTCTTTGATGAAAACCTTCCCAGGACGCCAATCACTTTTTTAAGAAATGAGTGGATTTGTGATAAAAAAAACGATTTCTGAGATATCCCTCCTGCTGCTTACTTTTTATTTTATAACAGATTTTTTTATGTCGTACACTTTTGTACGAGTGTTACGACGCTTTTAGTATTCTTTCATGCCGAAAAGAACGACAGGCTCTGAAACAAGTATGAAAACGTAAATAAATATCTTTCAAAATCCAAAACGGAAGATCGAATAAAATATAATACACCTATACCTTGATTTATATACGATGGATACATTCCTGAGAAACTACTGTAAATCGAGAGAAAAAATTTTTGAATGAAAAATCGTGTAAATCGAAAGTAGGGAAATAATTTTACGAAAACATATTTTTTTTAAGAAATTATGTATGTATGTAGTATCTTAAACATTAAATATCAAGAGTGTTATATACTTAGTCCAAAACTCTACATACGATATCGAAATTTCATTTAATCTGTTCATTATTTTATATATAAAGTAAAAGTTTTGAAAATTCTTACTTGTAATTATTTGACAGGAGACATTTATGAATCCATTCAAACAAAGGTCTTCTTGCACTTCCCACTTGGAAATGCTTTTTAAACAGGAAAGGGAAATTTTGGGTTTGCCTTTGAATGTATAATAAAAAGTGCAGTCTATATTTTGAAAAAATTATTTAAAAAAAAAAAACATTAATAAGTTGTGTATGTAAGAGGTCTCTTCAAAAGAAAAGGTGAATTTTGAAAAGTATTTATTTATTCATCAATATCCATTCTGTCCCCTTCAAAGTAATCGCCCTCAGAAATAATGCACTTATGCCAGCGCTTCCAATCCTCGGAGCACTTCAAAATGTGCTTTTCGGTTCTTCAATTTTGACTTTATCTCATTAATTGTGGTAAAACGTTTTCCTTTCATTGGCCTCTTCAGTTTTGGGAATATGAAAAAGTCGCAGGGACCCAAATCTGCTGAATAAGGTGGCTGAGGGTGTTGTTTTTGGCCAAAAAATTACGAACAAGCATTGATGTGTTACCTGGTGCATTCTCGTGATACATAATCCATGATTTTTTTCCCACAATTCCGATCGTTTGAGCCGTAATGCTTTTTCACCTTTTTTTGTGAACAAACCTCGGACACATATTTACTAATTTAAAATAAAAAATCGAAATAATTTTTAAATTCCTCACCTTACACGGAAACTAAAAACTTCGTGTATTTCCCTCAAGTTGAATTCAATTTAAATTGAAAATGATTTGTATTTCAAATCAAACGATTTCAATTACAAACAGGTACATAACATATAATACAATAGATGCATATCGTTGATTAAAATGCAAAATCGCGTAACTAACTTGTTTACTGTTTTACAAGAGCAAGAAAATATTTTCTAATATAATGCGCATATTTATAGTTACATTCTTTGATGTTCGCTTATAAAATATCTAATTTCTATTACGCAGAATTTGTGAGAACATGCCTTCTTCTGTCTGATATGCCTCCTTTTTAAAAAAATCTATTTCGAAATTTTTGTAAAATACGCGGTTTTGCAAATGAGCGATTGTACTGTTTTTATTTTGTTTTTTTTTTTTTTTTTTTTGTTGTCAACGACGAATATTATAGATAATTTAATAGTTAATTATTGAAATGTTTCTTAATACAAATGCATATTTGTACGTGTTTCACGTAAGAACAAGCCTTGTATTGCCATGCTATGTAGCCATGTAACATAGCGCGAAAGTTCTGTTAAGTTCTTAACATTAATTAGTCTCTTTTATAAATAAACAAATATAATTGCAATGTTTTAAATTTTTTTATTTTTACACATTACAAAAAAAGTTAAAGAATATATTTTTTAACACTGCAACCCATTGTGCATAATACACACATATAAGAGTATTATACATTAGTGCTAAGAAAATCTATTCAAAATATTAAATGCGTTTAAAATTAAAAATTATTTCAGTATTTTAAGCCAGAAACAAAGTTTACATTTTGAACAAAAATTGCTACTTTAATGTATATGTAAGTTAGAATTGATGGCCATCTTTGAAAAATTATTGTTTTATAACTATTATTTTTTTTTAGCGTTTACATTAGAGAATGTAAATAGTTTATTAAATTTCTTATTTTGAGCTTTACTTGTGTTTCCCTAAAAAAAAAAAAAAATATATAAACAGTATGTATTAAAAAATCTATGTACACATGTGCTTTTTATTTGCAAATGTATGTAAATAATTCTTACCTTGCCATGAAATTGTGGTTTTAATTCTGTTCCCTTTGCTTTCTGTGCTCCACCTTGGAATTTCTTAAAATCAACTTTTTGATAATCGAAATTTGTTCGCACAGGTTTGTCAGAGGATTGAGGATGTTGAACTTTATTCGAGTTATTGAATTTGTCTCGTCTATTTTTAAATTTCTTCCTTGACGGTTCATGTTGAATATTTTTATCGCCGGTGGCTTGTGAAAAAGTCGGTTTTTCTTCGGTTGGTAATAAAGCATTTGCATCATTTTGATTTCCATCATCAGTACTGGAAATTGTTGGGGCAGATCTTTTAAGCTGATTTTGTTTCTTAAGTTCTTTCTTTGTGGAGGGCAAATTAACAAATTTCAATTTATCATCTGTTGCTGTTACAACATTTTCGTCTTCGATTTTAATGCGTTTAGCTGATGCAGTATTAGCTTCTTTCTTTGCCACGGAATCTTCATATTTACGCTTGCGCATTTCATTGATAGACGAACTAGAGGCAGTCTCGTTATCCTTTTTAATATTCTTAACATCAACAGGCATAAGAGGCGGAGCTTCAGGACACAACTGACGCTTCTTATTTTCAGCTTCTATGCGAGCTGCCTCTTCACGTTTTTCTCTTTCTACCGCTGGCAAAACAGCAATATAACGCTTGTAAGGTAGGAGCATTTTCAGATATTCAACGAGTTTATGCTTTGTTTGTTGATCCTTAAATGGGCATTTAATAAAGAATTAATTAATTAATAAAGAATAGCATTTATTGAATTTTTGGAATCATCAGGTATGTAATGTAAATCGAAACTTTCGCTGGTAAATCGTTTTTAATTCAATTTCAAATAATACTTTCCCAAATAAATTATAAGTTATGTTGCCGAACATAACATCTCCTTTTATAATAAAAATAAACACATTTTAGTTTTCTTTAAAAATTCTGGACGTATATTTTGTAAGTCGAATAGAGAGAAAATGTTTTCGAATGGCTGAAGTTCGAGTAAATAACATACAAATTTTAATAGTTTTCTTTCCAGATCGAATTGTAATTGTAATTGACTAAAGGAGTGAAATTTAATTACCCTGTTTTTTTTTCGTTTGAAAATTCTCCCGGAAAGTACATGAATTTTTACAGCGGAGGTAACTGCTATTATAAATGCAATTTTTATTGCTACCAGTAAAAAGGAATAAACCAGAATTTGCACCGATAGTTTGTCAGTTGCCAAAGCAATATCCAATCGCCTGTCCCGTAAATGAAATATAATCAATCATATTCGGGATCTCCTCATAATTAACTCCTATCTCCTAAAAATCCTATGGACACACCAATATTATTTGTAATACTAAAGCAGATGAAGCCGCCAAATTCGCTAACCACGCCCCTATTATAATGAAACATCAGACCGAAAGGCTGATATAAAGGAAATTATCTGTATGGGCAGACTATCCTCACTATAAGGAATTAAATTGGAACTGCTGTCCCCCTGCTTATCCAACAAAGGTTAACAAACAACATTTAAAAATTTTTTCGCGTTTACGCTTGGGTCATACTTATGCAACACACAATCACCTTATTAATCGAGAGTCAACTTCAATCTGTTTCAAATGCGGCTCAAATCTATCTGTGTATCATATTCTTCTACATTGCAGTAATTTTTTGGACATTAGGAAAACTATTTTCGGTTCTACCAATCCGAGGGAGCTCTTGAATAATCCTACAAATCCTCTCAAATCGACCGCCTTTTATAGCAATAAATTAATAAAAAAAATTCAAATTAAAATATTCACTCGCAGTGTAAAACCTTGCTAATCCGGATTATTAGGTAATCCGGACAGCATTTTTCGTTACAGTGCGAACTATATAATCATGGTTTATCTCTTTTCTTTTGCTACAAAATAAAATTATTTTGCTACACAATTCAATGTGTTTTGTTTGGATACATCCATAAAATGGTCAGAAGAAAATCATGTCAACATTTTTTGGGATTCACAAATTGCGTGATTTAGCTTTCGAAAAAAGTGTGTGACTATTTTCGCAAGCAAAATAATATGCTTTAAGATTTTTATTGTTATTTTCATATTTGTAAGAATTAAATTGAAATGGAATTTTTAGATCTTGTAGTTTTAGTAAATCAATACATTTTGTTGTCATTGTACTACTACAGCTCCAAGATCCAAAAGGTCTTTACCACGAACCGTAAATTACGCTGATATATTTTTTTTCATTTCCAAAACTAGAATAACGTTTTTAAATTTCGATAATCAGCACTTATCAAGCTTTTACTGTACCTACAAAATGTTATAAAAGGTACAAAATATTTAAATTCTGAGGCCTCAAAAAATTAAATGTGTGTTTAATGACTTTTTGTTACTAAAATTCAGTTGACTTACTAAGCACGATTCGATTTCACTTTTTTCTCTAATATGAAACATAAAAAGTGAGAAACAACTCACCTCTTCGGAATTTTCTGATTCATCGAAAACACTTAACACCGCCTTCTTCAAAGTCATATTTTGCAATATTTCAACAACATTACTAAGCTTTGGTTCTTCCTCGGTAAAGCTTAGTAAAGTTGGCAAATCATCTCTAAATTCTTCATGATGAGGCAAGTCATGCGGACAAAGCAATTTACTGCTATAATCCTTGACGTTTACATAAGCCACACGATAGGTAGGTTCCGCCTCTAATATTGGTTTAACAAGGGGTTGTTCTCGAGCTTTTAAAATAATCTGGTGCAAAGTATGTAAATGCTGTCGTATTAGCGGCGGTATAGGATTGCAACAAGCTAAAATTCCTTGCATTTCACGTGGCAAACTTTCTGATATTTGCAACATCATATGATTAGGCAATACATAACCATAGCTTTCATCTTCCAAGCGTGCTATTGAATCGCGCCATTTAAATATTTCTCTAAAAGCATAGAGTTGACGGTTGTCGAAAATTCTCTTTGATTTTCGATACAAATCCATATGGCTCTCGCTAGTTATAAGTGGTTTATAGTAACGGTTTTTACAAATTTCGTTGGAACGTTGATAAATAGAACGCAGTAATTGAGTTTTTTGATTACCTGCTTCTAAAAGATCATTAGTAAGACGTTCATAGATGTAAATGAGAAAATGTGTATCTTGTCTGGCATAAGTGATTAACTGTTCTGGTAAAGGACGTATGCGCCAATCTGCCAGCTGAAAAGTTTTGTCAATTTCAATATCACAATAGTGTTTCATTAAATAGGATAAGGACAGACGGGCAAAATTTAAAGCTTTTGCAGCCTGATGCGTATCAAACATATTAACAATATATAGGGACAAATCTCTTTGCAGCCATTTAACATCAGAATCGGCACCATGAAAGATTTTAATAATTTTTGGATTTGTGAAAACTTCATTCAGTAAATGCATTTCATCTCTCAGCTGCAAGGCATCAAATATGTAGTCCTTCGTACGGCTAGAAATTTGAACCAAACACGTAAAACCTAAGTATGTTCTATAGGAATGATGTTCGACATCAACTGCCAACTCAGTACTTTTTCGCAACTCTTCCGCAGCTTTTTTCAACTCCTCTGTTGTATCGATATATACAAGTTCGGTGTTGGAAGTGTCTTTTGGTTTTTGCGGTTTCCTGCTTGTCAACAAACTGTTTGAAATTTCAAATTTCATCAACTCGCATTCGTATGGATGTAAATAACTTATGATATTGCCAGCCTCGTCATATTCTGGTAAAACTGCTAAGGGTTTTAGTGAATTTGGTTTTTCTTTAATCTTTGGCATAAATGGACTGTCTGCACTATTATCTACTGGTATTTGAAATTTAACTTGAGGTCTGGCTATGTTTTTGGCGGTAATTAGTCTGGCAGCTATTTCTGGACTACTTTCATTTCTTTTCAAGTTCCAACTGCCTGCACCTTTGCCAGGAGTTACCGTGTTTACTATACCACCAAGGCGTGATTCTACTACCACGGTTTGGGGACTCTTTTTAATGCCAGCCAACTCGTCCAAATTTGATTGTAGTCTTTCCAAAATCACATCGTTGCATTCTAGCAGCATTTCGAATTGTTCATCGGGTTGTCGGCGTTGTATATTTCCTTTAATGTTCTGCCATTTTAGTACGTTCGACATTATCCCCAATATTCGGTGAGATTGGTCGTCTACCACACGCCCAAACGTGGGATATGAACAATAAAGATCTCTGGATGCTCCTTGAGGAAAAGCACTAGCACACTTAGTGGCATCCATTATTTCTGTAAAACCATTCTGAAATTAAAAAAATTATAGGAATGTTTTCTGCATATTCTATCAACATGCCCCAACAGGTTGTAATATCCCTTAATTGTTGTCAATCTATAGCAGAGGTAAAAGCGTAGAGCAAAAATTTTAAATACTTCGCCACATCGTACCGTCAAGGGTTCTTAATTTTTAATAGACTGCAACATCTGTTGAAGGTAGGAATCTGCAATAAGCAAAACTAAACCACCAATACGAAATTTGAAGTAGTCTGCACGTTGACTACAAAACGAAAAGTTGTTCTGGGTTCAACCCCAGTTTTAGACTAATAAAACCATCTCGCATTTTTTCTGATGTGCATTGTGTGTCTTTGGGTTAGTTAGACCAATCCACAGCCACATCAGAACGCTCTCCTTCGTCGGTATTGTGTAGCACCGGCGAAGGAAAATAATTACTAAAAATGGCTACTAAAACAATCGTCTAGCGAGTTGCGGCAACTCGTTCTAGTGTTTACAGGACTGGAAAAAGAACTGCATCCCAGCTAATTCCAATGTTGAATTCAAATGAAACAGCTCAAATATTTTTAAATAAATATCCATGGTTTTACATGCTTAGTTGTATTCACAAAAATTATAAATTATTTGCAGAAATGAAAAAATTTTATTTTTGAAAGTATGGTTAGATCGGATAAGAAACAGAAGATATGTTAATTTAGTTACACTAGATTGAACGTTTCGGCCGAATTTCGTCATACGCGGCGAACTCTGCGATAGATTTATTTACGATGCGCTACAACAATGCTATAAAACAAAGAACGTGCAAAAAGCAGAGTTGTAAGATAGTGAAGCTTCAACACTTCTAATTTCTCCTACAATCCCTTTCCTCTAGTTCAAGCACAATGCACCGCATGTGTTGGGGTCATCTGCTGAGTGCTGGTCCAAGTTAAAAAAGAAAAGAACATACCTTGGTAAATTTTTCAATGCTTTCAAAATCGCCTAGGGGTGTAAGTTTCTCTTTTATTTTATTGTGTCCAGCATTCCTTGATTTTGGATCTTCCTTGGCATCCATTATGCTACTTGTGTTTATAATAAATGTAATAAAATATGAATTTTTGTACGAAATTAGTTATAAAATTTAACCAGCGTGGATAACAATCACAGAGGTCTAAAATGACAATGTCTTCCGATTACGAGGAACAAAACAAAGTGCGAAAACACATGTTATTTCAGTGTGACCAGAAGTTAAGAATTTGCGTGTAAAGCAGATGACGTAAACAACGTTGCCAACTGTTTTTTTTTAGTGCAATAAGTTTTCTACTTTTTTGTCCAAAAAATAATTCTTTTTACAATTATTTCCAGTTTTTACAGTTTTCTTCTTGCCATTAGCTAATAATATATTTTTTTCTAACATCGAATATATTTAATGGGGCTGTGGGTTTTCATATTAGTCATAATAAAAGAAAGGCATAGCGAGTTGGTATTATGAAATGTTAATTTCTTCGAAATTTTTATTGTTCATTGAATATTATATCGAACAGAATTCGATATTTAAAAATTGTTTAAAATGTACTCTTTTTCGTGTATATTTTTAATAAATGAATGAATGAAAATGTGGTTGCTTAGACGCAACATTCATAGTTAATTTATCACAATAATATGAGAAATTATTTTAATTTTTAGGAAAAAGATACATATATGTACATAGAATATTTATCTATGTGATCCTGTGGCGTTTTCTCGAATATTGAGTCGCAGTTGTTATATCCTAAGCAGGGCGTTCAATGATGTTTGGGGCATAGAACGTATGGTGCAGATGCATCTCACGCTTTTAAATTACTTGTCATCGATTTGGGAAACATTTTTAAAATTTCACTTCTGCATAGAGTACAGCGTGTTCTACACTCGCTGTTGAATGTGCTATCAGAATTGCATGGATATGCATGTACTTTTCAACTCTGTATTATGCGTAGATATTCCATGCGTTTGTTAATTGTGGCGATTGTGAGTGCCGTAGTTGGACCTATGACTGTCAATGGCGTGCCCCTGATTGGGATAAATTTTTTCATGTCTTTCATGTTGTCGATCATTCTGTTTAACGCGTTATTATTTTTTACGTCATTAATGGTTAATTTTTCACCATGTCCAAAGTATATTTCTATAGATATACTTTGGTTGAGTCTACTTAATAAATATACTATGGGAAAACTGTTAAAATTTTCATAAAATGATTTTATTCAAACACCTGTAAATTTTGTTGGCGCAAAAAATTAATTAAAAAAAGGACACAAGTAAAATAAAATAGTTAATAATTTTTTTTTTTTTTTGGCGTGTGAGGTAGGGTTGAAAATGCCTTCGCGCTTACAGAGACCGTCGTCTTCTGCGTCGAGTGGTGTTGCCACTAAAAAATTCCCTCCTCCTGTATGTATGGTTATTATTATGAATTTAATTGTTTGTATTATAGTGTGGCACATCGGTCAGACTTCTATCAATCCACCCTACAAACATTGAAAAACAATTGTCGTAAAAATGAACGAAGTTTTTGGTAGCTACTTTAAAAGAAAATTACAATACAGACATATCTACCATGAAAATTGAGTGAAACACGATTTAGATGAGAAACACTATACGTTTGGACATGGGATTTGAGTTATCCCACTGTCGGCATATATTTTTTCCACTCATTAAAACTTGTTAAAAACGGTTAATTTGAGTTAGAGTCACTGAGTTGACAACACTGTATTGTTTTTTTTTTCAACAGGGGCTGAAATTATTGTAGTGTGAAAAACGGAGCATAATGTGACACGGAGTTGCTGGAATTCAAACATAACGTATCCACAGATTAGATCTGTGAGGTAAACATTTCTATATATTGAAAAAAACTTCAGGTATTTCTCAGAATGAATATATTCAAAGATATTTTGATGCGATTTCCACGGGGAGGACTATCTTACGTATTTGCTTACGGCTCTGGGGTCAAACAACAAGTGGGTTATGCCCAAGTTGGAAAACAAAAAGAGTGCGTTATCGATTTAATATTTTGTGTACGTGATCCTTTAGGTTGGCATGCGGAAAATTTAAGTCGGCATGAAAGCCACTATTCGGCATTAAGGCACTTGGGACCGAAATTTCTAATGAAATATCAAGAGAATTTAGGAGCTGGTATATACTTTAACACCTTAGTGCCTCTAAACGATTTGGGAATTCAAGTTAAATACGGCGTTATATCAAAAGAGCAAATGCTGCAAGACGTCTTTGAATGGAAACACCTTTATGTAGCGGGACGTTTGCATAAGCCAGTAGTAGATGTGGTGCCTGCTGACGATGATAAGGAACTAAAAAGAGGTCTAGTCAAAAATTTGCAAAATGCTTTTCAAGTAGCATTGCTATTGCTTCCAGAGAGATTTTCTGCATTTGAAGTCTTTCACACTATATCTAGTCTTAGTTATAAGGGCGATTTTCGAATGATTTTTGGTGAAAATAAAAACAAAGTAGCGAATATTGTTAAGGCTCAAGAGAGCGAGTTTTTAGAACTGTATGAACCGGTGATGAAAGATTTATCTCAATACGTAGCTGTTGATTTTGCGGCAAAGGAAAGGGGTTCTGAACGAGTTGTTATACAGTTTGAACAGGATAAATCTGAAAAAGCCCTGGCGTTTCATTTGCGCCAAGCACCAGCCGAACTACAGAAACGTATTATACGTAATGCAGCGTTCACCGGAACCTATATAGACATTATACAAAATTTAACATCTTTAAAAAACCTTAATAAAATTATAGAAGTGTCGATAAATGATATTGTTTGGCGCAGTAGCATAAAGCAATCGTTGAAGAATATACCCAGTGCTGGCTTATTTAAATCACTTGTTTATAGTTATCGTAAAGCTTTAAAAACTCTTGCTAACTAGATGTGCAACCACTGCAAAATAGTTAGGCTTCCTTTAATTAATTATGTTGTTTGCTCTAGTGATGATTAAGCTTAAATTTAATCTTTTATTATATATTTACATATAATAGCAGGTTTAAGGACAGCAACAATATTTTGGGTACATTAGTCTAGTCGAATGTTTTCAAAGGCTACAGAGATAATCGCGCCATATTCGTGTAGCAATTTTACAAACATATTTAAAAAAATCGTTTGTACTTAAAACATACATAAAGCTTTCTTAAGAGTGCTACTAACTAAATTAAATTTTTATTATTTTTGGATTTAACAATGTGAACATCTGATATGTTAATGCATATTTCAAAATCTAAAAATTATGTAAACGGACTCATTAAAATTTAGTGACTTAAAAAGCTCAGCTCTTAGTAGCTTATAGAGTTCGACACAGTAAATTAAGTATAAACAACTGCATTTGTATTAATATTAATAATGATTTATTATTCGTAAACATTCACCCATAGCAAATTTATTTTACAATACATACAATCTTTGGTCGTACGTTAAAAAAAAAAAAGAAATATTTTGTGCTTCCAACTAATTGATTTATAAACTGTTCTGTTCTAGACTACAATTCTACCTTAATTTTAACTGAAGATTTTTATTAACCTTTCATATTGTTGAAACTAAAACCCAATAATATTAATTAAGTTTATTAGTTAAAATAAAATGCGGTACTTACATATAACAAAATGCTGCGTTTCGATAATTTATTGTAGTAAGTAGATCCCAGTAGTGTCAATAATTTTATCCTATAAGTTGTATGAAATAATTGCTTCTTTTTTGTATTTTTAGAAGCGGACTAATTAATTTGCAATTGATAAATAACCGTTGAAGTCTAATAGAAAATAATTATATTTCAATATATGTGATATATTTCTTAATATTTCAATAAATAATTCTTGCGTAAAAAGTTTTATAAATACAAATCTTGATATGTAATACGTCTGCAAAATTATTTTAATATTTTTTTTTAATAAAAATGTTCTTTATAAAGCAAGTAAATAACATCAAAGAATTTTTTTTTTTAGTTAAAATTCACCATAATTTTTCGGAAAATAAAATCACAACAAAAATTTCAATATGACCAGTGAAACAGATTCTAATAGTTCATTATCTGAACAAGAAAGAAAACTAAATAAATTACACAAGAAATTGAAAAAGAAATCTGGCAAAAAGCTTAAGAAGGAGAAAAAAAGCCGCCACGAGAAGAAGAAATACTTACGCCAAGATACTAGAAAATCCTCCGATGAAGACATTCAAATTCAAAATACCGTACTGTTCCAAAGAAAATTAGAAACAGATATTGGTAATAAGGAAGATATTGAGATATTTGGTCCCGCTCTTCCTCCTCATTTATTAAATAAAAAGAAAGCAGTTGACGAAATGCAAACAACTGTTATAGGTCCAATAATTCCTAAAGATGTTTTAGGGAATTTAAAAAAAGAATCGGAACTGCAAAACTTGGCGAAAGAAAGCATATCTTTAGAATTACAGTCGTTAAGAAAATCAGAAAATGAAGAAGACGATTTGAAATATACTTATGGGCCTTTGCCAGTAACAACTGAAAGCGAGATGACACCAGCACAAATTGAATTGGAACAGCGAGCATTGGAGCTGAAAATGGCTGCCATAGATGGAGTAAACACCGCAAGTGGTATTCCAAAAGAACGAGAAGAGTGGATGTTGGAATTACCCGATGTTGGCTTAAAAACCGGTTTGGCAGCATTAAACAATTTAAAACGAGGATTTCATCACGGAAAAGAAAAACCGGACTTCAGTGATAGGTAAACATGCCAAAACAACAACGAAAATAATAAAATTTTTAATTTTCAGGTCTTCTTGGACAAAAACTCCTAACTCATGTCAGGAAAAGAAAAAACCAACAAATTCAAAAGAACAGCTAGAGGTAGCAGCAAAAGAATTATATGAAAAACAGCGAGATGAGGAACAGAAAGCCATTGCCAAGAAGCATAAACGTGAAGAGTCATTGGTCGAAATACATCAAAAGAAATTGCGTGCGGAAGAAAAGAGAAAGGCTCAGGAATTAAAAGAAAGTGGCGCTAAGCCCGAAAGAAGGCCATTCACACGAGATATTGATTTAAAATTAAACAAAATGGATCGCAACCACACAAAGCAAATAGTAGATAAAGCTAAAATTCTTAATACAAAATTTGCCTCGGGTCATTCAAAGTACCTTTAATTGTATCTTTATTTATAACTATATCTGATAGTCTTTTTGTAACTTAACAGTATTTATGTTAATAAATAAAGGTTATATTAGTCGTAAAACTAGATTCTATGGAAAAATTAATTAGCGTTGTGGAGCTGGTTTTGGTTTCGGAATTTTTGCGAGCAACATTTGTATTTCATCCTTTTCTTTCCAATCCTTCCATAATTCAAACAGATTCACTATTGCTCTTACTATTTCTTGGACTTTATCAAGATCAACATTCAGTTCAGCGAACCATTGTTTCATGGTATCTTTCTGTAGTATAACGGAGGCAATTTGCAGGCAAGCAATAGCAATCTAAAATAAAACGTATGGAGAATAAGAGCAATTGATGCGGCTGGTCTAATTCATTATGCGTATTAGTTTCTTACCTGATATGGTGGATAAAGTAAACATACATCAGTTCTTAGAGAGTCGTTAACAATTCGCCAGCTCAGTGTTAACAATTGATCTTGATCTTGCCCAATATCTTGAACCAATTGCAATAGCGGTCTGTAAGGTTGATACACTATTAGACAACAATCCAAATTTTCCAGCAGGTAAAATTCGCATTCCAAAATATGATTTGTACGATAAGGAAAGTCTTGTGTATAAGCGTAATTAAATTTGCTTTTTATAACCGATTGACAAATCGATATCAACCGGGAATTTGAGATCACACCAAATTCTTCCACTTTGGAAGCTAACAGTATACACGTGGGTGCAAGTAATAAAGGATCAATATTTTTCAATGAATTTCGAGCATAAAAACGCTTGAAATATACAGTTGCTGTGGCAATGACCTGCTGTCGTAATTTTAATTGTTCTCCCAAAACTTGAATGACATTCGCAAAAAATATAAAAACTTTTTGGTACTCCTCTTCTGTCAGCAATTGCAGGTCATATTGCCGTTCCCGTAACAAATCCTGGCGATCCAAAATCCATTGCTGAGAGTGAGAGCTTTGCCAGAAATTACCAGCCATTGGAAGCTTCAGCAAATATTTAATTTTTCCTTAAATTATTTAATGTTCATTTAATCTTTTGTACACAAATACACTCTACCAACTCTATGCTTTTGCAAATGCAGGTGAAATGCGAGCGGTTGTGAAAAATGTAAACAATACAAGAAAATGATGAATGTCACTGAACATACTACATTCTACAAAAGGTCAGTTTCTTTATATTGCATACAGATAGTCTTTTTTTTTATGAATTAATCCGTGTCCTCTCAAAACTTCTAGAGATGGGAAATTGTTAGTTGTGTCATATAAGTTAATCAGTGCGAGTGAGACGCAAAACCATCGATGACTAAACAACAAACGCAGCTCTGACACTATTAAGCGAATGCTACACGATCAATGTTCAGCTTCAATATTTGTCATTGTGTGCGTAAAATAGTCACACATATACGCTCTGTGTAATATTGACGAATTTAAAAATGGTTTTGATATTCATTACAATATTGAAGCAGTAGACATAGTGTGGCATCGTTATTGTCAATATTCATTTTATTTCTGGTAACTTTGAATGCACATCGTATATGTGACGCATTAAGAAAAAAATTTTTATAATCGAATTAATTCAAGGCGTCTTTAAAAAGGCGGTGTTGAATGGAATTGTTGTACCCCACATGTTGTTTGTTCGAGATATGTCAAAAAAACTAGCACAAATGTTACAAAAACAATGTGTTTTTGACTTTTTTGTACAAACGTAGGTACAGCCAAAAAAATTGCTCCTTGTTTGAACAACCCACCTTGTTTGATACGCCTTGAATTAATTGAAGTATATCGTTCATTGACGGCTTTGTAGGTCTGACAAAGTAAACAATATAGTGAGGGTGGCAATGGCTGAACTAGTTAGCACGTTGACTACAAATCTAAAAGTCATGGGTTCGAGCACAGTTTCGGACTAAGTCATAAACATACAATACATAAAAATACATCTGTGCCTTTTTTAACAAATAAAGAAATAAACAAATATGTTAAGTCGTATCAAACTAGGATGGATGGTAGTCTGCACGTTGACTACTAAACCAAAAACAGACATGGGTTCAACCCCAGTTTCAGACTAAAAATTTTTAAAATAAAAATAAACATCTCGCATTTTTCTGATGTGCATTAGTGTGTGTCAGTTGTTGTCGGAAGGTTTCAGTGTCGAAGGCATAGTCACTGGTCACTGAACAATACCGGCTTCAGCTGATAGCAATCCACAATCACATCAGAACGCCCTCCTTCGTCGGTATTGTGTAGCACCGGCGAAGTAAAACAATAATAAAAATGGCTACTGAACCGGAGCTTCAGCACTGCTAAAAAGTATAAACAAAGAACGTGCGAAAGCAGAGCTGTAAAATAATTAATTAAGCTTCACGTCCTGTCGTTTCTCCTACTATCCCTTTCCTATAGTTCCAGCACAATGCTTCGCATATATAGGAGACATCTCCTGAGTGCTGGTCCCAGATAAAAAAAAAAAAAAACAGGTGGCAAATTTTTGCTGGAACTATGTGCGTTTGTAATTGGCACGTCGAAAACATGTTTAAAAATTAATTTTTTTTGGTAAGAACAAACTTTGTATTTGAAATCAAATGATTTTAAAAATTTAAAAATCTTAAATACACTTTTTGTTCATAAGTAAATTACATTTTCTTTGTAATAT
This sequence comes from Dexiosoma caninum, assembly GCA_963924685.1. Lineage (NCBI taxonomy): Eukaryota > Metazoa > Arthropoda > Insecta > Diptera > Tachinidae > Dexiosoma > Dexiosoma caninum. The sequence goes on from OZ004725.1 coordinate 89,981,558, forward strand.
TTGCATCAGTTATTTTTTGCATATCGCGGACAAAAAACGTGGATTGTTGTACAACAACTCGATTCACCACCACCTAGTTAAAGACGCCTTGACCAGGAATGATCAAGAAGAAAGTAGTATTTAAAAATTTTTGGGGTCCCATTTAATTTTTGAATTTTAAATATCTGTGATCACCACCTCCTAGTTAAAGATGCCTTGGGATATGTAATTTGGCAACGGTAACTTCTATACATATACACTTAAAAAACACAAAAAATTAATATTGATTTAAAATATTGACGTAGTCTGTCAGAGGCTTCAATGTTTGTACTAAGCAAAGACAAACATTGATGCATGTAGCATCCAATTAAGAGCCCTAAGAATTAAAAATTTTAAAACGTAATCACTCTTTCTACAATATTTATAAATATATTTTTGAAAATATATCGACATTTTTTCGAAATAAGATTATATATCGCTCATTTACTCCTACCGCCTTCTGTAAAAAATTTAACACAAACATTTCACACAAATAGAATAGATTGCAATGGAATTGATTGGAATTAAATTAATAACAACTAATAAAACAGAAAAAAAGAAACGAAACATTTTTAATTCTGTTTCTAACAAAGTTACTTTTAGGTCAAATATATTACAAAAAATTTTTATAAAAAGTACTTATATAATTACATGTATATAATATACCACCCACAATTTTTTTGAAATAATGAATTAAATAGGAGTTTTTTCCCCTCTTCTGTGCGATTAAAAAGCGAAATATGTGCTCATTTTCTGATCATAGAAGATACTTTTGTTGGGAGAAAATAAAACACAGCACATTGAAATAATTCAAATTATAGATCGTAAAGGCAAAAATTCTAATTAAAACGCATTGGCGCGTCATATTACCGAAGAGGACCTAATTACATGGTTTTTCTTTTCAATTTATTGAATGTTTTTTAAGTGACTTCGAACTAACCAATTTCAAATGATAAGTTTAAAGTCGTTTTTTTACAAAACTATCTTTTTTGAGTTATGACGTTGTTTTAGTAAATGAGCGATATGTAAGTTTCATCGTTTGTCTTTAATTGCTGATATGCACATGCAAGCAACAGTTGTCCAAGTAATTGTGTCAACATTTGACAATACTTTCTTCAAAGTTGAAGCTTTTTGGTAAAAAGCTTTTCTTTGTAATATGCGAAGATAATAAACGACTAACATGACACTCATTGAGTCACACGTAGATACATTATATTAGAGTACGGTTCAAAAATTCAAAGAAATTATACACAGCTTTGAATGTTTTTATTTTTATTAATAAGAAAATAAATGTGTTTTAGGTTTTGCAAAAAATAAAAGTCATCGATATGTGTATATATAAAAAATTTATAAAATTTAAATAATTTGAAAAAGGAAATTCAACCACTTTAACAAATGTTACGTGCAAAAAGTAAAAGTTTCAAACACCTAGAACCAGATTAGTAAATAAATAACAATATAAAATAATATGCAGACATACATATATATATTTATTTTAGTGTTAAATAAATAAAAAAAATATATATATATATATATATAAAACATTCAATAAATTAATAAATAGTTGTTAAAGAATTGTATGCTTCAACAAGGTATATACTATATTTTGGAAACAAAAAGTTAAAACTAATTCCCAAATGATAGTGTGTGAAAAATCGATTTTACCCTCTTGCTTTTTTCACTTTCACTATCCTTTTACTTTCTCTTTTCAATTTAAATTTCCCACATACAAAAGCTTTTATTTACGCATTTGTTTTCACTTTTAAATGCTTTTGTTGTGATTATCCTTATGTTTGTTTTGATTTTTAATACGCCGCTTTTTTCTTATCCTGTTTCATTAATATGTAGGTATTCTCATTTTCCGATACACAAATTATATACATTTATACACCCAATTCTCTTTTTACATAGTGTACAAAAATCGTTCAAAAAAACCATCTTCAAAGCTAAAAATGTTGTTGCGTTTTTTCATACACTGTTGCTTTTATTATCTTTGATCATTTTTAGAATATAAACTATCCACTTCAAAACTCAATGAGGAGTAACAAAATGCGTACCTGTATTAAAATATTTTTATGCAAAACAAAGCAAATATTTTGTAAAGCCCCTAACTATTTATACAAAAAGAGAATTGTGCTACCATGTGACATGTTTTTCTGAAGTACAATCAAGTTTTGAAAGTTATCCAGAGTATGTGGCAGTTATAGTGTCCATGTGTATGAACTACAAAAACTGAAAATTCCATTTGTAAATTTGTAAACCGTATTATTACAAAATCGTGCAAAAACAGGATTGGGTGTACTATGTATGTAAAGCGCATGCTCCACGCATCAATATTTTTTTTTCGTGTGCGTTTGTTTGCAATAATAGTCACACATAAACGCTCTGTGTAATATTGACGAATATCAAAATGGTTCATCAAAATATTGAAGCATTTTGACGTAGTATGGCTGTGTTATTGTCAATATTCATTTTATTTCTGGTAACTTTGAGTGCACATCGTAGTTGCGACGCTTTACAAATAGAATAAACAATTGTTTAATCGAATTAATTGAAGTATATCGCTCTTTGATGGCTTTTTGGGAAGTGCAATGCAAAAAAAATATAGTGCGAAAAATATAAAAAATATCATCAGAGTTTTTTTTTTAAATAAATAAACAAACAGTTATTCATTTTGCCGACGGCAACTTCAAAAATATTTTGCCGGCGTTCGGAACCTTCTTTATTTACTGTTAAATATGTATGTACGTAGAATAGAAAAATCTGAATCTGATTAAATCCATCTACAGCTTATCTTGGACCAGCACTCAGGAGATGAACCCTACACATGTGGTGCATTGTGCTGGAACTAGAGGAAAGAGTCGTAGTAGAAATGATAGGAGGTATAGCTTCACTACCTTACAACACTGCTTTTTTGTTTTTACAGCAGTGTTGTAGCGTTTCTGCTGTCACGGAGACGTATTCAATTTTGAAGCTGTTTTTAGTAGCAATTTTTTAGTAATTATTTTACTTCGCCGTTACTGTTCAGTGACGAGTGACTATGCCTTCGCCACTGAAACATTCCGACAACAAGATGACACAAAGGCACACAAATGCACAACAGAAAAATGCGAGATGTTTTTTTATGAGTCTGAAACTGGGGTTGAACCCAGGGAAAATTTTTCGTTTTGTAGTCAACGTGCCCTAACTACCGTTTCCTGTTTGTTCACGAGAAGAAAAAAAGTTCATGAAAACTAAAGTTTTATACTCGCGATTATTTTTTAGCGCACTGTTTTTTAAATTCTCTAAGACATTTTCAATACGAACACACCAATTTTTTTTATCAAATTATAGTTATTCTGTATTATTATTAAGGTAACGATATGTACATATTCCTACACTAATATCAAGGCATACATAAATATTGCTCATTTACTCAAACAACGTCATAACTCAAAAATTCTAAAAATGAAAAGTTGTTTGTTCGAGTTATGATATTATTTGAGCAAGTACTTCATATGCACTATGTAACGAAACTCTACATACGATCGTTTATTTACATATATGTATGTATGAATATGTAAGTACAGTGCACTCGCGATAATATGAACACCCCAAAATATGAACACATTTTTCCTTCCATTGAACTTGTGCAAAAACTCGAAAATATTAACAGCTTATTTTTATATTTTTGAAAGAGTTTTATCTAGACAGTGTTGAAATCTAACTCAACTGCATAATAATTTCGGAATTCCTATTTAAATTGCCATCAGCTGTCAATCAAAATTTTTACCTGCACACAGAAGAAACAGCAAAATCAAATCAATGAATTTGTAAGAATATAAATTTTTAATAATAAACAAAAAATTAAAAACTGTTATTCGAAAAAGCGTTTAAAGAAAAACTAGATATCATTCGAAAATATGAACAATCTCGCAAAAGTGAACTGGCTTCGTTTTCATTAATTCATATTATCGCGAGTTCACTGTATATTGAATGCAAATCTTCATCTAACATCTGTTACTGTAATAAATTTAGCGAGACAGGAAACAAAGTAATGAAAAAGTTCAATCGTATATGGAGTTTTGCTACATATGAATGTATATGTACATAATTCTCTGTCAGGTCTACTAGCACGATAATTACACGAATATGAATGTATAATTTATGTCTTTATTTTTATAATTTTTTTATGACAGTGTTGAAGTTAAGGATAAATTTCATATTAGCCGAATTAAACATACAATTTTGGAAATGATAGTAACTTCGAATGCGGAAAATTATGCTTTAAATGGTGAGTAAATTTTGTAAATTTCTAAAATGATGTTTTTTTTCTATTTACAATATGGACATACATATGTTTATGTATATAAAATGAGAATGGTCATTGTGCTACCGTTAATGTGGAACTAATATGTTACTATGCAATCACTAAATTAACAGAGTAATGAGCGTGAATAAGTATATGTATTTATTTTAGGAAGCTCTTTGTTGGTTATTGTAGGTATATGTGCAATGTGACTTGTTTTTATCTTGAACCAGTTGTCAGGGAAAGTCCCCTACATATGCAATGTATTGCACTGGAACCAGATATAGATAGGTATAGTGTTGAAAGTGTTCGGAAGATAAAGTTTAATTCTTGCGCAAGTCTACGGTTGCGTGTTAATTATAAAGCAAAGTTGCACCGTCTCTGATGTCAAGTTTGGCGCATTATTTTTAAGCTAAGGGGGCCATTTTACATATTAATTTATTTTGCCGACGTTTTATTGATGAAATACCAACGAAGGTGCGTGCTGTAGCTCGGAAAACTCAAAACAAACTTTTTTTTTTACTTGATCGAGCTGGGAATCGAACGCGCGTCTTTCTGGTTGCAGAGCTACTCGCCCTTAGAGCTTCCTCAAATTAAATCCTCTGAAATTATTTGAAGGTCTTAAAGACCTTGTCTGGTTTTGCCAGGAGTTCACTCCGCTCGCGCATTTCGATACGTATGTATATGATTACCATACGAAAGCGGTCTCCAAGAAGAAAGTTTTAAATAAAATGGATAAATTGCAAATTCAAAGTGACAGCCACTTTCAAATTGCTAACGCTGCAAATCGGCGGAGTATTATTTGCATAAGAATCTACATGTTATGGGTATCATATAAAATAAATTTCAGAGAAGAGAACCGAATATAAAGCGGAAATTCTGTAAACACCAGATGGGAGAAAAAGTAGCTTCGCTTATACCTGTATAAAAGTGTCCTGGTCTCATAATTAGGAAATAAAGAAGTATATAATACATATGTAAAATATATGATACATATATGTATATGTATATATGCATATACATACATACATAAACCTAGAACAGCCGGTACTATATCAAACATGCGTACAATTTTTTAATTGTTACCGATCAGAAGGTCAATTCACTAAAAAAATATAATAAATCGAATTACGAACCTCCTTGTTTCAACTGGATTAAAAATTAGACGATAATATAGATTATTTTATTTCTCTTTACTTTGTTCACAAACACACAAGTAAAAAATAATAATGATTATAAAGAAATACAACGTTTTATTGTATACAGTGCGCGTCATCACACCCCTTCACGTAAGTGGTTTCAGATCAATTTCAAGCAAACTAAGTCACTCATACAATTTTCCTATATAAAGGGTGTCCCAACAAGAACGCAAGATTTAAATTTTAATTGCAGCAATTGAATTGTTTCTCTGGCTGTATGACATGTGGCGCCGTCTTGTTGAAACCACATGCCCTCCACATTCATTTCTTCAATTCTAGGCACGAACAAACTGGTTATCATTTCACGATACCGAACACCATTGACTGTTTGCGCTTGACCTGCCTCATTTTCATAAAGAAAAGGTCCAATGATTCCTCCAGCCCAAAATCTACACCACATTGCATTTGCTTCTCGTGAATCACTCGAGGATTTTCCTCACCCCAAATGCGACAATTCTGCCTATTGACGAAGCCATCAAGATGGAAATGGGCCTCGTCACTGAAAATGATTTTATCGGCAAAATCAGCATTTTCATGTTGTCTCTCCAATACCCAATTAACGAACTCCCTTCGCTCCATTTTTACTAACCTCGTACCTTCTACTAGCAAAAAATAACAATTGTTCACATGTCAAACAATGACACTTCGAATGGCGCCAAATTTAAATCTTGCGTTCTTGTTCGGAGACTCTTTATAATCCAAGGAAATCTCTGACCAGGCACGCTTGATGCCGTTAATCAATTCAGTTTTATTGCCATATTGTCTTCCAGATTCGTAGACTTTACGAACGAGCCATCCCCATACATTTTCTATTATATTGATGTCGGGTAAGTAAGGCGGCCACTGCATTAAACTGACATTTTGGCCTTTAATCCATGACTTAATCACCCGAGCAGTGTGGATAGGGGCATTATCATGTTGACAATGCCATGGTAAATTACCAAATAAATTTTTAAATTGGCGAAAAGCTGTTCCAAGAACGTTTTTATAAGTGTTGGCGTTCATATATGCTGTCAAAAACTGTAGCTCGCTCATACCAAAGTAGGAAATGGCTCCCCACACCATTACACGCCCTCCCGACTATGAAGACGATCCAACTGGTGCTCCTCCTTGCGAGGGGGGGTGGGGGTGTAAAAATGTATGTGCTAACCTGGTGACCAAAATAGAATTGGTATAATTTTTTCTTTAAAAAAAAAAAAAATCATAAAAAATTTCTTTGCAATCGTATATCAACATTTTGTGTTTTAGTCAATTAAGGACTTAATAAGGTATAAATAAAAAAAAACAATAATTTTAATGCACTTAGTTTGGTTGAAATTGATCCGAAACCACTTACGTGAGGGGGTGTGCTAACCTAATGACGCGCAGTGTACATTATGCAGTACATACAATACGTATTATATACTTCTAAGGGTTAGAAATGCTCTTATTTTGGGAGTCGACATTAAAATACAAATTATTTAATGCATTAATTACACTATTTTGTTATATTAGACATGGTAACGATTTATTAATGACTTTAATACATTTTTTTTGTTTTTCTTTTAATGTCAACAAAAAGCAAGCGGTCTCAATTCTTATAAAATTATTAACGATGAAAACGTGTTCTAATACCGTTAATATAACATACCAACAACAATGAATAACAAGTGAAATTTCAATGTCATTTTCAAAATCCACAACAAAACATCAACAAAAAAAAATGGGCTATAATAATAAAAGTAAATTGGTTTTGTTTCAAGTTCATTAATAATTAAAGCTAAAGACAAATCTTACCGTCACATTACACACAAATGAGTCATGGGAAATGCTTTATTACAAACATAGAATGTACTTGTTTCTACGTACGTACTTGATTTAATACGGTTATATAAAATGCAAAAGGCTAGCACAGCCTAAAAATGGAATTCTTTGCGATTACTTCATTAATTCGAACTTTTTTGATGATGGGAGTATATGTATGTATGTATCTACTTGTATACATATTATAATTGCTATAATGTTAGCTATTAAAGATTTTATCCCTTTCCTAAAATTATGTTACACCTACATACATATGTACATAAGTCACGCAATGATTTTCAAATCATTATACATACATACATATATTTTTTTAATATCTTTGGAAGTAACTTCTAAAAATCTGTTTATTACCTTGGAGCAGCACTCATGGGATGACCCCTACACATGTGATGCATTGTGCTGGAACTAGGAAATTAGATAATAGGACGGGAGATAGAGTGAGTAGTGCTCATGACTACATTTTTTGTTTGAATTGAACCTTCCCACGTAATAAGGGACAGAAAAGATGTCGGCAGGGAGTTTATTCCACATACGCGTGTTCTCTGTAATGCGTAGTGCGAATCGGCATTAACTCGACTACAAATGAGTCCGTTCTAAATGAAAAACGTGTTGTGCGCAGACATTAGCGGTTTTCCGGAGCAAGTTACCTGATTTCATTGAAGCACATCCCGTTGTAGTAAAGATAGAACAAAAAAACATCGTGATTTTTTAATCATACCAGCAAAAGCTTTGTTGTCAGAGGAATGATTAAACTACTAATAATCATACTCTTCACTACTTCTACTTTTGATTTTTAATTAATTACATACTTTAACATGGCAATGCAATTCTGGCTTACGAATAACAAATTGTAAATGCTTTTACAAATAAGTTATTCTAGTTTGTTTGACGAGAAACAACAACAAAAAAGTGTAAAATAAAAATTTAGAACTCCTGTTTAGCTTAAGTTGATTTTAATTTTTTAAAGAATTCGAATTTTCATAATAATTTATATTTTTATAAATTAACTAGATCACCGTCCCGGCTTCGCACCTGTTTACTAATGAGAAAAAAATAAGTTTCGCTGTTTTTAGCTGACCCGGCAAACGTTGTTTTGCAACGTATATTATTTCTAGGAAAAATTTTTTTAGTTCAATAAAAAGTGTGCGGGGATTTACTTATAATCGAAAGCTTTGTAGACAATGAAAGTATGCTTTATTTAGGTTAATAAATTAATCTTTATCAAAGTAACAAATATATCTGAAATTACAATTCTCAATAGCTATCTAAACATTAAAAATAAGTATAAGTATAGTGAGTAAGACAGGAGACCGGCTTCGTTCTCATCCCTTTAGGGTCGGTCGCCATATTGGACTTAGGTTGGTGATAAACTCTTTAAAATCTCCTCATCATACCCTTTCATTTGATACCCATATTGCAAATAAGCATTAAAAATAGGTTTTTGCAGTTTTAGGGTCCGTCGCCATATTGGTTTAGGTTGATGATAAACTTTTCAAAATCTCCCCATCATACCCTTTCATTTGATACCCATATTGCAAAAAAAAAAAATGTAGGTAAAAAAAAGTGAGAATAAAGTGGGCGGGGTTAATTTTAGGGGGATAGATGTTGTCCGATTCTCTGACCTACCCAATATGCATACAAAATTTCATGAGAATCGGTCAAGCCGTTTCGCGACACGAGAATTTTATATATTAGATTAAATAAATTTGTATTTGAAAAGAAAAGTTTGAACATACACGAGTTTCCGATTTTTTATTTCAAAATATTTTTAAACTTGATGAAGTGCTAAATTTCAAATGTTTGAATATTTTTTTTAATGCTACGCGAAATATCTTCTCTTCGATATGAAAATAGCATGCTAAAGTACCGAACGTAGATTTTAATTGCCCATTACCGTGAACCATTGTATACTTGTTGCGTCCACGAGAGGCCCCGAACCCTCTCAAGGATATCAATGCTCTCGAACAGCAATGTACTCGATTACAATAATATGTCGCACATGTCTATATAAAAGTATATAAACTAAATTATATGTATTTTCTTTTATTTACAGGAACCGTTGAGATTACCACAGTGTTGTCAGCCTTATTCGGCGTGATAGCATTAATGCTATTGTTTTTTCTATATGTTAATCGAAAATTGTGTTTTCACACTCGACGTGGACTGCACTGTTGTGATGAAAAGCATTTGGCATCAAAATGCGTACAAAAGTTATGTAAGTTTATTATCATTATAACGATTGTTTTCAATCTGTGAAAGCATCATCTTGTATATACAGCACGAAAAAGACGTTACGATAATACTAGTTCAGACTCAGAGGAGGATATTTTAAGAAGGCTACGCTTACAGCAGGCGCGCATAGCCGCAAATAATGAGAATGGAACCTACACCAACTATGGCATAAACCAAGTAAATCCGTTATCACAAAATTTTAATTATTTAAACAGTGATCTGCAACGAGTGACAGTAGCACCACGCGATTCGTCGAGAGATCCATTAGCGATTGCGGAGCGTGGTAAGGTAGGCATACCTTCGTCCCATAGCGAGTGTAGTTCGAATGACTCGGTAGAAGCTTCGATCTATAGCCAAACGGGTATAATAACGGGAGAAAAGAAAGGTGAATTGAATATTGTTGAAAATGTAAAGGAGGAAAGAAAAAAATTCTTTAACAATTTTGACTTTCAGAACGCCATTCTTCGATTAGCAAATCTTCCGATATTTCCAATAGTACTTCTATAAAAGAATCTCGAATAGAGGAGAATTTGGATGTAAATAAAACGATTAAAAATCAAAAGCTTCATAGCGCAACTATAAATACACCTCAGCGACAAGACAGTTTAGAAGATGAATCCCATATTCAGTGCAATAACAACAATAATGAAGATGTATGTAGAAAATTGTTATTTTTAGTTTTCTTCCTGAACTGTTTTATTTTTTTTTTTAAAGAGAATTTGTTATTTATTATAATTTACTAATTATCTATCTTGCTGCAGGAACCCTTATTTGATACTAGCGATTTACGATCTATTAAGTCCGATGATATTTCTATGCAAACACAGTGCTACGGCAAATCGGGCAGTGTTGAAATCTCTCTGCTTTACGATGCCCCAATGCGTAAGATGACAGTACATGTTTTGCAGGCACGTGGTTTACCCACAATAGGCAATGGCCAACAAACACACACACAAGTCCGTCTTCTAATGTTACCAAATAAGAAACAAAAACATAAAACTAAAATACGTTCGGGAGAAAATCCCCAATATATGGAGAGTTTTCTACTGCATCGTGTTACACCGGAAGAAGTTAACAATATGGGTTTGCGTGTGCGCCTATATGGTTGCGAACGTTTACGCAAAGAACGACTGATTGGTGAGGCTTATGTGAGCTTTGCTACTATAGACTTAGAGCTGGAAACTAATCTATGGTTGCCACTGGAGCCACGAAATACATCATCGGTACGTTACGAATAAAATTTTGTCCATCAATTTTATTCCTCATTAACATATGTTTTTATTGTGTTCACTTATTTTGTCTTTGTTTATTTCAAGATTTTGGGATCATCTAGCGATCTTTTAAGTTTAGCCCGTTCCGATAGTGCCGGCTCGACCACCTCAATGCAACATGGAGGTGTACCCGAGCTACTTTTAGGTTTAGGTTACAATGGTACCACTGGACGTTTAACAGTTGAAATCGTTAAAGGCAGTCATTTTCGCAGTTTAAATTTAAACAAGGCACCGGATACCTATGTAAAGTTATGTCTAGTTAGTAGTATAGGACAAGAGATCTCAAGAGCGAAAACCTCAACGAGGCGTGGTCAACCAAATCCTCTGTTTAAAGAGACATTTGTATTTCAGGTAAATTGAATTTAAATTTTAAATAGTCATATGGCCATAATATGTGTTAAATATTGATTGGGTCTATAAATTTCGAAAAAAGCAACAATACTATTTGTATATACATACATACATATGTATGTACATACATACATATATGTACATATAGTAGGCGTGTTTTTTACTTTTTGGGTAAAGTTCGGTACAATGAGAGTAAACTACAATTTATCTCAATAAGAGACAAAAATATACAAAAGTACTGGAACGCAAAAATCCACATAGTTTAGGACAAAATTAAATATATAAATAAAAATATTCACCACTTTTGCCGCATAAAATGGTGAAATTGTCGACAAATCGTCTACATTTTTTACTTTGCCGTTGGCAAAATATGCAACATATTTGATCATCTACTTTCAAATTGTGGTGTGATCTGAAGTCTCAAATATTTTGTACCTTTGTGGTAATAAAAAATGTATCACTTTTTATATGTATGGAGAAAAAAATGGTTTATTTAATATTACGATGTCCGAGGGGTGGATCATATAACCCATCGGACTAACCCAACAGCTACGCCATGTAACTACTCCATGGAGCACCTCAGAGACGGAATAATCGTAAATGCAAAGAAAAGCACGAACACTTGTCGTATAATAACAAGCTGATGCTTACAATGATATTGTTCACGGCTGCATTACATAGGACCATGTTCTAACCAGTTTATTTCAGCTAAAATGGAGCACGTCTGCCCAAACTGCCCATCGAGGGTGGTGATGGTCGAAGTAGTCTGCACGTTGACTACAAAACGAAAAAATTTTCCTGGGTTCAACCCCAGTTTCAGACTCATAAAAAAAACATCTCCCAATTTTCTGTTGTGCTTTTGTGTGTCTTTGTGTCAGTTGTTGTCAGAAGGTTTCAGTGGCGAAGGCATAGTCACTGGTCACTGAACAGTAACGGCTTCAGCTGTATCCAATCCAAAGGCACATCAGAACGCCCTCCTTCGTCGGTATTGTGTAGCATCGGCGAAGTAAAATAATTACTAAAAATTGCTACTAAAAACGAAGCTTCAAAATTTAATACGTTGCCTTGACATCAGAAACGTTACAACACTGCTACAAAAATAAATAACGTGCAAAAAAGGAGTCTTGTAAGATAGCGAAGCTTCACCTCCTATCATTTCTCCTACAATCCCTTTCCACTAGTTCCAGCACAATGCACCGCATGTGTAGGGGTCATCACCTGAGTTCTGTGTCCAAGATAAAAAAAAACTACTCCGAAGTAAAAAAACGTCTCTCATTTACCCAATTACGGAGTGCAGGAACGCTTTCTGACTATACTGGGATTCAGCGCGTGCCCAATTTAGAGTAAAAACACACCTAGTGTACATATGTACGAATGTATGCCAAATAAAAATAAAAAAGATATACAATTTTAACAAAATACCATTTCCATCACCATTTCTCACAATCAAGCAGACTGAAAATATTATGAAAGTTGCTTTTGGCTTGTAACGCACAGTACGAATGCCGTGGTTTCATCAAGCATATTTCTGATGTGCGTTAGAGTCTATAATAATATACTACATCATATCTAACGTACATGTGCATGAAATGCCATGCACTTTGCTTGAAAAGAATCCACCATTAGCATTCGCTAAAATTTATTTTTTTATTTTATTTCCCAAGTTCAGATTTCTGACAACATTTACTTTTGATTTCTCTTCAAAAGGTGGCCTTGTTCCAACTTAACGATGTTACTTTAATGGTTTCTGTTTACGCTAAGCGTAATATGAAGAAAAATGAAATGGTCGGTTGGTTTAGCCTCGGCCTAAACTCATCCGGACCAGAAGAAGTGGCACATTGGATAGATATGCGTGATATGGCTAAAGGAGAACTTTTGGCAAGGTGGCACGTTTTGGTGGATTCCTGATTCGAACAGTTGGGACAATCTTCTCGGCGTGGTAGTGGTCTAGCCCTGCTGGTAGCCTTCGCCACGACGAAAGATAAGTCCAAAATGAAAACACTCAAAGACGACGAAGATGACGATGATGCCGCACAGGGAGTAGAAAGTGAGACTGCCGTAAAGCCAGATGTAGTTGCTGTTGATATAGAGACTGGTCTTGAATTGGATTTTGTGTAAAGGATATAAAAAAAATTGTTGGTAAGTGCAAATAATGCAAACAAAAATACTGTATTTGTAAATTATGCAGAAAACTTAAAAAACAGAAAATATGGGAAACATTTTCACAAACTATTTGCTAATTTATAGTTTTGTAAAACGAAAATATCCATTTGAAATATTTGAATAATCTGTAAATGGATAGAATTGTATTTGTTATATATAAATCTTAATTTTTTTCCAACAGATAGACAAGGATTTGAAATTAAATTGTAATCCTTGCACATGCAAATACAAAATTGTTAATTTAAATTGTTTGGTTGAAATTAATGGCCAACCATTTATTTTCCGGGTTCAAAAATCCCTGACATTTTCTATACACATAACCTCTAGTTAAATCAATTTTAAGAAATGAACTCAAACTTTAGCTTGTAACTTTTTTCACTTTAACTTAAAAATTCTGCGCACACATTTATTAAGTATGATTAATCAAATATTTTTTGGTAACCAAAAATTTAATACAAATAATTTTTTTATATATGAAACTTAAAAGAAGAAATAACTTAAAAAAAGAAACAACTGTTAAAATACTCAAATTAGTCCATACTGTTTTTTATACTTTATACTGATAAATAAATAAAGAAAATTACAAAAAAAGTGGAGAAGAAAAATAAATAAAAAATATTCTTAACGAAGAAAAACGGAAACTAAATAGAATTCAAAATACGATAATATATTTATAATATATTTATGTATATTTTTATTTATCTATTAATGTGATATTAATTAATCAAATTTTAATTGGACTATCTCAAAGTATAAATATTGTTAACTTAATATGTGACAGAACTTAAATTTCTTTACAAAAGTTATTCAGTTAAAAACTGTGAAAAATAAATACATAAAAATAATACAAAAAGCACAGTGCAGCAATAGGATCATCGTACATCATTCTCGTACTAATTGGTCCAACGTATTGCCGTAATAAAATAGATTTGATTTATGTTATTTTCTTTTACGAATTTAAATTTGAACGTATCGCCTCTTTATTAGAATCGTCCTATCCATGAATAAAAAGTGTTTTCTTTTCACACAAAATTGCATTGCATCTTTTGCCCGATTTTGATCTTTTCTTTTTAAAACATTTACAGCATTTCAAAATAAAACTATAAAGTGATTGTTTCGAGAAACGAAGTCACTATAATAATACGAAGTGGTTCCATTTCAACTCTGTTTCTTATCACAGAAACCCATCTTATCGGAATTGGATTTGAAACCGATAAAAAAATACTTTGGTGTCATGAAATCCAATGTTATCGGTTTTATGTTCGAACTAGAAATAATGTCGGTTTTAGGTGTCACAGAAACCAATGTTATCGGATTTTTATTGGAAATAAACCAAGCAGCCGCCTGCTCTCGATTTTCATTTGCAATCATTTAATTTTATTAATTCCATCAGATATTTTGTTAAAATCTTGTACATTTATTTACTTAAAGTAATTAAAAACTACATTTTTCATTTCGTTTTTGTTTGCAAGTTAATTTTTTTGCGAAAATGTAATTAAATTTTAGTTGATAAATTTGTAAAAAGAAGTATTTATGTATATTCATATGTTTATCCTTAATAGGGGACAACATAAAAATAAAAAATTTTTTATTGCTATAAATTTAATTTTAAACAGCAATTTATTATTTTCAATAAATTCGTTGCGCATATCTATTTTCACAAACAAATTCAAACAAAAATTATATAAAAAGTAATAAACAAAGGAACAAGACCATAAAAAAGGCTCATTCGAATATCGGTTTTATTTGCATTCGTAGATAACAAAACCGATACGTTTTCATGATACCAAATGAAACCAATATCGGTTTGCAAAACCGACAATCTGTAATACCGACTTGGATTCTATGACACCCCTGATTGTATGAATACAGCAGTAAATCTTTTTAATATATAAAGTAAAAAGTGCAATACATTTTTCGAGAATCGCAATGATGAGTAGATAAACCTTGCAAGAACTTCAACTAATAGATTCTGCGTCACTTTTGTAGCGAAAAACTAGAGAAATGTCAAAAATATATTATTAATTTTTAGATAAAAATAAAACTGAAAGCCAAAGTATTTCTGATCAAGGTAAATAAAGTCCGGGTTAAAGTCAATAAAAAAATTTTTGAAACGGATTCATATTAATTAAATTAAGAAATAACAATATACCTACTTAAGTGAATTTTTTAAATGATTGAAGAATCATGCAACTATTAAGATATTAAAATCACAGATATTTGTTATATTTATTTGTTTGAAAATCTAATAACACGAACATCTAGAAATGCGTTGTTCAATATTTTTTGTTTTTATTTTTTTAATTTGGAAGTCTGTGAAGATTTTTTAGTCCTCTAGGAAACTGTAAAATGATAATAAATGCTTTCATAAGAGTTTACTAACTGTTGTTTTGGTGGTATGTGGTCTTTATAGATATTAAATTGTTTATAACTTTTATAAAAATGTTGAAACTTTTGACGTTACAACTGTTAGTAGACTTTCTGTGGAACTATTTTGCTATTATTGGTACGTTGCAGCTTTCAAAGCTATGCAACTTCTTGTACGCACAATTTATTAAAATGGTATTTGAAAAATACATTTTTGAGATAATGTTGTAAAAATTAAATATTAACATTTAACATATGTTAAAATGAAAAACAAAAAAAAAAAATATAAAAAAAGATTTTGCCAGGTACAACAACTTTTGTAGTGATTATAAAAATATTTTGTCATATACATACTTCTTTGTGAGGCTTTGTAATACATACTACATATGTACATAATATACAATGTATACAAATATTTATATAGTCGACATTAAATAATTTCAATTTATTTGTTAATATTAGAAGGCAATTAATAAAATTATTAGGGATTTCGTTGTTAATTAAGTAAAAAATTACCGTTTGTCATTTTGTACCATCAAACACTAAAATTGATTTTATAAAAGGTTTTATACATAGATTGGCGTAAAAGTAATGCCATAATTTGAACTGCTTGCCATTTGTTTCTTTTGGCACCAAATGCCACTGCACTTTGACATTTATGTTGTAGAGAATTAATTGTCATTGGATGCAGGTCTACTGCTAACTGAATGAATATTAAAGAAATTACACACGGAATGACAAACTTATATATATATACCCGCTAATTATATATAATATATACCGGTATGAAAAAGTTATTGCAGTTGGAAAACAGGAAACACTTGTCCCTGGCTCATAGTGAGTATCATAGTCGTCTGTCTGTGCGGGTCTCCCTTCATGCATTTTCAATGTTAGGCTTCTTGCTTTCATTTCATACAGCGCAAATAATGCCCAATCTAAACCCAAAATGTTTTCTCCTTTTTTAATAAAACCAATTTCCACATATTCCAATTTGCATGCCAGAAAATTTTTAATTAAGGCAATTATAAAGATTTTCTGTAAGTTTAATATCAAATTGTTTATTTTGCACAACTTTCAGAATATGTACGATCTACATATTTAATTAAGTGGATTTTTTAACTACTCAAGAATGTAAATAATTTGAGTAAATGAAGAAAACTGTATATGGAAAAAAAATTAGCTAATGATACAATAGTAGGTACTTGATTTTGATTTTAAGACTTTTAGTATGCCTTTTGTTGATTTCGGTTGATTCGTTTGGGGTTTCAGAACCTTTATATAAGCATTTGTTTTTAATTTAAAAAAAATAGTGAATAAAGAAAAATTGAACATTTCTGCAAAAGTATTTAACAATACATGTTAAATCTTTTGGATAAATTGTAATAACAGCAAAAAGGAATTAAATTAACTCAAGTACCAACAAACAAAAAGTGTATGCGTTCACTATGAAGTGGTATTTTCATGACTTCTTAAGCACTTCTTTATCTGCACTCATTTTTAATGCGATGGTCGAAGTAGTCTGTACGTTGACTGCAAAACGTAAAAATAATTACTGAAAATGGCTACTAAAAACGAAGCTTCAAAATTTAATACGTCTCTTTAATACGTAATAACGTGCAAAAAGCAGTGTTGTAAGGAAAAGAAGCTTCACCTCCTATCATTTCTCCTACTATCCCTTTCTTCCTGTTCCAGCACAATGCATCGCATGTCTAGGGGTCATCTCCTGAGTGCTGGTCCAAGACAAAAAAAAAAATGTTCACAAGATTATCACTTCTGAACTCATGGAAAACACATTCAAATACGCAGTAGTAATTACAATTTAAATAAAGTTTTAAATTTACAGAACACCTCTCTTGCAAATTGAAGTCACAATCGCAAACATTATGATATATGCAAGTGTCTGAATATATCCGATAGAAAGGTCTGCGTCTGCAAACACAAATATGCTACATATTTTTTAAAAATAGGCCCAGGAGGCGTCGTTGGGGGTACCTTATATGACAAAATTTAAAACATGGATACATATATATATATGTATATCTGAATCTAACAAGACAGGACGAGGACGCGACGTGCCTCTTTGAAACCATCTACGCGATGGAGATAATAACGTGAGTGAGTATTGCATTAACTATATATATAACCAAAGTATATTTATCAAGTAAAATCAACTCATTAGGTGATTTTGTTTGCTCGTTTATATTTTACAGGCCATATATGTCAAAATTTGTTTACATTTATGCGCGCCAATATCATTTTTACTCATTTGTTTTATTTGAGAGAGCGCGCCATTAACAGTTTTACTCATTTCTTTATTTTGCAAAAGCAATTAAGGCATACATACATGAAATTACTGTTGTTCTTGCTTTTGTACCCTGTATGCGTTTGCTTTTGAGAGAGCAGTAAAAAAACAAGTTTTGACATCTTTAGCTAGTTTTGCAAAAACAAAATTCCTGTTGTTTTTGGTATTGGTGCTTTGTTTTATTGATGCGGCTGTTGGATAAATATACTTTGTGTATAATGTTATTTCAAACTGTTTCATGTTATTTTTTTTATTATTTTGCACAGTGAAAAAGTGCAGGGGTCGGTTCTCTATGCAAAATCGAAAATCTATTTAATATTTTCTTTAAATTTAAAATGTTAGCGTAATATTTTTTAAAAATATTATAGTTGCCACAGCAACGCGTACCCCGGTCAGCTAGTTCACTATATATGTAAATTTTATAAGTTTTCTTTTATTTGAGAAAAACACGTCAAAAGTTGTAACGGTTTTAATTAAAATACCGAAACCATGATAAAAACATGTGTTTTCTATATGTATTGGGGTCAGCAAAATAAAAATATAAAAAAAAGAAAACTAAATAAACTGCTAATGAAGCAATAGAGGTATTTATTATTTATTTGGTATATGTGTTTTTTTTTGTAATTACAAAATTTTGCTAACAGCACAAAATTTTCATTTCGTTATCGTTTCGTTTTCGTTTCGAAACAATAAATGTGACCCCCATAGCCAAAGACATAAAAACAAAATTCTTAAAATACAAATTTGTCATGAATAGTGTTAAAAATCAAAAAGAACTTTTTTAATTACGTAGGGGCTTGTAAAACCCCTACACGCGTCTAAATAATTATATATATACATGTTTCAACTAAAAATTTTAATTGAGAAAAGCTTGAAACTAAAATGAGTTTTATGCGAAATAATTTAATATATAAAATATGTATATTTCTAATGCATTAATTGATGTTTAATGTTTTTATTTGTACAAATTTACTAAAAACACAACAGATTTAAGAGTTTTTAAATTTCATATTTAAAATAAAAATTATTTTTCTACCTTAAAAGATTTACATATGTATGTGTTTTTTATGTACGTAAAAAAAGTTTATGTATTTTATGTTTTTAAATAAAAATTCATTTAACAAATAAACGTTTAAAACGAAATATCAAATAAAAAATAATAAAAATTTAGCAATTTTTTTACTACATTTTTGTAATTTAATATTGTAAAACAGGAACAATTTACAAATGTGTTCTGGAAATAAAAATATTGCATATTTAATTTGATAAGGAGGAAAAGGAAATCAAACCCTTTTGCAAACCCTAATTAACAATTTAATTAAATTGAATTTAACAAAACATTTACATTAATAATATAATTAATTATTTTTCTAATTGGATATACTAATATAATGAGTATTAAATAAAGTACATACATACCTACATATATATTTTTTCAATTGAGACTGTCTTTAAAACTTGCAAAATATTGTATTAAATGAAAAACAAACGAATAAATTTTGGAATTGGCACTAAAATTTCCATTAAAAACCTTACTCTCCAGTGTTTTTCGGTAATTAAAATGCTAACAAGGGTCCTTTTTAAAGAACATTAGATAAAATTAAAAATTTCCTTCAACATTCTAAAATTAATTATGAAACTTTTTAATAGTATAAATTATGCGAACTTTTTTTTATAAAAATATAAAATTTAGAAAAGTCAGTAAAGTGTATATTGCAACTGTTAAAAAAGAAAAATTTACTGTTAAAATTTTTTCTGCAAAAATTATAAAAACTTAAATTTTCCTTAAAAAAAAAAACTAAATAAACGAGTTAAAATTTGTTAATTATTTAAAAATTTATATTAATTAAGAACAAAAAAATTAATATTCTGAAATTCAACGTCAAAGTTGCAGACGTTCAAATTTGTTTGCTTAAGCAAAAATAATGGCATATCATGAAAACTTCTTTTTACAAATTTTTTTCTGTAATTTTCGCTATAGCATTTTGATTAACAGTCTCAGCATGATAAATTTTTTAGATCTGGGCTCAAATTACGGCACTCGATTCAAATAGAAATTACATAAAAAATTTTATTTAAATGTATAAGAATTTCTTTCGATAACGAATGCCGTAATTTAGCCCCAGCATTTTTTTATAACCCGAAATCGTAAAAAAAATTAATAATTTTCGTTTCAAAAAAAAGAATTTTATAACTAAAAGAATTATTTTATACATATGTACTAGTCAGACTTTGATCTTTTTCTGTGTCACGGTTAAAATTAACCACGAATTTCATTTTAAAATTTCTCGATTACTCGTTATTGTGATTTAACGCCGCTGGATTATTTTATCTAGGGGCATTTACGTGAACAAACCACAAACAACTGACACTCTGAAAGATGAAATTCGGCGCTGCATTGATGAGATAAGAGAAGCTTTATTGTAAAATGTGGTTAAAAATTTTGTGAAAACAGCGAACGTCTGGCGACGTGATAGAAGTGGATATTTGCACAACACTATATTCCATTATTAATTTCCATATTACTACTTTACATTGGTATCAATAAAACTGAATTTGTCAGAAAAGTGTGTTTTTACGCCAATTTACTGCCTGACCTCAAATTTGCCCACCCTTTATGAAGAGTGAAAAATAATAACAAAATAATGTAATGAACATTTTAATTAGTTCGCCATGAATTAAAAATTCTTGATTTCTAAATAATTGTGTCATTTAGTAAATTGACGCAAGTATTTTTTATTCATGATGAATACATTGCCAATTTAATTCAACTGATTTTTGAGGTAAATGCGTTCGAAAATTTTTTTTCATTACGAATTTTTGATATTTTTTATTTTTGAGAAAAGGAACGCATAAAAAAGTTCGTGTTTTTAATTTTTCGTTCACTCAAAATTTGTCAGGTAAATGTACATATCGGCAGAGAAAATGCAAGAAGCCCTTTCTAACATTTTCAACATTTTACAGGAGAAGAAAAAAACCAGTTTGAATAAAAAATATATTGACAATTACCACAAAATTTTGCAATATAAGTAAAAAAGGATTAACAAATTAATTTATGCAAAATATTTAAATTTTGAGAGGTAACTTATTTGGACTTATCAGACCAGAACTAAAAAGTCAACTTTGAATTTTTAAAACGTTAGATAGGGCTTCTTGAATTTCCTTTGTCAAGTAAATATTGCTGATTTTTTTTCATTTTGCTATCATTTAGTGGACAATACTATTTAAATAAATTTAAACATGAGGTAAGAAAACTAAAATTTAAAATTCACTATTTTTCATAATAAGCAAAAAAAAACTTTAATAATAAACTATAAACATCTAACCAATTAAAAAAAAATATATAAATTACATGTTTTCATTATGTATATGATGAGATACAACTTAGCAAACGAATTTTTTACACCAATTATTGCAATTTTTATACGAATAACAATTTTAAATCATATATAAACGTTTGCTTTACCTTCCTTTATTAACATAGGACCTGACGTCGTAAACTTTTTACCTGATTTCTAACAAAAGAAACAACGTTACGCTTAAAATAAAATTAAAAAAGTTCACTTATCAAATAATAATAATTATAAGAAAAGCAAAACAATGTTATACCTTTATTAAGTTTAAGTTCAGTTAATTTCACAAAAAAAATTAATAAAAAGGAAAAGCACACTCATATTGTTTTTTAAACATTATTCTACTTAATTGTTTATTGTAATTAATAATGAAGAACTATTTTTTAAGAAAACAAAAATTTACGTTCTTTTATATTTGCACTTTCGGTGCAATTTTATTGTGACAATGCAAATCACAGATCACGAATCATAAACAAAAGTTGTCAACACAAATAATAATTGCCAATAAAAATCAAATTTATAAAAACAAACCTAAACAGAAAATACTAATAAATACATACAAATAATACATACATACATATATATAAAAGTTTCCCAATAAAATCTTCATAAAATTTTGTATTTCTTTGAGTTCTTTTTAAATGGCATCAGCGTTACCATATATTTTTTAAGAAACTTTTTATTTAAAAAAAAAACTTTTTTCCAAAAAAGTGACCAAATAATGAAAAAAGCACAAAAATATTAATTTTGAATTCATTTTTATTCAAAATAAGAAAAAACAAAAAAAAACGTAAACAACAACAACAAACCTACTTCCCACGATTTTGTGCAGATCCCCATTTTTTTAGCTTCTGTTAGAGCCTCGAATGTATTTGTAGCATATTCTAAGCTATTTTCTTCACTTGCAGTGCTGCTTAAAACTAATAACACGAAAAACTAAAAACATTCCATTATCCTTACCGTTTTTCTTTAAATATTTATCCACGCTTTTTTTAAATTGAAAACTTTTTAGAAAAAAAAAACAGGCATAAAAAGTGTCTTTTACTAGTACGGCACAGTTGTATTAAATAGGTAATAGACACATTTGATACTGTTGCATTAAAAAGGAGTGAAAAATTATAAGATCGTTTACATTACTTGAAAATTTGCATGAATTAAAAAAAAATTTTTTTCTTGAAGCTAAAACTTGAAAACTTTTCGGCATATCAAAAACCTTAAGAAATAATACGTAGCGTGCCCTCCAATATTTATATATATGTAATGTTCAATTGTATGCAAACCAGCGTTGTCAACTCAGTGCTTTTCGCACCGTTTTAGTGCTGTTTCATTTTCGGTGGCACCAAGCGAAATTTTATCATAAAATTCCTTAAAGTGTGCCAAAAAGGTTTGTACAGGTGCTATTGGTAAATCAAATCTTTTTGTATTACAGATTTGAAGACGATTGTAAGCTAAATAACATTGGCGGTGAATTAAATTGAGAGGTTTCAAAAGACTCCAATAAAATTACGGAGTAGATCGTCGTCCAATTTTAAAATTTTACGAAAGTAACTATTATAAATGATAAAAATAATACTATGCCATCAGTTACACAATTTGATTTCAATATCGAAATTTCATCTAGTATAGAAAATGGGGGGCCTTGTGCTTTATATTAACTCTATATGTCGTTGTAGAAAATAAAAGAAGCCCTATCTAACCAAAAATTCAAATTTAACTTAAAATTAATTCCGGTCTGTTAGATCCAAATACGTCACATCGCAAATTTTAAAATTTTATCCTTTTTTATTTTATTGTAAACTTTTGTGATAATTGCCAATATATTTTTTATTTAAGAAGTTTTTTTGTTTCTCTCGTAAAATTTTAGACAGGCCTTCTGCATTTTCTGAATTGTAAAAGACTACTGTTATGTTTTATTATTTTTCTTTTCGTTAAATGTTTTTTTATGAAAAAAAAAAAACATAAAATAAATTTCCAATAAGACTAATTATTTTAAATTAAGTGAATTTTTTCGAAAAAAAACTCGTCATTTTCCGATTTTGGTGCGTTTCAAAATTTTAAAGTTGACAGCACTGATGCAAAACTATACCAAGACACGGCACGAACCAAGTCACCAAATTCAAAAATGAACTAGGACCCCCAAAAATTTAACTCAAAGTGAAATAAGTTCCCAAATATTACCGTTGTTGCCCTATATATAAAAATTTTGGGAGTTTGCATTTAAACCAACAGACGAGGTATGCGACTAAATGAGAGTAAATAAAAAACAATTAAGTGAAGCAATTTGAATATGAATAGCAACAAAATGAAACGAATTTTGACTCTACTAATTTTTCTGGAAATCTTTGTGGAATACTACTGTCTTCTTGATCATTCCTGGTGGAAACGATTTATACTCTGAGAGTTGAGTTTTATGGGCCTGAATTTCTTGTAGAAAGCTCTTATTCGCATGTTTTCCTAGTAATCTATCATGAACAATTAGTTGGCGTTTTTACAATTTTTCTATCAAATAATAAAAACAATTTTAGAAATTATTGATGATTGAATCGCTAAAATATTTTTAGAAACTTTTACTATCTGGCACCCGACGTTAAAGGAATTTTTCCTTCGTATAGTTTCATTTAAGACAAAAGCATAATTTTGTTTGGGATGTAATTAAGCGATCGCATGTGACAAGTGATATCATCATGGGCCAGGTAGTTAGTATAATTGTACGAATTAAAGGATTCTGTCTATATCGAATTTTGGTAGTTTTATAACGCAGTTCTTTTCTTTTCAATCACAGCGTTAACCTTTTTTCCACTTATACCCCAATTTAATAAACAGTTCCAATTCATTCCCAGTTTTCCAATTTCTAACAAAAAAAGAAAACTGAACGAGGATATAACTTAAAAAATTTAAAGAAATATGTATGTAAACATGAGTATGTATTTTAACTTGGATTTATTTTTTACGTTTGCGACGCAGTTTTTTACTAAACTCACATTCACCATCATCGTCGCTGGTAGGAGTTGATAAATAGCTCTCTTCACTTGAAGTATTTTCTGGTTTTTTTTGGTTGGCATTATGTTGTTGAGCATTCCATTCCTTGCGTAGTTCACTTAACATTCCAGGAGTTAAAAGGCCTTGAGCAATAAGGCGATCGGTAAGGCGACCGCGCGTATAACTGGGAATGCGTGGTTCTGCAAATATTAATATTAACTAGATTTATTTAAAACAGTGGATATGCATTATAAATACCTTTTCTTTGCGTTACACGTCTTACATTGTAGGTTGAATCACCATCAAGTGCGCCTTGGTTAGCATCGCTATTTTTAAGCAACTTTGTTATTTGGAAAACACCCTGCTGTATGATTTCATCAAGTTCTTTTTGTGCGATTCGCACAGATGCTGAATCGGGGAAAAGATCCAAGAAACGATAGCTAAGCCAAAGATACAAATCCATCACATCAAATACAGCTTCCAAGTATACTAAATCGACTATTGTCTTGGGCAAATGTAAAGGCCACCCACAATTTTTAGTTATTAATTCAAATGTTATATGTTCACCACGGCTGTATTGACGGGCAATCTGGGAGATATAAATACATTAAATTACACTTCAATAAGCAGTTTTATTGAATGTATCCAGGTACCTTTAAAAACATTGAACACACAAAAGGCATTTTACGATTAATGGGAGCACAGCAGAATACATAACGTGCTCTTAAAGGTAAAGGAACATGTTGTATCATCTCAGCCAAAAATTTAAAATCTTCTATATTACACATAAAATATAATGAGTCATCAACAGTACAGAGATTCACAAAAATGTCCTGCCAATTAAGAATTATTTAGGTTTTTTTTATAACAAAACAAATTGAGGCGTTTGATTGTTTTGTATATTCTTACCATTAAGTTACTTAATGTCGATTTAGGCAAATGGTAAGCATATAGTTCTATTTGATCAGCTGTAGGATGTAAACCAGCTTGTTTAAGAGGTTCTGGTGTATCAGAAAGTATTGCATTCAATATTTTCAAGTCGTCTGCTCTGTAGGTCGTAACAAAGCCATGCTCCCATTGAGTACGAAAACGTCCCGCTCTACCCGCAATTTGAAGGGCAGAAGATACCGAAATTGTGTCAATTTCAGTCTCTCCTTTTTCATTCATCGTTGGTTTTGTTAAAGAATAGAAAATTATACGCCGAATGCTCCTGCAAGACAAAATACAATAAAATAAGTAAGTAGTATATCAAATATATTTAACAACTGTTGCTTAATATTATTACACCATATCAAAAGTAACTTTATTTATAAAAAATTCGAAATAGTTAATAATTTCATGATTCATATTGCTCATAGCTATTGCGAATTGAAAAATGGTTTAAAAATTAAATTTTGTAAGCAAATTTGATTATTAAAGGAAATATATTTTGATGAATACGGCAGTTATATTATTACGATTATTTATATATGTATGTACGTCCGTCGCACAGTTAAGCTATTCTGCTGCTTATACTAACTAATAAAAATTATATCAACAATCCAAAAATTTGGTTGAATACAGACAGCTTAATCATACAACAAACAATATATCTAGACTATTTTATTAAACTAATACTTACAAATTTAAACCCATGCCGATGGCGTCCGTAGCAACCATTACTTTACAGCTATTTTCAGGATCATTAAATTTAGCTGCCTGAGCTAATTTTGTACCAGGTGGTAGCCCTCCATATATAACAGCTACTTCTTTTCCTCTAATAAACTTTTATGAAAAAAAAAAACAAAACATACATTTTAAGAAATTTTTACCTCGCTTCAATTTCTCTGGAAACCGAATATATATCATTTTTGCTAAAGCAAACAATACAATCACCAGGGGTTATATTGTCCAAAGTCCGTAGTGCAGAGTTTTCTATCGTAAGTTCGGTGAGACGATTATAATTGCGAATTTCAACAGTTTCATTCGTAGTTTCACAGATCTTCTGCAACAACTCTAATGCACCAGCCTCACCACACACATGAACTTCTTCTGCAATAAGACCTAGAAAAGCACGTGTCCATGCCCAACCTCTCTGACGGTCTCGTAATTGTTGTATTTCATCTATCACTGCTACCTCATCTAAATATAAAAAATATTCTAAGCAAGATCTTTAAACGTATACTTATGTATATACAAAAACTTTCTTACACGGTGTATTAACAGAAGTCATTTCGACAGTACATGCGACATGAGAAGCTGGTGTATCCTCGTTAACGCCATATTTACGTTCCTCGCCAGTAACGAGATCGCAAGGAGTGCCCTAATGTGTTTAGCTATTATTTAATAATATGTATTACATAAAATATCTTATTACCTTTTCATTAGCTTTGTTGTACACTTCTGTGGCTAACAATTTCAGAGGACCACAATAAACACCAGACTTAGCTGAAAGAAATCGTTGCATTGCGTGGTAAGTTTTACCAGAATTTGTGGGACCCGCATGGAAAATTATTTTACGAGTTATAGCTCGAGCACTAGGATACCAATTGGCGGGTGTTCTTAAATCTGAAATCTTCTTCAAATCATCCATGCATTCTAAATGAGGAAATATGTCTCTAGCATGACGTATAAAATAGGGAAATATGTCGTCCACATGACCAGCACCATGAAAAATATCACTAAAAGTAATATGAAGATCTACAGGAAGATTCTCAGACTCAATGCAATAACGTCTAAATGAAGCGGAAGCTTGCTGCTGCAAATAATCTAAAAGAGAGTTTTTAAAATGTGAAATCCTTTTTATATAATAATTGCTAATGGACCTACTATCCAAACCATTTCCGACACACAAAGCTTTTATTTCTTTTCTTTGGATAAATTTATTTAAAATGTTCAATACAGCAGACCTTTCCAATTTACCCACAAGTTCTGAACCAACATCAGTTTCATCGGCATTATGTTGCACTTGAACAGGTTTAAATAATGTGGAGACATTGTCCGACTGTTGTTTACGGTTACGGGAGCGATTAACTGACGTAACGTGAAGAAATTTGTGTGTTGCTCTTAATATTCCTGCAGTTACTTTACGTTCTGAATAAGGCGATTTTAAACTTAAGTTTAGTGTAGCTGTATAAAAGAGCGCTAAACTTCTGCGACTACTTTGCATTCTATTAAAATTTCTCTCACTTAAATTTTAACATTTATTTCATTCACAATTTTAATGTACTTTCAGCAAAACTAATCCAATTTTAAACATAATAATATTTCCTCGAAAGTGATGCAATAAATTTGTTGGAAAAGAAAAAATTAAGTTTGACAGCAATATTGTTAAATTTAACCTCAACTTTGATAAGAACTAAAGTAATTTTTGTCCATATGGTAGCAAAGTTGCATTTCCCGGAAAACTTGCCACTTGGATATTCTGAGTGTTGGCAGACAATAGGTCTGTTCGTTTACTCTAAATTGGGCGACAAAAGCGTTTTCTTACGCAAAAATTGGGTAAATGAGAGAGATTTTGAGAGAGTAATATTCTTGTTCTATACGCACGAAAACGCCCGTATTTTTTCTTCGGGCTAGTTTGGGCGAGAAGAACAAGCAATCAGCTGGTTAATAATAAACATTGAAAATAACAAAGGAAGTAAAATTAAAAGTTTCCCAAAAATGCAATGAACAAAGAATAGTTAATTTTATTTCATGATTTAGTTCAAAATTATTTGGGGTTTCTTTAAATAACATGTATAAGCCAAATTATTGTGTTTTTATGGATGTATGCATCAGAGAAGATTTGTAATTGTACATGGTCATATATATTAGGTCTGTTCTAGGTGCATAACAAAATTGACCGAACTCGCACAAATTATATTATTTATATGTATATGATTCTAATTTTAAAATTGTGCTTTTTCCCGAAAAAATATGTGAATGTATTATTACATACTTTATGGTATTCTCATAAAGTATTTTTTTTATATAAAAGCAAACTCAAAAATTGAGGAGGAAAGCATATCCATATAGTACTATTTCGCTAATGCCTACTTAGCTCAGCAGTGGACTTTTCCCAATTTTTGACTGCAAATTCAAGATTCTTATGTTCAAAATTCAACTAATCAATCGAGAATTAAAGTTGAATACCGAACAAAAAACCAAAAATTTTTGCATATTTCTATTTTTAGATTTTTCTTCTCATCTATATAATCTATATATATATATGCTTTCCTCCTCAGTTGTTCAGTTTGCTTTTAGAAAAAATACTTTATGAGAATATCATAAAGAATGTAATAATACATTTCACATATTTTTCTCGGGAAAAGCACAATTTTAAAATTAGAATCATATATAAATAGATATTATATTTTATTTATTTATAACAATAACCAACCGAGCCCATAGGGCCATATATAGTTGGTGGACTACAAGTGTAACATAAGAAATATTAAATATGTAGGCAAAAAATAGGCTAGAAATAATGTTTATGAAAAAATAATAGTTCTAATATTATTAGAGCGCTACTATATAAATTTGAAGTTATATTGCGCATGAATTTGACTATATATATTCAGAATCTAGATCAGTTCAATTGCGAGAAATGCTTATCAACAAGTAAACTACGTGTAAGATGGAATCCTCTAAATTTACCCAAAAGCGTGCCAGTAATTATTAAAAAGTTTTGTATAATTTTGAAATAAAATTAGAGAGTAAAATTTTTAATTTTCTGTAAAAGTTGCAAGAACTTTTTCTTCGGGTAAGTTCGGTCTAGAATTAAATTATCGGCTGTTTTTTTTATTTATATATGATACTAAGAAATTAATCAGAAAATTTGCAACTAAACTACAAAAGTTTTTAATTTAAAAGAGATTTATTAAATAAAAATACAAAATGTATGTACATATATTTGTGCGTATTTATCACTTTATTTAATAAAAAATGGCTTTTACTTTTTTTTCAATTTATTGTTGTTCACATTTTACAGCCGTTACCAAAGATGCAAATGTTTTTGTTATGCACGTTGAACAGACCTATTATGTGGCAAATATTATGGTTTTTGCGTTTTCTTACTTTTGTACATTTTGGTCTCTTATTGAGAAAAATTATGGCTTACTCTCTTTTTACCGAACTTTACCAGAAAAGTAAATGAACAGACCTTATCTTTTTATCTTAATAAAGTTTATTAAATTAACTTAATATTTTTAAGAGCAACTTTAAACTTTTATTTATTTTTCCAAAATAATGATTCTTAATTAATTCCCTAAATTTTGAATTACAACGCAACAAATTATTTGAGAGTTTTTGTATAAACATATATAAATTATAAAATTTTTGTTTAAAAAATTTGGGGAAAGGTCTACTGACGATTTTGGTATTAGAACCACATGAAATGAACATATTGACAAGCTAAACCAATGTTTATTAATACAAGGTTGTCGCTTTTGTCCAAACGTCAAATTTTTTGTATACATGTGTTTTGTTATATATAACATAACCTAAAAAGAACGTGTTAAGTTAGTGTAATATGAGGTCAAATTAAATTAATTATTGTAGAAAGTAATAATTTTTTTTTGCATTTTTATTATTAAGTATTATATTATTATAATTATTAAATTATTTATAACCAGTGTTCTTAACTTTCTCACAAAAGTAAATAAACTTTGACGTTCGGCTCAAAATATACGTTACATATTCTTGTATCAGCTGACGAGCGAATTTGATAGTGAGTTTACCTGGTAATATATTTGCCTTGAGCTAAACCGTATAACGACATGGATGGATAAATACATTTGCAACGTTCAAAATTTTGAAATTAAATGTGGCATCTTCAAAAATGAGAAGATTCCATTTTTACGTATTTAATCTGATTTTCAAGAGCGCTGTCAAAACAAATTACGTAGGAAAACAAATAAAAACTTTATGCACAAAATTCATTACCAATTTTGCAAATGAGTCATTTCAGACCCAAAAAAGCATAAAATATTAATATTCGTCAATAAAATAACTTTATATTTAAAGTTCGCAATGGGTTTATTTGGACAAACAAAATCAAAAGATCCAAAAGAGCAGGTAATTTTGATCTTTTGATAAATTAATTAAAACTAAATAAAACCATCGTACGATGATATCACTTTTATAAATAAGGAACCAAAACAAATAAGAAAAGTGGCCAAAAGTAACTATTTTTTATTTTGAAAAGGTGCAACAATGGACGCATAAGATACGAAAGGAAAGCAATCAACTGGATCGACAAATTCGTAGCATACAAAGAGAAGAGGACAAGGTGAAAAGATCTCTAAAACAAGCAGCAGCGAAAAACGACCGTGATACGTGCATCATATTGGCGAAAGAAATTGTAGGAGCTCGTAAAGCCATAAATCGAATTCACACTTCTAAGGCCCACTTAAATTCAGTGCAATTGCAAATGAAAAATCAATTAGGTAAGAGCTGAATATGATTATTATTAGACGTTTTTATATTTAATTTTTGTAGCTACCTTACGTGTGGCTGGTGCCTTACAAAAAT
This sequence comes from Dexiosoma caninum, assembly GCA_963924685.1. Lineage (NCBI taxonomy): Eukaryota > Metazoa > Arthropoda > Insecta > Diptera > Tachinidae > Dexiosoma > Dexiosoma caninum. The sequence continues at coordinate 90,012,376 of OZ004725.1, forward strand.
CCACGGAAGTAATGCAGGCTATGCAAAACTTAGTCCGGTATCCAGAGTTGGCAGGCATAATGCGTGAAATGTCGAAGGAAATGATGAAGGCCGGTATTATTGAAGAGATGCTTGAAGAAACAATGGATTCCTTTGAAGAAACTGAGGAAATGGAAGAGGAAGCTGCTAAGGAAGTTGATAAAGTTTTATGGGAAATTACTAACGGTAAATTGGGTGAGGCACCACTACCACCGGAAGAGTTGGCTGCAGCTGAAAAACAAAAAGCACCAGCTGCTGTTGCTGTCAGCGACGACGTTGCAGACGATGATGAAGAAGAGGACCTTCAAGAAATGCAATCACGTTTGGCTTCATTACGTTCTTAAAGTCTTAACCCACAGAGGCTCAGTAAAATCGAATCATTTAGTTGTTAAAAACAACCACATGTATATTTTGCTAAATCCAACTTGTAATTAAAATAATTGCTTAATACAGAATGTATTTATCTATTTTCTGCCTTAAGTTAATAATTTTATTATTAATTTATTTTTTTAGTTTCGTATTTAGTTGATATTTAATACCTTTTTATAGTATTAAATTATATTAAAACATTTTTTGTTAAAAATAACAGCTTTTTTAATTCATTTTATGGTGTCATCACTAAGGCGAACAGTTTGCAGGACAAAAAAACTGTTTTAAACATTTAAATAAGCTTGAAAATCTCTTGAAATAAGAACGATAAATTTTTTAATTCAGCATTTTTTTTAACAATTGAAATGATAAAAGAAATTCAATAAATTTAATTTAAAAAATGTAATTTTAAAACTAAAAAAATTATCTTATAGTTGGACTTGGGCCTTGTTCTGTGTCATGGTTACTATGCATTTTTAAATTTTCCATTCTTGATTGGTTTACTAAAAACACACTCCACGTATCAGGATTAAACGGGAGCATATTTAAACATTTCTAATTCACCTGGCGATAATTTACCCTTAAAAAACTTGTAACAGAATTGTATATTTGACTGCGAACCGAATACATGATAATTATATTAAAGCATGTAAAACGCTCTAGCTAACGTAAGAGTGAAAATAGTAATATTCACAGCTAAGAAATTTCAAAATATTGTTTTAAGAAAAAATAATACCTAATGGAGATTCGGCGTAAAGAAACTTTAAAAAAATAACGTAAAACCTTGAACTAATGGCAAAAAATTGTTAAAAAAATATACTTATAAAATCAGCAAAATCGCTTAATATGTATTAGCAATCTTCAGCAAATGGTGATTGTTGATCACTCTTTATTTATAATTAACACCTTTAATTAGATTAATATGAATATTTTTCAATTAAAAATTTTATTAATTCAATTAAATTTTTGACTATATTTTGGGCTTAATAATTTATTAAATAAATAATTAATTTTTTTTCATGAACTGAGGCCTTATTCTATCTAAATGCTTATCTGATTGTTTTAGAGTGAAACTTTGATCTAAGGCATATGAAAGGGATTCCCTGTATCCAATATTTAGCACTGAACTCTTGGTATAATGAAATTTAAAGAAATACGAGAAAATTCGTTATAACTACAGTTTTTTTTTTTTTACAAAATGCACTATTGAAGAGGTAAATAAACAATGAAACATTTCAATATGTTTATTTTATTTGATTTATTTTTATTTAAGTTTATCAGATTTTAATATAATTTGAATGTTGTTTTTGTTTTGGTGGAGTAGGCAGTTAATTTTATTTTTTCCTATTTCCTTGTAAAGAAGCTTTTGAAGGAATACTTCGCAAACATATTTTGACTTCGTTGTTATGATAAGTGGAATTTACTTCGCTATATAGAGTCTTGATGGGTCAGAATTTCCTCGCTATAACTATAGTATATTCTTGTATGAAAAACTTTGCAATAAAGAGATTCTTCCGGGAACTCAGCGAAAAAATCGTTATATGGATTTTTTTGATATATCAAAGTTCCGTGCATTTAAATACTATGTAAAACTCTAAACAAATAGAATTAATACCCGCAAGCAGTCAACTTCAATTCAAATATTGGAAATTTCCAGAATATTTATTATTATATAATTTTTCTTAATACTTTTTTTAACCTTTTTTATTATTTGAACAATGAATTTTTTTAAGCTTTAAGGTTTTTTCTCTTTATATTTATTATTTCTATATATATTCTCGATATTTCGTTAACCTTCGGTTAACATCTTCAAGAAATTTTTATTTTTAAAATTAAAAAAAAAAAAAAAAAATGGGGAAAAAAAAAAAAATTAAAAAAAAAAAAAAAATTTTAAAAATAAAAATTTCCTGAAAATGTTAACCGAAGGTTAACGAAATATCGAGCATATATATAGAGAATATATATATAATATAGAAACAAAAGAATATTCAAATCAAACATCGCGCACATGTAGTATTATATGTACATACATACATATATTAAATTTCGGGAAAAATCATATTTCATATGCATATAAAGATTTATTTTTTAATTTAAAAAATTTTTATTTTTTTTTGTTAATATAAATTATTATTTCCCGACGATGCTACCTATTTGGTAGCGAAATATTGAAAATAAATAATTGTTAAAAACTTTTCATAAAAAAGACCATCGCTCAAAAATAAATATAATTAAAAAATTTAATAAAGGTTAAAATAAAAATAGAAGTGAGACTAATATAAAGATTTATTTTATATATTATTATTATTAATAAAATTTTTATGGAAAAGTAATCTAATTTTAACAATCTATTTTTTTAAGCTTTAAGGTCTTTTCTCTTTATTTATTTTTTTTATATTTATTTTCGATATTTCGTTAACATCTTCAGGAATATTTTTTTTTTTTTTTTTTTTTTTTTAAATATATAAAAATAATAAATAAAAAGAGAAAAAACCTTAAAGCTTAAAAAAATAGATTGTTAAAATAATAAAAAAGGTTAAAAAAAGTATTAAGAAAAGTAATCCAATTAAGTCAACAATAATAATTTAATTGATACTATTAATTTCTTTACAGATGAAAATCCAATTAATTTTTAATTGATAATACAAAATTTTGAATTCAAATTTAGTTTTATGTTTAGGTGTGTTATGAATATCAAATGAGTGGGTTAAAATCACGCGATAAAAATAAATTAATAGTTTATAAAATACCTTGCGGGGCAATAATGAGGACAATTATAATAAGGTATATATTGGTACGACTAAGATTAATTTAAAAACTAGAATATCAGGTCATAAATCCGATCAAATATAAATTCACAAACAACTGCTTTATCTTCGCATTGTTCTGAATTATATCATTTCACGAATTTTGAAAATCTTTCAATATTACAGACAGACAACATTCTTCAGTCTGACAGTTTCATATCGACTTGCGTTTAATTTTTTTATTGTCATTGCACTAAAAAAATATATTTCTAATGATCGTACCTTGCTATACTGTTAAGAGTGTTAGAAGTAAATTGGTCTACCACGCCTATTCAAAATATTTCCTCAGCTCAAAGTCAGTATTTATTTGAAATGTATTAAAAATCAGGAGTTCTAAAGAAATTTCAAGTATGTGGATCATCAACTTCTATAAAAAAAATCAAGTGTAAAAAACTAAAGGTACCTGGTACCTTGGTATTCACATAATGGTAAAATTTAATTGAAAAAGAAGCGAATTTGCGTAATAGTTTCTATTGAAGAACTGAAATAAATTACTAAAATATTTTCTTCATTATGTAAAACTAACTATTACTATTTATTATTTATGGATTTATTTATTTATTTCAATAATAAAAATCACTCTTGCTAATTCTTCTAACAAAATTTAAGGCATCCTTATTAGTGCATTATTCACAAATAAACTTTTTTTATTCACATGTTGTTTTCTAAAGAAAAGCTCTAAATACAAACAAACAAAACGAAATAAATGAAAATATTATTTAAATATAGCTTTTAAAGTAGGGTCAAACCAATGTTATATTTCGTCCAGTTAATAATGCTTTACTAAATTCATATTAAGATAACAATAGTTTATGTACAGAACTTTAAGGAATGTTACTTAACAATCGTAAGACTGCTTTTATCATTGGGCAATTTTACTTGGAATGAGTTTCTTCAATTCTCTTTTAAAACTGCGGTAGTGTTTAGACACAGACATTCTGCTCCGGCAATTTGCAAGACAATTACATGGGGACAACAACAAACACAAAGAATGAGAATAAAATATCAAAAGAGAATTGAAGTAACTTTTCGGTACAAACGGCACCCCTCCTCTTTCTTCTTTCGCCGCTCTCCTACAAACTCTGATTTGCCTCAAGAAAAATTACTCAATGTAAAAGCAAGCTAAGCAAAGCTGCTTCAAATTTGTATGTACATATATGGATGTAAGATATAGATGTGTACTCACGATAATTAACGAGCTCTTCTTTAAAGTATTAAAGTTACCTAATTGAAGTTCCAAACTTTTTAAATGACAAAACTCATATGCAAATTAGCCGCTAATCTCGGAATCAACCTTGTGCATATGTTGGACTCTACAAATTGCAGTTTTTCCCTTTACCAAGAAATGAGTACAATTTTGCATCTTTTTTTCCTTTTTGGTTGTTTGAATAATCTAAATAATGACATACAAGGTTAACAATTTTTATTCATTTTACCCACGTTTTGATGTGCATACACTTTGTCTATGAATCTGTGTGTTGTGTGTATGCCATGCGTATGTGAGTTTTCTAACCGGAAACGGAAACAATTGTAAAACAAATTGTTGTGTTGGAACTTTAGAAATGTACGCTGGTGTATTAATTCCACTTGGGCCTTAACACATAATTCCAATAAAGAATAAAATTTAAGATATTTTCAATAATTCTACTTTATTTTATAACAAAATTTTTCTTTTTTTTTACAAGAAAAATAAAAAAAATTTTTTGTTTTTAAAAAATTGTATATTGTTACGATTATGTTTAAGTACTCTCTTTAAGTATTTCACATATTTTACTGGTTTAATGTTTTTATTACATTCGACTTAATGTGCCCATAAGCAGGTTTTGCAAAAGAAAAACTTTCCCTGAACATTTTTTTCTTTTACTTTGATTTTATTATTCCACTCAGGTTTTATGTTCGTGCATGACTATTTTCTGTATGTGAACAAACGATAAGAAGCCAAGGCAAAAAGAAAATAAAAGTTAAATTTTCACTTCTTTCCGTTTGTCAAATAAAACTGCTTTTGATTTTTAAAATTTTTCCTATTGCCAAATTATTGTTCTTGTGAGGTTTTCAAGTTTATTACGCTTATTTATTTTTGCTTGTGGTAATTTGATTTTATGTGACTTCAGTTGAAAGTGTTTATATTTTTTGAGTTTAAGCATTTCTTTTAAATTGTTATTTACTTTTATAAATATCATAATTTTTTGGTTTTATGTGTATAATCGTTTGGCGATATTACGGTGTAGTTTAAGTACTTGAGTTTACGATTGGTGGGAAAATTCGTTATTGAAAGCATTTGTGTGCGGTAGTTTGCATTTTCATTGCTACAGATATAATTTGTTCCATTAATATATTACAGTCAACTGGCTAATTTGTTTAGGTATTTATGTAAATGGAAAAATACTTTTTAAATTGTGTGGAATTACAAAGATCTTATTAGGTTAATTTAAGTATTTTGATTTTGACTCTTTCGAATTATATTGCAAAATTATGGGCCGCATTTGTACGAATTTTGTTGAAATGTGTCAAGAACGCTTAATAGAGGGTGCCGTGGGCTGACGTGCACGTTGACTACAAAACCAAAAAGTGTATGTTGGAGCCCAGTTTCAGACTGAGTCATAAAAACATTTTGCTGTTTTTCTGATGTGCATGTATGATTTCTTTGTGTCAGTTGTTGTCGGAAGGTTTCAGGGGCGGCGGCATAGTCCCTCGTCACTGAACAGTACCGGCGTCAACTGTAACTAATCCACAGCCGCATCAGAGCGACTTCCTTCGGCGGCATTGTTTAGCACCAGCGAAGTAAAATAATTGTTAAAAATGTCTACTAACAAACAAAGCTTCAGACATCAGAGGCGCTGCAATACTGCTATAAACAAAGAACGTGCAAAAGCAGAGTTACATGGCAGTGAGGCTTCACCACCTGTAATCTCTCTTACTATCCGTGTCCTCTAGTTCCAGCACAATGCATCACACGGGTAGGGGCCATCCCCTGAGTGCTAATCCAGGATACAAAAAAATATGTTCTCGTATGGAGATATCGTTCATTTGCTCAAATAACGGCATAACTCCAACAAGCTAGTTTTCGAGCAAAACGTGCTTAGAATTTTCAATATACTCATACATACAGCCCGTGCCTAAATTAATTAAATATCGAATAAATTCTTATACATTTTAATTTTGTTCGAAATTTCCATTCGAACCGAATGCCGTCATTTGGCCCCTGAAAGGAGAAATGACACAATATTCTTCTGTAACGAGCTGAACTTTGAAAATATTTGTTTGAACTTTTTACTTCAGCTAAAATGCTACATGATTAATTATTTTGCCCTATTTAGGCAAAAGTTGAGTTTTTTGAGTTATGACGTTGTTTTAGTAAATGAGTGATATAAATATCGTCACCTTAATATAGAAAGGATCTGACTAATTTTTCTTTTATACTTCTTATACAAATACCAATCTAAAAAAAGTTGTTGTTGTTGTGTTCCAACAGACAATTGCTTAGGGAATTTAATAAGAAAGTCACATAAAAAAATAATTGCGATTAAAATAAATTTCTGTTCCATCTGGAGTTCCTCAAGGTAGGCATTTGGGTCAGCTATTAATTTTACTATTCATCAATGATTTACCATCTTTGATCAAATATTCTAAAATATTAATGTACGCCGACGATGTAAAACTTTTTCTAAGCCTATGGACCTGTGTTCATTACTTCACTCTGACCTGAATTAATTCAGTAAATGGTGTTGAAAAAATGCACATTTATGCTGTTCTATAGAGGAAGCCATCTATCCTACAATCATTCTATTAATGAGTACATGTTTGAGAAAGTGAAAACATTCATTGATCTTGGTGGCCTACTCGATAGTAAATTAAGTTTTAATTTACACATTTCGAATTCAGTGAATAAATTTTGGGATTCATAAAACGTTGGGGCAAGGAACTTAATGATCTCTACGTTATAAAGCTTTTATTTACATCACTGGTGAGACCCATTCTGGAATACGCCTGTATTATTTGGGATCCGCAATTTGATATTCACATAAAAAAAAAAATGAATCAGTTCAGAAACAATTTCTTTTATTTTGTCTGCGTGGACTTCCTTGGAATCGGAATCTTAATCTCCCATCATATGAAAGTCGCCTTGCACTTATTAAGCTGCCTACTTTGAAAAGTAGGAGAATATACAGTGTCGCACAAAAGGAGCTATATGTTTTAAATGGTTTATAACTTTTTTATATTTATGCAATTATTATAATTTTTTGTTTTAAATACTTTATATTATTGGGGAATTTTTTGCAATTAGCTTTGAAAAACTGATATCCTGTAAGTGATGTCCATTTTCTACTTCGCACATACGTGCTGTTTTTACCATATTTTCCATAACTTTTCGCAAAATTTCGGGTGTAATGGCCATGATTTTATTTCGAATGTTTCATAATTAATTCCCCAAGTCTTCTTCAGAAAATGCTGAAAAAAAACAAAGAAGAAATAATAATATTAAAAAAAGTGATAAAGAATTCAAACCATATGGCTTCTTTTGTGCCACCCTGTATATGAATGTATCATTTGTAATGAATCTAATAAATGGCGTTATCGACTCAGCGTCCTTACTTCGTCACATTGAATTCACAGTTCCAAATCGTCCAACAAGATATTACGTTACCCTTAAAACTTCAATACTTCCGCTCCAATTATGCCAATTTTGATCCATTCCGTAGAATGTGTGCTCAATTTAATGACCAATATTCTTCCATTGACTTTTCGATTGCTACTATTACCTTAAAAAACAATATTTGAAGGCACTTAAATGCATTTTATTAATGATTGTATACGTATCCTTCATTTTAATGTTGCACTTGTTATATTTATAATTTAATACTTATTTAGCTTCATTATCATTATTTTTGAATTTAATGTATGTATAAGCCTGTAAGAAATTTGTTCATGGGAAAATGTTTCGCATTCCAGTAAAGTAAATTAATAGTTAAGGCCTTTCCATATTAAAGTAACGATATGTAGTATGTGTGTACAGAGAAAAAAAGAAAGAACATTTTACAATTCAATTCTATATTAAACTCAATTATGAATTTTATTCACATACATTGTTAACTTTCTAAATAAAATAATATTGACTGCACATAAAATGACAATCTTAACTTTAAATTAAATTTGAATCTCAAAGAAATTAGAAAACAACTTTTTACTTGAATATACACTCGTACGTTGAAACATAAAGACCGCACACTTGAACACATGAACAAATGAACTTTTTTCTACACAAATATTTGAAAATATGTTGCACAAATAAAACTACTGTCACTTTATAATCTAGTTTTTCACATTTTTGTGATTTCGGTAACTGTAAGTTAAGACAAGAAATGTTATTAATATTTATTAAGAGTATCTGATGAAATCTAAAAGATACTCGTACGAGTATATACATATACATATACATTCATTAGACCGTACCACCTTACAGGCAAAAAAAAAGTGCTCCGTACACTCCTTAATATAACGTATTTTTGAACACATTTTTTTCTTTGACGTAGGTAGGGGTCGCCTTTTTAAAGTTTTCTTTAAATCTTTGGCATTTTCAGTCGGATCTTAAAGAATTATATATCAATGTTTTTGTCTCGAAAAGCCCAATAGTCTGCATCTATGACCATTGATTTCCAGTATGCTGTTCAAGTTTTTATCCACCAGATCTCTGTTTCTACTGCCCTAATGTCCATCCTAATGTCAGAAAATGAAAGCTCTCGAAAAAACAATAGAGTTTCGCTAAGATAGTAATTCGATAATTCTTGTAGAACAGTCAATATTTCTAGTCTGATCTACAACTGAGTATGATGTAACGACATCGTGTTTATATGTATACGCTTCTTACTTCTCTATCCCGTGCGCTTCCAAAAAAATACTAATACTATTTACAATCACGCTAAACATTAATGTAAATAGCTTGGTGCTAAAGTGATCTGTAATGATCACTCTAAAATGAATTGCCAACTACTGGCAACTGACTTCACCGAAGTCACCACGTCTTTCAATACATATCTTGGATTCGTCTATTGCCAAAAAATGCCCAACGGCCCCTTTCCTTCGTTCATCGAATATAATGCGTATATCCAGAAAATATGTTGTTATCAATGATAACAGACCAAGATCTGCTAGTACGTTCGGATGGCTTTACTAAAATTTCGCCCCGCAATGAAGCTACAGGATACATTCATCAAATGCTCGGTATACAAGTTGGCAATTTCATAAACTTCTGGATTGACTCTCCAATTTCTGCTGGCATCAGAGAACAACGATCTGTTCTAAGTCATACAGGAAAGTTTCAAGTCGGCACCAACATTTGCCAAAGCTCTAAGAACTATTGAAGATAGTGCTTTCGCATCAATTGACAGTCCTACGTCATCATCATCATCATCCTTTAAAGACTTTTCAAATGCGTTGACAAAATCGATAAATTCTTCCTTAGCCATACTTTGTTGCAGTTATGTTGAAATATCGTAAAGCTAAGGCACTTTCCAGACAAATCCGTGCTTTCGTCAAAATTTATGGAATAGAATTTATACTCAAGAATATTTTTGAGAATTGTTGCTAAAATGAGATTATCAGGGCTGTCATAGAATCCAAGTCGGTTTTGCAGATTGTCCAATTTGCAAACCGATATTGGTTTCATTTGGTGTCATGAAAACGTGTCGGTTTTGTTATGTTCGAATGCAAATAAAACCGATATTCGAATCAGCTGTGTTATGATTTTGCTCTTTTGTTTACTACTTTTAATGCAATTTTTGTTTGAATTTATTTGTGAAATAGATATATAAAATAGAAAATAAAAAAATTGCTGTTTAAAAATAAATTTATAACAATAAAAAATTTTTTATTTTTATGTTTTTCCCTATTAAGGATAAAAACATGGAGATAAATTCCTTTTTTTTTTTTTTTTACAAATTTATCAACTAAAATTTACATACATTTTAGCAAAAAAATTAACTTGAAAAACAAAATAATAATAGTTTTTAATTACTTTAAGTAAATAAATGTTCAAGATTTTAACAAAATATCTGATGGAATTAATAAAATTAAATGATTGCAAATGAAAACCGACAGTAGGCGGCTGCTTGGTTTATTTCCAATAAAAATCCGATAACATTGGTTTCTGTGACACCTAAAACCGACATTATTTCTAGTTCGAACATAAAACCGATAACATTGGATTTCATGCCACCAAACTGTTTTTTTTATCGGTTTCAAATCCAATTCCGATAAGATTGGTTTCTATGAGAGCCCTGTATGACAAATTTTAGTTTGGTGCATATGTCGCACAGGAGAGTTGTTACCAATTAACTTATATTTTTCTAATATCCTCCCTTCATTTCGTACAATATTTACAAAAATACCTCTTTTGACAACGGATAACAGTTATTATACATCTAAAAATGTGTATATAAGGGGGTGATGGATGAGGTAGTTAGCACGTTGACTACAAAACCCAAAGTCCTGGGTTCAAGCCCAGTATCGGACGGTCACAAAAATATTTACGCACTTTACTGATGTGCATTATTGTGCCTTTGTGTCAGTTGCTTCGGGAGGGTTTCAGTGCCGAAGGCGTAATAACTGATCAGCTGATATTAATCCACAAGTAACATATAAAAGCGCCCTCTTTCGTCGGTATTGTGTAAAACTATGTAAACCAGCACGCAAATCTCATATATTTGAATTTATAAAAGAAAATTGTTTTAAAATTGTATAAATATTTTAATATTGGGGGTGGGGAATATGCTCCCTGCATCCTCGCATAATTTATATTAATTTATTGAATTAGATTCAAAGTGTAGTCGTTAGTAGCCGACGATATGCTTTCGACACCAATTTATTTTGTACGATGATTTTATATATGAATATAGATGAATATAGATGTAGACGCGCATAAAGGATGAAGGAAACTCGAATTCAGATAATGGTTTGAATTATATTTATTTGAACGATTAATAAGTCAAATGCAGTGTATTTTAATTTTATCTGAAATTAAATTGATGTGAATAATTAGAATGACTAAGGACAAGTAAAGTCTTTGTTTTGATATAAAAAGTTTAGCCATAGCACATTACAATATTTGTAATGTTCGAAATTCTTTTCACAATAGGAAATTCTTTAATTCATAGTTTACTTTATGTTACGATATTTACATTGATTATTTCTTTAAGATTTAAATGTCGAATAAATAAATGAAAACTTTGGTAAAACTTTAAAAAATTATACACACATACATGCATATGTATATTGATTTTGGAGTATGAAATGTACATTGAGACTGGTTGTGTATTTTCATTCTCACAAATATCTTTGAAAGTTATACGTGAAATTGAACTTTAGTTTTGATTTAAATATTTATTACACTATTTTCAGCTTAAAGTGATTAAATTCAGTTTTTTTTTTTATCAAAATATCCATTCTGTTATAAACACTATAAATGTATATATGTATGTATCTGATAAATCAGTTCACCTGAAAAGTTGCCCATAAACATTTCGAAACTTTACAAGCAGAATGGCAAATTGATACATGCAAACCCTTTCTGCATGCGGTTAAGGTGATGCAAAAGGATAATCTAATAGATTTACAATAAACTGAGGGAGAAGGAAAAACTTTTGTTCGGACACAAACTTATGTACGTACACCCAGCCGCATGCGGGTATCAATGAATAAAAACTAAAAGTTTTCATCATTAGAAAAGACAAAGACTGAAAAAAGGGAAGTTCAATTTAAATGGACATTGGTTACCGGGTTGAACTTTTCTTCTATACACAGACAATATTAAAAGTTGGTTGCGGTTTTTCAACGATAAAACAAAGTTTATTTCTTACTATCCCTTTACATACTTTACTTTCTTTAACTCGTAGTTTCAACAAAATGAAGATTTCCTTTTGGAGCAGTTGGCAGGAAGAAAATAGCAGAGCGAAGCAAACAAAAATTGACAAAAAGTTTTTCTATTCTCTATTTTCCTTTTTTACTTTATTACGCTTTATGAAAATCGTCAAATAGACAGAAACAGTTTTCAGCAACAATACCAACTCTTGACTGATATGAAGAGCATGACCAGGCAGGCGGTTAAGTGAAAACAAAAGGTATCCTCTTATTTGTTTAATGAATGGCAAGCAGCAGCAGCATCATTATCAGCAATTGCTGTACTCGTACTAAAGTAAACGACCAAAAGTCTAAGTACTTAAATCGCTAGGGAAAACTTAAACATGCATTTAACTTGAATTTCTCTAGAGGGCAAAACAACAAAAACAACTCATCTCGAAGTGGCGTAGCATTTAGAGAAATAACACAACATTGCACGGAAATGAGTTTCTCTCTACGACTTCTGCTTACTCAGCAGCAGTTGTAGCGGTAGTAGAATTGTCTAAGGAATTTTAGTTTTACTTCAGTTGATTTCTTTCTCTTTCATTGTCAATTTATTAAACCAGATGAAGAAGTGTATTTTTTCTTTTCTTTTATTTTCCTCATGTCTAATACAATATCTGAATTGCGTTCACATTCAAACGCATTTTTAATAGTGTAGTGCGGCGTGTAATACAAACTAATGGTGGGATAAAAACGAGGAAAATTATGTGAAATTAATTCCGAAGAGTTGTCAGGTTTTACTAATTAATTACTATGTACATATTAAAAGCATATTCTATTGAATACAGTAGTCTAAAAGCATTTACACTTCAGACAAGAATACTTAGAAATCGTTTGGAGTTTTATAACATTTTGCAATACAGCGTAGATATTTTGTTTAAGTACAAAAAAGGATTAAAATGGAGTTTTGCGGTTTAGACGCCAACGTAAACAACAGCCGCACAGCGCGCTAATGCTGAAGTAGCACATTTAACACAACAAAAGCTGTAGCGGTATTTGAAAGATAAATATCGGATACTAGTCCACAAGGAACAGCAGAGCACCACCTTCATCGGTGTTTTGTAGCTGAAACATCGGCGAATTAAAATAATTAACAAAAACGGGACCTAAACACAGCTGAGACTGCTGATGGTGAGTAGTTAGTGTGTTGGCTCTGCAACCAGTAAAATCCGGTTTCGATTCCCACCCCGGTCAAGTCAAAAAATTTTCTACTGATTTAAGTAAAATAATAAATCCAGGGTGTCTGGAGGCAAATTTATATTTTTAAATACTATTATTTCAAAATGTAATAAACGGTGCGGAGGGAGGGTGGCGCCGTTGGAATTATCGATTGTGCGGATTTGTCAGTCACGATGTTGCAGTGGTCGAGTGAGCATCGCGCTGTCGCTTCGCCTATGAATGCCCCACGGCTAGGGTCCAGTCGATCTTCAAGCAGTTTACGTGAAAATCCGCGATTTACAATACCGAAAAGCTAACGTGTTGGCAAAGTTGACTTTTCTAATATTGCAGTTCTTATAATCGTATTGTAGGTACAAATGTATCGATCGATAGACAACAATACAATTCAAACGTATTTTAAAGTAATTTTTAGATTTAACTTTTTTTTGGCGATACTAGAGGACGCTAAAGTCAGAGAATTTTAAACAACATTTAATAATCAGCTACTGAATGAAAAGGATATAGAATTTTTTTCTGTTATAAATAAATATATTTCAAATTAATTAAAAAAAAAATTAAGTATTTTTTTTTTCGTTTGCAAAAAGCTTATTATTCACTCAAGCTCTAATTTTTTTTTTTAAATTGAATGGAATATTAAAAAAGAGGGCAAAATATGATTTATGGGTTTTCTTACAAATAGTGACTTTTTCGGAATGCATTGGACGCTGTTGGATCTCATGTCAGTTGGTATCGTTTCAAATTCGACAGTTTTGTTTGTTCACGTACCCATTAATCTATAATCGCTGAAGATGATTTTTCAATGAAAATTATGGTCAGAACAGAACACCCATTTTGATAAAACAATTTTATTATTTTCACGAGTTTTTGAATGGCATGTCCATCCATTATGATTGCGCAAAAGAGACTGAATAAATAAAAAATCTAATTTGACAGATGTAGCTTCAACAAGATAACCGTTATAAACTGTCATCTTGTTCGAAAACTCTGTTGATAGAAACTGTATAAAAATTGTGCTTGTTTTTTGCGCCAAGAGGGCGCTAAATTCACAAATGACGTTGGTTTTTCATTATTGAACAGTAATTTTTTATTCTTCATTTAATTTATTTTGCTTTTGAATGTTATATGCCGCTGTTTTTTTTTAATTGGTGACATTTTATTGGTGACACCCGTGATTTGTAGGGAGAATAATTTTTTGGTAGAGTCTTCGCAAATATTGTACATTTTCTATTTCCAATTAAATGCTTAACACTTTTTACTTTTACAAATGAGTAAAAGTGAGGGCGCGTGGTATAACAAACTTACGTGCCCATATCTAATCAATAGTGTAAACAAAAGGTAAAAATTCTGTTCAGATGTCTGAGTGACAATATTTTCTCTTGGAAGAATCAAGTACTGAAGATGATTTCTTATAATTAGAGGCACAACAGTATTGTCAGGTGCGGTAAATTTTTTTCAATGATTGTTTTGAATATCAAACCGATTTGCATAAAATTCAAAACGTAGGTAGATCAAAGTCTAAAAGAACACGTAGGTAATACATTTTTTAAGAAATAGTACTACGAGGGGACGTATGGGGTAATATCTGCCTCTTCTAAGCTATCTGTACAACTTATAAGAAATTTTAAACATGGATATATCTGAATCGAAAATAACTTATAGAATATATATAAAAAATAGGACCAGAAGAAGACGTAGGGGGAATTATATTACTCACCGAAACTATACAACTATCTATAAAATTAAAACTTAATGATGTTTGTTGCTAAGCACATCACGGCAGAACTGTTGGATCGATTTCCATAATTTTTTCTGGATATTGGTTGAAATATTTCGAAGATGGGCAAGAATAGTAGGACGTGAGCGAATAGTTTTACGCACTATTTTTCCTAAAATACTATACTTTCATTGAATAAGTAAAATATTTACTAAAAGAAAATAATTTGAAATTTTAATTTAATTTGGCACAAATATTTGTTTAATATATAATAAGTATCAAACCAAATTCAATCAGAATCGAATAACATTTGTAGGAGTTAAAGTGTTTTTACCGATAAAGGATTTATGGCAGGACCTTGCTTCAAACGCAATAAAAATTATAACACAAGTTACTGTCTAGTCATGAGCATTTTTGAAAGATAAACAACGCCTGTTGTAGTAATAAGTATTAGTAATAAGTATTCTGAAAATAATCCTTGAAAGTGAAATTTTCGGCGGAAATGAGAATGATAAAGATTTGCCTTAGTAAAAAAACAGACCAGACTCAGCTATAATCGAACCCAGAATCAAGGAATTGAGGCACTGCCAAATAAGGCCCCAGGAAACAAAATGCCAAATTAGAAAATTAAATAAATTCCCGCAGTTAATACGGCAAACAAATGTACAAATTTTTTTTTTGCGAATTTTTTTTGTAAACCTTTTGAGACCTATTTTAATTTTTTATTGGTGGGAATATTGTAAATATTCCAAAATAACAATTAGTTCTATATAATTATTACTGAAATAGAAAAATAGGAGTATTAAGATGACTGACACAAACAAAAAGTCCTATAGTTATTTTACAGAGTGTATGTTTTAGTTACAACATACAAATATCGCACTTTACAAACGGTGCTGCTGGATTCTTGGAGGATACAAGTAGAATGCATTAGATAAACGAATACATCCCGGCAATAATAATAAATTTGTGCTTACAGTGTAATTTATTTCCAAGGAAGTAGACAAAAAAATATATCATTTCCAATTGTTATAATTGCACAGCCACTGTGCCAAAGATAAATATTGCTCCTTCTACATAAAGATTTTCTTCATTTGTTCTCGCTTACAAGCAACTAAATTAATTGATTATACTTATTTGACTTGTCTGATTTTTCCATGGATATGAGTTAAATACAACGAAACTCATCTCTTCATTTCAATTTTCGAATATAGGATATACATATGTATTTACCATATGTATGTATGTGCATTTGTTCTATTACATACATAGTATGTATGGATGTAAGAACTGTGTACATAATGTGCTGGCAGCGTTACGAACATTTCATTATTGATTCTTGCTTTTTTATTATTCTTCTGTCATATGCCAGTACCCTTAATCATGTTTCCTATTCTTTGAATTGCAAATACTTTCCTATGTTGTGCATAATAGATGTTAAAATTTTCATGACACATAATAAAAGTAGGAACAAAAGTCAATGTGTTCGACAAAATAGATTAGAGTATGTTAGAGCGTACCACCTTACTGGCAAAAAAATACATGCGCCGT
Source organism: Dexiosoma caninum (assembly GCA_963924685.1). Taxonomy (NCBI): domain Eukaryota; kingdom Metazoa; phylum Arthropoda; class Insecta; order Diptera; family Tachinidae; genus Dexiosoma; species Dexiosoma caninum. The sequence goes on from OZ004725.1 coordinate 90,028,909, forward strand.
ACACCCCCGTAAAATAAAGTAGTTTCGGACTGCAATTTCAAAAAAACAAATATTTTTTTTAAACCAAAGTTCATATCTTTAGCATTTGGAGCCGGATCAAATATTATATTATTCGTATACCAATGTTTTTGCGCAAGAAGACCCAACGTTTAGCACCAATGTACGTACAATGTATCCAATTTGAGTTTTAGCGGTTATTCAATTCCTAACACTTTGCGTCATAAAAACGTGTGCCAGTTTAAATCAGAGCTTCGAACCGGAACCGAACTGAAAACCGGAAAATACGGAATTTGTAACTAAACCGTAATCGTAACCGAACCCAAATATTTTACATACAATAAACCGTCCCCCTTAACCGGAACAAACTTTCATTTCGGTTTTTTTTTCGTTTCTTAAACAAGAAAAAAAAATTTAAAAAATTATAATTTTTATATGGTTTAGCTGGTGTATATGTAGATTTCATTTGGTGGTAACTTCAAAATCGGTAGTTGACCTTTAAACAGCTGCACAGTTGTGCAGTTGTGCTTTTATCCATTTTACTACCTACTACATTTTACTAAATTGTAATAAAACAAAGTGTGTGTGAGATATAATCGAAATTTTTTTTCGTTTGAAAGACCTTTCGATGCCATTATGGCCGAAATGTAAGATCGTTCAAATATCCGCCACGGCTTCTCTGGCTGGAGAGCATCCGCTGAATTTGTCCGATGGCATGGGCAATGTTGGCTTTGAGGACCGCTCTGGTTTATTCACATACACCTGCGACTTAAGAAAACCCCACACGAAAAAGTCTAATGGGGTCAAATCGCACGATCTCAGTGGTTAGTTAACATTAGGCCGACGTGAGCTAACCATGCCCTCAAATCGCTCGTGCAGAATATCCAATGTATCTGGAACTGTGTGATACGTAGCGCTGTCCTGTAACCTCATGCCGTTGGTGTTCTATAGCATCCAATTCAGGGCAAAAGAAGTTGGTAATCATCGACCTGTAGTGCTCGCCGTTGAAAGTCGTTCTCAAAGAAATATGGACCGATGACGTCGCCACCCCAATCCACACCAAACAGTGACTCTTTCAAGATGTATTGGATGCTCCATCCCAAATTCGACAATTATGTTTGTTCAAGTATCCATTGATCCAGAAATGAGCCTCATCGTTTTAGATGATTTTTCGATGATAATTATGATCAATTGCCAACAGATCCAGATGCCATTCAGCGAACCATTTTGAACACCCATTTTGATAAAATAATTTTAGTACTTTCACTTGCTGTTGAATGCTATATCCGTCCATGGTGATTTGGCAAAAGAGACAGAATAAATGCCAACTAAATTAACAGCTTGAACAAAAGGGCCGTTATCAACTGTCAAAGTTCGAAAGTACCTGTTTGAAGACCCTGTATATAAAAGAAATATTTTTAAAAAACTACCCAATAATTTCATACATTTCGCTTTCTTGTTGCAGAATAGTGAATTATTAAGGGAAATCGCTCTTCTGCCATTGAAGTTTTATGTTCAAATTATTAAGCAACGTGTTAAATTTGTATCGTCGTCTTCTTAGAAATCTCTGTACGATCCATTATATAACAAATGTCCTCGTTTAATGATGCTGATTTTATTGATGACTCTGCTTAACCGTTCAACTGTTATGCATGCATACCATACATTTATTTTATATATGCACATACATACATAATAAATGGTTATGTGTGTGTGAGAAAGTAGTTTAACATCTACAAATAGGATTTTCAAATTTTGTGCATGAAATTGAAATTTTTTTCTCCCAAAATTTCCAAAAAGGAATAAATTATTTATTTAATGGTTATTAAAGCTACGGTCACATTAGGCAAATATTTGCCCAAAAAAACGTAACCACTAAATTATATACAATATTTTTATTATTTAAAAGTACTTTCGATTTGAAACTGGTGTTTATCTTAAACAACACACTATCGGTTCCTAATAAATTATTACCTCAATCCATTTTCACTTTTATATCCCATGAAATATTAACAAATTATTTGCCGAAAATAGTGGTTACATTTTTTTGGGCCAATATTTGCCTAATGTGACCGTAGCTTAAGAATAATAATTCTATTTATTTAATGAATTACGTTTATTTATTACAATTTGTTGTTTAGTTAAGCTGGTCCATATGTGTAAAAAGTGAAGAAATCTCTTATATTTATGTAAAAACTGTGGAAAAACAATTGAGAATTACAGATTATTACCTCATTAGTTATACCTACATATCATTTTCCTTCGAAAGTTTCTTCGAATTTTTATAAATTTTTAAAGCACTGAACGAGGCAGCGCAATCAGATATCACTAGTTCCACAACCAAATTACAACACTAAAAAACATACGTGTTTTATTAGTATGAAGTAGAATATGGTCAAATTCAATTGTCTGTAATACATAACAAATATAGGCACATATTTACTAATACAGTTTGTAAAGAAATACTTACAATTTTCTGTCATGACAACAGCAGTTGGTTAACCTGATGAAGCTGCATTGGCATTAAAATTCTTTTATGGTACGATGGTACGATGGATGGTAGTCTGCACGTTGACTACGAATCCAAAAACAGACCTGGGTTCAGCCCCAGTTTCAGACTAAAAAATTTTAAAATAAAAATAAATATCGCGCATTTTTCTGATGTTCATTAGTGTGTCTTTGTGTGTCAGTTGTTGTCGGAAGGTTTCAGTGGCGAAGGCATAGTCACTGGTCACTGAACAATACCGGCTTCAGCTGATAGCAATTCTCAATCGCATCAGAACGCCCTCCTTCGTCGGTATTGTGTAGCACCGGCGAATTAAAACAATAATAAAAATGGCTACTGAACCGAAGCTTCAGCACTGCTACGAGTATAAACAAAGAACGTACGAAAACAAAGCTGCAAAAACAATTAATTAAGCTTCACCTCCTGTCGTTTCTCCTACTATCCCTTTCCTATAGTTGCAGCACAATGCTTCGCATATGTAGGAGTCATCTCCTGAGTGCTGGTCCCAGATAAAAAAAAAGAAAACAAAAAATTATTGTATAAAAAGATATCTCGGAACTCTTGATGCAAATCAGCAATCAATTAGAGAGTGGCGATGGTGGAAGTAATTACCACATTGACTACAAAATCAAAAGTCCTGATTTCGAGCGCAGTGTACGACAAAGTCGCATTTTTCTGATGTGTCATATGTGATCGAAATGTTTCATTGGCGAAGGCATAGTCACCGGCTTCAGCTGATACTAAGCAACATGCAACATACGAGCGCTCTTCTTCATCGATATTGTGGAGCAGAATCATCGGCGAAGCTTCAAGACTTAATATGACTTTTTGACATCACTGCTATAATTAAAAAACATGTAAATTTTATTTTTAAAAAACTATAGATGACTCAGTTTATTTATCAATTCGGTTTCAAAAGCAAACGAAACTGTACTGTAACGGAAATTAATATTATATTAGTTTGCATTTTTAGTAATTGTGTTTTTTATTTAATTATTTTGATGTGTTTAAAAAACAGGCGCCAACGCAACAATTCAGATTGCATTAATGTCAAGGTATCCTAAATTTAATATGTCCCCTTCAAAACTATTGAATAAAGTTGCTTACAAATTAATGAGGGTCCATGGGAAAAATTCATCCGTTCATCAAATAAGTAGAAAGGCATGCGAAAAGTGTTGAAAAATTATGGTAAAATTTACTTCAGAACATCCATAAAATTTTATCTGGCTGAATATTTAGATTTTATTAATGCTGCCCCTGCATGAAGTGTCACGGACTCAATTTTTTTTTCTGGGACCAGCACTCAGGAGATGACCCCTACACATGCGATACATTGTACTGCAACTATAGGAAAGGGATAGTTAGAGAAACGATAGGAGGTGAAGCTTAATTAATTATTTTTCTTTTTACTTGATAATAAAGATATGCAAACGAAATTTGTTGATAATGCAGGTTTTTGTTGTATATGTACTGCAGAAAACGTATGAGTAACAAAAGTAGGTAAAGGGGCGGAGGGGAAGTCAGTTACTGAACAGACAATTGTCCGCAGTAGTCCCCAATCTCCAATAAAAAAATCCCAGAATTGTTGATTAAATCCCAATATCTGATAACACTAGACACAGCACAGAACACGCACTCATTATTTGAAATACTTTTTCTCATGTACGTACACAGTAAATGTAACTACTGTTGTATTGCCTGGTACAGACACAAGTTGATTGAGTTTCTAGTCAATTGGCTATAAAAACATAAAAAAAATAAATTGAGAAAACATTCGATTCACACTTGAGCACATCAAGTTTAATAGACATAAACAACTCGAATCAGTTCCCATTTAGCCCTGCTAACTCAACATAAAATTTATTTAATACTTTTCAAATGTTTAACTAACAAGTACAAATGGCATGCTAAACTAAAGATTTAGCTTTTTTTTGCTGCTGTTATTGCCACTGAATTATAAAGTTAAGTATACATTCTATTATTAAAAAGCAGTGTACGACGGTAGTGAAACTACTTCTACTACAAGCAATAATATGTTTTTCCATTAGAACTAGGTATCAGGTTTATGGTGCCTGCAATACCAAAATGCCATGAAGAATGATGAATAAAATATGAAAGGAGGGGGGAAGAGCATGGAACGCGAAAACCGTATTGTATTTCCTCTTGATTTATCTTAACTTGGCTTATTTGCCATTTCAAGCATTAATTTAACATGGCATTTTATTGCTGATTTTATTTAGAAATAATTTTCAAGAACATTTATTTCGAATTTAAAGTGATGGCAAAAACCTGTCGTTTTCTATATTGGTTTTTGGTTATTGAAGATAAGAGAGAGAGACTGTGAGAGAGAGAGAGAGAAAGAGAGAGGGAGGAAGCAAATAGACAAGTGTTTATTTAATTTATTTACTGCCTGTTCATAGAAGCCGAGTGAAAATAATCGTTCGGCCATTTTTATTGATAACAAAAACAATTTGAGTTTTTTTATTGCTGTTGTCAATATATGGGTACTTAAATGCCCAAACGATTATTTGTACTCGGCTTCTATTTTTATTTCTTCTTCTATTATTATAAAATTTCTAAAATATTCATGAAATAAAATTGAGTCACTTTCTTTCATTTTCGAGTGAGTAATTTAGGTTTTCGAGACTTGCAATTCTATAGAACTTCAGGTGTAATTTGTATAGAGTACTCTTAGCTACTTCAGAAATTTCTGTAAATTATTGCAAACCAGTTTTTAGTTTACGTATTTTTTATTTTTGATCTCATTGGAATAACTCGTTAATTAATCGTTTCTAAAAATAATTTTAAAGTTATTTAGTATATTGGTACACCGTTAATTTGTATCTTTTTATAATAACTCTTTTTGATAAAAAGTTTTCAAACACCACCTTTGATTTTCCTTTGTTTTCTTCATTTTTATTTTATATAATTGAGAAGAGCGGAATCTCCAGACTGGGTTAAAGCTTTTAAAGGGTGTCCCAACAAGAACGCAAGATTTAAATTTTAAATGCAGCAATTGAATTATTTCTCTGGCTGTATGACATGTGGCGCCGTCTTGTTGAAACCACATGCCCTCCACATTCATTTCTTCAATTCTAGGCACGAAAAAACTGGTTATCATTTCACGATACCGAACACCATTGACTGTTTGCGCTTGACCTGCCTCATTTTCATAAAAAAAAGGTCCAATGATTCCTCCAGCCCAAAAATCTCGTGAATAACTCGAGGATTTTCTCACCCCAAATGCGACAATACCAAAAACAACAGGCTTAAACTAGTTGCGGTATTGTTGAAAACATCTGTCTACAAAATAAAGAAAAATTTCAAGTTTGTTTTGTTGTTGTATTAGAAGAAATAAAAATATTTGTAAAAAGCTAATTTCTTCTTAAGAAAAAACAACCATTTGAGAATCTAATACTAATATTCTGGGAACGTCGTACAGAGACTGTAAGACATTTTACCATTGAATCTTCTGTCTGGGTTAAGGCCATGGAAAATAAAACATCGACGATATAGTAAATACTCGTAGTATAATGGTTGTAGGAAGAATATTAAGTGTTTTTTCTCTTTTTTTTGAATGACAAATGTATCAGCTATTGCAAAATGCTTCTGAAAGACAACAGTTGGTTATCAAAATACAAATATGTCTATCCAAATATTAGACGATGATTCACCTTTCTTGAATGAGGTGGCATTTATCAACTAGTCAAACACTTCATGGACAAATGTCTTGCATGCTGACAATATATGCAAACTATAGGCGATCATGTTTGAGCAGCATTTTAAGGACAATTTAATATAAATACAAATGGTGCTACTGCCTCACCAACTAAATAATGATCATCATGGTCCATAGTGTAGATGAGAATAAAAAATTTTAAAAATAGAAATGTGTGTGTGTTATAAAAGTAAACTCATAGATTGTTATGTTTTTGTTTATAGATTTTTTGGTTTTTGTGTTTGATATTCAACTTCAATTCTCGATTGATTAGTTGAATTTTAAACATATAGATCTTGGGTTTGTATTAAAAAATTAGGAAAAATTCACTGATGAGCTAAGTAAGCATTAGCGAAAAAGTACTATATGGATATGCTTTCCTCCTCAGTTATTGAGTTTGCTTTTGTAAAAAATACTCTATGAGAATATCAGAAAGTATGTTATAATAAATTTCACATATATTTTTAAGGGAAAAAAGCACAATTAGAATCATATATACTTAAATTTATATTTTATCTTCAGTTTTATGCCAGTTTTAAATGAAATACTCGACAACATAACTAATAAGTTTCTTTATTCTTCAGTTGGCAAATTTAAATTATGCATAACAAATTATAGACATCTGTACGAAATCAATCAGAAATCTATCAGCGATATCGGTATATACCGTTATTTTCTGTCTCTCCGACATATCCACACGAAATCGATCAGAAAACGCACATCCAAGTCGTATATTTAATCTCTGATAGAAATCGGTCCGAAGTCTTTAAGAATAAAATCAGACATTTGTCAGAATTGTCTGAATTAGACAACGTCGGCCTATTTTGTTGGCTGGGATGTGACAGCCAAAGGGGCGTATGCGTTTTATAATTCAATGCAAATAGAAAAACATCAATCATACGTTACCCGCAAATTAAAAACTCCATATTCTGCATGGGATTGTCATCTCTCATACAAATACGTTTTTTTTTTATTAGATAAACAGACAAAGGAATGAATCGTTTTTTAAGCCGACAATATTTTTATAAATTAAAGTAATTAATATTTGTCATATTTCATTAATTTGTCAGTTTTGAAAAACATAAAGAAATCATCACTCAAGTTTATTACACATCTTAAGTTTCACAGAAAAAGGAAAGTAATTAGGAAATCTATTTGCAGTTGTGCATGAGAACTTTTACAACAAATCTCTTTACAATCATTTATGTTCACAAACACTTATTCTTATATTCAGCTCTTTACATACTAGAAGAAAAAAATAATTTTCTAATTGAAATTTGCAATCAATCAAATTGCAACATTTGTCGCCCAGTTCCCATAAAACAATGACTACAACAAGATGAATATGCTTGTTTTAAACGAAGTGTTCACAAGTGTACACAATTTTTTACGACATACGAATACGTATGTATGTTTGCTTTTTTTGTTTGGTACGACTAATAAAAATATTTATGAATGTTTATAAAATGATAAGTAAATATAGACTTACTGCCGTATTCATTATATATTTTTTGGAATTATAGATGATATATTTACTGAATTTTGTGCGAAAATTTGTCTATTAAACCTTTTACAAATCAAGCAACAATTTTAAGAATACGTCAGTTAGTCTATAACCACAAAACAAGTACAGGGTGTCTGGTAGCAGATTTATATTTTCAAACTTAAATAAAAAACGTAATAATTGACACAAAGTTTTATGAGGAGCATTCAACGATAGAATGGAAATGCGGATTTAATTTTTTAAAGCGTATGTCATTCTGATGTCTTCCGTCGAGTTGAAAACACTGTTCAAAACGGAGCCTTGTGTTCTGCGCCACACGTTGCAGTAAACTTGGTTCAATTGAGCTGATTTCTCGACGAATATTTTCTTTTAAAGCCACAAGAGATTGGGGATTGTCATTATAAACCCTATCTTTAAGGGGGAGTTAGATCGCGACCATGACCGAAGCAAATACATTGGATGAGCTCGCAGGTTTGGCAAAAAGAATTCCGTAATCATGCGTCGATAATTTTTACCATTGACATTTGTCGCCTGACCGGTAGAATTTTCAAAAAAAATCGTTTAATTATCTCATGCGTGGATAAGGCACAACAAACAGTTACCCTGGGGCAATGAAATAGTTTTTGATGTTTCAATCGAGGGTTGCGGGTTCTTGGATACCATTAACGGCAGTTTTGCTTGTTGACGTGGTCGTTTAAATGAAAATGAGCCTCGTCGCTTCAAAAAGTGGGATTTACTGTGCGAAGACGCTCCAACATCGTTTCACAAAAATTTTTGCTTTTATCAATCTGGAGGTTGCGAGTTCTATTTCCATCTACACCCTGGTTGTTTCTGTAGACAGGCTATAAGAGCTTGGCAGATTATCAAAAAAAAACTTGAATGGTCACACAGGGAACGCTCAGAACAATTCATGGCTGGGCATGCTGTTGACGCGCTACTAGAAGATTGAAAGACATGCTGGTAGGCTGGTGTTCCCTCATAACAAATTTATAGCAGCTGTTGGAACAGTACTATAACTGTGCTCACTGTTTTGTGACTGCCCGTATTCGCGTACGGTGCAACAGAAATTTTTAAACAAACATTGACTAGACGACCTGTCGGAGCTATTATCGTATAATGGATATAATAAGGCTTTCTATTCAGTGCTGGTTCCAGACCTTTTCTTAGGTCAGGACTCCGGTTAGTCATTATCACGGATCTGCTCCATTTCATATTCTCCCTTTATTAGGGAAAAGAAAATTACATGGAAGCAATTATATTTCTAAACATCTCTTTCCTTAGCTTTTGTTTTAACATTTTAAATTTATTTTAGCTTTATTTTTGTGCTTAGCAAATGGTAACATCGCTGGGAAAGATGTAATGATTTTTTCGGAAAATACAAAAATGTCACTCGATATCAAATCAAGTGAAATCAACAAAACAACACGAGGAGGTATTTAATTAAATATTAATAGAACAAACAAATTTATGCAGATATAAAATGTAGAAAAACTTTGTCTTGTCGTGTTAAGTTAATGAGCGCGAGTAGAAAAACAGAAAAGAAAATAATCCAGCAGATACAATTTCAAGCATACAAGTATTACAAATTCAATTCAAACTGAAATGCCTGTATTGGTGTTATCAGAGTAAAGCATCTTCTTGCATGACATACGAACGTAAAATTTTAATTTTGTCAACTTTTATTTCATTCAATATCAGTCGGCAAATAAAAATTATTTCTGATTTTAACAGATTTCATGGCTTGAGCAAAGGCCATATAAAAAGTGCGTTAAAAATACAATGAATATCATTAACAAAGCAAAAATCTGTTCGATAGTCGTAACTGTTTGCAGTCAGTATTTGGTGAAACACCTTGTTTTACACACGGATGGCATTGATGAACAGCTGGACAGTTATAAAATCGAATTGAATAAATAGTTTTGTATCACTTTAAGTGACACAACACCACTATTGAATTTTTCATTTTCATCAAAGTCCCTTAACAAAGCGCAGTTAAGATTCCACTTGAATCGTTTATTTTTTCATGTCATTGGGTTTTCGTTGTGCTATTAAACGGAAATGTTGTAACCATTTCAGGCGTTAAGTGTCAATACAGCCATTAAATTAAAGCTGCATAAATATCAGTACTCGTCTTGGGAACGCCTGCCTGACAGATATTTACGCGTACGTTAGTTGAAACACTTGAAAAATAAATAACTTTTACATAACAGTATCACGCACAATTTTACATTACATTTGCTTTGCATGTAATGGCTGTTACATTAATCAGCTAGAAGTTACTTTTACAGCTTCTAGTGACACAATGAAGCAAAGAAATTGTAAGTATGTTCAAAGAGAATTCGTAATTGTTTTATTTATTGTTTGGAAATTGAATTTAATACAGGAATAAAATAAACGTAAAATTACTAAAAAAAAAACAAAAAATTATTCAAGTGTAAGAAACACACATACGCGAACGTATTTCTATAGGCTCAGCCAAAGGTGAACATTATTTAATTCTATTAGAAAATTTCTAATATGAAAAATGTTTTTGCCATGGAATAAGACTACAAGAAATGAATTTTATGGAGTCGTTATAAATTACCATCTTTATTACAGCATGGTTAGCTCTATTTCCGCAACTTGTGAGCCCCTATCGGAAGAAATTTATAATTTTTTCTCTAGCGAATTTTTTTACTTTGTAATACAAGTACATAATGCTTAACATATCGACCCCTGTGCGCGAAATTATCGTATGTTAAAAAAAGTAAAATTTACAGGAGAGCGTTTTTATTTAATTTTTTTTTATATTCCTGGCAGCATTAGCTGTTACATACGATAAAATGTACATAGTGTTATCTTCATAACTATAACAACAATCGGTATAATATTTGATCGAGAGATGAATTAATGGATTTAAAACAAATTTGCATAAAAAATGCGATTTCGAAAAAAGTGTAACATACGATAATTTCGCGCACAAGGGTCGATATGATCCATTTGGCACGACGCACACTGGTGACTTTTGTATGGAGGTGAGGGAAAAAATAAATTTTTCTAAAAATGTAGTGATTTCAGCACTAATTTAGCTTTATTTATATAGTACACCGCAAAAGTAATCAAAATAAAGAAAGTTAGAGAAATATATATCGTCACCTACAATGCCATAAAAAGCCATAAATAACAAAAAAAAAAAAATTGTAACGATTTTTTTAATCAAGTTCGTGTTTTCCTTAAGAAACATGCTGCAATCAATAAAAAATCGATATTTGCTTTTTGTTAGTCAGAGCATATTGCGTTTGAAGCAACGATATATGTTATAAATACTACTTAACTTGTACGAAAATATGTTAATTGTCTTAAAAAGAGTCTTAACTTCGTCGTTTATGTCACTATGAGTTTTCGTGCTAAACGAAGGAGTCAAATGTGCGATTATGAGATCTGATGTTACCATCATTCGGTGCATAACATTTTCACTCGTGGCAATTCGACTGCATTTTCTGGAGTGTCTGAGGCGATATTTTTTATAGTCTTTGTTACGACTTTCCTGAGCTTCATCGGATAGTAAACCTACTGGAAAAATATATTTTTCAATTATAATTTTTCCATGAATGAGAATTGTGTGGAGTGTAGGTGTCACATTGTACCCCTCGTAGAGTTCAACAAATTCTTTTGTCGTCTCCAGACAAAAATCACCAAATTTTTTTGGATCTACTACCTCGGTGATTGGCATAACTTCGAGACTTATTGATAACCTCTTGATTAAGTCTTCATCTAGAGCCATGATTTCGGAAATCAACGCAGGATTAGCAAAGAATCTTCGTGACGTATATCCTGAATTTGTCGTACTAGTGACGTGCTTAACGTAAAACCTGTATTCCATTATCAAACATTTTCGGACGAGTATTGAGTCGATTATCCTATGTTTAAATTCAATATTATAAGCCACATGCACGAGACACTCTATCAGCTTAATATGGGCATGAAGTGCTGATATACCAAATTTCAGTGCTTGCTTATTTAGCTTGACTTCTTCGATTTTATTTATCTTGGATGTTGTGAGCCCACAAATAAAACAAAAAGATGTTCCTGGTGTTTCTGTTACTGATTGTGCTGTCTTGCCGTCAATCATCGTATAATATAATTCATGTTTTATCATATATGTAACTCCGTTTTGTGATGTTGCAATGGATATTAATGAAGTATTCAATGTCAATTAAACGCGTCATTGGAACCACTATATGAAAGCAAACCATTTATCTACGTTGTTTTAAAATTATTTTCAAATAAACCTGCTATTTAGTTAAACATTTTTTTTTACAATTGTAAATATGCTGATGATCGATAACATACAGGCAGTCATAGCTAATAAGAAACAAACTAAATCAACTTTTATTATTATTTTTCCATTGAGTTACATATCGGACTGGTTCCTCGAAACGGAGTCAACTCAAGATTTTTTTTTAATATTTACAATAAAATTATGTAACTATTTTTTTGGTGTTAGCAGGAAATGAAATAAACATATAGACCAACTAAACCATATAACAAATATAGATAAATAATCCTTTAAAGCAACATGAATATGATTGTAACACTTCATTAAAATAAATTCAAATGTTAATATAACAGCATTGGCCAAACATGGAAGGTCTAATAAACATGAATTTGATTTTGAAAATGCAAAAATCTTAAGAACTGAGGAACAAATACATGAAGTTAATCAAATAGTTAAACATGAACAATTTGCTTGCAATTATAAAAGTGAGAAAAAAGATTATATAAATACGTATTGTAATTTGATTTCTACTTTTAAAACGAACTAATATTAAATTTGATTTATATGTTATTTTTTGCTAATCAAATATATATATTTTTAAAATTTTGGTAACATAAATTGTTAAAAATTTTTTTATAATTATTATTAAATAAAAATTAATTTATAGATCCTGCAGATGAACTTTATGGTTCGAAATATATAGATCAACGTAAAATAAATTATTTTATTTCAATGAATCTTATGGAGGCAATACAATATTAACATTAATAAATAGTCCTATTTACAATATAAAATTAAAAACAATTATTTAATTGTAATGGAGTAGGAAGAATTTTTTTCAGTGATTATCGAAAAATAATTAGTTTTTTGAGTGATTCCCCTTTATGTGAAATTTGATAATTTAATTTCATAAATATACAAGAAACAAAACGATATATATCAGTACAATAAACTTACCTTCTACCGTTATAACATAAACACAGGGTAGCGATGGTCCAAGTAGTCTGCAAGTTGACTAAAAAACGAAAAATTTTTCTTGGGTTAAATTTGTGTCAGATGTGCAGTTTGTGCAGTTTGTGTCAGTTGTTGTCGCAAGGTTTCAGCGGGGAAGATATAGTCACTGGTCACTGAACAATCACGGTTTCAGCTGCATCCAATCCACAGGCACATCAGAACGTCCTCCTTCGTCGGTATTGTGTAGCATCGGCGAAGTAAAATAATTACTAATAAAGACTACTAAAAAACGAAAAATATGTGAAAAATTTAATATGTCTCTTTGACATCAGAGGATGAATGCAGAGTTGAAAGATAGTGGAGCTTTACCATCTGTCATGTCTCTTTTATCACAATGTATCGCATGGTGATAAAAAAGTACTTATATGTACATTATATAAATATATAAAAAAGATGTAAGTATTAATATTACTTTTACATAAAAACAAAAAACCTTAAAATTAGTGAAGATTATTTGAAAATTAACAATTTTAAACTTTTTTTTTTATTTTAAATGTGTTCTTTGGCTTACAACGTTGTTCGAGTAAATGGCGGAAATGTACGTACGTGTGTATATGCAGATTAAATTGAAAGCATCACATTCAATTGTTTCAATAAAGTTTGTTAACTTTTGAAGGAAAAGTTAAGCCATAAACTTAAGAATAGTTTACGACTTGGCAAAAGAAAAAGAAGCAATGCAGAACACGTTTCTTCAACTTAAACTCCTGTTTGCACTTTTTACTTTGCTTTCTTATATCTTCGCTTCTTATCATAATTCCTTGCCTATACCAATGTGATGTGAGCATTTTTGAAGGGATTTTTTTGTAACTTATCACGAAAAGGGTGCAGTAGTCGGAATTGAAGCTGTTGTGTGGAGAGACACATTTGACAGATGGTAAAGCTCAAAATCTTATACTCAATTAATATAGATGGTATTTATATTTTATTTATCAGCAGTAGAGTTATAAAAGAATACAAATGGTTCCCTTCCGCAGATATGGGCTAACATAAGAAGCATTCCAGAAATTAACTCCGACTCATCGAAATATAAAATTCTGCTAAAAACATATTCATATTCATTCATAAACATAAAATTTATATTAAAAAATGCAAATACAAACTAATATATGCTGTATTTTATATAATACAAGTAGTACTCGTTAAAAAAATTTATATGAAGAAATCCAAATGTTGAGTAAATTTTTGTTTAAATAAATTCTGTAGAGAGATAAGAAAATTTAATAGTATTTCAATCGTAAAGGGATCTTCACAGGACGCTTTATTTAGACTAATCAGCATTTTTTTTTATGAATTTGAGTTTTTGAGATATCACACAAAACGTACTTTTACAGTACTTTTGTTGATTTAATAGTGGTAAGCTTGATTTTAATAGAGATTTATGTAGAAAGGAAAAATACAGAACAGTCAATTAAGTTATACTCGTACTAAATTTAAAAATTTTTTTAAAAACAAATAATAATGTAAAAAAGGACAAAATAGAAACGAAACCCTCTCGTCGAGTCGAAATGCCAATATAATAATAATATGCCAATGTAAATAACATACAATTGCATTTTCAAGTCAAGTTTTGCTTCATATAATATACAATTAAAACCAAAAAGTTATTCTGAAATGAAGTACAAATTCCAATTCGTCGAAATGGTGATATGAAATTTTATACTTCTCAAATTATTTCTTTTTCTTATTCTTTTTTTCTTCTATTTTTATTGTCGCTCCTTTGAATTCTTTGATCATGTTGTTCATTTATTAATTTCTTTATGTTTTTGTCATTGGAATTATTGTCATGTAATTTAAGTGTAAATAACACTGTACGCCTTATCTACATATTTCTATATATATATATAAATAGCGAAGAGCGTTTGTATATTTGTACATAATTGTAAAGGGTGATTTTTTTGAGTAATTTGAAATCAAACTACCTGCCACACTAATGAAGCGTGCAGACGTTTTTCTTCACTATACTTTGGCAAAACACAATGCAAAGACTTACACCAGCACAATGATTGAAAATCGTGCTCTATTCGCGAAAGTTATAGAGCCCTTCATCAAGTTTGCAGTGCGCGTTTGTTTTTGATTTATAAAAGGTTTAATAAACAAATTTCGATACAAAATTCCATCAATATACTTTCTATAAATCCAAAAAAAAATTTATGAATACGGCAGGTACTCTTTTAGATAATACTCATCCAAATGGAGTATGACATCGGTCTCTATCTTTATTATTTTTTCATTCCTCATGGCAAATCTTATGGAGTAGAAAAGGATCAAACATAGCATACAGCGCGTGAAACCATCACTTTGTTGAGCCAAACGTTTGGTGAACAAATCATATTAAGAAATGTAACTGTGGATTGAAATGGACCAGCTCGTTCGTATTGATGAAATAAGATCGAATAAGCTCTTTAAAGGGGTGCATAACTGGACCGATAGGATGGCGTTCATAAGTGGCAGTCATATGCAAAAATTAAACATTAAATGTCAAGAAATTTATGAGCTAATAAAGCCAGAATTTTAGTTATTCCCAAGAACTTGTTGGCTTTGATTTAAAAAAAGTACTACTCCTCTAAAAAACACCCCTTGTAAATTAAAGGTTGAAGTATGTCTGAATAGATTATGAGTACCTATTCAATAAAAAACTAATCAGACGTGAAGTCTCCCATGTAGGCAATAAACAACTGAACAAATTTAGCATTTCCATCAACAACAGCAGAAAGTATTTCAAGTATTTATTTATTGTCTATGTATTATTTATACTCTCAGTTATACCCACATACATATATACATAGATACATATACATACATACATAAAAGTCTCTTCGTTTATTAAGTTTTATATTGGAAATATCATAAGTTTTTCAATATAAAAGAAATTCTTATTGCCCCATATTTTTGTGAGAATATATTTGTACATGTAAATTTGTCTGCGGATTATTGTTTTATGGGAGATACAGATGGATTGTAAAAAATAGCAATTTGGTTTTTCTTCTTTGCAATATAAATGTTTTAGTGTTTCTCACGACGTAGTGGTTGTACCGCACTATAAGCACAGTGGGCGTAAAAGTGATCTTGGTGATATTAGCAGCGGAGCCAGGTATCCATGTGTCCAGGCCAAAAGCTTCCTGATCCCGAACAAGGCAATTCCAATTAGGCTACTTTCGCTGAATAGAGCAAATTTAAGCTTTTTGATGGGCTACATTGCAGGCCATTCTTGCCTGAGGTGCCACTTAACAAAATCTGTTGTGCCTTCATTTAACAACACATCCTAAATAGTGCTCAAATTACTTAGCAGCATTACGATGGGTGCCTAATGCTATGACTTTACACAATAGATCTTCTCTGGTAGCGGTGCTTTCTGGCTTCAGTAATCATAAATACTTTTAAGAAAAATGTTAAAACCAATTCTTATTGTAGTTGCGAAAGCATTTCAATTGGTCAGTAAGTTTCAACTAGGAAATTAATTATAATTTGTATTACATTTTTTTATATTTTTTCATGTCATCTAATCTACAAGGGAGCATAGCTGGCTCCCGTCTACCTTGAAAACGCCTTTCAACTGCAGCTACAGCCTGTTTGTCCCTGACTTTCCGGAAACTTTCAAATTCCAGTAAAGAAAATGCAATTTTTTTTTGCTAGCATAAACAATTGGTTTTTACCTTCTTTATATAATTGAAGTCGTATTTACACCCTACATGCTTTAAAATAAAAGCCTTTTATACACAGAAATACACATGTTCACTAAGGCCTTTTTATCGACGTCTATTTTAATAAGCGATTCATACACATATGTTCACTAAGGCCTTCTTGCTAAGGCCTAGCAATCCTCTTTTTCCATTCGTAGTCATTTTTCATTTCTTTGTAAGGATGATGTACATACACAATATATAGTATATGTATATGCATGGCTGTTAGTCGATTATTCAATTTACTGCATTTGGTATTGGCAGTATTAATTCTAAGTATTTTTGTTACGGGAATGTATGCCACTCGGAAATTTCATAAAATATTGGTATTTACAGTTCTATCATTATCAACCACTATGGTTTGCAGTGCTACAACAGCCCAACATAGTAACAAACAAATACAGTAACAAACATAGCAACATCAACAGCACCAACAACAGCACAACAGCCATTACAACCATCATCATCAATATCTCGATACGAGTACTAGTGTCCCTGTCGTTATCCAGAACGAACCATATTACCAACCTTTTTCCACTGGCTTTGAGGTGGGATTTATGTTCACATTCGCATTCTCATTCTGCTACACCAACATGTGGCAAAAAATTCCATTCGATGATCCTTTTGTTTGTGTGTGTCTGTGTGCACAGCATGGTTTTGGTAGGTCCTTTGGAATGGAATTTTTCATGTTAGGCATTTTTATGTTTAAATGTGATAACGAAATATTTTTATTATTTTATAACTTTTTGTTTTTTACGTGCGTGTGTTTGTGTCTCAATATTTTTGCGCATTGTTTTTTTGTTTGTTTATTGTTGTTGTAAAACAAAATATGGAAATTCATTGCGAATATTTTAATAAATTGAATATTGAGAGTATAAAGGATAGATTGAAAGCATTAAATGTTCACAAAAAGCCTATTCACATACATGCATACAGACATATGCACCAGAGAATGACAAAAGTATAGTCGTACTTTTTTTGATAGACTAAATAGGGATAAAAGTAAAAGTTGTATTCAATAGCCGTAATACTCTTACTACTATGTGTATTTACTTAAGTATACAGTCAGTATACTGAAAGCATGCTTACTGCAAGATTTTCGATAGCATCACTAAAAAGGTTGAGAAAGATAATATGAAACTAAAACCTGTTATTTAAAGATGTATGTATGTATGTATATGGAAGAATGTACTTATTATTTTGATTACTCCTTTTTGTGAATAGTTTTTTCTTTGATTTTTCATTTGAAATTTGTTAACAAAATTTAATTTAAAAAGTTTCATTGTAAATTTAAAAAATTTTTTATCCTTTTACCTTTTTTCCAAATAAGACTAAATCGTTAAAAATCTTTCAATTTCAATTTCTTTATTTTATTTATTCGTTTGTAAGTTTATGTACAATAAAACAACGCAAAAACTATGTAATTTTAGTTAATATACATTTTCTAGATCTCAAAAAGTTTTCTACGAAGAGGAAACTTCTGTTTTTTATATTTCTAAAAAAAAAGAAAAATAATAAAAATTTCCTGAAGATGGTTAACGAAATATTGAAATAGAAAAATAAAACCAAACTTTTAAGCTTATAAGATAATATATAAGTTGTTATTAAAAGAAATGAGGTTAAAAAATAAGGATTAAAAAAACCATTTAGAAAACGGTTTGATAAACGTTCTCTAACGACCTGGAGCTTAATAATTAAATAATAAAAAAAATTAAAAAACGATCAAATAAAATAGAATATATTTTATATTACAATTAACAAACAAGAATTTTTTTATCAGACTTAATAAAAGTAAAAAAGATATTCAAGATTTTATTTCTTAAATTAAATTATTTCTGACGAACCAAGATTTCGTATAAAAGAAATCTTTGCAGGGAATCTTTGGGAAAAAGGCCTAAATTAGTGAAGGTTTATACTTTTCTCCACGCCTATTTTATATGTATGGCAGGTACACAGACTACTTTCATGGGTAGTCGTGTAGGTATGCATACTTTCATGTATTTAATTTTTTTGTATATGGTTACGACGCGAATACGAGTAAGTAATACTCATAGTCGTTGTAAAACGACTATATAATTATGGATATTTTTATTTTATAAGTACGACTATACGCAATAACGAAAAGCGAGAGTATATACTTAAGTATACTTTTTTCTTTGAGTACTTATTGTCATTCTCTGATATGCACATACAAACATAGTAAAAATTTAATTTAATATTTTTTAAGAATCTTTGGTATTACCTTTTTTAAATTCTATTTAAATTAAATAATTTGTATGCTATAAAATGTGAATGATAAGGAGATTAGTTGAGCGGTTGGAGGTGAAGTTTCTTTAAATATTTTCTTTTTCAGCCTTGAGGGAGAATAAAAGGTATGAAATGATTTGCAAAAAATTTTCATAAATTAATTCAAAGCGAATGAATCAAATGTAAAAAGTTCCTATGAAAGGTTCCAAATATGTAAAAGTTTATCACATGTACAAAATATTAAATTTTTTTCGATATTAAAATATATTTTAATGAACCTTTAAATGCAATTTAAAAGACGAACAGGAAAATTATTTCAGGATATTTATATGGAGATGTTTTTAGAGAGTGGAAAAAATGTATTTTAAAGAAATACTTTTTTACATAACATAATTTAGATACGAATGTCATCGAGTTGTTAGTGGATATTTAGAAGTTTTTTGCAATAAATCTATATTTTGACACACTATGTTAGAAGCGTACATTTCAACTGCACATTTTACAGTCAATCTGTATTGTAGGTACTGTCACAGCCATTATAAACGTAGTTTTTTTTATTGCATTTACGATTGAAGTTTGAAGAACACGGGGTTCACTTGACCCAATAATGAAACTCTCAGAATATTCAGCAATACTTTTTTTCTTTTGTGATGAGGAGGTGTCCCCTACGTATGTCATGCGTGCTCGTAAATACCTAACGTGCGTGCACAAGTTGCAAAGGGATTGTGTAGAGAAGGGATAGGTGGTGATGTGATGAGAATGATAGATAGCGCTAAAATCCTACACAAGTCTGCAATTGAATGGATTGGGAATATGTAAAAGAGAGCTGGTCTGTCCCTAGTGTTTCATTAAAGCATTAATTTTAAAGCTAAAAGAAAAGCTCATTTATTTATTATTTTACTTTGCTGACGTTTTATTGCTCAAATACCGACAACAGGGGTTGCTGTCAGCGCAGATACAATTGAAAAATTTTTGGTCTAAGCGGGGATTTGAATACTGAGTCAAGAGAACCCTCTTGATAAGTTGCGGGATGGAAGTATGAGAAAATAGTTTTTACAATTTAGAAGGAATTCTTTTGTGTTTCTAGTTGGTATTACCAAGTGACACTGTGTTAAACGTCCTGTCTGAGCTACTTTTTCGGCAGCTGCACTATACCAAGAAGTCTTCTTCGCTATGAGATTTCTAAAGTAGTTCTCTAATTGGCTTCCCTTAGTAACTGAAATAATGTAGCCTTCATTTCATTTCCCATCAGTTTCAGAATTTTTGTTGTAAAAAAAGATTTACTAATTTATTCGAACGCTTATCTGCTGCAGAAATTCTTTATTAATCAATGAAAGCAACATTTTAATTAAAATTTTACAAAAGAAGAAACAAAAAAATAATAAATATGAAAATTCTTGTATGGGGTTCATCAAAATCCTGTCGTTTGAAATGCATGCACAATATTAACCCTATGAAGATACAGTATGTAAAACAGACGTCTGGCTAGTTAAATTTTTTTTCTTTTTTTGTCAGTTACTAAGAGAAAAATCTGGTTTATTCAATATTCTCTGGCGTTGGTAGCAGGTAGTCGCTCGCAGTGATGGAAAATGTCCAATTTCATTTTATGTGTGACTGTTACACACCGTTTCATTTGGTGCCCGTATTGTAACTTTTTTTACTAAAATTTTTACCTTTTCATAATTGTGTTAATATAATTCGGAAATACTGTTTACAAATTTGTAGCAGAACACAATTTGTGTTTTTTGCAATAATATACCATCTGAGTATGAGGACAGGTTTATAGTTCTGTGACTATTTGAATAACAATTTTTTGTTCGGCCAATGGGCGTTTTATTTTTCAACAAAATCTACTTTTAGATCAATGCATTTAGTCCAGCGGTTTTTCAAATTTTTTATTTTCCTCAAGACTTTCAAGATAGGCGTTGGTTTCGGATATGATATAGAAAAAAAAAAGTTTTAAAAATTATAATTTTTATATGGTTAGCTGGTGTATGTGTACATTTCAATTGGTGTTTATACGAGAACTCGCAAAAAATAACTGAGAACAACGTAATATACAAACAAAGCATTTTTTGGGAGTTCTAGTAGAAACATATGAAAATGCTACTCAGAAAAAACTGTGAACGGAAAAAAACCACTATCGTACCGAAAAAAAAAAAATTGAAAACCGAAACGTAACCCGAAACGATAAAAGTTTTAGAAACCGAAAACCGGAACAAAATAAATTGCGGTTCGAAGCTCAGGTTTTCAGACATTCTGATACAAAATAAAATAACCAGTCCAATTAATACTTCTGATTTCTATATTTTTGTGTAGTGTATTAGTAATCTTTTTGGCAAACACATGGTAATGTAAAATTTTTTGCTGGAAATAAATTCAATTGCAGAAATTTAAATGAATTTAAAATATATCACTTTTTTCTAATTTTTAAAACTGAATTCGATATTTTTCAAACTTTGGGATTTATTTTACCTCCACTTCATTCCTTATTATAACGTTATTATTGTTTTTTAATTAAACAGAATTTTTTTGCACGGAAATGAATTAAATAAACGATTTTACATAAAATAATTTTAAAAATTTCTATTTTATGTTCTTGCAGGAAAGTCAATGGACATACGTTTCGCAGATTTATCGTTATATTTACTGTGGGAAACAATAACGTTATCTATGTAGGGTTAAAACCGAAACAGCACCAACTTAAAAACATTTAATAATAAACTTTCTAATGGTTTTTGATATAAAAAAAAAAGAAAAACCTACAGTCAAGTTAGCAGTTGATAAGTGCGGAGCAGGGTACTTTTGAAAAATAAAAGAATATGCAATTCGAGAGAATTTGGAAAATAAATGTATTATTCAATCCGTTGCAAATAGAATACAAAAACACACAAACACATTCTAGTACATTCGGTCTAATAACATTAGATGCAAACATACATACACACATACTTATATCCATACATATTTTAAAATTGAAATAAACGAACGAAGAAACAAATGAATAGATATTTTATTTGATGATAATGCTGTATAGAGAGACCAAAAAGGAGGAGTTGAAAAAAAAAAACGCTGTGACATGAAACAGGATTGAAAGCTACAACCCCATTGCAATTATAGATAATTGTTGAAAACAGCTGCTGCTGCTGCTACTGCTAGTGGAAGCTCACTGATTTGCTAAAGCAACAAAAAACATTGAAAAAAAATTTATAAAAATATAATTTGAATTATTCTAATAAATGAAAAAATAGCAGATGAGTCTTAAGTAAAATAAACGAACAAATAATATTAAAATGAAATGCAATTTTCTAAGAAAAAAGAAGATTAACAATAAATAAAATTTCTTATTCACACAACTGGTAAAACTTTTATAGGAAAAAGAGCAAAAGGATAAAAAATTTTGCTAATTTTAATATCATGACAATTTAAATACAGTAACATCTCGAAAATGTTTAAGAAAATATCCCAAGGGTAATTATTTAGTTTAAACTATTAACTTTTTTAAGTGAGTTTTGAAAATTGACAAGAAAATGAGTCAAGCCGAAAATGGAATACAACTCTCATGTATGGACCGGTGCTTTAAAGGCTATTTTGAAGTTAATCGACCGCGTACAGAAGAGAGAGCGAAGAAACTCATTCGGGACGGCAGGGTAGCCAACTCCATCGACTCCCTTGAGCAGCGTCGCAATGTAGGGTGTGAAGAGTTATTCTATCGTTACTATGATGGCGTGTGTTCTAAGGAAATAAGAGAACTTGCTCCCGAAACCCATGCATTCCTGCGCACAATGCGCTCATCATTAAGGATGCATCCATTTGTGGTCGATTTGGCAGCAAATCGCACCACGCATTACAGAGAAAACTAATTTTTCGGCCGAAGAGCGCGTATATGGAATAAACTTCCAGCGGAGGTCTTTCCTGTCTCCTCTGACGTGGGGAAACTCAAATCAAATGTCCATAAACACTGCTCCCTCTATGCTCCTTCCCTTAACCTCTTTTCCCAGTTCCAGCACAATGCATAGCATATGTATGGCTCATCCCCTGAGTGCTGGTCCAATATAAAAAAAAGAATGCTATATTTGGCTTTACCGAATCCTATATGATCTTCACCAACGTATCTATGCAGTATACAACATTTGCAGATTCACATGTCCATCACTTATAACAATAAAATGTAGCAAATTAAGATTAAAACGTAATACCAAAATGTTTAAGCAAAATATTATTGTTATTTCTTTTACGAAAATGATTATTTTGAATATTTTCTTGATATTAATTGTTTAATTTTTGTACGCTATTAGAAAATAAAATCAAAAGAAAAAACTACACATTATGTAGCGGCAAAATGAAATGAAAACATTCACACCTGCCGTGAATACTTTTTCCCTCGAAATATATACCCTTTTCCCAAAATTACAATCATGAATCGTTTCTCATTGCTAAACAAAATTTCCCTTATCGCAATCCATAATTCTCCCTCGAACTAGTTTGCCTTTGATTTTTTTTCATTTGATTTTTGCTGGGGAATTGCATACAAAATGGAAGTAAATTCATCTTTTATTTACATATTTCGATAAATATAATTTTTTTATATCAATATTGGAAGCAAGTTACGAATAACAACTTTTAATTGCCATTACAAATAAGAAGAAAATTTTAGAACCTGCAATTGCGCTTAATTTAATTAAACCGCGTGTGAAAATCAAAGTTGAGGGAAGTACAGAACATTTTAGACTGAGACCGTGTTAAAAGTGGAACGTGAGAAGCGATGTCTACATGTCGATATGTACATATCGATTTGTGCGTAATTGTCTTGCGAGATAATTGAGCTGTCGGTATCAGCATGGGAAATCGTCGGTATCTTCCTTAATTTGATCGTTGTTACAATTTTCAATATCTTCAATGCTGATGTCAACATTTGCACCCACTTTTTCGACTATAACAATATATCTTCTGGAATTATATGCACTACTTAATTTAATAAACTTAAACAATGTAATATCACCGTAACTTTAATCATTAAATTTTCTTTTTTCAACTTTTCAGTGGCATACTTCTCGCGATTCTACTGTAATATATACGTGTGTATATGTTTAAAAAAAAATTGGTCGGACAGCATACTTTATAAACCAAATTTATTTTTTTTTTTTATAATTTTTTGCCTTTTAATGTACTTTTCGTTTGAGAAATTGCTTCTCGGTTAGTGCTTAAAGGATAAAATAGAAATCTCATAAAATTGTAAATTTTTTATCTAAATTATGTCTTAAAAATATCCACCTTTGTGTTTGACAAGAGCTTTTTCAATTATGCAGAAGTTCTGGCAGTTTTGATTGAAGTATGATGGGAAACATATCAAAGTTGTGCAAAACATGAACAGCAAATGCAAAATGTGAAATATTTTCACATTTATTATTGTAATAAAATACAGTGGCAGGTTAAGTCATTAATGTAATATGTATGTAGTTAAACATATATATATTGTGTGTATTTACATCTCTAAAACTTTAAGTTAAAAATAATATTTACTCCTGTAAAAATATTGAATGAGTTTGTTGTTCGGGGTTTATTTAAAATTTGCTATGGAATGGGATTGGTGTTGGGAAAATATAATTGAATAAATGAAAGAAGATGATCTCGAAAATAATTACTAATTTTAGTCACTTTCAAGGGATTATAATGTTTAACAATGAAAATTATTGTGATACATATAAAACTTTATTAAATTTTTAAATTTAAATTCCATTACAAATGAATGAATGAAAATTCGATTGTGATCAAGCTTATATTCAATTTGCCGCAATAATATGAAAAATATGAGTGTGGCGATGGCTGAATCAGTCTGCACGTTGACTACAAAACCAAAACAGACCCGGGTTCAAGCCCAGTTTCAGATTAAAATTATAAAAAACAAACATCACGCATTTTTCTGTTGTGCATTTGTGGGTCTTTGTGTGTCAGTAGTTGTCGGTGGGTTTCAGTGGCGAAGGCATAGTCACTGGTCACTGACTACCGGCTTCAGCTGATAGCAATCCACAATGACATGAGAACGCATGCCCTCCTTCGTCGGTATTGCGTAGCACCGGCAAAGTAAAACAATAATAAAAATGGCTACTAAACCGAAGCTTCAACACTGCTATAAACGTGCAAAGGCAGAGCTGTAAAATAATTAATTAAGCCTCACCTCCTGTCATTTCTCTGACTATCCCTTTTCTATAGTTTCAGCACAATGCTTCGCATGTGTAGAAGTCATCTCCTGAGTGCTGGTCCCAGATAAAAAAAATTTTTTTTTCATTTTTAGTATAAAGGAAAAAGAACAATTAATTTCCAAAACCAGTTGAGTAGATCAAGTATATACACATCATTAGTACTCTTTGTGTCAACAGGCAAGTAGTTGTAAAGTCATAAATATCATATATTAAACCACACGGTTTGCTACCCATTACGCCATTTTAATTCAATTCTTTTATTATTTTCTTATTTTGCTTACAGCCCTAATAACTAATAGAAAAATATATTCTTCTACTGTTTAATAAATAAATGATTTATTAGAATTAAACATGTTATTCCCATATGTTAAATGCTTAAGCTTTTCTTCCCTAGTGCCACAGAATTATTGTATAGACAATTTTACGAAAAGATTACCCTATACTACACGCTTTTGATATTTTGACAGTTAAAATTTCGATTATATATATTTCGCTCGAGCAATTTTGTTTAACCAAAATAATTCTCATAAAATGAAGAATCAACAACTTTTAAAAATTTTTTCCAACATCAATTAAACGCACTACTACCAATGCAAGAACAGCATAGGAAACTTATGAAATGATTAAATTACATACACAGTTGCAGCAGATTACTACCGCCCTCATTGTGCCCCCGGTAGTTTACGAAGCGACAGTTATTATTTAAACGCAACCTTTTTTAGTTTCTCTTTTTAGTTCTTTTTCTCTGTTTGTGTTTTATCTCTTTAAAATATTTTACATTTGAAAATTATAACAATAACGAAGCCAGTAAAGTCAAAATGAGGCTATAGAAAGATAATGTGGGTAACGGCAGAAGTGAGCGAATTTTATGTACAAGCCACGGAAGTGCACTGTTAACAACGGAAGTAAAAGCACAAATGGTATTCAAGGCAAAAATATAGAAAAAAACTTTGCAATAAAGTTGCATGGATTTTTCGTTTTTTATAATTTAGCAACTTTTGTTTTTATATTCGGTTTTTTTTTTGCATGTTGTGTTTGTGTTTCTCGCCATTGTTTAGGAATTTAATTGCTGAGTAAAAAAAAGAAAACTTTGTTGCAAAACTGAAAAAAGATAGGAAAAAATGTAAGATGAATCCTTAAAAAAACTGCGAATAAACACAAAAGCTAAGAACAAAAGTGTTTTAATATCCTTCAACTTATGCCTCGAGGAGGACACGGAAGAAAGGAATTTCTTTAATTTATACGACCTAAATATTTTGCTCAAAGAATCCGTACAAAAACCTTAAAAACACAGATAGTGTGGTTTCATCATTACGGTTGAATTTGCTGCTATTCGTTCAGCTACCTTACTTTCTCTTAAGAATTTTAAAAGTTTTAGTGATTTTCAGAGATTTACATTGAAGTTTTAATTTAAAATCTTTTGTTTGTGCAGAAATTTCCTTAATATGTAATGACTTTTTGCAAAGTACAGAATCTTGGGAATGCTGTTGTAGTAGGCTGAATAGTTGGCGCGTTGACTCAACAACGAGAAGATCGTGGCAGCAGAAATTGTACCGAAATTTGATGTACTCGTACATATCTATGCTAACAGCACAGCAACACTGTGGCGAGGGCGGCGAAAAATAAAAAGATATATTTTGAATTCAAACGACCAAAATAACTGCATTTTATGTGCAATAATCTAATTTAGTAAAATGAATAATAATTTTTAAAAAAGTTTGATTCGTAAAGAGTTTTGATGATTCAATAGCTTCAGGTAAGTATGCAACTTTTTGAAAATAACGATAAACACGCATGCAAACTTTAATTGGGTAATTAAAAAAAAAATTGCCTTAAAATATCAGGGGCAACATCATTATCATATGGCAACGTTAAGTTTTACTACATTTTGTAATATGTGATGTATCTTTACTTATAGTGTAAATAGAAAACCAAATATCTGGAAGGGGAAAAATTCAATGTAAAAAAATATACTTTTCATACATTCTTCGTCCAACAGGGACTTCCGAATTTTGACAGTTGATAACGGCTGTCCTGTGTGATGAATAAATAAATACTTTTCAAAAAAATTCATAATTCACCTTTTCTTTTGAATAAACCTCGTATATGTACAAAATTCTGTAAAAAATCTCTTGGCGATTAAAAAAAATGTCCAACCTTCCGTGACTTTAAAAAGATGTTCCTGGCTTCCACGACACATATAATACGTTTTATTAATCCAAATCGACGTTGATTTCATAACTAGAGTTTTGCAGAACCACGAATTAATCTTACCATCATCCTCAACATTTTTTAAAAATATATTACGGAGTTGTTTAAATATTCATGTTGTTGTATCGGTATATCGGACATTTTATTATTTAGTAATGAAACATTTATAATTTTGACTAATGAGAAGTTAAAAATTTTCTGTATGAATTAGTGAAGTCATGAAGTTTATGTCACTAACGGCCTCGTCCACGATGTCACACAATATCGATCGCTTAATTACGAGTATATTCAAAATAAATTTAAAATCTTGTTTTATTGTGAATGTAATTAAATGACCGAACGATATCATATGACATCGTGGACCGGGCAGTATGTCCATGGATAGTATAACACTTTTTGTAGTGACTACTGACGGTATGTCCATTGGCATTATGTCACTAGACGTACAGACATGCTGGCATATGAACGATGGGCCGAATAAAGATCTCGTTATAATAGTTTTGTTAAATATGCCCGATTTTAATGTTGGAATTGTGTAATTGGATCATCATCCTGTTGGCTCTTTTTTCTAAGTATAACGATTATCACAATGTGGTTTATAGTTCGTACTTTCATAGATTCTGATATAACACAATTTTGTGATGGTATTTATGGATAAGGAAAGTTTTATTTTACTATCTCCTACAAGGTCCTACAAGAATATGCCCATTAAAATTGTTAAAAAAATATTTTTCTTTGGTAATTTGAAATTCGTTAATTTGAATCTGACGACAATTTGAATTATTTTCCAGGTCTCTTGAAAAACATTCAATAAATTGAAAAAAAAAATTAATTTAATTTGTTCCCTCGGTAATTTGAAGTTACTTGAATGGCATCTTGATTGCCGACGCCCTATAATGTCATTTAAATTTAGAAAGAGAAAGCGCTTAATGAAATACCCTGTATATCTACAAGGTTTTTAGGTTAGGTTAGGTGGCGAACAATTCCCGAAAGAGAACGGCCAACTTAGGGTATATGTTAGGCCCATTCTGATATCACAAGATATTCACACCCGTGGATTAGATAGTCGCCACATGAAACCAGCCCGATGCCAAAATAAATCTCGCTATTGCCGAAATCCTCACATGGGAGAGTTCACACAATGATGACAAGATATGGGAGGCGAAGAATCTGTATGTCTGGTTGTCAGTAGATGTAAATTATTATATTATTAAATATTTTTATTGTTTTTTCTTAATAAAATGCGAGAAACTATTCCCCGTTAAATTTTTCCCATAATGAAGCTCTAAATTTACCATTTATAACTTACAAGTAGTACATGAATCTTCAAGACCGCCATCGATGACTAACATTTGAGC
The DNA here is from genome assembly GCA_963924685.1 of Dexiosoma caninum. Classification (NCBI taxonomy): domain Eukaryota; kingdom Metazoa; phylum Arthropoda; class Insecta; order Diptera; family Tachinidae; genus Dexiosoma; species Dexiosoma caninum. Next base: position 90,057,605 of record OZ004725.1, read on the forward strand.
CATATTTCTTCTAAGCTACAGAGTCTCTAAAAGTACAGCCGACTTTAAGCACGTCGAAATGGGATTGATTAAAATTTTCAACGTTTTATTTTACCTTAATTTTTTAATTCATTTTGTATATTTAAATTTTAAAATATTTCTGCTTGAATTATCGAATTCCTTAGCAAAACTGATTTAATTTTTTGACATTAGGCTGGTACATTAAAGTGTTAGAAATAGAGATATGGTGAATAAATACTAGAACGAGATACTTGAAGTCAAAGAAAAAATTTTGAAAACAAATTTTTGTTTGAGCTGTGTATTTTGGAATCTCGACGAAACTAAAATGATTATAAATTTATAATTTTTCAACCGCTTTGGGGTTCAGCTGAACGGAACGTTGCAAGAGCGATTGAATCCCTTACTTTTGTTTAATATAAGCCTTTTAAATACGAGTATCTTTCATCTTTTGTCTATATTGTATAGTTAGTTTTCCGAAATATTGCTTAAAATAATTGCTTGTAATATTCTGCTTAATTTTTTACAGCCGCTGGAAATTTCTGAGTAAATAAAAGTATATGTAAGTTAGTGAATGAAACCACATACATACATACATACACATATATGTATTTATAACCAATCCTTGAGCCATGTAATGTTGTAAATTAAAACACAAAATCTTCACTCTTCGTTACGCTTGTTTTCATACGTCTGAATGTGTGTTTGTGAATATTTGCATGCGGACATGTTATTGCAAATTTCTGCCGGAAGCTGTTCATTTTACTTCGAATACCAAACGAGTGGAAGTATGCAAGTATGCACTTCTTATATCTGTGTGTTTTATTTAAGCTTGTATGCGTATGAGAAGGATTATTTTTGCTGTTCATGTTGTATTTAAAGTGTTTTTCTTCTTTTTTTTTCTGTTTTTGTTTTTCTGTTTGTGCAATCAACCATACAATATGTACTTACTCACATATTATTCTCACTTTGTTAAATATTATAGTTGTTGTATTTTTCTTTTTTATTTTGGTTGTCCAGAAGCTATGCAAGTAGTTGGCAGCAATAATAAATTTTACAAGATATTGCTTAATGTACTGCGAAAATATTGCTACTTGATAACAGGAATAAGCTGATTATAAGACTATCGTTTATTTTGCAAAACAAAAGTTGAGAATAGATTAAGAAATTAAGGATAAAAGAAAAAATTATTTTTACAAACAATCTATTTATTTTAAACACTTCAAGTAGAGTGGATTATAAACACTTGTTAAAATAATTAATTTTTTTTTTATCTGGGGCCAGCACTCAGAAGATGACTCCTACACATGCGAAGCATTGTGCTGGAACTATAGGTGCTACACAATACCGACGAAGGAGGGCGTTCTGATGTGATTGTGGATTGCTATCAGTTGAAGCCGGCATCAGAGACCAGTGACTATGCCTTCGCCACTGAAACCTTCCGACAACAACTGACACACAAAGCCACACTAATGCACATCAGAAAAATGCGAAATGTTTATTTTTATTTTAAAATTTTAGTCTGAAATTGGGGTTGAACCCAGGTCTGTTTTTGGTTTAGTAGTCAACGTGCAGACTACCATCCATCGTGCTATCGCCACCATCACTGAACAAGAGAACAACCAATTCGAATATTCAGCATCCCTCGAAATATTTTCGCTTCTTTCAAAATTTTAATCGTGATTTTGCTTCGAAATGTTTTCCCTGTTTGGGTAATTCATTTAGTACTCAATCATGCATTTATGCGTAAAGCGCAGTAGAGTTTCACGTGCGTTAAAATCAACACTATTAGAAAGATCCCACATGGCGATCGTCAGAAGATTTCGTGTTAAGTGTCAGTCATATTCTGTCTCTTGGCACAAATAACCGTCGTATTGGATCTGCTACTGAAAGAATATGATTGGAAAATACTGCAGTTATTTGCAAAAGAACTCAGAAAAAACTAAAGAATGTGTTACAGCTACCAAACGGAATACTTTTCACCTATATCGACCCCTGTGCGTAAAATTATCGTATGTTATACTTTTTTTGAAATTGACATTTTTACAGAAATTGGGTCCAAATCCATTAATTCATCGGCTGATAAATTATTATAGCTAGCGTATTCACACCTGCCAGCATGATAGGGAGAATGTTCGATAGCGAGGGCAACTGGAACGGTGTGGGACAATACGTAGAGTACGTTCTACGGATAGGCAAGAGGGACCTCAGTACGTTGCTGCAGAGCGAGGGCCTCTCCGGCGGAGACCAGTGAGTACGGGCCGGTGCCGTGGTACCCGCTACAAACATGGTGATCCCAGCCGTGGGTGAGTATGGGGCGCCCCTTGTTAGAACGCCGCTCTGGGCTTCCTGAAAGTAAAGCGGAAGGCGGTCCAGGGAAGGAATCTATCCAGAGTAGGAGGAGGGAATGATTTAGTGATAACACCACCCGATGCAGATGACGACAGTCTCTGTAAGTGCGAAGGCATTTTCAACCCTACTTCACACGCTAAAGAAAAGTAGTATAATAGCGATAATTTTTATAGGTATGGAGATATCACTGTGTACATTTTCTCCGTTATATGACAGCTAAAGAAATAAAACGTTCTCTTGTAAAATTTAGTTCTGTACGACTATTTCGCTCACAACGGTCACCTGCATTACATAGAAGCAGTTATGTAGTGACTAGATTATCACTTGATACAAAAAATCTCTACTATTTCAAAATGCATAAATACTTTTAACAGCGTTATTGCCGTAACCAAATCATTTTAAGAAATAATGTGAAAAGTGCAGTACAGTTTTCGAGAATCGAAATCGAGAAATAAGAATGACTTAGCCGCCCTGAAGCAGAATTAACGATTTGAAAATAACATACTGGAAAACCGAACGTAGTTTTCGGTTAAAAATATATTTTTTTTTTCACTTGACAGGGCTGTGAATCGAACGCGGGTTTTTTTTTGGTTGCAGAGCCAACACGTTCACTCACAAATTTACTTTTTAATTAGATATTTTTGCCATAAATCTCTGTTAGGAGTCCAGTTAAATTTCCCCTTCTAAATCTTATTAAATTTTTTTTCCTTTTTATGTACATACGAGTATTTCGTATGTGTGTGTGTTATATGTGCTTTCATTCGATTCGCTGACTGTTCAGTTTATTACTAAGAAAAAAATATATATTTATTGCCAACATCACTTAAATTTAACAATCAGCATACTTTGAATTGTGTACATCAACTTTTGGCAAATAACATTTTCAAGTTGTTTTACTTTCTATTCATTTCATTTTCATCTCTCTCTCTCTCTCTCACTCTCTCTCGTGCTCTGTATGTGTGTGGATGTGTACGTTCGTCTTCAGCTATTTCCATTGTCCATTTGTCTTGTTTACTTTTCTACTTTTAAGTGAGTTAAAAGCGCTTCAAATGAATTCACTTCCGTTTGCTTTTGATGAAGGTATGTTTGTTAAATTTTTCTCGAAATTTTTGCTGTTGTTAAATGTATTTATTCTCTCACATTTCATTCGCTTTTATTTACTTTTAAAAGTGGATGTAAACATTTTTTTGCCACTTTTTCTTTAAATTCCTTTGGTTGTGTTACTTATTTGGAATGTTGCTTTAAACGTGGTAACAAAAAGTTATCGCTTTTGTTTAAATGCCAAAAGGACGTGCCAAGATAAGAAAAGATGAAGTTTTATACTTCATTTATGCTTCCTTAGGTGATTATATGTAATTAGCTATAAAATATTTTCTCTCATAAAGTTCGCAGAAAATACTTAAAATTATGTAACCGATCAATTGCGGATAGTAAGCCAACTTAAGTTTGTTGCCATAAAAGCTCTAGAAGGCAATGGAACATTACAACTCTTCGTTGCCAGTTGCCATTCGTAATAACATGTTCAGTAATTGGAAATTTAACTCAAGTTTGCTTGCCATCCATAACAGAGATGTAAGTTTTTTTTCTACAAAGGTGGATCTCCTTAATCTTCAATGCAGAAAACTAGCAGTGGCTGAATTAACTACGAAATCAAAGATCCTGGGTTCGAACCCAGTGTACGACAAAGTCATTAAAAAAAATTCCCATTTTTCTGATGTGTATTAGTGTGAGTGCGTAGCAGTCATAGTCAATGGTTAGTGAACAGTAGCGCGTTCAGCTGATCTTAACATCAGAGTGCCGTTTATCGACGAGGGTGGCGATGGTCGAAGTAATCTGTACGTTGACTACAAAACGAAAACTTTTCCTGGGTTCAACCCCAGTTTCAGACCCATAAAAACATCTCGCATTTACCTGTTGTACATTTATATGTCTTTGTGTCAGTTGTTGTCGGAAGGTTTCAGTGGCGAAAGCATAGTCACTGGTCACTGAACAGAAACGGATTAAGCTGTATTCAATCCACAAGCACATCAGAATGCCCTCCTTCGTCGGTATTGTGTAGCACTGACGAAGTAAAATAATTACTAAAAATGGCTACTAAAACGAAGCTTCAAAACTGAAGTCGTCGCTACAACACTCCCATTGAACATAGAACGTTTAAAAGCAGTGTTTTAAGATACTGAAGCTTCACCTCCTATCATTTCTGCTACTATCCCTTTGCTCTAGTTCCGCATGTGTAGGGTCATTTCCTGAGTACTGGTTCAAGATAAAAAAGAGTGCCGTTTATCGGCGAAGTAAAATCTTATATATAAAATGATATGTTTGTATGTATGTATGTGTGTAATGTATGTGCGTGTATTTGTGCCTCATGGACAGCTAAACTAGCTGAACCGATTTTCTGGAAATTTTCGCAGTATCTCTCTGTATATCTGGAAGGAACTATAGGCTAGATAAATTTAAAAAACTCAAGCTGGGCGTTGCCACGTCCATACAAAGTAAATATTTATTTTTGTATATCTTGAGAATGGTTGAATTGGAAACTTCTGAATATGGTCCAAATGATTTTGTAGTTAAAATAAATCATCAGTCGAAAACTGGGCCGAATTGGATAAGAGGACGTGTTACCTCCCATACAAACTAAATACTGTTTTCTGTATATCTTTGAAACTGTTAAAAGAAAATCTTCTAAATTTGGTAGAAATGACTTTGTAATTAAAAAATATTTACTAAAAACGGGACAGGATTATGAACAGAAGCGTGGTACCTCCCATACAAACAAAAAATTCCAAACCGACTATAGGATTGATTATGATGTATTTTGGGTAATTACGTCATAATTAAAATAGATGTAGCGGAGCATGACAGGTTTTAGCTAGTAATTAATTACGACCTCAGTTTAAAAAATTGTATAATTTTCTTCCCAATTCATCAATCTAAAATGCGATAGCAATTCATACATATATACATATATCGTCGCCCGGGGGTTTATGTGATCCATAAACAAACAAAACAGAACTTCTTTGTGCCATTGAGCAAATACGTCATTCAATGGCGTATAGAGCCAAATTTCAGTACAATTTCAAGACAAAAATTACTGCTGGTCATTTGGCTCTACGTGCAATTGATATTGTATAATGCTAATATTTTTCTTTTAGTGTGCATTTGTACCCTTTAGAAATCGATTGATATATTCTGCTAAAGAAGCATTTAACAGAATTTTTAAAAAGTTTATTGATTTTGATGAAATAGCAACAATGCTATTAAAGGCTCTTTCAGACTATAATGCAAGTCCTACGACTTTCATAAAGCTTTGTGAGAATAAAATCTAATCTAAAGTAACATTACATTTTACTTTCACACTATCACACTCCAGAAAAGTAAATTTTGATGCCTTTGTTAGCATTTGGTTTTAGCTCATTTAACAATGTTCTTGACTTATAACTAAATATTAAACTAGAATGTGTTGTAATTGTAATTGTTATTGGAGTGCTTCTATATTTCAACAAGAAGTTGTTTATTTTAAAATTCCATGACTTATGACGAGTTTCGGATGTGGAACGTGCATATTTCTTTGAACTTTTCTTAATGGTTTGTGCTGCTCCATCTGCACTGCTGTTGTTTTTCAAACATTAAATTTTGTTGCGTGTATATTCACTCCATCCATTTTACACTACAGCACCGATTTGCGTCGATCCTATTAGCGTCGTCGTATACGCACTTGCAAATTGTGTTTTTCTTTTTCTCTTCGATTTGAAAAAATAAATATGCGAATTCATCACTTCAACAGTTACTGTAGTTGCAAATAAATCTACAGCGTGCAGTGTGTCTGTGTCAGAACTTACAAAAACAATTTAACAGCGCTTGCATTGAAGTTATTTATTGTATTTTATTCTCCAGTCTCAATATATTTGTATGGCTCTTTGGCCTGGAAAATGGTCAAACACTCGTCATTATTTTCACACTACAGCACATTATCACCAAAAGCTATTTTTACGGTTAATAGTTCTTTTGTTAAAAATCATTGAATATTTTATGGTGTTTTGCCTTCCCGTTCACTTTGTACATCAAACACACTTAAGGATTTCTACAATGTGCATGTATGCGCCCAAGTTTATTTATTTGAACAGTTTCAGTTGTTTTCTTTTCATTTTTGATTTACTTTATGATTATTGTTATTGAAAAAGGGGGCATCATTTAACTCCATCTCCATAAGAGATTTCATTGCCTTCTATTTATTTTTAAGTAGTGGAACTTTGAACTAATTCCTTTTTTTATTGCATGAAACATAAGGGGACTGAAGATTTTTATTTATTTTTAATTTTAGTGTTAGGTCAAGCAATAACATTAACCGAAGCATTCGATTGAACTTTGGCAAATATTTAAATACGTTGTTGAAATAAATGTGCCCACTTGAATTCCATAGGCTGTTGTTTATCAAAAGGAAAACAAAAAAAAAACATTATAAAACGTTTCAATTTAAAATATTTTCATAAAACTGTTTCCTTTGCACTTAAATTAAAAACAAACTTCAAAACAATGTTTTTCTATTTAATATGTTTTTTAAATTATATGATACTCGTATGTATATCATTTTACATACTCGTATATGGGTATGTATATAAATGATCTAGAAATGGTTCATTTACTTAAACAACAGCATAACTCTATACTAATAATAATGATAATACTGTGGAGTTTGGTTATAACGAAATGTTTAGAATGGACAAAAATTTATGGAAGTTTAGAATGTTGTAACGAACAAAAAAATCGCAAATATTTCAATAATAAGAAATTTTAACTCACAGTTACTCAAAATATCAAAGACAAAATAGGTTTAAAAGAAATTCTCTAAATATAGATTTGAAACGAAAATTAAGAAAAAAATTAAATATATTAAGCTTCAAAGTCTACTATTGTCTACAAATAAAAAAAAAGCAAATATTGAAAAAAAATCTTGGGAACACTACCGATAAAAAATTATTTACTCCGGTTATTACGAACTTATCTTATAATGGAACAAAATTTACCAGTCCCGCGTAGTTCATTGTCACCGAACTCTACTGTACTGCAATCATGATACTTTTTTTTTAACTTTTCATTATTAGAAGTTACTAATTTTACCCTAATTTTCGAAAATCGAGTTTTCATTATATTTGAACGTTTAGAGGTCCATGGACTCATTCTGACTAGCGACAAGGGATCGAAAAGAAATGTGTCGTTTCGAAAGATATTCAGCTTCCTTAGATTTCGTAATATAATGACTGGTTGCAGAAATTTTCGTAAAATTTTATTTTCTAAATTTTTTCTAAAAACAATTTTAACCACTAAATTTTATCAGCACTTGACTTGAAAGGGGCATTAATGGCTGCAAATTTGACTAAAATTGGGAGATTCTTTCCAGAGATATCATTGACGAAAAATGTAGAAAAAGTCCAGAAGTTTTCTTTAAACCGGGTTTTTTATATTCGCCGATTTTTATTGATTTAAAAAATGTATTGAATACCGCACGAAATCTGTAAAGTTGTTCGAAACACACTGATCTCGAAGATTTTGGAAAAAAATTTTTGGTTTTAAAACCTCCTGTAATTTCATGTCGTGTTTATTTTCGATTATTAATAATTTTTCTGGACTTAAAAATTACATCACGTGCTGCAAATTTCGTATTTTATCTTGGACCAGCACTCAGGTGCTGACCCCTATACATGCGATGCATTATACCGGAACTAGGGGAAGGCAATAGTGAGAGAGACGACTGGTGGTGAAGGTTTAGACAGGGGAAAGCTTCACTATCTTGCAACTTGGCTTTTACACGTTATTGTTTAATAGCTGTGTCGCAGCGCCTCTGATGTCAAGGAGACGTATTAAATATTGAAGCTGTACTTTAGAATCCATTTAGAGAAATTATTTTACTTCGCTTGTGCTACACAATATTGAAGAAGGAGGGCGCTTTATGTGCCTGTCGAGTGGTATCGGTTGAAGCCGGTACTGTTTCGTGACCAGTGACTGACAGTGCCTTCGTCATTGCAACCTCCCGACAACAACTGAGACAAAGACAATAGAGTGTACATAAGAAAAATGTACAGGCATTAACATCTTCCGAATGATTATACTGAGTAGAATCCTTTATTGTCTGTACTTCGGGAGATATTTTCACCTCATCTCACCTGAGAGACAAACGTATGTTCCGCATCATAAACCAGCTCCATCTCCACATATAGAAAGTAGGACGTGCTGTACTTCCTGATTTTGTGTAGATACTCTTTGAAATAGTCGTATTCCGACAACACTTGGGCCGAGTAATAATTCAGCTCTTCCTCTTTTTCTGCATCGCTTTTTGAATATTAGGAAGCAACGTAGAAGTTCTTCTGCCGTTGTTGTTCTAATACCATCGAGCTGCTCACTTCCCGATAGTTTTCCATCAGAAGCTCGGGGAGTGAAGTACATCTGAGTGTGGTGTGTTCTGTGGTGAAAATTTTCATTGGAGATCGACTGCTTTGATTCTGTCGAAAGGCTGTACTACGCCGTATGATGAAATAACCCGCAACTTTCTTACAAGTAATGCGTGTTCCATCAGTAAATATTCAGGAAAATAGTGGTAATAATCACAATATAAATTCCTTAAGAATTCGTTAAGCTTGCTTAAGCTCTAACAAAATATTTATTATACTTGGGTATTCTATCTGACCTTTCTTTCCTTCCACGGTTTTCTTTATTCATTTTTATAATTTAAAACGAATAAAAGTTTGACGCTTTATAGCAAAAAGTTCATATAGTATATCGTCACCTGAAATAAAAAAAGAGTCAATCATTACTTTTAACAAGTTTAGAGCAGACGGAGAAAGGAGAATACAATGCTGAGTTTATATATTTACAACTGTATTTAAATTTAATGAAATTTAAGTTTTTCATAGTTCATTATATCAACAAATATATTTTTATAGCCGAAACGTATTTCTTTTTTACTGAATTTATGATGAAATATAAGTAAGCTGCATTATTCTTTTTCTAATTAATGTAAATGACTTGCTAGAGCTGATTAAATTAGCAGTTATTGAGCTTTAAAATGTTTTATATTTGTCATTTTATGATGTTTTAAAAATAAAAAATTAATACTGTCATAAATGCAATGAAAGTATTTCATGAGTACTCAATCAATATTCTGTATATAAAATAATAAATTTCCAATTCGCTTTTACTTAGTGTTTTCTGTTTGTATATTCGATAACTTCATAGATTTTTAACATATAAGATTTTTTATCTTTTTTGAGGAAATTTGGTTGAATATCTACTGCTGTGTTGGCGTAACTACATTATTATATGAAAATATTTCGTTAAATAGTTTCATTACATTTATGAAACACGCACCGAAATGTAATGAAACATTTTTCATTGATCCAATGAAGGGGTTCTTTGGGTAAATTTTAATGACAAGTTTCATTGTATTAATACTGGAAAATCATCGTAGGAATGACGACTTTTTTTGCTGTGTAAAGGTGACAGGTGGTGAAAGGATAGCCAAAGGAAAGCTTTATTATTTTTAGAACTCTGTTCTTGCAGGTTTCTTGATCTGAATCAATAATGCAACGCTTTTGGAATCACGCTTTGAAGCTGTGTTCTTAATACACATTTTAATTATTAATTAATTATGTTTATTTAATTAATTATTTTACGTCGCTAATGATGCTACACAATACCGACGGAGAAGAGCGCTCTGATGTTACTTGTGGATTAGTATCAGCTGAAGCCGGTACTATTCAGTCATCAAAGACGTTTTTATCTCGGACCAGCACTCAGGGAATGACTAATACACATGGGATATTGAGAGAGATGACAGGTGGTTCAACTGCACAATCTTACAATTTTGATTTTACTCGTTTTTGTTTCATAGCAGCATTTCAGCGCCTTTGATGACAAGGAGACGTGTTCAATTTTGAAGCTGTGTTTTAGTAGCTGTATTTTAATAATTATTTTCATTCGCTGGTGCTACACAATACCGACGAAAGAGGTTGCTCTGATGTAACTGTGGATTGGTTACAGCTAAAGCCGATGCTGTGCAGTAACCAATGACTATGCCTTCATCACCAAAACCTCAAAAAAGAACTGACACAAAAGCACATCAGCAAAAAGGCGACAAGTTTTTATGATTTAGTGCGAAACTGGGCTCGAACACAGCATGTTTTGTTTTTGTAGTCAACGTGCTAAATAATTCAGTCTTTGCCACTGAATCATGCCATTAACAACTGACACAAAGGCATACTAATCCACATCTGGTAAATGTGAATTGTTTTTATGACTCTGTCGAATATTTTTGTTTCGTAGTCAACGTGTTAACTAACTAAACCACTGTCACCCTGCTGTACCATTACCAAGCAAAAACTCAATTTTGATTTTATTAGGTTTTTTGCATTTCAGGTGACCATACATCAATTTATGTTGTCAAAAGTGAAACTGAAAAAAAACATATGTACATGTTACTTACAGCTGTCGGATAAACTCCAATTTAAACGTACCATGAGCGTTCATTTGAAGAAAAAAATAACTTGCTGGTCCCAGCATGAGGTTCAGCGAATATAAAACCAAATATATTACAATGTTAAAAAAAGACCTTTTCATTTATTTAGCATTTTTTTTACCAGTAATAATATCGTGTTGTGAAAGTATGGCCCCGGGGCTTTTGTTTTGTACATTTTCATAAATAGGTTTTTATATTTAACCTTTAGACCGTAGGCATTCGTTTTAACGCCATAAATGTAGATACGCACACGTCTGTTACGCAAAAGGAAACATAAATAAACATTTCTATGCAACGGTCCTTTTCTTTCAATCAAACGTACGTAAACTAACAAACAAATAATACACACGTACACACACATGGTGATCTTTAGATTGTATGTTTTAGAACATGGTGCGAGAAGGGTTTATTTGCAAAACTTTATTATTTCAAAATTTTGTCTATTCCATAAGAAATACAAAGTTAATTTTTCAATTTGAAAAGTCATCAATTTTTGACTGTATGTGCTTGAAAGTAGCCAGGTGGGTTGTAATTTAGCAGAGCTATAGGCATATTGTTGAAATAAAAAGCAAACGTAGCCATTTCTCTAGAAGGCATTGCGACAAACAATTTTTTAAAGAAAAATAATCTTTCTTATCAGAAAAAAAAAGAAATAATGAATTTCATAGGGTTTATTATACAATAAACTTAAATACCGTGTTTGTAACGGAACGTAATTTATTTACAATTGACCTGTTCCATTTTTAACAGTGTTGGAAGACATCTGAATTTAATAAGTGTTAAGCAAGCCATACACGATACAACCGTAATACCAACTTCGCTAAACAACCAAGTTGTATGCCTGTCGCACAAACGATCAAATTAAATGCGCGATCTCATGTACAACATAATTTTTTAATCAAGTTCTCATGAAGTCAAGACGACATTAAATATTGTCGCGTATGCTATAATGACGAGTTATTTCAGCAATAGAAACCATCACTTTTAACTTTTTTTTTCACATTTAACGAATAATTTCTGTAAATAATGTTGTTATTTTTAAAATTTCTAATTTTGTATTCCATGGATTTGTAAAATTCAACAAAATGATGCACTTCAGTTGAGTTCTCATTCTGTCTCGTCCGCAAATATTACTAAATCTGTTTAATGTTTACTGTAGTATGACCAGAAGAATAATAAATATGAAACACTGTGCGACGGCCGCACAAACGTTACAACAGTACTGTACAAGACGCCAAAAATCAAACTTTTTTATTTTTCGTACAACCGAGACACAACTTAACACCAACGACCCCATAAACCTTGCAGTCTCTTGTGTAATTTCTTTATATTATACCAACCGTCTTACTTCTATTATAAAAAAAAATAATGAATTATTGTGAATTGTCATTTTTAAAGCCTTGTTTCACATTACTACACAATATACTCGTATACTAGTGCTTTATATTATAAAACGCAAGTGTAACATAACGTCTATTCAATTAGACGGTTTCACATTTTTATAAACAGTACAGAAATCAATTCAATAAGGATGGAAAATATAAATTGTCTACCACGAATAAGCCACAAACTACAGCGGTGCTCAAAGTCAACACAACCCATGGCACAGATAAAGTTCAGCCTGATTTATGCGCCAGTCATGGACAAATGGACATTTCGGATGCACTTCACCCAGAGAAGCTGTGGCGAACATTTGAATGCTTGAACGATTCCACTTATAACAGCAGCAATAGGCCTTTAAAAGGAGTACAAAATTTCGATGATATCTCGCACACACTTTGTTTTATTTTAATTTAAAGATCTGAAGTGCATAATGAAAGTATCTATAGTTTGTAACGACTTTATTTCCGGGCTATACTCAGCCTCTGTGCTCCGATACAAGAAGATATTAACACAATTTGTTTTATATATTATTTTATTAAATGTCTAATTTAAAATTAAATTAAATAAAATAAAAACATAAAGTAGCAATGGTTTACACAACTAAATATTCATTCATTCATTTGTAATAATGGTAGTTCAAATAAAAATTACTAATTCTAAAAAGAGTGGATATATATAAAATATAAAATATATATAAATATATCCCTTCAAAAATCTGTTTAATATGATACCCAAATCATGGCTGTGTTTAAAAATTGTAAATAATGTGCATCATAAGTACTATTTTAATGAGATAAAAGTATAAATGTACAATTATACTCCATATATTTTCGAATTTCGGAAAAATAATTTCGCAAACTCTAAGAAAAGTTTACGGAAAAAAGTATTGTTCTATGTCCAATATTTTGAGAGATATATGACTGCAAACAGAAATACCAAACTCTTTTTTTAGTTTTACCTACTAAAAGTACATATATGTGGTTAGAGTCCGCTTATTTTTCGGCAGCATTTATATGCTTTTGTAATTTTTATTCTATCTGGCTTAGTTTCTGAGATATTAGGTTATCGATTTTAAGCGGTTTTACCTATTTTTAACCCTTTTAAAATTAGAATATCCTACAAACCGTTCTTAGTGGATCAAAACATGTAAAAAGGGGGTCTACATACCGAATTTCAAACAATAATGATGGATGGCCGGACACTTTGCCATTGCCCTTAATTTAAAAAAAAATTAATGGATCTATATATGCAAAAATAATCTTTAAAAATTGGTCCACTTCCGACGAAATTATTTGATAATAAATTTTTAGGGTGGCACTTTACCTTTCCTCCTTCCCCACAAATTTAAAAAAAAAAATTATTTGTGCACTTTTTCCAAAAATAATTTTGAAAATTGGCCTTCTAATGGAAGTTATGCTCGTTTATATTACAAAATCTGTTAAAAACTATTCAAGAGTCCCAGTTAAATGTTGTGAAAATTTCAGAAAGATCGGTCCAGCGGTCTGACCTTCTTTAAGGTAACAACAAATTTTTTTTGTGAACCTTTTTCATATGCAAAAATAATTTTGAAAATTGGCCCAAAAATGGCGAAGTTATTCGATAATCAATTTTTGGGGCGGGTAGTTTGTCGTCATATGGGAACATATAAGAAAATCGGAATGCCATAATCCCGGAACCACGGGGCCGATTTCATGGAACAATTTTATAAACCATCTACAGACCATTTCCAACGTACCCTGAAATGTAAGTTGAAGTCGGTCGACCCGTTTCCGTAGTTAGTGGTGACATCAAAGTGTACACGAATACGAGTATACGTAGATAAGAGGTGCTCTGTTTGCAAAGTGGTATTAACAGATGGCATAGCGTTATCTAGCCCTTATTTTGGCCAAATCTTTTAAAGTCTTGTTGAAAAATACGGAGGAGTAACAATTTCAAAGAAATTTTTTTCAATTTAAATTTATATTCGAGATATATCGTTAACTTTTCAATTATTTCTCATAATATTTTAATCAAACAAATTCAAAATTTAACCAAAGCAGTTATAATTCTCTACTGCGAATATAATTAGCTCTTAAAGTTTTTTTCAATTATAAGAAATTCTTGTATTTTGTATGAGGGTGTTAATAAATTCGAGAAAATGCTGGCATTTCTTGGTGCATAGAAGCTTAAACCAACATAAAACATCAATGCCTTCTAATTAAAACACAAAGAAGTGCGAGTAATACCTGACTTTTAGTTTTCATTATTCATTCATTTACGTTTGCAATGCTTTGTATATTTCATTGCCAGATTTTCTGTGCTGTGCTGATTGCTGTTGCTCTTTTGTTCGTTACAAAATTGGATTAAAACCGTGGCTACAATTCCTTTTTTTCATACTCGCTTTTACACCATCTATTATGTAAAAAGTTTTTAAAATTATTTTTATTTTTTATTTTTCATATGCCAACATTGTGTGGGCGGGCAGCTATTGCTTCTAAAATATTTCACAAAGTAAATATTTTTTTAGGGCTTGGAAAAACTCTAACACGTTTCAAGTTAAATTAAGGCCCATATACATTCGCGAATATTTTTATATTCTTTTATTTTTTATTTATATTTTGTCTTTTCGTATACAAGTTGCTTTAGTTTTGGAATGTAAAAAAAGATACTCTTGTTAAAGTATACTTTTTTGATCCATTTACTTTGTGTATTTTTTCTTTTTTTTTAATTTTATATTTGAGATGAGTGGTGGAAATGAAAAGAAAATATTTCCAGGGTCGTAATTTTTAGTGTATATTATTCATCTGTATTTCTATGAACATTTATTCTCAATCGTTAGTAAGTCTGACATACGTTTAAATGAAATTTTCTTTAATATTACCAAACGTTGCAGTTTCGAATGCATTTTAATTAAATTGAATGTGTTCGAAATATCAGAATTTTAAAATATTCTCCTTGTCGATGTTATTTTCCTAATGAACTCAAACGTGAACTTTTTACAACAATTTGATAGTATATCATGTATGTATCAGGTATTCGTTTAAGAACTTAACAATTTAATAAATGAATAAAATTATTTAAAATACGGAGTTCAAATTTATTCAAGGTATTGATTAAATATGAAATTTTAAGAATGAAATTAGATTCTTTGAACTCTTTTTTGCATCACTCTAGCAGACATTCTGTTAGATCCCATAATACGGTAGAGTGTAATTCGAGAAGTGCACATTCTTGAGAATGACGCTATATCGACTGAAATTTTTAATCGATATACTAACGGCTGCAATATTATCATCGCTTTGAGCAGTATGGGATCTCTTTGACATGGTAAATTTCGGAAAATATCAACTTAATTTTACAGCACGTACCGCTTGACGGGTGAGGTGATTATTAGCACCTAAAATTGGTGAGCACCGACTCAGAATTTCGTTAGTATATATTATTTATTTGTGAACGTTGTCTTTTCGTTTACCTTATCCTAATGAAAATGTCATGTTGGAGCATTCATGATAGAACTTCAAAGTGTTAATGTCCCAATTGGAAAGCCATTAAATTTGTCACAAAACATATATGTGTAGATATTTAAGAGACAACCAGCAAATCAGGCTTGACAACTTGTCAGGCAGATTTCCGTTTACAAATATGTAGACAACTGAAAAGTGAATAGAATTCTTGTTATTTATATTCTTCTTTATTTTTAACATTTCCAACGTAAGCAATAATAAATCATTGAAAGTGTTTGCGATTTTCAATATAAACAATAGAAAGGAATTCCCCTTTGCATTTTTGAGATCTGTTTTTTTCGCTACCATTCTGCTTACAGTTTCATGAAAAATTATTTCTTGTGATAACAATAATGCAGAAAAATGATTTGAATCATTTTGCAATTTGCACTTCTTTTGTATACAACGATCTGGATAATAAATAAAATAATTAAACAAAAATGTTCTATGTTATTCATTACATTCTATAAAAGAGATAATTTGTTAAAATTATAATCACAAAGTAAAATATAATTAAAAGGGATGGGAGGGGGGAGGCGGAGAAGTTAATATAATGAGATTAATTGCATTCTATTGCAATAATTGGAAAAATAATTGTTGTACACATTCCTTTTTAAAAACTGTATTAGGTAAGTCTTCTTATATTTACAGGCAAATATGCGAAGGGAAGGACACGACTCCATGCACTGTAAATGACTAAATTTTAGATTTATCAACTGAAAAAAACATGCGAAAATTCTTTACTTTACGATAACTGAATAATAACTGAATAATTTGAAAGTATATGTCGAGCCTTTGGTGCAATACCGTAGTAACTCAAAATTTGAATTTTTTAAGCTGGGTATGCAGAAATGATCTTTAGGAAAATATATATCTAAAGGAAAAAAGATTATGGTTCTATCTCTAACTTCTACAGCTACAAATGTCTTTATTGCCTCCAGCTATTTCCAACAATATTTATTTGCAATAATGAAAAATTTCCTTTATGACAAGAAATTTACAAACAGAAAACATTACAAAACATGCCTCTTTATTAAAAACTTGTAAAAAAAAATAACTTTAGTAAACGAAAATACTATCAAAAAGATGTCTGAAAACTTCAAATACATTTTTCTCAGTTCACGATTTTTTTAATTACTACGGTATTACACCAAAGGCTCGATGTGTTTAATCGTTGAGCGTATGAGTGATATTCAACATACCTAGTTGCCATACGTACATTATTAGTTGGAAACCTTAGCATACTTTTGCGGTGCGCAGTATGTATTCTTCAAACAATTGCCGTATAAACAATAATTTATCTGATTCACTGCAATATCACGTATACGTATAGGTTTCCTTACAAAAACCATTGCATACCTCTTTAGCAATTACAAGTGTATGTTTGTGTGATATGAGTATTAGTGATATTTAACACACCTAGTTGCCATACGTACATTATTAGTTGAACACCTTAGCATACCTTTGCGGTGCCCAGTATACATGAGTTAGTGATGTTACAAATAGAAATTTTAAAAATATTCGCGAACACAAATTCAAATTCAATCTAAAATTTAGGGCCACTCGACATTAAAAAACTTATTGAAAAAAATACCATTTTAGTCAATTAGAATGACAAACCGGTGACTGAATTTGAGGTTCTCAACTTTGCATCTGAGTGGCACTGCTGAATATTTCTCAGATTAGTTTCACAGCGATTCTGCCACTGACATGGCTGTGAGTAAATAAAGAAAAATACGAGCTTCTTTTATCTATAGCCAGGGAATATTTAGTGGCATCGCCAACCAGTGCTCCAATCGAGCGAGAATATCGTACGCCGCTTATTTACACACTGTATAGCAGTAGACTTGAAGGAGAACAGACTACAAAACATCTGTTTTTCAAATTTAATATCCCTCTACTGATTTTTGGTTATTAATACTACATGATATGAAAAAAAAGATTTACAATTAGATAATTCCAAGCCAAATCAACCATAAATTTTTTCTTTGGCTCCGATTTTAATAAAATTTAGTATACTGGTTATTCTAGTTAAAAAACCAAAAAATTAACAATTTTGAACACAATTCGCAAAACACTATACTTTTGCAACTTTAAAGTTCAACATCGGATCTACATTGCCTACCGTTTTTTAAACTCTTTGTCACGACACTTGCATTATGACGGTATCCCTAATATTTGTCAGAAATTTGTTTTTGGTCGCAATAGTCTCGTAGTTAAGAGCTTAAAAAGAAGTTGAAATTAGACTCCGTCGCAGCAGATATTGAACTTTGAATTTGAAAAAGTATAATTACTTGGCCATTTTAGGTATCATTTTTCGCTGCTGTAGACCTGGCAGGTTAAAATATTTTGCTTTTAGCTAGAACAACAAGAGTACGAAATTTCATTGAAATCGGAGACAGTGGCGAACGCATAGTCACTGGTCGCTGAATAGAACCGGCTTCAGCTGAAACCACATTTTTATTGAAATTGGTCCAGTAGTTTAGATTTAAATTTACAATTTTGTGAGAAAACTCAATTGAGAAAAATCGACATTTCCTTACATCAGTAAAATTTGTAGTGAAACAAGTGATTTTTTCTACTAAATTGTGTTTAAAATCCAAACTTCTACTTCAACTTCAATGACAAAGAGTTTATTTGGTCGGAATACACTTATCTACCAGCTGCTAAACTAAAAGTAAACTTATTGCTTATTTTTATTTTTTGTGCATTCTTCAAAACAAAACATTCTAAAATTTTCTTTTTTAAACATGTATGATATCTCTTAAACTCTTGGGCAAATTTAGAAACAATGTTCGCACAACCTAAAGATTATTTCATTGTCAAATTTCGAATTTCTTTTCATAGAATAGGGAAATCCTTCCCAAGCTATACTACTGTATTCGTATGTTGTGAAAGTGCCTTTATTTTTTATAAACAAAAAAATCGCAAAAACTAGAGCTGATGGCAGAAAACGGAGTGCAGATTTACGTTCAGCATTCCAAATAACTAAAGAAACAACTTTTATTTTTCTCAAACGAAATATTTTTTCGAATTTTATAAACTTGTGTAATAAACCAGATAACAAAGTCAATCTAGTAATTGATTTAATGCAAATTTGGAAAAGATTAGTTGCTGTTTTCAGAAACATGTAAACAAAAAAACAAAGTGTGAGATTGCTGATTTATCGAATTTCAGTTTAAACATATTTTTTCTAATGTACTCTTTTGCTGAGAACAATTTTCTAACATCGAATTCACTTACAGTTTATATCACTGACAAACCAGCATTAACAATATAATATTTTCTGACGTTTATTCCAGAAAAAATAGTAAAATAATTTGTCTGGTAGCTCTATGAACTTTGTCTGGTAGCGCTGTGTATACACCAAAAACACATAAAGGGGGTGGGATTTCACCATTACTACGTGTTATTTTGTTGAATAAAACATACTAACCTTTTTGAGAGCAAAACAAATACGAAATAGGATGTTTAAAAATGAATGACAAGAACTTTTCCTATATTGTGAATTTTTAAAAAATTTTTTTTATTATAAACAAAAACCAATTTTCCTGAAGAAGCTACACAAAGGAGTAGCGAAATATTGAAATAAATATAAAATATATAAAAAGACCTTAGGCTTAAAATAATTAGTGTTATTAATATAAAAAAAGTTTTTCTTAATACTTTTTTTAACCTTTTTTATTATTTTAACAATCTATTTTTTAAAAAAAAAACTAGAAAAATTATGTTTAAAAAAAATTACCCATTTTTTTTGTTGGAAAATAATTAAATATTTATAAAGAAACCTATTGCAAATGTCGTTGCACATGACAAATTTCGTCATACATTTTGATTGAGTACACTTTTGTACAAACAAAAAAGTTTTGTCTACTTCGACGAATATTCCTGATACGAATAAAATCGCAGTTTGTCCCAAATGTGTTTATACCATTTATTTCAACATTTTTAGTCAACATATGCACGACTAATTTTCTTTTCTTTTACTTTTTCACTCTAAAAAAACCACATGCATACATACATAGATGGCAATGTAACTCATAAAGTATAATTTTGATATTAAAAGAAATTTTCATAAAAAGGAATGTATGAGCAATTTTTTTCTCCAAGTGTAGTTCTCTAAAAAAATATATTTTGCAGAAAAGTTAATTACTTTATTATGCCAGTAAGCTTTCCCACATTTTCTTCACTTGTCAGTGTTTATATCACCACTGTGTATATGTCATGTCCAATTATGTATCAAATAAAACAAACAGTTAAAAAGTGTTTGGTTATAACAGCATCGGCATTTAGATAAGGAAATTTATATCATGTATATCATATGTATGTCATATGTAACTCATAAAAAAGCTGACCGAAAAGTATATCTCACATTAAAACATTGTATACATAAAGCTCAGGGCATTACAAAGGGATTTAAAGTTATAAAAATAAGTGCCACAAAATTGTATTTTATGAAAAATTCTATTAATATTTTCATCCTACCGACGACTATAGCAAGATTTTGGTTTTTGTGTCAGTCACTGACAATTAACTATTCGTTTGCGTGTGTTTGTTGTGTGCTTGAGTGAGGATTTAGTTATTTTATTGCTTGTTAGTTTATTTGACCAGCATAAAAAAATATCTATAAATTCCAACGATATTTAAATTTCAATGAATTTTCTAGTACATGTATTTCGTATGTGAGATTTCTTTTATTTGTAAACGAAATAATAATTTTTCATAGAAAAATTTTTTTTTCATTAATTTTAATACATTTTGCTTCTCTTCCTTCTCGCATCTGCATCTACGGATGAGTTCATGCGCTTCGTTTTTATTAGAAAAAATTATGGAATTAATGCATAATTAACAGCTTTCGTGTGAAAAATTTTAAAATTATTTCATTTTCGTAGGCTTAACGTGATGCGAGATAATTACTGCATTTTTGAAATATTTCAACTAAAAGTTTAAGGATGTTTTTTATTTAAATGTGTATTTGCGTATGAAGTAGAATTGCTAATGGAATGTTGCAGTTTGATTGGGCAAATATTTGATGCAATAAAAAAATATTGCATATTCATGTAATGACACAGGGTTTAATTTCCGCCTTCAATATGTCTTTATAAATTTAATTTCATAAGGTATATCGCAAGAGAGATTATATAATGCTTTGCAGCACTTGTTTCATTAATACCTTTTATATACAAAGCACCCATCTATAATGTCTGGAATAAAAATACTCACAAATTTCTTACTATAGTGAAAGAAATTATCGGGCATGTTCTGTAAACCGAATCCGAAAAAATTTTTCATTTTTACACACACTTACAAATACTTAGCTATTGAGAAATCACTCGATTTTAAATCGACTCGGTTTACAGAACAGGAGGGTATATTTCCTTTCTTTTAGGTTTTAATTTCTCAGCAAAAGCTCTCATTTTTTACTCCTAGAATTTGGTTTGGATTAATTAATTTTCCTGTTTCACATGAACAGCTCTGAGGTGTAGTATAATTTTGTAATAATTTTTTTATTAATTATAATTGAAATTCTCTTTTTGAATTTTCAAAATTATATATAAATATTCTTTTAGAAAATAAATTAAGTTGGATTAATTTCAAAAACTTTTTGCTTGCTTTTGACTGTTCCTGGGGTAGAAAAAAAAGCCGAACAAAAAATTTCGGCGGCTGAGAAGATAAAAATTTTTGGCGGCGGTTGCTGTATGCTGTACGCCGATTTTTCTTTTTAATTTAAAAACATTTAAAATTTTTATGAATATTGAATCTTTTATTTTATTCTTCTCTACAAATTCCGAACGTTTTTTTACAAGAGGAAATAATGAGAATTAAATTAAAGTGCGTAAGCTTAGTGTTAAAAATATATGTTTTATTGCAAATCATAAATTTTGTAATCAAAGTCAATGGTCTTGAATAATGGTAATCCAGCTATTTTCGTGTTTCTAGAAACAACGTTTAGCTATCGATTTTATAAGCTGTACTTGGAAGTTACGCAAGTTTTGCTATTAAAATATTAATGTACACTTTTTTTACTAATAATTTCATATGTACTTTTAAAAATTTTCTTTGCTTTCGTGTCAATTGCCATTCTTATGGACAGTTTGGTTATTGTTTTCTTGACGATGAGTTTTGTAACTTTATCATGTTACTGCAGCGCAAATATGTATTGTTACCATATTTATTCTCAGTTTGTAGCCGCAAATAAAAGTATTTGCTGAAGCAATGCAAATTGGAGATAAAATCACTTTTTGTAAGTAACCACAAAATAAAGAAATAAATGAATACCGTGTTTTTTTCACCTAACACCTAAAAAGGGTCAATACAAATCGAGTGAATTTTGAACCGCCGATCAGTCGGGTTTTTCCGGCGGCAGTGCGGTTTCAAAATATAAATCGACAGAGCGGCTAGCCGGCTTTTGTGGCAGTACGGTTTGCTACCATATTTCATTTTCAATATTTATGTACTTCAAAAAAGTACGAAATGTACGAACTACTAATAAGTCTCTCTTTTCAATGTCTAGATATGGTTGCACAAGAACTACACAGAGGAGGAGGAGGAAATATTTTAGTGGTAAGACCACTTGACGCAGATGGCAACGGTCTCTGTAAGTGCGAAGGCAATTTTAGCCCCACCTAACACGCCAAAAAAATTTACAACAAATCCCTAGTACTGGTGATGAAGTCAATAGCAAATCCGTATAATTTTTCTATTCACATTTTCTGAAGCCTTATTACAGAAATTACCTAAAGTTGAATTATTTATAAAAAGGTACTCGAATGAACATAATTGATGTATTCAATAATCCTCATATTAAAAATTTAAAAAAAATATCCGTATATTTTACGAATTCTTTTAAAAGTCATTCAAAACATAAAAATACAATTCGCTTCTAATGACTTTATAATGACAAACATTAATAATGTATTTATCTAATTTGAACTGTGAAATCGCCTCAACATCTGCTTCAAATTGTTATGTGCAGTTATTGTACGAGGAATATTTAAAAAATGTACCTTTTTTATCAACAATTTAAGCTTGAGAAACATCGTGACAAATTCTTTTGGCCATGTAAACGTTTAAATTGTTGGGAGTAAAACTTTTTTGGTCGCATTGTTTTGTATTTTATTTTTTCATTGGTCAATTTGTGTGCTCTCTTAGTGTTTAATATTTCTTTTAACGTTTGGAGATGACACTATCACGACTGAAACTAAAAAGAAAAACATTATTAATTTTTCTGTGGGTATTTTTGTTGAACTTTTTGTTTGCCGCATTCAAAAAAAGTAGCATGTAACCACAAACGAAATCAAATAAGAAAGAGATCAAAAAGTAGAAAAGGGACAAGGACTTTTAAAAATGTAAAATTGTAATGAAAGGAAATGAAACCAGAGATATTTATCTCTGTTACAGCATTTTTATCTTTCATTGTTTCCCGTAACGCACAAATGATTTTTTCATAATTTTTTTAATGTTGTTTGTGAGGAAAAAAATTATTATTTTATACTCGGGTACCACTTGGGTCTTTTATCGATTAATCGTGCGTTTAATTTCAAATTTACTAATTGAGATTAAATACTAATTCAGCTAATTTGTGTTACTTAACCCATGTAAAGAAATTTTAAAATTTAGTTAAATTACAAGTGAAAAATTATTCGTTATTATATGCACGATTTACAACTCTTAACGGTTTTATAAAGAAAACCTTAAAGCCACTGGACATGATTATTCCTAATAGTTTCATTGAAAATTTAAGAAGACGAGTGAATGTTTTACTTCCTGATCCATGTGTCTCATGTCGCTCAATTACATTCAAAACAAAATAAAATATTTTAAATTAAGTTTTTGTTTTGAATCTACATAGAAAAATATTAAACTTTTTTATTTTTCGTTAGCACTTTTAATTAGAATAATATATGTTTTTCAATTAATAGTTTAATTCTTTAGACTTTTTGGAAATTTTACTAAAATATAAAAGATTTACGGGGTTAGTTACATCCTATGGGTATTTATAATTTATAATTATTATATTAAAGGCGCCACACACCACACACCCACATATTTTTGGTATAAATTCAGATTGTGTTGGTTATGTTTGTTCCGTAGATGTAGAGATACCGATTTTATACATTTCTATTCATTTTTACTTCTTTAAGATTCGAATGTCCAAAAATCACTGAATGAAATTTAAAAATTTTCAAAATTTGCAAAAGTGGGAGAAGTTTTTGTACGATAAAATTTGTAAACAGAATTCACGAATGGCCAGCATGACCCGCACGACCCTAATGAAGTGTTTGTAGTATCTAAAACCATCTTCACAAAATTGCTTTTCTACTGAAATCGATTTGAAGCAAATCGGTTGGATAGTTTTAGAGTCTGTAACGGCACGGTATCTGCAGCTTTAAATTTAGTCAAACGTTGGCTTTGGGAGGACTGCATCGATTTGTATTAGATAAGTTTTTCGTATTCAACGTTCTGATTGTGAGAACGCACGTCTGATACAGGTAATATTAAGACCAATTATGGCTTAAAGAAGAAGAAAGACAGCGTATATATGTGTAACATGCAATAAAACAATAGATCTACAATGTGCATATCAAATAATGGCGTTAGCTTTGCACCATCCTGCGCATGAAATGCTCCTAATTGACATATATGAAAAATTCTGATTCTTGCCTAAATCTATTAAAAATCAAAATTTTCATAATTTAAAACACTAAATTAAAAATTTTAAAATTCGAAATTAGGTTACAATCAGGAATGCAGCACTTTTATTATAATAAATTTAGAAAGTGCTATGACTGCTTTCAACTGCTTTATATTCATAATATTAAGTTTCTTTAACCACCAACAGCAATATAATTCAATCCCTGATATTTAACAAAAATTATTGACTTGGGATTTGCAGTACAAACGATGTTATAAATAAAAATAAAAAAAAAACCATATGAGACGCACAAGCATTTTAAAAACCTCTAAATTGAAACGACAAGGGTATTTCACATAATACACGCCATATTTTGCGGAGCGTTTATATCACTATGCATATTTATGTACTTCACACGTGCCGTAATTTGTTGAACAGTGACGGTATACAAATAGTGTGGGCTTTGTTACTTCAGCTGTTGTCAGCAATAAAATCTTGCCATTTAAAATATGTTAAAATTTTATTTAAATGCAAATAATTTTTCATCTTTTAAATTCCTTATTTTTTGTAATGTTTTCAGCAATTTTTTACCGTCATTTAAACAAACATACAGTCTAAATTATGTAAGTAAGTACATACGAATGTATTCATATGTGTATGTGTTAACAAAAACATTTTCTAATACTTTCCTTTCGACGTATGAATTTGGTTTTGATGGTGAACCCAAGAAACAGAAAGCCAAAAGTTGAAAATATAATACGAATGTGGTATCAGACATTAAAGTTAACACATTTTTATTTTTAAATTTATATTCATAGTATTTTGAGGAATGTTTTTATAGTTTTTCTTTAGAAGAAATTTAGAGACAACCACAAAGTTTTATTTGATGAAGGATTCTCTAATACAAATAAATTCTCTTCCAAATAAAAATATAACCGATCACAGTGGTTTTAATATTGCTGGCAAATTCCGAATTTTTATACATGAATTTTGACCAAAGAATTTTTTATTCATTAAAATTTTATTTCAAGAACTTTTATTTTTAACTCCGTTCATATCTTCAACGTTTCAGGGTGGGCTTGAAGTGTATCTCGAATCGGTTATGCGTGCGTATCAAGGTAAGCAGGAAGTACAGACGAAGGCGAGGGAAACATCTACTGGCCAAACTTTGCTAGGATGTATAGGCTACCGATAGCCGTACTAAGCGTTAAAGCTACTCATGAGACCTTGAAGGAAACAACAGAGTCGCAGTCGGTGATACAGAAGATACCAAGTTCTTTTATGCCTTTTTTTAAAACTAGTGCTCAAGGTGTGTCCTTTAGATAAGCAATGCATTGCACACCGAAACTGAAAATGGGGAAGTGATAAGAGATAATATAGTGGTTAATTCTTGCAGAACTTTGCACTCAACACGTTATAGAATTTTAAAAGCCGAGTTGCTGCCTCGCAATTTTTAAATTTATAGAGAAACAATTTTATTTACTATTCTACTTTGCCGCTGTTTGTTTTTATGGCACAATACAATTTTTGGTCCGAGTCAACGTGCTTACTACTCAACCCACAGCACCAACAATGTATAAGCATGCCCGATTGCTCTGTTGTTTCAGAGATTGATTTGCGTTATTGTACCTCTCATTCTCTCTCTCTCCCTCTCCTTAGTTTTAGTGTAATACATTGCATACGGTTTGGGTTCCCCTAAGTACTGGTCCAACAAACAAAAAAAAAAAAGAAATTCGCAACAATGGAAATATTTTGGAGGACTTAACTCTTTAAAGCTTTAAACGTTGCTGAAAATAACAATAATAATACACTTGAATCTAATAACAAAATGAAATTCAAAGGAATTTGATATTCTATATTTCGGATTATTTTATGGCTCTGAAATGAAATGAATTTTTAAGTCTGCGTTCGCTTGAAACATGAATATTTATTTAATTATTGTTTTCTCATATGATTAGTTTAAAAGGTTCAGCAAACTTTTAAATAATTTAGTCCCGTTGCTATTTCATTTCAAAAACCCTTCTAATCCATTTAATAAAAATTTTCACAAAAATTTATTAAAATTATGAGATAAACATGCATAAAAAAAATTAAAGAAAAACTATTTATAAAAATATGACAATTTATAGTGTAATATGCAGCCTAAAACATGAAATACTGTCCCTCAACTCTTGAATTTCACAACCAATATCCCGTAAAGACACAGCAGTTCTGTAAAGAAGTTATGCCAGCGCTAAATAAATGACCACAAAAGTTAAAAATATTTTTATGCAGCAAAAATTCTGCTTTTCTCTTTAATAGGTGAATTCAAACTTAAGCCCAACATTATAAATAACAAACCTGTATAATTTATTCAATATCAAACACATTCATTTATTTATCTCTGCTTATCTAACTGAATGTAAAAACAAACATTTATCAACAAATAGAGTTGGCACTGATGAAAAGGGTACTTAATCCACTCCCCTTATGCCCCGTATACACTACACATTCGATGTTCTGCTAATGGAAATAACTAAAGCAACACGAACACGGTCACATAAACTCAGTAAACGAGATGCAGGAGTATATGCCCTGCAGATAATATTGGACTACGTGGTCTATTGTTGATGAAATGGCAAGGTTACAAATGTGGCGAAGACATAGTCACTGGTCACTGAACAGTACCATCTTCAGCTGATACCAATCCACGTTAGAGCGTCCCCTCTTGGTCGGTATTGTGTAGCACCACCAAAGTAAAATAATTATAAAATGGCTACTGAAAAAAAGCTTCAAAATTTAATACGTCTCCTTGGCATCTGAGGCGCTGCAACGGTGCTATAAACAAAAAACTTTCAAAAGCAGAGTTGTAAATAGTGAAGCTTCACCTCCTGTCATCGCTCTCACTCTCCATTTCCTCCAGTTACCGCACTATGCATCACATGTGTAGGGGTCATCTCCTGAGTGTTATTCCAAGATAAAAAGAAATAGCAACCTTATAGTTAAACGACAATTGTTTGTACTTTACTTCGTATTTACGATTACTCTGTCCTACTAGAGACAATTTTTTATTTATTTCGGAAAAAACGTTGGTCACGTGTGCTCACGAACTCTAACGAAAAAGATTTTGCTCGCACATTCGGGCAACTGTAATTTACGCTCATGTGCAAATATTTTAAATCACTTCTATTAAAGACCTTCTTTTTCTAGTCCCACATAAAATACACTTTTATTTTAAACAAGTTTTTATTACAAAATTTGGTTTTCTAGTTCAAACTGATCTATTATATTAAAAACATGCATCTCGATTTCTTCATCTTAGATCTCACAATATTGTGCGTCTTCCTGTTGGCAGTTTTCAAAAAA
This sequence comes from Dexiosoma caninum, assembly GCA_963924685.1. Classification (NCBI taxonomy): domain Eukaryota; kingdom Metazoa; phylum Arthropoda; class Insecta; order Diptera; family Tachinidae; genus Dexiosoma; species Dexiosoma caninum. The sequence continues at coordinate 90,085,308 of OZ004725.1, forward strand.
ATCGGTTATCTCTGTTTTTAGTAGATCGATTTTATTTCTTTATTATTTTTGGCTCAAAAGAGCCATTGTTTCGTTGGTTGTGTAGCTAGTGGCGCCATCCTGTTAGAACCACATATCGTTCAGGTCCATATCCTGAAGTTCTGACCACAAGAGTTCCGTTACCATCTCTCATTGTTGGGTACGACGACTAGTCGAGGCTGACGGTTCTTCTGTTACACAGAACGAACTGGTGGAGCATGCACAGGTATTTTCACATTGTATACAGACCCGGTTTGTTGAAATCTGTGTATAATTCTCCCTATTGTAGATACATTTGGTCGATTTAGCTGACCAAAAAAATCACGAAGTGCACGCCGATTTTCGTAAAAGGCTTCAGCTATCTTAACGTGCTGCTCAATTGTGTACCTCTTCATGGTTGAATTTGTCAAACACTGAAGCAAAGAAATGTCAAAATAAGTTGGCCAAAAAAACTTGACATTAAGCTCTGACTCACAGTTAACTTATTGCATTATGGTTGCACCACTCTTTATATAGTAACGGTAAATCCATATTATACAAAAAAAAAAAAAAATAAACAGTGCGTTAACTTATTAAAACCGTAAGTGTTGAATTTTACGAATGTGCAATTTTATATCGATATATTAATGATGCTGTAGTTTAAAGCATTATTTTGTTCATACAAATGCAAACCAAGCTAAAAGCAAATTCAAAGAAAAATAAATGGAAGCAGCATAAGTATTTTTCATAAGGACTATGTCTATACTTTGACATTGCTTAGAAGAGGGGTAACCTCCAAATTCGGAACTAATTGCATATCATTCAAGCAAAAAAAAATTTTAAAAAATGTAATCCAGTTTGGAATGAATCATTTTGGTGGAATTCTTTGTTAACTTAAATTAAAATAAAATAATATGCATTTTTTGGATCTGGTTATATATTTATTTTATTTCTCCAAAAAGTAACTTTTTCATTTTTGGTTTTGTGATATATGTACATATTGATTTATTTAATTACAAATGATTACATTCCTTTAAATAATAAATTTTCTTGTTAAGTTACAGTTGCTACTTGCAGTTATATTTGTCGGTTACATATGCATTTTATATATTTTATAATACCGCTATTTATTTAAGTTATTAATATATATGTATATAGAAAAGTATAATTATATATTTATTATCAATACTGGTTATGCGACAACTGTAATTGTACATAAGTTAAAGGTTTATATAAGAATTTAAGTAATAAGATTTCTTACTCATCAAACAGGTACACATTGAAACATATTTAATTTTAATGAACCAATTTGTGTTAAGAAAATGACAAGTGTTGAGTTTATAACAGGTTTAAAATAATTAAGAATGTAAATCAGAATGTCATATACTTTTTTCTAAATATCTATGTACATATATAGTTTGAAAATGTTGTCAGACATTCAAATACAAATAAAAGAACCAGTTCAATTAATACTTCAGATTTTTATTATTTTGTGTAATATATAATATATTATTTAGTAAACTTAATTTTATTAAATTTTAGTAAATTTTTTGCTGGTATTAAGTAATTTTGCTTTATTAATAGTTGACGTTTTACAGCTTTGAGGTCTGGTAGACAATGTTATTAAAATACTGTTGACATTTTGCTATGTTGACATAATGTACTGTTGACATTATCCCAAGAGCAGTGCAGATATTTATTTTGGTGTGTTTTAAGTGTAATAAATGGAAAAAAATCGATATTAATCCATGCAGTGGTTGTGTGGAGTAGTTTTTGAGTTAATCCGATATAATATAAAGGAGGATTGTATTGGGTACCCCTAGGACATTGGAATGTTAATATTCTCTCTGTATATTTGGGTTAGTCGTGAACTAGTCCTAGTCCTACATGCATGTATTGACTAGTCGCATTATCTGCAGGGTGAATATACAATTTATATGTGTCTGTATATATACAATTGTGTTGTGGGAGTTACACATGCGATTACTGCTACTGCTGCTATTGAACACGTGGTATGTCCAAAGCATACGTTGAAAGATTAATTGATAATGAAATTAAAATTTTCTGGCCAAAAACGAAATGTTGGTATTCCACAGAGTTTTTCCTATTATGTGATTTATATTTCCACTCTGCTTTATGAATGAAATAAATAACATAACTGTTATATGTACTTGCGTGGATGTGTGGGTGTGAGTGACTGATCAAACATTTTTTAGAAATACGAGTATGTTTCTGTAGTGAAAACCCCAAGTGATTAATTTATGAATCTGTGATGTAGTCAGATAATTCATTATTAAAATCAACTTATTCTAGATCTGTAATATGTAGGACTGGTTTAAAAATTTCTTAATATTACGATTTTTTAGGCAGCATTTTAGTAGAGAAAAAACTGTTATTTTATGTTAAAAAAACAATTGGTTGCCATGAGGTATTACACAAATATTGTGTACTTTATGTTTGGTTACTTATGGCGTTCTCTTATCTGAGGAATATTCTGCTTTTATACTGCCTTTTAGATTTCTTGAAGTTCTTTTCTGAACATATATGTTAAATTAAACAGATCAGAGACCTAATAACGATTACAACTGGACGAATAAAATAACTTATTTAATTTATTTAGTTTTTGGTTTTGATTTACGAAAATTTTATGTAAGAAAAACAAGGTGAAATGCATTTACGAATAAAGTGAGATTACGAAAGACAAAAACATTAAGTAAAAAAAAATATATAAAATGCATGTTTTAGGAGACTGTTGCGTTTCCACAATTAACATAAATTGCTCGTTCATTAAATATTTTAAAATTCTAAAATAATAAAGTTCGTATTTAATTTTGTGTTTTACTTTTTATACGATGTTAAATTAATTTTACCCATATAAATAATTATTTTAATTACGGCCTAGATACTATCAAAACCCTTATCAAACACTGTGGGAATGTGTTAGTATATGTGACACCGATGTCGCGTGAAGCGAAACATTTTTGTTTTTGGTATGTTGGATGAGTGACTTTGATATATATTGGCTTTATTCATCAAGAACATGTACAATGTCAACATAAATTTCAAGGCGAGATGTTGTTATTAATATGGATGCAACAAACAAAATATTACAAATAATTAAATTCGTTCACTAATTTTTTTTATCTTTCGTATTCTGTCGACACAAAAAGCGTGCTTGATGAGCCATCAATCATGTGTAGATCAAACCATCAAACACACGTACACGAATTTGACATCAAGCGTTTTGACAGTGCTCAGAAGAAAATCATATCGACATAAAAAAATGTTAGTGCATCACAGAAAAGTTTCAACTGGTCACGACAACCCAAGGCGAATGCCCATTTTACCAAGCAAAATAAATAGCTATAAGATTTTTAGAAACTTTTACATCTTGTAGCTTTAATAAAGCAATACATTTAGTTATACTACAGCTGCAAAATCTAAAAGTTCTTTATTACGAACCGTGAATTACGTTAATATATCATACGATATGTGCTTTAAAATCATTTTTAATACAAGAACAACGCTTGATAATACGGATGAGGGTCTGCATAAATGATCCAGACAATCAAGCTGGCGTCTACTTAATATTTGTTGTTTCAACAAAATTAATCATACGTTAAGTGATTGGAAATGAATGTGAAGCGATTTATCGATATTTGTCTTTTAGCCTCGAAATCTACGTTTAGCCTTTTTAGATTTTAAATTTAGCCAATATTTTTAGTCAATATTTTTGAAATTTTCCGCTGAAACAATAAATTCATTACCAAACATACGTGAAAAAGTTAATCTGGGAGTCCATTATGTTTCTTAACATTTTATTCATTCACAATAGATAATTAAATACATCAACGATTTAATGGCACTTTCGCAATTTAACTGCATTAACATGTGCTTTAATCTAAATATATTTCGTTGTATTTGACAGCAATTTAAAAATGATTTCCTATTACATTAACTGCTGTATTCATAAAAATTTTTTTGGATTTATAGAAGGTATATTCATTGATATTTGTATGGAAATTTGTCTAAAAAAACTAATGAATACGGCAGTTACAGTACAGTCCACCCTGAATAGTTTGCTTATTTGTGAAAGTGTTCGCGTGGTTACTCGCAGCTTTAACTCAGTTTTTTCTTCATCTCTTTGTAATAATATTTAACATGCTTTATGCATCCTGTATTAGTAGAAAAAAAAATTTACAATACAAGAATATACAGCTTTAGTATTTTTGGTTTTTTATTTATATAGTTTAGCCACCCATCATTGTTTTTCCACTTATTAACTCGAATTTCTTCGTTATGATTTCGAAGTGCGTCACAGAAAAAGTTTCTAACTTCACACGTAAAATATTATTTTCTATTTTATGCTACGATGACGACGAATGTATTTTTTTTTTTGTTAAAATATTTCGCTGGGTATATTAAAATTCAAAAAGAGTACGTTTGATTAGAGTTGCTGTTTTTGAGTTCATTTATTTCCCTTGTCTTCATTTTGAAAGTTACTTGTTTAAAAAAATATAAAATTTTGCTGATTTATTATTGCGGGAGTGAAATTTTTAATGGGTGCACGGATGTTCGAATTCAATAGAATTCCTTTGTGGAACTAAATTTACACATATAAATTTTTCTAAGGGACTTATTGTTTATTTCCCAACTTTTTAAAAAATCATCAATTAAAAAAATTTGATTTAAGTGACAGGAAACCCGTGTGTAGGGAGTTTATTCTACATTACCAGGATTGAACTTGATTTAAGTTAACATCGGGATATTAAATAATTTAATATTCGTCATAAAGTTTCTATTTCACTTTCTGCAAAAACATTAAAATATCTTCGGAATGTATTTTCTAATCATTAATTTTTAAACAAATACATCTATAAAATCCTTCATTTCAATATTATCGCAATCATTCTTTACGAATGGTAACCTCAGTTGAGTGGTAAATTTCTGAATTTGGATTAACGGATACCAACTGGCAACTACGATTTGTAAATTCCAATTGTGTTTAATAGATTTTCTGTCAACTATATACGAGTACATATCTTCGAAACAGAATGTTGCGATTCTACTCAAGTACCTGCGGACAGTCACGTGAAATATGTACATAGTTTTGGTTGCTGACTGGCAATGCAACAAATATGCGAGTAATTACATTTAGTTTGATAATTCTTCTAGTTTGTTCTTACCTCTTTTTTAATATTAACTTAGCTAATTATTTAAGCTTATTGTTATTTATTTCAATATTTCGCTTTGTGTAGGCTGGTTTCAGTTTAGTTTTTAAGTTAATGAATTTATTTTGAATTACTAAATTGCTTTTTTTTGTGTATTGCAAATAAATTGTGGTTGTCCTAACTACGTAAACTTCATAACATAATGAATTAGTTTAACAATTTAATAAATTTATTTCACTGGTTTAAATAATTCTAATGTGGCTTGCACTAACAGTATTAACAGTATTATTAAATGTGAAACCACTTTTCATAAAACGAAATTTGAATTCGCAAAAGCTTTTTATTAAACGACCATCGAATATCAATTGTGGCAAAATGTTACAATTCCGCGAATTTCCATTGTGAAGTACCATTAAGAATATTACAAAACTACAATTCAATCTATTTCAATATTCGTTTAAATTCCAGCAATACCTAAACTGTGGCAGTAACTTTAATATGTATAAGAATTATTGCGAATTGTTCAAATGTGCGGATAAATTTGTTGCTGTTCAAACTTTTATTAAAGAAAAGGCAAACGACTCAAGGACAATTCACATCAACATAATAAATTATCAATTGCTTGGTTTTTAAAGATTAGATAGTGAGTGAGAGTGAGAAAGAAAGGGCTAAGCGCAAAGAAGACTAGAGCTAGAGCATCTAGAAATACAAAAAATAGCTAGATTTTATATAGCCATGCTCGTTCCAATCTCGTCCAATAATAAGCATAATTATTACAATGCCAGCAAGTCATTTTATAAATGCACATTTTAACAAGGTGTCCTTTATGTGGTAGGAAATAAATTACCATTAGTAGGTTTCTTAGTAATTGTCACAAGTAACTTTGACTGCCTGTATTTTATCGATCATTAGTCGATTTAAAATTGGAAAAAAATTGTAATTAATTCAAGTTAATTTTAATTAATTTAAAATTTTTGTTTTTTTTTTTATTACAGTTTTGCAGTTTTTTCCATTTACAAAGAAGAAGAACGGATATAAAAGCTTAATTTTTTTAAAATTTAAGGGATTCACAATAACACATATTGTCATAATGTCTTAATATTTTAAAATAGTTTAAACAAATTGCTGTTGTGCTTCAAACAACAAACTCATAAAATAATAAAACTTTTCGAGCTTTGTTTATTGTTTTGACATAAAATAACAGTAGAGTGGTGCACTGAAACGCTTCAGTACATCGTTGACATTTTTCTACCTTTACAGTAAATTACATTCTTATAAGAAGCAAGAAAGAAAAATCCACAATATGTAATGATATACAAGCGAGCAAATTTTGTTTGTGTAACTCATCTGGCTGGCAGCAACTTAACGTTTATCCACTGGCCGCCGTCGAAAGAATTATTCAGCATATATCACTGAGAACAGCTGTTTTCGATTTTATTTTTGATTCCACAATTTTGTGTCACAAAAGAACATTTTTAAAATTTTAATTTGAAATGGAATTATTACAAGATTGACATGTGAGCTCTTATTTTATATATTATAAAGCCGAATTATTTTAGCTTCTTCGCTTTTTGAAATTAAACATTACATTTCATAGCTAACTGAGTTTTCTGAAATATCACATTAAATGATATATATTTTTGTGTTGTTATTATACAACAGAATACCTTGTGAATACCGCAATTATTTTCTTAAATTAAAGAATTTTAGAATTTTTAATCTAAGTGTTTTTATTTTTTTTTTTTTAATTTTTAATGAGATTTTTAATGAATCAAAACAGTTACACAATCAAAGACTATCAGCTTTAAACCAAAAGAAGAAAATTTAGTACAGCTGCTATATTTTCCTTATAAATAAAAACAAATTAAATTATGTATGAATGTACGTACATGCTATTAGAATTACAGCAAAAGTCATACAAAATGAAAAGATAATTAAGAAAATATTATGTAGCATGTCTTTTCCTCCTGAATACATAAAACATTTTCAATGCATCGGTGGTTTTGATATTTTCCATCAAAAAGCCATAAACTTGAAAAATTTTATGTAAATCAGTTGATATTTGAAATATTGAAATTAAATTATATTTATTTCTTGAAATATTTTTATTGCTTCAAAATTGTGAAAAAAACCCCGCATTTAAGAGACCACAAAGGCGCCTACTTCACTCAATAGCTACTGCCCATGCAAGGCGGAAAAATACTTTTATTACTAAAAAAAAAAACGTGATACACCGCCAGCAATTTATTTCATTAATGCCTCTTTTATGGTTGCCTTAAGTTGTGGAAGGAATTTAAATATTTAAGTTCAACGTATTTCATTGGCTTCAAACGATACATACACTGAGTGGTAAACAATTTAATGTGTTAAGATGCAAACAAACGGTTTATAATTAACTTTTTATTCTTTATAATTTGCTTAACATAATACTTAATTAGAAATTTATAATAGTTGAAACTAAAATGAATAAATGATAAATTTGACAATTATTATTGCTGGATAGTGGCTTTGTTCCGAATGTTACCAATGCTGTTCAATCACTTCGCTTTATGTAATACAAGTGCTGAAAGTGGTAGGATGGTAAACCTAAATTCTTGCAATTTCGTGTCAATTATATAGCAAAGTTGCAGCGAGTGTGATGTAATTTTGACGTATTACTTTTTAGCAAATGGGAGCCATTTTATGTAGGAGGACTCTGCACAGAAAACTGGGGAAATTTTTTATCACTTGACCGTGCTGTGAATTGAACCCGTCTCCTTCTGGACGCAGACCAACACGCTAACTACACGCCATCAGCACCCTCATTATTTCTTCACTTTTAGAATTTTATACTAAATATTTACATCAAATATATATATTATATTTGAGGGTGGCGTTGGTCCAAGTAGTCTGCACGTTGACTAAAAAACTAAAAATTTCCTGGGTTCAACTCCAGTTTCAGACTCATAAAAACTTGTCGCATTTTTTCTGATGTGTATTTGTGTGTATTTGCGTTGGAAGGTTTCAGTGGCGAAGGCATAGTCACTGGTGACTGAACAGTAACGGCTTCAGCTGATACCAATCCACTTTAGAGCGTCCCGTCTTGGTCGGTATTATGTAACACCAGCGAAGGAAAATACTTACTAAAAATGGCTACTAAAACAAGGCTTCAAAATTGAATACGCCTGAGTGCTGGTCCAAGATAAAAAATATATAAACTATGATTTTCATTGTAGTTAATGTTCATCAATGTAGCAAATTTACTGCACAACTTTCCAAATGCAATAATGCAATACCATTTGAACAACATAGTGAGTTGGGCTATTGTTTCGAATAATCAATTTGTAATCATATTGAAAAAAAAAAACAAAATGAAATTTATTAGGAATTTACCATCGTTATCCAATCAACACACTAATACATTCATACACATATTCACAATTAATTTATCCAGTCATTGCATCAATTATTTAAACATTTATTCAGTTCTTTATTCATTTACTCATACAAACAAACACTCTTCGTGCATGCAAAATTAATAAGGTTGAATAATAATTTATTTTATTTTACTTTTTATTCACTTATTTTTTTCCATAAAGTCAAGCAAATTAAGTTTATTGAATTTGGTAGAGCGCAAGCCAATCAGCAGATTGGTTTTTCTACTTTTAGTTGGTGGAGTTCTGTGCATTTTTTTTTCACTTCCGTTCGCAATTTCTGTGGTTGTGTGAAACAACTCGACGACCTAATTTAATATTGTTGACAGTTTTCTGGTGATTTTTTTTGTTTCTTTCCTTATTTGTAGTTATTTTTGTTACTGTGTACATTTGTTCGTTATTCATTTAGTAACTAAAGTTTTTGTTGCGGTAATAAAGAGAATTTTAAAATGAAAAATTATTTCGAAACAGACAAATGAATTTCCATGCGTAAATGACATCAAAGTATTCTTCAAATTTAGTTTTTTTTTGCTATAATAATGTGGTATAATTATAAAAAACTTAATGGATTCGCAGTCAATGGGACTTTTGTAACAAAATATTCAGAATTTCGTTATACCTGTTCTCATAGAGGAAATAGTTTTTTTTTTGGGTGAATATGAATTGTATTGCGTATTTGTGGTCATACACGGAAAGAAATATTTGCCATTAATTGAGCAACCAGTTTGTTCATTTAAATATTTCATTCATTCAATGAAAATGTTAATTCATTCATGGTTGCAAACGTAATTAATCTTTTATATTTTGTTCAAAAGTGTATGTAATTTTTTTTTTATTTCTATACATAACATGATGTGTAAAATACGTGCTGCATTAATAACATTTGTATGTCAAAGGACTGTTTTGTGAATCGCCGATGATGCACAGACGTTGCAACTGATACGCTTTGACATCTTTTCTTTTTCTTTGACAAAAATTTATTTGAACTGAAGTGAAATAAATGTTTATCAATTTGATGGCTTGCAAGTCTTTTTAAATTTCACAAAATTATTACTTCGGGCGAAATCAAAAACCAATTATACAGTTTGACTTTTTAATGCGCCCAGATTAAGGGGTGTAGTGTTGCAAGGATGGCAAAACCAGCTGTCACACAGTGTTATCAATAACGAAGTTTCATTTGAATTTGAAATAAAAAATTGCTAAATCTCATTTTTTTAAGACGATGTGTATTAATAATTCTACTATTCCTTATTTATATTTTAGAATAATTTCAGGCATGTTTACAAAGATACAAAATTAAACTGCAACCTTCAATTAATTTTCCCTAAAAGTATGCAAACAAATTCAATAATTAGAAAACTTTCATAAACGAAAATTTGTAGAAGCAAAAATATTCAAAGAATTCCATATACATATTCATATACATATGCATTATACATATACATATATAGTCGTTGCTCCGACAAAATCAGTTTTGTGTTTTTTTTTACCAATTTTTCAGGAAAAAAGAAACAGTTTTATATCGTAACTTCGCCGTATTTTTTTAAAGATTTATTAAAAAAATGTAAGTAGTATGTAAAATGAAAGTTTAATAGTTGGACACTGAAAAGCTATGCCAGAATTGTTCGAAAATCTAATAAAACTATTTCCAATTTACAATATTTCTTTACTATTATATTTTGTTTTCCATGCAGGTTTATAATTTTTAAATTATTTTTTTTAATAATTATTTCTTTTATTTAGTGAACAGTTATATTCCGCTGTGTAGAATCTCAGATACCCTTCACTTGCCCAGCTTATATCTCATATTCGTCTGAATTTCAGACTACCGTACCGGATTTTTACCTAATTTTTGGATCTGGTCCTTCGCCACTGAAACCTTCCGACAGCAAATGACACACTAATGGACGTCAGAAAAAATGCGAAATGTTTTTATGACTTAGTCTGAAACAGAAATTTTTGAGGTTTAGAATGGTGCATTAATTTTTTTTTAAAATTCACACATAACCAATCACGTCAGAGCAACGACGATATGTACATATATTTCATAAATTAATGTTTGTTTTTTGTTTGCCAATAAATACTCATATTACTAGAACAGTACGTTGTTATCCAGCATGACTAACCGGAAATTGCAATAATATTAATTTGCATTATATATACATATATATATATATATATATATATGTATCTAAATTTTAAACACACATTTACATAAACTTTAGATACTTTGGCATCTCTCATATGACTTCAGTCTGCGAATACATTAGAATTTTATCTTGATAGAATAGAGTCATCAAAATATGTGTGTTGTTTTAAGTAAAGAAATTAGGATTTATCATACAAATTCCCTGTACTTGTTTTACAATCTGAATCAAAGGAAACTAATTGAGAAAATTAAAAAAAAAATATCTATAATAATTAAGCATATAACAGCAATATGTAATAGCTGTGACACACAGATGTATTATAAAACACGATGCACATACGTATGTATGGATATGCTATGGTTTTTGATAACACTTTTGTATGTTATTACATTTAGTCAGTGCTATAAACGAATGATTTTTTTATTTAGCTAGATTTTTTAATGGCGTATTGGTTCTTCAATTATAATAATAATTCATTAAGAAATTCATGAATGAAAAAAAAATGAATGTGTTCACTATGAATTGTTACTTGCATAACTTCTCTATCTGAATTCATTTTTAATGCCACCTTAAATGTTAATAAGATTATCAGATGAAGGTTATTAGAACTCATAGAGAGGGCAATCATATTAATTAATTCATATGAATAACTGAGCAGTTGTAATTTAATTTTTGTATTTTACGTTGTATTCAAGACGAGCTGATTTGTTCACACATGCTAAAACTTATCCAAGTCATAGCGCTTTCATGGGTTCTAAACACTATTCAAAATGACGAGCTGTTTTGTTAAATGTGAATACCCCCTATGTTAAATCATGCGTTCTTCACCTAAGTTGAACCAGTGCATTTGCATCCGCATCCTGGTATTAACTACTTATTTTGAATGCTTTTTCTTGCTGCGTAATATCATTTTTTTCATTTGTATAGCGGAGTTGCTGTGCTTCCTGTATGAAACTGACGCTTAATTTATTAAACTAAAGAAGAGTCATTTTGTTTATTATTTTATTATGCCGATAAAAGCCAGTAAAAATTTTTGATACCCGATACAGGAAGAGTACCTACCAACCATTCAGCTAATTCATTCAGTTTTTTTTTTATTAAATATATAGTAATTGCCCACTTCAATTTCAAATAATTTTTTTGCGACTTTAAAACAATAAAGTTATCGATTTTTTCATTTGTGTTAAGTTAAATAACGATACTTGTAGAATCTATAAATTTATGTACGCATGGAATGAACGAGGAAATATCTATAAACCGCCAGTTAATATTTTTACAAATTGTTTTGAACATTGTTTTTATTTGAAAGTGAAATTATATATAGTACTAGAAAAAATGAGTACAAAGTCTCAATGCAGATGCTGTTGGTTGAGTAGTTAGCGTATTGAATATGCAGCCAGAAGATCAGAGGTTCAAATCGCTGTTAGAATGAATAATTTTTCAATTGTTTCTGTACTAAAAACACGCTGCTTTGTCGGTATTTGAACAATAAAGCGTAGGCTTGATAAAATAATAAATAAAATGGCTGTGCTCTAGTTTAAAAATTAATTCGTTTACTTACACTACACCAGAGATGCAGTCACTCTCCTCTCAAAATCTCAAAATAATGCAAATACAGAATTGTTTAAGAATTAAGCCCTATCCTTCTTATTACTTAATCATCTGTCTCTTCTCTACACTGTCCTTTTCCAATAAGTTCCGGTATCAGCATGCGGGTGCGGATGGCCGAATATTTAGCGTGCTAGCTCTGCAAGGTTTGATTCCCAGCCCCGTGAAGTCAACAATTTTTTCTGAAATTTCTGTGCTGCAGCACCCCCTTTCGTCGGCATTTGATCAATAAAAAAACATCCGCGAAGTAAAATAACAAACAAAATGACCCCTAGCTTAAAAATAATGCGTCAAAATTAAATATAATTAACACGCAAGTGCAGAGTTGCGCAAAAAACGTTCATCACCTGTCTATTCTCTACACCATCCTTTTATCTATTTAGTTTCAGTGCAATACATTGTATATGTAGGGGATATCCCCTAAACACTGGGAAAAAAAAACTGACATACGAAGGGAACATCTCCTGAGCACTGGGGAAATAAATTAAATATATTTGTATATCAAACGTAGTCGAAAACTGAGAATTTGTTAAGCCAATTGTTTTGGACTTGATGAATTCCGATTAAGTTTAGTGTTTGTTCTTCTTCTTGCGATTCTATATAGTTTAAGTGGAATTTTTTTTAGATGAATTTTATGTAGCAATCATTTTAATCAAACGATTCATTTAAATAATTTTATCTAATTTGTGATGCTTGCTTTTTGGCTTCCATTTAAAATAAATCTAATAATGTAAATGTGCAAACATCAAACATGTATGGTGCAGGACTGATAAAATGTAAGACGGGCCCATCAGTTTTGCAAATGACCAACAACAACAATAACAATCATATGAAACATAATATTTGTGGTGTCCATGTTTACTAACAAATAATGCTGATCACACCTCTACATTCACAGATCTCAAAGTTGCATTCAAACCCAGTGATAGACACATGCACAAACCAATTGTATAAACGCATTCTAAAATAAAGAAACTACCACATCTTTGTTCACATGCATTACAAGTACTTGCATTGTTGTCACATGTTTAGTTTAAAGATTTAAGGTTTATAGCAACGACATAGTACGGGTGCGTGGTGTAATTGATAATGATTTTTAAGTTAATGTGTTTTTTTATGATGTGAAATATTGAAAATTAAAAGATATTTTTTCTCCATTACAAATTGTTCGAGTAAAAATTTGCTACTACAAATTAATAATAATTAATTTGAAATATTTTACAATTTTTATTTGACTTATCAATGCCTTCTACTAAAACTCACTGGAAATTCAATGCGACCGATAAATGGTGGTATTTTTAACCTTTAAGTATAAACATGAGCAAGTTAAACAAATGATAAAATACCCCGATAACCAGCAAAAAGTTATACAGTAGAATCTCGATAATTCATAATCGAGGAAGTCAATTCTCTTTAGAAAAAAAAGAGATTTCGATTAAATAAGCTTACAAAAAGCCATTTGTACGCATTTAGACTTAGTGAGATTTAGATTTAAAATAAAAGTGATGCATGTGCTAACTCCAACTAAAACCTTATTTGCTATACTTGATTGGATGCCCTCCGACTTAGCCGTAAAACAAAATGCAGTCACAGTCTGGCCCAGCGTGGAGTAGGGACACTCTGCGACATTGGAGGATCACAGACACGTTCGGGTCGACTACATGGTTCTTTACAACTTCTGGTCTGACGATTCGAAGGTTTCCAACAATGCCCTTGAGGTTTGTAGTGAACGACTCCAGGACACTGAACAGAGTGGGCTGTGGTATATAGAAGACGATTCCTAACATTAGGCTTTGGTAAAGGCTACCCGATCACTGCACCGTATATCAGGTGGCGGTCATAGCCATACCGAAGGTTGTACAATGCTTGTTGGATAGCGGTATTTTCTCTAAAATCTTCTGATTTACTCGGACAGTCATGCTGCAATTAAGTCCCTAGCGGATGTCATTACGACATCGGGTCTCGTCCACGAATGCCGAGGGATTCTCTGGGAAATTTCCGGCCATTCCAGGGTGACTCTTATATGAGTCCCGGGATACAGGGATATCTCCGGTAATGACGTTGCTGAAGAACTTGCCAAGGCGGGTACAAGGTTAGCAATTTCCGAACTATTACCGGGCATAGGTAATCAGATTCTCTCGGTTAAACTGGGTATACTTCCGTTGGTGTATGCGATGGGTCAGTTGTGTTGGCAGCATGAACAGGAAGAGAACTAAGTGTCTTATTTCCTTTAATCGCATGACCATCCAGCGCACTGTCGTGGTTTTCACGATCTATTGTCTTATTGGAAGGCATGTGGAAAGACTCGGCATTCCCTCGTGTAATTGTTGCTGCAGCTGTGGGCCAGTGGAGTAGGAAAAGACTATCGCTCTCCTCATGTGTCAGTGCGCCGCTGTTGCTATGAAACGGACATTCCGCACCTCTCATTTCAATTCTTCCAGGTGAGAATTTCCGCAATAGCGGGATTTTTTTTATAATCGGCGTAGTTTCAGTAGTTAGCGACTGTGTGATACCGGGTGTGGTGTGGTAAAAGTGGTGCGTTCTCTTGCGGCCGCCACCTCACCCAACCTAACATTACCCACCGGGGTATCAATTTATTTTAAACTAAAAAATACTATGCAATAAACAATAAAAACGGAAACACGATTCATTGAACTTGCAAAGAAACTAATCGAAAGAATTACAAAAATATGCAGGCAAAGAAAGTAATGATAATTCGGGGGCTTCAAAACAATGCCCTCCAAATGCTAAAACTATAAGAAATTGAGTTAGAAGCAGCAATTGATATTTAATACTGATATCTATCAATTCTACAGTAATAAATACCTGCCTATTGGGCTCAAAGTAAACTCTATTGGCCAAAAAGTTATAGCTTTAACTAAAAGCAGTCATCTGTTTTACTTTAAAAACCGTGGCAATCACATGTATTTTTATAACTAAAGAAGATATGTTTTTCTAAACGGAGAGAAAGAGAAGAAAAAAACATTTTCTTTACATTAAGCAAAATTTCGGTCTCATAGAGAATAGGAAAAAGTAGTTACAGTATTCTATATGCCTGATGATTGGGTTGGCTTAGTTGGGCAAATAATCAAAAAGTTTCAGTTTCCAACTGATTTAAATTTTTTCGATACAATTGACAGTTTTGTCACAAACACTGTGAACGGAATGCAGAAAGCCAACTGAGACAACTGATAAAATAACCGATTGAATTTGTTACGCAAAGCAGAATTGGAAAGCAGTGTGTATCAGTCATTGAATAAAGCTCCCAAAATTCAAAAGCCTATAAGAGCTTTTATCATCCATCGCGCCAGTACAACACCCGTTTTTTATTTCCCTGCCGCGGGATAAGGTAGGCAGAGACATAATGTCCAAGAAAATGATAGCAACTTCATAACTTTTTAACTACAATATACTCTTCTTATTTTTGTCTAAATAAACAAAAACATTTCATCTATTTATTAATAAGACACGATGGTGTGTAGTATGATTAATTGGGTGCCTCCGTAGTCTAGTGCATGAGGATTAGTCTTATCAGTATGGAGGTGTGGGTTCGATTCCCGCTTAGACCCTGGGTGTTTCAATAGACAAGCAGTAAGAGCTTCGTATATTGAATTTTCTTAAAAAAAAAGTTACTACATCGTTGGTTGTATTGAAATGAAATAACAAGAAATAACTCCCCAAAACAAAAATGAAATAAGCTCCCAAAAATTTAGGTATTATTTTTTTCTGAAGTAATTCCTCAATTATTAAAAAGAAATAAAACCATGAAGAATGAAATAAGTTCACAGAATTTGGGGTGTTAGTTCATATGAAAAAAACCCAAAAATTCCCCAATATGCATGTAATACTAATGTAATCACCAGGCAAAGAATGCAAAGATATGTGAAAATTTAGTTGTTATTTTTTTAATTTGGTTTTTTCGGGATTAAATATTAATGTTAAAGAAAACTAATACAGAGCAACATTGTTCATCTGATATAGCCCTAGAATATTTGTGAAAAAGGTTTTTCCCTAAAATAAATATTACTGAAGTTATGAACAATTAAATCGAGCCATAGTGAGAAAAATAGCATTTTTAGCAAACTTTGTGGGTTCAAGGCACGCCCAATAATTATGCAAACGATCTAATATTTTTTATATATTTTTTTTTCTAATTTGGAATCAATCTAAGGGGTTTGCCAAGTGAAAATACGATAAAAAAATTTTCCATATAACTTGCGGTCACACTAATATAATACATTTAATTATAAGACATATAATGTTGTAATTTTACGTAGGTTGGCTTTTTTATTTTATTTTAAATTGAATAATTTTTTTTATTACTATTAAAAATTTTACTAAATACATACTTATGTACATAGAAAATTTCCAAAAAATTTTGCAAGAGAAAAAAAATATTTTAAATCAATAAAAATGCCTTCTTGTGTTTTCCGGGATCTGTTTTGCTTTTCTGTTTAGCAGATGTCCTGTACGTATGCAATGCATGCACCGGAAAAGATAGCGATAGAGATGACAGATGGAGGAACGCTTAATTATTTTTACAACTCTGCTTTTGTATTTTTTTTTCATAACAGTGTTGCAACATCTTTGGTATCAAGGAGACACTTTCATATTTTGAAACTGTATTTCGGTACTCATTTTTTAATTATCTTACTATCAGCCAAGATGGTACACAATACCGACGAAGAAAGGCGCTCTGATATTATTTGTGGATTAGTATCAGCTGAAGCCGGTACTGTTCAGGACCAGTAAACATGCCTTCTCCGCTGAAACCTTCCGTCAACAACTGAATGCTTATTGGATGTTCTTTTCTATTTCTATAAAGATTGTTGCATATATAAAATAAGACAATCCGGTAATCAGTTAAATATAAAAAAAAATTAAAAATTAATTAATTTTTAAAAGCAGTTACAGTATTCTATATGCCTGATGATTGGGTTGGCTTAGTTGGGCAAATAATCAAAAAGTTTCAGTTTCCAACTGATTTAGATTTTTTCGATACAATTGACAGTTTTGTCACAAACACTGTGAACAAGAATGTATTAAGAAAGTATTAAGAAAAATTAATTATTTATTTATTTAACTATTCTTTCATTATTATTATGTTTCTTATGGGTTTTAGCTGGTTTAGAAAAATTAAATAGCTTTAAATCGAATAATAGATTTGTTGTATAAAGAAAATTTTTAAAGAAAATATTTGGTTTGTTGTGTTTGTATTTTCCGTTATTGTCAAACATTTTCAGGGAATTCTTGTATAAACATGCGAAATTTTTTATCTTTATGCAAGAATTTGCGTATAAACTACCTAAACCATTTGACAAACATGGACAAATATTTATTTATTTCAGTATTGAGCCGCAAAACTAATTAAAAATTGATTTAATTAATCTTTTAATTGGAAGAAGATATTTTTATAATAAAAATGTTCTCTGCACTAATGATTTACGTTTCCAATTGTGCCGGTTTTACTGTAAGTATAAAATGAATGAAAGGTGAAATCGGAGTGTGGAAGAAAAACTGTAAATTGTAAACAGTAAGCAGAAGAGAAAAAGTGTGGTTATTTGACAATAAAAACACATGCTTTCATACACACACATAAACTACATAATATACACACGTACATACGCAGCCATACATGGTTATTGACAATCATGATTGCTTTAACAAAAATACCCATTGTGGGACAGATAAGCGTGTGCAACATTATTTGACCCACTTAACAAATTAAGTGTAAAAACCTCTTAAATAGACAGAAGCACAAGCAAAAACTGACGAACATAAAGTGTGGTTGTTAGAGTAGGAGGAGTTATTGGACTGGCTTGCTAAAAGTGGAAGAACAGGAAATTTGAAGATAAAGTGTAAAGCTAAAATTAAATGCATTCAACTGAGATGAACAACCCGTTTGAACAAAGAAAAATGATGCAGGGAAATTGGTCTACTTTGTTTATTTCTTTTTTTTAAGTACTTTAAATTTGTTAGATAAAGCGAATTGAACAAAGTGAAGTACGTATATGTGGGAGAAATAAATATTAAGGAGAATTTCTTTCAGAGCAGTTAAAGTGAAGTTGGAAGTGAAAATATTTTCATTAAAAACCGTATAACTTATAATGAACTGATAATGAATGAAAAGTTTCTCTCGTTTTTAAAAACTTATTCACAATATGTACACAAAAATATTCGAATGAACGGCTTATACAAGTTTATAAGACTTTTATGAAATGTCAAAGAAATTTTTGTAATAAATAAATAAAACTAAAATCGTGTTTATATTAGAATGACAACAAAGAGGCAGAAATAATAAAATACGGTGCTAAGAAAACCTACTTTTTAAGCCCCATTTAAGATGTCAATTTTAAGCAAAAATATACTTGCGGACAAATATTTCTTTACTCAAAATTTTGAAGTTCTTAAAAGATTCTTATGATCACATATTCTGCTGCAGTCGGTCATTGATAAACTATATCAATGGTGTCAGAATCTTCCAATGAAATTAAATACATTCTACAGTATTAACTAATTGGAATTAAGTTATTGTCTGGTGATTTTTCTTAAGCCCGATAAAAGGTTAACTGTCAAATGAAATGTGAAATGTTCGTGCGATTTGATACATCTCGATTATCTGTGGTGCCACATGAATATACTGGTTTATGCTGAGAAACCAGCAGCACTTAAGACATTGTAACCCAACACTTTTAGTTTATTCGTAACATACTTCCCGAAATGTTCAAAAAAGTGGTGCGTCAAGAACAGCCGAAGTCATTTGTATTGATTGAAAACTTTTTTTGATTAAAAATGAAGTTTTTGTGTTTCTTTTTACAATTTAAAGTTCTATCGGTCTTAAAAAACCCACTTTAATTTAATGATGAAATGCTAGAGAAAGTGAACAATGTTAGTGCTATTGGTAGTGTTAGATCAGACTCTTAATTTTCGTGATCACATTGATTTCACTGTTCACAAAAGCTATGGTATGGCTGGTTTAAGAAATGCTGGTCAAGTTGTTCTGCATTCTATAGTACGAAAATATTAAGTAACTTTTTAGTTCGCCTTGTTCTTGAATATGGTTAAATTATATGGAACTCTTGCTGTGCGATCCATACCGCCTACTAGGCTGATTAACTATTCGATATTTTTAAGAAAAGTGTTTTCAAATAGTTAGAATATTTGAATATTTAATAAAACCGGTTACGGTTTTGGAAATTCAAAAAAAATTTGGAAATTAAAAAAAAATTGCAAGTATACGCCGGTCACCAGTTCATATGCTATTCGAAATATAATACAATAATGAAACTACAAGTAAAATAAAAATTTGTATACTTCAGATACAATAAATTTTTATAAAGTTTATACATATGTTTTTCATACATATACATTCATATTTTCGAATTATGCATTTTGAAATTTTCTTTAAAGATATAATTTAAATTTATGTTTTATTTTCAAGGTCAATTATTATTCGTATTAAATGCAAAGATAAGAACGTAAGAAATATTTATGCATGCTGAACATAAAATCTATAATAAAAAAGTTTGTCTTTTTTTGGGCTGAGATAAAAATTATACTGACCTGTATTTTCAAAATAACTATTCGATATTCGAGAAATTAACATTTAAAAAAATCTACAGCTTTATTACTGAAAAAACTGGTACGAAGCCCGTTTAGAAAACTGGGCTGAACACCCTACTGCTTACCTTAAAAGAACGTCATCGGGTAATGTTGAACGTCTCTTTACTACTTGAATTAATACGTGCTGATGTTGATTCTGAGTTCCTTCTCGCTAACATTTTTTTTTGGGTTCCAAACAGAGCAATTCGTTAGTTTTAGCTTAGAGCTTATAATAGTCGCTGCCGTCGTCTATGCGTAAATTTTAATGATTTTAGTTTTAAAGCTGTAAAGTGAAAAATCATTTTACTTTTGAATACTTTATTTACTGAATTATACTGCATCTTCAGTATATAATGATTTACCTTCTATAGGCGTGTCTTTATATATATAAATGATATGTTTGTATGTATGTGTGCATATATAATTGCGTATGTGCCTTATGGTCAGCTAAATGGGTGAACCGATTGTCTTAATATTTTCAAAGTATCTAAAAAAGTGGACGTTCGCACGCCAATACAAAGTAAATATTTATTTTTATACATCTTGAGAACGGCTGAAGTGAAAGTTTTTGAATATGGTCTAAATGCCTTTGCAGTTAAAACAAATCATCAGTCAAAAAGTGGGAGTCTGAGTAACTTTATGGTCAGTACAAATCATCAGTAAAAAAGTGGGCTGAATTGAACAAGTGGGCGTGTTACCACCCATACAAACTAAATATTGATTTTTCTTTATTTTAAAAACTGTTAAAGCGAAATCTCCTGATTTTGGTAGAAATGATTTTTTAATTAAATTAAATCCATAACCAAAAAATTGGAAGGGATTGGAGAAGTGAGCGTGGTACCTCCCATACAAAGTAATTAATGATTTACGTATATCTTGAGAACGGTTAAAGCTAAAGTTTCTCATTTTGGTCACTAGGTAATAAATTTGTTTGATTCGCGCACTTTCGTTATACAGAGCAGCAATTCGGCAATGGGGAAAATATGAAAACTGGCAATTTTTATCAAGCGAATATTTCGCTAATCTTTGGCGGAAAGAACAAAATATATAAGCAAAACTATTACTTTTTAAAAATTTTTATTACCAAGAAACCCCTCTCTTAGTAAATTAAAATAAAGAAACAAATAAAACGAAAGCTCTACAATATCTACAATATGGAAATCGGTTTACGAACAGAGTAGCAAAAGGATGCTGAAGTGTTCCCTTTGCCTATTTATATAATAGATAAATGAAAAATAGATAATAGATAAATAAAAGATTATAATATGAATTAATACAATTAATCCTTATTCATTTCTGAAAATATTCTCATCAACAAAAGTTTTCACACCATCATCTGTGCTATTTTATTTACACGCCTCACAATTCTTTTGGTTCGTTTCTATTATTATTTTCAAGTGATTTTTTTATTTCACAAAAATCTTATTAAATTTTTAAAAGCTGAAATTGCTGCTGCTGTTGTTACATTATTGTTGTTATATATATAGCTGGAGTATTAAAACGTTTCTACTAAACGCAAATTTGATTTAATGCCTGAGTTAAGTTCTTCTGAGTTAATTGCTTCTTCTTCACACTTAAAACCATTTAAATTTCTTTTAATATATTCTTTTTAATTTTCTCTAGAAGTAAAGCTGCTTAGCGCTATTGACTCTGCACTCTAGTGATTTATGGAACATGTTTTACCATATGGTTATTTTACATCATGGGACAGATGAGGACGCCTTTGCGTATTTTTTTATTTTTATTTTGTTTGGAAACTGCACCATCATTAAAGTCGTTTCTAATGCTTCGAAGTTGAAACTCATATGAGCGAGCAAAAACGAGTCTGCAGAAATTTGCCTTCTTAATTATAAAAATTTTATACGTTGTCGTTTTCTTTTTAACTTTGAACATCATCTACTCAAAAGTAATTAATATTGTGTAAAAAAAATAATTTTACATGAGCGAAGGTAGTGAAGTGAAGAAAAGAAAGTTTTTAATAACTTTGATTACGGGATAACCACTGCTAGAAAATTTTGTCATGCAGAACCCTTTAAACACAAAAAAGTAAATCTTTAAATTTCCTTTTATAATTTTAAAAGTTCAGGACTAATTATAATATATTTGTTTGAAGTTGTTGAAAACATTTTTAAGGTATTTTTAACATAAATTTCACGACCGAGTTTATTTAACACATAAAAACAAAGTTTTACAAACTTTAAAGACCCATAAATCCTTTGATACAATTTTCGTTGTTTATAAAAGTCTTTAGATTTTGACACCGAACTTGGTTAACTTGTTAAATTTTTAAGATTTCAAACTTGTTTAAACATTTTTATGTGAAACAAAATTTAGGGATGGTACTGGTCGGTGCTGAATAAGAATAACGGTACTAACCTTTCGTAGCAGATTTGCACTTGTAGCAAATATGCCATGATTTTCTACTGAAAATGTGTGGAATGCCTTTTTAAAGTACTTGGCAATTTTATGTTAAAAGCTGACTTTTCAAATATTGCGAACAACCCGACTGGAAATTTGATTTTGCACCTGAATGGTACCCTCTTGGGTTGCCCAATTGGGTCTCTCACATGTGATGTAACGCAAAAAATAAGTTGAGAACTGACGAAGCAATGCCGTTACAATTCCCAACCGAGTAATCTCTCTAAGATGGAATCTAAATAGTCGTCTTTGGTTTTTCGCTGTAAAATCCTACAACCAGCAATTAAAAATCATTTTTGAAAAATCTTGTTCTATTTATGAAAACCGAAAAACATTTACAACTGAATTTATAATAAAATGAACATATTAAATTTTTATTCTTAAATAATAAATTAACTACTAAATTTGTAATTTTTCTATTTGTGTTGTGGGTGGCGATGGCATGATGGATGGTAGTCTGCACGTTGACTACAAAACCAAAAACAGACCTGGGTTCAACTCCAGTTCCAGACTAAAATTATAAAAACATCTCGCATTTTTCTGATGTGCATTAGTGTGTCTTTGTGTGTCAGTTGTTGTCGGCAGGTATCAGTGTCGAAAGCAGGTCGCTGAACAATATCGGCTTCAGCTGATAACAATCCACAATCAGATCAGAACGCCCTCCGTCGTCGGTATTGTGCAGCACCGGCGAAGTAAAATAATTACTAAAAGTGGGTACTAAAACAAAGTTTCAAAATTCAATAGGTCTCCTTGACATCAGAAGCGTTACAACGCTGCCATAAAACAAAGAATGTGCAAAAGCAGGGTTGAAAGATAGTAAAGCTTCACCTCCTGTCTTTTCTATAACTGTTTCAGCACATGGCATCGCATGTGTAGTGCTCATCTCCTGAGTGCTGGTCGAAGATAAAAAAAATCAAGTTTTTTATGTCAAAAAATTCCACTCTTCTTCCTGAATTATTTATATTTTAATTCTGGACTCATGAAAATCACAGGAACAAGTCGAAATATTCTATTTGGGGCAAAATTAGTGAATATCGGTTTCTATTAAAAAAGATTATACTTCTGAAATGATCAATTATGAGAATGTTAGACTAGAAAAGACAGAAGAGAGCCATGTGTAACCGACAATTAAAGTTTTTTTTTTTATAAATCAGTTGGTAGTATTAAATACAACGTTCATTTTAGATATAGCAACTATATACTTAAAAATGTATAATTTCCAATAACAGCTTACGACCAGCAATTCAAAGACCCATTCAGATTATAACTTGAACGATTTGCGAGAACTTAAGAAGGTGTTGCTGATTATTGTATCCTATTTCTAGTACACAGGTCAACAAAATCAAATTGTTTTTGTGTGGTCTAAGTTTTCATGGATATTTTGAATACATATAGTACTCCGATTCAATGCTTATAAATTACTTTTTTTGGATTGGAACAAAGCGGATTTTGCACCACGTAATTTGCAATAACTCAAGAATAAGTTCTTTGATAGAATAGTGCCTCTAATATCAAGGAGACCTATTAAGTTTTGAAACTTCGTTTTTAGTAGCCATTTTTAGTAATTATTTTACTTCTCTGCTGCTTCACAATACCGACGAAGAAGGGCGCTCTAATGGGCCTGATATGGCATTATGATGTTGACCTATTATTTTGTTGATTAATTGCTTAATTAACAGCAGTGATATTATTATATAACTAAACTTTGCTTATAAAGCTATATGAAATTTGTTTTAAGAAAATAAAAGTCGTAATTAAATATAGAAAATATTTGTAAGTACAGTTTATAACAAAATCTTTTATGAAATAGACACTTACTTCCGTATTCTTAAACATTTTTTGTATTTATTGAAGGTATATTGATTGAATTTGGTACGGAAATTTGTCAATTAAACCTTTTAAAGATCCGAAAAAATTTTTATGAATACGACAGATAGTGTCTTCGAAAAATAAATAAATAATAATTAAATTAAAAAATTAAAAAATTGTTTTTTTTTATTAAACTAAATAAGTGGTACGAGTATCTTAGTGATTATGTGGCCCTCTTTATCGTCGGCATTTCAACAATTTGAACAATATAATGTTTAAATAATTGCACAAAAAAAAATTAAAATGTCCACTAAACACCGGAGACACTGTCCTTTTAACCCATACAAGTACCAGCAATTAGAGTCTGCATTTCCTTTTACTGTTTTTGAAATTCATGCTTTATATTTCCAATAGAAAAAAATCTTAAACATGTGATAATTTTAAACAAAAATGTACTTCTTCTGCCTCTTCAATAATTTTTTTTTATTATTACAATTTCCGAGAAATAGATGACTTTCCACTTTCCTCTGCATATGGGTAGATGCGAGACCGGTTGTTTGTTTAAACTATCGGTAGCAAAGACCATTTCAATTCATTTCCAATTGTTGTCTCTTTTGTTTCAATGCAAATAACTTTGAGTTCGTAGTTCGTTTTTGCCATTTTATTTCATTGCTCCACAAATGTTGTTTTTGCTAAAAGTTTTGTTTGCTTTGGAACAGATTAGTGAAATCAGAAAATAGAATTACACACTGGGACTTCGCTTTTTTCTTTCGTAATGAAAATAAGCATTTCTTTTTCTTTCTCTGCTTGTTGAAATCGAATTTTACAGTGCAGCATGAATAATATTTTTCATGAGAAAATTCGGTTTTGGATGCCAGTCTCTATCTCAGAATTTAAAACTTTCTGTAAATCGGTGAGATAAACATTAAATATAAAATTTTATTCTCAATTTAATATCGAAGTTTCCAATTTATGTCCATAAATATATTTAGAAAAAACCAAGCCAAGACTTTTTGAAATGAAACATCTTGAAAAGTCGAAATGAAGCAGAAGTACAGTAAAAGTATTGTTTTCACCCGATTTCGATATAGCAAACTTTTAACAAAAACACAGTTCTTAATTTTGCTCTATTTTTTTAAACCTAACAAAATTGTATTTGAAAAAGTTGCAGTTTCGATAGGTACTCAAGTACTACCAGAATCTAACAACGAATAAATGTTTTTAATATTTCGAAAGACCATGTGTGTGTTTTAATGCTCTTAAAATGATATTGTTTAGGAAACAGTTATTTCAATTTTTTAAAGCTTTTGTTTCAACCTAAGGTCTTAAGAATTTGTTTGTGTCTTGTTCTAAATATCATAAAAGCAAACGAAAGTTTTTGTACGTTCCACGGAATTTTTGTTTGTTTTCTTTCTTTGAAGGTTGTTGAAACAATCCAGCAAAAAGTAATTAAAATTTTGGAAACAGTATTTAAGTTTTCGGCCTTATGAATGTGACTTATAGTAAACACATATCGCACTGGCTCCTTTAAAGAGTCAACTCATAATTTTTCAATTTTCAACTGGTGATGCCAGCGAAAAGTACTGCATTGCAGGAATTAGGGGGTACGAGGGAATAGTGAGAGTGTATTCGCTTACAAACCTGCCTACGCAGGCATGATATTTGTTCGCTTTGAGTATTTCTTTTTAAATTCTTTTTTTTAGCGCAGGGAATATGTGGTGTAATTATGGCCTCTAAAAGCATTCTTTCGAATTCTTTCGGTATGTTCATTATGTTCGTGCACTTCATAAAATTGATTATTTTATCATTGCTTTACAAGAGTGAACACTTAAATATTAGTTTTTTTTTCCTGTATTGTTAAAGAAACTAAAAACAAAAATGTTTTTTCTACTACACATTATTGCTTTTTTTTTATAATATGAATTTACATGACTTGGAACTTATTGCATACAAAGGTTAAGTGGTGAAAATTATGGTGAACTTCCATCTAATGAAATATCTAGGGTCCAACAATTTACTATACGATCGCCAATATGGCTTCCGTATAGAACGCTCTACGGGAAACTTATTGCCCTTCCCCTTGGAAAAATGGTGCAGTTCCATTCACCTTTTTGGCGAAAGTAAAGTCGTGGCTCTGGATATTTCTAGAGCATTTGATAGAGTGTGGCATTGAGTCCGTGTAGAGGAGCGGACAAAGAAACTCATTAGGGACGATAGGGTAGCCAACTCTTTCGACTCCTTTGAGCATCGTCGTAAAGTTTGATGTGTTTCGTTACTATAATGGGATGTGCTCTGGGATTCTTGCTCCCGAAACCCAACCATTCCTGAGCACAACGGGTTTATCACTAAGTGCGCCTCCATTTGTGGGCGATTTGGCAGCCAATCTATCATTACAGAGAGATATCATTTTTCGGCCCAGTAGCGCGTATGTGGAATAAACTCCCTGCAGCGGTCTTTAACGTAACTTTTGACGTGGAAAAATTCAAATCAATTATCCATAAACACTACTCTCTCTATCCTTCTTCCCATAAACTCATATCCAAGTTCCAGCACAATGCATCGCATGTGTAGCGGTCTTCCCATAAGTGCTAGTCCATGATAAGAAAAATACTATGAATGTATTTATTATAAGGCCGATTAAATCATGGCCCAATGATTGGGTAAATGAAAGCCTCCCGATGATTTTATGCTGGATTTTTTTTCATCATCAAAAATCGACAAGCCGTCAAAAGTTGTTTATATTTTTTGCACGTCATTGCTTTTATATGTATGTTTTTGTTAAATTTTTTTGACATCTTGACAATTTCCTTCCACAAACAAATCAAAACAATTTTTTTTGTATTGTTCGGTTGGAATAAATGTATCGATCGTTATATTAATTCAGCAATTTATTGTTTAAAAAATAAATACCATCTTTCTACATTCAAAATTATAAGAGAAAATTAAAGTGCAATTGCCAGTTTGCTTGAAAAACAATTTTCCGAATTAATTAATTTAATGAAAGTTTCACTAAAATATAATATTTAAAATTTATAGCTGTGTGTTATACTGGTTAATATCCAGAAGCTCACAAGCAGCCTTAAGTCAGCATCAACATTTCGATGAGATTTTCTAACACCACACACAAACATACAAACACTCACGCACAAAGTACAAAAGAGTGAAATTGACTTTTTTCTATTTCCGTTTTTATTAGATTTAACACTCCGTTAAGTGGAATTTTATTGCATGACAAAATCAGTGTGAACTCAACACTCATATTGTGTTTCGACACCCTCAATATTCGTTTTGCTCTGAATAGTAAACCAACCCTCAAAATAAATGCAGTAACAGTTTATGGGTGACTTTATAGTAGAATTTGCCGTTGTTTTAATAGGACTTTGTTTTTTTTCTTGAATTTGTAAGCTAAATCCGTTGATAAATTACAACGACCACATTAATATTTACCCCATTCAGATTTAGGTCTGTTGGAAAGCAAATTTATATGGTTTTCATAAAAAGTAGTTGAAAAGA
Source organism: Dexiosoma caninum (assembly GCA_963924685.1). Taxonomy (NCBI): domain Eukaryota; kingdom Metazoa; phylum Arthropoda; class Insecta; order Diptera; family Tachinidae; genus Dexiosoma; species Dexiosoma caninum. The sequence goes on from OZ004725.1 coordinate 90,112,989, forward strand.
AAAAACGTGCTGCATAAATTATATTGGCGGCAGAGTTTGGTTAGTTGTAATATTGACTTCTGATTGGGGAAACCGTAATGTTTCAAGTGTGTCCATATGGTTACTGATATTTATTTAACTCTTACCTTGTTCCCGGAAGGGAGGTTCTCTTCAGTAAATGTGCCCAGCGATGTGTGATAATCACAGGTGTAAATTTTTGGCATGTTTAATACTGGTGCCCCTAAAACTTCTTTGATATACTCGAAACTCTGAAACACGAAACTGGCGGGGCGTGCATATATTTAAACTAGAACTAGCGAATAATACGTTAACATGAAATATGTATTAAGAATTTGGAGGTATTTCCTTCGCCTAATACCAAAAAATATATGTACTTATATGTCAGAGTACCGACATGAGCTTATATAGATATTAAATAAAAGAAGTGGCTACTGCATTGTTGTATACGTCTACATGTATGTATACGTCAAGAGGTTATTTTGTTTTTTTTTTTTTTTGGTTCTAGTTTAAGACCGATCCAAGCAGTGGTGCGGTGACAATGAGGAGGCGTTATCTCTAGAACTGATTCAACAACATCACAGTTTATGTGGTAAATGTTTAAATTTCGATGCTTAAGGTTCGATTTCCTTCTTTTCAGGGGGCATCGGTGCTGTAGTGTACTTGGAGAATACACGTTACCCATAGTTGCATTGTCAATGCTTTGACTTCACTTCGTGTTAGGACCATCGTCGGATAAAGCCGTCATAACAGCTGCTTAAGCAAATTTCAGACACTCCTGCCTGATAGTAAAATTGCTCAGAGTTGCAAAAGCAGGGAATAATAATTAAAATTTTTTTAATCTAATTTAATTTTAATGTTGCCCGTAATTTTAATTCTTTTTATATAGATAAATAGAATTTCTCTACTTTTCTTTCATGATGTGTTCCATTGATTTAGTGATACCTCTTATAAAGTAATTGGTCTTTGTATTACTAGCGACAAAAGTTGTTTAAAGCTTTCGATCACGATTTTGTGTCTTAATTAGTTGAGGATTAGATTTAGCAAAATTTTAGTTTTTTTCTTTTTAAATTGTTTAAAACTGAAATCTTGCAAAAACAGCAAAAGAAACAGAACAAAAAACTTTGAAACTGTACATGTTTTAAGTACTCGAATTTACTTACACGCAGAGAAAACTAAAATTTTTTATAAAATAATTTCATAATTATGAATTCTTAAAATACAAAACAATTTTGTTATATTTTTAGTATTCGAAACGGTGAACAGTTCGCAAACATGAACACCGCCGGATTTAATTAAATCACGTTATCACGAGTGCAATGTAATTTGGTTACTTTATTATTGTTTATTTTTCAAACAGCTTATTGCTAGTTTACTTGCCCAAACTAGACCGAAGAAAAGTGCGGGCTGTTTTCTGCAAGAAGAACAAGAACATTAGTCTCTCAAAACGTCTCTCACTTACCTAATTTTGTGTACGGGGACGCTTCCTGGTAAGATTGGGGTCCCGCAGTTGCGCAATTTGTGAGTAAAAAAACAGACCTATTGTAAGCAGTATTTTTGTTTTGTGGCATGTGGTTATGTGTGTATATGGTTTATATCCCACCAAACCAAATATTACACTTTTTGACAGGATTCGTAGCGACTTGTCGAAAAAACCTTCCTATTGCGAAACCGATATACAAGAAAGGAACAAGAAATTTTCAGGGAAGTAAATGCTGTATTATATTTAATATATCAAAAAGTTTTTTTTAATAAAAGTATACATATTAGTTAAGATTTATATGCATATTAAAACGTTTTAGTTGTACAAATTCACATTATCACTTGTATGTAAGTAAGAGTGCTATATTCGGTTGTGCCGAATCTTAGATATGCTTCACTGGCCTACATTATTTGCCATATTCGTTTAAATTTCCGGCTGGTCGTTTAGAAGTATCGGATCTTTACTTAATTTCTGCTGCTGATCCTTCCGTTTTTTCACACCACAATATAATTTCAAACAGCCAACTCAACGTGTAAATATAATTGTACCGAAATCGGTGCAACGGTTTAGGCGGAAATATTTTTCGAGTTGGGTAGCACAGACCTTTCTCCCATAACTTTCTAAGCGACTATCCGAACATTCATACTTAATTAAACAAAATTTGGTTCCACCGTTAGCGGTACTGGCTTTTGACAAATTTTTCGAGTCTAGTACCCTGAACCAACTTTTTTTAGCACACACATTTGGCTGCATACCTAATTTTACCGAATCTGTTCAACATTTACGCGTAGTAAATTTCATTGAAAAAGGATAAGTAATATATTTAGCTTATAAATTGACCGCAAAACCACTTATCGGGTCCAAATTGTTCTCAAAGTAAGCAGTCCGCTAGTTACATACACGGACTAAAATCTATGTAGCCAAACGGCTACGAGACCGCAGTTATGGAAGTTTTTGTACTAAAATTTGAAGTAAAAAAACGAGGTGGTCGTGCTTATTCGGCTGTAGCTCGAAAACTATAGAACTGATTCGCCGGAATTGAAATAAAAACTGATTCAGATCTACTACTGACCGATTGACACCAAAACGAATTTTGTTTATGTTTAGTTGGCCGGAAAGTTATTTTCAGTGAACAGACGGGTAGACGGACATGGCTCAATAAACTTGTCTATTCATCACATTTCTGAAATTTTTTTTCAAAAATTAACATAAAAGAAATTACACATGGAATGACAAACTGTTACACTTAAATTGAAGGTTATAAAAATATAATAGTTCGCCATTTCTTTAGCCAAATGTCTTAACAAATTCCAACTACCCCAATGCCTTAAAGAAGAATTCAGTACGACAACTCTGATTTCAAACAAAGTATTGAAATGTCATCACGACAAATCATACTTCGGAAATAGTCAAAACTTTTGGTTTGGTGGGATGTTATATCTATATTTGACTTGAATTTTATTGTTAAGTATTATTTTGTTTGCAAATCAATGTGTGTCTGAGAACGTGGCTTCTAGAACATTTAAGCGTACGTATGTATATGTATATTTATTGCACATATGATAAGACATGCTGTTTATGAGTGTATGACAGTGCACGTGTGCGAATGTGTTTGCTCAGGATATTGTTTACTTTGTGTCAACACCATTTAGCACTTGTAATACCAACTTCTTAATAGACGCAACGTTCAATTTGCATTTTGTGTTTGTACTTTAAATATTGAGGTGAAAAGTATAAAACAAATTGATGTCAATAAAATTGTATACACGTATAAATGTATCAAAATTTTACATAATTGTTTATAGTCAGAAAGAAAGAGCTTAATGGACACGATAGAAAACGCTTCTCGGCGACTTTACAGATTCACTGGACCACTGCAATAATAAAACGAATAACTTCTGTACCTGCAATAATAACTGAAAATTGTATGAGAGCCAGAAATAAATTCGTTATCGAGTTAATCTATGTATGGATACGACCTCGTGTTTTTCTAAATATATTATCCAGCTTTTGAGAAGGCCAGTCTTTAATGATGGCACATTTAAATCTTTGGGCATCTTTTAAAATCTTAACTACCAAAGAGTGCTCTAATAATACGTAGAAGATATATTATTTCTCCGCTATAAAACAACTTCCCCGAACAACTGAATATTAATATATTAACATATAGAAAGCATAAATCCATTTGCAAAATTCGCAACATTTAAATTTACCAAAATAGGAAACACTAAAATTCAAACGACTCAGATTGCATTAAAAACCGGCAAAGCAGTTCTCACAGAAAATACAGGCACGTGGGTGGACTGCGTCATGATTTTCGGAGCAGTAGTTAATTATTATGAAAATAAATATTATAAATATAGTTTTTAAGTGCTTGTCTTGTTGTGAGGTAACATTTAAAAAAAGTTAATGAAAAATTCCTTTTTTATAAAAATAAAATGAAGAAGAGTTTATTTGTTTGTCTATTCCATAAGTTTTAATTTATATTTATCACAATTCCAATGGTTTATTGATTTTTACAAAAGTAAGTGCCAAAATTCATAAATAATTTAACAATTTAGCGAAGGCAGTTTGATGTTTTGCAAATCTATTTCTATGCAGAAAAAAATTTAATTCATCTCCAATTAAAAAATTTATAAATACATTTATTTTTACTGAAATAGATCATACCACAGAATTCATAAAATTTGATTTTGTTAAAAATAGTTGAGTTGAGAAATTTTAATTAATTTAATATTGAAGCAATTAAATATTTCTTGAAATTCCATTTGAAACTAATAAAAGGAATGAATAATCCAAATAAAAGAATTTTACATTTTTTTGGTTTTATTCAATGAAAATTTTGATAATAATATTTTATATCAAATAAATAAAAATATCAATAAATATTTTATAACTTATTTAATTGAGCTTGATATCTAGTAATTCAACATGAAAAAGATCAAAAAAATTAGAAGAATATATTAATTCTTTTTTTATTTTATATAAAATTTTATATTTTATATACAGAAAATATAGGAAATATATTTACATGAAATTTTTTCCAAAAAAATCATACATTCCCATGTCGAAAAGTACATACGGGATAACGTTGGCAAAGCATTTCGTATGGTGGTTTAAATATTGGCAAAACGTAAGGCAACCTGATAATGTGCTTTGCTGACACTCAAATGAACACGTCGTTTAACGGTCGCGCAATCATTTTTTATAACCATGGATAATAATTGCAGAAACTAAAAACTAAATTATTTCCCAGTACTAGCAATTTGTTGATTAAAACACATTTCCAATACATCAAACCGTAAAACTGCAGGTTTGTCCCAAAAACCACTAAAAAAAATAGAAGATGCAGAGCCAATGAAATTAATTTATTTTTTACGAGAAAATTTTAATTTTATTCGATCTCGATTTTATTAATTATACTAAGATAGTCAAGCTGAAGGTAAATTAAGAAAAATATGAAATATGTATTCTTTTTTATTTCAATAATTCGCCTATATCATTGATTGGCTTCCTAAAAAAAAAAGGAAATTTAACTCAACACAGTAGGGCCAAATAGACCCTTTCTATATCAACATAGCCGTATATACATACTTATGATTTGATTTTATACACTTCACTACTTAAATATGTATGAATTATATTTTGCTCTTGGTAAAAATTAATTTTTGTCATTTTCTCTGCAGACTTTAGTTTCCATTTTATAGACTCATTCTATTACTAATTTTCAACAGATGAACCAAGTTCACAAAATCGTTTTATTTTGTCTTTTTACTAATCCATAAATAGCTTCTACACGCCAATTAAATGCATGTGTATCCAACTTAATATACGCTTCCCTATCATACAGGCCTAATACAGGACACGTAGTAAGTTGTTCCGTTAATTTATCAAATTAATCAAATTTGTTCTTTTCCCTTATTTGAAATTAAATCTGTTTTTTTAAAGAATTCTTAATAGGTGCGGCTATTACAGCTTACTGTTCTCTAAATTATATGAAATAACTTGTTGGCGCCAAAAACAATGTCACATAAAGTACAGCACACAGGAGCTTCTACAGTATATTTTCATTTTGCGCAAATGTTGAAAGCACCCATATACATGAAAGTAAACTTTTTTTTTAATAATCGCTTTCGTTTATATTTCTATGGAAATATACACATAAAGTCGTACTTTTAACATCATATAATATTAATTTGCTAAATATCTTGTAACAAATTAATCTTAATTTCCATCTCCTCTTTTTTGCTGCCCTAGTTTCATTGTAAATGAATTATAATGTTAAGGAATTACAAACACATTTGTATCATTTTACAAATTTTATCTAACAAATAATTAATGTCAAAATCATGAAGATATTTGCTTAAATATTATTTGCATGTGAAATTTACAACTTTTATTTCAAATTGTTTATTTTAAATAGAAATATGCATAGAAATGCACTTGAGAATATACTAATTATTATAAAATATTCAAAAACAGAAAAGGTTTAATACTCTTTAATTCTATAAAAGTGTTTTTAAACGAAAACGGAAATTACAGAATCCACTCACATGTCCTCATCATAGTGAATCAAAAACACAAATTTCTATTCCGTCGTAAGCACACACAAACAAAATATTCATTAAACATCCATCCAATGCATCCATGTACGTAGAAAATTCAAGTATACACATGATATGGGAAAATATAGAACATATGTTTGTGCATGTGGGTTTGTACACAGAAAAAAAATCTTACAAGAACATGTGCAAGCGGAAGATTTCCTAAATTGTAAAATTTTTATGTTCGTTACACTAATTATTTAAGCTGTAGCTCCTTTTTATATATGTAATATTTATTTTTATTCGATATTTCGCTACTCCTTTGTGTATCTTCTTCAGGAATCTAAAAAAAATATTTTTTTATTATAAACAGAAACCAATTTTCCTGAAGAAACTACACAAAGGAGTAGCGAAATATCGAATAAAAATAAATATTACATATATAAAAAGGACCTGCATGTTAAATAATTAGTGTAATTAATATAAAGAGAGGTCAAAAAACTAGAAGAATTAATTTTATGTTCGGTTCTCTTATTATATATAAATAATAACTTTTATATTAACTTAATTTATTTTGGGAATATTTATTTATACATATGATTCTAATTGTGCTTTTCCCTTATAAACTATATGTGAAATTTATTATTACATACTTTATGATATTCTCATACAGTATGAAAAATATCATAAAGCATTTTATTACAAAAGTAACTCAAAAATTGAGGAGGAAAGCATATCCATATAGTACTATTTCGCTAACGCTTACTTAGCTCATCAGTGGATTTTCCCAACGTCTGAATATAAACCCAAGATCTATATGTTTAAAATTCAATTAATCAAACGAGAATTGTTTGAATATTAAACATACAAACCAAAAAATCTATAAACAAAAACATAACAATCCATGAGTTTACTTTTATAACATACTCACATTTCTATTATTAGTTTTTTATTCTCATCTACACTAGGCTTGCCATCGGCCAGCATAACTAATGTATTTTGAATCAAATGAAAAAATTAAAAAATGAAAAAAAAATTAAAAAAAAAAAAATTAATTAATAATAACTTTTTTTTACAAAAAATTAAAAGATAATGTTTCTACTCAAAGCCATATACATATATATATATATTCTTTTCTGCTGCTTTTTTTTCCAAAATTCGTATTAAATTATTAAATGCAATTGATAGTAAAAAACTACAAATATCTATGCTCATGCATATTGTTTTATAAAAAAAAGTGATTCCCCGAACTAAGAAAAGCAGAATATTAATATTTTAACTTTCTTGGAATTAAGCGCATTGCTTCTTTTTTTAAATTAAGAAGCTTTATTTCTAAGTTTGTTCATCTTTTAAGATAGTCAATTCTAAAAATGTATTTCTACAAAGTACATATTTATAAAAATGTGATTGCCGTAACAAACGAACCCAGAATTTTAATATTAATTTTTTTTTAGCTTAAGGGCATTGATTTTTATTGGTCAAATTAAATAGCTTTCAAAGTTTGTTAATCTTGTAGAAAGTAAATTAAAATAAAAAGCTGTTGTCACATAATGCGTTGTTCACATTATCGCGAGTGCACTGTATACATTCCCGCTTCCATTTTGCGTTAAATGTGGTAGTTTTTTGCGTTGCAATAGTTTTGCAGTTTATGCTCATTTTACAGAACTTTACCGAAAAATCAAACAAACAAACCTAATATTAATGCTTTCATTTATCACGTACACTAACGCATTGTATTATTGCACACACAACGTGTCCAAGCAGTAAATTTTGTTAGCAATTTAATGAAAAAAAACTATACGTAAATGAAAAAAGCCAAATAATGCAACCAAACCCTAAATGAATAAACCCTATTAAAGCCCTAATTATAATGCAGAGAAAATTTTGCGAAGAATAATCTTAAAATGTTAAAGAAGAAAGATTATACAATGGGCTCTCTTTGACATTTCCTAAATTTCACTTTGTAAAGCATTTTTAAATTTTTTTTCTTGCACACAGCTTTAAGAGTATAAAAGTATGACTATATAAATTAGTGAGAGTAACTGTGGCATCAGTATGTTAAGTAGACATTATTTCACTGTTGCATGGTAATATAATTTTTCACGTATTTTTTTCTGTGCGCCCAGTGCTTAAGGAGTGTCTCTTACGTTTGTAATATATGTAGCGAAACTATTTGGAAAAGGAGGGATACTGTATTTAAGAGACAGTTAGTGAAGATATAAAATGATAGAAGGCTTAATCCAGCAAAATTCTGCAGTTGCGTGTTTTTTTAGAAAATTTGTAAATCACAGTTCCAGCAGTTTTAGGTGTTACGTTGACGCATTTATTTCTAAGATCAATGAGAGTCATTTTGTTAATTATTTTACATCGCCAACGGTTTATTGCAAACACATATCGGCAAAGGAGGGCACTATTTTCGTAGACACAATTGCATATTTTTTGGTTTGATCGGGTATTCTAAATGGAGTCATTCGGTTGCAGAGTGAAGCCGCTAACTACTCAGCCAACAGCACCCTGTTGCGTATTTATGTGCGTATATAAACTGCCACACAGTGGAGCACAATGAGTTTAGTTTGCAAATAATTTTTTTCAACAATAAATTTAATAGAAAATAAATTAGTATACCAGTAGCAAATCAGTATATATGCACGATTCAGTTTTAATGTCAAGCTTTCGAGAAATTTAAACAACAGTGCACTGAACTCCTAAATTTGCATATATTGGGTATTGCTAATCGTTTAGCATTTCTTTAATTTTAGAAAATAGCGTACGAGTATATATTTTGAAAACTGCCATTTTAAATTTATATATTTTTTATAAAGTTGTTTATACAGGATGCCGTCGGAAGGAATAGAAATATACCAATATAATGTTTTTATAAAAAAAATTTAATCTTTATAAGCAATGTTTTGCCATTAATATGTTTTATACCATAATTGAATGAAAAATGTTCAAGAGAGAAATTTTCCAAACCTACAAATCCATTCAATCTTCGCTGTTAATAGTATGAGTGCGTACAATATATACTATTAGATAATGTATGCACATGATTCTGCATGTCTACTTGGGCCAGAAGCTTATTGAATTGCAAATCAACTAGCATAAATAAGTACTTCAATTCTCAAACAGCATTGTACTAACTCATACATACATACATACATACTCGTATATGTATGTTGGGAAAGCATTCTTTTTCATAAACTTATGTACATACGTGTATGGCTTGAATAATGTGAAGCCAAAAAGGCAATAACGCGGACTGTGTGTGTCTGATTTTTTATAGGAAAATCTTCAAGCACCAGCTGATACTAAATATCGTTACTAAAAAATTTTTGAGGAGATGGTATTGAATGAAACTTAAGTGCAATTCGAATTTCTATAATTTCATAAAATATAAAAGAATATAACAATTTGCCAGTGTAACAAATTACAGTATGCAAATTACCAGAGACAACTGGTCACCATAAATAAATAAAGGCACTCGAAAACCAAATTTAATATCGACAAATTGCCAATTTATTTGTCCTTTTAAATAAAAATTTAATTATATGCAAATATGTAACAGTGACTATTAAAGGTCACTTAAAAAAATTTCAAGGAACATGCCATGTGTAAATATTAGTGAAATTTGAAGCAAAAATATTTCTTAAAATGTTAAATTAATTTAGTTGGAAATTACTGTTTGTTCAGAACCAAAAGATCGTAGGTTCATGTTAAGTAAAAATGTTGCAAAGTTTAAATGGGCAAAAATTGTTGAGCCCCATTAATTTTTTCATGCGAAAAGCTTGACATGTACCGATTGTAGCCTGGCTGTTCTCTGTTATTGCCTGACCGTATGCAACATTGTTTAATGTCAATAACTTTTTTGTAAACGATTCGGTTTATAAGATTTCAAAAATAAATAAATGAAGTTCAAAACTTAATCAGTTCTTAACCTCGGAAAGAGGCATCGATTGCTGCTAATTCGAGTTTTTAGTTCGACAGATATCGTGGATGAAAAATTTCTAAAAATTCTTTTTCCGTTTCGAATAACTCCAAAAGTCTTCGTCAAATCGGGCTAGATATTCACCGCTTTTTATAGACTTAAAAAACGGAATCGGATGTCAAAAATCTCTAAAGTGATTGGAAAGATATTGAAGTCGAAAATTTTCGAAAAATAATTTCTTGTCAAAAGGATTTTCGATACGGATTATTTTTTCTGGACTTAAAAACCTTATCAAATGCTGCAAATTTATTTTGAATGAGTTAAACTTAGTAAAAGTTTCAGGGATGTCCTGCACGGATAAGCGATTCCCGTGTTTTTTTTTTATCTTAACGTACCAAATATTTCCATAGATATATTTTATGACGAACGTTTTTTAGTACGATTTTAGTCTATAAAAATATTCTGCAGATATGATAATAATAAACGAAAACTATACAAACTAAATTAAATTGTGATAAAATTTAAAAGTTCTTTTAATTATAAAAAATTGTAATACATATTGATTAAAATTTTAAATGATGAGTCATAGAGATAAGAGAAATAGTATAACATTTATATAAATTGTATTTTTCTAAGAATATTTATTATCTCTTCTTTACAGTTTTACAGTAAATTTAATTAATAAATTGTATTCAATTTACTGATTACTAGATAGCCCAAGGAAAATACTATAAAAACCTAAATCTGAATGAAAATTAAGCATACAAGTTTTTTTGTCTGCTTAAGAAACAGATATACATAATATTAAAATGAAATGTAAGTGCAAATTATACGAGCGGTTCTAAAAATTATTAATATTGTATACAACATATATTTTTGTTCATAAGAAAAGCTGATTAACTGTTAGTTAAAATTTTTTCGCTATAAGAACTGAGTACTACACTCGCAACATTATTTCACAAACATTTCTTACCAATTTTTTTTTTATTTGTAAGGAATATTGCACAGAGTAGCAGTCTTTAACAAGGCAAATTATTGATTAAAAAAATAAAATTTATTAATTTCGGCTCAAGGACCTTGGAAATGCCAAAAGATTTGATATGAGATGCAGCAAATTTTTAAATACAGTTTTGTATGACTTATTTTTTATTTTAAAGTTTTCTAATGAATTTTAAAACTTACTTTATTGAAAGAATGATACCTTGCAATCTCTTGAATTAATTCATGCTCATTGTCTTTTAATTTAGTGCTTTAATAGTGCTTTAAGGATGGCAGATTTGTATGGCATTAGATTTTATTTAATTATTTCTTTCGCATTCTTTTTATTATTTGCTTATCAGAGTTTCTTGTTTATAGCTCTTTCCTAAACTAAGCATGCAATTAATTTGATTATTTTTATTTTGCAGCTCTTAGAAAAAATAATGTAGTGAAAGAAAATTGCTGTTCTGTAGCCTTAAAATAAAATCACAAAATATTTAATTATAGTCTACTAAACTTGTGATAATGATAGAAAGAAAAACGAGGAAAATATAGAGAATATTAACGTAGTGAGGGCCATCTAAGACAAAGTGCTTTTACGGTTTGTCTGTCAGTGATAAATGTTTTAATGAATATTTAATTTAGTGTTTTGAAATATAGTTTTACCTAAAAAAAAGGGTGGGGCTGGGTAAATGTAAACACATATGTATATGTATATGTGTGTGTGTATCTGTCCATATACTCTTTTATATGGATGTGTTTGTTTGAAAACGGCCACAAATGGGATTTTTGTTTATTTAATTGGGTGGTTTTATATTCGTTGAAAAGTAATTAAATAATCTAAAGCAAGTGAAAAGTGTGATTAGAAAAATGTGTTTTAATTCAATACAAATAACATGCATTTAGAGCACTAATTGATTGTATTTTCGTATTGAATAATGCAATATATTGGCTTAATGGAGAGATCATTTTAATTAATTTTGAATAATGTTACATTTTACATTACATACGAGTTATTAATTTAAATATCCTGTTTTCTATATGTGTCCTATTGACTCTATTGCAGGTAATTACTCTAATTTTAAAAGTTTCCACAGTGTCTTCGTGCTAAAGTTCTTATTGCCACACAGGGTATTAAGAGTTTCGTTAAAAGAGCGATGAAAAATGCTAGTTATTCGATTCCTACTCTTTTGAAAGACATTCAGATATTAACTGACCCGGTAAATAAAACTAACCTCTTAGCTGAAATATTTACAAGTAACTCTCACTAGCCGGAAAGTCATAAACCAAATCTCGTAAGTGTAAATGTGACAATGCCAAGGATATAATTACTTTCGACATCGTGCACTTAAACAGGTTTTAGCGGACCGCAACATAAACAAGTCTCCTGGGCCGGATGGAATTCCAGTACAGATGTTGAAGCAGTAGTCTTCGACGTTACTACCCCCAGTGGCAATCCTTTTGAGCACTCAATCGCAATCTGTTCCGTGATTTCCAAAGTGATGGAAAGTATAGTAAACTTCCACCTGCAACTCAACAATTTACTTTACTACCGCCGTAGAGGACGCCTTCTTCTCGGAAAAATTGTGCAGTTCAATTCATCATTGAGGCGAAAGTAAAGTGGCGTCTCTGGATATTTCTAAAGCAATTGACATAGTAAGACACGGACACTTTTGTCCAAGTTATTGCGTTTGGTGTCGGTAATACCTTCGCTCGATTTATATCCAGCTATCTCTGGTATTGGGTTATAAGAGTTGGTTCTCATGTAACGAATTCAACAATAATTCAGGGGTAACACAAAGCTCTACTCTTCCCCTACCCAATTTCTTATCTTTCTTAATGACCATTTTTGTCAAACTTCCAACCCTGTGGACTATTTGCCAGATGATACCCAGCATTTGCTATTCAAATTCATTCAATTACAGGCCGACTAAGATCGGTAAGATGAGCCTGAAATTGGATCGTACATTGAATGCTGCTCTCGCAATCATATCAGAATTTCTTCTCGCGAACAGGGTCGACTTTAACGACTTAATGTTGCGTGCTTACACACCGACGCATGCCCCATCACGATGCTTCATCTGGAATTACGGGTGATATAAATATTGAGGAATCAGAAGCTCTTGATGTTCTGGGCATGAAAGTCCAGTATGATGTGCGATTTTCTGAGCACATATTTCAGCTCCAAAAAATGCATTCAAGTGCATGTCTCTTCTCTATCCCGTTACCGATACCGGAATGTACTTCTCTTTTAAAAAAAAGCTTTCTATCAGTGGTAGCCGGCTGATATCTCAGCAAAATCATGTTGTGTTCATAATTCTCTGTAAGTAATTCCGTAACCTTGTTCCTGGAAGAACACTGCTATTTTTACGCAAATAAATGCTCACAGCCTAAAAAAGCCACTCTAAAATTTTATAAATTTTTAAACGAAATATTCAAAACTGAATAAAAGTGAACTCTAAAACCAATAAAAAATGTAATTCTTTTATTTTATTCCCCTAATACTTTTTACCGCCTGAGTCTATTCATGCAAGCTATTTTAAACTTCTTTAATTCTAATTAAGAAATATTTTGTGATTGCCTTTAGTATACATGGAATTAATTCTCGAAGCCTTTGTGAGAAACCACATATCGTCAGCTGGAATCATAATAATAAAAATGTGCTTACAACAGCACAATTTGTTGCTATTTTTGGCTTGAAGTCTCATTCACATTAGTGTAGAGAATTTTATACCGTCAAGACTATTAAAACTACAGCTATTTTTTTATACCATGAAATTTTGCATGCTTTTTGGTAAGCCCTTTGACATTTGAGATGACGTTATAGAAATTTCTATTGCAAAATTCATCTACAAAATAGCAATTTGGCAAAAGTTAATACAATAAAGGTAAGTATTGTATTTATTTCAAATTGAGTTTACCTTAAAACAATTGTAAACATTTTCATAGTAAAATGCCCAATAAGATGGACATGTTTACAATATTTGGTTAATGCGGTGTAAAGTCATCAGAGAATTGTTTTTGCAACTCGTGTCGAGTTGATGTCGTGTCTGATATTCCAATTTCGAACTAAAATGCATTCATTTCATAATTTATTTTAAGCAGATGAACATAGATGTGTACTTACAACAAGTACTCACATAACACATATCGTCAGCTGAAATCAGAAAAGCCCAAAGTGGCATTGAATAAATTAAACAGGAGAAGCAAACAATTTATTAATATTACTGATGGTGATGGGAGAATGGCAGGTAGGCGGAGCATATGACCAGGCAACAAAAAATAGTAGATATTGTACTATGGGGTAATGCCGCCGCGGAAATCTGTTTCAGAATTCCAACCAGATATATACACTGCAACAGTATGACCCTGATAGCGGAATGGATTGAAGATAACGTAACGGCGAATGTTCCGGGGACCGACATTAATGCAGGCGGTTCGAGGATTGGTAACCGAGTATGTAGTTGACTCTATATGAAATATTTTTATCAATCTGAAACTGGGGCCAAACCGGGGATTATTTGGAGACTACTACATCGCGGCAGAGTCATTGAAAATAGGAAATTTCGGATGCGCTCCATCTAGAGAAAACGTGGATGATATTTCAACGATGTTATATTCCACATATATTGATATCAATAAGTCTTTTAAGCGAATACAAAATTTCGATAATAACTCACACACACTTTGTTTTTTTTAAATTTAAGGATACGAAGCGCTTAATTCGTTTAAAATTCGGAACATAATTCTAACAAAACCATTCCAAACACTAAACTTAAGGGTGCCGATGGCTGAAGTAATTAGCACGTTGAGTATCGAAACCGAACGACCGGGGTACAAGCTCAATATCCGCCTAAGTCATAAAAATACTTCGCATTTTTCTGATCTGCATTTGTGCCTTTTTGCCAGTTGTTGTCGCAAGTTTTCAGTGGTGAAGAAATAGTCACTGGTCACAGAACTTTGACTGTAACCAATCCCAATCAATGCGCCCTCTTTCGCCGGTATTGTGTAGCACAAAGAAAGTAAAATAATTATTAAAAATGGTCACTAAAACAAAACTTCAAAATTGAATACGTTTCCTTGACAACCCCCGCTATAAACAAGTATAAACCTGCAAAAGCAGGGCTGTAAGGTATTGAAGTTTCACAACCTGTCGTATGCAGCGCATGAGTAGGCGTTCTCCCCTGAATGCTGTTCCAAGATAAAAAAAAATAATTTAAAATTTTTCAGTATTTATTTCAAAATAATTTTTTTCCTACATACATATTTTATTATTTTTTTTGTTCCTTTTTATTATTATTATTATTATTCTTTATTAGACCTATAATAAATTATATATCTAATACAAAGTCAAGGAGCACTAGCTGCCGTGGCTATCGGCTCTTCTTTCCTTTTTCTTTTTTCTTTTTTTTTTGTTCCTTTTTAGAATAGCTTACATGTGGTAAAATAATATTCACATATTTCCATTAAGTGGGTGGATTTGAAAGTCTTGTTTTATTGAAGATATGTTTGAAATATTTGAATCAAATATTTACCTTGGCTAATTAATTTTAATGATAGTAAAAATGTGTTGGCTAAAGCAATTATTTATATATACATATATTTAAATAAACACACGGTCATATCACCGTTTCAGCACATTCAATTAATATTGTGTGACTTCGCATGCTTATCAGAAATAAAATGTCTATAAGTTTGCGCTTAATTTGTCATTTGTATGCGCAGTGATACAATCTCTGAAAACAATACATAAACGTTATTATGTGAAATGGTACACGCCTGTTTATAGCTGTACAAACTCACACATTCAAAGATACTACATACACACCTGCTATGAACACAGAAAACCAATATCAACATAAACACTGGAAAACAAATGACGCATACATAAGTTTGTGAAATTAATATGCGTATAGCAAAAACTTCAACACTTTCTTTCATTTACAAAACATAATCAACATTTAGAAACATTTTGTCAGAATATAGTTAATTTGAAAGGTATCCTTTCAAGGAAATTTGCTAAAAGTATAATGCATTACATTTTAGTATAATGAATTCCTTTTTCTAGCAAGTGTTGAGCATAAAAATTTTATACGTTCCAAACACATGCCCATACAAAAACCATAAATAACTATGAAGGAAAGGTTATTGCCAAAACGAAATACATAACTCACATGTAGATAGAACGAAGCCGCAACGTTTTACAATACAAAAATAAATAAACACTTCAACATAGTGCAACGCATAAAAGGACACACGCGCAATAATCTTACCTACAAATTTACATATGCAAGCACTTATGTACGTATGTACGTTCCTTCATACATGATATATGTATGTGTAACTGTGTAACTATGTATGTTGGTATATGTCATCAAATGTGTATGTGTGCCAAGTTTACTTAATGTGAGTTAAGTTTGTTTTTTAGTTATCACAAAACCACCAAACAAACAGTTAAATCTAATATATCCCAAAACTAATATTATACACATGTATACGTGTAAGCAAAATATAAAAGTGAATGTGTGTATTTGTTCCCGGTAGAAAGGCCGAGAGCAAGTGTCTCCAAGTCATCACTTTTGGCTACTGGTTTTGGCGACTTTTTAGTGACATTATCCAGGAATTGTCTACACTTTTCATTTTGTTTTTGTTGAGAAGAGAAGCGAACGTACAACTGTATAACAATTTTTGTTTGTCTCATTTTGTTGCGGTGAAAATCGATGAGAGCAACTCAGTTTCCCACAAGAACTACATACTATTCTATAGACACGCACATGTTAAATGTCTGCAGTAAATTACATTGCCTGGTGTGTATTACTGATGACAAAGTCAGCAGGAAATCTGTACAGTTTTATTATTGTACTTTCTTGCAGGGGCGTACGTACGTTGTAGGAAACACCCGCGTGATTCATTATCACGATTCATATGTAGAGGATATATCCTTAGCACTGGTCCAAGAAACGTAAAACTACACAATAAAAAATAATCTTGCAGCTGTCAAAAAGGCAAAATCAAACCAGTTGACAAAAGTGCTGACTTGGTGACACTCATCCTAAAGTTTCCTACAGGGACAGTAGAAAAATATCATGTTGTATGTCTTCAAGCTTTGAATGTATAAAACTCATATAGTTGCTCCAGTTAAGTTTTAGAAATTTATTTTACTAAATTCTTAATTGGCATATATTGTAAGGCATACGTAAAGCAAGAATAGCTGCTGTTCTTGTAAACATAAATTATTCCCCGAAAAGCTAAAATTATGTGAAAATATGTCAAATTGACTGACACAGATTTTTTATATTCCAGCTATTGTCGAGAAGAATATCGGATAAAACTTACAATGACTCAAAGTTGTAATAAAAAAACTTCGCTTTCTAATTTCCTAAGCATACATACGATTATTTTAGCAGACAATAAAGTTTTTTTGTTTGGTAACTTTCAAGGATGTTGAAGAATATTTTGTTCTAAGTAGATTTTTTTCATATTTATATTCTGGGGACGGATTGCTTAACAACTATTTGACTTCAATAAGAAAAACGATTAATGTATAGTAGTAGTATTGCTGCCAAAAAGAAAAAAAAATCCAAAAATTGTCGCACAGTGTAATATATCTTATAAAAACTATTTTTATATTGTTCACTTCTGGTTTAACCCTTTAGCGGTTTTTGACGTGTATAGATGTCAAAACAAGGGTTTTCTGACGTGGGAGGGTCATGTCGTAAAAACAGTTCATAAAAATGTGTTGTTCTACAACTTTTACTATGGAAGCATTTCAATAATAGATCAGCATATGGCTTATATACATGTATTTTGCATACAATGAATGAATATCAATTAATATAAACATACGAAATCTTCAACTGTTACTATGTTGGAAAGAATTAACTTTACCAAAAAAAAGTAAAATTTCTTACGATGCAGGAACAGTATTTACGAAAATATAAGACGAAAAACCGGATTCATTGTGCTGTCCTGATTTGTGCTTGGAAAAATTGGATACAAATACATAAGAAGTTATTAATGATTTATACAGATTTTTTTAAATATTTGTTTTTATTAAATTTCTTATATCACATAATAAATTTTTGCATTTTCAAGTCTGTTTAAAAAAAGGTTGGGGTGCGAATCTTAATATGGCTGCTAACTCGATTACCAGTGGAAGTGATTTTATTAAATTTTTTATAATATTTAAGCAAGCCCTTCCGTATTTAAACACAAATATTTATTAAAATAAAAAATTTTTTTATTTTTAGAATATAATTGATATCTTTACAGGCAATGAGAATTACATGCGATAGTTATATACTGAGAAACAAACTAAATCCAAAGAACAAAATTTGTAAATTACATTCACTACACTAGCAGAACGGAACAGCATGCCATTTTCGAAAGTTGCAACACTTTCATCATCAGCGTTCTTCACGTTTTGTCAACTGTATGTGGTTGTCAGTAGATGTAAATTATTAGCATTATATATTTATTATTTTCTAAAAATAGAATACGAGAAATATTTCCCCGTTATTTTTTTCTCTTCTAAATTTACCATCTTTAATTTACAAGATTTCTGTTCATTACTTAATTTTTATTTCCATTATTAAATGTGCACACATATTTCTTTTGTTGTACTTGAAGCAAACTTTTTTGGTTTGTTTCGTCAATTATATATTGTGTATAATAAATTATAACGCCACTAACATTTTTTTTTTAAATTTAAAGATATGCTTTTAATATCCTTAACTTCTGGCCACAAGGAGCCCATTATCATTTCGCGAAAGCGAACGCCATTCACGGTAACTGCTTGGCCTACCTCATTTTCGAAGAAGTACGGCCTGATGACGTCCACAGCCCATAAGTTGCACCAAGCAGTCAGGCAAGCAAGCACAGGTGTTTGGAAAAATCTTAACGCGCTGCTCAATTGTGTACCTCTCTATGATTGAATTTGTCAAACACTGAAACAAAGAAATGTTAAATTGTTTTGGGGAAAAAGTTGTCGTTAAGGTGTGGTTCACTATTAACATCGTACATTATGGTTGGACGACCATTTAGTTTGACGTGAAACGATTGAAATGAGAAGTAAAACCGTTCGTTTTTTATTTTCTTTTTGTATAATTCCATTTAAGGGAAATATTGTTGTAGTATTTTGATGATAATAAACGCTATTAAAATTAAAAACAAAGTATTTCTTGCATGCTAGCTAGGGCTCGCCAGAGCAGGTAACATCCAATGTCACCATTATTGGTAGTCATCTGAATTGCCTGAGTGTTACTTTGCTAAAGAATATATCAAAATTCCTCCTAAAGTATAGCTGACTTCCTAAACGCAGTGCGTTTGTAAGTGGACACAATGCATCAACTTCATGTTAATACTGTATTGATATATTGTAAATATCTACATTGTAATACATTGTAAATATCATCTCCTGAATGCTGGTCCAAGATAAAAAGAAAAAAATTTACGTTCAGGAAGTCAGCCTATGTTTCATAATCATAATTACCAAAACTGCGTCGTCTTAGTTGTTGAAAATATCAGAAATTGATCTGCAGTTGTTTGCAGATCTCAGCACCAGCAGAAGCCTTACTGAAGTGTATAAACGATCACATATGAAGTTATATATTACGTTCCTCTACATTTATTTGCTGTTTTTGTTACTTAGCTTAGCCACGTTGCTGAATGTAAACATAAAGAAAGTTTCCAGCCCACTTGGGACTAATTTTATTATGGTCCACTGTGATACATGTTGTGCAAATGCTTTTGGGGTGTTGTAGTGATACAGTAAAGCATCGAACCAAGACCCGTAAACTGATAAACTAGTGCACTACTCACCAGACTATCGGGCCATCTTTTTCTTGTTCTCTAAATCTCAAAACAAAATTTAATTTACTTAATTAAAAACGTTCGCTTTCACTCAACACTGCATTTCCCTTTTTCTTGTTTTAGATTTCTTTACTTTGTTAAGTTTAATTATATATGTATAATTGTGTTGCATTGTTTTCACTTTTACATTTTAAAAAAAAGAAAACTGTGTATATATGTATTACAAGCATAAATAAAATTTGCCATTTTTACTGTAAACAACAACTATTTCGGACTTCAGTATATTTGATTAGAATTAGTTGAATATTTATGATTTAGTTCGAATTAAATTAGGGATTTCTTTGTATGTAAGTATATTTATGCATGAGTACGCACACACACTTAGCAATTAACCCTGGTATTAAACTAATGAAACTAGAAGTTTCATTTCAAAAGTAAAACTTTATTTCGGTATCAGTTTGTCTTAAAAATTGTAACCATCTTTCTTGAGTAGACATGACATAACAACATTAGGTTTGTGTGAGCTCCTTTTATCAAAGTCATAGAAACGTAAATAACTCTTAATAAGATTGTAGATATACATATATACATACTCGTGTACACAGTACAAATAAATTCCTTGTTTACTAAATGGGTCCTTAGAAACTGGAGTGGGAGTGTAAGCGAAAACATTCCCATATATAATATTTACACTTCTCTGACATATAAATTCATTAACTTGATGTAGCCAAGTATATTTAAGAATTATGATTCCAGTATTCTCCATGTTCTCATAAAAAAATGCAATTTACGTGTTCAGAATTTGACAGTTCAACTAATGGCATACAAAAGCTGAAAGAAATTTGAAAGAAGCTGATGAATTTTTTTCAACATATTACAATGCACAATGGATGTAAAATAAATATACATACGAGTATGTTTGTAATATATACCTAATGTACATGTAAGTTATGACTTGAAGAAATCTTATAAGAAACATTCGAGTTTTGTTTAATTATATATGGCAGTCTAGTAATCTTTCTACTCACATCTTTCACTCGCATTTAGTTCGAAATTTTCTTGGCACCAACTTTGCTACATAGAGTTTTATAAATAAAGTTTTATTTAACGTACAATATTCTCATAAAAATTATATGAATAAATATTAACAAGCAGATGTATTGTAGGCATAGTTACAGCTTTGATTATAAAGCTTAAGGCAGTTTTAAAAGGCCAGAAGGAGCTTTAAACGCAGCTACTAAAACAAAGCTTCAAAAATTAATACGTCTTCTTGACATCAGAGGCGCTGCAGCACTGCTATAGACAAAATTCCTGCAAAAGCAGAGTTGGAAGGTAGTGAAGCTTCACCACCTGTCATCTCCTTCACTATTCCTTTCCTCTAGTTTCAGCGCAATGCATCGCATGTGTGGGGGTCAATCCCTGACTGCTGGTCCAAGATCAAAATATACATTTCAAAGAAGATGGTATCAGAATTAGTTTATATTTTTCAATGGTCATTTATTAAAATCATAAAATTTTTTTGTCAGTAGTTTAAGAATAAAAAAAATCTTTTGATATCGTGGGCCGTCAGTTAATTTTTATTTATTAAATTTTGATCTGACAAAGTTATGACTGAAAAAAATTTGATAAATTTTATATTTAAATTGCAACAAAAAATTTATTTTGGAATTTTTATTACTACATTGAGTGCATTGCATTAATTCTTAACAATTCGTTTTATTGCTTTTTAGCTAAACCCTTGACGAATATTTTCATTGACGGCAGAAGTTTTTTGTGGTGTTTTTCCTTTTTTTGCTTATTACTTTTTTTTTTAATTATTGATTAGGATCATGCCAAGATATAACATCCCAGTAAAAACTATATAATGTGCTACATCTACCAAACAGCATACTTTTCAACCATATACTACATACCATCTGCATGACTTTTTGTGAGAATAAATTTTCCCACATACCTTAAAAATTTTTCAACTGCCTCTTCGGTGTAATGGGAATCATTGTAACAAAGCTAATTTCACGGCAATATTATGGATTTCCTTCAACTGCATATGGCATAATGGAATGAAAAATTCAGAATACAGATTCAGAATAAAAATTAGCGTCCTTTAAAATTAAAATAATGCGATATATTAGAACTGATGCATGTAAGAAATCTTAAAATATGACTTTAGAATAACCACACTAAATCCAAATACTATGCAAATCACTATTGTTTTCGGGCTTAAAATTTTTTTTTTCTTTTCATAATCTTTAGAACATTTAACTAATATCCTTTCACTTGACTGGAAAATATTAAAATATATATAATGGAAATTGCCAATAGTTTTGCTAAAAGTCCACATGCATTTTTAAGATCCTCGTCATGATATCGTTTAACATATTCGTATATTTAAGGCCCTACTTTGCCAACAATGTAATCCATATTAAGATTCAAGCAGTAACTTTAATGCTTTAATCTTTATTTTCGTCGTATTTTGTGTGTTTTTTTTTTTTTTTGATACTATAAAAAGACCCCATGTATCTTATAAAGCTGTCTTGTACTTTATTAAAATGTTTCTTTATTGAATTCATCATACTTAAAGAGTATTAAATTGATTCTCTTGTTAATTGCCTATTCTATTTAAAATGTAAACAAAGCCATACACAGGGTATCGTTAACACTTAAATCAACCCAACATTGCAAAGATTTAACAACGCCCTAGAGATGCTTCAATATTTCAACAAACAGATACACTCACGTACATATACATGCATACATATACATATATATATAAAAAAGATATTTATATGAAAGTCTACCTGCATACTTTTTACAAGCACACACACATACTCTGAACATATGTTACATGAGTGGCAGTTTGACCTTTGTCTTTAAAATGGATCCAAAACGTTTAGTACTACAAAAATTTTATCCTTAGCATACACATGGTTTAATACACTAGAAATGTAGCACGAGACATGATTAGGAATTTGACATAGATTATGTGGCTACCAGACTAACATACATTATTGCTTGTAAAAACTCACTTTGAACCAGAACACGCAAAAATATGGCAGAAAACTGTTGCGGTTTTAATCTTATGAGTCCTGGCAAATATCTATGTGTTATCTGCATATCTCTTTGTTGCTTTAAAGGGCCAGAGCAGCTGTGCTATTGCCTGAATAATCAAGTTTTATATTCTGTTGTATTTGAAACTTACTGACGAATGGTATCAGTTGCTTCGACGTTGGGCGTTGTCAGTGAAGCCATGCAGTGAAAGAAATTTAAAAATGATGATGTCAATAAATATCTTATGTTGATGTTAAGCAAAAGAACTAATTTGGTTTTAATACATTAATAATTAATTAATAATTTTTGTTAAGCACACGAAAAAACTCTAGACACAAAAGAATTTACTCCAATTGAATTATAAAAAAAATCTTTATAGCAAATGTGCAAATTTCTGAAAACTGGAAAAATAAAAAAAAAATGCTGCAGTTACCTAAGCGAACGGAATGTGTGTTGGCTGCTTTGCTAAAGGTCACCTGCTTTGCAGTGTAACAATGTCACATGTTCTTCAATGCAGCCGTGCAAACTTTGCCGATGCATGCTGTTCTTAAAGATATCAGATGCTCAGTTGATGCGCATATAAATGGAACAAAAACATCATTTAGATTGATTGACAATGCTTTTTATAAACAATGCCGACTAAAGAACAGATGTAAAAAATTCTAATGAAGACATTTCAATAAAAAATTTAATGCTAAAAATTATTTTATTAAATAATAATTAATATTATTAATAATTACTTTCCGAAATTATTTTTATTGTGTTTTCTGAAGCAAAGCAAACAGATGTTTCTAAACATCGACGGTGTTGCAAAATTTTAAATGTCTATGTATGAATATTGTTACATTATGACTGCTTTGGCATTACATACAGATGTTTAGGAAGGCAGTCTATTTCCACCTTGAATTTAAAAAGGTAGATAATAAAGATTGGGAAAATTGATGAATCAAAAATGTCATATTAACAAATTTACACAGAATGAGAATTAATGAAAGTAAATTACAAAATAACCAATTGCTTCGCATAAAATGGAGAATTTTCTAAAACTTTTATATTAGTGCTTGTACTTCACTTCACTTTAGACAATGAATTTATTCATTCTATTAATGAAGTTTGTCCTTATGAATGAGCTAACCAACCCCTTTATTGCATAAATGAAGAATGTTTCATTATATATGTGATGTTTTTATGCTGATCTATATCATTAATATTCATTAAGTAAAAGAAAGTCAAAGAATCTTTCCCATAACACTAATAAAATTATTTCATTAAATAATTGAAATTTTTCCACGAACTTTCATTCCTTTTACTGTATAAATTCATTGATTTAATGAAACTTTTCATTGATTTAATAAATATTTTTCATTATTTTCATGATTGAGTTTATTGTTACTTATGATTTATTTATGTTCGTTGTTTTTTTAAGCTGGCCTATATGTGCATTTTAATGCCATTTAGTTAAATTCAACAAAATTTTTGAAAAAGCTAAAAAATCTCACACCACGTAATTATTACATAATTTCCTTTAATATGCGTTATTTATTAAAAATGTTTTTTACTTTCGCCAAAAACACTTGAAATTTGAAGTTAATACTCGTTACACAAATACGATTTGTGAATATATGAGGCGTCAATTAAAGGAAATTTTACATATACATTGATCTCTGTGTGAATTAATATACCTACCATGTACGCATGCATATGAATTGTTCTATTATTGTTTCACTATTTTTTAACAATACTGCGTAAAAATTATTTGAAACTTGCAGTTCCTTTGCCCGTTTTTTGAAGATTTTTGAAACTGAAATGACGATTTTTTTTAGATATTTTATCAGGAGTTTGTATTTTTCGTTCCAAAGAGACGCTGGCATACAATGCCATCCATCACTTACTGTTTGATAGAAATTGCCTGTGTATTACTTCGCTTTAAAAAAATGCGCTGTTGTCAAATGCGGTTCATGATATATTTTAAAAGTAAAAACTGTTTCCAAAAATATCGTTGCTACGTCCTGCTGTGTAAATTGTAACTAATTAACATTAAGTGTTTTCTTTGTTCCTTTCGATCCTGTCTTATGGTATTTATTATCCTTATAAACATAAATGCTTTACGAACAAAACCCCACTTAAGAAATTTTCTTCTTGTATAAAAATGTATTTTGCAACAACATCGAAAATGTACTACACAATTCCATCGTTTTGATTAAAAAAATAAAAACAAAAATCGGAATTGGAAAATGTTTGCGTTCCTTGTTTCGCTTATTCACACGCAATAGAAAGAAATCCTTTTTAAAGTAAGCAATTTGAAAATAGATTTTAAAGCACTTTATTTGGTTGGTTTTGCCATTAAGTACAAAATAATGGCTTATGAATTGGTTTTTGTTTTCTTTTTTTAAGTTTTTTTATAGCCGATTTGGCTTGCGGAAAATTAAATACAGTTATTTTTTTTTGTTATCATTACGAGAGTTTCAGTTAAGCAATATAGAATAAGGATGACTAGATAAAATTGAATGTTATTAGCTCTTTTATAGACAAAAAATACCCAATGTTTTTATAGTAATTACTAGTGCAGCTGTTCATTTAACCACATAAATGCCTTTTCACAATATTGTTTAGAAATAAGCATTAGATTTCGGTATTATTTTTTTCGTTATGGCCACCGTTATTGAATCTAGAGTTTCCTATGCATGTATTGTACTGCGACCAGAATTATTTTTGTAAAACTGGAATATTTTCCCTAAAAGCTAATTTTTGTTTATCAAATATGAGTTCTAATAGCCTGATAAGAAGTAAAGTACCTCCTTGTTAGCTTAACTTTAGTTTACTGAGATTATTATTCAGAACGGTTATGCATACGTAAATATTTTGGTAGTTTTTATGAAAGAAACTATAACATTAAGATTATACATTATGTATACACTCGTATGATGTTAGCAGAGCTAATAAAAGCCATCCTGCAAAATTTGGGAATTTCCAACGAAACAAGAGGAAAAGGGGGACATATAAATGAATAACTTTTTATTTTACATTAAACGACCTTAAAAACGTTTGTAGGAAAGAACAGGTTCATTTAACAAAAATGTAATAAAAACTATTATATCCATACATATGTTGAATTTTCCAAAGAAAATCTAATTTTCCATGTCAATAAATTCTTTACATTATTTCATTTTATATTCTTTGCGTTAAAACTGAAAAGGTGGGGATATGAACATACACTGGAGCTTCGATTTGCGTTGTTAATGGCGACCGCGGAATATGACGCAGTGCGAAACGACTCAAATCGTATCTATGCAGAGGAAGAGAAGCTTTTGTTAGCGAAGGCAGAGTTCGTCATACTAAGGTATGAAGAGGTAAGGATGATGAGGTAAGAAGAAAATCCTTGCCCTCGGCTGAAGTCCGGTCATGCAAAAAAGCTTTAGTTACAGAAGCCAGTGTTCGTAATACCATATCTCAATATAAATACACTGATGTTTTTTATTGACTGTGTCAATAATTTAAATATTTAGCCAAACATTATATTTTTGATAAAAAGAGAACTCATATAGAAACATTTTATTCTATTTATTTCAGCAAGCGAGTTTAATTATTATAAAGAAATAACTAAAAATATATTTCCTTGAAAGGATATGAAGTAATTAAGAAAAACTATGAAGAAGTTACCTGTTACCTTCTATAGAAAAGGAATAGTACAAGAGATGACATGTGATGAAAGAATAGATTGAGGAAAGCTTCACTTTATAACAACTCTGCATTTGTATGTTTTTTCTTTATAGCAGAGTTGCAGCACCTCTAATGTCAAGAAGACGCATTAAATTTTGATGTTGAGTTTTTGTAGCCAGTTTCATTAATTATTTTACTTCGCGAATGCTACACAATGCCGACGAAAGAGGGCAATCTGATGTGCCTGTGGTATCAGCTGAAGGCGGTACTATTCAGTGAACAGTGACTATGTCTTCACCACTGAAAGCTTCCGACAACAACCAACACAAAAACAAACATATTAATATACATAAGAAAAACATGCAAAATGTTTTTATGACTTAGTCCGAAGCTCGAACGCAGGACCTTTGGTTTTGTAATCAACGTGCTAACTATCATCGTCACCCTCATTAGTTGAGAACCAAATTCTTACTTGAAAATTGACATATTCTTCACTTGTAATTAAAACTTCAGTAAAAATTTCATGCATGTGCGATATAGCGATGCAAATCTTAATGAAAACGTCGCAAAGCGTATTGACTAATATTTTAAAAAGCGACGCAATCTACGACCCTCGTCGCAAATCTGGGCTCCAGTGTATATTCATGTTTATACTTATTGATGCAGAAAACGGTGCATACTTTTTCGGATAATTCCAGAAAAAACGTGTTATTGTGCGTATGAGTATTTTAAATTAACAAATTAGCAAAAATGGCTGTACTCAGATTTTCAAGAATTTTAGTTGTTCGCTGCAACCATTAAGCGGTCCATTTGTTATGATTGCTACGATGTGTAGATGGACCTACTAATCAGCCAAATGAAATTTTACACAGAAATACAACCAACTTTTTGCTCAGTGTTGTGTTTAAGACGATGATTTGACAATTTAAAAAAAAATTATCTTAAATTATCCTTATGATGGCCTTCTTAAACTAAAAATTCGATTTTTTGAAGGAAGTTATTTTAGGAAATATGCAGTAAAAGTTATTTCGTTAAGAAGATGATATGACACAAATTCATGACGCAGTGTATTGGCTGGAAATACTCGTAACAATTTAAAAGGCTATACAAGAATAACATATAACACTAAAATAGGTTCAGATGCGAGCATTATTTTTAAGTCATGACATACGTGCGTGTCTTAGATCAAACTGTAATATTTTAAAATATTTTAAGCATATCAAACACAAAACATGACGGTTTCTAAAATAAGCATAATTTTTATATTTTTATTTGAGAGGAAAGTAATTGTTGAATTATTCATATATAAAATGTACCGTAATCAAACTCAGAAATAATTTAAAAAAATTACATTTCCATCAATCTCCAATGAGATTATGGCTGACTTCCAAAACGTCAATTGCTTTGTATTCTAACAAAGTATAATAGTTCATAATGCTGTAATACGAAAAAAATTACAATGCATACATTTTCAAAGTGCCACAGACAAGTATTAGAAACACAACAGAAAAAATTTTAACTTTTAACTTTTAAATGCGAGATGTTTATTTTTATTTTAAAATTTATTCTGAAACTGGGGTTGAACCCAGGTTTGTTTTTGGTTTAGTAGTCAACGTGCAGACTACCGTCCATCGTGCCATCGCCGCCCTCGCATATAAATCGGAAATTTCATCATTGATTTTAATATAAAAGTATCTATTAGTTAAGTATAACCATAATAACACATAAAAATTATTAGGAATAATGAGTCAGTATATTAGCTAAATAGTGCGATTTACTATACAATTTTAGCGGTTGTTATTTGGTTAAAAATCGTTCGTTAAGCGATTTCTTTAACAACTGTTTCGTTAACTAAACCACAGCACTTTTCCAGTTGTTTATTTTAACACAAATCTAAACCATACACACATCCATATATACCATTGAAGCATATGTTTGGTTATTATCTATTTTCAAAAATTTTTATTTTTTGTGCATAAATATATAAAAACATATATTTTTACTTACATTTTGCAAATACAGAGTGGCCCAGAAAGAGCGTAGGTGTTTGAATTCTTTATAACTTTTTTATTATATAGTTTTTTTTTGTTTTCAGTATTTTATAAAGAAAACTTGAGGAATTTGAAATGCAACACTATACAAAAGAACAACGTGCCAATATCGTTCAACTTTATTTCAGAAGAAAATCATGATTTTTTTCATAATTTAATTATAAGCGACGAAGCCTATTTCCAATTGAATGGGTCCGTTAATAGGCAAAAAGGACAAATGAAAATCTAAGAGTAGTTAAACAGTGAGAATTACACCCACTTATCATTCCAATACTCGCACATACGGTCTGTGAGGCCGACATTTTACATTTTTCTTAGTTTTCTTAAGAGCGGAGAGCGCGATCGCATTATAAGTTTTGTTAGCTTCATCATACTCAATAAGCTTCAATTTAGTGTGGTTTTAAAGTTTCTAAAAGGTAGACGTGTGTGCGCATGCGGCAATAATTGGTCTTTGAGACCGACGTGATTATTGGTGCAACAGTTTTGCGTAAATAAGATTTTGAACATATATTATAATTTTGAGTTATTTTCATTAATTTTAAAGAGTTTCGTAGCATGTATATATTTGAAAATTATACACAGGTTTTAAAATAAGACCAAAATGGATGAAGAGCAAATAAGACTAATGTTGGAGGATGATTTATCTGTATCTGATTATGAAGAAAACGAGAGTGATTATGAGGATGCGGTTTCTGTGGACTAAGAAACTTTTATTTATATTATTAAAAACTTATATTTTTAAAAAGAAAATGCAATTTTATATATTTTTTTTTAATTATTAAAGTTTTCTACGCTCCGCAAAAACTTCAGTCTGGCAGACCGGGCTCGAGTATACGTGTTACATTTTTTGATACGAGTATAGGAAGGTTAAGTGAAAACTTTGGTGCGGTATTTCCTCGGAAAGGTAATTGGCCCATATTCTTTTGCAAATGAACACTTTGTCGCCGTTTCCATCATTGGTGTTGTTGATAACGGACAATGTTGGAAAATTTTTTAAGGCCAACCGAGCAAAACCAACCGCAAGTATGGTTCCAATAGGATGAAGCCAGAGCGAGGGACACAATGGCTCTTTGAAGTCAAACCCCTTCGGTCATTTTGGACCACACATAAATTTTTCGGGAAAAAAACTATTTTAAAATTAGAGTCATATATTTTTTTATTGAGGTCAAAAACATTTTTTTTTCGATTTCGGAAAAATTACAATTTTGACTTGAGTCACTTTTCAACTGTGTGTGCGTTGTGAAAAACCAACTTATCTTGAGTCTCAGGTGATTTGCATTTCACCAAATAACTTATCTTCAATACTTTTTCCTATTCTTTTAATGTATACAAAAAAACATTCTAAAAGTATGTTTCCTTTCAAATTAGAATTATTAGATTAGAAAAATAGAATATTACTTTTGCCAAAAGTGCAGAGATTTATATCGGCATGAGTTGAACCATCCTGCTGTCCTCATATATTAAAACTTTAACACCACTTATTAGATTTTTCTGCATTTAATGTAGTACTCAATAAATAACATTAATACAAACAAAAAAAAATATTTTTATTACAAAATTCATTATTTTATATTGTACATAGGAAACTGTGTATACATATGTATAGATATGTATAGAAACTTGTATACAGTGTATGCAAAAATATTGTCATCAATTTCGATTTTACTATACAAATGTGTATTAATTTTGTTATTCGTATTATCACGTAACTGCCACATGAAATTTTACGTGATAATATGCTGAGCTTGCATTCGAACACGCAATATATTTTTCTTCAGTTTTCACTATTTTCTACCACTTTCTGCGTAAAATGTTGTTATCCTTTGAGATTTGAAAAAGAAACCATAACATTAAGAGTGAATGTAACGAATAAAATTTGTCGTGCTCTCAGCTTAAATTATCGCGATTATTGCATGCAAAAATGGTAGAAAAATATCAAGAAATAATACAACCAAATAACTTCATTAGAAAAATTTCTTCGCGTCTGCGACAAAAGAAAGCAAATATTTTGAAATAATATGTAAAGAAAAGAAAAAAAAGTAGTCTTGCTACTTCGTGGCTTAATGTTTGTTTCCATGTGGTTGCGTGTGATTGTAGTTGCAGTTGTAGTAGTAGAGATGGAATCGTGCTTAAGTTTTCAATCATGATTTTCATATGAGTAGTCATGAATGAAAAGATTTTTGAAAATTATCACGAATCATGATCATTTGCATGATCATCTGATTTCAGAACATGTTATTTATTGAAAATTTATATATAAACTTGGTTGGTATTTTTTTCATTTTTTTCGAATCATGATCAAATAAACAGAGTCAGATGTTGTGCCACTGTCGAAAATTATTTACATTTATTATTTTTATATGTATATTATTGTATATGTTTTTATTTTTAAATAGTAACCAAGGCGAATTGATATCAGATAAACTCAGTAGTAACACAACAACCAAAAATCATTGTGTACTGTCAAAATAATTCATACAATTTGACATTAAACAGTGATAAATAGTCGGCCAGCTGGGCTATTGCGTTCACCTGTTATGACTTCGCCTTGAAAGTAATTCATGGTGACTTGCGTTATTAAATAAATTAATAAAAAATAAAACAGATTTGAGAAATAAAAAATAAAGAAAAAGAAATTCACTCTTACTTGCGTTAAATAAATAAAAACGAGTGCGTAGTTAAAAATAAATTAACAAATTTGTGAATTTTACTTTAAATTGGAGTGCTGAAATTAACAAACAAAAAAAAAATGTGTTATTGGACAGAATGTAATAAACATTTTCCAACTGAAACTGGCATTTTATTTTACATTCAAAAAGACGCAGTTTTTGACTGACTACATGGAGTAAAATTTGTGGTAGGAATTTCTCTGCAACAAACGCTATTTGCGCGGAAAATTTTCCAGCAGCGGACATTGCGCCTTTTTCCAAACGCTAAGTAACAGGGACATGTTAATTGATAACATTTTCCATCGAAAACAGCAACATTCAAAGGTAAAAAATGAAAGAAGAAGATTTCTTTTTACAAATTATTTTTAGTTTTTCGACAGAGAATGGCATAATTTTCTTAAGCCTGTTGTTGTTGTTGTTGTTTTTGGTATTATTGGATTATTGTAGATCCATACTAACCTAATTAATGGTTCATGATGTGCTGTATATATAACTTGTATAGTTTCCAACCTCTCAATTTAATATAGTTGCTCGAAACTGGAAGTAAATATGTGTGTATTTAATTAATTAGAAAACTCGTTTTGTATACTTATTTTAATTTTTTTAAATTTTTTTTTCTACTCTTTTTGCAATAGGTTATGTTAGGTTAGGTTCATAATGTTGGTGGCCCAGTATCAGTAAGTCATCTCCACTCGAAGATCCATAGGGTCCATTGTGAATACCTTCGAGGATAGAAGTAGAAGTAAATAAGAAGAGTAGAAAGAAAAGAATAGAAATTACTTTCTAAAACTTCTCCCACCATCTTCATCATCACTGTGACTCATATTCTAATGTTTGAGTTCTGCGGTTTGCTGATGTGTTCTTTTCGTTTCAAAAAACCCCCATAAAATATAGTCAGCGTAAAATCATATCTTGAAATCTAAATGGCAAATCAATATCTACTTTTCTTCACTTAGATCCACAGCATTTTGTTAGAGAACTACCTACCATTGTGGTACGATACGAAACAAGTACGATGACTTTTTAAAGAGACATATTAAGCTGCCATCCACCGATACCGTTTTCCATTATTCTTATCATACTGAAAATTTCCCAATAGTAGGTTTGGGGCAAAAATTATTGTATCTTTTATCTCGTGTACAGTGTCTGCTCCGCTAATGCTTCAATTTTGCTTGTAAATATCGCAAATGGGTGCGAAGTAGATCTCGGTATTAGAATGTGCTTTCAAAAATCAGTCTCAGAATAGGGTTAGATAATGAGTGATGTAGACAATTCTTTGCACACAAATTAATGCGAATCATCTTTCAGAATGCCGAGAACCACTATGCGGTTATCACTACAACGATGCTATAGGAACGCCTTGGCGGGACCATCAATATCCGTTATTCTTTGCAGAATAAAATTTAACACGATAAGAACGATAAAAGTTCTCATGTGCTGATACTTCATGGCAGGTAAAATTTCGAAGATATGCACAGTCGTCAGCATCACTGTTTCATTATTTTATAAAATTTGTATTGAATATTTCAAAAACATGTATGTGTATGCAACAAAAAATGTTGTATTTCAGACAACACCGGAGACGGTGTAAAACTACTTTGCAAAATTAACAAAAAACGCGCAACTGCAGAGTTGTGCAACAATGAAGACTTGTTCCCTCCACTTCACTAGTTCCGGTGCATCCCTTATAGACGTAGGCAACATCTTCTAAGCACTGTTCCCGTTAGCACACGTGATTAAATATTGCTCATCTCTAGCGGAAAAGAGCACTGTTAACGTTTCTATTAAAGAATCTTCTTATTTAGCTTCGTTTGCATTAATGCGCGTACTTTCGTGGTAAACCCTCTAAAGAAAAGGTACATAAACATAAAATTGAATATGTTCA
The DNA here is from genome assembly GCA_963924685.1 of Dexiosoma caninum. Taxonomy (NCBI): domain Eukaryota; kingdom Metazoa; phylum Arthropoda; class Insecta; order Diptera; family Tachinidae; genus Dexiosoma; species Dexiosoma caninum. The sequence continues at coordinate 90,146,040 of OZ004725.1, forward strand.
CGGAAATACACATACATGTACATATCAAAATAAAAATAAATTCTTCAGAATTTCTACAGTGAGATAATAAGGGAACTTTAAAGCATGTGTACAAAGTTCATATATTCACGTGACATTAAAAAATAATTTTATATTTATTTTGGGAATGCGTTGAAAGGGAAACTTACGAATTTCTTTAGTAAGTGATATGTTGTGGAACCATTAAAAGGGCGAGCAAAAATAAACGAATTAATATGCTGCATTTTAATAGACTAAAATAACCAAACAGCAAACATAAAGTTAACAAATAACCAATCCGAAATCATTTTAACTGGCCATGAATAAATAAATTGAAATATTGTAGATATTACATGAGCATTTCAGTTTTTATTCAGCTTTTAAATACAATTATTGTCAAAAAACGAAAATAAAGTGATTAAAAACGAATAAAATTTATTGCTGTGAATTTTTGTCAAAGTTCTTTGGTTTTTTTTTTTTATTTGTTTGTATGCATTTAATTTTCATTTAATTTTTGAGTGCTTTTAATTGCATATTGCTTGTTTATTAAAACAATGTCATAAGTTAAAAAATCTGTTTGTGTGAAAAAATGCTTAAACTTTTCCATTCAGTTTTTGCCCTACTAAAAGTACATATATTTACATGCTTTCGTAGTTTTTATTCTGTCTTCATTTTTCAGATCTCAAGTTATCGATTTTAGGTTCTTTGTTGAATTTTACTTATTAACCGCGCTGCTACTTCCTAAGGAAGGCATATATCGTTTTATGGAATTTACATAACATTTTGGGAATAGGGTCTAGTAACTATTAAAATTTTTTTTTTTGAGTTATATCTTGCAAATTTACTTTTCAAAATATAAAACAAAAACACAAGAAACAAAAATTTTTAACCAAGTTTTTACCAATTTGAATCCAATTCATGATTATACATAAAAAGGTATTGAAGTAGGAAAATGACTTTGACTTTTAAGAAACTTTGGACATGCTGCTTTATTAGTGATTTATCAAATCTTGATTTTTTTCAAATAAAATCAGATAATTCAACCACAACTTTTTATTCTTATTTTTCTTGTTTTTTAAGAACTTCTTGGCTAGACTTCGTTTTAAATTTGTCTTTATTATTAATATTTCAAGAATTTTATAATTTTATTTGGTATTCTATAGTCGCATATTGTTATTAAAGTACTTCCTTTAGGAAAAAAAATAATAATTTAATTTTATGACAAAAAGTATCGAAGAATTTATAATTTAATTATGAGGAGACAAATGTTTTATAGAATTCAATAATTTCGTTTTGAATTTTAATTTTGGTAGGTGAATAGGAAATAGACAAGCGGTTAAAAAAAATTTTTCTTTTCTTTGGGTAAAATATTTAATAAAATGAGAAAGAAAAATTAAGCAACAAATACTAATCAAAAGATTTTAATTAATGTGGAGATATTTTCTTAACATTGTAACATCATTAATTTTTCTTAGCAAAAGGTATATCCTTAGTGATGATTATATGGGTGTAAATTAGAGTAATTAGAGTAATTTAAATGCAAAAATTTTTGTACAGAGAGAGAAGAATTTTACATTTAAAGTAAAAGTGTATGTTGTGAAAAAAATAAATGGAATTACATCTTTTCGTCTATTAAATTAAATGTATATCCGTGTTAAAAATTAAAAGGCGAGCCGTTTCTTACTCCATAGAAACTGTATTCCATTAACTTCACAGGATTATTTCTTAAGTAAATCTTCATTTATTTTCACTGAAAAATGAAAAATACTGCATTCCATTTCTTGAAAAGGAAATAAGAAAGAACTAATTGTTTATATATATATTTTGCTTCAGTTCACACCTTCGGAAAAAAGTATAATTCGTTTTAATTAAATTCTGTTTCACTTCACGTTTCCCAGTTGGGAATGTATTTTAATAAGACATCTTTAACGATGGAAAAATCGTTGAATAGATATTGCGAACAGCTCACACAAGTTGTTGATGGAATTTTTGAACGAGGGCCACACAGGCGACAATGTCCTACAGTTTATCGTCGGCGATTAAAATACAAGCGGCAACACCAAATGCACCACTAGATTACAGACATTATCCGAAAGATTTCGGCTGATGGCAGTTTTATCACGACAGAAAACTTAATTAAATGTATAAATATTTTGTCTTATGCAAATACGATTGTCAAAATTAATGTCTGCTTGAAGTAGAAATTTTGTATGGGAAAACCGGTTTCCTTGTACACTGTAGACTTAACAATCGTTTTTGCGTGAGGACTAGAGTGGGGCGATTAGTATGGAAGGAAAAAAATCTTAATGGGCGCTTCGCGTTTCTGATTCTTGGGATTGTACTAAGCAAAAAAGTCCACTAGACCATACGTCTACGGTGAAAATCGAGCTGACGCATTTTGACTTGATCAGACTTTTGTCACGTTTTTTTTTGGATATTTTGGCCTATAACAGCCAAACCATTGAGATTTTCGATCCAATACTCAGACAAAAATTGTAGCCAAGACAATAGTTAAGAACTCTCTAGTACATCGCAAAAGCATTGGAACGCTCCTTCAGGCAGTTTTGGCCTTGTGAAAGTGCAAATTTTTCGTGAAAATATTGATAAATTACCATTTTCAGTTGTTCATAGCGCAAAATCATAAAAATTTTCTATTTCTTACTTTTTATTCTATTTTTTTATTTATTCTATTTATTTTATTTCTTATTTTTTATTCTTCTATTGTTTTCAGTTCATTTGATGCATTTTTGTTAGTTTACTGTAAAAAAACATTATATTTTTGGATAAAAAAAGTGGAAAAAGTGGAAAAAGTGGAAAAAGTAAGTGACAAAAGTCTGATCAAGTCAAAATGCGCCAGCTCGATTTTCACCGTAGACGTGATTGCTTAGTACAATCCCAAGAATCAGAAACGCGAAGCGCCCATTAAGATTTTCAAATCGCCCCACCCTAGTGAGGACGTTTGGCTTTTACATTTTCTTTAATAACACATTAAAGACATTGTTCTTCACAAGCACAAGGTTGTGCTCTAGGACATCCGGCCAGACCTACAATATCGTATGATATTTACGACGATGTCTTCATACTTATCACTTTTTTTAATTTTTATTTTTTGAATTTTTTTTTTAAAGACAATACAAACTCTACGAAGCTTTTACAGCTTGTCTATAGAAACACCCAGGGTCTAAGCGGAAATCGAACCCGCACCTCCATATTGATAAGACTAACTAACATGCACTAGATTACGGAGAAGATAATATAGAAGGCACTGTCGTTCGTCGAAAACTATGTCGTCTAGGACAATTTTCGTAAATATTAAATGTTTAAAAGTAAATGTTTAAAAATATTACACTTACAATTTTACATTAACACATTTCGACATTTCTGAAAGCAAACTAATTATTATAATTTCTCTACTTTAAAGGAGTCTCTGCTAGGAATCGAACCAAGAACCCCACCTGGAAATTAGTACACTACTCACTGGACTACCTGGGTTCCCCGGTATTGTTTGTAATATAATGCGTTCGGAACTATATAACATAATAGTATAGAAATATTGGAATTAGTAATAGAATACAACGATTTCCTCTTATCTCTCAGAACATGTATTTTTAATGGTATCATGAACTTAAATTAAAGCATCCGAAATCGAAAGATATTCTTTTTTTTTGGTTTAGCAGCACGTATGTGGAATAGACTACCCGCAGAGGTCTTTCCTGTCACTTTTGAATATGAAAATTCAAATTGAATGTCAACAAACACTACACCCTCTACACTCTCTTACAAAACTTTATTTTCTAGTTCCGGCACATTGCACCTCATTGTAGGGATCATGACCTGAGTGCCGGCCCACGAAAAAAAACCACAACCAAAATCAAGATAAATGTTCCTCTTTTATATACTATGCTTTTCCAAATACTGTTTGTGAACCTTGTTAGTCCCTTGTGGGAAAATTTTATTAAAAAAAATCTTTATAGTTTATGCGGCCAATTTACTTTAATAACCTAAAATTTTTTACTATACAGTACAATTTTATTTTACTTTAAATCTGAGTAAATATATTCTGTCGTATTTGTAATTTTTTTTTTTTGATTCATAAACAGTTCAATGATCAAATTGTCATACAAAATTCAATTATTATACTTTTTATTAATCCAAACAATTTGAATAAATAAGGCAGATAACATTTTATTTGTAAATGCATTTCGTTTTATATTCCCGCCATTGCACATGAACTAGAAAAATATATTTTTTAAAAGGAAATAGTAAAGGGAATAATATTTGTGTATATTTGCTTGTTCAAAAAAGAGCAATAGCAAGAGCAATAGAAGGAGCAGGCACATGGGGGAAAAATCAAGTTAAAAACATGAAAAAGCAGGGTTTATTTTATATTTTTCGATCGGGATTTTGCTTCATACGATTTTCATGTTTATTCAACACGATTTTGTCAAAACAAAATTTAATTCACTCTGATAATAATAAATTATTTTATATAAATTATAATTGCAGTTAAGTTGAAATGTAATGTTCATCAGTAGATATTGAAGTGAATTTTTTAAGGAACTAAGAAATCTCACATGTTTATATAAAACCTCTCAAAAAGTCTTTGATTTATTCTCAAGGAAATTAAAAGGAAAAACTTTATAAAATATTTACTTTTAATCTTATATAAGCTTTATTAAAAATTTATCATTTGTTTATTTAAGATTGCTTATTTTTTATTCATTTATCTTTTGTACGAAAACCTTGAATTTCACTGTATTGAATATTTAGAGAGCGACATTTTATGCATTTAACATTGTGCAAAGTTATTTTTATTACGAAAAATATTGAAATTTTGACATTTTTCCAATTTCAAATCAATATTAAGTTTAAATTAATTATTTTTACAGAAATTTAAGATGATTTCAAAAAAAATTTAACCATGTTTATTTTACATTCAAATTTTTTTCTGTGTACAGGAATCTTATTACCAGTGATTTGGCTTAAAAACAATTTTCTCTGTAATACGCAATGTTATTCGTTCGAAAATCGACAACTCTTCGACAGTAAACTAGCACTACTTTACCGAAAAAAACGCCAGTACAGGCGTTATATTATATTCTCCATCTTTAATATTTTTAACAAAATAATTTTGAATTTGTTCCATCGTATTGGGAATTATGAAGTATTTCTAATTTCAAAATAAGTAAATAAAAATACGTCGATAAAAAATATCATCCCATATCTGAGGTGAAACTAAAGCAGCCTATATCAATCGAATTTTACGTAAATATTAAATGTAGATTTCGATCAATATCGAATGACGAAATTTACACTCTGATATGTCAACGATAGATAAAATTTTTTAAAATTATTTTTCTGCTAAGGAATAATCTTTTCCAAAAAAAAGCAATGCGACTGTAGAAGGGCTAATAGTCAAAGTTATTTGTTATGGTTTCACAAAGGTTTTTCTTAGTGTAGCTACAATTCTCATTGATTACAAGGAAAACTTTTCTATTCACAATGCCAGAAGACCCTTTTGAAGTCCCTTTAAAATATATTATTTTGCTTCTGGCATATTAAGAATGTTTTCATATATATTATGGAATAAGAAAAATATCGATGAAATAGATATCCAGCCTATAACTTCGGAAGAATTTCAAAGCTTTCAAACCACTGTGCATTGTTGCTCTTTAAAAAAAACACAGACAACAAAAGTGAAATATGAAATGTTGGCAATAACAAGTCCCAAACTAAGGCAGTAGTAATTTTCAATTGTCGTTTTGTACAAGTGCCCTTAAAAGCTTTTTAACAAAATGGTTAATTGAATTTCGAAGGCCAGTAAGTCAAAAAAAATTAACGCAGTTATTTTCAGTTACAAAAAAAGAAAAGCAAAAAAATTTCAAGGAAAGGCTTTTACTGCATAAACAGACTTTGTAAAGAAAGTTCAATTAATGTAAGGCAATGTATGATGCCGACTTACATCAGATCCTGCAATAGGATTTAAAAATTAAATAAAAAAAAATATTCCAAACAATTACTGAAAATGATCAATGCTGTTCGTTCAAAATAAAAATAATAAATATTGATCTTCTATAAAAATAAAATTTTATATCCATAAGTTTAAGTTGCTGTTGACTGAGCAATTTCCGCATTGACTCTACAATTAGAATATGGTGGGTTAAATACGCCGTTAAGCCAAGCATTTTTCCGCAGCGTCTATGGTAACAGAGTTAATTTTGGTCGATTTCAACATTTCCAATTTGCAATGCATTTTATAGGGACATTCCCTTTGAAAAGAGCTGCCATGTTACAATCAATAATGTAGCGACAACAGGACAACAAATACAACAATACAAAATCAACAGGCGTTTTTAAAATTTTAAAAAAATTTCATATTAGTAAAAAACCGCTATCACACATTTTTATTTTACTATTTTTTGCTCTCCTTCTTTAAGGCATACGAAATAGTTGCACTTCTCAAAATTCATATTTTATTTGTATACCGCACATGATCGCCCTTTTAATTACCTTTGTTAAAATTTTTAAATTAAAAAAAAACGAACAGACAGAGAAAATGTAAAGAAATTTTGACATTCATGAAAAAAAAAGGTTACGCCGATGTCGTTGCCTTGTTGATTATATCATGACAGTACCATTTGATAGCCTTATTTGATAATAAATTCAGTAGTTTTTAAATTTCACATACATAATTCTTTTAAATGACATTACACTCTTACTTTGCACTAGAGGTACAATTCTCTCTCATAGCACATCGTACAGCATATTAGCCAAGTAGTTCAAATTAATGAATTTCTATAACAAATTATGAACAGTAGCTAAAATTTAAATACGGCCTCAAGAGCCTCGTCCAGTGGTAGTTACATTATGTACTTTTAACTATTTTTAATCAATTTAATTTTCATATTCTAACACAATTTGTGTAGCAAAGCTCTCAGTGAGATGAGGCCTTATATGCGACAAATACAATTAGTGGGACTGTCGCAAATTATTAAAGGCGATGTTGGACTTTCGACAAAACATCAAAAGTGAAATTTAAGATTTTTCAGGAGAGCGAAAAAAATATTTAATTTGCAATTTTTGTTTCGTCTTTTTATGTTATTGTTTGCCTTTTAACAAATTTATAAATGTAGTATAACTACGCTAAATTTACTTTAATTTTATTTTCTACTAAATTCTTTATTAAAGACAAGCTTACAAATGAAAACAAAAAGAAGTCCAAATAACTTGATTACGTTTTGTGTAGTATCTCAAGTTGATAGAAAAGCGCTGATAAGTGTAAGCAAAGCACCTTATGAACTTTTCTTATCTCGACTTTTGTTAAAAGTCTACAGATATAGTCTAAGCTGTTCCTTACATATATACCCGTATATATTTATGCGTACAAGGAGTTGGCAAGATTAAAAAGAGGTCTAAAGAGACTGGAAGCGTTACAGATGTGGTCACGTCTGTGCTTCTTCACAATGTAAGCACTGCCGAAAATATTGCAATTTTCGAAAATGACGCTGTTACCTTCAATTCAGAGCCTTATAGCCGCATGATAATCGACTTTTATTTGGCCTGCCATTAAAGATTATGGACTAGACGATATTTGGTTTCAACAAAGCGGTGCTACCACCAATATTGCCCTTATTGCATGAGCAATTTCTAGATGGCGTTATTTCACGTTTGGGTTACGTCAATTGGTCACCCAGGTCATGCGATTTGATATTAAGGTTTTTTCTGGGGCTACATTCGTCAAGTTAGCGCCCGAAATGTGCAAAAAGTGATTGAAAAGTACCTCAAAAGATTCGAGTGCTGCAACCAATCTGGAGGCGGTCATTTAAATCACATTGTATTTCGTTCATAATGGCAATTTTCAAGCATTATGTATTATGAAATCATAGTTTCATGAAAATCATAGCTTTGTGTGTGTTTTGTTTAATTTTACTTTTGAAATCGAGAAATGGATAACGCATATATCACGATACATTTCATCCGAAAATTGGTAAATTTCTAGCAACCTTAAATATTATACGATTTGTCTGAAATTTTAAATATATATTTATTTTATCGATTGAAATTGGGGCAGCATGGGGAACACAAGATTTTAAAAATATTGCAACCAGTCTAATACACGTACGAGTACTATCCGTTTGGTAGCGTAAATTTTGAAAAGCGTCTATTAAATAAAGTTTTGCCTCAAAAGCTACATAAGAGTGATACTATTCTCCCCTTTTCCATTTTCATCTCTTGTAAATTAAATTATTTTCTTCACCATTATTTTAATGTTGAGGAAAGAAATATTGAAATGGAAATTTAAAACAACTGCCAAGGAATCTTAAGGAAATATTTAAGTGCTGAAATTTAATTTATTTTTCGTAAGGTTGGTGGTGCACATAATTGTAAATTATCTAGCCAAGATTTCATTTAAAAATTTGTACATTAAATAAATGGCAAAAAGATAGAAAAGCAAAGGTTCTTATTTAAATTTTACATTTCAACTATAGAAACATGAAAGCCCTTAAATATACATGTACGAGTATGTAATTTATTTCATAGCTAAAAGGCAATTCAAGTAGTGTCCTTTTTAATTTTTGAAACAGAAATTTAAGAACTTATCACTTGTTTATTACCTTGTATCTTGAAAAGGGTTTGACTGTTATATTGTATGCTTTTAAAAATTTTAATTTGAAAAAAGGTATAAATCATTATGTATTTTAGCTAGAAATCCAATTAATTTAGGGATATTTTGGAAGTTGTAGGCAAAATGATATATTCGGGACATGTCTGGAAGCAGCCACTAACCATTAGGAACGGGCAGCATAGAATATATAGCAGGCCAAAGGCATTATATCCCAGCAAAAAATGCGACATTACCATGAAAAGTGCTTGCTGCATAAATTTCACTATTCAATTACTAAATACATTACACAAAATTATAAAAATCAGAAGTATTGAACTGGTTCGTTTGTTTCGATTAGAATGTTTGAAAACATTTTCAAAATATATACTAAATATTTAGAGAAAAGTATACAAATTTCTAAATTAAATTCTTAATTATTTTAAACCCAAAAAAGAGAAATAAAATAAATACACAGGTTATATAACCAGTTTCAAAAGGAAATATTAGTTCATTTTAATTTACTCGTAAGTGTTCACAAAAATTATTATTCATTGCAGTAAACACTTTAGGACTTATTTGGATCTTTTATTTTAAGTAATATTCATTCGAAATACGTTAATAACATTATTTTGTGGAATTAAGTATAATCTTTACTAGTATTTAAAAGTATATAAACATTTATGTGCAATATTTGTTTTCTTTCTAGACATAAAATTTAACCATCTCGATTACAGCTTGAGCTTTATGTCTGCAATTAAAAATTGGTTCAGAATACTGAAAAAAATAGCGAAACCTTTTCAACTCAAAGAACAAAAAAGTAAATTTAGTTTTAAGAACTTTCTGCTTAAAAAGGTAAACATTGCACACAATAAAAAAGTAATAACTTCTCAAGAATCGATTATTTAAGTCTCACGCCTTGTTAAAATCATTAAGTTGATAATCCAGTTGGGAAGTAATTCCATCAAAAATGCTTAATTCGAAACTCTCTTTGATATATTAGATATCAGTTAACAGATACATGACACAATGAGAGAAAGATCATTCATTCAGGCAATGAGACGCATTCATTAAATATTCCGTATTATAATAATAAAGATTTTTTTTTTACTATCAATTTACTTAAAATTCATAATTTTAATTGTATTCTTGAAAATCTTTACATTGTTTAAATGCTTTTTTGCTTTTTAACTATTTTTGACAAATATAAATAAAATAAAATGAGTTTTTCACCCAAAAAATAAAATTTTGGCCTAAAAGCAAAATCACATACATATGTATATCAATCAAAATGTTTCATCAAGTCAATGAATTTATATAGTAAAAAATATGAAAGTTTCTCATTATTTTCGTGGAATAATCTCAGTTACTTAATGAAATAATTTTATTAGTGTTATGGGAAAGTTTCTTTAACTTTCATTTACTTATGCCATTTATATAATGAAACATTCTCAATTATGCAATTAATGGCTTCATTAGATCTCTTATAATGGCGAATTTCATTGATACATAGAATGAATAAATTCATTGACTGAATGAAGCGTTTTCTATCAGCGCAAGAGACATCAAACAATAGTCACTTAAAGCATAATAGTTTGACCGTATGGTGGTTATAATTTTCTATTTCTTGGACCCGTTCTCACCAAATGTACCTTATATGTACACTGCATTGCATCGGAACTAGGCTAATAGGATTTGGAAGTAATATGTAAATATTAGTGATTGTGAGGTTTCGGAAACAAGTTTCATGATCACATTCTATTAAATAGAGAAACTCGTTCCATACATGAAAATTTTACTCCTTTTTCTGTGCGATATATGTGTGTGAATAGCAAAGAGGTCAGATGAAATCAAATATAGATTACTTTTCTCGAGATATAAAAAAATCGTCAGTTCAACGACCGTCACACTGCATTTACATGTCAAGAATATCAGAAGCTTTTCATTCCTTCACATCTATGCCATTTTTTAATAATGCGTTTATGCTTGGCACAGCTCACCGGGACACTGGGTCTTATAAGCGTTAAAATCTACCTTATTTTCATGATGCCACTCCGAGATCGTCACAAGATTCCGATCAAAAGTCTCATTCATATTCCGCTTATGACTATAATAACCGCTATGTTGGGAAAGAAAATGTCATCCAAAAAAGGTATATGGCTAAGATGGTCACACAGCAAATGAGACAGCTGACGTTCTAGCCAACAGATAGGACGGATTTTCTTAGGATCGACGTTTTTTTGTATTATGGAAAGATATATCAAAGAAACTATTATTTCCTAAAGAGAGGAGTAATTTTTCGTTACTGGGAAGCGCTCTCCTCTCTTAGAGAATCGGAGAAATTTATTTCGGTTATCGGCAGCAGATCTCAAACGATACTGAAATTGATATAGCGCCGGTTCAGGTTCCTAGCGGGAACTGCACAGACTCTTAGATGATTCTAAAATCTCTCCAGATACAAAACTCCAACAGTCTAATTCTACCCTACAAAAGAGTACCTGTTACCAGAATCTTCTATAGTAGAATTTATTCAATACACTAAGCCTGCTTAGGCCTCATCTGCAATTCAATGGAAAAAGTTATTTTATGTGAACAAATGTCATACTAGCAATAATTAAATCATGAATAAATGAATTGCCTTGTTGGCTTTGTCATTTGCCAGGGCGCATAAATATGAATGCTGACGTGCTGACAATGCAGAGAATTGGCTGCCTGTTATTGATAGAATTATATCTCTGCTTAGTAAGTTGCAAGTCAACAAAATTGTTTTTATTCACACAGTTGTCACTGCATTGATGATATAATCTTTTCAATACATTGAAACAAATTTAAAAGAATTATTTTTAAAATGTTTTGTTTTTCAAAATAAAAAAAATTTTTATTTAAATTAATAATTGATAGGAAATGTGTTATATAATTTCAATATTTGCAAAGAAGATTAATGTTGCTATAGAAAGTCAGGTGACATTTTATTATTTTTATTTTAAATTTATAGAAGTTAAATTTTGTAATTCATAGGAAGAAAAAAAAGGCCAATATGCAAAGTATTTCCTAAAAAAAAGAAAAAAAATTTTCTAAACCAGAAATGACTCTTTGTAAAAATTATTTTTAGAATAAATAGAAATAAATCAAAAATGACTTTATTTTCTTGAGTAGAACTACTTGTAGTGGAGGGCATCAGGTTGTGATGTATTGTCTGAGGAAACAGCGCATTGACTCCATTTACAGTCATTAACTTGGTTAACTAATCCTTGGTTAACTAATCCATGGTTAACTAATCCATGGTTAACTAATCCATGGTTAACTAATACTTTAGCCATGGTTAACTAATCCATGGTTAGCTAATCCATGGTTAGCTAAAAATCCCCGTCGGACCAAATTTTTTTCTAATTTAGAGCTCACAGAGCCGTCCTCTAAGCAATAAAATGAAATGCCTCCGCTTTACTTTAATTATTAGTGCATCAACATAAGATCTCAAACGCATCAATTCTGCTTTACAAATTGTCATAAACACGCAACTGCAACTGCAACTGTTTCTTTTTAACAATATCCTTTTACATCTGATTGCTTTGCATTTTATATGGTCAAAATATTGCCGATATGAAAACACGACACTCTACAGAACACGATCCATACATGACATATACAAAATTAATAAAATCGGTGAAGCATTTTTAATTAATTTTTATACATACGTTTTTTATTAAACGTTTTAATAATTTTTTTTATGCTTCCAAGTGTAACTCATTGAACATGAAAATTACTTAAGAAAACTTTTCCACACTTGTTCCGCATTTATTTATTAAAGTTTTCTACTTTTTCTTTGTCTGACAGACTAACATTTTCGTGATGTGATAAAACATCACAATGCATTTAATGTAACAACATTTAGTTAATGTTTTCAACTTAACAAAGCATGTAAACTGTTACTCACACACAGACGAAAATGGAAATAAAGCAATTTAATGTTCCAAATGCATCCAAAATACAACGATTTCAGGGTGCAGACAAACTGAAAACAAAATTGTCAAGCTTGAAATAATTACAGTTTTACAGAAGAGAGATATTAAGTTGTGTGAATTTTTAAAGTATGTAACGATTTATTAAAAGTGTTAGTTTGTGTGGAAAATATTCAATGTAATCAGTGGTTGAAAAAACATTAACATAGTTACTTTTATTATTATGATTCCGCAAATATGCACGTGTACACTCATACTCCAGATAATTTTTATTCGTTAATAATTTTTTTTTCTCGTCCGACATTCGCATACTTTTGGCGACATTGTGCAATTAATGTATCCAAAACGTTAAACTTTTTACCTTTTTTTAGTGATGAATGGCTTTTGAAAGCTATTAGAAATGATTACTTTATAAATAACTCTACCATTAGTAGTTGTGTTAATTTTTAACCCTTATTCTGTGATCATGTGTCAAAATTGCCCAAAATGTTCTAATTGATAATTTTCTTCGTAAATACTCAGTTAATTTTTTTTGCAATTATTATTTCAGTGAATATAATTTAAATGTAACATATAAATCTTGTAGATCTTTTCACAAAGTCTGCGTGCAATAACTTATGCATTTGGTACACTTGGATCAAAATTAAACAATACAATAAAGTCAGTGCAAACATGCGATACGAGCTGAGTAACACAATATGATTTGATTTTTTCTTTTATCACCAAGTAACAAATTGCTACAATAAAAAAAACACATTAATTTTTTTTGGGTGGCGATGGCTTAAGTAGTTTGCATGTAGAATACAAAATGTGCATTAGAGTGTCTTTGTGTCAATTATTGTCGGAAGGTTTCATTGGCGAAGGTATAGGTACTGGTCACTGAACAGTACCGGCTTCATATGATACTAATCCACCATCTAAAACTGACTACTAAAATGAAGGTTCACAAATTTAATACGTTTCGTTGACGTCAGAGACAATTTTTCATTGAAATTGGGTAAATTTTAAATGAAATTGAAAATTTCAAATTGAAATTGGGAAAATTCCAAATGAAATTGGGAACTTCACATAGAAATTTACAGAATTTCAAATGAAGTTGAGAAAATTCTGAATGAAATTAAGAAAATTTTAATTAAATCATTTTTTTAACTACTGTGTACATACACTAGATTATGTAATAAATTCTGATTTTCCCGTTTATCAATAGTATAATTATTAATATTTCACATCAGATTATGTTATTATTTTTAGTGAGCAACCGACATATCGTTCAACATCTTAAGAATTTTTTCAATTTCATATGTAATTTTCTCAATTTTATTCAGAATTTTCTCAAATTTCATTTGGAATTTTCTCAATATGATCCCTAAAGTTCTCAATTATAATGAAAAATTATGTAGTTACTGATGTTAATAATTTACAAGATAACTAATAATTCCGTGGTAACATTATTGAACAAATGTTAAAATACAATCGACAATCTTAGCAAAAAATTGGATTTATGTAGATCAGATCACCATCGAACCCTATTTCGGATTTCTTTTGTTGACTGGTATTCAGATCTCATGCTACGTAAATTATCGATTCGTGTTTTTGTTTACTGCTTAGCACCACATCAAAAAAGAGCTAATATCAAAAAGTTTAAAATCCTTCAGTTCTACAGGGTGGCCCAAATTAGCGGAGGCTCTTGAATTCTATATATCATCGTTATTTTAATGTGCGGGTTGAAACAGTGAACGCGTATGACAATATTGAACGAGTACAGGGGAGTTTTCGGGAAGATGGAGAAACATCAACTAAGAGACGTTCTACACAACTTGGCCTCTCACGAGGGTTGCTGCAGAGAATTTTGCATACAATAAGAATGTTTCCATGCAAAATTCACACAGTGTAGTACACCATTTTTTATCATTTCCCGTACAAGCGATTGTAATTGGCCTACGTCTTCAGCGGATTTGACCGCTTCAGACTGATTCCTTTGTGTTTATATGAAAACAAAAGTCTATATTAATAAGCCTAGAAACATACAGCAATTAAAAAATAATATACGCGAAGAAATCAACAATATAATATCTGAAGTTTAGCGAATGGTTATGGAAAATGTTTTGGAAAGAACACGCATATGCGTAGAAGAAAATGGTCACCACTTGCGAGATATAAATTTTCATAATTAAATTAAAAATATTCTTCATAAATATAGTGTATTTAAAATTAAACAAAAATATTTAATAATGTCTTAAATAAGAAGATATAAACAACTCAAACCCCTTCACTCATTTTGGGCCAACCTGCACAATGAAACGAAACCGGACGTCGATACTCAAGATCAACTAATAAGAACTTATACTTGTAAGAGGATTGTACAAAATTTATATGTAAAACTCATTTCGAAAATTGTATTGCGTGTAATGAATGTAAAAAAATAATCAGAATCACTAATTAAATGAATCTTTGTATTGGTCAAAATTGACATACTAATGTCACATGCGTTTTAGTTTTGAAATACAAAAGACGGGTTAAGCAGGGTTACAGCGCCGCTGCTGTTAAAAAAACGCATCAGTATTTCAATTAATTTACTTCACAGACAATTTATTACTGACGACCGTTGAAGGAGAGAACGTACAATTTACATTACTATTAATGTAATGACTCGCTGAGGGTTCCTTCACTGACCGCCTTAATGCTTTCTTGTATGCAAGAACTCAAGTAGCATCGCAATATTCTTTTTTGATGACAAACTAACCTAATGAAGTACTAACCTATGAAAAGATTTCTATCACACAATTGATCCAGTGTAGGGCCAGATATAGCAAGTCCACACCATTGTGTTAAGTTATCGCAAAAAGTCACCTCCTCCTTTCCTATAGTTTCAGCACAATGCACAATG
Source organism: Dexiosoma caninum (assembly GCA_963924685.1). Classification (NCBI taxonomy): domain Eukaryota; kingdom Metazoa; phylum Arthropoda; class Insecta; order Diptera; family Tachinidae; genus Dexiosoma; species Dexiosoma caninum. Next base: position 90,161,485 of record OZ004725.1, read on the forward strand.
GGGTCATCTCCTGAGTGCTGGTCCCAGACAAAAAAAAAATCAACAGCACATTTATAATAATTATCAAAAATGTTTTAACCTTAAATTTGTGATAAAATAATAGACCAACTGACATAATTACAACTCAGTGCTTAAATTTTAAAGTAAGTTTAAAGTACAAAGGCATGATATTTTCCTCAAAATATTCACAACAGTTTTATGATTTTTTCTTCTTTTAACTGAAATTGTATGGCTTTTAAAATTAATAAGCACAGCAGGAGAATTAAGTCACTTGCTTGTAAATTTTAATGCGTTAATAATTCTGCTCAAGCTACATAGAAAATCCCATTATGATTTGGAAGGAAAAACAAGGAAACTAAACAACTGGTGACTTTTTATTTAATGCAATGAATACATAGTTTTCAAAAGAGTTGAAAATGTAAAACGTAAACAATGAAATTTCTTCCTTAAAAATATACCACACTTTCTCCCAACAAACAAATAATTGTACACAAAACAGAGAATATGTATGTGTGTGTACGATTTTTAAATTTATGTAAAAATTCACATTTAGATAAGGATACAATTTTTGTTTCTGGATTTTTCTTTGGCCATTATTCAGAAAAACCGAGATAATTCACATCACTTTATTCCAAAACTTATACAATTGGAAATAAACGATTTCAGCTTAGAAAGCTTAAGAAGAATTTATTAATTCATAAAAAGACTTTATATTTCGATTACAGAGTTAAATTGATTTTTTTCAATTAAAATTCTGAGACTCCTTATAAAATTTTTTTTTATCATTCGTGTAAAAACGGAAATTTTGTAAGAAAGAAATTAAATGCAATTGACAATGGCTTGTCAATTGAATATTTTTTGGGTTTAAATAGATTTTAACTTCCTTAAATAATTTACGTTTCAACCCATAACGCCGCATATGTTGGAAAATATCTAAAAATAGAGCCACTGTAGAAAAATTCTCGTAAAAGTTGTGTGATAGAAATCAAAAATTTTTTTGACTAACAGATAGAGAAGGGACAGGTCTTAAATGTGCTTGAATCAGGAATTGCGAATCTCGAGATTTTTTTTTTCGTCGCATACCTAGATACATATGCATTTTTGTCGTTAAATTTAGTTTAATTATATAGAAAATATTTTACATTTTAATTGATACAATTAATACAAAAGATTTTACATTTTATTTGACTTTTCTCGCTAGGCGGGAATCGAACCCGCGCCTCCAGCTTAATAAGAACAATGCTCATGCACTAGGCTACAGAGGCAACTTATTTTTTATACTTACCAGTACAGTATGTAATTTTGTAATGTCTAATAACCGTTTCTGATTTGTTATGGTGTTTCAAAATTTTGGTTTGGTGAACAATTTGGCTTGGTGTGGCAAGATAATCGCGGATGTTACGTGCAAGGGTGTTTGAAAGAAATTATAATTTCTTTAAAGATATCATTGCAACTTTAGAGATTTTACACCCTTTATTTATTTATATTCTTATGAATTTTCAAAGTTTTGATATACCAGTCACATTACTGCAATTTTGAAGACTGTAAGTAAATATTTTCCACATGAGAGTCTGAAGTTGTTTTCTATAATTGGATATCATAACGTAGTTGAAACATATGAAAATGCAAACTTTGTTTCAAATGCAAGAAATTCTCAATACCCTGATCTGTACGCTTTGATTGATATTACTTCTGCAAACCTGACTTCCCGTGCTACAAGTCTTCTCATAAGAGCTAGAGGTTGATTTTTAGACATTAACTGTGCATGTTATTTGTTTTTGTCGTATTGTTAATGGCTATAGGTTTAGGTACTTTAATAAATGTTAACTAAATCTAGATGATATCTTAAATATTCTCAATGGTCGATCATTCGCTTATGACACACTTGTTAACTATTTAGAGTCGCGTTTAACAAACAGAAAATTGTTAACAAATGAATTTGAATAATATTGATATGTTGTCTTTAGTTATGTTTAAACCATTATCTTTTCTGTATATTTATACAATACTCTCTTGTAACTGAATTAGTTCTCATTCTGGCTACAACTATTAAGTTAAGCCTTTTACAGATTAATTAAATTTATACTAATTTTGTGTAAAAATTTTTGTAATAATAAATATTAAATAAATAAATAATTGTAATCAGAATGTAATAAAAAAAGAATTAGAAATAAATGCCTCACAAATCGATTTTTTTTGAAAGAGAACACTTACTACAAGTCTTACAATCAACACCATTTCGACTATTCTACTTTTCACATTTCCAACAATTCCTGACAACAACAGATGTCTAACAAAATAATTTCAATTTATAATAATTGAACAACATGGACACATACACAATTTCTATAATCACTGAGCTGATTACAATGATGCATGTCATTAACCAAACTCTCTAGCAAACCAACAAAGGATGTCTCAAACAAACCATGTAGCAAGCAGGCAACAGCACAAACAGAAAGTTGTCGCAAATAGTTGCACAACTACACAAAGACAAAAAGAACAATGTACCAAATAAAACTTGGACCGGAAAGCATACACCAGCATTACAACATTTTCATGTACCACGATGACAACTGAAACTACCAGTATTTATGCTTGTTTGTATAAAATTATTAAAAAAATATATTATTTTTTCTTTTGCAGTATAATTATGTTGCTCGTTCTGCTCTCTTTTGAAAGGGACATTTCTACATACATATATACTTATGTATATATTTGTATGTATATATACAGTAGGGATCATAAATGGCAACATGTTAGTAACTGGTGAATTCATTACTGACTACGAATAGAAAGAATAACGCAAATAAAATGAAATGTTTTTATAATTTTTTTCATATTAAATTCTAAATCAAAATTAAATGGAACAACTAACCAGCTAAAATGTGTTGAACTAATGCAAAAATCATTAGTATATTGGGAAAGTAACATTATTTGCTTATTTTGCCGACTACTAATCTGAATAATTCTGGTGATAAGAGCGCTTTCCTGTGAATGAAATCATATTTGAACCAGAAGGTGATCCAATACACCGGCGCAAAATCGCAAAGCAATGGCTTTTAAACGAAACTTTGGAGAGATGTATTGTAAAGCTTAAAGTTTCGGCAGAAATTTGACAGAAATTGTGTGGTCAATTGAAAGATGCCGTAATTGGTGGAAACCATTACAAAATGTATGAAAAATGCAAGGCTGTACAAAGATTACGAGGGTACCATATAGCGCATTATATGTTATTAACCACGCTTGCAATTCGGAGGCTGGGCAGCAGGTTCCCGCTGATATCGTGGGGTGTAGTATATTTTATATCAAGGGCTTCGTTGTAGCGATATTTTGCCTGACAGGTAATGTTGTTGGGGGGACGCAATCCAGCCTCTGCTTCTTCTTCTACTTATTATTCTATTCTTTCTTCTTTTCTGTACTTTTGTACTCTCGAGAGTATTGAAAAAGGATCGTATGAGTATGCGGGCTGTGTGTTCTATTAGCCATTTAGTTTAGAATTGAATATAAAATAATTTATAAGAAATAAGTGTATTACTTTAATTCTTGCTTTTCTTATAAACACAATAATAAATTTGCCAATTACAAACATATATATGTATATACATTTGTGCTCCCTACTGTATATGTGTGCGTATAAAATACACTCATAAAACAAATAAAAAGTATGATGCAAATTTTATTAAAATAAACTACAAAGATAATGGCAAAAGAAAAAAACCATTTACAAGAAATGAGAAATAAAAAAAAAGATGACGAAGAAAAATAAAGGCAAACAAATAAAAAACAAGAATATTGTAACCATTTACCACCATATGGAAAATAAATGAATAAAGCAGCAGCATAAAACAATGTACATGAAATATTTCTAACAAACCAAACCAAACAAATTAATATTTTTTTTTATTTTATATTTTTTATTTGAATAGTACAATGCGATATATTCAACCGAGTTGTTAGTAAATGAAAAACAATTTACCATTCATTTATTATTTATAATATTTACATGCGGAAAATGGTCGATAAAAAAATATTTAAGTGCAATTTTAAAAACTGCTGGAATAAAAACCAACATTTAAAATATTTAATTTTTCCCATTTATAGTCGGTATAGTATAGTATTAGCTTTACCCAAAAGACACACATATAAAATTAAATTATTTTATGACTTGGGTATTTTGGTAAGTTAGAAACGAAAACCTTTTAAAAATATAACAAAACAGCTTGATTTTTATGACATTCTGGACAGCTGTACTGTGCAAATCTGTATTTATGTACGTACGAAATGAATGACTTTCAATATAAGAATACTATTAAACAGTGGTCCCTTTAAAAGAACAAATGTGGATACCAGCATGACTTGATATATTGAATGACAAAAAAGGTTTCTCTATATAAAATAACCAGAAGTTGCAAAGAAAAGAAAGTAAATGCTTATTAATTAAATTTTTTTTCAAACATTTCTTTGCCATATGAAGGATTATATTGTAACATTATATTAAGAAAAAAAAACAAATGAAAATGATGGTCGACATGATGGTTCCGGAAACCATGTTAACGCGGTTGTGGGTCAAACTTAACCAAAACTGAGATGTCTATGGTCGTCACAGCACTATACTCTTATCAATATAAGACTACTTCCTGTTAAATCTTATATGTAGTTTAATCAATAGTTGTGGACTTTGTGCTAGCTATAATTAAATTAGCAAAGGAAAGGTTAACGTTTTATAATTGACAAAATTATATTGAAATGATACACAAACGTTGTGGAATCTATTTCTAAAGGGTTGAAAGCATCTCTAAAGTGTTTTATATTGCTAGCCATGTATATTTCCTCAAACAATTTTGCTAGTATGTAGTAAATTGAATGAATTTGGACTAAATACAGTTATGTAGTTCTTGTTTTAATTGGTAGAAATATGATTGTGATTATAAAAAATTTGTAAAAATTTACAATTTTCTATCTAATGCAACACTAAATGAAAATTTGTTCGACAAATTTGTTCGATCCTTCATTATAAGGGCTCACTCATAGTGAAAAACTTTTTAATTATTATTTTTTATTATTTAAATAATTTTCAAGAAAAAAAAAATAAAAAATATTACCAAAAAATTTGTTTTTTAAAATTACTGCGATCTTTACGAAGTAAAAATATATACTGTTACATGAAATTATACTGTAAAATATTCAGTGAGTTCAGTATTGTTTAAATTGTTTTAGATTTCTGATATGATATGAAAGTAACTGATATGTTTTCTACTTTATATTAAAAAAATAAAATATAATAAAAAATGTTAGTAGACTTTGAAATAATTGTAATAAATTTGATAATAAAATAAGTAAAGATAACTTGGCTTCTTAAATAAAAACTTGAATTTCTTTTGTAATTAAATCTTTTCATTTATATGAAATATAAATATTACAGTAACACGCGTTTTATTGCGTTCGGGGGTGTGTAGTTAAAATAATAATACTATAAAACAAACAAAAATATATTAAATAAAACAATATAAAACAGTGGCAAAATCAAAACTATAACAAATAGTGAAAAATAAAAAAAAAACTAACTGACGTATTCATAAAAAGGATTTTGATTCATAGAAGCTATATTGATTGAATTTTCTAAGGAAATTTGTCTATCATTTATTTGTAACTGTAAATAATATGGTGTCAAAATACAATTAAAATATTAAACCTGTTCCTGCACAAAAAAGCAACCATAATGCGAGTACGTATGAAGTCCATAATAACAATCATACGCCATGACACACATTGCAATTGCGTCCAACGTCAATTTTAGTGGAAAAAAGTAAAATTTTCAACTTTCTTTTCATGAATAATTCCGCGCTTCAATTCCTAACACTTTACCTACATAAATTTCAAACATTTGAGCAAGTTGGCAACTCTGTTTAAATATATACAAGTGAGAATGTTTAAATTAAGTTTTCAAATTGCTGAATCGTAAACAATTGCATGGGATTTTTTTTAAATTTGTTTTAATTACAATTTTACCAAAATGGATTAGAATACTGCAGGCGTGCACTAAAAAAATTATGAGGATATTTTACTAAATGTTGTTATTATGTGTAAAATTTGGTATTTTAAACATTTCATGTTTTTGTGAAGATTCGCAAAATTTGTATGTCTTCCGTGGTATGGAAATTACGTTGTTTTCATTTGTTTAGGATTTTATATATGTATATGTAGTTAATTGTGGGAAGCTCACTTATACATACTTATAGTGCAAGCCCAGGAAAATGTGGGGAGTGATCTATTCTATCTATCTATCGCATTTTTTTACAGAAATGTTTTTGTTGAAAGTATAACGAAAATAAAAATGTAAAATATTTTGGAAAATATGTATTGTATGAGTGACGGGGAAGGGTTTACAAAAAAGTTGGAGGTGAACAGTGTTATTTTGACCGTTTGTAAAATGCACCCATTTTTATGTTCCTCACTTGGAAATAATTTCTTCCGTAATATTGGTTTTCGTCCACATAGTGCATTGATAGCCATCCATGATCAAACAGCAGTCGTGCGATGTTTTAAAATTTTTATACACATTTTGTATAATTTTTAAGAATGATTTTTTTTAAATACGTTCATTTAAACAAACACTGAAAATATTAACAGTTACTGGCTTTCACTGAAATTTCTATTCACTAAAAAGCTAGTTTAGACTTCACATTTGCTAGTACTAGCATTAGCTATCCCTTTTATTTGCTCTGCCCATTGTCCTTGTCGCCAACTTAGGATAAGAGTCATTTCTTTAACAATGTAATAAGAAATGTAAAATAAAAAAGCTATCAAGAAAAGCATGAATACTTTGAGTGGCTTTCACGAAAATTTTTGCATTATTCTTTCAGAGTAACGCATTAAATTTCTTGAAATTAGAAATTAAAAAAATTGCTAATCAAATATTTTTTTGTTTTGCCGTAAAAAAATATTTATTTTATACACAGACTGATTATTCCTATTTATATTTTTATTTCTATTTCTCTCTGATTCCTATTTCCTTGGACCAGTGCTCAGAGGATGCCCCCTACTTATGCAATGCATAGCACCGGCATTTTAATAGAAAAATCTGTATTTATTTTTCAATTGTTTTTACTTTTTTTCTATAGGTTGATTTGAATTTGAAACAGCATACTAAATTATGAGCGGCTGTTCACAGCTGTCACATTTTCATATGACTTTGTAGACCTCCCAAAAATTACTTGCAATTGTTTTTTTATGAACTGAGTATGAGTCTAGGGAAATGGTTTTATATCTTATATTTTCTGTTTTTTTGGGCATATAGAAATTACCTCTATCTTTGCTTTAGTAAAATAGTAATTCTCATTACATTCGCAAGATTTGTTTACATACACTTAAGCGTATCTTTTTTAATGTAAAATGTGACAGCACACATTAAACACATGTATAGAGGTGCATGCTTGCATGGTCATTTATTAAACAAATTCGCTAAGTGGGTGCAAATTTTACAATTTTTAATTCTCGTTTGCGTTGTACACTTTTGGTTTAATTTATTTTTATTTATTTTTTGTTTTTGTACAGTCTAGAGTTTTTTTTGCTGATAAAACATTTTATATGTGTCTCTTCGATATCATGGTACCGGTAGACACTGATACCTTGGTGCAGCTCACTTAGTTGGTTTAGCATATGAGTAAGAACGTATGTACGAGTATTTATTATTGTAAAACTTAATGGTTGGGTTTGAATATGGCACCTTTTTTTGTGACAACACAAATTCTAAAGCCATATAAAGAAAAGTATAACGGTAGCGAAATATAAAACAACGACAATCTGCAACAAAAACAAAAGTAAATTAAAAGAGTATTCTTCCGAGTCGTTAAGCATGCACACCGTATTTTACTGCCTCACTAGATGATGACAATGGGAGCTGTTGGTTTGTTTAGTTCGTTGGTTGGTTACTCAGCTCTCTATACCTGTTGGTTGACTGGGTGAATGGTTCAGTGGTTAACTGCCACACACACATCGTGTTATTGCTGCATTTAGTAACATGGTTTTACATAATTTTCAAATAGTTTTTTTTTTTTTTTGTTCTGTTCCACTTTTGTTTTGTGTTCACCGCTTTTATTGCCTTTTTTCTCACCATGTTTCCCATGTTTTCGCTTAGTTAGTGTCCTGTGTATGTGCAAGTTCATGTTTCTGGCAAAATTCAATGTAGCGAATTGTTGTTGTTGCCAGGAAGTTGGAACAACACATTTGGGGCCAATAGATCTGTCTGTCTGCTTGTATTTGTGTATTTGTATGTACATATTATTATATACGTATATGTATATATGTGCGGTTGTATGCATTACCAAAAGGAAGTTGTAGTAGGATATGTTATTATCGCCAGCATCATCATAGTCACCAGCATCACCACCAATATCAGCAGTAGCAGTAGCAGTAGCAGCTGCAGCATCAGCAGCAGCAACACCATCTTCGTAATCATTGTCATCACTACTGTTCCTGTTAATGTTGTTTGTGGGCTCTAGAGTACATAATGTCATTGTAGAGTTTACATAGATGGCAAAGGGATAAAAAATCTTATTTAGCAAAAGCAAATTTAATTTTATGTAACTTGTTTTAAATGAAATTAAATATAAAAAAAAACAGAATAGTTACAAAACTGTTCACAAAAATGTAAATTTAACTAAATTATAACTAACAAACAATTTGTAATTAAGATTTTTTACTGCACTTGATATGAAAATAATTAAAAGTTAATTCACTTTGACAACATAATCTAGAAGAAAAAATATATTGCTATAATTTTCCTTGTTATTTTCAAAGAATTTATAAAATTTAAAACGGACAGGACCTTTGATAGATCGACGAATAGTGAGTAATTTTATAAATACTTATAAAAAGTAAACGGTAAAGTTAAAATATTGACAATTACTAATCACTTATGAGTAGGAAATGTAGTTTTTGCGACACTTGCTTATTCTCGCTCATATGTGGCATTTAAGTGTCCTTGCAAATAGAGGAAAACGTTTAGATATCACAGTCATTAGTACGATATTTTCAACATTTCGGTAAAACTGTTTAATGTTTTAGTCTCTTTTTTAAACAATTTTTAAATTTCAACTTTCAAAAAACTTATGTGAATTGGTAATTTAGTATTCTAAAAGAATTTTCTAGAAATAGTTTAGACTATTCAAAGCATAGAATCGGATTACAAGACAAAGTAAATTTCATAAGTACAGGGTGGCGCAGAATGAGCTATATGGTTTATAACTTTTTTAATTATTATTTTTTCTTTGTTTTTTTTCAGCATTTTGTGAAGAAGACTTGGGGAATTAATAATGAATCGTTACACGATCGAACAACGTACAAAAATAATTGAATTTTATTTTTCAAACCAACAGTCTATTGTGTTGACACAGCGTGCATATCGTCGTCATTTTAATGTGCGCATTGCACCCACAGCGCCAGCAATAAACCATTTGATTGCAAATTTTCGTCAACATGGGTTTGTAAGAACCCTTCCTGGTACCGGAGGAATACCTACCGTGCATACTGGTCAAAATATTGAACGTGTACGGGAGACCGTGCAGCATAGTCCATCAACATCAACAAGGAGGCGTTCGACACAACTTGGACTATCACGGCTATGCTAAAAAGAGCAAGTATGTGCGAATTAAAAAATAGACATCACTTCAAGGATATCATTTTTCAAAGCTAATTGCAAAAAATTCCCCAATAATATACTGTATTTAAAAAAAAAATTATAATAATCGCATAAATAAAAAAGTTATAAACCATTTAAACCATATAGCTCATTCTGCGCCAAACTGTATAAAAAAAACATTACGAAATCCATTCTTTTTTCACCAGACTGTCGAACTGGAACCGAACCGAAAACCGGAAAAAACCAGTACTTATAACTAAATCGTAACTGTAACCGAAACCAAATATTTTAAATACAGAAAACCGTAACCTTAATCGGAACGAATTTTAATTTCGGTTTTTTTTTCGTTCCTTAAACTCGAAAAAAATTATACCCAAAATACTTGACGAAACAAACCAAAAAATTTGCTTCAAGTATAACAAAAATTAAGTAATGAAAAGGACTATTGTAAGTTTAAGATGGTAAATTTATAACTCCATTTAGAAGAGAAAAAATAACAGGAAATCATTTCTCGTATTCTATTTATAGAAAATAATAAATATAACCACACACAGTGGACAAAACACGAAGAACGCTGATGATGAAAGTGTAGCAACTTTCGAAAATGGCATGCTGTTCCGTTCTGCTAGTGGATGTCCGTTTAATTTACAAATTTTGTTCTTTGGATTTAGTTTGTTTCTTAGTATATAACTGTCGCATGTAATTCTCAGTGCCTGTAAAGGTATCAAAGGTATCAATTTTCAGTATCAACCTAATGAAACATAATTATCTACATTAACTGAAAATTTCCCATTTGAAACAGTCAAAAAACACAAATGGTGCTTTTTTGTTCGGAAGAGTTCACTACTTGTTCTGGAAGCTTAATATTTCGGTTACAATTTGTTTAAATGAACGTTGCAAAGTTCGAGATTTAATTCGCTGCTCATGGCTGCTTCTAAAATTTCTTCATAAACACTTTGCGCGTAATGAGATTGACATTATTTCTTCATAAATTATGGAACATTTACGTAATTTTTTTATCGCTGTTTTCATCACTGGCATACAAATATTCCTATTCGAATCCACTAAAAACATTTTCTACATCATTTTCAGTCACAGATTCCCTCCCCTGTTCTATGTCAGATGAATTGCTTATTTTACAGCGAAAGTATCGTCAATATTTGAATTCAATATCAGCACTTCAGGTAGAATGGTTTGAATTTGGTACAACGGCTTTATAAACGACAAATGAGGTGATTGAGCATACAGGAAGAGGTGTTCATCGAAATATTCACAATGAAAGTAACGTGGTAGCCGTGTCTCCAAACTGCTAAAAGTGACACATATGTTTCAACGGATAGTCGTCAATTGGGTATTATCTCAACAACATTGCAGATAATTCCTAATCATGTATTATTCAAACAAATTTGAAACAAAACCCTTATGTATGCCCATAAAAGCTTATTTCATTTTATTACAAAAAATAATACCAACTGCCTTCAAAAGCTTCTAGTGATGATATACATACATAACTTTAAATATTTTACAATCGTTGAGAGAAAAAATAAAATATTTAATGTCATATCGGGTTTAATCAGATATTTTCCTTAATTTGATGTCCCTTCTTTTAAAGCCAAGAAATAATGCCAATAAAAAGGCCATCAGCTTAAAAATAAGCTCATTTAATTTATAAATATATACTCAGACTGATACTCACAAGCCAAATGTTAGGGTTCTTTATAAAAAGAAATCTGTAGCATATATACATATGTACATCTGGCTGTATATATGTATGAATGTGTATATATACTTATATATATATTATGTGCTAGTATGCATGTAATTTAGAAAATATATTAAAAATGAAATAAAAAACTTCACATAATTCTCAATAAGTCCATTGAATTAAGTGGAATTTGTGTACAATAAACAGCCAGAAATAGATTAGTATCCAAGTAACTTCAGATGACAACAACAGATAACAACGACCGTGCCACCAATGGAGAAATAAAATCGAATGACAATAATGCTTAACACTTGAATAACGAAATTTCTTTATAGATAAAAAAGACTGCGTTACAAATACAATGTCGCTCATTGATGATTGCATGAAGCATCAGCGTTGATAAAAGACTATTCTTAATAAAAGCTTTCAATTATTTTTTATTAAAATTATTGTTTTCTTCAATTACGCTTCCAATTGGCGCATTAACAAAATGTCATAAGTTCATATGTTTAAAAATAATACCTAAAATTATGACTGCTGGTCATAATTTAGTGTAGATACCAGCAAAATATCAGCTGATAAAAAGAAATAAAATAAAAAAAGTGAAAAAATCAAAATAAATTATCTCCTCTGCACTAGAACAATAATTTTAAATATTTTAGAATATTATGACATTTTGACATAATGGTATCTTTCCTTGTGAATCCCCCAAATATTCTTCTAAAATCAACTTATTTCTTATTTATTCAATACAAAAAGTTGCAACAAAAAATTTTAAGGGTGTGTCAAATAAAAGAAATTTTAATTTCAAAAAGGCACGTTTGGTAAAAACCAAAAGTGAAAAAGTATGTTTTGTAAAAAAAAAACATAAAAAGGTCAATTTGTTAAAATAATAAATTTTAAAATTATTGGTGCTACACAATAATGACGAAGGAGGGCGTTCTGATGTGAATGCGGATTGCTATAAGCTGAAGCCGGTATTGTTCAGTCCCAAGTAACTATGTCTTCGCCATTGAAACTTCCGAAAACAACTGACATACATAGACACATAGAAAAATGCGAGATGTTTTTTTTTTTTTTTTTTTTATAATTTTTGTCAGAAACTGGACCCAGGTTTTGGTTTTGTAGTCAACGTGCAGACTGATTCCGCCTTCGCCACCCTCATATTGCAGGAAAGCATAAAAATCTAAATGCGCCATTGGTTTTAGAATGACTTTAATTTATTTTGGTTATTCTCAGCATGGTCATTCAAATGATACCCTTTTTGTAGCAATGCATTAAAAATAACTAGTCCGCCATCTTGGAAGTTCCGCCATATTAGATTTAGAATAACGTCACGCATCTAGCCATACATTGTCATTCTAACTAAACGGGTATAAAATATTTCAGCTCGGTTGAAGATATCTGCTCTTAAAATTTATTTGCAAGATTTCACCCGCACACACATACATTGCAAGCTAAATAAAATCTTTTGAAAACCTTATCTCTTTAACAAATCCTATAGAGTCGTATGCAGTAATTATTTTAGCTTTTTTTTTTGTTTTTCATTTAAAATCTTTCTCTTTCCACTGCTTAAATGCAGTTTTTACTTTGTTTTAATTTTGTAGCCTTCTTTTTCAATTGAACTCTGTCTCTTCACGTCGCACAAGTAACAAAATTAATTCGTATAACGACAACAACTACAATAATAAGTTCACAAAATAAATTAAGAAGAACTTTTAAAGTGAATCTTAATTCGATTGTATCATGTCATCAAGTTGATGGAACAAGAATTGTGCATTGTCAAGTGAAACAAGATTCTCACAACAGCAGAAATGCAAACATCACATCATCATCATCACCTCCACCATTCATTGCACTGTTCTATGTCGACAGCAACATCATCATTATTATTAATAAACTATAGAAAGTATTAGAGGAAAAATCTGAGAAAATGTTTATCATATACATAGATGCTATTCAAGCAATCAAAAAAAAAAAACGAAAAATCTCCTAAATTGTATAAAAGTCCCTTAATTACTGTCGAAAACTTTTATATAACTTTTACAAATCTACACAAACGCATATGCATTGCGTCGTCAGAATCTATGGAAACGAGTAAATGCTTTCATGCATTTGCAACTTCTTTCATAACAACGTATGTGTGTATTTGTCAGTGTGTGTGTGTGTTTATATGTGTGTATTTGAAAAGTACAGAACAAATGAACTTATTCATTATAATTCTAACATTTGACTTTTGTTTCTTGAATGGTAGAAGTGCAATTGTCTGTATGCAGACTCTACATTTCTATAAACGTTTTCTAGTCAATTGCGTCATTTGACTTTGATTTAAACATTTTGCCAGTTATTAATATTTATTAACCCTAGAAAGATACACTTATATGCATAAAATTTACGAATACATTTTAAAACACTGTATATTTCTTTTAAACTGGATTGAATACGTCGCTGTGCATCTCGGACATCTGACTCGTAGCGTACAACTTTCGCGAGGCAAACACGCTGCTGTGTATAAATATTGAAAATTTTTAACTAAAATGAATATACTTACTAAGGGAGTCAAAGTTACGCATGTTTTTCTCTCTCCATTAGAAATAAGAATCTTAAGCTAGAATTAATTTTTGTTGATTGCTGATGCTTTTGTTTTTTCTTTTTTTCATAATAAATATTTCTTTAGTTCTGGTGTTTCTATTTCATTTATATATCTAAAATATACTCTAGATTAGTTCATTCGAAATAAGTAAATAAAATAACACAATATAGAGAATACAAATCATGCCTCCTATTTAAGCATGATTATTGTTGAATTGCCAACTGGGTATACTTTTTATTACTTGTCTCAATTAGTCAAATTCTTATGCAGTGGTCAATGCACTAGTTTCGTGCATTAAAATAATAACAACAAATACATAAATATAATGCAAGTTACTGCTACTCGAGACATTCATTGTAAATCAATGTAGAAAAAAATAAGAATTTTGGACCAAAACTTTATATATTGAAAAACTATGCATAAAAAACGTAAACCTGAGTACCCAACAATACTTAAAATATATTAAGAGTTGAAATGAATTTTTGTTACCATTAAGTACAGTCCATTTAAAACCTTTGAATAAATAAGTTCTGAACAATTTGTGAAGGAATAATTATTTAACGATAAGTGATGTAATTTATATAGAATTCAATTTTGGAATTTGGTAAGTCATCACAGGGCAAGAAAAAGCTCTTGTCCGCAACAATTATCTTTACCGTATATCAGGATATGCTTATCTTTTTCGGGTTAAACAAAAAAAAAATCTATGAAAATGCTCTTTTTAATTTGAAAATTCTAACCAATGAAATTTTATTCGATCTACAATTCAGTTAAGCGTCTCGTACATGAAAAACTACTTCAATGAAAAACAACTTTTTTTATGGCATACAATGTCGGAAAAATTAGATTTTGAAAAGCAATTTGCTTAAAAAATCTTTTACTATTTCTCTTGCACTGCTGTATATTTTCCAAATACGTTTTTAAATTTCTCCTTCTTACGTTTTATTGCTCGATTATGGATTGCAACCGAATTTCAGTTACGCTAACCAGAAATTTGTGATTGCCAAGAATCCTGGGTCGGTTGAATTTTGTGCGGGTACAGGCCCAAGTCAACGCAAAATTCGTCAAGTTGTGGTCTGCGAAAGGCCGAATTCTTGTGAACGACGCAATATAGACTGCCTCGGATCCTCTTGCACGCTCTCACGAACAGCGGTGATATTTTCGGCAGATCTTGCGTTTCTTTGACGAATGGGATCTTTTATTGAAACAGTCCTCTCGGTTGGACGATTATGGAGACCGTAATATGGGCGAAGCGCGCTGTACATTAAACGAAAAGAACACCCGTTTTTAAAAAACGATTTTATTATTTGTATGTACTGTTCAAAGCTATATCCGTGCAAGGTTATTTGTAATAACTGACTGAATAAATGACAAGTAATTTGACAGATGTAGCTTCAACAAGCAGGCCATTCTTAAGTGACAAAGTTCCCTGTTGGAAGACCTTTTATATCGCTCGAGCTTCTTGCACTTCAAGTGATATAGTATTACAGTATTAAAAATATTTATATTTGATAGTATTAAATTATTAAAGCCATGCGATAATTAATAATTGCTTCTATATGAGCTGCTCCTCCAATCGGTAGTATCGTATACTCGTACTTGCCAAAATTATAACAAAGCTTCTCGCATAAAAAATGTTTAACGATCGGTTCACAAAACGCTGAGGATTTTCTTCTTTGCTTTTATACTTGGTGGTGCTATTGGCTGTGAGTGTTAGCGTGTTGATTCTGTAACGAGTAGATTCACAGTTCACTTCCCCCTCAGGCCAAACATTTTTCTGATAATTCTAAACCAGCATCGTCCTCATTTGTCAGTATTTGAGTTATAAAACATAGGCTTAGTATAATATCAAATAACAAATAGCTTCACAATTATGTGTCACCATAGCAGCACAGAACCAGCAACCACAGAACCAGCAAATTCTTAAAAATATGCAACAGTAGAGTTATGCAAGAATTAAGCATAATTCCTGCATATCCCTCCACCAACTGTGTCTTTTCTACACTATCAGTATCCATTTACTTATGGCGCATGCATTGCATTGAATAAAAACCTTGCCATGTACATACGAGTAGATATTTTTTAAGTTTTTTGATGACAGTTAAATGACATACAAATTAAGTATCAATTAATTGGTAATTTTGGGAAATGTTGTTTTGCTTCATTTGCTTGCCGATTTGAATAGACTGTTTTAAAAAATTATTATCTGTTTTACTTTTTGATGACATTTGAAGGGCTTTCAAATTAAGTTTAAAGTGTTGTTCTTGATGCGAGTAGAATTTATGAACATAGAAAAGTGTTTAGTACATGTCCTTTCAAGTTGTTGTGTCAACTTTTCGCTAACAAACTGGTGTTCTGCTGGATTCGCAATGATACGAGTGTTACAAGTACGAGTGGTTTTGGTGTAGTTGTACTATAGTTTGATGTCGTTGTTATTATTGCTATTAATATAATTATATTTAAGATACAACATACATAATAGGATTTTCATTTCAAAAAGATTCTCGCTTAGATGCACAAGACCTAAAACCAATGCGTAATATTACGACTTATATTTACATCTGTTTAAACATGGTATCTCCTTCACAAGCATTCGTTTGTATAACATGCATGTATGTACGAGTACGAATGTTTGTAGAGCAATCGTATAGACGGTGAACAATGTGAACATAGTCAGGCAATTAAGATGCCTTTACAAGATTTTCCATGTATCGTGTATACTAAATTCAAACCTGGTTGTTATTTATGGCCTCCTAGAATTAAGAGATGCCAACAAAATTAATTCTTAACTGCCTGTTTTTTTTTTATTGGAAACAAAAATTACTTGTTTTTGCTTCCAATACAAATTATTGAAGGAAATATGATTATTGTTGTATGAGAAAATTTTTTGGATTGAAAAAATTTGGATGATACGCGTATTGACCTGTGGCTCTATTACAGTGTGTAGAGCGTAATCTGTTTTTTTACAACTCCATTTAATACTCTGCAATAACAGATTTCACTGGAATGGTAGTGATGATGTAACGAGTACAAGCAAAGTATGAGTGAATGAATTGTCTTCATTTTGATTTAGGAAATGAAACCTTGTTTCATTGTAATAAATCTTTGCGTCTGCTTCTGCGACGTTTCTCAAGTTGTTCTTATAAATTTTGCACTTTATTTCAATGGTGTCACGGTATGGGACTGGTTAAATTATTTTGCCTGTGTGATTTTGATTTCCTTTTTTCCCTCATCCTTTTCAACATCGTTTCATAACTCTGAGCAAATTTATTCATTTGCTCACTTGTTCATCAGTTCGTCACACTTTGAAATGTTTCGTTATTTTCATATTGCTCGTCTTTTAAATTATATATTGCGGAGTTAAGTTTTTTGTGAAAATTTCTGCAGAAATCCTCTTCTTATACTCACTCGTACATAAGTGTTAAAGACGATGGCTTTAAGAATTTTCGTGCTTTAAGAAGTTTTGTGTCGTGTGTAAAAAGAATGAGCGGTGAATTAGCTGAAATGAAAATGGTTAAAAAAGCATCTTATTAGATTTTGTTCTTATTATTCTTATTAGTTTTTGTTAGCATTTTTAAGAGATTTATAACTGCCACGAGTAGTTTGATCATCGGAAGATTTATTACTCACAATGACGTGACAAAACAATTTTTTTTGATTTAAAGATTTATTTTAGGCAGCCAAATAATAACAACATGGGATAGTTAGAATTTATTTTGCATCGTAAGATGTGAAAAATTTTTGATGAAAAAAAAATGAATTTTTTTTTAAGTTACTTTGTTGCAAAAAATATTTGATATCAAATCAAGGTGATGTCTTATTGGATAAAATGATACTTGATTAAAATGGCTGTGTGAAAGGCAATTTTTGAATTCGCATTTAATTACTCGTTTATTTAATTTTAATTTAAAGTTAAATTTTAAAGCAAACTTTTTTTTTTTAAATATCTTAAGCATAACCAATTTTAAAAACTCTCTCTTTTATCATTTGCTTTGTATTAAGCAAATATTTTCTCAATAAGTTTTTCATTAATAAATCAAAATTTCACAAATCTACTTCACTTGGCTTATTGCACAAAACATAACCTGAATAAAATTAAAAACTAAAAAAAAAATTCACTGAAAGGATTTATATCTTAAAACTAATATATCAGGTAAAACATTTACAAAATTTCATAAGCGTCAGTCTTCAATATACACGAGAGGTCCGAAAACTGATCTCAACAATTTAAACGCAGAGAAAAAAAAACTCAAAAGGAACAACATTCATCGTCGATTCGACGAAGGATTACCTTCCAGGGTTAATTTAAGCGAGAACTGAAAAAAAGGAAGTATAAATAAATACTAGCCCAACTCACAATCTTGTGCATTTTATTTGGAAAATTTTTACAGTCGTAAAATTTTCCCCCAATTGTGAACACTTCTTTTGGTTTCGTTTGCAACACTTCCCGGCAAAAAGTGATTCTTTAACAAGAACATGGAGAAATATTGGAGTGTTTTTTAAATTGATTTTTTTGTATTAAAATCTATTACAGAGTATATACGGAATGCTCCATGATTTGGTTACCTTTTAGCATGTGTTCATATTAAACAAAACAGCTTGCCATTAATACAATGCAAAGTACAAAAATTAAATTGCAAGTGCACAGTTGTTCATATAAATTAATCGGCAGACTTGAATGCATCTTACATCATCATGATCTTGTTAACATTTAATATGGCATTAAAAATAAATTCTGATAAAGAAGTGCTTAAGAAGTCATGAAAATACCATTCACTTTTTTTCCTGGGCACTAATGCATCTGGTATTATATTTTTTCTGATTATCATTTGAGGCAGTAGATTATTAACATTGAGTTAGTGTTTGAATAACATTGACGTAGCAATATAAGAATATTGAGCAGACGTAGTAAAAAAGTAAAATCATCAGCAAAACCAGAAATTGACAATAAGTACGTTGTTTGTATGATTTATAAACAGTTTCGCCAACTCATCGCTTTTAGCACTTTTTTTTGCTTTTTCGTGCTGCTACGTAAATGTTATTTTATATACACTTTAATATTATTACGATGCTACTTCAATGTTATTCTAAAACTCCCTCAATAACATTAAACTGATACCTATAAATTCTTCTAGTGCTACTTTAATTACATAATATATTATATGCTCCTTCCATAACTACTAGAGTAGGTATTACTACGTTAGACAGATTGCTGAATGTAAAGATAAAGGAAGGTCCTTCATAGCACACTTGGGTCCAATTTTATTATGGTCTTATTGTGATACCTGTTGTGAAAAGATTTTCGACTGATGTAGTGATACAGACTAGAGTCTCTGCTAGGAATCAAACCGCAGACCCCAAAAACTGATAAAATAACGCACTACTCACTCAGTAGACTACCGGATAGTAGTAGTAACAGTTATAAAAGTTAACTTGCTTTTACAGCTACTAAAATTTAAAGGTAGCCAGAGGATTAAAGAATTTTTTAAGTTAGGTTAGGTTGAAAAGAGAGTGCAACCACATCCTCTAAATCCCACAGGGAATTACAACTGTGTCCAAAGAAGGCGTGTTGTGCGCTCTACGGAAGATCCGGGGTACTTTCACACTTTCACTTAAAAAATTTAGTCCGCTCTATATACGCTCTTAAGTGTGTCCAATCCGAGTACCTCACACGTTGAAGATTCTGTATGTAGGTTCTTCGGAAAATCCGTCCCCTAATTCCGCTAAATGCTGGACAGTGGCCTAGGCAGTGTTCGAGTGTCTCGTCTTCGCATGCCCTGCATGCAGTGTCCACAGCCACTCCCATGGGTGCCAGATGTAACCTCAGCTCCATGTGACCGTTTATTACAGCAACCAGTCTTCGAGTGTTGAGCTTTTCAGTCTTAGTATCTTCCTCGACTTCTCCTGATTCTGTTCATCCCAAAGTATTTGGGTCAATATGCCCACAGTTTAATCTGCCAAACCTTCCTATATTCCCCATTATTTTCTGCGCTGCTACTAACAGTACAGACTATTTTGTATTTTTTCGTTGCTACCACTACTTAGGCACATGCATGTGTGTGCATGTTGTTGGTTATTTTTTATTGCCTTCACATCAATTATGTATTTTTACAATTAACCACAAACATAAAATTTAAATTACATAAACACATACTTACATGAGAGTAATAAAAATCTGAATAAAAAATTACAGATTTATTTGTTTATTGAAATCTTTTTTTATTGAAATATTTTTTAAAAATCTTTTTTTTTAATCTTCTATGTATAGGTAAACATACTTAGTAAATTCTCTTTGAATATTTTTTTTGTTGTTGTTGTGGTAAAATGTTTACAATAAATTATTTGATTTTTATGTTGTATATAATATATTTAACAATAAATTCAATCCATTATATGTATGTTTTATACGGGATTTTTCTATTTATTTAATATTTTTTTTTTATTTTCTTTTTAAATTTTAATAAATTTTTTCCATTTCATTTCAGTTACTTCATCAAATAGACGAAAAATAGAAAAATTTTTTTCTATGCTGCAGTGTCAGTGAAATTGTTTTAATTTAAGTAAACACACACAGATCGGACACATTTATACCCAGATAAACGGACGTAAGCACAGATAAGAATGACACTTCACAGTGTGGCTGCACAAAAAAATTAATTTTAAGTTTTTACAAAAGAATCAGCAGAAATTTCGACAAGTTCTGTATTTAATATAAAGGATTACACAAAATGGTCTCAAATACACACTTCACTACTTTGCAGTAGTTTCAAGCTCAGTATTTTCGTTCAATGTTTACAATGACACAAACACTTCATATAACATTTCGAAACGAACACTGCATAAATAGGAAAGAGTTTCTCTACAGTGCTTGTGAGTATAAGAGTTCTATTCTATAGTACAGATCAAAACCAAATATCACAATGAAGCTATTATTTCTTTATCTTTATATATATATATTTACACAGTAGTGATGTTATGAATTCCCATTCTTATGACCGAATATTAGCATATTTCATGATATTCGTATTCGTATACGCCAAAATCAACAGAATAATTCACAAATTTTTTCGAATACTTTGCACTAAGTGCATAAAAATTAATAAAATGTTAAAAAAATATGAGTATGTAATAATTTTTATAAAAAAAACACTTTCTTTGAGTAAAGTAAAAAATAATTAAAATATATTTCGCAACTGGTATTAAAATAGGAATAATTTTTTTATTCATATCATGTTATATTAATAACGAAAACTCAGTAGGGAAATCTTGAACTTCAAAAATATATATTTTGATGCATTTTCTCCTTCAAGGATATTGCGATGCGCTGTTGGTGCTGTCACTAAATATTGTCTCGCTATAGAAAAAAGAAGCTCGTATTTTTCTTGTGCTTCGACATCATTTGCTACCGGTTTTCCCACTAAATATTCAGCTATAGTTTGTCCAATTAAAAGATGTATAGAATAGCTTGAAATGTCAATGTTATTGACGCAAAGGGGAGTTTTTTTCATTGACTATATATTAAACAAAAAAATCAAATCTGCACTGTTCTCTGAAATTGTCTTCAAAAACAAAATTACAAAAATTACATGTATTCTATTTTATTGACGTGTACAAATACAGTTGCATATATACGCAGCTTAAATAAAACAATTTGGCAGATTTCTCCACCTTCATAGTGGTAGCAGTTTTTTGCTATTCATTTGTGAAAAATTTACAAAAATCTTATATCTCTTAAATATATGAAAATGTATGAAAAAAATATGTCTCTTAGTTTCTCATGTTTGTACAAAAGTTAAAAACAATACAAAGACGAATAAAGCGAACTATTTTCTGTCTCTTCAAACATGATTAAAAACAAAATTATTTTTCTTGCGCACGAGCGGTAAATGAATGACTATTAAGTCTGCTTCTTCAGTTGGTTCTAGTTAAACGATGTTCTATTTCAATTTCATTATATTTCAGTTGGTTCTACTTTTATTTTGTTCTGTTGGTTCTAAATACTATAATGCAGTATTCGTTTATATGCTCAAAACATTTCGGTATTGAAATGTTTGTTTTCAAATGTAAAAAAAGGAGATGGATAGTGATTGAAAATATTACGATGTTTTTTAAGACATTTTTATTGTGTTTCTCTAAATAGAATATTCCATAATTTTGCGAATGCTTTTGTTTTACATAAGATCAAATAACAATTTGTAGCAAACAATAGCGCAGGCTCATTATTATAGTGAATGCTTTTGAAGAAACAATGTAAAATGTAACGTAATCACTTCGTTTAATTTGTGTGAATTCATTCATTAAAGGGGGAGTTAAAGCTTGTTGCGGTATGGTTATCATTAGTATCTTTGAACATATTAAATCTTCTAAAATTATAAATATTGATTATATTTAGTGTTTGCAATACCAGTATAATTTTGTTAGTTTTTTATGTTTGACGTGAAATTTAATTATTGTTTGTTCTGATTTCAACATAAATTGAACGTAACAACTTAAATGATTGCCTTTGCCAAAGAAGAAATAAGATTAATCAATATTATTTCGAATATTTCATATATATATTGTAGCTGAACTCTTCTAAAAATAATTATAATTTAACATGTGAATAATTTAATTAATGTATATAATTAAATTCAATAATTTTAGTATTAATTGTTAAGTAGTTTTCTTGTTCCGAATCCCATTTTATGATATTAATTATTATTACAGTCAGTAATCACACTGAGCGGACAAAAACATGAAGAACGAGGAAGACGAAGGTGTGGCAGCCATTGAAAACAATATGTTTTTCACAAGTATTTCCAAGATGTTTTTATTATTAATTTCAAATTAACTGAACAAAATACCAAAAACCGGCACAACTATTAAATAATAATTGAAGCAAATAACATGAAAACTACATTACAGTCAAGTAACTATATACTTCCAAGGGAACTAATTAACAGCCATTGTACGTAAATTCATTGCCATTAAAAATTTAAAAATAATTCAGTGATTGTTCCACCATATCACACAATATCGCTCGCTTGCTTAGATACATTCGTGTAACATCGTACGTCCAGTAGTTAGTCTTTTTTGGTATTTGAAGACGTTAAACATTTGTGTTCGTATGGAAAAATAGCAGAAGTCGAATTTTAAACTTTAGAAATATCGCCAATTTAGTGCAATTTTTATTCCAATTGTTTCTTTAAAAAAATATTTAACTTAATATATTAAATGTTCATTAAAGACTAAAGGTACAAATGTTGGAAAAATATTGGTAAATAGAGAAGATTGACACCTTTTCTACTTACGAACTTTTTCGATGCTTTGCTTTGCATCTCAGTAAACCTTAAGAATAGCTGGTGTCTAAATAAGCTGTTTTGAAATATTTGTTTTCTGTTTATTTTATCGAAGAATGTTTCACCTTAAAAACTTAAATTCACTTAAGATTGCTGTATACATGAATCATATTCCATTAGAAGAACTTATTTTAACATAAGCTGTTTGAAAATTATTAATATTTTGAAGCCTAGCAATTATTCAGCTTATGTATTACCTGCAACACGATTTGGTCCAGTTTAGAAATTTTTTGTTATAAAGATTTGTTCAAACGACACATACAACTGTACAGCCAGTCACGAGATTTTAATAACTCAAACTTTCTAAATAAAATATTCTTTTGTATCATTTGCATCGTGCTGTATAAATATCCGTTGATCTTTCACAAAGTTTTTCACTAACTTCTTGGAATTTTTCAGATCAAAACGTATTTAAAATTTTTCTAAAAAACTTTTAAAATTTTATTGTGTTAATAAGGATCCTCATGAGATTGCTTAAATTAACTAGTTGTTTTAAATGATGCAATTTTCAGGGAATCGTGGTATTAGAAATATTAAATAAAATCAACTAGTTAAATTGGAAAAATTACAAGTTTCCGAGTCCAAAATTTTTCAACAAATTTAAATGGACTTGCAATCACTTTTTGATTTAAAGTTTGCGAGATTTTGAGGTCTTAACATGAGGACCCGTATTACGTTTTTCTACAACCATTTCTTTTATGTGGATTATCTAATTAACTATCAATTATTTTAATATTTTTAAAATATAATTAAGTTCTAGAAAAAAGTTACAGTGATGTGCAGAACATTTTTGGGCATATGAATTGTTTTTTTTTGTATTTTTTTGTTTTAGGAGAAATCAATTAAATATTTTTTTTGCAAATTGATTTCATTTTACAATCTAAATTTTTGGGTTTTGCATTTATGGCATGCATTTTATAAGCAACTCTTTTTACAGAAAACAACTAGTTTGTGTTTTATTACAGGGAATGTATACAAAGTTAAGTAAAATAAAACATTTGCAATTCTCATAATTTTTTTTCATAAATTTTTTTATATACTTAAGTATATATATATGTATATGTATATGTGTATATTTTTTTCTGTTTTTACTAAATAACTAATACTAATCTCGTTGTTTATTGAAGTTCCATTTAATCTGCATATATACGTAGAGTTTAAAAAACTTTGTATAATTTTTTTTTCTAGCTCATTAAAAAGATTTTTTATATATACCTACACATATACACATGTACCACTATAACAAATAGTCATCTGTATATGTGATATATACATACATATGTGTGTATATGTTTTTATAAATCTTAAAGATAAATAAACTCGAACTCACACTTTTTGGCTTTTTAAATATGTAGGCATAGTATTTATAAATATTTGTAGCTATAATTTATAATTATAATATAACTTCATAAATATTGCAAATTTTAAGATTTTACATACAATTTCAAATAGTTAATGTTTTTAAAAAGGCAATTAATTTTTGGGTATGAATTAATTACCATGATTTCATTGACAACGTCGAATTTAATGCTTGAACAATTTATAAAATAACTTCAATAGCTTGACTTGATATTTACATTTTAAAATCATGGCATTTTTACAAAAAAAGAAAAAGGCTGACAAGTAATGTCACCTCAATGGCCCACCTGACTGCATGTATTTTCGTCCACCAATTGTCAAAATTTTTCTATATTGTTTGCATTTTTAGTTCTTGGTACTTGTGAAGTAATTAAAAAAAAAACAAATGTAACAAAGAAATGAAAGTATTTCAATTTGATACGGAGCGTAAAGTACTGGTTTTCACTTTCAAATTACCGATTTTTCAATTCAAATTGAAATTTTTAAAATCAAATTTTTTTTTAAGAAGAAATTAATATATTTTCAATACAAGTAAATTTTTGTCCAATTCAAATTCACTTTTTTTCAGTTTTTTTTTGAATTTTACACAAAGTTTTTATACTTGAAATGAATTAAAAAAAAAAAAATTAATTCTTAGCTTCATCCTACAAATGTTCTAGTACATCTTATATGAAATATTCACTGCAGCCGTTCTCGAGATGCAGGTAATGCCAAAATTTATGTTATGGTCATATCAATATAATAATAGTTGTAATCTTAAGAGGATTTGGGTATCTAAGTAAGCTTCATATATGTAATCAGATAGATTACTTTGACCGTCAGTTGTCTTCTGGCTTTTAAAAACATGTTGTTCATAAGCCAACAAAAATTCATTTCCTGCATGCTCATATGGATTGTTATGAGCATCAGTTGGCGACAGGATCCGATGAAAAGGGTAAACATTTTATACCGAAAATTCTGGAAGAATATTTAAACAAAACATTTCTGTTTTAAAAATAATTGTATCCATTTTTTTTAAATTAGAAAAATATCTGTTCCCTGAATAGGTAGAGAGTTAATATATACTAACAAATATTGTGACAAATCGTCTGAACACATTGTATAGCAAAAGAGTAAGTATCATACGATTTTCTATGTCTGTCGACTATACAAGGATGAAACTTTAAAACGGTCGTAAAAGGGGTTACAGACGTGAAATTTTAAAACGCAGATACACGTACATCTAGTAGAATCAGTTGGTAGAATCTTGTTATTTTTTAAGTGTTGGACAGTGTAATCAAAGCAGTTGATTTATGTTCATCAAGTTGAAATGAATTTTTAGTATATTTATTATTTTGTGGAATATATTTTGCATGAGCAAACAAAACAAGTATTAGTTACAAATGAAGTTAACACAACCACCATAGAATTGTTAACCGCTTTTCAATTAATTAAATAGTTTTAATTAAATTAAAAAATTTTTTTAATTAAAATTAAAGCAATTATCTCGATGCAACGAGGCAATAGGTATAAAAATATTTCGAAAAGAAATCAGGCCTTCTCTTTTAGCTCACTTAAACAGATATACAATTGCACTTGTTTTTCAATGAAATCATAGCATTATAAAATTATATTGTTTATTAATTCATATTTGTAAATTGTTTTTCTCTTTTCAAAAGTTATTTTAAGATCATTGAACATGTTTAAATTACATAATAATATTCATTTCATTTCTATTAAACTAATTTCTCTATTATAAATTAAATTATATTTCTCAATTATACAATTTAACTCGTCTCTGTAAAATAACGACATTCAACTTAACTATTCACACTTAACACAACATTTTCTTTGCAATCGGTTTTTAATATTGTTTTCCTTATAATTTTTCTAAGTGTAACTTTTGAAACCGTCATCTAAAAATTACTTTAAATAACATATTTTCTACAATTTATTTGCTTTAAATAATTTTAAATGGTCGATTATGTTGAAACAAAAGCATTATTAAATTTAAAATAAATTTTTAAAAGAACAATTTTTGAACGCATCACTAAACCGTCTTTTCAATTTGGCTGTAAGTAAATATGAAAAATAATTATATTCTTATTTGTAAATTATTGTGAATGTATAAAATAAAAATATGAAAATTATTTGAATATAATATAATCCAATGTCATTGTGTATATTTATTAGTATTCATTTTCAATCTAATTTACGCACTACAATCGCTACTTGTGAATTCTACAATGTCATATATTTAATAAGATATTTACCTTTGTACAACTCTCTCTAAAATATCATTTTTACGTAACAATAAAAGCTATAAATTTTTTGTGAATACATTATAAGCTGTTATTGTATGTTTATAATGGCTTAATAGCCGATTGCAAAAAAACAAAAAAAAAATAGCTGGTTACAATTAACTTCTACAAATAAAATTATAACTTTAAAATAATTAGTAAAATTTATGGGACCGTACTCGCTAACCTAAGTAATTTTTAAACTAAAATGGAAATTGAGTAGACATTCAATATTTTTTTGTGTCTTAATGAAAGATACAAAAAGCATATAGAAATAAAATAATCCTCTTGCTAATGAGATTAGAAGAATAATGTATAGGTTAACGTCACATTAATGATACAAAGTAAGTTAAGACTTATTAAAGTTTAGAAGACTACTTTAAATGATAAACAATGTATTTACATTCTATTCAATGTAAGGAAAAAAAAACGAATGCAACTACAGAGTTGTGCAAGACTTAAGCTCTATTCTTTCTATCACTTCACCAACTATCTCTTCTCTACACTATGAATGCGCAACTACTTCTGGTGAAATGCATTGTATAACTAGGGCAAATCGTCTGGTAAAATAATTAATTACAATTATTAATTTGTGTTTGCTATTTTGTTTAACTGCCAACGGACATTCAAATATATTTTTGAAAAATTAAAATAACCTGACCTGTCTGTCACCTCTGTTGGCAGTTATGCTTTATTTAAATATATTATCATGTTTAATATAGGTGAGATAATTGCTAAATATATACAACAGTAGTAGAATCATTGAACACTAGTAAATAGAAACAATTTTTCTGCTTTTGAAGTACAATCATATAATACCTGCACACAATTTAATTATACAGAGAAGTAAATGTATGAGACTAAGCGAATAACAATGGTCTTGTTTCTGCCATATTTATGAACTATATTTTTTCAAAATCTATTCTTTATCCAAATGTTGTGCAATATTTACTTCATTCAATGTTTATTCAGTCTTTATCAAATATAATACATTTTCCATTTCCTTTTATTTCACTTCCTTTTATTTCACACTCTAAAAGTAGACATATCGTACATATATTTATAAAACAATAAAGAAGTTAAAATTAAAACTTGTTAAATTTAAACATGTATAAAATATATAGTATGTAGTATATCTACATACATACCATTTACTACAAATGAACCGTTCGCGAGTTTCGTTAACAACTTATTTACAAATGTTCCATATCCAACCACAACCACCTGGAAATACATGGGCAAAATGAGTTGAAAAAGAAAAAGAGAGAAACTTACCGTGAAAAATAAAACCATTTTATGAGATCAAGCTTAATATAGACATCACAAATACATTTACAGACGTACATATGTAAATAGATAACTAGATAACGGCTCTACATAGAAACGCAGGCATACGCATACGTACATACATTCATACATAAATGAAATCTACACACAATATTCGGTACACATATGTATGTAGTTTTAACATATCAATTATATTTCAAGTAAAACGAGGACACACATGTATTTGTATATGGGTTAAGTAGTTTGTATTATTGCTGTGTAGTTGTTTGGCATGTACATTTAGAAGGAGTGAAAGAGTGAGGGAGAGATATAGAGAGATGGAGAGTATTATGATCCATCATTTCTTCGCCACTGCCACAACACTAAAAAAGAGTTGGTATTATTTTTTGTTATTTTGGTAGGTGTCTGAACTGAAGGAATCAAAAGAAGTTGAAATAAAAAAACACTGATTATTTTTTATTTATATAATAATTTTTATTGAATTTATTTTTATTTCAATTTTGGTTTTTTTCTTTAATTTTCAAAGTAACAATAATAATTCAACATTATAATTTTTCAATTGTGTTTTTTTTTGTTTTGTATATAACTTTTACATGAACATAATTACTTTTTTGTTTTTGTTTTCTTAGTATTGTTTTCTTTTAATAAATGTTTTAAATGTTGTTCATTATTTGAGTTTGTTTGTTTTGTTGTATTATTAAATCCCTATACTTTGTTTTGTTAGTAATTGTATATAACTTTTCTCTTCTCTCTAAAATTTAAAAATAAAATTTATCTTCTGTATATTTTTGAAAATAAACTAAAAATAAAATAAAATATGTAAATTAATAAAACAAAGTTGTTTAATATTTATTTTAATTTTCTATACAATATGAAAACATTGTTTTTGTTTCTTATTATTGTATAACATGGGTTGTTTCATTTTTTAATTATATTTATATAATTTTTAAATATAATAATTATTGCTAATTTTCTCATAGATTTCTTATAAACATATAAAAGAAGAGCAAGCAAAATAAATAAAATTCTAGTTTTGATATTCAAGTTGGGAAGTTCTATTATTTGTAGAATTTATTAGAAATATCAAATATGATTTATGAGCTGGCTCAATAAAATGAAGGAAATTAATTAAGAATTCTCTTCTTAATTTCAAAGTTTTTACTTTTAATTCAAAATCTAGTGGATTTATTTCTTTTAAATAGAATACAGTTTAATTAATTATCAACCAATGTGATTATCTCATTTAGAAGTAGAGTGTTTAATAACGATAGCCATTTTATTATAAAAGAAAAGTAGATCGAGTGTAGAATATTATTGTGTTTCATAGAGCAAACTTAGTGATAGTTTTGTGTATAATATTGAAAAACTTTTGTAGCACAGCTGATTTCTGATAGTTCTCAGTTTAGTTTAAGACTAATATAATTCTTGGAGAAAAATAAGTCCAGGCAGTTTCAAAACTGAGAACTTTCTAGATCTGAATTAGTAGACTAAGTGTCCATGAACAATAATCAATATTAGTACTAATAAGGCTAGAAAAAAAGTTTGCAAAAGAACAGCCAGAGAACGATAGATATGATGGGGTAACTTAAGCCTGCTTTATGGAGTTTTGTAAACTACCACATTTTAAAAGATGTATTATATAAATTAATTACGTGAAATTTTATTATATTTAAAAACATTTACACAACGCCTGTTATATGAACGTAAATTTTTCAGCATTATTTTGTAGCTTTAGATATTTTTTTTTAGTAATAAACAACAAGATAAATATTTAATTGTAACAAAAAAAAAATTACTATATACATATGTAAATATTAATACCAATTTTCTGTAGTTAAAATATTAAAATAACAAAAAGTAAAATAAAAGCTGCTAAATCTTGTTTATTACTTAAAAACATTTAATTTTTTTTTTATTAAACATAATTGGTACATTATTCGATAGAAAAAGCTAATTCTTATTAACATTTCTGAAAACAGTAAAAAAATGTACTTAATATTTTGAGTATCAACTCAGTAACAGATTCAGAGAGCTACTACATTGGTACACTGTCAAAAACTCAGCTGTTGTTTGAAAATATGATGTTGGTTCGGCATAGAGTGTTGTAATTTGTGTATTGTTGTGATTTATATATACATATATAGATATATATATAGTTACACATACAGTCACACATCAAGAGAGTAAGTTCAAGTTCAAAAGAGAAAGAGAGAAAGACGATTAGATATTGATAGAGTTTAGTTATAAAATAAATAGAAATTGTGATTTTTAAATACATACATACATACATAGTATATTAAAATTACTTATTAACTTATTTTGCATTAATACATACATTGATATTTTGTGTAAAAAACAAATTAATATATTCATAAAATTACTTTAATATAGAAAGGCCATAAATAAGATTTTTCTATCTATACAGGAGACGGGAAATAGTTTATAGAAATTTAAGCTTTGTCGTCGGTATTATTTTTTTAGACAGTCGGAACAGACTGATTATTGCCATCAATCTAAATATGAAAAAAATTCAAGTTGAAACGAGCCTTTCTATATTAATGTAACAATATATTCTCATTGCATAATTTTAATAAATAATAAGCAAATAAAATCATGCTTTATAAACAAAAAAGTATTTTTCTTTGCAAATTATACTTTATATATAAAATGAATTAAAATAAAACTTTAAATTACAAAGCTCTTTTGATAAACATAACTGTTTGTTTGAACAAGCAACTAACTGTTCTCTAAAACAGAATAATTTGTTCGAGAATTAACAGTGAAGAGAACAATAAAACAGAGAATACAAAGTTTGTTTTTGTTTGCGTTGTAAAATTATCGACCAAAATTTGTTTTGTAAATTTAAAAAAAAAAACGGTTTTTTAGATTTATCTTAAAGTCTTTATAGTTTGCTTTAAATTTCAATCAAATATTTCTATTTATTATTTGCTTAAGTGCAAATATGTATTTTTCCTGCATGCTGTTTCATGTTTCTTTTATCTGGAGTGCAAATGTAAATATATATTTTTTTGTAGTTGCTTCACTATGGACAACTTTTTTAATACTATCACAGCTGTTTGCACGCGTTTTATGTACTACATTTATAAAACTGCTATCTTTACTGTAAGATTTTTTCTAAAGACTAAAAAGATTTTCTATGTACAGCTGATAAAGCTCGTATTTTTCTTACTACATTTTTCTTATCACAAATCAGCTTAAGCTATTTGTTAATATTTTCTCTTTAGCTGAGAATTTTTATATGCTTTTAGTAGGTGAAATACTATTTACAGATCAATTAAAGAACTAGTTTTCCTTATTGATAATATATGGCATGTAGTCGGACAAAAAACAGTGTCAATTAGAGAAAATAGTTACTGTGGTAGGAAAGAAATATTGTAATGAGAGATTTTTTTGTGGGTTTCATGAGTTGGGAATTTTTTTTTTAAAGTTACTAAAAACTATTTTAAAGCGACATATTTTGTTTTTCGCTGCACAAGGTGTTCGAATTTTTCAGTGTCAAACAAAATTGTTATTATTGTTATTAAGTTTTTTTTTCTAAAAAGAAAACCGGATTATTAACAATGCGATAGTAAAATTAAAACCCAAAAAAGGTCGGTGATTAAGGGATATACAAGAAAGAGACATTCATTTCTAAATATGCAACATTTTATAGTAAAGAATAGAAAATGAAAAAATATTTTCGTTTATTCCCATAACTTCACCGTTGCAGATCGTAAGTGACAGAAAATGTTTATATAAATGCAGTTTTTTCTCCGAAATTTAATGGAAGCTAAAAGCTTCCAGATTCAAGCACACTTGTCACTTGGTATAGGCTACTTTAAGTAAAACTTATTGCATTCTAAAATATTCATAGTTTTCATCTTACGCAGTTTACTTCGGTAATCTCTTAAGATAAGAGGAACGAAAAGACGCTTAGGTATAGAGTAAAGTTAAAAACAGACGTAATCAGGTCAGAAATAAACCGTTGAAGGAATAAATACATTTCATTTATAAATGAGTTAATTTAATTTAGAGGCAAATTCCGTATATTACGGCAGTACATATATACAAATAACTTGTAAAATTAAATAACTATTTTTGCATTTATTCAACGAGAGTCAAAATTAACTACGATTATTTATCTACGTTTGTTATTCATTTGCTGATAATATCCAAATCGTCTGATTTTTCAAGAAAAAAAAATTTCTTTTGAAGAAGTTTATTTTGTTTGTATATTTCGTAATTGTCAAAGGTTTTTTTTATGAATTTGGTAAATGCCTACGGACGATTTTGATATTAGCACCAAATGCACATATATACTAGCTAAACCATATAACAAACATAGATAAATAATTGCAAAATTAAAAAAAAAAGTATACTAAACATACATGTAGGAAAATTTTGCCACGTTACGCTATGTCACGTAACGTTTCAAACTATCGGTTTTAAAAGAAAATCACTCAATGTTTATTTATATATAAATCTTGTGTAACAATATTAAAAATCTTTTCTAATAATATTTTTGAAAAAGAGTAGCATGTCTCGTTGAATATAGAAAATAACAATTTCTCATTTTCTCACGTTACGTTAATCTCTTGGTTATATCATAAAAACTCGAAGTTCGATTATTTTCTTTTCTTTTAATAATTATAAAGCTTCCTTTCTATGCAAAAATACAGGTAATTAGCAAAAACCATTAAAGTTTTCCACTTGTTTCATGTAATCGAAAAGTATGACTCTCACAAACACGACTATGGAAACGCCCATATACCAAAACCTAAAAAAAATTCTTCCAAAACTTTGCAAGTGTTTTATTTTACGTATTTATTAGTTACATCCCTGATAAATTATTATTCTTCCCTTTATAGGAACTATTATCTAATATGAAGTCCACACTGCAAAATTAAACATGTTTAAGTAAGTTTTTAAAATTCTTGAAACAAAGTGTTCCCATTACAGTTATTGCATTTTACTTGAAATGTTGCCGGTTGATTAAATAGCTGTTCATTTAATAACAGCTTGTGAATTACAATAAAAAACAAAGCAATGAAATTATTAAATTATCGGGATATTATTTGAAACACATAAAGGATGCAGTAATAAATATTTCTATACTTTTTTCACTTACAACAAGAAAATATTAATAAAATTTATAACGTGCCGCTATTAAAAGCTACGTTAAGTGAAAGAACAAAATAGCAAATTCATTAACACAGCCTTTGAAATAAAGTCAATACTCGGTTTTACTGGTTTTCGAACCTGTTCTGAACACAGATTTCAACACAACTCAAAGACATAAAATTAAAAGTGTTTAGTTTGAAAAACACTTAAAACTTCTTTAAACTCCGCAGTGGGAACAGCATACTAAGAATAAAACATAATATATGTATAAATATAAACTCAACAATGTGATTCCTGTGATTAGAATTTTGCATTTCAAAAGAAATCGTTTGTTTTCGATTTTATTTACAACCGTTTAATCAATTTATTTGTAATGAAAAACTATCAACAACACGAAATGAACTGTAAAATTATATTTACTTTAAGTAAAATGTACCAATCAACTAAATGAAGGCACAAACTGATAAAAAGCAGTGAAAATAAAATGAACTCAGAAATTTTTAAACAATGAAAATACATGATACGATCAACAATAATATTAGACTGTACTTTATTTGAAGATTGTTAAAGGTTTGTAGGATTTACTTACATTTTTAATAAAATCATCAATACCAAAGATTAAGTTTCTTTAGGAAAAAAATCATATCTCAGAGTAAAGAATATAAGAAGAGAAAGAGAAAATATTTTAATAATTTAATAAAAGTTCTGTAGGAAAATTACAAGAATTCATAAATAAAAACCATTACGCGTAATAAAAAAATTAGCAGCTGTTTTTAAGATCGAGATCTTTTAAAAGACAAATAAATTTTTAATGCGACTTCGCTAGTTTTGTCTTTTTATTTTGGATAAAATTATTTGTAGTAAAATATTTCGTTTGGTTGGGTTTTTTATTAAATATTTATTAACAGCCTAAGTAATGCTTTGGTTTTTTTATTTTTATTTAAATTTTTACTAAAAATGTTCGTCACTTTTTATAAATTTATATTATTAAATTTTGTTTTTGTTCTAAGTTACTTAAATGTTGTTTTCTTAGAGTTCTTAACCATTTTAGTTTATTTTATTTAAATAATTTGGTTTAAATGATTTTCATTAATTTCATCTAAATTTTGTTAAAAGGCTTTCTTTTTTAAATTTTTATTTAGTTATTTAATTATTACTTTACTTAAACGCAGTGCTTCTGTTCCATTTATGTAACTATTTTTAAAAAAATAAAAGACACAATTTGTATGTAATTCTTTACAAAATATATTATTCAAAGAGCTTTATTTAATAAAGTAAAAGAAGAGAGAAAGAACGTTAGCACGTACTTAGCGCAGCAGCTGTTTTTGTTTGTTTTTATAAGTTTATAGGGCTTTCGATATACTACTGGGGTAAGCTACTCATTTTAATTCAACTAATATGCAATTGGGTGTGTGTGTGTGAGAGAGAGAGAGAGTCAGTATTAAAAAAGAACAAGAAAAGAAAAAAAAATCCAAAAAAAAAAGAGATCTTGGTTGCTCTGTAGTATTTGTTGTATATGTTTGGTATGAAAGAATGCGTAAATATTTCCAGTTTCTCTTTCATTTGTATATAGATAAAGATGCTTTCTTTTAAAGTTGTAGTAGTATAGTAGTAGTGGTGGTGGTGGTGGTAGAAGTTGTTTGTTAGATGCATAAGATTAGCCAGCTTTTTGGTTTCGTTTGGTTTTTAAGAGGTTAAGTTAGTTAAGTTTTACTAAAGGTAGTTTATTTTGAGATTTGTTACTATTTAAAATATTGTTAATTTCCGATAATACAGTAAGTTGTGGTATAGTTGTTGTTGGTTTTTTTTATACGCAGTTGTAGTTATTTAAAGATAAAAGTTGGAATTTTAAATATATATATATTTTTTAGTTTGCAATTAATAAGTGTGTTTGTTGCGGTAGTGCGATTGTTGGTAATGGATTTAGCTTTAGCGTTTTTGTATGTCGTATGCATTTGGTATATACATATATCCTATACATGGAGATCTATTCATATATATATGTATGCATATATATATATCGATTTTATTGTATACATATATTATAATATTGTTTTATTATTTTTGTATAGACTATTGTTATGTATATGTATGAATATATGTTTTTGTTGATTAATGTTAAGTGTTTATTTGTTATATTTATGTAGCCTTATTTTGTTTTAATGCAATTCAGCAGTTTTACTTCCACTATTATTTGTTATATAGCTCTCTTTTTTAAATATAATCTGCCAGTTATTTTTACTATTTTATGTATTTTTTTTTTTAATATTATTATTGTTGTTGTTTTTGTTAAAAATTATTATGTTATCGAAATTTTTTGTTAATTTATATATGTATGTATATATTTGTTGTGATCTCTCTTAATTTGTTTCATATCATTTTTATATATAGTTTTTCAAGTTAAATTATATATATGTGTATATTTAATTAAATCATTTCTTTAGTTAAATAAATATTATGTTGACATATCACTGCATGACGCATTTTCCCTCTATTTGGGTTTTTAGCTCATTTACTTGCGTTTCTATTTGATTTTTCAGTTCTGTAAAAAGAAATTGAGTAATGGAAACAGCAATAAATAAGCACATCTTATGATAGTTGTAGTATGTTTAGAATATAATACAAACAATAATAAGAGTAGTACAATAAATGTAAATTATATTTGATATATTGTAACATTGACACAAACATAATAAAACTTTTGTGTTCTATTACAGTTTTTATTTGACAGGAATGCTCTTTATTTAGTTTATTAATATTATTAATAATAATGTATATTATTTGTTTAATATTAATAGAAATTTCGTGTAAAATCTATTTTATTTAGCATACTTTGCGGGGGCAGTATTTACCATTTCTAACAAATATATACAAATTAACATTTACTAACAACAATTAGGCGAATGGTGGAATGGTGACTTATTGTTTTTGGTGATTTTATATTTTGATATTATTTAATGTTTTTTTTATTGCTACTTTTTCAAATCCATTTAGGGTAAATTTTTTGTATTTATTTCATTTCTTAATTATCGCAAAATGGTAAGCAAAACAAATTCAAAGAAAAATTTAAATATTTCCTTAATGCTTTTAATATTTATTATATATCGGTGGTTATACGTTGACACCTTGTAACTGTTTGTAATTACTTTGCAGAAGGCCAAAAGCCTTGCTCAAAACCGCGATTAAAGTAAAAATAATAAAAATTAAAAACAACGCTTTTTATAAAAGGGGTACAGCAAAATAACGAAAATGATAAAATGTAAATAAAATAAAATTAAAATCATAAAAATTAAATTATAGACTGAATTGTGCGGTAAGTTGTCGAAAAAATTGTATTAATTAACAGGCATGACTTTTATATGGAAATCTTTGAGCCGTTAATTTAAATTTTCTTTTCAACAGCAGGTCGCTCTCATTGGAAATAATATAGTAATTTGAAGTCTGGCAGAGTCGTAGATCGGTTATTTCTAAAATCGAATTTGTAATACATCGTTCCATACAGTTACAAAAATTGTTTTTGTCGGTTATCTTTATCTGTCTGGTCTAATACATCACTTCATGATTCACATAGTTTTTTAAGAAGTCAAAGTACACTAATTTGGAATTTTTCGAGCTGTTCTTTTGGCAATAATTTTTTCTTTATTATACAGAAAGGAAAATTTAATATTTTGGCATATAAAACTTGATTTTTTTGAGAGTTACGAAGTGTCTATCGATATATGGAAATTTTTAAAAAGATAAAGTGACGCATTTAGACCACTTGTAGCATTTCACGTTGTTAAGAGATGAAATAGAAAACATTAATTTTATGAATAACTATAGTAGTTCCGTAAAATGGATTTAAAAATTTTGTTTTTATTTTTTGATAGCAATCATTTTCTATTTACAATTGAATATACATCAATTAACTAAATTTAAAAGGAAAATATTTATTTTGACATAAATACAGCAAATTGATTACGCAAAAACTTGTTATGTAAAAGTTTTGTGAATAATTTAATTAAATTAAAAATAATACTTATGGAGAAAATCTTTGTGATGGAGATAGTTTTAATAACTTAATAAAAAAATAAACTAAAAATTATTTCCTGGATGAAAAAAAATTCCTTATAGCCTGAAGAGTTGTTGTAAATGTTCGTTTATTTTTTGTTGAGCAAAATATTTAAATAAAACAAATTGATGCCAATAGCGAAAGAAAGAGGGAAAAAGCTTGTATATGTGTTTAAGAAAATTTATTTTGTTAGTTTTTATTTGTAGTTGTTAACATTTTCACAAAAGAAATTATCCATAATTTTTCCTTATGTGCTTGAAAGTTTTGTTTTTTTAAGTTATTGAAAATTGTATTATTTAGCATGAGTTTTTATGGAAGTAAAATGTTTCAGATCAGAGTGATGTTTAATGATTAATTAAAACTTAAAAAAATGCTTGATTTCTCTTAATTTTTTAAATGTATTGTGCAGTATTGTCTGAAGATTTTTGTGCAATTACAAAAAAATAAGAAATTAAATAAGAGGAAATAAATTACAGTAATATAATTTTTTTTTTAAATAATTAAATTAATTTATTAGCAACTTTTACAAAGTTCTCAATATATAATTCTTTCCTAGTCTCAATATTTCTTTTTAGAAACATTTATTAAATAGCAAATGTCTCAATATGCTTGGTAATGTGAAGAAATGATATTTTATGCTTCGTTCGTTTCAATGGAAAATATTCTCAACTCATGTCTCGTTTGCAAATGAAACAAATTCATAATAAAAAGACACGGTTTTGCATACGGCTTCCTTTTCCATAAAATTATCTGTGAAATTTTAATAAAAAATAATTGGTGATTTTATTTGAATTATAATTATTACAATGAATGAATATTTAGTTGTGTATTAAGTTGAAATAATTGGACAATTATTTTTTATTAGAATAAAGGAAAGGACAATTAATATTCAACAGCAGTTAAGTAAAACACGTATATATATATATTTTCACATCATCAGTACTTTTTGTGTCATCAGAAAGGTAGTTGTAAAGGTATCATCAACATCATCTTTTTAACCTGACAAATTTTAAGAAAATTATACAAGAAATTCCCACTAGGCTTTGGTATTCCTCTTTAGTTCTACTCAACTGCTGTTACAGATCCTTTCTCTTTTCTCTTTCCTTTATTCTAATAGAAAATAATTGTCTAATTATTGGGATAAAGTAAAT
This sequence comes from Dexiosoma caninum, assembly GCA_963924685.1. Lineage (NCBI taxonomy): Eukaryota > Metazoa > Arthropoda > Insecta > Diptera > Tachinidae > Dexiosoma > Dexiosoma caninum. The sequence goes on from OZ004725.1 coordinate 90,200,012, forward strand.
ATGAACTTAAGACACACCTAAATATCCATTTTTCAGCAGACCGAAAATAATTATAAAATGCTGAACAAACAGTTTTGTATATGCGTTGAAAGAAAAATAAAAGGTATCTATTGTTGAAAATTTGTTAATGTCTAACACAAATCCGATTAAAATCAAGATGAGTTGATTTTTCATATATACCATTTCTGTCAATACAGGATCTTCTAACAGGGACTTCTGTACTGTGACAGTTGATAACAACCATCTTGTTGAAGCTATATCTCTCGAATTAGTTGTTATTTATTCAACAACAAGAGAAAATTATAAAACTGTTTTATCAAAATAGGTGTTATGCTTGTTCAACGTACAGTGCGCTTCGGCCATTTTACGGTTGCCATAATCGTCCTAACCAGAGGACATTTTGCAATGTGGTGGGTAAATTTTAGTCCACTGGTTCAATAAACGATCGACCACAGCCGTACTCCAACAAAACTCAAGATCGGCCGAAAACATCACCGCTGTCCATGAGAGTGTACAGGTGAGTCGATTTCGCATCGCTCACAAGAAATCGGCCTTTTGCAAACGTATCTTGCGGCATGACTTGATGCTGAAATTCAGCTTACCTAGGAACTGAAGGTAAACTACCATAGACAACGACGTGTGTTCGCTGAATGAGCTTTGGCAACTGACCCTAATTTTCATTGAAAAATCACTATCAGCGATGAGGCACATTTCTGGGTGAATGGGTACGTGAACAAATAAAATTGTTCAAATTGGAATGATACCAATCCACATGCGATGCAAGAATCTCTAATGTATCCAGAAAAAGTCACTGTTTGGTGTTAATTTTGAGCTGACGGTGTCATCGGTTCATATTTCTTTGAGAACGACATTAGTCAGGCTATCACTGTCAACGGCGAGCGCTCTAGGTCGATGATTACCAACTTCTTTTGGCTTGAGTTGGATGATCTGGATACAACCGATGTGTGGTTTCAACAGCTACGTGACACATAGCTCTTGCCGCATTGGGTATTCTGCATGGATTGAGATCGTGCGATTTGACCTCATTACATATTTTCTTGTGGGATTTCCATAAGTCTCAGGTATATGCGCAGAAGCCACAAACCATAACGATCCTCAAAGGCATCGTAAAATTCAGCCTGATTTATGCGCCAGAGTTATGAAAAATTGGACATTTTAAAACCGCTCCAACCAAAAAAGTCGTGGGGATAATTTGAGCGATGCTATACTCCACAGATAATGGCATCAATATGTCTTTTGAACTAAAAAACTTTCGATGATATCTCACAAACTTTGTTTGTTTTATTTAAATGTAAAGATAGGAAGCGCTGACTGAAAGGGCCTGTGTATATTGTAAAAACATACCGATTAAACCAAAAGGCGTCAAGGTGTACTTTTATTATAAAATTTATGGAATATTTTCTTAAGCTCACTTAAATAGGTTTTGTCAAATATACACAAAGATATAGTTAATTTGCATTAATTCTTGTGGTAATGTGCTAATATATATTTTCTCTTAAGTTTTTTTTTACATTAAAACCTCTTTCTTCAGATATCTCTCATAAACTCCATTTTATTTATTTATTTTTTTTTTTTTAATCGAAAATCCCTGGAACATTTAAGTAAATATAATTTACACATTTAATTAAACTAATAAAATGCAAATCATTTTTTAGGTATCGTCTTTTGTAAAAAAAAACTTCTCTCAATGAAATGTAAATTAATAGTGAGACGACTTAATTATTTGAAGTCTTTCTCCCTGGCGGAAGACAAAAACAATATTTACGAGTAACCACAGATTTAAAAGGATTAAAGTTAAATCTGTTAGAACCTGTATTAACTTTTGACATACATAATTAAGTCACTAATTATTCTTATTCTTTATTGCCTTTCAGCAAAACAACCAAATTGCCTTAAGCACCTTAAGGTTAATTGAAAGAAGTTTTAAGCATTTTTAATATGTATTTTGTTCTGCCTTCGTTCGTTTAAGTCTATATTTACTTTACTTTTAATTGAGGTGTACAGAAATCTATTCTATGCTCTGCAGGAGTTTTTCGTTTGCAAAAAGAAGAAAACTACAAAATTTTTGAATAAAAGACAAATTTTTACTGAAACTTTACACCAAACAGTGGAGTGAAAACCCAAGAGAGTTGATGAGAACCTGCAGAGTATGTTGTTTACTTCTGCTAGTAGTTGTTTTCTTTCCTTGATTTATTCGTTACATTCTTTAATAAATTCCAAGCTAATAAAAATTTAACAAGAAATGCCGATTAAGGAAAAATTAAAAAATAAGAAAAAAATATATTTAAATTAATAATGAAAACCATTGCTGCTTAAAAGTTGCTAAGATATTACAGCAACAAAGTATTTTCATAAAACACTTAAAAATCTCTAGGGTTTTTTTCTTCTCCCTTATAATAATAATAAAAATAATAATAAAAATAAATTCTTCTTCCATTAACACATTAAAAAATACATTCTTGTTTTCTAATAAAATTTGTTTATTAAAAGCAGACGGCAACACGAAAACTTATCCTTGACGAAAATGGACGAGCCTTAACAAATGTGTATACTGCGGGATCTAAAATGTGAATACTTATTGTAAATTCAATTTATTTTGAAGACAGAAATTCATTTCGTAGTTGTAGTGCAGTTAAGGAAGAGGCTAATTTAGCTGAATAGAAATAATGCAGTAGCGGCATAAATATATGTCGTATTTGCATTCATTAATGAAATTAATACTATTTAATCTAATGCTTTGAAGTACTATGAATATCTAAATGTCTTCAAGTTAAGATCTGAGCAACGTGAATGGAATCTAATTCAACTTGATTTTAATATATTTTTTTAAACTAATTCTATTGATATATATTTTCATAAATCTCAAATAAAAATGTAAATAATAGAAAAGCATTAGTATCTTTAATCTATAAACTGCAATATTTATTCAGCCAGCGGTATTACAAATTTCAGTTTTTGTCTTTATAAAAATCTTCTGCAAGTGAGACATTTAGAAAATCTCAAAAAAAGATTTATATAGAAGATAGTTCACGTGGAATATGCAATATGTCTATTATGTTCATTTTAGTAACATATCATTTCATGCCAAAACTGCACATAATTCGTAATTGCCATGATTATCGCCTGTTTTTAGGATAAAGAGCGATAGCTCTCAATCAATCACCCCATATCACAGCTGCCAAAGTCCACATTTTCGCCATGAGAAGATCAGAGCTGCGACCATGAGAGGGTTGAACTCTGTAAATCGTAACAGGTGGAGGATATTAATGATATGTAGGCACGTCGTAAGGATCAGGGTGCTAGTAACGGGGCTCTCGAACATCAGGTATCATCTAAAAAGAATTGGGTTCTTTCACGGCGATGTCTGCAGGCAATCTGCCGTATTCATAAAAAATTTTTGCTTTTATAGAAGGTATATTGATTGATTGATTTTGTATAGAAATTTGTCTAATAAACCTTTTATAAAGTAAATAAACCTTTTATAAAGTAAATGAGACAGCAACATATATTGTGTATGAATGACCAGCTTTAGCCTATGTCAGACTATGGGCAACGGGTTGTCACATTCATGCAGATGCTAAGGATAACTAGAGAGTCAGTAATGAAGTTGCCAGTTGAGAATTATCACTCGACTACCAGAGGTGAATAGAGTCTAGAGTAAATGCTACGTTTAATGCTGAACTTAAAGGTGTGTGCTACTTGCTCCATAGACCGGCAATCACTACAATATAAAGTGGATCGAAAAGGGAGCCGGCTTGGTGGTGGTCTCCGTCGATATCCTCCACACTTTAATGGAAGAAATGTTAATTTACAAAGTAACACCAGAATGTCATTAATTTATTTGTTACCTGCAATTCTCAAAACAATAAAATAGTGGCTTTTTCACCTAATTTTCTTTCACTTCCTTAAAAACGGAAAGATCCTTCTAAAGTTATATATTTTAAATAATTTTGACAATTGAAGATCAGTTTTCGTTGACCACTGCTCAGGCGATGTCATGCCAATCTATTGCACCGGAACTACGAAAATAGGTATTTCGGAAGGAAAGAAGTTTAGAAGAAGTAGTATGTGTGGACATTCCACTTGAATTTTCTAATATCGCAATTGACTGGAAAGACATCTGCAGGGGAGTTTACTCCACATACGAGTACCGAAAAGTTTGGCTAAAACACAACACAATGCAAAATATAGCCAGCTCTCTGCATTCCGCAGGTAATAAACTAATATGATAAAACTTTACTTTTTCTAAATAAATTGGACTGCATTCAAAACAAACAAAAATTGCTAATTGCGGAAAATAGAAGTTTAAAAATACCGCATGTTATGGCTGTTAATTTCAAGTTATACACGTTGATATAATAACTGCAAGAGCAGTGAATTTCAGTGAATTTTAGTTTAATTTTCTTATCGATTATTTCAAGTGTGAGCCCTGCAATTACAAAGTGCTGCAATTATAATTTATGGCCATTCTTTTATTTTTTCTTTTGCCTCAGTATTATGTCAGCACTTGAGTGTAGCATTATAAATCATGCAAATATTCAAAAATTTACTTAAACAAAAGAATTACAATTCCTAAAAGTTCCTTAAGTAATTGGAAAATTAAGTATGCGTTTAAAAATACGAAAAGGAAATTGTTCTACATTTTAAGTGTCCTGAAACTCATTACATTTACATTTTACCTTAAGCTGAATTTCATTTTATTTTTTTACCTTCTTTCCTATTCTATATAGTGCCGGAGAAAACTTTGCATTAATTGTACGTTTATCTGTGTAAGGACAGGAGCGTGGTTATACAACCTTAGCACAGTGAATTTTTCACTTAAAGCTTGGAAATAACAATAGTCAGCGATTGGATTATATTCTATTGTGCCTCACCATCTGTTTGAAAAAAACTAACAACATTAATACAAGCCGTCAAAACAATAGCTGGCCTTTTTAAGACGCCGATTTAGCATTTTTTCCAGCTACTGGTAATAATGGATAACACATTAATCTTCGTGCGTCAAATATTTTAAAGCCCCCAAAATAACTCACATAGTCCATAAATTTATGAACTGTCTTGACATAGCTCAAGCCTGCTTCAGAATTAGTTAGAATGTCACGATTTCATTACAGAATTAAAGAGTTTTATCTTCGTATTTCTTATTTTTTTTTTGCCGTAAGAAACATATCAGCCTACGTTTTCTAAATTAAGAAAAACAAAAAAAAAAATTCCATGACTACTTATTGCAAATGCTGATTAAAATTTGATACTGTTCCTCATGAGTTGTAAAAAAAGTGCTGGTCATTAAAATATTCTCAAGCAAGTGAAATTAAAACTATTTTAGGGAAGCCTCATAAGAACTATCATACGCTTCTGTTTATAACTCGAATAGTTGTAACTCAAACCATTTTATTAAAAATTCTATTTTTTTTTTAAGAAAAGGTAACTATTATGACACGGCATATATTATTATTTGCTCTGGCGCAAGAGTTTGGCAAACGATGAAAAAAACTCTGCTTATCTTGCTGCAGACGATATGTCTGTATAATTTCTTTTTTACTTTTATATTTTTTTTGCATAAATGTTCAACAAAAAAAAAAAAGACTGCAGAAAATATATATCCATGTACGTGTGTGTAGTTTAGTTTAAATGTCTTTCGTTTATTATTTACAGCCAGAGGGGGGACAATAAAGATACACTTGTTAAATTTGATTGTGACAATAAAGATTTTTTATTGCAATCTCTGAACTATATAATTTTTTTTATCTATTGAATTGTTTTTTTCACATAATTTTTTTTCACAAAAAATTATTCTATAATTAATGCTTCGCTTTTTTCATGTTAAAGGAATTTTTTTTTTGGTATCGTGTTTTGTTAATATTTTCTGAATTAAGTGTTAAATTAAGCATCAGTCTTATAATATCAATTTTACACTATCAAAATATTTAACTTATTCAGAAAAATATTTTTATTAAAATAATATATTGCAATTGATTTTGGAGGGGTTAGCTAGTTCCCATGCGCATTTCACTGTTGCTAATGCAGATCTTCAGAGATCATTTACCCAAATATTTCTTAGAGCAAGTAGAGATATTATATTAAACCTTCATTTATCATATTCAGACAGTTTTTTTCATTTTCTACTTGCTATGCCTACATGCTATACCTAGTCTTACTTAACATTGATAGGTGTGAATGAATGCTAGAAATGGACAGTAGCTAAAGGGAGGAAAATCTCTATTTCATTCGTATTTTGAAGCCTGTTTTTAAGTAAAAAAAATTTTTACAAATCTAGGTATGGGACCATACTGTTATTTATTAACAATAAATGCACTAAAATGTACACTATGTATAATAATCTGCATAAAGTTTACTTCTATAGCGAAATTATAGCATAATTTTCTGATTGTGCGGCATCTTCGGGTGACGTTCCAAAAATATTATCTGCAGTAAAAGACGAATCTGCAGCTGAAAATTTATTTGCAAATTGAAACGAAAAGCCTCTGCTAAGAAAATTAAATGATTTTTATTCTTGTTCTGAGAATTTTATTCATAGAAATAAATCTGTGCATAAAGACGAACTAAAATTGTCCTGCTCCCAAAATTTTTAACTTTTCGTTTTTTATATTTCCTTGCATATAGATAATTTAAAATTTCGTAGAAGTAATAAAATATAAAAACATAAAATAAGCCTAAGTTTTAAGTTGAGACATTGAACCGTTCAATAGTCAAACCTAAAAAGAAAAATAATTATATTAAAATGATACAAACCTAACAGCTGGGTTAACTGAACATTAAGAAAGCTTTTTGATTCTTTTTATGAATTGCAACAAACTAGAGTTAAAATTGTATTGATGTTGAGAAATAAAAAATAAAAGACGACAACAAATGTGTCAGGCTACATTCGTTACCTTATCTACGCCTATTCAATTACTTTATAGATGGCACCAGAAAGCTGTCAATTTCAAGCATGATTATCTTTATCGTATATAAAAATATGATTATCTATCTAGGGTTAAATTTAAATTAGTTTCATTTTAAATTATATTCTTATATTTTTGAAAACTTCTTCCTTTTCCTACATTCACTGATAACTAATAATGGAAAAAAATTCGGCATGAAGTTTTTTTTTTCTCCTGGAAGGGAATAAATATTTTATGGACACAAAAATTTCACTTCTCATTCGCGATAATTTTTTTATTTTTCGAAAGTGTTACTAATATGTATTATTTTGTCTTTAGCGTATGTCGGGATTAGATTATCTATCTAGTGTTAGTAATCAATATTCTGTAATTAAATTCAAGTATAAATCAAATTGAAATATATTTCTTTGTAGTATATCTTATAATCTTGTGGAGTTTTTTAGTTTAATATAAAATAATTTTGTAATTTCTTTTTCTGGTTTCTTTATTTATTTAAATTTTTGTTATAGAGTGAGCAAAATCTATTTATTTTCCTTACAATACAAAATAAAAATAACACACGTACTACGAGTACGAGACTAAAATTTTTAAATTATATTTTTTAAATTTAATGAATAAATTGACAATAAATAAGAAATAAAAATTGTTTCCAGCTAAAAGTAAAAATAAAATAACAAAAAGGTGCGTAGACGACAAACATGCACATTTATGATGTTGACAAGCACTATTATAATCAAATGAAATGTAATTTTGTAATTGTTGGATGAAATTTATGAGAATTTATTGTTTTTAACATTAGAAGTTACATTTATTTAGCAGATGTGGTAGATATTATTTTTGAGTTTTAAACGTAGGTTTAAAATATTCAAATGGTTAAGGTAGAAAATAGCAATAGAATAAAGTTTTTTAATTTAGCATTGAAAATAAAATTTAATAGAGAACGAAGTAAGCACTCTTTATAAAGGATAGGATAGTACATTAGATAAAAGCTCCTGCTGTTGCGAAAACTGAGATTACAGATGCTGGGGTTGTTAAATTTTATAATTTGTTGTTATCACAATTAATTTTGAGTATAAAAAAATAAAAATAAATTAATTTTGTACTACTATTTACTTTTGAGCATTGAATGTGCATTTATTTCTTATATATACAAAATAATTTAAATGTCAATTGTCTGTATCTTAATATTTTTATACGTCTTGACTTAATTTGACTTAATTAAAGTTATCAGAAAAATATATGTGTAAAGAGTAGTGTGTGGATGTTTAAATGATCCTTATAAAATTCACATACAGCAGATTTAAAAAAAAATTTCTATTGATAACGCGTGCTATAACTCGTTTTTTTAAATAAATTTTTTTTACTGCATTAAAATAATTAATTGTTAACTGCCGTATTAAGTATACGCCATGTATTATTTGCATCATAAAATGATGCGATAAATTTTGCTTTCATTTCACGGAAAGTATTATCATATTACGTATGAGCAATATATTTAACAAGATTTATTATAATTATTAAATTTTTTTTATGTACACAAAATCCTGTTCTACAAGTGATTTTTTGGCACGATTATGAAATAATATGGTGGTTGAAAATAAAATTGTACAGTTTTTACGGGATTTTTATACCGACATAAGTATGTGTATTAAATGAATTTGAAATTTTATTTGCGAACTTAGGTACGTACCACCAACGCCGTCAAATCGTAACAAATTTTTTTATCGCTTTTCACGAAAAAAACTTTATAACTTTGCTAAAAATCAAGGTAAAAGTAATAAAAAGAGAAATCGAATTCAATAAAAAAGAAATTATTTTATAACGGTTGCAGGCTCTAAGTTACAACATAGATTTCTGTATCTGAACTGCTATTTTGAAAGCGTTTTCTTTTTATTTTATGGAGCGTAATTTTTCTTAAATTTCTCTTCGATGTGTTCTCATAATAATATTCTTTCTGAAGTAGATGCAAATATCGCAATAATTTCTTTCATGCTTTAGACAGAAGCAATTTCTTTCGTGTATGTGTTTCACAGAATTTGTAATTATTAATATTTTTCATGATTCATAAATTAAAATTATTGTCCACACAATTTTTTTTTTGTTTCCTGAATGTTGTGAACTTTATAAAACAGAATTGGGTTAAATAAATGAAATGTTTCTTACATTTTAAGTTGCATTAATAATGTCATGGACAAATGCCTCATTTGCTACTCACCTACGTGTGCATGCAATACCGTCAGTATTATAGATAATAGTTAGCAACACTTTTACTGACTGTACATTTCCTTAATTCTATTTCTAATATTGCCATTATGTAGAAGGTGATTTCGATCGATTTATCCTTACTAAAACCAAACCAAACTCTTCTCTTCTAAATTGGATTTTTTTGCCTCTTTCATAGTAGTGTTAAATAAAGTCAGACTTATATCAGACTTATTGCTTTGCTAGCAAAACTCAAAATAATATAATATTTTTTATTTAGTTTTATATTATTATCCATTTAACTTAAGAAAATTGGCTTTTCATGCAACTGTAATATATCATACATATAAAGATTAAGTAAGGTAATTGTGTGCTGCGTGCAGTACGCGAAAGACTTTTAAAAAAAAAATGTTTTGTTTAATCACCTCATTCGATCGTGAGTAAACAATAACATACAAAAAATATAGAATAGTAATTTTTAAAGATATGTAATAGATTTACAGTACATGCATTTCTGTATACGACTGCTACTAACACATTGGACGACAATTCAATAGATGTAATTTCTTCTATTTCAAAATAAACAATTTCTATCAATTTAATGAATATCGTATGTGGTGTTTAGATACTTTTATAAATTAAAACAATTTTTTTTAATTAAAATTTCCACTATCCATATATGTCATAATGTGTTTTGTTATTATATTCAATATTAATTATATGGCATCCTCCTCTTCACGTAGGACAGAGGTTCTACTTAAAACATTTTCTTATTAATGTTTATTTATTTACTTATGCTTTTAAAATGTAATTTAATTTTAACAAATTAAAGGCAACTTCGGTAAATTTACAGACAAATATAAATATCTGCTTAAAAATCTACAATCTAAGTTTTATTTTTATTATATGCAAACAGCAGGAGTTGTTATTTTATTCGCGTATGTTCGGGCATTATTACTAATTTAAAACATTTTGTCTTTATTAAAAAAAATAATTTTAATGCTTTCGATAAAGTATTGCGAGTTTTTAATGTTACTTTTGCAAACACGCAATCAATACATTAAATTCGTATAGTTTTTCACATTAACAGAACCCACAATGTTTTATTTGAGGCATTAATTTTCAAGTGTAAACTTATTTGTTTCTTAAATTGTTATACTTATATTAAAATTAAGAGAGCACTTGCACGTAGAGAACGTTAGAGAACAATAGAGAGACATAGTAAGAGCGACAGTAGATAGCGATAGTTATAGTTATTAAATTAGATGTTAGTATTAGTAGTTTTAAGTTTTGTAATCGTATTTTATTTGTTTTTCGTTTTGCCTTGGTGTAGTTGATATTGCAGTCTTAGTTATTTATTTTTGTTTTATCATTTTACACACACTCACATTCAGTTGTTTCAAAAATTAAGTTTTAGAATAACTAGAACTAAACATCAATACTAACATTCGTTTAAGAGTACATACACTATATTAATTAGTAAAAAAAAATATTCTGTGATTTTGCTTTGTTTGAAGAGAATATAAAAAAGTGTAGATTTTTAAAGAGAGTTAAAAATTAGTTCAATATAAAAAATAGGAATTTATATAACACTTTTAAAAGTTTTTATTTACAAATGCATATCATTATAATTTTTTTTTCATATTTTTTCTAAAAGAATCAAATATAAAGTTGATAGCAATTTATGTTAGTTGAAAAGTTCTTGTTTATAAGAAGAGAAAGTACAAGCTTGTTTGTGATTTATTGTGTTCTGAAAAGAGAAGTAGGAAGAAATTTTTATGCGGAGAATATATTACTTACTTGTAAAATCATCCAGTTCTTCCTGTTCAGCTTCGGCAGCCAATTCTTCTGGTGTTTTCTTTTTTCTCATCAAAGGATTTGGTTCCTCTTGCGGCTGCATTTCAACTACCTCTTCTTTTTTCTTGATGTTATACTATAAAGATAATACAATGTGATTTTAGTTGAATAAAAACAAAACAAAAAAAACAATTTTTTTGAAACTCATAAGCTTTCTTCTTAATAAATCTGTATGTGGCAGGTAAACTACAGCAAGTCACATTTTTTTCGAAATTCGTTTTTTATACTGTTTGGATCAGAAGTTTTCTTCCATCAGTACGTAGATCATAATAACTTCTATTGATTGTAGTTTTCGAGATATTGAATAGTGCCAATGCTATCATGGGAGGCAAAAAACTCCATTTTAATAAGTTACGTATATCATCGAAATAAAAAAAATAATATTTTAAAATTAAATAAAATATTCCGGCTAAGAAAAATTTTTAATACACATATTTGGAATATTCAACATGTTTTTGCGAAAGGTATTGGCAAAATGCTCGTAGTCTTTGGAAATTTCCAATTAAACGGGACAATTATATTTTCAGAATTTTTTTTTTTAATTTTGCCGATTTATGTAATTTACCTCAAACTTCGAACAATTTTTTTTTACATTCATAAAGGTGAATATATAAATTATATGTACTTTTATTTGATGCAGAAGGCCATTGCCTTTATAATTAAACATTGCCCTATTTATTTAATATATTTTCTTTTTATTGTTACGCTACGAAGCCATTTTCTAGAACTGTTTTAGAAATATTTTAAATACATATAGCGAAATGTGCAAACCACTTTATGAAAATCACAATTACTGTAAATGCATATGCAAATAAGTTTATTAATGACCACGAGTCTTTCGAGATTTCCAAACTTAATTGGAGAATATACGCAGAAATATGAAATAGTTATGGATTTTTACTTAAGGATCTTCTTCTACACGAATAGTATTCCATATAAACATATGCGGAATTTACTATTAAAAATGAAAAGAAAAAGAAACGAAGCAATTGAGAACTTTACTACAATCGGATTGATTAGCCGTCTACTTTACAAGTTGTTTTCTATTTGCAATATATGCTTATGTATACTATAAATTTTTGACGCTGCAAGATTCACGGATTGAAATACAATTTTATTTTATAAATTTATATTTAGCTCAGCAAATATTCGTTAATAGAAAAAAAAATAAAAATTGCCTTTGAAAACATCTCAACTACTTTTCAACCAATAGTAACATTAAAAAATATTTGCTTTTTTGTAACAAAATTCGAAATGAATTAAACACGTACACACACTTTTCACTTAATTAACCGCTATCGAAATGAAAAATAATGCCCATCAGCTTAAATGAAACTATGTGTGCTTTTCGATTTATATTTTGAGGTGTTCATAGCACGTAAATGGCGAATAATCCTTCACCGTAATATCTATAATAACCACTGTAATATGAAATCGATGCTGACAAATATGAAAGTTATGTACAAGAGTTTATGTCTGCTGATTGCTCGCCATAAGTAAATCCCACAATTGAACGAAAGGAAAGCGTAAAGCATGAAAACTAATCACAGATTATGATTGTTTCTTCACATGGTCTAATTTTGGTTTATGTTATACTAAACTGAACCTTAAGTTTGTAGTTGAGTGCAGTTTATGTAGGTATTAATTAAAGTTGTTCATTAAAGCCATGTTGATTTAATTAACAAAATACTTCACTTATTGCATATAATGAAGGCCAATAAATGCAGCTGCAATTGTGGCAGCCAATATAGTTAATTATAACGCAATATAGAGATGACAAAACATTCAGTGGCTGTTCAAAGTAAAGATATTGAAAAAGAGTACAGACATACACAATGCTGACGATTTTTTAAATAATAGTATATATAAATATCGCTTTGCAAGTTTTATTAAATGTTTCTTCTTCATTAAAATTTCTGCGAACCTCAATGTGCTAAATATCATTATTACAAATTAAGCTGGTGCCTAACTGCAGCGGAGTTATTGTAAAAATCCCAACAACCAAAATTTTTTTTTTTAATTTTCCGCTCTAAGCATAAATTTAATTGAAAATTAAATAAAAATTTTTATTTAATTATATTTTGTATGAATTTTTGCTGTAAAAAATAAAGGCAAATTATTAAATTATGGAAATAATAATAAATAATTTAATTCAAACACTATCACAAAAACCTCAGATATTTTACATAATTTAGCTTCTGTATAATTTGCACTTTATATCAATTAAATAAAAATTTACACCAAACATTTAGCTTTTTTTGCACATGTCATAAATGCAAAATTCAAAAAACAACTAAATTCAAACAAATAGTTGTTGAACCCACAACACTCTTATAATGATTAAATTTTAACACAAACACATTTCGTAACCGATGCAATAGTATTCTAGCAGTTGTTCTTATTGTTGTTGGTTTAGTATTCCTGCTCGTAATTCAATCTGACTCCGTTAGGGAGTCGCCCATTTAAAGGACTCCCTACTAGAGTCAATTTGAACTCCAAGGGTAAAACATATCTCCTTCATTGCACAATTTGTTGGCTTGTTTTTTAATTTCTTTTCTCTCTTACAATTTTTTTTTTATATTTACTTAATTAATTAGTCATTGTTAATATACAAACTAATTAAGATATTATTAACGCACTTTAATTACTTCAATTAAATAATAAGATTTCTTTCCTTATTAATTATTTTCCACTTTATTTACATAAGTTTTTACAATATTCGTAAAAAAATAAACAGGAATAGAATTGCTGAAAAGAAGGCATTTCTGTTTAAGGCAAACAAAAAAATAATACATTAAAAAGCAAGGAAATAACATAAAATAAAATGATTTTTTTGGGTATATTTAAGAAGAACGCGGATGCAAGCATTAGTATTTTTTTAACTAAATATCTCCTTATTTCCAAAGATAGTATTTTTTAAGGAATTTTCTTTTAAAATTAATATATTGCACTTGATCACCAATAGGCTCTTTATTTAATTATTTTATTTTTTTAATTAATTTATTTAATTTAAGTCTACTGACAGACCATTTACAAGTATACTGTCACATTCATAAGTAAATATTTAGAACAGATCGTAAATATAATATTTCTTGTGTAACTTAAAAACGAAACAATTTAGAAAAGAGTGAACGTTACTGATTTAAAAATAAGATAACATTATGCTTAATAGTATTAGTGGTCAGCTCAAAGCCTATAACATTATACAATTCATTGAAACATCACCATAATTCTCTGGTAATAACTTCAGCTGTATCCTATCCACAGGTACATCAGAACGCCCTCTTTCGACGGTAGTGTGTAGCACCGACGAAGTAAAATAAATACTTAAAATAATGCTTCAAAATTTAATAAGTCTCCTTGAAATCAGAGGTACTACAACAATGCTATAAGAACAAATAACGTACAAAAAACAGTATTGTAAGGTAGTGAAGCTTCACCTTCTATCATTTCTCCTACTATAACTTTCCCCTAGTTCCAGCACAATGCACCGCATGTGTAGCGGTCATCTCCTGAGTACTGGTCCAAGATGAAAAAATAATAATGAAATTTTTGTATTATCAGCACTATATTACGATGTAAATACGTCTTCTGACGAATAGAAAACTACTGACAAATTATTATTGACTATAATAAAACCAAAGGCCGTGTATATACTCTTCATCAATGAGCAGGCAGTTTTTCAGTCATGTATACAAAAAAAAATTCGGTGGACACTTGTGGACTTTGATATTTCATCCATTCCTGCTTCTCTTATGTGGATAAATAAATTTCCACTTGTAAGAAAGTCAAAAGCAGCTATGAGTTGCCGGTTCATCAAAGCGTGAAATTGTGTAACGTACATGTACATGCCAAAGTTAAGCTGAGTGCATAAGTAGTCTTCCGGTATTTACGGTAATTGAAATAATGTATTTTAAAAGAAAAAAATGTAATAAGAAAATACAACTCAAAAAAACTAATATGTAAGCTCTTTGTAGTTATGTACGTCTGAGGCATTTTTTGACTGGATTTGGTTTAGGGTATATCTGGCGTATTTTGCGTTAAAACAAATATCAAATCTTCCAATAGTTTTATTAATAAAAACTGGGTGACTGTCAATAAAAATTTAGAAATTTTCAATACTTAGCGGTTTATGAAAGAATTCTGCGATTTTAAGCTTCGTTTTCAACCATTTATTTACTTTGCGTTCTTTCTATTAAGAAGAAGGTAACAATTAGAAGAAAGTATGAAAGTTTTATTTACATTTTCCATATAAGGTTGTTTGTGACGTTTGCTGTTTCTTTCTTTTAATTTTATACAAAAAAAAAAAGGAAAAATTAAATAACGTGTCGTAAGGGCTACAATTTTGGGGCACTGTGATTACAAAATTATTGCATATTATATATATGTAAATTTTTTGAATACATTTACATTTTTGGATTTTTCTAAAACATGTATTTTTAACATATATTAATTATACCTTATCTCGTATGTCTTGCCGCATCTTCTCGCGCTCTTCTTCCATACGACGATGCTTCTCCTTACGTCGTTCTTCGGCCTCACGGATGGCCTCCTGACGCTCTCTCTCCTCCTCCTCTGCCTTTTCCTTATCATCGCCATCATCACCGCCATCACCACCTACGGCGCCTGGAATATAATTTAATTTATTAGTTAAATTCATTAAGAAAAACAGATCGTTCCTAAAAGTATACATCGGATATATTTGTAAAAAATAAATATTATCGCATAAGAATGACTAAGATCAGTAAAATAATTAAAATACACAAGTAATATTTTAGAAATATTTGATCAATTTACAAGCTCAGTCGTAAGGTTTATCGTTAAAAAATACGATATTTCTTTGTGTGCTTGTGAACAGGGAAACTTGTAGTATTGTTATTTTATCGAAATTAAATTTTCGTTCTTGGTTATATATATTCTTCTTTAAAAAGAAAATTTACACTAATTTCGTTTTATTTCATGCTAATAAATCATGTATGGCAATTCCAATTCGATACGAATTAATTTATAAGTTTGCACAATAAGCAATTTTGATAGAAATACTTTGAAAATTTAAATGAAATTAATTAGTACATTTTAACAATCTATTTTTTAAGCTTTAAGGTTTTTTCTCTTTTTATTTATTCTCTCTTTTTATTTATTATTTTTATATTTATTTTCGATATTTCGTTAACCTTCGGTTAACATTTTCAGGAAAAAAAAAAAAAAAAAAAAAAAAAATTAAGAAAAATTAATTAGTACATATATTGAATAAGAAAAATTAAATTTCAGGTCTTAGTTATCACATATTTGAAAGAATTTTACAAAATTATTATGGAAAAAAATTATAATCCCCAGACCTGGCCTCAATAAAACTTTTTCCAAAAATATATAAAATTGAATCTTAATCAGAGCACAAACTATTGGAAGACAACTACTAACAACAACAATACAATACTATATAACAAAAAGATTGCACAATGTATACGCCATTAAAATGAATAAAACAATTATTAATTGAAGACATAGTAAAATAGTTCGTATAGTTCTGCTTCATTTTCATTTAATCATAATTAATGGTGATTTCTTTTTTTCCACAAAAATAACACCTTGTTAAAATGTAGTCGTTCATATATAAAATATCTTGCCAGCACTGTAATAATTGTATTGAAACACAATTTATGAAAAAGTTGGACATCTGAAAAATAAATTTGTTTGAATAAATCAAATAATAAAGAGCAATAAATAATAAATCAGATAACAAAGTTAATCCAGTAATTGATTTATTGCAATTTTAGGAAAGATACGGTTGCTACAATAGCGATATTTTTCTTTCAAAATGTTCGCGAATATCTTCAGTTGCTTTTTTTTTTAACATGTAAACAAGAAAACAAAACACCAGATTGCCGATTTATCGAAGCCCTGTTTAAGCGATTTCTTTTTAATGAAATCTTTTCTTGAGAACAATTTTCTAACACCGAATTCACTTACATATTATTTCACTGACAAATCAGCATAAACAATATAATATTTACCTATGTTTATTGCATAAAAGATATGAAATATTAAATGAAAATGTGAAGAGTAAATTTTCCTTTTTTATAACTCAAGTTTTCCACTACACCTATGCTAAGTGAAGTTTTACTCTTTGCCTGGCATCGTTATGAATACAGATAGTTTTACAAAGTGTGCCTGATTTCACCATTACTACAGGAGATTTTGTTGTATAAAACATACTACCCCTTCAAATAGCAAAACAGTTTTAAGAAATAAATACCAAACTGCACGTTATTAAAACATTGACGCATTTTTTTTTTGGTTGAACAGGAAACAGCATAAGTTGTTTTTGCCATATTATTTATTATTATATTTCTATTTTGTCATAAACTTGTCAAAAAAGTTTCTGCTTGCGGTTAGTTAAACTTTTATTAAATTACTTAACAAATTTTATTTGATTAAGGTGCCAAATATTACTGCCGTTCTACATTATTTAAATTTTATTTTATGAAATTTTTTTGTTTAATTCAAATCATAGGTAATCGTTTGTGGTTCAAATTGGGTATACGTATTTAAATTTTATTAAAAAAAAAGAAACTATAGAACTTAACGAATATCAAACCACATAATGAAGATTATAATTTATTAAAAACAATTTTATTTAATTCACACAAATTTCTGGTGTTTAATAAAAATATTGAAATTTTAAATGTTATATAACTAACAATCGTATTGAGCACAATTGAAATTATACATACAAACATATCGTCGTCCCGAATTTATTATAAATAAAAAATTAACAATGAGATAGTGACATTTCGCGGGGTAAATTTTTTAGCTCTCTGGATATATCCAGTCGCCAGGTTTCTATCTCTAATACTTGCCTACTTTTGTGAAAATTTAACGCGTTTAAATATCGTATGAAGCACTTGTGTAGTAAAAATTTTAAGTTTATAAGCGATTTATCAAAAATAAATTTTTTTTTGGAGATACGCGAGGATAACTTCGGCACGACGATATGTTATAATTAGAACTGTATAAGGCAACAAGAAGTTCCTGGTTCTGTGTCGAGTAATTAAAAACAAAATTTCCAGTCAATTTAAATTAATTAAACGCATACCTTTAAATATTTATAATGAAGTCAATAAACAGCACAAAAAGTTGAGATGAAAAAATTGCAAAACTTTTGATTATTTTTTTAATTTACTGTTGAAAAAGTTTTGACCAAAATGTTTACTTAAATGAGCGGCTTCAGTATTTAATATGCCATAATGCTGAGAAGACCCGAAAGTTTTAACTTGTGTAAAAAACTTTGTAAAAAATATTACCATAAATTTATTTTGGTACAAGTGACGCACAAGCCTTTCAAAAATAATATTAAAGTTAAACAACAACAATTGCAAAATAAATTACTGTGAAGTTAAATAGTGAGAAGTGGAAATTACATTCGGCTGTATGTTTAAAAGTTAATACATAATTTTGACTACAACAAATTGTAGGAAAATTTTGTCGTAGAAATTAAATTGGGCTGGATACAATTTAATTTCTACAAATTAACTTGTTAACATATTGATATAAATAATGCAATATTAGAAATTGTTAAAATATAATCCGAGCAAACATGCAAGAAATTTTTTAAGAGATAATATAATGTTGTAGAAAATTTCACTTCATGTAACAAAATAAAAATCTATTTATTCTCAATTTTAGGTTGATATGGTTTTTAGTTCATATATATTTTCCGAGGGAATAATTTAATTTTGTATTTTAATCTTCATAGATTTTAAATTAATTTTCTGCATGATCTCCGCATTTGTCGCTTAATCATTTCCTGTTTTTAATCACCTCTTTGAAATCACTACAGCCTGTTACAATTTCATCTGGATCTTTAAAACATAAAAATCGTATGACAAAATTTTATTAGAAAATCATGAGTTTTTCTTTCCTCTCTTTCTCTTTCTATCACCATACGCCATACAGATTCTTATCAACAAGGCAAGTTCTTCAGTGGGACTTTAAGAGAAAAATAACATCTTTTAGAAATGGACTTGAAACCTACAGATACTCAACTTTGACTTACGGATCTCTGTTTGGAAGAACTAAAGTATTTTTTTTAAGTTTTTTGCTTATACATATATGTTATGGATTTTAGTGTTGAATGTGATTTCACAAAACATTTTTTGATTTATGATGTAATTTTCGAAATTTATTCTCAAGGAACAAAAACGTTATTATAAGCATTGCAATGAAAAATAAATTTTTTTATTGAAGATTTATTACAATCGACATACTTCTTGCAAGTTTTTCTTTATTTCGAGAAATAAAAATATTTCATAAATATGGAAGTGTGCATTAAAAATTCAAGGTTTAGTAAAAAAAGAAACAACTGCATGCGAAAAATGTACATGAAATAAACCAGGTTAAAATATTTAATTGTATTTGTAATACAGTTGCGTTAGATTATAACGAATACCGGTTATAACCAATATTCGCTTCCAACGAAAAATTCTCTGGTCCCAATAGTTTTGCAATAATATTTCATACAAATCAATATGGTCAGAGAGCGAATTTTCATTTATAACGAACTGTTTATGGAAAGTTATACGGTTATAACGAACATAAAAATAGCAAATTTTTTAATGGCGTTTTTTGTAACTTTAAATTATTTATCATAATTTGATGACACTATCAATTGTTATCTTATTTAAAAAATAAATAATAAATTTAAGATCACCGCAACTTAAAATGTCAAAGACACATAAAACTATAAAAGAAATTCTCTAAATATGGCTTTGGGAAAAAACCTTAGGAAAAAAATAATAAATGAAATTTCAAAGCCTACGTTGTCAACCATTTTAGAAAATAAAGAAAATATCAAGAAAATATAAAAAAAAATATTGTGAAGTCTACGTTATTACCGAACTCCACTGTATTATGAGTTACAAGAAACACAAAAAATACATAAATAAATGAAAAAAAAATTCTTTAAGCATGAGTAGAACAAAATATGAATTCGATGCATGAGTGAATCTGTGCAATGAGTGCAGTTGGACTAAATATCGTGTAAGAAATAATTTATTTGAAAGGGGTTGCAGAAACACAAATACCATTTCAAAGAAAATATTAAACTTTGTTGCTTATTTTCACCAACAATTTAATTTTAAAAATTGTTAAATATATTTTTTTTTTAGTGCAACTTAAGCGTTTTGAAATATTTTTATAATTTTTTATTATTAATTATTTCTAATAAAAGATTTTAATAGCTTATTATGTAAGCATTAATTTTTATTCTTATCAGCATTTATGTGTCGGGTATTTTAAATTAGCAGCTGTCATTAATGCAGATTAAAGTGAATTATAAATTATGCCTGTGATTGTCATACACAAACGCTGTGCGGCTTTGGATGACTAGAGTGACCAGATTTTAGCTGGGCCTTTGCTTAAAATAAAATTCCTACAATTTTTAAATTCATTCAATTCAAGTTCGTTAGTTCGAATAATCGAACAAAGTTAATAGACAGGAAATAAAAATTAAAAACGACATAACAAACTATTATGAAACGGTGTTTCCTGCTTTATTATTAGTTTCCAATCGTAAATCCGCCGTACACATTTAAGAGCTTAAAAATATACAAAAATTTTGTTTTTTAAATTTTTGGTGTTCGTCGATTAAGCATGTTTAGAGTGAAAAACACCCTGATCTGGAAAATATTCTATATAATTAAGCACTTTTCACTTGCTCTCTCACCCCTTTTTTAATTTTTTCTCTTTATTTCCTTATCTTTAGCCTCGACCTTATTAAATTCCTATGTAAATAAGTCAAGATCAGAAACTTATGCAAGATTTTAAATATTATCAAGATTAATTGTTAAGCAATATATTAGTACATAACATACATTTAATAACATATTTTTAGATCCACAAGATTTTAGTTTTTAAATAAACAATTTTCTTAGGAAATATCGTGGCTAATACAGTTTTTTGACGTAAGTCGTGAATATTTTGTTTTTTTGTCAAATATTTTCCTAATTGCTAATTCATAAAATACTATAAATCAACAACCAAGGGATGCAAATGATGAATGATATCGCATACTAAATCATAAACAGTCACAACTCAAAATTCACAAATTTCAGAAGAGACAAAAAACTGTTTTTAAAAACATGATTGCAATTTTAAAATAAAATTGAATTCCATAGGAAAGAAAATGTAATTCTTGCAAACTGGCAGGAAAGAGAATTGGCTACTCAATGTCATAATAGTGCTGACCAGTGTCAGGTCTAATGCTTCCTGATCCTGAATAAGACAATCTCAAAGAAGCTACTTTAACAGGCCATTGTGTCCTAAGATACCACCTTGACAAAATTGGTCTCTCCGACCAATATCTGTCGATTTTGTGAAAGTGATACTGCGAGCTCTGACCACATTCTTTGCTACTCTCCTGAACTCGGCAGACAGAGGTTTCTCTATCAGTATGAAATTGCGGGGCGTCCACACCAGCTGTGAAACACAAGATCCCAAATAGTGCTTGGATTCCTTAGAAGCCTTAAGATGGGCGTCTTTGCACAATAGATCTTCTTGGTCGCGGTGCTTTCTGGTCCAATAATAATAATAATAATATTAACAGAAGAAATTTCACTAAATTTTTTTAAAATTTGTGCTTTAATTGTGGAAATTAAAGGCAATTTTGAGTTGTGACTGTTTGATCGAAATTTCTTTATTGAGCGGTCGTGATTATATAAAATTAAATAACACAACTCTCAATGTTTCTCTACAAAACTTAAGATTTTTTTCATTAATAGCACCACAACTCAAAATTATACTATTTTGGTGAAAGAAAACTACTCACTTACTCATAAGTGCACTGTCACAACTTAAAATAGTACTCTTTAATTGTTGATGTAAATCCCACACAAATAAAATAAAATAGACATAACGGTATTTTTCCAGGTTTTCCAGGTTGTCGTTAGAGATTTGATTTCTGAAGTGGTTTATTAAAAAAAAAACGATTTCAATAAATGTTGAGTTTTGACTGTTTAAAATTTAGTGTTCGATATAATCATTGCTACTTCATAGCTAAATAACTTGCTATTATCGGCACGAGTAAATGCAGGTTAATAACTTTTAATCTTATAATTTAGTCATAAGATATATTCAGTTTCTATTTACTAGATTTTTCGTATTTTGAATGATACTAAATTTAAACCGTTAACAAGCAGGGCTATCGAGTCTCTTGGTTAAAGCAGTCGTTTGAATTAAACGTGTACTCACAATATATAGTTAACCCATAGCTCCATAGTGAGAGACAGAAAAAAGATAGCACATTATTATACGGGTAAACAATAAACAGTGAATAGAAAACATCAAATAAACCCAGCAAAATAAAATAAAAATACCGTCCGCATTATTTAGAAGCAGTTATATATAGTGACTTTATTGACAGCTGATACAGAAGTATTTATTAGTGTACAAAATATCTCTACTGTCTCTAAATTCAGAAATACTTTTAAGCCCAATATTTCCGTCACCAAACCAGCCTGGATCATCCGGCCATGGTGATGTATTACGTATAATTGAATCTCAATGGAATGAAATTCTGTTGCATTGAGTACACATTTTTAAACATTTGATAACTTATGAATAGTTTTTTAAATTAATTTTTTAAATAAAGTTAAATTTTTCAATTTCAATTTTCGATTAATTCCTTAACAACTTTACTTTATAACTTACAATTAAGATGTTATTATCGCTTCAAAACGATACATAATGAGTATAAATTTATTATTGAAATTTTTAATACAAAAAAAAACGGAAAAATGCGTTTCACTTTTTTATTTTCGATCATTTACAGTGCACATCAGAATCACCTTTATTTTAATTGCAATCATAAGCCGTCATTTTTCACAAATTATTTATATGAAAAAATTTCTTAATTTCCTACATTATTTATTTATAATGACTTTCAAGAGTCATTACCGGTAACTTTTAACTAATACCCTTCAAAATAACTACTTACTGTAATAACTTATTTGTAATGGCATTTAGAAGTAGTTATTCGTAAGCGAGAGTGGTAAGTACTTGCATACAATGACATCGCCATGTTAAAATAATTAGTTAAAAAACCAAATTAGAAGTAATGAATAGTATGATAATTAGAATTTTAACTCATTGCTTTGCGTGCAAAGTTTTTGCTGGGAAACTATACAGGCAAATTGGAGGCAATTGTGCTATATTTTTCAAAGCCTTAACTTATAATTAAAATTATTGAAATATTTGCCGTTTAAAAGAAAATTAGTGAAATTCATTTGAAAACAAGTGGCTTTTAGATAAACATCTAATTTCCAACATAAATATCGGTTTAGGCCCTTATTCTCATTCAATTACATAATGTTGCCCTAAAAGTATGCTGTTTGTTTCTTTAAAATTTCTATTCATTTATCAAATTGTTTACTTGGTTAATAATTTTTGTCTCACTTTTCTATTTGCTTTTTATTCACAAAAAGCGGCAATTCTAGTGGTAAAAAGTAGAACATTTAATTATGATCTGTTTGACTTAATTAACCTTAACCCTTGCTTATCTGTAACATTTCAAATCTTTGCTTATATATGTATTTGATAAATGTTTTGTTGAAAAGTAAGCTTTTTTATAGCTCTTGTTATTGTTGATTATTGTACCACAACTAGCATTTGTAGAACTACACGGTTCTTGAAATGAAATTCTATGCGGTAGTGTAAATTAAACATTAGAAAGAGCTTAAAAAGAAATCTCAAAACGCAAACGGGCAAAAGGAACTAGAAAAAATAATTAAAATTTTTATGTATAAAAATACAAGACAAAAACATTGCATAAAAGAAAAAAAATGAATAAAACTAAGCACGCAAAGATAAAAAAATTGTAACTGCCAGGAAAAACAAATAAAGCAGTTAAACAGTTCTTTTCTTTGAACAAAAATTAATTAAATACAAGGTCGCCAACGGGAGTGCAGAAAGTAACTACAAAAACACACATCCAAATGTAACAAAAGTTGTAACAGTAAATACAACAAAAAAATACTTTAATTGAAATTTAACTAAACAAAGGACAAATAATAAACACAATCCCATTAAATAAAATACCATTTAAAAGGAGAGTATGACAGAAGGCGAAAAAAATACAGAGAAAAGTGTTGTACATATTTCATAGAGATCTATAAATACTACAGATATTTTACACTTTCTGAGTTTAGTTTAGTTTTGTGTCTAAGGTGTTGAGTTAGAGTATCATTAAAAAACAATACCAGCAGTGTAGTGGATTAATTAACATTTAAATACCTGATATGCATGTAAGAAAATAGTTCAAATCGAATGAACACAATTATTGCTGAAGTACTAATTTAAGAAAGTTTGGAATAGAAACTATTACTGAAAATGCTGCTGTTATTTGTAGTGTTTTATGTTGCTTGTTTAACCGGCAGCTGTTTGGCGATAACGCTGGATAGAAGTGCTATCGAACATGATGTTTTACATTTTTCCCATGAACTTGAAACATGGTTGGATATTTCAAAAAATCCCTGTGATGACTTTTTTGGATACGTATGCTCACGCTCTTTAAATGAAACCAATCAAGGGAAATATGAGCTTTTAATGCTGCAGGAACAATTAAAATTTGATAAATTCTTAGAAATCAGCGATGACGAACAACTCTTGGATTCTGAATTAAAATTAAAACAATTCTACGACTCTTGTCAAAATGCCCGTTCGATGGAACAACTAAAGAACAGCTTAATGTATCGTTCAGTGGGTGGTTGGCCAGCTATTGATGATTCATTGGCCATGCTGCGCAAAATACGTAACATGACCTGGCTGCAGGTATTGAGTATTTTTCATGAAACTGGCATTTCATATTTTTTTGATACAAAAATCGAATTGGTTTCCAACAAACGTCATGTAATTATACAGCCCCATGAAAATTTCCATTTTACTTTGCGTAAATTTGAGCAACTTTCAAGTGAAATAATGCATTTATCGGATGTTGATGCTGGCCGGGCACGTTTGGTAGCTTTAGAAATTTTAAACTTTGAGCGCAATTCAAGAGATATTTTAAAGAATACTGCGCAAACTGAACAAATTCAAGAATATACTTATGCTGACTTTAAGCTGTTGAATTTTGGTTCGGTTCATGCTTTGGATTGGGATGGCTATTTTCGTAAAGTTATGGGCAAACCTTTGAGGCCAACGGATTCAATTACTGTTACAAATATGGCGAAGCTTGTGCAATACTTTGAGCTTCTGCAGGAGACATCGCTCACGAGATTTTTAAATTGGCTTTGGATTGATTATTTAATGGGTGAGTCGAGAAAATATCAAAACACTCAATAATGTATTATTAATGAAATACGTTCCTTTTTTCTGCAAAATGGTAAATTTAGATAAAAAAAATAACGTATTCTATTTAGAGAAAATATATATATTTATAGAAAATAATTAATATAAAAAGCTAATAATTTACATCTACTGATAATCACACACGGTGGACAAACCACGAAGAAGAATGAGGATGAATGTGTAGCAACTTTCGAAAATAGCATATTGTTCCGTTCTGCTAGGATATGTCAGTGTAATTTACAATTTTTGACCTTCACTTACTTTGTTTCTTAGTAATTATCACTTTTAATTTTTGACTGACTGTATGTCTTCGATCATTAGTCCATCTTAATTGCGGTTTCTATTTTTATTAAATTATTATTTCTTTAGTTTAAAAATAAAACATTCATTTTTATTTTATTTAATGTAACAGATCAGACTTTGCGCCACACTGTACACCACACTTCGTTATCACTTAAAAAAAAAACAAATTAATTGCAATTAATTTCCTAACATCTAAAACTCTAAAATAAATTAGTGTTATTAAAAAAACTAATTGTAGTTAAAAAATTCGTAAAATAACATAGTGCAATATTTTTGAAGTCATCGAGGGCGATCTTCCTCTCGTGTCGAATTTTTGAAAGTGTTTATCGAAACTAACGAAGTAAATGTTCTAAAAACTAAAATTTTAAATTAAAATTAAAAAAAAATGTTCTTGTAATTTAAAATTGGTTAAACTTCAAAATGAAGTTAATGTACAATGTTCGTATTTTAAACTTGCGTTTCCTTGTATATTCCTTGTGAGGGTGGCGTTGATTGAAGTCTGCGCGTTGACTATAAGACCAAAAATTGCTGGATTCGAATCCAGTGTCAGACTAACTCATAAAAATATTTCGCATTTTTTTTGATGTGCATAAGTATGTCTTTGTGTCATGTGCATAAGTATGTCGATATTTGACCAATAAAAATGGTGAAGTAAAAATCAATTTCATCTACTCAACGCAAGTGACTCTGCTGTACAGAAGTGTACGGTTTAATTCTTACAAGTTCACTCCCCTTATAAATAAACTCTTGGTCTTTAAAAAAAGTTTGTTGTAGCTGAATGTTAGTTATTTCAAAAGTTCAAAAGTTAAAATGTAATGAAAAATTAAAGATTTTAAGAAGAATTATGATATTTGGCATTTGACGGACGTTACTTAAAAAAAATAACAAAAGATGATAATATATATTACAATATTTTTCTTAATACTTTTTTTAACCTTTTTTTTATTATTTTAACAATCTATTTTTTTAAGCTTTAAGGTTTTTTTTTTTATATATAAACTTCAAAAAAAGGGAAACAAATTTTAAAAATAAAAATTTCCTGAAGATGTTAACCGAAGGTTAACGAAATATCGAATATAAATTATATTACAATATATTAAATTCCTATACATTGACTGCCATTTTGAGCCCATTTTATAAAATACGAAAATATGCTTTAACCATGTAATACTGAATTTTCGTCTACAGTATATTTATCGTGGTAAACTAGTTTCACAAATTTGGTTATCCTTAACTTCTGTAAGATATAAACAGGTTACAGAAACATTAATCATAGGCCAACTAACTAAATGCAACTCTGTTTTTTATAAATTAGTCTGGCAACGATGGTTCCATTTGACACTTCTTAGAACATAAATTGATAAAAACAAAAGAAAAGATGCAGTGAGTAATCAAAAAAAATATTATAATAAATTTAACAACCTTAAAACAATTATCAACTACATTAACTTTTTTAATTTTTTGAATTGTCAAAGATAACTCTCAAAAATCCCAGTGCAAGCAACATATATTTTGAAATTTGATTGTGAATTGGAAGTATTTTAAAAATCGATAATGCAAATAAACTATAAAATATATGAGAAAGAAAATTAAATTTTGAAGATAATTTCTAAAATCATTTAATTTGATTAAAAAATAAGAGACCTGATTTGTACTTGCATACTCCCTGCAAAGGAATCGTTTATAGAAGATATAGGTGGTGAAATGATAGAAAGAAAGGGAGCTAAGTTCATGTGCGTGTTTTTTTCGAGAATTTGTAAAACAGAGTTGCGCATCTCTGGTGTTAAGCGGCTTATCCTTTACGAAATATTATTGTATATGATATTCGCCATAATATGTCCATATCGCCATATATTATGCAATAAGTAACACAATATTTTCAAATATAATATGGTGAAGTGTTATTACAATAGGAAAGAAACATAACAATGTTGCCAATACATTTCATATTATATTGCTATTCTTTTGGATACACAATAAAAATCAAGAATATTTTAATTTTTGCCAATATTGGCGATATTATTGGTACAACGCAAATAATTGCACAATTACATATATTTGAAATGTGTGGGTCGAACGATAATGACATATTAAATTTTATGCCAAAGGACAGCCATTTTAATTTTTATTTCACTTCGTATTCTACATTATTGAAATAACAATTTTTATTATTTTTGTTGCAAAATATATATTTAACCCTGGAAAGTTATTTTAATTTTTTTTTACAATACAGTCGAACTTCTCTATAACGTAGCAGTTGGGGACCGTCAAATTTCTACGTTATAGAGAAAATTCGTTATAGAGAATCTGCAGAAAATTTTTACTACATTTTTTTTATGTAGAAAATATATTTATTAAGACAAAAAAAATTGTTTTTACATGAACACATTAATTTTTTTTTTATTGTATGTAGAAAAAAATTATATTAGTAGAAGAAAATTTTTTTTGCATGAACACATTTAAATTTTTTTGTTTAAATGTAGAAAAAATATATATTAAGGCAAGTTTTTATATGCCACTGTTTTCTTTTTTATGTGACAGTCGTAGCAAGCGTTGAAAATGTAACGTCTTTTACAGTTATATTTTCTGTGACTAAATTGATGCAAAAAATCGATTGCTAAAAACTTCGCAATATATAGATTATTTAGTGTGAAAAATTCTATTTAGGTCTTAAAAAATTGTACGTTTCAGAGAGAACTTCGCTATAGGGAAGTTCGTTATAGGGAGATCAAAATGTATGAAAATACTCACAAAAATGTTGTGTTCACGAATTTTATTTGTTATAGAGAAGATTTCGGTATAGAGAAGTTCGCTATAGAGAAGTTCGACTGCATATATTTTTACTTTTATATATTTTATTTAATGTTTAATGTTTTTAAGAAAATACTTTATTAAAAAAAATCTTTGTTTATTTTTTACTTTCAAAATCGTTCAGCTAAGATTTATTTTTATATTTCGTCGATTCGGCGAAAAGTAACCATCCAGTATTAAATTTCTGCTACGATTTGAAAAATAACAAATAAACTGCATTGATATAATCAACAACATCAAATTTATTATAAATGAAACAAACTGCTGTATAATCATTATATTTTTTTTAATTTAAAATTAATATGTTTATTTTTTTTTACTTTTTCTTCGTAGACAAAACAGCTGCAGACTGTAGAAAACTTACCGAAAGCTACTTTGCACCCGTCTATCAGTACGTAGTCGAACGTACTGGCATTGATAAAGTGCAAATGGCTCAAATGTACTCGGCACTAGGACAACAGTATGAACAAATACTTGCAAATACATCTTGGATAGATGAAATAACACGACAAAACTCTAAGCTGTTCTTGGAAAGAATAATGCATTTAACATTAAATGGTGATGCAAAACTAGATAATGATTATGATCTTCTAACTATAACAAAGCGTAATTTCTATCGCAATTTGGAGAAGCTACAAAGATTTAAAACTGAGAAATTGATAATTGATAATGGAGAGGAGAAGAAACCTATTAACAGTGCAGCACATGTTACAAACAGTGCAAGAGAATTCATGAAGAATTTCTTAACCATCAACTTGTTTATACAACAGCAACAGAATTTCTCCATACCTTTAAATTACTTAATGTTGGGAGAACATTTCGCCGAGCTAATGATAGGTGGAGCATATACTACGCCTGGAGCATGGAGAAGTACAGATTCGGATACACAATTTGCAAAATTCGATGAATGTCTGAGAAAACAAGAACCATTAACAATAAGACATTTTAATTTAAATAATTTATTGCTAAAAATTTTGGCACAAAAACAAACCTGGCAGGCGTACAAGTCTTGGCTACAACAAGATGGAGGATTTATACAAAAATTGAATAACTTGTTAACAAACGGACATTTGCATTTAACCATGGAGAAATTATATTTTGTGACCACCCTATTTGTTGATTGTCATCTAAATCCATCTGAGCACAGAAGACAAATTATACACACTGCTCTAAAGCAATCTACAGATTTCCAACAAACTTTTAAATGTCAAACCAAAGATACTTTATTTAATGATAACGCTTGTCCGGTTTTGAAAGAAAATTAATTGGGTCTTATATAGAAATTTATCTTAAGGAAATACATTTTTTTACACAAAACTATTCATGCACTTTATTTTTCACAACAGCACCTTTCATCTTTTTACGAACTTCTATGAAGAAATCACAAATTTTGCTGAAAAATTTATTGACTTGTTCGCCTGGAAATTATCTTGCAATACTTTCTTCCGTTACTGAATAATACCGCTTAATAACTACGATGTTATTTCTTAACGATACGAAATAAATATAACAAACAATGACTACACGTACTATATAGTTTGTAATTTTTTTCTTAAAATATTTACTAGGACAACAAAGAAGAAATGACTTTCATTAAAAATTAATTAAGAATTTCAAATTGTTTTCTTGCAAAAAAAAGGAGAAAAAAACAAAAACAGGAGACCACGTACAGAAAGTAAATATCAATCATTAACTACCACTCCTTTTATATTGAACTTAGCGATGAACAATGAAGAAAATAATACTCCCACATACCATGAGCTTTACAGGTTTTTAATACACGCACAAAGGAAATAATGAAAGGACATGCCTTTAGTTTCTTATAATTTTTTAATAAATTTTTTTGACAAGTAAGACTTGTAAAATTTGCTTTGAAAGCAGACATTTTTAATTCTTTAATTGCCTTTGATTACCAATCAAATTTATAATGAAAAGGCAGGTAATTTAAGGTATCATTTCAAGGCGAAAAATAATTTAATATAATTCCATTTACCAATAAAGCATACAGAGGCTTATTTAACTCAAAATTATTTTAGCTACTGTTCGCTGTATAAGAAAATATTAAGGAAGCTCATGAAAATGATTCAAAGTCCCGCTAACTATCCCAATTTATGAACTGCTATAAATTGTATGAAAATTCATACACTTGCCCTATTCCACAAACAGCAATTTTTAATTCTTTTGATGAGTACCCTTATTATATTTCCTACGATCCTTCTTTTATTTTTTTATAACAACAGTTTTATTTAACTTAGAAATAAAATGGAACTGAAAGTACTACTATGAAGGTAAAATTGCTGCCAATGACTGCTGCTGTTGTTATAAATAAATATGTATGTACTCGTATAATGGTTTCCTTTGTAATGGCCAGTAACCAAGGTTACACTGTATTGCCAAAAGAATGAAAGCCATACAAGATACCATACTGTGCGTTGCACATAGTATTTTCATAAATATTTTTAGTTTTTAATATTCTCTTAAAGTTGACATTCCCTGTCTGAATAACTATACTTGTTTATTTCTTTTAAAGTACTCGCTCAACTAGTTCAGCACATTTAAGATGGAAAAAGCCTATTTTTTTTTTGCTTTGAACAGTCATGGCTGAATAATGTATTGATCTTTATTTTCCACTCGTAATAGTAAATGTTTTGGCTACTAAGGGAATTTTTAAGTGGATTTAATTAAAAGTTAATAGATTTTTTTTTTTGCTTTTCTTTTTAGCAAAAGCTTATTAGTCAGTATTTAAGTAAAGAGAACTGCAGTATGGCCATTATTTGGCAATCAATTGGTTTTTTATTGTTTATAAAAAAAAGCAGTTTGCGGAACGGTGAAGTCATTAGCAAGAAATTAGTAAATTTTAATATATTAAATTTATATTTGTTTTGTTGCAAGTATGTATATACGTACATACATATATTGTAATTCCCTTTTTTGGCAAGTAAATTAAGATGTATTTTTAAACAAACGATATACGCTTTGACAGTGAATCGAAAGTGAATGTCATTTCTTTTTCATATGTCACGTTCTAAATATAACAAATAAAAAAAAGTATTTTTAATTAGAATAATATATTTTTATAAATAAAAAATTTAGTCAATTCAATTAAATTTTTTATTAATTTTGGGATTCAATAATATATTTTCTTACCAAGAAATAATCAAAACGAAGGCTTATAATTATTGAAAGGCTTATATGATTCATATATATTCTCTATACAAGTAGAAATTAATATCCAATAAACATCGAATTGAATTCAAATATTTTATATTTGCCAATAAAAATTTGTTTGCAATTTTCAAAATATTTAATTAAATTTTTAATTATTGTTACTAAAAACTTAATTAAGTTAACAATAGTAATTTAATTGATATTATTAATTTTTTAATTGATACTACCAAATTATATATTTTATTCTTTTCTATGTATACTGTTATCCTGTCATGACATTTAAGTTTAAATTACAGCATTAAAAATTATATGCCAACAGAGTACCGACACAAAATACCGGTGAAATTTAACAAAAACAAGAGCTTCTCTTATACAACTCCTATTGAATATTATTGGGCAAGTTTAAAGAAATTCTTTCAAAGCATGGAGTGCGTAATGATGTAGAATTTCATCAATGCCGCAGTTTCTACACTGATGGCGAGTAGTCAGCGTGTTGGCACTGCAACCAGAAAGGCCCAGGTTCGAATCCCAGCCGGGTCAAATCAGAAAAAAGTTTTTTCTGAGTTTTCTGTGCTACAGCACTCTCCTTCGTCGGTATTTGAGCAATAAAACGTCGGCGAAGTAAAATAATAAATAAAATGGCTCAATTAGCTTAAAAAAAATATGCGTTAAAAAAACATCAGAGACGCCGCAACTTTGCTTTATAATTTACACGCAAATGCAAAGTTGTGCAAGAATTAAGCTCTATCTTTCTACCACTTTCACCACCTGTCTGTTTCTTCCCTATCCTTCTCTCTAGTTCCAGTGCAATGCATTGCATATGTAGGGGATAGCCCCTGAGCACTGGTCCAAGATAAAAAAAAAAAAAAAAAAAAAAAAAAAACTAAAATCTATTCAATGAAATATTAATATTAATTATGTTTAAATTTCAAGAGAATAATTTTTATACAATTATTTCACTTTAGGGAATGTTTTATTATTATGAACAGCTAATTTAAAGAGTATTTTTCAAAAAAGAAAATTGCTATTAATTCATGTGATAATAATTAACTAATTCTGAAGTAAATTACGGAAGTGAAGTGTATTTTTTTTTTTGTCAATAAGTTTAAGGTTGCTATTTTTGAACACCATTCCTCCTATTTCTATTTATTAATTGCGCTTGAACTTTTAATAAGATTATTTCATTATATTTCAATTCTTATCATCTAATCTATCAGCGTAATTGTGTTAAAGGAAAACGATATTCGTCTTCCTACCATACAAGAATAAAAATAGCTTAAAAATAGTCGACAATTTCAAATTGTGTTTTTACATGTTTTTATTTTTATTTCCTAAACCTTGTAGATATTAGAGCTGAACTAATAATTTTTTCTATGTATTTTAGTACTTTATAAAAACAAAAGTTCATGTCAATTTCTAAGCTGTAGTACAATTGTTGTCGATATTAACAGAATTTTCAGAGACAACAATGTTTGAAATATAAAGTTAATTTACAGGCTTGTTAAATAATTAAAAACAAAAATAATAAAACTCGTTTACCTCCTATGACTGAACGAACCAATTGCTCTCTTAGTAGTGCGAAGCGGATAAACTATTAATGGTGCGTGCAATGCTTGCCTTTAACAATAATTTAATAGACGTTGCTGATATTTCTTTTTTCTCTTTGAAATTATAACTTTCCTTCATCAACATTGCCTTCATTCTGTGTTACCGAAATATTTTTTAATGGCAACGGCTTTTTAAATATCCATTATCAACATATTTTTTCATCCAATAATCTCTTTTTTAATAGAATAAATTTTTTAAATGAATTTTAAATCCTCATATTCTCGAAATGTTTAAATATTCTAATTTAATCCTTACTTAAGCCCACGCTTAATACTCATGTATACTTTTTTCTTTATTTTTACACAGGGAAATAAGAACAAAAATTTATAAAAAAATATTAATAAATTCACATCAAAAACAACTCGATGTAACGACTGCATTTTGTTTATTTCTTTATTTTTTTAAACGAAATATTTTTAAAATTTTTATAGGAGTACATGCACGAATTGCATTAATTGGATTAGGATGTTGAAACGACATGGTAACGATAAATTTGTTCACTCTTTGATTGGTGATATTTTGGCAACCTCTTATTTTAGATGCAATGGCATCAGAGAGTGTTTATGAAAAATTTTTGTCATAATTTAATCGTTATTTCCTCTTTTTTAGTTTTTTTTTTAATATCAAATACCATCAATGTACATATGCGCTTTGTTTTGATTGAAAACAGTATGTAGGAAAAATTGTTTTAAAATGTTCGTAAATGATGCGAAGTGTTAACTGAAAGCCATATTGAATTGACATGTCATACAAGAATATCTGTGCTTGAAACACAAACGCAACATACTCATATAGAAAGGCAACTGTAGAGAATTATTTTCTGAAAGTAAGTTCATGAAAGAAAGAAAATGGGGTAAAGGCACTACGAAAACAAAACAACTTTTCTCACATATACATTTACATGTGCATGTTTTTACACTAGTAGTTTTACCCAGTATAATATCATCATCTTCATCATTGCCGTCATTTGCATGCATAAAACGTGTCAAAAATGTTGTTTATATGTATATATCTATGTACTTTATGTATATATAAATATATATACTCGTATATATCTACGTATGTACATGCATACATACTGTATGAATTGGGGTTTTTTTTTTGCACACAACATCTAGAGAACTCAATTGTGTACCTTTCTATTTGAATAAATCTGTACATGTCATGTTAACATCTTGTTGTATTTGGTTCCACTTACAATAAGATAAAATAAATTTCAAAAGTTTTCCATTTTATATTTTTCGACAATTTAAAGACAAATGTCATGTTGGAGTAACATTTTTTATTTGTTTTTGCGAAGCAAAATTTACAAGAAATGCAAGAACTAGAAGACTAGTTTATTATGCTTTTATTCCCCAAAGAACAAGGAAACCGTTTTATTGAAAACAAATAAATAAAATGCGCAGAAAACAACAAACAACAATATCTAAAGAGCATGTAGGGTGAGCCAATTTAATAAATTTAAAAACTATTGCATACTCTTAGACATATATAAATGGAAATTTCAAACATAAAAACACAATTGAATTTTATGTAATAATTCTTGTATGACAATATTTTTTGTAATGCTTGTAACTTAATTATCAACAAATTGCATAATTATTTCTTTTAAATATTAATAACTTTTGCAATATTAATGAATAGTATTTATCATTTGAAAATGGTATAATATTTGTAAAAATACCCATTTTTATAGTAATTATTATGGTAATTGAACAATATTAAATGAATATTTAATTAAAAATTGATTTAAGTTAATCTGTAAGCTGATTAAAACCTCTCTTTCTATTGAGCGTGGAACTAAGGCTTAAAATAAATTAAATGCTTTAAAATTAATTGTGTATTTGTTGGTTAAATAGTAAATGAAAGTATTAAAAACAATTTTAGTGGAATTCACTGCCCTGTTTTTGTAGTAAACTTTATATTTATAGAAACCTATGCAGCTGAATAAAAATGAGTGTTAAACAAAATGTAGGGTTGTCGTTACTGGATGTTCTCTTTTTTGATAAGCAGGTTATGATAAGTTCCAATTCTGCAAAAATTGTAATTTAATTTAATTTATTTTTTGGTAATGCAATTGAATTGTTTTTTTTTTATTACTTGATTTGTTTTATGATGAATTAAATAATAGAGTAAAATATTTCATACATAAGTACGAACATATATATTAATATGCAAACTTACACGCATTTTGTAAAATTAAATCACTTTCATATCAATTTTCTGGATGTTATTAAGAATTACTCTTTGAGAAGTCGAAAATATACAGTTATTGATATTTCGGAAGGAGATCGAGAGTAGTTCCTGAGGAATGACTTCTAATATTGGGAAGCAATAAAAAATTCTACTACGCCTTTTCTGCTTTTTATTAACCTGTGGCCGCGATATGGTTTACGTAGAACTCGGCGACTGCTGAGCTTTTCCGGATTGTCCATTAATAGACTTACGGACGGCGGCGCATGCCATTGGGCTATCGGCACGCATGCTGACAGGGTAGGCATTTCGTTCAATGCCCAGTGTAGGGACTGTGTGATGCTTTAAAGAGGGAAACTGTTGTGCACTTTCTCTATGAATGCCCGGGTCTGGCTAGGTCGATTCTGAGATTCCTTGGGGCGCCTCTCTTGTATAACTTGGATTGGACCTGACGGACTTATAGATGTAGATGAACGACATAGGGTGGCTGTGACGTCCTCTGATTTATGAGGAGGTAAGGTAACAAAACGGCACACCTATGGTGATACTTGGGTCGACCCATCTTAGTCGGCTGTACTCTAACCTAACCTAAAGTACATAAAACCTTTTAGAATATCTAACAACTGCTAAAAAAATTTAGAATGTAGCGAATTTCATTGTTAAAATATCAGTCAAGCATAATACAAACATATCGTTAGTAATGGCATTTCATTAATTTATAATTTTTTTATTGATGCACGTCTATTTGTCACTAAATGCGAAATTATATAAATTGAAAATTTTGTGCATTTAAGCAATTGTTGCAACAATATAAATTTACAATTCAAGAGTATTATATTCCATTATAAACTACACAACTCCTATGGTTTTGAACAATTGTTTTTTTTTTCTGCTAACAAATTCTATGCAATTTGCGTCATATTTTATTTAAAAGTTTTTTTATTGGAAAATTGGTAATTTCCATTTAACATACATACAAGGCTATTTGCTGGTCTTTAGCATTATAACCAACCACTAGAACTTTCGTCCATGAAAAACATTAAAATAATTCGATTTTGTAATGCGAAAATGTGTGTATGTGTGACAATTATTGTTGTTGATTTTCAATATAAATTTTATTTCAAATTGTTATTTATTTTCCTAGATAAACAAAACATTATTGGTAGCAATAATGGCTTTGAATATTTGATGGTGGTCCTTAAAATTAGTTTGTTTACGGGTTTTATTTTACAACACATACATTGTTGGTAAACGATGTTGGTTACGAATTAAAAGTGTCCTTAAAATTTCGGTTTTAAAAGTTTTCAATAAATTTAAATGTTTAACCCTTCAACTAATAAAAGTTACAATTGAATAGTCAAATAATTGAAGAGGAAGAATTTTAAATATATTTTTTATTTATTTTTTTGAAAACTCAAGATTTTTAATTTTTCCTCTGTTTTTTTAAAGGACACTTCCCCAACAGTATTTGAATTAAAAGTTTATGACTTTAAATCAAACCTAAATTTAAATCTTTATAAACACGTAAACATTAACCACGCCCATAAATTCTATTAGAAAAATCTATTGGACGCATATTTTTGAGAAATCAATGTACTCGTATGTGATGGTTTAAAATCTCTATATAGTAAGAAACTAATACAAAACTAGTAAAACGAGAAAGGTCTGTGACTGCTGAGGACTGATCCGAGTTCTTGCACTAATAATGTAGCGAACCAGTCTTAGATGACGATGGCCTAAGAGGAGGTTAAGTTTTTTCCAGACCCTGTGGCATGTTACATAACAAACTAAAATAAAATTGTTGCGTATTGGTGACCATCACAGGATTCTATCTCAAATCTTCGAACTTAACATTAAGACATCGTAACCATTTGTTATTTGGAGGAGAGCAATGGATACTCTAAACATAATGTGTCCAATGTGTTGCATTTATCTATAACCGATCATAATTCAGAACGTTTTGTAAACACTCCTTTTTTATACATCAAGGCACCAGTACATTTGATACAATTGATATAACAATTTTCGTATATAGGAACTGTACGTAAGTAAAGCGTGTTTTTTTTAAGATTAAAAAATTTGAGTTAGCAACTCTCCTTTTTGTTTGGTATAACATTTCATTATGGATAGACTTGCACCAGAGGATAATCGACCCACTTTTGTCGAAACACCATTACATCCACAGAAAATGTCAGTTTGGTGCGCTTTATGGGCTGGCAAAGTTATTGGTCCTTATGCATTTAAAAACAATGATGGTCAGAATGTTACTGTGAATGGTGAACAGTATCGGGACATGATTAGAAATGATACCTCAATTAACTGGCATTAAACCAAAGACTATTGAACACCTGGAAATCATCAGTCGAAGAGTTATTGGCGAAATACGTCAAAAAACATTAATGTCATAATTTTATCTATCTAAAAAATATAAAAGTAAATATAAAAAGATATTTCTTTGTTTTATTATGATTTAACCATTTATAATTTTTGCTTTCAAACGTAGTATGTACATTAAAACGCACCACCTTACAGGCAAAAAAATGTGCTCCGTTCACCCCCTAATAAAACGTATTTTTGGGCGGTAAATTAAAAAAAAGAAAAAAAAAATCAATTTTTTGGACGAAGATACGGTCTAATGTACATATTGAAATAATCACACCGCACATAATCTCGTTCCCAATCTGCTTATGACAAAACAGATCACAGAAATTATTGAAATTAGTTCTTGTGACATTTGTCATGTACCACATACATATATATGAATTGTTTTAATCCTTTAACATGACATGTCTATATATTTCCTAATCCGACATGACGAGTGTCGTGTAAAGAAGCCATTAAGCACACAACTCTGTTTAGTGCTTAAAAAAAATTAAAATACCATGCTGCTGTGTATTTAAATATAAAATTTTACATATTTATGCTTTACGCCTTTGAAGAGGTCACACATAAATTATTTAAGTAGAACAAGGCTAAATTTCTCTATGTATTTGAAAAGCGGCTGTAGAGAAAATAAAACAAGTGAACAGATACAAAAGCACAATATAGCTAAGCTTTAGGGAGCAGCATATTTTTTGGCATTAAGCCAAATAAACTTAGAAAAACAAAACAGAATAAAAAGCGAGTAAGCATAACTTTCAGTTAAAATTCTTAGAAAGCCTTGAAAGTAAATTTTTATTAAGAGATTTTGTTAAGATTTCGTTTTTAGAACGAAGTGAAATAAATTTAGTGTTTCTGGCGTTACGCCAAATTTTAAATGCTTTTTTTTTAAAAATAAAACATTTGTGGAGTTTTCCACAAGTTTTTAAACAGAGAATATTTTCGTAGACTATATTTATTCAACCGGGCATTGTTACAAATATTTCTTCTTCTGAAGTTGAATTGGCAATTGACATGGAGATATAAAGGAACACTTTTATTGCTGATATTACTATAGAAATTACTTGCCTTACGCCTATTTAAAAAAAAAACAGTAGAAAAGCTATAGATTTGCCGACAAAAATAGGTAATGGGGCGGGTAAATTTTGGCTTAATTTTACAACAGCAATGAAATATATTTTTCATACCATATAGATTAATAGTTTCAGTCTATCATTTGAAACCTGACTTTAACAAAAAACAAAAAAACACTGACGTAGAAAAGAATTTAACATAATGAAATGTACGTGGGATATCATACAGCTTTCATTATCGATCGACCGTTCTTGAAGTACCACTTTGAGAAATTTTATCTAATGTGTAATTAACAATTCTATGTGTGCGTTTTTGTTTCTTTCTATAATAAACAAATATAATTTTTAGTTCTATATGCATGAGTCTGAAATATGTAAGTGCGTATAGCTAAATCAAACTTAAATAAAAATAAAGAATCATCACAACCTTGAACCTCTTGTTCTTACCTTCTCTCTATTGGCCTTTGTGTACACAGCAGTTTTGCCTTTAAGCCAATTCAATTTGTTTGCATTTTAATATCTGGAGGGAATTCCATATAGAGATAAATCTAAACAAATATTTTCGTTTGCGAAAGTGTTACGGGTATAATTTTTAAATTAAATAAACAAAAAATAATAAATAATATGAAGTTAACATCTAAATTCATCGACTATTGATTAAAAATATTTTTCTTACTGATAGTATTCAAGTGAAATACAGATAAATACAGATACATACATACATGTAAAATAACCTTTTGCCTACATACACACTTAATATAAACAATATTATTTTTATTTGTGAAATTTTACAATTTTTAATTTTGTATTTGTTGTGAGTTATGGGATTTTAATTTTTACATAATTGTACATAACATTATATATGATTTAATATGGCATATTTGAATAATTTTACATTTTTAATTTAATTTTGCAACGCTCCCCTTTTCCGAGTAATAATACAGTCGACTCGCGATAATTTGAAGTACAAACGACCAAAGAAAAAGTTCAAATAATCGAGATTTCAAATTAACAAGAATTGAATTGAAAGCAAAGTGTACGATTTAATTTTCCATTTGTTTCAAAAACACAATCATATTCACATTTCGAGTTCAAATGATAAAGTTTAGAAAAGCCCAACTTCAAATTATAGAACATTGGAAAATTAGACAAGATTTCTATATAAAAAAGGTTTAAAATAGTATATAAACTAAAATAAATAATTACTATGTTTTTATTTTACACTAAAATAATTTAAATTATAGACAATAGAGCAAAAAAATTCAAATTATAAACTGTCGGCGATGAAGATTTTTTTTAAATTAGCGAGGGGAAAAATTAAATGGATGTTTTTTTTTATCAATTTATTGAATGTTTTTCAGAGAACTTGGAAAACAATTGAAATTATGACGAGTTTCAAATTATCGAGAGTCGACCGTATTTCATTTATTTGCCAGTTGTTTAAACTAAACGTGCACATGTTTTGCAAAAACAAAATAAAAAATAGAACAACATCAAAATCTCTGTTTAATTCATCATCTCTATTATTATTATCATCATTATAATGTCGTCATCATTTGCAGAATTAGAAGAACAAATCTAGGAGAGCAAAATATAAAAAATCAATAATATGCGGCAGAAACAAAATTAACAACTTCTGAGTAGAAAAACGTAAAGAGAGCGAAAACAACACGAAATTCACGCACACACAACCAAAGTATGATTAAATGTTTTTGTTTGCCACAGACATACCAATTCCTTCACATGGCATATCTCATGTATATGAAGGATAAAAACTACTTTGTAAAGTTTATAAACAATTTTTAAAAGATTTATTACAGCAAATATAAAATAATAAATTTAAAAAAAAAAAATAATGCTTTACTTTACTTTTTTTTCTTGAGCCTACAAGTTCTACGAACAGCGAACAAATATTTCATTTCAGTTTAATATTGGAGACAAGAAAAAAAGTCATATGTTTTAGTTCTTTATCCTTGTTTCCAATATGAATTCTCAAAAAAGAAGAAAAAGCTTAATTGCAATGTTTAGATATTGAAAATAACACTTTTATTTTTATTCACAAAAATTCCAATAATTAAAGAATATGTATGTATTTTATAATAAATCAAGGTTAACACTGGAAACTTAAAAGTTATGATTTTCATAAAACCTCTACAACGTCCTCTAGAATAAGGCATGAAAGTTACGATTAAAATTTTTTCAGATATTTGTTTTTGTTTTCGATCCCGACGAGTAGTTACTTACTTTTTTCATTTAAGTACGTATTTATAAAAATTTAGAAAAAATACATGCAACGAATAATTCTTTCTCAATTGTTTGGAATTCTGATGGCACAAAACTTTTACAGCGGCGGGGATTAGGTTAGGTAAGTAGGTTGAGGGATGGAAATCTCCCAGCGCACTTGGGTGCTTTCCATTATGGTCCCATTGCGATAGCTTTCGTGAAAAACTTTCACTTTTTGTAGTGAAACAGGTCAGAGTCTCTGCTAGTAATCGATCTTCCAAAACTGATAAAATAGCGCACTACTCACTAGACTACTGGAACCCCAGGGACAAAAATAACCCAGCCGCAGATATTCGTAAATGGCATTTTTATATTGTATTAAATTTGCTTATTACAAAAAATTTTATATATTTTCAATTTAATAAATACATACAATTAACAAAACTTATAAAGTTTCATGCATTTAAATAAACAAGTTATGGGCTACAAAACTTACATGCGGTCTGGGATTAAAGTTAAACGTAGTCGATTTTTAATGCGGAAATCTTAAAATTTGTTTAGAATTTTGGGTACTGTAAAAAAATTTTAGTATTTCTGTTTTTTTTTTATTGTTTAAGATTAGTAGAACAGCTTGAGAGGTGTGTTTTCTAGATACATATTTCATAATTTTTTTACTTCAACGAATATTTTTAGTTTTTGACTTTAATTAGAAAACAATTATCTAGACTTAAAATTTAGCTGAAATTATGTCCATGTGTTACTAATTCATGATTTAGAGTCTTTGTTACCACAAGAAAAACTCAATATAAAGAAATTACATATATTACAATTAAGATTTTTTTTTTAAATATATGAGCTGAATAAAAAAAATAAAAAAAAAAGGATTGTTTAATTTAAGATGAAAATTTATTTTGGAAAAATCATTAATATTACACTGCCGTGCAAAGAAAATAGTAGATACAAATACTGTAAATTAAATTTATTTTAAATATTGAAGATTAAAGAGCAATTGAATTTCAAAAGTTTTTTTTTTTTTTTTTTTTTTTTTAAATTTCAAATTTAAAATTTCAAATTTGTCCTGAAATGTTATGAATGGAAATATTAAAAGTTGTTCAGGTACATCCCAGCAAAAAAAATATTTTAAATTTTAAAAGAAGTATAATAGAAAACAACTTTTAAATTAACTCCTGTACGGAAATGATACAATGATCAATTTTACGAAATGTAACGAAGACAATTAATCGACGGAATTAATTTTAATGAATGCTTGAAGATCTCATGATTTCACCATATATTCCCTGGGCAAAAAAAGCATTTAAAAGCAAATGCTCCAAACTGGGACGGTGCGAACAAAAGTCATGCCATACGTACCTACAAACCTACTAGTAATTTTTGCTGGGATGTGGGTTGCAATAAAATATCTACTCAGAATAACGACTAGTAAACGGTTGTTAGGATACGATTAGAAAAATCCAAACTATTCAGTTGCGTCACAGAAATTTTCCGAAAGTAACAATTTTACGCAGACAACAAGTGTATTAAAGAAGCATAACCTAAAATTTTTCGATAGTTTTAAAGAATAGAAAAAAAACTAGAGAACAATTTTCGAAAATTTTAAAATTAATTGTGTGAAAATATTAAAAATAGAACAGTATATAATACATTAAAATTTATAAAATTAAATTTAATGTAACAAATTTACGAAGGAAAAGGGGGAAATGTAGATATAATTGCGAGTATTTTGAAATTAAAATTATTTCTTGAAATTAAATTAGAAATTGAAATTTTTAAAAAGTTGACAATCTT
Organism: Dexiosoma caninum; assembly: GCA_963924685.1. Classification (NCBI taxonomy): domain Eukaryota; kingdom Metazoa; phylum Arthropoda; class Insecta; order Diptera; family Tachinidae; genus Dexiosoma; species Dexiosoma caninum. Next base: position 90,242,901 of record OZ004725.1, read on the forward strand.
GGTATATATTTTTATTTTAAAACTTTTTCTTGCTCATTTTGTATCTTTTAAAAAATATATGAAATTCACTACTGAAAGTGTTTTTGTATATTTTTAGCACAGAACGTCCAAAAAATATTTCAAATGTTGAAAACTCCAGTTGGTTTTTAAGTGCTCTCAAATTAACGATTCTACCTTACTATTTTGGAGAAGGTAAACACGTTTTCTATTTCAGTTTTGTACGGATTTGGTTTCTGTGACACATCTGATTGTGACTTTTTTTTAAATATATAAATAATTCTTCTTACTTATAAATAACATGAAATATATATCGATTAATGACATTAAAGCCACTGCAATTAATTCATAAATTCATTTTCTTTTCTGTGATAATGCAACGACCAAATTTTTATTTTTATCTTCAAAAATTTTTTATCAGAAATTCGGAATATTATTTAAATTTTATATTCAACAATTATTGCTGGTTTTGCAAAGAAATAATTAGTTTACTACAAAAAATACTATGGGCGGCAGTGCACAAAGATTAAAGGACATAATTTATATTCCAAAAATAAAAAAAAAACTGTAGCAGGAATCGATGTGAAAATTTTAAATTCGGAGCAATTTTAACTAAAACTATGAAAATAAACTAGTTCGATATATATTTAAAAATTGTAGTATTTTTCAACATCGTACTAGTCTTATACACACCCCATTAAAAATGTGCCCTTAATTAATACTGTATATCTAAGAGTAAAAGGATTTAAAATATTTTAAAAGTTTTTCAATTCGAAAGGAAATTAAGTTCTATTTTTATCAGCGATTAAATTATTTTAAAATGTTTTAAACATTAACAAAATAATTATTTTACTATGGTTATATCAAATCACTGGAAAAATAAACTATTTCTAAATAATTTGAGAATATTTTTTAAACTTTTTGGTTAGAAAATATTTAATAATTTAGCAACTTAAGAAAGCCAAAGCGGCAATTATTTAACAATTTCTGACCTTTAGCTTGAAGGTTATTGGCATTTATTTTAAATAAAAGTGGACAAATCAATAACAAAAAACGAGAAAAACAATTACACTTTGAATACCTACATACACATACGAGTAAATCGATTTCTTCGTGAACTAGTACGTTGAATTCTTTTTTAATTAAGTTTTACTTGATGGCATATGCTCATGATATAAGCACTTGAAATTAAAAGAAAAATCTATTTTCAGCCTTATGGTATGCAAAAGTTTTCATTATGGCAAGAACAAATCAATAATGCTTTTAATCTAATTAAGAAAACTAGCACTATTTGCGGTTGTTTATGTGAACTGCTATTTGCCATTTAATACACATCTAAATGTAGAATTTTTACCTTGAAAAGTTTGAAGCATATCAACATGTTAAATTAATAATACAACAATTTTGTATATTAGAAACAAAAAGAAAAAATAATTTCTTTTTTAAAAGGAAATGTTTGCTTTCATTAGAAAAATAATAGACAGGTAATTTTTTAAATATGATTAACCTACAAGGTACTGGTTATATTTAAAAATATAAAAGTATTTGTACGTTAAGTATAGAAATAAAAGATACTGCTGTAGACTACACCAAGTTTTATATTAGAAAATTATGGAAATTTTAGATGAATTGAAAAAACTGATGTTTTATTATTTTCATGAAATCGTTCAAAGTATTATATTATCAGGGTGGGTGAAAATATTATTTAGTTATTCACTTTGAACTTTCCCTATTTAAAGATTTTTTTCTGTTTCGTGAAAATCCACCTAATTTTAAGCAGAAAAATAGTAGCATACTTTTGCTATTTAATAGATGAAATATATTATTAGATGAAAACTAAAAATTAACTGCCATATTCATAAAAATTTTTGGATTTATAGAAACTATATTGATTGAATTTGTATGGAAATTTGTCTATTAAACGTTTAATAAATAAAAGAACAAATATTAGGAATATGGCAGTAAAAGTATATAGACATAAATAAAAATATGTATAAAAAATGTATATGCTGGAACTAGAGGAAAGAGATAGTAGGAGAAATGACAGCAGGTAAAGCTTCACTATATTACAACTCTGTTTTAGCACGTTCTTTGTTTTATAGGAGTGTTGTAGCGCGTGTGAAGCCAAGGAGATGTATTAAATTTTTAAGCTTCGTTTTTAGTAATTATTTTACTTCGCCGCTCGTGCTACACAATACCGAAAGTTTGAAGTTGTATTTTATTTCAAAATAAATATTTTAATTTGCTTTCTATTATTAATATCATTTACTTCTGGCTTATCAAATGTTTATTATATTTTATTGGGTACAAAATTCGCATTTTAATAAATGCAGATGTATATATAAAATATTTTATAAATTTTTCGAATGCGGAACCCCCATTTGTGTCATAATTTTATGTTGTTATAATAAAATTTTCCCAATAAATCAATATTATTTTATTTGCTTTTTTCTCCCCTAATATGTGCTACATATTTATTAAATATTTATCAGCTTTCAAATATGCCCCTTTTGTGTTTAAGAAATCTTTAAAATTTTTAAAAAATCAGTATAATATTACATATATATTTAAAAATTTTTCTGTCCATACATATTTCTTAAAATAAAATATTGAAATTTGAAACTTAACAAAGTCAACCTATTAATCATGCTTCATTACTTGATTTTTTTTTCGCAAGGAAAACCATCAGCTAAGAATTTTGTAGGTCGATTGCAAAACATATGTTAACATATGGTAGTATTTTTTGGTTCTCTTCTTTTTAGAAAATACTTTTTGGTATACTTAAACAAAAATAAAAATTTAGTAGAACAGAAAAAAATATTTATAAGAAAAATTAAAACAAGGAAAACTTACGTGTTTAGAAACGCAGAAATATTGTTTAGGCGTGTTGTGATGATGTTTTGTTTACAGTTGTGTTTAAGTTTGTAGTACACAAGTATTAGTTTAAATTATTGTAGTAGATAATTGGAAAACATAAATAAAGACAATATAATATTCAGTGAAAATAATAGAAGAACTTTAATAGAAATTAAAAATTAATGAAAGATTTAGTTTAGTTAGCAAATTGCAATAAATTGAATTTTTAATATTCATACCAATGAAATTCATATTTCGCTGGCGCTTTCACTGAATACTATCTCGCCTGAGACACCGTTTTGTTGTTAATATTTGCAGTTAAATCGATGATATTTGTCTGTATAATTTTGAACTAGTTCATTGAATTTTCTTTTCAGTTATAATTTCAGATTGATTTCCATTTATGTGCTTTCGTTTATTTTTTCACTTTCAATGTAGTTGTATTTTTAGGCTTCACTAAGTTAATTTCAATTACAGTTTGTATTTGAGTGAAATTAACGATAAACGTATTTGTATGTGAAACATAAGTTTTTGTTAAATGATAATTTATTTAAAATGAAATTGCTATTACTGCTGTAGTAGTAATTGTCATTGTAGGTGTGATAGTTATACTTTTTGTTTTTGTACTTGTACTGATGATGATTGTAGAAGAAGCAGTTTATGTGGCTTTTGTAGTAACATGTGTTGAATTTATGTTGTTTTCGTTGTAGTTTCAATTTGTTTCTTGAATTCCTATTTAAGAATTTGAAAATAAATATTTGCCGCTGCTGTTCCTGATTGTGAATGTGAACCAAGCGGTAGTACCACTTGGTTTGAAGCACTTTTTGCACTAAACTAAAATCGTTCATAGCTCTAGTTGTCAACTGTCAACGTTGAGGAATATTTTCACACACAATATATCTACTGAACAAAATTTATACGCTATTTTGTTCTGAACGTTGTCGTCGCCAGCATTGTTTTTATTTTAATGCTGCATATAAAGCAGAAATTTTGCAAACAAGAAACGAGCAGAATCCTGTCGTATTCAAATAGCCGAAGTCTATATAAAAGAGTGAAAATATCGATAAAAACACGAGTCGTCGCAACAATCAGGAATCATAGTTTTCTACACACATACACAAACATACATAAACACAACGCACTCAATAAGATGAAAAGGAAAAATATTGAAACAAATTATTTCCTTTAAATTTTTAGAGAGTGATTTGTGCCTAGTGCCATAGATTGAAAACTGTGCCATGACTTTTTTCTATTGTAATGTGTTTGAAATTAAAAATTAAAATAATATATTCACTTTATTAAATGTTAGATTTAAAACATTATTTTTTTTTTAATATTATCACTAGAAACAACTTTGCTCTTAACTGTACGTTTGATTTCTGTGCCAAACTTTAAATACTGTCTATGTGGTGTTGTTGAAAGTAATGTTGCAGTAAGAGTAGGAGTTTTCCTATTACTTCCTGAGGTTTTTATGCGAAAATATCATCGTTATGTTTATTTTTTTTGTCTTTTTTGTATCGTTGATTTTTTGTTGAGTATTTTCTGAATTTTGTTTTTGTTGGGCTTTGGCGTCGGTTTCTGCAGTTGTACTGCAAATATAATTATTCTATTATTGTTGGTGTTTTTTTCTTGCCTTCCAGAGCACCTAATATGCCAGCATCTTTTGTATATAAAATGTGTGTGTACATTTTTTCGTCGTTTTTATTTTCAGTTGGATTTGAACGAATGTTAACGATGTGTTGATAGTTAGTTCAGGAAAAATAACCAACAGTAAAAGTCATTCAAATTGAGTATAAACGTGTAAAGGGATGTCCATATAACTCAAAATGTAAAAAGCAAAAACAACGTTGAAAAGAAAGGTTGCTCGTAATGTGTAAAATTTCATTACGATTTTGTTGCAGTCGCAAAAATGCGCAATGCAACAATTTTTCTTAGCTCTCTCTCTGCTTTTGTCACTCTTATATTCTTTAAGAGAAATGTTGTCTTTAACTTAGTTTACTTTTAGGCGCACGTGCTTAAATTATATTTCGCACTCAAAACTGAGTAAAAATATTAAGCGCATATTCCTTGCTTGGGGTATCGAGTATGAGTAATTTTTCACTTGAGTCCAATTTCCCATATTTTTTAAGAGTGTACATTTCACAATGAGCCTTCTATCAATATTTTGTACGACACTTTCTCCTATTTACGAATTTCAGGGGAAAGCTCAAACCAGTTTTTGATGTCCTACAAGTTGTTTTGAATAAATTGTTGAACGATTACCCGTTCTACTTGGATTTATGCAGTTCAAATAAATGTCACTAATTAAAAATTTTTTATAATTTATTTTTTTCTTCTTCAGAAAACGGTTTTGGTACTAGAAAAATTTTGAATACGGTAGTATTTTGTGATTCAAAAGTATTTGCTATAAAGTAATAAGTAAGAAAAACTTTCACTGTAAATGGAGTGATACAAGATTATTCTAGCATGATTCTCTAAAAATTGCAGGCATATGTCGATATTGCGCTAATGAAAATAGTCAGCTAAATAATGAAATAAAAAATTATGCCAGAAATCCTTAAATCAATATTTTTTATAGTCTAAATTTTAGGCCTTGAGGATGGCGTTGGCTGAAGTAGTCTGCACGTTGACTACAAAATCAAAATTACCTGGGTTTAACCCCAGTTTTAGACAAAAATTAAAAAAAAAACATCTCGCATATTTCTGATGTGCATTAGTGTGTCTTTGTGTGTCAGTTGTTGTCGGAAGGTTTCAGTGGCGAAGGACTAGTCACTGATTACTGAACAATACCGACTTCAGCTGATAGCAATCCACAATCACATCAGAGCGCCCTCTTTCGTCGGTATTGTGTAGCGCCGGCGAAGTAAAATAATAATAGAAAATGGCTACTAAACCGAAGCTTCAACACTGCTATAAATAAAGAATGTGCAAAAGCAGAGCTGTAAAATAATTATTTAAACTTCTCCTCCTGTCGTTTCTCTCGCATGTGTAGGGGTCATCTCCAGATAAAAAAAACATATCTTATTATATTCAGTTTATTATAAGATTCCGCCAAACGCCGTGTCTTTCCTTTCGCCATGATTTCTGTGTTCAATTTACTTGCTTTTTTAAGATCGTGATATTTTCAAATGAAATTAAAGTCATATTAAATAATTTCATTAAAGGAAACTGCATTAGGAACATGAATATAATAAAATAATTACCACACAGATGAAAAATAAAATATTATAGACATACATACACATAGCATTCTGAACATGTCATGCCGTCAGTTAAAATGTAAAAGGCCATAAGTATATATTTTTTTCACATTTTAAAACTATTTAAATCTTATTGACTACAACCGATCCAAATATTTTGAGAGATAGAGAAAAAGTTTTATACGTGAATGTAATGTTTTTTTTTTTGGTTTTTCAGATTTTAGGTGGCGATATAATAATGTCACCAATACATACAATTCATAAAACCATTATATAACACAATAACTCCGCAAACATTTCTTCCGCATTTGCAACTAATGTCATATTAAATAAAGTTATGGCTCTTCAAAGAAAATGTCCTGTCAGAGGAAACTAATTTGAGATCTTTCGGTTTTTTTCCAATATAAATTTTTTTTCGGCATTTATAAAAATAAGTTGTCAAGTTCAACAATTATTAAGTTTTTTTTTATTTATTACAATTTAATTTAATTTAACTTTCAAACAATTTCTTAACCGGTAACTGCCTGGTGTATTTTTAGAAATACAACCATTAAAAAGATTACTGCGGCCACGGTTTTCCCCCCATTTTTTTGAAACCAGCTTAATTTAATCTCCCAGATAAAGAACAAAATCTTTTTTAATTAAGTAAATTTATCTTCTACAAAGAATGACAGTTTTTGATAATATAAGTTGTAAAGGGTTTAAAAATATTTTTTTTAGTGAAATAAAATTGTTTGAAGAAAATCTGATAATCGGGTTTTAAGCTGTTTAAATTTTATTTGTTGTCTCTGTAAAGATAAAATGTGTCCTCTTGGCATATTTTTGATTTTCTTTATATATACTATTTTTAATATATTTTTGTTCGTTTTCATTTTCATTTATATTTTGTTGTATTTATTTTTAATACTTTTTTCTAGTCGTTATTATTTTTAATTATTATTTTCAGTGTATTTTAATTATAGTTTTAACTTCTTAAAATTAATTATTTTTATAAAATATCAAAAATTAATATATCTGTATAGGAATGTTAATTACTGGATAAACAGAACTGTGTATCTTTCAAGATACAACCCTTTCCTTTATAAATTACCTTAAAATACAAAAAAAAACAACGCAGTTATTTGTTATTTACATTATGACTTAATATAAATTTTTTTTGCGATATGCTTTAACTTCGGACATTTAAGGGTTAAGAATATTCATAGTAGACAATAATATTGTACCACATAAGCCTTCGTAACAATGCGAAAATATTAATTGTTACATACGTCGTTTATACGTAAATGTGAACGTAAACTATTAACGTAAATAGTTTATTGTGGCTTACTAACTCACGAAAACATGTTCGGAATAATGTTAATATTCGAAAAACAACTTGTAAAATATTGCTAGTTGCTCGAAAACTTTTTCTTTCACATCAGGTAGTTTTGCAGTTAGTAAAAGAAAAATTGTCATATAAATAAGTCTTATTATCCCATACAAATTGTGAGTTCAGTATAGAGATATTTGAAAATAACTCGTGCACATAAAATAGGTAGAAGGAAAGCTGGGCTCCAGTTGTTTCTATAGTATCAAAACCACACCGTTCGCTAAAAGTTGATTGAGTGCAATATATAAACAATATTTTAAGAATAAGTTGTATAAGTTGTATTTAAAAAACTGCAACCTTGTTATAATTATTGAAATCATATCTTCTTTGTTAAATGTTAATTCTAAATTTTACTGCCGAATGTTTGCTGGATAGACATAAGTACGTACTCGTACGTATAACGTTCGGTGAAGAATGCGAAAAGCCCAAATTAACAACAGAAATAAACGCAATGCCTAGACGCGCACATTGCCTTGTAAACGTTTTAGCCCTTAAGTATTTTTATTAGAATCTTTGTTGTTGTTGCTGGTGTTACTTCTCCGGGAAATATTTTTAAATACGAATTATTATACGAGGAAAGTAATGTGTTTCTAGCTCATAGAAACATACACATCTAAGCACACACTCCTACACATATTGGATTACAATAAATTCTCAAGCTCAAACATACGACACCATTTGGGGAAATTAAAGGAAGTTGAGCAGAGTTAAAGGAAAAGTTGGAAAAAAGTTGTTCATACAATATATTAAGACTTGCAAATGGTGCTCTGGTGTTGGCAAGTATGTATGAGTTTAAAATGTGTGTTTTTTTTTTTTTACTTGTATGTCAAACATACATACATACTTGCCGTAAAGGATGCTAAATTAATTAAAAAATTAAGAAAAATTTGTTTGTTTAAGCTGATGAATAAGATTAAAAGAAAACAGTACTTTCTCTTGTTATGGTTTAAAAGTAACGATAATAATTAAACATTTTTTTTTACCATTTTTTAAAGAATTATTTTACTTTTATCGCCTGAAGTTAGGCAATTATGCTAATGAGAAAAAGCGAATATTTTAAAAGATTTTTTCTTCAAAACATTTTACATTATTTACATCATTAAAAATCCAATTAACATTACTGGTAGACATACACACATACATATCGTCATCTGATTTACAAAAAAAAAAGCCCAAAGATACAAAAACTTCTAAAACGACTTTTCAATTGATTGTGATGCACAGTTTCGAAATACATATTGCTGCTAAATGTTATATGCATACAATTAGAAATAACGTTCTTAGCAACAAAATTATAAAAGTCCCAAGTGTATGCGTAAAAGATAGTCCGAAAGTATTTTGCTTCTCTTGTAAAATATCTTTAATGCTACTGAGGAATTTTATGAATTCATATGACGATATATACACATGTGAGCTCTCATTTGCAGCTGAAAGCTGAGAAATTTTCTAAATATATTTTCTTACGGCAATTTAATATTTCGTGAAAACCATAGCTAATTAACGTTTCCACTTTCATTAAAGTTTTTATGTTCGCAATGATTAAAGATACTTACATATGGGCATTTCTATAGAAAGGTCTACCGGAATCGGTAAATTAATATATCAATAAATAAAAGAATTTTTTTCTGAAATGCTATTGTAATATTTTAAGAAAATAATGTTTTTTCAGTTTTTCGAGTTTGTTATTTTGAAAAAATTGGTTTTTAAAAATATATAGAACATATAATTTTTTCGAGACTACTTTGAAAATCAACAGCTCAATTATTACATGTTAAATATATGTACATGTATTAATATGTATAAAATAATAAATTCGAAAATTTTTGTAGTTACTACAATTTAAACATTAACTAATTTTTATTAGAAACATGGTAGGAAATATTTCCCATTCTAAATATCCCGTGCTAAATCATAGTAAAGATTGTTAAAAAAGCAACACAAATATTTAAATATGACGACCAGAAGTAGACAGCTATATTATTTAATTTGAGTTCAAAAAACATTGCTTTCAAAATTTATATTCTAAATCGCTGATTTCTTAACTTTTCTAAATGTTTTCGAAAGTGAGTTCTAAATTTTTTGTCTTAGATACCATGTTTAACACTTATACACCAGAAACAAAGAATTGATTAAAACTACTATTTGTATTATTTATAATCCCATTAAGTGGTATAAAAAAATTAGAAAGAGAAAAGAGACAATTTAAGATATCTTTATTTTACTACACTTCAACGGCGAGCGAGTGTCGCGTCCTAGAAAATGGAAGTATCCATATAACAACTTATGTCTTATTCAAATGTTTACTGCTGTGTGCTAATGAAGAAGTAATGTAAATATGTGTAAATATATTTCAAAACACATTAATAATAATTAAAACAGTGTTATTTATTTTCCTTGCCATCCAAATGAAACGATACGGCCATTAATCTAATTAAAAAAAGTTAATTAATGTTTTTCGATAACGATTAGCTAGAACATTAAAAATACTGAAAAATATTCATACCTAAATTTAAGGGTCGTATTAGTTGATTTTTCATTACGTTAACTCTACAGCTCGAAGGTCGTGGATTTCGAAGCTTCTCCAGTCATGAATGCTTTTTCTGAAGTGCTGTCTGGTATCACAGCAGCAGCAAGCTCCTCGGTATTTGGGGTAAGAAAAAGTCCCAGAAAAAAATGCCTTTTCTTTATCTAAAATAATAATGGATCTACCCCACACCAGAGATGCATAAATTTTTCTTTATAAATTAACAGAACGGGTAACAATGAACTTGTATATGAAAGAAACCCTACTCAATTAATTCACCATCTGCCTCTTCTCTGCACTATCCATTTCCACAAAGATAGCAAATTATGTAAGTAGGCATATTAATTACCTGAGAGCTATTTATGATGAAATGAAAATGATTACATATCAGCAAGACTATAATATATAAATAAAATTAATTTCTTAAAATGAAAAATGTGCCTTTTGTGTAGGTATATCTACCGTTTATCTATGGGTTATTTAGGTAGGTTTATTTTATTTTATATACTTTTTAGAAACACTAGATTTACGTTAAAATTTTACGTATTGCACATGAAAAATTATTACAGGTATTAAGTTTAATAACAAAATCGAATATATAAAATTGTCGTGTCACAGTGTTTGCAGCAAAACTATTCCGAAACGGCTTGACGGATTCTTATGATATTTTGTGTGTATATTCATTAGGTTCGAGAATAGAACGTAAACTATATTTCTAAAACACGTAGGCGATGGTCCAATTCCACTACAATTGCAGAGTTGAAATTTAGTAAAGAAATAAGTATTGGGTAGTTAATAATGCGAAAAATATAAAAACAGGCAATTTTTATAAGAGGAGACCAGAGTGCCCCTTTTTTCTTCGGGTACTTCTATTACGAAAGCAAAGCTGAAATTCGGTATACGGGAGAGTAAATAATGGTGAAAATATGAAAACGGGAAGTTTTTATTTCCGAACACTCCCATTATATCCAGCTGAATTTGTTGTAGCTAGAAGGCTTAAATTGGTTATACGAGTATGCTCTCGGGAAGTAGGGATGGAAGGCAACTTCAGCGTCTTCAAAACTAACTAACCGGATTTAACCGAAAATCAGCAACATGGACGTGTCTGCTAGTACAGGGTGTCTGGTGGCAAATATATATTTTTAAATACGATTATTTCAAAAAGTAATAAACGCTGCGTAGGGATGGTGGCGCCGTTGGACTTGACGATTGTGCAGATTTGTCAGTCACGATGTCGCAGTGGTCGAGTGAGCATCGCGCGTTTACTGTGGAGACATTTTTTAAGAGTAATGATTCTTACGTAATTGCTCGTCGACAATTCTGTTTAAAGTTCGGTATTCGGCGAATAAGTGATGGACCAAGTGCAAATTTAATTCGTTCATGGCTGCAGAGATTCCGCGAAATTACTTATTCCATGAATGCCCCACGGTGAGGGACCAGTCTGTCTTCAACGAATCCCGAAAGCATTGAACTGGTTGAAAGCAGTTTAGGTGAAAATCCGCGACTTTCAATACGGAAAAGAGCAGCCTCACTGGGACTTACAAGAGCGATTAATCATGAAATTTTAAAAAAGGATCTGAAGGATCTGCATGACACACACTTTAAAAAATAAAATCTGCATTTCGATTCGATCGTTCAATATTCTTAATAAAACTTTGAGCCAATTATTACGTTTTCTATTTAAGTTTGAAAATATAAATCTGCTACCAGACACCCTGTATATAAAATAAATAACGTTTGAATTTGAACTAAAACAAATTGTGCATACGTAAGCTTTACATAAGTATGTATATATACGAAAAATATACGTGCCATAAAACTAATATGTAAAGGAGATTATTCAGTTAATAAACAACACACAGCTTGTCTATTTCCATCGATAATTGATGCTGTTATTACCAAACGGTTTATAAAGAAACTTATTACTACTAATTTGAGTTCCAACACTATCTACGAAAGGGCGTTTGTTAATAAAATAGACCACGACAACTCTCATGGGTAAAATATTTACAAACTTTAACACTAGTGAAAAGTTGGCTTATACGAGGTATGTTAGAAAAAGTATATTGAATACACACTCCATCTATAATTTTTGAATTGGAAAAAAAAACCCTTATGTGCAATGAATGCCTTGAGAAGAGAAAAAGAAAGATACATGTTAGTAAAAAAATATTTTTTAGAAATATAACAAAACATGTTTGCACAAGAAGACTATTTTTATTTTCTGTATTCCATACTTTGCTAAAGTTGCTACCGCCGGTCGAGCATCGTTTAGCTCTGTTGCACAAAATTTATTTATTTTTGTCAAGTACGATCAATAAATTTATCGAATAAAGATAAATAAATTGCAAGTCAAATCCTTTGTTGCTTTTAAACTTTTGAAAACTTTTAATAGGTCGAGTAAATTTTGACGGATTAGAGGTATATTCCAAATGGTTTGAAATTTAAAGAAAATACATTGAAAGAGTGGAAATATTCAAATCAGAGATGGCAAATGGGTTTTCCAAATTAACACTATATATCAAAATATAAATACTAGTCTGTACACAAAGATTTATAAGTACATTAAAAATACTTAAATCTTACACTAAATATATTTTTTACACTAGAGTCATTAGATATTTTAAAGCAATAGCAATAGCAATAGTTTAAAGAAATTTTGATACTGTTGGAAGTATGCAGTCTGTTTTTTATAAAATTTCTGTAGGAGAGAAAAACTCTATAAGCAGCTCACTTACCATCAGAAAATATATATTCATTTAAAGAGTTTTTTTTAGCCACTGTGGAGCAAAAACTGCATTTTCTGTTATACATGGTTTAAATCATCTACGTGAATTAGTAAGCTATATTGTTTGTCATTGTTTTTCTTTGTTAGCAAAAGTGTTCTGACGTGCTATTAGAATAAATAATTAATAAGAATGGAAGGACTCTGAAACAAAGCAAAAAATTCAAGGATTATGAAAATATATATCCACGATATATGTTTTTCATTGTTAGCAAAAGTGTTCTGACGTGCTGTTAGAATAAATAATTAATAAGAATGGAAGGGCGCTGAACCAGAGCAAAAACTTCAAATTCAATATTGCGTAGCGAAAATTTTTTTCAGAAGAAGCGAATTTTAAGGTTTTTTGTTTTTAGTTGATGAGATCTTGGAAAAATAAATTTTTATAGACACATTATTTATTAATAAAATTAGAACTTTGGATAGGATATAATTTTCTTGCAGAACGCCAGACGAGTCTCGTATTTGATATTAGTGGCAGTTCATTTTATCTTCAGTGATGTGGATTATTATGATTTCTTATCTGTAAATAAATGAATTGAATTTCTAAATAAAATAATTTTAAAAAATTGACGGTGGCGATGGTCGAAGTAGTTTGTACGTTGATTACAAAACGAAAAATTTTCCTGGATTCAAACCCAGTTTCTGACCCATAAAAATATCTCGCATTTTAGCTGATATGCATTTGTGTGTCTCTGTGTCAGTTGTTGTTGCAAGATTTCAGTGGCGAAGGCGTAGTCACTGGTCACTGAATAGTAACGGCTTCAGCTGTATAGAATCTACAGGTACATCTTCTTCATCGGTATTCTGTAGCACCGGCGAAGTAAAATAATTACTAAAAAAGGCAACTGAGAACAAAGCTTCAATTTAATACATCTCCTTGACATCAGAGATGCTACAACACTGCTATAAAACAAATAACGTGCAAAAAGCAGAGTTGTAAGATAGTGAAGCTTCACCTCCTCCTCCATGAACCGCATGTGTAGGGCTCCAAGTTTAAAAAAAACAATTGTTGAGTTTGTAAATAAAAGAAATCTTTCAGTTTAGATTTTTACTTTTTGTTCAAAAAATGTTGAAAAATTTTCTTTAATATTTGCTGAGTACTTTAATATTATATGTTGAGTTCTTTGGCATAATTTGAACAAATGGAAATTGTAGCAAATTTGGTAATTGTGGAATAATAAATATGTGTTTAAATGCGTAAAATTTCCTTCAGTGTACAAGTTTACAAGATCTTAGAAATGCGAAATAAATTTGTATTTTCACACCATTAACCAATGACGTATGGAAACAAAGATGTCATGTAAGCATATCTTTCAAATCCATAAAAATTTATGAAAATTGTTTTTGGAGAGCTTCAAAAAAGTCAAGTATAAAAAAAGCATATTTTATAATTATAAAAACGTTTTGGGTAAACTTGTTGATGTGTTAAACACAAACACGCTTTCGAACGAGGGAATATGGAGAAAAATAAATATATATTTATGTAAAAAAAAAAAATTGACTGGTGTGAGGTATCACTATGCGCGAACGAACAATGGTTAGGGCTTTTATGATTATGTGAACGTGTGAAATCTTTGGAAAATTTGTTAAGTGCGTGCCATTTTAGCAAATACCTAAATGGCTTTCAGTTTTATTATTCTTGAATGCGACGACTACCATTCTATTGTGTACTTAATATTTTTTCCATTATTGTTTATAACCAAATACTCCGAAGTATGCCTGCACATTGTTAAGAATATGAAGACTTGAATTACTGTATGAGTTTTATGCTCACAAGGCACACTTTGGTATTCAAAATAGAGGCGTTTAGGCCATAAAAATCACACAATATCAGCCACAAATATACATTAATTTCTATATTTAAGGCTTTAGGCTTAATTTTTTTCTTTTATACACTATGAAAATATGTCGTGTTTACTTATTATTATTATTTTTTTTCTTTATTCTCCTACTATCCAGTATTTTTTGCTTGTGGTGTTTTTTTATTTCCTCCTAAGTAGATTTAGGGTGATTCAAAATATGCCATTAACAACATTTCAGCCTTTCTTCCTCTTAAATACAGATCTTTTGGAAGGATTACAGTCAACCTAAAAATTTAGTTGAGAACGAGATTAAGTGTTTCATTGCGTATGGTAAAAGGCAACGTAAGAAAAAAATTCATGTGTATGCATTATTTCTCTTTTAGCCAAGCAGAACACGAAGGTATTAAGTAACCTCATCATCTCAAAGACACGAAAGTATTTCTAACATCAAAAGTAGGAAACAATTTTTTGCAAGAAAAAGGTATTTATAACGGATATAAGAATTATTAAATGACATTTCTTTTTAATTTATTTCTGAAGTATTTCTATTATAAAGATGTGTACACATACATAGTTGCTGTGGTTGCGTTTTTTTTTTTCATTCGGAAATATACATATGTATGTATGTATCCGTGTGTATTTTAAGTGACAGAACAACTGAGAAAGATTAGGAAAATAAGTCATAAATCATGGAAATGACCATTAAAATATTATAAAAATCTCTTACGTTTCTATGCCTTTGCTTAAGTAAAATATTTAGCTTATGCTTTCTGCAAGATTTTTTACAATTTAACAGCTTAATATTCTTTTTTCTAACGACTTAATATTTATTTATTTATTTTTATTGCATATAAGAGTAGAATTATTAATATTTTTTGAATGATTTGAAAATTAATAAGAAAATTGTTAAATTTTTACTGCAACAAAATTCTTTTAAAAAGCAATTTTCAATATAAATAAGTATAGAAACATTTCCCAAATCATTTGTTGCACAATGATGATTATGCATTTCTATTTTTCACATTGAAGCTATTCAGTGATCATAATACTTGCAGTACGTTATTGCAGTAAATTATTCTTGGTCAAAACATATGTACATACATACATATATACATATTTAAAAAATTTTCTCCAATTTGCTGAAGCTTCTTCAGGAAATATGTGTGCTCCACACAATGTACTAAAATATTACATAATCAGTTGATTTGTTCTAGCAATGGGACTACTAATACTCATCAAAATATGAATATCACATTTAATTAGTTTGAAATTGTGTTAGCCAACTTTAATTAAAAAATCATAAACAAAAAAAAAATATCTTTCCAAAAGCATTACCGAGAGATAGAGTACATTTTGTAATAAAATAACCTAAATAATTCTATGATCAGCAAGATTTTATTTATATAGAAAAGTAGAAGAAATAAATTAAATAAATTATAAATTAAATATTATCAATAATATTTAAAAAAATATATTTGCTTTACAAATAGTTTAAATATTAAATTTGGGAAAGAGAAGGGTTTACAAAATTCAAAATATATTTATAGATGCGACAGTTGGTATCTAAAGAAACCAAAAAATTAAATCCACAGAAACTAAAATAATAATATAAAAATAGTTTGAAATGATTTGCAAAAAAAAATTAATAAAAAAAAATATTTTTATTATGAGAACGTATGAGTTAAATGTTAATAATGAAACATTATTAGAGACCCAGTAGGCTATTGTGCCATACATTGTGTGTTTTTATAAATACACAGGAAAATATAATTTTCGTTTTCAATAACAAAAATCCATGCATCCAATTAAAATTTTTTCAGAACTGAGAACCTAACATACGAAAATTTTATTAAGCTTTAAGAAAAATGCATTTAATAATAAATTCAATACTAAATTTTAATAAAGTCCTTTGATAATTATAATTTTGAAATCAACAACAATTGTTGAAAGTTTTCAGCAAATCTTTAACTCAAGACTGTTTTCAATAAATATGCAAACAAACTGTTTATTACTTACTTTTTATTAAGTAATATTTTAAGGACTGTTTTATTATAAGAAATTTTATTGAAAATAATTTTTGTGGTTACCAACAAGACTTAATTAAAAAAAATTATGTCTATATTTTCCTGTGTACGATTTAATTCGAAAACTTTTATTCGAGAAGAATTTTGGTTTTTCTTAAAATGAATATAGAGATAATCACTCAAATATCTGGTGGATTATGAGTTGCAATTTAATTTAATAAGTACGTGTACGTCTTACATTTGTTCTTTCGCAAATTTTTTCCTTTATTCCAAAAAATATTTCTGTCAGTTTTAATAAATTTCAGCGGATGACAGTAAGTTTTTTAATTAAAATATATAATATATCAGTGTATATCAGAGCATCACAATAAAAATTTTAAGTACATAAAGAACATTATATTGTAGCAAAAAGTAAAAAATAAAAAACATTAAAAATAGTGGTCTAAATATAAGGAATATGCATAGCAGATTTCTTGTTAAATAGTTGCCTTGTTTCTTTCCCTTGAACAGGGTTATTTTAAATTTAAGCTTTATTTGTTTCAAGAGAAGTAATGCTGAGGCAATGCTTGTCTACTGCTGGGTGTTGCTTTCTATAGGAAAGGGATACTGATAGAGATGACAGTTGGTGCAAGTGTTAACCGAGGATAGCTTAATTAACTATAAAACTCTGCTTTTCACGTGTTTTTTTATTTTTATAGCAGTGTTGCATCCTCTTCCCAGTCAATAAGACGTATTCAATTTTAAAGCTGTGTTTCGTAGCGATTTTGATTAATATTTTACTTTGCCGATGATTCTGCTTAGCAATACCGATGAAGGATGAATGTCCGATGTTGCTTGTGAATTAGTATCCACTGTTTAACTACCAGTGACTGTAGCTTTGCTACTGAAATATTCCGACAACAATACATAAATATACGAGTATTAAATAAATATTTTTTTTTTAAATAAATCAGGAGTTCGATAATATGGCTCCTTCTATTTTATTTGATATTCATGGAATGCTTTCAACAATCATCGACTATATTTGAATTTCTTTAAAATAAATTACATACTCTAAATCTTTAAAAGTGTAGATGAATCTTAAGTTTCTCTTATCTCAGGTAAGAAGCATTTCATTTCAGTTCTTTCTACATAAAAATATACGTATATAATTTGATATTTAATTCTTGTTTTTCTTCTTTTGGCATTGTCTTCAATTTTCTTGACATTTGTATGTAATTAAAATAGCTTAGAAATGGAAAAACATTCTCTTGCACAAATAGTTGTATTCATATATACGAATATAGTTTGTGCAATATAAAGACACACAGAATGTCCTCTATCATATATAGGTATAGATAAATAGAGAGAGAGAGAGACGAGGAAAGAATTGTTGTTTGCTACAAAGGGTGGACAAAAATTTAAAAACAACGTTTTGAAAATCAGACTCTATCTAAATTTTCAGCGAATTATTTACATAGAATTTTCGTAATTTTTTACAGCTATTAGAAGCTTTCTTACATTATATAAATATGTAGTTTTGCTATCTGAGGGTGGCGATGTCTGAAGTAGTCTGCACGTTGACTACAATACCAAAACAGACCTGGTTTCAACCGCAGTTTCAGACGAAAATCATAAATAAAACTTCTCGAATTTTTTCTGATGTGCATCAGTTTGTGCGTCAGTTGTTGTCGGAAGTTTTCAGTGGTGAAGGCATTGTCACTGGTCACGGAACAATACCGGCTTCAGCTGATAGCAATCCACAATCACATCAGCACGGTCTCCTTCGTCGGTATTTTATATCATCGGCGAAGTAAAATAAAGTTTAATTTTGTTAAAACTAATTTTTTTATGCATTTTGGGCAACTCTATATTTAATAAAATCTTCTTGTATGTTAGAATACTAGTGGTGCTATATACTATATGTATGTGTGGAAGACAGAACTAGTTGTTAAGTAAATTAATTTGTAAGGCACAACTCTAAGAGCTTAATGAAAGCACAGAGTATAATAAATAAAAAAAGTCTTGGAAAGGACATGTAATAAAAAAGATGAAAGCAAAGAATTTTCATTCACATAAATATAATATATATGTATATACACTTTAATCCTGTAAATTGTAAAAATTATTTATATCTATCTGCTGGACACTTTGTTTAGCCCATTTGAATAATTGAAATGCTATAGCGGAAGGTATTTTGTACAGAAATATTTGCAAATTTAATAAAATTTTATGGGAAATTCTTATCTTTTAAGACCTAAATCGAACTCAATAAATTTTTTAATATTTCGATATATTTGAATTGCACAAAAGATTTGTGACAAAAATATATATATATATATATTTTTTTCTAAAAAAAAATTTATTTTTACCACTTAAATGATTTACTTATTCTTCAGTTAAATTCAATTGGTAGTTAGTAAATAAATTATAAATTTTATTATTTTAAACCCAATCAGCATCCTATATTAATCTAATTTAAAATATAGTTATCTTCATTTGGCCCCTACGTACGCAATGCAATTGCACCCTAACTTGTTGGAAAGGAATAGTGCATAGAAGAAGCAGCTGGTGGTGTTTTAGATAGTGACAGAAAAGAGCTTTATTCTTTTAAAACTCTGCAGTTTAGTTTTTTTTTGAGACTTTGTAAAGCAGTGTTCTTGCGCGTCAAGCGTTATTTTGCAGCATCAATTTTAAAGCTATAGGGGAAAATGTTTTCATTATTTTACGTAAAAGAAGGAGGGCGCTGTTAGTATAGAAACATCAGAAAGATTTGGACCTGACATTGATTGCAGCCACATTTAACGGCCATGCTGTAACCAATCATCCATCAGCACTACAGCTGCTACAGATATCCAACTCAAATATACAACTCTCTTGTAATAGTCGGCATTGCAATTTTTTATAATCAATAATGTTCCAACTATTGAAATTTATGTTCGGATTTTATATAAAATTTAAAGTTTCATGTTGATTTGAGTAATAAATTAACAACTATTTTTTTTAATGTAGTATATAGGTTTCAATATTTGGAAGCACAATCCTTAAGCTTTGCATCGGCATATCCTTAAAATTGTTTTCATTTCCTTTCGAAACATGAAAGCATTTTTTTGCTGTGTAATGCAATTAGAATGAATGAAGGATTAACAATTTATTTTAAAATCATAAACCGCATGAAGAACATTTTTCGTTTTTTTTTTTTTTTATAAAAATTGTTTGTTAACGTGGGTGTGGTATTAAGTCGTCCTCGCATTTTTTATGTGATGATTAATTTTTGTTTTGTTCTTTCCTCCTTTCTATTCTATTACGAGTTCTGCAATACCCTTTAGCACATACCAAAGAAGAAAGAACAAAAAAAAAAAACGTGACTTTCAATGATATTTCATGGATAATTTATTTTTACAATAAATTTTTCTTTTTTCTTCACTTACACACATACAGACGCACACACACAAGTGGTGGACAAAATACTCTAGACAATATTAATATAAAATATTTATGATGAATTTTAAATGTTTTCTCTTCTTGTGTTTTATGAAACTGCACATAAAAGAGAACGAGTAAAATTAATAATGGTAATAAAATAGAGAATACTTATAACTTTACTTGATTTTCAAGTTAATGGCAATTGTCAATTGTAATGCGTGACAATTGTATTCAAGAATTTTTTTCTTTTTCTCTGGATATATGAGGAAAGCATTCAACAATGTTATATGTGATGAAGTTAGTAAATTTTTAATTTTTAGTTTTAACTAGAATTAAATTTTGGGCAGAAAATTGCTTGTGCTTACATATATACATATATATATATATAGCTTACTAAAGTGTTATATAAAATCTACCTCCTAAACTAAACACTATCATATGGCTGTTTAATTTTATATAGTCAATAAATAATATTTTATATTATTATCTTCATAATGCTTTATAATATGTAGCATTTGTAAATTACTAATAAAAGTAAATAAATGTTTAAAAATTTGTTTAAAAGTCTACTGATGAGTTGGCATTACAATGAAGGAAATGTACATGTAGCTTAACTATATAACAATCTTTATTTTAATAGATTTCATTACATGTACGGTAGAATTATTCAATAAAATAAAACTTAGCATTTCATAAAAAACTTAATGGCGATTTCTCTCCTACTGCACAAATTACACTTCGAAAAAAGTTTCATATTTTTTTTTTTTTTTTTTTTTTTTTTTTTTGACTTGGACCGGCACTCAGGGGATGACCCCTACACATGCGATGCATTGTGCTGGAACTAGGAAATTAGGTTATGGGAAGGAGGATAGAGGGAGTAGTGTTTATTGACATTTGATTTAAATCTTCCCAAGCTAAAAGTGACAGAAAACACCTCTGCGGGTAGTCTATTCCACATACGTGCCGTTCGGCCAAAAAACGAATTTTCCCTGTACTGCGTAGTGCGAGTCGCCGTCAAATCGACCACAAATGGATGCGCTCTTAATGATAATCGCGTCGTGCGCGCGAATGACCGGGTTTCGGGAACAAGTTCCCTGATTTCATTAGGACACCTCCCATTATAGTATCAATAGAACAACGAAACGCAAAATGTCTTGCCAGCCCTGTAATAATGTTATTTTTTATTGGACCAGACTGAAACATAATTCATGATTAAGTGGAACGCCATCTCTTTAAAATCTGTAAAATAAGTTTATTTAAATAAATCCAATAATTCTTCCTCATCAAATTATGAACATAAATCCAATAATTAATTCATTGCAACTTTGAAAAAGATACGCCAATATCCATGTTTGTTTTATATTTTGCTTGAAAAGTCTTAATAAATGCCCTTAGTTTGTTTAGTTTCAACGTTTTTTATTGAGAAAAATTTGTATATAATGAATCCATGTAGATTTCAATTCACTGACAAATTAACATTACCAATATAATTAGTTCTTATTCTTATTACTTATTCCATAAAAAATCGGATAAATGTTGTTAACTCTTAGCGCTTTTAATACACAAAACCACATTTTTCTAGATTTACCTGGGGTATAAAATGGCGCAACGCATAATATTATGGATGGATTTTTTTATAATAAAATATTCTTCAGAAATCGAATTGCACGGTAAAAAACGAATTTTTTTTGTAAATGCTACAAAAATATAATATTAATTTGATAAACAAATTAAATGAATTTCTGATTCCCTTAAAACAGAAATTAAATTTCTTTTCAATAGCTAAATAAATCGTAATTCTACAAAATTAGAAGTAAACCTTATTTTATTTAAGTTATTCGTAATAAAGTATTAAATTTAATTTATTCTCCGTTTGACTTCAAAGATATAAGAACGATTTACTTCAATTTATATTCTGTTATTTTAATTTTCATTGCGAACAATTGTTTTGAACATGAAAACTTTCTTGTAGCTACAATTAATACATGTATAATTCCGTATGCGTATACGTTATAAATATTTACTGAATGTGTTCCACAAACGTGCTGAAGGCCTATTAAAAAATTTGGTGTCTAATGAGAAAATCATTCCAACAACTGAGTAATTTTTTCACACGTATGAAGTGTAGAAATACCTTATAACAAAGTATATATCAATGGAAGACAACCTAAATGCTCAGCGTCAAAAAATCGAACATACGGCTTTTTATCAGAAAACTATACTGCGTCGATTGGTTTGGGTTTCATATTTTTACAACGAAAAGAAACTCCACTGACGCCTTCCTTATCATTCAAACTAAAATTCTAAAAATTTTTTAAAGTTTAAACAAAAACATAATGGTAAATGTCAATGCATTCGATGTAACAATTAATATCACAACAGCGTTGGAATATAAGTAATTTGGAACAATAGTTTACTGAAAGCTGTTACAAAAACAAAGTTATTTATCAAAATTCTGTTAATTTTTATAAAAAATGTTCGATTAATTAAATTAAATTGTTTGGTGGTATTATATGATAATAAAAGTTATAGCAGATTTGCTCAATACGTTTACACGTGGAATTGATTGGCCCAATACACATTTGAGATATCAATAAGAAAGCTGACTCCTGAGAATCTTGAGCGAATTGTATGTGAAGAATCTGACTCTGATGGGGATTTTGAGGACTCGGGATGTGAATATTCGGCTAAGTGTTCCGAGAAGACTGAATCTGTCATTGAAATTTTAATTTTACATGCCATTAAGAAACCTTAGTGTATTTTATTTCCCTTGAAAACTTCTTATTGAAATTATATGTCGCAGGACAAAAAGACGATTTTAAGTTTTTCAAGCCGGCAGAACATATTTTTTGCCATATTTATTGAAGTAAATTACAACAAAAAGTCTATCCAGAAAGGGTGAAAGAAGACAATTATTTATTTGCGGATGGTAATCAGGTGTAAGTAAGTTTTAAAAGATTCGAAATAACATTATCGTCTTTTTTTTAACTTATCATGGTTTTTAATTTGTAAAATTTCTAAATGCCGCCTCAAGTTCATTTATTTAATTTTTAATGAATCAATATTTTCTTTATACACACAGAGTTAATTAAGTAAAATATTTGTATAAAAAATTACAATCCAAGAGAACATAATAAAACATATTTCAATATTTGTTTAAACTTTATTTATTATTGCTGTTAAACAAAGTTTAACGAAACATTGAAATTTTGTTTTATTGCGTTCATTAATACAAATAACTTTTAATTATAAGAAACTGTCCTTATGCTTCAATAAAATTTATTAATACGAGTATTAAGATTATAATAAAACGGGTCAACAAGAAACTAGTTAATTTTTATTATGTGAGGACATAAAACTTGAAGATAAAACCATGACTATCTCCGGAAAAATGTGTTGTTCTTTGTGTTTCTTAAATAAAATATAGTTCAGTGAGACTCATATTAACGAACTTGCAATTTGGTTTTTCATTATATTTGATTAAAACATTATCGAAAGTATCATTTACAACGATATGTTTGTTTTTGTTTTAATGGTCATTTTATTAGGACAAACTACAGACTATTTATTTAGTAATTGAACACGTACAGAATCTGCTTATTTATTGCGTTCATATCTTATTAGCACATATATTTGGGCAAACTATTGACAAGAGGAAAAAATGGAAAGAAAAGAAATTTAATTTGAGATTTAATTAAACTTGCAGAAAGTGAGATATTTTTCAAATATTTGTCATGGAAATAAATTTGTAAATAGGAAAACAATACAATTTCCATTATAAATTGCAAATATTTAAAGCTCTAGAAGAAAGGCCAAAGTCTTTTGTAACATTAATGTAATTTAAACACATTTCCATTTATTGACAAAAGCAATTTTCAATGTTTTAAAAAGTCTACCACTGCCAACTGTGTTTCTTCATACAAGTTTGGTTTTTGCTGCTTTATTAGGATGTCATTTTAATCAGTTTCTATACTTTTTTAGCAGGTTAAAATTCGAATTTCCAAAAATTCCTGGCTCTATACATCTGGAGAGGTGTCCACGGCGACACCGTGATCATTTTCGAAAAAATATTGCCCAATTATTCTTTCCACACAAACAGTGGGTGTAATTCTCACAGTTGAACTACTCTTGAATTTTCCGTAGCCCTATTAACCCATTCAATTAGAAATGGGCTTCGTTGCTCATAATTAAATTATGAATAAAATCATGATTTTTGTCTGAAATAAAGTTCAACGATTTTGGCACGTTGTTCAATTCTGTACTGTTCCATTTTAAATTTCCCAAGTCTTCTTTACAAAATACTGAAAAAAAAATTATAATAGAAAAGTAATAAGGAATTCAAACACCTTCGCTCCTTTTCGGCTACCTTGTATACATGCGAGAATCAACATATACGATTAGGAATACAAAATGGTATTAGAAGTAGAAAAAAATTACACAAAAAATTTAACTTTCTAGAGTACCTTGTGCTGGCTTAAATGTGCTTTAATTTTCTGTATTCTTACATTTTTCGCATCTCAACTTTTTCGAGCTTCCACTGTATTGATAAAATGTCAATATTCGTTAAAGTCCAGGTCAAAAAATTTCGATATTTCGCAACATTTTTGTGTAGATGCTTCAAATGAAATAGTTTCTTTATTCCACATACGCCTCCAATGCCTGACGATGAATCATCAACGCTTGTTAAAGAAGTCAGTAGTTATTTTTAATTTTTCAGCTTTTTAAATTGAAATAAATTTAATTCTGTTTTAATTTTCTACATAATTTTACTTTGACAATATTCAACATCAACTGTGATAATTGTTTCTATAAATTACAATGGATAAAAACATTTTGCAAACGGAACTTAATTTTGGGAAGTAAATGAAACATTAATTTTTATTTTCCTATCAGCAAATTAAATGTTTTCATAATTTTTTTTTTAATTTTAAAAGAAATAAATTGTTCAAAAGCTTGATTTATAAAACCACTTGCGGTTTAAATGGTAAGAAAAAACCAAATAAGAAGACTCTTAAGTTCTATAACTTTTTTATTTTTTGTTATCCCCAGCAAAGCTTTCAAATATATAACATAACCATTAAATAATAAAGTTTACTTTTTTGTATTCTATAGTTTCACAAGAACGTGTCGCGAATTTAAGGACTCTTCTTCTTTTTTATGCCGTATAAATTTGTTGTTCCATGTTCTTTTCTCTTTTCTATTTAGTCCTCAAAACAACAAAAATTTATTTGTTTATTACGTGCCTGGCAAATATGTATGAGCTGCTAAAATATTCTCATACGGTCTTAACCCTCATAGAGCAAGAATCTGAATTGAATTAAGCAAAAATCTTTCAGTTTTTGTCTCTTGAGATTGTGAGGGAAATTGAAATTACAAATAAATAGTAACACAAATATATTTATATAAAAAACAATTTAATTCATATAAAAAAAATTATTGTTTTATATAACTTCGAGTGAATTTTTTTCGTTTCACAGTATGGGTTAATGAGAGTAATTGCTTTTTAAAGGAAATTCTCTCCTTTCATTTTAAACCATTCTACGCTTAATAACATACTCGTAGATTCAAAAAACAAAACACAAAAATTGTGCACATACGAACATTATTTTAACAACTCAAATAATCATATAATACCACTTTAGTTAAAATATATTCATTGTAGCATATGTTGGCATTAAATCACACTTTTCCATTTACCAAACTCATGGTCACATTTAAAGCCAGTTGTATGGGAGTGCCGCGTTCATTTAATCGCAAGAGAATATAAATCAGAAATACATTGAAGACAAATAATTCTGTATGTATGAATAAAATATCACTGTATTTATTGCTTTCTATAATAACAACAATTTTTAATGAAAAACGTTTTTTCTGCGAGAATATTTTTAAGAACGCATTACGCTGATATAAAAGGGCTCTAACTACAATTTTTTACAGGAACGCTAAGATATTTTTTTAATCCATTCGACGAACAACATAGTTACTTTGTGTGATTTCGTATTAGTCGTATCTCTTATTTTTGTACCAGCACTCAGGTGATGACCCCTAAACATGCCATGCATTGTGCTGGAACTAGAGGAAAGGGATAGTTAGAGAAATAACAGGAGATGAAGCTTCACTATCACACAACTATGCTTTTGCACGTACATTATGTTATAGCAATGTTGAAACGCCTACGATGTCAAGGAGACGTATTCAATTTAGAAGCTTCGTAGCTTTAGTAGCCACGTTTTAGTAAGCTGGTGCTACACTATACCGACAATCTTCATATCGTTCATGTACTTTTCTTGTCGTACACATACATCAACATAATGTATAGGCAGACTCGAATCTGTCTATCGTACATGTACTTTATTGTCGCATACATACACGAACTTAAAATATTGGTACACTCGAACCGGTGTGTTTGAAATGTGTTCTAGTCGGACAATACGTGAACTTCTTAAGATCGTTTACAAAATTAAATATTAAAACGAAACACATGTACGATAGTTGGTTGCTTTGAGCTGTGTTCGTTTACATTTATTTACGAGATTTATATACGGAGTGCGTACTTTCCCTAACTCTGATTTTTAGTATCTAAATCTGTTTCTGTAGCTCACAAAAAAAAAAAGATAAATAAAATTAGCATAAGTTGGCGCCACCTAGCTGTTTTAACATTAAAACATATCATTTCGAAATGAATTTTAATGTTTGCAGATTGTAGTAGAATTATACCCTGCTTAGCTTTAAACTCTGTAAATTATACCTCAAACCTTAACTGAGCTAAATTCTAAACTACTGTTTTCATATATTAAAATTAATCCACCTGTGTACAATCATGTATCCAGCAAATCAAGAGTGAATGCGTTCACTATGAATTGGTACTTTCATGACTTCTTAAGTACTTCTTTATCTGAATTAATTTTGAATGTAATTTAAATGTTAACAATATTATCACTTTTAAACTCATAGAAAACGCATTCAAGTCTGCCGATTAATGCATAGAAACAACTACTCAGTTGTAATTATAATTTATATCAATTTTTAAATGTGTTAGAGAAACTCATTAACACATGCTTATACGTAACCAAATCATGGAACAGTCTTGCCTTCTACGCCCTATATAAATGGCGAGCTGTGTTGTTAAATATGAATACGTGTTCGCGAATGACACCCCTACTTTAAAATCATCATGTTCTTCAGCTAATTAGAACGAGTTCATTTGCAATGGAACCCATACATTAACTATTTCTTTTACTTGTCTTTTTTTGATGTGTAATTAAATAAACTTCAGCCGATCTCTAAAGTTTATCTTAAGCAGGCAGCAAGCAGCTCTTCATTTATTGAAGTATCGTTTCTTTCCATATTTGATAAAATTAATTGCAGTAAAAGATATTTCCTACTGCATGAATTTCATTTCAATTTTGTTGACTAACAATTTTCTGCATGAAAAATTTTTAGTTTCTAATTTCTGTTTACATTCATATGATTATGCATACAATAGCAAATAAAACATATATACCAGTACATGTAATAAAACGCATTATTTTTTATTCACACCGTAGTAATTTTTCATAATTATTTCAAAAGTACGAAACAAAACAATTTACTCATACATTTCATATTTGCATTTGTTTTTTTAATATTCTGTCATTTGCATTTATTTACTTTTGAAACTTTTCTCACAAAGATACATTGAAATGCATTCGCATGACGTTTGAAACAAAAGCTTAAGTATAATCACACAACTTAATTCATAGTACATAGTGATAGTATACCCTTAATAGTATTTTCATTTTTGTAAATTTCATAACTATATTTAAGTAAAAGTTAAACATATCATAGTAGTAGCAGGAAAAGTTAAACATTTACAACACCGCATCCTGTTTCTACATGCATGGAAATAAACTTCTGCTCTTTTTATACAATTTTTTTTTTGCCCCGGACAAAATAATATTTCAGAAATTTGCCAATTATGGTGCTGTTTCTCTAACACAAGTAGTACTTGTCTCCACAAAAGTTATATGAATTTCACTAATAATGTGTTAAAGAAACAGCAGCAGAACTGTTAGTGCGATCACTATCGGAATCTCTTGAATATTTTTGAAAAACATGTCTCTGTGTCTTTAGTCATTTAAAATGATATTGGTTCCGAAGCCTTTAAATAAGTTGAACTCATATTTATAAATCTAACACAGCATTTCTATACATCGGATTCACTGTAACGAGGTTTGATGATTGTAACACAATGTTTATGTATCGGGTGTTTATTTTAGCCGCCGCTGCTACGAATTACATAGACCAATCGACCGGTCCAATTTTGACTGATTATTCTGATAAATATACCCGTATTGTGACGAATATTTGCTTCCAATTTCTCAAGTGTTGCTGGTTTGTCGGCATAAACCAATGACTTAACATAGCTCCATAAAAAGTAATCCAGAGGCGTTAAAGCACACGAATGAGAGGTCAACTTGTGAAAATAAAGTTGTTACAATTTTTTTTTAACTAATTCAATTCCTAAGGGCGCCGTATGGAAAGTTGCGACATTTCGTTTATACCAAATGTTGCTTTATGTTTAGCTGATTTATTTTTGGCAACAAAAGTTCAGTCAGCATGGCTCGATAGCGTTCGCCATTCACCGTAACGACAACGAAACGACGTCTTCTTGAAAATTTCGCGCTACAGTTGCAAAGTATAGTAAAATTAGTGAGAAAGCGATAAATAACTACATGAATTGCTTGCTAATTAAGCCGATTATATTGACCGTAAAATGGTCAAACTTCGCAAACAGCTTTATTTAAAAAAAAAAAAAATTTCTATAAGTTTTGAGCATTGTTCTGACGTTAAAGGATTCGTCATGACTTGCGAAGCCTTACTGAACAGAATTGTCAACACAGTTTGACATTATCTTCTCTCAAGCCATACCCATCGATAATGATGATTCTCATGCGGTTAAAGAAAAACCCGATATAATGTATGCATGCATAACTAAAATACTTTGGGTGACAACAATCTTTTTTGGTTCAAAGCACATAAAATGAAATTGTGGTGGAACGTATCTACTGTGTTATATGGCGGTTAACTGCAATATATCGAGATTTCTCAAATACATTTTTGACCCTTTTATCGGGTATGTTCTGTAAACCGAATCCGCAAAAATTTTAATTTTTACACTTACATACCCATACTTAGTTATTGAGAAATCACTACTTTTTTAAATCGACTCGGTTTACAGAACAGGGGGGTATGTTTTAAAATAATTCAGCCTACAAACGAACGTTGAGACTACAGGAGCTTTTATAGCATCTGAAACTTTCTCTGAAATTTCAAAAATTTATCTCATACATACCTACAAGATGGACTTTGTTCTTCACAGGAAATCCTTCTATTTCCCATTTAAGGCACAGTTAAAATATATTACTAACGCAGTTTAGTTTCATATACATTCAGGTCTTTTAGAGATATCTTCAATATTTATTCATTCCTGTACTGCGTAATCTGTTATTTAGACATCTTGACTTATGCTTACTGATTGTCTAGCACTTAAATTCATAAAAAAATTATTTTAATTTATATTTCTATGTACAGTAAATATCATATGTATGCAGTGCGAAGCTATTTCGAAACTCAGTTTATGAAATTAGTTAAAATTTTTCAATTTTAAACAAGTTGAAGATAAAGTTTTGTTGAATATGAGTTTTTTCAGACGTTATATAGGCCTTAAGCACAAAACATAAGCTAACGTTGTTTTGGACGCATCCAAGCGCGGACAACTTCAGCGGTGTCGTGGGATCAGGCTCATAACTATCAGAGTTGCCCATAATAATAGTAAGTGATGTCATTAAATAACCACCCTTCTACTGAGCGCAGCGCCGCTACCAGGTTCACATGCCATTAACCAATTGCCAGTCCATCTTACACCCAATAATTACTGAAACCATAAGAAATCAAACGCAAAATGGCAACATTTAGGCCACAAGGGCACGATTCAGACTACAAATTCTCTTTTACGTATTGCGTTAGACTAGATTGCCAGACAAGGATGTGATGAAAAATGGTGACGGCACAAAATTTCTTCTGCTGTATTTTAATTGTTTGTTTAAGAGATTTATTACAATTTTCTTTACAACTATATAAATGAAACATTTACTTTAATTTGCCTGACTAACATTCTATTAACGCATCAAAACACTACACCTCAATTTCGATTAATTTATATCACAATATGATTTACTCTTGTATCAGATTTCATTGAAGCAAATAAGATTTCTGAAAAAAATCACAAAAATGCTGGGTCATTCTTTTTCAATCAATTAATGAAAATCTCGAAAAAAATTTATAATTCACTATCACTTATTAATACGCTTGATGCTCTAAATAATTATTGCAAATTTTGTAACATTTGTTTAAAAAAACATAGTTTTTTTCTCATTTTGCCATTGCAATAGTTTAATAAGGTTTTCTGTTTGTGTCAACTTGAATTCTTTTCTCTTTTCTATAAAACGGATATTTCTATTTCGGATAGTTAGACATTTGCTGAAATGAAAGCTTAACTATCTCTTTTTCTACATTGTCTATTACATTTTAAATTTTGTATGTCAACTTAACTTATATGTATGTGCACATAATATACATTCATCCATAGAAAAAAAGATTTTTTTTTGAATAGTCACTGTATTTGACACTGATGCCTTTGAAGATGACCAATGTACGTACGCATACACGATAATAATGGCACAGATGCCATTTTTGTAAGACAACTGCTTTATTTATGGCTACAGTACCGACGAAAAATCATCTTTAATAAATTTTATTTTCTATTAAGCACTACTCAAATTAATAAACTTTTTTGAAGTTGAAATTTTCTTTATTCAGTATCTAATTTTACAGATGTACGTACACATGACTGTGGGATCCTACTGCACCAAATATGTTCCTTAAACATGAAAAAAATTAAAATTTTTATATGGTTTAGCTGGTGTATGTACATTTCATTTGGTGCTTATCAAAATCGTCAGTAGACCTTAAACAAAATTCTTGAAAAAACCTATGAAAATCCATATGTTTATAGAAAAACTCCGAACTTGAACTTGAGAACAACGAAATATACAAACAAAGAAATTTTTTGAGAGGTCTTATATATACATATGGAAATGCTACTCTGAAAAAACTTTGAACCGAAAAAAGCCAGTTTCGCACCGAACAAAAATTGAAAACCGAAACGTAACCCGAAACAATAAAAGTTGAAGAACGAAGCTCTGGTATATATATCCACTGCTGTATTCACAAAAAACCGCCTGATTTATAAAAGCTTAATAAAAAAGAATATTTTATAAAACAAAAATATTTTTATGTATACGCGTGATGTTTGCTGGAATGGCCACAATTTTGAAGTGAGGGTGTCGATGGCTGAAGTAGTCTGGGTTCGAGCCCAGTTTCAAACTGTCATAAAAATATCTCCCATTTTTTCTGATATGCATTAGTTTGTCTTTGTGTCAGTTGTTGTCGGTAGGTTTCAGTGGCGAAGGCTTCAGCTAATAGCAATCCAAAGGCATATCAGAGCGTGCTCCTTAGTCGGTATTGTTTAGCATCAGCGAATTAAAAAATATTACTTTAAAATAATTAATAAGGGGTGCTGATGCCGAGTAGTCAGCGTATTGGCTCTGCAACCAGAAAGACCCAGGTTCGAATCCCAGCCGGGTCAAATCAGAAAAAAGTTTTTTCTGAGTTTTCTGTGCTACAGCACTCTCCTTCGTCGGTATTTGAGCAATAAAATGTCGGCGAAGTAAAATAATAAATAAAATGGCTCAATTAGCTTAAAAATAATGCGTCAAAAAAAAAAAAACATAAGAGACGCCGCAACTTTGCTTTATAATTTACACGCAACTGCAAAGTTGCGCAAGAATTAAGCTCTATCTTTCTACCACTTTCACCACCTGTCTGTTTCTTCCCTATCCTTCTCTCTAGTTCCAGTGCAATGCATTGCATATGTAGGGGATAGCCCCCGAGCACTGATCCAAGATAAAAAAAAAAAAAAAAAAAAAAAAAAAAAAAAATAAGAAAATTTCAAATAATAAAATAATTACTTTACTCCTTCCATCTCCTTTTATACTGGAGTAAATGTAATTCTTTTTCGGATTTTTTATATGTACAACCCGTCTTGGTATTAAAATTAATCAAACTTTTAACAGTGTGAATATAAATCTTTTATTTTTAAAGTAACATAAATGTACTTTCTTTCATTTACAATTATATTTGGAACATATCACTGTGCCATTATTAATATTGTATAATAAAATTATCTGGGTATGTAAGAGTCTTAAATATTTTTTTTATAATACTAAGCAATATCGCACTTGTCTAATTGCATCAATGTAAAATTAGCCAATGTTTCATGATTCTGAATAAGTTATGAAAATATAATTTTTTCCGCAAAATTCTTGTTGTTGTATCTTTTGTTTGCATTAACTACATGATCAAACGTTTAACGCCTCGTAACATGCAAAAAAATTCGAACAAAATTTTTAATGTTAAAATATTTAAATTTTTTCCTAACATCTCGTAAATTTTATTGTCACTTATCTTCTTTTTACTCATGGAAATCACAATAACAAATCGAAAAATTTTGGAATTTGATTTCTTTAAAAATATGACAGACTTTAAGTGTTAAACTAAGACAGCACTAGACCTGGAATTAAAAAGGTACATTTAACCGGAACGTGGAAAACGGATCATAGAAATAACCGCTATACGATTCTACCTGTCAGACCTAAATTATAATTAATAAAATTATATGTATATGTATATGTTTTAATCGTAATAAAATAAGCATTGTTTACTAATGTGGTTTTTTTCTGTTAAAAAACCATTTACAAAGTGTCAACATTTGACCATCGATATGCAGTTGTATAAGAAAAATAAATGAGGAAGTGTGGCAACGATTAAGTACCATGATCTGCTATGTTAGTGATAAGTAATTAATGTGTTAAACCTTTTCATTCGTTTGTGTATTTCTTCATATTATACTCTTTCCAAATATCAATGAGTTACGAAAGCTTGTAAATAAATAGAAATTTACTTGCAATACAATTCATTGTTACTTTATCCGTATTGAACATAAACACATGTCTGTCTGTCATAAATTTTATCACTGATAATTACGCTATAAACCAGTATTTAACACGAACAAGGAAATCTTTTTATTTTATTGTTTTTTTAAATATGTCGCTTTATAAATAATTCGGTTTTATATAATAAAGTTTTCTCCCATATATATTTATTCATATTGCACTAGTGTACTCACAGCTTTAAATTGATTGAAACAGGTGTATACTTTTAGGGCTTGCTTATTTTCTACTTTTTTTGTTTGTTAATGAATGCTTCAAGCATTTCGAGACTCACCTAAAAATAAATAAATAATTATCGATTAACAAATTTTCTAAGAATGTTATTTGGCTGTTGCATGTGTGTAAAAATGGGTGTGCATAATACGAATTAATTAGTTTTTGAAAATATTTTGTGGAAATCATTGTAAATTAATGGTTTGTGCAATGTTATTATATTTTTTCGTCAAATGAATGAAAAAAAAGAAAAAATGGTAGAGAACAGTAAGCCTAATTCCAAGAATTATTTCAGACATTAAATTTAGCAATTATAACTTTCTTCAAATGTATAATTGCAGCGGCAAATAATTTATTTCAAAGTTCAAAGAAAAAATCAGTTTACAAATTCAATTACAGCTGTGCGGGGAGCGCGTTGGCTCCACAGATCGATGGTTGTATGTGCATACTCTCCCCCAGTCGACAAAAATATTTCCGATATGCATTAGTGTCCATGCTAATGAAATACTTAGGTGAAGTAAATTAATATATCAAATAGATACCTTTTAGCATTAAGATTAATTATTCTAATCCACAGAAAAGATAACTGCCCTATCAATTTCTTGTCTACACCACACATTTCCGATAATAAGATAACACACAGTGTCATCATTGTCGCTAGTTTTCTTAATTATTCGAGTGTTATTTCTATTTAAAGAATTTTTTTAATATTGGTCAAAAGGTTAGCAATTGTAGTTTTACTGGAATTAAAAGAAAAAACTTTAAACATTTTGCTTTCTTGCGGCTCTGGCAATTATACACAAAAATAAAAAGAATTCTTGTATAAAAAACTAGCAATTTTTTTTAACAACAATTGTGCAGCCATACGAAAATTTTTAATTTTTTAAATGAACAAATATGATCTAGAGACGTTATTGTGGTCACAGAAGGAGAAATGTATCGTTTAGTAATTAAGAGATTATGTACGCTGTAGGTTCCAATCACATGTCATAATAAATTATGAATTCTGCATCACGATAATGCACCAGATCACACATCAATGCTTGTTGGTGATTTTTTGGCCAAAAACAACATCCTAAAAATGCCTCAACCACCTTATTCACCAAATTTGGCTCCTTGCGACTTTTTTCTACTCCCAAAACTGAAGAGACCAATGAAAGGAAAGCGTTTTTCCACAATTGATGAGATAAAGTCAAAATCGAAGAACGAGCTGATGGATTGGATTCGAAGGATTGGAAAAAGCGCTGCCATAAGTGCATTTTATCTGAAGGGGATTACTTTCAAAGGAACAAAAATGGATATTGATGAATAAATAAATACATTTCAAAAAAAATCACCTTTGAAGAATTAATAACAATCAAATAACAACATTTGAAAGCTGTACATATTTTTTATATAAAACTAATTAAAAATAATCGTTATCAATTAAAAAAAAAATAGTAAAATATATTATAAACCAATTCATTTCAGTGTGACTTAGTAATATGCAGTAAATTTTTTCACATATTAGCATTTTTTAATATTCATTGTTTATTCACAAACATAT
The DNA here is from genome assembly GCA_963924685.1 of Dexiosoma caninum. Lineage (NCBI taxonomy): Eukaryota > Metazoa > Arthropoda > Insecta > Diptera > Tachinidae > Dexiosoma > Dexiosoma caninum. The sequence goes on from OZ004725.1 coordinate 90,277,734, forward strand.
AATTGATATTAGATTCCAAATATTGAATTATTTTTCCAATGTTCTATTTTCTCTGGATGCGAAACGGAAAGAAATAATGAATGATATTTTCTTTACAATGAATTAATAATTCATTATATAAGTAAGTTTTTGATGTCTTACAATAAAGGAAGGAAACAAGGAAAAATTAATATAAATTTATAGTCACAATGTGTTTCATGAGCGTAAAAATACGGATTTTATTTCCGTTCTACTTTGTTCAACTTCCTTGCATAAATGGCATTTTTTTTTATCCTTTTTTTAAAAAGTTCGTCATCTTTCAAAAACGATTAACAAGGGGATTGTTAAATTAACTGAATTTTTTTTCTTTCATGTAATTTTATTCCCCGTAGATTAAAAATTAAATTGAGATAAAAGAAATTAAAGTGGTGTCAATATGTTTTAGAATTAGTCATTATTTATATGCTTCTAATTTCAGAATTGTGCTTTTTCAAAAAATATATGAAATGTAGTATTACATACCTTATGATGTTCACATAAAGTATTTTTCAAAAAATAAACCCAATAAAATTGAGGAGGTAAGCATATCCATATAGTACTATTTAATATTTCTTCTTGCAATTAAAAATATTATTAAAAACATTTGTTTGGTAAGTGATGTCATATATGTACAGAAGGAAAACAATTTTATATTTAAAATTAAAAATAAAAAATTATAAGCTAATAACCATGATTATTTCATATATTTTTTAGGAAAAAGTCTATGTAACATTTTTTTTTTAAACCATTACCGCCCACTGACCGCATATAAGGACAACAACTTAACTGATGACAATCCTAAGAAGAACTGTTATGCGAGTATATGTTAGTTATAGCAAAGCGCACAAAACACCACAGAAAATACAATTGTTGTTTTCAGTCTTCTAAATGGCCAATTGGAACTATTGTATTGGAATTGGTTTATATTGTTGAATTAAAATTACTTTTATTATAGTGTTAAGCGGCTTCAATTGAAAAAGTACCAATTAATTATAATTTGAATAGTCTGCAAACGTTTGTAAAATCATTTAGTTAAACGAAATCTGTAACATTTTTTGAGGGTGGCGATGGCTGAAGTAGTCTGCACCTTGACTACAAAACCAAAACCAGACCTGTGTTCAACACCGGTTTCAGACTAAAATTATATAAAAAAAAAAAACATCTCGAATTTCTCTGATGTGAAGTAGTGTGTCTTTGTGTGTCAGTTGTTGTTGGAAGGTTTCAGTGGCGAAGACATAGTCACTGGCCACTGAACAATACCGGCTTCAGCTGATAGCAATCCATAATCACATCAGAATGCCCTCCTTCGTCGGTATTGTGTAGCACCGGCGAAGTAAAATAATAATAAAAATGGTACCAAACCGAAGCTTCAGCACTGCTATAAACAAAGAACGTGCAAAGGCAGAACTGTAAAATAATTAATTAAGCTTCACTTTTTGTCGTTTCTCGAACTATCCCTTTCCTATAGTTCCAGCATAATGCATTGCATGTGTAGGGGTCATCTCGTGAGTGCTGGACACAAAAAAAAAAAAAAAGTTGCAGTCTGCTTGTACTGTCTCCAGTTGGGAACAATGGGCGTTACAAATGAAAAAAATAGTTTTCTTTAGACTTTTCAATACATACAATGTTACCCATCGCAAAATTTTTAGAGGACAAAATGATTTTTTGCAACTTTGCCGTGTCACTTGATACCGCTTTCATAAGTACCGAAGTCGGAGAAAATGAAGGAGACTTATTGTGTCTGGATATGTCTTGAAAATATGAACTTGTTTGTTAATTCTAATATAGATTAGTTCGACAGAATTAATGAACTACTTGCTAGTTTTTGCTAAGAAAGTGCACTTGGTAAACCAATAAAAGTCGGTGAAGTAAAACGGATCTCGAATACCTTAAAAAATCATACGTTAATGACACAACTGAGATGCTCAAAAATTCTCAAAAGCACGTAACTTCAGAGTTGTTTATAAATTAAGCTATATCATATTTCTTATCACTTCACCACCAGTCTCTTTCCTAAACTATCACTTTCCGACCAGTTACGAGACATGTTTGGAGACGTAGGAGCCCTTTTAGTATACCAAGGTTATTTATAAATTCCAACCATGGAATGGGAGGTTTCTTTGAGGTATCTACTAGAAGAAGGAAGTGGTGCGTGCTTTTTTACATATTTTCCAGATTTGGCAGAAAGTAACTCTTGCCGATAGAATGTTTTGACTCCTATGGACCAATTGTCATTCAGCAGAAATATTAATAGGCACAATATTTGTAACATATAATTTCTAGAAAACGTCCAACATCTACCGCAGTAGTTGATGGTTATCGGAAAAACAAACGTCATAATTCAGAAAGAATACCAAATCAACTGCGATGTGTAGTTTACCACTGTCAGTGTTGATAGAGATACGAACTATGCACAAAAAAAAATTTGCTTTGAACAAAATTGCTTTAGTCAATTTCATAACTAGAACTCCCATTGTTCCCATATCAGGACACCCATTTTCCACTAACAATATCAAACAAATTTAAATTTTTCTTATTAATTCCGTTTGTCAGACACAGTTTTTTTGGACGCTAATGGGTTAATATGACTTAGGGCATTGGCAGCTTAAAATGGGACAATTTCTTGATTAAAATTTCATTTTTGTATAAAATTCTTCTAAATTGGTTTTTTTTATAAATATCAATAGATACAAATAATAGATTAATATATAGAAAACAAATTTTAAATAAATAGAACAAATTTAGCTATTCTTCCATACTAATTGTTACAGATAAACCAAATACGGTTGAGCATTTTTCATTTTTTGCATTAATTTTCCATTCAATATAAACCGTCGAGTAAGATTTACTTTCGATGCAAAATAACGAACAAATTTTAATCGTATGTAGAGTTTTGTTATATATGTATTTGTAGGTATAAGAATACGTTCGTCCTTAAAAACATTTGCGAAATATTTATATGAATGCGAATTACAGTTTGATTTGAATTCTAAATTGCCTGTTTCTGGGCTAAAAATTCAACGGTCTTTAACCTTAAAACTTTTTTACAATATTTAAATTTATTTCGCACGAGTAAAATGTTAAAATTTCTTTAACAAATCTGTTGATTATTGTGTCTAAACAATAAACAAAGTGATAATTTTTAAGTTAAGAAAATAAAAATTTAAATAATGCATGAAAATAATACCAGAGTTCGTCTCTGGTGTGATTTAAAACATCACATTTATGAAGTAGTTAAGGAAAATTTATTCACTTTCTCTCGCTTCACTGCGTTCTCTGTCACCTCTATCAGGTATCCCAAAGGAAACTTTGAGGACTACAGTGGTTCAGACTCAATTATTTCTCATTTTCTTTACGTTTAGAAATAATTAAAATGTAGCACCGAAATACCGCATATTAAAATTTTCGACCATAATAATAGCCGACAAGCTGTGGTATAGTGGATTCATTTTACTCCACATTTTTATTAGTGCATGTTCACACATCATAGAAAAATCGACTGAAGAACTAAAAATAATTTTTCATTTGTATTGGAAAAACTTTTCGCATTGTTCTTGCGAGAAGCTGCAAGGGGGTTTTGGAAATGAGTTCCTTAACGGGTCCTGCGGTAGGTACCTAATTAGTTGAATAATTTTTATATTGTTCTTTAACTTATTTAAATAATGTACGTTATGGATTTAGGATAATTTCGCACTCTATCAGTACTTTATGTTGGAAGGGATGAAAAATTGTAAATGGGCTGAGTGGTGGTCTTATGACCGAAATCGAATTTCTTTCCTAAAATTAAATATTTACACTACAAAGAAATATCTACCCTATATTTTTGTTATTGTGATGTGCTGAATATAAAACACGATATATATTGCTAGAATTAATTTTTAAATCTCTTTTAAAGTAAATATATAATTCAACGTTAAAAATTGTTGTTGAATAAATTGCTTGGTTTTTGAACGTATCCTTTTATTTTGTTTACTTATTAACAATTTTTATGATCTTTTAGGCTTTATTACTGCTAAATTACTCTTCCTACACATTGTGGTTTTGAAGTTAATTGATTATAATTAAGTAATGTAAAAGAATTATGAAGAAAATTTTTCTCTAAATAAACTCCAGTGAAGGTTGGGGAGGTAACTTTTTAGGGTATTTAAAAAGATATAAAACAAATTTATAACTTTGATATGTACTCGGACGCATGTCCTTATGTTTGGAAAATTTGCTACAACTGAATAATAACAACAACTACAACTGAAAAAAGTTCTTCCAAAGATGCCAATAAGATCATGAACTTTTTATCCGGAAGTATTACAAAATCGGATTAGTTTTACTTCTTTTGACACGTGGCTGTCATTGCCGGAAGTTCTTTTTTTTGATGTCGATTCATTGAATTAGAAGAAATACTCGTGATGTTAAGTAAATCTACTTTTTATAACTATTGCTATTATTGCTTTGCTTTAATGCGATTAATAAAAGGCTTATTATCTTGGGTTCCAAAGATGCACAATTCTAATTAAATTTATTTTATCGAAATGCAATTGAAATGTATTTTTTAGTATATACTTAATTTGTTCTACGGTTATAATAACTTCACTTATTTTGTACTTATAGTACATATGTACAAATATATAAATAAGCAAACATACACGAATTTTGTAGAATAACATCTTTATATTAATTTGCTGGATGTTGTTCTTAATAACTTCCCGAGAGGTTGAAAATATACATTTATTGATACTTCAGCAGCAGATAAAAAGTAGTTCCTAAGGAATGACTTTTATGTAAGAAACCAATTTTTACAGTAGTTTCATTTAGATAAATATCACTATAATAATTTTAATCGCTCCTAGGAAGTGTATGCATTTTCAAGAAATAAAGTCTTTTTATAATAATTTTATATCGGTGTCAATATCGAAGAGTAGCTTAACTACGATCGATTAGCACAAACAAACTTTCACCATTTTCCTCGGAGGATCTATATTGACATCCTTATTATTCACATTAACATTATTTAAAAGTTTAAGTCACCATAGCGTCTATATTAGCACCTTTCAAAAGAAGCATTCATGACTTTTTTCCTTCACATATCAAATATAGTTGGTGGTTAATTAGAATATTTTAAAATTGTTTAAGCATTTATACTGTTATAAATAGTGTATTGGCTTACTTTTTGTAAGCAATTGTTCTTAAGTATATAACGTATTGCTTCTGGCAGCTTCTTAGAGCTTCTAAATTTCGATAATTTTTTCTGGATACGCGAACAAATTTTTCATTTTCTAAAATCAGGCAGTATATATGTTTTCAACATTGTATGGAAAATTTTTTTTTACATTTAAAATAAAAACTAATTCTAAAATATTGTTTTTGTTTTAAATATAGTTGAACGAATCGAAAAATTCTTTCGACATCGTCGGGTCAGGCAGTAAATTTAAAATTTATGAATATGCTGGTTAATATATTTTAAAGATCATTTAATTGGCATTGAATAAGTTCGTATTCGTTTCTTAAATTGCTAATCTAAAGCCAGAAATTAAATTACTAATGTTTTTTTTTTAAATTTTACTATTGAATTGTAAAATACTTTTTATTATAAAAAAACGGTATCAAACATTTTCTTAAGTTATTTAATTATTAAACAAAAGCAGTTCGATTAATCAAAAATATGTAGCATTCGACTTTGAAAACTCTAGCAATCCTACATGGAATAACAAATGTAGTAGATTGAAAATAATTTGATAAGATAAAAGATATTTTTAATAGATACAAATAAACACTGAATTTTGTGTATAAAAAAATTGAAATTAAAAAATAACCCAGGGGGCGAAAATAAAATTCAACAACACACAATCGAACAGTTGTAACGACTTAAAAAAAAAACAAATTTTCTGTATAAATGGCACATATTTCCCAAAACAACATTTGATTCACTCTCATTGAGCCAGCATGAAACTCTACTTACCATCTAAAAATTTATCAATTTTATTCAATGGATTTAATGACAAACCAATTAGAACTTTTTTCATGTCAAAGAAAAAATAAATTAATAAAATACTGAACAACGAAAATTAACTGAAATTGATTGACAAGTTTTTGGGAAATATCAATACACAGAAATACTTTTGCTCACACAGTCAGTTCGTTAACTAAATATTCAATAACAAAATAAAGAAATAAAAAAGAAATATGAGAACACTTGTCATTGTACTTATTTCTTATTTTGATTTCGCTGATAAAAAAATACTTGTATTAATGTTTATCTATAAGAAACGAAATGCCGAGAAATACTTTATCAGTTATTGCATGAAAATAACTTTTTGAAAGGCAAATAATTAATACGTCATAGAACTACGTCATAAAATACCGAAAAAATCAATCAATTCTTGTAAATGGGCTAATATAGAAGACATATTTACGCACTATTAAAACATTTAATAAATCTTTAAATTAAAAGCGAATTACTAAATGTTTACATAGAAAAATTTCTTATTATCACATTTGGAGATACTTTGTCATTAGACTAACAATGTGAAAAGCCCTAATCCAGCTCGAAGGATCATGGATTCAATTTTAGCTTGTACGACTTAGAATAATTGAAGTAAATTATTATACGAAGGATTCATCTAATAGTTAAAGCCTTATTATACTTGCTTGACCTCGAACAGTTATAGTGTTTAAGGTTTGTGAGAGAAAGAATGAATTAGTTTCCTTTTATGCTATTCGTGCAGATCAAGAATGTTCGCCTTTGGTTTACTATTTTATAGAAATAAACGATGAAAAGTTGTTTCAATTTATTTCGATGCGCACAAATTTATTAACATTAAATTCAACTTGCTGTAGATAATTTAGAGGCTTCCAAGCAAAGGAGTACACATGCCAAAAATAAAAAAAAGTTGTGTTCAATCCAGCAATTAACACATAAGCATTTATAGTACTATAAATAGTGCATTGGCTTATTTTAGTGCATTTGTAAGCAGTTGTTCTTAAGTATATCCATCTATCACTCTACATAAATTCAGACCTTTAAGGTAAACTCTAACTGAACTCTATTAACCAACATTTTTAGTGCAAACTAAAATCCAAAATCTATTTCGTACCAAAGGGGTAAGGGGGCAAAGCGCGGTAATCACATATCTTTTTTATTAAAGAGCAAATTTTTTTGAAAGGGAGAGAATGGAAAAAAGGTGCATTGCTTCAGTAAAATGAATAGTTTTATCACAAAATCCTTGAACAAAATGCGGTTAATCAACTGCTTGCACATGAAAAAAGAGACTCCGGACATGGTTAACAGCAAAAATTATTCTCTGAACGATGACGTAAAATTATCAGAAACTGCAAAGCATAGAAGAACTGGGAATAAGAGTATATCAGTCATGAAACTTTCGGTTCGGTAAATTAACAAGAAGTCCAGATGAATTGATTAGTTTCTGTAAGATAATTCAAAAACTAAAATTCATAAAAAGACGCTGATTAGTGTAAAAAAACATCTAGTGAAGTTACCCTTACGATTAAAATATTTATGCCGACCCATGATCTTTTTTCAAAAGCCCACAGTTATTAATAATAGCAATAATAATAATATTATAAAAAGTACTGTTGACTATACAACCCGTAGGTCATGGGTTCAATCTCTTTTCAGTCCAAAAAGTGCTCTGATGTGTCTGTCATTATAGACAATTTCAACAATAAAACGTTCGCGAAGTAAAATAATTAATAGAATGGCTCTTCTAGAGTTGAAAATAGTAATGCTTCCACATAACACAACAGACGTACCTTCTCCGCTTTACAAATTATCACAAACGCACTACTACATTGTTCTTTAAAATATTTTCATTTTACGCTGGGCCCTGAGAGGTTGGAATCATAAATTTTCAAAGAATTAACTTGAGATTTGTTGTTTTTAAGAATTAGAACTGTTTCTAGTTGGAACTTCTTGCTTCTTTTGTAAGTAAAACCAAAGGAATTTTAAAGACTAGATCTCAAATTAAACATTTTACAAATTTTGTTTGAAAAGTGTTAATTTACTGGTTTCATAATGTAATACACAACTATAAGGTGAGACTTTTTGATTTCACAAGCTGATATGAGAGAGCAAAATGAAAGAAAACACGCTGAAAACACTGTAAACTATATTACACATCGTGCAGCAACAACGGAAGAATTTGTAACTTTCTTTTTATATTTTTATTTATTCTTCTTTGGCGTCTTTTATCTACTTGAACAACAAAGCTCCCCGTTATTAAGGCAAATAACTTTACACATTGAACTGAGAACGAACAAAATTATTTAAGAAACATAACAACTTCTTTCATTAAAAACAGTAACACTTGTGTGCAGACTTTTAGTCTGTTATACGAGTTCGTATGATGTAAATTTATATGGATATTGTTACGCACAGTAAGAGCTAACACCAGCTTATATGAAATGTACTACAAGTGTATGGTATGGTGAATGCTTTATGTATTGGTGTGCGTGTAATACTTTTCTGTTTATGTACGTGCACAATCCATGCAAACATGTGTTGTAACTCCTTTCGAGCTGTTTTAAATAGTAGAAAATGAACTATGAAATGAAATAAAAATCAAATTATTTTTTTTTTGTAACATCGCAACATTATTAAAGGTTTCACTTTTTAATTGAAGGGGGATAATATTAGTCGTAGTGCAGTATTATGTATTCTAATAGAGTTAATATTTTTCTTCTGCAAGATTTAATATTCCAACGTTGTAAGAGAGTTTTCAAATTTGTATTGATTTCTTATACTTGAATTAATTGAATTTGCCTTGAAATTAAATGAAACATTTTATAAGCATCACAATCGGAAAAATAACAAAACTCTATATAAGACTTTTTGCTTCAATAAATTTTAATTTCTAAAATAAATACAGGAAAATTGTTAAACTTTATTATTTTACAGGATTAACCATTTTTACAGAAAATAAAAAATAGCGAAGAAACTGAATTTAGTGTTATTGAATAATGAGGGTGGCGATGGCACGATGGATGGTAGTCTGCACGTTGACTACACAACCAAAAAACAGACCTGGGGGCAACCCCAGTTTCAGAGAAAAATTTTAAAAGAAAAAAAATAAAAATAAACATCTCGCATTTTTCTGATGTGTATTAGTGTGTCTTTGTGTGTCAGTTGTTGTCGGAAGGTTTCAGTGGCGAAGGCATAGTCACTGGTCACTGAACAATACCGGCTTCAGAAACACGAATTTTATGACATATACGGTTATTACTTACAACGACAATCACTTGTGATCTTTTAGGCACTTGTACATATATCCAACATAAAAGTACAAGCTCAAAGATACACATAATAAATTCAAACATCTGGCAAAATTTGCAAAAATAAACAAGAAAAAAAAGTAAATTTTTTTTTTAATGTTATCTATATTTGGACAACAGAGTTATGTTTAAAACAAAATATACAAAACAAATTTACATATAAATTAAGAACTATTGTAAAAACAATTCGCTTAAAAATTTAGCATAAAATGTATTTTATTTTGTAGCATGAAATGTAGTACACATTTGCAATATATCTCTGGACTTCTTCAATAAAATAAATAAATATTTTAATAAAATTGTTAGTCACAAGACTTGTACAGTAAACAATTTCTTAAATCGATAGCTTCTATATTCGAACGCTGGGTGAGGCATGAAAAACCTGATATACTCGTACATCTATCCTCCACCACCACATTTGTTTCGATTTGATCGGGTCTAGTTTTTGTGTTACAGCCAGTTCAGCCATATGTGAAGATTTTAAATTCTTCCATATGCAAAAGTAGATAGAAAATAGGAATGGCAAAAGTAATGATTGCCTTCGGTATAGAATATAGAAAACGTTTCTCAGTGTTTCAAAAGTAAGTTGAAATTATCGGCAATGACCTACTCTCCATACCATTACGTGAAGCTTCCAATATCTTACGATACTATTTAATTGATTGTGGATTAAATCGCGCAATCAACACAAAGAACACAACTAGGATGTTTGGAGGGCCTACTTTTATGGTTTTCTTTGTGAGAGGAACAGCAGAGGTCGGAAAAATCATTATGTTCGGAAAGACTGTTCGAAAAGGGAATATCTTCCTGCAGGACAGCCAAATATAGAAAATCTTCAATTAGTTCAACTTGATAATATATTTAAGCTTGAGCTCATAAGAAGTGGTGATGACTTTTTATATTTGAAAGAAGAATTTCCTAAGCTAATTGATGCAAAAATTAAAGAAGCCATATCGAATGGTCTTTAACCCTCTAACCGGCGAGCCTGCCTTTAGGCGGTGTATAATAAATACGTTGCTATGCAGCTCTATTTCTTAAAAGCTCTGTTCTAACGGTAAATATCAGCAAAGAAACAAAGAATTCTCTTATTGTTGCAAATAGCAGCAAGCATTAGTCAGTTGATTTCAAACTGTTGAGTAAGTAATTAATTTTTGTGGCAAAGTCTGCAAAATAATTGTTTTTGCATCTAGTGGAATTTTGAAAAAAGTATAAAATCTTGTGAATTCATAATTTGCGTGTAATAAAATTATTTTCATACAGGTAAATATATGTGCTGTTGTGTTCAGTTTTTTAAGATCAGGTTTTTAGCAAAACTTAGCTTTTAGCCGGAGAAAATTTGGCACCGCCAAAAGGCGGACCTGCCGGTTACAAGCAACTTTTGCATAAACATTGCTCTAGTGCATAGTGTTTTTTCGTTTCATTTTTCTATAAACATTCTTCGATTTTAAACCTTCTAGGAAGGAATAAACCTTTTGAAAATGTTTTCACAAAGAAAAAATTTTAATTTTTCAAAACTAAACGATGAGGAAATTGAAGCACTCATGGCTGAATCAGTGGATGGCGCAGATTCAGAAGACGGTTTCGACTTTGACGACGATGATGATCTGGAAGACCTAGACTTTCAACCCCCAAACGTAGACTTTGCTGCATTAGAAGAAGAGTGGGATAATGCAGACAACAACGATTTTCTTTCTGCTATCGTTAACATCCCCCAAAACTCAGAAAAGCACCTGCCAGAAGTGAACAATAACGTGAAGCATTATGAAGAGTCTTTACCTTCAAAAGCAGGGAAAGCAGGGAAAACAAAAACAAAAAGGGCAAGATCTCCTCTACCAGAAGTTGAAGATGGTGAAAATGTAGTAGTGTCGAATGCGGGGGGCTTTAGCGGAAATGTAAAAGATATTTCTTCCCAAAGCCCAGAGTTCAGAAAGATTTTATGGAAAAAAAATTTCCTTGAACTTGAGAAAAACGATGTTGTTTTTCAAGGAGACAAGGAATTGCCGCAACAGTTCAAAGAATTAACAACACCATTCCGTTGCTTTACTTACTTTTTTAACGATGAATTGTTGAATGAAATTGTGTATCAGAGCAATCTGTATGCAAAACAGCTAGATGTTTCCACAAATTTTAATCTAACGACGTGCGATTTAAAAAAATACATCGGAATTTTGATTTATATGTCTGTGTACCGGTATCCCAATGTTGAGAGTTACTGGTCCAAACATTCCTTCGAGCCAATTAGAAATGCAATGACATCAAAACAGTTTTTTTCAATTAGAAAATATCTTCATTTTAATGACACCACAAAAATGAAAAAACCCCAGGAAGCAGGATATGATGAGCTGTACAAAATTCGTCCAATTATTGACAGACTCAATATGCAATTTGATGCTGTGCCAAAAACACCTCGGCTATGCATTGATGAGCAAATGTGTTCAACAAAAATGTTGACCAAATTTCGGCAATATATGCCCGCAAAGCCCCACAAATATGGCATGAAACTTTTTGTCCTTTGTGACTCGTATGGCTTTTCGTACAGATTTGAAGTATACAAAGGAGCTGGCGATAATGAAGTATTACCTAAAACCCCTGACTTAGGAGCAACAGCCAATGTGGTCATCAGATTGTCAAACACAATTGCGGAGTTCAAGAATCATATCTTGTACTTCGATAATTTTTATACCTCTCTGCCACTTCTTGTTTATTTACGAAGCAGAGGAATTTATGCATTAGGGACCGTCCGTTCTAATAGAATACCTAACAGCAAGCTGACAAAGGAAGTTGAATTAAAAGAAAAAGAACGTGGATACTCAGAAGAGTTTGTTGGTCGTGCTTTTGGAGTAGACATATCTTGTGTCCAATGGAAGGATACAAAATATGTGCGATTGGTATCCACGTACGCTGGAATTAAGCCTTTCAAAACACTTAACAGCAATTCACAACCTTTAAAAATATGCCGTTATGATCGGAAAAATAAATCCTACGTCGATGTGGACTGTCCTAATGTAATTAAAGAATATAACCGCCATATGGGTGGTGTTGATTTGATGGACAGCTTACTTGGTCGCTATCACATCAGAATGAAAACCAAGAAATGGACTTTGCGTCTATTTTATCATCTAATTGATATGTCGGTAGTGAATTCGTACCTTCTTTACCAGCGTATTCATGGAATTGAGTGTAAAGATGCTAACCATAAAAAGTTACCAGATTTTCGTATAGAGGTGGCTGATGTACTTTGTCGTTATGAGAACGCTAACGCCAAAAGATCGGTTGGTAGACCTCAGAGCCAAAGCCCACAAATACAAAAAGCAAAGAAATCGTATGGTCCACCAGATGACATCCGTTTTGATGGAGTTGCACATATGCCTGACATTTTGGACCGCAGTGGTAAAAAAGTGTGCAAACTACAGGGATGTAAATCTGAAACTCAAATGTATTGCACTAAATGTAAATTAAATCTATGCTTGTCAAATAATAAAAAATGTTTCCAAATTTACCACACAAAACAATAAAAAAACTGAATAAAATTTCAAATAAATTCCTCCCTTAATTAAATTTTTTTATTACGTTAACAGGCAGGTCCGCCTTTAGGCGGTCATCATATTTTCTCACCTGGAAGGTGAGTTTTACATTTTTTTCAACTTTCACCATAAACGTATGCTTTATTTATCCAAAAACTATCAAAAAAAATTTTTTTTTAATCGAAAAGAAATTGGCCGGTTAGAGGGTTAATTCGGTCAGTTAATGAAAAGTGAAATATTGAAAGGAAAACTTGGTAATTTAGAAATATCAGCATGAATATACTTAATGAAGGTAACTGTGAATTTTCTCGGAAATCGCCGATCCAGTACAATATAAAAGTATTGTCGCTGTACTGTTCGGCTGTAATATGTCTTTAACAATACATTTTCTGCATTCATATTACTAATAATTTGGGATCTGTCAGCGAGGAACAAGCTGAAAGATTTCTGCAAGAAATGTCTACGAAAGAAAAATTATATTATCGTAAGTGGGGTCCACGATTGGTGGTAAAGTACCATTGGAAATTACAATAACACATCCATGAAGCAAAATACAGAAGAAAATTATAAAGTTACATTGACGTTAATATAACATTATCACAAAATAACATCAATTTGTAGATAAAAACTGAGATTACTTAACATACGTATAATAAAATCATTCTACTGAAAAACTCTTACATATTTAAAGTATTCAAATTTTATTTCTGTTACCGTTATCCTTGTTCTAACCATAGATATACAATAGTTTTCCTGTTACATTTTTCTTGCATTGTTAAACTGTCGCAAATTTCTTGCAACAGCAAAATTTAAAAGCTGTGACTGTGTGACTTTAAAAAAAAATGTGTAAAAACGTTTCCAACTTAAAATGTTTAAGACTTTGTCCACTTAATGGTTTATGAAAGAATTCTGCAAATTGGAAATGTTTTAATGTCGCAAGGGCTTTAAATTAGAATTAAGTTTTAAATATTAAATTTACTGCGCAACACCCCTTGTTCATAATTTATCCTCTTCGAAAAAAGGGGCTCGAACCGCATTTAATACTTTGTAGGCTTCAATGCATGCAAATTGGTAGAAGAATGTTGTGTCGCTTAAAAATAAATAAATCACGGAAAACAAATGGAGTAAAACAAGTGGAAGTTATCAGTATAAGAAAGATAAGATAAGAAATTTTAAATATTTTGATCTATTCAGTTCCCAAGTCGCTATCTCGCATAGCTTTGGAGATATCACGGAGATATTTCATCGCATATAAGACATAGCTGCAAACTAAACACGTTATAATGCCGTATCAAAAATTATTTCTATGACTTTAGATATTTTTCCAGTAATCTAAGCAGCCATCATATTATATAATTATTATATATGACAAAAATATTGGAGAATTTTGTAACAATTGGCCAATTTTTGATTTGCAATTGTCTCCAGTAAGAATTCTTTATGAGTGTATAAGAATAAAATGTAATCGAAAAAGTAAATTTTTTTAGATATCGAAATGTATAAGCTTTAATTTACAATATTTGAAAGAATTTTTTTTGCTGTAAATTGAATGACTAAATTCCAGGTTCTCTAAAATTTTATTAAATAAATTTCTACATTTAACAAACATGACTCAGAAAATTTATCAACTGCAATGGTTTGCGTTTGTGGTATATACAGCGTACATCAAGATTTTTCCACATACAAAATACAATGAAACTGTAAAAAACTCAAAAGAGGAAAATTCTAAAAAATAATTTTAAAAAGTAGAGAACGGGAATTCCTGCTACAAAATAGTGGTCATACTTCCTTTTTTGCGTGGTAAAGAGTATTCCAGAATTAAAAATAGAACACATTTTTTCTTTTTATTTCGTTATAGAATCATAAAGTACATAGAATGGGGTACACTCGCTTGCATAAATTTTGACTGTAATTCGTTGATGCTGGTGATGATGGTTACGGTCTCATGCAAATTTTGATTATCGAAACTAGAGAGCAAACAGCAATAAAAAGTTTCATGCAATAATTGAATTCTTTTCCAGCCATTACGGCATGTGACACCGTTTGGTAGAAACCTTTAAACATCTTACAAATATGTTTGAAAGGCTATTCTTACCATTGTGCAGCCACAAAAAAAACGTATGGTGCAATGATGGCTTCAAAAAACAATGACACCTTGCGTATTGTTAAATTTTTTTACAATCTCATTTGAATTCCATTAGTTGTAAATGTGAAAATTTTTGTCGATTAGTAAAGAGATAAATGTGAAAATATGATTGAAGATTCAGAATCAGATCTGTCACTAAGTATTCGCATGAAACGCTTAAAATACTCGTAAGTGCGCACATCTACACCGACGCAAAAAAAATAAACTGTCAGAAGTTGTATGAGACAGTAATTCAAACTTATTACATTTGACCAGCAATTTTAACTTGCAAACTTGCGCTGTTCAATTGTGCTTACAGTCACTTTTTTCAAAATATCTTTTTCAAATAATCTGTCTCTTGGATTTATTTAGGAATTTTTAAAAACTAATTTGAATTTTTCATTGTAAATTTAACTAATTTAGTTTTGTGTTGACGTAACTAAAAAAACCCGTCATTAACAGTTAAAAACTATTTCATAAAAAGTACTTCATAAAACAAGGGCAATTTTGAGCCTCTTCATGAGGACCCTTATTATTTAAAATATATTTGTCAATTAATGATAACACGTAATTGAGTTATGTCACTACACTCCTGACATCCATCCAAGCTGAACTGTAAGTTTTTATACTCCTCGTTTAACGCTTGCTAAGACGATACAGCACAAGTGGCGCCAAAGCTAGTGCTACGTTAATTGTAGGCACCCTTTAGATGGGTATGATTTGGCACTATATTTACATATGCATGTAGTCATAAGTACCAAGTTATTTATGTATTCATACACACTTGCTGGTATTCACACACACCCACACCCACACCCACACCCACATTCACATTCACATACATATATATATACGACTATCATTGTACGAGTATCTTTACAAAATGCATGACTCTCAAATCTGTTATAGAATGATGTCATACGCATCATAACTTTTCTAACAATAAATTGTCGGATGGCATATTTATACGCGTATGTGTTTGCAACACAAAAAGTTTTCAGATGTTGTTTTTTTCTGTTATTTGCATACATATTTTTATTTTTAAGAAAACAGGAATTTTTGTTCTCTTCTTTCATCAGATAGTTGCAAAATATTTCATAATAGAATTTTCTTAATATCAAAAATTTCTACACATTTTCAAATTCATCAGCATTTCCACAGTCATGATGTTGCATGAATATTATATGTTATGCTTTTAGAGTGGCAGCAACGATGTGGTGTCCTGGTTTATTTGTATACGTTTGCCATATTTCCTTCTTCGTTGTTATTTATAAATATTCACATATATGTATATACATACATACATATGTTCATATGGAAAATATCATTAAGTGATTTAAATGTGGTTGTCACCATAAAATCTGTTCTGGATGGCGGGAAAGGAAATTAGAAAAGGAAAAGCATATAAGTTTTCTGGAAAATTGTTGATGCACTTTTTAAATTTATTTACTGCAAAGAAAGTTCTGATAATTAAAAACAAAAATAGTTAAGAAATTGCATATATTTTCTGGCTGGACAAATTTCAAATTATAAACTAAATTTACTGTTGAGTGTTGAAATGTCAAGAATTTAGTGATAATTATTATTCATTGTGAAAATTTGCTATGAAAACTTTAAACATGTTGCGAGCGCCATGTATGGTACGATGGCAGAAATAGTCTGCACGTTGATTACAAGACCAAAACAGACCTGGGTTCAACCCCAGTTTCAGACGAAAATCATAAATAAAACTTCTCTAATTTTTTCTGATGTGCATTAGTGTGTCTTTGTGTGTCAGTTGTTGTCGGAAGGTTTCAATGGCGAAGGCATAGTCACTGGTCACTGAACAATACCGGCTTCAGCTGATAGCAATCCACTATCACACCAGAACGCCCTCCTTCGTCGGTATTGTCTAGCACCGGCGAAGTAAAATAATAAAAAAATGGCTACTAAACCGAAGCTTCAGCACTGCTACGAGTATAAACAAAGAACGTGGGAAAGCAGAGTAGTAAAATAATTAATTTAGCTACACTTTCTGTCGTTTCTCCTACTATCCCTTTCCTATAGTTCCAGCACAATACTTCGCATGTGTCGGACTCAACTCCTGAGTGATGGTCTCAGATATATAAAAAAAAAAATATTTTACAGATAATCTAATCTAATCATTTTGGCGTTGATATAGTTTGTTTAATTGCAAAAACTGAGTTTCGAAATAATGTATTTAACCATTAAAATAAAGCACAAATGTTTTCCTTATTTGGATTTACTTGCTGGCAAAATAATTCCTTTCTTTCTTTGGTTGAGTTGCATCTTGCTGCAATTCCTACAATGATATAAGATATATATTTATTGAATGTTAGTTTTTCCCACACGTGCTGATTTGTTTTTCTCTGTTATTATCTTTTCATTGCCCAACTGCACACTTGACTGATCACTCTTATATTTTATTTATATTTTTGTTTATTTAAATGTTTTTGTTTTAATTATTTTATACTTTCTCTTTTGTATTTATATAATTAGTTGTTGCTTATTAAAGAACCGATAAATTTTTTTTAGAATTCTCTCGGTAAGTTAATTGTTGTATTGTCAACTATCACAAAATACATACAGATGTTCAATGAAATTATAAATTTCACTGATTAAAGAGATTTGGTAACCCTTACAAAGGAACAAGTGCGTCATCGAGAGAGCAATCATGCGCAAGGCGCAATCTTTCTTTTTACCATTCCCTTCTAAATATCAATCATACGCTTGAATCGAACAAAGTTTCAAAACTTCAATATATACTAACATTTTTTTTATATATATTAAACAAAAATCTTTACACCAACAATAAAAGCTTTTAATTTCAGAATATGTTTGTTTTAAACAAAACAAAAAAGAACTACGAAAACTACAGCTTGTCTGTAGAAACACGCAGGTTCTAGGGTGGAATCGAACCCGCACCTCCTGATTGATAGACTAGGCTACGAAGTTACCTCAGGAAAATGATTATGGTCATCGTCATAAACAAAAGCAAAAATAAGTCGTTTATTTTTGGTTTATTTAATTTTTCTTTTTTTAAGAAAACATTCAGAAATATTGTGTTTATAATGCGGTGTTGCTGCGTCTCTGATGTCACGTTGTGGCATTAATTTATTTTTTACTTCTATTGCTCAAATACCGACGATGGAGGAGGCTTTTAGCCACAGATTTTGAAGCGCTAACTACTCAGCCAACAGCATCCAATGTGTTACATTTTTTTATTTTAGTGTACAGTGGGGACAGGCGGTGAAGTGATAGAGAAGGTGTTACTTTTCACCAAAGTTTGCTATTCCAGAGAGAAGTAGACGCATGAAGTAGGCGCAGTATTTTTTTTACGAAAATTTAACGTCGTAGTTTTTCATTGCTCATGTACCGACGTATGGTAAAGGCGCTAACTACTGGATTAACAGACACAACAAAAAAATATAACCTCTTCATTTATATAAAATGTTCATCGTCATCGATATTATGGGTTTATTTATAATAATAAAATTTCTGTGCATAATTCATACACTACGAGTGAGTATATGCTTTTTTAGTAGCTTTATAAGTTGATATTACGCCATAATTTCAAAAATTCCT
Organism: Dexiosoma caninum; assembly: GCA_963924685.1. NCBI lineage: Eukaryota > Metazoa > Arthropoda > Insecta > Diptera > Tachinidae > Dexiosoma > Dexiosoma caninum. Next base: position 90,296,268 of record OZ004725.1, read on the forward strand.
TCCTCATATCCTCTGTCAAAGAGAAAGAAAATGTTTTTAGATTCTCAGTTTCTTTATTTTTTTCCAAATGATTTGCATACTTGTATTAGTATTCTGAAAACATCATTTTGTGTTTTTGTTGTTTTGTAGGTTGTTCCTGTTAGTGTGGGTCTTGTTTTGTTGTATATTGTTTCGGAAATACTTGGCATAGCTGCTGATGCCTGTGTGTTCAGTTTCAGGAAATTGCTTAAGTTTTTGTACTTCAGTTGAAAGACAACTAAGTTGTGCAAAATGACAAATAGAAAATACAAGCAAAAAAAAATGTTTTCAAACTTAAATAAAAGACAAGACACAATATTCATACAAACAAAACATTAAATGACTGACAACAATAAAAATAACAACGGTAGCAGCAGTATGAGCACGGAGCTGTATTATGTGTACAACTGAAATGTTTGATATAAAGAAAGTTTGATATAAGAAAAAAATTATTTTTAATAGAAAACTTTTGCGGCACATTTTCTCGAAAAACCCGTAAATGTTAGAAAAATATTTCTCATACTTTTGCTGTAGAGATAACATGCCACTTCACATTGCTTGCTCCATTGTTGTCAGGAATTTTCGTGTACTAAAGGAATGTGTGGTGTGGTGGGACCTGCCTTTTATGGTGGCAGAAATTGTAATTTGAATGAATGTTTTGTTAAACTAGAAGCAAATTTAAATGTCATATATGATGAGACGCAAAGCTTAATTGGTATAAAACTATAATGATAATAATCGCCGGAAACGTATTTTTTTCTGTTTTTAAATATTAAGTGAATTGATTTTTTTTTTATAAAAAGTACGTTTGATTTAAAAGTTTAGTGAAGAAATTGCAATAAAAGGATTTTATTCTTGAAGATTTTTTTTTAATCAAAAATCTTCCAATAAAGTTAAATGGAAGTTTTTGTTAAAGTTTATTTTAAAGACACCGTATTGTTCATATTTTTTATAAATCGTTTAAGTAATTTTATACTATTAACACCCTCTTTTGATAAAGCAATTAATAAACAAAAAGCAACAGCTATAAAAATTGCGTTAAACTTCTGCTAATGAATGGCTAAAGACAAGCAGCGAAATACTGCATTTACTCAAGTTACTCCGTGTCCAGACTAAGAAATATTTGTTGCTGAAACGTTCTTACATTATTTTTGAGCCTGCATTACTATGAAACTTATGCTTTTCAGATGTGTAGTTTTTATAAATTACTTATTATTACGGTGACTTAATAATCGGAATACATTTCGACAAAAAAATTACAGACAACTTTTAGTTGAAGATAGTTCGCAAGCTAAGAAAATTCACATATTCATACAAGAACTCCCGAAAAATCTTTGAGAATAACGAAATAGAGAACAAAACAATCCAAATAGCTTCTTTAAATTTTTCTTTATAAAAAAAACATTTGATTATACGATTTAAATGCTTATAATTTTTCTAAATCTTTCTTAGTCGACCTTCGGTTGACATAATGATATATATGTAGGTATATAGTAAATAAATACAATAATGTGAGAGCGTTAGTTTTACATGTGATTTGTTCGAGACAAATGTTAAATACTATATTGTAAATTTCTGCCAAAGATTTTAAAACTAGATTAATGTCCAGAAAGTGTGGTGTAAATGGTTTAGAATTCGAGATAGATCTCATCTCAAATCAAATCTACTAGATTTCGGTGCACTTTAAATGTTCTATAACGACATAACTGGATCGATTGAGAAACATGTGTGAAAAGTAGGAATTTTAAAATATAGATCTTCCAGAGAGGAATTAATTGCATATTAATTTGACAAAATATCAACAGTTTTCGAATTAAATGATTTAACCAATTTAACTAAATCATAATTTTTAGTTTATGTTAAATTTAGTTAAGTTAAATTAATTAATCACACAATTCCTTTATAATTCTTTTTGAAAAAGTCATCATTTTCAGTTGATTCTTTTGCTGTTGTATAAAATTTCTTGACTTAACATTTTGTGTTTCAAATACACGTACACGTATGTATATGTGTGCCTCTCTGTGTGTGTGTATGTGTGTGTGTGCATATTTGAACAACTATTTACAAGTTTTGCTGTTCCTGTCACCATCAAGTACGATTATTATCCAAAGTCATCATCAATATTTTCATCACATTTGCCCTGTGTTTTGTAAAATATTAAGATTCTTTGCATTACTTTTGCGATTTGTCGTTAAAGTCATTACTGTTTTGTTGTTGGCGAATGAATGGCTGAGCATATTTAGTCCTGAGTACGCTACAGCGCTAACAAACGGTGTAAAAATAATTTTCTGTCTAAATAAAGACAAAATAAAATATAGAGAATCCATTAATTTTTCACTTGCCGCTGATTTAATTATTTAAGAAAAGTTTTGTTACGTGCAAGAGTTGTGTCATGTCTTACTCGGATTTCTAATGAACAACTAACTTTATTTGGTGGAGTGTAAAATCATTAAGTGAAGTTCTATTTCTTAACCATGATACATTTGATTTCACTGGTAAAAGAAAATTAAAAATCTGTGCGCAATTCCATTCCAGAGGTCTGTTAAATCATATATGGTTGTAATTCATATTATCATATATGGGAGTAATCATATATGGGAGAAATTCAAATTTAAGAGCAGACTTTCCGAATTAAGAAAATAGAAGGGAAATAAAACGAGTTAAATTGAATTAGAAGCAGAAAAATAAAAATTTCGATTGCAATTTAAAATTATTATTTTCATAAATAATTTCGTTCATTAAATGGCTGAAATAATAAATATAAAAAGAATAAAAGTTAAAAAAGGTTGAAAAAATTACTCTTCATAATACAAGCAATTAGTAAAATCTGCACTAAAAGTTGTACCTTTGATGGCGATCCCTCTTATGTGTTAAATTTTAGCATATGACTAGAATGGCCTAAGGCAGGCCAGAACTTCATGTCAAACGCAAATACTTTACAATTATCTAAAGGACGAAGGATCAGAGCATTGTTTTCAGATTCCAGAAATGGAATTTATATAGGTGATTGTAATGTCGGTGATGCTGTCGTGTTCATGTCATAAATTTCATTTTATGAGCGTTTGAAAATTGGACTAGTTCTTTGCGTATTTTTTTTATTTATTTTTTGTTTTCCTTTGTATTTTAAAGTTTTGTGTGTAATCATTGGATAATCTTGACAAAGTAAAGGGTGGTTAAATTTCACGGGCCGATGTTGATTTTGAATAAAACACAAACTATTTAGGAAATTATTGTAATTTTATTTTATTATGATATATTGGTATTACTCAATTATGTATGGAACAAAATATCGGCCAAATGGGCGCCGCGACCACGGCGGCACACCTCCATCCGATGGTCCAAATTTTCGATGACCCTGAGGCATAATGGAGGTTCTATGCCGTTAATGTGCCGAATTATCTCATCCTTTAGCTCTTGAATTGTTGCTGGCTTATCGACGTACACCTTTTCTTTCAAATAACCCCAAAGAAAAAAGTCCAACGGTGTCAAATCACATGATCTTGGCGGCCAATTGACATCGCCATTACGTGAGATAACACGGCCATTGAATTTGTTGCGCAAAAGAGCCATTGTTTCGTTAGCTGTGTGGCAAGTGGCACCGTCCTGCTGAAACCACATATCGTCCACATCCATATCTTCCAATTCGGGCCATAAAAAGTTCGTTATCATCTCACGATAGCGAACACCATTCACAGTAACTGCCTGACCGGCCTCATTTTGGAAAAAATACGGCCCGATGATGCCGCCAGCCCATAAACCGCACCAAACAGTCACTCTTTGTGGGTGCATTGGTTTTTCGACAATCACTCTTGGATTCTCATTCGCCCAAATGCGGCAATTCTGTTTATTGACGAATCCACTGAGGTGAAAATGTGCCTCATCACTGAAGATGATTTTCTTCGAAAATTGATCATCCACTGTTGCCGTGGTCGCGGCGCCCATTTGGCCGATATTTTGTTCCATTCATAATTGTGTAATACCAATATATCATAATAAAATAAAATTACAATAATTTCCTAAATAGTTTGTGTTTTATTCAAAATCAACATCGGCCCTTGAAATTTAACCACCCTTTATATGATTTATATGCTGTTTTATAAACATGTTTTTTGTGTGCAAATCTCATTATATAGTTTAATCCGTAAAACGCAAATGGGACCGTAGCAAGTTCTTTAACTAATTATCGACAATTTATGTTGATTAAGTTAGTTCATTTAATTTCTCACAAAATTAAAAAACAACCGGTAATGGAAATAAAACTAGAGTAAAATCAATGAAGAAATTGCCATGAGAATAAAATATTTTGTCTTTATGACATGTCTATAGGGCACGGGATTCTGCTATTGACGATTGTATGCATATGTAAATGTTAATTGGATCTTTGTTGTGGGGATTTTTATTGTAAATCCGTATCTTGTTTGTATTTGTATTTCGATTGATTTTGTAACAATAAAAACCATTTTAACTTTTTTTTTTTTGGACAAGTGATGTGCACTACATATGTTACAGCGCATAGAGAATGGGAAGTATGGGTAAAAAAAGACAATTTCCACTTTTTTTTTTTTGATGTGGACAACATTTGAGCATCGAATGAGACCGATTTCATGCCCCAAAAGTGTTCCCTCTCAGAGATATGCGCGTTTTATGAAAGTGATGGTACACCAAAGATACACGTATTTAAATCTTTAAAATGGCTCTTCTGAACAAAACCGGTTTTTACACTTAGGTCCCTTTCTATTTTGTGCGTCACATATGTAATGCATTGCACCGGTACTAAATGGAAAGAGACAGTGTAGAAAAAAGACAACTCTGCACAACTCTGTTGACACATTAAGCTAGACAAGAGCCATTTAATTTGTTATTTTACTTCACCTACAATTTATTTCAAGAAGGAAGAAGAAACAATGTATCAATTATTAGTGCGATCGGGTCTACAACCGTACACTCATCGCGCTGACTACGTTCAGAAGCAGATATTGAAAAAGTATATATTTTTTATTTAAGATTTAGAACTTTCAAACCTGACAGTTTTGGTTTTGCTTTCTAATATAATTAGTTTAAAAGAGTTACCAAAATTAAATGGGTCTGCCGAGGATTGCCGAATATGTTTTTACGAAGCACAACTGTAAATGTCAGTTGTTTCTTAGTGCTTTTATCGCAACCATAAAGTTCGAAGTTCGTTTATTATGCATAATCGATCTGTTATTGCTTTTAGTAAAATATATAAGCACTAAATTACAAAACATTCAAATTCACAGAAAAATTTTATATTTCTACAAATACATGCAACGTTTTTATCAGAAAAAATGGGGTAATTTTATAATTTTGAAACGGTTTGTATTGCGGTTTTCACCAGTGTATTCACATTTAATATAAAGCTCTTATGCAAGTAGTAGAATAACATCAAAATGTTTAAAAATTCAGTTTGTGTTATGACTTTTTTTTTTTTACAAAAAATTAACTACGTCTAAATTAGTAACAAAAATCGTATTTGCCGGTCATTTTAAGAGAAAAACCTTCCGCACCAAATGTAATTTCGCAAATAATTTTTTTATTATATCATTTATGTATATTACATAAACATATAGGTACGTTAATCATAGATGAACAATCAAAATAAGAAGTATTTAAAACATTATTTTTAGACTTGTCTGCTGCTGCCATATTTTGAATGGTTGCCAGTGTTGACTTCAAAATTTCTAAAATATTTTCCACAACGTTTACAAATTTTTTGGCACAATTTTATTACTTTTTTTTCTATATGACATTATAATTAACTTGTGTGATATAAATAACTATTAAAAAAACGAAGGAGTTTTATTATAATAAGCATTGTGCCATGTGCTTGAAATTAAAAAGAATTTTTAAAATTATTTAAAAATTCGAAGAAATATTTTAATTATCCCTAAAAAGATAATCTACATAAAATGTCTACCTGCGCCCCAAAATAATTAATAACTCTTTCAAACTAGCTGTGAGGCTGTGTGCGATGGACATCTCAGACGTTGCGTAGACATTTCACGAGGCAAACACGCTGCTGTGAAATTTTGAAATATATTGAATGGGATGACTCAGTGAGTCAAAATGTCGCATTATTATCTTCTAAGTTTCAATAGAAATGGAATTCCCAAGCTAGAATTATGTTTTGTTGATTTCCAATGAAGTTATTTTGTTTTTCTCTTTTTCAAAATACGAAGACGAGTCTTAAATTCTGGTATTTCTGTTTAATTATACGGAAAATTGTTACTAAAGATTAGTTTATTCGAAGTAAATAAATGAAATAAGATAATATAGTGAATTAAAATTATGTATCATTTTCATTGTTTTCATCGTATGTTAGTATATGTTTGTCTCTCTAGGGTTAAATTAAAAAAATATAGAAAAACTGTCAACTGCGGGAATTTTTCTACCAGCAGCGAAAAAGTAATATCGCTCTTCTTGATATTTTTCTCTTGCCATTTTGGCTAGGGCATAAAAAATGTGATATTAAAAACAAATCGTAACTCTAATGAGCAGATTTGTTTAAATAATTGTTATCACATTTTACCCCTTGTTTTCATCTCAATAGTGTGCGGCTTCATTGCTGTCATTATAAAAAGCTTTCATTATCCTTGCAAACACACTCTCCTTATCTTAGCAAACAGCAACATCGTCAGTTGTAACCACTGCCACCTTTATTATTTAACAAAGGAGAATGTTTTGCGCAAGAAGATGGAGAAAAATTATAAAAAATGTCAACATGCGCCATCATTGTCACAAAAACAGTCAGGTAGAAAAATACCTCTTTTCATAAAACTTCTATTTAACAAGAAAAAAAAAAAGCAAAAAACAGCCATTAACACATAAAACATGAAAATGTTTCTAGTAAAACTATTCATAAATAGTTTTCCTATAAGGATGGGTTGATATTTTCTTTTAATTTGGTCCAGCACTCAGGAGAGGACCCTTCCACATGCAATACATTGTGTTGGAACTGGAGGAAAGTCATAATAAGAGATATGATAGAAAGTGAAGCTTCACTATCTTACAACTCTGAATTTGCACGTTTTTTGTTTATAGCAGGGCTGCAGCGCCTCTGATGACAAGGAGACATGTTGAAGCATTGTTTTTAGTTCAAACCTGGACTTTTCGTGTTGTAGTCAATGTGCAGACTCCTTCTGTCATCGAAGTATTTGAAAAGTAATTTAATAACTTGAGTGTGCAGAAATAACACGGTATAGTGATCTCAGTTCATAAAGTTCATTTGCTTATTAAAATGCAAATTTTTGGCAGATTTTTGACTAAATTCAATTTAGAATATAGAAATATGGGAATTTCAAGTTATACCTATCGCCTGATCACAACTCTCATTATAGGGTCACTTTCATTAGTTGCAATATTTTTTCTAATATCTTTATACATAAAGAAAAAAATTTTTGCGTTTAAAATAATAATACATCAGCTGTTGATAATTTGTCATTGGTCTTTTGTCATTGGTCTAGTGTTGATTCAAATGTTTAGTTATTCTATTGCTTAAATGGGGTAGACTTTTATCTGTGACTGCTTTTGAATTGATTTACGTGTTTTCGAGTTCATTTATATAAATCTTAGGGTTTGAATAATTTGTGTTTCTATTGCTTAGACAGGACAGAATTGTAGCACCTACTTATTGTGTTTTCACTTACATATCACCGCTGTGTGTTGCTAGATTTCTAGACTTCACTCTATTTGAGTCCATTAGCGTAGAAAAAGAAATTCGGAGATAAAACAGCTGGAATGCTATAATTGTATATCTACCAAAATCATGTGGTTGCACAAGTGCCAATTTTATATTTTTGCTTTTTTTATAAAAGAGTTGACTGCATTCCTCACAGTAATATTAATGAATTAGAGAAAAGTGACATGTCAAATTTTGCACCAACATTTCTAATAATGCTTTTAAAATTTCTTTCTTTCTTTTTTCAAGAATGGCATAGCCCCTATTGTATCAAATTATCTCGTAAGATTGCATAGAACATTATGATTTTGATAAAAAATTATTTCACGAAGCGATTTACACTTATCGCAAAACATGCTGTTTGTATTTGTTTTATAAATACGTATTTAAATGTAACTCAAATAAAGTTAAAAGTGAAGCATACGGTATTAAAATTTTATACATTGAGGCATGTAGTAAATTTATTGGCACTTCACATAGAGTACCTCATTATCGTATGTTAGACTTAAAAATAGTTGTGCATTGTAGAACAATAGTTTGCAAATGATGATAACTTTGACGCCACAGCTTCAATATTCTCTACAAAATATGTTGAATTCATCGCACTGTAGAGAAGAGAACATGAAATCGTTCATCAAGGCATAATTCTTTCGAAAAACTATTCAATTAAACATTTCAAAGGACATATGCTACGTTCTGTTCTTTCTCTCTCTCTCTCTCTGTCTCTGTTGTTTGTTGGGCATTTTGTCTTCTTATCAGTAAAATTTTAAACATAAATTGATCGGCTACCAAAAAAAAGGCCTACCACTTTTTCGAAACTACGACAAGAGGAGGGCTAAGGCCCGATTTTTGCCTTGCAAAAATTCTCAAACCATTTCTGATGAAATGTAAAACACATTTAGGTATAATATAAGTAAACTGATTTTTAACTTTCCGCTATTGCACGTTAATGATTTTACTTTTTATTTTTAAATGGCGTTTTCTTCATATTTCGATTTGTTGGGCCTGAGTATTTTCACGATGGTGTGCGTGAATGTGTATATTTATCGTGTAATAAACCGATTCGCTTTGGTAGATTTCGATAATTTTTCAAAAATAATTTTTTTGATCAAATTTAAAGTATTAAGCCGACCAATCAGCTTTTAATCTCAAAAAGAAGCACTGATTGCTAAAATCGCCTGATTTGTTCGTCGACGAAAACAAATTTTTTTTGTAAAACTCGAAAAGTTTTCATATATTCGAGTTTCAATTCTTAATTTTTGTGTTCATGTTCTTCATATAGTCTCTCTTACAACACTGCTATAAAAACAAATAACGTACAAAAAGCAGTGTTGTAAGATAGAGCAGCTTCACCTCATATCATTCCTTCTACTATACCTTTCCTCTAGTTCTAGCACAATACACCACATATGTGCGGCTCATTTCCCGAGTGCTGGTTCAAGTTAAAAAAAATCAATAATCTAATATCTGCACAACTAAGGCAGAGATCACTAAAAGACAAAAAGCAAATGTATAAATGCTGTCAAAAAATAATCACACATGTGATTAACACTTTCTGATATATGTAGCTTTAAGTTGTAAACACGAGCAAAAACTGAATTATGGTACTCTTTTGTAACATAGAACAGAGTTTTTTCAGTATCTTTCTCTTATAAATAATTTTTCTCGAGTGCTTACACCCGACAGCGACCTAATTTCGATCCGTCCTTGAATACATCCACCACATCTGAGCGATTCTTCATCATTCCCCGCGTCTCAGACTGAATCTCCTATCAGCAAAACCCTTTGTGAACAGTAGTTCACATTTCACGAAAAGTTCTCCAACACCCGCAGCACCGTCGCAAGGCCAAAAGTCACCTCCATTCATGCACCAATCACCCCCAGCCTGATGGCCGAGGACGCTGCCAGCTGTCGGCACATGAGATCAGCCGGCAGTCACTAAAGCATAACGAAAAGAGCCTTGGATAGTGTACTGGACACGTAATTATCAAGGAGTAATACGGAGTATCCTCTCCACCATCCCTCGAGACGACAAGGGGCACTATAACAGTGCCCAATTCAACAGTATAGCCCTAATCACCGTATCAAAGAACCAAATAGCACTCTTTGGCCCTATGACCCAGGTCTTCTTTATGCCACTCCTACATGTAAAAAGCGAAATAGCCGCCTTCCTAGCCCTAGGCCGGACATTCAGCGCTGTCTGACAGCACAAGTACCGTCCCATTCAACTAGGGAATCGAAGAAGACCTGCCCCTGAAAAGTACGAGATCCGCATTTAGCGGGTTCATATCCAGCCCGCTTCGCTCACACCATCTGATAATGATGCGTCACCACTCTTGCAGCTTATGCACCACAGTGTGCAAGTGTCTACTCGATATTACCAGAACGATGTCATAGGCGTTCCCCACGCAAAATTAAGCAAATTAAACATAAAATGGAAAGGGTACTTTAAAAAAGGTCTAAAAGGGACAATCTAATCGAATATTTTAATTACGAATATGTAAAAGTTAGGAAATATTTTCTGTTTGACTTCACTGTACGTTGTTGCGGTTTTTAATTACAAATCATTTTAATTGTTGTTTGCAGTAGTAAAACATGAAATGTTTGAAATCTTTTTGACATAAAAAAAATCTAAATATTTTTCCAACTAATTGTATGTTGGCAAATAGATTTTTAAAAGAATTTGCACGAACATTTTTCCCTAACAAAAATGTAAATGAAATTAATTTATCTCATCATAATTATCATCGTCGCTTTACTCTACAGGAAATTAAATTTTTAATGAATAACATATTTTTGTGGATTTTTATGTTTTCGTTGCTCTCTCATATGTAAAATGAAATATTTGTTTATATAGTAGAGTGATTTCTTTAAGAGTTTTATTTTTTTTAGTACAATATTTTCTACCAAAGTTTAATAATATCATGTTGAAGAAAGGGGTGGGAAAAAATGAAAAAGAACAATTCTTTGTGGAAAGCTTCATATACAATCTGAGAAATTTAATTTAATTTTTTTATTTAAAAATGCTACGAAATTTGCAATCTCTTTTCAACTATGAATTATCTATCTTGGCTGCCTTGATAGTCTATAAGGGTTCGATTCCTAGCAGAGACTCCACAACAGAAGCTTCAATGATTAGGTTAGGAGTTAAGAATTACCACTCGAATACCAGAGGTCAATAGAGTCTAGAAAAATGCTGATGTTGCACATGTCTCAAAGGATACGCCACTTGTCGGCAATCATTTGGATATGAATGGACTTGTAAAAGAGTCCGGATTTAGTGGTGCTCTCCTTCGATTAACTTCTCATCTGGAAAAAAATACTCTTGATATTAACGAAATTATCATTAAGTATAGATTTGCAACTACCATGTACGAAACACAAAAAAAAATACCCTATAACTTTGCATGCAAGTGAAATTAATTAAAATTGTTATAGTTTCAATGGAATTTATGTGGGTGTGTATAATAAATAATTTCATTTTTATTAAATCTTAACAACAATTTGCGGTGGAATATTAATAAAATATACTTGTTTTAAATGGAAATTAATATTGGCCGTCAGCTGTTAGTATCAACTTATTACATTCTTTTAAATATTCCCTTGATTTATTAATTCATGTACGAAATACAATAGTGAATTAAAAAAAAGAGTTTTATTATGAAAAGTTTTTAATATGGAGTTAAAAATAAAAATTTTTTGCATTCATATAATGACTTTGGCAATAAACACAAAAGTACGTGATACGATTTTTAATGCAAATTACAATTAAAACCCTTTAATATAACAAACTATTTGTATCCTATTAATCGTTATGGTGAGTGGCGATTGTGAAAGAGTATGTAAAATTAAGGAAACAACCTGAGAGACTGGGAGACAATCGCCAAAAAGAAATAAAAGTATACAGTATACTCTCCATTAATTGAATTCGTTAATTTGATTGAATGAAAAAGATTTGTGTAACCACGATGATTGTAAGCATGATTGGAACTGAACTATCGAAAATAATTTTATATAAATGAACTCCAAAATTTTTTTTTAATATTTTGGAATTTTGTTGTAAAAAATATAGTTTTATGTAAATATAAAAATATGACTTAATTATAAAAACTGTAAATGACAAAAAAAAATGTTGAAATGCGCCGTGAAACGGCGGAGGTTCTCATTTCTCATTTCATGTCATCATTGACTGAACTCTCCCAGTTGAGGATTTTCGCAATATTTATTTTGGAGTCGCGGTAGAGTTTTGTGGTAACAAAATAGGCCTAACCACCGGCGTAAGTGAGGCGTCTCCTTCGGGAAGGTTCCACCACCGCACACAAACTACGTAACGAAATCATACTTCAGTGAAAATTAAGGGACAAGTGTTTCGATGTACTTTGGTAAAATGGAGTGCGTATTATCTTTCTTAAAATCTGTATTCACAGATACACATATGTGTTAAACCTGAATACATAATAGAAAATAATATAGGAACTGTTTTTCTTATAAACTCTGTTTACTGTGTTTTACTAGTCGAGCTTCAACTGTATAGATATTAGAGGCGGTAATTTTCTGCTACCAGAAGTAAAAGAAACGTAATCTGGGGAAAATTCTAAGAAAATTTTCGTAAGAAACCAAATTTCTAAAATCAAATTGAAGTTCCCGATTTTGCAAGACAAAGTGATAATAGAAATCTTTTTTTTCCGTAACAAACAAACATTTATTGAACATGTCTCATCTGTAAAAATGGGTGGCATAAACATTGAGGAATCAGAAGCTCTTGATGTTCTTGGCATGAAAATTCAGTGTGATGTCCGATGGACTGAGCACATTTTTCAGGTCTCAAAGGAAGCATTCAAGTGCCTAGGCTTTTTAAGGCGGTGTAAGACATACTTCACCCCATCTGATCTCCTCACTATTTATACCGCCTACATCCGACCGAAAATGGAATACAACTCTCATGTGTGGGCCGGTGCTTCAAAGACTATTTTGAAGTTACTCGACCGTGTACAAGAAAGGGCGAAGAAACTCATAGGAGACAGTAGGGTAGCCAACTCTAATGACTCTCTTGAGCATCGTCGCAACGTGGGGTGCGTTTCGTTGTTCTATCGTTACTATAATGGGATGTGTTCTAATGAAATCAGGGAACTTGTTCCCGAAACCCGGTTATTTGCGCGCACGACGCGATCATCATTAAGAGCGCATCCATTTGTGGTCGATTTGACGGCGACTCGCACTACGCATTACAGGGAAAATTCGTTTTTTGGCCGAACGGCACGTATGTGGAATAGACTACACGCAGAGGTGTTTCCTGTCACTTTTAGCATGGGAAGATTTAAATCAAATGTCAATAAACACTACTCCCTCTATCCTCCTTCCCATAACCTAATTTCCTAGTTCCAGCACAATGCATCGCATGTGTAGGGGTCATCCCCTGAGTGCCGGTCCAAGACAAAAAAAAAAAGAAAAAAATGTTAAATAATAAAATTGTTTTTAACAAAAATTCTAATTAAAGCAGGCATTACATAAGATGTTTTCTGATTTCCATTTGTGGTATTCTGTTTGCGGGTTTCCATAGTAACTGCCATAATATCATCACGATTAATGTCTACTGTACGCCGAGAAACATTGCTTAACAATTGTACGAAGCGCTCAGTTTCCTGAATATGTGATAGTTTTTCTGGATCAGGTAGTGACGGCTTCTCAAAATCTATGTACCCGAACTAATGATCGTCAACGTATCATAAGCAAATAAATTTTATTAAAGGTTAATGGTAAGCTTTAAGCGTTGCCGAGTCCCAAAGGTTGCTACAAAAATTTAATATTTTTTGTAATGCATCTGTCAAGTACGGCATTTCTGTTACCGAAAAAATCAATTTTTGCCCATTTTATTTCTTAAAACTAGATACATATATAGAAAAGGTACCAAACACGTGCCGCTTATTTTTCAGCAGCATTTGAATCCTTTTGGAGTTTGTATTCTATCTCTCTTAGTTTCGCAGATATTAGGTTACCGATTTTACCCGTCCTTGCCCCCTTAACATTTTAGTATCTAAAGACCCCCCTTCTTAGTGGATCTGAACATCGAAAAGAGGAGCCTACATGCCGAATTTCAAACTTCGAGCTTTATCCATTTGGAGTGGTTATCTGACTGATTACAAATCAATATCAACTGGGCGTAAAATTAAATTGTGTTATGACGAACATTAAAACCAAATTATCCAAATCGGGGCAGTTATTCTCAAATAATGAGTTTACCAAAGAACGAGATTTGATTATTCTTTATATAGATGACAAAGAATTTTCTCGTGAAAAGTCTGGGACTACGTTTTGATTTTAGAACTATGGTTTCTTCGGAAAGTTTTCTTATAATTTTCAGCAGATTACGTTTCTACTATACTCTCTGTCAAGATTTTTATCCCCGAACAAATTGACGCACTCTAATACATATGCATGTATGTATGTATAGTTAAATAATTGGTTAATATATTTAACTTATTAGGGATTATTTATAGTGTTCGTGACATGAATGAGCTGAAAATACATATCGCACATACATTTTTTGTTTTTTGTAGAGTTTATTAAACAGTGTACTTTTTTAGAATTTCCTGCTGCGCACACGTTGATACCTCCTTTTTGCTTTCGTAAATAAGGATCTTAAATATTAACAGTATTTGACTTTACGGCTCTGACTGTCGTATTTCTTCATAAAATACTATGGCCACATGTAAGCGTTTTTACTGCAGCTTTGTGCGTTGCAAATTAATATTGCATTTTATGAGGCAAATGATTTCGTATTTCATCCTTCACTCAGTACGACTTTAATAGTATTTTATGATACACAATAATGTTCACTCTCTACTACTTTTGGTATTTTCCTCACCATTTTTCATGTGATTTTCTGCGAAAAAAATGTTTACGACCATTTTTATTCATCAACTCTTTTTCTTTTAGAGTCGAAACAACCATTTTATCATTTGTATTTATAGCGATTACAATTTCGTTCTTAATATATTTTTATTCTACTTTTTTTTGTCTTTATTTTTCACTTGCCTTCATATCCTTATGGCATTTTTTCTATTTGTTTTTATTTCTCAATTGAAAGGAAAATAAATGCCAGCCAAGGCATGTTATAAAAAGGATACTTTCTGAATTATTATCATTGGTCTTCTTATCTGCGTATCGATATATATATATATAAGTTTCAAAATGTAACCAACATTTTTAAATTCGAACTCCTGCGGGTTGTCATCGTGATTGCAAATCCCTAAAAGTTGTGTTTATCATTTGCAAATAACCATTAGTTGACTTAACTTTATACTCATTTGATTGTGTAAATACATCTTTATTTATGTTTGTTTGTAATTTAAATTTATTGTCAATAACTGTTTTTATTTAAATTTATGTTGTTGCTTTTTATAAAACTAAATATATGTATGTATATCCAAAATGATTCAGATTTAAACTATTGACTAGTAATTTAGATGCAAATTTGAAAATTGCTTTTAAATTGGGAATAAAATACAATACTTGTATAATTTAAATTGTCATGTAAATTTTATAGTAACAATTAACTGATGCTAAAAAATACTGCAAATAATAATAGTGAAAGAATATGCTGAGTTTAATTGAAAAACATTTTGGGTTACTGTAGAATTTTCTATCTATCTATCTATCCACATGATCTGTTAAGTAAGTTAGAAATACCTTATTAGGCATTCAAGCTGTATAAAGGACAGCATCTTTAAAGTAGCAATTGTGACACTTTGTTTTAATTATTGAATTAATTTGATGCAGGTTTGTTTAGTTAAGGACACTACGTTTTGTTACACATACGAGTGAATATGTTTTTATACATGCATGTGTATGTGCGTATGTATGCGAATTTGTGTGTATATAAGTATGTATGTGTGTATATAGCAGTTCACATCCGTTAGCATCATTTTGTTTAAAAAAAAATAAAATTTTACAAACAGTAATAGAAAAAGTTTATTTACTAAACGGACCAGGTAAAACGTAAAAGTATTGACTAAAAAGTTAAGTTTTCTGGATATGTTTTTATGAAACTTTTGAAATGATTTGGGACATTTTAGGAAGATTGTGCTTTTTTATTCAAAACTATGTTTTTAATGTAAATTTCTCACAAAGAAAGTACGAGCATAATGAAATTGACAATCTTAATTTCTTAAGTAAATCATGAATCTTATTAGATAGAGAAAGTTGAAAGTTGTCAAAATAGTCTACTAAAGTAATTAAAACAACTTAAGAAGGCTTTATTGACCCTCTTCTGTGAGGAAATATTAACCAAAATATTTTGACGCATTCATTGTATTATGAAGGTGGCTTTATAATTTCATTCTCTAAATAGAAATTTAAATACTCTACCCCAAGGATTGCCATCTATTTATAATAATGTTTAATACATAAACTTTTATTTTAATTTATGCATTTTCATCATTATTTTGCCTGAATTTCAGAAATATACTGCATGGGAAATACTTCTAAAATGATGTAGTACTAAAAAGCTTTCAATCTTACGATGGAAGCTGCTTACACAAGTGTTTTACGAATGTCTATGCAAATTTTTATAACATCTATGAAATAGTAATGAGTATTCCTTAAGAAACCAATTTGAAACTTTAGCAGTTTTAATAAGCCTATAAAGGTTGTCCTTTTCAGGTTATGATAATGCTATCATGTCTATTCGCATATATTGACATGGTTATGATATGGCTTTGTGCTACTCTATTTTACACCATAAAAACGAAAATTATCGAATACTACCTTGAGCAAGTCTGAGGAATTGTTGGATTGCAATGAAAATATTTATACGCTTCTAAATGCTCAGAACAAATTATAAATAAAACCGGAAAAGCATTTTACGTTATTTACAGACCAATGAACGGTTGGCAAAAGTGCTGGCGGATCTGCTCTTCCCCACAACACTCTCTTGCTCTTACAGTTATCGGGAAGAGAGTAGAGACAGTAGAGATGCTCTGAAAGTGCCCCACATTGCACATGGTGCGATACAAGTTTTAAACAAACATATAATAGACGATCTATTGGAGGTATCATATATATATATAAGTATATATATATATGTATATTAAATGTGATTTTTTGAGATATTGGGTTTTTAAAATTCTAATAAAGTCAGAAAATTTGCCAAAGTGAATGAAATATTTATTGGCACAGATATGTGAGTGCCTGCCATTTATTTTTTAAAGATTAATTTATATAAATGTTGCACGTGGCTACGCCGTAGGTGAATCGTATGTTCGGTCTAATTTTGACATAACTTTTTCAGCATTTCGGACAGTATCTTACCAATGGCTGCTATATTTTTATACCTCAGGGCTGGAATTGTGACCCTATGTACAAAATACTTCACGTATCGGCGAAGAAATAGTCTAGACGGCCAATGGATGTAGAACGTAAAATTAATTGCTCACCAAACTCGCTTCTCAATATGTTTATGGCGTCGCATGCCGTGTAGCAAGTGTTACCGCATTGGATGAAACCATATGATACCAAAGTCAAAATATTCCATTTTGGGCAAAAATTAGTTGTTAATCATCTCACGGTACCTTGACAACGAAAACGAATTGGCATATCGCTATCTTCATTTATTTTCGCACATATAGTAGCAATATTTGTCTTCGTTGCCCACTATTCGAATACGGGTTCGTGGATTAATATTCAATAAAATTAAAGTAGTGCGAAATTTGGTCACAACGACTTGTGCATTAAAAACACTCGTCATTCATATAATAAATTTTTACATTAATAGAATGAAATTTGTCATCAAAAGTCACCGAAAGAAGCCCTTCAAAAAATGTTTCATTTCATTTATGAACATCATTTAGGTGCCTGTTTCAAAAATGTTTCTTTTTCTTTACTTTAACGAAACATTTTCAGTTTCAGTTTCATTGATATAAAAATATTATTACATAATTGTATAAACGAAATTAATTCATAAACTTGATGAAAACGTTCATATATGAAATAATAGTGTCATAAATGCAATGAAAGTATTTCATTAATACAATGAAATATTATTACTATATGTGAAAATACATTTCTCAAATAGCACGAATTTTGATAAACAAATTTACGCTGAAAAACTCAAAAAAAAAAAATAAAAAGAATATTTCAGTTGCGAGTGATGTGAAATTATTGGTATTTTTTTAACACGTACGGTACAGGTACGGGGGAACTCTATATATATGACTTTATGCTATATATCAACAACTGGCTGGACTCTCCTACATCGTACTTATAGCTTCACTCGATCCTGTTTTATATACAGATCTTTTCACAAATTCAGATTCAAGCGATTGGATGGTATCACAAAACCGAACCATGCATTTATATTTGAGTGTTTGCCCACCTGTCTGCTTACCACCTAGGAATGTTGGTTGGTACGATAGAATTTTGGAACATTTTTGGGTGGTACCTATCAACTTAATTTTAAATGTTCAGATTGTCCCTCAAACATTTAAATCAACATTTTGTGATATCACTGAAGTGGTACTTAAACTTTTATAATTTTCTTTTCTTTGAACTCTTATTTAAAATGCATCTTTTAATTGTAAACGCAGCGAAAGAATACGTAAAGAACACAATTGAATTTTCATATTTCATATTTAATTTTCACAATTTGTGGAATATCCAACACATACATATTTACTTCAGTACTATGAATTCATTCTCCTTAAGTTATTATTCTCAGAATAATTAAAGATTTAGTCAACTTTTTAATGCAAAAGTGGAAAAAAGTAAAAAACACTTCTTTGAATAAAGTTGAATAAAATTTCAAATATTAAGAAGTTCTTCTTTTATAGAGTTAATATAACAAAGATTTCCTCTCCAAATACACAAACTTTTCTTTATAACATTACTGTATTAAAGACCTCAGTATGAAATAGTCAAGTTTGTGGGTGTTTGGCAGTGTGACTTAAAAAGACAACAAGAAATTAGATTGAAAAAAAAAGGAAATTGTGGTCGTGTGGTCTTATGTTAATCAAACATATGCTTTTGCTGGCGATGTATAAAAGTTATACGAATAACCAGGCGGTGGCAGAAAAAAAATAATGAAACATATTTTTTTTGTGTAATTTTTCATTTGTGCTAAGTGGAAATATCTGTTGTGTACTTGTCTTTATAACTGTTTAACTGTCTGAGCTGTCATGTGTTTCAAAGTTTAATAGAAACGAAGAAAGACATAAAATACTTGAAAAGGAAATAGGAAAAAAGTATAGAAAAGAGAAACCTTTATCTTAGTACAATTCAAAAGGAATTGTGTCATAGAGATATTTAGTCAGATAACATTTCCGTTTTCTTAAAAAAAAAAATAACAGAAATTAGTATCAAAAAGAGGAAAACTTCATATTCTTCGCATGAAGTTATGTGTTACTTTCAATGCATGTACTCATTGAAAATGGTTAAGTTATTACTGTCCTATCCTTTGGGTTGCTCTCACAGTTGAAAGGACATGAAATATGTTTCAACTGAATTAAATTAAATATCATTAGTAGTTACTACTTTTAAATTTTCTTTTCTGTTTCATAGTGAAGAAGAAAAGCGAGAACACTTTTATTTATTTCATTTACAAATTTATTTTGATTTAATTATATTTTATTTCTTTTCATTCTTATTAATAGCTTCTGAGAAAGGTGACTTGTCTATCCGCTTGGAGTTTTGCCAGATGATTCCTCGAATGGTTTAAGAATACGAAACCTTGTTGAAAAGACGTCCATTTCAATCTAAATGGCAACCTTAATAGTCAACGTGAATCAGCATAGATTCAATTCCAAAAGCGACACAATTCTTCAGCCACTCTGTACAATAAAATTTTAAAATAAAATATCTCTCTTAATTATGTTTGTTCTGTATTTATTGTCACTAAAGCTAAATCTTGTTCGCTACAATACTATTCAATATATTTTGCTATCTCGGTATTTTGAAAGTCGAATTTTTTTTTTGTGCTCAGGAGATGCCTTCTATATACAATGCAGCGAAACTAAATAGAAAGATGGTGATAAGGAGGATGGAGAGATTCTTCTGTGTTTTTAAGAATTTGCAAAGCAGAATTGTTGCGTTTCAGGTGTTAAGAATAGGCTTTTTATTTATTATTGTAAATATTGCTCAGAGTAAGGCACTGTGGGCTTACTATATTAGAAATTTTTGTCCGACTTGGATTTTAACTGCGGATTTTATGGAGGCACAATCAACACGCTAACGCGTTATCGAATTACAGAATAAGGTGGTTGATCTATATACAGCATTTTTGAAATATCAAATTGCAGTAAAAACAATTGTAAATTATAGGTCACTTGATTACGTTTATTTAGAACAAAATCAGTTTTGTTTTCTTATACCAACAGTAAACGGGTTACTCTTACACATGCGATGCATTGTGCTGGAACTAGAGAAAATCGATAGTGAGAGAGCTAACTGATGGTGAAGCTTCGCTATCTTATAGCGCTCTTTTTTTGCACGTTTTTTTCAACAACAACTGACACAAAGCCACATCAATGCACATCTGAAAAAATTCGAAGTGTTTTTATGACGTAGTATGAGACTGGGCTCGAACCCATAAGATTTTGGTTTTGCAGTCAACGAGGAGACTACTATAGTCATCGCCACCCTCAATTAAAAAACGATAAAACAATCATAATTTTTATTATTTGTGAATTGTATCTGCAATAATTTTCTTGAATGGGCCGGATGAAGTTAATACATTAAGACCAAAAATTAAAAATTAAAGCGTTTGAGGAAAGTAGCCTAAATTATAGGAATATTAAGAGCAAATTCAGTTTGTTGTTAGCAATTTTACAATAAAAAAGTATTTATGCAAGCAGACAGAATATCTATCATAGTGCAATTCTATTAACTCTACTGCAAGTCTAGTCCAAAATTTTACTATTTAAAAATGGAATGAATGGTTTCATTATTTTCTAATAAAATTTCATTGAAATGAAACAACAATTGGGAATAATATAAATAAGTGAGCGGCAGCGTATACTTGATATTTATTTTCAGCAAAATGATATTCCAAAAAAAATCAACGCTGTAAACTTTAAAATTTTAAAACGTACCAAAATCGAGAAGAACGCTTATTTTCGAAAAAACCACTAAATGATAAATAATCAGTTTTATTTATATACATATATATATTATATTATATAAATAATAACAAAATATAACAACAATATTTAAAATGAGGAATAACGCCATCGTTTTCAATAGTAGATTAAATTTTAGCTGTGAACACAAATTGTGTACTTCATATATAATAATATCATTTCTCAAATAGAATAAAACATTTGTAATATTTTTTTGCGTAATATTCTAAAATTGGAATGTAGTCTGTCTCGTAATTCGTCAAATATTTTTATATTAATTGGTAGCTGTTTTTTGATAGCTATCTTTTTGTGACACCGCTACAAGCTGCTTCAAATATTTAACCAAAAAAACACAGCTTTATCATTGATTTTGTGGTAAAATTACACTTAGAACGCCGAAAATAAAGCACTAAAAATTTTAAATAAAAGCGCAGAGAACTG
Source organism: Dexiosoma caninum (assembly GCA_963924685.1). Taxonomy (NCBI): domain Eukaryota; kingdom Metazoa; phylum Arthropoda; class Insecta; order Diptera; family Tachinidae; genus Dexiosoma; species Dexiosoma caninum. The sequence continues at coordinate 90,317,532 of OZ004725.1, forward strand.
ACTTAAGAATTCTTCGCATCGCTGCAAAAAAAATTCCTGTCGAATATAATGGAATAAAAAAAAAGGTTAGGAGATTGCTATTTAAATCTGCAGATGTTTTTTACATCTTTGATGTATTTTAGAAAATTTTTAGGTTCTTATTTCACAATACATGATTCTTCTAAGGTTGTGGGTTTCTGCATATTATTTAAACATTAGAGATATGCATATGCACGAGAATATATTTGAAATTTTCGAAAATGTATGTGTGGAATAGTAATAGTTAATAAAGCTAGTAGATCGTTATTGATGTTCTCCCATTTATTACTTTTAGTCATTTGTTTCTTTAATGCGTTTTCCCTTCTTTATAAAACGCCCTGAATAGAAACGAACACTTTTTCAATAAAAATATTCCATTTGTTTGCAAACCAAATTTTATTTTCTGCTTGTAATGGAATTGATTTACAATCAAATCATTTATTTAAATCGGTTTATATTCGTTAGATTTTTTCTGTAAATAGCCTTAAGTATGTGTAAATAGATTTTATTTATTTATTTACTCTTTCATTTTATATTTTATTCCATCTGCATTTGTATGTACATAAAATTCTTTTTGGCAAGTGAAAATTTTCATGGGTAAATATATGTATGTAAATACGACGTTTCTTGTTTGTATATTTTTCTTTTTGCGTTTTAATAAAAACGTTAGATTTGCAAAATAAATTTTATTGCGTGAAATAATTTTAGTGATCGTGGACCATCTTCCATAAGATGAGCATATATTTGTTTGTAATCATTGATTATTAAAATTATTTTTTAACAAGTTATGTTTGCAGTGAAGTATTTATTAGTAGACAACTTTCGACAAATAGAAGAAAAGTAACAAGAAAAGTAATGCAAAAGAAATGTAAATTGCATTGGCTAGTATCGTATGAAGGAAGCATTCTTATAATTAAAAAAATTTTTTTTTCATATGAAAGAAATTTTTGTCGTGTTCAAGTTCACAGCTAATTTATCACAATATTGTGAAGAAATTACATTCCTGATTTGAATAAGGGAAAAAAGCAGTTAATCTTCAACTATACATGTCATCAGTACTCTTTGAGTCAACAGGGAGGTAGTTGCAAAGTTATTAATATCATCTATTTAACCCGTCAGAGGTTAGGAAAATGTGTACGAGAATAATTGTTACTGTCTACATACTATTAACAAAGGGTTTCAGCTTTTGTTGTTTTTTATGTTTCTAGTAAAGGTCATAACTTCATATATTCCAAAAGGACAAAGCTTCTGTTTTCAGTACGGGTGAGACCGACATTTTTTTTTTATGCAACTTTTTAACTGTATTTTCTTTATTCAATTTTTCTTGGTTTATTAGCCCTCCATCCGATGGCAATGAAAAACCAGTTGATAGTTATTTTGTCCTTTCATTGAAAGGTTAACTAACATTATTTGCACGTCCACTGCGTTTTGAATAATCAGAATAAAATTTAATCGAACTGTAGTTATTACAGATTAAAGAAATTTTTGTCGTGGCTGGGTCGAAATCATGACGATTGATTTTGAACAAAATTCCAATGCATATAATAATAAAAAAGATACCTGTTATAGAACAATTATTTAAGTCGTTTTTCTTTCCTATCATTTAATAATATCGTATTTAAACTTTAATATAAAAATAAACAGTTGTTTGTTTTTTGTGGTTTTTTTCTTTTTTAACCCTTTTCCTATCTCTTAAGACGCTTGAATTTTTGTGTATAATCCATAAGATACAATTTATTGTTTGCTTTGTTGGTCGTTGGGCGTTTTAAGGTCAACATTTTACCTTTAATAACATGATAGAAAAAAAGGTAATAAAAAGAAACTGAATTGTGCCTATTGAAATTTTCTACATGCAAAAATTGTTTGAAATAACTTCGGTGATGATGGAGACAAAAGCATCTGCCACTTTGCAGAGGTTGTGGTATCTACATTGGACATTTAAAACATTTCTATTAAAAAAAATAAACCAAACCAAATTTTTATTAAAAAAAATACAAAACTGGGTTACAACTTTCTTAGATCCCTAAGCGAAATAAAGATAAAATATTGTAGGTCTTTCATTTCAGTATTTAATGCAATATGTCATCGTCCCACAGTTATCTCCACGTACGTATATCAAAAAATCAAAACTAAGATAAGATTTTTTTGGTATTAAAATTTTTAGATTTCACTATGTACCTAGTACCCAGATATCTATCTCTCATAGTTTTGGATACTTTGGAAAATATTTAACGCATTGTAATACCGTATGAACCACTTCAACTTTTCAAGCTATTTACCAAAAATCTTTCCTTGGAGATACGTGAAAATAACTTTGGAACGACGATGAGTAGAAAAATGTTGTCTTTTCTGTTACTGACTGGCAACCACTGTGTAATAAAAATAAACAATACTTTTCTTTCTTTTATTTGTTTTATAAACTTTTGTTTAAGATGAGGCAAAAATAATTTCAGGCGTAAATTAATTTTTTTGTTGTTTGTGTTTATTTTTAACCCTTGGCTTCCTTTTACTTGGTCTCTTATAAGCTTCGAAACGTAAATTGATGAGGATTTAGAAAGAGGACTTAAATAAGATGGAATAAAAAATTTTTATTGTTTTTATACCAGTTTTATTTGTTCGATTATTTTCATTTTTATTTATTTAATGTTTTTTGTTTGATTTGATTTATTTACGAAAAGTAGTATGAAATTGGGTTGTCTTGTCATTCAGGAAAAGTGATTAACGATGAAAATCTCAGGTGAAGTAGTGAAGAAAAGAAAATTCATTTATACTTTACCTCAATTCAAATGCGTTGTTTTGTTGTTGTGAATAAGAAGATGTTGTAGTAGTAGTTTGTTGTAATTGAAGATGTTGTAGTAGTTAAATATAGTTGTTGTTTTTTATTGTAGTTGATGATGTTGTAATATAGTTGTTGTAACAAGAAGTTGTTATTGAGTAGTTGTTGTTTTTATAGCAAATTATTATTATGATTTTTTTTTGATTAATCCACAGTTAAATTAAATATTTATTAATTTACATTTGCAATATTTATTTGTTGTTTTTAAGTTGTTGTTACAGTAGTAGTAGTAGTAGTAGTAGTAGTAGTAGTAGTAGTAGTAGTAGTAGTAGTAGTAGTAGTTCATTTAGTTGCAGTAGTAGAAGAAAATAGGTAGAGAAGTAGTAGTAGTAGAAGAAGCAGTTTGTCAACATAAATTTTTCATTTTATTTATTTATTTTTTGCAAAAAGCAGTACAACACAAAAAAAGAAGATAAAAATGAATATTAAAAATTTTTATTTAAATGAAAATCACAAGAAGTAAATTAATTGTATCTTTCAAATACAGTTTAAATTTATTTTTAGTAAAATTTTTAGTACAGCAAAACAATCAAACAAACACTACTAATTTGTATAAAGGAAACAAAATATAAACAACTTAATTGAAACGAATTTTACAAAAAAGTCAGTGAAAATGTTTTCTTATTAGCATTATCATTTTAATTTTATTTAATATTCGAAATGTTAGAAAATATTGCATTAAACTTGATTATCGGAGAACTTTCTAAAGTGAGAACACTGCAGCTAATTATGTTTTTATAAGAGAAGATTTTCAAAATACTTAGCCATATTTTTAATAATCATGTTCATATTACAATGTGGAATGCAACTGCTCTGCAGTTCGTTAGTAGAGGCTCAAGCTTCTAGACTCAGCATTTTTTGCCATTACATTTTGTAAACATAAAATACTCTCTGGCAGAGAATTTGAAGTTTAGAATATAAATTTCAGGGAATTATTTACTTCCCTATGATTTACTGTATCCACAGTAAATATATATTATTAGAAGGATAGTAATTGCCAGGATCGCAGCGAGGAAATTACTGGACCTGTGGCATCTTCGCTTACAAGAAATGTTTCCGAAGTTCTCGTATATTGGCAAACATTCTACTGCAATATTACTAAGCATTTGAGTTACATATTGTATGGATTTACCAATACAGTCAGCCATAAGCCTTCTTGTGTAACTTAATAATGGACTTTTAAGAGTCCTTAAACTGTAATGAAATTTTAGTTGATAATTGATTGATTGATTGGATATTCAAAGACATGTTTTATCAGTTGAAGTGAAAAGAGTTTGATTTAATTTTCATCTCATTTTTATTTGTAGTTTTGACAACATCAAGAGCATCAGCTTTTTCCAGCTTTCTATTGTAGCCATTATTTCAAATCTACTCTATTATTTGATTCGGAAATATTTACTACATCATGTTAAATGGTATAATTTTTACATTTCGTTATGGCTTAAGCTCGCACAGCTTTGATTTATTGCATACCATGCAATACCATGGAAAATTGGTAATGTAATCTATTATAAACAACAGGCAAATATAATTTATTTATAAAGTTAGTAATACAGGAGCAGTAGGAGCAGTAGTAGAATTGTTTATTAGGCTGCAAGAAGCATTGAAGTATACGTTCGAATGAACAACCCGTTCGTCAAAATGGTTGGGGAAGGCCGAAGAAATCACTGGCACTAAACAAAGTTTTGATCAGAGAATAATAAGAAATAATTCATAAACTTAAATAATTTCTTCGAAATCAAGTTCCTCGTTTTTTTTTAATAATTAACTGCAGTTTTTGTAAAAATAATTTTGGATTTGTTAAAGGTATATTGATTGAATTTTGTAAGAAAATTTGTCTTATAAAACTTTTATAAATAAAAAAAATATGTGCCAAACAAAATATGTGCCAAATATATTATGACAAATATATTAAACATTTATTAGTGATAATATTCTTCTCCAGAGATAACAAGAATTGGCTTTAAAAATGTTAAATTAATAGTTTCAATAATTTTATAGTAGACTTAATCAATTAAATGCAATATTTCGTTTTTCAATAAGTATCTCTTTTTTATTGTATTTAATACAGCTGTTTTCGTGATAATATTTTTTTTTTAATTTTCATTAAATATTTACAACATTCCGGGTATTATACACTTGTTTTCAATTATATAACTCAAAACAAAAGATTTAAAAAACCAAACTTAACTAAGTGACAAAAACAATGTGAGTAAGAAAATTGTGCGAATTTCTTAAAAATTTAATAGTGAGAAGAAAATTTTTAAAACTTTAAGGAAAATAGTGCTTTAGCAAGAAGAAGCTAGAGTGAAATAAAATAAAACTCTACTTGTAGAGTTAAAATGGGAAAGAAAAATAAAATCAGCAACAAAAGTTTCATAGTAAGAAAATTAAGCACAAGCAGATTAGCAGAAAAATTTTTTGTTCAAAAACAGTTTCGTATTTACAAGAAATTTTGTGTTTTTTTTTCTGTAATAGTGTGAAATGTGAGATTTGCATTTTGCAGAGTGTGCAGCAACCAACGCATTTTTTTTTATTTTTTTTTATTTTTTTTTCGGATTAACTTTTAAACTTTTTAATAAAATATTAGATAAACTATGCGAAAGGCAAGGCTTTGATTTCAGCTGGATTATAATAGTTTTTAAGTAGGTTTTTTCTTTAAACAAACTATGCTAATATTAAGGTATATCCAACTCTGGCAAATATATTTCATATATTTTACAAAAACCTTTTTTTAAATATTAAAAACATCATTTAGGATGACATGTTCCCTTTGCACTTAAATATTAATATGAAAGTAAAACAAATCTTGATTTATTTATTTTTTGAATAGATAAAAAAATAGAGATTCAAAAGAATATATATTAAAGGAAAATTATTTTATGGCGTTTTCGAGAAAAAAATCAAGACGTAGTGGGTACTTTCACTTAGAAATAAGTATCTTATTGCCTGTTATTCCAATGTAAATTAGATGAAAATAATATTTTTACACCTAAAGTTGTAATTTGAGGTGAACCGAGGTAAATAGTTTTTTTTTTCAGTTGAAAATTTATAACTTATTTTTAAGATGCTAAAACGGCATCATTGTTTTAATAAAAGAAGTTTTGTCAGAATTTTTTTATAGGAATAAAAATTGTCTCGGTTTTCTTTATTATTTTATTGTATTTATTGAGTTACTAAAATTCATAAAATTTATGGAACATATTGTGTCTAAGATTTACTTGTGTATTTTTCCTCACGGTGGTCGTAACTCGTCTTAATTTTTAACGTTCGACATAGTCTACCCTGCAGAGGAGTTCTAGCTTTGTAAACTTTTTACTTGTTAACTTAAATTTATAGTAGTATAATTTGTTGATTAAGTTGATTAAGTAATTCTGTTGAAAGGCAACAGCACGTACAGAAATATCACGACTAAGTCAAAGACCTGCATATGATATGTAAGCGTTAGGGTACCTACCAGACAAAAATTAAGTATTTGTCGCGAATAGACCGGCGCGCGTTTTAGTTTTATCCACAACCACTAAGAGTTAAAACCTTAAATGTTGTATGGCAATCTTTGTGATTACATCTGGTGGCTCCCCGACTAACTTAGTACCAACTCGAGAGTAATAAAAGTGTCTGCGCCTCCCTACACACCCGTAGGTTCACGAAACTGTTAAATATTTTGAAGTTATTTAATTCCAGCACCTTCACACTCGCTACGTTTTTCTGTGAGCATATCGAACCAAAACTGTCTTTTTAGCGTTTTTCTTCTTTTATGAAAATTATTAGTTATCAATCAATCAGTCGCCTTCATCGCAGCTGTGAAACTTAATAATCGTATGTGCAATTCGATTTAAAAACGTTCCTTGTTAAATTTGGTTTTCTGCTGTTAAGTTTCGATATAATTAACCTCAAAATTGGATTATATATTTTTAAAATGGCATAAAAAATTCAAATGATTCATTACGTCATAATTGAATTTATATATATTATAGCAATGAATTTAAAAGAAGTTAAATTGAAGGTTAAGATTTTATTATATGTATAGGCAAAATCTTAATAGTTCTCACAAATTCCCTGTGCATTAAAATTTTTATCTAGCGAATGTTTTTGGCTAGCCTCCATTAAAAATACATTTTTTTTAATATCCTGATTTTAATCAAATATTAATAAAGTTACAACATGCGCATTTTAGAATAATCACCAATATATTTAAGCAGTTATTGCAGTTTTAAAATGTTTGCTGGCATTTATAAAATGAAATTAATCATATTTCAAAGTGCTAAGTAGCTTTAATTATTAAAATTTCCTTCTAGTGCAATAAGCTTAATTATGGTATTAAAAACTAAATTGCACAAACAAATAACTAATAAATTTTGCTGTCAATTAATTCGCAACACAGCCAGCCCATTGTATAAACAAATGAAAGAAAATTTTAAATAAATTAAAATAATTTTTGTAATTATCATGAATCAGTAACCGATTGAATGTCAAATAACTTTTGTATATATTTATATGTATGTATATGACAAGCTACGATAAATTTAATTGTTTTTTATATTAAATGTAATAAATGAATGATTCATTTTAATTAAAAATGATTTTTAAAAAAATTGTAGCGGATGCAGTTCTTGTTAAAAGTTACAAAAATAACGAATGAATAAAAAGGGTAAAAGGTAAATTGGTTGCAAAATCATTTACCGCCTGCAGCATCTGTAGATCATTATTAGTACGCAACATCATAGAAGAATGTGGGGGCGGAGAAAGAATAATAGAAAATACAAAATTTTAGAAAGAATTTAATACTGAATTTATTGCTTATTATAAAAGTATTAAATTTGTATTAGCTAATTCCTTAACATAAATACATACCAACATAAATAAATACATATGCATACATAAACAATATTAATTTCATTATTTTAATTGATATTTTATTCATGTGAAAGTTGAAATGAATGTATGTCGGTATACGAATATGTGAGCATTACCAAATTAAATATTTCATTTTATGTTCAATATGTTCACATCACTGGTCCTTTTATTGCAATGTGAAGTTGGAAAAGATAAAAGTAAAATGCATTAAAGTAATTAAAAACGAAATGTATGTGTACACATACATATTTTGAAGTTGTGCATTTATACTTTTGCACTAAATGTACTTGCAATATTTAATTTACTTAAGAACAACGAAAAAGTCGTGTTTAACTTTTTGATTAGAGTTTGGGTCTTAAAGTGTGATGTTTTGAAATATTCAAGGTCAATGATTTAAACTAAAAAAGGTTATGCGACATTAGTGATAGTAGGACGTGGTCGCTTTTAAATGTTTCTAGCAGATCTACAAATTTTTTTTCTAGCTACATTATAACTTTTTTGACTTAATCAATTTTCTGATTATTATTATCATAAACGATAATAAGATTAATTAAACTATAAAAAGCTTCTTCCTTGATCACTGTAAATCCAAATTTGAATTTAAGAGTAGTAACGGTCAAATAAAACATGCTTTTTTTTTTTTTTTTTTTTTATCTGGGACCAGCACTCAGGAGATGTCTCCTATATATGCGAAGCATTGTGCTGGAACTATAGGAAAGGGATAGTAGGAGAAACGACAGGAGGTGAAGCTTAATTAATTATTTTACAGCTCTGCTTTCGCACGTTCTTTGTTTATACTTTTAGCAGTGCTGAAGCTTCGGTTCAGTAGCCATTTTTCTTATTGTTTTACTTCCCCGGTGCTACACAATACCGACGAATTGCTTCCGATGCAATTGTTCTGCTTTGTTTTAAGAAAGCATGCTGCGGTAGCAGACGTTATACAGATTAACAGTAAAACTTTGAGTTACCGAAGTATAAAACTTGCTAACACAACGAATGGTTTCTCTAACCCGAATAATTTTACAGGCCGACATAGGGATATTTTGCGGTTTTAGTTGACCAAAGATTAACTAAATCGTCTATTATTTAATGTTAAAGTGCCCAACAAAAAATTTGTGCTTTCCTAGAGCCTGTTCTCTAAGAGAGACAACATAAGGGAACAACTTACGATTGCGCTTTTATAAACCATGTTTTTTTTCGCGATAATTATCATTTGAGTTATAATATTTATAGTATTTTACATAAATAAAGTTTATTTTTAATTTTTAATTTACTGCCTTTTTATACAAATTAAATTTTTCAATTATTATAAAATATTTTCCCTGAAAACGAATTATTGGAACAAATTAAATTTAATACACAAAATAATATAAGATCTCAAACTCATTCAAATACAAGATCGAAGAAATTAGAAGAATATATTATGAAAAAAATATACGTTAATATCTGTTTTTTCAGATACATAATTGTTTATACCATAACAATCACCCAGTAAATTTTATTTGATGACAAACAGCAGAGATAGCGTCTAGTATCTGGCGGGATAATAAAAACGCAGATACTGATTTGTTGCGTATAAGGGCGAGAACTTCGTGTGCCAAAGTGCTAAGACGTGAAAAAGCTTTGTACGAGCAGTGTCTTCGCGCTAAAGTTCTTACGGCTCAACGAGGTAGTAAAAGCTTTTTGTCATTCGCTAAAAGAGTGAAGGAAAATGTTAGTTCTTCTATTCCGTCTCTTTTAAAAGATGATCAGATATTCACTGACCCGCTTGATAAAGCTAACCGAAGTATGGTGAACTTCCACCTAATGAAATATTTAGAGTCTAACAATTTGCTGAATGACCGTCAGAAAAGTTGTGCAGTTCCATTAAGCATTTTGGCGAGAGTAAAGTCGTGGATCTAGATATATCCAAAGCATTTGACAGAGTGTGGCATGGGGCTATTGTGTGTTTTTGGTATCGGTGATGTATATTCTGAATTTATATCAAGCTTTCTCAGGCATCACGCTATAAGAGTTGTTATAGACACGGGGTCTCTTCTAATGAGCCAAGTTTCTCATAATTATTAATATACAAATTGTTATAACCGGACGATAACAAAGTAAGATGCGAACCCTTAGCCAGACAAAAATATCACAATGGTGAGTATCCGGTTATTAAAACTTTCAGTTTATTTATTGCAGTAAATAATTATAAATAATAAATATTGGCAGGTAATAGAAATCTTAACTTGACAATTTTTAAAATTTGAAGTTCATTAAGTACTTGGCTGGGGTTAGATCAGTGACATAAAATGTTTTTCTTGGACCAGTGCTCAGAGGATATGCGTTACATAGGCTAAAAGAGAGCCTTTTTATTTATGTATCATTTTACTTTGCGGAAATTTTATAGCTCAAATACCAAGGAAGGAGAGCGCCGTTGTCATAGAATCAGAAATATTTTTAAACCGAAGATATTCTGTGTGCAGATTTAATAAAAGCGCCGCATAACGGCTATGCGCACAAGAACTTAGGAATGTCTTATAAATTGTTATAAAATAAAAAACGGCATGATGTATTATGAAAACGTTATAAAAACGAACGTATGTACCTCCAAGTTCTAGTAAACAATTCCATTTCACTAAAATTTGGATTGACGCAATGGGACTTTTAGGGGGAAAACTTAGAAAATAGTTAAAGAAATATTCTAAGCCAAACTGAAAATTATCTCGAAATATTATTTCAGTGTTTTTCTTATGCTGATTTAAGGCAGGTGAAGGATTTGCCATAAAAACGAAAATAATGATTGCATTACATTTTAACCCAACTAGTCGTCATCTGATAAAATATCTTTAAATGTATGTATATACGAGTATATATATCTATATGAAACATTTATAAATTTTCTTGCTGCGTTATAACGCAGTGAACAAAAAAAGAAGATTTAAAAAAACAGAACGTTAAAGAAGAATTGAAATGAAATGATATCAACTCAGTGAATAAATGAAGATGTCAAATACTTGACATTATTCAGACTACTCAAATGTTAAAGAAAAAAGTGCTCACACACTTATACCAACGTGATAAAAAACGTTGACGGTTATGAAGTGGATAAATGCTTAAAATTTCAGGTGTATGGATATGAATATAAATTTCAGCGCACCTGCAGAATATTTTTTTTTTTTTGGAACAGGTACTATGTATAGTTGTGAGGAATTTATATGGTATGCAAATGAAAAACTGATATGGCTTAAGGGAAATGTTACAAATTAACAAGAGTCAACACATGGCAGCTTCAAACGAGGTCACGTTGAAATAATTATTTTATTGGCAGGGCATTGCTATATAACCAATTTATTGGAAATAAAATTTCCAATAAAATTATTAAGACTAAAAGGAGTATTTAGGAAATTTAAATTAGAAGATTTCTCAATCTTTGCAGATTCCCGCTGAGAACATAACCAAATATGTTCTAGTCTCGAGGTGAGGCTTTTTAAATTAATGAATGTATAATACTGTCGCCACACTATATGACAAGCATAAACCAATTGGGTACGAAATGCTGTTTATTGTGTATATCCATTCTTTTATTGCCCTCGTATTTGCAGTTGCACTTTTGTGTTCTCTTTAACCATATTTTCATATTTTAAGAACACTGGCAATTGCAATGATATATGTTACTGTATACACATTTCTGTAGCTATTTTATTTTAAATAAAAATGCAGTTGTAAAGTGCTGCATTAGTATGTAAGTATGTCGTGCAATGTGTACAAGAACTTAAGGACTGTAGTGCGGTTTAATACCGGGTAAAGTAGAGTTGTATATTTGTAAATTATATATATTTTTTCTTCGTTTATTCATGAAGTATTATCCATAACGTTTAAGCGATATTGAATATAGAATAAACAATACCAAAATGTGTTACATATTCTCATTTTTGTTCGTACTTTTGCAGTTTGTAGCATCCCAGCCAGCAGAATATCCATGTCTGTAAGATATCTGAAAGAAACGTGGACAAAAAATCCAGATTTTTATACGAATTCTGTCGGACTTCTGGACGAAAAATATGTAAACTGTTTTGCACGAATTCTGACAGATATGTTGAGGGAAAAATTCTGAGTTATTTTGCCAACATATCTGATAGGTCTCTTATAAAAATTCGTAGGAAATTCTTATGTTTTCGCCGACATTCGTATCTGAAAAAATGTCAAATACATTTCTAAGCGACTAGTCGTACAGATTATGAGAACAAATAAATTATCGACAGATTTTTTACACATACATAATCGATAACTAAATGAATTAATAATTGTTTTATTCATTATACAATATAGCATATCTACATATATAGCACATATGTATGCATAATATAAAAATATATATTTTAATTTTCAAACAATTTTTGGGAGTTCTTGTGGAATTTCTTAGCTTTTTTTCAAGAGTTTGGTTAAAGGCCAACTGAAGATTTTGGTATTATCAACCAAATAAATTGTGCATATAACAGAGCCAAATCATATAATAAACATAGATAAATAATCGTAATGGTAACAAATTTAGAGCTATAGAGTTAAAATTTTTAATTTTTATTTTCCCTACTAGATAATTTTTCATTAAAGGAGGAAGTCAAAATAAAAAGTTCCATTAGAATAAACATCTGTACGAAAGCAATCACAAATCTATCAGTTATGTATATCGGCAAATACAAATAAATATAATTCATTCTATAAGTAATTCATCAGAAAACGGCCAGATAAGTCATATATATCGGGTGGTTAAATTGTAAGGGCCGATGTTGAATGTGAACCACACCTAAACGCCAAGCTTTTTTCCGAATTTTATTTGACATTTCTCTATTTCAGACTTACTCAATTTGAACCATGGAGAGATACACAATCCAACAACGTGTTAAAGTTATCCAGACTTATTATGAAAATGGGCGTTCAAATCAAAATGCATATCGTGCACTTCGTGATTTTTTTGGTCAATTTGATCGTCCAAATGTGCGTACAATCGCAAAAATCGTGGAAAAATTCGAGCAAACCGGGTCTGTAGAAGATGTGAGAACACAAGTGCATGCTCGTACAGCTCGTACTGCAGAAAATATTGCTGCTGTTCGCGATAGTGCGGCTGAAGAGCCGTCCACCTCAACTCATCGTCGTGCCCAACAATTGCACCTCTCACGCTCGTCGTTGATAAACATTATGCATAAAGACTTGCATTTACACGCTTACAAGGTGCAATTGGCTCAAGAACTAAAGCCTCTTGACCATTCCAAACGTCGTGAATGAGCAGAATGGTGGCAAGAAATGGCAACAGTGGATGATCAATTTTCGAAGAAAATCATCTTCAGTGATGAGGCACATTTTCACCTCAGTGGATTCGTCAATAAACAGAATTGCCGCATTTGGGCGAATGAGAATCCAAGAGTGATTGTCGAAAAACCAATGCACCCACAAAGAGTGACTGTTTGGTGCGGTTTATGGGCTGGCGGCATCATCGGGCCGTATTTTTTCCAAAATGAGGCCGGTCAGGCAGTTACTGTGAATGGTGTTCGCTATCGTGAGATGATAACGAACTTTTTATGGCCCGAATTGGAAGATATGGATGTGGACGATATGTGGTTTCAGCAGGACGGTGCCACTTGCCACACAGCTAACGAAACAATGGCTCTTTTGCGCAACAAATTCAATGGCCGTGTTATCTCACGTAATGGCGATGTCAATTGGCCGCCAAGATCATGTGATTTGACACCGTTGGACTTCTTTCTTTGGGGTTATTTGAAAGAAAAGGTGTACGTCGATAAGCCAGCAACAATTCAAGAGCTAAAGGATGAGATAATTCGGCACATTAACGGCATAGAACCTCCATTATGCCTCAGGGTCATCGAAAATTTGGACCATCGGATGGAGGTGTGCCGCCGTGGTCGCGGCGCCCATTTGGCCGATATTTTGTTCCATACATAATTGAGTAATACCAATATATCATAATAAAATAAAATTACAATAATTTCCTAAATAGTTTGTGTTTTATTCAAAATCAACATCGGCCCTTGAAATTTAACCACCCTTTATACTATCTGACTAAAAATTTCCTTCAAGTTTCTAAGAATAAAATCAGACATTTGCTAGAATTATCTGATTCAGACCAGGTCGGACTATTTTGCTTGCTGGTATGTGTCGCTATGCCTGTTATATATGAGGGTGCTGATATGTTTATGTATGCGAATATATTTTCTTCTCATTATATTTCAGTTATCAATTTTATTTTAATCAATTTTTTATACTTGGCCGATTGGTACTTTTGCATAAAAAAAAATATTTTTTTTATATTTTTTTTCTATATAAGTTTGTATATACATAGATACTTATGTATGTATATGTGCATATGGATATATGCGTTATGATGTAACGCTGGTTTCTTTCTCTCCTTTATTTAATTAAAATTTTATCGTTGCGAAATTAAAAATGTTGTGTTATAAATATGTATGTAACAGTAAATTTCATATAATATGCGCATAAAATTCATATGTATGTATGGAGGAGTGGAAATTTTATTTCCTTTTTCTGCATTCCGTATTGTAAAACATCTTGAAATTATAGTGGCCAAAAATTTAAATGTTATTTATATTTTATGTGATTGTAAAGGAAGGAACATGGTTGGTGCTTTTATATTTTAATTATTTTTGTAGTCAGACACACATATTGTGTTTTAAATTTTTTTTTTTTTTTTTTTTTATGATAGATGTCCTTTCAGTATTTTTAAAATTTTGTGTTGTATTTATCGATTAAATAAACGCTGGTAAAATTAACTGAATCTTAACTGAAAGCTAATCTTGAATAATCTCTTCAAAATGGAATTGGGCAATTATCTCGCTGTACATTATATGAGATTTTTTAAAAATAATTAATTAAATCATTAAAAAAAACTTATGGCCATTTACGAAAATGTATTTTTCGATTTTCTATACTAATCTGCAAACAAGTGGACTTCATTTCATAACAAAATTAGAACATAATTATACAGCATCTAACAAAAATGCCATCTGCTAGAAAAGTAAAGACCCACAGCTGTTTCTAATCTAAGTGCGGTAATAATATACAGCAAATTGATATGAAAATTACAACAGCAAATTATTTGCACAAACTGCACTACGAACATTTTATGATTTTTGCAGTTGTTCTGTAAATTTTGTTTATAAGAATAAATCGATATACATATGGATAGACTAAAATTGTCCTGAACTTAAAATTTTTAACATTTTATTTTTCATCTCCCTTTGCATCAGAGAAAATTTAAAATGTCCTAGAAGTTGTAAAGAAGAAAAATTCTACTTGGTGCTCGTTTTAAGTTGAAATGTTAAACCGTAGTTTATAGTGAAAGAAAAACAAACTATTGAAAAAATCGTCGAGAGCTAACAGCAGGGTTAATCTTGAAGCGCTTATATGTATGTCTACCTCTTTTTTGTATGTCGTAACCTTGTTTTTCTCCAAAGGATTATTATTACAACTTACCGATAAAGTGTCCGACTGTTAAATTTGTCTTTAGCTAAAGTTAATGATACAGTGACCTTTAAAATGTTGCTATTATTTTAACTTTTGTATAAAAAAATTGTTGTAAATTGTTTATTATGGTAATCGTACTGTATACATCGACTACTTTTGGGTGCTAAAAATTCATAGTGACAATGACTTTTGATTCTATTTTAAATTTTAAACAAATAGTTCTTTTGGTGCACTATTTTCATTTAAAATAAGCCTGGGTAAAACACATCAATTCCAAATGAAAAGACCAGAAACCTGCCGGTACAATTACTATATAAGTATATACATTAATAGAAATGGATGTAGTAAATATTGCACTTTTAACTGCATAAAGTTTATTTTAATAGTTTCCGGTTAAACAAAGTTAACTTTTAATGGTGGCTACAGATAATGCAACAAGTTCATGAAACACGTTTATCATTCATATTACATATGTTGACAAAAACATTGCAACCAACAAGTAAACCATAAACGCAACATCAGTTCTGTATTTTGTATTCGCCTTGAACATCTCTGGAGAAATACTTTAGGATATTGAGCGCTGAGCTAATTTAATTTCTTCTATAAATTAATAAAATTTCCCCAATGCTAATTTTTTCCACCACTATTTTTTCAGATAATTTCATCTTTTCATTAATTAAAAAATCTTACATGTTCACAGTTTGACAACAACAGACTATGCAAACAACATCAATGCAACCCGAAAATATTTTGATGTTTTTGAAACATGGAATGCAACAGGAAATGGAAGCATAAACATGACTATCGACTAATCAACCGACAAGGAAACCTGTTTGGTTGTATAAACGTGTTACGTTATCTGCAGCCAACTGAAGAATTTTAAAATTTGTACTTGTCCGATAACATACTAATTATAACTTGTGGAAAGTTATTGTAATGGCCCTAAACGTAACAAATACTGAAAGGCTTATCAATTTTATAACCGATTTCATTTTGAATATAAACTTTATTGGGTGCTTTCAATTAATTGATAATGATTCAATATATTCTTAGATATTAATGAATTTATTAGATTTCTTTAAAAGTACTTGAAGGTTGGCATAAGTATGTAGGTTAAAACATATAACTTATAGTGTAAAGTCATTTAGGAAAAAACGGCGGCATCTTACCTGAAAAGAGATGAAAAGAAAGTAAACGAGTATAATTAAAATATTTCAGAAAATATAAAAATTTCTTAATTAAAATATAAGGAGTTAAAAATACACAACTACTCCGCTTTGCGACGCTATTTCGTACCGGTGGAACGTGACGCAAACCGAAGCTCGATTTTTCACACATTTCTATTGATTTTCATTTAATTGGTTCATAATTTTAGGTGAAGAAATGGAGTTTTCAATTAAAATAGAAATTTTTTAAACAGTTTTTATTAAAGTGAAAATATGAAACAATTCATGAAAAAAGTTCATAAACACTTAAAAAAAATATTAAGATTAAAATTAAAGATAAGAAATTCGTAGTACATATTAATACATGAAGCAGACAACACACATATTTGCATTAGGTTTAAATGGGGAATACGCTTTTCTGTTTAGCTTTGTACCAACATTTCGAAGCCAATGGAAGCCACTAATAAAACGACTTCGAAGCCGTGCAACGGAAGCCGAAACTTAGAAATCACAAGAATTTTAAAAAGACGCAACTTCGAAACGACCCAAAACGGAGTGTTGGTATAACTACTTGATTCAGAACTGAACTTTTAAAGAGTAATTATATATTGTATATTAAATTCCCTGTCCCAAAAATCTCTACTATTTTAAATTGTTTATGGCCTTGATAGCTAATTTTCAGTCATTTCAATTATTTTCTCCTTTGTACGAATTTTATTTGAAAGACCTTTATAAAAGTTTATTTGTGTTGAATTCTATTTACGTTGTCCACTAGATGATGCTTTGCCTGTCTGTTTTATATTTTTTCCTAATGAATGAATCTTGTTCATTACCAATGTAATGCCTACCAACTGCTATTAACGATATTAAAAGTGTGTTTGCTGAACTATGAAATCATGCCAAAATTTATTATGTACTAATATGAGCCCTTTTTTACGAAGACAAGTTCGATGGCTATAATTTTATTATGTGGTATCTACTATATCATGTACATATATATTTAATTTCTTTCTTTCTCTTTTATTAAATAAAAACCAATAAGTTAGTCCAAAGGCGTTCACAAATTTTTACTAACAAATTAGTTGATTTATAATTAAATCTATATATAGAATAGTAATTTTAGTCACAAGTATAAAAATTGCGTCTACTTGAAATGAAAAAAAATTTACTTCAATATACTTTTGTATGTACACATGATTAAAACTATTTAGTAAACTTATTTCCTCAATTCACAAGTCGTATGATTTGTCACTTAAAAAAAGACGATATTGGTTTACGTGCTTGTGAATAGGAAAATTTTTGGTGTCGTTATTTTACCGTATTTTTAGGTGTGTTTATAATTATATTTTCTGTAAAAGAATTATACATTCATTTCATTTTATTCCATAAAATTAATTATTTATTTATTATATTTTCTATGAAAATTGTCAACAACAAAAATACAATGCTGTACAATAAAACGAGTAGACAATGCATACGACGTTAATACGATTTTGTGAATTGAAAAAATGTTTTATAATGACCAAAATTCTTAATCATCAATTTCACCATAAGGTCGGAAGAAATTATGGGACAATAAGTATAGCAGAGAGATAGTATAGATAGAGATGTCGTGCACAAAGTTAAGAGCGAATGACGGATATGCACATGACTTGGAAGATAATTTGCGGTTATAAGCTATTCCGGATAAATATTCTCTCCAGATATGGGTAACGTTAAGAAATTATCTTAACAAAGTGACATATACAGATAGTACGAGTTTTATAAATAAGAATTCCAACGATGTTATTGAAGAACAGGAATTTAGATCAGAAGTTGAAAAACAGAGTGTTAAAGACATTTTATCGAAAATGATAAACGAGAGCAACTATAACCCTATCGCGCGAAATGTTTTTTTTCGATTTCCTTTTTTTAAGACAATACAAACTCTACGAAGCTCTTACTGCTTGTCTGTAGAAACACCCAGGGTCTAAGCGGCAATCGAACCCACACCTCCATATTGATAAGTCTAATGGTCAGGCACTAGACTACGGAGGCACCCATATTGGAAAACATATTTAAAAAAAAAAAAACGAAGACAAGGGTATTATAGTCAGCTGACAGCTAACACATTTATGCATGAAGTCATACATACTGCGGAGCAATGTAACAATATATTAATATAATGGATTATTAATGCCGGTGTAGCAGTAATTCCTTAGTATTCTAGTTAGTAGGTAGATATGACCAACATAACTTAAGATGAAGACGGTAACTACATTTCGACATCGTGGCTCGGAAAAAA
This sequence comes from Dexiosoma caninum, assembly GCA_963924685.1. Lineage (NCBI taxonomy): Eukaryota > Metazoa > Arthropoda > Insecta > Diptera > Tachinidae > Dexiosoma > Dexiosoma caninum. Next base: position 90,336,172 of record OZ004725.1, read on the forward strand.
ATTATTATTGTTATAGAGCGAATGATTACGCAACCACTCTTTTAGATATATTGTTTAAGATGGGAGTTTCCATAAATTTTTCTGTTCACTGAAACATGAAGAAAAAAATTTTTTTTTTGGGGAACTTAATTTTTTTTATTTTCTATCTTAGACCAGCACTCAGGAGGTGACCCCTACACATGTGTTGCATTGTGCTGGAACTAATGGAAAGGGATAGTAGGAGGAATGATAGGAAATGAAGCTTCACTATCTTACAACACTGCTTTTTGCACGTTATTTGTTTTTTACAGCTGTGTTGCAGCGTCTCTGATGTCTAGGAGACGTATTAAGTTTTGAAGCTTGGTTTTATGGCAGGTTCTTACAAATTTAAAACCAATTAAATAAAGAAAAGAAAACTTCAATATAAAACGAAATATGCAGAATATAAAATCGAACTAATGTAACATTAATTTACTAAACAATTTTCGCCGGTCTTTTCGTGCAGCGTCTGTCTTTTATTATTATTTCGAAAATATTCACGAATTAAATTATGTTTTTCTTCTACCAGTTTCTCAGTCCAGTTTGAGAGCTTTTCCTCTTAATAGTGATTGTTTTTCCATTTCAATTTAAAATTTATGTTTAAAGTTAATGTTCACGTAAAAATTCCCATGGACGCCTATGCTTTCTTATCACTACTGTCCATGTTTTATAAAGCAGTAGGTAATATTTAAATTTAATTTATTTTAATTTCACGTCAATGAATTCATCAAAATGTATCATATGTTCAAATTAAAGTAACTACCATTTTTTTTATTATTTTTGCAAAGAATGAAAAGCAATTTATAAATTCTTTTGAAATATACTGCGGATTAATTAAAATGAAATAAAAAATATTTGTATATAAGTTTTTTTATTTTTATTTTTTGTAGGTTTAATAAATGCACATCTTTGTAAAACTGTTAATTAAAATATAACAAAATAGTAATGATAAAGTAATATTTAAATAAATAAGAAATTTATTTATTTAATGAACATTTGCTGGTATTTGTTTAAAAGGGTAAAGCAAACGCTACTAAATGTACAAAACAGAAACACGAAACAAGTTTCATTATTATTATTATTTTTATAAAATGACATGTTATTTAATTATATCAAGATTGAATTCATTATTTAACATTTTTTTTTTACATTTTTATTTTGTTATTTTAATTCAGTAAGAATAGTTAGAAAATTTTTAATAACTTTTGTGGAAGTATGCTCATCAGCAAACTGGGAGTGATTCTTGCAATCGCAATTGTATTGACATAAATTTCGACAGTACTTCAGTTTCTAATCGACGGAGATAAAATTATTTTAAAACACTGATCAAATACAAAAGAACACATGCTTGAATAAAGTAAAGAAGTAAGCTCAAGCAAAAACACCAAATTTTATTAAAAAGTGTTTAGCAAAATTAAAAATTCTCTTTTGACATTGTGAACCTAAAATACGATAATTTTTAAAAAAATTAAAAAATATTGGCTTACACTGGGTCATCTCTGCACTTTTTAATACTTACCTGTGTGACAGGGTACACGGGTAATTTTATACATATTAATTGCAATATTTTATGTATAGAGAACTGCTAGACTTTTGAAACTTTGTGGGAGCTCATACTTGTATTTATTTTTAGTAATGGACACTTTTGTATCCCGGTAGCGGAGGTGGGTACGCGTGTACAACTATTAATTATATTAAATTTATTTCAGTGCTGTGTATATAAATATAAATCCCCGTTTTTAGAAATAAATTGTAGAGAAGTTGGTCGCACTCATTTAAGAAAATTATTTCGATTCAGATATATATTCGATTCAGAATGAAGTGATTAAGCTAATCATGTAGTGGCATCCAAACTAGACCTGTACACAACATCTCTGTTTGATTAAAATTATACTTTTAATTGGTTTCACCATTTAAAATAAACTGACACCAGACAATTTAAACAAAAGCTGTTTACAAAGATATTGAGGATACAGAAAAAATGTTATCTGATATAAAAGATATGAGAATTACAACTACAAGAAACATCATTCTTAAATATATTGTAACTTTTTCTTCCCCAACATGCACTTGAGATTATGTGTCATGACATAGGAGTATGTCATCGAACATTTGAATAGATCGACCTGTCCCTTTCCAATCATAGTGCTTTCCAAATGTAAAAAAATCTAAAGCCTCAAGCACTTTTTCATTTTTGATTCACTTTGTACATGTTTGACGTAAAAGAATGTGTTGGCCCAAAAGTAATGACATAATTTGAATTTCTTGTAATTTTTAAATGGGTTGTTGACAACTAATTTTCTATATACAGGGTGGTTTGAATTCTTTATAACTTTTATAATTATTATTTTTTCTTTGTTTTTTTTCCAGCATTTTGTGAAGAAGAATTGGAAAATTAATTATGAATCATTACACAATCGAATAACGTACAAAAATAATTGAAATTTATTTTTCAAACCAACAGTCTATTGTGTCGTCATTTTAATGTGCGCATTGCACCCACAGCAGTTTTAACAGCTCCTGACAGTTTTCTTTGGGGATATTTGAAAAAAAAGAGTTTAGGTTAACAAACCAAGAATCATACTCCAACTAAAAGCCAACATTCGAGATGAAATCATGGCCATTACACACGAAATTTTGCGAAAAGTTATGGAAAATATGCTAAAAAGAGAACGTATGTGCGAAGTAGAAAATGGACATCACTTACATGATATAATTTTTCAAAGCTAATTGCAAAAAATTCCCCAGTAATATACTGTGTTTAAAAAAAATTATAATAATCGCATAAATAAAAAAGTTATAAACCATTTAAACCATATAGCTCATTTTGCGCCAAATCACATCTGGCAAAATGGCAGCCAATTTGAATAATGGCATTACTTTTGCGCCATTCGTTATGAACATCATTGTCTATTCTTTTTCTTAAATTTATTTATTTTCCGATTATTGTAAATTAAAAGATTTAAAAAATGTTACACATTTTCAATGGTAATAAATAAAAGAAGATAAAACTTTATTTGCACACTCCAATACTGTCGGATATGTACATACTTACGTGGAATATCTATTTGTATGTGTAAATAATTATTTTAAATAATCGCGTTTTTTTCTCCATATATTGAATAACATAATAAATTATATCGTCTTTTTTCTCTAATTTTACACAAATTCATTTGTGCAATTTTGTTATAAAAATTACGAGCACAAAAGGGACACTAAGTGCTCATACTTATTGTGATGATAATGTGTATGTTTTGTGCACTTTTCAAAAATTATTCATGTGAAAAAAGAGATAATTCTTATGGGTTTCTTTGACAGTAATTTTATATTTTTAAATTATAAAAGAAACTTAACATTCAATTTTATGAGGATGATGACAAAAATGGGGAAGAAAGGAAAATATGTACACTATGATAAGTTAAATTGCTAAATAATTTCAGTTTAAATAAAAGGAAGAATTTAATATGTTACATATTTCATAATATAAAAAAAGAATTTTTCTTCGCATTACATTCTTGTGGGATTCACTAAGTTTCGTAGAATCGTGCGATTGACCACATTCCTTTCGACTCTTACGAAATAAGAAATGCGAAAAAATGTAAGTTTGTTGCCATTTTGGCATGTTTAAAACTGAATTAAATGTTTGTCAGGTGTTAAGTGCATGTGACGCGCTCATATTAAAATCTTTATCATAGCCACCAAGATTCAGCAGTTTTTCGAAGCGTATTCGTGAATTGACTGCTAAGGTTCAGAGGCGTCTTAACTTCCAGCTTAGGAATATTGCGTTACATGCTATCCGCCCTCTGATTCTAAGAACAATGTGTCTGTTGTCGAACATAAAAATGAAAGAAATCTGTAAAACTGAGTCCCTTCCCTGACGATGCTGCCCAGATGTAAAAATACCTGAAATTTTCAACATTAACTTATTCATTTATATATATGATTCTAATTGTGTTTTTTCCCTTATAAACTATATGTGAAATTTATTATTACATACCTTATGATATTCTCTTACAGTATGAACAATATCATAAAGCTTTTTATTACAAAAGCAACTCAATAATTGAGGATTTTTTTTAATTAAATTAATTAATTTTAAAAAATTTTTAATTAAATTAATTTTTTCATTTGACATTAATACATTAGTTATGCTGGCCGATGGCAAGCCTAGTGTAGATGAGAATAAAAAAACTAAGAATAGAAATGTGTGTGTGTTATAAAAGTAAACTCATGGATTGTTATGTTTTTGTTTATAGATTTTTTGGTTTGTATGTTTAATATTCAAACAATTCTCGTTTGATTAATTGAATTTGAAACATATAGATCTTGGGTTTGTATTCAAAAATTAAGAAAATCCACTGATGAGCTAAGTAAGCGTTAGCGAAATAGTACTATATGGATATGCTTTCCTCCTCAATTATTGAGTTGCTTTTGTAATAAAATGCTTTATGATATTTTTCATACTGTATGAGAATATCATAAGGTATGTAATAATAAATTTCACATATAGTTTATAAGGGAAAAAGCACAATTAGAATCATATATATAAATGAATATTCCCAAAATAAATTCAGTTAATATTAACTTATTCATTGAAAAATATTTTTGCTTTTAAAAAATAATGTAGAAGAGGAGAAAAATATAAAAATAAAAATATTTATGTATGTGTAAAAAAGTAAACACTTGGATTGTTATGGCTCTTGTTTGATTTTTTTGTTTTGTGTCCGGTATTCAACTTTAATTCTCGATTGCTAGTTGAATTTTGAACATGAGAATCTTAAGTTTGTAGTCAGAAGTTAGGAAAACTCCACTGATGACCTAACTAAGCATTAGTGAAATATTACTATATGAATATGCTATCCTACTCAATTGTTGAGTTTGCATTTATAAAAAATACTTTATGAAAATATCTTAAAGTATTTAATAATAAATTTCTGAAATTTTTTTTCGGGAAAAAGCACAATTTTGAAAATAGAATCATAGTAATTCAATTATATATTACAATATAATATTATATTAAAATCTATGTGTATATTATATGCACATAAGTGACATAAAACGCGTGTAATTGAAGAATTATTCATAATACAGGTCATTGGAAGTTCCCAATTGTAAAAAAAATTAGATTTTTGCGTGATCTTTCTTACTGCATGACTTAATTTAATTTCAATTAATTTAGAAAATTTTATTTGCTTTTTTCGTTATGATTTCTATAATTACGTGGAATACAAAGAGAATTTCCTGAACATCACCATTGAAAAACTTTTGACGTTTTCCTTATATAAATATATATATGTGTATCACATTAAATAAAAGATAATGTAGAATAACCATCAAAGCAAATGTGCAATTTACAATTTAAAAGAAAACTGATTGTCTTTTAACAACTATAATTTGAGTTTTAAAGTAGCAAATACCTACATACATTCACAGCCAACCCTCAAGCCAATCAATTTGTTCAACTAACAGTAAAAAAACATATCCTTAAAAGTGTAGGATGCAGAGCTCTGTGGCACAGCATATACTTGGTTATCCTCTGAGTGAAACCCAAGAGCTGTTAAAATTTAATGTCATAAAATAAAAACAATAAAATGTAAAAAAAATCTACCGTAAAAATTATGACAATTGCGGATATAGAAAATTATGCAACTGAGGAAAGACTGAAAAAATTATCGCTTCGCATTCATGGAAGCACGATGGCATATATTGACTTTCTTAGAGTGTGAGAGCTGTGCTCCACCATGGAACAACTTGCGATGAATATAAGGCGCATTTCAAACGGAAACGTATTTGAAATCATTGAGGAGAGACAAAAAAGAGATAAATCTTTAAAGTATATGAAATACAAATAAATGAAATATAAAGTTATCATAATGATTTAACAATAATTTTTATACGACACTTAACACAAAATGCTTTATAAGTCACTTTAATAACTTGAAAAAATTTATAAAGGAAATTTACAGCTTAATGGTTCAATTTGTTAATTTGCTTTTCTCCATTTTAGGCATTTTAAGGAAACGTCATTAAATATGAGAATTTAATTGCGTCCGTAGCCTAACGTATGAGCATTAGTCTATCAATATGGAGCTGCTGCTTCTATAGCCGCCTAGACCTAGGATGTTATTGCAAACAAGTCAAAAGTTTCGTAGATTGTATGTTGGTAAAAAAAATTAACAAGCTTTCTTAAATTACTACTAGCTCGAAAACGAAATAAAATATAACTTTTCTAAAGATTTTTTTTATACTGAGAAGTAACACTTAGTCAATGATAATCTACTACTATGTGTTGCCTTTCAATACAAATGTAAGAACGGAACGAACGAGAGGATATTGGTCAACCATGATTAAAAGTGATAAGGATTTTTCAACGTATAAGTAAATATGGGATTTTTTCGTAGGTGTAAGTATTTCTCATAATATCTACCGACAATACCGAAAATAATTAACATAAGAAATAAGTTTATAAATTAGTAACATAAAAAAATAAATATTAACCACAATATTCTAAAATTTTAATTGAATTTAAAATGTATTGTTTAAAATTTTTTCATATAAAATTTCCTTAAAATAGATTTCAAATTCATTTTGTTTTTATTATGAAAATGAGCCTAAAAAAATAACATCTTACAATTGATTTGCAAAATAATTCCTTATAGATATTTCTGCTATAAAATGTACAATATTATATCGCCTGTAAAAAATTTTCCATTTAAAATATTAAATAAATTTTATTTGTCTTGATAGCAATCTATCAACTCAAATTATCTTCTGAAAATAAATATACAAGAAATTATTCATATTTATTATTATTTTCCATCTAATTAGGTATCCAGAAGCAAATTAGAAAAATAAGTTTTTTATTTAAAAAGAAAGAAATAAACAATTACATTCCATCATTAATTTCCTAGAACAAATTTACTTTGATTTAACTTTTTTCGTCAGATTCACTTTATATTGGGTTGGCATCAAAATGGATCGTTTGCGATAGAGAAAATAAATGTGTTTTTGTAATTTTTTTTTATTTACATAGAAATAATTCCCAGTTAAACGTGTATGATAAATGTTCTGCTTTTCACGAAGGATGAAATTCAAACTCTTTCTAAACAATATTAATATTTTACCAAGAGGGAATTTATTACTTCATCTTGGCAAGTGTCTGAAATGTAATTTTTCTTATGTTGTTCACTATCAATATGTATTGTTAGTAATTGTAAGTCAAAGTAAATTTCTTTGAGTTTGGTTAACATCAAATAATATTAGTCTCGATGCCATACATTTTTAAGGATGGAACAGAATAAAAAAGTTGTAGTAGTAAATGAAGCTAATGACGTAACTAGTAGCGCAGTAAGAAAATATGCGCAAAAAATATAGAAACTTATAAAAAGCTTTTAAAAGACTTAAGAATTGACCGAATTGGTTTTGCATTGTTGTGAATATATAAAATGAAATTTTACATACAAGAATATTATGTGAATTTTATACATAATACTTATTAAGTATAATATATGTATATAAAAATATATAGTAAATGTATTCCTTTCTGATGAGGATATATAATTTTCGCTTCAACTTCTCCTGCAACAACTACTACAACTACACATTCGCACATCGCTCTCATTTAAAACAGACATATTTAACTTTTGACAGCATATTGCGCTACTCATTACGGTGCACTACACCATTATTCTGCTGCTCACATTATTATTCTGTTCATTGTGTAATAGTTTGTCTTGTTGTGCCTTCTTTCTCTTTCGCTATGCTTTGATCACTGATGTAAATTTAGTGCCCGTTCTTCTGTTACCTTTTCTATTCATTGCTGCACTCTCTATTCAGTATAGTACTGCTACACCGCTGATGTCTGTTATACAATGATAGCAAATAATAAAAATATCTTAGTATGATTATGAGGAGGATTTTACAAACAATTTAAAGTAAAATTTTAATGGTGGGTGACAAAACTCAATATAAATATTCATTCGAACACCTTCGCCAGTGAAAATATATGCGGCACTAAATAAGTAAATACAAATTCTTATATTGGCGGAATTGCCTTTAACTTCCTTGCGGGAGAATTTCCATCATTAGTTTTAAACATATTGGTCACTTGACTTGTAAAAAAGAAAGTATTACAAAATCTTAAGTATTCTTTTTCGTGGAGCATTGTTAAGGGAATATGCCTTAAAAATATATGTATCGGGTATTTCTTATTTGCATGAGAGCAATCGATATCGATAGCTATGCTTTCATACCGGAGAATGTCAAACTGTGTTGACAGTTGACATTTCTATAACACCGCTTCCAAATTGGGGAAATTTACTTTAAAAAAAAAATAAATCTATTCACGAAGTTCGTAGAGCACTTCGTCCATTTTACGGTCAACATAATATGTCTAGTGACGAAGCAATTCGTGTAGTTATAGATAGTTTTCACAGTAATTTTTCTCTTCTTGATGTAAAAGAGTCTACAAGAAAAACATGTAAACGCTGACTGGATATTTATTTACAGAAATCATTGATTTGTATCTTAAATCATTGCAATCGAATGGACCATGTAACTTGTAGAGCAGGATACATATGCCGGAAATCATTTTTAAAGTTCCTGAAATTATTTAACGGATTATAATAAAAAAATTTCATTCGAACAATATTTCTTTGTTGTATTATCATTTTTTTTTCTTGGACCAGCACTCAGGAGATGACCCCTACACATACAATGCATTATGGTGAAACTACAGAAAAGGGATAGTAGGAGAAATGACAGGAGGTGAAGCTGTTACTTCGCCGGTGCTATAGGAGGTCATTCTGATGTGCCTGTGAATATGTTCCAGCTGAAGCGGTTACTGTGACTATGCCTTCGCTAGTGAAAGCTTCCGTAAACAGCGTAAATTTTTATTTATAAAGTGTGTTAATTTATGAAAGAGTATGTCGTAATAAGGAAAGTTAAAACTAGAACTTTCCGCTAGATTTGTGTTACTTGATTAGTTTTGTGTTAGTTCCCCTAGAGTTTCTTTGGATTATGCATATCTACACGATCTTTCAGGAAAACTTTTTATAATCAATTGGTATAAAAGTTTACTGCTCTGGAAACGAATGTAATTTTCTAATTAATTAATCCGCACTTACTTATTAATAGTAATTTTATTCTGCCCTTAACAAACGAAAAAATAAGTATTATTTGTAAAAATCATGTTCGTTTTCCCATTTAAAAAAATTTTTAGAAAACAAAAAAGTTGAGCCTACGTCATTTAAAATAAGGAAAAGTATAAAACTTAACGCTGTTTGAATCTTATTGTTTCCTGCAGTTACTTTATACCCTCAACGACATACAAACATACATACTATGTATGTATATCTCGCCCATTTAATTGTATAAGAGAATATGGAGAAATTTTGAAATAAATTTCTTTTTTTCTTTTACTAAGTGATTGATGTATTTGCCAATGAAAGTTCATACGTATACAGTTCAAATTTACTACAGAAATTTTTTTTTTCGTTCAAAAGCAATTTTTTTATTTGTAGCATGTCAATTTTTCCTACTTTCTGTAAGGTATTTTTTTTTCTCTTTCTCTCTTTTATGTCGTTTTGCATTTAACGAATGTGTACATGAATTATTTTACTATTGAATTTTTAAATTGACAGTTTCTAAGGAAACAAAAATTACTACATACGTAGTATGTACGTGTATAAGTTAATAATTGATAGATTGACTGTTAGTTCTTGTGAGGCATAATAAAATATAACAAAAATGTTTTACCTTGCACAATTGACAATTGCAATACTTTCGCATTTAGTGGAAGAAAAAAAACTGTTACTGAGTTACAACATTTTAAACAAATTTGATGATTTTATTTTGAAATGTTTCCTCGATAATGAATATAAATCAAGGTAGACAAGTTTTTGTGAACAATATTAATGTCACAGAAATAGAAATGTGAAGTACATATTAAAAATTGTATTTTCTTCAAAGTTGAATCGAAAATTTTAAATTATGTCTAAAATTATGGGTGTGTTCTGTTCAACCAAAAGACAAGTGGGGTTTTTTGCCTAATTTTAACTTATTGATGTAAAACCTTTACACTTTATTGTTTAGTTATAAAACCATTACACAGCACTTTAAAAGGGAATATTGAAGTGAAAATATTTATAGTAAGTAAAGTAGAAACTGTAATACAACTTTTTAATAATCGAAATTAATATTTTTTTTTTGGCGTGTCAGGTAGGGTTGAAAATGCCTTCGTACTTACAGAGACCGTCGTCATCGGCGTCGAGTGGTGTTACCTCTAAAAAATTCCCTCCTCCCCCTCTGGGTAGATTTCTTCCCGGGACCGCTTTCTGTATTACTTCGGGAAGGCCCAGAGCGGCGTCCCAACCAAGACCGTCCTTACTCACCCACGTCTGTGTCCGCCAAGTTTGTTGCCGGCACCATGGCCTAGGCCCGTATACCCTGGTCAACGTCAGAGGGTACCTCGCTCTGCAGCAACGCATCGAGGTCCCTCTTCTTTCTCCGTAGAACGTACCTTACGTATTGGGCCACAGCGTCCGAATTGTCTTCGCAATCGAGCATCCTCCCTATCACGCTGGCAGGAGTGAACCCGCCAACCCGCTGCGCCATTGCATTCCTTTAAGTATGCCATCTGATGCAGTCGAAGAAAGTGTGTTTAGTATCATCATCTGTCATACCACAGTAAATGCAGTCTGGACCATCTGCCCTGCCCATTCGGTACAGGTACTTGCGGAAGTATCCGTGGCCCGAGAGGAATTGTGCCAGGAAGTAGTAAACCTCCCCAAATTTACTCCGAATCCATACTTCCACGCAGGGAATGAGCCTCGCCGTCCCCCTGTCGACAGTCTCAGCGGTCAAGCCCAATAGCACCAACACCAGGGCCCTCCCCCTGGAGTTCCATTCCACCCTCCGCTCGCGCGCCGAGCGGTCTGCTCAAAAAATATATAGTTGGTCAAATACAATGCTCGAATGGCAAACTGTCATACGATCAATTGATCGAAATCTCACTAAAGTATAGCAAGATACAATTGTAAAGTGTTCAGGATTCCCCAGACTAAATGGTTAAACGAGTTACGAGAGCTGCTTCATAACTCAGTGACTATAGAATTAAAAATAATTTTTTTCGCAACATAATCTCCGTTTAGATCAATATATTTAGTCCAGCGTTTTTTCAATATTCTTTATTCTTCTAAATAATGGTTATGACCTAATCATTAGACCAAAATCTATTACAATGCTAACAATGATGGTGGTTAACACTAATGGCTTTTTCCTTTCTGACAACAGTGTAACAGATATGCTACATTTTTTACTATACGTGTACCTTTCAAAAAGTATGTAACAGAGCTATCACGTTCCTTTCTAAATATGTTCCTTCCTAATACAATTGGCAAAATATTCAACATATTGGACCACATATTCTCAAGTTAGGGTGAGACACTGAACTGGTTTAATCTTTTAGAAATACTTTTTTTACACAAATAAGAACTTTTATTATTATTATTGTTTTATATGATAAAGCGTGAAACGTTAAGTTAAGTGTCCAATATTTTATACAATTGTGGTACAAAATATTGTGTGTGCCATTGTGGTAATAATAATTTATCAGTATTTAAAGGTATTGGCAAACTGTAGAAAGTGTTACTCATGGAAAAGGCAACATTTTTGTTCAGAAATGAAATCACCATTGGATTCCTTTTAATGGAGATAACTGACTGTTTTAATATTGCGATGTCATAGGAAATAGTCAATAACTATCCAGAAGATGTCTAATTTATTAAATAAAATAACTGCACAAAATATGCACATTTTGATTAGTTAGACCAATGTCAATATTATTTGTTGTCGACTACCAATTTGCCGGCTGGGATATTTCAGAAAAATCGAGAATACTTTTACAGTGCATATTGTTAGTGGGCTAAACAGGAAAATCAAAAACTATATTTATAAGAAAATAAAAAAAGGTAATAAAACTTGTTTGCCATATCGCACTGTCTGCAAAGTTTTTTCCGTTCACATTTCATTCAAGTGAATAAAAACATATACATATGTATATGTAAGTAAGTTTTGTGCGAAAAGTTAAATGTTGTCAAACTTTATTCTTAACATTTGCTAACTAGTGCTGATTTTTAATGCTTCCTATATGAAAAGGAAATTTATTTTCACAAATATGTAGGTATGCGTGTGTGTATGCAGATATGTATTATATAATGTTCTTCACATACACAGTTTGTCTATTTACGGAGTACTATGTTTTTTGCTGGTCAGTCTTAAGAAGGAATAATATAAAATTCTTTAATAAAAACAGTTTAATATTCCACAGGAAAACTACTCGTATAAAAATACTTAAATAAAATATTCGATGATCATTGTCGTCAACAACTTGACAAAAACAATATTTTATACCATAACAGGCGAACTTTACAAACCGTCAATATCTTTTTTGGTTTATGGCCTGGTATGGTTTATGTAAATATATTCTAGGTAGTTGCTGTTTTCGTTTCAGCTTTCGTAGTGCTTGTAATGAATAAAAGGTTGCACAAAACTGTTTTGAATTCATTTCATCAGCAGCATTGTTATATAATTTTCATAAGCATACAAAAGTCGTATTTGTATGCAACACTATTATTATCATCAATAACAACAACAATAACAGAAATAATAAATGATTTACTGGTATCACTAACATGTTAAAAACCATGTACGTGTGTGAAATTTTACTTGAGAAAAACATTTTTTTTTAAATTTTTAATGAAGAATAATGAACCTAAAGATTCTGTACCAACATTTGAAGGGTACATGGGCAAACAGCGTGTACTATGTATGAAATAAAAATTATTCAATGCTTGTTTATTTCCTCCTTATTTATGCTCTTGATGTTTTAGAAGATTTTACTTCTCTTCTCTGAATTTTATTCATTTTTATTCTGTCATGACTATCATAATACACCATTTCGTTTGGCATTTACTAAAAACAAATTAATTTTTATTGCTTTAAATTGTTGGCGACTACGAACAAAGATTCGTCATTTGATATGCACAACACAAATATTCTATCACATTAAAAGTATGTGCAAATTTATTTCTTTTTGTTCATAGGACAAAACTTTTTCAAAATAAAACACTGCTACTAAAGGCACCTTTCAGATGAACCTAGATCTTTAATTCAGCGCTTATTAAAGAAGGTATATTGATATGAAAACGAATTTAATATCTAGAAAAATAAGATGAACTAAGCAGAACCTATGTATAGTGCGCGGGTGAGAATGATACGAGTAAATAAAGGTGTGGTCTTCTCCGATGTGTCCAGGAAATTTAGATATCAAAGGAGTTATGGCAAGCCGTTGACCGAAAAAATGTTGGAGCAGTAATCAAGTGCTGAAGAGTTGCCAGAAGAATCTTAGCATTACAATCTGACGACAGTTTGATATCATACTTCAGAAGAAAAATGCTTAAACTAAAAATCAAAATTGGTACGCGTTAGGAAGAACAAGAGTATGTCAATATTGCAAAAAGTATACAACTGATAATATATATATATATAATTCTATTTTCAAAAATTTATTCTTTTTCCCGAAAAAGTATATGAAATGTGTTCTTCAATACCTTATGATATTTTCATAAAGCATTTTTTTTTTCATCAACTCAATAAAATTGATTATTGAGGATTAAACTTTCATCCTTATATCATTATTTCTTTGATTTGCTAATCAATGGATTTTTCCTCAAACTTAAGATTCGTATATTCAAATTTCAACTAATCATTCCAGAGTTAAAGTTGATAACCGAACACATGAGTCCATAAGTTTAATTTTACACATACATACATACTCGTATTTCTATTTTTATATTTTTCTTCTCATCTACACTAGGCTGTCCATTGCACAATTTTCAAATTAGAATTATACATACGAGTTATATACTCCCAAAGAGATATTCCTAAAGTACATTTATTTAATATACATAAAATATTACATGTGCACGGTGTTTGATTTTAATATTCTTTTGTTTTATTTTTTAATTTGATTCTAAATGCATTACTTATGCTTGTCAATGGTACGTTGTCCACAATGGCCGGTGAAGTACCCCGTCAAAAGGCTTAAGTCTGCTCTATTCAGCGAAAGCAGCTTATTTAAGATTGTCCTATTCGGGATCAGGAAGTATTTGGCCTGACGTTGGCCGGAACAATCATGCCAGTATTTGATTTCATAGTACAGTCGAACTGCGATAATTCGTAGCCTGTTTATTCTAAATAGACGGCTGGTCCCCTGTAAAAACTTATTAATTCGTAAAAATTCCTTACATTTTGGTACCCTCGTTAAATAATATTTTTTTTTCAGTTCAAAGTCTGAGGAAGGATGTCTGCGTAGCCTAGTGCATGAGCATTAGCCTTATCAATCTGGAGGTGCGGAATCGATTCCCGTTTAGACCATGGGTGTTTGTACTTCTGGGTGTTTCTACTTCTGGTATCGTATTGGGCCTAAACTGGGCTGAGTAGGGCGTTCGAATTCGGGAAAATGAATTACCATTATTGGTAAAAAAGAACATTGTTTTACCAATGGATAGCGCAATTGCTTAACGCTTTCATCAATTTTGGAAAAGCGAGAAGTTCCTTATTTTTGGTTATGGTTTATGGTTTACGCAGTGTCGACAATTCAAATCCATGCAAAGATTTTTTTTTATTTTAACGTCGTTTAATCAAAAGATTAAGAAAATACACACAAAAATCTAGTACGATTTTAAATATCAAGAAATTTATTTTATATTAAAGTTTCACAACTGCAGTAATTTTCAGTGAATTTAATTCCTATTTTTCTTTTTCTTTTAGCACACATAGAAATGGTGTAGTCTGGCAAGAAACTACAGGCTGTCTGGTAGCAGAATTATATTTTCAAACTTAAATAGAAAACGTAATAATTGACACAAAGTTTTATTAACAGCATTGAACTGTAGAATGGAAATGCGAATTTTATTTTTTAAAGAGTGTGTCATCCAGATTCATTAGATCCTTTTTTAAAAATTCATGAACAGTCGTTCTTGGAAGTCCCAGTGAGGCTGCCCTTTTCCGTATTGAAAGTCGCGGATTTTTACTTAAACTACTTTCAACCAGTTCAATGTTTTCGGGAGTCCTTGAAGATCGACTGGGCCCTGGCCTTGGGTCATTCATGACATAAGCAATTGCGCGGAATCTCTGCACCCACGAATGAATTAAATTTATACTTGGTCCATCACTTATTCGCCGAATACCGACCATTGAACAAAATTGTCGACGAGCAATTACATAAGAATCATTACTCTTAAAAAATGTCTCCACAGCGAACGCGCGATGCTCACTCGACCACTCCGACATCGTGACTTACAAATCCGCACAATCGATAATTCCAACGGCGCCACCACAAATAATCGTATTTAAAAATATAAGTTTGCCACCAGACACCCTGTACATTATTTATTTTTTATTTGTATAGCATTTAGCTAAAAGAAGAAAGTTTTTGAGTTGATTTTATTTTACATAATTTTATTGATGGAAAATATTAGCAAAACCAGAAAAGAAGAAAAATAAATCAGTAGCAAAATAACTACATCCAACTTAAGTGAATGTGAAAAAGCATATAAAAATCTACTGCAGAATTTTATTTGTGGTGAAGAGTTTTCTCTTTTTCGAAAGTTTTCAATTCTAAATAAGATTTGTTTTTAAATATTAACTATAATATGAAAGTTAGTTTTCTATTGCAAAAAAAAAAAAAAATACTTATAATTGGGAAAAAAAACATTCGTTTTCTTTTGAAAATTTAAAACCATTAATTGAGAGATTCGATTAAAATTGTATAAGACTAATGTTGGGTGAATATTCTTTAAGTTAAAATGTTTTGTATTACAAAATTTTTGTATAAAATTATATTTTTTGCGTTTGGCTCTTGGCTATTTTATATCAATTCTTTAAAATGCTTTACTAAAACTAGGAGATGGATGAAAAAAATATCATACATTATATAAGATTGAATTTTTCTACTTGAAATAAAATTCCTTTGAACATAAAACGCAAACAAAAAATAGCCTACATGGAAATGTAACAATATTAACAGTTATTTAATCTGCAAACAAAAAAAAAATAAATAAATAAAACTAAGAAGAAAACAAGAAAAAAGCAGACGAAATAAATTGAAATTGAAAAATATTTTACAAGAAAAAGCACTTTAGAACTGATTGCAAATGAAAGCTTTTTACACGCCACATAAAATCGATGTATGGCTAAGAGTTCATGTGAATTTATTTCCTTTTTTATGTTTTTGCAACCATTTTCACTTACGCTACTTGTCGTTGGATTTGTTGCAAAAAGGAAATATGTTATGGGAAGGCAATATTTAAGGTTTGGGTTAACAAAACGTATAATAACACCATATAATAATGGTATTCATAAACCTTTTCAACAGATTTAAAACTGACATTGTTGAAATATTTCGTGCAGGCGGGCTTTGTTAAGGAAAAAATATATTCCGATTTGCTAGAGTTTGTTAAATAAAAGACACACGTGCAAAAGTCTCCGCATGTTCTAACAAACAATAGCTTGAAATTAAGGCACATAAACCCTTTTCTAAGTGTTAACATACATTCATACAAACATGCCTATGTTTATATGTGATTGTGTTTTCTAAAAGCACTTTGATAAAGCAGAATCATCTGCCTTTGTCTAATTTGAGATTGACATATTGACAGGGCCTTCGAAGCCATGGAAGGAATGAAATTTAAATTTTTTCTTTATTATTGTCTGACATTATATTAATGTTAAACATCTTCATTTTATTTATTTATTCAAGTGTTTATGGAAAATTACCTAACAAATTATATACCCAAAATCCTAAATTGAAAAGAAGTCACAAAAAAACAAGTTCTGGAAATTGTACGAATATTTATCACAACGACAGTGCACTTTATAACTAAATGAATGTTATTCTCTCAATAAAACCGGAAGAACCGACATGATTTAACATTCGAAAATTTATATATTTGAGTATTTATCTCACTCACACGAAAGTTAACATTTAGCGGATTCATTAAAATATAAGAAACCCTTTATAGAAACACGCATACGTTCTATGCATTGCGTAATTATTTTATTATACAATATTGTATTTTGTTGTTGGTAATTTTCATATAAAAGTCTCTTCTTATTATGGGATTGAATTTTAGATGCCTTTGAAATAGTTGTATTGAGGCTATGTCCGGGCATGTCCTGTTCTTTTTTTTATTAATTTTGTAAAAAACTTTCAAATATGTGACAACTATCAGATATCAGATATTAAACGCTTCCTAATTGATAAATATATATTTATAGCATTTTAATTAAATTTTCAAACTATTTGAATTAAAAATTAATATTATTGCCTGGACCACGATGTCACTCGATATCAATCGACTGCTTAATTACATTCAAAACAAGAACAATATCCATGAATTGCTCTGGAACTGGTTGTGAAAGGGATGATGAAGAGAAGATGCATGTATTGAAGTTATAAGAATATAGACTAACTCTCTTACTACTTTGTATTTGTATTGTGAAAGCAGGTTTACTATGTGTTTGATGATAATGCAGTGCCATTGGTTGATTAATTTGGTTAGCCGACGATTATTCCTTTCTTTCTGGGTGTACAACGATTCATGCAACTGTAACTTTACTATTTATTAGAACAATAAAATTTATTATGAGTCCTACGCAGATTAGTTTTCGACGGATATTTTGTAATAGGAATTTTGATTGAACCAATATATGTATTACCCTGTCATAATTCACTTATTGTTTTATTGGTAGAAATATTTTCCAGGACTCCTTTATGTACTGAGGGATTTTTATTTTGGACCTGTAACTGAATCACAGTGTACCACTATACGTAATGTTAATTAATATTTTTTTATTCAGAATATTTAGAATTTAATCGAACTGTAGTTATTACAAATGAATGAAAATTTTCCATCATGTTCAAGTTCAGAGTTAATTTATCACAATATTGCGAATAAATTACTTTTTTTATTATTAACTTAAGAGAAAAAGAACAATTAATCTCCAACAGCAGTTGAGTAGAATGCGTATTTTCTATGCCACTACACACGTCATCAGTACACTTTGTGTCAACAGGGAGGTACTTGTAAAGTCATTACTATCATATATTTAACCCGTCAGAATATTTGATACTGTCCACATATTATTAACAGAGGTTGCCAGCTTTGTTGTATTTTGTTATGTTTTTAGTAAAGGTCATACTTCTTCTAATCAAAAATTTAATTTCTTTGCAATATTGTGATAAATTAACAGTGAACTTGAACACGACAGAAAATGTTCATTCATTTGTTTTTGTATGTACTCGTAGTTTATTCGCTTCAAAATAAAAATTGCCTTTCGAAAATAATGCTTTGGAAAACATGCTTGATACTTGAGTTATTAGAATGTCGACTAAAAATATTAGAATTAGTGTTATTTATTAGAATTGTAAGTGAAACTGAAATTGTTATATATTGCAGATATTTAAAAAAAAATAAATTATTTTAATTTTCTAAGGAAAAAATTATAATTGAAATCGGTATTTATTGCCACCTTTACGAACACGTTTCACATAAAGGACCGTATTATGGTCAGTTTCATTCTTACTAGTCATATGTTCCAACATTGAATTACTTCAATTAGATTAAATTTTTTGAGACGGGAAATATTTTGCAATTAACTATCTTCTATAAATATAAAACAGGATGTGTGTATGTATGTAACGTATGGACTCCAAAACGGATGGGCCGATTTTGCAGAAATTTTCAGGGAATCTTCAGAATATTCAGGCGGGTGACACTGTGTAGTCTGATTATTGATTTTCGGTCTGCGGGCGGAGGGGCGTGTCAAAATCCAATTTTCATATTGCACCACCAATGACATATACATATATTTATTTTTAATTATATTATTAATTGACCTTTTTTATTATATTTTTTGAAATATATTTATTAAGCTTGAGGTCTTTTATTATTCGATATTTCGCTAACAGCTTGTTAACATCATCAGGAATAATAGGAAATTATAATTGTTAATTAATAATAAAACCAAAATAAAATAAAAGAAAATACCTCAAGCTTAATAATATATTTCAAAAAATATATTTATTTTTTTTTGCTTTTTTTTATTTTAAATAAATAAATCGTGTGGTAATACAACACTAATGTTTGCTTAGGGCCAGCAACGCGGACCGGGTCAGCTAGTTACTTATATTTTTTGCAAAGTTGAAAATTTAGGTTATTAAAAAACCTACTGCGCTGATCAGTAGAAGCTGTCTTTAGATTGTGTTCACAATGCACAGTGCATAGATTGTAATTTTGTTTTATAACAATAACATCTGGATGGTAAAATAAATTGTAACTATGTGGAAATTTACATACTCGTCATTTCTTCTTTGTTGTTTACAACAACAATCTTTTTAACCTTGCCTAACAAAGTAACAAATTTTTTCAAGAATATTTATTCTGCTTTACGCTTTTCCTAATTTGTTATTAAGAGTGCTGTGTGCACGTATGTACGTTCTAAAAAGGCATGCTTATTTGCATGTAAATGACAAAACACATCATGACACAACTTTTTGGTGCGTTGTTTCATATTTAATTTCAGGCTCATGTTTACGGAATATAACAATGAAGGAGAGTTGGTTCTGTATGTTAATTAAGGATATGAAAGTAGAAATAAAAGTGTTAATATAAAAGAAATATATATATATGTAAATGACAGGCGGTGAAGAAATAGGAAAGCTTCACTAGCTACAACTCTGCTTTTGTACATTTTGTGTTAAACGCCATGTTTTAGCGCTTCTGATGTCAAGGAGACGTATTTAATTTCGAAGCTGTGTTTTAGCAGCCATTTGACTAATTATTTTACATCGTCAGTGCCAACGAAGGAAGGCGCTCTGATGTGCTTGTAGATTTTTATCAACTTCGCCACCAAAAACCTTCCGACAACGACTGGCCAAAGACATTAAAAAAATGCGAATTGATTTAATGACTCGAACCCAGGACCTTAGGTTTTATAGTCAACTCGCTAACTACTTCATCCTTCGCCACCCTCTCTCGAATGCTTTCAACAGGCAGTTTCTACATTTTAATTACTCGCCTTCTATACTAGTCATTAGTGCTACACAACATACCACAATTTATTAAAATTTATAACAACAATTTCTTTTTATTTTTAAATAAAGATAGCGCTTAATTTTTTTTATTTCATGTTCAATTATTTTAACTGATAGTCACTAGTATAGTATGTAGTTTAGATTGATTAAATAAACCTATATAAATTTGTTGCCTCTTTCGAGTTCTCAATTTAAAACAAAAGAAGTACATTATTAATGATTATTTAACAATACTTAAATGAGAACAACGAGTTTTAAATAAAATATATTCCCACATTGGAGGCAATTGTTTTATACTGAAACTAATGTATAGATTACATGATTTGCAAATGTGTCTGCAAACAACATTAGTCTTTTAGAACATGATTTAAATTTACTAAAAATCCAAATAACAGGAATAGCGCGAACACAAAGAAAAAAATTCAATCACACAAACCGACAGTCTGACAAAGATAAAATGAATGATTTATGTAAAACATGTTAACAATTGTCAATATTTACACACACACAAAAGCAATACGCACAAACCCAAGTACATAGAAAGTGGCAAGATGCCAACACATTAACATCAAGATACCCCTACTGTAATACAAATACACACCCCATACCATAGCATTTACTACAATACAACAAAGAAAAATAAAAAGTAAGAACAAAATAAATAAATAAAAGAAAAAGAAAAAGAAAAACAACGACAATGTAAGACAACACTAATACATTTTATTTTAGTTGCAGTGTCTATTACACGATTGAATTGGCGATAAGATAGTCGTCAGATGGTATGCCATTTGATTGTATAAAATATCCTCCATCAATACAAATTTGCATTTAATTAAATTCTAACATGACAGAATGATATACAACAAATTTTTTTGTTAAAAATCAATATTTATTTAATGATTTACTTGCGAGTATATGTGAAATATATCAAACATAAAAAAACTAATAATAATAGTTATGGCTCAAGTAAAAATGTGACATGTGATATCCTGTTTTGTGCCTCGCATTTACATAATTTAGAATTATTATGTTATAAAAGTTATAAAAATTGCTTTCATTGTTTGGAATTGTGAATCAAGTGATATCAGTATCACTCCATTTTTTTTAAATTGTTATACTTTTAGTTCAATAAATAAAGGAATTATTACTGATTTTTTTACGATAATTGTAAAAATATTATGCGTATTTAATTACAGTTCAAACTTTTGTATATCAACTGCATTCTTAAAAATATATTTAGTTTATTGCTTAAGCGATTAAAGTTATTTCTTTACTTGTTTTTGATAAAGTAAATTTTAGTTTTTATTTTTTCAAGTCTTGTGCTGAAAGCTACCTATTTATTTTTCCTGACGAAACTATTTCTTACAATTTAAAGGCGGATAATAATTAGATACATACTTATTTCATACTCTCTGAGTTTTTAATGACAAATCAGTCATGCTACATAAGTAATTAATAGAATTACTTAATTATTAATTCAAATACTATTACGAGTATCTAAAAATAGACTAAAAATTTTTAAAATAAAATTAAACATCTCGCATTTTTCTGATGTGCATTAGTGTGTCTTTGTGTGTCAGTTGTTGTCGGAAGGTTTCAGTGGCGAAGGCATAGTCACTGGTTACTGAACAATACCGGCTTCAGCTTATAGCAATCCACAATCGCATCAGAACGCCCTCCTTCTTCGGTATTGTGTAGCACCGGCGAAGTAAAACAATAATAAAAATGGCTACTGAACCGAAGCTTCAGCACTGCTAAAAGAATAAACAAAGAACGTGCGAAAGCAGAGCTGTAAAATAATTAATTAAGCTTCACCTCCTGTCGTTTCTCCTACTATCCCTTTCCTATAGTTCCAGCACAATGCTTTGCATGTATAGGAGTCATCTCCTGAGTGCTGGTCCCAGATAACAAAAAAAAAAAAAAAAAAAAAAATCTATGACCATATGTTCAGAGCTGATTTCATTAAATTCTCTTTCAAACCGAACAACCTTGTTAGCCTTAGTTCTATCGTTATAATACTTTAAATATCGTCATTCGACGTTCCAATATTTCGTGCTTCCATAGTCTAAATGATTTTAGAGTTGCTTGGCACAAGTATATACGTAAAAGAGGAAAGTTAAATCTATCTAGTAATTTTTAATACAAAGTACTGACAGACGGAAAGACAGGAAAATTATCATGCATATAAAAATAATTCTTTGAATGTACTCTTAACACAAAGATAATTATTATGCATTAACACTAAAATAAGTATTCATGACGTATAAGTGATTTTTAAATAACAGCTATCAAATACAGATAATATTAATAAGAATTGTAGCATCCTTTTTTGGATTTCTGTATAATATTATCTTGCGTATGAGCAATAAATACTTATATCATTTGCATTCCACAAAGCCATCAGTGTTGGCTAATCACTCAAACTAAAGAAAAAGCTAACGCTTTTTTAATCATAATTTACTATAATTAAAAAACAAAAAAAAAACAATTAAAGCTAAAAATTTTTATATATAATGTAAATCAACTCAGTACTGGATCAAAAATATAAGAGAATATTTATATTTAGGCATGATACAATAAATATAGTGTCATTATTTAGGTATATAGAAGCAGTATATCAGTCTTCTAAATAAATAAATAAAATAACAGCTGCAAACAACCAAACGCAATCAACGAACAACACAAATGTACTTTATTAAAGCGCATATTAACTTACAAAATTGCCATTATTTCGATAGTGTATTTAAATTTCTTTTTTTTTAATACAGAAATTGTTAAGAAACACAATGCTGTGCCATATTAAAATTTTTCATTTTTGAAATACTTTTATGGGCTCAGAAAAAAATTGGCATTTTTAAGGCATAATTAAATTACAAAAGACTAAAAAAGGCATGATGCTAAAACTAGGGTAGAAGACAAAAGGAAGGCTAAATCTAGACTTGAAAAGGGTAAACTGGCATCACTGAATGCCACGAATGTAATCGCAAATGACGAAAAATGTTAAACATATGTATATATTAAAATTATTAAAAGAGAATATAAAAATTGTTTATATATTCGTAAGCTAGTCTACATATATGTAAATTTTATTGGCATATTAAGATAATGCCATTTAGATACAATCATTATCCACCAACATGTTGACGAATTGCAGATTGGTTTAGAAAAAATAAATATATTTAAAACAAATTATAATAAATAAACAAATATAAAAAATAATTGTTCTGTAATGTTTGGAATTTTATATATAAACCTGTGAGTTTTTTTTTCAGCTTTTTCAAAAATTTTATAAAAATTAAATAAATAATTGAACTTCATTTTATTCTTTATTTATTATATTCTTTTAAAATAAAAATATGATAATATAAAAAAAAATTTCTTTGATGATTAATTTCTAAATGATAAAAACAAGATTTTTATCTTACAAATGTAAATATATGTATGTATGTATACTAATAGATATATGTTTAAAAAAGGCGTTAAAATATTCTTTAATAACATTATTATTCTTCAGCTCTATTGTATTTTGTGTTTTCACATGCATTTGTATGTTATATCTTCTATGTTCTATGTTCTTCTTATAAAAGATTTGCGTTTAGTTTTTCCTGATTTCTTGT
Source organism: Dexiosoma caninum (assembly GCA_963924685.1). Classification (NCBI taxonomy): domain Eukaryota; kingdom Metazoa; phylum Arthropoda; class Insecta; order Diptera; family Tachinidae; genus Dexiosoma; species Dexiosoma caninum. Next base: position 90,359,965 of record OZ004725.1, read on the forward strand.
GTTAACAGTTGGAAGGTCCCTTCAGTACTGTTTGTAATTTCATGTGGAATTGAGTAGAGATATCCACAAATGTTTTTGTTTTATTTTTTATTTTTTATTTTTTTTATAGTATTGAATATTGATGTTTGTCGTTAATTCTGTCATTGTACTGTTGTCGAGTGTATAGGTTTATGCGTACCCTCAGGGATTTTTGTGGCCATTGTGTTTGTTAATTGATTTGATTTCAGTTTGTTGTTAGCCATGTATGTGTTCGTTTATGGATGTGTGGTGTGGGGATATGTGGTATTGAACTCAAGATGTTCTCCCAATAAACATTTTTCATTAAGTGTTTTAATATTCTTATTCTATTTCAAAACAGTAGCTAAATCAAACAACACAGAAGTGTCGTCTGTAGCATAAAATTAAATGTTTATTTACAAAAATAAAACAAAAAATTTTTTTTTGCTCCACAATTCTTTTTTTTTTTTTTCAAACAACACAAACTCTACGAAGCTAAAATAATTTCAAAGAAATGAGATCATAGAAAGAAATGTTTACTTGGTTTCTAACATTTCCTCGTTAGTGGTTTGAAGTTCTATAACATTTTACAAAAGTGTACAGATTTGACCTTTTTCTTTTTCCCTTCCTGTTCCACTGATAGCGACATCATTGTTTGCAGCTTTAATATTTTATTTCCTGTTACTGTTCGTGATTGCTTAGTAGTATTCCCTGTTAATTTTCTATGTTAGCAATACTACAGTTTTATACGCCAGAGATTTAAAGCAAAATTGATCAAACATTGCATTGGAAGTTTAATTTTATATTTTGTTAGTTATTTTCGTACGTAAATAAAGAAACATATATTTTGTGAACACTAGATATTATTTCTTTATTGTAAAACCTCCAATTTAATTATTAAAGTGAACAAACATAGAATATAACAATTTGTTTAAGAGAAATGTAAGTAACTATATAAACAAATTTTTCATGTAATTTATTTAACTTATTTATTATTGTAACTAATATTTGAATGGTAAATGAAGTTTTAGGTCGAGGTTTTACTGTTGTAAATGTATATAATTTTTACAGTTTGTACTAAATATTGGTTTGTCTTTTTTTTTGCGAACATAATATCAATATCGCAAAACCTGAATCTTAAATAACCAATGAAATATTTTGTACATTGACTATATAAGCAGACAGTCGTGGGTTCCAGTCTACTCAAATAATTTTCCAGCTCGTGTTATTGCATATGCTAGTGTTTATGACAGCGCTTCATTCATCCATATTTTATATATGAAAATATTCACGATGAAAAATAATATACAAAATGTTTGTCATTTTACTAAAAAATAAATAAATATACTTAGAACCTTCATCAGAATATCCCACAATCCCTATTCTCTTACATCACTAACTGTATCTTCTCTGTACTATACCCTTTAAAAAAAGAAGGAAACACTACATTTTTGTTAGGCATATGAATTGTCGGAGTGTTGTTATTTTTTCTAAATTATTTGCGTTTAATCGTTTGGTTGGCTAAACTATTGAAATTTAACATGGCTCAAGGTGAAATATAATCTTTAAATGTGTTAAGGATAATTTTTAATTGAAATATGCGTATTCGATTTAAATATTTTTATTTCATCTTTACGAATGAAATTAAATATTATAAACCTTGCATAAATCTTGTGATTAATGGCGTGTAATTGACGATGAATGTAGAAGGGCAACAAAAAATATCGATGTCTATAATAGTGTAATAGATATAATAATAATGATTATAATAATAAACCTGTTTAGGATCACTTTCTTTATAATTACAAAAAATCATTTGTTTCGTTGCAATTCTAAGTTTACTGTAATTCCATTTAAAACATTTGCTTCAAGAGTGGCTACTTTTTTCTAGTTGCAATAATAATAATGTATCATTTTAATCGCAAATGTTTATCATTTAACTAATGAGTTTTCCAATATTATACGAGTACTTCTTTATGTATGTCTAAAAATGTTATGTAACTGCAGCTGCCTAATTAATATTTCATTACCAATCCACTCATTATGTTGTAGAAATTAATTAATTTTACATTACATTAATTCAATAAAATATTGTATTAATTTTATTACATCTACATCCATTTAACAGGCAACTGAAGTAACAAGCAAAAACATATTAAAAATTACAAAGGGACTTTCAGATAAAGACATATTTAATTACCGTCGTAGTGATGACGGTTTCTAAAACTTAAGGAAAATTCGAAAATTTCTGTTGTACAGTAATCTGCTTTTATGTCAGTTCTTATCGGAATGCTTCTATGCCAAAGGTTTAGTCACTGGTCAGGGTACCGGCTTCAACTGATCCTAAGCCACTTATTCAGAGCACCATCATAGCTATGAAATCAAAAAAAACGTGCAAAAGCTGAGTTATAAAAATAATGAACGTTAACTCTTAGTAGTAGGCAATCATTCCTTGAGCGTTATTTCTCTTTACAAAAAAAAAAAATTAAAAATGCTCTGACTTGTTTATTCCTGGATGCACGAATGTATTCATATCCATACATATATTTGCAAAGAAAGACATAGCATATTGTTATCAGTTTACGATGGTTAAATACTATCGAAAACATACGTATAGGCGACATCTGATAGCTTTTCAAATTAATATACATTTCATACATACTACTTTCGGTAAAACATTGTTATTCTCTCTGTTCCTTTTTCTATATTGCGTTTCAGGGATTATTAGTAATTCTAACATATAAAAAATAGAAACGTGTTTGTTAATGGTTTTGACAACCAATCAATTTATTATATGAAATATGAAACAATTTATTTGCAACTATTGCAATCGGAAAAAGTTTAATAAATAATTTTCTTACAGATTTTACACGTAAATTGATTTTAGTGGTTTTAAATTTTTTAGTAAATTAATTGTAAGTTATATTTTAATTATATTAATTTAAAAGTGTGTAATTATTAGTTTATCAAAAAATCGTAATTAGTTAGACCGTTGTTAATGGAAAAAGTCTCCTCTGCATTGAAATCTATTCAAAAAGGAACACCATTCATTGTAACCTTTTTTGTTTTGTACCTGTGCTCAGGGTATGTCTCATACGAATGCAATATTTTGCACCGAAATCAGTCGAAAATGGGGTGTGTAGTGAATAGAAAGGTGGTAAAGTGATAGGAACAGAGCATAACTGTGCATTTTGTAAATTTTTAAAACAGAGTTCCGTCGTATCATGTTTAGAAAGGACACATTATTTTTAAACTAACGAAGAGCCATTTTTGTTTATTATTTTACATCGCCCACTTTTTTTATTTCTTAAATACCGACAAAGGAGAGCACTGTTTATTTATGTTTACCTCGTTAGTCAATTGACTACATCTTTTCCAGAAAGAGCACGTTTGTAAAATTTTTCATTCTATGGATATTCAATGGATGAAGTTTTTTTCAAAATAAATTTTTATAACCAAGAATACATATGATAGTTATTTAGGGTATGAAAAAAATGTAATTAAATTAGTGTAACAAAAACTAGTGAAATGGAGCAACATCCTGTTTTCCAATGCTGGTACAGTGCTCATTTCATTCCATTGTTTGCTGTCTATTTTTTGCAAGGATCTGTCTATTATAACAAGTTATAATTGAAATAGAATACGGGTTTTTTCTGTGGTATTAGTACGAAGTTTGCCATTAACAGTTTTGTTGAATTCTCGTTCTCCCTTTAACTTAAAGGAAACACGTGTAGGGTTTAATTTGATTACCTGTCAATTGCCATGTGGCGAAATTTTTTTTATTGTATTTTATTTATTTTTTTTGTTTATCCAGTCTCATGCTGTTAGTTCTACTGCATATTGTTTTGGTTTCTATTACTTGCAAACTGATGTTTGTTAAAAGAAGTACATATGTATTATTTTAGAGTCTATTGTTGGGGAAAAAGAAAGTACGTAGTTGAATAGATCTTCCATTTCCTCTCTGCGCACTCGTATACATGCGAGTATAGGCCTTACTATCGTTTGGAGTGGGAACGAAATTCCTCCAATTCTACTTCCCGCATACTTATCTTCTGAAGCTTTATTAACTTGTCAGTTTTGTTTTTCGAACTGTTATATTTAATTTGCAAAATTTTTGTGAATAAATATTCTACTATCATTGATTAGCAGTACTTTTCTCTAATGAACAAATAAAATAAAGAAAAAGAAAAATTATATGCTTCACAAAAATTACATGTTTCCTCGACAATGTTGTTAAAAAAATTTGGTTGGGTTGACAGATTGAAAGTGTTGGGTGTGATGCTTGATTGTAAGCTGAACTATGCCTATCATATTAATAGGTTATGTTCGAATATCAACTTCACGCTTCGTCGTTTATACTCCCTGAATATTTATTTACCCTTTCGAGTAAGGTTTAAGTTAGCTCATGCCTCTCAGAGCTCTTATTGTATGGAGGTATCTTATATATCTTATTGTATGGAGGTGTATTTATGCACAACGAATGGAAACATTAATACAGTTAAGCTATTGGTCAATAAGATAACGCGATTCGTATTTCGGCTAACATACAGGGATCATGTTTCGGAGTATGTTGCACAAATGTTAAAGTGTAGTTTCTCTAATTTCTTAACAATTAAGCTGCTTATGAGCCTTTATAAACTTGTTAGAAATTCTACACCCGCGTTTTTAGTTCAATGCGTTCGATTTTGTCATTCATCTAGAAATACACAAATTTTCATTCCCAGAATACACACTTCCCTCCTGGATAAGTCTTTCCTCGTAAGTACAGCTCGTGTATGGAATCGCTTGCCAGCTGTTTTAAGATCTTTTCAGTTCCCCCCCAAGACCTACCGAAGATTGCTCATTGCTCATTTTAATTTTGTTGGCAATATGACATAGTTTATATGCGACTCTCAGGAAGTTGGTGTGATATCGCAGCCATCGGGCTTACAATTTTTTCGCTTACTTTTTTTTTTTTGATAAATTATTATACTTTTAACAAATTGATGCCGTATTATGATCTTTACCTTTTAAATTCTATGCTGATATTAAAACGATTGTTATCTAGTTATAAATTTAGGGTTACTTTTAATGTTTTAAGAATCTATGTTTTAAATCTATTGTAATATTCTTTTGGCCAGATGAGGGCTTTTATTATTACAAAATTCTGAAATAAATAAATAATTCGCTACGGCTCTATAAACAAAAAACGTTTCTAATCTAGAGAACTAACTAAACTAAAACTAATTGGTGTGAACATGATATGGGTCTTTAGATTGGTAAATTGTGCTCGTCGACAGCCAAAATTATATAATACAAGTTTTACAAGCCACAATGAGAGAGATAAATAAATTTTTGTTCATTACTATAAGTTGTTTTTTTTTTATCCGGGACCAGCACTCAGGAAATGATGCCTACCATGCGATGCATTGTGCTGGAACTATATTAAAGGGATAGTTAGAGACACGACAGGAGGTGAGCTTCATTAATTATTATACAGCTCTGCTTTTGCACGTTGTTTGTTTATAGCGATTTTTTCGCGTGGAACTGTATGTCACAGTGAAACATGCTACGCTTCCTATATTTAGCAGCTTCGTTACGTTTTTTACCCGCATGACCCTATCAGAGATCTGTCAGAAAGAATTGTAGTATAGTTTTACCTAGAAGCACGGTATTATCAGTTTTGCACGATATGCTTTCTATGCAGCGTTTTGCGAAACAATTCGGCAAATCAGGAAATTTCTATATAAACTCAATGATAACAATTTTTTTTATTATTATTTTTTATTTTAAAGTAACACTCTGCTACTAGCTGTTAACTGCTATAGGAAAGGTATACTGATAGAGATTATAGATGATGGAGGGATACATTGATGAAAGCTTGTAAGATACTGCAACTTTGCTTTTGCACGTTTTTTACATTCGGTTTTTGAAGATGTTTTTCGTAGCCTTTTTATTAATTATTTTATGTCGCAGATGATGCTATACAATACCGACGTGTTTTATTTTTGTGTTTTCGTCTATAAATCAAAACTATATAAGCATATTAATATATAACTTCAATAGTAAAGTACTAAATAAATAAATATATGCTTGATAAAATAAGTATAAATTTACTTGAAATTTTACAAACTATCCAACGGGAAAAAAAATAAAACGAATGCCTGCATATTACTTTTGTCAGGTCTCAGATTGGTTTTGTTTCCAATAACAAAACCGATACTAATTATAGTTCGAATATTAAAACAACAACATTGCATTTCAAGCCACCAATATAATTGCTTTGACGGATTCAAATTCAGTTCCAATAAGATTGGATTCTATGACAGCTCCGAATATAGTTTTAATAAAAATTTCACTTCCTCTTCTAAAGATCGAGCAACAAAGGGACACGATGGAGATTTTTAGGAGGCCATAACTTTCGGCGCTTCTAGCGTTAAGGTTCAGCAACTTTTTCTAAAGTTGTAATAATAAATCTTCTTCATTTCAAAATTATCTTCTGAAATAATAAGTGAAAAAATGAGAAATACCTAAACGCTTATGAGATGATCTATGAATTTTCTTGATATTTTACACATCAGTACATGGCGAGGTATGATAGCATAAATTACAGAACATTTAAAAAAAAAACGCCCAAATTTTCTAACATGTCTCATGGCTTTAAAAAATGTTTGCCCGAAAAACAAAACATTTCATAAAATTTCTACAGAAAAGCAATAACACACAGTGCCATAAATAACGATGCTTCTTTTTATCGAAGAAAAATAATAATATTAAAGTTTGATATGAGAAAAGCGGAAATTGAAAAAAAGCATACACACAGCAAACTTTAAAAAATCGAATAAAAAGTACACAATCATAAATTATGGTCGTACATCTATCTCTTGCCACTTCTCGAAAGAAATCAAAATTAAAATAAAAACCACATAAACTGACATGCATATAACTTTGAAGTGCACATAAAAAGCAAATGCTCCAACATTTCCTATAAATAGAATGAATAATACAAATAAGTTTAAGTAAAAACACATTTATGCTGTTTAGTAACAAAAAAACGAAACCCGAAACTAAGAATTCTGATTTTCTACAAATAAAAATATTCAAGTTGCAAAATGCTTTCTGTGTCATGCTGTTATATTTTTATTGTTAGGCAAAGCCGATTAAAGGACACTATCAGGGATTTTTTGTTGGAATTATAAAAATATATGTGTATGTGTTACTTAAGTGGTTTATTGTACCAATCATAATTTTTCTGGGTTTAAATGAAATAAATCATATTTTTCTCATCGTCAAGAAGAAATAATTTAATAAATCATATTTAAGGGTCCTATACTTGCTTTGTGCGAAATATTTCTAACGTAAGCAGTATGCGCTTGTATTTCAAGAAGCAACATTTATTAATTTATAGGAGTTGCTGTCTTAAAATAATCCCTTTCGAAAGTTCTGCCATTGCTTTTTGAATTATTTTGCGGAATTTATGAAATAATTTTCCATTAGTTTTAGAAAAACCAATGTTAAATTTGACAGCATTGCTATTAGTTTCTGACATTTTGGTTGTTAAAACGTGCTTTGCCCAAAATTTAAAGTAAACAAGAATTCGTTATTTTGTCAGTGGAAATAACAATTGTTTATTTGGACACGCTGTGATACTGAGGTAGTTTAAATTACTTCCAATAGTGTTGGCAGTGTGTGTTAAGAAGTGTCTGGTTGTGAAGTTATAGAGTATGGAATAGACGTATTAATTCTTAAGTTAAAAAGAGCCATTTGCAACATTGTGCCAGTCCATAAAAGTTTCCTATTTGAAAGCAATAAAAACATACAAGAGATTATATGTTGGCTTCAATAGCAATGAGTATAGGACACATTACCATTAATTTCTTCGTCCATCAATTGCCTGCAATATTTATTTCGTTAATTCTTAAAATGTATATTAATAATTCGATGGTAGTTTACAGCTGTCTTTTATGAACAATTTACAAAAACTCTTAATATATTTATAACGGATATTTGGAAAGAAATTCTTTTTTATATTGCAAGGAAAATTCTGCAGGGCCTACCCGGTGCGGGTAATTTATTATCGTAACAAAATATTCTCCATAGACTTATTAATACACATAGACTTAATAAATAAATAAAAATTATTTATGTTTGATTAAAAAATTTAGAAATAGTTTTTTAAGCAGTTCACCTAAAGTACAAAACTATAATTTTTCGTAAATTATCTAAACTTCATTTGTAAAATCTTAATTTCTATTGATTTTATTTTATAAATATTATTTAATGCAGACTTGTTCTGTTTTATTATCCTTTGTTAAAAAAAAAACTATATTCTATAGTATTTTAAATAGGTATTCAACTGCTTTTTAATGTATTCAACGTAACTTAAAATTAATTACAATTAATTATCTATGTGTGTTTTAAGGATTAGCTGGTCTACATCTACATTTCATTGGTGCTAATTACAAAATCTTCAATAGGCCTTTAACCAAATTCTTGAGAAAAGCTATGAAATTTCACATGTTCATGCAAGAACTCCCAAAAAATATAGGAGAATTATGCCAACAAAATATACTAAATAGCACGTTGGTCTTCACCAGTCATCGTAAATGTTTCTGTAGGGTTGTCTCTCTGCTCTTTCCCTTATCGATATTTAACTAATAAAAATGTAACACCAGAGACACAGAAAATCAACTGTGATTTACAAATTAACAAAAAGCACGATAGCAGAGCTGACTTTACAACTTGTCAACAATTCTTTATATCATCGTAATTTTCTGAGTGCAAGTTTTCTGTAACAAAGCATGAATCGGCACTGATGCATTATTTCTTAAAAAAGGTCACTCAGTCTCACAGAGTCCGTAAGTCGCACTGCACATTACGGGCAAATGTATGCTTACACAGAAAAATTCTTATTCCTATAATTTGTAGAAGTAAACCCTCAAACTTTGTGTGAAGGAAACTTTAATATCTGTTCATAGAAGCCGGGTGAAAATAATCGTTCGACATTTATATTGAAAAGAAGAGAGAGGAGAAATATACCCTTGAAAGCTTATGAATACTGGAACGGATTAAAGAAACGATGAACACTAAAGAAGACAAAGACATCATTAAGTTCCAATAGTCAATTGAAATACATTCCGATTCACCTGTGATATAAACTGTAATAATAATTTTCGTGTTGTTGCTTTTATTTTCAATTATTATTTGATAAAATATATATATTTTTTACATGTTGTTATTCATGTTGTGACGACCAATTTTAATTTAATTTTATTTCAAAAGTTACCTTATGCTCATGATGTCCAGTTCAACAAAAATATATATAAAAAAATTTTTTAATTTACCGCTGTAAAAATTAAATAGTAAGTTCCACACAACACATATTTTCATACAGTAATATTAAAATTATATATTATTTTGGACAGATTAATTTAATAAAGAAAGCTCCTGAAGAAGTTACAAAAAAACCAACGAAACGTTGAGCAAATAGATTTAATAACATCCAAATAATTTGTTTTATTAACAACACAAAAACAAAAATTTACCAAAAATTCAGCCTGGGGAAAAACCCGATTAACTAATAAAAAGAAAAACAATTTCAGTTTTTTTTTTATTATTGTTTGCAATGTAAATCGCGAACGATTATTTCTGCTCGGCTTCTATGAACAGGCAGTAAATAGAATGTAAAACTGATACTTTTTCTGTCCACATAACATGTTTACTATTGTTATCGCTAGGTCTAAGTAAATGAGAAAATAAATCAATATTAGTTATTCTATTATGCGTAACATAGTTATTGTAACGCTAATTTGCAGAAATGTAAGAGGTAGGCAGACAAAAATTTGTATCATTAGGCGCTCTAAACATTTAAAATATTTTCCAGTGTTATTTTTCTAATTTTGTAGGCAATTTTCATTTCGCTAGCAGAAGTTTCTATACTTAAAAATTAAAGAAAATTAATAAAAGTTTCCCATATGCAATTTAAATTTTGTTTAAATTCCTTTTTGAAAACATACATAATTGAAAAAGAATCTTGTGGCGAAAAGAAACACTCAAATAATATCCAAAATTCACCAGGATGTTACGAATACTGCTTGTTAAGTTATTTGTAGTTGAAATGTATGAACGTGGATGGAACGGCATTTAGATGGGAAAAAATAAATCACAGATTATTAGTCAGCCAGGAATAGAGCAAATAATAAAACACTTCAGATGCTGCAAACATTCAATCAAAAACTCACTAAAATAACAAAGAATTTTCTGCTAAATAACATGGCTGCTGTATATTATCACTCACTCCATAACACACAAATGAAAAAAAAATAATACGTAGTAGATTCCACTTCAAATATAAGACAGACCAACAGCACTGAAGTTTTTTCTCCAAAGTTGTGTTAAATAACAATCCATTTGCTACCTTTGTTGTTCAAAAACGTATTTATATGGTTTTCGCCAATTGTATGCCAGATGAATAAACCTAAAAATTTTTTTACACATTTTTTTTGTACAAATTTTACACCTTCTTTCAATTTCTGTAAATATTCAAGAATTTTATGACACAGTAAGGAAAAATGTGAAAAACGTATTGAAGATGGAGTTCTTGTTTCAGCTCTAATAATACTCAACTTCGCTTTTATTTAAATGAAGGTTTAATATATTATCTCTACTTGTTCTATGAAATATTCGGGTATAGATTCCCTGAAGATCTGCATTAGCAACAGTGAAATGCGCATAGGAACTAGCTAACCCCTCCTAAATAAACTTCGATGTATTTTCTTTTAGTAAAAATATTTTTCTGAATAAGAAAAATAATATTGAGAAAAGTATTGCGTAAAATTATTATTATAATTTATTAAAATTCCCAAAAAAAACTAAATATTTAATATTTTCTATTTCTTGGAAATATTTTCTAAGTTTTGTTGCCAATTTTCTGAATTCGACAAATAGTTTGTGCCGCTTTTTAACACGGTCTTTAAACGTTTATATTTTTTATATCGAAAATCTGTTTGCACTTTTCTTCAGGTATATATTTCATCAAAATATAACCTTCTATTTCCGATTTAAATCCAGCATTGTAGAAAGACAATTATGAATATCAAACTGCTTCGGAATCCTTAAAAGTTTAATGATCGTAATTGACGCTGTGAGCGTGGAAATAAATTTATAAAAATTATAACCGCATTTTAGCACACGATAAGGACTCAGTGAACTCTTACGTAGATTGCAATATCCATTGCTTCCTTTCATCCATTCATCCATTCTCTTTAATATGTAAGTTTTTTGCAATATTTCTTTTATTTGTTGTAAGGCTTCAAAAACACATTTCTGATAATCGATATTAAAAAAATAATAAAAAAAAATTTTTTAAGTGTTTTCCTAGTTAGGAGACTATTTGTTTGCTGTTGGTCCAAGTTCCACACATTTATACAAATCGGTTCTTCTGCATAGCTAGAACCGAATACAATTAAAACACAAACTAAACAAGTTTCAGCTTGGTTTTCAGCAATAGGCATCATTAAATTATTTCCGTGCAATATTTTTAGAAAAAGTATTAATTTTTGCTCATCAGCTGAGAGGGATTACAAATAAAACAAAGGAAAAGGTACCGCCATGAAAATAATTTCCTCAAAGACTACGGAGGTGTGTGTCATTAATATTGCAGTATACAATGTACTAGAATAATATAACACATTATATTATTGATATATTTCTTCTCTCTAATTTACTGCAAGAATAATTAATTTGTTATTGGTTTTTAATAATAAAATAAAAATATGTATTTGTATTTGTTGGCTTACTTATTCAATTAACTTGAAATTAAATTATGATTAATCGATTAAGTCAAAACCACTATTAATTAACCAAAATATTAATCAGTAAAATGAAAAAAAAAACTGATTAATTTAATAATCCTTATAAACTCTGCTTCCACCATATTCAGCTTAAGTTTTATCTCCAGCATTATGTGCATTTATGTTTATGTACTTTCCCACATTTATCTAACTATTTTTTTAATGTAACACAAATAACACGTAATTAATTAATATTTTTTTTTTCCTACTGTCCTCTCCCATCATTGCATTATTATCCTTCCGGTTTTGTTTTTCTTTTTGACCGCAAACGCTAATTGTGTTTTTATGTTTTGTGTCTTCATTCTTCGAACAATATTTTTTTTTGTGTCATTTCGTTTAAATTTATGTCGATGGTACATTTACTCAGTATGTTTGTTATGACATTTATTTATTAAGGATTAACTTAAAGAGTAGAAAAGTTCTTGGGAACAGAGTGCCTGAGTGTACTTGTCTGAAAAGGGCAGTACAAGTTTGAAACAGAAATAGAAAACAAATATATGACGAAAAGATAATCTTAAAAAATCGGAAAATTTTATTAGATGAAATGAAGTATTGGAGCATAATTTTACTAAATGAACGTACTTTAATTTTTCGAAAAGGTGTCTACTGTTATATATGCCGGATTTATTGACAACAGGATAGGCTTACGTACAAGTGTCAAGTTTTTATTAGGAATTGTCACAGACGGAAATAAAGCAAAACTATTCGTATCTATAAAAATACTCCGATTTTTGTGCTTCTAAACGTCACGTAATAATAGTTGATAATTTTCACTTAGAAATTATTTGAGCAACAATTTACTTATGTCCTATCTTATTAAGGAAAATTGATGTACTTAGTTTCGAATTTTAAAATGTGTCATCGATCAGGTAAAATTGGATTAGGTTAGAAAAAGCTTTGCTTACGCACTCATCGGAATGAAATAACTCGGCAGTGAAATTAACCCTCAAATTTTTAGAAATTTAATGTTTTTAGTCTTTATTACTTCATCATATTTTTTAGACGGTTATTTCGTATGGGGAAGAAATCTTTGAGGTCTGCAGAAAATCTCAAGTAGGCAAGGACCTTTTGGGAAACACCATGATGGAGAAAATTTTTTAAGGCTCGCCAAAGAACTGCTACGTAGAAAATCTTCATTTCGAGAAATGCCATGATCGAGAAAATTCTTAATCTCAGCCAAAGCCCGGCTACAAAGAAACTCGCTAGTAATAAAACCAAGACTCATTCAGTTTATATATAAATGAAAAATAAAAAAAGTCTACGTAAGACAAGAACATTCTACGCAATTACATACATATATATATATATTTGGATTTATTTGATGTCTGAAATTGAAATTGAAATTTAATATAGAATAACTCCGTCCTTGTTGGGGATTTATTTAAATTTTAGTTTGCGAAGTTATGCCATTCTTTGAAGCTCTATTTTTTAAAAAAAGTTATGACTTTTTCCATATGAAATAACACTACAATTTTTTGGATATTATTTCACAGCGCCAGCATTTACATACAGGGATCCTCAGAAACCTGCAGGACATAACAGTACGACATTCATCTATCAATAAAGCAGTGAATTATCATTATGAAACTATTGATATAATCTAGTTTGCAAGTCACAATAACACTTAGCACACCGTCAAAACTTCGACCGAGTCAGCTACGTCTGTTTTTTTTATAGAGAACAGCAAAAATAATCGATATGAATTTACTTTGTATTAACATTTTAATAAAAACAAAGTATGTCTACGCGTTATTTTATTTTAATATAATATAAACTAAACAATGAGCCTATCGAGAGCTCAGAAACTTGAAGACACCCATATGCAAAACCTAGTTTGCTAGTTTCAGCACAATGCTGAATGCGCATCCGCTGATTTCTGTTCCAAGATAGAAAAAAAAAACAAAAAACCCAGTTATAGTTAAAATTTTTCAAGTTATATTTACTTATAAGACATGTGGGCAACTTTCAGCTATGTTTCCTTCCAAATTAATCTCACTTCCGTATTCAAAATAATACTTTTCTTTTACAATGGTTTTAAATAATAAAAATTATAAATATCATGAAAATTTTTTAAATTATAAAAAGTACACTAATTGCCTTTTGTATGAAAATATTTTCAAGAAACCTTTTATAAAGCAGTTAGTTTTTTATGGCAATTTTGTAATTCAAAAATATTTTTTATGAATACGAAAGAAAGAATGTTGATATCTGTGTAATTTTGATAAAAAAAAACAAGTCTAATTTTAAAATTTTTCAGGCGATTAAAAATAATATTAAAATGCTGAACAAAATTTTTTGTGTATATTCTTAAAGTAAAATAAAATCAAAAATAAAAAATCTAATGCAAGTCAGATAAAATTGTAGATAAGTACCACTGAGGCAATCATTGCCTACTATTAGGTCTTACCTGCTATAACAAAGGAATATTGAAAGATATGACAGGTGTTGAAGGGATCGACAGAGGAAAGCTGCACTATCTTACAACTCTGCTTTTCACACGTCGTAGTTTGAAGCTATTTTGTCACGCTTCTGATGATGTATTCAATTTTGGAGCTATTTTAGTATTCAATTTCATTGATTATTTCACTTCGGCAATGCTAAACAAAACCGACGAAAAAAAGTCGCTCTAATGTATCTGTGGATTGGTATCAGCTCAAGACGGCACTGTTTAGTGACAAGTGACCTTCGCCACTGAAACCGTCCGACCACACCTGACTCAAAAACACACTACTGCACATCAGAAAAAATGTGAAATAATTTTATGACTTAGTCCGAAACACTCGACCCGAACATATTACTTTTGGTTTTGTAGTCAACGTGGTCAACTACGGAAGGCATCGTCACCCTGGAACTACTCGTACATATACTACATATATTGTAAAAACAGACTGATTGTACTTAAAGACGCGCCTTGAAATTTTACTTTTATATCAGATATTTATTTACTGCTTTCTGTAGTTACCAAAAATTCTCGAGCGGACACTGAGGAACTCTAACTTAGCGATACCTTCTTGATCAACAATCAATATGGAAGGCAAATTTATTGATTTATTTATTTATTATTTTTGGCACACGCATCTACAAATTAATACCCAACTAGTCTGCCATTTAAAAGTAAAAATAATGACTAAAGGCATACAGAGGCAGTCATTCGAAAATTATATAACAAAAATTTGGATCTACATATATCGTTCACGTTTTAAATTATTCAAATACAGTTCTGTTTTTCCCAATAAGTACCAGGCTAATATCTCTTAGGAAGCACAACTCCACACATATGAAATGTTTATGAAGAGCATACATACCCAGCAAAAAAAAATTCCAAAAAAGTGAAGAAGATGCTAATATTGTAATTCGGAAGTAGTGCAAATTAGGATAATTTTTTTTTATTTATTATTATTTATTAAATGAATACCGTAATTATAACAAGTGTATTTCTATGTTTACGCCCAGGGTTTTTAAATCGTAGTCGATTTGAAACTTTTTATACGGTTGCTGCAAAACCTTATACATATAAATATATATGCATGTATGTAATATTGTTATGTGGATACTTTTTGATGTCTATTCATTGAATCGGAATCACTGTTCAATATTTAAAAAAAATTTTATACTGGTGAAGCTCCCTTTAGTGAGTTTCGTGGCTACCATGGAAGTATGAAAATAGTACAATTCATTTGTGAAATTATTAATTAAATTTTGTTTTATGTATATAATTCGGAATTTAAAGGTGAGCGCTAATGTCCAGTTTTCTAGGGT
Organism: Dexiosoma caninum; assembly: GCA_963924685.1. Lineage (NCBI taxonomy): Eukaryota > Metazoa > Arthropoda > Insecta > Diptera > Tachinidae > Dexiosoma > Dexiosoma caninum. Next base: position 90,375,552 of record OZ004725.1, read on the forward strand.
CCTTTTTTAAACTGAATTTTAGCTTTATAATCTATATATTTTTAATTCTTTCTCAGCTGTGTCTCAGAATTTAGTAATATGGATCTTAAGATAAGATATGTCATTTTTTTTTTGCTGGGATACATTCATACAGATTTCATTTACAACTCTACTCTACTTATGCTCTTTTTAATGTATTTGTGCATGTGTGTTTGTAGCCTTTTGTGGTTTTGTGCACACTGCTAGTTAGTGGTGTATAAGTTTGTCGAAATCTCCATAATACTTTCTGTTAAAAGCCAGGGGTTGTATGGATTTATCTCTTTTAATTTTTTTCAGTTTCTACTTCATGATTTTCATGAGATTTTAAGATTTTGAAGAGATTTGCGGTCAATTCATTTTCTCTTCAGTGAAATTTTTTTTTCGAAAAGCAATTAATTTTTTTCATTGACTACTTTTAGTTCGTTTCCTTTTATTTCGCGGAAAACTTGTTTAGTTAAGGGATATTTTTATTCTATGATAGGAAAATAATTAAGCCAACGAATCATAAGAAAAATATTCCATTGAAAATCATTATTAATTCGTAGCGATATTTTTCAATTACATTAAACGTAATTCTATATCGAAAAGTGTATACATACATGCATACACATGTAGGTATTTGCATACATCGTTCAAAAGGAAATAATAAATACCCTGCTAATAAAACAACTAGTACATGGTTAGTAATATACTAATATGTCAGTATGTCTTTTTTTAAAATATCGCGCTATCCATTTTAAGATAAAATTATAATTGCAGCCTAACTAGCTAGTTCCACTTATACTGTCGATTGTAAAGAAGACCACTTCTCAGTTCCCAAATTGTCCTATTCTCGTAAAGACAGAATGACAAATAGTTAGGGAAAGTGTCACTCATATAGTAGTGCAGTCGATATATCATATTCACTCGTATTGTGTTAGGCGTTTTCATGGTGAAAGTAAAACACCAACGTAATGCCACTACGATAAATACAATAAAGGTGATTATTTTTCTACTTTAGGTTTTTTGTCTCATACGAATTTATCACCATGATGCGGTCTAGCTACAAGTAGCTACTTATCTATCCCAAAAAGTAACAACATAGTTATAATAAGTCAACAGGTTTTGTTTGAGAATCAACTCTAGGAGAAAAGAATTGATACTAAACTAGACACCCGATTTATCCCTAAGTTATTAGGGGCTATGGAACATTCTAGTAACAAGTCGATAATCCTGTAATGTATTATCAATCTAACTAGAATATAATTCAACGTTAACTGGTTGTTAGGGCCTACTTTTCATTTTTAAAACTCAATATGAGGAGTACGTTGCACTTTTTTATGGTATGGGTTCTATTGACAACATTCATTCCAACCGTAAATATTAATTTTACAAGGATTATTTCCCTTTTCACATTCTTGCTACTATAAATAAGAAATACCAATAAAATTTGTCTTTTTCCCACAAATATTTCCTTAGCAAAACACAAAGGATTTACATACAAATCTAAGTAATATTTTTATGAAAAAAATTTAAGATAACAAATAAAGTGCAACCACAATATTTGTTAACTTTAAGGGAAGCTAATCTAGAAATGCGTTGGGGTTTCAATAAAATTAACACACAAACACTACCACACCAGTTTCCTAAAAAAGTGCGCGCATAGCTTTTTTTTTTATAAAATTTTTACAAACAATAGCGGAACTCGCTCTTCATTGCAAAATCAGCAATTTTAGCACATTTGCAATGAGTGTCTCTTTTAAACTGTGTCGCAAATTTACAATAACAGCTGATTGTTGAAAATAATTTATAAGTTTATTCTTTATTGATTTAGGGTCTCTTTCACCAAACATATTTAAACACAATTTAATTTAATTAATGATCTTTATTTAAAGTATGTTTAAAAAAATTTTATTTTCACCAACTGAAATAACGAAACACAAGAAAGTATGGTAACGCTCTGATATTTAATATGATAGCGTCAACTTCAGCTTTTTAAAAATCTGTTTAAAAGCTGTTTTAAAGCTGTTTCATGCTGTTGCAAATGCAGAGTGCTGCCTACTTAAACAGTATTTATATATTCAATGGGTATATCTAGATGAAAATGAAAATCGACATTTAAATATGAATTGATATTTAAATAGAATTGGTGAAATATGCTCTTAGAGTTTCGTTCTTAAAAAACGCTTTAATTTGATACCCTTGTCACAAGGTTTATATACAGTAGTGTTCTGCCATTTTGGACCGTTACCCATATTGTGTTTGCAGAGATTCATTATATTTGTTTCATTCCATACTTAAATCTTTCTGTGTTTATAGTTTCATCACAGTCGGTTATATAGATTCCAAAACTGTGTAATTGCCCCTTATCCACCTCGTCACCCTATTTTTGGAATATCATTAAGCATATGTTTCGATCTATACATATTCCTATCCGTGTTTAAAGTTTCATAGTAATCGGTTGAATCGATTAAGAGAGGTGGAAGTTATCCCTCCCCCACCTGATTTTACTCATGAAAAGGTATCTTATATTTCAGTTTGGACCATAAGCTATACGTCTGCCAAATTTCATGCAAATCCATTAAGCGGATATATATATATATATGTATATCTAAAGAATGAAATAAGACCAAAAACAACATTATGGCTTTAATGTTACTATAGCAGGAAAAGAGCATAGAAAATTTATTTCATACTTTTCGTATTGAAATGTCAAAATTATTTGTGTAAATTAGTTTTAAAAACTACTGAACTTAAAAATTTAACTCATTTTTTGTTACTTAAATTTTACCTTAAATATGATGCTGATTGTATTGTCTTTTATTTAGAATTTTCTTTTCACGACTTACTTGTACCAAATTCTATTAAAAGAAATGTTAACGTACCTGAAATGAAATGAATATAATTGAGTTATAAATAATTAATTTTCTATAAGTAAAAGAAGCTTTTAAATTGCAATTTATAATTACATATACACAAATTCTTGTATATTGTACTTGAGTAAAAAATAAATAATTTTACCGGATTATTTTTGCTCCATTAAACAGAAATAAAATTTTCTTTACGTATTTATGAAAAAATAAATACTTTTGAGTAAAAATTACAAAAAAAAAATTATAATAAAAATCCTCTTAAAATCCATGGCAACAAAAGGAAAGAAAACAATTTCAATTATGCTTAACGTATGTACATGTAAACCATCAGATTATGACGTTGATAAAGTGTTTTATGTCACTGTCATTAAAAACTTGTGTTGCGGAAAATGACATACGGCTCTTTACTGAGACACTTTACACAACGCAAGTACGAAAGACATATAACGTCAGTAATTTTAAATATGAAGCGATCAACAGAGGTTTTGTAACGTTTTGCAAAATATGTTATGAAATCTAAATTTCAAAAATTGTTGTAATACGAGTAGTTTCTTCGAAAGAAACATCTTTTAACAAAATAATTATGAATATAGTCATAAGTCAGCCTTTATTGAAGGTTCACATTAAAATGCTTCATTTTTAAATTATAACCAACAACCATCCACAATAAGAATTTAATGATATAATTTAAATATTTGAAATTAGCAAATTTTTCCCTGCGATTGAAATGAATCGTAGGGTTAAAAAAATGCGCTCGTCGATGAATTCAAACACTATTCTTGAGACTCATCCACTGATGAGAATGCTAACTGATTACATATGTTTCTACATATTTTATGACATTTATACTCTATATCAATAACACTGATCCAGTCGTCTATTCTTGTGCTATATCAACGCAATGTTCCTACTTTTCTTAGTAGGGAGACTGGAACTTCATTATAGAAGCATCATTTGTTGCCAAGTTTTAGGCCATACCAGCAGTTTAAAAACATTTGTGGCTACATGAACTTATGATCTATAATTCTATAACTCCACCAACACAAAACAAACATAGTAAACGACATATCGAACTTGTACAACAAATATAAATATCCACTGCAAAAATTTCACCTTATTTAGTTTACTTTTGGAGGATATGCCTGAGGCACGCTGGATGATGGAAAATCTCCCGGGTGTGGTGAACGTAATCACAGACGGATCGAAATCAGACGGTGGAGTGGTGGTGGGGTGTTCATTAACCCACAGTGGGGGGAGCTTGAGTTTCAGGCTGGACGATCGTTGAACTGCGATAAGATCGGTGTCGGGTGTTTATAGGACGTAGATCTTGGTTCGCTAATGCCGGGCGTCTCTGGACGAGATGGCGGGACACTCGAACCTTGAGCTGGTCTGGGTGCCGGGACATAGCGGTGTGCCTGGGAACGAGGTGGCGGATAGCCTGGCTAAGGAGGCAGCTCGTCTGCCTGATGGGCACATCGATGGTTATGTCAGGATTCCGTTGCGATGCTGCAGGGCGCAGTTGGAGCGGAAGCTCTTTGGGACTGTGCAGACTGGATGGTCGAACGAGAACACCTGCTCGATTTCCAGGATGACTTGGCCTCGGTACGACTCCGGCCGGATCGCCGGGCTAAGGGAACTTCCGAGGGGATGACTCCGGATGACGGTGGCAGTGCTGACGGGCCACTCTAACATTGGTTTGCACGCCAGGAGACTTGGTCTGCCGTATATCGACTTCTGCAGGAGCTGTCGTGATGAGGAGGACACGGTTGAGCACGTGCTGTGTCGCTATCCCCTTTTCGCGGTTGTACGCCTGTCTGCGGGACCGCGCATCGATTTTCAATTCAAAAAAGCAAGATTTAGCTGCAAAATCTCAACAACAGTACTCATCAAACCCTCTCACAGTAAGTTAATATGTATAAGTTGTTATATGAATCGTTATATGCATTTCTATATTTTTTGTGTATCAGGTGTACATAAATATGTTTGCAGTTTACATACCTGTACAAGTACAAGTACTTCCTTTATTTGCTCATGATATAACCAGTGCATCATTTGCGCCATTAAAATGTCAATTATAAAAGAAGTTTTTAGTCAAGTTAGTTAAATAGAGCAAAAAATTAATTGAATATAAATGCTTTTAATGTTTATTTTAGATACAAGTGCAGTTTTATGCACATTCACACATTTACGCACCATGACCCATATTCTTCTCATCACTGTGACATTTTTACGAAATTGTCATTTATGGACTAAATAGACACACATTGGGGCAGTGGTGTCGTGTGGAGCCTTAAAAAGAAAAGTAAATAAAGAAATATTCGCAATTGCAAGTAAAATTTTGCAAAAAAAAATACGATTATATTGGTATGGGGTTTTCCGTTAAGGAGATAACAAATTATTTTATTATTAAAACACAAAATATATGATATTCATCTCTCACTTATATATTGCAACTGTAACGTTGTTGTATCAGAGCTTTTCTAAAGAATCTGGATTGTTAGTAAAACCAATGACATCATATGGCCTAATGAAAAGAAATTCAATGGCGTTAGATGACATGGTTATGGCAATTAATCCAGACCAATATAATTCGAAAAGTTTGAAATAATCAAGTGGCTTTAGCTCCTGAATCAATTTCATATTGTAAGACTGTAGGTTAAGATTTTATTCGTAAAATTCACAGAGTTTTTTCGACATATGACCAATTACTGAGAATGACGTGGAATCTACTGATTTGCATCATTTTGAAACAATACACTCCCGGCGTGTCTTTCGCACATCCAGTAGTGAAAATGTTTAACTGAAATGTATCCACTATAGCCCGTTTAACTCGTCGGGTGGGTGATTATTACGCCCTAAAATTGGTCTGAGCGCTTTTAAAGTTGCGACCTCTGGCTCAGAATTTCTGTAGTACATTTTAATTTTTTGTAAACGTGGTTATGCTAAGTTAGCTTCGTCAGGTCGCCAGGAAACTGAGAAATCATAGCCCCCGACGCACTTGGATCCTTCGAAGTTCTCTTTGGATTATCTGCTGGAGATAACAGACAGCGCAGTGGATTATAGAAAGATAAACAAGAGAAAGTGTTGGAAAAAAACTTAACTCTTACATAAATGTGATGTAAATCAGACCTGCGTAACTACTGTTATTTACACGCATTATTTTAATTTTTGTTTTTTCCTTAATTTTATTTATTCTTTTACTTCGCCGATGAAAAAATACCGTGGCTAAGATATGCATTAGAATCGGCGCCAATGTACATTCGAAATCTTCTCTGACTGTACGAGGGATTTTGAACCTACGATCTTCAGGTTGTAAAGTCTACAGCACGTGTTTGTAAATGTTGTACGCCGTTTACACTTTTACTGGTCATTTACACTTAACCGACAGCTTTAATAGAGCATTAACAATGTAACATCAAACTTATTATGTCCCAATTGGAAATCTCTTTATATGAACTAATTTTATTGATTTCTTTTTCGCAAGTCATTTTTTTTTGTTCATTCTTGGAATATCGCCAGAAAATGAAATATGTATGTACGTAGGCATTCCCTAACATTCAGTATTAGTTTATTTGGATATATGTCCTTTTTCATTCATTTGCTCATATATTCTTCCAGCCCTTGTTCTCATTAATAATGCATACAGCTTTGAATGAACATTATACGCACAGTTGAAAATTACTGCATGTGTTTGTTCAATTTATTGACATGAATGTGGCAAAATTGGCTGCCACATAAAGTCACACATGTGTAGGATATATAAACTTGTTAGAATAATTGACAACTTGCTGCCGCACTTGTAGAAGGCAAATTATTTTTACCATATGCAAAGAGTGCATGTTATGTTATGGCAACAGTATAAAAGAAGATTTTGTTTTGTTGTTCTAAGTTTTTTCCTACACAATTGAACAATTTAACTCAAGTCAAATTATTGCAATTGTTTCCGCATTTATTGTCACACACACACAAACACACGCATACCCACAATCAATTTTATAGGAATAATTCGAATATGAATCAATGCTTGCAATTTGTCGTTAATTTTGTAAGAAAAATAAATAAACTCATTTCAAGGAATAAACGAATTAGAAAAAATTATCTACTACTTTTTCCAGAAAGTTGTAAGACTTAAAAAATGTTTTTTTTTTCATTTAATTCTGTATACTTTCCCAGTATTTTAATTAAGTGCACTTCACTTGGCTCATTTTCATAAACCTTCAACCCTAAAATAATAAATAAAATAATAAATAGATTAATGGTATAAACACAATTGTGACGAATGACGAACTTCGCACAGCACGACGAACTTATTATCAAAAATTCGTTGCGTAAATTCGTCGAATAAGACACAATTAGAGCGAAAATAACAGCTGCTAATGTCATTTAAAATTATATGTTATTTAGATACATAAATAAATGAAAATTGTTAAAACATGAACAAAAACATTTTACGTTTTGAGCCCCTTATTAAAATTATAAACATCATGTTCATGATGGTAGAAACTTTTATTTCAATCAAATTCCACCAATTTTCATTAATTAATTAATTTTCTAATACATTGTTGTTTACATTTAGCAGGTGACAGTGTGACCATATTTCAACAAAAAAAAAAACATTGATATGAGAAGATAAAATAATGACAAAAACGAATTAAAACAATACTGTATATAATTAAAAAAGTGGTTATTGAATTTATGTCCTGTAAATAAAAAAGAAAACAATTCTTAAAGCAAAAAGGTAATTTATTTACTATACACTAAAAAATGTAAAAGGAAAACGGCCACTCTGCACCAATTTATTCGTCATTCGTCGGCGTAAGAAATAGAAATAAACCTATCGCAAAGTTCGTTGTGCACGACGTATTTCGTCCAACGTACATATTGTGTGTATTTTCATTTACACAAATGTGTTTTATTTACAACGACGAATATTCGTTACGAAAAATTCGTCGTTCGTCCCAGTTGTGTTTATAGCATAAGACTATTGCTATTTAATAATAATAAATCCTAAAGTTGATAGGTTGTCATAGTTAAAGAGGATATTTGAACTTCTAATAAATGCAAATTGATTGTGGAGCCGAAACAGTTTTGAATTGATATGCTGGATCAGTGAAAGACGAAAAGTCAAAATCTCAAGAAACTATAATTTATTTATTTATTTACATAAATGTAACTTATTTATATGAAAATGAAAAGTGAACCCTCTGCACACTTCGTATAACTTGGATGATCTGTGGTTACAATATTTACAAAACGGATTGTATACCAACATGTGAACATGCTACATACAATTGTCCATGTAACAAAACTGGATTCTAAAAGTTCACTCGGAAAGTTCCTAACGATTGCCCTTGCTCCTTATTAAGAGTAACCGCAAAAGCGAGACGAACAACAAACTGACGGTGTTTAAACTGAAACGGAATATCGGATAAAACCATTATGAAACAACTGAAGACAAATTTATTCCCATTCGCAAAGAAAAAGTCGTCAGAAGCCTTTTCTTTTTCAGTTCATCCCCATTACCGGTGGAAACGTCTATGACATGATTTAATATTTTAACAAGAAAAATTTGCTAAATTGGCTCAGAATAATGTGGCTGCAAAAGTCAGAGTGCTAAATATAACTTTATTCATACAAAGTTTAGAAGTTGCAGATCATTTTCAAAGAAAAAAAAAACATTTATTTTTATGGTATTACTCTGAATATTTTTAAAGTTTTACTTTTTTGGTACATGACCACCTGTTAGACTGTATACTCTGTTGAAATTTCAAGTCACTTCGTATGTTAATTTAAAAGTTACAGGTATTTTTGAAAGCAAAAATAATAGTTTTAAAATGTATGTAACGCATGAACCAATACATATACGAGGTTTGTTCAAAAGAAAAGGTGAATTTTGTGTTCTTCGATTACAATGACGTGGTGCATCATGAGGTCTTGCCAACAGGTCGTACGGTTAATAAGGAATACTACATGGAAGTAAAGCAATATGGCTCAAACGATCGGAATTGTAGAAAAAAAATCATGGATTCTGCATTACGATAATGCACCAGCTCACACATCAATGCTTGTTCATGATTTTTTGGCCCAAAACAACACCCTAATCATGCCTCAAGTACCTAATGCACCAGATTTGGCTCCCTACAACTTTTTCCTATTCCTAAAACTGAAGACACTAATGAAAGAAAAGCGTTTTGCAACAATTGATGACATAAAGTCAAAATCGAAAAAGGAGCTGATGGCCATACCGAAAAGAGCATTTCAGAAGTGCTTCGAGGATTCGAAGAAGCGCTGGTATAAGTGCATTATATCTGAGAAGGATTACTTTAAAAGGGATAAAATAGATATTGCTAGATACGAAAAAACATTGGTATTGACTTAACCTTTCAAAATAAAATCGCTTCACGCATTACAGAGACCATCAATTATGCACACAATGCAAATTATTGTTATATACGAGTAGCACATAGATTAGCTAAAATTTTATGAACAATAGCTACATAAGCTTCCAAAATTTAAAACTATATGTCTGCTCAAAAATTAACGGCAAAAAGTATAAAGCTCCGAATTTAAAGAGATATCTGGTTCTTCTAATAATTTCTCTATGTACGTATGTTGTATAACTTGTAAGAAAAATCAAGTAACTATGTTGGTCGTCTTAGTTTTTGCATGGTAATTCATATAAAAATTCAAATAAAATACCATGAATTAGTCCGTTCTAAATGTTCTTACATAAATATATATAAAAGAAAATTGACATATACCATTGTATACATACATCTATACATAATATATAATAGGAATATAATATAATTGATACTCAAAATAAACAGAAGAAGACCCAAAAGTGTTGTAAATTATGATCAATATTCCGTAAAACATAAATGATGCTGTCAAATTTAAAATAAAAATTGTGAAAGCAAAATGTTCAATAACCTAATCGTTACTTTCCGTATAAAACACTGAAGGCTCTATTATTTTCTAAAAATATTGTAAGACAAAACGGCAGCATTTTTCTTTGTAATCATTTTAACCCTTTTCACAAAAAAAAAAAAAAACAATAGAAAATAAAAAAGTATACTCTGGTTACGGCTCATACTCATACAATTTTAAACCCACAAAAGGACGAAATGTTAATTCGAGTGTTCTAATGTATTTTAATGAAACTGTCAAAATGAAAAGCAATTTTTCATCAAAGTCAATGCAAAGGTTTCTGGATTTATAGCAAAGCAAATAAAATAACAAAACTAAACCGTCTTTAAAATTTTTATTAAACGAAGAGATTATGGCAGAAAAATGGTTTATTCGTTCACATACACACGCATATATATACACACACACACGCAAAAATGTTTAGCCGTAAACCAAATAAAACAGAAATTTTCAATAATAATCGAACATCAAATGTCAATGAACGTCATTACTAATTTTAGCCTCTTATTTTAAAAATTATTATGGGTATTTCTCAGACAGAAATTCAAAGAGGCGTAACAAGAAGGGTGTAATCTTGTCTTAAACCGTTCAAATTGAATAGTATTATAGGAAATGTTACACTAAACATACTTTTTTACAGTTGGTTCAAAGACTTGTTTTGATGCCATCATTAAGATATCTTTACATGGTAATAAAAAATATTACCTCATATCAAAAAATGCTGTAGAATGAGACAAATTTTATCATGTAAATGCAAAATATATTGAGTAGGGCAGAATGCACATATAAAAATTTGAAAGCGGTCGGTAAATGTTCATTTTTTAAACCATTTTAGAAGCTAATGTATTCTCATCACACCAGCATTACTTATTATATATTGAAGGTGTTAACATTTTTATACAATAATTATAAAAACAGAAAAAATCAACTCAGGAAATTTTTTTTGTAAATATTATACAGGGTGGCGCAGAATGAGCTATATGGTTTAAAAGGTTAATAACTTTTTTATTTATGCGATTTTTTTTTTAAATACAGTATATAATTATTTGAAATTAGCTTTGAAAAATGATATCCTGTAGGTGATGTCCATTTTCTGTTTCACACATACGTGCTCATTTTAGCATAACCGTGAAAGTCCAAGTTATGTTGAACGCCTCCTTGTCGATGTTGATGGACTATGCTGCACGCTCTCCCATACACGTTCAATATTTTGACCAGTACGCACGGTAGGTATTCTTCCGGCACCAGGAAGGGTTCTTACAGACTCATGTTGACGAAAACTTCTAATCAAATGGTTCTTTGCTGACGCTGTGGGTTCAATGCGCACATTAAAATTAAAATGACGACGATATGCACGCTGTGTCAACGCAATAGACTGTTGGTTTGAAAAATAAAATTCGATTACTTTTGTACGTTGTTCGATTGTGTAATGATTCATAATTAATTCCCCAAGTCTTCTTCACAAAATGCTGATAAAAAACAAAAAAAATAATAATTAAAAAATGTTATAAAGAATTCAAATCATATAGCTCATTCTGCGCCACCCTGTAAAACGGTAACCATCAGCTATATTTTATTGGAAATTATTACAATTTCCATAATACAAACACAAACTCTTTTTTTTTTATTACAAATTTTTTTGTTTTAATTAATTTAATTTTAATGTTTTCGCCAAAATTTAGGTTATTAATTAAATTTATTTTTATTTGTAATTTGTGAATTTTTTGTTATTAACTCAGTTGAATATCTTTGCTTTGATTTTTCTTATACCTCGTGTTCCCTTTTCTTAAACACGTAGAGAATTCCATAATAGTTTGCTTCCAAAAAGTCTTAATATTTTATAATAATATGCAAAGGCGACTTTAGTAAACTTCGAAAATCTTTAAAGAAAAGTAAAAAGTAACTTCCCTCCTTAAATACAAAAAATAGATTGATCTCTATTTGTTGAAATATCGCCACTTTTATTATAAAAAAAATTATAAATATTATATTCATACTGGCGTGAAATCATCGTGCTTGTGATGTTATCGTAACTTTCATAAACATTTTGGTTTTTGGGATTGTCGTATCGAATAATTTGCTACATAAATAATATTTAATAAAATTGATTTTCGATCAATTCTGTTCAATCAACTAAAAGGTGTCGTAAATAAATGTCTTACACATATGTATGTATGTACGTACTATTAAAAAATAAATATTTTCTTTTTCGTCATTGTGAAAAAATTGTGATATCCCTAAATATGCAATGCTTTACACCGGAACTAGTTATCAAGGCATAGTGTAGAGAAGATATATGTATGTTGTGAAGTGATAAGAAGGAGTACAGTTTAACTCGTGCATATCTCTGCACTTGGGTGGTTTGTTAATTTGAAATAGCAAATAGAGGATTATGTTGATGCAATAATTTTGAAGCTAAAGGCGGCAAGTCAATGTTTTATTGCTCAAATACTGACAGAGAAGGAGGAGCAGTATACACACACATCATGGATACATCATAAAATTTTTTAGCTTGACGTGCATACAACCCACGATATTCCGGTTGTACATTAAATGCATTAATCACTCAGCCAACCGCACTCTATGTTCTATTCAAGTCAATAATTATCGGGACCCAATGTTGCTAAAAATTTTAAATGAAAGACCGATCTCCCATGCAAAACAATACATTCACATAGAATGTATGCAGTTTCATTATCCTCCTCTATTTACAAACATCATAAAATTTAATGAACCTGATAAACCTTAATTTCAGACTGTAGATAAGTTGGGTTAGGTTAGGCCACCAAGATGGGTCGATCCAAGTAACACCGTTAGTGCCCATTTGTTACCTTATTCCCTTAGAAACCAGAGGACGTCACAGCACTTCAGATCCAACCGAGAGCACAGCTCCAAGTTGTCTAAGAAAGGCGCCCCAAAGACTCCCAGCATCGACCAGGCTTTCACAATGAAAGTGCACAATAGGCTTTCTCCCAAAGCGTCTCCATAGCTCCTATACCGGGCATCCATTCTCTAAGCATGTGTGCCGATGGCCCAAATTAATCATGAATTTTCCTGTATACCTTCGATTTTAGTACAACTTGGCGTACTTTTTATTTTATCTAAGGAACCAAAAAACAAAAAATTTTTAGCCCGCTAGTCAATATCAAATTCTAAAGTATCTTCACAAAGAATGGGTAAAATTACAAAAGATATTTATATAGGATTTTTATTATTTTTTATTCCTTTGTCGCCCAAAAAATAAGCTTTTCCTATTGATCCCATTGCTTTCCCAAATATGCTCTTTAAAACTTACTTCTTAAGAGTTCCAAATTTGAAAAAATATCCTTCTCATTATTCTCACTCTTTGTCACGACCCTTTAATTATGAGAACACCTCTAATAGTTTTCAAAAAGTTATTTTGAAGACAGAGTCTCGTAGTGTACATTACGTGATTTTAAACAAATCTAAATTGACCTCTGTAGCTGGAATAGAACCGAAGATATATAATTTTGAAGTTGAAAAGTCTAATGACTTGTGAATTTTAAGTGAAATTATTTAAGTGAATTTATTGGACCCTGTACTTTCGGCCCCTTTAGACCTAGGGGGCAGAAATGTTTCTTTCTTGGTTTCTTATCTAAAATAACAAGTACATCAAGTTTTATTGACATCAGAGGCAAACTAGAAAATATATGATTGATTTGTCGTGGAATTCCCGAAATGTAAACGTTGATGTCTCTCGGCGGGAGCTAAGTTTTGATTATAGACCCATAGTTTCGTGGGGAAAATTTTCATATTTACGTTTTTGCTATACGGCTATTGACCAATATAATTTACCCACCTTAATATACATATGTGCATATATCCCAACAAACAATATAGCAATCAAACAAGCAATCAAAAAGCTTCATTTGCAATAATGTTGATAAAATATGAATTCACAAACAGTGTTTAACAATTCTTGTGAAATTATTATATACAACAACTGTTTCTAAAGTGTGATTGTGAAAGGCAATATGACGATTAAACAAAAACTTATATTTTTCAATTCTAAAGTCTTGTTGTCTTTCTTGTGCATTTAGAACGTGTAAGCGACAGCGCAAACTGGCAAAAAGTACCATTTTTTTGAGCAAATTTATTAAATGTGTTTTACATGTACATTTGGTTATAAATTTTAATGTAAGGGGTCACGCAATTTTATATTAATTATAATTATTATTATTAAAAGTTATAATAATTCTATTATATTTTACATTTCTTGTATGCTTATTCCACAATTATGTGAAAAAGCTTTTAAAAATATTGAAACGAAAGAGCTTTTCTATACAAAAGTTAATACAATATTAGTTCGTAAGCTTATTCTACAATTGCAAGGATTAGTTTATATTACATAGTAATCATGCACATATAACATTTTTACGAGGGTTCCGTTTTGATTTTTTTCAATACATTCCAAAGTCTTTTTCAAGCTTAAGGCTGGTGTTGGTAGGCTTTTTATAATAATTTTCCCAATTCATTTGGTTTGTTGGGATATTTATGAATATTTTGTTCACTCGCACGTGCGTGTGTGTGGTCTCATGAATATACTCGTGTGAATATGTCATATGTTTAAGGGCTGAATTTTGCATTAAAGGAAATATTAATAATAATTTTTATAATTTTCATATAAAGAAATTAAATTCCTCCATAACATGCAAACAAAGCTACAATTTATAAGAGTTAAATAAATAATTTAGCATATATTTCGCTTAACGGTATATGTAAACATTAAAAATTGTAATAACTCACAAATTAAGAAATATTTATTTATATTTATAATTTATATTTATATTTATAATTATATTTTATAATTAATTTTTTTATTATTTATTTATTTATATTTTTATTTTATATTTATTTTTTTTTATCGATATTTAAAATTTGATTGAAAAAATCTCTCCCTTTGTCCGTAACAATGACATTCCGATGACAGTACTTGACATTATTAAATTCGCACCTGAATGCCACTGCTGAACATTTTTCAAGATAGTTTCCATCTTTTAATTGAAAAAACTATAGCGGAAGAGTTAGTGCGAAAACCTGTGACAAATGACGTAGAACAGCGTCAGTTAAATGGCCACCCGCGTGCTAAGCATTAATCGGCTGTATTCGTCTGTTTTGTACAGCCGAAAGAAAAAAAAAATAGTCACCAAAGTGTAAAAAAGAAATAGCTATTTCATTCACTTGTATGGCAGCTTTCAACAATGCACGATAATGTCGCAGCGTCTTTTGAATTTTCTTGTTGTTTTTTAACACTTCTATAGCGAATATTTACTTCATAACAAATTTGCCTTATTGAGACTTAAACTGCATAAATTTTAGTAATTAATTAAATCAACATATTTTTGAAATTTCGAAAACTTAAAAATTGTTGAGAGGTTTAAAAATATCTATTTTTGTAGTTCAAACTTTCCCTACAGTTATTTGGTTATTAATACAACATGAACTACTACTTTAATTCCAGTTCCGAAATATATTTTATTTGTTTTTGGAACAAATCTAGTTTATGAACTTTTGGTCAAATAAAAAACAATTATAGATGAAAGAAAATTTAAAATTAAGAAGGATATATAAAATGAAAAAGTTCCGGCAACGCATTTTCTCGATTTATGGACCTCTGAAGTTTTCTTATCTAAAACTGATTCTGCACTACATTTCTATGTGTATATGGCCAATATTGGTATTATTGGAAAGATTTTGAAGTCTTTCTATGCATGTAAATGTTATTTAAATATCGTTAACTCATGAAAAAGCGGTGATGAGTTTACGAAATTATAAAAAAGTTTTTAGTAAGCTTAAAAGTTAATTATTAGCTTCACCTTAATTAAAAGTTGAAGTAACAGAAAATTTTTATTTTTACAGTACTGGAGATATGATAGTCTTACAGCAATTTCCCTATCGTATCCCTACACTTGCAGATAAATCTGATGATGATTTTATATACTTGACTGCATATCAAGTTAAATAAGATTAATTTGTAAAATTTTCTCTATAAAACTTTTTCATTCACTTGTACCTGCTTATGGATTTTTTATTATACACATTTTGTCTCTATGTATTTGTGTGCGTTGTGCTATTAAAATTTTTAATTCATTTATTAAGCACGTTCTTTTAATTATATACTACATACTTATGTATTCATTTAAGCGTACCACAAATATTATTAATTTTCATTTAAAATCTTTTCAAGAATTAATAAATATAAATGACAAAGTTTTTACCGAATACATATTATTACGGCAGTATGAAGGAGGAAGGCGATAGACAATATTTTGAATGCAGTTTATTTATTTATTTAATAACGTAATCCATAAAACAGATATTTTATAAGAATATTCCACTTATGCGAAACGAATCCATGATTAAAAAATATATTGAAATTTAATGCGTTAATTTTAATGAATGAGTGCAATTATAGTTATACAACTTAAAAGAATTCAAAGTGATTATAGAACTAATATATAGATCAAAATCCACCATCCAGTGTCAGCAATTTATATTTTTATTTAATAGTATTACTGCCTGTTCATAGAAGACGAGTGAAAGTGCAGCTATTGTATATGTGCAGCTATTTGTATATGGAAAACAACAAAAAAAGCTTAAATTTCTCTTGGTTTCAATATAAATGCCCGAACGAGTATTTTCACTAGGTTTCTATATTTAAAATTAACAATATTATGAGTTCTATTTTTAATAGAAATTGTGAACTTTACAGATTGAAAAAATTCCAAATGAAGTTGGGAATTTAAAGTTAAAATTGGGAAAATTCTAAATGAAATTCAAAATTTCAAGTTGAAATTGAGAAAATTCAGTATGTGATCGGTCTGTAAGACAGCATATTAGTAACGAAGGGTTAATTTCACAACTCTCTAATAAATCCCCATCATGTCGTATTGAATCATGAGAGAAAGATCATACAAAGGATGTCATAGCTTGATGGAAGAACGTCATCGTCATTTGATAAAATATATCAAAAACCCTTAGGGTTTCTATACTTCATCATACACTGCTCTTTATAGTAGAAGTGAATTTATTTGTGAAAAAACATAAAATTGTAATACATTAAATAATACAAATATATTTTTCGGAATAATACAGGAATATTTCAAAATTATCAGCATAATGTTCAATAATTAAAACAAATGAAATTACTTAAAATTATTGCATTTCGAAATTTAAAAAAAAAAAAAATCCGCTTAGATAATTTCGGGACATATACATATATATTAATTTATATACATATCAAGCAAAAAAATTAATGCGTTCACTATTTTCATATCTCCTTAAGTACTTCTTTATCTCAATCCATTTCTAATACTATGTTAACAAGATTATTAATTTTTTAACTCATGGAAAGCATATTCAACTCTAGCGATTGATTTATCTGAACTACACAGTTGTAATTATAATTTAAATAAAGTTTTAATTGTCGTACAGGAACTCACTAACACATGCTTATACGTAACCAAATCATGGAACATTCATTGGCTCTAACCACTCATTTAAATGACGAGTTGTTATGTTAAATGTGAACACATGTTCGCCAATGACACCCCTATGTTAAAATCATGCCTTCTTCAGCTAAGTTGAACCGGTTCATTTGCAATAGAACTAATGCATTAACTATTTCTTTTGCATGTCTTTGTTGCTATTTTAGCCCAAGTGAGTATTTATTTGATATTTATTAAAAGCTACGAGTTCTCAAGAAGTTTCAAGTAAATAGAGCATCAACTGTAATAAAATAAATTAAGCGTAAAACGCTAAATTGCCAGGCGTTAGTTTCTGGACTGTATAAATTAACCCCTCCGGCAATCCAGCTGCGAACGATATAATTTAATTTTTTCTTCATTCTAATTTTTAAAAGTGTTTCTTTTTTATAATTATTAACCATTATTATTATTATTATTATTATTTATAAATGTTACCGAAAAATATAACGGATTTTGCCCTTTTGAAAATGATGTTCAGGATTCGAATAACTTGTACGAACCATAAACTTCAGTTAGAAAGAAAGAAATACAAAAATTCCAAATAATTTCCTACGTTGCGTGCTTTTAATACTCGTAATTATGCTTCAGTTGACGAACTTCGCAATAAATTTTATAAATTTTCCTACTGAAGTTCTGTGGCTACGTGCGAGTGTAAGTCTGAGAACATGTCCCTTGCCACAATCTTATTTTTGCGTGAATTAATTGAATTGGTTGAATTCCAAGCCAATAATAAAATATGTTTAAAGTGTACAAAAAAAAAAAAAAAAAATAGCACGATAAACCATATTAACGTTACTTTATATTACACAGTAGTATCATACTTTTTAATTGCATTTTAAGTGCTATTGGTCAACGTAATATCTCCTATAATCAATTGGAAAGTAGCGGCATTTAATTAGCAACGACATTTATGTATGTCCAGAGTAAAAAACACACAAAATACGAAAAGAAATTGTTTGTGTTTGTGTAGATATGCATGTATGTAAACTGCACAAGTAGATCAATATGCCAGTAGATGAAAAATCCAATATATTCTTTTTATTTAATTAAAATTTATTTGGATTCCATTTGGGTATTATTCTTGCTTTATAGTAGACTTCATCATCACAGGGACATATTAAAAAATTTTATTAAAGGTTGGCTTTATGATATTTATATCTGACATACAAGTATCTAAAGAATTTAATTACTGATGTAATTCTTTATCAATAATAATTAACCCTCCATTAGGCGCGTGAGATTTACTCACGCGGTTAGGCGCGGGGACTACATTTGTAGTCCAACTTATTTGGCTGAAATTATATATTTTTTTCCGATAAATGTTCATTTATATCCCTTTCACCACTCACCTTTTCTTTACTTTCGTTATAAGAAAATTAAAACAGTAAATTCATGTTCTTTTGAGTCGTTTAATGGCAAGTTTTTAAAATGTTTGCAGAATTAAAGTGTGTAATAAAAATAAAACAATCAAATTCATTTTCATAGTAATACAATATAGGTATACCTAATATAAACTGATAAGTAAAAAAATATAAGGGCATACAAACGAGTAAACACAGTTCAAATATAGGGCATATTTTATTCTGCAAAACAGGCGGTGCACAAATCTCTCATACGATCCTTGCATGCATATTTACTAAATTTTTGGCAAATTCTTCTTGTGGATTTATTACGACTTCTTGCGCAAATTTGCCTCGGGTTGTGGAGGCGATAAGGTATCTTCTATATCAAGTAGGTGCCAGGCTCGACGCCACACTTCTTTTCACTCGTTAGATATGGTTGGTCGTAGTTCAATTTGCTTCCAAGAAATCGTTTCACTGTAATGAGATCTCAAAATTTTTTGTTTCCGGATTCTTAGCTTTATAAACGCAACTACCATTGATTGCAGATATATTTAGCGAGTTCTAGAATGCTACAACTTCGATATATAGCAAAAATATTACTTCGTGTACTGAAATACTTGTGGTAGTGAATAGTGTCTACTTTATGAAAGCACTGAAATTTATAAATAATTCGATTTTTGCAATAATATAACTTACATTGATATTCCAACAGACAAACTTTTAAATTGTGCACTCTCTAAAAAATGATACGTAATTAGGCGCTGGGATTAGAATTGTAGTCCAATCATATTTAAGTTCGAATAAACGGCATAAACGTGTGTCTAGCCTCTTAACTTTGTACTGAATTAGTAGTTATTTATATTATAGACAGCTACTGAAACGAGAAATGACATCTTCAAGCTAAGTTGAAATTCACTACTGCTTAAAGATGGGTGGATTACATATGTTTTCCACGCGCCTAATGGAGGGTTAAGTGCTTTAAATTTTTCTATATATGAGTTTAAAAATATAGTCTAAATTTTTTTGTGAAATTATCATTTATGTCCTTTTCAAAAATGCATTGGTTGTTTCATTTCATTTAAAATAGATGGTGAATTTTTTTAATTTTCTTCTTAATATGAAGATAAATTGAAGCGGTACTGTCGTTCAAGTTTTATTTTATTTTAAGCACTCACTTTATGAAATCATTTTTATTTTTTTAAAGTAGCACTTGAAAAATGATTTTTCTACCCAAATGCACATCACAAATTTCATATTAAATGTAAATAGAAAAAATAAACAAAACAGAAACAATTCCATATACAAAAAAAAAAAAACAAAGGGATGCTTATGCTGCACAGTAAAAGTTTTTCCTTTATTTGTTACTATTTCTGTTTTATAAAATGACAGTCGTGCTGGTAAGGGCTGGTTCACACACATCAACATTAATAGCGTTCCGTTGCCTTAAAATTGAGGGGTATGCTGTTGTCTGTGAATCTAAAGTCGTGCGTGCGGCAATTCAAAAATTTTTGTTACATTTGAATATCAGGGAAGTAAAATAACAATTAAAAAAGCTCTCCTTTAGTTTACAAGTGACTTACTTCATCAACATAATATCAGAGACGCAGGGTTGTGTAATGATTTAGCCACATCCCTTACTATTCACTGCGTTTATCTTCTCTACACCATCTCTTTTCAACTAGTTCCGGTACGGTGCATCGCATACGTAATAAAAATCCCTTGAATAGTAGACCAAGCAAAAAAATCCGCATCTACTATTTTAGTTTTCAAAGTCAAACTTGATGTGTGTGAACCAGCTCTAAAATACCCTTTGACTGACTAGCTGTTTCATAGCTGATAAGCTTCTTTAACATTCCGGTTGGACTTGTTTTCTCATATTCCACCTTTTCACTGTTCTCTTACAATACTTTTAATCCAATGAATGCATTTTCCAAATGATTGAACAATTGTTGGAAAGATATCAATACATTTTACAATAAACAGATATCTATATATGGATTTAAAGTTTGTATGTAAAAATTATATTGAATTTGCATGTACAAAATAATGTAAATAGCACTTTAATCATTTAATTTATCTTTTTCATTTTACTGAAATTTGCTTTTTATTTTGAATATCAATTTCAAATATTTATAGAAACCCCTTTTTTCTTCTCTTGATGTTTTGCATACAACTTTTCCTCTTTTTCTTTCGTTTAATTCTTGCTTTAAGTGAAGAGCTTTACAAATAATCTTTTATTTAATTTGTATAAAACAGAAATCTCAAGAATTTGTATATTGTATCAACAATTAAGAAAAAAAAAATACATAAGTGTCAGTCTACATAATGTTACGGTTGACATAAAATTTTGGAAATAACAAGGGCAGGGATGTCAAAAAAAAGTTAAGAAATAATCCCATTTCATTTAAGTCTAAATACATGGGTTGATATAAATGTGTCAGAAGAAATTTTCAAGAGATTTTGTAAGATAATTATTATCAAAGTGAAGCAGTATTTGGTAAGGAAGTTTTCTGTATCTCTGACACCATTCTTTATACATATATTGTTAAAAGTGCTATTAAGAAAATTTTTCTTACAAATAATTAAAACAAATATTTGAATATACTACATACATGTATGTACACTGCGATTCACATGAATAGGTGCAGTGTTTTAGCAATCAATTAGAGCTTGCATGGTCGCAGATTACCTTACAATATTTATCGCAACTGTATAACTCCATTCCAAATAGAATTTATGAGGTAATTTTATCGAAAGAAGGAAGTACACATTATTAAGAATTAATAAAAAATAAAATTAATAAACAAAACTTAATTCTTATCGTGCTTTTTTTATTGTTTTATAATATGAACCTATTCAACTGACGCAAAAATAGTTCACAATTTTCTTCGCAAATTATAAAAAGAAGTACTTATTATATTTAACTGAACTTTTTCAAGTCTTCTTTGTGTATACTCTTTTTCTCAATTGTTAAACCTTTAATAAAAAGTGCAAATAATTCTCTGCATGAATTATCCTGAGAGCAGCAAGCTCTAATTGATTTCTAAAACACTGCACCTATTCATGTGAAACGCAGTGTATATATTAAACATGCACATGTGTATAATGTAGTATGGTATTATATGTATGTATTTATTTATTGTAATTTTAATATGAACGGAAAAATATTAGAGGGAAGGTTTTAGTTACAAGAAGATATTACCTTTTTTGCCTCACATACACTTCGGCCAAAACCTGAGGTATTTCTTGAACTTATGCGATCTCTGAAACTCACAAATGTGATTTGTTTTTGTGCTCGAACAATACATTTAGGTTATGGAAATTTGGAACCCAGGACTGTTTTGGTTTTGTAGTCAACGTGCAAACTACTTCAGCCATCGCCACCTTCCTTTAGCATAATATATTATTATTATATAATTGTGTAGTTTTTTTATATATATAAACGGTTTTAAATACAATTTTTTTTTATTTATTTAATAGAAATATACTTTGACATTAAAAAAATTAATTATTGAATTATAGTAAGCATTCAGAAATCGTATTTAAATTTTTGAAATATATTTCTTATAGTTCTTAAACATTTGATTATAATAAATTTCTGCTTAAATGATTTTATTTTTTAAATTTTTTTGTAAAAAAAAACCCACAACAACGTCAATCTCTTGACACAATCCATCAATTTTCGTACATTCCTTCATAAGTCAAGATATTAAAACTATTACATTAGTTGCCCAACGTGATACATGAGTGGGAGGAAGTTAATTGACATTATTCGGAAATACCGAATTAAGTCCTAGATTTAACACAGCACATTTGCCTAGTGACGATTAAATAATTCTTTATTCTAGTCTATATTGCATTTGTTTTTAACTTTTACAGCGAAGAATTACAAACTTTAGCTGTCACAATAAATTTATTTTTATTTGATTTATTCAACACGATTGAAACTGAATTACGATTATTATATTATGATTGTATTTTGGTTAAATAAATATAGCAGTAATCATGATTTATACGACACTTTTTTTTTAACATGCCATTACGGAGAATAGTAGTAACATTTTCAACAGAAATAGTTAATTTTTTTACATTTCAACACTGGATGGACACTGTTCGTCGAATGGATGAACATTATTTACTCTTTATCATATAACTCTTTTATGAGTGATCATATTACACTCTTTTTGTCAACAACGTTATATGATACCGAAATCTTTAAGTTTCTGTTGTTTTTAAAATTTACAAAAAAAAACCAAAAAAATTTAAATTCGTATCGAGAAAAATTTTTATTTTTATATGTATTTAAAAAAAATGTTAAAATAAAAAAAAATTTTTGTTTTTTTTTTACTTTAAAAAATGTTGGAAAATTTTTTTTTTTATATTTCGTCAATTCGACGAAGAGTAACTTTAATGTACTAAAATGAAGAGTAACCAAACAGGGTTAATAATTCATGTTAATTTGATGAAGCAATGAACGATGTCAGCTTCATATTCATCTTTTAAAATAATTCGAAAAAAACAATATTTCATTTTTAATGCAAAATTTAAAAAATAAATGGCATCATCTGCCATTAACTCATTTATTTGTTTTTAATACTTTTTGCTGTTAACGCGAAATCTGATTTAAAGCTTTTAGCTGCTTGTGAAAAGTATTTGAAACCTTAAGAGCTAAATCTATAAAACTTTACTACCACTTGCGTTTTAGTCTTACTTTTTTCACAATGTAATTTTGTTGCTGGCAACACACATTTAATGTATTTGTTCTTTCAGCTGATTTCTGTAGTTGTTACTGTTATTGTTGTTCTTTGTTAAAGTAGACACGTAGAAACCCGTTTTTTATATTCACAGAATTATAACTGACAGTTTAATGGAATGAAAAATTACGCCACTTGTCAACAACAGTAAAAAAAATATAAGAAAAGTGTACGAAAAGAAACTCAACTTTCAAGAAGTGTTAAGTGTAGAAACAGCCAAGGGTTTTTTTTTACTTTTATAGCAAAAGAAAATTATGCATCTCTATTATATAAAACTTTTAAAACTGCTGTTAACTTTGTGTAGAAAAAATTTATATATTTAAAGGATTTAAAAAATTTAAATAAAAAAAAATTTTTTCCATGAACCACTTTTTTTTATTGATTTCACATTAATTTTCTGTAAGAATAAAATAAAGTGCCATTAATAAAAACTTTGAAAAATTTTCAATTTTCTCATTTTCTCTTTTCAAACACCGCAACACAAAAGAACTTTGCTAACCTTTTCTTACAAAAAAAAAGGAAAAACAAAACAATGGCAGCAAGTATTGCTGCAAACTTATTATAATTATATCTCTTATGCATACAAGGAAAAACTAAAGTTTTCCTCGATTTTTAAAAATGCGGTTGCAGGTTATTGATATAGTTTTACCACACATTTTTGTATAGTTTGTGTTATAATTTTTTGCTTATTGTTACAAAAAAGTATTTTATAGAGCAACTACGCTTTGCAAAACGGTATGAGTACGAAATTAATCAAGTTTTTGATTTACTTTGTTCCATAAGCGATTACTTTTATATTTCGATTATGAATTTAACATTAAAAGCACAAATAAAAACTTCCTTTTATATCTATAGCGCGTTAATCTATTAGTATGGTGGTTTTCAGGTTCATTTACTTGTACAGTAAATCTTCATTAACGTGGCCGTTAACCAAAGCTATAATGCAATCTATTAAAAAATAAATTAATTGAAGTCAAAGCATTTATGTGCAAAATATATATTTCATATTTTATCACACTTGTTTATTTTTAAAATTTTTAGTTAAATTTCTCACATTCTATTCAATATGCAATATTGCTTAGCAAAACCCTGTAGGAAAACATGTATCAATTAATCCAAAAGTGCTGGTAGCGTGATCGTTGAAATAAGAAAATATTACATAAGCCTTTTAAAAGTGTTCAAAAAGAACCATAATAAATGACACTATGGCAAATTGGAGTAACAAGTATTAGACCACCACGTGAAGATTAAATATGAAACCGCTTACACAACATTTTAACAGTATACGGTGACTCCCTACAATAACAAGGTGTTAAGAGAGGTTAGAATAGATTAATTGCCGGACCCTCGCCGAAGAGTAGTATTACATATTCTTCGTATTAACTGTTATGAACTACAAGTGGGGCCTATCGTTCAGAAACCAGTTGCCGTAGAATTTTGTTTTAGTTATTTCGTTAACATGTCACAAAATGTGTCAAAAGTTCTGGATGATTCCCCCCTAGTTCATCCGCATGTAAAAGTGACTGGTCCTAGTCCCCTATCACTTATAGATCGGTCACATGAGTAGTTTTGTATTACATAATTTATCAACAGGTTAAAGCAATAATTTCATTCTACCTTCTAGGTTTTCTTAAAAGTTAATAAACTGTTAACAAAACTGTCAAGTTTATTAACTGTTAAGGATATATTGAAAATTAAACAAATTAATTATAAATTTAGGAGAAAAATTTCCTCGAACTTAATAAATATATGAATAGAATAATTTAATAATTTTTGTTTAAAATTAAAGGACAATTATTTAAAAACACTAATCGTATGGAAATAAAAAATACGTATGTTATATTCTCCTTATAACGTTGAGTACTTGAAACGAGAATATAACTTTTCTTTAATGAAAATTTGTAGTTATAGTCTAATCCTTCTTCTAAGAATTTCAGATTATATAGAAAAGCACATTGACATAATACTATATAGTTTTTGTCTCCTGCAGAATTATTTTTTACTTTTTAAAAGAAACTCATTTGCACTGAACCATTTCCCTTATTACCAGAACAACAACAACATAATTAAAGTATGTATGTACATCGTATCATATTTAATATACATTATTCATAGCAGACAATGAATAATGAGAAAAGATGAATATTTAAATGTCATTAGTGAGACTAATAGCTGTTGCTGTCAACGGAATAATATGCAATAACTTACTTCTTAATGTATTAATTTTGTGTACCTTAAAGAAATTGCTAATTACTTTCTGAGCGAAGAAACCATCAGAAGTGTGTTTATTGGCAGTATTTATATGATTAAGTCCAGAGACCTCTGGAATGTAAAAGTTCCGGGTGTAAAATTGTATGGCTTAATTTTTCTAAAACACTGCTATTGCGAGCACATTTACGAAGATTCGCGTGTAGAGGAAGCTTATTAATATTTTTAAGCCATAGTAGCTTTTTATGAATTAATTTACTCGCTGAAAACTCTTTGTTAAACTAAACATTGAAGATTTGCAAAAGTGAATGAAATATTTATTTATCTCCTTTTTCGCACAATTTTTCCAGCTGTAATCTTGCCTTACTGGTCTCAATTGTTCTTGTACACGAGAAACTTCACGCCTCCCCCCAATAATAAATAGCCTCGTGGTGGCAAATCGTATGATCTTGTCGCCCAAAGGACTGCTCCCAAACGTAGGATTAATTTCTCACAAAACTAACCTCTAAGTATGTATCGTGGTGCCGTCATGGTCACAACAGTTTGAATAGTTCGGTAGGTCGATTATGACGATCATAAAATGGACGCAATTTACAAAACATATTTCTCATACAGCACGAATTTTGCTAATAAAATTCAATGGGTTGCAAGCGTTGTTTGTTTGTTATTCCGTTCATGGTGAAATAGTGAACCTTACTGGGCATTTTTGGCATTGCTAAATATCAGGAATCTTTTCTGTACACTGAAAAACCAAATAGCAAAACAATCACTATTTTCAAATTACGACGCCCTGGAATTCGATAAGGAGTGCAGTAATTTTGGATAAAATAACTTTTTAAAAATGTTTGTATGATTTATATTTTAATATCACCCAATGTACGCTGTACTCATGTATAGATTCCATTAATATTGTAAGTACATATATTCATTTATATGTATGAGTATATGCATCCATCACATTATGGAAATTATGTACATTAATGCCATAAGAACCAATAGACTTTTAAGAATAATTTGCAAAATATAAGATAATTAATTTTCTTAAGTACTAAAAATTCAAGAATAAAGTACAGAGGAGTATGTAAAATTTATTAAAAGAACAAAAAACCTTAAATTATATGCATTTATCTACACACATGCCTGTTAGCACCGAATAAATAAATATGAGTTTAACAAATATATAATTTTCAATTATATTATACAGAAACATATATACAATCATAGATGTGTGCTCCGACTGATCACTGATCGGAGAATTTAATAACAAAAATTTCCTCAGAAAATAATAGCGTTTACAAAACTTTAATTTTTTGAACTTTCTTCCTTCTCCAGTATAGTAAGAAAAATATTAGTTATGTCCTTTCTATATTAAGATAACGATCTACAGATATAAATTATTTTTTGTTCCGTATTAAAGAATTTTCATTTCGATCGGTGGGAAGTACTTGTTAACAAAATACATACTTAAATATATTTCATTAACTATTTATTGATCATATTTGAGTAATGGTCATTCTGGAAGCTTTATAAGTACGTACGAACGTACGTTAAAAATATATGAGTACGTACGTGTTTGTGTCTGATATAAAATTTTCCATTCACTTAATTTTTATGAATTTTCTACATTGACATGCATATACTTTACGGACTTTTATAAATATGTACATCAATGTGTATGTGCAGGCATGATATTGTCTTTCTAAATGTGAACACAGAAGTGCACATACATACATACATGTGAACATATCTTATTTACTTTTCCTTGCCTTAGTTCACATAACGTTGTATTATTTTATCTGATGTGCTTAATTTTTTACTGATGGTTTTCTTTGCAGCACTTGATAGAAGAAAAGAACCCGAACACTTCTCATGACCATTAGTGATAATTATAAAGTTGTCAAAAAGTAACAAATTGTATGTTTCTAAGGACAGCTATGCTGTAGAAAATGACGACAATAATTAAAAATGTCATTGCAATATGTAAAAACTTTATATGAATTTTCTAAGATAAACAATTAATTGCGTATTAGCAAAAACACACATTTGATATTTATAATAATTTTAAAATATCAGCTGACTAGTATTATATTAGGCATTATTTTTAGCACAGTGTAATCCGTTTCAAAATAAAAGTTAAGAGTTATAAAAATGTTTAATCTCTGTGACTATTACTACGTTTATACACATGATATTTGTAAATGAAAATACTTTGAAAGATATATTTTTACACTCGCATATAATTTTTTCCCCACTGTTAACTATAATTTCTTTGTTTATTTTTTTCCAAAAATTTTTCCAACGAACAATTTCGGTTAGCATATTTTTTCATGAACGCTAAATTTTATTTATTTTTATTCTCAGATTTTTACAGATCTACCTGAGCAGCAAAAATTGTACAATCTTTGAAAAATTTTTATTTTCCGCATTTTATTTGAAAACAGTTTCGTTACTCTTTAATGAATTTTGTAATTTAATTATTGGCAAATAAAAATTTAACTAAACATTTATACGGTAATGAAATGAAAATGAAAGTAGTACACGAAATTTTTGCTTAAATTTTCCACTTTAATGTCTAATTATATTTTATTTATTGTTTTATATTAAAATATATATACGTATCGCAATGGTTCTGCTAAAGGGAGTCATCTCAAAATTTACAATATTTTTTTTTTAAATTTTAAAAAATTATGCCACTGTAATGAAATTGAAATAAGAAGTGCAGAAATTTTAAAGGAAAATTATAAATTTGATATAACATAATTAATCTTATAAACAAGTTTTGCGTATAAAGTTCTTCAGCCTAATAAATAATATTCAAAAGCAAAGTTTAATAGAAACTCTTTAAAAAAAGTTTAAACTACGATTATATTTAAAAAGTCATCAACTGTAAGTTATAAAAAAAAATTATGCAGGAAAAAAAATTGTGTTGAAAATAATATCGATTTTGGCATTAAGCCAACTAAATAGATAAGTAAATGTAACAAATAAACAGACAAACAAATAAAACAACTGGTTTAAATATTGCATCTCTCATAAAAATTATAATTTTAATAGAAAAGAATAGATTATCACATCATAGTGTAAATAAATGAAACAAAAATACGCATAAATAAAAAGAAATTGCTGACATGGTGGGCGAAGGCACACAAAAGCAGAAGAGGTATATCATCTATAGATCAAAAAACCTACTATTTAAAAATACACATGTGTGGTGTTGTTAAGCTGTAAATACTTCTGTATTGCATAACAACTATTTAACAAAACAAAATAAATGTTTTATAACACAAAAACAAAATTATAATAATCATATTTTTAATAAATATGTTCAAATATCAAGCGTGTGATTATGCCATGTGTTATATATTTTCGATAGTATTTATGAAAGATAAATTAATTATTTACGTGTGGAATATGCGTATTTGAACTGTTTTTCTTAGTTTGTAGTCCTATTGAATTCACTGGGGTAATTATGAGGAAATAATAGTGTTACACTTATATACACTGGACAAAAAAATTTTTCATATATTCCAAATCGATTATAATAAGTTATTTTTTAAATTAAATTTTCGTAACAGCAAAATAAAGAAAAATTTTGTATTCTACTAAATCCACCAATAAAGAAAAACTCGCCACACAGTTAAATACTGTTCGTCTGAATATTTTTTCCACCGACTGTATGTACTCGTCAACATATTTCATGACAATATACGAATGTACGTTGTACATGAGCAGTTATAGAAGATTGTTAACACAGAACAAAAATTTATTTAAGGTTTAGAGGAAAGTAACGATGTTTTTTCGGAACATTGCACATGCACAATATTAAAACAAATTGATAGTTTGAACGTGAACTATCAAAAAATCCCTTTAACTTTTAAAAAGCGTGTGAAGCCGTCATGCTTCATATTAAATTATTGAAAATCTATATTCAGTTTTTAATTTCTTTATTTATACATGGCTAAATAAATATATACATACATTCATATATAAAATGGCGTTGGGCTTTACCAGAATTTTATTTGAATTTATTTTAAAAGTTCTTTGTTTTTTTCTTCTTTCGATTTAGTACTTTTTTTACCATCGAAAATTTTTTTTCCTTTTTGAATATGTTACCGTAAGAGATATGTCAAATTTCCAACCATATCGACTTTTTTGTAGATGACAGCAGCATTTGTGACTCATATTCATTTAGTCGTAGGCCAACATCGACCATGATCGTGGCACTGGGTAGAATATGAGTAATTCATTGAATAGTGACCTCACGAAAATATCATAAAGGTGTCACACAATTTGGGTGGATTTCAACGGACAAAAGACCCCCAATGCGGCATGCTTACGCATCGACGCATGCACGATCACGCTGGCTCATCTGTAATAATGGGCGGTATAAACATTGCGGAATCAGAAGCTCTTGATGTTATTGGCATGAAAATTCAGTGTGATGTTCGATGGACTGGGCACATTTGTCAGGTCATCCCCTGAGTGCTGGTCCGAGATAAAAAAAAATTTAAATATATTGCTAAATGGAATTTTTGGTTTAATAAAAAATAGTCTAAATAGAATTGGACTCAACTGGAAGTTACAGACAAATTCTAGTCAATACGAGAAGTATTGAATTTCGAACGCCGGAATTTGTACCATGGCTTCTATTATAACAATCACATTTTACCATATATATGACGGATTTGAATGGTATGCTATCAAATCTTATGGTCATATGTCATAAAATATTGTTATGCTTCTAACAAAATGTTCTAAAATAATACGAATATGAACAGCACCAAAGAAAATGTACTTTCTGCACCAGCTTTTTATTACTTGCCTTTATCTGCTTATTTTTGGGGTGTCGAAAGGAATGAGGTATTAATTATTTTTTTGTTAGCTGATATAGATTTGAGGAAGCACACCACATTAAAATTAGAGGGAGGCAGATATTTGTATGTCATTATTTTAAAATATATGACTTTATTATTAAAAAATACTGTATCGTTTTATGCAAAATTAAATTTGACGGTTCATTCAAATTATAAATTTTGACACTATCTTACTTTTAACTTAATTTCGAAAAACGTTTTATATAGATTTAATTCATGTATATATGTCTGTATAATAAAATATAGAATTGAAATTTTACTGATTTAATTTTCCCCCTTTTTACAAACTCCTCCTAATTACTATAGTTATTATTTATTTTTTCAAGAATATATTTTTAAAAAATATAGATTAAAAGCTAATGAACATAAATTTCTGTTTCAATATTTAATTAAGTCAACAATTGGCATTGTCTTTTTCTTAGCAAATTATGTTCTTATTGTTTTTAAGAAAAAAAAAAATATTAATATTCCATATACTGATGCCAAGTAGTTGGTTTGGAAAGAAAACAAATAATGCAAAGTAGTTTTTCACACTCGACCAAATTCAATTATTTAATTAAATGTATACTTGGTATAATTATTGCATAAATCAAAGTCAATTCAAAAAAAATTATACAACAGAATACAGCATTTAAACGAAAAATGTATGCATGGAAAGGAAGCAGGAAAAACATGATAAAGGAATTTCCTTTATCAACATGCATATATTAAATTAAATTAATTAAAGGTTACTTTACAAACCAGTTTTTTTCTTTTATTTGTTCCTATAAATCGTTTTCTATTTTTTTAAGTAAACTTTTTAAAATATAGGGTTTATAATCGACAGTTTATACTTTGGTCTAGCATTTTAGATATGCAGTAGGCACGAATGAGCACTTTTGCTTAAGTAACTTAAAAAAATTTAAAAATCACTACTTTGCAATAAAGAGAATATGTGTATATACGTTCATTTACTAAAAAAAATCTTCTGTCACGAGATAAGCTTACAACCTATTTCTATTAAATTTATTCAAAAGATATACTGCAATACGATAAATTAGTTTGCTTTAAAATTTCCATTTTTAAGTTAGAATAGTATTTTAATAAGAGCGAAAATATAAGGGGTTCAGAAGTACGCTATGAATATTGAAGTTGATAAAATGTATGCTGGTATTTATTTTGTTTCTTGTTTAAATATGAAAATACATTAGTAAGTTCTCAAAAGTGATTAAAACATTGAGTAAAGTAAAACTAATCGTCCAATCGTTCGATTCATTAATCACTTACAATAGTCCTTCAATTCCCGTTTTGTAACATGACGTCAATAAACCAAGACACAAAAATTATTTACTATTTTATATTGTAATAGTTATAACCATCATCCGATTAAATATGACATAAAATAAAAGTGTTTGGTTGTATATGCTTTTTATTTATTGAACTGGTCTCTAACGGCAATGTTAAAATCATTAATTCTCCAAACTTCACGAAGGTGTTGACAAACTTTCAAAAATAGTTTTTGTTATTGTGAGTGCGATAACAAAGCATCCTATGAATTTAAATGCAAAAGAAAAATTTTAATAGCCGGACGTGAACTCCCCAAGAAAAATTATCAAATTTACGATAAATTTATCTTTTGAAGAATGCTTAACCACTTTAATAACAAAGTTACTTTCTGTCGTATCGGTAATTAAACTATTTACCGATTAAACATTTGAAAGAATGTAGTTTAAACTAAATTTCTATAGCAATAGTACCCGCAGTCTCTTTAGATTATGGTGCTGCTGGCTAAGAATTTAGCGTGTTGACTCCGCAACCAGAATATATGCCGTTCGACAAAGTTTTCAGTTATGTCTGACCCAGCAGTCCTCTCATTCGTTGGTGGTTGAGCAAAGAACCAGCAGGGAAATAAAATTACTCTCCTTTAACTTAAAAAGTAATACCGGAACTTAGCAGCAGACATGCAGCAACTGATCTTTACAAATTATCAGCTAACACGCAAGCGCAGAGTTGTACTAGAATTAAGCTACATATACTTCTCTCTTCACCATATGGCTCTTCTCCATACTATCCCTTTCCAACTGTGTCCAATTCTGAAAACTGGACCAAGAAAAAAAAAT
This sequence comes from Dexiosoma caninum, assembly GCA_963924685.1. Classification (NCBI taxonomy): domain Eukaryota; kingdom Metazoa; phylum Arthropoda; class Insecta; order Diptera; family Tachinidae; genus Dexiosoma; species Dexiosoma caninum. The sequence continues at coordinate 90,408,138 of OZ004725.1, forward strand.
ATTGGACGTTTCACATTGCTCTTCAGCAGATAACGTACGAAAAGTAACGAGCTCCCTCACGTGAGATATACAAACAATAACAAAATATTTTTCCCTTTTTCCTATCGCACGTAAGAGACTAACATGATAGTTAGTGTGAAGTGTATTAAATAACAAGTGCACTTAATTTGAACATATTATTTTGAAACTTCTTGAGCTCTATAAAATTTCTAGATGTTTAAAAATTTTCATACAACAAAATTAATTTTTAAAGTTTATTTTGAAAAGAAATTAAGTAAAATTAGCGTCACTGAGTGGGGAACTGACTTTGTAAATTGAACAAACCAAAAAAAAATAACTCAGTAACATATCTGGTGGGAATAAATTCAATAATTCTTCTTAGAATATATGTTTATCGGTATATATATTGGAACCATTTTCATCATAAATAAAATTTTAATCATAAAATTCTCTAATATGCAGCATTTCCTTTATGCTATTGTCAACTCGTCAGTTGTTCAAAAAGTCTCAAAAAGTGAATCAAAAATAAACTTTGTTTAGCTAAACAAACCTACTTAATAAATCAATAATCGAAATTTATTTCGGCTTGCATTTAATAGAATACATAATACTTTCTCTTTAATTTCAAAGTCTGCTCAACTTAAAAAATATACGACACTTTTGTCATTCAATATATTTTTTATATTGTAGTTGTGGTTTTTAAAAATATTTTCTACAAAATACATTTCTGTTTAGCCGCTGCCATAACAAACATTTTAAATATCAATAAGAAAGCAATAAAGGGTAGAGAATAGAGTGTGCATTGGCACCAGCAGTAGCTTTGGTAGTATTTGACATTGTTTTCAAGAGTAAAAGATAACCATCAAGTAGAGACCTCGATTAAATTAAGTGCTTCAATGACCTTGGCATGACAGCCTACTAGTCAGTGCGGTCCGATGAACAACTGAATACAGAGAAATACGTATATGGAGCAGATGGGTAAATATGCCTATTTGTCGATTTCGTTTATTTTATTACTGTAGCTGCTGCTGTTAATATAATTAACACATACCACAACATGATTATATTTCTAGAAAGAAAAACCTTAGCGCCATTGAAAATTTTCTATTGACAACCTTCTAACACTTTTGTACAACAACAAAACAAAGTTTACACTCATAACACATTAACGGTTAAAGGACTTCCATGCCTTTAAAAATGTCCATAAAAAGTCTAAAGAAAAGCTTTATGAAGTATGAAGTGGATGGAGGCAATCAATAATTAACAATAATGACAATAGACCTCTACAGAAGACTTTTTAGAAGAAATTTATTTTCATTTCACTTAGACGTTACCAAATTAATGAAAGTAATTTAAATTAAAAGTTCAAAGTCCAAAGTAAAATAATCGGTTCGTAAATAATCGGGCTTTCTATATTTAATATCGTTTCTTTTCATAGTTCTATTTAAATATATTGCTCATATATTTTTATCAGAGATGTGCTTCCAATCCATGTCCGCTATGTATGCAATGGAAGTGGAATAACATTTCATATACACCTTATATTTTTAAAGAAAGGATAGTTCGATTATACCTTTGCAAATATCTAATAACTATTATCTTGAAGTGTGTTCTGACTCACTAAAAAGTAATATCATTGTCCTTGAGAAGATTTTTAGAAAAGTGTTCAGATATATTTTCAATATTGGGTAGCTTTAATCAGATGGTCAATGTTGACATTACAGAAGAGCCGGAAAACATATAATGCTGCATCTTTTTCACATATATATACAACTGAATTTCACATCTTTCATTATGTTTACACAAACAATATATTGCTTCGTTATTAATATACATCATATGTCAAAAAGTTGGCGGGATTGAAGAAACGCCCACTTTGTAATTACAATGCAAAAATAATGAAAAGAGAGAATGTTTCCAAATTTTTTACAGATGTATGGTTATCAATACATAATATCTTTCAAAATATGGTCGGCGTTGGATGAGTAAATCGGGGGAGGGATTTAGTTCGCCATGTTAATCTAGTTCAATATAATTCTGAAAAATGTTTTCACTTAAAATTACCAAGAAATCAAATTTTATTATAAAGGTCTGAAAAAGATAAATGCTGGTCACGTTGTGATTGCATTAAGTGTAGCCATAAATTTAAGTTGTTTAATGGCTAAATTGTTCTGTTAAACATTTTGATACTTACTAACGGCTCAACCTATTACATGAAATTATGAGATAATTTAAAATTTAAACTATACAAATGGATGAACAAAATACATACAACCAGACCAGACTAGGATGCAGTGAAACAATATCGAAAACAATAATGTTCGTGTGTGTTAACACCTCACCTACTGTTAACGAAAAAATGTTTCATCTAGAACTGTGTGCTTATAAATTTACTCCATAACAGCTGAAGAGTTATTTATTATCCTCGATATTATGATCTCTGGCAAAAGTCTAGTAAATGATTTCATCACGAATATTGCGTAGAAATTTTGTTATAAAACAAGCTGTTCTTCAGCTAAAGTTTTTAATTAAACATTTGCCCCAAATGCTTATGCTTCAATATTATGTTTCTGCTTGTAGTTTTTTTTATATTTTTTTTTTTTGTGAGAATTGAATGGGAAAATTGAAAATATTTTAAACTTACCTTTAACGGCGCTTAATTGGTTGCCAACCATTTGTTTCGCTATAAATGCTGCCATTTTTGCTTAGAGTGTTTATTTACGGGGTTTGAATTGGTACTTGCTAGTTATTATTTGTTTTTATTTATTATTTAAACTTCTTAAAGTTGTTTAATTTAGAGTTAATGGGCTGTACTTGTTGTTGTTGTTATTGTGGTTTTTCTTGTTCTTGTTGTTACTTCGTTGCTTCTTTATTTATTTTCTAAAAAGAAAAGAGTCAAAATAAACAATTTAATTAACTTATTACTTACACAAAAAAAGTTACTCGTACCTTAAAATAAGCTTTTTTACACAATTTTCAATGCATAGATATTTGTTTAGAAAATAAAATAAAATGTACTCACAAAGAGAAATATTATCCAAACATTTACTTTGATACTAACTAATGACCGAAATATATATTAAAATAATTTTTTATTTTTTTTTTTTTTTTTTTATTTTGAATTTTCATTGACAAGAACTTTTCCTATATTGTGAATTTTTAAAAAAAAAATTTTTTTTTTATTATAAACAAAAACCAATTTTCCTGAAGAAGCTACACAAAGGAGTAGCGAAATATTGAAATAAATATAAAATATATAAAAAGACCTTAGGCTTAAAATAATTAGTGTTATTAAAATGAATTTTATTTACCTCTAGTAATTTTTTAATTTTTAAAACTAAATGCACGGATTAATCTTTCGTACGTTATAAGTTCTTATTTTGTGCGAATAAGTTTGTAAGGATAAAGTGTCTTTTAAAATCACAAAGCTCTAATTCTAAAATTTTTATGCATTAACAGAAAAATTTCTGTTGTTTTCAGAACTTGGAAATTGAATAATATTATAATTTTGTGCAATTTTTGCTGGAAGCGAACATGCTCTGTAATTGACAGCTTCTGTTCATAATTGTTGTCAATTAGGACTTGCAATTGTATATTTTGCACTCTAAATTATTATTGGTTTACATGGCGATTATCAAATGATATTCTAATGAAAAAATTGTTTTATTCATTCCTAAATTGTTCAAGCATTATTTTTAACGGCGATTTTAATTTTATGTAAGTTTTATCGCCGTGATAGTAAAAGGCGAATTTACTTTTATGTAAGTTTTATCGCCGTGATAGTAAAAGGCGAAACGTTAAAATAATTTCAATATTGTGAATGTTAGATCGTTATGACCGATTTACTTTGCGGGATTTGTGAGTCAAGTCCATATGGTCAACTAGTTTAACCCTTATGTGAATACCAAAAAAAAAACCTTCAACAGCAAGGTACCCGGGTACCTATATGGAAAAATTATGGTAAACTAACATTTTTAAAGAAAAATATATTCTTGATCTCGGAAAATAACTCCGAGATTTACAATTTACAATAAAACTAAAGGAAGGGTTTACAACATGGATAAATTATTAGGCGAATACATATTCAAACGCAAAACAAGTCGATGGCCACTATCATTATTTTATAATGCAATAGATATAGCTGCATTGGCGTCCTATGTAATATATATAGAAAACAATACACAGTTGCGTTCCACAGACCGTCGCAGACAATTTTTGAAAGAACTGAGTTTTGAATTATGTAAGAAAAACATTGAAAAACGTGCTGAAAACCCGAAAGTTATTGCCCAATCAACTGTCAAACCAGCATTACAAAGTGTGCTTGGAAAAGATTTTGAGGTTTTAACATCAAATATTTCTGCTTTGCAAAAAACTGCTAAAAGCGGACGTACTCCAGTAGTAGGAAGCTGTCACGTGTGCTCGAAACTACGCATGAAACAAAGGAAATCACGTAAATCTTATCACTCTTGTTCCAAACCGATTTGTAATCAACATTCAACAAACTACGCAATATGTATAAATTGTTTGCAAAGTAATCAGTAGAATTTATTTGTAACTTCATATTTCTCTTTTCTTATTTTTCTGTTTATATGAATAAAAATTATTATTTTTGTTTTTGTTTCTCTTCCTGTAAATAAATATCCAAGTATAAAATATTTATAACGACTTTATCTTATTTTGCTTTAGTAATCTTTCAATAATATTGTACTTGTTATAACAGTTTTTTCATATATAATGTATGAAGGTACCCGGGTACCTTGCCGTCCTGTTAAGGGTGTAAGAAATAAATTGGACTACCACGCCAATTCAATATAATTTTTTAGCCTAAAAGTAATGATAATTTAAATTATTTCAATAGTTAGGAGTTCTCAAGAAGTTTGAAGTATGCGAACCATCTGCTTCCATTAAAAAAAAACAAGATGAAAGTGCTAAAGGTACCGGGGTACCTTGGTGTTCACATAAGGGTTAATAACAACAACTTGTAAATTAACTTATATCATATAGGAAATATATCTCCCATATATGTATGTTGCTTATAATTTTATAAATTCTTTGCAAAAGAAGATTAATCTAACGATGGTTAATCTACGACTGGCTATTAGTGTGAACTTAAAACGAAAAAAATTCGTTATCCACCAAGGCGAATGTAAGACACTTTGTAACAAGAAAGTTTTATATCAAGTACTCTTCTTAGTAACAAATTATCTAAGTAGACTTTGGTAGTCTATGATATATGTATATGAGCTTAAATATATGTATAATCGTATAAGCGTTAGTAGAATCAGAAATATGCTAAAATTTTTAAGACCAGTACCGTTAATATTCCAAACATACTTATATAAATGACGCATTCACATCTTTAATATATTATAATAGTTTGCTCCTTTCGTAATGGCTGGAAATATTTATTATAGGTTTATTGTATATATAAAAGTTCTACAAAGAACTCGAACACTAGAAGTAGCTAATTATTCCCCTATTCGGAATTGTCACTAAATGTTAAGATTACTTTACTCTATCTTCAACATAAATTGAATAAACCAAAAAATTTTTCTATTCCAATTCTGTTAAGAAATTGAATTACATATTAGAAACTACATCACCTTCAACCCAAGAAAAGATTTAAAGGAGGCAAAACCGAATTTTGGGAATAATAATTCTCCATGTTGTATTGGAATCTAATAACCACATAGATTAGAAAATATACAAAGAACTAAAAAAAAAATTCTTATCATATAAATAAAAAATTTAGCACAGCCGCTGTCCAAGAAATATTCATTTAAAAAATTATTAAGCACTAATATATCTAATGAAGAAATATTTGAGTATAATACTGGAGGTAGTGATGGCGAGTAGTCAGCATGTTGGCTCTGCAACCAGAAAGACCCAGGTTCGATTCCCAGCCGGGTCAAATCAGAAAAAAGTTATTTCTGAGTTTTCTGTGTTACTGCACCGTCCTTCGTCGGTATTTGAGCAATAAAACGTCGGCGAAGTAAAATAATAAATAATGCGTCAAAAAACATCAGAGACGCCGTAACTTTGCTTTATAATTTATACGCAACTGCAGAGTTGTGCAATAATTAAGCTCTATCTCCCTACCACTTTCACCACCTGTCTATTCTCTACCCTATCCATCTCTCTAGTTCCAGTGCAATGCTTTGCATATGTAGGAGATAGCCCCTGTGCACTGGTTACAGAGAAAAAAAAAATACTTGATCCTTAAATATTTGTGAATGTATTTTATCAGTGTTAATTTACGGTCTTGAAAGAGTGCTAAAATTGTGAAATTTCAACTTATAATACTATTGATTTTAATTAAAATTTTGCAGTAGAATTTTACCAAATGAAGCAATGTTATTACTACGTGAATTTATTGATAACAAGTTACAAACCCAATTCTAAAATGAATCAGCACTATCAATAACTACCACTATATTTTGTAATGTCTGAGCTTTTGTAACTTAAACATCTGCTCCGTATACCCAAAATATATTTGCCGCATTCGCAAAATACTTTTAGTTTATAAAAGGTATAATAGATAATTAAACAAATATAATTTATACCAATACGTTAGTATGACAACAGTTTCAACAAATTATTAATTTAAATTGAAAAATTTAATTTAGATTTATTTTATTAATTACATTCTTTTGAAATATTTTAATTATTTTTTTCTTTTCAGTTACCAAAGTTAAGAATTTTTTTAACAGTTCTATTACTTCGGAGTAAAAATTATGGTAAATTGTGAACATTTCTTTATTAATTTAAGAAATTTTTAAATTTTTATTTCAATCCTGATTTTTTTAATAATAAATGAAACAATAAAGATGAATAAATTTTTATATTACACTTTTTATTTTCTAGTATTTTATTTCTATTGAGAAACCAAAAAAAAAATAATCACTGGAACTTTAAGTGTTTTACGTGTGGTATTACATAGGCTTTTTTTTAATTAAAAACAAATAAATATATAAAATAAAACATTGCATATTTCAAATTCTAAAATAAATTATCAAAAAGTAAAAACATTTTCTTCTTTATTGTCAACTATTTTATTTTCTGTATTTAAAACCCAAAAAAATTTTTTTTGTAAAAAAAACTCACATAAACTCACTTTGTTTAAATTCTTATTTATTGCGTTACTATTTCACGGTTACTTTAATTCATTTACATAGAAATTTTGATAGGATATTGTTTTTGTTTTGATGAATGGCGATTGAAAAAGTTTTGAAAATAGTAGTAATAAATTGGAAAATTTGATTGTAATACAGAATTTTAACATATAGAAGATAGAAAATAGTTCAACGAAACATAATCCTATAAGATATGCAGCACTACTTGTACTTTCAATATTTGCTACTGTTCTTGCTGCTTCCACGCTGTCTAGTAGAATACTAACTGTGTCAATGTGTGACTCCTGTGACCTTCTTTTTTTTCCAATTTTGTATTTTCGTTTCCTTTACTTTGGTTTATTTAAGTATCTATATGTAGCGCTTTTACTCCAAAATATCCAAAACGAAAGCACTCATAAGCAAATTTACTCTTACACTTAAACAGGGAAATATAGAAATTGACAATGTAACGAAAAAAATATCTACTAACGTTTTCCAAAAATATAAAAGCTTTAACGAAAACAAAAAGCACACAAACCTTTAAAATGTTTTGGTAGTGGTATTGGAAAATTCTCTCACCCTTATTATTATGATAACTGCTTTACTGAAGTCGTAAACAAATACAATTTGTAACAGTTCTTCTTCTCTAATTTCTCCATTTTTTAGATTTTCTACTTCTATTTTTCTTTTTCTTGTTTCTACTGTTTTATTTTTATTTTTCTGCTCTCTTTTTTCCTCTTGGTGGTGTCATTTCCAAAAGTTTGCTGTGTTTTGCTTGTGTAGAAAAGAAATTTATTTAAATTTTTTTTACTGCCAAAATGAATGAATTTTTTTGAAAATATTTTGTATTTCCTAAACCAAATTGTTACAGCAAGCTAATCATTGAAAAATGAAAAGAGAGTAGGTTTAGAAAAATATTCTAAAGCTACATTTTTCCTTTATTTGGTACACATTTTTTCTACCATTCCAGATGTGATAGATATATTTGTGTAGGTTTTTCAGATACTAAGAACATGCGGCAAGTAAAGCCGACAGTAAACATAAATAAACAAAAAGTCTTTAATTCCATACGGTGACTATATAAAGAAAATTTTTAAATTCAAATACCTTACATGTTTCTATTCTGAAAGAGAACATTTTGATTAAAAATCTTTCGAACTAAGTTCTAAGCTTACAAAATAATAAATCTTTGCAATAATAAAACGACCAAAAATAATTTAACATAATCGTGTAAAAATTATTTTCTTATAATTAAAATATATAAAAAATAGTATATAAATATCTATATATAATAAATAAAAAGTAAACTAATTTTATTTTATATTTATGCCAAATTTGTATAATATTTAGTGCTACTATTTAATATAAGTAAATAATTAACAAAAACAGTGAGACTCACTTTTTATTATTGCACTTTCCAAACTCGTACGTGCAGATTTGTGTTTTGAAATTACTCATACGCAACGAAGATCTGATCTCTTTTTAAATCAGAGAAATTCGTTACTATTGCAAATGAATTTCAAAGTGATATTAATAATTTATACAGTTTTTATACTACTCAATAAACCTCCTAGCGAAATCTTTTTTACTTAAAATATGCTAAAAAAAAATATAAAATTTAGTTAGCAATAGCGATTTTGGGTATTCCAAAAACAAACAATTAAACTAATAAAATAACTAATGTATTAATAAAAAAAAACAAATTTCCATACAAAATTCAATCAATGTGCCTTATATAAATCAAAAAAAAATTTATAAATATAACAATAAAGTGCTAAATATTTGTTAATAAAAAATTTATTTAAATAAATTTAAAAAGTTAATCACAATATTTAACAGTATCTCAAGGGATGATTTCTTCTTTTTTTATATAAACTCTGACAATAACTTTTTTATCCAATATATTTAAAAATTTTTTTGCGACAGAATATTTTTCATTAGCCAGATATATTGAAGTACATCTTCATCACTTCAACCGCCCTCAGCTATAATAATGAATATAATGATTTCTTCATGCATAAATGTATATATTTAGTAAATTGCATTGTGTACTTTTCTGGAAGCCTTCTAAGCTTATTACTTTTGGATTAAATTCAATATGGCTTTGTGGTTAGACATTTTTTTTTAACAAAATCTTACATTGAATTTTTCATTCTTTGAAAACTTTGAGTTAAATCAATATTTAAAAGTCTTTGTTATAAAACTCTGTAATGTTTATCATAAACAATACCATTTTCCTGAAGAACATATACAAGATAGGGGATTAACTATAATTTTCTAACGTTGAGCTCGAAGAAAAATGGTTAATAATTAATTACTAAATAATTTTTATTAAAATTATTTTTGTATACAATTAGTTTCTTTTCCATATACACATACCTAAATTTATTTATTCCTCATATATATTATTACGTAATTCTCACCGACCGCTGTTAAATAGCATCGCATTCAAATTTTAATAATTTTTACATTTTTAGTCGTCTACATTTACATTTTTTACTTCTTATTTTACACTTTTTTCGGTCTCATTAGTTTGCATTCTTTTTGTGTAGGGCGAGCAATTCCCCTAATACGCCTGCCATTAAAGTGGAACCACACTGTAAGCACGATTTTTCCAATGAATTGATGACTGTATCAAAATTGGTTCATCCATTGAAAAGTTGTGTGGTAACACATATAAAAAATAAAATCCGTCGAATTGAGAACCTCCACTTTTTAAGTCGGTTAAAAATAAAATTTTTTTTAACAGAATTCTACATCCTCCGTTTGCTTATATTCGCTTGAATACTGGGTATTCTTACGAGTATTTGGTATAAAAACATCAATCTTCAGCAATTTCTTATATCAAGAATAAAATTTAAAAAAAAATTTGTAAATAATTAATTAATAAAATTTTTCTACAGAAGAAATGCAGTGAATTAATTAAGATAAGAACGTATAAAATAAACATACATTTTTTTCCAATACAATAAAAATTTTAAAATTAAAATAATACTAAAAAAAAATGTCAGAAAGTAAGACTGGCTCACTTAAAAATTCTTTAATAATGTGGATAATAAACATTTCAGAACCGCTGCTGAACTTATTAATGTACCGCTGATCGCTACATTATACTAAGCACCTGCCAATATTTCAACATTTCTTACAATTGAAATTTACCATGCAATTTTTTGAAAATATTTTTATTTGTACCACTGTGTAACTGAAGGAAAAAATACAGAATACTGTAAAGATAGAGAACAAACTTAAACCTTAGCAAGAGAGTACTTATGTTTTCTTTTCAGTCAAGATTTTCTTTCAATTCAATATTTACTTCCGTTATTACAACACAAAAATGTGGCAAAATGACTGTTGGTATGGCTATTAATCGGCCTGCTTTCATTTATGGTTGTTGTATTGGTTTTCTTTAAATACCTTATGTTTGCTGTACAAGTATTTGTGTTTGCGTTTGTTCCTATTCATGTTGTCATACATTGGTGCACAATTTTTCGACAATACTTATTCAGTTGTTTTTCGTTTTTATTGTTGCTGTCCTGATTTTCATGACTATATTTTAGATTGTTGTATTCTTCTGAGAATCTATTTTGAAGCATTGTACTTTCTAAGTGGTTTCTGGCGCTTTTGTTAGTTTGCTCATCATGCCTGACTAAGTAAAAGGGGACATAATATCTATTGGGAAAAGTGTGTTGAAGAATGTCTTCTATTATATTATTTTAGCTCCCCCTTCATCTTGTTTTTTGGCAGGTAAATAGCAAAAAAAAACACAAAATTAATATAATATTTATAGGAGAATTTCGGCGACTCTTGTTTAAATAATATTTTAGTTTATATTAATCTTTGTATCCATATACGTGTTGTTGGCATTAATTCATTTGGGTTGATTTAAATTTTAATTTTAAAATATTTTATAATTATATTATTGACATTCTATTTGGTTAACTGTTCTATACTAACTACCAATAATTCCACACACAACTTTATAAATGATAATAGCTTTGTCACCCATAAAATCCCGAAAGAGCAGTGGGCACCAGTACAATTTAAAATTGAGAAAATGATAACAAAGCAGTGTAATTGCTGTCCTTCTTAGTATTTGGGATTGCTTAAAATTTCGCATGCTGGTTCTACATGGCGGGAAATGAAAGGGAGTAAAAACTTTCCGAACTATTTAAAAAATATTATTGCAGGTCAGCTGATGCGTTGATCAATCAATGGACTGTAGTTTAACCAGCCAAACAATATATATTACAAATATTTTAGTTTGTTTTATTTTAAAGAAACTCCTTACGTATTTTAGCGTAGAAGAATTTCTGAAATGAGAATGATTAAACAATCTGCAAGTTGACGAAAAATATTAGTCGACTGAAGTAGTAATTTTGTCGGAATTTTGAATGGTCTATATTCGAAGCATACGGCAGTTTTGAAAAGATTTCGCTGAAGTGCTTTAGTTTCTATGCTTGCTAACAATAATGTATCTAATTAATTTGTTGTAAAAATAAAAAATAAGCACAGTTATCAAACGCAATGATTTGAAAGCTTTAATAATTTAAACTGTTTTCCGAGTTGCTTAGAAAATATAAATTTATTTGAAAAATATCTTTCATTAACATCGATTAATATGTATCCTTGATATCAAAGAATATGAAAAAACAGAGTTGTAAGTTAGTGAAGCTTCATCTCCTGTCATTTTTCTATCTATGCCTTTCCTCTAGTTCTAGCACAATGCATCGCATGTGAAGGCGTCATCTCCTGTGGGCTAGTCCAAAATAAAAAATGTACTCATCGTACTCCTACCTGTGAGTATGGGTACATCAGACTAGCTGAATTTCCATAAAGCTTAAGCACTCATATTCAATATTTCATAAGTAAGTACGCAATAAAACTGAAAAAAAATTTTACTTAAAAGAGCAGTTTCCGATTTTTTTAAACCTTTTCATTTAATTTTTTTCTCCTTCCTTATGAATTCAACTTTGCTTAATTTAAACTGTCGATTATTTGGGGTCTCTCTTTTATTTTGGACCAGCACTTAGTTGCGCTGGAACTAGAGGAAAGGGATAGTAGGAGAAATGATAGGAGGTGAAGCATCACTACCTTACAACACTGCTTTTTGCACTTTATTTGTTTTTATATCAGTGTTGTAGCGTCTCTGATGTCTAGGAGATGTATTAAATTTTGAAGCTTCATTTTGGTAACCATTTTTAGTAAATATTTTACTTCGCCGGTGCTAGACAATACCATCTGAAGCCGTTACTGTTCGGTGACCAGTGATTATTCCTTCGCCACTGAAACTGACACAAAAACACACAAATGTACGTCGGAAGAAATGCGAGATATTGTTATGAGTCTGAAACTAGTGTTGAACTCAGCAAAATTTTTCGTTTTGTAGTTAACGTGCAGACTACTTCGACCATCGCCATATGTATTCATTATGGAGGTGATGATTAGTCAGGGTGTTGGCTCTGCAACTTGAAGGACCCGTGTTCGATGTCTGCCCTGTTAGATTTTTTTTCTCATTTTTCATTGTTATAGTACCATCCTTCATCAGTCATTGACTAAAGAAACGTCGACGAAGTAAAATAATAAATAAAATTGTGGTTACAATTATTTCGTCAAATATTCGCCAAGTATTTTCTATAACACAAGTGCAAGAGATGTTTGTTGTGCTTAAAATTTTTTTCCTTTAGATTAATCCTCAGCACAAGCAAAGCCGTCAACAACCCCTCAAATATGTTTCTCGTGTATAAAATATTGTAAAATTTGTTTACAAATACAATTTTTTGAATCTCTAGGACAGAAAACTATTGAGGGAAATAAACTTGTTTTCTATCGTATTTCCAGATTATTTTATATACAAATTAACATGTATACACTTGTGGATTGGCGCCAAAAGTCTAGACTTGATGTTGCCGTTTGAAAGCCAAAATAGATTTTCTCATATTTACTATTGATCGCTGCTTCACAAAAAACCCTCAAAACGTATATTTTGTTTAATACAAAAAAAAAACATCTTCAAATATATTGCGTGTTATGTATGTTTTATGACTTGCAAGTTCTTGGAATAGGAAGTGGAAAATTTATATATCTTTTTTAAAATTTATTTATATTTTTTGTTTGTTTAATTTTTTGCTGTTCTGCAGAAAACCAAATTCATGAAACTCAATATTTTATGAAAAACTACCCTAAGTTATTACTTTCTGTAGAGTGGTGGGACAAATAAACCACTGTACGACGCTTCTATTTCATCATCAGATAAGTACTGCTTCTAATGTTCTTTTATTTTATTTATAAATTGACTCCAATAATTCGTACTCCACACACGTTTATTTACTGTGTATTACTTACCCAATTTTTTTTTACATGTGGCAACTACTACAGCTAAATTTTTTTACTGCTAATAGTTTTATGGTAACGTACCTACATATTTAATATTTATGAGTTTTCCAGCCATAATGTTGAATTGTAATAAATGGTTCTGTATATTTTTTTTTTATATCAAAAAAATGATTGGTGTATGCAACATTTTTTTTTTATTTCTCTTTACATAAATTGGACGCTTTCATTAACATTTAATATTTGACAACTACTTAAGTGATTGAAAAATGAAAAATGCAAAACTATTATTAATCGATTTAAAACAGTCAATTCGCCTAAAAAAATTTTACAAAAAAACACTAAATTGAGTGAATGTATGCCAACACATAAATCAATAATTCCCTTGTTCTGGCCTTCTTTAAAATCAGTGTTGAAAGTCCTTCCAACAGGTGACTTACCAGTGTTCAGGTCAAAAACTAAAAAAATAAAAATTTTGAAAAGAAACGTAGAACTCGTTCAAGTTAACTTAATCAGTTTTTGTTATATATTCTTTTAAACTTTCGTTTGCATTCGTCCACGAGAACTTTTCTTCTGATAAAGTTATGCTTGCTTGCTTGTGAAAAAGATTACCCATGACAGAAGTAAAGCAGAAAATAAAAATATATTGTAGAATTAAATTTGCACCCCTTAACATTTTCGTTTTCTGTTTATCTCCTAAAACAAAAGTTAAACTTTATTGATATGAGTGACTCAGCTTTAATAATTTGTTATTGCAATATTCAGCTCTTTAAAAATCGGTACGCGGGACGTATGATTAATATTTAAATAAACGTGAAAGTTTATATGCATACTTATGTAAGTTTAGTGATGCTACTTTTTCTTTAGTATATATGATATAAATATCAGATTAAACTCCAAATAAGTGTATATCGAATTACAGTATAGCCGCTGCTCCATATTGGCATAGCTTTATATGTACATATTCAGTATAGTACTAAATTGGTCAATTTCATTAATACAAGCAACTATATTAAAGCACATCTCCGAGCTATATACATATATTACAAATGTCAAATCATTTTTTATGTTAATATAAAATCACATGCTTTCATTTCAAAACCTATTTTGTATGGTTATATTATATTAATTAATTCATATTAATTTTACTATAGAAATTTAAAATATCTGTTGATATTTTCATATACTTTATAATTTCTTATAATTGATGTTATTTTGAAGTTAAATATTATTCATAAATATTTCATTAGAAGAATTAACTAAATGTTTGAAAGTTCTACATCTCTGTTAAATAACAAAAAGTGTCCTTATTTAATATTCGTAAAAAGTATAAATATTCAATGCCACGTCATCTGCTCCATATGGTGTTGTCATAAATTATAGAACAACATTAAAAAAACAACCAATATTTTTTACTCACGTACATATATATTTATTTATTTATATACATGTGTACAGGTACGAGTATGTAGTTTATGCAAAATAGTACCTTTATGGCTGAAATCACCAAAAAAAAAATTTTTATTACACACCGGCAATGGTGGCAACCAAAAATAATGCTCTTTGGGATTTATATTCTACATATCAAACAGCTTGTGCGGAAAAAAAGGTTACATATGTTTAATTGTATGAGAATTTAAGCGTAAGGATACTTTTATTCTGTTTGGTAAAATTGTACATTACCTTAAATGGATATAATTTCTGACTGTCATTTGCATATACAGCAATAAATCAATTATGAAAAATATGAGTTTCTTTTTTATGCCCAGAAAAAAAAAGTTACTTTAATTATTCTTATTTGAATCCTATTTTTTTCTTCAAATAATGGCATATTTTGAAAACAAGGAAAATTTTTATCAAATTTAGTTCGTAGTAGAAAATTTGTAAATGAAGCAAAATACAATAGGAATTGGTATTTAATTATAACAGTAGGAATATGTGCGAATGTTCTATTGTTTCGGTTTTTTAAACAAAACGTTCTTAATAAACATTTTGTCCAAATGTGCACTTTTTAACATGTTTTATTTTTGTACGTTTGGTATTTTATATTTTTCTTTCAATATAAAACAATTTTATACTGCTCCGCTATATTTAAAATTAGCAGCAATCTCGTTATTTACTTTAAAATGGTGAAAAATGTTCTCAGTCGAAATGATATAAATGCGTCATTAGCAACCAGAGAAAACACAAAATGTGCAGAGAATTACTCTACCAGACTTTAATGCTGTACAAATTAGCTGCCCATATTATTAATGTATTGCTAAACATAAGATACTTGTTAATTCAATTATGATTGAAAATAAAATAAACTATTTAGACACAAAAAATTTTGAATTCTTGTATTTCCGTAGCGTTATTCCGATTTTGGCAGAAATGACAGTATGAAGCCCAACTCTATTCAGATGTGTCTGATGTACATTTTCATGAATTCTTCCTGCACTTGATAGCGCCGTCCTTTGGTGCTATTTCGGCTCTGCCAAACGTCGAGGAAGTTAAGTGAGAAATGAACTGGCTCGCATTTAGCTGAAAAAATAATGCGTCAACATAACAGCAGAGACGCAGAAGCTTTACAAGTTCCAAGTTAACAAATACACAATAGCAGAGTTGTGTAAAAATTAAAACCTATTCGATGACTTCATTCCAAAAAAAAAGTAAAACATAAAACAAAGCAATGTTTGTAGACATTTCAATTGACTAAATGTTACTTTACTTAAAACAATAAGGCAACCGGTTGATCTCGCGGGTAATGCCTGAAACTTCCTACTAACCTTAACCCAAATGCATATGGAAAGTCAATTTGATACGTCATTAGAAACAAGTACTTAACAGAATTTGGTGAAATTTGCGACAACTGACTTTTTTAAGTCTACAAAAGTCAAAGAATATACAGAAACGATTTGACGAAAGCAAAGGAGTTATTACGATTTCGAAATTTTTTAGTGAAATTGTTAGCAATCGATGTTTCATTTTGAGACTAAGAGCTAATTGGATTTTGAACGTGAACGACTAAGCTATTTAAGTTGTTTACTTCGCTGGTACTATTCACACAGCACAAAGATACAGTAATGCACTTCAGAAAAAACGCAAAATATTTTCATGACTTAGTCTGGAACTGGGGTGGAACCCTGGACTTTTTGGTTTTATAGTCAACGTGCAGACTACTTCAGGCATCGCCACTCTCTTTGTGGTATAACTTGTTTCGTTTTTATTTTGACGTTCAGTGAATTTATAGACATTTATATTGCTTATTAATCAATTCATTGGATATTAGTCATTTAATAGATTTCCTTTTTTCAATTCTTTTATTCCTATTGTGGCATTAGATGAAATGTTTTTTCTGTTATACAAATTTTTGTAATTCCAATTAAATACTGTCTAAATATATGCTTATCAGCCATATTTCTATCTCACATATAATTAAATATTCAAGGGCACAATAATTTGGGGGCATTACTTTGTTAACTAGTTGGTTTGTTAAATAGTCTACGAATAACCGAAAAGGAATATAGAATTTTTATTCTTGCTGAATTCAGAAAAAAATAAATTTAAAAAATAAAGTTAAAAAATTATTTAAAATTGTTTGCGTTTTAAATACATATGTAATTTAAAAAAATTATTTATTCAGAACAATCGACTGGGCTCTATGACATTCAGTAACCATTTTATTCCATGAATGATATGAAGAACATTTTAATTTAAAAATTCAGCGTATAGTAATCCATAATCACATCAGAGCGGCCTCATTCGTTGGTATTATGTAACACCGGCGAAGTCAAATAATTACTAAAAATGGCTATTAAAACAAATCTTCAAAAATACGTCTCTTTGAAACCAGAGGCGCTTCAATACTGGTATATACAAAGAACAGGCAAAAGTAGAATTGTCTGATTACATAATGCATGGTACGTGTAGTGGTCATGGGTAAAGTGCCAAGAGATAAAAAATTAATAATATTTTTTATAAAATTATTACAAGTAATTTTACTAAATTAAATTCCCGTATTTTTACACTTTTTGCCTTTCTTGGTGCTGTTGTCTTAATGTGCATGGATTATTTATTAATCAGCTGAACTCTCTTAAATTGTTTTAAATGCCATTCAATTATCAAATCTGATTAATATGTATATATATATATTTACATATGTATATAATAGCTCCGATAGTGCATCATTCAATATGAAATCGCGTAAATACGGGAGGAAAAAAATTATAAGCTTTGTAATCGCTGCCATCATTCTAATGATTTTGATGAGGATAATGATGCTGCAGACAAACATACTTGTTATGCAGTCAAAACATTATCATTGTATAACATTTTCACTTTTATTTCCATGTTCTTGAAATATTCATACCACTCTTCTTCTGAGGCTCTGGTATGTCTTTTTATGTGTGTGTTGACATTTGAGCATTTGCATGCAAGAAAATACGTGCGTGCATATGTACACTGGATTTGTTAGCATGTATTGCATACAAGTATTTTTTATTTGTTAGAATAATAAAACTTGCCTGACGGTTTTATTCGTTAAGTCAACAATTCCCATATATACAACTAACACACGATGAAAGGGGGAATATGTTTGTGGCTGTTTCTTTTTTTTTATTATTTGTAAAAGCAAACAAAGGGAAATAAAAGGCAAAAAACAGAAACTGGGCTGTGACCTAGAATTTTTGTCAGCATAATCATCATGAACATCAGCTGCCAGCGATATGAATTATAACAATAGAAGAAAAAAGCATACGTTTACAAAAAAAAATCAACTTGTTTTTCCAACACACTTTTGTTGCAAGTCGGGGGTTTTGAAAATCTTCTTGTTATTCGTTTTTATTATATTTGAGCAGTAGGAAAAATGTAAACAACAAAACAGATTTCTTTTTTCGGTACTTTAATGCGTAACAAACTTAGAAAAAAATTTTTCAAATTATTTTAATAACAAAAAACGAAAATGTAGTTCATGTAGTCAGAGATTTAAAAGAAGATATTCTTAGCATTGAAATTAAATTATATTTTAAAAAAATATTAGATGGTTATTTCAACAACAGTAATTATTAAGTTTTCGAAAGTGTTAATTTCAGCATAAAAAAAGTAAAATGTTTCAATTCACATGGAAAACATATATAATTGTTCTGCAGTTTCTTTTGCAGTTCCAGTTTTCAAAAAGAGAAAGAAAATAATACCTAAGATTTTAAGTGACAATTAAATGTCAAGTTTACTGTTTAAGCTATTCGAATATCTACTTACACTTGCTTCGTAAGTATTTCAAAAATAAATTTCTCAAGGCAATCAGTTTTTCTCATTCCACACAACGGTAAAGTTATGGGGTTAGGATGTGTTTTCTTTTCAAATATTATATTATGTAAAATAATATTTCATATCAGCACAAAGTTATATGTACTGGCCGATAGAAAAACAAAATCATATTTATGGTACCACATAATCTTTTCGTAATTCAAAAGGTACGAGTTTCGGCGACATTAGGGCACATTCCATTAAAATAGCGATAAAACAACGAAACTCATTAACTGAGGCTTCTCTACTCTCCGGTCAAGTAGCTTCGTGATAGTTGTATTTAATTTTCAGTCAGCTATGCTTATGTAGCTGATACAGATTTTCAATGGCGTTAAGTATTTCCTACACCATCTCAAAAAGCCAAGGCACTTAATGCTGTGTCTACCCTTTGTAATGCTTTGTAACATCTTCTGATCTAGTTTGCGTTTAGTTTCTTAGACCATTTAGTACCAGGTAACATATTGCAATATTTAAACAGCAGATCGGCCAAATCTTTATTAAATTCGCAAACATGTTTGCAAGCGAGAAAAAGTTGCCGATTCACATATTGATAATAAGAAACCAACCTGATAGTGGTTAAAGGTTATGTTTCAAAAAGCTTTTCTAAAACGCTGAACTCAATAATTTACTAATTTGCAGTATTGTAATGTCTTTACCAATATTTTCCATTTAGATGGAAATATTTAGTTTTACTAGCTTTTAGTTCTAATTTTTTTTTTTTGCTGGAAATTAATGAGCAATATTAAATCATATAGACAGATTTACTTTTTCTTAATTATACGAAAATACAATTAAAATGATACATCGCTTTAAGATAAATAGTAAAATGCTGAAACTAGTTTTCTTGAAGTAGAATAAGAATTCAACCGTTTACAATTTCAAAAAGAAATAAAGTTACTTTACAAATACGATTTAATTTAGTAAAGTAATATATAATAAATATTAATCTTACATATAAATACATATACAAAATCTCTAAAAGATTTTCAAAACCAAACAAGGCTTTAAACAACCTACAACTTTTTCTTCAACTTTTGCTTTAATTTTTAATTTTTTTGTGTTGTATGTGAAATATTAAGAATTTGAACTACTTTTCTATGGAATTTGAACTGCTTGCAAATCAAAGAATGTCAAGAATTTTTTACAATGATAAGTTATCTTTAACATTTTCTTTTACGAGAATATTTTCAAGATTAAATAAAAGAAAATGCGCAGAATGAAATACAAGTAAAAAATTTACCGTGAAAAATATAAATTAGTTCCACACCATAGAACACTGGCATTATTAAAGCTTCATTTAGGGGAAATGAAAACTGGTTGTTTTCTCTCTTTTGGAAAAGGTGGAAATAACAGAACAATTGAGTGTGCGACATTGGTGTAGCTGCCAAATTCTGTTTGCCTTCAACCGCAGTAAATGTATTTTCATATTCATTTGCTAATAGCAATTGTAAAGGCTTTTCTTTCCGTGTATGAACAACTATAGTGTGTGAGCTTACAAACTATTGTAAAGATTTATTTGAATTAAATCATATGAAAGGAAATACGGCAAGAAATTTCATGATTGACGATGATTGTATATAAAAGGGATTGGAAAATTTAATCTCAATACTAGTTAAATATATTATTCTTTATTTAAACTTTAACAATTTCAATTAGCAATTCAATAATTGCGATTTAATACTTGAAATGTCGTAACTATCTTCCATACTCATATCGTTGGCTTAACATAGAAAAGTACTCAATCTTATGTTTTCTTCAAATCGAGTTTTGTATGTTTTTTATAAACTACGACGAAAATACTGGTGTAGTCCGATGGACAACTGCTTAGAGAATATAGTAAAATAAATTATTGTAAAAACAATCGTGAATAAAAAGCTTAAATTTATGATACTACTTTCGAAATTGTGGAAATATGTTAAATGTATTATTACATACTTTATGATATTCTCATAAAGTATTTTTTATAAAAGCAAATTAAATAATTGAGGAGGAAAGTATATCCATATAGTGTGGATTTTTCCTAATTTCTGACTACAAACTCAAGGTTCTTATGTTCAAAACTTATCCAAGCAATCGAGAATTAAAGTTGAATACCGAACACAAAACTAAAATCTATAAACAAAAACATACTCGTAACAATCCATGAGTTTACTTTTTTTTATTACTCATACATCTTTTTATTTCTCATTTACACTAGGCTTCGCTTCGGGCAGTATGCTAATGTATTTTGGATCAAATGGAAATTTAACAATAAAACAAAAGCATAACTTCACTTTTATTTATTTTAGATAAACATGGTGAAGGCCTCAAAAACTTTTCAAGTCATATACTTTTCTTTCTGAAGAGTGATATGCAGGTTATTAAAATGCCTACAAACAAGCTTTGACATTATGGTTTACCCTCTTTTTAAGGAAAAGCGATATTTTTTACTTCAAATCATTACTTGTATAAGTTTTGAAATAATGAAAATTAATTTTAATTAAATTAAAAAATTTACACATTTTGCACATTATAAATAAACAGTTTATTATACCAAGCAAATGCTTTTTCATCAATTAAAGATACACTAAACCATCCTCTCGTTAACGAAACCCTAATAAAACATTTACAAATTATTGCACTTAATATGACAGTTAAATGTTAATTTTAAACCTCACAAAGTGACAAATTGATTTTATTATGGTTTATTAATGGATATATTTTTTTATTGATATATATGAATTATAATTGAATTAAATTAAATTGAGTACAAGCATGTGCATAAAAAATTCACCTGAGTCGCCTCAGTCTACCAGAGAATGAAAAGTTTCATTAACAATAAAATATTTGTATTAAAAAAAATCAAACACAAAGAATGCCTCCGCTTATCTTAAAACTTAAGACAATGGTTTCCAATACTATTTGAATATACGTTCCCAGGTAATTTGACTTTAATTTAAATGCGTTTTTTTTTCCAGAGTATAAAGTATTAAAGTATACCGACGTATTATATACTAAACTGATACAGTATGAGAACACAAACTCAATTTTATACTGAGCTATTTTGTTATTTAAACTTTTTTTGTCTCGCAATGAACTCAAGTTTTTATTAAAATATTTTTCATAAAATCTGATGCAAATTAAATACATGAAAATACTTCATATTATTGGCGCAAATAAATACAAAAATAATTTAAAATTTGTTCATACTGTCTATTTAAAACCCTTAAATAATCAAAATTAGAAATAACTCCAATTTGTAAAATAACTAATTTTGTATTTTGTTGACTAAAAAAGGAAATCCAAAACCGACAACAACAACAACAACAACTGTCTTCTTATTATTATTATTACCAACAACACAATTACGTATTACCATTTGAAACCATAAACCGCAGAAACCAAGGTGTGAATGCGGTAGAATTCAAAAACGGAGAGAAAAGATTTTATGGTACGTGCCCCCACAATCACTATAAATAATAAATAATGTATTTTAGGAAATTTACTGTTGCAAGAATATTAAAGATTAATGCATATAAAAATTTAAAATTAAAATATAGAAAGATTAGTATTGCTAAGTTAAATACATTTAATATATTGTGCTGGTTTAATTTTTCAATAAAATATGAAAATGATAAATTTTTGTTAAATATATTAGCCCAATTAATAATCTTGTGTGTTCAAAATGGCAATTGGAAAAATGTCCCACCAATTGTGAACGGGTTTTTTGGTTAAATATACAATAGAAGCACTTCTAATAGCCTCTTTGCTAAGAAACTTCGTATGAGTTGTCTTACCTCTACTTCTGGGGCTTTTTGGGGGTTTTTAAATTTTCTTTATATCCTCCTCGGTCCTTTTTTGTTTGTTTTTACTCTTTTTATACGTATTTTTAATTTTTTGATTTTCGTTATTTTTTTCCAGTTGCTTTCACTTTGCAATTAACTGTTGCAGACATATAGTAAATAATATAATATAATAATATAATAATGAGGGTGGAGATGGCATGATGGATGGTAGTCTGCACGTTGACTATGAATCCGAAAACAGACCTGGGTTCAACCCCAGTTTCAGAATAAAAATTTTAAAATAAAAATAAACATCTCGCACTTTTCTGATGTGCATTAGTGTTTCTTTGTGTGTCAGTTGTTGTCGGAAGGTTTCAGTAGCGAAGACACTGGTCACTGAACAATACATGCTTCAGCTGATAGCAATCCACAATCACATCAGAACGCCCTCCTTCGTCGGTATTGTGTAGCTTCAGCACTGCTACGAGTATAAACAAAGAACGTGCAAAAGCAGAGCTGCAAAATAATTAATTAAGCTTCACCTCCTGTCGTTTCTCCTACTATCCCTTTCCTATAGTTGCAGCACAATGCTTCGCATGTGTAGGAGTCATCTCCTGAGTGCTGGACCACAAGGGAAGTAGGGGCAAATTCCTCGTGTTCTAAACTATCTAATCGATTTTAATTAAATTTAAATCATCGAAAGGTTTACGTCTAGAAACATAGATATATTTTTTAAATAGGACCCCAAGCCTACATAGAGGTTAATACAAGACTATATGAAACTATCCTACGAATGGTGATAACAAGTGTGAGAAGCTGCACGGAAATGCTAGTTAATAATAAATAAAAAACCTAAACAATATATAAATGGCTTTTATTTTGATATATAATTTACTTTTTCAGTAACTTGAAAAAATTAGCACGGTACCATAGAATCGATATTTCAGCCATTTTAAGTGATTTGTCGGTATTGTGTAGCATCATCGGCGAAGTAAAATACTTAAGAAAATGTGTACCAAATACAGATTCAAAAATCTGTCTCTTTGACATCAGATGCACTGCAACATTGCTATAAAAACAGAAAACCTGCAAAAATGGAGTTGTAAAAATAATGAAGTTCTCTTTTATCTATCCCTTTCCTATAGAAATTAACACGTAATAGTGGGCAATCATTACCTGAGTGTTACTTTTTTTTAGCTTTAACCGTTCTCATGATGTATTTACTTTATATGGAAGGTACCATGCCCACTTTTTTTATTCCGCCTTCTTTTCATTGCATTGAATTTTAAACAATCTGGACCAAAATCATCTTAATGTTACCAAATGTTTAGGGTATAATCTAATAAATATATATTTTGTATGGGCGTGCCATCTACCAATGGGAATTTTTTAAATCAATATAGCCAATATTTTAAGTTGGATAAAGTTACATGTCTGTGCTCAATTTCATTAATATCAATCCAGTAATTTGGGAAATTAACCCGAACAAACATTGTGACAGGTGACTTTTATATATATAGAAGTCGTCTAGCTTAAGAAAAGTTATGTATACGAATATAAACATGTACACACATATAAACATAAACATAAATTCAATATAATCTAACAAATGGTCGTATGGAATTGTTCCTATGAAATCCATTGCAATACTGGCAGATGGCATGCCCTGCGCAATGGTCCTACAAAAAAATAAAAACAACATTCTTCTCAACAAAATTCTAAAAAGCCAGTTATAAAGCTTTTTGTTTCTCTGTTTTATAAGGTATAATTTTATTTTCAACAAATATTTTTACTAATACATTTTCAAACATCAGTTTTTATTGTAAATTTAAACTGGCGAAAAGTAAACAGTTTATTGTTGCATCATGATCATTTATTTATTTTTTCTAGGTTTTATTCACCATTGTCCACATCAACGTTACTACTCCTATTTCTACTAGCAATACTTTCACCAATTTTGTAAAATAATCATCAATGTGTAACGAAAATAATGCATTTTATTTTGTCATTTTCTAATAGAATTTTCATTTCTTATGCCATATAAAATGTATGGTACGTGATTGCATTTCATTGTGGAGGAAAATCAAAATAATATTTTTAGATAAATCGTGGCATACCAGATTTGATATTGGCAATACAGAATAAAATTTTTTTATTTAAAGTTATTGTTTTGTTTTGTATAATACATACAGTAATACTCGTGAACTAGACGGAAATATTAAAGGATACCAATTTGAACTTATGACATGCATGTGAAGAAAATTTATTAAAAACTAAACGGAAAAAAATATTTTAAACGAGATCACCTTTAACGATTATAATTTAAGGGTGTTCAAAAGCTTTACCAGTTAATAAAATTTTTTTAGATGTGTCTATGCTAATGTGGTAATAGCTCTTGCCGCTTGTCGATATTTGAGAAATGATTACGTCGTCGAAGTAAAATAATGACCCAAATCCAAAGTCTTTAGCTTGAAAATTAATATCTCTATTTAACACCGCTTTTGGTGCAATTTTGCTTTACAAAGTATTGAAAGGCGCAACAGTAGACTTGTGTAATAATTACTCACTTCAGTGCCTGTTTCTTCTCTCACCATACCTTTCCGGAAACAATTTTATTTTTGTTTTTTTTTTTTTTTTTTTTTTATCTAGGACCAGCACTCAGGAGATGACTCCTACACATGCGAAGCATTGTGCTGGAACTATAGGAAAGGGATAGTAGGACAAACAACAGGTGGTGAAGCTTTAATTAATTATTTTTGCAGCTCTGCTTTCGCACGTTCTTTGTTTATACTCGTAGCAGTGCTGAAGCTTCGGTTTTGTAGCCATTTTTATTATTAATTTACTTCGCCGGTGGTACACAATACCGACGAAGGAGGGCGTTCTGATGTGATTGTGGATTGCAATCAGCTGAAGCCAGTATTGTTCAGTCACCAGTGACTATGCCTTCGCCACTGAAACCTTCCGGCAACAACTGACACACAAAGGCACACTAATGCACATCAGAAAAATGCGAGATGTTTATTTTTATTTAAAATTTTTTTTTTTTTTAGTCTGAAACTGGGGTTGAACCCAGGTCTGTTTTTGGATTCGAAGTCAACGTGCAGACTACCATCCATCGTGCCATCTTAATTGACTGATTATTATCTCTCAGGCAATAAAAAAATTAACTTTTTTCAAAAAAAGAATAGTGTTAAGCATTATGGTCGTATAAAAGATATCGTTTATATACGTAAGTAAACTGTCAAAATATATACTCTGCTAGATTTTGATGATATGAATACAAGGGAATTGATTAGCATAATAAAAAAAAAAATACCAAAAAAAAGGTCGTCAAAATATGCAGTCGTATCCATTAGGCATATATAAGCTGGACGACGGTCGTCAAAATATGCAAAAATCGTCAAATTATCGCTGTAAAGATAAGAAACGTCGTCATAACATTCCCTGTGCATATATAAATATATATATATATATATACACTGCGTTTCACATGAATAGGTGCAGTGTTTTAGCAACCAATTAGAGCTTGCTGCTCTCAGGATAATTCATGCAGAGAATTATGTTGCACTTTTTATTAAAGGTTTAACAATTGAGAAAAAGAGTATACACAAAGAAGACTTGAAAAAGTTCCGTTAAAAATGATATGTACTTCTTTTTATAATTTACGAAGAAAATTGTGAACTATTTTTGCGTCAGTTGAATAGGTTCATATTATAAAACAATAAAAAATTATAAAAAAAGCACGAAAACAATTAAGTTTTGTTTATTAATTTAATTTTTTATACATTTTTAATAATGTGTACTTCCTCCTTTCGATAAAATTACCTCATAAATTCTATTTGGAAGGGAGTTATACAGTTGCGATAAATATTGTAAGGAAATCTGCGACCATGCCGATTTTATTGCAACAATTAGAGATTCTCGGTCATCAAATTGCCCATTGAGACACCCATCCCCATACGTTTTCCATTATGTTTAAGTCCGGGGAGTATGGTGGCCATGGGTGCAATTCAACATTTTGTGCGCTAATCCACGTTTTAATAAGCCTTGCCGTGTGAATAGGAGCATTATCCTGCTGGAAAGTCCATGGGATGGGTCCAAACAAATCTTGAAATTTTGGAAACGCTGTTTGCAGAATAGATTGATAGGAATTTGCTGTCATTTTGGTGGTTTTAAATTCCAATTCTATGACTTAATAGTACGATATTGCACCCCAGACCATAACACAACCTACTCGACTATGGGGACGGGCTAAAAAGCGTTCTTCCTTTCTCAAATCATGGAAATAGTAGTTGTAACCATCGGGTCCATCAAAATTGAACTTTTTTCGTCTGAGAAAACTACTTTATTCCACTCACTCTTCCAAGTCATGTGTTCTTTGCAAAAATTCAACCGTAATTCTTTACGTTGCTGGTTCAATGGTGGTTTTTTCTGCAACTTAATACGTTTTAAGTGTTCTGCTGTATTTAGTATCCTTCTAACTGTGGAAAGGCTAGCACTGGAACCATTTTTTGCTTTGATTTTTGCAGCAGAGTCACTAGAATTGGAGGCAATTCTTAGAATATTTCGCCTTCTGTAGCTGTTGTGGCCATTGTTTGCCGTCCCTTCATGTTTTTGCCATAGTTTTCTCTATTTCTTAAATAATTCCACACAACGTTAGCGCTTTTACTAATTTTTAAAGCAATTTCTCGGCCGGACAGACCTTGATATCATAGGCATCAGTTTTTGCCTTCTCTTCCAACGTTAAAGATTTACCACGGCCCATTTTCAATTAAAATCAATTAAAAATTATTTTTGTGTTTTGTTTTTAAAAATTGCTGAACTATTTTGTAATTAAATTTTACACAAATGACCATACAAACACATTTTAATCACTGCACCTATTCAAATGACGCAAAAATAGTTCACAATTTTCTTCGCAAATTATAAAAAGAAGTACATATTATTTTTAACGGAACTTTTTCAAGTCTTCTTTGAGTATACTCTTTTTCTCAATTGTTAAACCTTTAATAAAAAGTGCAACATAATTCTCTGCATGAATTATCCTGAGAGCAGCAAGCTCTAATTGATTGCTAAAACACTGCACCTATTCATGTGAAACGCAGTGTATATATATATAGATATAGAAAGACGTTTCTAGCAGAACTTGCCTTGGGTATCTATAAGAAATAACCGCCTTTCGTTTTCAAATTTATTTAAGTAATATTAATATAATGTTACTACCAGGGCGGATCAATAAGTCCGTGACTTTTCAAACTTCCCTCATAGTTATATGAAATGCAACGCTGTTCCCATCAAGTACCAACTGTTAATAGACTATTGTCAAAATTTTGAGAAAATGTCGTCATTTACTTTGATTTTAACATCTGTTCAAACATACAACTTCGTGTATTTTTCTAAAAATGGAAAAAAGTGAATTTCGAGTGCTCATTAAACATTATTTTTTGCGAAAAAAAAACCGTCAATCAAACCAAGGAAAAGCACGATAAATACTATGGGGACTCTGCACCATCGATTTCAATGGTAAAAAAGTGTTTTACTGACTTTCGTACAAATGACGCTGAACGTTCTGGACGGCCAATTGAGGTCAGTACACCCGAAAATGTCGAAAAAATCCACGATATGGTATTGGCCAATCGAAGAGTAAAAGTTCGTGAGATTGTTGAAGGCATAGACATTTCATATGGCAGTGTGGTTTCGATTTTAAATGATCAGCTGGGTTTAAGAAAGTTGTCTGCAAGATGGGTGACGCGTTTGCTCTCAATTGACCATAAACGTAAACGTGTGACAACTTCAAAGGATTGTTTGTTGTTGTTTAACCGCAATCCGAATGAGTTTTTGCGGCGTTTTGTAACTGTGGATGAAACATGGATCCATTACTGTTCTCTGGAACCCAATCAGCACTCTAAACAATGGGTTTCTCAGCGTGAACCTGCTCCGAAGAAGGCCAAGGTAAGTTTGTCGGCCAATAAGGTGATGGCAGCAGTTTTTTGGGAAGCACGCGGGATAATCCACATCGATTACCTTCAAAAGGGAAAAACAATAAAAGGCGAATATTATGCCAATTTATTAGACCGATTTAATGAGTATTAAAAAAGAAAACGACCCAATATGGCCAAGAAAAAAGTTCTTTTTGATCAAGATAATGCACAGGTGCACACGTGTGCAGTCTCAATGGCAAAACACTATGAATTGGGCTACGAATTGGTACCTCATCCGCCATATTCTCCGGATTTAGCCCCTAGTGACTACTTCCTATTCCCAAAGCCAAAGAAAAGGCTCGGTGGAAAGAGATTTAGCTCCAACGATGAAAACAAATGCCTATTTTGAGGACCTCGAAAAATCCTATTTTTGGAAGGGATACAAAAACTGCAGAAATTTGGACTAAGTGTATTGAGTTAAAAGGAGATTATGTTGAAAAATAAATTTTTTTTTTGCAAAAAAAACTGTGTTTCTTTCAAAAAGTCACGGACTTATTGATCCGCCCTCGTATAACGAAATACTTTCTTATACCTGACACACCTAATTCGATGATTAATGAAAAAAAAGTAATAGAAGAACTTAAGTAGCTTAAATTGAATACGTACTGAATTCTTTACTCCACAGTTATATCGAGAGTATTCTACGTTACAGGTGAAATATCAATCATAAATTTCACTTGCTTAAATATACAGCTTCTAGATATGAGTATATATTTACTTAATAATACTTATATACATATTTATTTATACATGGAAACTAAAAAAAAAGTAAAGAAGTATTAACAAAATGAATTTGTCATCTTATGGGATGTCCAATAAACATGACTATGATGATGACGATTTGATATGATTGTCATAAAATACATTTCCCATAAGAGATTTATTTTTGTTGTTGTTTTTTGAAGACTAAAGCTGAAGTTAAAGTCATATTTATATTGTATTTCGTTCATGTAATAATAAATTTTGAGGCACCTTTTCTTAAGTTCCAATGGCAAGAATATAAATGTAAATTTCTTTACAAACTTTATATTATTTGTATTCTTATTTTGTATATACATATTTTATTGTCCGAAAGCCTTATGGAAATTTATTAATACAAGCAATTTATATGAATAATAGTCCCAAGTGTATGTTTTGCTTGCGGCACTAAAACTGAGATGGATGGATGCAAATGATTCTAATGAAAACTGTTCTTTAACTACTTAAACTGAAATAACTAATTGAAAGTGTATCAAATATTTCGAATTCTACTTTTGTTCTTCAAACATGTGAAGGCAAAATATGCATATGAACGAAATAAAAAAATAAACATGATTTAGTCATAAACATTCTTGCTGTAAAATTTGTTCCATTAATCATTATCGAGGGAACGAAATTCATACAAAAGCACATTTTTTCGTTGCCTTTGATAACAGCACTAAATTAAATTAAACGGCTGGAACTTAATGTAGCGTATTTGGTATAACACACTCACCTCTTTACACGCATGTGCACCACCATAAATGATATTGAACAAATTTAACAGAAGAAGCAAAATTGATTCTAACTAAATTTCTGGACTTTTACATTTTTGTTGATAAGAACATCCTAAAAGTTCAAAAACAGCCGAGTTAATTTTTTAGTAAATTAACAATTTTTAATTTCATATGATGGTATATATATTTAGCGTTGCGGTAGTTAATTAATTAAAAAATTTTTGCTTTGGTTGGCGTAAAATTAGATGACTATTCTTTAAAATCTAATTATTCCTTGTCTTCATAATACAATTAATCAAAAAGTATACACATAAAGTTTATAAAGTATCAGAAAGTTCCTCTAAATTTGCTAATATTCTACACTAATCATCAAGAGGTTTTCATTGTTCCTTTTCTTTGCATCGAACTTAAAATACAATTTGAAATGGTGTAGCATTTTGACTTAAATTACATTATTGAAGTAAAAGTTGGACTCTCCTATAAGAACAGTAGAAAGCATACAAAAATCCCCTGTGAATAATTGTTTCTTCCCGTGAAAGTATTAATGTCATTTCATCAGCATAAAACTAGACTGATATTGCTACAACATAAGACTTCAGCATTATTGTTTGTAACAATATGCTTATTTAAGCAGCTTTAAAACAAGAGTAACCTGTGTGTTTTAGCATTTGCCCTGCAACAAAATTGAATGAATAATTTTCTTTAACGAAGTATATTTATTTCTGTGGACTTTATTTCAGCAATGGTCTGGATTTAACATTGAATTTTTTTCTTCCATGAAATATGACGTTGAGGGAAGAATCCGAAACTTGTAACGTTCATAATTGACTGTGGCACACACAAACAAAAAAAGTTCTATAAGTATAAATTTGCTAACATTTCGGTATAATATTCTATCTTTAGAGATGATAAAATTAGGATTTGTATATATTAAGATATAAAGAATGATAAAGTTAAGTTTGTTTTGCTCTGTGAAATTAAATATATTCAAGTTTTTTCTGACATTCAATTCGCGCAACTTTTATTAATTTATTCTAATCTCTTTAGGTCATATATTTCGTCTTAATGTAAACAAAAACTGCAAATACAAACTGAAATACCTAAGACATACAAAATTTATTTAGATAGTTAAAGTAGGTGGAAGGTGTTGCGCAATATTCTCGCCCATATTAAATTTTTTATATATATTAAGAAATATGTGTAGTTGGGTATGGCCTTATAAGGAAAAAATAATAATACTAAATTTACGAAATATCTGTACGAGGGTTGTGTTTAAATTTATCACAAAAAATATACACAAAATAACAAAACTTTTTTATTAAAAAATTAATGAACAGTCAAGTTGTTCATGCATACAAACAAATCGTTATTAAAAGCATTAATTTCGAAAAGATAATATAAATGGAGACTCAATTTCAAACTACATGCTTTACTTTTAATATACAAAATATTGCTTATAAAATGACCCTGCAAGAAGTCAAACTAGTTTCTAACTAAAATTTTAATAGTGTAAAAATCACATGCGCAATTCCTGAACTTTTTTTTTTTAAGAAGTAACACTGCAAGTTGTAACCTTTCAAAGAAAAGGTATATTGCTGGAGATGACAGGTTGTGAAGGAATAGGGAAACGAAAGTTTCAATATCTTTACAACTGTATTTTGCCCTTTTTTTGTTTATAGCAGTGTTGCAGTTTAAAGTTGTATTTAATAGCCATTTTTATTAATTTTTTTACTTTGCTGATAAGGATTGCACTCTTCAGCATTAGCATAAACTGAAGCCGGTACTGTTCAGGCAACAGAGACTATACCTTCGCCACTGAAACCTTCCGACAATATAAATCTGACATAAATACATATTAATGCGCATCAGCAAAATGCAAGCTGTTTTATTTCTCAAAATCAAATTCCAAAACCTGTATTAAATTACAAATACTCGAATAATTGTTTCCTTACACAAGAAATCCAACAATGTGCAAATGCCACCATATAACTAATGCAAGTAGTACTCATAAGCACTAGTATTTCTCTGACAAAATGTTTGCATTGGTATTCTTGTTGTAGTTGTTGTTCCTTCAGGGAACTGTATGGATATCTACATCAAATAACCGTCATATAGTCACTCACACGTTAATAAGCATGTCTAGCTGCTAAAAATATCTATTAAAATAAAAACATCTGTGTGTGTATTCATAGTCAATTTTATATTGTTAGCTTAATGTAGAAAGGCACTAATTGAAATGATCTCTGAAATTTGCCTCTAAAGATAAAAATCTATTTGATAAGAAATTGGGCAGTAATTTTTTGGAAATTTTTCGACATCGATATCTGTAGAACCTTTTTATAAAATTTTTAATTCTATAAAAATCAGTGAATATTTAAAATCGATTTGACCTCTACGTTTGGAATTATTAAAAGCAATTTTTTTTTTAATTTGTCGTCAACGATATCTCTCAAACGAATCATACGGTTCTAATAATCGACGTTTTTTTTTTAGTTAATATCTTTAGTTAAAATTTATTAAAAGAAAAACAATTTATGGAAAGAATTCCAAATATGGCGAACCGGTTCATTATCTCACGACAGTGAGCCCAGTCTCCAATAAAGTCATTTCGCATTTTTCTGATATCTTTGTGTCAGTTATTGTTGCAAGATTTAAGTGCCGAATGTATAGTGGTCACGCGAGGCTCATTCCCTGCGTGGAAGTATGGATTCGGAGGAAATTTGGGGAAGTTAACTACTTCCTGACACAATTCCTCTCGGGCCACGGATACTTCCGAAAGTACCTGTACCGGATGGGTAGGGCAGATGGTCCCGACTGCATTTACTGCGGTATTACGGATGATGATGCAGAACACACTTTCTTCGACTGCACCAGGTGGCATGCTGAGAGAGGTGCAATGGCGCAGCGGGTTGGCGGGTTCGCTCCTGCCACCGTGATAGGGAGGATGCTCGATTGTGAGGACAATTGGGACGCTGTGGCACAGTACGTGGGATACGTACTGCGGAGGAAGAAGAGGGACCTCGATGCGCTGCTGCATAGCGGGGCCCCCTCTGATGGGGACCAGGCGATACGGGCCGGGGCCATGGCGCCGGCTGCAAACTTGGCGGACCCAGACGTGGGTGAGTGAGAGTGGTCCTGATTGGGACGTTGCTCTGGGCCTTCCCGAAGTGATGCGGAAAGCGGTTCCGGGGAGGAATCTACCCAGAGGAGGAGGAGGGAATTTTTTAGTGGCAACACCACTCGACGCAGAAAGCGACGGTCTCTGTAAGTGCGAAGGCATTTTCAACCCTACCTCACACGCCAAAAAAAAAAAAAAAAAAAAATGTATAGTGGTCACTTAATGCTACCTGGTTACATCAGAACAACCATCATCGGAATGTTTGCTCATGTCTAATTCTTTTTGGTTAAAAGCTTTACAAATCTTTGTATAATTTGGGTTTCATAATAAATAAACAAAATATTGTTCAAACAAATATCGGTTGTTATTTTTACCTGCATAGCAATATTCTCTTCAATGCGCACATTTTTTTGTTTTGTTGATGGTTTTGAAACAACAGTGAGAGTGAAGAAGTTGGTCCGAAAACAATCAATAAAACTATCAAGTGAAGTGCTCATTGAACTTTGCGAACAGATTTACTTTTTCTCAAACTAAATTTCCACAATTTGAAAGCGCTGTTCTTGCGTTAAAATATTCATGATATATAGTTGTCATGCAGCTAAAAAAATACCCTATATATATGAATGCATCCTTTCAGTTATTTCAGGACATTTTTCTAATAAACAAAAGTTTTATTTCGAAAAACATAAAGCTACAAAAATTTAATTAAAAATATTGTAATGTGAATAAGAACAATAAATAGGCATTGTTGTAATCCTTTTAAAACCACAACTATGGCGGAGTGACTCATAAAATGTCAAAGGCATTTGATTCTATTGTATTCTACATAATTACGACGTGACTACATTGAAAATTACGTGAAGAAATTTATAAAACAATTATAAATGTCTATGCCAGATTTTTTTTTATTTTGCGCAACCAGGCTTGATAAGAATATTTAAGTGACCTTGTTGATTAAAAATTGTGTGCCACATACCACAATCTTTAATAAAACACGATTGTCCAAACACATTCGTACACAAACACAAAGTGTTTTAGGAATTTAATTTCAAATACTGGTAATGAAAACATTATTTCATTGCTGTTTTCCTAGCACAAGAAATATTTGTCTACAAATAATTTATATAAAAAGCTAAGTATTACTTGTATTGTGGCAACTACATCTGAAGAAGCCCGAAGCAAAGATTTGATAAATTTTAGGGATAGTTTTTCGCCAAAATGTTCTAGGCAAAAATCAAATAAAGACATATTTTGCTACTTAGACATATATTTTATATATGATATTTTTGCTACAAAAAGACATCGGGTGATAACTTATGCCCCGGGTGATTACTTTTGGCCCACCGTGTATAAGTGTCTGCAAACGATTTTTTATTTTACTGGTACTGCCCACTTTTTTAATAATAATTTTTAATTTGATGGTATCTCCATTCTATTAAGTACATTCTTGTTAATTAGTTTGTATTTGTATATTCCTGTTTAAGTGTTATAGACCAAAAAATTAAAAATTACAAACACGCAAACTTACCACGAATTAATTCCCACTTTTGGAATCGAAAACCCCACTGTGTGCCGCTCTGAATGTAATACTACATATCCGAAGGCTATTGTTCTATAATAGTACATATCGAAAGTCTATTGCCTCTGCCAATGATAATCTTAGCATATCAAACATTTCATATTGTGTTCGCTGGGTATTGCGTGTAGAATGTAATGATATGAGATAATATGATACGAGTACCACTGCAAATACGATTATCTGATATATTGTCAGAAAATTATTAATTTTTATTTTCCTACTGCTGAAGCAGCATTGATTCCTTTTCAAACGTTTGGGGAATTTTTGTATTCTTTTTCCACTACGGGCTTTTAATGCGCTTAACTTTATTGAAATATATGCATTTGTTGGAAATGTCTGTAAAAATATTATTTAATTGCAAAATTGTATTTTAAGGAATCTTGTATATACAAACTATACAGTGAAAGCTCCAGTTAGCGGCCATTTACGGTCGACTATATTTTGGCCGTCAAAATTCATTTATATACTTTTAATTGTGAGAGGTAGGGAATAGACCTTTCGCTTTACATAAATTGGAATAAAGTAAAATAAGTGAGGCGTAACAATTCTTCTAGTTGCAGTATATGTCATTTAACATTATTAATTTCCTAACTTGTTTCATTTTAACATTTCTGTCAGAAATGTATACCCGTACAAAGTATGAAAATTAATGAGCGTTTATAAGTTTAAGTGTACCCACCGACTAATTTTTCGATGTACCGAAACATTTTTACAAATCATTTTTTGAAAACAGGGCAATGAAAAATCTTTTTTTTTCTCAGGGGCTGCATTGCACAGAAACTAGGAAAATACGTTTTCGGAAGGCGGAGAGAGAGAGTAGTGTTTGTCGACTTGAGTTATGATGCATTGAATTTGATAATGAGCACTTGTTCAGATTGTTTGTATATCTACAAAACGTTTTGTTTTTGTTTTTTAATATATTCCCTTATAATGGTTATCGATATAGTATTAGTACTGACCTTTTCACTTGAACTTGTAACATAAAAAAAATTTTAAGTCTATAATTGCAGACTTACCTCAGTTTGGATTTGAAATTGCAAAGATTCTGTAAAGAGAAATAATGTAAAAATTTATTATCAAAAATGTTTCGCTCTAATTTAATAAAAATATTAATTTTCTATAGTTTTGAGAAATGTATACTTATTTCATAGAAAATAAATTTTAAAAATATAATTTGTTAACAAAATCTCAGTGATATCAATTCCATTTCCACAAAACATTAATTACAATTGGGTTTTTATCTTTAAAGATAGTTCCAATTCTGCGAATATATGGAGTTAACTTAATAGGAACTTTACTCTAATTTAAGTACTAAAGTCATGCTAATGTGATTAACTTATTAAATGCTGATAAATAATGTATTAAAAAGCTAAATAATACATTTTTCTATTAGGAAGCAAATAAAATTTTTCATATTTTATTTTATTTATATACTCTAAACTAAGTTTTTTCTTAGACCAAATTGCCTTAAGAACTACAGACACTTGATCATTTAAAATGCCTCAACTCTTCCAATTGTACTCTGGAGAAATTTACCAGTCAAATGAGCTCATTGTTAATGCTACCACATTCATTTGCATTTCTTCTTATGGAGCTACATCAGGTCATTGGTCTATACCAACAGGCAGCGGGAAATTGTCAACGCTCTTGTCGAAATGAATCCGAGAGTCGTGAAAACGTCATAGCCGGGCTCGTGGTCGAACTTCAATGTTAAAATTTTAAATTCCTACAATATGGAAAATACATATTTTAATTCAGTTTCTTTAATATTTTGCATTTTATTAATGCCAAACCCGATACTCAACATATCCTTTGACCTTGTTGACGCTAAAAGTAAAAAATCAATTTTGTAAAGTATATGAAAGTATTTCATTACAACAATTTTATTTAAAAATTAAATTGCGTCGAATATATTGTCTGTATAGTACTGAAAAACGATTTCTTTATGTAATCTTACATCAAGACTGTATTCCTCAAAGAATCAGTAGTTCACACAATAACTTTAGTAATGAAATGACAACAAATTTTCAAGGAACTTGTTTTTTCTTATTAGATTTAGAATGCTGTAAACCCTTTTTCTGGTCTGCTACCAAACCATAAGTAACATTTAAAGGTTGAATTAAAGTTGAAAATTTTTGCTTTGAAATATTGTGTTGTACAAACATTAATTGTCCTATAAATAACAGTTTCCAAACAAATAAGCATTTCCAAGTTTCATCTTCATCTCCCCAACCCAAAATCGGCAACAGAAAAGTTTTTATAGGAAAACAAAAAAAAAAAAAATAAAATAATTTTTTTCCACGTTTTCCAATTTATTTTTTGGTTTTTATTTCTTGTAATGATGAGACATTTCCTCCTTTGGCTTTAAGTTGACAGGAAAAAATCTGCAAACAAAGTTTTGCTTTTAATAGAAAAACTTAAAGAAAATATAAAGACAAGTTAAACTCAAGGTATCAGAAATTTGTGGGGGCTTCTTCAAAAGCACATAGCAAATATTTATTATCTTAAAGAAAACAAACAATAACTTATTATTCATGGTGACAAGCATTGGTTTGGGGACAGTAACCATGAAGACAGCACTCAAGATGCCACATTATTTAAAATAATGATAAAATTATTAATTCATTTTTTGTAAGAAAATTTTTTGAAAGATTTTATTAAATGTTTTTTGGTTTTGTTTTAAAAAAATATTTTCTTAAGGATTTTAAGCACTCATTAAAATTAATCAAAAGAAAATTTGCAATTGTGAGAACAAAATGATAACAATAGAAATTAGTTGGAGTGCGGGGTACACCACTTTCATACTTTAGACATTGACATTATTTTTTGTATTAAATTACAAAAGTAAATTTGTTCTGTTTTAAGGATTCCTCTCAGGCATAAAGAAACTCCGTAGTATGAAATGTCATATACATATATATAATATATACGTATATACTAAGAAATTAGAAAGTTTTTACATTGCACTGATAAAACTGTGCGCCAAAGAAAATAAACTTTTGTTCTTTTTGGCAGCAATGGGACTATACGTCCGTTAATCCTGGACCAAAATTTAAAAAGACTTAGCATTTCATAACCCTGGACGAATACTGTTCGTCGAATCGACAAACTCTTTTTACTGCTTTACTTTAACATGAATATAACTTTTTCACTCTATTTTTATCAACAATAAAAGAAAAAATATTACTTCCCACATAAAATAAGTGAGGGTTTTAAAGAG
The DNA here is from genome assembly GCA_963924685.1 of Dexiosoma caninum. Classification (NCBI taxonomy): domain Eukaryota; kingdom Metazoa; phylum Arthropoda; class Insecta; order Diptera; family Tachinidae; genus Dexiosoma; species Dexiosoma caninum. The sequence goes on from OZ004725.1 coordinate 90,446,003, forward strand.
TGTTTTCACATTTTATATGACATTGGTCTTTTTTAAATGAACAGAGTACTGCATCATTTTCCAAAATTCGTGATTTAACACTAAAAAGATAATCTGCATCAAATTTACGCATCCACTTTAAAAGAATCGACATTTCTTTCCAACTAACATGAATACGTGACTGTATACCTCGGACATCTGAGCCGTTGCATAGTTAATTCAAAGGCAGGATAATATTGGTCACCAGGAATAGTAACAGCGATTGCGCATAACAGTCATATCTTTATTTTACCAACATTAACCCTGAATAGATAATCATATTCTGATATACGGTAAAGATAATCATGTGTGAAATTGATTCCCATAGAGTTGATCTTACAACTGGCCATAATTATTGCCGTAACAAAACGTATAATAGGTTATCATCCCATTTTCGTTATTTCGAATAGCATCATATATTGCAAAGTATTTCGGTATGACTTTTTCTTATATTATTAAAAATATATTTTTATTATGATATCTATATGGTTATATAATTCATTCTTAGCCAAGTTTTGCACCTCTATAATTCTGAGTAATTAATATTTAAAAAAACATGCTTTGAATATAAATACTTCAGAACAACTTCTGATAAATTCCACGAAGACTAACTATATAAGAAACAAATTATATCAAAGAAAGAAATTTTTTTAACTTGGCCTAATTAATAATTGCAAAATGGTTAGTCGAATACAAATTCGATCCAGTGTTAAAATTTACAAAAAGGAAAACTTCAGATATTTTTAAAAATATTTAAAAATATTATTATCAATATCATTCGCATTATAATTATTATTATTATAAAAAGCTTTAAACAATAAATATATTTTAAATATGATTTTATGTATGTATGTATACTAGCGTGGGTGAATTTGTTCGGTTGAGAGCCAACGTGACAGGTTTATAAAAAAATCGAAATCTACATAAAATTCTAATAAAATTATCAAAATAAAGTATAAGTCTAAAATTTAAACCTAGCTTCCGCTGATAGACATCAAAATTCACTTTTGTTTTTCTCATTGCGGAGGTTATGACTCCTGTAGACCGAGCTGCCTAAAAGTTTGCAATTTTCGATTTCATGATTTATTTGTTTTGGAATTGCCCAAATATTAATTTTGATGTCTCTCGGCGGGGGCTACATTGTGATTTTATACCCATAGTTTAATTGAAAAATTTTCTTAGAATTTTTCGTAGATTACGTGGTTGTTATGCGCCTATTGACCAAAAAAATTTACACACCTTAATGTACTTAGATCCATAAATACTACTATGTGTGACAAAATTTTGCTTATTTAAATATTTTTCTTAAAAATAAATATTTATTCAAAATCTTTAAAAGGATATTGTGTAAATTAAAATACAAATGGACAAATTTTCTTGTTTGTCATCATTAAGGCTTAAATTAAATATTTAATTACAAAATATATAGTTGCATTTTTATTTGCAAATGCATTATATGAAGAGTATTTATAAAAAAAAATGTAAATAAATACATACGGACATGGTAGGTATGAAATTGTAGGATGTGAATAAAATGTGTTATATAATATATAATAATATAATTTTTATTTTTATTGTGCAGAAAAAGTCTTGATTATAATAATCGACATTTTATGTTTAATATTTATTGAGAATTAACAGAAGTATTTTTATTATAAGCAATATATGTATAACATATTTGTTATATTAAATAAAAAATAAATGTATCATAATTTAAAAATAAAAGGAGTAAATATTTTTTGGATTTTCTAAAACTAGTATAATGCAATTAAAAAAAAACTACTTTATCTTCCAATTAAAAAATTTAAAAATTTTGTGATGTTTATAAAATTTTTAATTTTCGAGCCAACACAGCAGATGTTCTAAACTTATTTTTGCTTATATGGTAGACTTTTGTAAATTGGAACTACTTTGGGAACAAGTTCAGTTTAGTGATGCAGCTCCAAGAAGAAAAAAATAGCCTATCTGATTGAAAATTGGGAAAAAAAGAAGAAAATATGAAATAAAAAAGTTGGCGGCAGCCTACATTTTCCGGGAGATGTGCCAGTGTTTTAGCATACAATTCATATAATAGAGTATTTTAGCGCATAATTTGATGTTTTATAAACATTCCGTAACATTTGTTTGCTTTTTTGTCTTATTTAAATTCGGTGGAACGCTTTCATTTCATTGGAATATAAAGCTAATCGATTTCCAGGCAGTTCTTCATTAAGCACTTTTAATATTTTGAGCTTCATATCCACAGATAATGTATTTATTTCGCTTATTAAGGCGTTATTTTTGCGACTTCACGAGAATTTGTAACAAACTATAAACTTAAAACTTTCTTAAGATCGTTCTAATTTGTGATATTCTGCTGTATTCAATATTTTATAGTTTTATTCTTTATCATCTTCAAGAAGAACTATGTGTTTTAATAAAATTGTTAAACTATATCAAAAGTTATAAATTAAAAAATTTTGCTTTAAAACATTTTCGTGTACAGTCAATCCTAAAACACTGGTAATGAATTGCATTTACAAAAGATTAGCGTTGATTTATCATGCAAATGGCATTTATTAGTTTTTAAATAAATAGTTATTTTTTTGTGAATACCAAATAAAAATTAAATGCCAGTTGGGGAAATAGTACTATTATATTTTATTGTAAAACTGAGAGAATTATAGAAATGCAACAACAAAACTTACATAATACTTACGTAATATTTATTTGATAAAAGTTTTTTTACAAATTCCTGTAAATTGAATTAAAAAAATTAATGGCTTTGGACTGATAACGCTATACAAAAAATTTAAATTTTTTTAAATTAACAAGATTGTAGCAACAGATTCTAGTAGAAGCGTCCAAAAAAAGAATCCCGTATCGGCGTTTTAAAAGTCGACGTCTGTAACTCGTTTTACGGCCGTTTTAAATTTTTATCTTTGTGAATTAAACCGATATAGAAAATCGTGTGATAAGTTTTTGGTATACGATGTGTTCAAAAGTGCCCTCTTTTATAGTTAATTCATAGAAATAGAAGCCGAATGGCAGCAACTGTGTGATACGAATTCCCAAAAAGTCGTACCTAAAGAGTTGTACTCTATTTCTTGCTATCACTTCACTACCTGTCTCTTCTCTACACTACTACCCTTCGGACTTTCGTTTTCTCCCAATGCCTTAAACTCTAAACTGCTGCATTAACCGAACGATGGTGGCGATGGCTGCGATAGTTAGCACGTTGACTACACAACTAAAATTCCTGGGTTAGAGCCCAGTACCCCCGAATAAGTCATAAAAATACATTTGCATTTTTCTCATGTGCATTAATGTGACTTTGTGTCAATTGTTGTCGAAATGTTTCGGTGCCGAAGAGATAGTCACTGGACACTGAACAGTATCAGTTCAGATGATACTAATCCACATGTAACATGAGAGCGGTCACCTTCGTCGGTATTATGTAGCATCATCGGTGAAGTAAAATAATTAATAAAAAGGCTACCAAACACAGCACAATCGAATGCATCTCCTTTACATCAGACGCACTGCAACAGAAAACGTAGCAAAGCAGAGTTTTAAAAATAATGAAGTTTTCTTCTATCAATCCCTTCATCACTTGTTATCTCTATTAATATCACTTTCCTATAGATGGTAACTCCTAGTAGTAGTCAATCATTGAATGGGTTGTACTTCTCTTAAAAAAAAACACAAAACACACAGGGCCGATTTCTTTTAAGTTGAAGTACTTAAGTACTTCTGACAGAGTAATAATTCATTTTTATTTTGCACTGCGATCGGGTTTAGCACCTCCTTTACATTTTCTAACACTTTACCGTTATATTAGAGTTACTATCACTTTCCGCAAAATGTCGGCCAATTTCCTTTATTTCATACGCATATGCATATTATATTCTCTTTTTTCTCTATGCGATATAAGCAAGCAATTCTAAACGGAGCTATGAATTTTTAAATTTAAATGTACATATTTTATTGGTATCCAAAACAGTAAAGAAAGTAAATAGATACTGGCAGCTTTCGCACAATGATTTATTCCACATTTCATTCAAATGTCATACACAAAAAAATGCTGTTTTTACAAAAATGAAATGAAATTTTTTGATTAAAAAATACGAGAAGAAATTTATAGAGTTATATTTTATGCTGCGTAGTTTTATTTATCTTATGTTTGTATGTAGATACATGTATATGGACAATGTATAATCAATTGGTACTTAGTTCTTTTTGTTAGAAATAAAATTTATTTTATTTATTCACTTTTCTCATTTCTATGTTGGTAAAATTTTATTCATATTTAATAAAAGTTAGTGTCATATAAATAAAACGTATATGCTTCTCGGTGTGCAAATGCATGCAATCCTGCAGAAATATGAAGATGTATTTCGTTATGATATATTTTATTAAATTTTACAACAATTTTTTTACATACATATATTTATAAGTTATTATGGGTATGAAATTTAGTGTTACAGTCTCTCAAGATATTCATATCCAAAACACTCTTGTCCTCAAACAGACAAATTTATGTGCACATATGTACACAGAATACAAAAAACATTTTATGTGAATTTAAGGTCTTGGTTCATGATGACATTGCAAGATTAAGGAGAAAAAAGTTATAAAGAAACAAATTAAACAAATTCATATATCAATTTAAGAAAATTTCTGTCCACAATTCCTTTTCACACAATCAGCATCGTGTGCAGGAATATCGTCATCTGAAATACGAAAATGCTTAGCAATACCCCAAATTGTATGCCATATATACTTTTTTTTTTTTTTTATCTAGGACCAGCACTCAGGAAATGACTCCTACACATGCGAAGCATTGTGCTGGGAACTATAGGGAAGGAATAGTAGGAGAAACGACAGGAAGTGAAGCTTAATTAATTATTTTGCAGCTCTGCTTTCGCACGTTCTTTGTTTATACTCGTAGCAGTGCTGAAGCTTCGGTTTAGTAGCCATTTTTATTATTATTTTACTTCGCCGGTGCTACACAATACCGACGAAGGAGGGCGTTCTGATGTGATTGTGGATTGCTATCAGCTGAAGCCGGGTATTGTTCAGTGACCAGTGACTATGCCTTCGCCGCTGAAACCTTCCGACAACAACTGACACACAAAGACACACTAATGCACATCAGAAAAATGCGAGATGTTTATTTTTATTTAAAAATTTTTTTGTCTGAAACTGGGGTTGAACCCAGGTCTGTTTTTTGGTTGTGTAGTCAACGTGCAGACTACCATCCATCGTGCCATCGCCACCCTCATTTACAGTCATTTAGTTAGAAAAACTTGCAAAGGCTTAGTACGCTAGATGCCGCATTCGGTGTTCCACAACTACTCAATAATGTGAACTTAATGTTAGAGAAATTATAGAAGATTTGCACAGTTTGCCAAATGAAACAAAAACTTGCAAAGTTAGTTTTATAAGGTTCACGATGTCTACACCTGAATGTTAGGTTTGAGTTACGATGTCACCGATATACCAAAACCTTGGCATATCCTTGAACATTTTATTGTTTAGAGAGAATGGTGCTGAAATTTCGGAGAGTATACTGTAAAATTGGGGTTTTGCCATATGATATTTAATCCAGATTTCGTTTAATGTCCGCAAACTGTGTCCTGAATAAAACCTCCGTATTATGCGTACTATTTTCTGCGGCACACATTTACTTTGGAGTCCCTTTCGACATAATATTAAGCTCCAATATATAAAACGGCTTCTCTGGATTTAGTATGTTGAGGAGAATGAATAAGTTAAGTTTTCGCACTTAATTATCATTATTTACATATATTTTGTATTTTAATAATCATTTTCAGTTACAACTGTGTACTTCTCTTGTAGTAACATTATATATAAACTGATATTTATTAAAAAATTTTGAGCCAAAAAATATAGAAGCATATTTCTATTTTATGAACATTTATTTAAGCTTTGGCCTAGTACATTGCTCAAGTTAAATCACAGGTGAAAGTTAAAGTAGTAAAAAAATTTTTTTAAGCTGGAATTAAATAAAAAGTTAATTTTTGTAAAAGTCAATTATATATTAAGAAATATATTTTATATAGAAAATGATCCCAAGTTAAAACAATTTCTAAAAAAAGGCAAGAAGGCAAAAATTTACGTATCCACATCTTAATATATTTACTACATAGCAGAAGAAAAAACTTCATATAGCTTTAAGTTCTATAGTGTCTGTATGTCCAAATAAAATCCTCTATTAAATAATCTAAGCAATTGTTAGTACAAGTACATGAATATTTTTCTTAATCAAAGTTGCTTGTAGGTCTACTGATTGTGAACCAACAAAAAGTAGTCATTACCAAACAACAAACATAAATTAAATAAATAAATAATTCATAAATTTGTTAAAATTAATATTTGCAAAAAAGTATCTTATACAAATATTTTCTGTTAAGAATTGTACTTATTTCCCTCTATCAGAAAGAAAAACAATAACTTTCGGTATTTCCTTTTCGCTTGTGTCAGCAAAGAGAATTTGCATGTGCGAATGTGTGTTTTGTTAGGTTTTAATGTAGAAAAATAAGTGCTAACATTGCCGTTTCTTTGTTATTTATAACTGATTAAATTCTTCCCCAGTTGAATTTTTTAATAAATTTAAAACTCATCCATTAAAAAGTAATAAAAAATCAAATGTAAGTTAAGAGAAGCGGATATATATATATAAACAGGAAACGGACGAGCACGCACGCTTAAATTTTTTTTTTATTAAATTACCTCCAGTATGAATGAGTAAAATTTAAATTTTGCTATTATGTATAATTTGAACGTAACCTCGATTTTATTTGCCCTCCTTTGTCGGTATTGTGTAGCACCGGCGAAGTAAAACAATAACAAAAAAGGCTACTGAACCGAAGCTTCAGTACTGCTACGAGTATAAACAAAGAACGTGCAAAAGCAGAGCTGCAAAAATAATTAATTAAGCTTCACCTCCTGTCGTTTCTCCTACTATCCCTTTCCTATAGTTGCAGCACAATTCTTCGCATGTGTAGGAGTCATCTCCTGAGTGCTGGTCCCAGATAAAAAAAAAGATAAAAAAAAAAATGTAAACTACTATGGAATTAATTTTATATTTAATTTCAAAATAGTGTATAATAACTAAATCTTTTAAAATAAAACTTTAGTTTTTTACAGTGTATAGTTCGCCTTAATAAAAATTAATCACATAAAGGGTGGTTAAATTTCAATGGCCGATGTTGATTTTGAATAAAACACAAACTATTTAGGAAATTATTGTAATTTTATTTTATTATGATATATTGGTATTACTCAATTATGTATGGAACAAAATATCGGCCAAATGGGCGCCGCGACCACGGTGGCACACCTCCATCCGATGGTCCAAATTTTCGATGACCCTGAGGCATAATGGAGGTTCTATGCCGTTAATGTGCCGAATTATCTCATCCTTTAGCTCTTGAATTGTTGCTGGCTTATCGACGTACATCTTTTCTTTCAAATAACCCCAAAGAAAAAAGTCCAACGGTGTCAAATCACATGATCTTGGCGGCCAATTGACATCGCCATTACGTGAGATAACACGGCCATTGAATTTGTTGCGCAAAAGAGCCATTGTTTCGTTAGCTGTGTGGCAAGTGGCACCGTCCTGCTGAAACCACATATCGTCCACATCCATATCTTCCAATTCGGGCCATAAAAAGTTCGTTATCATCTCACGATAGCGAACACCATTCACAGTAACTGCCTGACCGGCCTCATTTTGGAAAAAATACGGCCCGATGATGCCGCCAGCCCATAAACCGCACCAAACAGTCACTCTTTGTGGGTGCATTGGTTTTTCGACAATCACTCTTGGATTCTCATTCGCCCAAATGCGGCAATTCTGTTTATTGACGAATCCACTGAGGTGAAAATGTGCCTCATCACTGAAGATGATTTTCTTCGAAAATTGATCATCCACTGTTGCCGTGGTCGCGGCGCCCATTTGGCCGATATTTTGTTCCATACATAATTGAGTAATACCAATATATCATAATAAAATAAAATTACAATAATTTTCTAAATAGTTTGTGTTTTATTCAAAATCAACATCGGCCCTTGAAATTTAACCACCCTTTATATATAAAAAATTAAATTAATGTAGAAAAGGATTTTCTTCATTCTAATCATTGGGTTAAAATATTAAAAAAAAAACATTATAACAACGATGAACAGTTCACAGCTCGAAAGAATTGTTTTAAAATTATTTCAAAAACTAAAATTTAAAAGAAAAAAATTATCTTTTTCATGGTTTCATGGTTATAATTAACCACTAAGTCAATTGTTTTATTTCCTATACTAAAACTACTATCCATCACACAATGAAACCGAATTGTATCTAAACATTGTAAATTCACTAGGCGATAAATAACTTGTTGTTTTGGAATTATTTAGAATAATTTCTTTAACTCTAATCTAGACACATATTTCACTTTTAAGTGTTATAACTACTTATTTTTTATCTGGGACCAGCAGTCAGGAGATATCAGGAACTATAGGAAAGGTTTAGTCAGAGGAACTATAGGAGGTGAATCTAAATTAATTACTTTAAAGCTCTGCTTTTTTTTGCACGTTCTTTATTTATAGCAGTGTTGAAGCTTTGGTTTAGAAACCATTTTTTATTATTATTCTACTTCCGACAAAAGATGGCATTCTGATGTGATTGTGGATTGCTATCATCTGAAGCCGGTATTGTTCAATGACCAGTGACTATGCCTTCGCCAGATAAGAGATGTTTTTTTTTATAATGTTAGTCTGAAACTGTGGTTGAACCCAGATCTGTTTTGGTTTTATAGTCACCATTGATCATGGTTATTGGTGTTTCTGAAGTCGCACATAAAATTATTTTATTTCTTTTAACAAATTTTTAATTATTTTTTATTTTGTAGTCAACGTGCAGACTACTTCAGCTATCGCCACCCTAGTAATTAATCTCAATAAGTCTATAAAAAATGATTGTTGAATTAATTTCTATTATAATTTACAGTTTGTTATACCTTTACAGGAATATTTTTTAAAAGAATTTCTCATTGTGCTACTAGAATCCATAGTTTTATGATTTTATTTAAATTTTAGGTATAGAGGTCGTTGGGAATAACGTTTTTTATTTACAAATGCTTTCAAGTTTCAATTTTGTTGGATTTATTTATTTAATATAACGTTTATAAATCGATAACAATATACTTAGTTATGGCAATTATGAAATAAAGAACCGATATTAACAAAAGTTTTATCAAATTAATTACCTTTACGTGTTTTATTGTTGTATTGCTGGCCTCACATTTATACTGATCGTATTGTAAAAAAAAGTTTATGACCTTCTGTACCCTTTTCTTTTGCTTCTACTATAAATTTGTTTAAATTTTTAAAAATTCGAATATTTACAAAAATCTTTCATTGTTTGCGTGCAAAATTTATAGTCCTAAAGGCAATTTTAATTGCCAGCGCACGTAGCAAGTGAGAACCTTGCAAAGTTTGAATTAATGCCTTTGTTTCGATTTCGAGCTTGTGCTTGTTAAGTTTGTATTAAACTAATGCTAGAAAAAATAATTTACTGCTTGAGCACAGCACAAGCATAGCAGAGCAATTTATTTTTTTCTTTTTTTCTTTATGGCGAAAATTGTTTGCTTCGCATACTTTCAAAGAACAGTTTAAAGTTTTGAGATTTGAAATCTAGAAATTTTCATGGAAATTAGTTTCCTCTACTTTACAGGAAACTCGAAAACTTTCACTGAAGAATATTTAAGAAGAAAGTATTTCTAACTTAACGTTTCTTGAACGTGTTAGGGGAAATATTTTATTCTAAGACTTTTGAAATAACAAAAAATATAATCATTTAAATTATATTTAAGTTCTATTGGCCCAAAGTTTCATTTAGTTTTTTTTATTTATTAATTTTTTAATGAAAACTGCAACAATTTCTTAAAAATATTTTCCTGGTTGCTGTTCATTGATTTAAATTAAAAACTGTAAACAATTTAAAACTCTTTTATAAATAATCAAAATTACTATGAATTTTGTTGCAAATACTCTTCCGTGCTTTCATTTCAATAATTTTTACCATTTTCTTCCTTTTTACATTTTACCAAAATAGCACACGTTTCGATTGAAAGTAAAATTAAATAGAAAGGAATAAAAATCAAATAAAACGTTTGAATAAAATTCCTTACTTGCGTTCTTGCACTACGAAGCATGAAATTGAAAATTGCGTTTTATTTATTGTAAATTATAGAAAATACAAAAATTGAATGTAATGCGAATGTATTGATAATTCAGCGATTTGTAAATGTAAAAAGTTATACAGCCATACGCATGAATAGATTCAATAGCAGTAAATAGAAGAATAAAGCTACGAAGTACAATATAATTAATTTAATTTAAAATTTGATATTTAATCGTATTTATTAACTTTAGAATAACGCAAACGAAAATATGTTTAATTAACAATTCTTGCTCGCTACTAAATGCTAAAGATAATCAATTCCGTATAAAAAATAAAAAAATATTGACGAAAAACAGTTTTACTCAGAAGCTGTTCGCTCACTGGCTCTGCCAGCAGAAGATCTTAGTTTTAAGTATCATTCCAGCCTGATTCTGTTTCTATGACAACTGCTTCTTCTTTCGTTGATATTTATAAAAACGTTCAAGAATTGAAATAACACCAGAGACGTATTGCAGAGTTATTTAAGAATGCAACCACCTTCAAGTCACCATAATAATTTTTTCATCCGTTTCTGTGCAATGCTTTGCATATGAAGAGACAAGCTCTGAGACCTGGTGTGAGACGAAGTGCATTTCTTATATCTTTGATGGTACTTTTTGTAAACCATTTTTATAGTGATTACTTAAAAAAAAGTCCAAAATATCAAACATAAGTTTTAGTTTTGAGGGTTGCGACCCCAGTTTCCTCGGTTCGACACCAGTTCCAGCCTAAATGATAAAAACATTTTGCATTTTTTCTGATGTGCAATAATTAGTGTGCATTTGTGTTAGTTGATGCCGAAAGGTTTCACTGATCATTTAACAGTGATGGCTATAAACAATCCACAGGCATATCAGAAGCTTCAAAATTGAATACGCCTCCTAGACATCAGAGGCGCTTCAACACTTCTATGAACAAAAGACGTGCAAAAGCAGACATTCATGAGAGTGAAGCTTCACCTCCTGTCATTGTTCTAAATATTTCTTTCCTCTAGTTTCAGCATAATGCATCCCATTTGTAGGGACCATCTCCTGAGTGCTGGCCCAAGATTTAAAAACAAGCTTATTCATGCATGCCAGATAAATATGGGGGGCCCCAAAAGTTATTGACTTCTCCATATTCACCAAGTCTTATTTAGTGAAAAATATATTATATTTTGTCATCATTTACATTTTACCGTGATAAATATTGTATGACAAATTAAACCCTAACGGGTAGAAATCTTTCAACCAAGTTTTCCTTAATTGGTGCTGCTTGTTGTTCCACAACCGCAATTACATAATTGAACCCTCATTTCATTTGAAATAAGAACATTTTTTGAGTTATAACAAAATATATATGTATGTATCTTGCATGACTATACTAATGTTAAGTAAAACATTTAAAGAAATGATTAATGATTTTCTATTTATTGCTACCAAATTGTGCTACACGAGCAAAACTTGCTGTGAAAGGATTGAAGAAAAAACATCAATAAAATTTCTATTGCATTGTGTTGGTAAATGTATGCAACTTTTAGGAAATGCATTATGGCAAACGTAACAGAAAGAAACACAATTGTCGTCCTTGAGTTTTGAATGCAAATTCTAAGAAAATAAATGACAATACTTCTGACAAGAAAAGAAAAGTAAATATTATTTCAAATAATGTAAAGAAATGACGCACATAACCATACTGTAACAAAAATACAATTCCTATGCACTTTTCATATAGTTTTTCATAAAAATAATGTGGATTTAGTTTTAAAGCACTCATGATTACCAAGAGTTTTAATGTATATAATTTAGAATAAGAAAAATGAACTGGGTAAAGTGGATTTACTTAATGATTTCTATAACTTTAAAGGCATGAACATTTTTCGAATAATTTTTACACAACAATTTGTACTCTAATTGATTATCTTATATCATGGAAACCAATGTAAGGAGAAAAAATTGTTACTATCAATTTTGCCTTAATATAAATACAGAAATTTTTTGCTATTAATTTCCATTTCTTTTAATGGTTTTAACTAATTTGAACAAGTTCTCCCACGGTCTTTCTCATTTTCCGTAATGTTTGTCATTACGTACATTTTACATATCGTAAACTACTTAATAAATTCAAAAAAAATGTTATTAATTGCATTGAATGAGATTTTAGATAGTTAGCAATTGAACAATTGTTTACCAATTCGGTATAAAAGTAATGCTTATGAGTTCATAGCAATATAATTCATTATAGACAATACAAAGGAAAAAGAACATGCTTGTGCAGTTAATAATGAATATAAAATAAATGTTAAGGACAATTGTAAGATATATATGCTAAATTTAGGACTTTTTATTCTATTAATTAAAATAATACATATAAAAAGGTAATACAAGGTGTCTGTTAGCAGATTTAAATTTTCAAACTTCAATAAAAAACGTAATAATTGACACAAGGTTTTATTAAGAGCCACACGCTGCAGTAAACTTGGTTCAATTGCGTTGATTTCTCGACGGAGATTGTGGATTGTCATTATAAACCTTCTCTTTGAGTTAGTCCCATAAAAAAATCCATGGGAGTTAGATCGGGCGACCTCGGTGGCCATGGGATGTCCCCAAAGCGATTGATCAGTTTTTGGGGGAAATTTTCCCGAAGCAATTTCTTCGAAGCTCTGGCTGCGTGTGCAGTGAACCAATCCTATTAAAACCACGTGCGTGAAGAGTACGATGGATGAGCTCTCAGGTTTGGCAAAAAGAATTCCGCAATCATGCGTCGATAATTTTCACCGTTGACATTCGTCGCCTGGTCTCGAGAATTTTCAAAAAAAAAAATGGTACAATTATCTCATGCGTGGATAAGGCACACCAAATCAATCGAGGGTTGCCGGTTCTTGGAGACAGTTTAAGTGAAAATCAGCATCGTCGCTCCAAAAAATGGGATTTACAGTGCGAAAACGCTCCAACATCGTTTCACAAAAATTTTTGCGTAAATCAAAGTCACTTTCTTTCAGTTCTTGAACGATTTGAATTTTAAAAGGGTGGAACTTCAGATTCTTTTTTTAAATTTCATGAATAGTCGTTCTTGGAAGTCCCAGTGAGGCTGCTCTTTTCCGTGTTGAAAGTCGCGGATTTTCCCTTAAAGTACTTTCAACCAGTTCAATGTTGTCGGGAGTCCTTGAAGATCGACTGGGCCCTGGCTGTAGAGCATTCATAGCCGAAGCAGTTGCACGGAATCTCTGCACTTACGAACGATTTAAATTTACACTCTGTCCATCATTTATACGCCGAATATAGAACTTTGGACAAAATTATCGACGAGCAATTACGTAAGAATCATTACTCTTAAAAAATGTCTCCACAGCGAACGCGTGATGCTCACTTGACTACTGCAACTTCGTGACTGACAAATCCGTATAATCAATAATTCTAACACGGCGCTACCTTCCCTCTGCACCGTTTATTACTTTTTGAAATAATCGTATTTAAAAATACAAATTTGCCTCCAGACACCCCGTATAATAATTTTTTAAGCTCAAAGAAAGGCATTTTATTAATTTTTCTATTTTGCCGACGTTTCATTACTTAAATATGAACATATGAGCATATACATAATGCGCCTTTAAAAAATATTTTGGAAGTTAATGAGACACTCCATCCATACACTGTGTCTTCATGTGTCTTTATGTGTCTTCATTTTTGGGCCCATGACAATTTTCATTATTGTGAGTCAACCTTTACAACAGCTGGTCATCAATGCCGATGCTGGTAATTCTGTCTTCAAGGTACACATTCTCAGAGAATTTATTGTCCCCTAGTAGTTGTTATACATATACTATATTTTTATGTCAATAGCACTTGCGATGACAATCTGTATGATAAAAAGATGTTATACGATCGTTTGCTTTAATGTTTTCTCTCACCATGTATTCTGTACTCAGTTAGTTTTTAAAAATACTTTCAGATTTTATTATTAGCTCTGTCATAGGATTGATGATGCGTGTTCATCAATGCAGTGTCACGTTTCGTTAACTCTCTAAAAATGCGTTTAAACGAAAAATTAAAAATAAAAATTAAAAATTATATGTGTATTAAATACCAATGTTTGTTTTTCTTTTTTATTTTTTTTTTAAACAACACAAACTCTACAAAGCTCTTATAGCTTCTTTGTAGAAACACCGATGGTCTAGGCGGGAATCGAACCCGCACCTCCATATTGGTAAGACCAAAGATCATGCACTAGACTACGGACAAATATTATAATATTATTTATTTTTTTCTTTCATACGAGTACATATTTTACACTTTTATAATATATATATTAAGTGATATCATATTGGTGTCATTCCAGTCATGTAATAGATGACACTAAAATTATGACAAAATTCTTTGAAGACGTCTGTCATCAGATTGATGTCTGTTTCCGTTCCCATAAAATTTCAACTCTCACATTTTCCGTTGCTCTTTTTCGATATATGAATAAATTTATTATTTTATGTTTAATATTTTAATTTTTGTAGATTCTTGAGTTTTGTAGACGCATTTGCTACTTTTATTTTAAAACCACTGCCGTTGGTTTTTGAATTTTTTGAATTAATAACTTAAAGTAAAAGTGAGCTACGATTATGAACTTATTTTTATTATTTGTTAAACTGGCCTACATTCAGCATTTCGTTGCTACTACTTTCAATTTATCAATTGAATTTCCCCAAAATGTTGTAAAAAGTACAAAAACTTCACATATATTATCAGAAAATAACAGTTATACAGAGTTTTTAGTGTTGTAATTAAAAATGTATGTTCAAGTGTTTGTAATCACTGATTTCTTAAACCACAGCTTATCAAAGAACTACGTTGCATCTCCTTAAAACACTAACCAACTAACTTATAGAAATTTATGACATTCTTTATGATTGGCTGATTAAGAGACAACTAGTTATATAATTGCAACGAATGTTTTCAGAAATTTTATTGTACTTTGCTCCATTAAGTTTCAAAAGAATTAGACGGAAGTTCTGAAGAACTGATTTATGTTTCAATTTATTTTACGTGGCGTAAATAATTTGGTTTAATTTTTAAAACTTGGAGTTTGACTACTTATTCGTATTGCCAAATACTATACAAAGGAAATAAAATTAATATAGGAGTACAATATAACTAAGTTTTTAGTTTTTAGTTTCTTATACACACACCAGCTCGAAAAACTTGAAACCTTTGCGAAATATCAGCGTCTTTAATTTGTTAAAATAATTTAAAATTGTAACATTCGGAACGGCCTTCAGCTAAATAAAGCAGCTCACTTATGTGTTAATTTAATTTTCTTTGCTCTTGCCTTCAACTTTGTCATAGTTTCTTTCGCCAACACTTCCCCTTCTTCACAAAAACACAACGATTTTGTTTTTGTTTATAGTCACAACGTTCAGCTTATTTATCCTGGCTACATCGTCAGTTGCTTTCCTTAAATGCTGGTTAAACTAAAATAATGTTTAAATAATGTTGATAAAATATACTGCAGCCATACTTTAACACAATCAAGTAGTCCCTTGTAGTTTTGTATATTTGCTATAATGCGAGAAATAAGAAAAAACATCATAGTTAATTGTATATAAATATACAAGGGAAAAAGGTCTTGTCGCCCTACAACCGCCAACAATAATAACAAAGAATTAGTTTTATTGGCGAAACCATGATAACGTTTGCAACAATGTCGTGGACTATGTGGAGAAGACAAAGGCCTTGTACATTTCCATCTTTTATTAAAGGTGATTTTTCTTTAACTTTAGCTGTTTCTACAATTAATACTTTCACTGATCTATTATAAAGGGTGTGTTTTTATTCCCTGTAGAACTTACGAAACGGTTAACTGTCTGGAAAAGCATACTGAGTAGATTGACGCTTGAACAATGCTACCAAAGTATCCAGATTTTCTCATCTTATGTTGATGTTAATATGGTAATATTATTAAATTGCCACAGATGGTGTAAAACCAAGTAACAACAGACCTACTTACAGACCTACAGCACTTGCCGCAGTTTATATATTGTTGGTATCATTGAACCTTATTCCTTGAAAAATGAAGTCGGACCTCGCGTCATGATCAATTGAGATTCTTTCCACATCATGCTCAATGATTTTCTGTTTAAAAATCCCGTTTCAACAGGATCGCGCTACGTTCCCTATGCCGGTCAGAAACATCGACTTATTAATATCAACATTCGGCGGTAAGTTGATTTCTAGGAATGAGCATGTCAATTAGCTGCCAAGGTAGTAAATTTTTTATACTGGTAAACTAGCAACCATTGGCGAATTGGATGACCATATTGTTCCTGTTACTCCCCACATATAGCCAGCAATGCTTGAAGGAGAATCCCAAAATTGGAAGTCAAGAACAGCTGCGGTGGCCGTATGCCAGACACAGTTATCAAATGTTAATGCGATGCATTAATTTTGCGAATAAAAAATCATTTTTAATTAAAATTAATTTTTTCTCTTATTTTTTACAATTTATTGTTCTTAAAGAACACCCTTTATAAGTTTCACTTTCCGTACAGTTATTTTAAAATAGCAACGTTTGCGATTCGCTTAATTCAAACATAATGATTTCCTCGCATCAAAGCACTCTAGTGAAAAATTACAAAGACAGACATGAAAAAGGAAAACGCATCGAAAATATATACATACATAAGACAGTGAAAGATAATAAAAAATATTTTGTTTTTTTTTAACTATACAATTTAGAATGTGTTTGTTAAATGTTAAAAATTAAACATTATACATATCAAAAAGCTTAGTTTTTTACCTAAATGGGCTTCATATAGTAAGTCCGGAAATACTAAGTCATGGGCTATAATTCATTATTTTGAATTAATTAGTAAATTTTCTTTTGATTTTCTTTCCATATATATTATCTATGTAATGCTCTAATCGAGACAATTATCATGCCATTTTATTTTAGTGCATTGAAGTACCGTGAAAAATAGCTCGCAATCACAATCATTGTCAACCAAAGTTTTGACTAATTTTAAGAAAGGTTTAAGAAAATTAAATAGATGTAAAATCACATAACAAAATGTTTGTTTTGTTTATATATTTCATAATTCTCAAATATTTTTTTGGGAGTTCTTGCATAAACATATGGAATTTCAAAGTTGTTTCAAGAATTTGGTCTACTGGAGATTTTGGTATTAGTACCAAATGAAATACCCGATATACACCACCTAAAACATATAACAAATATAGATAAATAATGATAACGACTTTTGACTAACGTTGAATAATTGAAAGAATAATTACATAATTAAAAAATGTTAAATATTTCAAAAAAAAAATGTATTACAGCCTTCTCCTTCGTGCTCAATACAGCATTCTCAAGCAAACAAATGGTTAGAATTGTTTATTTAGGTATTTCTAATTTCTATATTTGCATGTATGAGATACATATTTAACAAATTGAATTTCACAAGGTTATATTCTGTTGAAAAATATAGATTTTCCAGAATTAAAATTTAGAATGTTTTACATCAATCTAATTGTGTTAAATAAATTGAAACAACTTCAAAAGAAATTATTCATTATTATTTTATTTTCTTAGGATTGTTATTTGCCCTGTTTAAAATGTAAATTGCTATTTAAAATAGATTATGGTACTAACATGAGCATTAATTTTAAAGGAAAAACTTGAACATCCTTTTAGGTTATTATTTCAAAGACCGCTCCCTCTTAAATAAATGAATATTTTAATTTCAAAATATATTACGAAAAATAAGGCAGTACAGTACACAATGTTTTGGAGCCTGTACTCTAAGCGTGGGATACTGTAATGCCCTATTACAGTTATATTGGCTCATAAATCATATGCTACTGCATGTACAGGGTGGCGCAGAATGAGCTATATGGTTTGAATTCTTTATAACTTTTTTAATTATTATTTTTTCTTTTTTTTCAGCATTTTGTGAAGAAGACTTGGCGATATAATTATGAATCATTACACGATCGAACAACGTACAAAAATAATTGAATTTCATTTTTCATTTTCAATTTTCTTGTTCCGCAGCGCCTTTCTGAAATACGCAAGAAGAAAAGCACTGTAATGTACATTACCATAGCACTGTTGCTAATTAAGGATTTAATTGGGCGGTAGATTTGCGTACAAATTGTGCTAATAAGAGAGTACTCGTATCATGTTCTAAATTTCTTGCAAATCTTTGAAATTTTATGCTGCTAATTTATATGTTTCTTTAAAATAATGATGGTCGCAAGTGTGTAATAACTTTGAAATTGTTTACCTTTTACTTTATAAGGTGTTAAATTTATAAATTAGTAAAATTAAAAATAAACAACACTATTTTGAAATAAAAAATGCATCTGATTTTTTGGCGGATTACGAGATGTCAACATTTAACAATCGATGTAATGCTTCCGCGGAAAAAATAATCACTTAATACTAAAAATGTGGTATTTCAACCATTTTAAATACGTGCGTAATTTTCGTTTCGGTATTTTTTTATTGCACAAATATTTTTTGTATAATTTATAGGATCAATTACAGGTAATTTTTGCAACTGTTACTTTCAAGTCCTCAATATTTTAATCAACTCAAACTCTGAAAATAAATAAATTTTTTTTGGCTCATTTCAAGTTTGTAAAAGTTTTTATTTGTAATTATATTCTTATGTTGCCTAGAAACTTAAACTTCAACTTATGAACAGTTTGTTTAATGAAATAAGTAATTGTTTATTGAAATCCTGCTGTGTTTATAACAACGGCACAGCAGTGCGAAGTTTGCTTTTGTTCTGTTTCACATATACAGTATTGTACCTGTGTATGTGTACTCTATTCGAACATCATTAAAACCGAGAACTCGAAGGGAAAGTAAGTGAGAGGGGCGCGGACGTGGTTGTTATCAGCGAACAATACGGTCCGATGCACCGGGGGTTCTGGCTCGGGGACGAAACAGGTACGGCGGCACTCTGGCTACCTGGCGGCGGTGAACTCGCGGTTGCGCGGTACGGGATCGGGTGCGGCTACGCGTGGGCTCGGATCGGCGGTTTTGTGCTGGTGAGCTGTTACCTCACTCCTAGCGATAACGTGGCGCGATTTAGGGCGAAGATGGCCGCTATCGAGGACGCTCTGGCTGGTATGGCCGGACCCTTTGTGGTGGCCGGTGATTTCAATGCCAGGGCTGTGGAGTGGGGTGATCCGGTGACGAGCACGAGGGGGAGGTGCGTCCTGGATATGGCGGCCAGGTTGGGCCTGGTAGTCATGAACGCTGGCGGTGCGACTACCTTCAGGCGGCCGGGGTGCGAGTTCACCACTCCTGACATCACTTTGGTATCCGAGAATCTTTCTGGGATGATCGAAGGATGGAGGGTACTCGAGGAATATACTGGGAGTGATCACCAGTATATTGAATTTGGGGTAGTATTGGAGGCGGGCGTCGCGCGGTCGCACGGTGGGAGAGGCGCGCGTGGATGGAACGTCGCAAGGTTAGACCGCGGGTCGTTCTTGGCCGGTTTCGACGGTACTACGGTTTTGGACGGTGGGGGGGACGCTGACTCCCTGGCGGGTGCTATGATGCGGCGCATTGTCCGTGGATGCGACGCATCGATGCCCCGATCGTCGCGAGGGGCGGGGAGGCGACCTGTGTACTGGTGGACCCCGGAGATTGCTGGACTCAGGCGTGACTGCCTCCGCAATAGGAGGGTCTATACTAGGGCTAGGCGGGCCGGCGAGGCTCTACTGGAGGCCCAAGAGTACAAGCGGTCCCGCGGGGCGTTGCGTCGCGCGATTATGGCGAGCAAGAGGGCGAAATGGGAGGAACTTCGGAGCGACCTGAACCGTGATCCATGGGGACTCGGCTATAGGATCGTGGCGGGAAAATTGGGCGCGAGCCGCACTGGGGTGCAATTGGACGGCGCGCGGATCGAAACGATTGTGGGGGGCCTGTTCCCCACACACCCTCCGCTGGTTGGCGAACGTGGGCCCTACGATGATGAGGTTCCACCGCCCTTTACCGGGGAGGAACTGAGGATCGCTGCCGGGGCTCTTAGGACGGGGAAAGCCCCTGGCCCGGATGGGGTACCGTCGGAGGTGCTCAAGATCCTGGCTGAGAGCAGGCCGGAAGCATTGCTTCCGGTATATGATGCTTGTTTAGTCCAGGGCGTCTTCCCAAGACGCTGGAAAACACAGCGGCTCGTGCTTGTTGGCAAGGGCAGGGGCGATCCGACCCAGCCATCGGCTTATCGGCCACTTTGTATGTTGGATGGTGCCGGCAAGCTGCTGGAGAAGCTACTGCAAAGAAGGCTGGCGGAGGCCGTGAGGATGGCTGGGGGGCTGTCGGATAGACAGCATGGCTTCAGACCTGCCAGGTCAACGCTCGGGGCGATTGCTGATGTGGTTGAGTGCTTCGAGCGCGCTCAGAGCGAGAGGCGATATTATCCGAAGCGCATAGTTATCCTGGCAACACTCGACGTTCGGAATGCCTTCAACAGCCTACGATGGGCTGATGTTCTAGAGGCGCTACGGGGGAGGTTTCGTATTCCCGGATACTTGTATAGAATTCTCCGTAGTTATCTGGACGATCGGGTACTGTTGTACGATACGCCGACGGGGCGGAGGAGCAGGACGATCACGTCCGGCGCGGCCCAGGGATCTGTGCTGGGCCCGGACCTATGGAATCTGACCTACGATGGGATCTTTGGGGTGGAAATGCCCGAGGATGCTCAGCTCGTGGGATACGCGGATGATATAGCGGCGGTGATCTTGGCGCGGGATATGGATGACGCCAGGGGGAAGCTGAACCGGGTCATGATAAGGACCCGGATGTGGCTTGAGGACCACGGCTTGGAATTGGCCGGGGAGAAGACCGAGGTGATGTTGATGACGCGGGCACACATACCACTCGATGTCGGCATGCAGATAGGGGATGTGTCTCTGGTTACCCAGAGTGCCATAAGGTATTTGGGCGTCAGACTCGACTGTAGGCTGACTTACTGGGCCCAAATACGGCATGTGGCGACTAAGGCGGCGAAGATGACTGGCATGCTGAGCAGACTCATGGCGAATGTCGGAGGTCCGACACAGAGCAAGAGGAGGCTGATTATGGCGGTCACGAAGTCGATCTTGCTGCATGGGAGCGAGATTTGGGGAAATGTACTGGGTGAGAGAACCAAACGCAGGGTACTCGAGGCGGTACAGCGGACGGCGGCCCTTAGGGTTGCTTCGGCTTACCGCACGGTCTCGGGCGCTGCGGTCCTGGTGATATGTGGGGAAATACCCATAGACCTCTTGGCGCGCGAGCGGTGGGAGGGATGGAACTCGAGGGGGGAGGACCCTGGTGTTGGTGCTATTGGTCTGAGACCCCAAACTGTCCGGCGATGGCAGGACAGGTGGACCGCGGACACGGTCGGCAGGTGGACGGCAAGGCTCATTCCCTGCGTGGAAGTATGGATTCGGAGGAAATTTGGGGAAGTTAACTACTTCCTGACACAATTCCTCTCGGGCCACGGATACTTTCGAAAGTACCTGTACCGGATGGGCAGGGCAGATGGTCCCGACTGCATTTACTGTAGTATTACGGATGATGATGCAGAACACACTTTCTTCGACTGCCCCAGGTGGCATGCTGAGAGAGCTGCAATGGCGCAGCGGGTTGGCGGGTTCGCTCCTGCCACCGTGATAGGGAGGATGCTCGATTGTGAAGACAATTGGGACGCTGTGGCACAGTACGTGGGATACGTTCTGCGGAGGAAGAAGAGGGACCTCGATGCGCTGCTGCATATCGGGGCCCCCTCTGACAGGGACCAGGCGATACGGGCCGGGGCCATGGCGCCGGCTGCAAACTTGGCGGACCCAGACGTGGGTGATTGAGAGTGGTCCTAATTGGGACGTGGCTCTGGGCCTTCCCGAAGTAATGCGGAAAGCGGTTCCGGGGAGGAATCTACCCAGAGGAGGAGGAGGGAATTTTTTAGTGGCAACACCACTCGACGCAGAAGACGACGGTCTCTGTAAGTGCGAAGGCATTTTCAACCCTACCTCACACGCCAAAAAAAAAAAAAAAAAAAAAAAAAAAAAAAAAGGGAAAGTAAATAAAAAAGTTATTTTCTGAAAGCATTTCGATGTCATACTGTTTTAATTATTAAACAGCAATTACAATAAAATTTTTTTCTTGAAATTTGGTTATTTCTATTTCTTTCTGTGGAGTTATTTGCACTTAAAAACTTTTGTTTTGCTCCGCTTGAATAATAAGTTAACAGATTCCAATTGTTAACCTGCTGAAAAAAAAAACAACTTCGAAAGGAAATTTTGAAAACATAATACAAGTTTCATATTGTTTCTAAAGAGTACATTTTAATAAGGAACTACAATATTTCGAACTGTGTTTAAAACGAATAGGAATATGGCACGGACTTTATTTCAATAGTAATAGGACTAGTAGATGCAGAAAAAGAGTCACGAAGTTCGTATCGACTAGTAAATTTTTAAACCTTCACTACTGCCCACATGGTCGCTCAGACAGCACTTTATGACGTTACCAAACTCCACCTTAACTATGAATAACCAACTCCCTGATTTAGTTCAGCTGTGTAAACAAACGACAATTGAAGAAGTTTTGCACAATCTGTTGTTTTTAGTGTGGAAATTCCTACGACCTTAAATAACTCCATCGAATGATTACTATCATAAGAATTCCACGCAATCCAACTATTGCAAAACAGAAACAGCACCAAGGAATAACACACATATGGGACCAAAAACTTCTCTCCCGCCGCACACCTCACACTTTAGAAGTTGACACGAAGTGTTCAACAGCCTTTATTTTGATTTGATGCTCTAGCCGCCTCAGTCATCAGTATTTAAACGTCGTGCAGTAGGTGGAAAATCCTTGTTCTCGCCGGGGATCCATACAACATGCATTGAACTCCTACTCGGAAGGAGGCATTTGGTGCCCGTTGTATCAAATTTAATTATCTGGTCGAATCTCAAACTTCCGCCACAAAGGATGCCCTTTTATGTTATCTTCAAATCCAGGGATGTTTATACGTGTAACCAGACACGTGTAATAGATACTTCGTTCACCTTAGTATATCAAATGAAATCGTTTCTCTGTTATTCCAGAGATTGGGTCAAGATGTACATTTCTTGATATTAGTTTCAGGTAATTGTCTAGAAATTCCTAATTATAATCAGAGGCTAATTTATCAAGTAGATACTTTCTTTTTGAATAGAATCCCACCCGAGAGAGAGAGAGAGATAGTGAGATTTATGTTAAAACCCCTTGGTTTATGTAATTTACCATTACAGTTTCCATAATTGGAGAAAATGTTTGAGCATTTATAATAGTATTTTTAAGAAGTAATATAAAAAAAAAAACTATAATAATCTGCTTGCCTTTTAAGTAAAACCAAATTCAATAATATATTCATTTGGGGAATGGTATTTAATCATTAATTTTTAATTGAATTTAAGTTATTAAATATATTTTTTAATTTCTTGTTTAAAAATCTAATTTATTATAACTTTATAAATATTATTTTTATATAAAAATTATTAAAACATTAAAGTTCATAGAAAACTAAATTGATTAAAAAAACTTGAAAAAAAAATCATTGCGAAAATAACTATAAAAATGTTGCAATAAAATTATGCCAAATAATAAAATAAATAAAAAATTAAATAAATAAAGACCTCGTATAAGCAGTTATTTCTGTTTACATTTTTATAAAAAAATAAATAAAAATTTAGGTTTTTAGCAATCATTCATTGTCCAACAACGTGTGCGGATAAAAAATTGTTGTAGTGCAATTTTGAAAAGCTTTCTTAGCTTCCATGCATATACACATATTTAGCAATTCTCAGTTAGTATTTTAAGGCTAGTAGGTTAGTATTTGAAGCTCTACTAATCAGTTAGCGTTATTTTGTAATCAAAATACATACATAATCGTAGTTCAATAATCGTAAATAATTTATTTAAACAACGTTATACAATTTTTAAAATCTTCTCAGCAATTCTATTTTTGATTGTTTTCAACGAATGGAAGAAATAAGTATTTATCTAAAAAAGAAAATCATTCAATCTACACTTAAACAAAGAAATTCAAATACAGAAAAATGTTCAATTGTGAAAATTATTTTCTTATTTATAAAACTAATTTTGCATAATTCAAACTAAATCACATATTTTAAAAAGTTTGCTTTACTTAGAAATGGAATATAAATTTTGTGAAAATGAAAATAAGTTTTTACCACAACTTTATTCAGATTGAATGTGATAATGTGATGTTTCTGCTTTTCCTTCATTTTGTTGTTGTTTGTATTTTAATCTAAAATCTCGTTTCGCAATATACTCGTAAACAAAGTGCAAAGTGCTCCGAGAGATAGAGAGTGAAGAATGTTTCTTTTTTTAATTCTTTATTTGTCAATTTATTTCACATTTAAATTTATTTTTTATTTCTTTGTTAAAAGATTTTTTGTTGTTTTCTAATTTACCATTTATGCTGCGTGTTTTAAATTGTAAAAATCTGTTTGTATCCCATTTATGGTACAAACATAAAGAATTTGCTTTTTTAGTTGAAAGTATAAAATGTGGTTAAAAATATGAAGCAAATGCAAAGTAAATATTTTCTTGAGATTTCTAAAGTAAGAAAATAAATTACATACACAACAAATGCAGTTAAAGCTAAAACAGTCAGAAGCAATAGATACAACTGTCAGATTTTCGGTCAAGGGGAATTCAAATCCCACATAATTTAATTCACAACATTAAAATAATTTATATATGTAAAATTTTCTTTAATAAGAAGAAACTGAATAGATTGGAGAGAAATGAAAAATTCATTTAAAGAAAATAAATGAAAAATTAATCACTATTTAAGAAATTATGAACGGAAGAAAGTTAGTAGAAAAATCTGAATTTATTTTCTGAAATATTTACAACCTTTAGAATTATTTTTTTTATAAATCTTTACACTAAAAATATATTCACTTAAATATGTTCAATCACACTTTTGTTTAATTTTCATTAGAGACCAATTTTGTTAAAGTGATACCTCAAGCCACAATGGCCTTTAGAGTACTTCGTTAAAAGGCTTAAGTCCGCTTCATTCAGCGAAAGCAGCCTATTTGAGTCACCTATTCGGGATGAAAAAATGTTTGGCCTGACAATGGCCGGCACTGTTATGTCAGTGAGCAGCGAATTCAATTTAATCTCAGTTCCTAAGAATTTCATTGCTGTGGCTTTTCGTACGTCCACAGAATTGATCGGGACCAATTAGTGAAAAATTTGTCTCTCATTTTGACAGATAGTCAGCCTTTTCATTACACTCATATAAGTTTAATTTGTTTTAATTTTAATTATTAATTTTAAGTCATGTATTTTTAACTCAAACGATGGAGATTTTTAAACTGCTCTGCAAAACCATGAAAACAGAGCAAATTTTAATGTTGAAATTTTATAAAAACTGTACACAAAATAAGAATTTATTAGGCAAATTTGTTATATGAATTAGAAATTTAATTTTTTCGAATGTAGTCATTTATTTTTTTAATTTTTAATTTTTTTTAACCGAAGCAACTGTTGAGCATATAAGAAAAAAGATAATAGAAATAATTTTTTCGTTTAGAAAAGCTGTAGAGAATTTAAAATTAAAGAGTAATTCATATACTAGGCGGCAGCCTTAAAATAGAATTTCGGTACCTTCCGTGTTATATAAAATTATATGCTATAATTAATTAAAAAATATTTACACAAAATGTATCTTTTTGACAAATTTACAATCGAAAAACAGCTAAATAAAGAAAAAACTTACCAAATTATTCTTAGAGTTTAAAACAACTGGAATCAGTCAAGCGTCTGCAATAAAAAATAAGAAAAAATGTTTTAATCTTCAGTTGACCGACGAGAAATAATTTTGAAGCTATTTGAATACAGTAAAGCAAAAGGGAAAAAAAGTTAAAGCAATTATTATAATTTGTTTTTACTCAATTTATATAATCGCAAATAAAAGAACAAAAATAATTTCGTAAAATCTAAAAATTTAACTTTTGGATTAAGACCGCAGCGACCAAATTTATACCAGGTAGACTTATTTTGAGTAAAATGTTCTTGAGATTTCAAAGTAGTTACTACCATATTAATCTCAATCACGTTTTTTTTTTGGCAGATTTTAGTAATTTGAGAATAAACAAAGCAAAGGATACAGAAAAATCCTAAAGATGACGGACACACTTAAAATGATATAAGTTACATAAATCTGTTTCTGCAAAAATATAAATAACTTTGAACTTTATCATTCATATTTCAAACTGTTTTGTCGCTCAAAAATCAATATTTTTTTACACTAGTTTACAGTATAATTTGTTCGAGAACGATCTTAGATGCATTTGTTATACAAATCTTCAAAGTGTAATTAACATCTTTTTATCAGCTCTAGTTTTTACGATATCGCGGTTTGTAAGACAACTGTGCTTTCACAACATATAGTAGCATAAAAAAAATCCGAAATTCGACAACAAAAAGATTATTTTGCCGACCGAACATTGTTTCTAAGTTGGGTCAGTAGTTTTAGAGATATCATAAAATTATAAATCAAAAAAATTATATTTTACAAAAAATTTAGATTCTTTTTTCAAGAAGGCAGAAAAACTAAAAATACAACAATAAGTTTATTTTTGGTTTAGCATCGCAGGGTCTTCCCCTGAGTGCTGGTCCATTTTCTTTATACAACAAACATTTTATTTTTTGATTTAAATCTATTTAATTTTTCTAAACCTTTCTTACAATTAGTCGACACTTTGGTTGATAATGATTGTATTTAAAAAGCAAAATAAAAACTTAAATCTTCCAATACAATTACGTGACAATTCTTTTAATTATTCGACATTAGTCAAATTAATATAACGCAGCTAAACCGTATAACAAACACAGATTAATAATCGTAATGAAAGTTGTTTAATGTTGAATAATTGAAAGAATAGTTACATAAATGTAAACAAACAACAAGTACAAAATATTAATAATTTCATTTGTTTTTCAACTCCCAGAGGAAATGTTCATACTTGCAGTATTTTAGAAAATGCTTCTAAACAATAATGTAAATTATTTTTTAATCTTTTTTTACGTTTTGACCATATCTTTTATCATCTTTATAAAAAAGGAAAAGAAAGCAGCTTGTTGTTTTGTTCTGCTAGCGTTTGCCATTTCGATTTAAATTTTTATCTTTAATTTAGTTTGTTTCTTAGTAATTGTCACACGTAATTTCGACTGCCTGTATGTTATCGATCATTATACTATTTAAAATTACATAAACTGACTTCCCAAATAAAGCACTAAATATTAAACTGCGTATTATACAATAACGGCTATGAGCTCGTTTTCTCAACAGTTTTCCATTATTTTTTTAATAATTGGGCTGAATATGAAATTGTGAATAATATAAACGTTAAAAAATATAAATTCATAAATTATTTTTATATTTTTCATTACGCCCACAAGTTAGTTTTAAAAATGAGAAATGTATTTCTCAATTTTAACCTCCTGCTTAAAGTAATTCATGTTCTGTAATGATGCGGATTCATCAACAATTTATATAATAACTTTTATTAATAAAACAAACAACAAATGGTGCTCAAAAAATTATTGCAATTTTACAAATGAACTTAAATTAATGAAACATTAGACACGTATAAAAAAGTAGAATTAAAAATGTTTCACGTGTAGCAGTCGCAAAGTACTAAAGTGAAGGAAGATGTAGGTTCATAAATTTTTTTAATGACAATTTTTCATTTTGCGTTATGACAGTCATTTCCGGCCATATAAAAAATTAAATAAAAATATATAAAACAACAGCAGGGACCAAAAAAATTAATGTTTTGTAGAGCATCAGAGTTTTGCCGATTATCTTACAAAGTCAAGTTTAACTGAAGAAATTTTTAAGAAAATTAATTGTATAAAACTTTAGTTTCTTTTTGATTATAAGCAGAGCGAGTGCTCAGTTTAAACCGCGTAAAATAAAATTTATTTAAAACGTTTTTTTTATTCGCTATTTTTCTTACTTCTAAACAAAAATTCTTGCACATTCATGAATATTAAATCAAATAGCAGCTGCCGATATTTGGTGTGATTATTAGAATGTCATATATTATTAGATATTAAAGTTGTTTGGAAGAATCAGGAACACCTCCATGGCATATAGTAGATATTCAAATGACCGAAAAGTGTGCTAAGCTAATTCTTCAGTACAAAGTTTCGCCTAATTTTGGTCATCCCATTGAAAACAATTTTTAAAACTGTACTTTTACAAAACCATATCTGCTGGCAATGCTAGAAAAAAGTTGTAATTGCTAAGTGAATTGCTTCTAGGTATTTGAATAGCAACTATTATATAACTTTAGGATGCGTCCAGTTTTTTATATCATCAGTAGACTATCGAACAAATTTTTTAACAAATTCAAAAAGTTCTCATACAAACAACAAAGTACAGTATTCGATTCGAGGATTCTTAATATAATTCTTTTCAAATTTTTCCAACTAAAAATACATTCTCTAAAATTATGATAAAATATTCATAAGTATGTTGATTTTACACATCCATTTGGAATTTTGGTATACTTCGTTGGAATGTTTTAATTTTTACGAAAGCTTTAGGCTGTTGTAATGAAAAAGTTTGTTAAAATCTTTTTTTTTTTATATTTTATGTGTCATGGAATAAAAATGTTGCAAAACATACTTACTTCGATCATAGTTGCCTTGTCGAAACGAATGTAATATTTATCAACAGAAAATAAAAAACATTGGAATTTTCATCAACGGACATGACAAATCTAATCAAAATGGTATTTTCATTTAAATAATCGCACAGTAATGAACACAATTGAATATGAAATTAATGATAATAAAACTGCTTGCGGAAGGCAATAACATGCGAGTATTTTATACATACATATACATGCACATAATATGTTAAGTTAGGCAATACAAGGCTTGGTATATGATACAAATACCCACATTAATGCTCACATTTATACATTTACATTAAGTTATTGCTTTGGTGATGAAGTGAATAGAGGGGGTAATAACATTAGTTTCCATATAGCTGAATATTGAATATCGTGAGTACTAAATTTTTTAAAGCAGATACAATTAAAAATGATTTTATATCACTTTCTTTCATAAAAATATTTAAGTTTTTGTTATTTCAAGATTTAAATTTTGTGCTAAATAAAAAGTGAGTGAAGACAATAATAATTAAGTTCCTGATAAATACATATTTTTACGAACGAGAGCATTGTTAGTTTCTTTTAAAGTAGATTCAGTATCTGCTGAGTTACGTGCTTACAATACCAGCAGAGAAGTAAAAGAAATCTATTGGCTTCTATAAAGCATTATTTAGTAGAAACAAACAATACTTATTTAATTTGCGCTTTAACATGCGATGTCATTGCAGACCAATGCGTTCCATTTCGGCTAACCAAATATGCCTAATTGAAAGAATTACACATCAGGTGTTTTTGAACGCCTACTCAAGGACCAGCCTTGAATTCCTATGCGAAATTATTACACAGTAACAGTTCCCTTCAGATAATACTGTTATAGTTAGCGGACCAAACGTATTAATGTAACAGTACTGATTTTGGGGCAGAAATACTTAAATAATATATGTAGAAAATTCGCTAACCAAACAAACACGCAATTGCTCTTCACTACACTTCTATTACAACTGTAGCTTATCCAAAATTGCATTGTATTAATTGAACGATTTTGCTCTATTTTAAATAAATAATTTAAAATATTTGGACTTTTTTGTTCCGCTATAAAAGAATTTTACAGCACTTTAAAAGAACGCAATAAAGGGTAAATATTTCTAATATATTGAATGAAAAGTGTTATGAACTTTTTGAGAATCGAATAGATTTGAAGTTTATTTCTAGTTTTATTTTTATTTCTCTCATTTTCTAGTCAAAATATATATATATAAAATTTGTGCCCGTAAAATGTATTCCAAACATTTGCATTTGCTAATAAATACTTAAAAATATGAAGAATAAAGGAAAAATTTATTACCACTATTGAATTTCAAGCGTAACATGCTAAAATATTAAAGAAAAAAATAAAGAATTAATTAATTAATTCCGGAGTTGTTACTGACATTTTTTATATATATTTCACACAACAAGAAAATTGGGAACATGACAGGAAATATTTTTGTTGTTAAATGTACCTTAAAAATGATTTTACGTCGAGTTTATTACGAATAATTGGAAAATTTTTTAAATATTTATTATTATTAAATATTTATAATTTACCAAGATTTTAGTAAAAGTGTCTTCAAGATCTGGTATGATCACAGATAGCATGCTCATGGAATCTAATTTACTTAAAAATATTTTATGTTATTGAAACGAATTAATATTTTTTAATTCTCTAAAACAAGAGTTAGTAGAAAAAAACTAATATTATATTCATAATCAGCGGAAAAAAATACAGAAGAATCAGCTTTTTTAAAATTTAGAAACCTTCATTTTGTTGTACTATTTAAGTTATATAAACCCTAATTATATAAATATGTTTTCAAATAAGTTAGATAAAACCTACATTTTATAATTTTCTCATTCTAAATTGTATTATTTTATTATATAAATTACATTTCTAATTTGAAATACAAAAAGAAAATGATAACAAATGATGAAATCTGAGAATCTTAATAGAAACTGTTATGGGAAATGAATTACGAATTAATTGTAGGAGTGTTCACTTTTGGCATCACTATCAATCAAAATATCGATTTTGAATTTATGTATTTTAGGACCTTTTATGTTTCATATGACGATATATACAAATATACCTTTAGCATATACAAGCAAACTACACCTTCTTGTATTGTAAATATAAGCAACAACAATAAAATATCGAGTGTATTAGGCTAAAACACAAGTTTTTATGTCTTAATTAGTCTCCCGTACGTTGCCATTTGGCAAATAAAGGAAAACATAAGCCACTGACAACAACTACACGAATGTACAAAAATTAGTATTAGAAAAATCAACACTGAAAACAACCACATAAAATGTGCAAATCTTAATGATGCCATTTTATTATTTCAAGTAAAAGAAGTAAAAGAAGTAAAAGTGTACCAGCACTCAGCAGACATACAATTTTGTAATTGTTGTAGCCATTTTACTACAGCGCCTAATGTTGGGCAATAAAGCTAAATACACTGGTAAATGAGTGTTCATACACTCACACACACAAATATATATTTCTACGTTAATAAAATTATATGCATGTTTTTTGTTGTTGTAGTTTTACATCGTGAATTCTTTATTTAATACGACTTTTCAATGGTCTTTGTAATTTCTTTTTCTATTTTTCTAATGAACTAATAAAAAAAGGTTTGCATGTTTTTATGAAATTCTTTAAATATTTCAAACGTCCGAAAGAAAATATATACACCTTGAGTAAAGCATTTTAAAGGAAAATTTTAGTAATACAAATTCAATATAGTGGAAAACAATAAAGAAATTTTCCATGTGCCACTAATTCTAGTATATACAGGTATTTTTTTATTTTACTGTACAAAAGATTAATTGTATCATTTTCGCAAGTGTGGAAATTTCAAGCACTCGTGGTATTTTCATATTTGCTAGAAATACGAAAGCAATAATTTAATAAACATAATTAAATAAATTTCAAATTAATGTCCAAAACTAGCGTTGCCAACTTTTAAATTATAAAACGCACCAAAATCGAGAAAAACGCGTAATTTCGGAAAATATTTACTTTCATTGGAAATTTATTTTATAATATTCTTTAACAAAAAAAATATGTATAACTAAAAGAAAAATAATAACAAGTCTTTTCCTAAAATCGAATACAGCATTATTATAAAGCACAAGGCCATCTCGATTCAGTACTAGATAAAATATCGGAATTGGACTCAAATTGCATATCTATATCGTTTCTAAAATGGGATACAACAATTATAATAAGTGCACTATATATTTTCATAACTTCTCAAAATTTTCGTAACTCGTCAACTATTTTTTTGTGAATTGGTAGCAGATTTTTGATACCTCTATTTTTGTTTTACTGTCAATATTATTTATTTTACAAGATTACAAATATTTGTAACCCTAAACTAAATCTGTTTCTAGTGAATTCTCAATAGCACCTGTTAAAATTTTTATATATAAACTTTTTTATAGACTTCAAGGAATTTTGGGATAAAATTATACTTGGTGCCACTGAAAATAAAGAAAACAATTTAAAAATAAAAACACCTGACTCAAGAATTTTTTTCGTCAAAATTTTTTAAAAGTACAAGAAACGGTGCGAAGAGCCTGACTTGACACTGCTGTCAAAAATATTGGAAACATTACTAACAATTTTATAAAAAATTGGCAAATGTGCAGCTTATATGAACAACTTTTGCAATCACATTTTCATCCAAAATACACATTATCATTATTACCGAAACATTTTTTTTAAGTCGTTTTTTTTTGTTTGACTGGGCATTGAACCGAGGATCTGCTGTTTATGTTGTCAACGCGCTAACTACGCAGGCAATAGCACTGGATAAAGTAAAGGGCAGCCTATTAAAAAAATTACATTATGTTAAATTTACCCATTGCTTTTGCGACACCCTATATTTGTTAAACATTATTAATTCAATATATTTGGCCTGTACTAGAGAAAATGATTGTTAATGAATTAATCCATAATAAATGTTTAGCCAAACTTTTAATTAATTTTCCTGATACTCGACAAGAAAATATGATAATAAAAAAATAATACATTATTATCTTCTGGTTTCTATAGTGGCGTAAGAAATTACGAACAAAGTAAATAAAACGTATTGATATCAAAGTAAGATAAAAACGAATACATACAGGAATACAATTATCCTCATGTATCATATCAGATATTCGTATTTGATATGTGAGAAAGTGCACCTTTCGACAAGAGAACAGTTCAATTAAATTTTGGAAGAACATTACAAAACACAACAAATAAAAGTCTAAATTTGTCTCGCACAATTTTAAGAGTCGCAGCAAGTTTTTAACTCAATCATTCAATATTCAATCTCAAATTAAAAATAGAATTTCAAAATAGAAGTCTGAAAAAATAATTATTTATTCCACCAGTAGCAGATATTAATTTGTTTTATTAATTGTAAGAATTTTCACCTGATTTGAATTATTATGAGAGCTGTAGTACTCCAGCTTCTTAAGATCACGTGGTCACAGTAATGCAGAATACTTTTTCTAAAAAAATTTGGGAAATTCTGTAGACATTTTTAGGCATTCAAACCGTTGGTTTTTCTTTTTTAGTGTACCGACTATAGAATCTTGTTTTCAATTTCCCCAATTCAATTCCAAGCATCATATTAGGGAGAAAAAAAGTCTTGTATTGTGATTCAAAAATTTATGGTTTTATAAAGATTTAGTAATAATCCAACACTGGCTTATAGAATATTCTTCAGAAATTTTGTTACAATTTTTATTGACCTGTTTTCACAATTGCAAAGAAAACAAAAAGTATCAAAACTATTTTTCATTAGTTATTTCTATTTCACAATATTTGTTTTCCTTCTTTTCGTTTTCGAAAGCTTTCGTTATGAAACAGTGCTTGACACAAAAAATGCAGAAAATTCTAAAAATTGTGACAAAAAATTTAAAAGTATAAAAGAAAAGAAATAAATACTTAAGGAATTTCAACAAATAGACGAGAGCTGGAAAAAGTAAGAAAATCTGCAAACATGGTAACCAATTTCCTTTTGATGAATTTCGAGCTCATTTTTAACTGAGACTTGTAAAAAGTCCTCTTTAGTAATGCTCTTTTTTCCATAAGACTTATTGCAACTTTGTTGGTAATTTTATTAAAAGAAAGAAAAAAAAATTCTTTTAAAATAGTGAAATTATTTTATATATTTTCTTTTTATGTTTCTCAATGAATTCTTGCCAAGCACTTTTTCATTACTTAAATAAGAAGGAAACACTGCAGTGAAAATAACTGTCTTTTTTAAATAAGTTTTATCAATAGCGAGAAATGAAAAATTTAAGAACTTTATTAGATAATTTTTTTCTTTCCAGAAAAATCCGATTTTTTTAAGAATTAATTTAGAAATTTAAAAATTAAATTCAATTTCAAATAATATGACAATAATTAGGTGGTGCACAAACTATGAATATTAGGAACGATGTAATTTTTTAGTAAGAAGGTACAGAAGACAGTGCACTTTCATCTAATGGCGTCAACAGTAAAACTCATTTTTTTTCTTGAAATTCATAATAAATATAAATTAAAGTTTATAACTTAATTTTTAATATTACTTTCAATAAAATTTCTTAAATCTAGCAAATATACAACACATAAAATTTCAGTTTAATTTGCAGCTTGTCACACTCATTTGACTACCCAACTTGACGTTTTACGTAAGCACAAATTGGTAACGAAAATTAATTAACGATTAATGCGCCATGGATTGCTAGCTTTCAAAGCAATTGAGCAATAACATAGTTTTAACAATTTCTTCAATATATTTTAAAATATTTATTTATTACAAGTCTGGAAGGAGTGTTAAGAAGTAATTAAAGACATACATTTTTTTCCGAATAATTTCGACATCAATATCTCTCGAACGTGTATAAATTTTGTTAAAATTTTCGCCAACCGATATAATTTTTTAAGTCTACAGAAATCACAGAATATCTGAACTCGATTTGATGACTTTTAGAGTTATTGAAAGAAAAAATATTTTTCAAAATTTTTCGTCATGAAATGGATCTTAAAATTGTGAAATTTGGAAAAATTTCGATTTTCGAAAACTTTGTTAAAACCAAAAACTTTCTATAAAGGGAAGTTAGAAATTAAATTTTTATTTTGAATATTTGAAAGAAATTTTATCTTAGGCTTATTTAATTTAGGCAGTTAAAAAATATCACATTTTAACATTTTCATTGAAAGATATTCGATTTTGTAATCTTTCATCTCGTTCATTCATCTCTCATAGAAACCATAAATGCAATTTATAATATTGAAAATATAAAATTACAGCAAGTAATAAGAAAGAAAGAAAACTTTTGATAATCATGTAGAAAACAGGAGTAAAGAACTTTTGCTAGGAGAAATATTGCAATATTCCCCTGTGGAGGAATTCTTGGTTGAGCATACTAGAACAACCGCTTTACGAAAAAAAAACTTCTGTTCGTTTATTTATTTATTATGAGATATTATTTAATTGACTAATAATTATTATTGCAACTTCGCTAAATCAAAGCTATTTTGCTAAGTTTAGTTTTCTGTACTAATTACGAGAGGCGTTTTTGCTTTGAGAGGTAGCAATTCTAATTTATGCAATATCTTGAAAACTTTAATATTATTTTTTCTGTATGATATTCAAACTCAGTTTGTTTTATATGTATTTACATGGTTTTCCTAAAAAAGAGACCTTTCAGCCTTGTGTATTATTTTATACTACAGATATTGCTATTGAAAATTTTTTTTTGTTTTAAAAAGATAATAAAATAATCATTTCCGTATCATTATTATTGATTATCATGATTATTGATAATTTATTATTGACAAATATCGACAGTTTTCGCTCTTTCGCCTCATCGCATAATTTCGAAGTAAAAATATGCAGATTTATTTATTATTTTTTATTTATTCCACGCGATTCAGAATTGATTGTGGTAATTTATTTATATAATAAATATAGAAATATGTATATACTTATGTGTAAAAAGTAAACTCTTGGATTGCAATGGTTTTTATTTGAATTTTGTGTTCGGCATTCAACTAATTAATTTGCAAATTGGTTGGCTGAATTTTTAACATAAGAATCATAATTCTATAGTTAGAAATTACGAAAAATCTACTGATGAGCTAAGTCTGCATTGCCGTTAATTTTTTAAAAAATATTTCGAGAATATCATACATCTCATATATGTTCTTTTTCGGCAAAATACACAATTTTCAAATAGAAAATCAGAATTTATTAATATTTATTTATATGTACTCGTATGCTGCATTTCGTTAGTGCTAATAATGCCAACTCATCAGCAGACCACATGCCTACTGATCTAATGTGTCTACTGAATCGCACATGCATATTGAAAAAATTACAAAATAATGTTGTGCAGATTATATACTCGTACGTAAAGAGTAAAATTAAAAACCTTCCCCTGCAAAATTTTGTTTGTGGAGGTTGTGGCTCGATATTTTTTTTATTCCAATTTCTAAATACAATTAAACATGTATATGCGAGTATTTTCGTATATCATGTATAAGTCCAAAAGATTTCATATGTTCATAACCAGCCACTAACACATTCGTGTGTTACATAATCTGCAGTTTTCCAATAGCAGCATCTCGAAAGAATTTAATATTTAAATTTTCAAATAATTCCCTTTTCTGGCAAAAATCCAACAATGAAATAACTGGTTCTGCCAAAACAAGGGCAAACACCTACAGATATTACAAATAAAGTATATAAAAAAACACAATGCACACATACATTTACATATGTATGTATATATATGCATGTGTTATATTTAATTGTTATGTTCAAGGTATGGATGATAGTACTACCATATTAAATAGGGGTATACAGACTTTAGAAATTATAGAGTTTCAATGCTTAAATTTTCTGTTTTAACAAGTTAAATAAAATGTGTAATTTATTTTGAAAATGATATTTTTCCCTATTTTAATGTTTAAAATTTAATTTTTATTTGCAATTCTTTAAGCGATATATATAATAATAAAGATTGGTCGAAAAAGAAATAAGAAGTACTGCGAGTTATTCTTTTTTTTTGGCGTTCATTCAGCGTATAGGGAGCAATATTCAATATGTCCAAAACTTAATTTTGAGTGAGTTGCGTTACTTCCGTGGAGGAGTAAAATTAATTTTATTAATTTATAATTAAATTCAGTGTTCAGTGTTTTATTCACCAGCCCATATTTAGGAATCATACAATATATTAATATTGATTTTAAGAAATGCAAAATATTCGCATATGGATACTTTAAAAGTTATGAATATGAAAACTTTGACAGTTTTAACCTCCCACTTCAAGTCATATGTATATATTTCAACTGTCATTAAGAATGAACGAACGAAGTTTTGAACCTTTGAAAACGGACGGTTAAAATAAAGCTTCAACAGATATTTATTATATATATATTATTATTTGGCAAGTAACGACAGCTTCATTTTTACAGTTTTACTTGTGCCAAAGAAAAGAACGAAGTAAATTGCCGCCTTAAAAACGTAGAGGATTATCTTCAGGTTTTAGTATAATGAAGTATTGTCTACAAAAATTAAAAACAAAGAAACGCTATTACGAAATACCACTGTTCCATGGATCCAGGGAACATATTAAACGGAAGTAATATCTTCAATTTGAATTATAAATGCCATCCATGCATACCATTTTTTAATCCAACATAACATTACGGTATTCCAGCATGAGTGGACATGTGTAACTGTCTGTAAAATTTAAAAAAATTGCATTTTAATTATTTTGGTCGAAAAAGCAATATATGAAAATATACTTATAACCTATGGATTATTTAATATCATAGACGGTATTTACATAACGCAGTTCACTTTTCAGAAGCTCTATATGTCCATAAATAATTCTTAAACTGTTCCATGTAAAAAATCGATCAACATCCCTATAGGAGTTTTTAATGCATTACGTAGGAATTTCGTTCCAATAATTTTGTTCTATTAATTAAATTGCAGAAACTACATTCGAAATAGAGCATACAAAATTTATAACATTATTGAGAAAATAATATTTTAAAGTTTATTTCCCATTGCCTTCTCCCATTGGCTAAACCCTAAAAACAAACAACTTGCAATCCCACATTAACAAACTTACATGGTCTGTAGCAACAACGGTATCAACTACATTAACAAATACAAAAAGAAAAAAACTAATATTACGGAAGTTCATGCCGCATAAGAAATACACAAAAAAAAAGAAAAATAGAAAAATAGAAAATATAGAAGATTGCAACCACGAGGTACCTGATTCTCCTGATTCTCCTGATTCTATCGATAAAAACTAAAAAAAAAAATATAAAAAATTCAAAAATAAATTTTACATAACCCTGTTGGCAGAAAATAATAGCAATAAAGTGTCTACTCATAGCTGTAACAAAGTTACGATAAGGGAAAAGTTTAAATAAAAGACGAATAGTATAGACTTTTATTATTTTCTATATATTAAATAAAACAAAATTCCGAGAGAAGAATATTTTTTAAGTACCAACAAAACTAAAACTTTTCGAAAAACAGTAAAAAAATATACGGGCTGAAATTTTTATGACAAAATTTATTGATTTATATTCCAGAAAAGCAAACTGCATCTAAAGAAGCAATATTTTTTTGAAATATGCAGCTTAATGTTGTTCTATAAAAACTTTTACATTAATAGATTTGTTTATACAATTAAAAAAAAAATAAGTAAATCGAATTGAAATCAAGTTGGCAAGCTTTTCTTGAATGGTTTTTACATTACAAAAGTATAACTATTGATATACTAAATAAATAAAACGTGTGGTGTTTTCTTTTTTTCTGCTTCAATACAGTTTTCATTTGATTCTATGTGTTTCTTTTTATACCCTTTTTTTTTCAAATATTTTATTACACTTGATCCACTTGTTTAATATTCAATTAACCTTATTTGCTCTATTTATGTTCATTTATGTTTTACTTCTATTTAATTTTTATTACACTTTTATTCCTTTTAGCTTTCAGTTTTTCTATGAACACATCATAATGAAATATTGCTGATTGTGGTTAAGACTGTGGCACGCACACAGCTGTTGTTCACTTTTTAATACCTTAAGAGGAATTTGTTTTCTAAATTATGTGTTTTAAATCCATTTCATATTTATTGGCTAATGGGCAAAATATATAAACATTAATACAAAATTAGTTCACGCAAATGCTGTACACCAAGGCGTATGAGCAATGCCTTATAACTAATTCGTGAGTACAGCGACTTAGTCAGCCACAGACGATGCAACGGTTGGTACAATGAAAAAGGCTGTGCAAGAGATTGCAACCCGTTGGTTTTAAGATGTGTCTCGGTTGTAAGAAAAAGAAAAAAATTTTGATTTGAAGTTGGTACGACAGTTGTAAAATGTATGGCTTAATTTATATTTATTATATGAGGAAATTAAATTAAAACTAAAAATTTTATAAAAACTATATATATATATATATATATATATATCAGTGCTACTGACCATAAATATTTAATATTCAAAGAAAGAACGAATATTTAATGTAATACGCATAAAAAAGTTATTGCTTAAAGTATGCATTTACTCCTTGTTTTGAGCGGTATACGAGTATACATTTCCAGAAACACCGTATTTGGTGGATTCAACCAAAAAATTAAAAATTCTGTTAAACCCAAAAATATAAATAAATTTAAATACAAAACAAGACTAGAAACACAGACAGATGTGTTTCACAAATATTAAAAAAAATGTATTTCTTGTCAGATTCTGATAGCCATTTTATTGGCAGAAATTTCTGAAATACATTTTTCCATATGTAAAAGTAAAAATAATTAGTGTAAAAACAGTCTCAGATGTACACGGCTGTGGTAACAATCTATAGGGTATGTTTATCGTTGTATAGTATATGCCCATTATCAAACTTATTACATTGATATTAATTATTCTCATTAACATAATACAAGTGCTTAATCCGAATATCTTCCATGCTATTTAGGCATAGATACACACATGCGGGGTTTGTTCAAAAGAAAAGTTGAATTTTGTTTTCTTCGATTACAATCGCGTGGTGCATCATGAGTTCTTGCCAACAGATCGTACGGTTAATAAGGTTTACTACAAGAAAGTTATGCGACGTTTGCGTGAAGCAATACAGCTCAAACGAAACAAATTAAGGAAATAAAATCAAGGATTCTGCATAACGATAATAGACCAGCTCACACATCAAAGCTTGTTCATGATTTTTTTGGCCATAAACAATACCCTAATCATTCCTTAAGCTCCTTATGCATTACATTTGGCTCCCTGAGACTTTTTCCTAATCCCAAATCTGAAGAGTATAATGAAAGGAAATCGTTTTGCCACAATTGATGAGATAAAGTCAAAATCAGAGAACGAGCTGATAAGTATACCGCAAAGCGCACTCATTTCAGAAGTTCTTCGAGGATTGGAAGAAGCGCGGGCAAAAGTGCAATATATCTGAGGGGGATTACTTTGAAGGAGACAAATTGGATATTGAAGAATAAATAAATTATTTAAAAAAAAATTCAA
Source organism: Dexiosoma caninum (assembly GCA_963924685.1). Lineage (NCBI taxonomy): Eukaryota > Metazoa > Arthropoda > Insecta > Diptera > Tachinidae > Dexiosoma > Dexiosoma caninum. The sequence goes on from OZ004725.1 coordinate 90,486,513, forward strand.
AATTCACCTTTTCGTTTGAACAGACCTCGTATGTGGAATTTTTTAGAAGCAAGTTCTGTAAAGCAACCTTAAATTTTTTTTAATTAGAAATAGAATACCAAAATTATGTAAATTGTTTGTTATATATAGAACATTGTTATGATGGGCGATTTGAACGAAGGATCTCTTGGTTCCAAAGTCAACAAGCTGACTACTCATTTTTATGTGGAAATCTATAAATTACGCTTTCTCTTTCCAATTAAAATAAATATTATTAAAGCGAATGGGCAGCACATTTATAAGCTGTTGGCTCAGTAGCCAGCGCAGTGACTCTACAATCATAAATTCTCAGATTCAGTCCTTCGATTAGCCAAACATTTTTCTAATGTGTTTGTGCTAACAGCGTCTACCTTCATCTTAATTTGAGCAATGAAACATCAGAGTGGTAACATATTAATTGCGGAAACAGAAGTTTTTTATACCATTTATTTTAAGTGTAACGAGTATATATAAGTTTGTCATTCCGTGAGTAATTTGTTCAATATTTATTTCCGGAAAAAATTTACATATTTTCAGAAATATTATGAATAGAGTAAGTTTATTGAACCGTTGAAATTAACTTGCCTGCCAAACTAAACATCGCACAGAATTCGTTTTGGTGTCAATAAGTTTCCAGCAAACAATAATTGAAATTTTGGAAGAACTATTTACTTTTTCTGCCTTATAAATGTGTTTAACAGTAAGCACATATGTATTGCCTTAATAAGAGAAATAGTAGAAAATATTTATTTATTATTGGGTTATTCAACAATACAAGAAAAAAACTAATATTTTAGCCTTCACTACCTTCAGTCTTCTGCGGCAATCATACAGTGACAAATTTTACGAAGCGCAACGAACATAATGAACTGCACGAATAAATTCGGATTTTTAGATTCCATGATTTCAATACATATTCCTTGCGCTGAAAAAACCATTTAAAAGTAAGACATTCGTACAAATATCATGCCATACGCAAGCAAGTTTGTAAGCGAATAATACATCAATGTTCTTTCCAATCCAGCATACTGCGGTGCAGTAGTTTTTGTTGGATTAGTAGTAGACCTCAAACCGTTGCTATTTAAATTCAATAGTTTCCGAGTTACAGTCATAAAAACACGACCACCTCGTGTTTTTACTTGATATTTTAGTAAAAACTTCCATGATTATGTGGTCTGTTTCGGTAAATTTATAAGCTAAATTCGTATTTTCTAAACGGCTCGACCGATTTTTTTAGAATTTTGAAAATATGCTCTAATATTCATATGGACAACCGAGTTGAACTCAATAATGTGGTCCGTAGGACATATTAAAAATTTGTGAAAATCTGGTCAGCCTAAACGGCTGAATCGATTTTTATGAAATTTGGTTTGAATGTTTACAAAAATGCTTAGACAGTTACGAAAGATATAAAAAGTTGGTCTGTATTCCCAAACTTGATAGTTGGTCAGAATCCGGTCGCATAAACGGTTGAACCGATTTCGAGTAAATATGGTTTACATGTTGAGTTGGCTATTTCAAGGTATATAGTGGTCTGAAAGACCAGATCCAAAAATTAAGTAAAAATGCTTTACTACGAAACGACTAGGCGGAAATTCAGATGAATATGGGATATAAGGTGGGCTAATGAAACCTAATCTAGATTCGGAACAGCCGGATATAGCGCTCTTATTTTTTTATTACGGACTTACTTAAGAAATTATTGTATTCTTTTGTATACAGAATATTTTTGTAAGAAACATAATTTCTCTTCATCTTATGAATATTGAAATCTAGTTTAAAAATTTTATAATTAATATAAAACCAAACATCTTAATACATTTTCAAGCTCCAATTCATAGAAATTAATTTCGATTTTATACAAAAGCCTTCCCATACAAATATTTGTTATGGATGTTTTTAAATGCAAAATTTTATAATAAAAGAGTTAAAACGTATGTATGTATGTATGTAGATATGAATAAACATATTCGCGAAAAATTAAAAATATTATTTTACTTTTGACAAAAAAATTTCAAGTTTAATTTTAATATTTTTCCGGAGAGCAAGTAAAATTTTAAAATGCCGGACAAAAAATTTTTGTCTCCACATTTGCATAAAAGTAACACTGACATAAATTAAAGATAACTTATTTTATCAAACGCATGTCAGATATGATAATATTTCCGTAACTAAAAATATTCCAGAAAATTATGTTCAAAATTTAGAAGCAGTAAAAGCTGTCGGAAGCAATACATTGTATATTTAGCATTATAAATGCTTTAAAGAAAACCACAATAGTAAATAATGTCTGTTTGAATATAGAAAGTAATGCTTCTAAGCGGCGCATCGCGAACAAAAACCATGCATTATCAAAAGGGCAATTCCAAGTAATTGTTAGAGAAGTTTTCACTTAAAAAGTGCATCCAGGCAAGCACCAATTTTTGCTGATAGTACGTGCCTTGAAAATTTATTTATTGCTCTAAGAATTTAGAAAATTGCCTTAAGTCAACTTAAGTGACAAAAGGTCAAGGGTCGAAATAAATTTTTTTGTAACCTCACATGAAAGCTGATCAAATTTAAAGGAAAAACTTCATGATGAATGAAATTTTGTAATATTAGTATATTAATATTTTTGGAATATAATATATATTCTCTTACATTATTATGAAAAAAAACCAACACTCAGACAATGATTCCATACTAATATTTGTTACCTTTTATAGGAAAAGGATAGTGAAAGAGATGACAGGTGATGAAGGGTTAGTTAGAGAATAGCAATGTAACAGCGCCTCTGATATCAAGGAGACATGTTCAATTTCAAAGTTTTGTTTTAATAGCAATTTTTAGTAATTACTTCGCCGATGCTACAGAATACCAACGAACGAGAGCAAACTGAGGAAAGGATACAGCTGAAGGCGGAACTGTTCAGTGACCAGTGATTATGCTTTCGCCAATGAAACCTGCCAACAAAAACTGACACAAAGACACTCTAATGCATATCAAAAAAAATTCGATATGTTTTTATGACTTAGTCTGAACTTAAGGCCTTTTTAGTTTTGTAGTCAACGTGCAAAGTACTTCAGCCATCGCCACCCTCAATCAATCTAATTAGATTAAAGTTCGTAACATTTAGTCGGAAAAAATTATACCAAGGAAAAAAACAAAGTCAATCAATACCAACAGCGTTTCAGAAGTCGCCAAATCTCTATCATTTTTTTTTATACATTTCAACACTAGGAGAAATTAAATATTCCAATATATTTTCATCCTCAATTTTAAAAGTAATAAACGTTTGTATATGCATATAAATAATTGTTCATCGCTGCTTGCCACACATGTTGATACAATACCGTTCAAATGTTGAAAAAATTGTATTTTTTTTATATTTAATCTAAAAATGTCTCTATTTTGAGAGTGCTCTCTATCGAAAGGAAAATACCCGCATACATGGCATTATTGCGAAATGAAACAAAATAACATTTTTACTTTACTTCTGTACGTAACATCCAAAACTATGGCACAATATATGCTTGTGTGTACATCTGTATATATATAAATTTTTTTTTGTGACTTTATTTAAAAATAAGATTTTGTGTACCGCACTTTTATCGTTTTACTGCACTTGACGGTTTTTTTCTCTTTCTCTTCTTTACCATAGATAAATATATTTAAAATCTCGATTATGTCATAGTTTTGGCTGCTGAGTTTCTGGTTTTTTCTTTGTTTTTTTTACTTTTAGAAAATAGGATATCCTTTACACATACGGGGTATAAGAAAAATCAGTTTGGAGGACTTGTATGCAAAACCGAAGAATTTTATATATTTTTTATGGAAATTGGGAACGGTTTTTTTTTTTAAAAATTGCAACCAAAGTTTTTTGTATAAACAGTTTCCTAAAGTGTAATCCTTTACAATATTTAATTTCCGGCATTAAATCAATAGAATATAAAAGACGATAATCTTATTCGTTTTATACTCTCAAATCATGCAGACTTTTTAAGAAGAGCATAGCATGCAAATTTATTGGCTTAAATTTAAGCGAAATATAAAAAGGGAGACTTAAATGAATAAAGAGTTGTCAAGAATAGCAAAAATAATAGCAATACAAAATGTAAATACAAAGTTTTACAATTAGTTTTGCACTTATGAAAACGTTCAGGCAATTAAGATAATGGCTAGTAATGGTTAATAGAGGGTGCGTAGAGAAGAAACACGTGCTTGACTGGTATGAGTATGACTTACTTCTTATATAATTATGTTCTTGGGTATTTTTCTCATTTATAAATCAGAGTTACTGTTTCTCCGATGGTTAGTAGACGCATTAAATTTAATCTGAAGAAAAGCAGTTTTTTTTAATTTTTTTCTTGGCGGTGTGTTCAGGGTTTGTTCCCTGCATATGCAATGCATTGGAGCGGAACTATTTAAAAAAAGTACTATGCAGAAGACACAGGTGGTGAAGTAAGTTTTTTTATATTGGACCAGCACTTAGTCATCTGGAGTCATCTCACTCCAACACATGCGATGCATTGTGCTGGAACTAAAGGATAAGAATAGTTAGAGAAATGACAGGAACTTAAGCTTCACTATCTTAGCTTCACTACCTTAAGAGAAGTAACACTTAGGCAATGCTTGCCTAATACTAAATGTCAACTTCAGTGAAAGAATAGTGACATAGAGTACAGGTGATGAAGAGGTAGATATAAGAAAGCTTCAGTATTTTTACAATACTCCTTTTGCATTTTTCTTGTTCTATAGCAGTGTTACAGCGCCTCTGATATCAAGGAAACGCACTAAGTTTTGGATGCTGTATTCCGTAGACATTTTATTAATTATTTTAGTTTGTCGATGATGCTACACAATACCGACGTTCTTGCACGTTCTTTGTATTTTATAGCAGTGTTGAAGTTCCTCTGATGTCAAGGAGACGTATTAAACTTTGAAGATTCGTTTCAGTAGCTATTTTTTAGTACGGTGCTACACAATATCGATGTTCTGATGTGTATATGGATTGCTATGAACTCAAGCCGAAATTAACTGACACAAATACACACTAATGAACATCCGAAAATATGCGAGATGTTTTTTATGATTTAGTCTGAAACTAGAGTCGCACACCGGAAATTTTTGGTTTTATAGTCAACGTGCAGGCTACTTCAGCTATCGCCTCCCTTTTTTTGAGTTTTTCAAAAGCTGGTAGAGGAGATCTAGACTTGTTAGCCAACACTTTATAATGCCGACATTTTTCATCGCCCAAATACCGACAAATTAAAGTGTTGTGCTAATGAACGCTTAGACAATAAAGCACATCATCCTGGAGAAAAACCTCAAACCCACAACCATCTACAGCAGCCATCACACGTTATAGTTTTCGACACCAATAGTATTCATATGTACTTACAACAAGTCGAAAATGAGCTTACTTGATAGATTCAATTCTCATCATTCTTAAAATTAGTACAGAATTCTTAAATAAAAAAAAATCTTAAATAAAGTACAGAATTTTATTTTGTATTTCTATAATTTGGAAAAATTTGTTGCGATTTTATATATAAACAAGCACTATTTCTTTAGGTTTTCCAAAAATTTGATAGAAGTTCTACTGATTTATATATATATATATATATATATATATTTAAAAACTTAACACAAGTTAGAAATTCTTGCATGAAACACGTTTTAGACCTGATTCGATCTGAGGTTTTCTTAAACCAACTTCTTTTTCGGCTTATTGCAAATGCGGATTCGGGATTAAATATGGCTAAACGCAAGTATTTAGCGCTTGAAGAACTCGTACTTGAATTAAACATTATCTACTTAATGAAATAAAATTCAAAGTTATGACGGATTGCTACTTATTCTTAGTGTACCATCCTTCTTATCACTCCTTTTTATCCGCCTCTCTCCAGTATCTCTTTTAAACTTATTCTGGTGCATGCATTGCATACGTAAGGAACATCTCTTGAGCACTGGGCAATGAGGTAATGAGAAAAAGCATACGCACCTCTCATGCATGATTAAATACGGAATAGAGCCCCAGTAATATTTATATATATACCTTTGTGTTGATATAGTAATACCATATACGTATGCACATCTGTCGAGGACCTTGTTGAGAGATGTATTTTGTTGCCTATTTTCTTTTAAAATACCTTATTCAGATATTAACTCCCTAATTCTTAAATATATGTTCTAGTTAATTATGTGTATGCAATAGAATACATTTTGTATGGGAATTTTATTCATATACCAAAATAATATTTATCAATAAATGGGCATAATTTCAGTTAGTATGCATATAATTTAAAAATTTCTCAAAATATAACAGCAAAAACTACTGCAAGTGTCACCATTGTCCAAATGTATGAAGAAAAAAAAAATTATTAAAAAATTAGTGACAATCTTTTCTCATGGTGAACTTTATTGTTATTGGCATTGGTTTTAATAACATTCCTTTGTGTATAAGAAGCAAAAATAAAAAAAATACTCCACAATTACTTTACATTCTCATTTATTAAGTGTTGAACAAGTTTACAACCATTTGCAAAATTTAAATCAGCAAATATTCGCACACCAGTAAGTTAAATAAAAATGGTGCCAGTTAATTGAAAACCGAAATTGTGTAGATACAATAGGTACAATTGTTTAAAAATATACATGAATTAAGATCGTATTTGTATAGTTTACTTATATACTGACACAGCAAAGGACTTTATTTACCTTGAACTTTACATTTGAATTTAAATCCTTGACTGAAGCTTCCTGGTAATACTCACATACCAGTATTTCATTACGTTGAAAATTTAAATTAAAAATTAACATGTAGTCCTTGTTGCAGAATCATGAAAAAACCACATTTATTGCAGCCTTAAATCAAGGTGAAACCAAATTTTTGGCAATAAAATCAATAAAAATAATTATTTCTGAACGCAAGAACATTCTCAAAGATTAAAGGAAAATAAAGTTCAAAGTGAACTTTTACCAACTGTAACGAACAGCTTGAAGAGCTATTAAACTGTTAAAAACAGCAAAGGCATATAAATTATATATTACAATTTATATTTTCGTAGAAGCTCTGCCTGTGTGTTATTAGAATTACGAAAAGGATGAAAAGCTTATATATTTTACGAGTTTTTATATAATAACACTTGTACCGCGATACATCAATTAAATCGTTTTTCGTTTATTTATTTATATAGTTATGTATAGATTGCGATTTATTACATATAAAATATACATTAGTTGTAAAGAAAATGGTAATGGCCAACGATTTGTTTTCCGTCTGCATGAATATTCAGCCTACACAAGAGAACACACCTTTTTTTTGTCCAATAAAATGAGTTTTTTTATGTTATTTGAGGCGCTGAACTCTAATATGGAAACTGCTTGCTCTAAGCAGCTCTTGTCTTCTAGTTAATATTGGCATACCTTGACAACGGTTAGCAATTTTCATAAAAAAAATTAATAAATAAAATAAGAAAACAATTTTCTTTTAAATTTCCGCAAACATATACATCAGATATAAAAAATATATTATGTATGTCAGTTGTAGTCGGAAGGTTTCAGTGGCGAAGGCATAGTCACTGGTCTCTGAACAATAACGGCTTCAATTGATAGCAAATCCATAACCACATCAGAACGTCCTCCTTCTTCGGTATTGTTTAGCACCGGCGAAGTAAAATAATAATAAAAATGGCTACTAAACCGAAGAACGTGCAAAAAGGCAGAGCTGTAAAATAATTAAATAAGCTTCACCTCCTGTCGTTTCTCTAACTATTCCTTTCCTATAGTTCCAGCACAATGCATCGCATGTGTAGGGGTCATCTACTGAGTGCTGGTCCCAGGTAAAAAAAAAACAGTATAATTTTAAATCAGCGAAAAAATATATGTTTATATGATGACTTTAAATGAAATTTTTATCCATTACAAATATTTATATGTTCTTGCTATTTATTTTAAATTAAATTATAATATTTTTTAAGCTTAAGGTTAGTAAAGTTCTTTTCTTTTTTTTTTAAGGTCAGTAATGTTCTTCTAATTTTTATTTGTTCAATATTTCGCCACTTCTTTATGTAGCTTCTTTAGGGAATTGGTTCTTATTTAAAATTATTATTCACAATAATAATTAAAAGAAAAATTATTTTGTCAAAACTATTTTACAAAATTCTAAATAAAAATATTAACATTCATAAAATTATACTCTGGATTTGCAAGTCTTAATTTCGTATTAGAATTTTGTTTTCGAAATAAATCCAAAATACGTTCTTTTAATACGGTAATTACTTATATAAATAATTAGTAATTTTATACAGCCATATATATGATGTAACGTTTAGAATTCTGGAAGAGTTTTAAAAACTCTATCAAAATGTATATGGCTACTGTTTCGTAAATTTGCATTAAGTTTCATTGCTATAGACGGTCTATTTCCAAGACCGTAATATTTAAATGTCTCAGCTCCTTTAAAGACCTGAACGGCGGCCAACAAAATAGAATAGATATTTTTTAATAGAAAAATAACAATATAAAATATGAATATGAATACGAAGAAAAAATTTTATGAAAAAATTTATTTATGTACATACAGCCCAGAATTTGTTTAACCTTTTTTTCGTTAATTGTTAAGTTTATTGAAACAATTGATCATTAATTAAAATCGAATGAAATATGAAATATATAGCTGAAATTGGGTTTATTGGAATTCGAGGAACGTAACCATTATTTTAATACGGTTTTGCTCAACATGGAATTTTCGGGCAATGTAACCATTTTAAATGAGGTCTACCAGTATTTTCAAAAATAATTTTAATGCATTTCAAACAAAATATTAATAGAGTTTGTTTTTGAAATTTCAGCACCAGTATTTTGATTTTTTTGTGTATGCCGCAACGCGTTGCGATAAGTGAAGTAAAAATTTAAGTAAATTTTGAAACAAGATAGCGAGCAAATGTTCGGGTAAAATTTGTAATTAAATAAAATTAAATATATCTTCAATATTTCATTATATGTACATATGTATATATAAATATATTTCTAATTGTATTTCTGCTGACAGATATTTTTCAACTTTAGTGGTTGCGTTTCTTTTGTTATACATATAAATACATATTTGCCTTAACTATCGTAAATACCTATAAAGACTATTCCGACTCAAGCACTTTTAATTATAATAAAATATGGAAAAATAAATTGTGTTAATGGTTTTAGGTAATAACTTGCAAATGTTTCATCTGTAAATAATGTTCAATTACATTTTCTTAATTTGACTCGCAAAAGCTTTTTGCATTCGTTATGGTGTTTAATTCGACATATAATTCGATATTATAAAAGGTAACATTGAAAATGTAGGTCTTTGGAGGCCATTTATTTACACAGAAGTGCTGTAATGTATTTCGCTCAAAGTTAATATATTAATTAAAATCTTTTATCTTAAGGAGTATCATAATTATTTATTTTGTAATTTTTTATTTTTTTCTCCAGGCTTCGTTCGCATTCCTGCGGTGCCTATGTACCTATCCCAATTTCAGAGATGAATATATTAATTTATTCGTCCGTTTGTCTAACGTAAACAGTTTTCGTGTTACTCCTAGGCCTTATTTAAAAAGGGATTTAAACATATTTTCAAATTAAGCTTTTTTAACCGTAACGCAAATGTAAGGGAATGTCGTATGTTACCACGAACTAACTTGTTCCCTTGTGGAAACATCGCAACATAATAATTATGTATACTACAAATTCAGGCAAACAATATTTCATATATTTTTCTATTGAAATAAAAACTAAGCTCAACATGGTTCCTTGATATTGAATCTATGTTTGGCTTCATTTAACACTGCCCTTGCTTATTTCAGCATTTATTATTTATATTATATTATAACAAAAAATAAATCTAAACACGCAGGATACTAAGAACTTAATATTCTATGAGCCATTGAAATTAATCTTCATATGATTTTGTAATACACTGTTTCGTTTTCATTATATATGTATATATATTTTATTTTTTTCTTGTGAAAATAACTTGTTTACTAAATTTTATATAAAAGCTTTCTTTTTTTGTTGTTGTTGTTGTGGTATGGCTGTGTGTTCAGCTGAAATGGAACTTTGAATTGCCAATGTTGTCTTTTTGGGGTATTAAATAGTTTGTTGATTTGGTGTTTAGTTGCGATCCCATTAGTCCTAATTCACACATTTTGCGTTAATACACATTTACATTTCCTCACAGAAATTAAAACAATAAAACGAATACCTTATCAACTAAAATATGTATGCATGTGTGCCAATATATGTATATAGAAGAGGGCTAAAATTTTTGGTTTATTTTAGTTACCAAATAAATTTTCATTAATTTTTAAATGGATGTTGTCATTCGTAAATTAATTTTGTTTTGTTTATTTGGATTTCAATTTGCAATCAAAATATAATAAATTGCTTAACCACTTTGCAGAAGAACCGAAACGGAAATCAAATAATATGTAGTTATATGTATTTGGTTTAAGTGTCTTTTTATTTTATTTCCAATATCCCGACATTTTAACATCATATCTTAACTCAACCCATAACTGCTTGACAGAGAACAAGCAAAAACTACGTCATTGCTAAAAATTAAACGATATGCGATTGTACAACGCGTTGAAATTATTAAAATTCACTACAAAACAGGCTGTTACCGATCATAAAACTAAAGCATTTTTGGGCCATTGTAAAGCAACTTCTCGAGCAATAATTGTGAAACTGTTTTAGATGTGAAGAATATATCTCTTGCACATCGCTAAATAACATCTCAATGTATTGCTTGTGTATACCATAGCGTTTATAAAAACCGAGGTTTGTCCTTTTCTCTTCGATCTATAGAATTTGCCATTTTGATGTTGCCGACGTTTGTTTACAACAAGACATCACTACATGACACAACAGTAATGATAACATCGGTCGTTTGTATGAAAAGTTTCCTGCCAATGTGTTTTCTCAAAGATGCGATCACAATTGTCCATCTAGATCTTTAGATATTTTCTTCGATGGTACGTAAAAGATATATTCAATTGCTATCGTTTCGCGACTTCAAAGATGTAATTTGTGCAGGTATCGAGCATATACAGCCACGACTATGGTAATGGGTAAGGAAAATTTGTTGGCAAAGAGCCGTGGCTGCCCTTTGACTGTTATTGTTCTTTATAAAAAAAATTTATTTTTTACTTTTAATAATTAATTAGAATACTATATTCTTTCAATTAAAAGTATAATCAAGTTTAATTTCAAAATAAGTTTAGTGCTCAATTCATAAATAACTAAAAAATGTATTATTATATTTTTTCTGTTACATTTGATATTCAGCTTTATATTATATGTATGTACATATTAAATACATATCATATTAGATTAGAACGCAAAAACGCCTTCATGACAAGAAAATGCTAGAGTTTTGTCTTTTTACAATCTCATTTCTTAATATTTACTTTACTTTTTACTATTTGACTTTATTTTTTAATTAATCAGCTCAAGATGAATTAAAAAATAAAAATAGTGAAAATTAAATAGAAGTTGTTTTTTTAAGATGAACTACAAAACTAAAAATATTTTCTATGTGTCAAGACATATTGTTGACAATTTGTAAATATGTATTTAAGGTTTTAAAAATGTCGAATAAATTATGTCAATAAATATTTTATTTTTTGTTACATGCTTGTTTCGACAAAATGCCTACAGGTTTTTTCATGGGCCATTAAGAATTGTTTTTCTGATTATTTCTATTTTTGGTAAATAAATGAACAAACAGGAAGTGCCTTCCAGATTATTATTGTAAAGAGACAAAAATATCAAAAGAAAATAACTGATTGTAAAAAATTCTTATAATCTAAATTAATCCGCTGCCGGCAACTTGAAATATAATGCAATTTTCGCAGTCCTATTAGGTCAGTTTCATATTTGCTGAGTCAATATAACTATGGATATACAGTTAAATATCACAATAATATTGGCAATTTAGCTTTACTTCATTTCTGATTAAAAAAAAAAATACTCTTCCCAACATCATTTATTTGAATTATATAAATTCTTTTGTAGAAAATAATAAAATAAGAATCTTTAACTTGTCGTATTGTTTAGACGCAGTATATTTATGGGTAACAGAATGATGATTCATCATCCTATACCATGATTTCTTATAAAAACATTATGTTTTAAATCGACTATGAACCTACTATACATTTGTCAAATATTTACAAAAGCGATACAAACTGAACTGGAATCCGGCTTCAGTTGAGATTTTTATTGTGGTACATTATAATTTATTTAGGAACATTAAATATGTTTCATTTTTCTCATATCCTTTATTTATTCTATTTTCTTCGATTAATTAATCAGACAGAATGATGTTTTAAAAAACCTTTTTTTTCCTCCTTTTTTCTGACGCGGCAGAATATGAATGATTCGCTAACAGGTGACCTCACGAGAATATTGGAATGGGGTCACGCGAACAGGGTCGATTTCAATTCCCAAAAGACCCAATGCTGTATGCTAACACACCGCCGTATGCACGATCACGCTGCCTCATCTGTAAAAATGGGTGGCATAAACATTGAGGAATCAGAAGCTCTTGATGTTCTTGGCATGAAAATTCAGTGTGATGTCCGATGGACTGAGCACATTTTTCAGGTCAGGAAGCATTCAAGTGCCTAGGCTTTTTAAGGCGGTGTAAGACATACTTCACCCCATCTGATCTCCTCCCTATTTATACCGCCTACATCCGACCGAAAATGGAATACAACTCTCATGTGTGGGCCGGTGCTTCAAAGACTATTTTGAAGATACTCGACCGTGTACAAGAAAGGGCGAAGACACTCATAGGAGACAGTAGGGTAGCCAACTCTATTGACTCTCTTGAGCATCGTCGCAACGTGGGGTGCGTTTCGTTGTTCTATCGTTACTATAATGGGATGTGTTCTAATGAAATCAAGGAACTTCCCTGATTCCGGTCCAAGCCAAAAAAAAAAAAAAAAAAAAAAGTCAAATTAGTGGCCAACGTCTAGGATCCGTTTCGTTCCGTTTTATATAAAATCGCTCAAGGAAAAATTTAATTAGAATCACTGTTTGTGTTCTCTATTTTAAATCACCGAAATAAATAGTGTTGTGCAATAGCACAAGTTCAAATATAAGCACAATATATGAACTGTATGGAGAATTATAAATTAATATATACAATTTTAAATTTGTTAAAACCTACACAATACACAATTTATTCCTGATTTAACAACCATTTGACAGTGGCCATAAATTACAGTTATAGAAGTAAAATCAACATTTTTACATTTGTTATCAATATGTGGACTATCAAGAGGGCAGACAGAACTGTTGTTAAACTACAATTAATTAATTTTAATTAAATTAAATTTAAATTTAATTAATTAATTAATTTTATTTATAGAAATGTTAAACTTTTCAAACAAAAGAATTAAAGATATTTGTATCTTTCTCTGTTCTTTTTAATTTATAATTTTATTAATAAGTTAATACTATAATAAAAAATAAACATTTTCTGAACTATTCTTTACAGAATTAAAACTTCTAGAAACAAGAACCTTACGCAACGACTGTCGTATAAAGTTTAAAAAAATAAAAGTTTTTTCAGGATTAACACTGTCATTTTTGTAACATTTAAAAAGATTTATTTTTATGTTTTTACGTACAGGAAGCAATGCTGCATTAATATTCAAATATTATAAAAAAAAATTTTATATTTAAAATAATTCTCATTACAGGCGAATTTGACAGGAATAAAAAGTGTTGAAAATGTTTTATTTTTTAAGAGCAGTAACAACCAGGAAACTGGGTTGACTAACAACTATGCTGAAATAGTGTGCTATACTTATTTTTAAGGAAACTGCTAGAGTAGGGCAAATTCTTACACAACTATTCTGCTGCGGGTATGTTAGTTGACAAAGCAGAGTTACAACATCTATGGTGTTAAGTGGACACGAGCTAACTGTTGAGTCGATAGCAGCATAAGGATGGAAAGTTTTATCAGTAGCCTGATAGACATAAAAATTATATTTGTAAAAATTTTAGTATTACAAAAACAAAGCAATTTTTATATAAACAAATTGAACAGTAGCACATGGGCCTTTGTCTTTGAAAAGAATTATATTGCATCTAAAGAATATAACCATATTTTGCTCCACGATTCGTCTTCAACATTATAAATGGGATGTAACCTTGTGGTGCGACTTTTATTCAGAAAATCTAAAGCTTTGAATTTCTAGATAATTATCCTGTCCGTCAATGCATTTCTTTTTTGTAGTTTTTTAATTTTTTTATAATTTTGATATCTGCATACGAAAAGATAAAATATCTGTATTCGTTGTCAACGATTTGTGTTATAGTTATTCGAAAAAAAATTAAAGGCTTGTGAAATTCTTAACAGATATATTTATCAGGCCATGAGCTGAATTCCAACTAAAATTTTTCCTGTGTGTTTATGCTAATACCGCATTTCTTCGTCGGCATTTCCTTAGTCAAACAACAAACATAAATAACTCATATAATAACACTTAACACAATAAAGAACTCAAAGAAAAATATTTATTAAATCATTGAAAGCTTTTCATTAAATCAATGAATTTATATAGCATACGGAACGAAAGTCCGTCATTAAGTGCGTGAAAGAATTTCAGTTATTTACTGAAATAATTTCATTAATATTATAAGAAAGTTTCATTAATCTAATGTTGAACCTTCATCTACTTAATGATTACTTTCATTCTTTTTGTGTCATATATATTTAGTTAAAAATATTATATATATAAAGAAATATTCTCCATTTATACTATGAAGAGCTTCGTTAGCTCACTTATAATGACAAATTTTATTGATACAATTGAGAAATTCATTGTATGAATGAAGCATTTTCTCTACTTTACAATTAATATGTGCAAGAATTAAGCTATATTTCTAACACTTCACGACATATTCTCAAGTATGAAACATTCCCTGAACACTAGTAAAAAAAAGAGATAAAAAATTTCTGCACACATCGATAAATATCGTTCTGATATTTCTATATTATAAAATTTTAATTATATTATTAATTTAACTTTTTTATTATATTTTTTTTAAATTTATTTATTAAGTTTGAGGTCTTTTTTTATTTTATTTGGTTTTATTATTCGATATTTCGTTAACAGCTTGTTAACATCATCAGGAATAATAATTATTATAACATCTTCATCAGAATGTATAACAAGCTGTTAACGAAATATCGAATAATAAAACCAAATAAAATAAAAAAAGACCTCTAGCTTAATAAATATATTTCAAAAAATATATTATAAAATATTGAAATACTGATAAAATAACTTCTTGTGTCAGTGGGGTTGGAAATCCGATTTTGACAGAGCGTTAACAGGTGAAGTGGGTGCAGAAAACGAATAAAATGTAAATGTATGTATATATGAGCTTCTCATCGTTGACATTGTTGTTTTTGGTTAGGTATACCACATCAACATTAGGACCATTAGCCCATAAAACACAACGCTCTTGGTATGGAAGATCTTTTTCTTTTGTAGTCAACTTGCTAACTATATCAGCCATCGCCACCCCTTACACTAATGTACATACGAGTATATTTGCTTCTGTAATCATTTTGGAAAGTGTTATATCCTTGTTTGTTGTTTTTCGGGTTCTGTTTTTTTTTTTAATCAAAAATATTATGGTAATGGCTTTCAGCATTAAAAATACATGAAAACTAGCACATCCATGGTTGAATATACACAAAGTCATAAAATGCCATACACTTTCATTAGCTTAAATACTTGATAACACAATCAGACGTGTTTATATCAGCATTTAAAATTTGCATAAAGACTACATTTTATGTAAAAGGGCACACATGTGCAAAATGCTTACCCATACATATGTACTCCAACGCATACATTTATTAAAGTTCCCTGCCGGTGAACTCAATTAATTTGCAAAAAATTTTAAACTATAACTTTTTTACAACTGACGCCGGTTAACATTTAGATTATTTTTAGTGGAGATAACTTACTACTTTAAAATTGCGACGTCCTAGGAAGTAGTCAATTGCGCGACTCTGCATTACTTTACCACTAATTTGAAGTTAGTTACCCAAAAGGTAACCAAAAATTAGAATTATAATATCTACCCAGAAGCTAAATGTTTGCATACAATCAAGAGGTATGACGAAATTCGTTGTGCTTAACATGCTTTGCGATTGGTTTATTTCTATATTTTACGTCCAAGAACGCCGAAAAATTTATATAGAGTCACAGATTTTATTTTTTTCGTTTAATATTTCTGAAGTAGGCAAAGTTATTTTTTGTTTGAAGCGTGGTTTTCATTTTATATTTATTTATATTCATATATTGTTTTACATATAAAACATTTTTATAAGTTTTTTGGATCCTTTTTGTTAACATTAAATAATTTTCTCTTTATGATTTTTTTTCAGATGGTCATAATATAACCTGCTACATGTGAATAGAAATTTATTTATTTTTATTTTTTCCATTTTATTGAAGACAATGCCATTTCTAGCATTGCTTACGGGTCCATGCTGAACAAGATATTTATAACTTCAATAATGTCCACAAAGCGTGAAAGTTGAAGGAGGACCATATGTGACCCTGCATATGAAAACCCACCTAGTCTGTCAAAATAAGATTTTTCATAAAATCCAATTTAATTTCCCCTCTGTGTTGCAGTTTTTTAATATCTGTATTGATTGATTTCAATGTTTATTTTTGAGACTTTCGTGTGCTTTCATATGAAATTTTAACGTTTTTTACATACACATCCAAGAACAAGTGAAAGTTTTCTTATGAATGATCATATATGCATTTTTAACACACATTTTTAATACACAGATTGAAGATATGTGGTTTTCAAGATGTTTTGCGGCATCCTTTAAAATTTACGTGACTTGGTGTAGTTTACTTCCCACATGCCGATATTATTATAATGATGACAACTATATATACAATTATTACATTTATATATACAAAAAAAAAATTTAATAAAAAGCATACAATAAAAAAGAAATCCTCCGTGAATACAGTATTTTATTTCAGCCAACACAATATTTTTCAGTATGTCATCAAACTGAAAAGCTTAAGCGCAAAAAACACCCGTTATTTTGCTAATATGTTAAAAATTGTATCGCCTCATGCATGCAACATATTATTGTATTAACTGGATTCAAATAAGATATATAAAAAAACTTATCTGAATCAAATATTTCAATTGTTGAAAATGTAAAAAGTTATTGCATGTGAATGTTAAGTAAGAAAACTTCAATGATACTAAAGCAATTAAATATTAATAATTTTACAATTTTACTATTTTTTGTTCTTTAAAACATATTAAAAAATGTGCTAAATTGTTTTTAATACTTCATAATATGGCATTTTGTCATTAATTCTAGTAAAAGACTTTTTTAAACCATACGGTGCCACAAAATGGATATTCATTCTAAAGTTCAAAAATGCTGTTGAAATATTTTTTATCCCATTAGGACCCAAACATAAACTAGAAGGAAATTGTTAAAAAAAATTATTTTATAAAACCTAGTTCGTAAAAGTAATAAATTTAAAGTTAAATTTTAATTTCATACCAGTATCACTTTAGTGGACATTAATTTACCCGTATGCAAAGACTGCACATCGAGGAAAATATTGCTGCTGTGTCGGCCAATGTCTTTTAAGATCCCATCGGTATTTATCAATACCGAGTATTTTTATGGGCTAAACTGGAAGAATTATACTTGGTTGACATGTGGTTTCAACAAGACGTTACTGGATAACAGAAGCTATTTATCTCTTTTACAGCAGTTCATTGGTCACCAAGGTCATGTGACTTAACCCCGCTAGACTATTTTTCGTGGCGATACGAGTTACGTACTTGCCTTACAAGCAACCCGAACCTAGCAACATAGCAGACAACAATGATATTAATGTCATTGTCCAAAAATATATGACACATTAAATTACATTCCTCACTTTCGGAAACCAACAAACCCACTTAAACTAAAAACCCATATAATTGGTAGAACAATAACAATACCTCATTGATTGTTGCTGATCTCGTCAATTAAACGAATCTACAAAAACACCAACAGTGTCACTCACATTGTTGCTGGTTTTGTAGACCACCCAAAAGAAACTCAAGGGCAACCTAAACATATGAAAATTGTAACACCTGACATAAACAAAAACTGTAACACTTGAAACATCAAATAAATTGTAACCCAAATAAATTGTAACCTTACAACAAAGCAAAAAACCGATACCTCTGCTTATGAAACTAGAACGTAAGATTTCCTATAAATATCTAGAATAAGATCATTATAAAGTTAGTCTTAAGACCATAAAGAAACAATAAAGACACTATAAAGTGAAAAAACGTAATTGGCGAAGTCGGTAGGATTAAAATTCTAAAGAATTTAATTTAAAAGAAACGTAATTTACGTGAAGTCTTTTGTGTACAGTAATAAGCACAGCCGATTTTCAGCCATAAAAGACATTATTATTGCTCACATTGGTGAAATGGTGTAAAAAGTGTGACAAAATTGGAGCTCACGGAGGCAATACCTACGGCATAGCCTAGTAATTTTTAAAAAATAAATGGCAGTCATACATTAATCGGTCCAAATAAATATTTCATTCACTTTTGAAAAGTTGCTGTCTTTATTTAAATTTTCAAAATCCGAACGGTTAAAAAACCATTCTTTATAAATACGTAAGGCACTGCAAATTAAACAAATAAATAGCTGTCTTTTAAACTCAAGCAATAGACGAGTTTAACGTATACAGTATTTATTTTATAATTAATTAATTACTGGGATAAGAATGCCCCCGCATAAGGTAAAGTTGGATTTACCAACGAAACTAATAACAATAAACTTAAATGGCAATATATTTTTTTCTTTAGATTTATTGAATTAATCAATTATTCAAGCTGTAGGCTTTTTAAATATAGATATATTGTATATTTCTTTTAAAGCACAGAAGTATTTTAATAATATTTAAAAAAAAACACCCTAGATAATGTTCAAAGAGAAATTATAATTAATTTAGAAAACCTGAAGCTAGAATAATTTATAAATTCATATAAAAGTTTATTCATCTGTTAATAAATTTAGCATTTCTTAGATCTCCTATAGTTTTAGCTTTTTCTGCAAAAAATTACTTTATATTTGACATCATTGGTACACTAACTAAATATAATTTTTGTTTTATTTATTTCTATTTAGCCGGAACGCTAAATATTGTATTTTATATCCTGAAGCTTTTGTTCGGATTACCATAAATCTTTAAAATATATAAATTTAAAATAAGATTTTATAACATGTAATTAAATATAAAACCGTTTTTATCAAATAACAAATATGTAATAGAAGGATTAATTTATACAAATTCGATATAAAATGAACTAGATATTAAAAAATACAACACATAGTGCAGCAATTTATCAAATGGTATTAGAACAATTCATAAATTATTCAAATTAAATATACACAGGAGCCGAAATAATTGCGCTTTTGGAAACTGTTGTAAAGAGAGGAATTAATAAAGTGTGGAATAAAATATAATTAAATATGAAACCACCAACTGTGCAATAGAATTTAATCACTCATTTTAGTAGTTTATTCAATAAAATTCAGGGATTTATCAATTTATATCGACGCGCTAATAAAAACTATTAAAAAAAAATTTAGTGCCACTAAGACCGCGCTATGTAATAAGTTTTGGGGGTTGAAAAATTTTCAACAACAGCCAACTTTTTTTAATCAGATTTGTATTGACAAACAAATGTTTAATGTATTAAAAATTATACTCTAAACTATGTTTAGTATAGTTAAATTTGCTTTAAAATTCCCCCACGTAAATTCTTCTTCTTAATTTACGCATGCACAGGTATACTAGAGTTTAATAGAGCAAATGCAAGTAAATGTGCTCAAATAGCTGGAAAATATTAAAAATAGAAAATAAAAAATTTTTGAAATACAAACAGCTTATTTTTCGAACAAATTTATTTACTGAAATGGAGAAGAGCCAACAAAAGAAAACCAAACAAATCAAATTGTTATACGGTCGCCCAAGAATATCGTGAAGACTTTAAAGTAACAGGAGCTGTTGTTATAAACCGTTGACTTTAATGGCAGCGTTTCTTTAATTTTCAACATCTTACTTTTTATTTTAGAACAGGCGAGTATGGAAAGATCAGAGGTGAAATGCGGTTTAATTCTTACACAATGCTACTGCTATGGTCAGTTTTCTCAATTTATAAAGCACAGATACATGACCCTGATGTGGGCCATGTATTGAAACTTTAAGCAGTGCAGCTGACTGCTAAGAATATTTATAAATTGTTGGAAAATTACCTTCCATTTGTAATAAAAACGAAAAAAAAATCACATTTTTAGTGCGAATTTACGCTTTAAAAATTGCCGTGCCATTAATTATCATAATATGCAAGCGTAAGTAAAGTAGCAGAACGTAGTAATAAAGAACTACTAGAAAAACATGCGGAAAATTTCATAATTAATTTCATCGGAAATGTGGGTACTTTTTAAACGGTTTGTAGTAATTTGAAATAAAAAGTCCATATCACTGCAGTTCAATCGAGATTTACTCCGGGCAATTTGGGAAACATTTTACAGAAAATGTTGACTAATTAAGTTTAATACATTTGACCTTAAAAATATGGCTATTTCAGCAAACAAGTCTCAAAAGAAGCATTGATACGCTTTTGAAGACGGTGTAACTACGCAATGATACTTCGTTAAACATAACACCCAACCTTGTAGATTGTCTGGAGCATTTCTTTTACGTACGAGAGAAATAGAAAGAGAGCGATTCTTATTGATCTTACAGCGAATCATATTACATATTATAGACGGACACTACTCCCTCTATCCTTCTCCCAGAAAACCTATTCTTCTTCCTCATATACAATGCATTGTATACGTACAGCATATCAATTGAACATAAATACTAGTAGTATAAGTTTAATAGTTTTACGCCCATAGCCACATGAAAATAATTACTTTCAAGCGTGTGTATATACATATTAATATCGAAAATCCAGAAAAATTTCCAAAAAAACAGAAATCTTTTGTGTGTCTACAAAGCGCAGTGAAAGTTCCTTTTTGAAATTTCGTCGACAAGTAAAGTTATAGCAAAAATTATTAACTTACTATATTGCCATATTGGCAATATCGTAAAATATCTAAAAATGTATTATAATCAAAATTTGTTTTTTCCAAAAAAAAAACATTAAATATTTGATTAAAATTACCATTGGAATGTGTTTTTGTGTTGTCTATTTATTGTGTTCATTTTTATTTCTTACTTTTTTATAAATACAATCAAATAACGCTACATTCATTTTAATACGTACTAGTAAATTAATAAAACATTCCTAATTTGTAACAATATTTCTGCATTTGTCACTTTACTTGCCGCAAGTGTCAAGAAATCACTTGCAAAAGCATTTTCTTGTAAGTAGAATCGCAAGTTCGAAAATTTTAACTGTATTGGTGCAAAAGTTTTAGTTATAATATTATGGAATTGTTTCGACTTTTACTAAATTTTCTTATTAATGTTTCAAGATATAGAAAGTTTTACATATTAAAAAAACCGCAATGGGTTAACCTCATCACAACATTTGTGGACAAATTAGGTTTTTAATCTTGGTCGTTAATCATGCTGGTTATAAGTTGCCCAATTATAAAGGGTGAACTATCCAACATTTTAAACTTCCTAAACTTTAAAAATTGTATAATGAAAGAAAGTTAACTTTAACTTGGTTTATGAACGAAATTTTAATATATTTTTGTTTCTTGTATTTTTTAACTTGCAATTTTTAATTAATTTTTAATTATGTTAAAGTTCGAAAATTCAAGGAAGCGAAATTACATGTGATAATCAGTTAGAAATAACTTAAACCAAAGAAAGTTGTAATTACTCTGATAAACACCAGCAGAACAAATCCAAGTTCAACGATTAACTAACAAATTTATACACACGCTTAAAGATACAAAACAAAAAAATTTTTTCTCAATGTAAACAAAAAGAAAGAAAATAAACGAACATGTGCATGACTAATAACGAACAAACAAAATTGGTTGCAAATTCGAAATGGTAAATTTCCTTAAAAAAAAAACTTGAAACATATTCTAATACTCAGAATCAATTAATTCACGTATTATATTTACATTGAATTAATACGCACATAAATATAAACATTTACATCAACTGGCAACTACTTTCAGTACACTAAACACAACACTCCGGATAATGAAAGTGTAGCGGCTTTCGAAAAAGCGTTTTGTTTCGTTCTGCTAGTGTAGTTTATAACTTTTTTGATTCCTAAGTAATTATCACCTGGAATATGACATTCTGGAATTTCTCGTACTTTAGCCAGTTATAAATTAACCTAAGTTCATTTACGTCTGGACAACATTAGAAATTTTTTAAAATTTTAAACGCAATTTTTTGGAAAACTACATTTTTTCCATTACTGTCTATGCCCGTACCAACTGTTATCTCTACAAATATCCCTTTCCTCTAGCGGGAGCACAATGCATCGCATGTGTAGGGGAAATATTTTGATTTAATAGAGCAAAATGGGTCTGTAATTCAGTGAAATACAAATTCGATAGAGTTACTCTTTTGTTCGTTAATTCGTTAAATTAAATTTTTAATCATTTTTAAACTTATGTACAAAAAAGATTTTTTAAAGAATTTTTCATGTTGAATATCCCATTTATATATACGTATGTACCGAGGGGTTAAACAAGTTGCATTTTGCTACAAAAAGTAGATTTTATTATTTTTTTTTTCTTCTTATTTATTTATTAATTTTTTGCTAACTCATTTCAACGAGCAGTGTTATAAATTTGTATCCTGATAACATCTGCTGAAATGACATATTTTAGGCTGCAGAAATTTACTTATCAAACAATTTGTATAAAAAGTAAATTTTTTACATGTTTAAAAAAATGTAACATTTGTAAAAATGTTTTAATATGGATTTACGTGTTTAATCACCATAAACGTGATAAGAAAATAAGTTACTCTATAAAATAAACAAAAGGTGGAAAGTACAGAAAAAAATTACATTTCACAAAAACCAAATACGCATATTTCAGACATTTTATGTTAACAGCATGACATGTTTCTATAAAAAAAAGAAATTTTTTCTTCATATTTTTGAAAAAATTAATAAAACATGATTATTTTTCATTCGGACATATAACTATTTACATACATACTTATAACGTAGGTTTGAATTGTATAAGAATTTATCATTCACAACAATTATTCGTATTAAAAAGGATGAGAAACAATGTTTTGGGAGTTTGTCGTCAAAAGTTAGAAAAATAAAATTTATATATATCTGGGAAAAAAACAAATGCTTTCTTTAAAACGATTTTAAATAACGGAATGCATAAAGTAAAAAAAACACGTTTGGATACGACTCTGATAATTTTTTTATTTATCTAATTAATGAGCCGATTATGGATGGTAACCGAACATCGGTTATTTTGCCAGCTACCGAATGTGATATTACGGATGGCAACAATAAATTTCAATTGAATTTTAGTGCTTTTCTGGCAAACTACTGGTTGCGAGCCGACAACGCAACTGAAGTTTTGTTGCTATCCATAATCAAGTAATACATCTATGGTTAAAATCCCTATAGACCATAGATAATATAAATAAGATTGGAAACAATTAACCACTAAGCAGTGTTTAAGGGCAAAACAATAATTCGCCATATCATTCACAATCAAAAAAAATTTTTTTGAGAAAACAGGATATTGGCAAAACGAACTAAATTTTTAAAATTTTTTAAATTTCTTTTAGTGTTCTACTTAAAAGTTAAAAAATAACACTAATCAACCAAGTCCTTTATTCTCTCTCACAGACTTGACTAATTCTTAAAACAATTTTTTTATAACTCTAGCAGCTGAAGTTCTTAACACTATTTTTCAAAATGCTAACTTATCGATGCAGATAACAAACATGTTTAAAGTAAAAACTGAAATAAAACAACAAAGTTTTTTTAACTTAATTTTTTAATACTACGACAAAAACTTAGCACTTTTACTAATTAAATTCTAAAAAGCCAGCAAGAAAAATTCTGCTTCGCTAAATCTTGTGTGTCCTCAACCGTAGTGAGAAATAAGTAAAGGATAATATTCTTATTGCAGACACTTTCGGCATTTGTATATTGTCATTCAACTTATTGCGTTTTATGATTATCTTTTTTTCTGAACTATTTACATAGGTAAGGCGAACTCCACCATACAACAAACATAACGTAATTCATTTGGACTTGTATTAATTAAATAAAAGCGAATGAAGAACTAAAACTGCTATTTTAAAATTTGTATAAAATATTTCACACACCAATAAAAATTGGAAACTAAAACGGTTTTGACATCTGTTATATAGCAAAAAAAAATACAGTAGAAAATCGATTCCTATACATGTCCGTACATATCAGCATTTATTTTTTGCTTGTAAGTTATAAAGCAAAACAAAGCTTCTTTTTTGGTTTTTTTTTGTTTTTTTTGCTTTACTAGCCCAACTCCCAATCATGTGCAAATGGTCTTGTACCACTGCATTCGAAAAGTAGTGTAGTACATTTTTTACTCTACACTAACTAAACAAAAAGATATACATTTGCTATAGTGGTATAAATAAACTACAATGACTATTATAGTGCTTATTTATAATACATTTGCGACATTTATTTACAAAGCGACAATAAACAAGAACAATTGCAAAAAATTATATTGAAAATCAAAAACTTTAAAAAAGAGGTGAAAAGTCAGAGAAAACAAGAAGAGAGGAGGTGCATTTTAAAACTTCAGAAGTGGAGGTAAGACAAATCATATGAAGTTTCTGAGCAAAAAGTCTGCTATAAGTGCTCCTCTTGCAAACTAAACCATTGGCCTTTTGCAATAGGTGGCCAATTTTTACAATTTTATATAGTTTTCTAAATACCCAAGAGTTCGGTTATTTACAAATAAACAAACAACGAAACGAGTAAATTTTGAAGATTTTTCCTTGGTTTCTGCTGTTTTCACTACCAAATAATCAACCGCAAGTTCCCTAAAAGCAATAAATTTTTGCTTTGGTTTCTTTTCTTTCGAATCAACTGGCATAAATAGAATAATCAAATAAAAGTATAAGAAAAGGTCTCTGCAATTATTAATTCAGATTTGTTGTTAGCTTAAACTAACCTATATGCTGCATTATATTAGCGGTAATGGGAAGGCGTCAGTAGATCTTCAACCGAACTTTTTTAAATCACATAAAAATTCTAAAAAAAAAACACAATTTAAGAATCACTAAACACACCAAGTTCCGTAAAAACAACTGATAACAGATTTGAGCACTTTAAAATCTCTTTTTTATTTTCTTTTCTGTCTATTTTTATAGTTCTAACATAAACAAGGTAAAATTTTGAATGCAACCGAAGATCCTTATTATTGTATACTGAGTTTTTGATATGAATGTCAAAAGCAGTAAAAGATTAAATTGCTTAAATTATTAAGTACAATTTTTATTAATTAAAAAAAACTTGTTGAATGAAAATTACAAGCGTAATCATTAACCAATAAAAGTAAAGAAAATCTATACCATATGACAATTTTTTGTTAGTCTTGTGAAATTTCAAATATAAAAATATTTGACTTACAGATAAAATAAACCATAGAACAACTACAATGCAACAAACAGTTTATATATGGTAGTGAAGAAACTAACCCCACTGCTGGTGCATTACTAGCGATGTAATTATTTAAGTTAAGGAAAACTTACCTTGGAATGAGATAGAGACAACTTTTGTTTTCTTTCGAAGTAAAACGGAAGGAAGAGTTTTGGTTTAAGTTTCCCTCATTTTCTGTTCTTCTTTTAAGAAAAGTGCACAAAGTTGGATCGTTGAAGTGTAAACTTGGAAATGTTTTAAGTTTAAAGGTAGCGACAGAAATTTTCTTTTAAAAGGCTTAAGAAAGTTGTAGTTAATGACGAAGTAACACTTTGCGTTTTAAGAGAGAAGAAATAAACTGTTCATAAAATATGAAAGTTGCTACAGAGATAAGAGAAATCTGTAAAGAAAAGAAGAAGACAAACAAAGTAATAATGATTTATTTAAACGTTATAATAACAATTGATATATTAATAATAAAATACAGCCAATCCGCCGCTTACACTGTTTAAAAAACACAATAAAAAAAAATAACAATAAGATATTACACGTTTTCAAACGTGGTCTTAATTATTTCTTTTGATTGGTCCAGTGCTCATGATCTGTTCCTTACGTATGGAATGCATGTACCGGAACTAGGTAGCAAAGGATAGTACATAGAATATATAGACGGTGAAGAGATAGAAAGATGAAGAGTTAATTCTAGTGCAACTCTGCAGTTGCGTGTTTTCTGAAAATTGCAAAGGTGAAGTTGCTGCGTCTCTGCTGTTAATTTGACGCATTAAAATTTAAGCTGAAGCAGAGCCATTTTATATATTATTATTTTATTTCGCCAACGTTTTTATTGCTGAAATATCGACGTAGAAGGTCGCACTTAATACAGACACATTTGAATAATTTTTGTCTAACTCTTCAGCCATTAGCACCCTAAAATTTAAGAATTCTCCCATTTATGTATATATACATTAAGTAATACGAAAAAAGACTGAAAATAATTCTTGAACTATGGTAGCAAATGTATGTGTTTTCAATATTTATACTCGCAGTTAAGAAGTTCAGAAATTCCGAATGTATGTTTGCACGTGTAAACACAATACCTTGTATTTTTTTAGTTCCTCTTGGAACGCGGAAGAAACGAACGAATTCATTTCATCTAAAATTTCATCACTTATTTAATTTTTATAATTTTAAGTAATTACGTATTAAAAAATTAATGGTTGTTTTTCCACAAGTGAATGTTCTACATTAAATTTCTATAGAAATTAATTTTGTAGCGCGAGAAGAAATGTCACAGCTTCTAAACTGAGAGCGTTAAAATTATAAAATTTGATGTTTTATAGTGCATTTACATCTACACCATTAACTTATTTATGATGAGAAACTAGTTGCAAAAACTTAAATATCCATACAATTCATAAACATGTTTCTAACTTGTTGATGAGATAAACAGGTTACAAGCAACTAGCTTTTGAAAATTAAGTTATTTGTTTGACATTTCTTGGAGTAATTTTGACACTTCTTATAATAAAAATTGTGAAAAACAGAAGAAAAAATCACGTTACCAAAAAAAATGATTTTTATAAATTTAACAGAGTAGAGAAATAATTAAATCCATCGATTTTGTTTTATTTTAAAGAATTTTCTGATTTCTAACAGTCAAAAATATCAATGTAAACATCATAGTTTATAGAACTCGTTTATGATACCGTTTAAGAATCGCTAATGTAAATCCACTATTATATACATCACTTATAGTTATAGTTAACATATAATTGAAAAGAATTCTGTGTGGAAACTTTCAAGGATATGGGAAGATATTTTTTAAAGGGCATTTTTTCATATTTTAGTACGGGAGACGTAAAGTTAATATTTTTATACAATTCCATTCATTTTATACCAATATTTCTGAACAACTATTTTATCTTAGCACAAAAATAATATTTAAAATAAACATCCTTGTTATGTTAATACATAATATGAGGAAATGAAAAACCAATTATCACAGTTTGATTTTCTTTTGCTCTAAGATTAATGGGCATATAGATGCATTGCTGCCAAAAAAATACTGTCGATCCATGTTATTTTGACTCGCATTAAATAAATAAAAAGGAACATTTAAACTTATTTTATTTTAAAACCTTATTTTAATTCTCATAAATGTACAAATTTTTAGTGTTTTTTTTTCACAATTTTTCTTTTTTTTTATCAATAAGTTTAAATAAAAATCTTTTCAAATCATTTTTTAATTGCCGCCCAGAAAAAACTTTGCTAGCAAATTAATGAGTAAAAATACTAATAATCATACTCTTCACCACTTCCACTGTAGGTTTTTGACTAATTACTTTAACATGGCTATGTCATTGGAGGCAGGTACTTACTACTCTCACTTACGAATAAGAACCTTTAAATGCCATTGCAAACAACATATTGCAGTAAGTAGTTATTTTGAAGGACATTAGGTTAGAGTTGCCGCAATGACTAATTAAAGTCGTTATAAAGAAATAATAAAGGAAGTCAGTATCTCATCATCAATTTATTTGGAAAATAATATTCAGCACCGGGTACACGTATTTGTAAGTCATAAATTTTCATAATAACATAAATCCAGCACGAACTGACAAATTATGTGTACTTTTTCATATACAAACACTTATTTCATATATCAAAAAGAAATGTTGTTTTTGCAAAAGTTGTACTTGTAATAATATTACCCTGGCTACCTTGGCATATGTAATTGAAAGCGTTAAAAAATAAATAACTAATGTTTTTAAGTTAATCATATTAAATTACAAATCATTTTTAACCGACTTAAAAAAAGAAGGAAGTTCTGAATTCGGCTGTATTTGCGTTTTGTGTATTATTTCAGAACTTGGACCGATTCTTTCCTCAAAAAAAGCTTGTGGATCCCGTGTTTAATGAGACACTAAAAAGTGTAAAATAATAATTTTGAATTCTTATTTTATGATGTCGATTTTAAAAAAATGAATTCCACTTTTCCATTATTTATTAAAATGTGTGCACTTTATTGTTTTCTTTTAAAATAATATAAAATGACTTTGAATCGGCTTTACTATAATGTCCAACTGTTTAGAAATCGATACTAAATGCAACACAAGTTTATTTCTTTGCAATAAAATTTTACGTAAATCATCAGAATTTACATAAAACTCTACATATCCAGATATTTCAGCCTGATTTGGTGACGGAAAGATCGGTATTAAAATTATTTCTGCATTTAGAAATAGTAGAAATTTTTTGTACAACAACAAATACTTCCGTATCAAATTTTATTCCCAAAAGACATCATCAGGAAAGGAAAAACAAATCGGTTTATTAGAATAGCCAGCCACACACAATTTAACCGAAAATTTCAAAGCATCAATTTTTAAATGTATGAATGTATTAGTGGAAGGAGTGTGAGCGTATTAAAATTTAAAAATTAAAACTTGATCGTGTAAGCCCCAAGTGAAGCAATGTTTCGTACAATATACAATAAAATTTAAATATTGAGATTTAGTACTTTTCAAGAATAAACGACATCGCGTTCAAGCTATAGAAGGTAAAGCAAAGTCGATAGGATTTTTAGCCATTCCCATAGAAATCAAATTATATATTGTGTGTAACTAGTGCATTCACGAATAAATGCATTTGTGTTTGTGCACGACCATGTATTTGATTTATTGTATTTAATTATTTTTTTAAATATTATTAACATTATATTTGTACTATTTTCATAAAACCTTTTTGATTTATTATTTTAATTTTGTGTCCTGTTTATTGAAAACAATAAATCTTCATGTTTTATTTATAAATTCATGTTATCAAAAACATGTCTTTTTAAAATATTTCACAACAAATTAATTTTTTTTTTACTTTTATCTAAAAGTTGTCATTTTTAAAATATAGTAATGTGTATTTCATAACTAATTTTTTTCAAATCTATAAATGTATTTATTGAATTTATGAGAAAATTATCGTGACAGGAAATTAAAATTTCTTCTCGTATTTGAAATTTTTATATTCAAATATGTTATTGTATTATTATGCTGTGTAAGTTAAAGACTTCCTATTATTAGAATGAAATATTTATTTGCGGTACAGAAAATGAAAAACTTGTTACAATATTATGTTTATATTTAATATTGAAAACAGGTAACTGCTTAGTTTTTCATAAAACACATATAACTTAAAAAATTTTGCTGCAAAACTAAGCATAACGATATTTAAGCAAAATAGGAAATATTACTTTAACCTCATTATCTTACAAGCGATAATGTTATAGAATTAAAAATGAAACTAACGATATCACCAATAGTTAAGATAATACAAAGTTCCACTTTTAATTGCAGTAAATAACTTAAGTCTTCTTCTAAAATTTTAATAGCCTCAAGCAACTCATTTTTGTTGTCACTTCTAAAGTCACGTATAGAAGTCAAAGAAAACAGCGATACATATCACTTAAACCAACATTTATTTGCCCCAGTAATTATATTTTTTTTCCTTTGTGTATGCTAGCAGACCTCTGTGGCATTGATATTGTGGCAGTAAATCCATTTTAAATAGTGACTTTAGAAAGAAAATGGTGCAGACGGTAATGGGGCAGTAGTCGTCATGCTGAAAAGTTACGGCTCAAAAGCAATTTGTTTTATAACAATAGAGATGAAAAAAATGGAACGAATTAAAGAGAAAATAAAAATAAAAAAGAAAACAAAATGAATGCTGCCATACAAATAGATGAGTACGATGGTCTTATACATGCGAGTAAGTAAGCGAAAAAAAGCCTAAAGCAACAAAGTACTCTGACACGCTTACAACCACAGCAAGAAAAATCATATCGCTGATTTCTTACACCACAACAAATAAACATTTAAAATAACGAAAGTAAAACGCAAATTCATACGAGGTTTCACAAACATGATGATATATTCCTCAATATAATACCATATAAGATATCTATACAAATTCAAGTTGTAAAGAGGAACAAAGTACTTATGCGTTCCAATTCCATATACTTACGTCGAAAGAAGTTTTTTATAAATACAATATACTGTGAATGGCATTGGACTTTTTGCATAAACTTTCTCGTTTTATTTGACATCTTTAAATATAATTATCAAAGCATTTTAAATTTCATGCATGAGTCACATTCACATGTACTTATAATAATAATCTCACCTAGAGCTGCACATAAGATTTACAAGGCGGTACTGGCTTACGCATTAGTGGTGTTGTGGCCTAAGGTCTCACAGTAGAGTGTTAAGCGCAGAGCAGAGGATTTGGGGCGTTATTAAGCAACGCCAATGCTGGCAATGGAGCCGCTACTGCGAATGCTGTCGTGAAGAGAATGGCGTCAGTGTTGGCATTGCGGATATGGAGTGATGCCATGTGGCACTGCTGTGTGACCCATGGGACCAACGAGACATATGGGTATTATGGATTTCATGTGCCATCGGGAGCTTACATCGGATTATCATTGCGAATGGTAACATGGAGCTCAATGTACCTCGGTCCAGTAGCAATCGCGCGGATTAACCTATGTACTCCTTGAGCACCATACGAGCCTGTCTGCAGGTCGCCAAACTTTTCCAACTGTTACGGCTAATGGAATCAAACCACCATCTGATCCGATTCCTAGCGGAAGTCTGGATTTCGGTTCACGGAATGCCGTCGCGGGTCCCGACCTCGCGGGTTCATCCGCGGCCTAGTTCTTATAGTATCGTTGTGATCTCTAACTCACATCAGTGTAAGCTGATTGACTGAGCAACATCTAATGAGGCCCAAACAGTCTCTAGCTCCAATCCAGAGTACGCGTTTGTCCTCTACATGCTCGGTACATTTGGCTTATGATAGAATAAAGGGCCGTCCCACCCTCGATGGAAGTTCCATGGAGAACATTAACGATAACTAGGGGCTCAGAGATGATATTGTGAGTCGCGAAATACCACTCGACTGCTAACAGTCAATAGAGCAAATACTGGGATATGATAAGATGGGTTTGTCACTTGTTAGTTGAACGGGAAATCATTTTGCTTCCAGAGCGCCGAAAAGGAGGTGGGCATCTTCTTCGATGTCTCCCACACTTTCAATAATAATACTAATATTTAGCATTTACTCGTATATGGTTCCGACAAATACTTTCAATACAAGCTTCGCTCTACATTAATATTATTACACTGTCAATTTTAATTTAATGACTAAATTATATATGTTTATATAATAGGTTTAAGTGTACGATAATTTACATCATGTACTTTATAAGTACTGCAACTAACGATCCGTATTTTGTGTTGTAAATAAAAAGTGCTCAACACTACATACAGGAGCCTCAAAGTAGTTGCAATAACAACTTGTACACGGACGCGTTAATTGATAATTATGTGTCATAACAAAATATGTAAGTATATAAATAAATGAATGATGTGCACTGAAAAATATAAAAAACTAACAAGAAAATATACGTGAATAACAAGTGTAATGGGTTATTGTTTTTATAGATCTTTGTACTAAAATTTTATATATACGAACATTTCACTGAACGGTTATAGAATCATTTAGTTTCCATTACTAAATTCTAAAAAGTGATATTTTATTTTAATTGCTATCACGCAATTTATGAAATAAAAATAATGAATTATCACATACACGTATGTAAGAATATATACTTTACATCCATATATATGTGTATGAATATTCATAAATTTACAGAGAATGCAAACATTTCGAAATTAGTAAAAAGTTAAGAAAACCACCCGTTATATAAATTAAAATTTAACAGCTTAAAAGAATGCTGTTCCAGTGCAGAAAATAATTTAAAACTAGACTAACAATAACAAAAACAAAGAATAAACATTTAAAAATGGCTTGAACAAAATTAAAGGAGAATGTTCTATAAAAGAAAAATGAAATGAAAATTCCATTTTTAAAGGCATAAACTAAGCTTAGCAGTGTGTGCAGTTGTATATGACGGAAAGTAAACCTGAAACACTTGGTTTTAATGTGAATTCACATATGAATACATGGATATACGCACACATATAGGCCATACACATAGAAAAAAAAAGAATATGTTTATTGAAACTTGCTAATCCAATTTTGGAATTTTTTATTACAAAAATGCTCAGCTCTCCGCCAAATAGACAATTGAAAATATTAGATTATAAAAATTAAAAATATATGTATGGAAGGTGCTTCTAAAAGATATACAATTTAACAGCAAGAAACTTTTCTTTTTATTAATTAAATAAAAAATTAAATCACAAAGATCATGAACTTATTATAAATGGGCAAACTTTTCCGTGTAACAAATAAAAAAAATACTTTTACAGTATGCAAACAAAATGAATACTATTTTTATAAGAGACAGTGTTATCATCTACGTGGCTACAATTAATGGGGGCTCCATCTTGATTACTTTATCTTATTATATGGTTTCTGTGTACCTGATAGTATTATTATATTTAAAAATTGTTTTTAAGCCATATGGAGCTAAAAAATATGAAAAATAACACACAACAATTTTAAGAAAAAAATTTTTTTTTTATTACACACTGTAATTATAAGATTCTGAGTTGTGTTGTGAATATTCTTAAAAGTTAAAATTTTAAAATTAATTTTGTTATCAAATCAATTAGAAAATGTCAAATAAAAATTTATTAAAAATATTCGAAGAAAGAATTTTGTGTTTTCTGTATAGTAACAGATCAGGTTACTGAATCATCTATCCCACAAATTTATTCTGAAGCTTGTAATATAATTTAGCTTTCCTAATAAATATAATTACTAAAAATCTTTAAATTTTTTAATCAATATAATGCCCGTGTAACTTTAATTGTATTTTTTGCTCATATCTGGCAACACTATTAAAAGAAATTTTATAGATATATATAAATGTGCGTAAGTACATCAATGTATGCAGGAATGGGTAATGCAACTGTAATGTGTTAAAAAAATGTACTTTTAATTTCTGCATAAAAATATGATTGTTTTGTGAAATTGACACATTCGTTTCTTTATTGGTCTGAACCGTTAATCCTAATTGTATATTCATTGGTGATACTATAATTCTAAAATATAATATTTTTCAACAGGTAGAACTCCCGCTGATATTCCCAAAGTCAAGTCTATCGATAAATTTATAATTTTTGAGAACAAATAGTAAAGTTTTTTTTTATTTATTTCAGAGATATTATATTTCTTTTTAAACATCTGTACCTGTTTAAAAATTAGTAATTCTTTTTTTAATGCACTATCTTATAATAATAATGCTATAGGATTAGTAGAAAATCGTGATTAAAAAAACTTGTCTCAGATAGTAAAACTCTGGCAACCAACACTGGAAAAGCATATACGTTTTATAAATATTCCTTTGACTGGCGGAATAAATTTCATAGCCACAGACTATCGCTAAGTGGACTTACTTAATATTAGTGCTAAAAGT
This sequence comes from Dexiosoma caninum, assembly GCA_963924685.1. NCBI lineage: Eukaryota > Metazoa > Arthropoda > Insecta > Diptera > Tachinidae > Dexiosoma > Dexiosoma caninum. The sequence goes on from OZ004725.1 coordinate 90,520,684, forward strand.
TATAACTACAGAATTATCACCAACTTCACTGAAGTATTCCTGCCATATACACTTTTAAACTTTGTCTTAAATTTAGGATCATATGTGAAATCAAACAAAGAGTGTGTAAAAATAACCCCAATATTCCTAAATAAAATCAGATTGTGTTATATTAAGCATATCTGGCCAAAAAAAAATATATTTTAAAAGAAAAATTCCCAAAAAAATTGCGATATCGATGTCACTCGATATCTAGTTTTAAATTTAAATGTTATTTTTGTTTTGAATGTATTTAAGCGAGAACTCGCTCCCAGGCTTTATTCGCTAATGTCTTTTACAGCAATTGTAAAATACGACTTAGAGGCTCCTATTGCAGTATTCGTTTATTAGGGGGCATACGTATACTTAATTTAATATAACTCTGCACTGCGTGGCATGTATTCATGTTACGTATCCGCCACATACTGAAAAAAATATGTAGACACACAAATAAAAATCAAACACAGCTTTATGCAAGGAACACAATTGGGTCGAACGACGAATTTGACGTCGCGAACATTCATTATCAGAAATAAAACACATTTGTGTATATGAAAATTACCATTAAAAAGATTAATCCGCCGAAGGACGAAATTTGTCGTGCGTGATGAACTCTGCGATAGATTTATTTCTATTTCATACGCCGACAAACGACGAACAAATTAGTACAAAGTTACCGTTTCTTATTTTAAATTTCAAATAGATTAGTAAACAAAGTCAATTTTTAATTAAATAATTCTTTAATTTTTCTCATACATCGTTTAAGTTAAATGCACACAATTATTTACCATGCAAAGGCTTTTTAATTGTTTTTTGTTAATTTTACATTTTTCAATTAATTTTCTTTACACGGTAACTCAAACAGCAAACGATTTTGTTAATTATGATAGCTGTAATTTTTTCTGGAAACTTTACGTACTGCGTACTTTACGTAAGGAACTTTTAGCGACGAAGTTCAGAACAAAGAAATTCGTTGTTTGTTTCAATTGTGATCCCAACATCACTCTACTGGTTTGAATATATCGCGCAAAACTCTTAAATAAGAAAAACCATAATTAATTTGTGACTGAATGCTGAATATGTGGGCAGATATGATTTCGTCTTTTGTACAAAACACATATAAATATTTTTAAAGGAGAATATATTTAAATTTTTTTTCTTGAACATTTTAAATTCGCTTTCTATAAACTTAAAGCAAAGGTAAACAAATTGTGTTAATCAAAACTTTCACAGTTTTCCAATTAGTTTTAAATTTTCAAATTAAAATAACAAATGTAAACGATTATGTGCTACAGATATCTTAATCGAATATGTAGAATATCCAAATTTTAAGAATATACATATTACATAGAAAAAGGATAAAGATCGTGATGTTATAGAGTACCTTAAAATTGTTCTCATTAGTTCACCAAACCATATCTGAATTTCAAATTTCCACCTCTGGTATTTAAAAATAATAACAAAGAGAACCATTGAAATTTGTAGAACATCGGATAGGTACTTAGTATGTACGAGTGTGTATGTATGAAATTTGTGTAGAAAGCGACACACTGTTATTTTCAAATAATGCCATAGAAGATTATTGTGGCATACTTTTCGACGCCAGAAGAAGAAATATTCGTGTGTCGAAAGTAGATTTAAACTTCATTGAATTTTTAGCCAAATGTAGTAACCATAAATATAAAATTTCCATATTTCTTTTCGTACTCCCCATCAATTTGTTCTTATTGAATTAAGCAATTTCTCTAACTTGGCTGCTTTAATATAATTTACGTACCATACTTTAGGGCAACTTAAATAGAACGTAACATAATTTCAAAATTTATTGGTCTTGTTGTGTTATGTTTTCGTGACCTGTTGGGAAAATCAATATGAAACAAGCCAGGCATGTAGCAAATGCCAAGATTAATGTCATTTATTTTTTTTTTTAATATGGTACTGTGGTGTAAATTATAACTGAAAGCTGGTTCTTGCGATTGTACGTTATTTTGTTTATTTTTAAATATTGCTGCGTGAAAAATATCTTAATAATCTTAGCAAGAATATAATTCAATTTCTTTTGCATTAAAATGACTTACTTTTTTATAAGGAAGACCAATTCAAATATTCCAAAACCAGTTTATCAATGCAAATTCTAGGACTTGATTTCTTCCCTTAACCCTGGTTGCTGTTCCTTTTAGCATATAAAGGTTAGTTACTCTTCGTCGAATCCACGAAATATTAAAAAAAATTTTAGCGGAAAGATTTTTTAAGTAAAAAATAAATAAAATTTTTTTTTAGTTCATATAAATATTCGTTTTCGAGACGAATTTTAACTTTTGTTTTTTTTTTTCAAATTTTGAACGTTGACGTTGTTGACAAAAAAAACTGATATAAACATACAAAAAAAAAGATAAATGTTTATAGGAGAACGTGTTCCACAATTGTGCATACTTAAAATAACTCTTTTTTAAAATGTTTTAAATTCTTTCATTTAAATTTATTGTTTTTTATTAACGTTTTAAAAAATCTGTCAGTGTAAAAACAATGATTTTAAAATTTAATGAGAATTTGCTTTCCAATTCTCCGGACAAGTTTTCTTTCAAATTATGGTGAAGAAAACAGATGATACTAATTTTACTAACCAATTTGTAGTTTTTCTAATCGAATGTTCCGCCATCATAATTTTTGTGTTTTTAGTTTATTGTATTATATATAATTTCAGTTGTTTTCTTGATGGTGACATTTTGAAAATACAATTGATTTTAAATTGCTACGTCACAGCTATTTTATTATAATGACAAAACTGTAATATAAGTAAAAGTAAGGCAAAATATAAGACACCTTATTTGAGGCTTTATTGAGATTTTTATTTTTTAGGTAAGTTACTGAATACGACGAGGTAATTGCCGCAAATTAAAATAAACATCATCCAATGAATTCGTGTTAAGAAACGTATATACGTTTCTTTGTCGATCGAAATTACCTGCCGTTCAACTAAGAACAAGTCTACAAGTTTCATATTTTATTCTATTTTTTGCGTTGTATTGTATTGTATTTGAATCTAAACATATTTAAATAAAACCTCTACGATAAAGTTTTTGGTTATTATATAGCTAGTGCGGCAGTATTACCACTTGTATTTGCTCTTTTTGATGAGTTGTTCTGGAAATGCTTCTCGACCGTGATACGTATATCGGCTAAATATTTGCATATATTTGCCGCAAAGAGATGTACATCGTAAAGAAGGACTCCACTTACAAATAAATTTGCATACTTAAACAAATTTTAAATTTAGTTTTGATTTTCTTGTAGTACAAGTATATTTATAGAGATTGTTAAATCATCTCCGTCAGTAATGTAAGACACACAATAACCAACATCAGGTACAGGAGCAAAAGCACTATTTTAACTGGGTAACTCTTTTCAAATCTCTTCCTTACTACCATTATGTCATTTTGCATACCATAGGATTTTTATTTCCATGGCCATAACCCAGGCAAAAGATTGAATGATACAACGTCTTAAGGTTTCTTTAATTGTGAAAATTACAAAGAAGTAAGTCTTCTTTTTCTTAAGAAAAAATTCGGTTTTTCGAAATATTTTTATTTCTTCTAATACAACATAATAGAAAATACATTATATTTATTTAGTAGTGTGATGGTTTTGACAATACAACAACTTGATTACGCATGCTAGTTTTGGTATTTTTGTATTATTGTAGAGCAACACTAACCTAACAATTGGATCATGGTCATGAATACAGTGCAAAGTACAAAAATTATATTACAATTAGTGCAGTTGTTAAAGTGAATTATTCGGCAAATTTAAATGTGTTTTCTATGAGTTCAAAAGTGTTCATCTTGTTAACATAAGATGGCATTAAAAATGAATTCAGATAAAAGAGTGCTTATAAAGTCATGAAAATATCAATGCATTCATTTTTTGTTGTTGTGTAATTATGCGTTATATGGCTTTAAAATGTATCTTACCAAATTTTAAGCTTCAACTGAAACGTTTTTGGGAAATTTTTCAGTTTTTTATTAAAGTTTGAAATGGTTGCGATGCTGAAGAGTGGCTGACATATATGGCATTATTGGTTTCCACATATTCTTAAAATCAATCGGTAGTAAAGATCATAATTTTTAAGCACATAGCTTATGTGCCATTTTATACCTGTATGGATCTATGTTTTAAATTTCATTAAAATCGGTTAGAAAGTTTGAGAGTGGCATATATGTACTCGTATTACTCCTTACGTTCCCTTGTGGTCTTACTTTGGAAAAAATATATATATGTGCCATATATAGAGGCAAGAATATCGCCCTATCACCTTCCCGGTCCAACTTTTCTTTCCATCCCCATAATATTTCAAACAATAAAGAGGAAAAATTATGGAAATCGATCCAGCCGTTCTCAAGGGACGTTCACAAAATAAACTTTGGCTCCCATACCTTAGACGTTGGGTGCACTTTCAGGTGCAGAGTTGAAATGGTTGTTCGGATTTCTAAGTGAATCTGAATGGTTTCTAGAGGCAGCGGTTTCTATATGGCGATCTGGGTCCAATTTCGACTGCTCACAGGATACCACAAAGGGACAAAACTGGAGGACCAAAGTGAGTCATCTCTCAAGTCACCTCAAATCTTGTTCATATTTTGAAGTTGACAAAATTAGTAGGCACAACGGTTCATCAATAATATTTCCTCTAGTCCTCTGACATCTATTCTAATTTCGAACATTTGTCATGAGAGACTAACTTTTAATATACTCAACAGCGGAATAGTAAAAAAATTTGAACTACTCTTCTCTTATTTTCTTTCTATAGACCTAAGAATTGGCTAGTAACTATGAACTGCTAGAGCATTATCAAAAAAAAAAAATTTTTTAATTTTCTATTTTTAAAGAGTCTAAACGTTTCCCATATTCTTATCGTAAAATTAAAATTATTCAAAATGATGCTCACAGTTTTATTATACTTTTGTCTTTTTCTGAACCACTGTATATAAGAAATATTGTACGCATTTAGGATTCCATGAAGAATGTCTCAAAATTATTATGAAACGAAAATTTAATTTATACCTTTCTAAAGCTTACAAATATTTTCTCTATATAAAGGACCTAAACCTTATAAATTGATTATATTTTCTTCAATAATTTGTTGATAAAAGTGAAATCATTTCTGATATTTAATAGCACTTGGATATTTTATTAAAGCACGAAATTGTGAAAATATAAAACTGCGCGATATGCTAAATAGATTCCTTCTATGCAATACTATACAAGATTCATTTAGAAAAATTTATTTAACTTTATTATGGAAATAGCTTTTAGACTTTTGTTCCTTAAAAGGATGTTAAACGCACATAAACACCGATGAAAAGGTGTGACGGAATACGGAAATGTCGATGGTGTGTTACATTCGCCTGTGTAAATTGTAACTAATTAAATTTAAATTTAACTTTCTTTCCTTTGAAAATTATCTCAAGGTATTCTTATTGTTAGGAAATGTATTAAATAAAAAAAAACTTATTAAAAAATATGTGAACTTAATTTCTTATTTAGTTTTACAAGTTCAATATTGAAATTGTAAAAAAGTTAATTTTCTTTGATGTATTTATTTATATATTTCTTTAATAAGAATAAGAAGAGTAGCAAGAAAAGTTAGAAAAATTGTGAGGAATAGCACGACTTGTCTAATTTTTTAAACTTTCCGATCTTTCGATCTACATACATATGTACGTACCGAATATAAGGCAACGTTTTCTAATTGTAAAATTTTATTTTAAAAATCAGTGGAATGATACGAAAAAAAAATTTTCGGGTTAATAAATTCGTAAATTTTGAGACTGTCTACTGATAGACGAAAACTGCTTCTGTAAACGATCATCTGTCAACTTGTTTGAAGATTTGAACAAGCTTCTTAATTTAGTTTGTCTTCGGTAGTCATTTACTACGACTACGATTTGAGGAAAAATGAAGGGAAGTAATTTCATATTTGGCAAAAACATCTCTGCGAGATGGGATGAAAACCGCATTACAAAGTAGTTTCTGCGCTGTTTCATTATGGTAGACGAAGTAAAGTTCCACCACAACACACATTACAGTGCGTTTCTCGCGCTAAATCCGTGTCAAAGAAGGCCAAGGTAATTTGCGACGGTTTTTTTTACACATGCGGTATAATCCACATTGATTTCAAAATGGTAAACCCATCAGGAAGAAAAATTTTCTTTCAACCAAGGGTAATATGATAAAAAGGGTAAATTTCCATGGCAATAATGCATGAATTAGGCTACAAATGATTCCCTTATCTCTTCTACTCTTCGACTTTAGCTCGACGAAAAGAGATTTACTTCCATCAATGAAATCAGTTCACAATCAAATTGATTACCTCGACAATTCTTATATTTTGGAAGTAATAAACCAATTGGAGAAACGTTGGACAAAATATAGACTGTTGGGCTCAAAGAAGAATAGGTTCAAAAACAAAAAGATTGTTTATCCCAGAAACTGTGTTACCTTAAAATAGTCACGGATATGAATATGAGAATGAGAAACAATTTTAAATCGATGTAGAAATTCACGTTTTCAAAACGAAGAATAAAATAGAAAACTTTTGCAAATCTTGCTATAGTACACGTATGTTCATAACTATATACGTTTTTCTAAAATCACCATTAATTTTACTAATTATTCTCCTGATGTGTACGATGACCACATCTTCGTAAATATACACTTAATATAACTTAAAATGAAAAACGTAACATTTTTCTTTCTACTTTCGAATATCTAAAACCAACAATGGTTAGCCAAAGGTGTGATAAGCTAATAATGGTTTTTGCGTTACAGCTTTAAGGAATTTTACTTAACAAAGATTTCTTAAGCTTTGTTCAGTTTATTTTTCTTTTTTTTTTCTTTGCTTTTGCATAATTCGATATAATTTGTTGGCACTTAAGAGAGTTTCTTTTTTTTTGTTCTTAACACGTCAATCCAGGAAACAAAACAAAAGTAGGATAGAAAATCTTGTTTTTAGAAGCAAAGTAACAAAGTTAAATTAAGCGTGCAATAATGAAGGAAAAAATTGTATTTCTTTACAAAAAAATTGAAACAATATACCGTGTTAATAATGAAATACTTGATAAATGTACATAATGGTACTCAAGATGGCTGCTGTTCAAGGAAGAAATATTTGAAACGCAAGTAACGACAAAAAAGTTTATATATTCGTTATAGACTAAAAGAAGTATCATAACGTCCTTTTGAATAAAACTTATTTGAAGTCAGCAAAATATTGATATTTAATTTATTTAAAATTAAAAGAAAAGAAAAACTTCTATATTATTATAAACTAATATATTATTGACGTTATGAAAATTTTTAAAACTCAAAATTTTTACTACCAAAGTCCTTTACTCTGTTTTTTTTTTATTTATTTATTCCTTATGGAAAATTTGGCAATGAAAAAAAATATTTTTTTAATATACATTTTGAAAATCAATTCAACTTCTCTATAATGACTATGGAGGGGATCAGAAATCACTTCAGTATAGAGAAAACCTTCAATATAAATGTAGTAAAATTATAAATAAAGGGTATAAAATTGATTTGACTTTGATCCTATGTACCTTATCCTTAATTTATGAAAAAGTTTAGAAAATTTTAAATTTAAGCAAGTGTGTTGTATCTACTGATAAAAAAGTTATATATAATTTCTTCGCTTATATCTTTTTGAGAACTGAATTCTGAAGAGTTTCATTAAATATTTTTATGGAGCTGAAAACAGCCCTTTTTGGACTTTTTTTATTACATTAAATTTTAAAAAGTTTCGTATGCTATTAAATAAAAATTATTTATTTTTTTATCAGTGGTAAAAATACAAAGAACCCGGAAGTTGAAGATATGCAGCCTTCGAAAAAAAACATGGTGTTTCATTCTGCTAATTTTTGTCAGTGTGATTAACAAAAAAGATAGTTTCTTAGTAACGATCACATGTAAATTGACTAGCTGTAAGTTATCGAACATTAGCATATTCAAAGTTTAAAAATTTGATCAAATTGGATAAAATACAGCAATAATTTAACAATTTCTATAAAATAAAGCTGTTAGTATTTCTGCTCTGATTTTGCTATATATGCACAATTTTACGAAGCTTATCACTAAAATATTGCATATTACAAAGTCGATTTCGAAAATTTTGCCTACAAATCCTCTTTATCTAATTTCTTTTATATTTTGCGGAATCGAACACAACAAATTTCAAATGACGATATAATTTTGTTAAAAAGTTGACCCTAAAATTTAAAATAAATTAGCTAAACACCTCAAAAGTAGTATATAAATAAATAAATTTTAAGTACGTGGTGATAATACATAAAAAATCGGGAACTTTTTTAATTTGTCTGAAATATAATTGTCCTTTCCAATTATATAGATACTATGTATATCATATTCGAATGTGGCACAATATATTGGAAAAATCTAAATATATTAAATATTTATTATTCTTTCAAAAGAAGTGCAATATAACAACATTCTACATTGGGTTAATTATACTTTCTAATGTAACAAATTTGCGCCTTATTATATTTGAAAATTGTGATTTACTTATAGAGGTCAAAATGGAAATAATATTGCGAATAATAATAATATTATATGGGTCGCTTTAACTTTTGCATATGCTAAATTCTATACAAATGGCGTATACGTAATATTATAAGTATATCACAATCGGTGCTTTTTCCGCTGTTTTTAGTACTTTTTAAAATTTTAGACGCGAAAATTTCTTGAGGTAGTGTTCGGAGTTTTTAGTTTTAATTTTTGTGTTTTTCTCTATTTTCGGTGCACCAAGTATAAATTAATTATAAAATTCTTTGTAGTCTAACAAAAATTTTGGTACAAAAAAATGTGATCATGTGATATTGGTAAATCACCTGAAAACTGTATCTTTTATTTAAGAAAATGTATTTTAAGAAGCTTGTAAGCTAAACTACGAAATTGACAATGAAAATAGGTGAAGAGATACGGAGCAGATTGTCTTCCAATATTCCGAAAATTAATTTTATAAATGTTAGAAGTGATATTATGCTATTGGCAACACAATTGGAGTCCTATATCGAAGGTTTATATAATATGAAGACTTGTGATTTATTGTAATTCTATATTTGATTTTTAGAAAATACTGCCTTGTTATTGTTTTTCTAATGAAGAGAATAATGTAAGACAATTATAAGACAATTATGAACTGAAAGCATGTAATAATACATTTCATATAATTTTTTCGGGAAAAAAGCACATTTTTCAAACAAGAATTATATATATAAAGATTTTCCCAAAATGAATTCACTTAATATTCTATATAATAATTTTAATTAATATAATTTAACTTTGTTTTATTTTCTTATTTTTCTCGTCATACGTTCTATTTCATTTTCTACAAATTGTAACAATATAAAAATTGTTCAAGGAACACAACTTATTTAATTATTCACCCGCATTGCAAAATAACTGACACACGAAAGTACTTAAAATGTCTATGACCCAAGCAGACCAACATTTGCAAATAAAAGGTTAATTTTCTTAATCAGCATAATATTATTAACTATTATTTATTTTCGAAAATGAATAAAAATAATTATTACGTTTCATATAGTTAATTCAAATAAAGCAAAAGGTAACGCAAAGAATTGATTACATAAATTTGATTTTTTTGCAATCTAACGTTTTATAAGAGAAATTTGTGTAGCTTGTAATGAAATTAATTAAAAAAATAATAACGTTCTACTTTTAAATAATAACAAACCAGTAAAAAATTTAGAAAAATAAATTAAATTATAAATATTAGTATTAACTTCTCTTTGGTTCAATTTATTCGGCATAAATAGAAGTAAAAATGCTCTCTGTTTTTGCTATTTTAACAAAGTCACAAAATATAAATGCAAAATATAGTTTCACATTTTATTTCATTTTATTTTCACTACTCACCTTGTTTTATTAGTAAAATTCTCCTCAAAAATTCATTACAGAGACTGGTTTATTTAGGTTTTTTGTTTTATTTTAAAACATTTAACTCCTTTTTTGTTCTTCAAAAACTAAAACAGCAAAATGAATGACTTTATTTACATTTTTCAAGCGATTTTTCTTTTGTTTTGTACTCCATTTAGTTTTTTATACGTTGACTGATAATTACAAAAATAAATATATATTCCTACGTGGAACGTTTTCTAACTTGTCGTCTTTCAAACTGTGTTTCTGTGCTACGTTTGCACTCTTCTGTGACACACTACTACTTTGGTTCTTTCATAAAAGCATATATAGCCGACTTTTAGTGAAGCAAATTGTTGTACAACAACATTGGGAAACGTTGCCACACGAAATTGTACATACAGAAGGAAAATTTAATATTAAAAACAGAAACAAAAATTTACAGCAAAAACAATATTAAAAAAGAGCTGACTAAGAATAACAAAGAAAAAAACATATCAGAAGCAGAAGCAGCAGCAGCAGAAACTGTTTACAAGCAACATCGGTTTTCATCGTTTTCATATATTTTTGATAATTTTTTTTCGAAAACGCAATTACAAATAGCAAGAGGAAAAAATTTCAGATATTGTACTAGAGCAGCAATATATTGGGACGAAGCTAAATTGCACATACCATGTGATGATGATACATATGCTCTCTCTGTTTTGGACTTTTATTAAATTTTTCCCATACGCACTAACAACGTTCTCTTTAGAGTCAAAACAATCATTATTATCATCGTCACATGGTATATTATTAGCTTCTCTCTCTCCCTCATACCGCCCTGCAACCACCTACAGCACAATAATTATTGTTAGACTTACTCTCATTTCATATTCAAAAGAGAAACAAACTACATTTCATAGTTTCACATTAGCCCAACTCACAATCTTGTGCAAATGGTCATAGAATTTCGAAAGTTGTGTAGTAAATTTTCAATCTATTTGAACTCGTATTCATTTGCAACACTGATGTTAATGAAGTGCAATAAAAATCATAGTTTTTAATTACAAAAAGGAAAAAACACAACAAAAAAGGTAGCGAGGGGGACAAAATGAAACTATTAAAATATTTCAAGAAGCTTCGCAAGTAGAATTAAGCCAAATAAAGGTTCTCAATGTCAATAGTAGCAAACGAAATTAAAAACGCTAGTCCTCACAATGGGCGGAAAAGGTTTATAATTACTAAAATTTGCTATCTCAAATGCACATAATTGTAAGTTGGGCTATTGTGTTTGTGTTATTAACAATGGATATACTATGTTTATATTATTTTCCATTATATACATACGTGTGTGCTATATATTATATATGTATGTATATACATGGAATGCCTACTTTTAGGAGCCTACGAAATTAATACTCCAACACTCAAAACCATACATCTATACAATTTTCTCTCTTCATCTTGATGTAGGTGTAAAAGAATAAACTATACACAGCAATTGAAAACATGTGAGAGTTCGTAAGATAGTGTGGGTAAGTGCGTGTGTACTCGTTTTTCTTTTTCTGTTATTTATTCTACTACTTGGCAAAGTGCCCATTTGTCTATACCACAGTTGATATCGGTTTTTTGTAATTTTGCATTCGTTTAAACTAGAGAATTATGCTCAATTTCAGCTTCTCTCAATTTGTAGGTTCTGAGTTACTGCTAAAAAAAAACGAGTCTGTTACACTAAACAGTTTGAGCTGCAAATGCACGTGAAGCGAAATTGTGAGTGTTTTCATAATAAATAGGGGAATGGTTGAATTTTAACTTTGTTCAAATATATTTTCGAAAATATACTGTCCGTGGATATTTATAATATGTACGTTTATGACATAAATAATTATTTGAGGTTCTCTTATTGAAAATATTACATACATAAATAAATATATCGATATTCTTCAAAATGTTTGTATTATTGAAAGTTTTTTTTCTTTCTTCAACTTTCATGGTTCTTTGAAAATGTTCGAAATGTTGGAAAAGGTCGAAAAATTTTGAATGAACACATAAAACAACATAGTGCTGTAAGTGAAATACTATAGAGAAAATTATTTTAAATACTAGCCACTTAGGAAATAACACATGAACTGCCGTGTTTGTAAAACTTTTTTAGATCTATAAAAGGTTTTATTAAACCTTAAATTTCCACACAAACTTCAACAAAAGAAATGATTTTTATGAATACGGTAGTAATTATATAATAATTAATTTCAACGAAAATAAATTTTGTATATAAAAAGATAGGAATTGTGTAAAAATTAATAAAATAATTATTATATCTAAAAGTAAGTACGAAATTATCAAAATCTTTAATGACAACTAAATAAAATCTTCAAATGTTGTCTAATGTTAAAAATAAAAATATTTAAAAAGAAAAAAATACAATTTAAAAACATTAAAATAGTTACAGTATAAAATTAACTACACATTTAGAACTCAATAAACCGATGGAACAATTCTACCGGTTTGTTTTATAACAAAAAATAAAATCGTATTTTTCCTTATTTTCAAGTACATATTTCATTCTTTGTTTTTTTCTTAACTTGCTGATATTAGTTGCTGATTATATATACCCTAATTTTTTAAAATTCATATTCGATTATTACTATCTATTCTTACTTTATTAGGTCGTTTGCTGCCGTACGTTGACAAAAAATTTAGAAAAAATTTACTTTTTCTAATATCTCGAAAACTTTTCATCAAATCTATTTAAGATATTCTAACTTTTAAGCAGTAAAAAATTCTACTGTATGCCACTAATCAACCGATTTCCATATATTTTTTAAAAGAAAAATAAACGGGTACACAATTAAAATCTTCTGACCTCAGACTTTTCGTTTTTATTATAAGAAATTTATTCTTAATTTGACAATTTTTAGTTTTATCCATATTACAGATTAAATTGGAAGTTATAATTTTTTTCTATATAGTATTGCTGGGTTTTTAATCAGTCATTGATTGCAAAAATTATTCGTTGTATTGGAGGCAGTACAAATCACTCAGCGCTTAACACAACCAAACAGATCATTACAGGCAATTTGAAATATCTGTCAATCACTTGGAAAAGTCCCTCGTGCGACAAACTACAGAAGCTCTATAATGATGGAATTATGAATATACCTTAAGACTGCAAACATTTTTATGTAAACTTTTTTTTTATATTAAAATTCTTTGATGACATTATTATATCGATTTATTTCATAATTATTATAGATGTACAGGAATGATTCCCCTTTGAATACAATTTCAATTAATGTGATGAATAACGATATCTTGGTAGGAAATAAATAGCGAATTAAATAAAAAACAATAAATTCAAAGAGATTTTATATAAATTTTTCTTTTAATTTTAATTTTAATTTTTTTTTCGTCTTTCTTTTTCTAGGTTCTAGAAAAAAATTAAACAGTTACTATTTTCAAGAAAACGACCTTAAAATATTCATTTGTAGCATTTTATAATTTAAAAAAATGTTTCTCCCTTTCAATCGGCCATGGCAGGCAACTAGACACAGGTTTTAATTAATTTTATGCTTTTAAGAATTAAGATTATTTGGATTAAACTCACAAAAAAAGATTAAGAGCTAAATTACAATTTGTTTTTAATTTTATTATTTTTATAGTATTGACTTTCTTCCTTTTTTAAAGAGAAGTAACACTTAGACAATGCTCGCCTACTTCTAGGTGTTAACTTCTAGGAAATGAATAGTGATAAGGATTACTGGCGATGAAGGGAAAGATAGAAGAAAGTTCCATTACTTTTAAAATACTACCTTTTCCAATTTCTTGTTATATAGCAATATAGCAGCTCTTCTGATTCAAGGAACTCATTAAATTTTTTAAGCTGTATTTGGTAGACATTTTACTTGTAGATTAGTATCAGCTGAAGACCGTACTGTACAGTGACCATGACTACCGTTTCGCCACGGTAACATTCCGACAACAATGAACACAAAGTCACACTACTGCACATCAGAAAATAGCGAATTGTGTTTACGACTTAGTGTGATACTGGGCTCGGACCCAGGAATTTTAGTTTTGTAGTCAATCAGCCATCGCGATTTTAAATTACAATTTTACGTTAAAATGATCGATAAGATAGACAGTTAAACTTTCTTAAATTCTATTGCTTTCTCTAAATAAATTGAAATGAATAAAAAATTTTACTACTCCATCCATCCATGATAAAAATGGGAGAAAAGAAAAAGTTCTTTGAATGGAAAATCTTTTAAAAAATTTATAAAATTTTCTGCTAAGATTAGACAAGAGAATATCTAAATCAAAGACTGATATATCGACAACTTATGATTCCTTGTTTCACGTAGATCAGTAACTAATTCAATCTCTGTATAACTTTATCAACAAAAGTCAAAACAGAAGATGGTGAAGCCATCAGAGGAGCTGCAACACTGCTACAAAGAAGAAACGTGGAAAAATTAAGTTGTAAGATAGCGGAGCTTTTCTATATCTATCCATTCATCACCTGTAAACACTATCACTATCCATTTGCTATAAGTTAAAACTTAGTAGTAGATATTCATTGGTGTTATCATGAGTGTTACTATTCTTTATTAAAATGAAATAATTGCATAAACTGTGTTTCATACGAGTATTTTACAACGATTAATATTTAAGAAATTTTTATTAATTACGAAATTACTCTATCGAGACTTAATCCAGTTCAATCAATTTGTTTCTGCGAGGAAAGTGAATTTATACAACTATTTTTAAACAATCACAGATTTTTTGTGCTACAATACAAATTTGAAATTTTTAAGAGTTTTTTTAATGCTGAACTAGAAATCACCATGAGTTCGCGGGAAAAATATGGATAGTTCTTATTAACAGATGCAACTAATCTGGTTTCTATAATTCAATACCCAAAATATTTTTTTAGAGTACCTGATATTAAGAAAAAAATAATTTCCGTTTTTAATAGCAAAGAATCTAAAGTAATAAATTCACTACAACCCAATAGAGAGTTTGTGCTATAATTAGCCGTCTCTTAACGACCGCTCAACTATCAGCTGTTAATTGTAATGCGAAGGTTATTTCCAACAAGCTTTTGTATTTTAATACTAAATAAATTAGGCTAACATTTGTAACGATTTGATTCAGAAATAATTAGTCAATGAAACAACATTTCAAGGGAACAAAGGAAGAGTCAACGTCTATCAATGCCAACCTACATCATCTGGTAATTTTTTTATATTTTTGTTTTTGTTTATTTTAATCCCGAATGGCCTCAAAATGAAATCCGGCATTAAATTTGCTAGTTTTCCATTTTTTCAGTAGAAATAAGAATAAGCTTGCCCTGCCTTATTATTATTTATTTTTTATTTTAACAAATTTGTTTGCTTTACAAAACTTCAAAATCAATCATGATTGTAAAATTATTTAATTTTATTGTTCTTTTCTTTGCTTTGCTTTTTGTCATTTATTTTAAATCCCAATAAAAATATAAAATTATTTCAAAGTTACAACTACAACGTACTTTAGTTTCAACAGACGTGTTTTTAAGAATTCTCTTACGATACAATATATTTGTAAAGCGTCGTTTAATATGTGTATACATATTTATACGTATGACTTTTTATTTAATGGCATATATCATTATCGTTTCTTTTTCTTAATGTTTCATATTTCCAGAGGAGCATCTTTAAAATTGAATAACTGACAACCCTAGTGCTTGTATCTGCCTGTGACTTAAGTGTGGACAGGGAAGCATATGTATGTATGCATGGATTATGCGTGCATATAAATATGTATGTGTAAATAAAAAATTGTAAATACGTCATTGGCTGTGCGAGGGTAAACATTTGCTCTTCTACAGGAAATGAGTCAATTAGTACTTTCACAACTACACGCGCATACACGTGTTTGCAAGTTTCTCATGTGATTGTATCTGGTGCATTGAAAGAAGTATGTGAAGCTGTATAAGTGCTGACATATTCTATGCTGTGACTTACTTCAATGACCCTTTATATTTGTAAAAATCCATTGTCAAATAACAACTTGTATGCTGGTAAATATGTGTACGTGTGTGTGCTTATAAATACATGAGTGTGTGTGTGTGTGTGTGTGTTCGCTCGTAATAGTGCGTTATTTTCCCAATAGTGTGCAGTCGCAGTGAAGGGTTTAAAATAAACAAATGTCGGTGAAGATGAAACTAATTGATGCAATTTTTTTCACTATTCTTCATTTCCGTAAAATAAATCTGCAATACGAAATACAAACAGTTATTTAAGTGGTTTTTCGAATTGTTATGAAATTTTAAGCAAACATCTGTGTCAAGTTCCATTAAATACTTGTTTATAAGAATCTATATATGTTTAACATGTACAAGGATTTTGTGTTTAAAATTTATTCCGTTTTCGCAAGAACATTGAATGTTTCAGAGGATTTTATACAAACATACAAATAAAATTGGAAAAACAAGGTTTTTTTTATCGTTAATGGCAATAAAATTAATTTTAAAACCTCAACTTCCATTTAAAATCCTTTGTTGTTATTGAAAAAAAGCTTTCGGACATAAAGAGATTAGAGTTACTAATTCAGCTGAAGGTTTGCATAACAATTTAGATTTTTTTGGATGTGCGGAATATTTCATATTTTTTCTATTACAATTTTTTCTATTACAATATTTGCAAATACAAAAAATATTTTAATTTATATTTCTGTTATAATTTCATCTAATCATAAATGTTCGGAAGTTTCTTCACCAAAGTCAAGATATCATGGTTGTCCTCCAAAGTTCCTGTCATAACAGAAGCTATTTCAACGGAAACCATCTGTCCGCCATCTTTAACTAAATAGAATATTTATTTACCACCAGAAAAGTGTTACATTTCAGAAAATAAAATGCAAATTCTTCGCTTATTGGGATTTTATTCAGAAGAACTTCTATGTCGCTTACAAAGTTCCCAAGTAGATTTTGTACCTCTTCGCATCTGCAACATTTCATTAGTATTTTAGTATACTATTAATTGTAATTTTTTTAAAACTGTTTTTGAATGTGTAAAGGGCTTTAGTTTTAAAGAAAAATACACTTAATCGCTTGTAAACCTGGTAGAGCTACATATAATATTTGAAAATACTTCTAAAATTATATACATGCTAACTGAAAAAACGCCCTATCTGAATAAAATGTAATAAATGGTTCTTTAAGTAAGTTAATTGTTTATAATTTTATAGACAATTCTGCTAAAATAGTTCCTTTTGATTTCCAATAATTTCCAAATGTGGAAGAGGACAAAATCACTTTCAACCATGTCTTTATGTCAGACGAGGCCAATTTTTATTTAAACGCGAATGTTCTAAGCAAAGTTCTTATATATGGAGTGACTCTAATACATAAATTCTACAACAGATAGAATTTCACCCATCTGGAGTAACAGTGTGGTGTGCAGTTTCATCGTGATATATTATCGGTCCATAGTTTTTCGAAGAAGACGGTCGCATTGCAACGATCACTGGAGATCGTTATTTAAAATTGTAAAAGGTCTCTCGATCTTACTGTAGTAGATTTTTCGTGGGATTATTGTAAACAGAAAGTTTATAAATTTAAACCATCAAATTTAAATAAAAAAAAAAAACAATACAATCAATAATTGCCTGGCTCGATTCTACAAGATGCTACATGAGTCTCCCAAAATGAATACCATTTAAAATCATTTATGTTCTAAAACCATTAAAAATATTTAACAAAATAAATCTATCTACCTAAAGAAGAGTCAATAATTTATACACGCTAATTTAAAAACACAGTCATTTGAGTGTAGCAAAATTCTTCAGACACCCTGTATCTTATTGTATAACTCGCGTATACATTTTGATCGTGCTTTTATTTTTATTTACACTGTCAACAACTTTTAAATTTTTCTAATTTCGCCTATTCTAAATCATAATATTTGTTTTACATGCCACAGTCACAAATTTAAGCAAAAAATAAAAATTGTGAAAGATGTAAGTGAAACGGAAATCTCATTTCTAGTCAATTTCAGCTACAAAATTCAAATAAACAATACACTAACAATTGAATTATTGTAAAACAAAAACAAAATATTTCGACACAACTGAATAACTAAGTGGAGGGAATTTTATGCTCAAATTTAAGCATTTACATAATCTGAAATGTATACAAGAAGAAAATTAATGAACATGTGTTGACAGACGCGGGGACAAATGGACAGACATACTGACTTACACACAGTAATTAAATAATAAATATAATACGTCAAATTATGTAAGAAAAGAATATTTGAGTTAATTTTTTTTATTGGAAATAATTCTAGTAAAAATATAAAATATAAATAAATATTAATCCTTCGTATCGGAAATTTAAGTGAATCCTTGATTGATTGTGTAGGATTTGTGTATTAGTTATTGGCGAGAACGTTCAAAATTACTATCCAGCATAACCCAGCAAAAGCTTTCAATGTTAATCATATGTACCCCAACAGACAAAAGAATGACGATGAGCTTTCCATTTCCGGCCAATAAAATTTTGGTGTTTTGCCAAGAAGGGAAGCAAAATGCAAAAACAGTTAATAGGTTCTTCCTTTGCACACAAGTGGCCACTTAAAATTGCTAATATTGATTTAAAATTCAATGTGAAAATCACTTGAAAAATTAAGTGTTATCGTACGTGATTATAATGTTAAGTTTTTCACTTCCATTGGCCTATTTGCAAAAATAAATAATTCTGATTTTGATTTTTTTTTAAGAAAAATTCCCTGATTGGCCTGCAGAGTTACTAGTTACTTAATCATTTTATTGGAAGCGGCGGGGGCAGTGAAGAAGAAAAATGTTGAAAGTGATTAGAAAGTGTTAATTGTTATAAGAATTTGGTACAGAGGGTTTAATTACTGTTATTAAAGCAAATTTGCAATTCTGCTAGTGTTATGCAAGCACATTAGTTTTTTATTTTTCATTAAGTAGCCAATTATTAGCCTTTCAGACTAAATAAAGAAAATATCTTGGCCTTTTTTAAATGTACATTAGTGTGTCTTAGTGTCAGTTGTTGTCGGAAGGTTTCAGTGGCGAACGCACAGTCAATCAAATTTAATTAAAGATTTAATTTGCAATTTATATTTTATACGCTCTAACCACACATTTCGTCACACTCGTTAAAAATCGCATAATCAGTATCAAAATCACTCATTAATGAATCAATTAAAACGACGAGAAATTAACATTTGTGAACAATGAAAATTGCAAAAATAGTTTTTTTCTTAAATGATAGTCAATGGATCCGGAGCGACTATAAAACAGATATTTCTGTAACATATCCAATAAATAGACTGGAGATGCTGTTGGCTGAGTAGCTAACGCGTCGACTCTACAACCAGAAGAACGTGAGTTCAATTTTCCACCCACTCAAAAATTGTTTATAGATAAACATCGGCAAAGTATAAAAAACTTATTGCGCCAACATAACTTCCGAGATGCAGCAACTATACTTTACAACTTGACACCCTACATTAGTGTCCCCTTTAGAGGATATAGAGTATGGCAGTGTGGCAGGTCCTTAGCTAATAGTAACAGAAATTTGGAGACATCAACTTATATACTTATAGATCTCATATGACCAAATCGATCTCTGGATATAGAATAACAAGGCTGGATTATGTTTAAAAAGAAAGTATCTAATAGATGTGCTAGTCGCTGATTGTATTAAGAATTTAAAAACAATTATTTTATACTAATATCAAGAAACGTATATACGGATCTACCCAATCATTCGAATAACATGATAGCGGCATCCATCTGATGTATTAAGCTAAAAGAAGTGTCTAGTATACATAATCATATGTCTGGATGTAGGTGCAGCATCGCCCATTAGCCTTGCTGAGTTCTAAGATGACGGATGGGGAATCCCAATGCTGGTACTTCGAAGTTTGACTAGAGATTTATATTTGGTAATAAGAAAACCGATACCGGAACCGCCGTGCACCTTTCCTGTACGAGTTTAATAGCCATAGGTCTATCCTAACCACTGCACTTGAACGGAGTAGACCAGAACTTCGCGTCTACTCCGCGAGGTTAAATACTGATGACTGAAGCGGCTAGATCATCAAACCGAACGGCTCGCTGCGTACTTGGGGCTGATCTCAAAAATTTTAAGTTGTGTGACTGCTATTAGCGATGTAGTCGTGATGTTTCAATCGTAGACGCATTCGACGGAAGAGCAGTTTTTGGTCTAATCGACAGAACCATTATTTTGATAAAAAAAATTTCAGCAATTTTCAAGCGTTGCCTTGGTGTAAGTCTATCCATAATGAAATGTCAAACCAAATTAGACAAAAACAACTATCAGCTGTTAATGTATTATCAAATAAAGCAGTGTTACTAACTCAATGTTGTGAACCTCGAAAATAAGTACGCTTTATGTCATGTGTTTTGATGCGCGTCGATACTCATCTGGGTGATGTTACCATTCAATAATAATTACTGGTGAGGGAAGAGGTTATGTGTATGGTAAAGGTTCCTATGATACTTAATCCTTCGATAGAGTTGTTTATGGTCGTTGGAAGGTCTGCACAAAAAACAACAGTTTGTGCCGAAACTCATCAAGCGTTATGTATTTAGATAGCCTAACCACCTTAGCAAGGTGTTCATTTATGGTCAGTATAAAGTTTGCAACCTATGTGTATTTGGTAAGGTCACAATTTGCTCTCTAAATAACCATGGCTGTGGTAGTGAACATTTTAAAATTCAGTAGCTGTTAAGAACAGCGTGGGATTGGCCTCATCTATAGGCAGCTGCACAAAATTATCTTAGTTACAATTTTTAACAAATTAATAAAAGTGCGCAATTGAAGACTTGTGCATGCAGGAGTTAAGTTGTATTCCTTCCTACTACTTCACCATCTACCTCTGCTCTACACTATACCTTTCCAACTATTTTTGGTGGGTCAATGGGTCTGCCCCTGAGATCTGGTACAATAAAAACAGATCTATTCCATATCTAGTGGCAACTATTTATATAACATCATTAAAACGATACTGTTTGGTGACTAAACAGTACAAATATCCCATCATTTTAAAGTGATTGTATGAAACAGCTACTGCTCTCAGCAATTTCATAATTTTTATAAAAAATACTGGACATAAATTCCAATATCAATTTTTGTTATCTTTATGGTATTGCTACCATTAAAACCATTGATTTTCTTTGAAGCGATACATCAAAGTAATATTGTTGATGGAAAAATCTAATAAATATCTCTCATAAATGTTGTAACATTTGTACATCATAATAATAAGAAACAAAAAGATAGAGAAAATAACAATAAAAAGATAAAAAAAAATACTTTCGAAAACTAAGGGGACAGTGATATCCTTATTTCGTAATATGCCAATAAAATATATGAGAAAGTAATTGTTGTTCTTTATTTTTGTGAAAAGTTTAAAATCATATTAAATGTCACTGATATATTAGAAAGTCTGGACAAAATTACAAAAGATTTTTTTATTTCATTGTGATACATTAATCTGTGACTAATTTTGAACTTTTGAAAAAATTGCTTTTTATAAACTGAATTCTATTATTTCTTATACGAGTTACTACTAAAGGAAAAAGGATATGTTTTTTTTGCTTTTTAATAAAGGATTTATTAAATTTTAATACGTTATTAATTTTTTATGTGCCGGACCAATTTTTTGGAAAGATGGCAGCAGTAGTAGTATTTCTGGACATTAATCTTGCATTTTCCAGCATCGCAATTGACATTGAAGAGTTCTGTGATTCATTTGATTTCAGTTACTCTTACAAATTACCACAAATATGTATATAAATACACAGAAAAACTGCATCACTGCCAAAAGAAGTTCTAATATTATGTAAATTAAATAAATGGAAAAGGGAAATCAGTTGTTTAAAAAACTACCCGTTTGCAAAATGGGTGTTTTTAAAGCAAATAAGCCAAAAATGAGCTTAATCCCTGAACAAAATTACGCGATAAAACATTCCATCAATTTCCAACTGCCCTAGCGACCAGTCCGCGCAATAACGACGTATATTATGGACTCGTTGCTGTAATTCCTACACCAGGATCTTAAAGGGATATAGGCAGAGAGGCTCAATTTCTGTGACCGACGAGGAATCGATAAATTTGGATCTTCTTCCATACGTTTCTTTTTAACGGTTGTATTATATTCAGTACGCCTACTTCTTCTCCGTACTGGGTTTATTACGGCATTTAGAGACTATGTAGTTTGAAATCTATCCACAGTTGGATGGATGGCTTTACACACAAAGTCACTATTTCTGGTAGGAATATTTATTACCACAGTGTTACTTGTCTTAAAACAAAAGCTGGCGTATACGCTGCATTTAGTAGGCCCTTTAAGAACTTATCTAAACTACTACTCTTCACTTATTTGGTTCTTTTTCTTTACCATGTTGTACTTGCTTTCTTATATTATTATTTTTTTTATTTAATAAAGTGAAATATGTTGATTGCTTTTCCTTTCTCTTATAATAGAGCCGTTCTTCATATTTCATCTGAAAATAAGAAACTTTTTCAATATTTTATAAAAGCCAAAATTAAAAAATAAATATTGAATTTTTTTTTTAAAAAAAAAAAGGTCAAAGTTAATAGATAAACTTTTTTATTTTTGAATTGTTAAACAAAATATAAATAAAGAATTGGATAAGGCCTGAAGGCAGAAAAAAAAATAGAAAATACTACAAGAAATGTACTGAGTGGATATAGTCAACATCCTCTTGTCTGCACAAACTATTTGGTTGTTATTTCTACACACAACATATTTTAGTAAATATGAATGAAGGAAAGAAATTGATAAATACAAAAAATTTTGCTTAATAGTTTTTTTTACGCACACACATACTCGTATGTACGTACAAAGCTGGTGTATTAAGGGTCATTTCGTAAAATAAGTTGCCAGAATAGCAATAAATAAGGAACATAAAACACACTTCAGCCCTTAATCTGTAAAATTTAGAGAACTCAAAATAAATATCATCAACATATGATGAACATTCATTATATAGTAATGAAAAGCTCATCAATTATAACACCTGCTGCAAAATACTCAATAGGGAAGGTTTAACTAATCTAATATGTACGTTTCATTCACAAAAGTCGAGCCGTAAACGCCAAAAAGGTTTAACTAACTTTTCTCTGTTTTCGTTTTTTTTGTGAAAATCACAGTACAGTATACAGTAATTTTGACTTAATGGATCAATTTTGCACGCATTTTTGTGCAGATATGTATGTATGTCAAAAATACTTTTACTTTAAATGCACTTACGTGCCTAATTGTGCAGATAAGTACATGTTCATGTTTATTATTAAAACCAATACGTTTGTGTAATTTTGTATGGAAAAGGACACTATTTTTTTTAAACAGTTAATTATTACGTTTTGAATGAAAATAACAAAAACTACAGGTTAACGAAATGCATATAAAAAAGCATTCCAGCGAATAGTGACAGAAAATAATAAATATTATGAAGTTAAGTCATAGTGCAGCTAAAATTTATATTTTCTATGAGAATAATTTTAAAATTACCACAAAAACACGAAATTGTATTGAATGTTTAGAAATAGTGACAAGCGAAATTAATTTAGCGCACTTCTATACTATAATAACAAACTCACGAACTAATCCAAGAAAATATGATTGTATTGACATGAACTACTACTATTTTAAAGATTGGAAGGCTTTTATAAAATTACGATCTGCATTATTCGAGAGAAATTGTTCAGCTTTAAGTCTAAATATGGTGGTTATTTGGAAAACAAATTAAGTTCTGATTAAAATTCAATTCCGCGATCTAGATGTAATAAGTTTTCGTTAAAAATTTCTTAACAAAAGTACGAGGATTTGAAATTATTTTGTGAAAATAAAATTTTACCATACAAATGAAATAGTAAATAATTAAATTTTAAATATCACTAGAAGATTCATTAGCTGAAACTGGTCAAGAAACCAAAGACTCGATATAAAAATAATCGCCAAATTGTCGGAATTTATAAAAATACGAGCATTTGCAGAAACGAACTACGATAAACATTCCCTAAATTGATGACAATTTTTAAAATGCGAATGCTACACAAAGAACTAATATTAACGTGTTTGTTTTATTTCTATGAAAGTGTCATCGTAGTCTAATGCGTGAGCATTAGACTATCAATCTGTAGGTGGTTGTGTACTTATATACCGCCTGAGAAACTGGGTGTTTTTTTAAACAACAATTTAATATAAAAAACATGTTTTATTTTTAGGGAAAATCGTTTTTCTTTGTTTTCTTTCAGCATTTTGTGAAGAAGACTTAGGAAATTAATTATGAAACATTCGAAATGAAATCATGGCCATTACACCTGAAATTTTTCGAAAAATTATGGAAAATATACTAAAAAGAGCACGTATGTGCGAAGCAGAAAATGAACATCATATACAGGATATCATTTTTCAAAGCTAATTGCAAAAAATTCCCCAATAATATGCTGAATTTGAAAAAAAAATATAATAATCGCATAAATAAAAAAGTTATAAACTATTTAAACCATATAGCTCATTCTGCACCACCCTCCATTCTCTACTATCACCAAAATTTATTTGCTCTGTCTTTTTCTTGAAATTTCGCAGTAGAATACCGCCCAATCGACCGATATGAGAGTTCGGTAGTTGGGTGTCCTCCTTAGCCAGACCTTCCAGCATATCGTTACCATGTACCGCCGCCTATTCCGTAACCTGCACCAACTGTATGTTGTCTCATTCAGAGACAGTAAACACTCATGAACCAAGACCGGTGTCGTAAATAAACAGAGATCCGATGGCTGCTTTACTGTCGGTACAATAGTTAATCGGCCTTCTAAGCGCTTAAATTTCAGCCTGTACTACGATACATCGATCATTTAGCCTTAAATTTAAAAGTGTTAAATACGCACTCGTAGGTCTCTGGTGCCAATGAAAACTGCAAAGTCAGTAAGGTTGCCAGTAGATGCTCAATAAATGTCTATAGCTCCGGGTGATGACTAAAACGTTATTAGCGTATTTTTACATTTTTATTGTAACGTCTCTATCGGCCATGTTGATTTGCTTTTATTATTGTTGTAACAATAGTTTGACCAATGATGTCTAACATCCTTGGGTAATCAAATGTCATTTTCAATTTGAGACATTAATTTTAAATATAAAAAAATTTAATAAGAACACTAAGGAGAACCACAATGTGAAACACAACATAAACAAAAAGGCAAACAGAAAATTCTGATTTGTTATGACAATAAGAAATGTACGTGCTGTACATACCAAAGATACAGGGTGTCTGGTGGCAAATTTATATTTTTAAATACGATTATTTAAAAAAGTAATAAACGGTGCGGATAGAGGGTGGCGCCGTTGGAATTATCGATTGTGCGGATTTATCAGACACGATGTCGCAGTGGTCGAGTGAGCATCGCGCGTTCGCTGTGAAGACATTTTTTAAGAGTAATAATTCTTATGTAATTGCTCGTCGACAATTTTGTTCAAAGTTCGGTATTCGGCGAATAACTGATGGACCGAGTGTAAATTTAATTCGGTCGTGGAAGCAGAGATTCCGCGCAACTTCTTCGGCTATGAATTCCACACGGCCAGGGCCCAGTCTTCAAGGACTCCCAAAAACATTGAACTAGTTGAAAGCAGTTTACGTGAAAATCCGCGACTTTCAATACGGAAAAGAGCAGCCTCACTGGGACTTCCAAGACCGATTATTCATGTAATTTTAAGAAAGGATCTGACACAATCTTTAAAATATAAAATCCGCATTTCCATTCTATCGTTCTATGCTCTTAATAAAACTTTGTGTCAATTAGTACGTTTTTTTATTTAAGTTTGAAAATATAAATCTGCTACCAGATACCCTGTATTAATAAAATTTTCTTAATTGCTCTGCCGACGTTTTGTCCATTGTTGCAACAAAAAATTAGCTCATCAAGACGGAGTGTTACAAAAAGAAAAAACTACCTGCAGTGGAAAAAATTTATATATTTTGATATAATGATGGGGATTATATCCCTATTTATTGTTCCTTCACTAACACAGCCAGTATGTCTCTAAAAAAAGCCTTCATTTATACGACTGCACACACATAAATCGATAGAAGAGAATAATAATAATAAAAATATAACGAAATAGCGGTTAAATAGTAAAGAAATTGTCACTCGTACTGTGAAAAACTTAAAGGCTTCAGCAGACAGTTACTTCCACTGCTTTTGCTTTTCCATTGCAAATGCTGCATACAGACATACATTTTATATACTTATAAACGGAAATAACACATCATTGTTGGACTTACTGTATTGCGGCTCAAACGATGACGTAGCTCTTACTGTGGACTTAGCTGGGTGTATGAATGTTTGAATAGATGTGTGAATAGATGGATTATACAGTATATTTGAAAGAAATATACGGTAGCTGATAATTGAATATAATGAAATTTGTCTGATTTCACTTCTTAATATATTTTGTCAATACATTTTTGTTATATGCACAATAGATGCAGGAAATGTAATCAGCAAAACTTTCAGAAAGGAAAAGCCAGAAAATGTTTACACAATATATTTATTTTAACTTTATATGGCATATAATACGGCTGTTAGTTTCATTCAGTTTTGCTTCTATGTACGTTATACATACATAGATGTACAGCTGTACATATTTTTTTATTAAAACTTTATTTTTATAGATTTTGCTACCATACTTTAATATAACCACTCCTTTTTTTATTAAAACTCATTATACTTTAACAAAGGAAAACTTTCCTTCAGTTAGTTGTTGTAAAAAATTTTTGTTTAAAAAAAGTTTCTCACAGTCTGGGAAATCACAATAGTCGGCTTTTAATTTCCTTTTTTTCTGTTGTTTATTTGGTTTCCTTTTTCATCTTGTTGTTTTTGTAAAATTTTGTAAACACTTGAAAATCCATTTATTTGTTATATTTTTCATACTCTATTTTTCTAAATTGAAGCACGCAATATACAAGCACATGTACACGCAGACAACAAATTACATGAAATTTTTGTAGCAAACTGCGAATGTAGTAAATAAAAGAGAAGTGGTAACAGTATATATAGTTTCCACTTATTCTCTTTTATTATGCTTTTCATAGTTTTTCTTTGCTTTGACTGTCAATAACCTTTCAATGCAGAAATGAAGGGTGTTTTTCCACATTTTCTTTTGCTGCAAAATGACACTCATACTGAAAAACATTTTCGTTTTTTGCAGGATGTAAGCTTTAGATGTAAGCTTTTAAAATCGTTAATATAAAAGCTTTATTTTACTGTTAACTTGGTTAAGGGTTTAAAAACATATAAATCAATGTTGCCATGTAAATATTATTTAATATTGTTTATTAAGTGAATTTATTTTAGGAATATCACTTTAAATATATTAAGTCTAATTTAAAAATTTGTGAGAATATCATAAAGTATGTAATAATAGATTTCATATATTTTTTCGGAAAAAAGCATAATTTTGAAATTAGAATCGTATTATTTAATATATACGAAATATTATTTGGCTGCTATTGGCACATATTAAAAAAAAAATATACTTAGTTTTGGGCTCCATATTAGGGGAATATGAATTACAAACAATATAACGACCAACTTTGTCACTTTAGCACTTTATAATACAAATAAAAAAATATATTTTTTTTCAAAAAAATATTTGAAGGATTTTGTAAGGGATTTGTGTCTTCTCACTTAATATTTAATTTTATGAAGAAAAGCATTCACTATCTAGAAAATTTTATAAAATTTATAAAATAATAACCGAATATATTATCTGATAATAAATTTTTAATTGCAATCACACGGTATTAAATGAATGTCTATTAAAATAGCCTCAGCTGGGGCAATTACAATAATCCCTGAAATATTATATTTTATTCAAATTTACTCTAAAGATATAAGCTGGCAAATACTCTCTGGCATAGCTTTGATATGGAGAGAATACGAAAGGTCCTGTTATGTTCCAGAATACAAATCACGCGTGCTGTATTGGTGGCGATGGCTGAAGTAGTCCGCACGTTGACTACAAAACACAAAAATTTTCGGGGTTTTTTTCTGTATGCCTTTGTGTCAGTTCTTGTCAGAATGTTTCAGTGGCGAAGGCACACTCACTGGTCACTGACATTAACAGCTTCAGCTGTAACTAATCCACAGCCTCATCAGAACGCCATCTTTCGTACAATAACTACTAAAAATGTCTACTAAATACGAAGCTTCAAAATTTAATACGTCTTCTTGACATCAAAGACGTTACAGAACTGCTATAAAAAAAAACAAAGAACGTGCAAAAACAGGGTTGAAAGATAAGGAAGCTGCCTGCCATTTCTGCTACTATCCCTTTCCTCTAGTTTCAATACATTGCATGTGTAGGGGTCATCGCCTGAATGGCTGTGCAAGATAAAAAAAACATTTTTTAATTGTTAAAATTGTCGACGATTCACTAAAAAAATTTATAGAAAAAAAGTGGGGGAAAAAAATTGCATTTTCCAAAATTTTAAGAAGTAAGCTAAAACACATAATTTTGAAAAACGTTGCAACACAACTTAGATATCCTGACCAACGTGAATCTACTCAAATGAATGAGATTTTTCATTGTATATTAACAAACCATAAAGTATTTTAAAGTTTGGAGGACCGTTCGCGATATATCGACCGAATAACACAAAAAATAGTTTTAATTATGCAAATAATAAATGTCACTATATATTTAAAACTAGAGCTGGTAAGGAAAAACTAGAGACTCCTCATCCTCATGAGCAGCTATTTTTATTTCCGAAAATTAAAAAAATCTCAAGATTATTCCAGATCAAAAACTTACGACCTTCTTTCTTGTATTTTCAATAGAAATATTCTAAAGAATTTTCTTAGTTGCAGACTATCAGTTGCGGGAAGTTCTAGGTTCTGTTCCTTTTGTTACAGTAAAATTTTAATATCGTGTATAACATTTAATAAATATGAAATAAAGTAAATTATATCTGTATTATAACTTTGGCAACTCTTCAGAAACAAGTATTTTTCATAAAGTTTTATTTTTCACGAATCCTGCTATAACACATACATCCATATATACCCACATACATACATATATTGTTACGTCTGTTGAACTTACGTGTATATTGTAATTAAGAAAGCATTTGTTGTAGAATAGTGCAAGCTGAAAATTGTTATACTTCACGTTTTACCTTTGATATTTATCCCGTCTTTTGTTATGTTTCTTATATTTTGGAATATTATATTAACAGGCGTATGACATCAATACTTTACCATTTGGCATTAAAAATTTATAAACACTTTCTTTTTGATATTTTTTGTTTGGTTTTTTTTTTAATCGCAGAATTAAGTGATTTGTTAAAAACAAAATTAGAAAATATTTTAAATATTTTAAATAGTTTCTTTATATAAAGCATGAATCGTTGTTGGGAAATGAAAAGCTCTTGTTTCCTTAAGATAGACCAAATAATGTGTTATTGCTTCTGGCAGACCATTAAATTCACTATGGATTCATGTACATATTTTTATTTAATATACAAAAGCATAAATTGCTTTTTCACTTTAATAATAATTTATATTTGCCACTTGGTTAAATTGCACACACATGTTATTTAAGTTATTAGAAATTCCAGGATTTCCTTTAATTTATATTCATTATATTGTCTGCTACTAATAATTTAATTTATTTCCGTTTTACATTTTTGCTTTAAATGATCTCATATATAATATGCATACACATATTCCTATTCATCAGAAATTAAATATTTTTTCCTGAAAATTTCCTTAATTTCCTATAAACACTGGATAATTTAGATAAAAATCTGTTCAAACCTGCCTCCTTTATTCTGACGAGTGCTTGAATGTTTGTGTTGATATTACAATATGCAGGTGCTAGTTGCTTTTTCTTGTTGCTTTATTTAAAAACAAAAATTTCCTTATTTTCTTCATCACATTTCTTTTTCGATTTTCTTTCAGTATTATTTTACTTTTATTACATCAATAAAGAGCTTTCGGTGTTTAAGGTACGCGCGTGTACTGGTATGAGTGAGGGATACATTACCTATTCTCTTTTAGGAATTTTCTTCTTTGATTTTGTTTTTGGTTTTTGGTTTTTCTTTCACTGCAGATTTTTCTATATTTTTGCCTTTTTAGGCCGCGTATTTTGTTGTAAGAGACCAATGTAAAGTTTAAATTGCGGTTAATTTTGTGTCTGTCGGCCCAGCAAACATATCGGTTATATTAGACGTTTTAAAACTTTATGTATATCTTTAGTTTTTATGTAGTGTTTTTTTACTTAATTAATTCTTAACAGGAATCAACAATAAATAGTTTAATGACTAATTAAAAAATTAATTGCCACAATTCCCCACTAGAGTCAAAAAAATTATATTTGAAATGTCAATTTTTTTCTCTGGGATCAGTGCTCAGCAAATGCCTCCTACGTATGCAATGTATGCACCGCAACTAAGGAAATAGATAGTGATAGAGGTGAAAGCAGGAACACAGCGTCAGTAGTTACGGCCTTAATATCAGCTGAAGTCGGTACTGTCCAGTGACCAGCGACTTCGCCACGGAAACCTTCCGACAACATCTGATACAAAGGGACAATAATACAGATCAGAAAAATGCGAAAATGTTTTTATGACAGTCGGACTCTGGCATCGAACTCTCAGAAATTTGGAGTTCCCGAAAATTCCTCGAATTCTGTCGAATACTTCGAACTTTTGGTTTGTCTGATCATTACAATGAGCAAATTTTATGTTGCTTTTACTTATCCCCATAAACTAAACTGATGCACTTTATTATTATTATTATTATTAGACCAGAAGCAATAATATTTGAGTACCAAAATATTTATCGTAAAGTTTGTCGTTTCAATATATTTGACTTATAAAAGCTTTATGAAATGCATTTTGTTGAAGATATTTTTTATAAGGCTATGACGTCAGACAATATCTTTCAAATTGTTTATTTTTGTTTGTTGGGAATATGCTGTATTTTCATTTATTTTATTGTGTGAGAGGGTAAATGAATGAAAGAGAATTGTCCTTGTTTGTACTCGAAATGGGTAAAAGGAAAAAGCCAAAAACATGAAAACAATATTAACGCAGTGGCGCTTTTCAGCAGAGGAAACATTACTTCTGGTTTTAAATACATGGCATTTTTTTTTTTGGCATAAATGATGTGATTACAAAGATATTGGAGACCTTTTTTGAGGGCGGAATTTATATAGAATCTTATATATCCGGACAACGTAATTCATAATTTTATATTTACATTTATCGAAATTACTATTGGGATTTCCTACTCAGCGATCAGAATTTATTCAGACGTATATTGCTCGTATATGGTGAAATACAGATGAGGTAGATTCGCATTGAATTACAAAAGAGGTCTACTATCAACTGTGTGAAACCTATTTGAGGAGGTATTGACGAGTCCATTTGCTAAATGCAAACGGGTGCATAGTGAATTCCAAATATCGCTCCAAAATCAGTCATAGTACCATAGAAAAGAATATAGATTAGTGCAAGTATACGAAAGTATACGAGCGAATAAAGTATTGTTCAACCACTTGCATCGTCATTACCTAAGTCTTTGACAAAATTATGTTATCAAAGCTTGATCTTCTAAATGCTGAATAGTTTTCCACCGAATATGTGCAGTTCTTTAAGAAACTTTATAACTGCCATCCTCAACAGAGTAAAATACAACTCATGATTACAGCCATTCCTGAATATTTAATGAGGAGCGATACTATAGCTCCCCTATCCCCATCGCCCACCCTATTCGACGACTAAATTGTACCGGGCGGTGACCGGACAAAAATAAGACTTTATTTAATTTTAATTAATTTACCCCTAATTCTACCTTCAAAAACACTTATGTTGTTTGCCCTCCTATTTAGTTTTCCACACATACGCTATAGTCACATACTTTTACTAGTTACATAATTTTGCGTAGTAAAAAGCATGACATTCTATCTATTATATTTTTATTTATATATTTTGTTATATCTTACATCTCATTAACTTGTCTTCAATACAAACATTTCTATTATGAGTATTATTGTGGATCCTTGTGGCCTAGACTTACTGAACTCAATATCTAAAAACCAAATTATTTGCATAAGTTAATTTAACTAGAAATAAGTGACGAAATTTCAAATATAAAAATTTGTATTATTTGAGCGCGACTTTAAAATGCATTCCTTGAAAACAGTCATTATTTGTACGAAAATAAAACTATAAAAAAACTAAATTTCGTAATATTTCTCCAGCTCATTATAAGGATATAATAATATTACCAACAAATGGATATACTAAAGTATCGGTTTTATTTTATTTCTGATCTTAATCGTACTCAAACATGTACGAGTACATATACATAGATATGTATGTAGTTGTGTAAAAATGTTTAAGTTTAAATGTTTCCATAAAAAAAACTACTTACATATAAAACGCTTTAGTGATTTCAACCAGTAAATAATAAAAATAAATATCAGACGATTACAAAGCAATTTAGTCATGTACTTAAAATACTTGAACATTAACCATTACATGAAGTCTTAATATACATACAAGCAATAACAGAAACGATATTCTAGAAAATTTTTCTTAAAATCAAAATGGTAGAAATGAACATAAAAATACCAAACAAAATATGTGTATATTCATATAAATAAATAATATATTTCTATACAAAACATATGTGTGCACATAACTTAAACAAGATGTCTTGCTGGTTAAACTCTATGAGAACCAACTTAAATTTACTGATGCGTAAAAACTTAAAAATAAAAACAGATTACAGTTAAAAAAAGGGAAATATAAATTTTCCGAAAAAAATAAGCAAGGATATTTAAATTGCCTTCTAAAGCTTTAATCTATTCATATTTCCCGATTTCGGTATTAAATTTTCAGCAGATAATATTTTGAATAAGCTTGCTATAATAGTTTTTGCATTTTAATATCAGACGTTGAGATTATATAACTTCATTGAATTAATCTTTACTTTAGCTTTTTATTATCAACCAAAGTTTGTCTTATACTTCCCTAATGCTATAGTGGTTATATTACAGTGTATTAATTTCTATTCAAATAATTTATCGAATGCGATCCACTTTTCATTTTTTTAAACGAAATATAATTTTTAAGTCGAGAACAGGTGGTGGAATGGCTAATCAGATGGTTTTGATTCTACTGATGGCTGAGGAGCGTGAGCGAGTGAAGACTCTGCAACCAGAAGGACTCTGATGCGATTACCGCCTCGGTCATGCAAAAAAATTTTTTTAATTTCGCTGTCCTACAGCACCTTTCTTCATCGGTATTTGATTAATATAATGTTGGCGAAGCAAAATAATCAATGAAATGGCTCCCATTAGCTTAAAAATAATGCTTCAAAAATAACTTCTGCAGAGTTGTGCAAGATTTAAGCTCTATCTTCCTACCACTTTTTCCACATGTCTATTCTTTACACTATTGTTCTCTCTTTCTAATTGTTCTGCGGCGCTTCATTGAAATAATAACAAAAAATTTCCTTCAAGTTTCATACGTTAAAAGTTCACAATCCTTCTTTTCCACAATTATGAATGTGAAGGTCAAGAGGTACGATTCTTAAATTGGTTTTCATAATACATAATCATTTAAAATACTCTGCGGCCTCAAAATACCACAGAATTTTACTGCTGACAGACCGACTGCCAGAACGCCTTGAGAGAATGCGTAACAATTTATTATATTTATGTCCCTAGTAATGACGTGGGATGCCTCCATAGCCTAGTTCATGAGCATTAGTCTTATCAATCTGGAGGTGCGGGTCCGAAAAAATCGATGTTACACTATATTCTGTTCTATACATTATAATAAAATAGCCTTTAATCAGAACACTGATTCAATTACTTCGTAATTTATTCTTAAATAAAATTATTGAAAAATTAATAGAAAGAATATGCATACATACATACATATGTACGTATATAAATTAATTTATAAAAATGTATGAACTTTTAAATCAAGTACAGTTTTTATATACACTTTAGAAAATAATAAAAATGTTGCATTATACGCCATAAACGAGCATTTCCCAAAAGAAAACAAAATGCATTTCTGTTTCTGGTTATGTAAATCAATGGCTGTCATTAATGAAAACGCTCATAAGATTAAAAATTAATATGCCTACCCACCTCCAGAGGCAAGGTTTTGATACATACCATACATTCACACATACATATATATATATTATTTATTTAAGTCTATGAGAAGAAAACTCCGTACAATCCATTTAAATATAACAATACATTTAGATAATGGACAGACATTTTATCAATATTAGAATTATTTAAAAAATTTAAAATTATTTAAAAATGAAATAATATTTCTTTTGATAATATCAGTGTTTGGATAAATTATACATATCATTAAAACAACGGCATAGTTTGTATTTTCTTACAGCATAATATTGCTCATAAAAAATTTAAATGCTGTAGCTTGAACCACCAAATGTTCTGCAGGAAACTCAGGTCGATAACCAGTTATTGAAGTAATATGTACTAAGCTGCCAACTCTTTTAGCAGAATATCTTTAGCATGCTTTAAGGGAATGGAATGTTCAATAAATAAAGAGATGATGAATAATGGCATCTAATCATAGGCAAATTTGTCTTCGATAATTATTTTTATATTTTGACTTCTTTTTCTTTAACGAATTAAAACAAATTTTACAAGAATTGTCTGCATGTAAAATTATTTAACGCTGTCATTTTCGTAGATTACTGATGTTATTAAAACAAACATGAAGCAGTTTTCATCCTAAGCGAATTTATGGGGATGTAGCTCAGTGGTAGAGCGCTCGCTTTGCATGTGAGAGGCCCCGGGTTCAATCCCCGGCATCTCCAATTTTTTTATTATTTAATAGTTTACTCCAAATGTTATATTGGAGAGTGGTAGTGGGTGAGTGGTAAAAAATAACTCTAGTTTTGTGTATGCAAATTGCCCCACCCAGAGTTTCAACATGCGGAATTATCAATTTTTTTTTTTATTCTTTAAAAAAGTTGCTGCTACGTAAATACATGTACGAGTATAAATATAAAATGTAATTTTAGTGAAATAAATAGATTAATAATTTCGCAATGGAGATTTAATTAATTTACATCTCTAGAAATTATATTACATAAAATCTGGATTTTTCTAAAGAAGCTCCCAAATCTACAAGGTGGTGACGTGACGCTAACTCCTGCGATCCATCATAAATGCGAAAAGTTAACTACATGATATGCTCTGACATATCAACATAAACCGCCAAAAAGATGTAAGCGCCAAAAACCAAATTTTAAAGGGAGGGAAAATCTTTCTTTCAGTCTCTGCGTACATAAAGTGTACG
This sequence comes from Dexiosoma caninum, assembly GCA_963924685.1. Lineage (NCBI taxonomy): Eukaryota > Metazoa > Arthropoda > Insecta > Diptera > Tachinidae > Dexiosoma > Dexiosoma caninum. The sequence continues at coordinate 90,556,075 of OZ004725.1, forward strand.
TTCCACGTTCTAATTACTTTCGAATTTTGTAGAGAAAAATTTCTATTTCTTTTTTTTTCTACAAATTCATAAAAGTTTCCACCTTCTATTTAAAAGTTTTAAAACGCGAAATGTTTTCATGTCAAAATTTATAATTCTTAATTTTCTTAAATACTGTCACTTAAATTTGATAAATGAAAATTTGTATGTCAAAAGCTAACTTTAATGCTGCCAGCGAAATCAAAGATTATATTATTTTGCACGCTTTTCCATCACCTAAATGATGCAAATAGCATTACCATATATTGTAGGAAAGTAAAACTTAATCTCTGCGAATACTTTTTTGCACCATTAAATAAATATTTATGCAAATACCACCCGAAACTTGAATAGCTCCCTGTACTTCTATAGATAACAAAAAACAAGAAAAGAGAGAAAATGAAGTCGTAAATCTGTTTTTGACAAAACTTCTAAAATGTAGAATAAAAAAACCAAAAGAATTTTAATAGTAAAACTTTTGCTCATAAAAAATACTAAAAGTTACAAAATTGCCATTTAAAACAATGTGTATTAAAACATATAATTAAATGGAAATTTCAAATAATCCAAGTCACAGGTATGCTCCAAGAGATTTAAAGAAAATATTTACAATTGGTACATTGTTATTTAACCGTAGATTATTTTCAAAGCAGAACACATCATATGAATAATTGAAATACGAGTATTTGACATGAAATGGTTTTTATTGCGTGAAAAATAATAAAATGCAAGGCATGTTGAGGTGACCATCGTGATTTTTTTTTTAACAAAAATTACAATAATTGAAATTAAATTTTTTATTTACTTTTTATATAAGTTAGTTATTTTAATATTTATTTTTCAGACTGAATAAAATACTCGAAAATTTAAATATCGCATGCAATTTAACTTTTTTTCTTCAAGTTCTCGAATATAAGCCCATTTTACAAACTACCTAAAATATAATCGTACATAATCGTAATATCGGAGGTTTTAAATTTATTTTCTACGATTTGAAACATTTTGAAATGACTCACCTATGTCCTGTTTTCACCGATTTTAATTCAAAAACAATCATGTATAATGAGATATGACTTTAGAACTAAATTCATGGAACAAATTATTTTATTTACAGGTTTCTGTAAATCATCACAGCCGAAATGTGGATTTTGCCAAAAAAGTCAACGAAAAAAATTTTTCTTTACTTTGTAATAGTATCACAATTTTTTTGCGAGTCATGAGCAACATCTCAGCCAAAAACTGAATTATGAGTCTTGCAAGCGTTTCTGAAATATTGACTCTCAAATATAATCATTTGAATTACCAATAGAAGATGATACCAGAAAATAACTGCAAGAAGTACCACAGTTGACTGCATTTGAGAACCAGCTACACAACTGAGATTTCACCTGGACTGTAAATGTACTGAAAAATAAACTGGAAACTTCTATGATCAGAAATAGTCACAAGCAGTCGCTCGAATTAAAGAGTTATTCCCTTGATTTTAACTTTAACTAGCCTCACTGCGACCTATAGGTCTTTAGTTAGTTCTTGTGGAGAAATTTGCTTATATCCTCTTTATATTCAATCAAATCGACAAGCTTTGCAGTAATCAGGACTCTCGCCCAGAATGGTTTAAAAAAGTCTGAAGTTACAAAGCGTTATAATTATTTTTGCATTTTCTTTAAAGCTTTTTTTATCGCGGACAAGCACTCATGGATGACATGAGAGCATATGAGAGAGATGACAGCTGCTGAAGCTTCACTATTTTACATCCCTGTTTTTGCACGTTTTTTGCAGCGCCTCTAATGTCAAGGAGACGTATTCAATTTTGAAGCTTTATCTTTGTAGCCATGTTTTAATAATTATTTTACTTCGCTGGTACTTTATAATATCGACGAAGGATGGCGTTCTGATCTGCCTGTGAATTGGTATCAGCTGAAGAAGGTACTTTCCAGTGACCACTGACAATGCCTTCTCCATTGGAACCATCCGACAACAACTGACTCAAAGACACACGAATGCACAACAGAAAAAATGCGAGATGTTTATATGAGTCTGAAACTGGGCGACAAGGGGTTTTAAATTTAATTTAATAATTAAAATCAGAAAAACTTCGAGATGATTCAGTCTGACACTGGGGTCGAATCCAGGACTTTTTGGTTCTGTAGTCAACGTGCAGACTATTTCAGCCATTCACCCTCATCACTGTCTAAGCGCCTATCTGAACATTCATACCAAATTTAGACCAACTTTTTGTCTACATACCTATCTGAATATTTTTACCATATTTTATCGAATCAGTTCTACAGTTAGTTGGACCGAAATTCGGCATATTTTTCGAAACCTATACAAGGACTATATTCTGCAGTCTGAAATGTTAATATGGATATGTTTAATTCAATAAACGTACTAAATTCCATTGAATGTGGTTATGACCTTTTAAAAATAATATATGTATTTAGGTTAAAAATTGACCACATCACCACCTCGTTGATCCAAATTGCATTTAAAGTAAGCAGTCCACCTAGTTACAAACACGGACTAAATTTTTACCAAAAACGATCCAGACGTTTCAAAGTTATGGAATTTCTGTACTAAAATTTCAAGTAAGAAAACGAGGTGGTCGTGCTTCTTCGGCTGTAACTCGAAAACTACTGAATTGCAATCGATTCAGATCTACTACTGACCGATTTACACCAAAACGAATTCTGTTTAGTTTGGTCGGAAATTTGATTTCAACGGGTACACGGACAGACGGACATGACTAAATAAACTTCAGTATTCATCACGTTTCTGAAAATACATACAGTTTTTCAGAAATGAATATACGGAATAACAAAATTATATATACCCGTGAAGGGTATAAAATTTATTGAGGCGAATGTTAATTCTTACAACACTCATACGTACCAAATCATATTATAGTTTCAAAACCAAAAAAGTATGCAATATTATTTATTATTAACGTAAGTAATCTATATTATGTTAATAGGCAAACACGTTTTTTTTTAATAAATAAATGATTTCGGAAATTTTAAATTTACAAACATGAATACTCTTCAAGATATCTCTAAAGATATAAAGTCGTGTGGTATGGATAATATATCGAGTTATATAATAAAAAAACTTCCAATTAAAGCCTTGGAGTATCTTAATATAATATTTACCAATTGTTTAATAAATTGCTATTTTCCACTTGAATGGAAAATAGCTAAGATTGTGCCCATTCGAACAGAAAATAATAACAGCGATATAAATAACTTTAGGCTGATATCATTGCTCTCTAATCTTGGAAAGTTATTTTACAGAATATTTAGAGAGAAGATGGCTATTGGATTAGATGGCTTATATATTCCACAGAAACAATTCGAATGTAGCGTAATTAAAGATATTTTCTCAACTGAGCAGGAGTTCAATTGGTCAAACACTCAATACATTTCTAGTATTGGAATTTTACAGGAACCTTCCAGTATGTATACTGGTCGAAATATTTATTCATATATTACTCCCGGCATAAGATTTAATTTTAATTCTTGTTCTTGATTAAGTTTATTAATGTAGATATGACTCTACTAAAGAAAGTTGCATGAAAAAAATATAATGTAATTAAAATAATAATTAATAGTTTTAAGTTCTCTTGAAATTTTATGTTTGTAAATCCAGTGATAAGAAGTTAATAAAGTCTCAATAAAACTAACTAATTAATTAAACACGTTTTTTTAATCCCTCTTGCAGCCATACTACTGCACTGATTTTGAAAAGATATATATTATTTTAAAGATTTTTCGACTCAAATATGCTCAATCTTAATTTTATACAGATCGATTTGGTACTTTAATAGTAATATGACTTTACAGTTATTACTCACACCATTATACAAAACATCTCTCTTCCTATTAGATGAAAGTAATAACTAAAACAGATATACCTTTGCTTCACGTGTATATGTTTTTGCAGAAACAAAAACAATGTAAAAATTGAGTGAATTAGTTAATACTTGAATATACATATCTGTGGCGTTTTGACAAAACAACCTCTTTCAAAAACTGTAATTTTACAGGAGAACGAAAAAACTGTTAAAATATCTAACAACTTTGATTTTAAAATATTTAGTGAAAAGGTGAAAGTGTAGTATTAAATTTAAATACAAAATTGAAGTGAAGATATCAATAATTCTATTCTAATGCCAATAGATTTTCAGAAAAATTAAGAATAAAAAGATAGGATGTTTTGTCGAAATTGTTTTCAACAAATAAATTAACTTACATTACACAAGTTGTTTTGTGAAAACGGTTTTAAACAAAAACGAGATTCATATTTTGCGCTTATCTCAAGGCAAGTTTTTTTGTTAAAATGGAACTAATAAAAAAAGTCCAAATAGGTTATTTTAAAAAATATTATTATATTTAATATAACATAAATACTTCAATTCAATTAGACAATATTGGTACAACATTATATTTCTGTACGGAAAAGAAATTTTAAGTTTAACAAAAAAGTATTCAAAAGGAAGGAAATAAAAACTGTAACTCTACACATTTTAAAAGCATAATTATATAATTGAATAATCTTCGTCAAGGTCTGGGTGAACTTCAATGGAGATATCACCTTCCGCCTTAATATTCTGATAAAAACTGTGGTAAGTTGTACCAATTAATGGCAGCATATCTAATAAATCTTTCTTTTTATTTTGTGATACAGGCAAAGGGGAATTGTAGCTTGTGGCCAATTGGAGAGATGGTTCTTTACGGCGACGCGAGTTTATATCGAGCATCTGAAATGACTCTTCTGGGTGTAACGAAAATTTGTAGTGCAAAACTCCTGGCTTGCTTTTTTCGTATCTCAGCCATCGAACGTTTTTCCACTCAAACTTCTCACCTAAAAATCAGAAGATTAAAAAAATAATATTGTGTTGAAAAGAATGTAGGTATTTAAAATTATACCTGAAATGCTATGTGACCTCCATGTATATTTGTCCTTTAGTAGTGCACGAAAATCGAAGAAATCTTCTTGTCTTAATTCATGAACAATATAATTTTTATTGGTCGCCGATATTAAGTTTGCCCAATCGTGTTAATGTTCAATAGTTCCGAAGAAATTTTTTTTTCTTTTCTATTTGCGCATGTACAGTATCACATTCAAGATGCGTATGACCCACGACAAGAAATTTATGATCAATAAGTTGAATACTTGCGTGATCTTCCAAAACTTTCTCAAACATTGCGCAAAGATATGAGTTGCGGTTCTGACCAGGACAGGAATCACTATATAAAACAATATGACGAACTGAATTTGGTAAATCCAACAGACATTTAAATATGCAAGACCCAATATCGTTTGCACCTCGCTTTGCAATGGTTTCGTTCCATATATAGCACAAGCTTTTTTCATTGCTCCATCATGCACGGTTAAGTTAAAAGTCCACAATGGTCTCTTCTAAAAAAACAAAGCAGCACGTAAATAAGGAGTTGGAAGACATTGTTGTAAGTCAAATGTGAACATTTTTATTTTTCCGCTATTTATTGAGAGTTCCTTATCTTTTTTCTTGCATTCATACGAAAAATCTGCATCGTCATGATGTTTTTTTTGTTCTAACTTCATAGATTTTTTTTCTTCTTCGTCGATAGAGTTTCTTATTTTGGATTTAAAGAGTTCGCATGTATTACACAGATCAAGCTGAGGTTTCTTGAACTTAATATCTAGGGTAGTAAATATATCTCTATATTTTGATACCGATACGCATTCAGAGTATTTTTCAGTATATAACCCGTATAATGTTGCCGAGTTAAGACCACGTTCAAAATATAATTGATTTGTATGTCGACGACTGTAGTGACTTTCGTACTTCGGAATGCTGTTTATATGATCTATTACTTCATTATATTTATCGATCGACAGTTTATGGGGTGGATCATGTTTTCCACGTCTATCATCTTGTATAAGTCCTCCAGAAATTTGTTTTATTTTATGTAAATTCACTGTTTTAATCGCATGGATTGTTTCTCCATATATTTTTAGAAAGCATTTATGACATACCCGAATCTTTTGTCCATTTTTTTCACAATGGTATTTGTACACATATTGTCGGTTTCGTGGTCTCGAAACTTTTATAAGTGTCGCAGTTTTCTTGTTCTCTATAGCAATCATTTGCGAAATAAATAGACGTCGTTTGCTATAGTCTCCAAGATTCCAATAGGTTTTAAATATATGTTTTTGCTCATCTAAAGTTATCTTTGAGTGACAATTTTTCTTACAGTGATCTAATTGTATGAACTTTTTGCGAGCAACTTTCACACTTCGTCTATTAAAATATTCTTTTCCCAAATTTTTGTTTACCTTATTAGATTTTGTTGATGTTGTTGGAAGTTCATCATCATCATTCGATTCACTGACATATTCTTCCATTTCCTTAATACTATTTTGTATACTGTCATAAGTTTTATAAGATGGAGTATAATCCGAGTCATCAAAATCCATTTCGTGGAAAATATCTTCTTCGCCAGTTATTTGATTTGACTGTTGTTTAAATGGTGATGATTTATCATCATTCATTTCGACGTCAGACCCTTTGAGAAAAGCTTTCCTTTTGTCGTTTTCATCCAATTCGTTATCTTTACAAACATTTAAATTATCTGATTTTTGATTCTTGGCCATTTTTCTGTTTGCAACTCACTCCAAATAAAATCTTTGTTGAATAAAATTTGGTCAATCACTTTCACAAAACAACTTCTTTTGATCAAAATATTTATTTTCAAGTCCACAAAAACACTTCTTTGCAAACAATATTTTACTTTTTATCAGTTTTTGTTTTCACATAAGAACTTCTTTTCACACTAGTCGTTTAGTCAAAATTTGTGTTCTGAATAAACCATTTAAAAATTTATCTTGTCTCAAGTAAGTTACATATTTTCTAAATTTCAGTTTTGATAAAACAACTTCTTTGAAGAGAAGTTGTTTTGTTAAAACAAAATGTATATATGCAAAAAAATATTAAATACAATTTAGATGTTTTGTCAAAAGGATAAAATAATTTTATTTCTTCCATTTTACAAAATTTTTAAACTCTTTCAGATAAGATATTTTATCAAATATTTTTTCCAAATATAATGAAAGAAGTTGATTTGCCAAGAACTGTAGATTTTTAACCAATTGGCGTAGAAATGCAAGGATTACACCAAAAGAACCGCGTTAAAAATTTATATTTAATATAAAAATCTTGCAAAAATGTCTTATTTCGAGAGAAGTTGTTTTGTCAAATGTCCACAGATATGTATATGAACGCATTATATTAATTTCTATGAAAGTCTTAAAAAATTTATAGTAAAGTTAAAATAATTTTGTAAGATACAAGTGACAAATAAAGGAAGTAGTGTTGCCACGATAATAATAAAAAAAGATATATGATATGATATGAATTATTAAGCTTTTTAACTGAAAAGCAAAATATTTTTTTTTTTTATAAATACGGATGTTATTTTTTAATTTGTACTGATTATAATTACTTCTTTAAAGAGAAGTAACACTCAGCAATGATTGCCTATACTAGATGTTACCTACTACTGCAAATGAAAAAATATGCGAAGTGTTTTTATGACTTAGAGTGAAACTGTGCTCGAACCGATAACCTTTAGTATTGTAGTCAACGTGCTAACTACTTCAGCCATCGCCACTCCCATCAGCTATTTGGCAAATTTTTTTAATATAAATATTTCTTGATTTTTTGTATAGCTTAAAGGTTTTCGATAAGTATTTTCTAAATATTTCGATATTTCGTTAATATCTTCAAGAAATTTTTTATCTATATATATATATATATATATATAAAAGAGAGTGACGTTAGTTACTACGCTTATGAGTCAATAACACCTTGCCCAATTACGATGATTCGGACTGGCCTCCGGCCAAACAAGAAGAATACCAACTGAGAGTAATTTTTCCATAAAACTAATGAAGCCGTTTGAAAGATCAATTATTTCTAAATAATTTGGCAAAATAATTTTTGAATTTACTCTTACCGTACCTGAGTTATATCATTGAAGTTTATACCCGATGAATATTAAGTAAAAATTCAACAAATTGTTTTGCTTTATTTATAAATTATTTATTGGAGTTGTTCTTCCGATTTAGTTCTATTCCCTGCACTGAAATTAAGTAGTTTAAATAATTGTAATAATCATTGTTACAATTGCATAGTGCTTCACACTTCAGAGTTATTTTACGACTATCGTCTTTATTTTCCATTGCTGTGTTTTACAGCTTTATTCACTCAATGGATACGTACCTGATGCAGTACGGAAAGCACGGCCAGTTTCGCGTTTTGGTTAAGTAAACGACAGCTGATGAAATATAACGAAAAGTATAGTATTGTTTGCATTGTAGTGGAACAAAACGTATAATAATAACAAAAGTTATGTTAGATGCTGTATATGCATACATGCATATGAAGCAATTGTATAAAAATATTCAAATCTACTATGATTATATTATAAAAACCCTGTTATCATAATTGGGGTATTTATTTAATAAATAATTAATGATTTCAACACCATTCTTTAAATTAATCGCATTTCTTGTATAAAGACAATGTAACAAATAGATGGTTCCCAAGAATTTTGTATTAAGTAAGCTTGTACTTACAAATACGTTTCTTATCTGCACTTCTAATAAATTAGCAGCCTTGAAACATAAAAAAATAAAGGTCAAAGGAACAGCTACAACAGTATAATTAAATGGTGTTCGTTAATGCTTCATTTGGCAACATAATTGCCACATTTATTATCGGCAGAGTAAAAAAGAAATTATTATTCTTCTCTTTCTGTGCTTTCTATTTCTATTCTTTTTTCTAATATTAATAACGCAGAAAATGAATGTGAATAACTGACCTATTACGTTGAAATACACGCGTATACTACGTTCCAATTCAAGTCAATTTAAGTGTTAAAGAAAATTTTTTTGGTTGGATAAATTTTTTATATCGCTTAATAATATGAGGGAGTTTGCCTACACCTTAATTCACAACAGAAAATAATTATTTTGTTTGTCATGTCAATGTGAAGATGGGTAAGATTTTGAGACCCGTTTAATGTCTTCTGTATAAGTCCAATATTTTTAATTAATTATTTAAATTCGACAGCAGCCAAAAGGAAGAAAGAACGTTCCAAGAACATATGGCTTGCATTCGTTTTGTTTGCTCTCTTTTCAATTAATGTCCAACAAATTATTGTTTTATATTTTTTAAAATTAAGTATTCTCCAATGCGACTAAATTAACCCTGAAATATTTATCTGACTTATTTCAATTTCTTACAAAAGGCGTGCTTTTTAATTGCAATTTACACCAGGAACCGTTAGAAGAACCCAACTCAAAGTCTACAGCTAAACTAATGGAATATTTCTTTATGTAACATTTAATTTATATTTTTTTCACTGTTCGCTTAATTATAAAAAAAGAAAATTCCTTAAAGGAATTTTTGTTCTTTCGTTATTCATTTTCATGATGTTATCTTGAATGGAAAATCTCTTTATTTATAGTCCAATAATGAAGCCCATATTTTCTGGCAAATGATTGTCTATAAAATTTTAAATGAAAAGATGTTTAAATAAATGTGTTTGGAAGCAGCCAGCAAAATATAAAATTTTTCTGTTTTATTTAATCTCTGCTTTAAAGTGCATAGTTATTGGTTGGGCAGGGTGGCTTCTTTCAAAGAATTTGTTTGTAGTTTGTTGTTGGTCATTAGTAAAAAAATCCCTTGGGTTTTCGCTAATCTGACTTAAATAATTTTTTTTTTTTCATTAAAACTGACAAAAGCACTTTACTAAATAAAATGCTGATGTGTTTTTTTAGTGTGTTGATTTCCTTTTGCTTGCTAAGAATATGGAAAATAAATTGCCAGTAACAGTATTTTAATATGAGGGATTGAATTTTCAGCACTACAAACGGAATGAAACTGACACTCCTCTGAGTTTAAAATTAAAAAAAAAAAAATTATAATAAATTTCACAGAGATATGCTAAATTTTCCCTTCAACAGCAAAACATTTAATTAATATTCGTTTCAGTTTTTCCAATTTTCTAGGTTTCTTGATTTGCTTTTTGAATATTGCGGTAATTAGTTGAAATAGACAAAGAAAATATTATGTTCACTTAGCAAATTTAAATAAGTAAATTTAGAAAATATTAGATATTTAAAAAAACCAAAATGTTTTCGTAAACTTTACAATACGAGAGTATCATACGATTTTAATTGTTGTTTAACAACTGTCTATAGGGAGTGACTCAAGTCAAACAAGATTTAAAGTTGTTGCCGATCATAAATTTTATGTGAGAACCTAACACGTCTCTAATATACATATATCGTAGTTGAACTAATTTTGCTATTTATAATAAATAGATAATACAGGGTGGCACAAAAGAAGCTATATGGTTTAAATGGTTTATAACTTTTTTATTTTTATTTTTTATCTTCGACAAGCACTCAGGGAATGACCCCTACACATGCGATGCATTGTGCTGGCACTAGGAAATTACGTTATGGGAAAGAGGATAGAGGGAGTAGTGTTTATGGACATTTGATTTGAATTTTCCCTCGTCATAAACGACAGGAAAGACCTCGGCAGGGAGTTTGTTCTACATACGCGATGTTCGGCCAAAAAATTAGTTCTCCTTGTAATGCGTAGTGCGGTTCGCTGCCAAGTTGACCACAAATGGATGCGCTCTTAATGTCACTGTCACGCGCTCGCCGTTGGATGCGCGTTTGCGATGGGGTTCCCATTACTGCGGGACATTGCGGTGCTGTTGGGGCGATGAGGCGGGATGAGGACGACACAATGGGACCCGGGAGGACCCAAGTGGGCTGATTCCCTTGTGACTTAACGGCCTGCTAACCTAACTTAACCTAACAAACTCAACAACTTAACTGAAGTTTTCACGAAAATATGGCGGGTTAATTGCAGCAGTCATATTTTTTCGTGTTATTATTTTAAAACATATGACTATATGACTACCATTTGAATCCCACAAATATAAATGTGTGGTCGGTATTTTTCACAACACTTTAGAATTCTATTTTAATGAAATTTAATTATGTTTTCTAAAACGTGATTTTGCAACGAAATCTATTTTGTTTAATAAATAAAATAAGGGTACTGTTACATGGCACATTCGAGTGTCCTGAGATTGAGATACGTACATTATTATCGAAAAGCCATTACTGCATTTTTTTAAAGGAATATAAGTATGTAATCATGAACAATCTAAATTATACTTCGTATATTTTCTATGGATAAAATATCAAGGGAAGAATCATCAAAACAATTTTTGATGTGCAGTGGGGTTTTTTATATCCTTCGGTATTTGAGCAATGGAGGCATTGAAATAAAATAAAATTGAAAACAATTAGTACATCTATTCCACACAAGAGACTATGTATATGTACATAAAATAACAAAACGAGCAGCAATAGAGTTACAGAATAATCAAGTGAACCTATTTTTGTCTTTTCTCGCATGGACTTAAATAGAATTAAGTCAACAATAATAATTTAATTGATACTATTAATTTCTATACAGGTGATAATCTAATTAATTTTTTTAATTGATATTACAAAGTTATTAGTTTAAATTTAATTTCTAGGGCAGGCATAAATAGTAGTGCCCAGACTCTCAATTTCCAAATGTCGTATGGTAAAAACATGTGTAGACTTATTTCAAAAAATTATTTCCGATTTAAAAGTTCACTTCCCACATAAAACCAAAAATATTTCCATAATTACTTTTTTGTTTTTTCCATACTATTTTCACAAAGTTTAACATTTTGTCAGTGTGCAACTACTAAATAATTAATGCTTAATTTTTATCATTGTTATTGTAAACATAATTATATTGTTGTAAAGTATACTTTTAAGAATCACTGCCAAATATTGATCACAAGTAAAACTTATAGCTCTATCTCTGAAATAATAAAGCAACTGGAATGCTTAGACATTTTATTATGTTAGCAGTTTGTTACGTTAGATTAAGTGTAGCACCCAGAACATATAAGAACTTGAAGTTGGGGGAGCAATACGACATGCGGACAAAACAGACTTTTACAATCTGACCAGTGAACCATCACATGGGAAAGACAGAGGTCCTTAACCGTACAGAAAAAGAATATATAAAAGTGTTGAAGTCATTTTCCTAATTTAATAAGCTACATCGCTGGTGTTAAGTAGTCGCATTAATTAACTTTTTTGCTCAAGAATAGCCGTTTTTTTTTTTTTTCAAAATAAGGGGAACATAATCGACTAGAAATAAGAAAAGCAAAATTGTTGGAAAATGTCCTTTACTATTTTTCAAATGACGATTAAAACTTATTTGCGATGAAATTTAAAGCCAAAATTTAATTTATTGCTCAAATAGGAAAGGAAATTATGTTCACTTTGAACAATTAATTTTTTTTCCTCTTCATTACTTTGCATTCTCGGCTGCTTTTTTTCGATATCAGAAATGATTAATAATATAAATTGAAATGTATAAAGCTTATAATCTAGCTAAGAGTACTATTAGTCTATTATGGTTTTGCCACCATAAAAAGTTTGTGCAGAGTCTAGAGAAAAACACTTATTTACAAACCACAAAAGCAACCACCAGCAACTGGCACAAAACAAGCACAGTATATTTGAATTAACGCTTTCCCGGCAATAACATTAAAAGGCATTGATAGTGACAGTAGCAACAACATAAATTCAAATTCTATTGCCAGAAGAAAACATTTGCCAATGGTGCGTTTAGTTTAATGTAAAATGATCTGCAAACCATTGAATGATTAAGCGAATACATGAATGAATCAATGCCCGTCTAGAAGTTTGACATAAATTATGAGTCTTGTAATCATTCACATAATTACTGCCTGCGTAACAATTTTGTCTTCATTTATTATTTGTTCACCAACTTATAACTGCCAGCATCAACAATTGCAGAAGATGGAAACAATGACAACAAGATATGAGAATGACATACCACCACGAATGGAAGCAGGATGTTCAGATTTCATAATCATGCTGGTGGATAAAATTACAGTTCTTTTTTTTAATTTGCACTAAATGAAGTGAAAATATCTACAATTTATCATACAGAGGCACTAGTACTTCATACACACAACGCCTACAAAATATTCTAGTCCAGTAGACACATACATTGGAGCTATGATGTCAATTAATTTTTTTTTGCTGAATATGAAAAAATGGCTTTTAAAATGTGACAATATTTTTTAATATTCTATTTCGAGCAATAGTGATTTTATTTCCTCCCATCTTAGTTAATTATTTATTAAGTGGACTATAGTCAACCAAGACTAAAATTCTTCTAAGTGACGATGGTCGAAGTAGTCTGCACGTTGACTACAAAACGAAAAACTTTCCGGGGTTCAACACCAGTTACAGACTCAGAAAAACATCTTGAATTTTTTACGATGTGCATTTGTCAGACCTTGTGTCCCAAGGTTTCAGTGGCGAAGACATAATCACTGGTCACTGAACAGTAAGGGCTTCAGCTGTATCCAATATATAGTCACATCCGAACGCTCTCCTCGTCGGCATTTTGTAGAACCGACGAAATAAAATAATTACAAACAATGGCCACTAAAAACGAAGCTTCAAAATTTAATACGTCTCCTTGACATCAGAGACGCGACAATACTGCTATAAAAACAAAAAACCTGCAAAAAACAGTGTTGTAAGATAGTGAAGCTTCATCTAGTATCATTTCTCCCAATATCCCTTTCCTCTAGTTCCAGCACAATGCACCGAATGTGTAGGGGTCATATCCTGAGTGCTCGTCCAAGTAAAAAAAAAATATGACATGATAAAAATTATAAGGAAGGCTGCTGTTCGGTGAGTTGTTAGTAGCTTGTCATGACAATCCAAAGGTCGTGGTTTCATTATACCCTACCCAGATCATCAACACTTTTCCAATCACAGTTCCTCAGTCTTCGGTATTTGAATATATCTGAAATATTCCTTCTTTGGCTTAAAGAGAATTTATGTGTCCATTTAATACTAGAAATGCTGAAACTCTAGTTTACAAATGAACAAAACACGTAACAGCAGAGTTGTGTAAGATATAAATCCTACTTCTCTGTCTCTTCTCTACACTGTCGCTTTCCAAAAAGTAATAAACAATTACAGAATTGTTTTACTCAGTGAATAAATGCTTGAATACTCCGCATCAACGAATCTTATTTACTCTTTACCATTTAACTTTCTTATGTACTGCATACATATTACACTCTTGTTGTCAACAACGTTAGTTGGTGACGAAAGCCTTAAGTTTTTGTTATTTTCAAAATTAAAAAAAAAAAAAACAATCAAATTCATATCGAAAAAAATTTGTATTTATATTTTACTTTTTTCTTTAATTTTTAATAAAATGCTTAACTAAAAAACATTTTTGTTTTTTTAATTTTTCGACTAATAGTATCCTTAGTGAACTAAAATGAATAGTAACCATGCAGTTTTATAGAAACAAGATCAAAATGTACGTAATGCTCTCTTAGGACTTCGAGTTGTTCTTACTATTATGTATTCGCTACCGTCGTAGTAGAAAAAGTAGCAAATATGTTTTCGAGGAGCTGATCCCCTCTTTAACAAGACTGCACACAATAGCTTAACAAAAACACCAAGTTTATTAGCAGGTGTTATCTTGCACTATACACATTCAACTGACCATTATTGCTACCCATTATTTATTTTTTTTTATATTTATAAGCGCTTACAATGCTCATAAGAATTGTTCAATTAATTACGCTGATGGCTCTTCATATCTGTCTAAACATAAATATTTAACAACTTACTAATACAAGTTAACAAATCTCAAAATAAATGGCATTCAACTGACTTGGGGTTCTAAGGAGGTGTAAGACATACTTAATTGGAAATAGAATACATTACGACATGTCGAAATCAATTTTTTTTTCTTGGACCGGTACCTGCACAATGCTGGGACTAGGAAATAAAGTAGAGAAAGTAGTGTGTATGAATATTTGATTTGAAGTTTCCCGCGTAAAAACTGACAGGAAAGACCTCATACGCGCTGTTGAACCGAAAAACGATTTTCCCTTGTAATGTGTCGTGTTATTCGCTTTTAAATCGACCAAAAATAATTTCATTAGAACACATTAGAACAAAAGAGCAAAAAGAGTTGACTACCCTAGCGTCCACAATGAATTTCTTTGCCCTGTCTTGTGATCGATCCAGTAGCTTCGAAATAGTCTCTGAAGGACCGGCGCATACATGGTAGTATTTGTATTTCAAGAGCCTAATCGCTGAGAGTAGAGTATCCATACGTATTGGTTTTCTCTAGTATCGACGCAATCTAGGGCAATTATCTTTGTTTAACACTACTGCTATGGTATGTGCTCTAACAATATTCTGGAAGTAAATTGCGCCATTTAATACATTTGACTTGATTTCGAATACATTCTAAAGAAATTTTATTTAAAATTTCAATGCGAATCAAATGCCGTAATTTGGCGTCAGATACCAAATGGCTTCCGATTTCCGACACACCAAACATTTTTACATACGACAAAGTTATCGGCAAAACCGCATCCATTTGTGGTGAGCTTCCCTTATATTACTTTAAGTATATGGAATCAACTCCCAGGCTAAGCGTTCCCTGTTAATTACGATATTGGAAGATTCAAGTTAGATCGTGTTCGATTTTGCTTTTGTCAGCGAACTTTTCGTATGTGGATTAGACTTTCTGCCGAAGTCTGCAATTTTTGGTAAGTCTTCCCCAAAAAATTCATTTCCCTAGATTCGCTGCAATGCAGGGAATATCCCTGGGCACTGGGTGTATTTTCCTTTCACTATAACAAATGATATTCTAAGGTTAACCTTCTATTTTCTATTTTTATTCGTAATAAAACAATCTTGTAACGAATTTAATATTTTACACTTAATTTCATTCAATTTTTTTTCTTAATATTTTACCATGAGGATAACTAATTTTATTATAAAATATTATCGCCCATAATTTAAAATGTTAAAATGTTCGTTGTCACTTCTAAAAATGATTTGTGTTCTTATGGGCACTAAATCACCCCGCTTGCTATTGCGAAACGTCAAAGACATATTTATCTCACGAATAGACCAACACTTGAATTACTGGTGTGGATAAATTGATTATAAACTGAAAATGATAAATGACGGTTTGAAGAAAAATATTTATGAAAAGATTAATAAGAACACAAAAGTAATGTATAGCAATGACGAGTATTATATTCTTGGTGAATCTAATAGATTTAAGATTTCTGGATATTCTGTTCATAAACAATTTAAATCAAGCAGCAATTTTATCAAAATATTAATTTTAAATTTGTTTTGCTATGACACGAGCAATTACAACAATCAGTGGCTGATAATTCTAGATAAACTTATTGTGATTTGATAAAGGTTTTTCGTAATAAAATTAATTAACTTTCAGAATTTATAAAGCGAAATAGGTAGTTAGACTTTGATCGCTATTAAAGTTGAATGGATAAAGTATTTAAAATAGAGCACAATTTTCACCACGTTCGATTGTTGTTATTGCAGTTAGTGAAAAAAATTCTATGCAATATTTTTCTCTACCTGTATATTTTTATTCCTTAACAAGTTGGAAATAGTTGGAAAAATGCTTTTGGGAATTAATGAAAATAATACAATAAGTTTTAGCGTCAATGACATCTGGAAAGCGGGAATTTACATTATATTTACTTCTTTCAGGGGATGACCCCTACACATGCAATGCATTGTGCTGGAACTAGTGGAAAGGGATAGTAGGAGAAATGACAGAAGGTGAAGCTTCACTATCTTCCAACACTGCTTATGCATTTGATGCTTTTAAAATTTGTTCCTGTTAGAATAAATTCGAATTAGAAACGTTTATTATTCAATCATTTTCTCAATGTTGTTGCTAAATATTTACTTTCCGAATGTGCAGCGATCTATATTGTTATTATTTAATTTATTAATAATTATTTTATTCATATTAAGATAATCAAGGTGATTCTCTAGCGGCTGCTAGGATGCGGCGCATTGTTCTGCGATACGACGCGGCTATAGAATCGTGATGCATGATTATCTTTCCCTTTTGTCACAATATTCATGCTAAAGAAAACTGTTGCGCTAATCGGGGTGTTGTAGTAATTGATGGATGCGCAAATCGATATCGCACTGTATTTTACTTTTTTTTTATATATACAATATTATTTGAAACAAAAATCAAAGGAATCTTTATGTATGTATGTACATATATGCTGGCAGGTCTTCCATTAAATGTAACAAGATTTTTTTAATTATAAAATTTTGATTATCTCGTAAATTTATAAAAAAAAAAAACAACATTTATAACAAACAAGTCAAATATTCGACGAGACGAAATCGGTTTTGCACTGCATGAGGAAAATGTTATTCAATGTGAAAATTTTTTATTCTGGCTGATATTATCATGGTTTTAGTTACTTCAAATGATTTGCTTGCGCACCCGCTTATAAAATATTTTAGAAAATAAATAAATAAATTGAATTAAATAATGATGAGCCACTGTTTCATTTATTTTTGTTTTCTGCTGATAACGATTGAATGCAAATTTATTTAAAATGCAAAAACATTAAGGATTTAATGCAGTAAGTGAAAGACCACGTAACAGTTGAAAACACTATCGCTCAGACTTAAAGTTGAAGAATGTCAGAAAATAAAAGTCTGTATCAAATTAATCTAATGCCAATTAATTTAATATGTGTGTGACCTTTAAAGTTAATTCAGTTTATGGTGTGAACGATTGATTCATTGTATTAATTTTATTTGCTTATTGCAGAGCTAACAATTGCAATTTGTCAATTGCCTGCCAGTCATGATGTCACGAAAAATATTCTAAATGCTGTTAATGCCATTAAGGAAGCAAAATGGAAAAATCCCAAAGTACAATTGGCCATTTTGCCAGAATGTTTCAATGCTCCATATGCCAATGACAGCTTTGCTAAAAATGCTGAAAAAATGCCAGAAGGGCCAACTTGCCGGGCATTGTCTGAATTATCTCAATCATTAGGTATCTACATCATTGGTGGCAGCATCATTGAGCATGCTGATTCGGATAAATTTTACAATACTTGTCCTGTATTTTCACCAGAGGGAAAGCTGATTGCCAGGCACCGTAAAGTGAGTAGGAGTTTTGGAAAATAAAACTTTGTTAATTTAATTTTTTTCCCCCTAGATTCATCTTTTTAATGTCGAAATTGATGAGGAGATTAATGGAGGTGTTAAGTTCAATGAAGCTTTAGTCTTATCAGCTGGCAATGAATTTACTGTTGTTGATATTTTTGGCCATAAAGTTGGCATCGGTATTTGCCATGACAAACGTTTCAGTGAACTGGCACAAATTTATCGTAATCAAGGTATTATCTTTTTAAATTTTTCTAACAGTACGCAAAAAACTGTTTGATACATTTGTTATTATAGGGTATTTATATTCCAAGAATTTATTACTTTTTCTATAAATTTATATATTTATACACACCTAATAAGCACAGCATACTCATCGTGCCAAATATGTCATTTATTCAAAATATTATAAGTATGTCAATGGAACATACATTTTATTATTATATTAGATGCATTTACCGTTGCTATAATAGGGAATAGAAAAACTTACTCTTAGTACAGGGTGGCTAATGAATTTTGCTACATTAAGAAACTGGAACGACTTCTTTTGTAATGCATGGAATATTTTCAATCTCTTTTCATTTCAAAGCACATCGAATTAGTCTTAAAGACTATCGAATTTAAATGCCAGCACTGCTCATGGATGCAGGTGCGGCATCTTGGCAAAAAATTGTTCATTACTGCCCGCAAAGTTAACGCTGGAACTGTAGCTATTGTCGCTCGAATTGATTGTCTTAGTTCCTCCAAATTTATCTGTTGCGATTTCTACACTTCCTGTTTAAAATTACCATACAAGAAAAAGTCCGGTGGAGTTAGGTCAGGCGATCTAGGGGCACAACGGTAGGTTGAGTTTCTTGAAATGAGCCTGTTAGTTAGTTGAACCAAAACTACAGACTCCAATGCGTGATAGTGGCATTCTTTTTCCAGCGTCCCACTTTTCATTTTCATTAAATCTAAGAATCAATCTACAAAAACCAAAACAAAAAACTCCAGATTACTTAGATAGAAAAAAGTTACCAAATTTTCTTTTGGTATCGGCTTTCATCCCCTATAAAACATAAATATAATCCAAAGCACGGTAACAATGAAATTTTGTTACAAAAGTACTCGCACCGTGACTTGTAAAGGAAGGAGTGGTAAAAAATGTATGAATTATTAGCGTTGGAAGAGAACATATCACGTAAGCCACTTCAGTATGTTCAGAAAATAGTCAATAGAACTGTGACTATAGAGCTAATCGTAACATCAGATTAGATAATAACTTTAAAATACATATATATGAGATATGAGGCAAAGTATTTAAATAGTGAATTATCATTCCCAGAACTAGAAAACCAATCAGCATTGAAAGTTATTTATACTTTCCATTCACATACAGTTGTATCAATACAGATTTTTAGAATTAATTGCTGATATTATTTATGCGTCTATAGAACTGAAACTTTATGAATGCATTAAATATATATCTGAGAATGAATTAATAGCCGTTGTTATGTTAAATTAAAAATAAATACGTGTTACTGTGTGCAGTCTGACATGAGCACTCTAGCTACTCAAAAGAAACCACATGGCAATGTATGTTACAGAATCGGCGTAGATTTTAATGGATTAAATGCTGGAATATTATATATTCAAACGTATAATTCTTTTTTCTTTAACATGCACTAGTTCGCATATTATAAAAGTACACTTTTTATTGATGCAGGTTCGTAGTGAAAGGATCAAGGATCCCACACATAAGAGTTAGATCAAAAATATTAAAAAGATTATAGCTGAAACAGTATCTAGAGATATAATTAAAGACATGATGTACTGACAATGAGTTATAAAAGCAGCTATAGTTGACTACGTCATCGAGTGCAATTTGTAACTAAAAAACACGTCAGACATGTTCGAAATGTCGTAATACTGTTTATGTTCAACATAGCATCGTCGAGGGTACATTTTTTTTATCTTGGACCAGCACTCAGGAGATGACTCATACACACGCTGTGCATTGTGCTGGAACTAGGGGAAAGGGATAGTAGAAGAATTGACAGGGCGTGAAGCTTTTGCACGTCTTTATTTTATAGCAGTGTTGTAGCGCCTCTGCTGTCAAGGATACGCATTAGATTTTGAAGCTTCGTTTTTAGTAGCCATTTTTTGTAATTATTTTATTTCGACGGTTCTACACAATACCAACGAAGGATGGGGTTCTGATGTGCCTGTGGATTGGATAAAGCTGAAGCCGTTACTGTTCAATGGCCAGTGACTATGCCTTCGCCACTGAAACCTTCCCATAACAACTGACATAGACACATCAGAAAAAATGCGAGATGTTTTTGTGAGTCTGAATCTGGGGTTGGACCCAAGAAATTGTTGTTTTGTAGTCAACGTGCAGACTACTTCGACCATCTCCACCCTCAAAGAAAGAAATGAGAATATCTTCCTACTTTTAATGCTTTTTATAGACAGTTTCCTTCTTCCTTTTTATACTTTTATTTTTAAACATTTTATGCTAAGCTTTTCGAATTCACACTTTTAATTTTTCAGTTTTTTAATCAAAAATAATAATACTGAAAGGCTTGTGATGCAAATCATATAATCGTTAACTTAATAAAGAAAAGCCCTAACTTATGTTTATTTTTAGATTGCGGTTTTTGCATATTTTGAGAGAAACTCCTATTAAAACAAAATTAAATATTAAAAAATGTCGTTGTCTTAGAACAGAGAAGCGCTTACAAAAATTCAATTTGAAGAAAAACATTCTTAAAAATTCGCGACTACAAAACTAAAATTTTTATTAAAATTTTTTCAGCGTAAATTATTACTTAGGGCCTTTCTATATTAAGGTAATGTAATGGCGATATATTCTAAAGAAAATTCATAGTATTGCACGTGTAAAAAAAGTATTTCCGTGGAAATGGTTGTTAGGAAGGCTGACAGAGAAGAGAAGAGTTAATTAGTTGGGTAACATATTTTAATTGACTCCCTCCCTATTCATATCCTTGTCAGAGCGACTTGTCCCCTCAATATTGAGTATTACAGCTCGTTCTTCGTACTTTCCAACATTTTTCATAAGATATCACAAATATAAGAATGAAAAGTGTATAGAAATTTCGTCGTCTCAAAGAACCTGATGTGAGCAAAATAGCTTAGTGGTTAAAACCAATATTGAGGTCTAAATATTTATTTAATTTACTACTAAAGAAATATATTTTTGCTTCGATCACAATTTAATTATCTACACCGCACATTTTTTCGGTGGCTTTTATCACAATGTGCCATATTTTGTACACACCTCAATTAAAAAAAAATCCTTTCTGCTTATGGTAATCAATGACATATGCCTTACAATAATTTATAAAGCATTTTTAATTCACGTCACCATCATCATTTACTGCTGCCATTATTATTTTTATTGCATTAATGCACATAAATTTTCTGCACTGTTTCATTTGTCGCAGGATGTGAAATGATAGTTTATCCATCAGCGTTTTGTATTTGCCAGGGTCCCATGCACTGGGAGCTTTTGCAACGTGCACGTGCCACCGACAATCAACTATTTGTTGTTACTTGCGCACCTTCACGTAACAATATGTCCGGCTATGTTGCGTATGGTCACTCAATGATTGTCGATCCATGGGCTCGTGTACAACGTGAAGCAGGTATTAAGCGTGAAATAATTATTGAGGAAATAGGTGAGTAATGCTGAGTGTGTATGTAAGTATGTCTGTATTGCAGTGCTAAATTAATTTCGCATAATTCATTTGTAGATTTTCAATTAGTGCATGATGTTCGTCGTCAAATACCTTTGTTTGGTCAACGTCGCACCGACATTTACAACACAAATGTCATAAAACAATAATTAGTCCTGCGAGTTCGGTGTGTTGATGTGAGTTACAGAGGATGCAAACCAAAAATATGGATTTAACTTTCATATTTCGCAATAGTTCCTTTAAATCAAATCATATTGTTTTTGTATGTGAATACCCAAATAAAATGGAAGTGAAGAAATTAAAAATAATTACATAAAATATTAAATGTACATACATATGTTTGTCTATCAGTCAGAGTTTCCACTGTTGTTTATTTCTATAGAATTTTATTATAACAAATACATTATTTGTGAACGTGTATTAAAATTTCCTCTCATTAAGGAATGCGAAGACTATGTAAGATTTTTTAAGTTCATTTGCTAAAGTACCAAAGTGCCAAGATGCGAAAAAGCTTTGTACGGGCAACGTCTTCGCGTTAAAGGTCTTACAAATGGGGTAGTGAAAGCTTTTGGTCATTCGTTAAAAGAGCGAAGGAAAATGCAAGTTCTTATTTTCCGTCTCTTTTGATCAAATATTCACTGATCCGTTTGAGATAGCTAACGTTCTAGCGGAAATGTTTGCAAATAATCCTAAGTTGGTGGAAAATAATCAACCACTGCCAGATCTTAAAAGTGTTACTATTCCAAAGATATACGTGCTTTCGAGCTCGCATAGTTAGAAGGGTTTTGGCAGACCTCAATATAAACAAGTCTCCTGGGCCAATAAGATTTTCAGAACTGTTTTCGTGAAACAATGTTCTTCGACGTTATCATGTCATTTAGAGATCTTTTTCAGCAGTCTGTACCATGCAGGCAAATTTCCATCGCGCCTGAAAGTAGCAAATATAACGCCAATCCCCAAGAATATGAAGGCAAGCAACCCTGAAAATTAGAGCCCCATTGCGATATTTGCTATAATGTCCAAACTAATGGAGAGTATTCTACACTTGCGTCTAGTGAAGTAGCTAGAGTCCAACAGTTTGCTTAACAACCGGCAATATGGCTTCCGGGTAGGATGCTCCACGGATGCCTTATTGGCCTTCTTTTCGAAAAAAAATGGTGCGCTCTATTCACCATTATGACGAAATCAAGGACCTTGCTCTCTATATCTCTAAAGCATTTGACAGAGTGTGATATGGAGCACTTTTGCCACGATTTATATTGAACTTTCTCAGGAATCGTGCCGTAAAAATTATTATAGAGTAAGATCTCATCCAACGAGTTCAATATTTATTCATTTCTCCTACTATTTTTCTTATCTTTCTCAAAGACTTTATGTCTGATATTTTCAGTATTATCCACTCTTTTGCAGATTATACCAGCATTTGTCACTCATATTCTTTTGATCGACAAAGTCAATGTTCGTGGCGCTGAGATAAAATATGAATGATTCATTGATTAGTGGCCTCACAAAAATATTGCAATGAGGTCACGCGAATAGGGTCGATGTCAAGGCTCAAAAGACCCAAGACTGCATGCTTATATACCGATGCATTCCCTATCACGCAGATTCATCTGTAATTATGGGTGTATGTCTATCAAACGTTTCAACGATTAGTATGAAGTTACCAAACCATTTCCAGCAGAGGACATTCGCCATCACAAGTATCTATGAAAACGAACAGACATTTTGTTGGTATAAAATATTCTTCAGATGTTCAAGTAAGCATGTTCTTATAATTTACGATAACAGTTCACTTAGAAGTAAGACAACGAAATATAGTTACGTGCTTAATTTTTCGCAGCAATAAACGGATAAAACAGTCGACCTTGCAAGCCGTCCCTGAAACTTCCCCGCTACGTTCAAGTCACAAGAGGTAAAAAAACAATATATTATATTTTAGTTGACCTAGTTGCCACTAGCTACCTTAATATATTTTAAGTTGGCAGTAATTATTTTCTTCACTTCTTAATGATGCCTTCAAGCAATTTTTTTCGCATCGAACCACTTAAAGTGTCCCACATTTCATTTAACAATACGAATTTTGAACAATAAGGAATATTACATTTCATTCGCTTGTCACACAGAAATGTAGGAATAATTGCTGTTTTTCCCACAACCATTGGCAAAAGAGTACTTGGTAACCATAGAAATGCAATATTGATAAAGCTCAAAGACAACTTACAAAACAATTTTTCCATATTTTTGCCACTGTCGCTGCATGAGTGGAGATACTGTTGTTTGCCTTCGTTATCAATTATGAGCGGCAGTAGATAGAATGTGCACTCAAAGGAATCCAAGTGTAATATCGACACAAACGCCAACGAAAGGAAATAAAACCAAAAAATACAAGGAAATACAAGGAACAAAGAAAAGCGCATACCTTCAGCACAGAAATTTAAAAAAAGATTAAAAATCATCATTGTTGGCATCAATGACGAAGCATGTTAAAGAAGATATTGTTATTGCACCCAGTAATGATGAGGACACATTGAAGCTCACTGAAAGGAGCAACAAAAGTTTGAGTGATATTAAAGAAGAGTTTAATGTTCAACTTGTTAAAGCAACAAATAACAGTGTAACGCTGAAATGGAATTTAATTTCTGAAACTGATGTGTATGAAATTCAAATTCATCACAAAGTCAAAGGGTGGCTAAATGATGTTTGGTTGGTAATTCAAACGCGCAGCAATAACTATTTGAAAAAACGGATAAGTATCTATTTTAATTACAACTCAATTTACTATAATTTTTTCATAGGACCAGTAATTTGTTAGCAATTGTTAACAATTTGGAAGAAAATTTTGGTTATTTGCTGAGAGTAAAGGCTTTAAAATTAGACGCCACTGCGGGCATTTACAGGATATTAGAAATATCACCAAACATTGTTGTAAGCAGGATTAGGAAAAAAAATGTTCCAATGACATGCAAGTTCTTGTGTTTGCCTCTAGGTTTGTACTTTGGCCGCTGAACCAACTGCAGTTTGTCTTTTTCGTGCCATTAGAAAAGACCAACAATTTTTGGTTAAACGTATTTTACGTCGTCGTCCAATTTTAATTGAATATCCAGGACCCAACGGTTATTTGCCTTTATCTAATGCCATTGCATTTAGTGAAATGAGTGTAGTTGATACAATACTAACTTATGGAGCCAGCGTATATGTGGGAAATCCAAATAGTAACCGGACACCATTGCATGTGAGTATCGGTGAAGTAGTAGCAACTCAATTAGAATATGGACGAGCGTATAATTCCTGTTGAAAATTAGGAAAAAAGTAACTCAAATACGTAAATTCGTGCATACCTCACATACTGTATATACAAAAGTATATCCCAAAAACCTATAATTGGGGAAAGTAACCCAAATGGAATAATCATATCATATAAGTAAATCCGAATAAGAAGAACTTAAAAGTGTCTCTAGTAACGTATGTAGAAAAAAATTTAGTTCCTAAAAAAATTGCTTTTCAGGTTTCAAATCTTTTTATAACAGGAGTCTATAAATGGATTCTACGGCATTTCAGTATGTGTCCAAAAGTCATAATTGCGGCAAATATTATTTCCAAGTGAATTAAGATCATAAAACTAGGTGCAGTGGTCCCTGTTCCTTTTTAATAAAAATAACGCCGTCCATCTCAAGTTTTTTGGTAAATCCCCTCCCCCCCACTCCAGAATAAGAATAGATTGGGTAAGCAATTGTGTCTGTCTTGAGAATTCGCAATTTGGCACGGAGCTTGAGCTTTCCACAAATACCTACATATATGTACAGGTAATGTTCAAGATTAAGGTGTATACCTGATTAAAACGTTCACAACCGCCCCTATGGGTACGTGAAAAGACAACTTGTGACCTACCAAGTACACATAGGTTGCAATTCAAAATCATAGTTATCCCTCATCTATAATTTATACACCTTGCTCAGGTTTTTTGGGCAGTCTAAACCCGGGGTCACATCAGAAAATTTTCGTTATAAACTATGAATCCAGGCTTCCATTCATACACTACTATCATTAGATAGAGTATAAAGAACTACCACTTGTCAGCCTAAGTAACTAGTTTAGTAAAAGTCATATCAGAACGGCAACGCCTAGCTTTCGAGTTATGGAAAAAGAAAAGCTATTTTTCACTTTATTTCTGGACGTAGAAGGCCAGAAGATTTTAAAAATATCTCTCTATATAGATGTATATTATTTAAAAATTTTAACCTATTAAGGACCGGCGATAAATTTATGAAATTATAAAAGAGTTTTTTGTAGATTTAAAAAATATTTTTTTTATTTATTTCAAATTAAAAGAAAGCAGTTTAAATCCTTGCGCCCTCCCGAAAGCCGTTCAGTGAAAAAACTTTTTGTTAGCGAAACCGAAGGAGAAATTATATACCATACCATAGAGGAGAAATTATATAAAAACTATATAGGCACTTCAAGCGTTGAGTAAATTTTAAGTTTATAGCAACATATTTAAAACCTCTCAAATGATACCAATATTGGCCATCTGCATTCCGAAATGTAGTACAAATTCGCATTTCTATATAAAAATTTCGTAGGTGCATAACTCGGAAACTGGACATGGTCGGCTGTTTTATCACTTAATATGTTCTTATTTATTTTCAATTTACTAATGCTCTCTCAAATTTTTTTTTGTCCATTTATTGAAGCGTCCGTAAACTAGATCTGTTCCAAAACTTTTCGCAACTTCACATGAACTAATAAAAACATGAAATTTGACATATAATACTGACATTTACTAAAATATTTTCTTTTTTTTTCAGTACAGTGTTGCAATCCATTTTGTTAAAATTTTAATTTTAATTAATTTTTTGAAAAAAATCACATTTTTCTTATAACAATTTTTCACAGTTTGAAAATTTAATTTAATTTATATTTAAACTGAGATGCCAACTGGCGCAAATTTTTAGCATTTATTTCGTCGAATTTTTTTAGAAATTTGAATTTTTGCCGCTAAAATTGAAATTGAACACATAGTGCGTTGTAGAGTAATAAATTATATAGGAAATTATACAATCAAACTTGCGAAACTAGCTAAGTACCTCATTGAACTTTTCGGGTAAATTTTAATCATTTTAACCACCTGGCTAACCATCTCAATAATTGGTTAAGGCTGAACTCTACTTGACATCATTTTAATACCTTTTCTGAGATACTTAATGCTCTTTATAGAAAATATGAATAAAAATTAAGATCTGAAAGTAAAACAAATTTCACAGATATTGGTCCTAGGCATACCATCTCTCAAAAATTGCTAAAAAGACTCCAACACTCCATTTATCATACCGTATGTACATAAGTATGTGCACACGTGTATGCATTTTAAAGTGAATGTATGTATTAGTGTTATTTACGCTAAAACACTAGTACGAAATTTTATTCGTTTGGAATATTGAATATTGATTCACCCATTTTTATATTCTAACGAAAAAGCGCAGCAGGCTTTTTATTATGGACGTTTGCCAATCGTACGCATATTATTGAATAAAAAAGCCAATATGGAAGCCAAGGATATTTACGGCTTAACTCCCAGTCATTTGGCGGTAGATGCAAATAAAGGTGAGATTTTAAAATTTGCACTTGAAAATGGTGCCAATATAGAGGCCAGAGATGCATGTGGCTGGACACTTTTAATGCGTGCAGGTAAGAAATTGAAAAGTAAATTAAATCACACTGTTTGCACGCTTTCTACCATATTGTACATGCACACATAAGTACTTTCATATGCATGCATGGCTACATGCTTGAATGTGCTTGACAAGTACCTATTTAATTAAAAGTAGTGGCAAGGTATGGCCTTTTATAATTTTCTTTAACGCTTTTTTTGCAGTAGTTATGGATTCAGATTTAAGCATCTTGAAATTGTTAATTATTAATGGTGCAAATATGGAAAGCAGAGATATGAATGACTTAGATTGCCGAGACTTGGCACGTCTGTATGGAAACGAAAAGGGATTGGAGTATTTTACAAAAGGTTTGCAGCTGAAAAATGAAAAACTCGTAAAAGATAAAAATTAAAATATCAAATAAAAACTGTTTTAAAGCTTAAGTAATATATAAGATAATTCATAAAATTTGAGAAAACATTGTGTTTGCAAAAATTAAAATGATTTCCTTTCAAATACATGAAAAAAAGAAAAATATGAAAAATATATTATTTAGTTTGTCACCGAAGTGTAGATTGTCTGTTCAGACTATTGTAAGAAAACTGTTCAATTTCATACAATAAAGTTATCTGGCAACGAAAATTGTCTGTTCACACGGTTGTCAGATTAGTGAAAGGCAAAAGTTGACAGATCCGATGTTTAACATTGTATCTATATATTTATGGGCATCTTTGACAACAGAAATATTTATCTATCAATGATGTTATTATACGTTGCCCTAAATTAAGCTCTTCTGACAATAATAAATTACTGTAAAATGTACGACTATTACGTGTCAATGGCAATGAAGGGTGCTCTCGCGATTGTCAGAATTTTGAGAATATTACTGTTATACAATGCACCGACAATGTATTTTGTGACAATGTTGCCACACAAAAATTGTGAGTATACACGGTTGTTGAACTGTTTATTACAATTTTTCTGTCAATATTATACTATATAACAATCGTGTGTACAAAAACATTACCTTCCCAATGAAAGTTTTTTATTGGGTATTATTACCATACATCGCCCAAATGAGGTCCACTATCTAAATTCGTCACTAACTGTGGGCATATCACACGGTGGTACCTTAAATGACAATAGGCGATTATTATCCTGTGTCATTGGTGGAATACTGGGTTTGTCATGTTGTCGCGTTTTTCATTGGTCCGGGTGATATCATCAATAGCCTCTTCAATACCTATCATGGTACTCCTATAAAATTGTTTTCCCATTCTCACTTGTTTCGTTATATCCTGAGCGTCCATTGTACTCGACCTTGGCGATTCACTCAAATCAAGAGCCTCCCTAATCTGCTTAAATGTTTTGTCAATGTCCGACCAAAGAGTTTCCAGTTCACGTCTTTTAAATTTTAGTGCGGGTATCGATTGGGAATAATCCTGAGAATTTCCATAATCCTCCTTAAATGCGTGTAAATCTAATTCGATGCAGCGCACTAAAGCGGCGGCCAACGCTTTCAAAGTAGACATCTTTATTTTTATAATAAACGGGTTTGTAAATTAAGCAAAAATTATTCACTTCTAAAAGAAGAAGAAAAACCTGTGTTCGGTCACAAAATTTCCAATTGGGTATTCTACAAGAAAATAGGGGTACTACACAAACCTGTTGGAAGTGTTCGTTCTTCAAAGTAATGAGGCAGTTAAGAAAATAATATTTGGTGTTTTGTATGAAATGGGTGGGTGGGTAGTTAATTGAATTATTGTTCCCCTCGCTTTGATTTTGAACTTTGGAAATTTTTATTTCTTAGTAAGTTGTAATTTACACTTACCTTGTTTGCTGTGGGTAGGGTACATACCGTTTTATAATTGGGTTTTCTCAAGTTACTGTTTTGTGTAGTTGTTGTAACTTTGTTTTCATATTTTGTATATATGTATGTATGTATTTAAATGTGATTTTTTAAACAGTTCATGTATTCTCTGTTGTTTTTAAATATGTTCTAGTTTTTTGTGTTTTTAATTTGTGGACTGTATTTATGTTATTATTTTTGGGTTTTCATATCTTTTTTTTTTTCTTCACTTTCGATTTTATAAAAGAAATTATATATTCCTTTTTTCTTATTTCACCTTCGATTTTATAAAAAAAAAACTGTAGTTTTCGAAAGGCTGTATTTTTTGAAAATATGTTTTTTTTTTACGGTTTGATAGGACCATGTTGTTACGGGTTTCAAATTAAAGGGAATTCATATTGACGTAAATATTCTTCAAACCTTTATTTTAATGTTTCCAAAATTTTCTTTTCTTATATAAATATATGAGTATAAATCTAAGTGGGTATACAAGAATTTATATTTTATAATTTATGTTCTTATTAGAGGAATATATTAAGATGTATTTATAAGAACTTTAACTTTTCTTAGTATTTATTTATTAGTTTATAACGTTGTATTAGTTTCAATTTCAACTTCAGATATTTCACTTTTGGTGAGGCTAAACAATTTATAGTTTTAATTAAGGTAGGTAATTGTAACTTCTATATACACTTTGGGTTTATATGTAGATTTATTTTGGGGTAAGTATTTGTTGATTTCAATAATGGTAAATATTTGTAATTCTATATATACACTTTGTTTTTAGATTTAGATTTTCTAATATACTTTTTATATTGGTTTATTTCATTTGAAATTATTCTATTTAAAAAATGCATAGTTGTGGTCTCTTACAGAACCTTTACAGAACAGCTTTCAATACCAAACTTCTTGCAAGTTCTTTATTTCTTCTTTTTGTTGACGTTCATGGGCATTGTTGAGCAGTGTTGCCAGTCTGTTCACGGGGTGAACATCATACGTTACACTATTTTATAAATATTTTATCGTATTCTATTATCTTTTACGTGGTCTACCTAGAATATTCTTAACAACATATTAAGAGAATCGGAAATATAAATTCGATGGATTATATCAGTTCTGTATGCATACAGAAAAACCTAAAAAAATACATAAAACAAAAATTAAACAAACAGCTTATTCCCAAAATCCATAGTAATTGATTACTTTAAGGCTTTGTTGGGTGGAATATAAAGAAAAGAATATAAACGACGATAAAGAAAAACGACACAAAACTAAGAAACAGATCACGGAAGGAAAACGCAAAATCATTCTCCGAATCCAATATAACCAATAAACGATTTTTTAAATAATTGTAGTTGTACTGATTTAAAAATATTAAAAATTTGTACCGTATCATTTCGAAGAGAGTTAAATTTATTTAGTGAACGTCTATGAATCGGAATTGGCATTAGCATCCATGAAATAAATCCAAATTAAGAACATCAAGAAATAATTCAAAGATTTCTAATTTTTATTTGTTTCTCTTTCGCCAACAATTGGTACATTTGTAACACTAATCCATTTTGTTTAAACTAGCTTAAAGTTCTTAGTCGACAACAACTTAAATAGAACATCAAACACATCTTAGATTCCTTTCAGTTTGAAAGCCACATGAATATGTCTGATAGAAATCTTGTGTGTGTTTTAAGCCCAGAAAGAAAACATTTTCTGCCAAATCTTTGCCAAACTCACAAAAGTTCTGAGCATATAAAGTATAGAATATTTTCTTATTGTTTAATTGATATTGTTTAACAATCTCGTTTTCCTGCTGAACAATTTCATGATTCTTAGCCGAAACGTTAATCCAGTCATTATAATCTGCCAAGGCATTACGAAAACTTTTCAAATAAATAACAGCCAAAATGCGAGCCTCCTCCAAAACGTTGACAAATTGCGGCAGTTTGAGACACTCTACAATTTCCGCAAAGCGTTTGGGTTCGTAGTAACGCTCTGTAGTATTGAACAAAGTCATCCAGAGATGGACATTTAAAGTAGGATAATAGTAGGACATGGGCTTCTGACGACTCTGATACACATACAAGCTCCAATCCAATATTGTGCGATGTACACCGTGTTCATAAGTTGAATTGCGCTTGCGAAATATATTCAAATTCTTTATATTATGTTGATAACTTTCTCGATAAATTCTCAAAGGTTCGTATTCGTAATTCAAATCACCTGAACGAAAATATATTTGCGGCGTCTTGAATTTTTCTTTTAATGCAGATAATTTCAATCTAATCGGATGCCTACTAAAGTTCTCCGTTTGCTCTGCTTTTTTTACAAAATCTGACAGAACTTCAAGAAAATTGTGATGTTCATGAGACGAACCATCAATGTAATTCTTTGTGATTATATACACAAATAATGGCTTAAAGTATTCAAAAGCTTCACGATAGCAATCTTCGAGGCCCTTGACGGTGTTGCAGGATATAAAGAAATCCATAAGTTTTTGTTTCGCTTCGAAATTCGTATTATCATTTTGGAGTTCGGTCAAAAGTTGAACAATTTCATTCATTTCGGGAAGGTGACCTAAAATTGCAAAACCATAGTTCAGTTTAATATATTATGAAATACATATGTATGTAGATAATAATAATAATAAAATAAGAAAATTTAAATACAGTAATTATCCGCTTAACACGGTCGATATGTTCCGCGTTATTCGAAAACGCATTGTACGAGAATGCGTTACCAACATATGATTCAATTTCACACCTTTAATGGCCAGCTTTGGAACCACCTCATTCGTTGTAGATTTTAAATAGTTGTACTCCTTTTTAGGTTGTAAACAATCCACATTCGTAAATGGCATACCACGCACTAAACAATTGGCACCCTGTATTTTATTTATTAAATGTTTCACATACAATCAATATTGTTCCTGAAATCTGGCTAACGTACATAGTAACATAGAGTCTGACTTCATCAACGCAGTTTGCAAAGCAACACGGACCAGAATTGCGTTTACAATGCAAGCCGACACCCCTCTCTTTACCGGTAAACCCTTATAGTTGAATTATGTTGGACATTGTTTGATAACTGCATAGAATTGCCTAAAACTAAACGAAAAATGATTTAAATAAATTTAAAATTTGCTACTCCCTTTTCTTATTTTATTTTGTGTAATGTATTCTTCATAACTATAGGTACGATATTTAACAAAATAAACCCTAGACCGCATTTTAAGTTTTGGCTTATTTCTGATGTTAAAGTAGAATTTTGTATTTAAATGTGTTCGGAAACATTACAAACATTTTGGTAGGATATTTCAACTAATTAAATATCTGTTAGATATCTGCAGCGGCAAAGGTAAATTTTAAGAGCTATTATTTTGTTTTGCCAATAAAAAAAAGAATCTTTAATGCTTCGATTTTATTTATTTCACAAGATTTCAAATAGCTTTAAAATTTTACTAATCTTCTTGCTGAGGTCTCAAAAATTTACCTGTTCTAGAAGTCGAACACTTTTTTTGTGTCCAAAACAATTCTTTTATATATACTGACACGTATGAATGTATGTCATGCAAGAATAAAAATAGTCATATATACAAATGTATATTAAAGCCCGTTAAAGCAGTACTTAAAATAAGCCTATGTACTTACATGCATATATTCATACGTATGTATGTATATCTGTAGTCGATCACGGCAAAATAAAAAAGAAATATAAAAATATGTACAATGACGATGTATTTTTCCCTTGAGAGATTTAATGGGTCAATGCAATAATGAAATCGATAACAATACTTTTTTGTTTTAACCTGTTGTGAGCGGCGGCAACAATACCAGTTTTGAAGGCAATTTTGGCATTTAAAAAAAAAAAAGCAGAAAAAGGATAAAAAGACCCATTCTCTGAAGATGTAGAGGGTTAATATATAGATTTTAACCATATGTTCCTTTTGTTGTTCTGCATAAATTTTCTGAATACATCGTGTACAAAAAACGTAAGTGTTACACGATTTTCTATTTTCTATGCTATAAGAATGAAACTATAAAAAGGGCCATAAAACGAGTTACACCTACACCAGAATCAGTTGGCAGAACGTTGTTATTTAATAAATAATTTCAATTTCAATTCAACGAATTGTAATACGAGGAATGAAAAATTCTCGTATTCTATTTAAATTGAAATAATACGTATAATAATAGCTTTAAATTTGCATCGACTGATAACCACAGACTATGCTGCCAACACATGAAAACTTATGATGAATAAGCAGTGACCTACGGTTGTTCCGTTCTAGTAGTTTGGTGCAGCGTAATTACAGTATAATCAGTGTAATTTATTTGAATTATTTAATTTGTTTCTTATCACATCGAAAATAAAAACTTTAAAAAATGTAAAGACGAAAAACCAAATTTTAGAAGGTTTTTTCGTTTTATAATCAGAAAAAATTATTAAAATTTAGAAGCACTAAAATCTTCTAAATTAAAAAATTAAAAAAAAAAATAAATTGCATAATTAATAATAAATTCATTATTATACTTTTTCTATTTAAATTAACGTTTAGGAAGGGAAATGAAAACCGAAAAAAAAAAAATAAATGCTTAAAAAATACATTCTTGAACGTTTGTCAGTTTTGATACGTAATTTTTGCTGCGTAATTATGATCATAATACATAATACATATGTCTAAGTTAATCTCGCTGTGAAATCGCATGAGCATATTTCACAGCTGTGCCATTTTGTGAGATGAGGGGACTGAACGAAAACTATCGATTTTATGCAAAAATATGAAATTGTTAATTGTTAGCGGCTTTTTGGCGATTTTGGCTTTCTAAAAATTTCTAACTGTAGTATAATTATAATTTAATTTTAATTATATTTCCCAATCTGAAGTTATGTTTTTCAAAGGATCTATTCTTAAGACTGTCTTTATAAACATAAGCCCCATAGTATGGTTGTAAAATTAAAGGCTATACAGTTGATATTTTATAACTTTTCTGAATAAAGTTAAGTTAAAGTTAAACATAAATAATGAACTGTTACCATATTCCATGTCCTTCTCACCATTTCAACTTAATTTAATGCAAATGGCGTTGGTTGGCGTAAAGTGAAGCACAGTTTGAACAATGTAGTTTGTTAAAATTCTGACAAATTAATACCTATAACGTTAGATAACTCGCATAGGCCACTGCCTCTGCAAAGATGTGAAACAGCTATGGCTTTGTGACATTGTGTATATATGTATACCTTGTGGCATATTAACATTAGCCAACTATTTTCAGTTCATTGCTTCTACAAAGCAAAATGTTACACTTACTATGAAGTTTTTTCATACATACCCAATATTGAAAATAGAGGACGATTACGTCCACAAACATAATCAAAATAACTCTCGCAGGCAAATTTATCCATATCAATGGAATGTTCCAAACGTATAGCCATATTGTGTAACTCCTGTATGCGTAACTCTGATAAATAACGCGAATATCCGATTTGAGCATTTGACAAAGGCAAAATATTCAGCTGCATCAGCATCAGTGCGGCATAAAATAGTGAAGAAGAAACTTTTGTAACAGCTGCATGGCGGTTAGAATTTACAACATGATGTTGATGAGTCTCACTATGATGTTGACAAAGTAGGGAGCATAAACAACACATGGTTGGTAATATTTTTGGCAAAACTTCAAATGGTAAATATTTGGTAAAATAGAATATACGAGAACATATGGTTAGTAGTGCACTAACAACAAGGCATACTCGTACAAAGGAACAGCACAATATAGACGAACTTGGTTGCTTTCAGAGATAAATTTGACTTTGATTTATTTGTGTCTTTTAAAGTGGGTGGTTCAATGTACGGGCGGCAGCCAGTACGATGTAAAACTTTTTACTGATATTAATTTTTTTTTTTATTGTTGTCTTTTTTGTGGGTCGAAAATTTCAACGCTCAAGTATTTTCGTTTTTGTTTTTTTCAATTCAAACTTAAATAAAACTGTAGATGAATAGCAGAAATTTGTTTGTTGTGGCATATGAGTATGCAAGTACGACACCACCACCAACCAACTGAGATGAGTTTTAAAATAAACTAAATTAAGCTAAATCTGTGAAATATTGTTAAAGGGAATGTGGTTAATGCACGAGAAAGAGAATTTCATTTGTGTTTATGCGGTTGTTGCTGATTGTCAGTTTAAAAAGCGATAACACTATCAGTTTCGAAAAATGTGAATATTTTTATTTAAAAGAGAAAAGCTTTTAGTATTTCAAAATTTGTTTACACTAAAGTTTTAATTGGAAATAAAATTATATATTGTTGTATGTATGTATGTGTGTTGATGTATGCGAGTGTTGGGTCTGACCTAAAGAAACAGCACACTAGAGTCGATTAATTTTAAAAGCAAATTAAAATGTTAAGAGTATAACATCCGTAATGTGAAAAAATGTTTCAATTCAATCTGTAGCAAAATATAAAGAAGTGACCTCTCTAATCGCGTGGGAAAGCAATGATGAAAAAAAAATTGGTCTAATAATTGAAGAACTTGTGAGCAACAGAAACTAATTCAATAAATTTTTAAGAGAAAAATTTACATATTCTTAAAAATATTATTGGTTCAGAAATGTTTGAAATATTAAATATTGTATGGAATTTTAAAGAATAACTGCCGTATTCATAACACTTTTTTGGATTTTATTGATTGAATTTTGTACGGAAATTTGTCTACTAAACCTTTTTTAAATAAAAAAACAAGTTTATGAATACGGTAGAAAAACTCTTCTTAAAGCACAATGGTTTTCAAGGGTGTGCCGAAACAAATAGAAAAAATTTTACATTTGGAACAAAAACTAATTCAAAAAGAGAGATTGCATGTTTTAAATTAAAATTTTTACATTTACTGACATATTAATAAAATTCTTTTTAGTTTTATGGGGGGTATAATCGAAATTTTACTATTAAACCTTTTAGAAATTAAAACAAAATTTATGTATACCGCAGTTAAAGTTTAGTTTTTCCTTTTTCATGGTTTGCCAAACCATTTACTAACAAATAGCAGTATTATGATGGCGTTAATTCACATATAACTGTAACCACAATAGATACTTTAATTTGTAACGAAACTTTATTAAAAAGAACAAACATCCACAAAGTATACATTACAAATCCCTCGTTTGCTGCAATGTAGTCATAACTCAAAAAATTAGATTTTTATAAATATAAATTTTAGGATTTAAAATTTTTTTTTATCTTGGACCAGCACTCAGGAGATAGCCCCTACACATGCGATGCATTGTGCTGGAACTAGAGGAAAGAGATAGTTATAGACGTGAAGCTTCACTATCTTCCAACTCTGCTTTTTGCATTTGTTTTATAGCAGTGTTGAAGGACCTCTTATGTCAAGGAGGCGTATTAAATTTTAAAGCTTCGTTTTAGTAGTCACTTTCAGTAATTATTTTACTTCACCGGTGTAACAGAATACCGACAACGGAGGGCCTTCTGATGTTATTGCCATCAGCTAAAGCCTGTACCGTTAAGTGCCCTGTGACTACGCCTTCGCTACTGAAACCTTCCAACAAAAACTGATACACGAATTCACATCAGAAAAAATACGAGATGTTTTTATGATTTTGGTCTGAAACTGGGGTCGGACCCACAAAATTTTTGGTTTTGTAGTCAACATGCAGACTACTTCAGCGTCACCACCCTAAATTGAATTTTTTTTGTGATATAGAACATCTTTATTTGTTGCATTTGCAAATAACAAAACTAATCAGTAAGCTTTTAAAGTTTGAGGGTGCTTTTGGCTGATTAGTTAGCGTGTTGTCCAAAAATTGAAAAATTGTTAAATAAATGCGTCTACATAAAACCAGAGACGCCGCAACTCTGCATTATAAAGTCTCAAAAACATGCAATTCAGAGTTGTGCAAGATTTACAGGGTATTCCTATTCTATACACTATCCCCTTCCAAATAGTTCAGATGGCTACGTTACATGTGCAGATGACATCTCCTAAGCAGTTGTGTGAAAAAAATACTTATTATTTCATCAATTGGTTTTTCCTATTTTCCTGAAGAAGCTACAAAAAGGAGTAGCAAAATATTGAAATAAATATAAAATATATAAAAAGACCTTAGGCTTAAAATAATTAGTGTTATTAATATATTTATATAATTTAACTTTATAATGAGTACATAGATAAGTTTCTGTAATAATTTTGCCAAAACAAGTTCTAGGCGTTGAAGTATTTATTTCATTATTTTTTATGCACATAATATTTATAACAACAAATAAATAAAAAATATAAATTAAAAACAATACTAAAAAACGTAAAAACAGAATTCAACTCCAAAAGTATTGAATTTGTTCAGTCAATTTTTAAACATTTTTATATTAAAAAAAATTTATTCGTTAAACTATATCATATCAATTTAAAGACACTCATAAAGCTTCATTGAATATTTCATATTCCGCATAGGATACAAATAATTTATTCCAGATCAGAAACTTACGTCCTCTTTTTTTTTTTATTAGTAATGGAGACAAGCAGCAACGTTTGCTTTTCAATTGGAATATGCGAAAAGAATTTACTTTAGCATTTAGTGGGGCAGGCCGTTTATCTCTATAACGTTATGGTTGAAGACCATAATGGCTTTTTCAATGGAATAACTTTTAAAACAGACATTTACATATTATAAGCATTTAATCAGTGGGAAAACTTTAGAGTTTAATATGCTTCATTTTTGTTTTCTTTCTGATATTATGTACGTATGTATATGTAAGTAACACAATAACCCTTTCATGTAAAAAATCTTAGATAGAACTAAAAAGGATCATGTATACATACCTATTTAGTTATGTATACATAGGATTACATGGTATAAAATATTCAGAAGATTTCTTCGCACGACATCAGCTATTTATGTACGTATTGACCCGAAACCTCTCCGGGTGGGATATTGAACATATTTCACACACAAATTTTTTCATTTACACCAACATTTCATGTTAAATGTTTTAACATTTTCTATTAAAACTAAGAAAATTTGTCGAGGTTATTTTCAGTTTAAATTAAAATTCAAAAAGTTGTCACTGATTGAAAGTCGAAAATGTTACCGGGTTGGGTTTTAGGAGTGCGGCAGGTTGCTGGATGTAAAGGTAAAGAAATGTCCCAGCTCACTGAGTCCAATTTATTATGATCCCATTAAGATACCTGTTGTGAAAAAACTTTCACGTGGTGTAGTGATACAGACCAGAGTCTCTGCTAGGAAGCGACCCTAGAACCCCCAACTGATAAATTAGCACACTACTCACTGGACTATCACTAATCGATTACATAAAAAATTTTATTCTAGTTGGTATGCATACACATTAGTTTGCTTCAGAAATATGGGAAAGCTTATTTATACCTGCTAGAAACCTTTGCGATGATAGCACTTGAAAATGTTTTTTGGAAGCACCTTATTACACATAC
Organism: Dexiosoma caninum; assembly: GCA_963924685.1. Classification (NCBI taxonomy): domain Eukaryota; kingdom Metazoa; phylum Arthropoda; class Insecta; order Diptera; family Tachinidae; genus Dexiosoma; species Dexiosoma caninum. The sequence continues at coordinate 90,594,906 of OZ004725.1, forward strand.
ATACATAAGTACGTAGGTAAATTTTGTTTTCTATCTTGGACCAGCACTTAGATGATGGCCCCTACACATGCGATGCATTGTATTGGACTTGGAAATTGGGTTATGGGAAAGAGGACAGAGCGAGTAGTGTTTATACACATTTGATTTGAATTTTCCCACGTCAAAAGTGACAGGAAAGATCTCTGCAGAGAGTTTGTTGCACATACGCGATGATCGGCCGAAACTGGTGTTCTCTCTGTAATGCGTAGTGTGATTTGCTGCCAAATCGACCACAAATCGATGCGCACTTAATAATGAACGTGTTGTGTGCAAGAATGAACGGGTTTCGGGAACAAATTACATGATTACATCAGAGCACATCCCATTATAGTAGCGATAGAACAACGAAATGCACTCAACATTGCGACGATGCTGAAGAGAGTCAATAGAGTTGGCTACTCTACCTTCCCCAATGAATTTCTTCGCCCTCTCCTGTACATGGTCTTTCAAGCACCAGCCAATACATGAGAGTTGTATTCCATCTTAGGTCGGATGTAAAATATTGTTTTTTTATGTAATATAATACACATTTCTTCAAGATTATTAAGCGCTCTTTCTTTTATGAAATATTTACAAAACAAAATTGCATTACAGAATCCTTTCATATTTTAAAGCACAAGAGCATAAAATAAAGTGTTAGAGCTATTTCCTTGGTGAATTAAATATTGAAGAGAATTTTGTATTTTTCTTTATTTGTAAAATATATTACATAATCATAAATTCCTTTAGGCAATATATACATACATATGGACAAAAATTGCCTTATTTTCAGTACAGTCGACTCTTGAAAATTAAAAACTCGTAAATTACAATCATGCGATAATTTGAATTGTTTTCCATATGCCTTGAAAAACATTAACTAAATTGAAAAGAAACCATGTTATTTGGTCCCCTCAGTAATTGGAAATTATTTCAATGCCATCTTGATAGACGAAGTGATATAATTTAAATTTTTCCGGCTGTACTCTCTATAATTTGAATTATTTTTATGAAAAATATAAAATGAAAACAAAATAATAATTTATTTTCGTTTATATACTTTACTCTATAAACAAGATGTCATTCTTGCACGCTGCGGTTTTATAATTTTATGTCTGTTGTTTTGACACTATAATTTGAACTTATAATGTAATGTAATGTGAATGTATTTGTGCTTTTCAAACAAGCAAAAATAAAATCGTTGGCTTTAGTATCGCAAGGCTTTTACTGTGCTTTAACTTAAAATCTTCTTAGTTTGAAATTTCGATTATTTGAATTTTTTTTAGGTGCCTTGAATTTTAAATTATCGAGAGTCAACTGTATGTTATAATCGATTTTTATTTAATGATACCATCAATGCACAGTGTACATGGGATATAGTGAACGAATTAATGCACAGACCTCTTCACTTTATCGAGAAATTCATCATAAAGAGTTTAGGAAAAAAAACAAATTTCTTTTATTTAATGTTAAAATATTAAGAGAAAATATTTTCTCGAACTTATTTATCGTTGGGTGAAATGCAAAACTAAAATTTTTACTTTTTTACACGTATTTGTAATTACATTCTTTTGATTTTCGATTATAAAAGAGCTCATTTTTATTACAAAAATCTAAAAATTTTGAATTTCTCCGATATGCTTCATAATCAAAAAAAAATTTATTTCCCAATTTTTGTTAGTTGCGTGTTTTTGCATTTCAGCTAACGATATATAACTATAAGTGTAGGCACAAACGAATGACTGGATCAGGTATCTAATAATTCCTGTGACACAAAAAATCTTTCCAACTTTTATGCTTAGTATAGTATTTTTTACTTAAAGAAAACTTATATAAAACTATAATGTTTTCAAAATCATTCGTATTGTTTTCTGCCCACTGAATTGGGTTTTCGAACATTTTACAGGGTTCAGTACAGAACTCTCTGTTTCTTCAGAAACTGAACTATAGTTTCAAGTAACAACCACTTAACAAAACAAAAGTTAATACTGAAGTCATCAGAATAAGTTAGTAGTTATTAATAAAAAAAAATGCCAAGAGACTTAGAAAAAATAAGTGTTCCCTTTATAGAGATAAACAGGGAACAAATGTAAAAAAAACGAGTTCATTATACCCAGTTCGAATTCCAAAGTGTTTGCTATATTCCGAGTGCACTGTAGTAGCAATTTACTTAGTTTTCAAACACTTAATTTTATGTTCTTTAAGAAAAGAATATCGCCCTTCGGAAATTGCATTGGTACATTCACTTAATCTGCAGGGGAATTTCAGAAAAATTACGTAAATAATAAAATTGTTGATAAATTTTATTAAAATAATTTTTGGAAAATTTTCTTTACCGAAACTTTTCACTTTTGTAGAAATAAAAAAAACTTGTATGTGTGTATATATAATTTCGTTCTACTTGCTTAACATTTTATGCTCAAAGTCTGTGCAGAGCAATAAAATGCCAAAAAATCTATAATTTTCCCAAAAGTAAAGAGTTTCATATACCATTTACTTACTATACCGCTCAGTGCACTTTATATACATGCAGCCATTGAACACAGCAAACTAACTGTATTAGTGAAAGAAAAACAAATTTCTTATAGGAAAAATTGCAAAAAATTTTTGTGAAGTGGCGCTGTATGCCAGAAGGAAGAAAAACAATAAGAAAAACAGCAGCAGATATCTGAAATTACTTTTTCACATTTCATATGAAAATGTAAAAGCACAAACTACAAAAATTTAATCAAAACTCCTTAACATTCCACCATTTACGATAAATTTTGGAAATCGCAACAAAAAATAAGAAATCTATTTTTTAAATTTTATGTAAATATAGCCTTTTTTTATTGCATATTGCATTTAATTATCCATAACCCAAACATATAAATATTTACTGAGGTTTAAAAGGGGTAGGAAAAGAAAATGCGATTCTTCATGAAGGGTTTTTAATAAAATCAATCAATTAAAATAAAATGAGCTTTCAAGTGGGTAAGCTTTGTTAAACTTATGTGAAATTATTTTCCATGTACAGAATTTTTTCAGAAACAAAAGAAAAAATTCGTTAGGGTATTTATAATAAAAAAAAAACTCATTCAATAAATTTTTTTTGTTTTCATTGTCAATACACCAACTATTTTTTTTCCCTTTTTCTAACATGGTGTTTACACGTACAAGTGCAAGTTCGAAAAACTCAATACACTCAAACTTTTTACTAACACACGTTCGGTTTCGGCACTTGAAGCCAACTTTCAACTCAACTTGCAAAGAATTTTACATAACAGTGAATTTTTGGCACTTACAGAAAGTTCAATAACAAACTTGCCCTATTCAGCACACATTATTGTACTTTTCACTTATTTCAAATATTTCTATCCAATCCTCGAAGCACTTCTGAAATGTGCTTTTTGGTATGGCCATCAGCTCGTTCTTCAATTTTGATTTTATCTAATCAATTGCGCCAAACCCTTGATTAGGGTGTTGTTTTTGGCAAAAAAAAATCACGACAAAGCATTGATGTATGAGCTGGTCTATTATCATGATGCAGAATCTATGATATTTTTTCCACAATTCCGATCGTTTGAGCCGTATTGCTGCACGCAAACGTTGTATAACTTCTTTGTAGTATTCCTTAATAATCGTACGACCTGTTGGAAAGAACTCATAAAGCACCACGCCATTGTAATCGAAGAAAAAAAAATTATTTCTTTTCTTTTGAACAAACCTCGTATATACACAAATAAAGTTTTTAATAATGTTTAAAATACAGAGTAGCCTAAAATGAGCGCAGGTGTTTGAATTCTTTATAATGTTTTTATTACAATTTTTTTTTTGTTTTCAGTATTTTGTAAAGAAGACTTGGCGAATTTAAAATGGAACAGTATGCAATTGAACAGCGTACATATCATCGTTATTTTAATGTGTGTGGTGTACCCTCAGAGTCAACAATAAACCGCCTGGTTGTAAACTTTCGCCAAATGGTGCACAGGGGATTATTCGTTAAGATGGAGTAACGTCAACCTGGAGACGTTCGAGACAACCAGACAGACTGTTTCCATTTGAGGTTATTTGAAGTGAAAAGTCTATATTAATTGCATACAGCAATTAAAAAATAATATATGCGAGGAAATCAAAAACATAACACCTGAAGTTTTGCGAAAGGTTATGGCAAATGTTTTACAAAGAGCACCAATATACGATGCAGAAAATGGCCACCACTTGTGAGATATAATTGTTCATAATTAATATAAAAATATTCTCCTTTAATATATTACGAGTATATTTAAAAAAAAAGTATAATAACGTCGGAAATCAGAAGTGACAATGAACTCACACCCCTTTGATCATTTTCGGCCAACCTGTACCAACAATTCAAAAAATACGAATAAAGATCAGTGGTATCTGGTTCTCTTAAATTAAACTTTCATTCAGTAGTAATATATATTTTTTTAGTTGTTCTGCTCCGCCGTTATGCTTACAAATTAAATTTCATGCAACTTGCAAGACAGTCAGGCACTTCTGCAAAAATTTTCATTGATAATACGTACACAGAACTGGAAAGCAGGGTAAAAACAGGCAGTCATTCTCATTTTGCGATATAAGGTTGTTTATATTTTTGTAAATTTATTTAATTAATTATAATGTAATTTTATTATGTAAAATTTTATTTTATTTAAAAGTAAATTTTATTTGATTTTTTAAATTGAAGTCATTTAGATTTAGATCAGGGTGACCGAGCTCTACTCGCTGCATTTGTATATTTTTACTTTTATCAATAAAGATGCCAGATGCAAATCTTAACTATTATAACTTCATAGATGCCGCTCGTATTGCCAATGCATATTACGCAGGAATATGATCCAGCTGTTATGTTAAACATCAATTCATATTCTGTGGGAGATGATGGTATTCACTTTAAATTTATTAGATTGATAATAAATCATATACTGCTGCAAATAACAGATTTGATTAATACCATCATAAAAAAATTTACTTTTCCATCAAAGTGAAAATGCGCAAGAGTTATAACCGTCCCTAAAGCAGATAAGAGCTACCGACCAATCGCAATACTGCCATATTTCTCTAAATTTGTTGAAAGATTAATCGACACGCACCTTACTTAGTACTTGTATAGCAATTCTTTGTTTAATGGAATACAATCCCTCTTTACACTTAAATACAGCTCTATTTCAACATTTATCGATGTTTCCGAAGATATTTTAACTTTTTTTTAAAAATTTGGTAAAAGGTGTACTGACGCTTTTGGTATTAGCACCAAATGAAATGCATATATATACTACCTAAACCATATAACAAACATAGATAGGCTGTCGTAATTAATTTGAACTCACGTTGAATAAATGAAAAAATAGTAGTTACATATATTTTTAAAGATAAAACAGTTTTTTAATTTTTATTCCCAAAAATAGGATTAATCTTAATACATACGAGTATTTGGTAACGCTCATCATTACATTTTTCTAATTTCAACTTTATTATATTTTGTAGTCTACTTCTTCATCTACTACTACACTTATTCAATTCTTCATTCAATCTTCATTACTTTTGATTGTAAATCAAATCAATCCCAAATACTTATAATGAAAGTGTGACTGTTCAGGTTTTACGATTATTTGGAGACAATCACCTTCTATACACAAATACTTCAGAACATAAATATCAGCATTAACACACAAATGTTAAGTAAATACACTGCGGCCTGTATGAATAACGAAGAGTATTTTGAAACTTTTAATACAAATTATTTCTAAAAATTAATCTAACGTTATTACACCGTTCTACACAGTTTTCCTCACAAGAAGAAGCCCTATATATTCTGAGTCTACGTCGAAAAAATATCCTTATCTCCTAGTTTTTCAAGATCAGTTCGTATTTTTGCGAGAAATTTTAATATATCACTCATACTAGCCGTATTTTATTATCAAAAACTTGTCTTATTTTGCACAAAAATGAAGTATAACAATCATAACATGTCCTTATTTGTTAAGGACATATGTTTTTATTTAAATTAAACCTTAATCTAAAAATATGCAACGTGTGCTGCTCTACTTTTTTGCAAAAATATAGTGGCAACTGAAATTTAATTTCTCTAAGGCATTTTTCTAATAAATTTTTTATTTAATAATGTAATGTCCGCACATATAAAAAATTTAAGAAATTTAAACACGTTTTTTTCTAGAAAAAAGGCAAATGTAAAGCGTTGTTATAGTATTAAATAAATCAAATAAATTCTCTCTTAATAATTGAATAAATTTACTTAATTTTTTTGGTAAAGAATATAATAGCTAAACATTACGAATAATTAACCCATGAAATTCCTTTAAAATACATCAATATGAAATCCTGGAAGGAGAAAAATAAATTTGTTTTTTTCATTTATGCTGTAATTCAAAAAAATCCTAGCATCTATTCATGTGAGCTACGATGTACAGTATATTAAATATATAGTACATACATCCAAGAAATATAATTTGAATTTATCAACAACTACTGTGCGAAAAAAAATAATAGAATAACGTATATAAACTTAAAGGCATGAATAGGCATGCATATGAAAAGTTTTTGAGTTCTTTCATTTTGCCTGATTATCACTTTTAATGATGTACTTAACATAGATTTCAACAAGTTGAGATTGCTTGAATTTGGGTAAACTTTTCATTTTGCAAAAGAAAAAGAAGTAAATAAAAAGGTTTTATCAATAATGAATGGAAGTGATTGAGATAATAATAGATAATATAGACTACAATGAATAAATAAAATTGTTATAATAAAAAAATTGTGTTGAGAACATGCATTAACATATTGTGTTTTTCTATTTTTAAGTATGAATTTGTTTTAAAGATGAAATTTACTAAAGCAGCTACATTTTATATAAAAATCGCCAAGCCTTAGTGATACTACAATCTTCTACATATATTCCTTTGTCTCTTATAGCATGTTCACAGGTATAGCAGTATTCGTTGTTTGTACCCCAACCTTGATTGGAACTACTTGGTTCTCGACACAACATTTTGAGAACGAACCATGTTGGTTCATTCTGAACCAAGTACGAACTACGAAGAAATTAGTATTATCTCTAATTAGAATTTTTATTTCCTGAAATTATTCAGCTAAACATCAACATCCTGCGTGCGACTTAACGGCTCTGGATTACTTTTTATTGGGCTATGCTAAGTCATTGGTTTATGCCGACAAACTAGCAACTCAGAGCATTCGAACCCATACGGCCAGATTTATTTGAAAAAGTAGTCTAAAAATTGAAGTGATCGAATGGATCAACTAACAAGTAGCCGCGTCGGACATACATATGTCAGAAATCAAATTTAAAAAATAAATGGCATGAAGTTATCTACCAGAATAAACTGTCATTCTAATAATATTTCTGTTCTCAATTTACTATCATTTTAAGTTCTCATGCACTTAAAAAAAAACCCGATATATTTAAAGAAAAGTAAAAAGCATTGAAGATAACTTGTAGTTGCAAATGCAAATCAGTTAATATAATCAGTCAAGATAGCTCCATTTTTTTATGAACTTCAGAAAAAAAAATTTTATCTAAAATTCTAAGGGTCTGTTCACCGATGTCGAATGATCATAGAACGACATCATTCGTTCGCTTATTACATGCAATACAAAACCAAGATTTAAAATTTTTGTTTTTGTATTGCATGTAAATAGTGATATCGTTCGACTAATGTTCGACATCGGTGGAGAGGCCGTAAAATTAATTTTAATAATTTCCAAGCGATATACAGGTATGTCACGGAAACCAAATTCGTACGAAAGTGAAAATGGAAATTTTTTTCCCCTCTCCAGAAAACGTAAAACGCAAAAGTTTTTCGTTTTAAATAAGCTTAATATGGATTGTTATTTTAAGAGCACCTGGATAAAAGAAACGTTGAAAGAAAATTTCAAATCGTAAAGAATTCTACTGTTTCTTAAGTTCTGCCTTAAAAAATATTCAAAACCAGTTTCAATAGCAAATTTTATATATTTTTTGAAGTTTTCAAAATCAACAAGAAATAAAAGAAAATAAAAGCATGATAATATTTTCCTATTTTCTATCAGAACTGCAACTATTGAAGCACCGAGTATTAATGTTTAAAATATTTGGAGAATAAAATTGAATTTCAAGTAAATTTCTTGATTTATTCTGAAATTTCCAGCAATTATTTCTATATTTATTCCCTTTTTCTTTAGTTTTTAGTTGTTTACAAAGCAGACTTTTAATATAGTAATATAATCGTAAAACAGTCTATGAATTTTTTTCGCTTTTCTGAAAAGGAATGAAAGCTGAAGAACGAAAACAAAAACGATACGATTTGAAAAATGTTAAAATTTTCACATTCGAAAGTTTTCTGCGACACACCTGATTGTTTAAAACTTTAGGCATACATCTAATGCGAAATCAATTACAATTTTGAATACATTACTTTTGTTGCTACACTAGTAAACTTTTCCGTTTTCTGAAAGTTCTTTTTTAGCAGCATGTTCGGTGAGATTTTATTTTGTTGTAGATTAGTTTTGATTTGGAAAAGGAAATCCTGGTAAAACTCAAAATTTTTTAAAGCGTATATATCTGAACAAATTATCTTAGAAGACCTATCGGTATTGACTATTAATTAATAAGTGATCTTACAAATACTATAATATATTATTAATATATATTTATGAAACCTTTTTCGGTGGCATTTAATAGAAAAAATTTTATTTTAAATGAATAAATTAATCGTAATGATTTCTATCTATTACAATTGTTTAATACTATTAAAAATTTTAAATAACTTACTATCTGTATTTCGCGATTAAACAATTAATATCTACCTGCTTTAGTAAATTCATGTCTTTTTATCGGTGACATTTAATAACTAAATAGGAAAAAAATAAGAGACGATCTTACACTAATTTTTAGCTAATTTCAATACGAATATTTAAATTTCTATTATAAGAACTACCTGCAGTTGCAATTTTATGTGCCCCTGCGTAATACGTCTGGTCTTAAGTTGAAAAAAAAAATTAAAATTTTATCAACGTTAAAAATAAGACCTCATATTTATATGAATTTTTCAAGTATTTTTAAACTATATACATGTACATATGTTTGTATGTATGTGAATGGATTTTTCTACTTTAAGAATATAGTACAAAATTGAATTTAAAATCAACGGCGTCTTGCATGAACAATTTGAAATATTTTTATTCATCGGCAATATTGCAATACGCGTTCACTTTAAAAACATTTAATTATCCACATTAGAATTTTCAACTCATAAATCATTCTCATAATTCATAAAGCAGGCGTTTGAATGCATTAGCATGCTTTAATACGATCTACTCAATCGATTGTATTAGCGTTATATAGGAGAGGGCAGCTTTCAAAATCTGAAAGAGAAAAAATAAGAAAGATTATAAAAAAAAACTTTTATAAATTCCGACACATATGTATGTTTTCATGAATACAAATACGATTAACAAAAACAAAAATACGATTAACATTTTCGTTTCAGGGGATTTATGATCGGAAAAAAGTCGAGATTTGTCAGTTGTTCTTATGAAAGTTATTAAACAAATTAGATTAGTTTCTTAGTCACGTTATATAACTATATGTATCTCCAATCAAAAAAATTTTTTCATTAGTTACAGAAACGAGGTACTGGCTTTATGTACAATTGGTTTAGTCACCTTCACTTGAAACAAACAAGAAAACTCATTTAGTCTAATTGTACTTATTTTCTCTTTTAGTTTTTCATGCGTCCTTATTGTCACTTTGTAATTCTGTACTTGGTAATTTTCTCATTTTTTGTTGTCTATTATTTGTTATTACATACTGTTTTTTGTTTTTTCTTGTTGTCAAACAAGTCTCTTAAATATGCATAATAAAATTAAACACATATAAATAGACGGACTGCAACAAACATATCAAAAATTCAGAATAAAATTTTTAACGAGTATAAAATGCATTCATTACCATCATAAAATTAGCCAACGATGCCTCGAAAAATCCAGCTTTAATAACTGCTTCACGTTGAGAACGTAACATCATCAATAACAGCATGCGGCGACGTGATGGCTTCAAATTATACCAATTTGATAGTTGCACTGAAATTCCCACCATTAGACTCTGAATTACGAGAAAATTTGAAAATTAGGAAATTGAAAAATTCTTTCATCTTTAATGTGAAACCCTTATTTCCTCATAAATTATACCTGCAGTTTTGATAAGACTATATTTAATTTGAAAACTTGTTTCAAAAACACTTTATATCGTCTTATACTCGTCTATAAAAAAGACATGTTTGCATGTATATATGTACGTATGTGTGTTTGTGCCTTTTGAACAGCTAAACGGCTGAACCGATTTTCTTCTAATTTCCTCAATATCTGTATATCTGGAAAGAACTAGATGCTATATAAACTTCAAAAATTGTAAGTGGGCATTTCAACGCCCATACAAAGTAAATATTTATTTTTTTATATCTGTAGAACGATTGAAGTGAAAGATTCTGAATATAGTCCAAATGACTTTGTAGTTCAAACAAATCATCATCCAAAAACTAAGAGGGATTGAAAAAGTGGGCGTGGTACCTCCCATATATAGTAAATATTGATTTCATTATATCTTGAGAACTGTTAATGTTAAAGTTTCTGTGTTTGTTTTGAGTAACTTAATGGTCAGTAAAAATCATCTGTCAAAAAGTGTGCAGAATTGGACAAGTGACCGTCGTACCTCCCATACAAACTAAATACTGAGTTCTGTATATCTTGAGAACGGTTAAAGTTAAATTTTCTGTATTTGATGGAAATAACTTTGTAATTTAAATAAAAATCAGCACCCAAAAACTAAGAGTGATTGAAAAAATGGCCGTGGTATCTGCAATACAAAGCAAATAATGACTTCATTATATCTTGGGACCGGTTAAAGTTAAAGTTTCTGTATTAGGTCTGAATGACTTGATAATCAATACAAATCATCGATCAAAGAGAAGCGGAATCGGGTAAGTGAGCATGGTACGAGTACATCTTATACAAAGTTAATATTCTTTTTCGTATATCTTGAGAATGGTTGGTTTGACTGACTTGATTCAGGAACTTTCAATATAGCTACAGAGCTAATAATTCGGTATATGGGAGAGTAAATGATGCGAAAAATATGAAAACTAGTAATTTTTATCAATGGGGGAAGGTTTGTCGTTTTTTACATGTGACACTCCCATTTGATGTCCGGCTGCACACTCTGCATAGAGCCAGAGAACTAAAAAAATCTGTCACTTGTACGCACGGAATGATTAAATCTGCTAATAAACCAAGGCCTTCAATATATATACTAGGCGTTGGAAGTTTTTTTATGGTATTCTTTTAAATTTTAAATTTAAAAAAAAAATTCAATACATGTTGCCTGTTTAATTTTGTTTTAATTTAAAATTTTTTATTTTGTTTATCTTACCTCTATTTTTAGGATCTCACCACCGTAACAGTATATAAATAACTGTAACAAAATTGAAACCAAAAATGCACTATTAAGTATTAACAGCATAACCGTATTAATATGCTGAAAATACAAAAATGTTGTTAACTATTGGAAGAAATACAGCGTAAGTTGTCACAACCCCCACCTTTAGCATTTGATATAATATAACACACAATTGCAAAGATGTCATCAGAAATTGTCCAAATATTATGGGACTATAGATCTCACGCAATTCAATATATAAATTCAATATCAAATTATGATATTCAAAATATGATTTAAGATCGCAATGTAAATCCGTTTCGTTCTTAAGAAAAGAATTTTCGCTCACATATTTTTGCAATATTTTCAAATGTGATACCAAGTTAATTGCAAGAGATATGAAAAGACCATCTATAGCAGTAGCATACATAACTACGGATAGCGTTACTAGGCCAGTGTAGATGTAAGCAAAACCGTAGCCCGGAAAAGATTCAAAATCGAAAGCAAATCTAAAATAAAAAATCGAATTTTATTAGAACATTCAGACAGAGGGCTTATGCACGTGTAAACTTGTTTAATGCTCCATTATTCTGCAATGATTCAAAATCTTTGCTTTAAGCTGAAATTTATGCGCTGTTTATTTCTTTTTTTAATGTGCATAATCTATTTATCTACAAATACGTTTACCTCATTGGCATTGGTAACTCTAATTGCAAATCTGCTTTATAAAATTGTGACCAAACAAATTTCAATATGGGAGCTACCATAAAGTATACAGCAGTGGTAGCACAAGACCGCCAATAAACTTTTACGACCCAAAACGAATAACGATTGGCAGTTTCTAAGATTTCTTTTCCAGCTGAATCTTTTGCTATAACAGACAAATAATATAACTAAAAACGTTGTATTAATTTCCCAAACGAAATATCGTGTAGGCAAGGAATCATTCATTCATTCATCAATTTATGTGCCACAAATAATATTTTGTCTTTGTTAATACTTACTGGTGCGATACATGGTTTCCACCTTTGCCATCAGGGCTACAAAACGCCATTTGTTGCTTAGAAATGTTGTAATTTTTATCACAGTCAAAATATTTGTGAACGAAATACTCAAACTTGCTGTTGCCAATTCCAATTTGTCAATGTAATAAATAGTATAATTCATCATTGGCCATTGGGCTGAAATGACCAACAGAAGGACACCGATGTACACAATGTTGCGCCAGTTACTTAACAACTGCGATTTATCACGTACAAAATAATGTCCCATTATACGCAGGCATTGTCTTTGTCTTGCAAATAAGTTAATCATTTTGAATAAGTCAAATGGCAAAAGAAAGATTTCCTTTCTGTTAAACTCCTACTAAAGTGGCCCTAAAAAAGCACACAGCAGAGATTTCGTTTTTTGTCTTAATTGTAAGACAATTAAAGCCAGAAAATATTAATGACTGCACTTAAAATTTTTAACAGCTCAAAGATACTTGCACTTGTTTGCTTGTTGATTTCCCTACGTTTGGTAAGCAAGTAACAGACTGTATGCTTGTTGCCATTCATAAATGGCAGAGTGTTATTTTGCATTCTATTGACAATCGTCATTCATATTCTTTTCCATATTGCTTATTCTCGGGTTGGTAATAATAGGTAATTGTCGAAATTAATTACTAACAATGATGTTACAGGAGGAAGTGAATAATTTTTGAGTGGCCGGATTGTGAAATAAATGTTTTAATTTTTTTAATTTTAGCTCTTCGAATTTTCTAACAGAAATATTTTCTTACCTCAATGAACAATTGTAGTAATTCAGAAGCTTTACGATGCGGCAAATTATCCGCAAACTTTATATTGGGAGAAGAAACGAAAATATATTTTTTTTTAACTGGGACCAGCACTCAGTAGATGGCCCCTACACATGCGAGGCATTGTGCGGGAACTATAGGAAAGGGATACATAGAGAAACGACATGAGGTGAAGCTTAATTAATTATTTTACAGCTCTGCTTTTGCACATTCTTTGTTTATAGCAGTGCTGAAGCTTCGGTTTAGTAGCCATTTAGTAGCTGTTAAGATTCCTAAGAAGCAAGAAGGGGTCATATATGAAGGGCATTGCACAATAGATCTTTTTGGTCGCAGTGATTTGCGTCCAATAATAATAGTAATAATTACAATAACAATATTATTTGCTAATTGTATTTTTAATATTGAAAATAAGTAAATAAAATTGAGAGATATAATCCATCAAACTCTTGCTAAATAATGATTTTTAGAAAAAATAATTCCTTTTGGAATTAATTGTGAAGTCGCCTACGTATGTTGTACAGCTAAAGGAATTCCTCTATATACCTGTGAATAACAAAAATCTGTATACGAATGTAATTATGTTTGTGAATACACACTGGCCTATAAGTATGAGAAAGTACGTAATTATATGTTTTTGTTGATTCTGAATGTTATGATTACGAGAACAACGGTACACTTTAATTATCAAGGAGTAACCAACCATATACAAATTGCGTACACAGGACAAAGAATTTTAGATGTATATATTGAAGACAATACTACTGATAACATTTCAGGTCACACAGATCAAGTTTAATAAATTTTTGTGAAATATTTTTTTTAACCTGCATTTGCGTTCATGCAATAAAAATTTTTTTTCATCAAGTTGCCCTGCTTTTACGTAGTATATTACGACTAAGAAAGGAAAAGAAAGAATTAACTGAACGTTAACGTAAAGTTTATACTCCCTTCCCATTGTCTCTTCGAAAACCTCAAGACTTGATGTGTGTCAAATGCGAATTAAATTTGTTGATTTTTTTATTTTTCACTATTTCTGTCTGTGCACCTACGCTTGAGCTCACTAAAAAAAATACACGCATCAATCTTCTTGTCACTAAACTGGTGTTTGCTGAAGAGTCGATGTAATATATGCCTTTTTTACGATTTTGGCTTCTTAAAAATAAATGAAAAATGCTTGAAAAACATCTTTTATTTGTTTTACATGCGAGTTTACCAATAAGTGATGGTTGATGTTGTAATGAACTGAAACAAGCAGTCTTTGAGATCTTCAAGATATTGATTTTTTAACAAGTGACCCTTATTAGCCAGGGGTATACTTATATATTTACATGCATATACATGTATATATATCCATATGTAGACAGTTTTCAAATATTAGAAACACTGTTCTACTTGGCAGGTGACAGTTGCTGGGTATTCATTCGGTTTTTCATTGTTATGGAACTCATTGTTCACTAAAAAAATTTTACGTTCATCATAATTGTATATAAAATAATACACAGGAGATCGTTTTCACACATTTTTTTTAAGGGAAGCAACAGTCGTGTAATAATAATAATATAACCTTTGCTTGTTACTTTCATTTTCGAAAGGGATCCTCTCTTCAAATACCAACGGAGAAGGATACTGTGATAAACTTTAGCATATATGGAGTAATGTACAGAAAAATTGTTGATGACTGTAGGCGGGCTTGAAGTCATGCTCTTCTGGCTGTATAGTCTACGCACTAACTAACAACTAAAAGCCAAGAGCTGCTGTACTTGCTCAGTGTACGCATTACCGGATTTTTGTGGTAGACGTTTATATTTCACACATAATGCGTAGGTTAGGTTAGGTTACACAAAGTTTAACTGAATTTGTCTACCCAGCCTTATTTAACAAACCATTTGTCTAATGCATTTACTTCTTATATGCATATGTAATTTTTTATTTAAAATTTTACAAAAGTTCTTCGCTTTAAGGTGAATATGCTAACACAATCACAATAACGAAACGATGAAGAAATACTAATTAGTTTTTGGAAGAAATATGCAACGAATTTTTAGTCGTTGAATATTGATAAATAAAAAAAAATATTTCTTATCATGTTTTCGTCTACAGCAATTTAGTTTTTCTCAGAAGGGAATGACCTTGTGCATTTATCGAAAAAAATCTGTTTCTGTCATTAAACTGAGAATGGTTGAAGAAACGCATGCAGAATGTTTAAAGAGACAAATATTGGACAGGTGCTCACGGCCGCCGTCTTTGTTAAAAAATACAAGTAGATGAAATTAACAAAGTTTCAATAAATACTTTACATGAAAAATATTTACATTTACATTTCATTCATTCATTCATTTATTCATCGGTGAATAAGTACAAAGTTATATGAAAATTTCAGCCAAGGCCAGGTTTAAAAATTAAATCACTTTCTTCAATTTAAGTGAAAATTCTCACAAAAAAGATGCATAAAAAAATAATAATTTATTGTTTTCTACGAAATTATGCAGTTAAACAAATTTTCGAAATAGTTTTCCACTCTAAATGATACTGACACAGCTGCCAGATTTATCGGTCTCTAAAATACCAAACTCACTATTTGAAGATTTTTCCCTTTTCTTTAAATAACATCAATATGGGAAATTTCTTCATGTTATGTAGACGATATCGAAGAAAAAATACATTTCGGAAACGAGTCAACTATCAATGAATTAAATGCAAAAGCAATTTAACTACAATACATTTTCGGAACATTTTTGTGATGGTATAAAGTGTTAAATATTTTAGTATTGCCTATAAGCATTTAGTACGACTTGGTTAAAAACGATCTTGTAAAGCTTACTACTGTATTACAAATGTATTGCACTTACATATCATCTCACATAACGCACTTGGTCAACAATAATATGTATATGTACTCTACTTTTCAGTACCATTTAGTACCTACTTATGTCTATCCAATATAAAAATTTGGTTCAGATCTGGCCAATCTTTTTTAATAAAAATCTATATTTAAATTTATTCTTTCAATATAAAATTAGAATGTTCTTTAGTTCTAAAAAGATGTGGATTTAATACTTACAATGTAGGACAAGTGCGGTACGTGAAGATATGAGACTACAATTAAAAGATATTTTGTGAATACTTTAATTTATTCAACGTGATTCTAAATACAATTATTTGTTTATTTAATTATGTTTCTCATATCGAGCCTTTGGTGCAATATTGTCGTAATTCAAAAAATCGTGAACTGCGATAAATGTATTTGAAGTTTTGAGCCATCTTTTTGACAGTATTTTCGTTTACTAAAGTTATTTTTTTACAAGTTTTTAAATAAAGAGGCATATTTTGTAATGTTTTCTGTTTGTAAATTTCTTGTCATAAAGGAAATACTTCATTATTGCAAATAAATATTGTTGGAAATAGCTGGAAGCAATAAACCCATTTGCAGCTGTAGATTCTGAACAGTTAGAGATAGAACCATAATCTTTTTTCCTATAGATATATATTTTCCCAAAGATCATTTCTGTATACCCAGCTCAAAAAATTCAAATTTTGAGTTACTGCGGTATTGCACCAAAGGCTTGATATGGTTTAACTGGTCTATATGTAAATATCATTTGGTGCCAATACCTAAATCGTCAGTAAACCCTTAACCAAATTCTTGAAAACAGCTAAGAAATTCCAAATGCTTATACAAGAACTTCCAAATAAACCATATAACAAGCATAAATAAATAAATATTCGCAATTTATTTAGTGTATATTGTGGTATTCAATGTGTAAAGTGATATACTATGTATGTATGCACACTAAGCAGTTGTTATTAATTGATTTTTTCATAATAAATATTTAAAAAAAATTTATTCAAAGTACGCATTTTCCGGTGTCCTATGTTTTCTATAATTTTTCAAAAATTTAAATGACGATTTTTTTATATTTTATCAAGATTTTTACGAATTTTGTAGAAATTTATCTGGCAGCCCTGGATGCAGATTTAAAATATGTATTTTGAAAGCCACAACCTTTTATTTAAAACAAAACAAAAATATGCCAAGTACGTTGAATGGGAGCATTATTTAAATTTATTTTGGCTGCTAAGAAAACGTCTACTCAGGCGATGTGGGAAAGAAAAAGCTGCACTTTCGAAAATGATCCATGTTTTCTGGAAACTCAAATAGTTTCATATTAACCTTTTCAAATGTAAATGCAGAATCATATTTGATATTTGGAAATTTTTTTTCAAAATCAACACCATGGTGCAAATAACAACCCTAAACAATTGGGAAATCTTTAGAAAAAAATCATTCTTTTAAAATGTCAGAAATGTGTTGGAAATTGTTGACGTTGCAGGCAATCCCTAGAAATTCTTGTTACATTTCTAAATCTTCATCAATAAAAATAATAAAAGCAATAGGCTAAAATATATCTTCGCTAACAGCGCTTTCATTCGTTGGTATTTGGTCAATAAAAGGTCTACGATGTAAAATTGGGGGTGCTGATGGCGAGTAGTCAGCGTGTTGGCTCTGCAACCAGAAAGACCCAGGTTCGAATCCCAGCCGGGTCAAATCAGAAAAAGGTTTTTTCTGAGTTTTCTGTGCTACAGCACTCTCCTTCGTCGGTATTTGAACGTCGGCGAAGTAAAATAATAATAAAATGGCTCAATTAGCTTAAAAATAATGCGTAAAAAAAAAAAAAAACATCAGAGACGCCGCAACTTTGCTTTATAATTTACACGCAACTGCAAAGTTGCGCAAGAATTAAGCTCTATCTTTCTACCACTTTCACCACCTGTCTGTTTCTTCCCTATCCTTCTCTCTTCTTCCAGTGCAATGCATTGCATATGTAGGGGATAGCCCCTGAGCACTGGTCCAAGATAAAAAAAAAAAAAAAAAATAATCAATAAAGTGAGCCTTCTATAGCTTCATAATGAAAATTATTACGTCAAAGACACAGCAATTTTGTTTAATAATTTACCGCGCAACTGCAGAGTTGTGGTAGTACCAAGCCACATTTCTGTCTCTTCTCTACGCTTCATCGAAATGTTTTAGCAACGACATCTCTCGAACTGATCAGTCGATTTTAGTAAAATCAATCACCTACGTGCATAGAAAGAAATGTTAGTTTTTATTTTTAATTAACACCTTTAATTAATGAGAATAATATATTTTTGAATTAAAAGTTTAATCACTTCAATTAAATTTAATATTAATTTCTGAACTTAATGCTTAACGTTAGAATGGATAGTATGCATAGAAAGCGGGTATGTCGACTAGCAACTTTAAACCTATGTAGTTGCCAAACCAATACTAATAGAGTATTGGAACTTCGGCTCTAGGATATTCAAGTTTTTTTGTGTCATTATGTTAACCATTTGTGAAATTCTGTTCAATGCTTCCATAGCTATAAGCTTCCAAAAGAGATACCTACACATAACGGGGATATCCGTGTACCCAATAGTTTTTATATGAGAAAATTAATGAATAGAACCTTTTATCAAAGATTTTATCATGAAATTTTTACTGGCTTTCTTCATCCTGCTACAGTCGGTATTGATGGATCGCTTTTGAGAATAACTTCTTGTGATCGATTCTGGTAACTCTCTATGGTATTTTTGTTGTGAAGTACTTAGTTATATATGCCGTTATATATAATATGCTGAAAAATAATGACAATTGCCAACGTTTTATAGCGGTTTGTAGTGTACTCTGGTCCATGACGTCAACGCCATCTTCGGTTTTATCATAGTGCATGGACGAAAGCAGAAACTCAGCTTTGTTTTTACGGGGAACATTAAACATATAGTTAAATTTGTTCGGAATCCCAACGTCGTTGAAGAAATAGATCTATTCCTCTGCGCTTTCATTTCTTCCGGAATATTTTTTTATATTTTTTATATTTTTGTATTTATATTTTACATTTTTTCTTTGTTTTATATTTTTTTTTCTGTGCGTTTCAGCTAGCGTTAAAGTCCAGGATAGTAAATACTCTGCAATCCCAAATGTTGTGAAAAAATTGTAAATTGTTATGTTTCGGCAGGTTGCTCTACATTTTCAATAAGGATCCTTCACTGCCCGTTCGCCCCGTTTATTTTCTCTTCCAAATGCAGTAAAAAAGAATTCGCAGCATCGCAAATTCACCAAAACTTTATTCCGTATTTTGCAGGATTTGATGGGATATACCGCCTGAAACGCCTGCGTAGACGAGAAAGAAAAATTGTGTTTGTAGTGCGAAGCTAAATAATTTTTCATCACAGTCCATAAATATTTTTTCGGTGCAGCTTTATCGCTTTGCATACGTGAAGCCCGAGTATTTGCAGCATCAAACCTTATAAAACGCACTGCAAAAAAACAATTGGTTCCAACTACTGCGCCATACAATGAGAAATTTCTGGCCGCCTTATGGCGTCTCTGACGTTTTCACTGCTGCAACGGTTTGTGTCTGCCATTTTATGTCACGACGTTATACAAAAAAAGAAAGAAATTCGTTTTCCTGTGTAATTGAATATTGTAAAAAATTACAAAAGGGTACCTTGGCATTGTATTTGCGTGGTATTTTTTGGTTATGTGTTCCACGGTTAAATAAATAATTTAGTTTTTTTATATGCAATACACAAAATGACGAGTTATTTTTATTTACATGCTTAACTACTTATTTTTTTCATAAATGCAACACTCATTTTACAAATAAGCATTCGAATTGAATTAAAATGTTTTTTGCCACTAAAACTTTATTTGAAATATTCAAAATATTTCATTAAATTTTTAATTGTTATTATTACTAATTAATTCAACTAATTAATTGAATAATAATTTAATTGATACTATTAATTTCTTTGCAGGTGAATATCTAATTAATTTTTAATTGGTATTACAAAATTTTTAGTTAAAATTTAGTTTTTTCCGATATGGCGCACAGAATTAGTGTCTCCTTCAACGGTTTTCATTGCTAAAGATTTCTTAAATACATGGCCAAGTGCGATGTACATACTTTCATGGGAACATTATCGTAAAAATAATTAGGTTTTTGGAAGCTCAGAGTGAAATCGACTTTTCAAACAAAATTTTATTAAAATATACATTTCGGAATTTCATCCGATATCGAATGCCGTAATTTGGGCCAAGTACTTTCTCAATACCTGGAAATGAAAATATTTTTACACACAGTTTATGATTCAAAAGGATCTCTTATATTACTTTGCAAGATTTTAAATACCATTTCTAGGTCATGGAGATACAACACTTAAGTTTAGTGGTGTTTTCTTTTCATCTAAAACTGAATAGCACAATCCATTATTCCACTGCAGAACCATCTGACCGCATTTTCAAAGACAACATGAAGTGCAAATATTTTTAATAAACAAAACGATACATTAACACACCTAACACTTCTAAAAGCTTGTATAATCGTAGATTCAAGTTGCTGTTTTTTTCAAGAAGTGCAATTAGTTTTAGGGTTACATAAAATAAATCATTAATTTTGACAATTTAAATTTTATTTAATTTACAATGTTTGAACTGCCAACCGACTAAGAAAGGGCAACATAGAAATCAAAAACACCATTGCCTAATTTTGAATAAACCATTGAAAATTGTGATTGATGGACAAATAAATGAGGTATAAAATTAAATAAAAAGAAAACATTAAATCATTTAAATGTTTCAAAATAAAAAAAAAAAAATTATAAAACTGATAATCGTGATAGTTTTGAGAAGGTCAAGACCATAAAAAAATTCTCATTTCAGCTTAAATTTTAAAATAAAACTTATTTATTTATGTAAAACAAAAAATCGAACACTTTACTTTACAGAATGCTATTTGTAAACAAATATTTTAAAACAATTTAAAACAGTTTTTTTGAGTTTCAAAAAATAACAATAACAATAAAAAAAAATCAATCTAATACTTGAAAGTTGGTGGCAAATAGGCATTGTTAGCAGTTGCACCGGAAGCACCACCAGTCTGAATACTGCCGAAATTATTAGATGCTGCTGCGGAGTTACCAAAACCAGCAGAACCACCAATACCACCAGTATTGCTATCACCAGCAGAGTTGGCATCACCTGCGCCCAATGAACCAATAACTGAAGAGACAGGAGCAACACCTTCATCAGTGATTTGGCTGCTGCCACCCAAACCATCATATTGAGCTTGAATTTGCTGCTGGGCATGACTGGCTTCTTCGTTTGTCTTGTATTTAATGAAAAATACTTCAGGTTTGGCAGTGGTGCCGGCCTGTTCAATAACTTCGGCCTGAAAGTCGGATGCATCACTTTTCTTGCTGAGCACATAAATAACAGTCTTTTCCTCAGTAGGAGCTGGACTGATTTTGATGGCAGTCTTTTTGTTTTCTTTGGAGGGTGATTTAATGAAAACTACATTGTAATTCTTTTTGGGTACACCAACGGTGATATGTTTCTCTTTGTAATCATCTTCTCCATCTTCGGGGGCAGTGTGGATAAAGAATCGTTTTGAAATAATGGCTTGCTGTTGTTGTTGTTGTTGCTGTTGATTTTGTTGGTGTCCACCATAGCCGGCGTTTTGCCCGCCTTGAAAGGAATTACCACCTGCACCCGTAGGAGCTCCACCACCAAAGCCGCCGCCATAACTACCAGCTGTCGGCTGTTGATTATAATTGTAACCTTGAGGAGCCGCCAACGACACGGTACATAAACACAAAACCTATTAACACAAATTTGAATCACTTTGTAAATTTTAATTGAAATGTAAATTAACAGTCCTTACAATGAGTCCACGCATTTCTAAGCTTAATTTGCTATTAGATTGAAGTTATTTTGTTATTTAAATTTGTTTTGCTTGCTTTAGCAGTTTAACTTGTACTGGCTCTTATAACACGTTACTAACACTTTATATACCAACACAGCAAGTAAATCTTTTTGATACGGCCATTATAAGCCAATATACGAAAAGAAGAAAAAGAAATATTTCTTTGAGTTCATCACATCCATTGGTAGCATAGCGAGGAGCAGTGGCGAAAATACAGTTTTAAATTATTGCATTCTTTAAAAATATCTATTCGATATTAAACAAATATAATTAAGCATCAACAAACTAAAAATATTCATAATTAAAATCACACAGTCTTAATTTGAAATATGTATCGAAAAGCTTTTTTACTGGAACTGTAAATTATTTTTGCTACATTAAATTTTTTTTTACTTATAATCTATAGATTTTTTGAGGGCTTTTGTGGAAAAGACCTGTAATTAAAACCAATTTTAAAGTGATGAAATTTAATTATTCTTTTTGGCCTTGAATATTTAATTTAATAAACTTTTTAAAATTATGAAAAAGCTTATGATGATATCGTTACGACAAATATATTTTTTAATCATGGACAATTCGACATTATAATTGTGCATCTCCAATCACCTTTAAATGTGCCATAGCATTCACAATCTTAAAACTAAAACAAATCCATATAAATATAATTATATGTCTGCCTATATTATTATATATAACTACTCTTCTTTGTATTATATAAGAAGCAAAGATTCATTTACTTTAAATTTTTTTTTATTTAAAATGCTTGAAAAAAGCACGAAAATAAATAGATTTGTGCCGCAATCTTCTTTCAAAATCAATGTCGTTCGCGCCTAACTTTTCTAACATTTTCGTTTCCATGACAAAATTATCTGATTCAAATGTATATGAAAAAATGATATGTTAAAATGTCCTCCAATGAAGAAACTATGCAACAAAGAAAGCACATATTGTCCATAGCATCAAATATAGTCTATTTAAAAAAAGTTTAAGTTGTGAAAAAAATTTTGGACTAGGCAGCCATAAGTATGTATCGATATGTAAGAGCTCCACATATGGATTGGTAATTGTCCATCTCCAGTTATAGAAATTTGTTGTTTCTCGACATATGTATTTTGACAAAATCTAGTGCTGAACTGCATTTTCATTTAAGTCGAAAACCTCGCGTAAAACAATAGATTTTCCTTAATCCAAAGAAAAATTTTATTGTATACACGATTCCACCCAATATACATATACTTTTCTTAAATTCTTAATTTATTCATGGTTATTCTCAAATAATTTTTGAAGTTTTCACATGAAGATGTGAGATTTCTTAGCTTTTTAAAAAATTTGGTTGACGCAATATACGAGTATATGAGAGCTCAACGAAACAACAAACATTAATAAATCATATAATAATAATAAAAACACATTCACGAAATCACTGAACAATTTTAATTAAAACAATGAAAACGTTTCATTAAACTAATAAATTTATATAGTATATGGAATGAAAGTCCGTCATTATGTTCGTGAAACAATTATAGTCTCTTAATCTAAAAACTTCATTAATGTTATGGGAAAGTGGGAAATATAATGTCGAAATTTCATTTACTTAATGAATAGTTTCATTATATTTTGAACATAGATTTGCAAAACAAAACATATATATATTCTCGATTGACATAATGAATAGATTCGTAAGCTCACTTATAAGGACAAATTTCATTGATTTAATGAAGAAATTCACTGTCTAAATGAAGAGCACATATTTCAGAACAGAACAGTAAAGCGAATTTATGAACGACAGTTTTCTGAAATGTAAGTAAAATGTTAATAAAAACTTTCATTTGAAAAAACATATGTGCTTGTTAATTTTACTAATGAAGACAGCAGCATTTGCCATTTATATTCATTTAGTTATATACTAACAACGGGGCGATGTGGCAAAATATGATGAAAAGTTCTTGCCATGAAAATTTAGTGTTATGTTCAATGGACTGAGCACATTTCTCTTACCTCAATACCTCTTACATCCGACATTATGTATCGACCGGTGCTTTAAAGTCTATTTTGAAGTTGGGGTCAGTAGAGAGACAACTTCATTCCTGAGTACTGGTCCCAGATAAAAAAAAAAAGACTAAACCTGAGTGCCTTACCCACTGCCTATTGGCTCTTCCCATTTCTCATCTCCCCGCATTCCCCAGCAAAATTCCGGTCAACAAAACGCTGCTACATGTCCGTTCTTTGCAAGTGTATCTGCAGCATTGTTTCCCGTTAACCAATAAAAATACTTATAATTTTATTGGTTACACCACTGTCATTGTTGACTAACGATTGTCTGCTTAATGAAAATTGAAAAAATAAGACAAATTAAAACATAACATGACGTAGCAATTTTTATGTTCGCCAACTGGCAAATTCTCTATAAGAAAATATTTTTTTCAATATTAAATTTGCTACCTGAGGAAGAAGTTCTATCGTACGAGGAATATAGCCGTGTGCAATTTTTTCATTTGGACAGATTATAAATTACAAAAAAAAAAAATATTTCAAATTTGTTTCGAAAAATTCGCCATCGAAAAGAAAAAAAATCAGCCGGACAAGGGTGTTTAGTCATTTGCATGGATAAAAAAGGATAAAAAAAATCTCAGCTGTACGGTGAATTGCATCATTAAGAAATTCTCAAATACTCCCATACTTTCTCTAAATGCAAATAGTTTTAAATCATCTTTTCGACATATAAATGGGAGAATCATATTTGATATTGTCTCGAGCCAAGGGAAAAAAAGTATTTAAACCGCAGTGCAAGGTTATTCAACGATTTCATAAACAATTTAGAAATCTTTAGAAAAGGCAATTATTTTAAAATGTTAAAAAAAGTATGGAAAACTATTGGCCTTGTAAGTGAATAAATATGCATGTTGTTTGTAAACAAACTCCATTGAAGACGAAACTGCACAATGTGAACTTTTTGATTTGTGTCCATAAATATGACGACTCCATAGAAATAAAATCTGTAATGGCACTTTTACGTTAAAAAATTATGTTAATAATAATATTGTTAACAGTCTGCTGTTTTTTCTTTCGTTTTTTTCTTAACGGAAATGAATTATATCTTGGCTGTGTGTTTTAATTAATCAATTCAAGGAGCTTTGAAACAAATTTAGTTTGGCAATTAATTATAGACAATAAGATTAAAAATATTTACACGATTATCGTATATAATAATTATATTGTCAAACATTTAAATTTGTTAAAAAAAAAATCAACTTATTACTTAAAAAGAGGCGTATAATTTTTGACTGGCCCAGCCGAAAGGAAAAAGCCAGCACCAAGGTAAAATTGTATATTTTCTTCATTTCTGTAGACATTATTAAAAAGTAAGCTTGTAAACAAATTACAAAACCAAAAATTATTTTTTTTTTAATTTATCGGAATGCGTAGCACGCTGTATTTCACTATCACTTAGAAAAGAGCATAAGGACATTTTCATTAATACAAGTAATTTATTTATTTGGAAAATGATGAATGTTCAACGTCTGTGCAATGCACTGCACCGATACAGGTTGGAAAAGAACGGTGTATATAAGGAACAGATAGTGAAGAGAGAGAAGATAGATAGAATGCTTAATTTTTACGCAACTATGCAGTTGCGTATTTTGTTAATTTGTTATGCAAAGTTGCAGCGCCTCTCTCTTTGACGCATTGTCTTTTTCGCTAAAGGAGAACCATCTTAATTTTTGGTTTACTTCGCCATTCTATTGCTCAAAGATGGGTGCTGTTAGCATGCAACACTTTTGTCTGGAAGGGGATTGAACACACGATCTTCTACCTAGAGAGTTAAAGCTTTACAGTGTTCTGCCAACAGGGCTTCAACCAGTTGTGACAGCTCTCAACAAAAAAATTAAATTTATGTATTTTTTTATTTTTAATGCTAACATAAGGCAAGAAAAATATATTATCATACTTAAATCTTTATTTTTTAATATTAGATATGTACATATTTTCATTGAATAAAAAATTCATTGATATATTTTCTTTCGAAATAGTTTCACAACTTTTTAATGAATCTGTGAATACTGGACACTTAAATAAAAAAATAAAAAAATAAAAAAAAATCAGAAAGGAAAAAAAGTTTAATTATAAAAATGTGAACATAAATACAATCGAACTTCCCTATAACGAACTTCAATATAACAAATGTTTCTCCATACAGAATTGTTTTCAAAAACGCTGTTATTTTTTTAAGGTTTTCCTTACATTTTTATCTCGCTATACCGAATTTTTCTGCAGCGTATTTTTCTCTATAAAGAGGTTTTTATTGAAACACAATTTTGATATGCTACATAAACGCCATGAAGTTGAATTTAGTCTAAAGTCTAAAATAAAACAAAAATAATGACTTTTAGTCAAACTGTGTCATTTGTTTGGATCGAAGCAACCATTAATTGAAATAAAAAGCAAATTTTTGCATGAAATACAACGTACATATTGAAATATGACAGGCTCTCCATAACGTATTTTCTTTATAACGTAAAACTTCGTCAGTACCCATTTATTACGTTATAGAGAAGTTCAACTGTATTAATAGAAATATACAAACGTTTAGTAGCCGGTCGATGCGGTTTATATTTGCATAAATTTGTCGTTATTACAATGAGCTTCGCTACCGTAAATTATTTATTCATTTTAATTAGTTGTCCAATAATGCCTTTCTAATTTCCTGTCATCTTGTCTTATATTCTTCTTATCTCATTTCCCACATAAACTCTTTGCGTACACCTCAATTTTTATTTTAAAAAATGTATAAGGTTTAAATGTGACCCATATGGATAGCATTTCTTTTCCTGAAGCCATTTGATGTAAGAAGAAATAATATTGTGAAATTATAAGACTGTCAGCAGCTTGAAGAGCGCTGAGTTCATGGTCGTTTTAAAAGATAATTAAAAGAGACGAAAAATTAAATTGAAAATTGTTTAATTATTGACAGACGAAAAGGTATAAAAAGAGGGTAACCTGTTTCGCTTAATTATTACAAAAGTGCAATAGAAATAAATTTTATTTTAATGTACATACTTTCAATTAATATTCCATGGTAGTAAATTTTAATATTCATTTTACCAAAATAGTTGTATAAAATCACTAATCTTTTTAATTAATTGTATTGTAATAAACGGTATACGAGGAGAAGTTAAGTCATCATACTCGTACTAAAAATGCGGGATATGCATTTATATGCTGGCTATGTAGTACATACATACATACATACATACAGATATCTATTTTTACTTTATCTGTTGTTTTTTAGGCAAATTAAAAAATATATACGATATAAAAAATATATACAGCTGTTAGAGAGCATACCTATGCGAAAAGAAGGGATACTCTTTCCCTAGCCCGAACGTAGTAGACGCGGAAATAAAACTATACGAGCAATAAATAATTTTGTACAGCTAGGCTGTACTTAATAATAATTAGCAATTAGTTCTTAAGATTTGAATACTTATTGTTAGTTCAATTGATTTTGAAGATTCAATAAATAATATATATTGTGTAAAAAAAAAAAAAAATTTGTCAGTTATTGCCTACAAGATATTCCGCAAAATTATTTTGTCGTGAAGTTTTCATTATGTAAGATTATATTTTAAATTTTAATTTTAATAAATCACTAGACTATTTGATGGAAATTTAAACTTTTTGTTATTTTTCTTAAAAATTCATTTCATGGCAAAGAATAAAAAATCCAACATAACAAATTGAAATTGTTACACCAAAATTAATGCAAGATTTTACAATTTTGTCACCTATTGTACCGTGTAATTTTTTTCTACTGACTTTGGGACCACAACACTACTGCAATAATAACAGCAAATGCGAATATTTTGTACATATTGGCACACCCTGTACAAACATATGTGTATATCTCTTTTAAGTATAATAAATTTTATTAAATATATTATTTTAAATACCATAGGGACTTTGAGTGAGAAAATAGAGTAAGAAAATAAATAACATATAAGAAATTAAGTTGCAATAAAAAACTGGGGAAAATCATTGCGTTAATGTATTCGTTAATGTAATTAGGATGGATGGCTTTTAATTAAGTCATTACAAAAATGAAATTTAAATTTCTTGCTAAATCAAGGCATTTTTTAAAGCAGTGACATGATTGTAAAATAAAAATCATTTAATTTAATAAAATGCATGTGTTAATTAATTGGAAGATTTTGGTCG
Organism: Dexiosoma caninum; assembly: GCA_963924685.1. Lineage (NCBI taxonomy): Eukaryota > Metazoa > Arthropoda > Insecta > Diptera > Tachinidae > Dexiosoma > Dexiosoma caninum. The sequence goes on from OZ004725.1 coordinate 90,623,155, forward strand.
AGCCAGTCAAATGTGATGTCAGCACATTGGAAGATGTCCGCTGTCAAAAAGCATAAATTATTTCCTCATTGATACGCCGAAATTCATCATTCAGAGAATCAGTTTTTAATTTATTTCATTCAGTGTTTCGAGTGGTCACACTATAAAATAGTCCAGCGTCAAATTACAAAACCAAGAAAGCCAATTAATATCGTTAAATTGAAAAATTATGCAACTATGTTACCAGTTGAACACAAAATCAAACAATTCCCATATATTTCTCTTACCCATACAATGTAACAAAATACATTTTTTTCACCTTTCTTATATAAATTTGGACATATGTATGTGTGTAAGCATTTTAATAAATTAAGCTTAAGCTAAATTTTGGAGGAAGAAGTTTCAATAAATTATTAATGGAATTTTGTTTTCATTCATGTTGAATACACTGTTCGGCCTATTCATCAGCACTTCACATTATGTGCTGTTGCACGTATGGATAATTTGTAAAGCAGAGTTGTAGCGCCATTAACTTTTAAACCAAATGACAATCATTTTATTTATTATTTAAAATATCACCTCAGAAACAGGTCTAAGTTAATTACAGGGAAAATAAGCCATATTATATATATCAGTCCAAATATGAAAATATTATCTTTATTTTCAATACTCGTAATAATATCAAATTGAATTAAGTTCACTAATTCAATATTTTGCCGCTTCTTTGAATATCCTCTTTAACACAATAAATATAATACGGCAAAAATGTGTCACAATGAAAAGAATTATCGAATTTACAAGAGCTTGTATCGCATACATTGTATTAAATACAAAACATTTTTGTTTATTTATGATATGAGGGGTCTAGTGTATATTGTATGAATGTAAAAAATATTTTGTATTTGAAACGTCAATAATTAAACAAGTAGAAACATAAAACATTTGTTTGTTTTATATACCTTTATGTATATGTATTTCTTGCCTCATTAATTACGTTAATTTCCATTTACATTTTTCACTAACAACATCTTTAATTTTAAGGCTGCCAATATGAAATACATTTGCGTTGGCATTCTTTTTACCAATAATTGGCATTTACATTACAATACAACTTCTCATCGAGTTGGAATTTTTGAAATTTATATAGTTCGTAATTTATATGGTTCTTTCGAGATATACAGGGAGATACTGAGAAATTTCAAGAAATTCTGTTCAGCCGTTTAGCTGTCCAGAAAGCACAAGCACACATACATATATACATACATCCGTTCCTACAAACATGTAATTTTTATATTAAAATAGCTTTTACTCTCGGCTTCGCTACCGTTATTATCTCTATCAGATATAAAGTTTCGGAAATGCATATCTTAACCCTACGTCGCCTCCTGCTTCTATTTAAAAAACATATTTGTAGCATATGTGCCATTTTAGACGCAAAAACATAAATACATTTAAATTTCATTCAAATCGGTTAGATGGTCTCGCGGCATGGAAATTGCCCCTACCTTCCCTCGTGGTCCTAGTTTTAAGAAAAGTAATACCTTACAACCTTCTCGGAGATGCACAATTTCCAATACAACTCAAATACATCTAAGTTTTAAAGTTCATCAAAATTGGGTATGTAGTTTTGGAGAGGCCGAAATTTCCCCCTATCGCCCTTCTGGTCCTACTTTTGAAAATGTATATAGCATGTGTGAATTTATGGACGCAAATCTATCTATGTTATAAATTTCATTAAAATCGGTTTGAACCTTTCGGAGGGGCAGAAATTTCCTTCCTATCGCCCTCCTGGTTCTAGTTTAAAAAAAAAGATTACCCTATAACCATTCCGGAGTTGCACAGACTAAGTGCTCCAAATTTCATTGCGATTGGTCCACAAATGGCGAAGTTAAGATCGTTTATATTATAAAATCTGTACAAAACCATGTGGAAAGAGTAGCGTAATTAAAAAAGTAGGCGTAAAAGTGGCCGTGAAAAAAAAAGTAGCCTATAATTCATTCAAAAGTCCCAATTATAAGGTGTAAAAATTTCAGGAAGATCGGTCCAGCGGTTTGGGCTCCTATAAAGTGCAAACAAACAAACAAACAAACGAACACACAAACACATATTCAGCTTTATATATGTGACAGCGCATAGAGAAAGGGATCTAAGGGTAAAAAAAAGCAATTTTCACTTTTTTTTTTTTGATGTGGACAACATCTGAGCATCGAATGAGACCGATCCCATGCCCCAAAAGTGTTCCCTCCCAGAGATATGCGCGTTTTATGAAGTGATTGTACACCAAAGATACATGTATTTAAATCTTTAAAAGGGCTCTCCTGAACAAAACCGGTTTTTACCCTTAGGTTCCTTTCTATTTTGCGCGTCACATATATAGATATTAAAAAACAATAATTTTTATAAGTAGTTTCGGTGCATCTATTGCATACGTAGGAGACAGCTCCTGAGAACTGGTTCCAGAAGGCTTTGAAATTTTACAGCAAATACAATTTGGACATGCACAAATTAAAGGAAATAACTTGATATAATAAAAAGCACCAATACTGCCCAATACCAGAGGTGTGGCAATGCTACTTTACAAATTAACAAAACGAGCAGCATGCCGATTTAGATTTTTTAATGAAATCGGAAACCCTTCAGCCATTATTAGCAAATTTTCATATATACTATATTAAAATAGTTCTCTAAGAAAAATTACTTTAGTTTTACTATAAATTGTTAACACTTTTATTATGCACTCCCGCATAAAAATTAATATAATGGGCACATAAATATGTAATGATCTATGTATGGCTTCATTATTTTATTTACTTTTAGACAGAGGAAACACTCTTTATATTTGATCCACTCAATTTTTACTTTGCTTTTGTTTTCGCCAAATGCTGTACACTTAAAGCAAAAGTATATTTGGATTTGTTTTTAATTGAATCTAATAAGAAGAGAAGTGTTTTGTTTAATAGTGTGAGTAATAACTTTTAAGTCATTTTACAACTAAAGTACTAAACCGATCTGTATAAAATTAAGATTGTGCACATCTGCGCCGAAAAATCCTTAAATCCATATATATCTTTTCAAAATCGTTGCAGTAGTGCGTCTACAGCCGCTACAGGGATTACAAAAAACGTATTTGTTTATTCATATATAGATTATACATAAATACTAGTTTGTACAGATTTATTACAAGTGCATATGTAACACAAAAATTTAAAAAAGCTACGATTTTTATTTTAACAAAACAAACACTTTTATTTCAGATAACAAATATAAATAACAAAAAAATTCTATCACGCAAGATTTAAAAAATATCAAAACATCAATCCCCTTATGCAAAAACGATTGTTAAAGTCAATGTTTGCTTGAAGTAGACATTGTGGATGGGAAACTGGTTTTAACGTACACTTCAAATTTAACAATCGGTTTATTTAAGAGGGCAATTGTTTAATATTTCTTTATGGGAGGTAAATAAGAGCTTTGGATAGACATAGTACTTTGGCTACCACTGGCAGCTGATTCAGAAGTTCCCAAAGAGCCAATAACGGAAGATACTGAAGCGATGCCTTCATTTGAAGTAATCGATGTGCCTCCCAGGCGATCATATTCAGCTTGAATATTTTGTTGAGCATATTCAGCTTCTTCGTTTGTCTTATATTTAATGAAAAATACTTCCGGTTTGGCTGTTGTGCCAAGAGGTTCTTCAACATGAGCAATAACATCGCTGCCAGTATCCTTCTTGGCGAAAACATAAATAGCAGTCTTTTCTTCGTTGGAGGCAGGAATGATACGAATTTTAGTTTTCTGAACAGTTCGAGTTGGTGATTTAATGAACACTACATTGAAATTTTTGCGTGGTTGGCCAACTACAATATGCCTTTGTTGAACTTCAACTTGTTCTTCCTCTGGCGCAGAATGAATGAAAAAACGTTTTGAGATCAACGGCTGTGGCAGGTAACTCAACATACTATGGCCTGCAAAAGTAGAAGCAGCTTCAGTTGCTGGAGCAAAATGTACATTATTAAGTTGACCAGGGTAAGTATAGCCTTGTGGTGCGGCAACAGCCATAGCAGCGAAACAAATAATCTAGAATTTAAAAAATTATTCAATTCTTGTAGTCAAATTAAAAGTTTTTGTTTTATCGGAAACGAATATTAATTACTATAAATCCACACATATTGCTGTTGAAGGATTTAAGTAAAATCAGTTGATTATTGTCGAACAGTTATATTTGGAATACGTTTTGCATACAACAGTTTTACAGTATTTATAGTTGATCTAGAAATTTACTAAAATACCAACAATTTAATGAACTTTTGTTCAATTGCCAAAGACACATAGACATCATTAGATATAATAAGAGGTCAATGTTTGGAGACGATCGATTGCGAGTTTTTATTTTTGTTTTGTGTTTTCTTGTGAACTTTTCCCAATATTTTATGCTGGTACTATTGCAATACTGTGGATTTGTAGATTTTGTTAAAAACGCTATTAACGATATTTTATTTAAATTAAGCAGTCTTTAATAAAAGTGTACGAAACATTTCTTGTTATTACTGTTTTCTTTTTCGATGGCATGTACTGACCGTTTTCTTTTAAATTTCGAATTTATTTAATATTTAACAAAACAGTCGATGTATTCCTTTAAGCGAACGACAAGCGAACAACTGATCCTAAATATGAATGAATTGAACAGGTACTTGTTATAGCAAAATGTTCTTTTTTCTTACTTCCTGTTTCCGGCAGCGGAAGCTGTATTAAATCTATTAAGAAAAATACAATTTTAATAGCTTTTAAAAGAAAATATTTTAATGTTTCATTTCTCAGTTGTTTCTAATTTTTGTGTTTCATTAGCAATGACACATATTTTTTCATTAACATAAAATTTATTAGAATAATTATACCACTGTGATTTTTGTCCCTGCCCTAGGGTCATTCTACACGAGTTTGTTAGCGAAAGTTGTAGCGAAGCGTGGCGGATAGATAAAGTAGCACGAAATGTCAATGCATGCGATAATTTAATATTTTTTCGTTTACATTTTTCCCTCGTTTGTATTCTTGTTGTGCGTGTGTTTTTTATTAACGGTGTTCCAGAATTTTGTACTACTTTTTAGTTTTAGCAAATTGACGATATCATATATGAACATTTTTTATATTCTTTGCAAAAAGTATTTGCCGTTTGAACATAAAAACTATTAGCAAAGTTACAATTTTAGTAAATTTATAATTTTATATATTAGAAATAATAGTGTAATTAAATACATACATACGTGGCAACACCGAGAAAATGTCAAAATGTGCCGCGACTGTGGCAATGAAAAGCATAAAATGTAAATGCATGAGGGGTCACAGGGACAAAAGTCACAATGTGAATATGATATTAGCATGCGTGGAGACTTCCCCTAATATGATGAGGTTAAAATTTAATAAATATATGTGAAGGGATTGAAGCAAAAGCGTTGTGACGGTGGTGAACGTCAGAATTTACGCGGTGTTAAGAGCACCGTGGGGTTAGACACTATGCGCAGGTAATCTTGAACACAATCTGTGCTCTATCAAATAGTAAAACACTTTTTTCACATTCATGAAGTGCTTGAAATGCATAGCTAAAATGTAGTTAGTAAACGCCTGTTGCGAAATCACGATCAAGTTTGGCCTACCAAGTTTTAATCCACTCCCACTTTTTACTAACCCACTCATACTTTTTATAATTTGATGCGAACTTGCTTTAAAATTCTTAATATTTATGGGCAAGAAAACAGATGATTACTATTCTTAAGAACAGCGATGTCATTTTGATAAATGAACTAGCTTTAAAATTTTTTTTCGTGGACCAGTGCTCAAGTGACGTCACTTACGTAGGACATGCATTACACCGGAACTAGAAGAAGAGGTTTTGAAGAGGAGGATAGTTGGAGTAGTGTTTGTAGACATTAGGCTAGAACTTTCCAACATCACAATTGACAGTGAAGACTTTTGTGTGGAGTCCTTTCCACATACCAACAGTTCGGCTAACAATCGAATTCTCTATATATTGTGTAGTATAATTCATTTCATTTATTAATTATTTCCATAATAACCTAGCCTAGTAGGCCGTAATCGGTTTCACTATTCTACTCATGAATATTCTACACACAATTGGATTGTAAATCAACTACAAATGGATGGACTCTCGAAGACAACTTCGTCGTACTCGATAACGTTCGAGTTTCGAGAACAAGCTTCTTAATATCAAAAGAAAAGATTCCCTTGACGTAGCAATAAAATATCAAGACACTTCCCATATCCCATAAAAATCCGAGGCACTTAAATGCTTTTTAATTGCTTAAAACAGACGCGCAGCCAACCTCACAGCCATCAATACACATGAATTTTGGAGTGCTGTATGTGTAAAAAACTTGATAGAAAAATTTTATCGTGTGGCTACAGACGTAGTGAACTGTGTGGTTAAATTCCGAAAAAAATACAAAAAAAAATAATGTAATACAGCTACTTAATAATTGTTGATAGTGACAGCTGTGGTGGGCAGAAGTTCATTACATTGTTAAATTTGCGGTGTGTTATTTGCAATACTTATAATCAAGAAATAAATTACAAGTTTTACTCTCTGGGCAGTCTTTCATCGAATGTGAACAAAATTTTGGAATTAGAAATTGCAAAAAAAAATCTGTCAATCTTCAAGATTGGTAGAAGCTTTTTTATCTTCGACCAGTAATCAGTGGAACAAACCTTCACATGTGTGCATTATGGCAATTTCAAGTAGAAAGTCTACTCCGATATCAATGAATAGTGACGACTTTATAACTCTGAAGCCACTTCAAACATTTTTCAACATTAGTGTACCAGTCATTCAAAAAATGCAATGGTTAGAATTTGAGCTGGCTGATCCTTGAAACCTATCGTACAAAGCAAATCTTATGAACGAGCACAAACCCATAAGAATTCTGAATTCATAATTCAGCAAACTTAATATGACAGGTAATGTCAGAAAGAAAATGAACTCGATTATGTCATGGATTCTGACTATGAGGAATAACAAGAAAACTTCTTAAATAAAAAAAAAATTCTCCCATCATTTGAAATGTTAAATTAAATATTTGAAATAATCAACATTTACCTATGTAATTTCATAAGCAAATTGGCGGAATGTATAATTTGAATAAAATTAATTTATATATTATCTTATAAGCTAAAAGGCTTGTTTTAATTTTTTTCGATATTTCGTTAACATCTTCAGGAAATTTTTATTAATTTTTATAAAATTTTTTTCTTTTAAATTAATATCAAATATATGAAATATATATATATATATATATTTAGGAAATATTAATTTCGAAAAAAAAAAATTTTATAAAAAATAATAAAAATTTCCTGAAGATGTCAACCGATGGTTAACGAAATATCGAAATGTAAAATAAAAAATAACAGCAAACCTTGAAGCTTAAACGATAATATATAAATTATTATTAATAGATAATATATAAATTGTTATTAAAATAAATAAGGTTAAAAAATAAGAATTAAAAAATTTGAAAACGTTTTTACATTATATCGATAAATTTTTACTTTAGGCTCCTCAGTAGCCTGGGTTTGCCATTTTTATTCCGCCCTTTGACCGCTTTTTCTTACAGGCCAGTTGAAAAACAATTTTTAAATTTTTGATAATTTAATAGCATTTTAATTATTTTGATGTCAATCTAGCGATTTATTTCTATTTGCTATTTCTAGTAATTGGATTTTATGAAACATAGTTAAGTTTTATGAAGTCAACATTACTATTCATAGCAGAACGTATTTGGAATGTTAAAGTTAAGCGCTACAAAACAATACGCTGTTATGAAAAAACCATTTGCTTTAAAATACGCATATAATTATTCGTTCCGCTAAATATAAGTTTATTTTTTTAAAATACTCTTCATTTCATAATCGAGTTAACAATTGCTAATCAATATTTTCAAATTACACAAATATTTATTTTTTTCAAACATTTTAATCAAATCATATAGCACACTGGCTACTGTGGCGTTTAAATTAAGTAAATCCAGGTCAATGTGCAATAAACAATAACAGCAGTTCCATAACAGATAATAACCATCACGTTTTTATGTTCATAACTTAAGTCGATATTATTTTAGCAATTTTTAATAAAAATTATTAAGGTTGCGAAGAAGTTATTAATCATTTTTTTTTTTTAATTATTTTCTTTCCTATAAAGCGATTCAATTTCAGCAAGTGTCTGATGTATAATTAATTTTAAGTAAACTTTGCAAAATATTTTTTTGTAATAAAAAAAATAACAAAGCAATTGTTTAAATGATTTTTTAATTTCAATCTTTCACTACCTCTATCGCCGACAATTAGAAAAGAAATAATCGCAAACCAAATAAAAGCCGCAATAAAGAAAATTTAACTTAAATGGCCAAGAAAAAATTGGTTGTGATGATTTAAAACATTAAACGAATGCCAGTTAAATGAATCAAAAGTCGGAATTAAAAAAAAGATGTGTTTGCCGTAATGCGGATTACAACAATACAAACAAGAAACAAATAAGAAGAACCAGACAGTCTGAATAAAAAATAAAACGAGCTTTTTCATGGTGCTGAAACATGGAATGTGTTTAATTTTTATTTCCGTTTTTTAATAAAATATACACAAATACAAAGCAAGTGTTCAATGCAAAAGCTTATAAGTTCATTTTTAAAAGCTTTAAGGTGTTACCATACTAACGTCCACAGTATAACAAATTGTTAAAAAAAAAATTTAATATAAAAAAAAAATTCGAAACGAAATAACACGGAAGAACAAAATGAAATGAAATAAATCCCATATAAAAAGCTTTTGCGCGTAATTTTAATATCAAATAACTTCCAAAAAATTAAATAAATCCGAGAGAGCTTAAAGTTATTTCATAATGAAATTACTCTCACATTCGTGCGAAAATTTATTGGGACTAATTTAATTTGTTCCCAGGGATTTATTGTACGCGGGAGTTATTTCAAGCAGCCTGTAGAATGAAAGAAATTCCTTCTCCCATTTACAATAAAGAATTATTTTTGGGGTGATATTGCATTGACTCAATTATGGCATTATCATAATGGAGTAAGTGCCCAACTTTGGGACTTTCTTTCATTTAAGTTTTGGAGCAAAATAATCCATTATTTTGTGGCGATATTTCAAAAAAGATATTGGAGTAATTTTGCATAATGAAAAATGGCTTCATTTCACATTTTTCGGACTTGTTTCGCTGCGCCTAACTTGTTATTTTCTAAACAGCCCCAAAATCTTGAGTTGCGGTAAAAAGTCAGTTTTTTTTTGTTTTAGAAAACAGCATGTTGTTCCGTTCTGTTAGAGTTTGTCAGTGTGATTTAAAATTGTTGTCTATAGTTTGTTTCTTAGCAACTACCCCATGTAGTTTTGACTGTCTGTATGTTATCGATCCTTAGACTATATAAAATTGATAAATTTGAAATAATTGTAAAAAAAAATTATTCTGAAGGCAATTACGACCTTGAGCTTGAGGAATATTGCCAATGTAATTAAAATGAAAAGGTAAAATAAATAGTGGAAAACAATTAAATTTTTTAAGTTTTTTTTTTCGTTAACGTCATGTAGAAAGGCCCTAACTTTAATTTTTAACAAATTTACTTTTTCAGGATTCCCATTCATTTCACACAAATACACTTTATCATGAAAATTTAATGCACTAGTCACAAAAATACCGGTTGTTCAAGCATTTACATTGCGATGATAATACCAGATTCTATTATATTTTGTCTTCATCTGTAAAGTAACAATTATGTTAGTTAAGATCTTTCTACATGACACCAACGAAATGGAAAGAAGGTTATAATGCTGAAGAATATAAAACTGAACATTAAAAATCAATCACCATGTGAGTGTTTTTTTCGTGGCTGATTTAAGTGTTTCTTATAGCTTTTGCTTGAAAAGTATCAACACACTGTGCGACAAATATCTTTCATATCTTTGTTCAGAGAACGTAAAGTCAATATTTTTATAAAATTTTATATCTTGATACCAACATTGCTTAACAACTATTTCATCTTAATATGAAGAAAAGTATTTGAAATAGTTATGCATAAGATCTGTTAAGTCCTTTAAAAAGGATAAAAGATGAGGAAATAAAAAAACAAGTATGCAGTTCGGCGCCTAGAATAATGGGTGTATAGTCTTATTGCTGCCAAAAATATGCTGTCACACACTGTAATTACCATCAGACCACGGAGAAAAATATGAACAAGACAAAAAAAAAATCCAATTCGTGTCAAAAGCAAGTCAAGTTCATTAGGTCTTCACTCATCTAATTATTAATTGTTATATCGAATTAATTAAAGGGAGGCATGCATCTATAGAAATTTTATGATAAAAATAAAAACTTTATTAGTCATTCATTGTAAAGACGTAAATATCTTGTCTCTCATGTAATTGAAGTATGTACAGAAATTACATATATTTTTTAATGATGCAGCATTTTTTTATGAAAACAGCTACAATACGAGTAGCATGTTGTTTCACGAAAAGTATTGCTCCTTTTTTTAATTTTATATTTCTGCTATACAAACGTAAGACAGAGAGCAATTTTTTAATATTTTATTTCAGAAATATAAATTGCACTAATTTCTTTCTTTGATTTTCTTTCATATGCACTTGCTTTACGATTGTACAATAATTATCAAGTCTCTATTCCAGCGTGTAGATAAAAAAGTTCTTGAAAGAAAAACCATTATTTTTTAAAGAATTTTACTCAAAAACCCATAGTAAATCAGGTTTTCTGAAGTACAATTCTGATAATTCGTAATCGGAAAACGCCAACATTTTTTACAATTTGATTTAAAGAGATTACGATTTGGTATGTTTGAAATAGTAAGAATACAAAAAAAGAAAAATGTGCACTTTCTATTTATTTATTAAACTAAATAAAACAAAAGCAAATTAAAAAAGAAGCTTTAAAATTCCGATGGATTTAATGAAGGTAAAAAATATTTCAATAAAAATTCCAAAATAAAATTTTTTATTTATTGTTTTTATTTGCCTTGGTTCAAACCGCATTGCATGCAATTAATTACACTTTTTATTTTAAATATACTAATTATCAAATATAATTGTAAATCAAACAAAGACAAACAGTCGCAGAACGGAACGACTTGGTGGTTTTCGTAGACTTCTGCACCTTCATCACCGCGTTCTTCGTGTTTTATATTTCGATTAATATATTTATTTAATTTCAACTATATTTAATAACTTTGTCATAATGAATTTTTTGTTCAATTATGCATATGTTTGTTATTAGTTGGCTTTTGATCTACTTGAGCCAAAGGTTTTTTTGTTTTGATTTCCTCAAGTATGCGTACATTATATTGTATTGCAACGAGCTCATTATCTAAAATCTATTTAATTTTTTTATGTCTGATAACAGATATTTTGATATTCTTAAATAATTTTTAATAAAAATAAATTTGTAACTATAACATTTTAATATTTTTAGTTAGATAGTGCTTTAATTCGAACGTAATTTTGTACATATGTAATTTTTAATTTAAACTTTTTGTAGACTTCTAGATAAAATTGTAAAAAATAATAGTTTTAAATTTTGTTTAGTACATTATAAATATCTAACAATTTACGCAATTTAAAAACTTTTTTCACACCTACTGCATAGGAGTGGAATAACACATGCTAAACGATATATCATTATGTTTTCACATACATATGTATATAATCATAAGATTTTTAAAAGTTAAATTGTGCAAAACTGTGCAAATTCTATACGACAGTTTCTCTCACTTGTACTCAGCAGTGGCTACTATTTGTTTATAAGTTTATTTTTCACCAAACCGTGTCCAGGCAACCTTTCTTTCAACCAAAATTGCTTTGCTTTTCTCTCTCTATTCATGTAAAATATTTTCACTTTATTATTTCGCTATAAAGACAAATTACAGCACTTTAAAAGAGAACAATAAAATGAAAATATATTTAATAAATAAAGATTTCCATTTAATTTAATTCAAACAATACTAAATAACGGTATTTGATTGGGTAATTGCAAATCTGATTGCATTTAACAAGAAATCTACTGAATAATGCAAAAGATTTTTTTACAAAAATTTTAGCAAAAAATTTTTAAAATATATCATAGTGGTATTCGATGTTTAGTGCGTTTTAGATTGCAACTTCTTACACTTGCAACACTTTCGTCATTAATTGCGATCGGCTTTATTTCTTCTTCAGTTTGTAACACTATTTGCAAACTAAATGTCTGTGATAAAAAAAAATTAAGTATAACAAATACTGTTTTTCAAATTCAATACAATTGTCCAAATTAACATACTTCCATATCATTTGCTTGCTCCAAATAATTTAAAATGCTTTGGATTTCCTCCAGGGTCCACTTTTTATTTGTTTTTTCTCTTTTCTTTTCTTCAACTACCGACGCCATTATTTTAAATTGAAATTAATTTTTTTGTTACATATTTTCATTTTGCAACACAGTTGCAAAAAGAGCTATACAATTTTCAGTATGGCAAAAGCGCAATGGTGTAAAAAAAGCAAACTTGTATATTTTGTTGTTGGATTGCAAACAAAAGCTACAAAGTTTTGGATTTGCAATGTTGCAAGACCATTTGCACCAAACATCGAACTCCGCTCATATGTTAGTATCTGCTGTAATTAGTTGTCATACGACGTCGTATTCCCATAGCACATTCAGAACACTGGGGAAAACTATGGGATGACGGCGACTCCTCCATATTGCCTACGTCTACAATTCTGTAAAGAGTCTTGAAGGATGACCAAAAAGTGTATTGAAAACAAGCAAAATAGATTTGTTCTTGATAAATTTTTGTAAGCCCAAATTAATAGGCCCAACTAATTGATACTACTTATAAAGGCACTATAGATGGTGATGAAATGGGAAGGCATAGTGTTTAATTCCGGCACAACTATAGAAGTTGTTAATTTTTATTAAACAAAAAAAAAGGCCTTGAACTCGAGAAATTACTGAAAATTACTATTAAGAAGAGGTAACAAAAACTAGAACGATTATTATTTATGATGTTTTTTAGAAGTTCAATAATTAATAACATTCTTTTCTTTTTAATCTTTATTCTTTTAACTTATTTCTTATAATAAATATTTCTATATTCTCTTCCAAGCCTAAAAGTTTATTTATTTTTCTTGTTTCATGAAGATGTTAACCGATGGTTGACAAAATATCGAGAAAAGAGAAAAAATAAGCTTGAAATTTAATATAGAAATATTTACTAATATATACTATTCATTATAACGACATCAGTATTTGATAAAAAATCCATACGTATAGAAGGTGTTCAATTCAGCAATAATTCTTCGGAAGGGGTTAAAATTTATGTAATTGGAACGTAATAATTGCAGTTTAAGAAAAATGTAGTTTCGACTTGGTCGATCTGCAATAATTAGATTAGATAATTAGGGTGCCACCGAGGAGGAGGTGCTGGTTCGATTCCCGATTGTCTACAGACAAGCTTAAGAGCTTCGTAGAGTTTGTATTGTCTTTTAAAAAAAAAAAAAAAATCTATTTTGTGAAGAACCAAATAAAACTCTGTTAAAGTTGGAACTTACATCTTTTTTGCCGCTCCATAATATTGTAATTAAAGCTGAAATTTCCATGAATTTATATACATACGTATTTCCCAATCATGGCAAGAGGGGATGTAGTTTTTTTCAAATACGTTTATAATTGGATAATTTCTCAAGTGAAAAAAATGCACACCATTTAAAAACGATTAGTTTTATTTGTTTGCCTAAAGACGTGTTATTATCAGGCCACAAAATTAAACAATACCTGCTACAAAATTGAACAAACCCTTTATTAAATTTGAAAACTGTAAATTAAAAAAAAAAACCTTAAACGAAGTCAGTGCTACAATTTAATAAATTATATAGATCACCTTACGTCTTAAATAATATTAAAAAGTAATTTATTTCTTAATGAAATTTTTACATTTTGATTGCTTTAATGAAATTGCGATAAGTTGTCTGTTCATTTACAAACTTGTAGCGCTAAAACTAATAAGGTAAAATAACTGACCTACCTTTACCCGCGCGTTATTTATGCCCGCTCTTTTTAGTTATTTTTTTTATTTGTGTACAACGCACACAAAACTCCTGCCACATATTGTACCAGAGGGTGCCCACCACATACTGTGCACGATCAAAAGAAATGATGAAAAATGATTTAAAAACCTTAAATTGTATGATGTTTAATTTTAAACAGAATACACAACAGACACTGACAGCATAAAAACCCACATCATTCCTTTGGCATTAAACATTTGTGCGACATAATAAATTTACCAGCCACACCGCATGGTTTCTTTTTTTTTTCTCTCTTTATGTTGCGGCATCTTCATTCACAAGATCGAACAATTAGTTTTGGCATATTTTCAATGGATTTTACTTACATAAGTCTTTTTAAGTATATATTTTTTTTAACATAAAGAAGTTATTGAAGACTTCCGCCGAGATGACAAGATCAGTTTATACCACGAAAATTATGGTACAATTGTACTTTTTTGGTAGATTTTCAACCGTGGTACTACCGCAACTTACTTGGTACAATTAGAAAATCGCAACGTTTCACGATAATGCAGCATTAATTTTGTGCTGAAAAAAAAAATAAACTTTTTCTTTGTTGTAATTTTTCTTTCTTTTGCACATGCATACACTGATGGACTCCACCTTGTACAATGATTCCACCATCAAAAAAAAATTATTAGAACACCGTTTTATACGGCAGAACGATTACTATTTTAATATTGTTATAATCAAGAAAGCAAAGGAAGCCTGATATGATACCATTTCACAAGAAGTATATGAAACAATTTCTATCGTTAGAAAAGGATATGTTTACTCTTTGCAAAATAGCAATAACGCAAAATATAGTCACGTTTCTGCTTTTGTCAATTTGAGACAACACAATAAATTTACTAAAGTAAACAAATTCGGGCTGATGTTTTTAAAATAACGGAAAATTTGTTATCAACAACATTTTATAAATAAAATTTGTTTCATAACTGATCTCTAGTGTGTATGGCTTTCATTCAGCGCTGCCTATCTTCAAATTTAAATAAAACAAAGTGTGTGTGATATATCATCGAAATTTTTTTAACGTATGCAAGACCTATTAATGACATTATGTGTGAAATATAACATCGCTCAAATGTCCGCCACGATTTCTTTGTGTGGAGTGCATCCGAAATGTTCAATTTTCCATAACTCTGGTGCTTAAATTATGTTGAATTTGACCAAGGACATGGATAACATTGCATTTGGAGACCTCTGTGGTTTGTGGCTTATTCACATCCACCTGCCACTTCAGAAAACTCCATAAAAAAAAGTCTAATGGGTCAAATCGCACGATCTCGTTGGACAGTTCACATTACCTCCACGTGAAATAATCGTGTCCTTAAATCGCTCGTGCATAATATCCAATGTGACATGAGGTGTGTGGCACGTAGCACCATCCTGTTGAAACCACAAGTCTCTGTTTCAAGCCAAAAGACTAAAAAGTACATTTTCTTTTCATATTTGGTACAAAAAATCGAAGCAATTTTCCATCCTTGGTTTATACACCAAAATTGCAAGTTCATGCGAGTAAATGAAATGAGTCCATGTGAGTGATGATTATTATTATTTTTTTTTTTTAATTTTATATCATAAGTTCATAATTTTGTTTCTCATTAAATTATGAGTTCGTTCATTTATTTATTTAATTTTTATTGCAATTTTATTTAAAATTTATTGCTGCCTGGCCATAAGCGTATTATAAACATAATAAACATTGGTACTTTAGTAACAGCACTACGTGAAAATATGTACCAATAGTTCCAAATGGACTGGCGCTGTGACTTTTAAAAAAATTTTGATTTGATTCAAAAATTGTCAAATATGATGATAGTAAAGATGGCGCAAAAGTAATGTCATAATTTCAACTGGCTGTCATTTTGTTAAAAAAGAAAATAATAGCTCTGTTTTCATAAAAAGGTTATTTGAAAATGTGTACAATTAAAAAAATAATAAACATTAATTGGAGAAAATTATATCACTGAATGGTCCAAGACCAGAGTTATTCAAAATTGCAGGTTTACTGTTCACTTTTCTATTGGTTTCTCGTTTGTTATGGTAAACACGAGATCGTAAAAAGACCAAAAATTAGAAATCTGTTACTTTCAGATCTGGTGATGTGAAATTATTCAACCTTTTTTATTTTTTTTTTAATTATTTGATTTAAAAATTGTTTAAGCTTTAGGTCTATTATATTTTCTTCTTTTTTTTATAAACTTCTCCATCGCTGCAATTTTTATTATTGAAGCGACCAAAAAGACCTATTATGCAAAGCCCTTCAAATTAGACCCCCCTTCCTAAGGGTCTAAGGAATCCAAGCACTATTAGGTGTCTGCTGTTCTAAAGATTGTATTGAGGTACCACATTTCCACCCAGGTCTGTATGCCGAGCGCAGTGCAATGTAAAACTTTCACAAAATCGACAGACCTTGGTCTCGTAGATAGTTCTGATTCGGAGTTGTGCTACAAGAGCGTTGTCGCTTCATAGCAGGTGACTGTTGAACAAGGTTCCTTGTTTCCTTAATCTCATGTCCCTTACCCAGGAAATATTTTACCCGCTTTCTAGCGCCTCTACTGAGTTGAACCTTCTCGTCCTCAGTTTCGGAACCGTGAACAAGTTCCGTAACAATAATCAAGTTTACGATCTAATCAGCTGTTAACCTCAGAGAGAGGCGTCGATTGACTAAAATCGGGTGATTCGTTCGAGAGATATCGTTGAAGAATTTCAAAATGCAATGCAATGCAATGGCAATAAAATTGTCATGCGGGAATGATTTGTATAAAAGTTAAATTTTACCAAGGAAGGAGACCTATGCGGCTCTAATTTTTAACACCGACTCAAAATCGGTCTTTTTTATTAAGGGAAATATTAAACTAACACTGAAATGTAAAACAAAACCGGCAATATTATTTTGTAAAATTAACATTTATTAATTAATATTCTTATCGTATGTAACTTAAGACATTTCTCTTAATCTTGGTAACAATATGTTGCTGTTATTATTATTGTTATTACGGTTATTACTCATCCATTGTACAGCAAGAAGTTTATTTGTATTCAATTTTGTTTAATCTGCCATCAAGGTTTATCGAACTAAAAAGAATCAACTCGCTTTTAACGCATGAATTTGTGATGCTTCTCACAACGCCGATGCTCGCAACTCTTTTTATGTTGCGCTGCTTGCTTTTGTTATGCTTTTGTATCTTTAAAAATCACTAGTTTTGAAAAGTCTTTTGCTTTTTCGTGTAACATTTTCTGATCATGTGTTTTTGTGTCCATCTCAGTTCGTGTTTATATAAGTTTGAAGGTTTTTTAAAGCATTTAGTAGATTTGAGATTGTCAATCGGTACACAAAGCTTGACATTGGTTTTGAACTTTTAAGAAACAAGAAACTAAATATTTTTCGTAAATAAATACTGAATTATTTAACATTATGCGTGGATTTATAGTAAGTGAGATAATAAAAGTTGCGTGAAAGAAATTAGAAAAAATATAATTTTGTGTTGAAAAAAGAAACATGCAGTTAAATTGCAACAATTTTCATAAGAATAAATTAAAAATAGAATTGCAATAGCTAAAAATTTAACAACTATGAAAGATAGTTACTAAAATTTAATTATTACTGAAATTGTTTCAATATTAAAGAAATAATTCAATAAAAAATCGTAATTTAATGTACAAAGTCTGTGGCAATAACGAAGTCTTATTTGACTGGACAGCCTTTGGAAACTTAATACATTCTAAAAGCAAACACTTTCCTTATTATACTTATACTAATGGAAAATACTATAAAAATATGAAAATGAAATTTTTTGCGGTATGCGGGTTTACAAAACTGAAGAATGTATTCGTTTTTAAGTAAGAAAATATATTCTAGAAGGGCTTTTTTATGTTTGAAAATAGAATGCTAACTGTTATATAGAAAAAAATCTTTATCGTAACAAAATTTAGATAATTACGGACGATGTCTAAATAAAACCTCTACTAGGAGGATTGATTTTAATGTAGCAGTGATCTGTTGCGGCAACGAAAATATTTGCAAGTCTCACAAAATGCTGATCTATTTAATGTTAACGTCTTAACGATTCATTGGATAAATTAAATAGTTAATGTTATTAAATTCGTTATTGTTAAAATACTTTCATTTCAAAATTTGTGGTTGACCGGAATAAAAACTTAAACCATTTTTTCTACTTCATAGGTCATGTGTCTATGTGCTACAATTTTCGCAGCACCGCAGAATGGCTACCTTTACGGCCAACAACAAAATGAACTTTTAGCTGGAATAGCCAACTTTAATTCAAATCCACAACTACCCACAGCACAAAATACACGAACAACAAATCCATCATTTCCAACAATTGGGTACAATGGTATAGCACAGCATCAACCACTTCCGTCGATTGACAACTTTGCTGAACAGCAACAACAATTTAATGGATTTGCACAACAACAGCTACAACAACAATATCAAACACCAGGTACAGTCACAAAAGATATCTACGTACATGTTGCACCCGAAGATGCTCAGGATCAACGACAACATCGCCTGCCACCACCACCAGCGCGTAAACACTATCGTATTGTTTTCATCAAGGCTCCATCACAAAATGCCAACGACGCTGCCTTACGTATTCAACAGGCGCCTACAGAGGAGAAGACCATTATTTATGTTCTCACCAAAAAAGCGGACCCCTTGGACTTGCAAAAGACTCTACAAGAAATACAACAAAAACCACCAAGCAAACCGGAAGTATATTTCATTAAGTACAAGACTCAAGAAGAAGCGCAGCATGCACAGCGCACCATTCAAGGTTGGTAACCTCAATTGCAAAATTGCAAAAAAAAAAAAGATTTTATCGACTTTAGCCAATAAACTGGAAATTAATTTATGCCAAATTCTTTTTTTTCGTTTTTGTGAATAGATATTTTTGGAGTCTTAAAGTTTTATTTTTTTATTGTTTGATTTTTACAGCTCAATATGACAAACTGGGTGGTACTTCACAAGTATCTGATGAAGGCATTGCTCCAGTGACTTCAGTGGTTGGCTCCTTAGATAATAATCAAATAAAATCCACACTGAACTTTTCTATTGGTTCTGGCCATGACAGCAGCAGCTCTTCTAGCACTTCCAAAACTGGCTCCAGTTTCATCTCTAATGGAGCCGTCAATAATGTTAGCAAATATTTACCACCGATGGCAAAACTGTAAACTTCTTAAGAATGGTGTGTTAGCTTTACATTTACCATCCATTAAATACGACTGATTTTCCATCATGATGTCATTTTAAAAACCTCTTCGCTCAATCTGCACTCGCACTCGTATAAATTTGTTTTCTGTTCATATAATTTTAATTAACAACAATTATCATATTTTAACGAATGTAGAAAATTTATTGTTTTGTTTTTATATTTTTAATAACGAATTAGAAAAATCGCAAAAGTTTCTCCTCCCCGAAAATAAAAGTGAAATCGTTTTGTGTTCGCATTTATATAATCATGATAATTATGTATGTATGTGTTTGTGTATTAATAATTTTATGGACTTATGGACTGCCATTATTGTTGATTGTATATTTTTAAAGTTTTTTATTTTTAATTTTTAATTTTTAATTGTTATTATTTGTTTTCTATAGAATTTGTTGGTATTGCATAAATACATTTGTATATTTTGTTAAAGTCATTTATTGAACATAAGCACACATACATACATGCGTATGTAACTATTGGTTAGAGCTGATTGTGGGCTTAAAGCCGTATTTGCATAAGAAGAAAACATTTAAATAAATGATATATAAATATTATTAAGTTTTACCATAGAAATGTGATTTTATAATGACACTCGGAGAAATTTTTATTAACAATAAAAAATAAAAAAATAGCCATAAAAAAAGTTTAATAAATATGCGAATTTTTATGACACTGTTTGAATTTGTGGGGAACTGCAGTAGAAGACAATATCAGTTGGAGGCAAAATATGTCCACCGTAGCACAAGATTGTGGAGAAAAAATGTTATTTGTTTTCTATGCTTTAAGAAATCACCATCACCATATTGTATTTAAACCCAAAATATAAAGTTATTACAGATACATATGGAATTTTTTTTAATTATTGGATGGTATTGATGGCTTGCTTGCTTTACGTGGCTGCCTGCGTGCAAAATCCGTTTTGAAGTCACACCTTAACGTCAACTCTGTGATCTACTTAATTTGACATATCATTGTTTCAGTGTTTGACAAATTCAAAAGTGAAAGTGATACAATTGAGCAACGCGTTAAGATTGTTGAAGCCTTTTACGAAAATGGCCGTTCAAGTCAAAATTCACTTCGTGCGCGTGTTCACGGTCGGAAGAATTATGCGCTAATTTCAGCAAACCAGATCTGTGGCAAATGTGAAAATTCCTGTGCATGCACGTCCAGTTCGTTCTGCTGAAAACATTCCTGTTGTTTGCGATAGTGTGACAGAAGACCCGTCAAACTCGACGCGTCGTCATGCCCGGCAATTGAACATCTCACGAACATAACTGATGGGAATTTTTAATAAAAATTTTAAAATAAATAAAATAAATTTTATTTGAACAGACAGAAGTGAATGGAGACTTTACAAAAAAAAAGCACCTTTTTTTTTTTTTTTTTTTTTTATCTAGGACCAGCACTCAGGAGATGACTCCTACACATGCGAAGCATTGTGCTGGAACTATAGGAAAGGTATAGTAGGAGAAACGACAGGAGGTGAAGCTTAATTAATTATTTTGCAGCTCTGCTTTCGCACGTTCTTTTTTTTTTTTTTTTTTTTTTTTTTTTTTTGTTTTTTTTATACTCGTAGCAGTGCTGAAGCTTCGGTTTAGTAGCCATTTTTATTATTATTTTACTTCGCCGGTGCTACACAATACCGACGAAGGAGGGCGTTCTGATGTGATTGTGGATTGCTATCAGCTGAAGCCGGTATTGTTCAGTGACCAGTGACTATGCCTTCGCCACTGAAACCTTCCGACAACAACTGACACACAAAGACACACTAATGCACATCAGAAAAATGCGAGATGTTTATTTTTATTTTAAAATTTTTTTTTTTTGTCTGAAACTGGGGTTGAACCCAGGTCTGTTTTTTGGTTGTGTAGTCAACGTGCAGACTACCATCCATCGTGCCATCGCCACCCTCACCCTTGAGCGACGAGGCACACTTTCAACTCAGTGGATTCGTTAACAAGCAGAATTTCCGCATTTGGGCAAATGAGAAACCACGAGTGATTGTTGACAAGGCGTTACAGCCACAAAGAGTCACTTTTTCTTGCGGTTTATGGACTAGCGGTGTCATCGGGCTGTACTTCTTCGATAATGAGGTCGGCCAAGCAGTTCCGTGAATTTTGTTCGCTATCTCGAAATGATAAAAGACTTCTTGTGGCCAGAAATTGGGAATATGGATCTAAACGATATGTGGTTACAACAGGATGGTGCCACAGCCAACAAAACAATGGCTGCTTTGCGCGTGAAATTCAATGGCCGTGTTATTCCACGTCGTGGCGATGTTAATTGGCCGCCCCGATCATGTGATTTGACACCGTTAGACTTCTTTCCTTGGTGGTATTTAAAAGGAAAATTGTAAGTCAATAAGCCAAGAACAATTCAAAAGCTAAAGGATGAGATAATGTGGCACATTAAGGACATTTAACCTGAATTATGTCTCAGGGTCATTGAAAATATCTACCATCGGATAGAAGTATGCCACCGAAGCCATACCGAGCATTTTGCCGATATTTTGTTTGACACATCATTGTCATAGATACTTCTATCACAATAAAAATTATATTAACATAATTCTCTGAAAACTTTTAGTTTTATTTACAATTAACATCGAATGTTTTGGTTGGACAACATTTTATTGAAATTTCCTGCGATATCGAATACCGTAATTTGGGTCCTGGTTTAATTTTTTGATATATCTGAGAAAGTATTATTTAGATTCCCCCTATACCCATCCTATCCTTAAAATGCAACGATAACATGGATGACGGAATGAACACCCTGCAGAAGTCGCTCCTGTCGCTTTTTACGTGGAAATATATTCAATCGAATATCGAAAACACTACTCAATCTATTTTGCTTTCATAATCTCATTTCCTAGTTCCAGCACAATGCATTGCATATATAGGCGAGAAAAAAAAACAAACAGAAAATTTTTAACACCCTAATCACATAATAATTTAATGTGAATATAAATTTAATTTTGAAATAGTTTCCATATCTTGTTAATTCAAAACCTAAGATATTTAAAGAAATAAATTAACAGCCATATAATAAATTTATAAATAAATAGATAATTATAAATGAATGCATAACTAAATAGTTAAATAAAGTTATAAATAAATATGCTACTTTGGAGAACTGAATTTGTTTAAAGTAGTTTGCACGTTGACTTAACAGTCATAAGGTCATGGGTTCAAAACTTACAGCAGTATTGGTGACTGTGCTAATGCGTTAGTGCATTAGTGTCTGTGCTAATGTACATCACAGCGCATTCGTTTGTTAGTACTCACCTCGCTACCTCTACACTATACCTTTCCAAAAAAAACGAAAAAAATTAATTCCCCAAGGCCAACATTTTTGGTAAACAACTTAATTGCCTGACCATCTTAAAAATATCTAACGTCAATAAAATAATTTATTAAATTAATAATTTAATTACAAATTAAGTAATTAATGAAAAAATTAATAAAGAATTAGAAAAAATTCAAGGTTATATAAACAAAAAGGAGAATGTGAACGTTAAAAAAACTAAACTAAAATTTCACTAGAAATGTTGTTACATATGGACGTGAATGAATGAACTTCATGAATATGAAGCATATTGCATTTTTAATTAAAAAAAAAGTATGGCTTTAATGGAATGAATATGACGATACATATGTGTATGTACATTTCAGGATCAAAAATATTTCAACGGTTTTACCACAGTTGAGATATTTGGTAAAAAAAACTTCAACACATTCGGGCGATTCAAATCGTAGTTTTAAAATAATAACACGAAAAAAATATGACTGCTGTGAACAACCCGTCATAAATTAAAATGCTGTTTCAAAACATTCATTCAGCGGATAGGAAAAAAACAGTTATAAATATTTGATATCGAAATGCCAAAAACAAGTGAAAAAATTAAAATAATTCAACTTTTTATAATATATAATATATTTATAAATTTTGTAATAGTAATAATATATAATAAGTAAGAATTTACCTCTACATTTCGCAATAAGTTCATTTTCAAATGGAATTATAAAAATTGTCTTTTACCACACAAAATTATTGAAATTTATACACTTGTAGAAGCGAAAACAGTTGTTGGGGGTTTTGTGAGCTGAATAATATTTTTTTATAAGTAGCATAAATATTATGGCCTGCTTCACAAAAGTTTTTGAGCATACGACTCAGATTTCTACTGTTAATTTATGAGAAAATAATAAACATAGCTCAAAAAGTCATATTCTTTTATGACTATTTTGTTTGATGTACAACAAGACTTTTGATAAACTATAGGTAACATTTTTAGACTAAAAAGTAGACCGTGTGAATCATCCATTTGTATTATATATATCTTTATAATATACTGGCAATAGCTAATTTGGCGAAATCACGTGTCCGTCACGCCACCAATCGTTGTGGTATGAAGGAGGTAGAAATGGGACCTGTAACTTCGTTTTTAAAATTACTGTATATTTTTTTTATTGTATATTTTTAATTTCACTTTATAGCAGGTTACTGACTATACCGCAATTACTGAAAATCAATTTTCATCATATGTCGACGTTCTGAGATCTTGGAAGTCGATTCTGAATGTTTTCTCGACGATTCTCTGTGTATATAAACATCTCATAACTTAAGAACGGGTATATTCATCGGAACTAAGAGGGGCATTCTCCTTCGGGGAGGGTCCGAAACTTAACGCAACCTAAAAATTTTCTGCGTTTGAATGGTTTTGAGTTCATTTAGGTGTCGTGAGATAATGAATCTTTTGTTTCAGTAAATTTCAAAAATTTTCAAAGAATTGTTTTTTAAATAAGTTTTAAACTATGCATGTAATAAGTCCAGCAAGTTCCAACTCTTATGTCAAATCAAGTTTTAATACGCTCTATTATTTTTTTTATGAAAACTGTGTCGCGTGCTGCAAAATTGCTTTTAATGGCTTGAACTTAGCGGGAAGTTGACCTTGAAGGTCATACGATGCCCATATATTTTTTTTTTTATTAATTCACCTTAGAAATTGCTTAATCAGTCTCTGTTTGAAATTGACATACTTTTTCTTTTCTTCTAGTGAGGGTAAGAGAAAAATCTTTCGACTCGTAAAATTTATAATTTAATCTTTCACAAAATATCAATCATAAATATTCATAATTTCAATCAAAATACAAACAGAGTAGGTCTCAAATCATGCAGTCAAAACCAGTTATTTTATGTAACAATTTAATCTCTGAATGGCAGTAAAGATCACCCAAATTGAAACCACTGCTCTGTTGCTCTTATTCGAGAGTGGCATAAATAACTGATGTTCGCTTCACAACATACAATGTATGTCTGGAGTTGCATACCATCGAGGTAAAATCTTTAAGGTCACATAATAAAATAAAAATAATTAAACCAGTTTTTGAATAATTGCAATGTAGTCTGCCACCAAATGTTACACGTGTAACAGCTAAAGCTGCCAAAAATTAATAGTGTGTACCTAAGGAAGTATTTCTCATTTTGCAGCTAAATATGTATAAAAAAAGTGTAGTTTCTTCTACTCGCAAACATAACAAATAAGTCGCACAATCATTATATGTATATAAACGCAAAACCAAGAAAATATAAGCAGAAACATTTCATAGCCCAGAAAATCAACAAAAATGTTCATCACTAAATTTGTATTCAAATAAATTACAAAATTATATAAATGGAAGATAAGAAATGCGAAAGGTTTGTTTTACTTTTTTTAAATTATAAAGTTAATGTGTGGAATAATTAATCAGTCCAATTATTTTTTTAGTTTTTTTTTTGCACATACAAACTCTCTATGAATACATTTATTAAATATCCTCTTAGATGCAAATTTAAACACCCAGTTTTATTGTAAATTTCTGTACGTACTTGCTTACATAACATGTGACCGTAATGCTCTATTGAATTGTTGGAATTCGGTTCAGTAATGAAAGTTTGATATTTCGTGGTATAGTGATCTAGTCTTGCAAACTATAAAAAGAGAGCAAACAAATTACTATTTTAATGACCATAGACGTTTCAATGAAGAAATTAAATATTATCTAATTATTCTTTTACCTGGATATCGATCAGGTTTAGCTTTTCAAATTTTAATACACTCACACTTTTTCAATAATACATTCGTATTTTTAAAAATTGATGCGAATTTGCTTTGAATTTTTCTTTACAATTGTATGTTTAAAATTACAAGCTATAAAACAGCTGACTATTATTCTTATGAACAAATTTTCGTTGCTTTCTTGACGGTAACTTTTGAAAAAAAAAATTGCTATTAAATGGCTTGAAACTTGCGTGAAATTTAATCATGTAATCTCAGCGTTACTCTACAGCCAAACGACCAAGTTTTTCTATTAAGTTTTTTACTCTAACTCTCTCAAAAATTTATGTGAATTGATAGGTGTTCAAGTTCATTTATCAAGATGGCTTCTTTGATCATGAGAATAGCAATCAGCTGTTTTCTTGCCCATAATTTGAAACAAAACTTGCGCAGAGAATTTGCAAAGAAATTATATTTCCAAAAATTTTTTTGTCATATACACCGATGCCAACATTTCACTGGTTAATTCGTTTGCCACAACTAATTATGTCGTGTTAAAGTTCAATGTCAAATTTTACTTTTAACCACGTTGCTGGTTCATTTCGAAGGAATAGTTAATTTTCAGTCCGCCACAAAAACACATTTTAAATAACATCTTCCTCATATCGAGCCTTTGGTGCAATACCGTAGTAATTCAAAATTTTAATTTTTTGAGCTGGGTATGCAGAAATGATCTTTGGGGAATATATATCTAAAGAAAAAAAGATTATGGTTTTATCTCTAACTGTTCAGATTCTACAGCTACAAATGTCTTTATTGCCTCCAGATATTTCCAACAA
This sequence comes from Dexiosoma caninum, assembly GCA_963924685.1. Taxonomy (NCBI): domain Eukaryota; kingdom Metazoa; phylum Arthropoda; class Insecta; order Diptera; family Tachinidae; genus Dexiosoma; species Dexiosoma caninum. The sequence goes on from OZ004725.1 coordinate 90,649,371, forward strand.
TATTTATTAGCAATAATGAAATATTTTCTTTATGACAAGAAATTTACAAACAGAAAACATTACAAAACATGCATCTTTATTTAAAAACTTGTAAAAAAATAACTTTAGTAAACGAAAATACTATCAAAAAGATGGCTCAAAACTTCAAATGCGTTTTTCTCAGTTCACGATTTTTTGAATTACGACGGTATTGCACCAAATGCTCGATATGGTCTTAGTAACCGCTAGAAACATTGAAAAAAAAAATATCGTATAAATGCAAGAGGTTTTTGATAGCACATTTAACGTATAAGATATGTTTTTTAAATGTGACTAGTCAAATTTCCCAATGCAAAATACGTACATGTGTGTGTGCTACTTTTAAAACATTGCTTTTGTAAAAGTCACAAGACAATTTGAGATGGAAAAATATAACGTGTTATATTTTCATAGCATATGACATCGGATGTTTTTATCATAACAAAATGTTTTCCTAGAAATCTATGCCATAGAGAAACAGTTAACGGTTGTTGACTATAGGCGGTAGCATTACCCGGCTGAATGTGATATTTGACAGGCCATCTGCATTTCTGCAGGGCAAACAAAACTTTTTATTATGGCAGCATGCCATTTGGCAACCAATGACTTTGACATCTATGTAGTGCAGTATGTCAGACGTAATTCCACATGTGCATTGCAAGTTATTTTGCAAGAAGAATTATATGTGAGTCACACATGTAAAAAATAACATCGGGCAAGCCCCCATAAGGAATGTCTTAAATATCGTCGTGACAATTTGGTGTTAAAATTAAATTGTTTCTAACACTGTTACATTTAAGTTTCTTAAATATTTTATTTCAAAAAATTGTTTATGATTTCATAATTACAATAAATGTAAAACTGTACTTTTATTCCCAGAATTAATTATATCTTAAAATCCTTGAAGTTGTTGAATCAACTACGAATACTGTAAAAACTCCTGTTTAATTTTTTCTTGCGAAGTATTCTCTCGAACGTATCTACCGTTCAAAAAACTAGAATTGTGTATATGTTTAAATGGTGATGATAAATATCAAATAATTTGTCTTAATATGAATACTATCACTGTAGCTATTGACCGTTGGTTTAGTAAGTTCCCGTTCAGACTATGAAAAATTTGCTGCGAAACTTTTAAGCTTGTTGTGGAAGTTGAAGGAAGTAATGCATAAAGTTAAATGTATATGTATAAGTAAAATATTTCATTGTCTGGATGCTGACTAAATAAGAAATATTAAAAATAATATAAAAATTGTTTACATTACAAAAATTTAAATTATATTTATTTATGTATGTAAATAAAGAAATAATAAAAATATTAATTCTTCGAATATTTCAAAATATCAAGTGTATGAGTGCCTATGCACGTACAATATTTTACAAATTATTTGTGCATAAAAATTTAATTTGTATGAAAATTAATTTACATAATAACCAAAACAAGTGTTAAACACAACATGGGATTTAAAAATAATTTCCAAGTTAAAATACATAAAAATTTTAAGTCCTCTTTGACAGTGTAATGATCACAGCCGTCTCAAAAATATATTATTGCACACAAATTTGCCTTTTCCCATATTTTTATTACATTGTTTTAGTGACTATGAACGGTGTAGCTCCTCTAATAGTTTATGGTGTTAGGAATTTTTTAATTTATTTTCTTAAAATGTTCAAAACTAAACAGTTGTTATTTTACATCGATTTTATAGCTCATAAGTGTAAATATTGAAAGCTGTGAGTTTATGTCCAGTATTTTGAAATATTGCATATGAATACTGTAAAAAAAAAGAAATTTTACAACATATGTTATGCAAGCTCATATTGTTATCATTTGTCTTACTGTTGTTATAAAACATTTGCAATTGTAATGCAGAAGCCCAGCAAAAGAATTATTGAAATTTAAAGGCACTAAAAGCTGTCGGAAGCAATACATTGCTTACGAGTATTTAGAAACAAATGCCAACAAAAATACTGACGAAATGCACTAAACTAAGTGAATATTCTATTTTTAGCAAGAATAAATGCTTAAAAAATAGCATTCAGACGTTCATTCCAAGAGCTCAATTCCTAAATTCGTAACCAATTTGGTAGTAAACCTGGCACCAAATTATACTGATCGATATTCTAATAGAATGCTGTGTGAAATTTCGATTCAAATCGAATGCCGTAATTTAACGAACATTTAAAAAGATACCAGTCGATTTTAATTCACGTAGTAATTTAATATTTGCAAGTGAATATATTGAAAACTAAAGGAAAAATAAATATGTGAAAGATAAGCAATTTTGCAATGCCATACTCTGTATTTTACTTTCAGCTCAGAATTCTAGATTGGGCTAACACAAAGTCTTACGTCTATAAAAAAATTTCTTTTTAATAATAATAACGGAAAATAACAAAATCTCTTGCCGGATAAAAAAAAATTAACATTTATTTTAGAAATAAATTAAAATATTAATTATTAGCAGCCTAAAATTATGCAGCATCACAACAAATATATTTCTTCAAAAAGATAAAGCTTGTAAAGTTTTATATTAAAATATTTGGATTATTGTAGTAAATTCAACAACGCTACCAAAGAATATTAGGCATTTAGCGTTGTCAAAAAAAATCAAGAGTCGCTTGCTTCGTACATGTTATTGGAGTTAAAAAGTTTGAGCATTTCAGACGTTGGAGTTGAATTGTGGCACTTTTTTAAATTATATTTGTCCCTTAAAACACTTTCAACGGTTGAAATATAAATTTTGTTTCGTAATAAATCCTTTGCAACATTAATCATAGAGAAAGCTGCATCTACAGATGCATTTGAGATAACGTTAATTTAGTAATTCTACTAAATTTTGGATTGCCTCCATCATTTATTATTTGACCAATTCACACCAAGGTTTTCCATGATACGAGTAAAAAATTCAGCTGTGAAATTTTGTATTACCAAGTTACGATACCAGACAACCCACTAACAACGGAATATTTTAACGCTATGTCGAAAAGTTCAGGTCTGATAATTTGAGCCAAGTCGAACAACGTTTTCGGTATGCACATCGAGGTCAAAGGTCAGATAAGTGCAAATTTTAATATTTATATAAAATAAATTTGTGAAACTCGTTATTAGTTTATGAAAATATGTGTGTTTATTTATTTTAAATAAAAATAACTGTAATATCATTTTTTTGGAAATTAGCCCTGGTATCTCCTTTGGATCAATGTGACCAACAAACAATTTTATCGTTAAATTATTTAATATTAATATTTATTATTTGCAGGAAATTGATAAATAATTTAATTTAAATACATGACTTACAAAAACCAATTTTTCTGATTAATTGATCAAATCAAAGGACGCTTTTGGAGAGATCAATTGGTAAAGACATCTTATGTTGAGAATAAAGACAACAAATTTTTTGTCAGTGGTTTTATCAGTAGTTTTTAGAGAGCTTACAGTATCTAGAAACATTTTTAAAAAATAAAAAAAAGCCAAGAATTTTTGGAATTCTGGACATAATGTTGCTGAAGTCTCATCTTTTGCTAATAATAAAGTTAAGGAATCGCTGCTTCCAAGAAATGATTAAAAAGAATTTTTGGTAGTAGTAGTTATATTCCTTGGTAGTCCCCCTCGAGGAATATTCACAAAGTCTGATGTATTACACTACGGTAATTTTTCTCCATCAGTTTTCTGAAATTACCAATTTAGAAATCAAAGACTTGATAGAAGTGGCTGGTTTTATTGTACTTACAATTTATCGGGTACAAACCCTAAAAATTATATAACTCAGGAAGAGCAATTTCGAAAATAATTTTTTTCGAAGTTATTTTTAATCTTTTAAACTGCTTCCTCAATTTTCTTCATTTTCATAGGGTGGCCATGGTCGAAGTAGTCTGCACGTTGACTACAAAACAAAAAATTTTTCCTGGGTTCAACCCCAGTTTCAGACTCATGCCTGTGCACCATCACAATGGGTGCACTGCAGTAAATATATAATTTCTGTTAGTGAAAGTGTAGCGGAACCGATACCGTCAATTGAGAACGCTATATTCGTATGATCCGTAAGTGCGGATCTTAGAAAGAGTGCGACATAAAACGTAAATTAGAAAATAATGACGACCATTTGATAATTTTTTTAACAAATAACAAACAACAATAACTAACAAATAACACTACTCAACACTAATCAGAAATATCTGGCCCGTGCGTATTATTTCATATTGAGGTTGACTTATACTAAATAAATGTAGGCAAATTATTTTCATATTGGCTGGGGAAATGCAGATACGAGATGCCGAAGTCCAACCGTATTATTTGCGAAATAATAATGACTTCAGACTGAACTTCTGTACAGTGAATTTTTATGAAAATCTTATGTTTTATAATGGGCTTAAACTCTTTAATTCAATACCACAGGAACTGAAAGTTGAAACTAAGATATTATACTATATTAAACAATACTTTTAAATCTAAATATTGTAAACGAAAAAAAAAATAATTAAATTGTTAAAAAAAACTCAGAATTAGTGAAAAAAAAATTTAATTTATAAATTATTACCCCAATTATATTTTAATAGCAAATCGAGCTAAATAATTTAATAATAATAATAATAATGTGTGCAATATGACTTTTTATTTTTTTACCTACTTTCAGTTGTTAAAATCAAGTAACCTGATAATTTTTGATTATTGCAAATGACAGATATTGTATACGTTACTTTAAAATGTGACTTCTAAAATGTTGCGTGTGTGCTACCGGTTTATTTGTAATTCTAATATCTAAATCAACAAATTTAAGTCAAATATCGAACGGGTCATTTAATGGATTGTTATGCCTTTCTAATGCAATTCAAAAGGCCTTGAGAAAAATCAAAACGATGTCTTAAGTATGCCGAAGTGTTATCAGCAATAAAATCCCAGCCACATTCAGTCCAGTTACCTGTTCCAGAGTGCCCAGATCAATATTTTATTAAAAGAGATAATAACTCAAGTTCGTCGGATATTGAAAATTATGTATATCTAAATTATATCCCCGAAGATGCATCGAAACTATGAGCTGATTAAGGTTTACCCATTGTTTCAATGCGAATCGGAAAGTTTTTATCGCAAAAGGCTTACCAACTGGTTCCGTAATATAAAATTTAATGAAATATGACATTAAAGAGACATTTTCTTCTTGCTCGCATTTAAATTTTTAAATATCTGTCAGTGACGAACATGGAAAACAGTTTCACCTACATGTCGCTTCAGTTGACAAATGCTTTCAAAGTCGATGGGAGCTTGCTATACGCGCATATTACTATTTGGCCTTTGTTAGAGGTACACCTGAATCGGATTATAAGAATAAAGCCAGGCATTCCAAAAATGCCTTATCCTTTCAATTAAAACAAGAAATAGTAATAAAATTGGTGATTTAAAACAAGTGTCTTTAAAGGGAAATTAATACGTGGTTAAAAGTCTTTATTCAAGTATTTTTATTACATTATTACCACGGAATAATAATCACACAATGCAACCTGAGATAATTTAAAAATTTTGAAATTTGTTGAGTAGTGTATTTTTCTTCGACCGTTTTTTGTCCAGACGTGACAGAAACTATTAATGGGGCAATAAATTGTAATATGAAAACTTATTAGCGATTCACATAAAATTTCAATTGCAATAAATCTTGGTTATTTGAAAACATTTCACCAAAAACAGGCCATCATTTATGTAAAACCTTAAATTAATGAAATTGATGAAAAAACAAGCTATTTGTGTCCGTGCGTGTGTGTGTGTGTGTGATTTTTTTTATTAAACCAGTTTATTGACTACAATGCGGATTTCGAATGTTTTATTGGCCATTTTCGTTGGTATCGTCATTATTTAGTAGGAGTTAAATATAAACGGCATTAAAAGCATTTGGATTTACGTGGTTTTTATAAGGAACGAATTATTAATATTCGATTCTTAATTCACCATGAATGAAAAAAATGCATTCAAATTTACAAACTTTAATTCATACACACAAAAAAATATACTATGCAAAATTTTGGTAAAAAATCTGGAGTATTTTTTTCTTCTAAATTGTACGAAGATGCACACTAGTCGAATGTGCAGTGCATTAGTGTATCACTGCAAACAGTCTCTTTCGCTATAATTTCAGTACATTACATATTACATATTTTTCTACAAATTGATTTTTTTCATATTTCCTTTTTTTTTTTTTTTTTTTTTCAACGTTTATTTAAAGAAAATTTTATTATAATTACTAACAATAAACAATAATAGTATAAATAGCATGTAACTATACACTGTCCCATAAACGAGCTCTCTAGTATAATATATATAGGTATAAATGTATACAATATATAAATTTTTTTAAAACTACTTATATTTTTTATACAATATATACAAGGTTATATCTGTTTAAATAGTGCATGTTTCGTAATGAAAAATTAATCAAAAAACATTACAATTTTTTCATATTTCCCAATGTAATGTCATAATTAAATTTAAACGAAAAAAATTAGTTGCGGTGAGGTCCGACTGGCAATTGTTTACAGAATTTAATATAAAGCCGTACTGAAATAAGCGCTACTATAAAACTTAAATATATGATTCTAATTGTGCTTTTTCCCTTATAAACTATATGTGAAATTTATTATTACATACATACATAATAAATTTCACATATAGTTTATAAGGGAAAAAGCACAATTAGAATCATATATATAAATAAATATTCCCAAAATAAATTCAGTTAATATATAAAACTTAAATATTTAAAATCTTTTTCCTTCTCTTTTTAATCCATATTTAGTAAAATGCAATAGTTTCTTTCTTTATAATATAGTTTTCCTATTTTGTTACAATTAGTGAACATTAGTTTCGGAGGATACAATTTTGTCGTTATATGAGAATAAAAATGAAATTGAAAATAATTTCACAAATATATATGTATGTATGAATGCATATATGTATGTATGTATGTCAGTACATATATATATGTATGTATACATATTTTTTTTTCTAAATAAACAAGTCGCATAAAAATGAAGTAAAATGAGTTCGACTTAAATTCAGCAACTAATTACACAACACAAAGGGTTTATAAAACTTTCATTTATTTCTTATGTGGCGGCAAGTACGCCAGACTGGGAGGTGCTGCGTAAATTTGTGGATTGTTGTTGGTAGATTGGCCAAAATTGGAGGGATTGTTGCCAGAATTACCACTGCCAATTACTGATCTTACGGGCGACAATCCTTCATCGGAAACACTTGTGGAGCCACCCAGAGCTTCGTATTGCGCTCGTATTTCCTGTTGGGCGCGACTGGCTTCCTCCAGTGTCTTGTATTTGATAAAATAGACTTCCGGCTTGTTGTCCTTTTGATCACCATGGGGTGAAGATATCTGATTTTGAATGGTGGTAATATCTGGTTTCTTGGCTAAAACGTAGATGATAGTCTTTTCGTCCTTTTGAGCTTGAGACTTTACGTAATTGTTTGTAATTCTCAGGTTATGGCTTGGGGCTTTGATGAAAAGTACATGGTAATTCTTGCGTTTGGGTTCAGGTTCCAAATCTGGCTGTGCATTGAAGTCTTCTGTTTCTTCAGGACCAGCATGAAGGTAAAAGTTTTTAGTTAAAATAGTTGGTGGTGGTTGGTGCTGCTGGTATGGTGATCTGGGAGCAGGGGGTATATACGCGGAGACATGTGGGCTGGGCGCAATATGTTGAGGGAGAGCAGGTGGGCCGTATAATTGCTGTGGAGGTGCAGGTGGGCCGTACAATTGCTGTGGAGGTGCAGGTGGGCCGTACAATTGCTGTGGAGGTGCAGGTGGGCCATACAATTGCTGTGGAGGTGCAGCTGGGCCGTTTGATTGATGTGGTGGAGGTGCATGTTGTTGCTGATAATTTTCATTCTGCGGAGGAATGTATTGCGATGGAGGTGGTGCTGGTTCAAAGGCAGGACTATTGCCGAAGGTTGGCGACGGACGAAAAGATTGTTGAGCAACTGGACCTGCTTGTTGATAGTTATAATCACCATTTACAGCAGCAGCGCACACCGATAAAATGCACTAAGAAGAAAATATGAAGAAATAAAATTCTTGGTATCCTTAAATTTTATTTTTATCTAAAACGTAGCACACTTACTATGGCTAATATAAGTGAATGCATTTTTAAAGCCCTTCTTTTATATCTAAATTTGCGCTTTAGGTGACCTGAAGCTATTTGCTGTTACTGCTGAACTATTGCTTTTCTCGTAGGCTGACATTAGTTTTATACGATTTCAATTTAACATCAGTTAAAAACAAATCAAAACAATTATCTTTACAGCTATTTTTCAAATATCGTTACAACACTTCCAAATTAAAATGACAAAAGCTAAACGTATGTGTGTATTTGGTCCAGTTATTTGAAAAATTTTAATTGGAATTACAAAATGACTGTTTTAAACAAAAAACAGAGACCAACTTTAATACAAACGCTGTTAAATGTTTAAAACAAGATGCACTAATATTTATGACCACTTGTCTTCTGTTGCAACGTACTGTTATGTGAACATGCATACTGCACATAAAAGTTGATTCCCTATAAATTGTCTTTTGCAGTATGCACATATTTTCTGCGGATATAAATTCAGAAAATAAAATACTACGTATATACATATATTTAGCATATAATTAGTGGCACATAATTTATCAAATATGCAATTGAGGGCCCTCGCACAGTGGAAGTATTACTGGTACCTAAGGGCGATTGTTATCATTTGTATGATTTTCTGAATCCCCTGGTATTTCTTGTAATACCTTTAATTCTTCGCAAGAGAGTCGAACAATTTCTTAACTTTAATTTTAAAATTTAATACTTATTTGGTACTATAGAAAACAAGAACAATCTATACAACAATAGATAGTCATAAAGTCATATATTTTAAAATAATAACAAGAAAAACTATAAGAGCTGTGAGCAACGTCTGTAATACAAGAAAAACACTTGAGGTGGCGATGGCACGATGGATGGTAGTCTGCACGTTGACTACACAACCAAAAAACAGACCTGGGTTCAACCCCAGTTTCAGACAAAAAAAAATTTTTAAATAAAAATAAACATCTCGCAATTTTTCTGATGTGCATTAGTGTGTCTTTATGTGTGAGTTGTTGTCGGAAGGTTTCAGTGGCGAAGGCATAGTCACTGGTCACTGAACAATACCGGCTTCAGCTGATAGCAATCCACAATCACATCAGAACGCCCTCCTTCGTCGGTATTGTGTAGCACCGGCGAAGTAAAATAATAATAAAAATAGCTACTAAACCGAAGCTTCAGCACTGCTACGAGTATAACAACAAAAGAACGTGCGAAAGCAGAGCTGCAAAATAATTAATTAAGCTTCACCTCCTGTCGTTTCTCCTACTATCCCTTTCCTATAGTTCCCAGCACAATGCTTCGCATGTGTAGGAGTCATCTCCTGAGTGCTGGTCCTAGATAAAAAAAAAAAAAAAAAAAAAAAAAACAAATGTATATTTCTTTGCAAAATACAAACAATAAATAAAGAGAGAGAAATAATAACCAGTGTTTGCGAACAGTAAAATTGTTGCGATAATTTACGACATTTTTTATTTGAAATACAACAGCAATATATCGGCAATATGAATTTATAGCACATCATTTGAATACCCATCTTCAAGCAACATGCATAAAAAATTTAAATAACAAGATTTTAATTAAATTCTAATCTTGCAGAGACCCTCTGAAATAGCTCATATTCATTTAAGAACATTCAAAGTCTCTAGTAGTATAGCCGCATATATTTACTTATTACCCGATTAATATTTTTATTGGTTTTAAATACCACTAAATGCTTCACCCTATAGATTGCATTGTGAAGAAAAGAAAATTATCTGCATTAATTAAAAATTTCTCAGCAAAAATTTGTTTGTTATTAATTATAATCGTATTTATTTTTAAAATATTACTTTTAATTGCCCATACAAAAATTGTTTTTATAATATTTCAGATATTATTTTTGTTGTAATTTGTCATGACATCACTGACTAATAAAAGAGACTTGTGAGAAATGCAACGGACACAGCATGGTGCCATTATTAAAGACGTTGTTACTTAAATTTTTTTCACACGCGACAACTGTTTTCTTTTGGGGATTAAATGGAACGTATTAAAAATGGGAGGCACACTATCCATACGTACAAGCATGCATATGTACGTACATGTATACGGATGTACATTAAGGTGTGCCTTATTTGTGTGGACCAACATTTATTGCAAGTTTTTGCTTGCTAACAGCCATAGCTAAACAAGCATGGAAAGCGTTTTCCAGCTGTCAAAAATTCTCATGCCCATACAATTTGTATGTAGCATACCGAAATACCGCGGCGACAACGCAACGGCAACACTTTGCATTGGAAAATCCGATTTTGCCAGTGCGTTTAATAGTGAAGTAAGTTGCAAATAAAGAAGGTGAAAGAAATAAACATAAAAAAATATTTGTTATTAGAAAATGGAGGTATGTAAATGCTCCAAATCGTCCATATAACTCATTCTTTAAACTTTTTTTTATAAAATGCTTATTTAAAAATCGCAAACACCAATAAACTTTATTTTTAAAATAATCAGGGTTATTATATTTATTTTTTTGATAACCCTCTTTTTATCGTTTTGACATAGCGTTGCCGCTTTTATTTAGGTATGGCATTTCAGCGTAAAAGCTAAGCGGAAAAAACGTTCCGCTTTCCGCTCTTGTTTAGGTATGGCTGTAAGCGAATCACCGGAGAACGGCTGGACCGATTTCGATAATTTTTTTCAGTTTATTGTACAAAGTTTTCCGAGAATGTTTTTTAAAGAAAAGAAATTTGGATCCGCATGGCGATAAGGAGGGGCCAAATGTCTGCCTCTACGTAACTTTGAATAAAATTTAAAACAAAAATATGTGTGACACACATACGCAACACATTTCAAAATAAAAATAGGAACAGAAACTTGGAGGCAACCTCTACGAACTTAACCAACCGATGTTAATGAAATTTTAAACGTGGGTATATGTATGTAAATACATAAGTCTAGAAGGACACATAAGATGCTGTATTTGTAAAGCGGACAACACAAACATTTTTTCCCCAAAAATTTCTTGATATTTGCCAGAACGATACTTCAAGTATAAATGACGGTGGCGATGGCTGAGGTAGTCAGCACGTTGATTACAAAACCAAAAAAGTCCTGAGTTCGACCCCAGTTTAAGACTAATCATAAAAACATCTCGAATTTTTTCTTATGTGCGTTAGTGTGTCTTTGTGTCAGTAGTTGTCGGAAGGTTTCATTGGCGAAGGCATAGTCACCGGATTCAACTGATACCAATTCACAACCACATCAGCACGTCCTCCTCCGTCGGTATTATGGAGCATCGACAAAGTAGAATAATTGCTAAAAATGGCTACTAAAACGAAGCTTCAAGATGTAATACGTCTCACTGATATCAGAGGTGCTTCCAACACTGCTACGAGTATAAACAAAGAATGTGCAGAGTTATAAGATAGTGAATCTTCACCTCCTGTCATTTCTCTAACTAAGCCTTTCCAGTACAATGCATCGCATGTGTAGTTGTCGTCTCCAGAGTGCTGGTCCAAAATAAATATAAATATACATACATATATGAATGTGTATGCCAAATATATTTCTGTGTGATGTTTGATTTGACGAGTTATGGAGTGCTCAAGTGTTGCCGTGTTTGAAATTTTGTTCTGTTTTTTTTAATTATTGTTTCGAATTAGAAATAAATAAATAATTTCTGATCATTATAAGAAATCGCCGGATCTTTAAAAGAAATTTAAGTTGAAAAACATTTTTTTTTTTCATGTGCAAAATCGGAAATTAACAATTGAAATTATAATTTTTCAAAGTTCGACATGTTTTTTTATTTATTTTTTTAACAAAATTAGCTTAGGGTATCCTCATTATACTTGAGAAGTTTGATAAAGGCACCTCTATAAGTTAAAGAGTTTTGCAAATTTATTTACATTCGTAAAGCACTTAAAAAATTGTTCGACCTTTGCGCCAATTTATTTCTATTTTTTTTTGGATATAACTGTTCATGGTTGTCGCATTGCGAAACCGGAAGTGACCATTTCAATAAATTTTTTTCTAACATTCAAACGACATGAAATGCTTCCGAAAAGTAAAGTTTGTCATGGACTTCGCAAAGAAACTCAAGACGAGTCGACGAAATTTTTTGTAATAAAATCTTTGAATCCGTATATAATATATTCGATAAATTTCTATTGAACACCTTACATTATGTTGAAAATAAACACATGGGAATATTTCACATTATATTGTTATATATATTAGCCAAATTAACTTTACATAACATATTTTTTCAATGTGAAGAACATACGATTCCATTTCGCAGGTGCACCTTAATATACTTGTATGGTTTTAAATACGTTCAAGTTTCTCGGTCAGAGTTCGTAATTAATTGCTTACATATTTCCAAAAGTGGCAGTGGAGTAGGAGACATGTAGTTGCTGCTGGAAGACGTTACGTAATACTAAATGAGGTAAAGTATGAAAACTAAGTGACACCATGGTGTCGGAGGCTGGAGATCAAATGTCATTATTTGAACAGCGTGTGATGGGTCACAAATCCAAGCAATATCACTTTGTCTAATATCTGGTAATATATGTCACACTACCATTTTATATATGTGCCATCTATACTAATATTATGTTTATATGCATGTACGTTTGTATGTTTGTAAGAACTACGGAACCACGCATACGATTTTTAAAATTCTTGTAGAAAAATGTTAGTCGGCTTACGGAAATAGGCTGCATAATGCTCATTTGAAGTGTTTGCGTTAGGACGTGGGGCCGGTAAACCCACCATACCCAGAGACTAGTTATTACCGTATTTTACGAAAGGAGGTTCATTAACGGATAAACAACTTCGGTGAAATTTTAAACGCGGATATTATAAAACCGATTTAAGTCATGAATAGATCTACGTTTAGAAAGTCTAATATGATATTTTTTTTATTTATATTTTTTTTTTTTTGATAGTCGATCTCTACCTTCCCTGGAAATGACCCCAGCAAATTTTGAAGAAATTTAAAACATCAATAGATCTCAATGTACAACGGCCTATACATTATGTATTGTTTTCAGAACGACCAAGTTCCGAGCTTCTTGCGCCGCCGCTAGTTAATTAATAAAAGCAAAGTAACTGAAAATTGTTGCTTAATTAACTGGGAAAATTAATTCTTCAGAATGCGCCCGGTGAAAACCAATACGGATAATTAAGGTCTCACTGTACACACATTTTCCAATAATGTTGTTTATTGCGACTCAAATACAATGAGCTGAAAATAAAATAGCAGGTAGGCTACTTTCTTTCTTGGTGAAATTGTACGCAATAATTCATTTTTGATTCACAGGGCGTATCCACTAACATAATTATAATGAAAATCCATGCGATATATTCTCTAGTCACCGCTATGACCCGGGGATTCATTCCAGAACTCTTTAAAAATAGAGTCGCTAAGAACGTTACCATCAACGTTAAATATTATGGAGTCATAATACAGTACAACAGTGCAAAAAAAACACAGAGACAAGCTAGCAATAGTCCGCAGAATAAATTTTTGTCAAATCTTTAGAGGCCCATAAAAAAAATTGGTCACGAAAATCGCCAAACTGAGTATTAGTTTTTACTACGCTAATTTGTACTAGAGTCAAACCTATACTGTGCAGTTCGTAAATTTTTCCAAAAGTCTTCACAGTGTAATTAATTAATATTTTGAGTATCCATTGACGTGTATATTTAGTAAATACTCGTATAAATAAAAAATTACAGGACGCCATGACTTCGACGTGCTAGAGACAATTCCAGTGTTACAGTTAATTTGGGCAACACTACATACACTAAAGGTGAACATTCGACTTTAAACCACCAATTATTATTAAATTCATTTTATTCGAAATTAAATTTTCTTTGTGTCAGTTGTTATCGGAGGGTTGCAGTGGCGAAGGCATAGTCACTGGTCACTGAACAGTACCGGCTTCAGCTGATATTAATCCAGAAGTAACATCAGAGCACCTTCCTTCGTCGGTATTGTGTAGCATCATCGCCGAAATAAAATAATTAATAAAAATGGCAGGGCTTCAAAAATTTAATGCGTGTCCATGAAATCAATAGCGCTGCAACACTGCTATAAAACAAGAAACGTGCAAAAAGTGTATTTGTGAAAATAATGAACTTTTCCTCTATATCTATCCCTTCACCAAATGTAATCTCTACAACTATAACTTTCCCCTAGTTCCAGTACAAAGCATTGTGTGCGTAGAGGTTTTCCCCTGAGTGCTGGTCCAAGATAAAAAGCAAACAAAAAAAATAGTGATAAAAAACACATATGTATATGTAGTTTTAAAAAAAATTTATAAATAAATATTATTGGCACTGTTGGCAGACAAAAACTATAATTTTAAAAGCAAATTCAGTGTATGAAAATTTCGCTTTAAAATTTTATTACTGTTTTGCCGCGAATATAAAAAACGAAAGTATGTCTAATTACAGTGAAAGTAGCAGTAGCAGTAGTTCAATAATAAATGACAGAATTCATATATATTTTATGTATATGTATATGAGATGTAACGTTATTATTGTATGTACTTATGTACCATGTACAAAATTGCATATACTCTACATGTGTCTGCATCTAGGTAACAAGGTGCATACGTACAGTAATAACGTTAAATAAATGTGTACATACATATGTTTCTTTAACCTGTTGTGGACGACGGCAACAGTCTCTAAGAAATTTTTAAATAAATTATTGCCAAAGAACAATTTATTATTAAACAAAATAATTTTATTTAAAAAAAAAAATAACTGCACGAACGACCTTCAACCTCTGTTTAGTTGGCTTTGATATTTGTCATTTCATGTTTGCTGTCAACTCCTGGTTTTAATAACCATCATATTCTGCAGTTTGGATTTTTTAATAATGCCAAATGCCGTCGCCAGGTTTAATTTGGTTTGAAATGTTTCCAAAGTGGTAAAATAATGGCATATAATTCTCAATCAGTTCAGAATGCTTGAAAAGAATTAGCTAAATGTAATATTAATAATATTATTGTTTTCTTTTTATTGTACACTATTGTATTATGTATTAAATAAAAGTATAAATGTTATATGACTAAAATGTCGCAAAACAAGAACAAAGTAATTTCTGTGCCGGAGGTTGTGAAGATGTTATTTAGGAGAATGAAAGCTTAGTTAAATTACTTCTTTTTAGCTGGCAAGTATTTATTACTAGGTGCTTCGATGCCAAAGTTTTGAGAAGAAGCTGATCCTTGATTGCCTGAGTAAGATGACTGTCCGAAATTTTGCTGGTTATTGCCATTAGAGTAAGCAGCTGAACTCGATGAGGCACTACCCGAGCTACCGGGACCACCACCGCCGGCAGAACCACCGCCAATGACAGAGGTGACAGGGGCAATTCCCTCATCCGAAACACGAGTAGAACCTCCCAAAGCATCGTACTGAGCTTGAATTTCTTGCTGGGCACGAGCGGCTTCTTCCTGAGTCTTATATTTTATGAAGTATACTTCCGGCTTGTTGGCGCTTTGGTCACCTTGTGGTGAAGATATTTGATTTTGAATGTTGGTAATTTCTGGTTTCTTGGACAGTACGTAGATGATAGTTTTTTCTTCGTTGGCAGCTTGAGATTGTTTAATTATGTTGTTATGAATTCTCACGTTATGGCTGGGTGCCTTGATGAAAACAATGCGATAGTTTTTACGAAGAGGGCCAGCATCGGCACCATTTGGACCATTGTGAATTTCTTCGGTTTCTTCGGGACCTGAGTGAATATAAATATCTTTGGATACAATTGTTTGCTGCTGATGTTGACTGTTGGATCCACCTCCGTAGTTGGAACCGTATGAATTTTGTTGCTGTTGTTGTTGTTGGTAAGGTGCACCATATTGCGGAGCAGGACTTTGTGGTGAACTTGGCACATAAGTATTAGAAGGAGCAGGTGGGGCTGGATAGTTTGGTCTTATTGGTCCAGGTGCATTGAATGAGGGCAATGGAGGTGCCTGCTGACCGGAGTAAATACCGTTGTTACCAATGGGTGCTGGTGGACGGTATGTTTGTTTAGGAATAGGTTTCGGTTGTTGGTAATTGTAGCCACCTTGCGCTGTAGCTGTTGCTATTAAAGCTAAACACTATAGAGAAAAACCCAATAAAGAAAAAAGTTATTCATGTTGCATTTTGAACTGCAGTTGCTGTACTTACTACTATTGCTGAAAACATATACATTTTGGGGGTGTTTTTGTTATTCCTCCAGATACTGTTTGAATGACATCTATGACTGAACTGATGCTAACACTCCATCTTAACAACACTTTTATATAAAAGCATACGTATTAAAGCTATTTAACTAACAGCATTTGTGTAACTTATTTTGATAAAAATTCATCGAAATGCTGATATTGACCAATAAGGTTGGTTGATGTAACTATTATCTTAATCAAAATGTTTCATAGGTTTTGTTGAAATTGCAAAACTCTTTTCTACATACATACATAAATAGCCCCCCCAAAAACGTAAAAATATTTATTCAAACATTGAAAAACAAAAGTAGTAGGTAGGCCATACATGTATCTCAATATTTTATAGTCTTGAGATTATTTATATATTTTTTTTTCTTTTTCATTTAAAATGCATTTTTATTTTTCTTGTTTTACAAAGTCTTCATTCAGATATTATCTAACATTAACACATTTTATAAACATAATATCTTTGTAGTAGTTGTAGCCACATTGCTATTGTTAACCGTTAATGGCCTCAATTATGCCGGTTGAAATAAATTTCCTTCGGCCTTCTGTCACCTTGAATTTAAATTTTTAGTTTTTATTTACAAAAATAAAAAATACACTCTGGCTCACTTGATTAGATGCAAGTAATTTTTACTCGTATTATTTTAGGAAATAAGTAGCAAAGAAACAGGTATATTATTCAATGTCTGAATGTTATGCCACAGAACGTGAACTTATGGAGGGATTGCGAACTGCTAAAGCTGAAACCGCAGGCAGTACTGATATTCCTCAGGAGGGCAGGTCTGGTTGGTGCTCTGACACGTGGCACCGTCTATCCTTATTTGCCGCACTTTTTAATTCCTATTCTTAACGAGCTTCTCTGCCGAACTTCCAACCCCGATTATTATGTGCAGATGACAGTAGCATTTTACATTGCCATTATTTCAGTGGAAGGCTTAACATGACGATTATTAGTGCCATGAGGCAGAATATGAACGACACTTCGAGTCGGGATCTTGCGATGATCTCACCCAAATATTATAACAACAGCATTATAAACACCACATATATTTTGTGGACAAAATAAACAGCACATAAATTATTGTCGCAAACATAACGATAATAGCTGACTTGAAGTGATAGCGAATATCGTGAAAAATTTAACTGAATTGCAAATTCAATAAAATTTTGTTATACGAGTACTTATTTTAGCGATACGATTATCGTAATAAAAGTTAGTGAATCGCACTACTAGTTCAACTTAAACAAAGCAAAGTAACAACAGGTAACAGTAACGACAGCTCAGGTGAGTTTTTCGCCGTATCTAGTTATTTTGTCAAACAAAATAGTAACCACGGGTGTTCACGTTTTCAAATTTGACCATGTTTGTGAAAGTGAAAAATTTAGAAAAACAGTGCACTATTTATTCCCAAAAAAATCAAAAAAGATATTAAAAACTTGAAAAATTGTTGTTGTATTTACATACATATGTATGTATGTTACATTACTGTACTAAAAAACCAATTCCATCAAATCATATGCTTAAAATTGTACATGGGTATATTAAATGTGTAAATTTTTTCTCTTCTAAAAGAACTGAATGAAAATTGTTAAAATAAGTAAATAGAATAACAAAAAAAAAATATTAATTAATTCAATAAAGTACATGTAGTACTTAAAACCAAATTAAAAATACAACTCAATTCCCTTCAATGGAAAGATTTTTACACCAAATAGTTTTAGAACTGTTAGACTTTGTTCAGATTTTAGAGCAGTCAATGTCAAAATAAGTGTTCACGTTCACTGTAAGTGTGCTGATAACGTGCCGAGTGATTTTGGCTAAAAATTTTTTGCAGCGAATTGAGACGATTCTACTTTGTATAAATACGAGTATATCTTGAGCTTTAAAACATCTTTAAGTTTAGATTTAATAATGTTTCAAAATTTAACTAAATGAAAACAACAATTTTGTAGGAAACTGGTATGTTGAAATTGCATTTTTTATGTAAAGCGTCCCATTTTCATTATACAGGGTGGCACAAAAGGAGCGATATGGTTTAAATGGTTTATTACTTTTTTATTTATAAGATTATTATAATTTTTTTTTTTAAATACAGTATATTATTGGGAAGTTTTTGCAATTAGCTTTGAAAAATGATATCCTGTAAGTGATGTCCATTTTCTGCTCGCACATACGTGCTCTTTTTAGCATATTTTCCATAACTTTTCGCAAAATTTCGGGTGTGATGGCCATGATTTCATTTCGAATGCTTCACAATTAATTCCCCAAGTCTTCTTCACAAAATGCTGAAAAAAAAAAGAAAAAAATAATAATTAAAAAAGTTATAAAAAATTCATATCATATAGCTCGTTTTGCGCCACCCTGTACAATTACATTGCATATATATATATATATATTATTTCACAATATTTTGCACTTCTTTTAGATGAGAAATAAAATTCAAAAATATTTAGATTTTTGCCACTTTGGAATATGACATACAAGTTGCCGATAATATTGTACAATATAGAAAATTGCTCTATTACACTGCAAATGTGTAGGCCTCTATAAAACTTAATTGTAAAGCAAGTCTGTAACATATTCTGTTTTATTTACTAGGAAAATCATGCAGAGTGTCAATGATTTTTTGTTTTTTAGAATAATCGAACAATTTTTATTCGAAGAAACAACGCTTTTAAATCTAAGATTAAAAAATTATTGATATATTTTTTCTCAATATTAGAATATTTATTTTTTGCAATATTAAGACTCGAATTAATGAATGAAATATAATATTATTAATAATATATATTAATATAATATTATTTCTAAACTCAGGACATAATGTTTGCACCCACGACTATCGATTTTTTTTTTTTTTTTGTGTAGAGAAATAACACTGGTGCAGATGACAGGTTCCGAAGTGATAGAGAGAGAATATCCTTTAATATCCTAACAATTCTGTTTTTCCAGGTTTTTTTTATAGCAGTATTGCAGGCCTCCGGTGTCAAGGAGACACATTAAATTTTGAAACCCTAACCAATTTTATTAAATATTTTATTTTGCCACATGATTCTGCTACATAACACCGATTGAGGCGCTCTGGCGTTACTTTAAAAATAGCATCAGCTGTATATACTGTTCAGTGAGCAGAGAATATACATTCACCTCTAAAACCTTCCGCCAACAACTAAGATACAGACCCACTAAAGCACATCGGTAAAATTTCCAGTTTTTTTATTAAAAGACCTTGTAGTACACTAGCCTCGAATCCAGTACATTTGGAGATGTCAGACAACGCCACGTTTGGTCAAAGCGTCAAGCAGCTCCCTTTTTTATAAAATATTTTAATCAAAACGCTAACAATTTCTGAAATGAATTTTTCAACTTGTTCTTTTCTTAAGCTGCCGTCTCAAAAACACAAGTATCAAAAAGTTAAGATATTTTCTTCGAACAATTACAGAACCCGAATAGATTTATAAATCTTCACACTACATTTTAGGGCAACAAAAGTTGAGTGTGTCTCTACTCAAGTGAACAAGTGTGTATTCATCTAAAATTATAAACATAGTAAGTGTGTTTATGGTAAGGAATTTATATGCTCCTAAGTAAATAAAAACGTATCTAACCAGACCAATGGTAATCGCATTTTATGTGTATTAAATTGAATGTCATTTGCATATAATTTTAATATATAAAATATTTCTCGTTTTTTTTTTAGCTTAATAAGAGACAAAAAATAACCAAACAGAAATGAGTTTCTTGTTACATCAATAAACTGTGGTGGTATCTTTCAAATGTTAGGCTTCCGTTTTATAGCGATATTTTGCTGTAAAACTATGAGCTCATATTTACAGCAAATATTTTGTTAGTTATTACAAAATAAGGTCAATCACATTTTTAATTTGACTAGTGTAGTTAAAATTGGAGATTAATTTAAACATCACATTTCAACTCAAACCTGCCACACATGCATACAACGATTGCTCCAATACGTTGATATAAACAATTTTGTTTAGGTTTCTATGGATCAGTGTGACGGCGGACGTCGTTGGTCGAAATAAAATCACAAATATTTCGTTACATCATTTTATAGAAGAAAATTTAATTTGATTAAATTTAAAAAACCTGAAATATTAATTTTAAATAATTTTGAGATTATCTTCAACTCACAGCAACGTTTAGTTTTAATTACAATTTTAGATAAATTTCAGATAAATGTTATTAACAATAATTCATATATTTTTGAATAAACTTTGAATTATCAATTATACAAATCATAGCAATGATTATAATTTCTTATTCAATATAAGTTGTGTGTATGTAATATAAAAAATTTTTTTATTGTTGAGCAATAATTATATTTATAAAATTAAAAAATATATAAACTTTTATTTTTTAAAAAGGAAAATTCAATGTAAAAGTTATTGAGTTTTATAATAATATATGTGTTTCTGAACTTAGTTCTTAGACCAGTATGCCTCGAAGGATTTGTGAATAGTGCAACAGGCTCAAGCTGATTCATATCTAAATCACGTATTTTCTCCACTAAAACCAGTGGTTGTTTATCATTGAAAGCAGTTGCCATTGTCGAAAAAACAATGCATTCACAATTTATCTTTGTCGGAAGTCATTAGTGGAGCATATTTTTTAAAATGTGTTGCTTTTTTAAGAAAATTAATACTCAGGCGATTAAAATGCCGGTGGTAAATTAATGGCCAAAAATGCAATGCAGGCAAGTCCCATTTCTGTTACTGAAAATTTCGTTATATCGTGAAGTTTTTTTTTAAGTTTTTTTTTTTAATATTATATTTTACATACACAAAAAAAAAATTACTCAGTTCTTACATATTATAAAAAATTTTTTAATTATATTTATTTTTGAGCGATGGTCTTTTTTATGAAAAGTTTTTCAATTATTATTTATTTCTCAATATTTCGCTACCAAATAGGTAGCATCGTCAGGAAATAATAATTTGTATTATTATAAAAAATTTTATTTTCGATTTTAAAAGCTTAAAAAACAAAAAAAAAGCAAAAATCTCAAAATGGTATTTGTTTTTAAATACTTTTTTTGGCCGCTTCTCTAAATATGATATATGAAAGTGGCATAACGAGTTGAGTTATGGTCCTCTATAATTTTTTGTAATTTTAGTTTCAACGGATTCACTAAATCACATCTGGTTAATAAATTTTCTAGACACAACTTCAGAAGTCGAATAACGAATCTTTTTTTTGATGCTCGATACCCAGCTCGATCACTTGCTGGGAAATGACCATTATAAACTATTTTATTTATTTCTGTGGCTTTAATTTTACCGCATTCCATTTATTGGCAAATGTTTATTCTTTGATAGAAAAACCATTCATAAAAACCATCTTCCATGATGACGTACTCATTATGATTTAAAGATGGTCGATTTTTTTAACCATTGTTGGCTTTTTGCAAATTGAACACAAGTTTTTATTCTATTTTTCTTATATTTAGTTTTACTAGTATAAAATTAATATAACATTCGGTATAATATGTTGTTAATCTAGAAAATTTGGACGGATATTCGTTAAAGCGAGATCCGTTATACCGAGAATTGCCCGCACTTCTTTATTTTGAAAGTTGGTAGCTGAATTTTGGCATTCGATTTAAGAATAACATATTTGTCAAACCAATTTTCAAATTACTTGAAAAGCCGGACTTTTATCATTTTTCGTTTTTGGAAAGCGATTTTTGCAAAAATACTATTTTTCTTTTATTGTATTTATTTGGTTAAAAATTTGTTTCCATGTTGATATATCCATACCCCACTTGCCTATGAGTTCAAAATTTAGTGCACTGATTTCAGATTCCATAGACAAAAAGATTATTCTGTAATTTAATGGGGCATTGTGCTGGAACTAGGGGAAACGTATAGTGAGAGAGATGACAAGTTTTCAGGTTTTTTTTTTTTGTTTTGTTTATAGCAGTGCTGCAGCGCCTCTGATGTCAAGCAAACGTATTAAATTTTCAAACTTTGTTTTAGTAACCATTTTGAGTAATTATTTTACTTCGATCTCTGATGTGATTTTGAGGTTTTCTATCAGCTGAAGCCGGTATTGTTCAGTTACCAGTGACTATGCCTTCGCTACTGAAACCGTCCGACAATAACTGACACAACGACACATGCATTAGCACATCAGAAAAAATGCGAAATGTTTTTATGGCTTATGGTGTTTTCTTTTCTGACAAAAATGTTACATATATGCTACATTTCGTTACTATTTCTGTTCCATTCTAAAAAATATGTGACATTTCGTTCCTTTCTAAATATGTTGCACAAATAACTGGCAAAATATGCAACATATGTCAACCTCTACTCTCAAGTCGGGGTGATATTCTAATCTCTTTTACATCTTTGTTAAGTACTTTTTTATACAAATAAGAATTATAAAAATCAATATACTCTTCACTTTGACTAGAGTCCGTCAGACTTTTGTTAGAAGAAGATTCTGTTTAATTTATTACTTATTTTAATGTAAACTTTTTTGATACATTTTTGGTTTAGACTTTTTGTAGTTTGTTCTAGGTAATAGCAGCTGATTAGAAAACAATGTTGCTGACGATTTTTATTGATAAAATGGTGCTAAAAACCGTAGAAACAGTGAAACGCTAAGTATACATTAATGTTAAATCTCAAATATTTTGTACCATTGTGGCAGTAAAAAATGTATCACTTTTTAAAGGTGTGGGCAAACTGTAGAAAATGTTATCCAGCGAAAGGGCAACATTTTTGTTCAGAAAGGAAATCACCATTAGTCTGACACTGCGGTCGAACCCACAACTTTTCGGTTTTGTAGTCAACGTGCAGACTACTTCAGCCATCGCCAACATCTGATATTGTTGAAATATCGGCGAAGGAGGCCGCTGTTAGCGTAGACTTTAATACACTTCAAAATTGTTGATTACTGGAGGAGATTTTGAAATCTCGGGCTGTAAAGTCAACACTCGGTATTGTGTAGCACCGCCGAAGTAAAACAATAATAAAAATGGCTACTGAACCGAAGCTTCAGCACTGCTAAAAGTATAAACAAAGAACGTGCGAAAGCAGAGCTGCAAAAATAAGTAAGCTTCACCTCCTGTCGTTTCTCCTACTATCCCTTTCCTAAAAGTTCCAGCACAATGCTTCGCATGTGTAGGAGTCATCTCCTGAGTGCTGGTCCCAGATAAAAAAAAAAAAACACGCCAACTACATGTATTTGGCATATGAAATGTCACTTCTCAGCGTAATAAATTTGTTCATACAGTGTGAACAATGTGCAATGTGCAGTATATACGAGTACAATACTTTTGATTTAGAGCGTGTTTATTTTTGTCTATATTTGAACGTACCTCGCATGTTCACCGCAAACATTAGTGTGACGGCACATCATTAAATTTACTTTTGTTAAGTTATTATGGCAGGAAATTAAGCATAGTATCAATGACTTTTAATCATATTTATTAAAAATGATTATGGAAAATTTCGTCAAAACAGTGTCCATTTCAGTCAGTACCGCTGAGAAAACAATTTGATCGATGTGCATAATTTTTTACCTTATTATGTCATGTTTATGTAAATCAAAACTTGCTTTAACTTTTCAACACCATTTATATGGACGACTTCAAACACACAAGAAGTAATAAAGAAGAAATAAATATCTCAGGCTTTTGTTTACGTTTCTTAATTTATTGTAATAATTTAATAGGCATGTAAGATAGATTTATGGCGTATTTATTTTCTTTGAGAAAATTTTTGATATTTAAGAGTTTTTAAAAAATATGTATTTCTGCTTTTCGCTCTTAGCAATTTTCTCATAGTGTATATTTTTCCGATATTTATGAACTTTAATTTTTAAATTGTTTTTCGTGTAATTAAATATGTTTTTATTAATTTTTAATTAATTAAATTTTAAACGACTTGAAAGAGGAGGAGGTTATCAATTCGTCTGTATTTTTTCAAATTATTTTTTTTACTTCTAAGTTAGGTTTTTCAAGTCAGTTAAATTTTTTTCATTTTAACATTTTACTTACGAAATACTGAGATATTTAATTAGTTTATGTTTAAG
Organism: Dexiosoma caninum; assembly: GCA_963924685.1. Classification (NCBI taxonomy): domain Eukaryota; kingdom Metazoa; phylum Arthropoda; class Insecta; order Diptera; family Tachinidae; genus Dexiosoma; species Dexiosoma caninum. The sequence goes on from OZ004725.1 coordinate 90,673,764, forward strand.
CGAGATTTCTAGTTCAAATTTTATTGTATCGTGACGGACGTAACCATGAAATGCAGGTGATTATTAACAAAGAAAAACTTAATCATGCCAACAAACTGATGCCAGCACTATGAAACAGGTTTTTGAATTTTTATAACTGTATAACTTTTTATTATTTATTTATATTTCTCTTAAATTATTTTCTTAATTTGTTTTGCTTGGTTAAGCTGCATCCGCCAACACGCATCTCATCGGAAAACCTTCAAACATATTTCTGAAAAAGCTGAGAATTTATACATGTTTATGTAAAAACAGTCCCAAAATTTAATTAATTTTGCTTTGCGCTTAGCAAGTTTTTTTTCGAAAAACAATGTAAAATTTTTTATGTTCTTCTTAATTTTGTGGACGGTCTACTGATTAGTTGGCATTGGCGAAATACATCTCAACAAAACAACAGATATAAATTTATCCCAATTTTTCATAATTTTTTTTATATTTTGGTATTATTTATCTCCTTAATTTATTTACTAATTGGAATTTAATTTGAAACATTATAATTTCATTAGAAATTTAATTGAGCATGCAATAGATAATTAAACACCGTAATGAAAATGGTGATTCTTTAACCTTTTGGATTCAGAAATTAAAAAAAAAAAAGTTATACAGTTATAAAAACTCAAAAGCACGTACCGTAAAATTTAAACTAGAAATGTTGCTTAAAAAACAGAAAATTGGCAAAGATATAACGAAAAGTTTAAAAACGTGATCCCTACTTTGGGCAAAAACGAAAGAAAATTATTTAAAATTGCATTGCAAAATAGACGATGTACAGCGCACTTTTTTTAATTGCAGGCTCTTATATATGTACTATTTATTATATTATACATAATATAGAGCATTATCTATTTAGCGAAAAAAAAAAAAATTATTTATTTACAGCCTGCCGCACTACAGTCGAATGGAAATTTCTTTATACTGAACTCAAAAAAAAGTTTTCGCTCTAAATTTCTTAACTTCGAATAATTCCCATACCACTCTAGAAAGATGCTCTACTCTTCATTTTAAAATTATTTTAAAGATGACAACAATAATTGGTTTTAATATCTTTATTATTTTTTTATTTTCTTAATTTTGTTTTAAATTTTTTTTACAAAAAATAAGTTAAAATTTAACAAAAATAAATATTAATAAATGCATGTAAAACGAAGTCATTAGAATAAAAAAAATACTGTGGCAGTTGGATTTCAGAACCTTCTGTTTGATGGTAAGTATGCGTTTCTTGGTGGACTGAAACTTCTTGAGGGAGCAGTAGTTGTTGACACAGTATTAATAGCGAGATTATTAATTGCTACCGATGAAGTAGCTTTCGAGGCAAAGTTTATAACAGGTGCCGAACTAGGAGCGTTAGTGTTAGTAGTTCCAGGCAAATTCTTATATTGAGCTTGAATCTCTCGCTGAGCCGTTTCTGCATCAGCTTCTGTGCGATACTTGATGAAATGAACTTCAGGTTTGAGAGCATTTTTCGTTTTAAGGTTTTGCAATTCACTGGCCAAAGAGCCGATGTCAGATTGTTTGGTAAGAACATAAATGGCAGTATGATCTTCAGCAGCACCTTTAACCAATTGCACAGCAGCCTTTTCAAGAGCAGTATTTTCAGGACCCTTGATAAAAATGACACGCAGATTTCTCTTTACACTTTTCGCTAATTGTTTTTCTGCATTTGGATCATTAAACTCCTCCTCGGGTGCACTAAATGAATAAAATACTTTGTTGTACTCTTCTTGCGCGCTTTGAGATGATATTAACGATTCGTCTGTATTGCTACCAGCTGTTGCATCGCCTCTGCCTACCTCAGATCCATAATTGTACTGAGCTGATGCAAATGATACTAAACAAACGAGCTAAAAAATTAGAAAGTATTTTATTATTACCGAGATTTAAAATAAAATATAATATTTACCATAAAAATACGCATTTTCTGTTTGAAAAACAATTTTTTCAAAGAGAAACCATTCGTTACTCTTCGAACGTTTTATCTTTTACTGTTACACCAATATGATTTTTCATAAGTATTTATATTATTTCACTTTCCATTAAATATTTTAAGCATGCCTTACGCAATTGTATCTCGGTATCATTTCTCCACAAGCAGTACATAAATGTCACAATTCCCAAAAATTCATCGAGATGTATTAACAATCGAAATTAATTTTTTAACTATAATTTTAACAAATTATTACACAAATATATTAATAACCTACAATTTCCATTTTCTTTTTGTTTTTGTTTTATCGTGAAGTCAAAATATAAATCTTGGTAGTACAAAGAAATGCGCCTTTAGATTACAACTTAAATGCATGGCATTTAACCGCCCAAAGACATCCAACTGCCTCCGGTGGCATAATAATTAATTTATTATGTATCAGTTAATCAACACATACAAATCTCTATATTAATTGTTAATGAAACCTAAAAGTAAGCAAAAATGTTAATTATGAGCACAATTCAAAGAGAAATGACTAGAAAAAAAGTTTAAACAAATAGTTAAAGTTATTTGTAAAAGCACAATTCCAACTCACACACAGATGTTACACTAACTTTTAGTTATAATTCAAATATGCTTTAGTTGTATAAATTAAAAACAATCAGCACTTAAACCTTCAAACATCTATTCCTTAGAGAAAATTTGGGTTGAGTTGCTGCAAAAACTATGTTTTCCATTCACAATGTTTAATCCTCGATGTGAGGTGAATGCGATAATAGTTGAAGCAAATCTCTTACCACAAAAAAATAAAAATATTGTTTAAAACGTCGTTTTCCACTGATTTTACAATAGTTTATAATAAACGCGGTGTGCTTCGCTACCCCATACCAACTTATCGAATATCGACCACTTTTGTATAAATATTATTACGGTAAGCCATCTGCATCAAATTTTGATACTTTTATTTCATATTAACAGTGACTTTTCTAAAAAATATGAAAAGGTACTTTTTTATTTAAAACACAGTTTTTCCAAAAAAATATGCATTCCACTTTATTTTTAGTTTTCTTCCCTAAAAATCGTTTCATTTGACACCCATATCATGAGAGTGGAAATAGTCGTCCGCCATATTATGCCGTCCGCACAATGAATAATGGGGGTGCTGATGGCGAGTAGTCAGCGTGTTGGCTCTGCAACCAGAAAGACCCAGGTTCGAATCCCAGCCGAGTCAAATCAGAAAAAATGTTTTTTCTGAGTTTTCTGTGCTACAGCACTCTCCTTCGTCGGTATTTGAGCAATAAAACGTCGGCGAAGTAAAATAATAAATAAAATGGCTCAATTAGCTTAAAAATAATGCGTCAAAAAAAAAAACATCAGAGACGCCGCAACTTTGCAAATGCAGAGTTGTGCAAGAATTAAGCTCTATCTTTCTACCACTTTCACCACCTGTCTGTTTCTTCCCTATCCTTCTCTCTAGTTCCAGTGCAATGCATTGCATATGTAGGGGATAGCCCCTGAGCACTGGTCCAAGATAAAAAAAAAAAAAAAAAAAAAAAAAATCACTAAATAGTGACCTCAGAAGAATATCGGAATGGGGTCACGCGAACAGCGTCGTCTTCGATGCCCAAAATACCCAATGCTGCATGCTTACGTATCGATGGACTGAACACATTTTTCAGGTCTCTAAGGAAGCATTCAAGTGTCTTGGCTTTTCAAGATGCTGTATTAAATACTTCACCCCTTCTGATCACCTACCTTACTATTTCTATCACCTACATTCTACAAAAAATGGAATACATCTCCCCCGTTCTTAAAAGACTATTTTGAAGTTACTCGACCGTGTACAGGAAAGGGCAAACAAACTCATTGTAACTCTCTTGAGCATCGCCGCAACAGGAAAAAGACACATACGAGATTTTTTCTGAAAGAAAAGATTACGGAAAGAAGCTTTTTTCTATATACTATATAAAATTTAGTTTTCCCCGTTTTACCCACTAAAAGTACATATATAGAAAAAGTACCAAACACGTGTTCGCTTGTTTTAAAGCAGCATTTATATGCTTTTGTAATTATTATTCTAGCTCCCTTAGTTTCTGAGATATTAAGTTGTAGATTTTAAAGTTCTTTAAACGACGCATAACACCACTAAATCGGGTACTTTTTTGCGCCCTTTAAACATTAATATCTGTGCCAAACCTAGCATTTGCTCTAGACTCTATTGAGCTCAGGTAGTCGAGTGGTATTTCGCGAACTTGTCACTGAGTCCATTTAACGTTGTAGCGAAACTTACCACAGTCTCCAGCAAGATTGAATCTAGAACCAGCATACTGATAGACTAGCGCACTACTCACTAGACTATCGAGGCACCTATACTTTGGAGTTATAAGCTAACTAATAATATTTTATGTGGTAAAAAGAAATTAATAAACTATTTCCACGTATTTTGCGTTTCCAAAGTTCACTATTCATTTAAGCAGCAGTTTAGAGATGAAATCACTTTAGACTACAAAGTTTTGTTACTTCAATTCTTCTACGCCGCTAAATATTTAATTAAAAATGTTAATACCATTATTTATTATTCAATTATTGTAAGCTTTACTTAACTCAGAAAATATGAAGTGTTAAAATGAGCGAGTTCATAATTATATGTGCATTCACACACACACACACACACACGTGTAACTGATATGCTTTGCTCTGCAATGTATTAAAATTTATTCACAAATATTATATAATTGTTGGTAAAAAAAGCAAAAAAAAATACAAAAGATAAATGGTTCATTAATTTGAATATGTTTAATTAGTCAATGCGGCAACGCATGTTCGTTATGCGCACAATAAATAAATGCAACAATGGTAACAATTTACATGTTTAATTAATAGCTCCCGTTCAGCAACTTCAAAAAAAAAACAATAAAAGAGGCAGCAGAATACATAAACAAATAAGCACATGTATACCCCAAAGTCATGCATTTATCTCACTTTTATATTGGAATTATGAATCTTAAAACCACGACATTTGAACAAACATTTGACGAAAATTAACCATATTTTGTTTGAATTGTGGAAATTTAAATTTATCAAACTACATTGAAAACTTTACTACTGCAAACCTGATAAATTGACTTAATATTTTTTATTATTGCTGATTAAAAATGTATGCTACTGCTGCCTAGAATTTTTTGTGACTCCAAATGTGGGAAGCTTTCTTATTTTTACTCTAACTTTACTTGATTTCCTCGCGATGTCTAACCAAGGACTATAAATTTGGTACTGGGGGGTCGGGACCACCACACAAGTGGAATCGTTTAGGATCTACTGGAGCCTCAACATTTGGAGTTTAACTTGTAGTGGTTATCGGTTTAAAAACAAAAATCTCTGCTCGATTGAACTTGGCATTATTTTACGGCCTTATTTGCATGATTGCATGAAAGTTTATTGTACATGATACTTTGAATATGATTGTACAATTTTGTTGGCTATATTTCTTTAAATTTGAACGATTTCCATCCATGTGCTGTTGCCATACAATAGAACTATTATAAACTGTAAATAATAGTTGGAATTATTAATTATAAAAAGTGTCAATATCAGGGATTTGGACGGCCCTAAGGGTTCATGAGTGATTAAATACATTTTGCATCTTATAATACCGCCTTGTCTTTAATTCTTGGGTCAGGAGGGCGGTCGTGCATACGTCCTTTTCACACGTTAATCTTGAACGCAATCTTTCATTTCATTATATTTTTAAAATTGTTATCTACATATAAATAAATATTACATATATAAAAGGGACCTGCAGCTTAAATAATTAGTGTAATTAACTTATTATTTCTTTTCGTTAATAACGATAATACCTCTGTACTTACTATTTATTGTTGCAACTCAAAATGATTTTCCAGCGGTAGGTTTGGTGCTAGTCTCCTTCCATGTACTCGTATATGAGGAAGCTAATCCCATCCTTAAAAACATTTCGCAAAGCCTTTTAAATTTTTTAATTTTTTTGGCAGACATCACTTCTGTTTTTCTTTAATTTATATACATATGTTTATACTTACACAATTATTTTGGATTTTTTCTAATTAAGCAAAGCTTTTCCTACGACTTTAGTTAGACGAATAAACAATTTCTTATTTTCCTAATTTTTTTTTTAATAAAAATAATTTTTAATAACACTAATTATTTTAAGCCTAAGGTCTTTTTATATATTTTATATTTATTTCAATATTTTGCTACTCCTTTGTGTAGCTTCTTCAGGAAAATTGGTTTTTGTTTATAATAAAAAATTTTTTTAAAAATTCACAATATAGGAAAAGTTTTTGTCAAAAACAAAAAAATAATTTTTTGTTTATTAAGAATGTTTTTTTTATTTACATATGTTTAAATCGTACATTAATCCTTTTTCAATCACTTTATTTATAAATAAATTTTTAATCGTCGAAAGTAATCGGAAAAGGCTAATTTAGGAATTTTTTTTTGTAAAATAACCACCCAATTGCTAGCTGAGATGGAGCTATGATAAGTTGCTTATGCCTTTGGTTTAATGCTATTAACAAGAATCAGGTTATGATAAGTTCTAATTCTGTAAAAATTCCAATTTAATTTATTTTATTGAAATGCAATTGATTTGTTTTTTTTTATTACTTGCATTCGTTTTACAATTAAATAAATAATAAATAAAAAGTCAAACGTGCAATACCGTAGTAATTCAAAATTTTAATTTTTTGAATGGGTATGCAGAAATAATCTTTGGGGAAATATATATCTAAAGGAGAAAAGATTATGGTTCTATCTCTAACTGTTCAGATTCTACAGCTACAAATGTCTTTATTGCCTCCAGCTATTTCCAACAATATTTATTTGCAATAATGAAATAATTCCTTTATGACAAGAAATTTACAAACAGAAAACATTACAAAACATGGTCTTTATTTAAAAACTTGTAAAAAAATAACTTTAGTTAACGCAAATACTATCAAAAAGATGGCGCCAAAACTTCAAATGCATTTTTCTCAGTTCACGATTTTTTTGAATTACAACGGTATTGCCCAAAGGCACGATAACTACAAATATATAAATAAGCAACATAAATGAATTTTGTAGAATAAAATCACTGTATTACTAATTTTCTGGATGTTGATCTTAAGAAATTCCTGTGAAGTCGAAAATTTACAGTTTAGGAAGTAGATCACAAGTACCAGCTAAGGAATGACTTGTAATATTTTTCACTGCGTAGTAAAACGATTAAATTTTGTGAGAATATTCCCACGAATTCACGCCTATAAAAAAATTACTTCAAAGCGTTCCACTATGCCTTGTAAAGAAATTCAGTACTGCGTGTAGAAAAATTTCTTATAAGAAATGTTTTCTGTAAGTATTTTAATTTTTTTTTTATATAGAACTATTTTCCTATTGAATGATAATGAAATAAACAAGGTGTTTTTGAAATATTTTCTAATAAGCGGTTTTTTCTTATATGAGATGTCCGTTATGTACTGTATCGTGTATTGAATTCACTTTTAGTTTATTTTGGCTAGTGAACACCTAGTGTCAATTTTAACAATATATTTTAAACGACAAAAAATAAATAAGAAAAAGATAATTTTTCACAAATAAACTTGTTTGTACTTGTTTTGTTATTCTTCTTTTTAATAATTGGCATACGCATTATTTTGGTAGCATGGAAAGCAATACAACTTCTCAAAAACATATGAAATAAAAGTGTATCAGTTTATGGCATTTTTATATGAAAATTACAAACAACAAATTTACACTATTTAATTCAATAAAACCCATATAATCTTACAAACAGCTTGTGAAATATTGACTGTACGACAAGTCATTAAAATATGCCCTTTACTTTATCCAGTGCCTGCGATTTATATAACTCAAAAATTACTTGCTTTACAACTGAACAAAATGCCCAACAGCAACGTTGTGAAGAAACTAAGCCCTACTCTCCAGTAGTTCACAACCAACCTTATCTCTACACTATCCCTTTTTAAAAAACAGGTAACACTCAATGTCATCATTGTTGGTAGACATCTTAATTGGTAGACTGTTGTTTCTCATAATTTTTTTTTTTATTACATTATTCATAAAATATGCGTTTGAACAATGATGTCTTAACTACGATAAATTTTATTTAATTCAAATTTATATCTAACGAAAATTTTATAAGAGACGGAAAATTTACACATTTGGATACTGACATTCATTGCAGATCTAATGCTGTGGTCCTGCACATTTCAAGCCAATGAATATAAATCAAGATAGCCATATTCCATTTATCAAAGATTTTTAAACGGTTCTTATTATCTGCTAACAAATAAAATTATATAAATAAATCGTACGCCAAATGCATTTTCACACATTTATAAAATAATCAATACTGTCAACATTATTTAATTAATTGAGTCCATGAAAAATAAATGCTTACAAAGTAACTGGTTTATTCATAACAATGCCTTTGTTGCATAAAAGATTTAAATAACTAAATTTCCATTTAAGCTCATTTAAAAAACCTTTTATAAATCAAAAATTATGTTTGTGGATAAGACCTTAAAATGTACACGACTACAAAGGAATTTTTTTTTTTCTTGGACCGGCACCCAGAAGATGACCCCTATACATGCGCTGCATTGCGCCGGAACTAGGAAATAACGTTTTGGGATAAAGGATAGAGGGAGTAGTGTTTATTGACATTTGATTTAAATTTTCCCATGTCAAAAGTGAGAGGAAAGACCTCTACGGGTAGTCCATTCCACATACGTGCTGTTCGGCCAAAAAATTAATTTTCTCTGTAATGCGTAGTGCGACCACAAATAGATGCGCTCTTAGTGATGAACTAGTCCTGCGTGTAAATAACCGGGTCTCGGGAACGAGTTCCCTGATTTCATCAGACCACATACCATTATAGTAACGATAGAACGACGAAACGCACCCCACGTTGCGACGATGCTCAAGAGAGTCAATAGAGTTGGCTACCCTACTGTCTCCTTAGAGTTTCTTCGCTCTTTCCTGTACACGGTCGAGTAACTTCAAATTAGTCCTTGAAGTACAGGCCCATACATGAGAGTTGTATTCCATTTTCCATTTAAATATTCAAAGGAAAAAAATATTCAAATGTAAAATAATTTTTCAGAAAATGACTATATTTGTTACATGATGACGAAAACTAAACCATCAGTCTATTCTTCCTACATGTTCCCATTTAAAAGAAATTTCCTCTCTCATTTATATAAACAGTTCGTTAAAGTCGGTAGCTTAAGAAAAGAAAACCTACTGCATAAAAAGTATTGTTAATGAATTGATTGTAAATAAATAAAATTTCAATTTAAAATTTGTGATCCTTATTTCAACTACAATTATTAAAAATGGATGAAGGAAAATGTTGTTGTGTTTAAGTTCACAGTAAATTTATCACAATAATCTGAAAATTACTTCTGATTTAGAATAAAGGAAAAATAACAATTAATCTCCAACACCAGTTGAGTAGGACACGTATGTACGAATATATACATATTTTCTATACCACTGCACATGGCCTCAGTAACTTTGTGAAACATTATTGTGATGAACTTAAACACAACAAAATTTTCATTCATTCATTTGTAAAATTAAAATTTTAAAACTTAGTCTGAAACTGGGGTCAAACCCTGCCCTTTTTGGTTTTGTAGTCAACGAGCAAACTACATCAGCCATCGCCACCCTTGTTTTAAATATACTAGAAAAGTTTTCTTTTCTGCATTTTTGGGTGCCTGAAATTTCTGTCTAAGTGGAATGTTGCAGAGTTAATTTGGTGACGGGGTGCCAACCAAATTTAATAAACGTTTTTGGTCTTGTTTTGCTGCGAAATAGTGAACCTTCCTTGTGAGTACGTGAAATAGCGGCTTCACTGAGCAAATTTTCTAAAAGTTTTAGTAACATATTTTCATGACTGGACCAATTTAAACTTTGTAAACGGCCTGTAGCATGCCACCAAATAACTAAAGTAAAATGTTGTTAGGTGCTAGTTCTAGGTATATTTTTTAAGACTTAATATGGGATGTACGAGTACGTTTCACTTAGTTTTTGGAGGGAATCATCTTATAGTCTGTAAATACTGTATGGGGAACCTCTGAGCTAAACCTCATCTGGTAGTCGCATTCATGGTACTGCAACTATACTTAGTGATGCTTAATTTTATATTTTTTAACATTCTGAAATAACTTACATGACATAGCCTCTTCTCACAATCCAGGACTTTCCGGCTACCCTACGGCGTTTATAGCGTGATGGCTGATACGGCTAGGTCATCCCCTGCGTTTGTTCATATTTCATCACCAGTAGCAATATTGAAAATGTCCTTTGAACCAGTGTTGGTGTTTTTTATTATATTATTTATTTAAACCTGCGGACGTATTCCATGTTTTCAATTACTATGAAGTTTGGTTTTTGTGGAGCTAATACACATGGATATCTTCTGATTCTGATTTTCGTTCACATTCTAGTCTTATCATTTGTCATTTCAAGCACATTTTCAATATTCATTGGCAAAACAATAGTATGTAAATTTCGATAATTAAATAGAGTTCATAATGAACAAGCTTTTAACGCTTTTATTATTCAAATTGAAAAATACGTAGACAAAAAATGTAAATAAATCGAAAATGTTTGCGGTAGGTTTGGGTATTTTTGTATATAAAAATAATTTATTTTTTAACTAAACATAATCTCGTGAACATAATGTGAATTAACTGTTAAATTAATACACTCATATATACACGGTAGGAAATGAAAATAATAAAACTCTACTGATTTGCTACGAACTTTGTCATCATGTTATACACCACGCAATTTACCATAGACATTTAGGATATGAATGCCATTGAAAATCTACTACTGGCGTTGGCCCTATGCAGTCAATAGAGTAGTAAGTAGTTCTTTTGTTAAACTGATTGCAACCGTATCTCTTTTTACCACAACAATATAAAACAATAAAAAACGGTTTTGTCTCTTCACATCAAAGACAAAATAAAAAGTGTAGACGATTCGTTGACAATGTCGTCAAAAAGTCACCAAAAACCAATTGACAAAAATGTTGACTTAGAGACACTTGGTCCCAGGCTTAATACAGGGTATGTACATACACACACACTGAGCAAAAAAATTGTGAATGGCATACACAAAATATAATTTGTTTAATTGAAGCGCAATAAATCATTAGTCACATGTAATTCTTTTTAATAAATATTTATATTCAATTAAACTAAAGCAGATACATATGTATGTAGCGATGATTAAATTAAACCCTTGAGGATTTTATATCCTCAGGAAAATGTTCAATTCAAGAATTCAAAGATTTATTTATTTCAAAAAAATGTAATATTAAGTTTAAAAGATTTCACAAAGAAATGTAAGATTAAGTTCAAAAGATTTCACAAATGCTCGGAACCATGTCCGTCCGACCTTGCACACTTCACAACTTGATTCCTCACAACTTCCGAAAGAATCCATCTTTTTTCTTCCACTTATTTTCAATCAACCTTCTTTTCCTTTTTCTTCTGTCTCTTGTCCGTAAGTGTTGTACAACTCAGTAGGTACTGTCCTGTGTTGTATAACCTAGTACGTACTGTTCTGCCCTCTATTCTACCCTCTCATCCCACATTCGGCCATCCGACTCATCATCCGTCCCGGAGGAGTTACTGCAGTCGTCATCAACTTCAGAATAACACCATAGCTTCATATGATCATTACTAGTGACGGTTAAATTTGGTCCATCAAACGAAGCAGCTTTTCGAACATTGTATCGGCCGTTCCTTTTAACTTTTGTAACTTCATAAGGACCAAGGTATTCATTTGATAGCTTTTTACCGGCAACAAACTGTGTTCTTTTGATTGCTACTAAGTCGCCTTCTTTGTAGTCTACATTCTTCTTTCTTTTTCGGTCGAAGTTTTTCTTGTATTCATCTTGTATCTTCTGTATTTGCTGCTTACTTTCATGTCTCATTTGTTGTCGTTTATCCTCCAATTCAGCCTCAAGTTCGTTTCTAAGGATTTCAATTATATTTGTGCAGCTCTCATTTTTCATTCTTACGCCAAATATAAGTTCAAACGGTGATCGATTTGTAGATCTATGCAAGGTACTATTCAAAGCTCTCTGTACGCTATTCACTTCTTTGTACCACATTTCAGGTTTTTCTGCAGAAAGTTTTGATAATACGGATATTATTACTCTGTTTACACGTTCAACTTGACCGTTTCCTCTCGGCACACCGGTTGTAGTTACGATATGTTCTATGTTTTTAGATTTACACAATTCTTCAAAAGTTTTCGAAGTGAACGCAGACCCTCGATCACTGATTATGCGTTGTGGATCACCGAACACTGAACACCAATTCTCCAGTTTATTAATAACTTCTTCAACGCCAGTCGTTTTTGTAGGGTATATCCAAACAAATTTACTAAACCCATCTACTATGGCAAAAATGTATTTATACCTCTTAGAAGTTGCATCCATGGGACCCAAGTGATCCACATGGATTGTACATAGTGGCAAATCACCCTTATCTATACACTCTAGAAATCCCTCCAGTTTCCCTTGCTTTTTATTAAACAGAATGCATTTTATACAGTTTTGTATAACCCTCTTAACTTTACTCTCCATGTGTGGAATGAAATATTGCTGTTTTACTTGATGGATAGTTTTGGCAACACTGAAATGCCCCAACTCATGTGCCTTATTTATTATTTCCTTTTCCATGTTACGGGGAACAACAAAAACATCTTGCCCCTCCACTGATTTACATAATACTCCTCCAAGTAATTTATAATTGTCATATGGACGAATTTTCAATACTTCAATAATAGTTTTTATGCTTTCATCACTACTTTGCGCTTTCCGGAGGCGACATTTTAACTCTGATTCTAAGCTAACGACATTCACTGCATTTCTGCTGAGTGCATCTACATGTTTCATGCGTTCTCCTTTTCGATGTTTTAGACTATAATCAAAGTCTTGCATATACATTACGTATCTTGAAATTGAGTGTGTTAGTTCACTTTTGTCGTACGTTTGTTTAAACGCTAAACAATCTGTTACTAAATCAAATTTTATACCCAATAAATAATGCCGCAACTTTTTCATAGCTAAAAACGCTGCTTTGATTTCTAAATTATAGCTGTGTAATCTTGATTCAGATTCAGACGTTTTTTTACTATAATAATAAACGGGATACCATTTTTCCTCAAATTGTTGTACAAGTATGGCCCCAAAACCAAACTTTGATGCATCTGTATGCAACTCTGTTCTTGCTTCTCTCGAAAATATTTTCAATACTGGTTGACATATCAGCAAATTCTTTAGTTTATATATAGATTTTTTAGCTTCATCATTTATTAGAAATTTTACATCTTTTTTAAGCAGGTTTGTCAAAGGTCTAGCAATTATTGAATAGTTTGCTATGAACTTTCTAAAAAATCCAGTAAGACCGAGAAAGGATTGTATTCCCCTAATATTACGTGGTTCTGGAAAATTTTTTATTGCTTTCAGTTTTTCTTCACTTGGAGTCACTTTACCTTCTTCTATAATAATTCCTAAAAACTCAACTTTTCTTTGTAAAAACTTACATTTCTTCCAGTTTATTTCCAAATTATTTTCGGCAGCAACAGAAAAAACTTTTTGCAAGTAATTCAAACCTGTATTTTCATCAGCAGAATAGACGATGATATCGTCCATATAAATTTGCATTATGTTATCATTCACTAAGTTGGAGAAAATTGCATTTATAAAACGTATGAACACAGCTGGTGAGTTGCAGAAACCAAATGGTGCATAGTTGAACTCAAATATTCCTTGTTTTGTTACAAATGCTGTATACTTTTTGCTCTCCTCTTTAACTGGAACATGTAGAAAGGCATTTTTAATGTCCAGCACACTGAATACTGACGCACCCGATAAACAGTCAACTAACTCTTCCATATTTGGAACAGGAAATCGATCCTTGAAACAAACTTTATTTATACGCCTGTAATCTATACACATCCTTTTCGAACCGTCTTTTTTATCAGCCAAGACCACTCGGCTACAATAATTGGATACAGATTTACGAATAATACCTTGCTTTAGCCATGTTTCTACTTGCTCTTCCACTATTTTCTGTTCTGGTGGTGGCAAACGACTTGGCGATGAATAAATTGGATCTTCTTTTTCTAGCACGATTTTCATTTTAATACTATTTGTTACAGCCCGAACCGGCGAATAATTGTTTTTCATTTTTTCGATTCGTCTTTTGTAGGCGGTTGGTGCCACAACACTGGATTCTTCGTTAACACTTATGTTCATTACTTTTTCAATTTCTTTTTCGACATTGGTTTTAATTAACGAGTGAAATTTATAACCTTTTTCATCCGAAGAATATCGAAATTTTTTTAAGATATCAAACCCGATAACAAAGTCATGACCAATGGCATTGTCTGGAACAACAACCAGATTATGTTTTAAATATATTTCATCAAACTTGGAATTCACCCTTATAATGCCAATTGGTATTGTCACTGCACCACCGAAACCGACTATTTCCCGCTTATAATTCTCAATTCCTTTTCCAAAGTCCTTAATAAAAATACTTTCCTTTATTAATGAAATGTCCGCGCCACTGTCTATTAAACAATCAAATTCTTTGCCGTTTATTATTACTTTCTTTAGACTAGTATTTTTCATTGTACAATTCACTTGGTTAGTTGTTGTGTTTTTGCAATCTTTCGCTATGTGGCCAGTTTTGCTACACTTAAAACATTTTGGTCCTTCCAAAGGACAAGCACTACGTTTATGATTTTTTGATCCGCAATTGAAACAATATACGGTTTTTGTATCGTTAGTATTTTTGTTAACTTTATAATTGTTTTCTCTTTCACTGCTACATCGAAAAACGCTGTCATATATTTCGTACTGCTCTCTAAGCTCTTTGTAATTTTTAGCACTATACAAATTTAATTTATTTTCGCGTTTACCCTTTATACCGTCCACAATATATCGGATAATTGAACGTTCATCTACTTCCCCAAAGGTAGCAATCCGTCGCATATGTAACATGTACTCATGTACTGTTTCACTATCTCGTTTTCTGCGGGCGCGCAGCTGCGAATGAATTTCGGCACTTGAGTATTCCCTGTGGAATTCATCAATCAACATCCCCTTTAGAGTTCCAAAATCGAAAACTGATACTGATTGGAGAAATAACTCCGCGGATTTTTTCATCTTATTTCGCGCAAAAACAAATTTTTGTGTATCACTCCAACCATAAGCACTTGCATTGTCTTCAAAGTTCTTTATCCACATTTTAATGGGCATACCACTATCGCCTTCAAACACTGGAATTGCTCCGTCAACAGCCACTTGATCAAAACCTACTTGAACATTTTCTTTTTGTGACATTGTTCTGGGTTCTTTTTCTATTTTGTTTACAAAAATGCATTCACTGTATTTTCCGTGTATTAGTTTTTGTTCTATTAAATTTGTCTCTACTTGATTGTTTAAGCACTTTGTTTTTATTTCTATATTTTCCATTGCGGTTTCGTGTTCACTTTTATCTTCAACATTTTGTTTGTTTTGATCACTATTTCCTCGGAGTTTCAATTCTTTTATTTTTGAACGCGTTTTTATTCTCTCTTCATCGTCTCTTTTTTTAGACATATTCTTTAAAGTTTGCACAAAATTTTAACATTTTCTATTTTTTTTATCTTATTGACTTACATTCGTGGAAAGGGTTTTTAACTCTCTTTTTCGGATAATTTTTTTTTCGAGTTGTATTTAAACTCTGAATGTTTCAATATCAAACGTTTCAATTTTCTTCTTTTAGTTATACATATATTTTATACACAATACTTAGTACATAAATGCAGTTTTATATTAAATACCGTTAGGTAAATTCCTTATCAACTTTTAGTTCTCAAAAACGTTATATACATAAATTGTATACACTTCTTTTTTCTTCTTTCAAACTTTTGCCTATTAGCGAAATCTGGCCTTCGGACGAGCCCCCAAATGTAGCGATGATTAAATTAAACCCTTGAGGATTTTATATCCTCAGGAAAATGTTCAATTCAAGAATTCAAAGATTTATTTATTTCAAAAAAATGTAATATTAAGTTTAAAAGATTTCACAAAGAAATGTAAGATTAAGTTCAAAAGATTTCACAAATGCTCGGAACCATGTCCGTCCGACCTTGCACACTTCACAACTTGATTCCTCACAACTTCCGAAAGAATCCATCTTTTTTCTTCCACTTATTTTCAATCAACCTTCTTTTCCTTTTTCTTCTGTCTCTTGTCCGTAAGTGTTGTACAACTCAGTAGGTACTGTCCTGTGTTGTATAACCTAGTACGTACTGTTCTGCCCTCTATTCTACCCTCTCATCCCACATGTATATGAGTACAAATACAAATGTGTTATT
Organism: Dexiosoma caninum; assembly: GCA_963924685.1. Taxonomy (NCBI): domain Eukaryota; kingdom Metazoa; phylum Arthropoda; class Insecta; order Diptera; family Tachinidae; genus Dexiosoma; species Dexiosoma caninum. The sequence continues at coordinate 90,690,163 of OZ004725.1, forward strand.
GTATTTATAACATCTTTATCATGGTAACTATTGCGCTTGCTGGACAAATGTGTGTATGTTGGAAGTCGAATGTGAACAAATTTTATAAACATCAATAATCAAATGTTAATCAAATCTTTTTTTGTTTTTGTTATAGTTGCGGTTCATGTGCAGCGCTAAACTATTTATTGGCATAACAAATGCAACAATTTGATAACACAATAAGTGGACCAAAACAATGCATTTCATTAAATGGTAAAATCTTTAAACAAAAGTTTTGAATATAAAAATACAAATTTGGTTTTTTTGTATCTGAAGTGTTTAACGAGAAGCCAGGGTCATCTATCAATTCAATTGTTAATGAAAAGTGGAACTTTAAGTGAATCTATTGTAGAAATACGTTTATATATTTATTTTGGGGGATTTTAAAAACTGTCATCTATATAAGTGAAAGTAGTGGTGACTTATAAGTTACGCTACATGCATAGAGGAAACAAAAAGAGCATTCATAATAATATTTATATATGTATCTATGTGTTTTTGGTTCCACTAACTTCTTAAGTTTCGTTCTCAATTGATTATTCGTCTCGAAGTCAATAGTTAAACCGAAAACTTTGTAAAATTATATACAAAATCAACTGTGCTTCTTCTGATGAATACGCTGCATCGTCAGAGCTTGCACGGCTGTGTTTAAGTACATGTGACATTGTGACACTGCAAAAAAGCTGACGTTTAGGTAGGCAACCTTGTTTATGAGATAAACTAGCTTCTGATAATGCAGCTTTGTTTTTCATACAATTGTGTGACAACGCTAACTACATTTAAACTTCCTACATAAAAGAAAAACTGAAGATATCGTGAGGTTTTCCCCTTCAGTTTTTGCATTTGTTAAGGCTCCAAAAGTTTTCTATTGAATCCATATACGCGACATTCCTTTATTTGAAATAAATTCTTTCCACAACAGCTCCCGAATCTTCTTATGAAATTGGTAGTTATTGGTCCTTAATCACAATGACAGCAATGCTTACTAATAGAACAACTTTATATCCAGAAATAGTAAAATTAATGCAATACACCGAAAAGATTAATCGTTTATCTTTATTTAAGCGAAGCAGTTAATTCCTTTACAGTTGTGGTTAGTTTATATTTTCAAAGTAAACTTTTTTTGTATAAATCCCAAACATTGCCGATGACTATACGCTGCACGTAGATCCTTAGAATATTTAGTGTGATTTTTAGCCACATTTTCAATGCATGAATTTATTAAATTGAATAGATAAGTTTTTGTTAAAAATTTTAATTTGTTTATAATTATTTTAATAGAAATACATATTTTTTGACAACTTTAATTTTAAATAATTAATTTTCATTTTAAACAAAGGACATTCACTCCTTCTAATGACATACTTCCGCACTCTAGTGATCGAACTTTGGAAATATCCAGAGATATTAGCGGAACTGACTCTCGTAAACTGCAGCTGAAAAAATGCCAATTTTGTGGATGTAGCAAATATTGCAAATCAGCTGTTTAAACAACCAGCTACCTGAGCCGGCGCAAATGTAATCGTGAGCATTGTTCGCTGACTGCAGAAAGAAAAACTTAAAAAATTCATCGTCAAACTTTAATATTTAAACGTCGGTCTATTGCTTGACATTAGTATTTAGAAAACATACGCAAAATTGAATACTTGCACTTGATAAGATTCATGCGAAACACTGTTATTGATATTATGTCACCGGCTTAACTTATGCCTTCTGGAAGTTCTTTTACCCGATGGTACTGCATACATCTCAACGAAATAAGCAAAGAATGATTCCAAATGGTGCATTATATTACTAATGCGCTGTTTTTGTTTCATCAGAAGTGCTTGTCTGTTATTTATATGAAACCCACCAACAATTTTGAGGAGTTTTCATGCCATAAAATCCATGTAACGCACTTCTACAGCAATAATTGTAACTGATTTTGCTGAGAAAATATTTTTTTTAAAATAGACTTACCAATTTTGTTATTCAATTTATCTTTTGAAAATTAAATGTCAGTTTCTATCTAAAATTTCAGCAAATTTACTTCAGCTACAGCTATTACAAGTTTTTGTAGACTATATAAATATATATTTCTGGAAAAATTTATATATAAAATATTTTGTAAACTTTTACCATCGTCACGCACATGTTACATTTATCACGCACAATTATGTGCATACTCGTTTGTTTCCAGCATGCTAAATAATAAAATGTACTACAAAATGATTAAACTCTTCTCCTTTTAGTATTTGGTTTATTATGAGATTCAAATTAAGATAAACTTTCTAATATTTTTAGTCAGAATGAATTAGACATGAGACAGCATTCCAAAGGAACAAAGTCAAAGTCAAACAATACGTGCTGATGGAGAGTATTCAGCGTGTTGGCTCTGCAACCAGGAAGACCGAGGTTCGATTCCTAGCCCGGTAAAATCTGAGTTTTTTGTGCTACAGCACACTCCTTCATCGGTATTTGAGCAATAAAATATCGGCGAAGTAAAATAATAAACAAAATGGCTCTACTATTGAATTAATCTCTATCTTCCTACCAAGTTCACCACCTGTCTATTCTCTTTAGTTCCAGTGCAATGCAATGCATATATACGGGATATTCCTTGAGTACTGGTCTTTTCTCGAAATTGGATTTCTCTTATTGGGAACGAAAAATAAAATTATTTCAAAAAACTATAAAATTTTTACAATCTATTTAATTAAGCTTTAATGTTTTTTATTTCTATTTATTATATAATATCGATATTTTGTTAACCTTCGGTTAACATAAATGAAATAAAATAAAAATTTCCTGAAGATATTAACCAAAGGTTAACGAAATATCGAGATTATATAAAAATTAGAAATAAAAAACCGTAAAGCTTAATTAAAAAGATTGTTCAAATAATAAAAAAGGTTAAAAAAAACCAGTATTAAGAAAAACTATAAAAAATTTTATTATTGTCAATTTTTGTCGATATTACATCAGATTTGCAATGCGATTGGTAGGAAATAAAATTATCATTATAAAATTTAACTACTGCTGTTACGATAACAACCCTTGTTTTTGGAAATTAACCTTAAAAATCTTGTTGTAAATAGAGAGATTCTATTGTATAAAATTTCTCTTCTCTCTACAATTTGGGTATTTAGGGACACGGTATACTTTTCTATTGAATTCGTCATATACAAGTTCAGGCCTAAAGTAAACGTTTTGATACTCCACATATTGTTTATTCAACTTTACTCTGCAATTTAATTCTGTACTGGAGTTCCTTGTCCTTGAAGTTTCTTTCTTTCAAATTCAATGCTTATTAAAAAAATTCGTGATTTATTAAAATCTTAATATTTTTTAGTAAAATCAGATATTTCAACCACAATTTGTTATTATTTTTTTAATCCTTATTTTTTAACCTTATTTCTTTTACTAATAATTTATATTATGTTATCGAAATGGAAAAATAAAAATAAAAAGTAAAAACAAACATTTAAGCTTAAAAGGTAATATATAAACTGTTATTATTATTTTTTCTTTTTTCGTAAGAACTTCTGTACTCGACTTCGTTTTAAATTTGTCGTTATTTATTTATAATCCAAGAATTTTATAATTTTATTTGAATTCTACTTGGTGGAATATTGTTCTTAAAGTATAAATTCACTTCGAAAAAATTGGTTTTAACCAGAAAATTTGAGTTTTTAACCATACGGATGGATGACTTTTCTGTGGAATTCGTGATATACAATTTTTGCAGACAAGAACTACTTGAGTTAGAGAAACAGCACCTAAATGTCAAAAAAAAAAACATATTTTAAAAGTCAGCTCAGAAGGCAGTCACACTTTGTAGCAGAAAATTTTTGCTAAAATTGCAAATGCGCTACGAAGAATGAGTTTTATTTGTGAGCTCCGGCTGTTGTTTTCATTGCAATATTGATAACTAGATTTTGCATTTGTTTTTTTGTAATTTTGTGCTATATATATCGCAATGATATATTCAGAAAAGATACTCCAGAATATAATGAAAATTTTGTTTTTAAATAAATTGTGCATAAATTCTCCAACAGAAAATGTAATGTTTTTAAAAACATGCTTTTAAAATAAAATTTGTCCACTGTTTTCTGTTGTCAGTTTAAGTTTTATGAGGTACTTTATTGTAAAATATATATTTATTTTAAGTTACATATGGAATAGTCGGTTATTGCATGCCTACTCAATATGAATAGAGGTATCTATTTATAAAAACAAATTAAATATTATTTGAAATACTTATAAATAGTATTGCTAACGAGCAATTATGGTTTAGTTACTAAAAACATGTTAACGTATTTATTTGTAAATTAAAGCCAAAAATTTATCTGAAAATAAAAAATTTGCGGTCACAACTATGGTAATTGAAATACAGTAAAAACAAATAAGAGAACAAATCTAAATATAAAACTTTTAGGACTACAATCGGAAAATATTTTTACTTTGTATTCTTGTGATAGAAATTTGGATTAAAGCCCAAGCGGATGCTAAAAGTATTAATTTAACTCCACGCTCTTCCAAACAATATAAATCTTTAAGACCAATTACAACAAATAGCTACAAAATTGGTACTAAATACTTTTAAAATGGGCATGAATTATAAATTTTTCAACTTTTTCGTATCTTGCAGCCAACAATAATTTTCCATATACAAAATCCTACTCAACGAAACCGCAGAGAACTCTGGATAACTTTAACACACCTCCTGACTTAAAGCCGCAGAGGTTTTCAGCTGGTGCTTCGGACTCGCCACTATTCACCTCTTATGCTCCGCCACCTTCTGGTTTAGTTTCGCATAAAAACATTCAATTGCCATTGAAAAATTCCATAAAGTTGCCACTTTTATTACCACAATCTACCATCTCAAAGGATTATGCTCTACATCCTGGTTTTGCCCTCAGCCCCAACTCTAGAGCAGAACACGAGTTCACGGAACCACCAACAACTGCTGTACTGCAAACTCAATTATATAAAACTTTAGAAGCTGCTAATCTCTTAGCATCGAAATTTTTAGAAACTGAAGGCAAATCGACACCCAACTTGACATCTGGACAGGATCAGGGAAATTCAGCTAATTATTTATTAATAAAAACACAAAAGCTGCCCTTTATACCAACAGCAAAACATTCAAATCAAGGTAAATAAATAAATTCAATTTAATATGTATAACTGAAACGCTTACGCTTCCTTTATTTGTAGAGGGACCCATATCTTCGCCAATTGAGAAGTTGTCTTCAATTAACAGAGACTTTCCCAAAGATTACACCATAAACCAATTCATTTTTGTTATAAAACCCGCAAAGATAAATTTCTTTCTATAGTGTAGTTAAGTTAGCTAAATAATAAAAAAAAAGTATTATAATTATTTGTACCAAAAACTTATCAAATGACCCGTGTACTTTATTCGTCAAACATTTTAGGCGAGAGCACATGACAAATACGGAATTTAAAAGTTAGCAATTAACATATTCAAATTTATATTTCAAATTAAAATTTAGCACAATTTTCATAATAGTTGAAGATGACAACTGAAACGAAAAACGAGTTTTTAAAACAAGAAAAGTTGTTAAAAAGTTGTATATTTCAGTTAAAAACCCCCTTCATATATGAAAATAAATTTAGTTGCTTTGAGACGTAAACCAAAAACACAGGCAAAAAAAAAATTTAAAAGAAATGAAAACTTTAGTGGTAAACTCTAAATAAATATTTATATATATAAAAATTATGTTTAAAATTTTAAAGATTTTCTGTATCGGTATGACTTGGTATTTGTGTTCGGCTGTCGCAGCACCCCCAGCTGACAACAGTCCTGGGGTACAATTTGTGAAATACAAAGATGACAGAGATTTCGAGGAAATTCAACGACAAATTATTGGTAAGTTTGTTGTATGAAACTCTCTAATAACAGTTTATAAACGAAATTATTTAATTTGTTTAGCGCAATATGAACAATTAGGAGGCTCATCGCAATTTCATCATATTCAAACTGCACAAGTTGTTGATCCCAGCAATTTGAAATTGAATCTCTTTCAATAATAAAATGTGATTTTTTTTTTATTTGATTTATTTATTAATGAGTACAGAACAAAAATAAATCCATTGTTAGGAACAACATACAATATATATATAATAGGATTCGACGCAATCTAAAACATGAGACAGCAGGCTACCGAATTCAATTTGTCAAAATAAAATACACACGTTAAAAAGAGAACGAGAGGAAAAGGCAACACGGCTGCATGTTGTTGCCCATGCAGCTTTCGTCGTTGCAGTCAAATCACATTAAGTTCTATATTTGTGAGCGAGTGTTGCCAATATAAAAAAAAAATTAAATAAGTGATAGCTTAAAAATATTTTATTTTGTTAATGAGATAAGACCACATTAACGTAAATACTTTAAAAGTCTAGAAGTTTATATCTTTATAAATTGATTTGTTTTAAATAATTTTAATTTCATAAATGTAAAATTTGTAATGTGGCAATACTAAAAATGTATTTTTGCAAACAAACAAACAAACAAATATCAGTTTTCAGCTGGTTACGGTGTAGTTGCCGTTTTCAAAATAATTAATTAGCCGACTACAATGCAGGAAATGCAGCCAACTACATTTGTAGTCTCTGTACCTCGTAGACTTCTGACTTGAATGTATTTCATTCAATCTCCCGACTTCAAAGGTTTTGTGAAATAAGATTAAGAAATAGAACACGTTTGTAATGTTTCATTTGCAGTTTCTTAAATTTTTTTATTTAAAACATTTAAATTGTACTGTTACCACTTTCTTGAACATGTAAAATGTAAAATACTTGAAGTTTTGCATCTACATATGTATATTATTTACAAGTACAATGACAGGTAAAAGTGAGCGAAAAGATTTTCATTAAAATTTAATCACCATTAAATATTTTGGTTGTTAGAAATGTATAATAATGCCGTTCTGTATAAATTTGTTTTAAATTTTACATTTAAAAATTTTTTAAGAACAAAATGAGGGGAAAATTTTTCGATTTTAGCAAGTGTGTTCTGGGCCAATGTCGAATAATTAAAAGTTAGAATTGTGTGTATGGAAACTTAAATAAGATCTTCTACATAATGAAACTGCCATGAAAGCAATGTATATTTTGCAAAAGTTATACTACACACTGTATTTGAAAAAATATCAACACAGCTACTAAATATTTTGACTCGTCGCCGTCTCATGGACGATTAAAATTAAAGAGCATAAACAATTGTTTGGTGCAATGTAAAGGGTGGTCCAACCAAACGTACGATATTAATTGTAAATGAAACAAATGATAGAAGGATCTATGACAATTATGTATGAAATAAAATATCGGCCAAATGCTCGCCGCGGCTTTGGTGGCATAGAGGTCGCTATTTTAAATGACTCTGAGACATAATTGACATTCAATGTCTTTAATGGGCCGAATTATATCATCCTTTAGCTCTTGAATTATCCTAGGCTTATAGACTTACACTTTTTCGAACGGTCCAATGGTGTCTAATCATATGATTGTGACGGCCATTGAACTTTTCGCACAAAAGATCCATTGCTACGTTGGCTGTTCCACCATCCGATGGAACCACATATCGTTCAGGTCGATATGCTTAATTTCTGGCCAGCAGAAGCAGACTGTTATCATCTCGCTGTATTGCACACCGACAACGAGTCGAAGTTGACGGCTCTTTCTTTTCTGCAGAACGAACTAGGCGAGCATGCTCTTTTTCACATTTCCTATAGACCCGGTTTGCTGAAATTTGCGCATAATTTTCCCTATTGTGGGCGATTATGCTGAACAAAAAAATCACGAAGTGCACGAAATGCATTTTGATTTGACCGCCCCTTTTCGTAAAAGGGTTTAACTCTCTTAAAGCGCTGCTCAATTATGTCACTTTCCATGATAGAATTTTTCAAATACTGAAACAAAGAAATGTCAATTTAAGTTTGGCAAAAAATTTGACGTTAATGTGTGACTCACAATTAACATCGTGCATTATAGGTGACCACCCTTTACATGAAATGAAATGTACATATATACTAGCTTAACAGTACATCAAGTATAAAAATGCTGACACATAAATATGTACGTGGATCGTCAAAAATTTTTTTGCGAAATTCAATTTTGAATGGCACTAACCAGTTGCATTTATTCTCAGATGTATGAGAAAATGAATTTAAAAAAATATTGATACCTACTTTTGGCCCTCAACCGCAGAACAAAAGTTTGAACATGAGATCAAATCGATAAAATTTTTAAATTAAACATTTTTTTATAGTTATTGTAATTAATTACACCGAAAAGATCCACTATTTTTATATATTAAAGGTCAGATTTCAGAACAACTTGAGATGAAATTAAGAACGCAATTTGGGAAATTTTAGTTGAATTTTATGTTAATTGAAAGAAAGCATTTTCTTAGCTTATTTAATGTCGTTGTGCGCAAATAGGAAATTCCGTAATTTTTCTTAATGCGCATATTGGTGATATTCGCGAATAATGCATTTTTATTTTTGCTTTTGTAATTTTTTTAATTGGCAGAAATTCTGACAACGGTTCAATGTATTCCTCGAATGAAAATGTATTGAGTTAGAGGCCTTAAAGTTGAAAAAAGTTTACTTTTAGAAGTTTTGTCAAAAACTATAATTTAGAATTGCTCCATACGAAGAAAAGATATACTGAGTATATATTTTTCGGGCTGTATTTCAAAGAGTCTTGAATGTATTCCATGCTTACGAAAGTAGATCGGTGTAAATCTCTACATCTATTCTCACTCTCCCCATCTTTCCCGAATTTATTTTACTCCAGTGAGAATTTTTTTCCCTACAACAACAAAATAACTTATGGTTTTTGCAATATTGTATTGTATTTTTTGCAATATAAATATCGCTTGTATCAACATTGCTTGATTAAATAATTAATAAACAAAACAGTCTTGATTAAGAATTCAAAGTAGCAAAAGCCCATGGGACAAAAAACGTTCGTATTTGTCTAAAATGCAAAATATCAATAGAAAAATGAATAAATTGTATCTGTTATGGCTTGTTAATGTATCAGTTTCAATTGTCGTAAACTCACAACGTGTGTTTCGTTACAAAAACGGAAATAATTATGTAGAAAAAATTTATTTTCACGGCAGAACAAATGAAGATGATGTAAATTTAAGAAATTTAAATAATGCCTTTACCAATGCCTTCATAAACGACAAAAGTTCAAATCACATAGATGATGAAGATGAAAACACAGAACAGCGATATTCACATTCTAGTAGTACAGAATCTGCAATCTCAAACTTGTTTGTAGACAAAATGCCAACCATGACCACAACAAATGAACTTGACGATAATAATGACAACCCATCTTTCATAAAAGGAATGATGAATAAAATTCCATATTCAAGTAAAGAAACTAATGAAACAATAAATACAACAATGTCTTCGAATCCAAGAAATTCTCAGCAAGCAATTCAAAGAATACCACCGCCTTCTCTTATGGAATCAGCTTTAACCAAATCAAACTTAAGAGTGTGTGAAATAAGTGAGTTTTGCCTGATATAAGCAAGATAATTCTTTATTTAAATTCTATAAATAAAACTAGAATACGCTGAATATGTCCAACGTATATTTCCGCAAGAGTCTGAAATAGCCAGCGATGCTAATGACGAGGCGCTAAATGGTCGTATTCTAGCCGCACCAGGGGAATATCCGCATATGGTAAATGTACTTTTTTTTATAATTTAGCAAACTATAATTAAAATTCCCTTGAACTTGTTGTGTTAATTCTTATAGAAAACAGAAGCTTGAAGCGATAAGAATATTTAGAAAACACAGAATTGCTTATGAGCAGTATTGTTAAGAACATAAGCAACACATATAAAATGTACTTTATTATTATTAAATGACTATCAAGAATAATGTGAACTTCAAAGCACATCTTTTCGAATACAAGTTTTTGTATTTTTAGAAAGTTCAATTATTATTATTTTTACTAATAATTTATTTATAGTATTTTACATTTTTATTTAACAAAAAATAACATCTCGGGTTTATAATAATTTTGTAAAAAGGCTCCTCACTTATCCCAACCACTATTCGACAGAAATCGTGCGTATTCATAACCAAGCTCATCTATACCAAATTTTAATACTGTCCCTTCTTATCATGCGTCAGATATACAGAAGTCCTTTTTGTTCTTGTATGTTTCGTAATAACGTTTTTGTATGAACTAAATTTGGATGCATATACATTCCATGGCTAAGACACCACGAACTTGCAATAATTACTCTACATCACTTAAATTTTATGAGACGTGTGTTTTAAATTTAATAAAAATTCCGCAATAGTTTTCAAAAAAATAACTTTTCCGCATTTAGCTTTTTGGTACTTGTTTGTCCCCTTTCTAAAATAATTTTTATATAGTAATAGGGTCCTATAATAAAATAGACACGTAAAATATCAATGGACAATAAAAAATTTTTCGTAAAGTTAAAACTACCAAAAATTTCCAAAAAGTGCCATATTTAAGATTTTCTTAAGGAGAGTAGAATGTAGTTTAAATAGTATTTATATGTTTATTACTTTAGAAATTATATGGGGTATAAAAAAGTAGCAAAATTAAGTTTTTAGCAAATTACGGATTTGCAAGTGAGAGTGCAGCTCATGTGTCACGTGCACATGTGTGTATCAATCCCTGATTTTTACCCAATAATCCCCTAAACAACTATCCAAAAACGTACCTGCCCGATTAACTTTTGTGTAAATTATGATGCATTTCGAATTTCAGTTCTATCTATATTAGACACGGAGATATTAAATTATTAATTCACCTGTTTTTAGCGTTTTATATCCCATGGACATTTTAATTTCCAAAAAAAGAATTCTCTGTGCGTACGATGGGAGTCAAAGTACAAATTTTTAAGTCTCAACCTTTAGCCGTTTGGGCAGGGCGATGATCACACAGCCTGTCAGACAGTCAGTTAATCTCGCGTTACATCGTAGATTTCGACAGTGATGGAGTTTTCAGAAACTTTGCCACAACTCCATTAGCAACAACTTTACTTTTTTTTTAATAATTAATTAATTAATATTATTTGTTGCTCTTTTTTAAGTCAGCTATAGGTTTCCCCTCATATAACGACCAAATGGACTATAAGTGCGGTGGCAGTTTAATAAGTGAACATTTTGTAATCACAGCAGCACACTGTGCCAATTTTACAGGGTATTTAAAATTCAACATTGAGTAGATCCTTCTAAATTCCTCTATTAACTGTCAATTTTTACTCTACAGACTTCAACCTACCAAAGTTCGTATAGGAGATTTAAATTTAATGGTCGAAGAAAGTTATTTGGAGCCACAAATTCGTAACATTAAAAACATTTATGTACATCCGGATTACAAAACGACCTCTTATTATAATGATATTGCAATTCTAGAACTAGATAAAGAAGTCGAGTAAGTTCAAAACTCGAATTTGAATTTAAATTTAACTTTAACTTCCACATACATGCATACATGCTTCAATAGGTTAACGGAATTTGTTCGCCCCATACGCTTATGGACTCAAGAAACATTACCTTTTACGACAGCATATGCCATGGGTTATGGAGCCACTAGCTTTGCCAGGGAACGCACTAACCGTTTAACAAATTTAAATATGACTATCGTACCAAATAATGAGTGCAATCGAGAAATGGCCAAATTTCCCGAAACGGAAAGAGGAATTTTGTCAAGTCAATTATGTGCCCGTGACTATGCATTGAATCGGGATACTTGTCAAGGGGATTCAGGTGGTCCACTGCAGCTTAATATTAGAGGACGAAAAAGCAAAAGCCGCATACATTATCAATTAATTGGCATAACATCTTATGGACTCTACTGTCGCAGTGGTTTTCCCAGTATATTTACCAGAGTTTGCTCTTATCTGGATTGGATTGAACACATTGTATGGAAGGATTACTTTGTCTGATTAAATATGTATTTTACACGGTGCTTATGACACACTTGTCTCTAATAGCTTTTTTATTAAAATTAATTTTTAAAAACACATGCAAAAGATAATAATTCGCAATTGCAGTGGTTTTTGATTTAACTTGATTTCGGTTTAGCGAGCTTCAAAAAAGGCAAACAACAATTAAGTTCGTTTCTTACATATATTTGTTACAAAAAAAAATTAAAAAAAATTAAATCAATTTTCCATTATCAAGTCCTTGGTTCAATATCTATCAACCCGGTCAGACCTATATCGGAATTTGCACATAAAGTGTTGGCAAAGTAAATTAATTACTACAAGGGATTTATTTAAGCTTTAATATTAATGAAAAAAGCAATGTGTGAATTAAGGTCTATGGCTTTGTTAGCGCTTCACCTCCTGCCTATTCTCGACACTCCAACCCAAATAGTTCCGCTGCAATGCATTACAAACTTTGAGGTTATAGCTTTATAGGTATAGGTTTATATTCTTTAAACAGTGTTTTATATTCAACCAAAAGAACGTCGCATTTCTTGCCCGATTTTGCATTAATCATGTACGACATTTGCTCTTTATTGTTCCACTATAAAACCATTTTACAGCACCTTAACAGAGAATAAAAAAGTGAAAATATTTTTAATAAATTAAAATTAATAAATTAAAAGTGGAATGCACTATTCGAGAATCGAAAACACTATAAGCAAACGAAATGTATGTAAATATTGTTATTTAATGTAATAATATCAAGAGTTGGTCTTTTAGATTGCAATTTTCATATAACTTAAATACAAGTTATTTAATTCATCAACAAATATTGAAAGCTCTTTTCATATGTAATTTTACGGTAGACTTTCGTAAAAGTAAACTTTGTTTGTTTGGTATTTTTCGTAAACTTTCAAGCTTTGGGATTGGCATTGTCTTCGATATTCATTTTATAAAACTTTCATGTTCCTGGGTGCGAATAACTTTGCCCACTAGACGGTTTTTATTTTTGTTGTTGATTTTTCCCCTCAGTTAATGTGGTGCATGCAAATGTATCACATTTTATAATGCAATTTCAGCCTGTTAATTTTTGTTTTATACATATGTAAAATTTTCTATTACAAGTTTGTTGGGCTTAAAGTATATAATAGTTGTGCTTTAAACCAGAAAAACTATCAAAAACAATTTTCAAGAATATGGTCCTGCAAAATAAGTTACTGATTCCCTCTACAACTATTAAAACTGTTGTATGTACAGTATGGCCATTTTAGTTTAATTTTTCATTTCATTTAGCTTTTAGCTTTTCCAGCTTTTTTCGACGAAAAATTAACTTTTTCTAGATTTTCCTTTAATTTCAATTTCGTGTTAATAAACTTTATTTCAACCATATGAAGTAGTTAAGAAATAATTATAAACTGCTGTTGCGATTTAATTATCCCTGCTTTCAGTTTAGACGATTCTGTCATGATAATAAAGATAGTTATCAAATGCTGAAGATTTTTGACGCAACCGTTCACACAATAATTATGAGAACTCGTTTTGAGCAAAGTGTCCAAGATTTATTAACACAATATTGTCGCAAGGGTGAATTTATGAATTGGCTTTGCTGGTCAAACGACAAATGTTTTGTTAAACATAACATAACCTAAAAATGAAATGTCAACTTAGTGTAATATTAGTTAGATTAATTATCGCAAAAAACTATTTATTTTTAAATTTTTTAATATAAAACAATTTTAATTATTAAATTATTCAGAATCACTTGTCTTATCTATTTCACAACAGTAAACAAATTTTGCCGTTTGGCTTAAAAATACATTAAAAAACCGTTAAAGCAGCTAACGGGCGAAATATTTAATGAGTTTACCTGGTAACAAATTTGCATTGAAAGTGTTGAATATGATCGTTGAGTTATGAGTTCCGGCAATACACGTTTTTTTATGTGGAAAAAAATGTTCTGTGTATTAATTTTTCTTCTTCTTGTTTAGTGTCACTTACTAAACCAAAAAAAATAAATTCTTATTGGTATTTACTTTTAAATCAAAAGCAACATATTTTTCTTTTTCATATACATAATTCTCGGCATACGTGGAAACAGTAGTTTTGACAATTGGAAAAGTGTGCATGTTTAGTAAAATAAGTATGTATATATTGCCAAAACAGCATTGTCTAATCTAAACGTTGAGTTCAATATCGGGAATTTTCTTTTGTACGTTTTTGAGATATTTTTCGCCCTTCTCAGACTGTTTAATTTTAGTTGAAGAACTCTGTGTTTTTTTTTGTTTTCCCTTTAAATTATATAGTACATGAAAGAATTTTTACTTAATAAATATTTTTATTTAACTACAGATTTAATATTTTAATTGAAATGTACCAAAAATATATTTTGATATATTAAATAAATAAATAAACAGTATCTAAACTATGAAAAATATTGAAGATATTGGAACTTACTATTAAAATTTGCTTTATTTTTCGGCTTTATATTTCCTTCTAGAGCTTTTTTTAGCTCCATTTCAAATGTGATTTATGATCATATTATTGGCCATACTGGTTGTAATGTACATACATGTACATATGAAGAAGAATTATGATTTTTATTAAACTTTAATTTGACATTTGTATTTTTTTTGTCAATTAAAACCTATACCCTTCAGAGTCATGTCTTACAAAAGAATAGTGCTTAACAACATTATTTGAGTCGAAACAGAAACATAAAACTGATAAAACGCATTATTCGAAATTAAGGACATAGATTCATCTGCATAATACAACAAATTTCGGCTTTATAACTTCCAATTATTTCCAGTTTTTAAGAACTTTTAATTTAAAAGCTACAATCACCACAATGATTACAACGAATGCATTAACAATCGTTAACCAATGAGGAATATTAAATTATCCTGTTGAAAATTTAATAAAATGAAATACATAACAAATGATTGTCAATGTGTTGTACGTATTGTTGAATGTTATTAAATGATTGTTGCAAAATTAATAATCTCAATGCCATATAATCAGTCATTTTCGATAATAACTGTATGTATGTATGTATATATGTATGTGTGCATATGCATGACCTTTTTAACCTTCTCTTTTGCTCAAATTATGTTGAACTCTGTTCATGTGTATCTGTTACTGAAATTGAGAAAGTAAGTTTGTTTGTTTGTTAGTGAATGAGGTTTATAAATAAATATATTTGTGTAATTCTTTAATAACAAACAATGGAATAAAATTACTTTCAACAATGTCGTGTACATAAAACACAATTGTAATATCAGGGTATGCAATCGATTACGCATTAATCAGTTAGCCGATTAATTTATACTCGATGAAGCGGTCGATTAATATAAAATGTTTGATTAACGGGTTTTAATTAATTTATGTCGTTTAACCAACTAAATAATTAAATTAATTTAAATTAAATAACATTTTGAGCTTTTTTTGATATTTGAATATATAATTCTTCTAGTTTTTTTACCTCTTTTTATATTAATTACACTAATTATTTAAGCTGTAGGTCCTTTTTATATATGTAATATTTATTTTTATTCGATATTTCGCTACTACGTTGTGTAGCTTCTTCAGGAAAATTGGTTTTTCTTTATAATGAGAAAATATTTTTTTTTTTTTAATTCACAATAACGAAAAAGTTCTTGTCAATGAAAATTCAAAATAGAAATATTAACAGCCATATTCAGAAAAATAATAAGTTAATAAGAGTTTGAAGATATTATAATTGTATTTGTAGTTTATATTCTTACACATAGAATTATATTTAAAGGTGGAACAAAAAAAAAAAATTGTTAGAACTATAAAAATATAGTTAATTATTTAAAAAGATGTAGAAAAAAGATTTTTGTTATTATTTTTATTATTATTATTATTGTAATTATTGTTTTTTAAATATTTTATTATGCTGTAACATATTCGTAAAAATGTATTTTGGATTTGGTTCAAAAACAAATTTTAATACAAAATCCAATATTTATACCTATTTCAATTCCAGAATATATTTTTATGAATATGGCTGTTAAAATATATAAGGTGGGCCAGTGAAGTTTATCTAAGATTCGGCACAGTCCAATATAGCACTCTTACTTTAGGAAAATTAAATAGATTTAAATCGAATAAAAAATATTTGTTGTAAAAAATAATTTTTTGAAAATAATTGGTTTTTTCTATCTGTATTTATATTACTCTCAAAGATTTTTTGCCAGTTCTTATTTTTTTCTTGTCTTAGACCAGCACTCGAGGGATGAGCCCCATACATGCGAAACATTGTCCTGGAACTTGAGGAAAGGAATAGTGAGAGCGATGGCAGATGATGAAGCTTCACTATCATACAGCTCTGCTTTTGTAAAGTTTCGTTTTCGTTTTATAGCAGTGTTGCAGCGCCTCTGTTGTCAAAGACATTCATTAAATTTTAAAGCTTGTTTTAGTAGCCATTTTTTAGTAATTATTTTACTTCGCCGATGCTACACAATATCGACAGAGGAAGGCGCTCTGATGTGGATTGGTTACATCAGTGACCAGTGACTATACCTTCGCCACTGAAACTTTCCGACAACAATTGACAACACAAAGATACACTAATGCGCATCAGAAAAAATACGACATGTTTTTTAAGATTTTCCTAAGATTTGGTTGAAGGTCTTCTGATGAGTTGGTATAAGCACCAACGAAGTGTAAAATTTAATCATACGGTAAGTATATATATTCATTATTTTAGTTAATTTTAAACAATTAAATTAATTTTAAAAAATCAAGATTCTTCTTTGGATGACAGTATTGCGTGCCCTCGTTGTTTCGAATACAATCAAATATACTGAAATATAATCTTCTATAAAATCTTAAAAAAAATAAATATTCAATGAATAAAAGTTCAATATATTGTATACAATAGGAGTTGGTTTTAAAATTTTTATTAACGACTATAAACACACCCAGAGAGCGTAGCGGAAAGAACGCGACAAGAACGACGACTGCATGCATACATACATATCAATGTCCTAATAAAATTTTAATAAGTGCATAAATAGTAACAAGTACGAACATGTATGTATGCAGTTCATAATTTCTGTAGATACAAATGCGAAGGAAGGACGCATAATAATAAAAACCTGTTGCTTTAACAAAGAGTTGTACATAAATATTTTCAAAAAGCAAAGAGAAAATATCCCTAAGGGATGAAAAAATATCCTGCTTTACCTAATGCTAGGAGAAAAACTTAACGAAGGATATTGCTGCAAAATTTGCATGAGGGATGATAATATTGGGAATTTTAAGACAACTTCTGCAAAATTAGAGGATTTTTCAATGTCAAAACTGCTAAAACTGTTTCTATTTTGCCTTTTGCAGAAAGGAGACATACCAATGACACCAACAAGGATATTATCTGTACAAAAAAATGTATGTATATATAGAAAGTACATTTAATACCCTAATCGTCTATTGTACGGAACTTGACTAAACACACACGTACACAACATGCTACAGGTTGCGGTAGGACACAAAAGCCAATAGCGTAAAACTGTTGATATCCCTTTTTCTTCTGTTTTGTTTTTTTTTTTAACTTTTTTATGATTGAATTTTTGTGTGCATTCTGAGGAGGATACGAATAAAAGGTCATGAAACTATGAAGAATGATATTTGCGTTAAGCTAAAAGAAAAATAATCCAAAAGGAAAGATAAATTTCATACAATCAACAAAGAAATAGTTTGCAATTATGAATGCGAAAAGCAAATTATTTTCGAAAAGGTCAAATTGCTCAGTGAACTTTTTTAGTTGATTTTCTTATTATGAAAATGCCACAAAAATACAAATGAGAACTCATATAACGGGGGGAGAAATGAAGAAATTATTTGTGAACTAATAGCTTTCATGTAAAGAATCTAATTTACTTTACATTACAAATATTAAATGGGAAAAATTGTGTTTTTGTTAAGTCTCATCAATCTATTTTATTTTAAGTTCAAGAAAACTCCTGCTAATATAAAAAACAAATGTATACAGTTTGGATAAGAGAAACCGGCAACAAAAAATATAATAATTTTCTTTCGAAGAAAAGAGTGTATTAACATTTGTATTTCATATTTCAACGCATTATTTAGATTTAATAAAAATTTATAGATGCGCTGCTGATAGCACTTTAACTTTATACATCAGCGCATCTAAGTTAGGTCGGCAGTTTTCTGGATGTAAAGGTGAAGCAAGGTTCCAACCCTCTTGGTCCTAGTGATACAGACCAGAGTCTCTGCTAGGGATCGAACCTAGAACCCCCAGCTGATAAACTAGCACTCTACTCACTAGACTACCGGGGCTCTCGTCAGCGCATCTAACTGCAGCAAGAATTTTTATATTAAACTTTCCAAATGAAAGCGATCGATTCTATTCTTAGGTCAAATCCTCAGGCGGTAATGAAATTTTTTTATAAAATAATGCACGACACACAGTGTTGTGAGGCATCCAAAAATAATGAAATTTAATGCTTGAAACACCCCAATTTTTGTTCATGATATTTAATAGTATACGCTTTATTAAAGAAAACCCAATATAATTAAGTGGAACTGTTATTTTTTACCAAAGTTATGGAGCGTCATAGTTTCACTTTGTAAACAAGTTCAATAATTTTTATCAATTTACATAAAAAAATTGTTATTAATTAATTCAGTATAATATGATTTTAGCATGGCAATGCTATTTTAAATTTTAAATATTAACGACAATAGGAATACCGTAATACGAAAGACAAAAAAAAAATAATCAGCTGAGTTAAATAAAACCAAATTGGAAGTAGAAATGTTTTTGGCTTCTCCAGAAAACGTAGAACGTAAAAATTTTTTGTTTATATAGAAACTCCTAAAAAGTTTTTGAGAATTATTAAAATGCAAAAATTAAAAAAACGAAGCAGTCTTTGCAAAATTTATTTTTATAAGTATTTTTGTTTATTCTAATTCTTTCTGACTCGCGTTAAATAAATAAAAAAGAATAAGTCCGGTTTAATAATCTTGAAATTTTTCAAGATGCTAAATAACATACAAAAAAATATGGATACCTATTACTTTGAGACACAATACCATAAGCTAAATATTTTGCAGATTCACTGTATTTTTCTTCATGATATGCAACTGTTTTTATTGGTCTAGAAAGGAGGAGCAGAAATTAATCAAACTTTGAATTTTTCTGATTCTCGTAAAGGAGCAGAAAGTTTTCAATCGATAGTGCGAAATCCGAAATTTTTCGGACTTGATATTTTGGAAAATAATATAATACCTGATATACATAAATATGTATATTTAATTTTGAAATATTCTTTGTTAGCGTCACACAATAATTCTGCTTCAAATTTGCATTTACATGGCAACATAAAACTATATACAATTCGACGAATTACGAATGTATTTTAAATAAAAACTAAAGTAATTGATTTTCTTGAATAATTAGAGCACAGAATGAGGAAGAAATATTGAATTTCTTTTCACTAGAAAAGCATAATTTAAACTATATTTATACAAAGAATATGAAAAACTTTAACAAACTCACTATCAGAAACAATGGAGAGAAACAGGGAAAATGTGAAGAAAATAAATAGTGAATAATTTTGGAAATATGTAATAGATATTGGGAAATGAATTTTGTTTTATGAGAATTTTGATAATAAAAGAGAATGCTGAAGACTAAAGGACACGCATACACCTTCTTCCCGGGTCACAGTGAAGATTGGTATAATGGTATAATTGGTTACGTAACCTGGTGAACGGTTAGTTCACTGTTCAGGAGGCACGATATACTAATTGGGCAGGCTAGGTTAGGTTAGATTACGTGGCGAATCTTCAGCTAAGGGGAACGAATCCCATTGTGATACCACAAGAAACACCCATGGTCCAGGCGGGAATCGAGCCCGCACCTCCAAATTGATAATACTAGGCTACGGACGTACTCTTGCGTAGGCTATGGTGTTAATAAAATATTTTATACATAATGGCATTCATGGTTTCGATAGGAAAGACCTGCGTCGCGTTATTAGATGTCTGTCTAGACACTAAATACTGAACTGCTTCTAGTGGAAGTTTGATCGTTCATCTCTAAGTCGGTTGTGGATGAAGGAGCATAAGATGATTGGAATGTGTCGTTTGTCGTGGTATTGGAAAATCAGCTGACATAAGGAGAGTGTTGACTTTCATTAGATTTATGACACAAACGATTCTTTCGTGGTGTCGGTCTTTGGACCAGTTCTTATCTTGTCTAATTTAATTTAAAAGAAGAACTATTTACAGAATAAGTCAGAGATTATAGTTCCACTGAATGGCTAGAATTGAGAAGCTTTGCTTCTCCCGACTTTTAAAAACGATTTCGAGCACTTCGTTGTTCTTGACGAAGGGTATTCTGGCGGTGCAATTTTGACCAATTTCTTTGAGCATTACGGACGTATGTTATGAATAACATGAACAATTAATTTCTCCATGATAATTTTTTTAACTTCAACCGACACATTTGTTATACATGTGATGGAACTAGGAAATGATGTTTTAATTATGAACGCGTTGTGCGTAAGAATGAGTGGTTTTCGGGTACAAGTTGCCCGTTATAGTAACGATAGAACAACGAAATACACAATGATTTCTCAGAGTAGTATGATCATATTTAAAATGCTACCCTATAAATCACATAATATTTAAATGAAAAACTAAAAACAGCAGTTTCTGTTATCAATTTACCAAACTAAATCGAAAATTTTAAAAATGGTTTCACGATAACAACTTTAAATAAAATTCGCATTTAACAACTGCCGCTTCAGTATGAAGTTTTTATCTCAAATCTAAAAACCAACTCTCTTCACAAAATTTCTAGAAACACATCTTGCTGTTCTCAATTTAATTTATAGATAAATAATAAAATTTATGTTATTTTTTAATGGTGCATGACCCGGTTTTCAAAGAGACCTTCTAAATATCACTATATTATCAATAATTTTTCTTTTTTGTTCTTGTCGACATTTGTAATGCCGAAAACTATATCACAATCATTATTCTTGTATCATTAGAAAGTTTTGTTAAAACGTTTGAGTAAAAATGAAATAAAAAAAATTTAAATTGTTAAAATATTTTGAAAAACTTGTTATAAGTGCCAAAAATTATCATAGTCGTATGTGTATTTGCAAGTCACAACTAAAAGAGGCAATAAAAATTTAAAAAGAAACACTCTTTATGTTTGCCAAACATTTCGCATAAAACTCACATAAAAAAATGACAGCAATAGGCAGACACAATGAAGCAACGTAATTTTTATATAAAAATAAATCGTACATGTTTTTGTATCTGCTCGGCTTAAATAAATGTTTTTATGACACAAATGATTGAACGAGCCAAAAGCAGCATACTCGTACACATATAAATATATGTACATACTATGTACTTATAAATTTAAATACATCGTTATTTGTTATATTATATTTGTAAAAATCAATAGCAGAAAAATTGTGAAAAGTGGTTTAAACTAAAAGCATGTTCAACTATTAATGTTCCACAAGTATTGGTTTTGTAACAAAAAACCACAACGAATGAAATAATGTGTAAATTTGTTTCAAATATTTAACACAAGATTTTCATTTAAAATTATTCAAGGTTAAGTCCTGTTTTTTTATATTTGAGTTTTTTAGTAACAAGTATGGCCACAGATCACTTAAGTATTTTGCTCGTGGGTAGATATTATTGTGGTACAAGCATTACGCTGGCAGCCAGTGATAAACGCAAGTAAAAGCAGCTAAAATTTTGTATAAAAAAAATTAACTAAAACTGTGGCCAGCTTTATTCGTACTTTTTTTTAATGTTTATTTGAAAGAAATTTTGTAAACTTAAAACTATAAATAAACAAATAGTACATATATGTAATCTTATTATACAGTGCCCCATATTAGAGGTCTCTAGTATATTAGAAATTTCTTACATGTATTTATATTTTTAATATACAATATTGTTTTTCTACATAGATTTTTATGTACAAATATATGTTTTTTATTGCTTCAATATATTACGTAGAAAAAAGGTCAATATGATATTTAATTTTCAAATAAACTGGAAGCGCTATATTTCAGTAATTTAATACAAAGGTTGCGATGGCTGAAGTAGTCTGCACGTTCACTAGAAATTAAAAATTCCTGGGTTCGACCCCAGTTTGAGGGTGATAAAATTATCTCGCATTTTTTCTGAAGTGCATTTATGTGGCTTTGATTCAGTTGTTGCCGGAAGGTTTCAGTGGCGAAAGCATAGTCACTGTTCACTGAACTGTACCGGCTTCAGCTGATAGCAGTCACATCAGAACGCCCTTCATCGATATAACGTAGCACCAGTGAAGTAAAAAAATTAAGAATAAAAATGAAAAAATAAAACACAGCTTTAGAATTTAGTGCGTCTCCTTGACAACAGAGGATATACAGCGAAAACGTGCAAAAGCAGAGTTGTAAGATAGTGAAGCGTCACCTCTTCTTATTTCTCAAACTATGCTTTCCCCCATTGCCAGCACAATACATCATATGTGTAGTGGTCTTCTTCTGAAATTCGTTATTTACAAACTCTGTGATTTAAAATACTAATAGTCATACTCTTCTCAACATCTACTTTGGCTTTTTAACTAATTACTTAAACATGGCGATGTCATTGGAGGCAAGTACTTACCACTCTCGGTGACAGATAACAACTTCCAAATGCCAATACAATAAAGTTATAGCATTTTTTAAATCGTTAAAGTCGATCTTTTATATCACATTCTGTGATTTTTTCATCACTTTTTTGGAAAATAAGTCATAATGAACAACAACACTATAATTAAAATTTTCAAAAGAACAAAAATCCATCACGAACTTTCTATTTTTGCATACTTTTTCATACACATTCATACAAGCACTTCCCAATAAACCATTTCGCTAGCTAAATGTAATTGAACTGAGGACTAAGCTTACCACTAGCAATTTTCAACAACTTTTTTTTTAAGCATACTTACTATACGCTACACACATAGC
Organism: Dexiosoma caninum; assembly: GCA_963924685.1. Lineage (NCBI taxonomy): Eukaryota > Metazoa > Arthropoda > Insecta > Diptera > Tachinidae > Dexiosoma > Dexiosoma caninum. Next base: position 90,713,152 of record OZ004725.1, read on the forward strand.
AGTAGTTCTTTAATATTACTTTATAAACGTTTCGTCTGAGTAAGTGGACGTTCATTCTTTTTTATTTGGTTTGAAGGCTGGTTTCGGAGCGTCCAATAAAAAAAGATTTTTTTTTCGTTATAAAATTTTCTTACCGTTCAAAAAAAAGGGTTCAAAAATAAGGATTAAAAATTATAAAATAATTCTTTTAGTTTGATTTTTATTTCATTAAAAATATATTATTTTAATTATTCAAAACAATTGTTTGTTGGCTACTCAATAAATGGAGAATACCAGTGAAATTGTTTGTGTTGTGTTTGTTAAACGTAAAATAAGTAAAAGTATCAAATGTATGTGAAACCAATTTGCATTCATTATCATTCCACAATAGTAAAAATTTACTTTTAATATTTTAAATACTTTTACCAAATTTGTTGAATTTAATAAATATCGAAGTTTTTAAATTTAAAAAATTTCTTCATAGAGGAACGTATAAGTAATAAAATTATATTGATCATACGTCACATGCTTTATTCTATTTGTTCTTTTTTTATACAGCTAAAGGTAGATTCGAACATTCATTCCGAACAAAACTTTTTTTTGTTAAGGTGAACCGTTTGTCTTAAACAGTCACCGCATTATCTGATAGATTTTTAAGGCACAGCATCAATTAAGCTGTGACAGGATTTTAATGAGAACATTATATGTTTCCTTGATATCTCTTCCATTCATAAAGTTTTTTAATTTTTACTTCTTCTTCTGTGTTATATTCACTGTTTTCTTGATAAAATTCTAAGGACATCAAATTATTAATTTTTTCCTAAAAAATATTAACTGCGTCAAATCAAGCCACTGTATATCCAGGAAGATGTTGGAATATCCCACCGAAACGTCGGCTTAAAGATAAAATGGAATGTTTTTTATTTTATAAAATGGAATGGTTTTTATTTTTTATGCTGCATTTAAAAACAGATTGACCTTGACAGCGACTATATATATATATAGACAATATTTCTACAAATCATTGAATTAAATTTATTATCTTATTAGTTAATTTATTAGCTTTACAAATCTCCATCTTTTTTTAAATATGCACAGTGAACTGATAACGGGAAGTAAATTACGCGTGAGTTTCACGATACCAATTTTCCGCTCAAGATATTGAAAATTTTATGCGAACAAAAATTTAACTTCTTATTCAAATTAATGAAATTTTTTTTAGTTTGCAAAATTTTTTATTTTTTGTTTAATTATATTGAAAACAAAAGAAATTTGTTTCTACATATGATTCTAATTGTGCTTTTTCCCTTATAAACTATATGTGAAATTTATTATTACATACTTTATGATATTCTCATACAGTATGGAAAATATCATAAAGCATTTTATTACAAAAGCAACTCAATAATTGAGGAGGAAAGCATATCCATATAGTACCATTTCGCTAACGCTTACTTAGCTCATCAGTGGATTTTCCTAATTTCTGAATACAAACCCAAGATCTATATGTTTAAAATTCAATTATCATTATTATTATTAATTAATCAAATAAAATTTAAAAAAAATAATAAAAAAAATAAATCAAAAAAAAAATTAATAAAAAAAAAAATAAAAAAAAAAAAAATAAAAAATAAAAAAATAAAAAAAAAAAAAAATTTGTTTCTTTTTATTGTTCTTTTCAATATAATTGTCAAACGCGTATTTTCACTCGTTTTCTGTGAACAGACAGTAATTTTGTAATAAAATTTTTTTACTACACTTTTTGTCCATCAAAAATAGTTTTATAGTTTATAAAAAAAATATTTATTACGAAACAATAAAGAAAATATTAGTTTTAACCATATTCGTTATGCTTTAGTATTTCCTTTGATTAGGTGTTTAATTGACAGTTTTCTTTATTAAATAAATTTCAGTAGATTCAAGCCTTCGAATGGCTTCGGCAAAATTCTTTTCTCACTAGCAATCTGTCATCCAAATTAATATTTCTCTTTTTGTAACAAAAATTGTAATTAAAAAAAATAATAAAACTTGAATAATCATGTACATCTCATAAAATTTAATTAGATAAATATATAACAGGCGTATATAAGCAGCCTGCATACAGCACAATATGAAGGTAAAGGAAACACAAAACTTAAGTCCAACTACAAATCTGCGACTCGTTCATTTAGCCAGTGTGAGTAGAAACATTCGCATTTACACAGTTAATCCTGAAAGATCATTAAAGTCTCCCACCTGGAATAGGCTTTAAGTGCCATGAAAATCTTATGGCACTTTTATTGTTTAATCTATAGTTGGGAGTTTGTAATCTTTTTTTTTCGTCCAACATTTCTATGTACAAAATAGTTGCTACATAATGCTATTTGTATTTACCACCTACCTGTAGACGACAGTCTTAAAATATTATCACGTAAAAACTTCTACGAACGTTGAGTCGAGCCGCCTTGATGGTAGACAAGTCAAGTATTTTGTGTGTATGTGTGTTTGTGTGAGTGAATATAGATGAAGCTACTGGCTGTATGCATTCAATATTATATAGTCATGCTCTTACTTATAAATTGTGTAGAGCCAGACAATGTCTATAAAGAAAAAAGTGGAAAAATAAATAAAAATAAATTAGCAGCAGGATGTATTTTGAACATGTAGCTTAAAATACAAATGGTCAATGTCAAAATCAGAAGTAAAGCTATGTAAAAATATCAGCTACCAGTAGTACAAAAGTTAAGAATGTTTAGAAAAAAAACACCAAAACTTTAGTTTCACACAGTTGTTTCCTAAATAGTTTCCTTCGACAGTTAAGGAGTGAGGACAAAGTGTAAGAGAGCAAAATAGAGTTGAATTTCATAATTAATTTGCTGTATTTTTGTCGGTCAATGAATGCCAGAGTCCTAAATGCATTACATAGTTTATTATAAATTTATCTTTAAAAACATGATTTTTTTAAACTTCCCGGTATAGGAAGTTGCTGGTTGTACTTATATTTTCAAAAATCGAGTTCTCATTATTGTTCGACGTTTTGAGGTGCTGTGAGTCGATTCTGACTGCTTTAGTGTTGATGTCAGTATGCCTATATGTGTGTTGAATGTATGTAAGTATGTATGGGTTGTTCTTTTGTAGCTATACGAGCTAGCGGCAGGGGAATCTGCAATCGATATTGGTAACCCGGGCTAGCTAAGACTTACTCTACGGCTTGCAAGGTGCCTACGTGTTTAGCCTCACATCGCTCGTCATTCTTTTATGCAATTAAATCCAGAAATCACAGCCAAGTATTACTGCAGGTGAGTGGTGATTCAGCGAACGCTGCTTTTCCGTACTGCAAATTTTGCTCTCTCGCTTTTATCCTTTGCCATACCAAAACTTCTCTTGGGAAAGCAAACAAAGAGTTCCAATTTTTAATTGATGCTAGCATCAAGTCAATAATATTGTCGGGCGTGCTCTGGGATCGGATTTCCCTCTCCAGCGATCTCCGCGAATTTATCGCTGGCAATAAAATAACACGCTGCACAGTTTCCCTCATATTGAGGTACTCCAGGCACACATCATCATAGTCGTGACTATAATTGAAAAGCATGCTTTGAAGCATCCATGTCCGCTTAGGAACTCGGGTAGGTAGAAGTACACCTGCCCGTGTTTCCAATCTGTCCAGTCTATTATTCACAGATGCATCTATGGGTCTATTTTCCGTCTATTGAAGTGACCCTGTCATGCTGCCATTTTGCCATTGCGTTAACACTCAATTGGCGTCTATAAGTTTCTTTATTCAAAGCATCCGACCGGTTGCTTCATATATGGCAATTGATGTGACTACCTAAATCAGCAACCGCCTGCTTTCCATCTTCGGACCGACCAGGTTGGGCATTATTCGCGCAAGAGCAGAAGTCTTTGTTACATATTTCAAACCTATATACACCAGATGTTGCTTAAACGACAGTCTGTGGTCGATCGTAACCCCCATGCACTTGATTGGCCGTTTAGAGGTTATTCGTTGGTCTCCTACGGTTATTGTGATGAACTCCGTTTTCTTTCTACTGCCTACAAGTACAACATCAGTCTTAAGGTTAGTAACTTTGAGACGTATGGTCGTGATCTAGCTTCTAACTATAGCGACGGCATCGTTGCACGTTCTTTCCAGATGGTCGACAAATATGGCTCATATTACCTTGGGACTTGGCGGTCTGCAAACGTAACCTAACCTAACCAATTACTAGGGCAAGGCCATCTGCAAAATCATCAATGAGCTGTGCAAGCCTTGCTACCCCAACGTACAACATACTAAACAACACAAAGTAAATGGTGATTTTATTGCTCTTTGGCTTTTCAAGGGTAAAAGAAAAGATTCGTGACATGTGGCAAAATCGCCCATGATTTTACCAAGCATAGAAGCAAACCTAAACACTTAATGCTTTTCCAACACTGGCACTGATACTCGCATTGCAATTTGTAGTAACTGTGACTGCACGGATGAATTTATGCATTTATTGTATAGTTGTGCACATTTCGGAACAAAAGTTAAACTTAAATTGTCTTGTTTTTCATTTATACTAAATATTCTTATCATTAAGCAACAACAAACAACTGTGTTCAAAACAAGTAGTGCTGTTATAAAAGAGCCTTGTTCACTTAAAACCGTACAAATATCTTGTCCTTTTCTTGGCATTTTTTTTTTTTGTTTTTTTTTTTTTTGTTTGGGAATTTTTGTAATTCCACCTGTCGTTGTTGTTCTCTAACGACACGTACAAAAACTTAATTAAAAACTTTTGAAAGAAAAAATTAAATCTTTCAAAAATTTTTCTTCAATAAAATTTGCGGATAGTGAGTTTTTCTTCGTAAAATGATAGAAAAAATGTGTATTTTCATATTAAGAAACAAAATTACTGATTAAAGTTTTTTCGGGAAATAAATTTAAAGGAGAATTTATTTGACAGATTTTACTCAAAAAAGTATGTCTTATCAAATAGTATTCCATTTCGTATTTTAAGATTTTCTATTTTTCAAGAATTTTTGAGGTTTAAAAGTGATGGTAATATGTGCGAAGCAGCCTCTTATTTTAGAAAACAATTTAAAATTCTAAAGATTTTTGTAGTTAGGCGAGCATAGTGCATCAAAAAAATGTAATAGTTATTTAAAAGTTTATTGCTTGTTACCTATTTATTCTCCACAATATCGCCTTACGTTCGGGTTCGGTGCATACGTGCAGGACATTCCATGACAACTGATCTAAATATATTATTTTATTTTTTAATAAAAGAGTTATTAGAATTTAAAACGATGTTAACTTTAACACAAGTTCGGTGCTTTAATTGGCTTAGGTTAGTCTTCTATATTGGGATTGATTGATATGATGAACTTCTCTATAACGAAATTTTTTTCTCCATAACGAATTATTTTTGAGGACACTGAATTTTGCTGTTTTCCTGAAATTTTTTTACACGAATTTCCCTACATCGTATTTTTCTCGGTAAAGAGCCACAACTTGTACCGCAGTTTACTTTCCCAGCAGAGCAAAGCTCTGCTTTAGTGCATACAGTGTTATTTCTCTACGAAAAATAACTGAACTTATACTACCTTATACTAAATAAGTTTTAAATCTGCCAGTCTCCTGAACTTACGGAATATATGTACATATGTTATTTCGGCGTGTAATGTTATCACTCGGGTAGTCTGCCTTCCTGCCTATCGTGAGTATGCTTGAGCGAACAACCTAACCTGGTAAATTAATATTGATTCGGTAATCAAATACGAATACCCGAAGCTCCTGAATTCTTCGTGCACTAGGCTAAATATGAATATACGAAAGAATGCGGAAGTTCGTAGATTTATTTATTTAATTTATTTATTTATTTAATTATCAAGTCTAACAGGCCACATTGAATGTATTACAAAGTAAAAAATAAAACATGAGATCAGAATTCACATAATTATTAATACAGTTGAAATTAAATGGAAACAAATTAAATAATAAGTATATAATCCATCGTACAACTAAATTATATAACAGTATTAAAATAATATTAAAATCATTATATTAGAAAATAGAAACAAAAACCAACGAATATAAAAGAAAATGTATGTCCAATACTACCTGCAGTGGCTCCACAGTCCAATTTCAAAAGAATAGCAAGGTTTAAGAACAAGAACAAGACCACCAGCAGCAGCAAAAGCACATAAATAATAATATCAGGAAAGTTGATATAAGATGCTGTAAAAGTTTACGCCGAAAAACATTATAAGATTGAGAGAAAATCCTAAGTTCATATGGCAAATAATTCCAACAACGTTCAAATCGCACAAAATATATGACCTATTAAAAATTCTAGGGATGAAAATCTGAGGGTTTCTAGAAGATTGAAGAAAAGTAAATCTATTACGCAACGGCAAGGGGAATCTTTCGTTGAGGGTGACGATGGTCGATGGTCACATTGACTACAAAACGAAAAATTTTTCCTGGGTTCAACCCCAGTTTCAGACTCATAAAAACATCTTGCATTTTTCTGGCAAGAAGTAATAAAAACATGCTATGGAGACTAACACATTCCAATTGGCAAGATTTTAAAACCGCAACTTCCTTTCAAAACTTCTTTGTTTGACATAGAAATTTATATTTAGATGTGTGAAATAAAATAATCTGAAAAAAGTTATAACAAATTACAATAATAATAATAATAATAAAATAAATAAATATAGTAAAATAATAAATAATAATATAAATAAATAAGTAAATAATAAAATTGTATTCCGGAATTAAAGCAAGTTTTAATTTTAAAATACTTCCTTTTCTTTGTTTATTTTATTTTTATTACGCCTCCTCTAGTAGCGCGAGAACAATTTTATAAGTGAATTAGTTTACAACTCAATTTTTCAAGTTTTTCTTTATATTTTTAAAACTACTTTTCAATTATAAATTATCTAATCATCATCTTTTAAAACCAAAAAAGTTAAAATTTAGCTTCTTGTTGATTAAGCAAACATAACAAACTTGCTTTTTTGTTTAACTTAACTTTTTCATATATATTTTTAACACCTTTAGAAAAGCTTCAAATAGCCTTTTTTTCTTGACAAAAATAAAAGCCAACCAGACAACTGTTGGAAATATAATTTGAGCATTAACACTTTGCTTATTCAACATGTATATTCACATAGTTGGCTTTGAAATATTTTTTATGTTGTGTCACTTTGTAGAAAAATTTTATATATAGTTTAAAAGAATTTGTCATCAATAAAAGTCATACATGTACATTGTGTTTTGTACATTGCTTTTTATATAAGAACTTTGTGGAATTACTAGAAAGGGTTTGCATCACCACAACTACATTTCAATAGGTTATGGGCCCAGACATACGATTTGGAAGTTGTTGAATTTTTATTGCAAGATTTAAAAAGAAAAAATGGCATCGTCGTCATTATATCAGATAGAAAAGCTAGATGAAAGGAATTACGAAACATGGAGTATTCATATGAGAAGTATCCTTATTCATTCTGGTTTTTGGAAGTATGCAAGTGGCGAAGAAGAAGCAGATTCAACCTGGAGTCGTGATAAAATTTTGGAGTGGAAGAGTAATGATGAAAAAACGCTCGCAACAATTTTATTAAGTGTTAAGTCTAACCAGTTGAACCATATTAAAAACATTAACAAATCTAAAGATGCCTGGATTAAACTTAAGGAAGTTTACAAGCCGAGTGGTCCGATGCAAAAGGTTAGCTTATATAAAAAGATGTTAAGTTTGAACATGAAAGACAGCAAAGATATGGCCGAATATTTAAACAGTTTTTGTGAAATTACGGAGAAATTAGCCGATGTTGGAATTAGTATTCAAGAAGAATTATTGGTAGTCATTTTATTGTCAAGTCTTCCGAGAGAGTTTGAAAACTTCGTTATTGCCATAGAAACGAGGGATTCTCTACCAGCGTTAGGAATGCTAAAGGTTAAACTTCTTGAAGATTATGAACGTCGAAATCAACAAAACAAATCATCTACGATTGAACAAGCTTTTGGTGCAGCCAAAAGAGAAACAGGTTACAAGAAAGGTAATAATAATTTGAATGTTAAAAAGGGAAATTGCTTCATATGTGGTAAGAAAGGGCATTATGCAAATAGGTGCAACGAAAAACGTAATCAAGAAAAAACTTACTCTTTGATTGAAATGGCGAATTCTGAAAAAAGAGATACACAAACATCGACATGGTACATTGATAGCGGTGCTACAAGTCACATGTGTGCAAATCGAAATTTATTTTGTAAATTAGACAGATGCAGTGATAATATAATGTTGGCAAATAGAAAATGAATTGCTGCTGAAGGAATAGGAACAGTCAATCTGTTTATAAATAATAATAAAATTGTACTAAAAGATGTTTTATATTCCTCAGATCTGAATGGAAATTTTTTATCTGTCAATAAGGTCGTACAGTATGGTGGCAAAATCAAATTTAATAATAAGGGTGCAATATTTACTGATGCTTACGGTGAAATAGTTTTAAAAGCCCGTAAAGAAGAAAATTTGTTCCAATTTAAAATAAAAATACCGAACGAGAAATTATGTGTTTTACAATCCATTAATGAAACTTGGCATCGTCGATATGGACATTTGAACTATGAAAGCCTGTTTGAGTTGTCGAAGAAAAATATGGTGAATGGTATAAATTTGACGCAGAAACATCAAGATCCGTGCGAAATATGTATGGTTAGCAAAATTCATGCTATAAAATTCCCGAAGAAATCTGAAAGTAAATCTGGTGAGTTGTTAGATTTAATACACTCGGATGTTTGTGGTCCTATGAAAATAGATTCAGTTGGAGGTTCAAAGTATTTCCTCACATTCATAGATGACAAGTCAAGAAAAGTTTTTGTTTATTTTTTAAAATACAAAAGCGAGGTATTTGAAAAATTTAAAAATTTCAAAGAATTAGTAGAACGTCATACAAATCGTAAAATAAAATGTATTCGTAGTGATAATGGAGGAGAATATATTAATAAAGATTTTAATAATTATTTGGAGCAATGCGGAATTCAACGTCAGTTAACGGTACCTTATACGCCGCAACAGAATGGGGTAGCGGAAAGGTTTAATAGAACAATAGTAGAAATGGCTCGTTGTATGTTAGTCGATGCTGGTTTAAAACAAGATTTATGGGCTGAAGCTGTAGCAACAGCAGTTTATTTACGTAATAGATCTCCATCAAAAAGTCTCGATGGAAAAACGCCTTATGAAATATGGACGGGTCGTAAGCCATGTGTAAATCATTTTAAAATTTTTGGTACAAATGCAGTAGTTTTGAATAAAAGAAGAGGAAAATTTGAATCAAAAGATGCAAATATGATGATGGTTGGTTATTCTAGAGTATCAAAAGCATATCGCTTATATGATAAGAAAACACGAGAAGTTATTGAAAGACGCAATGTTTTATTTAATGAATATAAATTACCCTGTAAAGAAATTAATGATAACATTCAAAATTTTATGGATTTCGAAGCGATTGTAAATAAGAAAGATGTCGATGAACAATTTGAGACAAATAATACCTCAAATCAAGAAGATTTAGAGTATAGCATTGTAAGATCAGTAAATAGCGATATTTCACTTGATGAGGTTGTAGAAACAAATGAAAAAGGTAAACGTGGGCCAGGTAGACCTAAAATTTTTAGTAATGGTAGGCCAGGTCGTCCAAGAAAAATATATCAACAACTGAATAATGCAGTGAAGGAGCAAGTTCCAAAAACTTTAGAAGAGGCATTATCCAGTCGTGAAAGTGAAAAATGGAGAGAAGCTATGAAAAAAGAAATGTCTTTGTTGGAACAAAAAGAGACATGGTCATTAGTTGATTTACCAGCAGGTCATAAAACTATTAAAAGTAAGTGGGTATACACTTTAAGGAAAAATAGTGAAGGTGAAATTGAAAGGTTTAAGGCAAGGTTGGTCGCCAAAGGCTGTAGTCAAAAATACGGCATAAATTACGAAGAAACTTTTTCCCCTGTTATAAGATACGAAACGATAAGAATGATTTTGGCATTAGCAGTTGAGCACAAAATGCATTTGCACCAAATAGATGTAACTTCAGCATACCTGAATGGAGATTTATATGATGAAATTTACATGCAACAGCCTCAAGGTTTTGAAAACAAAAGGTATCCAAATAAAGTGTTACGTCTGCACAAATCTCTTTATGGTCTTAAGCAATCCGGGAGAGCATGGAATTTTAAATTAAATGAAGTTTTATGTAAGATGGGATTTGAAAGTTGCAAAAATGAACCGTGTTTATATAAAAAAATACAAGACAAAGAATTGATTGTAGTCGCAGTTTACGTCGACGATATAATAGTTGGATGTAAAAATAAAGCAGAAATATTAAAATTCAAGTCTCAAATTAGTAAGAAATTTGAAGTATCAGATAAAGGTTTATTGGAACATTTTTTGGGGATGAAAGTTGAACGTAACGGTGAAACTGGAGATATAAATATCTGTCAGGAAAATTATATTAAAGATTTGTTACAACAATACAATATGGAAAATTGTAAAACATCATCAGTTCCACTAGAACCAAATTTTCAAACAAAATGCAATGAAAAATGTGAAGAGGTTGATAGCACATTATATCAATCACTTATTGGCTCTTTATTATATTTATCTTTAACGACAAGGCCAGATATATTATATTCTGTAAATAAATTAGCACAAAGAAATACTAATCCACATGTAGAACATTTTAAAGCGGCAAAACAAGTTCTTAGATATTTGAAAGGAACTCAAAATCTTAAATTAAAATTTTGCAAAAGTAATCAAGAGTTAATCGGTTATGCTGATGCAGACTGGGGTGGATGTAAAACTGACAGAAAGTCACATAATGGATACATATTTTATCTTGGAAATTGTGCAATATCTTGGGAGTCGAAAAAACAATCCACAACAGCATTAAGCAGTACAGAAGCTGAATATATGTCTATATCAAATGCAGCAAAGGAAGCAGTATACTTAAGAAGATTACTACAAGAACTTGGTTTCATAAATGAAGAAAGTATTAAATTGAACGTCGATAATCAAGGAGCTTTAAAATTAGCAACAAATCCAGTATTTCATAATCGCAGCAAACATATAGATATAAAGTATCATCACATTAGAGAAGTAGTAAATAATAAGGAAATCTATTTGGAATACTGTCCTACGGAAGATATGATTGCGGATATATTTACTAAAAATTTGTCTAAATTAAAACATAATAAATTTGTTACTTTGTTAAATTTAAAAACATAAAATCAGTTTGTAAAATATATATGTTGAGGAGGAGTGTTGGAAATATAATTTGAGCATTAACACTTTGCTTATTCAACATGTATATTCACATAGTTGGCTTTGAAATATTTTTTATGTTGTGTCACTTTGTAGAAAAATTTTATATATAGTTTAAAAGAATTTGTCATCAATAAAAGTCATACATGTACATTGTGTTTTGTACATTGCTTTTTATATAAGAACTTTGTGGAATTACTAGAAAGGGTTTGCATCACCACAACTACATTTCAATAACAACTAATTTCAAAGTAATAAAGCTAAGCACAATGTCCCGGCAGATTGAAAAGGTATTAAAGTTTGGTAATATTACCCAGCATTGTTATACAAATACTGTCCATATTTTATGAAAGAAGTTCTATTGGATGAACTTTTGCCCATTTTGGTTAACAAAATGTTTATGATTGATATTAATTGCAGCCAGAAGACAACAAGTCCTAATAACTACAAGGCGTTCAACAAAGTCAAAACTTTGTTGCTCTCTATTGCTGCTTCTTTTATATAATTTTTGATATCAAATATAACAACAAATATACTCGTATATAATACAAGAACAGCATCAGCTTCAGATTTTTTATTTGCTTTTCTTTTTTCATAGTCATGACAAAAGTTATAAAGTTATAAAGGCGTTGTGCAGAGCAAATTATATTGTTTTGAAGAAAGAACAAGCCGAAGTGTTGCAACGCCATAAGATTCCAGCCACAAACAAATACTTTGATATCTAAAATTATTCTCACGTGGTGTTAATATTAATAAAAAAAAAAAAAAGTAAAACTTTTAAGCAAACTTTAAAATTAAAAAGAAAACGATTACAGGTTTACATCAGCATGCAGTGAACAAAATTTCAAAAATATCCTTTAGAATATCGACTAAGTAAATGTTTGTAGTCGTACACTTATAAGTAAGTGTACGAGTATGTGTGTAATTTTATATGCAATCATAGTTGAGAGAAAAAATAATTTCATTATTAACGGAATTCTTGTCTTAACTTCAAACTCTACGTCTACAGCATGCTACGCACTACAATCTGTCAAAACTGGCTGTTGGTAAATTAAGTTAATTAATTTATTTGTGAGCGACATAACCAGATTTAGTGTTGCTAATATTATAAGAAACGGGAAATAAACCAGGGCTTAAAAATAGTTGATTGCTTTAAAGAGAAAAGAACGCGACAAACGTTGGAAATTGTAAATAAATTAACAATCAGAAATTTTTAAACAAATGAATTTCTGTAATTATTCTTTTAATTTTGCAACGTTAGTCCAAATTCAATACGATTATTTATCTATCTTAGTTATATGGTTTATTATAAAGAAAAAGAAATGTCGCATATAGGCCAGCTAAACCATTTAACAAACATAGATATATAATAACAAATGAATTTCTTTTTCTTTTGCATTTTACGTGATATACTCGTTTAATTTTATTGTTATAAATGTAATATATTGTAATATAACAATACCAAAATACGTATTTCTACAATAAACGTAATCGTAAACACTTGTAGTTGTGCATTCTACTGTACGCTACATTATTTAAATTAAAATAGTAATTTAGTGTTGTAGGGGATTTTGGCGATATTTGTAGATATTCATCTGGCAGCCCTTTGTGACAAAATATAAATAAAGAATATATTTAAATTATATTATTAATTGACGTTTTTTATTATATTTTTGAAATTATAATTTCCTATTATTCCTGATGATGTTAAAAAGCTGTTAACGAAATATCGAATAACTAAATACAATAAAAATAAAATAAAAAAAGACCTCAAGCTTAATAAATATATTTCAAAAAATAAAGAATATATTTAAACACGTATGATTAATAATTTAATTCCTATAACTCGTATACGCTACATCGTATGACTTAAAAGATTTTAAAAATAAACTTTCATGTGAAATATAAATAAATAAATTAATTTCCTTCCAATAAAAAGCAGTTTTAAATAGTTATTTATTTTCACTTCAAAAAATACAAACTTACAACCCGGTTCAGAAATTTAAAAGTGATTTCATTCCGAAAATAAAATAATAAATTTCACATATAGTTTATAAGGGAAAAAGTACAATTAAAATCATATATATAAATAGATATTCCCAAAATAAATTCAGTGAATATAAAATAATAATAATAATAATTTTATCTATATTACTTCATGTAGCTCCACAAAAGAATAACAATTTTTCTCAAATTTCTATTATATATTTTACGCCAAACTAGTGACATTTTATTTTTATTAAGTTTTGCTTCCAGATCTGCAACTGTCTGTTCGAATATTTGACATAAAATATACTTATTTAGTTCAGTCAATTACTACTTTTCAAAAGTATGCCATGGCCGAAAAAATTCACTTCTTTCCAACGCATACAAGTACACTATAAATATCTATAAATATTAATTATAATTCATCGAAACAACTAAACAGATTTTTTTACATCACAAAACATAGGAATTTCATCCATGAAGTTCCCTTTTTAATCAAAAAAAATTTATAGTAGAGATGTAAGAAATTTCTCTTTCGCTTCTTTGTGGACTTTAGAAATTACTAAATAGTCATGCCAGGTAGAAATTGCCAATCGTACAAAAATGTTGCGGTGGGAAAGATGAGCGGTTTGCCAACGTTAAAATTTTCAACCTGTAAAATGTATTTCCAATATTTTTAATTAAAAAAATTCATAGAATTTGCTTGCTTTTTCAATGTATTTCCTTATACGTATAAAACAATATTGTTTTACTTATAATAGTAGTTAAATTTTTAGAGTTTAAGGTTAAGTATTATTCAGTATATTTATGTATTTATTCAATTTGAATAATAATAATATTACTAATATTAATAAAGCATTGTTTATATATTTATTTGTCACCAAACGAATTCATATTAACCTATTTATGTAAAAGAATGATAGCAATAGATATATTTTGTAAATTGGTAAGGATACACTTTACATCTACCATTTCTAATTCTATTTCGTTTTGATATTGGCGAAAGTTTCGAACAATGCACATATATTTCCACATCTTTAGAGCTTAGTGCATAGTCACACATATCACGGACATCATTATAATTGTTGCCTTTGAAGAAAATATTATTAAAATACGACAGAACAATATAAAATCAAAAAATGTTTGTAAATGTTATTATCCAATATATTGTTCTAAATAATTGCTGGACCATATAAAAAGAAAAAATGGAATTGTGTTGTTTTGCAGTTTGTTAAATGCTCAAATCTAATGTTTTTTTCTTGAAATTCGAGCATAGCGCTTGTTGAATATAATTACAAAGTTTGGTAGAAGTTTTTCTACATTTTGTCGTGAAATGTATGAGTAAGTATATTTGAGTATTGGCTTCTGAATTATCTGTTAGCCAATTCATAGCTAAACCATGTGCATTTCATCAGTATTTTTTAAGATTTTTTACTCAATCAGTTCGATGGTTTGTTGCAGCCAAGGACAGACGTGGAGGAAGTAGGAACCTTCCGATATATTGAAATAAATAATGCAGTATTTATTAGTGAATTATAAAATATTTTTATTTATTTTTTACGTAAAAAATATATTAATTTCATTGGCACTGCATCTTCTATTTTTTCTTTATTGGTTTTTGGGACAAGCCTGTAGTTTTTCGGTTTGATGTACTACGAAGAGAGTGTTTTGTTAAACAAATTGCTAATAGTGGCAAAAAATTTAATTTTTAGTTTTCGCAATTCTTAGCAATGGATATAAAAAATTATAGGGCGACCGTTAAACGACTTCATCATTTAAGTATGAATCAGCAAAGCACTTTTAGCGTAGGTTGTCTTACGTTTTGCCAACACGTCAACCGCCATACGAAATGCTGTGCCAACGTTGTCCCTTGTGTATTTTTCTGCCTGGGATATTTTGCACTGACCCAATAGCTTAAATTTGTTTGTATGTTCACTTATTGACCAAACTCTAAATATTAGTTAAAGTTTTAAAGTGATTGTTGAGTGAAACACCACATTTACACATAGTACATTCACACACACACACACTCCCATGAACATGTACATAAGGACATTCTCTTACACACATACGAACCTAATGGAATAGTTCTTGTTCTAACTGTTACTAAATTGAATTGTTGTGGTTTCGTTCGGTTCATTTCAGTTTAACAATCTTTTTTTGTGTTTGTTTTGTTTTGTTTTCTTTCTCTCTTGCTTTTTTCTAGTTCTGGTTACTTTATGGTGCACCAATATATTACTCAACTGTGCTCCTTTTTTACGTTTTCTTTTTTCAACGTATTATTCATTCAACCTCTATTGGCTTTCAGCTGGCAGAAGTACAAAACGTACATATAGCAACAATATAATAGTAAAAGGTGTAAAAGTTAATGAACCTTTTTCACCGTAACGACGTGCCCACTGATGTTCTGGCAGAATTTTTGTTACTTTTCTCTCCCTCTCTGTCTCTCTCTCTCTCTTACTAAAATATGCAATCAATTTGGTGTTAGAGTTCTTATGCTCGGCATTATTTGTATTTGTTGTTGCATTTGTCTGTTGTTTCTTATGGTATCAGATTGTCATCTTACGGTTGCTACTTGTTTAATAAAAAATAAATATATTGAAAGTTTAAAATTAATTTTTATTTTTTAATTTAGCACTTGCAGCACATTGTTTTGTAATTTTTTTTCCTTCTTTGGACAGTTGGATTTTTACATAAGAATCTGTAAAGATTTATTGTGTTAGTCATTCGGTGTACAATAAAGAATACAAGGTTGGGTTTAGAATTCAAATAAATTTTTTAGGGAACTAAATTTCAAAGCTTTAAAGTCTTTCGGAGAGAGATATTATCACCTCGAACTCTAAAAATGTTGGGGTTTCAAACAAAAGGTTTTTTTTTTTTGTAAATAGACAGACTTGATGCTGGGAGAAGAAAACACTTTATAGAAATATTAATTTACTTATTAAGATACAATACTTACTGAAATGCGACCATCAGTGCTGCAATTATTATTATTTTTATTATATTACAGTTGAACTTCGGGCATTTATTAAGCGACTACATATATTTAGAGACATACTGTTGCCTTTGTATTATAACGACTATTAACCGTGGTTTGACATTTATTATCCGTGCTTAGTTTCTATACTTTCATCACTTTATGTAATAATTACTTTTTTTTATTAACTACGAAAATTTATAGTGCTAATAAACTTTGGAATACGGCTTTTTCTTCCACCTATTGCATTAATTTAATTTATTTAACTAAATTAAAAGTGCTTTAGTGGAAAGACCTCTGCAGGGAGTTTAGTCCACATACGTATTATTCGCTCTTAATGATGAACGTGTTGTGTGTAGCAATGAGCGGGATTTCGGGACCAAGTTCCCTGATTTCAATAGAGCACATCCCATTTTAGTAGCGATAGAACAACGCAACAGACCCCATATTGCGACGATGCTAAAGAAAGTCAAAAAAGTTACCTACCCTACGATCCCTAATGTGTTTCGGCGAGTAACTTCAAAATATACTTTGAAGCATCGGCGCCTACATGAGAGGTATAGGGCGATCAGATGGGGTGAAGCCGAGGCATTGAAAGACTATTTTTAGACCTGAAACATATGCTCATTTCACCGAATATCACACTGAATAAGCATAATTAATACAGATTACAGATGGAGCAGCGTGATCGGACATTTCTCGGTGTCTAAGCATCCACCATTGGGTCTTCTGAGCGTTGATATCGATCCTGGTGGCGTGACTGCATTTCAATAATTTTATGAGATCACTATCTAATATTTTGCCTCAACGCCCCGATCGCAAGCGATGTTGGATTAAATGAATATGCATGGCAAATGCTGCTGCAAAATAGTTTGTGGGATTAAAAGTATCAGACAAAAGGTCATTAGGAAAGATAAGAATTTCGGTCCCCAGAATTAGTCTTCAACTAGATTGTTTGCATTTATCCAAGAAACCGAATTAAAATTTTTTCAAAAACTTAAGAACACAAAGTATGTTTGTAAAAAACATTCAATTTAGCTTCAGTTAGAAATCTACCCACCCTATGGATTTTTGAAATGATAAGGAGACTTGAAGGACTTAAAAAGGAGTTGTACGTGTTGCTGCAACTTTTGCTGTTTCGCTGTATAATGTTGATGAGAAGATTTTCTTCTCCGAGTTGATTTTGAGTTTGAAATGTTTTCTTTTTTTTCCAATATTCTAGTTAGTTGGTTTGGATGATGTTGTTTCACACTTAAATCCCCCATGGCACTAAGCATACTTATACATATATATATATATATATACACACATAAAAATAATAACAGTTTTTCCATGTATTTGTCTTGCAGATTAACTAAATAAGAAATTTGTGTTGTTAAACTGTAAACTGCCATCATAGTAGGGAAACAAAAAGAAAATAATGAAGAAATATAATACTATTTTATCTTCAAGGTGACCTCTGCTGCAACGTTTAAATATTTAAACAGTTTATGTACATAAAATTTGCATAAAAGTGCAAAAAGATTTATAGATTGAGCAGCGGTGGTTCTGGCATTTCATAAGCAAAAAACACTTTAATATTCCTTGATTATAACAGCCACACAGTTAATGCGTTATGCGGTTTCAAATTGTTTTTGCACTTTGGTCAGTTAGTTGTTTACCCTGTTACGTTTGATGGTTGGAGGTGTTGCGTCATGAATTTTTAATTAATTTACTTTTGCGTTGTTTTATTTTTCGTTTTCATTTCCTTTTTTTTAAACCATTAATTTTTATATATTTTTTCTTGTCTACAGCAGTTTTGGTCATATTTACTTGCCTTGACTCGACAGAAATAGTCGCTGGTTGCTTTCTTTTAATGTTTATCAAAACAGAAAACTATGCAAATTTCTTTTGCAACAGAAGTACGAGAAAGAGCAGAAATGCATTTAATTTGCATTACGCCTTTTTCAGCATTAGTTAACATTTCTTTCCTTATTTACGCTTTCATTTCCACTTAAAGGTGCAATTTTCTTCTGTGCAATATTTCTTGTTGCTGCTGAAATCATTTTACCTTTTTGTATTATTCATTGGCTGCTTTTTTGCACCTGTTTTACTTTTCTGCTGAGTAAGCGCAACTATAACGTTAGGCGGTGAACCTTTAATCGAGCCACAGAAAAAATTGAGTTGGTATAGGGGACCGGCACATAAAAGCGTCTCTTGATAAACTGATTAACTCCACTTAGATATTTTTTTTTGCAAGTATTACTCTTTCAATATTTTTCTACTTACAAATTAAAATTACTCTACAAGTAATTTCGAAATTGAGAAGTACTAAAAACTGTCGGAAGCAATACTTTACAAATTTAGGAACAAAAATTTAAAAGTGCTGCCGAAATGCACTAATGTCAGTGAATACACTGTTTATAGCAGTATAAATGCTTAAAAAATGCCTAAAATCATGCATTAGCAATCATTATGTTGCCTCCATATTCAGGCAAACACTAGATTTCGCTGGGAAAATATAAATACATACTTTAATTAAACAAATTAAACATTCGTTGATTTTACAATCTCTAACGAAGGCGTATAAAGTGTGTGTCGTGAATTCATTGTTGTTAATAGAAGTGAATGGTCTGTTGCAGGTGCCTAGCTGGGACCTTTCTTTACTTTCACATCCATCAACCTGCCGACCTAATGCGGTCTGATTTCGCAACGCCAATTTGTTCTATTATTTTAAATAACTATTGGAATTTTATTTCATTTTAAAAATTGCGGTTCTATTTAATTTTTTTTGGAATTAATTCGTGGGGATTTATTTCATGGCGCCATTATTTTCATCACCCCCGATATCGTATTCCGTTGGTGCACATTATAAGCAGCGGAAGATATTGTGCATTATTGCGATTCTTCAATATGAGTAGCCTACGATGTTCAGAAAAGAATCGTGTAAAATTCTCATATTCCTGAGTTGAAAAAAGCAAAAATAATTCGTGTTTTTTATGCGTTTTTTATACACCGTGAAATGTAGAGATTTCCAACATTCTACAACTTCTAAATTGCTTGCAGGTTTCCTTCACAAATTGTCGTTAAAACGTAAAAGATATAACATAAAGCTAATTTTCTTCACACATTCTTAGATAAACGCTTAAAATTTTTTGTAGTTACTAGCAATTTCTCCAATATGAAAGCTTAGCATATTGGATTTCTGGAATTGTACGGCTCGAATGTTGAAGCCACGATAAATTATGGACATTGTAATAATGAGCAATAACGATGTCACTGTTCGGGTAATTTTCAAGAATCTTCCATATATTGTCGGAAAGGATATCGAAACTGTATATAGTTTTCTTCCCTTCCGTATTTTCAATTTTGTAATGAAACCGGAAATGTAAAAGCTGTGCCCTGGTTTAACTGCAGATTCTAAGGCTACATTTATTTCTTAGAATCTTTTTTTAAATATGAGATCCTTGAAGGGCCTGCTTCACACATCTTATCATAACTTTGAAACGACGCATTCGATATTTTTTTTGTGATATGTCAAACAATGCTGAATTATACCAGCTTTAAGTTACTATCAAAGCATTTTTTAGCATAACCATTATTTTTGGAGTTATTGAGAAACTCTGATCAAAAAAAAATTTTTCTTTAATTATAAAATTTTTTATTTCGAAAAATTCACAGAAAATAGAAAGGCGCAAATACTTACTATTTTTATTATTCGCTTATAAACCTACATATAATAGAAATTAAATGAACTATAATTCATGATAATCGATGTGTAAATACGTATTTTATTCCCGATAAAGTGAAACTATTTAGTTTTGACAACAGCAACAGTTGATCTGAGTAGAGTGTAATAGACATATTTTAATGTATTATTTAACAAATAATTATGTTTTTAATAAAAAAGGTTGAGAAAGTGTAGTCCATTAATATATATTGGTCCCGGTACGCAATTGATTTAACTTCATTTTCTAAGGAATTTCACTCCCTTAAGCGAGATGCCAAGAGCTGCGATTTCTCTTCTGTTTGTTCGTGGTCTCTGATAAGATCATTTAGCTCTGATTGATTTCATAGCTTCGATGTTAGATCATCTGATGTACTGCACATGCTCGAAAACGAAGCTTGATGTGGTGATGAAACGTCACTATGTCACTATATTTCGGATTTCCGTTCTGGAATTATGAATTACGATTCATTTTATTTCTATTTTCTGTAGCTTTATGAATAAAAAAATAAAACTGGTAAGTATTTGCGGCTTAATTTTTTTTTGTGAATTTTTAGAAATCGAAAATTTCATATTTTGGAATCCATTACGAACTCATTCATTCTTTGAATTTCTTTTCCAAAAAGATAAGTTTCACGTAACTGAAACCTTTATAGACCCAATAAAAATTTCTTAAGACTTTCATGACTTTCTTTTGTGAGAATATTTTCACGACCCTAAACAAAAAGATTTATGAAGAAAACTGTCGAAGAAAATCATTTACACGCAATTTTCTGAAGTAATTTTTCATTTCAATATAATTTTTCATAAATTACAGTTACAGTTACAGGTATTAATAAATCAAAGTGGGGAATTTATGTACATACTTTTCTCGTGGTCAACGTCATATCAGTTGTTCTATAGGAGAGCCCAAAGTACCCAACACTTACAAGTACTTACCGAACGTAATAAATAATTTAATGTTGCCCATAGAAGTGTATTAATGGAAAATGTGTGAGTCTATGTGTAAAAAATTAATTAGCACTTATTATGCAATCATAAATGGTAACCCAAAAAAAAAATAATAATTAATAAAATAAATCTGTCCGCATGAGCGTTCGCCTGTCCGAAGATATTTAAGCATTAAATCTTCGATAAAATAAAATAAAATAATAATAATAATAAAATGTCTAAGTTTGCTTAATAATTAATTTGTATGTGTCCACAAGTCCGCTTTAATAATTAACGAAATCAACAACAACAGCTTTAATTAAGAACTTTCTTTACCGCCTGTCTGTTCTAAACGATGATTTTTCTAAAAAAGAAAATACTTACTACTTTGTGGAGCAGAATTGTTTAAGAACTAAATTTAATAAATAATAACAGTAACTAATGAATAAGGTTTATAAAAAAATATTTCAAATGCCATATAGAGTGGCTGGAGCAGGCTGGGCCATATTCTTTTCATGAAATTTTCCATCAGCAATTCTTATATTTAATGCCGTATGTATTCGATAACGTCACGCAGTCTATCTTCGAGGTTTTCAGTCGATTGATGGGCATTGACATTGTGTTAAATCACAAGATCTGCGTGACCAATTATGTTCGCCTCTTCGATAAATCAAACGGTCAAGAAACCTTTGACACAAAAGAATGATGATATCGTCGCTTGTGTTGCAGAGCAGCGTCTTGTTGAATATAAACGTCATATGCATTCATATCTTCCATATCCCAATAGCTAAAATTTGTCCACCAGTTTCACAATTGCTGGCCGAATAGGTGTTTCAAGTCGACCCAAAAATACGAACTGCGCCCACGATATGCTCGTGCCATTTTTAGTAATGGCATCGTCTTTACATATCATCTATCAGGAAGCGGAAGACACCTACACATGCAATGTATTGCGCTGGAACAAGGTGATAAGGTATACTGCCCAATCCTGAATAAATAATAAAGGTTGTTATTATATTTTAATATTCATCTTCATTTAAATCTCATTAATTATCTTTTGCTCTCGTTCATAATGTTGTTCGACGTTACAAAAAAAATTGTTAAGTTAATTAAAGATGTACAATGAAATTAATAAATAACCCAGCAAGAGAAAAGTGAATGCGTTCCCTATACATTTTTCTGAATTAATTTTTAATGAAATATTCACAACATTATCACTTTTGAACTTATGGGCAACGCATTCAAGCCTGTCGATTAATCCATATGAATAACTGCTCCCAAAAAGACCGAAGGAGTTTGATTTCCTTATAAGTTTTTTATTATAATTTTGTTTTCAGTATTTTGTAAAGAAGACTTGGCGAATTTAAAATGGAACAGTACACAATTGAACAACATCTCAAAATCGTTGAACTTTGTTTCAGAAGAAAATCATGATTTTATTCATAATTTAATTATGAGCGATTGAAAGGGTGTTAATAGCCAATAAGGGCTATGAAAACTTCAATATTAGTTCAACAGCGAGAATTACATCCAATTAAGTGTACCGTTTGCTGCGCTGTTTCATCGGAAAGAATAATTGGCCCATATTTCTTTGAAAATGAACACGGTGTCACCGTTTCCACAACTGGTGTTAGATATCGAACAACGTTGGAAAAAATTTTAAGTCCAGCCGTGGGGAACCATCTGCAAGTATGGTTTCAACAGCATGGAACCACAGCGCACACTGCGAGGGACACAAAGGCTCTTTGAACTCAAACAGCTTCGGTCATTTAGAAACACCCTGTACTTTATGATGTATTGCTGACGGATTTTGTTTTGTTAAGTGTGAACACGCCAATGACACTTCTATATTAAAATCATGCATTTTTCAGCTGAGTTGAACCAGTACATTTGCAATAGAACCCTAAGGTATGGTTTTTTTTGCGTGTCCTTTTTGCTGGGAAATAAAATAATCTCTATTCGACATCTTTACGACTTCCATGGGTATGAAAAATAAAAGAAAAACATACATTAAAAAGAAAACACGTTATTCATTGCTCAGTGGAATTATTGCTATTGTCTTTTAGCAAACAAATTTGTTACGGGAATTGTTTAGATTTTTCTTTGAAAATGGTAAAAGCTTTGCGAACTACCTCACAATACTCTACGCCACCGCCATCATTGTATTTAACATGCATTAAGTATATTTCTTCCACCTTCTATTAAAGTACTTAAGATTTTCAAACCACAATTCGTATACACATTTCCATTACTTCTGTGAAATAGTGAAATGAAGAAGCGAAAAAAAAATTAGGCATGTTTTAAGTGGCCGTCTATCTTGAAATTAAAAAGAAAATTAAGTACAAGGCCACATGCATACATTCAGCCAATACACACACACGCACACAATGGCCGTATGGATATGCACGTTAATGAATAATATTCATACATACTTACACTTGCTTTTAGTCTCAAAGTAAGAACTAAAACAACAATAAAAAAAACACTAAATGGCAATTTATGTTTTAATATTAGTTTTTGTATTTTTTCTTCTACTTTTTTCCTGCCCTGAAATTGGATTAAGTTCTTCACAACGCGTTGTGGAGTTTTTGTCCTTTGCTGTTGCATTAGAAGAAAAATGGGATATGAAATGAAGAAACGAACCGCAGAAACAAATTTGCATATCGGTGTGCAATTAGAATTCCACTTTAAAAATATTTCTTTAAAAGTCTTAGCATATTTTAAGCATAAAATGACATTTATAAACAATTTATTTAAAAGGAGGAAGCAATAGTATACAGTGTTGTTATGAGACTTGTGTTTTTAAGGCCAAAAAATAAAATGGTGGATATATTTTTTTTTTTTGGTTTTGTTATCTCGGAATAGTGTTTTTTCCATATGAAACGCATTACAGGAATACTACGAAAATATGTTTTGCATGAAGGTAGAAAGGAGAGTAGTGTTTGGATACATATCACTTGAGCATTAGAACAGTGCAGTTGATAAGGAAGACTTCTGTCATGAGCTTATACGAAAGTAGTATGCGTAGTGCGATCGACCACAAAGAAAAGCGTTCGTTAAGAAAACGTTGTCCTAGTCGGAAAAAAACTACTGTGTTTCGAGAAGAAGTTCTCTGATAAATTAACAGCAACTTCTATTATCTTCTCCCTCTACTGTGCGCAATCCATTATCTTCAAATAATAGATTATGAAGCACCCACTCATATATGAGAGTTATATTCCAATGCGGGTATGATTATAGGTAGAGTAGATAACAATGAGATCAGATGGTGTGCAGTATCTCTTGCACCATATACTATCCGCCTGATTTACGATGGCACACGATATCGTTCGGTCCGTTATTAACATTCAAAACAAAAACGACATTTTAATAATTTCTCGTATTCTATATATAGAAAATAATGAATATATAAAGGTAATAATTTACATCTACTGATAAACACACACGGTGGACAAAACACGAAGAACGCTGAAGATGAAAGTGTAACGGCTTTCGAAATAGCATGTTCTTCCGTTCTGCTAGTGGTTGTCAGTGTGACCTAAAATTTTTTTTCTTTGAGTTTGTTTCTTAGCAATTAGCCCATGTAATTTTGACTGACTGTATGTTTTCGATCATTAGCCCCTTTTTAATTATTTACATATGTAAAAAACACGTTCAAATTAGGGAACTATTTAACATTTTAAGTTTTATTTGCCAAATAATTTTAATTTTAAGTGTCAAAAGTCTAGCTTTGAGCTAGACGATGATCAATCAGTCACTAAATCACGAATGTAAATGTAAAATGTAATCCCTCGATTTACAGTAATATTTTTTAAATTTAGTTTATAAAAATAACGGTTGTTTTTCTAGTACAGGGTGTCTGGTAGCACATTTATATTTTCAAACTTAAATAAAAAACGTAATAATTGATAAAATTGTCGACGAGCAAATACGTAAGAAACATTACTCATAAAAAAATATCTCCACAGCGAACTCGCGAAGCTCACTCGACCACTATGACATCGTGACTCACAAATACGCACAATCCATAGCCCTTTCGCTGATTTTTTTCTTGTAAAGTGCCAAAAATTGTGATTTTTTTAAATGTTTGTATGGGGAAACCACCAGGGGTGGTTCCAGGGGGTGTTCCACTGGCATAGGTGGGTCGGTCATACACTTTGACTCGATTGAGGCACTCTAAATGGGTCAAAGTGAGATTTTTCAAAATTTGACCGTTCGGGTCAAAAGTCGGAACATCAAAATACATTGTAGAGGTATGGTTCCTTCGGCAAAGTTTCTTATTTTGATCCCTAGAATACGACTTTTCCTAGTAATTTGAGCGATTTTTAAATCGACCCGCCCTAATGTATATATATATAGATTACCGTTAAAAGTGTAATGAGTTCTTACTCTTGTCCTCTTTAAAGCTAAACAAAATTATCTTTTGAACATTTATATATCGAGCCTTTGGTGCAATACCGTAGTAACTCTAAATTTGAATTTTTGAGCTGGGTATGCAGAAATGAACTTTGGGGAAATACATATCTAAAGGAAAAAATATTATGGTTCTATCTCTAACCGTGTAGATTCTACAGCTAGAAATATCTTTATTGCCTCCAGCTATTTCCAACAATATTTATTTGCAATAATGAAATATTTCCTTTATGATAAGAAATTTACAAACAGAAAACATTACAGAACATGCCTCTTTATTTAAAAACTTGCAAAAAAATAACTTTAGTAAATGAAAATATTATCAAAACGATGGCTCAAAACTTCAAATGCATTTTTCTTAGTTCACGATTTTTTGAATTTCTGCGGTATTGCCCAACGGCTCGATATGTTAAGAACAAGAATGAAAAAACATTTAATTATTAATATGTATATACATGAGTAGCATATATGAAGATAAAGTGCTGCAAATCATGCTTAATTATTATTTGAAATGTTTTATTAAAGTGTTGTAATTTTGTTAAAGAATTTTTTAAAGTGTTCTTTTTTTTAATATTTTACCAAGTCAAACGAAATGCAATGACTGCTCTATTTTATATATAATTAAATAATTAAACTGTTAACAATACAAACCCTTTTGTTATTAACAAAACAATTAAAAATAAAAAATGTTCGTGAGCTTTTGTAAAAACGTACATGCACATATAGCGAACACACACACACCCAAACACACGTCTAAGTGTAATTAAATGTTGATATTATTATTAAAATTAACACATGTTAACATACATGTCCTCAGGCTGTTGTTAATTTTGTTTTTGCTGTTCAATTCGAGCACTTGGAAAAAAAAAGTAATATTTTTAAAATAAGTTTGAATTGTATCGAAGTGAAAAAGGAAAAAAAAATACCAGCAGAAAATGTTTAAAAACACCGATTGCTATAAATAAAAATGAATTCAACAAACATTCTTCATCTAATTAAATAAGATATACGCAAACAAATATGGCTGTTAAAATATCTACTTCCAAAATACCTATAACAGTATATTTTCGACTTCTCAGGAATAACATTCAGAAAATTAATTTGAAAGAAATTTTATTGCATAAAATTCTTATATATTATGTTATTTATATAGTTTATATAGTCATAGGTCCGTAAGAGTAATAAAAAATTAGTTCCATTGCTGTGATTAAAAACGATTAAAAAAATAGATTTACTTGGCATCACTAGCATTAAATACTGCGAATTCTATGAATCGGCATCAAAAATAGAACTTCCCGCAACCACAACCCTGTGAAAAAAAGAAGTAGAACTAATCCGATTTTGAACTACTTCCGGATCATAAATTCAGAATCTTATTGACTTTTTTGGAAACACTTTTTTCAACGTGACATGGTGTAAAATAAGTAGTTAAGGGAAAAATCTGCTCATTCGTTATATCGTTATAATGAATTGTTAAAGCTCGTACTTGTTATACCGGGATTAATAATAAATAATTTTTATTTATTAAAGCAGTTATACAAAGTTTCATGAAGGTTAAAATTTTTTTGAAATTAATTTACATTTGTTTAGCTAAATGCAATAGACGCGAGGATATGGCAGTGGTACCCTGCATTTTGGAAATTCAGTAGCTATAGAACGGTTCCTGGGAGCGGACCATGGACTTGTTCATGTGAGAGTTTTAAAAGAATGATGATTAAACAACTGTAACGTGTAGAACATTCTGCAGTGTTCGACATTTTCATCACTTAAATAATGCGGAAAGCATCCCCCTCATTCGAAAATGGGTCGAAAAATTTGAGGTGACTCGAAAGCCTAAATCTGTGCGGCCAAGGTCACTACGAAGCGCACATCGTGGATACTATACAGCAGTCTGTTCTTGAGGTTGAGGATCATACACCCTAGAATTTCGCTTAAAGATATAAAACTGAACAATTAATTGGTACAAGAATTAAAACCCCAGGATACCAGTCATTGGATTAGCTTTGTAAACATGTTCTCCACGCAGTCTTGATTAAACTCCTATGGACTTTTTCCTGTGGAGTTATCTCTAATCTAAAGTTTATAATAAGAAACCGACTTCTCTGACGAGTCATCATTTGAGGTTTTAATTGAATGCCGTGAACGCAAAAGTTTACATTTAGACGATATTAGTTCATTTATATTTGTATATTATTTTTTCTTACCATTGATGTCCCACACGTATGCAATGTATTGCATCGGAGCTAGTTGAAAAGCGATAGTCTAGAGAAGAACCAAGTAGGGAAATGATTCTCGCACAATAGTGCAGTTGCTCGTTTTTGTGAATTTGAAAAGCGAATTTCTTGCATCTTATGTCAACACATTAATTTTGAATTAATTTATTTTTAAATACCAACGAAGCAGAGCAGTGAAGTAGACACAGGAAAATCTTTGTGTTTGTGTCAATTTTATTAAATTTTGTAAGCGAAATTTTAAATTTCTAGCATAAGAAGATTGGCATATTTATTCTACCACTTTCCAAAGAATTATTGAAACCTCTGCTAGAAATTCTTTCCTAAATTTTTAATTGAATCATATTTAACTGGTGTAATTAATTGCGAATTGCTACATGACTTCAAAAATAACTTTTACAGCCCTTTTAAATTTATATAGAAATAAAGAAAATAAGTTAATCAACAAACTTTTTAAAAAGCGTAAGGAAGAAGTCAGAAAAAATATGAAAATTTTATGAAACGTTAATACGGCTTTAAAATTTTAAATTATTTCTCTTAATATTTTTCAATTACACAATACTTTCATCCTGACTAAATGTATTCATACATACATACATATTTCTCGTGACTAACTATTCAGTTAATACCCAGCAGTAACGATTTCCACCTTCGTTTAACAGGCTTCGCTTTACATATTGTGAAAATGCTTTCATATCCGAAACCAAATAAACCCTAAACAACTTTACAACGTTATTAGCATAACAAGAGTAACATAAAAAGGTTTGCGTGCGAAAACTTTTTAATACACACACGCACGCACACGAATTTTTGAAATTATTCAGCGGAAAAATATAATAAAATTATAGCAAAATATTGCATTTAAAAATAAAAAAAATCAATTCAAAATTAAAAAGTAAAGGGAAACCGCTTAGATGTTAAACTGTTTTAATAAATCATTCGTACATGCAATGCACACCATGTCTACCCATCAAATCTGAGAGAAGACGTTGCCTCAAAAACAAATAAGCTTCCATCGTTATGATTAATGCTTCATTTTTGTCAAGAGTGGTGTTTTTTATTACAATTTTATTATTTTATTTGAAGAACTACAGGGCTTATTTGTAGAAAAAATCCCTAAAATTGAATGTTTACCTCTGCATATTAAACCCGATCTAAGTGACGACATTGACCAAGTTTTTTTTGATAAAAAGCAGCAAATATTTGATAGTAATTGGTTGGTTAACCAATTAATTCCAAGAAGAAATAGGCCAACATGATCTTCAAGTAAAATCGCACCTTAAGTTTTGCTATTTAAAATTATTTAGTACATAAAACGGTTTGGTTTATAATTTTTTTTTTAATTTAAATTGTCGAATGATAATAAAATACGTTTACAATGTTTAAAAGAAGAAATACTATTTGTATGGATTGCCGAACTGAACACTACCGGCTTCAGTTTATACCTCTCCACAGCCGCATCAGAAACGTCAGAGTGCACTCCTTCATCGGTATTGTGTAGCATCGGTGCTGTAAAATAATTAATAAAAACTTACTTTCGAAATTTAATACGTCTTCAATACATCAGAGGCGCTGCACACTGCTATAAAAAGAAAAAAATTCAAAAGTAGAGTTATAAGATTGGGAAACTTTCATGTCCCTAACCTTCACCGCCTGTATACTCTATCGCTAACCCTTTCCTACAGAAGGAAACACCTAGCAGGAAGCAGTCATTGTCAGCAGTCTTACTTCTCTTTCAGTTCAAAGACCAACAGCAGCCAGTAATCTCGACTGCAGTCATCCCTCAATCTTCTACAAAGTTTCTGAAGTACACATTTTTGCTCCTTTATTAATGTTATAGAAAATAAAATTAGTTAATGAATTGCACTAATTGAATTTTTTTTAAGAACAAACCTTAAACTACTTCTCGTTTTGTAACATATCGTATGTATGTATGTGTCGATATCTCGATAAAAATTAGTATTAGTAAAACCAACTGACAGTATTGAGTTTTTTTATGCTTAATGTATGTATGTATATGCATATGTATATATAAACTAGTTTAGTTGAAAACTTTAAAAAATATGCATAAAATTATTGAGCAATAACATTGTAAAGCTTTAACGATTCTTTCCGAGGTTAAAATTAAACACAACTATATATAATATTCACTGGTATGGCAAGTCTGTGCAAGCCTCACCTATATGTGTATGGGTTGAAGGCAGCAGGAAATCAATGAAAAATAAACCGTTAATTTTGATGGGGGTTTGCAAATGGAAACTTTCATGAAAAAAAAAATAATAACTGCAACTGCATTGAGAAATTTAATAATAAATACGCACGTATAATTCTGTGGTTTGTTAATGTGCGACAGTGGAATCAATTGAAAATGACAAGACATGCCCTGTTCGACTAAATGAAAATGTAAATTTCTTACGAGTGATATCGTAATCACATGGACAAAAAACAGATTTTTTTTTTGTATTTTGTTATAATTTTCAATAAAAATGCTCGATAGAAATTGTCATTCGCCTTTGGACAGACATTCAATTGAAATAAACATTTTACTTAGGGGCCGTTATAGACTTGGTATTTAAATGTCATTTATCTTTACGTGCAATTTAAATAACATATTGGTTTTTTCAGTATTAATTTGAAACATATTTAAATTACCATTCTTGAGCATTTGAAGTGTATATAAGTTACCATATGATTTCGATTATTTCTCTATTTTTTTTTTATGTTGGACCAGCACCAGTACACGTATACGGTGCATTGTGCTGGAACTAGAGGAAAGGGATAGTAGGAGATGTGACAGAAGGTGAAGCTTCACTATCGTACAACACTGCATTTTGAACGTTCATTGTTTCCATAGCAGTGTTGTAGCGTGCCTGATGTCAAGAAAACGTATTAAATTTTTAAGCTTCATTTTTAGTAGCAATTTTTTTCGTAATTATTTAACTTCACTGGGCTACACAATACCAACGAAGGAGGGTGATCTGATGTGCCTGTGGATTGGATACAGCTGAAGCCGTTACTGTTCAGTGACCACTGACTATGCCTTCGCCACTGAAACTTTGCCACAACAACTGACACAAAGACACACATATGCACATCAGAAAAAATGCGAGTCTAAAACTGGGGTTGAACCCAGGAAAATTTTTCGTTTTGTAGTCAACGTGCAGGTGTTTTTAAAAACGAAAAGGTGTTTTGCTCATTTTTTACTTAACAAAGTGTTTTTATTACTTTTTCAATGATTCTGTATCAGAGAAGTGCAAGAGTATCTTTTTTGTGATCATACGTATACTCATCTTAAAAGCGGTTGCGGTGCAATCGCATAACTTCCTTATTAACCGTACGACCTGTTGGCAAGATATCATGATGCACCATGCCATTGTAATCGAAGAAATCAAAATTCACCAAACCTCACATATATCTTACTAACAAATATAATAACAGAGTTCGTGTGACTACTGTACGTATGATCAACATAAATAAATAACATAACACGCACACGCCCCGTATTACCGCATTAATTCTCCAACAAACCTTAAAAAAATTGTGTGTTGCTCTATAAGGTAAAACCAAGCAACAACTTATACTGTTTTACTCACTTTCTTCATATGGTTTATATGCGAATATCATATTCTTAACAACATTTTCGTTGATATTTTGCACGCGATTTGCATTGTATTAATATTTTGCACTGGACTTATTGTTTCTGTAACTCTATGCATGCATACGTATATATATATTACTATATATATACTAGTACATACCAGTATGTTGTTGTTTTTCTGCTAATACAATTTTAATGTTGTCGCAAAATTGAAAGCAAAAAAAAAACACTGCAAATTATTGCTGTTTCTTTAACCAAGTTAAATTTATTTGTGGTTAGAGTTGTTGTTGTCGTCAATTAACCACATGTTTATTATGCATGCAAATACTTATCAAGCTGTTTAAAATAACTAGAAAGCAACTAGAAGAAGTTTTTAAATTATGACATTATCGCCTTTTAAAGAAAACAGCAATAACAAACACTGTGTATGAAGAAACCCAAACAACAATAAAAACTAATTTACTTTACAACTTGTAATTTCTATTTTAAAACGATACATAAAGTTACCTTGACAAATTCTTTGTAATTTATTTTATATGTAGAGTTTGCAGTTATTAGCATTAAATCAAGTTACTTTCTACTTTAAAAACTTTTAACTAAAAAAAGGGATGCGAACGGAATTTTAAAATAGTAGTTCAAAGAATATTCGTAGCATTTATAACCTAAATTAACATTAGAAATAGTTCAATTTCACTGTATTATTAATTCCGACGGTTCCGACGCACATGGTACTGCAGCACACATATTTTAATGTTTCTATAGAATATTATTTCATGCAATACATGGAAGCTGTTGTTGAGAAGCTAAAACTATCTAAGTGGCCGTAAGGTAAAAGCATCATATTGCTATTCAATTGTAATATTGTACTTTGAACCAATTTCAATGAACTTTTGCTTAAATTCCGACTAGATATTATATTTTTCATTTACAATAGTCTAGGAGTTCTATTTTTTTTTTAATGCACAATATCATTTACAGTAATATAAGTTATTTTCCTATTATCTAATCTAAAATAAACTAGACTGTATATTTTATTTAAATTTATTTTACTCGGTATTTTTATCTTTTACTTTGTTTGTAAGTGAAAACCATAATTATAGTTATAGCCAGCAATGCTTCCTTTTGTGGTTAATTTATTTATTACAAAAATACATAATTAAAAACTATACGAGTAAATATAAATCTTTGATATGTACGTTTCAGTTTTCTGTTTATTATTTCTTTATTTCATGCGGTTGAACTTATTACTTGATTGCTGTGATAATTTTTAAATTTGCTACAAAATTGATACTTTATTAAGAAAATTTATTAATTGCATAATAAAATTAATATAAATTATGGAACTATTTTTTAACTGTGAACATAGGTCTACCCAAAGGATCTGTCTCATATTAATGACATAAAAGCGCCTTAAAGTATTGCAATGTAGGACTTTTTGCAGATGATTTCTCATTGGCATCACTTTAGATGGTGTGATGAATAAGCTGAATATCAAAATGCTGAATGATATGAATCTTTATATATAAAAATGATATGTTTGTATGAATATGTGTGTCTTATGGACAGCTAAACGGCTGAACCGGTTTTCTTGAAATTTTCTCGGTATCTCCCTGTATATCTGGAAGAAACTATACGCTATATACAAATCAAAAACTACAACTGGGCGTTCTTAGAGCTATAGAGCTAAAATTGTGTATACGGGTAAGCACTCGGAAGGTAGAGAAAATAAATAGGTCTGCTTGTTGAAGGACACATATTTCAAGGATAAGACCACGACGCATAGTAAGGGGAAATTTCCGAGTCTCCAAAAGTAACTAACCGATTTTAATACAGGACACGTCAGACATAAGACTTAAGCTACAGCAACTCGTGGTCAGGTCAGCTAGTAGTCTATATAAATAGTTGTGTGAGAATATGCTAAAGTTGAATTCCGAGAAAACAAAATATATGATAATAACATATAATAACTATAGTAACTGTTATATAAATG
This sequence comes from Dexiosoma caninum, assembly GCA_963924685.1. Taxonomy (NCBI): domain Eukaryota; kingdom Metazoa; phylum Arthropoda; class Insecta; order Diptera; family Tachinidae; genus Dexiosoma; species Dexiosoma caninum. The sequence continues at coordinate 90,746,244 of OZ004725.1, forward strand.
ATCAGGAACTAGAAGAAGTGAATTCAATAGACATTTTGATAATCTAGTGAGGAAAATTAACCGAAAACTTTATTTAATGTGTATGACTTGTCATATCATAAATGAATGCTATAGGATATTAATATATAGAAGTAATAATTTAGATATATTTTATACTTTGTCCTTGAATAATATTTCAGGAAAAGAATATCCAAATAGAGCGGTTGAAGAGCGTGAAGTTTATACTACACAAGCCAAGAAACACACACACGACTATGCTAATTTGTATTATAAAGGACTGAAACTAATGTACTGAATTACCTAATGATATAAAACATTGCGAAAATGTAAATAAATTTAGGAAACTATTATACAAATATTCTAAAGGTATGCCTATTAGAGAATTTTAAATTAGATTCGAAAGGAACTGTAATAAATAATAATAATAATTTATTAAATGTGATTATTTAAATTAACTACGATTATTTATCTAAACCATATAATAAACATAGATAAATAATTGTAATTAATATAAATTTTTTAATTATCTTAAAAAAAGCTACAAAAATATTTGCTAAAATGAACAAAGGTTTCCAATTTTTTTTTGTCGTGGCATTCAAAAATTAATGGTAACTTAGTGTAGATGAAATATAAAATTAAAACATATTATATTTTATTTTAAGAATTAATTATATTATTAATTGACCTTTTTTATTATATTTTTTGATATATATTTATTAAGCCTGAGGTCTTTTTTTATTTTATTTTGTTTTATTTTTTTTTTTTTTTTTATTTGAATTTTTTTTATTTTATTTGAATTTTATTTTATTTGAATATTCAATCAAATTTTATAACAAAAATTTTGTGACATGTTTCAAAAATATTTTTATATTTCAAAGAATTATAATTTCCTATTATTCCTAATGATGTTAACAAGCTGTTAACGAAATATCGAATAATAAAAAACAAAATAAAATAAAAAAAGACCTCAGGCTTAATAAATATATATCAAAAAATTATTTTAAGAATTTTAAATTAAAATGTAATTGAAAATCATATTTTAATTGACTATTTGTTATATTAATTTTTTTTTATAGGACACCTAAAAGTCTAACTTAGCCCTCACAGAAAAAAAAAATAAACGCACACACATATATGTATATACGCACACGCATACCTAATGCATCTAAGTAAATGAAAGTTTTTGCAAATGAATGCTTATGACTTGTTGGTTTTGCAATTGTAACCAACAACTACGGCAAAACAGTAACCTTATGAGGCTTCGGGCTTTACATTGAAACCCCTTTATCCTGTAGTTTACCACCAACCTCTCACACACATATTTGCATTTTGTAAATAAATCATTCACACATATCATGAATACCTTACAAAGTAGAAATTTTGTATTTTAAACACGACTTATTCATAAATACGTATTTGTTTAAAAGAATAATTTTTAATGAAAAAAATAGACGAATAATTCCTTTAATTACATATGAATGCAATGCTCAAGAGATATTTTGGGAAATATAAATAATTTGTTTCATGCGAGCGTGTGACATCAGTGGTTAGAGAAATTGCAATGAGATGGTGTATGGCAACTGTAGTCGAAGCACACGCCTTGCATTTTAAATTAAAACACATACTCGAATATGTATATGTATGTGTCTATATCGGCGTTGTATAGAATAAAATAAATTGCATTAAATTGTGAAAATTATAAATTTAAGTGACTAAAATTCTTCATATAAAAAAGAGTTATTGTTGAAGGAAGCTTTAAAATTTGAAATTCTAAGAAAAAATTTATGATTTGATTTTCAATTTCTAAATTTTTTTCTTATACCAATGCTCAGAGAGACAAATAATGGGAAGGATAGAGTTTAATTCTAACACAACGCTTTATTTTTTAAATTTATATAGCAGATAGTTGTTGCATCTCTAATGTTACGCTTACGCTCAAAAAAACAATTATTTATTTTATGATTTTAGTTCGTAGACGTTTAATTGCTCAAATACAGATGAAGGAGGGTGCTGCTAGCAGAAATACATCAACAAAGTTTTTTTTGATCGGACGGGGATATGAACAAATGTATTCATGTTTTACGTCGATATCTCCCCCTTGGTGAGGAGTATATGACTTCTTCCGATCTATCACACGGCACCCGGTAGCAATGCAACTCCTGATACCAGATTTAACAAATAAAACAAGTCCAGCCGCAACCAAAACCTTGCAACAATAAATTGCTAAAATGAAATTGATGAAACAAAATTTCACCCACCACCAAGTAATTTTCACGTAAGTCTCCGGTCAAACTTCGTAGCCAAAGCTACTGCCAGTTGAACTAACGTATTGTATTGTTTTATTTTACTAATAAGCTACTAAAAGCTAGCCATATGGTAGTTAGAGGAACCCGCATCTGCAAACGCACCTTTATGCTGCAATAACAATTTCATAACTACAGAGTTATAAAATACATTTATTTATAGAAAATCATAAATATCTATTTAATAGCCGAAAAATAATACCAAGAATCTGCACTTTTTCTGTTGTATCTCACTTGTTTAATAGCAATTGGAAGTCAATAAATTTTTATGAAAATGGTACACATTGCATGGGTGGGGATGGTCGAAGTAGTCTGCACATTGACAACAAAAAGAAAAATTTTTCCTGAGCTCAACCCCAGTTTCACCTTATAAAAACATCTCGCATTTTTCTGTTGTACTTTTGTGTGTGTCTTTGTGTCTGTTGTTGTCGGAAGGTTTCAGTGGCGAAGGCATAGTCACTGGTCACTGAACAGTACCGGCTTCAGCTGATACCAATCCCATTGCACATGGGAGCACCCACCTTCGTCGGTATTGCGGTAGCACCGAAGTAAAAAAATTACTAAAAATGGCTACTAAAACAAAACATCAAAATTGAATACGACTGTTTGACATCAGAGGCCCTGCAACACTGCTATAAACAAAAACACATGGATGGTAGTCCTGGGTTCAACCCCAGTTTCAGACAAAAAAATTTTTAAAATACAAATAAACATCTCGCATTTTTCTGATGTGCATTAGTGTGTCTTTGTGTGTCAGTTGTTGTCGGAAGGTTTCAGTGGCGAAGGCATAGTCACTGGTCACTGAACAAAACCGGCTTCAGCTAATAGCAATCCACAATCACATCAGAACGCCCTCCTTCGTCGGTATTGTGTAGCACCGGCGATGTAAAATAATAATAAAAATGGCTACTAAACAGAAGCTTCAGCACTGCTACGAGTACTAGATAAAAAAAAAAAAAAAAAAAAAAAAAACCAGCAAACGCAGAGTTGTAATACAGTAAAGCTTCAGCACCTGTCATCTCTTGCACTATTCCTTTCTTGTAGTTCCAACACATGCACCACATATTATGGGTCACACTCTGAGTGCTGTTCCATGATAAAAATTTAACTATATATATATAGTAACCTTGGTAGATGTAATTGAAAACATTCAAAAATAAATAATTAATGTGTTTAAGTTAATAATCTTATTTTAGAAATCGTTTTTAACAGACCTAAAGAAAGGGGGAGGTTCTCAATACGAATATAATTGTTTTTATGTGTGTTATTTCAGAACTTTATAGTTTTTTTGATGATTGACTGACTTTCACTCACAATCCCATATCTACTGCATACTAAATATATTGTCGATGAATATCATTCACTGCTCAATATAAAATAAAAATCTGTTCCTACCTAATCTTCTAATCAGTACAAGTAATATTTACAAACAAATCATACTCCATATTTAAACTTTTTTAAAGCAGACGATAAAGTTTTGTAGCTAGTCTTTCCACTGCATATGTTTAGATTTAGAAATGATCCTTAAAATTTAATTATAAATAAATAAACAAATAGGTAAGTGTTCTTAATCTATCGTAAATAGGAAACTATTGGCATCGATTAGTGTAAAATAAAACAGACGTTTTCATGCAAGTTAATAATAAAAGCTTGTGAATGGAATCTATGGAGAAATTTTAATAGTTTTCAATAAATTAGATAAACTCTTTATATCTACTTAACTATCTGTTTACTAGTACAGCTACTGCAGTGGCAAAAATCTCCTTGCTATCATGGTGATTTTTATTACAAATACAAATACGAGTATATTTTATCATTCAAGTTACCAGTAATTAATATAATACACGCATATGGTTTCCAGTTAAACACTTACTTATTACGGCTAACACATTATACATGCATTTTATATAAGGAAAATTGTTTTAATGTAAAAAGCTGCAAGAATGTAATGCAAATATTTATGTACATACTATATATATTTTTAATGTGTAACGATTGCAGTCGTTTTCGTAATGTAGCTTAAAGTGTAATACTTGTTTGGGTACAGGTATGTATGGATTTATGTATGTATATACGTTTATATGAACATACAGAGGTAAAGCCAAACATGTACTTTTAAGTACTAGATCGATATTACGTATACGTAGCGTATATTAAATTGAATACATCCAATCCTGTTTTTACACAGAATTCTTTTTTTTTTTTTTTGCTGGATATTGATATAACACGGTTGGTGAAGAAAAAGGTTGTTCTGGTTTTAGAATGTTTCTTTTTACATGGATAATATTATATTTTAGGAGTATTTAGGTTATGTACATATGTACATACGTACAAAAGTACTGCTAATCTGAAAACGATCTTAATCTGACTACGAATGAACGTTTTTTGTGCGGAAATTCCTGGTATTTTTTTTTTTCTTCTTTTATTGATGAATGTCGTTATTAATGTTATGAGTGCGTTCAAAGCAATGCGCTTGAAGATTTTTTTATGTAGAGCAGCTGTATAGAACACTTTTTGGATTCGATGCTGAAAATGCAGTAAATACTATTTACTTGACTATGAGACCAACATCCGCAGAAAGGGACCATATTTTCTCATTGACAGAACTTTTTTTAATTATATTAAAAACAGACTGTCAAACAATTCTGCAAATGCTTATTCTATACTAAAGTCCTAATTTCAAAGGAATGTTTTGTAACATTTTGTTTAAATAAACTACACCAAGTCAGTCAATACAGTTGGAATCAAAATTTTTTTACCTCTATAAGTAGGTAATTTCATTAAGTCTAAACTAATGCAGTTTTCGAGATATTGAAAAAAAGAATTGAATGGTATCAATACCATCATAGAAGGTAAATAACACGATTTTAATACGTAACGATAATATTATATGGGTTAATTTAATTAAGGATATCATTGAAATAATATTAGAGTTATATAAAATATTGGGAGTAAGGAAAATTGTTAATTTCGCATATGTTTTCGCTGTGTACTGAATATTTCCACAATCTGACTTGGTGTAGTTTACCTCCCATCTACAGATATGTTATTTAAATTTGCATTATTAATATAAAGAGAACTGCAATTATATATGTTTTTAAACGTTTAATATATCTATGAACTTATTTAATATATTTAATTAATTTTTATTTGTTTACTGTCCAAATAAATGCAATTAAATAATATTTTTTATCGTTTTGTATTTAGCGAGAATTCCCGACAAATTGAAAAATGCCACTTTACCGGGAAATAAGAAAGTACGGGAAAAATAAAAACTATATTTTTCCTAATACCTGTCTTGACCTGACATTGCAAACACTTCTAAATAAAATTCTATTGTATTGAAATGTATTGTTAAATTCGTTCAATATGGAAAGTCGTAACTTGTACCCTGTTATTTAAATTTCTTAAAGATTTTACATTCAGAAAAAGTTCTTAAGTTAACTGTAATAACAAGCAAATAAAGATAAGCAGTCAAAAATTTTTGTTTATCTTTTTGTCTTTGTATCAAATAAGAAAAAGCATCAAAAAAATCATTCAGAATTTTTCTGAAAATTTTTAAGAAATTTAAATAAATACTTGACATGGTAAATTCTAGCAGTGCACTTTTTCGATGATTGCGCGCTCTTTCCTGGAATATATTTTTTTTATCTGGAACCAGCACTCAGGAGATGACTCCTACATATGCGAAGCATTGTGCTGGAACTATAGGAAAGGGATAGTAGGAGAAACGACAGGAGGTGAAGCTGAATTAATTATTTTGCAGCTCTGCTTTTGCATGTTATTTGTTTCTATGCAGCGTGTAAAAACGGGATTACGTGTACATAGAGATAGATATAAGGGAAGTTAAACCTATAGCAACATTTTACTTTTTGCACAATCAGAAGTTAGTTATTTCACTGGCAATAATATTTTACATCTTCGTCAATACTTAACCTTTGCTTTGCCAATGCCCAGTCTGGTGACCATTTCATTTTTATTTGTTTAATAACTCGCTTAATTTTGCTCGAATGTAAATAGAATTTAGACTCACTAAATAAATGAATAAGTTCTTTAGAATTTTGTAAAAACGTGATTATATTTTCAATTTTATAATTTAAAAATTTTTAGTCCAAGTTTAAGACTCTAATCATAATTTTATTTTTTTTTTTAATTACAGTTTATTAATATTATTAATTATTTAGTAGTATCATCATTCAATTATTCTGATGGGGCTTGTTGGAACTTGTCACATTTTTAGCAAATGTAATATATGCATTTTATTTTGATACTCCCAGCTGCATTCTTTTGTGGAGTTTCATCGGCTTTAAATTCAGCATCCTGATTTCTAGCGGGAACTACTTTACCTGAAAATTATTGATACTTAAGCGAAGCTTCTAGGATTTAGTTTTAAGGGAACCTTCAGATCCTTCAAATTCAATTACGGCTTTGAAAATATGATTTAGGAGTAAAATTATTTTTTTCATCTTTTAAGAATGTCATATTTTAAAATTCACTAAATATTAATGAAACTAGGGGCACTTTCCCTGTACCAATTTGTTTCCGTTTGTTTGTGTGTTCTGTAATTTATAGTGAAAACATGTTTAACAATTTTATGCTACTGCAGTTCGATACTAATTAATTTTTTAATAATCAATTAAAATGTTGAAAAACAAATTCATGATGGAAGGGTTAGAGGAAACTCAACGAACTGGTATATTTGTTAATGAGTGGTAAGCAAAAAGTGTGAGTACATACTTTATATTAAAGAAATGGTTTTCAATATAAAATTTTAATTATAAGAAAGGTTGTAATTATAATAAATCTATGCCTCAACAATATTGAAAAAATGTTTTCATTTTCGCTTTTTTTTTATTTAATATGACAAAGTAAGTACATGTCATTACCATAAATTGTGTGTTTCTTTTAATGAATGCATATTTCGACATAAAATCTGCTGATAAAATTTTTTTTCTAAAATTTTATGTGCTCCAACTTGCAATTGCTTAATAAAAAAAAACTACATTTAAAAATACTAAATTTTTAAGAATTCTTTTTCTTCTCCTTTTTAGTAATAAACAGATTAGTTAGGGCCTTTCTATAGTATTAAAACGATAGTATCTATACTCTGGATATGATTTATAGCAAACACATTGAATTTATGGCCCAACTCACAATCTTGTGCATTTGAGATGGCATTTTTTTGCAATATGTGTCAACAAATCATTGTAAGCGTAGGTGATCTTACGTATTACCAATACTTCAACCACCATAACAAATGATTTGTCAATGTTGTCCCACATGTATTTTTCTGTCTGGGTAATGACATACCATCACTCAACGGGTTAATAATTAAGTGAAATTAACCCTATGTTTTTTGGGTGAGCACCTTGACTTCAAAACCACAGCCAGTCATCGAAAATTTTTATGATGAGCATTTAGCTTGAGCTGAAAGTAAATACCACGCGTTTCCACATCATCGCATTCTACGCATTTCTGCATTTTATGTTACTTTATGTTTTGAATTGCTGTATAAATTTGTTGAGTGATATAATTCTTTTTCTAATTTATTGAATTACTATTTTCAAAATTTATCGTTATCAGCTGACCAGTTCTCACGCAGCTTTTTTTCTTGGACTGCTGTCCAATGCTATGCAATGCATAGCACCGAAACTATAATAATAGCTCATGGGGAGGAGGATGGAGGAAGCAGTGTTTGTGGACATTCGACATCACAATTGACGTGAAAGACTTCTGCAGGGACTTTCTCCTTTATGTAGTAGCGATAAAACAGCTCCAGGCACTCAATACAGTTGCTGCAGTGTCACCGACAAGTCTCTTTGCACTATCCTATACACGGGCAAGAAGCTTCAAAATAGACCGGCACATACATGAGAGTTGCATTCCATTTTGGCTCGGATATTATTATTATTGGACTCGCAGCACCGCGACCAAAAAGGTCTACTGTGCAAAGCCCCTCATATTCGACCTTCATCCTAAGGTTTCTAAGGAATGCAAGCAGAGTCGCAGAGAACGTGCTCAGATCTCTCAGTGTCATTTTCGCAAAAACGACAGACATTGGTCTCGGAGAGACATATTTTGTTAAGGTGATACCTCAGGCCACCACAGCCAATGCAGTACCGCGTTAATAGGCTCAACTCAGCTCTATTCAGCGAAGCAGCCTATTTGGGATCGCCATATTCGGGATCAGGAAGCGTTTGGCTCTACGCTGGCCGGCACTATCATGCCAGTGAGCAGCGAATACCTCTTCTTACCAGTTCCTAAGAATATTATTTATATGGCTTTTGTAAGTTCACAGAATAGCTCTGGGCAAACGAGGGGCAAATATGCCAGATTGTCCGTCATTTCATTACCCTCATACCTCTCAAAACCAGGAACTCAGCCCATTGCAGCTCATTCAGAAGGTCCAGGTACTCACATACCATTTTCGAAGTCATCATGGTCTTCATGAAGGGTATATAGATGTGGTCCCCCTCATCTTCCCACGGAGACACTCGGGCACACGCGCTCCGATGGCATGAATCTCTGCCTAGAAAACTGTTGGGTATACAGCCATTGGAATCGATTTTTTAAATCGGGGCCATTAATTCCCGCCTCTGTTCTACCATTCTTCAGCTTGGACATATCGGTATACCACACCTGAGATCACGGTTCCAAGTTGATAGAGTTGGTCCTTCAGTCTTCACGGTCGTTGCTATCAACCCTGAAGTTTCTGGAGAGAACCATTCTCGGTGATGATATGTGATCTCTGTGGAGAATTGGGGTATGTAGATAGTCCCTCCACGCCCTCATACGTCCCCCGATATCCACACTATTGAGCTCTGAAATGTTATCCAATCTCCGGGCACCGGCACGTGCCTCCTTTTCGATCATGATCGAAAGTGGCGATATGCCCAAAAGCACACCCATTGCATCAGTCGGATAACCCTTTATTGCCCCCCGTGATGCGAACACAGATAGTTCTTTAGGGTCTCGTGGTCAGTACAACGAACGTTACACTGAATTTTCAGGCCAATACCGGACTGATCTTCTGATTCCTATAGATTTATACCATTCGAAACTACAGACAAGGCAGCACCTTCAGCTTGTAAGACTTACAAAAGTGGAAATTAGTTCTACTCTACTCTTTCTACTCAACAAGATAGTCCACACTTTGTGCTCAATAACATACGAAAACAATGATTCTATTTTTCTGAGAGATTCGAAGGATGCGAGAACGCATAAAATGCGTTTAATGTACTTCACAGCGCCCTCCTTAAAGTAAACATTTTTCGGCATTGCTATTTTTTACAACTTAAAATTCCATGTTCACTTTAATTATGATTCGTAATCTGGCACAAGAACCATTTGATGCTATCACCTGTGCCCCACAACTAAAATACAAAAACTAAAGCGAAAAATACTATTGAAAGTTCAAACTTAAACATCCATCAAATGCTTTTCACAAAAAGTTACGAAGAGTTTTTCTTTTCTTATTTACGATTTCTTTCACATTTCCTTTTCAATTTAATTTTTTGCACGTATTCTCAACTTAAGAAAAGTGTAAATTAAAACCAATGAAACTTCAGATTTTTTTTCATTTCCTTCCTTAACCTAAATTACAAGAAAAAAAATGTTTCTTTTTTCTTATTCTTTGGCAGCAATTGTTTGTTGCCTGCTTGTTAAGAAATACATATAAGAAAAGAAATTTATTATAAATGAAATTAACACTATTCCCTAGCAAAAGCAACTGTTACCTTTTCAAATGGAATTTATTCTAAATACCAAAGCAATACATACATACATATGTATGTATGTATATGGAAAATTGTTGTTTTTCCACAACAAAAGAAAAATATTATTATTTAAAAATAAAATATTTGTAGAAAAACAATACAAATTTCTTTGTGTTGAAGAACATAAATTGTTTATGACATGAAAACAAATACTAAAATAATAAATAAATTTGTTGCATGTCCTTTTGTCGTTCTTAAGTGGCTCATTTTATTGGTATTGGTTTTGTGGCAACGAGTAATCATGTGATGGCATGCATAATGCATGCCTTCCTTCCGTTTTAATTTTTTAAATTGTATTTTATTTTTTAACTTTGTTATTGTATTTGGGTTATAAAAATCATTATGAAATTTAATAGCCAATTGTTTACACAGACATCAAATATTATTGCAAAGTAAATAGCAGCCAGCAGTGGTACTATTTTAGTGAAAAAAATGCTTTTTGCAATACAGTGCTCTCGTTATAACGTCAACAAACACATTAGGCCAATATTCCAAAACGTCTACAGTCGTTTAACAAAATTGTCTACTACATATATGTCAACCAAAATACAAAGCTATAAATAAAGCTAAATTTAAGCTTTAGTAACAATTAAAATTGGCATGTATGCACATACAGACATTCATTGTATGCAATTAGTTCAGGTTACCCTTTTTTCAAGCCATGTAAAGATAAAAATGTTTATGCCATGGCACATGGAACATATTTATGTATGTTGCTTTTGAATAGCTATTTGTTAATATTTTTTGAAATTTCTCTCTGTATAGTTTCAATTTATGCATAATAAAAACGCCTTAAAACTCAATTGAGTTTTAATGAGTCTGCTTTTTTTTTAAATACTTTATGAGAATATCATAATGAATGTAATAATACATTTCATATAATTTTTCGGCTGAAGAACAATTTTGAAATTAATCATATTATTTTACAAATTCTTTTTAACCGACTTAAAAAGGAGAGGGTTCTCAATTTGACAGTATTTGTTTCATGTATGTTATTACAGAACTTTTTGCAAAGAATGATGACACTATAGCTAGGTTTTTGAATGGCGGTCCAAGAAAAAAAAATATAACGCGGGGATTTCCCAAGTTATATTTCAGTTCTGCAAAATATAAGCTGTTCACTTGCATGCACGATAACCATCTTGGAGGAAATATTAACGTATTGCAGTTACAAGAATATAGAAAATAACAACAAGTTATTGCAGTTAATGTTGTTGTTATCTTCTTACCACTAATTCGAGTTAAAATTATTACACTGCTAACAAAACCACAACCTCACAACTGATTATCGCCTTTAACCTGTGGCATTTTCCCTAAAAACAAACAAATGCACAAACAAACATACAAACGACGACGAAATGAAGAAATCCACTAAAGTTAACAAGTCGCGCAAACAAACACATCTGTATAACTTACGAACACAGTTACACCCATTTTCATATGTACGAGTATATCCCAGCCCCACCAAAGGCAATACTAATCCAGATATGTACACATGCACACATGCACACATCAGTAAGTAGCCTCAAACAAACAAAAGCCAAAAGAATTGTTTTATCATAAAAAAAAACGATAACGAGAGCAACAATAGGAAAGAAATTGTAGAAACGTTTTCAACACACGTGAGTGTCGCTACATCACGTGTTTTACACTCATAAATAATACGTCAAGTTATGAGCATTTAACATATTTTGAGTTGCATGAAAGCATTGATGCGTTGTCAAACAGCTACTTTACGATACATACAGACATAAATATGTAAATATGTGCACTTGCACAAACACTCGCACACATACATACACATACGCAAATATATTACTGCTGCACATGCATGGATCGCATGTATGCATTTACAGGACTAAATAGAAAAGCTGGGGTGCTAGTGAGTGACACACGGGTAATTTTTTCCAACAAACAAAGTGTACTCGTATAGTGGTGATGAACATGATTGTGATGATGTTGATGGTTCTCCTTTATTTGATTGGGCGGTTGGGGTTTTGTTGACATGGTACTCTTATTGTAGCTCTTGTGTCAAACAAAAGACATTATATACGCTATACACTAGAATACATGCCTTTACGTACAAACTTACAGACATGCTTGCCACATACATAAATGGCAAAGGGAGTTACTGTTAATATGAACTTACAAATTCCCGTAGCCAGGCCGTTTTCAATACTTGAATGTTCGAAAAGTCTCTGTAAAATATGAGTATTTATGGCTATACATATTTCGAGTAAGAGCAAGAATTTATAATTTTAAATAGTACAATACAATAACATACTGTTGACAACACTCAGTTGGAATTGCAGTAGAATACCGCTAAGTCCTTGTCCATACCGTGAAATATTTGCTGCAAAACTTTTGAGTTTGTTGATGAGAAGGGCAAGAGGTGAGGAAGTATGTACTCTGTTTCATGTACATGCAGTTTTTGTTGAATTTCTTATTTGCATCTTTTGACATGAGGTGTATTTGATGTTTCATTTTATTTCTTTTCGTTTGGTATACTGTTAACATCTATCATAATAATAGCTACCCTGTTTTAGTTTACACGTGTTTGTGAAATTTAATCAAAAATTTAAAAAAAAAATATAAAATTATATAAAAATTATTATATAATTTTTCTTCTTAGCGTCCATTTTGCTTCAAATTATACCTTGTGCTTCAAATGTCTATCCGAAAAAAAATATTCACACCTTCTATCACAGGGTAGTTATTTTATATTTACATTCGGTATTGAGAAATGTCAAAAAAAATTAAAAAAAGAAGATAGAAGGGAGGGGAATAAAAAATACTAAACATGAAGCAAAAGATTCATGTATGGACACTGCTGCAGTTTCAAAAGAGAATTCAAAAAACTTTTGCAGCAAAAACTCAACAGTATGGACGGGGACTAATGGGCAATCGAAGGCACCAGCTAGTTTGTACGAATTGCAGGAGTTTTCGAAATAAAGAAATTATTTAGAGGGATTTTAACGGTCGACAGACACTGTTGTTCATTTTAATTTTTCGAAAGCGTAAAAGTAGCGATACGAAATTTTTTAGCAACTTCATTGTCAATTACCGAAATTATGTTATTTTTTTTACCCATAATGGCAATGAAAATAATTTAATCTAAAGAAACAATAAACATTCCGGTTATTGTTAAAGAAAAAGCTGTGCTATTTGTAATTTTATTTTTTTGAAACATTGGATTTTATTACGAATTATAAAATGTTTTTAAAAATGAACTGGAAAAAAAATACGAATTTACGCGGGCACCAATATGGAATTTTTATAAATCAAAGAGTCTGAGTCATATGAGTGCTACATATGCATTGTGTTTAGAAAATTAACTTCATAACAACCCTGTTAAGCTACAAGTTGTCACAATACGCCTTTTTACTGCCGTATATGTACAATATATATATATAATATAAACAAAAACATCTACATAAACGTAGACAAATGGCAACTTTAAACAGGGTACCGATTGGCACACCCATGTGCCAATGAATTTTAAAGTAATTTTTATGCCCCACTCGTTATTATGAAACAAACGATAAATAGTGTGTTTCGGGTGCAGCCAATCAATTGGAATGAGTGTTGTTTGTATTGTGTTTTTAGCATGTTGTCGGGTCATAAACTTTGCGTAAAAGTTTTTTTGTGTCCTTCTTCACATTAACGATAAAAGCGAAAATATGAATACGATATCAACAGGACTTATGCAAACAATTTGTATATATTTCTTTTTTTGCTGGCTTATATTCAAAATTATATAAGACGAATGGATACTAAGTGAAAATGATGTAAAATCGAATATTTAAAATTTTAAATTTAAATATGAATAGTTTTCTGATTATTAATATTTATATATGAAACTATTTCTTTATTTTACTTAAAGTTAAATAAGCAATTTAAAGTTATGCTAGTTAGTGTCGGTCTAACTCATAAAAACACAGTGCAGTTTTTCTGTTGTGCATTAGTGCGTGTTTGTGTCAGTTGTTGTTGGACCGTTTTTAGTCGCAAAAGCATAGTCACTGGTCTCTTAACAGCACCCCGGCTTCACCTGATACTAATCCACACGACGAATGAGAGGACCCTCCTTCGTCGGTATTGGGTAGTACAAGGGAAGTAAAATAATAAAAAAAAATTGCTACTAAACAAGACTTCAAAAATTAAATACTTTTCCTTGAAATTAGAGCCGCTGCAACACTGCTATAAAACAAGAAACGTTCAAAAAAGCGGAATTTTAAAAAAATAATGAAGCTGTCATCGCTGTCTATCCCTACACCACTGGTAATCTCTACAATGATCCAAGAGTGCTGCTTCAAAATAAAAAACAATTATCGAAGAAGATGACTCCTACACGTGCAATGTATTGTGCTCGAATTAGAGGAAAGGTAAAGTGACAGAGATGACAGGAGGTGAAGCTTCAATATCTTACAACTCTGCTTTTGCACGTTCTTTGTTTTTCTTAGCAGTGTTGAAGCGCCTCTGATGTCAAGGAGGCGTATTAAATTTTGAAGCTTCGTTTTTAGTAGCCATTTTTAGCAATTATTTTTTTTTTATCTGGGACTAGCACTCAGGAGATGACTCCTACACATGCGAAGCATTGTGCTGGAACTTTAGGAAAGGGATAGTTAGAGAAATGACAGGAGGTGAAGCTTAATTAATTATTTTACAGCTCTGCTTTCGCACGTTCTTTGTTTATACTCGAAGCAGTGCTGAAACTTCGGTTTAGTAGCCATTTTTTTTATTATTATTTTACTTCGCCGGTGCTACACAATACTGACAAAGGAGGGCGTTCTGATGTGATTGTGAATTGGATACAGCTGAAGCCGGTATTGTTCAGTGACCAGTCACTTATTGTACTTCGGTGGTGCTACACAATACTGACGAATGAGGGCATTTTGTTGTGCCTGTGGATTGGTTACAGCTGAATCCGTTACTGTTCAGTGACCAGTGACTATGCATTCGCCACTGAAACATTTCGACAGCAACTGACACAAAGACATACTAATGCACATCAGAAAAACTGCGAGATGTTTTTTTGATTTAGACTGAAACTGGGGTCGACCCCAGGAAATATTTGATTTTGTAGTCAACGTGCAGACTACATGAACCATCACAACCCTCAACCGGCCGATAAAACAAATTATATTGCAGAGATATAAGTGCACTGGCATAATGAGTGAAAATTGTACACATCGTGAACGATAATACATATCGATAACAGTCGATTCATACTTAGTGTTGTCCAAAAAATTAAAAAAAAATTAATAAATATTTTATTTGTTGCTTCCTCGTACCATATGCACAAAATTCAGGACCTGTAAAAATTCCCAATTTAAAGTTTTCTCAAATAGAGCTTTCAACGCTACCTCAAATAGAATAATTAACAACATAGTTTTATTATTTGTTTTTTCAGTTAAGCATCTATTAAGGTATAAGTATTGTATTTCACAATATTAAAACAACTTATTTCAACTTTAACAAATCTACGAGTAGTAACAATAAAAGTAATAAAAGTTAGAAGCGTATAATAAGCATTTAATTCACTTACATACTGATAGAAATATTGTGTTATATATATATACGTATGGAAATAATATAAAAATTCATAAAAAAAAAAAACAAATAAACACAAATTCTTTTTAAAATGCTCTGGCAAGTGTTTATAGTTGAATTTAAGTTTATTGGTTTGAAAGTTGTGCAGTTGATTGGTCATTTCCTTGCTTCATGATTTTTAATTTTTTTTACATTATTTATTTCCTTCCTTCTATGACGAACACAAAGTCATCTTGGATTTAATATCTATTTATAAGTATTTTATTTTTGGTAATTGTTTTTTTTTGTTTTTCTTTATTTTGCATATTTATACATCATTGTCCTCAATTCGCTTATTATCATTATGGACTTGCTGACGTACATCCTCGTAGGAAGGTAGATCCTGTTTTATTTTTAATGATGGTAAAAAGAAAATTAGAAAATAATATATAAATCGAATTTAATATTTGCAAAACGTAGACATAACAACCAGTTATTATAATAATGATTTTCTCAGATGCAAGGGCATGCTATGGACATTGCAATTTGTTTAAATCAAATATAAAATTATAAAAATTGCTAAAAGCAAATAAATTTAGAGGAAAACATTTAAACTTTTCGAAATTGAAATATATATAAATATATTATTAGGCTTGTTAGCAATGAAGTGATGAATATGAAAACAGCAAAACATGCATAAAAGCAAATATGTTTATAAATTATAAATTCAACAACAGCGTATGTATATGTCTGTACGTACTTACCTTAACAAATTATCTAAAGTTTTGCTAAGAGAAACTAATAAAAAAAATTAACAAAATCTTTTTTGATAAATTTGAAATCATCGAAATTATAATACGCGCAGAATTTTATTATTCGTAGTGTATCAGATAATCAATAAAAAAAGAAGGAATACTTTGTCCTTTATTATTTCCGAATCGTTAAATGGTTAGAGTATGCGCTATTGAGGAGTTTATTATAATATTCAAAATATGCAACAACGGTGAAATGCTTTGAAAACGTTTGTGATTTATTTTGACGTTTCAAAATTAAATGCACTCGCAGATCGCTTTGATAAAATGTGATTTGCATAACAGAAGTAAAGTAAAGTAACTTTCTCTGGAAAAATATACAATATTTTCCTACATAATAATGCATAAATGTGTACTCATTCTAGT
The DNA here is from genome assembly GCA_963924685.1 of Dexiosoma caninum. Taxonomy (NCBI): domain Eukaryota; kingdom Metazoa; phylum Arthropoda; class Insecta; order Diptera; family Tachinidae; genus Dexiosoma; species Dexiosoma caninum. The sequence continues at coordinate 90,763,029 of OZ004725.1, forward strand.
TGTTATGGCGATTTTAGAATTGTACATCCTGTAGCATGACTCATTAACTTTTATTACGCGAATCGTATCGTTGCAATAAGTACAAAGAATTTTTAATTTAATTTTAATTTTTTTTTTGCAATTCTGTAAAGTTTTTAACGATATTCGCTAACGCTTCCAGTCAGCTCTGTTATCGTTAAGTTTGCGACAAGAATTTATGTGCTGCTTATTTTCTCGATAAATTGTATGCGCTGTTTGTTGTTGTTTTGAGTTCGTGTAGTGCGATTTTCTTGTCAAAAATAAAAAAGCAGTACTTAGACAGTATTTCATTCGTCGGTGGAATGAAATTTATTAAATTGTTTAATTGAGAATTAAATTTAAATTTATTATATTAAAAATTCATAATTATTTTAAAGTTAATGCAGAAAAAAATTTAATAATAAAGTTTTATTCAATTTGCTTCATTTCTAACTATAAATGATGTTGAATTCTTTGCCATCACTCACTCCAAATCAAAGTTCACTAGGATCACTATCCAAACATTTTGTTATTTTATTTCCAAATAATTTTAAATAATTTCAACAACACAGTTTCACACTTTGCCTGATTTATACAATTTTAATTTGTTTCAACAATCGCTTGTTTTGGTTTCTTGGTTACCATTTTCCGTGGTAAAAGTATAAATTTTATATGAAGAATAGTAAACAAATAACAATTAATTGAAAAATGGTAATTTTGTATTTTGAAAACATACCGATATGTATGTGCGCCGCACGACATTATACGAATGAAAAATAATGAAACGCCTTTCACGTACGCAATTTATTACGTATTTGTCCAAGTGGAATTCGCGCGTACTTTTACTATGACGTGTTCTACAAACGTTAAGATTTCAACACATTTTGTGTCTAAAATTGAGATCTACAAGAAATTCAAATACTTGTTAAATAATGACGAATTGTAAGATGTCATCATACGAAAGACGAAAAACGACCTAGTTCTACTATTTGTAATCTATTAGTTCTGGAAAATCTTTTTTGTTTGGTGTTAGATGCCACTTTCCAATGCAGGCTAATTGAATCAACACTGGTATTGTCACTATAAAAGCTTCAATTCTTTGCAGAGGTAGGAGGCTACGAGTTGAAAATAATATTTCTGTGTTAATTTCTTTATGTTTCAAAAACTAGTCTCGTACATTATTCTTTTATAAGAAAATCTTTTGGCAATAATTTCATCCATATAAAAGTAAAACTAAACATATCACGAAAAAATAAAATTATTTTTACAATACATTCTTTATGAAAATATTATTTTATTCATTAGTAATAATAATGGACTTAATAATAAGTAATTTATTATTAAATTATTTCAGCAAAATGTGGTTAATTAGTTTCGCAATGAACAAGCAATAATTTATTGATTTAGTTAGTTGCATGAATGCCAAAAAATAATAAAAGAAACAATGCAAAATAAAAAGAGGTTAATTAATAAATGAAAACAATGCTTCAAATGCGCATACATACAAGCTTATTAACTTTAAAGTACATAATTTCCCACAAAAAATTCTACTTCAAAATAGAAGCACAGAATTTTTCAAAAATTTTCTACTGACCTGCCAATACCCCGCTTCCCAAGTGGGGAACATTCGTTTGAAAGAACGAGGTTCTTGATCTTGAGAAACGCGAATAACACTAACAGTGTCAATGGTGCGATCGGTGGGTTCGGATTTTATGTATTTCTAGAAATCGAAAAAAATAATGGTAATTATGATATTGAAAAACTTTTAGTTAATCATCACAGTTATACCTTGGCCATGTCCAAAATTTTGCCATTTTCATCAGCCGAAGCATCTGAGCCAACCCACATATAGATTTCATCACCAGCATCCATAAGCATAACATCATCTGTATCCAAGTCACCTTGTTCGAAGTGATTAACTTCTTCGACTTTAATGCGATTACCAATCAGGCGACAGTGGAAGAGGCGTGGTTCCAAAAGTGGAGCACCCTTTTCCGACAAGCTGCGATCATAGATACCCTCGCCATTTAAATGTTCCCAGAAGTCATCAGGTTCGGCACCCTCTTCAACTATTTCGACCTCAGTACTGGGCCAATAATGACCGAAACGTTCCAAACCCATTGACTTTTCGAAAGCAGAAGCGCCCTTTAAAATACACAATAATAATTTTGGAAATTAAAAAAAAAAATTAAATTCAATAGATTTCCTTACCAAACCAATCCATACATAGACTTTCTTGTCATGATTTATTACCAGAGCAAAAACATCAGACGATGACAGAGATGAAGAATCTGCCTTCACCTCGTAAGCGTGAACGTTGGTTTCGTCAGTACCACGGATATGGAACAATTGCGGCTCTGTAGGAGGTGTGGTAGTTGTCACGGTCAACAATTTACCCTTGAACATTTTAAGGAAATGTCTGGGTTCATAGTTTTGCACAGTACGAATTAAAATAGCATTTTTCTCTATAGACAGAGACATAGCATCCTCGAAAGCACGTTCGCGGGCATCATGGCTTGCTTTAGCTCCTTCCCATACATAAATCAAAGAGCCGCTATCGCCATGTTTCGATTCAAACTTGTAAGTTATGACGTAAGCTGAAAAGCCTAGCAAAGGCATATCTTCTTTGTATTGAATAGTATTGCGTGACACCTGATTACTGCCAGACTTTGTAAAATATTGAGTTACTTCGTCAATGGTATTTTCGCCATTGTCGGGCATAAAACCAATAGCACGACCACCACGTTCTTTAAGATTCTTGAGAACGGAGTCAACATCATCAACTTCTAATTCGGAATCGTCTGTGTCATAACCCAAAGCTGAACGTATAAGACGAGTATGTGACATGCCATCATCTTGCCAAGTGGCAAAGTATTGCTTGAAGGGAGCCGTTTCAGCACCTTGGACAATACGATGGATTTGCGTCCAGGCGGGATACTTTTTGCTATGCAAAAATTCTTGAGCCTTCGCCATAGAATCACTCTTTTCTTTAGGAGTAGCACCACGGCCAACCCAAACATAAATACCGGAGCCAGTATCCAAAATGAAACAGTCACGAGTATCCAACGTTTCTTGTTTTAGAGGTTTCTGTGAGACGGGTTCAATTTTAACTTTTCCTGAACTATCTGTAACGCTGTACAAAACAACTGCATTTGCGTCGGCAGTCTCAAAGGCACTATCTTCTTCAGCAGCCGACTCTTCGGGCACTTGACTGGGCGATCCAGAACCCAAAACATCAAAGAAGCTTTGCTTATCATTGTCAGTACTGTATTCATCTGTTTGCATTTGTAAAAAAAAATAGATGAAGTGAAATGAAATACAATTTAAATACGGCAGTTTTATTATTTCATTATCTGTTTCTGGGTTTATTTATTTTCTCGGCTTTTAACTTACCAATTATTTGTACTTTCCCTCTGCCACTATGATCTTGATCTCTGATTTGGCCCGCTGCACTTATGGCTTTTAATTTTTCCACACGTTTAGCTTTTTCGCCCACATATACGTAAATCTCATTACCAGCATCCAATATGAAGCAATCACCCTTGTTCATCGATGACACCGACAAGTTGACTTGGCGTACACGTACATTTCGTTTACCCTTTACTTGGAAGAGACGTTTTTCGCCTTGGGCATTGGTTTCGACATGTTTAAAGCCACTTCCAACACCACCTTGCTGATAACGAACGCCTGCATTGTTAAAAAGACAAACACAACCAAGTATATAGTATATGTATGTATGTCTATAAGTATTGTGTATTTACATACATATGCATTTGTACATATGTGAGTTTATTGCAATATAGGTTTTGCATACGTGTATATTAATGAGAATAAATGACGAAAACAGTGTGCAAGTGAAGATTTTATTTAATATTATACGAAAACGAATTTTTCAAAAGATTTTAATAACTAAATTAGTACGCGAACGTGTCTTTCATGCATCTGAAGTACGTACTTCCTGTATGTATTCAAATCGCACACAACTGCGACCATGCGTCTATTGTCTTGCATACAAACATACATTTTCTATAACTTTAAAACTATTTGGTAGGCTTTATGGAATCTGGAACACTCTTTTTTTGGAATGAATCTAAAAATCTGATTAGAAAAGGACATACAATTAATTTTACACATTATTAGATTATCTGCTGCACAACAACGCTTCGGGGAATTCGCGTTCGGAAGCGATATGTGCACTATTTAAAGTCCTTTTCTTCATATTTATATTTATTTCGCTATATCTCTGTCTGCATCTTTTAGGCAATCATTTTTCTTTCTATGAGCTTAAAATTATTAGGAAAGTACATTCCCACACTAGATTGTGTTAATAGTACTTTATAAATCATATTTGTCACTGTGTTGAAATCTAAACAAAACAGGTTTTGAAGCTGCGTGCGCAAGCAGAGCTTTAAATCAAATAATTTGTATAAAGGCTGGCACAGGCTGGAAAATTAATTCATTATTTTTTAATAATTTATATATGAAGCAGGACCAACCAGTCAAATCAATATAAAAATCTAATATCCAATGAAATAAAGTCATATTAAAATAGCTTTATTTCAGAACACGATATCTTTCATTATCATAAGATGGAGAGAGAATTTCTTGTATTGAAGTGTATTGTTTTGAAGGTGTTTTGAGACCAGAAAATAAATGTTATATGCGTATAATTTCTTATACGCTAACGTTTTCAAATAACTTGGTTATTTTTGCGACTGTCATATGAAGAACTTTATAATAAATTATTTAAATTAATTACAGATAAATATTATTACTATCCAATAAAAAAAAGTGCTTGATTATGCAAGCAATTTACACGAGTTGTGATGCAACGTATCACATACGTAGGGAACATTCCCTTAGCACTAGTCAAAGTAAAAGAAAGACCAATAAGGAAATACTAAAGTAAGAAAAGGCAAATTCACCAAGAATTTCATTTCATAAAAGAGAGCCGATGGCTGAGGTAGTTAGCAGGTTTCCTACAAAAGAAAAGTTCCTGGGATCGAGTTTAGTATCCGACTAGGTCATAGTGTGCCTTTGTGTCAGTTGTTTTCGCAATGTTCCAATAGCGAAGACATAGTCACTGGTCACTGAGGATGACAATGGTTGAAGTTGACTACAAAACGAACTATTAATGTGATAAAAACACTTTGCATTTTCTCTGATGTACATTATTGTGTCTTTGTGTCATATGTTGTCGAAAGGTTTAAGTGGGGAAGGCATAGTTATTTGTCACTGAACAGTACCGGCTTTAACTTCATCCACAAGCCTATAAGAACGCCCTCCTACATCGGTATTGTGTTGCACCAGTGTTATATGATTGACCCCGTATAACGCGTTATGTAGAAATTATTCACATTTAAATTTTTTGTTTTCTATTAGGAGAAATACAAAGAACATGCATGATACAATCAAAAAGGTAATCGCAGTTGTACAACTAAAAAAAAACATACGCTTCTTGTTGATATAAATATACAAAGCAATGTCAAAAATAACACAGTGATGAGAGTAAATTTTAAAATTCAGTTGTATGTGTATGTAAAATTAACAGCGATGAGAATATATTATCAAACTGAGTTCTATGTATGTGTTTTGCTTGAGATATAAAACACATACACACGCTGATTCAAGCAATTTGTAAATAAAGCTTGACACTGCAATGTAATGTCATCTGGCCCTACCGTGATAACCTTGTTGATTGTATCCTGGGAACATGAAATTGCGCGATCCGGAAACGCGTTAAAAAAGTAACTTGTTATAAAAGATGTGGAAAAAATTATTCATGTGAAACTTTTCTGCGTACAACCGAATAAATTTTTAAGTATAGAAATTCAAATTAAATGAAAAGACGCACGTTTTAGTCATAATTGCCAATATTCGTAGCAACTTTGAAACCCAATTTCAAGATGTTTATTTTATAATCAAATCAAATGAATTTCGTGAGCATGCGTAAATACGAGTCATTAAAATATTTGTATGCCTGAGCATGCAGCGACATGTCTCCATTAATAACAGTACTCATTTTCCATTTAAGTGTGCGAATAAGAATTTTAATTTAAAATCACCTACATTTAGTAATGCATTCATATCCCCATGATAAGCCATTAAAACCAAAAAATAACTTTCAAAAGTAACAGCCATTAACCACAACAACTTCTTAAAAACAAACTTCCTCCAACATACTTTATTTCAAGCTCAACAACTTACACCTAAAGAAACCCCCTTCAAAACGAACTAATAACCGAAAAAGTTAAGAACTTAGCTACACTGAAAGTACCACGAAAAAAAGTAATGGAAAAGTTTTTCATTTTTAGCACGATAATATTAAGAATAACAGCAAGAGTTGCCATGTATTAACAACATGTAAAAAAAACAACAACAACAACAATAAGCAAATAACTACAGGTGTGTATTTCAAAAAAGAATTGAAAACTAAAAAAGAACTGCCATACATTCATACACTGTTGTAAGGAATTTTTTTTTTTTTCTATTAACTGAAGGGCAGGAGCGTAACTACCAAGCAGCCCTTGCACTATAAACAGAAATTGAAACGGTGTCAGTACCAACTGCTGCGTAGCGAAATATGTTGCATAAATGAAAATAGTTTAAAGTACATTCTTACCATTTTTAAAGTAACTCAAAAATAATTGCGATTCATGATCCTGAACTTCGCGATGTTGCACTGGACCACCATTAAGTAGGTCATCGAGTTGTACGGTTAAAATGGCAGCAGCGCCAGCCTCGTCAGTGGATGTGTCTGAGCCCAACCAAAAGTGCACATCCCAAGAGAATTTTTTGTCTTTACCTTCGACAGTCTATGAAAGAGAGAAAGAAAAGAAAATGGAAACAAAAAATTCAGTTTAAGGCAATTTACAAATATTTTTCTTACTCTTGTAAAAAGAATCACTACGAGGGAAAACAAATAATGAAAATTACCTGAAAGTAACAATTTTTTTGGCGCATATCACTCGTACCCATGCCATATAAATAACAGCCTGTGTGCTACTGTATGTTTAAAATAAAAAGTTTTATTTAAAAAAAAAAACTGATCCCAAAGCTAACGTAACATTAAGTGGGGTATTGGGATTGGTAAAAGAGCTCTTATTTTTTACACTTTAAGAAATTGTATATCCACAAATAATTTTAAACAGCAACAACCACAAGATTATTTTAAATATATTTGTGCCTTAGAGATTTCGTAGAGCGTGAACCAGCCAAACGTTGCTGTAGCTGTTATAACAGTTTGATTTGAAAAATATATATGCCTTATGTGCCCTTTTTTAAAATAGTAACCGATTTCGGAGATGCGGAAGTTGCCCCCTGCCACCCGTCGTGGTCTAATTTTTGCAAAAATATATAGTCTACGTGTCCATCTAGATGCAGATCTATCTATGTTTTACCTCCCCTCTCTACCTTCCGAGTGTCTCTCCGTATACCAACTTTCAGCTCTCTAGCTCTATGAAGAGTGCGCTACCGTACATCAAATGGGAGTGCCACATGCAAAAAAGGATCAGCCTAGCCCCCGGATAAAAATTGCCAGTTTTCATATTTTTCCCATTATTTACTCTCCCGTATACCGAATTTGAGTTCTGTAGCTATAATGAAATGGTCCGAAGTAAAAAAAATGTACTATCAAGTGATTCAGACATCGTTAAATAAAAGTTATTCAATCGCACTACAGGTCTCCTTAAAAAAACCATAGATCTTGCCGACAGTCTCTTTCTATTGCAATGTGTGGATCTGTGTTTTTAAAGATTTTAAGAAAGAATTTGATACTGTCTCACACCACGCTTTAATATCCAGAGGAGTACCTCATATCATTGATACAATCCACTTATCGAAAAGTAAGGTGTTCCGTTTTACATGAAGGATGTATAAGTGAAAGTGAAATTGACGGATGAAAACCATGCGAATAAAATTCTTAAACACTAGAATGTTTTCGTTAAATGGAGTTGTAAAAGATATTACAAAATTTTACTCCTTAAACAGTATACTTTCCGTAAATGAGAGCTCTGTGGAAAATAGCCGCAATCGCATAAAGTTCGGAAAACAATCATTTGGTCATTTAACAAAAAAAAACTAATAATAAAATATTGGATTAGGTGTCAAATCCGTACTCCTTTACGACTGTGAGTCACAGAATACTGCTGCAGGAGATATTAACACTTTATATCTTTTTGTAAATCAATGTGTACGAAAAATGTTTAATGTTTGTCCTCAAATAATATGGAACAAGAGTCTATGGAGAATCGTTCGGCAAACTCCAATCAAACCAAAAATTTTAATAAAAAAAATTAAGGGTGGCTCAAATACACCCTTCGTAGGCCACCAGAAATGCCATATAATAGGCGGCGATGGCTGAGGTAGTTACCACGTTGACTACAAAACCAAAAGTCCTGGGTTCGAGCACAGTATCCGACTAAGGGCCATTATTACAACTAAGCAATAAAGTTACTGATAGCTAAAATTAACTTTAGGTAAAATGAATAATAAAGTGACTTTCAACTTGTTTTCATTATTACAACTGTTCGATAAAATAAAATTAATATTTTTAAAAATATGGCAGTACCAGAGTAAATACCGACTACTTTTGACAAACAAAAAAAGCTACTGGCAACGACAAGGTTTTATTTTATTCTTTATTTAAAAATTAATTTGTATACATTTATACTTTCCATGTTGCCATATTTAAAGTGCATAAAATATGGCAGCTTCAAATGCTTTAGTTCACTTTAAAAGTTACAGGTAAGATGAACATTCCGATAGCTTATCGGTCACATTAGGTTAAGCTCAACTTGTAATAACGAAAAACTAATTATTTGTCCGATAGCATCCCAACTTTAGCTATCGGCAAGTTATAATAATGGGCCTAAGTCTTAAAAACACTTCGCCTTTTTCTGCTGTGCATTAATATGCCGTTTGTGTCAGTTGTTGTCGGAAGATTTTAGTGGCGAAGAGACAGTCACGAGTCATGGTACCTGCTTCAGCTGATGCTAATTCACTAGCAACATCAGAGCGCTCTCCTTCGTAGGAATTGCACCGCAGAATCATCGGCGAACTAAAATAATTAATAAAAATGGCTACAAAAGACAGCTTCAGCTTTTCGTACTTATACCTCTTAAAAATTTAAACTTCTAAATATGTGAATTTAAAAGGAATTTCATTTTTACTGTGTCCTTTGATTTTTATTTTCTTTTCTGTTTTGTTTTTTTTTCTACTGCCACTTCACTCACTAACATATTTTTCTAGGCTGTCAGAAAACTGTTACCTTGAAAGTGCATAAAAAACGATTTGTATACATTTTCTTAAGTAAACATTTTAAAAGGTAAAAACTTTACCCGTAATTGCAACATCTCAACACTCAAATACAAAAGCACCAGTAGGATAAACGTAAAGCGTGCATAAAATGATACAAAACACACACACACACGACCACTTATATGCCACATTTCAAAAAGCAGTGTAAGTTTTTTTACTGACATATAGTACGATGTGATCTGTGTGTGTGTGTGTGTTTATATGTGTTTCAGTTATGCTCTTTTTTACCGCATTATGTTTTGTAAAGTTCTACTTTTTACTCCTCTATGGTGCAATTAAGTCAATCTTTAATGAGTTTTCTATATAAAAATCGTTACACAGTCGTTACAGTTTCATTTTTTTTCACTTATTTACGTTTGCTTCTTTCTTTCTCTTTTATTTTTTTACTTTTTTTCTGAAACTTTTTAGCCCAGAAAAGCGATTTTTACTTCTGCACGTTCGTATTATATATTTACAATAAATATAAAAATTTATATGTTTAACAAAGCTGCACATTTGCTTCGATTTTAAGTGCAAACAGTATACGTTGAAAGTGCAGGAGCAGATTTTTCTTCATTTTATTAATAAAAATTTCTCAGCTCGAAAGAGGGCTTTTTAGGGAAATCAGTAGAATACAATAAATAATTATGTCTTTAAACGCATTAAAAACCTAAATGCTACCTTGAATTGTTCATCAAATTTGGAAAGGGAATATGACTGGTTTATGAAATAAATTTATTTTGAAAATTTGTTTTATAGGGCTTTTTAAATCTGCACTAAATTTTTTCGCATTCAGATGAAAAAGAGAACATTTCATATTTTGGTAATTTTCTGTATTTTTTTTCTGAAGATATATTTTGTGATTGTATATTATAAAGGTTGTTTTTAATCAGGAAGCATTGTGCTGGAACTATAGGAAAGGGATAGTAGGAGAAAGTACACAATACCGACGAAGGAGGCGATCTGATGTGATTGTGGATTGCTATCAGCTGATGCCGGTATTGTTCAGTGACCAGTGACTATGCCTTCGACACTGAAACCTTCCGACAACAACTGACACACAAAGCCACACTAATGCACATCAGAAAAATGTGAGATGTTTTTTTTTTGATAATTTTAGTCTGAAACTGGAGTTGAACCCAGATCTATTTTTGGTTTTGTAGTCAACGTGCAGACTACCATCCATCGTCCCATCGCTACCCAGTATAGTCAGTATAGTCAGGCAAATCATCATGAATAGATTGACGCTTGAAAATGCTTCTAAATTATCTAGCTTTACTTTAAAAATTTTGCAGGGTTCTTAATCGAATTTTTTAATTAGCAAGAACTCGATAGAGCCTGATGTCTTTAAATATATACAGCCTATTATGCATCGTTATTTTTAATTAACTACTAATGACATCCTAAATGGTATAAAAATATAAACAACTCTTACGGAAGTTATATTGATGGATTTAGTTTAGTCTGCATATTTTTAATAAATCCCTTTTAGCCCGATTTTTAAAAAAGGAAAAAAATCTGAAATTCCGAAATTGTCCAATGTTTCAATAATTTTTAAGCATATATTTAAAGAAAATATGTGTTTCTCAATTCAGCGTTATATCTGTAATGGCCAGCAAGGATTTTCTTCTACTTGGTTTTTGTGTTTTTTTATAGCAGTGCTGCCGGCTCTCTGGTGTCAAGGAGACGCATTCATATATTGAGGCTGCATTTTATTAATTCTTTTACTACGGCGATGATGCTACAAAATACCGACGACTTTAATTATTATGATTGATGGATTAGTATCAGCTGAAGCCGGTACTGTTTAGTGACCAGTGACTGTGCCATCGCCACTGAAACATTCCGACAACAAATGATAATAATGCTCATCAGAAAAATGTGAAAATGTTTTTATATATACTGTGTATACTGTGCTCGTCCCGAGGACCTTGGATTTTGTAGTCAACTTGCTTTTTTACTTGTTTCATTTGTCACTGTTACGATAATGCACATACGAATATTTAAAATTTTATTTCACAGAATCAATTAGGAATAAAACACTATATAGAATAAAATTATAATTTCAAAAATATTCAAAAGCTACATGATAATTTAGTGTAGTTTGTGTTTTAAACAAATATTTACTTACATTTAAAACAATGAAAGAGTCCCCAGAGAAAAATTTGCCATAGTTATTTTTGGGATAAACAACAGGTTCGAAATTCTGAAAGCGAAAGAAAGAAATATTAATTTTATAGCTTTGTGTTTATGGTAAATAAAAATAAGAGGAATTCTGTTTTTTTCAAGCATAAAATATTCAAAGTATTATAAACATTTAATTGTGCCGCATGTGTAGAACACATGTGTTTCATAAATTTTTTTTATTATTTTTTTAATGCAGCCTCTGACAAGTCTTTTAAGGTGCGTAATAAAATTTATCTTTTGATATATGATTTTGGAACGCAAATAAGCAATAAATTGAGGAAAATGTATTTGCAAATGTGATTCTTTTAAGATAAGGAAAAGTTAATTTTTTGACATTGGCAAATTTACTAGGACTGTTAAACTAAATTTAATTAAAATTAATAAATGCCAAAAAGTTGCACAAATAATTTACAGCAGCTCTCTTATTATTTTTGCGAGCAACAGGATAGTACGAGCTGTACGCTGTGTCCATAAAAACTTCACAGCCCAGTACATTCCATATTTAGCGGGTCACCAACAACATGTTTGACCTGCTTTTCTCTGGATGGAATAAAAATACTCGTAACACATCCTCTATTGATGAATTCTGTTCGCTCTTTTTTCTGTATTTTATTCAAACGGTCAACATATACCTATTCGCATCCAATCTCGGCTGGAATATCGTTTCTAATATGGGATCTTTTAACATCAAAGCTTTTGTTTAATATTCACATTTTAATTAATTTTTCAATCAAATTTATTTGCGTTAAAAAACAAGTGACAACCAAATATCAAGTTTCTTTGAAACGTTACCTTTTTCTAAATTTAAGAACTATTAGATAATCCGTTACCTTATGAGAGTTGCAAAACTACATCCACTTAGTCAGTGGGTGGCCGTACAAAGCATATCTTTGGCATCTAAATTTTCAACACTGAACTGACAAATTCATAAATGTCAGCTGTCATTTCATTATCATTATCAGCAATATATGGACACCACCTAGCGGATATTGTCATTATGAACCCTTTCTTACCCAATCAAAAAAAATATACTGGCTGGCTCTCGAATTCGTATTTTTTGTTTTGAATGTTGTTATGCGAACGAACGAATTCGAGTGACATTGTGAGCCAGGCAGATAATTATTATGTACATATTCATGTATGTCACATCTCATCCCACTGATGGAAAAGTTGATACGATCGTACTATTTTTATACTTCTGCAATTCACAAGCTCGTATTAACGCCGTATGCATTGTGTAATCATTTGAAATAGTTGTATTGAGAGCAGCTCTGGGAATACTAATTTTTTTAATAATTTTTAAAAAATGTGTCAGGTATTTAATATGTAATTTAATGTAATGACAGGAATTAAATTTTTCTTAATGATAAATATTTACTTGATTAATTTCAATTAAATTTTCAAACTATTTGACTCAAAATTGCTTATCGTGAAGAACATAAAAACTAATTCCCCTAACTTCACCTCATCTGATTTCCTTACTATTTATACACTTAGATCTGACCGATAATTGAATACAACTCTAATGTATGGGCCGGTACTTCAAAGACTATTTCGACCGCTTGCAGTAGAGAGCGAAGAAACTCATTGGGGACAGTGGGGTAGCGAACTCAATTGACTCCCTTGAGCACCGTCGCAATGTGGGGTGGGTTTCGTTGTTCTATCGCTACTACAATGGAACGTGCTCTAATGAAATCAGAGAACTAGTTCCCGAAACTCGTTTATTACTGCGCACAACGCGTTCATTATAAAGGGCGCATCCATTTGTGGTCGATTTGACAGCACCCCGCATTATCATTTTTCGGCCGAACATCGCGTATGGTGAGCAAACCACCTTCAGAGTTCCTTCCTGTCACTTTCCATGTGGGAAAATTCAAGTCAATGTCCATAAATACTACTCCCTCTATCCTCATAACTCTGCATAACCTAATATCCTAGTTCCAGCACAATGTATCGCAAATGTAGGGGTCAGCCCCTGAGTGCTGGTTCAAGATAGAAAAAAAAAAATCGAATCCAATTGAAATAGCTGGTTTAATTTCATGGATAAAAAAAATAAAAATTCAAATACAAAAATGCAAAATATTTTACAATTTTTCGTGGTCACAATCAATAAAGATCGTCTTTGTTAAACGATAAACCACACAATTAAGCTTGTGAGTTGAGCAACTAATTGATTTAAAAAAAAAAATACACGTATTGCCCAATTTTAAAATTTTTTTGTATATCTTTGTTTTTATTAATTGTTCATTTCAATGGGGAATTATTATGTTTTATACCATTTTTCATTAAAATATTCCAAAACAGTGATGTCGTTATTGCTGGTGATTTCAATGTCCATAAATTATCTTAGTATCTATCGACAAAAATATCGATGATTGCATTCTAAATTCTATTAAAAACTAGTAAATTTAAACAAAATTAATGGTGTTTAATTTTTTTATTTAGATCTTGAATAGTGAATTTTGTAAAAAAAAAAAAAAAAAAGAAAAACCTTTTGTTTAACGAATTTGTTCGTATTTCTTCAAATTTCGTTATAACATACGTACGTATGTGCAACGAATCAATAGTTATAACGAAGTATTTTTCGATACCCTTCAGATTCGTTGTATCGAAGTATCACTGTATACATACATACTTTTCTATATAAATTTTTATTAAATATCTCATAAATTTCTTACAACATGTGCACATTCATTGTAAAAATACTGCTTTTTTTGGAGTTTCACATGAAGATCTTTTTATGAGTAGTCTTTTCGGTGAAGTAAATGCAACACTAACTTTGTTTAATTTTTCAAACTCTTTTTTAAATAAATCATTCATTGAAACTTTAATCTTTTTAATCTGCAACTTTAAATTCCAATTATTTTTTGACAAGCATCTACGGGAGCGATAAACAAATTCTAATCACGCAATAAAAATACTGAATAAACAAAACAAGAAATATAATTAACTAAATGAAGAAAAAAATACAAAGATTTGCAAATTTAAATTAAAAGCAAAAATGTGCGCAAAATACATACAAGTAAATAAATAAACAAATATTTACGTACACGAATCATAAAAAGTGGGGTAAAAAAAATTTTAATGTTTAACGCCACAAACGAAAATTAATAAAATTTTTTATTATAATATTTTCGTTTCAACGTGGCCGGTATGTTTTTATTTTTATTGTTTTTAGTTGTGTATTTTTTTACGGTGGCATGCAATTATGTACAGTAATTTTTTTCTCTATTTAATTTTTAATCATATTTGAAAAAGTATAACATTACTTTTTCGTTTCATGCTTTAATAAATGGCTCATAAACATTTAACTTCAATGGAATGGGATAAACATAATATTGCTATAAACATGATTTACATTAAATCAACAGCTTATGGAAAATTCATTTTCATCAACATCATCGAAATTAAAATTATCATCATATTGATGCTCAATTGCCGCTAACGAAAACATCCAAAGTATTAAGAGAAACCTCAAGTGAATTTTACAAATTGAACAAACTGAAATAATAAATGGCCATTTGCAATTTCAAATGGTTTATGGCGCACGTAAAAATAACCAATGAAAGTAAAGGCCGCCAAAAAGATGTTGCGTAGAGACGTACTCTAAGAGATGGTTACCACTATTGGCATACATAGGACGCTGCATTAGAAAGAGAAAATTTTACATAGTTCTGCAAATTACATATGATATATATATAGAGAGAGAGACTTAAATTAAATCCATTAGCCAGACAAATGAATAAGGTTTAAGCCTCAAACATTTAGATCACAGCAGACTACAGACTGCAATCTATCAAAATTAAAATACGCGGTCTTCCCTATTTGATGATTTCAAAACCGCCGGTCTAAGAATTCTATCAACTTTTAACAACCGAAGAATGCATACAAATAGCTAAAAGTTACTATACAAATGTGGTGGTTATAACGTGGCCACTTTTCATGTATTACGGGGTGATTATGGTCCTCATAATCGACCTACTGTGCAATAAATTGGAAATATTATAAAGCGATAGTAGGTGGGCGATTACCCTACTATTGCTACACACCCGAATATACTGCCCATATATCCCGTGGTATCTTACCCAGTTCGTCGCTCTCCTTATAGCCGATATCTCAGCCTGGACATCCGTCCAGAGTGGGGAATAAACACACAACCCCGCCCCCTCCTCTGTCTGATTTCGACCAGTCCGTGAATAGATCCACCACAACCGGACGATTCTGCATCCCCCACCAGAATCTCCTATCAGGCAAAGGCCTGTGTGAACAGTACCCCACAATCCACGGAAGGTTCCTAACTCCCGCAGCACCGCCGCGTGGACAGTGGCCGTTTCCCACCATGCACCAATCGCCCTCAGCCTTATGGCCGAGGACGCCGCCAACCGCCGTGGCAAGTATTTGCTTGCAAAGCCATTGCCATGTTGAAGCACTTAATTAAAAAGCCAAAGTGGAAGTACTGAAGAGTATGGTTATTAGCATTTTGACTCTAAACTTTGCCAGTAAAGTTTCTCCTGGGATACTTATAGTAACATTTCCTTATTACTGATGGGGAATGATATTAAAATCACTCCATTTAATATTCTTTAATTTTCAACCGTTAACTGTTGATAGATTTTCCGCAAAAAATATTTTATCAGAATTTTTTATGCATATTTTTTAAATAAACAATATTTCTTTTTAATTTTGTTAATTCATTTTCTACTACACGGGTTTACAAGTACAAAAAAAATTTTAATAGGAAAAAATATCTAGAAACAATTTTATTAAATATTAAATTATTATTAATACATAAAGTTTTTTCTTTATTTGGCATATTTTTCCGCATGCTCATTTCATATTTAATTAATAACAATATGCGAGTATTATGTACTTGAATTAATATTTTTATATTGAATTTTTACATTGAAATTATCATTTCACAATTGCAGAAATCATTAATTTAAAGAAAATTTAAATTTGAATTGTTGTGAAATGATTTACGGCTCAGTGATGGAAACAATTTCCAGTATTACTTTATGTAAACAGTTTATGTACTTCGTGCTGGGCATTAACTTGTTCGTAGTACGATATTTTAAATTTTTTATTAAAGAGTTACATTTATTTAATACCAGCAAGAACTTTATAATAGCATTCAGTTATTAATAACAAAGAATTAAAAGCCATACTAGGCATTATACCCTTTACACCGCGAATTATTAAAGCAGCTGTTGGATTAAAAACCATCACAAGGAAGTCATTATGCTTAAATAATTTTATTCGCTATTTGTTATGGTATAAAAACAAAATTAAACGATTTTGTTTTTTCGGCTTTCTTAAAATTTGGTAGTGTATGAAGACTTAAAACCGCGACGGAAATCGTTAGAAAATCATCGACAAGCTACGAGAGCGATCCGAAAACCAGTAAACCTAACAAAGAGAACACAGAAAATTTGGGAAAACTTTCCTCTATTTCTCGATAAACATTTCGCATCGATATTCTATAACTCTGATACCCTGTTTATACCCAGTACAAAGTATAGAATGTGTTGCAGCCACCAAACAGCATACTTTTCAACTATATACTACATATCGTCTGCATTACTTAGAAGCAGTTATGATGTGATTTCATTATCACTTGATACAGAAGTATTTATCATTGTACAAAAAATCTCCACTATTTCTAAAAGCAGAAATACTTTTAATACCGATATTTCTGTAACCAATCAGAAATCGGCGGCATGTCGTTTTTTACGTAAATTCTGATGTAATTCGTATAATTGAATCACAATGGAATGAAAGTGTGTTGCATTTACTACCCTTTTTAAAAAATTTGCACTTTATAGTAAAAATACGTTACAACTCGTTGGATCAGCTGACTGGTGAACTAGCTAGTGAGATTACCTGGTAATAAATTCGACTTGATTAGTTCCTATGCACATTTCACTGTTGCTAATACAGATCTTCAGGGAACCTTTACCCAAATTTATCTTAGAACAATTAGAGATTAATTCCTTCTTACAACTACATTTAGAGTTTAAAAAACGTCAGTAAATATTTTTCTGAATAAGTTAAATGTTTTTGGGAAAGACAGTGCGTAAAATTAATATAATAACTACCAACTATTAGCGATTACGATTCTCAAAGGGTTCATTGCTCTCTTCATATTATTTGCTAAACATATTTGCACTTTATTGTTCTTCTTTAAAGCAATAAAACACTTTTTGCATAAAATATATTAATAGAAAATCTGAAAGAAATTTAAGCCAAGAAACTTAAATTGTAAAATATAAAATGCAATTAAATAAAACAAATAAAGAGCCCAATAGAGTGATATGCAGTCATGCGTCTTACGCTTGGTGCATGCAATGGAAAGACACACACCAAACATATTTGAAATATTTTTTTAAAGATACAAACAAGGCATATGTAGTTATACTCGTCGTGCGGCGTTTTATATTTCCTATAAAAACCCATGAAAAGGTTACAAAGCCACACACAAGTTTAATTGTTTATTTTTTGCCTGTCGTACAAACAAATGAACAAACTGTAAAGAACGTGTAAATTTGCCACATTTTATTTCTTAATATTTTTCGCTTGAATAAGTCGAGCATGTTTTTGCATTAACACACCTTTTTTAATTATAAGTCGGCACTTGTAGCATTTATGTTCGTTATTTGCAATGCAAAATACATTTGCAGCTGATTTGCAGAGGTAAAAATGCTAAACGGACATGCATACATTCATGTTCAATCATACATACATATAAAGAAATGTATATACATATATGTATATACTCGTGCATGTATGTATGTATTTGGATTAGAATATTTGTATGCATGTATTGTGGTGGTATTCTTTACGATGAGTCTTCTATGGGTAGAAGTGAAAGTAGCCGCTACAATTGAGAAGGTTTCCTGTTAATGAGTTTGGGATGGTCTTAATTATCAGCGTATCGATATAAATATTGCCGCATGCTTAATGGGAAATCATAATACTGACAACATCACGGGAAACATGTGCTTCTGCATTTGTTTCGGTTTTGAATACATACGAAGCAACCAAGAAATAAACCATAAACGAAATATACTTTGGGTGTTTTTATCGTTGATCCACTACTGTACAAATATAAGTGGAAGTAAAAACATTTTTGAAATGTTTCTGTGTTCTTTCATAGGAATGTTGTCTTTTTATTTTTATCAAATTCTATGTTCCATAATTCTGGCAAATTTTTGTAATGATTTATAAAATTTATTTACAATTTTTATTTCGTAATTTTCATTATTTTTAATGGTCGCTATTTTTTTTTCTCCTCGAAGCAACATTGAATTTGGAAACACAAAAAACACCCATGTTCCCCGTGATGTTGCCCGGCGTGTTGCAACTTTTTTAAAAGATAATTTTCTATGAAGTAAAAAATACGCTAAAAAGAAATATATGTACTTTAAGCGAAATATATAAGTATAATAAAGCGATTATTTTAAAGTATTTTGAAACATAGAAAACAAAAAACGCAGTAATAAAATATGTCGGTAAGAGAGGTGGGCGCAAACACGGGCATTTATATTAGCATCATATTTCATGCTTGTATGTTCAAATAAATTCCACTATGAGGGAAAAGGGGCTTACCGGCCACAGTAGAGTAGTCAACTCTTTTGACTCACTGCAGCATCGTCGCAATCACACAAGTCGCTCCCGTTTACCGGACCCGGCGAACTTCGTACCGCCTAAATAAATTTTATTTATCATTTCAAAAACATAACAAAATGAATACCCTAAAAATATTAGGTAGTTCTAGCGTGTTATTATTTTCAGTGTAGCGCCTTCTTACTTTACGAAATTTTTCCTTTTGTTGTCAAAAATATATTTTCAACTTTTGATTGGCGGTTGTCTACATTTATAATAATTTTTCTTTTTTTCCATATTTTAATCTTCTTCATCCCTTCCATTCCTCTACCGACCCTACTCGTAGCATCATATGGAACTTAATGGACAAACAAGACAGTGTTCTGTGCATATTCTTAGAGGTTAAAGTCCTGCCTTCCGGGCAGGACACTATCATCCAGACCAGTGGAGTGGGAAGTGCTCGACATAGCACTCCCACTCAAAATATCCAATCAAAGATAATGATTGCGGTGACTGAGGAGAAAATATCCAATCAAAGATAATGATTGCGGTGACTGAGGAGAGAAATAGAATGTCTTCTGGAGCGCTGTTGAAGACGCGGTACCCAAAGGCAAAGTTCATGCTGAAAACGAACTCGATGCTACGGTGCATGAACGCGATGCCGCGGACAGAGCACAGTACGAAGGCGTACTTAAAGACTACGAGGAACATTTATTTATTTATTTTCATCTACAGATAAATCTTACAAATTACTTACCAATTTAATTATAAGATTTAAATAATAATAATTTGAATATGCCGTAACTAACATTAAAATTTAATAAATTACTATTACACAAATATAAGCAGTTTGCAATTGGCTCATTATTCGTAGGTCGTTCTAAGAAGACTCACCTCGAACATACGATTATTTCTTAAATCTCTGGGAGGACAATATAGAGTAAAATAACTTTTAATTTCTGAACAGACAATATTGTTAGATAAAACATTATAAGCGAGCAAAAAAGAAGAATAGATTCTACGATCTTTCAGTGATTGCAAGCCTAATGATTTCCTTCTAACGTCTTAGTAAAAATCATTTGAATACGTTCACTACGATTCGATGTACCCAACTGATAATAGAACAGTATTCTAAGATACTTCGAACCAAACAAACATACAAAGCCTTAAGAGTACATGCGTCCTTGAAGTCCTTAGAATTTGTTCTAATGAAACCAAGCATGTTATGAGCTTTAGCAACAACGTAACCGACATGATTGGCAAAATTTGATTTTATATATATTTATAAATTACTCCTAAATCTTTGACCACAATTTCACGTTTGAGCTGTAGGGTGCCATTTGTCGGAATGGTTCAACAACAAGCTCAGATGTGACAAAAATAGTTGCAGACCCCTAGATCTTCCAGCCCTAGATGATCGAGCGAGCATGCGGCCAAAAAAACAGGATTCTAGCTCAAATCCAGCTTAAAAAAAATGCATCAATGCTGCAGCTTTGCTTTATAATTAACATGGAAATGCAGAGTTGTGAATTGAGCTCTTCCTACCACTGATCTAAGAAAATAATCCACTAAACCATTTTAAAGTCATTGCATATATGCAAAAAGAAATGAAGAGAGCAAGTACCATCTTCTTTTTACCCTTTAGAAAGTAGCTTTTATGTTAATCCAGACCATGAATTATCTGTATACCAAATTTCAAGGCAATTCGTACAGCCATTCTTGAGTCATATGTAAGTGGTGTAACTAACTCGACTTTCTTTTAAATATAAAAAAGATTTCATTCTTACGTATTTTTACAAATTAAATTTGAAATTGTTGAAATACTCTTCACAAAGTTTATCAATTTAAATGTTGTCTGTTTATAAGCAAATAGGAAAAGTTCGCCAAATAAACAGAAAAGTGGCCAACTGAATGACTGCCGCATTAACACAAAAAAACATAGACTTAAATGACCACACAAAAAGTATTCAACATTGAAAAAGAAGACTACATATTCTCTCCCGGACCACAATTGTAAATTGGATGCAGTCAAACGCAAAAACGCGTAAGTAAAAACATTTCACTCTCATGCATGTCGGCCTCCATAAGCATGCACACATCGTAAATATTCAAAAGGGTTTTTCACAATAAAAGGTTTAGTGTGTGACAGCATGGCAATGGCAATGAATGAATGTTGCGTCACCTGTTGGCATTTGAGTTTTGTTTTGAAAAAAGCTTTTCTTGTTCCACTAAATTCTAGTTGTTTCTCTTATTTTCTATTTTAGTGTACATTTTATAAGGAAAATAAGAAAAAAGTATTTTATTTAAAACTAAAATAAGCATTTTTATAACCACTAAGTAAAATAAAGTTTTGAGGACTTTATTCATAATAGCAAATGTTTGTAAAATATATTTTATATGAGAATTTCTTTAATAAATTTTTTATATGCGTTTGAGAAATTATAGTTGAACCTCGGTTATCAGGGCCTCTATCAAACATCTACATCTATAAACCAGCATAATGATCGCTTTGTTTTGTAACCTCTATTATCCGCAATTTTACCTCTATCATCCGTGCTTCATTTTATACCTCTATCAACCGTGTTTTACCTCTATTATCCGTGCAACAAACATAACTTTCTTTTTTCTATAGCATTCATATACATGTGCACATTAATACACTGAAAAAATCCTTCAGGGTTCATTAAATGTTCTTCATTATAATAATGAAAGTTATTATTGATACAAAGAACAATGACATTAGATACATGAAATCTTGCAATTTATGCTCTTTCATTGTTTTATTATCAACGAATATATTTTCAAAGCCTAAACAAGTTTTATTTTTAATAAATTTATAATAAAATATAGTATGTAATCTACATGATTTTTTTCCAATTAATGTATACGTTTTGATAAAGCTAATTAAATTAAACTAAATGCTTCAAAATATTTTGCGAGTATATTAGTAAATTCTCTCTTGAAAATACAAATTAAAGTGTCATAAATACTATGAAAGTATTTCATCAATACAATGAAATATTCTTGATATAAAAGAAAATAAATTTAGTTACGTATTTATTAGTGTGTCTTGTATCGTTAAGCTAGACTATGTGGACTTTTCGCTTTTTCTTATTTTTTTCTGTTTGTATATTGTGGAATTCTCAAAGGCTTTTTGGAACTTTTTATACGAGTACATGAAAACGTGTGAGATTTTTTAGCTTTACCAAGCAATTTTGTTGAGGGTCTACTGATAAGTAGACATAAGCTCCAACGAAATATACATATAGATAAGCTTAATAATACAACAAACATGCATACACATATGTAAATAAATTTATTATTTTATATGAAGTATAGTAATTGTATTGTGAAATACTTTCATTGCATTTATGACAACAATATTATGCCATATATGAAATTTTTCATCAAGTTTATGAATTAATTTCGTTTATATTATGTAATAATAACATTATATCGAGGAAACAGTTTCATTTTATATATGCAAATGTTTCGTTAAACTCAACAAATAGTTTCATTCCAGACATAAATGATATTCATAAAAAAATTTTGAAACAGTTTTCATTGATCCAATGAAGGGCATCTTTGGGATACTTTAAATGACCAATTTCATTGTATTAATATGAAAGTTTTTTGTATGATTGAAGAGTTTTTTTTCAGTGTATAATCATATTTAAAATCCGGTTATTTAAATTTTTTGTTACGTACTCATGTCTTTATATTTTTCGTTATACAAATAACGGCTCGCTCAAATAGTAAATCATCAAAACGAGCAATAAAAATGTTCTCTATTAACGACAAAATTGCTTTAATTTATGACTATCGCAAAAACATATCGAATAAATTGTTGTCTGAAAAATATATAACCTCCATTAACCGTGTTCTTCGATTATCCGTGCTAAGCCCCATTCCGAGCGATACGCATAATCGAATTTCACCTGTACTATGAATAAAGCATAGTAAAAATAAACGAAGCAATTATTGAATACATAGGATAAGAATACATTGTTAATAAATAAAGATGAAAATAGCAAAATTTTTTTAAATCCTGTGTTTCATCTAAATATAAAAATGCCACAAAGGACTAAACTATAAAATGTTTGTTTTACACATTCAACAATTTTTCTTTTTTTTTTTCTTGGACCGGCATTCAGGGGATGACCTCTACACATGAGGTGCATTGTGCTGGAACTAGAGGAAAGGGATAGTAGGAGAAATGATAGGAGGTAAAGTTTCACTATCTACAAAACACTGCTTTTTTGCACGTTATTTGTTTTTCTAGCAGTGTTGTAGCGTCTCTGATGTCAAGGAGACGTATTACATTTTGAAGCTTCGTTTTCAGTAGCCATTTTTAGTAATTATTTTACTTCGCCGGTGCTACACAATACCGACGAAGGAGGGCGTTCTGATGCGATTGTGGATTGCTATCAGCTGAAGCCGGTATTGTTCAGTGACCAATGACTATGCCTTCGCCACTGAAACATTCGGACAACAACTGACACACAAAGACACACTAATGCACATCAGAAAAATGCGAGAAGCTTATTTTTATTTTAAAATTTTAGTCTGAAACTGGGGTTGAACCCAGGTCTGTTTTGGATTCGTAGTCAACGTGCAGACTACCATCCATCGTGCCATCGTCACCCTCAAGGGAGAAAGGGTAGTGTTTATTGACATTGAAAGACCTCTACGGGTAGTCCATACCACATACGTACTGTTCGGCCAAAAAACGAATGTTCTCTGTAATGCGTAGTGCGTGTCGCTGCCAAATCAACCACAAATTAAATTGATTTATAGAAAACAATTTGAGTTTTGCATTTGTATAATACAAATTTTAAAAGTTTAGAGTCGCAGAAAAACCGGGATAAAAAAAATTTTTTACTACCCGACACAAAATCTTCATATAACATTTCAATCTCAGTACGTCCTTATTGAAAACCGTATAAAACTTTATGCTACCAGCAAAAGTTTTTATAATTCTCTTAATAAGCCAATAAATACGCCTCAAATTAAAGTTCTCCTGAAAAGTCCCGTGATATCATGAACATTATTTTCTTAATCCCGAACTGCAGTGTTCTCTTTAATGTAATTAATATTAGCAATCCTTATGGTATTTATACCACCACTTTGGCAATTGTTTAAAAGGTATTACATTTAAAATGTGCCTTTAAAATCCAGCTAGCATTTGGAATGTAGATTTTTTTTTCAAAAACCACCTTGATGAGTCCTCTTCGAATATTTTTAGTGATTAATAACTGATTTATCAGTAGTACGCTTCAAATAGGACTCGCACTTATGATTTAAAAGTGTTTAAATTAAAATGTAATAACAAATTGCACAGCAATCATAAATTGATCAAACACGAGTTTAAAATATGAGTATTTTTTCCGTTAGTTATTTGTTGTGTTTTGTTGAGTAAATGTTTTGAAAGTTAAATGTTTGTCCATTTGTCGCTGACAGCACCATCGTGATGTTAGCATAATGTATTTAAATAGTAATTTCGAATTATTTAAAAAGAGTATAATAGAAATTAATATATAACAAAATTAATTTAATGAATACTCACAATATTATTACCTTATATTGAGAGTATTCATTATCAGCCAAAAAGAATTCATCGCAAAAACGGGATGTGAGAATTGCAACAATAAAAACTAGATTCATAATTCTGTTATTAAAAAAGGAAAATCTTATATTTTTCTTTTTAGATATATGCCATCTAAAATTTAAAAACACCAACAAAGACATGAATGCTATTTTACAGAAGCATTTCGTGCATGCTAAAGTTAGAGTGCTCAAAGATTAACCTAACAGATTAATATTTAAATTCTTTAACTATTTCTTCATTTATTCAACGTGATCCAAAATTAATTATGATTGTTCATCCATTTATGTTCGTTATATGGTTTAGTTGGTCTATATGTACATTTCATGTCGTGCTAATAGCAAATCGTTAGTCGACCTTTAACCAAATAAAAATAAAATAATAATAAATGCAGAGAAAAAAGCTAAGAAATTCCATATTCTTCTATAAACATATGTAAATAAAAATTAAAATTAAATTAATCAGTTGAAATTATTTGTACAGTGCATTACATAGATTTCGTGATGTACATAAAAATATTATAAAAATTTATTGTTTTATTTCGTTTAGTTAGTTACATTATCATAATATTTTTTGTATTACAACGGAATTGTTAAAACTTTTCATTAATAAAATTAATTAAATAAAGCAAAAGGTCGAAAGTTACTCTGAACTAACAAAAAAAGAAGCCATAAGTGACTAATCATCTCCGGGCAAAATTACCTTTTATGATCATAAAATTATTGCATATTCCGCTTTTTTTAATCGCGCAGATCCAGTAAAAAACACCCAAATGAGTTTTCTCATATCACTTTCATTGGAAAAAGATTCACATATGATTCATCCATATGCCCAAATAATCATTTCTTTTATGTTCTGTAGTATTTGAAAATAAAAAAAAAAATTTATATTTTTGAATTTTTCAATCAAATTGAAATTCTTATTATTGCTTTATATAAAATTTTAAATATGCATCTATCTTTTCATATTATTCTGGTTTTAGTTTTGAAATAGAAGAGTTTAGTTTTCAATAGAAATACATATCATGAAAAAATGCATATGTTTACTTGATTTTCTAGACAACAGTTTCTTCTTCACACATATCGCAGAATAATTTATTTTCTCCAACAGATTTCCCCACGACATCATCCAATAAGATGTCTAGATGGCATGTTGAAACCACTAATTATTTACAAATGTAAAATTTCCTGCCGATGTTAACCGATGGTTGACGAAATATCGAAAAATACTCGTAACAACTAAAAACAAACCTTTAACTTTGAAAAAGAGAATATAGAAATATGTATTTATTAAAAGAAATAAAGAGAAAAGTCTACAATAATTTTTCTTTATGTACGAAAGTTATTCTAAATGTTATCTACTTTTTTAATTACTTATAAAGTTTATTTTGTTACAAGAGCCGATCAACATTTTTATTTTATTTTATTTGCTTCCTAGTATTTTGAACTCTTCGATCATTTTGCCTATTATTTTTGAATATTCCTTAAGGGCGTTTCACAATATAATACTTTGCATTAAGCCATGTCAAAAGTTCAAGTGTTACGTACAAGTGGGATACTGTGACTGCGTGACGACTGTGTTATGAAAAAGGCAAAAACCTTTGATGGTAATGCATTTATCAACCCATAAGACTTCATCGTTTTTAGAAATTTTTCTAAACGATAAGATTTTTCATTTTACCAATTTTGTAATATTACACAATCAAATAAAGAAATAACAAAATTACAAAAAAATAATTTACATATGAATGGGGTTTTTTCTTTATAATTATGCTTTTTATTTTATTACGAAAGTCGTAGGACTTGTATTATAGTCTGAAATGCCCTTTAGATGTCCTGTTATTTTCTAGAAAATTCGTTACAACTGATATAAAGCTTTTCCCATGCTTAAATTTCCAATTGATTCATATGCTGTGTAAATTCTGAGTGCGTTACAGATAGAGAATAAAAATTGATTGCAGAAAGACTGGCATGCAAAGAGAATGCGATTGTAAAGTAATCCAAAATGGGTTCAGAAGCAATTTGAAATTAAATCAAAAACTATATAATTTACGATTGTCAATTTTGACGAAAAAAATCCCCAGATGGGTGCTGATGGCTGAGTGTTCGGTTCTGAGTTTTCTATGATACAGCACCCTTCTTCGTCGATATTTGAGCAATAAAACGATGGTGAATTAGCTTACAGATATTGCGTCAAAATTAACTTCAGAGGCGCGGCAAACTTTACTTTATAATTAACACGCAACTGTAAGGTTGTCCAAGAATTTAGCTCTATCTTCACTTTCACCGCCTCTAAATACCCCTCTATCTTTCTAGTTTGTATGTGCAATGCACTGCAAATGTAGAAGATTTTCCATAAGCACTAATCTCAGAGATAAAAGCAAAAACGAAGAACTACCAGAACGCAACTGCAGGGTTGTGCAAGAATTTAGCTCTATCTTCAGTTTCACCACCTGCATATTCTCTAAAATACCCCTCTATCTTTCTAGTTTGTATGTGCAATGCACTGCAAATGTAGAAGATTTCCCATAAGCACTGAACTCAGAGATAAAAGCAAAAACAAAGAACTACCAGAAAATTTATCAAAAATAATAAAAAAAAAACAAAATAATATCATAAATGATTCTTTAGGATGATTCACTTCTAGGGTACAATTTTTTCACAACGAAAATATCATTTACGATGTAAAAACTTGCTCATATGCGGCTACTTTGCTCGTTATACTGATTTCTAAAAGATTAGAATGGGATACAGAATGCTAGCTGGGAAAGTACATATGTATGTATAGAAATAAATGCATGAAGAGTTAAAGAAGCATTTGTTTACAAGCAAATGAAAAAATACTCGATGCAATTCATTTGCTACACATGTGACAGACACATATTTAACCATCTATAAAATACGTCTATCCATTTTACCGTACAAGTAGAGACATACAAATATGCGAGTATGTAAATCCATTTATTTAAATGTGAGTGAGCATATACGCAAGCATTGAGGTGTCCTTCGCACAATCTCAACGTAATTGACATAAATGTGACTGGATTTTAAAAGCCTTTAAACAAATACCAACTTTTTTATTTTTTTATTTATTTTTTTTTAATATGATCATCATCAACACTTCGACTACAATTATGGCCATCAAGGCACACATCCACACTCATTATAAAACACTAGCAAGAACTCTCCCAGCTGGTATTTGGAAAATTCTTTGACAAGCGCTACCATTTCACGACTCTTTTTTTTATCTTCCAGACGATTTTTGGACGAATGAATCGCCGTTCACGAACTTTGGGGAGTACTGGAATATTATTAGTAGTCAAAAATTGTCTTTGACTCTTCTCAATGGGCATTTTGATGTTGTTTTTACACTTGTTTTTTTATGTTACCCCATATTGTTCGTTTAAGCATTCTGACTACCATAGAACGATCGTCATTTCACCACAATCGTATTTTACTCATTTGAATGAGTCTTTGTGACGATTATGAATGACGAGGAATTAATCACATAATCTGGCTAGCGATGACTAAGTAGTTAGCGCGTTGACTCTGCAACCAGAAAATCCGATTATTTAAAAAACTAAATAATAAATAAAATGGATATTCTATAGTTCAAAAAAATTAATGTGTCTACATAACATCAAAGAAAAAATTATTTTTCTTTCTTTTCAACTCAGTTCATCATCGTGCGACACTCATTAAAGCTATTATTTCCCGGCTCTTTTCGCAGTAGGAATATAAGAGTGGTGATTTCCACTCTGGAAAGAGGCATAGCATTTTTCAATTTATTTATTAAAAATAAAGGAGAATAATAAAGTGAAAATATTTCTAATAACTAAAGTATTATAGGAGTTATCACAGGAACGAAATAACTGTGGGTCTTAATTTCTCAAGATCAACTTCGCTTTATAGTTCCTCTATTATTACATGGGTGTGTAAAGAATACACAATCACCTAAGCTCTTAATAAAAGCTTGTCTGCAGCCTACAAATTAATAGACTAATGGTCTTTCACCATTCCGGAGAGATTATTTGCGAAGCATCGTAGACGATTCGTATGGAAGAGTCGCCATGACGACATAGTTCCTCTTGTGATACTGAACGTGTGCGATCGGAATACGACATGGCGGGAAATTAATTTGATCGTACGCTCCCATCGCGGAATTGCCTTCTACGGTTGACAATGCTATCTGGGCTAGCCCATTCATATCTTAAGTACAAATATTTATTTGTATTGTTGATTGACATTCAATCAATAGTCGTACATTCAGTTTTACTGATATTTACTTTATGTTTATGTATGTGCATGTGTTTATGAATATGAAATCGTTTGCCTTTTTGTGAATATTTTTAAAATTGTTTGTATTTAAAACATCAGAAAAATAAAACATTTTTATTTATATTCTTCTCTTATACGTAGCGGATACATTAATAACACAAGAAGAAATAAATTTGCAACATTTTGTTTCTGTTTATGCTGCGTTTGAACTGAAAATTAACTGAGTGTGCGATTTACAATAAAAATAAATTGAAATGTTAAGCCTTTTAAAAGCTTTTTAAATTTTAAACCATTCAATGTTATACTGTTATTTTCCTTGAAGTTTTTGTTTATTTAATGGCACAGGTAAACGTAACGAACTATTTCACTGATCTGAGACTTTGAGACATTCAATATTACAGTTTCTCTAGTCCAAAACGGACCCCTGAAAGTTGGTAACAACTTGAAAAATATTGAATATTAATTTTAGTTCAGATTTTTATTGTACATACTCGTATACTTCATTTTATATTGAAGTATTTTTTTTAATTTAATTCATTTTTATGATTTTTAAAACAAACTGCCTCAACACCGAACTTCATTATACATAAATAATACTGGTAATCTATATTCAACACTGTCAAATCTATTCAATTATCGCATAAAATATAAAGAGGGGAAAGTTTGTGCTCTAGTCCATTATCCACCACAGTGTATATGAAAATGACCAACTTTTTAAGGGTGGTGACTACAGACCTACCGCGTCAAGAAATCAATCAATTCTTTTTGTTTTTCTTCATTTAATCAAAGATCTAGTTCTCGACTAAATGCGAATTTTTGTGATGTTGCCTCGCGACAT
This sequence comes from Dexiosoma caninum, assembly GCA_963924685.1. Lineage (NCBI taxonomy): Eukaryota > Metazoa > Arthropoda > Insecta > Diptera > Tachinidae > Dexiosoma > Dexiosoma caninum. Next base: position 90,792,832 of record OZ004725.1, read on the forward strand.
ACAGAGTCAATTCTAAAAAAGTAATTAACACACCTTTTAATAATCGAAATCACTATAAGACAACGCAGGCCACGGAATTCGTGTTGACCTGTGTTATTACGCTTTCCGTTGGTTGTATTTTTTTTACTTCATTCTTTGCGTTATTTTAATGGTAATTTCTCTTTTTTTATTCGTATCACTGGCTGGAGTTTTTCTTAAATAATTAATACTTAATTTTATGGTTTTTCTCATTGTTGATTTTATTTCTGCGTTGTTTGTTTTCTCATTTCATTTTCTCTGCACATAAACTTAAGGATGTGGAAATAATTAACAAAGTAAACACTTTAATTAATGAGCTGTTTAAAAGTTGTGACCTATAATGATTTTTTAGAGCGAAATTAAAAATTTTACTGATCTTGGAAAATTATAATGCATACTCCTTTACCAGAAATAATGTATTTAAGCATTTTTGCTGCATACGTATTTAGCATGGTCGTATGCAATTTATAAACTCCAGTGCATTATTTAAAGAAGGCTGAAAACGATAAACAGAGCCTAACTTATGGCACTTGATATCGAACGAATAAATTTTAATACAATTGAATTTGAAATTTTTATTCAAATGGTATGTTTGGTAGACAGTAATAGAATTTCGATGTCGAAAAGATTGTCAGAATTTTCGATCTTTAATTATATCATATTTAAATATTCAAAAAATTATTCACTACAAAATATTTCACTACACCAAGTAAAAGTTTTTTTCACGATAGGTATCACAATGGAACCATATTAGACCCAAGTGAGCTGAGACGTTACGCTTTCCATCAATCAATCTGCCTACCTAACTTAATCTAGGTGAGCACCTAGAGATCAGCACCGCTACTATCATGACCATCATCATAGAGACCTTACATGTGGTGTCACCCGACCAGCTGGCCTGCGTAATGCCGAACAGCCTCTGCTCCATCCGAATCCTAACCTGTCATATGGCGAAAATTTCTCTTTCAAATTTGACGTTGCTTTCTACGCTCTTCATATTTAAAATTCGTACTTTAAACCTATATTAATTTAATACTTCTTTTGGCATATATCATTAACTTTTGTAATTTAAACATAATACAAAAAAAATTTTTTCTATTCATATCAAACTAAACTTTGATCAGTATGATGAAAATGTGAACTTATGTCATCCACCATCGGCTCTGAATGCTAACTTCTTGAAAAGACTTCACAAACGCTACTTTTGGTTAAGTCAGCTTCATCATTACGCTATAATATGGACACAGTCTATTAGTCGTAGACCCTGCTAGCTGAGTACTTAGTGCGCTGACTCTACAACTAGAAGATCGTAGATTCAATTCCTCTTCAGGCTAAAAAATTAGTCTGATGTGTTCACGACATCAGCCCCCTTAGCCAGTAATTAAGCAAGAAAATATCGGAAAGAAGAAGTAAATAAAATAGCTCTGCTTTGGCTTAAAAATCAATGCTTCAAGATAACACCAGACATGAAGAAACTATGCTTTACAAATTAAATTGTGCAAAAATTAAACTCCATTCTTTTCTATCACTTCACCACGTGTCACTTCCCTACACCAACTCTTTCCAACTTAAGCAGCATCCCCTACATCGCTTCCATCACCAAGAAAATGAATAAACATTTTGAACATGTTCATAAAATAAGATGTTTTACTTTAATTTATAAATAAATTTTAGATAAAATTATTGTCAGACTTTATGAAAAGTGGCATAGTTTTGTTTAATAATAAATTCTCACTAAAAAATATTATTTCTGTAGTAATTTCAATGAAATTTTCTTCTAAAACAAAAACTTTTCACAAAACTTACCTCTATTCTCCAGATTTCTAAACCTTCGGCACGACCGGCATTTGCAAATGCTGCAGGCATGATTCTTCTACCTGGTGTTTTACTGTTCGAATTTTGTGGTTGGCTAGGAAATGCTGGACGATTTTGTATAGTACCAGCTGAACTTAAAGTTACCACTAGTAGAATAACAAAGCAGCTGTTTCCGTTCACATATTTTTGAAATTTGGCATACAGACGTCATTACCAAACAAGGCAAAGGCACCAATGAGTCACACGAAACCGAATCCAAGAATTTTTATTAATAAAAAAAAGAAATTGAGAGAAATAATACAATGTTAAGTAAATTTAAAAATAATTTTAAAAATAAAACTCGTAAACTAATTGAATGTTTAAATAACTGTATTTGTTTGATGTTTGCATGTATGTAGTATTTAGCTTAAAATTAATTGTTTACTTTAAAGTCTGTATATTTTAGATAATATTTATTGCTCGTTAGTAATTCAACAGGTGTCTGCCTTGAGTGTCAGAATGAAACTGTTGTCACTTTAATAGTTTTTTTTTCGGAGAGTGCGTAAGAGTATTGATTTTTTGCGCTTGCATTGATTTTTGCGTTGAGTAGAAGAAGTATATTCGTATATTGTATATATTTGCTATACTAATAGACACGTCATTAGTACTCTTTGTGCCAACAAAAACCTGTTATAGTCCACATAACAGGTTTTTTTCTTCAACTCTGTCGGGTTAAATAGATGATATCAATGGCTTTATAACAACCTCCCTTGACACAATGAGTATTGATGACATGTGTAGTTGCATAGAAAATATATAATGCTTCTTCTACTCAACTGGTGTTAATACCAAAATCTTCAGTATACTTTTAACAATCGTAGATAAATAATGAAATAAATATATATACCAGCTAAACTATATATATAATATACCATATATGTATATATAGAGAAATAATCATAATTAATTTCGACTAACGTAGAATAAATTAAAGAATAGTTAAATAATCATATTTAGTTGAATTATGTTTTTTTAACGACAACAATTGTGGCAAATTACATGGAAAACTAATGCTGAAGGCCGCTTCAGAAAATTGATTGCTTGATTTTAACAAATTCTTCTTTAGTGTGTACTTTTAAGTTAAAGAATAAGTGCGCCGATAGTGAGTAGTGCGCTAGTTTATCAGTTTAGGGATCTATATTCGATTCCTCGCAGAGACTCGAACCTAACCTAACATAATAGCGTCAAAAGCGCATAAATTTTATTTCTATCTTATTTACTACAAATATAGTTTTAAAAACTCGATGAACATATTTCAAAGTTCAATTAAAATAACTTAAAATTCAAACTATTTTCGAAAAAGAAATATAATAATGACGACTTTAATAACATTTTGCGTTTTAACGTTTTTAATTTTTCTAAAGGTTTCCAGATAAACACGAGAGTACAAATATTTTTAAATTACAAGATCTCTCAAGGTATACATAGTTTTTTTAGGTAAGATAAGATAATAATAAATGTAAACTTAAAAAAAAGTAAAATCTTTCATCGTTTGAATTAAATTTTAATTAGCAAGTCCAAGCCCACTATATCAAAAGAAATTTCTCTTTCATTCAACCACATTTAAAAGAAAAACAATATTTTAGAATTTGATTTTATTTGAAATGTACGAGTACTATTTGTATGAATGAAAAAATTCTTTCGACATCGTGTCCCAGGCAGTAAATTTATAAAATAAAATAAATAAAAATAAAATAAAACACAAATGTGTGCACATACAACTGTGGCAAACAAATGTTTGATATTTGTTTTGTTTTGTAATATTTTCACTAAGATACGGGAAATCGTGGGAATGCCTAAAAACAAATTCCGATTTCCAGGAGCTAGAAATATTCGGGAAATTAAAAACTGTAATTCCAACTTTATTTTAGTAAGTCGGTCAAAATTTGTTGAAAACTTAAGACTAAATGTACCCTAACGGTATAAATTAATATTTTGAAACTTGCAAAAGTTTCATTTGAACACTAAAGCAATAAAAATATTAGACGGCAGTCTGGCGGATGACTGTGCAAGGAAAATCATAAAAACCAATTTGCAAGGTGAAAGTTTCCAACACTAATACGCCATTGGTCGAACCATTGAATCACATAGACAACATAGCAAATATGGAATGGAACCTCATGACCGAATCTTAACTCTGTTCAATATTCCATGTAAAATGCTGTCAACTTACGTAAGAAAAAAAAATTAATATGAAATGTTTGTGACATAATGTTGCCAAAATAGTATTCTGTTTTTACTGTGAGAAACATGTGAAATATATTTGGCAACGATAGTTAATTCATATGAAAATATTGACAATAAATTTATTGACAATGATTTATTTAAATAAAATTTAAAAAAAATTTATACAGGGTGGCGCAGAATGAGCTATATGATTTGAATTCTTTATAACTTTTTTAAATATTATTTTTTCTTTGTTTTTTAATTATATTATTAATTGACCTTTTTTATTATATTTTTTGATATATATTTATTAAGCCTGAGGTCTTTTTTTATCTTATTTTGTTTTTTATTATTCGATATTTCGTTAACAGCTTGTTAACATCATCAGGAATAAAAGGAAATTATAATTCTTTGAAATATAAAAATATTTTCCAAACATGTCACAAAATTGTTGTTATAAAATTTTATTGAAAATTCAAAAATGTGTAGTAGTAATATAGGCGCATATAAATATAACGAATTTTAGTGTGTGCATATGAATATGCTTGTGTGTATGTTTGTATATGCATTTTTATGTGTTTATGTATGTATTTATGTATGTATATTTGTACATGTGTGCATATTTATGTATGTATATACAAAACAAAATAAGATAAAAAAAGACCTCAGGCTTAATTTTCTTTGTTTTTTTCAGCATTTTGTGAAGAAGACTTGGGGAATTAATTATGAACATTCGAAATGAAATCATGGATATTACAACCGAAATTTTCCGAAAAGTTATGGAAAATATGCTAAAAAGAGCACGTATGTGCGAAACAGAAAATGGACATCACTTACAGGATATCACTTTTCAAAGCTAATTGCAAAAAATTCCCCAATAAAAAATAAAAAACTGTATTTCAAAAAAAAAATTATAATAATCGCATAAATAAAGAAGTTATAAACCATAATGCTTCTTTTCTGCCACCCTGTATAATTTCCATCTAGTAAAGTGATTTTCTGGTCCCATGCATATGCATTATAGAGAAGTTCGACTGTATTTATTTTGAGTTGAATGCGAAAATTTATATTTATGAAAATTTTTTTTTGATTTTATAAACTTCGTATGAAATAAATAATGTTGCTTAAAATTTTTCAGAATGTCGAGCAGAGTATTCTGGGTTTAACTCAAGTAAATCATTCTCTGCTGTACTACGTCAAAAATCCTTCCTACTAATTTTCTGAGAAGAGACATAATAATATTGTAATAACCATTCGAATAACACATTATGGCACAACTGTTTGAAGTTATTTCAGCAGTTAAACATCAAATTCATTCCCATTAGTTAATAGCAATTACTCATACAAATTATCTACAAAGTCACAAAGAAACAAATTAAAAATATTCACTCAAATAAACAAATGTCATCGTATTTGTATACACTAAATTATAAATTTCATAAAAGTTTATAATGAATGCGAGCGTGTGAATTAGTGGCACTCAATATTTCAATACGATGTTTAGTTCATTAAAACCAAAACTTAAACAAATGTTTGTGAATATTTTTATTTGCTTTTAAAATAAACTGCGAATTTATAAGATTAATTAACCCAGCAAATTATTTGCAAATTATTTGCAAAAAAATTGGAAAAACTTTTCAAATTAAAGAGTGCATCAGAACAAATCAGTAGAATAAGTATTCCCATTATTAAACTAGATATGTACGTATTTATCGATATACATATTCTAGAAATTTGTTGCTAACTTTTCGTTATTTTATTTGTAGTAGTTTTTGTATATAAACATCAGAATTACAAACTAAGATAAATTTCAATTGTAAATAGTAAATAATTGTTTTTTAATATAACTATTTTTTGTTTATTCTACGGGAGTCAAATCAAATTACGATTATTTCACTTATATTCGTTATATGGTTTAGCTTGTCTATATGTGCATTTCATTTGGTGTTTATACGAAAATCGTCTGTAGGCTTGTAACGAAATGCTTGAAAATATACAAACCGAATAAACTAAATAGTGCAAAGATGTGAAAAAGCTTTGTACGAGCAGCGTCGTCGCTTACATCCTCACGGGGTAGTAAAAGCCTTTGGTCATTCGTTAAAAGAGTTAAGGAAAATGTTAGTTCTTCTATTCCGCCTCTTTTGAAAGATGATCAAATATTCACTGACCCGCTTGATAAAGCTAACCTCCTAGCTGGAATGTTTGCAAGAAATTCTCACTTGCCGGAAAGCAATCAATCACTAGCCGCTTTCGATAGGGTATCCGTAACTATGCCAAGGATATACTTTCGAGCTCGTGCAGTTAAAAGGGTTTTAGCGCACCTCAACATAAACAAGTCTCCTGGCCCGGATGGAATTCCGGCACTGGTCTTGAAGCAGTGTTCTTCGACGTTATCACGTCCTCTGGCAATCCTTTTCAGCATCCTATACCATGCAGGCGAATTTCCGTCGTGCTGGAAAGTTGCAAATGTTACGCCGATCCCCAAGAAGGGAGAGGCAAGCAACCCTGAAAATTATCGCCCTATCGGAATATGCTCTACCATTTCCAAAGTAATGGAGAGTATGCTAAATTTCCATCTTATGAAGTATCCGGAGTCCAATAGCTTACTTAACGACCGGCAATAAGGCTTCCGTGGAGGACGTTCCACGGGAGACTTATTAGCCTTCCTTTTGGAAAAATGGTGTCGATCCATCCACCATTTTGGGGAAAGCAAAGTCGTGGCTTTTGTATATTTCTAAAGCATTTGATAGAGTGTGGCATTGGGCACTTCTGTCCAAAGTTATTGCTTTTGTTGTCGGTGATATCTTCTCTGGATCTACATCGAGTATTTTCAGGGATCGCGCTATAAGAGTTGTTATAGACGGGATCTCATATAACGAGTTCAAAATTAATTCAGGGGTACCACAAGACTCCATTCTTTTTCCCACCCTATTTCTTATTTTTCTTAATGACCTTCTATGTCAACTTTCGCAGATGACAGCAGTATCTGCTATTCATATTTGTAAAATCGGAACGGGGCACTTCACATTTTTATATTTATATATATAAATATATATACATATATAAATATAAATATATATTATATATATAAATATAAATATATCATATTTATATACAATCTACGAAGCTCATCGCTCATCTGCTGGAAACACCCACGGTCTAGGTGGGAATCACATTCACTAGGCTAAGGGGGCACCCAAAAGGCAAGTTATCGGAAATTATTGATTACTATCAAAAAAATAGAAGGGAAAATTGCGGCGCTCAGCCGTGTAAAATTCTCAGCGTTGCGCTGTCTAAATATGTCCGTGTGAGCAATGGAAAATTGGGTTTAAAGAATCGATCGGTGTAGACGGGCCATCTTACGACCGAAATCGAACTTCATTCTTAAAATGTAATATTTACACTACATCTAGAACAAATTTTTAACTCAGAGATCAAATTGCTATGTTGTAAACAATCGAAACCACGATATGAGCACTTTAAGAACCACTGCTATAAATAAATATTTCAAAACTTTCCTATATTTGTTTTTTGTTTATTTGCGTAGGTTCTGGTTGGAGGACTGTTGAAATGCTTTTATTTTGAGATACATTCTCTGCATGTATAATGTTGCATGTTGTGCATATATATTTATATACGTATGTGAATATGTATGGATGTATATATTTTTCTTTTTCTACATAGAAGTGAGAACATTTGTAGCAAACAGATTGTTTAGTGTTAATTATATATTATACAAACAAAATATTAATTTGTTTTTTTATAGTTAAATATGTGATAAATTAATATGGATTTTTATGAATGAATGCATATTTAGTTGTGTTTAGGTTCATAGTTAATTTATCAAAATAATGGGCAAAAGAGTTTTTTTTAGAATAAAGGAAAACAGAAGAATTGATCTCCAAGATCAGTAGAGTAGACTATACATAGATTTCATTGAGAAAAGATATGAACTAATAAATGTAGGCAAATATGTTCATATTTACATACGATAAATTTTTTAAAATGTATAAAAAATTTTCGTAGATCTACCGATAAGTTGCACTATAATTTCATTTTGTTGGCAACCAGACTTTTTCTTCTTACACAATGAATCTCATTTGATTGAGATAATTTTTTCTTAATAATTTTTCTTTCTAACTTCGCGTCTTTTTTATACTTACTATTTAGCTTCTTGAATATTCCAAAAATATTTTTAATATACACATGTATGTACATATGTATATGTAAATGTGCATATACTCGTAAATATGTATCTTTTAATAGAAATAGCACTTAAGAAAAAATCCTAGAAATTTAAATTCTGACAAAAATAATGTGTTAATTGATATTTATATGTTTTTGGGTGTCACAGCCACGTTATGAGTTTTATGGCGTTTACTTTTTAAAAAAAAAAAGTGTAACGTATTTCTTTAAAAATTTAATTTAGATATTTAAATTCTCAACGGAATTAATAAAGAACGCTATTTTTATATTTTTTTTTTTATATTTATATACAGCGAAAGAGACGCCTTTAATAATTAATTATATTAAATGAAGACTTTTCTCTGAATTTGCAATTTTATTTTAATTTTGCAATTCTTGCCCAATTTTCCCCCAATTCATTTAAAACATTTGCAATTTATTATTCCCGTAATAAAACCGCTTTGCCACTCAATAAAGTGAAAATATTTTTGATTAATATATTAAAAAGTGCCTTTTTCGAGAAACGAAGTTACTTCAAGCTTTATTTCAAGTTTTCAAATTTATTTTTCAAGTTTTGATTATTTTAGTTAAAACATTAAAATCAAAGTGACAAGCCATGCATCCTAAACTAATCATTTTCAAAACAATTGCACAAATATGGCTAAATTTAAAATTAAAAAAAAAACCGTTGAGTCATTATAACTATAAAAGGAAAGAAAAATATAAAAACCACTTAATGGAAACTGTGACACACTCTCACTATTTATTAAATAAATCGAACTAATAGAGGCCAGCTATATGGATAAATAACTACATAACATTATGTTATAATTATCAATTAAAATAGTGGAAATTAAAAGAGGATTTCGCTTGAAAAATCAGCATCTGCTTATTGTATTTTCAATAAGAATTAAAATAATGGCCGTTGATATTTCAAATATAAATAAAAATGTTATTAATGTCGGGGCTAGACAAGACATAAGTTAGTTCTCAAATATCTGTCACTACGAATATTTTAATGCACAAATGCCAACAAATTCAAAACTTTTGTTACTTTTATTTTATTTGCAAAATATGCTTAAAATGGGTATTTAAGCTTTCCAAAGTAAAACTAAACTTTAAAAAATCACTACAATTTGAGGGACGCTAATTGTAAAGATTGTGTCAAAGAGCCTCGATGACAACTCTGTCATAAAGACATCTCAGAGTTGTCTAAGAATCATTTCATTTCATATCATTTGATTTTTAATCAATAATCGATCCCAAAAGCCCATGAGAGAAAACAAAAAAAATAAAAAATATTATACAAAAGAAGTGAGATTATACTGTCAAGGAAATTTAGGCAATAGAATTAACTAAAATGAATCTCGGTTAGTATGCACGTCTAGCAGACGCCTTTTGAAGGAAGTTTTAATAAATTTAACCTTTGCAAACTATTAGACAATCTATCCAACATCCTTCTAAAATCTTTCCTATGTACAAATTGATATTCTAGGTAAAATCAAAACCGAACTTCTTGTAGATCTTGTAAAATATTTAATAAAAAAAGTTTAATACGTATCCTTGACATCAGAGACGCTGCGACACTGCTATGAAAACAAAAACGTCTAAAAGAAGTGTTTGTAAAAATAATAAAACTTTCCTCTGTATATCCCTTCATCCCCTGTCATATATATCTCTCGCGGTTTCCTATAGAAGATAACGCCTAGTAAGTAGTAGTAGGCAATCATTGCCTACTTCATTTCCTAAAGGAAAGTTGAAGAAAGACTTTTTAGACTTTTATATTTTAGATTTATAAAAGGTATAATAATTGAATTTTAGCCTTAAAAGCCCAAAAAAAAGGAAGCATGCCACTTGATAGAACATTTAAAAATAAAAACAAAAAATTAAATAAAAAGTATGCAGAAACACAAGTTATGACTCTCTGAAGTTCCAGAACAAGTTTGTCAATGAAGGATATATTTAACACCGTAAATGAGCAATTTTCTTATCAGGTGACATACTTTTGTTTCTGGGAGGATCCGCTAAACTTGATTTGTTCGGAATTTTGAGAAATTTATTTATTAAACCTTTTATAAATCAAAAAAAATAATTCATGTATACGGCGTTAAAAAAAATATTTACAACCGTATTCCAAAAAAATATCTTTGATTTACAAAGGATTTGGGAAACAAATTATCTAAATTATGTTTCGTATACGCTACACAATTTCTTTAAAAAAAACGCAATTTCTTAAATTAGAATTTTTAATTATTTTTTTTTTTTATTTTACACCTTTTTCAAGAACTCCAGATCTAATAAATTCTCGCTATATTAGCATATCTGAATAACTTCGATGTTGCTACTGTAGACGAACCAATAATTTAAAGAAGAATTTTTTTAATTTTATCGTATATTTCACGACTTGTTAAGGACGGTGCACATTAGCCGTAATAACGATTTTAAATGCAGCAAAATCTATAGAAGTTCAAGTTATCACACATTATTACCGCTTGTAAACAAAAAGCTTTTTTTATTGTGTAATTTATTTTAAGCACTCCTGCGTAATAAATAGAATTACTTTTCAGTTTTAATGAAATTAAAATAAATTTAATAATTATCACAACACAAATATAACTCTTTGAGAAATTGCATTATCAGTATTTCAAACACTAACTAAATTTGGGTTTCAATGCAAAACTTTTTTTAACTAAAATTTAGCAGGCAGTTTTTATTAATAAAAAAATACAAATTCCCTTTAAAGAGACAATTTAAAAAATTATTACCCATATCTACTTGTGCAAAAACATTTTAAACATTTTTGAAACTTAAAATTTACCTTCAATACTCGTAGTATTTTTATTTTTTTTATATGATTGTATAACCGGGGTTTTAACAAACAAAAAAAAATTTGATCGCAATTTTTTGTCTTAATTTAACTTTTTGGTATTCAAGCGAAGTTGTGTTTTAACTTGTTTATTACCTGTAGATCACTGCCATCATGTCTGCTGGGCGTTTCAATGAAGAGCAGCAGCAGCGAATGCAATGAAAATGTTGTTTATTTTTGGAGAATTTGCCTTTTATGATTTTGCTTCAGCTGATTTTAATTGTTGCTATTTTTTATTTGTTAATACTTGTTGTTTTTTACAGATGATTCACCTTTTTTTCTCTGTTCAATTGGAGCAACAAAAATGCGCTCGTTTTTTATTTTCTCACGCCAACCTCAATTTAGTTTACGATCTATAAGATAAAAAAAAATAACAGAGAGAAATTGATATTAACAAATATTTCTTTCTGTATGTATACAGTTATTTTAACAGGAATAGAAATTATAGACGTATTAGATAGAGTGATGCTAACTTTTTAAGAGCAAAGCGCACTGTTCGCACAAAAAAGCACTAATTGCGATAAGTATGTTTGGATGTTCATATATTGACAGGGTATAGATTCAGTGCCGTATTCATAAATTTTTTTTTTATTTATAAAAGACTTATTAAACAAATTTCCACACAAAATTCAATCAATATATCTTCTATAAATCCAAAATGAATGCGGCAGTTAAGTTGAAATTTTATTTGTATTTTTGAAATAACTGCTTACGTTAAATTATTCTGTAACAAAGAAAAAATGTGAGATATTTTTATGAGTCTAAAACAGGGATTGAACCCAGGAAATTTTTGGTTTTGTAGTCAATGTGCAGAATAGTTCGACCATCGCCACCACAATCGTTGTTTAAGCATTTTGACGACCATTGAATGGCGACGGCTGAAGTAGTCTGCACGTTGACTACAAAACCAAAACAGACCTGAGTTCAACACCAGTTTCAGACTAAAATTATTACAAAAAAAAAACGTCACATTTTTTCTGATGTGCATTAATGTAAATTTGTGTGTCAGTTGTTGTCGGATGGCTTCAGTGGCGAAAGCATAGTCACTGCTCACTGACCAATAACGGCTTCAGCTGATAGTAATCCACAATCACATCGAAAGTTTTTCTGAACTTTCTATGTTTTTGAGCAAGATATTAATAATTAAAATGGCTTTCTTATTACTTAAAATATTAATGCGCCGTTAATAACATCAAAAAGAAATTATTTTTGTTTCTTTTTAACTCCGTTTTTTCAAGGTTCGTCTGCAGTAAGAATTTTAAAATCTTACACTATTCTTTTCGAACCATCGTACGCGATTCATATGGAAGAGTCGGTATCATGACACAGTTGACACTATGGGTAATTTTTAAAATATTTTTGGCCAAAATTAGTAACAGCCAGACTGCAAAGTGCTTCAAGTTTCTAAGAATGTTTTTGAATTAAGAAAACCCTTAGCAAAAGATTGGGGTGGATCTAAAAAAATATTAACCTTAGTTCTCCTATTTTATTTTATTAACTTTTAAACTAAGATGTCCTCGTTGAGCTGGCCAGTCGTCCCTAACACCAGCTTCTTTTGCTTTCGAGCACCTGTTGTTGTTAGCGACACTCATGCAGACAGATAAGAAAACAACATTAAATCAACCATACACTAAGCCAGGCTGTATTGTCCATAAACATATTTTCTTATTTCCACATTAATTTTTTTAGAACGACAAACGAATAACAATATCTCATAAGTTGATAAGAAAAAAGAAAGTAATTAATATTTAAACACACATTAGGTAATAAACAAAAAGAAAATATTTCTACAAAATGCGTATTGGTAATTTAACAAAATAATATTGGTCATTTTAAAAATATTGATTAGAAAACACATGCTATGAAAGCAAAGGAAATGATTTATTCAAATTTTAGTATTTAAGAAATTATTTTGAAAATTGTCAACCAGTTAAGAAAAAGTTGTAAAGACTCAGAATATGACGACTAATCTTCTTATACTCAACGACTAATGATTAATTTAGCATAAGTACTCAACTCAACTTAATTAAGATAAGATTTAGCATGAGTACTGAAATTAACTCAACTAAGTTAAGAATAAATAAAATACAGAGGCACATAGTTGCAAAAAAGTAAAAACTTTAATTTGCGCGAATACATAGCTCTATTTTGTGATACACTGATTTCGAGAGTTTATCAGCCTCTTTTAGAACGTTCAGATTTCACGCCAAATTTTTTGGAAAGGTTTTGAACTGAAAAGTACAAAACCATTCTGTACTTTTCGTCTCAAATACAACACATTTTCTATGTGAATTTAATTTTTTCCTTTTAGAACAAACACTTCTTCATTCAATGTTTCGTTACGTTAAATTTTTCTAAGCTTATAATTCAAAATAGCTGTTTCTTTCACTCTTTTGTTTTGTTCTTCGAACGAAACTTTAGCGTGCAGTGGTTGCTTGAAAAAAATCAAAAAATCGCACCGTGAAAATAAAACCAAAATAAATTTTTAAACAAGACTTTGTTAATTTGAGCTTTAAGAAACTTTAATATTTTAAAGCTTCTGCAAAGTTGCACAATAACTTTTATTTCTTTTTAATTTGAAATTAGGCCAAATGAAAAATTTCTTTCACCAATAAACTATTTAATTTTGGTAAGTGATTATTCATTTCCTTATTTAACTTTATTTTTCAATAGCTTTTATTACGAACTTTTATCACGTATAGTAACCAAAAATTAGCGTCCCACTTAAATTGTTGCATGAATACCATGAATTTAAGAGTCACGTGATTGCTTTTGTTATATTTGCTTTAAAGTATTCTTTATCATATTACAACAAATAAAAAACCTCGATTTTCTAAAGTGCGATATTTTAATTTTGGCCAAGAAAAATGGACCAAATTGCTTACAATGAAAATGAACAAAATAGTTGCGGCTTAACACTGTTTCTACGGTTTTTAACATAATTTTAACAATTATAATAATAAATAAAAAATAATAATTTTTTTTATATAAATTTTCCGCTTTAGAAAATAAAATCAAAAGAATAAAATTTTTATTAGTATAAAATGTATTTTATCAGAAATGTAGAAAAGTTCAAAATCTATACCCAACTAGAGAGGAAAATGTTAAATTTGTTGCAAATTTTGCCAGTTATTGGAGCAACATATTTCGAAAGGAACGTGATCGCTTTTTAGAATGGAATACGAATAGTAACGAAATGTAGTATTTAGATACTCGTGCATATGCATGTAACACTTTTCTCAAAAAGGAAAACGCCATAAGTGTATATGTAAGTTTGTCTAATGGTGTTCTCTTTTCAACCAAAAGTTCGATGCATTTCTTACTAAATTTTACTGTTTCCATTAAAAAAAACTTTTACATTTTATTGTTCTATTATAAAGCCACTTTATAGCTCTTTAAAAGAACAATAAAGTGTAATTATATTTAAGAAAATAAGTGAAAAGAGTAATGTACTTTTCGAGAATCGAAATCACCCTAAGTGTTTACCCAGTCACCATTTTGATTATTATTTAGGCAAAAGTCACCAAATTAAATTATATTCCAGTTATGAAATCAGTGCGACTGTACAAAAATACAACAATACAAAAAACAACGACGCGTGTCTAATTTTTATAAGACGATCCAAACACGAATATCAATATATCCAACACGCACGAAATCGCATCCAATAACAAAAAAACATTTTTTATATTCAAGGACATATTTTTGTTTTATTTTAACGTTTCATGCAAGACTTATAAACCCAGCGAAAAAGAAGAACTCAAGATTTTAACATAGGGGTGTCATTGGCGAGCACACGTTCACAAAACTGCGCGGCCCCATGGCCGTTCCATAATTTGGTTACGTTTTATCATATTTTCACATTTAACAAAACAGCTCGTTAAATTAAATACCAATAGCGCAGTTCTTTTGCAGTGATTTCGATTCTCAAGAAGTGCATTCCACTTTACCTTTTATTTATTAAAAATGTTTACACTTTATTATTCTGTTTCAAACTCCTGTAAAATTGCTTTATAATGGAACAGAAAACTGAAAATCTTTTAAATTATTAGAGCAAAATAGGGCAAGGCATGCAATGCACTCTTGGTTGGAAAAAAGTGTATTATATTAATCCAGAATTGCAGAACGCTCTCTCACTAATCGGGAACTTATTACATGTTTGACAAGCTTCTGTAAAATCTTTAGTGTTAGCATACTTTAAAAATTTTAAAGCGTCGCCTTTTCTTCAACTATTATAAACATTTTCAATTTCAATGTCAAAGAAAGCTTTTTTCTAATTTAATTTTTTTGAATTATTTTCATCATCAAAAATTTGCAAAAAAAAATATTTTTTTCTTACTCCGTTATTTCTTGTCAAATCGATTTTGGATGCACATTACTTTTTCTGTACTGAAAAAAACTGTGTTGAAGGGTGTAGATTTGATTTAACTTAGCGGAATTTTCGGGGTCGCACTGCAAGGTCAAAGAAAACATAAAAGTAGATAGACACAAAGGCGAAAAAATATAGCGAATTTAAAGTAATTCTGTCTTCCCACATTTCATTTTCATATATGTATACATTTATGTGTGTATGTATGTTTACTGCATTTACATATTTTTAAGGAATATTCCCTTAACCCTGTATGATTACTCTTTATTTTAGTACATTAAAGTTACTCTTCGTCGAATTGATGAAATATAAAAAAAATTTTTTTGCGCATAATTTTTAAGGTAACAAAAAAAAAATATATCAGCATTTTTTTAAAAAATAAAGAAAAAAAAATGTGAGTCCGATCACAGGGGTAATGAAATCTTTTTAAAAGTTATTAAAATTAAATGTTTTTGTATTCATTTTATTTATTTGTTTTTATTTGCCTACGATAACATAATGTACGACAATTAGTGAAAATTAGTAGCTACTACTACTACTATTCCGCACTAAATGGTGTTAGTGTAGCTGTTAAGTTTCTCTGTACAGTAGTGACATAGAGTAGTTTTGGGATTACTCTGATGTAATGCATAGCTGGAGTATATGGTCCTCACCTAGGACATCGCAATGTTAAAGGGAACATGTTTATTTCATACATTTGGGTTAGTATACTTTACAGGCGTGTGTGGAGTAGCCGCGATTTCTGCACGCGATTGATTACACTAATACACTCATACACAGCTCACACCGCGTTATTACAATCTTACTCAAAATTTGTGATTGTATTGTGAAAAAGATTTTTACCCCCTAGCGTATAGATGTTTACACATGAAAAATTATATATAAAAATAAAAATTTTTTTCGATACGAATTTAGACTTTTCTAGTTTTTTTTTATTTTGTAAATTTTAAAAACAACAGAAACTTAAAGATTTCGGTATCAGGTAACGTTGTTGACAAAAAGAACGTAAAAAGATCACACATAAAAAGTAAATGACGTTTGTCGACTCGACGAAGAATATCCATCCTGGATTAAAAAGTAATAAAAAAATAACACAATTTCTTTGTAATCCCTTTAACCCGCCTACTACTGCACAGATTTTCTATATGCACTAGTATATATGGTTTCAAAGCTTTTTTTAAACAAATGTGCATATTCAGATCGGTTCAGTACTTTGGTACTAACTCAACTCTCAAATTATTATTATTACTAACACCATTAAACAAAAAACATGTTTTTTGACGCTCCAATTTTATAAAAACTATTAAATATATATGTATATACATATATTAATTGCATTATTTGCCTGTTTTTAGAAAACGAAGGAATAAATTCGTTCGTGTATTTATATACGTATATTGAAAATAAAAGGCAGTAAATATGGAAATTAATCTTAAATAATCAAAAGTAATCTTTGGAAGTAATTGGGATTATTTCATTTATAATTATAATCCCGCTTCCGTTTAGATTCTTTTTAATCGTAATCAATTATTAATTTTGAAAAATTTAAAATAATCGTATTATATTGTATTTCACAACTGTGGTAGTTACACATAATACTAAATAAATATTCAAGAATACTCAACCATATGGAGAACAGAATTGCTACAAATACAACTACATATTACATTCCTGTTGAAACGAATAAGGGAGTGAGAAATTCGTAAGTTTGCCAATGCCGTTTGCAAGCTCTGTGATATAAACATTTTGACATTATGGACATTCTATTATTTTCGGAATAATAACAAAATACATTAATTTACTTTTGCAAAACTAAGTAAATAAATCAGTTGTAAGAAATAAGTTTCTCAAAAGATTTATGAATGACCTTTAGTTAATACAAATACAGCAATTAGGACATATGTACATGCATATGCTGATTATAAATGTCTATATGTGTCATGTTAATTATTCATATCTCATTTTTTTTTTCTCATACGTTAAATCAGTTCATACCGCGGAATATTTATGACATAAATATCTACAAATTATTTAAATTCGTGTTGTTCCATTTTCTGATTTTATTTAAAATCTTTTGCACAATGTACATACAAACGAGTAAGTACAAACATATGCATATGTATAAAATTGTTTTATTTTTATTTATTAACGTTTTTCGCAACTTTACGACTGATTAAATTTTAATCTGTTGAAAGCGGAATTGGGTGTTTTTTTTTAAATATGAAATATGTTTTATAGACGTGAAGTTAGAAAATATTTCTTTTGTAAATTTAAAATTTTTTTACGATTTCGATATTTGGAAATTTTTTTAATACTTCTGCTTTTACCAGGCTAAGAAGAAACACCCAAAGAACAGTGCCCAATCGCCCTAAAAATTGCAATAAAGAACCTAAACTTTGAACGATTAATCTTAATGAAAAATGGCCCAAATTTCAAAGGAAGACAATTGGTTTATATGTACAAATACACCAACATATGTTTGTGTTAAATCACACAAATTCGGTGAACAATCACCCAATTTTTGTTGTTGAAAATTTTTGTTGCTTCGTGTAAGGGAATATCTTTTATCCGCTAAGCCCGATATTTGACATATCTGGAGGACAAAATCAAAGGCCGGTTAGGCAAAAAATGTGTCATTTGTGTGTAAAATATATAGATGGGGCGCATAAAATGTGATTAAAATAAACAAAAATTGCAGAATTTTGAGTGAATTTTGTTTCGGTTACGACAAAAAGATTGTGCGCACCAAATTTATGAATACAAGTGATGAAAATAAACAAATTTTGACAGATTGGGTTGAAACAAATGATAATCACTTGCGCTAAGAAATCCACTTGGTACTCATTTTGCTTATTAATTATATTTCTAAATGTTAAATGATTAAAAATTCAGACATTAAATGAAAAAATAATGTTAATCAAAAAAAAATTACCAACAAGAAGAAGTAACAAATATTACCAAAGTTTTGAAATTTATAAAATTTTTTATTTTTTAAAAATTTGGCAAAAACTTGTGTAAAGAATGTTAAAAGCTCTTTCTTAAACATGCACACGTACAATTTCAAACTTAAATATATTGAACAGCGTTGTCAACTCGGTGCTTTATGCACCGTTTTTAATGCTTTTTAAAATTTTAAACTGGTGCTTTTATATTTTAGTTTTTAGTTATTTTCTTTATTTTCGGCGGCACTAAGTGTAATTTTATCAGAAATCCAAAAATGTTTGTACCCAAAAATTTTAACTGGTGATATTGGTAAATACCGCTGTTTTTTTTTGGAGTTACAGATTTGAAGAAGCTTGTAAGCTAAACAAAATTGGCTGTGAAACAAGAAAATTTGTTGAAGAAATACGAATTTGGAATTTTACGAAAATAAATATATGAAATGTTTTATCCCATTTTAAAAATGATATTATGGCATTGGATACACAATTTGAGTTTAATACTGAAATTTTGTCTATATGTAAAATAGATGGCCTTGTGTAAGGCATTCTATTCTTCTATTATTTTCTATTAATCGATTTTAAGAAAAGACTGTTGTTAATATTATTCTTTTAATAAAATGTTTTTTTTTGAAGAAAAGAAGATTATAAAATAAATTTCTAATAACACTAAATATCTTAAATTTAGTGCTTTTTTCAAAAATACACCTTTTCTTCTCGATTTTGGTGCGTTTTAAAATTTAAAAGTTGACAACGCTGAAATTGAATTAAAGCGTATATAAAATTCACTTTCTTGTTTTTATTGTATTATTTTTTTACTTACTTATTTGTTAATTTATTTATTCATTCATAGTAGTAGTAATAAGATATTGATTGACTATAAAATGACTTGACTTTGACCTTCGTTGTAACATTCAAGTGCAACTCCCAACGATAATAAACGAAGAAATGTGTATGCCTCACTTTTCTTAAATGCTTTAATTGATTGAATAAATTTTATTATAAGGAAAGTAAATTTGTTTATTGTACACATAATATCTACAGAGCGAATCATTTAAATATTGAAGCGTTATATTTCAGTATTGAAGGAATATTTTTTTGTGTGTGAGTGCAAATTCTCTGGACAAGTGTACTGGAGAGAGGAGACAGGTGGTGAAGTAATTTGTTAAGCATAGTTGTTGCGTTCTCTGGTGTTATCTTGACGCATTAATTTTTAAGTTGTTAAGAGAACCGTTTAATTTACTATTTTCCTTCCCTGTATTTTTTTATTTCCCAAATAACGTCAAATTATTAATGAGCATCAGAAAATATTTTGGCTGTGCGGAATCTTGACGCGCTAACTTTGCAGATAATAAAATGTTTTTATTGCGTTAATTGACGCATGATTTTAATTCGCATTCTTCTCTTATTTTATTTATTTATTTCGAATAAACTAATCTGGGGTATATTTCCGACGTACAAATGAAATAGAAACACCATAATAACGGACACAAATCACTAGTCTAGCATTATTAAATAAATAAAATATTTAAAATAATAAATGTGTTCCACTGATAAGCGTACACCTCTCACAACCGGACAAAAATACCGCAACGGTGAGTGTCCGCTTATGAGAGATTTCACTGCATATCTATTATGATGGCGATGGCACGATGGTCAGTAGTCTGCACGTTGACTACAAAACCAAAAACAGACCT
The DNA here is from genome assembly GCA_963924685.1 of Dexiosoma caninum. Classification (NCBI taxonomy): domain Eukaryota; kingdom Metazoa; phylum Arthropoda; class Insecta; order Diptera; family Tachinidae; genus Dexiosoma; species Dexiosoma caninum. Next base: position 90,812,926 of record OZ004725.1, read on the forward strand.
GGGTTCAACCCCAGTTTCAGACTAAAATTATTTCAAAAAAAAAAACATCTCGCTTCAATGCTTCGTATGTGTAGGAGTCATCTCCTGAGTGCTGGTCCCAGATAAAAAATAAATAAATAAATAAAAACAACAACCAAATAACTTCATCAGTAATCAACAAAACTTAATTCTATCTTAGGAATCTGGCTCAAATTGTCTTTATAATCGTTATATTTCAAAATTAATAATAGTTATCACAGCGGCGTGAGGACATGGACCTGGACGATATATGGTTCCAAGCTACTTGCCACTCAACGCGAGAAGCTCAATGGCCTTGTTATATCATGTATTGACGATGTCAATTGGCAGTCACGATCATGTGTTTTGACACCGTTGGACTTCTTTCTTTGGGGGTATTTAAAAAAAATGTACGTTAATAAGCCAAGAACAATTCGGCACATTAACGACATTGAACCTGAATTATATCTCAGGGTCATTGAAAATATCAACCATCGGATAGATGTATGCCACCGGATAGATGTATGGCCGATATTTTTGTAATATACTATTCTATAACAATAAAAAAAATTTAGATAATTCACTCGTGCGTTTTAATTGGACCACACTTTATTTGTATGTATAAAACAAATTAATTTATTATTTTATTATTTATTACATTATTATTATCGTAAAACAAATAAAGTATAAAAAATACAATTCAATTGCATTTCGATCAAATAAATTAAAATTTTTCTAAAATTGGAAATTCTCATAACCTGTTTCTAATTAAAAGCATTAAAGCAAAGCGATAAGCAATTTTTCATACCTCCGTAAGAGTACTAAAAAATTAGTTTCATTTCTATAGAGAATTTCTTGCAATGACAACCCTATGTAAAAAGAAGTGGAACTGATCCGCTTTTGATCGGAAACACAAGTTCAAGATCTTATTGACTTAAGTATGTAAGACTTTCTCAAGGGGGAGTACTATATAATGATATTTCAATTGTATTTATCTCCTTAATGATACAAATCTCAAAAAAATATAACACACCTATTCACTTAATTTTATATAGTCGTTAGAGCTGGGCGATGATCACGCCGTCTGGCACGTTACTCTTTATATTTTATAAATGTGTACACTTGAAGAGTGTTTTACATTGAAATGCGTATTAAAATATTAAAGAAATATACAAAGTTTAACTTATGGCCTTAAAGATCAAATTCAAATTGATAATAGAAATTTAGCATTTATTGATAAGGCTTGTTTGATGCAGTATATCAAATGTTTAAAAAAATGCAAGTGTAGTACGTGATTGCTTTTTTAATTCCGTGTGTGTGTATGTATATACCATTATTAATAATTCTATTTCTAAAATAGTAATATTCTACTGTTTAAATAGAACAGAAGCAGATTTACTTAAAAACTTAAATGAAAAGTCATAAATATAGAAACCTGCCATAATAAGGACACTCATCGTCACTCTTCTTCTATCCAGTAACACGAAATGTCAAAGTATTATAGAAATTATGTATAACTCGTCCAACATTTAGTTATGATATGTTTTTATATAACATGAATGATCACAATTCATCGGTTGCCTTTTATAGATAAGATTCTATATATACATATATTGTTTAAATTTAAAGGACTAAATATGGTCCATATTCGATATGAAACGATTTTGCACAGGGTGTTTTTTATTTCGTTTTCTAACCTTGATCTACATACATACATGCATACTACGTATATAAAAGAGCATACTGAAAAAATTTTTTTCCGTAATTTAATATACTATTCTACAGAACTGTGCAGACTGGGTGGTCGAACGAGGCCACTGAGCAGAATTTCCAGGTTGACTTGGCATCGGTACGACTCCGGTCGGTGTCGGAAGGGGTTAAGCTAGTTTATCCGGCATTCGGGGTGGTTTGAGACAAGTTTACTTTTCTTTCACATGACCCTCGAATATTTCGCCACTTTGTTAGTGGTCAGTCAGCATATCCTTTGACGAGCTATAATCTTTGTATTTTGTATTGCTTCTTTTAATTGTTTTAAATAAAAAACATAATATAATTGTTTTTTATAATAGATATATTTAAAACTTATAGTATTTAGTTCATTTTCAGGATATGTGTATATGTGTAGCTGTAATATAATCGTTTTGTTACGTTTTGTTTTATTGCAGACATTTTTCCATACCAGTGAAGCAAAATGACACAATTGGGCTATTTGTGGAATGTTTGATGGCCCTGTGATACTCTCTAGTCTATATTGGCCCTTTCAAACAGACAAAATACTAATAAAATTTATACCAATGAAGTATTTGCTCAGGTTTTTTTCTAAATTAATTAATTAATTAATAATTTAATTTAAACCACGTTTATTTTAATTGATTTTATTGTTCCCAATAAAAATACCATTAAAAGGTCAAAATTAAGAAAAAAATAGTGAAATTTTTTCAATTAGAACTGCTACTTGATGCTCCAATTTTTGTGATAGGTTGAAATCTTATTATTATTTTAATTGAATCTTCGATTCTTTTAATTAAATCTTGATTTTACGTTTTTCTGTGGAGCTCTAAATTCAACGACAAAACTTTTAAAGTAAGAAAAAATATTATTATTCTTTTTTTTATTAACTCTATTACGATAATCAAGCTTAAGGTACATTTTAAAAAAAAAAAATTAAATATTTATTAATTTTTATATCAATATTTCGGCAATATCACTGATTGGCTTCTTCAGGAAATTAAATTCTTTTCTTTTTGATTATAAAAATATTTAAAACTTACAATAGAAAAATCAAACATTGTCAACATAAAAATAAAAGGATAAGATTGTCAACACAAAAAAATTTAAAATTTTTAGAAAACAGGAATTTAGACAGACTAGAACTTTTTATAATATACTAGAGAAATTTTTATAATATATTTATTCTAATTCTATTTTTTAAGAACAATGAATACTGAGCGCAAATTTTGTGCTAAGGATTTTTAACTCAGGCGACGAACTTATAAAAAAATTGTATGAAGCAGCAATATAAAAATTGTTAAAACTACTCGTTCAATACATAAGTTATTTAGTGAAATATTCTGAAATATTCCTGTTTCAAGCACTACTTTTTTTTAACAACATTGTATTATTTGAAAATCTAATAATCAAATATAATAGAAAAAAACTTGGCCCTATCAAAAGTATTTTGGGCCTTTCAAGTCGACAATTTGGCCCAAAACAAAAAAAAATTTAATTCACTTCTGTTCCATGTCCATCTATGTACCTGCGTACATACATACATGTATAAAAACAGTGATCTACACACTAGCAAAACTCAAAATATTTGAAAAATAAGAGGATTATATTTATGAGAAAGTTCGTGACTCTATTTTATCGAACAACACTGTATAGAAGTATTTTAATGTGGCTTCTTTATATTTTTTATTATGTAAGTATAATAAATACTACTACTTCTTCATAAAATTATATTATGAATAATTTTTGGTCAGCTGGTGACAATGCAGCTTTTTGAATTAAATAATATATATTTTTTTTTAATATTTCAAATCTAATTTCAACAATATTTATAACAAATTGCATAACCGTACTAAGTCGAGAGCAATATCGAAAACGGTCAAACTGGTTCGTATAAAATTAACCTCTCAAAAAAACACCCGTTTTGTTTGTATAGAAAACCGTACTGAATAAGTAACAGAATATTAATGAAATTACAAAATAAAAATTGAATAATAGCCAAGTAACACAAACAATGTAGACTCAATGCAATTGAAACATAAATTTTATTCAAATTATGTATTATTTTTAATTATAAACACAATTGAAATTTTTATTTCTTTTTTTACTTTTTATTTTTTTAGGCCAACAATAACACTCAGTAAATATCGCTGATTTTTTATAAAATCAATCCACTCAATTACAGATTTCTAATGCTAAATATTATTAACACTAATACATTTTTCGTATCAATTATTTCAAAAGGGCTTAACACCTCAACTACCTTTTATTTTTTATATTTGAAAACATAAAACCGCGATTTACTTTTTAAATTTCATACTCCAAGTAACGTTTTCGTCGACAGTTTTAAAAACACTAAATATTTAACTCAAGCTTTCATTGATTTTATTATTGAGCTGTGCTGTTGTCATTTCAAAATAAAAACTTCGCTTAAAAAATCATTGTGTATTTCTCTTACTCTCTATCTCTTTTTCATTATCAATAAAATAATTAATTTTTCAATCTTCTATAAGTATACAGAGGGCAAGTGTCGGCACTAAAATCTATGCATAGACTTAAATTTTAATGTTGTGTTACATTTAAAATCCGCTATCTTAATATAATGTCAATAATGTATGTATGTATTTTCCAAATCGTTATGATTATAGGTAATTTTTTATAAAAATTAATAGTTCTTCATAAGTCGCGATTTTAAATCGAAAATAATTTAGACTTTTTACATACAGGCAACGACATGTGGTTTTAACATGATGGCGCTACGTGCCACACAGCTCATGCCACATTGAATATTCTGCACGACCGATTCGAGAGTATGGTCATCTCACGTGAAGGTGATGTGAGCTGGCCACCGAGATCATGCGATTTTCCGCGGTGGACTTTTTCTTGTGGGGTTTTCTTAAGTCGCAGGGATATGCGAAGAAGCCACAAACCACAGCGGTCCGGAAAACCAACATAACCCTTGCCATCGTTTAAATTCAGTCTGATTTATGCGTCAGAGTCATGGAAATTTGGACATTTCGGATGCGCTCGACACAGAGGATATTGGAACAATGTTGTATTCCACACATAATGGCAGCAATAGGTTTTACAAACGAATAAAAAATGTCGATGATATCTCACACACAATTTGTTTTATTTAAATTAAAGATAAGAGGCGTTTAATGAAAGACAAATGAAATTCAAGGCTATAAATGTATAATATGTATCAAAAATATGGAAAAAGAAACAATATACGATAATAATATGAATTGTAAAAAACTAGACAACTTTAATTTTAAATATGATCAAATAAATACTTTTTTTTATTTAAAAATTTAAGTAAAACTTTTCAGTTATAAAATCTGTGTAATTGATAATAACAAAGGAAAATGGTATACGAAAAATGTATACAACGTTTACACTGGTTCAAAAGTAGTAGTCAAGAGATATCCTCCAACTCTGCAATACATTGCACTGAAACTAGAAAGAGAGACATAGCACGACTCTGCAGTTGCGTGTTAATTATAAAGCAAAGTTGTGGCGTCTCTGCTGTTACTTTTTACGCATTATTTTTTAAACTAATTGAACCCATGAAAGAGGATGCTCATGGATGAGAGCACAAAAAAATAAGACAAAATTTTTGACATGACCGGGCTTGCAGAGTCAACATGTTAACTACTCAGCCAACAGCAACCCCAAAGTACGGTGACAGTACGGAGATAAATAAATAATATTTATGAACGTGTTCAGCAGTTTGACTGAAAAAATTACGGTTTTTTTGAAAGGTGTCCAAAACGTATTAATAAGTTATTTGAAAACTTCAATTCCGTGATGCTGAAGCTTTTCAAAGGAATCATGTTTGACAACCCTGCTTACAGAGAAAATTGTTTCTTTTAAGTTTTGTTGTTTCTTCTTGCTACTTAATTAATCTATATATTTTCAAAGAAAATTTTATGTAAAATACTTTTAAAAATAAGACCTATTCTGTGAAATTTAAGATTAACAATATTAAATTTTCTTTGATTTCCTTATTATAGAAATTTAATTTCATAAAATTTCTAGGAATTATTAAAAACTTAAATAAATCCACATGTGTTTGTTATCAATTGCATTGCTTATCACGACTTTATAAAATAATGAACCCTTCTCCGAAAATTAAATATAAATTATAAAATTCATACACAGTTCTCAAAAATCCAGTTTTAACAGCAAATAAATATTTCGACAAAATTATAAGTGTTAAATGTTTGGTCAAACAGTATTTTAGTAATTAAAAAAAAGAAATTTGAATAAAAATTTTATCGATAATCAAGTTGAAAGTATGTAAGTTTGTAAGTATTTATAGTATTACTATTTGTTAAGAAATGTGGAAAAATTTTAGTTTGTTTTAAAAGTAACTGCCGTCCTCATTAAATTTTATTTGAGAAAGGTTAATAAACAAATTTGCATACAAAATTCAATCAATATATTTTCTATAAATCCAAAAAAAATTGTATGAATACGGCAGTTAGACTTTAAAAAAATTTTCGAATTTATCCGGCGCGACACAATACTCCCAAAATAGTCCTAGTCTATAAAAAACTAATACAGGGTGTCTGTTGGCAAATTTATATTTTTAAATACGATTATTTCAAAAAGTAATAAACGGAGCGGAGGGAGTGTGGCGCCGTTGAAATTATCGATTGTGCGGATTTGTCAGTCATGATGTCGCAGTAGTCGAGTGAGCATCGCTCGTTCGCTGTGGGGTCATTTTTTAAGAGTAATGATTCTTACGTAATTGCTCGTCAAGAATTTTGTTCAAAGTTCGGTATTCGGCAAATAAGTGATGGACCGAGTGTAGATTGAATTCGTTCGTGGGTGCAGAGATTCCGCAGAGATTCTTCAAGGACTCCCGAAAACATTGAACTGGTTGAAAGCAGTTCACGTGAAAATCCGCGACTTTCAATACGGAAAAGAGCAGCCTCACTGGGTCTTCCAAAAGCGATTATTCATGAAATTTTAAAAACCGATCTGAAGTTCCATTCTTTTAAAATTCAAATCGTTCAAGAACTGAAATAAAGTGACTTTGATTTACGCAAAAATATTTGTGAAACGATGTTAGAGCGTTTTCGCACTGTAGATCCCATTTTTTGGAGCGACGAAGTTCATTTTCACTTAAACGGCCACGTCAACAAGCAAAACTACCATTACTGTTCTCGAAGAACCCGTAATCCTCGATTGAAACATCAAAAACCATTGCATTGCCCCAGGGTAACTGTTTGGTGTGCCTTATCCACGCATGGACCATTTTTTTCGAAAATTCTCGAGGCCAGGCGATGAATGTCAGCGGTGAAAATTATAAACGCATGCTTACGGAATTCTTTTTGCCAAACCTGCGAGCTCATCCATCGTACTCTTCACACATGTGGTTTCAACAGAATGGGGCGACTGCACACACAGCCAGAGCTTCGATGAATTTGCTTCGGGAAAATATCCCCCAAAAACTGATCAGTCGCTTTGGGGACATCCCATGGCCATCGAGGTCGGTCGATCTAACTCCCATGGATTTTTTTATGGGGCTACCCCAATCTCTTGTGACTTTAAAGAAAAATATTCGTCGAGAAATAATCTCAATTGAACCAAGTTTACTGCAGCGTGTGGCGCAGAACACAAGGCCCCGTTTTGAACAGTATGTTCAACTATACGGAAGACATCTGGATGACATACTCTTTAAAAAATAAAATCCGCAATTCCATTCTATCCTTCAATGCTCTTAATAATACTTTGTGACAATTATTACGTTTTTTATTTAAGTTTGAAAATATAAATCCGCTACCAGACACTCTACATTTACCCCCTTGGCAAAAACGATTGTTAAAGTCAAATAGGGATATGAGGGTAATTATTTCCAATTCTGTAAAATGAATTAATTTTTGTTAGGTCTTAAAAAAACCGATATTGTTTAATTTTTAATCACAAAAATAATCCTTTTGAAGGCTATATTAAATATATGCAAGAAAAAATTATACTTCGTTATTGCAACTGAAGTGGCGGGAAAGCCAGAGTTCTCTAAAATATTTTATGGCTCAACAATGTAACAGATGTGTTTAACAAAGCATTAGATATATCAGATCCGTTAATATCGTCATCATCGTTATTAAACTATTAACTTGCGAAGATACTTGTAAGCAAATTGTTAAAGAAAAAGAGATAAAAATTTATTATCCAATTTAACTTCAAAATTTTAGTTACGTACATATGTATGTCTGTTCAATTTGTTTATTTCTTCTTTTCAAGGAACGAATATATGTTTCTATATTTTATTTTTCAACCCAATGAAATATAGATTAACTACAGAACCCGCCTTCTTTGATTTGCCCAACTCAAAATTGACTTAATAGTATATATATATAAAATATACTGCAAATACTTACAAACACTTAAATTGGGATTAATATTAACCAAAAGTTGTTTACTGTACCGTGAGTTTTTTTGTTCTAAATTATTTTCATCCAAAAAATCAATTTGGCCATAAATAATATGTTCTCTTAAAGTGTGATTAAGAGAAATTAAAATAACTATTTAATATCATGTGACCCTATTCAAGTGAGGTGGAGTGTAGATTAATATAAATTTTCAACGCAAAGTAAAATTATTTAAAGAAAAAATATTTGTAACAGCTAATATTATCTGCACTGCATACAGAGGATGTTGATATCAGAGACGAAGAAGAATTCAAAGCAGAATTTAAAGAAGATAATTTGTCGTTAGAAATGCGAATTGAAATAAATATGTAAATAAAACTACGCAAGGCGATTTTGTGAGATTTTTTTCTTAACGATAGAAGTATATACCTATAGTATGTTAATTTAACCAATTTATTAAGCTTGTTTTTATAAAATGGGTTTTTGTTTATAATTTTTTTTCATCTTATAAATAAATAATAGTAATAAATTCAAATATTTCGTTTGTTTATTGCTGTCTTTAGGAAAATTTAATAAATTATGTACTTTTTTTACTTTACGAAAATAGGTACGAGTTATTAAACAAAAAATAAAGTCTAAACATAAAAGACTATTTTATTATATTTTATATTATTATATTAATCGAATTTGTGTTCTATTTACATTACGATACGATAACATTTTGTTTCGATTCGAATTACAAAGTAACCACCAGTTAAAATACATTGCATTTTAATTTTTGTCTTTCTCTGCAGCTTTAGATTGATACGTTATTTTGATTCAGAAAATAAAAATGAAAAATAACACAAGACACTCTATGTGTAAAATTTAATTAGAAAATGGTTTTTAATTAAAATATATTTCATGTGTGGTGTTAATCCAGATTTGAAAGTTTTGTTTCAAACACTTTCCATTTTATTTCGTTTTTCGCTCTGCTGTAAACTTAAGATAAGTTATGTTATTTTGCATTTTCCGCGACGATATGTCTAAATAAAATCGATAAAAATCTTAATAATCTGCTGCCGTATTTGCAAGATAGTCCCTGCGCCCAATATTCGATGCCTGTTTGGTTTGAACTGCTTCTAATTTGGGACATTCTGTGATACGATGACCAAGGCCACCACAGTAACTACAACCCTGTGAATCTCCCAAATCCAAGTACTGTTCGGATTCCGGACATAGTTCCGACAAGAAATCTGGGACCTTCTGTTTACCTTCAATTAACAAATGTTTAAGATCCAATAATACTGATTGATCTGTAGTTTTATTTACAAATGTTGTTGCTAAGCCTTTAGTATTGGAACGGCCAGTACGACCAATACGATGGACATAGTTCTCAATATCTTCAGGCATATCATAATTTATAACATGTTGTACATTGGGAAAATCTAAGCCTTTGGAGGCCACGTCAGTGGCAACTAAAACATCTTTCTTACTCTCTCTGTAGGCTTCAACGGCACGTGAACGCTCTTCTTGATCTTTGCCTCCATGTATAGCAACAGCTTCAACAACTTTAAGCAACAGGTATTCGTGTATGTAGTCAACATCTTGTTTTTTTTCGGCAAATATTAAGACTGGTGGGGCGGTCTTCTGCAAACACTCTAATAGATAAACAACTTTAGCTTCTTGCTTTACATACTCTACTTCTTGTATTACATTCATTGATGCCGCACCAGCTCTTCCCACATTAATTGTTAGAGGTTTCACCAGAGCTGAACGTGCAAAATTTTGAATTTTTTTGGGCATAGTAGCTGAAAAAAGTAATGTCTGTCTTTGGCCTTTGAAGAAGGAAAATATTGTACGAATGTCTTCCTCAAATCCCAAGTCAATCATACGATCAGCTTCATCCATACAAAGATGGCGACAAATGTAAAGTGTTATAATTTTCTTTTCCAATAAATACATTAAACGACCCGGTGTAGCAACCATAATATGAACACCTTTAGCGATAACATCTAAAGCTTTTGATACTGGTTCACCTCCAATTGCTAGACAGGATCGTATTTCTGGCATACCACTTTGGTGTATATGCTGACTGTAATGCTGAGAAAGAGGAAATAAGTTAGTATTTATTAAAAGCAATAATCTTACCAGGAAAACAATAACATTATATTATGGAATAAATTTATATACACCTTTAATTATAAACTTTATAATTCTTTTATAGAAATAAGTTAGGATATCCAACTAATCAAATGGGCTCACAATATATAAATAATAAAATACTTTAAAACTTACTACGATAATGTCATGAGTCTGTTTAGCTAATTCCCGCGAAGGGCATATAATTAACCCGTAGGGACCCTCATTAGGTACGAAAGGTAAACGATATTCTTGCTCTAGAGCAAACATAATTATTGGCAAAACAAATACCAGTGTTTTACCGGAACCTGTGGAGGCAATGCCAATTAAGTCTCTGCCAGACAATACCGTAGGTATACCTTGAATCTGAATGGGTGTTGGTCGCTTAATGCCCTTAGCGGAAAGGCCATTCATAATTCCTTTCGGAAATTTCATTTCTTTAAAACTGCGAATGGGTGGAGCAACGTTATCGCCTTCTACCAATATACGAAATCGGTTACGTATAGCATTGCGTTTGTGTTCTGACATTTCTATGATGTAGCGCGGAGGTTTCCAACTTGTTTTAATCGGATCTTCATATTGTATACCTTTCGCTAATTCCGAAACAGCCATTAAAGCTCTCTGTTGTTGGACACTTTCAAGAATTTTTTCTTCTTCTTTAAGTTGTTTCTCAACATCACTGATTTTTTTCGCTTCTGCTATTTTTTTAAGTTCCATATGTTGATCCAGCAAGCTAATATTGTACTTACGACCCCATAATTCCGGATCGGTGGCATTTTGCGAATCTTCATCGTTTTCATTTTCGCTGGAAGATTTTGGCGGTGCTGCTTCGGCTGCCAGCTGTACGATACGTCCCATTTTCATAAGCTGCTGTTTCTTGCGTTCTTTGACGGGTACATAAGGAACGTATTTATCATCGTTTTCGTCCCCAGATAATTTATCTGCTTCAAGACGATAGCGCTTAATAGAAGCTGAAGACATTTTAGCTATTAACAACTCCAATTAAATATTATGTTGCCAAGCGTTTTGTTTATCATGGGTGTTTAATTTTAAGTTACTTGTGATTGTTTGGACATTGCTTTGGTAGTACATGAATGGCTATTTGCGGATGAACTGCGGTTGGCGACTGATCAGTTGGATAAGTGCTTGTCGTGATCCTGGAAATAGTTTTTATTTGGTTCGTATGAATATCTTTTCTATTTGTTTTTCATTAGATGTTGTTAGCATAAGTATGCTAGTGGAAAGATGAAATTGATTTTTATTTTATTTATTTTAATTTGAAAATTAGTCTTTTTTGCCTCGGTTTATATATAGTTTTGCTTTTATGATTCTTTTTGTATAGTGTATAGTGGTATTCTATGGTATGGTGGCTAATAATAAACGTTTGTTAAAAATGCATCACAACGTAGTTGTATTCACGGCCAAAAAATTTGTCTAATTTTAATGGCTGAATTTCAGCACAAGCACGTATCACCAAGTCTATCATGGTTTATTAATACAAGGCAAATTAGTCAATTCGCTTTGTTTCCAAACGTCAAATTTTTTGTATACATATGTTTTGTTAAACATAACATAACCTAAAAAGAACGTGGTTAATTATTGTAAAGTAAGTAAAATTTAAATAAATTATTATAAAAAACATTTCATTACGCATTCTTATTATAATAATAAATTATTATAATTATTAAATTATTCACAACCCTTTTCTTCACTTTTTCACAAAAGTAAACAAACTTTGACGTTCGGCTCAAAAATAACGGTACAAATTCTTGTAACAACTGTCGGGAAAATTTGGTACTGAGTTTACCTGGTAATGAATTTGCCTAGCAGTTGGTTAAGAACATACAAACAATGTGTAAACAAACACAAAATTGTCAAATTCAGTCGCTATTCTATATCAAAAAGAAAGCAAAAGTGTCCTTACAACAACAGCATTTTTGGTTTACAGATACAAAAATTTTATTCAAGTTGTGAAAGAAGTTTACGTATTTATATGCTTTGAATTGAACACAACTTTGACAACTGACCTGAAAAAAACTAATGAGAAGAGTAGCTAATGCAGCCACCTGGTATATCTTAATCCACAAAAAATCACCTAATTAGTTGAGACAACTGTTAAATATACTCCAGTTATTTGGCTTATGCAGCACGCTGAGCGATATTTTTTAAATTTGTAGATATAAAGATCCTTTTTTATTAAATATTATTCTTAAAAGTTAAAAGATTACAGAATGTCTAAAACTAAAAATAAAATTGAAAAGATACAAAAGAAAAAAAATCACCAACAAAAAGTATCAGATGCAGAGTTTTCCATTAATTGGGATGTTGAGAAGTATCGAAGAGAATATGAAAGTGAAGAGCATTGGCTGTTAAAAAAGCGCTTTATGGATGTGCACAAAGACAAATTCCCTGAAGACAAGTTAGTCTGCTTAGCACAAGTTTTTACTAATATGGAATTTATGGGATGCAAATATCCAGCAGAAACAATGCGTATAGTTGGTGAACTTTCGCAAGAAGTGGCTAAAGAATTCAGAGCCGGTAGGATGAATCGTTTGAAAAGAACGTTTGTCACCGCATCTGATGCTGCAGAGGCTAGAGCCAAAGGTAGACGAAATTAATAACACAATACAAATGGGCATTTCCACAGAAAGGTTTACCAGGATCGAAAATTCATATGTCAATCAACAAATGATTATTTTCGAACATTCTATAGGAAATGTTAAAATTTTAAGAAAATTATGTATTTTCAGAAAATTGGTCTGGAAACTGAAAATTCATTTAAAATATGTAGAAAATATCAAATATACGAGTCTATTTTGTAACATAATATTTATAATTTACTTCAAAAAGAAAAGACATTTTAAATATTTAAGAATGTAAATGACAGGAATATTTTTCTAAAAAGGGAGATGACTCACTTTGAAAATCAACGGTTTATTTATTACATACCAAAACCTAAAATTTATATGTAGAAATATATATAGAATAATAAGTATAAAAATTTTCGCAATTGATACAATTTAATCTTAAAAAGGAAATTTTTATTACAATCATTGTAGAAAGGTATGTCCCGGACTAAATCATAGTAAACTGTTTTTCAAAAAAGAGGAACACAAATATTTAAATATGACAACAATCAGTAGAAAGCCATATTATTATTCTTTATTTGAAACAAAAAAATCCTTTCAAAAATGGTTGAAAGCGACTTCTAAATTTTGTCCCGCTTGTGATACCATTTTTATTGGTTATATAACAGAAACAAAAAATCGATAAAAGATTCATTTGGCACTATTTATAGTGCAAAAAAACGTAGAAAATTTAAGATTTCTTTATTTTATTTCACTTCAAAGGCAAGCGAGTATTTCGTTCTAGGTCGTGGAATTACCCATATTTATATAACAATTTAATTTTAAGAAAATATGTAAGGAATTCAAGTCTTTAAGATCAGGTGGCTTATTAAATGATTGATTATGTTTTGTAATTTTTAATAGGACGTAAATCTGGACCTTCGACTGGGTCATTTCAAGGACAAAATAAACGAATCTTTTTTGACAATATCATGGTAGATGATAGCGAGACTAAAAATAAGAATGCTTCACAAGACCAACTGGATCTATTTTCAGGATTAAAGTATGGCAAATTTGTGCTTTATTTGCTTGGAAATCGTAATTGCCTGACAATATCAGCCCAACGGAGTAATGTCCGTTATAAAGAAAAAGAAATTTCTTTAGGCAATGGTAAAAAACAAGTGGAAATAAGTCTAAACGATAAATTTGTCGCAAGTGCTTCTGAAGACACTCCAAAATCTTCTAAAACAGAAGTTTTCTCTAAAGCCTTATCTATTCTACGGCAAGAGTGTTACTCAATTAAAGTAAGTATATTATCGAAAATGTTGCTATTATTATATACATACATATATGTATGTATATGAGAAATTGCCTCAATAATTTTATCTGAAAGAAATTCATTAGAAAATAGAACATTTATTTTTATATTATTGAAAACGATTTTTAATTACATATTAAACTTCTTATTTTTGTACTAACTTTTCACAATTATTCATACTAATTGTACATATTTAATGAATAAATGAAATTTTAAAAATATTAAAAACGAACGATTTTGTAAGGGTTTTTGGACTTTCGTTTTTGTATATTTCGATATTCTCAATTGTGTTTTGAGAGTTTTTATTATAAAATTTACTAAATAATCTTTCAGTAATTAAAAATATAATAAGGTTTTTTCTTAATTATTGAATTTTGATCAGTATTTAAATTTTTTATAGCAAAACCCTGTTAGGGATACTATTAAAATTAAGAAAAACAACAATAAAATAGTATGTGATGTGGTTAAAACTCAAGAGGTAAAAGAAAAGATAGATTCCACTAACAAGGGTTACAAAATCATGAAAATGATGGGTTGGTCAGGCGGTGGCTTAGGTTCGAAAAAACAAGGACGTGAAGACCCTGTAGAATATTTGCTGAAAAACAATCGTGCTGGTTTGGGCAATGATAGCTGTAATTTAGACCGAAAATATTTTAAACGAATATTGAACAATTACTTAAATTCAGATGATATACGCGAACTAGAGTTTGACCCTACATTTACCAAAGACGAAAGAGCCGCACTTCATAGGTAAGTATTTATACTTCTATTACGTATTTTAATATATGTATGTGTGTGTATTTACTTTAGTAGTTTTAGAATTTGTAACTAATAATTATTCTGTTAAAAAAAATTATTTTTTAGTATTGCCAACAATTTAAATCTAAAATCCACTAGCCGTGGTCACGATGATAAACGCCACCTTATAATTGAAAAGAAAACTATTAGCAACATTCAAATTCTGCAGGAAATATTAATACATAAAAATTCACGCTTTGCCGATCGTTACCTTGTGCAAGTGCCACAGTCAAAAAGTAAAATATTTCCTGACTATACAGTCGAATTAACATTGTGATTTGTATAATCTTTTTCTACATTTACGTCATATAATATATATTATTAGGTTGCTTTTTAAAGGTTTATTGTTTTTATTGGATACATTTTTTAATAATCTGACATTATTAGAAATCATTTAATTTAAATTAGTAATCTTAACTACAGTTTATAAAGATTATAAAGGATATATGAACCCTTTATGCAACTTGTTACTTTTTTACGGCTCCCAAACGACTAGGATCTTGACTGGGATAATGTATTTGCAGCGGTGCACCAGAACCACTAACACTAGGTGGAGATGGTATAGACTCTAAAGAACCGCCAGCAGCAGCTGCCTGCGCGGACGTCGAAGCAACTGGCATAGAGTAAGGTGCAGCATAAGCCTGTGAATACATTTGATATGTTGACACGGGAATAAGACTTGGAGGAATCTGGTGGAGTTTCATGCCAGGTGGCAGAACCGTTACTTGCTCCTGTTGTAAATTGAAGAAATCATTTGGATTTTGAGCAATTGCTGGCGCTATGGCATTAACTTCGAAACGACGATCTGTTTTTGCTGCGCCTTGTTTGGCTTGTGAATGAGCCCATTTTATTGTCGATTTTTTCCCCTGCAACACTAATTTATTAAAACTTTTTTCAGCGGCCATTTCAGCA
This sequence comes from Dexiosoma caninum, assembly GCA_963924685.1. NCBI lineage: Eukaryota > Metazoa > Arthropoda > Insecta > Diptera > Tachinidae > Dexiosoma > Dexiosoma caninum. The sequence continues at coordinate 90,828,750 of OZ004725.1, forward strand.
GCGGTCCGTTTAGTGTATTGTATAAAAGCGCATTGTTGCCTTGGTACCAATGCTATTGATCGTATTTCGCCGAATTGATAAAAATGATCTCTGAGCTCTGGTTCAGTTATTTCCTCCGGCAAATTACCAACATATAGAGTAGTAATGTTACGATCTTCGGGTGGCTCCAAAGTAGGTAGAGATGCCGCTCTTTTCATAATCTTTTCGGCCACTGGGTCATTACGGCCGTAGTAACGATCTTTTATGTTTTGTTCGCACAGAGGATCATCTGGTTCATTAGGTTTGTCATGACGATATGGACACTCTTCTCCTCTCTTGCATTCACCTTTTACCCAGAAGGAACAGATATGCGGTCTATTACGTTTATAATAAGGGGCAGTTCGTGCCAACTTTGATAACATTTCACTTGCTGCTAGAGATTTACCTACAGCACCAGCTGCTTCGGTACCATCACCGTCTTGTAATTCTCTGTCCACATTTTGTATATAATATTCTTTATTGACATCACTCTGGGGCAGATTATCAGCAATTTTTAATGCTGCATCTCTCACTTGTATGGGTAAACCATATTCCAAGTCAAGCAAACATGTTTGACACACGTTCTTCAAACGGGCACAAGTCTGACAGATTTCGGTTTTCTTGAAGCGCATTCTTGCACCGGGACACCAGCGAAATATCGTAAACGGCCTGGTACAAATTTTACATTCTTTCCCAAATCTTTCCTTAATCATACGAACGTATGGATTATCTCCCAAACATGTTTGACACAAAATTGGAAACTCTGCATCTTCCCAATTTTGTCGATTATAAGTATTAGTAGTCTTTGACATAGACATTTTGGAAGCTAAATACTATTATATTTGTTATTATATTATTCAACAAATCAGGAAAAATATTTCTAAACAGCAAGATAAAAAACTCGCGACGCGTATTCAACAAAGGCTGAAACTATTGTGACAAAGGTGGGTTGTTAAAACAGGCGGCGATTTTTTTCTGTAACTATGTTTGTACAGTAACCGTCAAAAATACATTGTTTAAGTAATATTTGCATTGTTGTTTTTGACATTACTCGAACAAAGAACGTGTGTGGTAGAAACAACACTTCATTCAACACCACCATGTTTCAAACGCCTCCCTTTGTGTGTTTGTCCCTCTCTAACAGTAACCCATCTCATTAAGCCAATTCAGACGAGAACGCATTTTAATTCTCACAATTTTTGTTCTTTCAAAAACACACGTGACTAATTCATTTGGCATAAAATGTATACGCATACATACCTTTGTGTATGTTAGTATTTTATTTATTCATTTCGTATGTGAATATGTTTTAATTTTGTGCTGCTAAAGGGTGCTTTAGACCATAAGATCTGTCGTACGACATGTCAAATTTTTGTGTAGAAGAGCACAAGTCGGGTCGTCTAAACGTAATATGTAATGAAACCATAAGATTTTGAGAGAAAATACGGATGAAAATTTGAGTCATAAGGCTCTCTTGATTTTTAAAATTTTTCGAAAATCAACGCACATCATTAGATCAGAGATGCATTTTTATGTAACAAATGTGAAAAAGCCAGGGAGGGAAAACTGGTTTCATAAATTTATACCAATTATACAATCGAAATGTACATTTTAGACCACGACAGCACAATTTTATAAAAATATACGTATATTTTCTAAAAGTACACTAAAAATTTTGACCACGAAAATAACATATTCGAAAGTTATGAAAATATTTTTCGAGGTTATTAAAAAAAAAATTCATTTGCACAAGAACTCCATCCCTGTGGAACACAAGCAAACAGCTGTAGTTAAATTAAATGAGAATGTTTTCATCTTACTTGATTTTATCCATACCAATGGTGTAACAGCGCTGGGGTGCAATTGGACGGCGCGCGGATCGATGCGATTGTGGGGGGCCTGTTCCCCACACACCCTCCCTTGGGCGGCGAACGTGGGTCCTACGATGATGAGGTGTCACCGCCCTTTACCGGGGAGGAGCTGAGGATCGCCGCCGGGGCTCTTAGGACGGGGAAAGCCCCTGGCCGGGATGGGGTACCGTCGGAGGTGCTGAAGATCCTGGCTGAGAGCAGGCCGGAAGCATTGCTTCCGGTATATGATGCTTGTTTAGTCCAGGGCGTCTTCCCAATACGCTGGAAAACACAGCGGCTCGTGCTTGTTAGCAAGGGCAGGGCCGTTCCGACCCAGCCATCGGCTTATCGGCGACTTTGCATGTTGGATGGTACCGGCAAGCTGCTGGAGAAGCTACTGCAAAGAAGGCTGGCGGAGGCCGTGAGGATGGCTGGGGGGGCGGTCGGATAGACAGCATGGCTTCAGACCTGGCAGGTCAACGCTCGGGGCGATTGCTGATGTGGTTGAGTGCTTCGAGCGCGCTCAGAGCGAGAGGCGCTATTATCCGAAGCGCATAGTTGTCCTGGCAACACTCGACGTTCGGAATGCCTTCAACAGCCTACGATGGGCTGATGTTCTAGAGGCGCTACGGGGGAGGTTTCGTATTCCCGGATACTTGTATAGAATTCTCCGTAGTTATCTGGACGATCGGGTACTGTTGTACGATACGCCGACGGGGCGGAGGAGCAGGACGATCACGTCCGGCGCGGCCCAGGGATCTGTGCTGGGCCCGGACTTATGGAATCTGACCTACGATGGGATCTTAGGGGTGGAAATGCCCGAGGATTCTCAGCTCGTGGGATACGCGGATGATATAGCGGCGGTGATATTGGCGCGGGATATGGATGACGCCAGGGGGAAGCTGAACCGGGTCATGATTAGGACCCGGATGTGGCTTGAGGACCACGGCTTGGAATTGGCCGGGGAGAAGACCGAGGTGATGTTGATGACACGGGCACACATACCACTCGGCGTCGGCATGCGGATAGGGGATGTGTCTCTGGTTACCCAGAGTGCCATAAGGTATTTGGGCGTCAGACTCGACTGTAGGCTGACTTACTGGGCCCAAATACGGCACGTGGCGACTAGGGCGGCGAAGATGACTGGCATGTTGAGCAGACTCATGGCGAATGTCGGAGGACCGACACAGAGCAAGAGGAGGCTGATTATGGCGGTCACGAAGTCGATCTTGCTGCATGGGAGCGAGATTTGGGGAAATGTACTGGGTGAGAGAACCAAACGTAGGGTACTCGAGGCGGTACAGCGGCCCTTAGGGTTGCTTCGGCTTACCGCACGGTCTCGCGCGCTGCGGTCCTGGTGATATGTGGGGAAATACGCGTGGAAGTATTCGGAGGAAATTTGGGGAAGTTAACTACTTCCTGACACAATTCCTCTCGGGCCACGGATACTTCCGAAAGTACCTGTACCGGATGGGCAGGGCAGATGGTTCCGACTGCATTTACTGTGGTATTACGGATGATGATGCAGAACACACTTTCTTCGACTGCACCAGGTGGCATACTGAGAGAGGTGCAATGGCGCAGCGGGTTGGCGGGTTCGCTCCTGCCACCGTGATAGGGAGGATGCTCGGGTGTGAGGACAATTGGGACGCTGTGGCACAGTACGTGGGATACGTTCTGCGGAGGAAGAAGAGGGACCTCAATGCGCTGCTGCATAGCGGGCCCCCATCCGACGGGGACCAGGCGATACGGACCGGGGCCATGGCGCCGGCTGCGGACTTGGCGGACCCAGACGTGGGTGAGTGAAAGTGGTCCTGATTGGGACGTGGCTCTGGGCCTTCCCGAAGTAATGCGGAAAGCGGTTCCGGGGAGGAATCTACCCAGAGGAGGAGGAGGGAATTTTTTAGTGGCACCACCACTCGACGCAGAAGACGACGGTCTCTGTAAGTGCAAAGGCATTTTCAACCCTACCTCACACGCCAAAAAAAAAAAAAAAAAAAAAAAAATGGTGTAACAGCCAGAAAACAACCATTAGATTTTTACTTTTTTTTTTTTGAAATACGGATGCAATTTCATTTTATTTTCTTGCTCATTTTACGTACGACAAATCTTATGGTCTAAAGAACCCTTAATGTGAGGTTGTACTCGTTGAAAAATTATGTCAACCAAAAAGCTTTCCCTCCACCGAATATGCCATGTTATGCTACTATAATTTTCTGATGTGAATTGACTCAAATTCGAACGTGTTAAATTAGTGTAATATGAGTTAAAATTAATTATTACAAAAAGTGATATATTTTGCATTCTCATTATTTTAGTATTATATTATTATAATTATTACATTATTTACAACCAGTTTTCTTAACTTTCTCACAAAACTAACCAAACTTTGACGTTCGGCTCAAAAATACGTAACAAATTCTTGTATCAGCTGATGGGCGAATTTGCTAATGAGTTTACCTGGTAATTAATTTGCCTTGAGTCTACCTTGTATAAATATATCTTGGCTGGCGACAGCATTGTATTAATAAACTTATTAGCATTCATGTATCTCTTTAGTCCCTGTCCATATTGTGAAACATTTGCTGCAAAACTTTTGAGTTTGTGGACGAGAAGAGGAAGAGGAGTGGAAGTATGTACGCTGTTTCATGTACATGCAACTTTTGTTGAATTTCTTATTTGCATCTTTTGAGATGAGGTGTATTTGACGTTTCATTTTATTACTTTTCGTTTTGTATACTGTTAAGATCATCATAATAATAGCTACCCTGTTTTATTGTTAATTTTTTGTGAAATATAATCAAAAATTTAAAAAAAAAATATAAAATTATATAAAAATTATTATATAATTTTTCTTCTTAGCGGGCATTTTGCTTCAAATTATATCTTGTGCTTCAAATGTGTATCCAAAAAAAAATATTCACACCTTCTATCACAGGGTAGTTATTTTATATTTACATTCGGTATTGAGAAATGTCAAAAAAAATTAAAGAAAGAAGATAGAAGGGAGAAATAAAAAATACGAAACATGAAGCATAAGTTTCATGTATGGACACTGCAGAAGCTTCAAAAGAGAATTCAAAAAAGTTTTGCAGCAAATGTTTCACAATATGAACAGGGACATACAGCAATTTCAAATAAGCAGAAATGTTTCAGATATCATGTAGACACGGCCTTCTATTTTTCTAATGACATTTATACATACTTTTTATTGGACTTTCTTACTTTCTATTTTTCTGCGATTTGGTGATTGCGTTGTTGGAAGAAAACACCTAAAAATTTTCACCGAAAAGGAACCAAAAATACTAATTTAAATAAATTAATCATATTGAAAAAGTACATTTTTATTTGATATATATATAAACAGAGGTAAATTATGAGTAGCTATTTAAATCAATAATTGTTATATAAAAAAGTCGAAAATTTTTAACAATTATTAAATAAATTATAAATTCTGTAGTATTAAGAAGAAGAAATTCGACAAGGACAGTAGAAAAATCGAAACTAGGGCTGTCTACATAGTTCATAGAATATATATAATAATGGCAGAAGTAGAAAATGTTATAGCAGTGACTGTAACGGCACCAGTACCATTGACTGGAGCGGTAACAACAGAAATACCTATAGCACAAGAATCGTTTGGAAAGGCAACTGGTTCAGGAGTGGCTGGTCTGGAAAATGATTGCACAATTGATTTCAATCACACTTCAGGCGATTTGGGAACTTCACCCACACAAGAGAAGTCTAGTAATTCCCATCCCCATGACTCTGAATATGATACGGCAAGTGATTTGGAAGGTAATGAAGAATATGACGATGATGACGATATGGACGATAGTTTAACGGAAGATGACGATGAAGATAGTGATGAGACTGAGACCGAGGATGGTGATGAGGAAGATGACGAAGATGTTGATATAGGTTTACAAGGTCAGGAAAAAAATGATGCTGAAGCTCAAAAAAAGGTTGATGAAGATCGTAGTAACCCTCAGTACATACCTAAAAGGGGAACATTCTATGAACATGATGACCGTACAGCAGAAGTAGAAGTGGATGTTGTCTCGGGAGAGGGCCTAGAGCCGGGAGAAAGCCCATTGATCATCACAGGGGCTGCAGGTAGTGTGACTGGTTCAAAGACAACTACAACACCAACCATTTCGGCAGCATCTAAGACAATGAAGAAATGGCAACCAGCATCAGCTTTGGATCGCTGGTCGCACGATCGTTTTGATGCTTCTGAGCAGGCCCCTAAGTCAAGAAACGAGCTGCTAAATGCTTATGGGTATGATATACGCACTGAAGATGCACCACCAAAAGCTCGAAGAAGACGTCGTTATGGACGTGGTCCTAGTAAATATAATCGCAATTGGGAAGATGAAAGTGCCTACTTAAAGACCAATAATAAAGAGCGTAAACCATTAAAACCTTCAGATTTCCCAGCATTAAATGAAAAGTCGTCTAAACCCAGGCGGCCTAGACGCACTAGAGAGGAAAAAGAAAATCGCTTGGAAAAAAGAAAACGTGATGCTAAAACTGAAGAGGGAATACCAGAGAGGGTTGAGAAAATAGTATCATCACCTAGAAACCATTATATCGATGATCACGATCATAGAGATGAATCACGTACTGAAAAGAGCGAAAGGAATAATGAATTTGCATATAAACAACAAAGTCGTCAAAAATCGTACAACAATCGAGGACAAGGACAAAGTCAAATGCCTGCTGGTCGTCAAGCAGCAATGGAGTTTAAGCAAAAAAATAGACAAAACTATCAAAACTCTACAACAGCTTCATCAAATATGAATTCGACTAGTTTGTCTAGCCGTTTAGAGGCTCAAAGACAACCCCAACAGCAACACCAAATACAAAATATTAGAAGAAAAACAACTAACGGTAGCGGAAATATAAAAGACCACAATCAACCAATATCTATTCAAAATCAACTACAATCTCAAAGTTTTGAAGGTTACAATAAAAAAAAACATTTGGAACAAAGCTACCAACTAAATCATTCACCACTACCGCAACAACAAACTCATCAACAGCCCCAGTCCGCATTGCTAAGCCACAATATGAACAGACAAAATTCTCAAATACAAAAGGCGCCACAGCAACCAACTTCGAATTTATCACAGCGGTTGCAGCAAGTGCAAAACCGAAATGATCCTAGTCATGTGGGAAGCGTACAAATGCACGCCCTGGCTACACAAAATCAACAGCAACAACAAATAATGCAACAGCAGGCTGCCAATATAATGCTAAGTGCACCACAACAACAACAGCCACAAAATCAAAACTTAGGCCAACCAATGGAGCAAAGGGGTCCACCCAAGAGATATTCTAGTCTAAGACGTTCTCAGCATGATGCCCAGCATATAGCTGATCACCAACAATTACAACAAATTCATTTGCAACAGCAAAGTCAGGCACCTCCATCTATGATGATACCAACTGATCAAGCTATGATTCAAGCGAATATCATGCAAATGTATCATCAAGAAAATTTACAGGCCCAAATGCAAGCTCTACAAGTATCCCAACAGTCCTCGGTAGCTAAACCGACCAATTATGTAGGTCAAGGGACCCAAGCCCCGCCACAACAACCGTACCCTGGGCCCACGCCTGCACCTACTGGCTATTACGTGGCATCTCCTGAAGCATACACAGCAGCGGCTACTGCAGCTGTTACAGCCCAAGCCACCCAAGCTGCCGCCTCTTATGCAGCTCAGCAAGCGAATCCAAACTATTTGTCTCAACAGCAAACTGCTGCTGCAGGCAGTTTAGTTTACAGCAGTCCTAATAATACTCCACAACAGACAGTAGCCACTGCTGCAGCCTACGGCCCGTCTGGTCAAGTAAGCGTTGTACCGCAACAACAAACTGGAGCAGGAACGTCAGGTGGATATCAGAACTATAATACCGTAGGAGGAACTACTTACTTCGTACCACCACCCACACAACCTTCGTCACGACCAGTTTCTTTACCTCAAAGAAGACCTACCAATGCAATACCCATACTGCCACCATCTGAAAAGAATAAACAACAAAAACAACAAGACTCGAAAAACGATGATTCCAAAGCTTCACCTAACCAGCAATCGAACTCAAATCAACCTCCAATAGGTTCAGCTGAAAATATCGATCATATTATAGACAATATGTTTGTGCAGAGGCCAGCTTTTCAACCACCTCCATCAACAACAACGACAACACCAACCACAGCTAGTACTTCTTTAAAATCACCTACATCTTCTACAGATGTATCAACTGTTGATAGTTATAATATAGCTAACACGTCTCCACAGGATAATATTACTCTGACAAATGAAAACATAAATAAATCTAACAATGATACTTCCACAACGGCAGCCGTAGTATCATCGCCCATAACTAATACAACAACTAGCACCACTACTGAAGGCACCAATAATAATCCAATATTAACACAAGAATGAGAACAAAAGAAGCGTTATTACTATAACACTCAATATCAACATCAACAACATCCGCATACTCATCCTAGCTTTCTAACACAACAACCACAACATACAAATCATCATAACAATAATAACGTAAATTTATTAATTAACAAGCGTAAGTTTTATTAACAAAAAACCAAAAATGTTTTTGCAAACAATAAAAAAATATAACAAAAGCAACGAGTACGCTGGCTCTCATCACAACCCATATTTATTTACATAAAATATTATAATTGAAAAATACCATATGAGATACGTTGGCATTTTCATGAAAAATTAAATTTTTTTTAGTCTAAATTCGAAAAAAAAATTATTTTATTTGCTAAAAAATTTCTATTTTAGTCTGAACTCTTCTAATTGCATTGGAAAAAACACATGCATATATGTGTGCTATGAAGTTACTAACTTTAAAGCTATTGTACATATAAGCGGTAAACAAATTTGTTATTTTATTATTTTTATTTTAAGCTTTTATGATGTAAAATTCATTATCTTCGACTGGAGGTTTATTGTTTTTATTAATTTAAAAACTGAAGTCTGTAACGTTTTTTTTTTTTTATTAAAAACTTTTGTTAACAAAAATTTTTTTTCATTTAATTTTTATTTCGGGTAAAAAATTACCATCTATATTTAATTGAAAATTTACACTTATAATATAATAATTTTTCGTTAATCCAGCAATTATTATATCTGCTGCTTTAAAAATTTTTAAAGTATACTTAAACGGCATAAGTTATAGTTTAAAATAATTTTTTTCATTTAGAAATATTTGTAAAACACTTTTTAAACAATTTTAATTTGCTTATTTTACATTGTGCTTATAACATTTACAATCACCCTTATTCTGTGTTTTGATTACCTTCCCGCATTCAGTTACGCACGGATCGAAAAAAGGTATTCTGCAAAAAAACTTAATCGAAAGAAAAAGAACAAGAAAAGAGTATATTTAAAGCAGCAGCTTTGCTATGAAACGTGTGAAATAGACACAGAAAAACAAGCAATTTTGTAAACATTTAGTAAAAACTTAAATTTAGTGCAAAAAAAAAACAGTGATAAATGAAATAAATAATAAAAAATTATATATTGTGGGAACTATAACATCATATATTAATATAAGTTAAGTACGGAAAGAAATAAAAAAGGCAGAATATAAGTAAACAGTATTTGTGCCCAAACTATTCCAGTCTGAAGAAACCTGTAGTGCCGGAGGTTGTATCATTGTAGACGATTTTAATTTCAAGAAAAATTGGAATCGATAGCAGCGGCATTGTTTTTAGGAGAGGAAAATAACACGTTCCAGAATACAGTCAAGAATTGAAAAACAGAGATAGAGAAATCCGCAGGCTTTTCGTACTGTTCAGGTGTTAAATAAGTTTTTAACATTTCAGTACAACAAACAAATAATTTATTACATTTCATACATACATTTCTTCAAACAAACAAAAATTAAAAAACTTTCCGTTAGTAAAGTTATAAATTACAAAAACGTAGTTACGATCGTAATGCAGACTACATGCAATCGAAAAGAAACGGGACGCAGAATACCAAAGTTGGCAAACGGAGAAAATTTCGATTCGAATCGAAACACAGAATAAGGGCGATTAAATGCTTCTTTTTTCTTTAACTCTCTAAATAAGTGTAGTATTTTATTAAAATAGTACAGATGAAAATAAAATATTCGTTAATACTATTTTGAAGAAATAGAAAATTAATAAGTATATCATCTATGTAAATTAGTTGATTTCTATATATTGTATTCTGCATTAAAATGAATGTTTTAAATAATAAAGAAAATTAAAGAAATGCAATAATCTAGAGAATGATATTTATTATGTTACTAGCTACAACCCGGCGTGCTTCGTTACATCCATCTAAATTAAAAAAAAAATAAAGTATGTGTTCATGATTTTATATTGAAAATGTTTTTTTTTTAAACGGCAAATAATACAATTTTTATAGATTCTGTGCATTTTGACAGTGTCTTGTAGCTTGCATTTTTATAGCAAACTATGTACTTTTTCTTAGAAATAGCAGGTAGAAAATTTCTGTACAGACCAAAAACTTTTCTAAATGAAAAAATTAAGCTAAGAATACTTACCCATATAACTAATATCACTTGCGCCAACGGCAGGTAAATAAATTTTTATAGGTTTTTAGTATTTTGACAGTTTCTCTCGGTCGATCGAATTTTTTTTGTAAATTTTTTTTAATGAAAAAAAAAACAAGCGTAGACACGGAAGATACTTGCTTTATTTAGTTTATACCTATTTGCTCTTAATTGGAGCTGCCAGAATACTGTGAAAATTATAAGAATATCAGCCGTTTAGCTGTCTATAAGGCACAAACAAACAAACAAACACTTGTCGAATTCCGCCTACTTTTCGACTGATGATTTGCACTGATCATTAAGTTACTCAGTCCAAATACAGAAACATTAACTTTAACCGTTCTCAAGATATTCAAAAATAAATATTTACTTTGTATGGGCGTGGCAAGGCCAAGTTGGAATTTTTGAAATTTTGCTGTCTATAAGGTACAAACACACATATACATCCATATATACATTATATATATATTTTTTTTTTATCTGGGACCAGCACTCAGGAGATGACTCCTACACATGCGAAGCATTGTGCTGGAACTATAGGAAAGGGATAGTAGGAGAAACGACAGGAGGTGAAGCTTACTTATTTTTGTAGCTCTGCTTTCGCACGTTCTTTGTTTATACTTTTTTTTTTTTTTTAGCAGTGCTGAAGCTTCGGTTCAGTAGCCATTTTTATTATTGTTTTACTTCGCCGGTGCTACACAATACCGACGAAGGAGGGCGTTCTGATGCGATTGCTATCAGCTGAATCCGGTATTGTTCAGTGACCAGTGACTATGCCTTCGCCACTGAAACCTTCCGACAACAACTGACACACAAATACACGCTAATGCACATCAGAAAAATGCGAGATGTTTATTTTTAATTTAAAATTTTTTAGTCTGAAACTGGGGTTGAACCCAGGTCTGTTTTTGGATTTGTAGTCAACGTGCAGACTACCATCCATCGTGCCATCGCCACCCTATACGGTGTTCTTTTGTTTTATGTATGTATATTAAAAATGTACTTGAAAAAATCAGTTAGTGCTCTTTATAGTCTTAAAAATTTCAAAAATATACAAAATCTTTTTGTTTATTCTTATATAATGCATAACAGGTTTTCTTTTCCAAAGTGTGCACATACTAAATAGGATTTGAAGCATAAAAACGATTTACAAATGAAATGAAAGCAAGTTTACAGCTCCGCTTTTACTCCAATGACCCAGCTTTCCCTTACGAAATCACTGTCAGTGGTAATATGTCATCGCCAATAGCGATATTAAAAAAAATCACAATTAGTCACAAATGTATGTATTTGCAGGCTTACTTACATATGTACATGTGGAATATAAAAATTAACTTATCTCAACAATACATCAAATTGAAGAAATATACAATTATTAATAAGGCAGCACATTAAGATGAATTTATTGCATTCGTTTCTTCAGTTCTTCTAAAGTTTTGACTCCGTTACTCCATCTAGTAACATTTTCATTTTGCGAAATGTATTTATGAAAGATTGATTAAATTTGTGAGCACTAGTTTTTTGGCTGTCGCGAAAAGCAGAAGTTTGTATAAAAATGCTAAAAATTAATAAAAGAAAGTTAAATTATTAAAAAAAATAATAATAAAATAAACATACTGTTCCCCCGTTATAGTGTAAAAAACACCATAACCATCCAGAACCATGGGAGCGACAAACCCAACATTCACAGAATATCCTAAAGTGCTTGTAGATAATATAAAATTGCCGCCACCTCCTGACTTCAGGTATAAAGGATCCGAATATAAATCGGGTATATCAATTTCGTTTTCATAAGCTACACACCACAAACCAAATAGATGCCGATCAACTCCATTACCTTTACGAGCCTCATTCATCATATATTTATGGTGATTGACAGCTTTACGAAAAGCACCAACAATTTCCGTTGCCGTGGAATTCTTATTTCGAGCAATTTTAATAAATTTATATACTTCACTAGTGCAAGATCGTAAAGTTTCTGTGCGACCATTGTAATAATGACGCATCAAAGCCGTTTCGTAAGTAGCTGCAATACTGAAAGCCACATATAATGTAACGTAATTATAAAATGTAAAAAAATTTTTTCTTAAAACTTACTCTTCGTGTAGTTCACTGTATGCCAATTGCAAAATGACTTGAACAAAAGAGTCTGGATGTAATTTGCAAGCTTTTATGTAATCCTTGCCATAATCTTGAAAAATTTCATGAGTTGACAACACATCATTACGCTAAAATAAACAACAAATTCCAACTTGGATTCATTGATCTGGACAGACATATCGTTACATTAATATAGAAAGACCCTTAATAATAATTTACTTAACAGGAAAAGGAAACATTTTCATAAAAATTAAGGTATTGTGGATGTGTTTATTTTTTTTTAAATGAGTTTCTTATTAAATTCTCTAACCAATTCTCTGTTGGAACCCACAAACTTTTTTTTAATCGTTATTTAACTAGGAAAATTAGTTAGGGACTTTATATATTAAAGTAACGATATGAATGTATGTATGTAATTTTTTAAAACTTCGAGTTTACCCTAGCGTCACAACTTTCTTTAACTCGTTCAGTTTCTGTTCTTATGATGTCATTTAAATCAAATTTTATTTCTGTAATTGGTACCACAACTGTTGATTTGAAATCTGTCCAATCCGGCTCTGCCACTTCTAGTAAGCTGAGTTGTATAAACAAAATATAGCTAACACTAATTGTGCCATCATAACATGAATGCTAAATTTAAATATCTATTTAATTAGTGTCCATTTTGCATCATTATTTAATTTATGTATACATATATACCTCTCCTATACACGCAAATTTTCCATTTTTATAACTGATTAAGGTACTACTGCGATCGCCCCATTTTGAATGGTAGTCGCCATATACAGCTACTTGTGAAATCTCGGCATAGTCTTGGGGCTCATTTTCATCCAGCACTAACACCATATTTGAACTCTCTATTAGTCGCAAAGTATGTTTATTATTAGGTGATAACTCCATTAAAAGAGTGCGATTCTGCAAAGAAAATAATATTCAGGAACTTACAAAAGCATTTTTAGGGAACGGGATATTCATATGTATGTATGACCGCATGTGCATTAAATATGCAGTGAAAACTAAGAATTAAAATAATATGCTCTTAAAAAATGAGAAATATGATTCTTGTTCAACAAATCAAATACATTTGCATACATAAAAAATTTAAGTAAACAACTAAATAAAAAATAAAATTGTATTTTAATTTATATTTTTAGAAGAGATAATATGTACATATATCCTCTTTAAGGTTTGCAACAAATTATTGACTTATAAAGAACCTTTTCTACTTCACCGAATTAAGTTATACACATTGAAAATATTAATTCAACACTTAATGATATATGCCGCCATTGTTATTATTATTTTTATTTTAAGATAACGATTACTTAACATCATAGTTCAAAGGTTGTTTTGTAAAAATAATTTAACGACTAATAATTTTAAAACAACTTAATTTGAATCTCTAGATAATTTAAATTATTTTCTACGTCCCTTGAAAAACATTCGATAAATTGAGAAAAAAAATCAGATAATTGGTCCCATATAAAATTGATTTAATTTGAAATTATTAAAAGGGCATCTTTATCGCCGACACACTATAATTTGAATTATTTTAATGTGCTGTGTTTTAACAAAAAATAATCCAAATTATACTTTAGTTTATATGCATTGCTCTAGACATAGAAATAACACTTTGCTTTCAAACTTTTATGAACTTGAATCTTTCTTTAGCCTCTGGAATTTAAAATTACGAGAGTCAAGTGTTTATAGACTATGCACTGAGAACAAGAATATTGTTAATCTGCATTTGCATTTGCATTGTGTATAATGTAGCACAAATTTTGAGAAAACAGTGATAAGCGTGATTCAATAAATTATTTTTTGCTTTTAAAAAAGTGTAACGTACATTATTTTGTATATGATTCTAATTTTAAAATTGTGCTTTTTCCCGAAAAAAATATATGTCAAATGTATTATTACATACTTTATGATATTCTCATAAAGTATTTTTTACAAAAGTAAAATATATAAATATATAAAATAATAAAATAAATTCAGTTAATATACAGTACATTATTTTGTTTAACAAAAGAAAAACATATGGGAATCGGTTGACCTGCAGCCCATTCCTGAAACTTACCGCTCACTTTAACTCAATCAAAGTTAATTTGCAGCATTCGACAAGTTTTTAAGTAAAGAAAAATTAATGCGTGTCGATAATAGACTTGACAAGAAATTACGGAGTAATTCAAAACAAAAAATTTTTTTTTGAAATTTTTCAACTCTCGGACTTCAGACTTTCGTCAAATTTGCGACATCCCATACATTTTTTATGTGAAAAATAAATGTACAGTCATATGATAAAAACGAATATCGCTTACCACTGCCCAATTAGTTCGGTCGTCATGTGTTAAAATTGGCACACAATCACCCATAGGTTCATAATCTATTACATTGCGTATTCTTTGAAGTATTATAAAAATTTCTTGAGGTGTAATTATAGATCCATCGTTGATATGTAAACAATCAAACATAAAAATGCGACCTTTTCCCGAAATCATACAGTGAGAAGGTGTTTTACCATCTTTAACTGAAAATTTGAACAAGAAAAATGTAAATATACATACATATATAAATGTATTAAGAGATTGTTCCGCACTTACTAGTCTTAAAATATGATTCAATATGATCAATTTCCAAACCCGGAATGCGACTTGTAGAATAGAAATGTTTATACAGGACTGAAGAATATTTTATTTTGCCGCCATTCGAAGATAAAGGTTTTAGAGTTCCCTTGTGTAATAAATCCCAAAACTCAATAGTGTGATAAGTCAAGCGAGCTAGATTCTGTTAATCATTATTAAATGAAAATTAGAACTACATATTTCAATTAATACCTTTAAAGCCATTTCAGGAGTTTCAGGCCGGCCAATAACATTCAATTTAATAGGCATAGCCATAACAATATAGGGATTTAATGGTAATTTTAACATGTGATAGGCATATTTGTCCCACCACTCACCTAACCAATTTTTCATATTTTTCGCTCTTTCCTTCAACTTTTCATGTAAATCGCCACCAATTCCATTTTCAAATTCCTTTATTACCTTCAAAGTGACAGCTAACTCTTTTTGTGTTCCAAAAGGTTTAACACTTTCAAAATATCTTTCCATAGTATCATGTAAATCTGACAATGGCAGTGCCGGTAAATCTTCATCGAAATCATATGTTTTCGGTTGATTTTCATTAATGAAGTAAATAGATGCACGATCCATCATGTGAAAAAATTTAATTAATGGCTCTGTAATACGAAATATGTATGTATATATGTTTTTTTATTCTTATTAATAGTTTAACATGCAACATTTGTATGTATTTACCTTTTTGGCCTGAATTCTCTGGAAAAACTGTTTGAACTGTTATTTATATTGCAATTTGAAAATCTTTTTTTCGGTTAGTATTTAATTACGTAAGTTAATTACTAATAATTATGTATTGAGATTATATAAACAAATTTTCTGAACTTTTTCACACTTAAATGTATTTTACGAGCGTCTCTCCAAAGAAAAATAAAATTATGTAGGGTGATGAAAATTGAAAATTAAGAGGAAAATATAAAATGAAAAAAGTCTCGGCAACGCATAGTTTTCGAGTTATGAACCCCTGAATTTTTCATATAAAAATGAGATTCTTTTACGCTGAAAGCACGCTTTTGCAGTGGCGGGACTTCGAACTGTCGGTTTTTTTTAAATGTTCATTTCTCGAATGTCGAATAGTCCGAATTTTTCTCAATGAAAAAAGCGGGTGTCGAATTTTTTCAGAAATGTTTATCTCGACCAAAAAAAAACGGGAAGACTGCGCAACACTATAAAAATTTCTTACAAAACATACTAATATTGATTTCTGTATAGCTTGAAGTAATACTTTTTTTTTAATAAAAAACACGGTCATCAGTTTTTTCTGAATTTGCAAAAACGATACCGGTTTTTTCAAATATTCGAACTATTCAAAAACTGATCTCTTAAAAATGTCGAATAATTGATCAGCCTAGATTCTCCACACGAATTAAGTTGCCGATATTCTTTTTCATTTTTAAAATTTTTTTTAAATTTATTTATTTAGTTAATGAAGCTCAAAGGGCCATATACATATGTATGTACATATGATTAACAAGTAATGAAATATGCTTAACAATTATTTTTATGTATATTCTCTTAATTTTCAATTGTCTATCTTCCTGTATAACTGTTTTTTATTTTGAGAAACGGCCGTAAACTAGATTTGTTCTCTTTTTCAAATATGTATGTACATAAATGGTTGAAAGTATGTATGCATGTAAGTATATACTTTAACTGGATAACGTCGAGGAACACAGCTAATGTTCGTTTTGAGTACAATAAGAACCACATTTGAACTTTGATACTCAGACATAATTATTATTATCTGTTTATAACAATTAGCACTGTTGTAATTTCAATAACGAAATGCCAATACGATATAATAAATCTTCAACAAACTGGAGAGTATAAATACACCTATGTATGTGCACCCATGCATATTTCTGCATAATATAAAAATCTGCACGTAAGATCAAAGTTCATTTTAAAGATCGGCTATGAAAGTACTCAAAATTGTATGCTTAAAAAGAATTTTGTTATCATGACCTGAGCGTACTCATACTTGTTTCCAATATAAATGCTATTCATTCGGAGCGGTATAACAGTAAATTCAAGAACTCGATCTCACAATTCGGTGACACAATCGTTGTTTAAACTTTAGCATTTTTGACTCTATTGAATTTTACTGAAGAACACCATCCTCCAGTTACTTGCTCAATAAATACATACATAATTGCAAATCTTGATGTACACTATTTACCACTTCAACAGCTGGTACTATTAGTATCACTGTGCTGACCTGTAAATATTTTACTTTATCGCAAAATATACAAACTTTATTCCAATTGCATTTAAACACAACCGAACGTCATTAAACCACAAACAAGACTGAATTACTCAAAGTGCGGCAAAAAGCTTCAGCAAAGTAAAGAGAAAACAGCATGCTAAAAATACACCACTCACTATTAAAAGTGAAAGTTTACATGTTAAAATAAGTTCACACGGAATATTTCTATACAGATTTCGATATTTTATTTTCAAAAATAGAGTCAATAAAGTCCTGGAGTCGCCACTTGGGCATAAAAAGATTTACATATGTATATAATACGGGTAACATTTGGAAAACCACTTTAGAAAAGGCAGGTAAAGTCAAGATACATGTCCATATACATATATGGTATGTATGTATGTATGTAATGTATGTGTTCATTCCAAATTTATTTTATAAATAAATTTATGAAATATGATCATAATGCGGTGATATTGGTATAAATATCTTTTATATAATGTTTACTAATCATAATTTTATGTTATGTGGGTCTGGTATATCTTTTAAAGTACCATCTACATGTTCTTGAAATGGAACAATAAATCAAAACATTCAGTTACATAACAAAAGCCCCATATACATATGGATCTGGTTATTAAGTGTCTTTTTCTGGCTTGCACAGGGTGTCCCAAAATAAGCAAATGTGTTTGAATTCCTTATAACTTTTTTATTTTTTTGTTTTCAGTATTTTGTAAAGAGGACTTGGGGGATTTAAAATGAAACAGTGCCAAAATCGTTGAACTTTATTTCAGAAGAAAATTATTTATGAGCGACGAATCCCATTGCGAAATGAATAAGTTCGTTAATAGGCAAAGGGCTATTGAAATTCCAAAAGTAGTTCATCAGCGAAAATTACACCCACTTAAGTGTACCGTTTGGAGCAGTGTTTCGTTGGAAAGAATAATTGGCCCATATTTTTTTGAAAATGAACACAGTGTCGCCGTTTCCATCACTTTTGTTAGATATTGGACAATGTTGGAAAATTTTTTAAGGCCAGCCGTGGAAAAACATCCGCAGCTATGGTTCCAACAGGATGGAGCTACAGAGCAAACTACGAAGGACACAATGGGTCTTTTAATTCAAATCCCTTCAGTCATTTTGGCCCACTCTGAATTAAAAATTTACACATAAAAGAGAAATTGTTGAATACAGGTTGCAACGTCGTTGTCAAAATTTAGCCGATATTTAATAAAATTAATTTGTGATTTGGCCTCTCTTAAATCGATATGCAACAGCTTGCATTTCAAAGCTTACGTTCAGTAGAAATCAAGGCTGAACGAATTATCGGTCATTGCATATATGTAACTAAGTTTCTATCATTTTCTTAAGGGCAATATGAGAAATTTGATCGCAACTTCTGTGTACATGTGATAATCAGCGTCGATGGATACATCGGACACTGCTGACCTGTCAGCGTTGATGGATATATCGGTAACTGCTGACTAGTCAGCGTGGACGGATATATCGGTCACTGCCGACGGATATCCCAATTGAAAAGTTTTTTTCGACGCGGATAGTTACTTCCTCTTAGCCGAGAACCTGCTGCAGAAGTACCAGAATGCATAAACCGAAAAAAAGGTGTCAATGGGATTCACAAAAAATTAATTTTATCAATCAGCAATGACAATCATATGTTCGGGCAAATATAATATTTCTGCAAATTTATGTTCTACTCAAAGCATATTAATACGTACACTGTTTTGACAACTTGAATAAAATTGTTGAATTTGTAAAAAATATGCTGTTGTTGTAGGGAAGAGTTCACCTGGTATGAATTCGCCTTGCATGTGTTGTTCTATCGCGTTTTTGTACAACAACACTCGTTTTTTGTCTGCGGTATGTCAAAATCAATTGAAGCAAATATTACAAAGAAAACGTGTTTTTCTTATGAACAAAAAGTATGTAAGATTGAATTTTTTTAAAATCATTTGATTTAAAATACGAATACAAATGTTTCCTCCAAAAATATAATTCAAATTCATTTACACTGCAGCCACACGTACAATTTTTACTTTGAAATTTTTTTCACAAACAGCTGCACGCAAGTTTTGAGCAATTTAAAAGCAAATTCATTTATCAAGATATAGGTACCAGCTGTTTTCTTCCCCATAATTTGAAACAAAAATTGCTCAAAGAATTTGAAATCAAATTTTCATAAAATTTTAATAATAATAATAAAAAAAAGCAAGGGAATATTAAAATTTGAAAGGCAAAATTTGAACGCGTAACCCCGAAGTTAAACACTTTGTATGATGTATTATAATCGCAAACTTATGAAGGGAGCATTTAGTCTTAAAATTCGGAGTCTGGCAGCGCTAATGCAAAATTAGGTAGCCTGAGAATGTGTAACAGCTGCACTACATTATTCGTTGCTGATAAAAGTATTGTAAACATTGGATCAGTTATTACCACAGAACCTTTATAAATTAAATCTTTTCTTATAAATTATGTAATTTTATAATATATTAGTTAGGAAACATTATTTAATCTAAAATATGAATAAATATAATTAAAGAGAAATTTTAAGCTATAATTATATATATGTACATAAATTAGCAACTGTGTTCATTGCACCGTTTTAACTAAAAGTTCAATGTTTGATGAATTCAT
This sequence comes from Dexiosoma caninum, assembly GCA_963924685.1. NCBI lineage: Eukaryota > Metazoa > Arthropoda > Insecta > Diptera > Tachinidae > Dexiosoma > Dexiosoma caninum. The sequence continues at coordinate 90,848,801 of OZ004725.1, forward strand.
TGTTTTTGTTAATGTAGTGCTACTAAAGAAACCCACAATTTTCAATTAAATTATTCTTTTATTTTTTCAAAGGGGGTCATGTTACCCTCAACAGGCTTATTTAAAAGTTATCTATGCCCCTACTATGACGGGTGTGTCGGAACGAATACGCGTAATGACATTGAAACAGGAGTCTCTGCGGCAGCGACGTGCCATCGACCCTATTGTCATTTTAAGCATGTTCGGAAAGGTATAGTAAACCATTTTCAAGAAAATATATATAAACTTATAATACATACATATATATATATGATTTTTGAAAACTACTGTTTTTTTTTGTTATTTAAAGAAGAAGGCGAAATGTCTTCAGCTATAGTTACTGCAAATCTTCAGCCTGCACCAGAATATAAAGCAACACCAAAATTATTGGCATTGCCTTTGCCGGAATTACCACTACCGACAGCTATTAAGAAAAAAACTAAAAATTTAGAATATCAACCAGAAAAGCCGGCTATAAATGCTTCCCCATCAAAAACGCGAAAATCTCATGATTCTGTACCAGTGTATATTCCAGCACCGACTTTAAAGCAGCACGGCAACAGTTCAAAAAATATGATTCTAAATCTCGATGATTGTAATGATGAGTTGAATGAATTGACAGGTATTATAGACAACGATGATTTGACGGAAGAGGCAAAATTTTCTGACGATGAAGCCCCATCTGAAAAAGATATAAAGAAAGAAATTTTAGAAGAGGAGCCTAAAGAAAAAGACGAGCCATCCAACAAATCAAATACTAATAGCGAAAGTAAAGATAAAATCAAAAGACCAGATTCTTCAATATCATCTCATTCTCAGAGCCGACACAAACATCACAAATCATCTAGATCTAAAGGAACGGAAACAGAAAAGTCTGAAAATGAAAAAAGAAAAAATAGGGATTCAAAGCAATGTGAAAGACCGAAAGATGAAAAACAAACACATAAGACATCTTCAAGACACAAATCATCGTCTTCATCACACAAATCATCATCACGGGATAAAGACAGAAAAGAATCAAAATCGAAGGAACTGCATTCAGATAGAAACCGCAACGTTTCATCCAGCTCATCTTCAAAAACAAAATCTTCATCCTCTTCTAAAAAGTTTTCGTCTTCTCCAAGTGAGCATTTACCAGCTTCATCGTCTTCTGTCACTAAACCCTCAAAGGAATCTTTAGTTTTAAAGAACGAAAGCTTGGATTTAGAAACGGAGGACTCGTTAGCAGTATTTGCAACTTCAGAAGAGGATATTATGAAAGAATGCGAAATGATTTATGATCAATTGGAACTACAATATGCAAATTTACAAAACAACAATGCAGGTAGTGAAAAACTAAAAGAAAATACTGAAAAGGCAAAAGAGACATTAAAACGCAAAGAAGAAGAAGAAGAGGATGTACAAAATGGTCCGAGTAAAAAGCGTGTTGCATATGAAAATGCTGAAAAACAGAAGATTCAGATACCCGTTGCTGCCCACAAACCTGATCACCGAAGAAATGCTATGCAGGTATTTTATCATATAATATGTTTGCTTTAAGATAACATAATTTTTGTAAGGAAATACGAAGTACTAACTGAAATTCATATGGCGCATCAAATAAGTTTAAAACTAGTTGTATTTCAGAATGAATGCTCACTTTTTTTGATGAAGTATTTCAAAAAATATTCTAGTTTACACATATCAAGTTTAGTTTTTTTTTTTATCTTGGAGCAGCACTCAGGAGATGACTCCTACACATGCAGTGTATTGTGCTGGAACTAGAGGAAAGGGATAGTAGGAGAAGTGATAGGAGTTGAAGCTTCACTATTTTACAACACTGCTTTTACACGTTATTGGTTTTATAGCAGTGTGGTATCGTCTCTGATGTCGAGGAGACGTATTAAATTTTGAAGCTTCGTTTTTGTAGCCATTTTTTAGTAATTATTTTACTTCGGCGGCGCATCACGACGATGTTTTTATGAGTGTAAAACTGGGGTTGAACCCAGGAAATTTTTCGTTCTGTAGTCAACGTGCAGATCACTTCGACCATCGCCAGCCTCTTGATTAGTTTTTGTTAATTTTTTAGTGCACTTGAGTTAACATTTTTTTCATTAAATTTTGCTGGCTTTACCTTTTGTTTGTGCAAGAAGTTGCATCGTGGTTATAAAAGAAAAATAGTTACATAAAATGGTGTCAACATAACAACAGATACACAGCAACTTTGATTAACAAATTGAGGAAAACACGCAACTATCAAATTACTACATGTCTCTTCTCTACACTATCCGTTTCTAAGCAATTCCGGTGCTATGCATTTCATTCGTAGGGAACATCCTCTTAGCACTGGTCCAAGGAAAAATTTATTAAGTGAATGAAATAATTAACATTAAATTATTTTTGACATAAATTATTTGTAGGCAATATTTAATCGACAGGAGTCACTTAAACGCAAACATGAAGAGGAGACAGCTGCAGCAGCGGCTGCGTTAAGGGAAGCTGAAGATAAAGTTCGCGAGGCAAATGAAGCTTTAAGAAAGGTTAAAGAAAAAGCACTTACACCACTTATACCAAAATCGTACTTAAAACTACCTTCAAAACCAATAGGTTAATAAAACTCATGAAATATACAAATTATTCTTAAATAATAATTTTTACTAACAGGCCGTTCAATGATTGCTCCTGTTGCAAATATTATTGCTCTAGAACGGGCTAAAAAGAAAGTAGAAGAATTGAGAGCAGAGAAAAGGCTTGCATTTACTCCAGCGCAAACTAGTCGAGCTGGTTCGAGAGTAGCTCACAAGATAAGCGAAAAAACTACAATAACAGAAGTTGTTAAACAACCCAAACCCCCAGTTTTGGAATCAAATTCAACAAAAATTTCTTTTAATATACGCATGCAGTATTATGATTTGATGGTTAAGCACTGTCTGGCTATGTATCCCAATACAGCAGATGCTTGGGAAAGGGTATTTATATTATAAATTGTACTCAATACCTGATATTTTTATACTTTTACAATGCAGGCCCAGACAGAAGAATTGGCTGTTTTTAAAAAATGTAATACTCCTATTATATATAAAAGCAGTGCTATGTTATCTATAAATAAATTAAGAAAAGAAGCAACAGGTAATTTATTTATAATAGTCAATAATTTAGAAAATTTATATGAAAATCGTTCTTATTTGAACTTTTTCTATAGATTCTGGTAATAAACCTTCAAATTCCAATAAAATAATATCACACGAAGTAGTTTTAGCGGGTAAATTAGCAAATAATACTTCGTGGAGTGTACAAAAGAAAATGTAAGTATTTTCAAAGTATTTTTTTAATATTTAAACAAACTTTTTCATTTATTCAACTTTAGTAAAATTTTTTAATTAACATTTATAAGTAAAACATTTTTTCAAATTATTCAGCCATTCAAATAACAAATATTCAAAAATAACAAAATTCACCTTTTCTTTTGAACAAACCCCGCATATGTATGGATGTATATTTCACATTCGCCTAACATTTACATCTTGTTTCTATAAAGTTTTTAATTTGGTGGTCAGAGAAATTTGTTTCAATTTTGATAGTTTCATATATACTATATATACGAAAGTTTAATTAGCTAACTAATCGTCTTACTTAATTACTTCCAGTCAATAAAAAATAACAAATATATATTAATGAATTTCTAGCAAAACTGATGCTACATCAGGTAGTGGACCATTTGATAAGTTGCGTAGCAATAAAGCATATGACATGATTTACGATTTACGTTTAACCGAGGAACTATTGTTATCAAATGGTTTCCCAAGGCCGGGCAAAAAGCACGGCACCGCAATAATACAATGTACTAAACCAATGCGTAAGCCCAATGATACCGAACGTTATTGCAGTCGTTGCGGAAAAGTCTTCAACTCACAAATGTATAATGAGGTGTGTGTTGACAAGTGCAATTATCATCCGAAAAGTACAGGTTATAAAAGAGGTTTGTTTTCTTAGAACTCAAAAATGTTTGTTTTGTACTATTTTTCTTATTTAATTTTTCATTCGTTTTTTAAGGATTTGTAGATAATTATCATCGCTGCTGTCAGCAACCAGCTGGTACACCTGGCTGCAGTTATGCCAATTATCATGTTACTGATTTTGTTGATGTGGAGAATCTTACTGGTTATGTGACAACAATTGATAAGGCCGGACTGGCAGATGGTACAGAATATATAGGGACGAAAAAGGATATTTATGCTTTAGATTGCGAAATGTGCTATACCACCCATGGCGTAGAATTGACACGTGTCACTGTTGTTGATATTAATTCTCGAACGGTTTATGATGCTTTGATAAATCCAGATAATAAAATTATTGATTATAATACTACGTAAGTATTAAGATATATGTACATAAAAAAAGGAATGCAATTGGATGTATGTACATACATACATACGTATGTAAGGAATATTCCTTGGGTGGTTATCGGCGTATAAATACAAAAAGATAATAAATTCGATCTTTTAAACTGAATTAAATTTAATAAAATAAAATTACTTTTTTCAACTTATGGAAAAAATTAACATTAGGAAAACTTAAATAAAACAACACTTTATAAATCTCTTAATTCTACGAATATACATACATACATATGTATGTATGTAAACCTTTGCATTCATGATAACTACTTAGTTCTTTTCAATGTACATATTTTTAAGAAAATATTTAATAATTTGGGGCGGTTTTTAACATGGAGATTTAGTTAAGTTTTAGTTTTTATGGTAATTTTTCGAGCTTTAAACCTGCACTTAAAAGCTGCAAATGCGATTAATACTCAATTAAATTTTTTTTTGTAGATTAGCTAATTGTAGTTTGCTAGTGGGTTTAATCTCGATGTTAAAAACCCGCTCTAAGTGATTCAATATTATTTTATGAAAATTTTAAAATGGAATTGTAATAATTACTTATGTTCAGATATTCTGGTATTACCGAACAAATGTTGGCCGAAGAAACCCGTACACTCCGCGATGTTCAAGCAATATTAATGTCAATGTTTCACTCCAAAACTATATTAATCGGTCATAGTTTGGAAAGTGATCTTAAGGCATTAAAATTAATTCATAATGTAGTTGTTGATACCTCTATATTGTTTCCACATAAATTGGGTCCACCAAAAAAACGGGCGCTTAAAACTTTATGCATAGAAAACTTGAAGCGAATTATACAAGAAAATGGTAAGATATTTTCAACTTCTAATTAATTTTTTTCCCTTTTATTTTTTCAATTATTCTTTTATAATTTTAGAAGCCGGTCATGATAGTGCTGAAGATGCCGAAGTCTGTATACAATTAGTAAAATTCTATTTACGCAATAAAATAAGTTGAGAATTTTTCACAATAACTATTTTAAGATTTCAGTTATAATAATTAAAAATCGTAAATGCAATGCATTGTTATTATTAATTTTAGCGAAGATTTTCAGTCAAAGTATCCAAAAGAATACTAAAACTCATTCAAAATATGACCTTTTTCGTTTCAGTGCGGTTTTTTTACGTCAATTTCTCTGAAAACTATAAGCAGTTATCATTTGTATTTTTATGTAATAGCTTCTAGCTGCCTTTATAATTTTTATAAAATTTCACAAATGTACTAGAAAATAAAAGCAGTATGTATGTATGTATATTTAGGAAAATAAATCTTGAAAATATTTATTGCATATTGATTTTAGGGTTTTTATTTTTATTTGAATTTTATAAAAACATTCACTACGTTTTGTTAGAGAAGATTTCACTCTGATGGCGTACCTTATTTGTGCCCGGTTTTCTCTGAAAATCGTTAAATAATTACCCCTTATACAAAAACGATTGTTATGAAAACATATGACAATATGTGAATATATGAACATATATATTTAGCATACACATGAGCAAAAAAAAAAAACAATAATTAGGCTAATACATGCTAATTAAAGAACAACTAAATACATAGTTTTTAATTAAATAATGGAAAAAAATTAAATATTTGTTTTTCGCAAGTTTTTAAATTTTTTTAACACAATTTTCGCAATTTTCACTGTTGGGAAACATTTGGTCTTACTTTGTATTTTTGAACTGTCGATGTCAGTGTATCCCGCAGGTAACGGCATTCCTTAAGATCTTAAAACGACCTATAACGTCATACAGGAAGAAAAGCTCGAAAATTCGCCCCTTAAGGCATTTATCTACACCAGTAGTCACGCGTTGTCGCTGTTATAATAGTTTTAAAAAATATTACGTTAAAATTTGAATTTTAAAGCAATAATGAATAAAAAAAAGAATTAAGTATATTTTTGATTTTATATTTACATACAGTGAATCACTGTGCACAATTAAAAAACAAATTGCACAAAATAATTTGAATTCAATTTGTTATATAGTTAATGTAATATTGTAAAAGATAAAAATTTTTGGCTTTTACACGCATATTTTGTCTAAAATATAACTGAAAATGTCACTGCCATCTTTTTCACGATTTTTAAAATTTTTTGTTAAATTTTTCTGGCATCACTATAAAATCATCAGTAGAAAATTATTTAAAATACATATTTCTTTTTTTCGTGCAAAAAAATTATTTTAAGTGAAGTTATAGCACAATTTCTATGTATTCTATGGTTATAGCTGCAATGTTTAAAGGCAGAGTGAAATATGATCGTTTTTATAAAAATTACATAAAGAAAATATAAATCTTATTTGAGGCTTATTGAAATTGTGCAAGTGGATAAGTGCGTATGTATACGGAAAGAACAAAGTATTAGATATGCAATTATATTAAAAGTTAATTAAAAATAGCATTAAATATAGAAGAGAAGATATTTATTTATTAAAAATCTTTAGTGTAATACTGCGGATGTGTTTATGTTCCATTGCTCGATTCAAGCATGACTAGAGTGATAACAGGTATACTACAATGAACCTTTTATGTTATTGTCTTTGGTCTATATTTTATATCTATCTTTTCCAATATAAACAATATAATTACTGAAAATTATCAAATTGTGGTATCCACAATACCATTCATGTGGAACATTTACTTGAAAATTTTTTTGGAATTGTTTTTTGCAATTCTACAAAAATTTTGTTCGAAGTGTAGACTTTTATGTAGACTAGCTGCAATTACTTAAAGAGCATGTAAATAATTAGTTGCATTTTTTAGTATCTGTTGCCTTTTGATTATATTTTGATTTTTAGTATGTCTATTAGGGTGGGTCAATTGTTTTCATAATAAAACGTTTAACAGAAATAATTCTAAGAAACATGAAAACTTTTGGAACTTTCTACTGATATATTTAAAACAATCACCGTCCTTGTGATTGTGGATTTGCACTTTTATTTTTTGTCTTTCTTCACTTTTAAAAACTTGTTGAATGAGAAAGTGAGTGAAAAAAAAATAATTTTTAAAATCGCTTAATGAAAAATAAAGGTATAATTTTTTGAACTTTATGGAAAAAAGTAAAAAATACGATTAGTACTTGTAACTTTAAAAAACGAGCTGATAGGGAAGAATGGAGATTAGATTAGAAATCAGCGATATCAAATTAATAAAAATATTGGAAAAAAGGTTCCAGTCAAAACAAAAAAAGTTAAATTTTGTTTCCTTGTGTAATAATAATACACTAAGATCTGTTAGTATGTTCAGAAAGCTATGCTGAGAATTTAACCGACCACAAAGAAACATTCATCAAATGTTAGTTCATCAATTAGTTAAAAATTTTAAATGGGTTTTTATTGATGGATAACATACAGGCAGTCAAAATTACATTTGATAGTAACATACTAAGAAACAAACTAAATCAAAGACACAAATTGTAAATCACACTGACAACCACAAGCAGAACGGAACAACATGCTGTTTTCAAAGGCTGTTACACTTTCATCTTCAGCGTTGCAAGCAGTAATATGCATTTATTATGAATCATGCATTGGCCTCTTTAATTTTTTTAATGTTAAGTGCAAGCTCAATATTCACTTTAGGAAATGCAAAATTATGCCGTTTGATTAGTAATCATGCAGATCTCTGAAGTGTGTGACGCTTTTGCCAGTTTTTATATTCTTGGTTTTTGCTCCACTCATTCATTCGTTCTATTCTGCTGCCATTCTACTTTCTTGTCATTTAGCCTTTTCTGTTTGCCAGTTTTTGCAGTTTATGTTTATGTAATTCAAATTGTAAACAAAAATTTTTTTATGTTTCTTGTTGTATGCGGTTTATAAAAACATATGTACCCTGCAAATAATATGACTAGTCCACACATAGTATAGTCCACAGAGGAGTAGGACTAGTCCAAGACTAACCAAAATGTATGGAGAAAACATGGACATTGTGATGTCCTAGGGCTGGACCATATAACTCATCGGGCTAACCCAAAAACTACTCCATGCAACCACTCCATGGACGACCTCAGAGAGTAATTTTAATCGTAAATACGAAGAAAAACACGAACACTTGTCATATACCACTAAGCTGTTGTTTTGAATGAAATGGCCCACGGCTGCATTATATAGGACCATGTTGTAACCAGTTCATTTCAGCTAAAATGAACCACGTAGTTCAATATTGTTTGCAGGGTATAAACGCATATACATACATATACTCGTATGTGTATTCTCGTTTAGTATTAATAACTGTCTCTTAAAAATGATCTATTGTTATTGGTTAACAACAAGAATGTAACTAAAAATGTAGATGCTATATTTTATATAAAATATAAAATAGGAAATATAATAAACTATAAGGCCGATACAGAAAATTCTCTACATTACATAACGGATATAAAATCTCTTCAAACAAAAAACCATTTATAAGTATTTAAAAAAACCCCTTGTCAATTTCAGTATTATTCAATAAGAAAATAATTCTATATAGGAAATAGACAGCCATTCACCAAAAATAAAAAAAAATTATGAAAAACAATCTTTATAACAGATTTTTCTACACGGCAATAGTGAATTTTTTTACAAGGCTGCGTTTTTCGCTTTTAATTACTTTTATAGTACGTAGGAGTTCGTGAGAATAATAAACTTTAATCGTTTTACTATGAAATTAACCTTCCTGACCATTTCGTCGGTCTGTGAGACCGATGAATCACTTTTGTGTTAATTTCACGAAAACAAAAAATGGAAACTCCGTCATTCTCTCAGTATCTTCATTATTTCTCATTATACAACGTTTAGTGTAACAAGTGCGTTTGAGTTGAAGTGTTGTACCGGTGATTGCTAATCGGACGGTATGTGAGACCGACTTATAGTTAAGTGTTACATTTTCGTCAGGTAAGTTGGTTTTGCTAAATTAGAAATTTTTAGATTTAATAAAAGAATTATGTTCAAAATTAATTATCGTGAGATTTTCTTTAGATATGGCAGATATTGAGCGCATAAGAGCTGTTCTGAATTAAATCGATTCAGATCCAGATTCTGATGTGGAAAGTGATACTGAATACGAAGATAATATTGATGTGTATGAAGCAAACACTGATACTGAACAAGAAGACTCCAAGGAAAGTGATGTTGAAGATTCACAGGACGCTGAAGCTCTAACGACTCATTGAAATTTACAAAGACTAACCTCATAATGAGGCATATATTTTAAGCATTTTGAAATTAATTTTTTTTTAGTGTACCTATTTTTTCTTGAATTCTTTTTATTGTTTTGTTTACTTTTAAGATATATTTTAATAGAAAAACAACATTTTATAAATGTTGTGTTTTGTGAATGAATTTTTTTTTATTTTTATATTAGGTCTAATATCAAAAATGCCAAATATTGTGATGAAATATAAATTGATGCTGTGAGCTAAAAAAAACTAAATTTTTGTTTTTTTCTTGCTTCAGTTATTTGAAATTAGTTTCTTAAATATGTCCACTGCACAGGTTTTGAAAATTTTAGAATAGTTTTGAGATACCGAGAAATACTTGAAATCGGTCTGCGAGACCGAGAAAGGTGAATTTGTCTCAAAAAAATGAAAATAGTCAGGAAGGTTAAGTTACTTTTATAGTACGTACGAGTTCTTGAGAATAATAAAAAGACGATCTCTAAAACTTTAATCGTTTTACTATGAAATTAAGAAATATTTACATACTGTTGTTGTTAAGAATGTACTCTTATAAGAAAAACAATTCGTAAATGAAACAATTGGAAGTAAGAAAAGCACGCTTATAAGAAAATATCTCATGAAATTTTATGTCTTGCTACACGCATTATTATTCAGCTTCAATATTTGTCTTTGTGTTAGTATAGTATATTGAAGCCTCATCATTATTTTTTCTTTTTTTGGGTATTTTCAAGTATAAACATATAGAAATTACCGTCGGTAAAATATTTTTGAAGTTATCGTCGGCAAAATACATATCTGTTTATTTATTAAAAAAAAACTGATAATATTTTTTATATTTTTTTCACTATATTTTTTGCCTTGTACTTCCCAAAAACCCATCAATGAGCGATATACTTCAATTAATTCGATTACAAAAATTTTTTACTCTATTTGTAATGCCTCACAACTACGATGTGCACTCACAGTTACCAGAAATAAAATGAATATTGTTAATAACACTGCCACACTACGTCAAACTGCTCAATATTTTTATAAATATCAAAAGAATTGTGATATTGGTCAATATTATACAGAGCGTATATGTGTGACTATTTTTTGCAAACAGACACACACAAAAACAAATTTTGAAGCTCAATATTGATGCGCGTAGCATGCGCTTTACAGACCAATCTAAATTACAACGCAAAGCGTTGTCTGGCTATCAAAATTTCTCATATCCCTACAAAATATATGAAACCAACCGAAATAACGATGCGTCAATGCAATTGGAAAATCCAATTTTGACAGGGCGTGAAGAAGTGAAGTTGGTTGCAAATAAAAATAAATTGTTGAAAAGTAATGCCAATTTTGTTGTTTTCAGGTCAATTTACTGATTTATCTCTATTTCTTATTTCTATTTAGAGTTTTTTTTAATCAAAATAAAAAGAAAACATTATTGTTTCTGGCGCAACGATTAAGGACATGTCAGATAAAACATTTGCTTCACGTTGCGTTACAGATTCGCTTTGACATCTAAGTTGAAATGTATATAATTATACGAAACATGTCACATAAAACACTTTTAACGCAACGTAAAGCGAAAAGTTCGTAAACTCCCAACTTTTTGCGTGCTTTGACAGTCAGCTTGAATAATTTTCTTTGCTCGTGTCTTCCTTTCTATTCTTTTCCTTTTAAAACAGAAGAACATTGTATAATATATCGTCAATAGATTTTTATAATAAAAAAAATAAATAGCAAAATTATCAACAACTTTTTTTTTGATAAACAATCAGTGCGTGAGAGTTTTCAAAGTTTTTATTGCTTCATACACCTTTTGCTTTACACTATGCTATCAAAGTTCAAAACGTCACGCAAAGCTACAAAGTTGTATCGGACACAGCCTTAACGTTCCAATTTAGGTTACTCATATCAGCGTAAAAGCTAAGTGCTAAATTACGTTGCGCTTTGCGTCGTAATTTAGGTTTCTGTATATAGAGCAATGCATACAAATTATAATATATAAATTATTATTTTGTATTTTGCATAAAACACAGCAGATTATAGAATGGAAAATAATTCAAATTATCGCAAGATTCAAATGAAGTAGTCTCAAATTATCAAGAATCGACTGTATTTGTATTTTGTAAAAGAAAAATTTTTGTATTTAATAATTGTTTTTAGTATATAATTTCCCTGAAGATGGCCAACTCAGTTAGTCGAAATGGTACCTAAAGCCGAGTTTTATTACTCAAGTATAATAAAAAGGTCTACTACACGCTATTAATATTAAAAGTAATAAAAGATAATTTTTTTAAATGAAGGTTAATCTTCGTCTTCATTGTTAATTTACTTAATATTTTTTTAATTTGTTTTTTCAAATAAGTAATCAATTTTTGTTTATTTTCCCTGAAATATTTGTTTATAAACTTCTTTTTAATTAGCGATTATATTGTACATCTTGAAGTATTACAATTTAATGAATACATTTTGAACTTATTACAAAAGCAATTAAATTTAAAAACGTTTTTCCTTATTAAAGGAAGCGGCATTTGGACGGCCGTAACACCAAACATAAGCAATGAACTATTTACAAAGTTTGTATGGTTTCCTTTTGTAGGTTTATATTGCTATGTTTTGTAAAAATGCAATACAGATATTGAATAACATAAGTCGTGATCACAAATTATTATTTTCTTTGTTAATATTTGGGTGAAATAAAAGATATTGCTGAACCTGAAGTTGAAATTGAATCGAACGAAATTCCCGTACTTTTTAATAAAATTTAGTTTGAAATCTCGATTGGAATAGAATGCCGTAATGTTCCTACTGATCTCACACTATTTTATTATGTACTTGTAAGTTTTTCCTATACTGCAATTTTGATGATTTTAAATTTAGAAATTTTTATTTAATTTTTAAAAAAATAAATTTCTTTGTGGTGAATTGCTTAATTTCTTATGAATTTTGTATTTTAGATGTTTTGCCAAAATTTAATATATAATTGATAACATATATATCAAGGCTATATATAGACTATATGAATTTTAAAAATTTTACCCGTACATAGTAAATATTCATTTTTGTATATCTTGAGAACGTTTGAAGTGAAAGTTTCTGAATATGGTCCAAATGACTTTGTAGTTAAAACAAATCATCAGTTGAAAAGTGGGCGGAATTGGACAAGCGGACGTGGTACCTCCCATAAGAACTAAATATTGATTTCATTATATATTGAGAACCGTTAAAGTTGCTAAAGTGCGCGGAATTGAATAAGTGGGCGTGGTACCTCCCATACAAAATAAATATTGATTTCTGTATATCTTGAAAACTGTTAAAGCAAAATCTCCAAAATTTGAGAGAAATAACTTTGTAATTAAAGAAAATCATCAGTCAAAAACCGGGAGGGATTGGACAAGAGGGCATAGTATCTTTCATACTAACTAAATATTGAGTTCATTAAATCTTGAGAATGGTTAAAGTCAATGTTGCTGTACATGGTAGGAATAACTTAATGCTCAGTACAAATCATCAGTCAATAAGTGGGCGGAATTGGGGGTGTCGATGGCTGAAGTAGTCTGCACCTTGACTACAAATCCAAAACACCTGGATTCAACCCCAGTTTAAGACTAAAATTATAAAAAAACATCTCGCATTTTTCTGATGTACATTAGTGTGTCTTTGTGTGGCCGTTGTTATCGGAAGGCTTCAGTGGCGAACGAGTAGTCACTGGTCGCTGAACAATACCAGCTTCAGCTGATAGCAATCCACAATCACATGAGAACATCCTTCTTCGTCGGTATTGTGTAGCACCGGCGAAGTAAAATAATAATAAAAAAGGCTACTAAATCGAAGCTTCAACACTGTTATAAACAAAGAACTTGCAAAAAGCAGAGCTGTAAAATAATTAATTAAGGTTCATCTCCTGTCGTTTCTGTTACTATCCCTTTTCTATAGTTTCAGCACAATGCAGGTCATCTCCTGAGTATAAAAAAAAAATACCTAAATGCTACAATCGAGTAGAAAAACTAAGAAAAAACTTGTAATAAGACTATTTTCAACATACAGTTGTCCTTTTCGCACACAAAAATTGGTAAAATAAATATAATTGAAAGCAGCTGCTGGCACCGATATGAGCTGAGTGAATTTTTTTTGAACGACGGCTTCTGGTTAAACGTTAAGAGGCTGACAGCCAGATAAGTTGCACAAACAAAATTTGCTTACTTGCATATTTTTAGATGTCGTGATTTTTTCTTTCTGACTCATAAAAATTTAATTTAATTTAAAGATTTTAAAGTATGAACAATTTTTACACAACTTTTTATTCTTACGAATTATATTTCTACTTTTGTTTTATGAAAAACCACTAAACAAAGCTCAAAAAGTGTTTTAATTTTATGACTGTTTTTAAACTATTTAAAATAATTATAACACTTAATAGTACAGCGTGTGAATCCCCTAATTAGATGTATATTTTATTTAAACTTCGGTTACATACATATATCGCTCCTATAGTTTTCCTTTTCCAACAATGTTTAATTTATTTTTTCTGGGAAAATTGTGACTACCCTAAATGGCATAAGAACGGTTTCCTTTAGTATTATTTTGCATTTTTAAATCAGCGTTAAAACAATTTCAGTTCATTGATGTTTGAAAACCAATCGCTGTTTTCCAACCAAAAGTTTCAAAGTTCACATTATTTTCCTTGCCAACTTTACAAGTAAATTTAATTAGAAAATGACAAAGTTATTCTAAGTAGGTACGTTACAATAGGCGAAGAAAGTATACATACATAGAGACGTACATACATACATATATAAAATACAAGAGGAAAAGTGGAAAATTATATTGGTTAGGAGACGTTGAAAATATTTGATGATTATTTTTGGTTTCTGTAATTTTTTTTTGTGATGTATTTCTTTCTGTTACACAGATGGTTTTTTTTTTAATTATTTATTGCCGTATTCATGAAATTTTTTTTTATTTATAGAAGGTATAATAGTTGCACTATGAACGGAAATTTGTTTACTAAACTTTTTATAATTAACAAAAAAATTTTTTAAGGAATACGCCAAACGGTTTTATTGGAGTAGACTAAGATAAGGTGAACGAGTGTGGACCTTTTGCTGAGGTTCAAAATGAGGTATAGATCCGGCGATAACACGCTGCCTATACACGAGCATATTGATACCAATTGTTGCGTACGGATCATTAGTGTAGTGGATATCATTGCATCATCTCGAACAAATAAAACGACAGTGGCGTATTGACATCTCTGGCGCTATAACGACTGCATCAACTCGTTTCTTAAGACGGTGTAAGACATACTTCACCCCAGCTGATCTTTCCACTAATTATACCGCTTACATCTGACCAAAAATTGGAATACAACTCTCATGTATGGGCTAGTGCTTCAAAGACTATTTTGAAGTTACTCGACCGTGTACAGGAGAGAACGAAGAAAGTCATACGAGACAGTAGGGTATCCAACTCTATTGACTCTCTTGAGCATCGTAGCAAAGTGGGGTGCGTTTCGTTGTTCTATCGTTACTATAATGGGATGTGTTCGGATGAAATCAGGGAACTCGTTCCCGAAACCCGGTTATTCACACGCAGGACGCGTTCATCACTAAGAGTGCATCCATTTGTGCTCGACTTGGCAGCGAAGCGTACTACGCATTACAGAGAAAATTCGTTTTTTGGCCGAATAGCACGTATGTGGAATGGACTACCCGCGGAAGTCTTTCCTGTCACTTTTGACGTGGGAAAATTTAAATCAAATGTCAATAAAACTAGTCCCTCTATCCTTTCTCCCGAAACCTTATTTCCTAGTTCAGCACAATGCTGCGCATGTATAGGGGTCACTCCCTGAGTGCTCGTCCAAGAAAAAAAAAAAGATATAATGGGAAGCGAAGAGGCTGATATGATTGCCACGATGAGATTATATTTGGGTAACGTCACACTGCAGAATGTCAGATCTTTTCGAAGGCTCAAGGCTGAATTGAAACTATGTGCGAAGGCGGAACATGGGAGAGTTGGGCAAAATGCTACTCTGGGTGGAATTGCCAGAATACTTTGGTGGGATCCGTATTAGAAGAAGCCAAGGTAGTTACTGAGACTAAATAGGCCAATACCCAGGAGAGGAAGTCTCATCGAACTCAGAGGCCACTGAGTGAGGATATCATATGCAGAGCATGCGAGGAGGCGGACGAGATACTGGATCACTGTCTGTGTCATTGGGCAACGTTTAGTCACAACAGAATACATGTTTTTCAGAGGACTAATATAACGGACCTGGAATTTATTTCCAATAATATCATAAGTTATTTGATATTTTATTCTAAATAAGTTTATGAAGTTGGCTTTAGACCCCCTCTTCATAATTTTTTCTAATTATTTTTTATGCACAATGAAACGACAGACAGCAAGTCATAAATACTCCTACATACAAATATAATTTTTTGTAATATGAAAAGGTTCTAACCAGCATTTTTCTTACTTTTAAGCAGAAGAAAAAGGTTTTGTAGTTGCATTTATTAAAAAAAATTTTTTAAAATTTACACGTAAAATAATTTTCTAAAATTTTCAGTTACTTGCATTAAAATTGGTCATTGAATGATTTTGCGATTTAATAGTATCATCTTAATTAATATTTCTTCATCACACAATTCCGTAATATGTAGTTACAAAATATGTTATTATTACAATATTATTATTATAACATTATAATTATTATTATTATTTTATAGCTATTACGTTCATATATTATTTATAAAAAAATTTGTTAATTTTATAAGTAGATAGATACATTAAACATTCCCCTCTTCACATACACCCTTTATTACTGAATCAATAAAAAAATATATTATTGGTTTTCTTTCCATGCGATTCTTCCATTTCATTTTCAGGACCTATAAATATTATGATTTTAATTAATATTTATATAATTTATAAAATAATAATTACCAACATTTATTTCTCCATATTTGAAAATATTTGCTTTATTTTAGTTTATTTTATTTGAACATATTTTATTTTCTCTACTGTGCAAGTTTAAGTGTGGTTTTTCCGTTTTGTTGGCTTGTCAAGTTTTGTTGTATTACATAACAACATAAGTATTGATGTTGTACTTGTTGTTGTTATTGTCTATTTTATGTAAAATATGATTTTAATCAGATTGTGGATACTTATTATTTCAATTATATTGAAGTTTATAAAAAGACGTACAATTTAGGAAAGAGTCCTCTTTTAATAATAATAAAAGAGAAGAAAAACCAAAAGACAGAAGAGAACAACAAATTGAACAACATCTGTAGTATCCTATCAAATATATTTAGGGTATTGATGAGGTCTTAAAATAATAATGCGAAAAAATATACTTAACTGCTATGCAAAATTCGTTATAATTAGTGTGCTATTTAAAAAACAATTCTTTCAGTTAAAAAACACTTATTAATGTTTGATATAAAAATGCTAAAAACAAGTGAAGAAACGAAAATAATTCGACTTTTTAATATGTAATAATTAAATTTTTATTTAAAATTGGGAAATTATGCTTTTGGCACACAAAATTCTTGAAACAAATATAATCGAAAACAACTGTTGCCAGTGATATGAACTGGATAAAATTTGGACGGTGGCTACTGGATAAACGGTACGTGGCTGACAGCTAGATAAGTTCCACAGATGAAATTTGTTCATTTGTATATCATTAATATCATTAGATATTGTGTTTTTTTCTTTTTTACTTATAAAAATGATATTTAATCTAAAGCTATAAAGAATGTGAATAATTTTTATACATTTATACGTTGCGGCACGACTGAATAGTTTCAGCGTATGGCTCAGATTTCTACTGTTATTTTATGACAGAACAAAAGGTTTTATAATTTTATGCCTTTCTTGTTTGAAGCACAACAATAATATTGTTTACACTATTTTAAAATATTAAGACATTATGACAATATGACTGAATAACATTGTGAATCTCCCAATTATATCATGTTTGTGCAACTTCGAAATTCATTACTAAACATTCTTTCCCAACAAATTGTTTGCCAGTGGAACTTCTTTTTGTTTCTAATTGTGAATATGCATATACATATTTACACAAATCCATACAAAGGAAGTTTTTAGTTGAAGATAGTCTTTGTAATAATTTTCTTTCTTAAACGAAAACAGGTTCGTACACACGATGGGAATATATGCTCATATGTTTGAGGCAACCGATGTATTATATTTTCGGGCTCACAAAAATTTGTATAAAAAAAAATTTGCGTTGAGAGGAATTATATTAATAACTGATTTTGGAAAAGAAATTATGATCCTGCATCGAAAATATATTAAAATATACTACTTCGTTTCCATAGAAATATATATGTATGTTCCAAATAGAGATATCAAAATTAATATGCTTACAAATTTCCTTTGAGTGCATCTTCAGAATAGTCCAGTCCTCCTGTCAGTGATGTAGTAAATTATGTAAAAAGCACTTTCCAAAAGCATTTAAAAAAAAAACATTTTAGAAAAAGTGTTTTTATTCTCAAAAATATATGTACGTTCTAAAAACTTTAAACAGAATTTTTCATCAGAACAGTGCCACTAACCATTCGGCTTGTCAACAAATTGACATTAAAATTTTATTTTTCGAATGTGTTATTTTCTCTCGATATTTTTCGAAAACTTCAGCAACTTCAAGCGTATAAGAAAATAATATTAGACGAAATATAGATAAAGACACAGGTACCATGTACCTTATAACATTCTCGGAAATATATTTCACTTGGAGATTCCGACTAGGGACTTCTGGTCCCGGCAATGCCCTTGAGGTCTATACCGACGGCTCCACGACTGAGTGGGCTGTAGTATACACATAAAGAGTGATGACATTAGGCTTTCGCGTAGACTGACTGACCATTGTAGTGTATTTCAGGCGTAGGTCATAGACATACAGAAAGCTGTGCAATTCTGGGTGGGGAACCGGTTTTTCCTAAAAATATTCTGATTTTCTCTCGCCGCCGATGACGCCTGTGCTCGTCCATGAATGCCGGTGTTCCACGACAGGGATATCGTCATTAATTGCATTGCTGACAAACTTAAGCAACTTCCGAGCCATTACCGGGCATAGATATTCCGATTGCCTCAGTTAAAATTGGTATCCTGCGGTCGCTGTATGAGAAGACCCGGTTTCTGCAATTAGGTAAAATTTTTCAAATTTAAATAGGCTGATGATCGATAACATACAGACAGTTAAAACAAAAAAAATATAATAATATTAATAAAAATAATACTTAATAAGAAACAAACTAAATACAAGACAAAATTGTAAATCACACTGACAAACACTAGCAGAACGGAACAACATCCTGTAATCGAAGGCTGCAGCATGAGGAGACGCGGTGTATTTCTAGTCTCTGCTGGACATACCCAGGAGGACTAATTGTGTTCTTTCCATGAATCGCATCGCCATCCATCGCATGGCCATCCATCGCTCTAGCGGTTACACGGGTCATTCTTCCATTGGAAAACATGCCGACAGACTCCGCATTCCCTCGCGTGATTTCTGCAGGAGTTGTAAGTCTGTGGAGGAGGAGTTTGCTCACCTCATGTGTCATTGCCCAGCTTTTCCCTTGAAACGGCGGAGGTTCTTGGCTTTTCATTTATTGTCATCATTGACTAAACTCTCCCAGATGAGGAGATCCGCAACAGATTTACTTTAGAGTACGTGTGGTTTCATGTGGGGACTGTGTGATCGCTGGGTTGAATAGCTTGTTACATTTAAATTTGCAAATTTCTTTACATTCACCAAAAAAACTTGATTTTGGAAAAAGAAATTCTTAACAATCTCAAACACTAAGTTAAGCTATTTTACTACGCTACTGCTTAACTTTTAAAATTTTACAGATACGAGTACTAAGTTAGAATTAATTTATTCATAATTGTTTTTGTTCAAACTTTTATATTGATTTAAAAATTAAATGTGGTCTTGGCAGTCTAGTAGGCAATCAAAATTCAATACTTTGTGATACGAGTATGTGGCAGTATTGAATTTCTTTTAAAAATATTTTTTAATAAGTTCTCAAAAATTGCAACAAGTTTAACCAATGAAACTTTTTTAATTGAAATCAGCAACTACTTAAAAGTTAAAATTCCAAGAATGAAATTATATGAATTTTTTTTGTGTGTGCTGTTGCATTTGCACTTGGCCCGCACTATTTTTTCTCCTTCTTCCTTCTACTTATCATAAGTGTATTACTCGTATAAAAAGACTGAACTTCAACGTGACGACATATAACAATTCTTCATTCTAACAAGTTTCCTTTTTCGTTGGCTGCTCTGCTCGTTCAATTCAAACTTATAACAAGTTGCTTTTTAAATGAATGTGAATGGTATGTAGGTAACTTTGTATGTATGTAGATGTGGATATTATTGTTAAATTATTCTATGTTTTTGGTTGCCGGAAGTACTTGTACTTAGACTTGAATATGTGAAAATAGGAAATTCAACTTGACACTCAAGTATGTTTTACAAAATAAGTCATCAAAATATAAAAGAAACTAACGACAGCAATAGTAACAATGAAAAAAAAAATACTTTATAGACAGTGACATAGGCACTGAAGCACATTAGAAACATTTTTTATTGGAGGAGTGGTTGAATCTATGATCTTTGGGCTGCAGAGTCAACGCGTTAACTGCGCCACAAGCAACACCCTCAATTTTTTTTCTTTGGCCTGTGCTCAGGGGATGTACCCTACATTGCAGGGAAACTACTTCAAGAGGCATAGTATAGAAAAGCCACAGGTGGTAAAGTATTCACCTCGTCGACATTTTATTGCGCAAATGCCGACGGAAGAGCACAGACACAATTTAAACAGCACCACTTGGTGCATATGGAACCTCTAGTGAATCTTAACCATTGCACTTTCGGTTGGGCCTCGATTATTCCGGCTATGAATAACTCCGATATCGCATTAATCCGCAAATATTTTCAATAAAAATTTGCTATAAATAGCTGACTGTTATATGAAATTGGGCTTTTATCAACAATATTCGCCAAAGTATTAAGTAGAATTACATGAAAGATACTTCAAGTTATTCACACAACATTTTTTTTTTTAAATATTTTTTTTATTTTTTTATTTTTTTTATTTTAATTTATATAATAAAGTACCCGTATATAGAATAAGTTAATTTATTGAATACCATATCAGACAGATTTTCTTCGCAGTTATGCTTCTACTATTTACATACACTTTTGCTGAAATGTTTCATGATTTTGGAACACCCTTCATAAACCAATGCATGCAGCCACATATGGATGTATGTACGAGTATTTAGTGTTAGTGAACCAAAACTATGTGTGAACAAACCGTAAATGTCATTGTTGACTTGTGTTTTGTTGTTCTTGAATTAGTATCCCTCTGTTTTTATTCAGTCCTACAATTTTTATATTAAAAACAACTCGTGGAATTTAATGTTACAATAAATATAAAATACATTTTCATTTGAACAAGCAGTTGTTCATTGAAAAATAAACTAAAACTGAAAAGAAACTAAATAAAATATTATGAAAATATAAGAAAACAGCAAGTATGGTTAAGTGAGTTTTCTTTAAAAAAAAAAAAAATATTACAAACTAAAGACAAAATTGTACTGAATGTCCAACATTCTATTCTATTCTATAACTATTCTATTCCGAATATAACTTTCTATTAAAAATTAAATTATTAATACAATTATTTATCTATGTTTGTTAACTGGTCTATATATGTACATTTCATTTGGTGCTAATACTACATGTAGATACATACATATAGATCAGCTAAACCACATAACAAACATACATAGATGAATAATCGTAATTGATTTTGACTCGCGTTGAATAAATGAAAAACGAATTACATAATTCAATTATTGTTTTTCGTTCAAACTATTTGCATAATTTATATAATTTTTAAAAGTCTCTCAAAGACATTATAAAAATTGTATACGATTCATTGACATTGTCATCAAACACATGACCTTCATTCGTTGTAGTGCAGACGACCATAATATTTGGTGTGAATCGGGCTCACAACGGCGTCCTGAACTAAGTCTCTAATGAACTAAGTCCCCAAAAAAGAAATGAACTAACTCACCGATTTTTTGTATACAGGACAGCAACGGTAATTTTTGGGGACTTTTTTCGTTAAATATTTGAACATAGTTTAAGAACATAGTTCCTACCATAAGAATGTCGTACGGGTCTATTATGAATTATGTTCCTAAAAAGAAATGAACTAAGTCCTTAATGGTTTTATATGATGCACTTATGTTTGGGGTATTTTAAGAAACCAAAGTGTTAAATTTTCCTATTATTTACATCGATATTTATTTACTTACCTCTATTATTGTTTGTGACATGCCAATTTTTGGTAAAAGTTGTATTATAAAGAGCTCTGGCACATTACTCGCACATTAGAATATTAAAATTCGTAATTTACAAAAAATATTTGCTTTGATAAAGAAAATAAAATAAAACCATTTGGCATCTTTTGAAATCCACGACATGTGTACCATGTTATGTTCAACACAGTTGCTAAGCTAAGAAAACCCCTGGAGGGGTTACCCAGCACTCATTTTCTCATCATTTATGCGTGGTATTCTGTGTTGGGAACATTTTCTGTGCCAGTATATGTTGGCAAGGCTACACTCATAGAAAAATGTATCTTCGCATTGATGGCGCCGTGTCATCAGAATTTTGACAAATGGCATCAATAAAACCAAAACGGACATCAATCTGATGACAAACGACATCATAAAATTGTCTCATCGTCTGAGTGCCATCTATGCTATGATCAGAATATTTGTGTTTAAAAGCATTTTAAAAAGTTAAAAAACGTGAC
Organism: Dexiosoma caninum; assembly: GCA_963924685.1. NCBI lineage: Eukaryota > Metazoa > Arthropoda > Insecta > Diptera > Tachinidae > Dexiosoma > Dexiosoma caninum. Next base: position 90,871,224 of record OZ004725.1, read on the forward strand.
ACTGTATTAATGATCATGACAGAACGAATACTAAAATCCGCAAGTATTTTTAAAAACTAATGCAGTATAGCATACAGGGACAGACAAAACGTTACAGCAAATGACCGTATGACACCTTTATATCATATTTATGACACATATAGAATAGAGTTATATTCTGTGTGCAGTTGGTGTTGGCTGAAGTAGTTAGCATGTTCATAATAAAATCAAAGTCTTGTGTTCGAGCACAATATCCGACTAAGTCATACACATGTCGCTTTTAATTTGATATGAATTAGTGTGCCTAACAGTTAGTAATAGGCAATTATTGCCTGAGCGTTACCTCCCAAAAAAAAAATAACTTTAATATTTGTATCACGAATTTATGACAGAATTGTTATCATTGACATTGATCACAGGATGATGAAAAGAGTCATGGGGTCAAAAACTGAGCCACTTAACATAACATTGTTGTCAAATTATATCAGCGTTATGACGGTTTTTCTATCAGTGTACATCAGAGTATTTTTGTTTCAGGGTAAAACTAAATATAGTCGTATGTACTCGTATGTATGTATATGTATATAAACTTTGCGTTTATTTTTAAGTTTGTATGCGTGAATTTTTCATTGTAATTTCTATTTTAGCAAACACTTTTTTTAAAGCGTCAATGTTTGTGGTTAAACTTACAAGTTGCCATCATCATCATCAACAGCGTGCACCATGGCCAAAACCAACAAGGACACAATTCTCAATCAGGGTTTGTTATCAGAAATGTTGAACAGTGGTATTGAACTAAAAACGAAATGGGAAATAGTGAAATAGTGAAAGCTTGTCGAGCAATGAGTTGAAATTTATTGATATATTGAATTGTTAACAAAATGAAATATGTATATTTTCCCCCCTTGTAATTGCCAAATCGATTAACTTCACTTGATAAGCTTTTACTAATTTATAATTTTACAACACAGCATTTCAACACTATTGTTATTTGAATTCTCTGCCAACGAATAAAGTGGCTTTCATATGATATCATAATTCAATTAGACTTTGTAAGGCAATAAATTAAATTCTTTTAATTAAACTAAAATTAATGTTGCATCGAGTTGATCCATCTGAAAAGGCAAGCATCCAATTATTAAAAGGAAAAGCGAAGATGTAACAGCTGTGACCATATTATGATTTCTACAAAAATACATCATCGGGGTTGGCAAGACAGGGTAAACATTTTTTAAACATTTAATAAAGATAATTGACATTTAATAAAGAAATTTGTCTCATAAACCGTTTATAAATAAAATATTTTTATTCATTTTATTTTTAAGGCAGTAAAACTTTAACTGCCATGCTTCAATCAATGTACCTTTTATAAATTCAATAAATGCATGTGAATAAGGCAGTTAGTACATTCTTAGTTAAATTCAAATCAGACTAAAGTTCGTAACGAAAGAATTATACATGAGACATCATTCCAAGGCAACAAGGGAAAAAATTACGTCAATCAATACCATACTGTATATATAAACAAGCTAAAGAGAAACCGTTTTCGGAAGTCGCCAATTTTACATTATCACTGCTCTTTGTGCTTTTACACATTTCATCACTTGCCAAGTGGCTTAGGTTGTAAGTAAATTTGAAACTATCAAGGAAAAATTAGTGTTTGCCTGAAATCATTTTTATAAGTGAAACTTTCAATTGCACTTTTATAATGCATAATATTTATTTGCAATGAACCGCTTAGAACCATTACTTTATGTATTCAAAAAGACAAACTCACAAGATTGCATTCTTTTAAAGCGTTTATACTGCTATAAACAGTGTATTCACTTACTTTAGTGCATTTCGGACGAATTTTTGTAAGCATTTGTTTCTAAATATGACAGCTTTTAGTGATCCAAAATTTCGGTAATATTTTGCTGGGTACATATGTATACAAATTCTTGAACGAAATGGAATAAAAGAGTTTTTGATTCCAACATACACAACTGTTGCCAACTAATTTTTTTATAATGTTCAAATTTAACAACTCGAATTTCCATTAAATACAACCATGCCACTTTACACACACATACATATGTCTGTGTAAAGTTTTTCTTTTCCTTTTTTTTATATTTAGAATTTTTAATTAGAATTACAATCTGATTGCAGTATTTATTTAATTCTGTTATCACAGCTCCAGAGAATACGCTCATATTCTTAGTTTATTACGGCCAAGCAGCTTTAGTCAGGTATAACCAGTTGCACAACAAAATTACTACACCTAAAAACAAAAGCATTTTGTTGGTACAAACATATGGAGATATGTCAGATTCACTTATATGGGTATGTAAAAATAACACAGAAATATGTGTTTTCCTAGAGATTTAAAACACATACACACGCTCATCTCTCACTCATACAGTTTGTAAACAAATTTTGACAGTTCTCTGTAATAACAACATTACATTTCTTAAATATGTTTATGGACGCTCTCACAGCATTTTCCGTACTTTAGTCTAATTATAAAGAAATTTAACAAATATAGTTTAAAAAATCAACTGACCAACATTAATAAAAGCTAACTAATTGGATCGGGGCAGTACAAAAAAAATACACACATACTTAAAGCAACCTTGAAAAAGTATCTCATAGTCACCACTTTTGTCGTATAAATTGGTGACACTGTCGACAAACTGTCTACGATTTTTACTGTGCCGTTTGTCAGTTGAATAGCTATGCTTTTTCTTTTTAGGATTTTTAAATTGCTCCGTTTTATTGAAAATAAATGTGGTACGCGCAAATTTGAAGTTTTTTTTATTAAAATATGTCATAAAATGTCATTTTGCATAAAAAAGTGACTAGGATGAAATAAATTTTAGTGAAAGTTTAAACTTTAGAGACTTTGTCAGTCTTTCGAAGATTTTGTCTTCTACAAAATTGACTTTGAGATAAAAATTGAAATAACTCCTTTCGAAATTTCATTGAAGAATCTGCTGGCCATATTGCAGGCGGAAGGTGTGGAGGTGTGGTGGTACCGCTTTCAGTAACAGTTTTGTTGCGCGAACAACTAGTATCAATCAGAAAAGTTTTCCCCGGGAATTATTTCCACATAGGTATAAAAACTCAGCTAAGGACAGTAGAAGAAATTAAAAAAAAAATATGACAAAATTGAATTGGATATAAACATTGACTAAATCCCATTATTTAAAATTTCGCGAATTTAGAAACTCTGAAAATGTTTTGCGAAGGAGTTTTAAATAGTAAATAACACTACTGAATCTTTTATTTCTATATCTACATACATATGGGTGGCGATGGTGAAGTAGTCTGCACGTTGACTACAAAAACGAAAAATTGTTCCTGGGTTCAACTCCAGTTTCAGACTCTTAAAAATATCTCGCATTTTTTCTGATGTGCATTTGTGTGACTTTGTGTCAGTTATTGTCGGAAGGTTTCAGTGGCGAAGGCATAGTCACTGGTCACTGAACAGTATGCGGCAATGCACCGCATATACAAGGGTCATCTCCTGAGTGCTGGAACAAGATAAAAAAAAAAATAGTGGACTACTTAGGTAGTAGTACTGATTTCCCAATGACACGCATGTGTTAAATGTCTATAGCGCAGAACATTTTAAAAGGTATAGTGAGTCAGTATCGCTATATTGTCTACATATGTAACCAAAAGAAATACCCAGTCAGTAATCTGAGTGCCTATAGTAAATCTCTGGTTCAATTATCTACATATGTCCCCAAGTGGAATACCTAGTCAGTAGTTCTTATAGAACTAGTCCACAATTACATTGCCAGGGGTATAGTAAGTCAATAGTACTGGTAGGAATGCCAGTAGTGAATCAGTACTGTTTCACTTTCGACATTTCCTACAGGGAATAAACTTGTATTAAGTATTAAGCAAATACACAAGACATGTGCATGATTAATAAGGAACAAACAACAATGGCAACACAATTGTAAATTAGAAATGCTAAATTTGAGGTTGCATTACAAAAAATAAAATATTCTACTAAATTGTAATACGATGAATTAATAATTCTCGGATTCTATTTGCATTAAAACAGTACGTATATAAGGCTAAAGATTTCCATCAACCGATAACTACAGTGGTGTAAACGCCTTCGTACAGATTAGTTTTTCCGTTCCGATTGTGTAATTACGATTTTTCTCTTTTTTTAATTTTGTTGTTTTAATTTGTTCCTTGTAATTGGGTTTCCTGGAAATTTTGGACTAGGACTTGAGCCTAATTATAAATTAATACGCACGCTCGTTGTTATGTTAGTTCGAAAATGGCTGACATTAACATTAACTATTTGTTGCTAATCTGTGAATATTATACCTGGAAATTTATATTGTACTTCAATAGTAAATAATAAACTGTCGTGGGGTAGGAATACAATATATACGAGCCCACAGTTCATCATTTGGTTTTGTTATTGTTATTTCTGCTGATCGTTTGGTTGTCTTTTTAGTTGCTTTTGTGGTTTGTGGAAATTGCACTTTTAGTTTTCAGCTGAGAATGTTATTTCGTGGTAGAGTGAAAATGCGAATAACCTTTCTCTGCTCATTGTAATGGCTGCCACCCAGTTGCTTCGTGCTGTTTCATTATTCAATGTGAACAGTGCGAAATTATAAATGTACGAATGTCTTTCCTACGCGTACTAACATTTTTTGCTCCGCAGCAGTGGTTGTTTCGCTCGTTGCTGCCTTAAGGATATTGTCTTGCCCTTATTTATGCAAAGTGTTTTGCTTTGTTGTTGTCATTTATTTCAAAAACACACCGACAATTGTACGTTTCTTCTTCCTTCTACAATATTTCTTATATTTATACAAACGAAAAAATACACACACACGCCCAGTTTCGTTTTGGATTCAGAGAACCACAAAATAAAAAGGAAATGCGCTGTGTTTGATATAGAAAGAAAATAATGAACGTATGTATATAAGCACAAGAGTTTAATAAATGCGATGTTGAAAATTCTTAATAGTTTAAATTCCTAAGAGTTAAATGTGTCGACAGAAAAGGCTTAAATTTATAATTATTTAATTCAAAGTTAATAAATGGTTTAATCTAAAAATTATCATCACTGTTTTGCATGAAGTTTTTATTAAATAATATTCCCTCATACATATAAAAAAGGTTAGAAAGAAATTCGAAGAATTTTAATTTGATTTGTAGGAATTTTCAATTTAAAACTTTAGACATAATTTAGCTTGTTAAGCATAATGTTTATGGCTAATTTAAGTATTTCAAATAATATTTGCTTTAATTAATATTACAAACGTTCTAGGAGAAATTTCAGAGCTGTTTAAATGAAAAATTTCAAGTATTTCGAAAAAGTTTAAAATTGAAAGAAGTTTAATTTTGTTATTGCGGAGTAGAAAAATTTTGTTGTTGTTAATATTTTGAGCAAAAGCTTTAAAAGTTCCTAAAACGTTTATTAAACTTAAAGAATTTTACAGTGACTGTTGAAAAATAATGGAATAAAATGTGTGAGTTATGAAAAATGAAGCGCCTGTCACTTTATACGAAATATGAACTCGAATGTTAAATGTTAGTCGATTATTTGCGTGTCAGGATGTACAAGAAATATAACATTTTCAATTAAAATGAACAGTAATGAAACGGTTTCCCCTTTCGAGGTAAGCCTAAGGCCTCTTTCAGAAATCGCAAACGGAAAGAGCTGTTTTTAGGCCGAATCTTACATACGCGCCCAATTATATTAAAACTGACACTAACTGATGATTTTTGTTTTGTTTTTTAAACTGTTAAAATTGTGCATAAAGTTTCATCAGTCGAAAGTATTTTTCAATCGAATGTCGAATTTCGCACAGCACGATGGACTTGGCGACAATAATTCGTTGCCTAAATTCTTCGAATAAAATACAACTTAATTTATATGCGACATCATAAGTACGGCCTGTAGCATACATGGCTGGAAATCGCACTATCTTCCACAGAATGGAACATATAAAAATAAATAAATTTCTATTTTCTACATGATCTTCTTAAAAAAAAAAACATAAATTGAAAATTATGTAATGTTAACGAAATACGAATTACTTTTTCATTTAGAAATTAAACACGTAGTTTTTGAGATATGTGGTTGTGATTATTTATTCGATTGTAAAAGAGACATGTTCTAATTAAATATGGAACAAAATATGCGTCAAATGGCCTCACGGCTCTGATGACATGCCATTACTGTTTTTACGAAATTATCCTTGACTTCTTCAGAGAGATGGAGCTGTATCTCACTAACGACGTGTTGGATTTTGGATTTGAGGTCAGGGATTGTTTCTGGTTTATTCGCATAAACCCGAGATTCTACAAAAGTCCAAAGGAAAACACCGCACGGCGTTAAATAATATGATCTTGGTTGGCAGTTGATATCAGAATTTCGTGAGATAATTCGTTCTCGAAATCGTTGCTGTAATGAATCGACTTTTTCAAGCGCGTTTCGCGGTCTTGCTGAAACGATATGTTGCCCAGATCCATGCGATCCAGTTGAGGCCACAAGAACTCCGTTAGCATGTTTTTTTTTCCCGCAAGGGGGTTTAGGAACTTGTTTCTAAACCTACGGGTGTTTTAGCGACCCCGCGGTACCTAGCTAAAGGTGTAGCATTACCTTGGTCTCCCCTTGAGATTGAAAATGACAGAAGATGTGACTCTTCGAAATCTGACTAGAGATTGAGGAGGATATGTTTTTGTCTATCCGTGTGACTGATTAAACCCAGTTCAATTCTAATCTAGCACTACGAGACCAGCTGAGCCCCACACCTTCAGCGCTAAGTAAGGGTTTAATGATTGATGTACTCTTAAGTGAGTGCTTCGTGTCAACCCTGAAAAGTTGGAGTGTGTGTGCTGGTTTGGGAATGGATTCGTAGTGGCTGTGGTTAAAACCAAAAGTTACGCAGGAAGTCGAGTCTTTGGTTTGTACGAGAATATGTGAGGTGCATACATATATCTCGATACGACTTCTACTTAGCTAGGTGCTGTTGCCATTCAACAGTAGTCACCGGAATGTGTCTCGAACTAACAGTACTACTGTTTAAAAGTTCTTGACGAAAATACATTCTGATGTGACATAGAGTTTAGACCGCTCGAACACCTCAACAAGGTGCATTATAGAATAAGGGATAACTATACTGATTTGCTACCCAACTCTAGGATGCAAGTATTACTTGCAGCGTTGCTACGTTGACGCGTTGGCCTTTCGTAAAACTACATATTTTCAATATTCAGAATAGACATACATATTTTAATTATATTATTAATTGACCTTTTTTATTATATTTTTTGCAATATATTTATTAAGCTTGAGGTCTTTTTCTTTTATTTTATTTGGTTTTATTATTCGATATTTCGTTAACAGCTTGTTAACATCATCAGGAATAATAGGAAATTATAATTTTTTGAAATATAAAATAATTTTTGAAACATGTCACAAAATTTTTGTTATAAAATTTGATTGAAAATTAAAAAATGTGTAGTAGTAATATAGGCGCATATAAATATAACGAATTCTAAACTTAAATAAATATATATACATATATACATACACATATATACATATACATACACACATACACACACACAATATAGACCGACTAACATGTATATATATAAACATATATGCACATATGCACACATATATAGATACATACACCAATATAAACTTTCTTAACAAGTTCATACAAATATATATATAAATACATATATACAATGTACACACACGCATACACATACACATGTATATCCATACATAAATATGTACACATGTACAAATAAACATACATAAATACATATATAAACACATAAAAATGCATATACAAACATACACACAAGCATATTCATATGTACACACTTGCATATACATACATATACACGCATTCATACATATACTCATATATATACGAATGTACGTACACACATGGAAACATACAGTCATAAACATGTACATATGCAGCCACAAATACATGTACATGTACACATACACATATATATGTATATATTAAAAAATTATTAAATAACAATAATTATAAATAAAAATAAAAAGTTTTTTAACAATTAAATGCATGATAAAAATGTATATAATAAAAAAGTGTGATTTGTTTAACAATTTTTAACATAAATATTTACATATGCAAAAATATGGAAAATATTACATAATAACAATTATAAAGAACTAATAAATGAGATATATATATATGTCAATTTTTTACAAGAAATGTTCAATAAAAATAAATATATATATGAATTTTTAACAATTTTAAACAAATAATAAATTATAACTAACAAATAATCATTATCTTTACAAATAAACATTAACCTAACAAATATTACGTAAATTTTTACTAACTAAATATCTATAATTCTGTGCTAAGTTATCCGTGTCTGCCTTAAAATTTATTCTACGTGATAATGGTGTATTAATAATTTCTAACATTTCTAACATTAAGCGCCGTTTATAATTATTTTCTGTGTTTAATATTGAAACATTCTCAAAATCAGGAAAATGATATAATTTAGAACAATGGGAAGATAAAGCGGTTTTTTGTGAATTTATGTGTCTATATTTTTGATCCGATTTGTGACCTGCTATTCTAGTCTTCAATTTATTCTTGGTCGTGCCAATATATACTTTATTACAATTATCCTCATCATTTCCCTTACAGGGTATTTTATAAATTACATTCGATTTATCCCATTTTTCAATCCCATCCTTTGGTTTACTAAATAATCTATTTAAAGTATTAAATGATTTATGAGCTATTCTATATCTGTCCGTATTATAAATTTTAGATTTAGCCAATCTCTCCGACATTCCGGATATATAAGTCACAGATTTGTATATCCTATGATCCGTAACATTATTTATATTACCTATTCTATCATTTCTATAATATTGACCTATTAATGTATCAATTAAATACTTGGGAAAATTATTATCTTCTAACATGTTTCTAATCTTAACTTTATTTATATTGTGAAATCGATTGTCACTAATGTTAAGAACTCTTTCTATGAAATTTTTAGCAGTGTTTATAATAATATGTCTGCTATGTTTGGAATAATAATTAATCATTCGGCCCGAAGCTGTAGGTTTCTGATACCAATCTATTACTAATCTATTACCTTTTCTAATAATAAGAGTATCTAAATAAGAGAGTTTTGAGTCACATTCCCTTTCGACAGTAAATTCTATACTGGAATTGAATTCATTAAATATCTTTAATATATTTTCTACTTCACATCTAGGAATAATGCAAAATAAATCATCCACATATTTGGTCATTATTCTAGGAACCATATTAAGTTTCCGAATTGATATATCCAATAATTCCTCCATTACAATATCCGCTATGATTGGAGATGCTGGAGATCCCATTGGAAGACCTTTTTGTTGAATATATATATTACCATTATATCGAAAATATCTGTTATCATCTATGCAAAATTTTAAAATTCGTAAAAATAAACACTTGTCTATTCTAGTATACTCCTTAATCATATCCCATTTTCCCCCGATTGTATCTATTGCGAAATCAATAGGTATACTTGGAAATAGAGAAACTACATCAAAAGAAATTAAAATCTCATTATCCAATATATTTTGATTCCTAATTCTGTTCACAAATTCCATAGAGATTTTTATATTATATTTTGAATGTTTAGTAACATTTTTCAAAATATTTGTAATGTATTTACATAACTCATATGAAGGAGAATTAATGAAAGAACATATTGGTCTTAATGGAAAATCTTCCTTATGAATTTTTGGTAGTCCATATAAACGAGGGGCTATCGCCACGTTTGTCCTAAGTCTATTCTTCTCTATAGATGTTATAATTTCCTTCTTAAATAATTCATCAACTATGTTATTGTTTATTTTCTGCAATTTACTTGTTGGGTCTCTATTAATTAAATTATATTTTGTAATATCTCCTACAATATTATTGATTCTAAGATCATAATCCTGTTTTTTAATTGCTACAGTAACATTACCCTTGTCTGCATCTACAATAAATATATCCTTATTTTTCCCTAAGAAAATATTAGCTTTCTTTGCTTTCTCTAATATAAATTTATCTCTATTAGTTAATATAATCTTATTTAAATGGTTTTCAATAACCGCAGTCATTCTATTTCTAGCTATCTCTTGTTCTTCTTTCTTATTAAAAGTCTGTACTAAATCTTCTCCTTCTGATATAACTTTCAAAATAGGGATTTCATCCCTCCTAGTAGGTAAAGCGTGTTTTTTTCCGAGTGAAAGGATCCATTGAATGTCCTCTGGTATGTCAGTGTTAGTCGTGTTTATGAACCACTTTCTATTCAATTTAATATTTAATTCCTGTAGTTGCAATTCTTTTAGCCTATCAAATTTATTTTTATGAATCATATTTACCTTTTTACTATATGAAACAGTTAATTGGTCCTCAAAATATAAAAATTCAACAATTTCTTCCAAAGTAAAATTTTGTTCCAAATTTCTCAATATTACTTCCCTTTTTCTTTGAAAATGTTTCAATACTTGATGTTTTTCCTTTATTGCTAATCTTAAGATTATATATGCAGGAGGAGGGGATCCAATTTTATACCAACATTTATTTTGATTTTTTGGTCATCCTGAAGTTTATATTTTAATTTTACCAGGATTTGGAATAATTTCACATATTATTAGTCAAGAATCTGGAAAAAAGGAAACTTTTGGTGCTTTAGGAATAATTTATGCTATATTAGCAATTGGTTTATTAGGTTTTATTGTTTGAGCACATCATATATTTACTGTTGGAATAGATGTTGATACTCGTGCATATTTCACATCAGCTACAATAATTATTGCAGTTCCTACAGGTATTAAAATTTTTAGCTGATTAGCTACATTATATGGAACTCAATTAAATTATTCTCCTGCTATTTTATGATCATTAGGATTTGTATTTTTATTTACTGTTGGAGGATTAACTGGAGTTGTTTTAGCAAATTCATCAATTGATATTATTTTACATGACACTTATTATGTTGTTGCACATTTTCATTATGTTTTATCAATGGGAGCAGTATTTGCTATTATAGCCGGATTTGTTCATTGATATTCATTATTAACTGGTTTATCTATAAATAATGAATTTTTAAAAAATCAATTTATTATTATATTTGTTGGAGTAAATTTAACTTTTTTTCCTCAACATTTTTTAGGGTTAGCTGGAATACCTCGTCGTTATTCGGATTATCCAGATTGTTATATAACATGAAATGTAGTTTCTTCAATTGGTTCAATAATTTCAGTATTAGGAATTTTATATTTTTTTTATATTATTTGAGAAAGTATATATTTTCAACGTCAAGTAATTTATTCAACTCAATTAAATTCTTCTATTGAATGATTTCAAAATACTCCACCTGCTGAACATAGTTATTCTGAATTACCTTTATTAATAAATTTCTAATATGGCAGATAAAGTGCAATGAATTTAAGTTTCAAATATAAAGATTGACTTTTTTTAGAAACTTATGTTAACTTGATCAAATTTAAGATTTCAAGATAGTTCTTCTCCTTTAATAGAACAATTAATTTTTTTTCATGATCATACTCTTTTAATTTTAGTAATAGTTACTATTCTTGTAAGATATTTAATATTTATGTTATTTTTTAATAATTATGTAAATCGATATTTATTACATGGGCAATTTATTGAAATTATTTGAACTATTTTACCTGCAATTATTTTATTATTTATTGCTTTTCCTTCATTACGATTATTATATTTATTAGATGAAATTAATGAACCAATAATTACTTTAAAAACAATTGGCCATCAATGATATTGAAGTTATGAATATTCAGATTTTAAGAATATTGAATTTGATTCTTATATAATTTCAATAAATGAAATATTTAATAATATATTTCGATTATTAGAAGTTGATAATCGAATTATTTTACCAATAAATTCACAAATTCGAATTTTAGTAAGAGCAGCTGATGTTCTTCATTCTTGAACTATTCCTTCTTTAGGAGTAAAAGTTGATGGAGTTCCTGGTCGATTAAATCAAATTAATTTTTTAATAAATCGTTCAGGATTATTTTATGGGCAATGTTCAGAAATTTGTGGAGCTAATCATAGATTTATACCAATTGTAATTGAAAGAATTCCTGTAAATTATTTTATTAAATGAATTCATAAAATAAATTTTTCATTAAATGACTGAAAGCAAGTAATGGTCTCTTAAACCAATTTATAGTAATTAGCATTTACTTTTAATGATAAAAAATTAGTTAAATAAATAACATTAATTTGTCAAATTAAAATTATTAATAAAATATTTTTTAATTCCTCAAATATCACCAATTAATTGATTAATACTTTTTGTTATTTTTTCATTTTCATTAATTTTATTTAATACAATAAATTATTTCTTGTTTGATTTTTTAACACCTAAATTAAATTTATATAATAAAAAATTTATTAATAAATTAAATTGAAAATGATAACAAATTTATTTTCTGTATTTGATCCTTCTTCAAGAATTTTTAATTTATCATTAAATTGACTAAGAACTTTTTTAGGAATAATTATAATTCCTTCAATTTATTGATTATTTCCTTCACGATTTAATATTTTATGAAATAAAATATTATTATTACTTCACAAAGAATTTAAAGTTTTATTAGGACCATTATCTTTTAATGGATCAACTTTTATTTTTATTTCTTTATTTACAATAATTTTATTTAATAATTTTATAGGTTTATTTCCTTATATTTTTACTAGTACAAGTCATTTAACATTAACTTTAACTTTAGCTTTACCTTTATGATTAAGTTTTATAATTTTTGGATGAATTAATAATACACAACATATATTTGCTCATTTAGTCCCACAAGGAACACCTTTTATTTTAATACCTTTTATAGTATGTATTGAAACTATTAGAAATTTAATTCGACCTGGAACTTTAGCTGTTCGATTAACAGCTAATATAATTGCTGGACATTTATTATTAACTTTATTAGGAAATACTGGTTCTTCAATATCAATAATTCTTTTAAATTTTTTAATTATTACTCAAATTGCTTTATTAATTTTAGAATCAGCTGTAGCTATAATTCAATCATATGTTTTTACTGTTTTAATAACTTTATATTCTAGAGAAGTAAATTAATGTTAACACATTCAAATCATTCTTTTCATTTAGTTGATTATAGACCTTGACCATTAATTGGTTCAATTGGAGTAATAACAATAGTTACTGGTTTAGTAAAAATATTTCATCAATATAGAACAATATTATTTTTATTAGTAAATATTATTACTATTTTAACTGTATTTCAATGATGACGAGATATTTCTCGAGAAAGAACTTTTCAAGGATTACATACTATTGTAGTAATTAAAGGATTACGATGAGGAATAATTTTATTTATTGTATCAGAAATTTTTTTTTTTATTTCTTTTTTTTGAGCTTTTTTTCATAGAAGATTATCACCATCAGTGGAATTAGGATTAATTTGACCTCCTTTAGGAATTTTACCTTTTAATCCATTTCAAATTCCATTATTAAATACAATAATTTTATTAAGTTCTGGAGTATCTGTAACTTGAGCTCATCATAGTTTATTAGTTAGAAATTATTCTCAAACAATTCAAAGTTTATTTTTTACAATTTTATTAGGAATTTATTTTACTATACTTCAAATGTATGAATATATTGAAGCTTCATTTACAATTGCAGATTCAATTTATGGTTCAAGTTTTTTTGTAGCAACAGGATTTCATGGAATTCATGTATTAATTGGAACAACTTTTTTATTAATTTGTTTTCTTCGACATTTAAATAATCATTTTTCAAAAAATCATCATTTTGGATTTGAAGCTGCTGCTTGATATTGACATTTTGTAGATGTTGTATGATTATTTCTTTATATCTCAATTTATTGATGAGGAAATAATTAATTATCTATATAATATAAAAAGTATAAATAACTTCCAATTATTAAGTCTATCATAGTATAGATAATTATATTAATTTTTATAATTAGAATTGTAATTATAATATTAAGAATATTAATAATATTTTTGGTAGAAATTATTTCTAAAAGAACTATTATTGATCGTGAAAAATCTTCTTCATTTGAATGTGGGTTTGATCCAAAATCTTCATCACGTCTTCCATTTTCTTTACGATTTTTTTTAATTACAATTATTTTTTTAATTTTTGATGTAGAAATTGCTTTAATTTTACCAATTATTTTAATTATTAAATTTTCAAATATAATAATATTAATTTTATCTTCTATTTTTTTTATTTTTATTTTATTATTAGGACTTTACTATGAATGAAATAAAGGTATATTAAACTGATCAAATTAATAAGGATTATAGTTAAATATAACATTTAATTTGCATTTAAAAAGTATTGGAATCAATTTATCCTAAATATGAAGCGATTTATTGCAATTAGTTTCGATCTAATTTTAGGTAATTTACCCTTATTTTAATTGAAACCAAAAAGAGGTTTATTATTGTTAATAATAAAATTGAATTAATATTCCAATTAAAGAAATATGAAGTTCAAGTAAAAGCTGCTAACTTTTTTTTAATGGTTAAATTCCATTTATATTTCTAATAAAATTTATATAGTTTAAATAAAACATTATATTTTCATTATAAAATTAAATTTTTTTATAAATTACTAAAATTAATTCATTATTTAAAGATTTATATCTCCTTAACATTTTCAATGTTATACTCTTTATATAAGCTATTTAAATATAAAATATAAATCATAGAAATATAAATTATAATTATTCATAAAACAAAACTTAATAAATAAATTTTTAAATTATTATTTTGAATTATTTGATTTAATTTGGAATTTTTTATTAATATAAAATAAAGTTTTTGACCTCCAAAATATTCTAATCAACCATAATCAAAAGATTTAATTAATATTTTTCTTATTAATAAATTAATATTAATAATTCCATAAGTTGAAATAAAAGGTATAAATCATATTAAACTAAAAAAATTATTAAAATAATTATTTAATGATTTATTAAAAAAAAAAGAAATATAAGAAGATAAATAACCTATAAATCCTCCAATAATACAAATTAATAATGTTAATAATTTTAAATAAATTGGTAAAATAATAATTATTGGAATTGGAAAAATTAATCAACTTAATATTCTTCCTATAAAAATTCTTAAAGTTAATAATCCTAATATTCCTTTTAATATAATTCATCTTTCATCATTTAAAATATTTAATGAAGAAAAATTTAAATTATTAGTTATTGAATAATAAATTAAACGAAATGAATAACATACTGTTAATCCAATAGAAATATAAAATAAAAAAAATAAAAAAAAATTTATATAAGAAAAAGAAACTATTTCTAAAATTAAATCTTTTGAATAAAATCCTGATAAAAAAGGTATCCCACATAAAGCTAAATTAGCTGTATTAAAACAAGAAGATGTTAATGGTATTAATATTCTTAAATTTCCTATTAAACGAATATCTTGAGAATTATTTATATTATGAATAATATTTCCAGCACATATAAATAATAATGCTTTAAATAATGCATGTGTTAATAAATGAAAAAATGCTAATTTATGATATCCTATTGATAAAATACTTATTATTAAACCTAATTGACTTAATGTTGATAATGCAATAATTTTTTTTAAATCAAATTCATAATTAGCCCCTAATCCAGATATAAATATAGTTAATCTAGAAATTAATAAAAGTAAATTTGTTATTCAAAAATTTCTTATTAATAAATTAAATCGAATTAATAGATAAATACCTGCAGTTACTAAAGTTGAAGAATGAACTAATGCAGAAACGGGAGTAGGAGCAGCTATAGCAGCTGGTAATCAAGAAGAAAATGGAATTTGTGCTCTTTTAGTAATTGCTGCTAATATAATTAATATTATAATAATTATTATTTCAAATTTATTATGTATGAATTCTAAATAAAAAATATAATTTCAACTTCCATAATTTAATATTCAAGCAATTGATAATAATAAAGCAACATCTCCAATCCGATTTGATAAAACTGTTAATATTCCCGCATTATAAGATTTAATATTTTGAAAATAAATTACTAAACAGTAAGAAATTAATCCTAAACCATCTCATCCTAATAAAATTCTAATTAAATTTGGTCTGATAATTAATAATATTATTGAAAAAACAAATAGTATTACTAATAAAATAAATCGATTTATAGTTTTATCATTTTTTATATATTCTTTTCTATAAAAAATTACTATTCTTGAAATTATTAGTACAAATGATATAAAAATTAAACTTATTCAATCTAAAAAAATTGTAAAAATAATATTTATTGAATTTAATGAAATAATTTCTCATTCAATAAAAATAGAATAATCAATTAAAATATAATATAAACCAAAAAAAAAAAAAAAAAATCTAAATATTAATAAAAATAAAAATCTAATTGAACAAATTGATATATTTTTCATAATTTAAAAAGTATTTCTTATCATTGATATCACAAATCAATATTTTTTATTAAACTATTTAAATATAATCATAATATACATGAATCACTTTTTATAATTAATAAATTTAATGGAAATCAATGTAAAAATAATAATAAAAATTCCCGAATTGATCCTATATTAAATGAATAAATTCCAGAAAAAATTTTCCCATGTTGAGTATAAGAATATAAATATAAGGTATAAGCAGCTCTAAAAAAAGATAAAAAAGATAAACTAATTATAGAAATTCATGATCATATAATAATTCTATTAATTAAAGAAATTTCTCCTAATAAATTTAAAGAAGGAGGAGCAGCTATATTTGTAGAACTTAATAAAAATCATCAAAATGTTATAGAAGGTATAAAATTTAATAATCCTTTATTAATTAATAATCTTCGACTTCTTAATCGTTCATAAGAAATATTTGCTAAACAAAATAATCCAGAAGAACATAGACCATGTGCGATTATTAAAGTTAAAGAACCTGATATTCCGAAATAAGATAAAGTTATTAAACCAGAAATAACAATTCCTATATGAGCTACTGAAGAATAAGCAATTAATGATTTTAGATCAGTTTGACGTAAACAAATTAAACTTACTAAAATTCCCCCAATTATTCTAATTCTTATCCAAATTAAATTAAATTTAATTCCAATAAATTGTAAAAAACAAAAAATTCGTAATAATCCATATCCTCCAAGTTTTAATATAATTCCAGCTAAAATTATTGATCCAGAAACAGGAGCTTCAACATGAGCTTTAGGTAGTCATAAATGAACTAAAAATAAAGGTATTTTTTGTTGGAAATATAATTTGAGCATTAACACTTTGCTTATTCAACATGTATATTCACATAGTTGGCTTTGAAATATTTTTTATGTTGTGTCACTTTGTAGAAAAATTTTATATATAGTTTAAAAGAATTTGTCATCAATAAAAGTCATACATGTACATTGTGTTTTGTACATTGCTTTTTATATAAGAACTTTGTGGAATTACTAGAAAGGGTTTGCATCACCACAACTACATTTCAATAGGTTATGGGCCCAGACATACGATTTGGAAGTTGTTGAATTTTTATTGCAAGATTTAAAAAGAAAAAATGGCATCGTCGTCATTATATCAGATAGAAAAGCTAGATGAAAGGAATTACGAAACATGGAGTATTCATATGAGAAGTATCCTTATTCATTCTGGTTTTTGGAAGTATGCAAGTGGCGAAGAAGAAGCAGATTCAACCTGGAGTCGTGATAAAATTTTGGAGTGGAAGAGTAATGATGAAAAAACGCTCGCAACAATTTTATTAAGTGTTAAGTCTAACCAGTTGAACCATATTAAAAACATTAACAAATCTAAAGATGCCTGGATTAAACTTAAGGAAGTTTACAAGCCGAGTGGTCCGATGCAAAAGGTTAGCTTATATAAAAAGATGTTAAGTTTGAACATGAAAGACAGCAAAGATATGGCCGAATATTTAAACAGTTTTTGTGAAATTACGGAGAAATTAGCCGATGTTGGAATTAGTATTCAAGAAGAATTATTGGTAGTCATTTTATTGTCAAGTCTTCCGAGAGAGTTTGAAAACTTCGTTATTGCCATAGAAACGAGGGATTCTCTACCAGCGTTAGGAATGCTAAAGGTTAAACTTCTTGAAGAGTATGAACGTCAAAATCAACAAAACAAATCATCTACGATTGAACAAGCTTTTGGTGCAGCCAAAAGAGAAACAGGTTACAAGAAAGGTAATAATAATTTGAATGTTAAAAAGGGAAATTGCTTCATATGTGGTAAGAAAGGGCATTATGCAAATAGGTGCAACGAAAAACGTAATCAAGAAAAAACTTACTCTTTGATTGCAATGGCGAATTCTGAAAAAAGAGATACACAAACATCGACATGGTACATTGATAGCGGTGCTACAAGTCACATGTGTGCAAATCGAAATTTATTTTGTAAATTAGACAGATGCAGTGATAATATAATGTTGGCAAATAGAAAATCAATTGCTGCTGAAGGAATAGGAACAGTCAATCTGTTTATAAATAATAATAAAATTGTACTAAAAGATGTTTTATATTCCTCAGATCTGAATGGAAATTTTTTATCTGTCAATAAGGTCGTACAGTATGGTGGCAAAATCAAATTTAATAATAAGGGTGCAATATTTACTGATGCTTACGGTGAAATAGTTTTAAAAGCCCGTAAAGAAGAAAATTTGTTCCAATTTAAAATAAAAATACCGAACGAGAAATTATGTGTTGTACAATCCATTAATGAAACTTGGCATCGTCGATATGGACATTTGAACTATGAAAGCCTGTTTGAGTTGTCGAGGAAAAATATGGTGAATGGTATAAATTTGACGCAGAAACATCAAGATCCGTGCGAAATATGTATGGTTAGCAAAATTCATGCTATAAAATTCCCGAAGAAATCTGAAAGTAAATCTGGTGAGTTGTTAGATTTAATACACTCGGATGTTTGTGGTCCTATGAAAATAGATTCAGTTGGAGGTTCAAAGTATTTCCTCACATTCATAGATGACAAGTCAAGAAAAGTTTTTGTTTATTTTTTAAAATACAAAAGCGAGGTATTTGAAAAATTTAAAAATTTCAAAGAATTAGTAGAACGTCATACAAATCGTAAAATAAAATGTATTCGTAGTGATAATGGAGGAGAATATATTAATAAAGATTTTAATAATTATTTGGAGCAATGCGGAATTCAACGTCAGTTAACGGTACCTTATACGCCGCAACAGAATGGGGTAGCGGAAAGGTTTAATAGAACAATAGTAGAAATGGCTCGTTGTATGTTAGTCGATGCTGGTTTAAAACAAGATTTATGGGCTGAAGCTGTAGCAACAGCAGTTTATTTACGTAATAGATCTCCATCAAAAAGTCTCGATGGAAAAACGCCTTATGAAATATGGACGGGTCGTAAGCCATGTGTAAATCATTTTAAAATTTTTGGTACAAATGCAGTAGTTTTGAATAAAGGAAGAGGAAAATTTGAATCAAAAGGTGCAAATATGATGATGGTTGGTTATTCTAGAATATCAAAAGCATATCGCTTATATGATAAGAAAACACGAGAAGTTATTGAAAGACGCAATGTTTTATTTAATGAATATAAATTACCTTGTAAAGAAATTAATGATAACATTCAAAATTTTATGGATTTCGAAGCGATTGTAAATAAGAAAGATGTCGATGAACAATTTGAGACAAATAATACCTCAAATCAAGAAGATTTAGAGTATAGCATTGTAAGATCAGTAAATAGCGATATTTCACTTGATGAGGTTGTAGAAACAAATGAAAAAGGTAAACGTGGGCCAGGTAGACCTAAAATTTTTAGTAATGGTAGGCCAGGTCGTCCAAGAAAAATATATCAACAACTGAATAATGCAGTGAAGGAGCAAGTTCCAAAAACTTTAGAAGAGGCATTATCCAGTCGTGAAAGTGAAAAATGGAGAGAAGCTATGAAAAAAGAAATGTCTTTGTTGGAACAAAAAGAGACATGGTCATTAGTTGATTTACCAGCAGGTCATAAAACTATTAAAAGTAAGTGGGTATACACTTTAAGGAAAAATAGTGAAGGTGAAATTGAAAGGTTTAAGGCAAGGTTGGTCGCCAAAGGCTGTAGTCAAAAATACGGCATAAATTACGAAGAAACTTTTTCCCCTGTTATAAGATACGAAACGATAAGAATGATTTTGGCATTAGCAGTTGAGCACAAAATGCATTTGCACCAAATAGATGTAACTTCAGCATACCTGAATGGAGATTTATATGATGAAATTTACATGCAACAGCCTCAAGGTTTTGAAAACAAAAGGTATCCAAATAAAGTGTTACGTCTGCACAAATCTCTTTATGGTCTTAAGCAATCCGGGAGAGCATGGAATTTTAAATTAAATGAAGTTTTATGTAAGATGGGATTTGAAAGTTGCAAAAATGAACCGTGTTTATATAAAAAAATACAAGACAAAGAATTGATTGTAGTCGCAGTTTACGTCGACGATATAATACTTGGATGTAAAAATAAAGCAGAAATATTAAAATTCAAGTCTCAAATTAGTAAGAAATTTGAAGTATCAGATAAAGGTTTATTGGAACATTTTTTGGGGATGAAAGTTGAACGTAACGGTGAAACTGGAGATATAAATATCTGTCAGGAAAATTATATTAAAGATTTGTTACAACAATACAATATGGAAAATTGTAAAACATCATCAGTTCCACTAGAACCAAATTTTCAAACAAAATGCAATGAAAAATGTGAAGAGGTTGATAGCACATTATATCAATCACTTATTGGCTCTTTATTATATTTATCTTTAACGACAAGGCCAGATATATTATATTCTGTAAATAAATTAGCACAAAGAAATACTAATCCACATGTAGAACATTTTAAAGCGGCAAAACAAGTTCTTAGATATTTGAAAGGAACTCAAAATCTTAAATTAAAATTTTGCAAAAGTAATCAAGAGTTAATCGGTTATGCTGATGCAGACTGGGGTGGATGTAAAACTGACAGAAAGTCACATAATGGATACATATTTTATCTTGGAAATTGTGCAATATCTTGGGAGTCGAAAAAACAATCCACAACAGCATTAAGCAGTACAGAAGCTGAATATATGTCTATATCAAATGCAGCAAAGGAAGCAGTATACTTAAGAAGATTACTACAAGAACTTGGTTTCATAAATGAAGAAAGTATTAAATTGAACGTCGATAATCAAGGAGCTTTAAAATTAGCAACAAATCCAGTATTTCATAATCGCAGCAAACATATAGATATAAAGTATCATCACATTAGAGAAGTAGTAAATAATAAGGAAATCTATTTGGAATACTGTCCTACGGAAGATATGATTGCGGATATATTTACTAAAAATTTGTCTAAATTAAAACATAATAAATTTGTTACTTTGTTAAATTTAAAAACATAAAATCAGTTTGTAAAATATATATGTTGAGGAGGAGTGTTGGAAATATAATTTGAGCATTAACACTTTGCTTATTCAACATGTATATTCACATAGTTGGCTTTGAAATATTTTTTATGTTGTGTCACTTTGTAGAAAAATTTTATATATAGTTTAAAAGAATTTGTCATCAATAAAAGTCATACATGTACATTGTGTTTTGTACATTGCTTTTTATATAAGAACTTTGTGGAATTACTAGAAAGGGTTTGCATCACCACAACTACATTTCAATATTTTTACTAAAAATGCTATTATTATTGAAAAATAAATAAATTCGAAAAAAAGAAAATTATTTGATAATAAATAAAAATTTATTGTCCCTAAAATTTTATAAAAAAATAAAATTCTTATTAGTATAGGTAATGAAACTAATAATGTATAAAATAACAAATAAATACCTGCTTGTAAACGTTCAGGTTGATAACCTCATCCTAAAATTAAAAATAAAGTTGGAATTAATCTTCTTTCAAAAAATATATAAAATATAAATAAATTTATTCTTATAAAAGTAAAAACTAATAAAATTAATAATGAAATAATATTTATTAAAAATAACTAAATAATTTTTACTTTTATAAATTAATTCACTTGCTATTAATATTAAAGAAATAATTCATAATGTTAATAAAATTAAACTATAAGAAATTGTATCACAACCTAATAAATAAGAAATATTTATAAAATAATTAGTGTATATATTTATTAAAATAAAAATAAAACTTAATAAAAATAATATTATTTGAACCATTCAATATAAATTTTTTATAAAACATAAAGGAAAAAAAAAAAAATTATAAAAATAATTTTTAACATTGTAAAATATTAAATCTTTGAAAATAATCATTTCCATGTGTACGAATTATTGATACTAAAATTGAAATTCCTAAAGTTCCTTCACATACTCTTAAAGTTAAAAATATTATTCTAAAAAATCTTTCATAATTTATTATATTTAAATAAATAAATAATAATAAAAATAATCTTAAAACTATATATTCTAATCTTAATAATTTTGATAATAAATGTTTTCGGTTTGAAATAAATATATATATTTCTATTATAAATAAAATTCTTGAAAATATTCAATTTAATATAATCATTAGTTTTAATAGTTTAAAAAAAAACATTGATTTTGTAAATCAAAAATAATTAATTTTTAAAATTCAAAAAAAAAAGAAATCCTTTATCATTAATTTCCAAAATTAATATTTTTATAAACTACTTTTTGAAATTATTCAATGAATTTTTTTATCAATAATATTTATGTTTAATTTTATTTTTTTAAATATAAAACATCCATTAGCAATAGGATTAATTTTATTAGTTCAAACTTTACTTGTATCTTTATTTTTAGGATTTTCAAATAAAACATTTTGATTTTCTTATATTTTATTTTTAGTATTTTTAGGGGGAATACTTGTATTATTTATTTATGTAACTTCATTAGCTTCAAATGAAATATTTTCTTTTTCAATTAAAATTTTATTAACTTCAATTTTTTTTTTTTTTTTTATTTTTATTATTATAAAAAATTTTATTTTTCAATACAAAAATATTGAAAATCAATTTATTTCTTATATAAATTCTTATTTTATAGAAAATTCATTATCATTAAATAAATTATATAATTATCCAATAAATATATTAACAATTTTATTAATAAATTATTTATTAATTACATTAATTGTCGTAGTAAAAATTACTAATTTATTTAAGGGTCCTTTACGACCTATATTTAATTAATGAATAAACCTTTACGAATTAAACATCCTATTTTTAATATTATTAATAGTGCATTAATTGATTTACCGGCACCTATTAATATTTCAACTTGATGAAATTTTGGATCATTATTGTTTTTATGTTTAATAATTCAAATTATAACAGGATTATTTTTAGCAATACATTATACAGCAGATATTAATATAGCATTTGATAGAGTAAATCATATTTGTCGAGATGTTAATAATGGGTGATTGTTACGAACTTTTCACGCTAATGGAGCTTCTTTTTTCTTTATTTGTATTTATTTACATATTGGTCGAGGAATTTATTATAGATCTTATTTATTTATATCAACTTGAATAATTGGAGTAATTATTTTATTCTTAGTAATAGGAACCGCTTTTATAGGATATGTTTTACCATGAGGACAAATATCTTTTTGAGGAGCTACAGTTATTACTAATCTATTATCAGCTATTCCATATTTAGGAATTGATTTAGTTCAATGAGTATGAGGAGGATTTGCAGTAGATAATGCTACATTAACTCGATTTTTTGCATTTCATTTTATTTTACCATTTATTGTATTAGCTTCTACAATAATTCATATTTTATTTTTACATGAAACAGGATCAAATAATCCTTTAGGATTAAATTCAAATTGTGATAAAATTCCATTTCATCCTTATTTTACTTATAAGGATATTGTTGGATTTATTTTCATTTTTTTAATTTTAACATTATTAGTTTTAATAAGTCCTTATTTTTTAGGTGATCCTGATAATTTTATTCCAGCTAATCCTTTAGTAACCCCAATTCATATTCAACCGGAATGATATTTTTTATTTGCATATGCAATTTTACGTTCAATTCCTAATAAATTAGGAGGAGTAATTGCTTTAGTACTTTCAATTGCAATTTTAATAATTTTACCATTTTATCATTTAAGAAAATTTCGAGGAATTCAATTTTATCCAATAAATCAAATTATATTTTGAATTATATTAACAATTGTTATTCTTTTAACATGAATTGGTGCACGACCTGTAGAAAATCCTTTTATTTTAATTGGACAAATTTTAACAATTTTATATTTTTTATATTTTTTATTAAATCCATTAGTTATTAAATTATGAGATAATTGATTAAATTAGTCAATGAGCTTGAACAAGCATATATTTTGAAAATATATTATAGAAACAATAACTTTTTATTGACTTTACTAAAATTAATTATTAAAATAAAATAAATAATTTAAATCCAATAAAAAATAATAAAAAATTTAATGAAAAAGGTAAAAAACTTTTTCAAGTTAAATATATTAATTTATCATATCGAAATCGAGGTAATGTTCCACGAACTCAAATAAATATAAAAGAAATAAACATTAATTTTAAAAAAAAAATAAAATTAAATAAATCATTTCCTAAAAATATTATACAAAATAATATTCTTATAAATAAAATTCTTGAATATTCAGCTAAAAAAATTAAAGCAAATCTCCCTCTTCTATATTCAACATTAAACCCTGAAACTAATTCAGATTCTCCTTCAGCAAAATCAAAAGGTGTTCGATTAGTTTCAGCTAAAGAAATTCTAAATCAAATTAATGAAACAGGTAATAAAATTAATAAAAATCAAATAAATATTTGATATTTATAAAATATAAATATATTATATCCATTAATTAAAAAAATTAAAGATAATAAAATTAAAGCTAATCTAATTTCATAAGAAATAGTTTGAGCAATAGCTCGTAAACCTCCTAATAATGCATAATTTGAATTTGAAGATCAACCAGCAACTATTACAATATAAACTCTTAATCTTGTACAACATATAAAAAAAATTAATCCTAAATTAAAAGAAAATAATTTAGTAAATATTGGTATACATATTCAAATTAATAATGATAAAAATAAAGAAAAAATTGGAGAAAAATAATAAGAAATATAATTTGATAATAAAGGATAAGTTTGTTCTTTAGTAAATAATTTAATAGCATCACAAAAAGGTTGAAATAATCCAATTAAACCCACTTTATTGGGACCTTTACGAATTTGCATATAACCTAAAACTTTTCGTTCTAAAAGAGTTAAAAATGCTACTCTTACTAAAATAAAAATAATTAATAAAAGACTTCTAATTATTAATAATAAATTTTCTAAAAAAAACAAGTACTATTTGTAATTAATTACATTTATAAATTCTAAATTTATTACATTTTTTCTGTCAAAATAGTTAAATTAATTTAATACAAACTATCATGAAATAATAATTTATAAAATATTTAATCCTTTCGTACTAAAATATTTTAAATTTTTAAAGATAGAAACCAACCTGGCTTACGCCGGTTTGAACTCAGATCATGTAAGAATTTAAAAGTCGAACAGACTTAAATTTTAAGAGTCTACACCTAAAATTATTTCTTAATCCAACATCGAGGTCGCAATCTTTTTTATTAATAAGAACTCTTAAAAAAAATTACGCTGTTATCCCTAAAGTATCTTATTTTATTAATTATTAATAATAGATCAAATATTCATAAATAAATGAAAATAAAAAAAAAGTTTTATAAATTTTTACATCACCCCAATAAAATATTATTATTAAATATAAAAAAAATTATTTATAAATATAAAAAAATAAATATAAAGATTTATAGGGTCTTCTTGTCTTTTAAATAAATTTTAGCTTTTTTACTAAAAAATAAAATTTTATTTAAAATTTTTATAAAACAGAAAATATTTCGTTCAATCTTTCATTCCAGTTTTCAATTAAAAAACTAATGATTATGCTACCTTTGCACAGTCAAAATACTGCGGCCATTAAAAAAAAATCAGTGGGCAGATTAGACTTATTAAAAAATTCAAAAAGACATGTTTTTGTTAAACAGGCGAATATAATTTTGCCGAATTATTTATAAAAACTTTATATTTTAAAATATTAATTTTAAAAAGAAAATATACTAATTTTATCATTATTATTTTATTTACAAAATTTAAATAAATATTTTAATAAAAATTTAAAATTTAATAAATAATTAATTTATTGAAATAAATTATAACATAATTAATAATAATAACTAATTTAAAGTTTATATTTAATAATTAATATTATAAATTTTTAAAAATTTATTTTATAACTTATACCATAAAATATTTAAATTTAATAATTATTTAATTAAAATAAAAAAATAATACAAAATTTATAAATTAAATTTATTTTTTAAAAAATTAGATAACTTAAAAAACGAATAACATTTCATTTCTAATATATTATTTAAAATAATTTTATTATATTAAATTTCATAATAAATTAACTCTTTTTAAAATCGAAAAAAATAAATTTTTAATTTTTAATTAATAAACTTTGATACACAAGATACAATTTATAAAATTTTCTTAAAAATTAATTATATTGATATATAAATATATTTCAATTTTCTTTTACAATACTAATAAACTATAATTATTTTTATTTTTTATATTTATATAAAAATAAATTTTTAATAAATATTTTTAATAATTAAAATAAAATTACTTATTAAATAAATAAATTTTAATTAATCAATTTATATTGAATTGCACAAATTTCTTTTCAATGTAAATGAAATACTTGCTATAAGTTTTAAATTGTCTAAATGCACTTTCCAGTACATTTACTATGTTACGACTTATTTTATTTTAAAAATAATAAAAGCGACGGGCGATATGTACAGATTTTAGAACTTTTATCAAATTATTAATCTATATAATTTTACTAACAAATTCACTTTCAATAATTATTTTAAATTATATTCATTTAAATAATTTTATTGTAATTCATTTTAACTTAAATATTAACTACACCTTGATCTGAAATTTTTTTTTTATAAAAATTTTGAAAATTAACTTTCTATAAAAATATTCTAAAAACGACGATATATAAATTAAAATTTTAAGTAAGATTCATCGTGGATTATCGATTAAAAAACAAATTCCTCTGATTAGAAAAAAAATACTGTCAAATTTTTTTAGTTTAAAGACTTTATCTATTACTACTAATTAATTATATTTATATATTAATATAAACACTTATAATAGGGTATCTAATCCTAGTTTATAAAATAAAATTTAAAAGTTTCAATTTTTATTTTATTTATAATTTAAAAATTTAAAATTTTACTTAATAAATAAATTTATTAAATATTAAAAATTTTATTAAACTTTTTAAAAAAAAATTTATTTATATAATTTGTATAACCGCAGTTGCTGGCACAAACTAAACTTGTAATAAATCACATTACTATATCTAAATTTCTTTAATAAATAATACAAATTATTGCAAGATACTAAATAATTATTAAAATTTTTAGTTTTTTTATAAAATTTTACATATAAATTAAATAAAAAATAAATTCTTAGCTAAAATTAAACTTTTTTATAAAATATGAATAATTTTATTAATTATTAAATTAAAATTAATTTTATAATTTTATAATTTAAATAAATTATTAATTATTATAATATTAAATAATTAAATTATTAAAATTTAATAAATTTTTAAAATTTAAATAAAATTTAAAAACCTTTTTTTATATATATATATATATATATATATATATGTATATATATAATCCCTTAATTTATATATAAACATATATATATATATATATATATATATATATATATATATATATATGCACAGCGATGTGTTTGATGACAGTAAAAATGTTAACTTTCTTTGATGGAACTATATAAATTGAGGACAAATATAAACGATAAATCAATATCTCACAATTCCTATTCGATACATGGAAAATAAATTGATTATAGTATGTTAAGCTGCGTTTGAAGACAACAGTATAAACTGCGATGAGTTTGAGATGCTGTCCCCAAATATTACTCTAAATATATTGAAATTAATGTTGCCACGTGTTTTATTTATTTCAATATTTTTTCCTGCCGCCGGAACTTTTAATACTTTTGGCAATGTAGTTATACACAAAGCACAGCGCTGTTGCAAAACGCATTATAAAATTATATTGTAGAACCGCGTAAATGGTTTATATTAAAAGTTGTTGCAAAAATAATTGTAATATATGTATTTTTTTAGTCAGTTCTACTATATATAAAATCGAGCGCAAAATTAAATATTCACAGTGATTTGTTCGGAGTCATGTTTTAAAATAATCGGTGTCTTTGACGACATTTGTGGTCTTTAAGGTCATTCGTCAAATTTTATAATTCCTATCTTTGTCTGAAAAATTTTACCCTTATAAAGTAGTTTTATTTTGCATTAATATATTAGCGTGTAATTAAAGACCAATATTGACTACATGTATATGTATAACAAGTATAGCCCGAATTATAATATTTGAGGACTGACCTGTAACAGCACATATGTCTTCAAACACAGCGATTCTTTAAACAATTTAGATCATATACATACATCGCTTTGCATATATAAATCCACAACAACTAGCACAATACCCGGCTGTTTAACATTAAAACAAAAATAGAGGTAATTTCTCTATGAGATTGGAGGAGATTTGGATTTTCCATTTTTCGAAAGTTAAATTTTTCAAAAGGAAACTTTCAAATGGTAAGTTTTCCGCATGGTACGTTTTTCAAAAAGTACAGCATCCAAAGAGGGTGTTATTAAAACTCGACAATTAAAACCAGTGTCTTTTCCAAAAATTACTTTCTGCGAAAATATATACCTTCAGGTAGTGCCTTTTCAAAAAGCACCTTTGCCAAAGAATTGTTTTTCAAAAGCTAAGTTAGTCCTGATATAAGAAAACGTGAAAAATATGTATGTATTATAAGCGCTATATTTAAGGTCTATTTTTAAATAAATCGTTGTCTTTGAAGTCATTGGTGTTCTTTCAGGTCATTTAATAAATAAATATATTAGTAAATAAGAACAGATTCATACATCATATCTTATAAAAACAAAAAACCGTTGTAAAAATCTAATTACGCTGATAATATTTGTAATATGTACATATTTCACTTCAGTTTTAAAAACTATATTTAAAAAAAATATAATAAGTCCGTATAAGCAATTTATTTTATGACAGAAATTTTTCAGTATAGTATTTGACATTGTATCACCTACCCTATCACATTATTATACATACATACAATGCTATACCAGGTAGTATCGCAAGATCAGCTGACGGTGTGCGTACAGCTGTTTCGCGCCTACCTAGAAAATCAACCTACCATTATACATACATAATTGGTTGTATTTTTTAGTACAATTTGGAAAAAACACATCGTTGCATCACTAAATACTACTAGATTTTGAGTAGGTTTTTCCAAAATCTAGTGACCAAGTAGATTTTCTTTTGTATGCGAAATCTAGTAAAAAAATAACTAGATTTTGTTCAAAATCTCGTAAGTACTAGATTTCATGCCAATGGTTTATAAGTAGCAATGCGTGTTACTTCAAGTATTAAGTCAATTTTATATATTAAAAAGAAAATTGGAGCACAGTTACACCATTCAATTCCGAACGAAGCTCTTATACATTTATTAGAATATTGTTAAAAGATTCTATTCGAATCGACTGCCGTAATTTAATTACGTTAAAGTGAGACTCACAATTAACATTGTGTTTTGTTTGGACCACCCTTTATAAGGCTTCTGACAAATCAGAAATGTATAAAAAAACAACCAATTTAAATCATTGGCATTGCTGCTATTAAAGGAGTAAATAAGAAAATAAATGTAAAAATTGGGGTTTCCCATAATTTTTTAATCGAAGATGTCATAGTGCATTTACATTGCACCGAAATGTAATAAAATTGAAATGGAAAATATCTTGAAACTTAAACGCGTACACTACACTCCACTTTTATGACATTTTTGGCGCTTCCGATTCCCGAAATTTTCGCTGTATTTGTTTAAAATATTTTCTCTTTTAAGTGCTTTAAAATGAGTTCATGAAGTATCAATAAAGTGGAAATGTTTTATACAAATAGAAATGAAATGTAATGCACTTTTGCTTATAAAGAAAACGCCTTTCACAGAGGATGTATATATGTAGTTAATTTTTTTTATATACTGTACAGAAAAAAATTAATAAATTTTAAATAAACATTTTGTAATATCAATTACAAGTATCAATCAAGTAAATTATTATTGTTAACTGAATATAATTAATTTTCAATTCAAGTTTTGTTAGAAAACTTTAAACAAATCTCAAATAGCGCAAAAAATATTTGGATTCAATTCGAATGTATACGTATGTACTAGAGACCTGCAAGAATCGTAGAAATCACTAAAATTGTGCATTCATACTTTGTATGAATTGTGACTGTTGAATCAATAGCATTTTTTAAGAAGTATATAAAAGTCACTGTGTTCATCCATTCGTTATTCTACGCATTCACAGCACAGTAAATGATGCCGCCTTTTAATAGTTTTTCTCTACCAGCTTTAACGTAGTGATTAGTGTTGTCATTTCGCAAAATCTGTGATAATAATAATGAATAAATTTTAAATTTAAGGGTTTTATTTGTCCTGTTCTTAAATTTATTTATATTGTATTATGCATTTTTGATAAATTTTTTTTTTTCATTTTTATACATAAATATATATGTATTATGATTTATTTAAATTTAACTGATATTGCAATAATTTAGAATTGAAATTGCTAATAAATTGCATTATCCATAAAAATTTATTTAGTATGTTTGTTGTATTGTTTAGGTAGTCCAAATGAGCATTTCATTCCAAATTTTCATCCATCAAGCCTCAACCAAATTTTCGAAAATGTTAATTGGTTATATAATAATTTCATATAATTATTTAAATAAATTTAAAAGAAACGATACAAAGTAATTTTTAGTTAGGCGTAAGTCCGTTTAAAAACGAACTGAACCTGCAATAACTTAAATATGAAAACAGATTCACTTTGAACCGTCTGTAGTGTAGCTATCATTATAAAATGCACTACATTTAGTACAACAAATGATCATACACACACCAGAGAAGCACACTTAATGTAATTCATAACACATCACTAACGATGAATTCTTTTTACCAATAATCTATCTACATATGTATATAAAAATGAAATGGTAAATATATGCAATCGCATCAGTTGAGAACGGCATAATCGTTTTGCCTGAAATTTATTTTGTTAGGTTTGAAATTTTCAGGAAATAATTACTATGAAAGAAAGAAAATGATTAAATTTCCGGCGAAAGTACAAGTGTAGTTAATGTTTTTCCCATGTAAGGGAACCAGTTAATAAAATTTCTGCCTCTCTGAAACTGTCATACCAATTTTAATGAAAGTTATGCAATATTTATTTCCTCCCCGAACATATTTAACAAATTTTAGTCACATTTTAGACATAGATCCTTAACAAGTATTATTATACTACATAGATATCTACGCTTATGATTTTAGTGCGCTTAGTACCAAAAACGGAAGCACCGCACGATTTTCTATGTCAGTTTACTATACAAAGATAACACTATAAAATGGTTGTAAAACGAGTTACAGCCGCAAAGTTTTAAAACGCCGATACACCTACATGTTTTTTAGGCCCCTTTACTAGAATTACTTGGCAGAACCTTGTTATTTAAAAAAAATCAATTTTGTTGAGCAATGTTGTTGAATACAGAGCAACATATACTTAAATTTATTGATTTTTTTAAGGGACCGCAACTATAACTTATAAATTAAACCAAATGTATATATATCGTCACAGAAAATGCAAGAAGCCCTATCTAACATTTTAAATATTTTGCAAAAGAAAAAAAATTTAATTAAATAAAAAATATATTGGGGATTACCACAAAATTGTGCAAGATTAATAAAGAAAAGATCAACAAATGTTTTATTAGAAAAAAATTAAATTTTGCGAAG
Organism: Dexiosoma caninum; assembly: GCA_963924685.1. NCBI lineage: Eukaryota > Metazoa > Arthropoda > Insecta > Diptera > Tachinidae > Dexiosoma > Dexiosoma caninum. Next base: position 90,903,326 of record OZ004725.1, read on the forward strand.
TGACTTATTTGGACTTAAGAGATCAGAATTAGTAAGTCAATTTTTAATTTTTAAAATATTAGGCTCTATACTTACTGCTACGCTTTTTTTTTTAGATGATGAATTTGTTTCTGTGTTTACAGCCGACTCGCTTTCCTGCTCCAGAAAATCTCCCTCTTCCTCATCGTCATCTTCATCGTCGTCATGATCATCATCTCCAATAGCCGACATCAAAAGCTTGGATATACAAGTTATTTCGGTGACTGGTACGGGAACGCGGTATATATTTTTGTGTATATCTTTATGGTGGCCCATAAAGTTTGCCAGCCTATCTATTGTAGCTTCCTCTATGTTCAGCAGAGACGTATAAGTCGCAATATGCTTTCTTAGAAAAGTTCCTCTTAAGCTTTGAGGAATTTTAGCACCACACTCTTCAGAAAATTGTCTCAAGAGGGGGCAAGCTCTGTAGTATGGCTTGGCAAACTTTGAAGTGACTTTTTTTCGCAAAAATGAATTCATTCTGCTCCGAAATTCCAGCCAAAGCTCTATTTTTAAGAATAATTTCAAACGCCTTAATGCATACAGGGCTCAGGAGAACACTCACTGTTCTTCCAAGTTTTCCTCTTAATGTTAAACGGACAAATTGCTTAGAAAAAGAGAATGATTTCTTAGACATTTTTCCAAAAAAAACGCTTTCAACATTGTGGTTTTAAATGATTAAATATTGCTGACGAGTTAAGAGTTTAAAATTTTTCTTTGGTAATAACTGATGAGGTTTGATGCGAAGGGTATATTTCTACTGTTTCATCTACGAATGACAATTGTATTTATTAATAGGTTTTATAGTTAAGTTCACGGAAGACACATTATTATTAGCAGATGAAGTTGTATTTTTGAAAGGAGACATATCTTCTGATAATAAACTTGGTTTGACGATTAATATTTGCTCTTGAGAAGGTTCGTTAGTTGCTGTGATAGAGTATAATTCTACATTTTTAGAGGTAATAGGAATATCTGCTGGCAAATCGTGTTTTGTCGGCGATGATGGATGTGGTTTTGGAGACGATTTTGATTCAGATGATAATTTTAAATGCGACATATCAGCAGAAGTCGTAAAAGAAGAGTTCAGGAGTGATTTTAAATGCTCATGAAGAAAGTTTTTATCATCTGAAATGTTAATGAATGAAATCTTTTACTATAAAATCGAAAACTAAATTTTACCTATGAGCATTACTTAAGAATTAAAATTAAACTGAAATAAAATTGATAAAAAGTTTAATAGTAACAATAAACTGGCGTGGTTTTAATCAGTTCATATTACCGCGAGTTCACTGTATTCACGGCATTAACTATTAAGGAGTGAAACAATAATCCTTGTAGACAAGCAACACTATTAGAAGTGAATGATTTCAATGAAGTTTCTGACGATGATGATTTGCTTTGACTTACCACTTTTTAAGATGAGTTTTGCTTCATAACTTCCGCCTCTATATTTAATTATGAATATGTCTTCCACACTTCTTTTGATTTTCCTCGACTCTGAAATCCGATATTCGCCATTTTCAAACTGAACTAGGCAATACATTTGATATATGTATGAATGTATGTATGACCGCTTGTCTTTTCAGTAGTAGTATTTTCTTTATTTAAATATGTATCTATAAATATATAATATACGTACATATAAATATAAAGAAATAAAAATATTTATCACTTTTCTGAAATTTATACTTACCTTTGTCCGATGGAGTCACTTTAATTAATAATAATATGTACCGAACAACAGCAAATAAAAAATAAACTTAAATCGCAAGCCAAGCCAAGCCAACATAAACCGTTATGTGGTAGTGATACCACTTGATAAAAATATTGTTTGTGCTACCATCAATGATGTCAATTTCGCTTTATCTGTTTTTACTTTTGGAATTCAGACAAATTGCTTAGTAAAATTCATTTGAATTGATGGCTGTACGCAATTTTATTTTTCGAAATGTCACTATGAAGAAAACAGCAGCAACATTGTTTATAAGAATAGCTGTTTCTTAATAGTAAATCCAAACAAAAAAGTTGAAAGCAAGTTCGCCTCAATTTTAGACTTTGAACTTAAATATTATTTACTTTTAAATTCTATTTAAATATGTATCAAGATCGTTTTCCAGTATAAATTTGAAAGACATTTAAATGGAAATTAAATGACCATTCTTCAATTTTCTATAACGTGAGCTAGTTTTTAATTTCTGCTTCAGTATACTGCACTTAATGCAATAAAAGTTCCTAATATAACCTAAACCCCAATGTTAAGCTAAAGAAAGAAAAAGATAACAGTTAAAGATGTTATTATTTATCATTAATCCTTTAAGAGTTGCAAAATACATTGTAACCCCATAGCATAAATTAAAAAAAAAAATGAATTAAAATTTTAAATATGACTATGAAAATTAACATTTTGATCAGGCTCGGAACACCCACTTAAAACCTCATATACCATGTGCCTATCTCATCCCTATATCAGAGTGATGCCAATATATACCTCAAAAATTTTAATTTGGAACACAAAGCAGCGCTTACAGGGTTAAATTACTCAAAAGAAGTTTGCAAAAAACAATGTTGCCACTTTGTGTGTAATTACACACTAGAATAATTTCTACTAGAATAAACAGCTCATGTGAAATTAATTGCAAGTGTAATCTGTGTGTAATTTTACTTTAAGTTCTATTTTGTTTAATAAGTTTTGAAAGTACACTGATATTTTCTCATTTTAGCTTAGTTAGAGGATGTATAAAAAACAAATTGGAATAATTTATGGCATTGCCCCTCTGCCGTTATAAAAATTACTTCTAAGAGGACGCAGAGGCCTACTACATGCCTGTATGAATTGTGATTTTTCCACAATTAAAGTACGATTTTTAAAACTTCACCTATAATTAATAAATGCTTTTCGAATGTAAAAAGTGTGAATCTGTTCAGAAAAATACCTGACATTTTTCAGATTTTAACATTTCTCGCTTTTTTATTTCCCCATGCTTTTTGGAATGCTTATAAATTCGTCTTTTTCAACCCCGAGTAAAAATTTAAAATCACGTCTTTAAATTTCCCAAAATCACAGAGGGTTAATATCAAAGTATGTAAGAAAGACCGTTTTGTGATATTAAATGAGAAGGCTGACCGCACGAAGTAAATAATTACAATGACGGGATATCTTTTCGTCAGCCTAGATATGCTTTACGTCTGATGTATTTTTCATGTTTAATATTTATTTATGTTTATATAAATAACACAAGAACTTCGTGTATAATATTGCTTTAATTGTGAAATTTAAACACAGTCATGTTTAATTGCCGAATTCTCACTGGCAACACTGGCAAAATTATAACTGAAAATATGAACACACAAGCATAAATGAATATGTTCGTATGTATGCATTTGTATGTATATACATATGTATGTTCAAAAAAAGCAAGCAAAACAAATTATAACCTTGACATTGAAAATCTAGTAATTTAAAAAGGGAATGAATCCTGTGGAACAGCGAAATTTCATTCAACTCAGAACGTAGTAACATATATTTAATATTTTTTAGTATTTAGTATTTAATATTTTTTAATATTTAGTACTTAATATCAAATATATGTTACTACGTTCTGAGTTGAATGAAATTTCGCTGTTCCACAGGATTCATTCCCTTTTTAAATTACTAGATTTTCAATGTCAAGGTTATAATTTGTTTTGCTTGCTTTTTTTGAACATACATATGTATATACATACAATTGCATACATACGAACATATTCATTTATGCTTGTGTGTTCATATTTTCAGTTATAATTTTGCCAGTGTTGCCAGTGAGAATTCGGCAATTAAACATGACTGTGTTTGAATTACACATTTAAAGCAATATTACACACGAAGTTCTTGTGTTATTTACATAAACATAAATAAATATTAAACATGAAAAATACATCAGACGTAAAGCATATCTAGGCTGACGAAAAGATATCGCGTCATTGTAATTATTTTTTTCGTGCGGTCAGCATTGTCATTTAATATCACAAAACGGTCTTTCTTACATACTTTGATATTAACCCTCTGTGATTTTGGGAAATTTAAAGACGTGATTTTAAATTTTTATCCCGGCTTGCAAAAGGCGAATTTATAAGCATTCCAAAAAGCATGGGGAAATAAAAAAGCGAGAAATGTTAAAATCTGAAAAAATGTCAGGTATTTTTCTGAACAGATTCGCACTTTTTACATTCGAAAAGCATTTATTAATTATAGGTGAAGTTTTAAAAATCGTACTTTAATTGTGGAAAAATCACAATTCATACAGGCATGTAGTAGGCCTCTGCGTCCTCTTAGAAGTAATTTTTATAACGGCAGAGGGGCAATGCCGTAAATTATTCCAATTTGTTTTTTATACATCCTCTAACTAAGCTAAAATGAGAAAATATCAGTGTACTTTCAAAACTTATTAAACAAAATAGAACTTAAAGTAAAATTACACACAGATTACACTTGCAATTAATTTCACATGAGCTGTTTATTCTAGTAGAAATTATTCTAGTGTGTAATTACACACAAAGTGGCAACATTGTTTTTTGCAAACTTCTTTTGAGTAATTTAACCCTGTAAGCGCTGCTTTGTGTTCCAAATTAAAATTTTTGAGGTATATATTGGCATCACTCTGATATAGGGATGAGATAGGCACATGGTATATGAGGTTTTAAGTGGGTGTTCCGAGCCTGATCAAAATGTTAATTTTCATAGTCATATTTAAAATTTTAATTCATTTTTTTTTTTAATTTATGCTATGGGGTTACAATGTATTTTGCAACTCTTAAAGGATTAATGATAAATAATAACATCTTTAACTGTTATCTTTTTCTTTCTTTAGCTTAACATTGGGGTTTAGGTTATATTAGGAACTTTTATTGCATTAAGTGCAGTATACTGAAGCAGAAATTAAAAACTAGCTCACGTTATAGAAAATTGAAGAATGGTCATTTAATTTCCATTTAAATGTCTTTCAAATTTATACTGGAAAACGATCTTGATACATATTTAAATAGAATTTAAAAGTAAATAATATTTAAGTTCAAAGTCTAAAATTGAGGCGAACTTGCTTTCAACTTTTTTGTTTGGATTTACTATTAAGAAACAGCTATTCTTATAAACAATGTTGCTGCTGTTTTCTTCATAGTGACATTTCGAAAAATAAAATTGCGTACAGCCATCAATTCAAATGAATTTTACTAAGCAATTTGTCTGAATTCCAAAAGTAAAAACAGATAAAGCGAAATTGACATCATTGATGGTAGCACAAACAATATTTTTATCAAGTGGTATCACTACCACATAACGGTTTATGTTGGCTTGGCTTGGCTTGCGATTTAAGTTTATTTTTTATTTGCTGTTGTTCGGTACATATTATTATTAATTAAAGTGACTCCATCGGACAAAGGTAAGTATAAATTTCAGAAAAGTGATAAATATTTTTATTTCTTTATATTTATATGTACGTATATTATATATTTATAGATACATATTTAAATAAAGAAAATACTACTACTGAAAAGACAAGCGGTCATACATACATTCATACATATATATAATGTATTGCCTAGTTCAGTTTGAAAATGGCGAATATCGGATTTCAGAGTCGAGGAAAATCAAAAGAAGTGTGGAAGACATATTCATAATTAAATATAGAGGCGGAAGTTATGAAGCAAAACTCATCTTAAAAAGTGGTAAGTCAAAGCAAATCATCATCGTCAGAAACTTCATTGAAATCATTCACTTCTAATAGTGTTGCTTGTCTACAAGGATTATTGTTTCACTCCTTAATAGTTAATGCCGTGAATACAGTGAACTCGCGGTAATATGAACTGATTAAAACCACGCCAGTTTATTGTTACTATTAAACTTTTTATCAATTTTATTTCAGTTTAATTTTAATTCTTAAGTAATGCTCATAGATAAAATTTAGTTTTCGATTTTATAGTAAAACATTTCATTCATTAACATTTCAGATGATAAAAACTTTCTTCATGAGCATTTAAAATCACTCCTGAACTCTTCTTTTACGACTTCTGCTGATATGTCGCATTTAAAATTATCATCTGAATCAAAATCGTCTCCAAAACCACATCCATCATCGCCGACAAAACACGATTTGCCAGCAGATATTCCTATTACCTCTAAAAATGTAGAATTGTACTCTATCACAGCAATTAACGAACCTTCTCAAGAGCAAATATTAACCGTCAAACCAAGTTTATTATCAGAAGATATTTCTCCTTTCAAAAATGCAACTTCATCTGCTAATAATAATGTGTCTTCCGTGAACTTAACACTAAAACCTATAAATAAATACAATTGTCATTCGCCTCTCGTAGATGAAACAGTAGAAATATACCCTTCGCATCAAACCTCATCAGTTATAACCAAAGATATATTTGAAACTCTTAACTCGTCAGCAATATTCAATCATTTAAAACCACAGCACTCCGCATCTCCAATAAATACCAAACAATCAAATTTATTATTTCCTATTTCTGCTACTTTCACCAATTTCGCGGCAACTTCGCCCACCATGAATATTGAATCAAACGTTGCTCCAAAAAAGTCACCTAAACTAAAAGACATGCATAAACTAATAAGCGAATTACAACCCTCAGTTTCAAAACTAATTTCTCCTGAAAAAAATTTAGATTTATCTGACGCGTCTATTACAGTTACATCACAAGAACCCGTAGAAAGTTTAAGTTTAAACTCGTCATCCACATTGTCAAACAGTTATGATTTAATAGAAAAAAGCAATGAAGAATTGTTTAGAGTTCATTCTCGCGTTAAAAAATTAAGTTCATCGTCGGACAATGCCTCTCAAAGCCACCAAGCCATTCAATCAAATGTGAGCCCATTGTTTTCAGAACCTGGAACTACTAACGGAAATTTAAATTCTTCATCCATTGAATCTATCTTGACATACCCTCGAGCAAAAATAATAAATCAGGAAATGGGTAAAATTCACGCGAAAGACGGAACAAAAGAAATACATTCAAATTGCTCTGGGAATAGTTCTCTGAATGATTCGGGCTCCTCTTCAAAATCAACTAATACTGTTTCTTATGTCTCGATATCTGATGATAATTCATCACTTATAACATCGCCTATCGTATCTCCTTTAAATCAACATGAGGTATCTAAACACAAACAAGAGTTTACTCAAACACATATTTCTCACTTCATAAATTCAATTCAACTTGAATCCGCTTCAAAATATAACATTTATTCTTCAAGTGAAATAGATTGTATCTCCAAAAATATCCATAATAGTATAGAAAGTAAGGCAAATTTCGAAGTAGATTGTCCCTCAAAAGATATCATTGAGAGTTCGAAAAGGACCGAAATTTCGGAATTGGATTGTCGTTCAGAAAATTTTCTTTACAGTACAAAAAATTGCGCAATTTCCGAATTAGACTGTCCTCCAAAAAATATCCTTAACAGTACAGAAGGTACCGATATTTCAACCAATAATTGCACAATTTCGGAATATTTTCCAAATTCTACAATAAATATGACTGGTGAAAATGTCAATACCACAAACAATAATTCAACAGAAAAGGAAAGCAGTGTAAACTTAATAGCAGATCCAGTGAAATTATCAACAATAAAAGTACCGCATAGAAGTAACATTTCCAAAAAACATTTCTGTCTATTTTGTAAAACCTTGCAGACTAAATTAAGTCGACATTTTTTCCTAAAACACAAATCAGAGGTGCAGGTAAAAAACGCTTCAAATTTACCAATTAAATCAAAAGAGCGTTTACTTATAATAGAAAACTTGCGGAAAGAGGGAGATTTCATTCATAATACTAGTAATGAATATAATAGCGGAATTTTGATTGTCAGTAGACAGCAGCAAACAAACCGTAAAAACACGGCAGACGATTATATTTGCTGCAAAAAATGCAAAGGTTTTTTTGCAAAAAATGCGTTGCGCAATCACTTAAGTAGATGTGGTAAGGAAAATAAAAATTCAAGAGATAATTTCATAAGTAGTAGAAGAATAACTCAATATATCCATATGGAGGCAAATATGACCGTAAGAAATAAAATTTTTCCTGTCTTAAGAGACGATGACATTACACGATCCATTCGATATGATCATTTGGTAATAGTATATGCGAATTATTTGACATTAAAACACACATTGCCACACCAAGATGATATGATAAGATCACGGTTAAGATTATTAGGTCGATTTTTAACTACGGTACAACAATTTGACACAAGTATTAAAGAATTAAAGGATATTTTCAAGCCTAATTTATTTGATGTGTGCGTTAAAGCTTTGCGAATAGTTGCGAAATGGGACGACAATTTAAGATGGTTTAGTACACCTGCCGTAGCTCAAGATTTGTCATCGTTAATAAAGAAGGTTGGTAAAAGATTCGGTACTGAATTAATTAAAGTTCCTAATACAGAGGAAAAAAAAATAAATTTAAAAAACTTTATGACGCTTTGGGAGGGAGATATTCCCGTTCTAATAAACAAAAAAGCTTTACATGACCAATGTACTCAAAAACGTGCCAAAAAAGTGATATTACCTTCAAAGGATGACATAAAAAAGTTGTACTTGTATTTAAAAAATAATATGATTAAAGCAATTGCTGAATTGGAGAAAGAATTCAACACAAGTGACTGGGTTGATTTGGTTAAATCATCACTAATATTAATTCAAATATTTAATAGAAGACGTTCAGGCGAAATTGAAAGGCTGACCATTAATAATTACTTAAATAAACAAGCAATAACTGAAAATGTTGATAGCGATTTTCTTGGAAAAATGTCTAAGGAATCACTCTCTTTTTCTAAGCAATTTGTCCGTTTAACATTAAGAGGAAAACTTGGAAGAACAGTGAGTGTTCTCCTGAGTCCTGTATGCATTAAGGCGATTGAAATTATTCTTAAAAATAGAGCTTTGGCTGGAATTTCGGAGAAGAATGAATTCATTTTTGCGAAGAAAGTCACTTCAAAGTTTAGCAAGCCATACTACAGAGCTTGCCCCCTCTTGAGACAATTTTCTGAAGAGTGTGGTGCTAAAATTCCTCAAAGCTTAAGAGGAATTTTTCTAAGAAAGCATATTGCGACTTATACGTCTCTGCTGAACATAGAGGAAGCTACAATAGATAGGCTGGCAAACTTTATGGGCCACCATAAAGATATACACAAAAATATATACCGCGTTCCCGTACCAGTCACCGAAATAACTTGTATATCCAAGCTTTTGATGTCGGCTATTGGAGATGATGATCATGACGACGATGAAGATGACGAGGAGGAAGAGGGAGATTTTCTGGAGCAGGAAAACGAGCCGGCTGTAAACACAGAAACAAATTCATCATCAAAAAAAAAAAAGCGTAGCAGTAAGTATAGAGCCTAATATTTTAAAAATTAAAAATTGTCTTACTAGTTCTGATCTCTTAAGTCCAAATAAGTCACTTCGCAAAATTTAATTTTTTTCCAATAAAACATTTGTTGATCTTTCCTTTATTAATCTTGCACAATTTTGTGGTAATTCCCAATATATTTTTTATTTAATTAAGTTTTTTTTCTTCTGCAAAATATTTAAAATGTTGAATAGGGCTTCTTGCATTTTCTGTGATCTAATTTATAAGTTATAGTTGCGGTCCCTTAAAAAAATCAATAAATTTAAGTATATGTTGCTCTGTATTCAACAACATTGCGCAACAAAATTGATTTTTTTTAAATAACAAGGTTCTGCCAAGTAATTCTAGTAAAGGGGCCTAAAAAAACATGTAGGTGTATTGGCGTTTTAAAACTTTGCGTCTGTAACTCGTTTTACAACCATTTTATAGTTTTATCTTTGTATAGTAAACTGACATAGAAAATCGTGCGGTGCTTCCGTTTTTGGTATACCATTAATTCAAAAGTTTATGTAGTACATTACAAGGAACATTTTCTTCGAAACGAAACAAAAATCTTTACCATAAAATTGTACTATAAGTCCCCATATAAGAACATACTTAACTAAAAAATTAAACTTTAACACCAGAAATAAGTAAAAACTTAAAATGTGGTCTAGGTTTAATTTTAATAACAATCGATATATTTAAGCTCAATGGTTTTTATTTTTTATTTTTCTATAACTATTTTTCTATATATATTATTAATTAATAATTTAAAAAATAAAAAATTTCCTGAAGATGTTAACCGAAGGTTAACGAAATATCGACATATATATAGAAAAAAAAAAACTAAAAACCTTTGATATTAAATATATAGATTGTTATTATAATAAAAAAGGGTTAAAAAACAAGTATTAAAAAATAGGGTTAATTTTTTTAAATACAGTGCAAAGAGGAAATTATATCATATAAAATAAAATAAGAAATGTAAGTACCAAATCAAGGCACAGGTTAATCCGTTGATTTCCTTTTTGCACGATATTTAACAAAATTAACCCAAAATCGCATTTTAAGTGTTTGCTTATTTCCGGTTTAAAGTAGAATTTTCTCTTTGTAAACATTTTCTTAGAATATTTCAACTAATGAGATTCCTGCTTTAAGGATGATTTTTGCCATTTTTCCTTGTAATGTTCTTCATAAATCACTTGAATACGAATGTTTCGTATACAAAAAATGTAAAAATCACAAGATTTTCTGAGTCGATTTACTGTACAAGAATGAAACTGTAAAACTGCCGTAACCGAGTTACAGACGTAAACTTTTAAAACGCCCATATAGGTTCATCTTTTTTTCCTATTGACCATAGCAATTCAATATAAATTAAATTTGCATTAAAAGTAATTGGGCTATATCTCTATAATAGCTTCCCCTTATGGCAAAACTAAGCGCACTAAATGGAGTAAAGAGGAGAAAGAAGCTGTTTACGAAACTTTCGGCGATTTAAAAGCATTGCAAAAACTTCCAAGTATGCGGCAATGTCTTGACGTAATTAATAATTACGAGTCTTTGAAAAATAGAACTCCGGCACAATTGAAAACATGGATAGATAACAAGAGGCGAGACAAATCAAATGTAAGTGTTTTTTAATATAAGTACTAGCTTTTACACGCGGCATAGTAATTATTTCCTGAAAATTTCAAACCTAACAAAATAAATTTCAGGCAAAACGATTATGCCGTTCTCAACTGATGCGATTGCATATATTTACCATTTCATTTTTATATACATATGTAGATAGATTATTGGTAAAAAGAATTCATCGTTAGTGATGTGTTATGAATTACATTAAGTGTGCTTCTCTGGTGTGTGTATGATCATTTGTTGTACTAAATGTAGTGCATTTTATAATGATAGCTACACTACAGACGGTTCAAAGTGAATCTGTTTTCATATTTAAGTTATTGCAGGTTCAGTTCGTTTTTAAACGGACTTACGCCTAACTAAAATTACTTTGTATCGTTTCTTTTAAATTTATTTAAATAATTATATGAAATTATTATATAACCAATTAACATTTTGCTTTTACAGATGCAAATACAAACCTGAAGAAACTGTGATCAGATCGAGCTCCAAAAATTTTAAAATGTTCAATGAAGATCAATGGAAATATTATAAAATCTATTTGTGATATCTTTTCATTAACTATAAATATATGCTTTTTCTATTTTCATAATTCATTGAAGTCAACAGAGTTCATATTTTTATTTTGCGTTTTCCAGAAAGCAAAGACTATTTTGTTAAGTTAGCGAACGAGGGCGATATGTATGTATATTTGAAATTTTTCAGATTTTTCGAAAATTTGGTTGATGCTTGATGGATGAAAATTTGGAATGAAATGCTCATTTGGACTACCTAAACCATACAACAAACATACTAAATAAATTTTTATGGATAATGCAATTTATTAGCAATTTCAATTCTAAATTATTGCAATATCAGTTAAATTTAAATAAATCATAATACATATATATTTATGTATAAAAATGAAAAAAAAAAATTTATCAAAAATGCATAATACAATATAAATAAATTTAAGAACAGGACAAATAAAACCCTTAAATTTAAAATTTATTCATTATTATTATCACAGATTTTGCGAAATGACAACACTAATCACTACGTTAAAGCTGGTAGAGAAAAACTATTAAAAGGCGGCATCATTTACTGTGCTGTGAATGCGTAGAATAACGAATGGATGAACACAGTGACTTTTATATACTTCTTAAAAAATGCTATTGATTCAACAGTCACAATTCATACAAAGTATGAATGCACAATTTTAGTGATTTCTACGATTCTTGCAGGTCTCTAGTACATACGTATACATTCGAATTGAATCCAAATATTTTTTGCGCTATTTGAGATTTGTTTAAAGTTTTCTAACAAAACTTGAATTGAAAATTAATTATATTCAGTTAACAATAATAATTTACTTGATTGATACTTGTAATTGATATTACAAAATGTTTATTTAAAATTTATTAATTTTTTTCTGTACAGTATATAAAAAAAATTAACTACATATATACATCCTCTGTGAAAGGCGTTTTCTTTATAAGCAAAAGTGCATTACATTTCATTTCTATTTGTATAAAACATTTCCACTTTATTGATACTTCATGAACTCATTTTAAAGCACTTAAAAGAGAAAATATTTTAAACAAATACAGCGAAAATTTCGGGAATCGGAAGCGCCAAAAATGTCATAAAAGTGGAGTGTAGTGTACGCGTTTAAGTTTCAAGATATTTTCCATTTCAATTTTATTACATTTCGGTGCAATGTAAATGCACTATGACATCTTCGATTAAAAAATTATGGGAAACCCCAATTTTTACATTTATTTTCTTATTTACTCCTTTAATAGCAGCAATGCCAATGATTTAAATTGGTTGTTTTTTTATACATTTCTGATTTGTCAGAAGCCTTATAAAGGGTGGTCCAAACAAAACACAATGTTAATTGTGAGTCTCACTTTAACGTAATTAAATTACGGCAGTCGATTCGAATAGAATCTTTTAACAATATTCTAATAAATGTATAAGAGCTTCGTTCGGAATTGAATGGTGTAACTGTGCTCCAATTTTCTTTTTAATATATAAAATTGACTTAATACTTGAAGTAACACGCATTGCTACTTATAAACCATTGGCATGAAATCTAGTACTTACGAGATTTTGAACAAAATCTAGTTATTTTTTTACTAGATTTCGCATACAAAAGAAAATCTACTTGGTCACTAGATTTTGGAAAAACCTACTCAAAATCTAGTAGTATTTAGTGATGCAACGATGTGTTTTTTCCAAATTGTACTAAAAAATACAACCAATTATGTATGTATAATGGTAGGTTGATTTTCTAGGTAGGCGCGAAACAGCTGTACGCACACCGTCAGCTGATCTTGCGATACTACCTGGTATAGCATTGTATGTATGTATAATAATGTGATAGGGTAGGTGATACAATGTCAAATACTATACTGAAAAATTTCTGTCATAAAATAAATTGCTTATACGGACTTATTATATTTTTTTTAAATATAGTTTTTAAAACTGAAGTGAAATATGTACATATTACAAATATTATCAGCGTAATTAGATTTTTACAACGGTTTTTTGTTTTTATAAGATATGATGTATGAATCTGTTCTTATTTACTAATATATTTATTTATTAAATGACCTGAAAGAACACCAATGACTTCAAAGACAACGATTTATTTAAAAATAGACCTTAAATATAGCGCTTATAATACATACATATTTTTCACGTTTTCTTATATCAGGACTAACTTAGCTTTTGAAAAACAATTCTTTGGCAAAGGTGCTTTTTGAAAAGGCACTACCTGAAGGTATATATTTTCGCAGAAAGTAATTTTTGGAAAAGACACTGGTTTTAATTGTCGAGTTTTAATAACACCCTCTTTGGATGCTGTACTTTTTGAAAAACGTACCATGCGGAAAACTTACCATTTGAAAGTTTCCTTTTGAAAAATTTAACTTTCGAAAAATGGAAAATCCAAATCTCCTCCAATCTCATAGAGAAATTACCTCTATTTTTGTTTTAATGTTAAACAGCCGGGTATTGTGCTAGTTGTTGTGGATTTATATATGCAAAGCGATGTATGTATATGATCTAAATTGTTTAAAGAATCGCTGTGTTTGAAGACATATGTGCTGTTACAGGTCAGTCCTCAAATATTATAATTCGGGCTATACTTGTTATACATATACATGTAGTCAATATTGGTCTTTAATTACACGCTAATATATTAATGCAAAATAAAACTACTTTATAAGGGTAAAATTTTTCAGACAAAGATAGGAATTATAAAATTTGACGAATGACCTTAAAGACCACAAATGTCGTCAAAGACACCGATTATTTTAAAACATGACTCCGAACAAATCACTGTGAATATTTAATTTTGCGCTCGATTTTATATATAGTAGAACTGACTAAAAAAATACATATATTACAATTATTTTTGCAACAACTTTTAATATAAACCATTTACGCGGTTCTACAATATAATTTTATAATGCGTTTTGCAACAGCGCTGTGCTTTGTGTATAACTACATTGCCAAAAGTATTAAAAGTTCCGGCGGCAGGAAAAAATATTGAAATAAATAAAACACGTGGCAACATTTTTTTTTTTTTTTTTTTTTTTTTTTTTTTTTTTCGGGTAGGGAGGAAAAATGCCTCTCAGATTCTGTCGTCACAGCCCTGGTATGTGAGGTTTGCACCCACTAAAAAACCCCCCCCCATTATCCCTAAGCCAATCCACCACCCCGGTACCGCTCTCGCATTGCTTCGGGGTGGGGCTCCTCCTGGCTTATGAAACCACCATCGTTGTGCCTACGTCTAGGTCCCGTTTTTTGTCTCTCAACACACTCTCTACATATCTTTCTATAAGAACCCAATTGTTCTCGTTCTGCGTCATGGTCGCTATGATATTCTCCGGAGTAATTTCACCCACGTGGTTTTCCACGACATCCCGTTCCGCACTCCATCTCCTACATTGGAAAAAAGTGTGCCATACATCGTCTATGCAGTTGTCGCCATAGATGCAGAGAGATGTGTCCGACTTACCCATCTGATGGAGATATTTCAGAAAGTAGCCATGTCCTGACAACATCTGTGTGAGGTAATAATTTATCTCGCCATGTCCTCTATTCACCCACTTGTCCAAATCGGTTATCAGCCTGGCCGTCCATCTACCCCGTGTTTCCGTATTCCATCTGGACTGCCACCTCTGCATTATCCGCATTCGTGCCGATCTCCTTGTCTCTCCACTTATTCTCCCGGTATGTCTACGCTCGTTCCAAAGTTCTTTGCGTTCCTCAACTAGTAGATCAATTGGCATTATCGCTCCTATGACTAGGACTGCTGGTTCCGATACCGTACGGTACGCTGAGGCTACTCTAAGGGCTGCGGTACGTTGTACAGCTGCAATCATCCTCCTCCGGTAGTGTGCGTGTAGTGCATCGGCCCAGATTTCACATCCAAACAATAAGATCGCCTGGGTCGTTGTCATTATCAGCTTCCTTTTACTGCAGCGTGGTCCTCCAATATTAGACATGAGTCTGCTAAGAGAAGCAGTCGCCTGGGCGGCTTTTGTCGCGGCATGTTGGAGCTGGTCCCTGAACGTTAGTCTGGGATCTAACCATAGTCCAAGATATCGCACGCATTTACTCGTCCTGATTGTCTCAGATAAGACCCGCATATCCTGCTCGATAGGAATGTGCTTCCTCGTAATTATGAGCAATTCCGTCTTTTCCGTTGCCAGACTGAGACCCTGTGAATCCAGCCATGCCTTTGTCCTAAGCATGACTTGAGTTAGTTTGCTCTGTGCTCCATCCATGTTGCGAGCCATAATGACGCATGCAATGTCATCTGCGTACGCCACCATATAGGTGTCGTCCGGCATTTCCGTGCGGAGAATCCCATCGTAGGTTATGTTCCAAAGTTCAGGCCCTAAGATCGATCCCTGCGCCGCTCCTGCCGTTATCTGTTTTTCACAGATCCTCCCAGCTCTTTCGTATATAAGCACCCGATCCTTAAGGTAACTCCTCACCATCATCATCATGTAAGGTGGTGCTCTAAAGCGTTCCTCCAGAGCCCTAATCATGTTGGTCCATTTGACGCTATTAAAAGCATTCTTAACATCCAACGTTGCTAGTAGCACGATGCGTCTCGAGAAATGGTTTCCCGTTTGTGCCCTTTGCACCCCCTCTATGACGTCTGCGATAGCACCCATTGTTGATCTACCATGTCTAAAACCGTGTTGTCTTGAGGAGAGTCCTCCAGCACTCTCTATAACCGCTTGTATTCTGGGTTTTAGCAGCATCTCCAGGAGTTTCCCCGCGGTATCCAACATACACAGTGGTCGGTATGCTGACGGGGATTCTGGGTCTCCCTTTCCCTTACTCAACAACACCAGTCTTTGACGTTTCCAGACCTCAGTAAAGATACCTTCCTGTAGGCAAATGTTGTACATCCTCAGTAATAGCTCGGGCCTCTCATCGGCGATTATTTTAAGTACCTCTGCCGGAATTCCATCAGGTCCCGGTGCCCTATTGTTTCTCAGGGCTCTCGCGGCAGCCTTTATCTCCCCTTCATCGAACATTGGTGGGTTAACCTCGTTCGGCGGCAAGCTCACGTTTTGCAGCAGTATGTCCGTGGGAAATAGGGTGTTCACGATCCTTTCCATAGTTGGTCCGCTTAGATTAGGGGTTGCACTGCGTGCCCCAAGTTTCCGCAAAACCAATTTGTAACCCAGACCCCATGGATCATTGTCGAGGTCCGATCTCAATTCCTCCCATTTCCGTTTCTTGCTCGTGAGTATAGCGACTTTCAGGTCCTTCTTAGCATTCCTAAATTCTTCAGCTTCCGATGTTGCAGCGTGTCTTCTTCTGGCCCTCGTGTATCTTCTTCTACATCTGAGGCACGCCCGCCTCAGGTTAGAGATTTCTTCAGTCCACCAATATACAGCCCCTTTTCCGTGTCTCCCACCGAGAGCAGGCATTGCCTCGCTGCACGCCGTCTTAATGAGTCCCATGGTGTCATGTACCACATTTTCGGCGCTTGTTACGCGCCTCTCTGTGACGCGATCCCGTGACAGTCCGCTCAGAAGTGCATCCGTATTGAGTCTTCTTACATTCCACTTTCGCGTGGGTGTCGTTCTGTTAGACTGGACATATCTGCTACGGTTTTCCACGCTGTACATAATATATTGGTGGTCGCTTGCCGTATAATCCTCCAAGACAGTCCAGTTTGATATCCTGGCTGCGATTACCTCCGAGGCCAATGTGATATCCGGGATAGTTCCTTCACATCCTGGTCTTCTGAAAGTAGCGACATGTCCCCTGTTCATGATGAGCAAGTCCATTCTGGCCATCATATCCAATACCATCCTGCCTCGGGAGTTCGTTGTCCGCGAGCCCCATTCACATGCGCGGGAGTTGAAGTCACCTCCAATTAATAGGGGTCCCCCTAATTCCATACCCTTATCCTCTATGTTGTGCAGCTTGGTCCGGAAGGCTTCTTGCTCCTCGTTAGGTGTTAAGTAGCAGCTGAAGAGTGTTAGCTCCCTAAATTTACACCAGACAAATCCGTCACCAGCGCCTTTATCCTCAACAGTTAAATTATTTCCCGCCGGTATCCATATGGCCGCTGTTTTGCTGGTATCTTCAATCCAAGTGCCACCCCTCGGTGTTCCGTACTGTTCGCTGATAACTACTATGTCAGCGTTTCTCTCCAAAAGCAGCTGATCTAAAAGTGCATCGGCTGTTCTGCTTCTATGCATATTGGCTTGCAGAATTTTCATTTCCGTTGCGTATTTGCCATGTAGCACTTCCTGGAGCCTGCTAGGTGGCCTATCTGTTTATGTCCAGCCTCATCACAGAGACAACATTTGGGATCATTCCCACATGTCTTCATAGTATGACCCTTTTCACCACATCGTATGCATATGCCCTGTCCTTTTCTATCAGGGCCCTTGCAGCTCCACTGTTCATGTCCTGTACCGAAACATTTGTAGCATCTCTTGACATCCTCGTATATTCTTAGTCGTGCACGACACCAGCCGACCTTAATATAACCGCATTTAAGAAGTTCCCCGGCGATTCCCTGAGATACAGTTACAAAAGCACGTACGAGCTCCCTGCTGTTGGGTTTCGTAATCCTTATGGCCATAGATTCGCCGTGGTCCTCAATCGTGCTTCGAATGGATGCCTCAACCTCTCCAGATGTCGTGTAGGAGTCGAGATCTCGGATCTCCAATATGATCTTCGGTGTTACGCCTTTTATCTCCGCGGACTTTCCAAGTGTCTCCCTAATGTTAGAGAGTAGTCCAGGGTCTATTTGTTCCCCTTTCTGAAGCTCCAGTAGAAGGGAACCCGTTTTTGTCTTGCGGATTGTCTTCACTTTACCGCTGTCCTCCTTTCCAGTACGCTCCCTCAATGTCTTCAGAACATCCGCGTAACTGTATCCTTCACAGGGTTTTGCTAGAATAGCCTCCGTCTTTTTCCTTGGAGGTCTGTTTGCAATTCCTTTTGCCTTTTCGTCCTTGGTTCCAGGTTGTTGTGTCCTTTGAGTTGACCTCACCCCATTTCCTATCTTGGTCTCCTTTTGTGCGGGTCTCCTCCTATATTGCACCGTCCTCCATTCAACGTGTCCTTCATCGCATGGTTTCTTCGTTGTGCTCTGTGCCTCAGCAGGGCTGCTAGCAGTCCTCTTCGCGTTACCCATCCTAGGTGTCTCCGCGGTAACTTCCAAATGTTCCACGGCATTTTTTGTCTGCGTCGATTTACTTTCAGCCTCGGTTCTGAGCCAGTTTCCTCTGCAAGTCTCAGCAATGCAAACAAGCTCCTCAATCTGTTGGATTCCCTCACGTACGTCCATGCTGATGTTTCGTTGTCTCAACATAGCGGCTTTCATCTTGATCAGGGAAGTCTTTATACTCGAGATGGCTGTTGCCTCTTCCGTTCTCATCCTAACGATGAATTCCTGGCTGGGAGAGCCATGTTGGATCTCCATTTGTTCTTCCGAGTTACGTTGCAGAGGTGTAGTGGGTTTGATATCCGTCTCGGTGTTCTTCAAAACACGAGCGATCTTCCTAGCCCCTGTATTGCCCCTCCCTTCCTTCCTGTTTCCACCAGGGGGTGCCCGATTCAAGGCTTTACTATTCGGCGTCGGTTCCTGGGTAAGTAATCTCCGACCTTCAGTATCATGGCGTGGGGTTGCGATCGGTGAGCGCAGGATTTTACTCCTCCTTTGAAAGACGTTTTCACCTCCATCATGTCCGCTCATGCCGATTATCGTCCCACTTGTTGCATCATCCGTGTCCTTTCCAGTGATCGTACCTAAATCTAAATCCAAATCGTCATCAATTGTTCCATTATTTTTTGTGTCTGCCATTAAAATCCCACGAGTGTAGGGGAAAATAGGTCGACCAGGTCATAGCCCCCGATAACCTGGTAAGGCCATAAATCATTCACCGAGGTGGCCAGGTATCGGTGAAGCTCCGTTCGCGACTAGACTATTTTTGAAAGGGGCCTCTAGCCAGGCTGATCCTAGGCACGGGTCGCATTACACTGTGATCCAGCCCCCCATATCGTTGCTTACCAACGATCAATATATTTAGAGTAATATTTGGGGACAGCATCTCAAACTCATCGCAGTTTATACTGTTGTCTTCAAACGCAGCTTAACATACTATAATCAATTTATTTTCCATGTATCGAATAGGAATTGTGAGATATTGATTTATCGTTTATATTTGTCCTCAATTTATATAGTTCCATCAAAGAAAGTTAACATTTTTACTGTCATCAAACACATCGCTGTGCATATATATATATATATATATATAAAAAAAGGTTTTTAAATTTTATTTAAATTTTAAAAATTTATTAAATTTTAATAATTTAATTATTTAATATTATAATAATTAATAATTTATTTAAATTATAAAATTATAAAATTAATTTTAATTTAATAATTAATAAAATTATTCATATTTTATAAAAAAGTTTAATTTTAGCTAAGAATTTATTTTTTATTTAATTTATATGTAAAATTTTATAAAAAAACTAAAAATTTTAATAATTATTTAGTATCTTGCAATAATTTGTATTATTTATTAAAGAAATTTAGATATAGTAATGTGATTTATTACAAGTTTAGTTTGTGCCAGCAACTGCGGTTATACAAATTATATAAATAAATTTTTTTTTAAAAAGTTTAATAAAATTTTTAATATTTAATAAATTTATTTATTAAGTAAAATTTTAAATTTTTAAATTATAAATAAAATAAAAATTGAAACTTTTAAATTTTATTTTATAAACTAGGATTAGATACCCTATTATAAGTGTTTATATTAATATATAAATATAATTAATTAGTAGTAATAGATAAAGTCTTTAAACTAAAAAAATTTGACAGTATTTTTTTCTAATCAGAGGAATTTGTTTTTTAATCGATAATCCACGATGAATCTTACTTAAAATTTTAATTTATATATCGTCGTTTTTAGAATATTTTTATAGAAAGTTAATTTTCAAAATTTTTATAAAAAAAAAATTTCAGATCAAGGTGTAGTTAATATTTAAGTTAAAATGAATTACAATAAAATTATTTAAATGAATATAATTTAAAATAATTATTGAAAGTGAATTTGTTAGTAAAATTATATAGATTAATAATTTGATAAAAGTTCTAAAATCTGTACATATCGCCCGTCGCTTTTATTATTTTTAAAATAAAATAAGTCGTAACATAGTAAATGTACTGGAAAGTGCATTTAGACAATTTAAAACTTATAGCAAGTATTTCATTTACATTGAAAAGAAATTTGTGCAATTCAATATAAATTGATTAATTAAAATTTATTTATTTAATAAGTAATTTTATTTTAATTATTAAAAATATTTATTAAAAATTTATTTTTATATAAATATAAAAAATAAAAATAATTATAGTTTATTAGTATTGTAAAAGAAAATTGAAATATATTTATATATCAATATAATTAATTTTTAAGAAAATTTTATAAATTGTATCTTGTGTATCAAAGTTTATTAATTAAAAATTAAAAATTTATTTTTTTCGATTTTAAAAAGAGTTAATTTATTATGAAATTTAATATAATAAAATTATTTTAAATAATATATTAGAAATTGTTGGAAATATAATTTGAGCATTAACACTTTGCTTATTCAACATGTATATTCACATAGTTGGCTTTGAAATATTTTTTATGTTGTGTCACTTTGTAGAAAAATTTTATATATAGTTTAAAAGAATTTGTCATCAATAAAAGTCATACATGTACATTGTGTTTTGTACATTGCTTTTTATATAAGAACTTTGTGGAATTACTAGAAAGGGTTTGCATCACCACAACTACATTTAAATAGGTTATGGGCCCAGACATACGATTTGGAAGTTGTTGAATTTTTATTGCAAGATTTAAAAAGAAAAAATGGCATCGTCGTCATTATATCAGATAGAAAAGCTAGATGAAAGGAATTACGAAACATGGAGTATTCATATGAGAAGTATCCTTATTCATTCTGGTTTTTGGAAGTATGCAAGTGGCGAAGAAGAAGCAGATTCAACCTGGAGTCGTGATAAAATTTTGGAGTGGAAGAGTAATGATGAAAAAACGCTCGCAACAATTTTATTAAGTGTTAAGTCTAACCAGTTGAACCATATTAAAAACATTAACAAATCTAAAGATGCCTGGATTAAACTTAAGGAAGTTTACAAGCCGAGTGGTCCGATGCAAAAGGTTAGCTTATATAAAAAGATGTTAAGTTTGAACATGAAAGACAGCAAAGATATGGCCGAATATTTAAACAGTTTTTGTGAAATTACGGAGAAATTAGCCGATGTTGGAATTAGTATTCAAGAAGAATTATTGGTAGTCATTTTATTGTCAAGTCTTCCGAGAGAGTTTGAAAACTTCGTTATTGCCATAGAAACGAGGGATTCTCTACCAGCGTTAGGAATGCTAAAGGTTAAACTTCTTGAAGAGTATGAACGTCGAAATCAACAAAACAAATCATCTACGATTGAACAAGCTTTTGGTGCAGCCAAAAGAGAAACAGGTTACAAGAAAGGTAATAATAATTTGAATGTTAAAAAGGGAAATTGCTTCATATGTGGTAAGAAAGGGCATTATGCAAATAGGTGCAACGAAAAACGTAATCAAGAAAAAACTTACTCTTTGATTGCAATGGCGAATTCTGAAAAAAGAGATACACAAACATCGACATGGTACATTGATAGCGGTGCTACAAGTCACATGTGTGCAAATCGAAATTTATTTTGTAAATTAGACAGATGCAGTGATAATATAATGTTGGCAAATAGAAAATCAATTGCTGCTGAAGGAATAGGAACAGTCAATCTGTTTATAAATAATAATAAAATTGTACTAAAAGATGTTTTATATTCCTCAGATCTGAATGGAAATTTTTTATCTGTCAATAAGGTCGTACAGTATGGTGGCAAAATCAAATTTAATAATAAGGGTGCAATATTTACTGATGCTTACGGTGAAATAGTTTTAAAAGCCCGTAAAGAAGAAAATTTGTTCCAATTTAAAATAAAAATACCGAACGAGAAATTATGTGTTGTACAATCCATTAATGAAACTTGGCATCGTCGATATGGACATTTGAACTATGAAAGCCTGTTTGAGTTGTCGAAGAAAAATATGGTGAATGGTATAAATTTGACGCAGAAACATCAAGATCCGTGCGAAATATGTATGGTTAGCAAAATTCATGCTATAAAATTCCCGAAGAAATCTGAAAGTAAATCTGGTGAGTTGTTAGATTTAATACACTCGGATGTTTGTGGTCCTATGAAAATAGATTCAGTTGGAGGTTCAAAGTATTTCCTCACATTCATAGATGACAAGTCAAGAAAAGTTTTTGTTTATTTTTTAAAATACAAAAGCGAGGTATTTGAAAAATTTAAAAATTTCAAAGAATTAGTAGAACGTCATACAAATCGTAAAATAAAATGTATTCGTAGTGATAATGGAGGAGAATATATTAATAAAGATTTTAATAATTATTTGGAGCAATGCGGAATTCAACGTCAGTTAACGGTACCTTATACGCCGCAACAGAATGGGGTAGCGGAAAGGTTTAATAGAACAATAGTAGAAATGGCTCGTTGTATGTTAGTCGATGCTGGTTTAAAACAAGATTTATGGGCTGAAGCTGTAGCAACAGCAGTTTATTTACGTAATAGATCTCCATCAAAAAGTCTCGATGGAAAAACGCCTTATGAAATATGGACGGGTCGTAAGCCATGTGTAAATCATTTTAAAATTTTTGGTACAAATGCAGTAGTTTTGAATAAAGGAAGAGGAAAATTTGAATCAAAAGGTGCAAATATGATGATGGTTGGTTATTCTAGAGTATCAAAAGCATATCGCTTATATGATAAGAAAACACGAGAAGTTATTGAAAGACGCAATGTTTTATTTAATGAATATAAATTACCTTGTAAAGAAATTAATGATAACATTCAAAATTTTATGGATTTCGAAGCGATTGTAAATAAGAAAGATGTCGATGAACAATTTGAGACAAATAATACCTCAAATCAAGAAGATTTAGAGTATAGCATTGTAAGATCAGTAAATAGCGATATTTCACTTGATGAGGTTGTAGAAACAAATGAAAAAGGTAAACGTGGGCCAGGTAGACCTAAAATTTTTAGTAATGGTAGGCCAGGTCGTCCAAGAAAAATATATCAACAACTGAATAATGCAGTGAAGGAGCAAGTTCCAAAAACTTTAGAAGAGGCATTATCCAGTCGTGAAAGTGAAAAATGGAGAGAAGCTATGAAAAAAGAAATGTCTTTGTTGGAACAAAAAGAGACATGGTCATTAGTTGATTTACCAGCAGGTCATAAAACTATTAAAAGTAAGTGGGTATACACTTTAAGGAAAAATAGTGAAGGTGAAATTGAAAGGTTTAAGGCAAGGTTGGTCGCCAAAGGCTGTAGTCAAAAATACGGCATAAATTACGAAGAAACTTTTTCCCCTGTTATAAGATACGAAACGATAAGAATGATTTTGGCATTAGCAGTTGAGCACAAAATGCATTTGCACCAAATAGATGTAACTTCAGCATACCTGAATGGAGATTTATATGATGAAATTTACATGCAACAGCCTCAAGGTTTTGAAAACAAAAGGTATCCAAATAAAGTGTTACGTCTGCACAAATCTCTTTATGGTCTTAAGCAATCCGGGAGAGCATGGAATTTTAAATTAAATGAAGTTTTATGTAAGATGGGATTTGAAAGTTGCAAAAATGAACCGTGTTTATATAAAAAAATACAAGACAAAGAATTGATTGTAGTCGCAGTTTACGTCGACGATATAATACTTGGATGTAAAAATAAAGCAGAAATATTAAAATTCAAGTCTCAAATTAGTAAGAAATTTGAAGTATCAGATAAAGGTTTATTGGAACATTTTTTGGGGATGAAAGTTGAACGTAACGGTGAAACTGGAGATATAAATATCTGTCAGGAAAATTATATTAAAGATTTGTTACAACAATACAATATGGAAAATTGTAAAACATCATCAGTTCCACTAGAACCAAATTTTCAAACAAAATGCAATGAAAATTGTGAAGAGGTTGATAGCACATTATATCAATCACTTATTGGCTCTTTATTATATTTATCTTTAACGACAAGGCCAGATATATTATATTCTGTAAATAAATTAGCACAAAGAAATACTAATCCACATGTAGAACATTTTAAAGCGGCAAAACAAGTTCTTAGGTATTTGAAAGGAACTAAAAATCTTAAATTAAAATTTTGCAAAAGTAATCAAGAGTTAATCGGTTATGCTGATGCAGACTGGGGTGGATGTAAAACTGACAGAAAGTCACATAATGGATACATATTTTATCTTGGAAATTGTGCAATATCTTGGGAGTCGAAAAAACAATCCACAACAGCATTAAGCAGTACAGAAGCTGAATATATGTCTATATCAAATGCAGCAAAGGAAGCAGTATAGTTAAGAAGATTACTACAAGAACTTGGTTTCATAAATGAAGAAAGTATTAAATTGAACGTCGATAATCAAGGAGCTTTAAAATTAGCAACAAATCCAGTATTTCATAATCGCAGCAAACATATAGATATAAAGTATCATCACATTAGAGAAGTAGTAAATAATAAGGAAATCTATTTGGAATACTGTCCTACGGAAGATATGATTGCGGATATATTTACTAAAAATTTGTCTAAATTAAAACATAATAAATTTGTTACTTTGTTAAATTTAAAAACATAAAATCAGTTTGTAAAATATATATGTTGAGGAGGAGTGTTGGAAATATAATTTGAGCATTAACACTTTGCTTATTCAACATGTATATTCACATAGTTGGCTTTGAAATATTTTTTATGTTGTGTCACTTTGTAGAAAAATTTTATATATAGTTTAAAAGAATTTGTCATCAATAAAAGTCATACATGTACATTGTGTTTTGTACATTGCTTTTTATATAAGAACTTTGTGGAATTACTAGAAAGGGTTTGCATCACCACAACTACATTTCAATAGAAATGAAATGTTATTCGTTTTTTAAGTTATCTAATTTTTTAAAAAATAAATTTAATTTATAAATTTTGTATTATTTTTTTATTTTAATTAAATAATTATTAAATTTAAATATTTTATGGTATAAGTTATAAAATAAATTTTTAAAAATTTATAATATTAATTATTAAATATAAACTTTAAATTAGTTATTATTATTAATTATGTTATAATTTATTTCAATAAATTAATTATTTATTAAATTTTAAATTTTTATTAAAATATTTATTTAAATTTTGTAAATAAAATAATAATGATAAAATTAGTATATTTTCTTTTTAAAATTAATATTTTAAAATATAAAGTTTTTATAAATAATTCGGCAAAATTATATTCGCCTGTTTAACAAAAACATGTCTTTTTGAATTTTTTAATAAGTCTAATCTGCCCACTGATTTTTTTTTAATGGCCGCAGTATTTTGACTGTGCAAAGGTAGCATAATCATTAGTTTTTTAATTGAAAACTGGAATGAAAGATTGAACGAAATATTTTCTGTTTTATAAAAATTTTAAATAAAATTTTATTTTTTAGTAAAAAAGCTAAAATTTATTTAAAAGACAAGAAGACCCTATAAATCTTTATATTTATTTTTTTATATTTATAAATAATTTTTTTTATATTTAATAATAATATTTTATTGGGGTGATGTAAAAATTTATAAAACTTCTTTTTTATTTTCATTTATTTATGAATATTTGATCTATTATTAATAATTAATAAAATAAGATACTTTAGGGATAACAGCGTAATTTTTTTTAAGAGTTCTTATTAATAAAAAAGATTGCGACCTCGATGTTGGATTAAGAAATAATTTTAGGTGTAGACTCTTAAAATTTAAGTCTGTTCGACTTTTAAATTCTTACATGATCTGAGTTCAAACCGGCGTAAGCCAGGTTGGTTTCTATCTTTAAAAATTTAAAATATTTTAGTACGAAAGGATTAAATATTTTATAAATTATTATTTCATGATAGTTTGTATTAAATTAATTTAACTATTTTGACAGAAAAAATGTAATAAATTTAGAATTTATAAATGTAATTAATTACAAATAGTACTTGTTTTTTTTAGAAAATTTATTATTAATAATTAGAAGTCTTTTATTAATTATTTTTATTTTAGTAAGAGTAGCATTTTTAACTCTTTTAGAACGAAAAGTTTTAGGTTATATTCAAATTCGTAAAGGTCCCAATAAAGTGGGTTTAATTGGATTATTTCAACCTTTTTGTGATGCTATTAAATTATTTACTAAAGAACAAACTTATCCTTTATTATCAAATTATATTTCTTATTATTTTTCTCCAATTTTTTCTTTATTTTTATCATTATTAATTTGAATATGTATACCAATATTTACTAAATTATTTTCTTTTAATTTAGGATTAATTTTTTTTATATGTTGTACAAGATTAAGAGTTTATATTGTAATAGTTGCTGGTTGATCTTCAAATTCAAATTATGCATTATTAGGAGGTTTACGAGCTATTGCTCAAACTATTTCTTATGAAATTAGATTAGCTTTAATTTTATTATCTTTAATTTTTTTAATTAATGGATATAATATATTTATATTTTATAAATATCAAATATTTATTTGATTTTTATTAATTTTATTACCTGTTTCATTAATTTGATTTAGAATTTCTTTAGCTGAAACTAATCGAACACCTTTTGATTTTGCTGAAGGAGAATCTGAATTAGTTTCAGGGTTTAATGTTGAATATAGAAGAGGGAGATTTGCTTTAATTTTTTTAGCTGAATATTCAAGAATTTTATTTATAAGAATATTATTTTGTATAATATTTTTAGGAAATGATTTATTTAATTTTATTTTTTTTTTTAAATTAATGTTTATTTCTTTTATATTTATTTGAGTTCGTGGAACATTACCTCGATTTCGATATGATAAATTAATATATTTAACTTGAAAAAGTTTTTTACCTTTTTCATTAAATTTTTTATTATTTTTTATTGGATTTAAATTATTTATTTTATTTTAATAATTAATTTTAGTAAAGTCAATAAAAAGTTATTGTTTCTATAATATATTTTCAAAATATATGCTTGTTCAAGCTCATTGACTAATTTAATCAATTATCTCATAATTTAATAACTAATGGATTTAATAAAAAATATAAAAAATATAAAATTTTTAAAATTTGTCCAATTAAAATAAAAGGATTTTCTACAGGTCGTGCACCAATTCATGTTAAAAGAATAACAATTGTTAATATAATTCAAAATATAATTTGATTTATTGGATAAAATTGAATTCCTCGAAATTTTCTTAAATGATAAAATGGTAAAATTATTAAAATTGCAATTGAAAGTACTAAAGCAATTACTCCTCCTAATTTATTAGGAATTGAACGTAAAATTGCATATGCAAATAAAAAATATCATTCCGGTTGAATATGAATTGGGGTTACTAAAGGATTAGCTGGAATAAAATTATCAGGATCACCTAAAAAATAAGGACTTATTAAAACTAATAATGTTAAAATTAAAAAAATGAAAATAAATCCAACAATATCCTTATAAGTAAAATAAGGATGAAATGGAATTTTATCACAATTTGAATTTAATCCTAAAGGATTATTTGATCCTGTTTCATGTAAAAATAAAATATGAATTATTGTAGAAGCTAATACAATAAATGGTAAAATAAAATGAAATGCAAAAAATCGAGTTAATGTAGCATTATCTACTGCAAATCCTCCTCATACTCATTGAACTAAATCAATTCCTAAATATGGAATAGCTGATAATAGATTAGTAATAACTGTAGCTCCTCAAAAAGATATTTGTCCTCATGGTAAAACATATCCTATAAAAGCGGTTCCTATTACTAAGAATAAAATAATTACTCCAATTATTCAAGTTGATATAAATAAATAAGATCTATAATAAATTCCTCGACCAATATGTAAATAAATACAAATAAAGAAAAAAGAAGCTCCATTAGCGTGAAAAGTTCGTAACAATCACCCATTATTAACATCTCGACAAATATGATTTACTCTATCAAATGCTATATTAATATCTGCTGTATAATGTATTGCTAAAAATAATCCTGTTATAATTTGAATTATTAAACATAAAAACAATAATGATCCAAAATTTCATCAAGTTGAAATATTAATAGGTGCCGGTAAATCAATTAATGCACTATTAATAATATTAAAAATAGGATGTTTAATTCGTAAAGGTTTATTCATTAATTAAATATAGGTCGTAAAGGACCCTTAAATAAATTAGTAATTTTTACTACGACAATTAATGTAATTAATAAATAATTTATTAATAAAATTGTTAATATATTTATTGGATAATTATATAATTTATTTAATGATAATGAATTTTCTATAAAATAAGAATTTATATAAGAAATAAATTGATTTTCAATATTTTTATATTGAAAAATAAAATTTTTTATAATAATAAAAATAAAAAAAAAAAAAAAAATTGAAGTTAATAAAATTTTAATTGAAAAAGAAAATATTTCATTTGAAGCTAATGAAGTTACATAAATAAATAATACAAGTATTCCCCCTAAAAATACTAAAAATAAAATATAAGAAAATCAAAATGTTTTATTTGAAAATCCTAAAAATAAAGATACAAGTAAAGTTTGAACTAATAAAATTAATCCTATTGCTAATGATGTTTTATATTTAAAAAAATAAAATTAAACATAAATATTATTGATAAAAAAATTCATTGAATAATTTCAAAAAGTAGTTTATAAAAATATTAATTTTGGAAATTAATGATAAAGGATTTCTTTTTTTTTTGAATTTTAAAAATTAATTATTTTTGATTTACAAAATCAATGTTTTTTTTTAAACTATTAAAACTAATGATTATATTAAATTGAATATTTTCAAGAATTTTATTTATAATAGGAATATATATATTTATTTCAAACCGAAAACATTTATTATCAAAATTATTAAGATTAGAATATATAGTTTTAAGATTATTTTTATTATTATTTATTTATTTAAATATAATAAATTATGAAAGATTTTTTAGAATAATATTTTTAACTTTAAGAGTATGTGAAGGAACTTTAGGAATTTCAATTTTAGTATCAATAATTCGTACACATGGAAATGATTATTTTCAAAGATTTAATATTTTACAATGTTAAAAATTATTTTTATAATTTTTTTTTTTTTCCTTTATGTTTTATAAAAAATTTATATTGAATGGTTCAAATAATATTATTTTTATTAAGTTTTATTTTTATTTTAATAAATATATACACTAATTATTTTATAAATATTTCTTATTTATTAGGTTGTGATACAATTTCTTATAGTTTAATTTTATTAACATTATGAATTATTTCTTTAATATTAATAGCAAGTGAATTAATTTATAAAAGTAAAAATTATTTAAAGTTATTTTTAATAAATATTATTTCATTATTAATTTTATTAGTTTTTACTTTTATAAGAATAAATTTATTTATATTTTATATATTTTTTGAAAGAAGATTAATTCCAACTTTATTTTTAATTTTAGGATGAGGTTATCAACCTGAACGTTTACAAGCAGGTATTTATTTGTTATTTTATACATTATTAGTTTCATTACCTATACTAATAAGAATTTTATTTTTTTATAAAATTTCAGGGACAATAAATTTTTATTTATTATCAAATAATTTTCTTTTTTTCGAATTTATTTATTTTTCAATAATAATAGCATTTTTAGTAAAAATATTGAAATGTAGTTGTGGTGATGCAAACCCTTTCTAGTAATTCCACAAAGTTCTTATATAAAAAGCAATGTACAAAACACAATGTACATGTATGACTTTTATTGATGACAAATTCTTTTAAACTATATATAAAATTTTTCTACAAAGTGACACAACATAAAAAATATTTCAAAGCCAACTATGTGAATATACATGTTGAATAAGCAAAGTGTTAATGCTCAAATTATATTTCCAACACTCCTCCTCAACATATATATTTTACAAACTGATTTTATGTTTTTAAATTTAACAAAGTAACAAATTTATTATGTTTTAATTTAGACAAATTTTTAGTAAATATATCCGCAATCATATCTTCCGTAGGACAGTATTCCAAATAGATTTCCTTATTATTTACTACTTCTCTAATGTGATGATACTTTATATCTATATGTTTGCTGCGATTATGAAATACTGGATTTGTTGCTAATTTTAAAGCTCCTTGAAATATTTTCTGTTTTATAAAAATTTTAAATAAAATTTTATTTTTTAGTAAAAAAGCTAAAATTTATTTAAAAGACAAGAAGACCCTATAAATCTTTATATTTATTTTTTTATATTTATAAATAATTTTTTTTATATTTAATAATAATATTTTATTGGGGTGATGTAAAAATTTATAAAACTTTTTTTTTATTTTCATTTATTTATGAATATTTGATCTATTATTAATAATTAATAAAATAAGATACTTTAGGGATAACAGCGTAATTTTTTTTAAGAGTTCTTATTAATAAAAAAGATTGCGACCTCGATGTTGGATTAAGAAATAATTTTAGGTGTAGACTCTTAAAATTTAAGTCTGTTCGACTTTTAAATTCTTACATGATCTGAGTTCAAACCGGCGTAAGCCAGGTTGGTTTCTATCTTTAAAAATTTAAAATATTTTAGTACGAAAGGATTAAATATTTTAATGTGATATATGATATATATGATATATGATAGTTTGTATTAAATTAATTTAACTATTTTGACAGAAAAAATGTAATAAATTTAGAATTTATAAATGTAATTAATTACAAATAGTACTTGTTTTTTTTAGAAAATTTATTATTAATAATTAGAAGTCTTTTATTAATTATTTTTATTTTAGTAAGAGTAGCATTTTTAACTCTTTTAGAACGAAAAGTTTTAGGTTATATTCAAATTCGTAAAGGTCCCAATAAAGTGGGTTTAATTGGATTATTTCAACCTTTTTGTGATGCTATTAAATTATTTACTAAAGAACAAACTTATCCTTTATTATCAAATTATATTTCTTATTATTTTTCTCCAATTATTAATAAGAAATTTTTGAATAACAAATTTACTTTTATTAATTTCTAGATTAACTATATTTATATCTGGATTAGGGGCTAATTATGAATTTGATTTAAAAAAAATTATTGCATTATCAACATTAAGTCAATTAGGTTTAATAATAAGTATTTTATCAATAGGATATTATAAATTAGCATTTTTCCATTTATTAACACATGCATTATTTAAAGCATTATTATTTATATGTGCTGGAAATATTATTCATAATATAAATAATTCTCAGGATATTCGTTTAATAGGAAATTTAAGAATATTAATACCATTAACATCTTCTTGTTTTAATACAGCTAATTTAGCTTTATGTGGGATACCTTTTTTATCAGGATTTTATTCAAAAGATTTAATTTTAGAAATAGTTTCTTTTTCTTATATAAATTTTTTTTTATTTTTTTTATTTTATATTTCTATTGGATTAACAGTATATTATTCATTCCGTTTAATTTATTATTCAATAACTAATAATTTAAATTTTTCTTCATTAAATATTTTAAATGATGAAAGATGAATTATATTAAAAGGAATATTAGGATTATTAACTTTAAGAATTTTTATAGGAAGAATATTAAGTTGATTAATTTTTCCAATTCCAATAATTATTATTTTACCAATTTATTTAAAATTATTAACATTATTAATTTGTATTATTGGAGGATTTATAGGTTATTTATCTTCTTATATTTTTTTTTTTTTAATAAATCATTAAATAATTATTTTAATAATTTTTTTAGTTTAATATGATTTATACCTTTTATTTCAACTTATGGAATTATTAATATTAATTTATTAATAAGAAAAATATTAATTAAATCTTTTGATTATGGTTGATTAGAATATTTTGGAGGTCAAAAACTTTATTTTATATTAATAAAAAATTCCAAATTAAATCAAATAATTCAAAATAATAATTTAAAAATTTATTTATTAAGTTTTGTATTATGAATAATTATAATTTATATTTCTATGATTTATATTTTATATTTAAATAGCTTATATAAAGAGTATAACATTGAAAATGTTAAGGAGATATAAATCTTTAAATAATGAATTAATTTTAGTAATTTATAAAAAAAATTTAATTTTATAATGAAAATATAATGTTTTATTTAAACTATATAAATTTTATTAGAAATATAAATGGAATTTAACCATTAAAATAAAGTTAGCAGCTTTTACTTGAACTTCATATTTCTATAATTGGAATATTAATTCAATTTTATTATTAACAATAATAAACCTCTTTTTGGTTTCAATTAAAATAAGGGTAAATTACCTAAAATTAGATCGAAACTAATTGCAATAAATCGCTTCATATTTAGGATAAATTGATTCCAATACTTTTTAAATGCAAATTAAATGTTATATTTAACTATAATCCTTATTAATTTGATCAGTTTAATATACCTTTATTTCATTCATAGTAAAGTCCTAATAATAAAATAAAAATAAAAAAAATAGAAGATAAAATTAATATTATTATATTTGAAAATTTAATAATTAAAATAATTGGTAAAATTAAAGCAATTTCTACATCAAAAATTAAAAAAATAATTGTAATTAAAAAAAATCGTAAAGAAAATGGAAGACGTGATGAAGATTTTGGATCAAACCCACATTCAAATGAAGAAGATTTTTCACGATCAATAATAGTTCTCTTAGAAATAATTTCTACCAAAAATATTATTAATATTCTTAATATTATAATTACAATTCTAATTATAAAAATTAATATAATTATCTATACTATGATAGACTTAATAATTGGAAGTTATTTATACTTTTTATATTATATAGATAATTAATTATTTCCTCATCAATAAATTGAGATATAAAGAAATAATCATACAACATCTACAAAATGTCAATATCAAGCAGCAGCTTCAAATCCAAAATGATGACTTTTTGAAAAATGATTATTTAAATGTCGAAGAAAACAAATTAATAAAAAAGTTGTTCCAATTAATACATGAATTCCATGAAATCCTGTTGCTACAAAAAAACTTGAACCATAAATTGAATCCGCAATTGTAAATGAAGCTTCAATATATTCATATATTTGAAGTATAGTAAAATAAATTCCTAATAAAATTGTAAATAATAAACTTTGAATTGTTTGAGAATAATTTCTAACTAATAAGCTATGATGAGCTCAAGTCACAGATACTCCAGAACTTAATAAAATTATTGTATTTAATAATGGAATTTGAAATGGATTAAAAGGTAAAATTCCTAAAGGAGGTCAAATTAATCCTAATTCCACTGATGGTGATAATCTTCTATGAAAAAAAGCTCAAAAAAAAGAAATAAAAAAAAAAATTTCTGATACAATAAATAAAATTATTCCTCATCGTAATCCTTTAATTACTACAATAGTATGTAATCCTTGAAAAGTTCTTTCCCGAGAAATATCTCGTCATCATTGAAATACAGTTAAAATAGTAATAATATTTCCTAATAAAAATAATATTGTTCTATATTGATGAAATATTTTTACTAAACCAGTAACTATTGTTATTACTCCAATTGAACCAATTAATGGTCAAGGTCTATAATCGACTAAATGAAAAGAATGATTTGAATGTGTTAACATTAATTTACTTCTCTAGAATATAAAGTTATTAAAACAGTAAAAACATATGATTGAATTATAGCTACAGCTGATTCTAAAATTAATAAAGCAATTTGAGTAATAATTAAAAAATTTAAAAGAATTATTGATATTGAAGAACCAGTATTTCCTAATAAAGTTAATAATAAATGTCCAGCAATTATATTAGCTGTTAATCGAACAGCTAAAGTTCCAGGTCGAATTAAATTTCTAATAGTTTCAATACATACTATAAAAGGTATTAAAATAAAAGGTGTTCCTTGTGGGACTAAATGAGCAAATATATGTTGTGTATTA
The DNA here is from genome assembly GCA_963924685.1 of Dexiosoma caninum. Taxonomy (NCBI): domain Eukaryota; kingdom Metazoa; phylum Arthropoda; class Insecta; order Diptera; family Tachinidae; genus Dexiosoma; species Dexiosoma caninum. The sequence goes on from OZ004725.1 coordinate 90,937,937, forward strand.
TTAATTCATCCAAAAATTATAAAACTTAATCATAAAGGTAAAGCTAAAGTTAAAGTTAATGTTAAATGACTTGTACTAGTAAAAATATAAGGAAATAAACCTATAAAATTATTAAATAAAATTATTGTAAATAAAGAAATAAAAATAAAAGTTGATCCATTAAAAGATAATGGTCCTAATAAAACTTTAAATTCTTTGTGAAGTAATAATAATATTTTATTTCATAAAATATTAAATCGTGAAGGAAATAATCAATAAATTGAAGGAATTATAATTATTCCTAAAAAAGTTCTTAGTCAATTTAATGATAAATTAAAAATTCTTGAAGAAGGATCAAATACAGAAAATAAATTTGTTATCATTTTCAATTTAATTTATTAATAAATTTTTTTATTATATAAATTTAATTTAGGTATTAAAAAATCAAACAAGAAATAATTTATTGTATTAAATAAAATTAATGAAAATGAAAAAATAACAAAAAGTATTAATCAATTAATTGGTGATATTTGAGGAATTAAAAAATATTTTATTAATAATTTTAATTTGACAAATTAATGTTATTTATTTAACTAATTTTTTTATCATTAAAAGTAAATGCTAATTACTATAAATTGGTTTAAGAGACCATTACTTGCTTTCAGTCATTTAATGAAAAATTTATTTTATGAATTCATTTAATAAAATAATTTACAGGAATTCTTTCAATTACAATTGGTATAAATCTATGATTAGCTCCACAAATTTCTGAACATTGTCCATAAAATAATCCTGAACGATTTATTAAAAAATTAATTTGATTTAATCGACCAGGAACTCCATCAACTTTTACTCCTAAAGAAGGAATAGTTCAAGAATGAAGAACATCAGCTGCTCTTACTAAAATTCGAATTTGTGAATTTATTGGTAAAATAATTCGATTATCAACTTCTAATAATCGAAATATATTATTAAATATTTCATTTATTGAAATTATATAAGAATCAAATTCAATATTCTTAAAATCTGAATATTCATAACTTCAATATCATTGATGGCCAATTGTTTTTAAAGTAATTATTGGTTCATTAATTTCATCTAATAAATATAATAATCGTAATGAAGGAAAAGCAATAAATAATAAAATAATTGCAGGTAAAATAGTTCAAATAATTTCAATAAATTGCCCATGTAATAAATATCGATTTACATAATTATTAAAAAATAACATAAATATTAAATATCTTACAAGAATAGTAACTATTACTAAAATTAAAAGAGTATGATCATGAAAAAAAATTAATTGTTCTATTAAAGGAGAAGAACTATCTTGAAATCTTAAATTTGATCAAGTTAACATAAGTTTCTAAAAAAAGTCAATCTTTATATTTGAAACTTAAATTCATTGCACTTTATCTGCCATATTAGAAATTTATTAATAAAGGTAATTCAGAATAACTATGTTCAGCAGGTGGAGTATTTTGAAATCATTCAATAGAAGAATTTAATTGAGTTGAATAAATTACTTGACGTTGAAAATATATACTTTCTCAAATAATATAAAAAAAATATAAAATTCCTAATACTGAAATTATTGAACCAATTGAAGAAACTACATTTCATGTCATATAACAATCTGGATAATCTGAATAACGACGAGGTATTCCAGCTAATCCTAAAAAATGTTGAGGAAAAAAAGTTAAATTTACTCCAATAAATATAATAATAAATTGATTTTTTAAAAATTCATTATTTATAGATAAACCAGTTAATAATGAATATCAATGAATAAATCCAGCTATAATAGCAAAAACTGCTCCTATTGATAAAACATAATGAAAATGTGCAACAACATAATAAGTGTCATGTAAAATAATATCAATTGATGAATTTGCTAAAACAACTCCAGTTAATCCTCCAACAGTAAATAAAAATACAAATCCTAATGATCATAAAATAGCAGGAGAATAATTTAATTGAGTTCCATATAACGTAGCTAATCAGCTAAAAATTTTAATACCTGTAGGAACTGCAATAATTATTGTAGCTGATGTGAAATATGCACGAGTATCAACATCTATTCCAACAGTAAATATATGATGTGCTCAAACAATAAAACCTAATAAACCAATTGCTAATATAGCATAAATTATTCCTAAAGCACCAAAAGTTTCCTTTTTTCCAGATTCTTGACTAATAATATGTGAAATTATTCCAAATCCTGGTAAAATTAAAATATAAACTTCAGGATGACCAAAAAATCAAAATAAATGTTGGTATAAAATTGGATCCCCTCCTCCTGCATATATAATCTTAAGATTAGCAATAAAGGAAAAACATCAAGTATTGAAACATTTTCAAAGAAAAAGGGAAGTAATATTGAGAAATTTGGAACAAAATTTTACTTTGGAAGAAATTGTTGAATTTTTATATTTTGAGGACCAATTAACTGTTTCATATAGTAAAAAGGTAAATATGATTCATAAAAATAAATTTGATAGGCTAAAAGAATTGCAACTACAGGAATTAAATATTAAATTGAATAGAAAGTGGTTCATAAACACGACTAACACTGACATACCAGAGGACATTCAATGGATCCTTTCACTCGGAAAAAAACACGCTTTACCTACTAGGAGGGATGAAATCCCTATTTTGAAAGTTATATCAGAAGGAGAAGATTTAGTACAGACTTTTAATAAGAAAGAAGAACAAGAGATAGCTAGAAATAGAATGACTGCGGTTATTGAAAACCATTTAAATAAGATTATATTAACTAATAGAGATAAATTTATATTAGAGAAAGCAAAGAAAGCTAATATTTTCTTAGGGAAAAATAAGGATATATTTATTGTAGATGCAGACAAGGGTAATGTTACTGTAGCAATTAAAAAACAGGATTATGATCTTAGAATCAATAATATTGTAGGAGATATTACAAAATATAATTTAATTAATAGAGACCCAACAAGTAAATTGCAGAAAATAAACAATAACATAGTTGATGAATTATTTAAGAAGGAAATTATAACATCTATAGAGAAGAATAGACTTAGGACAAACGTGGCGATAGCCCCTCGTTTATATGGACTACCAAAAATTCATAAGGAAGATTTTCCATTAAGACCAATATGTTCTTTCATTAATTCTCCTTCATATGAGTTATGTAAATACATTACAAATATTTTGAAAAATGTTACTAAACATTCAAAATATAATATAAAAATCTCTATGGAATTTGTGAACAGAATTAGGAATCAAAATATATTGGATAATGAGATTTTAATTTCTTTTGATGTAGTTTCTCTATTTCCAAGTATACCTATTGATTTCGCAATAGATACAATCGGGGGAAAATGGGATATGATTAAGGAGTATACTAGAATAGACAAGTGTTTATTTTTACGAATTTTAAAATTTTGCATAGATGATAACAGATATTTTCGATATAATGGTAATATATATATTCAACAAAAAGGTCTTCCAATGGGATCTCCAGCATCTCCAATCATAGCGGATATTGTAATGGAGGAATTATTGGATATATCAATTCGGAAACTTAATATGGTTCCTAGAATAATGACCAAATATGTGGATGATTTATTTTGCATTATTCCTAGATGTGAAGTAGAAAATATATTAAAGATATTTAATGAATTCAATTCCAGTATAGAATTTACTGTCGAAAGGGAATGTGACTCAAAACTCTCTTATTTAGATACTCTTATTATTAGAAAAGGTAATAGATTAGTAATAGATTGGTATCAGAAACCTACAGCTTCGGGCCGAATGATTAATTATTATTCCAAACATAGCAGACATATTATTATAAACACTGCTAAAAATTTCATAGAAAGAGTTCTTAACATTAGTGACAATCGATTTCACAATATAAATAAAGTTAAGATTAGAAACATGTTAGAAGATAATAATTTTCCCAAGTATTTAATTGATACATTAATAGGTCAATATTATAGAAATGATAGAATAGGTAATATAAATAATGTTACGGATCATAGGATATACAAATCTGTGACTTATATATCCGGAATGTCGGAGAGATTGGCTAAATCTAAAATTTATAATACGGACAGATATAGAATAGCTCATAAATCATTTAATACTTTAAATATATTATTTAGTAAACCAAAGGATGGGATTGAAAAATGGGATAAATCGAATGTAATTTATAAAATACCCTGTAAGGGAAATGATGAGGATAATTGTAATAAAGTATATATTGGCACGACCAAGAATAAATTGAAGACTAGAATAGCAGGTCACAAATCGGATCAAAAATATAGACACATAAATTCACAAAAAACCGCTTTATCTTCCCATTGTTCTGAATTATATCATTTTCCTGATTTTGAGAATGTTTCAATATTAAACACAGAAAATAATTATAAACGGCGCTTAATGTTAGAAATGTTAGAAATTATTAATACACCATTATCACGTAGAATAAATTTTAAGGCAGACACGGATAACTTAGCACAGAATTATAGATATTTAGTTAGTAAAAATTTACGTAATATTTGTTAGGTTAATGTTTATTTGTAAAGATAATGATTATTTGTTAGTTATAATTTATTATTTGTTTAAAATTGTTAAAAATTCATATATATATTTATTTTTATTGAACATTTCTTGTAAAAAATTGACATATATATATATCTCATTTATTAGTTCTTTATAATTGTTATTATGTAATATTTTCCATATTTTTGCATATGTAAATATTTATGTTAAAAATTGTTAAACAAATCACACTTTTTTATTATATACATTTTTATCATGCATTTAATTGTTAAAAAACTTTTTATTTTTATTTATAATTATTGTTATTTAATAATTTTTTAATATATACATATATATGTGTATGTGTACATGTACATGTATTTGTGGCTGCATATGTACATGTTTATGACTGTATGTTTCCATGTGTGTACGTACATTCGTATATATATGAGTATATGTATGAATGCGTGTGGATATACATGTGTATGTGTATGCGTGTGTGTACATTGTATATATGTATTTATATATATATTTGTATGAACTTGTTAAGAAAGTTTATATTTGTGTATGTATCTATATATGTGTGCATATGTGCATATATGTTTATATATATACATGTTAGTCGGTCTATATTGTGTGTGTGTATGTGTGTATGTATATGTATATATGTGTATGTATATATGTATATATATTTATTTAAGTTTAGAATTCGTTATATTTATATGCGCCTATATTACTACTACACATTTTTTAATTTTCAATCAAATTTTATAACAAAAATTTTGTGACATGTTTCAAAAATTATTTTATATTTCAAAAAATTATAATTTCCTATTATTCCTGATGATGTTAACAAGCTGTTAACGAAATATCGAATAATAAAACCAAATAAAATAAAAGAAAAAGACCTCAAGCTTAATAAATATATTGCAAAAAAAAAAAAAAATAGACATACATATGTATGTGTCAACTGCCAAATTTCAGAGTTGCTACTTCCCCAAAAAAATTACACTAAAAAAGTGCTTCCTTACTGCCACATAATTTATGTTAAACAAGTGATTACTTGTATGCTGTAAATAATAGAAAAGAATTCTTACAACAAAAAATAACTTTACTTACTTAATATATATAATACTATACTATATAATATAATACTATACTTAATATAAAATCTTTAGCTATTTTCAAGAGTTTTATTTAACACTTTTTTTTTGCTTTGGAGTTGTCATTACTGTTAGTATACATATGTCTGTTTACAAGTATTCTAGTGTAGCATATTATGTTTACGTATATAATTGTATTATTCAGTAATAAATTTCTTCAAATTATAAGCAGTTTACACTATTTAGTTGTTGATCTTATTTTAGTAAATATTTGACCTGTCTGACATTTCTTCAAATAGTTATTTTCTTAAGCACTAATGCAATGACTACATTTTTTTTTTAACATTAAAACATTTATTCACATTCTAGATATTAATGAAACACATTTAGTTTTAAATTAATTTTACTGAAATTAAAAAGTGAAGTGAAAAATTTACATAAAAATGAACTGAACAAAATGTACATGAACAAAACTTCTACTGATAGCAGTTACTCATACGCACTGGAACATTCACAAAGAGCAACAAAACAACACATACTCGTACACATTTGTGTGTGTGTTTGAGTATATTAAGGTATTGAATTATTCGTTTTTATTTTTGTTTTAATCGGATAAAAAATTCAATTGAATTCGCCACAAAATAATTCTTATGTGTATGTGAGTAAGTTAACAAATTTAAATAGATACTTTTTTATGTCAATAATTTGGTTTAAGTGTTTAAAATTTCTTTTATCTAGATTGAAGGATTCAATATTGTGTTTTTTTTTCAAACGAAAACGTTGACGTTGCATCACATACGCACATACGAATCAAAATACAACACTGAACTGATTATTCTGCACCAAGTAAATTTTAAATTGAAATTAAATCAAACTTTATATAATCGATTAACGATTATTCAATTCACTACTTTTGTGTACACCAACGGTGCAGTTTAAAAACATATCTGTCTAACGGTTGAAAATAATGTTAGGCATTCATTAACGAGACCTTTACTGAAATCTATTCAGAAATTTAATACTAATTCTAAGTTCTTTTCCAACAAAGAATTACGAGGCATATTTGTATTCATTACACAAAACGCCAAACTATGTAGTGCACATAGACAACACTGCAAGAATGATTGTTTTTTTTTATAAATTATTAGCCCAACTCACAATGTTGTGCATTTGAGATGGCAAATTTTTACAATTTTAAAAATTTTCCACCATTAGCTTGCAATGCTTGAGAAAAAGATTGACTTTTGTAAAGAAAGTTTGCACAATTTGTCTTACTTCTACTTCCGAACCTTCTTCGAATAGTTTACTAGTTTCATTATATCATCGTCGGTTATGTGTTTATATTTTTATATATATTTTTTCTTTTATTATTGTTTGCAGTCACTTTGCAATTAAGTACTGCAAATGTATTGTAAATAAAAAGTAAAATTTTTATTGTATTTTATTTACACCTATGTAGCAATTGTGTATCTATTTATTTTGTAAAGTAAAAGTTTACTACACAATTTTGCAAATGCAATGATGCAAGACCATTTACACAAAATTGCGAGTAGGCCTATTGTTTTCCTTCCTGATTGAGCAGAGATTCGCTAAAGCGAAGAATTCTCGATATAAAAATGTTCGCGAAATTTTTCGAAATTTCTAAAAATAAGAAAATTCGCATAAACGAAACAATAACAAAGAATATACTATTATAAATGGAATTTATTTTCCATTCGCCTACATTCAAAGGAAAAATTATTATCAAATATGACTAAATGGCTTCATTTGTATTAATATGGCATCGATATTCAACTTCCAAGTATGCATTTGATCAAGGTGTATGCACCAGTTTGACCAGAGATCCGATTCGAAAGAAATATTCGCTGAAGTGAAGTATTCTCGAAATAAAAATATTCGCTAAATTGTGCAAAATTTTTAAAAATACGCACATTCACCAAAACGAACAATTTGCGATGATTTCACGGAAATAAACATTCGCTAAATTGGCGAACATTTTATGCGAATCATACAGAAAGAACAAATATTAAGGTTGTTTTATTTCTATGTAAGAGCTTTCGTAGTCTAGTGCCTGAGTATTATACTATGAACAAGGAAGAATTTGCTATAAAAAAACCTTTTTTTTTAGCGAATATCATTAACAAAGTTCGTTTCCGATATTGCTTAAGATTCGTTATTGATATATAGTGGAACTTTCTAAATCCAAAGAGTTCTTTTTCGTTTCACTGTCGAATGTTTTATTGCGAGTATACGAGAGACAATCAGGAGATTATTAATGCTAATATGATGACAAAAGGAAAAGTTATACTCGTATGAATATTAACTTTTATTCTCCAAAGAGGTGAATACTTTTCCAGCAGGAGAGGAATACAGTTACTAAATACAGTGCCAGTATGCTAAACTTCATTTTAATCGGCTGTATCATACTAAAATAAGCACTTAGGCGATACCCAGGTTCAAATTGTCATACAAATATTTTCGCATTTTTCTGATATGCATTATTGTGACCTTGTGCGAGTTGTTGTGGAAAGGTTTCAGTGGTCACTGAATCCACAAGTAACATCAGAGCGCCCTCCTTCGTTTGTATTATGTAGCGAAGTAAAATAAGTAATAAAATAGCACTGTTCTAAAATATACAAGCGTCTCCCTGCAAAAGCAGAGTTGGAAAAAAACTGTCATCTCTCTTACTCTCCCTTTCATTAGTTCTGGTGTATGTATTACATACGTAGGAGATATCTTCTGAGCACTGGTCCTAGAAACAAAATGTAGTCATTGCATTTGTCGTTGTCACAGAGCCATACCGGCATATCCAAATACAGTCTTTCTACTTATGAAATACTTTTTACGAGCAAAGTTTACTACTGGTGTGTTACTCCGATTCGAAAAGAAAACTATTCGAATTTGTATGCTTCTTGCAAGTCGAAACGACCTGGTTGATAAGCCCTCATATAAGGCGTTCTTAATGCTTAAAACGCACACAAAAAAAGAAGGCGTTTATGTATATTTTTCTACATACACATGTATGTATATATAAAAAAACATTTTTTGGTAGCGTGTAAAAAAATTATTTTTTAAACGCAGCTGTGCATGAAAAAATATGTTTATACATGCGACTGTTTTATAAAATATTCAACCGACATATTTTTGTTCACAAAAACACACAAAGCCGAGCATACAAATTCATTTTTATATAGCAAATTGTAACAAAAAAAAAAATTATGTATTGCAATTTTTATATAAATTTACATATAGACAACAACGATATATCTCAACAACAACTGCAAAAACAATAAAAACTGACAGATTCCAAAAAAAAAGGAATAGAAAACAATAAAAAAATATGAAACTATTGTGTGAACATTTTGTGGTTCATTTTGGTGAAACATTAATTTTTCAAAGTATTTTTTTTTCGCATTTTCGACGACAAAGCGTATTTTCACATGTGTCTTTTGTAAAACAAAGTAAAATTTGTCCTTTGTGTGGGATTGTAGTTTTTGCAATATTTTTTTTTTTGTTGGATTCAGTATCATGGGAATAAGTTTTTATTATAGAAAATAAGATTGGCAATGCGGTGCCCGGGATATGTCTAGGCAATGCATGGTTCTACCACAATTTCGGTAACAAATTTCACACTAAGTAAGTTGTAAGATCATCATAATTTTTCACTGTTTTTTAACAATTGAACCATAAAAAATTTACCTGTATTACTTTTAAACCAGATTTTTGCAAATTCTATGGATATAATATTCGCAAACATAGCAAGTCTCTTTACAACTTTTAATCTTTATACTACAATCGTTACTGTTCAAGAAAATTAAATTATGGGACTGTATTTATTGACAAACACGTCTACTTGGCATTGGTAGTTCTTCATTACTCTAGTTGTCTACTTTAAAACTTAAACTTATATACTACACAGAAAAAAATAAAATTATATCTCACACACACTTTAGTTTAATTAAATTTAAAGATACGTAGCGCTTAATGGAAGATCATAAAATGAAGTACTACAATGCGTAAATGTTTAATTGAAAAAAAAAATCACTTTGTTATTAAAATAATATCTTTTGATGAACTGATTAAATGATTTAAATTCTCAAACAATTTTTTCTCATTTATTTTATTTATTTAACAAAAACGTAGAACATAAACAAAACACAATTTTGAAAGCAACCGCAAATCCGTATAAATGTGTACTTAGTTTTCTAAATGAATGTCAGAATTAGTTTAAAATAAAATTGCTTAGAATTTTCAGTGTTCACGCACTTAAAAATTACTGAACGGAATACAGCCCGTTACTGTAAAAATTTTGTGAGTGTATAAGTTATTTCGGTGTATTACGAAAAGCAGTGCTCTGTGGTTGGAATTAGTCGAATTACTGATGCCATAACATTGAGGCCACGGCATGTTATTGTATGAAAGTGACTGACCGAATAAATCACATCCAAGTTGTTGTTGGTTTTGTTTATGCAGCAGTTCAATTAATAACAATTGTTCAACTTTAGATTTACACTAATTTTATTCACAAATATTTTTCCTTTTTATAATAAAATTCTGCTTAACTTTACTTTTACAATTTTTTATAATAAAATATTGCTTACTTTTATTAAAATAAAATTCTGCTTAATTTTACCTTTGGTTTATTACAATTTTTTATAATTAAATATTGCTTATTAGCTATTAATTTAGGTGTCTGGCTCATTTCCTCTGTTTATCGAATATTGCAGAATTGCAATATTTGTCTCATGCAAATGCAAGAACAAATTAAATGTGTTATAGAAACAAAAATAAAGAATATTATTCGGTGGAAATACTAAGCTAATATTTATAGATTGTGCAATGTGATAACCTGGATTGTGCAATGTGATAACTACCATGTTGCTACTGCAGTGGAGTGTGAGTGAAGAAACAGTATCGAATAGTTTCAATGACATGACCATTAATACAGCTCTCTCATAATAGAAGTCTTGAAAGCTTTGGTTTAAGCAACATATAATTTTTGTGAGCAGTAAATTAGGTGTTCGCAATCTGTCAAAAATCCGCCTAGATCGTTTGATATTATAATTTTGTGTTTTTTCTTTGGGATTACATGAGTTTAAGACTTTTCAATGATATGGCAGATACGAGTGCAGTTCTGAAATCCAATATTTCAATCCAATAGTAATGGGCGACATACTGGGTTCAGTGATTGAAAGAAAATTGGAATGGATCACATATAAATCTTAGAGTTTGCTCTTTCAATGCATAATAAAGATTCCGAAATTCAATTCTATTTGCAGTATTTAAAATTTAAAAAAAGGACAAAATTATAACGTGTATTTACTTATATAAGGGATGGTATGAATTAATATACATGCACAGTCACCATTAAAAATGTTTATTCGAATTAGAGTTTCTAACCCATTAATATCTTTTATTGAATTATTAATATTCGTTTATTTAAATAAATAAAAATAAATCCTATTGTTTAACATAATTTGTATAATGCATACTTTAATTAAAAGAAAGCATTCAATAACAAAATAAAGTATTCAGTAACAATGAAGACATAATATTAATACGACACTCGTGCAATAATTTCAAAAAAGCATAATTAAAATATCTTTTATTCAATATACATATACAATATACATACATACGAGTACATATGGCTTTATAGGAATATCTAGACATCAAGGTCAATGCCAATCGTATTAATTCACACATGAAAATAGAAATGAAAATGAAAACGGCGTAAGAAGGACTTAAACAATTAAATATCCTTAAGCTAAGTTAAGTAATAATTATTCTTGTTATTGGCAAATATTTTTACACTTCACATTTAATGGAAATCGCATCAAAATATAAATAAGATATGAGTACAAATCCATTCACACATATATATGAAAATATAATAAATAAAAATAATAAAATATTAAATTGTATACAATGAAAAACTGTTCCTTCATATACAAATACTAAAACACACAGGCACCCACCGACACTGATAAGGACGAGAAGGAGCGATAGCACTTGACTTAAAAATAAGAAATAAAGGAATTGCTAGATTTACAGTTAATCTTTTGGGCAAATACTAATGATACAAAATAGAAAATACCAAGACGATGAATATAAGATAACTTTAACGCCATAAAGGTAACGAATATTTAGTGAGATTAAAAAAAGCTTTAAAATTGTCTTGGCGTATAAAGTGTTGCTGTGGCTTTGTATTTGTTGTGTTTACATGCTTCTAATTGTACATTAGGGGTATATATAACACTTAGCAGCTATTCTGTTTGTGAGAAATGTTATACTATGTTCAGACATGCATTCTTAATTGAAGCATTGTAATTGGCGATGGTCGATGTAGTCTGCACGTCGACTACAAACCAAAAAAATTTTCCTGCGTTCAACCCCAGTTTCAGACTCAAAAAAAACATCTCGCATATTTTCTGATGTGCATTTGTGTGGCTTTGTGTCAGTTGTTGTCGGAAGGTTTCAGTAGCGAAGGCACAGTAACGGCTTCAGCTGTAACTAATCCACAGGCACATCAGAACGCCCTCCTTAGTCGGTATTGTGTAGCACCGGTGAAGTAAAATAATTACCAAAAATTGCTACTAAAAACGAAGCTGCAAAATTTAATACGTCTCTTTGACATCAGAGACGCTACAACACTTCTGTAAAAACAAATAACGTGCAAAAAAACAGTGTTGTAAGGTAGCGAAGCTTCACCTCCTATCATTTCTCCTACTATCACTTTTCTATAGTTCCAGTACAATGCATCCCATGTCTAGGGGTCATCTCCTGAGTGCCGGTCCAAGATAAAAAAAAATCTTAATTGCGCAATTTAATTTAATGTTCACACATATTTATAGTCCATTAAAATATTACAGCTAGGAAAAACAACGTTTTGAGGTATAATTCGCTGGTAATTTCTGTTTCATTTTTCCCTTTTGCTTTTTTTATTCACTGTTTTGACATTTGGTTTGCCATTCAGAGTTTTTCTTTTCAGTGAACAGACTTCCCATTCTTCGAAATGGAAAAATAAAAAATAAAAACAAACCTTTAAGCTTAAAAGATAATATAGAAATATTTATTGAAAGAAATAAGGTTAAAAAATAAGAATAAAATAATAAGGTTATTTATTATTTGAGCAATCTATTTTATTAAGCTTTAAGATTTTTTATTTCTTATTTTTACATAATCTCGATATTTCGTCTCGATCTTCAGGAAATTTTTTTATATTTTAAATTTTTTTCTTTTTGAATTTTGAATTAAACCTTAAGCTTAATAAAATAGATTGTTCAAATAATAAAAACGGTTAAAAAAACAAGTATTAAGAAAGGTTATTTATTTAAAAATTACACAACAATTAAAATAAAAATGTAAATTTATTTACTAATATATTTGAAAACTAACGGTAAGTCCGTACTAATTTCTTCGTCGTTCGTCTGCGTTCGAAATAGAAATAAATATATCTCAGAGTTCGCCACCCACGACGATTTTCGTCGACGGCGGTATTGTGTTAACGAATAATTCGTCCTTCGTTCCAATTGTATTCCTAGCATATTATTTTTATTTTCGTATTTTTGTTTTCGTTTTTTCTTTCGATCTGTCGTTGAAAAATGAACGATTGAACGAACGGTTTGGTTTTTCCCAATAGAACGAAAAAGAGCGATCAGTGGAACGATCATAAAGTAAATAAAATTAAGAAATACAATTTGACCCTATTTTTTTTGTTAAAAATTCGATTATAAGTTTTTTTAATATGTAAAATTTTACGGATTTTATTGAGTTTTTCTTTCTCCTGTAAAGTAAAGAGTATATTTGCGGGAGATGCGCTGTCTGAACAGTTACGATATGCAGGAGATTTTCAACCATATAATTTGAGGAAAGCTAGCGATTGCAGAGTACAAAGGGCAAGTACAAGTGCAATGCAAAGATCATTATTCTATAAGAGTATTGGGCTGTATAACATGATGCCAAATTATATGAAAAATGAGAATAATATAAATATATTTTAAGAAAATTTTATAATTTTTATAAAAATATTAATCAGAGCTTGTAAAATTTTAGAAATTTGTGAGCTATGAAATTTTTTAACGAAAAATGTTTGAAAGTATTGAAAATACTACTTAAATAATAACAAAAAAATGAAAATGTCTATATAATGTATACATCTATATATAATTATTCATTTACATAGTATTAACTTTATATAAAATTAATAAGTAATATAAATTTTATGTAAAAAAAAGAACGATTTTCCTCCACTCTCGCTTGAAAGTATTTCCCTGACACCAATAATCAATTTGAAGACATAAAATTTTACAGTTGATAGAAAGCTTGAACAGTTTTACAAAAAAAAAATTTTACAATTAAAAGCGACAATTTTGTTTGTCCTCTTTTGTAAAATTGTTAAATAAATTTTAGTTTTGTGCAGTTTTTGGGTTGTGACACATATTCTGTAAACTTTTATTTTAATTTTGTTTATGACATTTTTCTTATAATTTACAAAAAATTGTTTTTTTTGTAAACCGCAAAATAAAATAAGAAACTTTTTATGTGTCAAATTGAAATGCAAAAGATAAGCTGTTCTCGTCTAAAACAAACTTACAAATAAGTATGTTAGGGTGGGTCAATTTGGTGGGGTGAGAAAAATTGTGACAGGCGTATTACAAAATCGAAATTTATAGAAAATTCTAAGAAAATTACCCAAAGAAAGTATGGGCCTGAAATGTAAACTAAGCTCACGCCCAGAAACCTAAAAATTCATATTTGCGTAATTCCAAGCCAAATCAATCATGAATATTCTTGTCTGGCTCGGAATTCAATAAAATTTGCTAATACTTCCCAGCAAAAAATTTTTAAAAATATAATCGAGTTTGAAATTGAGCATTTTTGGTGGAATCACTTCCCAACTGGATTACCAACTTAATGATTTCAACGAGACGTGAGACTAAAATAATTGATCTTTGAGAAGTAATAACTTTTTCATTGTGTAAAAAGTTCAATTTTTTAACGCAGGAAGTTCTTATAAATACATTTACTTATTTATTCTTTGCGTTCAACAAGTTCCTATATTTCAGTATTCTGAACCAAATTCGAATTGCAGACATATCCTCCTATCCTCCTTCCCATAACCTAATTTCCTAGTTCCAGCACAATGCATCGCATGTGTAGGGGTCATCCCCTGAGTGCCGGTCCAAGACAAAAAAAAATAATGTTCAAGCTGTAATCGAGATAGTTAATCTTATGTGTATAAATAAAACAAATTTTGAATATAAATATTTATATATTTTTAGGAACTAGTACTAAAGTTACTGAATTCAACAAAATTATGTTATTAACGTATTTTGAATGAATATTATTTTTTTTTTATCTTGGACCAGCACTCAGGAGATAACCCCTACACATGCGATGCATTGTGCTGGAACTATAGGAAAGGGACAGTAGAAGAGATGATAGGAGATGAAGTTTCACTATCTAACAACACTGTGTTTTGCACGTTATTTGTTTTTAGAGCAGTGTTCCAGCGGCTCTGAAGTCAAGGAGTCGTATTAAATTTTGAAGCTTCGTTTTTAGTAGCCATTTTTAATCATGACTTAACTTCGCCGGTGCTACACAATACCGACCAAGGAGGGCGTTCTGATGTGCCTGTGGATTGGATAAAGTTTTCTTGTGCAAGGCAAATTCATACCAGGTGATTCCGCCACCAAAAAAACGGCAGTTTTTGTTTATAAATGCAACAATTTTATTCAAGTTGTCAAAACAGTTTACGTATTAACATGCGTTGAGTTGAACACAACTTTGACAACTAAAGAGAAATCAGCTGATTAGAATTTTAGCTAATGCAGCAACTTGGTACGAATTCGCCTTGATCTTGTGTGTTAACATATCGCAAATAAAAACTTCTTAAACTAATCTGAGCAATTGAGTATTTTCCCTACGAGAAATCGATGACCGAAACTAATACACGCACAAATTTTTTTTCTAATACATTTGCAGAAATTTTATATTTGCCCGAACATATGGTTGTCATTGCTGATGGATAAAATTATTATTATTATGTGAATCCCTGAATAGTTTGTTTTAATATTGGTATCTTTTAAATAATTGTGTGTCGTGCATTATTAATGTGTCCAATTATATTTAGAAAATATTGGATATTTAAGTGAAATTGAAAAATGAGTATATTGCGCTAATTATTTATATAAATTTTTTTAATAATATTGCATTGAAAACATTTTTCGTTTTCTATATTCTGGTAATTCTGCAGCAGGTTCTCGGCCGCGTCGTAAAAATCGATCTATACCAGTCGACGTTGAACCAAGGCTACCATTGAATTTTAACAGGCGCAGCTGGAGCTAAGGGCAGGCGCAACTTGCCAGCATGGAGGCGATCGAGGCTAGTTTAAGTATCTGAATGTTTTAGTTCACAGATGATGGCCCACTCTAAGGTTCTGATCGATATTTCTATTTTATATTATATTACATTTCTTTTTTATATACATATGTTAATATATATTAGAATATTGAAATAAAATCAATATAAAGAATCGAAATAAATAGTGTTTCATTCCATCCATCAACGCTGTCTATCACATGTACACAGAAGTTTCGGTAATTTTTCTCATATTGCCCTTAAGAAAATTATATAAACTCTGTTCTACGCAATGACCCACAATTCGGTCATCAATGATGGTCATATGACCGGTGAAATGACCGTCACTGTTCTTATGGGGTTGCCTTTCTTAAGGCATTAAAAAACACTTTTTATTTTTCATGTTTTATTTAAATTATTTTTGCTTTGCATTTCTAACAAATTCACAATAACTGTTCAAAATTGCGCAACAGTTTAAATAGCGGCTACATGATCAAGTCTCGCATATATATATATTTTGTTTTTTTGTTATCTTGGATTGAGAATATAACCCCTACACAAGTGATCCATTAGAGACAGTTAGAGAAATGACAGGAGGTGAAGCTTCACTATCACACCGTTCAGCTTTTGCACGTTCTTTGCTTTATAGGTATTCAATTTTGAAGCTTCGTTTTAGTGGCCAGTAATTATTTTACTTCACTGGTGGTACACAATACCGACGAAGGGGGATGCTCTGATTGGTATCAGCTAAAGCCGGTAGTGTTCAATGACTAATGACGTGGTCACTGAAACCTTCCGACCACAACTCACACAAAAACACACTAATGCACATTAGAAGAATGCCAAACGTTTTTATGACTTAATCTGAAACTAGGCTCGAACCCAGGAATTTTCGGTGAGCACTATTGAAAATCAGAAAAATTTGCGAGATATTTTTATGATTTAGTTTGAAACTGGGGTCTAACCCAAGACCTTTTTGGTTTTGTAGTCAACGTGTAGACTACTTCAGCCATCGCCACCCAATGGCGCAAATTACAATTCTAAGCCCTATGACGAGGTCCCTCAGTATGGTTTCATTTAACAACCTAGCTAGTTTTCTTAGCTATAATAACTAGTATACTCAATTGTATTGAAATCGGAGGCAGGCAAGAAAATTCTTGATTGGAGTTACTCAAATAAGAATTCTGATATCTCTCGGCGGGAGCTAAATTTTCTTT
The DNA here is from genome assembly GCA_963924685.1 of Dexiosoma caninum. Classification (NCBI taxonomy): domain Eukaryota; kingdom Metazoa; phylum Arthropoda; class Insecta; order Diptera; family Tachinidae; genus Dexiosoma; species Dexiosoma caninum. Next base: position 90,955,119 of record OZ004725.1, read on the forward strand.
TTGGGCCCATAGTTTATCGTTGGAATTTTCTTAGATTAGAGTTTTTGCTATACGTCTGCGGATCAAAAAAGTGTGCCCACCCTAATTTTTGTACATATATTTTTAGCTCTAACTGACTCTTGGCTGGTTAGTTTTTCTTTGACAATGACAATGCGTCAAATGTCAAAGTTGAAAAAAGTCATTATGCGTAGAAGCCATAAAAAAAATAATATTTTGCTACTAGCAGTTTCTATGAGTATTGGTTACTATAACCAACCACATACATATATGAATTTATTATAAAATTGACTAGAACAACCAAAAGTAATATAACTTAAATTCCCCTTAGAACACACTACGGTACTTTAGAAAGTTGAAAGTTGATGATTTTGCTGACTGGAAGAAAATGTTGGAAAAAAAGAAAGAGCGACATTTAATGCAGAAATTGGAAAATATTATTTTTGCAGTTTAAGACGACTTGCCGAGACTGTTATTTGTTGATAATTTTTTTTTTGAAAGGAAAATACATTTGTATACCAGCAACTATACGCAAGTGCAGTTAAATGTGCTGTACATACGTCTTAGTTTTGCGTCTAATTGCATTTACAGGCAACAAGTGCAATTATCATTTGCGACATACTTGCAGTTTTTGAGCTGTAAGTAATGTTTACGTGTTTTCGTGGCAATTTTCAAAGGTAAGACCACAATGAAATTAAATTAAAAATTATGACAAGGTCTCATTTATATGTTGCTCTTATTGTGGATCACAGTCACATCAAACACTGTTCATTGCATATTTATAAATTAGTTTTCGTAGTACTCAAAGTATAACAAAACGTTGAAGAAAACAACTAAGATTGAAATAAAACCGGACATAAATGTTAACTGCTTGATTTTGTTAAGCCTGCTTTTCTTGCAGACGTGTGCATCACCAATAAAAATTGGATGTTTTTCTTTCGTTTCTCTACAGAAATATTTAATTTTATGTTTTTCTTTGTCTATACGACCAACTACGTGACATATAAAAATGGGTCACAACGATTCTCTATCAGAAATAAACATGGAAATTCTTGTTCTTTCGTTTTTTTTTAAAGAAATAACATTTAACATGTCAATAAAAATTTGTTAAAGAAGAAACAATTTTATGGGAATTGCCTAGTTATTGGGAGGAAATAACATCGATAGACGTAATTTATTTCGGCCCTTCTAAATTAATTAACTTTACGTTTTCTTTGCATCCCTCAAGCTCTAAATTGCTGCTTAAAGACGTAATAGAATTTGTAAAACAACATATTTGTCAAAACAATGTTTATTATTTTTCGTATTCTTTTTGGTTATTGTTTGAAAATTGAATGTGTTACTTGAATTGCAAATTGAAGCATTCAATTCAATGATGAATAATTTAACAAATTTATATTTGTTTCTAAATTGCAATATAAAGTTTTAATAAAAATGTATTTACTTATAGTTAATTAAGCTGCATATAAGACAGTTCGTTGAAACGAAAATTTCAAATTATTGTAACTAACGAATTTAATAATTTTTTTTCTTATTCTTTTGGCAACATTTCTGTTGATAAATGCATTGGAGAGAACTTTATGAAACACAAGCTGAAGAATTTCACCAAACACATACAGTGGGAGACATATGCTTCTAATCACTGTCGATGAAACTTTCTGTCCGTTAAGTGAGATGGCCGTCAAAAATAACGAACTAACACAATTTTATAAAATATACTTAAAACAAAGTGAGAAATTTTATTCGTTAAGGAGAGATGTTCGCATATAGAAGCTGTCCGCATATAGGAGCTGTCTGCGAGAAGAGCTTTCGATATACATTTTTATACCATCCAAAAATTGCCTTCAACAGGACAGATATAAAACACAGATCAAACACACACACACACACACACACGTACTAATAATCCTCAAAAGTCTTTCAAATAATTTTATTCTTCCATTTATGGCAACTTATGTTAAAAAAACAAACAAATGTAAACAAGGATTTAGGGCTGGATGTTTTTGCCCATAGCCGTAGACTAAAACTTGCTAAACAAAAATTTACATAATGATTTTGCAAGTTTGGTTTTTCCGAAAACGCAATAAGAATTTATTTCAGTTAATAAAATCCAACCAATGGTTTGTTCCCTCTTTGCATATCTTTTCAGTTTTTCTGTTATTTTTACTGCTTCTCCCATTGCAGAATACGATTTTCTCTGCACCATCGCAGAGTATTTTATATGCTCCCATAGATTATAAATGCATGATTTTCTGCAGATCGCTGTTTCAATTCTTGCCAATGATGCAGGAATTTTCGCCATATAACAATTGCTCAATTATCCCTTGACGAACCAGGCATTTAGTAGCGGACTGCACTTTTAATCTAACCTAACCTCAAAATTTTTAAATTTTACAAATGCTATGCCTTCCATTTCCATTGAATAAAAGTTTTTTTAAACAATATAAAGAGAAATTAATTAAATATTTCCAAATCTTGGCATATTAGTACAAAAATAATCTACAGTGGCGCAATTTGCGGTCACATATTTTTCTTTTATTTTAAAATATATTGACGACTGTTGCAATTTAAATCATTAATTTTGTAGGGAATAGAATTTTTATCAGTTAGGTGGAGGTGTACGTTAATAAACGATTTCAACCTAGCACGAAAAAGCAGCATCAATATCCCATTTCGTCATTTTATGACATTTTGATTGCACTGTTTTGAGAGACCACCAAATCAATTAAAATAAACGTGGATTAAATTAAATTATTAATTAAGAAAAACAATTATAAATAAATAAATATATAAATAAATAAATAAATAATTGAATAAATAATTGAATTAATAATTGAATAAATATTTGAATAAATATTTTAATAAATATTTGAATAAATAATTGAATAAATAATTGCATTCAATTAAATAATTGAAAATTTAACTATTATTTTTTCTGTGTATATTCAAATAATCTTTGTGTGGATTGTAATGCGAGTTCAATTATGAAAACGGTTCTGTGAGGTGAAAAATGTTGCAGAATCACTTATTGTACGGCTTTTGTTTGGATAAAGCTTGCGTTTGTGTATACTTAAGTCAAAAAATCGAACATATAGAGTGTATTCAGAGAAAACAATTTTACTTTTTTATTTTGAATTTATTAGAATAATATATTTTTACTATTGAAAGGTTAAACAATCCAATTAAGTTTTTAATTAATTATTGGACTCAATATTTAAATAAATAATTAATTAATTTTTTTTTTGCTATGAAATGCACAAAATGACGTCTTCTTTTTATTTAAATGCTTATCTGATTGTTTTATTTCATATATGGAACAGTATTTATACAAATATAAATTAATACCCAACAAACATTCGTATTGCTATTAAAAATTTGTTTTAAGTTTTCAAAATATTTAATAAAATTTTTCATAATTATTATTAAAAATTTAATTGAAAATATTCAAATTAATCCAAAAATAATAAGTCGAAAATCGAATTAATTTTTTAATTGATATTACAAAATTTTTAATTAAAATTTTGCTTTATTATTTTCTTTGTTCCAATACTACGAAACGTAGGAAACTTAATCAATACTATACCAAAATCAATCAAAACCAAAAACCAACTGTAATGAAGAAAGATTTTCCTCAGTATTTGAACTTAAAATTCGCCATAATCAAAAAGAGTAGCTCAGCCCAAATCCAGACTAATAATACGTACACAAATAATTATATTTCATGGTCGTTATAAATGCATCAATGTACGGATGGTATTAACAATATATACTCAATATGCTCATAGTGTTCGACAATTCCAGAACACTAATTTTTCTAATACCGCTGAATAATTTGTAAATAACGGTAACAGTCCGTCGTATGTCTGTCGGCCAAAGAAAGACCAGTATCTTTGAAATTGTTTAGGTGGGTGACAGAAGTAAATGGCCACAATGAGAAACGCGTGATCAGTTTAATAACAACAATTGCTGAATAATAGTATTTTACAGTTATTAAATTGTTTTATTGAGAAACTACTTTTTTGGCACTATTGAATCGTCGAATACTTCAATAGAAAGTCGAGTAGGTACATCATTCCACAAATTAGTTATAATTATTTTTAATATTTGTTTCATTACGTATTCGCAAAATTAACATAATAAAATAAAACTTTTTAAGATCCAAATGAGAAGAAATACATATAAACAGGCAATAAATGAACTGAACAAAAGCCAGACACATATGTATGTATGTATATGTATATGTACATAACTATGTACATACACCTGTGGTATAAATAAAAGCAGCACAATTGTCGAACTCACAACATTATGTATCGTGTATCTTTTAGTGAACGCGTAGTGTATATTATCCGAATGTATTATGTATTTTAAACGCCTAAAACCGAATGAAAAGAAGATAATTATTTACAAATAAGTATACCCACACATAGATATAAATAAATGTATTTTTTTTTAACTTTTCGTTATAGGAAGTTACTGATTTCACTCCAATTTTCGAATATCGAGCTTTCATTTCGATGTTCTCGAAGTCGATTGTGACTATTTTTGCGATGATGTCGGTATGAATCTATGTGTGTTGTTTTGTACATATACGAGCTAGCGGCAGTAGAATCTTCAAAAGATATTGGTAGCCCGGCCTAGCCAATATCAAAGATTTTGTAACAGACTTACTGTATGGTTTGCAAGGCGCCCACGTACTACACCCACCTCGTTCGCCATTCTCCCATCCATTTATCTCCCGGAAGCACAGCCAAGTATTACTTCAGGGCAGTGGTGATTCGGCGTATGCTGCTTTCCCGTTCTGCACAGCTTATTATCTGCGTTAGCCTTTGTCATATCAAAGCATACACAGTTAAGTTGTTGTTAGCTCAAGTCAACAATGTTGTGGGGCGTGATATGGGATCGGATTTGCATCTCCAGCTGACTTCGTCAATTTCCACAACACGAGCAATAAAAGAAAACATCTTCCGCAGTTTCACACATCCTAATTGTCGTTACCTTACTTGATGAGGTATGCTCTGAAGCATCCATGTTCACTTAGCAACTGTGTTAGATAGAAGCTCATCTGCTCATGTTTCTTATCTGTCCAGTCCGATATTCACCGTAAGAGTTTGTGGGTAATTGATTTGTATACCACTATCAGCAACTACCAACTTTCCTGCTTCGGCCAGCACAATGTGACCATTATTTGCGCAATTGCGAACGTCATTGTTGTCCATTTCGCACTTATATACTGCAGATGTTCTTTAAACGTCAGTCTGTGGTTGGTCATAATCCCCAAGCACTTAATCTCCCGCTTAGGGGTTATTCGCTGGTTTCCTACTATTATTCTGTGAATTCCGCTTTATTTCTACAAGTTGAACATCAGTCTTCGAACTATAGCGATGACTTCGTTGTATGTTCTTTCAAGCTGGTCGAGGTATTTCTCTATTACTAGGGCAATGTCGTCTGAAAAACCAATGATCTGCGTACCACCAGCTGGCTCCAGCCTTAGTACCGCATCATACAGATCGTGTCATAATATTGGGCCCAGTACAGAATCGCGATTCACCCCTGCTGATACCGCATATGACTTTCTGCCATCTTCCGTGTCGTACAAAAGCATTCTGTCCTTAAAATAGCCGGCAATCAATTCAATCAAGTATTTAGGTACGTTTTTCCCATTGACTGCAGCTAGCGTAGGTTCGCAGTCAGCCGAATCAAATGCCTTTTTGTCATCCAAGGTGATGATGATGCAATTTTGGGATGAAGCAATGTTGGGAGACTATGCATGGTCTCTCACTAGAGAAACGGATCCCAAAAGCAACCGAAGACAAAGCAAGAGCCACAACTATTTCTAACACACAAAAATGTCAAGAATGTATTACAAGCGTTTAAACCCAATAAATTGTCGAAAAAAAATAAAATATTCGGAAAATATGAGATTTGGATTTATTCACTCAATTGCTTATAACTATGCCATTTTTCGGTCGATTTTCTTCTGGTTGGTCTTAGTTCTTACGTAAAATAATTAGCTTTAGGGACGTGAATAGAAACCAAACGTTTTTTTATTGACTTGCACTTTTCCATCGGCACAGAATCACTATAAAATATGAGTTTTTTGAAAATATGCCCTATTTTCATTGATATATTTTGAACCGCTTTACCAATCAAAGATACGATTAAGCATATTTAGTCGTCATCGCAATACCTTGCATTTGGGTACCAATAACGATTTTTACCTCGAGATATGATTTGTCAAGTGAAAAATGGTAGAAAAAAAAGAAAAAAAAATTGCATTATATCAAAAACTGTTCCATAAAAGAAAATTTCACCTTGATTTTCAAATTCACCGGAAGAAAATACATAAGGTAATCTATTTCTCATTAAATGTACATGAAAAAAAATTTCATTTAGTAACACACTAGTTTAATGAAACATGGAAAAAAAATTAAATATTGCTTTATACGAAAATATTTAATTAAAAATATTTTCTGTGTTTGCACTTTTAGTTGAAAAGAAGGCACATCATTAGCTCACTGCTATTCATATTACAGTGTGACCACACATAAAAAGCAAGTCAAAGTAAAATGTACTGCTATTAGTGGTAACACAGCTGTAGATATATACATATGCAATTGTATATGTTGTATAGACATGTTTATGTGAATACAAGCACCCTCGCAAGTATTTCGGTATAATTTATTTCACGTCTGTTCTTTTATTTCTTTTATCTTAAGACAGGCGTTCGTGTCTCGGTATCGGTCAGATATGCTCGTAAAAATGCCAGTAGAAACTTAAGTTTTGTTTTGTATTTTCTTCCTTCATTAAAATGAGTGTCTTGATATTTTTATGTTACAGAAATAAAAACAAAAATGAACATAAACTATTGTTTTCCATTTAATATTGTTGTACGTGAATTGCACTTGCCATTGTTTTGATTTTTATCTCCCTGTATAGATGTTATTCTTGAGGAAAAAGAACAAATAGAAAAAAAATGTGGGAGAATAAAAAAAAACAATAGTTCTAAAACGAAAGTTAACATCCTATTGTTAGTTTGTTTATGTATATTGCCAAATTTTATTTTAGTTGTTTTGCCATGATTACCAGTACTGCGCCCTTAACACAATTCAGTTTTCTGCTTCTATAAAAATAAAATTTATTTACGTGCGTCTGTTACTTTGGTTCCCTTTCCATTAAATGTACAACATAAGTCATGTTTAAGCACCCATCATCTTACATGGAACGAAATAACTTGATAATAATTTTTGGCAGTTAATTATTTAGTTAATTTTTTCGTGTACAAAAAAAATTGCTTTTTCGGAATGCAATTTTTTGCTCATTGTTTTCATTGTTCCATTGCCTGAACTGTGCTGAGCAGTTGAGTACTCTGCAACGGAAAGATTAGCAGTTCAAAGCCCCGTCAGATTAAACATTTTTCTAATCCATCTATGCTAAAAGCGGCCTCCTTTGCAAGGTTGAGCAATAAACGTTGGTGAAGTGAATTTATAAATAATATGGAGTTGTTTAACATAAATATTAATGCTAAGGTGAGGCAACTCTGCTATACAGATTCACAAAAACATTCAATTGAAGAGTTGTTAAGCTCTATCTATCCTTCATATCACTTTACCGCCTGTCCCTTCTCTACACTATTACTTTCCTACTGGTTACAAAAAATACTGCTCTGGGGCACTATAGCTGCTTTCGACGAAACAGTTACAGCGACATTTTTTTTTCTTAGAAAATAACTTATTAACGAATTTTTAATCAAATTTCTCAATTTTTATAATAAAAAAAATATAAACTAGATTTTTCCCGTGTCTTTTAATTTTATTCAAAACATTTTATATTTAATGACTGTTGGCAGTGTTTTGAATCTACTATAATTAAGGGAATTCTATTTTCATTTAATGGTAATTAACAGCTTCAGAAACAATTACTGTGATAGCAGAGTATGGCAGATTTTAATGATAAATAAATATTTGTATTATCCCATACAATTAATGACTTGTGCTCGATCTTATTTACTATTTGATATGCAATCGCTGTTGCTCCAATGTGTCTAAAGAAAAAACTCTACTTTTTGTAATGTCGAAAATAGGCTGGGGAACAGTTACAGTGAAATGTTTGACTATTTTTGGGAATAGCACATGCTACTGCAAAAGCGGTAAGAGCAAAGCTTTTCTAGAAAAATTTAATATATACACAGAGAGGAAATATTAAATTATTAAAATATTATTATTATTAAATAATACTAAATATTAATTTTTGTATAATCTTGAGAACGGTAAAAGTTAATGCTTCTGTTTTAGTTCTCAGTAACTTAATGGTCGGCACAACTCATCAGTAAAAAAGTGGCGTGGTACCTCCCATACAAAGTAAATAATAATATTTGTATATCTTCAGCAAGGTTAAAGGTAAAATTTCTCAATTTGGTCTGAATGACTTGATAGTAATTTTTTTTTGCTTCGGGCACTTTCAATATATGTAACTACAGAGCTGAAATTGGGTATACAGAGAGTAAATGATTCGAAATTGTCAATTTTTATAAATTTTTATGCTGATCCTTTTTTGCATGTGGCACTCCCATTTGATGTACTCTTGAGCCGGCGAGCTGAAATTGGGTATACGGGTAGGCATGCAGAAGGCAGGAAGTGTAGTTAAAACATAGATAGATCTGCATCTAGATGGACACATATGAGTAGACTATATATTTTTTCAAAGATACGACCACGACTGGTGGTAGGGGCAACTGCTGCGCTCCGCAACTAACTATCCGATTTTAGTAAAGGGCACATTGGCATATATTTTTTAAATAACACTAATATAGCAGCAACGCATGTCCGAGTCACCTAGTATCTACAGGGTGGCACAAAAGGAGCTATATGGTTTGAATTCTTTATAACTTTTATAATTAATATTTTTTATTTGTTTTCTTTTCAGCATTTTGTGAAGAAGACTTGGGGAATTAATTATGAAACATTCGAAATGAAATCGTGGCCATTACATATGAAATTTTTAGAAAACTTATGGGAAATATGCTAAAAAGAGCACGTATGTGCTAAGCAGAAAATGGACATCACTTACAGGATAACATTTTTCAAAAAAAAAAAAATTATAATAATCGCATGAATAAAAAAGTTATAAACCATTTAAACCAACCATATAGCTCCTTTTGTGCCACCCTGTAATAAATCCTATAAATTTTATAATTCTTTTATCATATAAAATCAGCACGTATACTTAATTTCAATTGCAGTATGTGCAAAAAGCAATCATACGTCACGCATGCCTGCAATTTAACAAACTACTGTAATTAAACAATAAATTCAAGTTAAAATCTAATTTATACACTCAAGTCCACTTACACACGTAACAAAATTGTTTAAACTAAAATAATTAAAACAGATTGATGACATTGTGCTTTTGATTTAGTTTGCAAAAGTGCCCGTAGCAGAGTGAAATAAAGATTTTCGACAAAAGTTTTTCAAACATATCCACACACACACACACACACAGAGCCTTATGTATATACAGTCGACTCTCGATAATTAGAAACTGGTTAATTAGAATCCCGTGCGAATTTGAATTGTGTTCGAGCTCCCTTGAAAAACATTCAATAAATGGAAAAAAATTCATGTAGTTTGATTCCTCTTTGATTAAAAATTTTTGTTTTATCTTTGACCAGTACTCAGGGAATGACTGCTATACATGCGATGCATTGTGCTGGAACTATAAAATTAGGTTATGTGAAGGAGGATAGAGGGAGTAGTGTTTCTGGACATTTTTCCATGTCAAAATCGACAGAAAAGACCTCGGCCGAAAAATTAATGGCATCTTGAATGAATGATGGCTGATCTGGTTCAACGCCAGTTTTAGAATAATTTCATTAAAAAAACATCTCGCATTTTTCTGATGTGCATTAGTGTATCTTTGTGTGTCAGTTGATGTCGGAAGATTTCAATGGCGAAGGCATAGTCACTGGTCACTGAACAATACCGGCTTCAGCTGATAGCAATCACCAATCACATCAGAACACCCTCCTTCGGCGGTATTGTGTAGCACCGGCGAAGTAAAATAATAGTAAAAATGGCTACTAAACCGAACTTCAACACTGCTATAAACAAACAAAGTACAAGCAAAATCAGAGCTGTAAAATAGTTTATTAAGCTTCACCTCCTGTCGTTTCTCCTACTATCCCTTTCCTATAGTTCCAGCACAATGCATGTCATATGTAGGGGTCATCTCCAGAGTGCTGGTCCCAGATAAAAAAAAAATCGCCCATGCGGTATAATTACTTATTTTATTCACCGTTATATACACAGGAGTACCTCTTTCTCACCGACGTCCTACAATTTCAAGTTTAGATTTTCTACACTCTAAAATTTGAACTGAAAATGTGATTGTCAACATTCTTTTGAAACAAATGAGCAATTCAATCGTTTGGTTTAGGTCCGCAATGCTTTTATCAAGCGTTTAGCTTTCAATAAAATTCTTGTTAATATGAACTTTTTCTCTGGTGCCTTTAATTACAAATTATCCAGGGTCGACTGTATATACTTATTCGAGTACAATAAGAAGAACATGGTAAACTTTTGTGTTATTCTTGAAATACAGGGTGGCTGATGAATTTTGCTATTTTAAGGAACTGGAATAATTTTTTTTTAATATTTAATGGAATTTATTGTCTTTTATGGTTGTTGATGCATGTGCGGCAACTTAGCACAAAGTTGTTTATTACTGCCCGCAAAGTTGAGGTTGGAACTGCAGCCATTGTCACTTGAATTGATAGTTTTAGTTCATCGACATTTGTCGGTAGCGATATGTATACTTCCTGTTGACAATAACAAGTTCAGTGGAGCTAGGTCAGGTGACCTGGCGGTCCAACGGAATGTTGAGTTTCTTGAAATGACCCTGTTAGAAAATTTTCTACGTAATTCGGCCATAAACGGCTGAGCTATGTGTGCAGTTGCACCATCTTGTTGAAAACACACATAGTTCAGAATAATTCTCTTTCAGATCGAAATGAGCCTCATCAGGCATGAGAACACAATTCAGCAGGTTTTCGTCCTCTTCCACTTTTTCAAGCATCTTTTGGCAAAATTCCAACCGAATCGGCCATTTAAATTTTGTAGGGGAATAAGTAGAAATCTTTATGCATTACTGTCTGCAAAGTCTGCCTACTGACACCCATTTGAGCAAGTAATCTCCTTGTTGAAACACTGGGGTTGCATTGCAGCAGCTACGGCAGTAATAATTTCCTCCGTTCGAACTGAAGGATTCCGATTATAATAAGACCTACTAGTCACTGCTCCATGACTCGCAAAATTATTTAATAGTCTCATAATTGTCCATTTACTCGGAGGATTGCTGACAAAAGGCCGTCTGTATGTGTCTATGTGATATTGGCGGACAATCCAGTTTCTTTTTCAATTTTCCAGCTTTCCATTTTTATTAAATATATCGATAAATTTAAAAAAATAAATAAAAAACTAATTTTCTTAGATTGAAAAAAAGTTGTCAAGTTTTCTTTTGGTAGCTGCTTTCATCTGCCAGCCTGTATAAAGCAAACATACACATATACATGTATTATGTGACCCTCACGAAAATTCTTGAAAATTGGTTTCTTTATTACGTTTCATATAAAATACTCGTATAAATGTTGTTCATGTAATAAGTCTTGGTCAAGTTAATCAGTTTTATCAATTTCATTAACATCAAAACAGACGAAAATTGACATAATGAAATTATAATAATTATAAAAATTTAGATGTAAATAAATCCTGTAATAATTTTTACACACTCTTTACCACAAAGCGGAAACTGCCAGCCAGTTAAAAAAAATCAAAAGGCAATGCAAATGTAAATATTAATAAATACATAATTGCTGTTAATACCAACATTAATCACAGGATAATGAAGGAAATAATGTCTAAATAAAAGGGCAAAAGCGACAGCAAAAAAAAAAGCAATAATAAAAAGGGAATTCTCAGAAGAAAATACTGTTCAAACAAGGACTGAAAAATTGAGGAAAAGTGTTGCATTTTATGATAAATATCACTGTTTCTTTTTGTACAAAATTATTAAAAATAATTTTTAGGGTTGTTTTCTTTGCACTTTCTCCACCTACAATTATAACTGCACAGTGGGTAATGGAAATTAAAATTAATGAATTTATTTTATTTTAACAATCAATTTTTTTAAGCTTTAAGGTTTTTTCTCTTTTTATTTATTATTTTTATATTTATTTTCGATATTTCGTTAACCTTCGGTTAACATCTTCAGGAAGTTTTTATTTTTAAAATTGTTTTCCCTTTTTTGAAGTTTATACATATCTTATATATTATAAAAAAAAAAAGGGAAAAAAATTTTAAAAATAAAAACTTCCTGAAGATGTTAACCGAAGGTTAACGAAATATCGAAAATAAATATAAAAATAATAAATAAAAAGAGAAAAAACCTTAAAGCTTAAAAAAATAGTTTGTTAAAATAATAAAAAAGGTTAAAAAAAGTATTAAGCATTTATTTTATATTAATTTCTTTCTATTAACTGTCTTATTGTAATGAGAATTTTGTGAAATTTTTTACACGGAGGACTTTTTTGTAGTCACATACATCATCATCCTGACTTTTATTCGCATTTTATTTAATCTCGCAGATGACAGTACATTTTACTGGAAAACTGAAAAGAATTCAAGTTGAAAAATGGAAACGATGAAAAGATTCTCAGCAAAAATAACAATATCAAGTGAAACAAAAGTACAGAAAATGAATTAAAAAAAAAACAACACATTTTTAGAATCTAAATCCTGTAAATCCTGTTAAGACAACGAGTTTGATTTTTCGCAAGGAAACAAATTTTGAGAAACAAAAAAAATGTTTCTTCTTTCTTAAATGCCTTTTATTTGTTTCCATATACCCCGTTGTTATAAAGAAAAAACGAAACACAAATAACACTTTATACGTAAACAGTTTTGGTGGGTTTGCAGTCTATAACTATATAGACCGTATACGACTGTGTATGTGTGTGCTAAGTGTTGTTAGGAAAAAGCAATTTTATTTCAGTTTCCTGAAGACAAATAAGACTATGTCAGGATCAAAAAGAATTTAGCACAAACAATCGCATATACACATAAAGTTTTTTTTTTTGTCAACTAATCCAGCACACATACGCACTCATACACATTCACATTTTGGTCTCACTGCAACAAAAGGGACAATAGACTACAATGAATTATAACGACAAAAAAATTACAATCATCGGACAACGAATTCCAAAGTAAAAAATATAAAAGTGATGCATAATAAATAAATAAAGTGAAAATAAAAATAGCAATTGAATAATAAATGAAAAGAAAACAAAAACTATTAAATGAAAGAAAACGAAACGAGTAAAAAGTTTATGAAAGGCCAGATCAATTCGAACCAAAAATTTCTATTCGTTAAGAAACTGACAATATTCGAGGCGACAATGAAAAATACATTTTATTCTTGAAAGTAAAAAATGTATGATATCTGTAAAAAAACTTTAGCACTGATTTTTTAAAAATTTTATAAACTTTTTTTTTGCGCCTTCTTTGGGTGACTTTTTCAAGAAAACAATTTAAATTTTTTTTGTTATTAAATTGTTTACTGTATCTTTAATAATAATTTAACTAACGATTATTAGAAATTGAAAAAAAAACTTTTGAGCATCCTAACATTTTTGCTATTCATGTTTCATAAGTGGGAAATAACGGCCGCGATGTCTCTCTTGCTTAAGTCAAATGTTATGTAGGATCATTTTTGGTCCTTTAATTTTATTTTTCATCGCTTGCATCAGTTTGGCAATAGTAGCATATGATTTTAAGTTTTTGAAAAGCTTTACAATGTGAAAATGTTGCTGAAATATGACGGCCGCATAATACTTCCCTGAGGAACTGTAAAATTTATGGACTGGGGATATATTTACATCATAATTTTTCGTCATTACAAATATACGGCCAAATAAGCAGTGGCCATGTTCTGTAACTCCTGCCAGGGGAATTTTTCTGACTGAAATGTATAAAATGAAACGAAAATGTTATAAATTGAAACAAACAGCTGTTTTTCTCTTTAAACTGTTGCTGTAATATTTTTAGCGAGTAATAGCTGTCACGTAAGAAAACTACTCGAAAATTTGCAGAAATATGGTGTTTGCAAAACTTATGTGAGAAAAGTTCCCGCTTTCAACACTCAAACACTTTCTAAATCATATTTTTGCCGCTGCACACTGGGGATTTTTGTATGGAGGTGAGAAAAAAATATATATTTTTCCAAAAATGTAATGATTTCATCACAAATTTAGCTTTATTTATATGGTAAAACACAAAAATAATAAAAAAAAAGAAAGAAAGTTAGCAAAATATATATCGTCACCTACAATGTAAAAACGCATAACTAACAAAAAAAAAATTTATAATGATTTTTTTAATAATTTCATTTTTTCATTATGAAACATGCTGCAATTAATAAAAAATCGATATTGGTCTTTTTGTTAGTCAGAGCATTTTCCGTTTCTACCCAGAGGAGGAGGAGGGAATTTTTTAGTGGCAACACCACTCGACGCAGAAGACGACGGTCTCTGTAAGTGCGAAGGCATTTTCAACCCTACCTCACACGCCAAAAAAAAAAAAAAAAAAAAAAAAAAAAAAAAAAAATATATAAATTTTATTATTTCAAAAGAGCCTTAACTATGCTTTTTCTATCTAAACGAAGTAGTCAAATATGAGATCATGGGATCTGATGTCATCATCATTCGGTACATTTTCAGGAATGTCTACAGCGATATTTTTTATATTGTCTTTGTTGCGTCTTTCTTGAGTCCCTTGGGATAGTAAGCCTACAGGAGAAATACATTTTTCTATTATATCTTTTCCATGAATGAGAATTTTGTGGAGTGTAATTGTCATATTGCACCATTAGTGCAGTGAAACAAACTCTTTTGTCGTCTGCAGACGAAAATCAGCAAATTTTTTGCATTTACTGCTTCGGTGATTGTTAAAGCTTCGAGAATTATTGAAAACCTCTTGAAAGTCTTAAATTGCCACTTTATGACTTTAAATGAACTTCAACTTTTGCAATGGGGCACTTTATAAGCAAATTGTAATAATGGGACTTAGTGTCATATGGGCTTTAATAGCGTTGCATTATAACTGCAACAAATTGCGAGGTGGTACCTGGTGGCACTTGACATTGATTAATAATGTAAAAACAGATATGAGATAATGTATCAGTAGTGCAAGTCTTAGGTTTATATTAAGTCAGTTTGGTAAGATATACAAGTACTGAGTTTGTAACTTTTAAATCGAAGTAATTCTTTTTGATTTGACCAGTGCATATTGCATGAAGAGTATGTTGACTATTTAACTTTTTTCGGCGAAATCCCCGGTGTTCGCCGTGGAAATTTTTTTCAACTTTATTCAAATTTGGTCGCCGCCCAGTGGGTTGAAACATAGGTAAACTGGGGATTAATTCAGGGAAGCCAATTATTATTGATGCTTATATGTGACAGCGCATAGAGAAAGGGACCTAAGGGTAAAAAAAGCAATTTTCACTTTTTTTTTTTTTTTTTGATGTGGACAACATCTGAGCATCGAATGAGACCGATCCCATGCCCCAAAAGTGTTCCCTCCCAGAGATATGCGCGTTTTATGAAAGTGAAGTACACCAAAGATACACGTATTTAAATCTTTAAAATGGCTCTCCTGAACAAAAGCGGTTTTTACCCTTAAGTCCCTTTCTATTTTGCGCGTCACATATATTTTTGGAATAAGTATACATTATTTAGTAAAAAAAATGGTTTTTGAAAAAAATTTATAGAAAATGTTTTTTTATTTAAAAGAGAAGAGAAAAATTATGCATATGTACTTGAACCTATTTTAGGTATTATTGTGATAAAAGTCAACATTATCATCATCATCATCTTCTTCTTCTTCATCATCATCACAAACATTGTCGCCTTCTTCGGGTAGAATTAATAATTCCAATGCTAACTGTGGTATTTAGTGTGTATTTTTTTTTAATAGTTTTACTCATGCTGGTAATGAATGGATCTGAAGTAAGCAGAAATCTATTAAATATGTCTTCATTAGTTTTTTCCCGGGGCGCCGTCTTTAATATTTGTAGTTAGAGGTTACAACGCTTGCAATTGCACATTGATCTCGAGTTACAAATTTCGACATTATTGACGTAACGTCGTAATCCATTTTGATAGTTTTCGACATGATTTCCAGATAAAGGTTTTACCCACTTTTAGAGAAAAGATGGAATAATTTGTTTTATAACTTTTGGACACGAGAAGTTGTCACTAAAACTACAGAACATGGGTAGTGATTTCTGATGCTTAAGCTCAACGTAGCAAGAATTAACAATCTATGTATTTAAAAAAAAATTTAAGTTTTAGCTTAAATCAAGTTTAGAAAAGAACCCTAGAAAAGTGGAAACCACGAAGAAAAAAAATTATTGTAAATTAAATTTTTCGGCCACCCTTAGATTCCCAGTTATGTCCCTCTGAACAAGACATAAAACTAAATTTAATTTTTTTATATTGGACTAGAACTAGAAGTAGTGGATAGTGAGAGAGATGACAGGTGCTGAAGCTTCACTATATTACAACTCTGGTTTTGAACGTTTTTTGGTTATAGCGCTGTTACAGCGGCTCTGATGTCAAGGAGACGTATTAAATTGTGAAGCTTCGTTCTTAGTAGCCATTTTGAGTAATTATTTGACTTCGCTGCAGCGCGCTGGTGCTAAACAATACGGACGAAGGAGGGCGCTCTGATTGATATCAGCTGAAGCCGATAGTGTTCCATGACCAGTGCCTATGCCTTGGCCACTGAAACCTTCCGACCACAACTCACGCCAAAAATACACTAATGCGCATCAGAAGAATGCCAAACGTTTTATGACTTAATTTGGAAATGCGCTAGAACCCAGGACTCTTCGGATTTGTAGTCAACATGCAGACTACTTCAGCCATCGTCATCGGATCAACGAAACTCATTAAAATGAGCTTCAACATAATGAAATTCTTTTACATATTTAACACTGCTTCCGATACACGGAATAGGCGCCAAAGAGAGTTCATTCCCATATAAAATTCATTGGAAAAGATGCACACTGGCACTACTTTCGTATCTCAAAGCTCGTATTGGCATACTCTTCACATGTTTGGAAGTTCTATTTCTGCTGCCAAGATGTATGAAGAAGAAAAATCCCTAAAGTAAAAAAAGAAATAGTTTTTCTCTTTCATTTCTTTTCTGTTCACTATATTTTATTTTGGAATATTTAAAATATTCCCCCAAATTAAAAGTTAAAAAAGGTCTCAAAACAATTACTAAATCGCCCCCAAAAAGTTAGTTGTGTTTTCTGTGTTAACCTTCGGCATTTACTTCAGTCATTTGAATTCTTGTTTCGCAACGACTTATTATTTTGTACACATTAATAACAAACTAACATTAATTGATTGCCAAAATGTTAATAAATATTAAGAGACCTTCAATTAAGGGAATTATTAATAAACTTACAAATCACAACAAAATAAGAATGAATGGGATGCATATAGTCCTTTGAAGACATTTTCACTTTATAATTACTATTCTTCAAACTTAAAACAAATACAACTATTTTATGGGATAAGATTTACAAGACATATTTTTGTAAAAATGATTTTCACAATCAGCTCCGGTTCTGCTTAATTTCCTAAATTAGTCTGGCAATTCATTAGTGTTTATTTTATGTTCATAATATTACATTTACATATTTGCTTATTTTTAATAATCCTTTGTATTTTTTTATAAAAAAAAATTCGTACATTTATGTTGTTTTATCACTTCCTTCGTTGCTGTTTGACTTTTTGAACTTTTTGTTCTATTGTTGTATGTTGTATTCGCACTAATTAAGCATATTTCTTCTTAGAATGCTATTTTCTTATTGCATTGGAATTTCTTTCTATTCACTCTAACAAATTAAAGTGTACTTCATTGTATCTTTGTTTGGTGTTTTTGTCGTGAATTACAAGTCATTCATATCGGGTGTCATTGTTTGGAAAACTTTGAATTTGTTTTCATGAATGGGCCGCTTGCGATTACTAAAGAACTCGTTGTGGTCTTTTATATTGTTCACTTTTATATTACTTACTAAATAGAGAATTTATGTAAAGAGTGCTTTTTTAAGAGGTGTAGACAAACCCTGTGGCATTTATATGTGCAGGGAATAATAGAAATTTAGCAGAGCATGTGAACAAAGAATTGGCCACAACTAAGAGTGTTCCCAAAGAAGCATCTTCCAAAATGTGTGCTAACTGCATTTTACTTTAATTAATAATTAAAATTATAAGACGATTTTGCTAAAGACAGTTTTTGTTTGAAGTAGTGCTATTATAAACGTCATGATTTATTTATTATTATTAAAAAAAAAAAAAACAATAATAATAAAAATAAAAAAATAAACACTTATACATTTATTTGATTTTGTCCAATAATTCCATTACTGAATGAATTATATTAATTAATTTATTTTTAATTTTCAATTAAGTGAATACGACATTGTGTAAAATTGTACCTTCTATTGGTGCTAATTACATATTTTTGCATTGATACTGCAGTTTCTTCCCTATTCAATTAGAACGTTCTAACGGATACCTAAATATTCATTAGACATAATTTTTTGTTTGTCTATCCATGCAATGTGCTAATTCGTTAGATAATTTTATTAAGATAAATATCCCGCATTCATCACTTTCTATTCGAATTTTATTATGAATTTATCATAATAAAGTTAACAAATACCTATGGAATACTCGTACATACAACCATCGACTGTATCTAATATTTGACCTGTAATATTTCGTTTAGAAAAAAAATTCCAAACGTGGAAAGTCATTTATATTTTATATACACACATACAGTTAGTAACCTGCTGCCGTACTCACTTAAGTGATTACCACTCAATAACTCACACACACACACACACACACACACTAAAAGAGAAATAAAACAATAAGTTTTAAATAAAGAGAAACTTCAGCTGTAATCGCTGGGATTTGGTAAGTGTGACGATATTTCTTACTACAGAAAATTAATCAATTTTTTTTTTCTTAAACTGCAAGAAACAGAAGTCAGTCAAGTGAGCTCGGACGTTTGTGGGGCGAATTGAATTTGTCCGCGTGTGAACTTTTGTATGCTGGTGTGTATTTGTTTAGTTTTATACCCAGTTATAACTGGGGTGGATTTGAATGTGAGCAATTTCGGTAATTCGACAATAAAACTAATGAATTTTTATTGATTTGAACAAATTGCCCTTGGGATAAGCTGAAGAGAATAAGATATAAAGTCTTATGAATTACAGTCTAAAAACGAGGGAAAATGTTAAATCACATTACACAATGGCATAAGTTTTGCGGCTGTGAGTGATAAGAGTATAAGAACAACTACGAGTATGGCTTAAATTGGAAAAGTAAAGAAACTCTAACAGTCTGTTCATCGAATATTTATAGTGAAAAGAAACATACATTTTAATTTGCTACTTTTATTTGTAATAAAAATGTTGTGAAGAAAATTTCTTTCGCATTTTGCAAGCCGCTTGTTGAGTGATTTGTTATATGCACTACTAAGTGGAAACTAAAAAGAAATAATAGTTAAATAAATTTAGTTGAAAACATAATGTTTTCTTGTAAAATTTAATCGTTAGTTCTTAGTTTTGTTAGGTTAAGTTAGGCTTAAAGGACGGGGCAAAAGAGTGCACTCAATCCCATACTGTCTGGCATGTTGTAAGCTCTACCTGCACATTCGGCGTAGCTCCAGTAAAAATCCTATTCAATAAATCGGTCACGCCAAGAAATCAGTCTGCTCTACGCCTTCGCAATCCCAGTTCCTACGACATTCCAGGTTCGGTATTTTTTCATCTTATAATTCGACTAAACTTTGGACAATAACACATACAGTGTTCTAGTATATCATACTCATCTTCGCTTGCATTACACGTGATATCCTCTCCGCGTGGCCGCTTATAATGACAATCAGTCTTTTAAGTGTTGACCTATTTAGTCTCAATATCTGCTTCGACTTCTCTCTCTCTCTACTCTACTCAAAGTAGCATATTGCCAAACCTACCATCATATTCGCCTATCTGCGATTATTTGAGTTATGTTTTGAGTCTGTGAAAAGTTCTGACATTCTTTCCTTCATTGTTTCCTTCGCAAATAATAACGCGAGGATATTAGTGTTATAATATTCAGGGAACACAGTATTTTTTATATACGATACTTAATGTAATTTATGTTACCTTCTATTAAATAAGGCTTAAATCTACCTGTGTTAATCTCGCTGGTTGTATATAGGGTCATACATTTAGTGGCTTCAAAACCGCCGTCATGACAAGGCTGTCAGCAATAAACATCTGTCATTTATTTAATGCAAGATTTGCCATTTACGAATATGGATTGCTAAACAACCGAAGGACGCGCACAAATAGCTAAAACTTACTGTAGAAATGTGACCACTTTTAGAGCATTACGGAGTGATTATGGTCATCATAATCAACCTACTGTGTAATTAATGTCAAAATAATAACGAAATTTCAAGAGACTGGAAGCATTACAGACGTAGTCTGAGCTCTGCATCAGTGCAATTGGCGTACAGCCAAAAACATCGCTTCTGTTTGTGATGGAGTCAATTCAAAGCGCTATGGTCGTATGAATTTTTGGGTCTGCAATTGAAGATTATGAACTGGACCACACAACACGACCGATTATGGATTTATTGCATGAAAAGTTTCCAAAACTCGTTATCTCACGTTTTGGCGACGTCAATTGGTCACAAAAGTTATGTGATTTGACGCCCTTAGACTATTTTAGTGGGACTACGTCAAAGACCGTGTCTACGTGGATAATTGCCTAACGTTGGAGCATTTAAAAACCAACATTAGTGAAGTTATCGCCGAGATATCTCACGAAATTGCTAAAAAGTGGTCGAAAATTACCTCAAAAGAATCGACTGCTGCACCCAATTTAGAAGGTTAAATGACTAGGCAAAAAATATAATGATAATGGCAATGTCCAAGCATTGTAATGAAATAAAAGTTTCATCGAAATCATTGCTTTATGTGTATTAGTTCGACTTGGCGTGAATACCGCTCTGCGCACAAACTAATCTGGCAAATCACGATTGAAAGGCTTCTTACCTACGAATACTCGTATACGAAGAATTCGGTGGTTCGTGCACTCGGCTAAATACGAGATAATTATTTTAATATACCAGGAATGCGGAGGTTAGTATTTTCTAACACTACGGATTAGTTATCTAAATAAAAGAACAATAATCCGCAGACGTCCCGGCCCTTAGTTCAAGTGGCTTGCTGCTACCGTTCGTACGATGTTGTTATTTCTTTCCGATTGATTTCAAACCTTGACGTCTTATACAATTTCAATAAAAACCCAATTGAGAATTAAATGCCAACATAAGTGTAGTGGTATGTATAATTATTAAAAATTTAATTCAATTAAATCAACAATAACTACTAATTGATTTACTGGTGAAAATCTTATTGATTTTTTAATTGATATTAAAAAATTTGTAATTAAAATTTTGTTTTATTTTTTTCTGCGTGAGAATATTTATTTTTTTTGTAAAATTTAATTTTTTTTTGATTAGGTTTCATTCGATTTATGGTTTTGGATAAAACGTTTTTGTTTTTGCATTTGTTTTTCATATTGAATATATTTTATTATGGAATTTTTTATATTTGGAAAAAAAAAAATAGAAATGAAAGAAATTAATGCCAAAATATTACAAATAAAGCTGCTTAAAAGTTAAAGAGAAATGAAAAAATATTGAAAGTTCAAGTAAAATTGCACAAGTGTTTCCATCATATTGAAATCGTTGAATCATTATTAATTTTTCAATTTATCTCATTATATCTTAAATAACCATTCATGTCTGCTTATTTATTTTATCCATAGAAAATTCAAAATGTGTAAAAAAGATATAAATAAGAAAAATTCTTATTTTGTGTGTTTCGTACATCCTGCTCTTCTATTGTGTGATAGTAAAAAATGTCTTTTCTGTCCAGTCATAATTTCAACTCAAGAATCTTTTTCAGCTCTAAGATTCTGACGTAAAAAAAAAACACTTGCACAGTTACACTCCCTTTTGCACTTCAACTAAAGTACAAACGACTACAATGACTGTGTGCACAGTCTAACTGGAATGTGTCCTCTGAAATTGTTTTCGAAAAATATTTTTGCGCTTCATGTTAAATTGTTCAAGGATTTTGTCTTATTTTCTCTTACGTACCTACTTCTTATATTTAGAAAAAGTAAAGCTAGCTATACTTGGAGAAGTAAGTTTTATATATTTATTTTTATAAGAACAAACCTTAAATAAGAAAGCTTAAGTGTGAGTATAAATATTATACTGTGGTAAACTCTTAATTATAAAATTCTCATCTTAAAAATGCAAAAAAAAAGATATTGAAAACTTTTAAGGTATTTAAAACTTTGCAGGTATTTAAAACTAGTATAGAACATTTTATATTTGCAAACAACTAGAAATTAAATTTTTCAACAAAGTTTCTTTAAATATTTTTTTTAGTCTTTTATTTACAATTGGGCAGGAGTATAGAAAACGGTGAGGCTTTATAAATATTTATAAAGCAACGATTAGACTGCAATTAGTTGATATTAATTTAAACAAGGTTAGATTTGAGAAAAATTTAAATAGTTCATACATATTTCAATCATTGCTTAGCGATAGAGCTGCCATTCCAATCCATCCAATGACAAACGGCGTTGCCATTTTTGATTATATATACCGGCTTCAGCTGATAGCAATCCACAATCACATCAGAACGCCCTCCTTCGTCGGTATTGTGTAACACCGGCGAAGTAAAATAATAATAAAAATGGCTACTAAACCGAAGCTTCAGCACTGCTACGAGTATAAAAACAAAAGAACATGCGAAAGTAGAGTTGTAAAATAATTAATTAATCTCCACCTCCTGTCGTTTCTCTTACTATCCCTTTCCTATAGTTCCAGCACAATGTTTCGCATGCGTAGGAGTCATCGCCTGAGTGCTGGTGTCAAAAAAAAAAAGCAATTTAATTCGTCATTAAAAGTCACTCAAAGATGTTGTGATGAAAAATATTTCTTTACATTTATGAAGATCTAGCAATAAAACTACTTTTTTAGTTTGTATAATTACATTATATAATGACATTATTACGTAACATAAACGAAATTAATTCATAAACTTTCATATATGAAAGAATATTGTTGTCATAAATTCAATGAAAGTATTTCATCAAAACAATGAAATATTCTTCATATAAAATAACAAATTTACTTACATTTAAGTGTGTATGTATGTTTGTGGTAGAAAAGATCCGGAATGAATTTTATAAAATAAAACATATTTTGGTATCTTTTTTTGTAATTTTGGTTGCAGAAATTGTTTGGTCGTGGCAACGCTGATGATGAGGTAATATATTTGCTACCCCTAGATGTAGCACCAATTTTTTTAATACTGCTTTTACATGCCACTTTTATTGACAAATGCAAATTAAATTAAATTTTTGTCTTATTTGTATTTCATAGAACATGTACCGCGGTACCATACCATAAACAGAACAATGGCTGGACTATATGTAGACTACAATGTAAATTAAGGGATATAGAGTTAAAGGTCATTCATATGCGAATACGACATCCGTCTTGATTTTTTTTTAGTTCAAGGTAAAGACTAACAAGAGTTTTCCAACGAAATGTCTTTGTATGCCATAAAAGAACATCAGCTACTTAAATTTAGCCAACCATGGAAGACGTTAAGTTTTTCTTCTTGTTATTTTCAAACACAATCACAGAAACTAAGCACAATGTACCAAAGTGTTTGTTTGCCACACATAAAGTTTTCCTAGAAAAATTATTTTGAGAGTTTTAAGTTTTTAAGAACGTGATGTACAACCATTTGCAGTGATAGCGACATCTTAATGTTGGTTGGAAATGATTTTATGTAACATTATTATGTTACAATATATTACTGCATAAGTATATAAAGCACAGTGAAATCCGTATTTTTTTTTGAATACAAATTGTTTTCAACATTTAATTACACATTTGAAATATTCCATATTAGAAAGTTTATTTTATTTATATTTTAATCACGTCTCTGCGGTCCATATGCCGGTCTGTTTTGCGAACATGTTTCTTTAATTTTAAAACGAGTCAGACAAGTGTTTTTCAAGTGTATTCGCATAAAAGATACGACTGACTTTATTACTTGAATGATTTTATTTGTTAAATTTTACTATTGATTTTGTCACAAGCATGCATGAAACGGAAGCCAATATTTTTAAGGATAAAATGTTATATTTTGTAACGTTCATGATTTTTATATACTCGTTTATTGAAATCTAATTCCGTTTCATTGAAACACAAGACTCTTCTGCAGTTTGTTTAAAATTAAACTTTGTTATTTCTTATTAGTAAATATTTATTTTATACGATTGATTGATTATACTTACAGGGCTATTTAAATATAATTAATTAAAAATTT
Source organism: Dexiosoma caninum (assembly GCA_963924685.1). NCBI lineage: Eukaryota > Metazoa > Arthropoda > Insecta > Diptera > Tachinidae > Dexiosoma > Dexiosoma caninum. The sequence continues at coordinate 90,979,668 of OZ004725.1, forward strand.
AAGTATAATAGTATAATAAATAATTAATCGTATCCATTTCCATGAATTTCCCCTTTTTTTTATTGTTTGGGAATTTCATTAATTTAAGTGGTACTGCTGGGTATAACTAATAAATAATATATACGAGGTTTGAAAGGTGAATTTTGTTTTCTTAGATTGCAATTGCTTAGTGCATCATGAGTTCTTGCCAACAGGTCGTACGGTTAATAAAGAATACTACAAAGAAGTTATGCAACGTGTGCGTGAAGCAATACGGCTCAAGCGATCGGAATTGTGAAAAAATTATCATGGATTCTGCATCACGGTAATGCACCAGCTCTCAACACTAAAGCGTATTTCAGAAGTGCTGCCAGAATGGGAAGAAGCGCTAACGTAATTGCATTATATCTGAGGGGACTATTTTCAAGGAGACAAAATGGATATTGATGAATAAATAAATACTTTTCAAAAAAGTAAAAATTCACCTTTTCTTTTGAACAGACCTCGTATATATATTTTTTATGAAAGGGTGTGCAAGGCCGATACAACGTTTAGGAGTGTCACGTTGGACAGGTTGTAATCTCATATTTCCTTTACAGAATTCAAAGTAAAGAAAAAATTATTTTACATGAAGTTCCTTAAGCTTATTTTCAATAAGTGGTCTTTGAGCACTCGTATTAGTTTTTCTTTTGTGTTCAATGAAGGTAACCGGAAACTGTTTATTTTGTTTTATTTTCACATTATACATACATAAGTAAATATCATTGTGCAAATGTAAACCACTATGACGTACAATAAAACTTATTGTGCATAAAAAAAATTTTTTTTCATGAAATGAGTTAAAGTTTCTCTCACGATTTACAATGTTTATTATATTTTCTTATATTAAGAAATTGCAAATAATTAAAAATAGACTTAAAAAGTCGAAGTCATTTATACAACCAAGTGGCCACTAAAATTCATTTCAATCATGCGTAGTATTTTAGCTCGTTTACATTTTCCCTTATGGACAGTGGCCAATAACTGAATTCTTAAGTGGCGGATAAGGAAATACGATTTTATTTCACTTTAAGATACACAGGAAAAAATTAAATAAAATTTTTATTAAAAATTTTGTAATATAAATTGAAAAGTTAATTAGATTTCCAATTAAATCATTATTCTTCATTTAATTGAATTAATTTTCAATACTGATAAAATTTTTACTTGCGAAAATGTAACTACTTCAAGTCAATTAATTTTTTCTCAACAAATTTTTAACAGAAAAAAAAAATATTTGCATTTAATTTCAATGCTTAATGAGTGTTAATTTATATTTGCATAAAGTGTGTTGCATATATGAAATAAAACAATCAGATAAAAAGATAAATTTTTTATTTATTTAAGTATTGAGCCCACAAATTTAACTGAATTGATTAAACTTTTAATTAAAAAATATATTATTTTAATTAAAGTTGTTAATTAAAAATGAAAAGCAAATATTGTTTCTGCTTATGAATAATTAAATTTCTTATTTGAAAAAAAATCAAAATTTTTATGTGTAGGAATGTTCTATATGAAAACTTAAGAATACGGGGTCTGTTCAAAAGAAAAGTTGAATATAGTTTGATTCGCTGAGGAAGAAGCGTTTGGTCACAGTGGACACATCACTCAAAGCAGTCAGAAGCTAATAAAAAAGAACATTTCTTAAAAATATGTTTAACTCAAAGAATTTATCTTCCCAGGCATCCCTAGAGGACAGTTTGTATATAGTGGGGTGTGCCTAGATGGCTCCATTTGTCCAAAATGACCAATTCTTAAAAATTTCATCAAATTTTACTATCGCCGTAAAGTACTTAACAGTGCTCTGTTAATGTGATAAAGGGCTCTGTTAAAAGACACGGTTTGTGCCTTAGGAGTTAAATATATATTTATCTTCACACACATCAAATTGCCCTGCTCACCAGAATGATTATGTTGAGCGTAAAATGGACGAACTTCGCGTACAAAGGAAATTTCCATAATTTGCAAACCTTGTTCTGCCGTTAAACGATCGATGATGACTTGCCAAACCTACCTGAACACAGTTTGAAATTCTCAGCTATCCAATCATAGTTTTCGATATCGATAGCTTTCATGAATTAAAAAATATTGTGAAACAAAAGCAGTTTCTACAAGTATGGCAGTGAGATTATACAAACTATAATCAAACTATTCTTATTCGAAATTATGTTTGTAAAAATATCTTCACGAGCATACGGTATGGCGAAAATTAAGCAATATTTTATTCCAAAGCAATTGTCTGTTCATTTATTCACATAAATTTTGCCATACACAGTCTATTAAAATAAACAAGCAATATCTAAGCCAAGGAATGAACATGTGGATACACCTAAGAATATGTTTAAATACAAACTTTTAAATCTTCTCATAAAGTAAAAGTTTGCCTTAAAACAAACCGCAAACTTTCAACAAGGCTACAATGAAGGCAAAGAAAGCAAAGAAAGCAAAAAAACTCTATAACATATACACACCGGTATTGATATTAAGACTAGACAAGTACGCATGAAGTTGTAAAAGAACAGCGTTTTTTTCCTTTCCCAGTTGAACATCTAAATTTATAATATTGTATATGAAGGTGTTTCTGGTTACTTATTTGCTTTTTATTGTTGCTAACGAACACGAAGCTTAAATTTATTTTTACACATCCGTTATAAAAGCTGATAAAGAACCACAAAACTTTTTCTTAAACTCTGTGGAAACAAATATAAGTTGGAGCTCATACAGAGATTCAAACAAAAGTATTCATATGGAGAGAAAAATTAACTTTAAACTACAAATTTCTTACACATGCTCAAGTGATTTGCAGTTATGGCATAATTTATACTTAAAGACTTTGCAGTGGGGAAAAGTAGTACTCGAACTGGTACAGCTCTTAACCAAATTCTAACAGAGAAAGGAAATCATATAAAATTTTAGTTAAGAATTTTACTTCAACGGCTTAAAATGTGTAGGGAATATCAAATTAGACCATGGGTCACATGTGTATTTTTTCTATCCACTTGAAAATTCGCCTATAAATTCCACAGATGCACTATCACCAGCGTTGCTAGAAACTCTAGCGATTTCTTTAAGTCCACTGGTAATTGTTGATTCACTCTCTCATCCCATATAGACCTAGTGTGTCCAATAGCCTTTTCATACTATGTGAAGACATGCATTCAATTTGATTTTAATTGACCAATTTAATTTATTATTCAAACATACTGAATTTATTAAATTTTACATTTTTACGCAATTAGCATTTCACAGGTGGAAAAAAGCAACGTTTTGAACTATAATTCGCTGGTCATTTCGTTTTTCTTGCTTGCCATTCTACAAAATTTTTCCTTTTCACTGAACAGCTTTCCCACTAAACACACTCATGAGAAGGGTTGCATTTAAAATTTTAGTCAACAAGTGATGCTATTAAATACTAATTGCTCACTTTATTAATGAAATTATTTTATGATAAATTGAGCTCTATTAAGGACTTATTTTCAGTAGCAAAAAAAGTAATCTGTTATATACTCTTACACATGTATATATGTACAGGGTGTCGCAGAATGAGCTATATGGTTTGAATTCTTTATAACTTTCTTAATTATTATTTTTTCTTTGTTTTTTCTTCAGCATTTTGTGAAGAAGACTTGGGGAATTAATTATGAATCATTACACGATCGAACACAGCACATATTGCAGCTGCCTCAATGGCTATGTTAAGAGACATATTCGGCGAACGGATAATTTCGCGCACAATCGATTTTAACTGGACTCCACGTCCACTCCACAGATTTAACAGCTCCTGGCAGTTTTCTTTGGGAATATTTGAAAGAAAGAGTGTACGTTAACAAACCCACAACCATACTTCAATTAAAAACCAACATTCGAAATGACAACATGGCCATTACACCCGAAATTTTGCGAAAAGTTATGGAAAATATGCTAAAAAGAGCACTTATGTGCGAAGCAGAAAATTGACATCACTTACGGGATATAATTTTTCAAAGTTAATTCAAAAATATCCCCAATAATATACTGTATTAAAAAAAAAATTTAATAATCGCATAAATAAAAAAGTTATAAACCATTTAAACCATATAGCTCATTCTGCGCCACCCTGTACATGTACACCCATGATGAGGGAGACAAATTTTAAATAAATTTCAATTAATATTGTTTTAAAATTAAGAAATATTTTGTTCTTTCTAAATATTTTGAATTAGTGATATCTTTTCGAACTACAATATTGCAAATGTAAGAATGAAAATTTTTGTTCTGTTTAAGTTCATCGTTATTTTTTATTACAATAACATGAAAAATTACTTTTCATTTTAGAGAAAAGGAAGAAAGAAGAATTAATCTCCAACACCAGTTGAGTAGAACACGTATATACATATTTTCTTAATGTGTTAATGTGCCGAATTCTCTTATCCTTTATCTCTTGAACTGTTCATTCTTTATTGACTTACAATCTTTCTTTTAAATATCCCCAAAGAAAAAAGTCCAACGGAGTCAAAACACATGATCGTGACAGCCAATTAACATTGCCACAACGCGATAGAACACACTCATTGAATTTCTCGCGCAAAAGAGCGAGATCAAATTAAGTTGGGCCAAAAACTTGACGTTAAGTTCTGACTCACAATTAACATTGTGTATGGTTGGACCACTCTCTATTTAATGCGACAGAGTTGAAGAAAGTCTATACGAGAAATGTCTATTATTATCCACATACTATATTAACACACGCTAAAAGCTTTGTTCTTTCTGTGTCAGTGTAGGTTAGAATCCACATGTCCCCAAAAGCCCAAAGCTCTGTGTTTAGTACAGGTGAGAACAAAGTTAGCTTTTTACAACTTTTTAACTGTCTTCTTGAGGTTTTTAGTTTATTAGACCTCTACCGGCTGGCAATGAAAACCCACTTGGTTTAAGTTTTAAATAGGCTAGTGATCGATAACATACAGGCAGTCAAAATTACATGGGATAGTTACCAAGGAACAAACTAGATGAAAGACAAAATACTAGCAGAAAGGAACAGCATGCTGTTTTCGCAGGTTGCTACTGCTTCATCCTTACCGTTCTTCGGGATTTGTCCACTCTGTGTGTGTGGTTACGTTCAGTAGATGTAAATTATTAGCTTTATATATTTGTTATTTTTATCAATAGAATGCGAGAAATTTATTTCCCCGTTATTTTTCTCTCCTAATGTAGCTCTAAATTTACCATCTATTTATAACTTACAAGTGTCCTTGGTATTTCTTTCATTATTAACTGTGCACACATGTTTTGATAGTTTTTTTCTCGTACACATGAGTTTTGAATATTTAGAACTAGTGATATTTATTTGAACTACAATTATTACGGATTTATGAATGAACATTTTTTGTTGTTTATACAGGGTGGCTGATGAAAGCCGATGCCAAAAGAAAACTTGGTAACTTTTTTCTATCTAAGTAATCTGGAGTTTTTTGTTTTGGTTTTTGTAGATTGATCCTTAGATTTAATGAAAATGAAAAGTGGGACACTGGAAAAAGAATGCCACTATCACGCATTGAAGTCTGTAGTTTTGGTTCAACTAACTAACAGATTCATTTCAAGAAAATCAACCTTCCGTTGTGCCCCTAGATCGCCTGACCTAACTCCACCGGACTTTTTCTTGTATGGTTATTGTCAACAAGAAGTGTAGAAATCGCAACAGATAAATTTGGAGGAACTAAGACAATCAATTCGAGCGACAATAGCTACAGTTCCAGCGTTAACTTTGCGGGCAGTAATGAACAATTTTTTGCCAAGATGCCGCATCTGCATCCATGTGCAGGGCTGGCATTTAAATTCGATTGTTTTTAAGACTAATTCGATGTGCTTTCAAATGAAAAGAGATTGAAAATATTCCATGCATTACAAAAGAAGTCGTTCCAGTTTCTTAATGTAGCAAAATTCATCAGCCACCCTGTAGTTTATAGTTTATAGTTTATAGTTTTTTTTTTTTAATTTTATATCGGCTTTCTTTCCCCAATATAAATAATTTTACAGTAATTAATTTAACATATTGTACAAGGTGGGGCACTCTAATGGAAAACGCTAACTTATGCAAATGGCGCCAAATGTGAAATCAGTTTTCACATTTGGGCGGCAAACAATCGTAGAATAAAAATCGATAGGACATGAAAGGGACGCAGAAGGACGCAGAATAATTGTTTCCATTTTTTTGCTCAACAATTCGTCGGTTGTGTTGGTGCAGTGTGAATTTCATTGCAGACATCCACTGAAGCGTTTGGCCACTCGCCTTGAAGATACTGGGACAACCCGAGATGTTCCCAAGGCTGGCCCAAGATTTCGAAGATGAGCTCGAAACATCGACCAGACGACGTGCCACACAATTAGACATTAGCCGGCGGTCCCTACGGAGAATTTTGATGAAAGATTTGAAGATGTTTCCTTACAAAGTGCAGCAGCAGATTACAGAAAAACAACATCGGGTGATTACTTTTGCCTCACCTTGTATTAGTAATCGTTGTACCACTTGTAGAAAGATAATTATTTCAATTATTAGTGATTTATTAATTTTATGGAGATTATTTTATTTATTGAATGTAAAATTGTGCCACACGCCATATCCTCCGCAGGAGTTTTTTACAATTCATTTAACAGCCAACATGTTGAAAAAATAGATAAGAATTTGCATTGTTATTGTATAATTTGCCAATTATAATGGACGTAGTAATTTTTTACGCAATGTTATCAAAAATTATTTTCCACATATTTGTATGGTGTGCGAATATATTTAGAACTTACTTTACATGCGGACATTGGCGTTTTTTGCCAAAAGTAATCCTTATGTGAGTGCGTGTCAAGTTACTTTTAAATTAATCTGGGGAAGAAATTAAAGTTTTCTTTTCACTAATTGTGCGCAAACACTGTTAAGGATAATAAGAATACGAGTATTCGAAATTACATGACGACGTTTTTCTTGTGCGTGATGAAACGGATGATGCTCTGTTTTCTTTTAAACTTTTATTGAAAAAGTAAATAAAACAAAATGTCGCATCTTAAATGATATATGAAGACGTTGATGATTATTTCGTTTGATTTTTATAAACAGCATTATTGTCATTTCGATGTTCATTAAAACGAACTAATCTAAAGCAGATATTTGTGGTAATATGGAGAAGTGGCTTAACAGCCTAATAATGCCACCAATAAGTCGATAAATTGAAGCTCTCATAGATCCTAAGGTAGCTTTAATTACTGGATTTTTATAGGGGATCTTCCCTGGCAATGCAATATCCGCCCATCGGTTATTTTATGTATTTCAAAGGAAAACAATAATTAATGTAATGTAAGTATTGAGTCCAAATTAAAAAAAAATGTTTAACTGAAGTGTTTAAACTTTTAATTGTAAAAATATATTATTCCTAATAAAAGGTATTAATTAAACATAAAAAAGTAAATATAATTTTGTGTATTTGTTCGAAATACTTATCGATTATTGATTTTTATATAATAAATTTCTTGAAGTTTACTTTTATAGAACGCCGGAAAATATTACAGTATAAAACTTGAGATTTATCCACCAGCTTTAGCAAACAATTTAAAAATTTGCAAAACTTTTCTATTCATATTTTAGAAAGAGTGCGAAAATGCAGATGAAGGAGATGTTCTCTGACTGTAAGTGAAGACACAAATACATGATATTCTTAGTTACTATTTTCCTATTAAAGTATGCAAATGTCATCGTAAACGAATACGAAGTATTAAACTTCTTACCATAAATTATGCTCTCAATTCCTTCGTCTTTTTTTTTTTTTTGCAAGCCCATTATAGCTTGGACGTGTGTATGTGTGTCGGATCTCTTTTTTTTAGTTCTCCAACATCTTTTACTTCTTAAATAACTTTATCATTTGCTTTACTTCTAACAATTACGTGACACTGTCACCACATTATTGTTATGATAGTAAGTGCGATTTCCTGCTTACAACAAAGGCAATGGAATCAAGTAAAAACTGCAAAAGCTTAATACTCGTGGTACAAGTTCAATATTATAAAAAGATTTCTTTCTTTTTTTTTCTTAAAAAATTGCCTTACTTTGGCGCAACTAATCGAATTAACAGAAGTAAATCGTATTTTCTACTTCATTTCAAGCGAATGCCACTTGGAATATTATTAACGTCCACTTCATTATTACAATTGAAAATAGTGTTAATACGGTTTTGATTTAAATTAATTTTTTCATTCAGGCATGTAACTTAGACAAGAAAGTATTTAAACTATGCGGCATACATTTTTTATTATATTAAATAACGAGATTTCTTCCTACACCAGTTAATTTTTGTGTTGGGAATAATTCCGAAAATAAAATTGGCATTTAAAGAGTTTTCGTCGGTTTAGTTTTTTATTTACACACATTAGAAAATGATATACGAGTAAATGGGAATTAAAAGGAAAGGAAAGCTTCCTCAATTGTTATTGTTATTACGTTTAATCGCAGATTAGCTTTTAATTGTGTAAGTACTTGCATTAACTTAAGCCATGCCAGATCATTTTGGGTGATAATACAGCTTCAACTGCTTTAAGTCAAAGTTTAGTAAGGTAAGATGGCGTGTTGCTTGCTAAACTACAAACGCTTTGAAAAATATTTCTAAAAATCACTAAAAAAAGGCACACTTTCTATCGGGAAGAAAGTTATCAAGATTTCTAATTTTATGAAAGTGAAATATATATAAATGCCTTTTATAAGCAACTTCTATAAATTATTCTCTTTTACAATCACGATTCTAGAAATCAGTCATTAGTTTTTGGAATTTGCATTATTTTCGCGTGAGCACCAGCGCATCTAAGAATTGTATTCGAAGATAATTTTTTGGACCATGCCCTTATGTAACAAATACATTGTCATTTAAATGACGACTTACAGATTGGTTGCAGCAATAGATCTTTTTGAAGTAATTTTAGACCACTTTTTCGTACATTTCGGGCGGTATCTTTTTTTCTTTTTATTTTGAACCACTGTTCATTGGAAATCCCCTACATATGGAATGCATTGCACTGGAACTAGATAGAACTATTGACTCTCTTGAGCATCGTCGCAACGTGGGGTGCGTTTCGTTGTTCTATCGTTACTATAATGGGAGGTGTTCTAATGAAATCAGGGAACTTGTTCCCGAAACCCGGTCATTCGCGCGACTTACGAGTCCGAGCGTTTTTCAAAATAAAAAAATAGAAATGTTTTATTTCTTCTCTATTTAATGAACTCTTCACTAGAACTAACTTTCTTAATTCTATTTACAATATTTATAACTTATCTTTTACTTTATAAGTCAGCTGACGTTTGGTGAAATGGTTTTGCAAAGAAATATTAAATTTAAATTAAATGCGGAAATGCTGACTACTTAGATTGTGAAATGGTATAGTTTATTGAACTATGAAAGTAGAGCATTGAATTTGGTAATTAATTATTATTGCTTACTATGGGAATTGAGTTTGTTGAACCAATGAAAATATTACTGTTCCCAATTAACTGGTAGGGAATGTGTTGGGCTTTTGGAATGGGTGGTTGACATAACTCGCGCACGACGCGATAATCATTAAGAGCGCATCCATTTGTGGTCGATTTGACGGCGACTCGCACTACGTTCGTTTTTTGGCCGAACGGCACGTATGTGGAATAGACTACCCGCAGAGGTGTTTCCTGTCACTTTTAGCTTGGGAAGATTTAAATCAAATGTCAATAAACACTACTCCCTCTATCTTCCTTCCCATAACATAATTTCCTAGTTCCAGCACAATGCATCGCATGTGTAGGGGTCATCCCCTGAGTGCCGGTTCAAGACAAAAAAAAAAAAAGGTATCAATTTTCAGGATCACCCTATTGAAAAATAATTCTGTACATTAACTGAAGTTTTCGCATACATAGGTATGTATTTGGAACAATCAATAATAATGTAATAATTGACACAACGTTTTATTAAGAGTATTGAACGATAGAATGGAAATGCGAATTTTATTTTTTAAAGAGTATGTCATCCAGATCCTTCAGATCCTTTTTTAAAATTTTATGAATGATATGCAAAGCTAGTTAAAACGTTTTTCCACTACACAAAGCATTGTGGCTGGTAGTTTTTAAAACGTTGTTCCATATTCACAACAGAATCAAAGATGGCATGTGAAATATTATTAAATTTAATTTTTTTGCAATTAAAATAACATTTTCAATCACAAACCTATTTAACAAAAAATTAGATAGTTAGATTAGATAATTTTTCCTTGGTTCAACCCCTGTTTCAGACTCATAAAAATATCTTGCATTTTTTCTGATGTGCGTTAGTGTGTCTTTGTGTCAGTTGTTGTCGGAATGTTTCAGTGGCGAAGGCATAGTCAGTGGTCACTGAACAGTGACAGCTTCAGCTGTATCCAATCAACAGGCACATCAGAACTCCCTCCTTCGTCGGTATTGTATAGCATCGGTGAAGTAAAAAAATTACTAAAAATAGCAACTGAAAACGAAGCTTCACAATTTAAACATCTCCTTGACATCAGAGACGTTACAGCACTGCTATAAAAACAAATAACGTGCAAAAAGCAGTATTGTAAGCTAGCGAAGCTTCACCTCCTATCATTTCTTCTACAATCCTTTTCCTATAGTTCCAGCACAATGCACAGCATGTGTAGGGGTCATCTCCGGAGTGCTGGTCCAAAATAAAAAAAAAATCCTGTTGTGTACTTAAAACGTCTGAATACTATACCTGCTCTGGAGCAATTTTTTGAGGTACGCTCTGGTTTTTACTTGTGAAGTATTCATTTCCACTATTTCTTTTATTTTGATTATCTCTTAAATTTTCTACATAATCTTTTCTTTTTGTACCTCTCTTACACTTAACATTCGCTTTCGACAATTCCATTCCGATCATTTTGTTAATAACTTACAACGTTCTTCCACTGACTGAGTTATTGGAAATGCATTTTGACGGCGATAAGGTGCATAATTTTAAATGATTTGATATTTGAGAGATGTAAGAGAGTAAAGTTGACGGTAATATACAAAACAACAGATAGTGCAAAATGTGCAACTTCGAGGCTGTTCTTGAACTGCCAATGGTAATTTTTGGATATCGGAAATACCAAAAGTAAAATATCACAATGCAAATCTCGCGAAAGAAGTAACAGAAAGATAATTAAAAAACAAAACTAGTCAGATGTTAAATTGGAATATTTTTTACAATTCAAAAAATAGATTTTTATTTCGTCATGTTTCCATATAATTAAAATATTGATTCACAGAGGCAAACAAAAGTTTTAATCATTCAAAATGAAAATCACACATACGCAAGACAAAGATTTTTATAAGAAATCGCCAGTGAAAAGCACAACATAGAATATTTTATTTTGATGATGACTCATGACGAATACATACCTTGTTTATTCTGAACTTCTTTTCATAATAAAGCCATAAATGTGGAAATATGTATTTTTGAAATAGTGAGGAAAAAATCAATTTTCGGTCTTAATTTTACTTCTGCTGCTTTAAACGTAACTTTTGTGCCTTTCCCAATTTCGGATAATTTCAGTTCTTCGAATGATTTTTTCCTCTACCGCTTTGTGATTACTTTCTTTTTTGTTTCATTTTATATATAATTCTCTTTTCAATTCTATTTCACAAGTGTGTAAATGTTTCGTTAATTTTGTTTTGGATTATTTTTCTCATTTCTACTCCCCATTGCCCAAAAATGAACCACCATAAGCCATCCACTAGTTACTGAACTAGTATGATTATTATGATGATGTGGCACAGTGCTACACTGCTGTTGTTGCTCTATGGCGTTTGGTGGCATCATTAAAAGTTTATAATGCAGCTGTTGTTAAATTATGGCGCTGTATTGAAAACTTTTTCGTAAAAAATGGCAAAAAAAAATCATTTTCTCTCTTACAGCCGTATACTAAAAAGGAAAAAGAAAATTTGTGTGCTTGATTTTTGCTCGTACTCTAGTGGAAACTGAACTTCAAATAAAGTAATTTAATCATAAAGAATTCATGAGTAACAATCAATATTTATTCCATTATAATTTTTTATTTTTTTTTCTAGGCTAAGAAGGAGTACTCATGCCGGTAATTACGGTTTAATATTATTTGACTATTAGAGTAGCAAAAGTTTCAGAAGAGATTTCTTTATATATAATTTCAAAATCTTAAGTACAGGCCAGATACTCTCGTTTATATGATAAAAGTTTCAATTACGTTCTTGCGTTTGTGTAAATGATGATGGTATTTGGCAAGATGTTTTGAAGAGGTTTAAATTTTTTTCTTAAACATTGCATTGAATTAAATACACTAATCCGTTTCAGCAATGGAAATACGTTGTCCCTGGTGACATCAGTGGCAGTTTTTAAACAAAATTAAAATATTACCACTTTACGATTTACAGAGGGGCTTTACGATCTGAAAAAATAGTTAATTCTTCATAGTAATTTAGAATTTTCCACGTACTGGTATTATATGGTTTTTTTTTGCATTACCTCTTTCTCAATGTGGTGCAGAGTCTTTCAAAGGAATATACATTCTTTAACATGAATCCAAAACTAAAATGAAAATAATTCAATATGCGTTCACATTAAACAAAACGTCTTGTCGTTTCAATGAGTGCGTGAAATCAATGAATGTTCTATGATTTATTTAGGAAATGTTTTTATAACCCAGGACTTTTTGATTTTGTAAGCAGCGTGGAGACTGCGTCAGCTATCGCTTAAGAAGTCATCTTTTTTTTCTTGGCTAATATGTATAAAACATTTTTATACAAAAAAAATATAATTTCAGCATGACAAATAGTATTCGAGCTTGTAACTTGACAACACCTAAAATATCTCGACAATCAAGCTCATTAAAGCCTGTCTAGTAAGAATAGTTTTATTCCAGTTTTAATTTGATTGCATGTTCAAATGTTCCAATAATTGAGTGCAGGGAACATTTTTGTATTAAATCTGTGGTTCGTGATAGCGAAAAATTATCACTACAAAAAATTGTTTTTAATGCTATTGAAGAAAAGCAATCATCATTAAGCTGGTGTAAAATATTTTGCTTCGAATTTTATTTAGTGGCAGTGCAATGCTTATTTCAATCGACATTTAGGGCGCTACTCTATCCTGTAGGGATAACAAATATTTTTTTTTTTAGTGTCATATTTTCTTGTGATAGTTTATGTCTGAATTATTAACGTTTGCTGTTATTTTTATTAAGCTTTATGCATTAAAATATTAGCAAAAAGATGCTTCACAGAAAATTTTTTGTTTGTTTTCATAGCATATTTAAATTTAGATTTAGTTTATAGTGCAGATGTTCTATTTTCGTTATACACATACGAGTACTTACATTTTCAATTTGTTAAATAAAATGCGAATACGAATAAGAAAATTCAAATTATCAGTATCTTGAAAATTGGGCTCAAAAAAAAAAAATATATGTACCATTCGATAGACAATTGAAAAATAAGAAGAATAAATTAAATAAAAAAATTGGCGGCTGGCATAACTTTCCGAATGAAGGGCCACTGAGATTCCAGTACAAGTTTGTGAATAGAGAATATATTGTCCTTTGAATGTGAACAGTGAAGAGAAGAAGTTAGTAAAATGTATAATAAATTCGTTAATGCATCGAAACGGAAACCTTATTTCTATTTTACTTCATAACCATATTTATATTAGATGTCAACAAATATATTTCTTTAAATTACAGTGTGCTACAGCAAAATTATGCAGATTTTTCAAAATAACAAATATATGTATTGTTTGGTATCTCATAAGCAAATCAGAGCCTGACGAAAAAATTTTTTTTGAAAAATGTGTGTTTTTTTTTTTAAAGTGTTTTTTTACACTTCAGCCACTATAACTTAGCCATTTATTCACCGATTTACAAAAGGTATGCATTGTTTGAAAGATAATATAAGATCCTTTAAACAGAACATAGAAATCGGTTGGAAAACAAAGAAGTTATGACTCTTTCCCTTTGAAACTCTAAAAAATACGTTTTTCACTACATTTACCGTTATAAAATCACTTTTCCAAGTGACCTAAAAACTCAAAAGGTATTTTCGTTCTTTATGGCCTCCAACAAAACAGAATTGATACATGAGAACTCCTGCATATTTTTTTTCCAACTTTTGTATCACAGTGTTGTTTAGAATACTTGTATAGTAATATTTTATAATTAAATAATCAACTAAATTTTTTTTAATAAAGAATATCTATTTCACTATTGAAATTTTAAATACAAGTGTGTTTTCTTTTCTTGGGCTTCAATAATTTAAGTGCAAAATTTAGTTTTTATTGCCAGAGATTACCGATTTTCTGCTGCACGGTATGTCGCGAAACGGCGGTGCCTACTAAAGATTCTGCATCTACCAGTATGTCTAATAAATGTTACTTTACTTTTAAAGACTTTCTCAGCTTGTACTAAAACTTTAGAGGACCACAACTCGGACCTTTAATTTAATTTTCATAGCTTATTCTTAAACTTTCCGTCAGTTGGGATATTTCTTTAAATCCACAAATGCGATATTAATTAAAAAGCCAAGTGATTGCGAATAAATTCACAAAAATATTCTGCGTTATTAAATCAATACTCTGCAGTATTTTATTTATTTTTATCTTGGACCAGCACTCAGGGGATGACCCCTACACATGCGGTGCATTGTGCAGGAGCTATAGGAAAAGAATTGTAGAAGAAATTATAGGAGGTGAAGCTTCGCTAGCTTACAATACTGCTTTTTGCACGTTGTTGTTGTTGTTGTTATAGCAGTGTTGTAGCGTCTCTGATGCAAGGGAGACGTATTTTGAAGCTTCGTTTTTAGTAGCTATTTTTAGTAATTATTTTACTTCGTCGGGGCTACACAATACCGACGAAGGAGGACGTTCTGATGTGACTATGGATTGTTTACTGTTGAAGCCGTTACTGTTGAGTGACCAGTGACTATGCCTTCGCCACTGAAACCTTCCGACCTACAACTGACACAAAGTCACACAAATGCACATCAGAAAAAATGCGAGATGTTTTTATGAGTCTGAAACTGGTGTTGAACGCATGATAAATTTCTCGTTTTGTAGTCAACGTGCAGACTACATCGACCATCGCCACCCTCTTTATTTTCATTATTAAGCGATGGTTTTAGATTTACACTGGTTGGAAAGGACTTTAAAACGAATTCTATTTAGTTTGAAAATTAAATTAGAAATGCTTGCTGCACATTCATTGATAGTCAGTTACCGCCACTAGTTGAAGTTGAAATATTTGTGTTTATTTAAATGAGAAATATTAAACATTACTTTTCAGCGCCACACTCTTCTGACTGCAATTGTGATGATAATACTTTCAATAAAATGCTTCACGTAATCTCTTTTTACACATTCTAAAGCGGTGCCTGCACTCAATCATAAAATTAAAGCAAACAAAGGCAACATTTATATTCCATTCTAATCACATTAAACAAATTAAAACTATTTTGTGTGCACAATCGACACAATCATTTCCGAATGACTTAAGGAAATGTTCTGTAAAATTGGAGAAAATAAAAATGCAAAATTAAATTAAAATATCAATCGTTTATAACAAACATATAATACTTCGACAATAAGTGCTCTACAGCTGGCTTATACCATAAATTCATATTCAATCACACACATACACACATACACATAAATGCATTATATACTTTTGCAATTTCATTAATATTTTTCCAACTCATTTTTTTTTATAGTACAAAGGCACACACACACACAGACAATAATCCATACAAATACGTTGATAATTGCTTGCAGTGATGAGATTATTCAATTAAATGACATCAAACAACAAGGAGAAAAAATGAAAAATAAAAACTCATGACAAAAAAGAAAATCCACTTAATTTTTATATACGACTAGAATACGAAAATGAAGTAATAAAATGAATAGTGAAGGAAAAAATCGCATTTATCATGTCATTACAGTCAAATCATGATATTGCACATGCAATATTTAAACGTGCTCTCTACTTTGCTATGAAAGACTTGGCAAAAGGATTCAATGAATATTCTGCTCACACACACACACACACACACGCACATATATAGACACCCAGGCACGTGGAGAAAAAACTAAAGTCATTCGTTAAAAGTAAATTTCCTTTTTTTCCTCCCACATTTTATTTTTTTTCCTTTTGCACCAAAATCCAAGAGCAAAATTATAAATCCTTCAATATAAAAATAAGAAAGTGCAAAAGGAAGAAAAAAAGTTTCTCTCGACTTTTTATTTTTTTTTATTTTTATTTTTTGCCGCACTTATAACTTCATAAGCCATAAACTCCTCCTACATGATGATCATTGTCAATGGCGGCAAACGGAGAAAAAAAATTTCCACTTTATAATGTCTACTTAGGAAAACCTCATCTAAACGAATTATTGGTTTCATTGAATGAATAAATAAAAAAAAAAGAAACAAAAAACGGAAAAAATGATAAAATGATAAAATATTTACACCAAAAATTTCTTTGTGAAAAGTTTATATGTGTTTGAAGTACGAGTGTATTAAATGTTGAAAAAACTCCAAAGATTATCTTCGAATGCAGGCAACGAGTAGAAGATTTGTAGATATTTGAAGTCAATTAAATGATAAATGTACAAATTATATCGTCATGCATTATTAAAGCAACGAAAATTGAAAAAATAAATTAAGATATCAGTTTGTACAAACAAATAAAGGAAATCAAGTTACATGCTGATATGAAGAGACCCATGCAGCTGCCAAAGACCATTAATACTCGTACATTAATATACGAGTAATTGAAATTTTAGAGACACCTTTCTGGATCGTTATTTTTACTTCGATTAATTTTTGACTTCCCATTATTGGAGGTTACTCATGTTACCGCAATTTTAATTAAATAGTCGTTATCACAATGGGTCTAAGCCTTGGCTTAAGTGGGACGTTCTTCTTCGGGAGGGTCCGCCTAACCCAACCTAATTACTCTTGCAGTTTGGTTTCTATATTAATTACGAAATAAAGGGCCTAGAATGATTTCTTAAGTGAGTACGTCTTCAATCGCCTGCGATGGGTTTAGAAAACTAGATACAAATTTTATAATATACTAGCTGACCCGGTCCGCGTTGCTGGCCCTAAGCAAACATTACTGTTGTATTACCACACGATTTATTTATTTAAAATAAAAAAAAAATAAATATATGTATATGTCATTGGTGGTGCAATATGAAAATTGGATTAGGACACGCCCTCCGCCCGCAGACCGAAAATCAAAAATCAGACTTCACAGTGTCACCCGTCTGAATATTCTGAAGATTCCCTCAAAATTTCATCAAAATCAGCCCAGTCGTTTTGGAGTCCATACGTTACATACATACATATACACATCCTGTTTTATATATATAGATGTAGAGGGTGGCCCAAAATTACCGAAGATGTTTGAGTCCATTATAACTTCTTATTTAATTTAATTAATTTAATTTTTTTTTATTTTAAATATCGTATATTAATGGAGAATGCTTTTAATTTAATTATGAAAAATTATATCTCGCAAGTGGTGGCCATTTTCTGCTTCGCATATTCGTGCTCTTTCCAAAAACATTTTCCACAACCTTTCGCTTTATGTTATTGATTTCGTCGCGTATATTATTTTTTAATTGCTGTATGGTTCTAGGCTTATTAATATAGACTTTTCCTTTCAAATAACCCCAAAGAAAACAGCCTGGAGCGGTTACATCTGATCAACGCGGATTTTCTATGGAAACATTCTCTGCAGCGACCCTCGCGACTTATGCCGAACGTCTTCTGGTTGATGGTTCTTCATCTACTCGAATACTCTCCTCTACCCATTCGATATTGTTATCTGTGTCTGCCGGCACCAGGCCGGCCCCTTGTTGTCAAAAATTTGCAACAAGAGTGGTTATTGCTCTGAGGGTCCAACCCGCACATTAAAATAACGACGATATGCACGCTGATTCAAAACAATGAATCGTTGATTTGAGAAATAAAGTTGAAAGATTTTGGCACGTTGTTCAATTGTGTACTGTTCCATTTTAAATTCCCCAAGACTTCTTTACAAAATACTGAAAACAAAAAAAAATTGTAATAAAAAAGTTATACAGAATTCAAAAACCTTCGCCCATATACATATCGTTCATTTACTTCAATAACGTCACAATTCAAAAAATTCAACTTTTCAGTTAATAATGCAGAATAATTATTCATATCGGCCTTTGTCTTGTGTAAAAAATTCATACAAATAACTTCAAAACTCACCTCCCGATTGAGGTATATTGAAAACTTTAAGAACGTTTTTTACAAAACCACATTTTTTGAATTATGACGTTGTTGAAGGAAATGAGCGATATAAAATTTGTTATAATAATGTAAAGTGAAAATTGTTTTTCAAATCTATGCTTTAATAAAGTACTCGTATCCGCACACGTTCCCACATTACTTTATTTAAAGACTAAACACTTGGCTGAAATACATTTGAAAACTAAATACTCTTGCAAATAACTACATTTTTGCCTCTGGGCAAAGGTTGAAAATTCGTAGAGAAATTCAACTTGAATTCATTAAAGAATAAACGCCATCCACAGAAATAACTTTTCAACTACGGACACACACCACATAACACAATGATTTATTATCCTGGTAAAAGTACTTTTGTGGGCGTAAATATTCATGTCCATCAGCCCGCCCAAGTACTAATGCACACAGTGAGAAGGACTAAAATTTTACATTTTGGCAAATAATAATAATAACAATAAAAATAATAATTCGGTCGAATAGAACAATCACTACACACGAATGGATAAAAAAAAGTATGAATTCTTAACAATAAATTATAAATGAAGTAATAAAAAAATATGAGAAACGTGTTGCTTTTTCAATTTTTCTATCTTTGTTTGTTCAAGCCAAGACACAGAGTTTCCACAATATTTTTTTCGACTCTTATAACTCTGTATTTTAGTAATTAATTAATATTGCGTATGTAAAGCTCAAGGTTGCTGTTTTCGAACAGGGGTGTCATATATAGTACTATAAATAGAAACTTAATGCGAAAGCTAATTACTCGTATGTTGGTAAGGAAGTGGTTATATAAGCAAAGCCGATTGCTGACTGACTTTAGTCAAGAATGATATATTTCCCTCCGTTTTATAATATTTAATATAAACTTGCGATATTAATGCTCAACAATTTTCGATTTTGTTTTTAACTGAGGTCGCATTATGTGATTATTGTTCCTTGCCATTGATGTTACAAAAATACGTGAAATAAAAACTTTCCTTCAGATCGAAATTCATCATAAAATCTTAATTTCAATCCTCACAAATTTCGCTGTCTGTCGAACTTGAGTCATTCTCTCTTTCAGTTAAAGTTTGATCTGGCTACTCGGTAACAAGTAACACATCAAAATCTGGTTATGGTTTTATTACTATTGACCTCTTTGGCATATTTCATAATTCATGTTGGTTTTTGTGAAATTTATTAAACATAATTAAAGTCCATGGCATGATTCATTTGCAGCAGAACGCTCGCGTACAGGAGAGGGCGAAGAAACGCATTTGGGACGGTAGGGTAGCTAACTATATTGACTCTCTTGAGCATTATCGCAATGTAGGTTGTGTTTCGTTGTTCTATCGTTACTATAATGGGATGTGTTCTAAAGAACTCAGGGAAAGAACTTGTTCTTGAAACGAGCTCATTCCTGCCCTGCGCACAAACCATTCATCATGAAGTGCGTATTTTTGTACGTATTGCAAAGGAAGCTAATTTTTCGACCGAATAGCGCGTTTGTGAAATAAACTCCCCGCAGAGCGGTTTCCTGTAATTTTCCAAGTCATAATAACTATTCGCTTTTATAATTTACTCAAATATATAATTTCCTAGTTCCATTCTAATATATCGCATGTGAAGGGATCATCCCCTGTCTGGTGGTTCAAGCATTAAAAAAATATATTGACTTTCATGAATAACAATGTATGTCAGATTTGATCGATTTTGATTTATTGCTGGCAAACTGCTTTACTTTAGAAGCTCTTTATATAAAACTAATAAAATTTTTAAAAATATGAAGGCTTTCCACTTTTTATTGTCCTTCTTAATTGCATTAGTATCAATAGAATCACTTAAGCGGCCCTTCCATTATACAATATTATTGCTATTCGCAATACTATTTCGATTTCGCCCTATATTATACAAAAAGTAACAAAATATTTTCAAATAAAATATAGAGCAACTTACAATTGAAAGTTAACATAACCTTTTGCACAAAGTTGCCAAGACATTTCTTTTGGAAGTATAATAAAAATATAATAATTTTTCTAGTTTTTTGACCTTTTTTTTATATTAATAACACTAATTATTTTAAAATTTTTATTTTAAAGACCTTAGGCTTAAAATAATTAGTGTTATTAATATAAAAATATAATTTCAGCCAATATATTCTGCCACCTCCGAGTATGAAAACACTGTGGCAATACGGAAAATTGCACAATTATATTGCAATTTGTATGGAACGCTTTATGTTTACATAAATGGCTTTATTAGAATGTTGAGAATACTGTGATTTTTTAATTCTTCACAAAGATTTTAATATTCTTGAAAAATGTTTTTCTTAAAATTTGCAGTTTCAAATCGGTTTTCCTGATTATTAATACTAAAGATATAATTGACAGAAAAAATTTTTCTTTTCAAATATAATAAAACTTGTGGTGGGAATAGTGGAGAAAACTGTCATAAAGTTTATGTAGGAACAACGAAGAACAAAATTGGAACTAGAATAGCAGGGCATAAATTAGATCAAAAATACAGACAAATACAGATCAAAAATACACAAAAAACTGCATTAACTTCACATTGTGCGAACTTGAATCACTTTCCGAAATTTGATGAAGTAGAAATATTGAATAGAGAGGATAATTGAAAACGTCGTTATATGTTAGAAATGTTATAGATAATAAAAATACCAATAGATAGAAGAATTAATTTTAAGGCAGATATAGATAAGATAGCTCATAT
Source organism: Dexiosoma caninum (assembly GCA_963924685.1). Lineage (NCBI taxonomy): Eukaryota > Metazoa > Arthropoda > Insecta > Diptera > Tachinidae > Dexiosoma > Dexiosoma caninum. The sequence continues at coordinate 91,000,694 of OZ004725.1, forward strand.
AGATTATAGATATTTAGTTAATAAAAAATAGGTAAAATTTATTTCATATAATAGTAATTTTAAGTTTTTCTATTATAATTGTTAAATATTTCATATGTAATTTGAGTTATTTTGAATTTTTATAAAAAAGAAAAAGAAACATTTTTTTTCAAAATACTTTTATATAATTTAGAGAAAAAATTTTTCTTTTCAAATAATATAAAATATTTTGATTTTCCTGACGATGCTACCTATTTGTTAGCGAAATATTGAAAATAAATAATTGTTAAAAACTTTTCATAAAAAAGACCATCGCTCAAAAATAATTATAATTAAAAAATTTAATAAAGGTCGAAATAAAAATAGAAGTGAGACTAATATTTGTTAAATAATTTTATTAAAAAAAAAAAAATTTAATTTATTTATGATGCTAACCAAGGCTTAACGAAATATCGAAAATAAATAATTTAAAAAACTTTTTATAAAAAAGACCTGCAGTGCTAAATAATTTATTGCATACAATAAAAATAGAAGGTCAAACAAAAAGAAGAATTAATACTAAAGATATATATGAAATGCATTAAACTATTTGCGAGACAGAGAAGAACAGAAGCATTCCTTTTATCCAAAAATAATGCAACATTTTTCACTCGTCAAAGAAGAAACACAAATATTTTTACGTCATTAAAAGGCGTTGAAATTTTTTTAACCGCTGACCAGTTTCTTTATACTTATTTCTCCTTGTTACTGGCAACAATTTTCCTTTTCTGGCAACACTGTAAAAGTTATTGTGGGTGTATTTGTGAATTAAAAACATATAAAATTTTTTGGTTGGTATGTTTTTTTTCTTTTAACCTGAATTCTTTACTGAACTTCCGCTATGAATGATGGACAAATGGGTTTTTTATTGTCGTTTCTACAAATTCTTAAATAAATTGCACAATGTGAGTGTATAAAGTTTATTAAGTACTTTGTGTTTGATTTGAACGAAAAAAGACCGGAAAAAGGAAATGTACTGGTACGCATGGAGGTGTTGTAAACCATTTTATTGTTAATTCATTTCTTTTTTTTTTAACAAATTCAATTCCACAAGAGTGCTGAAATATCAACAGTTTACGTTACTCTTAATCAATTATAAGGCAGCTAAAAATTATTTTAAGTCGATTTTTTCCGAACGATTTTTAAACTTTTTGTTCTTTTTGTAACAGATGTGTCAACATACAAAATACATGCCGAAGCTCACGCAATATTTAATAAAAATAGGAAATATAAATATTTGATTTGCTTTACTATTATTGCAACCAGTGTTCAGCTAATAAGAAGAAAATTAGTTGAGTTAACAATGAAGCGGTAGTTGTTAAATTCGTAATTAAAAAGAGAAGTTATTATTGTGAAAGCATTTTATTTAATTTGGTAAATTGGTAACACGAACAGCTGTTTAGTTTTTCATTTAAAAATTATTCATTTGAAAATTAAAGATTGTTTTTGAAGCTCTTCAAAACGTACGAAAGGGTTAAATGTCAAACAAAATGTCATGCTGCGCTAGATTTTTAACAGTAATGTTCAGTATACTCTGTCAAATCGTCATGACAATGACGCTTAAACAACGGTGCCAATTTATCTACATTTACTTTAATAATAATTTGTAATGGTTTTTTTTTATTGGTTTTCCATTTCATAATCTTTTCTCCTCTTTAAAGGACTTAACATTTCTCAAAGATGATTATTTTAAATATTTTTTTTTATATTAAGATGAAATAGTTGTTAAGCAATATTGGTACCCAAATAAAGGGAAGACTCTATAAAATTTTATAAAAATATTTACCTTACGTCCGCTGAATAAATACATGTCTTTGTTAGCAGCTTGATTAATTAATATTAAAATTTGTGTCACATTGTCAAATGGCGCAAGTTCTGTTGATATTTTATCTTAGAAATGTGTTCAAGGATGACTTTTGCTCATTTTTGGGCATAACGGGTTTCTTAATAAACAAAATTGCAACATATATATTTTTTTTATACTGGACCAGCACTCAGGGGATTATCCCAACAGATGAGATGCATTGTGCTGGAACGACATAGTTAGAGGGATGACAGGTGGTGAAGCTTCACAGTGTTGCAGCGCCTCTGGTGCCAAGAAGACATATTAAATTTGATGCTTTCTGTCTTTTAGTAGCAATTTTTAATAATTGTTTTAATTCGCTTGTACTACACAATACCGTCGAAGGGGAGCGCTCTGATGTTCCTTTGGATTGGTCTCAGCTGCAGCCGGGTAACTATGACATCGCCACTGACACCTTCCGGTTATAGCTGACACAAAGGCACACTAATGTACATCAGAAAAATGCTAAGTGGCTTTATGAGAGTCGGATGATACTGGGCTCGAATCCAAGACATTGGGTTTTGTAGTCATCATGCTAGTAGCTACCTTATCCCCCGCCACCCTCAATCAATAAGTGCAAGATTCTACTGAATTATTTCCAATTAATAAAACAGATCTTGTCAGTTAAAGTTGCTGTTGTATTGAGGTACATCTGCTGCATAGAATGGATATAAAAGAGGGCCGGAAATAGTTCGCAGTGTCACTCCAACCTCAATTATTATTTTTATTTCAGAGTAATATTCTCTCTGCTTGACTCTAAAGTGCCTATCATTCATGTAGTATTCCAAAAAATCTGTGTATTGTGTAGGCAATTGTGTGCTTTAGCCCTTGAGATGTCATTAAAAATGAACTCATATAAAGAATTGTTTAAGAAATCATGAAAAGCCCAATTCATAGTGAACGCTTTTATTTCCAATTTTTTACTGAGATAATCTGTATACTTTACAAGAGAAAGTTGCAAATTCTTAATTACTTAGACATATAATTCGATAGCAAGTTATAACCATACTTCCGTGTTTTATTATGCTCCCAAAGCCCTCAAGTTACTTATGACACACTTAATTAATTGCAAAATATATTTATTAAGTTTAAGAAGCAAAAAGGGAGTTAATTCTCCTTATTAATTGTTATTTAAAAACTTTCCAAGTAAATAACCATTTCTTTTGTTCGTTTACAAATTAATTACGTCTTCGAAATTTTATTTCATTTTACCAGTAATTTATTTGGACTTTCTTAATGACATTAACGATCCACCTATTAATAGCTTTCGGCTTTTAAAACAGAGGATCTCAATAAATTAAGAATACAAGCAATACAATCCAATGCTATCCAACACAATCCAATCCAATCACAATATCTTTAATATTTTTCTTGTCGTTTGCATAACATACACCGTAACAAGCGATACACCGCATTGAACGCAATTGTCCAACATACACGTGCACATGCAAAAGACAACGGACACATTAAGTGTGCGAGTGTGAATGTTCCCTCTGTGTGTGTGTGTGTATGCTCATACATATTGTTTTTAGTAAAAGAGTATCTAACCAGCAGCCATATCGAATTTAATGTTGTGTTAAAATTAATGTGCTTATATTTCACCAAAATGACCGCATAAACTCAGACTTTATTTTCACTTTGGTTTTAATTTTTTCTGTTCACTGCTGTTTTTTGTTACATTTATTTTTTTCTTTTATTTTTATTTGCTTATAATGTTGTTTATTTCATTTCGCCATTATTGCTCTTGTTGTGGTAATAGTGGCCAGCGTGATGGCGGTAGTGATGGTAGTGCTGTTGATGCTACTGGCATACACAACCTCTAGTATGCTTATTAATTCAAGCAATGGCTTTTCATTTAAACACCGAATCCAGTGTTGCGATTTTATTTTATTTGTTTTTATCGACAATGTGTATGCGAATCCTATTGCTTTTATCGGAATATCTTTTGTGTTCACTTTCTCATTATGAAGAGAACTTTACACAAAATTATCGAATTTTTCTTTGTTTTTCATTCGGCCTTGCTGGGGATGTGCAAGAGTCTATTCATTTTGGAATCAGTATTTTTTAAGTGTGCGCTCGCATTCATTTTCAACGGAATAGTGTTAATGTAACTATTTTTTCTTTTATTTTTATTTATTTTATTATTTTTTTATTATTATTTATTATTTTTTTTAGTATTATTTATTTTATTTATTTTTTTTATTTTTTTAACGTTAGTCAAAATTAATAATTAAATTATTTATTATTTTTTTATTATTATTTATTTTATTTATTTATTTTTTTTTAACGTTAGTCAAAATTAATTCCGATTATTTATCTATGTTTCTTCTATAGTTTAGCTGGTCCATATGCACATATGGTTCATATGGTGCTGATACCAAAACCTTGAGTAGGCCTTTAGACTTTTTTCTTCTTCCAAGAATTTGGTTAAAAGCCTAGCTAACCATAAAACAACCATATAAATAAAGAATAGTGATAATTTGAGCAAATAATATTATATGTAAAGAAATAATTTATGGTTTCTTTAAGGTACATTCATCGTAGACGTGATTTGATATAACATTAGCCAACTAATGTCTATTCGTCCATATAATAAGTGTTGTTAATGCAAGCTAAAGAGCGAAAAGGTTTTGAAAATAAAAAAAAAATAACACAGAATATTTGCAAAAGTGAACGAAATGTGTATTTGGAATCACAAATGAATACCTACCATTTAATTTTTAAAGATTATTTCATGTAAATGTTGAGCACGGCTGCGCCATAGTAGGTAAGTCCTTGAGCTCCGTGAGTATATCGGACGATATCTCGTCAATGGCAGCTGTACTGTTCTCTGCCAGGGGTGAAGTCCGGCTGGCTCATCTCTGAGAGTCTTCACGTATCGCTACAAAAAAGTGTACTGGGGCTAAACAGCATGGTCTTGGCTGCCAATACACAGCTCCAGAACGTAAGACTAATTGTTAACAAACTCGCATCTTAACATGTTCATGGTATTGTCTGTATGTGGCAACGTATTGCTGAAATCACAAATCGCAGTCCAATCCCTCCATTTTGGGCAAAAAAGTCTGCAATCTTCGCACGGTACCTTGACATATCGCAATCTTCATTGACACCGGCCGATGCAGCTGCAATATTTTCCTCGTAACCACTCTTCGTGTACGAGTTGTTGGATTAATAAACAATGGTGTGAAACAGGTGCGAAATTTGGTCACAACATCTTTGCATAGCCTGTGCGGTGGGTCTGATTATAAGGACCCTACAATGGACACACTTCTCTCACAGCATGAATTTTGATAGTGAAATTCAATGATTTGCAAGCGTTTTTCGTTTGTTAGTCTATTCTTGGTAAAATAGCAATTGTTTTCAAGGTCCCTTGTAAAACATTCCATAAATTAAAAAAAAACATCCTTGTAAATTGGCCTTTTCGGCAGTTTTAAATAATTTGAATGGCATGCGCTATAATTTATAAAAACAGCATTAAAAATTTTGTTTTTACTTTGAATGTTATTAAGTGGCCGACCGATATCGTGTGACATCGTGGACCAGGCAGGTCTTCTAGCTCACCGATATCTTATAAATTCAAAGATTGACTTAAATTTCGTAGTCTGAATGTATTTTTGAAGCAAAAAACAATTTACAACCATTCGCTTCAGTTTCTATATCATCATATTACAATTCCATCAGTCGCTTTTAGCATAACTGTCGCAGTTTAATTAAGAAATTACATTTATTTGCTTTGTTTTCCTCATTTCCGGGATTTAGTGTTTGCCGCAATTTTGATTTTGAAGAATGAAATCTTCTTAATTTTAATTTTTTTCTATCGAACTCTCTATTATTTTTTTTTTTTATCTGGGACCAGCCAGCACTCAGGAGATGACTCCTACACATTTGAATTTAAAATTTTCGCAAGTCGACTGTAGCAAAAAAAGTAATTAATTACCAAGAATAAGGCTTTCCAGGGTTTAACATTTGAAAATTTCATAAAATTTTTCAAAATAATGCAATTTTGGCAAACGAAAGTCTTTGCAACAACCATTATTTACATGAAGAATTTTGCCAAAAATTCTAATTTACAATAAATATTTCTTGATTATTTGTGAAGCTTAAAGATTTGTTTATTAAATATGTTTTATTTGTATCAATATTTAACAAAGACCCCTTTAAGGTTTACAAAGAATCAAGAAATATTTCTTATAAAAATAAGGTCAAAAAAATACGCATTAAAAGAATTCTTATTTACATGCAGTCGTCTGAACGTACACAAAACTATTATGAAGCACGAAAAAAACGAAATTATCGAGTAAAATGTGCGAGTAAAAATAAATACAAAATGTATAAGTTTGAAAGAAAATAGCTGCCCGAACTCCAAGCGACACATGTTCTGAATTATCCTTAGAAAAATTTCATTTATTTTTAATTATTCGCCCCTCACCATGCTAAGTTTCATCCAGTGATAGACTGTTGTATTCATGAAAATATTTATTTTCTTAATGTCAAAAGGCCGTATGCATAAAAATATTTTGGAGTACCCAAAAGGTTTAAAAATTATATTTTATATGAAAATGTGTTTCATGAACCTTTTTCTAAATTAAAGTTGTTTTTTTCAATAAAAATACAACAGTTTAAATTTTAATTTTGAAAGGAATTGTGTTTCGTAAAACTTTTGTAAATCGAATAAACAAAGTTATGAATATGGGAGTTAAACTTGTGTCTCAGTGAAATTTAATTAAAATTTCAACACATGATCTGCTAGTTAGAATAAAGCGTACCTTGCATTAATAAGTTTTTCTTAACTATACTTTAAATAGGAGTTTGTGTTTAGAGTGGGTGACTATTTATTTTTATTATTATTGGCCCGTAATGTTAAACATCATGATATTATTGGTATTATTAACAGAGTCTCACCCAAAGGTTTGACGATTATTAAAATATTTTAACACACACATTAATTTTTATAAATGTGTGGGGTTTGACAAACAGAAGCGCACTGTTGTAGTTCATAATTGCTCATGAGTGTTCTTAATAGTCCGATGAAATTGTTAAAGACTTCAAATAGATTTTTTATAGAGGTATTTATATAATTAATATAATAACCGCACATAAACATAAATGTGAAAAAAGGGTCAGGTTCCAATCCTAAAATTTCGGCCATTGAAAGTACTGAGATCAAAATTAGAATGTAGTTAGAATGGCACAACAATGCCACCCAGAGGGAGAAACTTCTGTCTGTCGAGTGCAAGACAATTACAAAGAAAGTGTTCAGAGCTCTTAGTATCACATTCAAAAAAAAGGCCGACAGACATTGGTCTCGGAGAGATCAATCTTGTTCAAGTGATACCTCAGGCCACGATGGACTGTGAAGTGCCTCTTTAAAAGGCGAATGTGGAATCAGGAAGCGGTTGGCCTGACGCTGGCTGGCACAATTATGCCAATGAGCAGCGACTCACCTTCCCACCGAGTTTCTAAGAATTTCATTTCTAAGGCTCGGCTGCAATTAGGAGCAAATTTATCACCCTTTTTGCCAGATAGTCTGTCATGTCAAGGAAGCCTGCCCAATGACATGTAACATTAATAATAAATATAAAAAATTTGTCATTTTGGGGTTGTCTTAAATTAAGTACAACTGGTTGAGAAGTAAAAAATTACTTCATATTATAGTACAAAATTGATGCATAATATAAATATTTTGTAGGAAAGTGCTGAGTGGGGTAAATAAACTTGGTTTAATTCTATGAAGTGGGCCAACTTCAAACTGTCAACAACTGCTCGTTTTGTGGTTTCTGTAGGAACTACTTTCTATTGGCATTTTTTTTTTAAATTTTTCAGTAACACTTTTTTCTTTGTTTTTTCTTTTGTTTCTTTCATAAAAACAACATCTGGATAAAGGAAAAACCCAGAAATAAATATATAAAATTTTAAAAAATATCAATATTATGAAAACATTGCAGACGTTGAGCACTAACTTCTACTCCACTTAGAGAATTAAAATTTTGCAATTGCACTACTATCAAACAATGTAAAAAATTGTGCTTTGCCCTGGGGTGTAGGATAAATTTAAATCTTTTAGGTCACCCTGCTGCATATATACAGGGTGGCACAGAATGATCTATATGGCTTAAATGGTTTATAACTTTTTTATTTATGCAATTATTATAATTATTTTATTTTTTTAAATACAGTATAATATTGGGGAATTTTTTGCAATTAGCTTTGAAAAATGTTATCCTGTAAGTATGTCCATTTTCTGCTTCGCACATACGTGCTCTTTTTAGCATATTTTCCATTTCCATTTCCATTTTTCTTTTTCGCAAAATTTCGGTTCTAATGGATTTAATTTCATTTCAAATGTTGGTTTTTAGTTGGAGTATTGTTGTTGGTTTGTTAACGTACACTCTTTCTTTCTAATATCCCCAAAGAAAACTGCCAAGAGCTGTTAAATCTGGTGAACGTGAAGGCTAGTTAAAAGCACTTGTGCGCGAAATAATGCGTTCGCCGAATATGTCCCTTAACAAAGGCATTGAGGCACCTCCAGTATGTGCTGGATGTGTATTTATGGTCTGCTGCCCTAAGAAAATTTTCCAACATCGTCCGATATGCACCACCGCTGACAGAGATAGAGACACCGCTTTTATTAAAAAAAAAAAAATATGGGCCAATTATCCTTTCGGAGGATACACCGCACCAAACAGTACACTTAAGTGGATATTATTGTCGCTGATGAACAGCTCTTGGATTTTCCGTAGCCCAATTCCTGCAGTTTTGCTTGTTGACATACCCATTTAATAGGAAATGGGCTTCATCGCCCTTTCCCAAATTGTGAATAAAGTCTGGATTTTTCTCCGCTTTGTCACGGAAACGTTGTTCGATCGTGTAATGATTCATAATTAATTCCCCAAGTCTTCTTCACAAAATGCTGAAAAAAAAAACAAAGAAAAAATAATAATTAAAAAAGTTATAAAGAATAGCCCATTCTGCGCCACCCTGTACATAGGTTTGTTAATATTTTGTATTTAGTAAAATATCTGTAAGGAAAAAAATCCGTACACACAATGTAAAATCAATAAAAGAAAATAAAGAAAAAGAAATAAAACAAATAATGGTGAGAGGAGGGTAAAAAGAGCGCATTTGGTAATACGAATAGTACATACTGTGTGAGAGATCTAAACTCTTGGCCTACGCACTACCATGCGTTATTATTAAATATTTTTTAGATATAATTCCTTTAAACTACTGCCAAGACATTTAATTTTTCTTCCATTTTATTTCGATAGACATCGAACTTTCGTATAATAATCCGGCAAGTACATATATTTGACTTTTATAATCAACATTAAAGTCATATAATTTAAAAAATCTTTCCCCTCCACCCAACCTAAATCGTGCGAGAAAAGTAATAAATATAAGAAACGAATTCCTTTCAATAATTGAAGGAAGAGATTAAAAAATAAAAAAAAAATACAAGAACTAAAATAAATAAAAAAAAAAAAAAAGTCGAAGGAGAAACTGCAAAAGGAAAAGAAAAATTATATACGAAGCAAAAGAAAAATTTTATAAACATTTTGCGTACCAACAGAGGAATTCAATTAAATAAAATTACAATTAATAAGTGTTGTACGGTTATCTGATAGCATTTGCGCTGGGAAAGATGGATGGACGGTAATATGCGTTAGCTGTGCTACGAGTATTAAATTGGTCGTCCTTAAATCATTAATTTAACGTTGTTAATATACCGTGAACAGCAAGTAGTAGCAGCAGCCACAACGTTTAACGAACATGTAAAACACGTTGTCCATATTTAAATTCAAAACGTGTTTGCAATATTTGATATTTTACAAGTTGTTGAATAAAGTGCTTTTGCAGAAGCCTCTGTTACAGTACATTAGATGTTAAAGTAATTAATATTATCTTTTACTTAGTTTGATTAAAATTTAGAGCATTAAATTTTGTTATTCGATTTTAACATGAATTTCAAATGCAAACATTAATATCAAACAGAAGAAAAAAGAAAAACAAAATAGAGTGAAAGCACCCATAAGCGGAAATTTCATTCAGGACGCTAGCAAGACCTGAAAATCTATAATTTTGTATTAAAATTTAAAACTATGGTGGGAAATTCTCTTTGTCTATGAGGAGAGTTCAAAATTCAAATTTAATTAAATAATTTTACTGTACACAGGACATTAGATCGTTGATATGAAATCTTGTGTAATTTAATTACTGTTAAAAAAATAAGAAAAAGAAAAAAACACTTGTGGAACATTGTTTTGGAATTTTCTTCTTTTTAACATTTAAAGAAATAAAAAATTAATTAAAAAATTAATTTTCTTCAATAATCTCGTAATAAAAATTGCTTTTAGCATTTCAAACAACAAACAGTCTAGTTTACCAAAAAAAGAAAAAAAAAACTTGTGGAAAATTGTTTTGGAATATTCTCCTTTTTAAAATTTAAAGAATTAAAATTTTAATTAAAAAATTAATTAAAAAATTTCTTTTTATAGCAGAGTTGTAGCGCCTCTGATGTCAATAAGACGAAGTAAATTTTGCAGCTTTGTTTTTAGTAGCCATTTTTTTTTTCCAGTAATTATTTTGCTTCGCCGGGGCTACACAATACCAACGAAGGAGGGCGTTCTGATGTGCCTGTGGATTGAATGCAGCTGAATCCGTTATTGTTCAGTGACCAGTGACTATGCCTTCGCCACTGAAACCTTGCGACAACAACTGACACAAAGTCACACACAAATGCACATCAGAATAAATGCGAGATGTTTTTATGAGTCTGAAACTGGGGTTGAACCCAGGAAAAATTTGTCGTTTTGTAGTCAACGTGCAGAGTATACAAAATTTACAAATATGATGTACGTAAATAAATATTTTAAATGAATTTTTTTAAAAAAAAAAAATTATTTCAATAAAAAAAGTAATTTAATAGGAAAATAAGATTTTTTGTGGTCGATATAAAGATTAAAAAAAAAATATTTGGCATCATTTGGGTAAAGCATACATTACCATACGCAATGTAGATGCTGCCCATATTATTGCAATGAAGTATGCAATACTTTATCATGTTTATACAGGGTGGCGCGGAATGAGCTATATGTTTTAAATGGTTTATACCTTTTTTATTTATGCGATTATTATTTTTTTTTTTTTAATACAGTATATTCAGGTATGCGATGGAAATCGATCGATTTGAAAAGTAAATTGTCTTCTGAAATCGACAGTAGTGTGATGAATTTCGATCGATTTCATATTCTATATTTGTTTCGTTTCCACATATCTTCTATAAATACAACTGTATAAAATCTAATAATACAACTGTAAAATATGTAAACATATGTGTATGTGAGTGACGTTTGTAAAATATTTAAACATAATAAAATTTGTATCAACATATTTTATCATTTTTATTTATAAAATGCCTTTTTTTGCTGCGGTTTCGCTAATTCTCTTGGAAGAAAATAATAGGATGAATAGCGAAAATATTCTAAGTAAAGAGATAAATCGGATCCCTTAAATTTGCCAGATGAAATGTGGGTATTTAAATTTTTAAATTTCATTTCTATATTAACTAGTATTTATTTAAATAGATTTGTTGAATATTTTCTTTTAAATAATGACGGATTTATAATCATTTTTTATTTATTTATTTTACTTTTTTTGTATATTTCTTTACATTTTTTCAAGTAAAATTAAACGATTGGAAAACGAATTTAAACTGGCATTATCGAAATGCGTCACATGTTAAAAACGTCTTTTTTCAATAAAACAAGATGGAATATGAAATCGTCACACATAAATTCATCACACTATTTGTCGATTTCAAAACTTTTTAACACCGAAAACGATTTTCATCACATACCTGATTATTGGGGAATTTTTTGCAATTAGCTTTGAAAAATGATATCCTGTAGATAATGTCCATTTTCTGCTTCGCACATACGTGCTCTTTTTAGCATATTTTCCATTTCCATTTTTCCCTTTCGCAAAATTTCGGGTGTAATGGCCATGATTTCATTTCGAATGTTGGTTTTTAGTTGGATAATGGTTCTTGGTTTGTTAACGTACACTCTTTCTTTCAAATATCCCCAAAGAAAACTGTCAGGAGCTGTTAAATCTGGTGTGGGTGCAATGCGCACATTAAAATGACTACGATATGCACGCTGTGTCAACACAATACACTGTAAATGTGAAAAATAAAATTCAATTATTTTTGTACGTTGTTCGATCGTCTAATGATTCATAATTAATTCCCCAAGTCTTCTTCACAAAATGCTGGGAAAAAAACAAAGAAAAAATATTAATTAAAAAAGTTATAAAGAATTCAAACCATATAGCTCATTCTGCGCCACCATGTAGTATGTACGAGTATGGGATGTTCCATATTACTCATACGTTCAGTTATTAATTGTATCTCTTAGGACAAAAACAGACGGTTTAACGCGACTGCAATGAAACACTATTGAAATTATTGGTTTGAAACCAAACGATTGCACGTTATACAAGAACGCAAACAGCAGCTTCCAGCACGTGTTCCAAATCGCTTCATGTGAGGTCTCTCAAAGAAGTTCATTGCGTAAACTGAAAAATAACTAGAAGTTGCAGTTTCGTTTCAGTTGCTTTTCACCGTCTGTTCTGGGCTTTACTGCTGTATTCATAAAATTTTTTTTTGATTTATAAAAAGCTTTAATGAACAACTTTCCATACAAATTTCAATTATTATACGTTTCATAAATCCAAAAAATTTTTGTGAATACGGCAGTTAGTGTTTAGCTGACAAGGAGGGAAAATATTCACTAGAAGACCGCTCATTGTAGGTGAAATGTATTTCATTTGCTTTATAAAACCCGTTTGTTTTCTTTATCTATGAAACTATTAAAAAAAAACTCTTGAAATAATTTTTTGCGCAATAAAATATCATCCTGACCCTTTTCTATGGGTTGAATAACGTTTGAGCAATGAGTCGAACGAAAGCTTGTAATTAAAATGTAATTAATTTGAATGCAAGTCATTACGCGAATTATACCTGTACATACAGTGTAATCACTTTCGCGTTCTTGTAGATGGGTAAATACGACTATGTTTGTAAATTACATGAATTCATTTCCATACATGTACGTGAATATATTTACCTAAGTATATAGTGCTTTAGATCTTAGTGTTTTTTAATATTTTCAATACATAATAAATAAAAGAAAGTAGGGTTGAATGGGAACGAAATAATTATAAAAACAAAAACTGGAGCATGATAATTTGATATTTAATATTTTTAAAAATATTGCTTTGGGCTTGCGCATTTTTATATTTTTAGCAATAATATTTGTTTAAATATATCGTAGAACCTTCGATCGTTCGTTATAAGTTTTTTTTGTTGTTAATATTTAGAATTGTAGCTAAAATTGCGAATTTCTGAGAACTAAAAACTTTCTGAATGATTTTATTAAGCTATGAAAGAACATATAGAAAGAATTGATAATTAATAAGACCAGAAGTTTTTTGGCGTCGCCTTTGCTTTTTCGCACATATTTGAAAAGGTGACTTAAATTATAATTTGCTGTATATATTTGTCTTATTTTGTTATTATTTATTTATTTTCCCCTACTGAACATTTCCCCATTCAAACTCCATTAGTTTCAGTTGTTAAAAAAACTATTTGTATTTCAAAAGAAAAACTCTTGATGCTCATTATAATATTTTTCTTATTGTTTGCCTGCAGACAGCATGATATACGGTTGCAATCGTTATTATATGTTCGCATTGCTTTCAATGTCCTCTTTAACAAATACAAATACTATAAAAATAATAGTTGCACAATAAGCAACTCATGAGCAAGGGAATGAGAGTTCTTGCAATTACTTCTAATGCACAATGGGCAAATAATGAGTTACATTACATTTCTCCAATAGCAATACTCATTGTTTTATTAATTAAACCTTATAAAAAATAATGTTTAATTAAGTGTAGAAGGCTCTGCAGCGGAAGGATATATACAACATAACTAATAATAATTTTTTTTTGGCTTAGTCATTTCTATAAATTAAAATGTACTTATAAAGATTTGGAGATAACAACAATAGGCATATCGCCTATTTACGGCCGAAGAAATCTTAAATCTTAATTGTGGCCATATAAGAGTGATCGCAATACAAGTAAATACGTTTGTATATTTAATTGTACAGTTTATGGAAGTTTCAATTTCAAAAAAAGAGATATATGTACATATTTTGTCCCGTAAAAGCATGCCTTTACTTCTTCTAAAAACTTCTGAGACAAAACAAGGCGAATAGAGTACCAGCTGGCATTATTAGCGTAAATTCTTAACATCTGCTTCAACCGACCCTAAATTATCTCAAAATTCTATACTTTTACACTTTTTTACATAAATTTTATATTCGTGATGTTGTTTTCCTGTTTCGTTTGTGTGTATGAAATTTTGATTGACAGCTGAAGAAAATTTAAAAGCAAACAGTTAGGGAAATTCCCAAATTATTGTTCAGTTGAAACAAAGTTTAGCATTTAGCCTCTTAATTTAGTTTTTAACACTGTCCAGACAAAATCTGCATTAAAAATACAAAAATAATTTCCTCATATTTTAGAGATTTGCACAAGTTCATATTGTGGAAGGATAAAATATAAATATAAATAAAATTGTATAAAAATATAAACTATATAATTTCCAAATAATGTGTCATTACATTAGCAACTGCTATTCTCATATTCATTGTATCATATTCGACAAATTTTGTCGGGCTGTGCTGTTCGTTATTCGTTCCAGTTGTGTTTATACCGTTAACCAATACCTCAGAGTTTTGAAGGTGATTTACTTGTTGGCATTTGCTTAGAATCAGTCCCACTGTGTTAAGCAGCACTAAAGTTTCACAACATGGCCTCTTCATATTGAAATATACTCGTACATACGTATGTATCCACATATATTTTTTCATTTGACTTCAAATAGTGTTTGTAATGAGAAAATTTGAGACCATTAATTTGTATGCACATGTGTGCGTGTATATTTTCTTATTTAACTCTCCAATTCTATAGCTGGTTTTGTTGTTATTTTTTTCTTTTTTATAATTTGTAAAAATACGCTGAGAGAATATATATCGTGGCATATATTTAAATGAATTTTTTACTTTGTAATTAATGTACTGCTCTGTAATAATTCCCTTTTATTTAATTTATTTTTTCGTATGAAAAAAAAGTAAAACAACAGCAACAGCATGTTTAAAAATTTGTTTTTAAGTGGTAGTTTATTATTATCAACATCATTTCACTACATTTGTAATTTTTATTTAATAAAACTTACTTGTGAAATTGAGCATAATTGAATATGAAATTTTAACTCATACTCGCCGAGCTATACCCAGACGTGGAAATTCACAGGATTATATAAACACATGTATGAAAATGTGTGCATTTTTATATGACTACAGCTGTGTTTGGTACAAGTATAAAGGAAGAAAGCAATTATATTGTATATTGTTAATAAGGTTTAAATGGGAGTGTAATAACAAATATTAATAATAATAATAAATGTATTTATTATCATAATTAAATTAATTGTATTTTTATTGCTATACGTTTTTGCTCATCAGCATACATTTCATTCAGATTCTTCTGTGGCTTCGCCAGCAATACAATTTGTTTCAACGTTTGTGCAAACATTTAAATTTATTTCCACTTTTTAATGGCACTGGTGATGCGATTGAATCTTTTTAAAAAACATTTCAAGGTGAGGTATTGATACATTTTTAAAAATAATACAATAGGACAGAAGTAAATGCATAATTCTGTCTAAGGCCATTAAAATCAAGGGCAATAAAACATTGAACATACTTATAACGTATTATGCAGACAATTGGAAAGAATTAAAATATAAAAATCGTAAAAAATGCTGTTAAAGTTATTGTAGTGTGAATGCTTTTATGTTAATATGCCTCTAATGCAATATATTTCTATAGGACTTGGAATTTTCGCAGGTACGTAAAACCAATAATTTAAGGGATCTGTGGAAATTTGAATACGTAACGAGCGGTTCATTTATAAATTTCTTCTATAAAAATTATGTAGAGTATTGTGCAAAGCAACATATTCAAATATAATTAATACATATCCTTTTCTTATACTGATTTTGATTCTGAAAAAGTGCGTTATATTTTCCTTTTTATTTATTAAAAATATTTGCACTTTAATGTTTTCTTTTGCAGTGCACTGTGGCCAATTTAAATTTTAGCGGGTAATATTTAAATATTTAATTTTCGCTTTTAGAATCCACGATTAAATTCCTCACACTTTGACGACATAAATGCCAGTAAGGAAAATAATAAAAAATGATGTATGTTTAGCTTAAAAATTAATACGTCAAAATAACATAAAAGACAGATTTCAAATCTCTAAAAATGCAATGTCAGAGTTGTACAAGAGTTAAGCTCTCTATCTTTCCATCACTTCACCACCTGTCTCTTCTCAACACTATCCTTTTTGAAATAGTTCCAGCGTAATGCATTGTATACGTAGGTGTATCTGTTGAGCACTGGCCCATTTAACTTTTTTTTATTGCTTTCGTTCTGTGCAGTACTGTATGGACCTTTATTAAATTTTAAAAAGCATAACTGTCAGTACAATTGTATCTAATTGTAGTTCAATTTAAAAGTATATATTTATGGGGTCCATAAAATAATTTAATGGTGGATTTGTCTTCTGAAAGCATAAGGCATTGTTCCATTTTAATTGAAGTGTGACCAAAAAAAAATGTTTCTTCTTTAAGCCTCCACATAATTTCAGCACAACTTCGTAGACTTGAAATTTTATTTCTTAATCTGCTATTCTATACATTTTTGCTTTCGCTGTGTTGGTGCTAAAATTCTAATATATTTTCCTATAACTGTCTCTTCCCACTCTTAGTAATAAATAGTTTTAGTGTGTTGGCATTTGTATTTTATTGCAGTATAAAAGTCCTACAAAAATTACCAAATTTAACAGATCATAAAGTCACGTAAGAGATATATACCAGAGCAAAAGAAAAATTAGTTGCCAGAAAACGAAAAAATAAAAAAATAGGATATAAGAAAAAAGAAACAAAGTTATCATAAAAAAAAATTTTCAAATAAATAAATAAGAAAGCTAAAACTTGGTAAAACTTAACTGATGTTAACATTGAATTGCTTTTAAAAGTAATTGGTCGTAAAAATACTAAATTATTTAATTCAGGTGAAAATAAAGTTTGGCAAAGACATCCCAACATACCCCTTAAATAAATACTTAAAGGAATATAAAGGAATATTTGATACTGATGCGATATTTTCCAAATCAATATTTAAACGTTTTCAAACTCAATAGAAGAAAAGAGAAAAATACTCCTTTTTATTTTATGATGTTTTCTTTTGTATTTTGTTTGAATTGAATTCCAAAAGCATATCTGCAAAACAAAATAAGGAATAAATTCTTTATCCAACAATAGAAATAACATCATACTATTTAATTCAATTTGTTTAGTAACGGCCTAATGCAAAAGAACTTTACTCGGGTTGGTAAACCACTGCTAATACTATTTTCACACTAACTGGTATTAAAGCAAAACTTGGTTTTACGTTCAAACCAACTATTAAACCTGGTTTTATCATATAAAAATATTTTCTTAAACCTATTTTTGAATTGGTTTTAAGTTGATGCAATAAAATACAACCTTTATTTTCATGTACTAAAGGCAGTGCTACCAAGTTAAAAACTTGAAAACAGCTGGCGGTCAATGAAATAACAAAAAAAAATAATAAAGGACAATGTGGTAAACAAAGTCCAAGGTGTCTTTAACAAGGTTGTATTGAATGGAGTTGTTGTGCTACCGCCGAGATATATCAAGAACAACTAATGCAAATATTACAAAAACAATGTGTTTTTGATGGTTTTTGTACAAACGTAGGTACAGCAAAAAATTGCCGCCTGTTTTAACAACTCCACCATGTTTGATACGCCATGATAAAGTCCAAGCCGTCTTTAACTAGATGGTGTTAAATAGAGTTGTTATACAACCATCCACGTTTTTTGTCCGCGATATGTCAAAAACAACTGATGCAAATATTTCAAAGAAAATGTGTTCTACTTATGAACAAAAAGTTTGTGTAAGATTTTTAATTTTTTAAAATCATTTGATTTTGAATACAAAGTTTATTCTCACCAAAAACAGAATTTTTAAACAAGTTTTTGACGTTTGTTGCACAAACGTAGCAAAAGTTTGCCACCTATTTTAACAACTCCACCTTTTTTGATACGCCTTGACAAAGTCACTACCAACGTCTATACATATATTAGGTATGTACAATTCGCCATGTGTTTTACAAGTATTTTAGACTTGACTGTCAACATTTTTTCACATTTTACTCATTTGTTAAATTTGAGAGAGCGCGCAATTAACAATTTATTTTGAGAGAGGTTTGCAAAAGCAATTAAGGCCTACTTAAATGAAATTAATGTTTTTGTTGCCATTGTAGCCTGTGTGTGCTTACTTTTGTTTTTGACATCCCAAAATTAATTTACATAAACAAGATGCCTGTTGTTTTTTGTGTTGTTCATTATTAAGTGCTGCATAGAAAAAGATGCTATTTGGTAGAGCATAATGAAAATGCTTTCATCGTTAAAACCTGATTTAATTAAATTTATAGTGAGAATACAAAATCAGCTGTTTGTGCTTTTGACTTTTCGTGTCAAAACAATATAAACAAAATTCCTTAAAGCTGCATGATGCACATTAGAACCGGGTGGCTCGCGAACGAACGGGTTTAATTAAACGAATCACACAATTGACCGAGATAGTCCGCTCTTTTTACTGAGCATTTTTGGCTCCTTGTCGTTAAATTTCTATTGAAGTTTTCAAATCTTCCTTATTTTTATTTATGTCGTTGATACGAGTATTCAACTCGTCCGTTTCAGTTGCTTAAAGAATGTAATATTTAAGGCTATATTTATTATCATTTATTTATTTCATTTTGTAACAAGGGTATCCTTTTGACCAATATAAAGATATATTACAACATTATATTTAAACAGCAACTATTATAGGTACGTGTATATTTGAAAATTAAATCAAATAATTCAAACTGACCAACATCCCACAAAAGAAGACGTCTTCATACCATAAAAAATGGCCTTTAACAAATAGTAATATAATTAAGAAATCATAGGCTAGTTTTAAGATGAAGGAAAATTAACCCCAAATTTTTTGTTATATTTTTTGTAGTAAAGCATTCGATGATTTGAGAAAAACACTAAGTTCACGTTTTAAGGTGTTAGTTGACATTGAAAGTCTTCGTAAATTAATAAGTAGATGGTTCCATAATTTGACAGATTGTACAACAAAAGACAATTCATACGGTGTATTAACTGTTCCTGTGATTAGTATCTGTGGGTTTCTAATTCATTTCGTGAATGGTATTTTGCGTACAATATGCACAGCGTACTGAAATTTAAGAATTTTAAACAAATAAATCAATAAACAGAACTTTAAGAAGTCATCAAAAGTTAAATTCAAAAAGCAATATGCATAATTAGACAAATGTGCTCTTGCTCTCATTCCGTAAACAAATCCAAAACAATCCAATGAATAACAGTGCTAATTTTCAAACTATTACCAGCATTGTAATTCACATACTTTTTTTTCTATCTTGGATCATTGCGATGCATTGTGCTGCGGCATCATAAGACAGTTAGGAACAGATTATCGTACTTATATATTCGCAAATATGCTTTCAAATGATATAACCTTCGCAAAACCTTGTAGATCCAACAAGAAATACGAATTATTATTTTATAATTATATTATAATATTATTATTATATTATGTGCAGCCGTGTTCCCTTGTTGTCAAAATTATTGCTGTCATATAAACGTGTGTATTTAATTTTTGACATCTTGAAGTCGGTTGCTTGAATGGCAAGGCACCCGGGTACCTTTAGCATTTTAGGCATAATTTTTTTTATAGCAGTTGATGATTCACAAACTTGAAACTTGTTGAGAACTCATAACTTTCAAGAAATTTTAAATAAATACATTGAGCTAACGAAATATTTAGAAAGGGCGTGGCACACCAGTTTACTGATAACACTCTTAGCAGTATGGCAAGGTACCTGGGTATCTTCATATAAAGATGTCTTTAGTGCAATAAAAAAAATAAACAAAAGTTGATATAAAAATGTCAAACTGACATAATTATTTGGCAAATGAAAAATTGAGGAACAAAAACTTAGTTCACCGCTATTTGAATGGCCGAAAAGAAACACCTTCAAGAGTACGGCAAGTTACCAGAGTACGTACAGTTTGTAAAAAAAATCTTTTCAAAACTTAGAAAAATTAAAAAGTTTAAGAGAAACTCTTATTTGCAAGTAAATTATATAACTTTTATAAAATTTTTTCCTTCATGTATTCAATTGAAGATGTTTATAAAGACTTTGCACAAAAAAAAACCAAAATTAATTTAAATAACAAAATAATAATCGTAATTTAAAAAATACTTCAGTTTCTACGCTGTAAAATAAATGTTTTCAAAATTGTGTTAAATTTAATTAAATTTATTCTAAATGGTAAAAAAAAAGATTTGAGGGTGCTAATACTTGGTGTGCCCTTCTTTAGCTTTTAATTAGAACTTCTAAGCGTCTAGACATTGAATGGATAAGCTTTGGTATATCGTAATTTTCAGGTATTTTTTCCCACTCTTCTTTAATAAATGTTATTTGTATTTTGGTGCCCTTTTTCCGACTTTTTTCTTTGGGTGGACCCATGAATTTTCTATAGGGTTTAAGTCTGGGCTTTGTGCTGAGCTATCGATCACTTTTGTACAATTATATAACAACCAGGATCTACAAATATATGCCTTATGCTTCGGGTCATTATCCTGCTAAAATTTATACTTGAGCTTTTCTGGGTCAACAAAACCGAATTTCCGAGGGGTATTATATTTTTATTTTCTAAAGCCGTCAGGGGTTTTCGCCAAACTTTTTGAGGTCCATCATGGTAGTAAAGCATCACTTTCGTTTCGTCACAAAAAATAACATCATCCCAGTGCTCCGGAGGTAAAGAAAGGTGTTCAATGGCAAACTTATACCTTTTTCAATATTTACCGCGGATAGCAAAGGTTTTTTCCTGGTAACTCTTGAAGAGTATTTATGGTTTTGTAGCACATTTCTAACAGTCTGAGAGGGATACTTACTCCACATTCATTACTGATGTTAAGTGCAATTCCTATAGTACTGAAATGTGGATTCTCATCAATCATTTTCAAAATTTTCTTTTCAATTCGCCGAGTTACTTTTTTTGGTCTGCCTGGTGTTTCTCTTGGTTCAAGTCTTCCTTCTTTTTCAGCACGGTTAATAACATTATATACCGTCCTTAGGTTAAGAAAGAACATTTCAGCAATTTCTCTGTGAGATTTTCCTTTATAGTAATTAAAATACACCAGTTGGGTAATGTCTTTGTTCAGTCGCTTTCCTGGCACAGTTTATATATAATTGGGTTATCATTTGTTTATTCTCTGAGCTTAATTTAATGAATAAAAGACAACTGATACTCTTAGCGTCCGTATAAATCTATTATACGCACTACATATGCAAAAAACGAACGGTTCTTTCTTCTCTTTGCATTTTTGAAAACATTTTTTTTACACTGTTTAAAGTATGCAAAATTATTTTGTAGCGTTGTTGTTGTAATATGTTCATAAATTTGTCAAAGTTTCGACGCCTGCTTGTCGACAACATACAAAACAACAGTTGTAAAAAAAAATTCACAAATATAATGATATTGTTGTTGTAAATATCTATTTAAATTTAAATTCCTAAAAAAAATTTGCTTTGAAAACATTTTTTTTACAAACTGTATGTAGAAAACCTATTGGAAACCAAAATATCGGTAACAATAGATTCAAAGTTTATTTTGAATGCATGTGCATTGTATACCTCAGACTTATTTTATACAGATATTTGTGCAAAAGGTATTGGTTTCCAACACAATTTTCTGAGTACCTTGTCATGCATTTAATGCTGTTTTATTTTTGTCACTCACATAAGGGTTAAACTATACAAAATATATTCAGTATATCCGACTATACGATAAAATTGATAATCGTTTTTCTGAATCGATAACTATAAGGAAACAATTGCGACTGATGGTGTTGCTGGTATCAACATGTAAAATTTGTTGAAGCATACATCAGCTAAGATAGCTGTTTGGATATTAGTTTGTCAACATTGGTTTGTTAATTTTAATGTCCGCAGTAGCAGGCGTGAACTTCAAGTCTCAAGTAAGAAATTTTCCTGCATACGCCCGAGCCGTTCTCCGTTTGTATTCTTTGCGATGATATTTCACTTTGTAAATTTATAATATTCCCCCAAATTAAAAATTAATAAATGTGGCAAAAAATTGTGATTTTGTTTTCTTTGGCGCTTTATTTCATTTCCTTATTTCCTGGAGCTTTAATTAGTCGTAAAGTTACCCACAACAATTTCTTTCCTTTATTAGAAATAAGTTATAAATAAAAGAATTATATGAATTTATTACATCCTATAATATTGCTTTACCAGCTACTACAATTACAATTCTACCTTGTCGTAAAATAGAATATTATTTTGCCTTTTTGTAGCCTTTTACTGAACGAACTTCTCTTACGGTATTTGCCTGGTAACATTTAATTAATGCCACTTGTTTCTTTAAAACATTAACTTAAACAATCAATAATTGTGAGGTTACATGCGAGGAAATACGGCAAGTAGCAAAGAAATTATATTAATAAAAATGATGGTAATAAACGAATAAAACTATGAGAAATTAAAATGAAACGTTGTGTGAAAAGAAAATGGAAATATTTTTTTGCAATTGCAGTTGTGTGTAGTAGATGTGTGAGAGCACTCGTGTGTATGTGTGTATAAGACAGCAAACAAATATACATTTTTTTAAAGAAAAATTTCATTTATGCATGCAAAGTCCTTCAAGTAAGAAAATAACAAACATTAATTCAGGGAAAAATATTTGTAAGTAGAAAATTGGAGATATAAATGCACTGTAGCGTTTTTTTAGGTTTTGGAATTCAGAATAGCCAGAAATTCAGAAAAATATAATGTCAATTGAACTTTGTGTTTTTTTGTTTGTTGTATTAAAATGTATTAAAATATATTAAAATGTCCGATTGAGATGAAATTTTTTATTCCGGTTTTATTGATATGCTTCAATTATGTCGTGCTTTAATGTCGTATGTTTTAACAGAAGTGAGTCTTCCTCTAAAAGATATCACATCCTGCAATTTATAAGGTTGCTGTTGGCTGGAGTTGGTGGTAACGCATTGATTCTCCAACCGCAAATCATGAGTTCAATTCCTCTGTCAGTCATCATAATATTTTATGATGTGAATTAAACTAATTATTTAAGCTGCAGGTCCTTTTTATATATATAATATTTATTTGTATTTCAATATTTCGCTACTCCTTTGTGTAGCTTCTTCAGGAAAATTGTTTTTTTTTTAAATTTTTCTGAAGAAGCTACACAAAAGAGTAGCGAAATATCGAAATAAATATAAATATTATATATTTTTTCTTAATACTTTTTTTTAACCTTAACGAAATATCGAAAATATATATAAAAATAATAAATATAAAGAAAAAAAAAACCTTAAAGCTTAAAAAAATAGATTGTTCAAATAAATATTATATATATAAAATGGACCCTTTTTTTCTTAACTACCTGCATATCGTACAAAAGAAAAGATTTTGTTGATAAATACAAATGAAAAAAATAAACTTAATTGGTATCGAGCTGCATTACAATCTCGAATTTTACTATCACTTTTGTCGTATTACATACATACATATATAAAGATCTAAAATTCAGGTGTTTGCCTTAGTTCTCCACCCAATGAGATTATTTAAATGCATGTGCGTATTAGCTAAAAAATATAATTATTTCAATAAAATATAAGTATATGTGGACCCTGCGATATCAGTTAACGGTTAAAGTTACAAAAATTAATTTTTTTTCTTCGTTTCTAATAACAGAAATACATTTAAAAACGGGGAATAAGTTTAAGTTGATATGGATTGACGTTGGCTTCTCCTTTGTTCGCTCGGAATCACAAGAGGTAATCCGGTTTGCATCAAATTTATAAGAGCTACGAAAGTCGGAACGACGATAATATTGCAGATTGAAATCTGAGCCTCAGTTCGCATCCACCCTTCCTTTAAAATAAAATATTTTGCATGTTACAGTGAATTCTTTTATATTGATTAAAGTTCACATTTGTTCGTTCCCCATACCTGGTTTTTCACTTCATTCCACTGTACAATTTTGTAAAAGTACGAAAAAAACTTGTAAATTATGTTTGTGTCAGACTCATAAACAATATTTTGAATTTGCATATAATTTTAATTATAAGTTGGAGCACAAAACAAAACAAAAAAAAAATTTAAAATAACATTAAACGAACTAAAAGAACAAAAACAAAACATCTATTTCAAGGGAAAGCGAGAACGCAAAGCAGTGAACAAAGAAATAAAAAAAAAACCAAAGAAACTTCATTTAAAGTGTTGAAATATTTACGAGTATTTGTCATTTTCATAACAATGTTTAGCCAAGGCATTCATACACACTCAAATACACTCACCCAAATAAGTGTATGGAAATGTAACCTTAAAAAAGCAACAACAATACACACACATTCGTAACTAAATACAATAAATTTCTGTTTTAAATTCTGCTACAGCTCGCAAACTAATGGTGGCTGCGGAAGTAGTGACGTTGGCGTAATTTTATTGTTCAGCTGCAAAGAGAAGACAGAAATATTGGTTTGAATTTTTTAAGCGGTTAAAGTTACACTTCATTTCTTTTATTATTATTTTTTTTTGTTTTCATTTATACTTGTAATTTCGCACAAACATGCCACAAACACACTCATAGACAACGCCACGCATGTACTCAGTTCATATCCAAAAAAACTAAGAGATTCCTACGAGAGATAGAGAAGTGCAATGTACCTTTGTCTTTGAAGAAGGTCCTTTCCTTTTGTCTGCATCTGTCGTTTTTGTTGTTGTTGTCTTAAAGAGTTTATTTTTTTCTTTGTTAAAGGTTTTTCTTTGCATCTTAACTTTAGTGCTGAGAAGAAATTGTTAGTTTTATTTTGTTGTACAATATTATTTTAGTTTGTAAAAGAATAATGGAGCAGTTTTACCAATCTTTTTAAACCATTCGTGTACGAAGTGAAAGAAATTCTCGCCTATTGAACGTGCGATAAATTTAACCGCATGTAGGGGCTAAAGTATCGTAATGATTCTTATTTATGGGCAGACCATACAGAGGCAATGGGCGGTAATCGCTATTGCCTAAAGACTGACCATTGTGCTTTTTAGCCACTCCTTCATGGTGTGCCCCTGCTTTCGATAATGACCTTTTGGAAACATGTGTTGAGAAAACATCATCCTCACAGGTGGCTAAAGGAAATGCGAGCACGAAAAGCGACCTAGGTCCCGATGAAATCATCGACATCAACTCAGAAGAGGAAGATTAAGTGCATCGGAGAGGACGGCTGCAGCAGCTGAAACCAATGGGGCAAAGGGAGAAGTGTCTATCTCGAAGGTGAAAACTGAAGCAGCACAGGTGTTCTAGTCCTACGGAATTTTTATCGCTACCGTATGGTCAATGCACCAATTGAGCTCCATACAGAATTCTATTCTGTATTCGAACGGGAAGAAGCAGACTGGTGGTACCAAGCCCAAATTCAATATCTGCACTTTCCACCCAGTGCATCTCTCTTGTGGGACTGATGGAACCGGGAAGTGGATCAGTCAGTTGAATCATTCGCTAGAGTAGGGCCATAGATCGAAGCGCAGTTGAAGATGGTACAGGAGGTGGATATACCGCACCCCGAAAACCTCATCGGTCGCTTCCAAGTGCTGAATAGAACCACTACTGAGGGCTTACTGAATCTTCTCGATGTTCAGAATAAAGAAGAAGCGTGAGGAACTGGTGTGTCCTCAATAGGGTGTTGAGAGGCTCGATGGTTAAAATTACAATGGCAATAGACCCAGTCTCTGCCAAAGAAATATCAGCTCACAAAGATTGGCTGAGCTATGGATTAGGCAGGATTCAGATAAGGCCGAAATTGAGACAGCGGGCAACCATTGCCAAGAAGAGTGCGCGTTGATGGCACAGTTAACAAAAGCCTCCAGAATACAGGAAAGACAAATTAGGTGTCTTCAGTAAATCTCCATCACGAAAGGCAATCCTCTGATGTGCTGGTGAGGAAATTTATCATCGAAGTCTTGGATGTAGCTCTCATGTAAGAACTATGGCTGCACAACGGGGTCATTAATGTCCTTCAAATAGCAAACGTTAAGTTAATATATGCTAACGGCTATAGCAGCTTTGGCAGCTATGGCAGCTATGCTAATTAATTATCAAACAAAATTTATTCTTATTCCATAGCTTATGACTGGAGACTTGGTTGCAGTAAGGGCAAAGGTCCCCTAGAGCAAAGGTGCACATGATGTAATACTAGCCTCTGCTTACCTACCGGGAGATGTGGAGGAGGGCGCCAGACATAGAGGTTATGGCTCTGGTGGACTACTGCCGACAAAATCATCTGCGATGGCTACTCTGCTGCGATGCATGGGAAAGTGTGGACATCAATGCAAGGTGTCATATATAAATCAACAAACTGGTCTTAATGGAAATTTGTACTCTGAGTCTTTGGTAGTCCATATAATCTGGGAGCCACCGCAATAATACTAATAATAATAATATTTACAACACGATTTGGTGCAGCGGCCACAATTGGTTTACGTGGCTGCTGTCAGTGATTCGAGTAGAATCGCGAGATTCCGTTTCGAAAATACCGCTCACTCATGCGAGTCCTAACCCATGTAAGCGATTCCTCGCTATGTTCATCGGTACGATGTACTAAACCCAGCCTGCCTTGATGCATCGAATAAGGTCACCTATAACCATATGCGACAACTCCAATAGTTCGCCCAGTACATATTGGGTCACAGCATAATGAGAGTTACATAAATTTCTAAATTTCAATTTCTTTACACCAAATGCCGGCCATTATGCCGGTTAAAAGTTAATGATTTTCCCAATCAATAATTATGATACTGAAAAGTCAAACTTAAACTTAAACATCACTCTGTGAAAATCATACATTAAAATTACCCCTTGCGTACTAAGTTCTTATTCTCAGGAAAAAAAAAACTTATATTGCTTAGCAAATGGTGCTTATTTTATATTCTAATTTTTTGTTTTTCCTTTTTACATCTTCCCATTTTGATTTTCACAAACCTCTAGAGATTCAATATTGCCATGGCAACATTCATGCATCGACCCTTGAGTAGGAATGTGTATTTGTGCATTTTATATGCTCCATTGCTGTATTTCTACTCAACTATGATAAAATAAATAAAAATAAAATTAAATAGAATGGAGAAAAGAAGAAATGAAAAAAAAAACAATAAAAGAATGATCCCTGATTTCTCTCTAATTTTTTCGCTTTGTATTCCGTATTTGCAGAGTGTTAAGTTTATGTAACTTATTTAAGTTTTCCCCATTTTTATAAACTGTAAGTATTTATAGATTACACTTAGTTCTAGCATTTCCATAAGGATTTTTCCACTAACTTCAGATCAAAAGTATTCGTGCTAACAAACCCTTTTATTTGTCTTTTCCCCAAACACGTTTTTCAACTTAGGAAAGTTACAGAATGAGTCTTTAATTGGCAGCAGTGCAAATAAATGCAGCAATTGTTATCTATTACATATTAATTCATGTGTATTAAGTATTTATACATACAATGTGTGTGTATGTACTTATATATTTATATATTTATGCGGAAGTTTTAAATTACTTTTAAAGTTAAATGGAAAATTAATATTTACTTTGGGAATTTATATACCACAAGCTATTGATGCAGTTCTAGTCGCTGTAGGATTTTGGTTTTTGGGGAGGTACAGAGGATGGGTATCGAACTCAATGCAAAGAAGGCTCCAAGTTTTGATATCATAAGTAATAAACTGCTCATAAAAATGCCTGTCTTTGAAATGAGAATTATTATTTTCAGTTTTAGTTGTATTTTACGAATCGTATATTTTTAATTAATTATTTTACAGCTCTGCTTTTTCCACGTTCTTTTTTTTTTTTTTTTTTTTTTTTTTTTTTTATCTGGGACCAGCACTCAGGAGATGACTCCTACACATGCGAAGCATTGTGCTGGAACTTTTTTAGGAAAGGGATAGTAGGAGAAACCACAGGAGGTGAAGCTTACTTATTTTTGCAGCTCTGCTTTCGCACGTTCTTTGTTTAGCAGTGCTGAAGCTTCGGTTCAGTAGCCATTTTTATATTATTATTTTACTTCGCCGGTGCTACACAATATCGACGAAGGAGGGCGTTCTGATGTGATTGTGGATTGCTATCAGCTGACCTTCCGGCAACAACTGACTCACAAAGACACACTAATGCACATCAGAAAAATGCGAGATTTTTTTTTTTTTATATAATTTTAGTCTGAAACTGAGGTTGAACATATTTCTGTTTTTGGTTTTGTAGTCAACGTGCTGACTACCATCCATCGTGCCATCGCCACCCACTGTAATAAAAAGTACGATGGCTTAAATGATTCCCAAGCTAATCCGAATACAGGCTGTAATAGGCTAACGATTATTATCAACAATATCAAAACTTTTTATATTAAATGCGCATAGGTGTATTCCACACAATTAATTTTACTTTAGAATTAGAAAAAGTGATGAGAAAAGCATTCGAAGTGCAAAAAATATTGTACCGCATTTTAATTAATGCTTCTCAAGTCTTCGAAGGCATAGGGCTTGCTACAGAAACTGCAATTTAATTTAGGTTGGGTGGCCGACCTTTCCCGAAGAAGAACGGCCCACTTAGGCCAGAGCTTAGGCCCATTGCAATATCACAAGTTGAAACAGTATAGAGTCTAGCCGGGAATTGAAGCCGCACCTTCAGATTGATACGAGAAATGCTCATGCACTATGCTGCGGAGGCAGCCGTAGCTTAATTTACCAATGATTATAAAAACGATGAGAGAAATTTGGAGTTGGTTTATTGCTACCGATTTGTATTTAAAATATACATACATATGTACTTATGACATGCCAATAATTAAAACCCTCACGAACCATTACGATACCCAGCAGACGTTTTCCTCCGTTCGAGTTAACAATCAATAAGTTTCTCAACAACCCAGCAAAATATTATCGAAATTTAGAAGCACTAAAAGCTGTCGGAAGCAATACTTTGCATAGTTAGAAACAAATGCTTACAAGAATGCTGCCGAAATCGACTAAAGTAAGTGAATACACAGTTTATAGGCGTATCAATGCTTAAAAAAATGTATTATTGTGCGTTTGGTTTTTGGAAACGCAGAGTAATGCTTCAAAGCGGTTCGTCGCGAACAAAAATACTGCATTATAAAAGAGCAATTGCAATTGGTTCCACTATGTTGTATCTCTTATAAAAATGCTTCCAGGCAAGCATGATTATTTGCTGGGAAGTGAAGTTAAAATATGCAAAAAATATGATGTGCAGTTTTATCCGCGTTCAACGTTTTTCTTTACATAACGCGACCATGATGAAATGGACTCAAGTGGGCTGGGCTTTTATTATCACCGGCGACCAGCCTACCTAACTTAACCTAACTTATTAGTTCTGGTCTGTTAAGTCCAAATAAGCATTCTCGCAAAATTTGAAGTTTTTCCAGAAATAAATTTCTTGATTGTTCTTCACTCATATTGCTAAATTTTGTAGTAATTTTCAATATATTTTTTATTTTTTATTTATTTATTTTATTTATTTTATTTATTTTCAATATATTTCTTTTGCTTTCCCTCTAAAATTTTTACAATATTCCAAAGGGCTTCTTGCATTTTCTGCGACGATATGCACTAACATACAGACGGTTAAACATACTCGTAATTGAATTTACATATTTAGCATCATTTTATATTTAAAATTATTTTTAATATTTACACACATAGTTAAAAAGAATTTTCTTTGGTGTTTATAGAAATTTAAAATAATTATTGTTGGACATACGATATGCAGAATATATAAATTTTATTTTCACAGAAATGCATAATAAAATTATTTTTAGGTGTTATAAATTCGTACATAAACATTTTACTGGGAAAATATACGAGTACGTTTAATTTAAAGTTAAAATGAAATTTTGTAAACGTGAGCAGAAATTTGAATGCATTCGAAAATAAATATCAAAATACGATTGAACTTAGATGAGCCCTGAACACATACACAAATATGAATTTCCTTACGGTGAGCCATTTCTTATTGAAATAAATGAATGATTTAAAATCAAAACACATTTTTAATGGCCCTTTAGTGAATTGTGAATTGCGTGCGCTTTTTTTATATTTTATTTAATTTTATTTTTGAATTGGTTTTTGTTTACAATTTTGTAGGAGGAGTATTGAGTTTGTCCCTGGTCATAAATTAGGATGGCAATAGTGCACGTAACATAATAATCATCAACGAAATAATTTGATTATTTTCAAACTTTTTTCTTTTAAATGGAACTTTGGCAATCAACGAGTGTGGTTGTAAAATGTAGAACGTTTATTAGATTTAAATTTCTTTACTAGCCAAAAATATATTTAGTTTATGTATGAAGATTTAATTGCCGGTTTTGCTCCTCCACTTTATTTCGGGATTCGAATTTTCCGCAACGTATTATGGAAAATTGCTCCTGGATCGAGTTAAACGCGTACAATTTAAGCAATTTTAGGCATGTTTTTAAGTCAAATAAAATTAGGTTGTGTTTTGTTCTAAGAGCAGCTTCTCCATATTGGAGGATCACTTGGGCCCGACAGCTCGATTCCACAAGGCCCCGATATCTTCAGAGAATCCATGACAGACACAGCTAAAGTTTAATAGCTTCAGCACCACATTCAAATTCACATTTAAACTATTTCATCTTTGCTTATACGTTGGGTTAGGTTAGCTGGGCAAGTCGCTGGTGAAAATGAAGAGCCCATCCTACTTGATTCCAATTCGTTATGGTTCTGTTGTGATAGCTGTAAAGGCTAAGAGAAAGAGGATATAATAGTGGAGAATAGGATAGAATAGGTCAAGAAGAGATGCAACACTGGACGAGGAAGCGATAGAGTGCGGAGGATCCAGTAGGAACCGAAGAAACCAACGATGCGACGAATACGGTGGAGCTAACGCGACTACTAACCGCTGCTGCTAATACTGGCTAACAAAATTTAAATTTTTTTCCCTCACGAAAACTCATATCAAATTGAATGAATATACTACGGCCATCAAGCAATAATATATTAAGGAAAAAAATTTAGCACGTGATATCGAAATTAGCTACACTTAAAGAAATTAATATTTAATTTACAATAAATAATTATTATTTTCGTGAATATTTTGCATCTGGTAGGTCTCCTTTAAGTTACCAACAATAATTTGGTAAAGCCATGGACTCTATTTCCTTTAGTAGCGCTTCTAAATTAAGGAAATGTCTTGATGAAACCCCTCATCTTGTTCATCGCGTACAGATTCCAAATTTGCAGGAAAGAAATCCAGATGAGAATGCCACATGTCAATGCACATATTAAACCCCAAAACTTTATATGACATTAGAAATTTTTTATTAATGCCTTTTAAGCACTTTCATGATTAAAACATAAAAGAATCATACATGTTACAAAACATATATGTAAAGCTCAAGATTTATCTTGATGCGATACAGTAAAACCATAATAATCTAAATAATATTGTTAAATTAATAGCGTGAAATTTCTACTATGAGATGTAAAAGTTAATTCTTCCATCACTTTTGTGGTAAATTTACTATGTAACTAACATAAATAAAATGCAAGTTAGTGGAATACAGTAGCCATATATACCCAGTGAAAAAAGTGCTTCCAAAGAAGTTGATAAGATCCTGAACTAGTGATCCGGGAGTAGTGCAAAATCAGTTTAGTTTCACTTCTTTTTATATAGGGTTGTCATTGCCGGAAGTTATCTTTTTTAATGCCGAATCATTGAATTTGAAGTAATGCTCGTGATATTAAGTAAATCTACTTTTTCAATATTTCTTATAGGGATTTCGATTCTCAAAAAGTGCATAGTACTTTTCACTTTGTTAGAAATACTTGTACTTTAGCCTTTTTTTTAAAGTGCTTCAAAATGGCTCCAAAATGAAACAATAAAGTGCAGCTGTTTTGAATGAAAAGGGCAAAATCAGGCAAAAAATGCAAAGCACCGTTATATGTACATAGCATTGGAACTAATTTTTTATCACTCCTACGAAGTTATGAAAAGTTGCTTATTGTTTTGCTTTAATGCAGAAGCAGGTTATGGATAAGTTCAAATTCTATAAAAATTCTAATCTTATTTAATTTATTTTATCGAAATGCAATTTTATTGTTATTTTTATTATTTTTTCTATTTTTTTGACCTTTTTTTATATTAATATCACTAATTATTTAAGCTGTAGGTCTTTTTAATATATTTAATATTTATTCTGATTCGATAATTCGCTACTCCTTTGTGTAGCTTATTCAGGAAAATTGGTTTTTGTTTATAATGAAAAAATATTTTTTTAAAATTCACAATATAGGAAAAGTTCTTGACAAGAAGGAGTAGCGAAATATCAAATCAGAATAAATATTAAATATATAGCTTAAATAATTAGTGTTATTGTTATTTTTATTACTTAATTTTTTTACGATTAAATAAATAATAAATAACAGAGTCAAAAGATTATACATACATATGTATATGTACAAATATATATATAAACTAGATCACGGTTAAGCCGTTTCGGAAGAGTTTAACTACAAACACCGCGAGAATTGTATATATTAGAAATAAACATAAACACATTTTTTAGAATAAAGGCATTTTCAAATTAATTGACTGCATGTTGTTCTTAAGAACTTCCTGAGAAGTTGAAAGTATATTGATATTTCGGAAGTAGAACGAAAGTAGTTCGCAAGGAATGACTGCTAATATTTTTCACTGGGTAGTTATTCAAATACAAACACGTGTATTGAGGTTAGAAATGAATATACAGCTGTCACAATAATTATTAAACTGGACGTGGCTGGAACGAAACTAGATATATTTTTTAAATGAAGGTGTGCCAACATAAATAAAAATCATTACGTGAAATAAACTGTGTTTACCAGTGTAATTTATGTTTGCATATACATATATATTTTTTATTAGTCTCACTTCTTTTTTTATTTTGACCTATATTAAATTTTTTAATTATATTTATTTTTGAGCGATGGTCTTTTTTATTAAACGTTTTTTTCAATTATTTATTTTCAATATTTCGCTAACAAATATATATTTTTTTTTATATATTTTGTCTAGGACCGACTCCTACACATACGATGCATTGTGCCGCAACTAGGAAATAAGGTTTTGGGAGAGATGTAGAGTGTGTAGTGTTTATGGAATTTCAGTTTGAATTTACCCACGTCAAAAGTGACAGGAAAAATGTCTGCTGGTGGGCTATTCCATATACGTGCTGTTCGGCCAAAAACGAATTTTCGCTGTAATACTTAGTGCGGTTCACTGGCAAATCGACCACAAATTGTGTTACAAATTATTTATTTAGTGTTGAGAGCATCAGGGAGTGCAGGATATTGGAAAAATTAAAAAAAGTTCTACACAGAAAATGTAACGTTTTAGACACGTGCTTGTTGAACGCATTTACCGCAAGTATTTGCTGAATTATCGATTTTTCGTTAATGAAGGCAGTGATTTACGGAAGTCTCCACTTTAAAATTTCCAGAGATTTATCTTCTGAACCACCACTAGACTGCACTTCACTAATATTTTTTGTTAAGTTTTTTATTGCATAGGAAACGTTTGAAGTACTTTTATGTCAATTTAATTTTTCGGCTTAAATGCTTGAGGGATACCCATCAACGTTATTTCAATGTAAAAACTGTTCGCATAGTTTGCATGAGTAATACTTGCTTTTTTTCCAATGAGAATTTCTACACGTGCATAACAAATTGCTTGGAAATATTAAAAGAGAAATTGTTCATAACCTTAAGAGTCTCAAAGGAATTCAGTGTAACTTCCTTCACTCTTCACATCGTTTAGTTGTTTAAATTTCCTTGCTTGGAAATGTTGCAGAACAAAAGCATGACAACAATTTTTATTGTTCTATGTTCAATAAAATGAACTCATAAGAAATTAATTTTAATGTTAATCCGATCCGGCACAAAATCACAGCATTTTGGCTACTAGCCAATGTACTTGTGGGTTAGAATTACTGTTGTGTTATAATGATTGAAAAAATTTGCATTTTCTTAATGAATAAAATGCCAACAAAGTATACCATTCACATGCTAAACAAGTTCATTGTTTTGCAGGAGTCTACTTATTATCGGCTGGTTAATTATAAACAAAATTGTATCAATTGAAATTGGATGCCAGCTTGTTTGGCTTGCTTAAGTAAGGACTTTGGCAGGCATTGTATTATCCAATTGTTCATGCACAATCATGTTTGCGGTTTCTTTGTTGTAATTTTATACATTTCTTAAAAGTATTTAGAAAATCGTGTAGATTTACTAAATTACAGATGGTGGATTAATAATGTTGCCTTCAGCACAAAGGTTTACAAGAAACATATATATTTTTTGCCACTGATTTGAATAATTATTAACTCAAAAGTTAAGTTTAACATAAATATCAATTGTTAGTGTCAATGAAATAAATTTATAAATTCATTTATTACCGTGTACAAGAAACATCCAAAGTGTAACTCCTTTGTGGCTTCAAAAGTTCTAGAAAAACTAACAAAATGTCCCGAAACATTAGAAATAAATAGAAGACTGCTATGCGCTTATATTTATTAAGTAACAGGTTGTCCAACCGTAATGCACGATGGTAATTGTCACAAATTCAACCACGGAGAGGTACAGAATTGTGCAGCCCGAAAATGGGCTCTCAAATCAAAATGCATTTCGTGCACTTCGTAATTTTGAAAAAAAGATTTGAATTTCCATGCTTACATGGTTCAATTGACTCAAGAGTTGAAGCCTAATGCCCATTGTGGTATATTTGAAATAAAAAGTCTAAGTCAATTAGCCAAGAACTAGTCAAGAAATAAAGGGTGAGATAATTCGGCACATTAACGACATTGAACCTCAATTATGTCTCAGAGTCATTGAAAATATCGACCATCGGATAAAGGAATGCCACCGAAACCGTGCCGAGCATTTGGCCGATATTTTGTTTTACACATAATTGTCAATTTCGGGAAGTTTCATTTATTAATTATCAAAATTAAGCAATATTGTTGGGTACATACATACATATATATTTATATAATAACAAAATTATCTAAGGATTTTTTAAAGTGATATAAACAAACTTTCTACTTCTTCTTTCAGCTTTTCTTGCAAATTCAGCAAGATTTAATTTTTTTATTTAATTATAATAATTTTTTTTAAACTTATGAAAAGTCGTTATTATATGGAAGTGGTGGCGATGGCACGATGGATGGTAGTCTGCACGTTGACTACACAGCCAAAAAACAGACGTGGGTTCAACCCCAGTTTCAGACAAAAAAAAATTTTTAAATAAAAATAAACATCTCGCATTTTTCTGATGTGCATTAGTTTGTATTTGTGTGGCAGTTGTTGTCGGAAGGTTTCAGTGGCGAAGGCATAGTCACTGGTCACTGAACAATACCGCCTTCAGCTGATAGCAATCCACAATCACATCAGAACGCCCTCCTTCGTCGGTATTGTGTAGCACCGGCAAAGTAAAATAATAATAAAAATAGCTACTAAAGAAGCTTCAGCACTGCTACGAGTATAAAAACAAAAGAACGTGCGAAAGCAGAGCTGCAAAATAATTAATTAAGCTTCACCTCCTGTCGTTTCTCCTACTATCCCTTTCCTATAGTTCCCAGCACAATGCTTCGCATGTGTAGGAGTCATCTCCTGAGTGCTGGTCCTAGATAAAAAAAAAAAAAAAAAAAAAATAAAATAATTTCTAAAATTTATTAATTTCTAAAATTTTTTCGCAATTTTGTTAAATTTTTTCTCTTAGGGCAGACTCACCTTACGCCACTGTCAACATTTGCAGTGCTTTAGAGCACTTGATTGCATTTTTCACATGAAATTTTATGCGAATTCTTTGCTCCATTTTTTAGAATAATACAAAATCGCCGAGAACAACAAAACATGTTTTATCTGTCAAAACCAAACTAAGTATATATGATATGTACTGTACTGTGAACATATGTTCGAGACATGTCTACCAACACAACAACAACAAAAAAATCGATAATGTACGTTGCCTGCGAAATTTGAAAATTCGCTTTACATTTTCGACACACATCGTTTATATTCTTTAAATGTATTTTCATGTTTACAAAAATTTCTTGTTTTATTTCTAGTTGTATTCTGTCCAACTTTAATTGATGGTATAATAACTATCAGGTAAAGTTGATTGTAAAACAAGCACAAGATTACAACTGAATTGAATTTTTTGAAAGTATGAATTTTCATTCTTTGTTAGCAATGGGCCATATGTATTTAATTATAATCCTACTTAACAGGCAGTGAAAATGTAATTAATTACATTATTTCTCAACGTTAAAATAACCCAAAGTTATGCAATCTGCTCTAACCGGTCAATTATTCACTCACATACACCATCATTTGACCACTGTTGATGATGTATTTCCGGAGTATGCACTTGGTATTGTACAATTTCAAAGGCTGCCAATGATGTTTATCAATACGGTCGGTTTCTACACAGGAAGTCTAGAAATTGCCGGAAATCCAATTGCGTACGCTGTGACGCTTCATGTCTTTACAGCATTAAAACAAACAATACATCTTTTGCAATGCGAGTATGAAAAATGCAATAAATGCATACATATGTCTACACACTTGTATGCATCAAGAGTTCAGACGTATTTATATTGGCTGATGTGCATCTGTTTATATGCACAACTGTATGTATTTATGTGTTTAAGTCTAATCAAATGTATGTATGTATATACATATATATGTGTGACCAAATGCTAGGACATATAATCAAAGTTGACTGGAATATTGTGTACATGTGTTTTCACACAAATCCTTTTGTCGACAGAAATAAACAGTATTTTTAGTGCATTGGTGTCATATAAGAATACTGTGATTTACAAAAGTGTGAACCTGTTTAGTAATTTTTGGTTCACATTATATACAATTAAATGACTTTTTATTTCACATATTCATTTTTCAGTTTTAAGTGGACATTGTTAAATTTAATTAAAAACCATTCAAACACTTTAAGTTAAAATCAATACACTGGAAAAAATTCCTGTTTTTTTTTGGCGAATTTAATAAAGCTATGTATGTAATTTAGTAAGTGATTATTGATAAAACAATTCTTTATCTTCCCCAAAACATCATGTTTTGCATTCCATTTACATTTTGATTTAAACGATTTGACGAATTTTTTTAACCCAGACCAACATAACTTACATTTTATGTACACTTTTTCTACTCGAATTACATAAATTTCTAGCAATTCGAAGCGAAGTAACTAAGTCGAAAATAACTGCATGAGCAATTAGTCTTATCACTGTGTATTTCTTGTGGCATTTCAATGGCCCGAAGCTCTGACCTAAGTGGCGCGTTCTTCTTCGGGGAGGGTGCGCGACCTAACCTAATAAAGAAATGGTCGATGAATTGCATAATATAACTAGAGAAGGGTAGAACGATCACCAGCTAATTTTATATAGAGCTTTAAGATAGATTCGATAATTAAAGCAAAAACGACGACATTTGGCGAAAAAACTGCTCTTGACGGAAGACAATGTTCAAATGTCAAAAATCCTTAAATTGGGCTACGAACTATCATATTCTCCAGATGGCTCGATGGTAAGAAATTTGGATCAAATGAGGAGGGAGTAACCAAAATAAAAAACCGAAGCTTCAGCACTGCTACGAGTATAAACAAAGAACGTGCGAAAGCAGAGCTGTAAAATAATTCATTAAGCTTCACCTCCTGTCGTTTCTCCTACTATCCCTTTCCTATAGAATGCTTCGCATGTGTAGGAGTCATCTCCTTAGTGCTAGTCCCAGACAAAATAAACAATAAAGAAACGACAGTTTGGAGTGCCTTGAAATAAGCTATTATTTGGAAGCAATAAACAAATTTGGAAAAACGCTGGACTAACTGCTTCTTCATAGAAAACGACTGAAAATACTCGTTCGACCATTTCTAGTGAAAACAGAGAGTAAATAATCGTGTTATCACTTAAGGTTGGTGGATCCGTAACTGACCTGTGGACTTCGCTAAACTCATTTTAGCATTTTTCCCTTAACTTTTCTCAAAATTCCGGGTTTATTGGCCATAATTTCATTTCGAATGCTTCATAATTAATTCGCCAAGTCTTTCTCACAAAAAGCTGAAAAACGAACCAAGAAAAAATAATTATTAAGAAAGTTATAAAGAATTCAAACTATGTAGCTCTTTTTGTGCCACCCTGTAGTTTAACCAAACAACAAATATAAATATAGAATTGGAATTTTTTTAATCTTTTATTTTTGCCTTATTTGTTAATAAAATGTGTAACTAAAAAATTTATTGTTTACCTTAAAAGTCGTTAAAATGAAGATGAACCTTCCCAGGTTAAGACAGTTGAAACAGAGCGACATTGTCTGTTATGAATCGATAATAAGTTTACTGCTGCAAGACGTTCTCTGCTGCATGAGTTCCCGTTACGAGGCTATTCATTAGCTCCCAATAAAAGAAAAATTCACTAGGCAATTTCGATGACAGAACCCACTATTACGCGGATGCCTATTAGTCAAAATCAACTTTTGTCATCTATGAAAACTATTTTATCTACTTTAAAAACTCATATACGAGCATTAGGGTGGGGCGAATTGAAAATCTTAATGGGCGCTTCGCGTTTCTGATTCTTGGGATTGTACTAAGCTGCTTTTGCGATGTACTAGAGAGTTCTTAACTATTGTCATGGCTACAATTTTTGTCTTAATATTGGATCGAAAATCTCAATGGTTTGGCTGTTATAGGCCAAAATATCCAAAAAAACGCGACAAAAGTCTGATCAAGTCAAAATGCTCCAGCTCGATTTTCACCGTAGACGTATAGTCTAGTGGACTGTTTTGCTTTGTACAATCCCAAGAATCAGAAACGCGAAGCGCCCATTAAGATTTTTTTCCTTCCATACTAATCGCCCCACCCTAACGAGCATGCAATCAAAGAAAAATTCTCACTTTTCATGAATGGTGTAACACTGTCAGCGTTTGTAGCGATGAATCATTAAGATATTCGTCTCCTGTATATTTCCGTAAGAAATATTTATATATTAAATGAATTTACTTTGGGAATATATTTATATATAAACTCGTATGATTCTAATTTCAAAATTGTGCTTTTTCCCATCAAAACAAAAGAAATGTATTATTGTACGATATGATATTCTCATGAAGTATTTCTTAAAAAATAAACTCAATAAAATTGTATATTGAGGAGGAAAGCATTTCTATATACGAGTACATGCATATTTATATTCAAATGCAATTAAATTTTGTTGCTTATAAACTTGTATCAGCAACAACGTCGCGTGCGTATACGTTATAAATAGTTTTTTCAGTAGCAAATTCAGACAACACTCATAGGCTTCAATTTATAAAAGAGTTTCCTCTAATAACACTGGTAAACGCACAATGTGTCCAATTTCTCTTTTAGCGGCAAAGATGAAAATTTTCCACTTTAGCTTTTTGAAAAAAATCTGCGACTCAATTCCTAACACTTAGACGATATAATTTAAAAATTTATGCCAACTGGCAAACAGCTGTCAATATTTACATTTTTCAATAAAGTTTTCCAACTGTGGTAAAAATTTGCAACAATGAAAAAGTGATGTTTTTTTCCAAAAAATTAATTATAATTAAAATTTTACCAAAATGAATTGCCATAGTGGAGGTATGTCCTTAAGAAAAAGATGAACATATTTTACTAAATATATGTGTATGGTAATATGTGTCAAATTTCGTGTTTGCATTTATTTATGATTTTATATATTCGTTATTTCTGAGAAGCTTAGGGTTCATGTCATACAGAAATTTTCTGCAGCCCATTGAAGCTAAGCAAATAATTTTCTATTTTCTAGAAACATTGGATCTTAAAATTGCACACACTTGCTAAACCAACATTAAGAAAACTTGGGAAGTGATCGGGGATCCATGATTTGCAGAAATGTTATTTGTTAAAAGTGAAATGAAAATAAAAATTTTAAAAATCTTTCGAAAATATTTGCTGCGTTAAGGGGAGGGAATTTACCAAAAGTTTGGAGGTGTTCAGCGTTATTGTCGACATTTTTTAAAATGCTTAGATTGGCAACGGCGACCTCTGCAACAAGATTTATGTTCCTAGTGTAACCATGAAAACAAAACAGAAACATTTTTTGGGCCACTGTAGTGCTGAGAGCGAAATAATACGAGTACTCTATACACTTGTATGGAAATGATGCATTTAGTTAGCTGCCCATACCAAATCAAATATTTAATTGTTAAATTGGTCTTCGACTGTTTAAGAAAGTCATTGCCACTAGTTTTTGCAATTATATTGTAACAAAATTACTGGTATTGGGTAAAAATTTCTGTTAAAAAATCACCAAAAATTTAAATTTTTTCTTTTTTTAGATGAATGAATTTTTTTTATAATTTTTTTTTTTTATAAAAAAACCAATCTTTAAAATTCAGTTATTAGAAAGGCAGATAAAATTAAATTTATTTTTTAGTTGAAGTTTAAATGCTTTGTAGTCGATTATATAGAATATTTCAGCTGAATTCTCGGTTTTTCGAGAGATCAATGCCACTGACACCATAATTTTATGAAAGTTTTAAAGTTTTCCTTCATCAAGTAGCAACAGCTGATTAAAGTCTGAAAGAAATAATTCTATTAACACCCAGGCGAATTGATACCAGATAAACTCAGTATGAATGAGTATGAGTGAACAATAGGCGGCCAGCTGGGCTAGTGAGTTCACCTGTTATGAATTCGCCTTGATTTATACGAGTATGTTTAAATAAACTCTTGACGCTGACAATTGTGTGACATTTTTCTCTCTGTGTTTCGATTAATTTGATAAATTACCAATATTCTGTACTTTAACATTGTGGAAACCAATTTACCTTTGCCTGCTTACCGCAAGTATTTCCCTTCTCAGAAATTGTTCATCCAAAAAGAAGCTTAAGTGTACAAGTTGATGTTGGTAGTTTGTGGTAAACTTATAACGTTTTGGGATTACAAAATGTTTTGTGTGCTTTAGTTTGTACTTGTGGTTTCTAAGAAGCTCTAAGTGTTATGCATGCAAATTAGTTACTTTCATTGTTGTTCATGAACATTCTCATGCTCGTACCACAGGCTGAAAATTACTGCTAACTGATGTGAACATCAGTAGAGTAGTGCACTTTTTGAATCCATGTTTCGAAATATTCGAGAATTAATTTGTTTGTAATTAAAATCAACAGCAATATTACATACGGATATGTTGGCAATAATAATCTTTTTTTTTGGTATTTTTAAATTTGAAAAGTGGCTGGACATTGATAAAATGATAAATAGTTGCTGTTTAGTTTAGTTGATGGAGGAAAGTTTGTGCGAAAATTTAAGTGTTAATAGATGTCCAAAGTGACAGTTCTGTGAATTTTTGTTCTATGCATTATTGAATTATTTCGGTATGTAATTTAATTATTAATGACGCGGACATGTGTATAAATTATAATGTGGCCATGTACGCATTAAAAAAAGTCTTAAATCAAATATAAAGAAAAAATAAGAAGTTATAAATTTGGTATACAAAACAAAGAAAATCCAAATAATTTATTTAAATTTTGGAACTGGTGCACAGTAAAGATTCTGCAAGTAAACATATGGATCGTCAAAATGGAATCTTGCGAATCAACTGCCTGCACGTACATAGCGACTAGCACCGCAATTAAAATTGCCTATCTAATGTTTCCTAATGGTTTTTTGCAATGTCGTTCTCATTTTGGCTTCATATATATCCATTCAGCCGTATCTAAAAAAAGTTCCGGTACAAGCTTTAACACAAGTATTTTTGCAAGGCAATTTTGAAAAAAATTTTAATTTTTTTTTTTGGCGAAGTCAGGGGTCGCCTTTTACCATTTTTCGGTACATATTTGATGTCGTATACAGTCGTATCTTAAAGTATGACATATCAAATGTTAGAAATTTTCAACTAATCCTATTTCGACGTGATTTCAATCGGCTGTATTTCTGGGCGCTCTGCAACTTGAAAAAAATAAGGCACAAACGTTATTCATCGGTGACCGCTTTGGAAGATTCATGTTCGCTACATGAAGCAAACGCTTCAGTGTACATACATGAGAAAAATACTTTAAGACTGGAATAAGATTTGGACGCCACAATACTCCGGCTGCAGACAGAAATCGCTAACACTTTCGCAAATAGCATTCTCTATATTTATTTTAAAAAATTCAACTCTGAACTTGAACCAGAACTACAAACATTCACTGTAAAATCACTTCCATTTGAAACAGAATTTGGGTACAGATTGTTTATGTCGGCCTAAAATATTCAGTATTATTTTTATTTGTTAAACTTAGAAAAACATTTTAAATTGAAATATTTTAAAATTATGCTCAACAGTATCTTTTACTTCAACGTTACAAAATGAACATGATACGCTTCTATGATTAGAGAAGCATGATTCATAATTTGGCATTGACAAGCAAATTATCTATTGTTTTATAAAAAAAAAATATCCTAAACTTTCATAAATCCTGCATTTATTTTTCCCTCAACTTGAATAATGCATGTGTGTGTATATGTGTAGCAGTAGTAACCCTGCAGGATATGACAATCCAAAATTATATCGATTTGCTATTGACTGTATCATCAGTACTGGTGACTTGTTATACCCCTGGCAATATAATTAATACTAAACATTAATAATCATAGAAAATCTACTACAACGTCAGTAGTCCTATGTAGTCAATAGCGTAGTAGGTAGTTCTTGTGGGTAACTGAGAGCAACCGCATCCATTTTCTCCACAACAAAATAAGACAAGAAAAAATCGTTTTGCAGCTTATCAAAGCAAAATAAAAAGTGTAGACGATTCCTAGATAATGCCATGAAAAAGTCATAAAAACCAATCGACCAAAGTATCTACTGACTTGGAGACACTTGGTCCCAGGTTTCCTACAGGGTAGTAACAGCAACTGTTTTATATTTCCTTCTATTGTAGTTTTAAGAATAAACTTATTAATGATGCCCTAATATTTTTGCAAGTTCAGTTCGTTTCACAATTCATCTGTATGTACGGAAGCAGTAACTATGCAGAGTCATGATTGTCAAAAGAGTTTTAAAACATCAACAAATTTCATGACAAATGTACCACAGAATGTGTGTTTAAATCGTTGATGGCTGCAACAGGACGTATTATGTCAATTGAAGCTAAAAGCCTACATTACATTTGGCGGTTTGTTGAACAGTTAGAGAAACATTTATCAAAGAGTGCCAATGGTTACAAACAATCATGTGTACATGATATTATTTTGCGAACATGATACAAAAATACAAAAATAGTTAACTGATATCGTTGTCAGGGAGAACTTTCACCGCAGATAAACCAGTATAACAAGCGATACAAAGGAAATATAAAGTGGCATATAACTTTAAGGGCATTCAGTGTCGATAATTGTTAAACGAATCGAATTGTTATATCCTTCGGTGAGATTTTTCAGATATATAAATGGTGGTTTTTTAATCGTATGCGTTTTGAAAATTGAGAAAATTAGTGCCTTTCAATTACTTTTTAGAGATTAT
The DNA here is from genome assembly GCA_963924685.1 of Dexiosoma caninum. Lineage (NCBI taxonomy): Eukaryota > Metazoa > Arthropoda > Insecta > Diptera > Tachinidae > Dexiosoma > Dexiosoma caninum. Next base: position 91,044,445 of record OZ004725.1, read on the forward strand.
TTCATGAAAATGTTGAGCGCGGCTACGCCGTAGGTGGTCTTACCAGTATTTTGACCTGTATCTCATCAATGTCAACTGTAATGTTTTTTTCAGCGCTGGAATTGAAGCTGGCTTATCTTCATGTATCGCCATAAAAAAAGTCTAGTACGGCAAAATCACATGATCTTGGCGGGTAATAGGCTGCTCCAAACTCGACCTCAGTATGTTCATGGTATCGTGTGCATGTGGCATCGTCTTGTTGAAACCACATATTAAATAAGTTCAATTTTTCCATTTTGGGCAAAAAACTCTGCATTCATAGCACGGTACCTTGACATAATGCGATCTAAATTGACACCAGCCGATATTTTAATCGGTATAGTTTCTTCGCATACGGTTTGGTGGATTAATGTCCAATAAAGTGAAAGATAAGAGAAATTTAATCACAACAGCTTGAATAGCCTCCTCGGAGGGTCGGTTATGATGACCATAAAAATGAACGTATTTTACGAAACACATTTCTCCCACAGCACTAATTTTTGATAATAAAATTCAAGCGCATTCTACTGTTTGTCCATTTATGTGAAATGGCAAAACTTACTGAGCATTTTTAGCATTACCATAAGTCACGTATCTTCTTTTACACTGAAAAGCCACGCTCAACATGTACATAGATGGCAGCAGGGCTGCCGTTTAAGGGTTATTTATAACCAAAATTGGTTATTTTATTTTCCAATGTGTAGATGTGAATTTTTTTTTTGGTTTTGTTTATTTCTTTTCAATGTGCAGTTTTTCGTATTGTAGAATAATATCGCCAATGTGAATGTCATATTCGAATGAGGCACAAAATATTGGCAAAAACAAAATAGCTTTGATTTTTATTGAATATCCAATGGAATTGAAAGAAGGTATTTTTAGCTCAAAAATCACTTTATAACCGTTGCTGTTTTCTTTTTCAAATTCGACTTGTGGTAATGAAGCGAAAGTTTTAATCCAACGGAAATTACTGATATTTTCCAACATGGAACTAGAAAGTCATATTGATATATTTAAATTTTTGGATAAAGTGTCCAAATTACAAAAAAAATGGATTGAACGGAAAGTGCATTTATAAAATTGTATATTTCGTACAAAATTAAATGTCATTGCTAGATAGTTGAGCTTCAGCCGCAAAAATGTTTTCAGAGCTTAAATTTATAAAAATTTAGTTTGAAACGAGCCTTGATTTTAAGACCATTAATAATATAATGGCATCAAAAGAATTGAGAAAAAACAAAAAAACATTGGAAATTACGTATGGTATGCCATTAAAATTTTTTTAAACAGTGAAAGTGTGATCTCTAAATGTAATATTTTATTGTGTTTTTTTTATTATTTAAATATAAATTTTATTTAATAAATAGATTTAATGTTTCCTGTGTATAAATTGATGCAAACAGTGCTAAGATTTTTCTTCTGATACATATATGTACAAAATATTACTAATTCTCCAATATTATTTCGGAGTTTTTGAATAAACATAGGAAAATTCGTAATTTTTGCAGAAACTGTGTCGCAGTAGCGAAAAGCACTATTAGGCTAGCTAACCAAAAAACGAACATAAATTAATAATCCTAAATCATTTGGAATCGCGTCGAGTAAATAAGAAGAAATATAACATATTTAAAATTAAAAAATTTTAAGTACATATACATATATTCGTAATTAAAACTTCTTAACAGTTGTTAACAAAAATTGAATTCACCAAAGATCTCATTGCCAAAAAGGTAGCAAATTGTAATAAAAATAAATAAAATAATAAAATTTTCTTTTTTATTTTTGTATTTTACCATTTTAAATTTAAAAAACAGATTTTAAATAAAAGGCGCAATTTAAAAATTTGGTTATTTTTTCTTATTTGGTATCTTTTTTTGGATATATGTTTTTTTTATTCGTGGCAGCACTGGATGCAAGTAAAAACAGAAACAAATATACTTTTGCATTATGTTTTTTTTTTGCAGAAACAAAAACAATGGAAAAATTGAGTGAATCAAATATAAAGAGTTTTTTTCTCTCTCTGTAAGTACAAATAAAATGAGTGCATAAAAACGTGTAAAAAATATATAGTAATATTAATATAATATTCCTTAAAGATTTTTTGGATTGATTTTCAATAATTACGTGAAGGTTGAGGGCAGCGAAGGGTACTAATTTAATATACTCGTAGTATGAATTAATCGGCAGAGACATTTAAGTTGGCATTCAAAATATATATATGTTTAATGGTATAAGTAACATGAAAGCAAAGATATTGAACAGCTAAGTTAATAGCAAAAAATTCGCAAAATACAAATACAAAGAATTATTGCTAAAGAACTAAATATTGGCGAGAACATTAAATTAAGCACGAAAAATAAATTACTAAAAAACAAAAAGCTGAACGAGTTAGTTTTTCTGTTTGAATTAAATAGCTGATGGTTACAGTTCTACAATATTTACAAAACCAGCATGACCCGATTTTGGTTTTTTTTGCAATTATTATATTATAATTATTATATACTATTAATCCTGCCAATGTTTACTTTAAAATATACCTGTGGTGTGACGAGTACACACAAGAATATACCAATTATACCAAATAGCGGACGCTTGAATTTTTTTTTGCTGGGTAGTAATTTAATATTGATTAAATATAATGCATTATCTAGAAAAGGAATTTATATCTCTAAATAAAATTTTACAACAGAACTATTTCGTTGCATTTCAAAGAAATTGTCATAACTTTGTATGGCTTGTCAAAAGTATTCAACAGAATATGATGCTGCACTGTCGTGCATCATAGATATTTAAAGTACACATGCATATAATATTTATTTAAATCAATAGTTTTCTATATACAGTCCATGACATAACTGTAGTTACATTATAAAAAAATTATTTTCTCTCCATAAAAGTAATTTTCAATTAAAACTTAAATTTTGTAGAGAAACATTTTTATTCAACATTTTGTAAACTGAAACACTTTAACATCTCACATAATTTAAAATTTCTTCTGGATTATTCTAACCAAAGCATAACGAAATAGCGAAAAAAATAAAATACAAAACTTTTTATAAAAATAAACCCAACGCTTAATAAACTTATTTAATAATATCCATCCTTTACACTGTTATACCAGCGGTAGAGCCGCGACATATCTTTCTATGTATAAGGTAATTCCATATACCAATTGGAGACTAGCACATCCTAGGGTCCGCTAATTTGAGATTTGGTAGCTACACTAAATGAACTCCGCTTGCCGGACATGACTATGGACACGAGTAGTATTGCTCTTTTGGTTAAGCGTGGTTTTATTGACCCACTTTTAAAAGAATAAATAACAGACAACAGCTGTTTCATGCTATGGCAGCTCTAATCGCTGACAAAAAAAATTAAAATGGATATGACAATCGTTATGGGTACAGCAATATTATAAGTCACGGCTTGTTGAAGTTTAAAGGCATCTTTACATGGTAATACAAAGTATTAACACACCGTAGAATCAAAATAATAGCAAAATTCAGTTGTAAGTATCTTTAATGTTTAATGGTATAAGTAACATGAAAGCAAAGATATTGAACAGCTAAGTTAATAGCAAAAAATTCGCAAAATACAAATACAAAGAATTATTGCTAAAGAACTAAATATTGGCGAGAACATTAAATTAAGCACGAAAAATAAATTACTAAAAAACAAAAAGCTGAACGAGTTAGTTTTTCTGTTTGAATTAAATAGCTGATGGTTACAGTTCTACAATATTTACAAAACCAGCATGACCCGATTTTGGTTTTTTTTGCAATTATTATATTATAATTATTATATACTATTAATCCTGCCAATGTTTACTTTAAAATATACCTGTGGTGTGACGAGTACACACAAGTTTCTAAAATGGTTAAGAAAATTAACATTTATCGAACGCTTGCCTAATTTTGTATCCGTATTCTCTCCTACTCACTAAATGTTGCTTTTAAATGATGATATTGTTTTCAGCTTTTTTGACATGAACTACTTTGCATTAGAAATAAATTTATTTACACCAACATTCTTTAGTTTATTTCTCTCTCCCGTAAAGCAGCTCCGCAATAAAAATTATAAACTGTTTGTATTTTCTTTTTGTATTATCTTTAATTTTTGAAACTATCCAAATTATACCTGAATTTATTTCATCTGGGGTGGTCTTTACAAAAAAAACTGTGTACATCACGTTTAAAATCTATGGATATGAAAACTATGCAAAGGACAACCTTTGTTTATGCTCGTAAATGCCACAAGGAAATTTTACAGCTTTAATAAAGTTGTAATAAAAAGAGAATGTCAATAAAGTAGAAATAAATCATATCTTTAAGAATGTATGGGAAAACTTTTACCAGTTTGTACTTACAAATATTTCTGTAAATATGGGAAACCTGTAGAAAGATATTGTATGAAATGCATAAAGAAAAAAAAAATTCCACTACATATTTAGTTTTGAAGATAAAAATTACTTTTCACATGTATTTGTTAAGGAAAAGTACGTTCTTTTAACCGCTATCGTGTTAAAGGCATTCATTCCTTTGTATTGAAACTATAAATGTAGTTTTTTGTGCATGTATCGATAACAACAATTCAATCAAAATGACAATACAATTCATTCAGAGAGACATACCAATATACCATTAAATGCACTCAGACAATTTTTATATGGATAATTTAGATGCTTTTGCTTAAGCTTGTGCTTGTTGTAAAATTAACAATGTGAAAATATTTGACGTGTTGGTTCCCATTTTTTCTTCATAGAGAATTCATAGAAACCGGGGCCTCATATTGCGGTATTGAATATCCAATGATATTCTTATATGTTTTAATAATTGGTTTTTTTTAAATTTCGATTCGAATCCAGTGGCGTTAAATGGGCCCCGGTTTCATGATTTTAAAATGATCAGGTGTTTTTGTTAGCGTTTATAACACACTTTTTTAATTATCTTTTTTGTGACACCAGCGCAAAAACTGACAATTGTTTATGCTTCATGTTATTTAATTTTTTTCATATTGAAACTACTGTCAAATCTAAAAAATTGCTTTGGTAAAGCAATAAAATATATAAAGGGAGCATGCACCACTACCATTTGAGGTGGCCCAAAATGACCGCATGAGTTCATTATAACTTCTTATTTTAAGGCATTATTATTAATTTTTTTTTTTATTTTAAATACAGTATATTAATGGCGAATATTTTTAATTTAATTATGAAAAATTATATTTCGCAAGTGCTGGACATTTTCTGCTTCGTGCTCTTCTAAAAACATTTTCCACGACCTTTCGCAAAACTTCAGATTTGTGTTGTTGATATCGTCGCGTATATTATTTTTAAGTGCTGTATTGTTCTAGACTTCTTAATAAAGACTTTTCCTTTCAAATAACCCCAAAGGAAACAGTCTGAAGCGGTAAAATCCAGTGACGCAGAGGCAAATTAAAATCGCATGTACGGCAAATAATTCGTACACCAAAGATGTCACGTAAAAGAGCCACTGTATTGCTCGCAGTGTGCGATGTGGCTCCATACTATTGGAACTATACTTGCGGATGGTTTCCCACGACTGGCCTTAAAAAATTTTCTAACATTGTCCAATATCTAACAGTTATGGAAATGGCAACACCATGTTAGTGAATAATTGATCATCCTTCAAAAGACAGGAAATAGAAGAACTAGCATAATGCCCTGTTGGGCAGTAAGAACTTTAGTGCGAAGACGCTGCTCGTATAGAACTTTTTCACGTCTTAGCACGTTGGAGCACGAAGATCTCGCCCTTTTGCGCATCTGACTGCAAGTCAACACGTCTGATTTAACCATGACTTTTCGAAAATATATTTTAAACGTTTCGTAGCTGACCGTGAAACTTTACGAAATTCCGCAATCGAAAAGGAGGCAGAAATGGTACAATGATCAGAATTTCCGAGAGGTGCGCTAATATTCACTTCATACTTATCCGGGTGTGAAGTGAGTAAGAGGTCGAGGATATTTGATTGGTGCCCGTCAACACACGGAATATGTGTTGGCTCATTCACTAGTTGCGCTAAGTGATTGTGCGCTGCGTATAAATCAACATATTGGCCCTCTGAAGTTGTATGGCTCGAATGGCGAAGCCATGATAAATTATGAACGTTGAAATCACCAGCAATAACGATTAATAGTATCTTCGATATGCAGTCGGAAAGGGTGTCGAAGCTGTATATAGTTTTATCCCTTTACATATTTGGGCTTCTGTAAAGAAACGCGAAGTGCAAAAGATGTGCCCTGATTGTAAATTTAACCTATAGACAGCTAAATTCGGGATCATTCGTGCCTAAAGATTGCTGCCACTGGTACACATCTTCATTGCGTATGTATAATGCAAGGCCCCTATAAAGTATAAAGAGGGATAGAAGAAGAAGATACCTAGGTATGTGAAAATCCTGTGGATCAGCATCCTCAGACACTTGGGTTTCACTTAACGCGAAAACATCCGGCCGATGGAGACAAACGTGTGCATATACAGAGAAACAATTTGCCCTTAAACCACGTATGTTGCAGAAGTCAATTCTGAAACGGCTTGTCAAAATCAAAAATCAAATCAATTGTCAATTAACGATATTGAACCTCAATAATGTGTCAGAGTCATTGAAAATATCAACCATCGGATAGGGGTGGAAAACATTTGGCCGATATTTTGTTTCGTACATAATTGTCGTAGCTCCTTCTATCATAATAATAAATAATATTAAGATAATTCCATGAAATAATTCTTATTATTATGGTTGGATTATCCTTTAAAAGTAAAATGAAGTGTACTACTGTTTTGAGCCAATCATTTTAAAATTAATTGAATTTATATTTTTACCAAAAACGTATTAAAATTGGATTTCTTTGCATAATACATGAGTACATCTGCATTAAAGAAAGAGCAAAACGAAAATTAACCTCTATAAGCCGGGCACTCGAATATTTCGGACGTGCTCAGGATTTAGCTTTGTCATTTAATTTTCACCCAATAAAATTTGTATCGGATTTAGATAGATCTCAAGTGTCTACAACAAAAATAAAAAAATCCAACAAATCCAAAATATTTTCGTAGGCACATTTCTTTGAGTGCATCTTTACACATTCCAGTAATTTTATGAGCATCCTGCTTTAAACTATTGCATTCGCATATTTTGTTTTTGTTGCTCTTGTTATTGTAAATTGTATGGCACATTGGTGTATATGAGCTTGTGTATGTGTTTGTGTGTTCATCTTGATGACGACAGTGTACTGGTATTGTAAAATTTTATGTTGTGAATCAATCCCATTTTTTATGTGAGACAATAAATTTTCGTCTTTATTCACTCAATAAACTATTGCAGCAACAGAAGCAACTATTGCAACAAAAAAAACAAAAAAAAAAGAACGTGAACGTCATTGTTCACTTAACAAGATAGAGTGCATGAACATGTAAAAGTTTGGCATAAGGAAAAATTGTTTTCCCAAATATTCTTATTATTCTGCAAAATTTGTATAAATAAAATTAAAAGGAAATCAACCAACCACTCTGTGAATTAATATTTAAATTTTTAATGCGAATTTCCACAGAAAGATACTACAACTGAAGGGGTACATTTTTTATATTTTATACATTCGGAAAGAGAATCAAAGACTCATTACTTTTCATAGTGTTTTTCATGTGAAATACAGTTCACTAGTTTCCGTTATACATGAACCAAATAGAAATTAAATGTATTAAGAAAGGTTTATGTTTATGTCAGTTGTTGTCGGAAGGTTTCAGCGGCGAAGGCATAGTTACTGGTAACTGAACAGTAACGGCTTCAGCTGTATCCAATCCACAGGCACATCAGAATGCCCTTCTACGTCGGTATTGTGTACCATCGGCGAAGTAAAATAATTACTAAAAGTGGCTACTAAAAACGAAGCTTCAAAATTGAATACGTCTGGTAGACATCAGAGACGCTACAACACTGTTATAAAAAAAATAGCGTGCAAAAAGCAGTATTGAAAAATAGTGAAGCTTCACCTCCTATCATTTTTCCTACTATCGCTTTCCTCCAATTCCAGATAACTACCGTGAAGACTACTTCAGTCATCGGCACCCTTGATTGGTTTAATTCATATATACAACACTGTTTATATAACAAGAAATTAATATCCACAATGAAAAACGTAGCTAGCAAAAAATTTCAATCATTTATTTAATCGAAAATTTAAATTAATTTAAAATAATTTCGTGGTCAAAAATCAAACCAATTCAAAGTTTTTATTCGGAGACGTTAAATATTTCAATACAACTTTAATAAATGAATACGCAGATTTTGTAATTGATTTCAGATTTCAGTATTTTTTTGTGCAATAAGTATTCAAATTAAATTAAATAATTTTTTTCTATTACAAATTTTATTGGAAATTTCAAAAATATTTAATAAAAATTTTAATTAATATTATTAAAAATTTTATTGAAAGTTAATTCAATTAAGTCAACCTTAATAATTTAATTGATACTATTAACTTATTTGCTGGTGAAAATCGAATTAATTTTTTAATTGATTATACACAATTTTTAATTAAAATTTCATTTTATTTTTTTTCTCTATATCTATGTGAATTCCAATATCGCAAAATAAATATAAAACGAATATGTAAATAAAACATGTATGCTTCATGTATAATTCAGATTAAATTTATTTTTAATAAATTTTTTGACACACAACTTAATAAAAGAATCACTAAAATCAATTGTAAATGCTTTTTTAGGAATTTATATTTTTTTATAAAAAATTATTTACTTTTGTAAGTAAAATGTTTTTTCCTAAATACAATAATATAAATTTAAAGCCACACTTTATAAGTTTAAGGGTGCTTACTTCTGTGTTGAGGTGAGTCCTTTTAACTCACTGCAACCATTCAATCATATGTTTGTTTTCTATGTGCATACTTGTGAATTTATGAAAAAATTTTACAATATCACTATCAAAAAATAAAATGACAGCAAAAACATCATCAAAATCAAAAACACAATAAGCATTTCTATAAGTGTCTTAGGTAGTACATCCGGTTCAAAATGGGAAGGCAAGCGTCTTGCTCAAGCCACACTCAGCAAATTAAATTTTAATTAATAAACAATTTAAGAGTATTTTAAACTAAAAAATCAATTCCGTTTTTAATTTCTTAAATTGGTATTTATTAAATCTATTTGTGTCAATTCTCATGGAATACGTAGTAGACATGTCCTGAGCACTGGTTCAAGGGAATATATACGTATTTAAATCAATCAGCATCCTTGTTGTGAGCTTCGGGAAATTGTCTCATAAGTTCTTATTTGATGTCTTATGCAATACCTGGGACTAGTGGTTCATTTATCATAAACAGTTTTCCCGGAACCACAGCTTGACCGGAAGGTCAATTTATTCCCTGTATAATAAATTTTTAAAAAAAAATTGACAATTTAAGTTTCCTATATGCAAATGTTAAAATTTGTGAAATTATAAAAAGTTGGTCACCTTAACTGAGGTATTTTCATATATTTATTCTGTTCTTTATTCTACCATTTCTTTTATTTATTTTTCTTCTTAATTTAATATTTGTACTTTTAAATGCATGTACCTGCCACTCATTCATATGCGAAGTTTTCCATCATTTCCATTTTTTTTGTAAAGAAATGAAAAAAAAATCAAGAGCAAAATGAAATAAAATACAATAATAGCAAGTGCATGTGTGCGAGTGTACAAATAGGGGTAGGTGCAGGAGTCGATTATGTGTTTATAGTGTGTTTGTGTGTTTTATAAGAGGTATACATTTGTAATACAACAAGGTACGAGTATTTGTGTGGCAGATGGAATTAATTTTTCAAAAAAAAGTCAATCAATATGTGCAAATCCATGCATTTCTCAACAGATATTTTTGAACATGCACATTTAAACATAGTCACTCTAGCAAATTTACCATAATACAAGGAAAAAATTATGCAACTGCAATTTGTAATTCCATTATTCGCATTAAATAAAATTAAAGAAATGCTAAGCTTTAAATTACGTTCAGTAGTGTTCCCTGGTTCTAGAAATTCGATTGTTTTTAAAGTTTATACTCATTAAACTCAAAGCAAAATATTTGAAAAAGACTTCATTATTATTATTATTATTACATACTATTAAATTTATATAAATGTAAGGCTAATCTATCATGGGGGATAAAGACTGTAAGGTGGTTAGCGAATGCAAGGAACCCATACTGATTTGATGGTTAAGTGCAGTAAGGTCAGGCTGTGCTGGGTAAAGGTAGTGATAAGGTGGATGATTTGCAGAGAGAGGGCTCGTGGCTGGGCGAAGCGAAGTGTGATATATCGGTGCAGATACCGATAGGGTGAATCCAGGAGATGTGCGGAAGAGAAAGTTAATCCTTCCTGGAGTTGTAGAGTGTATTGTAAGATCCCGAGGGCGCAGCAGCCTGAGGAGTCTGGGCGGCAAATTCCTGGTGAAGCTATGTGATATCGCAAGCGTAGTAAAGAGGATATCAAAGACTTAAGTGTGGCGATATGTTGGCTGTAGGACTAGTGACGTTGTCTGGAGGAGCGTTATGGTTTCATCTTCTTCTTCCTCTAGTCTGTTTTTTTTTTTTGTTTCGTTTCTTGTTTTCTCGAAAGCATTCACAGTGGATCCTATGGGTTTCCCAGTTGCGGTATTCCAGTGTTACTAAGACACCATCCTTCGGCATCTAACCTAACCATTATGACAAAATATATTTTTTTGAGTTTTCAACACATCAAGTTTAATCGAGCAGTTTTTTTTAACTTTCTCGCACAACAACTTTTATTCAGTAACTTTGGCATACTTCGTGTAGTCTGCAGTCCTTTCCATTTCTTTTTACTCTTAAAACTACAGAAGAAGTCATCTAAGAGTTAAGCATTAAACACATGAACCATATGCAGCCTGCGACTATAAACACTCACAATTAAAATATAGTCTTATATTGAAATGGCTATTTTGACTGCTGCACAGATATACGGCTACACGACCATAACTGTAGCTGTCTCCAATTTAAGCACACATGTGCTTAATTTACAGTTGGTAATGTGAGTTAATCCGCAGAGTTGAATGTGTTTTCCATTAGTTCGAAAGTGATAATTTTGTTAATATTTAAGATGGCATTAAAAAAGAATTCATATAAAGAATTGCTTAAGAAGTCATGAAAATACTAATTCATAATGAACGCATTCACTTTTATTGCTTGGATTTTAAATACATTAATAATTAAGAAGTTTTAAACAAATAAATTCATTTGTTTGAAGTAATTTTATTGCTCTAAATGTTAAATACTTTAAAGTGGTTGTATTGAAAATGTATTTCTATAATGGAGCTGCCACCTTCAAAATAATTTTATAGCCGAGTCCAACGCTACGAATGCAGTCAAACACTATTGTAGGCCCTGTACTACTTAGTCGGCTATCTAGTATGTGCTTTTAATCTCGCTGACATAAACATATTTAGTGTTGCTAATATAATAAAAATGCAAAAAAAAATTTGATGTTTAGAGCACTTCATTTTGCTAAGAAAAAAAAAACAACACCACAAGCACAAACAATTTTAAATATTTGTTTTTTTCATTTGTAGTGAAATATGTAGATATATTTACTTTTTTACATTAATGTGTCAATACTGAAATGTAGCTGTTAGCTGTATCTGCCGTATTAGCTGTATAGCCGACAACAAGGCGACGCATGCCGCAACATTTGTAGTCGTAGTCTATTTGTTTATTGATTCAGACATAAAGTGAGTGGACCAGTCCTTAGAAAATTAAATCAAAGCAAGTGACAATGGCCAAATGAAATTTTATTAAATTTTTTTTCTTGTTACATTTACGTTTGCAAATAAATAAATAATGAAATAAATAAATAATCAAATAAATAAATTATCATATAAATAAATAATCGAATAAATAAATAATCAAATAAATAAATAAATAAATTAATTAATTAATAGTGAATAAATATATTTTTTAATAAATATTTTAAATTATTTAATAAATTAACTTAAATTACAAATGAACTACAAGCACTCATCATTAAAGGCAGACCTTTAATCTGTTAAATTGGCGCAACGCAAAAAAGTGTATGTTAAGCATGAAAAATATATATGTATATAAATTAAAATCAAATTAAGAATATGGAATATGAAAAGATAATTAATAAAAATTAATTACAAATATTCGGATAGAATACCCCGTTTAATTTTAAAAATATTTTATACTGATTCTATCGTATGTACTTCTGACAGAAAAAAGCATAAAGTGGTTGACACGAATTCTAACATATGTCGAATAATATTCCGAGTTCTTTGTGATTGAAATCTGTTAGAAATATAATGAAAATTCTTTGGAAAGTCCAGTACGTTATCCCCTATTCGTATTGTTTTTTTTTTTGGCAGATTTGTGGTATACAATTTTATCAACTAATCGTACAGCTTCGTTACACATATCTCAAAGAATGTCTAGTTTAATTTGAATAGAACTTTTGCAGACAGCTAAAGATCTTTGAAATTATATTTTATTTGTTTTATTTCTTGCATATAAATAGCTCATATATACATAAATAAAAATTTTTATTATTTTTCATTTGGAATTAAGAGAAAAATTTAAATTATGTTGAACGAAGGAACTAAAAATTTAAAAAAAATATAAAATTTTATTGCGTTGCTTTTGAACTGCTTGAAGTCGGTGTTAAGTAGTAAGAACAAAGTTTATAGTCGCTATTTATTTACTAGGCCTTGATGAACTGAGGGCCTTAATATACGAGTACTTAATATTGAATTTATTTAATTTAAAACCATTCATTTAAAACCATATTATTATGAATGAATTGTTTTATAATACATAAATTTGTTTTAAAGTTTTTTTTCTTGCTTGGCACCGACCTCAATTTGTTCCAGAGTAACATGCGCACAGAAGAAATAGACAAGGATTTTCTTTAATCAAGTCTTGCTGTTAATGACAACAATAAACTTCAATCAACAATTTCTTATTGATTTAATAAAATTTTCTATAATATATTAAAAATATTACTTAACAAAACGTATTTGAAAAACAGTTTATTAAACAAGTATGCATATTTCATAAAAACAGTCATTGAACTAAAAATTTATTATTCAGACATTAAAAATTATTAACAACGTTTGACCTTTTTTTAATTTATTTTGTTATTTAATTATTAAGTTCTAGGTCGTTCTTATTTTAAAAGAATAATTAAATAATAAAATAAATTTTTAACAACAACTTTCATTGATTTCAAAATAATTGTTAGCAAATGTTTATCAAATTTCAATAAAAACTTTATTATTTTTAATTTAATTTTTTAATACTTATTGCTTAACCTTATTTATTTTAATAACAATTTATATATTATATTTTAAACTCAAAGTTTTTTTTTTAATTTTTATTTGTTCCACTTCGATATTTAATTAAACGTTATTATTCTTAAAGTTTAATAACAATTTATATATTATATTTTAAACTTTTATTACAAGAAATTTGAAAGAAATATAACTGGATACAGGGAAGTTTGTTATTAAAAACGAAAATTATATTTTTCTGTGCGCTTAAATAAAATTTAAATATTTTTTAGTTTTTAGTTCTTTTTTTTTTTAATCGGTTATATTCTTTTTCAAAAATATTTATTTTGAACTTTTTAGTGTGTCATTACGTTAAAATTCTAAATTTTAGTAAGTAAAATCTATTAAAAGAATTAAATATTTGTCTAGAGGGAGCTGTATTCTCCCTATCCACCGCCATAAAAATGGAAGTACACTGTAAGCACGATCTTCCCAATGAAAAAATTATCATAAAAATCCGTCCACTCAGGAAAAAGTTCTGAGGTAAAAAATAAAAAAACAATACATTCGCATTGTTTGAAGTCGGTTCATTAGACATATCTGTATACACTGAAAATTAAATACCTCCAACGAAATCGAAACGTCCAGACAATTCGTATTTAAATGCATGTGCGAAGTCAGAAATTGCCTGAATTGTCTGAATCAGACAATGTCGAACTATTTTTGCTGGTTGGGAAAGCACAAAATGTAAAGCAAATATTCCTAAATTTTAATTTTGGTTAAGAAGTATTAAATGGGTTTTTTTCAACATGTTTCCTTTTCAAAACAATAAAATAATATTTCTTAGAAATAATTCTGCTCGAAGCAACAACATTTTAAGGGGTGCTGCTGGAGACATTTTTAATGTATTAGTATTTCACATTTTTTCGCTTGTAAAATATTTTGATTTATTTTGATTTCTATGTATTTTTAGTCTACAAATCAATCTAATCTTCTAGTTTTACGTTGTAACTATTCAAGTAAATTTAACAACTAATTAAGCCGCAATTTGTTTTATAAATGCACTTATCTCTGTTTTATAATAAATAAGTTAAATAAATAATAAATATTTGGAAAATAAATAATTAAATACATAAGTAATAAAATTAATAAATAAACATATTGGCATTTGTTTATTGTTACTGTTAATAAATAAATCCCCAATTGTGATATTTTATTTCATTTTATTTTATAAATAAATAACCAACACCTTTCGTATATTAAATATAGTTTAACAAATAAATAGTTTTTAAAAAATTATGTTTCTCTATGAGTATTGTAGTTTAAAACTAATCAAATATTTACTTTATGGCAGAATTTCATTTCGCATAGATACTTTCTCTAATAATAAACAAATATTTTTTAACAAATATGTATTACTAACAATTTGATTTAGTGTTTTGTCTAAGCTTTGTTGCGTTGTAATAAATATTTAAAACATGTTCACAGAACTTTTGATATTCGTTACAATATTTAATATTTTATTTTCTATTTCTATCCAGTCATGATACGAGTATATTTTTTTTTTGTTTAATGCACAATGATGACAACATATTTGGTTGTATAAAAAATTAAAGTAAATATGTATATATATTTTTTTGTTTTTAGATGAGTAAATATTTACATTTTACGGTTAGTGGATGCTATTAAAATGACTTTTCCTAAATGAAAAGAAAAAATTATTTTTTTCTGGACCAAGTCTGTGCTGATTGTATGTTTGGCTGTTGGCTTTTATTACTTTTCGAAGAGTTAGTGCAAACGATTTCTGATATCTTTATAAAGATTTGTTTTCCGAGTGATATAGGACATACAACTTAATGAAAAGTGATATATTGCACTTACAACAAAGGGAAGTAAAGAAAAGGAAATATATGTATATAATTAAGCACGAATGGAGGGGTTTAAATTTATTTTCGTGCATAATCATGACTTTATAACTTTTAAGAAACGACGTCAGCCTAAAAATAATCTCATCAAGATAAATTGAGAATAAAGGAAGTTTGCAAGTCAATAAAATTGAAAGGAAGTGAACACGTTGTTTTGTCAGTATAAGTAACTCTTTATAAAGAAATAGTCAACTGAAGTACTATAGTTAAGTTCTTAGACAGTTCTGCTGTTGGGCATTTTCTTAATTTGAGCATATACACTGATGCACATAATAAAAGTAAAAAAAAAAATACAAAATGTGTTTCTTCTTTTAAAAATTGTGATGTTTCCTGGAAAAAGTAAATTAAATTTTGTTTAATTATTATTAAAAAAAAAATTAAAAATGCTTGTTAGTTGATTTATTCCCTAAAAACAACTAAATCTGCCTCATAGTTCCGTAACTAATTTCATCTTAACTAACAAGTGTTGTAAATAAAAATAAATTTATTATTTCAGATTATCAGCCCAATCATGAATAGTAAAATCGCTGCAGTTTTATTCTTTACTCCAATTCCTTCTTTTATAAATAAAAGCTCCACATGAAAGGTTGCACTTTTCGCTGCAAATATTTTTCTAATCAAAACAGAATTGAGTTTTCTTTAAAATGTTAGCTATATATATTTTTAGAAAACGAAATTTAAACAATTTTAAGGGAAGCTAGTGCAGACATTGTGGCTTGTGATTGCGATAAAGGCAGCAAATAAACTCAACGGTACAAGTGACTTTTTTTTATTAAACTTTTGAAAGACAATTGATTTATTTATATTTAGACATACAAAAAAAAAACATATCTCAAAGAGCACATTTCTACAATTTTAAAAATTTTCGATCAATTGCAAAAAGCAACAAGAGCCCTCATAGCAGAGTTTTTCCTAAGAAATTTCGTAAGGATTGTCTTACCTCTACTTCCGGATCTTCTTTCATTTTGACTGAAATTTTAATTGGTGCCATATTCTTCTCGAGATGAGCATTTTTTGTGGTAAAAAACTTGCCTGGGGAATATTCGTGATTGGGCTGTACATATTGCACTTGTTCCTTTAAGAGGGTCAGGTCAGTTGAATATTATGCAATACACAGTGTACGAAAAATACATTTGTATCCCTCTTTGTGATATAAAAATATATCCGAAAAAAACTGTGTTTTGTATGTATTGAAAATTTCTATTTTGAAGTTGACCCATTTAAAGAAACAAGTGCGATATATTTCTTTTCGACCTGTGAGTATTTAAAAAAAAAGAAAAACATCTTTGTATTTAGTTTCCATAATGAAGAATTTTGTTTCCAATTCATTTTTTTGTTACATTTGAGTCCAGCCGAATTCACTTTACCCTAGAGTTCGTTATGTCGAAATTTGCGGTTAACTAGAAGCTAAAATGTTAGTGGTTTCTGTAATGTTGTAAAAGTGAATTAGTAAAGTGAATTCGCCTTGATTAGAAATCGATTACAAATTTAATAATAAAATATGACTTTCCAAATATACACATGTTACAATATAAGTTATTTTTAGCAAATTGTTCTTACTAATATTACGTTTTCTTTTGAAAGTTTGTTTGAAAAAAATTTATTTGGAAATATGTCTGTATGTACCTTCTATAAAAATAAGTTAAATTGTTATGAAAGAATGTAAAAAAGAGCGGAAAAATTTTTCTCACATTTAAAAATAAAATAGAAAAATATTATAGTCAAATAGTTTTGATGTTAAGCATCTTTTCTTAAGGCAACAAGAAAAAAATACATATATTCTTCCACACTTGTTGGCTCAAATAATTATTTGATATTTATTATTACCAACAAGTTAAATTTTTTAGTTATTACTTAAAGCAATAACTACTTTGTGTGTAAAGAAATTAATTTATATAGACATGGTAAAAAGATTACTGCTCCGTAGTGAAATAAATTTAAAACTTCGGAGCTAAAATACAGGCAGAACTGTATACTGGCCTTAAGTCAGAATTTTTTTGTTTTACTAATTTGTTTGCAGCAAATAGACAAAGTCAATTTTAATACTCGCAAATATTTTGAATTTTAAAATAATTAATTCTGCAAAATCTGCAAAAATATTTTTATAGGTTGGGTGGAAGATATTGGATAAGTTATGAATTTAAAAAAAAATTAATCTCACAATCAAAGGAATAAATAAATTATATCAATTAAATAAATAAATAAATTATTTCAATCAAATAAATAAATTAATAAATAAATAAATAAATAAATAAATAATTACACCTAATAATAATATTCGCACTTGTCTGAATCATTTGAATCAAATAACATTTATAAATATTTCAATAAATAAATAAATAAATTAATTAATAAATAAATAAATAAATAAATAGTTGAACATTATAAATGTTTTCTACCATATTTTTTTAAAATAAATATATAAATTAATGCTTACGTTTCCATAAATAAATATTTAAACTAAATCAATCATAAATAAATAAATAAATATTAAAATAAATAAATAAATAATTTAATAAATAACTATAATTAGACAATTTGTTTTTTTAAGCAAAAACCCTGCATTTAATTCTTTTTTTCTTCAATCTGTTCAACTTTCTGCTCACATATGATATGGTTGACAGAACTGATATACCAATCTTTGTGATCTTTCTGTCTTCTTCATAATGCCCTTCTTATAGTATTGGCGTATCGAACGTGACAATTTATCATAATTCATAGCTGGACGATTTTTTCGCTTGCCCCACAACTTGGCCACTCTCACCGAATCTTCAATTTTAAAAATGCCTTTGCTACGATCTATCCAACGTATGGCTGTGCCGTTGATGTGAGGCGCCGCTAAAAGTTCTTTCAAAAATTGCCACAAATGTATATGAGATCCACCGTTGCGGGTGCCAGTACGTTTAACTGGTGCAATGTTAGTGACTTCATTGTTAGTACTGCTGTTATTATTTGCATTGCTACAGTTACTGTGACTGTGACTGTTACTGGTATTTATAACAGTGGGATTTAAATTAATAACATCGTTATTTCTAAATTGGTTATTTGCTGGTAAATTTGTTGACTGTTGTATTGCGTTATTATTGGTGGTGGTATTTAACTTGGAGAGAAAATCTTCTTCATCTGTTTTGGTTTGCATTGTAAAAGATTTGATTATATCAATATTATATTCTTAAATTAATTATTATTTACCTTTAGCATCTTCTTCCATGTCATTGCTATAGGCATGGATAATATTGTTGGACCATATATTTTGTTGTTGAAGCATTTGATTTTGATTAACATTTTTGGAAAATTCCGGTGAATATGTTAGCTTCCATATTTCCAATTGAGCATGTAAAGTACTGCCGCACTGAAAAATATATTAAAATTAAACACATATAAACATATATAAAATATTTCATTATAAAGGAAATTAGGAAAGTATTGAACTAAAACTCCATTTGATGAAAAATTCCGTTTTTATTATCATTTTGCATTGAAACTGAATAGTACTATTTCGCTAATGCTTACTTAGCTCATCAGTGGATTTTTCCTAATTTTTGAATACAAACCCAAGATCTATACGTCTAAAATTCAATTAATCAATCGAGAATTGTATTGAATATCAAACATACCACCCTGGCACCGGAACACCACAACCCGGAGACCCATACAGTCCATTGCGAATACCATCGAGGAAAGTCACAAGCAGTAGAGAGAAGTAAAAAACAAAAATAATAGTAGAAAAGAAAAGAAGAACAGAGGAACCTACATCCAGCCCACACTCAACGTTTCATAGAAGCTTTGCAAACTGGCGCAGTGACAGAAGACATGTTCCATAGTCTCCTCCTGTTACTCGCATGACCTGTTTAATTTGGGGGCCTTCACCATCTGCTGATCATCACTACCATAGAGCAGTGGCTTCTGTCCCTTCTGCGCATTTTCATTAGCGTTGTGGACTTTGCAATATTCCACTCACGCTATACGGCCCTCGGAATGATTCACATTTTCCGCCGGCCATCTCCTGAGATCCCTTTAGTAGTACCCTATCGGTGACGGCACCGACAAGTCCTGCGGTACCCAGCAGAGCTTGAGCCTACGGAACCTATTCGTCAAAGCGCGAAAGGTCCCCCGGCAACCGTAAAACACCATGCACCTCAACCAATGCCGCGGCCCTCTAAATTGCCAAAACCTCGATTTGGAATTTGACCAATTTTTACCATTTTTTACTCCCTTAACACTATGTACTCTTATAATTTACCTTCTTGGAAACATTCTTCAGAGTTACTCGCCATATTTCAACCGAACCAATAAAGATACATGAGAATTTATATGATTACAAATTACAAATCTGAAAGCCTGAAGTACTCTTAACATTTATTTTGAATATACAAAAATAGAACTTGCTCCAACACAATATTTTCTCAGGCTTTTAATCTCAAAATAATATAAGATTTATACAATGAATGGTATCTTTACCTCGCACAAGTAAGTAGTAAGGAATCTTGTTTTCAAATTTCATAAAGCATATAATGAAAATATAAATTAGGTTTAAAACAGAAAAAAAAAAAAAAAATAAAAATAAAACTTTTTGCTGCATACAAGTTCTTCATAAGCTACAAAAAAATAAAAAAAATTAACAAACCATATGTTAGTATAGCATTTGCGTTTGTATTTTATATTTATTTATTTTTTTTTTTTAATTTCTGGTCTGCTACTAGTTATTTTTAGTTTGGTTTCTTGTTATAAAAATCATCTCAGTAATGATGATCATTGTTATCATTATTTATTTGTAAATGATCGTTATTACAGTTTGCTTGTTATGAAGACTCACTTTCACCTTGCAATGTCGTTGCTGGTCGTTGCCTTACATTATATTCAATTGCATTTACTTTACTTTGTTGTTGGCTTTGGACTAAATTGTATTTGTTTCTAAAAAGTCTAGTCATTAGTACTTAAAGGTTTCTTTACCTGTGAGTTTTTTTCATTACCAGCAAGTAGCAACCAAATATAACCTGTGTGTCATGGGGCTTAAACACAATAAAGTGTACTAAAGAAAAGGAAAAAAAAAACATACACTTGCCTTTTGTGTATTTTGCACTGTTGCTGTTGTTGTTGTCTTGTGCATACGAAATATATGTATCATAAATGAATATGTTTGTGTTTTTGGTTTATTTGTTTACATTTTACTTTTATGCATTTTTTTGGTTGCTGCACAGTGGATTAATTTCATTATTTATAACATTTTTAAAAGATTTGTCTTAGCACTTCTATCATATCAAATATACTAGCCGAGTTTTGGATATTCCAAATGTAGTGAAGTATTATTTTCTCGACGAAAACAAACATACATAAATCATGGTGCAAAACTCTACATATAATTGAACATTTTTCATTATTTGGCGTATTGTCGCACTATATGGGAATGAAAATTTCATTGAACTATAAACATATATTGAATGTGCAATTTGAACTAAGATTTGTTCTTAATTTATACTCAGGTAACCGTTCGAAAATTCTAGGAGGCCAAATTGTTTATGAGAATTGGTTGGTTAAGTTGAAAAGAAGGGCAACTGCGTCGACCCAATCACATACGGTATTAGATATTATTCACAGACACAAACATGTTGTGCGCTCTACCGAATATAATTATTAAAAATTAAATTATTTGATAAAACTATTGGTTTTCTTACTTAAGGGTCTTTAGGACAATGTGCAAAAGCCGCGCAGACTGGGCATTTTACACTGTTGCAAATGAACTGTAAAAAATTTTAAAAAAAATCTGTAAACTTGCCCAACAATTTTATCTCGTAAACTTGTGCTGTTCAATTGTTGATTTAAGAAAACAGCAGTAGTCGCTTTTCTTTCCAAAAATTCAAATGGTAACATATCGCAGGAAACAATTTCTTAAAATAATCTTAGCACTTGATACATTTGTTTTTCTTAAGAAATTTTGGAACAGAATTACACTTTTTAGACACAAATTTAAATTTTTAATGCAATTAGTTTAAATTTTAAAGAATAACAATCTCGACTTTAATAAAGTTGGAAGGCATAAATTTATAAAAAACTCAACTAAAATAGAATAAAAAAGTCTAATTATCGACTTAAAGAATATTTCTTTTAGTTATAGAAATGATCTAATGCATTAGCACCCATTGTGCGATACCCAGCTACCATTGCCATAATACGTTTCAATACACGATTGAACATACAGAATTTGTGTGCTTGCTGTCACTTACATATGCAGGTATGTTTGTATGTATGTATCGTATATTGCCACTAAACAACCTTCACACATTCCTATCTTTACCTTCAGCCATGACCACGGTTACTAAATTTGTATGTATGTATGTTTGTATTTTCGCTTATCGTTTTATTTTTACATTTACTTTTCTTCTTCGGAAATGATCCACTAAGTTAAAGAAGTACGTTTGCTTCTTGAGTCTTTTGTATCGTTTTTGAGAGAGAGAGAGAACCGTTGTGGGTTTGTGTCTTCAGTCTTTATAAACATTTTTTCGTATGACTTTTTAATTTTTGGTTATTTATTTCATTTATGGATACAAATCTTTGTACGGTTTGTTTTGATTTTGACAAACCTGATAGAATAATTTTTGCTCCATCTACTCTTGATTCTCTTGTTTTCTTTTAGCTTTTCAGAGTTGAGAAGATGTTCAATTCAAAGCTTTCATTTACTTTCATTTTTAGACTCATTTGTTTTACTTTTTTCTTACAAACGAAATATCTTTATTTGTATTAAATTTCATATGAAATTTTTAAATGTACCGTACATAATTTGCACAGTCAATCAAAATATATGTATGTAAATACGCATACATACTCCTATACGTACTACTTGCAAATGACGTCAGCATTAAGATGCCGTAACTTGTTTCTTTCAATGCTATTTATACGTTTAAATTCTGTTTTCTTCTCTATTTGTACTCTTTCTATGGCTTTCTCCTTCAATAAAATTTTCTACAGTCGAGTAAACTGAAATACAATATAAAGGGTGATTTTTTAACCATTTGGGTTTTGAAAATTAAAGCAAAAAAAAAACACAGAAAACTAATTTGCACCGATAAATGAATGCCTGCCATTTAGTTTTTAAAGTTTATTTCATGAAAATGTTGCACAGGGTACGCCGTAGGTGGTTCTTCCGTGAACACAAATTTTGGCATACTTTTTACAGCATTTCGGCCGGTAATGTTATCTTCCACGGCTGGAATTGCGGCTGGGTTATCTCCGTATATTAAAAACTTTACGTGTCGCCACAAAAAATACTGTAGTAGAGTCAAATTGCATGATCTAGCCGGCCATCGAAGTGCTTCAAAACGTGAGATAAATTGCTCATCAAACTCGCCTGTTAATATTTTCATTGGAGCGTCGTGTGGCATGTGGAACCGTCTTGTTGAAACCACATCTCAACCAAGTAAAATTCTTCTATTTGGTGGAAAAAAATACGGCCTAAATATTGACAACGGCGACGAATTCACATATGGCGATCTTCCTGAGCATTCCTTGCATTGCCACATGTCACACATATTTTTTTTGGACTAAAAAAAATTTACGCTCCAAAACCAAATAGCAGAAATATCACCCGATATATTCGTCTCCACTTATAACACACAACTTTGTGTTTTTATTGGGATCAACTTCAAGTTATACGATTTATTATAGTTTGCACTACAAACAACTGGCATGACCTTGTATTATTTAAAATTCTAATCTAATCTGAATATGTAATCCATGACATAAACGTACGAGTATGTTGTTCTTTGTTTTGCTTACCTCTGGTATTCTCTTGACAAACTCATCTTCAGTTAGTTGCAATAGTTCAGCACCATTTTCATGAAATATGCTTTCAATGTTATTAATTATTGGCAATTGGTATTGTTGTAGGGTGGATCGTAACCATGCGTGTACTTGATTCGTTGACCAAGCAGAGGGATCTAAAATGCAATAATTTGAAAATGAAATATTAGTTTAAATTAAATTATTATTATTTATTTATTAGTTAGTTACTAGTTTAAGGTTAACTTGTTGCATTTATGATTATGGTTTAATTAAAGAATGTGTTTGGTATGTTAATTGAATGGCAAAACTATGATACATTTTGCATTGTTCTTGGCAGTTGGTTAAATTGTTATTTTATAATATAGATTTGTTTATAAAACTACAATAATTTATACTGAATACATTGATACAGATGCATGGTGGAGGTTTTATTCAACAGAATGAATGAAGTTCAGTTGAAGAGAATTATGTTTTTTAAAATTAATTGCTCTTTGTTATTTTGTTCGACTAAAATGCTCTTTGCTATTTAAAAAACACAATTTAATTAGAATTTTGCATGTTGAGAGATAGTTATTTTGAAAATCAAAAAATTCGATAAAAAAGCTTGCTTTTGCTAAAACTAACGAAAACATAAAAAAAAAATTTTACTAAATTAAACTGCGCTATTTATAAATATTGTTTATTGAAATCTAAACTTTGGTTTTCGAGTTATGCTGCATGTGTCACCTAAAGACTACCAATAGCCTCCATTTTCTGTTTGCAGAACCTTTTATCAGGATAATACAAAAGTTATATGCCAGATTGCGCATTGGTTAATGTAGAGAATTCTGAACAGATAAAAAATAATTTGTTTGTGCATTGTGTTTAGCTCAATCTGTGCTTAAAATTTAAGACTAGTTTCTCCCAAAACTATTTTATTGATATAAACTTACCCTGTGATATTTGCAATTTAGCACAAGTAGCCTCAGCTTCACGTTTAGCATGTTCTAAAGCCAATGATATAACTGGTTCGAAGTTATCTCGAACCTCTTCTAGGCCGCCCATAAATGATTCCAGTGCCAAAGGTTTCAGATTGTGTCGCTTTTGGAATGTGTTATCTTCCAAGTACTCGCGCAATAATTGGTGACCTGCTGCCTCTGTTGTGGCACTATTTTTTACCTTGTTTAAGTCATTTAACGCTTCAACATCCGAATCGAAGGGTTCTGATTTGAAATCGAAGGCACTGCTACAGCTGCTATGCCGGGACTGAGGTGTGGGTGTGTCACAGCTTGATTCGGGTGGTGAAGGCGGTAAGATATGCAATTGTTCTTGTTTGATTGTGTGTACGTCAATTGAAGGGCATGGTGAGGATGCAGTGTTGTATAAAGAATTACGTGATGAACTTAAAGATTCATAACAGGCAGACGTTGAGGGCGAAGTAGAGTATTGGGTGTGAGAAAAATTGTATTCTGATTGAGCTGGGCTAGATTGTGGCGACGGATATATATGAGCAGGATAAGCAGGTGGCGGAACTAATTGAATTTGTTTCGTTTTTGAAGGAAAGTAGCTTTGATAAATTTGTTCTTGTTTAATTGTGTTGAGAGATGGGCATGAAGACCATGTCTGTTCGATTTTTATATCGGGTACTGCTAACGAGTTGGACTTTTCTGGCTGTTGTTGTTGCTGGTTCTGTGTCTTCTTATCGTAACTATAAACTGTCGTGGGTATATTATGCCTATGATTCGTTTGTGTCGATTCGGTCGTAATAGTTGCTGTTACTGCTACAGCATTATTATAAACCTGAGGTAGTAGCGATAGATCAAAACTATTTGTATATGTTGCATATGTATCGCTTTCACTTGTACTTGTCGTTGCTATGTAATGTGACTGTTGATGTATTTGCTGAAATTCGTATGAGATTGTTGGTTCTTGAGTGGGTGACGTTACCAGACAATCCTCTGTGTGAGACATCTGAAGAGAGAGAGAGAGGGGGAAACAAAGCAATATTAATAATAATTCACGATTTTGTTTATTTAAAAATTAAAAGTTCGTTGATCTCTTTCAAATTAATACTTTGTTTCGAAAAAGTCAAACACAAAAGCTTGTTTAGATAAGAACACATACACGCCAGAAAAGTAAAATGTGTCTACAATTATTCCCGCCAATAAATATTCGTTGAGAATATTGACGTTTTACATCCGAACATTTTGATTTTATTTATGTTTCTATTGAAAGTTGATTATATTTTTATTTCACTTAAAAAGTATTTGTACTTAAATCGCTTTTGTTTATTCAAACGCCTTTTTTATAGCGCCTACAATTTTGTCATTTAATGCCACTTATAATTGTTTAGCATTTGTTGAAAGCATGTCTCAGCTTATTAAAACTTTTAATAAAATTTATTTGATGCTTTTAGTTTTATAATTTGTAAACCAGTTGGTTGAAAACCGTATTTATTTATTTAGTATTTGTGCATAAAATCACTATGGTGTTCTACATACTTGGAAAATTACGAATTTTATAATAAAAACCAACACAACAAACAAGCTACTTGACTTTTGACAGCTCTCAGATTGTTATTCAAAGCCGTTTCGCCAATTTTCATTATTATTATTTTTGTTTTAATATATCTATTACACTCTGCTTGTACGAGTACCTTATGGATTTTACTAGACTTACCAATTTTAAGGCAAAAAATTAATTTTAAAAATATTATACTTCAGATTTAGACTTGAGGTATTTTTGTTATTAAGATCATAAGATATTGTTCACTGAGATCATGGTGGATTTTACAAAATATTTTTTTTATAAATAAACGAAAACCATATACAAATTCACACCTTTTGATTCATACGGCTGCAGATTTTATAGATAAAAAAAAAACACTTATGGTAATGAGAACTAAATATTTTTTATAAATCGCGCATATTTTTTTTTAAAGAAAATTCAAACAAGAAAACACTCCAATAAATAAATAAAATAAATTGGAATATTGAAAATGCTTCACATATTTTCTTTTTTTAACTGAAGCTCTAATTCGATAATGCTCTGATCGTTTATTACTCGTCGTTATGCCGGTAAAAAGCCAACTAAATAAAAAAAAATATTTTGCTAACATTTATCAAGCTTTTACTATTCATCTAAACAAACTACTAAACGTACAGGCAAATAACAAACAACCAGACTTTAGTTAGAATTTTTCCATTCAGCTGCAAACAAGAAGAAAAAAAATGCAAAAAAACCCTAATAAAATATACAATAAACAAAATAAATTAATGACGCTAAAAAAATCACATACATACATATATGTCTGACGGTGGAATTATTTGTAAAAAATATATAAATAATAATAGAGAATGTCGTGCATGAGTGTATGCAAGTAAATCCCTCTTTCTTTTATCGATGAGAAAAAACGCGGGAAACCTTTTTGTAACGTTTAAAAACTCTTTTTAATGCAATTTTTTGATATGTAGTTTTAAAAAAACGTAATAATTTATTTGTAATTACGTATGTATGCGTATGTAGCATAAGTAGATATCAGAGATTAGCAATGAATTGTTGCTTCGCTACTCATATTCACTTATGAAATTTTAAATAAAGGGGGGTCCAACCAAAACCCATGATGTAAATAGTAAATAAAACAAAAAATTTTCAGAGAATTATCTTAATATTTTTTATTATAATAGAAGGATCTATGATAATTATGTGTGAGGCAAACTATCGGCCAAATATTCGCCACGACTATCCAATGGTCGATATTTTCACTGACTCTCAGATATAATTTAGGTTCAATGTCGTTAATGTAGCGATTTATATCACACTTTAACTCTTGAATTGTTCTTGACTTATTGACATATATGCGATACATACACTTTTTTTATGAGTACAATGAGTACTTGTCATTTTAAGGTATGAGTACGATGTGTACTTCGCACTTTAAAGTGCGTGTGCGTTTGATTACAAAAAGTAGTCACACATATACGTACTGTGTAATATTGACGAATATCAAAATGAGTGAACAACGTAGCGTAATGGAGGAGAAAAATTTTTATAATCGAATTAATTGAGTTATATCGTTCACTGCCGGATTTATGGGACATGCAAAGCAACACTATAGTGACAAAAATAGAAATAATATCAGCAGTCTTTTTATTAATAAATAAAAAAATAAACAGTTATGTCTTTTGACGACGGTAAGTTCAAAATTTCTTATTGCTAAAAAGCCCAAAAAATTAATGTTGATGAGAAATATTGACGTAGCCTGTCAACATTTTTACTAATACGAAGACAAATATTGAAGTTAAATATTGAGATGTTTGTGGCATCAAATTTAGAATATGATGACACATATTTTCAAGAAATCACGGAACATGACTCACCTCTACTCACTTTTTCAGTACTCATTGCTGACCTCTGTTATGTTTTTAAGTATCTAAAATGCATTTGCTGTGACTGGTTTTTGCAAATAACGTTAATGACTGCACATACTCTTACGACAGACGATTAGTAATACCAATCAATCAGTACCACAAGAAAACATTATAGATTTTGCACATATGTATGTACATATGTACATAGCGTCAATTAAATAATATAATTAAGTTTTACATTTTTAGCATTTGAATAACTTTTTCGATAGTAATGAAGCATAAGGGAGTGTTTGTTGGTATTTGAACATTATTGCCATCATTGATACTCGAAGAAATTTGTTGTTTTAATTTCAAAGTAAAAAATTTCTGGGATTACTGAAATAAACTTTATTGTTTAATAACTATTATTCAAGCTTAAATTTTATAGAAAAAATTTTTTTTTTAAAAAAAAAAATTTCGGCGCTTCTTTTTTGTGACTTCATATTAAAATAATAAAAAGCCATAAAATATACTTCTCAAATAAAATGTATTCAATTATTAACTATTTTAGCTTATTGTCTGACCTTTTTAACGTTTGTAATTTCAATATTTTATTTAAGCTTTAGATAGTTTTTTTATAAAAATTTTATTATGACCTCTGGTCGGCACCATCAGCAAATCTATTTGACAAAAACTAAAAATATTTCTAAAATATTTTATTTCTTCAATTAAAAATTAATTATGTATTAAATTTGTTAATATTTATGGAAATTATATTACGAAAAGAAATTACGTGTGCGCTTCCAGTTTTGTTTTTTATCTTATTCCCAGTTGTCGATTTGTCCTCCGCAAAAATTAAAAAAATAGCAAACTTCTGATATCTAAAATTTTATAATAAAATTTTATAATTTATCTATGTTTTTTATATTGTTTAGCTTGTCTATATGTGGTATTTCATTTGGTGCTAATATCAAAATCTTCAGTAAACTTTTAACCAAATTCTTGAAAAAAGCTAAGAAATCTCACATGTTTATACAAAAACTCCCAAAAAATATTTGAGAATTACAAAATATGGAAACAAAACAAACCAAATAGCTTCTTTAAAAATTTTCGTTATACCACAAACATTTTATTATTTAATTTTAAATCTATTTAATATTTATAAACCATTTTAAACCATATAACAAACATATCTAAATATACATAACATTATTTAAATCGTAATGACCGTTGAATAATTAAAAGTATAATTACAAAATTTCAGTTACAAAATATGTATACATAGAGACATTTGTAAATATATCTTTACTATAAGTATATATACATACATACACAGTACATATCTGTTGGTCAGAGGTAAACTACACCAAGTCACATTTAGAAAATTTTACGAACGACCGCAAAAAATGTTGAAAAAGTTTCAATCTATTTAATAACAATTTATCTTACCTCGAATATTTTATATAATTCTAAAATTTATATTAGTCTCACTTCTATTTTTATTTTGACCTTTATTAAATTTTTTAATTATATTTATTTTTGAGTGATGGTCTTTTTTATGAACCGTTTTTTTCAATTATTTATTTTCAATATTTCGCTACCAAATAGGTGTAACATCGTCAGGAAATAATTATTTGTATTAACAAAAATATTTTTGAAAAGAAGAAGAAAAAGAAAAAATTTGGAAAGAAAATGAAAATTTTTTGTCATTGATATTAAAAATATTCTTCATACACAGGTATAAATTTGTGTACATGTCTACATAAATAAACATGTTTTCAACATTTTTTTTTTTTGTAGATGTATGTAAAATAACATATTTCTAATCTAATCTAATCTAATCTAATCTAATCTAATCTAATCTAATCTAATCTGATCGAAGAAAACACATTTCACCTTTTATTTTGAACAGACCTCGTAGGGGTTCGTTACTCCCCATTAATGCTATTGGTACTGTTCAATACCCTGTTCGATAACTCGAAAACTACATTCGAGAGGATTTTTTGGAATTTACCTACCGAAAAAAAAAATTTTGATTCTAACAGTATAAAACACGTATTTTGAAAAAAATGTTACTTGAAGTACTTTACCTCCCACCTATTTATTTAAGTAAATCCATTTACATTCATTCAGTTCAGAAATAATTTAATTTATATGTACTTGCACTGTCTGCCATTAGCGCACTTTGTTCATGTGAGGTTACATCTAATTTAAGTTGGGAGATCCGCATGAGCCTGGATTAATAAGGCGGCAGAAATAGGGTTGCACTCTGGTAGTTTCCTGGATACATTTGTGTAGTGGGCAACAGTAGAGCAACAGAGAGGTTGGCCAGCAGGGAGCCAGCACAGACATGGTCGGACCGGAACCGTTTTTGCGAGGTTCGACCGAATAAGATCGTTTAGAATATACCGATGGAGAGAAAGCATACCATGGTTCTCTCTGTATTGAGGCAGTCGAAGATCCACCTTCGGAAAATTAAATACAGCGCACTTTTGTTTCTGCGTATGCCCCAAGGCATAAGTATGTTATTTAGAATTGTATAAGCAAGAATAAATTGCCCTTCCATAAGTAAATACTCACAAAGGATAATAACTATAAAAATGATTTACGTCTAGGAACGCACAAATTTTTATTTTAGATTTTTTATATACATATATTTATATATTTTATATATATAATATATATTATATATATTGTAACAGAAATACATATGTTTCAATAATAAAAAGAATACAACACTTGCTTTATAATAATTTTTATATCTAAAAAATCTTCAGCCTATTTACAATCACGAAAAGAAATCCCCTATTTGGGGACAAATGCCTTAAACTGAGAACGGTAAATCACCTACGAATGAATCAGATAAGTGGGAGAAGTGAGAGCCTCTACAACAACACTTCCACTTATAATAAAACGGTATTTTCAATGTCTATATATTTTTTATGTAATTTTTTGTATAATCTTTACAATTGTAGAACTTTCAGATCTTGTAGCTTTAGTAAATCAATGCATTTGTTGTTGTTACACTAAAGCTACATGATTTAAAAGTTCTTTAATACGAACCGTGAATTTCGCTATTATATTTGGATACTTCGTTTGTTTCACTCCCAATGATTTGAAAAAATCTAATGTAAATACATGAAGGAAGGGTTTAAAAACGGTTTAATTTTTAAATGTCTTAAATGTTAAAAATAATCGCTTGATATTTAATAAAGGTTTGAAGAAATTTAATAATTTAATTTTATATACTCGTAGCTAAATTATTTGTAATATATAAATCTGCTCGAGTTAATCGCTTTGCCGACAACTTTTGCCACAATTCGAAAATAATGTCACCTTTGAAACGTTTAAAATTACATCATTTTACATTTAAGAAGCACCTTCCCCCTTTTTAAATCGTTTTCCTTTTTGCAAAAATTTATAAAAAATATTACACCGTTACTTGGTTTCAAACCAGTTTTATTGAAAATCTTTTTATTTATTTAATATTTGTTTACACTTTGTATTGTTCATTAACAAATCTTCCACGATTCTTTATTAAGACACTTTCAATGACGATTTACGAAAAGGGTTTTTACCCTCATGTTCATTGGTTTAATCATTTCTAGTTGCCTTTAATTTCATTTAGAATTATAAATAGCAGCTTTGTTTGTAATTAATTTTACTACAAATGTTTAAAAATAGTTTACTATTGAGATATTTTTGTATAAAATATAAATATAAAAAAAAAAAAACATTTTTCCATTTTCATTCACATTTCATGTCATGTCATTGGTTTTTCCACTATTTTGTAAATACTCATCACAAAATGTTATTAAAAAGTTTTAATAATATTCTCATATGAAGCATTTACACATTTTTTGTACTCAGTGCTTAATTTTATAATTTATATTTGCAATTTACTTTTAATGACTTGATTATTGTTAAGTATATGTACGCGTGTTTGCTAGTGAGCCATTTTAAATAAAGTAGTTTATTGTTTTTATCTGCAATTTGACTTTTAATTAACAGTTGCCTAGTTTAAATACACATAGAAAAAATTTTTTTTTGGTATTGTGAACGTTATTACCGGTTGTTTAGCCATTAAAAAAAGTTATTTATGCAAAAAACATATTCCTCTAGAAATGGCTGCGTGCAATAACTCCCAAATGAAATTAGTTACAAGGAAGAAATGAAATAAGTCCCAAAAGAATTTCACATTTGATTTTGTTTTGCTTTTAGGTCTTATAACATTTGCTTTGGGAGATATTTCATTTTATGATATTGGAGTTATTTCTTTTTCAATTATTTGCAATTTCTTAAAATTTTTCGCTTAAATCTATTTTATAGGCCCTTCACAAAATTGGGAAAAAAGAAGCGTTTGTTAGCGAAGACGGGGTGTTCATTATACCAACGAGGAGGAAATCATTGAACCCGCCCCAAGACCGACTATGCAGAGAAACTTTTGTTAGCGAAGTCACTGTTGGTTATAAGATAGAGTCAGGCCAAAGTCCTGCTAGGCAGAGAAACTTTCGTTAACTAGTGCCCTTTGGTAACATTTCGTTTTAATTTCTTATTGGGGGGTCCTTCTTACTTTTTGGGCCTTATTTCATTCTGTTCAGTGATCCGATTAAGGGAGCTATTTCATTCATTGCTTTGGAAGTTATATTATAATAAATGAATAAATACTATTTCATTTTCTTTCGGATTTACTTTAATTCATTAGAGTGGCACTACCTGCATTTATTTTGGCTTTTATTTCATAGGGAGTTATTGCACTGGTACTTATTTCACCTGGGAGTTATTTCCTAAGAAATATATTTTCGGAAAACACTTTCCGGAAAAAGTATATTTTCAAAAAAAATTTAATTTCCAAAAGCAACTTTACTAAATATTATTTTTTCAAAAAAGTATCTTTTTCAAAAGCTGTGACGTCCAAAAATATGCTTTCGAAAAATTATTTTTCTGCAGAAATAAATCTTTACCAAAATGTATCTTCTTCAAAAAGAACCTTTTCCCAAAGTGGCATTTTCCAACAAGTAAAAACCATAATAGAAATGTTATATTTAATTTTTTACAATAATTGGCAAATGTTTTCGCTTTTTTCAGTTATTATTTAAACTTCGTTAAAAAATTCAAAAATAATTTTTAATATCAAATTCATTTAATATCTAATAACCGCGATATGGAAGTGGCGTCGCGCTACTTCTCCCACTCCTGATATTGCGATGAATGTATATTCATATTTTAAATTTCAATAAAATTGCATCTGTAGTTACCGTGGCCTCACTCTCTTCATCATCTTTGTATACCATATGGCAGAATTTTTTTTCTTGGAGCAGTGCTCAGTGTTGTTCCCTATTTATGCAATGCATGCACCGAAACTTGTACGAAGGGATAATGCAGAGAGTAAAGAAAGATAGCTTTCACAACTCGTACGTAAGTTTTCAGTTGCCTCTTTTTTTAAAATAGAGAATTAAAAAAAAAATTTATTTTTTATTTTTTGATGATGGCTGAAGTAGTCTGCACGTTGACTACAAAACCAAAAATTTCCTGTGTGCAACGACAGTTTAAGATTAAATGCTGACAATATCTCGCATTTTTCTGATATGCATTAGTGTGTTTTGGTTGTAGCTGTTGTTGGAAGGGTTCCAGTGGCGAAGGCATAGTCACTGATCACTGAACAGTACCGGCTTCAGCTGTATTGTGTAGGACGGGCGAAGTGAAATAATTACTAAAAATGGCTACTAAAACAAAGTTTCAAAATGTATACGTCTCCTTGACATCACAGGCCCTTCAACACTGCTATAAAAAAAGAATGTGCTAAAGCAGTGTTGTAGGATAGTGAGCTGCACCTCCTGTCAACTAAGTAACTATCTCTTTCCTGTAGTTCCAGCCCAATGCATCGCATATGTAGGCGGCATCTACTGAGTGCTGGTCCCAGATAAAAAACATAATTATTTCCTCCTTTACAGCAGAATAGACCCGTCTCACGTGTTACGCCAACGCATTAATTTTTAAGATAAGGGGAATCCTTTGCTTCGCCGACATTCTCTTGCACAAATAGAAGGGTACTGTTAGCGTACTCCCCAAAATAAAAGGTTTTGGTTTGACGGCTTTTCTGGCCGTAGAATCTACACACAAAATTGCCGTATTTCTTCTGAAGTTTTGCGCTTAGCAACAGATTTCGCGATTCATTTTTATATATAAAAAGGTAGATAATGAATTAAATTCAAAAATAATAATTTTTCAATGACGATGAGAGATGATCTTTCAAATTCCTTAATAATTCTGCATATGTACATGCAATCAATGTGCTTATACATTTCTGAAAAATTTCGTATAGAAAATAATTAAAATCGCCTGATACAAATAACAAAAAGTCTAAAAATTATAAATTTAGTAATTGAAATAATTTAAATACAGTGACTAAGATGAGGGCGCCCCGTTTGTCCAACATATATCACTCTGGGGAAACTGGTTCGGTTCTTAGCAAACATTGTTTTACTATTTTACTATAATGAATGAAATTCTTTGTTACTGTGCCCGTTAAACCAAGTTACAGTACAATTTTAATTTATTTCATTATATTTAACATTTACTAAACAATTTTTTTCAGTGGACTAACACAACAATACGAGTACATCTGTAAGTAAAGTGGTTTATGATTCTAACATGTGGTTAATTATTTGAAAATTTTATTGCCTTCTAATGCAATTTTGAACTCTCAGTTAATTTATAATTTTTATTTAAAATTGTAATAAATTTTAATAATCTAAATGCAAAAGCTGTAAAAAAATAATATAATTTAAAACAAGCAAAATAAATAAAATGAAAAAAAAAAATTTTTTTTTCTTAATAATTAAAATATTTTTTAATACTGTAATAAAGAAAGATATTAATTGAAAGGAGACCTTCCTGTAATAAAAGAGGATATTGAAAAGTGCTTTAATTTTTTACATAAAAATTTTCAATAAAATCACTTTGACAATCTCGTCATAATGACTAATATTGATGTTAAAGAGCTGTTTTGATTTCTTATTTCTATTAGTTTAGTTTTTGCCTTAAAAATTCCCTACCTCAATCGCAATAAAACAAACGTTTGTTTTAAGTTATTAATTTAATTTGAAATTCTAAAACATGAATCAATATAATAAATTGTTTTTTCTACTCCTCTAATTTAAATCAAACTTTAATTACAGTACTGTTATTACAAGTGTATTTCAAACAGAGATAATAAGGAGAAATAGAGAAGGGGATATATATTTATTAGTTAGGTTTGCCAGATGAAATTGGCAACAGCGCGTCAAAAACCTAATAAAATAAAAAAAAATCGTCATTTCAGTTTTGAAAAATCATCAAAAGAAAATGTATATTTTTTATATATATTTTAATTAATATTCTTTACGATAACAATAATGTAAATGGAGGATTTACATGATAGTCACAAATGTTTTAAAATAATGAGACCAAAAAAAAATTACTATTTTAAAATTCTGTCATCTAATATACAAAAAAAAAATCATTTATAATTATTTGATATATAAATGCCAAAAATAACGGAAAAAACAAATTAACATAATTCGACTTTTTAAAATAGAATTAATACAACGAAATCTTATAAAAAATTAATTTTGAATTAAAAAAAAAGTGTTGCTATAAATATAAAAATAAACAGCTGTTGCCGGTTATATGAACTGAATTACATTCAATCCTTGTTTGGGTTTCTATAGTTCTTATGCCAATTGAATTTATATGGAGCAAACCATAACAACGAGACGGCAATTCGTAGCTGTTGAAAAATCCGTAATTTTTCTGACGCCGTCTAGCGAAAAAACGTTCAGTGGCGGCCGGGCAGATAAGTTACACAAACAAAATTTTCTCAGCGGTATATTTTAAGATGTCCTGACTTTTTCTTTTTTTACTTATTTTAAAGTTATCCTTAGTAACTATCACATGTAATGTTGACTGCCTGAATATTATCGATCATTAGCCTATTTAAAATTGAAAAGATTTTAACTAATTGCAATGTAAAGATTTAGCTGCATTGCTCAATTCTTCAATTCACAAGCTTTTATTTCATAGCGCAGTATTTTTGTTCGATGATTTGCTGATTATAGAATAGAATTTTGTATGCTATTGAATTTGTTGCAATGAAGCCAGGTCTGGAAACATTAAAAAATGTTTAATAATTTTGTAAAAATGTAGCAAATATGTGGTTACTAATACCAGGAATTAAACTCTTCTTACTGATAAATATGAACGATTCCCACATTTTTTTATATTTTTTTTTTATATTTGTAACCGATTTCAATACAATTTTCTAACTATTTGAATCAAAATTGCTTATTGTGAAAAGCTTGAGAACTAATTCGTATTAAATTGCAGCATCCATACCTGATTTAATTTGATGGAATTAACATACAATTTTTTTCTAATAAAATAAAAATAAAAAAGTAAATAACAAATGCGATAAAATAACGATAATACAAATTTGCCTGTTCACATGCACATAATAAAATATTGTCTTTAAACCATAATCCTTACAACTGAGCATGTGAATTGAGCAAATAAGTGGTATTATATTCTCATGTTTACAAAAATCAAAATTTTTTAATATTTGCGTTTTGCCGCATTTTTATACAAAAATAATTTTTCGTTGTCAATTATTATGATTTTGATTTTCATTTTTATGATTTGTAATATCATCTGTATTTACACTTATATTTCTCTATTTATATATATGTACAATTTACAAGTTTTCGAGATATTATCTATAGATATTTATTTAGAGATATTTAAATTGCTCATCAGAGATATTGAAAAACATATGTTATTAATTTAAATTAATTTTAAGTGGGAAAATTAAGAAAAAACTTTTATATGCAGGAAAATAATCAAATTGTCAATTATTATAAGACTATTCCCTGAAAACAATTACTTTTGTGAAAATGAAATATCAGATAGAAATAAAAAACCTATTAGTTGCTTTTTTATAAAAAAATTAGATCTCAAGTTCTTTAAATAATAAAATTAAAATTTTGTAAAATATTATGACAACATTAGAATCCGCCTAACAATTCATCTTCCGGCATATACGATATTCATGTACAAATGCGAATGTATATAACTCAAATATAGCAGTTACAAATGCTTACAATCAATACGAAAAGATAAGAAACATTTTTTACAGGCATAAAAAATTGTTTTAAATGATTTTACATGAGAAAAATATACTTGACTCGTTTTCGAAATGTTTAATTTCTTTGCTGCTTCCTGTATAACAACATGTAGAAGTTGACCACATTTTAGCTTCTGAAAAAAATTATCTTTTACAAGGAAAAACTCGCCAAATCGACACTAAAAATCGTCATATCTGGCAGCCGTGCTGCTAAGTACCCATCGCTTAAAAACAATACTCATAAATTATTCTTAGAACCTCAGACAATCAATGCAACTAATTCAGTTATTTTTTTTATATTTATATTTCAATTTCACAGCAAACTACATTGGACATCAGATCACTGCATCTGTTGGTATTTATACTTTTATGCTCGTACGAGTGTGTTTCCAATAGAAATATAATGCATTGTCAACCAAATAAATTTCATCTATTGTATATTATGGCTGGTTATACTGAATGCAGCCATATTTTCATATTTATACGTATCATTATAGATTAGACCATTTAATTAAAAACAAAGGCATTTCAGTGAATTGATTTCTTTTTTCATTCAATTGTTTGACAATAATGAAAATTTCCATCAAGATATAAGACCTATTGTGTGCACAAAGTGTAACGAGTTGCTGATACGTAATGAAATTTAGCTTAAGTCAACATAATGCAAATCAGGATATTGTTTCACTGTAAAGGGTTCTTCAATAAGAAGTTGATTTTCCAACAAAGACATATTGAGAAAACATAAAAAGGCTGCTATAAAAAGAATGCGTCAAAAATAATATGAGAGACGCTGCAACTTTGCTTTATAATTATACACGCAACTGCAGACTTGTGAATTAAACTCTATCTTCCTAACACTTTCACCTCCTGTCTATTCTCTACACTAGCCCTCCTTTAATCTAGTTGCAGTGCAATGCAATGCACATGCAGGGGATATCCCCTGCGCACTGCTCCAAGATAAAAAAAACCGCTGGTTTTGTTGGACTTTTTTTAGACGAAGCTCTTTTTCTTTTGCATCGGTACAGCACCAGGCATAACTATTTTTGTTTAAATTTTTATTGAAGTAGTAATAAAGAAACAAAATAAATAAAGAGCAACAAGTGCGAAATCAAGTTGCAACATAATGTAGTGACGTAACATACACCTTTCTGGCATACAGAAATATTGTAGATTCATCCTTAGATGGTAATTAAATAAGTGGGTGCCTCCGTAGTCTAGTGCATGAGCATTAGTCTTATCAATATGGATGTGCGGGTTCGATTCCCGCTTAGACCCTGTGTGTTTCTACAGACTAGCAATAAGACTAGAGTTTGTATTGTCTTAAAAAAAAAACAACTCATTTTACAACTGACCTGCTTTTATCGGCATAACCTCACTAGAAATAAAAACTCGTTCTAATCATTTTTTAATTAATTCAAAATTTGTAATGGAGACAGTAATAAAAGGAAGAAACGACATATGGCTGTCGTGATTCAGTTGGTTTTTACCCAACAACTAAAATCGAATTATTTTTAGCATTTTTCTGCATTTTTATTATTTTTAAGACTTCAATAAAATACAGTGGCAATAAATATAAACAATTAAAGGCATTTGTTTATCGATCAGGAAGCTAGTGGAATTTCCATAGTGATCTAATTTCATCCATAAGGCCTTAATTTAGCACTATTTTTTATAGCCGGATAATAAATTTATATTTAATGCAGCTGCAATGATATTTATGATTTCATTGCTGTTGTTTATTTTTTCAAATATTCTTGCTGAGGGGTTAAGGCTCTCGAAACCTCTGATATTGACATTTCTTATAATTAATAATTCCAACTTTTATTTCATGGCCAATAAAACCAAAATAAATTTTTAAGTTTTATAAATTTTTTATTTGTTTCTTACACTCCATTTATTGATTTTAAATGGAATTTCATGAAACATTTTAGTTGCCTGAATACGTGTACATTTATTTATTTTTTTTTTTGGACCAACACGCAGGAGATGACCCCTACACATGCGATGCATTGTGATGGAACTGTAGGAAAGGGATAGTTAGAGAAACGACAGGAGGTGAAGCTTAATTAAGTATTTTACATTTCTGCTTTTGCACGTTCCTTGTTTATAGCAGTGCTGAAGCTTCGGTTTAGTAGCCATTTTTTTTATTATTTTACTTCGCCGGTGCTACCCAATACCGACGAAAGAGGGCGTTCTGATGTGATTGTGGATTGCTATCAGCTGAAGCCGGTATTGTTCAGTGACCAGTGACTATTCCTTCGCCACTGAAACCTTCCGACAACAACTGACACACAAAGACACACTAATGCACATCAGAAAAATGCGAAATGTTTTTTTTTATAATTTTAGTCTGAAACTGGGGTTAAACCCAGGTCTGTTTTGGTTTTGTAGTCAAAGTGCGGACTACTTCAGCCATCGTCACCCTCTATTTTTAACAAATTAATTGTTTGAAAATTTTTTAAATATCAACTTCTTTAATTCATCAAAAGATATGATTTTAATAACAAAAACATTTTTTTTTCAATTAATAATTCACTAATTGTAGTAACTTTTTAATACTGTGGTAGGGCCTATTTCAATAAAAATAATATTTATATTTATATATTATTATAAGAAATGTCACATGTTTATATATAAAGTTAAGGGCACCATTTGAGAATAAGTTGGTATACATGCAGAACGATGAACATTACGATGTATTCATGACATCTGTTTATAATATGTATATATGAATATGCTATCCTGATTAAAAAATATATAAAATCTTCCGGTTGGAAAAATATTGCACCATATTTATGAGGCAAATGAAATGCATAAAGCAACAAAAAATATAAAATATGTTCTTATATTTGCACAAAAATAGTCGAAAAGAAAATTGTGTTAAACAATGTAAAGATTTTCGCAAACAGAAGGAAAATGAAGAATTTGAGAAAAGTGTAAATTGAGAGAAATCTTTCATTATAATTAATGAAACTCTTTATTAATACAAATTAATTATTCTACAAATGAAAAGTAATTTTTCAAATATTATTGTGTTAAATCTATATACATATATAAAGCTGAATGTGTGTTTGTTTGTTTGTACCTTATAGGAGTCCAAACCGCTGGACCGATCTTCCTGAAATTTTCTCACCATATAATTGGGATTCTTGAATGAATTATAGGCCAATTTTTGATTAATTACGCCT
The DNA here is from genome assembly GCA_963924685.1 of Dexiosoma caninum. Lineage (NCBI taxonomy): Eukaryota > Metazoa > Arthropoda > Insecta > Diptera > Tachinidae > Dexiosoma > Dexiosoma caninum. Next base: position 91,084,148 of record OZ004725.1, read on the forward strand.
ACTTTTTTAATTCTGCTACTTCTTCCACATGGTTTTTAACAGATTTTATAACATAAACGAGCTTAACTGCGCCATTTGTTGACCAATCGCGATGAAATTTGGTGCACTTAGTCTGTGCAACTGCGGGAAGTTTACATGGCATTACTTTTTTTTTTTAAATTAGGACCACGAGAGCGATAGAAGTAAATTTCTGCCCCTCCGAAACCATCTTACCGATTTTAATGAAATTTAAATCTATCTCTGTTTCTGCATCTAGAAGGACACTTATGCTACATATATATTTTTAAATAGGACCAGAAGTCCACGTAGGGATAAAATATGCCTCTAAAAACTGTATAACGAATGGAAATAATAACGGGAGCGAAGCCGCGGTTAAAAACTAGTTAACTATAAACTTAAACACTTTGCTTTTGTGCGTGTTGTGTTACCTTCTTTTTAGAACTAGAATAACAATAGGTCTTAATTCGGCGTTGTTGTGCTAGTGAAAATTTGCATGTATATATATATACATTTGTATGACACCGACAATGGTGGAAGGAAAACAGGGCATGTGTATTGCAAATGCGATGGCGATAGGTGGCGATGGATGAAGCACGTTGACTACAAAACCAGAAAGTCTTAGTCATAAAAAGATTACGGACTTTTTCTGATGTGCATTGGTGTGTCTTTGTGTCAGTTGTTTCCGGAAGGTTTCAGTGGCGCAGGCAGAGTCACTGGTCACTGAAGAGAACTGGCTTCAGCTGACACTAATTTACAGGCACATCAGAGCACCCTCCTTCGTCGGTGTTGTGCAGCACCAACGAAGTAAAATAATTATTTAAAATGGCTATAAAAACAAAGCTTGAAAATTTAATACGTCTCATTGACATCAGACTAAACGTGTATAGAGCACATCGTTGTAAAAAAATTTTCGCAATATTATAAAGTGTTTTCTATAATAAAGAAATTTAGCAGCAGTTAAAATTTTTGAAAACCCTAACACTTTCCTCAATTACACCCGCACTTCCCTACGAGAATATTTTTTTTTTACATTTTTATTATTTTATTTCCCTTAAGGCATTTGCCTTTTGATAACTATAAAGTTGCAAGAACATAGTTTATAACTTCTTTGGACTATTCTGTTGTGTCACAAAGCCCAAAGTATTTCATATTTAATCTTGATCTGTATGTCATTAACATTTGATCGTGTTTCTTTATTTTTGTTGCTGTTTTGTGAAATTCTTTGCAATCACGTGATTAAAATATCTACTAAAAATAATTAGAAATAAAATATAAAATTTTATTTGTTTTCTTTTTCCTTTTCTAATTTATTTGGCTTCTTCACTGACTGGCATTTTAATGCACATTAAATAAATAATAAATGCAATCTTTATTGTGAAATAAGTGTGTAAAAAAGGAAAACCAATACGAGAGATATGGGAGTATAGCCAGGGAAGCATACTTTAATCATAAGAAAAATATAGCATTTATAGATTAAGAGGGTTGTGCGATAAGTGGCATTGCAGAGTAGTTGATATCTGAAAAATCAAATTTTTTTTTATTGTGAATTTAAATTTTGCACTTAAACTTCTCTACTACTCGTATAAAGTTTAATATCGAATCACTATCATAAATTTGCTATTCTGTGCACATACTTTTCAGAGCATGCGTGCCTTGCCTTTTTACCAGTCGCTCCACCAATGTTGTTTCTTATTTTTTTAATTTGCATACAACAAATTTACTTTATTATAAATGTTGTGTTGCTTCTTTTTATATTATAAATGAGTATCTCTAGAGATTTTCTTAAGCATTTTACTTGTCTATATTTATTTAGTCATAAAACTAACCGTTTGAGTGCCTTTTTCACATAAAGAGTTGTGTACACATGTTAAGGACATACAGACATACATATATACGTTTGTATGTGCATACATTAGATTTTTCATTACTCATCGCATTAAATTAAAGACAATTTTAATGATAGCATTAAGAAAGCAAACGTCGAAACTAATTCAAGAAAAATACCAGTACATACAAGTTAAACAATCATAACTATATCTCCAATATGCAGACAAAATTAAAAAAAAAGTGAATTTTTAGATTCAATTATTGCTGAAGGATATCTCTACCTTATGGACGAAAATACCATCAGTTAAAAGAGCTTTCGCTGTACGTATATTGAATATAAATGTGTTGAAAAGTACATTTTGATTAGAGAATATTTTAGATATTTTTGTAAATGACAAATCGATGATATACAAAGAAGATATAAAGTTCAGTTACATTGCGCTTTGCGTGTTTGAGTATTTGCGTAAAAGAAGATGTGATTGATTTGAAATATTATTGAACATATGCAAATGTGGTCAGAAATAAAATCTAGCTTATGAAAAATGTATTTCCTAAGTCCGGTACGAAAACTGTAAAAAAAACTGTTATACAGCGCTCACTTCTTGACGTTTATGATCAGTATAGTCCGGCAATCTTCGAAACGCAATCTCGCCATTCTCTTAGAGTGCGTGCCTTCGTGATTTTTCTGCTGCACATAATCGTCCGTCGGAGCAAGTCAGCCATCGAACTGTGGATTGATTTTATGCCACATTCTCTCACCTAGAAGGAATGTGTGTACTGAACAGAGGTCGCAGGAATTGGTGCTGTATCCGTTCGTTTATTTTACTTGTGATATACGGCCAGCAATGCTCGAAACGTGGTCCAGAATTGGACGTGCAGAATGCGTTTCGTCAAGAACAGTAGCGGTGGTCATATGACCGACACCATTTTTGTATGTTAATGCCATGCATTGATCTTTCGAAGAAAAATTCTTATATTTGATTGAAATTAAATTTTTTACTTTGTACAGATTCAAATTCTATCGAAAAAAATCCTGTATTGCAAATGCATCTGATTTTACATTGTATAAATTAGAATTAGTTGAAATGTAACAGTCAAATTGTCATGCAAGGCAAATGAATTGAAAAATTTTATTTCTGTTATAAACTGGAATGCGTTTAGTTGCGACAATTTACACGTTTTTATTTTTTTTTTAAATGTTAATTTTTTAACTAACGAATTTTGTCTGATTTAGTAATTTTTCATATATTTTTGTTAAAAAAAAAAGAATCTATGCAACAAATCTGAAATGAGTGTACCATTTATGAATGTTAATTTTTTTTTTTAGGCAACATTAAATTAAAAATTCTATTTCATTGTCAAAAACTAAATTGTTATTAAATTTTCATTTTACGGAAAACTTATGTGCATCATGATGGCAAAAATCTCTGTGATTTTCTTTAATTCTTTAATATAGATGCATCTATTAAGTATAGCCCATTTCACATGATTTTAATTTTTATTTCTCATAAATTAATCAAATTCTTTATAAAAAATAAAAATCTTACAAAATGCATTCATTTGATGAATAATTTGAGAACACATTATTTTATCGGTGTTTTTAAAAAAAAATTTTTTTTTTTTTTTTTAATTATATTTATTTTTGAGCGATGGTCTTTTTTATGAAAAGTTTTTCAATTATTATTTATTGCTCAATATTTCGCTACCAAATAGGTAGCATCGTCAGGAAATAATAATTTGTAAATAAATATAATTAAAAAATTTTAATAAAGGTCAAAATAAAAATAGAAGTGAGACTAATTTTTTTTTTTTTAAATTTTCAGATTCCAAAAAAGTAACTTCTTCACTATATTTCGAGTTTAAAAAGTTGTAAAAAAAATTTTAAATTTACAAAAATATATTAGCAACAATTTTCATACTACCGAAATTGACTTCTAACTTTTCGTATTTTTTAAAATTCTCAAAATAATTCAGTTTTTTTGCAAAGATACATACATATGTATGTATATCTATTATTGGTATGGAATGAGAGCTTCCAATGGATCCATATGTGAATATTTTGCACTTCTTCAGTTTCATATCAATACAATTTTTGACTCAACGGAGAAAGGATCTATATATATGAAAAAAGCCAAGAAGCCTAGAAAACAGGAAAATAAGGAAAAGAAGGAAAAGAAAAATGAAATACAAAATTTGCTGTCACCTTTAGATTCCGAGTTATAGGATTCTGAACAAGTCACAAAACAAAATTTAATTAAATGTTAATAAAATTTGGATATATATATATATGTATATATATATATGTATTTATTCGGTTGAGAAAAAACGTGACACGCGTATAGCAAAATCGAAATCTGCAAAAAATTCTAAGCAAATTTCCTAAAGAAATTATGGGTCCGAGAGAAATAAAAATTCACATTTGGACGATTCCAAGCCAAATCAATCATGAATTTTATAGTTTGCCTCTGACGTCAATAAAATTTGATATACTTGTTATACTCGCTAAGACACCAGCAAATTTATATTTTTAACCAGCTAGGTATACAGGCGCCGACAACACAGGGGCCATAATTTCTCCTAAAATTACCAAATCATTATAGTTATCAACCACGAAATTCAATATTTTCAGTTCTATTGCAGCTATAGAAGCTAATTTAGTTTTGTTTTAAAACTCTTAATGTACACTACGAGACTACTGTTACCCAAATTTTTTGAATAATTGTAGGGGTTGGAATTTGCATTTTGATGCCTCTCGGCGGGAGGTACGTTATGATATTACAACCATATTTTCTTCTGGTAATTTTGTTAGAATTTTGTGCAGATTTCGATTTTGCTATACGGCTGTTACCCAAAAAACTTTTCGCAACCTAATGTATATACAGTTGAACCTCGATTATCCGGGTGGCAGGGGACCGGAGAGATCAATTGTAAACTGAATGAAGAAAAAAGGAAAAAAGAAGACATGATTATCTAACAAAAAAAGGGTGATTCTATTTGAATACGGTGAACCGACAATGCACTACGCATTACAGAGAGAATTCGTTTTTTGGCCGAACAGCACGTATGTAGAATGGACTACCCGCAGAGGTCTGTCCTGTCACTTTTGACGTGGGAAAATTTAAATCAAATGTCAATAAACACTACTCCCTCTATCCTCTTTCTCATAACTTAATTTCCTAGTTCCAGCACAATGCATCGCATGTGTAGGGGTAATCCCCTGAGTGCCGGTCCACGAAAAAAAAAATTTTTTTTTAAGAAGCTAAAACGTCTCACATGTTTACACAAAAACTCCCATAATATGTTTGAGAATTACGAAAATACTAAAGAAATAAATTCAGTAGCGTTTGCAAAAGTTATTTTATAAAACAAGTATATTTTTTGCCCATCTACATCTACTTTTTTGTTTTTTATTTAATTTTCAAAACCCAAAGAGTTAATAAACCTCCTTTTACATTAAATCAATAATAAAATAATTATGAAAAAAAAGAAAACAATTTGATATATATTTCAAATATGCTAAAATTAACAGTAGCATACCTTTAAATGTACAAGCATATTTATTTGTAAAAGTCCATATGTAATTTTAAACACATACATACATTAAATATTCTTATATGTGTATGTAAATATATTGAATCTCATGGTTTTTCCAAGAACATGTCACGATTCAGTTGATCGTCTTTTTGCCCAGCATTGGCCATAATTAAAAAGCATGACTTGTACTGGCTTGACTGTTTGTTGTCTTGTCTTGACTGCCGTTTGGTTTCTTACTCAATGATGATGGATTTAACATGTACATTTTTGTTGTTGTTATATTTGCCATTAGACAAGCAGCAAATGTAAAGAACAACCTACGCATTATTAATGTATGTACGAATACGGGTAAATATGTATAAATATATTTTGAATTAGCAAAATTACACAATATTCAAAACACTAACTGAACTTTATTTATAAGTAGTTAAGGTGGATTCTAACTACTGTAACTACATCAAAAAAATAACTAGCCAGCTTGCGACAGTGGAATGAAATGATGTTTAATTTTTGTTAATTTTGTTAAATTCGTTAAAAACAAACAAACAAGTTCGCATCAAATCTGACATTATGAAAATATATCAAAAATGTAATAAGAAATTGTTTTTGTCTTTACTAAGGGATTTTTAAATAAAACCAATTTTTTTAAAGCTTTCTAATGCTCTAACTTAAGCACCAGGGAAGACAAAATAAAAAGAACTACCCTTTTTCGTTTTAAAGACCAGCAAAGTATTTTTAAATAATAATTCCATTTTTAAACTGTTACTTTCTCCCTAAAGTAATATGAGAAAATAATTGAAGAATACCACAAAAAACTTATTTATACGAACAGTTAAAAATTTATAAAAAAATCTTAAAAAAATTACTATGTTCTATTTCGGTTACTTTTAGGCCCTCTAAATTCCTAACAGTTAAAATATTTTTCCTTCTACAGAATGCACAATGTGTCCAATTTCAATTTTAGCGGCAGAAATGCAAATTCTCAACTTTCGCTTTAAAAAAAAATCCACGATTCACTGCCTAACACTTCGACGATAAAAATTTGTACTAGTTGGCAACTCATTTTAAATATAAACAGCTGTAACTGTTTACTTTTTTTAAATGAAGTTTTCGAAAAAAGGTAAAAAATTGCAACAAGGAAAATGTGTTTTTTTTTCAAAAAATTTGTTAGATGGGGAAAAAAATATTTATATTATATTTATAGAAAATAATAAATAAGTAAAGCTAATAATTTACATCTACCGATAACCACACGCTGTGGTAAAATAATTACTAAAAATGCCTACTAAAACGAAGCTTCAAAAATTTAATACGTCTCCTTGACATCAGAGACACTACAACACTGCTATAAAAACAAATAATGCACAAAAAGAGTGTTGTAAAATAGTGAAGCTCCACATCCTATCCTATCCCTATCGCTTTCATCTAGTTCCAGCATAATGCACCCCAAGTTAAAAAAAATGGCCGAATGATTATTTTCACTTGGCGATTATGAACAGGTAGTTAATAATATTTTACTTGTTTGTGATTTTTAACTTGTTCTGAACCACTAAGGTGCGCAGCAACAATATTATTGGGGAGAATTAAAAGAATAAAAATTTCACAAGAAAATTACGACAAATCAAATTTTAGACAGTCAACATGGTAAAAGTGGTCGACCGCAACTTACAAGTACTACTGATGCGTCCCACTTTTGCATTACGTCTTCAACAGTGGACAATTGACAGACAACAAACAAGTTCTGCGGTCGGATGAATGTAAAATATATCGCTTCAACACAGATGATATTAATCAGAGACACTGAAACATAGTTTGACTGTTTTTTTCCGAATTTGCTGTTGGTCCGGTAGTTTTGGTGCAGCGTATCATAAATAAAGAAATGTAGCTTAACAATCTTTTGAATATTCACAAAAGTCCTTTCACATTTCCTAGGAGTGGGCCATATCACCCACCTTTGCGTTACATCGAGTAATCCAAAAATTTCTCCTTGCAAGCACTCCATGGAGCACCTCGGAGAGTAATTTTAGTGCGACAGAGTATTCGTAAATACGAAGAAAAGCATGACACTTGTCGTATAACAATAAGTAGTTGTATTCAATGGCATGGTGCACTCCTGCATAACATGAGACCATGTTTGTAACCCGTCCATTTCACTTACAAGGGACTCCGTAGACAAATATTATCTGCAGAGTAGTTGTTCATCATTTTTTTGTGGAAAAAACGCAAAGTGCAAAACTAACACCTCAAATTAAATATACTACGAGTATTTCATTCATGTTCATGAGTTTTGATCCTTAACCGTAAAGTGTTTAATAAAGTAAATTTGTGAATAGTTGAAAATTCCCAAAAATAAATCAGAAAATAGTTTTGGAGTTTTAAATCACCCGTTTTGAGTGCTCACTTTTGCTCCGTAGTGTAAATTTGTGTGTTGCTTTCAAAGAGCTTATTGTAGCGTATCTAGAAATCGTGGTTTTATGATTGTGAATGCTAAATATACAAATAGAGAACATATTGTGGCAGATACATATTAATTTATGTTTCTATTTAAATATTATATACTTTTAATCACGTTATGCTTTATTTAAATACATACATACATACATATGCAAGCCTTACTGAACACCTGCGGGGTTAAGCAATACCATGTTTGTCCTCCTGAGACTGATATTGGTCTAACTTGGCCTAATCTTAACTGACAGAGACTGTTACAATCTTTGTATTTTTTTGCTATTGTTGCAGTACATGAATTTACTCGGATGTACTCTTTCTTATGCATGAAAATTGTTTTACGTACATTTTAATATGCAATTGTAATTGCTTCGGTTTACATTCTTCATTAATTTATATTTTAATTTAACATTTTCCACTTCTTTTATATAGTTCTTTGTTTATTATAAGAATTTAATTTTTACACAAGTATTTGTAATATTAATATTTTATTTTCTTCTTTTTTATTTTTTCTTTTAGCTTTTATTTGTATTTTAAGTGCGCATTATTTTATGTCTTACTGGTGGTGTTCACACTGTTACGTGAGTTTAACAAAAAAAAAAAAATAAAATAAAATGAAATTAATAAAAAAAGAAAACAACAATAATAGCAACAACAGCAGAAGGCAAAAGTGGCTTTATTATTGCCATTGCTTTGTTTAGCTGCAACCGTTACCAATGCTGGGTGTTTGCGTGTAGTAGTGAGTCGTTTGCCTGCATGTTAATGCACACACGTATGGTTATTTTATGCAGCAACAACAATCAAACAACAGCACAACTGTCTCACTCAAGGTTGACCAGGTAGGAGTGCAAATTCTTTTAAATATTATTATTCTTTACAATTTACTCCAGCTATATTTTAAGTGCATGCATAAATTTAATATAACTTTAACTTTTTGTTAAACATAATAAATAGTTTTCATTAAACAAATCAAATAAAACGAAATATATTTTATTTTAAACCTTGTTCTAATTATGAATTATATTGTTGTACTCGTAGAATCAGCTAGACAACGGAAAGTTTACATTTTTATTTGCAGCATTTGAGGAGCTAAAGTTTTCTTCGAAAAGCTCAAAGTTTAAATATTATTTGAGAAAATAATAAGTAATAATAGCAATTACAAATATATGTACATACACACATAAATCACTATGATCGCTTTGAGCTTCTGATTTCATTGCAAAATTATTTGACAAATGCATCAACTGCATACAAGATGCTTGGGTACTTAATAGAAATCAAAAACGATATTTGATACAGTACAGTTTGTCTGCGCCCTCACAAGGGTCTATCGAATAGTTGGTCGATAGGGAAGTCTTGCATCTGATCTACCACTTCTTGGCAGGCAGATTAGGTTCGTTCACCTTTATCGTGATTATGCGGGGAGGAGCATGACACGACCACACATATTCTATGTGAATGTATGCTTTAGCACGGGTCTTTCATTCTGAACTTTTGTGTTCGGATGACATTAGCTGGTCATTCAAGACCAATAGAAATAAAGATTACGACATCAAGCAAAGATAAAAAAGTGTTCTGCATATATAGCAATTCTGACGTCACACACCCTGCCTAATACTATTTTACTCTCAAACTATTATGTTTATGTGTAACCATAACCATAAGTGGGCCAGTATCCTTTTTTTTATTTAAATTATTTTCTATTTAGATTATATAAATTTTGAAAGTGATCTTCGATGAGCAGTTACCGCATTGACTCTGCAACCAGAAGATTATCGTTTCTAGACCCTAGATCAGAAATTATGCTATTGTATCGGTGTTTGAGCAATAAAGCATAGACAAAGTAGGTGACATACTCTGAACTCTGATTTATGAGAAAAATTGTCTTTCTTGTAATTCTTGTAATTACTGACTTTGTTTTCTGTTAATTTTTTGTTTCCGCTTGTCCACTACAAAGTTTCTTTTCCATTTTGAATTTTTTTTGTGTTTCTCTTTGTTTTGCAAGAGATATGTAATATTTTTTTTATGAGAACTCTCAGAGTAAATTGTTTGCAGCGAACAACTATGTCATCGAGAGAAAAATGATGCGCATAGTTCAATCATTATTTCTATCATTCTTGGGTGGATTGATCTATAACATAAAATATTCATAAGGTCTTTGAACCATTGATAATAATGTGATAAAGAATTCCAATGCAAAAGTGATACATACGAGGTCTGTTCAAAAGAAAAGATGAATTTTGAATTTTTTTGAAAAGTATTTATTTATCCATCCATATCCATTTTGTACCCTTCAAAGTAACCACCCTCAGATATAATGCACTTACTCCAGCGCTTCTTCCAATCCTCGAAGCACTTCTGAAATGCGCTTTCCATTATGGTTTTTCGATTTTGACTTTATCTCATCAATTGTGGCAAAACGCTTTCCTTTCTTTAGTCTCTTCAGTTTTGGGAATTGGAAAACGTCGCAGGAAGCCAAATCTGGTGAATAAGGTGGTTGAGGCATGATAAGGGGGTTGTTTTAGGCCAAGAAATTACGTGATATAGAATCCATGATTTTTTTTGTCCACAATTCCTTAACTTTCGTGTAGTATTCCTTATTAACAGTACGAACTGTTGATAAGAACTCATGATGCACCACACCATTGTAATCGAAGAAAATAAAATTCACCTTTTCTCTTCAACAGACCTTGTACATATGTAAACTCCTTTTAGTACATTAATCATTTTTAGTTGTGGCGAAAAATTTTTATATTTAATTGAAGCGATTAAAAAATTAAAAAAGACCTGACGGGCTATGGTCCCCCTAAAAGACGTAAGCGCCAAAAAAAATATTTTATAGGGCAAGGTTTTTCTTTTAATCTTCGCATACATAATCTGTATATATGTCTAAATTATTTTCACTGTGACATAAGGCGACTGATCGACGACTATCGATTTTTATAAAAAAATAAAAATCGAATATCATTAAGTTGTCTGGGGGTTGGCGGTTATGGCAAATTATTATAAATCACTTTACACACCTTTGTTAAATTGAAATTTTTCATAGGTTTTTTTTATTTTAGTTACTTGAATATATAAAATACTTAAGCACCCTCGTTTATCTCAAAAATTAATACGTCAACATTAAAATAGCACATTGACAAAAAATGTGTTTTTTTTTTAAATTTCAAACTTTGAAAAGGTTTATGTTTCAAATGTTAATTTTAACAAATCTAAATGTAGAGAAAAATTTAATTAATTATTTTTTTCAATTTTAAAAAATTCGAGTTCTGTTATGTTTTAGTCAAATGATGAGAACTTCTAACAGTTCTGCTTTCTTTTCAAAGAATATTATTTCTGTTCTATTAAATGGTATAAATTAAATAGAATAATGACAGCATACCCTACCGAATATTTACACTTTCAGGTGGGCAGCATACTCGCGTATTAATCGAATTTAATTATCTGATCAACGGTCAACCATCACTATTTTGCAATAATTGCCAGCCACTGTGCACTGATAATTGTTTATTCTTTACTTGAAACATTCCTTTCCATTTCAATATGCGAGTTCAAAAACTTGTATGAATCAATTTGTTTTACATAAAACAAAAACAAAATTCTATTCTTTTTATGGCGTAGAAATACCCCAGGTCTATTTCACTCTCTAAGAGACCCTGTGCGTGTGTGAGTCTTATAATTTTTATTCGATACACGCGCCTACAATTATTATTTTAGAAAAGAAAAAAAAAACATGAAACAGCACAAAAACTATTGAGTGAGAAGCCTTTCTTAAGCTGTCAGTCAAATTGACTTGACAACTTGTTTGATTTTATGCGAGAGTGTTTGTTTGCCTTTAACCATTATTTATTTTGCTTTATTCTTGTGGTACTTTGTCTGTATGTAATTGTTGCTAAAACATAAAGTGTAAATTATAACTTATGTATAAGAATCTATCGATATGTTCCCTCTTTCATTTAAACAGGGCCGCACCCTTAATTTATGGTTCTGCATAAAGTGATTTGTATTATAATTTTCGCTATCAATCTAATGTTTGTGTTGATTCTATTTACAAAATTTCTTTAAGTTCTTTAAACACAGAAATGAGTGAGTGACAAAAAAACGGTATTTTTTTCTTTCTTGCTTCTGATTTTAAGAATTTACTATGTATTGAATTAGAATTCTGTTATTTATTAGACAATGCTGATGATGATGAAAATATTAGATAGAGGTGGAGACCAGTTTATCAATACTTCACATGATTAATTTGGATTATTCAAAATGCTACCACTCCAATACGTCTAAACGAGCCCACCCTCTATTTCAGGCATATACTCGTACAAGTGTATTTTTATTCATATCCTTTGGGTAATGCACAATGACAGAACTTGTAAGTTAAAATGTGATATGGATAACAAAGCACTGAACTGTGTGAAAAATTAAAGTAGTACATCTAAAATGAAAATCATGGCATCAGCATATCGTAATCCATAAAATGAAGAAGCGATAATTTCAAAATAGTTTAATTGTGAAATTCATAAACAGGCATCAAAATTGTTGGACAAATTTATTAAGTTTGTGTAAATGAATTTTCAAACATCACAGCAAAAAAAAAATTAATGCGTTCACTATGATTTCGTATGTTCATGACTTCTTTATCTGAATTAATTTTTAATACTATCTTAAATGTTAACAAAATTGTCACTTTTGAAGTCATGGAAAACACATTCAACTCTGTTGATTAATTACTATGAACTATAACGCAGTTGTGATTATAATTTAAAAAAAATTTTAAATGTGTTTTAAGAACTCATTAAGCCATGCTAGAACGTAACCAAATATTTGGACATTCATGGGTTCTAAAAATTCATTTAAATGACGAGTTGTTTTGTTAAATGTCTTCGTCACATTCCAGACATTCCAGTTTTTTCACTCGTTGCCGTGTTGGGAAACCATCGGTTTTGTATATTTTTGCAGAAAATTTAAAAACAAAAATGTCGTATACTATAGAGCATTAAAATGAAAATTGTTTATCGAAATCAATTTTTTTAATGTTTTGCGCTATGAAGTTTGCAGACGGTTCGCTAGTGTTGAATACATTTTTATTAAACACTTTGAACTCCAAATCATAAATTTTTGATTATGCGAACACTTTTTCTATTTTAATAAAACAAATCTTTACTATTTCCTATATCAATGCAAAAATAATAGTAATTATATGCTTAAGAGTTGTTTCTTTTTAGTATTAATTTAAAATTTCAAGGCGTGGTACGTTTTACAGCTAACGACACTGTCAATATCTGTTTTGACACAACAACACTTTAAGCTCATTATATTTCTTATATTCACATTATAAATATCTATAGTTTTAATTTATTTTTGTTTTTCAGTTATGGTTTAATTGTTTAAAAAATATGATCTTGTTAAATTCTTTTCAATTTAATTTTAATAAAAATAAAACAGTTAATAGCAACCATTTGTGAAATTTTGCATTGGACATACTATACACAAAGAATAACTATACAAAAAGTTTTCATAAAAATCGATATGAAATCAAGTCTAACAACATGAATAGAAACAATAGCTTGATAACAATAATCATAAATAAGAATTTTTCAATGAAGTGTTAAATATTTATTTGTACGAGTACAATTTGCGTACGGCAAGCGAACATTGATCAACGTACCACACAAAGTATTATAAAGCAGCGGTTCACAAATTATTTTTATTAGCCAGGTAGAGTATACAAACGTTTTTTTTTCATGTTATTTTTAATTTTGGATCTTTCAATATGAAATTTACAAAATGCGTTCAAATCTTAATCTAAAAGTACAAACATACGTATTAAAGGGCTGCACAACATATTCTAAAATACATATTACACTACTATGCGGTAGTGTCAAGCACTGTATTTTACTCCAGTATTTCCAAAAAAATCAAGTACTTCACTTCAACATTTTCAAACAAAACAAAATTCTACATAACTTGAGAAGCCGTTTGGAGCATTTTTACACTATTCCCATGTAACATATTGAAATACTTATCTAGAGTTTATTACCCTAAATGTCACATAATGGAGATACATATATACACATAATGAAAAAATATGTAAAAAAATATATATGATTCTAATTGTGCTTTTTCCCTTATAAACTATATGTGAAATTTATTAGTACATACCTTATGATATTCTCATACAGTATGAAAAATATCATAAAGCATTTTATTACAAAAGCAACTCAATAATTGAGGATGAAAGCATATTCATATAGTACTATTTCGCTAACGCTTACTTACAGTGGATTTTCCTAATTTCTGAATACAAACCCAAGATCTATATGTTTAAAATTCAATTAATCAAACGATTAATTATTATTATCAATTATTGAGTTACTTTTGTAATAAAATGCTTTATGATATTTTTCATACTGTATGAGAATATCATAAGGTATGTAATAATAAATTTCACATATAGTTTATAAGGGAAAAAGCACAATTAGAATCATATATATAAATGAATATTCCCAAAATAAATTCAGTTAATATATGTAAAAAAAAATATTTATATTTTGATCTTTTGGGTAATTCATTTTCAAAGTTAAAATAAAATTGTTATTAATTTTTTTTTTGAGGTTGGCGATAGCTGAAGTATTCTGCACGTTGACTACACAACCAAAAACTTTGTGTATCAGTTGTTGTCGGAAGGTTTCAGTGGCGAAGGGATAGTCACTGATCACTAAACAGTGACGCCTTCAGCTGTAACCAATTCACAGGCACATTAGAACGTCCTCCTTCGTCGGTATTTTTTAGCACCGGCGAAGTCAAATAACTACTAAAAATAGGCTACCAAAAACAAAGCGTCCCCCTGACACTGCTATAAAACAAAGAACCTGCAAATACAACTCCTGTCATTTCTCCTACTATCACTTTCCTCTAGTTCCCGCACAATGGATCGCATTTGTAGTGGCCATCTCCTTAGTGCTAGTCCAAGATAAAAAAAATATTTATTGAGCGCGACTCAGACAGAATTAAGATTATTTCTATATAATTATTGTATGGTTAAATTATTTTATGCAACAAATATTTTTATTCAACTTCTTTATTTATTTAAAAGGTTTTGAAAATTTTGTAGATGTAAAACGAATAAAAAAAGAAAATACTTGTTGCAAAATTAAGAAATGGTACTTACTGCCTGTTCATGGAAGACGAGCGAAAATACTCACTCGGGCATTTATATTGAAAACAAAAGCAATTTGAGTTTTTTTTTTGAGTATTGATTTTTTCAATATAAAAGGCCGAACGAGTATTTTCACTCGTCGTCTATGAACAGGCAGTAAAACAAACAAAGTTACTTTGTTATAAAAATCGAAAAAATTGGATTTTGGGAGCAAAGATCGGCAAATCGGCACTTTCGTAATTTTGATTAATCTGTACATATGGCAGTCCCCATATTGAGCATGATTGGGAACGGACAAATATTTTCTGATTACTGCTTGTCAAACATGTGTTGGGCAGTTTTATAATTCCAACTGGTCTTGTTTCTGTTTCTCTTTTTATTTATTTATTTATTTTTGTAAGTTGTTAAGTAAGAATTCATTAATTTTTTTTCTTTTATAGTGAATTATCGAATATTCAAGATATTAAAACTTCTTTTATTCGTATAAATATATTAATATGCACGTGTGGTTGTTTATACAGTTATGTTGTAGGTATGTTTGTATGTATTTATAAAATAATAACAATAATAACTATTGATCAGATAAAAATTAAAAAAAAAAAAACCAGTTATACACACTAAAAAAAATCTTAAATAAAATAGTAAAATGTGCTTCGTTGTTGGTATAAGAAATTTGCCGCCCCCTAAAATCAAATCTAATTAGTTTTATAATACAAATTTATAAAATATTATTTATAAAATGAAAAATAAAAAAAAATTCTTTAAACTTTTAAGGCAATGGAAGCCAAATGGTCATTGTTCAATTTTAAATTCTACGTACACAGTACACATTTTGCGATTACATTTAATAAATTTTAACACCAAACCGGTGTTATACATAACAAATCAAAAAAGGAATTAATTGAATTCCATTACAGCATGTTTATAAAGACATTTTGCTGTTATTTCTATTCCAGATAAACATTGCTTTTTGGTTTTCCTGGCTTAAAATATGAACTATTTTGTAATTAATTTTGAATTTGATTCCAAGCCAGTGTATACTAAAATTAAACTATGACTTTTTACTGTGTTTTGTTATTTATTAATTCTATTTGCAAGAAAAAAATAAGCTAATCAGTTGAACTTTTTTTTTTTTGATCTTCGACCAGCACTCAGGAGATGACTCCTACGTATGCGGTGCATTGTGCTGGAACTAAAGGAAAGTTATAGTAGGAGAAATGACAGAAGGTGAAGCTTTACTATCTTACAACACTGCATTTTGCACGTTCATTGTTTCTATAGCAGTGTTGTAGTGTCTCTGATGTCAAGGAGACGTATTAAATTTTGAAGCTTCGTTTTTAGTAGCAATTTTTTTTTTAGTAATTATTTTACTTCGCCGGTGCTACACAATACCAACGAAGGATGGCGTTCTGATGTGCCTGTGGATTGAATACAGCTGAAGCCGTTATTGTTTAGTGACCAGTGACTATGCCTTCGCCACTGAAACTTTGCGACAACAACTTACACAAAGACACACAAATGCACATCAGAAAAAATGCGAAATATTTTTGTGAGTCTGAAAATGGAGTACAACCCAGGAACGACGTCCATACTACTCCGACCATCGCCACCCTCAACTTGCAGGATATTCTCGTTAAGCTTAACGAATATATGTATATTTGACAAGAAATTACGGAGCAATTAAAAAGTTAATTTTTTTTGAACATTTTGGGCATCGATATCTCTAGAATCATTTTAGAGATTTTGGTTAAATTAGCGCCCTACGATACATTTTTAAAGTCTATAAAAATCAGTGAATACATAAAATCGATGAGATGAAGAATTTTGGTGTTATTAGAAAACAAAGAGTATTTCGTCAGCAATATCTATCAATCGAATCATGCAGCAATCGACATTTCTTTTTGTGGTTAAGAGTTGCTTTGATTTTGAACTTGATCGATTTAGTAGTTTAAAAATTAAAAAAAAAAATATTATCTTCGTCATCTATTTTATTCAGTTTCAAGGTCATAGCCCATTTAAATAAAACTATTTTATTTTTAAAGTATTAATAAAGTCTACCAAACACAAGTTCTGAGATGTTTACACACGCACACACACAGTCACCATAATACAAAAGAAACCGCGGAATATATTTTCTTTGATTTCCCGCGATATAAGAATCAATATCAATGAAAAATTGGAATTATGTGTGCTTTCACACATAATGTGTGAAGTGTAGGACCAGCACATAAAAGAGAGAGCAAGTTCTGCAGAACAAGAAAGCAGCTTTCGCTGAATTACTTGGCTGTGGTTCCGGGCGCCGATTGGATGCAAGAATGACGAATGGGGTGGGGTTTAGATTGTAAGCACTTAGCAAGTCTTACAGCGAATCGCGCGTATTAAATAGCTCGGAATACCAATAACTTTTTAAGATTCCCCTGGCTTTAGCTGCTATAGCTAAAAAAAAGCACTCACACACACACACGAGCTCGTCAAAATATTATGCAAACTCGATTTTCAAACTTTAGCGGTAAGTTAAAAACAAAAGAAAGAACTTTTACTCATTAATTCTTCTGGTAAATCACAAATTATATTTTACTGGATTTTCAGTATCTGTACAAAGTTGTATTTGTAATTTTATCATATCGGGCCGTAAGAGTAAAAAGCAAAATTTTATACGGAAATGTTATTTCTTTCAGTCATTATATACGAGTACATAATCCGAACATTTGCCTAAATTATTTTACAGCTATGACATGTTGGGAGATGAGGCGACTGATCGAGAACTATCGATATTTCTCAAAAGGAGAAAATATATTATTCTGACGTTTACGGCTTTTTAGTGGTCATGGCTGGACATTATCATATCATATTATCATCTGTATACGATGACCGACGTTTATAGGTTATAAGAGTAAGAAAGCGTTAGTTTCATTGCAGTGTTTTCGATTGTAAAAGTTGTAAAAAAATCAGGATCACAAGTTCAGGATCTTATTGACGTATTTGAAAGCTTTTTCTTTGATTGGTTAACCAAGGTGAATCAATTTTACAGGTATAAGCAAACTGCGGCGGTATTGAGGACCTGTTTCTCAAAACTACAACTTATAAATCTACAAGTAAAAGACATTTTCAAATGCAGCATTTTTACAAACGTTATTACTTTTTCTGAATGTATTTCAGTTAAAAATTTGTAATTTCTGAGGAATAGGCCCCAGGCATTATTTTCCTTTTTGCAAAAAATACTCGCTTTATTTATTCATAACATTTGTCTTCAATCAAAGACAATAATATACTGACCGCATACAACTAAAAAAACCAAAATATTGAAATAAAAGGTACTACACGCTGACTTCAACTTCATGATAACAAAATAAGTTAGAAATGTCTTTTAAGGAAAAATCTATTGTAATTTTTTATGAATATGGCAGGGAGTATTTTTGAGTTGAGTTTGCAGTCCGAAGCGCCCGTTGTCATCAACAATTTTTGAGATATGCATTAGTGTCTGTGCTTAATGTACATCACAGCAACCTTCTTTTACGTTATTTGAGCACTGGAAAAACGCGTATAAAGTAAAATCATTAAACCAGATATGCTGCAACACTGTTTTAGAAACTAACAAGACATGCAACGACAGAGTTGTGCAATTAATTAAAAATAATTAAGCTCTACACTCTCACTTCAGCAAATGTCTCTTCTCTACACGAACCCTTTCGACGGAACAAACTTTTTTTTTCTTATTAATATTGATTAATTAAATACAATAAATAAATAAAATTACTTCACAAAACTTTTCAAGTTAAATGAAAACATAAAAATTACATAAAAGTTTTAAAATTTAGTTGCCGTATTCATAAAAACTTTTTTTGCATTTATAAAAGGTATACTAATTGCATTTTTTATGGAAATTTGCTTATTAAACCTTTTATTACGAAAATATATTTTTAAATTATTAATATTTTAGACTTATAAAAGGTCCATCGATTAAAATTTGTTTCATAAACTTTGTAATTAAAAACATTTTAGTGAATGTGACTGTCGGACTTTATTCCGCTACTGGTATTTAAATCATATGCAGAAATTGCTTAATATTGGTTTTTAACAAGTTTATTAATTACAATATATTTCACTTAAAATATCACAAACAGATTACAACAATATATTAAAATATTTCAACAATATCTTCGAAATACAACAACATAAATGCAAACGAACACACATTTTTCATTATACTAATTCGGTTTCTTAATATCATTTGTAGTGGTCATACGTACTATTAAATGAATTGATTATTTATGCATGGCCTATTAGGCAATGTTTTCGATATTATGAAAAATATTTGCTTATATAACCCATGAATTTAAACTAAACTGGGAGTTGAAGTGGCAAAAATTTGTTAAAGTTTGCGTAAGAAAAGTTCATAAAAAAAAGAAAGGGCCTTAAATTAACAAGCAATCGATCAGTTATGAATAATTTCATTAAATTATTAGTACGTTTGTTTACGAATAGTATTTCTATGTTTCGAAGAAAATTGTATAATTCGCCTTAATTAGATCAATTACCAAAATAACCAACCGAAATAATATCATGCAATATTAATATTTTCTCCTATTATTTTGTCAATATTATATGACAATATTGTTTGCGTAAATTATTGGTGAATGAGAATAGTTACGAATATAACAAGCAAAGGAGATGGAAATAAATTTGTAACATTAAGTCCTTTGAACTAATAGTGTATAGTTTATCAATACCATGTCAAAATAATTCCATGAACAATAATTGCAATTCTCAAGATATATATGTATGTATGTGCAGCCATACAAAGTTATATGTACATATATGTATGTATTTACGAGTATGTGTCATCATCACAACCTTGACTTCATAAACAAATCTCATCACATTTTACTTGTCCGTTTATCTTGTGTCTATTTTATTATTCAGTGTCTAATGAAAAGCATAAAACTCATACTCTGTTGTCTACTTCTTAGTACAAGTAGAAGAAGTTCAAGTTCGGTAGGTGTAAATTGCCAGAATATAGAAACAATGATTTATTTATATTCAAGCCTCTGGCTACTGTGGCTAAATGTGAGAACATTGGCACTGTGATGGAAAATTCATAGTCAGCTGAAATCGCTGATACAACTTAAAATTAGTTTTTCTGCTTAAGGTGAAAAATATAATCGGCGGATTTACAATGTCTGTTGTGTTAGTCATAATGTCTTAATATTTTAAAATAGTTTAAACAAATTGTTGTAGTGCTTCAAACAAAAAAAATCTTAAAATAATAAAAGTTCTCGCGCTATGTTTGTTGTTTTGTCATAAAAGAACAGTAGAAATCTGACTCGTACGCTGAAAGTCTTCAATCGAGCCGGCGATAATATTTACAATCCGCCGCAATGTATAAATGATATGATAATAAAAATGGTTTAAAAATTGTGCACACTTTTATATCTTTACATTAAATTGCATTTTTATAAGTACGAAAGTAAAAATGATATGCAAGTGAGCAAATTTTGTTTGTGTAACTCTACTGGCTGGCAGCCACTTAACGTCTATCCATTAGCCGCCGCCCACAAAATTATTCAGCTCATATCACTGGCAACAGCTATTTCGCTGATATTTGGTTCAGTAATTTTGTGTACCAAAAGAACAATTTTTTAATTTAATTAAAAATGGAATTATTAAAAGATTTACATTTAAGTCCTTATTTACAACTCGTATATTAAAAAGCCGAATTGTTTTAGATTCTTCACTTGTTTTCAGCATTTTTATATCAAACATTAATAAGTGTTCTTTTCCTATCAGCTGAATGAAGTTTTTGCAATTGCATACTACATTTTGACGTTTCATAGCTTTTTTTTAGTTTTATTATTTTAAAACATATGACTTTATGACTACCTTGTGAATACCCCAATATATTTTGCTTTGATTTCATTATCTGCAGCATAGTATTAATTACATATCTTTAGTAATTAGTTAGTTAGTTGTGTGTTAATTAAATATCCTTCTAATCTGCACTTTTAACCACATTAATAGCGTCTGCTCTTCATGCTAGAAATACAACTCAGATGAAAGACGATTTTTTTTCTGTAAATTCATCGACTTCAGCACAATTAATAATATTAAAAATTTATAAAATTATGCTTTAAAAAAGCAAACTACGACAGAATGTTATAAATAAATAATAAACAAATAAATTATTATTCAATGAAAACTGGGACGGTTTATTATCAATTTCAAACTCAGGCAACATAACTAATGTCATGGATCATATCAGCGAGATGTTTTATGACAGCCTTTACTATATTACGAACCAATGCATAAAAGTTTGAGCAACCCGATTTATCTTAAGCTACACATGGCCGTAGGAAGAAACAAATCTGTGTAAAATATCTGTCAAATCTTTTACTAATAAAAGTTAATCAAAAAATTCTTTGGGAATCGTTTTTATTATTATGCAACTGAAAACTCCCTAAAAATTCATTTCAATCCCGCCATCGCTTCAAGTCATCTGTTATCGTTAAGTTTGCGACAATAATTTGTGTGCTGTTTATTTTGTCGACAAAATATATATGTATATGTTGTGCATATAAAGATAAGAAAATAAATATTTTTAATTACATTTTGCAAAAATAATGAATGGTTGTCGTCTGTCTGTATGTCGGTCTCTGTCTGCATTCGTCGGTCCGTCTGTGCCCCTGATAGACCACACCCCTGGCGATTCTCCGTCCATCACCCCGGTGCCCCAGACATCCCTGACCACGAATATCCTTGCAGAATAAATACTAAATAAAATAAAAATTAAAAGAAAAAATATAGTTTTCGTTTTATATGCGAATGTTTTCTTTACTTTTTACATGTTTTTCTTAGTCCTTTTCGTATATTTTTACAAAGATGTCACTTGTTTTCAATGTTTATCGTTAACATAAAGTTCTAGAATCCAACAACCGTTAGTGCGAGCAATCTGAAACGTCGACAAATTCAACAATTGTCGATTCGTTGAAAGTTACTGAATCGGTCTACTGATAACGTACGGAGCTGTCTTCACTATAACCAAAATCTTACAATTTACAACTTTGGTCAATCGTGTTTTTTACTTATCTAGGACATGCACTTTGGGGATAATCCCTACACATGCGATGCATTGTGCTGGAACTAGAGGAAAGGAGTAGTAAGAGAGATGACAGGTGATGCAGCTTCCCCATCATACAACTCTGCTTTTGCACGTATTTTGATTATAGCGGTATTGCAGTGCCTCTGATGTCCAGGGGACATATTAAATTTTTAGCGTCGCTAGTGCTGCACAATACCGACGACGGAGCTTGTGGATTGGCATCAGCTGAAGCCGGTACTGTTCAGTGACCAGCCAGTGAAATATTCCATTAACAACTGACGAAAAACACACATCATGACGAAAAATGCACATCAGAAAACTTACAAAGTGTTTTTATAACTTAGTCTGAAACTGGGCTCGAACTCAGGACCTTTGGTTTTGTAGCCAACGTCATAACTACTTCAGCCATCGCCACCATTTGAACTAATCGTGAGCTTTATTTACCAATAACATAATTAATAGAATTATTTTGTATTCTGCACCACTGTGTGTGATGAACTGCAAACTGCCCAACCACTTTAATTGCATTCAAGATAAATTAGTTACAAATCGATCCAATAATCGAAGAGGAGGTGTTATTTATATGCACTTGTCCTGTTCCCAAAATGCCAATGATAAAAGAATGATATTGAATATCGAGGTACAAAAGTTTCCAGGGGACTTGTGGTTATAATTAAAATTAATAGTAGCAGAAGCAAAAATATATTGTCATAAAGGCATATCGTAGACGTTATGGGATTAATAATAATTTTCTTGGTAATGTTTTTAATTGCGGTTGTGACACACACACTTTTTACGGGCATATTGTATTGAAGCCAATCATTATTTCAGTTATTATTTTCCTTAATGATTAAATAATTACTGGGACTCAAATTATATCATTCGATATAGATTGAAATTCCTATACATTTTAATAAAATTTGATTTGAAATTTCGTTTCGAATCGAATACCGAAATCGTTTCTGATTGTTTCGGGTTTTTAATTAAAATTTTTTTTGGCCGCATCCCAGAAAAAAAAATTAATAATGTTCCGAGAATATAAAATATTTAAATTTATTCTTATCTGGTTATCCACCTTATTGTCATATGATAGTTTTTTACTGGTTCTACACGCTTTTGGCGAAAGTTCTAGCAAGTGTTCAGTATCAAAGTTTTGAAGTAATTTTAATTAAATTTTTTTCGTGATTACGTCATGAGCTCTAATTTCTGTGATAGTGACCAATATTTTTTTTCCATTACATGAGGGGCATGAGCGGCAGACAAGAAAAGGACACCGTGCATGAATGTCCACAAGTAAGTTTTTGGTTTGCATTGTCGTACATGCGAACTTCACTCACAATTGTATGTCTACCATGCGTTCTATTGCAAATGAAGTGGTTCAACTTAGTGGAAGAATGCATGATTTCAAAATAGGAGTGTCATTGGCGAATTTGACAAAATAAATAGCTCGCTATTTAAATGAGTGCTTATATACCATGAATGTTACATGATTTGCTTACGTTTTAGAATGTATTAAAGGGTTTCTGTAGCACATTTCAAAATTTGTTTAAATTATAATTACAACTACGCAGTTATTCATATTATTCAATTGAATGAGTTTTCCATGAGTTCAAAAGCAATAATCTTGTTAACATTTACGATGGCATTAAAAACTGCTTAAGAAGTCATGAAAGTACCTGGGTGGTTAATTTATGCTATTAAAACGTAATAAGCAGAAGTTCCTTTTTAATCAAGCAAATATCACCGATACCCTCTAGTGCGATTCAGAGTAGAACGGTGATTTGTTTAAGAACGTCGTCATCGTTGTCTGGCAAATGTAACCTTCTCAAGTGGCTGTGTCTTTTGTGAGATTGCAATGTTATATTTATTTTAGTTGTTAATAATACCGAAGTCTTTTAAGTGTTAAAGATAGTCTAAAATTCCAATTTTGTGCCGCCCTTGCCTTAAAATTTTAATTTTAATAAATTTAATATTTATACATATAATAATTCCATTAGCATAATTTTTTTTTAATTATTGAAGTGGTAGAAAAAATTTAATTTCCTAAAAGAAAACTAATAAATATATTTTTAAAAAGAAATGGGCAAATTTTCCTGTGGTTTCAAAATTACAAAATAAATTTTAAATTGGGTCTCTTCCTGTAACTTGTTGAACATAATTCAACACCAGTAGTTTATTTTGTTGGCTAGTGTATTTTTGATATTTTATTTTGACTTATGGCTGCTCCAAAAAATCTGCATGAACATATTTTATATTACGAAAGTCAAAATCTTATTACACAATACGTTTGTAAGGAAAAATTAATAATTAAATAATGTTGTATGGGAGAGTTTATAAGTTTTTTTTTTTTATGGAAAATTAATAAAGCTGTGCTATTAATAAGTTTCAACCCACTTTATTCAAATGAAATGTCGACCGGACTTTTGTTTAAAAAACTATATAATCATACATACATACGTATTTTTTTTATTTTAATTAAATATAATTATATTATTAATTGACCTTTTTTATTATATTTTTTGCAATATATTTATTAAGCTTGAGGTCTTTTTCTTTTATTTTTATTTATTTTATTTTATTTTATTTTTATTTATTTTATTTATTTTATTTTTTTTATTTTAATTAAATATAATTATATTATTAATTGACCTTTTTTATTATATTTTTTGCAATATATTTATTAAGCTTGAGGTCTTTTTCTTTTATTTTTATTTTCTGAAACTGGGCTCGAACTCAGGACCTTTGGTTTTGTAGCCAACGTAATAACTACTTCAGTCATCGCCATCATTTGAACTAATCGTGAGCTTTATTTACCAATAACATAATTAATAGAATTATTTTGTATTCTGCACCACTGTGTGTGATGAACTGCAAACTGCCCAACCACTTTAATTGCATTCAAGATAAATTAGTTACAAATCGATCCAATAATCGAAGAGGAGGTGTTATTTATATGCACTTGTCCTGTTCCCAAAATGCCAATGATAAAAGAATGATATTGAATATCGAGGTACAAAAGTTTCCAGGGGACTTGTGGTTATAATTAAAATTAATAGTAGCAGAAGCAAAAATATATTGTCATAAAGGCATATCGTAGACGTTATGGGATTAATAATAATTTTCTTGGTAATGTTTTTAATTGCGGTTGTGACACACACACTTTTTACGGGCATATTGTATTGAAGCCAATCATTATTTCAGTTATTATTTTCCTTAATGATTAAATAATTACTGGGACTCAAATTATATCATTCGATATAGATTGAAATTCCTATACATTTTAATAATTATTATTATTATATTTTAATAATTATTATTAAATTATTATTATATTTTATATATATAATAAAATATTATTATATTTTAATAATTATATTATTATTATTTCCTATTATTCCTGATGATGTTAACAAGCTGTTAACGAAATATCGAATAATAAAACCAAATAAAATAAAAGAAAAAGACCTCAAGCTTAATAAATATATTAATTAAATATATGTCAATCGAATGAAAATAAAAACTTTAAATTATGTACGAGCATAACACACGTGTGTAATATTTTTTGTAATTTTCTATGGTAATGGCGACTTACTACTAATCGCGGTTAATGATACATTTGTTTAATGGTTTGTTACAGTTGTTAAATGTTAACAATAAAAAAAATTATTTACATATTCAACAATTAGTTTTAATTGTTTATTAAATAAATAAAAACCTAAACACGGAAAAAAGTTCATTAAAATTATGAAACTCCAATTCAGTTTGCCATTTATTCGAACATAAAACAATGGACTATTTCAAAATAAATAATGGCCGAAGGAAAAAACGCATAAATTATTTTTGTTTTAAACTATTTCTAAAATTTATAAAACTAATGTGTATAAATTTTCTAAATGCCCGTGGAAATTTAAACCGATGGAAAGAATTAAGTATTGAGAATTTACTTTTAACTGCTGGTAGTTACAGCAGTATAGTTCGATTTCGCCGCGATTGGTTGCTGAAAATGACGACGCCAATCAAATTAAAAACTGATTCATAGGTTTCTAAGAATTATTGAGACAGGAATCCCACGAAAATTAAATACTTTTAACAAACTTCTGTAATAGAAAAAAAGAAAAAAATACAGATACTCTGCCAGTATCATATAAAGTAAAAATGTCGCTTATATATGTAGGCATCATACCGTATAATCGAGAAAATACAGCGGGGCATTTATCTGCAATTGTGTATCAAACCCTCTGTTAACGTCGTGAATTGAAAAAGAGTAGTCTTTCAAAGGTTTTTTAATAAATATAAAAATAAAAATGTAAACATATGTACATGTCGTTGCATAATTGTAGCAGATCGCATCAAACACGAAGCCAAAGTAATATCGCAGTAAGATTACTTTATCATTTGATATCAAGCACAATGTTCAAAAGTTTTTTAAATGTCTGACTTTAACATTTGAATTAAAGTTGATAAAAAATTTAAAAAGCTGTGCTTTAACCATTTTGCTATCAATTTGATTTCAAGTCTTATGGTGATTTCCTCTCTGAACAAAAATGTTGCCCTTTCGATGGATAACATTTTCTACAGTTTGCCCACACCTTTAAAAAGTGATACATTTTTTACTGCCACAATGGTACAAAATATTTGAGATTTAACATTAATGTATACTTAGCGATTCACTTTATCAATAAAAATCGTCAGCAACATTGTTTTCTAATCAGCTGCTATTGCCTAGAACAAACTGCAAAAACTTTAAACCAAAAATTTATCAAAAAAATTTACATTAAAATCAATAATAAATTAAAGAGAATCTTCCTCTAACAAAAGTCTGATGGACTCAAGTCAAAGTGAAGAGTATATTGATATTCATAATTCTTATTTGTATAAAAAAAGTACTTAACAAAGATGTAAAAAAGGGTAGAATATCACCCCGACTTGAGAGTAGAGGTTCAAATATGTTGCATATTTTGCCAGTTATTTGTGCAACATATTTAGAAAGGAACGAAATAGTTTTTTTTAATGTTACATATTTTTTAGAAATAGTAGCGAAATGTAGCATATATGTAGGTAACATTTTTGTCAGAGAAGAAAACACCATTATTCTCATATTACAGAGAAATGTGGCAACCCTGTTGAATTGGAAATTTAATTTTTACACAACGAAAAAAAAATTAAAACATTTTGTCACTTATTTATTTATTACAACTAAAAAATTTACATATTTGAATACACCAAATTTTGTTTGTGTGTATTTATTCACACGAAAATATATAACCTTTATATTTTTAATTAACACCTTTAATTAAAATAACATATTATTTCAATTAACAATTTAATCAATAAATTTTTTAAGTAATTTTTGGGCTCAGTATCTACTTAAATAAATAATAAATTTTTTGCTATGAAATATACAAAATGACGGCTTATTTTTATTTAAATATCTGACCTGATATCTGATTGCTTCACTTCATTTATGCAACAATCTTTCTACAAATAGAAATTAATACTCAATATGCTTTCGAATAGAATTCAAATATTTGTTTTTTGTCAATAAAAATTAGTTTAAAATTTCAAAATATTTGATTGAATTTTTAATTATTATTATTAAAAATTTAATTGAAAATGAATTCTATCAAATCACCAATAATAATTTAGTTGATACTATTAATTTATTTACAGGTGAAAATGTAATTAATTTTTTAATTGATAGTAGAAAATGTTTAATTAAAATTTAGTTTTTTCTGTGTTAATTATATTTTTTGTAATGAATTTCATGAATTTGTATATTAAATATGAACTTATAGCGCGAAAATTGTATTGCATTTATGCTGTATATTTTCTTATAATCCACATTTGGAAAACATTTCAGAAGAACCGTTGAAAGTAAGTTGCCAATAAATTAATTTCACAATTTGAAAATAATTTTCTGTTTTTATTGATAACGCTATGTTTCTAAAGTTGTTTTCAAGTAATTTTTAAACGTTTGATTTCAAGTCATTCTCAATTTGAAATTTAGAGTGGCTGTTTGCTGGGATTAAATTAAATTAAATTTCTTGCAGCTGGTTATTTCATTATATATATCGTGAGATTAAATAAATAAATAAATAATAATAATATTCAAAATTTATTTTGGGCGTGTGAGGTAGGATTTAAAATGCTTACGCACTTACAGTGACCGTCGTCAGCTGTATTTAGAGGGTATATTAGTTCCCGGGACTGCTTTCCGCATAATATTTTATAATAATAATAATAGAGCTATGCATTAATGGTTTGTCCTCTAATTCGATTAGGAATATCGGCATCTTTAATATCAGAAAAATGCAAATTGTTCGTCAATAGAATTAATAAAGTTATTATAACGTCATTGTATATAATATTTCTTAAATGTGGCATTAACGCCCTGATCCACAGGTTGGTATTCCGAGGCAAAAACACGTTATTTATCGCCAGAATTTTATTTATAAACAAACTAGAAGAATGTTGTGCGTTTCGCTAGTACCGACACCCACTTACCCAATCACGCACACTATTTGAACGTTATTGTTTATTTATGACCAAGCCAACTGTACCCAATTTTTATACTTTTATTGTTATATTTCACCCCAAGTATACGGAATTTTTTATTGTCTTTGTAGAGGATACCATGCGGTCTAATGTCCTTTGCGTCTTCTTTATATATTGCAACACACCCTAAACGGGTTACATAATTTCAGCCGATTACTAACATTCATTGTAAGTACAGCTAATATATGAAATCGCTTGAAACGTCTTTTAAGATCTTGTCAGTTCCTTCCAATAGATCCTACCATAGATTGCTCATTGATCATTTTAATTTTGTAGGCAATATGATATAGTTGTACATATGCGAGTTGCAAGAAGTTGGTGTGATATCGCAGCCATCGGGCTTACAATTTTCGCTTACTTTATTGATAAATTATACTTTTAACAAATTGATGCGGTATTATGATCCTTACCTTTTAAACTCTTTGCTGATATTAAAACAATTGTTATCTAGTTATAAAATTTAGAGTTAGTTTTAGTATTTTAACAATCTAACTTTTAAACCGATTATAATATTCTTTTGGTCAGATAAGGGCCTTTATTATTACAAAATTCTGAAATAAATAAATAACAGATGCTTTATGTGAGAGGTGCCATGCCAATTTCAAAAATTAACCAATGTTTAAAATATCAGCAGGTTTTTGAAAGTCCATAGAAACCTAAAAAAAAAAACATAATAACAATCGCATACATATCACACAATCACACACATAAGTCGTTGTAAATCTTTAATTAATCGCATTCGGAAGTTGGAGTGATTTTGCAAATCGTTACAAGAAAAATAAATATGATGTAAATCGAGTAATTCCATTTTCGAAAATTGGAGGATTCCCGTATGTTTATTTTAACCACTGTATCTAAAATTGGGGGTACTGATGGCGAGTATTCAGCGTGTTGGCTCTGCAACCAGAAATACCCTGGTTCGATTCCCAGCCAGGTCAAATCAGAAAAAAGTTTTTTCTGAGTTTTCTTCTACAGCACCCTCCTTCGTCGGTATTTGGGCAATAAAACGTCGACGAAGTAAAATAATAAATAAAATGACTCCATTAGCTTAAAAAAAAAGTAATGTGTCAAAAATATCATTAGAGACGCCCCAACTTTGCTTTATAATTAACAGGCAACTGCAGAGTTGTGCAAGAATTAAACTCTATCTTCCTACCACCTGACTATTCTCTACCCTATCCCTCTCTATAGTTCCAATGCAATGCATTGCATATGTACGGTATAGCCCCTGCGCACTGGTCCAAGATAAAAAAAAAAATTATTGGACCTAAGTACTGCATATTTAAATATTTCTATGAGTGTAACATTAGTTTTTAGAAAACAAATTTTATTAAATGAAATTTATTCAAACATTGATTGTAAATTGTTTGATTGTAAATTGTTGTTGGATTACGGAAAAGTTGAAATTTATAAATACATACATGCACAAAAACTATTTAAATTGGATTTAAATTAGTAGTTAACAGTTTAACAAAGTTATTGTAATTTTGTGGTGTTCATTTTCAAAATGGGATTTTCCTTTCAATGAAAAGAAAAAAAAAAAAAACAAAAGTGAATCATTACATTTTTTCATTATGAACAATAGGCTATTGACTTTAATTTCTAATTGAAGCAACATTATTGGCCCAAGCAAATGGTAAAATAACATATGAATGTATTGTTTTCACACAAAAGGTTGACGAAAGAATTTTGCCTAGTCTTCTAGAGGACTACTCCATGTGGTTTGTTAACTAATTGCACTGTCAACTATGGAACACATTAATATATATTTACATATAGATGCATGCATGCATACTAAATCCAAAGACTATCATTAAACTACTACTCGAATATTAAGTTTTATTTTTGCATTACAACTTAAATATTTTAATGCATTGAATATTAGTTGTGTGTATAATTTCTTGAACGAATCGTTATTGTAATACAGTAGAAGCTCAAAAAAAGTACGACGAAAATAAGTTAAAACTACGACGAAGTCAGTCACCACACGGCACTCTTGGTCCCTAATTTTTTTGAGTGATTTTTGTTTTTATTTTATTTTTCTATTTCTAACACCATTTTCACTTTTTATATGTCGATTCCCAGCTGGAATTTGGAAGATTGTTTGGCGAGCGCACATTGGCAATCATTGGCAGATTATTGGTAGTCAAGTATCGTATTCTTTATAATGATATTTTTGCGAGCCATTTTCATGTGTGTTGTTTAAGCATTTTGACAACCATAGAAATATGGTTATTTCACCACAATCGTATTTAACTCATTTAAATAATACTTTGTCTTTGTTAATTTTTTGTTGCGAAATCGCCATTTACATTGCGTACATTGTGGCTACTATAGCTAAGTAGTTAAACTTTTGGCTTTGCAATCAGAAGTTCCTCGGTTCAATACTCAATACCCTTTCATTAAAATTTTTATAAAGTTTTTCTCTGCCTGGCTTTGTGAATACAGTAAATACGTGATAATTCACATCCCATTAATTCGAAATTATCAACAATTCGAAATAAACGGCTGGTTCCTTGAGAAAAACTCTCAACTTTCAACTTTCTGTTATAAAAACAGAAAATTGAATGAAAATAAAGCAAAAACATGACACCGCTTGCTTGCTATTCATTAAGCGGAAACCTAACGGCAGTGTTTAAAAAACTTAAATCGGAGCAGCAAAAGTAATAAAATTTTTACTTTCTACTGCTTTGACTGTTTTTAACTATTTAAAAGCAACGAATGATTCTGCTTATGCTTCTGATAAAAATCGAAAGTCGCAGTTGAAGCAGAAGCAGAAAACGATTTCCTAAAACTTATACGAACTTTCAACAATCGTCACATATTTACAATTCACTTCAAAATCGAATATTTATCTCAAAATAATTCTACATTTTGGCTAAAGAGAAAGGCAGAATCCCCTGAGCTAGCTAAAAAACCACTTAAAATATTAATTCAATTTTCAACATCTTATCTGTGCGAAATGACTTTTTCACAAATGGTGAACATTAAAACAAAAAAAAAGGAAAAAACTAAATTTAGAAAACGATTTGATTGTTTGCGTGTCACAATTGTAACCACGTTTTTCGAATTTAATTAAAAATAAGCAAGCGCAGGGTTCGCATTAATATAAGTACTTTTATGTTTTTGAATTAAAATTTTTTTTATGTTTTTGAATTAAAAAATTAAATATTTACAAAAAAATCAATGTATTTTATTTAGATCAGCTCGCGACCCACCGGTTGAAAACCACTGATCTAAAGAAACCATTATAAATCGCACTTAATTGTTAAAAACTTCTTATAATTCGTAATAAAATCCAGTGTTAAAAAAGCAATGTTTTTTAACAACTATTTTAACAATAACTGGAATATTTTGTGCTTCTTTTTGATTAGTAAGAAAGAACATACTTTTAGCAATTGAAAATGGAGAAAGGAAAATTTAAGTTGCCAAAAAATATGGTATCGCACCTGCATCAGTGTCATCAATTTTGGGGAAAAGACAATTCATAGTGGGAACTGATAACTAGAACTATAGTTTATGCAGTGTTGACAGTCCAAGCACCTGTAAATCGTTTTTTTTTTCTATTTTAACCTCGAATAATCGAAATCCCTTTGTTTCGAAAACTCCTGTAATTCGTAAAAATAACTGTGCCCTTCGAGTACGACTTAAAGAGTTTCTAGTGTAATATAAATATTTTCGTTAGGAAGCTTGAAACGAAAATAGAAACAAATTTGAGTAAAAACACAAATGGAAATTTTCGTTTTATTTACAAAAATTGGTGCTTTTGAGCAATAAAATAATAACATCAAAGAACAAATTTCTTTTGTTCCTTTAAACTATACTTTTTGAACGCTCGTCTCTTTTCAGAGCATTGTCGCCTTCGTGACAGAGTTTCTCTCGTTGTACTGAACGTGCACTATCGAAAAATATCGCAGACGATTTATTTAATCGCCTGCTCCGATCTTGGAAATTTATTTGAAAATTATAGCTGGGTAAAGACTCGTACACATTAAAAGATATGAATACATATACACAATGTGTAAATAGACATGCATTTTTCATATCACTGAAAAGTTAATAATTCAGAAAAGTTAAGCACTTTACGTATTTTGGATAACAGAATTTATTAAAAGAAATATTGAAGTGCTGCAATTAAGAATTTAATAAAAAACCATATTAAAAAATTAATCGCGATTCAAAAACTTAAATTGTTATAAATATGTTTCCTTTTTGGTGAAAATTAAGTCGTTAATTACTCGTATTACTTTCAGTGAACCCCAAGAATTTGTTGACTATTTCATGTCAGAGGCTGAGAATTTGAAGTGTATGTGACGTCACTCTATTTTTCGGTTTTTCCATTTATTTCATTTAATTAAGTTGTATTGTTAGTTAAGCGTCACATTGAAAGGCAATAAAAAATGATTGCTTGGGTGGATCGTCAAAAACAACATGCTGTTATTGCAAACCCCTGAACAAACACATCAAATCTTACTTTTTGGTATATAAATCAAGTATATTCTTCTTAGTTATTTACATAATGGCAGTTTATCGATTTCTTTTTAAGGATTCCACTACGTGCAATGATGGCAGGGGGACTATCCAATAAACATGACGCTTTATTGACGATATAGCAACCAAACATTATCATTATCAAGTGACATTTGAGGCGTTTAATTGGCATCGATTAAAAAACAATTGAATGCAATTTCAGTATAATTATTAGATACATATTTGAAATTTGGAAAATGACATAATATTTATTAATTTGTTTATTCTTGATTTCTCCAATAACACAGCAAAAAAAAAGTGTATGTGTTCACTATAAATTAGTATTTT
The DNA here is from genome assembly GCA_963924685.1 of Dexiosoma caninum. Taxonomy (NCBI): domain Eukaryota; kingdom Metazoa; phylum Arthropoda; class Insecta; order Diptera; family Tachinidae; genus Dexiosoma; species Dexiosoma caninum. The sequence goes on from OZ004725.1 coordinate 91,117,585, forward strand.
CATGACTTCTTAAGAACTTCTTTATTTGAACTCATTTCTGATTTCTGAAGCAAAAAATTGTAAAAAAGCTAATGCTAAATGCTTGGAATTAAGCATTTTTGGTGGAAGCACTTTCCAACTGGATTATCAACTTAATGATTTTAACAAGGATAGAGACTAAAACAATCGTTTCCTGAGAAGTAATTTTTTTTTATCTGGTACCTGCACTCAGAAGATGACCTCTACACATGCGAAGCATTGTGCTGGAACTATAGGAAAGGGATAGTTAGAGAAATGATTGGAAGTGAAGCTTAATTAATTATTTTACAGCTGTGCTTTTGCACGTTCTCTGTTTATAGCAGTGTTGAAGCTTCGTTTTTAGTAGCTATTTTTAGTAATTATTTTAGTTCGCTGATGCAACACAATACCGACGAAGGAGGGCGTTCTGATGTGAGTGTGGATTGCTATCAGCTGAAGCCCATATTGTTCAGTGACCAGTGACTATGCCTTCGCCACTGAAGCCTTATGATAACAACTGACACACAAAGACACACTAATGCACATCGGAGAAATGCGAGATGTTTTTTTTTTTATGATTTTAGTCTGAAACTGGAGACTGGAACCCAGGTCTGTTTTCGTTTTGTAGACAACGTGCAGACAACTTCAGCCATCGCCACCCTCATTACTTTTTTTATTGTGGAAATGGTTATTTTGTTTTACTCAGGAAGTTCTTATATCTGATTTTACTTTTTTCTTCTTTGAGTTGAAAATGTTCCGCTATTTCCAAATTCTGAACGAAATTCGAAATGCAGAAATAATTTAATTTCATGTGTATAAATAAAACAAATTTTGTATATCAGTATTTATACATTTTTAAATATTAGTAAATATATTAACTGAATTTATTTTGGGAATATCTCTTTATATATAAAAAGAGAATTAGTAAATATTTTACTTAATTCAACAAAAGGATGTTATCAACGTATTTCGGATGAATATTGTTTAAAGTTAAAGATTCCAATAGTTCTTTAATTATTTACTGTAAAAAATAATATATTTTGTTAACTTAAATTAAAATAAAATAATATGTATTTTTGTAACTGGTTACATATTTATATTATATCTTCACAAAGTAACCCCTTCTGTTTTGGTTTAAGAATGTAATTTAGAAAATTACGAGGTCTGTTTAAAAGAAAAGGTAAATTTTGAATTTTCTTGAAAAGTACTTATTTATTCATCAATATCCATTTTATCTTCTTCAAGGTACTTCCCCTCAGATTTAATGTACTTATGCCAGCGCTTCTTCCAATCCTCGAAGCACTTCTGAAATGTGCTTTAGTGTTGTTTTTGGTTAAAAAATCACGAACAAACATTGATCGTGATGCAGAATCCATGATTTTTTTCCACAATTCCGATCGTTTGAATTATATTCCTTCACGCAAACGTTGCATAAATTCCTTGTAGTATTCTTTATTAATCGTACTACCTGTTGGCATTGTAATCGAAGAAAACAAAATTCACCTTTTCTTTTGAACAAACCTCGTATATATTTTGAAAATGTTTCCAGACATTCTAATACAATAATAAAAGAAGCAGTTCAATTAATACTTCTGATTTTTATCAATTTTATATAACGTATTTATTAATCGAGTAGGTAAATTTGCAAATCACACAAGTGAATCATTATGTGGCAAGTACTTTTTATAGTAATGTTTAATTTTTTGCTAGGCGTCTATAAAATTTTACGTAACTCGTTTTACGTCACTTTTAATGTTTCATCTTTATATCGTAAACGAACGTAGCAAAGTGTATGATAATTGCGTCTTTGATATACGATTAGTTCAGAAGATTTCTGTAAAAATGAACAAAACCTCAAAATGCGGTCTAGGGTTAATTTTGCTAAGTATGTTACAGAAAGGAAATTAGAGAATTAGCTCGTAACTACAGATATGAAGAATATTTGACATAAATTGAAAGAAGAAATGTGAGTACCAAAGCACTTAATTAGAACATTTTTCGTTTAGCTGTAGGTAGTTCTATGCAGTTATTAAACCATGTCCAACATATATCAGCCTATAAGAGAATGAAATATTTAAATACTTAAACATGTTGTATAGCCTCAGATAGTAACTGTAATTGGTGATGTCTAATACAACCCAATCGTACATGAGTCTACGGACATTTCCCAAATAAAGTGGACAGTGTATGCATAAAATTTTCTAAAAACATAAACTTTCTAAGAACGCATTTTTTAGGAATTTGCTTTGTAGAAGAAGCCTCTCCCGATCTATGGTCGGTATTTGGGCTATTCTGGATGTTTGACAAGTCTTAAGGCGACGAAGCTAAAAAAACATGCAACATTGACCGTAACTGCGTAAGTAAAAATCTCTATACTGGACAACTACGATCTGTACAATTTCCACTGCAAAGTTTTGAAATTGAATTGTAATTTCATTTTGTAAAAATTTGTCCATAGTGACCTCCGAATATTTTTGTAATTTTAAAGTGCCTGTTATTTTTTTTCTTAGCCACAATCTCTAGAATCCTCATATAAATAATAACAAAAATAATAACACTAATTATTTTAAGCCTAAGGTATTTTTATATATTTTATATTTATTTCAATATTTCGCTACTCCTTTGTGTAGCTTCTTCAGGAAAATTGGTTTTTGTTTATAATAAAAAAATTTTTTTAAAAATTCACAATATCGGAAAAGTTCTTGTCAATGAAAATTTAAAATAAAAAAAAAAAAAAAAAAAAAGACCTTATTTTAAGACCTTAGGCTTAAAATAATTAGTGTTATTAATATAAAAAAAAAGGTCAAAAAACTAGAAAAATAACAAAAATATATATATTTTTTTCTTTAAGCTTTGCTATCTCAACAGTTGAAATATCCATCTGAGCTCATTGCTGTGCAGAAAATATTATATTTTACTGATGAATATTTACAATAACTTTTTCATTATTCCATTATTTTATCATATTTATTGCAATAAAATTGAAAATAAAAAGAGTTTTCTCTTCTTAAAACCACTTTTTATTTGTTCAGAACTTTCTTTATTACAATTCATTAACACACAAATTGTTAAGTATTTAAGCGTTTTTCCTTTTCTTTTGCAAAACCAACAACTTTTTCTTAGCGACAAGCCTACCAAATGATGAATGAAAAAAAATAAATTTTTTTGTTATTTCATTTAAGCTGATTCTAAATTCATATAGTAAATTACTAAGAAGATGAAACTACACTAAAAACAAAAGAAAAAAAACTAAATATTTATGTCATTTGAAAATTATTTCCTTTTACACATAAATGACGATAAATTAAGAAAAAAAAACCTCTAAGCGGACAAACGTATAACGCATGATTCCATCTTTAAATATGTGAACGCATTTATAGAATTGTTGCAAGTGATGGTATTTATTTTATTATGACCATATTGAATGGATTTTTAAACTGCTAAGCATGGTAAATAAAAACACATAGACAGACTCTGTGACCGAGTGTAGGACGGACGAACTTAAATAAGGCAGTTAAGTAGGCAGTAAGCTGGTAAGTGCAACAAAGATGAGAAAGGTTGTCAAGTAGGTAGAAGATGCTGCAACCACAAATAATACGAGTACAATCAATGCAATGTGTATTCAAAAATAAAAAATAACAGAACAGAAACGAGCACATGTTCGCAGTGGGTTAGTAGAGTTGCACGTTGATTGTGTTCATGTTGCTGTCACTATAAAAAAAACAAGTGCATAAAGGATGCGAGAAAAACAGAAAAACAAACATGAGATCGGTATGAAAAAATTCAAAGAATTATTTCTTAAATTAAACTTAAACATGAATACTAATTGAAATAATGCACAAAAGTTAATTAATCAAGCTATTCCTCTAAAATATTTATATTCAAGAAAAGACGGCTGTTCTCGTGCACTGGATTTGAAGTAAAATTTTCGGTGAATAAAATATATTCCTCAACCATAACGAAATAAATGGTCAAATGTAAGAATAGAAAAAAGGAACATATTTAAAGTTCTCCTAATGCAAGTTTTTTAAAATATAGTAACATGATCTCATTAACCTTAATATCCTGATTTTTTTTTTTTTTGAGCTGAAAAAAATTAATATTATAAAACTTTAATTCTAAGCAACTTTTATTTAACAGGTTTGTTAATAAGTGAGTTTTGCCTTAAAAATTTTAAAAATATATAGTTGGTTCCTGGCGGAACCAATAGGCGCCCAGAGTTCATAATAATAAGAAATAATAATATTTTCCAGCTATTAAACCAAAATAAAAAAATATTATTCAGTTAAATACAAAAAATATAAAGAATTATTCATTCATACATAATACAGCGATCATCAGTTATACTTAACTTTGGTGAAAGTCAGAAAAACGTTACCATACAACACTATACAAACCTGATTATGAACTCCCGGAGCCTGTTGGTTCTTCAAAGAACCAACCACAAATTACAAAAAGTTAACGCTACAAAAAAAATAAATTTACTTCAAATATTTACTGTGTGTTTTCAACACTACAATGAGTGTGGAAATATTTTTTTCCGTTATTATTTCGGAGAATTTAACACAAAAAATTTATTCGCAATATACACAATTTTGCAAAAGTGTCTTTGCGCGAGGTTGTCTCTCACTATTGAATATACTGCCGTAAAATGAACTTCTGTTCAAGTGGCTATCAATGCAAATGATTATGTTTGAATTAAAAAGCAATTTAAAAGTCACCGTGCAAAGTTTAGGAAAGAATTATTGAACAAAGTTTTATTTTTTGTTGGTTGGTTCCTGGCGGTACCAGTAGGATATTAAGGGTTAAGACACTTTAAAGAATTCATACATTTACTATATTTTATTATAGAATCACAAATGTCGCCAGTGCTCTAACGTTTGATTGAACAACTAAGCAATCTCTATATGTACGTTAAAAGTATTTCTATTTATTGTTTTATTTTGCAAATATTATCATCAAATCAATCACAAATCACATAGAGATTGTTAAAAAGTGGTTCTTTCGTTGAGCTATAAGAAATAAGAATATTTTATATGTTCGTGATCTGGTACGTGAATTTGTTATTGGTTGCATTTTTTGTATCTACTTGCATTACATTCGAAAACATGAACCGCGCATTACTATTTAATTTAGTTGCGAAAATAATTTAATTTAATAATATTTCATAGGCTGTGCTAATCGGTAATTTGCCGTTTAGATAATGCAAGTTTACTTTGTTGCAACTTTTATTTTTTGTATTTTGTATTTTTACATTTGCTGCTGCATTCAGACAAACAATCTTATTGTTTTACAAATCTATACATGTAGTTGGTATTACAGTGTAAAAAAGATATTCGTGATGTGTGGTAATGCCAAAAATGATCAGTAGCTTTTGTCATTTCACCATGAATAGACCAACAATGTAACATAATTACGTCCATTTTATGGTCGTCACAATGAATATGTTGTCATCGAATTTCCCACCAGTTTCACCGTATGCCAACAGTGCATATCGAGCAAAAAATATTGTTACTATATCGGGCAGTATATTAATTCGTCGCCGTTATCTGGTCCGCCTTTTCTTCTTCACAAAATCGAAGAATTGAACTTGGTTGACATGTGGTGTCAACAAGACTGCGCTACATGCCGCACGGCACGCGAGTCCATGAATCTATTGAGAGGCGAGGTTAACGACCAATTTATTTCGTATTTTGTAGCAGTTTGTTGGCAGCCACGATCATGCCATTACACCTCACTAGACTATTTTTTGTGGAAAAACGTGAAGTCTCTCGTGACAAGCCAGCCATACTTCCAAACCTGGAAAGCAACATTACAGCTGCCAATGGTAAGATACCGGCCGAAATGCAGAAAAAATATACACCATTTAATGACCACAAATAATTTAAAAAACTCACGAAAATATTTTAGTTTTAAATAATTTTCACACTCATAAGCATTTGCGTGGAAAGTAAAATTCGGTTGGATAAAAAATTCGATACTACAAGAATAATTCCTCTCGATAGTCAGCGAGGATCGAACATCGAATTGTGCTCTAAAAAATTTTAAACCTGTAAATTTCCAATTATAAAATTTTGTTGTTGTTTCTTCCTTTAACAAAGTTCGAGTGTGATTTGATAAAAATATTTAAATTCTTGTAAATTTTTTAAATATTCATTCATGTGCTCGAGCTTTCATTTACAGGCAGAAACTAAAGTTTAAATACGATTTAAAAATTTTGCACTTTGAAAAAAAATAAATATTTTGCAAAATAGTGTTTTGAAATAAATGGGAAATAAATTTTCGTATGCAAAATTTTGACATCATACTTTACATTTTGCCAAGGTGCAAAAGGTTTAATTTTACTTTCAGACCGCATATTGCATTTCATTTCAATTGATTTTAAACGAGACGAGTCATCCTCCTCTTCCTTCATTACCCAATATATGAATTTTTGTTAGTTTTTAATTCTTCAAATTCTAACGTTCCTAAATTCTAGGTAGGCGAATTACATGCGATTTTAACTCACTCAGAAAAAATTTAAATACGACGAATCAATTAATTCTCGAATTGTCTTTACAATAAAATAATACGTATATGTAGCTAAAGATTTACATCAACTGATAACCACACACTGTGAAGCAAAAACTACAACCCTGAAGATGATCGGTGTAGCAGTCTTCATCAACAATAATTTTAATTTTTTTTTTCATAGATTTTTTTTTTTATCTTGGACCAGTGCTCAGGGGCTATCCCCTACATATGCAATGCATTGCACTGGAACTAGAGAGAGGGAAGGAAGATAGAGCTTAATTCTTGCACAACTCTGCAGTTGTGTGTTAATTATAAAGCAAAGTTGCGGCGTTTCTGATGTTTTTTGACGCATTATTTTTAAGCTAATGGAGCCATTTTATTTATTATTTTACTTCGCCGACGTTTTATTGCTCAAATACCGACGAAGGTGGGTGCTGCTGTAGCACAGAAAACTCAGAAAAAACTTTTTTCTGATTTGGCCCCCAGCTGGGAATCGAACCTGGGTCTTTCTGTGGAAACCAATACGCTGACTACTCGCCATCAGCACACTTCTTTAATGTGTCTTTACATGATAATAGAATGTATTAAGATTTTCGTTAATTTGATTAATTTTGATACTTTTCTGATGAACCTACGAGTATATCGTCCGATGTGATTATAAAGTGGCAGCAAACGTTATCTTAAACGTAAAAGTGCTATGTTGTTTTTTTTTTTTTTTTTTTTTTTTTTTTATCTTGGACCAGTGCTCAGGGGCTATCCCTACATTTTAAATTTTTTTAAATACTTTCTCTGTGTAGCGCCTTAGTTAAACACTTTTTATTTTCATAGTTTTAAACTTATTTTCATTAAAAAATAATTATTTTTTGCAACTCTTTATATGATGTGTGTTGAACACGACACATGTCTTTTTTTAAAGAAAATCTTTTTATACAAGAATACGCACTAATTTTTTCAGTGTTTTTTTTGTTGCTATTCTTACATTGTGAACTTCAGCATTGAACAATTGGAAATTTATTATTAGAAACAATAGAAATACTTGTGATAATGTGTATTTATTCGAGTGATAATGATGATTTGATGATGATGTAGACAATGACGATAATGCAAGCAGTTTGCGGCAAGTGTATTGAAAATGCAGAAGATAAGAAAAAAAAACATAAATAAAAATAGAAACAAAAAAAAAAATATAATAAAAAAGTTGGTGAAAGAGACCTAAGTAGGTCTTTCGTAAAGTGTCGTCTTAGCATGTATTTAAAGACCATCTTAAACGTCATTGAGTGGACGGCTGCAGCTATTGGCTTCGTCGTTTCTAACATTGGGTATAAGTAATAGAATTAAAAGAATTTTATTTTCTTTGTTGGTCATCTTCAAAATGGTCATGATGAACATTATCTGCTATTTCATATATGTACATACATATATATACATACATATATATTCAGCCACATACATACATACACACAACGTACTTACATTTTATGATTTTATTTATTTATTATTTGTTTGCCAGCTAACATACTAGTCTGTCTGCGTGTCTGTTTATCCTTTCAATTCTTCGACACGTACATACGTACTTACATAAATACATATCGTTGGCAACATGTTAAAAGACCCTAACTCGCATCCAAATCGTGAAAATTTAACGCAATAGTCTCTAAAAATAATGGTTTCACCAGAATTACTATTTTGATAATTGCATTGTAATGAAAAAAGTTTCTATTTGCTTTTTCCTTCTCCTCTGAAGTTACAATTATGTCAGTTAGGGCCTTTCTGAGTGAGGCCAACGATACATTGATGCGTTAGTTATTATTGCTTTTAGCTTTGTAAGTGTTCGTTTAAGTTTCTAAAGTGAAAATGTCATTTTTCTAAGAATTTTTTAATTGTTAGAATCTTATTTTATTTCATTTCTTTTTTTTCGCAATACGTTTTTTTTTTGCTCTCGAAAGTTTTGTCTTTCTTCTAAACAAAATGAAAAACTGTTTTTGAATAAAGGAAAACTATAAAAAAAAGTAAATGGTATTTAGTAGATTGAAAGTTGTTGCAATTAAAAATAGTTTTCTATGCTATCAAACAATGAGCTCAAGTTATGAAGAATATCATCACTACTTTTTTCATTATGTTTTTATTACTGCTGTCTTTTCTAACAAGAATAAACATAGAAAGCAATTAGTTAACGTTTTACTAAATAAAAGTTATTTCTATAAGGACAAGCTTACATTTCCTATATTTCTGCTTAATTAAAGAGAACAAATAAAATATTAAAACAAGTAAATTATTTAAGAAAAACAAGTATTTGTTTTTAACTCTTACAAAACAATGTTAAGTGCAGGATAGCGATAATAATTTGAAAAAGTTTTGGATGAACATTTTGCACTTCAAATAAAATTTACTATTCCCAGACGTGACGAAAAGGCATGTAAGGTGGTATACTATTGCCTTGTATTGCACAAATAACTTTATTTGAATTAAAGCATTTTAGTTATGACCGCCCTTGACACCAAAATATCGCTAATGGCTAATTTGGTATTCGTTAAAATTGAAAAGACTCAGAATATCTTGTATTGTGATTTATGAAAAACATTTTGCTTCTAAATATCAAAATTAAAAAATGTAAAAAAAAATATTGAATGCCTATAAAATATTTGTCACAAAGTTTTTGAGTTCGAATCCCGTCTATATTTTATCTTATAGCGTGCTTTTAAAAGTCAATAGTTTGTTATTGGCTTCAAAATGTTTCCCCACATTGATCGGAATTCATCGCACCTTTTCAAAAAATAATTGGAATTGCTGCTTCCAACTTTTAGCTCGTGTTAAATATCTTTTAGAATATACAGAAACGCCTCCTTATTCAAACTGAAATTTTGTATAAAGCTAAAATAAAGCTACATATATGTATTTAATAACATATTCCGGTACAAATTTTTTTTACATGCGGTCATTTTAAGAGAGTATATCGGACCTACCTCCTAAGACTTGTCTTGCAACTCCTTCTGTACGATCGGTTTTCTCACCAAATAATAACGCGCAGAATCCATTACTTTATTTTATTTTTAATTAAAAACTGTTGTACTTCACTTTTTCTTAAGTTTCCTATTTTTAAATGATGTTTTTTAAATATTTTGACATTTCAGTTTTATTTCATGTATTTAAGAGTTGAAAGGATCATGTAAATACTATTTATACATACGCCTATAAAATTAAAAAAAATAAAGTTAAGTTCACATTGATCCACCTGGCTCTCGGTGTTAGATTTTTCACCGGAATGATGGCGGCTTTACTTTTACAATTAAATAAAAAAAGTAAATAAAATTATTTTCAGCGCACTTGATTTAAATAGACAAGCCAGACAAAATTCAAATACACACATAGAGACGATTATTTAATAATAATTATTTAATAAAATGAATATTAGAAATAACCCTGAAAGCCTGTAGAATATTTCTAAATACATTTTTGAAGACATTAATTAAACATTTTTTATTTATTTTTTTTTAGAAATCTTGAATAGACATAAGTAAATTTCTATATGAAAATGATAAGAATGAATTATACGTAGAGTACTGAGTTGAGGTTATCGTCGCGGCACACTATTTGGACTTTTAGCTTAAAGTTATGTTATGATTTACACATACATACTCGTACATGTGTAGACCAAATACACACACGAGTACAAAAATAGAAAATAAGATTAAATATCAAATTGAAAAATGCAAAAGATACTCCTATAATTGAAATAAAATAAAAACTAAACTAAACGAAATTAATTGCGTTTCAAGAATTAATTTATAGAGAAAATATAAGACAACATTTGGTTAAAAACAAATGAAAGAAATAATTAGAACAAACTCTAATTATGGTCATATATCACACACAAGCTGTTATTAACGGTGATGAAAATAAGAGCACACTTTCGTAAATTCTGTGCAATTTTTTTTTAACTTAACCATTTCCTTACCACAAGAGCCATAGTGTATTTAAAAAAGTTAAATTCATAATTCTTCATAATTAATATTGACGCGGAAATTTTCTTTTACCCCCGAACAATTTATTGAAAATAACATTCACTAGGGAAGAATTTGCGAGGAAAACTGGTTGCAATTTTTGCTTTTAAAAAGTTTATTTTTCATTTTCTGCGTACTATTAAATACATTTTGTATTTATCATCTCTAATTTACACAAAAACACATACCTTTAAAGAATTTGTTACTGGCACTGCTGGAGTTGAGTCTGTCAGTGCTGTTGGTGCTGCTGTTATTATTGCCGATGTTTTCGGTGCTGTTGTGGAAAAGGAGAAAATTTTTTCTTTGTTACAGTTTTCCATGGATTATTCGTTGTAGTTGTGTAAACAACAATAAAGGGAATTTGAAAAATCTGCACAAAAACAATTTGAAACTCAATAATAATGATGATGGTGATGATGATGATGACGATGATTTTCTAGTTCTTATCGTGTTGTTGATATTGCACTACTTTTGTTGTTGCTGCTCTTGCTATCTACGTCTATTTCTAATGCTAATGTTGTTTTTGTAATTCGTTTTTTTTTTCACTTAATTCATGATGTTTGTCAGCTGCGATGAAACAGACACTAACAACAACTTCAAAAACAATCGCCTGACGGCGGATTAACTGACTGGCTGGCTTGTTTTAAAACGAAAAAGAAAATTGAAACTAGATTTTTCCTAGACTTGAAGACGAGTTGCTGATTCTGTTGCCTTCGGTTTTGTTGTTGTAGGAAAATTAATTTATTTCTTAGAAATGAATCTTGAACGCAAGCATATAGTTAAAAGTAGTCTTCTGGTTTTTTGCCTGCGAAATTTCATTTGTTTGCTTGGGTTGTGCAAATTTCGTTGCGCTTTAGACATCAGACAGCGGGAATTCTTGTATGTAGAAACTTAAATTGCAGACACAAGCCAGGAGATGGTGTTTAGTGGTTTCCTAGATTCCAGTGCAGTTTTTTGAGTTTTTAATGGAATGTTTATTCAGTTTTATTTTGAAGTGCAGCGTTATGATCACAATATTCATCTATAAAAATAAACAATATTGTTAATATTACACAGTGGAAGCTAAAGCTATATATAGTGATAATAGTATATTTGTTTAATTTAAAATACAAGTCTTATTTAGTTATGTCTGTATGTGTAATTTAATAAATATATAACATTGTATCTTTATTGTTAATATTTATGGCAAAGGTCATCCATCGCCTCAGTGCGAGTATGTTAAACTAGTTTCTTTCTAGACAAATTAAATCAATGCTGATATGATCATTAAATAATAGTGTTTGTTCATCTATATATGTATTTATGTATGTAAATTTTTTAATATTTAAATAGTTTTTGTAAAGCTATGCCAAGCTTGGCATAATTAAAAATAAAATGTTCAGAATATTGTCTGGCCAATAGATCAATTTCTTCACACTAAATATTATTATTTTTTAGATAAGTAACATTCAGGCAACGATTGCCTATAACGAGGTGGTAAGTTCTATAGGAAAGAGATAGTGCTAGAGATGGGTAGTAGTGAAGGGATAGATAGAGAAAAGCCATGCTTCAAATGCTTCATTGAAAGAACCGCAACGTTGGAAGTTCTTTTTTCTGTTGTGATCAAGAAAAGACACTAGTTTCATATAAAGTAAAAACGAAAAATAGTGTGATCTTGCTTTCCACGAAGCATGAATGGAAATTTATAAATTCTATATGGCCACACTGTCATAAACCAGAGATTATTGCGTTTTATAATAAAAGAAAGTGTGGTGTCGATACATTTGATAGCTTTTGTTGAAGGGCAGCCGAAAAACTGTTAGATGGCCGATGGAGGTTTTTTTACGATGTATTAAACATCGCTATAACCATAATTTATGCAGAAATAATGTAAAACTGATTACCAGCAAGAAGATTATGACAATAATCTACGAGGAAATAACAACACCTTGGCTTGAGCAGCGAGTAAAAATACCGATTTTGCAACGTTCACTTAATCGAATTATAAGTGAAATAATAAATATTAAGCTATTGAGCTACCTGAGGAAGCAGTCAACTCCTCTGAACCAAATAAGACCATTTGCTTTATAAGTTCATCTAGAAAATAAGAAGAGAGCCAATGCAATATTTCAAGCACTGCAATCCAGCTTTGTTTTAGGGCAGAACACCGAACGTATTGCTGTGTTTGGTGCTACAAAGACAAATAATTTTAATAATATGTATATGAATAACTTTTATTCCTTTAATTTGAATATAAAATATAAATGTGTTCTTCCTTTTTTTGTTTATGATTTAGAAGAAAGTTAGGTAGGTTTTGTTTATTTGGTTGTCGATTCCTACTGCATATTAAATCACTGTATTCGTATTTTAAATGTTAAGAAATAAATAAGAAGTAGATAATTCATAAATTAGAACTTGAGTTTCTATTCTGTTTCTTTTCAAATTCTTTAGTTTTTTTGAATTTATTTGAAGAAAATATATACAACTGAGCTTAGGAATTAAATTGATTTATGTAAAGCTTCACATTAAAAAAATGCTACCAAAGAAGTGAATAAGATCCTGAACTTATGATCCGGAAGTAGTGCAAAATCGGATTAGTTGTACTTCTTTTTACATCGGAAGTTTTTGTTTTTGCTGCCGATTCATTCAATTTGAAACAATCTACTTTTTTAATCTTTTTTATTTTGAACAATGGAACTAATTTTTTATTGCTCCTACTATGCTATGCTTTAATGCTATTAATAAGAAGCAGCTTATGATAATTTCCAATTCTACAAAAGTTATAATTTAATTTAATTTATTTTATCGATATGCAATTGAATTGTATTTTTTATTATTTCATTTGTTTTATGATTACATAAATACTGAAGTAAAATTCTTCACAGATATATACAAATAAATAAATAAGCGAATTTTGGACAAAAAATCACTTTCACATTAATTTTTTTAATGATGTTCTTAATAACTTCGGGAAAAGTCGAAAATATAAGAAAGAAAATCCTGCCTAAGCTTCTCGCAGATTGTTCTATTGATATTTTACAATAGTTATAAAACTTTTTTTAATTGCATTAAAAGCCATAATTTGAAATTGTGTTTGGTTGCTACACTGCCGTAAAAAAAACGAAAAAACACATGAAAAGAAAGAAACGTTTTACCCGCAAAGACACTCTTTTATTTAAAAAAAAATATATGTAAAAAATCTAATATTATTAAAATATATTATAATTATTGTTAAATATAATATTGGAGTCTGCAAGTTCAGAACTCAGTCGTCAAGGAACACTTTCTGCAAAAGATAATGCTTGTCAGAGCTCATTGCCAAAAATAGCAACCAATATGTAAATTTATTTCATTAAATTTACTATTCCTTCTTTCTGTTATTCACTTGTGTATTTCTATGCATATAATATGACCATACCGGCCGCCACTGCAGATATGATACTGCAAATGTCGACATTTGGATGTCACACTAAAAATGTTTCCATAAAACGGGAACGAAATGAATTATAAGACTCATAATTTTATGACAGAAATAGCAAATTGTAGAGCCCTGGCAACAAGTCTGGCAAACACATGCAATTTTATTTCACTCCTAAATACTTTTTGAATATATTTGCAAATTTTGACAGATATAATGATTAAAATTGAGTCTTGCAAATACAAAAAGAATTTGTCTTTTCAGTACACATAGAACAGTAACAGTCTTTAACTGAAGCATTTAGTAATTTTTTCAAATGAATAGTAAATCAGATTGTTCAGAAATTGCTATTTTGAAAGTTAAGAAATTTTAGTTTATTGTTAAAAGTCCACATAAGCGGACACACAGTGTCGATAAAACTTGTGATCGTTGGGTGGAGATGTTCATTAAATAATTTTCTACGGTAATTTTAAACGAATATGAAAAATATGGGCACCTATGAGAGCTGTTTGTTTGTTCGAACTGTACACGAATACGACGTCCACTATATTTGAAACAAATATCCGTTCCCATTTAGTTTAATTCGAAAAGTCTGAGTTAGTATTTAAATTTATGTATGTAGTATGGACATAGTTTTAAACTGAAATTTTATTTTGTTTATGAAAATAAATCCGTGGCGATATGGAATAGTATCTGAACTCTAATTCGAACGATTTTGGGAAGCCCATCTTAAATTGAACAAAGTTTACTTTTATAAGCATTAAGCTATTATTCTGAAAGCCTTAACATCCTTAGAGTCTCTACACGCAGCCACTCACATCTTATTTGATGCAGTTAATTTAGAAAAAATATCAAGTTGAATGTTCCTTTAATTTAAAAAAGAAAAAGAAAAAACTGTATAATACATTGTAAATATAACACATGCTGTTATCACATTGAAGAGAACAAAAAATTAAAAAAAAAACTTTATCAATGGAAGAGATATCAATGAATGAAAGAATGTTCTCTTTAAAATAGCCTCACAGCTTAATCTCTTTGAGAATGCGATAACGGTTTCATATTTTTTTTGGCGTAAGTAATATTTAAGTACTTATTGAAGACAAATGGTTCAGCTTGATTTTATATCTTAAAATAGGGAACGAAGATCTATTGAAAAAAGGGAAGATATAATTCTTTTTTTTAAAGACGACAAAAGCCAATGACAATTTCCTTCATTAGTTCTTCCGCGAAAACAGAATCGAAAATAAAGCTACATCTGCATCAAATAAAATGTTTAGTGATGCAGATAAGTGGCGGACAACTCGCAAAGTTAAACAAAATCTCCATCTTAGCGCTCCACAGTTGAAGCTTCAAGTTTAAAAATATACTAGAGCTCCGATTTGCACTGATTTTTTTTTGATTGTGCCAAAAATTTAAATATACCAAAAAATTCTATTTAAAAAAAACTTGTATGGATACATTTTATTCTACTTATTTCACTAAGTGGGTTTAATTATTAGAAAGAAATAACTAAAAATAAAGAGAAGTGTATGAATTTTTTTTATTTCACAATTTTTTTCTTTTCAGAAGTTGTTTATTGACTCAATTGACTAAATTGACTAAATTGCTAGTTCTAAACTTAGAATTAAAATAATGGATACTCCTAACTTTTACATGCAAATTGACAAATTCTTCACATGTAATTATGATTTTAATTAAAAAATTTAAGTTATGTAGCGACGTAAATCGGAATCAATACGACGCAAAGCGGATTGACCAATATTTTAAAAAGCAACGCAATTAGGAACGACGCAAATCGGGTCTCTAGTGTATTCGCCAGCATTCCTGAAAATATGTGAAGAGTTTTGCGTGAATGAAATTTTCATGGAAGGACTGCCCGAAATAAGCATTTCATAAATGCCTTAAATAATAAATGCAGAGGAGAGTTTTTATATTTATTTATATTTAAACAAAGATTACATATACAAAGAGCAGTATTTGCTGTCGTCCGAGCAAAATACTTTCCATCTGATCTGAATAAGCAAAATTTGTTTTCATTTTGCACACCGAAATATCTTTGTAAAGTATATTTTCTTACTCAAGATTGATAAAATGTTAATTCGACAATTAGGAGGCTTATGCTATGATATACATTAGAAAGTATTTCTCATTAAATTCAATAATGATTAAATGATTAAATTCAATAATGATCTATACCAAAAAGGTTTTTTAAATTCAATTTTTTTTAACTTAAATACAACATATTCATGAGCAGCTAATTTGACTGAAACTAATTAAAAGAAGACATTAAAAGTTTACCAGCAAATTGTTTGCATTTTAGCCATTGACTACATAGAATGCAAATACATTCGGTTTATTTTCGACCAGGTTTGTTATTCGGTTTTAAAAATTTCGAAATCGGCTTACACAATGTCAAAAAATATAAATTCTACATAAAACTAATGAATTTTATTCGTATTCGGTTTACAGAAAGTGGCCATTAAGAGGGCTTAGACCACTTCTTTGAAGCTGTAGTTGCAGTCTTTACGAACATTTAAAACAATATATTTACATGCTGTTTAGAAACCATTAAGAAGTATATAGATTTCATTGAATTTAATAGCTGTCTATTATAAATTATAAATGTAATGTCTTTGTTGTTTTCTATAGAAATACATAATTAAATGCTAAACGTTTCTTGTTAATGAAAAATATCGATTAATTTATAAAATGCTTATCCAACTAGATATGTATATATTACCATTATGTTTTTCTCTTATATATTTTGCAGTTAGTCCACTGTGCAACTATAAATTGTTTCTACAATAGAGCTAAAAGCATCGGCTATGAGCTGATGATGATGATGATGATGATGTTCATTAGCATGACTAGACGCATGCGCTGTGTTGTTTTGCTTTCTTCCACTTTGTTTGTACTTGCTAATGTGGTAACAGAATCTGTTGTCTGTCGTTGCATGTGTCTGCCTGTTGTAACAATTTGACAGTGTCATCTATTTATTTATAAGTTTGCATGTGGTTGGGAGTTATTTCACTTTTCATTAAATATTTATTTCAGCTTATTTGCAAAAGCACATTCTCTTTCTACATGTGTTTTAGAGTTAAAAAAAAGAAAATTAATTTTTTATTTTTTGATTTACTGTTGTAGATATTTTTGTTTATTTATTAAGCTGAAATTTATCGAATTATAGTTTAAAAATTTATTTATTTACTTTATTTGTGTTCAAATTTGATTTTGATTTCAATAAGTCATTTAACTATTTATGATCATTTGTTTTTTTTTTTTGGTTTTTTTTTTACATACTAAAATTTATTTTTTTCATTCGCAAGTATTTCGTAATCGCCAAAAAGAAATGAAGAAAACCGAAAACACTCTCTCCTTATGAACCGCTCTAAAATTTGAACTCTAATCTTTTGAAATAATGACAGATGATTGTGATGGTTTTTTTTCGTTCATGTAAATAAAACACAAACACACAGCGCATGCTCTATTAACTTTATTTTCAATAGCAACAGTAATAAGCGATTTTAAATCTTAAATATATATAATATTTTCTATATTATTTAATTTTATCATATTTTTATTTATTTTTGTTTTTTTTTTTTTCTCTCTTTTTTTTCGGAAAAAATTCAATTAAAATTTAATAAAAAGTAATAAGTAACAAATCATTTAGTTTTTAAATTCTCCGCTTTATCTAACCGTTCGCTTTGTAATTTCGCTCAATTGTGTTGAATGAGATTTTGCAGTTTCTGTTTAATACCACTTGAAAATAAATTTGATATTGTTTTGTTAAAAAAGCTTTTCTTTTCATTTCTTTGTTTGAGCTTATCGATCTTGTTTGTTTTGCTAAAAACGTTTCTTAGTCGGTAGTCGTTTTGTGATTGTGTCAAACCGGTTCCTCTTACTGTTTTTCTAAGCTTTGTTTGTGCCTCGTGTATTGTGGTTTTGTTATTCATTTGCACCCGCCTCTTATTGTTCCATCGATGGTTCCATCCATCCATTCATTAAACGTGTTAAAGCTTTGCTTAAGCTATGCTCAGCACCAGTAGCTTTCTGCTTTATTTAAAGACAAGTTTTGTTTTTAATACACTGTTTCTATGGTTTGGCATGCCATTTGCTTGAAAAAGTTTTCCTTTTGTTTTGGTTTGTTTTTGCTTAGCAAAAAGCTACAGTTACGCTCAACGGAAAATGTTAATGAATTACGAACAATTTTCATAAAATAAATATTAAAAATTTAATTTTACGCATCTAAAGTAACTTTAAAAGGTTTATTAATATACTTTGATACTTTGCAGCAGCGTTTGCAAATAAATATAAATTTTTAAAATCGTAAAAATAAATCTGTATTCATAAAGAGAGAAGTGGGTGGCGAAGGGTGAAGTAGTCTGCACGTTGACTAAAAAACCAAAAATTCCTGGGTTCAACCCCAGTCGGAAGGTTTCAATGGTTTGTGCTGATATCAATCCTCAGGCACATCAGATCGCCCTACTTCGTGGGTATTGTGTAACAACAGAGAAGTAAAATAACTAAAAATTGGTTACTAAAACAACGATTCAAAAGTGAATACGTCTCCTAGACATCAAACACGCTGCAGTACTGCTATAAACAAAAAAAGTGCGAAAGCAGAGTTGTAAGATAGTCAACCTTCACCAACTGTCATCTCCCTCACTAGTAATTTTTCTCTAGTTCGCATGTGTAGGGGTCATATCCGGAGTGCTGGTCAAAGATAAAAAAAGTTAAGCCAATTTTAAGAAGCGGTATTTTATAAGTGTGTTTACTTATACTTTTCCATATTCCATACATAAATAATATAATAAAATTACATCTATAACGGCCCTTTTCACAACGTACCATTAAAACTTAACGTGAACTTTAACAGCATGTATTGTATGCCAAAGTTGCCATTAAAGTCAACGTTAACTTTTAATCGGACATTGTGAAAAGGGCCGTAAATACTACAATTCTAATAAGAAAAGCTTGGCGAAACATTAAAAAATTTTCCATTCTAAAACCATGTTGACGATGAACTTTTCTTAAATGTTTCGTACGTAATAAATCTTAAAAAAATATTTTTTTTTTATTATGCACCTGAAGTATGATAAAAGTGCAACAAAGTGTGTGAAATGTTAACAAAGTCTTAAGTCTACTAAGAAGAAAACAACCGTTGAATAAACGACCACCGAACCACAATTAGAGAAGATACCGACGATGTTGACATATCGATATGTTTATTCTATGAAGATTTTTTCAGAAAAATTTTTGCTACAAAATTGTTCCTTAAATTTTTGGATTTTTAACAAAAACAGTGGCGATTTGTGGGAATTTCAAGAGAAAGTTTTCGTTTATTTTTTAGAATTTTCGACGGGAATTATCTCAACAAGAATGTGTTGAAGAATTCTGGTTTTTGTATGCCAATAATGCACCATCAAAAATCACACTACATCTCTGGTATAGTTAATTTAATCGTGGTCGTAGTTCGGTCACCGACGAATTCTGTATAGGTTGTCTAAAATCGGTCGTTGTGGCACAAAACATCGATGCAGTGCGTGAACTGATAATGCAAGATCGTAATGTATCGTATTATGAGATAGAGGCATCTTTGCAGATTAGTTCCACTTTAATACATTCGATTTGCTTGTTTGAAAATTTGTTCTCGTTGGATACCCCATAATTTATCAGTCACTCAAAAAAAGGTTCTCATCAAGTGGTATAAGGAAATGTTTTAAAAGTTCGACCGTGGTGCTTCAAAAGACGTGTATACGATCATGACAGTTGACGAATCACGGATATATGCGTATGTTGCGGGAACAAAATAGCCATCGACCGTGTGTGAGACGTGCTAAATCCAACAAAACTTGTTCGTGTAAGAAGCACATCGAGGTAAATGGTCGCCTGTTTCTTCGGGCGAATGGGTCATGTGGCTACTATTCCACTTGAGCAGCGTAGAACGGGCAATTCTGAGTGGTATATGAACATTTTCTTGCCGGAAGTCTTTGGAGAAATTCGTAAAACTAACCGCCGAAGACGAATCATTTTCCATCATGACAATGCGAGCTCTCACACATCTCGTCAAACAAGTGAATTTTTGAGCAGTCAAAACATCGAATTGATGACTCATCTTCCTTACAGTCCTAATATGGCACCTTATGACTTCTTCTTGTTAACGATTTACCAGCGTTGAAGAAGCTGTTTTGGAGGTGCCTCAAGAGGAATGGAAAAACTGCTATCACAAATGGTTTAAACGAATCCAATAGTGTATTGGTAATCAGGGGGAATATTTGGAAAGCAATAAAACCATTTTCATTTAAAAATGTTTTTTATTATTTGCTATTCGCGTAATATAAATCGTACCTCTCGTATGCCAACGTAATGAATAACATTTTTCACAACCGAACTTTTGAAACTCTATTGATAGAAAAATGTCCCTTATCTTCTGAACATACTTCGTATTAAAACTATACTTTTTAATGTTATTATCTAAACAATTATAATCACAAAATGGTTTTTAATTTCTTTTTACTTCAAAATTCTTAATTCTTTTTTTATTTTCTTTAATACGTTTAAGAAATAGCAACGAATTTCAGACACTTATCCTTTTTCATATTCAACTACAGAATAAAATTAAATATTTTTCTTTTTTAACCAAGCGCAGGAAACAATTTGCCATCCTATATTTAGTTTTCACATACAAAGGTCCTTTCACAGTGGCTTTAAGGAGACTTGTAACATTGTATAATAATTAGGTCAGTGATAAAAGTGTCTGACTATCAAAGTCCTAAGAAATGCTGTAATTTTTAAAATTTTAATTTACATATTTAATATCTTCAGCATATAGGAAATGTATTTCAAAGTGTAATAAAAATTTGATATTATTTGCTAATGCTTCGTATGTTGCACGAATGTTTCAGTGGTGTTTTTTTCACATTTTCTTTGAAAAAATTCATTGAAAACTTTTAAAATATTAAAGATATTTATTTACCCTCAAATTGATAAAAAAAAATATTGAACATTTCATAAGGTCTTATTTGACAAATTTCTATGGAATAATACAATAAATATAAAATTAATGGAGACTTGATGAACTTAACGCTTGCAGCATATAAGAATACTTGCGCTCAGGGAGTTGTGTTCAAAAATTAGGTTTTATATTAGTGATGGTTCTTTAAGTGATAACGAATTTAATTGTATCAATTAAACTATTCATGTGAAATATAAATAATTGCGAAAATAAAAAAATAATTGCGAACATAAATAAATAATTGAGAAAATAAATAAATAATTGCGAACATCAGAACGCCCTCCTCAATTTTCCATTCCATTTTCTTTTCAATTTTCATTTCAATTTTCATTTAAATTTTCCATTCCATTTTTTATTCCATTTCCCATTCAATTCTCTATTAAATTTTCCATTCCATTTTCTATACCATTTATTCAATTATTTATTAAATTTTGTATTCAATTATTTATTCTATATTTTATTCAATTATTTATTAAATTTTCTATTCAGTTATTTATTCAATATTTTATTGAATTATTTGTTCAATTATTTATTAAATTTTTTATTAATAAATATTTGCGAAAATTAATAAATAATTGCGAAAATAAATAAAAAACTGCGAACATCAGAACGCCCTCATTCAATTATTCAATTATTTATTCAGTTATTTATTCAATATTTTATTCAATTATTTATTCAATTCTTTATTAAATTTTTTATTAATAAATAATTGCGAAAATAAATAAATAATTGCGAAAATAAATAAATAATTGCGAAAATAAATAAAAAACTGCGAACATCAGAACGCCCTCATTCAATTATTCAATTATTTATTCAATATTTTATTCAATTTTTTTTTCAATTATTTATTCAGTTATTTATTCAATATTTTATTCAATAATTTATTCAATTATTTATTAAATTTGTTATTAAATTTTTTATTAATAAATAGTTGCGAACATAAACAAATAATTGCGAAAATAATTAAATAGGGCACGTCGCCTGAATTCAAATTCCAAAAAAAGAAATTGTCCACCTTTCCCATAAGCAAAAAGAATTTTTAAAATTGGTTTACAACGGACAAAGTAATTTGATAATCCATTTTTTTTGGCGGGCACATTTCGCCACACCTATGTAGATGCCTTCGTTACGATTCAACCCCAGTTTCAGACTCATAAAAATATCTTGCATTTTTCTGATGTGCTTTTGCGGGTCTCTGCCTCAGTTGTTGCCGGAATGTTTCAGTAGTGAAGTTATAGTCAGTGGTCACTGAACAGTAACAGATTTAACTGTAATCAATTCACAGGCACATCAGAACGCCCTCCTTCGGTGGTATTGTGTAGCACCGGCGCAGTAAAATAATTACTAAAAATAGCTACTAAAAACGAAGGTTAAAAATTTAATACATCTTCTTGACATCAGAATTGCTACAACCAACACTGCTATGAAAACAATGGACGTGCAAAAGGAGAGTTGTACGATAGTGAAGCTTCACCTTCTGTCATTTCTCAATGTAGAGAACATGTGTAGAGATCATATCCTAAGTGCTGGTCCAAGATAAAAAAAGCACACAATGCTTTCCGAACTTGCACTGTTAATTTTTCGCTTTTATAAAGAAAAATAATTATAATAAAATTCTTGTGATGCAAATTACAAAATGTAATGACGATATTTTCAATATAAAATACATATTACTACAGTTCTACCAAGGATGTTAGTGAAACTTTTGTAGGGAAGGATGTCACAGAAAGTTTAGAATTTTTGCGAAACTGTAGAGAGGCCATTAATTTTTTTCAGAAATGAAACCACCATAAATTTAAAAACTTTTAAATTTTATGAAAATAAAACAATATAAATGTGTATATCTTAGCTTCTTGTATTTATATACGTAGACATGCTGAGTTTCACCAATCGTAGCATTGTTATCAAAAACATTTCGATTTTGTTCCACATTACCCACAGTGTTAAAAAATATTTTTCAGCAACATAAATAACATTTTCCAAAGGTCTGGAAGACACTAAAGAAATATTTTGAATTGAAGTAACACGGATAAAACAAGACAAGACACATACATATATATTCAATTTTCTACAATTCATATTAAACATCTTTTTATTTGCATTAAACTTTGCTAACGTTCGCTTTTTGCAGTAGGATAGAATGATTAAGAATTAAATAACATTTATTCAAAATGGAATGTAATAATTTTTTAACTACATTTTAAGCAAAAAAAAAAATAAGACATTTCGTTACAATATTCTATTGCTATCCTTTTATTTTTTGTGCTTACAGCACCGGTAAACGTACATAAATTAATTTCAAATTCAAATTATGTTACAGCTGTGACGCAAAATACATGCAATCATCATTTTGAAAGTACATCACAATGTATAATTTATTTCATAAAGTTTTTTGTTGTCTGAAAAATGTTGCTTGCTAAACCATTTTGTAAGAAAATATATTAACGTAAGAAATGCCACCGCCTACGCCTTATTATTATTATTATTTTTTACTTTACCTGTCAACGGTAGAGTTATTTCTGTCACAATGGTAGGACTTGTGTCAGGCATGTAGAAGTAATTAGAGTGTGAATAATTTTTTTCAATCCTTTCATATCGTCCTGTTTCTTAAGAAAATTGTTTTTTTCTGCGAGTTTTAACTTTTTGGGATTCATTTT
This sequence comes from Dexiosoma caninum, assembly GCA_963924685.1. Lineage (NCBI taxonomy): Eukaryota > Metazoa > Arthropoda > Insecta > Diptera > Tachinidae > Dexiosoma > Dexiosoma caninum. The sequence goes on from OZ004725.1 coordinate 91,141,165, forward strand.
GTGACAATAAATGTTTTTGTGTTAAGGATTTTCTTAATTCTTTATTTGTTGTGTATCTTCTGCCTTTTGTTTTACTTGTCTTTTTAACGAGTCCTTCATTCATTTATTCATCTAACGTCGTATTTCCTTTCGTTTGTGTTATTGTTATGATAAGTTAATTTGTCTTTGGCAGTCATTCTGTGTCTTTTGTCTTATAAAGTTTTTCGGTTTGTATATGTGCACATGCATGGCTGGCTATTGGCATGTGCTGCTATTTTTATAAGTATTTCTGCTAGTACAGCGGGTAATTGTTTAAATTTTCATAAGCTTAAAGAATTAAAATTCTTTTGAAATTATTTATTGTACCATAATTAACGCAACCAAAAAAAAAAAAAGAACTCTTACCTTGACATAAGCCCATTAACATAAATTCACATTACAAAAACACTGTTGGGGAAGTGAACTAGGCTGTCGTTTCAAGACTTTGTACTTTGGTTTCACAGTAGTCGATGCAGACGCTACTAGAATCATAAAAAAATTGTCTAATGTGCATTAGTATCTATGCATAATGCACTTAACAGCAACCTATTTCCACGGTATTTGAACAGTGGACACGGTAGCGAAGTGAAAATGTAAACAAAATGAAAGATATTTAACTTAAAACTTAATACCTCTATTTAACATGCTTTGACTTCTTTAAAAATTTAAAAACGCGCAACAGTAGAATTACGTAGCAATTAAGTACTACTATTCTATCACTTCACCAATACTCTACACTATATCACTACACTGTAGCTGGTCAATTATACCTGAGTGTTACTTTTCTACAAAAGAAAAACACTTTTCCGGCCATATGTTTTTTGTTGGTGTGAAGTGAAATTGGTTTGCGGGATCTTTTTTCTACTGAAATCAATCAATTGGTTGTAGTTTGCTACGGTATATTTTTAAGGCTTAACATCGTTAACACTACAAAGATAAAATGGTTTTTTCGCACAATAATGAAACGTCTCAGCTACTCATGTGCTTTAAAGAAAACGAATTTAAATTTTATTTTACTATTTATTCAATATGTCTCCTTATACATTAAATTATTTTTAAATAAAAGCAAATAATAACTATTATTTATCTATGTTTTTGGTATTTGGTTTAGCTGGTCTATGTGTCCATTTCATTTGGTGATAATACCAAATTCGACAGTAGATCTTTAACCAAATTCTTGAAAAGAAATTCCATATGGTTATACAAAAATTCTCAAAATATTATTCAGAATTACGAAATATTACTAACAAAATAAACTATATAGCTTCTTCAAATATACGCAAAATTTGCGAATCGGTTGACCTTGTAGGCCATCCCCGAAATTCCACGCTAAGATTAAGACGAATTCGTATCAAAAATCAATTTGAGAAGAAAAATACGGAGTAAATAAAAAGAAAAACTTTTTCGCAAACCATTTTGCCGCATCCGTTACATTTCTTAAATATATAGAAATAGAAATAACACTTTTGGAATTATTAGAAAAATACCGATTTCTGCGATATCTCCCGAACGTATCATACGATTTTGGTAACCTGTATAGTAATCGACGTTTCTTCTTGATGTTAAGAGCTGATTGGATTCTAAATTTCACAGTCTTAGTATACTATAACTAACTAACTAACTATAGTTTAAACTTTAGAAACCAAATCTAGTGGGCCGAATCGGTTCATGAGCTCTTTCGAATGCGGTAAATTTGGTTCCGATCCATTGACCCATTCTTAAGTTACGAGGTGTTTATATGCCCAGACACATACACACATATGTACATAAAACTTAAATCATATCGAAAATAGTCAGCCCCAGCACACGTTAATAATTTTATTTAAAAAAAATATATTTTTTGAAAAATATTTATTAAGCTTGAGGTCTTTTTTTTTTTTTTTTTTTTTATATATGGCTCCTGTGCGCATGGTTAAAATCGGTTAGTTAGTTTCGGAAGCGCGAAAGTTGCCCCATACCACCCGTTGTGGTCTTATCTTTGATAAAATATATTGTCTATGTTGTGTCCATCTAGAGGCTGAGCAATCTATGTTTTACATTCCCCCCTACCTTCCGAGTGTTTAGCCGTATAACCAATTTCAGCTTTCTGGTTATATGAAGAGTGCACACCCGTACATAAAATGGGAGTGCCACATGCAAAAAGCACCAGCCTAATCCCCCAGAAAAATTTGGCCAGTTTTCTTATTTTTCCCATTACTTACTCTCCTATATACCGAATTTCAGCTCTGTAGCTATATTGAAAGTACTTAACTTTAGCTTTAACCGTTCTCAACACATACAAGCATCTACTGGCAACGACACACAGTGGACAAAACACAAAGAACGCTGATGATGAAAGTGTAGCAACTTTCGATAATTTTCGTCCGTTCTGCTGGTGTATGTCGGTGTAATTTACAATTTTGTTCTTTTGATTTAGTTTGTTTCTTAGTCGCAAGTAATTCTCATTGACTGTAAAGGTATCAATTTTCTATTTCAGTCTATTTAAATTGAAGAAATGTACATTAACTGAAGTTTTCGCATGCATACATGCTTTGAAAACAATCAAAAATATACAAAAATCATTCACCCTTATTGTGTTTGGCGTAGTAGAAAAACGACAACTGTCGTAGTTGCTGCCGAATTTACAATCTTATGGTACCGTGTAATATTTTCGACAAGCAAAATTTTCTAAATGATTTTTATTGTAAAAGATTGTGATAAATAGAATTATTATGAAGCACCCGGTTAAATATCTGTCAAAACATTCATAAATAACAAAAGAAAATTTCAAAAAATAAAACTTCTCCGTGCAATAATTGTTTGTTATTAATTTTTTGTGAAATTAATTTGTGTGAAAATGTTGAGCGTAGCTTTTTATTCATCCTCTGATGATGACGAGACAATCAGCATACAGGAAATAAATGCCATAAAGAAGGAGTTAAGACAACAAGCGAATATATTTAAACTCTGAGTTTGAGTTCTAAGCACAACTCTTTTTGCAGTTTAAGTTGTTCTTCTAAAAGCGTTACTTTTTCTTTATTCTTTGTTTTTCTATTTTTATTAAGCGGGGTTGAAGTACAAGGCTCATCAATTTCGTCAATACTCGTGGTAGCGACTAAATTTGGTTCGGGGTTTTGGGGAAATAGATTTCGGTCTTTTAATTCCAAATGCATCTTTATGTTGTATAACAGCACGCATATCTAATAAATTAATTGCTGCTTCTTCTATAGCTGAAAAAGATAGCTTTTTAAACGGTCCTCCACCTGTAGCATAGCTTTCAGCTTTATTATGTGCTAGTTTTTTTTTTTCAATATAAATTTTCATCCAGTCCTTCCAGAACGCGATGGCGGAGCAATACAAATTTGAATAATGTCGTGATCAAATATCTTAACGAGAGTTTTATACACTTTTGACAGACGAATACACCAAACACGGTACCGTTTTCACGGCGTCTTTTGTAATAGATTTCAAAAAAAGTGTCTTACTCATTGGCGTTTTCGCCAATCACGGTACCATTTTCAAAAATCGCCTAGTTTTCGCCGCAAAAGCGCCAAACACAATAAGGGTGATTATTTACTTTTTATGGGAGGTACCTAGCCCACATGTCCAACTCCGACCACTTTTTTACCAATGATTAGTGCTGATCATTAAGTTACTAAGACCAAATACAGAAAGTTTAACTTCGACCGTTCCCAAGATGTAATGATATCACTATTTGTCCAAACCCAGCCAGTTTTTGACTGATGAATTGTTTTAACTACAAAGTTATTTGGACCATATGCAGAAATTTGTACTTCAACCATTCTCATGATATACAAAAATAAATATTTACTTTGCATAGGCGTTGCAACGCCCAGTTGGCATCTTTGAAATTTTATAGCCTATAACTCCTGCCAGATATACAGAGAAATACTGTAAAAATTTCAAGAAAATCGGTTCGGCAGTTTAGCTGTCTATAAGGCACGCACACGCACATATTCATACATACTAGTCCAAACATGTTATTTTTATATACAAGATTTAATTATTTGGTAAAGAAGTCCATTTCCAATTTAATAGGCAAAAGACGCTTTGGAAATTCCAAGAGTAGTTCAACAGCGAGAATGACACCCACTTAAGTGTACCGTTTGGTGCGATATTTCGTCGGAAAGGATAATTGGCGCATATTTTTTTTTTGAAAATGAACACGGTGTCGCCGTTTCCATCACTGGTGTTAGATATCGGACAATGTTGGAAAAATTTTTCAGGCCAGGATACATCCGCAGCGCACACTCAGAGGGATATAATGGCTCTATGAAGTCAAACTCGCTCGAAATTTGGACCACCCTGTATGTCACTCTAGCTTTGGATCAATGATTTTTTTTTGCATATTATCAACACTGATGTCAGAGTATTTCAATTGGCATTTTTCTTATGAAAAAGTTCTGTAGCTGTCCATTGTTCAAACTCATTGATAAAATAATTTCTTTTAAATTATCTTTATTCGTTTGAAGTTTTTGTGTTTATTGGAAAAATTTTCTATTGACTGACTTTGGTGGTATTTTTTCCATGAATGGCTGGCATTTCATTCAAGAAAAAGTTTGCTATCTCATTTATCTTTTGACATACATAGACATACACGCAACTCTTTTCATGAATTGTTTACAAATTGTATACATTTCTATTTGCTGTAGTTCCATAGTTAGTCGAATTACCCGCTCTGCTACGAAATAGTCTGCCATGAATTTGGCGAATAAGTAAATTGTTTTTATTACAAATTTTTACAGTATCTTATAATCATCTATTTGTTATCCCATTTCTTTATAAAAAGGCAAACTACAGACCACAAAGCAATTATCGCCTCTCCAAATGTTTGTCTACCAAAACATTGTTCCCAAGTCAAAGAAGTGATTATTTGGGAAACTTAAATTTAACATTTACCAATCGTTTATTATTACTTATTTGTTAATTTTTCCTTCACGAGATCACTAAAACTATAATAGAATTTAATTATTACTACAGCGCTTTATTTATGAATGTTAACATTCGGACGATAAGAGGTATAATGATTAGCAGTTGAGATCTCAAGGGAATTAAGTCTGCTTCTGAAGCATTTGTAGATTTGTGTTACCTCATTTATTTGTATGCATATCTGCCATGTATACAAATGAAATAATCTGATGGCCTTAAATGCCACTTCAAATTAAAAACTAGATTTAACAGCCTACGTCAGATTATGGCTTTACTACAAATTGATGAAAATGCGTCACTTGCCACAGTTATTCTTACAATTTTCCTGCTATAATTAAAAAATAAAATGGTTATTTCCTTCATTATCTCATTCTCTAAATCTTTTAAATGTTGAACGCTCGTAGCTGCCATTCAGCTTTCGCTGTTATAAGCAGAGACTGGATTTTTTTTGCCCTTTAATAAGGGATAAAAGGCTAATAAGTTTTCAGTATTTTGTTATCAACTAATTAGTTTAATTATTGACAACTGAACTGTAAAAGGGAATTAGATTCATTGAGTTGCAAAAGGGTTAAAATCTATTTTGGCTGATAAAACAAGATATTTAATTTGGGCTTATATCATTTATGATTGAATAAATAAATTCTTATAACCAGTGATATGAGCACAAGTAAAATTATAGCATTAGCAGTTGCTTAAGCAAAAAAACAGCAAACAATTTATCTTAAAATTTTAAAAATAAATAATCTAATGCTTCAGAGATTTTGTAAAAAAAAATTCAATATTCTACCACAGAAACTCTACAGTTAAAATTTATATGATTTCCTTGGAAGAATGCAATAGTAAATTGATAAAAATAATCAATTACACTGGTCTGCAATGAAAATAGCCTTTCAATAAACATACAGTGTAATCTCGATATTTTGGTCAATAGCAAATTCTGAGACCGCGGCAGTTCGGACACTTATTTTTTACACATTATTGGCTCTGTAATCCAGATGCCGAACTGTTTTCAATGTTTCCACAGAAAACGCTCTTTGTTAAACTTTTATTGATGCATATATGTACCGTCAAGGTCGAAAGGGTTATAAAAGCGAAACGTTTTTAAGGGAAAATAATAGTTTTACTCCTAGATAATATAACCTATCCACCAAAATCGTTAGTAATCTTGGATATAGACAGTCGTGTTATGTTTCTTCCACCGAACTACAATTAACTGCAGTTTTTATTTCTAAAGTCGTTTTGCCTCATTAACGTTTTTATTTTATTTAAGACTGAGGAATTGATGAAAAATTGAATGAAAAATGTATTATAATTCATTCAGGTCTAGATGTATTGCTGACTATGATTTGCATTTAAAATTAAACAAAAAAAAAAGAAATAATCTCTGTGGTCATTGAAATATTGATGTGTACTTTAGGTAAATATGCATAACAAAAAAAGTATTTATAAATAAATGAAATGGGGATATCCGAAGTAAATTTGATATAAATGTGAAAAATCTTATATACTAAAGCTATCAAATCCTTTCAAATACAGTAAAGTAATATTAAGAACTTAAAGGAAACAAGTAAATAAAATAGAAACATTCTAATGCAAAATAAGACTTTTATCAGATTTGCTTCTATGGATTTTACATATATTTTTTTTAAAGGAAATTTTGAGGGAAAATCCTCCAACATCAATACATTCACATACATTTTGTCATGAGCAAAAAGTGTATTTTAAAATACATTTTGTGCAAAAAAAAAATGTTAACAAATACACAACATTATACAAATACTTTAATAACAAAGTGATCAACGTTCCTAAAAGTATTATTTAAAATTGCATTTTTCAATTCAATTGAATTTGTTCGTACACCAGGAAACTCTTTAAAATGTTTAATAATATTATTATATTATGTTGTTATTTATGTACATACTCGTACACATATGTATGTATTATTTCAACTAAAAAAAATATGGCATAAATACTAAATTATTAAAATTTTTAAATATACATAAATAGCTCTTTTTTTTATGAGTAAAAATTATTAGAAGTATCGTTTGTATAAAAATTTTAATGTGTCCAAACGGAAAATAAGCCATCATGTAAAAAAATTGTTTTACAAATAGAGTAGTTCTGAAGTGAAAAATTTCAGTAAATTTACTATATCACAAAAAAAAAAAAATAGAACCATTTGAATACTGTAACTAAAAGGGCCGATATAGTCATCAAATTAGTCGTCAAGCATCGTGGTGGTATGAGTGAAAAATTTAGATTTTCGGCTCACTTGACGTTCTCTTTTGAATTGTGTATTTTGTTTATTCATCAAGCACCTACACATTTTTAACAAAACTCCAAACAGAAATATTGTCGAAGATGTCGGAAGGAAAACTTTTTTTTTTGGAAGTAATTTAATTTGTAATAATATTTGTTCTATTCACAAGTTTCTATGAACGCTGTATCGTTTTATTTATAGTATTGTATTTTTATTTATTTGGGTATTGTGATACAAAATAGTTTTCTGATTATACACGGTGGACCAAAAATAATCACCTGGGGCATAAGAAATCACCCGATGTCTTTTTACTGTAATTTTATTTAATAAAAACCTTTGGATCTGCATGTATAGTCATCAACTCTGGCGGCAGGCACTTAGCCCATATCATAAGCAGTGCCAAAATTTGTCTTAAAAAAAAAAATTACAGCAAATGAACATCGGGTGATTACTTATGACCCGGGTGATTACTTTTGGCCCACACTGTAGAGTTGAATTTTATATGTTTTTGAAATTGTTGTATTGAGCCAGGTCTGGAATTATTGAATATTTTTATAAAATTCATAAAAATCTTTCAAATATGTGATTACTAACACTAGAAATTAAATTCTTCTTAAAGACTAATTTCATTTCAACTAAATTTTAAAACTACTCGAATCAAAATTACTTAACGTGAAAACCTTAAAAACTAATTCGTAACAAGTTGAAATTTCCATACCTGTTTTAATGTCATGGAATAAACAGAAATGAATAGTAAACATTGTTTTTAAGAATAAAATATAAATAAAAATGGTGTTTCTCTAACACAAATAGTACTTGTCTATATAAAATTTATACTCAAAATTCTTGGTGCTTTTCATATAAATTTTGTACAGACAAGTACTACTTGTGTTAGACAAACAGCACCAAAAGCAGAAAACACAAGCACAAAGAGACATATCGCCTTTTTTTTAACGATACGCCTAATGGACAATTTAAAATGCTATAGCGCGCCACATATACACATATATATGCATATATACACTAATATTTATATTATTAGCTAATAATAAAGCAGTCAATAGCAATGAATTATCCGATATTGGCATCTTTAAAGTACAAACTCAAATATAAAATGAATCTTTGGCGACTCACACAGCATGTGTAAGGCAAACCACCGAGTACACGTACGTCCAGCAGCTTGAACGTATTTAGGGTGCTGAAAACATCTATTCTACAAATGATAATTGTCTTCATAACATTTTCAATATATTTTGCATTACTGCAATGTTAACCAAAACAATAAGGCGACAATCTATTTTCTATTCATTTATTTTATTTATTTATTCATTTACTCTTGAGAATTGAATAGTTTTATACACGACTCAATAGCCAATAAAGTATCTAATGAAGTATGTTATACGATTTTAACGTTAATGTTTTCAGTAAAAGAATTAAAATTATTTTTAATTTTACGATATTTCTTTGTACACCTATCCGCCCTTTTACAAGCTACTGTTTTTAAACTTACTCGTTGTCGATCTTACACGATTTTCTTTCACCTGAAAAAAAAAAATAATAATAATAAAGATAAAAGAAATATATACCTACATTTTTTATTAACATGCACATTTTAAATTAACGCGAACTGTAGTGCTTTAACGATTCGTTATCTGTTAAAATTTAAAGACTTTTTAACTGTTTGCACTAACGATTGTGCGATTCAGTAACTTGGTGTTAACGTTAGTAGTTAAAAATTTAAATCAAGTGGCATCTCGGTGACAATATACGAAAAGCGCAAAGAAGAAACAAACAAATACTTCGCATTTAACACGAAAAAAGCAGAATTTTAATCATTTCTGATTATTTATTTCTTCATTGTATTTACAACATTTAAGTAAAAATATTTATTCTTCTATATTTATGCAAACAAAATCAAAATTCTTGGAAATAGATAATAATAAACAAACATGTGCTTCAATCGTACATATGTATGTGTGTATGATTTAGATTCGTGTTAAAATAAACAATGCTTTGGTTTAGTTAATGAAACAGGTGTTATAGAAAACGCTTAAAGATAACACAAATGGTTAAAAAATCTTAGTGAATAGCAGAATCGTTTCTTTTGGTGTTAACTATTTTTAACCAAACAATTCTTTTTAAAATTTCTTAGTGAATTCCACTATTGAATTACTTTTACTTAATTTAACTTTATTCATCTGATAACACTGTGAAATGTATGTATTATTACATACATGCTTATCGACATCTGCGTCAAATCTTCAATAAGGGAAAGGCTCCTTTAAGTTAGGAAAATATTGTACCTCAATAAGTCCGTCAGATTCAACTGAGAGCACAGTCCCTAGTTGTCCAAGAAAGGCGCCCCAAAAAACTCTCAGCATCGATCTAACCAGACGTGGGTAATCACAGAAAATGTGCGCAACAGTCTCTCTCTCTCTCCGAAACATGCCCACAGACTTCACAACGGGCATTGAACTGAATGCCCATTCTCTTAGCAGAGTGCCGATGGCTCGTGCAGACGGCCGTAAGTCTACTAATTGACAATCCTAAGCTTTATCCCTGAAACACTCCTCTATCTGTTCCTTTACAACAGCAGAAAGTACCTCTACATTGATTGATTTAAAAATTTTAGTTTAGTGATGGAAAAATCTAAAAATAAAAAAAGGACGAACAGAGAAGTTATTTCTTTAGAAACAAAAATTTATATTTTTAATCGTCTACGTAAAAATGAATGATCAGTAGACATTGCTAGAATTCATGGTATGAGTTAAGCTACAATAAGAAAAAATTTAGAGTCGATGAGAAGAAGTGCAGAAGCTGCAATATGTAGCTGTACGAGTACAATTACACATGTAAGATATGTTTCAATGGACTAATAGTAACATATAAAAGAACAAATATATGGCTTTCTTCGTTTTACACGGTTTTTCAAATAACAGTTTAATTGGCGCTTTACACGGATTTCTCTTGAACGTAATTTCCGTGAGAAACCGGGGATAGGTGTATGAAAATATCAGAAATTATTCATGCGCAAAATTTTGTGAAGATGTTCAAAATCTTTTAGCTGAAAGATTTATAAAAAAATTCAATTTTCTTTCCAATAAAAAAAAATTAATAATCACAATTTCGAAATATTAGGGTTTTATGAAGCATAAAAAATATTAACATGGTTGGGAAATGATTAGTTAAAAAAATCTTCAGCACTTTTAGTACCGTAAAATTTTAAATTAACAATAAGTTTAATGAAAAAGAAATTATGAAGAATTTTTAAGGGAAAAAGCACAATTAGAATCATATATATAAGGAGATATTCCCAAAATAAATTCAGTTAATATAAAATTATGAAGAACATTTAATATTTTTTTTTAATTAGAAAATCACCATTTCATGCTCTGTATCTTGAATTTGTATTCGTATTGTTTTTCTTGGCATAAATGCAACAAAATCTATTATTTTTTAAGAAGATTAATTTCAATGCAAAACTCATTGTTGTTTCCATGAATTTCTTTATATTCATCATAATTTTATTGTTTTTGCCTCATTCCTTTTCTTTGCCACTCACGTCAAAATGAGCTTAACAATTGTTAAACTATTGTGTATGTGTTTGTATGTAGTATGTACGAGTATATGTATATGTTGTATATTCAGTCGTTCATATTTTATTTATATCAAATCGTCTTAGAATCCTTCAAGTGTAAAATTCTTACTAAAAAGGCAATAAATTTATCTCTTTATTCCTTTTCCTTTCTTGTTGTTATTTTTTTTTTAATTCTTGATAATGATGTTGCTACTGCACTGTGGGCTGATTGTAAAACAATTTTACTAAAAAGCGAAAATTTTCGAATCACCTGGGATTTTTGGATTTGTTATTTTACTGAAACCATTGCAAATCCTTTCTGGTGCATCTTTGGGTGCATTAATTATAACATGTGTTATATATAACGGGCGCTAGAAATTTAGAAATGAAAGTACATCTTTTCAAGTTTAAATTGAAAAAATCGAAATTGTTATTGAGAAAATACAAATTGATATTGAGAAATGCAAGTTCATATTGATTCAAAGTGGTAAACAAATAATTTCGACTGACGAAACAAATTTCAATTTGTTCTGCAGAAGAACACGTGGCAGGTCCAGAAGAGTGACAAGAGCAACAGTACAAATGTTAGCTTCCAGAGGTCCAAATATACATCTAAACGATGGAATATCAGCCTCTGGTATCATTCATATAACACGAAAAAGAGGATCATTCAAATGCAAGATGCCAAAGAGTGGGTAAATAGCTTGATGATGGTCGATGGAAAGAATTATTAATATTTATGCAGTAGTTGTGTGCGATAATGTTATGGTCTACATAAAATTAAAACATATGCAAAAACCCATATTACCATACCAAATCCAAATACGTGTATTTGGAAAATATTATCGACCAAGCTAAAAGCACAATAACAGCAGTTGATTGTGCAAGAGCTGTAAAACATTCTTCAACATTTTAACAAAGGGGAATAGAATTGGAGGATATGAATGTTGGTGAATACAAGCAACTTTTGTGAAAAATATTTCAAGGTGGTTTTATTTAATATGAAATCCACATATATCTCATTATTAATTGGTTTTTTCTTAATATGAATTGGTTTTTTCTTAATATCAATTTGTATTTTCCCAATATGAATTTGAATTTCTCAATATCAATTTGAATTTCTCAGTATCAATATTTATTTTCTCAATTTAAACTTAAAAAGGTGTAGACATATATTTAACAATTTGCAAGCGGTTGTTACATATTTCTATAAATTTTTTATATAGTTTTTCTTTGGCATCGCAGCTTAAATTGTAATGCCACCGGCTGAAAGTCAGAGCCACACCTCAATTCAGAAAGTAAACCAGATTCAGACTGAAGCAAACATTTTGTTTTTGATTTCAGAACACTTGCATTAAACACATTTTTGCATTTTTGAAACTAATGTCACCATGATAATTAACACATTGTTCCCGTATAGCCATCATAGAATGTAGATTATAATTTGTAATAGAGATGGGAATGGGGAATGGATAATGTGTTATAAAAATAGCTAAATTATTAGCTTTCATTATTTTGACATGAAATATGTCAAGCCCATTTAACAGATATTGCCCATTTTTGTGTTATATTCCTATTGAAGAAATCTATGAAAGTGCAAAGTGTAATTTTGTAAATCGAGTTAAAACTTTATTCAAGCTACGGAGCATTGGGATTATGCGGAGCATTGTTCACCGGTTCGAACTTTACTTTATATATCAAAAATATGTTTTGATATCCATATACCTTTAGTCGTTGGTAATATTTTAGCTACACCGTGTGCATTAATGGGCCCAGTCTAATTTCTCTGTGAAATATGTCGGATAAAAAATAAATAGCAAACATTTTCTTTACTGGCCAATTTTTTTTGATCTTTACAGTTACCAATTTTTTAGGCTCTGCATGGAAATATAAAAGAATATAGAAAAAAAATTAATTTAGCGTTATTTTTTGAGATTTTTTTATAATTGAAGCTGAACATTGATCGTGTATCATGTGCTTTAGGCACTGCATGTTTTTTGCCTGCACTTTACTATGGAGAATTCTCTTTTGCTTTCCTTGTGATCGCATACTTTTTTTGTTTTGTTTCGAACCAGCACTCAGGAGATGACTTCTACACATGCGATACATTGTGCTGCAACTATAGGAAAGGGATAGTTAGATAAAAGAAAGGAGGTGAAGCTTAATTAATTATTTTACAGCTCTGCTTTTGCACGTTCTTTGTTTATAGCAGTGCTGAAGCTTCGGTTTAGTAGCCATTTTTATTATTAATTTACTTCGCCGGTGATACACAATACCGACAAAGGAGGGCGTTCTGATGTGATTGTGGATTGCTATCAGCTGAAGCCGGTATTGTTCAGTGACCAGTGACTTTGCCTTCGCCACTGAAACCTTCCGACTTCAACCTTCTGTAGTAACTTTTTTAAATTTTTATTATTTTATATATTGATGAATATTATGAAAAATAATTAATTTTTATAGTTAATATCATGAGGCCATCGATTTGTTTTGCTTTTCGTCGAATATTATTTTAGCATGCGACCCATAACATCAATGCTTCCCTTTTCGAGGTCGTAAAACAATATTATGTTTGGAAAACGAACGCCTTATTATTTATGGGTATATAGGAACAAATTGTTCTATTTTCACCATATCCGAATATGGCCGAACGTTCCCGGTTGTATGTGGAGAGGATTCGAACTCGTGAATAACTTTCCACTCACAATCATTATTAAATATATTTACCGTGTATTTCTTGGTCCAGTTCATTTATTCATTATTACCATACGAACTTATTATTAAACCAACCTGTATTTCAGAAATTTTAACGGGCTTTTTTTAATTTTTATATAAATGTATATAGAATATTTCAGTCATGGAATTACCACGCAAAAATTCTGCTCATGGTCACTGAAACTTTTATTTGGAAGATAATGCACGCTCACGTAATTAAATGTAATGGGACAGCAGAACTTCAGGTATCATCTGAGGCAGATTGGAGTCGAAAGAGTATGCCCAAAGGAGGGTGCGACGGCTGTACATATTATTTCTGAATGTCCAGCTTTGGTTTATGCCAGACTAACTGCCAAGGGCCGTCCCGTCTTCGATGAGATGGGGTGTGATGGGGTAACTTAAGCTACGTTCAGATTTGGCAAATATTTCACAAGAAAAGCGTAACCACTAAATTCTGTACACTCTTTTTGCCATTAAAAAATACTTTTGATTTGACACAGGCCCTTTTCTTAAATAAAATACCACAGTTTTTCAATAAATTAGTACTTCTCTCCATTTTGACTTGTATATCCCTTGAAATATTAACTAATCAGTCATTGCGTGTTTTTCGTAAAATATATCCATAGCTTTAGTCTGGGTAGATGCTAGCGGAACTCAGAGAAAAGGTGGGGTCGAGAAATACCACTCGACTACCAGAAGTCAATAGACTCTATAGTGGATCCCCATGACTGAACCGGCAATTGTTATGACAGGAATGAGTGGAAAAGGTTCTCGATTTCGTAGTGGCCTTATTGGATATTGCCCACACTTGGATAAAAATGAATCCCGTATTTACAAATCTAAATAGTGCCTGGAGTCGTATAAAAATGTTGCAGCATATTTTGAAGACATTTTTTATATGAAATTAAATTAAAATTTTTTCTACAGAATTATGATTTTAGTTTTCTTTATTATAAAAGTTTTCCATAAAATTAATCTTTAACTTTTTCTAATCTCATATAATGTCCCATAATTTCCACTGTATAAATTTATAGAAGTATGAAAATTTGTTGAGTTAGTTTATTGAAAGTGTCCATTTTTTTTCTCTTTATTTTGTATCATGATTGTTGGAAATATGTCTGTTTCATTCATGTTCAAGTTGATAGAATGTATACAGACTGCCAATAAAAATTTGGTAGCTTGTCTGAGAGACAAAATGTCTGCTGCTACTGTCTACTGTTGTATGTTTTATTAATTTCCAGCAAAAAATAGAAGAAAGAAAATTATTATCTCTTTCATTTCCTTTGAGAAAGGAAAGCACATTTTGTTACAATTCATTTTTCTTTTAATAATTTTTGCTTTGGAAATTTCTTTGTGAAATATACAATGTAAATAATTATATTATGCAATTCTTCCTTGACAAATTACGAATAGTCAAATTGTTATAATACAAGTTTATGCATAATTCATATTCCTTTAAATTATAATTATATTACAGAAATGTCAATGAATCGCAGGACATTAATTTTTCGGCTGAAAATAATTTATAACAAGTTAGTTATTTAATAATTATACTTGAACTAGATTTATTATGATGCTAAAAGAAAAATAAATGCGGAAAAACTAGATTTTGATTTTTTTCAGTAATAAGAAAACCGGAATTCTATATTAATTGTTACCCTACTTTTATACAAAACATTTCTGAAAAGAAACTTATACTTATATAATTATACTTGATATTGTTACCTGAATCTCTTGATTCTCTTAACTATTCAGCTGACGTTAATTTAATTTTGGCTCGGTTAAATGAATTATATGTTTATTAAAAATACAACAGGTCGTAAGCGGCATTTAGACAACCGCACTCAGTATGTAGAAACTCACACATATAATCTAAACTCGGAATATTGAAAAATTGTGGCCCAACACAAACACTGAGGATATGAGGATTCCATAATTAAGCATATAATAATTAACAAATGGAGATGGATTGGCCATACTATTTTTTTTCTTGGACCGGCACTCAGGGGATGACCTCTATACATAAGCTGCATTTTGCCGGAACTAGGAAATAAGGTTTTGGGAGAGAGGATAGAGGGAGTAGTGTTTATTGACATTTGATTTAAACTTTCCCACGTAAAAAGTGACAGGAAAGACATCTGGGGGTAGTCCATTCCACATTTTCTCTGTAATGCGTAGTGCGATTCGCTGCCAAGTCGACTTCAAATGGGACAAAATCCCGATAATATCACCAGTATGGCACTAGAAGGGAACACCTAAGGCCCAGGCAACCTTTGTCAACCAAGTTGTTAGTAAGTTGAGTACAAAATCAGAAGTACTGGGTTCGAACCCGGTTTCCTACTAAGTCATGAAAACACTTGGCATTGTTGTCATGTGCATTCTTGTGTCACTTGTTGGCGGAAGGTTTCAGTGGCGTGGTCTTAGTTACTGGTAACTTGCCACTAGCGGTTTCAACTGATACTAAGCCGCAAGTATTGCATAATAGATCTTCGTCGTCGCAGTGCTTCCTGGTCAAATAAAAATAATAATAATAATAGTAAAATAGTAACATCAGAGCGCCCTCCTCCATCGGTATTATCTACTAATGCAGAGCTGCGAAATTTAATATGTCTCCTTGATATTAGAGGCACTGAAATACTGCTACAAAATAATAAACGTATAAAAGCAGTGGTGTAAGATAATGAAGCTTTTCGATCTCAATTCCTTCACCTGTCATCGCTATAAGTATCGTAGGTCAACACTATGTACTAGGCAATAATTACCTGGGTAATATTTCTATAAAGAGAATAAGAATAACTAAGGGGAAATATGACATATGATGCGGCAGCAAACTGTGTACGATGGAGATGCTTGTGGAACCCATATGTTCCCTAGAGGAGTAATGAAGAATTACCAACAACTAAGATATATTTCTCCACTTAGCTTTAACAAGAACTCTTAAATCACAAAAAAGATCGAGAACATTTAATAGACAGATAGATGGAAATTCATACTTATATTCATATATACGCAACAATGTAATTATTAACAAATGTTTGAAAAAAACTTTATTTTTATTCCGAAAAATACTATGTAGTTACAATATTGTTCAATCTGAAATATGTATTCGACGAGAATTTAGCCATATGGTGTACAGTATATACAAAGAAAAGCTTACTGGAATTTCTATGCCGTTAGCACTTCTTTGGTATTACATTTTTGAGCAAAGAAATTGGTAAATTTAAAAAAATATTTCCGAAATTTAATTCAGTTGCTTTAATAATATACTATTAATTTTAATTTTTTAGCCAAAATGCTTAAATCGGTAGAGCGCTTCTACTATGACGTCTTGCTTGTCAGTCGGCATTCTCTACCTTATTTATTTTCATATATCCCTAAATCTTTAGGTCAAACATCTCAAATGAACTTCATATTCATATTCAAAACATACCAAACTGCAGCAAAACATTTTTTTAACAATTGTAATATGAGGCGTATAAGTATTAAAAAATATTAATCATACTCCGACGGCATGATTGTGTGTATTTTCATATATTCGTACACAATAATGTTTTCTTTATGGCGACGATAGTTTGCGATCTTGTCGTTCGTTCCAGTTAACTTTATACGAAAACTTTTGTTTCGATAATCAAACAGAAAGTCATTTTGGAATTTTTTTGATTTCATATGGCGATGTACACATTTTCATCATGCATATGTTTCGTTCGTTGTAGGTTTTAAGGAGATTTTCTGTGTTCTCTTTTTGCAATATGTCATGTCATGGGTTCAACATGATAACAATTCATAGTTTATATTTGTTTAATGTAAAATTCACTTTATGCTAATAACAAAATAAGAGACTGCGGTGAGGAGAGGCAACGTGCAGGTATAAGCAAATATAGAAATGGAACCCTTAGAAACTTATTGGCTTTTTCTTTCTTTCTTTTATTTTTAAATAAAATCTCGAAAATTTTATATACATTTTGAACAACTTTCATTATCGATACCGAATTGTTAATGAGTTTCCCTCCACCGTTAAAGAGAGAACTTCAAACGATTTCGTTAGAATCTTAAACTCTTTTTAATATAATTAAATTGAAATATTTACAATTTTCACTACACTATTACGATATTTTATAGTAAATTCCTTAATTACAGAAATTAATATAATGGAAAACAACAATTTGAAATAAAGAAGGCCTCATAGAGTACTTTAAAAAAAGAAATTGAATTTGTTTATTAGTCAATACCTAGAGATTAATTCTTCAATTGATCCATAAAAAACAGCAAAATGCAAAGTTAGGCTGTCCAAAGACCACTCATTGTAACTCTTTGATATTTATTCTTTTATTCCGATGAACTCCACGTCACCATAAGAGTTCAATGTGTGTACTATGAAGAATACATTTGTAGACTTTTTTCGAATGTTTGGTAAAACAAAACAAGAAAACATTATAATAATGTTTATATGGCTGTGTTAAATGAGCATACCAGTATAACAAACTTTCGTGCATTCAAGTGTACTTTGTTTGCTGCCCATAACTTTGTTGTTGTTATTGCTGTTCAATATGTAACGTATATTTTTGTGTGTACAATTTTCCTCTTCATTATTTTTATTAGAAACCAAAGTGTTTTCTGAAATTTAGCGGAAGTAATTTTTTTGCTATTTTTTTTTTGTTTCGTTTGTGGTTTCAATTTAAATTTGAAAATTATAAAAGCAGATGCGGCCCGTTTCTTACATATTTTAAACTTTTTTCAAAAGTCTGCGTAAATTGGGGTAAATTTTGTGAAAATTATATGCTTTAATTAAATTTTTCAACTCTTATTGTTATGTAATTGTGTTTTACCCTTCACGTGGACTTTAAGTATAAATCAACATATGTGTAACTATAATAATTTTACACCAGCAATAAGAAAATGGTTCTATGACGCCAACTTAGGTATTCTAATGTTTCATTAAATTTGCAATAATATAGTTTAGGGCTGATTATTAATTGTCCAATTTCATGCAATGCTTATTTTATTTCTATTCTAATATTATTTATTTGAGCGTGTGCGTATTATATATGGATTTGTGGCTGTTTATTTAAAATGCAAATGCTGCTGCCACGAAATTTCAGCAATTTCATTAGACGCCAGACATAGGCTTTTTATGGTTGCTTTACTGTTCGTAGCAGCTTGACCACAGGAAACGCAATTATTTCGAAATGTTTCTCGAATAAAATATTCGAAAAGAAACCTATAGGATTCACCCGTAGGTCAATATGAGTCAGCAAATCTTTCGATTTCCATGGGCCAAATTTCCTAGTAAAAATGACTGTAAAAGGGGGAGGTGGTTTTCACTCATGGTTATAAGATGGAATCCAGAGCGGGCGTTTTCTTCGATGATCTAGAGGTGTCTGTATCCTACTGGCTTCCAGATACTTCCAGAGGCGCTCTGGCGGAGGTGTTTTCTATTTGGCAGACTAGCCTGATACAGGAAAAACGGCGGGTGGAGAGTTATGTTGCCATTTTTTCCGATAGTCAGGCGGCGATTAGGGCGTTGATATCGTCGGGCATTTGCCCTCGTATTGTTGGTCAGTGTAGGGAGGAGCAGGCTATCCTTCGTGATGTTTGCATTGTTTCCCTTTGCGGGTCCTGGGGCATAGCAACATCTGGGGGCTAATGAGATGGCTGGCGAGACTGGTTTGCTGTTGCACTGTTGCACGTGATTGATTTACGATTTTTGTTAAACTCTTTGAAATTCTTTTCTAGTTTTTTGACCTATTTTTCTGTATTGTGAATTTTAAAAAAATATGTTTTCATTATAAACAAAAACCAATTTTCCTGAAGAAGCGACACAAAGGAGTAGCGAAATATCGAATAAAAATCAATATTATATATATAAAAAGGACCTGCAGCTTAAATAATTAGTGTAATTACTCTTTGAAATTTTTAGAATTAGTAAATTTTTAAGTTAAACGGGTCCCTGCTTCGATTTTAGTAGAACTGGGCTAAACTTTTGCGTGTATGAAATTCAATAACTATGCAAAGTTTCATGAAAATCGAACCTTGGTTTGTATACTTTGACATATTTTCAATTTCAGGATATAGGCGATAGATGCGAATCCTTGCAGCAAAATTTCCAAATTGTATGTTTAATTATCTTTCACCAATTAAAACTGGTATGGCGAATTTCAGCCTTTTCCAACAAGTCCTTCTATTTTTGGCCGCACGTTATTTCAAAACGGCACACTGTGCACTGTTGGAATGTATACGGCCTGCCGGTACGTTTCACTTGCTCATTGGACTTCTACGGTAAGCTTATATCGAATCTGATGCTGCGTCACAGTTTGCTATGCTGTAGTTGGCTTGTGAATGATGTTTCTCGTATCTTGTACACCATTAAATGTTTCAAATATGGTTTTTTAATTTAAAAGGAGAAGAAAGTGTATACACTTCAATTATTGCATCCATTAGATCAGCAAGCAATTGATAATGGAAGACAAAAGTTGATTTAAAGTCGTTGAACTAATTTGCTATCGGTAACTCAAGTAATAGAAATCTTAGCAGTCCTATAGTTCACAGCGAGGCAACT
Organism: Dexiosoma caninum; assembly: GCA_963924685.1. Lineage (NCBI taxonomy): Eukaryota > Metazoa > Arthropoda > Insecta > Diptera > Tachinidae > Dexiosoma > Dexiosoma caninum. Next base: position 91,161,217 of record OZ004725.1, read on the forward strand.
TTATCGACTGTACTCAAAAATTAGAAGAGTGTTAGCCTAACTGTGCCTTGAAATTAGAGAGAAATCCAGAGTTAAATTCCAATTAACTCTCTAACAAGCATAATCATTAAAGAATAACAGGTACTATGCTGGTGTAAAGACTTCAAAACAAAGCACTATTGGATAAGGTTCCTCACAATAAGATACAAAAAGATTAAATGGAACACTTCCTCATACATTTACTGGTATTTTAAATTCGAAATATTGCATTTGATTGATAATTTACCTGAACAAAGAATCCGCAATAAAAGAATATTTAAACACTACTGTAATTTACAAAATCTCTACGGAAGCTGGGCTTCTGCATATGCATACGGTAGATTCACTATGGTATGACTTATTAGTGCATTGAAAGACGTAATTAAAATCAATTTTATTATTCGATTGGTCTTTACAATATTAAAAAAAATTACAATATTTTTGTGGTAGACTGCAAATTCTGCTGGCAATCTGAATAACTAAACGATTATTTTTGTTTTTAAATAAAACACTTTTGAAAGCCTTTCAAGTTAAGCCATAAAAAAACTTGGCCATGCATCGTTATTGATGAAAATCAAAAATTTCCTTTTAATACAATTAAGATTTTACAGCCGATACATAAGCGACCGGTAAAATTTTTACATGAGTTGAAATGCTCAGGCAAAATATTTTTAAAAGCCAATGTTTGTTAAAAAAAAATGTAAAAATGTTTCTTCTAGAAGCAAATCATATAGGCCAAATATTTATTTGAATTCGTTTTTGCATAACGAAAAAGCATGTGAATAAAAACGCTGAGTGTGGATTTCAATGGGAAAGGATGTGAAGTATGCTGGCACATTTGTTTATTTTTCATTTTGTTAAGTGAGTTGATCACTTAAAAGGAAATTGTTATTACCTCGAATATTTATAAAAAAAAAAAAAATTTTAAAATAATAAAGTAAAAATTCACCAAAAAGTTCTGTAAAGAAAGAAAATTTTGCCTTTGGCTTTGAAATAAAAAAATTTAAATAACTTTGAATTTATGTAAGAGGAATATTTCTCAAATATTTTTCAAAATAAAAATTTAATTGATGCAAATAAGTAAGGGATTTGTTTTCCCACACATTTGACGCACATGCAATTTTCACGATAAAGTAAAAAAGGGTGCCTCCATAGTCTAGTGCATGAGCATTAGTCTTATCAATTTGGAGATGCGGGTTCGATTCCCGCTCAGACCCTGGACAAGCTGTAAGAGCTTCTTAGAGTTGTATTGTCTTAAAAAAAAAAAAAAAATGTCTACACGACATGTTTTCTTACTGTTCCATTAAAGTTACCGTTTATAGGTTTTAATTTTGCCGTTTATACGATGATTCAATGTTTCGAAGGTAGATATTTTATAGCATCATCGTTTAATTTTTTTTTACCAGCTAATTCGCTCAACATGTTCGGTTTTTTTTTGTACGAAAGAGAAGACACAGAAATCAGAAACTGTGTCTTTTTCTCTATCTCCCGTTCTTATCTACCGCGCTCGTCAACAACCAAAAAAAAAAACGCAAGAAACTAGAAACATGAAAAAATTATCGTGAAAATCAGATGTTACAATTTTAATAGTTATGAGAAAACGTACATGTACACATGCCAGATTTAGCGATTATCATTTAGTTATTTTTGGGACAAAAATCATAAAAATGTCAGAAAGCGAGTTGTTTATTGTCAGAGCTATAGACGATTGTAATCGATTGAATTTTTTTATTGCATTTAAAATCGCAAATTGTAATCATGAAATCAATATGAAGAAAATTATAGAATCAACTTTTTTGAGAACAATTCATATATTTCCAAAGAACTCAATAACATCTTGAACTGTTGATCTGAATTCTACTTGCTTTTACAGGTGACGATTCTTTGAATCCAAAGTAGTGCTGAAAATCCACGTTATTACCGTTTTTTTTTAACAGTGTAATGTAACTAATTTTTTATTACTCCTACGGAACTATGACAAATTGTTTATGGTGAAAAGATAAAGTTACTATAATGCTATTAGCAGGAAGCTGGTTATGCGTCTACAAAAATTCTCATTTCATTTACTTTCTCGAAATTCAATGTAATTAAAATTTTTATAAATAAATAAGAAATTATAAAGTCAAAGAGAAAGGTTTCTGTTAGAATAAAATCACTCTCGTATTAATTATCTGGATGTTGCTCTTAATAACTTCCAGAGCAGTCGAAAATATATAGTTATTGTACCTCGGAAGTGGTTGAAAAATAATTCCTAAAAAATGACTTTGAATATTAATTTTTAAAGGTTAAATACAATCTGTGCTCTAAGAAATATTCATATTAATTTTTTACACGAACGGAGCGCATGCAACTCAGAGCAGAAGTAAGCTAAAATGAAAACACCTTTTGCGAATTACCTTAGTGCAGTTTGTGGTTTATGTCCAAAAGTGACCACTGCATTGGTCCGAATAAGCTCATTATATTGTATAATATTGGTTGTATTTTTTTCGAAACACTCATAAACAAGAAATAAATTACAAGTTCCGTCATGGAGTGTAAGCAAAATTTTGGAATTATAGAAATTAAAAATAAATGTTGTCATATTTATGTACTTCAAGATTGGGAGAAGCTTGTGACAAATTCCAATATAAAGTTTACTACGATATCAATGAAAAGTGATGACTTTATAACCCTTAAATCAACTCAAAGATTTTTCAAGGGTAGCGTACCAGGCTTCAGGAAAATGCACCGGTTATAGAAGTCTGCTCTTTCGAAATTATCGTACAAAAAAAATCTTATGCATGAGCCAGAAAACTTCATGATACTATGTATGAAATGCCGGCTGAGACGTACTGTTACTCCTACAACTTCCCCCCTAAAAAGGCATTAAATCACTAAAATTCTTGAAATTGAATCGTACTTAAAGGAAATGTTTCTCAATAATTAATATTAGTCACTAGAATCCAGTGTACTCTAAGCCCCCATTAATATGATTAAGATTATTGAAAAGTCAGTGAAAACTTATGTGCTCCTGTTATGTGCTTTTCCATTATTCAATATCTCTCTTAAAGTATTCATTAATACAAAATTCATTATGCTATAACCTATGAAAGCAAATCCGAAAAACAATTTGTTTATTATTCTTTTGTTTTAATCATTTAACGTAAAAAGTGCCATACATTGGCTGCACTCATGAATAGAAATCCATATGTAAAACCTTATAAGCTGGTGGTTTTGAACTCTCTAATGTGTTAAATTTTGTTGCAGAAAAATATAAATATCTACAGTTAAAGGGTAAAAATTTTGGTTTTATATTGAGAACAAATACTGAGTAACACAGTTAAATCATTCATTCACTTTTTGTCGAAATGTGAATTTTTTTAAGTCTATTGGAATTTAAATTCAGCATTACACAAACAATTCTGTTATTGCATGGTACGAGTATATTTGCCTAACACACACATATATACATAAACATACATATAAATTTCAGCTGCATGGTTCATGGTAAAAACCATAAGTTTATTTTTGTATGCAGTAACAAATTCCTGTCGTTACCATGCTCTCAATGTGGGCAATGGTTTTGTGCAATTTAAGTGTATAAATTTCAAAAGTGTTTAAGAATTTGAATTTTGGATTTTGATTGTTTGATATATTTTGATATCACTTTGCGTGATTTGAGACATTGTATTTATATGTATTTCAAGTTGTAGTTATATATATTTTTTTATATCTTAACGTTTTATATATGGTATATACTCGCATGTATATAAGTACCAAGAAACTTTACCCTGAAGGATAGCCTAGGATTAACTGTCTCCAAGTCACCACTATTGTCGCATAAATTGGCGGCATTGGCGAATCATTACAGTTTCACTATTGACATGTCCTACAAGCTAATTACATTTTTTTTGGAAGTATATGTATATAATATATGTAGTAAAAATAATTAGTATTATTTTTTGTTTCCGTAAAGTAATCATTTAGCTTTTTATTCGAATGGATTTTTTTTTGCTTTAGTACTGCTGATGTTTTTGCTATCAAAACAAAACAAATATGATTGTTCTGTAAAATAAAAAATAAGTAACTGATACGTGCAAATATATTAAGTACGGTTAAAAACTTAAAAATTTTCCTACATTGTCCGATATCTAACACCAGTGATGGAAACGGCAACACAATGTTCATTTTCAAAATAAAAAAAATATGGGCCAATAAGACTTTCCGAGAAACACCGCACCAAACGGAACATTTAAGTGGGTGTCAATTATATTCCCCAAGTCTTCTTTACAAAATACTGACAACAAAAAAAATTATAATAAAATAATTATTATGAATTCAAACAGCTTCGCTCATATAGGACTACGCTGTAATACAATTAGTTTGCTTGAAACAATATAGAGAAATCAAGGAATGTTAGTGTTCTGATTAGAGTATGTTAAATTGAAAGACTTTTATTTAAATACATTTTTTAACTAAGAATATTTATCAATATTTGTCAGATGGTTTAGCTGGTCTATGTCCACATTTCATTTGCAGGTTATACCAAAATTTTCAGTAGGCCTTTAAAGATTCACTAAGATTCCCTATTTCCATTTCCATCTATATAAAACGTAGTGTATTTGAACAGTAAAAGTATATGCTTCCAAGAATTAACTAAACTCTTAAAATTAAAGGATTTAAAAAAGAAAATAAAAAAAAAAAAAACAAAAATTTTTTTTCAATATTTCGCTACCAAATAGGTAGCATCGTCAGGAAATAATAATTTGTAAAATTAAAAAAAAAAAAAATACAAATTATTATTTCCTGACGATGCTACCTATTTGGTAGCGAAATATTGAAAAATAAATAATTATTGAAAAACTTTTCATAAAAAAGACCATCGCTCAAAAATAAATATAATTAAAAAAAATTTTAATAAAGGTCAAAATAAAAATAGAAGTGAGACTAATAAAAAAAAATTTACTCACAATTTGACGCATTTTCCCACCAAAAATCAAGTGAACAAATCAAAAGGAAAAGGCAGAAAATACGGGTGATTATGTTTTTTGTCTATCATTTAGAGTCTAAATTTTAGACGATATGGTTTTGCTCTCTCTATTTCTTTAAACACTAAAAATTTGCAGCAGATACTATTGTATGAACAATATTCAAAGTGCTGTAAGTAAATATTACTCATACGTATCCAGACAAAATTTTACTTTTTTAAATTTCATTAGCACACTTGATTAGAATAATATATTATTTTAATTAATCAATTCAATTAAGTTATTAATTAATTTTTGGGCTAAATACAAAAAAAAAAATATGTAACAGTAAATGATTTATTTCTTTTACGACTTATTTTTATTAAAATCTTTATCTGATTGTTTTATTTCGTATAAACAACACTCTTTATATACAGAAGTCTTTATAGGAAGAAATTAATACCCAACAAGCTTTTGAAATGTTTTCAAATAATTTTTTAAAGTAGGCTTTATTTTAAATGAGTATTAAAAGTAAAAAAAAAAAACTTGTTTAAATGTGAAAAATCATTACAAAACGAAATATGTTAAGATATAATGAATGAATAAGAGGAAAAATTTAAAAAGAATTATTAAAAACAAAATCAACTAAGCTTTTAATTATTCCAAATATATATTTAATTAAAAATTAAAATATTAATTGCAACTATTAATTTTTTTTTTAAATTTTCAAAATATTTAATTATATTTTTTATTTATTATTATTAAAATTTTAATTGAAAATTAATCAAAATAAGTCAACACTGTCAAATTAGTTGATACTAATCTCTTTACAGGCAAAAAAAACCAATTAATATTTTAATTGATATTACAAAATTTTTAATTGAATTTTTGTTTTATATCTTGTATAGTTTTTTTAAGCTTGAAAATCATATTTTTGTGTATAATTAATTATTTAATTTAACACCCCTATATTAAAGACCGCAATTTTCCAGCTAAGTTCAAGTTCAGTTTATTTTTTGTTAACACATGCATTAACTATTTCTTTTGCATTTCTATTTTTGCTGGCTACTTATATATGAATATAAAATAAATACGTATGGGCGGTGTAAAAATGGTATTTATAAAACAAGAATCTTCTTTAAAAATATGTGAACCTTAATAGTGAGGTAATACGTAATAAAAGAAAAACTTGTAGTTATAATCTTCATATTATTTTGCTTTTACCCTTCCGAAGAGATAATGACAAGTACTTCAATTTGTTATGCAGTACACTATAATTTTTTTTTTAATTTTTGTGAACATTTAAAATGTTTAAAGCCGCATGAAAGAGAATTTTTTTCCTATGTTGTTCTCGATTTCGGTTGAAGTATCGAAAAATAATCTATAATTTGAAATTAAATAATAATAATCGTCAAAAAATATATCCAATTGATTATATGGGTGCTATATACCCAGTCCTTAATGGTCGTGTTATTTTTCTTCCCTCGACCTTTACCCACATAATAAAACTCTATTTATTTAATATATTTTCAATTTTAATTTCACATTATACATTCATATGTATGAACGTGTACATATTTACAATAATGCTGACACAATAACGTAATAATTTATGTCAAAAAGCCAACTTGAACAGTGGACATTCCAAACATCGTTTAGGGTTAAAACAATAATCATAATGACTTTGATAATGAACAACTGCACACACTCTTATATATATTTACACTGTTCTGCATAATTAAATACATGAGTACATATTGGTAGCTTGACACGACAGGATAACAAATAACTCGCAAATAGGCAAAGTACAAAAACGAGTGACATTACATTATGATAAAGCCCTGTTTATTCACAAGGAAAAAAAGAGGATATTTGGTATATTTGTATGTGTCGTTTGTACGTTTATAGGGACGAAACCAAAACACGGTGCAGGTTAAATAAATAACCCAGCGGAGACTGACATGCACGTAGGCATTTATACAGACGTAGAGATAAATTATATTTTTAAAAAGTATTTAAACGAATGTGATATTGTGCAACTGAACTGATAAAATATTTGCTAAATACCATTTAGCGTACAACAAAAATAATCATTATAAATTTTTCAATGTTCGTTTCCGAAGCTGTACATCAGCTGCGCAGCAGCAAAGAATAAAAATAAAACAGACACAGCAGCCATGAAAACAGAGCGCTTAACAATGCTATCAGTACTAGCACTGCGATTCATGACAATTTTATACAATTTGTGGATACGCATAATATGCGATTCCCCCAGGTACTCATTATTCACACATATCCGTTTGTAAATTCATGTACACACAGTAACACATCTATGAAAATGTAAAAATATTAACGTTTTAAAAGCCGTCATTACAGTCGCTATTAGTATTTCAATGCTTGCGAGTAGCTTAATTGTACAGTTACAATAACGTCTATAAGAAAAGGAAATTAATAATTAAAAAATAATAATTATAATTGTAAGTATTACTTTTTTCATTTTAAATTTAGCCTCAAAAAGACTAATTCTTTTTAAAATTTTCTGCAGAATCAAATCATTCAAATTATTTTAAAACATGACAATCCTATAACCAAATATGTTCTCTCATATTGGCAATGAAAAATTTAAATACACTGAAGATAAAATTACATTAACTGAATTCGAATGACGTAAGCTTTCAAGTTATAACTGGACAAATGTTGAGTCAGCAGTTCAGTTCTAAGGGAGTTGATTTGGGTAATCTTGTATTGTATTTAGCAATCTAGTATTCTATTTGCGTAACGCTGAGGTTCGAAAACTTTTCAGTACCATGATAAAATGAAATACCGATGATTAATAAAATTATTAGACTCTCGTGAGCAAATGATAGTTCCAATTCTTCTGGCGATGAATAATTATATGAATAATTAATAAATGTGCATGTAAGTATATAATATATAAAATGCATACACATAGTATACTTATGATTATTGTGTTATAACTAGTATAAGATACATGTGAAATACTCTTCATGTACTGTACACTACACGCTCACCCTTAAGAGAAAAACTATGATAGTGACTTTTCCTTCTACCTCCATGATACCGCTGGTTCTTATAGTTTTATTATTATTGGAATATGTTTATTTAAATATTTAGAATGTATGTATAAAAGAAAATTCAAATGTTATTTATTTAAATGTTTACTGCCGTATTCATAAAAATTTATTTGATTTATAAAAGGTTCAACACCAGACTAAAATTTTAAAATAAAAATAAATATCTCGCATTTTTCTGATGTGAATTAGTGTGTCTTTGTGTATCAGTTGTTGTCGGAAGGTTTTCGTGACGAAGGCATAGTCACTGGTAGCAATCCACAATCGCATCAGAACGCCCTCCTTCGAGGCACCGGCGAAGTAAAATAATAATAAAATTGGCTACTGAACCGAAGCTTCAGCACTGCTACGAGTATAAACAAAGAACGTGCAAAAACAGAGCTGCAAAATAATTAATTGAGCTTCACCTCCTGTCGTTTTTCCTACTATCCCTTTCCTATAGTTCCAGCACAATGCTTCGCATATGTAGGAGTCATCTCCTGAGTGCTGGTCCCAGATAAAAAACAAAAAAAAATAATAAAATTATTTTTATTATATATAATATTGGTATGGTTTTAAATTATTATTGTGATATGTTTTTTCTATACCATTATAACCTATAGTTGTATTTACTTTATTTCTTCTTATAATTTTATGTGGACTTTTGCTCTTCTTCTTATTTTCAACTATCTCTCCTACCTCAAGATTAAATTATTACTCTACCTATCCTCTAAAACTCTTTTCCCCTTTGTCTTTACTAATAATTATCTAGTCCTATCTTAATCGAATCTTAATCTAACGCGTAGTTCTTGTACATAATCAGCATAATTGTAAATCTTATTTCCTTTGTGTACATCATTGGATGGTAAACATGATAATTTAGAATAAACTAATTCAAAAGGCGAGTAGCCTGTATCCACATGTAGTGCCGTATTGTAGACAAAAGTAAATATGGAATTCATTTGTCTCATTCACAATAGTTCGCGGTTAATAATAAGAATGCATTGAGAACCCTGTGGTTTCTTTCCATTGAACATAATGTTTCATGGTGGTAAGGGGTTGAAAATATTTGACTTATACCAAGTACGGAGCATATGTTGCGCATTGCTTCATTTGTAAACTCAGTTCCTCTGTTTTGCTGTAATTTTTATTTGCCTTGGTCCTAAATTGAAGATTTGCGGTTTTTGGCTCTGCTCAGCGTCTTGTTTTAGCAGTTGCGCCCAGCGCTTTTGCGCTTCCCGCATTGTTGTAAAACTTCCTCCCAGGATTATTCCATGTCATTAAATAAAATGTAGATAGAGTATAGGGGATAGAAGGTTCCAACTTAACAATAGTTCTATGTATATGTTGGATTTCTATTTAAGGTTCCTCTTCAATTGAGTCGTAAGCAATTTTTTGCCATCTGATCCTTAGAATTGAAAAGGCAGGATCGCCATGTGATAAATTTACATTTAATATTTTAAAATATAAGCGAAGGATCGCTTTCTATTATTTTAAATAAATACAAAAGTATATTTATTTCATCCTTTTTTCTTTAGCTCTAAATCTAAATTTACTTTAAATTATATATGTACTACCTATGAGAATAAGTCTTAGCCTTTCTAACTTATTCTAGCTTATTGTAACATTATATTTAACTCTTTCGGTAACAGGGAATTATAAGGAAATTTGAATTATAATTATTAATTGACCATTCATCGAAAAGTGCACTCAAATCAATATGACACTCAAATGTGTGTCCCTTAAATAAAACATTTCGTCAGCATATGTTGATATTGCTTCGGTGTCGATTTGTATTGCAGACGTAGTACAGTTTACGAGTTGTGTTATAACCAGTATAAGGTACAGATTAAGTACACTACATATGAGGCACACTACAATATGTATATATATTTATACATACCCGTATATATATTTTTTCTGAATACTGATATACTACTTTTATATACCTAAATGATGACATTTCTATTTATTGAATGATGTCTAAATACAAATATTCTTTTACATATTGAACTCAAAAGAAATACTTGATTTCTATGTTTTATTTGATTTATATTTAATTAAAAATATGTAGCTTTATTTTATTTATTTATTTTTTTTTGTTAATGCAATTTGAGTGTCTTTTCGAGTAATAACTTTTAACATGATTTATGCATTATTGGCAAATAAAACGTTGAATTATGAACAAAAAATTCTTAGCCTGTTGTAACTTTTTTTAGGGCGATTTATATTTTTCTAGCCTTTTTAAAAAGCCGATTTAGCATTTTTTCTCAGCTCTTGGAAACTCTCTCCACCAGTTCAATTGAGAAAAATCTCCCTAGATGACCACATGAAATCATTAAAATTATTGGTGGCTACTCAAAGAACTTCGTTATGCGGGTGAAATAATTATACGAAAACAATTTTTTTTTGTAGTATATTTACACTTGAGTGAAATCTATTATATTTATTTGTTTTATTTTCAATATTTATCAACCACGCTACTCACTTTTACGCAACGCAATATTTATGAAGGCATTTAACAAACTTTTTTTTCTGTAGGTTTGTTTTCATTTACATTAAGCATTTATTACTCTCCGGAGTCCATCTTTTATTGTACTAAAAATTCATATTGCACACTCACAAACTTGTACATCGAAAGAGGCTTGCATTATCGTTCACATACAAACACATATAAACATATATAACAAATAATTAATGAGCGGTAAGAGAGACGGATTAAATCCACACAACATATTAAAGTATCAGAAAAAAATGGTATTGCATAAGGATAGCACACTATATTGGTCAATGTCTGCCTTTTAGGCATGACCAACAAAAATGTGGGCGATAATTATCAAACGTGGCCTTAAAATTAAATATCTGTATATGTAAAAATTGTAACTGACAAAAGCGAAAGTACGTGAGTATTATAAGCAAATAAATTTCTATAATGAAATCATTCATTCATAGAATCGTTTCTTCAATTCAAAATAATTAAAATATGCTTCATGGTTTTCTTTGGTGTGTAATACTTTTAAGGTAAAGACAGAGCAATTTCAAGAATTCCTCAAAAAAAAACCTTTTTGTTGTACCTTTTAGAAAACATTGATTTTTGAAAGGATCTTTTTTATTATATTTATAAAAAGCACAATCGACGGTCAATGTACCGTATAGAGCGTATAGAAGACTTCCCAATCATGTTGGAGTGTTAAAATGGAATGACGAAAAACGCATTCCTCCATCTCATAATATATTTTCATAATTCTGATGGAATGAAAAGCAAGGTCGTCTCTTGAGAACTAAATAAAAATTGTTATATAAATTTTTTTTTAAGAGAAGTAACGCTCAGGCAATGATAAATAAGCAAGAAAAAAAATTTTAAAAAAGGTAATCGAGTTTGGAATTAAGCATTTTTGGTGGAATCATTTCCTAACTGGATTATCAACTTAATGATTTTAACAAGACGTGCGACTAAAATAATCGATTCTTGTTTTTGCGAAGTCATTATTTTTTTATTGTGTAGAATGTTTTTTTTTTATAGTAAATATTTTACTTAATTCAGTAAAATGATATTATTAACGTATTTATAAAGAATGTTATTCAGAGTTAAAGATTCCAATAGTTCTCAAAATATTTACTGTAAAGAATAATATTTTTTGTTAACTTAAATTAAAATAATATGTAATTTTTCGAACCGGTAATATAATTATTTTATTGCTCCAAAAAGTAACTATTTCTGTTTTGGTTTAAAACGATTAAGAATGTAATTTAGAAATTTATATACTTTTTTGTAGATAAATAGAAGTACATTTTAAAAATGTTTTCAGATATTCCAATATAAATAAAAGAAACATTTCAATTAATACTTCTATTTTTTATAATTTTCTGTAATGTATTTAGTAATCGAAAAGTTAAATTTGGTAATAAAAAAAGCAAGTCATTATGTGGCAAATAGTTTTTATGGTAATGTCTAATTTTTTGCTGGGAGATGTTAACTTCTAGGAAAGGGACAGCGATGATGAAGGGATAGGTGGAAGATTGTTTCATTAAGTTTATAATACAGTATTGCAGCGCCTCTGCAATTAAATTTTTGAAACTGTATTTATAGACATTTTATTAATACCGATGGAGGAGGGCGCTTTGATGTTACTTGTGGATTAGTATCAGCTGAAGCCGGTACTGTGCAGTGCTCAGTGATTGTACCTTCGAAACGGAAACATTCCGACAACAACTACCACCAAGTCACACTAATGCACATCAGAGAAATGCAAACTGTTTTTATGACTTAGTGTGGCACTGGGCTCGAACCCAGGACTTTTGATTTTATAATCAACGTGCTAAATACCTCAGCCATCGCCACCCTTATCACATCATCAGAGCAAATACAAAACATTATGTTTTTAATTCAAAAGTTGTTAATTTCGTTAGCTTTCCGTATAAAAAATATATTAAGGCGGTTTTTTTAATTCTTACTTTTTAAGTTTCCCATTTCTTATCCAGTCGCAGATTTGGATGACTATTTAGTAAAAAATCAACTAACGGTGTTTTTTAAGACAACGTGAGATGACTAAAAATTGATTAATCACTTGTGCGCTTAAGAGAGGAGCCCAAGTGATTAGAAGGCGCCTTGTTGAAAAAAAATTTTAAATATAAAATGTGATAAAATTTCAATTAGTAGTGCAGGTGTTTGAAATGTGACTATTTTGAGCATTATTTTGGTATCATATTTACCTGAAAATAAAGATAAAACGTTTTCTATACATATTATAAATATTTTTTTCTCATATCTGTTTTGCTTAGAAATTCAGTTTTATGAATTGATGTCTCGAAAATCAGCCAGAAACGCGAGTCGTAAAGGACCCGTTCAGAAGAGTCGCGGGTACGGTACCATTTTCTTCTTAGAAAACAATTATTATATAAACAAAATCGAGCTAATATATGACTATTTTAATTGCTAAACTTTTCCATTTACACATGCGACAATCATACTTCTGAAATCTCTTAATTAATGAACTAATAGAAATCTTTTCAGCGCAAACAGACAGTCAATCAGTAACTGATTTAAAATACTTCGCCCTCAACGATTTAGTTGAAGAAATCATAGCAAAACATAAAAAAAAATTATTTTATAAAATCATGACTGGTTATTTCGTACTTTTTTTGCACAATGTTCAAAGCGAATTGATAAGCCATGCAAATTGCAGAATTAAAAACTTTTCTACGTTTAAGAATAAGAAAATTTTCATGAAATTTTATTAAATATGTTGCATAAAATTATTTAATAGGAACGCCAAAGAAGAGAGTGACAACAAATCGCATAACAGGAATTTCTAACTCTCACTTCCAAAATAAAAAAAAATTTCTTGCAACCAATCTGATGAAAAATTCCATAATCTGTTGATTAAGGACTAAATCTCCATACATAATTTTTTTACAGATTGTATGGAAATATTTCCGACATTTTCTAAACACATTTTTAGATCAAATAAAACAACAGATTTTCTTAGACACACATGTGATAAAAAAATAAAATTAATTGGGCATTTCACAAAATCTGTTATTGAGTCATATTGACATAATATTTTTAAATAGTTTAAACAAACAGAGAAGTCATAAAACAATAAAAAAGTTATAAAATAATAATATATATCTATATCACAAAGGGACCATAATAAATTGGACAACTTTGTTTGTTTAAACTACTTTGTTTGCGTGTAATACCTGAATTTATTGATATAATAAAAATTTACGTCAGTATATAGTTGTCAATGAGAGAAACGACTTGAATTTATATTACTTTGTGTATATCAAAATATAAAGAAAAGAGAATAACTCAGTTGTCTGAAAATCATCAAAAGTAAAAGACAATAAACCGCATTAAAGTGCCTGTATCGCAATTCAATTATTTTGGTTTAAATCAATTACAGCAAAGGAAGGCGTTCAATTGAATTTCCAGTACACCCCACAAACTTTTTGAAAAACAGTTTTAAATTATTACAAAAATTACATCTAACCACTTATTTATTATTTTAAAAATTCTAATTATTTTAGTTTCTTCACTTGTTTCTTTTTTGGCATTTTGATATCAAATCTTAATTAGTGTTTTTTCCTAAACAGCGGAAAGAATTTTTTGCAATATCACATTAAATTATGACGGACGGAAATTATGCTACGAACAGTCATATTTTTTCGTGTTATTATTTTAAAACAAATGACTTTAAGACTACCTTGTGAATACCCCAAATATAAAGAATTTGTAACTGCAAATTGCTCAAAAAACCTTTTTTATTCAATACATGTCGTCGTTTGCCTTAGATGCTAGTACTCATTTTGTTCCTGCTATTATTTATTATAATTCAGTTATAATTTTAATATTCTAAAAACAAATATTTTTTTGTACATTTAAATTTTTAACTTTGGCCACAAAAAGTTTCAAACACATTTTGAATTAAACAAACTTATTATGCTTATAAACTAATTCATTAACATTTATGTTTTCTTCACTAAAATAAGTATAAATAAATTTATCTTTCATGTATACGAACTGAATGTATAAGTAATTGCAAAAGTCTGCCTTGTAACACTCAAACTAGCTGACTTTATTACATTTCAAATTGAAATAAAATAAGAATGAAAAAGGGTTGTGATTTCGAAAACTTCTAAAGTAACAGAAGAACCGCAGAGAAGCTGTGAAAAAAATCAATAATTTATTTTCTTATCTTTTACCACCAATTGTTGCTTTTTCTTAATAGCACCAGCAACTCCTTGATTAATTGCACAACATAAAAAGGGATAAATATGATTTATATACTGAGTTAATTTCTGTTTTAATCAAAAATAATTTGTTGACCTTCCCCTACTCCTTTCTCTATTAATTAAACTTTTGCCACCCCTTGACAGTAATGACTGTCCAAATATTAACTGCTATAAATACATACACACACATATATTAAAAATATTTGTGATATATATATATGTGTATAGACATATATCTATATAAATTGTACAGGGTGGCGCAGAATGAGCTAGATGGTTTAAATGGTTTATAACTCTTTTATTTATGCGATTATTATAATTTTTTTTTTTAAATACAGTATATTATTGGGCAATTTTTTGCAATTAGCTCTTAAGTAATATCCAGCTCTGTAAGTGATATCCATTTTCTGCTTCGCACATACGGCCCCCTTTTAACATATTTTCCATAACTTTTCGCAAAATTTCGGGTGTAATCGCAAAATTTCGGATGCAATGGCCATGATTTCATTTCGAATGTTGCTTTTTAGTTGGAGTATGGTTCTTGGTTTGTGAACGTACACTTTTTTTCACATAGAAAGAAGTTTTCAAAAAAAACTGTCAGGAGCTGTTAAATCTGGTGAACGTGGAGGCCGGTTAAAATCGCTTGTGCGCGAAATAATGCGTTCACCGAATATGTCCCTTAACAAAGCCATTGAGGCACCTGCAGTAAGTGCTGTGTTCGATCGTGTAATGATTCCTAATTAATACCCAAAGTCTTCTTCACAAAATGCTGAAAAGAAAAAATAATAATTAAAAAAGTTATGAAGAATTCAAAGCAAATAGCTCATTCTGCGCCACCCTGTATATACCAGCATACACTTTACCATTCTCTTGTGTGTATACATTCATTATCTACCACAAAAGTTAATATACGTTAAGACATTGTATAGTTGTAATAAAATATGGTGGCATGTAATTTTTGAAGCTTCGAAATCGCGTTCATAATTTATTGCCAGAACGTACATATGCTTTATATGATAAATAAAATTGAGGCTGAAAAAGCAATATAAGACATCGAAATAAAAGTATAACAAAGGACAGGACTGTATAATGGATGAGAAGAGCATATTTTATGTGCGGCGCATAAATAAAACCTGCAAAATGTAAATACGTGGAACAATTTATGTGAGAAAAATGAAATCACAATTAACGATCTCGAAGAGGTTGTGTTAAATAATTCGAAACTAAAGTTGCCGCCCAACTGAATTCTTCTACTATCAAGACTTTCTTAAGGTTTCTTTTATATATATATATATATGTATATACATATGTATATATGTATATAGTAAATATGATCTATATACAAATTTGATGTCAGACAAAAAAAAAATGAAATGCACTGGAGGGAAATGGAGGGTATTTATTTTGTATATTTATAATGAATAATGACTGCTAATAAACTTATTACAATTGTGAAATACATATTTACTTTTAGTTTCCTTAAATTAGCAATCAAGCCGCTAAGGACTGCTTGTTAAATAGGCGTCAAAGTGTTAAATTAGTTATAAGTAAACACAAAAATATATTTCACTTATATATACTTGTATATAGAATAAAATATTTTTTTAAATTATTAATTGAATTAAGTTCTTAATTAATTTTTGGGTTTAATGCTTAAATAAGTGACTAAATAATTTTGTTTTTGGCTATGAAAAACGCAAAATAAGGGCTTCGGTAGCCTAGTGCATGAGCATTAACCTTATCAATCTGGAGGCGTGGGTTTGATTCACGCCTAGACCCTGATTGTTCCTTGTGCTATCACAATGGACCTAAGCTCTGGCCTAAGTGGGGCGTTCTCCTTCGGGGAGGGTCCGCCACCTAACCTAATTTACCCTAAGAAAAAAATTTATTGATTGTTTGTTTTACTTCACATATGCAACCCTCTTTATACAAATAAAATTCAATCCCTATTGAAAATTGATTCAATTAAGTCAACATTAATAATTTAATTGATAATGTTAATTTCTTTACATGTGAGAATTTAATTAATTTTCTAATTGACAAAACTTGAATTTTTTGCTGTGTAGGGAAGAAAATTAATTTATAAGGCAATTTTTTTCCTTGGCATTGCTTTGAAAATTTTCCACCAGACGTTGTTGAAGAATCATACTAATTATATATAAAATTGTATGGATGTGGGCATACAAAAACAGCGAAAAACTATTAGAATTGCCAAAAAACAAACGCTATTCCAGACCAAGCAGATTTTAAGGACGAAAAATGTCAAAAATTATAAAAAATCATGTACAAGTTAAACTTTTCAGCATACAAAAATTTGGTTGAGTCGTTAGCGCATTGAATATGCAACCGAAAGATTCTCGGTTCAAGAGCACGTTAAATCACAAACGTTTCTATTGTCTCTGTGCTCACAGTTGCCTGCTTCCTGCAAGATTGGGGGTAGTCGGAAAATTTGAATTTTTTTGAAAATAAAATTTAATTTTTTTTTTTTTTTAATTTTTTTTTTTTTTAATTTTTTTTTTAATTTTTTTTTTTAATTTTTAAAAAAAAAAAAATTTTTTTGAAGATAAAATTTATAGGTTTCTGCAATAAAAATGACCCTAGTACATGGGTAGATATATATGACATGAGAACTTAAGTGGCTGTTCAGTGAAAGTTTGAGCCACAATTTTAAGATTTTATTGAAACACTGCGTAAAGTTAAATCAAGTAAACGAATTTTGGCTTCTTTTAAAATATGTTTCAGCCTATAAAGTCATTTTATATTCGAAAAAAAATTTCCCATCTTCCTTATTTATTCAAACCAATGGCACCATATGTTCCAAATAGACCTTGCTATCCATTTTAAAAGTTTGTTTTAGTCAGTTCGAAAATACTTCACGAGAATGCTAAATATTTCTGCATCGGAGGTAGAAAATTTATTTTTCACAACTAGAAGTTAAAAAATTGGCAACACTTTGAACACAGGACTTTGGATACATTTTAATGTTTTCTTAAATTTGCATATACAATATTGTGAATTATTTGTTGGTAAATATTGAGTACAAGGGTCTCATTTCTCCTAAAATTTATTATTCATCGCATTCTGTATTGATGACAAATTTTTATGAAAAGACATTTTTATTACGAGTATCCTTAATCCTCCATCAAGAATATTCTTTTTATTGCTTATAACAACCATTTAGAAAAAAAAACATTAGGAATATTTGGAAAAATGAATAAAAATGAAATAAAACACATTAGAGAACAAAGTAACCGAGAAGAAAAAAGTTTAAACAATTATAATTTCCCGGTAAATTAACTTGATCAAATATAACTAAATCCTAAGAAAAGAAAAGCAAAGAAAATCTATAAAAAAGAAAACTTTGACAAACAGAAAAAGTGCCATTGTTTCGCAAGGAAATAGAAAAATCAACTCGAGTTAACCAAAGATGGTTGCAACAAATGCAGGAATCAAGAACTAAACGAAAGAATAATGAATGGCCAACAAGAGTAAACGAAATAAATACAACATGTGTATTAGAGGTGTTCTTATTTTTATTGGAAAAAATTACGAAACAAAATCAAAATAAATTGCGTTGGAACTAGATCGATAAATTTTATGGTACATATTGTATAGTTTTCGGAACTTGCGAATGTCGGCCATTTCTGCCAAAAATTCGTCATACTCATATGGGATTTTTTTTGCACAAGACTATCATTCATATGTATATGCATACCGCCTGCATAAAATTTTATGTGGATATTTTAGCGTTTGAAATAACGGTAAAACTTTAAAAGTACATGTGACTCCAAAAATGTATTACTGTAGAGCAGTTTACCATTTTTAAGATAATACTAATAGATTTGCGTATTTCTCAGCCATAGTCGCTGCTGGTAACAGAATTTTTTTTTTGCAAAACTGTCTCTTGTACATCAAATGACTGTTATAAACACCAGGATTTAGTTAATTTTTTTTTCTTTTTTGTATACGTATTGATCAGAGTCAAGAGGGTTCTTCACAGTGAAATTAATTAATTTGTAACTCAAGTGATGTTCTAAAGATTTGACGTTTATTCAAGATGCTATGAAGTATTTTGAAACTACCCCAGTAATATCAGGAGTAATTCTTAAAAAAAAATTAGCAACAACTTTTGATATATTTCTGAAGAAACAGTAGCTCTAGTCTTTTTCGATTCAAACATAAGTTCTGCAATAAACCGTAAAATGGTCAAAAGTTTGAAAATAAAGGATTCTATTGCAAAATTAAAAAATGGTCGATACTGTTCTAATTAAATAGACCTTCAAAAATATCGCTTAATTGATTTTGTATCAGAGAAAACAAAGTATTTCTTCAACTTTGAACTTGGGAAACGTCACTTGAATTTCAGGAAGGTTGGACATTCTGTAAGAACTTATTTCTTGTAAGTCATGCTGCTGAGAGAGGCGTTGCAGTCATTCAAGAGTACAGTGGAATATTAAACCATGCAGAAGAGGAAAAACAATTGTTGCTTCAGGTTATTGAGACTTTTCGACAATAAAAAATTCCGAATTAAATAAAAATAAATAAAAAAAAATTTTTCATTATAGTTCTCATTGCCTTTTAAAGACCCCCGCAAGTCGGTTTGGGACAAGTTTGCAAACCTACGGCTGTTTAGCAATCCCGCGGTACCTAGCTAAAAGTCTAGCATCACCTTAAACTTTCTTGGAGTTTGAAGATGACAAAAGAGGCGACTCTTCGAAATCTTACTAGATATTGAGGAGGTTATGCTTGCATTTCCGTGCGACTGCTGAAATACAGTTCAATTCTAATCTAATACTACGGGGCCAGCGAAGCCCCACAGCTCTAACGCTCAGTAAGGGTTTAATGACTGATGTACTCTTAAGTGAGTACTTCGTGTCCACCCCGAAAAGTTGGAGTTTGTGTGCTGGTTTGGGAAAGGATTCATAGTGCCTGTGGTAGCCACCAAAAGATACGCTGGGAGATAAGTTTTTGGACTGTTCGGGATATATGTGAGTTTGACACATATATTCTAATACGACTTTTACTTAACCAGGTGCTGTTGCCATTCGACAGTAGTCACCGGAATGTGTCTCGAACAAAAAGTATTATTGCCTTAAGCGTTCATGACTCAAATACATTCTGATGTGACACATAGTTTGGACAGCTCGAAACACCTTATCAAGGTGCAATTTATAGACCAGAGATATCTATAATTTGGTTTGCAACCTGTGTACACTTGTAGTGGTACATGATTTTGTATTTCCGAGTGGCCAGGGGGGCGGTAGTGATTGTCTTAATTTCACTCAGTGTTGAGAGCACCGTGGACTAAGACGCGTAGGTGTCCACGCAAGTCTTTAAAGATATCAATTATCAGCTTCAGAAATAATTATGTACATTAATTTAAGTTTTCGCATACATATGTACATATGCATTTGAAACAATCCAAAATAAAGTTATTTATTTTGTTTTATTTACTTTGCGCAAATATATAACAGAAAGATCACACATGAAAAGCGAATGATTTGTCCTTTTAAATATTATTTGTGTAACATAAACTGATTGCTTTCAAATGGAACCAATATTATTCATAACTGAATAGGAACTCAAAAGTTATTCAATCTCGAATATGACGAACTTTTCGCAGAAATCGCCTACATTCCCAAGTTTAGACGACTATACAATAAGTACCATAAAAGTTATCGAACTAATTGCTACTGAATTTAATGCGCACATAAAAGTATTATTTAAATGTTAAAATTCATTAAAATCGGAGATGGTTTCGTTTTGAAATTTTTTAGTTTTAACGTAGAGGGGTATATTGACGTCGTTTCCGGCTTCATTAAGAGTTATTGGATTTACTCCAAATTTTAATTGTATACTATTTTAATAGAAAGGAATCAAAATCTGCCGGGCGAACTGGAATCAAAACAATTTAAAATTTGCCCGTACATACAAGAACACCTTTAATGTGTATATACTACACCGTATAAATACATACGGACGTATAAATATAAATGAATGGAAAGAAAATGGATAAAGAAACAAAATTCAAAGATTGATAATTTTGTATACCCTACAGCAATTGCAAAGTGGTTGTCAAACTTGAAATGAAAAAGAAGTTTAATTAAATTATTTTTAGAAATGTAGTTACAAGGTGTATTGAAAAAAGTGTTTAGAGAAATGGAATAATGGAAGAGCTTTGCTGAGTAGAGAAAATATTTCTCTTAAGATTTTATGTCAACTCCAAACATATTTGTATAAGTAGACTCAACTCTGCAACGAGTGCAACAATACAAAAATCACAGGCATTTGATTTTGAGTGAAATGAACCCTGAACAGTGCCCTCTAGACTCTACTAGTTTTGATTACACAACAGAAAAGTTGAGTAATAAAATTAAATAATTTTTTGTTCATATGTTCTTGATAAACTGACCAGATTTTTTTATTTTATATCTATTTATTAATTCCAAAAAAAATACCAAATATAACGTTTCATCGTGATATTAGTGGATATGTTTTATAAAATCTACATATTCTTAAAAATGTACTACATTAACTCGGTGCAATTCACAATCAACCTCAGGTATTAAAATCTGGAATATATTTAATTCGTTCATATTCCTTTAATATTTGTTTTTTCCATTTATCATATTATTATGATCTGATATTGCTACTGTATACTATACATTCTAATTCTCCAAACCTTCACCTTTAAGAAAATATCTGCAACAATTGATATATAATATTAATATGGAACAAAAATAGAAATGAGAATATTCAAACTCTCGTTAGGAACAAAACAAAGGAAGAATGTAATCCTAATGGGAAATGAGTTGACAAAAATATTACAACAACTATAATGTTGTGAAAACTATGAAATTGTGAAAAGAACAAAAAATGAAAATGAATAATGTCTTCTTAAAGTTTTTAAAACAAATTGGTGAATTGACCGCATTTGCACATAAATATAAATAATATAAATAATATAAATAATAAAGATTAAAATAATATATAAATATTTAAGAATTACAAATAATAAAATCGGGGAAAAGTTTACAGGTGTAGAACAAATTGGAGCAGAAATTTTAGCCACTAAATCCTTTCGACAACAACTGACACACAAAGACACACTAATGCACATCAGAACAATGCGAGATGTTTTTTTTTTTTTTTTTCTTCTTAAATTTTAGTCTAAAACTGTGGTTGAACCCAGGTCTGTTTTGTAGTCAACGTGCAGACTACTTCAGCCATCGCACCCATCACTCTGTATGCCCCTTTTTTATTGTGATGTTTATTTGTCGAGTTATTCGGTGCGAAAATGTTGCCGTTTTTGAGCTTTTTTTTGGGACCAGTGATCAAGGTATGTCCGGAAGTAAGAAAACAAGTTTTGTGAAAGTGGATAGCGGTATTAGTGTTTGTGGACATTTAACATGAACTTTCCAATATCGCAATTGACAAAAGACACGCAACTGAATATTATAATTGTTTGCATTCAAATTTAGTTGCTATCAATTTTTAATGATTCTAAAAAGACGTGCTTCGATTATGTTATTTATTATGGATTCTTAATTTTTTTTAAGAAGAAGTTTTTTAAAGCAATTGGTGTCTTTTTAATAGTTATAACTGCTACCTTGCACTGTCATCTGGGGTAGTGCTTTTAAGCGAAATATAAAATACTTTTCACTTTTTTATGTGCTTAATACAGTGTTTGCAAGTAAATCGGCAGCGGCCATTGATAGCTTAAACATGTGAAACCAAATATGAAAAAAACGAACTAAAGTCATATTTCTAGTTTTGCTAAAGATGAATTTTTAAAAGTTGTTAGGTTTTATGATCTTAATAATCTAGTGGACGTTGAAAGAACACTTCAAAATCATATACATTTTTTTAATATATTATTGTCTATTCCAATGTCAATTAATATTAAATGATCTGCTTAGAAATGTAAATAAAATAATTATTTTTTATTCAGGCGGTTCATTGAAACCAAATCTGAGTTATTGATGAGAATTGAATCTAAAAATTGCAGACTGGTCGATCTGCAGAATAAACACTCTCTAATCGGTTCTCCAAAATGATTAACAGAAGAGTGCTGGTCCCAGATAAAAAAAAAAAAAAAAGTAAATACTGCTTGTATCAAAATAATTGGATTACATTATACGCATATTTGCTTATTCAAATACTCGTATACAAAAATAATATTTTTCTTTTGAGAATACGGAAGTCTTAAAATCATTGTTCTTACTATTCCGTTAGCTGCGGTACTCATTCACTTATCGATGAATCCGTCTTGTAAACAAATTTTTCCTGCCAATACTTTTTAAAGATTTATTAATTTTCTTCAGAGAGACTCTTTCTTTATGGTTTTGGTTTTTCTGAAACTTCATTAAACACGCATCATTGAAGAAAAGAACAACATTTAAAACTTAATACGTTCCAAAGGAACAGCACTCAATATATGAAAAAATATATGTATAAGTAGGTTTGTGTGTACATATGTGTGTATGTATATTCCATGGGAGTATGGATGTGTGCATATGTACATATATCGATTTCTTTGACATTTATTGTAAAATGTAAAAGTTTTCAACATGTTTCTCTTCATTTTATTATTTCACTGTTGTTGCTGATTTCATTGTTTTGAGTCCTGATTGTAAGAAAATGTAAGAGTTGTGGCTTCTTTTATTTGTACGGTAAATGAGCCATAGCAATTTTATATCAATTCATATTGGAAAAACAGGAATATAAAAAAAGTTTTATTGGTTAATAAAGTAATGTTGCGAAACTGTAATAAAATTTTCAAATAAAAGTAATTTGAAAGTCATTGGTATGTTTATGGAAAACTTCTAAGTACAATTTGATTTCCATATAATCCAATCAACAGAAAAGAGTATGCGTTCACGATGAATTGGTTTTTTCATGGCAAGCACTTATTTAGCTGAACTAATTTTTAATGCCATCTCAAATGTTAACAAGATTATCACTTTCGTACTCATGAAAAACGCGTTCAACTTTGCTGATTTATTCATATGAACAGCTGCGCAAATTTAGTTTGATATTTGTACTTCGCTTTGTATTCATGCCGAGCTGTTTTGTTATGGCACTGCTTCACGTTCAATATAAATATAAGCGGGATACAGAGTCGTGATATTTATTGAACGTGTAGCACGCAAAATTAATGGGTCGCGATTCATATCGCAGAATAGCCTAATTTTCTTAAATCCAAAAAAAAAAATAATTAATTGAAAAACTACAATATTTTACAGAATTTTCGTGTAGTTAGAATATTGTGTAGTTTTATTTGTAACATTTTTTTTTAAAATAATTTCTATACTGACGTGATAAATATTGAGCATGTAGCATACCCGTGCGATACACCAATATATTAAAAGGGATCGCAATCGAAATATCACAATATACATATATTCAACATGTGCAGCAGTGCCCTTAAATATAAACACATCCTAAAACGTAATAAAATTACGGGTTCTATGCATTTACATATTCAAATGACGAAAACTTTTCGTAAATATGAACACGCGCGCACGATATGTCCACGGCAGCTGTTTTCAACGAGAAATTTTTTTGAAGCATTTTTGGCAGTGTTTCACGAATAGCATAAACAACTGTTTTCACATGGCGCCAAAAAAAATAATCGATAGGTATAAAATCGCACGATTTTGAAGGCCATCTGAATGGAACTATTCTACTGCAGTTTGCTCAGACGGACGATTATCTACGTCATACTAAATCACGAAGTCGTCTAGAAGATGCGCAAATTGATGACTGATTTTCAAATTAAATCGGTATAATATGGTAGCGTTTGACAGTTAATCTTTTTGTAAGTTGTATCGGTATTAAAAATTTACTCTTGAGTTTGCGCATTGTCTCTATATAATGAAATTCGTGGATTTAAAATCGACTAAAAAAATTTCCCATATGCTAATGTATATTACAACGTCCTCTTTTGATCAATGAAAACGGCAACCAAGTCAAATAATAATGGCTGTCTCAGTAAAAATGCACTTTTTCATTTTTGTGCTTTGCATAGTCTGTTGATTTGAGCTCTTGAGTGAGCTGAAGTTCGTGCGCATGAAGAAGGAAGTCTTTGCTCAAAATTCGTAAAATTTGAAGTTATTGAGACCGAAGCCGGATTGATCTTTTTGGATTTTCTCCGACATTATAGTTTACAGCAGCAAAGTTTTTAAGATACCGACTGGTACGTTGACGCGCAGGGGTCTTACTCCCGACCCAGTTTCTTCAAGTTGTTCGACCACTCTTCGAAAGTTTGGCACATTAGGTACACTTTCTAGACTGAAAATTCTTCGAAGTTTGCAAGCGGGCTCTTCTTTCGAAAGACGCGTCATTTTAATAATAAGGGTGGCGATGGCTGAAGTAGTCTGCACGATGACTAAAAAACCAAAACAGACCTGAGTTCAACCCCAGTTTCTGAATAAAATTATAAAAAAAAAACAAAAAGAAAACATCTGGCATTTTTCTAATGTGCATTAGAGTGTCTTTGTGTGTCAGTGGCGAAGGCATAGTCACTGGTCACTGAGCAATACCGGCTTCAGCTGATAGCAATCCACAATCACATGAGAAAGCTCTGCGTCGTTGGTATTGTGTAGCACCGCCGAAGTAAAATAATAATAAAAATGGCTACTAAACCGAAGCTTCAGCACTGCTACGAGTATAAAAATAAAGAACGTGCTAAAGCAGAGCTGTAAAATAATTAATTAAGCTTCACCTCCTGTCGTTTCTCTGACTATTTCTTTCCTATAGTTCCAGGACAATGCATAGCATGTGTATGGGTCATCTTCTGAGTGCTGGTCCCAGATAAAAAAAAATCGGAATTAATATATGTAACAGCAGCCAACTTCCAGAGTGGCTACTGGCACAAAAAAAAAATTATTCTAAATTTAAAAATTGCATTCTTACTGAGACACCCTTCATACTTGTATAAAATTAAAAAATTAATGCGTCAACTCAATGACACAAATGTATCAGCTACATGAACACCAACAGTGTTGTATCACTGTTGTACACTGTATCCATTTTCTTCTGTTGCCATTAGTTCTAACGGGCTTAAAAACAGATGCAGTGAAAAAGAATGTATACTAATATTTTAACTGGATATTTTAGGAATACAAAATCTGTATAGATTAAAAAATGGATTGAATTACTTTAATAAATGAATTATGACACCTAAAAAAGACAATAGAATAAAAAAATATGGCAAAACTTGTAGTTGTATACAAAATCTTCGTGTGATGTGATTCTACCACATATTGCAATTATGCGATTATGAAGTGAAGTGCTTTGGTACGTATGATTAATGCATTCACTTCTATTAGACACCATTCACTACTATTAAGAACAAAGAATTCAGCTTAATACTGTTATTGTATTTCTTACACAATGCGCACAATATAATAAAAAATGTAATAACACTACTGTCACACACTTATGGTGTTTTCTTTTCAACCAAAAAATGCGTCAGTGTTTAAAAACGTGGTGTTTGTTTCTTAAAAAAGCTTTGCTCTCAGAAAAGGTAGTATGTTTTATTCAACAAATTCACTAGTGGTAGTGGTGAAATCAAACACACATCAATATACATACAGTGCCAGCTCGATAATCCGAAGGTGTGTAATCCGAATTGTCCAGTAATCCGAATTGAATTTAAGACGTATTACATACTCTGTAGTCCGCATTGGTTGAAAGCTCTCTAAACCGAATTTTTATTTCTTTTATTCTCTGCTTTTCTATTATTGTGTATGTTTTTTTACGACACCATGTGTGGAATTTTAAAACTAATGGGACTTCATTGAGATGCAGAGCCTTCTATGATTGATATTGTACATATGTATTTGGGATAGGACGGACAGACCACTGTGCCAGTGTAGGGTGAGACAACATCGTGACCACTGTTCAAATGGAATAACGGACATCGATATTCTTTGACTATGTACAGACGCAGACAGCGATGAAGGAGAAGAGACCATGACAAACAGAGTACACGAGTTATCAAAAAGCAGTGTTCAAACTACCACGGCAGAATTAAAAACAATTAACGCTAAAGAATAAAATGTAAATCCTACACCTATTTAAGTGATAATTTAATAGTAAAATGTAAAATGTAAATCCTAATTATAAATATATAATTTAATTTAATACTTAAAGAAGAAGGATAAACCATACATGTATGTTTTATGTCTTGTTGCAAATAGTTTACTTGTTGAATGGTATTAGTCGCATAATCATTCTCAGAGGTGTGCTTCAGGAGATAACATCCCACTATCATTGTTCCAACAAGAATTGTGTTGAAGAAACAGAAGAAATTCGCACAATAACCAACTTATTTCACCGCAATAATGACTTGCGAATTTCTGAAGATGAAATTCTTAGCTCGATTATTAAGTCTGACAATACTTCGTGTAGTAGTTCGGAATCAGACAGAGAAATCAGAGAATCAGAGCCTATAATTATGAAACACGTTAAAAATCGTGAAGCTATGCAGCCCTTAAATTCTTCATTAGATTGGGCGGAGGAATGAGGTATTCAAAAAGATTACATATTGATGCTGAACAAATTGCGAAACAAAGCCTTGGAAAAATGTACACTAAAAGAGCAACAGACTTGCATCAAAAATTATGTTAAAAAATATAATATTTAAAAAAAGCTTTAATTTCTTCATTCTTGTTTAATAAAAATAAAATAAATTTGTTTTGAAATCCTGGCTTGTGTTTCATTTGCGAATATAGTGAATTATATTACATAATCCACATCCAGTAATCCGAATCGCAGTCTGCAATCATTAATTCGGATTAGCGAGCTGGCACTGTATATCTAGTGTGTAGAATTCCATGTAAGTAATAAGGGTCCTCATGAAAACGATACTGTGCAAACTGAGCATTTTTACACTCGCGCAATTGAACTGTTAAAATTTGTATGGAAATTTATTTGCACAAACTTTGCAAACTTGCCCAAGAATTTTGAATCGTAAACTTACGCTGTTCAATTGTGAATTTTGTACAAAAGCATGTCGTCACTTTTTTCCAAAAAAACTTCTAGTATTATCTTATCACAAATAGCAATTTCTGCAAATAATTTAGACAAAAAAAGCAAATTACAATTTTTAAACAAAAATTTAAATTTTTCGTATTTTATTTAATTTATTTTTAATGTATTTTATTTTGAGTGTATTTCTGGGGCTTTGGTAACCCAAAGACCTGCACTTCGCTGTCTTGCAAATTCCTTCTAATTCCTTATGTTATTTTTTTATAAAATAAAAAAAAATATTTTATTTTAATAAAGAGTTTAGAAAACTTGTATACTTGATGAAAAAAATAACTAACTCTCCACTGTTTAATAGTTTTCTTTTAAAATGAGCATTTTGACATTTAATATATTCCTTCTTTTACTGCACAGCAAATATAAAGTAAGCAAGGGGGTGCAGAAACGAGCTAACAACTTTTTTGTTTAAAAAAATTAAAAAATATTGAAAAAATTGTGTAGGAAAAAAGCTGTTGATAAAGGGAGAGATTTCACTATTGTTTTGTTAAATAAATTACATGTTGTTTTAACAGTTCATTGCCTTTCTATACTTATTTGCTACTGTCGTTGTGTTTGTATTGCTTGTTTTTGAAACAATTCTCAAGACTCATTCTTGTGCATTGTAACTATTTCATCTTGCAGCTAATGTTAAGCATTTTATCTTTCATGGTTTGTTGCACCATGCGGAATTTTCAAAGATTGTTGCAAAAAAACGGGTTTCCTCATAAGGCCCTTTTTAAGTCATTAGAGTAGCATTTTTTCTATAAGAAATACTCTACGAGATACTGTAAATTATTTGTAGATCAAGTCATTCCTTCGTTTGTTATTGCAAAATAAAATCAGGCAAAGTAGATTGAAAATTTAATATTTAAATTATATACAATATGTACTCGTATGTACGCTTACAGAAGTATTGTATGGCGTAAAAACACAGGCGTACAAATTCCTTTCACATGCTGAAAATTAAATTATTATTATTTTTCAAGGCCCTTTCAGCTCTATGCAACACTCAAATGTCCTTCTAATACTTCTTAATTCAAACTCAAAACATGCAAGGATATCCAGTTTTCTTACGCTCTTTTACAACTGGTTTTTGTGTGTGCACAACCATGTACACAGTTACATAGTATTGTGGTATACATACATGTGCACATATGTATGTATGTAGATGTGATTGCATGTATACTTCCTCACACACTCACTAATACTCGTACAGCTTGCCATTCCTTTTCGAAAAATATTTATGAAATGCAATATTTTCTAACAAAATTTCATATTGTATTTGTTAAACTCACATTAGCAGTGAAACAATTCTTATGTGTTCATGTCTTTATGTGTGAGTGCACGAAATTGTGTAACTTTGTATAAAAGTTTGAAAAGCTTTCTTGTCTTGCATACGTACGAGTGCGAGTGCATGAACGACAAACATAATCATAAAAATAAGAAAATTTTACAGTTAGTTAACCCAGTCTTAGTTGTTATGCTTTTAATCGTATGCGATACACACTACTCATACACACATTTGCACTAATAGAAATTCACGCACACATGTATTTACAGTATGGTTTTATCTACGATTGCACATACACATTGTAAAACGCATTTACATACATATACTTACGTATATTTATGTATGTACGAATATTATACAAAGTGTGTCTTTTAGCTGAGTTCATTTAAAATCCGTTGTGATTTGAAGTTTCCCTCATTTTATTTTATTTTATTTTATTTTATTTTTTATTGTCTTGTTAAAACAGTGCGTGTTTTTGTATGACACGAATATTAAGGTGCTCTTGTATGCATATAATCATAAAAATTCGTTCCTTCGTTTACACCTAAAGAAGTATAATATTCACATACGAGTATATTCGACTAAATACGTTTGTAGCTTAAAGCATAAATGTGCAATTTATTATTGGATAACAAGTTTTCTTTGCTGTCTTGCATTTCTGAAGTATGTATTTACTAGGGTATTCAATTAATGCGGGCTGACTTCCAAAACGTCAATTGCTTTGTATTCAAACAAAGTATAGTGTTTCAAAATGCCGTAGTAGCATACATTTTCAAAACGTTACAGACAAGTATCACAAACGCAGCAAAAACGCATTTAGCGCATCAGTTGATGCCTCGACGTTTTATTCCTGCCGTTTGATAATTTATTATAATTATAAAATAGTATAATAAAGAGACTAATATTGTTGAAAAGAAAACACGTTTTGGTAATGTTTCGTAACTTTGTATATCCACGTTGTCTAAATAGAGCAGCAGAACTCTATACAAACTTTGTATAGATACGTTTTGAAAGTCAGCCACGATTTTTATTTAATCGGTTCGGTGAGTGGCTTGAGGATGTTTAATATTTACAATACAAATACATCTAAAATTTCAAAAATTAAATATTATTAAAAATTTCTGTTAGCTCTAGGATGCTGTAGTGCCCGCTAGTCTATCATTATGGTTGTTGCAGTTGTCAATTCCCACCATTGATTCTGTTCTGAAAGAAGTTGTTATTACTATCGTTAATCCAATTTTTTTGTATAAAAATATTCTATTAATTAAATAGTTTTATCTGTTAAATAGTTCGGATATCGGGTTTACAAAAAGAATACACTTAATTCTGTTTTTACGTTTCACGGAAAAAAATTGCGTAAAAAAATTCAGCATCCATACATATATAAAAATTATAGTTTATTATATTAAGAAATTATTATATGAGAATATTTTTTGTAAATATTCGATTTTTGAACATTCAACATTTAGATTTGACTGCACCCTTCACTCTCACTTTCAGCTGAAATTATTTCAGATAAACAATTGAAATTCTCTGTTTTTATTGTGGAGAGTTTTTAATTTAAAATTCTTCAAATGTGGTATAAACAGACGTTTTTCTAACAAAAATATTTTGTAATCTCGTTAAATCAAATTCGCGTAAAAACAGAATAAGGCAAAATTGGGGGTGCTATTGAGGAGTGAAGGTGTTGACTCTGCAACCAGAGGATTCGCGGTTAAAATTTTCTTTAGACTTTAAAATGTCTGTCTATGTAGAGCATAGTAACAGTGCGCTCCTTTTGCGGCATTTGAGGGCGAAGGAAAATAATAAATATAACAATTTTCTTTTAGTTTAAAAAATACTGCGCCATCATAATATCGCAGATGCAGCAAGTCTGCTTTGCAAATTCTCAAACATATTCAACAGCAGAGTTGTGTATGCTTCTCAATCGTAACTCTCTCTTTACAACAGTTTTGGTCCAATTCATTGCAAAATTAATAATTTTTTAATTATGAACAGAACATGTCTTGAAGCAATTCTTCCACTTATGAAACGTTCCTCACATTGGATATCTATTCTCGTTTTGGTATAGTTTCACTTAATTTTGATAGCAGACTATTTGAATTCTATTGCCGATTTAGGTGTTGTTAATACAAGTTGTACTTGGCGAAAACAACTTTTTAAATAATTTTAGAGTAATTTCCACAGAAACTACTTTTCTAGACAAGTACTACTTGTATTACCGTAACTGCACATTAATCATCAATAATAAATAGTCAGTTTTCAAATAATCGAATAGAACCTTAATTCAATGAATACCCTGGTATTTACATATGCGTGATGGCTGCATTTTAATGCAACTTATTTCATGCTACAATATGTTAAGTTGCACGTTTAGATAACTTTGTATTTATTTTACCGTTTATTAAGGTAAATTATCTTTTTAAGTATTTTACACCCTCGATAACAAGAATTTAATCAAGTTTGTATGCATGTTGCTTCTTTTTGTGAGTTTGCAGTCTAGTTAACTCATTGGATACAAAAAGCGAAGAGCAGTAATCCAATACTTATGCATAATGTCTAAATTTTACTTGGTTAATTGTTCGTATTATTTGCGCCCAAATTTATGCAACAATTTGCAAATTGACCTTCACGAATAACAGAGTTACAAAAACAAAAAAAAAATATGAGCCATACAGAAACAAGAAATATGAAATAATTGATGCGATATTTAAAAAATAAATTATATAGGCAGGCATACTAACTTTGTACCTCTAAATGCCGCGTTCACCACTTTTAGTGTGTTGTTCACTTGTGTCACTGCGCCACCGTTTATAGTCATTGTACTTCCGAGATAGTAGAAACTATATACAAATGTACATACTAGTTAAATCTTTATAATAAAAGGATTGCACTTTTTTATATTATAATATTGAAATGAAAATATTGACTTTTTATTTTATAATTAAATTTTCTTTTTGTATTCTTCAAATATATTTGAAAGACTAAAATATTTCAATATATTTTCAATAATCAAAAATGAAAATTCATATAAAAATTGCCTGCTTATAATTTATAAAACACAGTATTATATATAAAGTAAAAAATTTTTTTATTATAAACAAAAACCAATTTTCCTGAAGAAGCTACACAAAGGAGTAGAGTATTGAAATAAATATAAAATATATAAAAAGACCTTAGGCTTAAAATAATTAGTGTTATTAATATAAAAAAAAAAAAAAAAAAAAAAAGGTCAAAAAACTAGAAAAATTATAAAGTATAAAATATTATATGCATATGTATATAACTTACTCGAGTGCTTGATATTGTAGTATGAAATTTTCCGTGATGCTATTGTTGATTCTCATGGTTTTAATTTGGGTGATAGTTATTCCACGTTCCACAAGGTTTCCTAGACGGCATGTATGTACTACAATAGAACTATTTAATGGTTATCAAAAATATAAATTAATTTAAACTTAAAATTTTATTTACATGTGATGTTAAATGGTGTATCTTTGTGTCAGTTATTGTAGGCAGGTTTCAGTGGTCACTGAACAGTACCGGCTTCAGCTGTAACCAGTCCATAGGTACATCAGAACGCCCTCCTTCGTCGGTATTGTGTAGTACCAGCGAAGTAAAATAACTACTAAAAATGACTCAAACGAAGCTTAAAAAATTTAATACGTCTCCTTGAAGTTTGAGGCGCTTCAACACTGCTATAAAAATGAACGTGCAAAAGCAGACTTGTGAGATACTCGTAGTGATGCTACAATTGCTGTAATTTCTCTAACTATCCCTTTCATCTAGTTCCAGCACAATGCATCGCATATGGTAGGGTCATCACCTGAGTGCTGGGCCCAGATAAAAAAAGAACAATACGAGCTGGAAAATGGTTATGTAGCATCTTGAACTACACTGAGTTCTAAGATGACAGAAAAGGCAAGATCCAATCAGAGATCAAATGTGGTTCCACGGGTATATACTGAGTATTGGTTTAATAATGGATGTACTACCACCGGGCTCAACTTGAGCCACTGTGGATCACAAATTTGCGGCTACTTTACGGTGTTTAACGCCTGATGACTGATGCGTCTATGTCATCAAGTCGAAGTTTACGGTCTTAGTGTACTTTGTGTCGACATCGAAAGGTTGAAGTTGGTGGATCGGTTTTCGTTACTACTTAAAGTTCCGCGGGAAAAATTGTTTTAGTTCCAATCCATCCCCAATCTTTTGATATGTGGCCCGGCATGACTCGATACTAGTCTAAGTGCTGTTGCTTTTCAACAGTAGTCACCGTATTATATTCCTGTATATGCAAGGCTCTTTGTGCTCATAGGGGCGGTGGCGAACATCAAGGAATTCAGCCGGGGTTACACGCTAAGCGCATTTAATCTTAGATGTAATCTGCATTAGTGTACTTTTGCGTCAGTTGATATTGGAAGGTTTCAGTGGCAAAAACATAGTTACAGGTCACTGAAATGTACCGGCTTCACCTAATACTAATTCATAAATAACAAGCAGCCGCATTCGTCGCTATTGTTTAGCAGAATCAACTGCGAAGTAAAATAATTAATAATAGAGTTACTAAACAAAGCTTCAAAATTGAATACGTCTCCTTCAAAGGCTGCTTCAAAGAAAAAATTGAGGTTGTAAAAATAATCAAGCTTTTCTTTGTGAACGGTTTTATACCAGTCATGTCTATCACGGTCCCTTCTCTATAGAAGGCAAGACATAGTAGTAGGTAATCATTGCCTGAGTGTTACTTTTATTTAAAATAAAAAACGTAAAGCAAATTTGATAATTGTGAATTAACAACCAATAGCAACTCCCATTCTTTTACAAATTTTCAGTTTTAATTTTTTGAAATGAAATTATTAAAACAGCGCAATATTTAAAACTAATCACAAATAAAATTAAATAATCGCGGCTAAGTGTATATGTAATTTCTGATATTGGATTTTCATAATATTTAAATGTATTCATTAAATTATAACAATATTTTTTTTTTTGGTTACGAGGAAACCATAAATTATGAAAAATTGTAATAATAATTTAGCGTGCAACAGTTGAATGAAATGAATAAATGAGTTAGTTTATAGTTGGCTTTTTATTGATAAATTTTATTTTATTAAATTTTTAATATTCTACAGAATTAAATTAATGAAAACGAGTTGAAATATTCTTATTTTTAAAGCATTAAATTGCGTTTAAAATGTCACACCATAAAATATATAAAAAATTTCAATTAGTTCTGCATTTTCAATAACCAGCTCTCTTAAAATTACCCCTTCCACAATGTAATAAAAGATTCAATAGCATTCGGGATTATACACACTTGATTTGCTTAACAAATTTAATTTTTTTAAGAAGCCCTTCTGAAATAAATCAAGTAGAAGGAAATAAAAAATCAACATCCCTTCCTCTATTAAGGAAGACCTAGTATTTGAAATATTATATTTATAAATTGTTTTTCTCATTATAAATATGCTTAGCAGATGAGTCGTTTTAAAAGAAAACGAATTATTATTTTTTAATGGCAGAAAGTTTAAGCACGCTGAATTATTATCCATATTACAGCATAAATAATAATCAGGTCAGTTTTAAGTACATGCTCAAATTCATCACCCATATAATAATTATGAAATTATGCTCGAATGGTTTGCATGCCGTTGCACTTGCTACAACATATCGTGCATTGAAATGCAATACAATGTTGTTAATATTTTTGTTATTGTTTTTTTTTTATTGAAAAGCTTTGGACGACATGTGCTGTCAATATATTTTTTAGAATTTTTTTGACCAAAGTCGAGGGTTTTAATTTAATAATTTTGCTCCAGTTGTGAAATAATTATCTTAAGTATATCCGAAGTTATAGCATGTAGCCTGATCACTGAACAGTAACAGCTTCAGCGGTATCCAATCCACAGGCACATCAGAATGCCCTCCTTCGTCGGTATTGTGTTGCACCGGCGAAGTAAAATAATTATTAAAAATGGCTACTAAAAACGAACCTTCAAAATTTAATATTTACGTCTCCTTGACATCATATATGTTACAACACTGCTATAAAAACAAATAACTTGCAGTGTTGTAAGATAGTGAAACTTCACCTCCTATCATTTCTCCTACAATCCCTTTCCTCTAGTTCCAGCACAATGTACCGAATGTGTAGGATTCAAAAAATTTTTATTTATATGGTATTTATTATTTTACTTGCGTAACAAAACATTTTATATGACGATATATTTTTATTTATTGGGTACGAGTGAAAGTTTTTATTTGAGAATGGAATTAAAACATTGAGAAATTTGATACTTATTTTAAAATAGAAAAAATACGTAAACAATTAAGATGCTTGTGACATTGTATGTATGTTACGTTCCTTATGAAAACGGTTATATTAGAGAAGAAACAGGTGGTGAAGTGAAAGAGTAGTATTTAATTCTCAGTTTTTTTTTCCATGTACACCAGCATAGTGTCTATGAATATTAGAAAATTTTTGGAGTAGGGTTTGAACTCATGACTCAGGCAACAGCACCCTCTACACTAAACTTTATTTTTGTAGGAAATTAATTATTTAGCGTAAGGTACGTGGGTAATACAGATAGTTAAGTTACATATAGTAGCGCTGATAAAGGAGTCCATCTCATTGACGCCGCACTTCGATACCTCTACGAAATAGCGATTTGTGGATTCAACCTTTAGGGCCGGACAATGGCAGCAGAGGTGTTATTTAGATTAAACTGTGATATGGTTCTAAGGAGGATCTTTTAAACACCTGCAAAGCTATGAATTTGTGCACTCAAAAACTATTTCTTCAGTATGCGCCAAAAATTAATTACAAATTCTATAATTTTTTCGTTTATAAAAATATTTTTTTTATTATTTTTATTTTTCGGATTATATAAATAACACCTGCAGAATAAATAATGTAGAGATTCACAACTGAACGAAGAACCAGAATAATAGATTTTTATTATTTAAAACACCGATCAGTTATTTTAACGAAAAGCGCATAATGTCGACATTTTAACGTCCGAATTTCGCCCTCTGAAGCAATGATTCGGTGCTTAGTTCATCGTCAAGACGCACATGACACCGTAAGAAATTTGCCTCGAAGCGTTACACTACGTCTAATTCGCAATGCGGAAAATATTGAACCTGTAGGGCAAAATCTTTGAAAATTAAGATGGTAGAGCTGTAACCGTAAATGGAAAACGGTATCAGCTTTTGTTATTTTTTTCTTCCGGCTCCTAAAAATAGCCGTGAGATGCGGTTTCAGCAGAATGAAGCAACTGCCCGAGGCACAATTGCACTGTTAAATAAAATTTTTGGAGAGCAAATAATTTACTTACGCTAAAAAAATTTACATTTTGTAGATTTTATAATCTTAAAAGAAAAAATAAAAAAGTTGAATTAAAAAAATATATAAACGAAAAAGTTCTAATACTTTAAACCCCTCTACAAGTATGTTAAAATTTTACAAAATTTTAGGCTAAGAAATTAAAAATCTAAGTCTGGTTTAAATTAAATAATATTTATTTGAATGAATCTTAATATAAAGCGATCACTAAGTTCCCCTCCAGACTATGAAGCTTTTGCTGCGAAACTTTTGAGTTTCTCGATGAGAGAGGAAAGAGGAGTGCAAAAGCGTACATGAAGTACATGAAACTTATTCAGAATGGCAATTTTATTCATTATAAATATTGACTGATACTTAAAATATAAAAATATGAGTAAGTGAAATTAAAATATAAAAATATTTTGCACTTGTTTACGACTTTATTTACACATTTTTTACAAGGAAATTTCTTAGAAACATGGAAAATAAATTAAATGCTAGTGCCGTTTAATACAATGTAAAAAAATATATATACAAACATACTCGTATAAATTTCATAGTTTTTCTTTAATAATATAACTTCTGTATTCTGCGAATGTGTACATTATTTAACACTTAACGAATACATGAGTAAATAAATAGCAGTGATAAAAAAAGTAGAAAACTATCAATCAACTGAAATTTGAAACATCATTTCATTTAAAATAAAAATAAAACCTTGTTTTACTCATAGAATTTAATAAATTTGGAAATAGAGATTGAAAAATTGAGAAAACATAACATCAGCAACAACGTTGTGTTTAAATTTACGTAAGTAGCTGCCATTGTAGTGGCAGGTGGCTAAACACTGACCAAGGGCTGAGCACTTAGCGCATTGACTCTGCTACCAAAAAAAAAAACGTTGATTCAACCGCCCATCAGAGAAACAGTTTTCCGATGTGTCTGAGGTGTCGCCATGATGTTATTTTTTTTAAAAATTATTGGATCAACATAACACTCTGCAATGCTGCAACTCTGCTTTACACGCTTATATCTTTCTTGTCACTTCTCTACAGTATGTCTTTGCAAATATTGTAGTTCCGGTGCAATGCATTGCATAGTAGGGGACATCGCCCAAGCAGTGAACCAACAGAAAGAGAAAAAAAACTAAATCGTTAATAAGTTCTATCTAACATAGAGAAGTATTAAGTTATGTGGATCCAATATTAATATCTTAAAATTCATGATATTGCTGCCGTTTAGCGAATCATAAATAACTGCCATAAAATAATGATGTTAAAAATTATTAATGCATCTAAAAGTTGAAGTTAAGAAACAGAGAGTTTGCAAAGTTTGTATCTTAAAGAAGCAGCACTTAGGGAATTAAGATATCTGCAGGGAATGATGACAATGATGATTCTTTTTAGGTTACTGTATAGAAGTAACAGAAATGGTGAACTGATAAAATAACACTACTTTTGTTAATTTGCAAAACATTGATATCTTTAAGCGAAATGAGAGGAATTTGCTTTATTATTTGACTTCGCCTACATTGTTCAAATACTGGAAACTGAAGAAAAGCGATTTTTAGACTTGTTATGATTTTTATTTAAGCATAAGTATATGATGCAAAAACATCGTACCGAATACGAAAATGTTAAATGTTACTGAAATTTGTGAACATTTCATCAAGAACGGTGCTTTGAACACTAATGTTTTTTTTTTAACAATTTATGTACGAAAAAGTACTAGAAAACAAAAAAACTACTTGAAATTGTTAAAATTTCAACTTTTATTTGTAATTAACTTTTTTAAGAGTTGTTTTTGAGACTTAAAGATCAGCTATTTTTCTGTCAAAAACTTTTTTCAAACCTATTTTTTTTTTCTTAAATAAGTGGTAACTTTTTCATCGCCTGAAACTTGGTCTTAAATTAAGGTCTTTAGAGATAGCATTATTATAGTACATACAACATCTGCGGACTTGGCTTAAAATCCACAATATGTGAGTTGGTCTCATAAAAAACTGGTTAAAACGCACAAAGATTACATACTTGGCCGTTCTATGGATTAAAGAAAATCGGTGTTGTTCTTCGTTTTATACCCAGTGTAGTTTATGTTACGTTAGGTTACGTGGCGGAACCTTCTCGATGGAGAACAACACACTTAGGCCAGAGTTTAGTTCCATTATATCACCACAAGTAGATTACGGAGGTCCCATAACAATAGTAAAAAATTAAAAAAAATTTATTGAAAATTTGAATTCAAAATAGCGTACGGTATGTGAAAAAAAAAACGTTTTATAGACGACTATTCATATAAAACCAAAGCAAATTTTAGTTCATCAAATTGGAAGTTCATCACATCGGTATTGTGTAGCACCGGCGAAGTAAAATAATAATAAAAATGGCTACTAAAACCGAAGCTTCAGCACTGTTACGAGTATAAACAAAGAACGTGCAAAAGCAGAGCTGGAAAATAATTAATTAAGCTTCACCTTCTGTCGTTTCTCCTACTATCCCTTTCCTATAGTTCCAGCACAATGCTTCGCATGTGTAGGAGTCATCTCCTGAGTGCTGGTTCCAAATAAAAAAAAAAAATATTCAATGAAAAATATTTTTAGTAGTACATATGTGCAGTGGACGTAGCAGTTGTGCCATTTCATGAAGTTGTACATTGGTCTAGTTATGCTATCTAAAGAAATCAACTATTTACCAAGATATTTATTTTGTCAAGGCAGATTGGGTAACTCTTACACGGTACAATGCACTCCGATAAATTTTAGATGATTTGAACAACTTTAGACGATTGAACACACCATTTGCAACCCATAGAGGCAATGTTCTAAGACTTTAGCCAAGTCCTGTATTGGCTATTCAAAACTAGTTTATTTAATAATATTTAGTTAAATTTTGTCTATTAGTGTAGGTTCGCTTGCACGTAGACACACTTTTCTGTTTCACTAGAAGGACTGAAGATCTGTGTTACTATGCTCGTTTAAAATATTTAAATTCAAATTTTAATGGTATTTTCATAAGGTTTAAGATTTAAATAAATAAATAATAAATGTACCTTAAACTTTTGTTAAATAGGTTATTGCTCGAAAAAAACTTCATCACGTGTTACATTTTTAACTTAATAATTATAAAGAAAATAATATCTTGTAATTCCCATATGCAAGACTAAAATTTTAAATATACAGTTCGATGATCTACAAATGTACGTACCGCAATTGCAATGCTATTTCAATAATCTTTTCTGCCTGTGCGTACGCATATGTGCCATTCACATTCAAGCCTGCAGAAATAATGTGATTTTTATGTTAAAATTAATTTCGAATAATGCAGTTTGTATTGCAGTTATTAAAAGTTATTGAAATGCTAAAGTAAAGTTATTCAGTATATTTGCAAATTGTATTTACTTTACTTTTGATTTGATTTCTTTCAGTTTGTGTTTTACAAATATTTGAATTTTGCCTGAGAACATTAAATTGCAAGTATTTATCCAAGTACTGGCTGTAAATAGTTAAATATAGATTTATTAATTCCAAGTATTATTCTGCAATTTTCAAAACCATGTATTTAATTTTTGTTGGTTATTAAGTACGTTGTATTGTATACATTCATATGCACACAAAAATTTATCACAATTGAACGCATTTTGAAGTTATTTGCTATTTCAAGGTCTTGCTATACGCGTATAACAAGAAGAGGCAATTTGCTAATGAAGTAGAAGTTGAAATTTCATTATATTTGTTTAAGGTATTACAATTAAAAATGCAATCGTTTTGTTCTTTAATTCAATCATTTACATATTGCTGAATACATTTTTTTCATCTGCTTTTGTTTGCCCGTATAAAATACAATAAATATTGCAATTTTAAAAATTCTCCAAACTTATGGAATTTAAAGCATCATTGAATTCTTAAACAAAAATTTAATTTTAATTGATTTGGTATCATGTAAAGTAGTTTGTGTGGATTTAATTTTAGAAAGAGTAACACTCAAGCAATTGAGATATCTACAATCAATGACGATACTGTCTGTCACCTTCTTATTGGAAACGGATAGTTAAGAGGAGACAAGTGAAAAAGTTATAGAGCAGAACTTCATTTGAACACAAATGTTTCCAGCTAGAGAGGCAAGACCACTAAGAAATTTGTCAACAGCAGCTTCAGATTGCTAATGCTGCGATTGATAGAATAAATAACTATGCTTCTACACTTTTCATAATTATGTAGAAATAATTTATAAAATATACTTAAAAATTTAATTCATGGTCAACCATTTAACTAAATAAATTAGTAGAGAGTTTTAGACGAATGATACTATTCGTAAAATTTTAACTAAAAAAGCATATGGCTTTTTTTAGAAATGTATTTACGACAATCTCTGTTGCATATTTTCGTTTCATATTTTTTTTAATTTTCCCGCTATAAGAATCAGTGATTTCAACCCAATTTTCGAAAATCATCATTTAAGACTATTTCCGCTATGATCCCTTTTGACCAGAAATTTGATTGGAAGAAAATGTTCGCTAAAGCGTAGAAGTCTCGATATAAAAACATTCGCTAAATTATCAAAATATTTTAAAAATAAAAAGATTAGCAAAACGAACTACGAGTATGTGCGAGTATTAGCGATAATTTCTCCGAAATAAACATTCGATAAATGGTAAGACACTTTGAATATGCGAAAGCACCAAATAAAAAAATTTTTTTTTTGATGAAAACAAAAGCAAAAAACAAACAAAAAGATAATGACCTTCTTCAGCAAAAAGTTTACTATCGCTGATCGATGTGCACTATGTGTCTAATTTATTTAAAAATTAGCGACAAAAATTTAAATTTTAAACTTTTGCTTATTGAAAAAAAAAATCACAATTTAATTCCTATCAGTTGTTGTCAAAAGGTTTCAGTGACGAAGCCATAGTCACTGGTCACTGAACAGTACCGGCTTCAGGTGATAGCAGTATTACAATCAAATCAGAGCACCCTCATCCTTAATTCAGTCTTAGTGACATCTTAAATGGTAATAAGATTATCGCTTTTCTTTTCATTTCATTTCGCTCTAAGGTCTAATGTTTTTCCGAAAATTTAAAATCTAATAAAATTTCTGCAAGCACCATGTAACGTACGGATGGAAGGATTTTTATGAAGGGAACTCCAAATCAAACGGTGCATTTGCAACATTAGCGAAACAACTGACCTTAAGATATCCAAGTAAAAAAGATGCATTAGCAAAACTAATGAATGGTCTGCAAGGACTACGTATTTATCTAATATATACACAAAAATAAAAATTATTCATCTGTTTATTTTTTATGATTTATGCAGAACTTTGAGAAAATTGCCAAACTTATTTACATAGAGCGATTAAATAAGTCAAAGCCTTAAATTTTTATTAAAAGCTCTTCAGAATGGTGTGCATTTTAACTCCGACTTTTTTCTGGTATCCTACTTATGACCTTTATGGTATGAAAATATACACTTCTGTAGTGAAATAAAAAAAAAATCTTAATCTTAATACTTTTTTTTAACCATCTACAGCGAATGCGATATTTATTTACTTCTTTATATATTCGGTATATAAATAAAGAAAGAAAAATTACAAAAATAAAAACAACATTCAAAACTAGTGATATTTACTTGACCTCTTGAAAATAAAGAAGTTAAAAAAGGAAACAAGCACACGAACAAATCCAAATGAATAAATGAAAGAAGATAAACACACAAACGTTAACAAACAGTCAGTCACATGTTTGTTGTTACTCGTAAATGCGCTTTACGGTATAGTAGTTGTTATTTTTGTATTTGTAATCGTGTTCATATACATGGAAAACGTAAGCTCTACTACAAACCACCAACTGCTGCCTGATGGTATGTTTTAAATTTTTAGTCGCCAGGTCAGATGTTTGTTTCGTCCTCTTCCTAATGTGTACGAGTATGTTGGTTGGTCGTAACAGAAATATTTGGTAGTGTTACTGGTTGCTTAACAAAGCGGATAAATCCACATGCAATTGCAAATGCTGTATCCTTTTTTATATCGTAATACACTCACATGGAACAGCTTTTGTCAACATCTCCTCCTACACGTTTGCACACACATACATATATACATGCATACAAACTTATACATATATAAACAAATAGCTCTTGTTTTATTTTACTTGTACAAATACCAACATACTTGCAAGGACGTATACGTACTTGTGCGGGTATGAATATACTCACACTTGGCTTTTATAAGCAAAATAAAATGCAAATTGTAAAACTACATATTCATGTTCTGTTCTGATTGCTTTTTCGTATCACAGTCATGGTAGAGGCACTTGTATACATTTAAATGTGCACAGAGTATTTCAATTGAATATGTTATACTATTTACGAAGTCTATAAATTTAAAATGTTTTAAGATATGCTAATGATGGGATTACATTTTATTTGAAAGTAGTTTTCATCACTGCCCTTCATTAAAAGTATTTTATCTTTTAATATGCAACTTTTGGAATACAGATACTATTAGAAGCAAACTATCTGAAAGAAAAATAAATTAATGAATATACTGGCAGCAATGCAACTATACACCTATTAATCTAGGCGCAAAAGAAAGTCAAACTGCATACTTGGCTTTTCATTTCCCCATCTTTTGTCCGTTTGAAAGTACTTCACATTTCTAAACGATGATTATTTTAAATATTTCTTTTCCTCTTAAGATAAAATGGCTGCTAATATTGGTATCAAATTATAGAGAAGAATCTATGAATATCACATTTACGTCCCCTGAAATGAATAACAAAAAAATTTCCTTTGTGAAAAATATCCTTCCATATCCTCAAAAGTTGCCACAAAAAAATTATATACTGTAGCCTAGTAGTAGCTAATCATTAGCTGAGTGTTACTACTCTTTATAAAAAAAAGTTATTGAAATATAGTGGCGGTGCTTATCACTGAAATTTTCTAGATTTTAAGGAAAAAAATCGAGACAAAACTGTCCATAAAATCTTTTTTTATTGACTTGTTAACAGACATTTCTTTATTTCTATATTAAATCTGTATAGAAATTCATTTTGTACGACGAGGAGAAAGGTCGCAACTTTCGAACTAGGAGAGATAGATTCATAAAATTGCGAAGTCTTATTCAGTTGACTTAAAGCCAGAACATATAATTCTTTTTGTGGAGACATTCATGGATATGGAAGGACATTTGTTTCACTTTTTCTTCAGGGAACATAAAGTATATAGTTTTATAATATTCTATAGAGTTTTCTCCTTTTTTTAACTCCCAATATTCCTTAACAACTATTTTTTCTTCATAAGACAAAAAAAATATTTAAAATAAGCATTCGTAGGAAATGTTAAGTCCTTGTTAAGATGAGAAAATAAAAATCTAATTATGCAGTTTAAATTTGTTTTGCGCTTAGATTAATGGGCTTATAGTAGCGTTGCCCCAAAAAGAATCAAATCGATCAAATTTGTCGCACAGTATGATAGAACACGTAAAACAACCTTCGTTTCAGTTTTTATATTCAAAACAAAGACAAATGTTTGTTTTTTTGTTTTATTAAAGTGTAGTTATGAGAATAAAAGTTCTACTTATATAAAAAAAATTAAGCTAAAGTGCTAAAAATCTGTGTAATTTCCAAATAAATCTTTTTAAGACAAGCACTACTTGGTAACTTTATTCAGTCCAGTCTAAATAGTTTAAAATTTTATTGGAATTTATAAAAATAATTGTTCTTTTGATTAGCTGACAAAGCTCCTGCCGTTTGTGTATCTATTTTATTTGAACTTAACTTATTCTTAATTTT
This sequence comes from Dexiosoma caninum, assembly GCA_963924685.1. NCBI lineage: Eukaryota > Metazoa > Arthropoda > Insecta > Diptera > Tachinidae > Dexiosoma > Dexiosoma caninum. The sequence continues at coordinate 91,205,422 of OZ004725.1, forward strand.
TCACTCTTTAGTTATTTTATTAACTACAGCATCTAATTTTATTTGACTAGAATGGAAGAAAAATAGCAAATGCTTAAAATTTCTAATATGGTTATAAATTTATAAATTTTCAAAGCCGCTGTTGATGGTTCCTATAGAATTCAGTTCTGTTCATTCTCATTTGAATAAATAAGGTTTTTCTTTGCAAATTTCTTACACTATTAAAGCGTAAGAAACTGCAGAATCATGCAGAATTACCTTTAGTTTTGTGTTTATTAATTAACTAATTGCATAATTTCCGAACTTTACCACACTAAAAATTAATTAAATTAGATCATTTCAATTTTATCTTAAGAGCTATAACTTTTCGTTTATATTCTTGGATAACTTTGCTGCAATATGAGAAGTAAGTAAATAGCCCAACTTGTATAATGCCTTCAAGAATGTTATTCATGTAGTGATTTTTTTACCAGTAACAAGAATGTATTTATATCTTCTTCACACTAATCTTGTAAGCTGTAGGATATTTTAAAGTAAATAAGATATTACAAATTATTTAAATTCCATTCTTTATGATGAATGAATAAAATGTTTTAGTATGATTAACCAGGAATGAAACTGACAAAGGCATTATTGCAATTGTCCTGAATTTTCATAGGGGCGGACTACCTCTTATCTCGGTTCAGCATGAAGAGGGTTGAGATGTCAAGATATTCAATGCGAAGGTTTCGTTTTGCATGATATTAGCAGACGTGTCTTTGTTTCAGAATTTTTGTGTTCGATTGACACTAGTCTAGTCTCACCATCCCCAGTGTTGAATTTAATGAAGAGAGTTATACTGAGGTTAGACCAATTATTGATCTAAGGGCAAAAGAGATAAGGCGACCAGACTTTATATTGTCTGCAACAAGGTTTCACTTTTAAAATTTTTTTAAGCTTTTATCAATAGCGGTCGTTTTCCGATACAACTGGATTAGGAGACCCAAATGTATTAGGTGAGCTATCATCTAGATTGACCGACTATTTAGTTTTTTCTTGCTTCTGTGCAAATCTTGAGTAAATATTTCGCTGTTATATTTTGCCATGTATTCGCCCAAGGGTGAACAGTTTTAAATAGTTTTATTTTAAATTAAGTTTTGATTTGAAGTTTATATTTAAACCTCGACGAAGTAATAAGGCATGATTGTATGACCCCACTTATTTTACACCCCCTAAAGAGGTACTATCATAGAACTTATGTCAAGGAATATTTATCAAACAAAATAATGAAAATATTTCAAACTATCTTATCAAACTTTCAAAAGTAATGTGTACAGAAATATATTCATTTACATATGTATATGTTCGAAATTTTAAAGATTTTGGTTTTCTTTATTTATGATTTAATAATTTTGGGTTTGTAAAAGTCATACGTGTAGAAGGCACACAAGCTTTTATATTGCCACTTTAATGCTGTTAAAGTTTTCAATTTAACGAGGGTAACGAGGGTATTGAGCTAAAATATTAATTAATAATTTGTTTTCTACATTTTGACAGCGCGTAACCTGCAAAAGGATCAAAACGGCGCTCCTTGGTTCTTATTAATTTTTCACAACATTTTGTGGGTTGCTGAACTATTCTCCGGAATGTAACTTTCAGTGATGTTAACTTTCTTATTTCGATTTGTGTACAGCCTTTTAAACAAAAATCACCGTGTTTAGGTAAAATTACCTTACGAAAATAATAATATTTTGTTATAAAAAAAATTAAATATATGTATTAAATACAGCAAGAAAAACTTAGAGTAAGAAGTATTAATAATAAAATAAAATACTAAAAATTCTTTAAAGTTAATGTATGTACTTTTTAATATTTAAAGCTTCGCTAAAAATATTCTTCAGTCATTTATTTCAGGTATATAATTTAATTGCAACTGCCGTTTGTTTGTTATGAAAAAACTTCTACGTTTAAATTTTAAAACTTTTTAATTTTAAAAATTAACACAAATACCGTTCGGATGTTTTCATTTTGTAAAATACGATAATTACTGTAGGGTTGACATCACTGGATGTGTATTCTCTTGTGTATTATTTTATTTTTCATTTCATATAACAACTGCCTGTCTTTAATTTTTTCTAGTTTGACTTGACTTTGATACCTCCGACTACTCAAAACTATACATTTTCTTCCTTTTTAATATATTCGGTCTTGATACAGACTTTCTTGAAAGTTTATCAATAATTTTTTGGAGTATTCCATATTGTTTTTTACTAACCCAAGACCGTTGCAAGAAAATAATGACTTATCGCAACTATGTTTTTCTGATATTAAATATTTTAACTGCATGATTTTAGAAAAGTAAAGAAAAAAAAATTCGTTCGTATATTTATATTGATAATAGTAGTAAAATTCCAAAAAATAGTTATACCGTAGTTGCTGTCTTGTTGATTGAGTGATTAGTCTGATAGCTGCGTACAAGTTCCATTCCTGTCGTGGGCCAAGTCCGTCGAAAATATTTTTTTTTACATTTTTCTTTTTAAATTTTATTTTAAAGTATTAAACCAAATATATGACTGTTTTGATATATCGGAATTGCAAGAATTACACACTTCTACATACCGTGAAAACAAATTTATATGGTGTTCTTTAATTTCGTGTGCATTATAGGAGACTTTAACATAGGAAACTGACAGTGAGAGATTTTTGAATGCTACAGGATTTATATCTTTAATAGATGCACATGGAGCAACTATGAAACATGGAACACATACTGACTGAATTTGTTCAAATTGTAATAAAGTAATAGTGAAAGTAAAATTTATCCAACAAAATGCAAAAATCGGAAAAGATTTCAAAATGGTTATAAAAATCCAAAAACGGAAAGATTCGATATATTTGAAAGGCAGAAAGTTTTAGGTTTCGTGAAAGAGTTATTTTCAGTACAATAAACGTTTCGAATACATATTATACACCTTTCTAAATAAAGTTGTGTTCGTAAAAATAGAACATACACAACTATAATTTTTATATACAAAATTTTCTGGTAGTTAAAAGTGTGCTTATTGAACGCACACTTATGCTATTCAGTGTAGATATATACAATCTGTAATATATGCAAACCTTTTTACATTTTGTTTTATTTATTTGTATGTATTTCGTCTTTGAAATTGAAAAAAGAAAATATTTTCTGGTTTTCGTGCTACCTTCTTCTTCATTCTAAAGAAGGATATACATATTTTTACATTCTGATATGGATTCAAATTAAATGTACATGAATGTAACAAAATCCAAATACCCTGAAAGTAGCAAAAAAGAAAAGAAATAAACATTTTACATTTTGAAATATTTAATCTCTGACAGTTCGTTACTTTATTTGGTTAAGTGTGAAATTCATGTGCTACTTGTACCATAATCCGTGATATAGATCTTGCATTTTATTATTCGTCCTGTCTTTCCCAGTTTATAACTGCTTGCTTTTCGGCTGCACAACATTCAAGTGCGATTTTCTTTGCCTAGAAACATTTTTAGTGAGGTGACCCCAGTGGATAATATATTTTTTACTTGCCTGCAAATGAACAAGAAAAAAATATTTATTTTATCTGTACATCTAACAATATGTTGACTGATTTGTTAGTTTATTTTTCTGCTTGTTCATATCTACTTTTGGAAAACATTTGTTTTATATTCAATTCTGAAATGAATTTTATTTAAATTTAGTTTATTTTTTGGTAATAATTTTTCCGACTTGTTTATTTCGATTGTTACATTTATTAAATTGATATATTTTGTGTGTACATTATTTGTATTTTATGCGATGTGTGTTTTTATCTACGAGCACCTTTGGATTTCTCCATGTGCTTTTGTATTTTGTTACACAGTTTTTCCGTTTCCTTCTTTTTACTTTAGTTGGTAATGGTTGTCTGTTTGTTTAATGAATTTTCCATGAAAATGTGTATATCAAATGGCATACTTCACTGCATCAATTCTGTGATATATTCATTGATTCTAAAATTTATTACACAGTTTATTTTACATTCTATTTTTGTCCAGAAAATTTATGCTTTATTTGAAGTGCATTCTCTGGTTTAAAATAGAATGAATTAAAAAAAAAGAAACGAAAATCACAATTTTTTTCGATAACTATTGATTATTTTAGCCGTTAAAGTGGTGCGAAGTACTGATATATTTTGTGAAAATTTGTTAGATAAGTAAATAAATAAATTTGTGATGAATAGTCTTTGGCAAGTTCTTTAACATAATGTTTCAGTATTTTTCTAAAATCTGTTAATTATATTGGTATTTTACACTAATTCTGGTGTTTATTTTTAATCTTGGGTATATTCAAGTACTTGATGTCCAACACTAAATACAGCAGGTTTACAACCAGAAATTGGAATTTTTAAGGAGAGATTAACAACCGATTTAATAAAAAAACAAACGCTTGGTAAACAACCAAAAATAATTTCGTATATTTAAAAATTAACGCAATTTTTGAACAAAATGTAGATCAAAAGAACACAACCCTTAAACTGGAAAGATCTGGCAAGACTTTAATGATGAAGTGAAAATATATTTAATTTTTGAAAAACTACTCTACACTAAAAGTATTGAAAGTTAGATCTCTTCGTTCATTGCAATCAAAATAATTTAACATTAACTTTATGTAAATTATATAAAAAGTTTTCCGTATAGATAAAAATTAATGAAAATTTTGTTTTTTTACGAAGACTTGTGTGTCGGAAAAATACATTACTTATTTGGGAACAAATGCTCACAAAAATACTGCCGAAATACACTAAAGTAAGTGAATATACTATTTGTAGTATTATAAATGTTTAAAAAATGTATTGTTGTGCGTTTATCTTTTAGGATACACTGAGTAATGCTTCTAAGCGGCTCATGGCAAAAAAAAAAATCATGCGTTATAAAAGCGCAATTGCAAGTGATTCCATTATGTTGTCTCCCTTATCATAATTACTGTTGTCATTATATAAAATAATGGTAAAAGTAAATGAAGGAAACAGTAAGTATAATTGATTCGCTGGTTTGTTTATTGTTAGTCAAAATAAGTTAAAAGTCAATAGTTTTTATTGTTTGAGGTAGTAAATTTTTGTAAGTTGAAATAAAATAAAACACAATACTTTTTACTGTTCTGTAGTTTGAAAAAACCATTTGTTTTACAAAAATTTGGAAGTTAAAATTTAACACTCAAAAATAATTGAAATATCTGTTAATTTAAATGAAATGTGAGAAGTCCGGTTTTTAAATGAAAATACTGCTTCTTAAAGGATTCTTTATTCTAATTTACCTACATAATTATTTAAGTGTATAGGAAAAAATATATATCTACCCGTGTGGGATTTTTGATTCTGAATTTTATAAATAAATAAAAAATGCTTTCGATTCAGCGACTAAATTATTATGTTTCTTCGAAAAATGTTTTATCATTAAACAATTTTTTCTACTAAAATTGTTCTTAAACTTCTCAAACCCACCCATTTTTGAAATTATAAAAACAAAAAAATTACTGTCGTATCCATAAAAATTCTTTTTATTCATAAAAGGTTTATGGAACGAAATTTAATCAATATTCTTTCTATAAATCCAAAAAATTTGTATGAATACGACAGTAAATTCATAAGTTAATATATATATATATATATATATATATTTATTGGCAAATTATTGTTTTCTTTATTAATATTACTATTAATTATTTCCTATTTCTAAAATTGTCTGTCGTAAATCAGAACTGGAAGATGGGTTCTTATAACAAGTTTCACAGTTCGTTTGCGTAAAATAATTTTCATCAAATACTGATTTCTTTCATTTTATGTAGGACTTCTGTTCTCACGACACATACAGCACTTGATTTCTTCATTTTATTGAACTGATTGCATTACGATATGGTTTTTCTTCTTTCATGAAGAAGACAGCTAACATTAGCTGGGTGGATTTCGGTTCTTTTCGCATATATTTTCATACCTGTGAAACTCCTAAAAGCATCTTCCATGAAAACATAATCTTCCGTTCTTAGTAATCAGCGCGCCCAACCAGCATAAGGAACATCGGTTAAACTTGAATACCATTATAACATTTAGTATCCTGCTACCTCCAAACACCCTCATACCCACTATTTACTTAGTTTTTTAAACCTATTTGGCCTAATTTCAGCGTTCTTGTTAAATGTATTTTTTATGAAATTAATTTTATTTTAGGTTTTTAACATATAAAAAGTTCACGCAAAATATGTTATGTAAATTACTTTGACTTTATTCATATATTCATATGTCTGCATTTGTTACGCGTGTAAACTAATTTATTCCTCCGCTTTGCAAGAAGTTAAAATTGTTTGTTTTTGCAACGGGACCAAGTGTTTGGAAAACAACAAGAAAAATGCAACATGTTGTAAACTTTTTCACCACTTTCTCCATCAACATGTTAATTAAAACAAAGTTGAATTTAGACGAAGCGAATATTTGATGAAAACTATTGTTTATTTCATATATTTCTTTTGTATACATACATAAATAAGTATATGAAGTGATGAAAAATTAGTCATGCTACTAACACTTCCTAATGAGGGGACCATTGAGACACTTTTATATAAAGATATCCTATGACGCAATTTACTCAAACATTTTACACATGAAGTTTTTTATTATCGAACTAGATAAAATAAAATTGTATCGACTAGTTATACCTTGTAAAACTTATAGAAATGTGAATGTGTCAATTTAATTATTATGGGTCTCATAACTGACATTCACCTACTTTTGCAATGCATGCACGGTAAAAAGTTATACTTTAACAAATTTTGTCATGTTCAAGTTCAGAGTTAATTTATCACAATATTGTGAAGAAATTACATTCCTGATTTGAATAAGGAAAAAGATCAGTTAATCTCCAACACTAGTTAAGTATAATGCGCATTTTCTGTGCCACTACGCATGTCATCTCTTAGTGTCAACAGGGAGGGAGATGTAAAGTCATCAATATCATCTATTCAACTCGTCAGACATTAGGAAAATGTGTACGAGAATAATCTTCACTGTCTACATATTATTAACAAAGCTGCTAGCTTTTTTTGTTGTTTTTATGTTTTCTAGTAAATTCGTTTAGTATGTAATAACTACAGTTCAATTAAATTCTATTATTAATGTTATACTTTAATTTAAACAACTATCAGTTTTTATTATTTACACTTTTGAAATTAAATTCAAAGCTAATTCCACAATAGTTTATATTTTAATGCAGAAATTGAAATTTATGTTTACCTGGAATAGAAGCACCACCAAAACTTAAATATAACTCATTTCTTCGCTTCACAATTCCTTTTTGGAATTGTGTTCATACTCTCCAGCTTGGTATTAAAAATCCAAAAATTAATGGAAAATGTACTGGTGCAACAAAAAGAATTTAATTATTGTTAATATTTTGTTTTTTTTCATTCTTTTGAACTTGTATTTGTTTAATTAGTTCATAATCACGGTAAATTTAGAAAATTATACGCAACAATGCTCAGTTAGATATTCGATAAGGTAAATTTAAGTTCTTAAAGAAACTCTTCAATAAATTTTAATACAATGAATCAAGAATTCAACGACACGTATGTACATAAAGTTAAATACTTAAATCGATTTATAACCAAAGACAGTGGAAAAAACACAAGAACGTTGAAGTTATTCCGTTTTGATAGTGTTTGTCTGTGTAATTACAACATTCTTTGATTTAATTTCTTCCTTAGAAATTATCACATGTGCCAAACAAAATAATCTGTCTTATTACGGCAGTAGAATAGAGGAATTACTTGGGGAATAAATGCCAAATTTGGCTGACTACTCAAAAGCATTCAACTATAACTTGAATGCTGAACGATATTGTTTATCAACATTCCCAAAACAAAAGTAATACGCTTTAACACCAACAACCCCCAACCAACCAACTACTACAGGTGACGTACTAATTAATACCGCAGAGTCATTCTGCAGTCGCGCTAGTATCAGGTGGCTTAACAGAAGATATACAGTTTCTCTAAACAGCATTTAGTGAGCTAGAGTTAACATGCTAACTATTCAATCATCAGCACCTCCTAAGTTGTTCTATACGAATGCGAAACATGAAATATATCTACGAAAGAGCTAGAAGTGCTTACGCTTTCATAAACCGCTGCTTAAAGAAAATCATACGAGTATAGTCTAGCAAGAGCCTACAATCCAGTAAATGCGAAGTCGTAAATGGAAGTGGATTGGCCGTACTCTAAGTAAGCCGCAAGGTGACATCGAGCACACAGCCCTCGACTCGAATCCAGTGGTAAGCCGCAGAAGACCAAGAGCGAAAAACACGTAGAGACGACTGGTAGACATAGAAGCCACATAGAAAGGATACACGGGGAGCGAAATAAAAAACCTGACCTCAGATAGAACGATTAATTGAATGATTTTGTCAGAGACCTTTGCTCCTCCTATGAAATATGGGGAAAAAAATAAATATACATATATATGAATATATTCTATATATCTGTGGTTTAGAACTAAAAGCGTCAATGTCAAAATTTTCACTTTTGAACAGTAGTAAATGAAATTAACTTTTATAGACGAGTTCTTAGTGACATTGCAATACACTGACTAGCAAAACCCTATTCAATGTTAAATTAGACACTGGCTCTTTCACCAAAATTAAGAAAGAGTAAGAAAAATAAACGCGAATGGAAGGATTAACTCAAAAAAGAAAAAAGCATTTGTAGCTCCAAGCTACTTATATTTGGTTTTCTAAAATTTTGAAACTAAAACTGATTTTGAATTAATTAAAGATATACCAGTAAAAAAACTTCCAAAACGTGAAGAAGAACCTAAAATTGTTCTTTTCTAAGCTCGATTTAAGATAAAGATTTAATTCTTTTTTAATATATGTAGATTATGTTTTCTCCATTGAGCATCAGAATTTATTAATACAGATCTTAAGCAGCGTAAAATATTCATATATGGACCTTCTTGCAGCTATGAATAAGTCATTCTCTAAAAAGGACTTTCCTTAAATTTTGCTCGGATACTGTTTGGAAAATTACAAACTGGCTGTGTGATTAAAAACAAAAGTACATGATCGGGTCTAGCGGAAATTTTATAGATTATTTACAGTCATTTCATTCGCTTCATCTGACCTTACATTCCTAAACGAATAAGCTAATAAATAACCAAGTTTTTGTAACTTTGGTTTTTATGGCACCAGGCCATTGTAAAATAAAAACCATAAACGTGTAAAAAATATTTCAATTAATTTTATTAACAATTACTTGACTTTATTTTGCACTAATTAAAAAAAAGTTAAGCATTTTATATAAGCATTAAATATTTACATGCATATATATAAAAAATTAGTTTTTTTTAGCAACTTTTTAAGCTTAACTGATTAATCAGTAATCAAACCTGGTACTTTAAAATTAACAGCTTTCAATTAGCGATGAGTTATGTTAAACTGATTAAATTAACTTTTAAAAAAAATTTCAACGTTTTATTTGTACTTCTGGATGTTATTGCCAACAGTCTTCTATTTAACCGAAGTTATTAGAAGAGTTGAACATCTTAAATGATCAAAACAATCACATGTGATACGATTTAGTTATTAGAGTAAAAGCAATTTATATTTTCTAATGAAGATGCTCATAATTCAGTGAACTGTTTTAGTAGCAAAAATCATTTGCAACTAAAACATTTGTACTGACGGTCTCGCCCATTCACTAAGTACATTAATTTATTTCGATTATTTATACTGAAAACCCAATAATATAAACAAATTAAAAATTTTTTTCTTCTTTGAAGTAAGTTTTAATTAATTCATCTCGAATTGGAACAAAAGATTTACTACAGCAAAATATTCGCATTGGCCTAATATTGGCTGAATATCTTGAAGTAATAAATTGCATTCCTTATCTGATTTTAATATTTCTTTGCACAAATATATCGTTTTGTTTACCAGAACTCATCTACTGTAATACGAGTACTTACTTGAACATTCAGCCATTCAAAGATCTTTTACAGAAATCCCGTAAATATGAAAAGAAAGAAGAAACAAAAATGACAACCGCTCCAATTTGTCAACCATATTGACCACATTTATTTAATGTATGAATTATGTACATCCTTTACAGTTTAATCCCATGAACATGCACATACATACATTCGTTCATAGAAACTGTTTTGCTGCTCTTCCTATTTGCTGGCCACAACAATAAAATGCTCCATCAACTTTTTCTATCTACCAGTACATACCGTATGTGTTTAAATGAAAATATATATGTGTATATAAGCATATAAAAGATGAATAAGTTTGAATTGAAATTACTGGTATTGAAATTGGAAAATTGTGTGCACTGAGAGAATGTGTAGGATAAAATATTGATAAGAGACTTACTTTGCCATATATCGATACCCTGATTCCATTTTAGGATATATTTATATATTTGATAGCGTTGTAAAAAAACAACAATCTCTCTAATGCGTCTGCTTTCATGGCTGCGCGTTCATTTATAAGAAGGAACTGTAAAGACTTTTTAAATCCTATAACATTGAGAATATTATATTTAGCTTCCGTTCGCTCTAAATTAGAATATTCTTTCTGTGTATGAACCCTATTTCCGTCGTCCTTAGGTATAGAATTGAAAAAATTCAAAAGAAATTTATAAAATATGCTATTCGTAGCAATCGTATGATATTGTTGTCGACTTCATATTATGCTCGTTGCTTGCTTTTAAGCTAAATGCCTCTTTATTTATGAAAAACTATTCATTCTGTCATAATATTCCAAAAATTGACTAATGGATTTAACGATTGTGAATACTTGTTGGGTTTGATTAATTTTTGTACGTCTTTTAGCACCTTTATGTACAATAATTTATTTTATATGTATTTGGCATACCACTACGTGGTGTCAAATAATATACAAGTACTGAATTTTATATTTTTAGGTGATTTTGATTCTAAAATATTCCGCAACAAACGCCTTTTCTAAAAAAGGTAAAATTTTTTTTATATTTTTAAATTAAAATGCAAATGTATTCAACTGTTGTATAAAATCAATTTTAAATTTAACGTATGTGATGATTTACATTTTGGCTAAATTTCTTTGCACGCTATGAGCAAATGTTGCTCCCCTGAACATACTGAACAGCTGATTGTTTTTTAACTTAATGTCTGAGAAAACATTTTCTGTAAAGCAGGTAAATGTTTTTTATAGTGTAGCGAAATTATTTTTGTTGAAAGTATGATCTGAAAAGGGTGCCCCTGTAGTCTAATGAGTAGTGTGCTAGTTTATCAGTTGGGGGTTCTAGGTTCGATTCCTAGCAGATACTACACCACATGCAAGTTTTTTCACAACAGTTATCACAATGGGACCATAATACATTGGACCCAAGTCGACTGGGACCTTTCTTTACCTTTACATCCAGAAACCTGCCGACCTAACATATGATCTGAAAACTAGACTTCGGTCCAAGCATCTTATACAAATTTGCAAATAAGATATAATTGCGATCAATATTCTGGAATTAGTATAAAATACAAAAGTACCAGAATACCTCTAGAATTCCAACGAGCATTACTGAGTGCTGTAATTGCTTTTTAAGAGAGATTTGAGAATTTTTGTGTACAATTTTTCGATACTGAATTGTTATATTAAAGTGAGTTTGCCTTAATTAATAAAATAATGGACAGAACATAAGATATTAAATTAAAACACACACCAAATTGAAGAAGAGAAGCGCGATTCGATTAAGATACTTAGAAAACATTATAAAAATATTTTTGTTAGTCACGAAAAAAATTATACATGTTGATAAATTTTAATTCTTCAAACCACATTAGAAATTTTCAAAAGTTCAAAAGAAAAATTCACATGGTAAATTATTATCTTAAGAAAGTGCTTGGATGATCTATTTTTATATTTCGTAAGAAAGTAATTTTTTTCGTTGACGAGTATATTCATTTCTTTTCAACAATAAAAACTTTTACTTATAATAAAATATCAAGATGTCTTTAAATAAACGAATTTATTTAAAAATCCAGACTAAAATTCTTTGATAAAAAACTTCATTCAACATCAATTTGCATGTCCATAGTTTTTGGTGCATTTACTGCATCAAATTATCAATGATCTGTACATGTAAATGCGTTCGAATGGTTTGTGTCTGCATTTCATATTCTGGGCATTTTCTGGGCCAATATAAATTTTCCACTTAAGCAACAATCAGATTGTGAATTTCAATTGTTTTTGTATTGCTGCAGTACGATTGTGTGTAACGTAAGTGTACGTTTGTTAGCATAAAGTATTTGTAGTCGGATTTCGTAATAAGTTTTTTCCAAAAGAATTGAAGGGAAACTACAGTTTCGGTATTGCAATATTTTGATTTTGCAATAATTTGGGAGTGCTTGCTCATCCACGAAATATGGGTAAGTGGGCTATTTCAATTTTGCGAGTAGTGGCTCCTTTGTCTTGCATTAAGAAAGTGAGAAATACAAATGCTTGCAACAACTACCAACATAAAGTTCAGCTACCAATACTTCAACCAGTCTTAAAATTGTGAAGTGAATTTTGTTGTAAATCTCAAATGCGTCGTTATTTTCGTTATGTTATATTTTATTTTTTATTTTTATTTTCTATTAAGTTGTTTCTTTTATGCCATAAATGGCTCCGTAGTCCTTTGTGGGAAATTGTTTTAAAGCGAAAAAAAAATATATTCAGATTTTCTTACTTTACGTTTGTGTGCAGAAAAAGGCCTTACCGATTTATATTATTTCCTGCCAATATGACCAAATAATAGATTATACTGTACAGTGGATTCCCATTTGTTAGGAGCACTCAATTGTTTCATCAGTAAGTTGTTTATGTGATGTTGTATATTATATATATTATTAAAGCTGGAATTTGTTGTTCATGTCTAATTTGTTGCTATTATAAAATTTTTAAATAAGTGTTGAGTGTTAAAGGGATTTCCCCAACTTTTTAAGGTGCCATAGACACGAAACATACAAACAAGAATTTTTATATTTATAGAAAAGTTATTCTTATTGTTTCATAATTTGTTTTAGTTATTATAAAAAAAATTTGTTAATACGCAACGTATCAAAATTCAAGAAATTTGTGTCATCAAATTTTGTAAGCAGGGTTTCATATGATTAAAGTTGCCTCTTTGGAATGTTGATGTTTGACTCATGTTTTCATTTCATTAAATAAGTCTAATATGAATATTATGTTGCTAATCAATCACAGCTGGATTCCACTGAAGATAATAAAGGCAAAATATGAAGAAATGTTTCCGGAGTGAATAAATTATTTTAATGTTATCACTATCTCTTTCCAACTAGTTTTAAGTTAAGCGTTTCAGACGTAGGGGACAACCACATAGCACTGGTCCTAGCAATAAAAGAACTGAACCGTATTCAAGGCTGGACCTTGCTAAAGATGTGAAGAGATTGACAACTGGTCACTGATACCTAAAAAAAATTATTTTTTTCTTATTGTCTCTAATTCTCTTGAACAAATAAAATAAAATAAATTAAAAAAGAAAAGAAAATAATAATTTGTACACTGATATTGAATATATATATATATAAAGGGTGGTTAAATTTCAAGGGCCGATGTTGATTTTGAATAAAACACAAACTATTTAGGAAATTATTGTAATTTTATTTTATTATGATATATTGGTATTACTCAATTATGTATGGAACAAAATATCGGCCAAATGGGCGCCGCGACCACGGCGGCACACCTCCATCCGATGGTCCAAATTTTCGATGACCCTGAGGCATAATGGAGGTTCTATGCCGTTAATGTGCCGAATTATCTCATCCTTTAGCTCTTGAATTGTTGCTGGCTTATCGACGTACACCTTTTCTTTCAAATAACCCCAAAGAAAAAAGTCCAACGGTGTCAAATCACATGATCTTGGCGGCCAATTGACATCGCCATTACGTGAGATAACACGGCCATTGAATTTGTTGCGCAAAAGAGCCATTGTTTCGTTAGCTGTGTGGCAAGTGGCACCGTCCTGCTGAAACCACATATCGTCCACATCCATATCTTCCAATTCGGGCCATAAAAAGTTCGTTATCATCTCACGATAGCGAACACCATTCACAGTAACTGCTTGACCGGCCTCATTTTGGAAAAAATACGGCCCGATGATGCCGCCAGCCCATAAACCGCACCAAACAGTCACTCTTTGTGGGTGCATTGGTTTTTCGACAATCACTCTTGGATTCTCATTCGCCCAAATGCGGCAATTCTGTTTATTAACGAATCCACTGAGGTGAAAATGTGCCTCATCACTGAAGATGATTTTCTTCGAAAATTGATCATCCACTGTTGCCGTGGTCGCGGCGCCCATTTGACCGATATTTTGTTCCATACATAATTGAGTAATACCAATATATCATAATAAAATAAAATTACAATAATTTCCTAAATAGTTTGTGTTTTATTCAAAATCAACATCGGCCCTTGAAATTTAACCACCCTTTATATATATTGAATAATTATAAAAAGTAATTTCATTATTTTAACAATATTTGCTGCATAACATTGAAGGAAGAGTAATAACCCAGCTCACAATATCGTGCAAATGGTTTTGCGTCATTGCATTTACACAAGGGTGTAATAAATTTTTGCTCTACACTACGAAAAAACCAGATATGAAGTTGTTACACTGATGTAAATAAACTATAATGGAATTCATAGTTTATAATTGCTATACGTTTGCAACACTTCTTGCAAATAAAAAATTTTATGCAAAATCAAAAAATTTTAAAAATATAAAATGGCCGAGGAGGTTATAACGACAAATTCCAAGACAATTGTAAAAATTTGCCATTTGAAATACACAACATTATGACTTTATATAATAATTCATAAAAAATAATATTAAATACAACAAATATTAATTATGAAGAACATGTTGAAATTATTATGGTTCACTACACAGCACAACAGTAAATTGTGTAATGAAGTGCCCTGCGGTTAACATTAACGCCACATATATTAATGAGGCGTATTTAAGATGAATAAATAGCAAAAATAATTTTCTGAGGCATTCTCATGTCTAAATGTTTTAAATTTGTTTATGTTTTTATACAACCAAAAACATTCCCATACTCGTAAAAAACAATTTCGAAAAAGACACATTCTCATAAAATATTATTAACAAATGAAAAAAATTAAATTGAATAATTCGACAACAAGTTTTTGCATCACTCGGGCACTTAAAGTGACGTTATGAAGATGGAGGTTACATGTACGGATACAAAGATATTGAGAGAGAAATATATATAACTATCAGTCAGACAATCATTGCCTACTACTACTATAGCAAAGGTATAGTAATAGAGATGACGCGTGATGAAGTAAAAGACACAGAGAGAGAGAGAGAGAGAGAGAGAGAGGAAGGATTCATTGCCTTTACAACTCTGTTTTGCACCTTTTTTGTTTCAGCAGTGTAGCAGCGCCCATGGTGTCATGGAGAAACATTCAAGTTTGAAGTTGTGCTTAGTAGCCCTTTTTATTAATTTTTTTTTACTGGATTAGTATCAGTTGAATCCGGTACTTTTCAGTGGTGACCAGTGACTGACCCAAAGGCATATACAATAACTGACACAAAGGCACGCTAATGCACATCAGAAAAATGCGAAGGGGTTTTATAACTTAGTCCGATTCTGGTATCGAACCCCAGAACCTTTCATTTTAAAGTCAACGTGCCAACTCAGTCATGACTTTCTTTCACAAATAAAGCGGGTTTGGAGTTAACTCGACCTCGCCTATGCTGAATTAATAAAAGCGGTTTGCCTTCGCTTGGAGAACACAATTATGTGCTATACGAAAAACACCAAAACAAAATGACATTTGGTTTCTCAAGTTAAAGAAAAGAATTTTAAAAGCATCAAGAGACTATTTTTTATTTATATGTTCTCATTTATGTAGTATTTTTCATATTTTGTTTTATTTTATTATTGTTTTATTTAGCGTTAATAACAAGACAGAAACTAAAAAAAAAGAAATGTTTTATGTAGTCAACGAACTTACTTGAATATTATAATCCTGATCCATTATGACAAATTGCTTTAAGCATTTATCATGTCAGCTATACATGCCGTACATGCCAGCATAAGCAATACTTTGTTTATTTATTTTTATTACAAAGAATAGAAATTTTTTGTACTAATTTGTAAACTTTATAAATAGTCTTTAGTTTATTACACTCATCCTTGTACTAAAGAACTGCTGACAGTATATGATTGGAATTAAATTAAAAGACTTCAAATCAAAAGAGCATATTTCCGGGACACAATTTGGACATTTATTTATTAGACACAACTTTTGTTGTGTGTTAAATTAACAAATATTCTTTAAATATATCGCAAATCCTAATTTTAAAGTTTCAAGTACAAGTCAGAGCTGAAATGCATTAGTTAAAAATAAATATATGTAAAATTGTTCTGACTACTCGTATCAAGGCAAATTTATGCCACGTAATAATGAGAGTGACACCCTTGGACGTTTCCTTTCGATATCAGAATTTTCGAAATTTTTTATTATTTTACTATTCGTTTATATAAATTTAATTATGGAAATTTTGAATACATTAAGAAAAATGGGTAAAACACAAAATTAATATTCAAAACCATCGTGATTACTTAAAATTGTTGGAATGTCACAATACATATCTGAACTAAAAGGCAGAACTCCAAATTTATACATTTCCAGTAAAGGCAAGAATATAAATAATTTTAATATACTTTTATATCAAAAATTGCCAAACAACGGTATTTTTCTAGGCGCAAGTGTAGAGAAAATGTTAAAACAATTTTTACAGTGGGTAGCGATTACCACTATATTCGTATATCGTTTTCTTGCAAAATGTGTTAACTGCAAAATTTTGAGAGACAAGTGTGATACGATTTCATAACATTAAAATATTATAATTTGAATCAATAAAAATTTTCTTGTGTTAATTTATCACACTAATGTGAAAATTACTTTTTATTTTAAAATAAAGGAAAAAGAACAATTAATCTCCAAACACCAGTTGAGTAGAACACGTATATAAATATTTCCTCTTTTATTGAAAGACTGACTATCATTTTTGCATTACACATGCATTTTGAATACTTAGAATTAGTGATATTTATATTTCTACATAACTGGTGTTGGAGATTAATTGTTCTTTTTCCCTTAATCTAAAATGAAAAGTAATTTTCACATTATTGCGACAAATTAACGATGAACTTAAACACCGCAAAAATTGTCATTCATTTATTTGTAATAATTGTAGTTGAAATAAATATCACTAATTCTAAATATTATAATTTTTTAAAATACGTCATTCATCAAGAGGTGCGAAATCTCATGGTCTTGGAGGTCAACTGAGAAGTTCATAGCTTAAATTCACTTATCGCGAAATGTTTATTTCACGCAGATCAACCCGATCCATATTTTCAATGATGTCGTATAGCTTAATGATCATGGTGCGTATCGCGATGTTCGGCTGAAGAAATAAGATACAATGATGCCATCAGTATATAATTAAACTGTGACTTTTTCTGGACGTAACGGAGTCTGTAGTCGTGGATTGGTTTTAAACTATATGCCGCAATTTCGTTTATTTATAAACCTGTTAAGTTAAAAATGAACCCTATCGCTGAACACAATTCGTCAATAAAACATTAACATCGGTGATGTGTGCTCTCGATTTATATAGAAATTTCTCAGAGATCGCACTATACAAGTTGTAATAGATGGCGTCTCGTCAAACTTGTTCTGAATAAATTCAGGGATATCGCAAGATTCTCTCTAAAGATCATAAATGTTATTACGAAAGGTTGTTTGACAGATAACTTTTTCCTAACTTGATCGGTCAATATTCAGGTGAAATGCTGTCTTTATTATATTTGTAGAGATAGTTTTATAATTCCTATATAAAAGAAGTACACAGAAAGCTGCAACAATGGTTCATTTTAACATAGTAAAGTATCAGTCTTCTATTACGAGGAGAAATTTATTTAATTTTCTGACTTTACTACCTTGCGTTATATTGGATAATGCTATCGGTTTTTCTACAAATTCCATTATCAAATATGAACTTTTACAATCCTACAGTAAACTAGTAACACAATCCAGTAAGAGCAATCGAAGGACAAGTGAGTTAAAAATCAGTTGCTTATCATGATTGCTTTAACAGGCTGGTGATGTGAATGTGAGCAGAAATTAAATTTTATAATCGTGTACTGGGAAAAATGAAACTGAACTACTGATTCGCTCTAAGTGACTTAAAACGCATTTCTACTCCATGTGCAGACTTCACCACATTCATTATAATTAAATAAGAACAGATACTAAAGTTCGTGCATTTCGGCTGCTACTGAAATTTTTAGTTAATAAAGAACCCATTAAATTGTCATTAATTATTTGGCGTACAAATTAGTTTCATTACATTTTACAAAACGGAACAGAAGTTACCCAATTAATAGTACGAGTATAATCAACATTAAAATGAACATTAAAGAGAAAACATTGAATTGAAATAGCTTGTGTCTCTTCCGAGAGAAAATGGATGACTGATTAACTTGCTGAAAATGTTTCACTTTTTTCATTCCAATTGACTGATACGTACATTTACATATGTACATAATACATATTTTCAATGTATATATGTATATGTATAATATATTTTTTCAATTACAATTATTTTCCCCCGAATGTTGCTACCAACTATAAACGAGTATAAAATGCTTAAACACTCACGCTGTTGCAAACGTGGCTGTGTGCATCATGATGGTAATACCAGCAATTGAAACAGTTAAGTCCAACAAAATCCAATAGCCTTAAGAGTAGACAAAACTGCCAAAAAGAAAAACTGTTACGCGAAAGGAAAGGAAAACATACAGAGTTAAAAAATATAGCAAAAGAAAAATAAACTTAATGCAATCACAGAAAAAATACTTAATGAAAAATAAGGAAAATAACAGTAGAGTGAGTTTAACTTGAAAAACAAAAAAGAATGAAAAGTTTTCATGTGCACAAATACATATGCATATATTATGTGTATATGTATAAAGTCAGAGTGTCACTATCAACGGCGATGAATTCAGTGCATCTTTCATCATACCAGAATGGTAGCCAAGGCAGTGCTGGTGTGCTTTTGATGATTCGCATAAAAGTGTAATTGAATTTAATTGACAAGCGAAAGTTGTTGGTCAAAAATCTTTCGAAAAGGTAATTTTGCTTACGAAAATATCCTATTAAAATTGCATAGTTGTTTCAGATGTCTTCAAATTAAACACGAAAATTAACTTTTTATTACGTTGATGGCAACGCAAGTAATTAGCATATAGTGTATTATGCACCTACGATATGCTAGTTCTTCAACTTGCTGGTGATTTTCTATAATAGCTGAAGAAAGAAAATCATTCGCTAATTAAGTTTTAATTATTCTCTTTGTGTTAGCTAAATTTTTTTCTATTTTAAATAGGCTAATAACGTACAGGCAGTTAAAAGTACATGTGATAGTCACTAAGCCAAACAAACTAAATCAAAGACAAAATTGTAAATTACACTGATAAACACTAGCAGATCGAACAACATGCCGTTTTTGAGAGTTGCTGCACTTTCATCATCAGCGTTCTTCGTGTTTTTGTCCAGCGTGTGTGGTTGTCAGTAGGTGTAATTTATTAGCTTTATATATTTCTTATATTCTATAAATTTCTCAGAAATAATTTTCCGTAAATTTATTTTGTTATAAACAAAATTTAATTTACAACCACAAAAGAGTTGGTGACATTTCAAATAATGTTGCCACGACTTGCATTCGGAAATAAATGGAAAAAAAGTAAAAAAATCTGTTTATTTGAGGAAAAAAATTAAGCAAATGTGAAATCAGTTAATCCGATTTGCATGGATTTCTGAGGTTTTATCTGCCAGCAACACCAATGGCAGTCATCATTCAGAGTAACAATGGCATTGTGCTTGTCTGATTGTCTTTTGTAGTACTCGTACCACGTAACTTGCTAACAAATACACACTCACTTACATACACATACATATGTACACAACATACATATACACAACCCTAGAAAGAAACTACTTTACAACTAGACATGATCTTTTATATTCGTTTGCAAATAGAAGAAACATTATACATATATGTATCTGTGTGTGTGTGCATGTATGTTGTTATAAGCTTTTTACACTGACCAGGACTAATATGATAGTAGAAAAAATAGTAAAGTTGAGAAAAAAGAACACAAATCTTGTAAATATTTCGGGTTTTTCATTATGTATGTACGAATATTTCATATACATCTCTGTGGATTGTTGACAAAACAACTTAAGTATAATTTAAACATTTTTCGGGAGAACAATGAACAAAAACATTTCGGATATTGATTTAAAGAAAAGAAAAAAATATTTAAGATAAGTAGTTTTGTTAAAGGCAAATCCCATAAAACTCGAAACAAATAAATAAATCATATATAGTGCTCATACTTCTGGAAACTTTTTCTTCATATCGTAGAATAAAGAAATAATTAGAATAAACGACGTGCCTTGAAAATTAACCTTTGTGGAAAAAAATCTGGAAAATTGACTTAAGTCGCGTTACGTTGTTTTGTCAAATGTTCACACATATGCATTGTAGTTGATATTGTTCTGTCTATAGCTATTTGTTTTATATTTTGTGTCCTAGAACTTTTATGCCTACATACACCTGTTTTTACATGGCACATGCGTTTCCCACTTAAGTAAAAAAAATTGTGCATTGAAATGTGTACTATTTTAATGCGTTTGGTTGATTCACAATAAAGCACTAAATAATTCGTTATTATGTAAATTTGTTGTTTTTTTTGCATAGCACGAACAGTACAACAATAAAATAATTTTTTAAAGTTTTTTTTTGGAAGAAATTTGAATAACTTCTTCAGAAATAATATTATTTTAAAAAAACTTTATAACGTGTCAGATTATGATAGTGCAAATACTGGCAGTACTTGTGTACATACATAAACTAAAAATTTGTGGACGATAATTTCCTCAAAGAAAAAAAAATATTTTTAAATAGTGCACAAAAACCGCGTACAAATAGGACATGGTGTAGATATATGTAATTCGCTTAAATTAGGACTCAAAATTTGAATACTTATTTTCGAATGGTCATGAAATATCTGAGAAATTTTTGGCTTGAGGGACGATTAAACCCACCATCTTCGGGTTATAGAGTCAACGCGGCACCTACTCAGCCAACGTCTGCAGTTGAAAAAGGTGGTTGGTGACATCATATTAATTTGCCAAAATGTCACACTAATATCCATTATTAAATAGTAATATTTTTCTTATTCTAAGACTAAAATTAGAAAAGAGAAAAATTAGAAAAAGAGAAAATTCTTTAGTTTTTTGGAAAATTTTAATTGAAGTATTTCTTAATTTCGAAATATATGAAAGATTTCTATGCACATGACCCACTGATTTTAATGTAATTGAAAGAAATAAAAAAAACAAAAAAATCTTAAAGCTTGTGTGCTGATGGCTGAGTAGTTAGCGTGTTTACTATCCAACCAGAAGAAGCCGGGTTCGAATCCCGAATCGAATCACAGTTAAAATTTCCTTATTGCAACGCTGTAACTTGTTCGCGGTGTCCACCTAAAATTTTTTTTTACGTTATTCTAAAGTCTTGATTATAAAGGTCTTTGAAAAGCTTATTAAAATAAACATTACTAAGCCAATTTTTTGGTTATGTTGTTTACGAATTTATATTTTAAAGTTATATTTAAGAGCACTTGTCGAAGACGCCTTTACTTTAGAACTGACAAAGAACTGTAAACGATAGAGCTACTCGTAGTTGTGGCAAATCAATTAACCAGTACGAGCCAAACAACAGACATTAGCCTGACTGCATATGAAAAATAAGTGCGATGTTGCGAAAGCTTTTCTTCAGTCCATAGCCGCCTTGCGATGACTTTAGATTTTATTGATGACAAATGCTACAACAATTTTACCACTGCTCACTCACAATATCTCGTGGAAATTTGCATTAAATATCGCCGTAGGTGAATCATTCGTGCCACCCATCACTAGTAAAAATTCACATATAACAACTGCTATGCTACAGATAGTTTATTTGTAGTTATTTTGTGTGTGGTGGCAGAAGCTTAAACTGATTTTTTACTTGTAAGCATACTTGTTAGCCTCATGTCCACAATTGACGTGCCACTTGAGTATCCTGCTTAAAGTTTGAGAGCTTGTGTGCATATTTGCTTTATCGTTTTTTTCGTTTATTTTTTTTTTGTTTAGTAATTGCTATTCTGCATGTAAGTTTCTTAGAGTACACAAGCTCTCGTTATTTCTTTTCTTTATATTTTCTTTCGTTTTCTATTATTTTATTTGTCTATTATTTTTTGTATATTAAATGTAAAGTATGTATTTTGCATAACTTAAATACATACTCGTACATCTATAGACAAGTACTTTTACAAAACCCCTTAGGAAAAATTCACAGCATTTAAATATTTTTTAGTTTTGTGTTCCAGTAAATATTTTCACCCAGAGATGAATTATTTTTGAATTCTAAACAAAAATATGTAAGTTTTTTCTTTTATACTTTATCCAGGCAATTTCCATTTTAGTTTTTCATGATTTATTTTATATTTTTGCTAGAAAAAAATAATAAATATTTTAAGATTAATTAATTAAATCTTGAATATAATTATGTATGTATAAATCATATTTAAACTTGCAAAATTTCTACGAAAAAAAAAACATAAATTCGTACTTTAAAAATTTCGTTATTGGAGCAGCAGGACACTGGGGTTCTCATTTCAACGTAAATGTATAAAAAATTATAATATCCATGCTGAAATTGAAATTTTATTTATTATTAAATTTAATGTTAACACACTTATTACTTGACAAGAAACAATAAATAAAGATAAATAAAAATCTAAAACATTAAATATTTTTTTGTTACTTCATCTGTTTTGACAACATATTTTCGCTGTAATAAAACTATACTAAAAATATTTGGCCCGAAAAGTTCCATCATTGTCATGTCGCTCCAACTAATATACCGATTTAGATGAAATCTATGACAGCCAACTCAGTATTTCCAATAAAAAAATTATTCGATATGGCAATGATTTATTAACACAAAGCCAGACAATTTCTGTAGAATACCGGCATGTTGCCACCGGTTAAGATATACTTAATACTTATGTGAGTAACAAAAAAAAAACTTAGCCTAATCTTACCGAGATGTGTCTGTGACTCACATTCTGATGTTAGATTCAATGTACCAACGCAAATATGTGACATATCGCAACTAAATTTTATGACTTTTATTTTGCATGTCGTATGCATAAGTTATTATAAAAAATTTTAGATAAAATATTAATTCAGACAACGAAACAACAATCTTTCATATAATCTTTCGACTCCAAAATATCAAAGGTGAAATCTTGCCGAGAATATTATTCAATGCCCATTGCACAAAGCAGAAAAGTAAATCGAAGACCCTCTAGAGTTAAATTAGCTCTATTTCAATAATGAAGTTTTTGACTTATTTATAAAATTTACAAATTACAGTTACCACAAATAAGTGTTGTTGGGATTCAACAAATGCAACAGAAATGTTAGCTTTTATTGGGTTTCTGATGTTAGCAGGAACGAAAAAGGAAACAAACACAGATATTGGTGGGTTTTTGTCTTCGGGATTTGTTACCTATTATTAGCAGAAGTTGATATTTGTGATAAATTAATAGTAGAATTTTTTTTGGGAAAATGTGACGACATGCTGTTTTACTAAATGCACAATTGAAGAGCGATAGCTCTTGCGAGAGTGCAAACTTGCACTGTTGGCGAGGCTTTCAATCGTTTTCATGGGGACCCTTAATGATTCTTTCTATTAGGAAAAAAGATTGTTTTCCTAGACAATTGATGTTGGAAATGTTTTAAAAATGTTGGAAAATAAAATAGATAGTTCTAAACACGTCTATTCTGAAGCCAACTCTAAAGACTCTGCTGATGGATGAGCTGATGGAAATGAGCTCAGCTGACGTGGGAGTACTTGTCAGTAATGAACCAGCAGCAATGACTTCATTTCCACACCTATAGCATCGAATATCAATGTAATTTAGAATACTGCTGACTCACGGATTTCGTACCTAAAACAAACTCCAATTATTCTGCAACGTAGTCATAACCGATGTTTTTAGGAAATAATAAATAACAAAAAACAACCCTGGCGGAAAAACACATACGGCACAACGTTGGCAAAGCATTTTGTATAGTGTTTGAATTTAAGCGGACTCAACTGTCAAAAAATAATGCTGTCTACAGCAAATGCTAAGATAGGTGCCGCTCGCAATGGCTGATAGTTTTCCAATTGTTGGTTGAACCAGCAATCATTGCGATATGAGGAGGTTGAAGAGGCCCGCGATTGGGTGGTGTCCTTCAATACTTGAATAAAAAAGCGGGCAAACCAGTACCCCTGTTAAGGGCCGAAACAAAAAATAGATAAGAAAAAAATAAATGATATTATAACAAAAGTTATGTGTTATTAGAACGTTTCAAACGTAAAGATAAATGGGAAATACATCAAATTATTCGACAATTATGTTACACACATAAGGATTATGTTATGAGAGGAAGAAATACACATGTATAATTACATACATACTAACACAACTACATGCGATAGAACACGCAAAAAGAAACTTCGATGCACTCATCATTGTAAATATAACCAGAATGTCCAGATCTGATGGAAACTCGTTTTTCGAAAATCGCTATGAAATCAGTAAAACTATTGTAGAGGAAATTATAAAATTAAGAAACAAGACGAAGTATATTTATTTTCCCAGGACAAATTATACTGAAATTTAAAATTTTTCTGAATTTAGATTAGACAATGCCAAACAAAATAATCTATTTCTGGATTTGGCAGTTATATGACTCAATTTTAATTCAATATTTGCTATAAAAATTCTACTTAACCCTACTGTTTTTATTCTTTGTTCTTCTTTGTCGTTATTGTGTTAAGCTCATTGTTACATCTACCAAAAACATGCCAAAAATACTGAGAAAAAGTTTCGTGCAAAAAAAGATTGGAAAAAAGAATTTGTTGATTGTATTTGTGTATTTCAACGCCAGTGTATAAAGTACATACTCAAACTTGTCTGATGATTGTCATGTTCATGTACAACTAAATTCAACTTTACAACTTGTCAATTTTAAAGATTTCTTTGTCAAATTTTGTTTCATTATTGGGATTTGTTGTTAGTAACAAGATGTATTCATGTAAATAGTAGTTGTATCGTTGTTTTTATGTATATATATATATATATGTATATATATATTTATATTAGTTTCATAAGAGAAAAGTTGCATTCACAATTTTATTTATTTTTTGGCTATGCAGTACAGTGGAAATAAATAAAGCCTGAATTGAGAAACACAGTGTGTAATGTACAATATTTGTCTTAGGTTATGTTATGTTAGGTGCCGGACAGTCCCCGAAGTAGAACACGCAGTTTCTGGGCGGTAATCGAACCCGCTCCTCCATATTGATAAAACTAATGCTCATACAGTAGTCACACGTTTATGCTACTTAAGCCCTTATTTTTATATTTTATAGATATAGAATTGAAAGAAAGAAACAGCAAATGCCAGAAAGAAACAAAAATGAAAAATATAAACAAAACTTTTATATTTTGTCTAAGTGTTGCATTCTTTCTTTTGTAAAAAACGCTAAGCACACAAAAAAAGATCAGAAAATTGCAGAGTTGGTACGATTTCAAATTACAAACGTCAATCTTAAAGAGAAATTTTTTTAATATTTTTTGACAGCCACTCATTTTTTTTCGATAACAATAGTGAAAGATTTAACGTTTACAAATTCATTTTAATATAGTTGAACCCTTTGCAATTGGTAAAATATTCTATGGCACTATATTGGTGCTGTTTTAAAAATATTGCATCAAAGCAAGAAAAATTCTGTAGCATATGGGCTTTAACACATTCGCGGACAAGACGGCATATGACGCCAATTTTAGCGAAAAATTTAGGAACAGGACGGCATATACCGCCACCAAGTTTTATTTTATTTTTCAATCATTGGGACAAGCTTGTAGCTCCCGTAGTAAAGTTAATATTAAATTATGGTTTGCTTTTATAAGTGTCCCTATACATCTTCTTGTAAGTGCCATATAACAAAAAATAACGACCAGTAACATCTGATAATAGTTCAGAATCAGAAAAACAGGAAGAGCACCATCCAGAGATTTAATCTGAAGAGGAGTGGTTGGAAACCATAAAGGAAATACCTCATTTTAATTTCGATTACTCAAACTGTGGAGTAAAAATCGGGGACGACATTTCCCGGCGTGTCCTGTGTTAGCAATTTGGAATTGTGGCTGGGACAAGACGGCAATAACCGTAAACTTAAATTATTAAAAAACTTAACTGAAAATAACTTGATTCTCAATTCTAATAACCTTGCTCCAGTCCTGGATTAAATATATTCAGTACATCCGAAGATATAGCATATGCCCCACAAATGGACAAAGCGAAAATTGACTGTACGCGAATGTGTTAAGGAGTCTCCAAAGGAGCTTCAATGAAAGTACACGCCAAGAAGCGAGAAAATTGCAAGTTCAAGAAAATTATTATCATTCTTTGAAGAATGCGTAAAAAATATACCTAATTCTTACTGTTTTTTCACAGCTTATTTTAGTTTTTACATGCCAATTTTTTAAATATCTCGCATTTTTTTGATGTGCATTAGTGTGTCTTTGTGTGTCAGTTGTTGTCGGAAGGTTTCAGTGGCGAAAGCATAGTCACTGGTCACTGAACAATACCGGCTTCAACTGATAGCAATCCACAATCGCATCAGAACGTCCTCCTTCGTCGGTATTGTGTAGCACCGGCGAAGTAAAATAATAATAAAAATGGCTACTGAACCGAAGCTTCAGCACTGCAACGATTATAAACAAAGAACGTGCGAAAGCAGAGCTGCAAAAATAATTAATGAGGCTTCACCTCCTATCCTTTCTCCTACTATCCCTTTTCTATAGCTCCAGAACAATGCTTCGCATGTGTAGGACTCATCTCCTGAGTGCTGGTCACAGATAAAAAAAAAATTTTAAATATATTTTTTCTGTGTAAATGACTGACTTAATCTTTCTAATACAAGGACTTACAAAACTTTCATAATGAATATTTTTCTACATATGTTTTAACCATTACAAAATACTTCTTTATTTATATTTTATAATTATATGACAGAAGTTTACGTGAAATATTTTTTTTGGTCAGAAAAATTAGAACAAGTACTTTTCATTTTATGAAAATAGATCTTCAACTAAAGTTATTGTTTATATTCTATTATTTCATATGTATATGTTATTATTATTATTATTTTGTTTATTTTAAATATAAAATTGTTTTTATTTTAAATGTATTTTTACTAATGAAAAAATTCGTTCGATATCGTGGGCCTGGTTAATTGGGCTGTTAATTTCCTTTTTAAAATTCTCTATCAAAGAATTAAATTTTTTTCCTTAATTTTCAGTCGCTTCTGTTTTAAATACATACTATAAAAATATTTTACTTAAGAAATTTTGAGTTTTAATTATTTTTATATGCTCCGAATCCCCAAAAATCCTGGGATTTACAAAAACCAGTCCCGTTTGGCATCACTAGTGTTAATCACAACTTGCAACAAAATTTTTTTTAGGAATTTCCATATTAAGTTACGCATTACAGCACTTTTTTTATCTTGGACCAGCACTCAGCAGATGACTCCTACACATGTGATGCATTGTGCTGGAACTAGTGGAAAGAGATAGTTAGAGAAATGACAGAAGGTGAAGCTTCACAATCCTACAACTCTTTTGAAAGTTTTTAGCAGTGTTGAGGCGTCTCAGATGTGAAATTTTATGAAGCTTCGTTTTTAGTATTCGCTTTGTCTTCAGTTATTTTACTTCGCCGGTGATACACAATACCGACGAAGGAAAACGTTACAATGTGCCTGTGGAGTGGTTACAACTGAAGCCGTTCCTCTTCAGTGACCAGTGACTATACACCGCCACTGAAACCTTTTGGCAACAACTGATATAAACACACACTAATACACATCAGAAAATATTCGAGATATTTTTATGAACCGAACCCAGGAAAATTTTTGGTTTTGTAGCCAACGTGCAGACTACTTCAGTCATCACCACCCTCACTTACATTTCCTAATAAAGCACAAAACTATGCAATAGTTTTTTTTACTCGAAATTACTTACATTTTGTATTAGCTATTAAAAGAATGCTGTATTTTTTTTAATTTTATTTCCGCTTGTTATTCGTCGATTTAAATTATAATTTTTTTTATTTTATATGGAGATCCCCAACCATTGTAAGTTGTCAGAAACTGCTGAATGGTCATAACGACTAAAAATCCTGCTTATTTCATCTCTGCGGTATATATCCACGTCAGCGCAGTTTTCGCGTTATTTTTTGAAAGTCCTAAATCACGAGCTAATTTATTCAGATCAGTTTGATTTGGAAAATAAGGTTTGCTTGTTGCACTTTCAAATGAATGCTAAGAAGTACCCATGGTGGCGTAACTGGATTCAGTCCTTGCAGAAAGCTTATCTTCTTCGTAATTTGTAGGAGGCAATGCAGGTTAATACTTACTTTTAAGAATTACTGGTCGTTTGACAGATGAAGTATTTGAATAAAGTAGCAATCAGTTTCATGGTTTTGTGGTTCTTTCCAAATCGCTGGCTTCATAAATGGTAAAGACCTATGACTTCCTTTTAACCAAACTCTTAAATTCCTTGAACAGCATATTACAACATATTTTCGGTAGCCAATTTTTATCTCTTTCATTGATAGGAAATCCAAAGTATAGCTGATAAGCATCTTTAATTTGGGAAGTTATTATTTGCCTATCTAAGTTACTGATTAAAGTACTGCTTTACAATCGCTTAAAATATTAAAATTCTTTACAAATTTAAAAACCTTGCCATGAAAATCATTCGTCCCAATGTGGATGTACAAAGGAAAATAAAAAATGTGGAAAGAACAAAATTATTCTCTGGGTATTTTTACTAAATCTCTTGTAAGCAGAAGGAACGTAAAAGAAGGAACAAAAACTTAGTAGGTTGCTCGGAGACTTCTGTGTATGTACGTTTTGTATTTCTGTTAACATGTTTTCATATTTTGCACTTCAACTATGCACAGGTATCTTAAGTTTGCCTCTCTCTTTTGAAAACTAAGCAAATTTTAGACTGTCTTGTTATGTACGTAATCCTTTTTTTTGATGCAATCAATTATGCGATTAAGTTAATTGATTGAAATGATTTTTACAGTTAATGTCAGGTGCATATTTTTTTTTTCGAAAGTTCGTATAACATTGCTCTAAAAGTAATTTTCTCTGACATTGGGAATAATGATTTTTAGCTAAATTCCTTCTAATTTCTAGCTATAAACTGTCTTTTGTTTTAATATTTTTTTAAATATTTCTTTTTTATCTATGGACATTTTATTTGAGTTAAATTTTGTTACCTAAATTTGTTTAAACATTTTATCTATAAAATATATGACAATGAAACCTTAAGGGTTGTGGAAAAGGCATTGAGCAATTTTTTAATTTTAAATTTACAATATTGTAGTTTACCTTAAAGCCGCTGGTGCCAATACTAATCTATATTCAGTAGTTTTATTCGACTTGTAGCTTCTCCCTGAGCTCTTTTTTGTATTTACTTTCTGGTCTTCTATTTGTTTTGCGTTTCTTTGTTGTGTCATCTTGACACATTTCCCAGAAGATTTATTTGCCATTTAACAAGAACAAAAGAAAGAAAAATAGAACAATTAAATATAAGAATGGTGACGCAAGCAAGGAATTAATAGAGAGAAACAAATTAAAGGATTATTTTAAAGTATTTATATCTTTTAAAGATTTTCTCACCTAAAGTGGAGCTTTATGAATTTTTATGAAAAACAAATTGTAAATATTAAATTTCAAAAGAGAAAGAAATTGTAGAGAATGTTACATAAAATGAAATTTTTATGCTGGAAATTCATTCAGTTGTTGTGGAAATTGACACAAAAATTATTGCTTTTACTTTTCGTTAATGCAATGAAAAGATTGTTTAAATACAAATGTCATACACTTTGAAAAAGCTTGCAGAAAATAATATTTTTTTTTATTAAATTATTACAACCGAATAATTTCTTGATACCAGGTGAAGCTTCACTATCTTACAACATTGCTTTTTGCACTTTATTTGTTTTTTATAGCAGTGTTGTAGCGCGTCTGATGTCAAGGAGACGTATTAAATTTTGAAGCTTCGTTTTTAGTAGCCATTTTTAGTTATTATTTCACTTCGCCAGTGCTATACAATACCGACGAAGGAGGGAGTACTGATGTGCCTGTGGATTGGATACAGCTGAAGCCGTCACTGTTCAGTGACCAGTGACTATGCCTTCCCCACTAAAGCATTCCGACAACAACTGACACAAAGACACAGAAAAAATGCGAGATGTTTTTATGAGTCTGAAACTGGGGTTGAACCCAGGAAAATTTTTCGTTTTTCGCCACCCTCCATTAAAAATTTTTAAAATTTAAATGCATAGTTTATCTCGAGAAGAGGTGCCTTCGCGTCCTGAGTGAAAATGCATTTGATTTTTCTTAGGGCAATAAACCTACATATTGCAAATTAGTTTTTAACCAGAAACCAAAATTTGCATTCCTAAAATTAAATTTCTAATTTTTATTTTTTTTGTTTTTGACAGAAGTAACACTGCGGTAAGAAACGAATATTGATAGAGATGACAGGTCATGAAGGGATAGCCATAGGATGGCTTCAAGATCTTTACAACCCTGCGTTTGGGGGATATCCCTTACGTATGTAATGAATTACACGGGAACTCGATAGAGAGAGGGATAGTATATAGAATAGCCAGGTGGTGAAAGCAGTAGGAAGAAGAATCAGAAAAATTTGAAATAACCGAGCCGGAAATTGAACCCTAACAACGACTGCGCTCCCACTGGAGTTGGAGAATAATTGTTTTTTTTTTCTTTATTCTAAAAAATTAAAAATAATATTTCATCCTATTGTGATAAATTAACTATGACCAAACCATGACCATAATCAAATTTTTATTCATTAATTTTGTTTTAGTTTGCAACTTCCATTGAAGAACGCTTTGATACGAATGTAATATATCGTTGCGCTAGTATTGGATTAAGCTTGATCTTTCCTTATTTATAACGACTAAATATGTCAAAAATTTTGTTATTAAAAGTAAATAGGATTTCTACACCAAAAATGAAGAAAAGAAATTATTTAAATAGAAATTTGCATTATAAAATGAAAACTGTTTTAATAGCATAGAGCACATTAATTTGCTGATAGTGATTCATTAAGAAAAACTAAAATTTTTTGTATGACAATAAGATGATCTTTTTGATATGCTGGTGTGGAGTATCGGTTAATATTTATAATAATTATGCACCAATTGATCTGGATAAATTCAGCTGATACAAATAGCTGTCACAAACTGTTAATATATGTCTGAAGTATATAGCGCGTAGACTACAAACCGAAGGTCCTGGATTTGAACCCACTGTCATTCATAGTAATAAAATAGGAGCACTTCGCATATTTCTGATGTTCATTAGTGTGCCTTTGTGACAGTTTTTGTCTCAAGCTTTCAGTGACGAAGCCGTACTCACTGGTCACTGAACAGTTCCGTGTTCACCTGATACTAATCCACGCAGTGCCACCATCCAAAATCATCCACGAAGGAAAATACTTAATAAAAATTATCTCTAAATACAGCTTAAAAATGTTGTACATCTGTTTGACATCAGAGCTGCAGTAACACTGTTGTATAAAAAAAAATTTGCTCTGCTCTGTCTATCCCTGCTCCACCTGTCATCACTATCGCTATCTTTTTCGCATAGAAAGTTACTTCTCTATAAAAAGATAGTGTAATTATGTTAGTATTTAATGCCAAGCTGGAGCTAATGTCGGCTTCGGTAGCAATTCAATTATTATAGAGAAGAGAGAAGCAAGAAAAAACCACTCCCTCTGAACTGTAATACAAATGAAACAATGAGTAAAATTTAGTGTTGATTATAAGACGGCTTTTTATTTTGAGAGAAAGAAAAAAAAACTTCCTTTAAATTTATTTCCATAGCGAAACCATTCATAATTATGTAAAAGTTGTGTATAACATTATACAAACAACAAATTATTACTATTATTATTACCGCAAGTACATATATTTATTTAATGTGCAATTCATATTTCAAAACTAAAATCATAATACAAAAAAAAAATATTTTTGTGTTGTATATTTTTTTGCAAATATTTTTTTTTATACTGCGTCGTAAGAATATTTTAAAACAAGTACGTGATATTTGATACTTGCTGTCAACATCAAGTGCTACAAGCATCAACAACAACAATAACGTAACTGCTAAAATGTTGTATAACAATTTCTGATTTTTTTCCGCTACACTTTCCACATCAGGAGTTCAAGTCAAAACAAACATTAACTACCACAGACACGTAAAAAAAATTTTAAAATGAATATAAAAAAGTCAGTAACATACACTACTTATAGATACACAATGTTTATGTTGTTGCTGTTAGTGATGCCATAACTGATGAAGAAGTGTGTTGTTAATGATGTTGACATTATTGTTTTGCTGCAATTGCTTTAAATGCATTTTGTCTTTAGGCCATTTTACGGAGGCATAAGTAACACTTCCTTATCATTATTCTGTTGATTGTTATCGTATCATGCTGACATTATCGCACTTTCCCTGACCTTTTGCTCATGTCTGTGTAAGTGTTGATTTTCCATTTCTTTGCTTTGTTGTGAGGTGCATATGGTGCAAGTG
This sequence comes from Dexiosoma caninum, assembly GCA_963924685.1. Taxonomy (NCBI): domain Eukaryota; kingdom Metazoa; phylum Arthropoda; class Insecta; order Diptera; family Tachinidae; genus Dexiosoma; species Dexiosoma caninum. The sequence goes on from OZ004725.1 coordinate 91,238,318, forward strand.
CCTGCTTATAAAGCAAAAATTTCTCATTCTTTAGAGCGAGAAGTTCATAGGAGTATGTTTGTTATTATTGTTTGCTTATCCATGTGATGGTATAAGGATAACAATGTTCTTGGCGGTGAGTTTATGTGTTGATATTTAATACACACCATATACATATGTATGACCGTAGAGGTCTGTGAATATCGTTGGCTCGGTGTTGTTATATATCATTTTAAGTGCATATGTTGTCATATTAAGCATCATATTTATCTCGCCGGTTTGACGCCACTGTCACTGTGTTGTAGTCAACCACTATATTTCATAAGATTTCTTAAACACACATACACACACGTACAAGTTATTACACAAACCCACCTACATTTACCATATATTTATATTTGTAGTGACGTGAAATAGACTTTAAAACCTCCATGACAATATCCATATAATTATTGTTCTCATCTTTATTATTATGGTGTCATGCAGTAAGTCTTTATGCGACGCTTGTTTTTCTTCTAGAAGCCCTTGTAAAATGCACACATAAAGACTTGCATACAGATACATATACATACATACATATATGTAAAGGGTGTCTGGTGGCAAATTTATATTTTTCAATATGATTATTTCAAAAAGTAATAAACGGTGCGGAGGAAGGGTGGCGCCGTTGTAATTATCGATGGTGCGGATTTGTCAGTCACGATGTCGCAGTGGTCGAGTGAGTTCGGCGCGTTCGCTGTGGAGACATTTTTTAAGAATAATGATTCTTACGTAATTGCTCGTCTACAATTTTGTTCAAGAATATCGGACCGAGTAAAAATTATTTCGTTCGTGGATGCAGAGATTCCGTGCGACTGCTTCGACTATGAATGCCCCCCGGCCAGGACCCACTTGATCTTTAAGGACTCCCGAAAACATTGAACTGATTGAAAGCAGTTTGCGTGAAAATCCTCGACTTTCAATACGGGAAAGAGCAGCCTCACTGGGACTTCCAAGATCAGCTATTCATGGAATTTTAAAAAAAGATCTGAAGGATCTGGATGACATACTCTTTAAAAAATAAAATCCGCACTTCCATTCTATCGTTCAATGCTCTTAATAAAACTTTGTGTCAATTATTACGTTTTTTATTCAAGTTTGAAAATATAAATCTGCTACCAGACATCCTGTATATTGAAAGATACATATATTTAACTCGCATATATATATATATGTATATGTACATAAAGAAGGATCATTGCCTTATTATTGTTATTGCCGTTGTCGGGTGTCGTTGCTGGTGTTGTTTTAGTTAGTGTTTCGTTTATGCATTAAATATAAATTCAATTGATATTCCTACGTCTGTTTAGCAGTAGCTATGAAAATTTCATATCAGGAATTACTGGCACATATTTGTCGATATGGCAACTTAATTAATATAATAAATTAATTAATACTAATGATACGTATGCAGGTATGCTGACATTTTGGTATTTTGCACTTCATATTGTCAATTAAATGCGCGTTTCCATAATTGTAATTGAAAATATTTAAGGTGAAATTCTTTGACAATTTCTAGGAAAATTTTTCTCATCAATAAAAATGTTAATTTTTAATTGGGGTCATGCATCAGAATGTGGGTCTTTATACAATAGATCTGCTTTGCGCGGTACTTACATGTGGTAATTACTTGGAAACTTTTAATTTGGTTGTCTGGCATTTGCGTAAATAAAAATTTTAATAATAATATTTTTATCCAACCATTATGCAGATGTAATATTTCTTTTTTTGATATTTATTTACATCAATGTAGCAAATGCATATTGGGTTATTTTGTTGATGTAGATTAAAGATTTATTATATAATTATGCAAGAACATTTACATAATATTGTGAGTTCGGCTATTATATTTCCTAATAAAAAAAATGTTTTTTTGTAGCAAACATACTTGAGAAAATTGTATTAATGTAAATATGAGTAGTATACTATTTGTTCTGGGAGTAAGAGTAATTCGCTGTCCACTGACATAATAGTGCCCGCTACCGTCAGGCCAAACGCTTCTTGATGCCGAGTAGGGCAATCGCAAAAAGGCTGCTTTTGCTGAATAGGGCGCACTTATGTCTTTTAACGGGATATTTTATGGACCTTTTTGGCATGAGGTACTACCTTAACAAAATGCCAAATGTTAACCAATGTCTGTCGATTTGGTGAAAGTAACACTGAAAGCTCTCAACAAGTTCTCTGCGACTGTGGTGCACTCGGCAGTCAGAGGTCGCACCAACTGGGTGGAATTGCGGTGCCCTCACACCAGCTGTGAAACACCAGACCCCCAATACTGCTGGGATTCCTTAGAAGCCTTACCATGGGTGTATAATATGAGGGGTTTTGCCAATATATCTTCTTTGTCGCGGTACTTCCTGCCCCAAAAATACAAATAATAATTTGTTATAGTGTAAACTTATTATAAGTTGTAAATAAATAAATAAACTTAAAAAAAATTTGAGTGGATTGAGATTGGAACCAAATTCCCCTTGCCCTAAATTTCCTCTGTCGATAACGATAACGAAACTCCTATATTTTTTAATTTTTTTAATTTCAATTTGGAATTTCAATTCGGTATCTGTGTAATTTTATCGAAAGTTATAATATAATTAATAAATAATATTTACAAAATTTTACAAATACACTGGCTAGTAAAAAGCATAGTTTCTAAAAAAGACAATACGTTTCTGAATTTCTTACAAAATTTCAAACAAAATTCTATGAAAATCTATAGAAATTTCGTCCGATATCGAATGCCCTATATGTAGCCAGGAAAATAAAAGTGAATGCGTTTACTATGACTTGGTATTTTCGTGACTTCTTAAGCACTTTTTTATCTGAATTAATTTTGAATGCCATCTTAAATGTTGACAAGATTATCACTTTTAAACTCATGGAAAACGCATTCAACTGTGCCATCATTCTTTCATAAGAAAAACTGCGCAGTTGTAATTATAATTTATATAAATTTTTTAATGTGTTACAGGACTTAATTAACCCATGTTAAAACGTAACCAAACAATGGAACATTCATTGCTTCTAAGCTCTCATTGATATGACGAATTGTTTTGCTAAATATGAATACATGCTCGCCAATGACACCCCTATGTTAAAATCATGCGTTGTTCAGCTAGGTTGAACCAGCCCATTTGCAATATAAGTAATTTTATTTTGTTTTTGCTTATCTTTTTTTGTTAAGAATCTACACATCAAGACTCTGATGTAAAAGTCGTAAATTTTTAGTTAAAATTTTCGAGTTAACCCTTTATTACATAGTGTTGCATATCTGCATCATACTCTTGAAATGTGTCTACTTACGAAAATAAATAACGGATTATATTTTTTTTACTCTATTTGTTTTCTTTTATTTATGTTTTGTATAAGTTAACTGTTTTTTTTTTTTGGAACTTTATTTCCTTTATTTTTATTTTGTAAAAATTTTTTAAGACTGAATTCCTTTTTATTTTTACTAAAAACTTCATTTATATATTTCTAATTAATAAAAAAGTTTTATATAGTATCAAAATTTAAAATGTTTGTTTTTAATTTTTTTATATGTACATAAATGCATGATGATGCAGATCTGCAACGGAAGGAAACTGGTGTTTTCCAGGAAATCTAGCACCGGATTTTTTTTTTAGTAATTGTTTTGAGCTTATAAGATCAATTTATATCAAGAAAAAATTATTTTATTCCAAAAGAAAAAATCATACAATAAAGGGTTAAGCGTTTTGAAATTTTCTTTAAAGATTTTATTATTATTTACATGGTTAATTTTTATTAAGTCCAAAAATGAGAAAAAGAGTAGTATTTCTCAATGCGTAATGCAAAATTTATAGTAAAAAATTTAGTTTTTTTGGTCGAGATAAACAAATAGCAAGAAGTTCGATTGACCGATTTTTTAATTGAGAAAAACAGAACTATTCGACATTCGTGAAATTAACGTTAAAAACTGGTTCGAAGCCGGTTGGGCTAGTACTTTGTTCCATTATATATATATATAATATTTCTTAACATTTTAGTAAAAATAGTGGATTAGCAAGTTTAAACTTATTTGGAATTTTCCTTTATGTTTAACAAGCTCATAAGCTTTTAAATCCTCTGTTATATCATCTTTTGAGATCAAGAATTTAATTTTTGTAGACTGAATGAACTCATGAATCTGAATTATTAATTAAAAGCGCTTTTTTGAAACTTGTCGGCAAGAATATTCGTTGAACCGTTGAAGTTTATCAAATGTCTCACTGTGTCCTTATTAAGTAACTATTAACATACAAGCGAGAATAAAATAAAAAAATAATACAGCACTCTTTTAATAGCTAATACAAAATGTAAGTAATTTCGAGTAAAAAAAATTATTGCTTTCTGCTTTATTAGGAAATGTAAGTGAGGGTGGTGATGACTGAAGTAGTCTGCACGTTGGCTAAAAAACCAAACATTTTATCTGGGCTCGGCTCATAAAAATATCTCGCATATTTTCTGATGTGTATTAGTGTGTGTTTATATCAGTTGTTGCCAAAAGGTTTCAGTGGCGATGTATAGTCACTGGTCACTGAAGAGGGACGGCTTCAGTTGGAACCAATCCACAGGTAAATCATCTGCTGAGTGCTGGTCCAAGATAAAAAAAAGTGCTGTAATGCTTATACTTAATATGGAAATTTCTAAAAAAAATATTGTTGCAAGTTGTGATTAACACTAGTGATGCCAAACGGGACTGGTTTTTGTAAATCTCAGGATTTTTGGGGATTCGGAACCTATAAAAATAATTAAAACTTAAAAGTTTCTTAACTAAAATATTTTTATAGTATGTATTTAAAACAGAAGCGACTGAAAATTAAGGAAAAAAATTTAATTCTTTGATAGAGAATTTTAAAAAGGAAATTAACAGCCCAATTAACCAGGCCCACGATATCGAACGAATTTTTTCATTAGTAAAAATACATTTAAAATAAAAACAATTTTATATTTAAAATAAACAAAATAATAATAATAATAACATATACATATGCAATAATAGAATATAAACAATAACTTTAGTTGAAGATCTATTTTCATAAAATGAAAAGTACTTGTTCTAATTTTTCTGACCAAAAAAAAATATTTCAAGTAAATTTCTGTCATATAATCATAAAATATAAATAAAGAAGTATTTTGTAATGGTTAAAACAGATGTAGAAAAATATTCATTATGAAAGTTTTGTAAGTCCTTGTATTAGAAAGATTAAATCAGTCATTTACACAGAAAAAAATATACATAAAATTCAAATTTAAAATACTTATGCATCTGAAGGGTATGTCAATTAAATTTTTTAAACGTTTGACATATATGTACGAAACTAGGGAGGCTGGTTCCTCCTCGCCAAACTATTCAATCAAATTAATAACTAATTTAATATATGTATTTCCACCACGCAAATAAATTTGGAATGAAAATTTGTTCAATTTCAATTTAAAAAATCATTTTGATGTTAAACGTAACACAGTAACGGCCCCACCTAAATTAGCGCGTCAAACGTATTTCTGTTCTTAAAAATTCTCATGCCCTGACAATTGGTTTGGAGGGTGGCGATGGCACGATGGATGGTAGTCTGCACGTTGACTACACAACCAGAAAACAGACCTGGGTTCAACCCGTTTCAGACAAAAAAATTTTTAAATAAAAATAAACATCTCGCATTTTTCTGATGTGCATTAGTGTGTCTTTGTGTGTGAGTTGTTGTCGGAAGGTTTCAGTGGCGAAGGCATAGTCACTGGTCACTGAACAATACCGGCTTCAGCTGATAGCAATCCACAATCACATCAGAACGCCCTCCTTCGTCGGTATTGTGTAGCACCGGCGAAGTAAAATAATAATAAAAAAATAGCTACTAAACCGAAGCTTCAGCACTGCTACGAGTATAAAAACAAAAGAACGTGCGAAAGCAGATCTGCAAAATAATTAATTAAGCTTCACCTCCTGTCGTTTCTTCTACTATCCCTTTCCTATAGTTCCCAGCACAATGCTTCGCATGTGTAGGAGTCATCTCCTGAGTGCTGGTCCTAGATAAAAAAAAAAAAAAAAAAAAAATTGGTTGGTCTGTAAGACGTAAAATTATATACGTATTAAAAATTACAATATTTTGGGTGAATGATCGTCATGTGAAGACGGTTTATAAAAAAATGTGATTTTCGGCAAAGCTGTTTTTTGGGAAAATTACTTTTTGGGATGTCAAAATAGCCGTCAACGATGTTGTGTGCAAAGAAAAAATAATAATTAAATTTTTTCCAATTAAGTTTGTTCAGAAAAATTTGTTTTCTCTATTAATAATTTAATTGAATGCACGTTAATTTTATTTGATTTTGGTGTAATCAAAGTGCAATCAAAAAAGAAAAATTTTTAGATTTATTGCAATGAAAACTGTTAATTGAATTAGCGTTTTTCGTGATAGGTTGAAATCTAATTATTATTTTAATTCAATCTTCATATTTTTTGATGGAATATTGATTTTACTTTTTTCTGTGTGTGCTATGATAGTTAATTCTAAAAAGCGATTTTGAGAAAGATTTTTCTTTTTAAAACTAAAGAATTTTTGGCCACGGTATGTTCTGAATGGATTCGATAATGTTTTTGAGTTAAAAAGTTGATGACATTTTCAATTCGGTCGATTATTTAAAAAAAAAATTCTTTTTCCAATGCCTTTCTTGAGTTATGACAATTTTAATTATATTGATTTTACCGAAAAGCAATTAAACGAATAAAAATAATAAAAATAAGAATAATATTTACTGCATCAGAATCAGTTAAAAATAAAATTTTTTAGAATTTTAAATGTTTTTTCATTTAAAAATGACTGTACGGAATATTTCTTGATTAAACTATGGTTCGTTGCAGTGCTATGCCCAATAAATAAAAAGTCAAATTGATGGTTTTATTTTTTATTCATACATTTATTTATTTATTTTATATTTTCTTTTGGTATAATTGTGTTAATTAATTTTGTATTTTCTGTTGACCTCAAGATGTTTTCAAAAATTGTACAAAATAAAGGGGTGTATAGTTGAAGATTTATATATTTTTTTTAATTTTCTCTTAATTTTATTTTCTCCTTTTAAGCGAAAAAAACTTGTTGCTAAATTAACAAATATTTGCTATTTTTGGTAACAACTACATTAAAAAAATAAAAAGCTATATATAATTCAAAGTAATGATATAAACACAACTGAGACGAACTCCGAATTTTTCATAACGAATATTCGTCTAAAAAAATAGAACTCATTTGTTTGCATGAAAATGCACACAATCAGAAAGTATGATGAAATACGAAAAACAACGTCTGCGATATATTTATTTATAAGTTTTACGTTGACGAACGACGAAAAATTTGTATAGTGACCGTTTTCATTTTTCTGGTTTAATATTCTTGTAAGCAAAGTTATTTTTTGTTTTAAGAATTGTTTTTATATAAATTTAATAATCACTGTTCTACATATAAACCGTGTTTAAATGTTTTTTTTTTGTTAACATTACATAATTTTCTATTTCATTGCTTTTTGTTTTGAGATGGTCGTACTATAACCTCCTACATAGAAATGGAAATTGATTTATTTTTATTTTTCTATTCTGTGGAAAACAATTCCAAATCTAGCCATGTTTACAGGCAGTACGTATGCTGTCGCACAAAAATGAAGTCCTTCAGCATGCTGAATATAATTTTTATAATTTTAGTAATATGTTAAAGGCGCGAAAATGTTTTTGTATGTACTGTATAATTTTCAAGTAATTTCACATGACATCAGCTGTTATTCTCGCACTACTTTTGTCTTATTCGAAAAATTTACACTACGAATTCTTGTCGAAAAGTTTGTCGTGCAGTACGAGATTCGTCGTACATTCCAATCGTGTTTATAGTATAAAAACTGAAAGAATTTAAATATACACAATTTAATTTTGTAACACATATTTTAATACACATACGATCGAATACAATATAATTTGTAGTTTATGTTTGTTTTTTAATTTTATAACTTATTTTCAATGTATAGATTTTTTTAATTGTTACATAGAATTGTTTTGTTTTAATTTTAAATGTATTTTTTTCTGTTTTTTAAATTTATTTTATTATTTATTTAATGGAAAAGAAAATTGTTAAAAGATTTTTTGGGTTGGAGAGGTTGTGGGTGAGTGAGGCTAGTTAAGAAAATTTGATTTTATTTTAATATGATAATTATTATTAATATTTTCTTACATACGCATTATTTACTAATTATGTACTCTATATAAATTTTGCTCAATTAAATTTTATATTATTTGATAATAATTCACATTTTTTACTAAATAATTCATCGGTTACTGCAGAGTTTATTTTTCTATTAATTTCTGGGTTTTGATACTTTTTATTTTCTTTACTCCAAATAGTTCATAAATGCCATACACCAATTTTAATTTTATTGATAAATTTATTTTCATTTTATTAACTTTTTATTAAAAAAAATTATATTATTATTTCTTTTGCTAGTTTAAGGTTTTTAGACTTTATGTATTTTTAAATAATATCGTATTTAAAAATTCCCTTATGTATTTTGTTTTTAATTAATATTGGCAATATATCTTCTATTTATCCACAGAGCCTGTGGGCATAAAACCTAAAGAAAATTAAAATTTAATTTCAATTTATTTTATATAATAAATTATGAAAAGTGCTCATGTTTTTCTATAGGAGTATTTATCAAGTTTTCTGAATATTTATTTTCATATAATATTTTTATTGGTGGTCTTGAAGATTGAAAAAATTTTATTAGTTTTTGTTATTTACATCCATTTCCTTTTGTTAAATATTAATTTTCTATGCTTATTTAAATGTAATTTTTTTCTATATTAACAAGTGATAAATAAATCAAGTTATTTTTTCAGTCGAACTAAAAAAATATTTACGCAGTTTTTCAGCGATTAAATATATTATGATTATAATAATTAAAGTAGCAAATTAATAAACGCATTATTAATGATTTCATATTAAATTTGGCAGTAAAATTATAGGGCACAAGCAATTTCAACTCGGGATATTTGAACAAGCCCACAACCATTTTCCTAGTAAAACCCGCCAGTTCAAATGAAATCAAAATCATTGCAACCGAAATTTTGCCAAATGTGTAGAATATATGACCTTCCACAGTAGCGACATTGTGTGTTACATTATTTATGGAAAAGAATATTGTTAAGAATATACTAAATTCTGACACTAAACTGCATAATCTCTGCTAATGATTCACTCTATTAACCCTAGAGTACTATCCGTATTTGACGTACGTGATGCGTATTAAAATTATTTAAAAAATCTTTTATGCATGGAAATATTATTCATTTATATTTTGTAACAAATCAGTTTATTTTGTAAACTTTTCTGAAAACACAAAAAAGGAACAACAAATTATTATAACTTAAAGGTGAAGAAAATATTTTAAAACTGAAACAAACGCATCCATATATTTAAAAAAATAACAAAAAGAAGAACAAAAAATACTTTGACCAAGAGGTACAGAGCACAACTTTATGTTCTCCACAAACACGTTTTTCACATTTATCATGTCAACTTTAATATAAAGGCTACGAAGAAAAAACGTCGGGCAAATAATTTCTGGTGTTGATCTACAGAAGAAGATGGCACCACCATATGTGAGCATATTACTTCTGGAATCTTTGTCGGGATCTGAAATAGGCTATTTATTCAAGAAAGTCCTATAGTGGTCTTCGACCAGTGCTCAGCTTAAATCTTCTACATAAGCAATACATTGCACTGGAGCTAAATAGAGAAAGTGAAAGAGAAAGGAATAAGAAGATGGAGCTTAATCTTTCCACAACTCTGCAGTTGCGCGTTAATTATAAAGCAAAGTTGCGGCGTCTCTAATGTTAATTTTGACACATTATATTTAAGCTAAAGGATGCCATTTTATTTATTATTTTACTTCGTCGACGTTTTATTGTTCAAATGAAAGGGATTTAAAGACGTAGTAGGGTCGTTCGTGGTACACTTGTTTACTTCCAAATCACAAATAGTTCTGGAGAACAGACTTTCAATAAAACGAAAACACGCAACTCCAATAACTGTTGCGCATACTGATGCTTGTAGATTGGTGTTGAGAAGAGCTCATTATTTATTTGTAAAAACTAAATTATTCATAAGGATTTTAATAATTTATTTCATATTTTTTAAAAAAAAGCCATACGTATGATTAATAATCAATTAATTCAATCTAATTTTTCATACGTACCATGAGAGGAAAAAAACGAATGATATCGTGTGACATAGTAGGCCAGGCAGATATATTTATTTTTTATGCTTTTAAAAACGAATTTCTATACAATACTTATAAACAAATTAATCGTTTCAGCTAATATATTGTAATATTAAAACTAAAATCCTTTTCGAGTACTTATTTTTATAAACAAATAATATTTGTGGTATTTTGCTTTGCTCTAATGTACTTTACATTATCATGAAAGTGACAATATAGCATTAAGTTTTGACTTTTTCATTTAATTCTTGTCTCTCATTTATATAAATTGAATTATTAAAAGCATCAAGCTTTTAAAATTATGTGATAAAAGGCGTAAAAGAAAATTATTTATATTAATGGATTAAAATCAAAATCTTTTCTAAAGTGAAGGTATCAAAAAGAGAAAAAAGATAATTTTAAAAATGAATTTGTCTTAATTTAAAATACATCAAAGCTATTTAAAATGTATATTTACAAATGTCATTTATAAATTTTCTATGCGTTTAAAATACAATTTTCTTAGATTTTATTTATTTATTTTCAATAAATATTTATTTTAATTTAAACCTTCATTAAGAGAAATGGATTTTATATAATTATAGACTTATGCATAGTTTTAATAATAAAATTATGATTTATGGGTTTTTTTTTTTGCTATAATGATTGTAAAAAGTTTTCATCGATGAATGAAATAAGTTTTTAATATATTTAATTTTTAATTCTTTATTTCCTGTTTAAAGACATTGTACAGCTTTTGAATGCGCTGAAATTTATATAAATTAAAAACAAACTGGTAAAACTTGTTAATATCATCAGCGATCTTGTGGTATGTAAACGTGCCGATTTGCTGCCATAAAACGTTACACTTAAGTCGCGCATTTCGTTATCTGCAAGAGAAAAAGTCTGTGTTATTAGACTTAGAAATATATATATATATATATATATATATAAATTAGAAATATATAAGGTTTAAGAAACATATACGTAAATACTTTTAAAACCTAGATAAGATTATTAAAAAAAAAAATTAAAAAGTTTTCAAGTTACATTTAAATAATTACCCAATTATAATAATGAAAAAAATATTTAAATATTTCCAGTAAAACTATTATAAACTACAATATAAATTAATTTCAATTTATTTATTCATATTGTTGTTGTAATTAATTCATGTTATTGCTGTGGCAATATGGAAGAGTAGAGTATGCCAATTTAAGTGCTGTAAAAAATTCGAATCCATCGTTTACTAAATAGGGATTCCAAGGGAAAAAAAACCTTCAGTAGAGTTGAAGTAAATTTATAGAAATAAATTTCTTTAGTTAAGAATTAGCCATCTGAATATAGATGAAATTACTTTTACATATTGCCCTAGATTTAATTCTAAAATTTCCGTTTGCTTGTTTGCTGCATAAAAGAACATGAATTTAAAGAAGAACCCACACTGTAACTACTTTTTTCTTAAGTGGGTTTGCATTTTTGTTTTTGTTTTTGTTTTTTTTATAACTAAAATACATCCGTTAAATATAATATCTATTCAATGTTAAAGTAACATATTAATTCGGTCAAATATATGCAACGGTTGCAAGGTAAACTAACGACGTATTTTTTAGATACTGTCGAAGTTTACCTTCCAAACCAGGCCTGCTTTGAAAATGATGTGATTTCAAATAACATGTAATTTTAAAATTATACATGTTAATTTGTGCTTTTCTGTAACTCATACGATTTTTGTATTTTTAGTTGTGATTTCAACTTTTCGAATTTAGGAAGAAAACTGCTAATTTCTTTCTTTAAACTTTATTTAGCAATTACAATTATTGACAGCGAAAATTGTGTCTCTAGATTTTTCTTAATTTTTAAATGCTTTCATTTTTATAAAACATCTAAGTGTTCTAGAAAATTAATAAAAAAAAATATATTGAGTAGTTAATTTTATTTTATCTTTGACCATCATTTATGGGATACCCCCACTAATGCGATGCATTGTTCGGGAACTAGAAGAAAGGGATATTACGGGAGATGACAGGTGGTGAGGCTCACTATCTTACAAATCTGCTTTTGCACTTTTTTTTTTAAAGCAATTTTCAAGCTTTGTTTTCAGTAGCCATTTTTAATAATTAGTTTACTTCGCCGGCGCTACATAATACCGATGAATAATGGCGCTGTAACGTGCCTGTGGATTGCTATCATAATCATATCTTCGCCAATGAAACCTTCCGACAAAAACGGACACAAAGACATACTAAGGCACATCAAAAAATGTTTAGATGTTTTTCTGATTTAGTCTGAAACTGGCCTCGAACCAAAAACTTTTGGGTGTTGCAGTCAACATGCAGATTACTTCTACAATCGCCATGTTAATTCTTGTAATAAAATATCAGTAAAAATTTATTATTATTTCTTATACCAGTGTTCATAACATTGAATGTATTGGGAATTTTTATCAATTTGTAAGGCAACGATGCTGCGACTCTAAACTAAAGCAGTGTCATTTTATTCCTTATTTTGCATTGCCGAAATTTTATTGCTGAAATACCGACGAAGAAGGAGTCTGTTAGCTCTAATAAAATTTAAAACTTTTGGTTTGAACGGCTGTAGAACGGAGGATATTCCGTTTGCATAGTTCAAGCGCTAACTACTAAGCCCACAAATTTTGTTAGTGATGGAAAAGAACGATATAAGAATGAAATTTGTATGCCGCTTAATAAATATTTTCTAGCAAAATTGGGTTAATGTTAACATTATTAACGGTGATGGTGTCGGCAATTTCTCGATTTAGTAAAGTTATTTATCACTCTCGTAAAATGGATGCTCCATTTGCCACTTGCTGATCTTTTTCTAATTGTTAATTTTTCAACACCATTTTTATTTAAAACAAAATTCTCTGCAATGAATAAGAATAGCAGTTCCACACTACAATATCTTTCACAGGATATAATAATTTAGTCAGACTTTGTACCATAATAAAGTAAATTTTTGAGTTAATCTATTTGGCAACTAAAGCATCCACATAAGTATTTTTTCGCTATAAAATAATACTTTAAAGCATTTATAAGAATGGTTAGAATTGAAGAAATATGTATGTACATGCGCTTTTAATATATATTTTTATCCAACATGCAATTAATAATTATAAGGAAATACATAAGCAATTTGTAATTAAGAAAAGTGTAAAATAAGAAGCAGAAAAAAGCAAGCGTACATAATGAAGGTTTTCTTTTTAGATTAAGGACATAGAAAAGTTCTTAAATATGAAATTAAGGAAGAAAAAAAAAATTAAAAAAATACCAAACACATTTACAAAGATTGGAAAAAAAGTTGGAGAGAAAGTTGTGTACATTTGTTCTTAACTTGTGACATGTTCGAAACTAAAAACTAACCTGACAACTGACCGTGGTTTAGAAAGGTTGATAGATCAGTAAGTCCATCTGTAATAATTTAAGTGTTCAATAGGTTGGCAAGTGAAAAGAGGACAACATGAACAAATTGCTTCTTATTTTTTTTTTTTAAGAAAACAAAGTTAAAAATAAATGAAAAATTTGTGAAGTGGATTAAAAAGTAGAAACGAAAGACTTTGATGAAGGTAAAGAAAAATGACGGTGCTGGAACGAAAAGCAGCAATCAGTGTAAAACTAAGTAATTAACTTTTTAGAAGTAATAACATTGAGGGAAAACTAAAGTGAGACTTTATTTAATTGAAAATATTTTCAAATAATTTTTAATAAATATTATTTACAGCAGCTTTAATATAAATTAAAATAGTTAGAAATGTTCATATATTAAAACAACAGTAATTTATATCCATTAAGCGATATACATATATAATTTTAGTGTTAATTTGTAATATTTTGATGCAGTTATTGCAAAGTGCCAAAGATGCATCAATAATTTGCTGTAGGCCGAAGTAGTTACTGTGTTGGCTTCCAGGAAAAATTACTGCTTGCCTGGAAGCATTTTTGAAAGAGAGACAACAAAATGGAATCACTTTCAATTGCGCTTTTCTAAAGCACTAGATTAAATTAGTGCGCTTTGCTGCCCTCATTCTTTAACAGAAATTGTTTTAATTTTACTATGAATTTTTGCAACACTTATGTTATGAACTCCCGCATAACAATTAACATAGTGCGTTCATACATATTTATGTATGTATGTATATGGCTTTAGATGAATTCGGTTTTTATTTACTTAAAGAGTGAGAAAAAACTTTATATTTGATTCACTGAATTTTTCGTTTGTTTTTGATTTTGCAAAAACACGTACACGTAAAGAAAAAGCATATTTCTTTCTGTTATTACTTGCATCTATTAAAAAGAGACGTGCTGTGAGTAATAACTTTAAAGTCATATTGCTACTAAAGTGCTAAACAGATCTGAATGAAATTAAATGTGCAGATCTGTGGCGAAAAATTCTTAAAACTACATACATACACATACATATCGCGCCTATGGTGCAATATCTACCGTAGTAACTCAAAATTTTAATTTTTGAGCTGGGTATGCAGAAATGATCTTTGGGGAAATATATATCTATAGAAAAAAAGATTATGGTTCTATCTCTAACTGTTCAGATTCTACAGCTGCAAATGTCTTTATGGCCTCCAGCTATTTCCAACAATATTTATTTGCAATAATGAAGTATTTCCTTTATGACAATAAATTTACAAACAGAAAACATTACAAAACATGCCTCTTTATTTAAAAACTTGTAAAAAAATAACTTTAGTAAACGAAAATACTATCAAAAAGATGGCTCAAAACTTCAAATGCATTTTTCTCAGTTCACGATTTTTTTAATTACTACGGTATTGCACCAAAGGCTCGATATATCCTTTCAAAATTGGCGCAATAAAAAGTAAAAAAATGTGTTTGCCTATTAATATTAATAATTAATATAATGATTTTTGTTCGCGATGAGCCGCTTAGATGAAGAAGACAAACGAATAAGAATGAATTTTTCTAAGCATTTGTACTGCTAAAAACTGTATATTCACTTACTTTAGTGAATTTTGAAGCATTTGTTCCTAAATATGTAACGTATTGCTTACGACAATTTTTGGTGCTGATAAATTTCGACAGTTTGGAAATTTTAGTAGTTCGCTATGTGATGCCGACATCAATGATTAATATCATTTTATTTATCTGCACTATACTCAAAGGTAATAAATAAATTGGTTCTATACCTAAAAAAATAATTTTTTCTTTGAATCAGGGCTCAGAAGATGTTCGAAAGTATGCAGTGCATTGCTCTAAAACTATTTGGAAAGTAATAATGTAGAGAAGAGACAATTGCTAAAATGATATGAATAATGCTTAATACTTTCACAACTCATTTTTGTTAATTTGTAAAGTAGACTCCTGTGTTAATGGTGTCATGTTTGATGCATAAATTTTAAAGATAAAAAATAGCCATTTGCTGTATTATTCTACTACGGCGACATTATTTTTTTTTGCTCAAGTACCAACGAACGAGGCTGCTGTTAGTACGAGTATATAAAATAATGTATATCTGAATAGCACCCCGCCCAAAAAAATAAAAAAATGGTGTCGGTACATCTCTTCTTTTAAAATTGTTAATAGCATAGTTTAAAATTTTCCATCGTTTTGGGCACCCGATTACTCTAAAATAAGAATAGAGCACAGTTACTTTGTAATTATCCTTTGGTATTGTAAAATTTGCATCAATTGTTCCAAACATACGGATGATGATTAAAAAGGAATGGCGCAACAAGTTAAGAATTATTGGTAATTATAGGTGGTATAAATATTGCGTCTTGGGAAGAAAAATCAGTTTGATATTCGGTGGACTGAGTACATTTCAGATCTCAAAAGAAACGTTAAAATACTTCGGCTTTTTAAGACGTTGTAAGAAATATATTCTTCATCCCATCAAATTTCCTTACTATTTATACCGCTTACATCCGATCTAAGAGGGAATACAACATGCATGGGCCGGAGCTTCCAATAATACTTTGAAATTACTTAACTGTGTGCAGGAGAGAGCGAAGAAACTCATTGGGGGTGGTAGGGTAACCAACTCTATTGACTCTCTTGAGCATTGTCGCAATGTGGGGCGCGTTTCGTTATTCTATCGTTACAATATTGATATGTGTTCTAATATAATCAAGAAACATATTCCCAAAATCCGCTCATACCTGCGCACAACGCGTTCATTATTTGGGTGCGCGTTCATTTGTTGTAGATCTACAAGTAAATCGACCTACGCGTTACAGAGAAAACTAATATTTCGACCGAACAGCAGCCATGTGGAATAAACTCCCTGCAGATGTTTTTCCTGACACTTTTGACGGGGGAAAATTCAAATCAAAAATTCTTCAACAATACTCCCTCTATCCCTCCTCCCAAAATCTAATTTTCTAGTTCCAGTACAATGCATCGTATGTGTAGCTTCTATTCACTGGCACCTTCGATCGTTTGATTTAACGTCTCTGGATTACTTTTTATGGGTCTATGATAAGTGAATTGTTTATGGCGACAAAGCAGCATTGCCAGCTTTTGAAGCATTGAAAGCTAATATTCAAGCCACCATTGACAACATACGGACATGTGGCGGAAATTATAAAAAATCTCCTTATAAAAATATTTCTGTCTGTTTCTCTGTATAATTTTGAGTTCTCATGCAACTAAAAAAAAAAAACAACCGAAACATTTCATTTTATTCCAGTCGATCTGAAGCTCTTTACGAATTTTGTCATAAAAAAAAACCTTATCTGCCAAATATGTACAATATACTCTTATTGAAATTGCTATACTTTCTGCATCTACTTATTATTCGCCATATGTTTAACATATTTTTCATTCAATAGTCAGTACATTAAGTAGAATTTATCAATGGCTATACATGTCTATACTCGCATACAAATAGAAAGCAATGCCATCAGTTAGGCAAAAAAAAAAGTTTTTTAGTGTAATTTAAATTTAACCACAAACATATAAACCAACAAATTTTTATCAAAGATTCGCAAACGTTTAACGTGCCTGACCAAATAGCACAGCTGCATTGTTCATTTGTTTTTGTGTATGTGTTATTCTTTCCAAATTTTATTTTGTGGCAAATCAAATTACAATTTTAGTGTGATATATTGGTTAAATATATGCATTTAAATAAAAACAACAGCAGCGATAACAACAACTATAACAAAAAATTTATACATTATATAGTTTTATATGTATGGTATATACCAAATATACATATATATGTACACGCGAAATATACGAGGTCTGTTCAAAAGAAAAGGTGAATTTTGAATTTTTTTTAAGTAAGTATTTATTAATTAATCAATATCCATTTTGTCCCCTTCAAAGCGAACCCCTCAGATATAATGCACTTATGCCAGCGCTTCTCCCAATCCTCGAAGCACTTCTGAAATGATTTTCTTTTCGCGTATGGCCTTCAGCTCGTTCTTCGATTTTGAGTTTATCTCATCAGTTGTGGCAAAACGCGTTCCTTTCATTAGTGTCTTCAGTTTTGGGAATAGGAAAAAGCCGCAGGGTGCCAAATCTGGTGAATAAGGTGGTTGAGGCTTGTACAGGGTGTTGTTTTTGCGCAAAAAATCACGAACAATGACTAATGTGTGAGCTGGTGCATTATCGTGATGTAGAATCCATGATCTTTTTTTCCATAATTCAAATCGTTTGAGCCGTATTGTTTCACGCATAACTTCTTTGTAGTACGAGCTGTTGGCAAGAACTCATGATGCACCACGCCATTGTAATCGATGAAAACAAAATTCAACTTTTCTTTTGAACAAACCTCGTACCTCGTACTACCGCTAACCGAACAAAATCACGGTTGCACTAAAATCCAAAAAATATTCTCAAATGATTTTCAGATATACAAATAAATGTCTCTCTTCGTATGTGTGCGTTTCGTTTAATATTTGAAAAATTTTCTATTTTCTCGCATTTGTTTAGGGCCGCTCTTCTGTGTGAGTGAATGTATTAAACTTGGGCATGTTAACCTACTAAAAATACCACGTGATGATGATGACGATAGTGATGTCCATCAATGAAAATCAATGGTTTTGTGTAACGTTTAGAAAACAAACAACAAAACAAGAAAAAAATGCTGCAAAAACCGCACAAATAAAACCAAAGCAAAAAGTACACCCGTCAAGCACAATTTCATGTTTTAATGCCCAGTTTGCCCAGTTTGCCCAGAGGTTTGCATAAATAGAAAATATATGTATATGGTATTCAGATACTATAGAATAAAAACAAAATTAAAAAAATTTCAATGTGACATGAATTTTACATTTTGCTTTGAACAAAACTGCTGAGCACATATTTGGCTCTTATGGCGTTTTGTGCTTAAAGAAATAATACAAAACTGTAGTTTTAAAATTTTTTTTATAAAATATAATCAAAAATGTCATCTTTTTATTTTCGTTGCAAATATTGCCATAAATATATACATATATAAAGTCCTTTTATTGTCGTGTTCATGCAGGCTCTTTTATTGCCATTTGTATATGCATGTTGCAGTTTAATTCCTGCGCATTTTATTTTTAGAGCCCTACAGCTATGCACACACAATTGCCTTTGGACCAACACAAAGTATTTTGCAATGCAAAATCTGAAGCTACAAAAATGTGTGATCAAAAATTTTATTTACTCTGCAATAACTTTATTAGCTGAACTTGCAGATTTTGTAAGCAAAAATGTGAGAAATAAAAGGAAATATGAGTTACACATCCGAGAAATGTGGGAATTTATTTAGAATGACAATGCAAATTCAGCATGTTAATTGATTGATGATATAGATGATGAATACGAAGCCATTTATAGAAATACTTGTCGAAGAATCTCGAAGAGTTTACAAAAAATCGCTATTAGCAATTTGCCACAATAAGACTGATGGCTGCCAATAGTATAGACTGTGAATTAAATAAATAAATTTATTTTGTGAATTTTTATTAAATCATAATACTAATTCTACATTACTTTTCCCAAAATATTTAACTTATTCAGAAAAATATTTTTATTAACCCTTTAACGACCACGGGGACATGGGTGTCCCAAGCCAAAACATTGAAATAACTAAATATCTATGAATAGCCTATTCGTTGTTTTACTTTTTATTATACCTTGAATGTGCCCCTTCTATAGATATATATTGTAGCATAACATCAGTTTCATTATTTATTACTTATCGTCAGTGACATTTAATAGTCCGTTGGACGCGGTGTTGAAATATTACGAAGAAGTGTTTTCAAGTGCAAAAGGGATTTTAAAATTTTTATCTGACTAAATATATATTATATGGTAAGTACAAATTTATTATATACGGTTATAAAACCGTTTGCACGTTTGAATTGCGTGCATTGATAAAACGTTATAAACATAAAGGGACACCGGTGTCCCTATGGCCCATGACAGAAATATTATACTTCCACATTTTTTATCATTATATATTTTTATTGTAGCAGATTATGTTTCGTAGAGGACGTATAGTATTCCAACTAAAGGAAAGTGAAATCCAACAAATTTTGATGGGTGATAATAGTAACGATGAAAACGATTTACAGCTCGATGAAGAAGATTAAAGACTTCTGACACAAGATGATGACCAAGGTATAACTGATTTGGAGATTGAAGATACGTCATTATTATACCATACAACGAGAAGACCGTCTCCTGAACTTTCAACTTCTGAATTGGAAACACATAATAACCCCCAACATAATTTTATGTGGAAACAAAGTAAATACGTACCGAATGTTTTTTCTAATGTGGAATACGAATTTGGAAAGGTCAAAATTTGTCAAGATATAGAAGCCAATACTATAACTGCTTTTGAAGTATTCCTTCAAACAACGAATTTTGACAATTTAGTTCAAAATATGGTATCAGAGTCAGTACGATACGCTCATCAAAATGGACGAGAATGTCGAATCAGATGAAATGAGAGTATTTCTTGGTATGAATGTGGTTATGGGTTATCATACTTTACCATCATCATAGCGTATCATAGCCACTGAAGTATATTTTTAAAATTATGTACATATATGTGTAATAAAATAACAAATTTGTTTGTCAAAAATAATTAAACACATAAACTTTTATTTGATTGAAATTTTCTCTTACCGACTGTAGGGACATATGTGTCCCAAAGTTTTTTAGGAAATCAATTAGCGCTTTTCGTGTTTTAACTTAAAAAGGCTTAAAAGAAAACACATTGAATTTGATTTAGGAGGGGTTAGCTAGTTCCTATGCGCTAATGCAGATCTTCAGGGAACCTTTACCCAAATTTTACTTAGAACAACTAGAGATATTCTATTAAACCTTCAGTTAAATAAATGATTTGGTTAGCGACAGTGAAATGTGCATAGGAACTAGCGCATTCATCGTCTTACGCCTTGCTAACATCAGATTATATTTTACAAATTTTTGTTTGAGCTGATGGGAGTTATATTTTTAGAAGTTTATGATCATAAAGATTTGGACGTATACTGCAGAAAAAATTTCCTCTGGGGACGATCAAAGAGTTAACACTAGATTTTATTATTTTCAATATCGCATTTGTGATTTATTTATGCCGACAAAGCATCATTGCCGATTTTTGAATCATTGAAAGCTAATATTCAAGCCACCATTCACAATATACGGCAAGATTTATTGGAAAACACTACGAAAAACATACGGCCATATGACGAAAATTATAAAAAATCTCCTTCTCGGAGTATTATTATTATTTTCAATATCGCATTTCGATACCAATAAGGCTTTTATTTGGACAAGTGCTCCGAGGATACCTCCTAATATGCATTCATGGCACCGAAATAGGACAATAGGTTAGGGGTAGGAGGATAGAGGGAGTAGTGTTTGTAGGCATTACACTTAAACTTTCCGACATCAAAAGTGATTGGGAAGACGCCTGCTTTATTCATGCCAATATTTCAAAAGATTTCATTATCATTGATTAAGAAAAGAGACATTGGAGGTTATATCTGTGTTATTGTTATTATTGGGGCCAGGAAGCACTGTGAC
Source organism: Dexiosoma caninum (assembly GCA_963924685.1). NCBI lineage: Eukaryota > Metazoa > Arthropoda > Insecta > Diptera > Tachinidae > Dexiosoma > Dexiosoma caninum. The sequence continues at coordinate 91,259,578 of OZ004725.1, forward strand.
CAAAAAAAATTTATTATTAAACAGGGGATCAGGAAGTGTCTGCCCTGACGCTGGCCGACACAAACATGCCAGTGAGCAGCGAATTCCCTTTCCTTCCAGTTTGTTTGACTTTTATTCCTGTGGCTTTTCGTAAGTCCCCAGAACGGCTCGGGGTCAATTAGGGGCAAATTTGCACCCCTTTGCCAGATATTTCTGTAACTTGTGAGAAGTTTTCGCATCGAGAAAAGAAAACCAATTACAATAATTAACGTCTATTCCACAGACATTTTATAAAAAAAACTACAATAAAGTTACAAAAAACATGAAAACTTAAGTTTTTTGTATACTAATTTAGTATTTCACACTATGATAATAATTTTATCGACCACGCACAGATTAGCCGTAAAATTACATAAAATATTCACACTATTGCTCTACGAGAGAATGGTACCAAAATATTTATTTACTCCTCATTATTCAAAAATAATCTTCAAAATGTCAGCAAGGTTTTCTTAATATGCAATTATCAGTGTATATAGTTAATGTATGTACACTGTATATGCATGTATGGGTATGTATTTCTAGGTGTGCGTAAGCATAAGGACATTCTCTAGCAAATATAACTATCTATTTCAATCCATGTTTATTTACTTTATTTTTGTGCTGGAATATTTTCTATTCTATTTTCTTTTCTTTGCCTGCTCATTTGATTTCGCAAAATAAAAAACCTACAAGAAAATGTCGAGTTCAATTTGCATGCGCTTATACAGTTTATCAGGTAAATCTTTGCACAAACAAAAAATGCTTGCGAACCTTTACATATTTATTTTCTTTTAAATGCACCTTTTTTAATATAAAATTATATGAAAAAGTAATAAAACAATTTTTTATTTAATCCTGATAGTTGAAAAAAGTAATTATTTTTCTTAATAAAAATACACAATCGAAGCACAGTGTAAATAATCGAAATAAATTCTTTTGTAGGAGATTTATTAATTATTCAGGCATTATTTTTGTTTTTTAAATCGTATTCAGTACAATTTAGTATTAGAATTGACATTTTGTATTAACAAGTTATGGAAAGCTGCAACTTAATTAATGTGTGACACATTTAAAATCAAAAGATTTATCAATTATTTTTAAATAGCTTAATTAAAAAAATCTAGTAATTAAGCCTACGGTTAACCGATGAAATAAGACAATCCATTAAAAAACAAAACAAAAGGTTGACTAATTGTAAAAAGGTTTAGAAAACTTAAATATATTTAAATCAAATAAGAAAATTTCTGTTGTATAAACAAAACTTTTAAAGAAGCTATTTGTTTTGTTTTGTTTGTAAATTCCATAATTCGCATGTGTTTTTTGGGCGTTCTTGTACAGAATAAGCTATATGGTTTAAATGGTTTATAACTTTTTTATTTTTTTTTTACCGTATATTATTGGGGATTTTTTGCCAATTAGCTTTGCAAAATGATATCCCGTAAGTGATGTTCATTTTTTGCTTCGCACATAAGTGCTCTTTTTAGCATATTTTCCATAACTTTTCTCAAAATAAAACATAAAACATAAACAGACATAGATAAATAATCGTAATGAATTTTGTTTTATATTTTACTCCAATTTTAACTTGAAAACTATTTAATCTTGTAAACAACTAAATAAAGTAAAACGACACCAGTCAGAAAATTCTACTAATTTAAAAATGTGGCCTGCTAGATCCTACGTCAGTTATATTGTTACAATTACCCCACATTAGTTGCAGAGGGTTAAACATTTTATAAATAAGCAAATTGAAAATATTTTAGCACGCGTGTTTAAACCAATTTTGAAATAAGTTCTTTAAAATTTCATTTTGTGATAATTTATATATAATTATATATGCATCTGTTATTTATATGTTTGTATATATGTATAGAAATAATTGTTAACAACACTTACTGCAAAATACAGCAGACATTATGTTGATTATTTCTTTTTTAAACTATAATATTATTTAGTCAATAATTTTTGGGTAAATACACAACCATTATAATTTTAATTCTATAAAATGTATTAGTGTTGTATAAACAATCAAAATAAATAAAATAAAACTCGTTATTCTAGTGCTTCGTAATGCTTGTCTAACTGATAAAGTACATTGGTACCTTTTTCATTTCGAAATTGCAATAACTTTCTTCTCATATACAACAGATACTTAAAATTTTCTGACCCCTTAAAACTTTTAGTTGTAGCTTTATTTTTGAAATGTCAAAGCAAAAACTCAACTCATTCACCTTGATATAGAGTCTAAACTATTTTATACCTTTTTATACCCCCTTTAATACCCTTGTAAAGGTCAGATGCATATAATAGATTTTTATTACGCAACAACTTGTTAAACTTGCACAGGCTTACTATTGACATATATTTAACAGAGTGTTACATAAATAAAACATCTATTTTACTCACCTAAATTTATTTTCGCCGTTTACAAAGGCAACAATAATGTACATACATATATTCGCTATGACTTAATTTTAATATTCAAATGTACGTTTAAAATTTTAAATTTAACCTGAAACACAATTTTCGCTTTCAGTTTAGTTATATTGTTTTATAAATATGTAATTTAAAGTTTATTTCAATAATTTTCGAATTAAAAAGTTATATATGTAGTAATAAATTTATAAAGGTACAATTGTACCTGCTCCGTTATTTAGCGTTGTAAAATTCTTCAGTTCGACGAGGGTTAATCAGCAACGAAGTATTCATATCAATATCACTTTTAACCGCCGACCAGACGAGAAATTTTTTGTATGTGAAAACAGGCAATAACGATGTCAAATTGCTAGTGTTCAACAATATATTTAGAGGTGGCGAACATGTACATATCTTAATAAATTTCAAAAAATTAACTCCATTCTTATTAATAAATTAAACTTTAATTTAAAAATTTTTCTTAAATTCAATTTTGCTAACATTTTTTTTGGTTTTTGATGAAAAAAAAAATAATTTTAATTGAAATTGTCAGCTTGTGTTAGAGGTTACTGCTCAGCAATGTCTTCTACAATTATTACATAATATTTATACTAACACATATTGGTGCGTTAATATCTTGTGTCGGCAATGAAATTTGACAGTTGCCACGGCAATAACGGCCAAATTTATGACTCGTGTGGTCGGGCGATTACCAAAATTCGATTATCATTACTTTTTCATGTTTCTTTTAAAGTAAGTACTTGTGTGAATTATACATTCTTTTGTAGAACGAAAATACGAGCCACGATAATATTAAAAAAAAAATAAAATTATTTGTATTGAAAATACTGATTATGCATACAAATTTAATAAAAAAAATAATTTGAGGCTTAAAATATTTCTTAATTAAAGTGTATTCGAAGACCAAATCATTTGTTTTATGAATACGTTAGTTCGTATTTAAATAATTTAAATGCTGCTTAAATAGGTAGCAATCTTCATTTAAATCTTGATTTTAAAAAATATAACAAAAAATAAAATTTGTGTACGTTTGTTTTTTTTTTTTAAATAAACAGTTCGCACTTGATCAACACGAGAGGCTATTAACTCAAAAGTTTTTTTTAAGTTTGTGAAAATGAAAATTTTTTAAACAGACATTAAACAAAAATCTTTAATTAAATTAAAGTGTGTTGAAATATATTTGCTGAAAGAGACCATAAACAGCTTTGACGTGGAATCCCTTCAAACACAAAAGAGGGTATTTCGATTTTGTAATTTTTTAAATAATCCACTGGTGCGAAACGAAAAATTCAAGGATAATTAAATGACCTTTGGTAGGGTAAACAAACTTTGTTCAAACTTAATGGTTAATAACAGAAGACTGACTAATATCCGCATTTCTTTTTCCACCATAATTGTGTTAAATAGTTATGACGTTTGAATAAAACCCATCGAAGTGGAAAAATTATGCGAGTATTGATAAGTTGTGTTATGGCAGCGAAAATTCGTGCAGACGCCCCCTTAGAAGTATAATTTACATTTTTGGCATCTCTTTAACAAAAAAAAAAATATTAAAGGAACATTTTAATTCTAAATCTTTCAACTTCTTTGGGTGCGATCTAAAGCCCCTTTAAAATTTTGTTGAAGTTATTTAAAAAGTTCAAATTAATATAGGAATTAAGAAAATAAAAAAAGTCTCTAAAATGCATATATTTCGTTTTTATAAACTTGTTGTCACATTTAAAAATAATTTTACTTCATTTTTACATTGTGTGTGAAAATAACTTTTGGAAATTTTTATATTGGGGGGATTCACAAGGTATGCTATCATAAGTTCATAACATTTGTATATTTTGCAATAGTTTAAATAGTTGTTTGCAAATAAAAAACACCATAAATTCAGATGAATCTTTCTAGAATGTTTATTGTTATTTTGAAAAATATCAGCAGTAAAGAGAATGTACTTTCTACATATTCAATTATTTTCCGCATTTTCAAAGTATAAAGGCCCTAAGTCGTATTTTTTACGAAATTGAGTTTTTCAGAGATTCCGATACATTTCACAAAAATACAGCTGGTGACAAAAATTTATGTCAATATTTACAAAATTTACATTTTGATAATTGCTTTCTAATCATAACCCTTTCCATTTTATTTTTACTTTCTCCTGTAATTGAGTTAGGTATTTTCTACGTGACAACAACAATATGTAATACAAGGGCCTGCTCATAGCAGTCATAGTTTTTTTTTTATTATTTAAAAACATATCAAACGCTCAATGTTTTATAAATAATTACTTCATCGTTTTTTTTTTTTTTTAATTTTTTGCACGTACATAGAAATTTTGCGCCAAATTAATAAAGTGTTTATATATACATATATGGATTAGTGTTAGTATATTATTTTTCTTGTGCAAAGAATTATTTGTGCAACTGTAGATGAAGTATTCTAAAGCCATTCTTTAAACAAAATGCCTGACTGGGGGTTTATTTTATATGCTGAGTAAACTACATACGAGTGCTTGCATTTCGTAGGAAATGCATGTCTATATTGCGTATGTCAAATATTTCCATAGACACTTTGCTATAGATTTGCATTCAATTTAACAAAGCGGCAAAGGAAAAAAAGCTCTATGCAATTCTTCCCTCTGCTCGAAAGTTTTTTTTATGTGTATCCTTTTTATTACTTGGACTAGTTTGCAGGAAAAAAAAAATTATATTCCTATGTAGGAAAAATCTTATTTGCATAGCAAATCGTTTATGTGTTTTCACCACTCTTTTCAGTTATTCTGCAAAATGATGTTTGTTTTGTGCTCATTGCCCTTTTATTACACAGAAAAAGAAAATGTTTCACAAAAAAAAAATGCATAAATAAATAAGAAATAAAAAAAATCAGCTGCAGTAATTTGGTATTCTAAAGAAAGAAAGAAAATATTTTGCATTTGAATTGTTTTCATTTTCCTGCAATTTAAATCTATAAATTGAGTTTTTTTGTTTGAAGACAAAATATATTTTGTTGTTTTATCTGCAAGGAAATGTAAATCTCAGTAATTAAAATTTAACTGCTTGAAGTCATACAACTGCGGCAGCTTTTGATTTGAAATTTATAATCGTCTTTTGTTGAATGAAACCAGAAATTAGAAAAACGCTAGTAGGAAGTTAGAAAATGCAAATAATTTATTTCAGCTGATTGTGCACTAATATGAAGAAAATTTTCAAGTTTTTAATTATCTAATTTCTTTTACGTTGAAACTAGATTTAAACTTGAAACTTTTTTAAGCGAAGGCATTTTTAATTCAATATGTAATATGAAAGTCAATTTCTTTATTTGATAAAAGAAGACTATAATAATTCAGTGAGTAAAGTATCTTTTTTGTGCTGTGTAAATTGCTATAATTGCTATTGGCAGGTAAAGAAAACTTTGCATGCATTAAAAACCGGCTTTCCTGGATTTCCTTTATATATAAGTTGGAAATGACAGAAATTAGTTGATATATTTTATTGTTTATTGTGAAACTATTTAGAAAACTCATACATACAGTTTCCAATTGCTTACTAGTTATATATATATTTTGTTATCTTGGACCAGCACTCAAGGGATAACCACTACACTTGAGATGCTTTGTACTGGAACTAAACGAAATGGATAGTGAGAGAAATTATGGGAGGTGAAGTTTCACTATCTTTTATCTGCTTTTGCCTCTGATATCAAGAAGACGTATTAAATTTCAAGCTTCGTTTTTAGTAGCCATTTTTAGTAATTATTTTACTTCGCCGGTGCTGCACAATAACGATGATGGCGGGCGTTCTGATGTGCCTGTGGATTGGTTAGAGCTGAAGCCGTTACTCTTCAGTGACCAGAGACTATGCCTTGGTCAGTGAAACCTTTCGACAACAACTTCCACAAAAGCACACAAATGCACATCAAACAAAATGCGAGCTGTGTTTATGATTCAGCCTGAAACTGGGGTTGAACCCAGAAAATTTTTGGTTATGTAGTCAACGTGCAGACTTCTTCAGCCATCGCCACCCCCTGGCTATTAAATTAAGATTTAATTTTGTGTCCATCCCATTAGTTCTCTTTTAAATGCGTTAAATGCATCATAAATTCTCTATGATTTGCACAGTTTTTAAGGTTTCTTTTTACCCTGATTTTTAATTTTAATTCTTTAATTCCTTATAATTGCTCTTTCGGTTTAACTTTTTTTTATCACTTTACTTTTGTTTCGGTTTTATTGCTTTCAATGGGAAAAATGTATTTTGTTCATCAATAAGCACATACAATGGATATTTGTTCTTAATCCTGGCTTTATTATTTTATTTTTTTATCTGTATATTTGCATAGCGTAAGAAAAACAGTTCATGCTGCTGTTTCATTGTTTGTTTGTTGTTTTTCACTGATATCGATAATTTAAATTGTGGGTTTTTATTTTTGTGTTCAAGCGAATAAATTTTGTAGGCATTGGCAATAGTGTTCAGCAATATAAAAATTTATCCCACAGTTCTGCTAAATTTCAATTCTGTGTGCTTCCTAAATTCATTCACATATCGACCCCTGTGCGCGAATTTATCGTATGTTACACTTTTTTCGAAATCGGCTTTTTTATGCAAATTTGTTTTAAATCCATTAATTCATCTCTCGATCAAATATTATAGCGATAGTTGTTATAGTTATGAAGATAAAACTATGTACATTTTATCGTATGTAACAGCTAATGCTGCCAGGAAATTAAAAAAAAATAAATAAAAACGCTCTCCTGTAAAATTTACTTTTTGTAACATACGATAATTTCGCGCACAGGGGTCGATATGTAGACGACGACTTAAAAACAATAATACATGTGAGAAAAGCTTAAAAATATAAAATAATTAACAAAAGGAAACAAAAACGCATAGAAGACCTTGGAAAATACTAAATAATAAACAGCTACTTACCATTCGATGACGTTGAGAAAACAAAACTTTGCGAATAATCACTCCAACCATAACGATTCCTGCAAGGAAAAAAAAAACAAAATGAATCTAGTGGAATTTAATTTCATAAACAAAACTAGCAGTGGTCGCGACCTCAACTCCCCTACTAGTTCCAAGTTATGCAGAAGTGGATAGCCTTTTTTTCTTTAAGAATGCAGATCTATTCATCATAAAAATCGGTAAAAGCGTGGCAAACAAACTTTCGTAGAAGATAATATATTATATGCATATATATCGTCTATGTGCAAGGGCAGGGAATGGAAAAAAGTCATGGATTACAAATAGCTAGTGACATGGCCGCCCCTTAACTCTAGATAGATACTCATATTCTGACATGGTAAAAATAATCATCCACAAAATTGACGCATGATTATAATTGGCTTACGAGTGTTTTATTTATTTATTTCGAATAAAATAATCAAGAGTACATTTTAGATGTATAAATGAACTAAAAACACCGGAATTAAAGAGATATTTATTACGAAAAAAAAAAACGAAAAACACACTAACTCCATTAGTAAACAATAGAACTTGATTTTTTACACCCTCAGTCATTATGTGCATTATATTTCAAAACCGCAGTGGGATGTTTAACTCGTGAAAGGTGAAATACATATTTAGGGACGTACACCAGACGACTACTCCACAAAGGATATTAGGTTCCACAATTACCTAATAGATCCAACGCAGAATATTGGGACGACGCTGTTTAATTTTTTGAGAACACTTTTATGAAAAACATGAATTTTTTACCCACTGCCCACAACATTTTCGCCTCGAAATTGTTTTCCGCACACAATTTCAGTTTGTAAAATTTTCCTTTAGTGATAAATTCTATTTAATTTTGATTGCCATATGATAATACACACTTATCTGATTGACAAAAATGTTTGAAAAAAGGGCCAACTTTCTGCGTTTTGGTTGGAAATAGTTTTGTTCAATAGTTTCAATTCAGAAATGTTCAATGCCGTAAGCTTAAATTTTTTTAATTTTGGCCCAGCACTAAGGCGATGACCCCTACCCTTGCGATGCATTGTGCTTTAACCAGTGTACTAAAGATAGTACAGCAGCCCTTCTTATATTACATCATGAAGAACTTTATACGAATTACATAGTTTTATGCATTTTTTAATAAAATAATGTGTTATAGAGTAAATGTAAAACTTTGGAACACTTTCTGGAGCCAAATCTTATAAAATAAACTAAATAAGCGCTCACCCGCCCATACGAAAAAAATGCTTGCAAAAAATGGGGATTACCCTCATTATTATTTTATAACTGTGATCTTTTTTTAACTTCTTGCTTATTGCATGTACTTTTATTGGCAGCTAAAAAACATTGCCAGAGTGAAAAACTGGATAAAATAATTTTTATTTTAATTTGAAGTTGCGTACTAGTTATACTACAGCGGGCGTTAATGGGTTAACCAAATTCACTTGTGTGACACTTTGGAAAGTTTTTTCTTGTTCTGTTGAGCACATTTAACTTCTTTCAAGTAGTAAATGTAAATAAAAGTGCAATAATGACTTATTATCATTTAACTTCATGCAGATGATTTAGACAAAAGAACAAAATATTTAATTTTTCCACCTTGAAATAATAATTTTCTTAAGAACTTCCAAATTAACAATAACTTCCCTTTGCAAAATATGCTAAAGAGTTGTTGATGAAAAAGGTGGTTAAATGTACACAAAATGCAAGTCAATACAACTTAAATCGTAATGGCATCAACTATGTAGGTAGGAAGAAAAAAAGCACAACACGAAACATTCGAAGTAAGAAATTACGCATCTTAAAGGATAAAATCTGAAAAAGAACACAATGTTGCTTACCGTGCTTGAACAGTAGCTTCATAATGATGATCCGGATCTAAGCCGCGTATCATATAGCTCATGCCCTGAGTATAATGATGAGATGTAGGTATGGCTGGTAATACCACATCACGCCAATCATTGCGACCCCAATGCATTACATTTCCAGCACCATAACTGCTATAACCGCCACTGCCAGCCATACTATTCATGCTGTTTATGCCACCTAAACGATAATTGTGCGCATTAACACCCAGCACGCTGCCAGCACCTAAATTACCAGCACTGCTGCCACCATACATTTGTAACATAGACGACGACGATGAATGCGTATCAATAGAGTTATCGACCTCTTGTCCTTGCTGCAACCTTCGGAAGGATAATTTGTATTCTTCTATGGGTGTGTGAGATTCCACAGTCCAAGAAATATTATATCTGCAAATAAAACAAAAAGGGATAGAGAAGAGAATAAAAACAAACAAACAAACAAAAAAAACGAAAAGAAAAAGAAAAGACAACCATTTAGATGTATTAATAAAATGTAATGTTATGTTGCACAAATATTTTAAAATAACTTCTTGAATGTCAAGCTAAGGGTGTGCTTAAATACGAGTGTATGTGTTAGAGTTAGTTAGTGTTTGCGCGTTTGTCTACATCTAAGTTTGTGCTGTGTTTTCTTCTTATTATTGGAACTGACTTCAGTGAGTCACATTGCTGCAAATGTTGAATTAATAAAGTTGCCATTACTTGTCTTATGCAACCCATGACAATGACTAAGGACAACAAGCAGAAGAGGGTTTATTTCTATTATTTTTTACTCGGTTATTGTTTTTTTTTAACATTTTCTACTTATTTAGAGACGTCTTAGTTTTAGTCAATAGTCTTTTGTTACCAGCAAGCAATAGTCTAGTGGCGGTTAAAAAAAAAATATACAAGTATTGTTGGAATAAAATAACGAAGCATTCTTCTTCTAATGCTTTTGTTTTCTTCTATTACATTGTAATCATCAAGTGGAAAAATATGAAGAAAAATCCACTGGAGTTAAGAGCGCCGGTATTAATGGTATAGCAAATATTTGTTTTATAAAAATAAATTATTTTCTTAAATTTGAAGTTAATTGATGGCGAGGGAAATTTAAGTTTTATACGCATTTTGCAAGTGCCGCTCTTTAATACGTTTCTAAAGGAATGACAAACATTAAATTAAAAATTTCTTGAGGCTTGACCTGCCTCATTTTCATAAAAAAAAGGTCAAATGATTCCTCCAGCCCAAAATCCACACCACATTGTATTTGCTTCTCGTGAATCACTCGAGGATTTTCCTCACCCCAAATGCGACAATTGGAAATGGGCCTCGTCACTGAAGATGATTTTATCGGCAAAATCAGCATTTTCATGTTGTCTCTCCAATACCCAATTAACGAACTCCCTTCGCTCCATTTTTACTAATCTCGTACCTTCTACTAGCAAACAATAACAATTGAACATTCACATGTCAAACAATGACACTTCGAATGGCGCCAAATTTAATTCTTGCGTTCTTGTTGGGAGACCCTTTATAAGCCGATATAAAAACGGTTTGATAATATACGAGCCAAATGCCGTCGAGTTCTAAAGTCAAATTATGGTTCGGTGATAGATACAATCCAAGAGCTAAATGTTTCAATAACTCAATAGGCTAACTATCGATTGATAATAAATACAATCCTTAGAGTTAAATGCTTTGGAGCTCAATAGACCAGCTACAGTTCGATAATAAATGCGGTTAAATAAGTGCTACAATATATTCAAATACTAATGAAACGAATCGTATGCCAATTCGAATACCACCAATTAAGAATCTCCACTGCTATGTAAAAAAAAAATAAACCTTGTGAAAATTATCATGCACTGTAAACCTGTTTAATCAGTAACAAACGTGTTTACAATATATGTGCATATGTGTAGATGGTCCCGATCCACTGAGCTATTGTTTCCAGGTTTTGTTTTTTGTTATTTGGTGTAAGTGAATGTATATCGCAATTACAATCGAAATATTAGGTTGGAGAAATTGTAACGTTACGTTGCAAAGATCATGTGTTAAATAATCCTTTGCGACTAGGCAACAAAAACACGCAACTGCAGAAATAATCTCTGTCTCTTCTCGATAATATCCCTATCTAGCTACTAGCTGTGGTTCAATTCATTGCATATGTAGGTGATATGCCCTAATCACTGCTCCAAGAAAAAGATATATACATATATTAAAATATTTAAAAAATTTATTTATTACTATATAATACATAACTTAAATTCTGCAAGTACCAGCTACTCTTATATGTATGTATGTTGCCCCAGAAATTTATAAATAAGTGTAACATAAAGTTTGCCAATACACCTGAGCAATATATGCTTGCTAGAGAGCTTATTTATAAGCATATAAGTCTCCATCTGGCTGATAAAATTGTGGTTATTTTAACTTCTTAACTAAATAGATTATATACCGGGACGTGCAGAATTGAAAATTGTATTTTGTATTGTTATAATTGTGTTAATTTCTTGTAAAGTTTTATAAAAATTTTGCCAAAAAGGCAAACAGATATTAATTTTCTTGTATACTTTTCAACCGTCAATTAAATTTATATCTAATTGTTTTATTTTCATATGAGTTTTATGTATTCATATATAATTTAAATCGAAGCAACTAAAACTACAATAGAATTTGAATATGTTCATAACATTTATTAGAATTTCATTTAAGAAAGTTTTATTACGACATAAAAACGATTATTAACATTTGATGATAAAAACAGTAAATAATTTTTTTTACTTTCTTCAACAAAGGCAGACACAAACAAATACATACGTATTTATTTATTGTAATAATAATAAGTTTGTATGTACATATTGTATATGCAAAGGCTAACAAAAGTTTCTCTTTGTGCGACAGGGAACGACAATTTGGCGCCGTTTATGTCTAGTTGAAATTTAACAATGGAAGAAGTGATGATTTTATATCTATATGATGACAAAATTATATATTTAAAGCCATTGGGCTAATATTGAACAAGTGTGTCTGTATATATGTATATAGTTTCGCTTAGGTTTCTCTTTAAGTTTTCAAATAACAAGAAATCAGCGATTAATTCTTTTAGTCACCGGAATTTTGGTCATTAAGAATTATTTTTTTTGATGCATATTTAGATACTTTAAACGCATAGGACACTGCAGGCTACACAGATACATAACTAAAAATTTTGTTGACTGTCGGTAACCTAATTATTTTTTAGACAACAGCTGCACCTTAACCAGCTGCAAACCGAGAATTTTGTTACATTTATAAAAATAAAATTACTTATTAAAAATATGTTTATGTAAATCACGTAAGATAAAAAACAAATCAATTTTTGTTTAAAACTTCTAGTATTTAGAATATTTTACATTTGTTGTAGCCTTTTCTTATCAACAAAATAAAATATTTATCTGCTCTCATTTATTTCATATTCACTTTTGTACTGGCAACGATTAATCATTGTCGATAATAAATATAGAAATTATTCTAAAGTTGTCAACAGCAACAACGGTGATCGTGCCGTTGCAACTGCGATGGCTCTCAATTAATTGTCTTTATTTGAATGCGTGTATTTTAATTATGAAAAAGTATAGCCCGTAGCCTTCTATTGCATAAGGAGTTAGATCATTAATTGCATATTTGTTCTAATTCGATATGGTTTTCGCAATGCATGTTTTCGCTATCACTCTACTGATATAGTTATTTATTATAGTTATCTATGTTTTTGTCATCTGAAGCTTCTGCCAATCATATAAGGATTTGGGCAATATCTTCAGTGCTGCAAATAAACATTAAACATAAGCAATTATGAAGCTATTCCTTATAGCGAAGTAAATAATAACGTACAAAATACAAAATTTCATGGAATTAAAAATTGAAAAAAAAAATTGTATTCTTTAGAAATCTTTTCTAAAAATAAAAAATATCTTTATGATCCTTACAAATATATTCTACTGCATTTTGTAGTTAAACTTCACTCAAACTTTTGTTTTTATGCCTAGTTTTTGACTTCATATTAATATGTATATGCTTTTGCTTAATTTTCATTTAATTTTAATGTTTAAAAGACGATCATATAAATTCTTTCAAAAATATACAGAAAAAACCAAATTTATTATTTAAATAGCATTTAAAGATAAATGAAAATTGAACACCATGTCAAAAACTGGCCTTTATAGTTTTGCCATCAATTGTTGGTTCCAACGTTAAAAAATTCCGATGTCTGCGGTCTTTTGCAATTATTTTTTCTGGTTGAATATTTTGTAAAAATTTATTCAATATTAATTTATTTAATATTTTGCTATTTAAATTATAATTATATTCATATGTAGGTGTCGTAATTGATTTCAGATACATCATCATAAAATTAGAGTTTTGTTTTCACTCTTCTTGTAGTCAAAAGCACTTCAACGACCTTTTTGTCCTAATTAATTTATAAAAAAAAAATAATAAAGTTATTTAGCGCACTAATAACTTATTTGGTTCTGCTTTGTTAGTCGTTTTGACTGACCTGACAAACCAGTAACTTCTGGTTGACGACTGCTGTTATACGAACTGACACAAAAATAATAGAGCACAGTTATGAAAAAAATCAAGTAAAGAGCTATTTTTGTTAGTCATATCGATCAACATAGCATTCTTGAGTTAATAGTAATACTACCTACACAGTTTCGTCAGTAACTTGGTAAAATACTAACTCGTCATGCAAAAACGATCGTATATCTTCTTGCAGTAGGAATTTTATATGAGAATATCGTTTTTAACGGACATTTTTATAATTTTTGAATTTTACGCACAAATATAAAAACCATAAAACTTATAAATGTTTTCATTATGAAACATTATTAATTATACTAATTATTTAAGCTGCAGGTCTACTTTAATTTATAATATTTATTTTTATTTCGATATTGCGTTATTCCTTTGTGTAGCTTTTTCAGGAAAATTGGTTTTTGTTTATACGAGTAATGAAAAAAATATTTTTTAAAATTCACAATAAAGAAAAAGTTTTTGTCAATTAAAATTGAAACATATTCTACAATTTCAAAATAAAAATATTAACAGCCATATTCATAAAAATATATTCTGGATTTGAAAATATTTGATTTTGTATTGAAATTTGTTCTTGAACCAAATCCAAAATACCTTTTTACGTATATGTTACCACGTAATAAAATAATTAAAAAAAAATTAATTATTATTAATTTTTCCTTTTCGTAAGAATAATTTACATTAATTAAATACTTCAAATCTCGATGCCAGTCGGTAACAGACGTATGAATGAAATATTATACATATCGCACCCTAAATACAAAAGTGACACAACTCAAAATTTTCCAAAATATACTTTTTTCCGTAAAATAATTCACAGTACACATCTCTAACTACTTCAAAAATTTCTTTCTCATCACTGTTTTCTTTAACTGGAAAAATACCGTTATGTCTGTTTTTATGTTAATTGCATTGCTTATGCACGATCGACTAAAAAGACCTATTTTTAGTTGCGTCAATGTTCTCAAGAAGTGCTGATTACTTTTGTTACACATATTTCCACAAATATAATATAAAATTAAAAAAATTTTAGCAAAACCTTCTTCGAAATAGACTTCTTTCATAATGGAACCAATTTTATTTTAAATATTACAATCATTTTTGCATAAACAGTTTTTTGCCTCTCCTGAAAATTTGAGAATTTTGAGTTGTGCCGCTTTTGTATTTAGGGTGCGATATGTATACGAATATTCAACTACAAATCTATATTACTTATACGTAACGAAACTCGTAAAAATTGTTTCGTAATTCAGGGATTGCAATTGTAATGCAACTCACAGCGATTGCATACCAATGGAAATTGATTTGTCAGGTCTCTTCTGAAAATAATATGATTTCAAATCATATGACATTTTAAAATCTCTATTGTTATTTTATGTTCTTCTGTAAATCAGACGATTTTTGTGTTGTTCGGTGTAATGTTAACTCGACGAAGGCACAAGAGAACAGCAGATTCTTTTATATTTACTGTGTTATAAATCTCAAAAGCAAACAATATTTTTATCATCAGAAAAACTGTGTTTAATTTCTTTTTTAAATTTGTATGTTTCTTTTTAATAAAACAACTAAAAGATCAAGTGAATAAATAAAGGCGACATTTAGTAATTTATTTACATATTTTATTATAAACTTTCCCATTAATGGTCTCAAAAATAATAATGATTTGAAAACGTTCTAGATTTTGCTCAATCTTTTAAAATCACAAAATTCTATGTAAAGAATACTTTTCATGAAATGTGATTTCCGGATTTTCCTCAAAGCACTAAATATTTATTCTCAAAACTGGTTGAAAATTTTAACTTCGTCGTTTACAATGCGAATTAATAAAATCCATGATGAATTAATAAAACCGATTAACAGATTGAAAATAAAACGATTTATTGAGTATCGTGCTCAGCAAGGCATAAACGTTTTTATTTTTATTTCAGGAATTCAAATAGGAAATCATAAAAATTATCTATCATTAACGCGAAATCCTGTGATTGCAATTAAATCGATTGTAATATTTTACGGCTCTACAATTTTGTAACATATGATAAAATCAAGAAGACCGTAGAAAACTGCTTTAATTAATTAATAAAAAGAATAACGATTACTTGAAACCAATATAATTTGAAGTTACCAGATTATATGCGTATCAAAGGTCAATATATTCTTTAAAACTGTTCTATTTAGCAAATGGAGTAAAATTATATCTTCAGAAATTGCGATTCAAATAACAAATTTGAGAAAAAAATTTAAATGGAAAAACTGCAAAATCTGCCCCATTTAAAGTAAAATTTATTTTTTAAACTGTTCAATGCTAAGAAAAATTACAGAACATAGATAAATCTGAAGGTTTGAAAACACTGATTGTGATGCATAAATTCTGCCTTTCTCTCATCGCAGTCTTTTCATACACCCTCAAAATGTACGGTGTGCCATAGTATGAGTATGAAAAAACTGTTTCTTAGCATCGTATCATATACAGTTGCATGAAGCTGTTATTATGTTCTTTATCGGAAAAAAATAAGAAGTACATAAAATAGAGCACATATCAACAAATTTACAATAAACGAGCTTCGTTTTTACAGTGAAGATTTGTTATAAAAATTGTCTGTTTTAGATTGGCTGTTACGGTTTATATTATTATCAACCATAATGATAATTGTATAGTGTATTGCACAATTTTTTTTTCGTTTTTCCGGTAGAATACATTACGTGAATTGAAAAAAATTGGTAGTTCATTGTGCACAAAAATTAGATGTTGAAGACAAGTTAACAACGCATTTTTGCACCCAAACGAATCAGTTAAATAATATGCTATAGATTTTTACATTAATATTATTTATTTTATTGGTGCAGTACACCACTATCATTTTTGTTATTAGTTTTTTTACTTCCTTTCCAGTTTATTATTTTCGGATTTTTTTTTTATTTGGTCTTTGATATACTGGGCACAGGTAGTGTTTTTGGGAAAATATTTTTATTTGCTATTGTAAAGAAATACTAATGGGTTTGTCTGTACAATTTTTCCTCTTTCTTTTACTTATTCAAATAATCGTTATAATTCTGCGAGGATATTACCTTTTTAAATGGGAGTGAAGTTCACTAACCAGCAGTAACCAGCTTTGACAATTTTAATCAACTTGTGGTTATTGCGCTCTGCAGTTTGTCTTTGATTAGTATCTGTAATTTTTTTATTCCTCGAAAACATGGTAAATTTGTTCCATAATTATAATAAAATATTTATCTTTGTTTAATAGAATACAATAATAGGAAAGAATATTACTAAATTATGTACCTCTTAATGCAGGAATAAGCTGCCAAAACGGGAGGTGATTAGGTGTTAGTACATAAAACAGTTTTATAACTCTTGTAAAATTTACTACAGAACTGTTCCATGGATTAAAAAAATGTTTACCTTTTATTTCCTATGCAAATAATGCTCTGAAGAAAAAGTCGCTTGCAATTAGAGGGCAGATTAAAATATATATATCTCAGCAGTTCTTTATTTCTGCCAATTTAAGTGCTTACAGTTGCACCTTTATAAGGTCAGCTCTAATGACAAAGTCACGGCTGAATGTGTTTCAGAACTCACATAAGTCCACACATGTAAAACTATAGTATATTACTTTACTAATGAAGAAATCGATTAGCAGGTAACCATTAAAATGCGCACACACTTACATATGTGCACAATTATTTGTAATAATGTGCACATTGATTAACTTTCATACACACCAACATTCACGACTTCTATGTAGCGTAGATTTACAAGTTCGTGTAAGAATGAATAGGTCTTATTGTTAATCTCACGGTTTGTCAAGTCGTTACAAATATTTTCGCTATATGAGTACGTATGTATATACAAATACACACATACATATATGTACATTCACGTGTCACTTGACCTACTTACCTGTCCTTATACTGACTGATTGTTGGTGAATTGAAAACAGCTACGTTCGGCTTACCGCTCAACTGCAAAGTTTTACGTGACTTGCCAAGTTGGTTTTCAGCTACACATGAATAATTACCAAAATCTTGTGGATGCACTTTTCGTATAATCAACGTGTGACGTGAGCCACGATTTTCCATAATATGACGTTCGGTGGTATCCAATTGCATTGTATCCTTAAACCATATAACCTGGATTTTATCGTCATCATCACATGATTGTTAATGAAAAAGAAGAAAAATAAAAAAAAAACCCAAATTATATAAGTGTACTATCATGTATGTCCCTTTAGGACGCGAATATTATTAAAGACTTATAGTAACATATTATTGAATTGAATGGATGGCGAATATTTTTATAATTTGTAACTTTGTCCTATAAGAGTAAGAATTAAATTAAATTAAAAGTTTCATGTTGGTTACATTGATGGAAAGTTTCAAATATATATTTGATACACGAGTACATGTTTTTACAGAAATGTTTGTAGGAGTGTGTATAAATAATAATATTGTTCAACAACAAATTGAAAACTATTGAGAGACGCATAAAATATAATAAAATAATACAACACAATAAAAAATTAAATTATGGACTTAATGTGCCGTTACAAGTCAAATAGTGATTTCGTTTCTGAGAGAAGCCATTGCACTCTTCACTTTATTTATTAATAATAATTCTATTTTATTGTAAAAGTGCTGCAAAATGGCTCTATATCGAACAATAAAGTGCAAGACTTTTAAATGAATGGGAAAACTCAAGCCGGAAATGCAATGTGGTTTTAGTTAAAAAAGAAAATTCATAAATCATCAAATCAGCAGATAACAAATAATAATTATAATAATATAATATATTCTTTTCAAGTACAGGGTGGCGCAGAATGAGCTAATTGGTTTAAATGGTTTATAACTTTTTTATTTATGCGATTATTATAATTTTTTTTTTTTTTTAAATACAGTATATTATTGGGGAATTTTTTGCAATTAGCTTTGCAAAATTAAATCCATTAAGTGATGTCCATTTTCTACTTCGCACATACGTGCTCTTTTTAGTATCTTTTCCATTTTAATTTTTCCTTTTCGCAAAATTTCGGTTGTAATGGCCATGATTTCATTTCGAATGTTGGTTTTTAGTTGGAGTATGGTTCTTGGTTTGTTAACGTACACTCTTTCATTCAAATATCCCCAAAGAAAACTGTCAGGAGCTGTTAAATCTGGTGTGGGTGCAATGCGCACCTATAAATGACGACGATATGCACGTTGTCTCAACACAATAGACTGTAGGTTTGAAAAATAAAATTCAATTATTTTTGTACGTTGTTCGGTCGTGGAATGATTCATAATTAATTCTTCAAGTCTTCTTCACAAAATGCAAAAGAAAAAATAATAATTAAAAAAGTTATAAAGAATTCAAACCATATAGATCATTCTGCGCCACCCTGTATTAGAGAAAATTTAAAACCAATAACCAGTTTATGGGGAAAAGACGTTTCTTTTTCTGCTGATTAGTATAGAAAAAAATAATAAATTTTGTGAAGTCTTTTCACAGATACAGATTTTTTTAAAACCAACAGCAGTGTTTTTAGCCCTATCGAAGTCAGATAAACTTTGTAATGAAACGAATAGAAAAAGTTAAGTTAAATTGACCGCCCAAATTTAGAACTTTTATGAAGCCTTTCTTTTATAAAATATATTTTCCAGCATTTAGTCAATTCAGTTGTATTTTTTTTAATACGCTTCAGAGAAGGAACAGTTTTTTACTGCAATTTTCTCCTTAATGACCACTTTAATTCCATAAGTTCGAAAAGATGTCAAAGTTCGTTGAATTTAATTGTTCTTCTATATTTGTTAAAAACATTTTTTTTATTATTTCTACGAGTTGACGGCCCTAACATAAAACTTCCCAATCATTCGAATTCAGATTAGTATAATCGTCAACATTATTACGACAAATAGCTGAAACATGTTACAAAATCTTCAACGAAATCTTTTTGATGAGTTTGATTCATGAAAATAATATCAAAAACTTTTTATTTCTTAGCTCTGTTGCTCGAATAGGGTATTTAACGACTAATATTAAACAGGAACAGCAATAACAAAGCCAAACAGCAGGTGTACAATTATAAAGAAGGAAATATAAAATAATAACATGATGAATAAATATAAGTATATACATATATATAGACATACATATATATATATATATATATATATATGTATACAAGAATTTATGTGCGTGTATAGAAGTGTCAAAATAAAAGAAATAACAAAGAAGTAGCAGCAAAAATATTTTCCAAAATGGAAAAAAAACAACTGAATTGCAAAACAACGTAAAAAATTAAAAGCAAGTGAAATATAATAAAAACAATAGACAATTAAGGCCACCAATGCAGTCTGCTTCGTACAAATAGTTGGATGCAAAATTCTGTGCACCATGAAGATTATTGTGACGAAAGTTGTTGACGGCATCAGGTTTCCGGACAAATGACAAATTGTGGACAAAAAGCTTAAAAAAACGTAGAGTTGCACACATTTCGTTGATTGCTATTTCCAAAAGAAATATGTAACTACACGTATACATATGTATGAATGTAGTATGAGCAATGCTTACATATTTACGTACATATGTATGTATATATGTACAAAGTATGTATTTTTAGTTTTCAAAAAATGAAACAACGTTGTATCATGGTTGGAATTGTTATTATGTATTAACATCAATTGTATATATGTATGTGTATGTGTGTTAGTGTGTGTGTATGAGTAGTTTTCACGTGAACGTTTATTTTATTAAATATTTTTCCTTGTCCGTATTGTGTTTGTTTTCTGCAATATTTTGTCATGTGTGTAAACATCAGCCATTTTTAGCATTATGGATGGACATGTGTGCTTAAAATAGGAAACAAAGATGCAAAAAAAAACTGTTCACACAGTGGTGGATTTACACCTAGACCCGTGAGGTATGGGCCTACTTCTGTATAATTTAAAGGGCACCAAAATTTAATGGTTAAACAATGTAAGGACTATTCTTATTGTTTTACCTTCAACGAGTACGATATGTTTATTGAATTATATTTTAAGTTGTACATATTTACTCAATTGTTGTACATATTTACTTTTTAATTAATAAGCTGACTTAGCGAGTTCTGCGTTCTGACCACAGAAGACGCAATTAAAATAATATTCAACTAAAATATATTCAAGAATTGTTTGAATCGATATGCCAAATAAAATGGCAAGAAATATTTGAACGTGAAAAGTAATACATACACACATACATATATTGAAAATATATACAAATTGTCAACAAAATTTTAAAATTATCAAATTGTTATAAAATTGCAATTTAACATAAAAGTTTTTAAGATGTGCATTTGTGTGTCTTTGTGTCAGTTGTTGTTGCAAGGTTTCAGTGGCGAAGGCATAGTCACTGGTCACTGAACAGTAACGGCTTCAACTGATAGCAATCCACAATCGCATCAGAACGCCCTCCTTCTTCGTTATTGTGTACCACCGGCGAAGCAAAATAATTACTAAAAGTGGCTAATAAAAACAAAGCTTCAAAATTTAGTACGTCTCCTTGACATCAGAGACGCTACAACACTGCTATAAAAACAAATCAGGTGCAAAAAACAGTGTTGAAAGATAGTGAAGCTTCACCTTCGGTCATTTCTCCTACAATGCCTTTCCTCTAGTTCCAGCACAATGCACCGCATGTGTAGGGGTCATCTTCTGAGTGCTGGACGAAGATAAAAAAATATACTGATATTTCTTTTTGTTGGCATATAAAAATTGTAAGTTAAAACGGTTGTTAAATATTTTATGACAATTTTTCTGACAAATCTTACAATCGTGTCTACAACAGAAATTGTATAAATAAATTCCAAAAAGGGGGAGGTTTTTACACTTTGGAACCACGAAACCAACCATACCAACCATATGTTGATTTTATATTGTTATAATTTTCTATTCTTAATGCAACCAGGAATTGACTTTGTTTTGAATTTTTTGTTTTAAAACTATAATTGATATATAAACTAACTGGAATATGTATGTATGAAAAATAGGACTGATATTACATATGATTAAAAAAGCATATGTACATATATTAAATATAAATTAATATGGATAATTTAACTATTATATCTATGTTTTATTTTTTCCTAATCTTAATCCTAATAATCAAAAATGGCGGCATTTCAAATACTGCATAGGGAGGGAGCACACCTAATCCGCTACTGATTTCACACAAATACAAAAACACAACAAGAACACATATACATACATACACACATACGTATACACTTTATTATAAAGCAATGTTTGTTTACGTTTTTACGTGACATTTTTCCATCCAAAATGTGTCAAAAAATTAAATGCTTTTGTTGACGTTTGCAGTTTGGTTATTATTTCCTTGATTTTTTTAGGAGGAAATTACATATAATGTACAGAGATAGAAAAAATTATTAGCACTAACATGTTCATATGTATGTGTGCATGTATATACACACATCTTTATCATCTATATATATGAGTTAAAACTTTTTTTAATATACAATAATTTAAAAAAAAAAATATCCGTTTATTTATTTTATTTCATGTATTCTTTTGTAAGTAGAAATTTTTTGTTGATATTTCATGTTTCGTTTCACAAAAGCTTTTCTGTAATAGTTGTTGCTATAATATTATTAAAGAAAAACAATGTGAAATACACAGCATACACATACATACATGCATATGAATTATGTGCATTCATATTATATTTACATATATTTTCGTTTTTTTTTTCCAACTTCTACAGTACAGTATATTGAAGCGTATGTGTTGACATGCTATAAAGCGTTAGTATTATTAATAATCATTGTTGGTGTATCAATTTTTTTATTTTTATTATATTTTACACATTTCTTGGATTTTTATCCCATTTTTTAAAAACAATATTATAAACTTTTTACTGTTGTTATTTGTTTTTTATATTGATTGTTTCAAATAGAGATTGAAGTGATATTCTTTGTTAGTGAAATAATTCTCTGAGTTTTTCATTGTTATTATACATATCTTTTCAATATAAAAATCTGTTTATACAGAAAATTAATTAATATATGATAAGAAGATACTTGATAAGTTCGTCAGAGGCAATTTTAAATTTTTTCTCATATTATTTATACACATATCCATGTGTATAAATAAATATGTAGGAATATTATATTTTATATGAACCGAATTTATTCTGGGAATATCTCTTTATATATGATTCTAATTTTATAACTGTGCTTTTTCCCGAAAAAAATATGTGAAATGTATTATTACATACTGTATGATATTCGGGAAAAAGCACAATTTTAAAATTAGAATCAAATATAATATTTTAATAAAGTTATTGTATAATATAATATTTCTCTATGTAGCATATCTTATTACTACAACTCTGCTTAATTTATGATATTAAACATTTATGCTTAGAGGTTATTGTTATAACCAATATTTTAAAATATACCGAGACAATTATTATTCGAAGCTGTCTTAAATAAAATTAAAAAAAGTTATATGTTTCCACTTTTTTCTTAACATAAAAATGGCGGTGGTGATGGCTGAGTATTTTGTATGTTGGCTCTGCAACTGGAAGGACCCGGTTTCGATTCCCGGTCCGGTCAAGTGAATAACTGTTTCTGATTGTTCTGTGCTACAGCACCCTTTTTTGTCGGTATTTTTGCAATAAAAGCAAAAGGCTTAAAAATAATGTATAAAAATTAACATCACAAGCTCCAATTTTACTGTATAATTAAGTCTATTCTATTCTCTACACTATTACTCTCTCAATATAGTTCGAGTGCAATGCATTGAATATGTAGGGGTATCCTCTGAGCACTGCTGCTTTACAGAATTGTTGCATATCTGTGCCAATATGGAAAAGACGTTATGCCAAAAAGAATTGATAGCATCATAATAATTCATTGAAAAGTAGAATAATAGATTTTTCTATTATTAATTAAATTTATAAAAATATTTTTGGTTATCTACCATATTTCTAGAGATATATTATTAAAGATATCATGAACGATCTATTTCCATTGAATGATTCACACAAGTGAACGAAGACGACCATTACAATGAGTTCGTTTCGCTTCACAAATAATATTTCTGGGCGCACTTATGTAATTGGAGTTTTAGGAGATATTTGTAATGCTGGGATTTATTTTGTATTCGTTTTATTATTTTGTTTTGTATTTATTTTATTTCTACTATTAAATTTTTAAATGGGTTTTGAGAACTAAAGGTATATTTAAAACAAAGTCATTATTATTGTTTCAGTAATTTTTTTTAGCAGATGTTTGTAATAATGAAGAAATTTTGCAGCATAGGTAGGGGATGCGATTTGTCTCTACGAAAAACTTCTGAGGTAAAAACTTATCTTCTTGATACAGGTCACTCTCGAAAAAAGGTATCAGAAATTGCAGACGTTGATCTGTTGTTAATAAAATAATTTCGACTAAACCCAGCCTCAAATATACATTTTTTCGCTACGATGGCTGAAGTAGTTTGCACGGCTTGAACTGATAGCAATCAACAATCTTATCAGATTGCCCCCCTTCATTGGTATTGCATAGCACCAGAGAAGCAAAATAATTTTATTTTTTCTTGGAGAAGACCCCTACACTTGCTAGAAAGTGCGTTTTTATTCAATGGACTAAATAGGGAAGTCCTTCACAATTAAGTTCTAAAATACAAATGCATTGTAATAAAAAAATGGAATAGAATAGAAGTACTAATTAGATCGACAGGCAATGTCAAAATTTTATATAGCCCACAATTGTCGAAATCTATATTTTTTCTTTCCTTAATACTGGAACACAGAATTAACTCCCATTATTGGTTTAATATGCATAAAGTAGGTTTAATGTCTATTTAATAATATTATAATAATAATAAATATTTCCATTTATTTTTTATTTCAATAAATATTATGCGAATTCTAATTTTGCTTGGATATTTTTTACACATTTGTGGTACACTGGAATTCAGATGCAATTTGTAATTTGCTATTATTATTTTTTTCCAATTAAAATACTTAAAAATTACGTGTACCAAAGGCCACTTCCTGACTGCTACTTCTCTAACAAAAAAAATTTTTCGATATCATTTAAAACTAATTGTAAATACAAGTATATGTTTATATAACTTTTGTCTTCTAATTATTTCTTAGAATTAATGATTGAGATATTGATTTGTATGAGTGCTTCGAAAATTGGATATGTTGACATGTACAGAGTGTAATGACCACGGCAAGTTTTACATTCTTTTTGCATGAAAAATATGCTTTTGCATTCCCAATAAGCTTTTGTTATTCCCAAAAAGGCATTTTTGGTACACCTTGCATAAATTTATATATTACGCAGGTTGACAAACTTTCTTAATAAAATAATTGCCGATATGTATTGTAAAGGGTTTATTTAAGAAGTCATCTGTAAAACCAGAGTTGTCATACACTAAAAATAACTAATTTTGAACGTATTTGCCAGAGTATAGTTAATCTGGAACCAAACGGAGGCCGTTTACACAAAAGTATATCCGCCATAGAAGATGTTAAAGAAAAAATATCAAAATATTAACAATACAATATTTATTTAAAAACTTAGTAACGTTTTTCATCGTACTGTTGGTCTTCAAACGTTGACCGAGATTAAAAATATAGTTTAATAAAATGGAGACCCATGAATATATTGACTCACTATATAAATCTGAATTAATGGTATTTAATTATGTGCCAGTAACATCGACTGATGTTGAACTTATATTTTCATAAGACTCTACGGCTTTTTGCGTCAATAAAAGATTATTTCGAAAATTATAGAAGAAAAAATTAAATTAGTATATTGAAATATATTTATTAAGCTCGAGGTCTTTGTTTGGAATTTATTTGGTTGTATTTTTCGATATTTCGTTAACAGCTTGTTAACATCATCAGGAATAATAGGAAATTATAATTGTTATATTTCACTATAATAAAAAAGGACAATTAAGAATATAATTGAAATTATCATACTTAGCAATAAACATTTCCTCAAATAAAACTAATTAAAAATTAATAGTTTGTGTTATTTCGGGTACAAATTTTCGTGCATATTTTTTAATTTTTTTAGGAATTTTATTTGAATGCGTATTTTAAACATTTCTGTACATATTTCAACTTGCCTTGGAAATGACGTTTGCTAGACTTTAAACGTAATTTGCGAAATGATATGATTTTAATGTTTTAATTAATTGATTTGTTACAAAATATACCAATACTCTTGTCAGCAAACAACAAGTAATTTTTTTTAATCTCGTATACATATGAAAGTAGATATGTATGTATGCATTTTTGGATATGTGTGTTTGGGAGTATAATAGTTGAACTACACCAGATATGTGCGCATGTAAAACAATATCATTCTTATTTTATACGAATTTGAAATATGACAGGACTTGTGAAACTTTTTTATTTAAGTGGTGTATCATTTGTTAGATAGTCCTGATCTATGAATGTCGAGAGTACACTTCATATTGTAATTAATATATTTAACAGAATAAATTAATACAAATGTATGGATGCATGTGTAATATTATTTAATATGTACGAATATTGTAGTTTAGAAACTCATTAAGTTTAGTCATGCAATTGATTTCGTATTCATGGTATATATTGTACATATTAATACTAAATAGTTATTGAAGAGTGATATTTGAAGTTCATTATTACAAAAATTTAAGAATGATATTACCTCATTAAACCATCAAAACATCAAACAAATGACTAATATCATTCATATTCATAAATAAATAAATTGCATAAAAATTCAAGAAGCACAAGATACGATTGATTTAAACTTAAATTGGTATTTTTTTTAGATTTTTTAAAATATAACAAAAATGATATCAAAACTTTCCTAAGCGAATCTGATAACAAATAAACATCACATGTTGTAGTAGGGCAGAGTACATCATTTAATGAGAATTAAACGCACAATATCCAGACTAAGAGACAGAAGTTATATTTCTTTTCCTAGACCTAGTACTTAGCGAATGTTCCCAACGTATTGAACGAGAAATAGAGAGAATAGAAATGTGGTGGGTGATAGGATGGCATATGCCAGAACTAGTGTACAACTCTACAATTAATAAAAGAAGACACCTTTATTTATTTAACTTTAATGCATATTTTATTAGCGCAATTCCTTGACTTGATAAATATGTGAATTAGTTTGTAAAAATTAACCTATCCAAACTTTTTTAATCAAAACATATTCGTTTTGTTTCTTAAAATTATTTCGAAAATAATTACAAATATATTTTGTGTGCGTGGGCTACTTATGCAAAATTACATACGGGCTAGTTATGTAAAAGTATATTTATAACGATTTTCTATCATTCCACGTCAACTTTGTTTGGTAACTAATGAAAAACCGTATAATTTTCTATGAACTATGAACTAAAATTGTTTCAAATGCTGCGAGGAAAAACACAGCACTACCACAAATATAAAAGTTTTTTTTAAACATACTCCAAATTCATAAATTTTTAACTCTTACCGACTTTTTTTTTTGATTGACAAAAGTGTAAGAAATTTTATTTTCTGTGGAAATTTCAAAAACAAAAACTTATTTTAAAAAGACAACAGTAACATCTTCGATAAAACTATTAAGAGTTATTCTTATTATATTAACTGCTGCATTCATAAAAATTTTATTTTATTTGTAAAAAGTTCAATGAACAAATTTCCATACAAAATTCAGATATTATACCTTTTATAAATCCAAAAAATCTTTATGAATACCGCAGTTACATTGCAGAGAAAACAAGATTTGTGTACTTTAGTGTTGTTTTCAAATTATAATTAGTCAAATGAAATTTTATTTTAGCTCTCTGGCAACTAACGGATAATATTTGTTAATTTCGAAATATTCTCTTAATGTTTTAATATCACTATATTTAATATAATAATGCTAGAAAACTTTATGTTCATATCAAATTCATTAACGTACGCTATTTCCGGTAGAAATGTATTTCCGCATGCAATTTGTTACTTTGCATTTCGTTGCTGCATTTTCATTATCCTTTCTGTATTTTAAATTCTTTACATTGTAATAAATATTTGTAATTTATTGCCTGTATTATTTTTTAAAATATTTAATGGGTCTTTTGTATATTCATTCGTGTATGTTATTTATTGAAATTAATTTTATTTTTTTTTAGCATGTGTGTCTACATAATTTTTTTTCCATATTTCAATACCGGTATTGTTGAAAGACTATTAATTACTATTATTTTTTTTTCTATATATAACTAACCACTTACTCAAAAAATATTTCAGCTCGGAAATAAATTTGAACAAGTCAGGTGAGTCACAGAAAATTTTCGAAAATGAAAATTTGTATATTTTTCAAATCACACCGTTTTTGTCTTGGTTCTGCAGCTTTGATTGCTAAAAATTAAATCTCTATAAAGTAGCTGCTTTGTAAACAACTGAAAAGTAAAAAAAAGGGGGAAACATGTGGAAATAATTGCGGGTATTTTGAAAATAAATGAAAAAATTGCTTGAAATTAAATTTTAAACTTAAAAAATTGTCAAGCTTCAGTACTTGGTATTTCAATAGTTGCAGTTCTGAGAGAAAATAGAAAAAACATGGCATGTTTTTTTTTTATTTTTGCATTTTTTTCGATGATTTTGAAAAATTTTAAAAACTTGAAAGTTTCTATTAAAACTGGTTTTGCATATTTTTTGAGACAGAAGTTAAGAAACAATGCAGTTTTTTATCATTTGAAGCATTTTTTCTACGTTTCTTTTATGAAAGTGCTCTTAAATTAATAATTCCACCTCAATATTTAGCAATGAAATTAAAAGGAAAAATTTTTCCATTTACGTTTTCTGGAGATGGCAAAAATGTTTTTGTACGAATTTGGTTTCTGTGGCACACTTAAAAATCAGAAATCACACACTAAATTCAATATCAAGCACATACATACTCGTACATACATAGTGAAAAAAGTACTTTCAAATAAGTGAATAAGATCCTGAACTTGTGATCCAGATGTAGTGGAAAATCGAATTACTTGTACTACTCCGATTTAAAGAATTCAAAGGAATGCTTTTGATGTTAAAAAAAAAATGTATGTGAAGATAAATTTTAAAATATATAACCCTAGATACAAACCTCAACACTTAACAAATCTCGTTAACGTATTACAGAGATCTGTTAGGAAATCTACAATTTTGTTCTTGTTCTTAAAATGAGAATTTTTGTGAAAGGAATCAACGTGGGCGACAAGAGTAAAATGGGATCCATGTAGAGGGATCTCTTCTATATTTCTGCATTAACGGAAAACTAACTTAAACTCGCTCTGCTAAAGATTCTGTTAATGCATAAATATAGTGGACATCCCTCTACATAAATCCCATTTTAGTCTGGTCGCCAAAGTGGCCTTTTTCCAGAAAAAAATTTGGTCATTGCTCAGAGAATCAACATTTTTCAAAATTTCAAGTGCGAAAAATTGTGAAAAAATTCTTTAAAAGATTCCGTTAATTCAGGAATATAGAGGAGATCCTTCTACACAAACCATATTTTAGTCGGTCGCCCACGTTGGTTCGTTTTCTACTTTTAAGAAACCCTAACAGGTCTATATTAAAGCGTTAATAGAGCTCTATTGTTAAGCGGTAAGGTTTGTGTCTAGGGTTATATACATATTATAAAATTTATCTTCACAGCCATAAGAAAAAATACTTTTTTAATCAGAGGAAAATAACTAATTTTTTATAACTCCTACGGAGCCATGAAAAGTTGCTTATCACTTTGTTTTAATGAAACAGTTTATAGAAACAGTTTATGGTAAGTTCGAATTCTGCAAAAATTGTAATTTAATTTACTTTGTATATTCAATTATATTTTTTATTACTTCAAACAACGTACGAATTTAGTTTCTGTGGTACACCTGAATGAATTTATTTGACTACCATGAATAATTTTATATGCAATGGCATTTGAGCGTTTTCATACAAATGGAACGACTAAATTAAGTTTTTTGAATTGGAAAAGTAACATAAATAAAAAAAATTATAAAATTGTTTAATAATTTTTTTACATGATTAAAATATTTTGTTTCCTCTAATGGACAAATACTTTCAATTTAAAAAAGAGGCGGTTTGAAAAAGTTTGATTGAACAGGTCGTAAAAGTAAAGCGACAATTGTAAAAATAAAAACAAATATTTTCTGGTAGAAAGTAGTTAGGCCATATAATATAATTTTTTTATTTGACCTCATATTCATAAAATGGAAATTTAATTTTAAATGTATATTATTTCAAATTTGTCATACAAAACTTTCTTAAAATAGATTTAAAAAACATTTTACAAGAACCTTAAAATTCTTTAAACAAATAGTAATTAACATTTTGAAATATACTTTAGTCAGACTCCATTTGATTTAGGGAATTGTGTATTTAATATGTTTGTTAAATTCAATAAGAATCCATGCTCTGTATAAACTACAAATTATAAAATTATATTAAAAAAAAACTCTCCAAACTAAATATTTATCTTTATTTTACCTTCACTGTTTCTTCATTTTAAAAATACCATTTATTTTCTCTTTTCAGAGAAAAAACCTCAAATAACCCACATTAACATGTAAATAATTAAACGTAATTCTTTTTGAGTTTGTAAACTGATAGGAGCATCAAAACGAAATTAAAGGAGAAAATAGTTTAAAATAATGAGAAGCTTAAGTCCTTTTGAATTGATTTTCTTCTGTTCTCCTATTGCTGCGCGTATTACCATGTTTAATCCCCTTTTAATTAGTGTTGTAAATGCTTCGCACAAAAGCACATTTTATATGAAAATTTTTCTTTTCCTGTTTTCTTCCAACACATCTACAGTACCAAGTTCTGGTTGTCTTTACAACGGCAGATAAAGAAAACAAAAAACAGTATAACAGCGATTGAGGAGAGTGTGTTTATTTTTAAACAGAATTGTATTCAAAAAGGATTTATATGTATGAATGTATGTACATATGTATCTGTTTAAATATTTCTTTGTGTTATTGTTTGCATATCTATTTGTTTTTAAATGGTAAAATCTATTTTATACTCGTATGGTTTCTATGCTGAACTGGTTGCTAACAAGTGTTAATATTTTAAAAATTCCCAGCAAAAGAAAGACAAAGAAAGAATTAATGCATGCAAATTAACGGCAGCATCTTAGCTGGTTGTTATTGGCGAGGATGTTTCACATTTAATAGAACAACTAGTCATTCAAAAGAGTGCTTACAACCAATGAATGTTCCATGATTAGGTTACATTTTAGCATGCACTTTGCACAATATCGAATGCTATTTAACGCATTTCATAAGCTCTTGGAGTTACATGATTTTATGAAAATTTTACTTCAAGAATTTCACGTGTCACATTTTTCAAGTTTTTAAAAGGCTTTCATGTGCATCGTCTTTATAAGACGCTGTAAGAAAGATAATCAAAATATAAAATAAAATTAAATAAAAAATCTAAAGCATTTTATACAGCTTTTGATATATTTTAGTAATTTGACAACTTAACTGAAATTAATATAATTAAATATGCAAAATTCTGCGCATTTTAAAGTGTCACTAATAGTTTATAAAATTTAATTAAAATCAATTTCCTGAAATATATTTTAAATTTCACAAGTATTCATTATAAATATAAAAAAAAACTATAAGTTTTAATTAAAAATGCTTTTTATTTCATATGATAAAATTACTAAACAACTAATGAGTTGCGTTATTTGATCACTCGAGTACGCTTAAATATTTATATTGTATTATCTGCCATATTATCTGTCATTATGTTAACGTAATTTCTTTTAACAAATTTGAATTCCAAAATGATGAACTCATTATTAGGAAATCCCTCAAAAGCACTATTTTCTAAACTACTGACTAATATTTTCGTCCTTTTATATTAATTTTTAATAATCAATTTATTGAACTATAGTTACCATAGTTGTCTTGTTTAATTGTCGCTTTGAATACATAATTAATGGCCTGCGGCTCTAAATGTAAATGTTTTTGTTTCTGTTTTTTTAGCGCTACTAAAGGGACTGGCCGTAAATAATTCTTAATATTTTATGTGTGCATTTCTGTGATTTGTTTTAATTTTTGTTAAATAATTCTCCAAACTAATATAACAAATGCCATTTGCATAAAATTTAAGTATTATTAATATTTTATCTTAATAAGTACAGCAAAATGGTAGGAAGATTTCTTTTTTATTCGAATATCTTTATGTATTGGTAAAAACGAAAGCCTATTTTATTCTTCTTATCGCTGAATATTTATATCTTCTATAACTGTGTCTTAAGAGCGTCAAAATCGACCATGTTCGCATGAGGTTCTCTGAGATCGTTACAAGAACACGTTTCAGTGTGTCATTCACAATCTGCCTCATCGCACTATAAACCGCCACTTTCGGCCAGATACTGAAAGGATATGACTTGCAAATGCAGCTTTCGTCTGAAAAATGTCGTTCAGAAAAAATGGAACGTAGAGTAGGAAAAATACGCAACCTTCATTATTCCTGAATTTATTTTTAACTCGTTTGATGAGAGCCCCGTTGTAGATACGCGTATAGTACGGTTTTTGAGAATAACCGATATAAATCGACACCGAAAGTAGCAAGTTATGAGAGAAGTGCTCAGGAAATAGTTGGACTCACACTACACTATATTACAAGATTGTAGTTTATAATCTGATGTTTGGTACGACACAAAATCTTTTCACTTGATACTAATCTACAGGTACTAAAACAAAGCTTCAAAAATTTAATACGGCTACTTGACATCAGAGGCACTGCTATAAAACATAGAACGTGCAAAGGCAGAATTGATAGATAGTGAAGCTTCAGCTGTCATCTCTCTCACTATCTTCTAGTACACAAAAATATAATTGTTAAATTTTTTCGAATTTAGTCTTATCTCAGTAAATCCTTTTTTTCAATTAAAATTTCAATTGAATCCACGTTTATTTTAATTGACTTTGTTAGTATCTCAAAACAGTTCTAGTAACAGATTTGATTCAAAATACAATAAAAGTGTAAAATATTATAACATAAATTGAGCGTAAATAGAACGTATAAGATTAGTTTTTATATATGTAAAAAGCATTTAGTTTTTTTTTTTATTATTTTTTTAATTGCATTTCGACAAAAAATTTTTAATTATGTTTTAATTAAATTTTTAAAATTTTTTAATTAATTTCCTTGGAAAAAAATCGTAAAATTTTTTCATTTAAAACTCATAATTGAATCTACAATTTTCGTGATAGGTTGAAACCCAATTATTATTTTAGTTGAATCTCCGTTTTTCTTAATTCAATCTTGATTTTTTTTGTCTGTGTTCCGGAACAATACAACGCATCTGTAGAGATCATAACCTCCAAGATAAAAAAAAATATCGAACGGAGGCGATAATTTCCGATTGGATAGTTTACATTACTCTCCATGACTTTGGAAAGTACAGAATTAATTTGCGATGGGCAGTAGTTTTCAGCTTTTCCCTTTTTAGGGATTATCATTGATCGGGCAACCACTGAATTGCCACTTGTACATTTAAAAATTTTTTATCAGAAAAATCTTTCAGTAGAAACATTGAAATGCTTTGCTTATGTAATTTTTATTTATTTTCCTAAATAAATAATTAAGCATCTATTGAAAAGAAAACAAAAGTATTTGGTAATATATTTTTAACTAAATATTAATTTTAATTTGCCTATGAACTTAAAAATATTAATTATAATGTTCTGTGTTGCAATATTTCTCTACTTAAAAAAGCATTCAAAACCGAAATGACAGTATTGCAAATTAAATAATGTTTATTTTTTAAATTTTCATAATAAAGAAACAAATACATTTATTTTAATGGAATACACATAGAAAGTGAAAATTGTTCCAGCTATGAGCATTGTGGCATCTATTATAAAATAATAAACAAATTAAAAACATAAAAAAGAAGAATTTGTGTAAACACACTCTCAAAAAATTAAACTGGTGGTGTACTCGTATATTGGTGCCACTCGTTGAAGTTTATGAGCGCATAAGAGGCCGATAAAAAATGGAGCATTTTTTATACATTGATTGGTCGACATTTTGATACACGAAGTAGTGTTAAGAAAATTTGAGTTGAATTTTCGTATTTGAATTGAATTTAAACTACAGTTAAAAAAAAATCCAAACTATGGCACTGGATAACAAACGAAATTTCAGTACATTTTAATAGAACCGAATCAAATGTCGTATTTGCCTTCGGAGTTTATATTTATGATAAAGTTTAAGATTCTTAAATCAGATATGAAAAATCTAACAGATTTTCGTCATTGATAAATGAACTCGTAAAATTTTAGTCATAAAATCATAATTAACACTTTGTAATATTATCATTTTCATATCATTTCTGCACAGAAATGTTCTATAATTTTTATTATTTTATTATACTTTATAACTTTTGTGTCATTTGGCTGTTGTTAAATTCATAAACAACTTTTGAAATTTCTTGTCTATCAAGTGTTCATAAATTGATTTTAACAAAAGAAAAATATTTCTGCCCCATTTTTCAGATATAATTATGGTAATTTGATTACTTTCTTTAATAACAACAAATAAAGTCATAAAAACCTAAGAAAAAAAAACCATACCTCAGGTTGTGTTTCACCATGAACAATGCAGACTAACATGGCCTCATGACCCTCGCCAGAAAAAACAACTGGCCGTTCTACTGTGATTTCAGGAGGATCTATAATAAAAATAGAAGAAAACCACAAACTCAGAGAAAATATAATTTATTTTGCAACAAAAAGAAGAAAAAGGAAATATGAAATGAAACTAAACAAAAGACTAATAAAAAACAAAAATAAAATTTTTTTTTGTAGAAGGTCGTCGCTTGTCCTTATTATTTTATTTCTGACAAAGTTAACTTTTTGCGTAAATTAGGGGAAAATAAAAAAAAAAATAAAGAATGAAATCATTTCTGTACACTTACATAGAACATGCAAAACGACTTGACTGGAGGCAGGTTGGCCAACACCATTGTTGGCGGTACAAATATAAACGCCACCCTTGTGACGATCCACATTTTCAATTGACAATATATGGGAATGAAGTTTTTCTTCGCCTAGAAATTTGAAAATAAAATTAAATGAAGACTTAGGAAATTAACATAAAGGAAATATTTATTTAAGAAGTATGAAAATATGAAAATATAAAAATGACCCCTAAGTTCAGTAGAATTCTTCAATTCAATTCCTATGTTTTCATCTCTATCACAATGTTATGACTATTTATGTTAAGTGGATGTAAAGAAAAATATAATGCGAATAGTAGTAAAATATAAAAAGGAAATATCTTACCGTTGGGCAAAATATTATTTTTACGACTCCATGTAACATTTGGCGTTGGATTGCCAGAGGCTGAACACTCAATACGTACTGAAGAGCCTTTTTTAACTTGCAAATGTCCGCTAGTACTTATATGATGTATCCTTGGTGGCACTGATTAGAGAAAAAAAAAAGTGAAAATTTGCAAATATTTTAAATAAGTTAAAACATCTATAGTCGTAGAGGGAGTAACGTGTAAATTTCAACAAATTATAGTAAAAAAAGAAAAGCAACAATAAATCGTCAAGGGGAAAAATGATTAAGAAAGCCAGAAATTATGGCTCTAAAAACATTTTCAGGAAATAACAAAAAAGTCTACTTTATTTTATTATAACCTGCAGCATAATCATGACTTGTCGGTAACAAGTGTAAGGAAAACTCAGAGAAGGTTCATTTACATATAACAAAGTAATTCCCTTAATATTTTGATTATTAACTTTAGAGGTATGGAGGTAATTTTGTTGAGTACTTCTCTTCAAGGAAACCTGAAATGTTTGGTTTAAAACAATGTTACCTTCAAAGAAGAGTAAATTTTTAAATATATAAAAACAAATTCTTCAAGCATTTTCAATCTTGCTTACATTGTGTTGCGTGTAATTTTTTAAATTTATACAGAATTGTCAAAATCCAAAATCAAGACATGAGTCTTGCCATTTCAGTTAAATTATTCTCTATTTTAATCCAAACTATTCTTTTAATATTAATTATATTAAGATAACCAATCTTAAGATCAATTTATATAAATTAAATATTTATTTTTCTTCATATTTGAATATTTCGCCAATATCATTGATTGACTTCTTCAAAATATTATTTTGTTATAAAAATATTTATATATGTATTATAGTTAAGAAATCAAACAGTTTTTCTTTTTGCTTATAAAAATATTAAAAAATTATAACTGAATAATCGAACTATTGAAAATTTGATAGGATTATTAAAGACATTTTCATTATAACAATTATCAACTCCTGCTATAGGAAGTTGATAATTTTACCCCAATTTTTGAAAATAGAGTTTTATTTAAATTTCGACGTTTCAGGTACTGGGAGTGACGTTATCAATATGGATATGTGTGTGTAAACATCTCATAAATTCATAACGGGTCAACAGATTGGAGTCATATATGTTGCATTCGAAAGATATTGGATCACTATATGATACGAGTATATGGAAAATTTTAAAAAATAAAGTTCTAAAAAATAGTTTCTTTATCAAATCTAAAGTTCTAAATCTAATCAGCTCTTCCTGTCAAAATTGGGTGTTTCGTCCGAGAGATATCGTTGACGAAAAGTAAAAAAGAAACATTTATTTCCAATAACTCCAAGAAGCATTTGTCACATCCATTTTAGATATTCACAGAATATTGTAGAAAAAACTGATAAGATATCGCAAATTTCACCAAAATTGGTAGAGAGATATCAATGTCGAATTTATTCAAATGAACAGTTGTTTAAGAAAAATTTTCTAATAACGAATACAGTTGCACTTTATATCACTTTCAAATCCTGAAAATAAATGAATAAAAAAACTGGTCAATCTTAGGTACAGCACCATTTTGGACCACGCAGTTTTTTAAAAACAATAAAATGTTTTTATAAACTATTTAATATAATTTTGGAAAAAAAATACTGAAATTATAACATAATTTTCTGATTGCGGAACATTTACGAGCGGTGTACCACAAACGTCATTTACTAGCAAATGATACACTAGCAGCTCTGCGTGCATGATGTGGCAAATTACAAGGAGCAATAATTTGCTAATCCTCTATTTTATTTTTTTTTGTTTTTTGTACTGCAAATTTTGTTCATAAGTATAAATCGAGAAACACCGAGGAACCAGATTGGTTCTGAACATAAGATTTATAACTTTTTATATTTTATCTTCCTGTTATCGTTGTTTTTCACAAAAGCATAAATAAAACTTTAACTTGACAGATTTAAATTTTTTAAACAAAAAATTAATACCAAAAAAGTATGATATAAATTTGTTCACATGTAGATTCCATGTTGAAAAAAAAGTAGAGATGTGAAAAAGTCAACAAAGTATGAGTAGGGGGTATTGAACAATAAATCACCAATCGGCATTTTGTGGAAATTTCTATGAAAAATCGTCTAAACGACGTAAAATTGTTAGATGTGGAGTCGCTGGGTTAGAACTTAGAAAGAACTAAAATCTAATATTTCATACAGCCTAAATTGTAATATTATAACCCTTTTTTTCTTTTATCTTGAACCAGCACTCAGGGGATGGCCCTGTCAAGGAGATGTATTCAATTTTGAAGCTTCGTTTTAGTAGCCAGTTTAGTCTTTATTTTACCTATATAATTATATAACTATTTCCACAATACCGTTGCAGGAGGGCGTTCTGATGTCCCTGTGGATTGGTTACAGCTGAAGCCGTTACTGTTCAGTGGCCAGTAACAGTGCCTTCGCCACTGAAACCGTTCGAAAACAACTGACAGAAAGACACAGTAATGTACATCAGAAAAAATGCCAATGACTTAGTCTGAAACTGTGTCGAACATAGGACTTTTTGATTTGTAATCAACGTGTAGACTACCTCAGCCATCGCCACCCTCAATGGAATATAATTAGATATGTGATGGAAATCGATCGATTTGAAAAGTAAATCGTCTTTTGAAATCGACAGTAGTGTGATGAATTTCGATCGATTTCATATTCCATATTTGTTTCGTTTCCACATATCTTCTATAAATACAACTGTATAAAATCTAATAATACAACTGTAAAATATGTAAACATATGTGTATGTACCTGACGTTTGTAAAATATTTAAACAAAATAAAATTTGTATCAACATATTTTATAATTTGGATTTATAAAATGCCTTTTTTTGCTGCGGTTTCGCTAATTCTCTTGGAAGAAAATAATAGGATGAATATCGAAAATATTCTAAGAAAACGTTTAAGAGATAAATCGGATCGCTTAAATTTGCCAGATGAAATGTGGGTATTTTAATTTGTAAATTTCATTTCTATATTAACTAGTATTTATTTAAATAGATTTGTTGAATATTTTCGTTTAAATAAGGACGGGTTCATAAGCATTTCTTATTTATTTTTTTACTTTTTCTGTATATTTCTTTACACTTTGTTCAAGTAAAATTAGACGATTTGAAAACGAATTTAAACTGGCATTATCGAAATGCGTCACATGTTAAAAACGTCTTTTTTTCAATGAAATAAGGTGGAATATGAAATCGTCACAACAAATCGTCACATACAAATTCATCACATTATTTGTCGATTTCAAAACGTTTTAACGCTGAAAACGATTTTCATCACATACCTGAATGCCAATAAAGAGCTTTGGTAAACCTTTGCAAGAAATCGTCAGTGTCGATTTGCATATATAACTTACAGCAAAATAAAATTAAATCAAAATTTATCTCCAGCCGAGAACTAAAAATAAATACGAAAATATTCTGTACACACACATCGACTAATATTTTTGTTCTCCCCTTATTGCAAGGCCACATAACTAAACAATACTTTACAGTCCCACATGCCTTTTATACAGCCAAACGGTAATTTTTTTCAATTTTCCTGATGAATTGATGAACTTTCGGTAACAATTGACCTTAATTTGCGATGAAATTAAAAAGGAAATTGTATCTGAATTAAGAAATAAAAATCAAATATTGACGTTGACGTGCATACTCATACATACTTTTAGATGAGAATATCGTTCGTAATGAACTATAATTGTATGACTTTTTTATTGAAACTTTTAAATGGAGGCATCAATTTGTTATAAGTTTCTTTGGCATAGTTCGATATTTTCTCCAGAGGAATAAGATGACACGTAATTTTTTTTGCTATACATTTATGGCGAACTAGAAATACACTTATTTTGATTGATTGAGAAAAATTATTAATTGAATTTGTTATTTACTAAATCGTGTGTTATATTGGTAATGATTTCGCAGAATTGCAGTTGAACGAAAATTTATTTAATTTAAATTTTAAATTCACCTTTATTCGTAAAGAAAAAAGAAATAGATAAATAAATATAATAAATATATATAATAAATATAAATAATAGTCTTAAGGACATTTTCTAGTCCATTTTATAGTCCACGATCAAATATCTAGTTGGAAAAAGCGACCTCTTTTTTCATCTTCAAATTCACAGGAAGTTCATGGCGATGCATAGCCTCCTCATTATTTCGTATCTCATAAGTCAAATGACTAAGAATTTAAAGAACGATGAGGTAATTTTTCAAATAATTAGCGAGGTACCACGGGATTGCTAATGGCCCGTAACATTATAAAACTTACAAGAAACAGAATTTCTCAAGTTGTGTCAGTTTGCACTGGTCTTTGGAAAAACACGCTAGCCACCTTGGAAAATATTGAAATAAATACAGTATGTAGAACGACAATAGGGAGAAAACTTTTTTCCATATATTGCGCAAATGACCGCCCTTATGCAGAGGCAGACTTGGGAAGCTATGGGCTTAGGACTTTGAACAGCTCAGCGGTATTGTTTCTTTTTTATTTTTCGGAGATTTTCGCGGGGATTGTGTTAATCATAACGCTGCTAAACAGCGGTAAAATCAGCTCTTAAATAATTCTTTCAAGTAACTCTTTGAATAAAGTTATATCGAGTTTTAGTTAATTTGCATTTGACTATGCAGCTCATTTTAAATGCTTTTTCATTTTCTTTAAACTTCATGCCTTCCAACGAATCACTTTTACGCTAATTACTTTAAAACGTAAAGGGCAAGATCCTCAATCTATCCGTATCTTCGCATTTACTCATTCATCGCCGTTTAGTGTAACGACTGCGTTTGAATTGAAGGGTGGCGACGGATGAAGTAGTTACCATGTAGACTACAAAATCCAAGTTCCTGGGTTAGAGTTGTGTACACGACGGTCATAAAAACATTTTTCTGATGAGCATTATTGTGCCTTTGTGCCAGTTGTAGTTGGAATGTTTCAAGTGCTAGTCACCGATATCAGCTGATACTAATCCACAAGTAACATCAGAGCGCCCTCTTTCGTCGGTATTATGTAACATCATCGGTGAAGTAAAATAATTAATAAAATAGCTAACAAATGCAGTTTTAAAATATAAATTTGCCTACTTCACAACAGAGACGCTGCAGCACTGCTGCAAAAACAAAAAAAAATGCAAAAGCCGAGTTTGAAAAATAATGAAACTCTCCTCCAGCTGTCATCTCTATCGCTATGCCTTTCCTTAGTCCCGATACATGCATTCGTAGGAGATATCTCCTGAGCACTAGTACCAGAAAAAAAGGGATGTATCAGTGGTAGCTGATCAGATTATCTGCTACACTGACTTATAGTTAACTGTAATATTTTCTTCATTTTTGTTAGTTTAACAAAAAAATTTTTTTTTACTTATTAAATGCTTTCGTTTACATCTAAGACAATATATAAAAGAAAATTAAATTTTTATTATAGTTGATTATATTTTATATAATATATAAATTTCTCAAGTTTTCTTAGATAAATTATATATCTTTCTAAAGATCTCAGTTACTTCTTTCCAAATCTAGTAAGAAATTCAAAATCGGATTATTATCAACAAAATTACAGGCTTATAAGTGCGCAAAGGTACAAAAACCGGTTTTTTAACCGTAAATCCGGATTTTGGAGGTGTCCGGCATATTTCACTATTGGATTCTTCTTTAACTCGACAACACCTAGAAGAAAAATAATATCCGGGCACAGGTTTTTCTACTTCATTCAATTTTGTACCACTGTGTTATTTTGAATGTGTGTTTTATGTTTATGTTTTATGATTATGTTAAGATCAAAAATGTGTAAATATTGTGATGAAATATAAACTGATGCTGAGAGCGAGTCCCTCTCTTTCGGGTACCTGGCAGGACGGGCTAATGCCGTGGTACCGGGTACGGACTTGGCAGACCCAGACGTGGGTGAATAAGAGATGTTCCTGATTGAGAAGCCGCTCTGGGTCTTCCTGAATTAATGCGGAAAGAGGTTCCGGGATGAAATTTACCCACAACAGGAGGAGGGAATGTTTTAGTGTTAACAGCACTATTTTATACACATGCGATGCATTGTGCTGGAACTAGGAAATTAGGTTATGGGAAGGAGGATAGAGGGAGTAGTGTTTATTGACATTTGATTTAAATCTTCCCAAGCTAAAAGTGACAGGAAACACCTCTGCGGGTAGTCTATTCCACATTCCTGTAATGCGTAGTGCGAGTCGCCCTCAAATCGACCACAAATGGATGCGCTCTTAATGATGATCGCGTCGTGCGCGCGAATAACCGGGTTTCGGGAACAAGTTCCCTGATTTCATTAGAACACATCCCATTATAGTAACGATAGAACAACGAAACGCACCCCACGTTGCGACGATGCTCAAGAGAGTCAATAGAGTTGGCTACCCTACTGTCTCCTATGAGTTTCTTCGCCCTTTCTTGTACACGGTCGAGTAACTTCAAAATAGTCTTTGAAGCACCGGCCCATACATGAGAGTTGTATTCCATTTTTGGTCGGATGTAGGCGGTATAAATAGTAAGAAGATCAGATGGGGTGAAGTATGTCTTACACCGCCTTAAAAAGCCTAGGCACTTGAATGCTTCCTTTGAGACCTGAAAAATATGCTCAGTCCATCGGACATCACACTGAATTTTCATGCCAAGAACATCAAAAGCTTCTGATTCCTCAATACTTATGCCACCCATTTTTGCAGATGAGGCAATGAGGCAATTTTAATTATATTGTGCGATATTTTTCATGCGATGGAGTTAATTCTGTATTTTTAAATATTAAATATTTATAAAAATCATATAACTCAATGATAATTAATACACACATACATACATCTTTATATTTTATGTGCATTGCATTTCACCACACTTAGGTTAACCAGCAGTATTAACCACAACGCATTAAGTCACGCGTCCATTTGGCGAATTTTGCGGCCAATTGTTTTTTTTATTTTTTTCCTTTTGTTTTTCAATTGAATGAAATTATTTTTAATGTCTATTCGTATTTTAATGCAATTATTGTCATAACAAAAATAATAATTGCCACTGTTACTTTGGTTATTAAAAGGGGTTTTTTTTGCACGATTTACTAGTAAATAATAGTGGTTTCGATTCTCAAAATTTTTAACCCTTCTTAATTAACATGCGGTCTGACAGTCCTAACATACAGCTTTCTGAATGCCAGCTTTGAGATTTTTGAGCTTTTGCTTTTTGTATACATTTCGGTTAATTTTTTTATTTTTTTTTTCTTGGACCGGCACTCAGGGGCTGACCATTATACATGCGCTGCATTGTGCCGCAACTAGGAAATAATGTTTTGGGAGAAAGGATAGAGGGAGTAGTGTTTATTGACATTTGATTTAAATGTTCCCACGTTAAAAGTGACAGGAAATACCTCTGCGGGTAGTCCATTCCACATACGTGCTGTGCGGCCAAAAAATGAATTTTCTCTGTAATGCGTAGTGTGATCTGCTGCCAAGTCGGCCACAAATGGATGCGCTCTTAGTGATGAACGCGTCGTGTGCGTGAATGACCGGGTATTGGGAATGAGTTCCCTGATTTCATCAGAACACATCCCATTATAGTAACGATAGCACAACGAAACACACCCCATGTTGCGACGATGCTCAAGAGAGTCAATAGAGTTGGCTACCCTACTGTCTCCTATAAGTATCTTCACTCTTTCCTGAACACGGTCGAGTAACTTCAAAATAGTCTTTGAATCACCGAACCATACATGAGAGTTGTATTCCATTTTCGACCAATTATAAATTAACATTTTCTTCACTTCGGTTTGAGATGGCGGTGTTTGTAAACATGTGACGAAATTCATTTTAGTAGCGGGTGTTAATGATTTCTATAATTTAATTTCTATTCACGTACTTCCTAATGATGGCCGTTTTCTTAGCTGCACGAAAATTTAAAATGATAATAAAAGATAGAAATATTGTTGGAATTTAATTTTATTTATTATAATATGGTAGGTAATGTCATGACAGTTATTTCTTAAATATGTCCGCCACGGGTTACATGGTTCAATTTTTGACTACTCTTTCTAATAAATCTGGCCGTATGGCGTCAATGGTGGCTGGAATATTGGCTTCCAATATATCAGGAGTTGCTGGTTTGACGACGAAAACATATATAATCCAGAGGCGTTAAATCGCACGAACGGTGGGGGCTGTGGCCATGATCACTTCTTTAAATATAGTTGTCAA
This sequence comes from Dexiosoma caninum, assembly GCA_963924685.1. Lineage (NCBI taxonomy): Eukaryota > Metazoa > Arthropoda > Insecta > Diptera > Tachinidae > Dexiosoma > Dexiosoma caninum. The sequence continues at coordinate 91,303,003 of OZ004725.1, forward strand.
CAAATTAATTTTAGTTCAAATCAATTGTCGTTGTTGTTTGACTGATTAATTTTTGGAAACAATAATTCAGTCAGCATGGCTCGATAGCGCTTGCCACTCACGTCGTTAGACGATGTATCCAAATTTCGGCGTCTTCTTCAATACTTCGCGTTACAGCAGCAATATTCTCCTCGGTACGCACATTTCTTAGTCTTGTTGATCGTTTTGAATCGAGAACAGTAAAATTAGTGCAAAAGCTTTTAATACCTGCACGAACTGCTTGCTCACTATGCCGATTATCTTGACCGTAAAATGAACTCCTCCAAGAGGTTTTTTATATATATATTTTTTAAGTATATTTCCACAATTTGAACAGAAATACCACCATAACATTTTCAGCTGTCAAACTATAGTTATCGATATCGATATTTAGCAAGCAGCTAAAAAAACACCCTATACAAAATGATAGCCAATTATTTCCATATAATCTGTTAAGTTTCTTTTTTTTTACTTTTCCAGTGCTCGGAACGTTTTGGGAGTTGACGGGGAAAAATTTTGCAACAACGAATGTTTCGTATAGAAACCAAATATCTCGCGGCAATACAGATTTTATTAATTTTTTGATAAGGAAAGGAAATAATATTACTATTATTATATGCTATTATATGCTATTATTTATCATCAATAGACTTCCACAGATGTATATCGTAGATACGTATACAAATATATGTACATATTTACCCAGCAAAACAAAGTGAATGCGTTCACTATGAATTGGTATTTTCATTACTTCTTAAGCACTTCTTTATCTGAATTTATAATGTCATCTTAAATGTTAACAACATTATAAATTTTAAACTCAAGGAAAAAGCATTCAAGTTTGCCGATTAATTCTTAAGAACCACTCATTTCACTGACGAACTGTTTATTTAAATGTGAACATGATGCCTCTATGCTAATATCATGCGTTCTTCAGCAAAGTTGAACCAGTTTATATCCAATAGATCGAATGCATTTCTTTTGCATTTATATTTTTGCTGGGTATGTAAATATTTATCTGTAAAATTTTAACAAATTGTACACTAAAACCAAAAGAAGATATATATATTGATTATCATTAGTGTCACATTGGTTTCATTGTTGCGAAAAGGAAACTTATTGAGGCCACTAGAAAAGAAATAATGATCTTATGTGAATACGTTATGCAGCAAATTCATGAGAAAAACTTTAGTTTTTAGTTCAATGCAGCAATTCGAAATACTTTAAATACTAAGTATCTCGAGCATTATTTAATTAGTTGTTGACAGGAAAATGAATGCCATTTAAATGAAGTTTTTGAAGTGTGTCATGTGGTAGGAAATGAAATATAAAGTTTTATTAAAAAAGTTGTTTGGTGCTTCAATAGTTTTATGTGGCCGCGATATAAACCATCAGTCACCATTCTGCAATTAATTCCAATTCATGTTAAATTAACAAATAATTGTAAAACTAAATATTTCAAATACTCGAATTTCGCAAGTTCTTTGTGTGTCTTTTGATGCAGAAAATATTAATCTGAAAAACTTCTGAAAAAAATGCTGACTGCAGTTATTGAGTTTAACGTCCTTGTTAAGGAAATTGAATGTTGCATAGGGTTAATATCACTTTTTGTGTAGTAAGTTTAATAAACACCACAATAATTTCACATACATATATTGTGCTCTCGAAGAAAAATTCATGCCAAACAAAAATTAAGAAAAAACAGGAAACACTAAAATTTTAACAAAATTAAAATTTTGAAAATTTAACATCTTGAAATTTTCAACAAACTATTGTTTAAAAACCAAATATCATTTTGTTTTATACTCTCTAAATTTAGACAACGACGAGTGGATGTGCTTAGTAGAGCTGTGTTGATATTTTTACAAATACAGTTTTCGTGAATACAATTTTTACTTTTTATTTTCGAATATTGCCGCAGCTTAAACTGAATTTGCTGTTCGTGCACTTGATTTAAAACGAAAATTATTAAATTTTCCCATTTTATCAAGTAAAAAAATACCAAATTCAATATGAAATGCATTATTATAAATTTTTTTTGCAATGCAAAATATTTCTTGTGATAAAATTTAGAATAAAATCTTTGCGTTCACTTTTGCCTGTAACAGTACTTCAAAAATTCACCCCCCTATGCTTGGTGGGCTCAATATTCCCCGCCGTTGGCAATAAACCAGACGGTGGTGGAGATAGCATTTGTTTTTTGTCTTTGATCCCATACTATTACGTATTTATTCCAATAATATTATTTTCATTAGTCAAACGGCTTTAAATCGTAAGGAATACATGCACACTCTTTTTATGGTTCTACCAACATCCATTGATGAAAAAATACCCACCCACTTCAATAACAGTGAAACTACTTTAACTATTTATCATAAAAAAAGTTGCATTAACAGTAAAGGCCAATTACTTTCCTAAAAGATTAGGCGCTGTCGTTACTTTCCATCAAATATTTGTTGCAGCTCATGTGATGCCCACAAAAACCCAGTCTGTAAATATGAATAAGTTCTATTACATAAATTTAAATAAATTCGTATGGTTTATCGTTTAAAAAAAAAAAGCGATATGTCTTTATATGCTTGTGAACAAAAAAATTTCTAGTGATTTTAGTTATCGTTATTTTATCGTATTTTTATTTTTGTTTTTACTCGAATTTTTTTCTTTTAAAAAAATGTACATTAATTGAATTTTGTTACATGATGTTTTATAGGGTATGGAATTTTAATTTTTCATACGAATTAGTTTTTTTGTTTCCCACGATAATCAATTTAGAATCAAATAGTTTGAAAATTTAATTGAAATGAATTAAATATATATTTATCATTAAGAAGAATATAATTTCTTGTATTAGTTATCACATATTTGAGAGACATTTAGAAAATTAATCAAAAAAATTTTAAATTTTCATATACAACGGTCTTAAAATTATGTATAAATTCAATCTTAAGACGCTCCTTGTGAATTGAATAAATTTAAAGAATTTTGCATTTTTTATAATTTTTAAAACTGGACATTCCGATGTGCCATACCCATATTTACTTAACTGGGCATTTGAAATAAATCTCAACAGCAAAATATGTCTGATTCCCATGAAAAATTAACTCCTCTATTTGGAAAAACAACTCGAATGTGAAAAAATTTCTCCTTAGAATATAATTTATGTATTTTCATATGTACGGTATTATTTTTGATATGTTTTTGCTAACTAAAAAAATTAGCTGTCACTTGTCAGCGATAACTACGAGTTAACTGTCCAGATCGAAAGTTATGGATTCAAGACGTCCTCTCCAGTCAATCAAAATTTTTCTAATGTGCATTAGAGTCTTCATATCACCACCTCTTCCAAAGTAGCAGGTAACACACAATACCACCAATGTCGGTATGTATTTAATTTTCGGCTTGTAATTTTTTTAAAAACATCATTTGTTTGACTTCCCTCACATATTTTTAGTTGGGTTAAATTGATCCAAAAGAACAAAAGCAAGGTAAAATACTTAGGAATGGAAAAGGGCTAACAAATTTCAATAAGTATATTAATTTAATCAATTATGAGAGCTGAATCCGCATTATTATTATCATCATTTATAAGTTTAAAATAAAAGTAGTAGAGGATTTAAATTCTTCAACGAGTTGAAATTTGTTTCTGATGCTCATCATGTAATGACAATGTTGTACAGGTAGTTTAAATTAATAATGCAAGTAAATTTAAATGTATGTACATGCATGACAATTCAAGTGTTATAAAATGTATTAATAAATTGTAATATCTTATGCAGCTATTAATGGCAAAAAGTGGGTGGGACTGGTTGAAGTAGTCTGCTCGTTTACTACAAAAGCAAAAAAGTCCTGCAGTTCGAATCGAGTTTCACACTAAGGCATAAATATATTTAATATTTTTTCTGATGTGCATTGTGTGTCAGTTGTTGTCGGAAGGTTTTTTCAGTGGCGAAGGTATAGCCTCTGGTCACTGAACAATACCGTGTGCGCTCATTCGTTCTTTAATAATTTTAAAACCCTGAAGGATAGAACTAATCAAAAGTACTAAACAGAAGTCTGTCATATCTTAGCGACTATTTATTTGCAACTGTAATGTAAATATATAATCCATTAAATATAAAAAAAAATTTAAATATTAGTGTGAAATATTCGACAGCAATTACTCACTATTGTGGCCATAGGCCCCACCCTTTTCAAGAGGTGTTTGATAATCATTTAACGCACTTCGCTTAAATAGTCATGATGATTTTGTTTAAATAATTAACTAATTGCAATTATTCAACAGAAAAAATTTCTTTGAATTTCTATAGTTTAAGTAAAAAAAAATTTAATTAAATATGCTGGAATATCTTTATGTGATTAAAAAGTTTTCATCAACTTCGCGTAAAATTTATTGATTTCACTGGACATTATTAAAATATCATATTTTACTGGGAATTTTTTAAAACTAAATAATAATAAGCAATTATATGGTTATCTGAAATGCTAACGGTGTTAACTAGTTTGAAATTGAAAATAAATTTTCTAACTGTTGGTAATAAATTCGCCTATTTCTAATTATTAACCATCATTAGAGAATATCATAACATGAATATTTTGAAATATACTCTTTATCCAGAGAAAATCTATTTCAAAATTTAAGAAATATTAAAAAAATTAATAGGGCCTTTTCTTTAAGAGATCTAAATGCCTGCCAACATTGATGACATTGTTATCTTCTCTGTGGGGAATGGGTAGTGTGAAGGGAATATATGTATGTGCTGGTTTGTACAGCAGATTTACTGTATTTTCGATATAAATTAAATAAATTAACGCATATACAGAAATGCATGTAAGAAATTTTTCAATATTGGAGTAGGGTTTCAATCCAATATTACCTGGCTTTATCCAATAGCACATTCAACAAATTTTTAATAAATTTTTGTCAAAACTTAGAAACTATATTTTATTTTACATGCTGTGTGTTTAAAAAAAAATAAATGTAAAAATGTAAATTTAAAATATAGACCTAAATATCGTGTCTTTTAAAACAAAAAGTATGTAGAATGAAAGATATGTATATATTTAACGTACTTTGAATATATAGAGTAACATACTTAGAAACTATAAATATTGAGTCTAATTTTAAAAATTTATATGCACAATAAAAAATCGTCACCAGGGAACATTAAATATTTTTTGATGAGAGTTGACAGCTGACGATTGTCCTATATTCATTTTAAACAAACGTTATTGCCAAATATTTTATTGAACTATTTTTGTGCGTCTGTTTAAGCTCATTATTTGCCATTCTTTATTAAAATCATAAAAGACATTTCATTAATGTGATATAAAACATAAATTTATTCAACTGCCAGTTAGGATTATCTGTTTACGCTTCCGTTGACTATATACAACTTCACTCCAAATCTACGTTTTGTGCGATTGAAGAAAGGAAGTTTTCTTTCTACTTCACAAACGTTGTATACAGAATATATAATTTTGTAGTTATTTAAAATTGTTGTAGAGCATTTGGCGAAAGATGAACAAACTGACAGATTTGCTGATATCAATGATGATGATAATCATGATGTAAATATTTATAATGTTAGGAAAAAAAAGGAAAAACTTTTTTCATACATTTTTTGCAGAAAAATATTATAAAAGAACAAAATACAGTCATAAAAATAAGTTTAATAGAAGATGGAAGGCAAATTATGAAAAAGAAAACAAAATCTCTAGAGAATATACTCGTACTGGTCAAACAATTTGGTTAAAAATAAGAAAAGTAAAATCATTATGAATCAAAGAAAAGTTTTTGTCTCCATAACTTGACGGTCCTCTTGAACCAAACAAAGCGAGCTGAAAAACAATGAAAACTTAAGAATGAAAAATAAAATAAAAGAAATTAGGGAATTGCCAAAGGCAAAAGAAAGGGCAAGTAAGTAAAAAAAAAAATAAAAAGTTATGGAGAGATGCTGTTTAATGATTGAAGTAACTCGTCAATAAGACACTCAATACACAAATATAACGCATATTTAAAACATATCTAAGTCTATTTAAAACTAAATATTATGCTAATTTAAGATTATTTATTTATTTTTTCTTTTACGAAAGACTCTTTACAACTTTGAAATTTAAATATTTTGACTATTAATATGTTTGTTATAGTTGTTCATGCGAAGTGATAAAATTATCGACGGAATTTTTATTTCATTTGTATGGGGATTTTACAAGACCTTTTTAAAAATTTTTGTTTTCGTTTGTTTTTACATTTCGATTATGCGAAAGTTATTCTTTATCTCACTTTAGGGTATAGGGAATTTTGTTAAAATTTTTTTGCTTAACTTATATGCATGTTTGTGCTTGTCTTGTCTAAATATCCTTCAGAAATTGTTAACACTTACATTTATTCAGTGGAAATCAAGAGATTACGTTCTAAGAACTTACCCTCGCTCGAAGATTAAGGTTATTCTGGGAACAAAAATTCTACTTAAAGCTGATAATCTTCATTGATATTTCTGTGAACAATAGAAATTACATTTGCATAGTTCTTCCAAACCTTTACGATATATACTGAAAACAGTCTCGGTTGCCTTCATTTTATTATGATCAATATATGCATGAATATGTTAAAAATTTTAATATATACTTGCCTGCATTTATAAATGTTATATAAAATTCTTATTAACTAACAACTCATAAACAATATTATGAATAAAATTCGATTTTACTAGGCAGAAAAAGCCTTGGCTTTATCATGCAAATTTTTGTCGTTTTTTTTTTGATAAATTGAAATCATAAAATAAATTAAGGACATTCTTCAATTTTTTCTTTTCAGTATTGTTTTATTGAAAATTTCCTATGCTCGTTATTCAGCATAAATTATCTCTCCGGATATCCTACAATTAAGTCTGCTTTATCTAATCAAACTCCGGAATTATCTTCCGAATTTAATTTATAAATCCTTTAGTTTTATATACAGATGACTTTAGCCTTAAATACTCGACATTTACAAATTAATTTACGTTAAAAGTCCTTAACAGATAATAAGCATATCAAATGACAAAAGGTATGCACGCACATAATACTGTGTGCAGAATTTAGTTCAAATAGGTTATTAGTGGTGCATATATGATGGTAGAAAATAAAGGTATGAGTTTATAGTTTATAATATGTTTGTCTATGGGTATATTTGGGTGTACTTGTGCATGTTGCTCACCTAATATTTCTACAGTATGTGTAATTTCACGTGGCTCCATTGTTGCAATTTGGCAAATATAATCACCCGCATCTTGTGGCACGGCATCACGTATTTGTAGATTAAAACCATTTACTAAACGTACACGTGGATCAGGGGTTACTTTAACAGAACCAGCTGTTAATATTGCAATGCCACGTTTCCAGGCAACAACATAAGGATCTATAATGTATAACGAAAAATTGAGATTAAAAGAGTAATTAGTAAAAATGAATTAAAATATATGTTCATCTACATAATTGTAATATATGTATACATGTATATAGCTAATGCATTAAAGAGGTTTTTAGTGTACAGTTTCCTGGGTGTAGCTTACAAATCTGCTGACATATGGAATGCTATTTCTTGTGCCATTTACGACTATTAATTATTGCATACAGTACTATATTCTGTTGTCGAATGGTACTCATAATAAATTCGTAATTCAGCCTTTCATTAGCATTCTGCCGTGTGCTCCATGTGTAATTGGCTCAAAATTAGTTTTTAAATACACTAATGCGCGTCTTTACCAGAAAAAGTATTAACCCCCCGTCAAACACATATTCTGAAACCTTCGAACAAACACATATGCCTGGCCAGACCCCTATACGTTTTCATGCATTTGTATGGAAAAAGGGGTATCGTAACTTTGAATTGAATGAAGTATGCTCGTATATTATTTTGGTAAAAATGTAAAAGAAATTTTATTCATTTTGTGGAATGCATGAAAAACAAGTATAATCAACTTTAGAATGTTGTTGGCACACAGGATTAGTGCATTTGGTGCAGTAAAAACGTGTCTTCTTATGCAGCTTTTCGTCTTGCGTGAGACAAATTCTGCAATCTTTTCTGGAATTCAGTGTACTAGGGCCGCTTTGTTGGTTAGGCAGGATGTTGCTGGGAATATTCAACGGCCTTCCAAAGAAATATTAAATGGCCAAACGGGTTGAATATTGTCCCAAAATATGGTTGCTGTTCATGCGATTTTCAGTATTAGCAAGCACCAATTGTTTACTCAGTGTGTTCAAGAACAATCGTCGCTTCTCTTTTCTGGTTCCTTCTCCTTCCACCTCTGAAACGCATGATGTTGTGCTGGCGTAATCTCACTGTAGCGTGTTCAGCTGTACTCCCCTTGGTACCATCTTTTCCAAGCAAAAAACCGTCTACAGCTTGAGTTGGTGCATTCTCACTTTTTTCTTCGAATTCTTCATCGCTGTCGAATATTTAATTTGCTTCAATTTCCAATTCATATTCAATGTGCGAGGCGTCATCTTCGGGCACAAAATCTGTATTTTCACCGCTTTGGTCTTGAAATAAATCTAGTTCTTCGTCTGCTTCTGTGTGAAGTGCGAAATCACGCTGTAACGCTGATGATAGTTGTTGTTGGAAATTATCAGTAAGGCTGCCTGTACGCCAGCGCGTATTGTACACAAATTCTAAATCCTCTGCCATAATAATAGTAATAATTTCACTTTAGTTTCCGCACAAAAAATTTATATTTCGGACTGTCGATGTTGTATGTTCAGCATTCAATAATAAACTAACTGAAGTCAAAACCAAAATCACAACGAAAGAAAGAAATAAGAGAAAAATTAACACAAAAACTACCTGGAAGTAAACATCTGCATTGAATTCACAGAAAAACAATCCTAAATATAAAAAAACAAGTTTGACAATAAAATACCTGGAAAGAACAATCTGCATTGTATTTGCAGAAAAATAATCCAACATGTGTATAATAATAATTTATTTCATACAAATTGTATAGGGGTCTGGCCAGGCATATGTGTTTGTTCGAGGGGTACTTTTTCTTTTGCAGTTTTCGTCGTGTTGGAACGATATTTTTGAATTTTTTTTTTACAGATAGAAAGTCAACAATATTTTAGGCGGCTACCGGGTAATATAGGTATCTACCTAAACTAGAAGTATGTTAAATTAACGCTCAAAAATTAAATATGCCTGGCGAGAACCATGTGTTTGTCCAAGGGTTAAACAAATTATTTTCAATGTGTTTATATTCGATTCCGTATGAGTAATACTAATTTTATATTAATCATACGGCATATGGTAGAGCTTTTATATTTGAATATGTATTAAATTTATCACAAAAGTATAATTTCTAGAAGAAAATTGTGCACCGCTGCCTTCCCACATTCTAAGTAAAAAAATTAATATTCAAAGTCAATATTTTGTAAAATTTAAGTAACTTGAATCAAAAACTTTTAATTTGCTTTCATTTGCGATATGGTGATTCCTGTTTACAAATTTCGGTTTACGGAAAAATTTTAATTTCCCACGGATCCGTATAACTTTTTAAAATTTTGTGGGTTCAATGAATGCAATTAATCTTTGCAATACATGAATTAACTTTTGGCATAGTGTGTAGAATAAAAGTTCAATTTAACGTATCAATATATTTCTAAAAAGGGGTTCTCTGCTTATTTTCACGTAAAGTTGCTACGGCTTATGATTTGGGAACGTGTTAATTAGATTTACATAAAGACGACTCTTTTAGAAAAATTTTTGTTCAATAGTTCGTGAGTATTTCATCAAAATGACTTTGCATAATTGTGCCACATTTTTTTTCCTGTGTACTTGTTACCGAACGGCGTGCTAACAAGTATGTTATTTCGTTCATATGTGTTAATAAAAAGTCTCTTTCAAGACACAAAGTTAATATTTTTGTGTTACATCAGTAGCAGAGAATCTAATTAAATTCCTCATTACGCCTTTCATTGAAAGCCACAAAATAATTTACATTACTTTGAACATGGAAAAGGAGAGTTTTTTTACGGCACTTGAAATGTATTAAGGGAAGATAAATAAATCTGTAAAAGCTTCTGCTTAATCAATTTACAGCCACAGGGTGTCTGATGAATGAAGCCAAGAGAAGTTTTTAAAAAGTTAAAAACAAAGTAAAAACTAGCTACCGGAAATGATATGAAATCAATAGAAATCAATCATTACAGAAGTGATATGCAAATGAAATCCCAATCAGGCATCAGTTTGTTTGAGCGTGTGTAAGCGACCTGCTACATCTGAATATCACAGAGACAGATACTTGAAGGAGAATAAATAAAAAATCAAGTGTATCTTCAGAATGTTATATATTGGCATGCATACATACATACATTCGTAACCACATGAAAAATACACTTATTTATGTTAAACTCATACCAAGGTTTGCCTTTTAGAGAATACAGAGATGGAAATTTACTTCGCAGGGGTGAATGTATATCCACAGAAAGACATTTTCCCCAGTGTTATTTGTTTATCATGTATTTACAAGCTTTCAATAATTCGTTGCCTTCGTTGTGTGTATGAAATAACCTATGACCATTCTGCTGAAATATTTGTTCAAGGTCGTATTAACGTCGTCCGCCCTGTGTAATCGTTTTATTATACTGTACAGTATTTTTTAGTTGCTAATTTTTTTTTATAAAAATGTGTTCTGACTGAAATGAGACCAGCTGTGGGAATATTATATTTTCTTTATTAATTTTGTAAAAATCTTAATTTCAATTAAATTTCTTAATTAATACAATCGAAATTGCTTATCGTGAAAAATTAAAAATTAATTCGTATTGAATTGAATAGAAATTCAATTTTCATTCAAATTTCATGAAATGAAATAAAATCAATGTAAATTTTTTTTATAAAGAAAATATAAATAAAAATAAAAATCAAAATAAGATCAAATAATGATACTACAATTTTGCCTGTTCACAACTATATAAAGACATAACGTGTTTTTTTAAACGACTGAACTTGTAAATTGAGCAATTCTTTTTTTAATTGTAAATACATAATACAATTTCCAGAAATTAGTATCAGTAGTTAGTCGGCATACACTTAACGCTATGAAATTATAAATAAAAATTCGAATTTCTTAGTTTTCTTGGAAACACTGATCTGTCCACGTTTGATTCGGTTTGAACAAATTAAAAAAAGAGGAATCATCATATTTTCTTGTTCTCTGTTCTTCACTGTATAATTGTTTGTCAAAATTGATTGTAAATATTATGCTTTGCTGTCGTATTTGACTTTGATACTGTATTTTATGATTAGATTCTGCTTTATCTTTATAAAACAAAACACTCCAACAAACTCCAAAATAAAAACCAAGTGATTTTGGCCTCTACTACTAATTATAACCATAAACAAATTTAAAGTATTTATAATATGGAGAAAAACTATACAGGTTTAAGGTCTCTAGTAGAGACTGTGTTATTTTTTTCAATATATACATCTATATTTGATTTAGAATCTTAAAATTACTTGAAAAAATGTTAAATAATATTATACCCGCTCCATTTTAGAATTTTTTCAGATTTTTTGTAAAGCCATTTCTATTGGCGACATTTTTATAGATATATTATATTTTTACAAATCATAAATTTTTTTATTTGCCAACTATTTATATAATTAAAATTTACTAGTCTTAATATAAATAAATAAGTATTGTCGAATAGTTCAAGTTATTTTTTATACCACTGTATATTTATACACTTCACCGTATGTGATTGTATAAGTAAGTATACTTACCATCATTTGTGCATGCAATGACTACATTATACCAGCACAATAAATACAAGAGTCTGCTGGTGACACTTGTAATTGTAGTTATTGTTGAATATTGAAAATTATGATTATTTTTCTTTATAGACAATCAATATGAATGACTATCAACTTTGAAATGTTTGTTTCATGCATAAGAACGTATACAATATGAAATCCGGTACATGCCCAGTGAACACTGTAGTACACTGTCACAAACTAAAGCGCTGTATTTTAAATGTATATTCAGAGCAGCCCAACTTGACGATTATGTGTGTGATAAAAATAAACTTCGTTCAGAGGGTGACTTGGTACAATGGAAAAAAATACAGTGCATATGAAAGTTTTGTATTATAAGACAATATTTAGCCCAATAGAGATAGCTAGGTACCAGTAGTTAATTCTATACCGAACTGAATATATTCCAGACTTTTAATCCGTGAAATTTATATTAATCGAACACTGTTGTCATACTAAGTAATTAAAATCAGGTAGTAATTATATTACAAAACCTCAAACTGATTCAAAGTTATCTACGAAACCTAAAAGTATTTCCCTTTACATTTAAACAAAGGAAGGTGTTGCCAATAGGGTAAAGCTAATAGTTGAATATTCGAATAAAAAAAGAACATCTAGATGGTCGTTAGCATTTTCTTATGCAATTAATGTGAGGTCTTCGGCGACTTATGATTATATCACATCAGAAACAATCACAACTCAAAATTTATCAAAATCGTTTTTTTTTGTTTCATAAACCAGTTCACATGTTAAATCTCGAATGACTTTAGCGGGAAAAATATCGTTATTTTTTTATGTTACTTGTGTTGCTTGTACACATTTACTAAATAGTATTATTTCGAGATCTCATGCTATTAAAGAAAAAAGTGTTAAGTTTTCTGGTGCATCGTTTAGAGTTATGCCTATTTATTTTGATATAATACCCACCACTCACAAAACAAATTTTGAGTAAAGCGTCAAAATTCAAAATGAAATCTTAATTCAATAATTACATTACAAAATTAAAAAAAAAGAAAAGTAAATATGCATTGTATTGCTTCGGACAGCTGTTAGTGCTTCTAAATTTCGTTAATAATTTGCTGGGATGGATATACGAATAGAAGAAAAATTCAATCAGTATTATTTTTTGAGATTTTGAATTTTTTCTTCATTATACATATGACACTATTTACTTTTGTAAATGTATTGTTTTTTCATGAAAGTTAATTTATTTTATTAGATTTTTTCAAAGAAGGAAAAACGACCGTCTTTTTCGTTTTGGGGACATAGAAACAAGTTTTACTATTTTCCCATATCCGAATATGATCGAACGTTCTTTTTTTATCTCTTTTTTTACTTAGGCATTTTAATTAAATTAATTCACATGATGACGTTATTTTTTTTTTTTTTTTTTTATCTGGGACCATCACTCAGAAGATGACTCCTACATTTTACAGCTCTGCTTTCCCACGTTCTCTGTTTTTACACTCGTAGCAGTGCTGAAGCTTCGGTTTAGTAGCCATTTTTATTGTTATTTTACTTCGCCGGTGCTACACAATACCGACGAACGAGGGCGTTCTGATGTGATTGTGGATTGCTATCAGCTGAAGCCAGTATTGTTCAGTGACCAGTGACTATACCTTCACCACTGAAACCTTCCGACACCAACTGACACACAAAGCACACTAATGCACATCAGAAAAATGCGAGATGTTTTTTTCTTTTTTATAATTTTAGTCTGAAACTGGGGTTGAACCCAGGTCTGTTTTTGGTTTTGTAGTCAACGTGCAGACTACCATCCATCGTGCCATCGCCACCCTCTGATCGTTGTGGGGAGGGTTCGAACTCGTGAGTAACTTTCCACTCATATCATGTTAAAATATATTACACATGCAGGAGCTTATATTTCTTGGCCCACTTAATTTTTTTAATATTATGCAAACTATTTTTTATGGACTGGCGATCAGTAATGCACGATTTCTATCTATTTTTCGGAATTTTTAAAGTGTTTGTTTCGTTTGAATATTTGAGTAACGCAACGAGTATGAATGCTCATGCACGCTTACGCCATCTGAAATTTTTATACATTTCTAATATCAAAAAGAAAATAAAAATTGCAAAGTAACAAACGAAAAATGTACAAACATAGCGTAGTTACAAATGTAAATTGTGCCAGGATTCGTAGAAAATAATTGCTGCCAGAGCTAGGGTTAAGAAGTATGTAGAGCTTAGGCTAACTGTCCTTTGCTATAGGGTCATGCATTTTATGAGATCTAGAGGTTTATTTGAGAACTTCTTTTTTTCTCGTTATATGCGTGCTTCCCAGGATTCGCAGATCCATATTAAAAAAGTCCCTTGTTGTAATAGTCGCCAGAGTCTGGAGTGTTTACCGCAGTCACTTAATAACATTATCGCTATCTGTAAAAAGTGCTACATCCCCTTCTTGTGAATTTTTATCAATTTGTTAGGGCAATGATCGCTGTGGGAGTCACACTACATTTACTTTTCTATAAATTTTTTAATTATCGCATTATTTTTACTTTAAATGAATTTATTTTAATTCTTATTTCAACATTTGATGTATATAATTTTTAAATTTCATATTGTACATTTCTTGTGAATTCTTTTCACTATATATAGTCCACATTTATTGGAATTATCTTCTTTACGACTGAATTTAAAAATATATTTTTTAATAGGAGGGAGTTGATACAAATCTTTTTAATGTATAATTTAAAAAAAAAAAAATCTTATTAATTGTTATTTTGAAGAGAATATACTAATTAATATATATGTGACGCGCAAAATAGAAAGGGCCTAAGGGTAAAAACCGGTTTTGTTCAGGAGAGCCATTTTAAAGATTTAAATACGTGTATCTTTGGTGTACTTCACTTTCATAAAACGCGCATATCTCTGGAGGGAACACTTTTGGGGCATGGGATAGGTCTCATTCGATGCTCAGATGTTGTCCACATCAAAAAAAAAAAAGTGAAAATTGCTTTTTTTTACCCTTAGGTCCCTTTCGCTATGCGCTGTCACATATGTAAAATTTTTATTATTTTTTCAATAAAAAATTTGGTGTTTTTTTTTTTAATTTTATTGATTAGAAAGGATTACTTCTTTCTCACCGACCTGCTTAGAATATATGCAAATTCTAATCGACTTCAACTGAAATTAATCACTGGGTATACATGCAGGTGAGAGTTCAACTCTTTGAACACACATGTTCTGCAAGTGTACGGAGTAAGAAAACATGGTTTTATTGACATGGAGTTGATATGCGTATAAGTGTATATGTTAACACGTCTATGCAAATGCTAATGAAGAGCACTTGATTTAAGATTATGCATGATTTAATAATCTTCTCATTTGATTTCTATTTAAGGAGCCATTAACCATAAATTATTTGATTTGTTTTTACACGTTTAAGTTATTATTTTCTGATTGAAGGCAACATTAATAAATGCTGAACTCTTTAATATTCTTAAATTAAAGATTTGCCCAATAAAGTGGATCAATAAAATAATTTTCCTTGACTAACATTTAACAGCTGAGAATGCTTTTCAGTGCATAAATACCAAAATTAATCAATATTAAAAAATTTAAGTTCAGATATATGACAAATTGAGATAACAAATTATAAATTCATTTAGGATCTTTCATTAATCTTTAAATTTAAATAAAACAAAGTGTGTGTGAGATATCATCGAAATGTTTATTCGTGTGAAAGACATATTGAAGCCGTTATGTGTGCAATGACTATGGCGCATAAATCAGGCTGAATTTGACCGATGGAATGGACTATGTTGACCTTAAGGACCGACGTGGTTTGTGACATAATCGCATACACCTGCGACTTAAGAAAGCTCAGCAAGAAAAAGCATAAGGGGGTCAAACCGCACGATTTGATTGGTCAGTCCGCATCACCACAACGTGAAATGACCATCTACTCGTTATCTCATGTCATTTAGCTTCAATTCCTCGATAAGTTACAATTTTCTACGGGTGCAGGCCCAAGTCACGATGTGAGCGACGCGAAATTGGCTGCATCGAATTCTCTTGCACACTCACATGTACCGCATGATGTTTGCAGCAGATCTTGCGTTGTTGGTCGATCGTTGACTGAACAAGTGGACTCTAATTTATCCACCAATTAATTTGCACGTATTGTTTAAACTATATCCGTCCATAGTAATTTGGAAAAACAGACTGTATAAATGACAACTAATTTCCAATATATATTTTCAATAAAACGGCCGTTATCAATTGTCAGCATTCAGAAGTCCCTGCTGGAAGACCCTTTATAACAAAATTAATTACGTAGAAAATATTTACCTAAAAATTTTTAAAGAAGGTCTAGTGCGATACAATGATTGTCTGCTTTGGGTATCACCAGACTCCAGGCAAATAAATTTATCACTGTTGTGTTTTCTTAAATTTTTCATTTATATTAATAGTCGAAAATATAGGCATAACAAATTAAAGAAGAATTTCCTTTAACTTTTATATTAGAGATGAACAACAAGTCAGCAAACTTACCAAGTTCCTTAATTAAATTAACAAAGTTGATTAATAAATCTGAAAATTAAAATACCTGCAAGAGGTTCAATTTAAAGGATTTCTAAAGAATATGATATCTTCGGCATTGTATTATATTATTAGAATTTCAAGGGGCGGAATCAATATTTTTCACATTCATTAATTATTTACCACTGTTATGTTTGAGTATACCACCGTCAAAGTCTGTTAAAAGCTTGTCTTTCTAGCTTTGTCAGTCACTTCTACAAAGACTCAATAAATATATGCTGATGAGTTGGGATGTATTAGGCTTTTATATTCATGTACATAAAATAAAATATGATAAAATGTATGTACTATAACGCTGTTAAAGCGAATATAACGTATGCAATATACCATTATAATAAACCACATTCTCGTAAATGAAATTGAGGATTCTTGAAATAAATTTAATTGGTTTTAGACGTTGGTATTATATTTCACTTTTATACTTGTTAAACATTATCAGCATCATTAAAACACACGTTCTCATTATTATTTTCAGCATCATCAACATCATCATCATCTTTATTTCCCCCAACATATTCATGATTTCTCAATTTATATATTTTTTTTTTTTTTATATTTCGCATGGTAAATCTGTATATTAATTTTTAAGTTTAGATTAAGATTTCAGTATTAATTGGATTTTTTGTATGCTGCTTACTTTTGTAAATGAAATTAATCATTTTTGAATTAATTCTCCGCATGATTTTTTTATAATATATTTTAGGAAGGTTTAGGAAATTTTTTAAATCAATAAAAGATTCATAATAATTAGTGACTATATGCGCAGTAAATTGTTTGGTTGGGAAGGTGGTATATTTTATAATTATTCCTGTGAATTTTCCAACAAAAATGGCACTGGTAATAATAAACTCGACTGCTTCTGATTGTATATAATAATGAATGCTATAATGGTTATGGAATAGATGAGCAGCACTTCGAAGTAGAGCAATATGATTGAATGTTTCAATATCATTTCATTTAATTTAAAACTTGAAATGAATGAAGTTTATAACACATTAAACAAATTAAATTTATGAAAATTAATATAATTAGGTATATTTAAACTCTATCAAAGTGAAAACCATAAGATGTAGTTCGGCCATTATTTAACATTGTCACAGAAGTGAAAATCCTTTGAAAGTGAAAAAAGAGTCTTAATTACACAATAAAATTAAATGAATTTCAGAAAAAATATGTAAAACTACACTGCTCTCAATTAAACCACTCGCCCTATACGCCAAATGTTGGAAATATAATTTGAGCATTAACACTTTGCTTATTCAACATGTATATTCACATAGTTGGCTTTGAAATATTTTTTATGTTGTGTCACTTTGTAGAAAAATTTTATATATAGTTTAAAAGAATTTGTCATCAATAAAAGTCATACATGTACATTGTGTTTTGTACATTGCTTTTTATATAAGAACTTTGTGGAATTACTAGAAAGGGTTTGCATCACCACAACTACATTTCAATAGGTTATGGGCCCAGACATACGATTTGGAAGTTGTTGAATTTTTATTGCAAGATTTAAAAAAGAAAAAATGGCATCGTCGTCATTATATCAGATAGAAAAGCTAGATGAAAGGAATTACGAAACATGGAGTATTCATATGAGAAGTATCCTTATTCATTCTGGTTTTTGGAAGTATGCACGTGGCGAAGAAGAAGCAGATTCAACCTGGAGTCGTGATAAAATTTTGGAGTGGAAGAGTAATGATGAAAAAACGCTCGCAACAATTTTATTAAGTGTTAAGTCTAACCAGTTGAACCATATTAAAAACATTAACAAATCTAAAGATGCCTGGATTAAACTTAAGGAAGTTTACAAGCCGAGTGGTCCGATGCAAAAGGTTAGCTTATATAAAAAGATGTTAAGTTTGAACATGAAAGACAGCAAAGATATGGCCGAATATTTAAACAGTTTTTGTGAAATTACGGAGAAATTAGCCGATGTTGGAATTAGTATTCAAGAAGAATTATTGGTAGTCATTTTATTGTCAAGTCTTCCGAGAGAGTTTGAAAACTTCGTTATTGCCATAGAAACGAGGGATTCTCTACCAGCGTTAGGAATGCTAAAGGTTAAACTTCTTGAAGAGTATGAACGTCGAAATCAACAAAACAAATCATCTACGATTGAACAAGCTTTTGGTGCAGCCAAAAGAGAAACAGGTTACAAGAAAGGTAATAATAATTTGAATGTTAAAAAGGGAAATTGCTTCATATGTGGTAAGAAAGGGCATTATGCAAATAGGTGCAACGAAAAACGTAATCAAGAAAAAACTTACTCTTTGATTGCAATGGCTAATTCTGAAAAAAGAGATACACAAACATCGACATGGTACATTGATAGTGGTGCTACAAGTCACATGTGTGCAAATCGAAATTTATTTTGTAAATTAGACAGATGCAGTGATAATATAATGTTGGCAAATAGAAAATCAATTGCTGCTGAAGGAATAGGAACAGTCAATCTGTTTATAAATAATAATAAAATTGTACTAAAAGATGTTTTATATTCCTCAGATCTGAATGGAAATTTTTTATCTGTCAATAAGGTCGTACAGTATGGTGGCAAAATCAAATTTAATAATAAGGGTGCAATATTTACTGATGCTTACGGTGAAATAGTTTTAAAAGCCCGTAAAGAAGAAAATTTGTTCCAATTTAAAATAAAAATACCGAACGAGAAATTATGTGTTGTACAATCCATTAATGAAACTTGGCATCGTCGATATGGACATTTGAACTATGAAAGCCTGTTTGAGTTGTCGAAGAAAAATATGGTGAATGGTATAAATTTGACGCAGAAACATCAAGATCCGTGCGAAATATGTATGGTTAGCAAAATTCATGCTATAAAATTCCCGAAGAAATCTGAAAGTAAATCTGGTGAGTTGTTAGATTTAATACACTCGGATGTTTGTGGTCCTATGAAAATAGATTCAGTTGGAGGTTCAAAGTATTTCCTCACATTCATAGATGACAAGTCAAGAAAAGTTTTTGTTTATTTTTTAAAATACAAAAGCGAGGTATTTGAAAAATTTAAAAATTTCAAAGGATTAGTAGAACGTCATACAAATCGTAAAATAAAATGTATTCGTAGTGATAATGGAGGAGAATATATTAATAAAGATTTTAATAATTATTTGGAGCAATGCGGAATTCAACGTCAGTTAACGGTACCTTATACGCCGCAACAGAATGGGGTAGCGGAAAGGTTTAATAGAACAATAGTAGAAATGGCTCGTTGTATGTTAGTCGATGCTGGTTTAAAACAAGATTTATGGGCTGAAGCTGTAGCAACAGCAGTTTATTTACGTAATAGATCTGATAAGAAAACACGAGAAGTTATTGAAAGACGCAATGTTTTATTTAATGAATATAAATTACCCTGTAAAGAAATTAATGATAACATTCAAAATTTTATGGATTTCGAAGCGATTGTAAATAAGAAAGATGTCGATGAACAATTTGAGACAAATAATACCTCAAATCAAGAAGATTTAGAGTATAGCATTGTAAGATCAGTAAATAGCGATATTTCACTTGATGAGGTTGTAGAAACAAATGAAAAAGGTAAACGTGGGCCAGGTAGACCTAAAATTTTTAGTAATGGTAGGCCAGGTCGTCCAAGAAAAATATATCAACAACTGAATAATGCAGTGAAGGAGCAAGTTCCAAAAACTTTAGAAGAGGCATTATCCAGTCGTGAAAGTGAAAAATGGAGAGAAGCTATGAAAAAAGAAATGTCTTTGTTGGAACAAAAAGAGACATGGTCATTAGTTGATTTACCAGCAGGTCATAAAACTATTAAAAGTAAGTGGGTATACACTTTAAGGAAAAATAGTGAAGGTGAAATTGAAAGGTTTAAGGCAAGGTTGGTCGCCAAAGGCTGTAGTCAAAAATACGGCATAAATTACGAAGAAACTTTTTCCCCTGTTATAAGATACGAAACGATAAGAATGATTTTGGCATTAGCAGTTGAGCACAAAATGCATTTGCACCAAATAGATGTAACTTCAGCATACCTGAATGGAGATTTATATGATGAAATTTACATGCAACAGCCTCAAGGTTTTGAAAACAAAAGGTATCCAAATAAAGTGTTACGTCTGCACAAATCTCTTTATGGTCTTAAGCAATCCGGGAGAGCATGGAATTTTAAATTAAATGAAGTTTTATGTAAGATGGGATTTGAAAGTTGCAAAAATGAACCGTGTTTATATAAAAAAAATACAAGACAAAGAATTGATTGTAGTCGCAGTTTACGTCGACGATATAATAGTTGGATGTAAAAATAAAGCAGAAATATTAAAATTCAAGTCTCAAATTAGTAAGAAATTTGAAGTATCAGATAAAGGTTTATTGGAACATTTTTTGGGGATGAAAGTTGAACGTAACGGTGAAACTGGAGATATAAATATCTGTCAGGAAAATTATATTAAAGATTTGTTACAACAATACAATATGGAAAATTGTAAAACATCATCAGTTCCACTAGAACCAAATTTTCAAACAAAATGCAATGAAAAATGTGAAGAGGTTGATAGCACATTATATCAATCACTTATTGGCTCTTTATTATATTTATCTTTAACGACAAGGCCAGATATATTATATTCTGTAAATAAATTAGCACAAAGAAATACTAATCCACATGTAGAACATTTTAAAGCGGCAAAACAAGTTCTTAGATATTTGAAAGGAACTCAAAATCTTAAATTAAAATTTTGCAAAAGTAATCAAGAGTTAATCGGTTATGCTGATGCAGACTGGGGTGGATGTAAAACTGACAGAAAGTCACATAATGGATACATATTTTATCTTGGAAATTGTGCAATATCTTGGGAGTCGAAAAAACAATCCACAACAGCATTAAGCAGTACAGAAGCTGAATATATGTCTATATCAAATGCAGCAAAGGAAGCAGTATACTTAAGAAGATTACTACAAGAACTTGGTTTCATAAATGAAGAAAGTATTAAATTGAACGTCGATAATCAAGGAGCTTTAAAATTAGCAACAAATCCAGTATTTCATAATCGCAGCAAACATATAGATATAAAGTATCATCACATTAGAGAAGTAGTAAATAATAAGGAAATCTATTTGGAATACTGTCCTACGGAAGATATGATTGCGGATATATTTACTAAAAATTTGTCTAAATTAAAACATAATAAATTTGTTACTTTGTTAAATTTAAAAACATAAAATCAGTTTGTAAAATATATATGTTGAGGAAGAGTGTTGGAAATATAATTTGAGCATTAACACTTTGCTTATTCAACATGTATATTCACATAGTTGGCTTTGAAATATTTTTTATGTTGTGTCACTTTGTAGAAAAATTTTATATATAGTTTAAAAGAATTTGTCATCAATAAAAGTCATACATGTACATTGTGTTTTGTACATTGCTTTTTATATAAGAACTTTGTGGAATTACTAGAAAGGGTTTGCATCACCACAACTACATTTCAATACCAAAGAATTTAGACCACTCATGATATGTTTCGTAAGTACTATGAAATATGTGAAAAAATAGATTTAAAAACTCTTCCGCCAAAAAATGAGATAAGTACTAAAGGGAAGGTAAATTGCTTTTCCACATAAAACGTCAAAATCATAGCAGCAACATTTGGAGCTCACTACACTCCAGTTGATTTATCAAAAGATTTGCTTAAAATAAAAGCTCAGTCGTATGGTTTAGGCGATAGATATGCTTCTGAATAGGAAAGATCCTTATTTTATCATATTTTTATTTTTATTTTAATTTATAAGCATTGAATCGGAGTACCATATGTATTAAAATTGACTACGAAAACTCTGGCCAATAAATTCCAGTTGACCAGTGTAATTTATTGAATCATATAATCATCTATAGACAAGACTTTATGCACTTCACTAACATGAATTTCTTTGCACTAAATTATAAAGAACGACGTAATTAAAATGTTTTGGCAATAGTTCCATCGGCGAAGTGCAGGTATTTTTAAAATTTTATATTTTTTACTAAATGATTTTAAAATGTTGCTGTTGTTTCCTTTTCTCTTCTTTTTCCAAATGAAAAACTCGTACAGCTTCTGATTTGCTTTTTGCTTGCTTTTTTAATATTTTTTATAAATTCCTTAATTTAATTTCTAAAGGAAATGTTGAGCTGCAGTTTGTATGAAGAGATCAAAATCATTGGTAGATAAATGTGTGAATCAAGCCGCCTTCTTCCTCAACGGCAGAGGTTTCAGTTAATATTGGGTAACCAAACAGCTATATTCACATGACTAAACAATTACACGCTAAAAAGTACCTTGACATGAACAATAATTTACACACTTTTCAGACGATAACTAATTGCTACTTTTTTGTTTAGCAGAAAAAAATAAAAAAAATATAAGAATCAGTAGACCTTGCAGGCCACCTCTGAAAGTTTCCAAAGGCGTATCAACAATCCATTTGATAAGAAATTATGTAGTAATTAAATACAAAATATTTTTTTTTGAAAATTTCGACATCGATATTTCACTAACTATTTGCAGCATCCGATGCATTTCTTTAGTTTATAAAAATTAGTGAAAAACGATTTGATTTTTGGGGTTTAAAAAAAAGGATTTTTCGAAATTTTTCGAACGAATTACTTTATTTCAGAAAATCGACAAAGTCTTTAGATTTTGAACTCCATCAGCCGATAGTTTAAAATTTATTTATAAAAAAATTTTTTTGTTGACATCTCGAGTAAAGTCAATAACTTCCTATTGAATGGAAATGAAAAAAATCTACCAATCAGAGATCAAAAGGGCAGGGCGAATTGGAAGTCGTAATTAAAAAAGTTCAAATAACAGTTCCCTTTTTTATGCTACATTGTGAGCGCTGCTATAAAAGTCTTTCACCTTTTCCAACAGACATTCATATTGGCAGTAAAATATATAACGATTCTTATTCATTTAAATGTGGACACTAACCAAGCAAAAAGTAGCGCTTTCCTTTAAAAGAAAACGAAATCGCTTGCACTTGCACACTTAGAAGCATTACTTATTTTAAGCACTTATAATGCCATAAATAGTGTATTTTCTTACTTTAGTGCATTTCGGCTGCATTTTTGTAAGCATTTGTTTTTAAACATACAATGTATTATGTTTTTATTGTTTCAAAATTTCGATAATTTTTTCTGGGAAGTGGTAGTGTAGTGTTCTTAAAACTTGATCGCGATATTTTTTTAAAGCAGAATTTTATTCTCTTTTTTTCCCATTCACAAAATAAAATTAAAATATTTTCACCTGTCAAATTGTAATTAAGTACACAAAACTGGATTTGTGTGAATAACAAAGTCGACAATTCAAATTAGAATTGCCTCAATTAAGGTGTATGTCTGAACATACTATTAATTAAGATTATAAATTAATTGGAAACAAGTAATTCATGGCAATTAATAATGACAATTGATTGACGATTTAAAGTGTGGAAATCTAGTTAGGCAGGTAGAATAAGAATTCAAAAAAAGGTACAAAATTGTATAATAGAATATTTTTATTTTATTTTATTTTATTAATATTTTATTTTTGTTACAATAGAATATCTTGGAATATTTTTAAATATTACAACTTTATAAAATATAAAACATATTCTTAACGTTAATTGTTTTAATACATGCAAGTGCATTAATGTGCTCAAAAACAATTTTTTTTGAAGCTCAAGCATAATTTGAAAGTATTTTTGAGATTTTTTTCATATTTTTCGTAAAACGTCGATTTTTTGGCAAAATGGTTTGTCACATGTTCTTTGCATTTTTGTCATAAGATTGTCAAGAACCACGATAAATATGAAGTAAAAATTCAACCATTTGTTTTCCTTTATTTATAAATCATTTATTGGAGTTTTTACGACTTAGTTCTTATTGGTACATCGGCTATAAACCTTAAAAATTATGTAACTCAGAAATGGTAAGATCAAATTCAAAATTTATTTTCTCCAAATTAATTTCAATTAGTTGATCTTTCAAACTGCTTCATTAGTTTTTGTAATTTTCATAGAAATTTCAAAATTATAAAAAGTTACTTTTAAAATTTATGGAAAAATTATAACGTAAGGTACCTGAATGCACAATAGAATTGCCAAAGCTTATATTCTTTTGCACACAGAAACAAAGCTTGGATATTTTTTGTTTAAGTTTTTAACTCAAAAGTAAAGGAATTGTCGTTTTTGGCAAACTTATGACCAAAACAGAAAGAACGGCCGACAAACCCGATTTTTGGCAAAAATTCGACTTGTGCGTCCTCTAAACCTTTTCCGAAAAATCTGAAAAAAATCACAAAAATACTTGACCCCTTAAGCTTTCAAATTATGCTTGAGCAGCCATGAAAATAAAAAAAAAGTTATTTTTTAGGCCACTCTAATGCGCATGTTCATTTAACACAAACAATTTGCATCTTGCATTTAATCTTCTTCATATTGTTGCATATTTTATCCCATGCATTATAACTGATTGCAAGTATTAGAAACTTTAATGCATTTTACAACAACAAATTCAATTTAAATATTTAACTTAAGATTTATGTTAAAAGTTTATGAAAAACTTTTCATTATGAATAATTTTTTTCCTTTCTATACAGTTTACACTTTTTCAATTTTAATCCTTTAGATTTTCGCCTCAACATTCTTGCCAAGCAAAACAATTTTGCAAAATACTATCAACATTTTTATATAGTTAAACTATTTGTGGTTTATTATTAGTATCTGTCTAAATACGAGCATGTGTTTGCCTTTGTGTTGAAACATTTTCTACCATCTTCAGTTTATGTAGCACGTTGTGGTTTTAATGAGTAGCCTACACAAAATGCAATATTTTCAGAGAAAAAAAAAAGAAGAAACACAAAATCCTGCACACATTTGTCTCTTCACTGACAAAAAAAAAACAAGACAGACATTATAAGTAAGTCTATGGTTTCTATGAGTGTGTATGGTTATTTATGCATGTGTTTGTGCTGTTTAAAGGCTTCTACCACAAAGTAATTTATCTGTTGGAAACTACAATATTTGTGGGTAATGTATGTTATTGGCCTTTAGGAAATGCAATAAATTTTCTTCAAACACAATATATATTTAAATATATATGTATATTAAAAAAAAAACAAAAATACAAATAGGAAGACTAAAATAAAATATGTAGAGCAATAATAACAAGAAATTCATTTATACACGTAGATGTAGTTTATGCCTGACAAGAACAAGAATGTAAACGGAAAGTCTAGACTGAGGAGCGATTCTTGGGAAGAATTTCCAAATTGCACTATTCAACAAATGTTCGATTTTTTTTTTGCTTGAGGTTGCTTTATGTGATAACAATTTATTATATACCATGATATAATAAAAATACGTGGATAAAAACTTTCTACCACATCGCAATTTCCACATAAAGGTTTCAGTGGCAAAGAAATAGTCACTGGTCACTGGCCAGTACCGTCTACAGCTGATACCAATCTACAGGCACATCAGGGCGCCCTCCTACGTCGGCATTATGTAGCACCTGTAAAGCTTCAAAACTGAATACATCTCCTTGACATCAGAGGCGCTGCAATATTGCGATAAAAAATAAAAGCGTGACAAAGCAGATTTGTAAGATAGTGCCATGCCCTTTCCTATAGTTCTAGCACAATGCATCGTACATGTAGAGGTCATTCCCTGAGTGCTGCTTCCAGATAAAAAAAAATTTCTTTTGGATAAGTAACGTGTGTGAAATGAAATTAATTCAGATTAATTCAGTTTTATTTATTATGAAAATTAAATTAAATAGCTTTATGCCACATTATGGGATTTTCCTGTATTATATTGCCTTCGCTTATGTGAAATCATTGTTTTGCCAACCGAAATTTCAGCGTCTGGGGAAGTACTTCGAAATAAAGATATTGATAAAATATGAAATTTTATATAATCGGTCTCGTTAGGAAGCGTCATGGCATTTAGTAAAATTAAAGCGAAAAGAATGTAGCAAATTTTAATTTTATGAAACAAACAACGATAATAAACTTCATATTTTCTCCAATAGTTTTAATAAGACCAGAAATAATTATGAAGTCTAAAAAGCTCTTAATTTCTATGGTTGTTGAATCAACCTGAGGGAAGAGCATGGTGAACACGTTGCATTATCCGGAGGAACATAATCATCACCACCAGCTGCAGAAAAGCATATCGGAATCATCGCTCCTCTTTCTTTATTGCTTATAAAACCTTCTTATCCATTCCATTATTCAATAACTGCTGTAATTTATAACAAATTATAAAATAAGTTACGAATGACGATATAAAAATTTTTCTTCTTGCTTTGTGAAACATACGTGGTGCACAGAGCTGCCGAACTAAATGATCACCAACAATTTTAATCTGTATCATATATGATGCATACTTTTCTTTAATTTTTAAAACTATGGACGTACGGGATGAAAAAAATTGTTTTATGAGTAGTGTTATTTTACAATATACATATGTATAAATTACAGATATACTAAGAGCATGAGTTTGTTTTAAATATTCAATAGACTCGTGATTGCAAAAGTTTCAATTGCCGAAAGTTTTTCAATAAGACACACAAAGTGGGGTTGGAATCAATAAAGTAAAAAAAATATTGTATGTGATTGATTTTCTGTTTAATTATAAATCGCTGGAAATTTTAAATAGCCGTACATTATTTTATATGCTGTATGAGAAATATATTTAAATTAAATTATTTAGATTCAGGGTAAAGCAAATAATAAAGTATAATTTGAAGGCACATCATATGATTATCACCGTCCTTGCCAGTCAAGGTTTATTTTTACACCTCAGAAATTCAAGGTATTTTTGTTTGAAACTAAATTCTCCAACACAGCCACTCACTCTACAAATTTTGTTTGCTTATACATATTTCTAACAGCTAGTATATGCCGTTTGAATAAAATACAACTTGTGTAATAATTATTTTATGGGATTTACCATTACGTCAATGTTTTTCTATTAGTAATGCTCTCACTGAAAAATTTAATCCATTGTATATAAACTAGATTCACCAAAGTAAGAAAAATAAATTCTTAAGCCATTATTAAAAAATATGTTTCAAATGTGTACCCTTCTATGCCGATTATTTTAGTATTAGTTTTTCTTTTGCAACTACATACTATTGGTTTTCATCACTTGATATGCCGTAAATTGAGACGTTTTGGCTATAGTTGCAATTAGATGGATAATTTTTCTACGTTTATTTGCCACCATCAAATATATGCATTTGTATGAATGCAGTATTGAAACCCCAAAAAAATATTATTATACAATCTACATAAAATCAAAACTATTTAAAACTTCTTTTTCTATTCTATTCTAATAATCGTTTATGTTTTGTCTTATATTTATTTATAGATTCTTATAGTTTGTAGTTAAGAAATTTTTACAACAATGTAAATTTACAATAATATTATTTATTTTTTATGTTTTCCTGGCACTCATTTCCTTATGTTCAAATGCACACATAACTTTATAAAAATAACAATATTAAACATTTACGTGCCATACAGATGTGTAAAAATTTCCGGTAATACAAAAGCAATGCTTTTGTGTATGTCTACTTGTGCATGTGATAATATATCCTCGTATTTTAAATAGAAATACTCTATAAGTATGTATATAGTTATATAAAAGCTGAAAGAATATATGTACATAAAAGAAACATGCTCTTTACTAAATTTTAAATGCAGTTAAAAAATTGTTTCCGCATCCGTTATGCACTTACGGACAAAAGCACTTGTAAAACATACATACGTACATGCTGCGCTCAATTAATATGTATGTACATATGCATGCATGTATTTGATACAAGAACAATAAGTAAACATGTGTAAATGCATATTTTACAAGAAATAGCATAAACTTTAATAGTTTTTATTCCAATTTCCTGTTATTTAATACCCAAATGTTATTTTTTCATTGTTACAGTGCAGTACATCAAACTCGATAAATATTATAACAAGCTATTGCATGCAGACTATTTTAGAAGATCTCCGTAAAGCTAAAATTTAATGAAAATTTATTTATTTTACGAATAAATATTTATAATTTGTACTTTCTTTAAAAAAAATGTGTGACTATTATGGATATTCCTTTATAGTCAATGCACCCTGTTCTGTTCCGCAAAAAATTTTCATTTTAAAACGAATAAACATATATGTGTGGTGTAAACCGAATTCGCACGTTTGTACCTTGCTCTTTAATAGTTTTAAGTAAAAAATAATCAATTTCTTTGTTTAGGCAATCTCGCAAAATTGTAGTTAAATATGGCGACCACATTATTGGAACCAAATTCGAATGCTGCAAATCGTGTGATTTGCCAAATTATTCGATTTAGAGACATCAGTCGTTTTAAAATTTACAGAATAGAGAGGAATATATTCAGATATTTTTTAATGTACCCAGTAGATAACTGAAAACTTACTAAAAGTTCTTTTGGTCGGCCCATTACCGGCAAAAAGGCTTTTTTTATGGCTTACGCCAAATAAAATATTAGAGAGGAAAGCTTTTTCTTTTAATCTTTTCATACATAATCTATAAACATGTATTTTATGAGATACAGCAACTGAACTATCGATTTTTATAGAAAAAAATTAAAAAGTAATGAAAACAAACCCAATAGAACCAATGACAAGTGTAAGTTATAGATGTGAAAAATAAGGGAGAACAATTCTCTTATTCTATTAATAGGAAATAATAAATATATAAAACTAACAATTTATATCTACTGTACAGACAGTAGACAAAACACAAAGAACGCTCGAGATGAAGGTTTAGCAGCCTTCGAAAACAGCATGTTGTTACGTTTTGCTAGTGTTTGTCAGTGTGACTTACAATTTTTGTCTTTAACTTAGTTTGTTTCTTAGTAATTATCATATGTAATTTTGACAGCCTGTATGTTTTCGATCATTGGCCTATTTAGATTAATTATATATGAGAAAATAGATAATTCTAAATGGCTCGATATTTTCATATCATTTTTAATTACAAAGAAAAACTATACATTTCAACCATCATAAAAATTATTAATTTTGCAAATTCTTTCTTATTTTACTGTTCTTTCCGGCATAATAATCTCAAACTACAATTGGTAAAAGCAACTTCTTTTTAATTCTTATATAAATGAATTTGTATATTCATTTCAATAATGTTTTTATTTAAAATGCAATAAAAAATTTACATATTGTTCGAAACATGTCATATTTCATAATTTATTTTATTATTATATTCCAGAAAATTTTACATATACATAAATAAAATAGTAGATATTAAATGGAAACAAAGAAAAATTCTATAATAAAAGTCATTGAATATCATATAACATTTAGCATATAAAAACATATTACAAATACATTCACACATAAACACATAATTGGGGGATTCACCAGGTGTGCTATTTAGTCATATTGTCATCATATATGTTATGTTTATGTAACTTATATAGCTTGTACCTACTTCACGTTTATCTACCACGCGCCGTCCAACAAAATATTTCAGGTAATAACACTGGCAACAGCTGTTTTCTAATATATTTATGTTGTGTGCCAAAAGAATAATTTTATAATTTTCAAATTTACTCATGCTAATCATAAATTCAAATTAATTAATTTTAGCACTTGGTTTGAGCATTTATATATCAAATATTTATGTGTTTTTTTTTTTGTTATCAGCTGAATGAATTTTGCTTTTTAAATAGAACACTAAATTATGATGGGTTGTTTACAGCAGTCATAATTTTTGTGTTACTATTTTAAAATATGTGACTTTATGACTACCATTTGAATTCCCCAAATATGTAAATGTATATTTAGTACTCATACATTCTATTTTCTATTTACGAAAGTGTGTTAAAATTTATACCTGAATTCATTTGCACATAAAATTTCACACACATTTTCATATGTTTTAATTGCAGGTAATAGATAATCGTATGCTGGACAAGAAATACAGAAACAAGTAAAGCATTGAATTTGTTATGGATTATAAATTTCCGCAAGCAATTTGTAATACCAAATTAATTATGTTAAGGTGTTCTTTATTATCATCTTAATTTCTATTATTTAATAATACGCACAGAATTTGTTGTTTGAACAATATTCTATATAGACTGTGTATTAAATTATAGTCATGTATATAAATACAGCCACACTTACCTACATATATATACATATAAGTATATGTGAAGTTCTATAATTATTAGTTACCCAGTGTTTCCAAATTAGTTAAGCGATTGTTCATATAACAGAACTTCTTTAAAGCAGGTATAAACCAAGTTTTTTTTTAATTGTTGCTTAACTTACTGCCGTATTCACAAAAAAATTTGGATTTATAGAAGGTATATTGATGGAATTTTGTATGGAAAGTTGCTTATTAAACCTTTTATAAATAAAAAAAAAATGTTATGAATACGGCAGTAAGTTTTTATGCCATACTTAAAGCCAATAATTGATTTCGTACTAAATTTTTATTTGCTCTTAAATGCTATTTAAATAGAAAATTCCTTTCTTCAGTCTATACTTTAAATGGAACTTAAATGACAATGCTTGGTTCCGGTGCAATGCATGCATATGAACGATATATCTCCTGAGTATTGTTCCAAGAAAAAAAAATATTCCTCATCAATTTGGAAAAGGCAATTACTGTCTAACTCCAATAATAAGAATTATTTCCTTATAAATTTTATAGTATGAAATTTGTTTCGTGAATCTAGTCTATATCTATATTAATTTAAAACATGTATTCAAAGTGATGATAATCAGTCAGCTGATTCCAATTACTCTTTTATAAATAGGTAAATTCGTATATATTTTGACATATGAGATTTATAATTTATTATAATATTTTTTGATATATATTTATTAAGCCTGAGGTCTTTTTTTATCTTATTTTGTTTTTTATTATTCGATATTTCGTTAACAGCTTGTTAACATCATCAGGAATAATAGGAAATTATAATTCAAAATAAAATAAAAAATATAAAATAAAAAAAAAAATATAATTTAAAAGAATTATAATTTCCTATTATTCCTGATGATATTAACAAGCTATTAACGAAATATCGAATAATAAAAAACGAAATAAGATAAAAAAAAGACCTCAGGCTTAATAAATATATATCAAAAAATATAATAAAAAAGGTCAATTAATAATATAATTAATTATTATAATATTTTTATTATAATATTTTAAGTCCAAATGATCCTCTTGAAATTGGTTATTTATTACTTGTGCAGGTAAAAATTTTTAGAGAAGAAACTTTTATGGAAGTAATGTGAAATTATGTCTTAACTTTATTGAAAATTAAAGCTAGCAATTCTGTTTTAAAAAACATCGTATTTAATAAAAACTTTATGCACCAGTATAAATTTCTGTACTGTAGAATTATTGGCTGTTGTTTGTTACTTTAATGCAAATAAAATCCAGAGGAAATAAAAAGGTTATTAGGAACGTGTATTTAATAAAAAATCTCGAAAATATTACGCCATAAAAGACGAGAAAATGATTAAACCTCATGATCGTTATTTTAATATGCACAACAAAAGCTCGTTTTAATTTAAATAATTTCTTCTTTTAGGTATTAACAAGAAATACATAAAATCGGTAGCAACTTTAGAATACATAAACATTTGCAGGATTATATTTGTGTTAAAGTAAATATTGTACAGATATAAAATGAAAACAAACGATAAATTGGTGTAAAAGTTTTGTACACTTTGTCTTAAAAGTTGTATGAAATGTTGAAATGCACTATAAAAATATAAGGTTTTAGAAAGTTTAATGCGTCATTAAAGAAGCAAAACCATAAATTTTATACCAGAAACAAAAATAAAAAATATAAGAAAATAAAAGTTAAACATTTATTAGTTTTGAAAATGACTTTACCTGTACACCTTGAATTCTTTACTGAAATGAATTCTCCATGTGCGTAAAAATTTTATATGTTCTCCTCAATTTATTAATTCAAGCGTAAAAATTCTGTACGTTATTTGTAGGAATTATTTCAACGTAAGTAAATATTATAGTGATTACTTATAAATGCGGTTTAATTAATAAAACATTTACTCTTAAAGAATGTACTCGACACATTTGGAGGATAATAGAACTTGGTTTTCATAAAAGAACTTTAACAGTTTTACAACTATTTTTATTGCCGCAATAAATATATAGCAATTCATTGGGGTAATGCAAAATGTGAATAGATTTTATTACTTTACAATAAAAAATTCTTTTTTAATGACACGTTAATTTAGAAAATATCTCTACCAAAAACGTGCATGATATAAAGAAGAGAAATTCATACGACTAAATACAGAGTTCTCATACAAGCAAAAAAAAAGTTAAAATTTTTTTTATTTTAAAACATAATATGTCTTCCTAAGTGCTAAATTTCTAAATAGAATAGACCGTACTTAAAAAAAATTCCCGTACACCCCAAATTATATAGTACTTTTGGACTGTTTTTGTCATGAGAAAACCAACGTTTTATAGCAATGGCCACAGACTTAAAGTATCGCTTTAGAGTATTTATCCACCAGATCTCTGTTTCTAT
The DNA here is from genome assembly GCA_963924685.1 of Dexiosoma caninum. Classification (NCBI taxonomy): domain Eukaryota; kingdom Metazoa; phylum Arthropoda; class Insecta; order Diptera; family Tachinidae; genus Dexiosoma; species Dexiosoma caninum. Next base: position 91,335,939 of record OZ004725.1, read on the forward strand.
AACCCTATTATACCCCCTAATGTCTGAAAATTAAAGGTCGCACAGAATTAATATAGTTTTGCTAAGAAAAGTTTTGCTTTAATTTAAATACATACGAGTATATGATTTTCACGCCGTAAAGTGCTGCATACTACACCTTCTAGACATCAAAGACAACTAAAAATTGTTTGTTGGTTCTTTCTACTCCATCTGCTTGTTGGTTAAAAATTTTAATAACTAACTCAATGGAATTTTCCGTAAATCGTATATACTCGTACATACATGTACATATAAGAAATGCTTGTCCTTCGAAACGGCTTGACGGATTTTTACAAAATTTTTTATGAAATTTTTTGTATAAAGACGAGTATATTCAGTAGATCTAAGAACGTAAAATGTAATCTATTTTTATATAACAAAGAGTTTAAATTAAGTATACACGTAGGTATTGGGGAGTAAATAATACAGAAAATATGAAACCGGGCAATTTTTATTAGGGGAGACCAGGGTATTCCTTTTTCGCAATGAGAACTTCCATTATAGTTCAGCGGTGAAACGCGGTATACGTAAGTGTAAATAATGAGAAAATTATGAAAGCGGGCAAATTTTATCTGGCAAACCAAACTGACACTTCCTTGCATGTGGCACTCCCATTATAGAGAACTGAAATTCGATATTCGGGTACATAATAGTAATATAGTTAGAGAGCTGAAATGGGAGGTATTCTCTCGGGATGTAAGGAGGGGAATCAGGAGCAATTTCCGAGTCTCCGAAACTAACTAACCTTCTATATATTTTTTTCTATAATAAAATTATTATAACAGCTATTACTACGCGTGGCAGGGGCTATGTAATTTACTATAGATATTTAACATGTGTGAGTCATTGAAAATCTACTACTGACGTTTATCCTCTCTAGGAGGTAGTTCTTGTGTCACAATATTGGAAATTGAGACTCATACATTTTCATAATTTTAGTGTCACCTATGAAACGTTTTACTAGATCTCCACACTAATAATACTTATTGCAAGATAGAGCCAATAATTATATTTTTATGAAAAATCTTATTCGGTGTGCAGCCGCATCTAGTTTCAATAAAACAAAATGAGACAATAAAGAAATCGTTTCGCAGCTGACAAAAACGTCTCTACCCATTAAATGAAAAATAAAAAGTGTAGACAATTTCATGACAAAGTCATCATAAAGTCGACAAAAGTGATGACTTATAGCCAGTTTTTGGAATTTTGGAATCATCTTCAACCATGTTTATAGAGGTTTAAACTTAAAATAGTTATTTAAACACGTAGTTTATTTTGATTTTATCGTATTTTATCTAAAGTGTTTTTTTGCATAAACTCTAGTTAGAGCAGTGAACGTATAACAGCTGTTAAACAACACGTAGAACGTAGACAAATTAAAGAAATGTTTTTGTAAAAATTTGGAATAGCTTTATTTTACACGTCAGTCTATTTTTTTCTATTGCTTTGTTTTCTTTGTGATATTTGGTTGCCTTATCTTTTTTTTCGTACAATATACATATGGTAATATCAATATCAATTTGACATTTCTTAAACTATCGGTGAAAAACAACTTGGTGGATCAAAGGCAGTTTAGATTTTAGTTAAGTTTAAACTAAGTGGCCACAGTCTTCCTGTACTACATAAATAATACGTACAGTATAAATTTTTTTAGAAGGGATCTCCAGTGAAAAAAGTGTTTCTAAAGAATTCAATAAGATATTGAACTAGCGATCTGGAAGTAAAGCGTTATAATTCTTTTTACATAACGTTCTCATTGCTGGAAGTACTCTTTTTTGATGCTGATACATTCAAAATTCGAAGTAATTGCTCGTTGTACTAAACAAATCTATTTTCTTAAAGCTTTTTTAATCAGTGCAAGGAAACAAATTTTTATTACTCCTCTGAAAAGTTGCTCATTGTGAATAGATATCATGTGATTTTTCGAAGTTACTTAAAAGTTATTAATAATAATAAGAACATGAATATTTATATTTTTAGTAAATACTTATGTTGGAAATAATGCATTTTATTTTATTTACTTAATTAATAATTAAATATCGGAAGTATTACAATGAATTCTAATTCTGTAGTATAAAATTAGTTTCATATTAATTATCTGGATATTATTCTTAATAACTTCGTGCTAGATCGAAAATATAAAGTTATTGATACTGCGGAAACATTTGTTAAAAGTTTTTTTCACTAGGACAGAGAGGTAGAACACACGCAATTATCATGGGTACCCAAGAATGGTAAAAATAAAAATTACGACACAACGCAGATACAAAAAAAGGACGTAGGAACTCTGACGCCACGTGTGTTCTCATTTTCTATAGCTCTCAAACTATTATGTTTTTGTGTAAAAATAACAATGCGACAAATTCTCGTTTATGTGGTACGTCTTGCTTAAATATATTGAATTACAGAAAAACGTTTCTCATGTTCTTGTCTGTGGAAGTACACGTAACGTGATGATATCCGTGTGTACATTAATAAGTTCTAATTTTAATAAATTAAAATTTGAATGTGCTATTTATGCTAGTTAAGGCACCTCATTCTTACAAAGAACTATGAAACAGTTCATTCTAAGCATATACAAGAGTGGAATTAAATGTGAAAAATGATTTTTAAAGCTAGCAGTCTTGGAAATGAGATTATACAAGTAAGTAATCAATGTATTTCAATTTTATTGTTTTAAGAAAAGTCAGAATGTAATTGCTGCCTATAATCCGCAAAAAAAAAATTGCAATTACTTCTCGAAATTTCTCTAAAAATTTTGTATAACAATTATTTGAATGCAATTGACTTAATAAAAACATTATATGAATTGTTTTAAACGTACTAGGCCTTAGCCTAGATTTATGATCGGTAAGAAGGGGACATATCACGTAAGTTGTTTGAAAGTATCGTGAAATTTCTATATAAGTAGCATAAAAGTTGATAGTTGTACCAGTTATTGGACAAGTACATGACACTTAGACACCCATCACAGAATATGAGGGTGTCGATGGCTGATTAGTTAGCGTATTGACTATGCGATCAGAAGGACGCGGTTTCGATCCCCAGTTCTGTTAAATCAAAAAAAGTTTTTTGCGAGTTTTCTGTGCTACAGCACTGTCCTTCAGCAGTATTTGAGAATTAAAATGTCGGCGAAGTAAAATAAAAAATAAAATAGCTCCCCTTAGCTTAAAAATAATGCGTCAAAATTAACATCAGAGACGCCGCAACTTTGCTCTATAATTAACACGCAACTGAAGAGTTGTTCACCATCTGCCTATTTTTTACACTATCCCTTTTTTATATATTGTCAGTGCAATGCATTGTATATATAGGCACTGGGCACTAGTCCAAGATAAAAAAAATAAAGTCAATTTACTACCACAATTAACTAAGCGTCACATTCTCTTCATATTAATATTAATAACCCTCATTTAGGAACCATTCATCAAACAGTATTATTTTAATTACTTGTGTCACAAGAATAATCCATCTAGATATATACTTATTACTAACTGAAAATGCTTCATATAAAACACGCAATATATTTTTATAAAGTCTTTAGATAGGATTAATTAAAGAATTTATTTCTACTTACCGGTATTGGCAACTTCACATGGTAAAACGATTGTATCACCAGCCACGAATTTGAATGTCTCAGAGCGGGATATAAACATGGGTTCATGTTTATTCATCATACTTGTCGAGCCAGAAACTAAAAGAAACACAAAATATGTAAAATTTTAACTAATATCGCATATACTCGTATAGATAGGTTAGACAAGTATAGATGTAGTTATATATTATGTTATTTAATAGCTACGAAATGGTTGTTATTGGTATATAGTTACCAGAAATGCATAAAGGCCTAACAAAAAAAAAATTAATTTTTGTTTGATAATAGTAGAGCGTACTTAATGCCACGTTTTCAATTATTTATTCAATTTATCTATGGTATATTTATTATATCTATGGTATATTTTAAGATGTTTAAAGAAAATTTGTTTTTACATGCAGTGATTGTTCCTTTCATTCAAATTCAAAGACCCATATTTTGTCTAATACTCTCTATTATTATGTCTATTACTTGCTTGTTTTTAGAAAATAAACAATAAAATTAAAATAATTGTTATTGTTTTCAATGTAGTTACTCGATGGAATATTTTGTTGCGTTTTCGAAAAGTACGCATTTAATGATATACAAAATATTGTTGTCTTTGTGACATAAAAAAAAACAAATTCAATTTAAATTAAATCAAAATATATGTATAAATAAATGTTAGAATACTTTTAGAATGCATACACATTTCCCATCAACTAGTTTGCTACTTTCCCATTCCAGTTTTCTTCTTAAAATAGAAGTTAATAATTCTGACATTAAAAGTTAATTTAAATGTTAATAAAATGCAAATCTTCTTCTAACAAATTTAGCAAACAATCAATCATATTTCTTAGAGTGAAATGTCTTACGAAAATCTTTTGTAAGTAAAAAATAATTAGTTTTGACTTTTGAAAGAAATGCCCGAAGGATATGGAACTACATATATTTTGTACAAGCAGAATGCTAACTAGAATAAATTAAATTATAAATTCAATATACATACATAAGTTTTTTACATAAATTTCAACTGTATATGCAAAATATTATGATGGCAATTACCTAATCAGAAATTACTACTGTTGAAAAAATTATGTGTCTTTATGAAACTCGAAACAAAGTATTACGGCGCTACCCAAAATTAGATATGAAATTATGTATATTCTAATGCTGTTCTCACAGAATATATTTCCAAATACTTCAGTACACATTTTTTTTCCCATTACTCCTCTTGCATATGGCTTCTACAAAGCATATCCAGGTTTGCTGCTTTGGTTTATTGAATCCTTCGGTAATAGATTATTCTGCCTTGTTCTTTGATTATTGTGCGTTCATCGACCGCGGTTTCTGGAACCTTAAAGATTCTACTCAAGCCCCATTTTAGTGATACCGTCGTAATTTTTTCTCATGGTACGGAGAATTGAACTCCAGTTGCTATTCCTTATTTGCTTCATTATGGGTTCCGCTTTGACCATGTTCCCCAGTTCTAACAGTGTTAGGGCAGAATATATTGCATCTGATTCTAAGGCATATTCATAAATGGCTGTAGTTTTTGCATGATGTGATTCCATACAGGGAAGGAGACACCACCGTACAAGATAATTCACTTAGCACATGCGTTGAATATCATGATTTTGTTTCATCTCGATATGTTTGAGCTTCTCCATATGACCTTAATCGTCTAAATGGCGCCTTCACGCTATTGAGACTGTTGTTAACATTTGCACTTTTAGAAGAGCAGAATCTATTTATATATACGGGACTGGATGTACATGGATCGTAATATTTTCAGTTCCAATATTGTTGATCCTCATGGCTTTGGTTTTTTTAATATTTATCTCAACTCCAACATTGCGCGTTTCCAAATCTTTCTATTTTGAGTGCAAGTTGAGGATCATATGCGACAGTACATACGTACTAATAAATTTACAAAATGTTCAAGACCGTTCCAGTACAGTAAATAACAAAAAGTCAGCTTTATTTTTAATAATTTTGAATCCTATACTTTTCATGTAGCCGCTGGATATGTTAATATTATTTTTTACCCAGCTGTTTACTTTCAAAACTATGTCATGTTTTTTTAATTTTAACATTAAAAATATTTCTTGTTCAACTACTACAATTCATTTCGGATCACCATATTGCAGATTATTCCCGAATTGTGGATGTAAAAAATATAATAAAACCCATTGCGTAATAATTGTAAACATGTTTGCTGGGAGACACATACTAACACATACACTATCCTGCAATCTTTTGCTCGTATATTTCCACATCTTTCAAATGAAATATATTTTTGTCTACTTCAGTACATTATTCCTTGGTCTGTGAAAAGTTATACTTATTACATATTGTGACAAATTATAAATAATATTAGCTGTTGCAATGGATTTTAATATTTTCAAATGTTCATGTTTCATTATTTGTCCTCAGTTTGTTGATAATTTAATATTTAATTTTTTGAAATAAATATTAATTTACTGAATTTATTTAATATACTAGCAGGCCATATTGTTAATATACGAGTTTTCATATTTGAAGACGAAACTTTATTTCGAATTATAATTTGATAATACAATATGCAGGCTTGTTGTGTAATCGTTTTGTTGTTCATGTATAAATTTACTATACGAAAATTATATGCATTAAAATGCAACAAATTGTAATTAAATTTAATAATTTATGACTTTTCTTTCGATGATTGTGGTGTCGTAATAGCACATCGTACACGATGAGAAAAATTTATGGAATGCGGCATAATAATAAATATTTTACTTAAAATTATTTCAATGAATAATAAACCATGCTGAATTTGTAAAAGCATTCTAATACAAATTAGATATAGGGATTGAATATATAATCTTTTTTTAAATGGAAAGTCATTTTTAAGAATATAAAACTGTAATATTTTTCACAGTGTACATTTGGCAAATATAAATACAAAAAATTATAGTTAAGGAACTCTACTGAGAACTACGTTTGGATTAAAAATTATACAGCACTACTATAAATTTGATAACTTCCATAAACAAAAATATATATAGAAGGTCGGCCAAAAGAAATCACCCTATTGGAAGATGCTCTTATTTTTGCAAATGGCGGTCAATGTCAAATCTGTTTTGACATTTGAGAACTAGAGAGATGTAGAATACAAATGAACAAGGGGGTAACCTACGGCCAAGCCATCCTCAATCTCGAGGGCGATGTGGCCGATTTTTTGACCAAAATCATAATGAGCGATGAGACTCATTTCCACCTCAGCACGTACGTGAACAAGCAAAACTATTGCTTCTCGGGCACCGAAAATCCACGAGTGATGCACGAGGAGCCATTACACCCGCTCAAAACCACTGTATGGTGTGCTGTTCACGCTGGAGGAGTCATTGGGCTATTTTTTGTTCAAAGACGCCGCTGGTCAAACGACATCAGTGGACGGTGCGCGCTATAGGGCTATGTTAAGCAAGTTTTTTCTGCCCCAATTGAACGAATTAGGACTGGACGACATGTGGTTCCAACAGTACGGAGCAACGGCTCACACTTCGCGAGACACAGCCGATATTTTGAAGGCGGCGTTTTCGGGTCGCTTCATCTCTCCGAGACCATGGAAGCCGTCAAGTACAACATTCGACACGAGTGCGAGAATCTGTCGCACGAAGTTCTCGCCGAAGTGATGAAAAATGCCATAAAACGAGCCCGTATAGCAATCAATTGTGACGGTGCCCATTTGGCCGATATCATCTTCTCGACTTGACCAATAAAATTCTAAAGGTTCAGATAAACATAATCAAAAAAACAGAATCGAAGTTTTTCATTTAAAAAAAAAAAAGATAGAACCAAACAACATCGGATGACTTCTTTTGGCCCACCTTGTATGAGGGTGTTTTATTAAGTATATTTTCATCAAAACATTCGTTAACCGTAGAAATATAGCCCAATTTTATTTTGCATAGTAAATATAAGCATCCGTTTAACAAACGCATGTCTATTCACATTAAGAAGAGGCTTTTTATTTGAAATCGTTTATTCATTATCTTTTCTAGCATCAGTTTGATCGAGATGGTATTTTGAATACTTCCTTGTACACCTTCCATAACAAATTCATTGAGATAACAGACTTATAGAAAGAATATACTATAAGGAAGTATGTACATACATATATACAGGGTGGCACAAAAAGTGCTATATGGTTTGAATTCCTTATAACTTTTAATTATTATTTTGGGGAATAAATTATGAAGCATTCGAAATGAAATCATGGCCATTACACCCGAAATTTTGGGAAAAGTTATGCAAAATATGCTAAAAAGAGCATGTATGTGCGAAGCAGAAAATGGACATCGCTCACAGGATATAATTTTTCAAAGCTAATTACAAAAAATTTTCAACAATATACTCTATTTTAAGAAAGAAAAAATTATAATAATCGCATCACTGACACTCAGCCACACAAATGAATCTAGAATAAACTACGTAATCAGAAATATTCATACAAATTGTAGTTTGCATTTTCTAACTTATCTTATAGGTCGTCGTTTAATTTTAATTGTCTTTTCTGTAGATTCGTAAGTGGAAGCAATCAAGGCAATAAATAGTTTTCGAATTACATTTCGAAATATCTGCTAGTACAGAAGTCAGTACGGAGAAAGTTCCGAAAGTCTACAAGTTTTTCATATTTATTTTTACTTTTTTTTTTCTAAACATATTTTTACAACTTGCAATCTTAATTGCATAATAGCAGCCGACATACTTTAATATAATTGGGAAAAAACTGAATTATTTCTTCTAAAATAAAATGAATTTTATCACTCCTCTCGTAGAAACTATTCAAATGGAAAAATTGTATAACAAAAAAAAACATACAATTTTGTCTACAGGTAAATAAACAACTGAGTGTAAAATTTGTGAAATTTACAAGATTCTAAAGACGTTCGTATAAATAAATTTAATACAATTTATAAAATGCTCTTGTTTTAATATGATTTATTCAATTTGAGGTTATTTTACAAATATACTAATGAAAATTTAGCTTTATTATTTGGAAACAATGGCTTATCTAATGGTGGTTTGCATAAGTAAATTTGGGGAGAGAGAATACATGAATGTAATGCAACAAACGAATTATATGTCAATTTCGAATAACTGTTAAAGTTTAAATTGTTGTGTGTATGCATTTAAAAACAACAAACACAATGCTTATATTTTAATTTCAATAAATTAAAACACGAAATTGGTTAATTCTATTTTTTACATTTCCCAATGCCAATTTAACCTTCAATTTTATTACTTAAACGTTATAATTTACCTGATATAGGAAATCCGTACAATAATAACTTTACAAATAATTATATTGAAACGAAAACAAATTGTATTAGAAAGATGTTTTCGGTGACGTTTACAGCGTTAAATAATTTGCAATCACATTATTAAATATTTCTCAAATTGTTGATAATTTCTGTAATTAACAATTGAAATCTATGCCGAATTTGCCAAGAAACATCGTTTTTTTTTTATAAAAAAAATAATAAAAAATTAAGAAAACTTTGAAATTTTTGGAATAAATTTAAGTTTGAAAATTGTATATTTAAAATAACTTAAGCCACTGTACTTTATCAAGTAAGATGTTTCTTATATGTATCGTATGAGTGCTTACCATATTAATTGGCGAACAAAATCGGTTCTTAGCGAATTATTGGTTTTTTTTCTTAAATAGAAGTAACACTCAGGCACATACATGGTTCCCTACTACTAGCTGTTAACTTCTATAGGAATGGGATAGTGATGACAGGTGATGAAGCGATAGGTAGAAGAAATCTTTATTATTTTTACAACTCTGCTTTTGCACGTTTTTTTTTTCTTTATAGCAATGTTGCAGTGCCTCTAATATCAAGGAAACGCATTCGATTTTTTTTCAAGATGTATTAGTACGCATGTTATTAATTGTTTTACTTCACCGCTGATGCTACATAATACCGAGGAAGAAGGCCGCTTTTGTTGTTACTTGTGGATTAGTATCAGCTGAAGCCGTTACTGTTCAGTGAGCAGTGACTATTTTTTTTTATCTTGGACCAGCACTCAGGAGATGACTCGTTCGTTTTTAGTAGACATTTTTAGTAATTATTTACTTTGCCAGTGTCGATGAAGGCGAGCGTTCTCATGTGCCTGTGGATTGGATACAGCTAAAGACTATGCCTTTGCCAATAAATCATTCCCACAACAACTGACATAAAGCCACAAAAATTAACATCTGAAAAATGCGAAGTGTTTTTATGCCTTAGTCGGATACTGCGCTCGAACCAAGGACTTTAAGTTTTGAAGTCAACGCGGTAACAACAACAACTTTCTGTAATTCTACACTGAAATTAAAAATTTAATACTACTAATTTTTCCTAGCTTCATGATTATCATCGAACGATTTGTCGTAATATCTTTCGAATATCACAATTCACTTATATGCTGCTGTAGTAAAATTTCGCTCGATACCGCAATACACAATATTAACCCAATAGTAGAGTGTTTGACTAATGAACTGTTTCAATATTAAAATATTTATAGATTTTTCGTTTTTTATAATAGTATGCTGATGGGTTAATATAATGGCTGTCCACTTTATCGTAACCATTGAACAAAAAAAACCATTGTAACAAAAAATAATGTTATGCTCAGCAAGTTTCTTTTGCAACACACAAAGCAAGACTTTGATATGTCTGCATATATTTTACCCTGTTCAGTAAAACTATATATGTAAAATTTCGCAATATGAAATCAAATAATCCGTTAATTACATCGGAAACATCTCTTTGGAGAACCAATAATTTTTCTCATACTGTTTTCGCTTTTCGGAAAGTTCGTTTATCCACTAAATATATTAGCATTTGTTGCTACTACAAATGTTCTAAATGAAATGAAAAGAAATTCAATGATCTTTTTTTGAACAAAAAGCACCGCAACTCATACCATAGCTTGATTTTTTTTACAAACTGGTTTTTATATTTATGGGGCTGTAAATTTCCGTAGCCACATGATTGGGTATAGCAAAATCAATTTAGAAGTCGATTTTGTAACTCTTTAGATTTTATATGACGATTTGATAACTAAGTTAGAAAATAAAATTCAAAAACAAACGTTTTGTCAACGCATTATACAGAAGACAAAGAAAAGCGTTTCATATTTAAATTTTTATATCCCCTACTAAAATAGATACCTCAACAGACAGTAAATTTTGCTATAGATGACCCAAAAAAAATTCAATCATTTAACTCATCCATGAGTAAAACAGAATAACAAAGAATCTCTTTTTCCACTATGTTGATTTATGTCGCTCATAATAAAAAAGAAAGACACACTGACATATTTGATTGTAGAGGTGACGATAATGACATGTTGCCTATTGACATGTGATCAGATAACTATAAATTTTCCTCTGGTATTATATTTTCATACTTTTTAACTGCTTGCTTGAAATTGATATCTCAGTCAGTTGGAGAGTATCGGAATAAAGAAGCAAGTGGCAATTAATATTTTAATGCATTTATGAAAAAAATTGCATGAATAAAAGAAACAAAATTTTTTTATCACACTGAATTTCCTATAATTGAGAAAATACTAATGAAAGTATTAATGCAAGTATGTACATGGATTTAGTTTCACAGCACTATTATACGTTGTGTATAGTGTTGGTGTTAAAAACTACAAATATACTTTCTTTATACAATGCACAGTAATGCGCTTTAGTTATTATTACTTTCAATACTTTTGTAAAGAATTTCTTTTTTATTAAGAAAGGCATGAAATTTGATGTTTAAAAAAAAATTCACTATTTTTAAAATATTGTTCTATTTAACATAAAATACAGAAAATATTAAATAAATATATGTGTTAACTTTGTAAGAGTGGCTCCGCAGCTATACAAACATTTTATCTATTAATGATAAAAGCAATTTAAATTTGCGAAAATATATATTTTATACCATCAATTTGACTTCAGAAGCCAATTAATTCGTTCATCGATGAAGTAAGATTTATTCGTTAATATATATATGTACATAAGAGTGACCGGATCTTATATGGGGGATAAAAATGTCGGAATTTTTTTGGCCTTAACCCCACAAAACGATTCCCCTCTCCAGATATTGAGATAGCCAAAATTTGAGCTCGATTAAACAACATTAACCCATGCCGCTCGTCGTTCAAAATTTGGAAAAATCGATATTTTTGGCCAAAAATCTGACATAGGGAGCCATAACTCCAGAACTGTAAATAATAAAAAACACGCTTAATATCTCAAATGAAAGCTAATATTGTTCTTTAAAATTTGTATTATATACATAATTGTTGTTATTTTAAGTGAAACCGAATTACAACAGCTTTTATCCCCAAAAACGAGACCTGGTACCACTAGGAGCATACTTCGTATATTTTGTTATTAAGTGATAAATTTTGGGTTTTATTTTGGCATATTTTTGAGTTTAAAGTAGAAATATAATAAAAACAAGAGATACTGATAAGTGTAATGACATATTTTATTTTAAAATATAAAACCCAGACACAGAAAAGGTACAGACGAAGTATCTACATGAGTTGGTAATTTTACATAGTTATGTAATATATTCTAGACCTTTTGTTCAACTAGTTTTTGCAACGTCAGGATATAATACTCGGCATTTCCTTACAACTATTTACACAGTTTAGTTTTTAAAGTGACTTTGAGCTGGTTAGAAGCTGGCTGGTGAAGATATATAGACATATGGAGTCAGATTTTTGGCCAAAAATATCGATTTTTCCAAATGGGGTTAAGACCAAAAACATTCCGACATTTTAATTCCCCCCATATAAGATCCGGTCACTCTAATATATATACATACACTATTCATAATCTTATTACCGTTCTAGTATTCTTATGACAGAAAAGCAGTCAATAGAGATTCTTATTAAATTCCCATTTTTCATTCGAAATAGATCATATAAAAATATTGAATATTGGTATTCTGAATTAATTTTTAATGACATCTTAAATGTTCAAGAGATTATCACTTTTAAAGTCATGGAAAATACATTCAACTCTGGCGATAAATTCATATGAACAACTGCAAAATTGTAATTGTAATTTAAATAAATTTTGTAATGCGTTACAGGAACTCCTTGTCAGTTTTTTGATAGCTAACCAACTCATGGAACATTCTTTGGTTCTACGTACTCATTTAAATGACGCCAATGACACCACTATATTAAAATCATGTGTGCTACAGCTAAGTTGAACCAGTTCATTTGGAATGGAACCCATGCATTAACTATTTCTTATGTGAAAGTAACAGGACAATACGATTGCAGTACAATGTTATATATTTTCGTATTTTACAAAAACTTTCGATGTTTAAGTAAAATTTACTCTTTTTTTGTTTATAAAAAAAGCGAAGAAATTGCATCATGGTTTTCATATGACGAAAAAAGCTTTAATTTTTTCAAAACAAACAAAACAACACACAAGTCAGTGAAAACAAAACGAAATAAAAAAGATCTTTTAAATGTTAAAATAACCAAATTTTAAACTTTATCGTTTCAAAACGAAAATTCGTATGAAACGATTTGTGTTTTATAAAAACCATTATCGTAATTGCCAAAAAAAATTTTTTTGGAGTTCTTGCATATACATTTGGAATTTCCTAGTTTTTTTCAAAAATTTGGTTAGATGTCTGCTGACGATTTTGGTATTAGCACGATATTAAATGTATATATAGACCAGTTAAACTATATAACAAGCATAGATATTTAAATTTGTTTCCATTACAAATTTTGAATTTTGACCCGTTTCGTACATTTTGATCGAATTTTTGAAATTTTTATCATATCATTTATTGGATTGCCTTAATATATCTGAGAAAAAAATAAATAGAAATCTTAACCTCCTACACGCTAATCCTACAACAAGGTGGAATTTTCAAAATTTTTATTGAATAATTTTTCTGCGCCTATTTTAAAATATACATACACATTTGTTTGTCGGCATACATACGGTTATTTTGGAAAATCCTACATTTCTTTTGTTGTATTCAAAAAGAATAAAGGACAAATCCTGTCCAATGTAATAGAGAAGTAAATTTTCCGTAAAAAGTTTTTCTGTCATTAATTCGTCAAAATCATACCACAAGAAAATAGAAATCAACTAAAAGGGATTTAGAAAAACTAATAAATTCAATAGAAATACACTTGAAAGTACTGCGAGATACAATACAACGAGATAATTTTATACAGCCAATGAGAAGTATAAAAAATATAATGCGCAAAAGAATAAAAGAAAAATTATTAGACATATTTTATCCCAGCATACAAAGGAGAATAATTTAAAGATTTTTTTGCACAACAGCAATAAAAGCATCAACAAGTAAATTGAAGTGAGAGGAAACTTAAATTGCACAAAAAATAAAGCATAAAACTTATTATGACGATAAAAATGTCAACAAACAATTGATTTGAGGTTGTTTTAACCAACATCAACAAGTATTTATAGGCTGACAGTAAGTGCTTTCTTATGTTGTTACGGAATATATAAATGAGATTAAAATTTAATTGAAATTCCTTTGAAAAATTTTTATACGAACATCAAAAAGAGCAAATAATAACGCTATTGAAAAGAGTCATTCGAGAAAAATTAGAAATGAAATTTTCTTGCTTTAATTCAAAAGTTTTCTTCATCTTATAGTGTCTTTAATTTCGTAGCAATGTGTTCATTGCAAAATGGCAAAATTTTTAAGTTTTAAAATTAAAATTGGTGTTTTTTTTTAAGTGAAGTAACACTCAAGCAATCACTACCTACTACTAGGTGTTACCTTTTGGGAAAGGAATAGTGATAGAGATTATAGGTGATGAAAGGAGAGAAAGCTTCATTATTTTTACAATATTGCTTTTGCTTTAATAGCAGTGTTGCAGCGCGATATGAAGAAAACGCTTTAAATATTTGAAGCTGTATGTGGTAAACATTTTATTAATTATTTTACTACACAATACCATCGAAGGAGGGCACTCTGATGTTACTTGTGTTTTAGTATCAGCTGAACCCCGTACTGTTCAGTGACCAGTGACTATACCTTCGCCACTGGAAGCACAGCTGATACAAAGACACACTATTGTCCATCGGCAAAAATGAGAGGTGTTTCTAAGATTTAGTCTTAAACTGGGTTCGAACACCGGAAAATTTTGTTTTGTAGTTACCGCGCAGACTACTTCAGACTTCGGCATCCTCGAATGAAAATCATTAGATTATATAAACAGCTACTTAGTTACTTTATTTGAGTGTTTAAATATGCAACATAATCAATAAAGAATAAAAATTAAACTTCACACTACCAAAAGGTATTATATACATAAACACCTGAAACCCACACAGGTGGGTCAATATATTTTTATGGTATTATATGTGAAATTATGTATTTTTTTTAATATTTACAAATTATATATAATAAAAGATATATGAAATATAATAAGAATACATAGTAGAAAAATATGCTCCTTGAAATAAAGTTTATTTTATACGGATAATAAGTATGTATAAATTTAATTACATATGGTTGTTAGTATACAACTTGTATTAATAAAAATTGCTAACATTATTAAATAATTTTGCCAAATGTGAAAGTACAGGGTGGCAAAAAAGGAGCTATATGATTTGAATTCTTTCTAACTTTTTTAATTATTAGATTTTGTCTGTGTGAAGAAGACTTGGGGAATTAATTATGAAACATTCGAAATGAAATCATGGCCATTGCACCCGAAATTTTGCGAAAAGTTACGGAAAATATGCTAAAAAGAGCACTTATGTGCGAAGCAGAAAATGGACATCACTTACAGGATATAATTTTTCAAAGCTAATTGCAAAAAATTCCCCAATAATATAGTGTATTGAAAAAAAAAATATAATAATCGCATAAATAAAAAAGTTATAAACCATTTAAACCAAATAGCTCATTTTGTGCCACACTGTGTATTTGGAATTGAGTCAGTAATTTAATGTATTTTAGGTACGTACTCGTATAAATGCAAGTGCTATGTGTGTTGTGAGGATAAACACTAAGGAGAACCAGACAGTGCTGCATAAAATGTAAGAACACAGTTTGTACTGTATGTCCATTGATTTATACATACAAAACATAAGTGAAACATGTTTTATGGGCCCATCTTTGTGTTAAGATTTAAAACAATGAAAATTAATTAATATTTATATTTAGAATATAAATAAACCAAAACTTTTAATAAGGAAAGACAGTTAAAAGTTGTAAAAGCTAATTTCGTTTTCACCTGTACTAAAAACAGAGCTTATAACTTTTTGGAAAATGTGCACTTCAGATATACTACAGAAAGAACACTAACCTTTGAGGCTTCATTAAAATAGATAGTATGTGGATAATAGTAAGCATTTCTCGTATACATTTTTTCAACTCTGTCGGTTTAAATAGATGATATTAACACCTTTACAACTACTTATTTGTTGACAAAAAGTATAGTGATGAGTTATGTTGTGGCACAGAAAGTATGTATATACGTGTACTACACAACTAGTATTGGAGATTAATTGTTCTGTTTCCTTTATTCTAAAATCAGAAGAAATTTTCACATTATTGTGAAAAATTAACTATGAACTTAAACACAACAAACTTTTTATTTATTCACTAATATTAATAATAAAATGTAAAACAATAATTTTCTAATAATAATACATATTTTAAGTTTGAAAGTAATTTTTTTTAATTATTAAAAATACAAAACTGTACATTAACCCACTGGGCAGGTTTCGGGGCACGATGGAAATGTGTTACAAAAGTTTGAAAAATTTTTAGAAGAAAAATTCTGTTATTTGATGATACAACATTTTTGATAAAAGCGAATGAATTAGTCACTGCGTTGAAAGCGTTTTTTGTTTTTGAAAAATTATAGTGGAAGTGTAGAGGTACATCGAATCAGACTAACACCAAATACCTATGTTCACATTCCGCGTTACTAGCGCCGAGATCCAGTTCAAAGTATCTCTGTCATACTTCAGTACTCCTTGCGCCACCGACCCATGGGCTCCTGAGCTTACCTACAGGACGTCACACTTTTACACCTGTTATGGCCAATGGGATCCAACCACCGCACAACCCCAGACCTGATCATCAGTAAGTTGTCCATGATTTAAAATCAAAAATCTGACCTTGGATTGTTTCGGTAGTACGAAGGTTAAAATAATATATAATATTGTGAAATAATAAATATTACGTGAAAGAGTAACGAACTTGTCATTTTTCATATATCGTTAAGGTATGTATACACGATTGTCGTTTACTACAATATTGACAGAAAAATTGTTACAAAATGTGCAACAACCGTGTGAACACACAATTTTTGTGTGGCAATATCGTCACAAAATATATTATCGGTGCATTGTATGCCAATAATATTGTCACAATTCTGACAATCGTCAGAACACCCTTCATTTCCATTGACACACAATTTACAGTCATTTGTTTTTGTCGCATGTGCTTCATGTAGTGCACCGTACAATAACACTATTGGCAGATAAATATTTCTGTTGGCAATGCTGCCCATAAATATTTAGATAGAATGTTAAACTACTGTGTGAACGGTCAATTATTATTGGCAGAAAAATTTATTGTCGCAGAACTGTGTGCCAATGAAATTGTATCGTTTTCTTTCAATAGTGTGAACAGACAAATTACCAGATGGTAACAATTTTTCATTGTGAGTGCATTGCCACCTTATTGCCGTATCATACAATATTGTACAATCTGACAATCGTGTGAACATAGCTTTACAAACAAGAATGCACACTCACTCGCAAATCCGTACCCTGATATCAGGAGATACTCTAGAAATTTCTACTAACAACATTTTAAAATTTTAAAAGAGCATGCCCAGTGGAATGAAATTTTTTTAATTCAAACTGTTAATTTTAAATATATGAAGCTTCTAAATTTATATTCACTATTACACGAATTACCTTCTCAAATAAATCTCCAAAGTTGGATAAACGTTTAAAATACTAGACAATATATCTGACAATACAGTGGATAGAATTATAATTCATACATTTCGATATTTACTAGCTATTGTTCGAGATTGCAGAATTAGATCGTCATTGCAATACCTTAAACTACCTTAAATGATTTTATATATTTGTGATTGATTTAATTACAATAAGTAATTTTTCTTGCACACCTGCTCCTTTAATATGGAGACGTATTAATAAATACCTTATAAATGTTTCAAAGCCAAAAGATGACAAAGAAAAAGTAAAACAATAAATGAATATGTCACAATTTTATTTTTATCATTCTGTCGTCTTATTATTATTTTGTTACTTTGCTTTAAGCCAAGAAAACTTAATGGGCACATTTTTCTTCAGCTTTCTTTTTTTCTTGTCATCTGCCCTTTCAAACATGAAATTTCATTTTGATAATTTTTGTGGAAAAAAAAAATTTCATAAAAATCCACAGTAAACGAAATCAAAGTACTTTTGCTACCCCTCTTCAGTGTCAACGTCTGAAAAAGAAATGTAGGAAAAGGAAAGGAAAATTCTGGAAGAATTTCATTGTGCAGTCTTATCATGTACGCGTAGTCTTATATAAAATATTTAATGGAAGAGAGTTTTTATTTTTTCTCGCTGTAGGAATACAATTCAATTTGACTTAATCATCAAGCCTTATTTTATTATTCCTTGATTTCTTTTACTCTCCAAGACTTTATCTATTATAAAGCATTCCCTATATGTTTATTTTTTACGTTGAACGTTTATTTTTTTATTCCTTTCTCCTTAAATTTTTGAGGGTGAAAGGAAGTAGATGAACCATTTTAATTTTGATTGATGTTGTACGCCTCAATGTGACAGTCAATTATTTTAAATCAGAATAAAATGAACTATTCTAAATGGGGGCAGAGTTATGCGTTAAAAAAATTATCTTTTCTATATGACTTTTTCATTCACTTTTTTTTGTCCTTCTGACCCCAAGCCAAAAATGTTGCTAACCTACCCTAGAACGTACTAAATCTTGTGTAGTTTTAATCTTATCACGTAAACTAGGAAATTGCTAACTTGGCATACTAATCAAGTTGAATTGAATTATATGTGTATATCATAATCTTAAGTATTGCTAAATACAGATAATCATGTGGAATATTAATATAATAATACATATCAGTTACATAAACAGATTGCAAGCAAAAAATTTAGTGGAAAAAAAATTTTACTATAATATAATTAAAAAAAATACATTTGCCATTTTCTTCTAAATGAAAAAGAAAACAATTCCTTATTTCTGTAGTACTTTTCATCACCAGCTAATCAGAACTATTGTAGTGAGAAAATTGTAACCCAAAGACAGACAAAATCTATTTGTATGCAGCAAAAATTATTGATTGCCTGGAAGCACTAGAAAACAAAACAAAATCACTTGCATTTGTGCTTTTAAAATGCACGATTTTTTTCACGATAATCCATCCAGAAGCCTTACTTTATGTATCCAAACAAACAAACGCACGATCATGCATTTTTTTAAGCTTAACTTTCATGCATGTAGGCAACATTTTTGTAAACATTTCTTTTTAAATATGCAATTTATTACTTCCGGCAGCATTTAGATTCGATAGTTTGATAATTTTTTGTTGAGTAAGTGAGAGTGTCTGATGGAATCCCATCGGAGTTACGTTCAAATTTTATCTAACCGAAGCTTGTGATGAAGCTCATAGTTTTTCTCTTATCTTGGGGCGGCACTAAGCCGATAACACCACCAGAATCAATGCACGAATTTGTATCCCCCTGTGGCAGAAAAGACCTCAGCACGGAGTTTATTCGGTTTTGGGAAACAATTTCCCTGCTGTTTAACAGCGCATCCCATTGTAGTAATGGAACAGCCACATTCCAACGATATTCAAGGGATTTAATAGAGTTGACCACGTTTCTCTCCCAAATGCTTTATTCGCCGTCTTCACAGTTCAGTAACATTAAAATAGACATTCAAGCACCGCAAATAAGTCACAGTAGTAGAGATTTCAGCTTTGAGATTAGTATTCAGAATTTTTGGTATATATTATTATCTGTAATTTCAATTTATCATTCTGAAAAGAAAATCACTGCACGGGCCATCGCGTGTTCGATGTGGAGGCATTTTATAAGAGTAATGATTCTCACGTAAATGCTCGTCGGCAATTTTGTTCAAAGTTCGGTATTCGGCGAATAAGTGATGGACCGAGTGTAAATTTAATTCGTTCGTGGGTGCAGAGATTCCGCGCAACTGCTTCGGCTATGAATACCCCACGGCCAGGGCCCAGACGATCTTCAAGGACTCCCGAAAACATTGAACTGGTTGAAAGCAGTTTACGTGAAAATCCGCGACTTTCAATACGGAAAAGAGCAGCCTCACTGGGACTTCCAAGAGCGATTATTCATGAAATTTTAAAAAAGGATCTGAAGGATCTGCATGACACACACTTTAAAAAATAAAATCTGCATTTCCATTCTATCGTCCAATGCTCTTAATAAAACTTTGTGTCAATTATTACGTTTTTTATTTAAGTTTGAAAATATAAATCTGCTAACAGACACCCTGTACAAACCAAAATATACAAATATTTTGAGGTACATGCAGATTAGACCGTAATACCTTACAAAATAAAGAAATCTATTACAGTTGGATCTTAAAGTGCGACTACTACTGCCCTAAAGTAAGAAAAAATCTTCCAAAAAATCTCTAAACTTTTACTCAAATGGTTTAACACTAAAAGTGCCGTCACAATATTGTACCTTTTAAATATTACAACGTTCTTTAGAAGAGGCTATAATTAAAATTATATTGTAAAATATATCAAATATGTTTATTTATTAATAATTAAAATCATTTTCTTATTTTTTGGAACAACAATTCGTTTTGTTTTGCACACATAGCACAACAAAAGCGTTCCACTGCCCTTTGTGAACTGTACAATATCTATAAAATACAGAAAATAAAAATCCAAGTTATTTTTTTTTATTTTCCATAAGGATGTGTTTTTAGGAATAGGTGGTGTGCTGCAGTAAGTATAATTTTTTTTATTTATTTGAAATGCTGCAGGTTAAAAAAATGCCCAGCACATTTGGAATTTTATAAATACATAAACGTTTTAGAAAAATTTAATAAATAAGAAAATAATTATATAAAATAATTTTTGCAAAGTCTACTTAGTTTCTTCTCTTTGCATTTTTGCAATTCTCCAAAAAATTTGGGAGTGTTTATATAAACTTGAGAGATTTTTTAGCTTCTTTCAAAATAAGCACCAACGAAATGTACATATAGACTAGCTTAACCATACAGCAAGTATATATAAATTATCAAAATTAATAAAACTCAAAAATTTTCACGAATCTATGTATATAAAAAACTACAAGGCAGGACAAAAATGGGATGACGGCACTTCTAGTGTTAATTTACATGCTTATATTCCTTTAAGACTTTTACCTCAGGCAAAAAGGTTGCATTAAAACAACAATATCACAGACTTAAACACGATTATAAAAAAAAAAAAAAAAACTTTATGAATGTTGACAAATTGAGACAAACATAATATAATTCCCATTTCATTGTAGTATTGTTCTAACTTTTTTTCCTTCCAACAAAAAAGTTTACTATTTTAACAGCTGAAGAAGAATTTAAACTTCGTGACAAGATGTTACAGAATTTTGGCAGTTGTGTCGTTGTGTCCTTCTCAGTTGAATGTGTTTTCCTTATGGCATTCAAATGACAAATGCTTACGAAACGTTTACTGTTTTATTTTCATATTAGCAATGATACCGCTATTTCCACTTGCGTTTATGTATGTCGGAGTTTAAGAATTCATCGTTTGATTTTCCACCTTAATTTTTCTTTGCAACATTTATTGTGTGTAATACGTGTGGAAAAAGGCTACGTGTGTAAATGCATGTAACTGTGATTTACATTTTGGTATTTTATAGTTTTTACAACTTTTTCCAATACACGATATTGGTTTGTCTTACATTTTCATATACATATACGAACGCGGCGAATTTTTAGGCAATTGCCTTGAAATTTATTACTTTCGTGGTATAAAGTATGTAATATATCACATAATTAATATAAAACTATTGGTACAAATCTTGTACTGATTGTTTTAAATTGTGTTTCGGTATGCCAGAGAATTGACATTTTCCGAAAGTTTAGCTAAATACACGTTTCCGTGTATATGTATATGTTAAAGAAATATAACACTTAGGCAATTGAAATCCTTTCTAAGAATTGTGAGATTGCGTGTTACTTTATTTTTGAGAGTATATATTATTTTTTGGATAATACAGAATGGACAGAGAGTGAAATATTGAAGTACAGCAGAATTCTGTTGAAAAAGAAGTTAAAAAATATTATAACGAAATAGTTCAATGCAATACAAGTTCAATAAGAATAAGTGTACATTTATTGGAAATTATTAGGAGTTGAATTAATGTTTTCGTATTTACTTCTCCGAAGTTTCTCGTTGCTCCAAGAGCATTCTTTTGTATATTAGCGTAATTAGCTTGTAATGTTCATAAGAACATTTTTTGCTGAGTTGAGTGGGATTGGAAGGTATTGACTTTTAAGCAAACAGGAAATTTGATTAAAAGTTTTGTGCATAAGAATTTTATATATCAGCAATTTATGGACACATAAATATGGCTTTTACGAGGCTATTTTATTAAGTATATTTTCATCAAAACAATCGTTAACCCTAGAAATATAAACCAATTTTATTTTGTATAGTAAATATAAGCATCCGTCTAATAGACCCGTGTCTATTAACATTAAAAAGAAGCTTTTTATTTGAAATCGTTTATTCAATATATTTTCCTGTGCCTGGAATTATTTTTAAATACAAATTGACACCTAAGCTTTTCCATAATGGAAATAATAATATGGGAATATGAATGCCACAAATTACACTATGCAACAAATTGAAATTTTTTTTAAATAAAAATATTTCTCCAACTGATTCCAGTACTGGGGCCCAAAAAAATATACACGAATATTAACATCTGCAAAACTATTACAGCCGTTTTAAATCGTTTCTTTTGTATAGTAGACCGACATAGAAAAACGTGTGATCCTTACGTTTTTGGTATACAATATATTCACAAGATTTATTCAGAACATTACAAGTAATATTTTGTTGGTATATATTAACCCTCTACGTCTTCATTGAATGTGTATTTTTTGGTTTTTTTTTAAATGTCAAAAACCGCATTTAAAACAGGAATATATTTATTTTAAATATTCCACGTTCCATGTTTGCCATAAACATATAACACACTTGAGACCAAAATTCAAGTTTAAGATCAGAAATAAGCAAAAATTTTAAATGCGGTCTATCGTTAATATTGCTAAATGTAGTGCAAAAAGCAAAATTAGCTGCTTATCTCGTTTTGAAGAAGATATCACATAAAATAAAAGACGAAATGCGAGTAATAAAGAATTTGCTTAAAATATTTTTCTTTCAGTTCGATGAAATGCTATGCAGCTATCAAACAATATCCAAAATAGATCAGCTATAAGAGAGTGCATGTTTTTTTTTTCTTTTATAGAGCTTTTGAGTAGCTGCACATGTCCAAAGAAATCTTCATCATGTTGATCTAATACTGTGGCCAACTGGCGCAAGAATATAAATTATTCTAGATTCGGTTTGATTTTAGAGAAGAACACTATCTGTATTAACTTTTGAATATGTGTAATGAAATAAAATGTGGAAAGTTCTAGAAAATGTATTCAAATCCTGCAAACTATGATAACCGAGAATTGGTAATTGTAAAATGTTAAGAAATATATCGGTTGATCCTATACTCCGTATAAAACTTCATATTAATATTTCTCGCACCTTCAGAGTAATTACTTTCTTATGCATTTTAATTAGAAATTTTAGAAAATTTGTATTAATATAAATTTTCATATTTTATGAGCCCTCATTTCTAAAACAATTACATTCTTTACTTTCTTTATTGCCTACTTTTTCGATTAAAAATATTAAAATTTGCTGCTCAGTGCTCTTCCGGTGCCCAGCTTATCCCAAAAGTTTTAATTTATTTTCTAAAAAGCCAAAGACACATAAAACCTTTTCATTTAGCAAAATATTTTGTGGTAGTTTTTTATTATTTTAATCACATAGACCTAAAGAAAATTTTTTTATCCTTTTTCTTTTTAATTTAGCAAGTTCTTCACAAACTTCTTGCGTTTCTTTAACATTCTTAACTTCTTCTGTTTAATGATTTTTGTTTGCATTTTTTCTTTTATTCACATTTTTTCTTCTTTTTTTCAAGTAATAAAATGTACTTTCTTAATAAAAAAATTAAAAAAGAGAAACGTTCAAGCAGTTGCTACCTTTATGGCTTTAATGTTTCAAATACAGTGGTGTTGATGTCTTTCTCTTCGAGGTTTTTTTTTTTTTGTAACTTTTTAAGAAACTTTTGCGGTCCATTTAATGATATGACCCTAAAGTGATGTTGATTCTATTAATTTGTTTAATGTTTGGGGTAGCTACCATTTAATGTTAATACTTAAGTTAATTTAATAAATTAAATATTTCGTTAGATGAAGGTGAAATCAATAAAAGGGAAGATATTGCTGGAATTTTGTTTCCAGTAAATATTTAATGTTTCAAATAAAAAGAAACAAACTGAAAGGCTGGATATTGAAAATTTTGTAGTCATTAAAAAATATATCTGTATATATATTTAATAACGTTTCTTTATTACGTTCAATAACGTGTTGTGTGTTCAAGAGTTTGGTTACTTTCGTTTATGGTCAGTGTAATTTTATAAAAATTATTTATTATATTCACAATTGAAAATTTTTGCTTAAATTGCATATTTTCTGTAGATTAAAATAATTCTGTCAAGTAAGGCACAGCTACTTATTGCTTTATAATTTTTATACATTAGCCATTTTGTTCTCCATAATTTTTATACTTTGATTGGCAATTGAGATAGTTTTTTCATTTTGCATTATTGGCTTTTTTAGTGGTTTCTTCTGCTTCTGCCACAATCACAGCAAAAATAGACATTGCGAAGCAAACCGCGTTAACTGGCAAATGACTTTGTCGGATTTGAATCAAGTGGTATCAGCGTATTTGAATAATTCATTTGATTTGTGCTTCCATCGTTATAAAACAACAAATGCTTTAAAGTAACTTTTGTGACATTTTTTTTCTTTTTTCCGACAGTTTTTGTTTCAGATTCTTTTTCTAGATTCAATATCTTGATTTCTTACAACTTTTGCATAATGGACGAAGTTAGATTTCGTTTTTATTTCGCATGATTTTTTTTATTTGCTTAAATTATCGTATCGTTTCCTGTTACTTAGCGACTGTCATCAAATGACAGTAGCCAAAGTACAGGAAATAATAGAAAAGAATATGAGCCATAGAAATAATAACAAAAAGAAAAAAACAGGAAACTTGCAAGATAATGACGCTATTGCTGGAACAGAAATTTTTCTTCAAGCAACGATTTTTATGAAATAAAAGTATTAAAAGTTTTTTTTTCTTTATTGAAGTCTTTGTGTTTACTTTTAGAATGAAAAACGGAAAATACATTGACTTCTTTTATTTGATGTCTTTACATTTTAAGTAATTTCATTGCATACGAAAGCAGGAAAATATTTAAAATAAAAAAAATATCTGCAAGAAAATGCTTAATAGTTTTAACAGATTTAAATCTGTGTTGGAAATTTTATTTATTTCACTGAATCTTCCAACTTATTGGCTGTATACAATTAATAATTTTAAGTATTTTAATCTCTATAAGAATTAAAAATACCAGCTGCCTGTTCTTTTACATTTACATGGTACATATTTTCAATTTTAAGGGCGTTTGAAATACAAATATTAAGACCTTAATAAGATTTTGTAAGAAAGAATTGTTATCAGATTTGGTGCGACAGTTAAAAAAATCTTAAGTAGTATTGCACTTTGCTTTCACACGATCACGCTTCAAAGTATAAGTAAATAAAAAAGTAAATAAAGGAACTTGTCCTAATGACAGAATACTCGAGGTAATGATCGGTTTCGATTAATGGTGACGGTGCTTACGGGACTCTTCTTACTTATCTCAATCTCCCACTGTCCGATGCTCACAGCATGTCTTTTGGTTCTTATATGTACTCTTGGATGTGCTGCTTGTACGTAAAATCTGACCTTAGTTATCTGCATGCTTAATTTCATTCTTTATCATATAAAAAATATATTGATTTCGAAACTGTTAAAATTGTTAAGAAATTTGGCATATGTAAATCTAAAGTGGAATATAAAAGTTAAAACGAATAAAAATGCTTTAAATCTTGCAATTCTATTTAACATTTTATATAACATTTACTAATTGTTCGCATAATTCAAACCAAACATACACATGCTTGTGTATAATGCATGTACGTGTTTGAAGGCACTCGCATTCAAAACGTTCGTATTCCGTATTAAACGTGTACTCAATTAGAAATATTTATGCGCACACTAATACCGATTTACCTTTTCAAACATCGCTGTACAACTCAACATATAAACACCTTATGAAACGTTGAGCGCAGTGCGATGTAACCGAACGTGCTTAAACTGGAAAAAAATTAATTTTCACATTATTTAATGGTTGGTAACAGGCATAAAGTGTTTGTAGCTTTTAGCCATTTGAGGCGCTCTCTTAAACAAATACAGCTTGGATTGCAATATTAAAGTGTAATTTCACGTGTACGTTCAAATTCATCTAAACATATTTGAAAATACATATAACAAGACCTTGGAATTTTATATAAATTAAAAAACCAACAAACATGGATTTTCTGTGATATTTTTTCTTCTTGAAAGAGAAATGAAAAAAGAAAAACAAATATATATTTGCTTAGGGCTTTTTCTGTGGCACCATACATGTCGCTGTAAAAGCTCCAGAGATTCTTGCGAACAGATAAAAGAAAGACGAACTTTAAATTATACACGCTTAATAATTATACATGCATGTGTATAGTATGCACAAAAAAATAAAAAGAAAACATGAAACAATTTTCTCATTTTCACAAAAGCAATTTAAATAGAAAAATAAAAACAATATTTCACCTCCGGTTAAAACTGTCTACGTTAATAAGTTGATATGCATTGCAGTTGTTAATACGCATTTTGTACGAACTGGTATGAACAGTTTTAAGACACAAACTGCTTCTAGGCAGTTTATGCAAAAGCCGAAAACATGCACGTGTATCATAAATATGTTCTTAACGGGCTTAAAAAAATTAGGCGTTATCCAAATCGAGTTTATATACGTGTAATTAGCCAAGGACTTTATATTTGTAAAATGCTTTATATTTGTAAAATCATTAAATGAAAATAATTTTTATCTGAAAATGTTAAAAATTTATTAATAATATAATTGCTCAAAATAATGTAAATTATTTTCCAAGGTTGAAAAAAAGTGCTTACGTGATCTCAGATTGAAATGGTTTTAATATGTATCATTTTTATATAATAAAAATTAGTTATTAATTACTTTACGACACGTTTTCGCTGGTTGGTAAATGTTTGATTTTTATATATTTAAGTGTCTAACTCGAGATAAAGGATGAACTTTTCTTAGGCTTGACTTAGGCCTTAAAAATTACGCACAGAAACAAAATATATATTCCTTAGAGCAAGCACTTTTCTCTTTAGATCACCTAATAGTGACTTCAGGATATACACCTCTAAGAGCAGACTACATAAAGCTGCAAAGATAAATAAAATAGTGAAATTTCTGAATTTATTTAATAATAAACCATATTTTAGGAACCCTTGAATGCAATGTCAATATTGTTTTCTTGGCCCCTAATATGTTGATGGAGAACACATCGAGGTTATTCGAAAAAAAATATATGTGTGCCGCCGGAAGCATGTTTGCACTTGGATAGTCAAGGATATACTCAAAATGATATGCTGTTATACCACAGTTAGAGACGAGCCAATATTAAAGCCTTAAATAGCAGGTAAATTACAGCTGCGAATAAAATATTTTATACCAGTGTCAACTTGAGGCATAAAAACATGTGTCGTAAATTGAATATTAAGAAATACTGATGGCTAGACCGATGTGGTAGCTACAATTCTTTCTTTCTCCCTTTATCAAATTTCATTTTTAACTACCCTAATATTAAAGTGGTTTTTCTCAGTTGTTTTTTATTATATTAAAAAATTAATTAATAATCAATGTACTTACGGATAAGTTAATACATATATCAATATTTTCAAAAAAATCTTAGATTTCGTAAGTGTCTGTACAATACTGCTGGAATACGGGACACTGTACAATATATTATGTAAACTACTATTTGTTCATTTACTGTCATATTCATAAAAGAAATTTCTGTTTATAAAAAATTTGATAATTGAAGTTTTTGTGGAAATTTGTTTATTAAAGCTTGTATAAATTAAAAATACTTTTCATGAATACAGCATTTATAGTCTAAAGTAGCCGATATTATTTGTTTAACAAATAAACGTTAAGAAATAATAGAAAAAATAAAATATGCCATAATAAATAATCATACGCTTAGAATATTCTTTACAAAACATTTTGAAAAATTGTTGTACTAATTATACTTATAAAAATACAATATTTGAATATATATTCATTAAAGCTCGTGTATATATAGAGTAAGAGTGCCTGACGAAAGCGAAAATACTATTTAATTATAATTTAAAACCACTGCACTGTTGGCCCATTAAATGTTGTACTTATGTGCATAGTTGTGTGTTGACATGCAAAATATATTATACTTTCATATGTACAAACATATAAATTTCATGCGCTAATATGAAAGAAATAAGGCAAACGATTATGTTAGTAGTTGTGTATAGAAATAGGTAACGTAGGAAAGAACTTTCTACTACGACATACTGAAAAATTAAAAAGAGCAACATTGAAATACTCTATACTTTAAATTTTACGAACTGTAACGAACGGTAGAGGTCGATTCATAATGAAATTGGAAGCAAAAAAACAATGTTTGGAATTTTAGTAATTCAAACTAGATAATCCTCATAAAAAAGTTTTGCTTATACCTTTACATTCCTTCTTTGCAAATTTTCTTCACTATACTTGCAACATAAATGATAAAATTTTGTTTTTTTTTTATAAATACCAAATCAAGTTGTCAGTTGAAGATTTTCAATGAAAATCAAAGTATAAAGGCAAAAAGTAAAATGATTAAACATGGAATAATCGCACAACTTTTAGTATCAGCTTATCAAGCAAGCAGACGAAGTGTGAGAAAACAATTTAAAATTAATGTTAATGAGTAAAATCATTTCAAGGGAATGAAATTACAACATAATTACATGCACATATATGTATGAGTTTACCTGGAAATTACTTACGGTAAAACATATTCTATGCAGTAAAAAAATTATGAGAAAAAAAAAACAATTCTTTCCGGAGTCTTCTTTAGTATATAATTAATTTCAATTTTCTGAATTTTTAGGTTTAACATATCATAGCATAAAATTAGACATAACAAATATACAAATTGAAAAAAAATTATCACTGAAACTCATTCCAATAGCATTTAGAACATGTTTAGTAACAAAATTATCCTGCCATATAAAAAAAAATTGGTAAACAGCAGACAATTTAGTATCCAAAGTAACACGAACTGTTTCATGTTGCCAATGAAATAATATGTAGAACACAGGCAGAAAAAACTCTAAATATGGTGCATGAACATGGTACTCGTAATTATATGTTGATTTGTGCTGCCTTAGCGAATATAAAGTGAAAACTAAAAGTCAACTTACGTTTATTTACTGCTATTAAAGTTCAATTTTAATTAATGAATGTAGTGAAATTAATTTTGTTTTACAAAAAGAAAAGAGAAACGAAAATTAATTAAAATGCCGCTGCTTTGATTTTTAATATAGTGAAGTGCCACCATATTTACATACAACTATTCTCGATGTCCCAAATTTAGCTCAACAAATATGCTTTCAACTTCCATAACAAATTTTTATACTGAAACTAAATTTTTTGGCATAGTTAGTCAGTCATTGACTTTATAAATTTATTATACACATACATAATTACATACATATAAATTTTAACATTTTTATGGTTTAAACTTGGCTTTCAGAGCACTTTATTTTTTATCAGTGTTAATTTTTTTTTTCCTTTTGTTTTTAATTTTTTTTTTCTAACTTTCTGTAGCAAAACGAGAGCAATTTAAAAACTGAAAATTATGCTACTTAAAAATCGAAGAGTTTCCAAATTAAATTTTAAACGCTTTATTAAAATAATATATAATGAGTTAAGAGTATATTCAAATTAAATTATATTAACTGAATTTATTTTGATAAATATAATAAATAAAATAAGATACTTTAGGGATAACAGACTAATTTTTTTTAAGAGTTCTTATTAATAAAAAAAATTGTGACCTCGATGTTGGATTAAGAAATAATTTTAGGTGTAGATTCTTAAAATTTAAGTCTGTTCGACTTTTAAATTCTTACATGATCTGAGTTCAAATCGGCGTAAGCCAGGTTGGTTTCTATCTTTAAAAATTTAAAATATTTTTGTACGAAAGGATTAAATATTTCATAAATTATTATTTTATAATAGTTTGTATAAAATTAATTTGACTATTTTGACAGAAAAAATTTAATAAATTTAGAATTTATAAATGTAATTAATTACAAATAGTACTTGTTTTTTTTAGAAAATTTATTATTATTAATTAGAAGTCTTTTATTACTTATTTTTATTCTAGTAAGAGTAGCATTTTTAACTCTTTTAGAACGAAAAGTTTTAGGTTATATTAAAATTCGTAAAGATCCAAATAAAGTTGGTTTTATTGGATTATTTCAACCTTTTTGTGACGCTATTAAATTATTTACTAAAGAACAAACTTATAATATATTATATATATTATATATATTATAGTAAAGAATATCATAGAGTATGTAATAATAAATTTCACATATAGTTTATAAGGGAAAAAGCACAATTAGAATCAAATATACAAATTAAATTATTTAATAACTTTCTAATGAAAACTTTATATGGTTTGTACTTAAGTATACGTTGAGAGCAGATACATTTTTAGATTAGTTTTCGTGATAGAATTTCATTAAATTAATTTATTACTATATTTCACTGAATATATAAACTAGTAACATTATTTAAAAACGTTTGTGCAACCACTTTTTATTTTGTACAACCACTCAGAGGATGTACCTTACGTAAGCACAAGAACTAGGCAAGTAAATAAATTATAAAGGCATATGAAGTCGAGGGTTTCTTTTGAGAGTTGAAATATGTGACCAGTCCAGCGAATGTCACTCTGATTTTTCTATACCATAAAAATGAATAACGCATCATTTTGGGTCATACGTTTCTCTGTAAGAATACATATACGATCTTTAAAATCGGATTTTATAGCAAATATCTAAGATATTATAGAGGTTTGCTTGAAAGAGGTAGAACAATAAATATTTAAATTTCTTAATTGAACAGTCAAAAATGTATTTCGAAAAGGGATATGTATTCTTAAAAAAATGTTGCCGGAGAAGTCGGTATTTAATATGCAGAATTAAATTGACGGAGTTCAATATTTTACACATGCAGAAATAATTACTGCACTTTAACCCTAGAACCATAATGTACGTAAATTTTACGTACAGTTTTTTTTCACATGTATATAAAAGCATTGTTCGGCATTCTAACGCCAATTCATTTTACCTATGCTCTCATCAATTGTGCTGCTATGCTTACAAGCAACACATATTTAACGTTTTATAGGAATTCACAATATGCGCACTTAGAGACTGTACGTAAAATTTACGTATCGTTGGTAATAAAGGTTAAATTCTTGCACGTAATTTTTTCGTAACGTTAGCACACTACGAAAGAACAAGGCTGAGATAACTCCCGAGCTACTCGGTTTGCAGTATTGTGGATCATCGCGCTGTGTTTATGATGAAAACCTGACGTTAGTCTCTTATATGCCGATGAAAAATAAAAACGTAATATTGCTGTCATCAATGCAATATGAGGGATTATTTAGAGAAAAATGTAAATCTTTGCAAATTATTTTACTTTTTATAAGAAAGTAATTTCAATATATATTTTTAATGAATTAAAAAAAAAACAATTAAAATGAAATCCTACCGAAGATTTGTTATTTATTCAAATTTATCAAACGAAATGTTATGGTTCTAGGGTTAATACTACAAATAAGACCTATTTACCCATTTAACTCTACAATGCATTGCATACGTAGCGGACATACCGTGACCACTGATAAAAAGAATAAAATGCACAAAAAATTATTAAAAACCTCTCACAAATATATATATATATATATATTAAAATACAATGCCATTTCTATCCTACACACAACTGTAGAATAATTTTAAAGAAAAATAATTACATAAAATACTAAAAACATTATTTACCGAAACACTTGCTGAAATTTATATGACAACAGCAGTAGAAAAGACCAACATGCACAGCAGAATGTATGTTTTTCCTCTTTTTTGCGTACAGAAACGCACCAACGTACATACAATTTTATCTTAGTTTAGTTAAATAAATTTTAACAACTTTCATTAGTATTTCCGGTAATGAAAGAAAAATACATGAAATTAAAAACAACACACCACTGCAAAGCAAGAAAAAAAATTAAATTAAACAGAAAAATATAGTAGATTTAAAAAAATGCCAACGAGATAACAACAGAAGTGAGAGTCAAAAAATAATGCAACATAAGTAGTACAATTATACGGGTATAAGTTGCATCCTTGCATACATATGTGGAAGTGTAACGATTTTCCTACTTTTTGATGCTGCAGGATAAAAAGGAAAAAAAAACTAAAGCGGATGTTTTTCTTAATAATAAGCATGTGTGTGTGTGTGTTCCTTCTTACATTAAACTCTCATACGCATTCATTCAGTTGAGCATGTTTGGGTAAATGTAACACATACAACTGGTTGTAATTGAAACGATAGTAGTTCTCTAACAGCAAAACTCTCTTTGCCGTGTTTGCAGTGTAAGTTTTTGTTCCATTTCTGTTTTTTTTCATGCATAAATATGTATGTACAAGTATGTAAGTGTGTAAGGTTTTTTTTTACTTTTGACTTGGGGGAAAAAAGTTTAAACATAAATCTGCAGCTGGAAAAAAATTATATATGTATATGAATTGTATACAAAAGCATTGTATCAAACGGCAGGATAAATGCACTTTCTTGTAAGTAAAACAAATTTAATATAATTTACAATTAAATTCGTGAAAATCTTGCTACGTATGTACATAATCGTGTTCTTAGACACTGTACGATAATGACAAATGAAATATCAAACTATTTCAAATGAATTTCATATACTGTATATGAATAAAATATCTAAATCAAATGAATAAAATGATGGTCTCAGACATGACTTTATTCTAAAGTGATCAATTTAATTTATCCCCGACAGGCTGTGCTAAAAGGCAGACGTACGACGCTTAACCTTCATTAGTCCTTCGATACTAAGAATATAATTTTTTTGGTTATCTTACAAAATTTAGTTTTTATCTTTTCTATGTCAAGATTTTTAAACGAGAATGAAAAATGTGAACTTTTAGAAAACGAATTTGATGGTGAGGACGATATTAAAAATTGTAGAACTGTATTGTTGGTACTTCAATACAAATTGATAAAGTGGAGAAAATAATGGTTAAATTTCTAACTAACAATCGATTAATAACATGAGGGCTACACGTTAAATTTTTATCTTTCAAATTTTAAAATTCTCTCATTTTTTTACAATACACTCTCACTTTTAAAATTTTATGAGAGTTTGCTTTCAAATTTTCTGGGCAACGTTTATTTCGAATTATGTTTCAAATTCTTATGAACAGCGAAGGAATCGTGTTAAATGAATATGGTTTGCTTGACACCAAAACAAAAATTTTGTGTGATGATTAGTTTGGCCGAAAACGGCGTTTCTACGGACACCCAGCCGGACGGACACGGCTCAATAAACTTCTCTATTCATAACATTTCTGAAAATATATAAATTTTTTCTTCAGAAAGCGAAAACGAACTTTCTTACGGAATGACAAACTAAAGGGTATAAAAAGATATTATTGGGAAGTTGCTTCTTCCAAGAAATAAACTAAAATAACGAAAAAACTTAGTTTAAATTAGACCACTAAATAGTAAATATTTTTCTTAGAGAACATTTAACTAAAGATATAACAAAATGAATACATCAGTAGCACTCTGAAAATGTTATCGAAATTTTCCAATAGCATTTATTTATGTTACCGTCTGAATATTTAATCGATGATAATAAATGTTACATTCCCGCAAGAGTCGTCTGTAAAAGAAACAGAAATTTACTTTGGTAAATTTTTAAAGTAACTTTCCATTCTATTAGCACTGACTTCAAAAGGAAACTATGAAAAGCTCTGTTTTTGTAACAATTTGCAGTAATTATTTTACTTCGCTGGTGTTACACAATACCGACGAAGAAAGACGTACTGATGGATAAGCCTTCTCCTCTGAAACCTTTCAAGAACAACTGACATAAAGTCACTCTAATGCACACAAAAAATGTATAGTATTTTTATGACTTTGACCGAAACCTGGGCTCAAATTTGAAGACAACGTACTAACTACTTCAGTCATCCCCACCCTCAAAGTTTAAAATCTAATCAGCCCTGAGCCTGAGATTTTTTATTTTTTTAAATTTTTTAGGTTTTTGCATATTTCTATTCAATAACTATAATCACTTTTGCATATGCATATGTATGTACAAACCTTCTCAATTATTTTATTGTGTAAAAATAACTGCAAAATTCCAACGAAAATTCAATATTCAGTATACGCGTTACAAATGAATTTAAATGTGTTTATTATTAAATAACAAACAAATATTTTTTTTAATGATATTTTATACATTTGCAGCATTTGAATATATTTTTTAATTATTGATTATTTATTTCATTTCACATATAACTAAAAGGTGAACAATTTTTAACTAAATATTATCTATTTATTAATAATTTAATAAAAATATAGTAATAAATATATCTATATATTTATCTATATACTGACCATAAACTCAAAGTGCCACAAATAAGACCCTCTAGTCCCAGCTTTTCAGTTCAACAAAAAAAAACTGTTATTCTCTTAATAACAGACCACTAACCAACTCATAATAACCAAACATTTAATTAATATCCCTCCAAAATTTTTAATTATTTTCAACAGCGTTACCAAGCAAATTCAAATTTAAAAAGCAATTTCTCTCTCTTTTTGAAGCTGTTTTAAACATAACACAGGTTTGTGAGTGTGAGTCTAATACATTATTAATAAAAGAAAATATTTATCACACACAGGGATAATTGCTTTTGTGAGTCTTATTTTTGAACCGCCGGCTATAGACAAATATATATTTTTATACAAGTGCATTGTTTTTGACTTGTGCTAATAAAATTACTTAAATACAACTTGTGTTTGAAATTTACAAATGCTGAAGAGTATGTCGACTAAATAAAATAAAATATTTTTAATTGTTATTTCATCTTTTTTCAAACTCAAAGCTAAAATGATAAAATGCATATTTCTTGAGGGTGCGAGAACGCGAATTTAAACTAAAATATTCAAAAGAGAAAATGTTTTACTTATGTATGGATATGAAAAACCAAACATCTTCGCAGTTTTCATTCACATTTGTAAGGTTATACTTTCTATATGCTATTTTTTCTTACTTGGTGGAATTTTGTCGTTCTGCAAGCCATACATTGATTCTTTTAGGGTGTATTTATATACCAGCAAAAAAATTAACACTCAAATAGTTTCCAAAATTGGCGTAGCAGCAAACTTATTTGTAACAGACGATTTGATAAAAACGTAAGAGTTAGGAGTATCCGAAGGGTAAATACAACTTAAAAATTAAAGACATGATATATTTTTTTAAATAAATGACAGGAAAATTTGAGAGCACATTTTAAAATGAATGCATTTGATATTCTCACTATTTGCGATTCACACTATTTAAAAATTTTTCCTAGTTTACTTTTATTTGCAGATGAAATAATTAAAAACCATAAACTCCACAGAATTGTACTCTCAGCACATTATGAATTTATAAATTTGTGCTATGTGTCAAAGTTATATTTACAATTCGTATAAACAATTACACGTGTTTTAATTTAATTATAATTTATAATCTAATTTTAATATTTTCTGGTTTTTCCATTAAAAATTAAAATGGCTAAATATTAAAAATAAAAATTAAAATATAACAAATTTATAACTAAATACAAAAATTTTAAATATTATCAATAATATGGGCAATAAAATTAAAACGGGTAATTACTAAACTGCTGGTGGGTCATATTTCAAAAATTAGAGTATGTCAAAGATATTAGGTAAATAAATAGAATTTAATGGTATGAATGATTTGAAACTACTTTGGTAACTGTGAAATGAATCTAAGAGAAAATTTGGAGATAATTAATTACTAAAATGGTTTTTATATACTCTTATTTGTGTGAAATAGACACGTTAACTTTTAAGTTAAAGCAGAGCTATTATGTTTATTATTTCGCTTCAAAAGACGCGCATGTTGCTGAAATAGCGACAATAGAGAATTTCGTTTAGACAATTTTTTGATGACCTTCTTTTGGGTTTTAGCTCACTATTTTATAACAACTCCCTAACTCCGTTATACGATTCGCATTTAAATTGAACGCATATTGATTTATTTTTAGTAACAACAAAAAATTATATGCATGATAATTCCAGAAAAGCATAAGTGCTCAATTGTAATATGCCATTCAGATATGTCGAAAGGCTGGCTCATCTTAGAATGTGAACACAAGTGTCAAAATCTGTAACTTGAAGGTTCTATATAAAATATGTGAAAACATTTATGGTCAATCAACGCCGCCTGCTTCTCCTTTAATTTTAAAAGCAATTTATTAGTTAAATTATTATACAAATATTCTTCGTTCTTATGTATTTGTTAAAAAGTTTATTTAAAATATTGAAATGAATAAAAGATTTTTTTAAATAAAAAGTACTCATAAAAATTTTTTTTATTAATAAAAGCGTTAGTAGCAAAACAAATTAATATACCTTCTATAAATCCAAAAAAAATTTTATGAAAACGGCAGTTAAGTTTTAAGAAAAAAACGTCAAAAATAAATATATTAGTCATAAATTTATATTTATTATTATTATTATTTCCTGCTACTGTGCAGCAGGTGAAAACTACAAATCCTTTAGGTATCAAAAATTTCAAGAATTTGTTCACTTATTTCCATTATTATCCCATTTTAACAGCTCTACACATTTAATTAAAATGGAAAAGTTAAAATTTGTTTTATACTTCTGCTGTTAAATCTTTTCGAATGTGCGCCAGTTGCTGCTGTAATTCTCCTCAGCAGTTGTAGTACAATATCTGTGAGTTAATGGTATGTACGATTTCAATGTATTATGAAAATACTTTTCTGTCATAAGTAGTTTGTGTATGAATACATATGTATGTGCATATTTATATGTAAGTACGTGTGCAGTTAATAGCTTCTGCGTCTGTGTATTTTCTAGGTAGTGTACGTACAACATATAAGAGTTTAGTTATAATTGTAATACTTAGTGTTGAGCTCGGCATTTACAAGCGCTAATTTACCAATTAACATGCTGATCTTTACATGGAAATGTGTATTAATGAATGCGTTGCAAAGCGCTTGTATGTCAGCATGAATACAATTCAATTTTATTTTAATTATAAAAAAAAGTGTAATTCTAATTTTAAAAGTACTTAAGCTAGCAAAGATAAGTAGCTAGTAGTAGTAGATACATACCAGTGCTTTTCTAATAATTCTATAATTTTTCATTTCTTTGTCAAACACGAAATTAAATTCTTGAGCAATTATAAATCAAAAATTTGTTTTAAATCATCTTTTTTATGTTTTCAATACCATGATTTTTGCATATATTTTACCAAAAGCATGTACGTAATTGACAACAAAATTCTTTTTATTATTAATTAATAAAAATTAAGTTATTTATAAAAATGTTTTTGCGTATAAATATTCTATATTTTTTTTACCGAAAACTTGTTAATAATTAAATTTCTATTGTTATTATTATATTTTGAAATACATTTGAAATAATACCAATATTTTAATAAATTCAATACTAAATATTTTATTGGAAATTCAAATACATATAGTTAAATTTTTATACACGGAGAGGAACACAATTAGATCTCCGGTAAATTTAATTAACATATTCATTGTTCGTAATGAACCATAAATTAAATTTAAAATTAAAAAATTAATTTAATTTTCGTGCTAAAAATTTTTTAAATTACTACGAGTATTAGAAGTCGCATTATCAACTTTATTAAAATTAAAATATATGTTACTCATACGTACTCTTTGTTAAAATACCTTAGTGTATAAGAATCCCCCAAAGTATGCTATAGCTTCATGATTACAACCGTTGTGAATTAATCAAAATATTTACAACTGTTAGTGAAGCGATACGTATGGATGAGTAACAAAGAAATTAATCATGAATTGCTACTGTTAGTAATTAACACGATCAAAAAATAAAATTAATTTAAATTTACAATTCTCTCCTATTTTGTTATTATTTTAAAAAATGTAAAGAAGTAAATTATGTTCGGCAGATCTGTCTTTCGTATGTATTAAAGTTATTGCTTTCACCCGTTTTTCTTAGCATTATAAAAATGACTTGTTCTTGTAACATTTTCTTTTTCCAAATTTGTTTGTAAAAAAACTACACTTAAGTACCTGAGCTCTAAATTATAACCCTATGTTTACTTAACACCGAATATCTTCTGAGAGAAAGATTGTAAGATGATAATTTATAAGTAAAAATTGCAAAAATAAAAAAAAAAGTAAATGATATCGAAAAATAAATAATTACAATTCAAAATCTCACCTTTATTTATTATCTTTTATGAATATTTCTATTTATTCAAATAAGTATAGAAGTAAATTTCATGATTTTTCGAAAATAAAATTTGTTGTGCATAAACCAATGTTTTAAAACGTTTGTCAGAAAAATTGTATTTATTGTCATTTCGTATTGGTTTGGTCTCTAAGCGTATTAACAATTAACATTTATTGGCATGCCTGTCAGGTTTGTATTTAAAATATTCTGCAACTTTTCTTTCTTCTATTCTATTTCGTTTATGTAGCTTTCATTTTATTTAACTTATAATTTTTTTATAATTTATTTTTTTTAATATAAAAAGACACGAAGTCACGTGCTAATACATGTTAAATTTATATAAAATATTTCCTTCTTATAATTTCAAATTAATTTCTCAATAATAATGTGAGAGTGGAATAAGAATGTTGAACACGTTACTTTACAAATCTCAAGTAAAATTTTAAGGCTATAAAAGTAACTTATTTTGTGACGAAGCAGAAATTATATATACATATACATATTGACGGTGACGTAAAAATTGTGTTGTCAAATCATTTTTAGAGTAAAAGTTGTACAATAAGAAAATTTATTCGAAAAAATTATTTATAAAAGTAATTTTTTATTCAAAATAGTATATTGAGAATAGTATTGCTACTACTACCCTGCAAAATATCTTTCAAATAATATACAGAAAATCACAATGCCCCACTATCTGTCAATGGTTTTCAAAATAAGTTTAATCGTGATCACAAGTATAATTTTATAGTGAAATTATGTTCAAATTTATATAAAAATAATACAATAAAATTTATTATTATTTTTATTTAACAAAATTCATTCATTTAAAATAGAAAGGAATTTAAAAACTATAAAATTTTAAATTTATAGCTATTTTTTTAATGAATACAAGTTTGCAAGCCCATTACCATTAAATCGTTGTAACCTACATTTAAATGTATACGAATAAATGATGCATACATGTAATAAAATTTTAATTTAATAGAAAAAAAAATATTAAAATTTATTACTGTGGTATTAGCAAAACGTCATATAGCAGACTGAAAAAAAAACTCAGCAAATAAGTACATTATAGTCGATCATAACTTTAAAGAATGATATACAATGTATATGTGTTTATTCCTTACTAATATCTGTATTTTTGGATTACAGATATGAAATATTAATTCAAATATTAAAAAATCTATTGGCAACATGTGTAAAACGGATTACCAAAAATTATAGTTCACACTGTTTTTTTTTTGCAAATAGAGTGTGAATAATAAACAATGTGTCAATGCACAAAAAAAAAAGAAGTTTTTTTATGAGCATTTATATGCTCATATATAGGAAATGGCAGCCATGATATTTTACATTCATGCCAAAATTTTGCGAAACACCCAAAATGTCTGCGACCTTTTTTTAATTTAAATGTATATCGGTTTCCTTTTTTAAAGCTGTTACTGCTACAAAAGACAATTGAAAACT
Source organism: Dexiosoma caninum (assembly GCA_963924685.1). NCBI lineage: Eukaryota > Metazoa > Arthropoda > Insecta > Diptera > Tachinidae > Dexiosoma > Dexiosoma caninum. Next base: position 91,375,982 of record OZ004725.1, read on the forward strand.
AAAAATATATACTGAACGAAATGCAATTTCGCAGCGGCTTGGCGGTTTCACTCCTGCCAACGTGATAGGGAGGATGCTCGATTGCGCGGACAATTGGCACGCTGTGACGCAATACGTAGGGTACGTTCTACGGAGAAAGAAGAGTGGCCTCGATGCGTTGCTGCATAACAGGGCCCCTTCTGACGGGGACCAGGGGATACGGGCCGGGGCCATGGTGCCGGCTGCAAACTTGGCGGACCCAGACGTGGGTGAGTAAGGGCGGTCCTGATTGGGACGTCGCTCTGGGCCTTCCCGAAGAAATGTGGAAAGCGGTTCCGGGAAGGAATCTACCCAGAGGAGGTGGAAGGAATTTTTTAGTGGTAACACCACTCGACGCAGATGACGACGGTCTCTATAAGTGCGAAGGCATTTTCAACCCTACCTCACACACCAAAGAAAAAAAAAAAAAAAAAACTAAAAATATATTAATATCAATGACAAAAAATTTTCATTTCCTTTTAAAAATATTTTCTTTTTCTTATTTTAAAAAAGTATTTTTGTTAATACATATTATTATTTCCTGACGATGCTACCTATTTGGTAGTGAAATATTGAAAAATTAATAATTAGTAAAAAACTTTTCATAAAAAAGACCATCGCTCAAAAATAAATAAATTCAAAAAAAATAAATTTCAAAATAAAAATAGAAGTGAGACTAATATATTATATTTATATTTCTTTTCTTGTACTGCTGTGCTCAGGGGTATGCAAAGCATTGTAATGGAACTATTTGAATAGGGATGGTGTAGAGAAGAGGCAGGCAGTGTATTGATAGAAGGGACTTTTTTAAATATTTTTAAATTTTAAAAATATATTCAGTGAAGATTGAACGCTAAAATGACTGTCGAGTTTGAGCAATATTAACACAGCAGGTATTTCAGTTAATGTTAAATTACATAAGTACAATATATATTGAAGTTAAAATAAAAATACTAATTCCAAATTTTAAAGATTCAAGAAAATATGCATATACGTGTTCTACTCAACTGCTATTTTTTGTTTAGCTCAACTGGAGCACTGTGCCGATATCAACCTTCTATTGACTTCAAAGATAAACAATATTTCATTTCTCAAAAGTATGTATGCAAGAAATACATAAATTTGGTGTTTCAATATATTTTGCAATAATGGCGAAAGTAATAAAAATCAAATGAAATTAGGAAAAAAAATAATATAAAATAGTATAAATAATATAATGAAAAAGGAGAAATTACAAATAGTTGATAAATAACATGGTCAAGAACAGCAGTTAACTGCATTAAGGAATTTTCTAATTGTTTTTATTCTACCATTTTTTACTTTTTGTTTAATAGATCTGAGAAATTATCATTGATTTTTTTTCACTCAGACATTTTGCATTTTTCTAACTGAACAAACGAAGAGCATGTTAAAGGAGAAATTGTCAAATCTGCAATATATTTTATTAAAATTTTTTTCTTTTCATACCCGGCAAAAAAAAATTGAATGCATTGACTTTTGAAGTACTTCTTTATCTGAATTCATTTTAATGCCCTTTTAAATGTTAACAAGAACATCACTTTTTAACTCATTGAAAACACATTCAACTCTGCTAATTTATTCATATGAAGAACTGCGCAGCTGTAATTATATAATTTTTGTAATTTGCGTTGCATTCATGACTGTTTTTTTAAATGTGAACACATGCTAAAAATTAACAAAATCATATAATATTAATGGGTTCTAAGCACTTATTTAAGTGATGAGTAGTTTGGTTAAATGTCAGCACATGTTCGCCAATGACACTTTTATTGTAAACACATGCGTTCTTCAGCTAACTTAAACCAGTGCATTAATTATTTCTTTCGCATGCCTTTTTTTTGGGAGGTGTTAACATTTTAACGGGTGCTGTTGGCATTATGAAAGTCGTGTCTTCAAACCGTAACACACTTATGGAAATTTTATCATATGACCAACTGAGCAGTTGTACTTTAATTTTTGTTAATTGTTAATCTTAAATATGAACACATGCTAAAACGTAACATCATGAAATATTCACGGCTTCTAAGCACTCATTCAAATGATCAGTTGTTAAATGTAAAATCATACTCGCCATAGAGACCCCGTTCTTCAGCTAAGTTGAACGAGTTCTTTTGGAATAGAACCCATGTATAAACTATGTCTTTTGCTTGTTTTTTTTTACTGCGTAAGTTTATATTTTTATGTTAATAGCAAATAAAATAGCTTTTGGGTAGTTTTCACATTATTATGATAAACAATCTATGAACTTGAACACAAAGAAATATCCATTCATTCATTTGTAAGTTCAATTAAATATCACTACTTTTAAAGAATTTCCCTAATTATTCATAAATAATTCTTTAAAAAGCTCCTCAAAATTACTCTATGAACTGATTCCAGTTCTGAAAAATAAAAGCCACCATTGAATTTTCTTCTTTGTTACAGTTTTAACGGTTTTTATAATAATTTTTTTGCAATAAAAAACGAACAAATATAGTCTGCCAAGCAATGTATTGAGTTTTAAATGCACAAGCGAATCTTATGGAAAAAATATTATACGAAATTACTTTACAAATCAATAAATAAACGGAAATGTTGTAAACACTATACTAATAGCAGGGTGCTTAAAACGGGAATGGTATCTTTGTAGCAAGAAAAAACCCAATTTGTGATATATGGATACATTTACAAATAATTGCACCAACATGGTGGAAAAGAATACATAATGTAACATTTCGGTTAAAATCGGAAATCAAATTGACTTTTTTCTGAAGACCTTTTATACAAATACCATTAAAAATCCAACTTTGGTGGAAATGTAATTGAGTGGCAATCAAGGAAAACACTTACGAACCCAAACAGTAAAAACAATATTAAAATATTCACATACATGCACTAATACACAAATATTGGAGATTTGTGTACAGGATATTAGGGATTCAAATGGGATCATCAGTTAGTAAGAAGAAAATAATAAAAATTTGCTGGGATTTTATGCCAACAGTAAGAGGGTAAGTAAAAGAGAAAGCAATTTAATTTATGGGTATTTAGTTCACAGAAAAATAAAAGAATAAATAAGTTTTATATCCTTTTTTTGTATTCTGTTTTTTTTTTCAATTGCTCGATATTATTCTGTATCGATATCAAAGCAATTTACTACGGCTAGTATGTTTATCTATTTTAAATATATTTATTTGAAGAAATTAAGTGAAAATTGTGTTGGAATAACAAAGAAAGGAACAGAAAGGGGAATTTTATTGCAGGTTTTACGATTCACCAAATTAATTTGACAAGCGTTATTTTCAATTTACACATGCTTATATATATATTTATTTTTAATGGTCTCTAAAATAACACAAGTAGATTTCATTCTATTGACAGCATTTCTATATTAAAAACATTTTTTCAGTGACTATGTAAAATCATGCTTGACGTCGCATATATAAGTTTCATATATTCGAAATTTGTTATAACGAGATTTGTCTGTATTTAAATATTTAAGAAAAATTCAAGGAAAAATAAAAAAAAAGTTTTTGGCAAAAATAAAAACTGCTCAAATGTCTCTATCTTCGGCAAATTTAAACTTTAACGTTTGCTACTTAATGGAGTATATTTCCTCTCTGGCTATTTCACAAACGCCGACTTTTAGCGCTAAGAACTAAAAACCTTTTTAACATGTTTTAAGACTTCAATTGTATACTAAAATTCAAGTACCACCTAGAAAACAAACTGAAAACCGCGTATCAAATTTCCAAGCCAATCAAAAGTTATGGATTTTAGACTCCCTTCTCGAGAATTGGTCACTGCGCGTCGTTGAATACGAAGTCATGCTCAAAATTTAAATATTTCATTATTTAGTTTTTATAAATAATTAGGCGATATTGAAATTGTGTGAAATAAAATTATAGACAATTTCGTATATTGTTTATAGAAATTTTACGACAAGTAATGTTAAATTATTTCGGCGGAAAATTACAATTAATTTTGACCGGGTGCCGTGAGAGTAATTGTAAGGCAACACTCTATAGAGAGTATACCAAATGTTGTATTGCATTTATTTAAACTTAATTGCTTCTTACAACTGCATTTAGAGTTGAAAAAAAGTCAGCCTATGTAGGTATAGCAAGTAAGAAAAAGAGAAAATGGGTTGATTATGGAGTTCTTGTTTCAGCTCTGATATTGGTGGAACTTCTCATTTATTTAAATGAGGGTTTAATATAATATTTCTAGTTGTTCTAATAAAAATTTGGCTAATGGTTCCCTGAAGGTCTGCAATAGCAACAGTGAAATGCGCATAAGAACTAGCTAACCCCTCTTAAATCAATTTCAATGTATTTACTTTTAATAAAAATATTTTAAAATATTTTGGGAAACGTAGTGTAGAATTGGTATTTTAAGTAAAAATTAGTAAAATTCCGAAAAAAGTTTAGAGAAAAATTGATTTTATTTCACCCTTTTAATTAAAAAAGTAAGTAAAGATAAGTAGCTAGTAGTAGTAGATACATACCAGTGCTTTTCTAATAATTCTATAATTTTTCATTTCTTTGTCAAACACGAAATTAAATTCTTGAGCAATTATAAATCAAAAATTTGTTTTAAATCATCTTTTTTATGTTTTCAATACCATGATTTTTGCATATATTTTACCAAAAGCATGTACGTAATTGACAACAAAATTCTTTTTATTATTAATTAATAAAAATTAAGTTATTTATAAAAATGTTTTTGCGTATAAATATTCTATATTTTTTTTACCGAAAACTTGTTAATAATTAAATTTCTATTGTTATTATTATATTTTGAAATACATTTGAAATAATACCAATATTTTAATAAATTCAATACTAAATATTTTATTGGAAATTCAAATACATATAGTTAAATTTTTATACACGGAGAGGAACACAATTAGATCTCCGGTAAATTTAATTAACATATTCATTGTTCGTAATGAACCATAAATTAAATTTAAAATTAAAAAATTAATTTAATTTTCGTGCTAAAAATTTTTTAAATTACTACGAGTATTAGAAGTCGCATTATCAACTTTATTAAAATTAAAATATATGTTACTCATACGTACTCTTTGTTAAAATACCTTAGTGTATAAGAATCCCCCAAAGTATGCTATAGCTTCATGATTACAACCGTTGTGAATTAATCAAAATATTTACAACTGTTAGTGAAGCGATACGTATGGATGAGTAACAAAGAAATTAATCATGAATTGCTACTGTTAGTAATTAACACGATCAAAAAATAAAATTAATTTAAATTTACAATTCTCTCCTATTTTGTTATTATTTTAAAAAATGTAAAGAAGTAAATTATGTTCGGCAGATCTGTCTTTCGTATGTATTAAAGTTATTGCTTTCACCCGTTTTTCTTAGCATTATAAAAATGACTTGTTCTTGTAACATTTTCTTTTTCCAAATTTGTTTGTAAAAAAACTACACTTAAGTACCTGAGCTCTAAATTATAACCCTATGTTTACTTAACACCGAATATCTTCTGAGAGAAAGATTGTAAGATGATAATTTATAAGTAAAAATTGCAAAAATAAAAAAAAAAGTAAATGATATCGAAAAATAAATAATTACAATTCAAAATCTCACCTTTATTTATTATCTTTTATGAATATTTCTATTTATTCAAATAAGTATAGAAGTAAATTTCATGATTTTTCGAAAATAAAATTTGTTGTGCATAAACCAATGTTTTAAAACGTTTGTCAGAAAAATTGTATTTATTGTCATTTCGTATTGGTTTGGTCTCTAAGCGTATTAACAATTAACATTTATTGGCATGCCTGTCAGGTTTGTATTTAAAATATTCTGCAACTTTTCTTTCTTCTATTCTATTTCGTTTATGTAGCTTTCATTTTATTTAACTTATAATTTTTTTATAATTTATTTTTTTTAATATAAAAAGACACGAAGTCACGTGCTAATACATGTTAAATTTATATAAAATATTTCCTTCTTATAATTTCAAATTAATTTCTCAATAATAATGTGAGAGTGGAATAAGAATGTTGAACACGTTACTTTACAAATCTCAAGTAAAATTTTAAGGCTATAAAAGTAACTTATTTTGTGACGAAGCAGAAATTATATATACATATACATATTGACGGTGACGTAAAAATTGTGTTGTCAAATCATTTTTAGAGTAAAAGTTGTACAATAAGAAAATTTATTCGAAAAAATTATTTATAAAAGTAATTTTTTATTCAAAATAGTATATTGAGAATAGTATTGCTACTACTACCCTGCAAAATATCTTTCAAATAATATACAGAAAATCACAATGCCCCACTATCTGTCAATGGTTTTCAAAATAAGTTTAATCGTGATCACAAGTATAATTTTATAGTGAAATTATGTTCAAATTTATATAAAAATAATACAATAAAATTTATTATTATTTTTATTTAACAAAATTCATTCATTTAAAATAGAAAGGAATTTAAAAACTATAAAATTTTAAATTTATAGCTATTTTTTTAATGAATACAAGTTTGCAAGCCCATTACCATTAAATCGTTGTAACCTACATTTAAATGTATACGAATAAATGATGCATACATGTAATAAAATTTTAATTTAATAGAAAAAAAAATATTAAAATTTATTACTGTGGTATTAGCAAAACGTCATATAGCAGACTGAAAAAAAAACTCAGCAAATAAGTACATTATAGTCGATCATAACTTTAAAGAATGATATACAATGTATATGTGTTTATTCCTTACTAATATCTGTATTTTTGGATTACAGATATGAAATATTAATTCAAATATTAAAAAATCTATTGGCAACATGTGTAAAACGGATTACCAAAAATTATAGTTCACACTGTTTTTTTTTTGCAAATAGAGTGTGAATAATAAACAATGTGTCAATGCACAAAAAAAAAAGAAGTTTTTTTATGAGCATTTATATGCTCATATATAGGAAATGGCAGCCATGATATTTTACATTCATGCCAAAATTTTGCGAAACACCCAAAATGTCTGCGACCTTTTTTTAATTTAAATGTATATCGGTTTCCTTTTTTAAAGCTGTTACTGCTACAAAAGACAATTGAAAACTAAAAATATATACTGAACGAAATGCAATTTCGCAGCGGCTTGGCGGTTTCACTCCTGCCAACGTGATAGGGAGGATGCTCGATTGCGCGGACAATTGGCACGCTGTGACGCAATACGTAGGGTACGTTCTACGGAGAAAGAAGAGTGGCCTCGATGCGTTGCTGCATAACAGGGCCCCTTCTGACGGGGACCAGGGGATACGGGCCGGGGCCATGGTGCCGGCTGCAAACTTGGCGGACCCAGACGTGGGTGAGTAAGGGCGGTCCTGATTGGGACGTCGCTCTGGGCCTTCCCGAAGAAATGTGGAAAGCGGTTCCGGGAAGGAATCTACCCAGAGGAGGTGGAAGGAATTTTTTAGTGGTAACACCACTCGACGCAGATGACGACGGTCTCTATAAGTGCGAAGGCATTTTCAACCCTACCTCACACACCAAAGAAAAAAAAAAAAAAAAAACTAAAAATATATTAATATCAATGACAAAAAATTTTCATTTCCTTTTAAAAATATTTTCTTTTTCTTATTTTAAAAAAGTATTTTTGTTAATACATATTATTATTTCCTGACGATGCTACCTATTTGGTAGTGAAATATTGAAAAATTAATAATTAGTAAAAAACTTTTCATAAAAAAGACCATCGCTCAAAAATAAATAAATTCAAAAAAAATAAATTTCAAAATAAAAATAGAAGTGAGACTAATATATTATATTTATATTTCTTTTCTTGTACTGCTGTGCTCAGGGGTATGCAAAGCATTGTAATGGAACTATTTGAATAGGGATGGTGTAGAGAAGAGGCAGGCAGTGTATTGATAGAAGGGACTTTTTTAAATATTTTTAAATTTTAAAAATATATTCAGTGAAGATTGAACGCTAAAATGACTGTCGAGTTTGAGCAATATTAACACAGCAGGTATTTCAGTTAATGTTAAATTACATAAGTACAATATATATTGAAGTTAAAATAAAAATACTAATTCCAAATTTTAAAGATTCAAGAAAATATGCATATACGTGTTCTACTCAACTGCTATTTTTTGTTTAGCTCAACTGGAGCACTGTGCCGATATCAACCTTCTATTGACTTCAAAGATAAACAATATTTCATTTCTCAAAAGTATGTATGCAAGAAATACATAAATTTGGTGTTTCAATATATTTTGCAATAATGGCGAAAGTAATAAAAATCAAATGAAATTAGGAAAAAAAATAATATAAAATAGTATAAATAATATAATGAAAAAGGAGAAATTACAAATAGTTGATAAATAACATGGTCAAGAACAGCAGTTAACTGCATTAAGGAATTTTCTAATTGTTTTTATTCTACCATTTTTTACTTTTTGTTTAATAGATCTGAGAAATTATCATTGATTTTTTTTCACTCAGACATTTTGCATTTTTCTAACTGAACAAACGAAGAGCATGTTAAAGGAGAAATTGTCAAATCTGCAATATATTTTATTAAAATTTTTTTCTTTTCATACCCGGCAAAAAAAAATTGAATGCATTGACTTTTGAAGTACTTCTTTATCTGAATTCATTTTAATGCCCTTTTAAATGTTAACAAGAACATCACTTTTTAACTCATTGAAAACACATTCAACTCTGCTAATTTATTCATATGAAGAACTGCGCAGCTGTAATTATATAATTTTTGTAATTTGCGTTGCATTCATGACTGTTTTTTTAAATGTGAACACATGCTAAAAATTAACAAAATCATATAATATTAATGGGTTCTAAGCACTTATTTAAGTGATGAGTAGTTTGGTTAAATGTCAGCACATGTTCGCCAATGACACTTTTATTGTAAACACATGCGTTCTTCAGCTAACTTAAACCAGTGCATTAATTATTTCTTTCGCATGCCTTTTTTTTGGGAGGTGTTAACATTTTAACGGGTGCTGTTGGCATTATGAAAGTCGTGTCTTCAAACCGTAACACACTTATGGAAATTTTATCATATGACCAACTGAGCAGTTGTACTTTAATTTTTGTTAATTGTTAATCTTAAATATGAACACATGCTAAAACGTAACATCATGAAATATTCACGGCTTCTAAGCACTCATTCAAATGATCAGTTGTTAAATGTAAAATCATACTCGCCATAGAGACCCCGTTCTTCAGCTAAGTTGAACGAGTTCTTTTGGAATAGAACCCATGTATAAACTATGTCTTTTGCTTGTTTTTTTTTACTGCGTAAGTTTATATTTTTATGTTAATAGCAAATAAAATAGCTTTTGGGTAGTTTTCACATTATTATGATAAACAATCTATGAACTTGAACACAAAGAAATATCCATTCATTCATTTGTAAGTTCAATTAAATATCACTACTTTTAAAGAATTTCCCTAATTATTCATAAATAATTCTTTAAAAAGCTCCTCAAAATTACTCTATGAACTGATTCCAGTTCTGAAAAATAAAAGCCACCATTGAATTTTCTTCTTTGTTACAGTTTTAACGGTTTTTATAATAATTTTTTTGCAATAAAAAACGAACAAATATAGTCTGCCAAGCAATGTATTGAGTTTTAAATGCACAAGCGAATCTTATGGAAAAAATATTATACGAAATTACTTTACAAATCAATAAATAAACGGAAATGTTGTAAACACTATACTAATAGCAGGGTGCTTAAAACGGGAATGGTATCTTTGTAGCAAGAAAAAACCCAATTTGTGATATATGGATACATTTACAAATAATTGCACCAACATGGTGGAAAAGAATACATAATGTAACATTTCGGTTAAAATCGGAAATCAAATTGACTTTTTTCTGAAGACCTTTTATACAAATACCATTAAAAATCCAACTTTGGTGGAAATGTAATTGAGTGGCAATCAAGGAAAACACTTACGAACCCAAACAGTAAAAACAATATTAAAATATTCACATACATGCACTAATACACAAATATTGGAGATTTGTGTACAGGATATTAGGGATTCAAATGGGATCATCAGTTAGTAAGAAGAAAATAATAAAAATTTGCTGGGATTTTATGCCAACAGTAAGAGGGTAAGTAAAAGAGAAAGCAATTTAATTTATGGGTATTTAGTTCACAGAAAAATAAAAGAATAAATAAGTTTTATATCCTTTTTTTGTATTCTGTTTTTTTTTTCAATTGCTCGATATTATTCTGTATCGATATCAAAGCAATTTACTACGGCTAGTATGTTTATCTATTTTAAATATATTTATTTGAAGAAATTAAGTGAAAATTGTGTTGGAATAACAAAGAAAGGAACAGAAAGGGGAATTTTATTGCAGGTTTTACGATTCACCAAATTAATTTGACAAGCGTTATTTTCAATTTACACATGCTTATATATATATTTATTTTTAATGGTCTCTAAAATAACACAAGTAGATTTCATTCTATTGACAGCATTTCTATATTAAAAACATTTTTTCAGTGACTATGTAAAATCATGCTTGACGTCGCATATATAAGTTTCATATATTCGAAATTTGTTATAACGAGATTTGTCTGTATTTAAATATTTAAGAAAAATTCAAGGAAAAATAAAAAAAAAGTTTTTGGCAAAAATAAAAACTGCTCAAATGTCTCTATCTTCGGCAAATTTAAACTTTAACGTTTGCTACTTAATGGAGTATATTTCCTCTCTGGCTATTTCACAAACGCCGACTTTTAGCGCTAAGAACTAAAAACCTTTTTAACATGTTTTAAGACTTCAATTGTATACTAAAATTCAAGTACCACCTAGAAAACAAACTGAAAACCGCGTATCAAATTTCCAAGCCAATCAAAAGTTATGGATTTTAGACTCCCTTCTCGAGAATTGGTCACTGCGCGTCGTTGAATACGAAGTCATGCTCAAAATTTAAATATTTCATTATTTAGTTTTTATAAATAATTAGGCGATATTGAAATTGTGTGAAATAAAATTATAGACAATTTCGTATATTGTTTATAGAAATTTTACGACAAGTAATGTTAAATTATTTCGGCGGAAAATTACAATTAATTTTGACCGGGTGCCGTGAGAGTAATTGTAAGGCAACACTCTATAGAGAGTATACCAAATGTTGTATTGCATTTATTTAAACTTAATTGCTTCTTACAACTGCATTTAGAGTTGAAAAAAAGTCAGCCTATGTAGGTATAGCAAGTAAGAAAAAGAGAAAATGGGTTGATTATGGAGTTCTTGTTTCAGCTCTGATATTGGTGGAACTTCTCATTTATTTAAATGAGGGTTTAATATAATATTTCTAGTTGTTCTAATAAAAATTTGGCTAATGGTTCCCTGAAGGTCTGCAATAGCAACAGTGAAATGCGCATAAGAACTAGCTAACCCCTCTTAAATCAATTTCAATGTATTTACTTTTAATAAAAATATTTTAAAATATTTTGGGAAACGTAGTGTAGAATTGGTATTTTAAGTAAAAATTAGTAAAATTCCGAAAAAAGTTTAGAGAAAAATTGATTTTATTTCACCCTTTTAATTAAAAAAGTAAGTAATTATATAAGCTTTAATGTCTTTTTTAATATATTTACTTTAACTTCAAAATATTTCTGAAAAAAAATTAAACGATTCCGAAATTTTCCTATAAAAATCGAAAATTTTCAAAAATAAATGAAAATAAAAAAGCCATGTCTAATATTACACGTTCTCAAATATTTAGTAGCGCAGACGCATTAATATCTTTAACTCTAAAATATCGGACAAGAGGGACGCTGTTAGCATAACCATATTAGAAATATTTTTGAACTGACGGAATATTGTGCACATTTTCTTCTGATACTTGTATTCAAAATAGTAAATATTATTTTACATGATATCATAAAATATTCAAAGTAGTAATATGTTATTACTCCACTTCGCTTGTTTATAATAAAATGATATTTCAAACCAAAATCTGTCGGACGAGTTGCTTTCGTGGTTTAATACTTGGCTGCAGTGACTAGCAATTGTTGAATTTTATTGTTATGTATAAATATATTGTTAAAATTGTTGTTATATTTTTCATCAAATAATTCATTCACCCCATTCGCATTGCTCGAAACTTTATTAAATTGCGGCAGGTATGCTTCTGTGTTTACCAATGCCCTTCCTTTCGCCCCTTTTTCTACCATTTAATTTGTTTTATTTTTATGGTAAAATATAATTTCGCTCAAGAGTGTAATATGTTTAATATAAATGCGTTTATTTTTTTTTTTTAACAAATTTCAAATAAAATGTTTATTGAAACACAAGCGCAAAAGGCAGCACATACTTTTCTTCTTACTTAATCTATCGCTGGGAGTGTTTGTCTGTTTAATATTTAACGGATTATGTGGTAAATTTTAAAAGGACTTAGTCGAACAGCATGTGAATTAGAAGTGCTGTGAACATAATTTATGGCATTTTTTCATAGCACGTTACATATTCCTCTTCAAAGGTTTTCTGTAATTTATTTATATTATTATATATTAACGATTTAGAAGCTCCATACATATAAATATATGTATAAATATGTACATATGCCTACTTTAATGCTATAAAAATCGACTTTATATGTCGTTTGTTGGGAAATCCTTTAATACATAATGAAGACTTAGAGACGTTTTGTAATTTATGTGGTTTTCTCTGTCCTATTGCTAGTTGAAAATATTTCAAAAGGGAACAAATATTGAAAGATTTTTATATTATGGTAATAATTTGTAATAGATATATATGTAGTATTAAAATATTATATGCAATGACAGTTTTGAAATTTTAGGCATCTTATCTTACAGAAATGAAGCCAATCTTTTAATATTTATATTCGTATGGTATTTTTTTAATATCCACATATGCAGATTGGGTTAAAATACTAACAACGATACTTTTCATTGCTTTTACTTAGGCATTTTAATTAATGTTCACATGATGACGTTATTGAAAGCAAATACTTACAAATAACGACTTCAAAGTGTTATTATATTATTGTAGAAGTCGTTAGAATAACTTTTTATTTATAATGTCCAATGGAACTCGTTTCATTGTTTTATGCACTGGAACAAACTGGAAGTGCTATTTATTTTTATACCAAAAATATCTATGTACATCTGTTTTAGATCCTACTATGTTTTTCAGAGAAATGCACACGAATGAGCGTAGTATAAATTAATTATGTCTAATCAACGGGCATTAAAAATATCGTTTGGTTATAGCTTCTAACATTTATTAATGCTTTAGTATTAAGATTATTTATTTCGTAAGCAGTTAATTTTATTTTACTTATAATATTTTTTTAATTCTAATAATTTTACATTCAAAATAAATGCTGTTATGCGAACGAACAAATTCGAGTGATATCGTTAGCCAGGCAGTTAATTTATTTAAGTTCATAAGTTTGTTTTAATTAATTTTATTAATAAAATTCCTCAATTCTTTAATATTGAAATAAATTATTTATGTTCACAAATTTATTTTATTATTATTATTTAATTGCTGATATATACTTCAATTTGTTTAGTTAAGGTTTTACATTTAGGTTTAGGTTTTCACAAAACAGGAAATCTTGTTTCTTGACATCTTCATAACGTTGTTGGTTCTCCGCCTATTATAAGTAGGGCAAGTCTTTCTTCAGATGTAGCAGACGCTCAACAGCCGCCAACCCCCATCTTGCATTCAGTCTTTCTCGTAGACCTTAGCTATAATCTCCGCCTGATTTCACGTATTGGCACCAGAACCTCTATACATTGCGAGTGATATAAGTCGTACTCTCACGAGCAAGCTGGATATTGTAGTGGCTGGGCACCCAATATAGAATCATCTAACCATTCCTGTTGATCCGCCTCAGGGTTTCTCTACACCGCGTGACTTGAATTCAATTCAATTTAAAGTATTTAACTTCTCCGCTTTTACATAAAATTAATTTGAATATAATAAAATTAATTACCATAAATGATCAATACATATCCTTCCAAAATGTTAATTCTTCTATACAGAACTCATCGTAAATTAAACATTATGAATTAATATGATTTATTCACATTTCTTGAAGTTTCTTTTCAAATTAGTTATTCATTTGAAATTAAATGAAGTTATTTATACATATTTTCAAAGCGCTTGCACACTCCATTAAATATTAAAAATATAACTACTCAGTTGGTAATTTTTTATTGTTGAAATTATTAATGCAAAATTTATATAAAGAAAATAATATATTTTATAAGTCTGCGCTAACATAAAGAGAATTAAAAAATTTTAATAAATAATGTTTAGTTATACTGAATTTATTTTACGTTCTCAAGGAGGAACTGGGGAATATATTTATTATAAGAAAGTACTTGTTCGATGTATGTATAACACATTTGAAAGCAATAAATCGACCCCAACAGATTATCAGAAGAATATCTATCATAGCTCGTACATATGTTTATTTTGAGCAGTAGAAGCGATTGTTTCTGATTATGTACAATTCTACCTGGGTATACAAGTTCGGTTCTAAATTGCCTTTTACTTATAGTTTTTTTTCTTCTTTATATTATTTAATTTTCAAAACTTTTACTGCTGTTTGCCTTAAGTGGAGACATATTTACTCAAAGTAAAGAAAAAAAGTTAAATTATGTTTTTCCTTAAGGAGATTTTGTTAAAGTTCTGAGCTAAAGTAAACAAACGATCTCTTAATGGTGGTCCGCCATAAAAATTTACCTAAAGCATCAAGGCAAGCAAAATAAGTATAAAGTAAAGAGCCTTAAAGAAATTCATTTATTTATGTACATATTTATTTTTTGTAGAGTAATTTTCCACAACGGAATTTAATATGAAACGTTGATAAATGTGAATATTGTTTACAATTACGTCAAATATGAAAAGGTTTCTTATCGAACGTATTCGGCATGGTTGTATTAAGAACTATAAATTTATAGTATTATGTATGGAACCAAACAACCACCTTCACGGAATACTTTACAACTTCTTTTGAACCCTTTATTTGTTAGAAGAAAAATATGAATGTATTTATTCCTTCCAGAGTTTTTATGATGTACAAATGTTTGTATATTAAATACATTTATAAATAAAACATAAAAGACTAAAACTTAGACAGCTGGTCAAACGATTTCTTAACATTTAAAATCTTCTTAAGAATGTTTGTTTTGTAATACACATAAAATTAATATAAAGGAAACGAAGTGAAGTTTTATATAGAGGGAATGAATGTATATAAATTTATATTCTTTTACTGAACATCTGTTGTTTTCTGTTGAATTTATACGCATATAAATAAATAAATAAATATATATATATAAGTACATACATAAGTATCTGTCTAACGTTTCCCTACTCCTAATATTATTATTTATATAAAAAAAAAACATAAAAAACAAAAAAGTAGTTAAACTCCAATAACTTATCCCAGCAAACTCTAAATTTCTTTTACTTGTAAATCGTTATAAAAAATTTCTTATTAAAGTTCTTATATTTCAATGCTGGTCTCATCATAATTATTATGGCTTATCATTATTGTAGCTAATATCAAACTCCTAAATACATTAAAAAGTTTCTACATACATATATCCATTTATGCTGTTCTGTTCTGTTCTGTCCTTTAAAAGCGGCGCGTTAATCATTTTTAGATTATATAAAAAAGTTATATTAAATAGTGAGTGAAATTAAAATGTTGCCCTGCCAAAGAAATTTATAAATTTGTGTTACAACAAGCCTAAATTGTTGGTCACTTTTAATAAGGGAAATAAGGGAATCAAATGCCAGAATACTAACTTGGCTCTAAATTTTATATGGAAATCGCTCAAGTTTTTAAAAAGTAAATATCGGGTGTTTTTTTAGCTGCTTTCAATATCGATAACTATGGTTTGACAGCTGAGAATTCCATACTGTGTGGACGGTTTTAGTACGTTTTGGGAGGTCTTCATGAATCGTTCAACTCCAGAACAACGTATCAAAAAAAAATCGATGTTTTTGATATCTGTTAAAATTTCAACTAGAAAGTTGCACAAATTAATTCTGTTGTTGGTTCTATTTCTCTGTCGCCATTTGTGCACAGGTTTTTATGATGATTCCAAGATATTTACTTATATTTCAAGTTAATCCCACATTTATTTTATTGGTGAATCGAAGTTACTCTTAGACTCTTCAATTTTGGGAATATTCAATTAGCTCAGTAAGTTTTTTAAACTTTACTGTGATTATATAATACTAATAAAATATCTCATTACTAAATTAGTTTAAGACTATATAGAAATTTCTTTTAAGCCGCTTCCCATTTTTCTGAATGAGTTGGGATGAGTTGTAATTTTGTCAACTGCGCCAACAGAGGGTTGTAAAATGTAAGAACATTGCCACAAACAAGTTGTAACAGGATGTAAATTCAGTTTTAAATTTTTTGACATGTTACATTACCAAATTGCATAATTTCAACTCAAGTAGAGTTGAGTTGTAAACCGAAATAGGGGAATATATTTTCCTTATTTTAAATTTTTACACATCTTTTATGTATCAAATAATGAGTAAAATAAAACCAAAATTCATTTTAATGTTTAAATGACTACTCATTGCTGCAATAGAATGTAAATCTTGTAAAAAAACCAATGTGTCGGATGCAGATACAACAAACTCTTGTTATCCTACAGGTAGTACATTTTGAGATTTAAGAATTTTATTATCTTGAATAAAAATAATAATACTTTTATATGTACAGAATATTTAAAATTTCATTTTGCCTTGCAAATGACACTGTTTGAAAATGATTTATAAGAACAAAATTAGAAAACGATATCTTTTGTGTGGTTTGTCACTTCGAATATGACTTGTAACGTGGTTAAGTGAAAGGAAAACGATAACCAGATTCTGGCCACCGGTGTAGCAGTTTAGGGAAAGAAGCAAATTTAATTAAATTTATTTTCTTGGTTCAGTACTAATTAGATGTCTCGTACATACGTTACGGATTGCCCTTGAACTGGTTGGAAATTGTTGGCGTAGAGACGAAACAGGTAGTGAAGTGGTAGTTGCGAGTTTTTCGAGAATATGTAAAACAGAGATGTTTTGATGTTATGTTTAAGCATATATTTTATTTATCATTTTCTTTGCAAACGTTCTATTGCTCAAAAACTGACCAGAAATTTTTTTTTTAATTTTTTTGACGACAATAATTTTAATTATTTCTCTATGTTTGTTTTATAATTTAGCTGGGCTATATGTACAATATATTTGGTGGTAATACCAAAATCATCAGTGGAACTTTAACGAAATTCTTGAAAAAATCGAATAATAAAATGTTTGTTGTGTCTATTAAGAAAATTTTTGAACAAGTTTTTTTTTTATTTTGTTTGTATACTTCGTAATTCTCAAACATTTTTTGGGAGTTCTCGGTCTCGTATTTTCGGTATACTAATTTAATAATTGTTTAAAATACAGGCTGGCGCAGAATAAGCTATATGTTTTAAATGGTTTATAACTTTTTTATTTATGCGATTATTATAATTTTTTTTTTTTAAATACAGTATATTATTGGGGAATTTTTTTGCAATTTTTTGAAAAATGGTATGATGTAAGTGATGTTCATTTTCTGCTACACATATATGTTCTCTTTTTAGCATATTTTCCATTTTCATTTTTCCTTTTCGCAATATTTCGGGTGTAATGGCCATGACTTCATTTCGAATGTTGGTTTTTTAGTTGGAGTATGGTTCAGGAGCTGTTAAAACTGGTGTGGGTGCCATGTGCACATTCAAATGACGACGATATGCACGCTGTGTCAACGGAATAAACTGTTGGTGTGAAAAATAAAATTCAATTATTTTTGTACGTTGTTCGATCGTGTAATGATTAATAATTAATTCCCCAAGTCTTCTTCACAAAATGCTGAAAAAAAAAACAAAGAAAAAATAATTATTACAAAAGTTATAAGGAATTCAAACCATATAGATCATTCTGCGCCACCCTCTACAAGGCAGAAAAATATATTTTACTATGCTTTGAGGAAAATATATCCTGTAAGACTTTTTTCATTTAATTTCGGAGATTTTTTTTGCTTTACATACATATACTTAGATATAACCAAGAACTTATTTTTTTTAAAGACTATTTTATCGTTTATGAAATAAATTTGCATACCTGTATGGGCTGTTCACTATATGGATGTCAGTAAGTACAAACTTAAATATTTCTATATGGTGTATATACGAGTATTTGCACACATATGCCTTTTATTGTAATAAGAGAATGCTTATATTACAACGAGTATAATGGTGCATTGTATATCAAAAACAAAAAAGTTAACAAATAAGAAGTGGAAAATATTTCTTAATTTCCTTTTCATGTGCAAAAGATGTTTTTGCTTCTTCAGTCCTACATGTTAAAATAAGCTGAACAATAAAAAGAGTGTGTTGTAGAGAAATTCCATACACGGGACCATACATGCTTTGAGTGAACAAAACAGATTTCACGAGTGCCTGAACTTGATGAGGAGAAAAGATAAATTTTAGGTAGTAACATCAGATGCAGAAGGAAATTATTATACAGCATTTGGATCAAGTTTTATTTCTTTAAAAATTTAAAAATTTTTCTAAGACAGATGTTACTTAAACAAAAATTGCTTTCAAGAAGAGTTGAAATCCAAGAAGGCTTTGAGAAATTAACATGTTTAGCATATAATTTAATTTTAATAATGAAGAGAATTGTCAGATTTAGATTCTTGACTACAAATTTTGGAGTGATGGTGCTGTTGGCTGAAATATCTAATCAGCGTCTTCACTCTCTAAACTGAAACTGGTATGTTCTTTCAATCAGACCCTCTACAGCGCCATCGTAGGTATTTGAATAACGGATACATCCGAGAAGTAGATAAATCTACAAAATTGCTTTCTTTAAGCTAAAAAAAAATTATTCATCTACCATCAAGTAGCGCAACAGAAAATTTGGTAAATAGTATTTTGTGTACACAGGTAATACACAATTATTCTTGGTAAGCATTTAAAAAACTTAAATTTTTGTTGTACTTTTAGTAAAAAATTGTATTTTATAAACATAAGTTAAATAAGTTTTTTGCTGGAAGCAATAATTAACAAATTGCTTAATACGTTTTAATATGAATCGCCGAAAATTAATCAAACAAGAAATATCTGCTGCTGTTGCAGCGAAACGGCGAACGCTGAAAAATATCTTCCACGTGGGAAGCCCGTTATATTTTTAATAACATCAATACTTCTCTCACGTCCTCAAAAGCTAAACAAGGTACGACAATCAACACAATTATCCCAAAAGAAAAGAAACCGTTATACTCCAAACCGTCCATGAATGAAACTCCTATATTTGTGCCCCTCAGAGTAAGCTATTGCAAACTATACCATCAACATATTAGCCCAACTCACAATCTTGTGCATATGGTGTTGCATCATTGCATTTGCAAAAAGGTATAGCATATTTTTGCTCTACAGTAACAAAATACACAGCAATGCAAAAATATGTTGCAATGATGCAACACGATATGCACAAGATTGTGAGTTGGGCTATTCTTTACAGAGCTCAAGCAGCAATTTTTCCAACAAGATTCCATGTATGCGAGCTTGATGTCAAGCTGCTTGACAGTGTCTAGGCCGCTTAACAGATTTCCGTAGACCAGCTAAATCAAAATACACATACCTTGATATTTGCATTTGCGGTAAACAGATTTGCAAGCTCTCACATTTTTTTCATTTAAAAGAACTGCGAGAATAATTTTAGGTTTTTTATTTAGGTATTTTTTCACATTTATGTATCTTTATCTGAGCTCTGGTCCAAAATAATATAAAAATATTTTGATTTGACAATCTTGTTTTTGTTAAATAGTACTCGTATATAAAAGAATAGATTTCATCATTTCATCGTGCAGTAGCCTGTCAGGCCAAAGGAGTCGAATCAAAAATCTTATAAATTTCTTTCGCTTTATCGCCAAAACGCTCTTTTGAATTATGTTTAAAAAATGCCATCTTCCAAAGTCCTGCAACGCTTCGCTAATGCTAGGCCTATTATTCTATTGCCAAATTTTAATTTCAAAATTTGAATTTTAGTTAATCTACATATTTAAACTTGTTCATATAGGGTGGCTGATGAAAGCCGATACCAAAAGAAAACTTGGTAACTTTTTTCTATCTAAGTAATCTGGAGTTTTTTGTTTTGGTTTTTGTAGATTGATCCTTAGATTTAATGAAAATGAAAAGTGGGACACTGGAATACGAATGCCACTATCACGCATTGGAGTCTGTAGTTTTGGTTCAACTAACTAACAGGCTCATTTCAAGAAACTCAACCTACCGTTGTGCCCCTAGATCGGCTGACCTAACTCCACCGGACTTTTTCTTGTATGGTTATTATAAACAGGAAGTGTAGAAATCGCAACAGATAAATTTGGAGGAACTAAGACAATCTATTCGAGCGACAATAGCTACAGTTCCAGCGTTAACTTTGCGGGCTGTATTTATGATTTAATGTTTTCATTTATGAAAGGCTTAATAGACAAATTTCCATACAGAAGGACAGACATTTTTTATTATTTTACTTAGCCGACGTTTTACCGCCCAATTTCGAAGATTAAATTTATTGAAAAACATTATCGAATTAACTGAGAACAAAAGAAATCCTGTCTTCCTAATTTAGAGGCATTACCTTAACAAACACACTGTAAAATAATTTCTCTCTCTTTTTTCATTATTTTTTTAATAACATACGTCAAAATCTGCAATTTTCCTTCAACGTTAAATTTATTAAAAGAAAAATTAGTTTACGGTTTTATTCTTTTTACAATGTGAAATGTGTTTATAACAAAACCACTTCAATTTACATAATTTAAACCACAAAGGTTTGCATAATTTATAAATTCTTTTTATTTATAATTTCTTTTTTCTTTTTCTGAATTTAGTAAACCAGGTCAGTAAAATGAAATTAGAGACAAAATGTACAGTAAAATAAATTTTATAATGGCTAGTATTTGTATGTGCATCATATAAAGAAGAGATAAAAGGTATTCCAGAAGTAAAAATATGATTGTTCTAGGTTTTATTCGACAGTTATATTTTGATTAGTATGGATATTTGGGGAAATTTTTAATTGCAGTTAAGCAATAACCAAAGGTTAACTTTATAATGGATCAAATTAAGGGATACAAAGACTTCATATAATTTATATTAAATAAATGCACATTAACAGTTTCGTAGTGCTGGCAAATCAATTTATAATTAATGCGGTAATAAAACGCTCATAAATTCATCTGAATACTCAAATATTGTTTTCACATAAGTTTTTCAACTATCTAGATATTCTTCCAACTTATATGTTTTTCTTGGACCAGTGCTCAGGGGATATCCCCTAGTTGGGGATGAATAGTATAGAGAAGACACAGGCGGTGAACGTGATGGAAGGATTTAGAGCTTCATTTTTGCTCAACTCTACAGATGCGCGTTTTTTTGTCAATTTATAAAGGTGTCATGTTGACGTAATAATTTTTTAATCTAAATAGAGTCATTTTATTAATTATTTTATTTCGCCGTGATTTTATTAAAGGTATATTCTTTAAGCTTTTAAACATTTTCGGTCTGTCGCTTTTTTGAATCGTGGATCTTCTGGTTACAGAGGCAATGCTGAAAGGAACTTGAGATCAATTCTACGACGTTCAACACTTCTGAAACTTTTTAATTTTTGAAAGATAGATAACTAACCGAAACTTAATATTCATAGACATAGACATATTAAAGAAATCATCAAAGATAAGTTTCGTATTCTTAATACATACCGTCACATAAAATGCAGGAAGTCCCTTCTAACATTTTATAAATTATATAAGAGACGCAAAAAAACTTATTTAAATGAAAAATATATTGACAATTACCACAAAATTTTGCAACTTAAAAAAAAAAGGTTAAACAAATTTATTTCCGGAAAAAAATTTAAATTTTGCGAGAAGCATTATTTGAACGTATCTGACCAGAATTAATAAGTCAGTTTTGAATTTTTAATATATTTAATAGGGATTCATGCATTTCCTGTGAAAATATATTATCTAATCAACCTTCTGTTGCCATATTACAACCGGAGATTATTTTTTTTTATCTGGGACCAGCACTCAGGAGATGACCCCTGGAACTATAGGTAAGGGATAGTTAGAGAAACGACAGGAGGTGAAGCTTAATTAATTATTTTACAGCTCTGCTTTTGCACGTTCTTTGTTTATAGCAATGTTGAAGCTTCGGTTTAGTAGCCATTTTTACAATACCGACGAAGGACGGCGTTCTGATGTGATTTAATTTATATTTTTTTAAATACTACATTCTGATTTTAGAAGTGATAGCCTAAAGAAAAGACAACTTATGAAGTAATATTTTTTATTTATTACATTACACCGTCGACCTTTTCAATCATTTGTGCTTTATTTTTTTAAGCTAAGGAGAGCCATTTTATTTTTTATTTTACTTCGACGACTTTTTAGTTCTCAAACAAAAAATTCAGAAAAATTTTTCTTTGACTTGACCGGTCTGGGAAACGAACTCACCAAAAGTAGTCCCATATTTATATATAAAAAAGTTAAAAATTTTGTTGCTCATTGCTTTTGCACTGTTTTGGGGTTCCCTAATGCAATTTGTACACCATAATGTAGCTACATGTACGTCAATGCTGACATAGTTCCCACACCCACATGTTCACATACATATGTAAGATTCATAGAAGCATAGACATTTTTATATTTAAATTTCAGTAAAAAATTATAGAAATTCTAAATTTCTATTCTGTTGTTGTTTGCTGCAGCAACACTTCTTGCTCGCTCTCCATGGCCATATGCTGCATGTTAGTGTTGTGTTGAGAAAGAATTCATTCAGCTTTAATGCATAATATTACAGTTTCACTTTGCTCTTGGATTTCGGAATTTTGGATTTCATATAATAAATTTTTTTTCATGGAAGAATTTTGAAGATTATGAGGAGATGTGTCTTCAAATTTTAAGATACCAGATAAAAGCATTTATAAATGTTTTACATTTCACATAATATTCTTCTTTTTCTGAGAGTAAATGAATTCTTCTGAGCCGTTTGTATGTGTTTTTAGGCTTTTGTTTTATTTACAAAACCACAAACAGAAAGAAGTGTAAGTAGAGATATACTCTGTATGGGTCATCATACAGTAACCTATCTTTGTGGTTTTATATGAAAATATCTTAATGTGAAATTTAAACCTTAAGTTTTTTTTAATGGAAACTCTCTAAAACAAGTATATATATTATATTATACTAGTTTATTGTAATAGCGTAAAACTTATTAAAATCGAAATTTTTTGTTTTAAAAATTTAATAAAGAATAAAAATAAAAAATAAAAAAAATTTTTTACATTTTATTCCAGAAATAATAATCAATGAAATCTTCTTTTGAAATTTTACAATTCCACTGTGTTTAAATGAAGAACAATAAATTCAAATAAACTAGAGCAAACAATTTCTTTTATGCTGCTATTTTTATGGTCACGTCTTATTACTTAATCGAACATACTAAACACATTAAAGTGGCAGTACTAAAATTTTGTACCACCTTGCTTAATTTAAACATTACGACCATCTTAAATAATTTTTTGTGCAATTTGTTTGGATGCTCCTCCCTGCCAGCAGACATTTTCAGTAGAAATATATTTTCAGGTCTTTATCAGTTTTTCTATTTTTTCCTATTTCTCTTGCAGATACATTTTACAATGTAATTTGTGGTTTCTTGCATGAACTGTACAGATAGATTATATGTAAACTGTACACAAAAATTAGAAAGCGAGAAAAAAGTTCTTTACAGGCTTATTTTATTTTTGTCACATTTTAATTTTTTCCACTTATGATGCCTCATGGTGTACGGTCGTTATGCACACTCCAGCAAAAAATTCACGTTGGCTTATTTTTTTTTATTGTAAGATTACATACTCTAATCTAATATATATACATATATCTATAAATGAGTGGACCTGTGTTTCTGGGTGAGATTAAGCATTTATGATCCTTTACTCACATTGTTTTTGAGTCCTGTGCTTTTATAAGTTTTGCTTTTAAGCATTTTGCTAGTTTATTTTAAGTGTCTTATTACGAAGTTATAATTTTCTTTACAAACAGAAGCTCAAAGCTTTGTTTTTTCGTACAGTTGAGAATGAAATTAGATTTGACTGTCCTTTTCTTATTAAAATTTTTTGCTTCTCAGCCCTCCAACAGAGGGCAATTAATAAGATTTGGGTATATCCTTGATAGTTATTTTCTCGCCCATTGGAAAGATAACCATAGTTTTCTCCTTTTGAATTTAGTAAAACCTTTAAAAACTATAACTTTTATAATATTAATAAATTCCGAGGCTCAACGGAAATAGGATTAACAATCTATATTTTAAAGAACAGCAAAAGCTTCAGCTTAAATCGAAATAGAAAAAGAAACCAAGAAAAGTGGAAAATAAGAAAAATTATATAAAAAATTTGCGGTCATCCTTCGATTACGAGTAATGATAATTAAAAATTAATTAAAAGATTTTTACTATTTTTATAGCTCCACAGAAGAAACAAAACTCACTAAAACGAGCTTCATTAGAGTAGAAATAATATATTGAGCACTGTTTCCGATTTACTGAATGTTCGCCAACAAAGAGAACATCACGAAAGCAGAAGCCTATATAAAATTCGTTTAAATGATTTGTACATTTGCACTGCTTTCGGATCAGAATATTAGGATCTTCTTCACATCTTTGGAAGTTCTTTTTTTTTGTGGGTATAATATGGTGATGAAAAAGATGAACTGCTTTTGCCCGTCAGCCACAACATGTACAACCAAGCTGAAATCGATTGTCGAAGGTCCTGAAATAACATACTCCGTGCGAGACAATGAGCCGAAGGGCATATCGGCTTATAGGGTTCATTACTGTATATTTCATTAGTTGTTAAAATTCATGTAAAAAATCGTTTATTTCCAATTTTACCAAAATTAAAATTGGTGAATATTTTACAGGGTGGCATAAAAGGAGCTATATGGTTTGAATTCTTTATAACTTTTTTAGTTATCATTTTTCTTTGTTTTTTTTCAGCATTTTGTGAAGAAGATTTAGGGAATTAATTATGAAGCATTCGAAATGAAATCATGGCCATTACACTCGAAATTTTGCGAAAAGGAAAAATGGAAATGGAAAATATGCTAAAAAGAGCACTTAAGTGGGAAGCAGAAAATGGACATCACTTGCAGGATATAATTTTTCAAAGCCAATTGCAAAAAATTCCCCAATAATATACTGTATTTAAAAAAAAAATTATAATAATCGCATAAAGAAAAAAGTTATAAACCATTTAAATCATATAGCTCTTTTTGTGCCACGCTGTATTTTGACAAAATCAAAGAAAATACAATAATCAACGCCCCTTAAAATATACTTTACGTATGAGATCACAATCAGTAAGAAATTAACTTTTAAAGTACCTTTACTAAATTGTGATTTGTTCAAAATTCATTAAATTTGTCACTGAATGCTGTAAAATTTCATCATACAAATCAATTCAATATTTGCCGGAATCATTTACAATCACTAATTAATAAATATTTTATGGTACACTATATGTAACAGAAGATGTGACAATGAATACAAATTAAGATTTACACACACGACCAAATTCCCCAATATTAAACCACAAACGTGCCACTTTAATGGTGTTGATATCTATTGTCGTCATTGCCAAATAAGAACCCTTACTTTTAGACATTTCATGATGTAGGAAAAGTCAATACAAATCTTTACTAAATGCCAATGCTATTGAACACTTAAAAGCACACACAAACACTTATGTACTACATATATACATATGTGTATTTTAAATCGCACAATTATACGCACATTTAAGCAAACGCAAAATAAATACAAATACATACAGTGGAGTAGCAAAGAAGGAGCAATTGTTTTTACTGAATCAATACAACTTTTGTTTTGTTAGTAACTCACTCATGTTCAGTTCTGTATAAAAAAAAGATATGCTCTCCACATATATATACGTGTATACTTGTAAAGTAAGTATGTACGGATGTCTGTAAAGTACAAAACTAACATATAATTGTTCCTTGTATATTGTTATGTAGTTTGAATGTGGGTTTAACGAGTTGTACGACTAGTACCGTATAATAATGCCTATTTTGTTCTTTTGGATAGCAGAAGAACAAAAGCCATTGTAATAAAAAGAAAAACAGCAACAACAACAATAAAACCTTGTTATGTACATATGTACAAATAAACGACTCCTCTAACCAATTGTCATCAATAACTAAAATATTTGTAGAACATCAAAAAGACACAAACACACACGTGTTCACAATGACAAACGCACATCTGCACATATTCCCTGGAGGAAGATATTCAAGTGAACAAAAAATCGAAATCAATTCGTTTCAAGAAATAAAAACCAAATACTGCATGCTGCTGCAATACTTTTTGGCGCAAAAATATATGTACGTATGAGCGTACGTATGTATGTATATATACATATATTTCTAGATATTTCAGTTAATATGTTGGTCTATTTGTTTATTTTCTTGAACAACTGTTTGAAATTAAATGCACACACAACATGTATGTGCATGTATAAGTATAAAACAAGAATTATATGGGATTAGAATCATTTTGCACAGAATATTAATTTATAAATACCTTATTGCCTCAGTTCCATTCATTTAAAAAAATATCACAATTAAAATTTATAAATTATGGTACAAGCACAACTGGAGCGAATGACAAATTTTTCCATAACAAATATTCGACGAAGGAAATAAAACTAATTTCTTTGTATGAACATCAATGTATAATAGGTAACGCAGAATATGGGATAGTTTTGCCAAATGATCAGTAAGTAGAGTGAACAGAATATTTTACGAATATTCGAATTAAGAGAAGTCAATGGACATACTGAGACTAAATAAGATAACGCTAAAGAGACTGGTTGGCATAATACTCAGCCACACGCAGATGAGGTCTCATTCCATCCTCCATCATGGGACTGCTGAAGGATATCATACGTAAAACATACAAGAAGGGGGAACACTAACTGTGTCATTGTCCAGCGTTTAGTCGGATGAGAAGACATGTTTTCTAGAAGAACAATATACGGGACCTGGAATGCTTTGCGGATTCGGATTGAAGCTAGCTAAAGGACCGATTTATGGAGTAGGTTTTTACTGGAGGTACTCCGTGTTGAGCATGGGTGTAGGTGCCCGTATGGGATTGGGAAGTGCTCCTCTTTTTACCCCAACATGTAACCAATCACAACGTAGGCAAAGATTCGTCCAACGTAAAGACCTTTACGATAGGTTTGCTTTTTACTTTTACGTCGCTTTTCTCTTTCGTTCTTTCCAGTTGTGTTTATACCATTGGTCATCTTAAGGAATAATGGGCAAAGTATATAATATAGCATAATAGTATTATGGCAGTTATCTAAGTGTTCATTGAAACGGATTACCAGTTCATGGACGTGATGTATACCATCTTCAATTACTGGTTTTCAACAAAATGTGTCACTAACCAAAAAACAGTTCTTATTGGGTCCGATACAGATAAACAAATTTCAAATTTAATAAATGTTGCCAGTCCGAAATGATATTTGCAGAAGTTAAACCTGATTAGGAACCATTGTGTTTGTAAAATTTATTCGAATAAGAAATAATGTCATATTCATTTTGGAAAGGCTGCATCAGAATTTTCTGCAAGGATTAAATATGAAGAATAATTTTTTTTATAAATTATTCTATTTTAGTAGACTCGAGAATGTTTTTGTTTTAAAATTAATTATGGCTTTTGTTTAAAATATCACATTCATGCACTTAAAGTAATATGTCCTCGTAGAATTTCTTGTCCTTCAAACAAAAAAAATTCTAAATTGCCTGTTCTTTTTATTATTATTACAACAACCCGACAACTTTAAAATTTTTCACTTATATTGAAATATTTTGTTATAGTTGTCATTATATGTTTTATTTAAATAAGTTTTTTGCTTCTCCTGTATAATTTCTTGGCATTTTGCAGTTTTTCTGCCGATATACATAAATTGAATTCAAAAACCCAACAGCAGCGATTACATTTTAATATATACAAATGCTTTTTTAATTGGTTTCAAATTGAAATTTATTAATTAATAAATTTCATAAAATTGTGAAACTGTTCATTTACATTTCTGAGTGTATTGTTACATACCATTAACTAGTTTTTGTTCAAAAGCCCAAAAAAAAAACTTTTCCACAGTTTTCGTAATTACAGAGGGAATACATGCGACATAGAGGGATGTGGCCGAGAACATGCCTTGAAGCAATTTCAAATATGCAATATGTACTTACATATGTAAATACTTATACAATCATATATACTGCCATCGAAATTTCAGTTTGAAGACATGTCAATGATTTTATTTGATTAGACTATTAATTTTTCCGTTATTGACTTTCCATCAATCCACCCTCTCGAATCCAAATATGTTTAATTACATTCTACTAAAGTTTTACTTTGTATAAACATTTTTATTAGTAAATTTTAAAAAGTTCTTCATAGTGTTCTTGATTTAAAGTATGAAATGGTCAATATTCAGCATTGTTCTTTAGGTTGTATGGTATCTGCTATCTTTTCTTCCCTGTTGGAATTATCCCCAATACGTCTGTCAATTGTTTTTCACACTATTTTATTTTTATTTTTGTCCATGTAACATACAAACAACAAATGCATACATACAGTATCAAATGGTGATTTAAAAAATTTAAATAGTCATCATTGTTTGAAAGTGTTGACAGTCATTACTGGGGATTTATTGATGTCGTTTTTAGTATCGTTGTTCATTGGCGATGATGGTGCTCACAGTGACAATTTCTGTGGCTGCTGATGACGAGGATGACAATATATTGACATTGATATAGTGCTATTTTCTCATATTTGCTTTCATTATTTATTTATGTGCATTCTCATTTTTAATTTGTTTTATTGTCTGTTTCATATTGACAATCGAATAACGCTAACATGTTGGGTATTTATTTGTTTGCAGCCACTCACGGGAAAATGCATATTTGTTTACCTTTCCAATCATACTGCTAATAGTCCTAAGTACTGCATGAAATTTGATTTGTATTTTGTGTTGTTGTTTTTGTCTTTTCTAAGCTTATCTAGAGATTATGTACGATTAAGAAGTTATTGGGAATTTCACTTCTCTTTTAGCCAATTTATTGTTTTAGAATAGCGTAAGCAGATTAGTTTCACAATGTGTATTAAGCAAATAAGTTTAATGCAAATTAGGTGTACTAAAATGAAATCAATGGAAACCATTCCATTAAATTAAATTTAAAAATAAAATTAGAAAAATTGTTAATTTCCTCACAGGAATTTTGAATGGACAAAAAATCATGTTTCACAATTTCATTAAAGATGACTAACACTCATATTCATTTAGTCGTAGGCCAACATCGACTACGATCACTTCGCTGATGCTGAATATGAGTGATTCATTGAATTGTGACCTCATGAAAATATCACAATGGGGTTAGGCGAACAGGGTCGATTTCAACGCTCAAAAGACCCAATGCGGCATGCTTACACATCGACGCATGCCCGATGACGTTGCATCATCTGTAATTATTTGGCGGTATAAACATCGAAGAATCAGAAGCTCTTGATGGTCTTGGCATGAAAATTTAGAGCGGTGTTCGATGGACTGAGAACATTTTTCAGGTCTCAAAAGAAGCATTCAAGTGCCTCGGTTTTTTAAGACGGTCCAAGATATACTTCACCCCATCAGATCTCCTCAGTATTTATACCGCCTACATCCGACCGAAAATGGAATACAACTGTCATGTATGGGCTGGTGCTTCAAAAACTATTTTGAAGTTACTCGACCGTGTACAGGAGAGAGCGAAGAAACTCATAGGAGACAGTAGGCTAGCCAACTCTATTAACTCTCTTGAGCATCGTCTTAACGTGGGGTGGGTTTCGTTGTTCTATCGTTACTATAATGGGATGTGTTCTGATGAAATCAGGGAACTTGTTCCCGAAACCCGGTCATTCACGCGCACAATTTGGCAGCGCACCGAACTACGCATTACAGGGAGAACTCATTTTTCGGCCGGACATCGCGTATGTGGAACAAACTCCCTGCCGAGGGCTTTCCTGCCACTTATGACGTGGGATAATTCAAATCAAATTTCCATAAACACTACTCCCTCTATCCTCCTTCCCATATTGTGTAAAATGAATAGGAATCTCTAAAATAGTAAATTTCGCGAAAATTGGAGTTAACGCCTTTCTATATGATACCAGAGATATATCCATATGTATGACCTAAAAAAAAAAATTCTGAAATTTAATAGGGTTTACAGCATGTAATGCCATCCTGTTTAAACAACATCTTGCCCGCTTCATTGTCATGCATATTTTCAAATAAAAAAAACAAAAATGATGAATGAAATTTTAAACAATCAAATATACCCAGCAAAAAAAAGTGAATGCGTTCACTAAGATTTTTTTTTATGACTTATCTTATTATCTTATCTTATCTCAATTCATTCAATTCATTTTTAATGCCACCTTAAATGTTAACAAATTTATCACTTTTGAACTCATTGCAAATACCTTCAACTCTGCCGATTAATTCGTATGAACAACTGCGCAATTGTAATTATAATCCAAATAAATTTTGTAATGTGAACATTATAAAATGTAACTAAATCATGGTTCTAAGGACTCATTCAAATGGCGAGTTGTTTTGTTAAATGTGAACACGCCCGCGTTAAAAACATGCATTCTTCAACTATTTGGAACCAGTTCATCAGCAATAAAACCCATGTATTAACTATTCATTTTGCATGTATTTTTTTGCTGGCCAATGTCAATAAAACGCAAAAGGGGAATTCTTCATTGGTAGACGATGTCTCAGAAGCACATACACGTGTTTAATTTAGAAACTTCTGCTTTTTTTAATTTTTTCCTTTTTTTTTAAGATGAAATAGTAGTTAAGCAATATTGGTGTCAAAACAAAGGGGTTTTGAAACCAATTTTCCTTAACAACTATTTTATATTAATATAAAATAAAATATTTAAAATAAGTATCTTTAGGAAATATTAAGTCCTTTAAAAAGGACAAAAGATTAGGAACTAAAAAAAACAAACATGTGACGCGGAATGTTATAAGAAACTTATGCTCAGAAAATAAAGAAAGAGTTGTCAAAAAAAAACAAAAACCGATTTTTCGAACCATAGGTTCCTTATAACTTTCCTTGTCACAGATGTTGTTTGAGTTTGTTTTGTGCCTAGATCAATACGCATGTTGTCGTATTGCTGCCAAAAAGAAACTAATAAAATTTGTCGCTTAGCGTTAACCATAATGCTCCCGCTACCGACCATTATTAGCAATTGAGGTCACACTACAACAAGAACCGATTACTTTAGTCTTAGGATTTGTTAAAATCATTAAGATTGTAATACAGTTGTATAGTGATTCCAGCATAAAATGTAATTCCAAACTCAATTACCTATTTTCAAACTTTTTGCTGCGATATCTTGTTTTAGTTAAATATGCAACAACTTTCAACTAACCCTTCAACTAAGTGTACGAAAGAAACAAATCAAATTTACTTATATTTAATTTCCCAATAAAAAATAAATGAAACGTAATTCTACGTGAATGTACATGTTATTAATAGTGGGTGTTTAATTTCATATTCCTTCTCATTCAACTGTTACACTTTATTATGAAGTATGAATAATGCGAGTTAGTAAACCAACTCGTACAAATGTGAAAGTAGCAGTATAAAATAAAATAAAAAATATATCAAACTAAAGCAGAAAAGCAACTTGTTATAATTACGTTGTTGGAAAAATAGGAAATTATGCTGGTGTACTGAAATTGAAAGCCCTAATAAATGTTCGTTTAGACTGGTAAAAACAACAAACATTCTTTGTCTTCGTCCGAAGGAAAATATCCTTTAAATGAAACTGTTGCTTCTATTCATAATGTGGTTCTTTGAAAATATTCACAAGGGCTAAAAAAAAAAACTTACGATATCCTTTCTTCACTTACTAATACCATTGCATTTCAAAGTTTTGTGTTGGTTTACAATGTAAGTCATTTTTATCCCTGATCTTGTCTGTTGTTGATTTCATTTTGCTTTCTTTCTTCTTTTGCTATTTATTAAGTTTGTGGGTTTTTCATAATTGTTTATTACAAAATTTTATCTTTAGTTTAAAATTTTATAGTTGGAGAAATAAATTTTGATGCTTATTTAACCATAATTTAAAAGCAGACAAATTAAACTAGTTGCACAACAACTTGCATTGCCATAAACACGCATACTTATACAAACACAGGCACCCACCCACACACATATAAGAATACAAAAAAAAAATAGTAGATAGAATACGAATACACTTTATATAAAAGAAAACAATTTATTATAGCCAAGGCGATAATTGAGTATGAAATATTTTCAGAAAATTTATTTGAATTTTTAATGACTTTGTCTGTGAAGAAGCTTGTAGCTTCTTCTTAGCAATTTACTACAATGGAATCCTCCAAATACTACAAACGATATGGTTATTGCCGGGTGAATTAAGCGGTAGTCACAATTAAATAGCAACATTAATTAAGAAAATACTTAAGAAGATGGTTCGAATTTGAACGTACACATGAACAAAAGTCTCTTTGAGATTAATAATAAATGAAATATATGTCTATGCATGCAAATATTTAAGTAATACAACTGATGTTCAATTGCGGAGCTGTCTTGGTGTAATAAAATCAATTAATATGGGAAAATATTTTGCTGCAACTTTTAACATTTATTTTTATTTATTGTAAATACATTTTAAAGATAATTGAACAAACACACACACCACACCGCTATTACTTCGTGAGGAGGCATGTTATGTTTCCATTTCCGTTGTACTCGTATAAAAAAATGGCAACGGAAAAATCAACAAAAAGAGAAAAACGCTTAACAATAAAACGACCATTATTACGCTGTTTTCCTCTTGGTGTGTGGTGGATATTACCACCATTACAGATGAGAACTTGATTTTGCCAAAATTTTGTATAGTCTTTTATTTTTCACTTGACAATAGTGGAACTTTGGGCTTAAAAGGTAGACAAAATTGGTTCTATTCATCCTTTGTTCGTAAAGTACTTAATACTGATGCATATGTGTGTGCGAGGGCTGATAAAATTTTCATAAATCTTAACGCATATGTACTATTTATATAGAAGTAAAATTGTGGTTGTTAGTTTGAGTGTTTGTTCGCTTGCTCCCTATAGATTACAAAATTACTGGATCGATTTTTATGAAGTTATTTTCATATTTTCTGGACTTTCAGTCGCTCAACACTTGACAGGCTACAAGGCGAAGCCTCATAATAGTAAACCTGTCATGTCTGTCAAAAATTTATAATGTAAACTGGAGACAGAGTTCCTTATATTTACATAATGAATCTGTACCGCTTTCAACTTACTTTAGATAATTTTTAAGAGATTTTGGAAAAATTTTAACACCCTGTATTGTGTTGAGGCATTCATTAGCTGTTTCCAAGGTTCCCTACAAGAAATCTCAACACTTTTGTTGTTTATGCTTTTATACACAATGGGTTAATGATTATTGGAGAATAAGTAAAGAGCGCCGCCACTATTATCGGTATTTTAATTATATGCTCGCATATCTGAAACATAACCGCCAATCAAGTATCAATCAATATTGGCCCCATTGGTAATGTCTTGTGGGACATTAGCTTTATAGGGTTAGAGATGACTTTAAAAATCTTGTACCACTTAAATAATAAACAAAAACTTTACCAATTTACTGAATAAAATTTCGTATTATATTTTTTTCAGCAAAGATGTGAAACACATTGGTGAAAAGAGCAGAATTATAATGGTTTTCTTCGACATACTTCATTATTGCTTTCATTATTCTATTTGTATGACGTAATTTTTTTTATCTGATTCCTACACGTTTTTCGCTTTCCTATTATTGGCTTTCCGCAAAATAATAAATGGCAGATTTTGTTTAGCCAATTCTTCAGCGCCTATGACATATATTAACTATTGTTTAACAGTGATGTCAATATGCTAAATGTAAAAAAATTTTAGTTTCGTTCAATGAGCTGGATGAGTATCTGCTAATTATAATGGCGGCAAATTTCATAAAACAATTGATGGTCAACGATATTCAAGCTATTTCGTAACCTTAAATCTACTCTCCTATATAAATACAAATCGACAAAATATATTTTTTTCGCTCAAAGAATTTGTACTCGCATATAATTTACCCCAGCATCAAAATTAAGTCCATTTTCTTTTTGCATGTTAGTGCAAGTATAAGAAATTTCCTGTAAAAGTTAAAGGAGGCAAGTTATACATTTCAGATAAGTAAATAAAAAAGAGAGAATCAAAAAGCTTTAGCTAATATTGGCAGAGATAAGATATACATGCCTACGTACCATTCTGTCAAAACCAAATACCCCCAAGAAAAAATAGTTTTCGCAACCTCCTTATTCTTGTCTAATTTCACATAACAGTACAACAAGTCAAGTGGAAGAAGAAAGAATAAATAAAAAAACTGAACGAGTATATACTTAAGTGCCTATCGCCGACATTACGAACCATTTATATTTATTTCTAACATTTTCAATGGATTTTTCGATGCAATAGCAATATCAACAACAGCACCAGAACATCAATGACTTTAGAGGTTCATGTGGCAACTTCATGGGTATAAAAAAGCTACACAAAAATAAAGTAAAAACTTTTATATGGAAAATTCTTTTCGTTTGTCTTCCCTCAGAACATTCATTCACAAAAACAAAACTGCAAACTTTCGGTAACCAAATAAAGCACATACGAGTACACACCTACGCTTAAACAGAAATACCACAACTGATAACATTTAAGTCAACATCAACACTTACAATTCATACGGGGAGTAAAAGAAAAAAGCTCTGGTAAACAAAGCAAAGCATCACTTAAGTTTCTGGGCGCATTACACATCCACATATGGCAAAGTTTTGTGCTTCATATACAGATATTTGTTTGTGGCTGGGTGAAAAATTTATTAAAGTCGTTTTTAGTGGTGATATTCTATGTAAACGGTAAACATTTATATATAAATGTAGAAGTATACATATGCATGTACTCGTATGTATGTGGTACATAGCAATTGTGGCAGAAACCAAACCTATAAATTGCCGGCATTACTAATATACATTGTCAATCAAAATTAACTTTTTGACAATAACGTTGCTTGGTCCTAATTGCGCAGAAAAACCTACAAAAGTTAATATTACAAGTGTGAAGAATTGCAAAGTTATTGAAAGTTGTTTTTATTATAATTCACTATTTCTCTCACTGTAATCCGTTGGTATATTCCAGCCACTTTTCACAAACTACATGGCACATTTCAAGTTTAATATTGTTTTCTTCAATGTCGGAAGAAAAAAAAGAGTAGGAAAACTTCTCCTTTATTTAAGTCAGTTTGAAGTGTTTTCTTTCAAAGTTCTCGGATTTAGAGTGATGCTGATTTATTTACACAGCGTCAAGTGTTCGTAAGTGATAAGCTCTTGGAATGTACAGTCTACTTCATTTTTATATCTTTCGGTTTAAGGTACGTAAAGTCTTTTCGATTTAAGAAAAAAATATCAATAGTTTTAGTTTTTTTTTAATAAAATAAGAAAGAAATAAAGTTCGAATGCAATGCGAAGAGTTATTGCTCAATTGCGAAAACTAAAACTGATATCAATTATTCCGCTTTTATTAGGAGAACAGATATAAGAGCCAATTATTGAAACACTGCCCAATATCAAATAAATATTTATTCTTTTTTACAGTTAAAGTACGATAATGTATTAAGTATTTAATATATTAGATAGATTATATCCGATAAGTTAAGATCTGCCCGGCACCGCCAAATATTGTGGTTCGTTTGTGCCCGAGATGAGTAATTAATGCAACTCTCCTAATGAAAATCAACACAACAAACTTTGTCGGTATTTGCAATGAAAGTATTAAACGTGAACGAAGTAAAATAATAAATAAAATGCGTTTATCTGTGCAACTGCGTGGTTGTGCGACAATTAAGTCCCATTATTATCGCTTCACCCTACCTCTTTCCGAACAGTGCCGGTGCAATACATTCCATACATAGGAGACATCACAACAAACTCACAAACTCGTACAGCATACAACACTTGAATACAAAAGTTCAGAGTAAAAAACCGCTCTCCTAATATCAAGCAAAACGACATATTCAACACCAGAGATATTTCATTTATTATTTTACATCGGCAATGTTTTATTGCTGAAATACCAACGCAAGAGGTTACTATTGGCTCAGAAACAATAGAATTATTTTGTTGGCCGGACCGGTTCTTGAACCAATAATTGTCTTGTCTGATTCCAGAGTCAATAGCTACTCACTCATCCACCAGCACGATTAATTTGTTCAAATTCCATTCCCAAAACAGATACATAAATAGCGCAGTGTCAATGCTATTTCTCTTATCTATATAACACAAAGTTTTCGTTATTTTTTAAGTACGTCATTGTGTCCTTAGATTTAGATTTAGACGCTAGACAGCGATACCCTTCACAACCAAAGTAATGTTAGTTTATATGTATATAGAAAATGAAATTGATAATAAAGAAATCTTTCATATTTTGCATTTCATTCAAGGCGAGTCAACATAAATTGTGATTTATTTTTGCTTGTTGTTTGGATAAACTGTATACCGCTTGTTAACCTCCTCAAAATGTTTGATGTATATTTTTGAGATTTGAGCTGTCGTGTCGTTGTTGGTATATTTTTAATAAATCTCAATTATTCTTCAATAATTTTTATGTAAACACAAAAAATTGTCAACTATTTCAAAAATTTGCTTTGAAAGGCCACTACTTGAGCTTCAACATTATTAAAAATTTATATTCCATATTTGATTTGAACTGTTTCTAGCTTTTTTTTAATATTTCACTCATATCAAGAAATAATAAACATTTCCCATAATTTATATTACATTTTATCATAGTTTCATTTTAGTTTGATAAAGTGAACGAATTTCCTTTAAATGTCAAAAGCAATATAATCATGGTTGCATTTTGCTGTTCGCTTTTACTTGTTTATTTTTCTTTCTTTAAACTTTTAAATAAATTCACTTACAGATATACATATCATATGTAGATATAACGGTCCTGTATGCATATACATACATACATACATATATGTATGTATGCATGAATGAAATTTTATTTTGCCTTTTCATTTATTGGAAAATTCGATTTCCTCTTTGATTGAACGTGATGTGGTTTAGTATGTACATAAAAATGAATTCCGAGTAAATACAGAGTAAATACTCGTACAGTACAAAAATAAGGGAATCAAAAAATATGTGCATATATTTCATAATTATGTATTGAAACAGTTAAATTCAAGTCGTCTGCATTGGTTATTAAAAATCAAATAAAAATACGCACATTTTGATGAAATAAAAAACCATCATACTTTATTCTGTTCTACAGGGCATTTCCATGATATTTTTTTATTGTACGGAAAAAACTGCAACAGAAATATTTTAATAGTTTCTTATAATCCATTATGCATGTAATATGCCGAGTATATAATATGCTATATTGAACCAACTGATTTTCAACTGCATCTGCTTTAAAATTAGTGTTCCCATATTAACAAAGTTACGATTCAAGATATTGTAAAATATTTCAAGCACGTTTCTTTTTATTGTTTTTTATTCATTTATTTTTATTATTGTTTTACTTCGCCGGTGCTACACAATACCGACGAAGGGGGCGTTCTGATGTGATTGTGAATTGCTATCAGCTGAAGCCGGTATTGTTCAGTGACCAGTGACTATGCCTTCGCCACCGAAACCGTGCGACAACAACTGACACAAAGACACAAAAATGCACATCAGAAAAAATGCGAGGTGTTTTTTTTATGAGTCTGAAACTGGGATTGAACCCAGAACAATTTATTCGCTTTGTAGTCAACGTGCAGACCACTTCGAACATCGCCACCCTTATGTTGCAGTTGCCGTCTTCAAATTAATTAAGTAGCCGGCTACAAGGTAACGAATGCAGCCTACTACATTTGTAGTCTCGTGCTGTGGCGAATGTGTTTCATGCTTTATGTTGAAAAGTTTGATTTTTGAATTATAATTTTTAAATATTTTTATAATGATATAGAAAAAATACTACTGATAACCAAGCACAGTGGACAAAACACGAAGAACGCTGAAGATGAAGTTATAGCTGCCTTCGGAAACGTTGTTGTTCCGTTCTGCTAGTGTTTGTCAGTGTGATTAAATTTGTTTGTGTTTGACTTAGTTTGTTTCTTAGTATTTAATAATTAATTGCCTGCAAAGGTGTCAATTATCAGCCTATTTAAAATTTGAAAAATGTAACTGAGGTTTCGCGTAGAAAGAAATTTAATTTCCTGCAGATGCCAATATACATATGACAATGGCAAAATATTGATATAAAAAAAAATAAATATTTAAATTTTCTTTTAGGAAATTTACTATAAGCTTGATTATTTCTTAAACGCCAATCCTCGATATTCGGAAGACCTAAATTCGTAATATTGGTGACTGTTAACTGCAACTTTCCAAAATACAAGACCTCAATTAAAACACATTAATAAACAGTTTTTCTCCATTAAATTTTTTGAAGCTTGGATTTTAGTAGCAGTTTTTTAGTAATTATTTATCTTTGCCGGTGCTATAGAATACCGATGAAGGAGGGCGTTCTAATGTACCTGTTACTATTCAGTGACCAGTGACTATGCCATGCCTTTGACAACAACTGACACAAAGACACTCTAATGCACATTAGAAAAAATGCGAGATGTGTTTGTGATTTAGTCGAACCCAGGATATTTTTAGTGATGTAGCGAACGTGCAGACTATTTCTGCCATCGCCACCCTTAAAAGTTATTTTAGTTAATCGCTATTTTACAAATCGAAAAAATTTTTACTTATTTTGCTTTTAGAAACAATTCAGTTTCTAAAAGTTCTCTAAAAAATATTACCGAAAGATTTGTCTTTATAAAAAGTGTCAGTACAAATTGATATACATTAGAATGTGAAAATTTTTTATTTTAATACTTTATTGTTTTTTATTGGTTCTTTGGTTTTTTTGTTTTAATCAAAATAATTGTTTTTATATTAAAAGTTAGCAATTTCTTTAACTAAGGCATAAAAATTAGATACGGTTCCACTGTATCAATAACTGAAATAAAAATTTCTACTGATGGAATAACAAAGAAGCAAACATGCACACATTTATATACATACGAGTGGAAAAAGTATTTAAGTGCCAAACTTGTCATCAATACTTAACAAAATAGTATGCATATTTTAATGTAATAAATTAACAAGTATTTAAAAGTTCTAGTGGCAAACGAATCTAAAACAAAATTTCTGTAAAAGAAATCCCTTTTTTTTTTTAAATATATGAGTATGGTGTATTAAAGTAACAATTAGAATTTGTATAAGTAATTAACGACATGGAAAGTAACGTATTTTTTATATCTGGTCGGCTGGAGTTTCGTGTTTTTAAGCAATTAGTCATATCTTCAATTCCATTTAACTGCTGCTAATAGAATTTTATAATCATATCAACGATAATGGCATACAAGCATGGCAAACGCTAAAAGTTTGAAAGAAAATTGTATATGTACGTACATTTGCAGACATACGAAATCCGCCTCATACTTCAAAATCGTCTCAAAATCATAAACTCAAAACTCGACGCGCAGAAGGATTTTTTTTATTTTACTTTACAAACAATTTAATTTTTCTTAGAAAAAAAAGGAGAGAGAGAGAGAGAGAGAAAAAAACCACGAAAGACAAATACATTCACCAAAGTTTAATATTTTCACATTATTTGTCATTTACTGATGCACACAATTCCACATGTTTGTTGCATACAGCGAAACTGCAAAGATTTTGAATACTATTTTTATTTGTTGAAAGAAAAATGCTTCGAATTTCCTGACATAAATATGAAAAAATTACGTAGTTAATATTTTTTTTTTGGCAAAAGATTTATAGTAATAATTTCATCAGGAATGATTTTTCTAGCATGCTAATTTTATGCCTATATGTATTACAGTCATGTCGTATAAAGCTAAAATATTATTTAACTTATTCAATCAGATAAAAAAAAATAATTTTTGTGGTTGATAAAAATATTCTTTATGGAAGTTTATTAATTAGGTCACGAACATTAGAGCATTAGAGAATAATGTGTATGACAATATAATTTTATTTCAATTTATTTAATTTTATGTTATACTTTTTACACAGGACAGAAAAAAAACAGTTATTTTTCAAGTATTCAATCAATCACTCCCAGACTCATAATTTTAGTATGTGATAATTATAAATTATTGGACCATCGACTACTTGGCCGCATTTTCTGCACAAAATATTGATAATTCTTCTGAAAGATTTCAAGTTTTAATATATGCTTATTTGAAAATTATTTACTGTTTATTACAAAATATTATTAGTTTAAGAAAATACTAGTTCAATTATAGTATGAGATACTATAAAAAAATTTACAAAAATTTTAATTATATATTTATTATGGAAATTTGTTCATTAAACCTTTTATAATGCAAAAAAACATTTTATGAATACGGCAGTTTTATTATAATTTTTTTTTTTTTAATCATGATTTTTTTTTTGTCAATCACGTATAATTCTTTTAAGTCTCTATCAAACAACAAACGAAATTTTAAAAGAAACAAAAAAGTATATTAAAAAAGTTTAAGTATGCGAAATAAGGTATAAACGTATGGAAACATGTGCTGTAAAAACGACAGAAACGGAAATAAACATGTTCACACAAATTCACATAAAAGTACCCTTGTTATACTATTTGTGTCTTTTTCTAAGATGTTATAGTCTAAAAGTTTATTGTCAAAAGATCGCAAATATCCCATCATCATGCCTTCATTTTTGACGTACATATTTAAAATTTCTATTTCCACTTTTCTTGTGGAGAAAAATACCTCCTACTGCAGTATTCTTAGAATTTTTTTTTATTACAAAATTTTTATTAGACAAATTTCCATACCAAATTCAATCAATATACCTTTTATAAATCCAAAAAAATGTTTCTGAATATGACAGCTAAAGTTTTATAATCTTTTTTCCTTTCTTTTTTTTATAAAATGGAATTTTTTATTTCATACGTAACATATGCCTCGTTTTTAAGGACTCAATAAATGCTATGATGGTGTGGAATTAAGAAAATGTTTATGCTTTTAAGAGAATTAAATAATTTTCATTGAATTGAAACTTTTATAATGACAATTTTTAATACTTGATTTGATAACATAATTAACGTTCAGTTGTAGAAAATCTACTGTTTAATATTTAATTGTTAATAAAAGTTTGTATATGGCAATGGCTGTTTATTTAAAATATTTTTTTTTTAATTTTTAAAATTTTTTAATTTGTTAAAAATTTTTTCTGCGTTCTTTTCTTTTAATTGACTATAACTCTAATCATACCCACATGCATATGTGAGACACATATTGTTATTCGATTCAGTATAGCAAAGGTAATATGTGACATATCATAATTGCATAATTTATTATAAATTTTTTTCATCTAATTTTTATAAGTTCAGCAAAAAACTGTATGTAACATACTTACCAAAATGTTTCTCAGAGACACATTAAAAACTTTTATTTCATATTTAAATTAAAACAAAAACAAGTAACTTTTATATAAGTATGTATATTATGACGGAGCCCATTTGTTCGGGTAAGAAACAACGTAACAGACATACCAGGTTTGTTCCAGAGGAAAGGTGTATTTTGAATTTTTCTGAAAAGCATTTATTTATTCATCAATGTCCATTTTGTACCTTTCAAAGTAATCCCTTCAGATATAATTTACTTATACCAGCACTTCTTCCAAGCGTCAAAGAACTTCTGAAATGCGCTTTTCGGTATGGCCATCAGCTCGTTCTTCGATTCTGACTTCTGGTCTCTTCAGTTTTGGGAATAACAATTTTTGAGAGAATAACAAGTATACCAATTTTTATTGACATTGGAGGCACTCTAGAAAAGTCATGATTGATTTGGCTTGGAATTATCCAAACTTTGATGAACTTTGATGTCTCTCGGCGGGAACTAGGTTTTGATTTCAGACCCATGGTTTTCTTAGAATTTCTCTAGATTACGTTTTTGCTATACGCCTGTTGATCGAAATATCTAAAACTATATTGACCCACCCTAATACATATATTATATTATATAATAATTACCAACTATTAGCCATAATTACCAACTAATACAAATAATAGTGAAACCGGTCGCTTTCAATAAATTCTTATCGTTGTCATTATGGGAATATATTTAATTAAAACATTATTTTTAATGAAGATTTTGTTATAACTCCCGGATTTTGAAAGTATCGTTAGCATAATAATAAAGCGCAAATGTAATTACAAGAGCATATTTGTAATTAAGATCAAGGGAAATATCAAATACTCGTATTTGCTGCTAATGTTTGCGTTGCCTTTCGAAGGAGTAACTACGCTTACGGCGATTTTAATTTACTACTTTGAAAGTTTTGCAATTTTGTGTGAGTTTGTTGAATGATTTAAATTTTTTTCTTTCTTAAATGAAAACATATGAGCTTCTGTACATCATTTAAGAAACCGTTACAAAATGATGCTGACAGACTTAAGCCTAAGGAAAACAAAAATCATAAATAGACTTTCCAAAGCAAATAAAAAGCATAATAATTTAAATTAAAAACAATTTCTTATTTGTTCCAGAAATATTCAGAGAGTGTGTAGCATTATAAGTGAAATTTTATATTTCTTATACATTTATGGTTTTCCTTAGTTTGCAGTGTGGTTGTGCGTGTGGCATACTCTGACGTAGAGGAAATTTCTTTTGCAATTTAACGAGTTTTACGTATTTAGGTTAACATAAATTTTCATCTTAATGAAATCACCTACATTTATTTACATTTGTAACGTACTCATATCGCTGTTAAAATTCAAGCATAAATAAACATTTTTATTTCTTGAGACTTTTTGCCTTAATATGTGCCACACTAAAACGAGGTTTAAAGCATGATATGTGTTCAAGTACACATATGTATATGTGGACGCGGAGATATATGAGGTATTACCAACTTTGTACTAATGTGTGCAGCATGGACAATCGTTTTTTTAGGTTTTAGGCGAATAATCATTAACATTTATTAGTAATAACTTCTGCCATGCTGAAATGTTTGCGCATGATATCATTATATGTTGCATGTAGGTAACATCGAACAAAACACCATAGAGATGAACATGGAAACCCAGAAAAATCACGAGACATGAATCGGTAAGTAAAAGCATGAAATCAATGAAGTTCATAACAAAGAGCAATTATGTAGTATGCAGTGAAAGTAGCATAGCTACTTGGAGCGACAAAAAATTTTCTTAATTTCCTCTTTTTTATCTTGGGGCAGCACTCAGGAGAAGATGCCGACACATGCGGTACATTGTGCTGAAACTGCAGGAAAGGGATAGTAGGAGAAATGAAAGGATTTTGAAGCTTCAGTATCGTACAACTCTGCTTTTGCACATTCTTTCTTTTATAGCAGGGTTGTAGCGCCTCTGATGTCAAGGAGACGTATTAAAATTTCTTTAAGCTTTGTTTTTAGTAGCCGATTTTTAGTAATTATTAATTATTACGTTAAAAGAATTTAAAGATGTTCGTACGTCATTGTCGGCGAGTAATAAAAAGAAAAAATTTTTTTTTATCTTAGCAATTTTTATCTGTGAATTAGCATCGTTTGGGTTATAAAAATTAAGCTGTACCCAGCCACTTTCACCGCTTATTGCTTCTCTAAAATATTATTCCACACAATGCTACCAATGTCGCCCGTACGTTACTCCTCTTAAGAAAGTAATATTCTCTAAGATCGTGAAATGAATTGCTGAATCTCACATTTTGTTTTAATTTCTTTCAGACTGGCGTATACATAATATAATATTTTAAATAAGTTTAAATAACTTATACGTAACGTAGGAAAAAAATG
Source organism: Dexiosoma caninum (assembly GCA_963924685.1). Classification (NCBI taxonomy): domain Eukaryota; kingdom Metazoa; phylum Arthropoda; class Insecta; order Diptera; family Tachinidae; genus Dexiosoma; species Dexiosoma caninum. The sequence continues at coordinate 91,420,147 of OZ004725.1, forward strand.
TGTGCAGTTTATCGAATTTGTAATTCAGTAAAACTTTTAACGGTATTCGATCTGGCTTCAAGTCAGCTGTTATCGTTAAGTTTGCGACAATAATTTCTGTGCTGCATATTTTGTCGCCAAAAGGAGTGTGGTGTTTAAATTGTTGTTGTTGGTATATTTGGGTGTTAATATTCACATTCACTCATACGCTTGTTTCTTTGTTTTGTATTTCTAAAAAATTTATCTTTTGTGTATATAATATAAATAATTTTCCTAGTTTTTTGACCTCTTTTTATATTAATAACACTAATTATTTAAGCTGTAGGTCTTTTTAATATATGTAATATTTATTTTGATTCGATATTTCGCTACTCCTTTGTGTAGCTTCTTCAGAAAATTGGTTTTTGTTTATAATAATAAAATAATTTTTTAAAATTCACAATACAGAAAAAAAAAATTCTTTTTTTTTTTTGGAATTTTCATTTTCTGTATTGTGAATTTTAAAAAAATATTTTTTCATTATAAACAACAACCAATTTTCCTGAAGAAGCTACACAAAGGAGTAGCGAAATATCGAATCAATCGGATCAAATAATTAGTGTTATTAATAAAAATAAATAATTTTAATTATTATTTGCAACCATAATAAATAAAGAAAATAGAAAATAAAATAAAATTAATAAAAATATTATTACTTTCGTTTTAAATACGAAGATTGTTTGTTTTCTAAATGTTCCTCTTAGAGCTTTTCATATATTTTCACAGAGTTGCCATTTGAATTCAATGTTTGTCTACAATCGTTAACATCACACCACAATCGTTAGCAAGCAACCTGAAACATCGACAAATTTAACAATTGTCGAATCGTTAAGAGATACTGAATCGCAGTACTGATAATATCAGTAGTGTAGGCTTTATCATCATCTGGGATCATGTAAAATTACAAAAATTAAATATTCTTAAATATATTCTAGCTTTTAACAGTGTCTAGCTAAAACTTCCCTATATTCTTCCACTAAAAAGTATGCAAAAATAACAATATAGTTCCTTATTTGTTATTAAGATTGTATAAATATATTATTAATACTTATTGATAGCACTGGCTGCTAAGGCCATCGGTTAAGCTATAACAATTTATGAGGAAACATTTTTTTTAAACTAACATTTATAAGTTCTTAAAATTAAAGCAAGCACCAGTATAAAAGTTAAAGGTATACTAATATGTGTGTGGGTGTGTGCGACTGTATTCTATAGTATTTACATTTATTACTCTCTTCTTAGACTAAAGAAATCCAACGACAACTAAAATAGAAACATACAGCCACAATAATAACAACTATAATTGCTGTAAAAAAAAACAAGAAACGTACTAGCCCGTCAAACCAAAACGGAGAAACAATAGTAATGTAAATTTTTTTCTTGCATTTTTTTCCTTTCGACACGTTTTCTTTAATTCCTTTTTTCCTGCATGAGTCTGTGTTTTTCATTTAGTTCTTTTAGTTTTTTATAACAATTTTCGCTTAAATGGCAACAGTTGTAACAAATTGTTTGTTACAATAGCCAAAGGCGATATAAGTGTAACTAAAGGAAAACAATGACTAAGTGCAGTACTGTGTTGCCCGCACAGTAACGTCGCTAACTAAATGCAAAAATGTTATTGCTGTTGTGCATGTACTACCCGTATTTGCTATTTGCGGCAGTGCCAACCGTGCAGTGTATGTATGCACACTGTTGGTAGCACTGTTAACTAAAAATGAATAAAGAGAAGCTGTTTTTCTGAAAGGTTCTCTGTGTTAGTGTATGCAGTGGTTAAAATATTAGGAAAAACCAACACATGAAACTTCGTTATTTGTGGTTCATTATTCTGTTGAATTTATTTTAAGTTGTCTTTTTTTTCTTGTCTGAGTAGCAGTTTTCTGTCCGTCCTGCCATCTATAAATTCAGTTGGCTGTCTATTTTTATTTATTTTGTATTGTTATTCGTTTTTTGCTAAAACTCATTGCATTTAACTTGATGTTTATGTTTGTCTTTATTAAATCTTTTTGTAGCAGAATTTTTTCCCTTATTTTTGCAAGAATTTTTTTGGTTCGTTACACTGGTCATTGTGTAATAGTATAATGTTATTTTTTTGTTCAGTGTTTGCTTTTTTAAGGAAATAAACGTATTCTATAGAAAAAGTAAAACCATGAGTATTAACAAATTTTCTAATCAATTTAAGTGCAAAAATAATTAATGTGTTTTTATCTTTTATGTGGCTAAAATATTGCTTTTCGTCCTTGAACTTGTCTTACGTTTAAATATTGTTCGCTCAAGTTTACCCAAGTTTAACATATTATTATAATATTAAGGATGACAAAATAAAAGGCAAAATTAAAATTGGCTAGTACAGTCAAATCTGCACTCCTCTTTCATGCTATCTTGTATCTTCTCGAAAAAGTCAAAGCAATGTGAATCAAACTTGATAAGCTCTAAAGTTTTCATTCGAACTAAATGCATGTTTTTAATGAAATTCAATTATATGATGAAAAAAGTCAATAATACGATGAATATTGCAATTTTTGAAGAAAAATGTTTATAAAAAAAATAAACAAAACATCCACTCAGCACTGGTCCAGGACAAATAACAAAAAATAACGGAAAGTGCAGAAGACATTTGGGTGGTGCTTCCCACATCACATTATTAAATAATACTAGTTTCTATGTTGGTGAAGTAGTTTCCGACCTTTATCGCAAAAATATAACAAATTTTATAATTGATTAGCACTTGCAATTTACACCGCATTTCGAATAGAATAATATGTTGTAAATGAAATTTACATGTATTACAGTACATCTAAATATTTTTTAAAATTTATACGGTTTTTAAAACATGTATATATAATATGAAATCCAAAAAGTTACAAAAAATTTTAAATCGACTTTTTGATCGATTATGAAACCGGGGTACGAATTTCTGAGTGAATGTTGAGCACCTCCTTCCAAACATACCTTTGCAGGCGTATACATAAGCTTTGCTTATACGCTACTCAATGTGCTCCCTCCAGTTCAGAGTGGAGTCCAATATCACCCCTAAATACTTACCACTCGTAGATTGATGGAAGACCTGTCCTCCAAGCCGAGGAAGTCTGAAAGCAGCGGGCTTGTACTTCCTGGTGAAGAGTACCTGCTCACACTTGCCCAGGTTAACCGTGAGACCGCAGTCTTACGCCCACCCGGTTAGCTTTGCTAGTGCACTTCCCAAGACCTCACTCAACGTGGAGGGAAAAAGTCCCGACACCAGTAGAGCCACGTCATCGGTATAAGCCGCCACCTGCACCCCACTTCTACTGAGGTCCAGCAGAACCGAGTCCATGACTACCAGCCACGGTAGGGGAGATAGGATGCCTCCTGAGGCGTGCCTCTAACTAGTCGCCTCTGTACGCGCCGTGATCTCCCTGTCGGAAAGTAGTGATTTCACCCAGTAACACATGAAAGTATCCACCACCGCCTAACAATCGGTTCCTACCTCACATTATTAACGGCCCTCTTGATATCAACGATGGCCAACGTGTACTATAAAAACAAAAGGCGACATGATTCCTAATCTATTCTCCGTTTTTTAATGCATGTGTATTTTACACATGTAAATATATGTCAATGTAAATTAACATTAATACCAATATGCATAAATAACAATAACAAATTAGTGCTTGCCTGGAAACACTTTTGTAAGGGAGACAACATAATGGAATCCTCGCATTTGCACTTTAATAACACATTATGTTTATTCGCGATGAGTCACGGAAGAGTGCATTTTTTTAACAATTTATTCTACTATAAATAGTGTATTCACTTATGATAGACGATTTTGGAAGTATTTTTTAAGCAATTGTTCTTAAATATTAGAAAGAAATTACGTAGCTTTTATAAAAATTTTAAAAATTATGCGATAATTCTCAAAGAATTTGAATTCAGATAAACATATTCAAGCACGCACACATTTTTGTTGCTTTTATTCTTTATGGGATTAATTGCAGTACAATCAGTGTGCAACGCAAATGCCAATAAGGACCATTCTTAAATCTTCAATGTGTATGTACGAGTATGTACACATGACGTTACTGCACGTGTGTTGAAATAATAACAGGAAGTACTCGTATATAAAATTCAGCAATCATATGGACAAGTGTATGTGTGTGAGTTTATAATTTACTAACTAGTTACTCACCAGTTTGCAATTGCATCGACATGACGAACACAAAGCTTAATAATACAGCACGAAGGAAGCATTCCAGTTTTTTGGTATGTTGGTAGAAGTGTTGTCGTAAGGGAAATGCTTTGCCGTATGTCATTGGCGTTGTTGTTGTAGCTGCCGTTGTTAAAACAGTTGGTCTGGTAGCAATAGAAGCTGTGAATGCAGTATTATGTGCAGTGATGTTGGAAGTAGTAGTATTGTGTGCAGTATTGTTGGCCTTGTTAATGTTGGAAGTGGTGGTATTATTGTTGGAATTTGTTATGACCTCAACTGTTGCTCTAACAGCTGTAGTATAAACATCTGTACTAGCATCTTTATGATCAGCATTTATATTTGTTTTGCTAAAAGTGCGGATGCTATTCAAATTATTTTTGTTGCTACTTGTATTCGCACTTTTGCATTGTCGTTTCTTTTTTTGTTGTGGCAAGAATTTTTGCTTTGAGTCACATATGGAATTAATGCAAACATTCTTGCATTGTTGTTTTTTACTCTGAGAACTTTGAACGGCAGCATCTTCAGCAACGGGAATTGTTAATACATTTGTCAAAGTAGAACCATTAAGTTCTCTACCACGCAGTGCTGCTGCTACTGTTTGAGCTGTAGTTGCTATTGGTGGAGGTGGTGGTGGTGTTAAAAGTAATGCATATGCTGATGATAATGATGACGGTGACGACGATAATGATGATGGTGAGTATGACGATGATATAGTAGCCAGATTTGATAGAATTTTTACTGGGTCAGCGGTATTGGCAAATGTTGGTCGTAGATTTAGTTGATGCTGTTTTTGGGCTGAATTTATCGTCACAAGCTCATCGTTTGAGCTGCTATGGTTTAAGTTCTGTTGACTTTGCTGTACCCACATGCTATCATTTATTCTTTTGCCTGTTATCGTAGTAGTTTTTGTTGTTGTGGCAGTAGCAGGATCGTGGGAAAATTTTAAATATTCCTCTAAGGCATTGTGTGTTTCTCTTAGTGCCTGCTGAGCCATTGTTGTGTCTTCTTGTTTGAAAACTTTACTAATAATTGTTAGTTGATGGTGTTGTTTTTGCTGATATGATTTTTGTTTTTGTTCCATTAAACAACTTACCATATCATTTTCACTTTTCTTTTGTGAATGTAGTTGGTGTGTTTGAGACAAATCCACCATTAACATTCGAGCGTTTGTTGAGTTTTTTGTTTTGCTAAATTTATTCCTTTTGCTGCTGTTGTTATGGTAAATGATTGCGTCGGTAGAATTGTTTTTATTTTCGTTTTTGACTTCACTTGGCTGCTGTTGTGGTTGCGTTATAAAATTTTCATTTTGCATATCACACGTCATCGTTTTTTATGTATTTTGACGTTTATATCTGAGATTTTTTTATTACATATTTTTTAGATGACATTTGCTTTTTTTTGCGAAATCACTTTTAGCTGTTTTCGTTATACACAATTTGTTTTTAATTAATTTATAATATTTTAGTTGAACTTGTTAAAGTTTTCTTTCTTCATTCACTTTTATGAACTTTTTTCCTATTTTTGCCATTTTCATTTATATTTTTCCACGACTTTTCCGTGGACAGTTTTTGCAGCAAAAGTTGTTCTTCTTTATTCATCTGAAATAAAAAAGTGGTTCTTTTGTTAAATCGTTGGAAGGCAATATTGATAAAATTAATAAAAAAAATTCAAAGGACACGAACTGAAAAAACGAAAATTAAATATTTCTATTTTCTTTTATTATATATTATTTTTATAAAATTTATGCTAAGGTTATTAATTAATAGCTTTTTAGGTTTTCTAAAAGACTGTTTGCAGCTGTATCCAAAATATTTATTTTTTTATTTTCGTTCAAAGTTTCTTATGTGCCAACCTGCATTGGTAGCAAGCATGTAATCATCCTTATGGTAATTGAATTTATTTAAGGAAAATATATAATAAATTTTAGTTAAGACTGGAGGCAATTAATTTCAAAAGTACGTAATTAGGCACTATAAATAATCTTCGCAACTAAATAGACTTTATTTGGCAAATATAAGAGAGTTAAATTCTGCAAATTTACTTTATTTCGAAATTATTTAATATTAAACCAAAAATTAATACTTTACTGTAAATCAGTCTTTTACTTCCGTAGTAAATGATATATCAAATTAATATGGTGTCAAAAATTTTTTACACTTAGTGTCTCAATGTTGTTACTCCCTATTATCATTAATAAAAAAATAATCGTCTGCTTAATTTTTAACTGAATTAAGTTATGTATGGACTATATTTCTACTAGAAATGCAATATTTATTATCTTATTTAGTTTCACTAATGGCTTCTGGCATCTGAGAACAAATTGATTTCGAACTACTGGTTTCAAGTATTGAGTCAGCCAATCAGATATTTATCGTGTTTGCGCTCTTCCAAAAACAGCATAATTTTTATTTCAAATGTACAATTTGGTTACTTGTTTATACACCAATGTATTAACTGATCGTAAAATAGTTTCGAATAATTACATAGAAAAACATATACAAAAATAAAGCTTTTTTGCAAATTCTATTTTTCTTACTCCGTGTATACTCGTTAATTTGTAATCATTTTTGGAATTTTTTATAAACATGTGAGATTTCTTAGTATTTTTTTCTTAAAAGATCTGCTGACGAGTTGGGATTAGCACCAACGAAATGTACATACGATATATAGTATATATAAAAAGTTTATAAAATTAATTATATTGAAGCTGGGTACTGGACATGAACATATAAATGCATTTCTAAATTACAAAAAAACTCCCATAAAAGCATCTCAATAATTGCAGTATTTTGCTGCTAAAGTGCTTCAAATTGTGAAGCATATAGCCAAATTGTTTTACATATTCAAATAAATCTCTGAGGTCATCTATATTGACGCTTAAAGTAAGAAGCTTACGCAGTTATAAAGTTAACTGAATTGACGATGGCTGAACTAGTTAGGGCATTGGCGACGAATAATATAATGTAAACAAACTCTGAAAACTGTGTTTATTACTTTGAGAAAATTAGCTCCGAAGATTTATTTAAAAATATAAAAAAACATATTGAATATGCTATTCTATGTTATAATATAATATTTATAATTTACTGTAAAAAGAAAAGATAACTTAATTAACGATTATTTTGTATTGGTAAGCTAGTCTATATGTGCATTTCGTTGGTGATTACACGAACTCTTCAGTAGACCTTCAACCAAATTTTTGAAAAAGCTAACAAATCTCACATATTTATACTAAACTTTTCCAAAAATATTTGAGAATTGCGAAAATACAAACAAAATTATATTTAGAAGCCTTTTCAAAAATTTTTTCATATAACAAGTATTTTTTTTTACAAAAATAAGTATAAATAAAATATTTAAGAATTTAAATGATTGGGAAGTCTTTATTTATGATGTGAGTTGTTTCCCTTCAAAATTAATAATATACATATATACATCAAAAATACTGGTATAGTTCATGGATTTTTCAACCGTTTATGATTGGTTATGTTTATATCAGAATAAAAAATCGATCAAAAAAATAAGAGTTTTTAGTATAATCGGGTGTTTCCCTAGGCAGAAATTTTTGTTTTTGTGTTGTTAATAAAAACAAATTATTTGGATGTTATTACATCTATTTGCTCAACGTTTCATTGGTTTTTTTCCCAACTACTTCAGGAGCTTTCTTTATTAAATTAAATTATTTAATTTTTACATCGGTAAATTAAAAATTTTTTTTATAGATATTTTTATTTTATCACAAACATAAGATAACTTTTAAAATAAAATTAAATTAAAACTGGACGTCACAACATGAAATAACAACAACAAACAAAAAAAAAACAAACAAAAGAAGTTGGGGAAAAAATCAACGAAACGTTGAGCAAATAGATGTAATAACATCCAAATAATTTGTTTTTATTAACAACACAAAAACAAAAATTGACCAAAAATTTCAGCCTAGGGAAACAGCCGATTATACTAAAAACAAAACATTGGTCAAATAAAGAAAAAACTAACATAAAAATAAGAGTTGTTTACTTTACCCCACTTGTTTGTTTTTATTTATATATAAGAGAAGAAATACTGCTTTAATTTTCTGTATTAGTATTATAAAAAATTTTAACTTTTAAATCTTTATTTATTCATGATGCAGTCGTTAAAGCTTATGATGATATACTGTATTCAATAAAAACTTACACAGTTATAATATTCCTACGGCACTGGTTTTTTTCCCCCCAAAAATAAATCGCTTTTAAAATACTCGTATGAAGAAAAATTTAAAAAAAAAATTTCATTTTAAGACATCCATTAGAAATTCTACCAATACATATGTTGGTAACAATTTGGAAATGGTTGTAGCAAACCCAATAGCTTTAGGATAAAGATAGAGATCTGGTTGGGAGGGCATTGATATACCTCAACGGAAAAATTACTGCTCATCAACAGTTTTCCCAAAGTGGGGCCCAATAAAGCAATTCTCGAGATATTTTAATACAAATAGAGAAGATTGCAAATTTAATTAATAAGTTCTTATTTATGAAAAAATAATTTCTTATTATTATGTTCATTTTATTATAAATTCAGTTGTAAATGTTTTTCGGTTTTCATAAATAAAACAAGATTTTTCGAAAATTATTTTTAATTGTTGGCATTATTCATGCTTGTAGGGTTTCACACCGAAAAACCACAGACTACTATCTAATTGCCATCTTAAAGGTATTACACGGTTGGGAATTATAACGGTATTGCTTCGTCAGTACCCAATATACTTTTTGGGTTACATCCCATGTGAGGGACCTAATTGCGCAACCCAATAGGGTACCATTCAAGTGCAAATGAAAATTTCTCGTCAGGCATATGGAGCACTTCTAAAAGTTAAGAATTTAGCAATTCTATAATTGTATCATAAATATAACAAACATAGATAAATAATCGTAATTAAATTTGACGAACGTCGGATAACTGGAAGAATATTTGCATAATTGTATAATAAAAATATTTTTAATATAAAAATCGCCAAGGAACTTTAAAGTACTTTAAACTTTAAAACAATAATAAAATTGGACTACGTGGTCAATTGTAGCAGAAATGTACTAGTTACAAATATGATCCTATGTAATGCAGCCGTGGACCATGTCATTGAAAATAACAATTTATTGTTATACAACAAGAGTTCGTGTTTTTCTTCGTATTTACATTACGCGTCGAATTAAAATTACTCCCTGAGGTGCTCCAAGAAGTGATTACGTTGAGTACTTTTTGGGTTAGTTCGATGTAAGGCAAAGGTTGTTTATTTGATCCACCGCTAGGACACCGAAATGTTAAATATACCATCTTTTCTCTGTATATTTGGGTGAGGCTTAGATCAGTCCTAGTCCTCTCTGGAGTACACTATACATACGAGTACATGTATAGACTAGTCACATTATCTGCAGGGAAAGTAGTGCTTTGAAACATTTGATACAAAAAATCCCCACTCAAATGACTTGTGAACGACAAAAGTTATTTTTTATTATTTGCATGCTTATTTAAGCTTAGGGAAAATGGAAATGGAATAGATAAACATTGGCAAAACATCTGAGCCCTATTATGTAATTATTTACATTTGCTTACATATATGTGCCATTTATTTAGTAATTTAGCTTTGCTTGTATTCGTATATTAAAATAAAGAGAGCAAATAGAAAAATACTTTCGGCTAAGCCAAATGTTTGTGACGTAAATTATACCTAATTAGGCGCTACTTGTTGTATTTACATTTCAAATTATGATAGTTTTCTTTTCCTTTAATTATGTTCAGTGTGAAGGTTATTTGCATTCAAAAGCATTTTAAAATTTAAATTAATTCTATTCTGGTAAAGTATTAAGGATTTATTTATTAAATCGTATATTTCAATTATTTCTATTTGCATTTATGTTTTTACAAATTACATTTTGAAAAAACTATATTCATGTTACTTACTTTAAATGGAATTTGTGTAGTATTTTCATGTATAGAACAATTTTCTGTTAATTAGGTTACAGAACTATTTTACATGTACACTTTTCATTTACATATTTGTTAATATATTTAATTTCTTAATTTATTTAATTCTATTATTTGATTTTTATTTATTATACTTTTAATTTTGTATCGATTTTTCAATTCCTCTCAAAAAAACTTTTTTATTTCAGCATGTAAAACGCTCTTAAATTCAATTGCTAAGTTATTCCTTTTTACAATTGTTCACAGTTCTTTTGCATTGATCATTATATTATTATTTATTCATTTTGTTTAGCTTTAGTTTTTTAGTGAGAACATATAAAATTGTAGCTTTTTTATTTGTTTTTTTTTTTTTAATTTTTAGCTTATTTTTGTTTTGTTTTTTAATGCCTTTAAATTCATTTAATATAAAAATTTAAATTCTATTTTCTTTTAAAAACTTTTAATTCGTATTTATTTACTTATTTTACTTTATTGCATTTGTCAGTGCTTAAGCTTAGAAAATCCTGTCTAGGGCAAAACTTTTGTCTTGACGAAAATTATTTTTCAATTAATACTATATGTGTGTAAATATGTATGTATGTATTGTACACACAAATACATTTATTATATTCTTGTAGCATTTCTTCTCTTCTTAACTTTATCCGCTTCAAAATTTTATTTCAATTCAATGAAAATATATGGTTAGAAATGTTTCACATTTATTAATTGAACACACATATCCATGGAAAAGTAACAAATTTTTATTCTGCGTATGATGACCGAATAATAGTAAACGGTCAAAGTACGCGTATTTTATGTTGTACACGTCGCGTATTCTATAAAACAACTGACTTGGCAGACCACTGAAATACAGGCAACAACCAAGCATTCAACCTAATTGAATCCAGTATGGTTGAGTTGAATTTAGTTGTGCTGATGTGAAAAGTAAAGCTCTCTCTATATCTCTCTCTTCTATATACATACATACATACATATAATAAAATACACAAAATCATGAACTCTCAGAAATATTTACAACAAGAATTTCTGTTTTTTTTTAGCAGTTGATAACAGGAAAAAGTGGGAAATTCTTCCCTTATCTTTTCTTCGTATGTAGAATAAATAAGACAAGAGAGGAAATGTTTATCATGTCTGCAAGTCTGCTAGTTAAGCATGCAAAAACATGCACACACACAACAGTTGCAGAAGTCTTTTTGCATTAAAACTGTGACATAGTTTTCTTTTTTTTTTGTTTTTGGTAATACTTTCCCATTGTTTGCTATGGCAAACACAGCTTTAGTAATAAAAAAGCCAAGTATAAAAGTTCGTTTAAAAAAATATCCTTGAGACTAACATTTTAAAGCAGAAATATCCCAATATATTTCCTAGTTCTCAAGTGGATGTACCTATCTACATATAAGTATTTGTTTGATTTACAAGAGCACAAATATTGTTTGAGATTTCCTTTACATTTATTTACATATACGTATATACATATATATATATTTCTGTGTGTGCAGTTGTCAGCATGTTGAATTAATATGCATATATAAACAAGGATTAACATTTTATAAGTTATATATTTAGATCTTTACTTACACATGCATACAAATATACATATATGTACATATATACAACTGCAAATATTTAACTTCAATCTGTTTTCCTAATAAATACTGTGAAACCAAAATATATTATTTAATAAATAAAACAAAAAGGATTCAAGATAATAAAACCAACAACAATAACTTTATTTTGTAGACTTTTGTTCCTGCACATTATTTAACAAAAATTCTTAATTTTGAAATGGAAAAGTATCTACATAATAAAGTCACATGTTAGAATTATCTGTATTGAAAGTATTTCCGCTTACAGTGCTCTAACTCATAGCGATTTGTATATGGAGAGTCATTACGGATTAGGACAATAATTCAATATATGTATATTTATCAAATCAAGACTATAGTTTTTAGAGCTATATCGTCGTGTTTAATGATACAGAGATTAATTTTCGCTTTAATTTTAAAATTATTTTGTTAGTGTTTTTTACATAAAAAAAATTAATATTGATCAAGGTTTATTAGTTAAAAAACTTTACCATTTGAAACGATTCAAAGAAAAAATTTATTATCTATATTTATTAATGAATAGAAGTGTTGTATTTTATAGCAGATTTTTCATTTGAATTTACTTACAATGTAATGACTTTTAATATAGATTCGATATATCTCTTACACACAAGGCTTTTAATTAGCATGTATTGATTTATAAAGTTCCTTATGTAATATTTCCAAATAAAATATTTCAAAAGCATTTAAAACAGCAGCTGCTTTTATTTTCTTTCAAGTGGCATTGAAGTAAAAACTTCACAATATTAATACCAACCATCATAAACAATTTCTTAGGGTTCGCTACAGAGATTGGCCAAACCCTTTTCGCAACACCCAAATATGTCTATAAAATATAAATTAAGCCACTTATTGAATTTATGTTCGTTTTTGTGGCAATATTATTCTCTTTGCTCCACTTTGTATTCACTGTTGTATCATTTTACAGCAGAATTTTACAAGACAAGGGAGAAGATATTAAGTTTAATATATTCTTTATTTGCCTGCCAATAAATTGATGTATGGGATAAAAATAAAATATATATATCAGTAGTACCAGCCAAATTTAAATAATAATGTAAATATATCGGATGTGTGTATGCATGCGTGTGGTCGGAAGTAATTTTATTGATTCATCCATAAGAAGTTAAAATTAAATAAAAAATGTTAATAGCGCTATGAACTTATCTCCCAAAAGTTAGGACAAGTAAGTAGCCAATGTTTTTTAAATGTATTTAGTGATTTTAGTGTAGAGTTGGGCAGTTCCAGAATATGGGTAATTTCTTCTCTCTGAACTAATTTACGAATTTCAAAAAGGACTGCAGTCCAAAGTTCGATTTTATATTATTTTTAATATTTCTTCAAATAAAACATTTTAATTTGAACACGGGTACTGTCTGGTATAAATTTAGAATATTCGTGTTAATTCGCATTTTGTCTTTCTTTTGTTTTCCATTGATTTGAGAGCAGTTTTATACTAATGGATTTGTGGAATTGCGAATATCACATTAATCTTTAGAGATTTTTTGAAGCAAACAATGACCATTTTTAAACAGATTCAACAGATCACAGTTTTTCCACAAGATGCATATAAAGAATGTGTAAATTTCAACCCTAAATTTTTGCACAAGCTTTCACAGCAGTATGATTTTTATTCCATATAATTTTATGTAGTTCATTGCAATAGTCTGAAAAAAAATCGCCTTAAAAAGAGCTTTAAAAGTTTAACAGCAGGTTTTCTTATTATTTTTTATTTGCTTTTCTATCATTTAATCTATTTTCATATATCCTGAGTAGCGTATTAAACAAAAAATTTAAGAACTATATTTAAAAGAACTTTTAAAGTGAATTTGTAACAAGCGGTGTTATTTTTGCCATTGTTAATTTTTTTTTTATATTTTTTATCATGCAAATAAAGTGTCTTCCAGAAGATTTCTTAAGCCTAAAACCAATATATAAAATAGAAAATATATGGTCTAGATATAAATTTGTAAACCCCCGATACAAGTTAATTTTCTAGTCCCCTCTACTAAAATGAGTTGGCATAATATGGTTATTTTAAACAAAATTTAATTTTGTTGTACAGTGAAATTGGGATTCATATTATTTCGGTAGCATGATTGCCACGTTTACACTATTGTATTTAATACACCCAATAGAATGACACAACGATCATGAAAATTCGACTATTAAGTATTAAGAACTACAAGTGGAGTATGGTATTATCCAACACCGCTCTCGCACTTAAGGACCAGTCACGTAACTAATTTTGTCTTAGTTCTTTTCCCATGGCACGCTTGATTAAATGAATTTATTTAGTTTCTTTTAAAATTATTGTTCCATTTTTTATAAATTCTTTTCAGGAATCAATCTCTTTTGAAAGTGGGAAGCTCATCTACTTCGTGTTGATGTATTGTTACTTTTACTATAACACATACATATAAAATTGACATTTAAATAAAATTTTAATTTTTGCCATCAAAAACAAAGTGAAGAAGTTCAGTTATGAAAGAAAAATATGTTCTTAAGAAGGAAAAAGTTTTTTCGTTTACCTTTAATTTTTGTTCTTCTCTTTTGAGATGTTTTTTTTTTAATTTGAAAGTATTTTAAAAATATTTTTCTTTTCTTCATGATGTTCTTCCACAGCAGATACAAGTAGTTTCCCAACACTCTTGATAATGAGTATGTTGAGGTGGAAAAAGTTATTAAGCAAAACAAGAAGTCAAGTGCATGCAAAATTCTTGTTAAAATTGTGTATTTTTTCTTTTTTATATACAAAATTTTGTGGACGAAAGGCACTCATCGACACATCATAGACTTAAATTTATATTCTAATTTTGGTTTGTGTGAGTTTTCTTTTTATTCAGCAGGTGTTTAATGAATATTAACAAAAAGTGAGCAAAGAAAATATTTCTGGTTTAAAATCGTTTTGCATTTGAAAATGAAATGAAATACGAAATATGCACGCTGAAGATTCGTCTTTTAAATGAAATATTGTTCGATATAGCTGAAAGTTAAAACAAAATTTTAGGCTTTACATTTAATTGTTTCCAATAAATGCTTAGAATACTCATATGTACTACATATAAATAAAATATATCTCATATGGTTTATGGGAATAGTAATGGTCGATTCCGTAACTTTTCGAATGAAATACCAGTTTTAGGATAAAAAAATCTTTTTATTTTTAATTTTAGACCATCAAAGAATTAATATATGTCAAAGTCAACAAAATTAGTGCGAATTAGAGAGTAATTCCTAACAAAATTCTTGGAAAACGGAAAATGCACATGGGTGCACACCTGCATTGTGGTGGATATGCTGTTGGCTTTGACTATACCAACGGAAGATCTTCGCTTCATGATCCGGTCAGACCAACATTTTTCTAATGTGCATGTATTAACAGTGCCTTTAATCATCGGCATTTGCGCAATAACACGTCGGGGAAGAGAAATGATAAATAAAATTAGATTATAAATTAATTCGTCAACATAACGCCATAGATGCAGCAAGTCTGCTTTACAAATTATCAAAAAACGCTCTACTGCAGAGTTGTGTAGGATTAAGCTCTCTATCCTTATGTGTCTTCGCAACCTTCCTCTTCCTTCACACTACCCGTTTTTAACTATTTCCGGTGCAGTGAATTGCATACGTAGGGGACATCTGCTGAGCACAAGTCCACAATTTACTTGGCCAAATAGAGACGTTTTTTTTATCCTGATTATATCGACAAAGTTAGTCATAATATTCGCCATTGACGATTCTAGAAAACGATCGTCATGACTTGATTGGCTAATGGACCTGCCTGAGCCTTGTTTGGCAGCGATTCGCAACGAGAAACTTTGTGTTTTCACAGCATTTTGGTGAGTTTTAGTGGATACACGTTTCGACCACGGTTATGAAATGGGGCAAAGACTGTTCCATTTTGTGGTTGAACAAAGCCAAAGTGTCCTGCGAAGTTGTGACATGATTGCGTTTGTTTTCGATTGTGAGTAAACGCGGCACCCACCCAGCGGAGAGCTTACTCATATCCAAGAGATAATTAAAATTTTAAACCACCGAGTCTGATTCCTATGGGTTTCACCATCGCTCTTTTAGCTTTTGACCGGTTAATTCAGTTATTTCGTTGAATTTCACAGTGGAGACTCTCCGTAATAATATTTAAGCTCAACCCTGGTTTGAGGGATGGTTTTTTCCGCAATAAATAATGCTTAATGGGCACACAAAATTCACTTTTTCCCATATTCTCCTCAAATCACGCTGTAGTCTTTTTTTCGTAATCTTGGACCAGCTCTCAGGAGATGATCCCTGCACATGCGATTGATTCATTGCGCTGGGACTAGACGAAAGGGAAAGTTAGAGAAATGACAAGAGGTGAAGCTTCTATATGTTACAACTCTACTTTTTGCACGTTCTTTGTTTTATAGCAGAGTTGAAGCGCCTTTGATGTCAAGGAGACGTATTAAGTTTTGAAGCTCCGTTTTAGTACCCACTTGACACAACTGAACATCAAAAAAAATGCGATATATTTTTAAGATTCACTCCGAAACTGGGATCGAACCCAGGAAATTTTTGGTTTGTAGTCAACGTGCAGACTACTTCAGTCATCGCCACTCTATCAACAGCTGTGAAATAAAAATTAAATGACGTAGCTTATTGCCATTTCCACATTTGTAAACTGAGAGATTCCTGTTGACAGGGGTACTGTTGCCTAGTTAAAAGGCTACAAATTGAAAAAATTAACCACCCGCGTATTAACAAAAGTTTCAATACATTTGGAATAAAACAATTTTAACTTATTTAAATTATTATAATTTTTTAAAGAGTAATACTTTAAGTTCTACTGTACGTAAAAAAAATACGCAAAATAAGGAAAATATATCCTCAAGCAATTATGCAATAGTATGGCAAATATAAAAATATCAATACTTTAGCATTCAGAAAATTCTTATTTCATATTAATAAAAGACTATTATACTGTATTGTACTTAAGCTTAACTAGAGCACACGTAACACTTTTATTGTTCTCTAATTTTCGCTTTTAAACATTTTTACATGAATTGTTCGCATTGGCCATTGTTAAGGTAAATTAACAAGAATAATATTGTGCTCTGCTTGCATTAGCACACAACTGAGGTCAATAAGGTACAAGCATAAAACATTTGAATAAAATCAAATCGAATAAATCTTTTAAAGGAAAAAAGAAAAAAAATATATAATAATAAAAACAGAAATAAAACTAAATTCCTTTAGCATTAAATCTATTTAACAAGGATAAAAAAAGTAACAGAGAAGAAGAATAAAAAAAAAAACAACCGAATCTGAAATACAATTAAAAAATCCATTTTATTTATTTAAAACTAAATTTACCCGCATACAGTAGTCATTCTATTAAACAACACTATAAGTGAAATGATATTAAGAGTTTTTACTCCTTTTTACAGCTTTTGCTACTACTGTTGTTGCTTTTGATTTTGTTGTATTTTAGCCGCAGTACTTTAACAACTACAATTTTATTCAACTTGTATGCAAATTCAAATACCGGAAATAGCCAACATTTATATTAAAAAAGAGTGCGCACATATTCAAAATGGAGTATAAAATGAAAGAAATAAGAGTGAAACAATCTGAAAATGCAAGTCAGTTTGCAAATAAATATACAGAGAGCAAACCCATCTGAATAGAGTTACACCATTGCCCTTTGAATTAGAGCTTTAAAGTGACTTAGTTTTTTAATACACAAAATTTTTGGGGCAAATATTTCAGCGATGTCGCTGAATCGGTATTCTGTAAGCCCAATCGCCGTAGTTATTTCTCCATCAGTAGACTACATATTTTTTCCTGCCTTGGTAAATAATATACATTAAATATTCGATAATTTATAGATTTTTAGTTTTAGAGATTTACCAAATAAGGTGCCACCTTAGGGTCGTTTTTCTCAAAACTAAAAGTTACAAGTTTTTAAGTAAAAAATATTTAGGTTAGATTTTTTGATATAAATAAAAAACAAAATAAGATAAAAAAAGACCTCAGGCTTAATAAATATATATCAAAAAATATAATAAAAATTAATAATATAATTAATATTTAGGTTAGGTTATGCTAGGTGGCCGCCCTAACCGATAGAGAATGATCAATTTACGCCAAAGCTTAGGCCCATTATGATACTGCACTAAACTCCCAAGGTCTAGGTGGAAATCGAACTCGCACCACCAGATTGATAAGACTAATGCTCATGGTATAAGAGACGGAGGCAAAAAAACTTTTAAAAAAATCAAAGACAAACGTCGCGACGTTGGTTTTCTGAAAGCATTTTACTTGTAAATATTTTTTACTAGTAGTTTTGAGCAACAGCAACCGGTGCTCAAGAGATGTCTCCCACATTGCAAATGCATTGTAACGGAAATAATTGAAAAGGGATTGCGTAGTGTTTGCGGAGTGTTGGTGAAGTGAGAGGAAGGAGTAGAGCTGAATTCTTGCACAACACTGCAGTTGCTCCTTTTTGTTAATTCGTAAATCATAGTCACTGTATCTTTGGTTGTTGATTGGCATTATTTTTGAACTTCAGCCAATTATTGAACTATTATTGTCTGTCGACCGTTTAAAATTAAAATTTTTTTCAACAGACCTAAGACAGACAAGGCTTCAAGAAGCTGTTGATTTGTCTATTTACTTACTTATTATAAAATTTATATATATGTATATAGTACATAACCCTTACAGGCCATGATTATTACGCGTGATATTAATAGTGATAAATTTGATATGGTTATCACACCACCAATATATATCTGAAGATTGAATTAAGCGAAGTGCTACCGCATACTTGGGGAAGACTATATTGCAAGGAAAATGTCTCTATATGCTCATAGGCATCTCACTTAGTGTTAAGAGCAACAAAATCAAGACAATTTTCGAAATATTTATATATATTTTTATAGACTTCTCTACTGAAAATCTTAAACAGTTGTCTTAATTGAAGCGTTCTTCCAAATTATTTGATAACTGCCTCTGTAGCGAAGTTCATGATCAATCTGGATATTGCGCGTTCGATTCCCACCTAGATCCTGATTGACCTTTAAGAGCTCTGCAGATTGTGTTTTGTTAAAAAAAAAACAGAATATATACATACATATAAAGCCCATACGTTGAAGTTGATACGCTTGCGTATCTTATGTGGTGCTCAATATTTTCTTTGACATAATTTCGCTTCAGTTGATAAGAAATAATTTGGTAAATGCTTGTGAGAGGGTATTATTTACACAAAATGAAAAAATGCGGACAGCCAAAACTTTAAAGTCATAAAAAATATCTTAAGTCCACATTATGACTATATGACTAATATGTCATTGTGCATGTGTGTCAAAATTGGTATTTTACAGAAGATTTATATTATTTGCTTGGGAAGGTACATGTTTTATTACGTCTGGCATATCCTTTCAATGTGCAACTAATATCTGTCTGACTGATAGACTAATATGTCTGAGGAAAATAGAACCCGTTCTAATTTTTAAATTTAAATTTTTTCGTCTGACTTTTACAGAAGCAAATATTTTAAAGATATAACACAAAATGTACGTAATTTGGCAACTCAGGGGCTTTACTAATATCCGGCCAGAACCAGACACAAACTACTTATCATATTTATAAATCTTGAATGGTAACAAGCGGCTGCTATAGTGCATATGATTTTATTGTGGGCCTTAGATTGTTCTCTAAATTTGATACAGATACAATTTCCCCTTTACGTAGATTCCAATACTTAGCTGTAAAATAAACAGCAGAACAATTATCCAATATATTCGTAATACTTTCAAGTTTCTTTGTGTATATTTTGCATCAAATTGGGCTTTCCATTTGCCTACGTATATGTGGCATTTTACCCACTCATGCTAAAGCAACACGTATTTCTTGATTTGTAAAAAGTAATCTCTATAATTCAGTAGCAAATACATACAATTCAGGAAAAATAGCAACATTATTATTTGAAAAATATTTTTAGAAATGGTATACATACACACTCGTACATATGTATGTATATACTCTAAATAAAGGTGAAAAACAAAGTGAACTCCATAAGTATGGGAATGCAGTTACTAAATGTTATTTTAGTCTGAAGTACTTTTTTAATATTTCTGTATTTAAAATTTTTTTAAGCACACAATGCACACATACCATACCTTAAGCATTTTTCCACAAAGTATTTGAGACTAAACTAAGGGTATTTATGTTTGAATATGAATTCGTGTGGTTGTATCGTGGTTTATCTTGTAGTCAGTGAAAGTCTTTATATCGTTTTATTTAAATTTTTTTTTCTATTCCTTTTTATTTAATAAAAAAAATATTTATTTAGTTGCATATAAATGAAGCAATTTGTGGTAACACTAACATTTCATTGTAAATCTCTTTATGTTTTCATAAAAAAATTTGAGTTAAAATCGGAACCAAAAAATAAATGTTTGTAAGTTTAAGGGATGGTAAAGTATTTGATTTATAGCATTTTATATTTATACGTAAAAATTTATGTAAATATTGATAACTGGGGGTGATGTTTGCTGAGTATATTGGTTCAATTTCCGTCTGGCCAAAAACTTTTCTGATATATCTTTGCTTCGTCGCTATTTGAGCTACAAAACATCGGTGAAGTAACATAATTAAAAAATGAACCTAACTATACTAAAGTAATTAAGTAAATCTAAATTGGAGTCTGTACCTACAACAGAATCAAAGATATTGATTTTTTGAAATTGCAAAAGTGTACTGAGTTGAGCATTTTAAGGGAAATTGTGGTTCCTGTATTTTTGGTCCCAGCAGATATAGCGGAATAAAAACTCGAAGTTTCATGTTCCCTAACTAAAGTAAGAAGTGCCTGTCGTTCCGCTGGATTTTTATATATATATTGTCGATTTGGAGAACAGTAACCTTGCAGGTTACATATAATAATTAAAAATTCATATGCGAATAATTATTTTATTGTTTTTCTTTAGTTCACTGCATTTGTTTTTGCTTAAGTTTTAATCAAAAAATATTCTCTTTTATTGTTGTTTAGAAAAAAACAATATTATTCATTCTTAAATATTTACATAAATGGAAGAACGTTTATCTTTTAAATATTTTGTATCACAACATAACATTACGAATGGACATTTGTGGGCAAACACAAAGACATTAAGAATATTGAATAAATATTTTTTTTATGAATCTTGTCATATACGGACATACTCGTATTCGTTCTTACATATTTGGTAACTAATATGGAATGAGAAAAAGTATTTTCTAATAACAAATTTTAATTTACTTTGAAATTAAATTCTTTTTTCTATGTAAACAATTTTACATATAATGAAACCGAAGAATATTATATTTAAATTATACTCTTTCAAAAGGTACTTTTTTACAATTTACAGGTCTTTTTAGAAAGAAACTTGTTTAAAGGGTTATTTTTTAAAAGCAAATAGTTGAAAACTACATTTTTGAAAGGCATATTTCGAAAAGCTTTTTTAAATTTATGTTTTTGAAAGTTCCTTCTTTAAAAGATACTCTTTTAAAAGATATTTTTTGTAAGTTATGTACTTTTCAAACAGGCACTCTTTTCAAATTGTATTTATTTAAAAGATACTTTAGAGGCATACTCTTTTAAAAGTTACTTTTTCAAAATATACTTTTTTGAAAGGTACGTTTTAAAAAAGTACTTTTGTAAAAGTTAGTCTTTAACAGGGAATTTTTATTTTTAAAATTCACAAGAAACTCCCATTTTTATAATTATCGCGTATGTTCTGTAAACCGAATCCGTAAAAATTTTTCGTCTTTACTCATACATACACATACTTCGGAATTGATATATCACTCGTTGTATATCGACAGGGTTTACAGAACAGGGGTGTATGTCTAGCAAATTAGCCAAAAAATGCTGTTTATAGAAATTAATTTTTATTCCACCCAAGAAAAATGTACATTAGTACGTACATAAAAGCATGCAGTTTCATATTATTATTTTCTTTTAAGATTTTGTCTTGATATTCTAGTATTTGTATTTATATCTCATACGTAAAGTAATTTGAAGAACCACTATATTTCTTCCCATTCGTCAAGCTTGTGTACACAACTAAACACATATATACACATATTAAATTCATATATATATACTGTATTCACAATCATAAAAACTTTTGAATAAGCAAATGTAGACATTGAAATGAATGAATCCAAAGACTAGAAATGTAGCATATTCTGTCCAAACATCAATCTATTCAACCAACCATCTAAAGAACCAGCCAAGCAGTCAACCATACAACAACTAAAAGTAAATTGAATAACGACAAAAATTGTACAATATGAAAAATTGATTTGTGTTTCGTTGTGTGTTATGTATATTTTTCTCCTTTTATTATTTTTTTTTTGTTCTTCAGAAATTTTTTTCTAGTCAATGCATGAGCAAAGCCAATATTAGAAATTACATATACGGCAACAATAATTTTGTGAAAAATATGATCTCCTTTTACCAATACCACGAACGGAATATTCTTTTTTCTTTCCTAGGAAAAAAATTAAATTTATGGTCATAAATAACAAAAAAAATTCATGTTTTTTTAACTTCATTGGAAATTAGAAGCAAAAAAATCAAAAACACTACAACATAAAATCGAGTATTTTTTATGTTTAAATGTTTTTAAACGAAAAGCTGAAAGTGCAACTCGATTAAAAGTTACCTTATATTTACGGTTTTCGTTGTATTAAAACTTGTAATTGTGGTATTTACAAAGTGGTCTAAAATTATATATTTTTTTAAAATGCCTGTTAACTGTGAGCAACTCGTCATAGTTAAGTCTGTCAATTCAAATTAAAGTCACCTGAGAGAAAAATAAAATATAAAATAAATACATATTTGATTTCGAATTGCCAAAAATAAGTGAAGAAAAAGGAAAATTAACAGTTCGTGTGAAAATGAAATTCGATTTACCGCTGTTTATTTACGCGAAAAGAATAAACATAACACACATTCTTATTAATTGAGAATGTTTTTTGTTTCGAAAACATTTAGAATATTTTTAAACTATTGCAAAAAAATATATTACTATGAAATTAATACTATACCTTGTGAATAATCCAAATATTAGCAATATGCATATGCTGGAGAAAATTAAGTTATAGTTTTTCCATATAGTTTAAACGTTATGATACGAAAAATAAAAAATTCAATTATGTGATTGAAACGTTAAAAAAATAAGAAACTTTCCAGGAAATAACAACGGTAAGAAATATTCGGAAATAGTAGGGAAATTCCATCAAGAACGATTCTACCACGATTCGAAACCATGGAGGGATATTAGGGATGATGCATTTCCATATAATGGCAGATTATTGCTGAAGCTTACAAAGAGGTTGTTCTGAACAAAAATATAACAGAAAATCCCGCACAAAACGATTTCTTATCAATTTTTTTTAATTTGGCCTTTTTAAAGCAATTCCAAATCAAGAAAAATTAAAATAAAAATATGAATGAATCTGTTAAATTAATAGTGCCACTCCATTATGAAAAGATTTTAATAATGAAATTTGGCTCGTTTTCCTCGTAAAGTATTAGGGTGGCGATGCTCGAAGTAGTCTCCACGTTGACTATAAAACGAAAATAGACCTGGGTTCAACCCCAGTTTCAGACTAAAATCATAAAAAAAAACATCTCGAATTTTCTGATATGCATTAGTGTATCTTTGTGTGTCAGTTGTTGTCGGAAAGTTTCAGTGGTGAAGGCATAGTCACTGGTCACTGAGCAATACCGGCTTCAGCTGATAGCAATCCACAATCACAGCAGAACGCCCTCCTTCGTCGGTATTGTGTAGCACCGGCGAAGTAAAATAATAAAAATAGCTACTAAATCGAAGCTTCAGCACTACTATAAACAAAGAATGTACAAAAAGCAGAGCTGTAAAATAATTAATTAAAATCTTCACCTCCTGTCATTTCTCTAACTATCCCTTTCCTATAGTTCCAGCACAATGCTTCGCATGTCTAGAGGTCATCTCCTAAGTGCTGGTCCCAGATAAAAAAAAAAAGTAAGAATAATATTTCAGATTTTATACAGTATAGATTTTTAATAAATATATACGATTCTAATTGTGCTTTTTCCCTTATAAACTATATGTGAAATTTATTATTACATACTTTATGATATTCTCATACAGTATGAAAAATATCATAAAGCATTTTATTACAAAAGTAACTCAAAAATTGAGGAGGAAAGCATATCCATATAGTACTATTTCGCTAACGCTTACTTAGCTCATCAGTGGATTTTTTCCCAACGTCTGAATATAATTTGATTCGAAATGCATTAGTTATGCTGGCCGATGGCAAGCCTGGTGTAGATGAGAATAAAAAAGCTAAAAATAGAAATGTGAGTATGTTATAAAAGTAAACTCATGGATTGTTATGTTTTTGTTTATAGATTTTTTGGTTTGTATGTTTAATGTTCAAACAATTCTCGTTTCATTAATTGAATTTTAAACATATAGATCTTGGGTTTATATTCAGAAGTTGGGAAAAAATCCACTGATGAGCTAAGTAAGCGTTAGCGAAATAGTACTATATGGATATGCTTTCCTCCTCAATTTTTGAGTTGCTTTTGTAATAAAATGCTTTATGATATTTTTCATACTGTATGAGAATATCATAAGGCATGTAATAATACATTTCACATATAGTTTTTAAGGGAAAAAAGCACAATTAGAATCGTATATATAAATAAATATTCCCAAAATAAATTCAGTTAATATATATATATATATTTTTAATAAATGTTTATCAAAATTTTTAAAATTTTTTTTTTCTTTGAATTTGGATTTTTGTTAAAACTTTATGACTATTTCCTAAACAAGACCGTTAAAAAAATTTATGGTGGCATAATTTAAGAACTATTTTGTTCCTGATACGTGTGTGTTATTCTTAAATAAAAATTATATCATATGTACACACATTGAGTAAGAAAACTATGTCCACGGAATTCTTGTTGACGTATGTATATATGTATGAGGTAAATGAAACATTAGTTTTAACAAGTTTCAAACTCCTGAGCTGCACCTGTTAATAGACGAGGTAAACAGAGAGAAAATAATTTCAGAAATAGCTCTATAGTGGGCTAATTTTTGCTCACTTTGTACGAAAAAATTTACACCAAGAAAATTATAGAAAAATTTCTCCTACTTTGAAGAGATTCTTGAATTAAAATTTTTTCCCTTTGCCGAAAATTTTACTAATTTCAATAATGTGATATGTACATGTTTTAAAAAAATGTGACAGACCCAGCCCAAACGGATAAAAGCAGAGAGTTGAAATTCGACGTTTATATCCACTAAGAAGAGATTTTTGTTTGCTAAAAGGGGATAAAAAAAGGTAAAATTAAATATCTAATATCTCAGAAACTAAAGCAGACAGAATAAAAATTACAAAAGCGAAAGCTCAATTTTTGTACATCTTTTTGCTGCCATATATCTCTTTACAAAAGTAGGGAAGTGCTGCAATGAAACCAGGGAACTTGTTCCCGAAACCCGTTCATTCCTACGCACAACACATTCATCATTAAGAGCTGAGGTCTTTCCTGTCACTTTTCAAGTGAGAAGTTTCAAATCAAATGTCTATAAACACTACTATGATATTAAATGGAAGGGATTTCTGAGAATAAAACTGCATTTTGAAAAAGCCCTATTTTTTATACACATATTTTTTTTAACACAATTTTTAAAAAATTTACTCTTTGGAGAGTTTTAGTTTCCCCAGATCTTACTTGGTGGAAATGATACTATTTTAAAGATCACTCTTTGAAAAATTCCTTTTCATAAAAATCAATACCTATAAATAGTTGGTGGGGTATAGCGAAGCGCACCGGGCTAATTTTATATTACTATTTAAAAAAATTACTACAGAATCAAACTCTGTTTACTGAC
Source organism: Dexiosoma caninum (assembly GCA_963924685.1). Classification (NCBI taxonomy): domain Eukaryota; kingdom Metazoa; phylum Arthropoda; class Insecta; order Diptera; family Tachinidae; genus Dexiosoma; species Dexiosoma caninum. Next base: position 91,445,847 of record OZ004725.1, read on the forward strand.
AAATAGGAAGTTATCAGTAACTCCAAAAGTGAACGCTGTATTTTAACAAGTATAGAAATTTTTTTTAAGCAGACACAGGCCCCACAGCAAGCTTCGGAATTAGCTCACTCAGACATCAAGATAATTTGGCAGGGATTTCGCAGATAAATGCGAAAATGCTATAAATGCAAAAATGCTCTATATTTAATGTTTTGTACTAAGATAAAATATCTTAAACTATGTATTAGTTATTTGTACATATATTTGGGGACAAAAGCATATAAATACAGCTGATGAATTAACACTAAATATATTTTTTTGTACAGTTTTTCTTTCGAAAATATCACCTTCTAAACCATGCATGATCTGCCAGTAAAATCAATCCTCCACAATTTGTTGATCTTATGTTATGGTAATAATATATTTAATTTTTTCAATATTTTCTTTTTTTTTCTTTTGTTGGTTGTGGTAGGTAAACAAAATTCATCATGACCGAATCAGTTTTGCTTCAATATTTGCATGCACGAATCTCTTAGCTACTGTCAGCAAGCTAATGCATTAGTTTATATACATACATATGTTCTACACGAATGACTAGAGAAAAATCTATAGTTTTATTTGGATTTTATACATTTGTAACTGTTTTTGATAGATTTTAGTACACATGTAGTTTCAACAATTTACATATGCAAATTTTTATTTGTATTTCTTATATTATGGTATTAAGAAAAATGACAAACCCTTAACACATACTATACACATTAACACAAAAGTAATTTCCAAGTGCTCCCTGGTGGTCATGTGAGCCTATAAAATATTTTTGCCATGAAAAGAATGCAATATTTTCTTTAAAATTATTTTCTGCTTTATACATTTTCTGTATGTATGTGTACAAGTTTCATCCATTGATATTATTCATCCCATACTTGCAAAGCTATACTTTAAATTGGTTTCGTTTTGTTTAGTTCATTTTTTTATTAATATAACGTATGTGTGTGTGTGTGTCTTCGTGGTTATAACTTAGAAATAGTTCCTTTTTTTCTTCCTATTGTTATCCATCAAAATATTTTTCAAAGCACTTAACTCTCGTGCAAAAAAAATATTTATAATGGTTTTATTTTATAAGCAAGTAAGAGAACAAATGTATACGTATACATGTGTATGGATATGGATTTTTATACGATAATAGTTTTACATATTTTTTGCATATTTATGAACAGACCATGACCATGAGAAGCAAAGAACATTTTAGAAATAAAAAAAGACATATTTGAACTAATTTTCTTATATTTAATAACAAAACTTAAATAAATAAACAAAATAACTCATAATTTGTAGATCACATTTATGTTAGTCAATTACTAGAAATTTATTTATCTTATTAATTGGAGCGGCTATTAATTAACCCCCCAGAAGGATATTGTTCGTTCAATTGTATTACGCCATTTTTGTCAATAATGTTAACTGATGGCGAAAACTTTATGTTTGGCTTGTTTTAAGAACTTCAAATTCACATCGAAAAATAATTTAAATTTTCATATTAAATTTTTTTATTATTCTTTAATTTAATTTAATTTTTTAAAATTCTTAACTAAAAATTTTTTAAAACTAGTTACGAAATTTTTTTTTTATATTTCACCCATTTAACTTTATAATACTATTTTCTTTATAAAAAAATTCTACCCAAGTGAGCTGGACACTTTCTTTATCTTGACATATCTTTATTACCTAACCTAACCTTAACAACCATGTAGGGTTAAATTGGGGTATCGATTTATCCGCTTAATATTTTGGAATACATCGGCTAACGGATTTATTTTTCAAGAATGTGTGTAGTACAAATTTATCTTTGTGTTTTCTGTACTTCAACCTTATTGACCTACACAGATATCAATAGAATCAACTTAGAACTTAGTTTTTGTAAAATCCATTTTAAATAAAAAATTATTGGCATGGATAAGAAACATGTGTAGTACTCTCCAGCATAGAACTTCTTTGGGTAGTCTGGTTTGTCCAAGTTGAAATGGTTGGTGGTATTTCTGTTGTTCTGGATTACTTTTTATGCGGACATGTTAAGTCATTAGTTTATGCCAACAATCAAACATCTCCTTGAGGATTGGAAGCCAATATTCAAGCCACAATTGATGCCATATGGCCAGATTTTTCGGAAACAGTAGTCAAAAATGTTCCGCGGGGGACATTTGCCGGAAATCGAATTTAAAAAATAAATGCAATGAAATTATCTACCAAATTGTAACAAAAAATATTTCTTTTTGACAACATTTCTGGCTTTTATTTCATTTTAACTTCTCATGCGGTATCCATCCGCCGCCTCCTTCCATACGTCAGCCACCATAAACCTGATTGGCAAGTACATTGCCACTTCATTAACCATGAGATATTCCGGAAGGCAGTGCAGCATCGTCACTAACGCCTTCGTTGGAGTACAGCGAGGATTGCTCGTCATAACCATAGCAGAGGTCCGCAGATTGTCCCAATGTTCGCTCCATAGTTGTCTTTCTCCAATGAAGTCCGTTACACCAGCGCACCATACGTCAGTAAGAGCTTTATGACCATTTTGATGAGTCATTCCGCATCCATTGACCCATTCCCCAGACCCTCCCAATGGCCCTTCTACAACCATATTCTTAAGTCTTAGTTCTTTAAAAAAAATTACTTTTTTTAACTATTTCAGTCATCACCACCTTCATACAAAGAGGGTGGTGATGGAGGAAGTAGTCTGCAAGTTGACTACAAAACCAAAACAGACCTGTGTTCAACCCCAGTTTCAGCGTAAAATTGTAAAAAAAAAATATCTCGCATTTTTCTGATGTGTATTAGTGTGTCTTTGTGTGTCAGTTGTTATAGGAAGGTTTCAGTGGCGAAGGCATAGTCACTGGTCACTGAACAATACCGGCTTCAGCTGATAGCAATCCACAATCACATCGAAGTAAAATAATAATAAAAATGCCTACTAAACCGAAGTTTCAAAACAAAGAACGTGCAAAAAGCAGAGCTGCAAAATAATTAATTAAGCTTCACCTCCTGTCGTTTCTCTAACTATCCCTTTTCTATAGTTCAGGCACAATGCAATGCATGTGTAGGGATCATCTCCTGAGTGCTGGTCCAAGATACAAAAAAGAGGGTAATAGTAAAAACATCCTTTTGTCTGACAACGGACTACTTCAGATTTTGTGGTATTATAATTATAAGACAATGAAAATATGACAAGAATAAAAAAACCAAAAATAAAAAACTAATGCATTAAATATGACAGATTTGTATAGGATTGAAAAATTAACCAGCAAAGCATAAAAATTTAACATATAAAATTCCTACTACTTTCAACAAAAAAAAAACAAAACTTTGGGGGAAGAAACATGTATGTATTAAAATAATGTACAAACTTTTTTAGGAAATAAACAGCAGTATGATCATTTATTATAACATCACAGTGGCTAGGAGGAGTTCACCGTAACAAAATCATGTTAACCAAAGGTAGAGCAAAAGAAAAAATAAGAAAAATAAAACCACAAACATTTTTCCGTATATAAAATATCGTTGCTCGTACGAGTATATAAAATGTATCCACAGAGTTGATGACCCTTATGTGGGTGTAAAAATATTTTAATAGTCCCAAGACAAAAATTTTTTTCTTTAACCTGGTTATAAGATGAAATAGTTTACGAGTAGAGTAAATGGGTTTTACATATTTTTTGTTATTTTATTTTTGACATTCCTTATTTGTTTTTTTTTTCTCTTTTTTTTGGCAAATTCTTATTGAATTAAGTAGCTGACATGTCTTGTGCAAAATACAAGAAAAGGGAAAACGTGACAAGTTATTAAAATTTCTGTTGGCAGTACAGCTGACCATTACAAAAATCATACATAAATTATAAAGTCTATAAGCAATTATGAATATAATTTGGAATATAAATAATATAGAAATATGTATTAACTTAATCCGATAAGTCAATGTGAGGATAAAATTTGTTAATATCTGAAAAATTTTTGGAACGGGTCAAAATTCGAGAAATTTTTCCATGAGCTGCCCGTTTGGAATATTGATATTTACTGACTGTAACGACAAATACAATCCAGTTTTTCTTGAAATAAATTAAAAAAAATTACAATGCTAAATTCTTGGAGATTAACAAGCACCAATGCACGATGTAGCGGCAGATATATTTCTTAATTCCCCTGAAGATAATAAAGACAAAAAAAAACGAAATGTTTTTGCACTTATTCAAGCTTTTTAATATATAAGTTTTACCCAAAATACGAAATTCAGAGTTATATGCAAGAAATGCGTTTTGAAATTAAGTTTTTTTGTAGAAATTGATGATTCACATACTTGATACTTCTTGAAAAATCCAATTTACTTCTAACACCCTTAACAGTATGGCAAGGTACCAGGATACCTTCATACAATTCATATAAATAACGATCATTACGAATATATTTTTAGTGGAATGTTACTCATAATAAAACAATAATGGCGATGGTCGAAGTAGTCTGCACGTTGACTACGAAATGAAAAATTTCCTGGGTTCAACCCCAGTTTCAGACTCATAAAAACATCTCGCATTTTTTCTGATGTGCATTTGTGTGGCTTTGTGACAGTTGTTGTCGGAAAGTGTCCAATCCACAGGCACATCAGAACGCCCTCCTTCGTCGGTTTTGTGTAGCCCCGGCGAAGTAAAATAATTACTAAAAATCGGCTATTAAAAACAAAGCTTCAAGAAATTTTTATACGTCTCCTTGACATCAGAGACGCCACAACACTGCTGATAGTGAAGCTTCACCTGCTATCATTTCTCTAACTATTACTTTCCACTAGTTCCAGCACAATGCATCGCATGTGTAGGGGTCATCTCCTGAGTGCTGGTCCAAGATAAAAAGAAATAAATAAAAGTCGATATTAAAATGACAGACTAAAATATTTATTTTGTGAAAAGAAAATAAACGAACAAAAGCTCTCTTTTCTACCATGTGAATGGTAAAAAAAAATACCCCAGGTACCCGGGTACCTATAGAAAAACTATTGGAAATCAAAATATCGGTAACAATGCATTAAAATTTTACTTCAAATGTACATGTAGTGCAAATTTCAAACTAATTTTACATGATTTTATGCATGATTTTTGTCTAACACTATTTCCATATACATATTTAGTTACCCGAGTGTAATATATTAAAGGTGTTTTTTTGGCACTCACATAAGGGTTAAATTCTTTCGCGCATCGTTGTATGAATTATCGTTATTATAAACATCAAATGTGACATGTGTGTTTTTGTTAATTTAATTTTCCAAAACTTAATATTTGAATGAAAGCCTTGAATATCACGAAAAATTAATATAGGGTGGAGAGAGAGAGGAGAGTTAAATTTTGATTGAAGATGCTGTAAACAGATTGTAAGAAAAAGAACTGATGTGCATTTTGTAAGCAAGATAAAATTAACTGTCATACTGCGCTCACTTTTTTGACATTTCAGTATAGTCGGGCAAATCATCACAACTAGATTGACACTTGAATAACAATACCAAATTATCCATATATACTTTGACAACCACTTGGCAAAATTTCTTGTCTTTTTTGGGGCACATTAGTGTTCATCTGATCAAGCGATAACTTGATTTTGAGCAATGGAGATGTCAGTTAAGCTCCAAAGGTCATGCGAATTTAGACCTATCAATTCAATCGGTCGAGGCAGAGTACATAACTCAACTATGTAGCTATTTCAAATTTTGGCTGAGTAGTTAGCGTGTTGAATCTGTAACTAGAAAAACCGCGGTTCAAATCGCCGATCACACCAAACATGTTTCTCTTGCACTTACAGCTCCCTACTTCATCGCTATGTCAGCAGTAAAACGTCGGCAAAGTAAAATAATAAATGAAATAGTTATCTTTTAACTTAGGAATTAATGCGTCAACGTAAAACCTGGGGTACTGGAACTCAGCTTTACAAATTCTAAAAAACACGTAACTGCAGAATTGTAAAAGAATTAAACTCTGTCTATCTAAGAAAAAAAATATAGTGACTTCTACGATCATTGGCGTAAACAGATTTATTTAAAGATTGGCTCTGTAACTAATTTCCACCAACCTTTGCTAAAATGTTTTTTTTTATTTTTGCATCTTAGTTATTACAAATGTCCCTACGATATGGATACATTTATTTCTATTTAGTTCTAAATTTTTGCATAGGAAAAGTTTGTGACTGTTCTTTGTTAAATAGTGCTGAAACTTATCCTAAACGCAAACCAAATACGTGGTGTTCTGTAGTAATTATATAATTTAATTATTTCTTCACATGAATTATAATTAAAAGTGTTTGAATAATTTTAGCCAATCATACTCTTGATTTAATAAAATTAGGTTTCTATTCAACTGCGGGTAATTACAAGCAAAATCAGTCATGAACATTTTGGTCTGCCTCTGACTTCAATAAAATTCGCTGTAGCTGTTATTCTGGTTAAGAAACCAAAAAAAAATTTATGCCACAATTTCCGCTAAAATTTCCGAATCATTAGACTTTTACCACTTGCTGGGAAGTCATCATATGATTTCGGTAGTCTCGTTGCAGACGCGCATATGGCAAACTCGTATTCTCTTACCACGTTTGGTGATATCTACGAAAAAGAATGTTAATTTGTCTCCAAATGGTTTTTTTTACAAAACCTTACTGTTTTTTTTTTTATTTTACATTTTCTCAATTCTCTGTCGTATGGCTTAAAATTTGAAAAAAGACCATATGTTTTTATATTTTTATTTGTATTTTCTTTATTACGAATAATTTGGAATTCATTTATTTTTATTCCGCGAAATTAAAAAAGTATGGAATTTTCAATTTAATACGAAATAATTTTTATGTTTTTCATGAAGAGCAGTTTTTATTCAAATAGTTTGAAAATTTAATTGAAATCAGAATTGAATTGATATCAAATATAAAAAAGAATTTTAAAAAATGAGAATCCTTTGACCATCTAAGCCATTAGATATCTAAGATCATCTAAGATATTAAGAGTATTAAAAAACAGTAGAGATTGTTCGTAGAATAATAAATATTTCTGTGTAGGTGATAATAACTTATTGAATTTATTGAACAAATTGTTTTCCTCGTAAGCTGCATAGCTTATTTTCAGTGTATGTATGTATGAAGTGGTAAACCCGAGAAACATACAAACATACGTACATTTTTATAAACACAATTGATCAAAAATTCGTAAAAAAAATTTAGCCAGTTGATGGTTTATTTACTTAAAGAAACGAGAGCCACAGGAAATGCAAAAATAGTAGAAAACTAATAAAATAAGGGTTAAACAATAATTCATCTACTACAGTGAAAGGAAGACAATAAATTGAGCTCTGACAAGAACAATATTTTGAGCCTTATTTTTTATTAAGAAAAAAAATTTACATGTAATAAAACTACAAGATAATTTATCAAACACGAAGATTTCTCTAATAGATTGAAAAGAAACCCACATCTCTCTCGAAGGGGTAAAAATATAAATATGTTTAATAATTTTTGAAATGTTTCAATTGAAAAAAATTAATATATAATTTAACATAGAAAGGCTTTTTTTTTGCTTATTGTGATAATTACCTGATACATCATTGATAACAAAAATTGCTGTATTATCTGCGATATTCCGTAGAGGATTTAATAATAAAAGCGACATGAAAATTTAAATTTTGTCAAATGTTTTTCGTTTTCTGTAAGGTAAGAAATAAGATAATTAAGGCCTTGAGCTAATTATATACACTTTTAAAATTATCATGTAAATTAATTGAATTTTAAGAAATACATTAATATATGTAATTAGAAGTGGTGGTCAGTAACAAATTTAAAATTAAATATTAAACCTATTCCGCTATGTGATATGTGTTTTTTTTAATATATGAAGTGGTGCTTATTCTCGTGCACACACTGTTATTTTTTGGGTGCAATTTTTATGCTGCACTCCAAGGAACTGGCAGGATCATTGGCAGGATCATTGGCAGGATCGCCATGTAGTGGAGCAAATGTAGTGGACTCCTGGCGGGATCGCCATGTAGTAAAAGAATGGCAGGATCGCCATGTAGTGGATACCAATAAAAGAATAGATTTTATTTAGGTTTTCTGTGAGCTCCATAAAAGAAGCTCACTTAAATATTTATTTGATTTGACTTAGAGCTCCTTGTGAAGCTCGCTAAGTCTTGTTCAATTATTCTTCTTGACAATTTAAAATTAACTCTACTTATATACTAACTTATGAGTAGATTCTAGATTTACAATTTGAGTGACATTTCATAATGCACTCAAATTCTTATGCCTAAGTTTTTTTAAAGCTATACGTATAAAATAAATTAAATCTACCAGGCAATCATGAATTTTGAGTGATTTCCTAATTCATGATTGAGTGGTTTAAAATTATTAAATATAAATTAATTGTAAATATGAAGCCTGGGAATTATCAGTGTAACGTGATTAGGGTAAAGTTATTTTAGCCGCTTGCCGCTAACAACAACAACATAAACAAATGTGAACTCATATGCATTCCATATGCAATCCAGACATTACCAAATATTGCACTTGAGAAATTTGGGTTATTTGTCTTAGTTTAATGTAAATGTGTCGGCATATATAACTGTTTGTTGCGTTACTTGTGTGTCGGCTGTATTAACAAACTGTGCACGCTACAGTATCAATATGGAAGAGTAGCCAAAGTCGATTTACGTTCTTAAGTTATGTAAATATGAAAATCATATTAAATTCTAATATTTAGATCATTTATTAGAAGATAAAATAACATATTTTCCTATTATTGGGGAGATTCTCATAATAGAAATTTATAAAATTAAATTTTTTAGGTTTCAAAGTAGTTAACTAGCAATCGTTTGCATTAAACTTAAACTACATTGCCGAAGAAGTAAAAAAATGTTGCCCAAATGGTAACAGAATTATTGCAATATCTTATTTATCATTATATTGTCGTAGGACGTACCAAATTAATGCTATAAACACAACTGGGACGAACGACGAATTTTTCGTAACGAATATTCGTCGTTGTAAATAAAACACATTTGTCTAAATGAAAATACACACAATATGTACGTTGGACGAAATACGTCGTGCACAACGAACTTTGCGATAGGTTTATTTCTATTTCTTACGCCGACGAATGACGAATAAATTGGTGCAGAGTGGCCGTTTTCCTTTTACATTTTTTAGTGTATAGTAAATAAATTAACTTTTTGCTTTAAGAATTGTTTTCTTTTTTATTTACAGGACATAAATTCAATAACCACTTTTTTAATTATATACAGTATTGTTTTAATTCGTTTTTGTCATTATTTTATCTTCTCATATCAATGTTTTTTTTTTTTGTTGAAATATGGTCACACTGTCACCTGCTAAATGTAAACAACAATGTATTAGAAAATTCATTAATTAATGAAAATTGGTGGAATTTGATTGAAATAAAAGTTTCTACCATCATGAACATGATGTTTATAATTTTAATAAGGCGCTCAAAACGTAAAATGTTTTTGTTCATGTTTTAATAATTTTTATTTATTTATGTATCTAAATAACATATAATTTTAAATGACATTAACAGCTGTTATTTTCGCTCTAATTGTGTCTTATTCGACGAATTTACGCAACGAATTCTTGATGATAATTTCGTCGTGCTGTGCGAAGTTCGTCATTCGTCACAATTGTGTTTATACCATAAGTCATTCGATTCGAATTGAAATTTCAGAAAATATTTTATAGAAATGTACAGAAATTTCGTTCGATATCGAATGTCATTTGGGACCTATTCTTCGGCCCACGTCTGCCTTACGATTATCTATCTAAATATTCACTTTGAATAACAAGTAGTAGTTTTTGCATCTACTATATGTTCTATCTATCTATCTATCTTTTCGTCAGCCAAACAGAAAAGTCATCATCTGATAGCCCAATACTTACACACAAATGTTTTTTATGCAAGAATGATTAAATCGTTGGAAATTGAAGGTCAATTAACAAAAATCCTCACAGAAAGCAAGAATGATGTAAACGTTGGAAATTGAAGGTCAATTAATAATTTCCGCACAGAGGAAATCATATCTTCCCATTCGAATAATAAATAAGGGAAAATACCGTAAAGTGAGCAAACAGAGTAGTTGAAAATTCGACGTTTTTAAGGACAATGAAGTAGATCCGTTGTAAACACTTTAAATTGCAGAGGCCACGTTTGATTAAAAAGTAGCAGCAGAGCATCTCCCAACCTCGTACGAGAAAACTTGATTGCTTAAAACTGCTGCAAACATGAAAACTTAATTATATTTTATTAAGCGCAGGCCAAACATATTATTTAACTTTTTCTGAACGTTATTTAAATACTCACTAATAGACTTCATAGTAGCAGTCTGTATTTTTTTCCATTCACTGAAAAACTTTGTAAATTTGTTAAAGATAAGCTAAATATATTGAAATATAGAACATTTATATTTTTCTAGCACAGTGTTTGCAGCCATGGCGTACTCGTATAGCGACGGCAAAGTAACATTAATAGCGTCAAAAGGAACAATTGTAAAATATTTTCTTTTATTTATGCCACTTCCGTTTTATGTGGAAATATGAGCATGCAACGCAATATAAGAAGGAGGCAAACATTTCCATATATTTGATCATAATACATGTCATAAAGCAGGACTGTATGTATAAATAATTGTAAGGGCGGCATTTATTGGAATATCCTTCGAGGAAAATATATACTTGAGGTATACTGAAATAACGAATACTCCCACGAAAACATAATCCTCACGACTTCCTACAATTTGACCGTCATCATCGTTGATGATGACATGTGTTATTTTGCGGACAAATATTTTAACTCTTTTTAATAGGAATTTCTTCAATTGTGTATAAAGCAGCCAAAGAAAATAAAATACAATAAATATAAATATAAAAAATACCCATGTAAATTGAAAGTTTGTTGAGAGGAACATCAGTGATATAAAAAAATCACTGTAATACTATGTTCAGACATTCATTCTTAATTGAGATACTTTAAGCAATTTAATTTAATGTTCAATTAGCATGGAAAGACCAACGTTTTAATGTATAATGATCACATCTTTTTGGTTTTTTTTTACATACCGCTTTGATATTCGGCTTGCCATTGTACAGAAATTTTTCTTTTCACTGAACAGACTTCCCAGTAAAAATACTTTTTACGTTTTACCTTTTTAAAACATATATTTTACTTGAATTCGTGAAAGCAAAATAAAACACCGAATTATGACGTTTTGCCTTTTAAAATGTGTATTATTTTATTTAGTACAATTTATAATTTAGTGTGATAAGCTTTTTTTTTTTATTATTCTTTTTACTTAATAATTGCTTCACAATGCTATTTTCATTAAATAATATGCACAATGTATAATTATTTTCAGACTAACAATTGCTCACAATCAGCTTTATTTATACTCTAGACATTTGTCAATTAGAGTTATTACAACATCCTAATAGTCTCTAGCAACTTTGACGTTTGTGTAGAATATTAAAGAAATCCGTTAATATGAATTTACATCTGTATTTGTTTGATAATTATCTTCATCTTTTGCTTATATAATCCTACTATTGTTGTATCAGTGAGAATGTGTGTTGGTCAGGCTATGTAATTGTTTATTAAGTTTGGTATATGAGTTGTGTGTTTGTTTATTATGATGTGGACAAAAATCCAGAACATTTATACGCGGGTGATTTACAAAATGCTATCAATAAATGCACTTCCGTAACAATACGTATGAGAAGGGTAGCATTTCAAGGTTTTGCAGATGTCATAGCAAAAATAAGAAAAAATGGGGAGCTACCGAACTCTGATGGCCAAAGTTATATAGCAAATAAAAACGACAAAAAGTTAAAAGTTCTTCCAAGGGAGAAATTATATGTGTTCAAATATACCATTTATACTGAAATAAATTGTTACAGAAATATTTTATTTTTATTGTGTATTATGACACCACCAATTTTATAATTAAATAATTTATTTAGGATTCCAAAATTTCCTTCTCTCAAAATAAGTCAGTAAATGCAGGTATACACTGAAATACTATTACAAAAAAAATTAGAAAAATTCATACTTCAAGCCTACAAAATCAGTAGAACAATTAGGGTAATAAGTTTAAATAAATACTGGAAAAAAAGTGGTTACTTAAATATTTATAAAGGAATTAATTGGCTAAAAATGTGTATAAACACAATTTCCTAATTCTACACGAGTATAAGAGAAATGATCTTCAAGAAGATCTACCGCTAATCAATTACTAAATACATTCCTTTTTTAATAGTTAGTATTTTTAGCATAATGTCTTTACTTTCAGTTTATTTTTTAACCCAATAAATAAACAATATTTAGTCATTGTTGTTTAGTAAAAAAATTTATTTAAACTTATAAATTATAGCGTAGCATTTTTCCGACCGTACTTATAAATATAAAAAATTTGGTTTTCTCGTGCCATATTATTATACAGTTTTAAATCTTAAAGCTTTCTGTGTGCACAAGAATGCAGCCATTATGCAGCAATATATCATATACTGCAGGTATAAATCGTAAGGTGCAAATCGTATTTGAATATAAAATTCTGAATTAATAATATTTTCAAGGGACAAAAATTACTAGAACAATTTTTTTTTACACCAAATCTTTTTCAATAGCAAACAGTTTTTAAATGTTCTAAAAGAATAAGAAAATCTGTATTCTCTAGTTCCAGCTATTGAATTTCTTTTATGAACAAATACTCAAATAAAAAAGTACAAATGTACACAAATACATACATACCCAAATATATTTCTGTCTTTCCTATCTATATTTATTTTTATAGATAAACGCCCTGATAGAACATGTGTGTGCGTTCGTATTAAATAATCCTTTAGTTTATTCCTGTAAATTATTTTCCATTGCGATAAAACTCTTAAGTATATAAATAATAAACATTATGCTTTGCCTGTATTAATAAATCGTTGTATACTAAAAAATGGACAAAATAATAAAATATATAAAATATGAAAGAAAACATTGTTTGTAATAGAAATTGGTTCTGGGTATAACGAATCAAATGTACGTTTCACAGAGATAAAATATTTTTTTATTAAAATGACATAAATACATACAGTGAATCAAAGTAATATTGGGACAAAGCTAAAATGATTTATGTGGAGATAATTAAGCACTATGTTAACTGATTTTAATGCAAAATTTTCATGCTTTTGTGTAGCTAATACTGTGCTAATTGCCATCTCAAAAGATTATGATTCTTAAGTTTGTCAAAATTAATTTATAAATAATTATTCACAATAAGTTAAAAATGCAGTACAAAGTAATAATGGGACAGGTGCCAGCACTATATAATCTTGGCTTTATAACGGAACATTTTGCAAAAATTTTTTGTTTAAAAGTTGCTAGAGTGTATTACAGATTAATTTTTGATAAGTTTTTAAAGAAAATTAAAATATGGCGCCTCGGGGTTCACAAACATCGCCGCAAATCAGAAAACTGATATTAGAACATTCGAAATCAGGAAAAACCGTGAGAAATATTGCGGAAATAGTAAATAAACCAAAATCTACAGTGTTTAACATCATAAAGCGATATGGAGGTACAGAAACTTTTCAAAATGTAGCAAAACCAAGCAAAAGAAAAATATTTTCCGACGCGGATGAACGATGGCTTATGCGACAAATCAAACAAAAACCCTACTTAAGCGCTCTCAGACTTGCTGCTGAAGCGGAAATACATCTAGCAAAGAAAGCTAATCCCGAAACGGTAAGAAATGTGTTAAGGAAACACTATTATAATGGCCGGGTAGCTAGGAGAAAACCTTTTATTAATAAGGTTAATAAGCTTAAACGAGTGCGCTTTGCTAAAGACCACAGAAACAAGGATTTATCATTCTGGAATAAGGTAATATTCACTGACGAAAGCAAATATAACATATTCAGATCGGATGGAAGGTCATTCGTGTGGAGAAGACCAAATGAAGAACTGTCAGAAAAAAATTTGAGACCTACTGTTAAACATGGCTTGGGGTCAGTTATGGTGTGGGGTGCAATATCTGCAGCTGGTCCCGGTAACCTTCACATTATTGAAGGAATTATGGATCATAAATATTATATCAACATCCTGCGTGCTAATCTTGCAGAAACAGCAGAGAAATTGGGACTGGCGAATGATTATTACTTCTACCAAGACAATGACCCCAAGCATAAGGCTCACAATGTAAGGTGTTGGTTGCTTTACAATTGCCCACATGTGCTCGAAACGCCTCCGCAATCACCCGATCTCAATCCGATAGAGCACGTATGGGCCTATTTAGAAGAAAAATTAAGAAATTACCAAATAAGTTGCAAATCGGACCTAATTAGTGCTTGAAAGAGGAATGGGGTAGAATAACCCCATAATTCTGTCAAAAACTTGTGAAATCTATGCCGTATCGATTGAAGGCTGTAATAGAGAAAAAAGGCCTTCCAACTAAATATTAAACATTATATATTTAATACTTAACTTGTTACTTTATTACATTGTCCCATTATTACTTTGACAGGATTTTCTGTGTTGTTTTAGTTTTTTTGTTTTTATATCCCAGTGACGGTAGTCAATGTATTTTTTATTTATGTTCTTAATAAATAATAAAAATAATAGTATAAATATAATTTTATTTTCTTCTTAAACCAATAAGTTCAAAAAAATAATTCGAAAGTTATTGGATAAACAGCTTGTCCCATTATAACATTGAGTCACTGTATGTATATAACAATTTTGAGGGAATTAACGCCTAGGCCTTTTTTTGCTTGTTTACCAACATAAACGAAAGACTTTACGAGACCCCACAGGAAGTAATTGAGCGTTGTCGCACGATCTTTACGAAATCAACTGTCGACTGTTGTAGTCTCCGTATGGCACCGAGCCCGAGCGTTTTAATGTCATCTACTTTTTCAAACAAACAATCTTTTATCATGATTCGATAAAGATATCCATTGACCATAACGAAAGTTCAGGCTTCATTTTTGAAGAATCCGATAGAGATAGAGCCCACCGATACCTTCAACGTGTAAACCGCACCAATCGGTGCACTTTTCTCAATGTAATAGATTCTATATGCTCTGTTATAGATTTGTTTTCACTCCGAGCTATCTACAGTTCAATGGATGGCTTGTTTAGATGGATGGTTATGCGTGCCTTAGAAATCACAAAGTCGTCCATAATTTTTGTTTTATAGCAGCGTTGCAGTGCCTTAGATGTCGAAGAGACGTATTCTGTTTTAAAGCTTTGTTTTTAGTAATTATTTTACTGCTTAATAATTTCTTACTTACTTTACCTAAGAAGGAGTACGCTCTGATGTGTATGTAAATTTACAAATATGTATATGTGAAATTTGTACTACTTTATACAGAATCTAAATGTGGGTGGCATTACGCCGGCTTTATATTGAACAGTATGATGTATGGAAACTGTAAATTATTTCTACAGTACCTAATTTAATTTCAATGGCAAAAATTTTATTAATTAGTAAATCAATTTTCATTTATAATTATAAGCATATTGTAGAACAATATTAAAAAAGAATAAATATTAATTAAAAGTTCAATGATAAATTATTGAAAAACAGGCTTATCATAAAAGCAATGTCATAATAATGTTATTATAATAAAATTTATCAGAGTATCTATAACAATAATTCAACGTATTTTATTTCCATTTCGCGAACACACATAATAATAATAAGCACGCTGACTACCGAAACCAATGTCGTCGGTTCGAGCCCAGTATTCGACTAGTTCAAAAAAAACATTTCGTATTTTTCTGTTGTGTATTATTTTGCCTTTTTGTCAGTTGTTGTGGGAAGTTTCAGTGGTGAAGGCATAGTCACTGGTCACTGGACAGTACCTGGTTCAACTAATACTAATCGACAAGTAATATCAGAACTCCCTCTTTCGTCGGTGTTCTGTATCATCATCGGCGAAGTAAATAATTAATAAAAAATTTTAAAAACAGAGGTGAAAATAAATTTACCGAGTCTCCTTGACATAAGAGGCACTGCAACACTGCTTTACACACAAATACGTTTGTGAAAAAAAATAAATTTTAATCTGTCTATCCTTTCACTACTAATTATCTCTGTTACTGTCACTATCTCTTTCCTAGTTGTAGGCAATCTGTAGGCAATGTCTGAGTAATACTTCTCTTTAATAAAAAAAATATATAATATCCTTTAAGTAACTAGAAAGTGATAAATTTATTAAAATATTATGCAAGAAAAAATGCCATGCCTTTCCAATTAAATTGCCATTCTCATGTGAAAAATGGGTTCAACCCCATTTTCAGACTCATAAAAACATCTCCCATTTTTTCTGATGTGCTTTTTTGTGGCTTTGTGTCAGTTGTTGTCGTAAGGTTCTAGTGGCGAAGGCATAGTCACTGGTCACTGAACAGTAACGGCTTCAGTTGTAGCCAATCCAAAGGCACATCTGTAACCCTCCTTCGTCGGTATTGTGTAGCACCGGCGAAGTAAAAATAATTACTAAAAATGGCTACTAAAAACGAAGCTTAAAAATTTAATACGTTTCCTTGAGATCAGTGACGTTACAACAACACTGCTACAACAACAAATAACGTGCAAAAAGCAGTGTTGTACGATAGTGAAGCTTCACCTCCTATCATTTCTCCTACATCCTTTCCTATAGTTCCAGCAAATGCACCGCATGTGTAGGGGTCATAAGAATAATTTTATTATAAAAAAAATGTAATATAAATATAATATAAAAAAAATAAAAAAAAAAAACAATTTTCCTGTAGAAGCTACACAAAGGAGTAGCGAAATATCGATAAAAAATAAATATTACATATATAAAAAGACCTACAGCTTAAATAATTAGTATAATTCATACAAAATAATCTAAGTAGCCTTTACGAAAATTATTTTATACAACAAATATTTTTTATTCGACAAAATAAGTTTAATAATATACATGAGAAAAAAACTGTGAAATTTTATTTATATAAAAATTTTTTAAGCACAAAGCCTAATATTCTTGTCAATGTAAATTTGTTGTTGCGTCTAGTTGTACTTAATTGTTTAATTACTAACTGTTCATTGAATAATTTAGTCAGCTCTTGCCTACCTTCTTGCAAGAGGCTTTGAAATTTTCTTAATTTAAAACGTCAAAACGTTATAATGATAGAACACACTCGTATATAAAGCAACTGTGGAAAGTATTATTTCTATGGAAATCTAAAGGAATTCTAAAAGAATGCAAAAATCGCACACACATACACTTTGTAAAAAAAATGTTTTCAAATGAAAAATTTTTTAAGAATTTAAATTTAAATAAATATTTACAACAACAATATCAATATATTTGTGAATTTTTTTTTTTACAACTGTTGTTTTGTATGTTGTCGACAAGCAGGCGTCGAAACTTTGACAAATTTATGAACATATTACAACAACAACGCTACAAAATAATTTTGCATACTTTAAACAGTGTAAAAAAAGTATTTTCAAAAATGCAAAGACAAGAAGGAACCGTTAGTTTTTTGCATATGTATTGCGTATAATAGTTTTATATGGACGCTAAGAGTAGCAGTTGTCTTTTATTCATTAAATTAAACACATAGAATAAACAAATGATTACCCAATTATATAAAAACTATGCCAGGAAAGCGACTGAACAAAGACATTACCCAACTGGTGTATTTTAATTACTATAAAGGAAAATCTCACAGAGAAATTGCTGAAATGTTCTTTCTTAACCTAAGGACGGTATATACTGTTATTAACCGTGCTGAAAAAGAAGGAAAACTGAAACCAAAAGAAACACCAGGCAGACCAAAAAAAGTAACTCGCCGAATTGAAAAGAAAATTTTTGAAAATGATTGATGAGAATCCACATTTCAGTACTATAGGAATTGCACTTAGCATCAGTAATGAATGTGGAGTAAGTATCCCTCTCAGACTGTTAGAAATGTGCTACAAAACCATAAATACTCTTCAAGAGTTACGAAGAAAAAACCTTTGTTATCCGCGGTAAATATTGAAAAAGGTATAAGTTTGCCATTGAACACCTTTCTTTACCTCCGGAGCACTGGGATGATGTTATTTTTTGTGACGAAACGAAAGTGATGCTTTACTACCATGATGGACCTCAAAAAGTTTGGCGAAAACCCCTGGTGGCTTTAAAAAATAAAAATATAATACTCACTGTAAAGTTCGGTAAACTATTCGTTATGGTGTGGGGTTGTATTTCGAGCAAGGGTGTTGGCGAAATAAGAATGTTAGAGGATATAATGACCAAGGAAGTCTATCTAAACATTTTAAAAAAGGAATTGAGTGCAAGTGCTCGGAAATTCGGTTTTGTTGACCCAGAAAAGCTCAAGTATAAATTTTAGCAGGATAATGACCCACAGCATAAGGCATATATTTGTAGATCCTGGTTGTTATATAATTGTAGAAAAGTGATAGATAGCCCAGTACAAAGCCCAGACTTAATCCCTTTAGGAAATTTATGGGTCCACCCAAAGAAAAAAGTCGGAAAAAGGTCACCAAAAACAAATAACATTTATTAAAGAAGAGTGGGAAAAAATACCTGAAAATTATGATATACCAAAGTTTATCCATTCAATGTCTAGACGCTTAGAAGTTGTAATTAAAGCTAAAGGAGGGCATACCAAGTATTAGCACCCTCAAATCTTTTTTTTTTACCATTTAGAATAAATTTAATTAAATTTAACACAATTTTGAAAACATTTATTTTACAGCGTAGAAACTGATGTATTTTTTAAGTTACGATTATTATTTTGTTATTTAAATTAATTTTGTTTTTTTTTGTGCAAAGTGTTTATAAACATCTTCAATTGAATACATGAAGAAAAAAATTTAATAAAAGTTATATAATTTACTTGCAAATAAGAGTTTCTCTTAAACTTTTTAATTTTTCTAAGTTTTGAAAAGATTTTTTTTACAAACTGTATATGTATATATAAAAAATATGTGGTTATCAATTAGACTTGCATTGCGTTGTAGGAACGCCAAATATTGTTGAATGAGGAATAATAAGATAAATCAATCAAGACTTATTAGAGACTTGCAATCTCCAACAACTGTATAATCTTAACAAGTGCGTAAATTTCTCTCCGACAGATTGTTTAATTTTCCTTTGTTTTGGATTACTACAAGCCTTTTAACAAACCTAAAGTATGAAGTACTCATTTTCTAAATTCATTTTCTAATTTGTACGAAAAAAAAATTCATGCTTGAAACATTTTAAGTTTGTTTGGTAATAGAAATTTTCATAAAATTATATGCATTATTTTATTTAACCGCATACAAATTTTTTTCTTATAAAATAAATGATGCCTTTTATGTTTTATTGATTGATTGAAGACCTTTTTATATTTGTTCTTATATTATCCACTAGTATACACAACTGTATGAATGTAAAATATAGTTGTGTTAGTGTTGTTATAGAATATACAATAAAAATTTTTATACTTTTTGGTGATTTTCATTGTTATCTCTTTCATGTGCTAAATGTTTTCCAGTTTCAGTTGAACCCAAACCTTACTAGTGGCCTTTTTTAAATTAATAAAATAAAGAAAGCATGATGAATAAATTTATTTTGAATAGACGAACAAATCATTTCGCAATTTAGCGGACTTTCAATAAAATTTCTTCACGAATATTTCTAGAAAATTTTTCTTTCTTCCTTTCTGTCTTCCTTTCTGGCCAAAAGCAAAAGTAATTTAAGAACGAAATTGTAACATTTAATTTGAAATGATGCTCATTACAAAATTCTTCAACTAAAAATAAAAGAAGAACTAGAGGGTTTTTTTCCAATTTTGAATAGCATGTAAAACTAACCACAAAAAAGAGATTAACACTTATAAATGCTGGCAGCACAAAAAAGGAAAATGTGCTTTTAGATTGAAGGATGCCAAAATTATATATGTTTGTATTTACCAAGAGCATCACATAGCAAAGGACGAAGGAAGTATAAAGAGAAGCAATGAAACTATATAAAAAAGTGTTATTTAAAGTGTAATTAAATATAAAAATAAATGTGTATGTATTGGGCAGAAAAATAGTAATCAACAATAGAAAATAAAAATACAAAAGCGATTATAAGCATTAACAACTAACGACATCTACTTACATACAGCACTGCTGTGCAAGAAACATTTTGCCAGTACTGAGATACAATTTTTTGTAAATAGACAGGGCAGTTTCTGGAATATGAAAGTGTATAAAGTCAGCATTTATCTAAGCCAATGATGTCAAATTCAGAGACATGCATTCTCATCTTTTTTGTTTGTTACAAAAAATGTTAACATTCTGAATGAGACACTTTCGAGACATTCTCAAATCAAACGAAATGCGAACAGTAATGAGCAAAAATTGAAA
Organism: Dexiosoma caninum; assembly: GCA_963924685.1. Taxonomy (NCBI): domain Eukaryota; kingdom Metazoa; phylum Arthropoda; class Insecta; order Diptera; family Tachinidae; genus Dexiosoma; species Dexiosoma caninum. Next base: position 91,466,267 of record OZ004725.1, read on the forward strand.
AACGTATAAAAGTAAAAGGAAAACAGAAGAAAAAGAAGCAACATGTTCAACTGTTTGCAACATTAAACGGAAACCGGAAATGATACACAGAATGGCATTAGAATGCCAAGAGTTTGAAAAAGTGTTCATTGTGTGTGTGAGTGTCGAGAGCTAAATTGCAAAGAAGAACAAAAAAATAAAAATGATGTTTCGTATTGATGTCTTTTATCAACCACAATTAGAAATGGAACAAAATGAAACGCTTTGCCACATGTTTTGCCATCTATCCCCCGACGCCTTCAAGTAAGGCAATTAGAAAAGGGTTGACTGAACTCAAATTCTTCCGTTTTAATATCATCGTTGACATTTCTCTTTCATAAGATAACGAATGATAAGGGGTTGGTATTGATGCTAATTGTACATTCAGACAAAAATGTGTCCACTCAGGCAAATTCAATTAGATTTTTCGGTCAAAACTTTGAACAGTAATTAGCCAATTGCTTACTTTATCACAAGGTGAATAGATGTTGGTCTTATCGGCTACCAGCATCTAACATATATTAGTATCAATAAAATGATTACATGGGTGATAAGAACTACAAAAAGGGACGTTGATTAATACTTTCAACAACAGTAATTTACATGCTGTACGTCATTATTTTAGAAAAGTGTTCAAGATTAAAATTAAAATGGTATGGCAATTAAATAGTCAACCCTTTTTATTCATTTCATTCGCCCGTTTGCTAATTTAATGAAAGAAATGTTTAAAAATAAAGGCAAATTATTTTAAAATTGTATTTTAAAAATTTGTTACAGTTTTTAAAATCAAAAAGAAAATTCAAAAAGTCAAAAAAATTAAATTCAATTACTCGGTTAACTTTTATCGTGCACAGAAAAGACCCTTGAACAATTTTTAACGACATTTTTACTGAGATTGAATGTGTCCTGACAATAGATACCACTTGGCCTTGTGAGCATAACAAACATCGTCCGCGTGATTAAGGAACCAAAACTAAAGACGTTAAGTTTAAGGCAAGAAAGGCCTACATATTTTTTCTTCTGCCGAATATTTGTAAGTATATGAAATGAAGAAAACTAATACGAAAATTTTTAATGAATAGAACAACAATCATTTTGGAAAGCAACAGAAGAATATTTCAAGATGTTCATGCCCCAATGATTGCTGGAACAGTGTCTAATGACAAGCCATCATTTGCTCTACAATTTAGTGGTTTCGGCAATCAATCCACCAATTAAGCATCTTCCGTCTCCCCACTTTAACTTCCCCACACAAAAAGATTGCATGAAGCTTTAAATAAGCTCGTGACTGATTAAAAATAAATATATAGTTATTAAATTTTTCTTCCAACCTTTTAATTAAATGAAGACTAAAAAATTGCAAATATTTTGTTCATCAAAATTCAAGAATTGTATCCTCGAATCCAAATAAATAATAAATTGGTGTCTAAACATTCGGTGCTAGATACAATATGAGAACAGTTTAGACTCTGAATTATATAAATCACTTCTAAAATCCATAAGACGATAGGGAATACAGTTATATACAAGAGTATGTGAGCACATATGGACTTTCTCAAATGAAATGGTGTTCCAGCCACCATTCCTTTATTTTTGAACTGATTCATGACATTTTACGTAGGCTTGCTTGTACATTGCGGTAAGATAAACACAAAAATGCAAAAACTACTTGTGGGTTTTATGAAATACACTATTCATATAACCTTCGGAAATTTATAGATGCATTTCAGTCATAGTAGGTTTTTGAAAAATGTTATATTGACCTGTTCTTGAAGTTCTAAGCTTCATGAGGTGGTTCCATAACTAATTTTCAATCATTTATACTGATATATCACTAACCACAACAGGATAAGAGTATATTAATTATGTCAATTGGCTCCCTATAATGCCAGCTACTGCCACTCTCCTATAAACTTATAGAATTTTAACCTGTGACTATGTAAATTCTCTTTCGTATGACAGTCCCTTGGATTTCCTATGCAGCCGTAAAAAAGCTACACATAAAATTAAAAAATTAATTTATATTCAATGCATTTAATCAATCGTAAAATGTGACTACTTCTTAAAATTAAGTTAATGAGATTTTACTTCAATTTAAACAATAACAAATTCCTCAACCGAACCAATTTATTTTTCAACACATATTAGAACATTCTTTATATTTATATTTCCTTTCAGAAATATTCACAAAGTTAATACAAATTCAACATCTTTTTAGCCAACTTCAAAAGTTTTGATTTATTTCCTTAAATATTAATTTTCTTTTCTCAAGTTAAATTATTATACAATTCAACAGTTTATGAACTATCTACAGTACAAGCACACAAGTCACAAAACGGGAAGAGAATATACACGAGTATTTATTTTTATAATACAATGACTTGCGAGTTATGAATGTGTTAAGACGTGCATAAAACAGGCCCTCCACACATGACTACAGTTAAATATGAGTACGAGTTATAATAAATTGAAATAATAAAAACAGTTACACTTTAAAATATTTATACATTTCAAATGTGTATATCATGTAAATTACAGTGAGAAGGATATTGTATGCTACTGGCGACATGGGGGAACTAACAAGATACTTGCCGCTAAATCTATTTTCTGCCCATTTTTTGTATATTATGATCACTGTAATTTTACTTATTACTGAACTAAGAGTGTGGGATGCCACACACCGCTCGCTTCCCCCTTAACCAATCATTATAACTTCTTGGCTTTATTATGACATTATTGTGATCTTGATAACCGAGCCATTTGTACCAATTGGAACACTTTTACTATACCCAAAAAAGATTCAAATTTTACTTCCAGTATGTTAGAATTTTCTAAAAAGTGCCAAGAAAAATTTTAAAATTTTCTTCGGGAGTAGTAGAATGAGATTTAAGTTGTATTTATAGTTTATAATTTGAACAATCTATTTTTTTAAGCTTTAAGGTTTTTTCTATTTATATTGATTATTTCTATATATATTCTCTATATATAGTCTCGATATTTCGTTAACCTTCGGTTAACATCTTCAGGAAATTTTTTTTTTTAATTTATTATTATTTATTATTTAAATATTGAGAATATATATAGAGAATATATATAGAAATAATAAATATAAATAGAAAAAACCTTAAAGCTTAAAAAAATATATTGTTCAAATAATAAAAAAGGTTAAAAAAAGTATTAAGAAAAATATAGTTTATAATTTTATAAGACAAGTGCGGTACAAAATATCTGTTTTTACCCGTTTTCTCTAAAAGTACACATATCAAAAAAGCTTCAGACAAATGTCTACGTATTTTCGTTTACATTGAGATACATTTCGTATTTTAGTTATAACTATTTACATTAGATCCGGAGATCTCGAAATTGTTAATTTTACCCTTTTTTCCGAATAACATTAGATTTTTGAAATATGCCGCTCTAGTGGATTGAAACATCAAAAGAGGGAAGTACCCACAAAATTTCAAGTCTCTACGTTTGCCCGCTGGCCAAACAGTCAGTCAATAATATTACATGCATAACGTTGTATGGATTCAATTTGTGGGTGGCAATGGTCGATGCACGTTAACTACAAAATCAAAAATTTTCTGGGTTCAGACTCTTAAAAACATCTCGCATTTTTTCTGATGTGCATTTGCGTGACTTTGTGCCAGTTGTTGTCGGAATTTTTCAGTGGCGAAGGCATAGTCACTGGTCAGTGAACAGTGAACAGTAACGGCTTCAGTCGTATCCAATCCACAGGCACATCAGAACGACATCATTCGTATTGTATTGTGTAGCACTGGCGTTGTAAAATAATTATTAAAAAAGGCTAATAAAAACGAAGCTTAAAAATTTAATACGTCTCCTTGACATCAGAAACAGTACAACACTGCTATAAAACAAAGAACGTGCAAAAACAGAGTTGTAAAATAGTGAAGGTTCACCTCCTGTCATTTCTTCTACTCTCCCTTTCCTCTAGTTCTGGCACATGTGTGGTTGTCAGCTACTGAGTGCTGGTACAAGATAAAAAAAAAACACTTAAAGAAATTCAAAATCGACTTTTTGATTATAATTGTACTGTCCTAAAATGTTTACTTATGTTGAACCCGTGCACAGGTGAAATCCCTAAATACGCAATTCATTTCACTGGAACTAGATAGAGAGGGGAGTTGTGTAGTGAATAGACAGGAGTTGAAAGTAGTGCGAAGGAAAACGGAGCAAGGCCATCAACGCTAACTACTCAGCCATCACCAATGCCTTTAAAAACAACATTATTATCAATAAAGTAAAATAGAAAGCTTTTTCATTCGCCCGTAAAATATGTTCAGTGTTAGTTAGGGCTTTTTCATTTCATATAACGATGTATAGCTTGAATATCCTTTAATTACATATTTTGTAGTATAAAATATTTAACACCCTGTAAATTGCTTACGTATGTATCTGTACTATTGCAAACATAAATAAATTTGACAATTTGCGTAACACATATACATAGCAACATTTATATTTATAAAAGAGAGACCATACAGAAAAATGTGATTGTAACATGAATGTGTAAAATATATGCTTGATGATTTATATTTAACGTGATAGGAATTTTAATTACAACGCAAGATACTTTTAACAAAAATATAAAAGGAAGAAAACATCCCATTTAAATTATATTTATATTAATTTTTCCATGACTTGTAATACATACAGCCCGTAGAATCACCATGAAAGTAGAAGAAGAAGGAGCTTTTCAAAACGTGATTTAATTTCATTTATTTAATCGTAATGAAAGAGGACCTAAAAATACAAGCAAATGCACACATTAAAATAGTTTAATTAATTTAATGTTGTTTCTTTATACAATATATATTTTTTAGATGTTATTTCTGTTTGCAATTATTTTAATATCTGCTATTGTTTATGAAATTATGATTAATGGGTTTTTTATGATTATAATATATGCACACAAACATGGATACATATTTACCTGTACATGTGTTTGTGCATGGATTGGTATTTATATTAATTATTTATGTACAATATACTTGATATTAATTTCTAAATATTTGTACATTTATGTAACAAGCATATCGCACACTGAGTCACAAACATTCACAAATCAAAAATTTCAAATGATCATCCGAGGAAAAAACTGCTGATGTACAGTCCAACAGACAAACATTGTATGTCTCCTGTTTGAGAAGCAATTGTTTTAAATTTTTGCTGATTTTTAGAGAATTTTTTGCTACCGGTTGTGAAAAAAACGAATTAGATAAATTTTGGATTCCGGCGGTTTTTTGTTTAAGGTGCGATACATAAACATTGTATATGTTTTAAATACAGTGCACTCGCGATAATATGAATAACCCAAAATATTAATACATTTTCCTTTCATTGACTACTCTAAAATATGAACCTGTGCAGAGATCTAAAATGTGAAAAGCTTATTTTGTGTTTTCTTATCTAAACACTGTTGAAATCTGAATCAAAAGGGTAATGTTTAAATTCTGATTCAACTGCATAATAATTTGGGGATTTCTAGCTGTTTTCTTTAAAATTATCTTCCGCTGTCAACCAAAATAAAAAAAAGCAAAAATAAAATCACAGAATTTTTCGCAGAACTACTTTAAGTTTTTTAAGGATAAATTGTTGTTTTTTAATCCAATAAACATAAACTTTTATTTTTATAGAAGAAAAAAAAGAAATTAAATGCCATTCGCAAATATAAACAATCTAGCAAAAGTGAACTGGCTTTGTTTTATTTTGGTCATATTATCGCGAGTTCACTGTATATGTATAATTGATTAGACAGTTTTAGACTAATGATTTAGTTAGTATAGTTTAAAAATTATACTGAGTATTAAGGCCGTTACTTTCTATACTATGAAACCGTGCGATTATGTAAAAGAAAATCGTATGGAATATTGTGTTAATTCAGAAATTTGCAACAAAATGTTGCCACACTGTCATTGAAAAAAGATTTCATATTTTGCATGTGTTTGCGTTTGTACAATAAAACCAAAAATGCCTGGAACTTTTTTTGGCTTAGCTGTTCTGCAAAAAGAAACGCTGGTCGCATAAAAAATTATTCTTCTCTGAAAACGTTCAATACGTAGCGGGGAGAGAAATCTCATACGCACATGCGTACTCTTTTTACACATTTATTATTCCCTCATTACTTATGATCACTTTCCAGTCTTCATATATGAAAAGGAGACCTTTACCATTCCTTGGCGGATAAGTAAAGAATGTTATCTTCAGAAAAATAATTTAACTAAAAGACAAACATAAGTAAATTATCGAAATTCAATTCAACACGCATTAAATTAAATGCTCACATTTAGATAAAAAATTAAAGAGACCACGTAACACCAGAGGTGCATTCACTCTACATTACAAATGCAGAAAGAACGCACAACTGCAAAATTGTGGAAAAAATAAACCTGTAATTTTGGCTGTATGGATAATCGGCCAAATCCTAATAGTCCATTAGTCCGGCTTCAGCTGTAACCAATCCACAAGGTCATAAGGACGCCCTCCTTCATCGCTATTGTGTAACACCGGCGAAGTAAAATAAATACTAAAAAAATGGATTTTTAAACGAAGCTTGGAAATTTAATACGGCTCCGTCTTCGTCAGACAAAGAACGTGCAAAAGCAACGTTGTAAGATACTGAAGCTTCACGTCCTCTCATTTCTCTAATTATCCCTTTCTTCTGTCTGTCTTCTTCTAAGTGCTGGTCCAAGATAAAAAAGGCGACAAATGACGCAATGCCCAAATTGTTTATTGTAAAAAAAGGTGGCTGATTGTTCACCGACTTTGGGTGATTCAACATTTGGAGATATTAGGTTTTTGTGCATAATAAACTGTCCAAGTTGAAAGATTATTCCCTGGGACTTTTGTTGATTTTTCATAAAGAGGAATCAATGAGCGGTTAGGCAAGATATAATTCGTCAGTAAAGAACCTATTCGACATTGGCGCAAGAGAAAAGTTATAATACGCGTAGTTGCTATTTGATATTCCTGGAGAAGTAAATTTTTAAGCCCGGTCAAAGGACAGAAATGTTTTCACCCACGAAGGCTATATTTGGCATACGAACAAGAGAATCTTTATTCGCGGCTATGCAGACAAAATTCATCTGCGAACCCGATATTTGCAATACGAAGATGTGAAAATGTTTATGCCTGGCCTTCGCGCGGTCTTAATGATTGTAAAAAATTAATAAAAAAAAAAAAGTGGTGTTTCTTCATTCGGAATTTGGTAAATTTTTTCATATTGATTGTGTAGTCTTTCTCTAGACTATCACTTTCTATCTAGTGTGGTGCAAAGCATTGCATACGTAGGGGAAATAACCTGAGCACTGGTCAAAGAATAAAAAGTTATTATAATTTCTCACAAAAAAGTTGACCCTGGTAATACTCAAATGTTCACTCATATATATATATATATATATATATATGTAAATATGTAAATATGTATATAGTAAATATGTATATATATATGCACATAAGTGGCATATATAATTATTGTTATAATTAATGAGTGCCAATTTTTTTTTTATAATGAAATGAAATAATTCGACATTAATTTGCCAAAATACCACGGCATAAATTATTTATTAATTATTATGGATTAGTTTCAAAAATGTGTTAAATAAACTATTAAGTTAAAGAAATTAAATTAAATTACATGATAAACTTTAATGAAAAAAACACGACTGTACATACTTCAATCCTTTAAAAATTTATATTATCAGAGATGAAAGCAGTTTTAATGTATGAATATGAAAATTTTAAATATAAGAATTAAAATGTTCGAAGTTCTATTACAAAATGGTATGAATAAATTTTTAAATATTTTTATTTTGTGTTGTCCTTCGTCAAAAATGTATTAAACTCATTCAGATTATTCGTATTGTTCATCTATGCAGAAAATTTATAGTCGACTGATGGAAAATTATCTATGTCTTACAGAATACCGATTGGTGCTAATGTTGTTTTCCTGTTTTTAGCGATTTATGTTTAGTTCGGAGAATTAGAGAATAAGGAGGCTGTTTGATATTAACAAACACCAAAAAATTTTATTTCAGTTCGTTCGGTTTCACACATTTTTCCTCAAACTATTTATTTTATAACCAATATATATCACGGACTGTGGAAATGGTTTCAATTAGCCTGCTGCTAGGCAATTGCCATATAAAATTAACTGAGTCCTGTCCATGAGGTGTTATTAGGTACTTAGAAGATGATGGTTTCAAGCCATGATTCAGTTAACCAAAATGGTTCTGTTATGCATTGGTGCATATGCTAATATATTCACATCACAGCTCCCTACGTCTTCAGTAATTGAGAAATAAAAAAACGTCAGCAACATAAAATTATAAAAGAATGGCTCGCATGGAATCTAAAAAATATGCTAGAAATTATCACAAATATCGTGGCGATGGCACGATGGATGGTAGTCTGCACGTTGACTACACAACCAACTGGTTCAACCCCAGTTTCAGACAAAAAAATTTTTAAATAAAAATAAACATCTCGCATTTTTCTGATGTGCATTAGTGTGTTTTTGTGTGTCAGTTGTTGTCGGAAGGTTTCAGTGGCGAAGGCGTAGTCACTGGTCACTGAACAATACCGGCTTCAGCTGATAGCAATCCACAATCACATCAGAACGCCCTCCTTCGTCGGTATTGTGTAGCACCAGCGAAGTAAAATAATAATAAAAATAGCTACTAAAGCGAAGCTTCAGCACTGCTACGAGTATAAAAAAACAAAAGAACGTGCGAAAGCAGAGCTGCATAATACTTAATTAAGCTTCACCTCCTGTCGTTTCTTCTACTATCCCTTTCCTATAGTTCCCAGCACAATGCTTCGCATGTGTAGGAGTCATCTCCTGAGTGCTGGTCCTAGATAAAAAAAAAAAAAAAAAAAAAAAAGCGGTCAGCAGAAGCAATTCTTACATTGAGCCAACACATGTCTCTTTCTTTAATACCGCTTTCCATAAAGACGGTTACACATATTGTCACCATTGTTAGGCAGAGTGTTACTTCTCTAGGAGCGTGTCACTTGACTAGTTGTGTTATATTGTAAATAATTTTTCATTTATTACATATATTTTTTGTTTATAAATCCCTGTCTGCAAATAACATTTTAAATTTCAAATATCGTTTCATTGTATTTTCCCTGATGCTTGCGTAGTTTTTAAATATTTTTAAGAATTGCGAGAGAAATGTAAACTTAAATAACATTTTCAAAAGAAATTATGTTTTCGTACAAAAATTACGTTTTTATGAAAATCTTAAATGTTCAACAAGGAAATTATTAAACCAAAAAAAAAAGGTACCTCTTTCCTTTACAATAGACAATGCATATTTTTGTTGTTGTTGTTGTTATAGATATTTGTCAAAAGTTATAATATTTAACTCTTTTTACCAGGATTATTACCATAATATTTTCTTTTGAGCAACCATACCCTTTTATTTGGAAAAAGAAAAAAAGGAATTTATCGCTTCACTGGCCGCATTTTATATTTCATTTTTTTAAAGGAACGTAATCACTTAAAGTAATTAAAGTGTTTTTCTTTTACATTATTTTGTATTTTCTGTTGCTGTTTTCCATTTTTAATTTTATTTTCATCGCTGTACTTATTTCTGTGATACAACAGTAGCATGACCGTATTTTCAAAAGAATGGGATACGATTTTGAAGGTTGCTTTTTACTTGCCTTATTTTAATAAAAATAAAATAAAATAATTAAAATGTATATAAGAGTAAAAGAAAGAATAATATTGTAGAAAGCAAAAAGCCAAATGGATGAATGTCGGTATTCTGGATACAATTCCAACGAGAATGCCTTTCAGTATCGTATACTCTTAACAGATGTGTCCATTGTTGTAATTTCTTTTATTTATTTATTTTTTGAAACCAATAGTTTGGGAATTTATGGCATTTTACAGAAGTTGAGAAAAAAAACTGGATAATTACTAAAAATATACATTTATTAAATTGATTAAACTCAATATAATTTTAAAACTGGACTTTTGATACTTTTTAAGCTTGATTATGAGGGCATTTCCATCGCTACTATAGCTGAAGGTAAATATTCAGAGTACGAAGCATTAGTTTTAGAGGTATGATAGCATTAGCGGGAGTTGCAAATGTGACTGTGTTGTAAACTTGATGCTGTGTTTGCGGATCCCATAAAAATTTTTAGGTAGTTTTTTTCTAAATCTACTATTGTTATGCCTAATTTTTGTTTTTGTTTATCTTGGACCAGCACTCAGGAGATGACTCCTACACATGCAATGCATTGTGCTTCAACTAGAGAAAAGGGATAGTAGGAAAAATGAAAGGAGGTGAGGTGTAGCTTCATTATCTTACAACTCTGCTTTTGCACGTTCTTTGTTTTTAAAGCAGTGTTGTAACGCGTCTGTGTATTATATTTTGAAGCTTCGTTTTCGTAGCCATTTTTAGTAATAATTTGACTTCGCCAGTGCTACACAATACCGAAGAAGGAGGGCGTTCTGATGTGTCTGTGGATTGGATACAGTTGCAGCCGTAACTGTTCAGTGACCAATGACTAAGTCTTCGCCACTGAAAGCTGCCGACAACAACTGACACAAAGACACACAAATGCCCATCAGAAAAAATGCGAGATGTTTTTATGAGTCTGAAACTGGAGTTGAACCCTGGAAAAATTTTTCGTTTTGTAGTCAACGTGCAGACTACTTCGACCATCGCCACCAAAGAAGTTCGATTTTTGTTACGTTGAACCAGTATTAAGAAAATATTTTAAGTAAAAAAAGCTATATAAATTTAATTATAATATTTGGCCTCATCAAAGAGATGGTAATATTGAAAAAAATGTTTATTTTGTAATTATAAAAACTTAAATATTGCATCGGACTTTCTTTATGACATACCCCACCTCATAGCTATTGTAAAATTTTTTCACCGCATTCACGCCGGCCTAATTTAAATCGTTAAAATTAAATTATTTTTTTTGTATTTAAAGGGAGTAAAATTCTGGACAAAATGTACCTCCCTTTTTCATTTTTTAAATAGGCAGTAAAGTAATAGATATAGGGTTGCTCAAAAGTAATGACATAAATTGGGTTGACTGACCTTTTGGCATTTATTACAAAATACCACTGCTATGACATTTATGACATTTATAGAATTAGTTGTACAAGTGGACCATAAATAATAAATATTTTCATTTACGCCTAATGGGAGCATATGACATCCACAAAACATATCCATTTTACACGGTTTTTGCTCCCTCCCATGTTAGATCGTTCAGTCTGTTTGTTTTTGGTGTTCCTTGGTCGACCAAGGTTTGTTTATATTGGACCATTGCTCTGGGAAAATCCCCTACATATGCAATGCATTCCACTGGAACTAGATAGAGAAAGGGATATTATAGAGAATATACATGTGGTGAAAGTGGTGTGAAGATAGAGCTTAATTCAGAATTCTGCAGTAGCGTGTTAATTAGAAAGCATTTGTTGTTTTAGTTTGCCTACGTTTTATTGCCCAAATAGTGGCGGAGAGGAGAAAAGAGTAAAAAAAACTCAGAAAAAACTTTTTTTGACTTGAGAGGACTGAGATTCGTACCCGGGTCTTTCGGGTCGCAGACCCAACACGCTAACTACTCAGCCACTAACATCCTAATACTCTACTCTAGCGCCATACCGCTGATACTATTGATATTCCTCTTGATGGTATGTGTTATCTACCGCCATTTACTATTGCTTATCTCTTCCCATATGGGTTTCTAATTGCTCATGTTCCAGTGCTGTGTTGTTGAATTTGTTTATCCTGGACTGAGACACTTGTTGAAAATTTGTTCGTGATGATATTCGATACAAACATGTTTTCTTATAGCAGTATTGACTTAACACATACGTTGATTACTTCGTCGAAATGTTGCTTCCGTCCTGTTGATCCCGTTCTTCACATCTATGTCTGCGCTGTCCATTGAAGGCATGTTACTTCCCAGACAGCAGATGCTATCATACGTACACGTAGCTTTGTAGCATAATATTTTCCGTGCTAGAGTGTTTCATTCCCACGGATTTTGTTTTCTTATTATTTAACTCATGCGCTGCATTTTGATCCACTTTTTCCAAGTCTTCCAACTTGGACTACATTTTTAACCGACTTCCCACGTTATATCAGCATCACGTAGAAAATAATTGTTATAATTAAATTTGATTTTTAATAATGATGTATTTTTTTTGCTATAATATTTTTCAGACAATTCGAGTAATATTTTAAGCGTCCCAACTTTAGTTAAAAAAAAATATATTCAGTTATTTATATATTTTTTATTTGCCCTTATTTAGTATTATATTTATTAATAAATTCGATCTTAAGCAAAATGTTTATTTATTTTAATAATTAAAGAATGAAATATTTCATTTTATTAATTAAATTTTTTGTAACGAAATATTGGACAATTAATAAAATAAAATATAAAATTTTTTAATTGCTTAAATAAATAGACGCTTTGTTTAAAATTTAAATTATTAATAATGATATATTCAATTATATGAAAGTTTTTTTCTGTTTGGAGGGAATTCATATATTTGAGAAATAATACAAGGTACGTCATCATCTCTACCAGCTGCAGGTCCTGCCAGTCAATTGTTTTCTTTAATTTTTCAAGAACTTCAAGTGGTATTTAATTAAAAGTCTTATTTATTTATATTTAACGCACTTCAACGATAATATTCGATACAAAAATTCTACAATCATTAATTTATGCAAAATCTAAATAATTTTTCCAATTATCACTTGTCTTAAAATGTACACTTTCACAGAGTAAAAAACCACAAAGTATTTCAAGAAAATTATAGAAGACTGTCATATTAAAAATATGTTACACCGTTTTTAAATGTCAGCAAAATCTATTTATAATTAATTTCCTCGCCGTTAGTTTATCAAAAATTAATAAGCTTATCAAAAAAGTATTAGTATGGTTAATTGCAAAACTGTTTGCTTCTATTATTGAAATAAAATCCCCATTATTTTCTCAATCACTGTTGGTAATGCTGAAACGACTGGCCTTAAAGTTAAGTAATTGTGTATCTCTTATTATGTCAAAAATTTAATAATCATTATTCATGTCTAATGAAATGTTATGAGCACCATAATTAATTTCCGTAAAATCTTCAACAAAAATACATTGAATTATTTAAGTTCATCTCATATTTCAAATTTTCGATGCTTTATGTTTTATGTATCCCAAGACTAGTCATTTATCATTATGTACTTGTTCACTAAATGGTTTTTAAATATCCAATCAAGTATTCATATCATTAGCGTTTGCACACACACATATATATTGGCTTTATTGATATTTGCTGATACAACAATCGGAACTAGGCCTTTACTAAACAGGCCTTTCCTAAGTATTTGAAGTATATACTCGTCTATTGCATACTGGTTTTGCCAACTAGTTTTTACTCTTAGAAAAGCAATATAATTTAATTTAACTTTTGTCATCAACAAATATTGTAGAATTTCTTCATATTCATTTCAGATAATTTACACAAAAAATATAACTTTTGTTTGCCCAAAAGGAAAAAAATAGTATCAGGTATGTCACAAACTCGTACAAAAATGAACGTAAAACGCCAAAATGTTTTGTTTTTTTTAAATTTTCAAAATCAGCAAAAAGAATTTAAATAAAAAAAGCACTGTATATTTTTCTTATTTTCTATCAGAACTGCAACTATGGAACCACCAAGTTTTAATGTTTGACAATTTCTTAAAAGTCTAATAGTTTTTCAAGTAAGCTTTTGATTTATTTTCAAACTATGAGCAATTATTTCTATACTTAATAGAGATGTCATATCTAGAAATAAAAAACAAGGTTAAAAAAACCAAACAAACACTGTCCGATTTGAAAAATGTGTAAATTTTCATTCCCAAAAATTTTCTGACACACCTGTATAATATATTAGTAAGCACACTCTGTTTGAAATTGTGATATTTTCACCATTCATAATCAAATTAGTTTGTCCTGTATGTAGGTATGAGCAGATATATACGATAAATCAAAATTTAATAACTTAAAGGCTTAATACCATTAATCTGATATATTTTTATTATTTCTGATAAGGACATCAAATTAAATTGGTTTCTAAGCAAATTATGAAAGACAATGCGCAGCTGTAAAGTTGTGCAATAACTATGCTCGATTCCTTGAACATTGATCCAAGCAAAAAGTGCTAGACAACTCCATGATATGTGTAGCGTTATTATTCAAAGGAGATGAAGAAACAATTTTTTATGTACGCTCTTGCTTGAGATTGAGACAGTGACAAAAATAGAATAAACAAGATAAAAAAGAAGTCTAAAAGAACTCAAGATGGCAAAAGCTCAAAAATAGCTACAAAATTATATTTAAGCACTCCCACATTATGTGTACCGAATGGAACGAAGTTGTTTAAATAACACAAAAAATAAAATGACAAATTGAAGTTGCCAACAAGTTGGGTGCTCGTATTTAACTAAAATGCAATTATTATCATATATTCGTTATGTTTTTGACCCATCAGTTTTCTACAAGCAATGCGATTGTTTACGAAATCCTTTATTCCATTATTCTTTTTAGTTGTGCAGAAATAAGTTTCAATTTTGCATTTGATAATGGCACGTGCTAGTTTATTGTAGAACAAATTTGTGTGTTTTGGTGAATTCACGAACGATTCTATTTAAAACTCAGAGAAAAATGTCGAGGTAAGTTAACATCAAAACAAGTAAATATTTATCAACAATAAAACACAAGAATTATATAAAATATATAGAAAAATCTAAATCTGTGGCATATGTATCCCCTCAGTAACTTCCACTGGTTCACATTTGTTGCATTAGTGATTTTGCCTCCCTCTTTTACTTGTTTTGGCATCATTCTTTTACTGTTGTGTCAAGTACTTGCGAGACGTCCATGTCCCACGACATTTTTCTTCTCCTGGTTATCCTTTACTTAAACGTATCTTAGACATAATCAACCAACCAACCGAAAAAAGAACTCATATCTTTAAAAAAAATTCATATTGAAAAGGTTAAAGAAGAATGCTAAAAAAATTACGCTGCTATATACAATATTTTTCCATAGGCAACCGCGATCCATATACGCTAAAAGAATAATGGAATAAAAGATTTCGTAAACAAGGAAGAAGGTATTGTGGATATTAGATTCTGAGTGAGTTAGAAAAGGCCTTATAGAATACTTCTTCCCAGATAGTTTTTACTGCACTCTAAATACTCTGTACTTATCCAGACGATACACGAGGAATTTAGCAGATATACAAACAAGCAAATGAAAATTGTATGAGTTTTTGTTTAAGCGTGATTCATTTCTAATGAACAAGTAAAAATACAATACACAATAAGATTATGCATAGATATTCGTACTAAAAAGTAATAAATTCTGATATAATGGATTTTGAAATAATACCAGTGTTCGGAAACAAAAATTTTTTATAATTAATCATTTCTATGTACACATAGTTTTTGGAAAGTCAAATTGTATTTATTCTTAATTTCATGAAATACTGATATGTATAAATTGGCACACAAGAAGTTCTTTATCTACGCCAATAAAGGGAAAATTATTGACCAGTTTGTAGAAATTACTCGGCGAGTTTTCTAAGTGATACAGCAACGCTTGCAGCGAAAATTCCAAGAAAACTGATCATCAGTCCTGCAGTGGCACTTTTACTTATACCGAGAATATCTTTCAATGTGTTGCCTTCATTAAGAATTAAGAACATTTTAAATTATTATTTGGTTGTAATCTTTACGAAAATAAAAGTTTTGTTGTCATAAAATCGGATAACAGATATACATATTTATATCGCTCATGCGCACCAACTTAATTATCTTCTTATTAAAGCACAACAAAGTATGCAACAGTTTTTACCTAATTCGGATCCACAGTTGCACCAAAAATATCATTGATATATATGTATGTATGTACATGCATAAGAGCGTACAACCTTACAAAAAAAATTTTGAGCATTGTGCATAAAAAATTTTTATTTTTTCGTATGAGAAATGATAAAATCCAATACAAAAAGATTTAACTTTTCTCATTTTAAAATATTTGATTATTACTAAATCTAAATTAGGTCAAGGCAAAGATCGTAACATTTTTAATCAGTAAGAAGTAGGCATGAGACAGTATTCTAAGAAAACAAAAAAAATGTTAACTTCAATCTCTACCGACCTACACAGGTTAAACTTCTATCTAATTTGATAGGAAAAAATATTAATTCTTAAAATTTTTAAACTTTATTATCGCCACCATATTTGCAAGTTACCAATCAACTTGCAAATGAAATCTTCATTATAAAATGTTACTACAGTGTGGGCCAAAAGTAGTCGCCCGGGGCATAAGTAATCAGCCGATATTCTTTTGCTGTAATTATGGTTTAATACGTTTCTATATTAAACCTAAATCATCGCCTGTGCTTCAATTATTTTATAAACTATTTGTAAAACTATTCATTCAGTCCTTACACAAGACCACGCCAAAGTACATATATATAGCGTGATTCTAATATATATAAATGTAGGTGTTTGGACGTGTGCAAGTTTTGTTCAGACCACATTCGTTAGCTTGAAAATTTTATTGTTTTGATAAGCGTTTAGCTTTTTGTTATTTGTCAAATTTATTTTCGTGAAAATTTATTTATTTTTAATTATCATTGACGTGCCACAAAGCAATCAATAAAAGCTTTAGTTTACGATATTAAAAATTTTATGATGCCAAATTACAAAACGAATTCTCATATAAATGGCTAATTCTCATGGCTAGTTTATTGATATTTTTGTAGATATTTTTTTCATGACAAACTAAAATATATACAACTAACCATTTGGATAACAATTAAGTCCATTCAAAGAGATAATTTACCAGGTATAAATATTATACATTCATATTTATGCTTCGTTTTACTTCAAATATCATTAGTTAGCACACAAAATTGTTCAACCTGCCAAAATTATATTTAGAATTGTTCATTGTTGCTTAAAATATCAACCACATGATGGTTGTTGATACTCATTTACGCGCATATTTCATACATTGGAAAATTGCATTTGCATTTATTATCGTTGTTATTTTAGTAACAAAATATATTTCGTCAAATACTTTTCAACTCATTTTGCATCATTTTAACGTTTTTGCTAGTTGAGTTTAACAACAAAATAAAAAAAAAACGAAATTGCATCATTAATACTCTATACAGAAATTCTTCAAAATAAATTTTTTACTTTTTTTTCCTTTTTGTTTTAGTCTTTGAATTTTTATTGCCTCAACTGGTATAAAGCAAAATTTATAAAATTCTGTACAACATGTAAATTTCATACGCTTATTTGTTGGGAGTAGAATATTCGTTGCTTACATGTCGCCATATGAAATGCAAACAGCTCCAAGTAACAATATCGCCACAGAATACGAGCCCATTGAACACAACGTTCCTATAAACGGCGTCTGTAAAGGGCAAGCGTTAACTTAGTTAGTTCGTATTTTTATTTATCTTGTTAACTTTTTTCAATCTAACTTGAACGTTTTTTAATTTCATAGTGCGATATGTTAGCAGTATGCATGTTAGATCCTCATAAATAACTGATATACATACACACACAAAACTAATTTTTTTCTTTTGATTTGTTGTTGCTACAATTATTCATAGAAGTATGCATGCGAGAGTGTTGAAAGTTTATTGGTTTGAAATTGTAATATTATGCAAAATTATATTTACTACGACGCTGTTAATATACAATTGTAGGCGTTCACATATGCATACATATATACATACATACACGCATACTGGGAAACATAAATATTACATTATTCGATGATGGTGTTCGACAAAAAAAATTTTTGCAAGCAGTATTTGTAATAAAATTTGCTTTTTGTAATGCCTCAAATCGAAAGAGAAATGTACACAATTAATAAGAATATAATTAAAATGCGTAGCTTAAGATAATTGTAGCTGTGGCTGAAATTACGTTAAGGAGATTTGTTAAACAGAAATAAAGAATTTTAATTTAGGACTTTTGTCATTTAAAATGAGTCAGAGCAATATTTACGCTTGTTTTCAAAGACCTAAGCTGTGGAAAATTCTTCCGTTTTTTATCGTGAAAGATGTCTGCACATGCGATGAATTGGTCTGGAACTAGAGGAAAGTGATAGTGAAAGAAATGACAGGAGGTGAAGCATCACTATCTTACAACTCTGCTTTTGCACGTTCTTTGTTTTATAGCAGTGTTGTAGCGCCTCTGATGTCAATTAGCCGTTTCTAGTAATTATTTTATTTGCTGGTGCTGAAGCCGGTACTGTTCAGTGACCAGTGACTCCTGCACATTAGAAAAAATGCAAAATGTTTTTATGACTCAGTCTAAAACCGGGGTTGAAACCAGAACTTTTTGGTTTTGTATGCAACGTGCAGACTACTTTACCCATCTAGGTTACTAAAATTTAAAAAATTAACACGTCAACATAACACTAGTGACGTAAAAAGTGTGATTTACAAATTAATAAAATCCACAACCGTAAAGGAGTATAAGATTTAAGCCCTATTTCTATCACTTCACCACCTACCTCTACACTATCTCTTGCCAACTAGTTCCGGAGCTATGCACTCCATACGTAGGGAATATTTAAAAAAAAAACTTTGATATTTATGCGATGGCTTTTGTTTAGCTTTCTCCAGCTTTCGTTTGTTACCCACTTCAACTGTCCCTGGATGGGTTCATAAGCTCATAAATTAAACCGCAGTAAACAAGCATAGATTTTAGATTTATCATACCATTAAGAAAAACTCAAATACTTGATGCTAGAATTTATAATTTATAATATTCGTATGTGGAATAAAGAACCTGCACGCTGAGCGAAAAAAAAAATTACAAAATCAACAACGTCTGTGAACAATTTGGCAACCACAGTTGGCACTTTTTTTTGACAACGCTGTTTGTCAATTTGTAAACGAACGTGTATGAAATGAATTTGGTATGTTGTTAAATATTGGCTTTTGAGAACGTCCGTTTTCAAGTTATTATCGAATTATATGAATTTAAAATAAAAAATGTTTGAAATGTCAAAGTGGTCATCCTATGAGTGCTGGTCCAAAATAACAAAACAAACTGTTTAGCTGCTGTTGTCATAATAAAATATTACTATGTTGGTTTAACGATATCACCAATTTTAATTGTGGAGGGTTTTTCCTATGCTGAAGCAAAAGGTTTTTTAAAATTTTTTTAATTATGACTTTCTAAAGTTCAACACATTTATTGAATGTTTGGATACATGTTTTAAAATTTTTCAGCTCTATCTTTAAAATATCCTGAAGTGTACCAACTTCTACTGATTTCCATTCGAAAATATTTTTATGAAATTAATCGATGGTCAGCTAACATTACATCGCTTAACACTTTTTATCAAACTAAATAAAACTCTAATCATGAAATGTATATTGCAAAATGTGTAAAGATTTTATTTAAAGGAACCCGGTATAAACAAAACTATTACTAAACTACGAACAAAGTGTCTGTCAATTTAAATTTTTTAAGCTCAACGTTTTATAATTCAAAATGAAAATGTTTATATTTTGTGTAACACAATTTGTAATCCTATGAAGTTGAAGGACAAAATTTACTTAATACCAGATTTATTTTTTTAATAAAATTGCAAGAGGACCGAAATTAAGAAACCGACACGAACGTTGTCAATTTGATACGGCTTTGGTTTCAATTGGACACTGGTACGGTGTCAAATTCAACATGCATATTGCATCAGTTCAACACCGATTAGATGCCAAATTAATACTAACACGTGCCAATTTGTACATATGTATTTGTGCTCGGTTTGACAAAGACATCGTTGTCAATATCTCGTTTTCCGATTGACAGCGGCGTGAACAAAACTTTTCGGCGTCACTAACGTTTCTAATGCACTAATGACAACGAACGTGGTCAGTTTGTATACGGAAGGTGCAGAAGTCTTCTCTGACCACAAATGCAAAGTCCCTAAATTCTATTTTCCTAGTTTCCAACTTAAAGAAAATATAATACATATTAATGAAATTTTTGTTAGTTAGACTTTCAATAAAAGAACAAAATGACTATCAAGTGGTTTTTCATTGCCATCCGATGGAGGGCTAATAAACCAAGAAAAATTTAATAAGGAAAGACAGTTAAAAAGTTGTATAAAATCTAATTTCGTTCTCACCCGTACTGAAAAACAGAAGCTTTGTCTTTTGGGAATATATGAAGTATGACCTTTACTAAAAACATCCATACAACAAAGCTGGAAACCCTTGTTAATGGTATGTAGACAGTAACAATTATTCTCGGATGCATATTCCTAAGGTCTGATGGGTTAAATAGATGATATTAATGACTTTACAACTACCACCCTGTTGACACAAAGAGTAATGATGACATGCGTAGTGGCATAGAAAGAATGTATTATACTCAACTGGTGTTGGAGATTAACTGTTCTTTTTTCCTTTATTCAAAGCAGGAATGTAATTTTTTTCACAATATTGTGATAAATTAACTGTAAACTTGAACACGACAAAAATTTCATTAATATGTAATAACTACAGTTCGATTAAAAATTCTAAAAAAAAATTATAATACATACATGAAATAGGAATAAATTTTCTAAAATATGCATTGAAATGCGTGATCGCAAACTTATGAAGTTGGGTGATTCTTTAATAGATAAGTTCATGATATATAAAGCAGTTGCTTTATATACTAACTATCGCATTAATAAAAATATTATTGGATTATAAAATAAAAAATATGCTACGAAATTCTACTTCAAAGTTTCAATTTAAGCATCAGCCGAGAGTTTCCGCAAAGACTCTTCCGCTGACAAATTTTGCCGGCATGGATATTCAGTTATTTTAACATTTTCACTCGTAATTCTGCAATGGTTCTTGCTGTAATGATAATGTTCTGTGAATTGTGTAACTTAAAATTAAATTTAAATTAAAAGAATTCTGTAACAATATGGTAGAATAATCTATATATTTAAAAATGAATGTGCGTTTGTCTGTTTGTTTGTTTGTGTGTTTGTACCTTATAGAAGCCCAAACCGCTGAACCAAATTTTCACACCATATAATTGGGACTCTTAAATGAATTATAGGCTACTTTTTTTTTAAAACACGCCCACCTTTACGCCTAGTTTTTTAATTATGCTACTCCTTCCACATGGGTTTTAACAGATTTTATAATATAAACGAGCTTAACTTCGCCTTTTGTGGACACGATCGCGATGAAATCTGGTGCACTTAGTCTGTTCAACTCTAGAAAGGTTATTGGGTATTACTTTTGTTAAAACTATGACCAGGAGGGCGATATGGGGAAAATTTCTGTCCCTCCGAAACGTTCAAACCGATTATAATGAAATTTGGAATATAGATTGATTTGCATCTAAAAACGCTCATAGGTAATGTACATTTCCAAAACTAGGACCAGGAGGGCGATATGGGGAAAATTTCGGTTTCTCCAAAACTACATAGCCGATTTTGATGAAGTTTAAAATTTTAATGTATTTGAGGTTAAAAGACATATTGGCAATTGTGCAACTCCGGGAAGGTTATAGGATATTACTTTCTTCAAATCTAAAACTACGAAGGAAGTAGGGCAATTTCCACGCCACCAAGACAATCTAACTGATTTTAATGGAATTTAAATATATTTATGTTTTTGCGACACATATGCTACATACATATATATTTTTTTAAGTAGAACCAGGAGGCGACGTAGGGGTAAGATATGCCTTTCCGAAACTGTATAACCGATGGAGATAATAACGGGAGCGAAGCCGCGGGTAAAAGCTAGTTTAACTATAAATCGAAGGATTGCCTGAGGAGCACTTATGAATTTTTTTTAGCAATTTCTTACCAATATAAAAATTTATTAATTTACTTTTTTATTAATGCTTGACTGTATTTGAAGCTGTTACTTATCTTAAAATAAGATAAGTGCGTAATTCGACTTAAGCAACACTATCACATTGCTAAATGTTACCAAAGTTGGAGAAGCTGACAAACTTATTAGTTTACTTCTATTAAAATATGTAAGTGATTAATACAAATTTTATTTAAAGAAGTTGTTTATATTTTTGTAAAAAATTCTTCATTTTTATTTTCATTTTATTCTATATATATATGATTAATTAATTAATTTAAATAAATTTTTAATTTAATTTAATTAATATAATTTTATATCAAAAATTCATATCTCAATTATGATTTTCTGTGTTGAATGGCCTCTTTTTATTCAAAGAAAAAAGGTCACAAGTTTCCCACTTTGATTTTTTGACAAGCTTAAATTTATGCACAAGTTTTCATCTCGTACAATTTTATTTTTAGAATTTAATTAAACAATAATTTTTAAGAAAAGTCTCACGTACGTTAAATGTGATTTCATTGCAAAAAATTATTTTTGCAACGAAGTGCGCACTTGTTGTGCTCAAAGTCCCAAAGCAATTTATTAAGATGTTTAATTTTGTTTTCTTGTTTTCGCCTTTCCTCTTTCACTTTACACTTTGTTGAATTCGCACTATTAAGCGCATTGAAAATTTTTGCCCTTTTTCAGTGTTATTATTTTGCCTACTCTGTTGTATTTTTAAGCAATCGACAGTGGAGGTATAAAAACAAACAATTGAAGAAAAAACTGCAACGACTTTGAGGCAGCAAAAAGGCTGCAGCAATTTCAATTCATCGCTTTTGAAAAAAACCACGGTAAAATGTTGCATAAACATCAAAGTTTCTCTGTTGTGTGCACTGCATAATTTACAACACTTCGTTGATTCTGCAACAAAAACATTATTATTGCTTTTACGGTCTCTAAGATTTTCAATTTTTAAACGCCAGCTTCAACAGAGGCGGGAATTCAGCGACAAAGGAGCCTGACGAGTTGATGTCATGCGGTGTTATTGCTAAAACAAAGAGGTTAGGAAAAAGTACACAAAAGACTGAGAATGTTCTGCGATACAAAAATTTTTCAAATGCAAATATTTATTTGGAAAACATTTATGTTCAGCAATACCGGCAAACAATAAATTTTTGGGTATACAAGTTTGATCCGTCAAAACTTGATGAGGGCAGTGTGCCCTTCTTTTACCATGCTTGTTTTTTGTTTATTATCTATCGTTAACACCACTTATCATGTGTTTAAAAAATTTAGTGAAAAATTTTCATTATATGGTTGTTTAAAAAAAATATTAATGAAATTTTATATGAAATTTTCTACGGAACTAGTAACGGGTCATCATATATCAGAACTGTAATTTTTAGGTTTATAGTTATTTAGATTCTCAAAAAGTGCTTTGGGTTTAAGTATAGTAAAAAAATTTGCGCAGTATTATTTTCTTTTAAAACCCTTTAAATAAATGCGATAAAGCTTTATTTGAAAGTTATTAGTTACAAAAAAAGTATATGCATGCTGTGCTTTTTAACTTCCAGCAGAGTTTTTCATCATATTTCGACATTTTGATATCCTGGGAGTCGATTATGAACATTTTTCTGATCAAATTTTCTACATTCGAAAGATATTAGCTTTTACTTAGAAGTCGCAAGATAAGGAACCGATTTTTAAAATAAATTTTAAACTAAGTCGATCAAGAAAAAAAAATTAATTCTATTAAGATTCATCTAGGCTAATCTAAACTAGAATGTCCACCTTTTGGCAGTTATGATCAGTATAAATATGAATAGATTAATGCTTGAACAACACCACCAAGTTATACATATTAACTCTAAAATCAGCCATCAACTCACGCAACACTTGTATTGATTTTCTATCGCAAATTTGCATTATGCTGATAAACCTGGGAAGGCAACGTTGTTCATGTTATTCGTGGCAACAGATAACAGTGATCGAAAAAGGCAAAAAATTTTAAGTATAGAATGCCCTCCCTCAATAATAGACGTGGTGACCATATATCCGAAACAGTTTTCAAATATCAGTGCCGTATATAGATTTTTCAAATGAAGAATACATTTTCATAATTTTTACTATTCTAAAATTTTGTCGGTCTAGAAAAAACAACCGTACCAGTAATTACGGCAGTGTACGAATACTTTTAGCTTTAAAGTAAAAAAAAAAAATTCGCCACTAACTCCGCAACAACATGGCAAAGTGTTTTTCAATACTTAAAGATTTTGTCAATCTCAGCAACTATGACTTTCCACGTTATGTCACTGACTTTTAGTGAAATTTTTATGTTGTTTTTACTCTCTGAAAGTGTTAAAGTTATTATACTTTTGTATATTTTTTTTTTTGCTCTTTTTCTTTTCTTTTCCATTTAGTTGCCGGCAAGCGAGTAAAAAAAAGTTATAAATTTTTTCAAGATATGAAATTTTGTACAATTTCTTGCTGGTATGAAAGACTGTTGAAACAGAAAGTTGCAGACATTTTAGCAAAAATAAATTTAAGCACCTCAAGTTAGTATGTGGTGGCATAAGCAAAAAATGTGCATCACTCTTATTTGATTTTATTTAGTTAAATTTTTAAAGAAAAACAGTTTTTGCGAAACACTTAGGATGTGTGTAAAGGTGTGTATCAAGGACGAACCGAAACACTAAAATTTCTGTTTGAAATTTTTTTTTCTTTTTGGTGCTAAAAGTGAAGAAGCTTGTGAAAAATGTGCTGCAATTTTTTTCTTTCAAAGACAAATTTTTGTACAATAATACCGTATAAGCTTTAAGAATGTTTTTTGCAATATTAACTTAGAACTGAGAATGAAATATTCGCTGACAACTTCAATTATTGTGTCGTTAATTTTTTTTTTTTGTTATAGACTGCAAGAAAACATAAATATATAAAAACAAAGTACATTTATAACACGAGATCGAGTACACACGTATGCTTACGAGGTTTTCAACTTTAAAAAATTATAAGGAAAAAAATGTTTTTATCCCATTATTTGTTATTTCTAATTTAATTTGCGTTTGCTGTTAGAAGTGCATCGAAAGCAATACAACAGGTACCGATAACTTCTCAGGCACATTGTGTTTGGTAACACTCAAGTGAATAGCATTTTATTGGAAATTTTATATTTAATATCTGATGTACAGGGTGGCACAAAAGGAGCTATATGGTTTGAATTCTTTATAACTTTTTTAAATATTATTTTTTCTTTGTTTTTTTTCAGCATTTTGTGCAGAAGACTTCGGGAATTAATAATGAAACATTCAAAATGAAATCATGGCCATTACATCTGAAATTTTGCGAAAGGTTATGGAAAATATGCTAAAAAGAGCACGTATGTGCGAAACAGAAAATGGACATCACTTACAGGATATCATTTGTCAAAGCTAATTGCAAAAAATTCCACAATAATATACTGTATTAAAAAAAAAAAAATTATAATAATCGCCTAAATAAAAAAGTTATAAACCATTTAAACCATGTACCTCAACCTCCTACCTCCTGTAGGATCGCCGGTAATTTGTTCGTGACAAGTTGCAAAAACTAATTTTTGAAAAATATATTTATCGTAGAAATGTAGATATTTATTTCTTGCCGAGTTCAGCGAATTTATTTTTTTTACAATTAAATTAAAAAATCGTATGGAAGTCCACACAGGTCTGAGAAATATTTATCCCTGTTCAATAATTATTTTACTTTTTGAATATTAAATTGAACAGGTCCTTTTTTTATAATATATCTTATTGATGAAACATGAAGAAGTTTCAAAGATTTTCATGAGCATTGAAAATTTTTGATAAAGTTTTCGTGATACATTACGCACGATAACTGAGCTCAAATAGTTATTGAAAAATCATTACCAACGAAAGATTTGTTTATTTGTATTACATTTACATTTGAATTAAATTTTTAAAGTTGCAACTTGTTATTTACGAAAATTTATTGTACGAAATCTCCACTCTTATTTTTTATGCACTTTATAATTTTAACTGTTACCATTTTTAAATCAGGCACTGCAGATAAATAGTCTTAAAGACTCATATACGCAAAAACCAATAAAAATTCCCCATTATTATTGTTTTTACGGACCACTTAGACTTTTTTTTATTTGGGACCAGCACTCAGGAGATGACCCCTACACATGCGATGCATTGTGCTGGAACTATAGGAAAGGGATAGTTAGAGAAACGACAAGAGGTGAAGCTTAATTAATTATTTTGCAGCTTTGGTTTTGCACGTTCTTTGTTTATAGCAGTGCTGAAGCTTCGGTTTAGTAGCCATTTTTATTATTATTTTACTTCGCCGGTGCAACCAATACCGACGAAGAAGGGCGTTCTGATGTGATCGTGGACTTCTATCAGCTGAAGCCGGTATTGTTCAGTGCCTTCTCCCCTGAAACCTTCCGCCAACAACTGACACAGAAAAACACACTAATGTCCATCAGAAAAATGCGAGATTTTTTTTTTATAATTTTAGTCTGAACCTGGTGTTGAAACCAGGTCTGTTTTGATTTGGTTTGGATAACGTGCAGACTACTTCAGCCATCGCCACCCTCATGTGAGACCCACGAACAATATTTAAATCTTATAACAAAGAGTCACCTATTATTTTATTAAATTTCTTTATGCATACACGGTGTCTAAAAAGTTTCAGTGTTTCTAGTTTCTGGCCTTTCCCCATGAAAATTCAGTGGCCCAATATATGGTGAGTGGTATGAGTTCTTTGTCTATTAACATACAACGATATGTCAATAACGTGCTGTCTTAAATTGCTACTTTGTTTTATACTAGGAAACCGATTGTTGGTTTGTGCTAAATGACATTTCAGTCGTTAGGTGCAACATGTCTAGTATTTCAATTTTGGTTTTTAATTTTTCATAAGCAGACAAAAGCAAAATTGTGGCTATTACGTTTATTAATGAGCATACATGCAAAATTCCTCAAGGTTTTTTTTCTTCATTTTAGCAAAAAATGGAAACACCAATTAAGTGTTTGTGAACAATAAATTGATTGCAAAGATAAATAGAGGGCATTAAGTTAATACCAAAAAGAGCAATACCTGTTAAAAGCATTTCGGTGGAAACGTGCCTGCAAATAAAGAAAAGGTAAATTAATTAATTTTTTAATTAAATGTATTTTATTAATATTTAATAATATTAAAACAAAGACAGAATGCTGAATAAATGTTCATATTTTAAAGTTATTAACCTTCTTTACCGTTTTCGTAGTCTGTGGGCTGAACGCATCCCTTGTGTGCTAGCTTTCACTCTGTGCTCATCGAGCATAGGACTTCACCTAAAATAGAATTATACGATCAACATCTTGCTAAAAATCCTAACATTTCAGCCAGATTTTCCTTAGCATTAACCTAGGACGAATTTTTCTTTAAACTACATATGAATTATCCATTATAAATCATTTTAGCAACATTGTAGCGCCATCTTTTATCTAGTTCTTGTACACAACAGCGTTTTCAATTAAAACATCTGCCAAAATTCTTTCATAAAATGAAAACATAATAGAATTTCTATTTGTCTATTCCAACCAAGGAGAATTCATAACAGGTGAACTCATTTCCCCAGCTAGCCGACTATTTATCACTGTTTATTGCATAATTGTATGACAGTATGCAAAGATTTTTGGTTGTTGTTGTAATACTGAGTTTATCTGGTATCAATTCGCCTTGATTCCAACAGAATGAAAAAATAAAAGACACGAAGAAATAGAAAATACGATATTTCTATGTGCAAAAGCTTAAAAAATATCCTGCAAACAAAAATTATAAAAAAAAGAAGAAGTGTTGTATTATATATGGTGATATACACCAACTTTGAACTTTGCCTTTTATACGAAAACAAATAATATTCTCGTCGTTTATTCGATCCATTTTGAAATGTGCAGGTTTCTGTTCTCTTCTTTGAATGTTTCAACTCTTTTAAGTTCTTATGAGCATAAATGTATATGGATGTATTTAATGAAACCTTTAAAAACTCGTAGAAAAATCTCTGCTGCATGGAATTATCATTACTAAATAAAATAAAAATTTCTGTTCCTCAAACATTTAAAATAAATAAATTTTTCATATTGATTTTCATAAAAGTGATTATGCTATTACAGAACTAATTAATAAATCAATGAAATTATTAAATACTTATTGTGAAAACGTATATATTACGCACACCTCCAATGATATCAGGGAACTCGATGCCGAAACTCTAATAGTTTTATGCACGTCAAGATTATCCTCAGAGACACATTCCAGGGTGTCGCAGTACCGAGAGAATTCCTTTTCTATCCGAACCGTCCGTAAGTCCTATGTCACATAGAGATGCTTTAGGACGCGATACCATTTTTTTACTACTTACGAAATATACATACCTTCCGTGAATAGAAGTTTTACGAAAAATATCCACAATCGCATAGCGTGCACAAAGCAAATATTTTGTCTTCCAGGCACAGCAGAAAAATTTATCAAGTTTTTAAGAAATTGTAGTCAAAAGGTTTTTCATAATCTTTGGCGTATTTGTAAAAAAATTAAATAATTTTTGATTTCAACAAAAGCCAATACTATACTTCAATGAAATAAATTTGAGTAACCAGCATGTGCACTTAATTCGAAAAACTTTTTTATTTAAAAATTTTAATTATTGCTTTACCTTTTTAACAATAAATTTGTTAATGTGACTGCCATCTTTTTGATACAAACATTTCTGCACATAATTTATACAACACAAAATTTATGGAAATTCATTTGAAAACTCTTTGAAATACATACATACTCGTACGTATCTATGCGAATGTACACTCTGGAAATATTCTTTGAAGTTCGAAATAATGATTTCTATTTGTATTTTGTGCGACTTATCTACGAAGAAATTAATGGGGTCATGTTTCATTCATTTGACATAAAAGAGTGAGCAAAAGCCGTCATCATGTATGAGAACTATCAACCTCATTTCCAATGGAATTACAAATGATAGTCATTTTGGCTGTAAACGTTTATGATATTTTCAGTTGAACAGAGCCAAGTGGTTGGGAGTAGAATTGAAGTATTAGGAGTGAGACAAATCAAGAATTTGTAAATCTTTTTGCTTTATTTTCTTATTTCAACTGAAAGAAACAGCTACTTTACATATTGTGTTACTTATGGAACAACATGTGTTCATATGAATAATTCAATATGGTGATGTACAGCATTAAGGCTGAACGTTTCTTTTTTTTTTTTTTCTTTTAATTTCGTTTTAAGGGCATTTTTCTTTAATGAATAATTCTTGAAATTTAATGTCATATACAGTTGGTTACCCAGATGTTCACAAACAAATAATATCGTTTCTATTTGATACAAACAACCCCTTTGCGAGTACAAACAGCTTGTAAATAGAAATTAATAAACAGTGTTTCTTCGTAAGAGCAGGCACAAAATGTAATATTATCTTTAGGTAATGTAGATTGCTTCACGCAGAGAGAAAAATTGTATATAATATTTTTGAAAAATCTATAGCTTATGTACCTGTCTAAACAGAGGTCTGTCTCTCCATGGCCAATCACTGATAGTGATGACAGGTGGTGAAGGGATAAACAAATGAAAGCTTTTTTATATATATTTGATGGCCCTTATATTATGAATAGTCTACAGATGTCGCTTTTTTGGCCAATATCTTTCTTAGTTCATTATAAAACTAATATTATATATACGTATGTATGTTTGTTAACATTTTTTATTTTGTAAAATGTCTATAAGGAAAAATGCATATACAATAAATTACCATTAAATAAAACATAAAAAGAACTTAAACAATTTTTTTTTAATTAAATGTTTAACACATTTTCATCTTATAAACACAAATTCCTTTCAAATAAAATGTTGCATTCTTTCTATTATATATTTTATATGTATGTTTTATTTTGTCTTAAAATAAAAACCTTTATTAAGTCAAAAATATTGGCCACAGAAATATACGCTGTTTTCTTTTAGACAATATATCATTCACATTTATACTAAAAGTTTACAAAGTATTTGCATTTCTTTTCTTCTTCAAAATTGTTGCTATATTTTTCTTATTTCCTATTTATATTTTATTGCTTTCAACATAATAGCAAATATTCCCTGATGAGCTGTCATTGCTTTACAACATATTTTAATATTATTATTCTTTGAAATTTCTTTTCGAAAAAAATGTTGTCGTTTCAATATTGCATAGTATTTTTAGGGAATGTTATAACTTTTAACTGAAAAGTGATATTAAAGTACGCAACTTCTAAGTCTGCTCCAGTTATGGAGTGAAAAGGAAAAGGTATTAATAAGTGTACTATTTCAGATTTTAAATTGAGACAGACCAACATTATATAACAAAGAAAAATATAACCAAAAATTAAACATCATTGTGGACTGATCAAATCAAATTACACATACACTGACACTTAGAGCTTTCAAAAGTTTGAAGTTGAAAAAAGCTTGTAATACCCTTCGAATTCGGAACAGTAATCACAGTATCAAAGTTGGTAGGTCGCTAATAGTTCCTGTTTCGCATGACTTTATACCAGCTTATTAGGCGCAGAACGCGCTATATTTGCTAACGGGCTTAATGAATTAATGCTGTAAAAATGGCATGATTTTCAGTAGTTTATTGACGGACTTCGTTTTTAGGGCAAAAAATTAACTAATCTATAAGCGATTTGCTTCCATTTTTATCACTGCCACCACAATTACGTAGCCATTGATCTTTTGTCACCTCTTTTCAAAGAGATTATTCCCCAGAAGTTTTATGTTTTGCTACCACAAAACCACTGGTAAGTTGTGGTATTAAACCAATTTAATTTAAGCAAAATTCCTAGTAATTCATATTTAAAATAACATATTTATCTGTTAACCACAAATAAAATTAAAATCCATTTAGTTACAATGAAAATTAAAAAAGCAATTTTATTAGTTTTCTTTCACTGAGCAAAAAATGTACATACGATTTCAAATTTAATAACTTCCTGTTTAAAATATATAAAAAAAATCCTAGATATTACAACGAAGAAAAGCATAGATATTGCAACGAAAAAAATCATAGACATTTTAACGAAAAAAATAAATTAATGGAAAATATTTCAATAAAAAAATTTTCTTTATATTTACCTACATATGGGATATGCACATTATATTTCCAATATAATTTTAAATTAAAGATTAAATGAAATAGTTATTAATTATTTTGAGACAACGCAATCAAAACTAAGTATTTAATACAAAAAACAGCATTTCCAAATTATACAGCAAACAAATACGAAAATATAAAAATTTTAGTTAAAAGAATTTTAAATACTAAAAATGGGCAACAAATAGTAGAGGTGCGTGGCCTGGTGCCACATAACTTGAAAGGGTGCCAAAAATGGCACAATAGTGCCACAATTTCCTCCACTTATCTGTGCACTTTATTAAAAAGTTTGCCTAATGGCCTTTTCTTTTCAATCGTAACTTCATGGCATTGCTGCAGTAGCGTAAATTGATAAAACTTCTAAAGCCGATCTTTATTAAAATAAAAGAATATTGAAATTCCCTAAAGTATGGTTTGTAGTTTGTATTGAAATATTTTTAAAGAGAAAATTTACATATTTCGCCTGTTATTACATGTTTTAAGGCTCAGGTAGCCAACTGGAATGAAAGTAGATCCATGTCCATACGATTCATGTTTTATTGACATGATTGCTACTTCATAGGCGAGAGTAACGAGGGAAAAAGTAACGAGTACTCATATTCATTTACTGTCAGTAAGTTTTGCTCTATCATTTCTAATTTTAAGATACAGACAAACTATATGTGCATGTCGTCAACAAGACATGAATTGTGTGAACACCAATGAAATTTCAAAGAAGACTAAAAAAAAAGAATCTTGTCAATAAGACATGAATCGTATGAACATAGACTAATAGTACATAATGCAAAGTAAACGATTGTTCATTGTAAAAACATATCTTATGTTTTGAACATAAAAAAATAATTAAATAGAGACTCCATATAAAAAGTGCAAAATATTCAGGTAAATAAAAAAAGAGTATTTAAGAACTGTATAATAGCAAATAAGTGTATGAGTTTCGGGTTTTTTAATTATGTTAAAACTTTACAAAAAAAATTATTCGTTACCTATGTATAATCAACAGCTGATTGAGCAGTTTTCCCATTGAGAGGTGGAAAGTGCTCTTGAAGCGATTTCACATTTATTTAAAGATTTTCAGTATATGTACTCGTATACATATATAAATTATTAAATATTATTTTTAAATAATAATATTCACAATCATGCTTTGATACACACACGTATGGTAAACATCATAGTATTGGAAATGAATTGCTTTTACAAATAAATTGCTCTTACACTGTTCATTCATGAGTAGAATAGTGGGGCCGATTATGGCCTATTAGGCTGGGTCTTTTTGAAACGAATTAATAAATGAAATGAAATAGCTAAAAAAAAGAGATTTAGTAAGTTTTTGAACTATGATATAAAATAAGCTCTCACCAAAATGAACTATTTCGTATAAGTCGATAATATACATACATTTCAGTAGTGCTGTTTAATGGCATTTAATAACTTTATTCAATATTTTGGGGAAAGAAAAATGCTTTTTTTTAGCTTATTGAGGGCCAATTTCTACTATTTAATTTGTAAAGTAGTATCATGTCTACTCAGAAAAAAAAAATTGCACACAGCAAGTGGTCAACCATCTCCTCCTTTTCTTAACGACAGCTTCTGCAGAAGTCATTATACGGTAAACGCTATCTCCTGACCAATGTGACTAAGGACTGTCAGCACCGCCACTGTCATCCAAAGTCAGCCCTTGGTATTTCTCCTGTCTGCCGGTCCGGCCGGAGTCGTACCGAGGCCAATCATCCTAGAAATCGTGCAGGTGGCATCATTAGACTACACAGTCTGCGTAGTACAGTAGACCTCCCGGTTCAACTGCATCCTGCAGTGCGCCATAAGAATCCCCACATATACAACGATGTGCCCATCTGGCATTACATTTACATAATTTATTTAACTACTTTAGACGTAATAACATCGATCAGCTGTATTGTCTCCAGCCACGGTCGATCAGCTGTATTGTCTCGTTATGGTCGGCTAACTGATCTGTTATAGTATTTCCCTTTCAACCAAAACTGCATAACACTTCTTACCCAATGCCCTGCCCAACCCTATTCGTTTAAGAGCAAATATTTTTTTAAAAATAGGGAGAAAGTGCAATGAACTTTTCGTGCATCTAAATTACTATAAGAAATTCAGATATTTAATATTTCCTGGGTGAAAATATGTACTTGCCTGGCATATTCAATTATTTTAGCAAAATTATTTATTTCCTTATCCTTTTTATGTTTATCAAACCATTTCGTACTGCATTTATTTATAAATACCTTTACTACGTTTGTTGGCATTTGTAAACTGTCTGCGAGATTGTCACAAAAATCTTTTAATATCTGTAATGAAAACATTTAATATTTACATTTAAAACAGTTTTTTTTTTCTCCATTCAGAAGTTGTCAAAGCCAAATGATACTTTTTTCTTGAATTTTTTCTTTCAATACAGAAAAATATTAATACCTTTTGACAGCAACAGACAGCATTAAATTGTATACAACTGTTGAATAAGTGAAGAAACTCATCAAATAAATTAAAATTTTATTCAAATATATGAAAAGAGTAGAATTAACAAACAGGTTGAAGGAAATGGCAAGGAAAGGGTTGCAGGAAAAAAATGCTAAAACATTAGTTTTTATTTGGTTACTTTTGGTTGCAATTTATGTATGTTACTTTGACTGTAATTAGTTTATTATTTTTAAGAGTTTTCTTGTATTAAATTTATTTATTTATTTTGAGTTTCATTTGTAAATAAATTCATCGTTGACATTTATTTGTAATTACTTCTGGAAAGGAGATTGCAGTAAAAGCTATTTGAAATTGTGGAGTGGTTGAGACACACCACCAAGAATATTTCAAATAGATTTGAAAGGAATATTTCATTATTTTAAGCAGAAAAAACACGTGGTTCATAAATAAAGTTCCTTTTAATGTTGAGCACTGAACTCATACTCTTGCCACAACTCTTATTATTCCAACAACCTGATTGTTTTAAACTGAATTAAATTTTAATTACTTAATAAATTCAAATATCGTTGTACTTTCATTTTTTAACCGAATTGAAAAAAGTGAAGGTTCTCAATACGACTATATGTTTTTTATATGTGTGTTACCTCAGAATTTTTAACTTAGTAGACCAATTTTTATGATTATTTTTCCTTTGGAAAGCTTGGTCTTACAGTGTGGTCCCATTTTTATAGCGGGCGCATCGGATGAATACAGCTCCCTTAGATATAACTTTTTACTGGGTGCACCGATTTTGATGATTTTTTTCATTATAAAGCTCGTGCTTAATGAATGGTGGCATTTTAATGGCGGACGAATCGGGTGAACCCAGTTCACCTTAGGCAAAAATATATTTTTATATAGCATTTTTTTATTATAGTTAATAAATTCGTCACACATGGTCAGAAAAAATATATCATTCGTAGTAAATTTAGCATTTCTAGTGAAAAACATTGTTCAGTAGATTATTAAAATACTGAAAAGTATTGCAGATCTGCATTACATTCGTTTTTGTGTACGAACGCTCAATATAAAGGTACAGACACAATTTAATAAATTTTTCTTCACAATCGCAGTAAATCACGTAATCAGAAAATTTTTGATTTGAGATAAATTGGGAAAATATATTATACACAACATAGAAATAATCATTCAGCGTGTGTTGTCGGACATAAAATAAAAATTCAGCAGTACTATAGTGCTCCTCATTAGAGACATAACAATGTGATAACAAATCCATTAATAAAACACAGAATATTTCAGATACTCGCTTCAAATTTAATCTACATATATTTAAAAGATTACATTTTAGAAATGAACTTAACTTTCGGTCATTTAGGCATCACGAGGTCGTTTATTACGATCAGAACGCATACAATTCCGTGTTGAAAGCCAGAAGTTGCTGGCTTGTTCGTATAGACCAACCTTAAAAAGAAATCAAATGGTGTTGGATTGAACGAATGAGGGAGCCATTCCACCGAACTACTTCTCAACTGGTTTTACCTTTTTTTATCTTGTACCAGCACTCAGTGGATGGCCCCTACACATGCGATGCAATGTGCTGGAACTATAAGAATAGGATAGTCAAGGAGAGGTATTAAATTTTGAAGCTTCGTTTTTAGTAGCCATTTTTAGTAATTATTTTTACTTCGCCGCTGCTACACAATACCGACGAAGGAGAGCGCTCTGATGTACCTGTAAACTGTGGTTACAGATGAAACCGCTACTGTTCATTTACCAGTAACTATGCCTTCGCCACTGAAACCTTTCGGCAACAACTGACACAAAGACACACTAATACATATCAGAATTATTGCGTTTACGTTTTTGGGTAAAAATATCTGCTTTATAGTTTGTTTTAAATCTAATAATAAAAATCACAACTCATACCTGTAACAAATACAAAAAGAAAATTCGCAATATCTGTAGCAACTACTGATGCAAAATAAATAAAAGTCAGACTTAAACAATTTTCTAATGAATTTGAGGATTTTTATTAATAAATCCATAAAGAATACGGAAAAAAAGAAATTCAATTAGAGAGAAAAGAAGCAAATTACTTTTACTAGGAATAGGAAACTTGACAAACACACCCAAGCCATACCAGTACATTACTTGTACTTTGCAATAGTAAATAGCAGAGCATTAAATTAAATTACAAGAGATGAACATAACAAAGATCAAAACATAAATGATGAAATGAATCTTCATATTTAAATTGTTCAACAGGAGAAATATTATCTTAAAGATGAAATGCGGAAAACAATCAGTTACTTCATGGGGAAAACCAATTGACAACTTGTAAATACTACAGCCTCATATTGAACATTTTATTATTTGAGGTGGCATTGGAGACTTTAAAATTAAAAACCCAATCAACAGGAAGAATGTAATAAATTAAAGGATGTGTTTGGGTTGAATGCGGAAAGTGAGTGAAAAATATAGGACGTAAACTGAAAAAAGCAATGTAAAGAAAATCAGAACAATTCTCATTTAATCAATAAGGCATTAAATACATAGATTACAGAAGGATACGAACTAAAATATGTTAAAATTAAAATGCAGCGACTTTATTAACGACAACACAGCTACATGGGTACACAACTGTTGGAGCTATCGCCAAGTTAAACTAATTTTTATTTTTTTGAGCCACATAAACAGATTAATTTTGCCAATATAATAAGAAATGAGATATAAATCAGAGTTTATAAATAATTTATTTTATTAACAAGAAACAACACGATGGCAGTAAATAAAAAAGAAGTTTTAAATTTAAATGAATAGACATTCTTTGCATTTTTACGTGATAAAAATATATTTGAATAAGTATTTTTTTTTTAATGAGGCAATACGGAAACATGTAGAGAACAACTTGCAGCTGTACCTACCGACTAAAGGGGGCACCTGCTGTGAATAATATTTGTAGTAGTGTAGCTGTGTAGCCTTTTGTACTCAATGTGTGCAAAGCTTAATACTTTGAAGTTAGTTGATCTGTTTGTATTTAATATCGCTAAAACATTTCAATAAGATGCATATTTAATTTTTATTTTACAATTATTTATTGCAATATTTAATAAAACTTCAATTGAATTGAAAAACCAATTGGATTTGTACGTGATTTCGATTCTCGAAAAGCTTATTGCATTTTTCACTTTATTTGTTAAAGACTGGAATAATGCAGAGTGATTCACTACCCCCTAAACTTATCGGCATTTGATTCTACAGATATTAATTTTCATAGAAAGTACATGTCTTAAAAGTGATTATTCACTACAGTTATTCTTTTACAAAGTCAATAACTTTTTTTTTGAATAGTTAAATCATTAACGTCAATAAATGATTTTCTCTAGAGTTAGACAAACGTTAGCTATACGAGAGCAAAAGCTCTTGCGTATATGAAAATTTAAATCTCAAATACTAACAGCATAAAGTTTTTTTTTTCTTGATTTATAACCTCAGCAAAGATACTTACTTAGGCATGCTTTGGAAGATTAAAAACTTTTTTTTACTAACTTTAATTAGCACCTTTATTTTTATCACTTCTTTCAAATAAATGTTTCTTATATTTTCTCAAATTACTATGACAGTTACACTGTACAACACGAAAAAAAAAATAACAAGGTTCTGGCAAATTTTATTCTATTTAGTTGAGGCACCTACGTCTTGAACTGGTTTTATGGCCGTTTTAAACTTTTATCTTTGTATCCCATATTCCGACGTAGAAAATCAATACTTACGTTTTTGGTATCGGGTGAGTGCACATGATTTATTCAGAACATTACAAGGAACATATTCTTGGTATATATTTACCATTTACCTCTTCAGAGAATGGCTTTTTATGTCCTTCTTTGATCGTTTGTCTCGAAGATTGTCAAAAATCATCTTTAAAACAGGATTATAATTCGTGGAAATATTCTACGAAAATATTTGCCATAAAACTCTACTATAAATTGCTGAACACACTTAACACCAAAATTCAAGTTTAACACGAGAAATAAGCAAAAACTTAAAATGCGGTTTAGGGTTAATTTTGCTATATGTGTCATACAAAAAGAAAATTTACGGCTTCTGTGGCCTACTGACAACGTGATCTATATGGTTATGTAGTCATCATCTAGATAAAGAAACTAGTCAGTACTAATTTGTCATTCGTACAGTTTTATTGCCCGAAAATATGTCGACATCATATTGAATGCTTTGAAAAACAAGATGTATATGAACAACAAAAACTCCTTTCCTAAATTCTCACATGGATTACTTTGAGAGTCAGTTGGCCATAGAATCCGATGAAAATAGTAAGCGATTTCATACACGTCATCTTTTTTAGGCCCCACTACTGGAGTCTGTTGGCAGAAGATTGTTATTTAAAAAAATCAGATTTGTTGTCGTACAGTGTTATTTACACTTTCCCTAGAGAATGTTCACTTTTGTTCTCGTTTACTTAAAATAAGTGAATTAAAAAAAGTTTTTAGCAGTTTCGATATTCTAAGCTGTTGTCTTTTAAAAATTATTAAGTTTGTGCTTTTTTACGTTCATTACGTTCTTTCGTTTTATTTTTTTTATACACTTTTACTGATTTCACTTAAGAGAGTTACTTTTTATATTGCTGCTTGTGTAATGGAATTCTTTGCCGCTGCTGCTCTTGTAGGCATTTTACGCTTTAAATGCTATTCACTACATATACAGTAATCAATCATCAATTACCGTTAAATCCATCAGGAATTATGCGTTAAATTGATTGAACGTTTGCGTCAGTGTTGCCGGAATCTGTGGAAATAATTCACAATTTATGAAAAAATATCAGAAAAAATTTCAATATTTGATTTCATAATCGAATCAAAATTATTTTCAGAATTTGATGTCATGGTAGTAAATTTATATTGTCAAATAACGTAACTAAAATAGCTTTTTATAGGGTGCGAAATAGGTTTATCACACTCAACTAAACAATAACTAAATATTTGTGCACCTTCTTAGTTAGGGATATTTTGCAATATTGATAAATTTATATGGGTGCTTTATACGAAAAACTCTATTGAATTTGTTCAGAACCAATTTTTTTTATTTTCCATAGACAATACTTCCGAGAACGCTAATATAAGTCTTCAGCCATATACTCTATGTTAGCCAAAATTAAGCTGCTGACGTTGATAACTAGCCAATTAATGTTTAATGTGACTTTGCTTGTAATGTGATAAACAAACAGTGTAGTCTTTTCAGCATTTCTTCTCAGCAATGTATACTTCAATGTCCCAATTAAAACGAGTCACAATTTCATCCCATTTCATCTCAGATATATCCATAATTTCACTCATTTTAAATCGCATGTGAATGATAAGAGGCGTAATAGTATTTTGGCTTCGTGTATAATTGTCTTAAATATTATTTTATTATAAATGGCCTGTAAAGTTCTTAACCATAGACCTATTTTTAAAATCCTTTGGTAATTAATTAAATACATAACTTTATTTCAGTAAACTTATATAGCCCATCAGAATTCGAGACGTTGACCGTTGACAGCAGACGAGCATGGTTGTGTGCGTATCACAGTTCGTAAAAAAAACAAGGCATAAAAAAACTTAAGGCAGAGGCACATAGAATCCGTCTAACTTTATACGTCGCCCTTTTCAACTGACATTACCGTCATGACGAATGTGGTTGACACAATGTTCACTTATTGCCTTTGTTTTTCTTTCGCATGGAAACATTTCAATAACTCCCATAAGTTTGTTATCAATTTAATTTATTTAAAATTAGTTTATTAATTTTTTTTGTGTTGTTTTTTATTTAATTTTATTTTCTTGAAACGCAGCACAAAAAACAAAATTAAAACAATGCCAAAACCCACTCGTAGCTGTCAAAGTACTGAATGGACGTTAAAAGTTACCGAACTACGTTGGCGGAGATGTACTACATATAAAGAAACTCAACTCAAGAAAACGTGTATTTCAATTTATTTGTCAGTTGAAAAAGGCCACGTATTACGTTCGAAGAATTCCATGTTCAAGAATTCGGTCTTTACAGTCCTTTTTACATTAATCTGGCTACCACTTTATTTAAGGCAACACTATTATTAGTACAGTGGTTATTACTGCCAGTGGATGGACGGCTACTGCTGCTCTTAGTACACTACTTTCATAATTATTTTAAGATCAAGAATAATTAAGAGAGCTAAGATAATATGAAGAATAAATACTTTTTCTACATTTTATAGCGAGTAGAGAAAATCGTTTTTTTACCCCAAAAAAATTTTTCCTGGGTTCAACCCCAGTTTTAGACTCTTAAAAAAACATCTCGCAATTTTCATTTGTGTATTTGTGTCTTTGTGTCAGTTGTTGTCGGAAGGTTTCAGTGGCGAAGGCATAGTCACTGGTCACTGAACTGTAACGGCTTCAGCTGTATCCAATCCACAAGCACATCACATGTGCATCGGCGAAGTAAAATAACTACTAAAAATGGCTACTAAAAACAAAGCTTCAAAATTTAATACGTCTGTCTTCTTAACATCACAGACGCTAAAACACTGCTCTAAAACAAATAACGTGCAAAAAGCAGTGTTGTAAGATAGCGAAGCTTCACCTCTTATCATTTTTCCTACAATCCCTTTCCTATAGTTCCAGCACAATGCACCGCATGTGTAGGGGTCATCTCCTGAGTGCTGGTCCCAGATAAAAAAAAATGATAAGACGTTCTCTACCAACCCTGGACATCGGTATGCTTCCTCCTGGATAATGAGTCGTTTAACTGTTTAAAGCAATAAGAGAGAATATCTTCGATAATTTACATTAATCACATACCATGAGCGTTAACAATTTTAACGTTCCAAATATGACGTTTTTCCAATTAAAAATAACTGAAAGACCACAGAAATGCTCAAATGGCAACGCTGATCTCCATAGAACGTGCCATTCACCAAACATTTTTTCTAACATTCATACACATCCATGCACAAAATCACACTGTTAAGGATACAAAATACATATACTAGTACGTAGAAAACCTGCCAGAAAAGCAGTCAGTCAATGTTTTAGACTAGAAGTAAATGACTGGTGTTGCGATTTATAACAATGCGCAACAGTATATTTTACTAAGGGAAAACTTTTGTGGGAATGGAAATCATGAAGGGGAAGAGGTAGTGCAAATAGAGGTATAAAAAATTTATCAACATTAGTGTAGCAGAAAAACTCACATTATTTTAGACTTAAAGTATTTGTTGTGCAGCTGATGTTTATTTCAAGTTCGCATTTACCACGAAGTGTGCTGTTATTTAAGAGCCCATTTTTGACGGTTTTTTTTTTGTATTTTCCATCAATTTTGCTATTTGATTAAATAACAAAGAAAAGTTTATCTTCCTTCATTTTATTTAAGATGGATAAAATTTTTTAAATGCAGACTGATTGTCAGTCATTAGACAAAAAAATCCAAAAGAAACAGCGCAATTTATTTATATTCGGGAACCGTAGTGCGATTCACTATTCAATTTTAACGATAATTATTTGGTTAAAAATACTTAACACTATAAAAAACGATTTTGCTATTCACTAACATATTTTTAAACATTTTCGTTATCGTTAAGCATTTTCATTAACAACTGTTTCATTAACTAAACCATTGCACTTTTTCCGGTGTTTATTTTAACAGAAATCTGAAACATACCCACATGCATACATACCATTGAAATGTACATTTGTTTACTATCTCTTTCCAAAAATTTTGGAAATTTATAGGAAAAAAATTTATATAATGAAGAAATAAATAATATAAAATGTTTTCGTGTTCAATACTTTAAATACGAAGCATTTGTTTATTTTTACGTATTCATCTTTGCGCTTTTTGATTTGCCATGATTATGCCATTTGATTGAAATTTTTAACTACTAAAGTTAACACCAATGAAGAGTCTTTAAATTTTTACAGATAACGAATCGTTAACCTTCCATTACTAACATGAATTTCATAACACGGTCTCTAAGACCGAAATGTAGAAAACGTTAATTTCTTCACATTAAACACACAGTTTTGGAGAATATATATTCAATTTTTATTACTTGTTATTGTATTCAATAGTAAAACAAACATAAAAAACGACAAAACGAACTTTCATTAAATAACACACAAGCATGAACTATAATAGCAGAAAAGCAGAAAGTTACTTATCTAATTTACTAATTAAATTTTTATAAGTTATATATACTTGAAATTTTCTTATTAATAGTAAGAAATATAATTACAAAAGTAATTAGTTTTCATTCTCGGCTTGAAATGGACAACTTTGGCACATGGAGACAATATGTTTCAAACACAGGAACCTGCCACACTCAAAACACTTATACTTAATATTTCCATTCTTTTTTGAGCCACAATCTTCAGAGCGAAGTTGTTCGAAGCCCATTAACTGTATAACCAATCATTGCGGGAGTTATAAGTTTTATTAAACATTAAATCATAAGTTTACCTGAAGTTAGAAGTTCTTAAAAAGTTACACTTTTACTAACATCGGTTTCACAGACCGAATCCTTGAAAAACTAATAAAACACACGTTAGCAGCGATCTTTACATAATGGCAGCAACAAAAACACTGATCAACCGAAAGGTACACATCTACCAAAAGCTCAAAATGCTCATCTCTGAGCTACTGAAAGCTTCCAGTATGTGTCCGGTGTGTGAGACAGAATGTCAGTAACGGAAGGTTAAAAATGGCTGAATCGCACAGTGAATAGGGAAATTTTTTCTTGGTATTAAAATGATAAGAAGAGCTTTTGTTATTTATTTAAATTTTATTTTTTATATTATTACTATTTTATAAATTTGTATTTTTAAAAATAATAAAAAAACAAAAACGCAGCAACAAGATTCTAAAGAAGCATAAAATCTGTTGGTCTTACTTTAAAATATAAACGATCCTAGAAGATAAATATTCTGGCATTAATCAGTCTGGAAGACAAGAATAGAAAATATTACGAAAGTAAAGTTTAACTCCTAAATCTGTAGTAATTTGCCGAATAATTTATAATAGAACATTAATTCTTATATTACTTTGTGAGAGTGTGAAAAAGGAGACGCCTCTTTATTAGACCTAGAACTACACGCAGCAGTTACTTTTATTAAAATTTGCATATTATACCGTCACACATCACTTAGGAGGAATGAAAACATATTTATTTCCACATAAAAAGTGTTTATAGCCCCTTTCATCAAATGCTTTATGCATTCATACAATTCCTTTGCAATCGCTTTTGAAATGAAATGTATCCTTGACAAGAACACGTGTTAAAAAAACAACTGTAGTGTGTTAACAAACGTGAACAAGTCAATGATTTTCTGTTATATTTTATGAAATTTATATTATTGCTTGTTTACGCTTGACAAACATAAATTACTTCATCTTTATTGAATGAAATAGAAGTCAAGTTAACAAGTAGTTAGAGGCAACAAAAGATTTGATATATTTAGCTTTTTTTTCTAGCAATTGACTTTTGATAAAATGTAATTGATATGGTAGTGAATTTTACGTTTGTTAAAATAGCTATGAAAATGCTTTTTGAAATTATATAACGCTGTGTGACATTCAGCAAAATTTCAAGATTTTTTTTCAAATATTCTGAGAAAGGGGACCATAATACGCAAATAATCTTACGTATTCAGTATTGGTATTTATTGTTTGATCAAGAGTTTTTATTGAAAGTTTTTTTTGAGAACTTTCAAAAACTTAAGTAAATCATAAAATATCCTTCAAAGAAAATAACTTCAAAAATAAGCTACTTTTTAAAAGAATTTGAAGAGGTAAGACGCCTCACTGAAGGTTTCATATTATATGTTAAGATGCCAGTGAGTAAGTTAATGTCAATGAATATTTAAACTGATATATATATATACATGACGCATATATATTATGTAAAGGATGGTCCAGTCAAAACGCCGATGTTAATTGTAAATAAAACAAAAAATTTTCAGAGAATTTCTTTATATTTCTTATTATAATAAACGGATCTATAACAATGTGTGAAGCAAAATATCGGCCAAATGATCGTCACGATTTCGGTGGCCTACCTCTATCCGATGGCAAGTGGCACCATCGTGTTTGAACCACAAATCGTAAAGGTCCATATTCTCAATTTCTGGTCATAAGAAGTTCCTTATCATCTAACGATAGCAAACACCATTCACTTGCTTGATTTTTTAATGATATTGTTTTGATGGCATTTCGATCGAACAGAATACGAAGTGAAACATTAGTTTTAGAGGTATGGTCAGGGCATCAAGGGGATATAAACAGTTGCAAATGTGGCTGCCATGTAAACTTCATGCGGTGTTAGCGCATCTGATAACAATTTTCAATTATTTTTTAGTTTAAAATTTTAAAATCTACTATTGTTATGCTTAATTATTTTTTTTAGAAAACATTTAGGAATTTTATTATTTTAAATAAAAAATCTCTATAAATTTAATTATGGTATTTAATATACTGGTGGTATTTATGGTGGATTAGTCTTTTGCATCTTCTTTCTTTCCTTCTGTCCTCTCTTTACAGGTAATACAATGGGACCATGAAGAATTGAACCCAAGAGCGCTCACCGGCGACGTGACTACCTAACCTAGCCTAACAAACATAAATCTTTTATATATTTTAAAAGAAATATGCACGTATTTTATGCACATATTTTAGGTAGAAAGATAAAAAAGATGTCTAAACAAAACTTACAAGAGGAAACATATTTTTCCCGCTTCAAACCGTAAAATTGTTACGACCACCTGTGATTTTATTAAACATGTTGCAGGGTATAAAAAACTAGCAACGTAATGGCAACAAATATAAAAAAAAATCGAAAAAGAAAAGGGTAAATGATTATCTTCTCCAGTCCGTTTATTTTGCACTCAAACAAAGAAAGTGTTTTAACCAGCTTTTTTCAATTTGTTAACTTTTTTTCAATAAATCAAATACCTTTTTGCTTTCTTATACTAGAAAATGATACAAAACACTAACCGTGTATGTAAGAGTATCTGCATGTTATTTTTCTATATTTCGTTTTCAAGCTCTTCTTTGGAACTCGTTAAAATTGCTTTGATTTAAATCATCTTTTTTTGTGTTTGGTGAAGTGTAAACTTTCGGCTTCTGCTTAAAATTTCTTTTTAGTATTTTCGTAACTAATAAAAGAATTTCTTTTCCTCACTATATTTAATGAAAGGATTTTTTCAAACAGTGATTTACAATGTAATCAATGTAAAAAGTTTATACATTTCTCTAGAATTTCTTGCAATTTAATAGAATAACATTCAAACCGTAAATGTATACTTTTGATTGATTTCTCA
Organism: Dexiosoma caninum; assembly: GCA_963924685.1. Classification (NCBI taxonomy): domain Eukaryota; kingdom Metazoa; phylum Arthropoda; class Insecta; order Diptera; family Tachinidae; genus Dexiosoma; species Dexiosoma caninum. Next base: position 91,511,160 of record OZ004725.1, read on the forward strand.
TATGTATCTGTGTATGTGGTTGTTAATTTTAAAGTGAGACGGTTACATAACAGGAAATAAATTGGTAAAACAAACTAAGGTGCACACATAGTGTTGTATAAGAGCTTGGTCTTTCAAATGTAAGTACTTGATTGGCGTTTTATTTTAAGTTCAGAACATAGGACGAACATGAGGTTATTGATTATTTTGTTAAACTTTAATACCAACATATTTTGGGTTAAAAAGAAAAGCAAATTTCATGTTAAGCCAATCAAGAAAAAAAAGAGAGAGATAGATTAAACTGTTGATAATTTAAAAAAATTGCAGTTAAGGTTGCATTTCCCTATCAAAGCTGATACTAAGAAAAACTGAAAGGATTTCCAAAAAAGTACTCATTCACCTTCAAACTCCTTCAAACTTCAGTTCAAACACATTAACAAATAATATTGAAAAATTTATATTAACATTTTTTAAATTTACATTTCTATTAAACAGTCCTAATGAAATTCATTGTTCACATACAGTTGCCACACTATTTTCGATCCACAATGCACCAACAAAAATTGCTTCCTATGCCTTAAGCCAAATATTTTATATAATTTCTCTTTTATTAATAAATTTACAAATATTGTCTTTCTTATGAGTCTTGGCGAATGAACCTAACAATGCAATACATTGGGGAACGATTTACTAGATCTCCGTTTATAGTCTTATAGTATTTTTAGTTATTATTTTTTGAATGAAAATGGAAAATATAAGAAGTGAGAGAAAATTTAATGGAAAAATGCTTTGAAGTAAAAGCAGCAAAACGACAAAACACCACACAGGAATGGCACAAAATAGCAAAAAATATTTATCAGACGATGGGGAACAATTGAAAAATACTGCAGTGAATTAAAATTATAGCTTAAATATAAAAAAAAAAATAAAAATATATATGTACATATATAAACCAAATGGTTGGAAACCAAATGGTTCAAAAACAAATTTAAAATCTTGACATTTAAGCAAATTATGAGTATAAAACCAATTTTCTATGTTTATTTAAATCTAAAACATAAATATGAATTTAATTGTTATAGTGGGATATGGCTAAATAAATTAGGTTTATGGTACATCAATATAAGGAATTTTGTGCACAAATGCTATTTGAAAATTTATCGGTTAATTTTTAATTTAAAATATGATGGTATTTGTACGTTATTATTTATTATATTAAAAAAAATTGGTTAGGAGAACAGGAGTTAATTCTTTTAAATATAAAAGTTTAATTCAGAAATTGAAAAGAAAACACGTAACACGTTTAACTCTAAAAAAGAAAAAAAAAACAAGATTATAATTAGGGGGTATAGAAATCCCATTTTATACAAATATATTGAACGGGGCGTATGATTTATATACATTAAAAGAAAATAACGTACTCCCCACTCTGCTTCTAATTACTTATATTTTAAATTATCATTTTTTTATCTTTAGTATTAAAAGTGTTATACATATTTTTTTTAAGAATTAACAATTTTGTATAGTTAGCCGAGGCAATTTCTACCTACAAAAATTCGCCGCTCTTTTATAATTGCAGACCAAAATTCATTTTTGGAATTAAATGTCACAAGTATTGGAAGCTCTTAAAACGTTCGCGATACTGAAAATGATGTTAGATTATATAAAATGAAGCTACGTTTTGTGATAATGATAATGACATGTTTTTTTTGTGCATTAATACTAATTGTTAGCCAAATCGCTTAACATAAACATAAGTCCGATTTTGTTGTTGTTACATATACATGAAATTATTTTTCTTTTATTGAAATTTAATAATTCTTTTGCCCATTGTCTAAATAAGCAAAACCATAAAAGTTTTTCCAAATAAATTACTCGTAGTTTTGACATTCATTTTACTAAAGGTATTCTTCTAGGAATACTTCCTTGACATTAAATTTTTTAATTAAAAATAAAAAAAAAAAAAAATCTAAATTCATTGGTAGTATATGAAAACAAATCAAATAATACTGAAAAGTACAAAAAATATTTTTTAGAATTTTATCTACATTTGTGAAATGCTTCAATTATACGAGATACGTACATAAACACATAATATAAGGTAAATAAAAAAAACCGTAATATCTAGAGGGAAAAGTTACCCATATGCTAATTGCATTTGGACTAACATAACCTTAGAAACTCAAAAACAGCATTACTTACTTCAGCAAAGTGATCGTTCGAAACAGGAGTATAGCACCGACTAATATTACAAAAAGAAATAAGAGTAGTCGGTAGCAGTAAAAAGAGTTACAAGCGAAAATAAGAACAGTAGCACTCGAAGTGACTAACATTCGTGTTCTAAGGTTAAACTGAAAATAATTTTTAGTGAGAGTTTTTATTTCATCAAAAAAGAAAGAATAAACATGAGAAGTTTACTATACCTACACTGTACATACATTAAAAAAATTTCTTCGTCGGTATTGAGTAGCACCAAGGAATTAAAATAATTTATAAAAATGGCTACTAAAACACAGCGTCGAATTTGAATGCATCTACTTCTTAGACGCTGCAGAACTACACTAAATAAAAAAAAACAAACAAAGCAGAGTTGTCAGATAGTTAAGGTTTCCTCTGTCTTCCCCTTTATCACCTGTCATATCTCGTACCAACGCTTTCCTTTTGTTCCAGCACAATGCATCGTATGTATAGGGGTCAACCCCTTAGTGCTGCTCAAAGATAAATAAGAAAAGAGGAAATAAACTATAATTTCTTTGAGTATTTTTTTTAAATTTTTATATGTTCAGAAAATGCATAAAAATGTTTCATATTATGAAACGTTGAGCTGAGGGCCATGTGACGTATACTGAAAGACCGGATTCTAATATCTGAATTAAGTTTTTAAGACTATTAATAAAGCAAGAAATTATTTTTGTTTAGCCTAATGGCAACTTAAACACAGAGGACATTCGAATCGAGTCGAAATTACAAACAAAGATTTATCAAATCCCAACAAAAATTAGTGTTTTTCTGGAAGTACTGTTGAAAAGGAGAACTTGTCTAATAACAAAATCAATTGCATTTGCATTTGAGAAGCTTAGCCAAACGCATTTGCAGCATTTATACTGTTATGGACAGTGTATTCACTAAATTTAGTGGACTTCGGCGACATTTTTGTTAGAATTTGTTCTAAAATATGCAATTCATTGCTTCTAGTGCTTCTATATCTCGAGTTATGCTGGGAATTTTTTGAAATCGCACATTTGGGCCTACCCTGTTAAAGGTGTATAATGTTTACAAATCGGTCTACAACACTTTCACCAGCCGAGACATAAGAGTGTCAATTATAAAAAATTAATATAAACTAAGTTATGAAAGTTACAAACGTCTAGAAAATTCCTATTAAAAGACATAAAGTTACCCGCGTACCCTGTCCCAGAAGACATAAGGGTTAAACAATTATATAAAATATTAAGAGACTAATTTACGAGTTTATTCACGGTTGCACATTTGACAAAATTGAGACACTTACAACATCTGTCGACACAACACCCACACCACTATCCCAAATTAATATGGGTTAAGTTATCTAACGTATATTGTCTTGGTATAAACCTTTGCCTTAAAAGAAGTTATATGCCCACCAATTGCCACTTCTGTTTTCAGCACTTTATTCGCAAATACTCAGCATATTTTCTAATAAAAATAACACAAGTCTGTTGTAGCGAAAGTTCTAGAAAACAAAAAACAAAAAAATAGAAAATTTTATACATTTGTATTCAAGACTTGTTGTGCTGAACATTCTTAATTGGGTTAAATCTACTCAAGTCATTAAAGTCAATGTAGTCAGCAGATATAATAAAAGGAGTAGCTGTAGCAACCAGTAGCAGTATATGCTTGTACGGTTCTTATTGTGTTGCTGTTCCAACAATGATTTTTATCATCATTAAATATATTCTAACATGCACACATTTATACGCACATACATATATCCTTGTGTGTATTAAAAAATAAAGGTCTATTTACAGACGAAATTTTGCAACACAGAGCCTCAGTCAAATTTTGCTTTCATTCGTGAAGTTCTCAGAAGGGGTTTTAATTTTGAACGTATAAAATTTTGAATATATCTAAATAAAAGAAAATAATATTACAAAATAACATTTATTATTCAAGTTCTTACAGACTGATATTATAAAGTGAGTGCACATTAATGTCATTGTGTTTTTTTTATGTTATATTTTATTTACCGTTATATACAATGTGTGTATTCTTACAATCTGTATAGACTTATGACATCGCTGTGAGAGCCGAGAATAGCAGAAAGAATTCACAGAAATGAACTAGAGGACAACAGTGCGGATGCAATTGGCCTTCATCGCAGATCCGAAGGTACTCGCTGCCGAGTTGTTTATGTTGTTCTTGAACAACAATCTATTCGTAATTTTGTTCTAGGAATATCATATAAATAGCTGAGATACCAAATTTCAGGTAATGTGAACTTCCATTTGTAAAATCTCGTTTTAGATACAACCTTAAATTAATTAATTAATTAAATTAAATTAATTAAATTAACCCTTATGTAAATAGAAATTTACCCGTGTAACTTTAATGTTTTAGGGTTAATTCTTTTATTGAATTTGATTGTCCATATACTTGAAACTTCTTCAGAACTCCTAACTTTTAATAAATATTAAATAACAATAACAACTTTCTGCTAAAGAAATATTTTCGTAACAGACCAAGTTACTTCTAGCAAACTTAACAGTATGACAAAACATCTGGGTACCTTCATATAATTCATATCATATCACGATCATTACAAATATATTTTTAGTGCAATGTTACTCATAGCAACCCAGTACCAATCTGGAAAAACTGTTGTACATCAAAATATCGGTAACAATAGATTAAATTTTACTTCAAATATACGTGTTTTGTAAATTCCAGACTTATGATTTTATGCAGATTTTTGTGGAAAAAATTTCGGTTTTCAACACTATTTCCAAATAAAGCTTGAAAATGAAATGCTTTCTTATAAAATTACATTATTTTTGCTTCAGTTTACTAAGAAATAAATTATTCTTGAGTAATTGATGGCGGTACTGTTGGCTGAGTAGTTGGCGTGTTGGCTCTGTAACTAAAATCAGAGCAAAACATTTTTCTATTGCGTTTGTCACCGACAAATTCGCAGAATAAAAACAAGCAACTGCAGAATTATGCAAGAATTGAACTCTCTATTATTTTATCTCTTCCACACATTATCGCTTTCCAATGCTATGATTTCGATGTCACACAACTTTGTTTTTTTTCGTTTTTTACATTGTTTTTAGAATTTGGTCGAATACGTTAAAAAAAAATTAGTTTGAAACCTCTTATAAATTCGGTATAAAACCGCAGAATGAATCAAATGTGATGCGTTGGACAGGGGAACTGATAAAAAGATTTTTATTTTTACTTTATTTTAGTAGTATGCTAGTTCATCAGTTGGGGGTTCTACGCTCGATTCCTAGCAGAGACTATGGTCTGTATCACTACACACGTGAAACTTTTTTCACAACAGCTAGCACAATGGGACCATAATAAATTGGACCAAAGTGCGTAGGGACCTTCCTTTACCTGCCGACCTAACCAACTAGATATTATGAAGCTATGATAACATTGCAGGTGCAGCATTGTAAATGCTCTTCATAATAAATGTGCCTATTTTCTATAATTTCAACTCAAAGAAATTGAAATTTAAAAAACCAACTGAAGTTTTCCTGGCAATATTTTCAAGTATGACAATCAATAACACTCCATTATTTAATTCAGATAGTGAAGTATCTTCAAAATATAATAGAATTAAATTAGCCGAATTTTTTTTTTTCATAAAAAGAAGACCTATGAGACAAACTATAGTACTCGACGTCGGTTGTAATTTTAATATATTTCTTTTTTTTCAATTCATTCAATTTTATACACAGCTAAATAAGAACAGCGATAGTGTGATTTACTCGAATCTGATTTCATTTCGTTTTCTTTTTTTCACAAATCAACACGTTCTTTAAATTTACAATAATTATCTGGCGTCTGAGTCGCAGTAACAAATGCCTGTAAAGGATAATGTAGATGTGTATATGATCACAACTAGAAATGCTTGTGTCTTAATATTCAGATAAATAGAAGGATGCGCTGGTGTTACTTTTGCTGTTACGAATAGTTTTGTTTCATTTCGTAGTAAAATCTTTAGAATTGTGTCATTCATTGTTAAATAATCATAACAACCCAAGGAGTTGAATGAAGTTCAGAAAACAACCAGCTCTAAAACAGAAGGAAAACTAGAACAGATGCAAATACACTGACATATATTTCACAATATATTTGGTGCATGTATGCATGTGTTTGTATAACCACGGGCAACCAAAAAATAACAAAAAAAGCAACAAATAACAATCGTTCCTTTCATCATCTAAGTTGTGTTCCTATGTTGATTAATATTGGGTGGGTAATAAAGTAAATTCTAGTTATTTGTAGGACATGTAAATACTCTTAGTACTATATGCTTAAAAGAGCAGTCTATTATATTTTAACTCAAACCGTTTTTTTTTTGCATTTTGGAATTTATACGGAATATTATTTTGTTTCTGTAAATACCTCTGCTTTGATCAGAATCAGTATTTACTTTCTGTTGTGTTGTGAATCAGCTGGTCAGTTTTTGTGTAATTAGAAAAGCTATACAAGCAGTTAGTTTTACTATTCTTTTCTGTTATTCTACTCTACTGTATTCTATTCTATACTATTTCACCCTATTCTATTCCATACTATTCTATTTTATTATAATCTACTATATTATATTATATTCCATTCCTTTATGTTCTTTTGATGTTTATAATCTGAAAATCAAAAACGTGTTAAGCAATTAAAAAGCACAGCGAAATACAGCTGCTATACAATCTATATGTAGAAATCATATTGACATCCGTGGTTATGGGTTAATAATTTATAATTACACTAAAATTCATCACTATGACCTTTTATATAATAAATTTAATAAATGGTTAGTATTATTGTTTTTCTTTTTTTATATTATCACAATATCCCAGAATAAAATTAGATATTTTATTACAAGGCTTTTGCATATCATTTTCCTTGGACATTGTAAATATCTATATTTATATGAATATTCTATCAAAAAGAATTTATTTATTTGTTGCAATACTTTTTAGTAATTATCTCAAAGGCTGTTAATATATAACTATTTAAGTTTTAAAATTGTAATACTGATAGTATTTATAAGAATAAAAAAAACAAACAAAAATTAGATATTAGTATAAAAAGTACTTGCCCCATAATGACTTCCTTTTGTAACTGCAAAATTTTACTACTCGATTACTAAATACATTACACTAAAATATATAAATAATCAGATTACCTGCTTCTTTTATTTTTGTACTAGAAAGTCTGAAAACATATTCAAAATATATAGTTATTTATAAAAGAGTATATAAATTTCGAAATTACATTCTTAATTATTTTAAATCTAAAAAGAAGTAGTTACGTTTTGGAGAAATAATATAAATATATAACCATTTCTAAAAAATACAAATTATTTTATAATTTATATTATAATTTAAGTTAACAAAAAATATTCTTTCTTACAGCATATAATTCAAAAACTCTTAGAATCTTTAACTTTAAATAATATTCATTCAAAATACGTTAATAACATAATTTTGTTGAATTAAGTAAAATATTTACTAGTTGTTAAAAATATTTAACCATTTATATTCGAAATTTGTTTTATTTATGTACATAAAATTAACATTATGTCTGCACTTCGAATTTTGTTCAGAACACTGACTCTGACCAAACGACAGACACTCCTTCGTCGGTATTGTGGAGCATCGGCGAAGTAAAATAATTACTAAAAATGGCTGCTAAAACGAAGCTTCAAGAAATTTAATACATCTCCTTGACATCAGAAGCGCTATAACACTGCTATAAAACAAAAAACGTGCAAAAGCAGAGTTGTACGACAGTGAAGCTTCAAAAATTCTGCCATTTCTCCTACTCTTCGTTTCGTCTAGTTCCAGCACAATGTATTGCATGTGTAGGAGTCTTCTCCTGGGTGCTGGTTCAAGATAAAAGAAGCTTAACTTTTTCAATTCAAAACCAAAAAATTAAATTTAGTTATAAGAACTTCGTGAGTAAAAGAATAACCATTTCACATAATAAAAAAGTAATGACTTCTCCAGAATCGATTATTTTAGTCTCAACCTTGTTAAAATCATTAAGGTGGTAATGCAGTTGGGAAATAAGTAAGTCCACTAAATTTGCTTAATTCCAAACTCGATTATATTTTTTAAAATTTTGTGTTGATTTTTTTTTGTGTTTGATTCTAATAAAATGTTTGTGTGTTATCGTTAGTTTGTTTTTAGTTAATTTTTCTTTGTTTATCAGACACAGCTAATAAATAAATCACTACCAAAGCATTAACTATTTAAATTTCATAACAGAACGATGCAGAACATATCAGCATTAGAAAGAAATGACTAATGAAATCTTCAATTAATAAATAAAAATAAATAAAATATTTTATTTATTAAGTTCACATTTTAGAAAACATTGTTAGTTTGATGAAATTTTATAAATATAGTACAAAAGAGTATGAACTTGTCGCTAATGATAAATTTTTCTATCCACTTCTCTTAGAGAATATAAAAATCTAGATGAAAGCTAGGAATGAATATTATTATTAGTTATAAATAATAATAAATAAAAAAATTATATAATTTTACTTGTTGCATATAAATACTTTTCACTTGATAATCCGTTAAAATAGTTCATCAGGACTGTAATAAAATTATAATTAAAAAAAAATCTTCAGGTCTTGTAGATATTGAATCGTGATACCTTTAAATGAAATTCTTTTAACCAAATTATATGAATAACTAGTCGCGAATTAAATGTATAATTTTACGAAACCAATGATTTGCATTAAATGAAAGTTTAAATACTATTCATCGTGAATTTAACATTTTTAGATTCTTTAATATTGTCAAATACATATTTTAAAATAATTTTTCCCCTTCATTTGTACTTGTCTTTTTCACACTAATTGAAATATTACAACGATCAATAACATAAATATTTTCGTCAGTTTTTACTTTAAAAATGTTTAGGTCAATCTTTTAATTATCAAAATTGTTTTTTTTTTCTTATTAAAATCGAAATTTTGTTTCACAAAACAAATGAATGAAACAATGTATAAGAATTCGTTTACTTCTAATCTTGTCAAAATTAATAATTATATTTTATTCGATTTATTAACTTAAACCACTCAAGTGTTACTAATTCGTGAACATTTCAATTGCATGTCATTTTTGTCTGAAGTGAAAAGTTGAAAAAAACAACATTTCTGAAGTACTCATTGCAGTTTTGGACAAACTGCGTTTTCCAAAGAGCAAAACATTAATTTGTTTGCTTTAATTTTGTAATTCAATTAGTTGCTCTTATAATGAATTCTAATAATTAAAAAAAAAGAAAAATAGATGTTCTTTACGTCACTGAATAAATAAAAAAAATATGTGTATATTGCGAGTATTTACATAAGCATTTCTCATATCATTTTTTTCCAATATTTTAATTAAAAATCACACATAAATTAAACAAATTAGTTCTGCTAAAATGCTCTGTTGTTAACTACCAGTACACACTGTGAAAATTTTATTTCAAAAATTCTGAGGATATTCTCTCCACTCCCACCTATAAACTGAAATTATTTGGACTAATAATTTCATAGTGTGAACTAGTATAAAATTATAATTTACATTTAATGAGTTATTCATGTTAAATAAAACTGAAACACTTAATTTGACAAAAGTTTTTTTTTAACAATCAGATAGCAAACCATTAAAAACAGAGTGCGTTATAGTGTTAATGCCCTTCATTTTTAATAATACTTGAGTATATGTATGTATTTATGTATGGAAGTAGTTGTGTTGCTTTATTTATTTATTTTTTATTCGTGGGAAACCAATAAAACCACGATTCAGGGATGATAAAGTCAATGCAATTGTACTTTTTCAGTACAATTTGCATTACAAAAGTACTCTAAAAGCATATTCACTACATTTAAATGGTTTATATAATCACTGTAGCCTTCATATCCATATTTTTTAAAAGAAAATTCAAATAAATTATTACATGAGGTTGTATTAAAGAAATAAGGAATTCGCTAGTAATTAGCGAAAGTACGGATTGAACAGTTTCTAAAAATTTAACAATTTTAATGAGAACGTTTTTTGAACTTGGCTCGAATTAAGGATTCCACCACCTGTTGAACATGTTCGAACAAACTCTTAACCCTTATGTGAGTAGCAAGCTACCCGCCTACCTTTTTTTATATAATTTGATGATCCACATATTTGAAATTTCTTAGGAACTCCTAACTTTCAATAAATTTTAAATAACAACCGACTTTCTGCTAAAGAAATATTTTCAATAGGCGTAACAGACCAATTTATTTCTAACAACCTTAACAGTATGGCAAAGCACCTGGGCACGTTAATATAATTCATATTATATCACGATCATTACAAATATATTTTTAGTGCAATGTTACTCATAAAAAAATAAACGAAAGTCGATAAGAAAATGTCAGACTGAAACAATTATTTGGTGAAAGAAAAATGAACGAGCAAAAACTCATATCACCTCTAAGTAAATGGCAAAAAAAACACCTTCCTGATCATCGCAAAATACCCGTGAAAAACTATTGGAAACTAAAATATCGTTAACAATAAGTTCAAATTTTACTTCAAATATACGTGTATTGTAAATTTTTTTACATAATTTTATGCAGATTTTTGTGCAAAAAAATTTTGGTTTCAACACTATTTCCATATATATACCTCGCCATGGACTTAAAGGAGTGTTTTCGATTCACATTAGTGGTAAGTAAAAATAATGATACATTGGAAAAAATAGTTGGTATTACAACGATTAATTGTAATGTTATGATGGGGCCTATCAACAGGTTTAATGGTTTTAAAAGTTATTATTGCTAAAAAAAAAAGTATCATAAAATGTATATTAGTTTATAAAGGATATAAATTATGACTTTCCAAAAGCTCTAATAAAAGGGAAGATTTTCATAATTTTAAGAATATTTCTGCACTGAACTGCTAATAATCTTTTAATATTCATTATCTCCCGTATTCTGGAGTAATAAGAACGCTTTCAGTATAATTTTAATTTGATTGATTTCGAAACAAATTCTCAATATTCAAGAACTAATTTAATTTTATATTTCTGTTATTCGTTAAGTACAATTTTGAAAGTGCCATTTTTCATCCCTGACCACGAATAAAATTTTTTTCTCATAACGTTTAGCTCTCTCATACAGTATCTCTGTAAAAAAACGAAACAGTATTTGTTTTTGTATTTTAAGAAAATTGTTGTAAATTAATAAAACATGAAAATTCTTTCTGGTGTTGGTCTTTATAACACTTGACTGACTGATATCAAATAATAGATATGACAGCTTAAATAATTTCCAAAGAAAAAATTAAATAACTTTTACATTTTGAAATGAAAGGATTTTATGAAATCACTTCAAAACTTATTTCGTGGTAGAAAAAATAATTTTATGTCGTCATCTTTAATTTTATTAAATTAACCAAGTTTAAAACAACATATGGTTTTAATACTTTTTATATTTTTTACTATATTCCGTCCAGGAGCGAAATATTTTCAACTTTACATAAATCGAATGGCGGCTTCTCGTATGAAATATTTCCTACCTGGGTGCCCTTCGGTCGAGCCCCTCCTTGAAGCGTCATCGGTAGAGTAAAATAATTAATAAAATAGCTACCAAACACAGTTTCAAAATATAAATGCGTCTCCTCGACACCACACACGCTGCAACACTGATGTCAAAAAAAAAACGTGCAAAACCAGAGATAAAAAAAATAATAAATCTTTCTTCCACCTGTCATCTCTATCACTATTCTGTTCATTGGTGCGCATTGCATACGTAGAAGACATCCTGAGCACAGGTTACAGAAATAAATTTCTTTCCTCGTCTGTATATTTTTTTTATTTTTGGACAATTGCTCAGAAGATGTTCGTTATATCATGTTGATATAACGTTGTCGTTGAAGAGGATCATGTAGTGTTAAGTAGGATACAGCATAATTTTTGCCCAACTCTTAAGTAGCGAGTTTTTTAAATTTTGCAAATACTATGCCAACGTGTTATGGCTCCAATTTCGACGCAGAATATTTCTAGATATATTTGACTAACGAAATAGTTAATCGAGTTTCAGAGCCAGCGCGCTAACTATTCAGCCAACAACATCCAAAAATGTGTATATCAAATTGCGGCTTCACTGACAAAACTTTTTCTTTGACCGGAAGAAAAATACTTTCTTTTTCTTATATCGAATAACAGCTCGATAATTGAAGGTTATGTCCTTATAACATTATGTTATGTGACTTCATAACATTTTTTGGCAGTTCTGTATTTCTTTGAGATTTATTTCATTATTCTGTATTGAAATTATTACTTCATGAAATAAGAGGCAAAATTTTACATTGAGTTTTTAATTTTTTTGGGGTGTTATTATATTGATAATTTACTCAAACAATGTCAGAACTCAAAAAAAATTGTTTTGTAACAAACGTACGTAAAGTTTTCAATTTACAAGCACCTTAATGGGGAAATGAAAAAATATTCTTCTGTCACGAGAAGAGTTTTGATGCTTTGCGTATGAATTTTTTACACAAGATAAATCGCCTTTTAGAAATTTTTAACTCAAAAAATTTATTTTTTCAGTTTTGATATTGTTTGAGTAAATGAGCGATATATATTTTTCCATTTATTTCTTTAAATTTTGGGATTTACTTTAAAATTTTTTTTGGATATATGTAACTCATTTCATTGGGACTTATTTCATTGTATTGGGGGCAATATATGGATCGTAAAATAAATATTGATACGTATGTATTCTATCCACGTATATTTCAATACTTATATATATAATAATTTTCTCCATTTAGTTTTTAATCTGTATTTAATAAAATAAATGTAAAGTAAAAATTATCCTCATTTTAGTTAATAAAATTTATATCATTTTATTATTGATTTCAATTGAACTGTAACACTCACAGAAAATATTTTTAATTTGTCATGTGTTTCTGCAATAAATTTGAACATGAAATTGAATTCAACGTTTTTGTAAACGATTAATATTTTTATGATTGCGACATACATACATAAATATGTATATCGTCACAGAAAATGCAAGAAGCCCTTTCCAACTACTTTTTAAGAATTCAAAATTGACTTATTTGTTCTGTCCTATTTAGCCCAAATAAGTTACCTCGTAAAATTTATATTTTTTCCAGAAATAAAGTTATTGATAATTTTTTATTTATATTTAAAAATTTTGTGGCAATTATCAATATATTTTTTATTTAAAAAAGTTTTCTTGCTTCTACTGTAAAATTTTTTAAATGTAAGACAGGGCATTTAATATACATAAATATATTTCGAAATGAATTAGAATTTTTATAATAGAAAAACTTTTCCCCCAACCAAATATTTTTCTATTTATTTTCTATGGCATTAAGATCTCTGCTGCTATTTATTTCACTTCTATTACTTGGTTTTAAGAGGTTTATGTGCGTTTTCTTTTAACCGGATGCTGATTACAAAATACACATTTATAAATGTAAATCCTGCAAATGAAACAATCACATAAGACAAAGGAGAATAAACAAAAATCAGAAAATATCAAGAAGAGAGGAATTTAGAGAAATGAAAGCAAAACGTCCCGAAATTTTACGAGGAGTATTTGAAATCATTGATATAGAACTTCTTTATCTGAATTCATATTAATGCCAACTGTTTTTGAAGCCATTGGAAACGCATTCAGCTCTGCCGATTAATTTATATAAACAAGTGCACAATTTTAATTATAATTTTAATTTCTAACTGCGTTATAAGAGCTCATTAATAATACATTTAAGACAACAAAAATAAAAGAATTACGCGACCACATGCAAAAACGTAACCAAATCAAGGAATATTCATTACAATTAAGATCTGTTTTGTTAAATATGAAAAAGAATGTTCGCCAATCATAGCGCTGTGTTTAAACCATGCGTTCTTCTCCTAAATTGCATCAGTTAATTTGCAATAGAATCCATGCATTAGTTGTTTCCTTTAAGTCTTTTTTTTTGGTAGGTAGTATTTGAACATATTTGTCGAACCGAAAATAAATAAATATTTTTTATTTTTTCGCTGTTAACCGATATCGCAAAAAAAAAATTTTGTATCTGTCTATTTTATATGTCTACAAACCATAAGCTACTTAAAATTGATTGAAAAAATATACTTCTAAATAACATATGTAAAAAGGAATTGTGCGTCAATTACTTCGAACATACTGCTTCCTTGAGTTAAAAAAGGAGGGTCGCACAAAATTTTATAATTTACAATCGGTCGCTTCAAAAATTAAAATAAAGGTAAATATTAATAGCAAGTGAATATTGAACATCAGATCCATCACAAAGTATTTAAATAAAAAAGTGCCACTTACTCTTTATAATAAGTCGTAAAACCTAGAATGAGGGCCTATGATATTCACCGACAACATACAATTTAATTTTAATCAATTCGGTAACATGTCTCACACTGGATCTGTCAAAACTTACAAATTGGTACTTTCGCAGGCCATCGCCATGGAAAACTGGTTGGTCCGCTCCCTTAGGAACTGCTGAAACACGGACCAGTCACTAACTAACAAAGTCATATGATTTGTTTCGTTCCAGTTCCCATCCCAATAGAGTACGAATAAATGTAAGTACGCTTCTACATTTGTACATTTGTACGCTTAAGTAGTCTTTTTAGTCTACATAAATAGGAGCAACAAATCGTCGTTTTACATCTGGGTAAGTGAGAAAACTGTAACAATTGTATGCATGACACGTAAATGTTGAAAATCTTTTTTATTTTATTTCTTTTTAGTTTAAGAATTAGATTTACATTTTTAGTCGTTTTTAAAATTTAATTTAATTCAGTAACATTTGCAGTCTTTGCAAAATTATAATTAAAGTTTGTAAAGTGGAAAATTTTAATCCAATTCATGTTAGATATTTGAATATAAAATAGGTTCGTAATATGCTGAAATAATACTTGTACGTGCGTTTGTTGTTTTACGGAGGATTAGAAAATTTTATAATAAATAATGGCTGAGAAGAGAAAATTTTGCTATAAAATTAAAAATGCTTTAAAAGTTTTAAGACACAAATGAATTCAAATGATTGAGTATTCTGCAAAACATTAAAGATTTTTTTATTTATATAAATAGCAGGCAAGGCGTTGACAAAAAAAGGTGACTTTCGATTTTTCGCAAAAAAATTTATCAACGCAAATTCGTGAAAACATTAGGCAAAATTTTGATATCTGAGCAATATACATTTTTTATATCCTTCACTTTAAGTGTAACGATTGTATATGAGATTGTCATTCTGTGTGTAATTTCTTTAATATTAACTTTTTAATTTTTTTTTTTTTTTTGATATATATTTATTAAGCCTGAGGTCTTTTTTTATTTTATTTTGTTTTTTATTATTCGATATTTCGTTAACAGCTTGTTAACATCATCAGGAATAATAGGAAATTTAATTTTTTAATAATTTATATATTTTCAGAAATGTGATGAATATAGAAGTTTGTTGAGCTATGTCCGTCTCTCCTTTGAAATCAACTTTCCGGCCAAACTAAACATCGCCTATAATTCGTTTTGACGCCAATCGGCGCATACACGAGAGATGTATTTCATTTTCAGTCAGATGTAAGAGGTATAAATATTAAGGAGATCAGTAGAAATGAAATATGTATTACAACGTCTTAAAAAGCCAAGGCGCCGTCCTGGAAAAAGTGCTCCGTCCATCGAACATCACACTGAATTTTCAATCCGAGAACATCAAGAGCTTCTGGTTCCGCAATGTATATACCACATATAAATATAATTTTTTAAATGACTAAATGGGATATGTCAAATGTAATTTATAAGACACCATTTGGTGGTAATGTGAATGATAATTGTAATAAAGTGTATATAGGTACAACAAAGAATATGTTGAAGACCAGGATATCAGAACATAAAAATAAAAAAAAATATATGCACATTAATTCAGTAAAAAGCATTATCGTTTCATTGTTTTAAGTTAAATCCAGACTTTGAAAATTCATCAGTTTTAGAGGAGAAAATAATTATAAACATATGCTTTTGTTAGCAAATCCGTTCACAAACAGAGATAACTGACTTAAATAAATTCTAAAGAATGATAGTTGAGGTACAATTAAATACTTTTAAAAATCTACTTAAACGCATAAACTGACATGGAGAAAAGAGATTTTTAAATAACATGAACATGAACAGGCGGCATTAAATTTACAAAAACAAAAAGAAAACCCCTTCGGTTATACCCAATCATATATTGAGTTATATTTAAAAAATAATTGCCAAATTAAGACATTCTATTCGAAGCGAAATTTTATAGAACCTTCTATATAAAAGTATAGAAAATTCCCATTAAAAAATTTCATATTATATCCTATGCCTTACTTTAGGTCCAGCTAATAATTGTAAGATGTACTTTAAAACATTCGGTATGAAACACCCGTAGTCACAAGGAATATGCGTTCTTTAAAGTTTTTTCAGATTAAGGCTCTTTTGTATTCCATTATTTACTAATGGGGAGCAAAATCTGTTGAAGATTTTATTAGTGATGACAGAAGGAACCTCGTCCGGAAGCGAAATTTTATGAGAAATGTTTAAAAAATATCACATAAATATTTAAACTTAATTTCGATTTTACATACCGCTGTTAAGGATTTTACTACGAGAAATATTTTTATGTCAGATTTTTACTTCGCACATTATTACAAAAGTGTAAATGACACTCTCCATATACATATACAATTGTATTGATCAATATAACGAAATTTTATCGAATTTGAATCAGTAAATGTTTTAATACTTGTGGTGCAGCCCAACTTTTTTGCTATTTTCGATTACAGTTATGGAAACTGATGCACAACTGATAAATAACGAACGAAGTAACTCGATAATATCTCTTGCAGTTCTCTGCTGTGCACAAGCATATTCACAGAATTTTTTATTGCTTTTTGTTATTGTAGAGCGCTAAATTTTTTATGAATGCACGTAAGTACAAAAAACTTTGTCACATGACTGACATGCATGCCGGAGTTATAATTATGTCTAGTTTATGGCCTCTCCAATACAAACTTTGGGTTTAATTTAGTTAAATTTTTCATTACAAAATTAAAATTTCAAGTGAGAAAGTAAACTTATGTTTTATGACAGCCATTATTAAAAAATAACAAAACTAATAGTATCGATTGGTAGTAAAATATGAAAACTTTAAGGTTGGTGTGATTGTTGGTGATAGTTGCAGGATATATACCATGCAGCAGCGAAATTCTCTGACAAAATATATGAAATTTGCTAAGTTCTTACATATTTTTGGATAATTATTTTTCCTTTTGTTTAGTAGTCAGTAAGTGCAACGTATTGTCTGTACCTGGCATGGGAAAATGCATTTCATCTATTGTTTTCGAAATAGTTCTTAGCTAATTATTAATCTCATTTTTTGGGGATCAGCGCTCAGATAACGTCCCCTCCGTATGCTATGCATTGGACAGGAACTAATTGGAAAAGGATTGTGTAGAAGAGAGATAGTTGATGAAGTGATAAGAGGACCTAATTTTTTTTTTATCCGGGACCCACACTCAGGTGATGACCCCTACACATGCGGTGCATTGTGCTGGAAGTAGAGGAAAGGGATAGTAGAGGAAATGATAGGAGATGAAGCTTCACTATTTACAACACTGCTTTTTGCACGTTATTTGTTTTTTTGTTTTTTTATAGCAGTGTTGTAGCGTCTCTGATATCAAAGAGACGTATTAAATTTTTGAAGCTTCGTTTTTAGTAGCTTTTTTTTTATTAATTATTTTACTTCGCCGGCGCCACACAATACCGACGAAGGAGGGCGTTCTGATGTGCCTTTGAAATGGATACAGCTGAAGCCTTTACTGTTCAGTGACCAAAGACTATGCCTTCACCACTGAAATAATGCGACAACAACTGACACAAAGCAACACAAATGCACATTAGATAAATGCGAGATGTTTTTATGAGTCGGAAACTGGGGTTTAACCCAGGAAAACTTTTTGTTTTGTAGTCAACGTGCAGACTACTTCGACCATCGCCACCCTCCGCAGTTTTTTTTTTTATTTAATAATTTGTAATTCAGAGTTACTGCGTCTCTGGTGATATGTTTATACATTAATTTTTAAGCGGAACCCTTTATTTTCAGAGACTGTGTGGCTGGGTGGTGAGCCGGTTACTTTCCGGAGCAGAGTCATATCTTACATTCATGGGATATAATGCATCCATTTACTAGATTGTGGATTGTAGATCACCTTGGGATGTTGATAGGCAGCAAGCAAAGGCCTTTAGTAGCACCTGTATTGCATGATAGTGTTGTGGGTTTCAATAGCGAGAACTCGAGTATATATTATGAAAATTAGATCAGTCTCGTTATGACGGTTATGAGGCGAGGAGGAGAATGAAACGACTGCACCCATTCCATGTGGATGTGTCATTTTGAACACTATGAGGATGCTCAGAAAGAAATGCAATGTAAATCCATGACCGTTTCATAGTTAATAATAACAAGAATCTTCTAATCCCAACGGATGCATAAAATGTTTACAAAAGAAGTCTATTTCCCAAGACAAAGTTTCTGTTTGGTGTTGGTTTACAATTATCATGTTTAATCATGAACTACTGATAATTGCAATCAAGAGTTTATAATTCATTCACGAATACATCGAAAGGCTACTAATCGTTAGTAGTCAATTGACAGTTGTTAAAACATTCACGAATTTCTTTTAATGTTGTTTTTTCAAATATATTTTCTAAAAAAAAATGTTTAGAAATTTAACAACAATTTTTCTTTTATATTTTAGTTCTTCATTTGTTATTTATAGGCCTTAATATTGTTCAATAATTCGTAGTAAGTTCTGGAATATGTGTGTATATGTCATAAGGCAGAAAATATTTCTACCACAATGTTATTATAATTTAAATTGTCGGTCACATGAGCTTCTGTCTTTTTTTATAATTATTGTTTGCATATGCTGCATCAAATATCAATGCATATATTTAGCGAAAATACGTAATGCATTTCATGCAAATAATATTCGTTCAATTCATCACAGTTACATTTAAATTTGTTTCTTTTTTTTTGTGCATTTGCCTGTGTTTTAAAAGTTTTTCTCATTGATATAAAATGGCAAGACATGTTGCATGCAACAGAGCGCATTCTGTATGCATGATATTAATTGCCTTCTGACATTTATATATAATTTATTTATGATAAAATGATGCGGTGCTTTAAAAGTTAATTTTAGATATGAACTTTTCATTTTTTCTTTTTTTTCCAGCACATGATTTATAAATACGAGTTGAATTAATTGATATAGCAGTGGACAGGTAACTAAAGTAACGAATTTAAATGAGACAAAAGTTAAATTGTTAATAATTGAAAATGATAAATATTGGGGTAACGTTATTAAATTAATTTCGAGAAAAATTAAACTTTAATTACGATGAAAATTATTTTTTGTGCAAATAGAGCAAGAGTTAATTAATAAAGAAATTAATTATTATTTTATTATATCCACACAATAAATATGTGTGTTGAGAGGAAATTCTTATTGAAAAAGAGTTTAAAAAAACTAGAAAAAGAATTATAAAATTAAATAATTTTTAAAGAGAAAATGTTTTAGTTATATTTTCAATAGAAGAATCTCATCAGAAGTTTTATCACTTCTTTCGAATTATTATTTATTACTTTTAAATACTTCTTAAGTTTTAATTATCGAATTGGTTAATAAAATATTCAACACACTTCCTGTATAATACCTTGGGAAATCTTAAATCAAAAGAAAAGCAGTTTAGAACACAGTTAATAAAATTTCGCATTTTCCTCCAGGGACACTGAGCTCTGATGAAAAATTCCAATTATAATCACTGTTGTATTTAATTTTAGAGAGGCACGTTTCCTTTAAGCATATATATATATATATATATATAGTATATACCAATATTAATTATATAATTTAGATTTTAAAATCAACAAGTAAAACAGTTGACTGTCCTAAATATGACTGCTTCAGTCATTGTGTAAGCAAAATATTGCCAATTTAATGCCCATGAGTATAAATCAGAGTCTGATGACAAACCGAATTGCTCTTGAATACACCTTCACACACGTGCTATATTTTCTTGCTAACAAGTTTATATTTTTCTACCGCCGTGACATGAAATGCTGCTAATATTTTCATGTGGTTTTTGTTACCTCATTAAAAGTGGCTATAAAGATAATAATTGGTAGTGAAATGTAATACTATGTACAATACAATTTATGTTTAAAAGAAACCTCCAACCAAAACAGAAGGCAATAAGACACCGGAAATAAGCAAGGATTTCAACAACTCAGAGTATGTCGTAATTGTAAAAATATATTACAGCCTACTCTCAACCCTGTGGCCATTATAAAAACCATAAGAGTGGCCGACAAATAAAGCCATAAAGCGTATAGACGTACATATATGTATATGTTTGTGCAAACCTGCGATATTGCGTTACAAAAACATTCCATGTAACTATCAATTCTGATCTTTGCTCATTAAATTTATTTTTAATAACGTTTCAAACGAAGATGTTTGCTTTCAATAGTTTCAATTCATTTATGTGGAATTTATGAATACATAAAAGGAAATGAAAAGTAATAAAATATATTATATTGCTACTAAATTTTAAGACGATTCAGTCATAAAAAGATATAAACATGTTAATTTAGATGCTCGTTTTCTTGCTGTTATTGGACCAGGCAGATTCGAAAAAAAACTTTTTGGGATTTCTGTGTATTTCTTTAGTAACATATAGGACGATATTTTTTTGTAACGTACTTGCAGTAGAGACTACCACAATACCACTGTTTGGGTAATCAATTTCGACCAAAGGCCAGAATGAAATGTTCAACATTTAGCTCTTTTTATGGATAGCTCAAAGGATGTTGATTTTGTAACAATTTAAATTCAATTAAATAAGAATTAATAAACATGTGTGCACAGTTAATAATGAAAACAAAACTAAAAATTGCCAACGATAATTGTAAATTATATATGGTAAGTTTTGAGCTTCATTATGGGAAAAAGTTAACGGAGAATAATTTTTCGTATTCAATTAATTAAAAATAAAAAGTAAAAATATAAAGCTAATTATTTATATCTACAGATAACCATACTACGAAGAACGCTGTAGATGAAAGTACAGCACCCAAAGTGTTTCGGTATGTCTTTGAATTAATTTATTTCTTAGTGATTATCACATGTAGTTTTGACTTTTGTGATCGATCATTACTTCTTTAAAATTTAAAATTTTTTTATTAATTACTAGTGAGCAGCAACTGCATTTTCCTCGCAGTGTCTAAGAACTTCATTTCTGTGGCTTTTTGTAAGTCCACAGAATGGTTTGTGTCCAATAAAGGGCGAATTTTGCCTTAGTTTCGCCAGATATCGGGTCATCTCACTACCTTCATAACCCACATGTCCGCGAATCCAGCCCAATTCAACGGCATTTACTTTTTATAACTTTCAGTAAACAAATTTTTAAAGCAGAATCTTTTCATAATTAATGTGTTGTCTAGTTTAAGAATGCGTCTTTCCTTTTATTCGTACAAAATAATATAGTTTTAAAATTATTTATTAAACTTATTGAAGTTGTTGTAATTTTCACAACAACATAAATATATATTTTTGTTCTTTATTTACTTATTTGTTATTATTTTCCTTTTCTGTTATTATTAGAATATCATAAATTAGCAATTTTTCCGTTTTTATTGATATTTTTATTATTTTATTCAACAAATAAAATTTGTTTTAATGATGGCATAAAATGCTATTTAAAATATTTGATTTATTTATAAATTTAAACTAAAAAAAAAAATATTTTTACGAGTTGGTAAAAACTTTGATTTGATATAAATTATTTAAGTTTTTTTTATTTATTTTTTTTTTTTGGAGATATTAAACATAACTTTGACGATTAAAATCTTTAAAGGAAACAGAAATCTCTTTGTAAAAATTTAAAGGCCAAAGTTTTCAACAAAGATGAGTTGTAACAACTGTATGATACTGTTGTAACCATGGAATAATTCAAAAATTATAAATTGAAAATACATGGGATTATAAATTGTGGGTTCATATTTCTGGTTAAAAAGAGAATGGAAGTAAATAATCCATCCGGCCTACGATTTTCAAAAACTTTATGAAAGAAATATAATTGATTAATTTTATAAAGTTATTGAAATAAGAGTAGCAGCATTTAATACAAAATATCTACGTTTTTGCTTTTTATTATTATATTTATTCTTCAAAACAATAAAACAATCATTATGCAGCAAATGTTGAAATAGCTAGAAACAAGGTGTTGCAAAATCAAGGATATTTCCAAAATTACACATTGTTCACTCTTCTTATCACACGCGGCATGGAGAGCTTTCATAGGTAATATTCGGGTATGACAATCCCGCGGACATCCAGCTAAGATTATCACGAATTTATATGTGTTACCTTATACTGATTTTACGAGTATCTTTATGGAAAAAAACGATTTCTTTAAACATAGGAATAGAGCGTCTCAGACATTTATAAATAAAGTATATATATGATAGTTTGTACATAGGTGCAGCATTATAGACAGAGATTTCATTAATTTGTGAGTCCCACCAGTGACTTTATTGGTAATGCCACGACAGATGGATGCCCACACATCCTCAATAAAGTGCAGATGTGCTGACTGTTCGATGCTGAACTCAGAGTGGCTGCAGTTCAAATCAAAAGGTATTTCTTTAGAGCATTTTTACGTTTATTTGAGACATACATAATTTGTGTATGATAGATACGAATTCTTAACGATATGACTTGATAATTTTGCGAGTGCTGTTGCCATTTGACATAAATTATTTATTGGGTACCCGAACAAATGACAAGCAGTATATACATATTCACACAGAACTATAGCTCATTAATAAAGAGATCAAGGTGTTCTGGCATAGTCAGGGATAACTATGTTTGAGGAGTACAAACTATGTGTGCTTTGTAGATCATTAGTCAATTTCCCTGTGTCTATAGGCGCGATAACGAATGCTTAATTTCACTCGTTGGTAAGACCAGCGTGAGGTTAAGTCATAACCGCAGGTACTCACGATAATCTTCGTTACAATATTATGGCATAATAATAGATGGATATATGTGAAACATTTTTTCCAGATTTTAAATAATTATTAATAGGCATTGCGCCGCCAGATAATTGTATTAATAATACTGAACGAAAAGTACAATTCTTCAAAACAAAAAAAAACTTTGTCAGTCGAATAACAAGTGTTGCAGTTATAATTCTAATTCGGTATTACATACATACAAACATTATATACATTGTAACAGTAACAAAACATAAATTTAAGAAGGTCACCATATCTGCAAGTCTTATATGCTCTTATATTTGGACCGTTCACGGTGTTATCTCTTTGCGTAACACAAAGTATACCAAAAGTGTTTTAGTTGGGATCGAAGTTTACCACAAGTTTTTGGCATTCTTTTATACTATTCTCCTATATATCTTTATTTCTTTTTTTTTTCTTTGTTTATTACATCATCGAAAACTTGAATATGTTGTTAAATCAAACTGTTGACAAATGTTCTATCGCCGCAATTAAATATCTGTGGTAAATGATTTTAGTTCAGACAAATTATTTTTTCAAGATAAATCAGAAATTTAAGCCATAAATAAAGACAGAAGTCATAATGATCTTAAGAAATTAACAAGTTTGAAAAACCTGTTGCCTTTATTAATAAAAACATGTATTTGTTATAATCTCTAGAGTGAAAGATTTTGCCACAAAAAGAGCAAAAACACACAGATGTCTTGTACTGCTTTCATAAAGGAAGAAATTGTTTACAAACAAAATACACAATTTCTTTAGAAACTATTTTGCCTTTGGTTGGGTTCTCAAAAAGGAAAATATGTCTATAAAATAAAACTTTCCTTGTTATTTAGGTATTAGAGGATATCTAATGTAATGCTTTATTTTCTTAATATTTATATTTCAAATAAAAGGAAAATCTGAGCAGTAAAACGAACAAAGCATAAATATAAGATTATCTACATTTAAGAAATACTATGAATTATTGTAATGAACGCTTATGCAAACAAAAGATCAATAAATCCTTGAAATAATAAAACCATGAACTATCAAATCAACAATGGCGCAAGAATTATTATATGGTCGTTCTAGCTAGACAAAAAATAATTATATTGGCTGTAAGTAGTAAATGCTTAGACATATACGAGAGGTGATGTTTGCGCCAAATATAAAAATAAATAAATAATTAAATAAACGAATATATGCAACTACGGAGGAAACGTTACCAACCACTTAAAAAATCTCATCGTTTCCTAGGCACATAACAGCAGGCAATAACCCTCGTAATAATACTATAAACCACTTAAGATTTCTATCAAACAATCTAAAAGTGTTATATTTGTTAATGATTGTGCATAAATAATCTCAAATATGCACACACGCACCCTCTCACCGACAATCACGCTCATATGAAAATATTCATATACTCGAACTTTATTAAAGAAAGCTAATATTAACACACTTATCATAATCATAAAACATCTTAAAAAATATAAATAAATTTCTCACATGGTATGGCAAAGCAAAAATAAAAAGAACAACTAAACAATAGAATATATGTATGTATGTACGAGTATATTGTTTACGCCACCATCTTAACCATTTTAGAATTTCACAAACACACTAAAACCCACGTACTCAACCATCTTCCAAAAAAAGAACAGTAGAAGAAGGCAAAATTATTACAATGAAAGGGAAAATAGTTAATATGCAATAAAATGAGCATAACCAAAAGGGATATTCAACTATTATGAATATTTCTTTTCTGTTTTTTTTTTTGTTTGTTTTTGTTCATGTTGCTGCCTTTTCTTTTGCCAATACAACACATCCTTTCAGTGTAATTTTATATTCAAACATAATTTAACAAGAAAAAAAAAGGAAAAGCAGTTAATTGTATAATAAACAACCATACAGTATGGGTTGGATAGCAAAATAAAAATACGAGTATATCTGTATTAGGGAGGCCAAACCCGAAATGCCGATCTCGAGAAATAATTTAGGGCTATCAATGAAATAATTTCATTCTTCTGATGAAATAGTTTCAATATAGTAATGAATTATTTTCATTATTTTAAGAACATTTTTTTATTGCTTCAGTGAAATTATTTCACCATATTGGTGAAATTCTCATTGAAATAATTTTAACGAAACTTGTGTATATATTTATTATTATTATCCTCATATCTATATAAAATTAATGAGTAAAAATTTAGTTGTGCTTAAGTTCATAGTTAATTTAAAAAAACTTAAGTTTTTTTTTTTTTTTTTTATCTAGGACCAAGACTCAGGAGATGACTCCTACACATGCAGAACATTGTGCTGGAACTATAAGAAAGGGATAGTAGGAGGAAGGACAGGCGGTGAAGCTTAACTAATTATTTTACAGCTCTGCTTTTGCACGTTCTTTGTTTATACTCGTAGAAGAGCTGAAGCTTCGGTTTAGTAGCCATTTTTTTTTTATTATTATTTTACTTCGCCGGTGCTACACAATACCGACGAAAGAAGGCGTTCTGAT
The DNA here is from genome assembly GCA_963924685.1 of Dexiosoma caninum. Lineage (NCBI taxonomy): Eukaryota > Metazoa > Arthropoda > Insecta > Diptera > Tachinidae > Dexiosoma > Dexiosoma caninum. The sequence continues at coordinate 91,536,984 of OZ004725.1, forward strand.
GTGATTGGGGATTGCTATCAGCTGAAGCCTGTATTGTTCAGTGATCAGTGACTATGCCTTCGACACTGAAACCTGCCGACAACAACTGAAACACAAAGACACACTAATGCACATCAGAAAAATGTGAAAAGTTTTTTTTTTATAATTTTAGTCTGAAACTGGAGTTGAACCCATGTCTGTTTTTGGTTTTGTAGTCAAGGTGCAGGCTAATAAGTTGATAAAAACTGGAAAATGTTAAAGAAACCATTTTTGTGCTCAAAAATATATTGTATTAGTTCTACTAATGAAAAGTTATTAAATAAGTAGATTTTCACGCCTTGATATTGTCAACAAATATTGACGAAATATCGGGAAAAAATTAAATAAACCGTTGCTTCATTCGCATTTAATATATTCCATCCTTATTAGCTTATTTATAGATCGCACAACATGAAATTTTTTGTGAAAACAAACACATGGATAAGGAAGGATTTTTTCATATTTACGTTCAGGGGACTTAAGTAAAAGTTTTTATAAAATTATACAGTCTTTCCTTTATTTTGATACTTATATTGCTAAACAACTATTTTATCTTAATATGAAAATAAAAATATTTATAAAAAAGATCGTTAGAAAATGTTAAGTACTTAAAAAGAACAGAAGATGAGGCAATAAAAAACAAAGGATTCAATTTGACTTTGTTTTGCACCTCGATTAATGGATATATAGTCGCATTGCTGTCAAAAAGAAAAAAATCAAATTAGTAATTGTGTTATCAAGATACTTACAGTTGAGAAAAACGAATTCTGAAAGTAAAAGTAAACATGTTCTGAAGAGGAGTTTAGGTGCGGAGTAGATATTCTCAATTTCAGTCAGTTTTGTATGTATTATATATCTGGTGTTTATATTTTAAAATTAAAATATGTCATTACACTTATCAGTATTACTTGTTTAAACTCAAAAATATGCCAAAAAAAAAACTGAAAATGTATCACTCAACAAAATATACGAAGTATGCTCCTAGAGGTACCAGGTCACGTTAAAAGCTGTTGTAACTCGGTTTGACTTAAAATAACAATAATTATGTATATAACATAAATTTTAAAGAACAATATTACCTTTCATTTGAGATATTAAGCGTGTTTTTATTATTTACAGTTCTGGAGTTATGGCTCCCTATGTCAGATTTATGGCCAAAAATATCGATTTTCCCAAATTTTGAACGTCGAGCGGCATGCGTTAGCGTTGTTTAATCGAACTCAAATTTTGGCTATCTCAATATCTGGAAAGGGGAATCGTTTTGTGGGGTTAAGACCAAAAAAATTCCGACATCGATTTTTTGTGGTCACTCTAATTTATACAAATAAATTTATATGGGCATTTCACAGAAGAACTTAAGCTGACTCAAGAAAATGTTGCAGGTTCTTTATCATTAAAGAAGAATTTAGAAGCGCAGAATTTCAAAGTATTTAAGCTCTGCTCAAAAATTTTAAAATTAAGTTATGTTGGCAAAAGTCTACAGAGTTGAATCTTGGCTTACAAAATATAAGAAAACTTCATACTTTTTAAAATAAATTCTTTAAATTTTTTAAACTAAATTGTTTTTTTAAAAATTATAACTTCCAATATACAGCAACTATAGATTGTAATCTTTGAAATTACAAAGTTCTTAGAAATCTAATTTCCCAGCGTCTACTGTACTGCATGTCTAATGAAATTGTGTACAGCTCGAAGTAATTGATATAGAGATAAAAAAACAATTTCTTTTGAAATATAAAACATTTCTTTGCGTTGAAGAATCTTTGTGATAAATTTGTATATAAATCATTATTCATAATACTCACCATATGTATATGATGAAGATGGTAGCAAATTAAACATTTTAATATTTTTTTCTCTCCATCTATTATACACAATGAGCCAGTAAAACACACGTAGAAAGAACTTTATGTAACATTTGAGCATTTCTGGAAGTGCATGAAATATGAATCACCAATGTAAATATTTCATACTTCATAACAACAAAGAGGGAGAACAACAAAATGTCAAACACTCAACAAGAACTTGAATGAAAAATAAATAAAGTTGAAGAAAATAATAGAAAAATTAAATTACATTAATTTATTGCATCTTGAGAATTTTTGTTTATAAAGACTTTCCATATACAGACGAACTCATATATTTGTATGCACATATATATGTATATGTGCATGTGTGCATGTGTGCATGTGCATAATTGTAAGGAATTGTTAAAGAAAATACATGTTGGAACATGTTGTTTGCAGCTGAGAATACAACATTTGGTGCGGAGTGTCACATGACTAAATTGGATGTTGGTTAAAATATTTACTTTTGGTTAGTTAAAATACTCTTTAACAAAAAGGAAAATGTAATTTACGCCCAACATAAATGTAAAAATTTCTGGTTGAATATGGCCCAATAGGAACTAACATGTCAATAATTCTCACTGACAAGAACTACAAAAACTTAATGAGTGGGTTTCAACACATTTACGATCTTTTCTCTTGTATCTTCTCGAATTCTGCCACTCGCTGATTTTCTTTCTGTGCTCTTTTCCTAGTGAAATCGTAATGCAAGACAGCATACAGTGCATTTGTTGGCAATTTACAGGAGCAGCGCAATTTCACATACAGATTGGCTTTCGTGTAAAACTTTAAGGAATTCTATTTTACTGTCAGTCGTCATATCTTTCTAATATAAAATTCATATGGCTTCGTATCATTTTGACAGTCTTTTGCTGAAGAATGAACCACCAACAGGACATTGTTGAGAAGTAAGTCCACAGAAATTCTTTCGTAATCAACATGGCAATAATATTTACAGGCCGGCGCCACTTGTGAATCATATAAGAATATAAAAGTATTTAAATTTTTTTTTTTACATTTATATATTTTTACATTAAATAACATTATATTTTTATATTTGCTATATATTTATATATTTATAAATATAAATATGAAGCATAAAATCGCAACATCTTGAAATATAAAGGGTGTCTCAGTAAGAATACACTTTTTCATTTTAAAATAAAAACACGTATTTTTGTATTTTTGGAGATAGTTAAGATTTTTTTATTGGATTGCAAAGAATATATGTTCGATTAGGTATGGAATAGAATATCCGTCAAATACCCCGCACGGGTCTGATGACAGGTCATTACTTTTTCACCGATGACACGTTCGATCTCGGATTTGGTCTTAGGAATTGTTTTTCGCATAAACACAAGATTTCACAAAACCCCTGAGAAAAAAATCGCACGGCGTTAAAGCGGATGATCATGGTGGCCATTTGAAATAATTTGTTCTGAAAATCGTAGCGGATATAAATCGATGCCGTCCAGTTGAGGCCACAAGAACCCCGTTGTCATGTTCCTGTAGTTTTCAAGATACCTACCGGTGCGTTGACGTGACTTCTGTGCGTCAAATGTACATAACCGTGCCAATTTCTTTACATTTTTTGACCACTCTTCGAATGGTTGACGTATATGTGCACTTTCTCGACTGAAAATTCTCCAAAGTTTACGAGCGGTTCAGCATAACTTTCCAAATTTTTGTAATCATTTTTAATAACGCGTTGTTCTCTTGTAATAATCGGAATAAACATATGTGACAGCTGCCAAATTTCGGAGTTGCCTCCTGCACAAAAAAGTGACCCTATATTCAAAAAGTATATTCTTACTGAGACACCTTTTACAACTGAGAAAATATTGTTTGTGTAACTTATCTGGTTGGAGGCCACTGCACATTTTTTCACTAACCGCCGTCCAAAAATTTTTTTCTTATTCACTCATATCAACGACAACAGCTGTTTTGTTTATATTTATTTCAACAACTTTTTTCATTTGTTTTTGGAATTTAGTTTTTTTTTTTTATCAACGAACTGAATTTTGAAATATCACACATAATTCAGCACAGCAGTCATATTTTCGCATTTTACTATTTTGAAACATGTGACTGTGTGTCTGCCATTTGAATCCTCCAATTGTATATAAATAAACAATTATATGCCTCATTAGTACGAATAAGTATTCAAGATTATTGCTTTGATACTTCAGTCGAGTTGTGTTTCTAATCGTTCATATCGTTGTACAGTCAAACTTCTCTATAACTTATAGTAGCTGCTGATAAACGAACTTTTAACAGAGAAAATTTGTTGTAGCTAAGCTGTCATCTTTAAATATCTGAATTCTATTCCATGCAAAGGTTTGCTTTTTATTTCAGTTAAGCATTGCTTACATCCAAACAAACTTATAAGAATGCATAAAATTATGCATTGAAAAGACATCTAAAAAAAAGTCGTTATTTTTATTTTTTTTATAGTTTAAATTTAACTTCATCCACATAGTCTTGAGGAATTTATTATAGGTGGATTATTTAGCAATTCGAAAAGAAGTTGTGTCTCAAGCAAAGGTTCTTTAAAGAGAGCAATTCGTTATACAGAAATTCGTTGTAGGGAGATAACAATGTGAGGAAACCTTAACAAACTACAGTGTTCTCGAAAATAATTCATAATGATGTTCGTTATAGAAACGCTTGACTGTAATAATATCATGTTTTACTTGGTTTTCTTTTCCAGTAGTTGAAAATATCACACAGTACATACACACAACCAACTCTACTATCACTATTCGCACTTAAATACTCACTTTCATAGACTTTCATTATCTGCTTGTTACTGCTGTTGAGACAAGTGACAATTAAACTCGGTATGTCATCTGTTACAGCAACAACCATCATCAACATCACAAGCCACATAGCAACAACGGCTGCAGTAATAGCACAGCTACAAGAGCTACAGATAATTATTGTCAACACTTTAACAAGAACTTAACGTTATGAAAAATAAGAAACACGGATTTCATTATTTGACGACTTGAGCGAAAGAATACGATAATGAATAAAAAAAAAGATTTTCTCAAGTTAAGAGTGTGGACTTAAAATACACAAATTTGTTTATTCCTTTTCTCTTGATAAAGCTTTATTTCATTGTTTTTCGAAAGTTCTGTGAATGAACATTTTTCTTATTAACCCTTATGTGAATGGCAGAAAATACATTCAAGAGCATGGCAATGTACACGGGTGCTATGTATGTGGAAATAATAAAGGAAACCAAAATTTTGTCCACAAAATTATTTCAAATAAATCTAAGATTTGAATATGTTGTTATCGATATTTAGGTTGCTAATAGTTGTCCCATATAGCTAGCCAGGTAACTTTCCATGCTCTCGAAGATGTTTTTTTTTCATATCGACTTTAATTTATATTGTTATTAGTAACATTGTAATAAGAATATATTTGTAATAAACCCTTTCTTCATATGAATTGTATAAAGGTACCGATACAGTTAATTGTGTTAGCAGTTGTCCGATATATAACACCAGTGATAGAAACGGCGACACCGTATTCATTTTCTTAAAAAATATGGCCCATCATTTCCGACGAAACACTGCACCACATGGTATACTTATGTGGGCGTAATTTTCGCTGTTGACCTATTCTTGGATTTTCCGTAGCCCTTTTTGCATATTAACGAACCCATTCAATTAGAAATGGGTTTCGTCGCTCATAAGTAAATTATAAATAAAATCATGATATTCTTCTGAAATAAAGTTCAACGATTCTTTCACGTTGTTCAATTGTGTCTTGTTACATTTTAAATTCCCCAAGTCTTTTTTACAAAATACTGTCATCAAAAAAAAAAAAATTGTAATAAAAAAGTTCGCTCCTTTTGGGACACTCTGTATAAGTTTTCATTATAATCAGAGTATATTTATTATATTTATTTAAGTAAACTTGAATATATGAATAAATAATATAAAGTGAAAGTAAACATTTTTCTTTTTGTTTTAAATGCTTTGTCTACGATGTGTATTTTCTTTGTGTAATAAAATCTCTGAACTGCCCACAAAAAGAAGAAAACAAAAGCATTTTTGTATTTTTGAGTGAGAAAAATAATTTTACAAAATTGTAAAAAAAATTAAATAAAAATATAAAATTCAAATTTAAAATATGTTCACATATTTTATTATTTAAAAATTTAAGTAAAACTTTTCGTTTAAAAAATCAGTGAAATTATAACAAAGCAAAAAACAAAATTGTATACGGCAAATGTAACTAACGTTTGACGGTTCAGAGAGAAATAACATTCAAATTCATGTGAACCTGCATATAGGGCAATAAATATATTTTGATACGAAGCATTCGTTTGTTTTTACATATTTCTCTTTTTGCTTTTCATATACTTTCACAGAGATGCGGTTTGATTTCAGTGTTTATCTACTATCGTTAATATAAAGTTACTGAATCGCTCAATTTTCCAATCGTTAAAAGTTACTGAGTCGCACTACAGATTAGTTTACTCAAAATAAATAAATAAAATAAGACAGTATAGCGAATTAAATTGCCCAAACCGAAGGTGATAAAGAAAATTACCTATAATTTTGTTTGAAATGAAACAAAGTAGCTGTTATTGATGAAAAGTTCCTGTGATGATAAAAAAAATATAGACATTCTGTGGCAAAATATTAGCCGTCAAATGACCAGAATCGGACTTGATGCACACTAATAATACACGCTGTATGAAATTTTTGTGCTTGGGAAATATCTATTTCAAAATTTATAATTTTGTTGTAAAAAAAAGTAAAATAATAACCACAATGGGTCTGTTCGTCAATGAATCACTGCATTGTATAATAATATCATTATTTGTTGTTGCTTACAAATGAAAAAAAACCTCGATAATGTTTATAATTTTAGTAGACAAACGGGTTACAAAAAGTAGCGAAATTAAGTAATTGCCCGTTTTCATCAACATGTGCAAATATCAAAAAGGTAGGCGAGTAGACTAAGATAAATTTCGAAGTTTAGTTCTATCTACATTAGTTCCGGAGCTATTAGATTATTCATTATATCCAGTTTTACCTTAAAATTTTAATTTAGAGGGTGGCGATGGCTGAAGTAGTCTGCAGGGTGACTGCAAAACCAATAATTTCCTGTGTTCAACCCGAGTTTCAGACTAAATCATGAAAACAGCTCGCATATTTTCTGATGTGGCTTTGTGTCAGTTGTTGTCGGATGGTTTCAGTGGCGAAAGCATAGTCACTGGTCACTGAACAATAACGGCTTCAGCTGTAACCAATCCACAGGCACATCAAAACGCCCTCCTTCATCGGTATTGTGTAGCGGAGAAATAAAATAAATACTAAAAATGGCTACTCAAACGAAGCTGCAAGAATATACTATATCTCCTTGACATCAGAGGCGCTTCAACACTGCTATAAAAACAATGAACGTGCAAAAGCAAATTTGTAAGATAGTGAAGCTTCACCACCTATCATTTCTCTAACTATCCCTTTCCTCTAGTTCCAGGACAATGCATTGCATGTGTAGGAGCCATCTCCTGAGTGCATCCATCTCTCTAACTGCAATGGCATTTCTGTAGATCTACAATTTCAATTCACTACTCTTATTTTGAACGTGTATTTAAGAATTAAAATCCATTATTTAATATAAGAAACCATATAATTTTTAACACGTAACACATTTATCATTAAAATTTACTTGAAATCAGCTGAATCAGTTGAAAAAATATTCGTAACCTTAACAAAAATGCCAAATCAGTGGCATATAATGTAAATCATTCCCATATCATGCAAATGCAATCAACATGCAATATGAAACATGATTTGTTATATATGAGTCTGGTTGTTCACATTGATAAAACTTATTCATGAAATGAAAACATTTTTGTTTGTATTTTGCATACTTAAAGGTCGTATATGAAACCTTAAACTAATATCCAACATAACCATACACAGACACTTGTACACACTTGCAAAGTGTGAAAAATATAATAAAGAGAAAGAGACAGAGAGAGGCGAGCAAACTAATATAAAAAAACGCTCTATAAATCTCAATGTAAAAACAAACACCACAATAGCAAAAAAAGATTACAAATTTACAGCACACACTCCAATGATAAGAACGTGATGCCGTTGTTAGAAATTTACAATGTATGCAAATGTGCCACCAAACGACTAACATTGAGGCTTTGGAAAATCATGATGAATATTATGGTTATCATCAACTAACCAAGTTAAACTAACATGATTTGTACCATTCGTATATGCGCTAATTTTATACATTTCCACTGTTCTGCCTTTTAAAACAAATGATTGCTGAAATATTTGAGAGAAATGCATTACTTCACCTCAAATGCAAATTTTCTGTTTAATCATGCTTTCCGTGAAATTGCATATTTTTAGATATCCAACAAAAATCATGCACAAAATACTGCACTTGCACGTTAAGTCATTTCAAACCATGAAATTGCCATTGAGTATGTTAAGTATATGAAAATATAATGAGACCAAATTTTTAAATCATTGGAAATTATTTTATGTAAAAAGTAGACGACTTTCTATTTTTATTTTAACAATGACTTTCCTTGATAAATTTTTTAATACACAAATTGTATTAACAAAAAATTTTAAATTTTGTTTTCTATTCTAGATCTAGCAAATTAAGAATCATTTTTGCTGCAGCCATTTTCCCATTTTTGTTTTATTTGCAGTCGATACATGTGCGTGGATGAGTAACTGTTTATATAAATCCTCACAGTTTTTCCAAATCACCATGGACGGATATAGCATTCAACAACACATGCAAATAATAAAACTGTTTTATCAAAATGGGTGGTCTGTTCGGTCAACGCGATTTCGCGGCTCTCACAACTTGGCGAATTCTGCGTCGTGACTTTGGCGTGCACCCGTATAAAATTCAAGTGACCCAGGAACTGAATGTAAACGACCATAGACAACGACGTATGTTCGCTGAATGGTCTCTAGAGCAGTTGGCAACCGCACCGCCGTGTTTTGATACGGTGTATCAATATCAATCACAAAGTAAATTCGATTTTTATGTAACTAACGATTCACTCTTCTTGACAAAGTATTACAGAATTACTACTGACGAAGCAGGATTTTGTGAAAATAAAAATTAAACGATTCCCTCTATAGTTTCGCCTTTAGATCTGTAGTCATTCACTTTAGAAATATTAAAAATTAACCATAAATATTCTGGGCATTTGTCATACAAAATTTACAAAGTAAAAAAAGCTACCGCCATATTAACATCCTTCTAATAAAATTAAAATAAACTGTAGAAAATTTACCAGACAGATCCACTTAAAAAAGACACCATTATGAAAGGCTACCTTCAGAAACTAGAGGATACAGTACTGTTCGTGGTATTGACGGTCATCTGGAGGTTCGGCAAACATGGCTGTAGACCAGTTCTCCCCAATAACAAATTCTGTCGGTAACACGATAGGGAATATACGGTTTTTCATCTTTCACATACTCTCTGGGTGCCTAATACGATAAGGTGCTTTCTTAGAGAAACATTTGCTAGACGATATAACGCACGTATCACAGATAGGTATAGATATGGACATGGATATTTCTTCATTGGATCCAGGGTCAAACCTGTGAACGGTATCATTAACGGGGAATCTTGCAATTCTACTTGATGATAAGTTGTACTGCGGTAAGCAAAATACATTGCCTATTTAATCCGTTGATAATAAATCTACTTGAGCATTTAAAATTACGTAAAAATACAATCTTACAAAATATTCGCTGTCCAATGCGGTCTAACAGACGTTTAATACTTCTTGAATTTCAGGACCAGTTTCATTGATTAATTTTTCTTAAATTCTGGTTAAACAAATACTGTGTATATTATTAGATTTTAGCTCAGAGGCATAAGAATATAAATGGATCCATCAATTACAATTTCTTAACAATAACATGGGATTAAAAATCGATAATGAATACGAAAAGGAAAATAGAAACCAAAAAAGTTATCAATTTATTGTTTACACATGTTAACAAATAAATTTTAAAAACCAAACACATACACACACCAATCCATTCAAATCTATATGCACATTCACTCACACATGCCAACACACACAAATGTATGCTAAATTTGTATGTAGATTTATTTTTTAGCAAATAAAATTTAAATAAATATTGTTATAATATCAAAAATACCGTGGTGCGAAAAACTTGAAAAATTTGAACGTTTTACCAACAATTTGAAAATGTTAACATTTTAATTTAAAGGCAAGACGTTTTTGGGAAAAAATCCTCGCAATATAATTAGCATACAGTATGTGAAAAGTTCACATCATCATATTGATGTCGTTAATATTTTTTCATGGCTGTAGAATTTTCCTTTTTTTTTTGTTTTCAAATTAAGGATTTTATTCTAATGTAATAATATACGTCTGAATGTTGTGCACCACAGTATATTGTTGGAAAATCAAAAATAAAAAGTGTATTTTTATATTAAAATCATCGAATCATCGACTGCTTCTTTTGCTAGCGCTACAGATGAATTGTGTACACAGCACTCTGTCTATACGGGAATGCACATTTTGCAAGTTTGTAGTCACACATTTTTTAATTGCGTAAACAATTTTTAACATACGAAATAATACCATTCTACTTTTATCTAAATACATACATTTATGTACTTCTGCCTGAATTTTTATTTACACTGGAAAAAATAAAACTAAATTTTAATAAAATATCAATTAAAAAATTAATAATACTTTCACCTGTAAAGAAATTAATAGTATCAATTAAATTATTACTGTTGACTTATTGAATTCATTTTCAATTAAATTTTTAATAGTAATTAAAATATTTTGAAAATTTCAAACAAATTTTGAATATTAAAAAAATATTTGAATTCAATTTGAACGCTTGTTTAGTTTAATTTATATTTGTATAGAGAGTGTTGCATATAAGAAAAAAGAAATAAGAACATCAAAAATCAAAAAAAAATAATTATTTATTTATTTAAGTATTGAGCCCAAAAATTAATTAGAAATTGATTTTCATTGATTAAACTTTTAATGGAAAAATATATTATTTTAACTAAAGGTGTTAATTAGAGATTAAAAAATAAATTTTTTCTGCGTACCAGGCCTGTTCTGATAATCACATAATTTTAAATCACATGTTATTCTGCCCGTCATATCCATCATCGGATGTTCTCTTCGTCGGTTTGATTTTAACTTTTTTTTATAATGGACAAGTGCAAAAGAGAAATCCCCTGCATATGCAATGCATTGCACTAGAACTAGATATAGAGAAGGATAGTATAGAGAATAGGCAGGTGGGGAAAGTGGTAGGAAGATAAGCCTGAATTTGTGCACAACTCTGCAGTTTGGCGTTAATTATAAAGCAAAGTTGCGGTGACTCTGAAGTTAATTTTGAGGCTTAATTTAAAGCTAAGGGGAGCCATTTTAAAAATTATTTTACTGCGTCGACGTTTTGTCCCTCAAATATCGACGAAGGAGGGTTCTATAGCAGAAAAAAACGGGAATCAAGCCCGGGTTCTTCTGATTATAGAGCTAACACGCTAACTACCCGCCATCAGCACACCTTAAAATATTATTTATTTTTTTTGACTATGAAAACAAAATTTAAATCATAAAAATAATTACAATTTTTAACAGCAGATTTTTTATAAGTTTTAAGTGTTTTTTTTTCAAATAATAATTGTTATAGGAAACTACTAAAGAACACATTGAGTAATTCATTTAGTTAATTTATTATAGCAATTACTATAAATCACAAAATAACAAAGTAATCGCATAAATAACCAAGTGAAACTAGGAAATGTTTAAAACTCGGAACAACTGATGTGTTCTAATTAGAGTTTCGAACCGGAACCGAAGCGAAAACTGGGAAAAACCGGAATATATAACCAAACCGTAACCGTAACCAAACCCAAATATTTTAAATACAAAAAACCGAAAACTGAACCGGAACGAACTTTCATTTCGGTTATTTTCGTTCCTTAAATAAGAATAAAATTAAAAAATGTAAAATTTGTATTCGGTATAGCTGGTGTATGTGTACATTTCATTTGGTAGACCTTTAACTAAATTCTTGAAACAGCTATGAAATTCCATATGTTTATAAAAGAACGCCCAAAAACTATTTGAAAATTCAGATATATATAAACAAAACAAACCAAACAGCTCCTTTAAAAATTGTCTTTCTTTGTATAAACATATGAAAATGCCGCAAAACCCCGATTTCGCACCCAAAAAAAAATTGAAAACCAAAATGATAAAAGTTGAAAAACTAACCCGAAAACCGGAACATATTAAATTGCGTTTCGAAGGTCTGGTTGTAATAACAAATAAATAAGAAAAGCTTTTCTTTTTTAAATTATTTATTTACGTTTTATGTTTATTATAATTAAATAATCATTTCAATCGTATTAAATAAATAAAAAGGAATAGTTTTCTCTCTATTGGACTTTTCATACTTTAATTTTTAATACTTCTTTAAGACACTACATCTTTTTTTTATAAAATGTTTATTTATTTTTTTGATATCATCAGGAAAAATTTTTATATAAAAAAATACCAGTTGCTTCAAAAGAATCTTTAAAATTTAAATATAAAAATAATTTTAATATTCAGTTGATTTTCCATGTAGACTATCACTTGTTCTCAATAAAAATCCTCACTGATTGAATAATATAACAACATTTGAAAACCATAATCTGCTGTTATTAGAAGCTATGGCTTTATATTTGATTGGGTAGTTAGCGTGCTGAGTTTATAGCTCTAAATTTGCGGATTCAAACCGAAAACCAGATATGAAAAATGATTCGACGTATTCTAAGGCGCATTACAACATTCTCCTTTGAGTATTGAAAAACATCTTCGAAATTAGATAATAAACAGAATGGCTCTTGTTTAGCTTCCAAATTGGTGCAATTCTTTTATATCAGAGATAGTGCAACTCTGCTATACAAATTTGCAAAATTACACAACAGCAGAATTAAGACAATTTCTGTATTTGAAAAAAAGAAAATAACACGTTATGTCCCGAATGTTTAGCATTCCGAAATGTTTTGTCCACTACTGTATAAATACTAACCAATAAACTATATACACATTTATAGAAAAATATTCGACAACATGTTGTCTGCGCACATGCAGTGAATATGAAATAAAATATTGTAAAACATTTGTTAAATTGTCATTTATTAGAAAAAATAACAAAAACAGAGTATATAAACGTACATAAATCTATAAAATATATTTAAATAAAAACAAATAAATAAATGCATTTATATGAATTATTAATAATTTTCTAAAACTGTAAAACAAAAGTTGAACTTTTATAGTATTTGTTTTATTTTTGTTCTTTTTTGTTATACTTTTTTCCTGGCTAATGGATATTTATACAGAACAATAAATATTAATTTACGCAATATATATTATTAAAGTGAAACAAAAAAACAAGAAAGAAAATGTACGAAAACTAGCAAATTATCTCATTCGCTTTAAGATGACAAATGTGATTGGTTTTCCACTCAAAAGAACAATTCAAACCTTAAATATTTAGAGGAGGAGATCTTTTTATAAGTGTATATAAGTAAATTCAGAAGATCTGGAGTTCAATTTCGCGACTGATCAAAATTTTTCTGATTTTCTGCATTGGCGCTATAAAACATCGGCTCTCGACAGCTTAAAACTAATGCCGAAACACAACACCAGAGACAATTAATCAATCATTGTATCACTTGTTCCTTTTCAATTAGTTCCAGTGTAATGCAGAATGCCACTGGCGCAAGAAAAATAAATTAATTAAATAAGCACAGCAATTGAGCGCATTTGGTTATTGTTGTTAAAAGAGAAGCAATATTTATTTATTTATTATAGATATTTTGCAAATAAATTCCGATTAACATTCTATTTTATTTATATTATTTAACAAACAATCGTTGCCTTCAATCGTAAAAGAGCAAAGCCCACATTTTTTTTATTTAACTTCAATTTTTGATCCAAGTCAATTTTTGCAGAAGAAAAATTACTATTATTTTCTTTATAATTGCTAAGTCCAATGAAGTTAAAGGAAAAATGCTAAGAGCCATTTGAAATAAGGGAATTAAAAAAAGTAGTTTTTACCGTCTTCTGTAAAATTTATTAAATTTGATTTAGGTACTTTACGACTAAAGGTAATTAACAAATTACCTGTTATATTAGTGAAAAATCAATTAATCTATATTAATTGATTAAAGGTACTGCATATTCTTCTAAGAAGATCATCATAATTACATATGAAAAATTTCACAGATAATGATGGTCGCCGAGAAATGGTAAAAAAATTGTCGTTAACCAAAAAATTCAGCGCAAATATCAGAATTGAGAATATTCACAACAAACGGCACATTCAATATTGTTCTGAACGTGTTTAGTGTATAAGGCTTTCTAAGAGCCAGTCCAGCAGCAAATGCAACAAATTAAGTGGATTAAAATGTAGTTCACGAAGATGAAAGAGGAAGATATACCGATTCGATTGATTTAGAATTGTGATAGATTGTATGGGATAATCGATCTATACGAGGTTTGTTCAAAGGAGAAGGTGAATTTTGTTTTCTTCGACTACAATGGCATGCTGCATCATTAGTTATTGCCAACAGGTCGTACGGTTAATATAGAATACTACAAGGAAGTTATGCAACGTTTGCGTTAAGCAATACGGCTCAAACGATGGAATTGTGGAAAAAAAATTCTGCATCACGATAATGCACCAGTTCGCACATCAATGCGTGTTCGTGTTTTTTTGGCTAAAAACAACACCCTAATCATGCCTCAACCACCTTATTCACCAGATTTAGCTCCCTGCGACTTTTTCCTATCCCCAAAACTGTAGAAACAAATGAAAGGAAGAGTTTTGCCACAATTGATGAGATGAAGGCAAAATCGAATAACGAGCTGATGGCGATACCGAAAAGCGCATTTCAGAAGTGATTCGAGGATTGGAAGAAGCGCAGGCATAAGTGCATTATATCTGAGGGGGATTACTTCGAAGGGGACAAAATGGATATTGATGAATAAATAAATACTTTACAAAAAAATTCAAAATTCACCTTTTCTTTTAAACAGACCTCGTATGCTAGAATCGCAATCACAGTTTTCTTAAACAGATTTTTACGATATTTTCGTTGAAAGTCGTATGCTCAAATATTGTTTTAAAAACATAAATATTTTAACAATCTATTTTTTTAAGCTTTAAGGTTTTTTCTCTTTTTATTTATTCTCTCTTTTTATTTATTATTTTTATATTTATTTTCGATATTTCGTTAACCTTCGGTTAACATCTTCAGAAAGTTTTTTATTTTAAAATTTTTTTTCTCTTTTTTGAAGTTTATATATGTATATTTTATATATTTTATATTTTATATTATATATATATATTCAAAAAAGAGAAAAAAATTTTAAAATAAAAAACTTCCCGAAGATGTTAACCGAAGGTTAACGAAATATCGAAAATAAATATAAAAATAATAAATAAAAAGAGAGAATAAATAAAAAGAGAAAAAACCTTAAAGCTTAAAAAAAATAGATTGTTAAAATAATAAAAAAGGTTAAAAAAAAAAGTATTAAGAAAAAAACATAAATATTTTATTATTCTTTTTTTTTATTTTTAAAATTATTTTGGCCATATTTCATACAAAGTTCAAATACATTTCTAAATAATTTAAGTTATATTTAGAATTAAAGTTCAAGATTATCAAAACACAAAACAACAAAACAGAAAAACAAAAATAAATAAATAAAATTGCTAAATAACGTTTCTAATGTAAATCGCTTGGCAAAGTTAAATACTGGTATTTAAAAAAGGAAACCAAAAATGAATGAATATGACGACAGTCAATAGCCTGCAAAACTAAAAGGAAAGAATTATTTGCTGTTCCTTTTTTTTTTGATATTGTGTTTAATTTTGAGATAAAGTTTGTAATTTATGTAAATTTAGTCTAAAAGCATTTGCAGGCAGAAAAAATCCAACGCATTATGTTAGAATTTTAGAGTTTTACTTATAAACAAAAATTTTTTTCAGAACATTTTAAATAAAAAAAAAAAAAATTTTATGTAAATGCAAATTTGACACCATGTCTTGACAGGCCAAAGTTTTGTTAAAACAATAAAAATATGTTTGTGCGGACATGAATTGTTTCGTAAATACTGCTGTTGTTTATCTCACATTCTTGATTAGACAATATTGACAGAACAATTCTTCGCAGAAGGGAAGGGCGTAAACAAAATTTTCCCATTATACAGACGACATTTTATTCGGTTGGTAGCAGCTGTATCTTTCTTAAATTCGTAATGTAAAGTTAATGAATGTTGCTGCTGCGGATGATTAATATTTGTATGATAAGTAGACGCACTAGGCACGTCATATAATTATTATCATTCATGAAATGTGCAATGTAATTGGAAGTGAATATACCAAAAAAATACTAAAAAATAATTGGCATTTTGTCATATAATTATAATTATAATTTGTATAGTGGTACCCGGTTACACCGACACACTTTTAAGGGTGTAAAATATAAATGGAGTTTCCACACCCTTCCAAGCAACTTTCAAACGTCTAGCAAATTGGCATACAAAGAAAATTGCAATACATAAAGTTGTACAGCTGCCCTGTGATACATTTAGGTTAATGTCATAAAATAAAAAACTATTTCAGTTTGGTCGTAATTTAGAATTTTTCTAAATATTATGTATAAAAAGTATTTCAGTTTATTTATTCAATGCGAGTCAACATTAAATTATTATTTAATTTGGTTGAAGTTCTATTGATGAGGTGGCATTTTAACCATTGAAAGAAATTTCTGAAATGAGGCGCTGAATTCCAGAACTCGTTACTTAAATTTTTTTTTTAACAAACGACATGACCGCGATGCTTTAGTATCTGCAGAGAAAAGCAAATAAGAGTATCACCTTGCCGTCTGTAAATAGTATTTAAACTTGGAAAGACCTGCAAAATTATTTCTTTGCATTCTCTACTTCCTTGCATAGAACGAAACTAAAATCGTTCTTTGTACCCATAATTTATCTATTTTTCTTGTCTGTTGTTGTCGTATTTTCAGTCGCCAATTATGTTAAAATTATTAAAAAAAAAAACGGTTGAAAATAACTTGTCATCTACGACATGACGTGTGTCCTGATTAAAATAAAAACCTGCTGTCGTTGGAATGCTGAGCAAATGATTATCAGGACTACAGTCTGCTTTAAAATGGATAACAATGTTATTTCCTGTTGTCGCATACTCCTTTCTACTGGCTGATAGGATTTCTGATCATATCAAAAAGAAATTTATAACTCGATTAAGGATGGTGACCGCACTTCGGTTGCGTTAACAGCTGCCGAATATGGTATTACGGATGCCAACGGGCGACTAAGAATCGTACATTTTAATTTGTTTTCCAGTGTTTTTTTCTGTTTGGCAGACAGCAGTGCAACAAAGCTCTGGTTGCCATAAATAATAGAGCCATTAGAATAGTCTATACAGTAATTAATATACAAGACTACCTAGCCATATTATCAGAATTTTGGTATAGTCTCTAAAGTCAAGGAAGAAATTGCTGTAGAAGACTGGAGAATATAAGTGTTCATTTGTTTGCAGAAGAGCAGGTGGACTGCATTTTAGGTTTACCGAACGCAAACGAATCTTTATCGAGAAAAAAAACAAAATATGAATTTTGTTACGAGGAGAGGAGTACTATCGGTCCACAGTAACTAGTGTACCGCTCAAAAGCAAATTAAAAAAAGGAAAAAACACTAGCAATGATTAAGCCACGATGATTACCTCAAGCTACTTACACCATGAAAAGTGGTTCGGTGTGGGCAAACTTCTTCAAAGGCATTTTTGTATAGACTGAGAAGCAATACAAAATTTTTAACAGCAGCTCCGAAAAAAGTAAACGAAAAGAAGAAAAAAAAAGTTTTAAGAATTTGAACATAGAAAAAAATAGACATGAATTGTCTTCTTTTAAAATACAACATTTAATTTCAATAAAATTTCATATTAACTTAATAAAATTTTTATCAATTCAAAAATCTTTAATATATTTTTTAGTAAAACGTAAGTAGTAAACAGTTAATTATATATGCATGCATATTTTATAAAAACAGCCATTGAATTAAACATTTACTAAACTAAAAATTGTTAACAACAATTATTACTGATTTCAAAATAATTATTATCAAATGTCTTTCAAGCTTCAATAATCACAACATTAAAATGTTATATTGAGTTTATTAAAAGTATTTTTCTTAAAGTTTAATAGTTAAGTCGGGTTCTAAGTTCTGAAAAAAAAACTTATCACAAGAAATTTAAAAAAATAAACATAATTTCTTACAGGGATTTTTTTTATTTTTTTATGAACTGGTCTATTTAAAGCTTTTTAAGTGAATTAAAATTTGTAGTTTCATTATATGATTAAAATTAATTTTTTATTTAAGTTTTAGTTCGAAAACTCTCTATTTTTAAATTACAATAGCATGATGGAAAAAGGTATTAACTGTAGAGATATAGTTTTTTGAGATCTTTGAAAAATTATTTTAATTGCAAGAATCGACTTTTGGAAGTTACTGGATCGCAGAGTCAAAGTTTTTGTTTTATTTGACAACAATCAAACTTTAACAAAATAGGCCAGCTACGAGTCAGGAAGTGTGCTTCTTTAAAAAAAATAGTAGCCGAACTCACAAGCTTTTGAGATGGCAAGTTTTAAGAATTGTTAAGTTAAGATACGATTGCAATACTTGTACAAAAGATTGACCTTTTCTATGAAATTTTGTATGATTTGTCAACTTCCGAACTTTCTTGGAATAGTTTCATTATATCCTTCCTTCTCTATCCAATTTTTGTGTTGTGCATCTCTTTTTAAACTCTTTGCAAATAAGTGTTGCAAATATGCAGTAAACAAAACCTATAATTTGCATTGTAGTTTAGTTACACCAGCGGAGCAAATGCATATATTTTTAATATGCTAGTCTATAGTAAAAATGTACTACACTAAATGCAATGATCCAAAACAATTACACAATATTATGAGTTGGGCTATTTTTTTTCCACAATTTAAATTTTTTTTATAATTTGTCCTGCCTGTCAGCCGAAGCCCTTATCAAACATTATGAAAGCATACCGGACCATTTGGTTAAGTAATATAATCTACATATGGATTTCTAAAGCTGCAAACTGTTCTATTTAACTTTTAATTTTAACTAACTTATGAAAATGATTTTAATAATT
This sequence comes from Dexiosoma caninum, assembly GCA_963924685.1. Taxonomy (NCBI): domain Eukaryota; kingdom Metazoa; phylum Arthropoda; class Insecta; order Diptera; family Tachinidae; genus Dexiosoma; species Dexiosoma caninum. The sequence goes on from OZ004725.1 coordinate 91,556,128, forward strand.
TTTATGTTCTCTGCTGAAGAATTGTTTTTTGAATTCTGTTTGCTATTTTAAAGTTTCACGTTTGATAAAATATCATATTAATTCTTTAAGAAATAAATTTTTGCTAAAATTTACATGTATTTTAAAAAATTTTAAATTTTACGCGAGCTAAATTCTACATAGAATTGAATTGTTTTCTTTTATTTTTAATTTTACTTTCAATAAATGTTTTGCTTTTCAAAAAATTATAGACTTTAATTACTATTTGAATTATTAATTTCTAAATACATACGAGTACATAGAATTTAGATGTATTTCTAATGCTCACTTTAAAATAAAAAAAGTTTAAAAATTTACCAAATATGTATTAAAAAAAAAATGCAAGTATAAATCTGGTAGTGGTTGCTTGTTTAAACTTTTATTTTATCATTATAATGATGCCATAAATAATTTTGTTAAAAATAATTCTAACAGCTGTGGATGTGCTCTCCCTGGGAAATACATTTGCAAACTAATGAAAAGTTTTAACACATTTTGTTATAACGGGGGGCAGAGGCAACTCAATAAATAAAAATAATTTTGTTTTTATTTACTCGTTACGAAGGCAGTCTTTTAATTTCTTTTAATTAATTTCCGATAAAATAATACAAATGTTATTTACGTTTGTGATTGTAGATTAATCTAACTTCTATTTTTATTTGACGTTTGTTAAATTTTTTAATAATATTTCTTTTTTGAGCGATAGTCTTTTAATGAAAAGTTTCTTTAATTATTTATTTTCAATATTTCCCAACCAAATAGGTAGCATTATCAAGAAATAATAATTTGTATTTAATAGAAATATAAATAATATAAAGAAATATAATCTATAAATAATATTAATAGAAATAGAAGTATAATTAAAAGATTGTAGATTAATTTAAAAATTTTTTCTTTTTTTATATGATTCTAGCTTCCAGATTCTTATGTTCAAAATTCAATTAATCAATCGAGAATTAAACCTGATTACCGGCCATAAAACCAAGCATCTATAAACAAAAACATGGCTGAAGTAGTCTGCACGTTGACTACAAAAACCAAAAATTTCCTGGGTTCATCATCAGTTTCAGTCTCATGAAAAAAACATCTCGCATTTTTTCTGATGTGCATTTGTGTGTGTTTATGTCAGTTGTTGTCGGAAAGTTTCAGTAACGAAGGCATAGTCACTGGTCAGTGAAAAGTAACGGCTTCAGCTGTAACCAATCCACAGTCACATCAGAACGCCCTCCTTCGTCGGTATTGCGTAAAATAATTACTAAAAATGGTTTTAGTAGCCCTTCAAAGAACCTTCAAAAATTTAATACGTCTCCTTGATATCAGAGGCGCTAAAACACTGCTATAAAAAAAACCAAGAACGTGCAAAAGCAGAGTTGTAAGATAGTGAAGCTTCACCTCACCTTCTATTATTTCTCCTACTATCCCTTTTCTCGAGTTCGAACACAATACATCCCATGTGTAGGGGTCATCTCCTGAGTGCCGGTCCAAGATAAAAAAAAAGTAACTGCTTAGAAATTCTTTATATCTATTAAAGACTAACGTAGCATGAGAGAAGAACAGCCATTTTATTTATTATATTACTTCGCCGACGTTTTTCATTGTTCAAATACGCTGTGAGGTATTTTCGTAGAGATCTTCTAACTGTTGGATCAACGCATTAACTACTCAGTCAACAGTACCCTCATTCATAATTATGTTTTAATCAGAAAATGTTCTATTTTCAATTTAGCACAAATAAGCGAGTATTTTTACACCTTTCTTACAGTTTCAAAGAATGTTGCATCTGAAAACCATTTACCACTGCTTAATGGCTTCATGACTTTATACTGTATACTTTGCTAGCAGGAAATTGGCAACACTTTGTGAGCCGACCCCTGCTTAAATGTACATACATACATACATATCTACTTATTTTACAATTCTCTTTACCAAATAATGTCTATTTTTTACACTTTTTATTCAGCCAAAAGCAGTGTATTTTCATTTGCAGTGTGTGTACGTAGAGGTCGACAGGAAACTAACAGAGTAACTAAAATCTAATTTTTTGCAGTTGAATATGTGAACGTATCGTATATCGTGCCAGCAACAGACAATTTTTTTAACATTTAAGCAACATAATAATACACAATAGCAAAACAAAAACGAAATGTCGGCGATATGTAGATGCTTGGCCATACATACATAGCGTTTTAACACAAAATCGTAAATATTACCAGTATAAGAGTTTCAACTTTGCGTTGCATTGTAATACAACAATGTGCAAAATATAATGAATTATTTGCCACATGAGGTGTCATAATACATATTTTGGTTTGCAGACAACTTCTTTGCAATTGTTGCTTACAACACTGCTGTACAATACACCAAAGCATGTCTCCTAATTTTTTTTTATTTTTGTAATTTTCCTATAAATTAAAGACAAAGTCAACTTAGGGGAGTGGGAGAAGGGCGAAGACCAAATATAAATGCGTCGAAAAGAGAAAAAGAGAGAGAGAGAGAGAGTGATGGTTTAAATTTTTTTTATTCCTGAAATCAGTATCTGCTGAGTTGATGTTCCCTTATAGGAATTTCCTACAACAATACAAAAAAAAACAAAAGAAACAAATAAAAACTTTCAAAAATTCCTTGAAATTTTTCATGCACATAATTAAATGTCATCGAAATGAACTAAAATAAAGTACTTAACAAAATGAAGAACACAAGAAAAAACTTGTATGGATGTTTCATTCAGGGCTAGTGAAAGAATGTTCATTTTGTAATGTCAGCGTATTGCTGCGATTGTTCAATTGTTTGTTCTAATTCTAAGAGTAAAAGTTAACAAATAGTTTATATGTTATTTAAACCTGACAATGTATAATTTTACTTCATTTAACTTTATTTGCTGAATTACTTGTTTGTAGTAAAAATGATATTTATAAAAAAGATTTTTAAGCAAAATTTTGCAATTGTCGAATTTATAATCTTGTTTTATTGTTAACATATAATAAAATATTGTAAACTTGTTATTCGTAATTTTCATATCAAACTAAAAACACTATACACTTTTATTTTATATATTTTTAAGATGTTGTTTTGCTCTCCGTAGTATCAAAATAACACGAATGCTAATTATTGAAAAGAAGAATATTAAAACAGGCTTGTTTTCGCATTGACACCCGAAAAATCTTACAAATAATATAAAAAGGAATTAACGTAAATAATGAGGGTAAATGAGAGCAAATAAAAAACATATTTTCATGGATATGCTCTCCTTCGTTGCGTTCTTATAATTGTATTGAATTCAAAAACAAATACAAAAAAAAGTATTTGTTTTTAGAATAAATAAACGAACGGAACGAACGAGGGGATATCGCTGAACCGGTAGTAAGTCTTTATTTGTAATTTGCTATCATGACTAAAAATTAAGTTTTCCTAAAAGTTAGCGAACTTAAATTATATACTGAAATTATATATCTTCAAACAGTAAAAGACTTGAGTTTTTTTTCTAATTCTAAGATCTATCCTACAATTCAGTTTCTTTCATGACTTCCATTTATCATGCAGTATATTTGAAGAGAAAACAACTATACATTTAATATTAAAATCGATTAAATGTAAATGCAAAAGCAAAAGCATTTTATTGTTTTTAAATGCTCACACGGAAGGAAATAAGTAAAAATGTTAAAGTTAACGGAAGTAAATAGTAAACTGCACGTGGTTTAATGTTTTATGTTATTCCTTGTATGTTTAGCTTTTTTAAAAAGAAAGGACACATTTCAACACAATCCAACAAGCCAATAACCAAATAAAATGCAACAGAACAATTTATCATACAAACAGTTACACAAGGAAAGCCACACACAAATGCAAACATGCATCAACAGTATTAACTTCCTCAGTTATTTAACCGTTGTTTTCGTTTTTTATTTTTTATTTTATTTCATATTTTGTATTTTATTTTATTTATGATTTTTTTTTTTGATTTTTCCATAAATATATTTCTTTAATTTCGTTTCAACTCTTTTAGTTTCAAGCACTTTAGTTAGCAGCGGATATACAGACAAAAATAAAAAATAAAAACTACAAAACACACAAACGGAATTCTACCGTCATTTGATTTATGAGCTTCGCTGCAGATAAAACAACAGCAGCAGGAGCAGCAACCAACCAGCACAACAGAACCAGCAACATATCCTGTTGTTGTAATTTTATTTTAGATTCGATAAAAGACGCTTCGTGTTTAAAGCCGTTGCTTTGTTGCTGATTTTACTGTTGCTAGTTTTCATATTTTCATTTAAGGAAAGTTTTTAACTTTAAATTGTTGTTATTTTTATTACAATTTCATTTATTTATGAGTTGAGCTACAAGTTGCTTGAAAGGCCTTAAAACAATAAATACAAATGAATGTTTGGGTGTATCATGAAATAGTAAAGTTTCGATACTCACATTCGATTTTATTGTATTTTCAGTTCATAAAAATTCGTTTCACAAGTTTTGCTTGAATTGATAAGTTGATCGCAAATTGATTAGAAGCATTTGCTTATAAACATGTTGAAATGGCAACATTTCAAAAATATTGGGAAGATAATTTTTTTAATTAAATTTGGTACCCTGTTCTAATTTGTTCAGCGACATTTATTGTTCTGCTTAAAAATTTTAACATTCACCGAACAATATATTTTTTGTGATTTACTTTGTATGAAATTCTGTTTTTCATTTTTGGTGTCAACAAATTAATCTAATAAAAAATTGATTTTTTAAATCTCGCATGAAATTAGTATCATTTATATAACTGATGTTACGAATATAAGTATCGCCCAAAATTCACATGACATTCCTATCCGGATTCGTCAAATTCAAGTGAATATTTCGCGAATATTTTAAGAATACGTTAAAAAAACGAACAAATAAAAATATAAATTTTTATTTTTAACTTCATTCTCGTTATACAATCGTATCTCATTTTTCTCTTTTCAAAAATATACGGAAGTCTTCCAAAAACTAATTCATATGAAAAATAATCATACAACGATGAAGGCCTTTCATCTCAACAAATTTTGTCCACAGATATGTAAGATCCCACATATTCATTAAAGGTACTGTGACCTCTCTCCACTGCACCCAGAGTCTGGCGACTGCGACGTAATTATCTTTTTTCCAATGTGAACCATATTACTGAAGTCATGCCATGAACTTGCTCACTCGGAAATATTGCGCCAGTATTTTTTTTTTTCTTCGACTGGTAATCAGCGGATGACGCCTACACATGCAATGCATTGTAGTGGAACTACGAAATAGAGTTACGGCGAATAGAATAACAAACATTCGATTTGATTTGAATTTTTCCACGTCAAAAGTGACAAGAAAAACCTCTGCAAGTAGTTCATTCTACATGCGTACTGTACCGATTCGCTGCAAAAACTACCACATATATATGCACCATTCTGAACACGGTTGAGTAACTTCACCAACACCAGTCCATATATAAGAGTTGTATTCCATGTTCGTTGGGTATAGGTAAGAGACGCTCGTATTTCTCCTTATTTACTATCCACAATGCCGACGTCATTTGCCACCAGTTTTTCCGCTAAATATTCGGCGATATTTTTGCGAAAGAACAATGTCATTTTCACCTTATACTTTTATTTTTACCCATGAGTAAAGTAATTTTATTTAATTTATTATTTATTTATCTTCAAGCAAATAAAAAATAAGCTGTATGATATGCTACTTAATTACAGCATTTTTTAAAAATCTTTAGTAGTGCCATTTAGGGGTAAGTTTATAATTTTACATTCAGTCATCGAAATGTTATAATAATCTTAAATACCTATAGAAGTGTAACAATTTTATTTTTGACTTTACTTTTATGGCCGCAAAGTGGAAATTTTTTTTCTAATCAATTTAAGTATCGAGTGACGCAAAAATACATTGATCAACAAAATGCTGTAACAAATAAGGTTTTCAGTTACTAATTTTGAATTAGTTACTTATCCTCATTCTGTTTTGATGATTTTAAATTCTCCTACATGTACAACTATAAAGAAAAGTATAAACGCAAAAGTAATGACTCTCTTGGGTAGAGAAAGAATGGAAAAAAGTAGCATTTGTTTATAGATAGTTCAATGGTAAGTATTGGAGAGTTTGTGGGATATGAAGATTATCGCTCAAATTTTAGGGTATAAAAAATACTGTTGTTTTCTTTATGAGTGGCATAGTAAAAATCGGAAAAGTCATTATGGGTGGCAATGGCTGAGGCAGTTAGCGCGTTGACTACAAAACCAAAAAGTGAGGGAGATGTGTAGATAACAATATTTTTATTTGCAACTATTTTATAAATTACAAACAGTTTAGGCGATTCTCAGTATTCATTATACTACACACAAAGATATTTCCACACATACATATAAGCACAAAAAAATATTTGCATAAATTAAAATTCTTGCACAAAATTTTATGTCGGATAATAAATCCACAAGTGCAACAGACTTCACAATTTTTTTTTTATTTATTTATTTCTTTTTCCAAGTATAATGCAAATATTTTGTTAACAATATTTTTTTATGAATTAAAATGACAAGTATTTTGAACATGCAGTTACTTACACGTAAACAAACATTCATAAACACACACATACACACTTGAAAAAAAACTTTATTTTTTTCTACTTTTAATTCTGTCACATTATTGTAACATGCAACTGAGTTTGTAACTTTTGCTACGTTAGCAACACTGTCATAATAAATCGTATCTTTTTTGTAATAATAAAAAATATATGTGTAAGAAAACTATACATGTATGTGTAGTGTGTGTCAGCATGTTTATGTATGTAAGCAAATGCATTAACTTGTAGCAGCATCGTACACTATATTTTTAGGAGTGCAGACTCTCAGTGCATCTTGCTTTTTGATGACCCTGTAGGAAATTCACAAAATTTACTTTCAATGTGAGAATGCTATGAAGTTCAAAAATATTTTTTATACAGCAAGAGGAGTCAAGTGTGTATATTTCTTTATAAATAATGGAGCGTTTGCAAAGCTGTCTACAAATATATAATATGTTTGAATTTATAAATTTTTTTTAAAAAAATACACAAAAATAAGTTTTTTCACCTTTAATTATAGTTGCAAAAATTGAAAATAAAAGCAAAACAGCACCGTTGGTTTATTGCCGTCAGAGCAATTATTAGTATTTAGTCATTTTCAATTGTTATATAACTAAATATAAATTGACTTCATTATTATAATGTTAAAAATATTAATTTATTATACAATATATATGCTGTTCCGAAGAAGACAGCCAGAGAAAATCGAAATATCGACAAATAAAGAAGAATTTTTATAACGTTGTTTATAAAAAAAACCTGAGCTCAATCTCATTATTTCTACATATTCAATAAAAAAAAATATGGAAAATTTGCATATTACAAAGTAAATATTAAGAAAATTCAAAAAGAATAAAAGAACAAATAAATATGAGTTTGCTGTAAAATAAAAAAAAAAAATATTAGACACTGCCGCTCATTCGAATATGTTGAACAATGTACCAATATCCTTTAACAAATACCCCAAAAACTATTGTTAAAAATACCATAAACATTTTTTTGTAAAGAATTGATCTGTTAAAATTAACGGTAATGTTACACCGTTATTTAAATATTCTTTGCACAACAATTTTTTTAAAAAAACTGTGTATTTTTCTTTAGTTTATCAGATATGTTTGTGAAGAATTTTTTTAGTTGTCACTCTAAGCGATGATATCAGGTTTGAAGGTGCATATGATTTCTTGTCTTCTTAACTCTTGTCTTCTTCAGTTTTCTTTAATAGCTTTGTTGTCGTTAATTTCATATGTATGTATATAAAACATTTTTACAGACAAAAATTTTAATAAATTATATTAAAATTTTTAAATAAATTTGGCAATTTGCCTTCAGTCTTCTACAACTCAGTCTTTTGATATGAATTATTTTTTATGATTAATTTTCTTCTTTTTTTTCTCAAATAATTTTTTTCATATTTTCTCACCAGTATATTCAACGCAAACTATAAGTTTTGTGCAAATATAATATCCATGCCGCTGCAAACAGTCAACAAAACAAATGTAATAAAAATAAATTTTCCTTTATTTTCATACAAAATATGAGGTTGCCTTAGGCGGTGAAATTCAATACAAAATAAAATCTACATACACATCACTTATATTACATACTGTTGTACTGTATACTGCATACATACAGATTTCTCCGTCTATCCAAACACTTGTTTGCCACCTCAAAGTGCGTCTGAATGACACTCTTTTAAGATGAACAAACATTTATTGCCATCTTATTTGGAATATGATGCAGCAACTAAGAAAATAACTTTTTAAAAAAAAAGAAAAAATTAAATAAACTTTAAAGTTGTGTGGTGTAGAATAAGGCTTTATGGGTAAAGCGAACCAGAAATTAATGGCAGAATATACAAGTTTAAAATTTTAAATAAAACTTATGCCATGGATTTTCCAACACAAATAAAAAATATTCAAAATTAAATTTTAATTTAATTTATTAGCAAGTTTAACTAATGTATTTACACAAAGTATATTTAATTTAGAAAAATTATAATTTATAAAACAAATTTTATATACCGAATTCATTTAAGAATTTAAAAAATACCAACGAAACGAAAAAAATCAATAGTGTTTTATTTAAATCAGAAAGACGCAAATTACCTTGAAAGTGTAAGAATTATATAATTCGAAAGAAAATAAGTATTCTGTATAAACAAAGAAGGTCGATTTTGTTAAGAAAAGGAAACAATTTAAAAATAATAAAAATAATGTTGAATTTTATGACTTTTTTTAAGCCCGGTATAACTTTAAATTGTAAAAAATATTACAAAAAAAATGTTTTTTAAAAAAACAAACGTCAACACAATACATGTGTTGGATCACTTGAGTTCAATTTATCATGGTCACATTGTGTTACCTGTAAAAGAGAGGAGAAGAAAGAAAGCAGAACAACTGAATAGAATAAATTTATATTAAAGAAAAAGTATTATTTTGCCCAGGATAGGAACCTTAAAGAAATAAAGAGACCGATGGTCCGACGAAGATGACGGCGACGACGCTAATGAGACAACCAATCGTTGTCCCCTGAGCACTACCTCCGACAGCTCCGATAGGCTGCCGAACTACGCAGTCCCTAACACGTGGAGGCGCAAAGGAATTGTCGTTCAACGGCAGATACATGCGCCTAGCATGTATTATTCCATTCTGTATTGTTCCTTCTAGATCGCGCAGGCCAGCTCATTGAGCCACCAGCTCCGAGCCTCTCCCAGAAAAAGCTCATCCAAGCGTCTCCAGCACAATGCGAGAGGGAGACTGCAGAAGTTCTCCACGTCTTCATCCCAAGATGTGTGGTCACTCTCGCCATACACGCCATTAACATTGAAAATAATTTCGGAAATAAGGTCACTACGACTGTTCTTGACGAGCCATTATTTCGATAATTGCTGGCCGTACGTTAAGAACAGCACTCACAATGTTGGCCTCCAAAGCCTCAATTATTGGTGGTTTGTCAACATAAACCAGAGACTTCACACTTCCACACAGGACATAATCAAGGGGTATGAAATATCTTGAAATCAAGTTATTGCCCAATTTTTATTTCAATATGTCGTTGATTGCGGTCGCTGTATGATATATAGCACTCTCCTGTCGAAACCGCATCTCGCCCGGACCAATTTCGTCTTTATTTTCATACAAATAATAAAGAATCAGCCTGTACACCGCACTAAACGGTACATTTTCCTGAATGTAATGAAGTCTGTAGGGTATATTGTGGATTATTATCAATCCGTATGAAACAATTTTGTTTACTAATAAAACCCTTAAGCGAAAAATAAGCCCCATCACTGAACACAAAACATTTCACAGTTATTATTGACGTAAGTTCTATGGGGCTTAAAAAAGCCCTGAAGTTAGCGGATGTATTATATAGCACGAAATTAGTGCTCTTCTTTGAGTAATGAAAAAGCCAATGAAGTAAAATAGCAAACATAATTAAAAGTTAATGCGTCAGCAAAACACCAGAAATGCTACTCTGCTTTACAAAACACCAACAGAATTGGGTAACAAATAAAACCAACTCACTTCTGCACATTCTATTCCTTTCTAAAACTGAGGTTACCTTTGTTTTTAGGCCGATTAATTGCCATGGTGTTTCCCCTCTTAAAAATAAAAAAAAATAATATAAATAAAAAATTAAAAATAAATTAATTTTAATTTTTATTTTTTTATTCCGTCGCGATTAGATTGATTAAAGGTACTCCAAATTAAATCAAGATTTAAAATTTTTGTTTATTACATGACAAAAAGATGGTCATTCATTTATGTTTAATGCGTATTTATTACAGTAGTGGAAATAATTTTGTTATAAAATGAATAGCTTTTAATTTAGGTTTTCTTTCTTTTCAATTTAAGTATCATATCATCGTACAATTAAACTTTAAAATAAAATAAGGCAAATTAAGCAAATGGACGGAGTTATTGCCAATTATTTTTTTTCATTTATACGTCAGCGAACGTAAAGTAACTGCAGTCCATTTCAATTAATTTAAGAACTTCATGGACGCAGTCTTTGGAATTAAGTAAAAGAAGAATAAAATAACAAACGGAAGAAATCAGTAAATACTTCATGCAGCACAACACAGGGAAATGAAAATTAAATAATTGTACTTAATAAAATTATTTATGCCAGAGGCATTCAAAGTTAAATTATCGGTAGATGTCTTTTAGACTTAAAAAAGTTTGCAGTGACAATTTAATAACCTGCAGAAGTGTAAAGGAAACTTTAATAACTATTTTGTTGCCTTTGATTTCGTTAAAATATTACAAATTACACCGGATTATGCGGTGTAAGTTTTCCTGTCGCACGTTGCATTTATTTTTGTTTATAAGTTTATATGGGTGAAAATATTTCTCTGAATCATGGAACGTTTTTCTTTCTATAGGTCTATAAATGATAATAAAATATGTAGTGCGCTTCAGTAACTTTGAACGATTCATCAATTGTTAAATTTGTCGACGTTTCAGTTTGCTTGCACTAACAATTGTGCGATTCTGTAACTTGATGTTAACGACAGTAGATAAGCATTGAATTCAAGTGGCATCTCTTTGAAAATATCCGAAAAAGAACAAAGAGCAACATGTAAAAATAAAGAAATGATTTTTATTTCAAACGAAATTATTTATTTATTTATTTAATATTTTATTTCTTTATTATGTTTGCAAAATGTAATTTAAAATATTTGTTTCATATATTTATATACACAAAAGCAAAATGTTTTGGAAATACGTAACAAAAAAAGAGGCATATGATTATTTGTATGTGTGTTCACACTCAAATATTCCAACAAGGCCGTAAACTTAACGATAACTGCTGACTAGAAGCGAATATCGTTAAAAACTTTACTATAAATTTCGTTATACATACTATAACGATACGATTATCGTAATAAAAGGTAGTCAATCATACAAATATTCACAATTGTTAATTTACCTGTTATAATAGCAACTATAGATCATTCTGGCATTCAATTGTATGCTGAGCGAAGTTGTGGATGCCTAAGTTTGTTATAAGAATTAAGTTTTATTCATTAAGAACTTCTTTAATAATAGTTGTAACATTAGCATTCAAAAACTCAATTTTAACTTTTTTGTTGTTAGGCCATTTTGCATTTCTGGTGACGATATATTGAAATAACTATATATAAGCATTGATTGCTGTGATGTTAACTATTTTACTTAGATTTTCGTACAGCCATGAAAAATTCTCCATTTTTAGTAAAATTACCGTTAGAAAAAACGATAATATTTTCGTATTCCTATATTTATATTGATAACAGTAATAAAATTAAAAAAAATTGTTTTTGTTTTCAATGTAAATACAGGAACGAATTTTTTTCTTCACCTTCTTAATACAATTAGTAGGTAAGTATACAATTAAAGACATCTACTATACCATAGAAACAAGCAAATATGGTTTTCATCCGTTTCTTAAATCCTCAGTTGTTGACTTGTTGGCTGAGTGGTTAGTGTGCTAACTCAATACCGAGTGCATACAAGGTCGGCCCCTCTCCGTCAGTCAAAACAATTTTTTTAAGATCTTTTTTTTAAATTTAATTTTAAAGTTGAAAAGTGACTATGCCTTCGCCACTGAAACCTTCCGACAACAACTGATACACAAAGACGCACTAATGCCCATCAAAAAAATGGGAGATGTTTTTTTATATGGGTTTTTAGTCTGAAACTGGGTTTGAACCCAGGTCTGTTTTAGTTTTGTTGTCAATTTTTTTAAATAATAATCAAAGTTGCAATGAGGATAAAACTTATCCAACAATATACAGCTACCGCGACAGAATTTCATTTGGAATTAAATGATATTCCCAAAAGCGAAAATGGGAAACAATTTAAAAATCGTTATAAATATTCGAAAGCGTAATAATTATATATTATATACATATTATTATATTATAAAGCTTAGTGAAGGGTATATAGAATTCTGCAAAGCCGAATATAGTACTCTTACTGCTGTATTTATAATCCTGACTTGTATTTCATGCCGAATCTACTTAATAAGCTTCTTTTGAAACTGAATCTTCTTTAAAAAAAATTGTGAAATTAATCAATATTACGGATAATAATGAATAATAAGAATTTATAAAAAATTTAATAGGAGTGACCACTTAAATTAAGCTTCATTATTTTAACTGTCAGTTTGGGCTACAGACATTTGATATTAATACAACCGCATACACCATGCCGTCGCACACGTATATTTTTGACGTACAAATATAATCCCGGCAAACATATCAATGTAATTTCCTCAAAATGACATGATAATTGTTAATTGCATAGAAACGAGACCTACTGATATTTACCATTTAAAAATTACAAATTTATACGTTCAATTACGTCGTTAGTTGGTAATAGAAATACGTTTGCTTAAATGGTATTTAACAATTTTTTTCTTCTTCATGAGTTTTTATTAAAATTGTAAGCCGGAACATAATGAGTTCTCCTTCAAATAAATACTGGAATCAATATTTTTTTAAACGTCACGAAAATATGTTGTTTTGTTTAAGGGTTACAACAGTTTTAGCAAAATGGTTGTTATGATGATTAAAGGTCTAATTAGTTAAATCGTATCGCGTTCATGGAGAACAACTGCCAAAAGTTGTAACAGAACTAAAACTTGCTGCTATTTACTAAAGACGTACCGCTGTCTTTGTCACGTAGAATCTCTACAGAAAAAAAGAGTTTACGTTGCAAATGTCATTACTTAAAAAAAAGCAAACAAAGAAAAACATATTGAAATATTTTTTAACTTAAGGAAAAATAATAAACATTTAAGTAATTAAATTCTTTTACTGCACTTTTAATAACAGACGCCAGAAGTTTATTGATACTGAAAGGTCTAACGTCAGACGATACATAAATAAATAAATATTTTTCTTTTATTTGAGATGACTCCTACACATGCGAAGCATTGTGGTGGAACTAAAGGAAAGGGTAGTAGGAGACAATAAATTTCTCTGCCAATAATAATTGACCGTTCACACGGTTGTTAGATTATTGTATGGAAAAAGTTGCCATCGGATCATTAACATTGTATATAAATATTTATGGGCAGCATTGCCAACAGAAATATTTGTCTACCGATGGTGTTATTTTACGGTGCACTAAATGAAGCACATGCGACAATAACAAATGACTGTAAATTGTGTGTCAATGGAAATGAAGGGTGTTCTCACGATTGTCAGAATTGTAACAATATTATTGGCATACAATGCATCGACAATACATTTTGTAACGGTGTTGCCAAACAAAAATTGTGTGTTCACACGGTTGTTGCACATTTTGTTACAATTTTTCTGTCAATATTGTAGTAAATGACAATCGTGTGTACATACACAATATTTAACAATAAAAATAGTTAGTTTTAAAAATTAATATTTTTTTCACAAAAATGTAATTGAATTTTTTCAATTAAATGAAATTGAAATTGTAATTCAAGTATTACCCATTTCAATTACATGTAATTGTTATTTAAGATAAATGTAATTGAAAATGCCAACGATATTGATATATTGGAAATTGACATGTAGTAGTTATGTATATTCTTTGATATTTGAGTATAATTTGAGAAAAGTTTTAGCTAAACTATAATTTTTGCTTTTACTTTATAATTTATGTTATTAATATAAATGTACATAGAAGAAAATAAAAAAACCAATTTTTAATTTAAAATTTTGTTATATCAATTATTTATCTATGTTTGTTATATAGTTTAGATGGTCTATATGCGGCATTTCATTTGGTGCTAATACCAAAATCAACAGTAGACCTTTAACCAAATTCTAGAAAAAAGCTAAGAAATTTCACATGTTTATACAAGAACTCCCAAAAAATATTTGAGAATTAAGAATATACAAACCAAATAGCTTCTTTAAAAATTTTCTTTATACAACAAACATTTTATTATTATGTATAGTTGAGCTAAACCATATAAAAAATATAGATAAATAATCGTAATTAATTTTGACTAACGTTGAATAATTGAAAGAAGTGTCACATAATTTAATTGAATTGAATAAATATATATTGTTCTAATTAAAGGTGTTAATTAAAAATAAAAACATTATATTTCTTACAACTTTTAACATACATATATTCAAAAAGTATGATGGCACAATTGTATCCGCAATGTAATTTAACATTGCAATATTCCTCAATTTAAGAGGGCTACACATACTCTTACATATATCCATACATAAATATATCTGAAAATATACATTTATTATGAAAATGTGCAGTATTTCGTTAAAATGTTATTACAAAAACTGTACCAAGATGTGTATTTAGTGCACGTTATGGAAATAATAATACGCTAAGCATTAATTAAACCCCATAAAAATATATGTAAAATATGCATTTATTGCAAAATATATAAACACATTAGTATATGAATATACGATAATATCAAAAGCAAATGTTTGCTGTACACAATCATCCTTTTTAACTGAACATTTTACGGGTTTATAAATATATTCAAGTGTATAGTATAGGAAAAAGCAATAATCCATCAATAAATGTATAAATTTTTAAATGAATAACAGACTATCGTTATTATATATGTACTATATTATATCTATTATAGTCTGTGTGTGTGTGTGTGTGTAAATTATACATACTTTAATATGCGTGTATTTGGTTGCGTGTCGTAACAGTGTCTTTTTTTAAGGGCGCAAAAAATTGTAGTGAAGTTGATGGGTACAAAAATATACGTACGTCTATATACGTCGATGTTTGACTTAAAAGAAATAAAGCTACAGCTTTACGATATGACAGCTGGATATGTTAGTCATTCAAAAGTAATTGCCATTGACATTGTAATAAATAGCAATTCATGCTTAACAACACTGGTGACCACTTAGTCAGTTCAACTTTAAGTGAAATACTATTTACGTGAATGCGTGGAGTGACTCATAGTAGGACGTTGATTGTTTCCCACTGCGTATGTTTGATTGAACAAAGGAAATGAAAAACAAAAAATGCCACTTATAAATGTGTTTACTCTATTTTATATTTTAACAACAAAGAAAGAATACTTCTTTTTATTGAGTTTCTTTATTTGGCAATAATTTCATGCTAACTATTCCCAGGAGTAACGTTTACTTTAACTTGACTACTGGTGCTATTGTAATAATTTTGCTTTATAAATGAACCAAAATTTTTAAAAGTGTACACTTCTGTTAAGTTTGTGATATATGGCGATAGCATTGCATATTTTTTATAATGTACCCTGAAGCGCGGCAGCGTGTAAAAAGCATTACCATGACAGATGTACGAGAGCCAACTTATAACAAGACACATTTAGTCCATTCTGAAAACGTTATTTTTATTATAAATAGTCTACATATATTTAGGATATTTACATACTAAGTCCAAAACAAGTGCAGTTTCCACTCACCCGAAATTGGTCTTTTGAATTTCGAACACTCCTGTAAAAATTTTAACAAAATGTAATTTGCCTTTTATAACAAACGTGATTAGAGAAAAAATGGATAAGAGCAAAATTCTTGTTTGAATTATTACTCTCAGGCTCTATCCATGATAGCTGCCGCGTTTGCTTACAATCGACCACAAACACAATCGTGTAGCAACTTCGCAGAACTGTTTGGCGTTACTCCACTGTAATATCTTGAGCTTTAGCTCCGCTTCGTATCTCCGTGGAGGAAATGTGGTTCCACCACAATACATCAGATCCCAAAGAGCATTTCTCGGGGTGAATCGGCGTCAACAAATGCCAAGAAGGGCTTGTCTGGCAATAAAGTTATGGCCATCATTTTTTGGGATGCAAACAGTTTAATTTACTTTCAAAATGGTAACACATCCAATGGCGAACACTATGCCATCTTATTGATTCATTCTAAAGAGAATTTTGAAAAAACAACGACTGCATTTTCCCAAGAATTGAGTTCTTTTCGAACAGCAAGCGTAAACACATACGCAATTTTTATGGTAAAAGTCTATAAATTGGGCTACGAATTACCCTGTCATCAGTCCTACTCTCCGGATTTAATTCACAAATCCGACGTAATGGCTCAGCGTTAATTAAACCCTCCGTTTTCAAACCGTCAACGAATTACCATTTAAAACAGTGACTAAGATATAAGTTGTTTTCCACTAGTACAATGCACGGGTGCACATATGTGCAATTTCAATGAAAAAAGTTTAATAGAATTGTGCTACAAATTACTCCCTCATTCTCTCCATTCTTCGGATTTATCACCGACTTGTATGTCGATGCCAGTTTAAACTCAAACTCCATAACTTATTCTTCAACTCTTTTTTGTGTTTTAATAAATAACCCGATCATTTAATTGAACTTGTCTTTAAGTGACGGTAAAATAAACATTTCAAACAGGGAGTACATGTCACAGCATTTGATGCTTTTCGGCTACACGTTCGTACATTTGATTAAAAATCACAAATTTTTGATATTTTAATTTGATGGCTGATACTAACACACATGCACTGTTTAAAGTGTTTATGTGAAGATATCCAGCACACTTTAGAATCATTAGAAGCTTTTTAAAGCAAATCACATTCAGTCATTAGAAGATAAGAATGAAGGTAATTTATACCTCGTACCCATGCTTCGATAACAAGTACAATTATAGAAAGACAGCAAGTGTTTTGTGTGTATAAAATATTCATGAGTACGAAATTCCATCAATTTATTTTGACGTAATAGTGTATCGTTTAAAACAGAAATAACCCGAGGCATATTTACTTTAAAAGGTGTCGGCGGTAGAATAACAAATAAAAAATTACAAGAATTTCAATTTCTGCAAGGTGTTGGGGTCCACCAAAATATATTTGTAAAATATTAAACTCTAATCATGCCAAGATATTGTTAGCAGATGGAATTTGATGCAAGAATTAATTAAATAAAAAACATTGTAGGAAATCGCAACTAAATCTTATGACTTTTATTTTCCAAAAATAAAATATAAAAAAATAAATAGAAAATATCAATTGTACAATACGAAGATTTTGCAAAAAAAATTAAAATTGGAAACGCATATTTGTGCTTTAATTTTAATTAAATTTAAATATTATAAACCATATTATTTGTCCATTTATCAATACTTTCTATGCCAATAAATGAGTCAAGATAAATATTTAAATGCCAAAGAAAAAAAATTAAATTACTTAAAAATACAGCAAACACAAGCAAAGATTAAATGGTTATGCCGATAAAAAAGAATTCAAAATGAATTAAGTTATTAAACTCTTTAAAGTGTTTTTTGGCAATTTATTTATCATATTTAAATCTAATAGTATTTTGCAGAACGTAATTAAAATATATTTCAAAGGAATATGAGAGAGTAAGACAGAGAACTGTAATTTAAATTGACTTTTAATTAAATCGAAATTTTTATTTACTTTTTTGGAAAAACAGGTTATATTAATCACACTCAATAAAACTTTTGCGTGACAATAGAAAATTACGAAGAATTAACTTTTTTCACTTTTTATTAGTAATTGTAGGAATTGGCAAGCTTTAACTTATTGCGTATTCTCCTCTCTCTTCTATAAAAAAAATTTTATAGGGCAAACATTTTCCTAAAAGCTACGCTAGTGTATAGTCATAAAATATTGTCATAAAGTATTGTCATAAAATAAATCGCTTATATTTTTTAAATTTATTTGCCGTAAACCTTGAAAAAAAGACTTGCAAATCTCTGCTTGGCTACAGGTATTTAAATTCTTTATTCAGCGCAAAGGCTTTCCACAACACTTTTTTCCCAATATTTTAGTTAATTTTTCAACTCTGAATTTGTTTAGTTCATTCATCAGTTCATCAGTTTACAGTACCTCACAAAAGAACCCTCTAATATAAATTATTGTTGGGGGTGCTGATGACTCAGTAGTTAGCGTGTTAACTCTGCCACCAGAAGGTACCACGTTGGATTCCCGGCGCGATCAAGTCCAAAATTTGTTCTGATTCTTCTATAGAGAACCCTCCAATATAAATTATTTTTGGGGGCGTTGATGACTCAGTAGTTAGCGTGTTAACTCTGCCACCAGAAGGTACCACGTTGGATTCCCGGCGCGATCAAGTCCAAAATTTGTTCTGATTTTTCTATGCTACAGTACTCTCCCATATTGTTATAATACCTCCGCAGACCAATATATTTTGGGAACGGAACCACCAAGTGACATCACTGTTGCGAAATTATCATTTTAACTAGTATTGAGATGGAATTGATTGCAATTTCCTTAATTATTTTTTTTTTTTTTTGTAATTTAATGTTTCAAAAAAAAAAATAGTTTTTGAAAATACGTCTATAAAGAAAACACAAGTTCAGCAAACATTTTGCCATTTCAAATATCGTATCATCATTTAAAAGATTTTTGTTTTGCAATTCCATCCTGATAAAAATTGCATAAAACCTCTTTATGGCAAAGCAAATGAATGAACACTTCATTAGCAATTCATAAATAGAATCAAAAAAGAAGAGTAAGGAAAAACACAGTGGCAAAAGAAACACAAAACTAATTTGTTAGTTATTGTACTCAAGTTCCTTTGTGTGAATTCGAGTGGGTGTATCGGTGTTTTGCTCTAATGATGTTGATGATTTTTACCACTTTCATTCAGATAATGTGAAAGATAACGTTTAATAATTACAAATACAACTTGAACAACACCAGTGATGGCGATGGTGATGATTGTGATAATAATAATTGTGATGGCTCGCAGTGACGATAAATAAAAGTTGATACAAATTAAAAGAGAAAAATGTGTTGGAAAGCAAAGAACTTTATTCTCATAAACATCAGACACAGTAGTAAAATAAATTTGAAATGTGTATGAAAATAAACATTCATACATACATACAAACTAATACATGTATGAAATATGTACATACTGCATACATAGATATGTATGCAAACAGCCGTCTGTTCTTTTTCGTATGTCGCTGCTAGGAGCAGAAACGTTTACAAATAAACAATAAAATGTTAAAAATTTCATCATCAACTACAGAAAGGAAAAATCGTCGAAAAGGATCCTAAGACAGCAGAAACCAATGAACCCCAACGGCATTAAACAGGAGCAAACAATACCAGTTACAAAAGGCAATGGAGGAACAAGACCAACGAACTAAAACTTGTTATAAAAAACAGGATGCTATTAATATTTCATTCGTTATTTTTAAATTTGTTTTCTTTTCAACATGAAATGAAAACAGAAGCATAATGCTGAAAGTGGAATGTTGTATGAAGGCATGTGCATATGTATGTATGTATGTATGTATGTATGTGTTTACACATTAACTCCTATTGATTTATAATAATTACAGAAACAACATTAATTAGCACAAGGAGTTTTGCATTTAAGTGGAATATGAAATGTGAAACAGTACGATACGATAATTTGGAAAACGCCATCTTGGCAAAATGAATTTTACAAAGAAACATCAAGGACTTTAAGGTGGCCAGATTATTAAGTCAATATAACTGCAATAATTCTTATACCAGAGAACTCGATTTTGAGACAGTGTGCAGTAAGATATAATTACTGTTTGTGTATTCTAAGCCCTGGAATAAATAGCTTTTTTTAAAATAAACATTAAAAAAAATACGGTTAGTAAACGAAAAAAAAAATCATAAATTTAACCAACCGAGGGTGGCGTACGTAGAAGTATTCTGCACGTTGACTACAAAAAGAAAAATTTGTCCTGGTTTCAACCCCAGTTTCAGACTCATAAAAACATCTCGCATTTTTTCTGGTGTGCATTTATGTGTCTTTGTGTCAGTTGTTGTCGGAATGTTTCAGTGGCGAACGCATAGTCACTGGTCACTGAACAGTAACGGCTCCAGCTGTAACCAATCCACAGGCACACCCGAACGCCCTCCTTCGTCGGTATTGTGTAGCACCGGCGAAGTAAAATAACTACCCAAAATGGCTTCTAAAAACGAAGTTTCAGAATTTAATGTCTCCTTGACATCAGAGACGCTATAACAATGATATAAAAACAAAAAACGTGCAAAAAGCAGTGCTGTACGATAGTGAAGCTTCACCTCTTATCATTTCTCCTAATATCTCTTTCCTCTAGTTCCAGCACAATATATCGCATATGTAGGAGTCATCTCCTGAGTGCTGGTCCAAGATAAAAAAACAAAAAACCAAAAACGTAAAATTTTTTTTCTTTTTGACTTTCGACGTAGGAGGTGGCATTGTGACTGATTTTAAAGATGTTGTTTTATACATTATAAATAATTATTATACCCCAATTTTTAAATAGGTGGACCTAATTACAATAAAAGAAAGTTATAAACTCTTTCCCATTTGACAGCGCCGAGTACGGACATGATTAAGAACTCTTTGGACATTTTTAAACCCACGTTGTATGCCAAGCAGCTATAAAGTGGCTCAGAAACATCGCCCAAGTCAGACTAATGCACATTAGGAAAAATGCGAAATGTTTTTACAACTTAGTCCGAAGTCGGGCTAGAACCTACAACTGTTTGGTTTGTCGTCAACGTGCTAAATACTTCAGCCATCGCCATTCTTAATATTCCGAGCTGATAAACATAATTCACAATTACATAGAAACAAATCGTGATACGAATTTTGGAAATCATCTTCATCGACGTTCTTTCATATATGTATATCTGTATGTGGTATTACTGACTAAGCTTGTTTCTATTTTAAAGCTTCATTTTAGTTTTATAGTTCCAAGTTTTATTTTTAATAGAAGTGCAGTATAGTAGCGGCCTTTGCAAACAGCATGTGCTGTACTGCTTCATCTTAGTACTAATATGTCTTTCTGGAATGTTGCAGCTTTAATCTGGTCCTTTATTTGGACCAATGCTCAGAAGATGTCCTTACGTATACAATACATGCACCAGAACTAGTAGTGTAAAGAGGGGATAAGAAGGGAACATCTCTGAAGTTGTGTTTTGTGTTTTGTAAAACAGAGTTGCTGCATCTCAGGTGATACATTGACGCATTAATTTTTAAGCTGTAAGCGCAGACACAACAGAGCCGTGACTTAATTAAACGAATACAAGTTCAGAAATCAAAAACAAACTAAAATATTTGTATTTCTAAAAGTTTTCTCTATTCCAGGCTTTTATAAATAAATACAACTAGATTTGCTAAAAAAAAACTGCTCTTTCCAAGAGAAGCATAGTCGATACGCATTTCAATGGATATGTAATTTCAAAATAATTTTAGAAACTTTTTTTATTGCATTACAATTTTCAAATATTAGAGTTTTTCTGATTTCATGCAACGATATGTATATATCCAACTAATCTTTAACATTTTCCATAAGTGCACAAAAATGACCAGCAGTATGAAATTACAAGATTGAGCGAAGCAAATATAATATACTAATCGAGAAAATGTGGGAACGTTATCATGAAATCAATTGCTGAACCGGTATTTATAAACATTTCCAAGTTCACTACTCATTTAAAAAAAAGCATTCTTAAAAATTTGTGTACCCCCATTTAAGAATCGTCGTAATAAAAGCAAAGCAATTAAAATCGTTTTTGCGCCATCAAGACAATTTTCTACAAGTATTTTGCAACTTAATTAATTCATTTTTGTAATTAAATGCAAAGAAAATGAAAGCAAAAATATTTTCACGGCTGGCTTGTCGACACTGCTGTTGCTGTTGCTTGAAATTGATTTTGATTTATATGTTTGCTTTATACATACAAACATTTTCCAACTTAAAATAATGGGAACAAAACAATTTAGAATTAATAAAACAATAAACAGCCTTGACAAAAAATAGCAGCAAATTTACTAAAATTAAGACCCTCTTCAAAATGCTTTATTATTTAAATTTAATACACATATTTATCAATTAGAATTGCTTCCTATTGTACTCACCAAGTGTCTAAAATAAGCCAGGTGATTTTAAACTAAAAATAAAAATAAAAAAAAATTCGACTGAATATATGTATGTATATTTCTGCCTTAGCATTGGGATTACACAGAGGACGCAAAAAACAATAAATTTTCAAATAAATGCTAAATAATTAATCAAGCTTCACCTCCTGTCGTTTCTGCTACTATCTCTTTCCTATAGTTCCCAGCACAATGCTTCGCATGTGTAGGAGTCATCTCCTGAATGCTGGTCCTAGACAAAAAAAAAATTACTAAAGATTCTTCATCAACTCGGGCAAATAATAGAAGAGTTGTTGAATAACTCTGTGACTTTTTAAATTTCCTTCGTAGTAACTTTAAATCCAACACTGCTGCCATCAAACAACATCTATTGAGAGAGTAATGTCAAATTTTGAGCAAGTTTCGTCGTTTATTTTGCCTTTGACAGCCATTAACAGCAGACAACTACGTGAATTTTAAAAGAAATGGAAAATAGTGAATATCGTGTGTTGATTAAGCATAATTTTTTGCGTAAAAAAACGATCACGGAAACCAAATACGATGAGAACTCAGGACTATTATTTTCAATGGTTAAGAAGTGGTTTATTGAGTTCCATTGCGCTCGTCTCAACGAATTTGACGGAGTACGTTCAGCTCGCCCGAAAGAGGTTATCAATTTAACGATAAAATTCATGGAATACCTAGACGAATTCGATATTGATTTAAGACAAAAACTACCACATTTGTCGAAAAAAGTGCTATTCTATCAAGGCATTACACGAGTGCAAACGTGTTTAGACTGACTGGCTAAAAATCCATAAATAGATCTACGAACTATTACCCCCTTCAGCAAATTTTCCAGATTTAGACCCCTGCAACAACTTTTTGTTTTCAAACCTCAAGAAATAACTCGGTGGTAAATGATTTTGATCGAATAAAGAGGTCATAACCGAAGCAAACGCTCATTTTAAGGGTCTTGAGAAAACCCATTATTTGGAGGAATAAAAAAATTTTTTAAATGCTGCACTTAAATGTATTGATCTATAAGAAGATTATGTTTAAAAATAAAATACTTATTTGGCTAAAAAATTGTTTTCAAGCTATCATCAACATCGAGTTATGAAACAACCCTCTTATTTAACTTGTATCTTTATTAGTTGTTGGTTTTGAAGATTCATACGAACACATTGTTGTTTCCTTTGATTTAGGTAATTATTACTCCCTAATATTACTTTCTCTTCTTTTGACGGTCCTTAAAAGAAATAAAATTTTTTATCCTATTTCACATGCAACAGTTTAAAAGCATCATGGTCATGATATTTAATTAACCTTCCTTATAATGCTAGTATAAATTTGACTGCCGTCTTGTGTTATAAATTTTTATATTTGCTCATATCTTGGTCACATATATACTCTCTGGTGTAAATCTTATGTAAAGTATGTAATCAACAAATTAGTTAATAAAACGCTTGCTTGAAGTTGTCCTAAAACTGAAGAATACACCTGACTTCAGCAAATTACTCAAGCAACAATTGAATTGCTTAGAATGAAATAGTGTCTTCCAATTAAAAGAAAATAATAAACGTTCTTTATAGTATTAAAATTTCTGAAGTTTGTCACAGAATAACAATAATAATACAAATTCGTAAGATTTTATCAGTTGCGTTTAAATTTTTGTTTTTGAAAACTTCAATTTCCACACTTCCATATTCTTATAACATTTCATATGCATGATTAATTCTACTCATACGCACACGTGAAAAATAGAAGAGGCGACATGCATTGATTTGCCTAAATGAGATTTCTTAATAAAATGATGAATTTAAAGAGGAATTTTCAGATTATGACTACGAAGACGTACGGAAAATTTGATATTTCTTTCATTAATAAACGCAAAAAAAGAAGAAATTATTGGTAACATTTTTGGGTCTTAAGATTTATTCTTATTTATTTAGCTTTGAACTGTAAAATTAAATGTAATTTGTCCCAGTCTAAATTCTGCATAAACATTGTGTTTTTATATAGAGATAAATTTACGAAAACACGTTCTGCGTCTTTATATTTATTAATAGAATAATTGTATAAAAATTATAAATTAAGTAAAATGTTCGAAATGTATACGATTTTTTAAATATATGTATATATATATTTTTTTTTTGGTAAAAGATGTTGGTTGCTTTATTTTAATTTTTGTAATAAATAATTTGATTATGTGAATTACAATGGCCACAAACTGATCAAAGGGAATGCATGTGTCAAATAAATGTCACTTGCATTTACATCACCGAATCTAATTTCAATTTATATTTAAATTATTCCCACAAAACCAAAGCGAACATGTGTTTCAATATTTATAGTTCTTCATTATTTTACATAACAAAATCCTGGTAAAAAAAAGCATAAGTTACACCAACTAACAAGCTGATTAATTCCACAGAATGGCATGTATTTTAGTGAAAACATGTCCAAAAATTTTAAAATTTTAATTCTAAGAAGTTGTCCCACCACGAGTAAAAATACATAACGTCTGAATATATATATATATATATATATATATATATATATATATATATATATATATATATGTATATATTTTAATATGACTGTTGTTAATTAAGATTATACTATTTAATTCTTGAAAGTTTAAATGTGGTGTTCCTATTAGCGGCCACTACAATATAGAGATGAATTAACTTATTCATATACGTGGCAGCATGTGTTAAATTTGGCGCAATTAGTAAAAACGGCAATTATAGAGAACTTGCAAAGGAATCCAGTTCCATTTGAGCAAGACTGCCATAAGTCAAAAAGTTTAGTCGTGCATTAATAACGTTGTTGCCGTTATTTGAAATGCAAAATAAGAAATAACGACGATAAAACTTCTTCTAGTATTTGTCAGTGTGAGTTACAATGGTCTTTGATTTAATTTGTTACTGAGTAATTTGTAATTTGCCTACCCGGAAGTTCCCGAAAATTAACCTTTAATACAAAATTAGAATCTAATATTATTTATTCGATCTTTTTGCCTTAGATGTACAAAAATATATTATATGTGAGCAATAAAAATGTTGGCGAGGTAAAATAATAAATAAGATGACTGTCCCTTAGCTTGAAAATAAAAGCAAAGATACGGCAACTCTGCTTTACAAATTAGAAAAAAAACGCGCGACTGAGGAGTTGTATAATTTTTATTTATATCATTTTAGTGGAATGCACCTCATCAGCACTGACTGCTCCAAAAATCAAAATATATATTTCAATATTTCGCCAATTCCTTATTTGTCTTCGGGACCTTTTTCAACAACGTATTGTTATGAGAACAGAAACTTTCTGGTTGATAACAACGATAGTGAGAGGACCATCTTCATCAACTTTCAACCGGAATTTCAGGTATGGTATACCGATGGGTCCAAGCTGGAGGATGAAAACTCAGGGGCGGAAATCAACGGTCCCCGATTCCAATGGTTGTATACCCAACAGTTTTCCAGTCAGAAATTCCTGCAATCGGAAAATCTGTGGGCGATTGTCTCCATAGGAAAGAATTTGCTAAAGCTACGGGGTTATGTGATATCGCGAATCGTAATATAGTGCATATCAGGGGCTTTATTGTGGGGATATGTTATATGGAGGCGGGATCTGACTTCCTCCTTTTCTATTATTATTATTTTTCCACTTTACTGATTTCTGAGTGCCTCCGTAGTCTAGTGGATAAGCATTAGTCTTATCAATCTGTGGGTGCGGGTTCGATTCCCGCCTAGACCCTGGCTGTTTCATGTGGGTGGGCCTATTCTCTGGTCTAAGTGAGTCGTTTTCCTTGGGAGAGGTTCCGCCACGGAACCTCTGATTGTGACCATTTCCAAATAAACAATTAGTTTGATTTCCTTCGACGAATATTCGTTGCGAAAAATTCGAAGACTTCAAATCTCTCTCAGTTTGTTAGTTGTTATATTTTCTCATTCAGAAATTTCTAATTACAAATTTGTTTCACTTTTTTAAAATGTTTAACATAAAATCCCTTCCCCAAACCATTAGCAAAAAGCTTGTCGTATGCCCTTCCCTTTCGTTTTAACCAAGCATGCCAACCGATATTACTTTCGACTTATTTCCTACTTGCACATTAAAAATTATTTACTGTTTTTAATTTGAAACTTTTGCATTACTCGTATTACATATGGGAATATAGCGCTCGCAGTACGTTAGTACAATCCGACAGACTTCTATTTATAATTTATACGTGAACAAAATTTACCATAAAATGTGCACAAATATGCAAAATTCTTTTTATTGCGTCAAGAAACATACACTTGCATACATGCGTTAGTGAATAAAAGGACATGTATGTGTTGGCTGTGAAAGGGTGTTGTTCTATACATGAAAAAAATTAATGCAACTTTTCTGCTATTGACGCTGTGGTTAAAATTATGCGTTGCAATAGTCATTTCCCCCTAAACGTTTTACACTCCACTTATTTTTATTTTAAGAAGAAATTACAAATAAACAAAATAATTTGCTTTAATTCATCCATTAAATGAGAAAGCAAAAATTAGAAAAAAAATCAGCTACCGAATGTGTTTAATATTTAAAATTGGCTGTTTACTTAAGGAAAATCCATTATAGTTT
This sequence comes from Dexiosoma caninum, assembly GCA_963924685.1. Lineage (NCBI taxonomy): Eukaryota > Metazoa > Arthropoda > Insecta > Diptera > Tachinidae > Dexiosoma > Dexiosoma caninum. The sequence continues at coordinate 91,583,198 of OZ004725.1, forward strand.
ATACATTTTTAGTGAAGCGTAAATAAGCTGATATTGATTGATTGGTGGGTGAATGAATAATAAGTATTTGCTATTTTTTTTAATGAGCAATGAAAAAGTAAAATGAACAAAAGAGGTAAATTTCACTGACTAGAGAAACTTTATTTGCTTAAAATAAAATTAACTTAAATGTTAAAAAGCCTGGTAGTTGAAGGTTTTAAGTTGCTTTTTTGTAACGCATAAAATCACCTTAATTCGCAGGAAAATGGTTTGATTACTGGTGATGGTGTTAATAAAGCAATGCAGTATATTGTTTAATGATTTGTGGAAGGGGTGCGCTGCAATGTCTACTATATGAGTTGTAATGATCTGGAAGAGGGAGAGACTATACTGTCTAATGCTCGTAGGATAAACTTCGGCTTATATACCTTCGATCCGTTGGCTGAACTGTCAGTGGTAGACACGAGACTTTCTACACAAAACAGCGGTGATACAAATTCGTCAATATTGAATCGATAGCACACCCCATTCACCGTAATAGTTTGCTATAAACCCCGTAAAAAACAGACACACATTGATTGAGGATTGAGTGGCTTTCTGCATCTGATTTGAAAATCACTCAAGATTTCTTTTTCGATTACATTTCGGATCAGTTTGATACATTTGAAGGACTCCATTAGCCAAACCACGATGGTCGGAAGCGTGAGTTATTTTATTAATTGAGCATATGGGAAAAAATTTAAATTTTCTTCAAGTGAAATTTGCAGTTTGAGTGAAAGATCACTTCCTGTACAAAACTTTGCATACAATTTTACAAAAATCTATTCCTTCTATATTGCGCAGCATTTCGTGTAGCATATCTGCAGTTGTTAAAATGTTTATTGTCGGAAAACCGCGTCTAAGAATGTAGAAGCCGAGTGATTTGAAAATTTCTCAATTTATCATGGTTTGATGGGAATGATGCATGATTGTTTTCCTTGTATGTTTTAACCCACTCTGCTGTTAGATTAAGCCCATTTGGTCCAAAAATAATAATAAATAAAAAAATAATAATAATGTAATCTCAACACACAATGTAATATATTGCTTGGAGGTTTCGAGTCACGTGTTTTTTTTATTTAGGACCAGCACTACATGCTTTGCATTGTGCAGGAACTATAGGAAAGGGGTAGTAGGAGAAATGATAGGAGGTGAAGCTTCACAATCTTACAACACCGCTTTTTGCACGTTATTTATTTTGACAGCACTTTTGTAGCGTCTCTGATGTCAAGGAGACGTATTCAATTTTGAAGCTTCGTTTTTAGTAGCTATTTTTAGTAATTATTTTACTTCGCCGATGCAACACAATACCGGCGAAAGAGGGCGTTCTAATGTGTTTGTAGATTGCTTTCAGCTGAAGCCAGTACTGTTCAGTGACCAGTGACTATGCCTTCGTCACTGAAACCTTCCGACAACAAATAACGATATTACAAATTAACTTTAAGTCAAACAGTAATGTTGTCTCTATTTAATGACTTTTGATTTGAAATTGTATAATGCAAAACGCAGAATACGGAAATTTCCCACAGATTATTAAGCAAGCGTGCATAAAACTCACCCACCATTCTGTGCAAAGATGAAGTCTGTGGTCAGTGATGAAAGGTAGAGCTGCATTTGCAATAAAAAATTCGCCATGATGCTGGCAAGCAATTTTAAATAAAACCAGAATACATCAGTAACAGCAGTAATGGTAAATATTTTATGGCTAAACTTTTTTTTACGTTAATACTTGAACATTTTTTTCCTGCCAAAATCATTCGTTTGTTTTATTTATACCACTGTTCCCTGCATACAATTGGTGTGGTAGACATTATAGAATAACCTGCCAGCTAGAAGGAGTTGATGTGCAACACCCTTGTAAGACCGCAAACTTTTTGGAATAACATCACAATCTAGAAAAATGTACGGAATATCAAGGATAACAAAATAAAATAAATTTAGTAAAATTTTGTTGAAATAACTTAAACTTTAAATGCAATAAAATAAGTATATTAAAAAAACAGAAAAAAGCAAAATAAATTAAACAACAAAAGTCCAACAATCTAACCAAGCATTTATTCATTTACGAGGCAAAGAACCCTTGCACAGCATAACGCTTAAACACACATACACTGGCATATACATACATACATCTACGTAACCAAGAATATCATCATCATTTATCATGCAACAAAAAACATAATTTAAAAATTTCACACAAAACTGCGGGTTTTAAGCGCCTAAAATATATGCAATGCTTTCTTTCCTGCTTTACGCTTTTATTTTTATATTTCGCTCTCTTTAAATATCCATTCTAGAAGATTTCTGTTAAGTCAAGGCAAATATTACAAAAGCAAAACTTTTGGTCTGCCATGCAAAATCTTTTCTAGAAATTATGGTCATTCGGTTTTTATTTTCACATCAAATAGATTAAAAATTTTGCTTTTTTTTTCTATATATTTTATTTATTACGCTGCCCTCACTAGATCTGTGCAAAGTTCTGGTTTTGTTTTTGGGGTTATGAATGTATAATGCCCCGTCTTAACCGCAAGCAGTTGGTTGCAGTAGATTTATGTAGGAAGTTTGCACAAAAAATGTTTATGTGCATTTGTGTGTTTTATATTATAATGCAAGACAAATTCACTAGAAGTGTACGTAGGTATGTAATAATATCAAAAACACTGATTAAAATTCAATTAAAATTTAACAATGATAACGAGCCGAAATTTCTTGGTGGGTAAAATTGCATATTTTGAGGGTGGCGTATCGTAGCAATGAAATGATTATTAAAATTTCTTATTCATTATTGAGGTATGTGGAAAAAAAACTGTCTACACCAATTGGAATGTTTTGATAACCTGCAAACCATAAGCTGTATATATTCAAATCAAATATTAATTGTAATCATTTATTAGTAATTTGCTGGCCACGGTCTACTGCAATCTATTTGTCCAATTCTCATCCAAAGGTTATTTTGTCAGAGAAAGGCAAAAGTATCGTTTTAAGTACTCTTTGAGTATTGGCCATCTAACAACTTTCAATAGACTACGGGTGCCTCCGTAGTCTAGTGCATGATCATTAGTCTTATCAATATGGTGGTGCGTGTTCGATTCCCGCTTAGACCCTGGGTGTTTCTACAGACAAGCTTAAGAGCTTCGTAGAGTTTGTATTGTGTTTTAAAAAAAAATAAATAAAAAAAAAATTAGTAAAATTAGAAGTGCAAACTATACTCATACGCAAACATATTCATCAGGTTTTAAATTAATAATAAGTATAATCGCAAACAACCAACGACATTAAATTACGCAGCTCAAGCGACTATTAATAAAATGTATACGAAGTATCACCTACAACACAGGTGGTAAGTGCGATTTAAGCAAATAGTCCCACACCTGAGTAATGTTTTCAAACAACTAAAATATATTTTTTTGCATTCCACACACACAGTGAACCGGGGCGTAAATTGAATAAATTCTCTGACTGTCATTAAAACTTTTGATGCAGTAATTACTTTTTCTGCCTTATGAATGTGATTGACATATGCATTGCCTTAACAAGAGCAGTAATGTACAGTAGAGAATACATTTTTTTTTTGGAAAGAAAAAAACAAATAGTTAAGTGTTGACTACATTACATTACTTTGCTGCATACTAAAATTCACTGCTGTAAGGCAATGACTCACTGATAAATTTTACTTATTGTAACGAACATAAGAACCCGACTGAACGAATTCTGATGAATGCTTATAGATTCTATTAATTCACCACATATTCTCTGCGCTGAAAAAAGCATTTAAAAGGACATGCTCCAAAGTGGGACATTTCGGACAAATATCATGCCATACGTAAGTAGGTTTGTAAGCGAATGCTCCTTCAATATTCCCCTACAACTCTACTTACAGCGGTGCAGTAGTTTTTGTTGGGATCTATGTGTACATTTATATAGTGCGAATAACTATCAATACTCTGAGTATAAGGGGTAGTTTTTCTTTTTTATTTATCTTTAAATGCTATTATAATAGTGAACTCATCTTTTCAGTATTTATTTAAAGGACATTTAAATATAACTAAAATTACCATATCAACTTTTTCTTTTTCTTTTGCACAAAAGTCTGACCAATAGGTGGTATCACTAAAATGGAGTCTTGCGATTCTGTTTCAATGCCGGTACGCAGGCAGGGTGGCATTGGCGGAAGTAGTCAGCACGTTGGCTGCAAAACCAAAAATATCCTGGCTTCAACACCAGTTTCAGATTAAATCGTAAAAGCATCTCACATTTTTTCTCATATGCATTAGTGTGCCTTTGTGTCAGTTGTTGTCAGAAGGTTTCAGTGGCGAAGACATAGTCACTGGTCACTGAACAGTACCGCTTTGAGCTGAAAGCAATCCACAAGCACATCAGAACGCCCTCCTTCGTCGGTATTGTGTAGCACCGACGAAGTAAAATAATTACTAAAAATGGCTGTGAAAACGGAGCTTCAACATTAAATTCGTCTCCTTGACATTAGAGACGCTTCAACACTGCTATAAAACAAAGAACGTGCATCGCATATGTAGCGGTCATCTCATGAGTGCTAGTCCAATATTTAAAAAAAAAACTGGTTATGCTTTAAAGACAGATCGTTTAAGAGCAACGGGTTTTTTTTTATCTTGGACCAGTGCTCAGGGGCTACCCCCTACATATCCAATGCATTGCACTAGAACTAGAGAGAGGGATAGGGTAGAGAATAGACAGGAGGTGAAAGTGGTAGGAAGATAAAGCAGAGCCAACACGCTGACTACTCGCCATCAGCACCCTCAATAAATATTTCCAATAAATATTTCACAAGTTCTGTATCATGTTGATACTCTATATTCACAATTAAAATATAAAGTAGGTTTAAAGTATGAATTTCAAGTTAACAAAATGTATATTTTAACTTTAACAATTTTATAGCTGAATGATTTCAGAACTTTTCGTACAACAAACTCTTTGATGGCAAACAAATCGTAACTTTGAATTACCAGATTTCAATAATTATATTCGTATTACCCACGTATAATGTGCAGTAGAACTGAATCAATTCCTTGTATACAAACAATATTTTTTTTTCATATTTTCACAATATTAGCAAACGTCTTAGGCATTTGAAAGCAGGATCATTAAAGTAACGATGTGAATAAAATTATAGCAATGATTATTATTATTATTATTATTATGCAAATTATTATGACTTATTTTGGTTGGTAACGTTTTGCTTTTCCATGCAACAGTTTGAAGCTATACCCACCCAGCGTATACAAAAAATTTAAATTTTCTGATATTCGTATGGGGATAATAATAAATAAATTGGAAATAAAGTGGTTGAGAGGCAGAGATTGAATACGAGTATTATAATCAAGCCATTTTTAAATGTTAAAAAATACGAGCAGTTTGCATGTTAACATCAAATCAAATGTTAACAAGAAATAAATATGAACATGATATAAGATTTGGCAGACGAAAGTTATAAGAGAATATTCATTTCGAAAATGACAAGTTGATTTTATTTCAAACAATAGAAATTTGGCAAAAATGCTAAAACACAAAATGAAGGCGAGATAAGGGAGAGAAGTTTAATTTAAGCAATTTTGCGAAATAAATAATAATTGACCGAATTTTACTTCAGTTTTATAGAGAAGAGTTAAAAATTAATGAAGTCTTAGAAGTAATTCTATTTTTAACTTTGCGGTTAACAGGTTATTTGCAAATAAATGTGCACATTATTTCAAATTATTTACCGTACGAAAGTCAAATTAATTTCAATTACTTATTTATTAAATGTATATCTGTTTGTTTGGTTATGCTAATGTCAAGTCATCAGTACAAAGAAATTATATTAAATTAAAAAAAAATGCAAAACCTTCATTAGTTTGAAGAAATAATTGAGGAAATGTTTCCTCGCTTTTATTAAGAACTAATTTTTAACTTTGCATTCTTCCATTCCATTCCATTTAAAAAAAAAATTATAATAATCGCATGAATAAAAAAGTTATAAACCATTTAAACCATATAGTTCATTCTGCGCCACCCTGTAGTGTCAAAGAATTGCTCAGAACCCGCCCTTACAAGTCCGAAACTATACAGAAAGTATGTTATTATTTATTATCTTATCTAATTTTTTCTATAAAAGCTTAGACTTTCTGATATAAAACTTGTATGATAAAAGTTGAGACTTCGAATTAAAAAATCTTTTGAAATGAAATTTAGAGCGAATTGTCGTTTTTTATGGGATTTTCTTATTAAATACGTATTAAATATTCCCCCACAAGGTGAACAAGTATGATGATATTTTTTTTTTTCTCCTCGAGGGGAGAATAGTTATACAGAAGTTATCAGTGATTGTTGAAAAAGGAAGAAGCTTAAACATTAATTCAAAATCGAACAACTTTAATTTTAATAATGAAGAAATAAAATTTTTTTTTGTATTGTTAAATGTTTTCTTTGTGCGTTTGAACCAAACAAGTTCCTGAATGAAAGAATTAATTAAAGTTTGAAAATTAAAAAATATATAACAAGCAAGAACACTTGAGGATAATAAGATAAATAAAATGTTGTTTTGTTTGTTGTTGTTCAATTACAGAACTAAAACTCGACCAGCACTTCTTTGGATAGTTTCACTAAATCACATGGTTTGTTGATTTCAATTTTACATATCGCACTTGATCAGGATGAGGATATTAACTCGAAATTTTAACATTTTTAATAGAGCCCATTTTAAGTAGACTTCATTCTTCATGGTTTATTGAGATGATAGATTGATGATAAATAAAGTGAAATTTTTACTGTGGATTGATATTGATGTTGTTAGTTGATTTCATGCAAAATCTAAAAAAATTTTGAGGTAACATACCCACTAGTTGATCAAGTGCAATATATAGCTTTATTAATTATATATAAGAAGAAAAGTGCAAAGATGAACAAATTTCGAAGAAGAAAAAATGTTCTAGACCATTTACTTTCAAGTTGGGGTTAAATACTGAACTGGTTTAAATCTTTGCTAAATACCTTTTTATACAATTAAGAAATTTTATTCTTACGATTTTATTTGCTAAAATGGGAGATTGTAAAAAATATGTATTATTAATGTTTATTTATTATTATTATTGATAAAATTATGCTGAAAACAGTGAAACGCTAAGTTAAGTCTCTAAATATTTTGTACCATTATGGTTATAAAAAATGTATCACTTTTTAAACGCATTGGGAAAATGCAGAAAGTGTTATCTTTCGAAAAGCCAACATTTCTGTTCGGAAAGGAAATCAAAATAAATATCAGGATAGCGGTGTTTATTCTTAAAAAAAAAAAAAAACTCTTTAAAAGGAACCTACCCCCATCATACAATCGAGTGATTGTTGGTGGTGATGGTATTGTTCGAATGATATAAAAATCAATTCGATTCCACAAACATTAAGGTTCAATACAAAGTCTTTGGATTGCACGCCATTTTGCAAACACGCACACACCCTCACACACTAACTCAAAAACTCACTGGTACATACAGCAATTTTATTTATCAGCAAACATAATTGCTGCTTCTACATACGAAACTTACATATCTCTGCAACGAAAAGTGAATGTGTCACAACGGGATACCCATTGAATATGCTCGTATTGTGCTTTTTGCTCTAGTGCAAGTAGCACTGACACTCTTCAATATTTTATTCTTCATTGTTAAATAAACGAGTACTAGTTGTTAATAATTTTCTAAATCCATCTATTTGTATTATTTTTCTGTATACACACCCGTCTGCCATTCAATTTTAGCCTGAAAGATTATTATGTCTGATAATAGAGGCAACAGCACTTGGGAAGCTTGTATGCATGAATGAATAGAGAAATGACTGCATGTGATTGTGTTTGTCTACTTGTGTTTCAGAGTGTATGATAACTGAAGGATAATAAAAAAATATTTGCAATTTTCTAAATTTGATATGAGCAATTTTAAAGTAAACGATGCCACTGCTGACTGGCTTCAAAACTGCTACTGTTGTAGGAAGATACATTTTATTTTATTAAATTACTTTAATGGTAAGTGCATAACATATAAAGTGTGGCAAATTACAGAGTTACAAAAGGATATGTAAGACAAAAGTATTTAGTTTCATGATTAAAATGGCGTTCTAAATACATCAATTAGTGAATGCAAAGAGACGACTTCAATCAGAGCAGTAAAATAATAGCATCTTTTAGAGAATAACCTACAGTTAAATAGTGAATTGGAATATTTTTAACGCCCTAATTTTTTCTAAAATATATTGACATAAATTGCGTTAAAAAAATTTTTTTTTTAATTTACTTTTCCTCTTAATTTTGTTTAATTGTGGAATAAAAGGAAAGTGGTTTAGAAATTTTCCCACAGACATGAAACTCTCACATTCTTTAGCATGATCACTTTGGTCAATCTAAATGATTATTGTAATCTTTAAAAATAACCGGATTGTACTGCCTGTTTATCGAAAGCGGTTGAAAATACTAATTCGGGAATTAATATTGAAAAAAGCAATTAAAAAAAATCAAATTACTTTTGTTTTCAATATAAATGCCCGAACGAATATTTTTACCTGTCTTCAGGCAGGTAAATTATAAAGACCATACATAACTGTACAAATATAATTTTGTCATGGTGATATATGTAGATACATATCATCATAGTCATAATCTTCAAAAAGACGTAAAAACTAAAAACTTAATGTGATAAAGAAACGAGTTTCTTTTCATCTGCAGAGCACAATTGTTTCCACTGTAACGGCACGTTTCACAGCTGGGATATTTTGTGATATGTGGTATCTGTTAGAGAATTATCGATTTTTATGCCAGGGTTACCTACCATTTTTTGGGGGTTTTACCTTAATATATGACCACACTCAGAAATTAAATTTTTTTGAAATCTGCATATTTTTTTCCCCTACTTTTTAATTGAAGTTATATAACATAAATCGATATTGATTTTATTGCCATGTCAAATCAATGAAAATTAACTAATTTTGAGTTTGTTTTTTTTTATCTTGGACCAGCACTCAGGGGATGATGAGTAACTATGCCTTCGACACTGAAACCTTCCGACAATAACTGGCACTTATAGATACAGACTTCAGACTTAGTCTGAAACTGGACATTTTGCTTTTGTAGTTAACGTGCGGACTACTTCAGCCATCGCCACCATTATCTGCCTCCGATTTCAATAAATCTTAGTGCTCTTGTTATTATATTTAGTTTTCGAACTACTTGTCATGACCCTTGGATTATGAGGACATCCCCGAAACTTTTTTTTTAGTAGTCTTGTAGTGCATACTAATAGTTTTAAAACAAATCAAAGTAAGAGTCGTTAGTTACAATAGAACCGCAGATATTGAATTTTGAAATTTACTTGGGAATTTTACAGGAAATTGTGTACCCTGTATTTTTGGCCTCTATATAACTAGCGTTTTAAAAATTTAATATACCAAATTTCATCTATAACGAGTTACAATATTCTTAGATATATTCATTATTTTTAAATAATTTAATATATACTTGAAAATATAAAAGAAGCATTAAATATTTCTTTCATTCATAGAAAAATGAAACGCTTAGCAAAAAACAATCTGAGAAAAATATGACAAAAAAAAGCAATAAAAATCGAATAAAAATATTCCTTTGCTAAAGGAACATAAACTTGTATAATCAAATGAGTTGGTAATATTATGAATTATAAAACAAAAAACAAAAGAGAGTAAAATTGTAAAATTTTTATAACAAATTGAAAGAATGGCACAAGCGCATCAATCAAGTCAAGTTTATCACTCTTTTTTAGTGCTGATGGTAATGGCGAGGTTGTTGACTGTAATCGAAAGAATATTTTAATATAAAAATGATGATGGTACAAAATTGGTTTACAGATTGAATTTTTTTCATTCAACTGATAAAATCATACAAAATAAACGTTTGAGTATGAGTGCGTATGAGTATTATTTTCATTTTTTACATCGCTCATACTCCATTGTATTGGTGGATGTTTCATGAAAATTTTTTCCAGCATGATTTTATAATTTTAACAATTTTATTCATAGATTTATTAGCGAATATGTTCTTTTCCATTATTAGAAAATATGGTCTTTAGAGGGAACTTCTGCAAATTGTGCATTTTCAGAACACTTGTATTTTAGTTTTCGACATATATTCAGAATACATAGGCCTTCTGCATATCTTCAAAAGGATATTTAACCGTGTTATGTATAAAAATTGTAAACAATTCCCATACTTAGCAAAAAAAAATAGAAGTTATTATTAGAGATTCATGAGATGATTTATAGCTTCGAAAGAATCCATACGTACAAATTTTACACTGCTTAAGATTTGTACTTATAAAATATGAAGCCCAACGGAGAAAGGAATAACAATTTGTATATTTTAAAGAAGAGTTAAAACTTTAGCTTAAATTGAGTCTAAAAAATTATCTTATAAAGCTGAAAAATAAGAAAAGAGAAAAATTAAATAAAAAATTTGCGGTTACCCTTATACTGTATTCACACGGTTAGCAATATTCGTAGATCTCTCTCTCATTCTCTCATGATAAAAACTACTTGGTTCGGCATACAAAATTTTGGGAGCGAACCATGATGGTACGAACCACAAAGAATTTAGAATTATTTCTAATTTAGCTAACAATTTATCGCTTGTTTATCTGATCTAATATGAAAAAATTAATGTGTAAAATAAAATAAATAAAAGCATTTGCAAAAATAATAAATAATACATATTTATATGTGTAAAAAAAGCCAAAAAAAAAAAATTGGAAAATTGGAAATTGTGAAAACGAAATGCCAACGTGAACCAACAGCAGACGTGTGAACACCATGGTTGGCAATCGTGGTTCATAGACCGAACCAAGTGGTTCATACTGAACACGGTATTAGATTCAGAGTTAAGACCCTCGGAACAAAAGTTAAAACTAAATTAAATTGAAAATTAATAATATTTTTGTTTGTAAGTATTTGAAATGTAAATAAACAGTTGCGTAAACTTCAACCATATAAGATGCAAGCATAATAATAATTTGTACCTCCGCTTAGTTGTCTGCCTCTCTAACATTTAAAACTATATCACTTAAATATTCAGCGAAATATGACAGAAAAAAGCATCATAATAAAATACTGGATAAATTGAAGTAGCGGCCAGAAGTTCATAATGACCAGTCAAAATAAATTTCCGCTATTCTGAAATTGGGATTATGGTATTGGACATAATAACAAAACGCCATTTTTCGTTGGCGTAGTAAAATAATAAATGAAATATATATTAAAAAAAAAACGTGTGTTCTTACTTAACACGCGTGGAAACAGAAAAAATGGCTTTCATTATTTTCACAAAATCTCTTTATCCCATTCCACTAAAAAGGTAATAAAGTTAATTTGCTTTTCAGGTATAAATAGCCAGAAAAAAGGGAAGTAAAAATAAAAAATTAAATCAAACTAATTTATGTGGATTTTAATTCAATTTAGTTGTTGAGTGAACTGAATACATTTAAAATTTTAATGACATTTGTATGTTGTTTTTTTTTTTTGTTTATTTTCGTGCTACCAATTTATGAGCGATTTGTTAATAAATAATTAAACTAAAATATAGTTGACTTGCTTCATTGAACTGCATATATAATATTTAATTAAAAAATTTCTTGTTTAAAAATTTAACAATAAATTAGAATTTTAAACAGTGGCCTAAGGCGATACTATATTACTGAAGATGAATAAAAAACAATTGTAATACCAGGCTCTTATTTTACTGAATAAAAATTTATATATTTGCTGCTTTGCTATGGAAATTAAAATAAATCTTCTTTAAAAGAGATTGTATAATGATACAAGGTGGCACAAAATGAACGAAGAAATTTGAGTTTAAAGAGCCATTGTATCCCTCGCAGTGTGCACTGTGGCTTCTTCCTGCTGGAACCATACTTGCGGATGGTTTTCCACGGCTGGTCTTAAAAAATCTTCCAACATTCTCAGATATCTAACACCAGTGATGGAAACGGCGACATCGTGTATATTTTCAAAAAAAATATGGGCGAATTATCCTTTCCGATGAAACACCGCACCAAACGGTACACTTAAATGCGTGTAATTCTCGGTGTTGAACTACTCTTGGATTTTCGTAGCCCTTTTTTCATTTCATTTCATTTATTTTATTTCATTTATTAATTCTTTTCAAAAAGACTTAGCCTAATCGGTCCCACTATTCTACTTATGAATTGAGTTTGTTTATTAACGAACCCATTAAATTGGAAATGGGGTTCCTCGCTCATAATTAAATTAAGATTAAAATCGTGATTTTCTTCTGAAATTAAGTTCAACGATTTTGGCACGTTGTTCAAATGTGTACTGTTCCATTTTAAATTCCCCAAGTCTTCTTTACAAAATACTGAAAATAAAAATTATAAAAAAAAATTTTTGAGGAATTCAAGCACTTTTTCTCCTTTTGGGTCATCCTATAGTAGTGCTCAGGGGACGATCTTTACTTGGAAAGGAATAGTGTAGAGGAGAAGGTGCAGCTCGTGACGTGATAGGAATAGGCTTTAATTGTACAACTCTGCAGTTGTGCGTTCCGTGTTTTATTTCTCGTTTCTAATGTTAGAAATGTTATTTATTATTTTACATTACAATTGTTGTAATGAAAGGGATCACCTATTTTTTACGAATTACGTGAGTTTTCGAAATTAAGGCATTTCGATTAAGCGGGGTTTAAGTGACAATAAAACGATTTACAGGAGTTTAGACTGTCGACACTGCGCAAACCATAACATAAGGCGCTTCTATAGTTCTGGTTATTCATCTTCCTTTTGTCGTTTTGTTTTACTATCTAAAGAAGTTTCGACTAAAAATTCCAAATTTTTTGGCAACTACATTTTTCTCTATTAACAATTTCTAAGATTACCTTATAAAATTATAATGGTAATGTTCTGTGTGTTTTTTTTCTTAGCATATCTACGACATACTCTTCGGTACAACTGCAAATAAACTTATCTAAAGAAACAAAAAAATTCTTGTTAGTGCTAAAAAAAAAATCTGTTGGAAAAACATTGCTTTTTTGTAATTAAAGTTTTTCTTAACATTTAATTTTCTTACGAATTATAAGAGGTTTTTAACAATTAAGTATAATCAGGTATGTGATGAAAATCGTTTTCGGCGTTAAAACGTTTTGAAATCGACAAATAGTGTGATGAATTTGTATGTGACGATTTGTTGTGACGATTTCATATTCCATCTTATTTCATTGAAAAAAAAGACGTTTTTAACATGTGACGCATTTCGATAATGTCAGTTTAAATTCGTTTCCAAATCGTTTAATTTTACTTGAACAAAATGTAAGGAAATATACAAAAAAAAAGGTAAAAAAATAAATAAAAAATGATTATAAATCCGTCCTTATTTAAACGAAAATATTCAACAAATCTATTTAAATAAATACTAGTTAATATAGAAGTGAAATTTAAAAATTTCAATACCCACATTTCATCTGCCAAATTTAAGGGATCCGATTTATCTCTTAAACGTTTTGTTAGAATATTTTCGTTCTTCATCCTATTATTTTCTTCCAAGAGAATTAGCGAAACAGCAGCAAAAAAAGCATTTTATAAATAAAAATAATAAAATATATTGATACATATTTTATTTTGTTATTTTGTTTAAATATTTTACAAACGTCACTCATATACACATATGTTTACATATGTTACAGTTGTATTATTAGATTTTATACAGTTGTATTTAGGGAAGATATGTGGAAACGAAACAAATATGGAATATGAAATCGATCGAAATTCATCACACTACTGTCGATTTTAAAAGACGCTTTACATTTCAAATCGATCGATTTCCATCAAATACCTGAATAAGCATTTCCTCAGACTTCGATCTGCAAAAAAGTACGAATGAACGAGGGGACCAAAATGTATGGAACTTTTACGAATTAAAAAGTTTTTCTCAAGGGACCAGGCGATTATTTCGAATTGTTGAGATAATCGTATTACCAATTATAATGGTTTTACTGTACTACGTCTGCAGCGCCCCCAAAGTCGTAAATTTTGATCGATCAATCGACTTCAGAGGCGAAACTAATTTTATTAGAATTTTATAAATACAAAAATTATTTAAAAGACAGTAACAATAACGAATACAAATTTATTAAATTATTCGAGTACAAAATTCATTTAATTTTGCATTATAATTTGGAAAATATTTTTGTAAATACAGCACACCATTTTCCATTGTACTTTTTACAAACATAAATCCAATTTGTATGATTAAAAATTAAATGACTTAGTAATACTATGGCAATCTTACTTGCCTTCCTTCGAAATTTATTTTCCTGTGATTCAATAGTGAGTGCGGTATTTCCCTATAAAGTCAAATTACGGGTACTGTTGTTATTTATTACTTACGTTAGATTAGAAAGCAGCAGCTTTAAAAAAAGAAATTTTAATACCTTTTGGAAAAGAGTGCAATCTACCAATCTTGAAGATAATATTCAAATCCATTTCTTTACTCTAAGATTCATTTACATAGATTTTAGTTTTTTTTTTTCAAAACAATGTCGTTACTATGACTACAAAAGCAAATCTACATTTGAAGCTCTAAAAATGATTCGTGCTGTTTATACTCTTCTGCATTCAATAGCATTTAAGAATTTTATTCGCATACAACAAATAAACAAACATACACTCATTTCGAACATCTGCAGGCGTAAGCTATTCTAATACACACGCGTAAACATCCTACGCATACACACACACATACGTAACCACAGTCAAAAGTTAAGTGTTGGGAAAATATAAAACATTTGCTCCAACAATTGCATACACGCCAAAGCGCACAAATTCAAAACAAAACAAAACATTTACCCGCCCACACACACACACACACAGCTTTGTTAAGTCTCACTGCTAAAAGTACACAGAGTATAATATAATGGTTTTTTTCTTTTTTTTTTTTACTATTATTATTTTGTTTCTGTTGTTGTTTTCTTTTTCTACCTCTTCACAATATTTGCGATCTTTTGTTGCTTGAGCTTTTTCCTGTTGGTCTGTAAATTGTTGTTGGTTCTGTTAAACTGGTTAGTAAAATAGTTTACATACAATTGTTCATTTACAGTTTACAAAAGACATTAAAACAATAGAAAAAATTTCACAAAAGAAAATAAAAAATGAATAAAATAAGAACAGCTCCACATTTATACTTTGGCCACTTTTCCTTTTTTTTTTTCTCATGATGTTTCAGTTCGTTTTTCCAAACACCCACGTATAGAATACATGCCAACATATGTTCATCTACATGTTGTACGTAAATATTCGAAATAGAAATTAAACTGCATTTTAGACCATAAAAATCGCCAGAGTAATTTTATGAAATATGAGGACTTGATAGAGTTGAACATGTGTCTGAACTAAAATATGTTCGACAGATTTGATGTGGAACTTTCAGACACCACTTACTCAGTAATTCTTTCACTTTAGTTCAATGGTTTCCTATCAAGTTGAATCAATCCTCTTCAGGTGGCACATTGGCATGGAATCAAAAATATTTGAAATTAATTGTATCCGGAAAACGGTAATCGTAAGTTAAATCAACAAACTGCATAACGTAAGTTATGTATCTGATTTTAGTACATTTAAGTTGGCAACACATTTTATTTTATTTGATTGATGATATTGGTCAGCCAGCAAAAAAACCTATCGAAATTTAAAAGCACTAAAAGCTGTCGGAAGCAATATTTAAGAATAAATGCTTAGAAAAATGCTGCCAAAATGAACTAAGGTATGCGAATATACTGTGTCTAGCAGTATAAATGCTTATAAAGTACATCCTTGTACGTTCCTCAGCGTAAATGAAAGTTATTTCATTCTGTTTTCTCCTTTATAATAGTGTTTCCAAAAAAGCACTAATTTTTGCTGGACAGTTTGACATGTCATTATCTAACGAATAGAATTATGAGGCAGCAAAACATGCGAATTATTAATATTCGCGTGAAATTCACTGTACAGAGTGTATCTAAGAATAACGTGGGCATCTGCAATGAAAGAATGTCAAGATTTAAAAATTTTGTTAATGCAATTTTTAATGGAATTATTTTACTCATTATGAAATTCTAGTTTTGCTATTTTTTATATTTCTTAGGTCTTTTTGTCACATACTATACCAATAGAGAATTGCAAAGCAAAAGACAATTGCAGAATACATGAAACCGTGTACCGATCCCCAATATTTGTACCTCTCTCGCCAACAAACTACAGAATTTCTGCAACAAGAATTGCAAATGTGGACGGGGACTGAGGCGAATACTACTCAGCGGGCCTAATTCGTTTCGATCATATAAACTACTTTACCTTCCGAAGGACATCTGACTTAGAGGCAGTCACATTAGACAAGTATTAGGAATAGATCGAAAGTAAGTTGTAGTGTCGGCTCTGTCTGAAGGAGGTTGTAAACACAGAGAATATTTGGCTCAGCTGTATTGCGCTGACCAGGACGAGACTTCATGTTTTAATATCGATTAGATCCGTGGGAGATCAGGTATATTCTTATTAGAGATTTCATTTCATCGGGAGCGCTCGGGAGCGGACTTATTTTTTTTTTATCTTAGACCAGCACTCAGGAGCTGACCCCTATACATGCGATGCATTGTGCTGGAACTAGAGGAAAGGTATTGTAGGAGAAGTGACAGGAGATGAAGCTTCACTATCTCAGAACCCTGCTTTTACATGTTCTTTGTTTTTTTATAGCAGTGTTTTAGCGCCTTAGAAGCTTCGTTTTAGTAGCCATTTTTAGTAATTATTTTATTTCGCCAGTGCTACACAATACCGACGAAGAAGGGCGTGACTGTTCAGTGAGCAGTGAATATGCCTTCGTCACTGAAACTTTCAGATAACAACTGACACCAAGCCAAACTAATGCAGATGTGTTTAAGCTTAAGTTGAAACTGGGGTTGAACACAGGAAATTTTTGGCTTTGTAGGCAACATGCCGACTGCTTCAGCCATCGCCAGATATGTCAAAAATTCGAAATCTAGTAGCAACGCCTAAATGATGAAAATAATTTTCAAACATCATTGATGGCATAAAATTGTCCCTCCATTAAAAGAATTCAATTGATATTAAAAATATTTATAAAAAAAAAAATTATGCAAAAATTATTACAATTATTGCAATAAATTATTGTAAACACCTTCGTTTATTTGTATTTCACTGCTCTACTCTGACGCAATTTTCCTATTTCTCAGTCCTGATTTGCACTCCTTTAAGAGCACAAATACATATTGTAAAGCAAACCAAAGTTAATGTAATAAAAAGCAATTGTTTTGCGTTCGATTTGCTAAACGCATTTAAAAACATTTAGTTCAGATTTTTCTCTAACAATTCTCTACATTTAGTATTTTATTTGTCGGTACGTTACGGACTATTAAAGGAAAAAAGGAAAAAAGTTTAAGCAAAAAAAAGAACAGAAAACTTTGCCGGGTTATTATTTTGAATGTGCTTGTAAATAATAAAAATAAAGGTGCGGTTTCATTTAGAATACTGCAAATGAAATAAGTCAGGTTAGCTAACCAATTCCATTTTAAATCAGCGTAAAGAAGAGAATTTTTAAAGGCCTGGTCATGGCAGTGATGTTAACCGTGCAATCATTAGAGTATTTTATATGATTAATTTATACTAGAACTCACTTTTATTATACTGAGTGCACGAACATGTAATCGCGTTGTCTAGGGAACACTTTAAGCCTTCCTCCAGAGAAGAGAGGACAATGAACCGACAATTTTGTGACCGTACATGATTCTAATAAGAAAGCAATCGTTTTAATAAAAACTTGTATTGGTAATAATAAGAAAGGCTTCCGTTCTTTCTCATACACCTAAGTATGAGCGCTATAATAATTTTTAAAACCGCGCTGTAGCGTTAATGGTGTCTGTCTACTTCTAAGTTATGAACAGTGGGAAAAAAGGTCAATATAGCGGCCTCGAATTCAATATTGAATCGATTATGAACTACGTAGCCCCAAAGAAAAACAGTTTAAAGGTGTTAGATCATAAGATTGCGGTTGCCTTCGAGAAATCATATGGTCAGGAGACTTTTCTCGCAAAATGTTAAGTTGACCTGTGTGGCATGTGGTGACGTATCGTTAAAAATAAAGGCGGCCCACTTCAATATCTGTATAAAATCCCTAATCATCGCCCAATTCCAAAGATCGATAAGTAATGGACAGCAGACGATTTTACTCAGCACTATAGGCTGCAACAGCAATATTCTCTGTTGTTCTTCTGCAAGTGCACGAGTTCGATTCTTTACATGACTAACCTGTTGCGGTAGCTAAAAACTCACTTCCATTTGCACAATTGCTGGCCAAGAATGTGCTCCACAACGACTTTAAAATGTTTTCTTTTTGCGAACTATGACCGCGAAATTTGAACTATATTTTCGGTGATTTTTAGTAACTTCAATGCGTTGTTGAAGCGTATATCGTTTCATTGTTATTAATGGCGTAGTCAGAATGAAATTACTAATTTTTAATTAATTACATTATGGGCGTAGTTTTTAGTTATTATATGTCAAGTAGTTACAGCCTGAGGCATTATAACTATTAAAAGTCTAACAATTCACAACTGTCGCTAAATAGCCAAGCAAAACTTTTTTCGAGATCTATTTTGGGTATTTAATAAATTCGACATAATATTTAATAAACTGATTATATTGTTATAGTTTAGTAATTTCTTCTACAGAAATACTTTAAATATAAAATGTTGTTCATTATTGTGAACATGCTAAAACAATTGCAGTCGTTGAGTCAAATTTACATCGTTTTATTATCTATATCGCTTGATTCCTACAGTTTTTTAGAAAAACTATTTTAAATCAAAAAAATTTTAAATTTATAACACTTTTTACGGCAGCCTAAGAGAGATCTACAACCATTTGTTACCTTCAAGTTGCATTGCCTTTGAATTCAGGTAGATTAGTAATGTTTATCCACTGAAGCTAATATTGAATGATGAAGATGTTGATAATTCTGATGACATCAATAAAATGAAAAATTTTGTTTCTCAACTGTGGTGGTGGGAATAATTAATCTAAAAAGTTAAATTAAAAAAAAAAGAATAACGGCTGATGAAGGCGATATTGGCAGAGTATTTATTACGTTCAGTATCTACACCCTCCCTCCTCCTCCAGGCATGATAAAAATGTTTGTGCTGTGCATTAATGTCTACGCTAATATCCATGACAATACCCTCTTTCGTTGGAATTTGAACAATGCAAATTCTTCCCGAAGTAAAATAGAAATCAAAATGGCTCCCCAATTAACTTCAATTGCGTCTACACTGTAAAAAATGGTGGTGGCGATGTCTAAAGTAGACTCCACATTGACAACAAAACCAAAAAGTCTTGGGTTCGAGCCCAGTTGCAGACTAACTCATAAAAAATTTTCGCATTTTTTTTATGTGCATCAGAATTTGTTTGTGTCAGCTGTTGTCGGATGGTATCAGTGGATGGTATCGAAGGAATGTCACCGATCACTAAACAGTACCGGCTTCACCTGATACCAATCCACAGCATATCAGAGCGCCCTCCTTTGTCGGTATTGTGTAGCACCAGCAAAGGAAAATAATTACAAAAACAAAGCTTCAAAATTTAATATGTCCCCTTGACATCAGAGGCGCTGGAACACTCCTATAAATAATTAACATTAAAAGCAGAGTTGTATAATAGTGAAGCTTTCCCTCCTATCATTTCTCTAACTATCACTTTCCTCAAGTTGCAGCACAACTCATCGCATGTGTTGGAGTCATCTCTTGAGTGCTGGTCCAAGATAAAAAAAATCACTTCGCTACTCTTCCTTTCCAAAAAAAAAAGTTAACAAACAAAGTCGCCAATGTTGGTGTATATTTTAATTACATTAAAACAAAGCCACTGGTCCTCAATTTTTACCGATTAATGTATCTGGGGGCAAAAAATTCCAATTTGTATGCATTTCATATTGCCATGTCTTATTGCATTCAAAATACTGAAATGAATGCTGCTCGATGCATGACAACAGTTGTTAAGTCAATGCATTTTCGGAAACTATGCAACAGCACAGTTTCCAATTTAACAAACACAACAGATCGTCCGTATTTGCAAACATTTAAAAGTATTAAGTTAATTTTTTTTTTTCAACTTTAAAATAATATTAAGCATTTATTTTAAAACCAATTTATTAGCACATGAAATAAATCTATTTTTCTTGTTATTTGTGTCACGAGGTTTTTCTCGTTAGTTTTGGCTCAACAATAATGCGCCCCATGCAGCTTTCAACTTTCACTAGCTGAGGCTCTTTTTATAAGAATTTTTCCAACTTTCCAATTTTTTTCCAACTTACATAACCGCATTGTTTGAAATATGGGACAATAAAAGTAAAAAAAAAAACTAGTTTCATGGTGCAATATGGTTTCGCAAGTTCACATTTTACATTTACCAACCTAAAGAGAAATATATAAAATTTTCACGGTTTGAATGGCACTCACGAGGGTGATTAAAACAATATATGTATGTATATGTATGTATGTGTATACGCAACGAATAAAATTTATATCTGAAAATATGTAAAAATTTATAAAAATATTGCACACGTAGCGGTTTACCACAACATTACCACTTTCATTAAAAATGTGTGTAAGTTTGTATGTGTATTAGTTACCTTTCAACACATACAATTAAATCGTTTTATCGAGAATTGGATTACAAGCAATTGCTTTTGTAGCCAGCAAAATATTTAGCATTAATTTAATAACTACAGTTTGTGCAACAATTCTTTTCAAAATACAAATACTCTAAAATATGTATGGTGATTTCCTTTCAGATCAAAAATGTTGCCCTTTCGATGGATGAAACTTTCTACAATTTGAGACTGAACTTATGGTGTTTTCTTGTCCCAAAAAAATTGTATCACAAGTGTTACGTGTGATTTGGCACCGTTTTTAAATGCTCACCTGATTTTTGTAGTGTTCAATATTTTATGTTTGCAAAAGAACACGTCGTTCATTTACTTCAATAACGACACAATTCAAAAGATGCAACTTTTTATTTAATAATGCAGCATAATTACTCTTATCGGCCTTTGTCGTGTGTAAAAAATTCATACAAATTGCTTCAAAACTCAACTCGTGACGAAAGAATTTTTTTTTTGTATTTCCCCATTGAGGTGTATAGAAATTGAAAACTTTACGTTTTTTACGTAAACAATTTTCGTTAATTATGACATTGTAAATGAGCGACATGTTCCGACATTAAACAATAAAGTAGAATTATTCCATAATTACCACGAAAGACGAACTGAAAAATAATTCATTTATTCACAAACAATAACAAAACCAGCTGTTAATAAAGTGCTGCACTAATG
Source organism: Dexiosoma caninum (assembly GCA_963924685.1). Taxonomy (NCBI): domain Eukaryota; kingdom Metazoa; phylum Arthropoda; class Insecta; order Diptera; family Tachinidae; genus Dexiosoma; species Dexiosoma caninum. The sequence continues at coordinate 91,604,615 of OZ004725.1, forward strand.
CCGCTTTAATTAAAATGAGTGTTGTACATGTAGCATTTGTTTCCATTTAAAATGGGAACATCATGAGAAAAGAACGTGATATACTTTCAAAGTAACACATATATTGCAGAAAAGAACATAAAAAATCAAAAAGGCAGCTTAAATGCAGAAGTGAGCTCTTCACTGTATTTATCAAAGATTTAAACCAGTTCAATATTTCACCCCAACTTTAGAGTAGAATGGCGATGGCTGAAGTAGTCTGCACATTGACTGCAAAACCAAAAACGTGATTTAGTTTTATATTATTTTAAAATCTGGGCACAACTGCTAATAATGTAGTTCATAACGTTTTCTTTAATCGATATTTGAGCAACCATGACGAACTGTTTCGTTAAATGTAAATACGTGCTTGCCATTGACACTCTTCTGTTAAAATCATTCGTTCTTCTCCAATACAACTCATGCATTAACTATTTCTTTTGCATGTTTTGTTGTGCTGGGATTGTTTGAAAAATTTACTGACTCAAATGTTTCCTTCTTTGTTTTTAATCTGATTGTTAAAGAAAGTATTTTAGGAACACCTGGTACAAGAAAAAATTTAAATTATGAAAAAATATAAATTAAAATAATGTCAAACAATCTTTTCAAATGTTGGAAGCGCTGTTTTTACTAGCAATTTATTTTTTTAATTTAATTAAATTTAATTTAAAGAATTGTTGATTGCAATTGTCAATTGCAATTCAAAACCGTCTGCAATATTATAAATCGTGGAGAGTCGGAAGCTAGATTTGGATGGAAATATTACGAACTAATGAAAAGAATCTCCAAATAAGCACAAGCAACTTAGCGGTATAAAACAGGAATGTGATATATCAGTGTCATATGAAACAGTTCATAAGTTTTGAAATCAAAACAAATATTCATCAAGTATCGCAAGAAGAAGTCGCTACTTTCAGTGAAGAATATAGAGAAACGGTTAAAATTTGCCAATGGCCACATTTCGCTGTCAATTAAGTATTGGAATGATGTAATTTTTGCGACGAATCAAAAATAATGCTCTATTGTCACGAGGTCCCAACAGAGTTTGGAGAAAATTTTTAACTGCTCTGATAACAAAAATATTATGGAAATATATTCATTCAAACCGTTGTATTTCAAGGAAAAGAATTTGGAGAAATCACCATATTGCGAAATATAATGACTAAGGAAGTGTACATTAACATATTGAAAGGGGAATTAACTACAACTGCGTAGAGTTTTGGGTTTTGTGATCAAGAAAAAAACGGGAAATCTGAAATATGAACTGTAGTAAGACCGTGATCCACATCAAAAATCTTATTTATGTCGGTCCTGGCTACTATATAATTGTAATAAGGTAATTGATACAATTGTCCAAATATTGATAGTTACTAAGAAAACTTTATGTTATCGATCACTAGCCTATTTAAAAAATTTTAAAATTTTTATATATTAAAATTCCGAAGCTAATATTATTATGTCAAGCAGACTGCATGCAGCGATTGATAGCAAAATTCAACATAGAAGAACTACTAAAATATCCAATACTCAAGAATCTTTTTCTTTTGAAAGGAATTGCTTGACGCTTTCAAAAGGTTTGATTTCTCTATCATTTTGTTTTTTTTTAGCATTTTGTGAAGAAGTCTTGGGGAATGAATTATGAATCATTACACGATCGAACAACGTACAAAAATAATTGAATTTTATTTTTCAAACCAACAGTCTGTTGTGTTGACACAGCGTGCATATCGTCGCCATTTTACCATTTCATTGGAAATTTTCGTCAACATTGGTCTGTAAGAATCCTTTCTGGCCTGAAGAACACCTACCGTGCATACTGGTCAAAATATTAAACGTGTACGGGAGAGCGTGCAGCATAGTCCATCAACATCAACAAGGAGGCGTTCGACACAACTTGGACTATCACGGCTATGCTAAAAAGAGCACGTATATGCAGAGCAGAAAATGGACATCACTTACAAGATATCATTTTTCAAAGCTAATTGCAAAAAATTTCCCAATAATATACTGTATTTAAAAAAAAAATTATAATAATCGCATAAGTAAGAAAGTTATAAACCATTTAAACCATATAGCTCATTCTGCGCCACCCTGTATTATACATATGTTAAAATTAAATAAAGAATGTGAACTCCAATATTCTGTCTTTTTCAGAAAGCATCTGATCTCACATATTGGCATAGAGACCTGAACATATAGAGGAGATTTTGTTTCATGTGGAAAATGCATTTGAAATCAAATAGATTTACATGGAAATCGTAGAAGTAATAGATTTCGAAGCAATATAAATGTACTATAATTTAGTAATAAATACCCCAAAAGTATGCTGTGAAATTTAATATTTTGTCGTTAAAAATTTCTTTAAATCAACATGGAATACATTTTCATTATTTTCATAAACAATTTGCTTGAAACCGTCTTATTTGGCGAATATGCCAGAAGAAATTTAAATAAATCCTATTGCATTAGAAAACATTTAGAAACATTGCACTTCTTATGTTTTTTGTGGAAACAGAAACACTTTTTAAGGCAACATATTTTAATTTGTTCTAATTTCACTTGAAATATAAAATAATTGTAAAAGTACACACACACACACATAATTGTGACTGCGACTGGTGCGTGTGTATATGTTTAACACCCTAAATGTATGCAATATTTTTTATAGGACGTTGACTGTGTCAACCATGATTGTAATTTTGTTTTTTTTTTTACTCCGTTAATAACATTTGGCACCCAATGTTTACAACACACTCTCACCCAGCAAGCTCTTTGTATGTGTATGTGTGTGTGTGTGTGTTTTTGGCTATACTCGTGTGCCAATAAAAATTTTGAAAATAAAACTTAAAAGTAAAAGCAATAAAAAAGACCCTGTAAATACACAGATTTGGCCATATTTTGTTGGTGCACAATATGTAGGGCAAGGCTTAACACAAAAATTTATTTGTGTGGATAGTTTTACAAGCTTTTTTTTTATAACCAGCATTAAGCAAATAAGAGGAGTAATTGTTGTACTAAAGGACATTGACACGCTGTGCATATAAATCGGAATCTGCTATTACAAGAAAAACATATTTTAAAGGTTTTGCAGTTGACTAAGTTTTTTCTTTCAATTGGCCCTAATAATTCTAGCAGATCCCTGGCAGTTGTTGGATTAGTAGCCTGATAACTGGGTATACTTTAAAAAGCCTGTGCTATTCTGTGGAGGCACTCTGTTATAATTAATAAATCTTTCTAAACAAAGAAACTTTGAATGAAATTATACTGTAAATTTGTGTGCACAAACAAGAAACTCTGAACCAATTAAAGTACACTATATCCAAGGGCAATACCTACTAGCAAAAAAGCATTTTCTTAAATCTACAGAAATGTTATTAAAAAGCTAATGCGTTAAACTTAATAAATAACTTATATAACATCTAATTTATAGGGGCAATCAATATTGATATATGATTTCTGCTTTCAAGTTTTATTTCGGAAAATTATTTTTGGGTATGTACTTCAATTTCATTATTATCCTTAATTTCATGCATGATTGATTAGAAAGATTTATAAACTTTATTTTGATTTTGAGTAGAAAACACGTAAAAACGATTACATGCCTCCACGTTTCATTTAAATGTTCTCTTACAAGGATTTTAAAGCATAAAAACTTTTATTATAGCGATAAAATTTTTAACTTTCTTCAAAAGCAAATAATTCGTTAAAAAATTGCAACATGCTGAAGTTTTACATTTCGTGCGCTAAAAGTTTACAAAACAGAGAAATACTTCTTTACAGAAAAATTGTTTTGTATTAAAAAAGTAAATACTTTTGAATAATTTGTTTGTTAAATAAAATTGTAGTTGCTCTTTTTTCCCTGCCCTCTTTAGCTACCATTACTTCCCAAAAAAAAAAATAAGAGAAAAAGGTGTACATTGTTATTTTAATCTCCTGGCAGACAAATCAAAAAAATTTTGCCACCCTCAAATAGCAAAATTGATATTACGGCTTAATATAAATATAAATGTAAATAAATATAATATATTAGTATCACTTCTATTTTTATTTTGACCTTTATTAAAATTTTTTAATTATATTTATTTTTGAGCGATGGTCTTTTTTGTGAAAAACTTTTCTTAAAAAAGACCATCGCTCAAAAATAAATATAATTAATAAATATAATTCAAATAAAAATATTAATAACACTAATTATTTAAGCTTAAGGTCATTTACCAATATTTATTCCGATAAATAAAAATAAATAATATAAATAAAATAAAAAATATCATGTCACAAATTCGACACGACAAAATTATTGGCACAGAAAACCGATTAATTCGTATAAAAATGTGAGATATTGTTTTTAAATATTTGTTAAGAATTGTCGAAATGTGCAAAGAAAATGAAAAGTTATAGGTTTGTGAACTACAAAAATTAAAAAAGAACAATGGAATTCAATTAATAATTATTTGGTTTACATAGAACGACTACACAATGTGACAGTATTTGGCTGGCTTTTGTTAAATTTGAATTATTTCTTTCTGGCAGTTGTGTAACGAAGAACTTAGAAGAAGGCTTAGAGTTAGCGGGTTGATACAGAAACCAGCAGACTGTGGTTTCAAGCCATTATTAGCAAAAATTTTTGGCTGGACGACGGCTTGAACTCAATATCATCTGATTGTAGAGTCAATACGCAAACTACTCAGCCAAAAGCACATGTGTCTATCTAATTTAAACTCTAGATTATTTTAACTTTCCTTCTTTCGTCTGTACTATTTTAAATTATTGAGAGTCAACTGTAGTTAAGAATTTTCAATCCAGGATAGTATATTCGCGTTACACCGAATTCGGAGGAATTTTGTAACTAAATCTTATTCGAGCACCTGGAACATGGACAAACATGCATCCGTTCTAAAAGTTTTCAACGATATTTTAATTAAATTAAATTATAAAACGGTGGAAGGAAATCGCGAAGAATTTACGTCAGAATGCCTGACCAGAAAAACGCAATCCAATGACGTTGCTTTTTTAGGAAAATTATTTCTTTGATATTCAATATAAATAGCAAGTATTATAAGTATTCATAATGCAAATCATTGGATTTATTATTTTACTGCATCTATGTCTAAAAACGTTCCATCTAACACACGTTTAAATTGGATTACTTTAACGTCAATCTATTAATATTTGACTTGAATGACAGTTCATTTAGCTTTAAATTCACTATTACCTTAATTAGTTTAACATAAAGAACTTTTCAATTCAAATGAAAGTGGTTGAAAAGTTTGCCTACAATTTTCCACGAGCTTCCATTCAACCTGCTAAACGTATGTTTCGTTTTATTTTGCATGCAATTTTAATTTTCGCCCACTTTGAGCTTCTTTTTTTTATTAAAAAAAAAATGCAAAAACAATTGCAATCAGTTTTATTTGCTCAGGCAAAAATATTTCATTCAGACGGGCAATGTGTTGACATTTGGCCAACCTGTTCTGCATGAGATGTATTTTATTTTATTTTTGTCTTATTTTCGTTTTATTTATTTAACTTTATGATCAATAAACTATTAAAACTTCTTTTTACGAAAATATAGTATTATAAATCAAATGGTATCGATATCGTTGTCTGTTGAAATCAAATTTAATTAAATAAATTCCAGCATTTATTTAAATGGAAATAAAAAGTGTTTTTCATTTATCAAAAATATTTGCTTTTTTTATTTAAAGACAGTAAAAATAAATATGTAGAGAAAATAATTTAATATTTCCTTTTTATTTTATTTTTTCCTCTATATATTCAGACATTTACTGGAAGTGCCATAAAACTATTTCACATACCAAATTTCATTTCTATTTTTATTATAAAATTATGCATTATTTATTTGTTTATTTAATTTTATTTATTTATTTTAATTAAAATTTTTTTTTTGTTAATCTTTTTATATATTTATAACGCAATAATTTAGTCTTCTTTAATGTTCGGTACACATTAAGGCCTTTTGTGACATCGCAAGCAAACAATATAGTAATTACTGCTCGTGGGCGCTAATTAATGGGGCGGGGGAATGGAATCATATTTCCCCACGCAAAATAACAAAAATATATTTTGGTATTTCGCTAAACGTATTTCAAATTATAATATTTTATAATACAAATTCTAATACGTGCTTCATTATGACTCGCGTTGAATAACTACATATAAAAAAGATTTTTTTTTTATTCTATATATATATATATATATTCTATATTATAGATTATATATATTTTTTTTTGAGCCAGTGTTCAAGAGATATCCATTCGGTATACAATGCATTGCACTGCAACTAGATAAAGAGAAGGAGGAGTTTAGAGAACAGACAGGTTGTAAAAGTCATAGAATGGTAGAGCTTAATTCTCATACACCGTGGCACAAAAGGAGCTATTGAATTCTTTATAACTTTTTTAATTATAATGAAAAAATTTTTCTTAATACTTTTTTTTAACCTTTTTTATTATTTTAACAATCTATTTTTTTTAAGCTTTAAGGTTTTTTCTCTTTTTATTTATTCTCTCTTCGATATTTCGTTAACCTTCGGTTAACATCTTCAGGAAGTTAAAAAAAAAAAAGTTAAAAAAAAAAAGTTAAAAAAAAAAAAAAAAAAAAACTTCCTGAAGATGTTAACCGAAGGTTAACGAAATATCGAAGAGAGAATAAATAAAAAGAGAAAAAACCTTAAAGCTTAAAAAAAATAGATTGTTAATATAATGAAAAAAGTACCAAAAAAACAAAGAAAAAATAATAATTATTTCTTTGTTTTTTTTTCAGCATTTTATGAAGAAGTCTTGGGGAATTAATTATGAAACATTCCAAATGTTCGAAAAGTTATGGAAAATATGCTAAAAATAGCACGTATGTGCGAAGCAGAAAATGGACATAACTTACAGGATATTATTTTTCAAAGCTAATTGCAAAAAATTTCCCAATAGTTTACTGTATTTTTAAAAATTAAATGATAATAATCGCATAAATAAAAAAGTTATAAACCATTTAAACCATACAGCTCCTTTTGTGCCACCCTGTATAACTCTGCAGTTGTGTATTAATTACAAAGCTAATGGGAGATATTTTTATTATTATTTTCTTCTTCAACGACGTTTTATTGCTCAAATACTGACGAAGAACGGTGCCCGATTAAGCTTGATAAAATGAATGAGCAACGACTGTTGTCCTAAATTGAGACTGAAGTGCTGCTAGATATCTAAAAATCTATCAGATAATGTTGTAGATGCACTAATAAACTATGATAAAGATATCTCTCGAAATCCAGGGACCGTAACGGTAATAATTATTTTTCAAAAATCACTTTATAATCAATATTGCTTGAGGTTTATTTTTTGCTTAGAAAATCAAAGTTATTTTTTTAATGTAATTTTTTGCTTAGCAAATAAAAATTACTTATTAAAGGTGCTGATGGCGGAAGGGTTCGGTCCCACACCGATCAAGTCAATAAAAGTTTTTTCTGAGTTTTCTCTATTAATGCAGCCTCCTCCGTCGGTATTTGAGCAAAAAGCGATGGCAAAGGTAAATCATAATTAAAATGATCACTCTTAGCTTTAAAATAATGCATCAAAATTAAAAAATTAAATTATGTTATTTTTCATTAATCTTAATTATAATTTTAAGTTTTATTTTTTTTTGTATATTTTCATAAACTTCTAAAAAGAAATTTTTACCATCCGCGCATGACTACTAACAACGATTGCCCTTTCTAATAGGTATTGCACACATCTCAAGAATTGTGTCACAAAATGATAATAAAAGAAGCAGAAGGTGTACACAAGGATAAATACTCTTCGATTACTTCAGCGTAGTCTGCACGTGTGCCTACAAAACCAAAAATCTTTCCGTCATAAAAACATTTCGCATTTTTCTGATGTACAATAATATGTCGTTGTGTCAGCTGTTGTCGGAAGGTTTCAATGGCAAAGGCATAACCACTGGGCACTAAATAGTACCATTTTCAGCTGATACCAATCCGCAGGCACATCAGAGCGTCCTCCTTAGTCGATATGGCTACTAAAACAAAGCTTCAAAGTAGAAAACGTCTCGTTTACATTGCAACACGGCTATAAACAAAAAACGTTCAAAAGTATCGTCTCATCATCGTATGTATAAGGGTCATCTCCTAAATGCTGGTCGAAGATAAAAAAATAAATATATCTTGATTTAAACAAGCAATTCATTTGGTAAACAATTAATATCAAATGCTATTTTTCCTTATAATTTAGAAAATTTTTAAATAACAAATTGATAAATATATTGGTATGTACTTCGTTTACTTACAAACTCGTAAAGGCATGTCAAATAATGAAGGCACACATTTTAATGTATTTAAGCAGGCTGATGCCACAGTCTTAAGAAGAAAAAAATAAAAATAACACACTGCCAGCTCTGAACTTCAATGTAAGCAAATTTATGCATTTACACGTATTGCTGTATTGATTATCTTTAGGTTTGGTGACATTATGTTTGTTAAAAAAAAAGAATAATACAACGACAAAAAACAGGCAAACAATTCCTGCGAAGAATTTTGTGCATAACTTTGAGTCTTGTCTTTCTGCCAATATCCTCATGTATGTTGTTTTGCATACAAGAGATTTTCAAACTTTAATACATCACGTTTTTAATGTCAACTTTCTCATTTAAAATGGTATAAAATATTTTGAGTCCTTTTCTTACTTGTTCTCAAAAGTTTAAAGACTATATTTTTAACATAATTTCTCTCACTTCTAAAAACAAAACAAATTTAAAAACCATATTACTTTAAGACTTTAATATATTGTAAAAAAAGAATGTACTTTCAGTCAAAATTTCTTGAAAATAAAAGAAGAATTTTCTAAAATACATTCTCTTGTTGAACATTAAAATTATTGTTTCAAAAGATTATAGATTTTATACATATATATTTAAGCAGTGCCTTATTTCGAAACTCAGTTTATGTAGAGGCAAATAACGGGGAATTATTTCTGGTATATTATTAATAAAAAATAATAAATATATAAAGCTAATAATTTACATCCACTGATAACCACACGGTGCACAAAAACACTTTGTCAGTGTGATTTACGAGTTTGTCTCTGTATGTAACTATCGATAATTATCTGTATGTTATCGATCACAGCCAAATTATAATTGGAAAACCATAAAAGCCGTTAAAAACGCCGAAATTTTAATAATGCGCAATCTAGATAGACTTTTGATTTTATGGAATTCATTATTTTATTCACTCACTAATATAAAACCACATGAATTGTTATTTTTTTCAGTTTCTATAAAGATCGTTGATCTTTGGAAGAAAAAAATTTTAAACGTTTGCATCCTAGTGGCGGCCTTGGATATCTTGGCCCTGTATTTCTACATGTTTCCAAAAGCAACACTACGTTCATAGCTTTCTTCTGATATTAACTATTTTAAAAATGTATTGTCTGTGTCTGTTTAAAAACGTTTTACAATAAAATATCTTACATTATTTAATTTTTTCTTTAAATAAAACTGTTAAAGACCATGTTTCAATTACAATATTGAGTAAATTTTTGAAATGTGTATGGTTGTGTGTGGGTGTGTGAGATTTTTCACTCTTTCTACTTAATCATGCCCTTAAACTTTCAACTAAACTTTGGCAAACTTCCGGTCTATTCCCTGATATATCACGTTACTTTTTTTTTCTTCACCGTTTTGCTTACAAATGCTTAAACTCACATACACGCCCGTCAAAAGGTGTTATCATCGTTAAACCATCATTCAAACGTTTAAACCTGATGTCGTTCGTTGGCAGTTGTTAGCTGTAGTTTTGGTCTTTTCTTTCTACTATATATTTTTATGCCCTTTTTAAAACACTGACATACAATACAGTTGTTGTTATAGAAAATTTAAAAAACATATATACATATACGAGGGTCTGCTTAAAGAAAACCATTTACGCTTTTTATTTCCAACTCCAAAAATTACAAGAAAGAAAAGGAAATCTTACGGAATTTCCTGTTTTGTAATTCTTCCAAATTTAAATTAAAAGTGCGATCAAAAAATTCCTTGACTTATACAACTGTTTCCGCATTTATTCGCCATAATGGCTTTTTGCTTCTGGAAACAAATCTTTATAGGTCGAAGGTGTTTGTATGAGTGAACGTTTGTTCCCTGGTGTTTGTCTATACTTTTGCAGAGTGGGTGTTAAGTACAGCCTTCCGGTAAAATAACACCGAAGACACGTGCCTGAACATGTCAATATTTTGTAGCCTGCCTGTCCTTCCATTTATGTTTAATTTTGTCCGTACTTGTTTGCAATGTTTTCTTATGCATTGCTGATGATATATGTATGTATGTGCATACTTTTTCATTCAAAATACAATTTTATGGCCTTTTTGCTTTACCTCTTTTCCGTATACAGGGTTACAGGGTTTATTGAATTCTATAAATTTTGTTGGTACACAAATATTATGCTGGAGCATCAATTTATCCTTTTTGGGATTTTAAGATTGTATGTGTTAATAAAGGATTTTGCCATTTTAAAAGTTTCTCTTATTGTTTTAAATTGTTTTTTATTTCCTTAAAAGGATTCTTTCTTAAATATTCCTACTAAAGAATGTTTCTTTATAAATTGCTCTTTCACTTATCAAAGTGATATGTAGTATAATTTGATTATATTAAAATCATTTAAAATAATTTACTTAATTTGCATTTAAAAATATTCTTCAAAGAAGGAGAATGTTAATTTCCTTATTGTAAATATGACTTTCTTTGATTTACGTTATAAAAATTCTGATAAAAATTAGTTGCATCAATAAGGCCGTCACTGGGATAATAAGTCCGTGACTTTTTGGAATTTCTCTACACAACACAGCTCCTACCAACGGACCTCTAGCACTTGACTATTGTTGAGATTTTAACGACCTGTACCGTTTAGTATGTTTTTGACAGCCATTGATAGCAGACTATCGAGAAGATAGTCTGAGAAGAAAATGGAACAAATTTAATTTTAAATTAAATTTAAATTAAGTTAAAAAATGCTTTTAATTACTAAAATCACCGAAAAGATTATCCAAATTGTAATAATTGAAAGAATTACATTTTTAGTTTTGATAAAATATATATTTAAGAAAATATAAAAAATTAAACACACTATATAATTGATCAATCGAAATTTTGTTTGACTAAGTATTATTATATTAGTTGATTCAATTATCAAACTTAATTGAAAATTAAAGGAGAAATTAATTAATTAATTAAAGAATTCAGTAATTAAATTATTGCACTAAAGCCATTAAATCTGTAAGTAGTTATTTTTTTATTTTTATTATTATTATTTAATATTAATAACACTAATTATTTTCCTGAAGAAGCTACACAAAGGAGTAGCGAAATATTGAAATAAATATAAAATATATAAAAAGACCTTAGGCTTAAAATAATTAGTGTTATTAATATAAAAAAAAGGTAAAAAAACTAGAAAAATTATTATTTAATATTCTTTTATTTGTCCTTCTTGTTTTACCTTCTATTTATTTGATCTTCTATTTTTACTGTATATAATAATATTACTTAACAATGTCTTTTTTATAAAAAAGTTTTTTTAAATTATTTATTTTTTCGATATTTCGCTAAATAATTTTATTCGAAGAAAAAAAATTAATTTTCCTGAAGATGCTAACAAAGTATTAGCGAAATATAGAGAAAAAATTAATAATTTAAAAAACTTTTTTATAAAAAAGACCTACATTGCTAAATAATAATATTACATTATTATTTAATTTTAAAAATGATTGAAATATATACAAAAAATTATATTATTGATTGACCTTTTTTATTATATTTTTTGAAATATATTTATTAAGCTTGAGGTCTTTTTTTTTTTTTTTTTTATTTTATTTGGTTTTATTATTCGATATTTCGTTAACAGCTTGTTAACATCATCAGGAATAAATATAACAGAGATTTATATTTTGATTGTAGATTACATATTATTTGTTTAAACTATAGCCTTAAAAAGTTTTTTAAGCTCTACGTCTTTTTTTTTTTTTGTTTTTCACTTCATTTTTTCCGGAATCTCTGCTAGATATCGAACTTAGACCAAAAAAAATAAACTCACAAGAGTTAATTGAAAAAAAATCTGCTTTCTATTTTTTGAGCATTTAAAAAAGTAATTGAATTATTTAACAGCATAATTGAATTTCAATATTATATCAAACGTCAGCTATAATAAAAAAAAATTACGAATAATTTTGTCTTCATGTATGTGAAAAGAAAGCGAAAAATAAACAAAATTAAATTTGAATAGGGTAGTCGGCAACCGGAAGGGGTTCAATTCATAATAACTTATGGATCGGTGTGTAGTTTCGGTAATGAATTTTGTTTATTTCCATATTTGTATTTTGGAAATTAGATTCATGCAACTTTGGCTTCTGTTAAATTAGGTTTGTAGATTATATCAATTCCACAAGAATCAGCTCACTGGAATCTTATAGTTTCCTTCTATAATTGAGATAGAAAATGTGAGTTTGCCCCTTCATCATTCCAAACGATCGGTGCTAAACAACCCTGAATCCTGTATTAGTAAACTTGTGATACCGTATATGGCGAAAGCAGTCACTGATAGAGAGTTTCCTCCTACTCTTCACCAAGACAACTTCTTGACAATTATGCGGACAATACAATTTCCTGTCATGCGGAGCTGATTGTTCGCTGTACCTGCCAGCGTGGCGGAGGTTCTGCGATTATACATATATATATCGCCAAACTAATCTGGAAGGGAAGGAAGTGGCCTAGTTCGACAATCTAGTCTGCTCAAACGTGAAAAGTATTTGCTCTATCCGTATCCTGCAATATCTCAGTGGAATACGGACCAATTAACCAATATAGGTCGGGCAGTCGCCCCATTCGCCATATATTTATCGAGTACACATAAACTCGATTACGTAACCATCTCTCAGTTTGAATATCTCATCATCACGTGCAGCGATATGCGGAATTCATGAAAAAAATACCGAAGTCGTAGAAACAACTGTTAGAAAGCTGATAGCTTCTCAACCAGTTACCCGGTCATCTCAGCGTGTACTACGCTATACCAATGGTCTAGCCTTAAACTGAAACCTTGGCTTAAAACATTGTTAATGTAGAGATTGAAACAAATTTTATAGATGTTAATTCAGAGCACGTTTTGAAATGCATTACATTTGGCAAAACGGCTTTGTCACAAGTTGCTGTAAATGTGTGCGTTGTATTACTCGGAAGCAAAATTTTTTTGATGACATAATAAAGTGGACATTACGACAAAAATATTATATCTCTCACGTAACCATATCTCGCAAATTAGTGTATCAACATCTTAATCTTTTGTCCTACCTATAAAAAACATTTACTACGCATATTCGGAAGCCAATTAGGACGAATATCACGGCGCAGTAAATTGGCTAAATAAATGGTAAAAATTATTTCAAATACATCACGCCACTCCCAGATGCCAACTCATTTATAAAGTGGTTGTCAAATCCTAGTGCCATTTGACGCTATTTCCAAAAAAAATTTACCACAATCACATTACAACGTTACACTTACGCCATCAGATGAAAACTTTTTTTAATACTTTAAAAATTCTGTTCAACAAAATTTGCGATTTAGCCTTGTAAAGATTACACTGTTCATTACTTATATGCTTTTCCGATTGGCTATTGCTGCCCATTTGAATTTTGAAAGTCAGACTCTGTTATTATTCGGTTATTTTTCCGTATTAAACGTCAAATAGGATTTTTTATGATTTTAATACGAAATATTACAAAAATATATAAACATTTTACAAAAAAGGAAAATTTAATATTAAAATATTAAAAAGGTCAAATAAGGGTATGAATGCATACAAATTTAGGGTTTCTTTATTTAATTATGTTCCATATCATGATAAAAAATCTATTGCGACCTAAAAATAGTTTTAATTTTTCATTTAAAAATTCTTTATTCACAAACTTACCTACATGAATGAAAAGCAGTTAATGAATATTATTTGAAGCTCCCCTGAAATAAAAATATAAAGAATTAATTTCAGAGGCTTTTGTGTAAGTAGTGTGTTTTAAATAATTTTCTAGATCTCAATGTTGTACAAAAAAAGACAAATAAGGAAAAGATTTTTAAAATGAAAAGAAATTAAATTTTGTTTTTTATCAATTCGTATGTTTAAATGGTGAGATATTTTAATTACTTTTTCTCTACTTTCAAAGAACAGTTTATTATTCCCGTTTTAAAATTAAAATTTTTCTGCTGTCGGCTTTTTTTATTTCTTTACAATCAATGAAAGTCATGTTATTTTTAATCAAACTTTATTTATGATTTTATTAGTATAACAGAACGAATATCATAAATATATTAAGTTGCGCTCCCATTTTATTCTCTTCAGAGTATCATCTTGTGTTTTTGGGGGCAGTCACGTTTCGAGAAGAATGAATAAGAGCACACCGCATATTTTCCATAACTTTTCGCAAAATTTCGGGTGCAATGGCCATGATTTCATTTCGAATGTTGGTTTTTAGTTGGAGTATGGTTCTTGGTTTTTTAACGTACACTCTTTCTTTCAAATATCCCTAAACAAAACTGTCAGAAGCTGTTAAATCTGGTGAACGTAGAGGCCAGTTAAAATCGTTCGTGCGCGAAATAATGCGTTCGCCGAATATGTCCCTTAACAAAGCCATTGAGGCACCTGTAGTATGTGCTGTGTTCGATGGTGTAATGATTCATAATTAATTCCCCAAGTCTTCTTCACTAACTTCTCAAAAAAAAAAACAAACAAAAAATAATAATTAAAAAAGTTACAAAGAATTCAAACCATATAGCTCATTCTGCGCCACCCTTTACATAGTTTTCATCTTTCCGATATTTAATTTTTTTTAAGTTCCTGATTCTCTTTAAATAAAAATTTAGTTTAAGTTAAGTACGCATTATTTTTATGTTTAAGAGAAAAATCCTTGTTTTGTTTAACTGCAGTTTTGATTTTTTTAATTTTATTATTTTATTAAATTAAAACTGTGTTTTCTTGTTCCTTTTCAGAACAAATATTGAAAACAAATTGTTTTTTTTGCTAACAAATTTTGATAGACCAAAAAAGGGGTAAAATTCACCACCACCACCACCAACACAGTAACTACGGCCAAATATTTCACCTTTGAAATTAAAGGTTAACAAAATTAAAAAATGTGAAATTCTCGGAAGGCTCCTGCTGGCTACCTACAAGAATAACCAAGTTTTTATATTTGAAAATTAAATAAATTTGTGCAAAAAAAAAAAACAAAAAATGCACATACTACATAAATTACATAGTCTTAAAATAACATAGTTAACAACAAATGCATTGCATGCTTTTAGGCATTTCTAACGTAATAAAAATGAATTGCCTGTTTTGTTCTTCGGCTGAAAAAAAACTAAAAGTAACAAACATGAAATTATATTTGTAATGACTCTTTTTTTTCTGCAATCCATTTAATTTCTAATATTTATGAATCATTGAATTGCCACTGAAATATGTATGTTCAAAGAAGTCAATTTATATAAAATATTAGAATGGAATTGAACATGGAATTAGCAAAAATTCTGAGAATTGTACGCTTTTGCATCGCAGATCCTAAATTAAGCACACAAACATGCACAAGCATATGTATAATAATAATTAAATCTCTCAAAGTAAGACTCCAATAATTTCTCCGTTTCGTCTCAAAGTACTATTAGGCTAAGGGAAGCCGAGTTCTTCAGGGAATACTTGTCTTCGAGGGGCATGTAGTTGCCACCTTCCCTAGAAAGAATGACTGTTGCAGGGGAAGAGTCCTTACGGGTGGCGTCAGGGCAGTCTTCACCGATGGTTTTTTCGATTAAATCAGGAGTGGGGGCGGTTTTTTCTCCGATGATCTAGGAGTTTCTGTTTCCTACAGGCTTTCAGATACCTCCAGTGTCTTCCAGGCGGAGGGTTTCCCTATCTGGCGGGCTTGCCTAATACTGAAAAGGCGGCGCGTGGAGGGCACTGCTGCTTTTCTTTCCGATAGCCAGGCTGAGTTGAGGGCGTTTATGTCACCGGGCGTCTGCTCTCATTTTTGTGCCATTTCCCTTGTGTGTGTTGCGCAGCATAGGAACATCAGGGGTAATAAAATAGCTGGCGGGACTGGGTTCGGTCGGTTCGCCTTCTGCTACTATTATTTCTGACATAGGGATTCCTGTTTCTGTTGCGAAGGGACAGATAGAGGAATTTTCCAGTGAAGAGACTCAGGAGAGGTGGGGTTCTCCAGCTGCGCCATAGCAAGTGCGCTGGTGCCGTTGCATGGTTTACGTCTGGCATCTGCACGGGCCACTGTTTCATCGTCACGTATGCTGAGAGGATGGGCATTCCGTTCAATGTCTGGTGTAGGAGCAGTGAGAAAGATTCGAAGAGGAAGACTGTTGCGCACTTTCTCTGTAGTGCCCCGGTCTGGCTAGATCAAGGCTGAGATTCCTTGGGGCGGCTTTCTTTGACAACTTAGGGCTGTGCTCTCGATTGGATCGGACGAACTTAGTGAGGTACCTGAACGGCTTGAGGTGGCTGTGACGTCTTCTGATTTCTACGAGATGTCTTGGTCGGCTGCCCTCTAACCTAACCTAACTCTTGTAAAATAAAAACTAAAATAATGGAATAAAAGAATACACACACGTGGTGAAGAAAATATATTTATTTTATTGTTTATAGGGAATAAAAAAAAATCCTGCCATTGCAGTGTTCGATTAACGTTACAAAACTTTTTTTTAATAATAATTGTAACCTGAATAACATATGAACTAAAATTAAGTATGCAGCCAGAGCCCCTCTAGATTTTATTATTCGTTAATGTTGGTATTTGCTATTTAATATTTAAAGTTTAAAGAAATTTAAGTGTCAAAAACTTAATGGACAGCTGAAATTATCGCTTTAAAAGATCTAAAAAAAAGAATTAAACACAAAAACAATTGTTAAGTGACAGCGAGTAAAATTAACTTGTCACACTTTTAGATGTTTTTAAGTTGCGGCTGACGACGGCATAAACTTCGATGATGACAGGCGTGACAGGTATGCATATGTGTGTATGTGGGTATTGAAGCGCCTCAAAATGGATTTCATGCCTCACGCACATGATAAATTACGCAGCCTACCAATATGAAATCACATACACAATACACACACACATGTAGATTTATAAATAAATGTATATACAGCAATATGTAGGTATCTGTACATATACATCCATATACACGGAGACTTTAACAGCAACAAAACCAACATAAAAATAATTGCAAGGCAATGAATTGTGTGAACAAATAGTTTTAACAATCAGAGAGAGAAATGAAAGAATATTGCTTTGCAAATATAAAATTGATGTTCTGTTAAAAAACAGAGAACAAAGTAAGAAATAACAGAAAAAAAAGGAATAAATGAATAAATATAAGATCTAAGAGCTCTCATAACGACAACAGCAAAAATAAATAGTAAAACAAACATCAACAGCAAAAACATAAATCAGGGAAATCGTGTAGAAATTGTGTTGTCAGGGTAAAAGGAAAAGTGAATTTTCACACAATTTTACTAAGAAAATGAGTAAGAATTACAAAAAGAAAAATTACATCAGCCTTAAAATTAAAGAGGAATGAAGATAACTCTTTTAAATAATTTGTCCCAAAAACTATAACAGCAGTATCGTGTCTTGGATTTGTATAATCGTCCTAAGCTGTAAGTCAAAAGGCGTGCGGCGTTTTCCTTGTTGACTTTACATAGGATTAGATTAGGTTAGAGAGCAGTCGACCAAGATGGGTCGACTCAAGTAGCACCGCAGCTTACCCTATCCCCCTTGAAACCAGAGGACGTCACAGCCACCCTGTCCCGTTCACATACTTCACAAAGTCCGTCCGAGAGCAGAGCCCCAAGTTGTGAAAGAAAGTCCTTTACATACTCGAATAATAAACGAATTATAAAATAAACAGATTATGTCTATGATTAACCTCTCTATCTGGCTTAACACCGAAGGAATTGTGTAACGTTCACTAACGTCCCGACGACACCAACGTGTATCCACGACGTATACTTAGGATGCAATCGTGAAACATAGCTTTGGATATGTTGTGCAGAATTCGAGCTGTCTAATTTCTTTACTTGTAAACTGCGATATTTTATTACGTCAATAAGTAATATCTGTTGAATAGCAACAGTATCTAGAAAAGCATCGCATCATATCAAAATGTAATGGACTGCGGACTACGTGTGATATAGCAGAAGTATAACGTTCATATGGAAATGAAATGAAAGTGCCTAAAAGAAACTCTTGCAAATAGGTGACCACTTAAGACTATAATTTTCAGCACATAACATGTGGAGCCTGGACTCCGCGTGTCACTAGCAATAAATTACTGGTGTGTCTTCGAATCCAACAGAAATCGTATCATTCAACATTTGAGAATTTAGAGTAAATTCTGTGTGATTAGCCCATTAGCTGGGTACCGTGGTGTTGCAAACATCCCTATATTCATGAGACACCCATATGCGGATATATAAAATGAACATATTGAGACATTATTATGTGAGGTAAAAGTGTGCCAAATTTGTATGCATTAGTAGCCGCCAGGACGATTTAAATCCATCTTGATCTACACAGCTTTCGACTATGTGCAATTTTATAGAATATATCATTAATTTTATAGAATATATCTTTACCTTAATGTATAAACTCCCTCTGTAATATTTTCCTTATTATAGAGAAGAAGGAAAAAGGTTGATATAAGTTTTATTTTTTTTTTTGTAGCTGGTGTCTTCTTATATAAAAGTTTTTAGTTAGTTCGCACAAATGTGCCATTAGCGCATTACGTCGAAATTTGCTAAAAATTATATCTGAAGAAAAATACTATTTCTATATATATGTATATATAAAGGGTGGTTAAATTTCAAGGGCCGATGTTGATTTTGAATAAAACACAAACTATTTAGGAAATTATTGTAATTTTATTTTATTATGATATATTGGTATTACTCAATTATGTATGGAACAAAATATCGGCCAAATGGGCGCCGCGACCACGGCAACAGTGGATGATCAATTTTCGAAGAAAATCGGCAACAGTGGATGATCAATTTTCGAAGAAAATCATCTTCAGTGATGAGGCACATTTTCACCTCAGTGGATTCGTCAATAAACAGAATTGCCGCATTTGGGCGAATGAGAATCCAAGAGTGATTGTCGAAAAACCAATGCACCCACAAAGAGTGACTGTTTGGTGCGGTTTATGGGCTGGCGGCATCATCGGGCCGTATTTTTTCCAAAATGAGGCCGGTCAGGCAGTTACTGTGAATGGTGTTCGCTATCGTGAGATGATAACGAACTTTTTATGGCCCGAATTGGAAGATATGGATGTGGACGATATGTGGTTTCAGCAGGACGGTGCCACTTGCCACACAGCTAACGAAACAATGGCTCTTTTGCGCAACAAATTCAATGGCCGTGTTATCTCACGTAATGGCGATGTCAATTGGCCGCCAAGATCTTGGCAAGCCAAGATTTGACACCGTTGGACTTTTTTCTTTGGGGTTATTTGAAAGAAAAGGTGTACGTCGATAAGCCAGCAACAATTCAAGAGCTAAAGGATGAGATAATTCGGCACATTAACGGCATAGAACCTCCATTATGCCTCAGGGTCATCGAAAATTTGGACCATCGGATGGAGGTGTGCCGCCGTGGTCCCGGCGCCCATTTGGCCGATATTTTGTTCCATACATAATTGAGTAATACCAATATATCATAATAAAATAAAATTACAATAATTTCCTAAATAGTTTGTGTTTTATTCAAAATCAACATCGGCCCTTGAAATTTAACCACCCTTTATATATATATATATATTGGTTTTTCTATACTAAAAGAAAGGTATGTTCCAAAGAAGTGAGTTTGTATAACCCTCTGCTAAGATGATTTAAAAGAAGCGTCCTGTTGCAATGAAACAAACATTTGTATATGAAAAAAGTTTTTTTTTAGTGAAACAATGAAATTTTCCAAAAATATTATTTACATATTTTTTACATTCTGTGTAGTTGTTTTTTTCTTTAGAAAACTCTGTCATATTGTACTTTGGTGATAAGAGTATCACAGATGACATTATAAGCACTTGAAAGTTGCAATTTAAAAAATTCTAATTCAGTTACAGAAAGAAATTTCAGTTCTAAATGAACTGAATTAACGTGATGAGCATGGCTGCCTCTCCCACCGACTTATCAACAGATATTGTATACTGATAACCAAGCCATTTATGCCAATTTTTGGAAACTTTTTCTCTTACCACTCTAGACATATACAGGAATATGTATGGGAGATGGTACGCCTACTTCTACCATTCAGTAAAATTTTTTACAGGTATTATTTTTCTTTTTTATCTTGGACCAGCACTCAGGAGATGACCCCTACAGATGCGATGCATTTTGCTGGAACTATGTGAAAGGGATAGTAGTAGAAATGATAGGAGGTGAAGCTTCACTATCTTACAACACTGATTTTGCACGTTATTGGTTTTTTACAGCAGTGTTGCAGCATCTCTGATATACGTCAAGGAGACGTATTAAATTTTTAAGCTTGGTTTTTAGTAGCCATTTTTAGTAATTATTTAACTTCGCCGGTGGTACACAATACCAAGGAAGGAGGGCGTTCTGATGTGCCTGTGGATTGGATACAGCTGAAGCCGTCACTGTTCAGTGACCAATGACTATGCCTTCGCCACTCAAATCTTCCGACAACAACTGACACAAAGACACACAAATGCACATCAGAATAAATGCGAGATGTTTTTATGAGTCTGAAACTGGGGGTGAACCCAGGAAAATTTTTCGTTTTGTAGTCAACGTGCAGACTACTTCGACCATCGCCATGCGAGTGATTTGTACTGAAGCTAGAAACTATTACTGTTACCGTTCTCCACATATACAGAAATTTTACTTCCTTATATCGAAGTTGGCATGACCACTTTTCCGATACCAGCAATTTTTTTACGGATTAGATGTATTCTGCACAATTCATTATGCCGTAATTTGGATACTTCCTCTATTACCATTCTCAAAATAAATAAACGTCAGCATGGCCATGACATAAAATAATAAAATAATTTTATAGATAATACCAAACATGCATTTTCCCCTATTATTTGCACTATATCGTACCTTTTTGTCCCTTTTGAAGAAAAATAACGGTTCAATAGCATTTTATATCGAGAGCTTGCAGTCCATAATAAAATTGGTATGTAAAATATGAATGTAAAAAAAGGCAATAATTATTTTTAAGAAGAGTGGAATATAATTTGAATTGCATTTCTATGTTTATTATTTTAAAAGATATATATGTGACGCACAAAATAGAAAGAGAAATAAGGGTAAAAACCGGTTTTGTTCAGGAGAGCCATTTTAAAGATTTAAATACGTGTATCTTTGGTGTACTTCACTTTCATAAAACGCGCATATCTCTGGGTGGGAACACTTTCGGGGCAAGGGATCGGTCTCATTCGATGCTCAGATGTTGTCCACATCAAAAAAAAAAAAAAATTGAAAATTGCTTTTTTTACCCTTAGGTCCCTTTCTCTATGCGCTGTCACATATATGTTCAAAATTAAGTTTTTAGAAAGGAACGTATCGCAAGGGCCATAAGGGACAACGAATTTCGTCATACATTACGATTGTGTGCATTTCCATACAAACAATAGAATTTTATATCCTTCGTTATGAAAATTTCATACATCATCCCAGTTTCTTTTATTCCATAACTTTTCAATTAAATACCAACTTTTATTGAATTTATTTCTATTTAAAATATAAAGTGTTTTGTTGCAAAATACTAATTCATATGAATACAATTATGGCTTTGCCGTTTTATTTTTTTTTTTTTGTTATGCTGTCTTTTTAATTGTTGGCAACGAGTGAAACTAAAAATTTCAATTTAATTGAACGTTATATTTATTCATTTATTTCTTGCTCTGTTACTCTTTTGTAATCGTTTGTGAATTTTTTGTACAAACGATAAACTTTTAAACAAAATCAAGGCCGATGCATAGATATGTAACAACATGAAGCACAGTGACGGGTATGTAAAAAGGGATATAAAATTGTATCACAGTGCAAGTCCTTACGAATAAATCTCTCGACTACAGATCCTTTCTGTTTTCCTTTTTTGATACTTTTTGAATTAAATACAATGTCGCTCCACAAGTTCCACAAGCCTTATAACTAGTTTACTGACTGTGATTGTTATGCACGGAAATGTACATGTCGATAAGAGCACAACTACTGCTGTTGTATGCATTGGTGTAGGTTGGTTTCTGTTATTCTTTCGCTTGGTATTCCTTTTATGCATGCTGATGATGCTATACATTAGCAGATGATGATGATGATGATGATGATGATGATGATGATGATGATGATGATGATGATGATGATGATGTTGTTGTTGTTGTTAAATATGATGAAGATGGCAATATTGTTGGTGATATTAAAAACAAAAAGTCCTTCATCTCCGTTACTTTTAGAAAAAGTATGCCGCATGTTCATCGCCAATTGACTGACGGAAAATATTGAATACACACGCATACGTAGACAAACTAATCTATGTATATATGTACATATGTATATTTACAAAGTGATATATTTTTTATTCATATTTGAACGCCGAATGTTTCTTTAAGGGAATTTGTGCCAATTAATGGGTACATAGCGGAAAAACTGTGAGCTTTTGTTGTTTCCTATGTTTTTTTGGTCTACTTTTTTTGTTGTTGTTATATTTGCTAGTTAGAAAATGCAAAAGTAAAACAGTGTTCTTGTAGTTTTTGTAACAACTTTTGAAGAGCAACCACAACATGTGAATGTCATTTAAACACAATTAGTAAATTGTGGCATCTTTAATCTCAGACGCTGCTTAAAGGTTTTGAATTTAAAAAAAAATAAAGCATGCGGTGGAATGAAGCCATCAAATATACAACAAACATGTGTTCATATCATCACAAAATTGTGCTCTTAATACTTTTTCTCTCGGAAATATTAAAATATTTCAATATATGTGACGATAAATTTAAATTTAAAATTACAGTTTTTCGCAAACTAAC
The DNA here is from genome assembly GCA_963924685.1 of Dexiosoma caninum. NCBI lineage: Eukaryota > Metazoa > Arthropoda > Insecta > Diptera > Tachinidae > Dexiosoma > Dexiosoma caninum. Next base: position 91,627,742 of record OZ004725.1, read on the forward strand.
ACACTAGAAATTTTCCAAACCATCGAATCTCTGAGGGATGGAAAAATTTCTGTAATAAAAATGGCAATTCGGAAGTATGCATCATTCCACACATATCTGATTTTACTTTCTCTGCCCACACAGATTTCATTTCTAAAATTCACCTCGGAGAAATTTTAAGAATTTCTAATAGATCTACAGTCGTCGGCACAATTATTTTGACAAGAAAAAAAAATCACTTATTTCTTTTTAACTTTAAAAATGTTTTATTGAAAATACTGAAATATTTTTATTACTAACATATTGATAACATGAAGTAAAAAAACAAAACCGAAAACATTTTCCATATTAACTTAAAAAGTTGTGAATAAAATTAAATTCTATACATTGGCAAAAGTATTTGAGAAAGGAAAATTCTAAAAAAAAAACAATGTTTAATGTTGTAAATCCCCAGAACATAACAGAGCCCCCACCATGGCTGACTTTTTCACAAACTGGCGCAGTTCTTTGCCTTTTTTCCAAAACTCTACCAGCTCTTGGACATGTGCATTAGCAAAAGCTACACGCTTGAGTTTCTTTTGTTGTGATATATATGGAATATCTCTTGCTATGTAAGTTTTAAAACATGCTTTTCTCAACCGGCGCCGAATCACGTCCGCTCACTAACTGAACTACTGGATGACTTATTCCATTCATCTGCGGTATCTTTAGGTTTTAACTGAACGTCTGTTTTAAATTTTCGCAAGATGATTCGGTCTTCACTTAGGGTTGTTTTGCTTTTCGCATTGGATGGCGGTAAATTTTGTACATCGTTTTTGTTTTTAAATTTGTTTATTTGATAGTAAACAGTTTGACGTGACAAATTGAACTCGTTCGCTACATATGTCTATTACCTTGAAGCCGGCATTCAACTTTGCTACTATTGAGACTCTAACAATATAAGTTAACTCAGCCGTTTTCCCCATATTTTCAAACTACCGATGAATCAAAATTATAAGTAAACACACAAAAATTAATTAGAATAATTATAGTTGACCTTCAATTGCAAAAAACACGCAAGAAAACTGATCTGAAGTGCATGTCAAAATACTTATGCCGCAGCGAAAGTCATTGCCTACTATGATTCTTCTCAGCAGTTTGAGAGTGCACTAAACAATGGACAAAATATTCTACATAAGTGTTGTTGTTAATGTGCACTTTGTTTTGAGCAAAGCTGAGATAACGGTATCTTACACACTTGAAGGAAAATATGCCAATAGCAAAAGAACAATTTGCCAAAATAATTGTGCCGACGACTGTATGTTAACACAGCTCTGATTAACTCCGAGGTTTGTGTCTAGGATTATATACAGGATGGGCAAACTTCGATTGAACGATTTGAAATGCTTATAACTTTTTGATTTTTTCAGTTTTTTATTTTATTTTCTTTTTAATGAAAGTATTATTTATAAAATTTTTTTGACTACAAAACCAAACGTTTTCAGGGTTCAACGCCAGTTTCAGACTTATAAAAACATTTCGCATTTTTTCTGATGTGCATTTGTGTGGCTTTGTGTCAGTTGTTGTCGGAAGGTTTCAGTGGCGAAAGTATAGTCACTAATGTAGTTTTTTTGCTGATAATAATATCCTTATTAATATTTGCTAAGGCTCAACGGAGAAAGACTTAATCGATATAGTTTAAAGAAGACTTAAGAGTTAAAGCTTTAGCTTAAATCGAGTGTAGAAAAGAACACTAGAAAACTGAAAAATTAAATAAAAAAAATTCGCTCCCTAAGATTCCGAGTTATAGGCATCTGTAGAAGCCTGACAACTAAATTTAATTAAGAATTAATTAAATTAATGTTACTATTTTCATACATCCACTGAAGCAACAAAAGTTACTAAAGGAAGCTTCATCAAACTTAAATTTTTTCACATATTGAACACTGTTTCTGATTCACTGAATGAGAGTCAACATGCCGCAAGGACAAGTCTGTATAAAATTCATTGGAAATGATCCACAATTGTACTACTTTCGGATAACAATTTTAGTATCTTGATCACTTCTTTGGAAGTTGTTGTGTTTTATGCTGAGTTGTAATTTATTTTTATTTTTGTGGACCGCCACTTTTGCAATGAAATACGTGATGTTATTTGGGAAAAAACACTTTTGGGACTCTTTAATACTCTTTAATCGTAATTATTCCATTAATATAAATAAGTTTCATTGATGTAGGGGTGAATTTACATTTGTGATTATCATCTTCTTGTCATAGATTTCTGAATCTGAAATTAAATTAGACGATTTAAATTCAATTTGCTCACAGAAGGGAGAGAGTAAACGATGAAGAAATGTATATCACCAGCTGTAATTGTATTATATCATTATCTGTAGTGCATGTGGTACATTCTTTCGGAAATCACATATTGGTCATATCAATTTTAGTGGTCACATGCCATTTCGAGAGAAACACCTGTGCTATTTTCTCATTTGCTTATGCTACATCGAATACTTGTAAAAAGTTACTACCAGCTATTCATGTTTAACCGCCAACCGCCCCCCACCACACTTTGTGGTTACTTTTTCTTTTTTTTAATTGCTCTTCTTGTAGTGAAAACGCCCACGAGATTTCCAACAACTTCTAACCATGAAAAAAACTACTCCAACGGACGGATGACAACAAATCAATTTTTACATGCATTGACTAAATGTCACTGTATATTTTAAATGACATCAAAGCGTTCAAGGGGATTTCTTTGTTATTTAAAATTGAAATCGAAAAAAAAATCATCAAACATTCTACCAAAATAATTAATCAAAAATATTTAAGATTCAACATCAAAGTTAAATGATTTGCCAAAAAAAAATTATCTATACATAAGGAAATTAAATGGTTCAGCTATGTAAGAAAGGTAAAAAGGGGTAAAATCAATAAGAAACTAAGAGTTATATGTAATAAAAATTACAAAAGCATATAAAGGCTGATGAAAAATAAGCGGACACGTGTTTGGTACTTTGGCCAAAACGAGTATGTACTTTTACTGTTAAAACTGGCAACAACTGAATTTGGCGACCTCCCTTTGCAAGCATATATATGGAAAACTATTGCACATAGAACCAAACGTTTTTCTACACTCTTTTCTTCTACGAAAAATCTCGAATTTGTTTTCTTACTCTTTTGAAATTCGAACACATATGGGGCAAAATTGTACCTTCGTACTTTTGTGCCATTTAAACAGTATAATAAGTATGTTAATATTTCAATATTCTTATACACTCACATGGTATGTGTATCAAATGAAAGGGATTTCATAAAATAACAAACACACTATGGCGGTCGGCCCAAAATTCCCGACGACTATTTTTTATGCACTCCCATGATATGCGTATCAAATGAAAGGAATTTTTGTGAAGAAAGCTAAATATAAAGTGGAATGGGTTACTTTCCGGAAAAATTGCATCTTGAAAAAGCTACCTTTTCGTTTTTTTTGAAAAGGGACTGGTGATAGAACAATAAAAGTATCTAAATTTGGTGTAAATTTGAGGGTGGCGATGGATAAAGTAGTCTACACATTGACTATAAAACCAAAAATTTCCTGTGTTCAACCCCAGTTTCAGACTCATAAAAATATATCGCATTTTTTGTGATGTGCATTTGTGTGGCTTTGTGCCAGTTGTTGTCGGAAGGTTTCAGTGGCGAAGGCATAGTCACTGGTCACTGAATAGTACAGGCTTCAGCTGTAACCAAGTAACAGGCACATCAGAACGCCCTCCTTCGTCGCTATTGTGTAGCACCGGCGAAGTAAAATAATAACTAAAAATGTTTACTAAAACGAAGGTTCAAAATTTAATACGTCTGCTTGACGTGAAAGGCGCTACAACACTGCTATAAAATACAGAACGTGGAACAGCAGAGTTGTAAGATAGTGAAGCTTCACCTCCTGTCGTTTCCATCCCTTCGCATCTGTAGAGGTCACCTACTAAGTGCAGGCCTAACATGAAAACTAAATAAATAAAAAATATTAAAACGTTACTACTTTTTTATTTAATTTTTTGCCTCACACAAATATAATAATATAATATATATAGTGAATTTTTCTATAAATTCCTTTTTGATACATGACAGAGCATACTTTTCAAACTTCAAATTGCTACCCAATAGTTTTATTAATCAAGTACTGTTTATCTTATAGGCTGGGTTACGTTTGTTTTTCGCAAATAATTTCATTTCTTTGAACATTTCTTATTTACATAATTTTCGAGCAGTAATCATTTCTGTAACTTTGAATGTTGCCAAGCTCTACACACTGATTATCCTTCCTCCCAAAAATGTATTTTCCTATTTGTATAACAATGCTGTGCTAGAGATTAATAAAGGAAAATAAATTAATTAAAACATATTGTGTACTTTGAATTTTTAGCTTTGAAAAAAGTAAAAATAAACATTGTTATAAATCAAAATTGAGGATGAGGATGTGATGCGCACAAAGACGCATACACACGTATACACCAATTTCTTAGCATACGATATGTAGATGCAAAAGTTAGTCAGTCGATCACTAATCAACTGTCTAACTGAGTTATGAGGTAAATATTTTTCGTAGTGTCAAAATGTCAGTATATTTAAAGAATATATCTGTTAGAAATAATAATGAAGTTTTTTTCTACACACTCTTAGCAACCAAACATTATTTCGTTAACCAAAACAAACGAAATGTGTGAGATGCTCCGGAAATTATGACTTAAGGAAAATCATATTATTAACACAAATACCCATACATACATACATACATACTAACATATTGTTGCCTTAATAGGGTTTTATGGTTGAAATGTATTAGAAAGGCAGAGGCAAAGTATCATTTACATTGTGCAAAACATATCATGTCCATTTTGGCAAAATCTACCTCAGAGTAAAACTGTATTGGACATGTAAAGACATGTAAAGACATGCCGTATGTATGACTTGATTCCAATATTGTTAATACTTAAGGCCGAAAGGCAAGATAATAAAAATCTATTGCACAATTGCAGTGCGCAACCTTAAATAGAATATTAGATTGCTGTTAGACACAAACCTGGGGTTATGTCAGTTTTCCTAAGTTGACATTAATGAGCCAATAGAAAATTTTCGCCAGTATTCAGAAACACAGCTTGTAAAATATGGCAACAGTATGTGGTACTTTGAATGTGAAATTATTTTAAAATCTCTTTTGAAAATAAACGAATGAATTAAAGAAAATTGCAATTTTTTCAGAATATTATTTAGTACTGACAGCGTAAAAGATTTATAGTCGTCGATTTATAAATTTTATTATAAAATTTTTTTGCCAACATATGGATCTTTCGAGGCCGTGGACGAATCAAACGAACTTCGGATACCTTCTTCTGAATTTAAGCATAAACCAAAAAAAAAGGCGTCCTGCATCGACATAAACAAATAACAGTCGGACGGGGTAATGTCAGAACTATAAGATGGGTGAGGAAAAACTTCCACTTCTTTCTAAATACCCAGCAAAAAAAGATATAAAATTAAAACTAATTAAAGCTTGGGTTCTATTGCAGATCAACTTAGCTGAAAAGGGCATGACTTTAACAGAAGGGTATTATTAGCGAACTCGTGTTCATATTTAACAAAACAGCTCGTCATTAATACAACGAAAAGGACAAAAACTAAAGTACGCAGTGGTTCATATATATTAATCGGCAGACTTTTAATGCGTTTTTCTTGAGTTCAAAAGTAATAATCTTTGCGACATTTAAGATGGCATTAAAAATGAATTCAGATAAAAAAGTGCTTAAAAAGTCATCAAAATACCAATTCATAGTGAAAGCATTTACTTTTTTTTTGCATTGTCGGTATGAAATACCAAAGTTGAAAGTTGCGTTTCCTACAGCTCATAATATATTTTTGGCTGATTTGGGTTATTCTTGTCTTTCATTTCAAAATCACCACTTCTGAACCGCACAAACCATTTCTCGCACGTTGAAACCACTGGGACACATTCACTATAGGCTTCGGCGAGCAATCGTTGTGCTTCAGCAATACCATTCTTGTAATCAAAAAAGTCAATGTACCGAAATTTTTAGCTTTATAATTATAATACAAGACAGAAATAATGTTGGAGTGATATTTTATTTTATAATAATCTGGTAGATAAATTCATGGCATTTATTTTTTAAATATAAGTTTCAGCTTATATCTGCCGCGGATATTAGTCACATGGTCCGTTCGGTCAGTCAAATTTTGTTCTTTTTTCCCAATAAATCTGCTCATATGGCGTCAATAGTGGCTTCAGTATCAGCTCCAAAGCTGCAAGAGTTGCTGGTTTGTCGGCATAAACCAAAGAAAAAGAAATCTAGAGGGGTTAAATCGGATAATCGAAGGGACGAGTGAACAGGACCCCTTCTGAAAATAAAGTTGTCACCAAATTACTTCTGCAATAAATCGATTTTTAAGCGCGCTATGTGGCAAATTGCATCTTTTTTGGAAACTAAATATAAGGCCAACAAAGAACGACAACGAATTGGTATTTCGGCTCCATCTTCAATACTTCGCGCTACAGCAGCAATATTCTCTTCATTAGGCACATTTATTTACCTTCTTGATGATTCTGAATCGAAAAGAGTAAAATTATTGCACTAGGCTGACTATGTTGACCGTAAAATGTAGGAATTACGTGAACAGATTTATTTATTAATTTTTTCAAAGAATATTTTCAGAGTTTTGAAATGTTGTTCTGGCAGTAAACGCTTCATGATTACTTGACTTACTGAACAGAAATGCCAACACAGTTTTCACATTACCAGCTGTCAAATTATAGTTATCGATATCAATGAGGGTTCTGATGGCGAGTAGTCAGCGTGTTGGCTCTGCAACCAGAAAGACCCAGGTTCGATTCTCAGCCAGGTCAAATCAGAAAACAGTCTTTTCTGGGTTTTCTGTGCTACAGCACCCTCCTTCGTCGGTATTTGAGCAATAAAACATCGGCGAAATAAAATAATAAATAAAATGGCTCCATTAGCTTAAAAATAATGCGTCAAAAAAAAACATCAGAGACGCCGCAACTTTGCTTTATAATTAACACGCAACTGTAGAGTTGTGCAAGAATTAAGCTCTATCTTCCCATCACTTTCACCACCTGTCTATTCTCTACCCTATCCCTCTCTCTAGTTCCAGTGTAATGCATTGCATATGTAGGGGATAGCCCCTGAGTACTGGTCCAAGATGAAAAAAAAAAAAAATAGTTCTCATGCAGTTAAAAAAAACACTCAATATATGACGTTTTGTTGACACAAGATTCGAAATAAAGGTTTGTTGTTTACACTATAATCATCAATAACTAAGTGAGAATAAATGACAAATATATACTTTTCAAAGTGACATATAATTTAATAAAGACAAAAACTGTGTTCAAAAGATATGCCATCTATTATTAATACCGCATTTTTAAATGAAAATATAAAATCAAAAAACTCTAAGTTACACAAAAAGAAAATAAGCAGAAGCACGGAGATATCTCTACCTTTCCGGGTTTTTTGTAGAATTTTTTTAATAAGAACTTAATTTTTGCTTCTAAGAGTGTAAAAATTCACATTCACGTTCATTTGATTAACTCCTAGGCGTGTGGCCAATCCAACGCCATTTGCACCCTCAAGCTATTGCCAGCATTGCGAGTTTCGCATGAATACTAAAAGGAAGATAGCAATTTTCATACGAAAAGATAGTGAGGATGGTTTCATAGTGGATCTTAGATGACTAACTATCTTACGGACCTTCTACATACAGTTGTCAATAGCTTTGCTCCGCATATGTATATAATACCGCCAAGATAAAACAGACATTATCTATTTTATATGTGTCACGTAACTGCAGCCTCGTTTTATTAATATGACGGGTCTCTAAACGAATAGGATGGGCAAAATTATGTAAGAACTGCAATGCACTTTGGGTTGAAAAGAGCATACCATAAGTTAAACAATTTTTTCTATACTAAGTTGTTTGGGATGTCCCCTACGTATGCAATCCATACACCACAACTAGTTGGAAAGGGATAATGTAGATAGCTAAAGGAGAGCCATTTTTATTTTACCTGGCTGACGTTTTATAGCCGAAAAAAGGGTGTTTTATTAGCGCAAACACAATTTAAATTTTTTTACTTTCGTCTGATTTACCAATTTAACCGCAGATCTGCTTATGTAGTTGAACCGACACCGTTGTTAATAATAAAATATAAAATCTAATCAGTGTAAAGGAAACCATAATATTGAAAAAACCCGAAATGGATTAATTCGAATGATTTTTCTGTAGGCTTGTCTTTGCGGGATGATCTCTGTTTTGACGCTCATTCAGTGAATGATGCTTAATTAAATTTTGTTGTCAGGTTTGTTTAGAGGCCTATTATTCGGAATCTATGGGTGACCGTAATTTTTTTATTTAATTTTAATTTTTCTTATTTTCTAAATTAATCGAGTTCTTTTTTAAACTCGATTTAAGCAAGAGCTTTAAATATTCTTTAAAATATAATAGATTATTAATCCTCTCTCCGTTGAGTTACAGAATTTATTAATATGGATCTTAAGCAGCGCAATATATTTACATATGGATTCTTTAGAAGCTATGAATATGTCATTCTCTAAGAATGACTTGAATTTAATTTTTTTTTTGCTGGGCGAGTATGTATTTTTGTTTTAAGCGATGGAATTTTATATAGTCTTATTTTACTCCATTTATTGTGTTCAACTATAATAATTACCAAACTGAGAATACTGCAGCTATGGAGAGTACAAATAAGTTAAAAAGATATGTATTTCTATTCGTTTGTTCTCGTAATTTAAATTTTATTGTCAGTACAATATAAAATACATTATTTTCTTTGACAGAAAGACGACATCATTTTGAAAATATTCTGTCATTTTATTTGGAAAATGTTATATTGGGGATAAAAAAGAAATTGTCGAGTATAAACCGCTACGAGGTGTAAAAATTTACATAAAAAGGGTTTGTGATTTTATTTGTCTATAAATCTTAAACTAAAAGATTTACGGGATTAGTAATAGAATTTTTGTGAACAATAAAAAAAGAAAAATTTTTTTAACAAATAACTGTAGATCTAAGAAAGAAAATCACTTTTTAAAAATGTAAAGAATGTTATGTATCCGATAATTTTTTTTTAATGGTTCGCGAAATTTTACTAGTAAATAGCCTTTAGGAATAAATATTTTATTTCCTTTAGTTTCCTTTATGCTAAAATACACTGTACAATTTCACTTATTTGCAAATGTTTCTAGTGACATTTTACATTTAAACGTATTGACAAACTCAAGGGTATGGACTTATGTACCGTGCTGGTATAAATACATGTTAATAAATGAGCATATGTTTACTTTCTAAATTATCTGTGCATGTATTTAAGTTTATACATACATATATGTCATCATGATATAAGCCACACACATGTTAGTACTAGCGTTCACTTGTGTCACACTGGTAAAGTGGCATAACAAAAGTGACAAAGCAAACAAAATGCGTATCAGACTGCTGCAAATGTATGTACTCTTATGTATGTTGTCATAGACATATATGAAATGGTTATAATTGTGATAATTGTGTGTTTCTCATCATACCATTGCACTAACGGCACAATCATATGGGATCAGTATGTTGTATATATAGTTACGTGATTGTGTTAACAATGACATAATTTTTATGCCCAACAAGCAATACCCGCATATAGGCAGGTAATTAATTGCATTCATATTATGGACAACAGTAGGTGATCAAATCTTTAGAATATTGTTTTCGCAAAAAATTTTTCTCTTCTTTTCTTTCTTTTCCCACATAATATTTTTTTTTTTGCAAATTTTTGTACATTCAATTTTGGTTATTATCCTTAATTATTGATGGAAAAGGAAGAATAATTTTACTAATTGACAATAGATTTAAATTCTTATTTTTTTTTAGTGGCTAAAGCAAGCATGCAGTACCTTAGAACTACAAAAATAAAACTCTTAATAATTATTTCTGGGAATAGAAAATTTTTGTTGTATTTTCACTTTATTTAAAACGGCCTAAATGTATGGTTTATTTTAATGTGGTATGAGCAACATTTATTCATAATCAAATATTAATCATACGTAACGTATTCATCTTAATATACTCGTACGTATGCAGATGAGGCATGTGAGACGAGTCATTTAACCCACTAAATTTAAATAAAGTAAATAAAAAATATACTATGTTAGAATACATGGAGGCAACTACCAACTTTGTTTTCCCTCAATATAATTTTGATTCAAAAAGATTCGAATTTAATAATTATTTCCGATGATTATTATATCTTGGTTAGAAATTAAAAATTACTTTGCAATTTTTACTTTTTATCACATATCTTATTTTCTATCTTTTATTTAAGTGTGCGATAAATTGCTGTTAGTACCGGCTGTCCGCCTGGAAGGTATGTATACTACTTTGTTTGTTTATAATTTTTGATTAAATGAAAGAGAATGGATCTTACATTGATAAATGTTTTATTTTTTTTTTTTTTTTTGTTTATCTTGGACCAGTGCTCAGGGGTTATCCCCTACATATGCAATGCATTGCACTGGAACTAGAGAGAAGGATAGGGAAGAAACAGACAGGTGGTGAAGTGAAAGTGGTAGAAAGATAGAGCTTAATTCTTGCACAACTTTGCAGTTGCGTGTAAATTATAAAGCAAAGTTGCGGCGTCTCTGATGTTTTTTTGACGCATTATTTTGAAGCTAATGGAGCCATTTTATTTATTATTTTACTTCGCCGACGTTTTATTCCTCAAATACCGACGAAGGAGGGTGCTGTAGCACAGAAAACTCAGAAAAAACTTTTTTCTGATTTGACCCGGCTGGGAATCGAACCTGGGTCTTTCTGGTTGGAGAGCCAACACGCTGACTACTCGCCATCAGCACCCCCAAATGTCGTCAAAATCGACCGCCTCTGTTAGCCTCACAAATGCGAGCCCTTTTAAGCACATTTTTCATTACATTCTCACACATTTCACGCGGTATTTCGTTAACAACCAGTAACATCCTAATGGCATATGTACGGCGGCGTAAATGGTCTTGTAGAAGAAGCTCTTGTGACAACTGAATCTTAAATGGAAACAAATGCAAATCCTTGTGCAAAATTGTGGCCAAAGTTGTTCTTCGAAGACCAAGCTCCTGAGCACGTCATCGAATTGAGTTTGATGATTGTTTTGAATACTTTCTTGAGCAGCAGCAATGTTTTCAGCCGATCTTGCAGTACGTTGTGGTCCATGATTGGGCCTATCACCTACGGACCCTGTTTCTGCGAAATCATTCACTACCCGATAAATAGTGCGTTATGTTGGAACGTTGTTTCTCCCAAAAATTTTACGTAACTTTCTCATCGTCACAGTAATCGATGATTGATTTTGATGAAATGTTTCAACGATTAAAACACGTTGGTTTATCGAATATTTTTCCATAATAAATTTGCCACGTGTCTACTTAACGACTGCCAAATATGAACTGTCAAGACTAATGTTTACCAAAATGGCGGCAAAACAAAGTAGTATACCTTCCCGGCGGACACCCTGTATTAAAAAAAAATATATTATTATGGTGAAAATGTAAATGAGCTTCCACTACAACAGAAAAAAAAATTTCTACATTTTGTATTACGAAGTATCAATACAATTCCCTTATTCTATTAAAATTTAAATATTATGCATATAAGCCTAAAGATTTACAACGACCGATAATCACACACTGGAAAAAACCCATGATAATGCAAGTGTATCGGCCTACGGAAAGAGCATGTAGTGTTGCGATGTTTGTTCATATTGATTTCAAAAATTCCCTTTGGGAGATACCACGCCCATATAAAATTAATATTTATTAGCTTTTATCTCAAAAAACGTAAGATTCTCTGAATTTCGCCCAGATTACTAAAAGTCAATAGAAATGATCGGTCAAATAGAAATCGAAATCGCATAAGTGAACATCGTATACAAACAAATTAAATATCGATTTTTGTATATCTTGACAACGGTTAAAGCTAAAGATTTTAAATTTGGTACGAATGACTTGGTAGGCGATAGCGGGGCGGGATTGCAGATGTGGGTATTGTGTCTCCCATACAAAGTTAATATTGATTTTTGTATATCTTGAGAACTCTTAAATCTAAAGTTTCTCATTTTAGTCTGAATGACTTAATAGTCTTTTTTTTCGAACACTTTCATTATAGCTGCAGAGTAAATAATGGGAAAAATGTGAAAAGTGGTAATTTTAATCAGGAGGGCTCACCGTTTTTTATGGGTGCGCTCTCTTCATATAGCCAGAGGGCAGAAATTGGCTACACGGGTACGCACTCGAAAGGTATTGAAGGGAAATAAAACATAAGTAGATCTGCCTCTATATGGAGACATATTTTTCTACGACGGCTGGCAACTTCAGCGACTCCCGATTTTAATGCAGGACACATAAGATATAATTTTTGTGAATAAAACTATTGTAACTGCTACAGCAACGGGTCATCTAGTATATATATACTCGTAAATTTCCCAACTTATATACAAATTAACTTAATTTTTGGAAACAGAATTTAACAGATGAAACACAACAAACCGAAGAATTATTAATTGAAAAATAGTCGTTAATTTGCAACTACAAAAAAATAAAACTACAAACTAATATATAGTTTAGACGCAATAGAATTTGTATAAATTGCAAATTTGTATTTTCTAAATTAAAAATTAAATTGGAACTTTCAACTGATATAAATTTCGGTGGTGCTCTGCACAGCACCTTAAACAAAACTAAAAGTTTATAGCAATGTTCGAAATTTTGCTAAAAATTATTCTTAGAATAAATTTTTTTAACCAAAAAAAACCAATGTATTTATAAAGCAAAAAGTAAAAATAACACATCACATGGAGTATATTTAAGAAATTTTGATATTCTATTTTTAGTTCTGCTTAAAGTGTTAAAGATTTTAAATTATTTTTATTATCTGATAATCCTGCTAAAATGCTTTATTATTATTTTATTTAAGAGAAAAATAAATAAATTTTAAAGCTAAAATATCTCACTGCCTAACCATGCGTTTCGACATCTTAAATAAACAACTTTATTAAATTGCGCTAGTTAGTACGTGTGTGGGTAAACTCATCTTGATTTTGTGTGCCTATTTACAATACGGAGAAATAAGTTTCGGAACTTTACACCCTTTGCACTCCATATGTGTTCACTGTGTAAACACGAAAGTGTTAATCGATTAAATTAAAGCATTCCCAAACACGAACGCATAAACAATTCTGTGGACACATACTCGCACACACACACACATCAAATGCTAATTTGTTTTCTCCTCCATTGAAAGCGGCTAATTTTATTGGATGTGTGACAATCTGAACAACGGTGTCTATCTAAAAATGTGGTAATTGTATAAGAAAAAATAAGAATACTAACGACAACAATGGCTGCAATACCATGTCACAGAGCCCTTTCGACTTTCCATTCCATTTCCGTTTACCATTTGTTTTGTAATTTTCGTATGGAAAATCAAAAAAGACTTTTTACCACAGCACATGTAGTAGGAGAGGACATTAACATGGATTACTTTCACACGTAGCAAAAACATGCTTTCGATAAAAAGTTTTTCTTGTACACAGTCCCTCAACATATAATCACAAAATTCCTTTACAAATAAAATATTTTGCACACTCATACCACATTATTGTTTTTTATTGCAACTTTCGCAAAACCTTGTACTATTACCAAATAAACATTTGAATCTAAATTTTTGGGGATTTTCGGGATTTAATTAATTACTGGCAAACATATTATTTGCCTTAGTTAAGCTGATTTGAATGGTCAAAAGACATACAGATAAAGTTTATCTATATAATTAGTTTTTAAATTTCCATTTAGCCATTGTATAACACTGCATTCTTGGACTGTACATTTTAGCTTTGGTGTGTGGAAAAGAAAAGCCCCTTCTTTCCGATAAGTAAGTCTTCACTTTTAATAAACAACCGATATAAGCACATGCTCTCTTTTATTATTACTTTTTCCAACGTTGAGGGCTTATTCAGCACGTTTACTTGGTAAGTCAAAATTTTATCAATATTAATTTATCAATTTGATATTAACGTTCAATATGTTGTAGATGGTTTCCTGTGAAACTCTATTACTTAACAAACAGGCAAAGAAATACTTGTGTGAGAGAAACCTTAATGTGCACTACAAGACTACTGTTACCAAAAAAAAATTCCTGGAAAATACTTCAAGGGTCGTGACTAATATGAGAGGGAATGTATGTACACAGAAAGAAATAACTCCCAAAAATATTCAATTAATTATTTAAAGCAATGCAAATGTTTAAATGAGGCTTGGTGAATTTTGCATTTATTTAAATAATAACACCTAGATATGGTCGAAAGTCGCAGTTATATGAAATTCTGATGGGGTTACTTACAAGCTGAATCTAATTTCCCGCAGGATGTATGGGTTAGAGAGTAGCACAAAAATAGACGAGCGTTAACCGAATTGCCGAAATGCGGAAAATTAAAAGACGGTAAAAAGTATATTATGAACGCAAACACCAAAAAAGCCAAGTTTTAATCATCAGGTGTCTTTATTGGTCCGCACATATAAAAATTGGTATAAGATGACACTATCATGCAACAAATGAAACGTGGAGAAAAAATGCATGGAATGGCTTCCTATCAGTGTGAGAAAATTTTCTTGGAGATACAAAAAGTGGAAATTATGAGCAGATAGTAAGCAATATGCTGTTTGCCTACCATGCGATGGGTTGCAGAATGCCAATAACACTTCACCATCCGATTTCCATCAAATTTAGGACAGACTAGTGATGAGCACGGTGAACGCTTTCACCAGAAAACATTTAGAATTGAACAGCATTATATAGGAAAAATAAAATCAGTATGCTTTCTAACTACTGGTGGTCTTTAAAGCGCGATACTGACAGCGAAGTTTATAAAAAGCAGAGAACAACATGTCATTTCTAAATAAGAAACAAAAAAAGTCAAAAGCAAAGTCTTTTATTTTTTAACCGATTTAGTTGTAATTACCCATTTTGGAAAGCTAATTTGGTGTTTTTTTTTGCTGAATAACAAATACATATATTGTTTGGTATCTCATAAGCAAGTTAGAGCCTGAGCAAAAAAATTTTTTTTGAAAAAATGTGTTTTTTACACTTCAACCACTATAAATTAGGCATTTATTAACCGATTTGCAAAACATGTATACACTGTTTGAAATATAATATCATATCCTTCTAACTGAAGAAAAACTGATAGAAATTGGTTGGGAAACAAAGAAGTTACGACTCTTTCAATTTGAAACTTTAAAAAAACGTTTTCACTACATTTAACGTTATAAATGCACTTTTTTATCTTCGACCGGCACTCAGGAGATGACCCCTACAGTGACCTAAAAAATGTAAAGCTATTTCCGTTATCTATGGACTCCAACAAAACAGAATTGGTACATGAGAACCCCTGCATAATTTTTTCTCAACTTTTGTATCACAGTGTAATGAAGACAATTTAAGTGGCTAAATATTGTTCGTAAGTTGAGGGAAAATATTTCGATTTATCTTATTTATTACCTTTCAACTTACATATATACATAATGTATATGCATATGTAATTTGTATTACATATATGTATATGTATATGTAATATGTATTATATATACATATATGTACATATTATGTATGTATTAGAATTAAATTTTATAATTATTTTATAATTTTATTGATATTAAAACCATTTTAATGTTCTCATTCTGTCATAACATCAATGACAATTGGTGGCTGCACTGAAATGGGTGTCACATGTCCTTCAAAATGGTGACAAGCTGTCATAGCATTTTCGAGACTAACTAGTTATTATATTAATTGCTTTTTGATATCAGACTTATTGCGATTATTATTATTTTTCATTTTAAATGTTTCAGTTCTTTGACAATAAGATTAATGGCAAACTGATGCAACCATGCCAACGAAACAATTACAAGTGTCATTGGTTAAGAAAACAAAGAATCTTGTCACAGTGGTGATATAACATCCCAGCAAAAAGTACTGCATCCCAGTAAGTAGGTTTATAAGGGAATATTTAAGTAGCATTCGCTTATATTTGTTTGTAATGTCCCAGTGGGAGCATTTTTATTTTTAATGCTTTTTTCAGCGCCAGGAATATGTGGTGAAATCATGGAAGCATTCATACAGCCGAATTCGTTCGGCCGATTCATTATGCTCGTTGCACTTCGTAAAATTAATCATTGTAGCATTGCCTTACAAGAGTGCTTTTCAGTATGCCTTAAAGTAAGGAAATGTATAAAACACAAAAAATCTGTTTTTTTTTTGTATTCTTAAAGACGACCAATACAAATATGTATTCTTTACTGTACATTGTTGCTTATTCTTAAGGCTATACATATGTGCTTACAGTAAATCACTTTCATATGGCAGAAAATGTAAATACTGCTTCCAAAAATTTAATAATTTTTCGCTGGGATCAAACGTTTTGCAACCACAAATTCAGTTTTTTGACAATTCATAAATAAATGGTTGCATTTCATATCGGGGAACTTTCTTTATCAAAAAAAAAATCTCTGCTAATATTCGTGCCCATAAATAATGTATAAGAATTGATAAGCAAACGAACTCATGGGAGTACACATTTACATACAAATAAATCTACCTTCGTTTGTATGTATACGCGGAAATACATTTACTATACCACAATGATGTTAGTTTTCATTGGCTCGTACACACCAACAACAGAAGAGAACTTTAATGTCGTTGAATTTGTTTAGTTTGTTCTTAGTGCTGCTAATGATAATGCTGATGACGTGCCTCCTGGTGATAAAAGCCAACAACATTCAAAATAAGTATTCCGTAATAAATGTTTGCTTATGGAAAAGGTATCAATAGGGAATTTTTGAGATTTAATATGAGCAGTAATTCATTTTTCCTTTAAGCAACAGGACTTTAAACGGTTTATAAATAGTTGATAAATTATTCTGCTAAAGAAAATATATAAATAAATTCAATATTTTTTCAAGAGAAGTAAAAGATATTTATTAAAGTGTGGCACAAACACAACAAAAATGTCTTATAAGCATTTCATGAAATTGCAATTAGTGTGTATGTATTACTTGCTCATTGCAAAACACATACTTCCGAAAATATTTCTTTCGTTCCACGATCAAAACATTGAAGAAGAGAACACAAGTACAACAAAACAATGTTAAAATAAAACAAGGATGAAGTAGAAGAGAAATGAAGTAGAACATCAAAACTATTTTGGAACATTCAAAACATGTTTGAATAACTCGTAGACAAACTTGCAAAGAAACTTTTGCATTTTTTATGAACATAAAAAATCGAATGTATACAAATAATATAAAAATATCACAATTCATATTAGGTTTGAGGTTCGTTTGTAAGGTTCTTTAAAGAAAAATATTTAAAATTTCGCAAAAAATTTTAAAAATTTATAATTTCACCCACATTTAATGCATCCATTTCAATATATATTTAAGATTACTAAAATTTAGAAAAATCAGGAGAATCAGAAAGTTGAAATTATGAAAAAAAATTATATACGTGCTCTTTACGCTTTTTTGTGTTTGTTTTTGTGTACTCGATGCTTTTGGTGTAATTTACCGTTTTTTTTATTTCATTGGCTGTTTTTGTTTTGATGTTCTGCTTCATTTGAACACACAA
This sequence comes from Dexiosoma caninum, assembly GCA_963924685.1. Lineage (NCBI taxonomy): Eukaryota > Metazoa > Arthropoda > Insecta > Diptera > Tachinidae > Dexiosoma > Dexiosoma caninum. Next base: position 91,645,459 of record OZ004725.1, read on the forward strand.
GCACAAACAAAACTATAGAGAGAAACATTTCGAATGGTGCTTGTTTTGTTTCAGTGAGAGTCATGTTTTGTTATGCTTGTTTTGTTGAGAATGTTTACACTGGAATACACGGCTTGGAAGTAGTGTGCTTTAGAATGCAGAACTTTCAATACATTTTGTACAGCTCTTTAATATTTACCAACCAATGTAACTTTGTGTGTTAACTTATTTTTGGAAAGCGTTAATTTAGAAACGGAACATATAGGGAAATGGTAGAGTATGGCTTAATTATTTAGCTTAAAAATTAAGGCGTCAAACATAACACCAGATACGCAGTAACTCTGCTTAATTAATTCTCAAAAACGCACAACTTCAGAGCTGTAGAAGAACTAAGCTCACTATACTTCTTATCCTTTCCAACTAGCTCCGGTGCAATACATCCCCGGCACTGCCCCTGAGCACTGGTCGGAGAAAAAATTTACAAAACAAACAAAAAATTCTGTTTCGGATGCAATTAAGCGTGTAAATAAATCATTAATGCGATACTCTCTTAACTGATTCACAAGTCTTACTATAAATCAATAATCCTGCGATCAATTAACTGAGAGTCACATATAATTATACAAAAAAATGTGTGATCTGTTGATCTTACATGGCATTCCTGAAAATCCCGCTAAGTTCAACCCATTCAAGTTCAATCCAATTTGCAGCTTCGACACACTTTATTAAGTCTAGAAAAATTAATGCTTATCGAAAATCGATTTGACAAAAAATTACGAGAATAAATAAAAACAAATGCTTTTTCCCAAATTTTCAAAATCGGTAGCTCTCTAACCATTTTACCGATTTGCGTGAAATTTGAAGCATCTGGTAAATTTTTTATCACATGACGTATAACTGACTTAAATATTGTTTGAAGGCGACAAATTTAGTTCCGATCTGTGGGTTCCTTCTTAAGTTCTTGAGATTCAGAGCTGAATAGGTTTTGAACTTGGCCGCCTTGATTTATTTGAAAAATAAATTTTTCGCAAATTTTCTAAAATCTACCAAACCGAATCGAAAGACTTTGAGCTCAATAATTTTCGAATGCAGTACATTTCGTTCCGAACCGTTAACCCATTCGTAAGCTGTGAAATGTTTACATCATACATATATTCACACACACACACACACACATAAATATATCCATACATACAGACATTTTATTTTTTTTTTAACAAAATCTACAAAGTTTTTATAGCTTGTCTGAAGAAACACCCAGGGTTTACCTACCGATTGATAGACTAATGATCATGCACTAGGCTTTGGAGGAATCCTTATCCTTAATGACATCATCGCAAAAATAGGCGGAACTTGCAAGGCTACAATATTTCCCTCACCTACACCCCTACAGATGTTCGATCACGCTGCTTTATTTGTAATTATGGATAGTATAAATATTAAGGAATCACAAAATCTTGATCCTCTTGGGATCAAATTAAGTTTGATGTTTGATGAATTGAGCACAATTTCAGATCTCTAAAAAAAACATTCAAGTGCTTATGCTTTTTAAGACCGTGTAAGATATGCCTCACTCCCACATCCGACTGAAAATTAAATACAACTCTCATGTATGCGGCGATGCTTCAAGAACAATTTTGAAGTTACTCGATCGAGTGCAGGAGAGGGCGAAGAAACTCATTGCGGATGGTAGAATAGCAAATTCCATTGATTTATTGGGATGTGTTTCGTTGTTCCTTGGCTACTATAACGGGATGTACTCCAATGAAATCAAGACACTTGTTCCTACGCAAAACATGTTCGATAATAAATGTGCATTCATTTGTAGTCCATTTGGCTGAGAATCGCACTACGCATTACAGAGAAAGCTAATTTTTTTGCTGTATAGCGTCTGCAGAGGTCTTTGTCTTTGACGTGAAAAGATTCAAACTGAATGTCCAGAAACAGTAACCCCACTACCCCGACTCGCTGAATCTCTTTTCCTATATCCATCACAATGCATTGCATGTGTTTGGCCTCATCCCCTGATTACCGCTCTAAGAAAACAATAGACTGCCAGGACCTTAAAAAAGTCTATATAATCAAGAAAATTCAAAGTTCGTGACCTCCTATACCAAATAGGCACAGAAAAATTTTATATTTTTTTAATAGTTTTTTAATTAGTAGAAACTTTTTTAATAATAATTTTTCTTATTTCATGTTAAGAACAAAAAGGAAACCTCAATCTGCTAAACATGCTGGTTTTACTTTCATCTTAAAAACTATTTACATTGCCATCTTCCTTTCCCATAATTTCTAACCACACTCAATTCTTAAGAACAACTTATAGAATCTGTAACTGTGCAACTTGAATAACAAATCAATATGGGCACTTTGAAATACTTATAGTTTCTTATTCAAGCTACGAGACTCTATCTTAATAGCAGAATTACAATCATTTCCACGCTCCAACGTGTACACATACACATATACATATCTACATCCACATTAACTCTATACAATCATGGAATGACCACATCGATGAGATGATATCGTAAACCAACCGTATAAAGCAAGTCTGGCAGAAGTCAATTATACAGTGTGGACCATAAACAGTTAATTGATATTAAGAAGAACAAAACTATTGCAATGAAAAATTGATGTATTTGGTATTCATTTGAAATTAGTCGAATGTCATAAATTTCATTTGAATCGGTTAAATTGTTTGAGAGATTTTGTTGGCGGTAGATTTTGAAAAGGCTCTTTTTAATTACAGTACTTTTGACATGTGTAGGTGCTTCTTACTTAAATGCACTTTAGAGTTAACTGCGCAAAATTAACTGTTCCTTAAAAAACCAATACAATTTCGCTTTTAATCGCTCATTGCGTACCTGCACATTTAAAATAAATGCCTAACTTTTTTGTCATTTTAAAATTATTTTCATACGAATTATCAATGCCCGCTAAACTTTAACTTAGTATTTAAAATTTATTATTTTCTATCACCATTCGCTAAAATGCTGATAAATTTGCATTCTGTTTAAGTGCATTTTTAATATAATTTTTTCTAAATTTCTAAACTATTTTCATACACAAAGTTAAAGTCAACTGGTTAATAAAAATGTGGTATCAATTTACTTACAACATGATACGCAGAAACGTGTTGCTTTTAATAATAAAAATACATGAAGATGCACTAACATGCACATTTAGGCAGATAAGTGTATTTAAGGTAACAACACTCAAAAACTCGTGCAAAGTTGTTTGTGCTGCGAAATTTCTGTACACAGATTTTTAACTTTAGCGGCCCACGTTATAGTTCTTTATGATCTTTAAACGATGAAATAATAGAAAAGTTATAAATTTATAAATCGCATGTCTGTCGGAAAGTTAGTTGCAGGCCACGCTGTTTCCATAGTTCTTCTTATTTTTTACAATGTAAATGATCCAACTAATTTTTTTTGTTTGCATTTAAGCTGATTTATTTTCTACCGTAAAAATTATATCCTGATGAAAATTACATTTAGAAAATATCTTCCCAGCCCTGAAATAGTGTCATTTTTAACCCACGAGAATGAAACACAATTTATGAAAGAGCGGGACGACGCGTTTTTAACATCTTAAAAATAAGTCTGTTTAAATAAAGCCAATAATTCTTCCACATCAAATAACGAGATTTATCCAATAATTTATTCATTGCAGTTTTGGCAAAGATATCCAGTGAAAAAAGAGCATTCAAAGAAGGGAATAAGATTCTGAACTTATGATTTCGAAGTAGTGCAAAATTAGAACAGTATGTTGTCATTGTCGGAAGTTATATTTCTGAATCCGAAGTAATTCTCGTGATCATAAACAAATGTAGTTTTTAAAGTTTTTTAATAGTAGACATTGTAATTTTGAAGTTACCTTAATAACTAATATCAATACGAAGAAAAATATTTTATTTTCTTACATTTTTACACGTGCAGGGTGGGCGAAAATCACCATGGGAATAAATATTTAATAACTTTTCCGTTTATATATTTTTTAAATTCTCTTTTTTTTCCAGATTATATAATAACTGGAGAATAAATAATAAATAATAATAATAATAAAAAATAAATAATTATTGAATTTTCTTATTTAAATCAGCAATCAATTATTTGAAGGCAAAGAACATGTGGTGAACATTTTAATATCAGAATTTCACCCTCTGAAGCAATGATTCATTCAATCATTTATTGCCACCACCAACATGGCACCGTAAGAGACTTGCCTCGAGCCGGTAGACCAAGTTTAATTCGCATTGCAGAAAGCAAATTATTAACGAACACCAAAAACATCTACCAGCTAGGAATGGCTCGTACGTCACTAGACCGTATATTAAAAAAAGATTTTCAGTTATTCCCATTGAGGGTGGCGATGGCTGAAGTTGTCTGCAAGTTGAATACAAAACAAAAACAGACCTGCGTTCAACCCCAGTTTCAGACTAAAATTATAATCAAAAAAAAAACATCTCGCATTTTTCTGATGTGCATTAGTGTGTCTTTGTGTGTCAGTTGTTGTCGGAAAGTTTCAGTGGCGAAGGCATAGTCACTGGTCACTGAACAATACCGGCTTCAGCTGATAGCAATCCACAATCACATGAGAACGCACTCATTCATCGGTATTGTGTAGCACCGGCGAAGTAAAATCATAATAAAAATGGCTACTACCCCGAAGCTTCAACACTGCAAAAAAAAAAACAAAGAACGTGCAAAAGCAGAGCTGTAAAATTAATTAATTAACCTGAGTGCTGGCGCAAGATAAAAAAAATTAATAAAACAAAAAAATTAAAAAGGGCAGTGCTATAACCGTAAATGGGGAGGGGTATCGGTTTATGATAAAACATCAGCATAAAAAAAGGCATAATCTGTGGTTTCAATAGGATGGAGCCACTGCCCACACTGCACCAAATTTTTGGATGGCGAATAATTTCCGGAATTAAACTAAGCAGCACGTTCGCCAGATTTGTCAGCACGTAACTATTTTCTTTGTGGATATTTGAAGGAACAAGTATTAAAAATTAAAAATAAAAAAAATATATAAACAAAAAAATCATTAAACCCCATTCCATTAAAAAAAAATACGAAAAATTACACTTAGAAATCAACTTTTTTACCCTCCCGAATTTTTTTGATCTTTATCTGGTGGCCCTACTGTTTGGTAGCGCTATAATACTGAAAAATATATGTGTCATAGGTCACTATCTACACTCTAGCAAAACATTTTTAAGAAACGAAACTGCACGATTTAAATAGAATGACGCATTTTTTTTTTGGTAGCAACGAAAATATCTTTATATAAATAGTTACGATATGGTCAGTGGATGATCACACGATTCAGTTGAACTATTTTTGCAAATCCCTTAATAGAGTGGCACGTACATTTGCTCGCACTCTTGTTTTTTTAAATTCTATAAATACGTGCCAAACATTTCGAGGTTGCAATTTTCTTTAAAATTTTTTAATTCATGCAGCTCTTTATTCTCTTCTTTTTTCTTCATAATTTTAAAAACAATAAATGAATCACTTTTCTAAAATACCAACTTAGCCTGTTACATGTATGGCCGTCAGTGTATCTTCGCATCAAAACAAGTTTTAAAAAATTCAAAATAGAAAAGGAAGTATTTGAAGTTGATGGCATAAATTGGTTTCGATATCAACAGCGGAATATTAAAGAATCTAAAAAGTCAACAAAAACTACTCAAACCGGAGAGGAAGAATTGATAAAGAAGAAAAACTAATGGTGAGATTTAGAAGACAAAAAAGATTTGCTGGAATAAACGTTATAAATTTTAATGTGGCATGATGTGAGGATTTTTCGATAAAATTACGGCAAGCAAAAAATAGTAAATAGAAATATTTAGTTATTCAGTACAAATCAGAATTATTTCTATTAAGTCAACTCACAGAATCACTTGTGGATTGTGGAATGCTATCAGCTGAAGCCGGTATTGTTTATTGACCAGTGACTATGCTTTCGCCACTGAAACCTTCCGACAACAACTGACGCACAAAGGCACACTAATGCACATCAGAAAAACGCGAGATCTTTTTTTTTTTTGTTTATAATTTTAGTCTGAAATTGGGGTTAAACACAGGTCTGTTTTGTTTTTGTAGTCAACGTGCACACTGATTCAGCCATCGCCACCCTCATTTGCTTTGTTTTAAAGTATTTTAGAATTCGGTTGGATCACCATATGGGGGGTTGCTACTGAAGAGTCCGCTAAGCACTACACTGGTAGTGCTGATGGCAAATTTTCTAACGAAATTTTTATTTCGTTAGGAAGTATCGCAGACGAAAATGTATTTCAATATTTGCATTCCGGAGTACTTATTTCAATGAAATCAACTTTTTTTGGATTATTCCGTGAGTTGAATATTACCGTATGCCTTTCAATTGGTGCTTGAACAAGATTCTATCTATGGTGCTATGGATTGAATCCACTGGCACTGTATGCACGAGTAACAAAAATGTAATTTTTCTACTTCTAATGTAATTAGAACTTTTAATAAAATACTTTAGCTCACATGAATCGCTATATGGAATAAAAGAGAGCTTATTAAACTTCTAGAAGGAAATAGTTTTCTTTATTAAACACAACTTTTAATATTTTCACATATGAACAACATTTATTTACATCATAATGCATAAATTTTTTATAATAAATTTATGAATATTATTTTAGGAAATAATAGGAAATTTTTATAAGCAATATTTGTCCTTTTTTATACAATTTTGTTGAGAATTTTAGTATAAGCGGCAAACCGCCGGTACAAAAAAGACAAACAAACCGTGAGTTAAGTGTACTTCAGCTAAAATTGTTTTTGTTATAAATACGAGAGATGACACAAGCGTTGCCAATGAATGTATTTATTAAAAAAACACGAAAATTGCGAATTATATCACTTCTATTTTCTCAATATGTGTGGCATTGTGTGCTTGTATGCTTGGTTGTCTAACAGCACTGCAAAAAGTATTAAGAAACTAATTTAAGGTTTATTCTAAAATTTTTCTTCTAGTGAATATCACAATTATCCCATAAATTTCCAACAAATTCACTCTGTATGATGAAAAGAAATAAAAAGCATTTCAAATTGAGCCAGCGTTATTTACACATCATTCTGACAATACAGATTGTTGTGAATTTTTGTTTTGATTTTTTTTTTATTTATTTTTTTTTTTTTTGTTCAACATAAGATTTTTACCGACATGCCAAGCGTGTTAAATTCTTCAGTTCAATAGGAAATTTATACGATCGTAGATTTTATAAAAAGTACACAGAGAAAAAATTTAATTTAAATTTTATTGAGTCCTACCACAAAGTTGATAATATTAAATACTACAATTCGTAAATATTTAATTGAAAAAATATGAGAATTTTTATATTAAAATAATATACTATTGATGAATTAATTTGTTAAAAAAAAAGCGAAAAATATTTGAGAAATTTTAATAAATGTAGATATTGAAACTAATTGTTTTGCTTTATAAAATTCTATTTGGAACCAATAAAAGGAATGTATGAAACAAATAAAAAATTGTTACATTTTAGTTGGTTTTATTCAACGAAAATATTGGTAAAAATCTACAAAAATCTTCAGGTCACAGTGTTTTTAAGGCCCTTTCAGACTATAATATTTTATTTTAAGACATGTCAGAAATTCAAGTATTATGTACAAGTGTGATAGTGTGAATGCAATGTGTTATGAAAACAACAAATAATACGGTAATGCATTTGACATCCCATAACACTTTCACATTTTTTAAAATTTTTTAAAACGATAAGATTTTTCATTTTATCAGGCTTGTCGTAGTAGAAAAGCAAACAAAGAAAATAACAAAAAAACAAAAAAATCATTTACTTATAAACCGGTTTTGCTCTTTCTACTTATACTTTTCTTTTTTTATTTGAAGTGTGATAGTGTGAAAGCAAAATTTAATATTACTTTAGGTTCTTTGGCAGTCGCACAAAATCTCATTAGATTCTCTCTCACAAGGTATTATGAAAGTCGTAAAACTTGCATTATAGTGTGAAAGGGATTTTAGAAAACTCATCTAAAACGACTTGAGCGAATAGTGTGAAATTTGTGTGTAGAATTGGAAGGTCTGAGAATAGGTAGTAAGCTATTTTTTATAGACGTAAGTCATAAGGGTGGCCCACGCCAAAAAAAAGGGTGATACAAACCAAAAAAAATTGTTTACAAAATTTCTTATTTTTATTTTTTATGCAACTATCATTTTTTAATAGCGATCTTATGACTGTAATAATCTGCAGCTCTTAGCGGTCGTTAATTGATCAATCACTCTGTTGAAAAGGGAAAGTGTCCCTTAAATTAATTTATTCAGACTATACATATGTGACAGCGCATAGAGAAAGGGACCTAAGGGTAAAAAAGAGCAATTTTCACTTTTTTTTTTTTTTGATGTGGACAACATCTGAGCATCGAATGAGACCGATCCCATGCCCCAAAAGTAAAGAGATATGCGCGTTTTATGAAAGTGAAGTACACCAAAGATACACGTATTTAAATCTTTAAAATGGCTCTCCTGAACAAAACCGGTTTTTACCCTTAGGTCCCTTTCTATTTTGCGCGTCACATATGTATATAGTAGAAATTTATTACACAAGTAAGGCTTGGGCAGTAAGTAATGCGAAAAAAATTAAAACATGCAATTTTTTATCTAGGGGACCAGGCGGTATACGGCGGAATTAATAAATCGAAAAATATGAAAACGGGCAATTTTTATCTGGGGGATCAGTCTGACTCTTTTTGACATGTGTCATTCCCATTATAGAGACCCGATATTCGATATGCAGGTACAGTGCTTAATATAGCTATAGAGCTGAAATTGGATATACTGGTTGGCACCCGGGGCTAGGGGGTAATTTCTGCGTCTCCGAAACTAACTAATCGATTTTAAAGTAAAAGGACACATAGGAAATATATTTTTTTTTAAATATAAATATAGATGGAAATATAATTAAATCTTCTAAATATTTAATTTTAAATATCATACATATGTATTACAGTATGTATGTAATGCATATGTATATTAGTATGTAAGTAATTTTGCATTTAATTGCATTTCAAAATATTTTTCTAATATCACTTTTGCAAAATTTGTCATTTCATATTTAAAAGTTTTTCCGATTCCATGACTCATCCTTTAACATTCCACACAAAAAATGAAAATTAAATTTTTTTTTTTGAGTTAAAACACATCATCCAGAACCATACTTTGATCCAAACATTTTCTGCAAGTACTTTATTTATTTATCGACATTGAAACTTATGAAAGTTATTGCTAAAGCCAAAGAAAAATAATTAATGTAACATGAAGTAATATTAAATAATGCTTTGTTTGAAAGTATTTAAGTAAAAATATTTTCTGTGTACTCAACATACGCTACTGCAAGGAAAGATATATACACATACACACACACACACATCTATATCTGGTTGTTTAGCTACAGAAGCAGAAATTCTATGGGTATCTTTATAATGTAGATGTCTCACATTGTCCATATGTGTCTGTCCGCCTGTCTATCTATCGTATTTGGTGTTTTGGTTTTCATGTCAAATATAATTCCAGATGGTCGTAAACTACTCTATGCTATTGATGTTCCATGGAGTGAACCATCAACATTAGCAGCAACAGACACTACAAAAATAACAAAATTTGCTACAATAATAACAACAAATATTGTATTACCAAGAGCTTGAAAAAAATGAGAGCATAAAAGGAACAAAGAAATAGAATAAGGAAAGAATCATGGCGGAGAATTATCACTTTTTTTCTATTTTATATTCAAGCAGCTGCCCTGTGAGTCAGCGTCCGGTGGTTTGGAAACACATACTCCACAGCACATTTCCTATTTTGTTAAACTTCGCCATGGTTATGTGTGAGTGGGTATTATCATGTGGTTTTTCATGCAACTACAAAATCCAAAAGAAAGCAAAACTACTTCCCTCGTGATCACAAGTGAAGAAGGAAAAGAAAAAAAAACACTTTTTAGTGCAAAAGTTTTTAATGCAATGCTTCTTATATTGGTTGTATCTTCAATGTGTAAACAAATGGAGGAAAGTTTCCAATAATTCCCCACAATGTATGACCAACCCACATACTACAAAGTTAATGCCTGTCATTGTGGATTTCATGCAGCTCTGACACACTGTATTACACACGAACAGTAAAATAGATTTCAAAAAAAAAAAGTTTCGCAATTCTAAAAGATTAAAGAAGATTTACAATCTGCAAAAAGGCTCGTTAGTACAAAATTTACTTCACCGGCAATTCGTAGAGTAGAATATAACAGGCGTGTACACAATACACAAAATTTTAAGAAGCTTTTAAGAAAATTCTTAAAATTCCCACTAAAAATATTTCTTTATGACACTTCACAAGGCCCATATGTATGTATGTATATAGCGGATGTCGTGTTAGGGATATATTTTCGGCTACCGAATGAATGCAGCATATTGCAGGTTGAGTGATGAACTCCTTCAAATCTCATCGAGCAGGCATATTCGTTTTTTAAACGACAGTGAGGCCACCATAAAGTCTCTCACGGCGGCGTGTACTTCCAGTCCTGGTAGAGAGAGGGCTAAAAGATATCTTGAAAAGAATATAAAAAAATTTTTTTGTAAATAAAATATTTTAGAGGTATTCGCAATCTAATGGATTACTTTTGTTTTCTTCATGCACGGTACCGTAAACTTCATGGAAATTCGTGGGCGATTGTTTTGCATATCAGAACAGGGTAGTTTATAGGTCTCTGTTCACCCTGGGATGGAGGTGAAGAATGGGACCGATGATGGTAATATTCTAGCAGGGTCTAGCAAAAAGAGCTACGGTGGCCATTGATGATCTTTGTCTGTGACAGATAAAATAAATGGAGCTTTGAAGACACAAGTAGTCCTGCAATCGCTAAATAGATAATTGCTTTTTCCGTAAGTAAAAGGGTAGTGAAATTGTAAATCTAAATCGTGCCAATCCTAAATAACAAAAATATTTCCGACTGTTATTTTTGTCAAAAGTGGGGCTAGTGGATTTCAATGCAATTCCAGTTGCTCACAAATTGAATACTTGACATAGTAGGCTCTGCAACACTGTTATAAACAAAAAACGTGCATTTTTGCATTTGTGAAGCTAATGAGGGTTTCTTCTGTATACCCCTTCAACACCACTATCCCTATAAAAGGTAACACATAGTATTAAGGAATTATTAAAAAAAAATATTGTCGAAAAGGCTGAAACGGTAGCACGTCGGGAAGAATGCGAAGTGTTTTTATGACTTACGTGGCATATACATACAAGTTAACACATAATATTAATTTGGAATAATATTAAATAACTAAAACCTAATACGAATGTAAAACTCTATAAAATATTTTATAATAATTGTAATACCTTATTGGTATTAGAAAATAAATTGGGAATACAAAAACCCTATTTTTAGATTAATGTATTATCTGGCAACGCCAATCCAAATGTAAGAGCGGATGTATGACATGATGGTCAGAAAAATAAAATGAGAGAATAAATCAGTCACATATTGACATTTGAACACGTTGTTTTATTCAAAATCGTATAAGCGATCAGAATTCGTGCAAGTGCAAGTCCGAAAAAATCAATACACTTGAACTTTTTCACCAATACAGCCAATATTTTTCGAACATGCGAGTCTAATTACAAGAAAATTGGTTTACTTGAAGGTTACACGTTCAAATGTTTTCACTTTTTTACTAATACACTCATACTTTTAAAATTTTATGAGAATTTGCTTTCGAATTCTCTGCGCAAGTTTTGTTTCAAATTACGGGCAATAAAACAGCTGATACCAATTCTTATAAACAGCGAAGCCATCTTGATAAATGAAGTTGCTGTTAAATTGCTCAAAACTTGCGTGCAGCCTACGTCACGGCTATGAATACACAAGAATTCTGAGAAGCTGTATGTGTAAAATATTTGAAAGCAAAATTAGAACGTGTGGCTGCAGTGTAACAAGTAACTTTTTGCCACTTGCGGCCAGTGAAATACCAAATGAAGAAACAGTATTACCAAGTACGAGTTTCGTATTAATTAAAATGCATGAAGTGTTGATTCATTGATTTTGATTGTATTTGTAAAAAAATAAAATATAAAAAGGAACACACGTTCTAATTGTAATTTAAAACAATAATTGAATAATTTAAAAAAAAATGAATTTTTTGATAATATTTTTTCAGATATACTCGGCAATACAGAACTTACAGCATTGTTCAAATGAATCTACACGCAAGTGTGTAAACAATCAACCAACTTACCAGACATTCCAACTAATTTTTTAATTTCTCGATGATAATACGTATTTGCTGCTTGCACGTAATCACTCGCATGTGTAAATGCAGGGTTAATCGGACACTGGGCTCCAACACTGGACTTTTGCTTTTGCAATCAACGATCATACTACTTCAGCCATCGCCACTGTTTTAATACGCTTTTACATTCTTTACCATTGGAATTTTAGTCCGGCACTTTAGGACTTTTTTCTCCTATATTTCTATATACCAAGACACTGACCAACAAATAAATAGCTTAACATTTTATAGGTTTCCAAATCGAAGAAACTTCCACTCTAAAATTAATTACGTATTTTTGGCATTAGAGCTGATCGTAATTTAATTTAGATCAATTTTTATGTGGATCTTCTATATTTTCTAACGAGATATTTAACCTCACAATTTTTTTTTTTTTTTTTTTTTTTTTGTCCATACACGAAAACTTTTTTGTAAAATATGTACTTCTTCTTTCTCTTTTACGTTCTCAAGACCTGGCGACTCAAATTTGATGTGTGTGAACCAGCTCTTACACTTTTTTATCGTTGGGCATGTTTCCCAGCTTTATTTATTTCTATTCGTTCAATAAATTTTCACTATTTGAAACAAAAACTGAATTCAAGGATAAAAGCGACCTCTTGCGTCCGTTTATGTGTTCTACAGTGTTGCGCATGAATTACGTTACATATCCTTCTTATTACTTCACCGCCCAGAACTATTGGGTAAAAAATATAAATACAAATATATAAAAATAAAAATATAATGAAATATAATTATTATTTTTTCACACTTGCACGTATTAGTGCAGCGAGAATGGAAATTTTTATTTCATATTTGAATTTCATTTTCATGTTATGCGAGTACTTTCAAGTTTTCGTTGTTTATTTTTTCTATTTTTATCGCGTAAGAAAACTTCAGCTTTGTGCTAATATCTACAGAATAAATAAATCGCATGGTTTTCTTTAATATTACAAGTGTTGACTGGCAGATAATTCTTAGTCAAGCGAAACGAAGTCACACATTCTCCTCATAAATAACATCATTATCCCATTGTGCATAGAAGTAAAAATTAAGTTCATTTTTAAGTCAGTTTTTTCCGATATTCAAAGTACCATTTCTTTTCTAGTCTGTCTTTCTCTGTGACTTAAATGTCTGAATGTTACTTTAAAAACGAGTAAAAATCTCTGAAAGTTTCTGCTTTGATTTCAATTAAAATTTCTCCCACTTTTTTTTGTAATCGATAACGAACAACAAAAAAACAACAACAGTTACAGCACAGTTAACCAATGCACGAATGAAGCAAATTCTTCAGCAGCATTTAATTTCTTCAATTAATGAATGACATACAAAACAGAAACCAGAAAACAAAAAACAAAAAAGGTGCAACGAAACTAAATAATACAAGTGAGCAAAAAGTCAACTCAGTGATACATTTCAATACACATACAAACTGCCATATGCATTTACAACTAGCAGAGAGTAAATAGTTAAAATAGCATGGCAGGTGTATGTTACGATGCTGAGAAGATTTATTTTACTTCGATCTTCCGTTTGCTTTCCAAATGAATTTGACTTTCGAATTGTTTGAAACTAAGATTTAAATTTACTATTCCACGCTTCTACCATATGAAAAACATCAGCTAGTTGATTTTATCAGTAGATTTTTAAATGTATTAATTTTTCATTATTCAATCTTGCAATTTTCTTAGTTTGTGGGAAAAAGTTGGAAAACCAACTTAACAAGGCCACATAGCATCGTTTGAAACAGGAGGGTTATCTATAATAATAATATTAATAAAGACAGTAATATTGTTGGAATGGAATTTTATTTCATAATAATCTGGTAGATAATGTCATGGCATTTATTTTTAAATATGATTCCCGGCATATGGTTCATTCGAACAGCCCAATTTTTTACAACTTTTTACAAATAAATCTGTCCGTATGCTGTTACAGGTGGCTTCAGTGTTGACTTCCAATGCTACAAGAGTTGCTGGTTTGCGGCGTAGACCAATGACTTACGTAGCGCCGTAAAAGGTAATCGAGAGCCGTTAAGTCGCAAGAACGAGGGAGCCAGTGAGCAAATCCACGTCTGAAAAAATACTTTCCACCAACTTGATTTTGCAATCAATCGATTGTTAAGTATACAGAGCGCTTAACATACAAGCCAGTGGCTCCATTATGTTAGAAACAATTGTCCTTAATGTTTAACTGGTTCATTTTCGCTGCAATCCATTTCATATGTAGAGAACATTCCCTAAGCACGCTGCCACAAAAAAAATACAACTTACGATGTAGTACATAGGAATAAAATAAAAAACAAGGAATCTTCGATTTATGAAAATTTTATTCTTTAGTTTTTGCAAAAGAAAATAACAAATTCTCTTCCTTTCCCCCCAGAAGGGTTTGATGCACTTAAAATATTGAAATAACAAATCTGACATGTATTTTCTTCCCTTCAAATTCAACAAAAGCATTAAATATTTAAATATTTATATCTTCAGTGTTCTTAGTTTTGGCCAAAAAAAAAAAAAGAAATGTTTAACCACAGTCTTTCATAGTCGAATATAAATTCAGCTGAAGAGAAAGAAATATGAACTAAAAATATGAAAAATTTATAGAAAATTCCTCGGCACCAAATATTTATTATTTCATTTTTTTTTTGTCTTTTTATTCAACTAAATCTGTTCGTTTTTGAAAGAAGTTAAATATATTTTTGTTGGTTGTTGTTATTCGAGAAATAAAAGAAACAATTTTTTTCTGTAAATGCAGTCATATGAGTATTAAATCTTTTCCAACAGTCCACAACACAAAGTTTTCTTTAGAGAAAAGAAGATTTTAAAAGCAAAAGAAAAAATCAACAGCAGTTTAAAACGCATTTAATTGCGAAACTCTTCAAAAAGGGTTTTTTTTTTGTAGTGTAACTTTTCTTAATGTTCTGGTTTTAATTTTACCAGAGACTTTTAGGATGGAAAAGATTAATAAAATTGTTCTAGCTTTTGTAAACTTTTTATAAACTTTTGATGAGGGTGAGACTATTGAAAAACTTTAATTTGAACTCAACAGAACAAAATGTACAAACCGTTGGGCTTTTAGAAATTTAATTCAAGAAACCACAAATTTCGTAATTTGCTTTTTTTTTTTTTTTATTTTTAAAATTGATTTTTATTGAAGTTTTTGTAATACCTTTGGTTTGTCCGCGGTATTCAATGGTTCAATGGTTTCTGTTCTTTTGTATCCTTGTAAACTGGATCACTTATATGAATAAATTTTACAAGGAAATCGGGTGGTATTTTTTTTTAATTTACTTTTTAACTTCTAGTTATAGGAAGTTATTGATTTTCACCCCAACTTTCGAATATCGAGTTTTCATCATATACATAGCATCCATTTGACGTTCTAAAAGCCGATTCTGTATAAATGTATGTGTGTTTGTATGTGCACTGCAGATATCCTGCAAATAATCAGGTAATCAGTAACCAAATCCGCAAAAGCTTGTCATTTTTAAATCGAATACACATATTTAGGTGTTCTGTAAACCGAATTCGCATAATTTTTCTCGGTTTAAAATCGAGTAGATAAATCCGGTCGAAATTAAATCGAATCTTCCTATTAAATAACTGATGAAACATAAAAAAAACAATTACCAATTTTTACTTGAAGTCTTTCTTTTATTAAATTAAGTCAAATTATATACTCTGCAATAGATTTTAATACAAAATTATCAATTTAAAAAACACTCCAATATTTCTCCATGTTCTTGTTAAAGTAGATGGATGAATAAAAGCATATTTTCACTAAATTCAGTAGATATACAATGTGTCTGGTGGGAAATTTATATTTTTAAATACGATTATTTCAAAAAGTAATAAACGGTATGAAGGGAGGGAGGGTGGCGCCGTTGGTATTATCGATTGTGAGAATTTGTTAGTCACGATGTCGCAGTGGTCGAGTGAGCATCGCGCGTTCGCTGTGGAGACATTTTTTAAGAGTAATATTTCTTACGTAATTGCTCGTCGACAATTTTGTTCAAAGTTCGGTATTCGGGGAAGTGACGGACCGAGTGTAAATTTAATTCGTTCGTGGGTGCAGAGATTCCGCGCATCTGTTCGGCTATGAATGCCCCACGATTGATTTTCAAGGACTCCCGAAAACGTTGAACTGGTTGAAAGCAGATTACGTGAAAATCAGCGACTTTCAATACGGAAAAGAGCAGCCTCACTGGGATTTCCAAGAGCGATTATTCATGAAATTTTAAAAATGGGTCTGAATGATCTGGATGACATACTCTTTAAAAAATAAATTCCCCATTTACATTCTATCGTTCAATGCTCTTAATAAAAAAACTTTGCGTCAATTATTACATTTTTATTTAAGTTTGAAAATATAAATCTGCTACCAGACACCCTTTATCATTAAAAAATCACTTTTAAATAAGAATAAACATTATTTTGAAAAATTTTCAGTTTTCAGCTTTATTGACGTTTTGACGTTTAAAAAATTTTATTCGAAAGCAAGTTCGAATGTTGGAAATCGTGTAATTTTTAGAACACCAAATTAGCATTTATTCGGTTTTGAGAAATAACTCGTTTTTAAATCGACTCGTTTACAGAACAGGGTGGAATGTGACTAGTCCACACGTGCATGTATAGTGTAGTCCACAGAGGACTAGAACTAGGCCAAGACAAATCCAAAACCAGGAATATGAGAAAACATGGTATATTTAACATTACGATGTCCTAGGGGTGGACCTTTTAATCCAGCTTTAATTACATCTGACTAACCCCAAATCTAGTCCATGTGCAGATTTGACTACCCTACCGTCCCCAATGAATGTTTTCGCTCTCTGCTGTTCTCAGTAGAGCGTGTTTTCAGAATTTATAATGCAGAGTTATTGCGTCTTTGATGTTAAGTGGACGACGCATTAATTTTTAAGCTAAAGTAAAGCCATTTTATATATCTTATTCAACATCTTATTACTCAAATACTGATGAAAGAGTCCGCACAGACACGTAAGAAAAATATTTGTTCTGACCGGGATTTAAACCGCGGATGTTCTGACGGCACAGTCAGAACGTTAAGCTGAGCCAATAGCACATTCCCCACCACCCTTTATTTTAATGCAAAAAATATTTACATTACCTTGGATATTTGAATATGTGAAAATTATAAAATGTTAATTTAACTTAGACTAGACTGTCGTTTTGTGCTGCCTGCAGAAGGTAGAAATGGAAAAATATAAAATTTCCCTATTACCATCCCAATTGATTGGTAATAAACTAGTCTAAGTTTTAGAACAAATAAACTTATATTTTTATAACGCATTCAGATATTTCAGCAAGAAATACGCCCTTTAAGCGGCAAAAGTAAAATTGTGACACAATAAATAGTGAATTGTTTCTCCCTCCTCCTTCTGATGCTAAGAACTTGTATAGAAGTCATTATACGATTATTTCAAATGAATGAAATCAATGAATAATACAAATTTTATTTATTCTAGCTAAGAAACTAAACAAATTAAAAAATTTTAGCCCGCTCTGTTCGCATAGTCCAATTTGGATTTTTTTTCAAGCTCTTAATATTCACTACAAGACTTTTGTTAACAAACAGGTTTTTCAAATAATATTTGTTATGTTGCTAAATCGAATTCACCAATTCTTATAATGAATTTTGAATTTCAATTATTTTCAAAGATAATTTTTCAAATTAATCTTACAAAAAAATGTAAAGCTGGTACGATCGAACAAAACTTGTCCTGGCTTGTGGAAATAAATAATTCGATTATGTTTTAATTTTCTTCTAGTCGCGAAATGTACCTGATGAACCTCGGTCGAGGACTGCGGGTGCCAGCTAACATTTGGGCGAGGGTGTTCGGTCCACACTAACACGTACTGCATTTTCAACATAAATTTTAATAAATTTCTCCCTTTTTTTATTCTAAAAGATATTTTAAAACCACGGAAAGAGGACCGATATGATGAAATGAAATCAAGGCACGTTCGGTCATGGTGAAAGGAAAAAAAAACAGAAGGTGTCCCCATAATTCAATGGTCGTGACAAAGAGTAAGATAAATTAGAGGTCATGTATCCCTCCATTTTTTTAAATTTTAAAAGACAGCAATGGGATCAATGCAAAAATATTTTTTTTTCGGTGGCAAAGGAATAAAACATTAAAAATATATTATATAGAACTATTTTTCCAAGCTGCCTTCTAAAAAACTGTGCTGAATCTTTGTGCCATCCGCTTACTGCTTTCTTCAATGAGCAGACAAGAAACTTCGCGATTGATTTGGCTTGGAATTACCATATACGGAATATTTACATATATGGCAAACCATTTGGGATTAAATACAACGTGGCAAAGTTAACTTGGCTGACACAGAAGCGACCTGCTTCGTGCACCCAGTCTACGAGACGCGTTGTTAAAAATTAATAACTATTTTTTTTTATTCTTCTACGTTTCTAAACAAATTATTGTGGGCCATTTAACAAACCAAAAAAAAAAACTTTCTGGACATAAATTAAATACTTAAGTGTTGTTTACCGTCTGCCATAAAAGAAAATCCAAACCAAACACAACAAAATCTGCAAAAGCTCAAACAAAAAAATCATTGTTGTCACACAACTTTTATACTCATTTAAGTATGTTTGCTTGAAGGGGAAAATGAAAATGTAAATGAAAAAATAAAATGGTTTCACTGTAGACTAATTAATGGCTTAATAAGCGTATTGCTAAACATTCAGCCTAACAAACATGGCCAAAAGTATGAAAGACTTTGTATGCATATCTATACATATTTTCTATTAAAATCCTTACACAACATACATATTCCTATGTACGTAAGTATGCATATACATGTGTATGTATTTAATTTTTAATATTAAGGCACTTAAGCTGTTTGGGTTAGTAATTATACGTTTTAGTAGAGAAAATTTAATTATCATCTGAGACTTAAACAATATAATTAAAAAAAAAAAAGAAAGGCACACACATAAGAAAATGCATATAAATACGAGTGTTTGCTTGGTAAAATGCTTAATAACAGGATTGTTTTTATTTTGTACGTAATTTAGCTTGCTTAACTATTTTTTACTTTACCTTAGAGATAATATCTTTATAATTTGTGATTAAACAATGAAATATAGCAAACAATTTAAGGCAATAATTTTATATGAATAAAAAAAATAGTAAGACCGGTACCGGATGGCATTCACGTGTAATTGGTACTAAAAAAAACAAAACAAAAAGAAAAGAAAAGAAAAGAAAAGAAAAGAAAGCGTTTAGCTTGCCAAAGGGATGAAAAATAAAATTATAAAGTGATTTCTTAATCACTTAATGACTTAATCAGATATGGCCCCATGGGCACATGTTTTTGAAACGTTTCGTTTCATTAAAATTTGAGTCTTCATAAAGAATGTTACAATAAATTCACTTGATTATAAAGAAACTTTATTGTTAAAAATGAGGGTGGCGATGGCTGAAGTAGTCTGCACGTTGACTACAAAACCAAAACAGACCTGGGTTCAAACGCAGTTTCATACAAAAAATTATTAAAAAAAAAAAAAAAAACCACCTCGCATTTTTCTGATGTATATTAGTGTGTCTTTGTGTGTCAGTTGTTGTCGGAAGGTTTCAGTGGCCAAGGCAACGTCACTGGTCACTGAACAATACCGGCTTCAGCTGATAGCAATCCACAATCACATCAGAACGCACTCCTTCATCGGTATTGTGTAGCACCAGCGAAGTAAAATAATAAAAATGGCTACTAAATCAAAGCTTTTCAGCCCTGCTATAAATAAAGAACGTGCAAATGCAAAGCTGTAAAATAATTAATTAAGCTTCACATCCTGTCGTTTCTCTAACTATCCCTTTCCTATAGTTCCAGCACAATGCATCGCATGTGTAGGGGTCACATGACACTTTTTTCCTTCATTGAGGACTCAACTGAAAATTTTAAATATGAAGAGAATCAGCACCAATGAAAATGAAACTCATGCAAACATATGTGTAAATTGTCACACTTTACTATATAATTCACTACTAAAAAATATTATTTCTTTTTCTTTAGAAAAAAAAAACCAACACAAACTCTACAAAGCTCTTACAACTTGTCTGTAGAAACACCCGCTCATGCACTAGACTAAGGAGGCACTCTTTTTATTATATCTTTATAGGATCCATTTTCACATATAGAAGGGATCCAAAACTGCAAAACATGATTCTACGAATAATAACAGCTGCACCCATTTTGTAATACATAAAATCGTACATTGAATAAATATATATGCAAAAAAGCACAACCGTTAATTTGGATCCACTTGCGCGCAACATTATGAATTACAAAATCTGTGCGCTTAAGAAGAAGGTACATTGCATCTGTTATTGCAATAGAAGCCAGCTGAACCCCAAAATTTACAGAGACGAAAATTAAATGCTGTCCATAAATAAATGACAAAGTTTTTTTTTATCTTAGACCAGCACTCAGAGGATTACCCCTAGACATGCGATGGACTAAAGGAAAGGTATAGTGAAAGACATAACGGCTGGTGAAGCTTCACTATCGTACAACTATGGTTTTTCAAGTTTTTTGGTTTTAGCAGTATTGCAACGCCTCAGATGTCAAGGAGACGTATTCTATTTTGAATTCAACCTAAAGCTTGTTCAACCCTATACACCTAACCTTCGTCAAATCGACGAATACAGAATAAAAATACCGGTATATATTTCTTGTGTATATGATGATCGCTGTTTCCTTGTTTGCCAACTCAGTATTCAACGAGCTCTCGGGGGAAGCAAGCGAGTACGGCGCATAGGTGCTTAAATTTTTGAGTTATAACATACTTGTACGTCATTACGACGAATGGTTAGTATATGTTTAACTTAACTTTTATAAATACATGATCTCAAAAGTTAGTTCCTTTTAAAAAAATTAAATACTGAAAATATATTTTATAACCAAATGTAATACATATGTATGTAGATATATTGTTTTTTTTTTATAATAAAATACTTGTTTAATGTAACTAGGTTTTCTAAAAATTTCCAAAAACATATTTACCACCGATATTATATACCCCCAACAAGTGCTCGTCGTTACTACGTATAGTTATGTTTAAAGGACTAGCCAAGAAAGTTAGGTGTGTAGGGTTAAATGAGTATTGGAATATAAAAAGGTCGAAAAATTAGAATAACGAACATAACGTTTAATATATTTTTATATCTCTTTCTGCAGTAGTCCAATGGATAAAAATAATCATATTTTCCACAATTGTATATTTTATGAAGATATTACATACTACATACATACATACGTCATATTCCTGCTGTAAAAACATACAATTATTCAGTAGTGAAAACAGTTTTTTATTTTTACCCAAAAATTATATGAAACATTTTATTGATTTCCTCATTTTCAATATGAATGCTGTAATTATGGTATGCACGTATGTATGTAAGTAAAATAAGTGTGTTATTATAATATGGACAATTATTTGCTTGATTTAAATAATATTCATAACGATTACATAATTATCAGCAAACACGAAGGTACATGCCAGTAAATATAACCCAGTTACTTTTTCTCCTTGTTTAATAATATTTCTTATTCATTTAACTACACAGAGCGAAAATATCATTCCCAAATTTTGTTGTTCATTTTAACAAATTTTGTCACAAATAATTTTAACTGAAATAGCATTGATTCAGAGCCGCTGTTGTCCTCTTACGTTATTTTTGCTCAAGTTATGATGATTTCTTAGCAAGCAAAAGGTATCCAATTGCATTTCCTGCCTTATTCGTTTTAAACACTCTCACTTTATTGTTGCACTACAAAGCGATTTTGTAACACTTTAAAAAAAATACAATAAAGTGCAAATATTTTTAATAAGTTAAATGAAAAGTGCAGGGCTCTTTTCGAGAATCATTATTAATTACCTAAATATATACCCGTATTTACCGCCTCTTCATAAAAAATATTCATGTTTAGTTTTTCAAATATTGCCAAATTCAATTTGTATACATATTATAGACTTTTTCATATGTTTTTAGAAATGTTTAGGATGTGAAATATTTAGGATTTCTTATTGAACAGTAATACAACTGTGAAATTATTAATATTTATTTTTATTTATAAGTGAATGAATAATAAGAAACTATTATTTTTAAAAACCTTTTTCTTCTGTGCAACTCAATTATTTGTAGCTGATTAGATCAATATTGAACTAATTATGATGAATTAAAATACAAACCTGGAAAGAAAAGAAAAAAAATCAATTACTCATGCATGTTTTGTTAGAACATTTGTGTAATTAACTAATGTCAAAGTCGATATAATTTGTAGATAAGAATATAATTTTGAAATTATTTTTATTATTATTATTGGGGCCAGAAAGCAACACGACCAAGAAGATATATTATGCAAAGCATATCACATTAGACCCCCATCTTAAGGCTCTTAAAGAATCTAAGTACTATTTGGGGTCTGGTGTTCTAAAAAGTGTGTGGAAGCATAACAATGCCACCCAATGCAGGACAATCGCAAAGAACGTTTTCAGAGCTCTCAGTATCACCTTCACAAAATTGACAGACATTAGTCTCGGAGACGCCAATTCCTTTTTAAGTGATACCTTAGGCCACAATGGCCTGTAAAGCAACCCGAATTTCCTTTCCTCCCAGTTTTTAAGAATTTAATTTCTCTAGCTATTCGTAAGTTCACAGAATGTATCGGCTCCTATTAGTGGCAAAATTTATCCCCAGTTTTAAGTAACAATCCGTGATTTCATTACCCTTATAACCCTCATGTCCAGGAACCCAGCCCAGTGTAACGGCAATAAAGTTCCCCAACTCTTTGAGAAGATCCCGGTACTTGTGCACCATTCGTGTGTTTATACTGGTCTACTGATGGGCCCTAAGAGCCACTGGACTATCTGATAGTATATATATGTGGAGCTCCCTCGTGCTCCTAAGGAGACACTCGCACACATATTCCGATGGCATGAAGTTCTATCTGGAAAACTGTTGAAAATCAATTTTCTGCAATGGCCCTGATGATTGCCGCCGCTATTATAGCACTCTCCAGCTTGGATGCATCGGTATACCATACTAGAGATCTCGGCTCGAAATTCATAGAGTTAGTCCGCCAGTTCTCACGGTAACTCTTGAAGAGGCACAATGGCATCACTGTGGAGAATAGAGTATTTTTTGTTTTGTTATCGTATAAAAAGACAATTTAGCTGCAAAATTTTTTTATAGTATTGACAAATATCCACATAACTAAAATTAGGTAACAAAGGAGTGCGGCGATGGCTGAAGTAGTCTGCACGTTGATTACAAGGAGGAAAACCTCATGGGTTTGACGTCAGTTTCAGAATAAATCATAAAAATATATCGAATTTTTTGTGATGTTCATTGTGTCATTTATAGTCGAAAGGTTTTATTGGCGAAGGCATAGCCACTGGTCACTTAACGGTACTATTTATATAATCTGCGAAAGCTTCTAAAAAAGAAAGAGTATAACAGTGCGTTACATAGATTTCGTGATATACAACCACTTGTTTTCTTTACCCTTGACGATTTTTTTTCCAAAAATTAGCGACTTTTTTTTAAATTCCTGGCAGCTCTTTATGATTGGTATTTTTTATTTTCAATGTTTAAATTGTAACTCAATACAAGTCAGTCAGACTTGCCAAAAAGTGTAACATACTTTTGGGGAATTTTTAGTGGGTGCATGCGAAGGTTTGAAGCGTATAAGTGATGGACAAGATTACTTTCGTTTACGAGGAACAGACAGTTTTTGCTTGATTACATTTTTTGCTTTAATTAAAACAAATTGATATCTATATTTAATAGTAGTTGCTATTCCACATTGTATTGTGTATTGTATATTTGTAAGAAATACAAAATATAAATGCAATAAATTTAAAATAAAATTATGAAAATATAATTTGATAACAACTAATCCTAATAGAAATTTATAATCAGAAATGCAAATTGATATATGTATAGGAAATATAATTTGATTAAAAAGAACTTCAATATAATATTTAAATAATACAGTAATCAAAATCTGTATTGAAATAATTTTACTTGATAATAATGAAAATAAGAAGAAATCTTGATATTGAAAGGAAAACAAATTGCTATGAAACAACTCCATATTGAGAGACAGAGAGAGAGAGAGAGAGAGAGAGAGTTGCGATTAAATGTGTTTTGTTTGCTCCGTTGGCTATTAATATTTGTGTGAAATATGTGAATTGGTGGCATTTGAAAATTTAAAGAACTCACTTGCTAAAGTATATTTATCAAGTAGCCACAACAAAACAACAATACCAAAAACAACACGCATATTGTTTGTGTAAAAATCATTGAGGACTGCCAATGAAGCATGAACACATTCGCCACAGCAGGCTACGAGCTACAGAGACTACAAATTTAGTTGGCTTGTAGCCGGCTACTTAATTATTTTGAAGACGGCAGCTATGAACAACTACTCACCACAGAAATGTGTATTTCATATATTTCAGTGGTGCCACTTTAAAGCATTTCAGTTTCATAAAAAAAAAATGTTTGTTCCAAATATCCTCATTACACTTAAATATTTAAAAAAGGTCATCTTATCTATGCAAAACTTCTTTGTTGTTAATATATTAGTTAATTTTTTAATTATATTTATTTTTGAGCAATGGTCTTTTTTTATGAAAAGTTTTTTAATAATTATTTATTTTTCAATATTTCGCTACCAAATAGGTAGCATCGTCAGGAAATAATAATTTGATAATTTGACGATGCTACCTATTTGGTAGCGAAATATTGAAAAATAAATAATTATTAAAAAACTTTTCATAAAAAAGACCATCGCTCAAAAATAAATATAATTTAAAAAAAAAAATTTTTAATACAGGTCAAAATAAAAATAGAAGTGAGACTATAATGTATTAGTTAATAATATAATATATGAATTTTTTCTGTTCTTTTCTTTTTAAATAAAAGTAAAGCAAAATTCATTTGTTTGGGTTTTTTCAATTGCAAACATATAGAAGTTACGGTCGGCAAAATAGATATCTATTTATTTCTCTATTTATTAAAAAAAAAAAAGCACTAATGATATTTTTTTTTGGTTTTTCTCACTATATTTTTTAATTTGCACGTCCCAAAAAGCCATTAATGAGCGATATATTTCAATTAATTTGATTAGAAAAATTTTTTACTCTATTCGTAAAGCGTCACAACTACGTCACACTCAAAGTTACCAGAAATAAAATGAATATTGACAACAACACTGCCACTGTCAAACTGCTTCAATAATGCGATTAATATCAGAACCATTTTGATATTCGTCAATATTACACAGAGCGTATATGTGTGACTATTTTTCGCAAACAATGACAAATATAGAAGCTGAACATTGATCGTGTATCATGCGCTTAAGTATTTTTAAGCTCTTACATATTAATAATTTCTCATTACATTGGCAGCACTATAATTGCATATTGTCGCTTGTCAAAATAGAAATTAATCTAAGTTGGCGACAGCTACGACAGGGGTTGTGTAGCTGTGTAGCAGTAATGTCGTCAAAATAATCGTTTCCATATTAACGTGTGTATTGTAATTTTCACCATAAACTACAACTAGACTCGACACAAACATTTTAGTGCTGCCAGGTCTCAAGCTTCGTGCGAGAGGGACAACAAATAGATTTTTAAAAATGTTGCTTTCTTTGTCGTACGAAGCTTGTGAAATTTTATTTTGGTTGACAGAAAATAAATTTTTTTGTAAAATATTGGAGCAAATTGGAAATAATTTTCCATTTTCCTCCAATATCATGACCAAAGTTGGTAATATGTAGACATAAATATTATAGATTATTTTGTCTACATGTTACCAAAAGTGAAAACAAGCAAAACAACACAAAAGCGGATGTAGAAGCCGGTGAACAAAAACCAAAAGGTAAGTACATACATATGTATTTAATTAAAAAGTAATTATCTAAATGCTTTTACTATATTATATTTAAATTTTTTAGGAGCCAACATTGCGTTTTATGGTGCACAGAAGCATATAAGCTTCACATGTTCCGGAAAAGTCTATACAGGTAGGTGATATATGTACATGTTATCAAATTGAATTTTAGGCCCTAATAAAAAATTTGTGTTTCAGGCAATACATGACATCGACGCCAAAGAATGGATTTATGGAATAAAAGCAGCTATAAGAAGTAGGATAACTGGCTCAGTAGGAGTAGCAAGGTAAGTCATACATTTTCTATTGAGTGCTAGTGTCGCAAGTTCTAAAACCCACCCCCAAAAGTGTTACTGTGCTTTAAAATACAAACGTCCAGTTATTTTATTAAGCACAAAACCAATTGGAACAAATGTGTTTAGTGCTAAACAATATGTTATTATAAGCAAAAGAAGTTCCAGTTGATTTTGTGATTAACAAAAACAACAAAGTGTGTTTGTGTTTTATAAAATAGCAATGGCCAGTTTGTTTGTGATTGACAAAACAAACTGGACCAAAAGTTTTTAAATATAGTATATTTGATTCCTACCCCAAAAGTGTTAGTGTGTTATGAAATACAAACGTTCCGTTGGTTTATTAAGCACAAAACCAATTGGACCAAAATTGTTTAGTGCTAATAAATTTGTTAGCATAAGAAAAAGAAGTTCCAGTTGATTTTGTGATTAATAAAAGCAACCAAATGTGTTTGTGTTTTATAAAATAGCAATGGCCAGTTGGTTTGTGATTGACAAAACAAACTGGACCAAAAGTTTTTAAATATATGTATATGATTACCACAATGAACATTATATATAATTGGTCCTTCTCAGGACCACCAAAAAATAAACAAAATATATATAAAAATTGTTATATGTTATGTATGTATATGCCTTTTTATTTTATTTCATTCATAATACATATACAATTAGGCCATTTTAATTACCTATTTCAATTTCCAATTTTATAACAAAAAATTTCTTTTCTTTTTCGTTTTATATGTTAAACGAGTGCGTGAATATGTGGTGCTGGATTTTGGATCGTAGATGAGATGGGCAATGCAAGCAACTACAGCCAGAAGAAATCGGAACAAATTTGCAGTTCTTAAAAATAAAATACTTGCTGTAATATACAATTATATTTAAAATAAAAACAATTTTATGAAAAAATTATTTTATGAAACGAATTTCTATGCAAAGTTTTATTTTTATCGGCATTTACATTTTAATTTTTGCAGTTTCTGTTAAGTTTTTTCTGCTGAAGAAAATTTAAGTCATTTGAGTTTATGTTGGTTTAACAATTAACCTTGAACAATTGGTTTTTGCATAAGGGGGTAATTCCATTATCTTATTGTTTCGTTAAACAAAAATACATATATATGATATCCTTGCACTGTACGAGCTTAACATATTTTGTCTACGAATGAAATTAAAAGAATAAATTGTTTTACAAAAAGCCAACAAAAAACTTATTTTTAGAGTTAGAGTACCTACTTAATTTTATGGCAGTTTAATGTGGTCAGCACGGCATTCATGATATAAACTTTCCTGCACCAACTTTTGCATGTGCAGTTGTGTGTGTAGTTGTCCGCCAACCATATCTTTTAGTGTTATATCGTTTACGCTTTTTAATTTAAGTATTATCGTCCAAGTTATGTTTTCCAAAACACAAAAACGAATATACCTAAAAAAATATAAAAGAAGCTTTTAGAAAATAAAATATTATTTCATATCGTTTTTTAATATTGCATGCTTTTTTACGTACTTGTTTGTAAGAATGCCTTATTTTAATGTTTTTTGAAAACCTCTAATTAAAACATTTTTGAAAGCAGGTTTTTGTGAATCAAATCTGTGGCCTCTATTCTTGTTTGTAGGCAAAAGTTGTTGACAAACATCCACACTCCAGTTAGTAGTTGTAAGCCCCAGAGTCTTAAAAGGAAAACAACATTTGCAAATGTTAGCAGCTATTAAATAAACAGTAAAAAGAAAATAAACTTACCTTTTTCTTAAACAAGCACACAAACTGCCTTGACTATAACAGCCAATTAGATGAGAAAGTGATCAGATCAGGGTTACATTTATACAATTTTGCCATCGGTGGCAAAACCCAAGTTAATTCCAATGCACATACATTTTCTGTGGTTTTAACAAAGCGCACTTCATTGTAAAATTCCTTGTTAAAATACTGGGTAGATTATTGCTGGGTATATCCGTAAAATGTTTCATGAAACTTCACCACCACCACCACATCGAAACTCTTTAATTCATCAATAGACAAATGTGCCGGCACACAAACATACATACCATGGTTTGTTAGTTAAAGTTGCTTTGCTGCATCATCGGTTTGGAACAATTTTATCTTGCTTTTAAAACTAACCAACCATCCAATAATATATAATCTAATGCATTACTTGCATTTCCACTCTTGCCGGAAATTTCAGTCAAAGTTTTAGAACTTATTACACATACTTTTTTTGTTGTACGCATATAATATAACACTTTCACTTGCACATTAACTTTGTATAATATATTTTAAACCGCGGATTTAAGATTTCATTCATAAAATTGAAATATTAACTAAAAAACAAATTTTTCCCAAAAAATTCACACATTTTGCTACTCAAAATTTATTTTACATTGCAAAACATCTGTTTTTAAAAGTATAGGTATAACCATTGCTTTTAATACATTGCTTATGCTATCATTTTATTCACTCTCACGACACTTGTGCAAAACCTGATTTGGGGTTTTTTCAACTGTCACTTGTGGGTATTCTGTATGTATATTCTGTGATTTTCACAGATTGTAGCTGGTAGCCTGCTGTGGCGAATGTATTTCATGCTTAACAGATGACTTCAAGATCAAAAAAAAATTAAAAATATTGCTTACATATGGATTAATTGCTTTTACTGCTCTTTCAAAAGTAAACACACACAGGCTGCAATAGTGATAAATGCTTTAATTTCATTTATATATGCCTTAATGGTTTTTCAATCCTCTCTGAAAATTAAGAAATAAGTAAAACTATTACTTGCACGCTCTCTCAAATTAAACAAATGTGTAAAAATGATATTGGTATACAAAAAATATAAACAAATTTTGACATTTACGGTGTATGAAACATAAACGAGCAAGAAAGTCACCTGATTATATACTTTGAAACTTGCAATTATTCAAAAACAGTGGCAATAAATTTGTTATAAGAAGCAATAAATCATAATACAGTAAAAAATTCATGAATTTGATCTCTCTAGAATAATAAGCAAAAACTACTTATACGTAATACTTACAACAACTTTCTTACAAAGCAATAACTTTCTGCACAGAAGAGACTTGCAATACTTTACAAATACAGGGCGCACCAAAAGTCACGCCTGCGCGTAAAAATTTAATAACTTTTTTGTCTATTATTATTTTTTATTTTTTAAATATAATATTAGCTTTGTACGATCTATATATAACGTTTTGCATAACTGCACGTAAAGTTTCAGGTTCTATTGCCATGATCTCAGCTTAATGTTGTGCTTTAGCTGCTCTATAGTTTGGGGCTTGTTAACATACACTCGTTCTTTGAGATAAGATAGAAAATAATCTGGTGAACGTGCTGGCCAATTGAATTCTGAATTTCTTCATTAAAAATTATTCAGTTTTCCCCTTTTTGCTTTTCTACCTTAAATTATATTTCAATCAATTTTAATTTCTATATTCTCAGTGACAGATTAAAAATGTAACAAAAATATATGTATGGATGTATACAAATGATTAATAAATATCAATTAATTTACTTTCTGTAGTATGGTCTAGTGAACGTGTTAGAACTCGGTCTGTTTCTATTTTGCACTTGTTGTTTCTGACTTATGTTTTTGCATATAAAATTAACGTTATTTTGTGTGTTCGTTAAGCAGAAAAAACTTTATTCTATCTCTGTGTGTGTAAGTTAAGCTGTTAAAGCGTTTGGGGAAATCTGGTGTTATTTTCACAGCTTAATTGACAGATGATAATAAAGCAACTGGGGCAAGTTGATGAGAGATTTAGAAAATATTTAAAAGTACGGATTTTAATTACATTTCGTGGATTCACAAAATGTTATAAAATCATATGCTCTTAACTAACAACATACAAAAATATGAAACCTGTGAGCAACCTTACAAAATTTAGTGTTCTATTTCAAAATTATGTCAGCTGTTATCGTTAAGTTTGCAACAATAATTTATGTGCTGTTTATTTTGTCGGTCAAATATACGTGGTATTTTTTTTTATCTTGGACCAGCACTCAGGAGATGACCCTTACACATGCGGTGCATTGTGCTGGAACTAGAAGTAAGGGATAGTACGAGAAATTATATATTCACTATTTTACAACACTACTTTTTGCACGTTGTTTGTTTTATAGCAGTGTTGTAGCACCTCTGATGTCTAGGAGACGTATTTAATTTTGAAGCTTCCTTTTAGTAGCCATTTTTAGTAATAATTTGACTTCGACAGTGCTACACAATACCGACGAAGGCGGGCGTTCTGATGTGCCTGTGGATTGGACACAGCTGAAGCCGTCACTGTTCAGTAACCATGAATTTTTCGTTTTGTAGTCAACGTGCAGACTACTTCGACCATCGCCACCCTCATTTAAAATGTCAGAAAATTTGTGTGTGGACCATCATATATATTATTAAATGTCCTTTTATTTCCTACGTATTTGAAAGAATTTTAATTTTGTATATATAAATATATGAAAATTAATATTTTAAATTACATATTGCAAACATAATGAACAAGTAAAATACAGAATAAAAAAAAATGTTGATTTTGTTTTAAGTACGAAGAATTTTTTTTTTTTTTTAATGTTCCTCTTTTTGCTTTTCGTATATTTTCACAGAGATACCGGTAGATTTTAATGTTTAATGAATCGTTAAATGTTACTGAATCGCAACTCAGAATAGGGCATGTAAATATAATAATTCGCATGCTTTCTTTCGCCAGTAAATTTTCTTTAATTCGCGTAAAGGAAAATTATAATATTTATAAATATATAAGTAGTTTTATTTTTATTCAACCCCATCCAAAATTAATTTATTAAACTTTTCCCTTTACATTTCCATGCAAATTAATAAGTTTTCCCTTTAAAAATAATTGTCCTCAAAATTGGTTTAATTGTTTTGCGTTGTTTTTCTAATTTTTTATTTAATTAAATTTCTTATTTAAACTAAATAAACGATATGTGCAAACTAATTAAACTATTTTACTACACTTTTTTCATAACTTAAGCGATAACAATTTTTCTAAAACCACTTCTTATTACTTTAAATAAACATAGCCATTAAAACACAACACATTTCTGCATATACACAATCTAATGATAGTATTTTCAACACACACACACAAGCAAACACATATGAAAGCCTGATGATGACGATAATATTAAGAGTTACATATTCCTACTTACAGTCTAGAAAAGGGGGTATCTAACATGTGTCATGCTACATTTTCAATAATTACAGTGTCAAGTTCCCTAGGCCACAATTTAGTGCAATTACAGGGAAAGAAAAATAAATAGATACCAACCATGTAACTACCCAGTAATTCTTTCTTTTTTTATAAATACATAAACATTTATGTGCAAGTAAAAAAATATACTTGCTAGCCACATTATTTAAACGATAAAATTCCCTTGTTACTTCGTGAAGAGCAAAACTCAATTAAATAAAAAAATATGTAGAAAACAAAAAGGAAATGAAAATGAAAATGAAGCGTGGTATTACGAAATACTACGTTACGATACAGCTGTAAAATATGATTATAATACTATAGCTAAAAAAGCAACAAACATTATGAAAAAGACAAAGGCATTACACATCCCTGCATTATGCATTTTTTAAGCTTGGAACGATGAAATTAAAAGTGGCTATTTGTAAAATAAAATATAAAAAAAAACTATTTGCGGAACAGAAACAAATATTACTTTCACAATTCTGAATTATACAAAGCAAATGATAGCTGCCGAAGAGAACGTATACAATATGCCGAATAGTTTTCAGTAGCTTACGGTAATTCACAGAAAACATTTTACTTTTTTATTTTTAATTAACACCTTTAATAATATTTTTTTTTTAATATTTTAGCGATTAAAAGTTTAATCAATTCGATTAAATTATTAATTAATTTTTAGGCAAAATAAATAAGTAATTTTTTTTTTACGGAATACACAAAATTGAGGTTTATTTTTATTTAAATGCTTATCTGATTGATTTATTTTATACATGGCAACCCTCTTTATATCAGTATAAATTAATAATAATAATAATAATAATAATAATTAATAACATTCAAATTAAATTATATATTTTTTTTTAATTAAAATTTTTTTCCAATTTTCAAAATAATTAAGAAAATTTTTAAATTTTATAATAAAAAATTTTATTTGTATAGTCAACAATAATAATTTAGTTGATACTATTAATTTCTCATCAGGTGAAAATTTAATTAATTTTTTATTTAATATTACAAAATTTTTAACTAAAATTTAGTTTTATATTTTTCTGTTTAGATTGAACATAAAACTAATTGTCTGGTCAAAAAACTGACTCTGCACTGCATTTGTGCTACAGAGCGCTGATGAAATTTAGCACAGATACTCAAATGTTTCAAATCGGCATTCACCGAAATAATAGTGGATAAAGTAGCATATATCACAATGGCAATAAGTGGGCGTTCTCGTTCGGGGAGTGTTCGCCACATAACATAACATATATGATGCATCTGAGTCTGTTGGATCGACTATGCTAAAATTTTTACTTATTCTTCTTTCAACTTGTCGACATGTTTTTTTAACATATATCATGTGTATTTAACATATATCTTAGAATGTACTGGATTCTTTGCAAGATTACTATATATACTATATATCAATATATCAAATTACAATATACCTTCGTGTATAGAGAACATAACTAAGAGTAAGGGTAAACTAATGTTCAGTTGCAGCTTTGCTTAGTTAATTTAGAAACTCCTTAGAAATGCACACGCAATTTTTACATACGTTATCTGGAAAAAAAAAACTGCATGCTGCATAAAATGTGTTTAGTTTAAAAGAGTTTTTGGTAGTCGAGACAATATTCGCATTTCAAAGTCATTAATATATCTGGCTTTCACAGATCATTAACGCTGAAAGATGTTTCAAAAACTAATTAATTCATCAATTCAATTCTTTTATATTTATCTTTTTTTAATTTTTTATTAAAAAAAATAATAATAATAATAAATGTCTGCAATTGCTATGTACAAGTACGGGAAATTATGGATATGTTGTCGTAAAGGTACACTTATCCCAGCCCTGTCATCTAACATGTAAATTTCGTTAAATGCAAATTCATAAGCGCACATATTAAAGTATTTCACCAGCAGCTGCTTATGCATTCACCTAATACACGCTTCATGAAAGCAAACTAAAACGCATACAAACACACATACATACGTGCTTAGTAGCCATATAGAGTTGTATGTTTCATATTAAAACTTTATTTTAGCATATGCGACATCTCATAATATTAATTTCAAATGCAACGAAACTGAAAAAAAATTAAAAATCAAATGAAACTTTTCCATGTTGCAGTTTAATAAGAATTTTATTTTTCTACATTTTTCCACATACAATTTCGAGTTACTCGCATATAAATTACAACTACTAAAACAATAACGGCAATAATAACAACAATGGAAATCTATGGTACAAACTTAATAAACCGTTGCCATTTCTGACTGACTTTAAGTACAAAAAAGAAAACAAAACAAAATAAAACAACCAACCACCAACAACAACAAAAGCACAAACAAGAATAAACAGTAGACGTAGCAAAAAGGTTCTCTTACAAAAATGGTAATACGGTTAAATGGTAAAGATGTAAATTTACACACCATTAAGTCGTTTACAAACACTTAAGCCATCTTCTCTGTTCCACTTTATTGCCAATACTGCATTCAATATAACATGGGGCAGGCAACAACGGTAGCAAATGCGAAATTAAAAGAAGAGGCCCGTTTCAAAATGGAAATTTTGACAAATTTTTATTTAGCGATACAAATTTAAGTTTCGCTACCCAAATGCTACCAACGAGATCTGGTTTTTATTGTTGGTCGTTCTAATAGTTGGTCGACCGTAATAGACTTTGAATTGTGCAAGTTCATGTTAAAAAACTTATGATATTCAGTATTGCGTTGTGTAACCGCTTCTTTTAACTTTAATTTTTTTTTTTTATCTGGGACCAGCACACAGGAGATGACCTCTACACATGCGATGCATTGTGCTGGAACTATAGGAAAGGGATAGTTAGGGAAATGACAGGAGGTGAAGATAATTTAATTATTTTACAGCTTTGCTTTTGTACGTTATTTGTTTATAGCAATGCTGAAGCTTCGGTTTAGTAGCCATTTGTATTATTATTTTACTTTTCGCCGGTGCTACACAATACCGACGAAGGAGTGCGTTCTCATGTGATTGTGGATTGCTATAAGCTGAAGCCGGTGTTGTTCAGTGACCAATGACTATGCCTTCGCCACTGAAAACTTACGACAACAACTGATACACAAAGACACACTAATGCACATCAGAAAAATGCGAGATGTTGTTTTTTTTTTATACTATAATTTTAATCTGAAACTGGGGTTGAACGCAGGTCTGTTTTTGTTTTGTAGTCAATGTGCAGACTACTTCAGCCATCGCCAAATAGAAATGCACTTTTAGCCACTCCCTTATTTTCTAATATGAATAAAAATAAGATATAAAAATTTTAAAGAAGTTTTCTTTCCGACTCAAAGAATTGGCAGCGAATCGTACTACGCATAACAGAGAGAACTCATTTTTCAGCCGAACAATGCGATTGGGAAATAAACTCCCTTTAGAGGTATTTTCTGTCACTTTTGATGTGCGAAAATTTAAATCCAACACTACTCGCTCTATCCTCTTTGCATAATTCCATTTCCTAGTTACAGTACCATGCACCCCATGTGTAAGAGTCATCCCCTGAGTGCTGGTCCAAGATAGAAGAAAAAAACTTTGAGAGTATCACCGGCTTTTCTGTTCTTCTTGTCTATAACTAACTTTCAGTGTAGGGCTTCTGTTAACCTAGCAGTTATCTTGTTGACTGTAAAAGCAGAAAATCGTGGGTTCCGAAGTGTCTATACTGACTACGTCCTCCATCGTCTGCATTTGGCCAATAACTTGATGATAATCAAAATGTCGCCGACGTAAATAAATTTGCTTAAAAAATTACTGTGTCTACATAACTAGTTACAGTGCATTACATACGTAGGCGACATCCCCTGGAAAATGGTGTAAGGAAAAGAAAAAAGAAGAAGCCTGTGTATTGTCGATTATTAGTCTGTGATTGCTACGTTATAGAACTAGCCAGCGAAAAAAGTGCTTCCAAAGACGTCGATAAGATCCTGAACTTGTGATCCGGCAGTAGTGCAAAATCGAATTAGTTCTTCTTTTTTTTATATAGGGTTGTCGTTTGCCGAAGTTCTCTTTTCTAATACCGATTCCTTCAATTCGAAGTATTGCTCGTGATGCTACGTAAATCTACATGTTTTTATTTGTCTTACGGAGCTATGAAAAGTTGCTGCTCGATCTGCTTTAATCTTATTATTAAGATGGAGGTTATGATGACATGTTCCAATTATTAAGAAGGAGATTATGACAAAGTTTCAATTCCATTAAAATTCTAAATTAATTAAATTTGTTTTATTGAAATGAAGTTATATTTTATTCTTTATTATTTCATTTTTTTTACGATTAAATAAATAATAAAGGCAAATGCTTTATACATATGCACAAATAACAAATATCATAAATAAGCAGACATAAACGAATTGTGTGGAATAAAATCACTTTCATGTTAATTTTCTGGATGCCATACTTACTGACTTCATGAGAAGGCATAAAAATATACTGTTATTGATATTTCAGAAGTAGGAATGATATGTACAGATTGACTTCTTGAGTACGTAAAATAAGCTGACGATATTATACAACATCTCCAGCTTTTACACTAATATTGTTTACAACTGACTACGGGAAATATATTTTCGAAGAACCTATTTTTTTCAGAATCTGCGGTCTACGTGGAAACCGAATCCCTAACTTCCAGATTGACAGACTAATGATCGCGGAGACACCGCATGGAATTTTTAATGTTGAAAATAATAAGAAAGTTAAGTTTAATAAAGACTTGTAGTTCTTTTACCCATAAAAAATTTAATTTTTGCAAATAGAATTATCCTGCCCCTTTCATAAGAAATTTATAATGACAACTCTGAATGAAACTAAACAAACATCATAGAAGTATTAAGTTGATAAACAATATGAAAGCAACAAGAAGGAAAGAGCAACAGTCTGTTAAATATGTACTCTAGAGTGTCCCTTAAGCGTAAATGTTGGAAATCTTGAAACGGTACGGGTAATTTTTTTTTTATTTCAATTTCATTTTTACGCCCCCACGAGTACTCGCCTTCCCTAAGCGATGACGCCTTAAATTCCGAAATATTCGGTTTTTTGAAACTTGAAAAATATTAGTTTTGTTGATTTTGGTGAAATAAAAGCAATTAATAAATAAATATTCGTATTGTATCGATGATTGGGAAAGGAGAAAGCAAAATAAGACACCCCATACATTTGTACTGATTTTTATTTCATCAGAGTACATCAGCGGTAACCATAATTTAAAGGATTTTTAATTTCAAACGCATTTTCAATACGAATATTGCGCCTAAATAAAATTAGCTCCTTTCCTCCTGCTTGCGCCAGTAGCAGCCATGTACCAGAAAAGCTATCCGTGTTAAAAGCTGTGGTTTTATTTAAACTTTATCGAAGAGTTGCCAGTCATGACCTACATTTAATACAGCTGAAATCTCTTCTTTTCCACTTGCATAATTTAAATTAGGTACTGCAATAAATAATCAGAAGTCTAAGTCCTTCTTCTTTAACATTTTGTGTATTTTTTGCATACAAAACTTTTCCATCCCAATGAATTGTGACCATTTCAAAGACATTATTTTTGAAATATACTTTAATTTTTACGGTACACTCTCTTCACAAGTGTTCTTATTCTTATTCTTCTTATTGTAATTCATTTACA
Source organism: Dexiosoma caninum (assembly GCA_963924685.1). Taxonomy (NCBI): domain Eukaryota; kingdom Metazoa; phylum Arthropoda; class Insecta; order Diptera; family Tachinidae; genus Dexiosoma; species Dexiosoma caninum. The sequence goes on from OZ004725.1 coordinate 91,682,879, forward strand.
TTATGTCCAATTATTTCTAATGCTGATTCCAAAATCCACACGCTGTCACGCATATCAAGGGCAGCCACAGAATTCGGAGAAAGTAAATCCCTTTTTACTCTTTTTGCACATATAAAACATTTACTTCCTGAAACTGAGGACTATGATCTTGCTGATTTTCAACTGAATTGATGGATGATGACTCTGATGAGAAACTAGAATTTGGTGATATTTTCCTTTTTTCCTTTAGCTGCCTGTTTCATTCTGCTAATAACCACGGGGAGTGCAACTCTCTTCTCTTCGCCATAGATTGCAATCCATTCATTGAGCATGGCTCACCAGGTTATTGCAGCCGTTACGAAAACGATTTTTTCTTCCTCGATTTTTATTATCCTTAAGGAATCAGCAGCAGCCCAAGTGGCCTGGAACCTTTACATTTATATCCAGCAACCTGCCGACCTAATATAATCTAAGACATCAGCCTGTGCTTTGTTGAACAGATGGTTCAAGTACTTGATTTTTTTAATTTTACCAAACTCCATATAATTTAACTAATTTTTCCACACTATTTCTTCATATTTCAGTGCGAATTCTAGCTTTTCCTCTTCCTTATTTTATCTTTGTATCTTTGTTTCCATATTTTAAATATTTTTTATGAGATACAAACTTAAAAAAAAGCACAATCTACAAAGTGGCTAATTGCTGCAGTTTCATTGACGTTCTTAACGTTTTAAGTAGTCGTAATAATAATCACCCCTATAGTCAATACTTTTCCCCTCGAAATATATATTCTCTTTCCCTAAATTTGCAATCGTGAAAAAATGCCCCGTGAATAATTCCATGTTAAAATAAAATTCCCTTTATCGTGAATAATTTTTTCCCTTTAATGTATTCATTTGATTTTTGCTGTGGAATTTCATACAAAATGTGAGTAAATTTTTCTTTTATTTATATATTTTGATAAATATAATTTTAATTATATTATTAATTGACCTTTTTCCTTATATTTTTTGAAATATATTTATTAAGCTTGAGGTCTTTTTTTTATTTTATTTTGTTTTATTATTCGACATTTCGTTAACAGCTTGTTAACATCATCAGGAATAATTATAAAATATCGAATAATAAAACAAAATAAAATAAAAAAAGACCTCAAGCTTAATAAATATATTTCAAAAAAAAAAAGATAAATATAATTTTTTTTATATCAAAATCGGCTATTATAATGGAAGCATACGTAAATAATAAATAAAATGCAAACCAACAGACGACCAACTGAGTGTGTTTTGTTACAGTATACGATAATATCGCGACCCAATTCTAGAGTTCCCTTACAGATTAATTTAAGCTGCTAGTACATCATAGTTCCAAGTCTAAACATTTTATTTAATTCTTTTGAGTAATCTTACTTTTATTTATTATTCTTTAGGTCTTTTAGTTCTTTATTTTACACACTTTTGTTAATTATTGCATTCATTGTTCAAATGCAATAATTTTTACGCGAATTAACTGGCCCCTGAATATTTAAAAAACAATTTAACACTTATATATATGTACATGTCGGAGTTCCTTCTAGGTCTGTTCAACGTTCCTGTAAGACCTATCCGCAATTTCGAACTCTTGGCATTGAAATATCACCGCACTGTATATGCTACTAATGATTCTTTTCGCCGTGCATGTGTCAATTTTAATAAATGCTACCACGTTATGGACATATCTGAGAGTAATGACGTTTTCAAAAGAAGTCTTACTTTATTTCTAAATTGCTAAATTAACTATTTTTATACTGTTTTACTTAATCGCATTTAGTCAGTAAGGGTGTAAAAATCTATTGACCTAATAAAGAAATAAATAAACATATGTATATGTAAACCCACGAATTTTTTTTTCTGGGAAAAAAATTCCACGTGAACTTCATGATACCAATCTTCACCTCAAGGCGAACGAAATTTTTACGTGAACAAATATTTCACTTCTTATTCGCGATAGCCGTGAATTAGATTTCTTTTCCGATTGAAAATAAAAGTGGTTCTTTCTTTCTCATTCTCTTATTTATCATAAAAGTAAACAAAAGAAAACTTTTTTAACTCCAAACGGGCTCGGCTGTAACCAATCCAAACGCACCGGCGAAGTAAAATAATTATTAAAAAAGGCTACTAAAATCGAGCTTGAAAATTTAATACGTCTCCTTAACATCAGAGGCACTACAACACTGCTATAAAACATTGAACGTGCAAAAGCAGACTTGTAAGATAGTGAAGCTTCACCTCCTGTCATTTCTCCTACTACCGCTATCCTGAGTGCTGGTCCAAGATAAAAAAAAAAGAAGATAATGGCAAAAACGCATATCTTATATTTTAAGGCCACGTCGCTAAGAGAGAAGGCGTGGTCGTAGGGGCGTATTCAAGTTAAATAGAAAAAAACTGAGGGTACCCTGAAATATAACTGAATATAAAAAAATAACGACTTGTTAAGGGACACTCTAATGTACTCGTAAAAATAGAAATTCTTTCTATCGGGTATGTAAGCCTGCCTCTAAACCACACACTATCATGTTCAATATTTCTCGGTTACACATTAAGAAATAACAGCAACAACTTACACACACACTTAGCCACTGCTAGTGAGCTGCACAACAACCAGCTCACGTCGGTTACACTAAAGTGATATTAGCATATGTAAATTCTTTTAATAATTTTAACTTTCTCTTGTGTTCCTTCCTCCATATCCTGTTGTTATATTTAATCGTTTAGAAAATGTTTATTAAATACTCGACGAAATAAAAACTGAAAGACGTTATTAACATACACGCACACACATACACATACACATACCCACCCAGAGACATCCTTTGAAAACTATTACAATTACTTGAACCAAACATACGCGTGCACAGATGTATTTACATATGTATAAGTACATAGGAAAATAAGTTTTTTTTTTAATTTATATGCAGAATTTTTCGCTTTCACAAGTGCAGAGAACCCTGCTGATACTGCACGTAATAATTGAAATAATCTTAATATTTTAAGTCTTTATCATCATTTGCATTTAATTGTATAGTATTTTGGCTGACGTGGTGCTCTAATGGCAAATTGTCATCCAAGACTTAAATACAGAAATATTTTCCTTAGCTAAAGTATGTTGTGAAAAACAATCCCATAACCCAGTAAACAAACAGCTACAATGTTGACGACGACGCATGCAATGAGTTGTTTGTTCAAGTTCATCAAATGTCTTCTATACCCATACCGTAAGTGCCTTAAATAGCGGATTTACTTTTAGAAATGTAAGCGAGATGAACTATATTGAGCTCTCATAAGTTTAAAATAGAAAAGTATTGGTACTGACGGTATAACAATCAACTTTCAAACGATTTTATCTCTTCTGACCCATATTCTAAATTTACATTCCTTTCCATTCTGCTGAATGATAATTTACGACAAAGTGAAGATTGCTGTGCCGAGAATTTTAATATTTTAAACGAAGTAGGACTATGTTATTCAGTGGAAATTAATGTTATTCAGTGATTGACTCATGACTTACAAAATATTGGGGTTAACGGCGAATTGCTTCATTTCGTATCGTAAAAGTCTCAGGTATTCATTTAAATAATAAACGAGTTTTGAGAATCATATTAAATTTGCCTTTAGAAAGTTAATATTTACATCACGAAGATTATATGCATTTTTTTCCCTATTTAATATAAAAAAATATCATTTTGTATATTTTATAATCTGAAAAAATAAAAAAGGAGATATAAACGAAAAAGTTATTAAAAATTTAAAGCCCATGGTGACTTTTGGGCCATCCTATTGTACACACCAGGGTACGCATTGACAGACTTATGTGCAGCACATGTGATGCAAACTCCTACCAAATCCGTACCCTGATCCACACATAACAAAAATACGATCCAATTGAGAACTTTCTCCTGTTTTGAAGTCGATTAATAATTTCAAAAATTAAAGAAACAAATTAAATTTTATTTATGTATGAATATAATTTTTCTTCCTCTGACCCTGAAAATTAAAATTGATAATATTATTTTATATAAAAATATGGAAAAGAAATTATTTATGCACACTTATTGACAATGAGATCTTCTTAAGAATAAACAAATCTACAAAATACTAGGCCATGTATTTTTAATTTGATAAGAAATACTATTATTAATAGTACTTCTTGATGTGGCCATGTAAGACTTTAATGCCTTTAAGAAATTTAGGACACCCCAAATGTCACTTATTTATTTACTATTTGCCAGTAAGATATCCTCTAGTTATAAACATATTTAATTTATTTTCCTCACATACATACATATGTATATAACACTCATACATATACATAATTATGTATGTGTCAACAGTTGTTTATGGGAATGGTCATACAAGAGAAGGAATTCAACTTAATAATGCAAAAGTCATACAGTGAATTTTAATTTGCAAAATTTTCTTTTAGATTTTTTTTCATTCTTTCAAGGAATGTTGTGCCTGGTCTCTTGTAAATGTGTGATGAGCTCTGATAAGCTTAATTTTTTACACGTGTCACGCATTTTTTGATGTAGTTTTTTTCTTCTTTTTTTCTCTCAATATTTGCTTCTTTTGGTTTGTTAATTTTCCTTAATAATAGAAAAAAAGAACTTAATAGTAAAAGTAGAAAACGTAAATTAAAAAGAAAAAATACTTACTTATAGGGTGACAAAAAATTGTTGCAGGAATTCTGCAGGGAATATTTCAGTTTGCGACAAAAAAACACCAAAAGTGAGTGTAATACATAATGAATGCGATTCAAAAGCTTATTTTGCTACTTTTGTGTTAGTTCTCCCGTAGTATTAGTATGTTAGTATGCCTTTGTTCAATATATTTATTTTAGGGTGGGCCCGTGGTATCTATTGTGCAATTAGAGAAAAGTTTTGCAGATGTAACAAGAATTTGTATACTTTTGGCTTTTGTTTTTTTTTTGTTATTATGTAATTTTCTTTACGTTACTTTTGCCCATATTTATCGAATGTTGTGCTGTGCGTATTTTTAATACTACACGTTTTTGAATATTTTTTTTTGTATAGCATACACCCAGGCTTATCTTTATTTTTATGACAGTGTATCTTATTTGATTGTGTTTTATTTAATAAAGTATGTGACAATGTGCGAGTATATACATATATGTATGTGTGTGTATGCATAGGAAATGTGCTGGTGTAAGTGCGTTTGCTACAATTTTAAGACTCATTGTTTTTCTACTCATTTGCATTGCTTTTAATATTCGTTTTGATTGTTTGAGGAGACTGTATGCATTTGTAAGCGTATTAATACGAGTTTTCTTATTTTATTTTTATTACCTTCTTCTTGCCGCCTAAATCTTGATAAGTCATGGATATACAATATGTGTACACAGTTACATACATTAGGCATATAACCAATGTTTACGAGAAATTTTAAATACAAATACATGGTCGCAAATATTGTACAAGTAATGAATGTCAAACTTATGGGTGATTTTGGTTCAAAAACATTCCGCACCAAACGCGATTTTTAGAAAATTTAAATTTTTTTTATATTTTTATTTTAAAATAAAAATGTTTTCGATTGTTATATGAAATAAATTTCAAATTTAAAGTATGTGAGGACCTATACAATGGCACAATTTTAATTGAATCCCCTGCTGCATGGTTTTTTGCTTCAATGCCTGAGAAAGTATTAATTTTTTTTTTTTTTTTGTAAAGCTGGTCAATGTTTTGTGTGGTGTTGCAAAATTATGTTTTTGAAAGTACGATCAGAAAATTCATCTTCGCTTCAACCATTACGAACAAAATTTACAAATACGATATAATTGCAATCGATATAGAGGAAGATCGAGAGTGCCAGTATAGTTCTACAATTCCATGAAGCATTACTGAGTATTTTGTTTACAATTTTTTTAATTCATCATAATTTTCTATCATATTTGTAAGAAAATTGTATGAAGTACTTCTGTTTTAAAATTTTTAATATTAAAGCAACATTAACTGAAGAAAACTACAGTTTTTTTATTGCATACACGGGATGGATACTTTCCTTAGCTGAATGAAAAACGTTGGGAACATTAAAGCGATTATTACTTATAGTAATATATGAAGAATACGTGTATAAAACTTTGCTTCTTCTAACCATTCTGCTGAAAAGAAAATAATTGCATCTTCATACTTTTTTATGCTCTATTCGATTATGCTCTGCCATATTTCCTATTTTTAAAATTTTTTTAGAAAGTTATATACCTAATATAAACACATACACACCCATATTCTTAAAAATACGTTAACAGTTTTATATCTGCTTTTCAGTTTTTATATTTTTCAATGCATTTAAATGCGAATTAATTTTTTTTTTTCGTTCTTCTATTCATTCTTATAACGTATCTGTGCATTTGCAGTTACATAATTTTTTTATCGTACTACCAACCAAGACCTTGTAATTACTTAGTATTCAGGAACGTCTTAATTTATTTATATAGTGATTGTGACATTTTTAGTGGTATAAATGTGTTTAATTAGTTATTAAAAAATGAATTTTGAGGAATTCTAATAATGTTTCTATTACACACTCTTATAAACCGCAAACTAATAAATTTTTATTTCAATTATTATAGAAAGCCTGAGAATATTTATTTCTTATTATCGACCAATCAGTTTACTGGCTTTATTCTCCAAAATATTTGAAAGAATAATTCTGAAAATATTATTACCAGTTTTGGAAAAACATTACAATTTTCCTAATTATTAATTTGGATTTAGGAGTAAACTACTCTCTTCAGAACAATGACATCGTATCGCTGCATGTTCAGCAATGTACAGCAAGCTTTTGACGGAGGATGACATAATTTTTTTCATTTTCTTCTCAAATCACACGGTAATCTGCTTTCAAAGGAGTCAACTGACAGTTGTCTGTTGACAGGCAGAGTGTTGCCATTTTAGTTAAGAGGCGTAAAATTAAAAAAATCAATGCCTTATTGACCCGCCCTCTTTTATTTGACAATTGACAGTAACTTTATATTTCATTTGTTTGGTCAGACTGTGAAATTCTGTTGACTATTTTAATCATTATTTAACTCCTGTTAAATGAAATGTGTTCGACACTTGTATACTTGGTAAAGGCATAAAACATGGAGTATGTAAAACAAAGTTGTGGTATTATTGTGTAGCATATACATATATCAGCTAAAAACAAACATTTCCAAGTTTTCTAAGTGAAATAAAATCTTCGAATTTTTTTGGCTGCTTGAATATACGTTTCAATTTCACTACACACAACTTTTCTGTCCATCTACGTGTAAAATTGTTCTTATTATGTCCCAAGCCATTGATTTGAATATATGTATACTACTGAACATGAACATACACACATGAATATAAAGAGTAAAGCTGATATTGATGGTATGTATGATAAGCGATGAGAAGGAATACAAACCAAAGAAATATTTAGGTGATTTTCAAATAATACCAATTAAGATACAATGTTATTGTTATTGCTATTGTTAACTTCCTGGTGGTATCTTTAATAACGACATACAAATAAATTAAGAAGGTATAACAAAAACAAATACTATGAAACTGAATTTCATTAGGAAATGTTATTAAACTAACACATAATTACGTTCACATTGAGTTTTATTTTTATTCTTATTTATTAGTTTGTTCATACAGACATATATATTATTGAATTTTACTGCATGAGTTTCATGCTACCAAAATTATTCCCTCCCATTAAACGATTGATTAAAAATATTAGGTAAACAGCCAGACTGAAGAAATTTATGAGACGGTAATTAAATTGAAAACATGTGGTATGTGAAAATATAATTAATTTTTGCCAATTTCCAAAAAACTTTTGAAGTTACTCCTCCATATTTTGTAATCCATTCTAACAGCTTTCAGAAATAAGTTGACAACTAACTAAAACCCGGTGTGCTTCGCTGCACCTATTTAAATTTCAAAAAAGTTCAATATAAAGCATTTTTTTTTTAATAAATGTTGCACATCTGTGATTATGACATAAACTACGTCCACTTGTTTAATTCCGCCCACTTTTTCACTGATGATTTGTACTGGCTATTAAGTTACTCAGACGAAGTACAGAAACATTAACTTTAATCGTTCTGAAGATGTAATGAAATCTATATTTAGTTTATATAGGAGGTACCAGGCCAGGTACCAGGTTCAGAAACTTTCACTTTAGCCGTTCTCAAGATATACAAATACAGAAATATTTTCTCTGTATGGGTGTGATAACGAAAATGAAAATGAATGAAAATTTCAAGAAAATCGGTTCTACAGTTTAGCTGTCCATAAGGTACAAACACACAAGCATGTCATTTTTATACTATGTATATAAGTTAAGCTGGCTATTAAGTGTAAAGGTAAATGGGCCAATAAAAACTACTTTTCGGAGAAACTATTGCTCAGAGCTTGCAGAAAGTGTGATTCCTATATCCAATACACTCACATAAAATGCGTTTCTTTAACAAGTGTTAAAAATCTTTGAAATCATAAACGAAAATAATAAAATTTGTTGTATTAACAACATGATAAAATGACTTTCGCATAATTAAAAATATTTATGAAATACGAGTAGTAACAGAATTTAATAATAATAATCGTAATAGGAATAGTAGTAAGAATAGTAATAAAAATAACAATGGCAAATACAGTCGACTCTAGATAATTTGAAATTCAAGGACCTAAAGAAAAAGTTAAAATAATCCATATTTCGAGTTAACAGGAGTATACTTGAAAGCTAAGCGCATTGTAAAAGCATTGCGATACTAAATCCAAAGATTAAATTTTGATGACACAAAGAGTACTGATGACGTATGTAGTAACATAAAATATACATATCGAGCCTTTGGTGCAATACCGTCGTAATTCCAAAAATCGTGAACTGAGAAAAATGCATTTGAAGTTTTGAGCCATCTTTTTGATAGTATTTTCGTTTACTAAAGTTATTTTTTTAAAAGTTTTTAAATAAAGAGGCATGTTTTGTAATGTTTTCTGTTTGTAAATTTCTTGTCATAAAGGAAATATTTCATTATTGCAAATAAATATTGTTGGAAATAGCTGGAGGCAATAAAGACATTTGCAGCTGTAGAATCTGAACAGTTAGAGATAGAACCAAAAAAATTTTTCCCTTTAGATATATATTTCCCCAAAGATCATTGCTGCATAACCAGCTCAAAAAATTTAAATTTTGAATTACTGCGGTATTGCACCAAAGACTCGATATGAATATACATGTTGCCCTCAACAGGTGTTGCAGCTTAAATGTTAATTTTTTCTTTACTCTAATCGAAAATAACTTTCACATTATTGTGATAAATTAACTATGAATTTAAACACGACTAAATAATCATTCATTCATTTGCAATAATTGTAGTTCAAATAAAAATCACTAATTAGAAAGATTTTGATTATTGTTTTTTTCAAAACCACGAACACATTAAAAAAACCAAATCACACACCACAAACGTCTGCGAGCAAGCTGCAATATCTATTTGAAGAGAATTGTATATAAAAGAAATGATTTTTTTTTATTTTATATTTTGCATAAAACATGCCACCAAAAATTAGTGTTCGCCGGGTACCATTTTCGTAACAACGGGAACAACATAATTTCATTTTGATTTTTCTTGGCGAAGGCCCGCTTAGAACCATTACTTTATGTATTCAAAAAGGCAAACGTATAAGAATGCAATTTTTTAACCATTTATACTGCTCTAAACAGTGAATTCCGTTACTTTAGTTCATTTCGTTGGCAATTTCGTAATCATTTGTTCCTACATATGCAATGCATTGAAGGCGAGAGCTTTTAGTGATTCTAAATTTCGTAAATTTTTTGCTGGAACAGCACATTAGAATAATTAAAATTATAGAGCGAAAAACAAACAGATTATAGCATTTCGGCGAGGGCAGGAAATTAAATGTATTAAATAATTTTCAAGGGACCTGGAAAACAATTCAAATTATCGCGAGATTCAAATTAACGAGTCTGAAATTCTTGCAATCAATTCCCATTCCCATTAACCACACATTGCAACATTTGACATCTGTTAGAGCTTCTGCAATATTTCATTCATCAATATTTACTCGAATACATTTTTAAATTACAGCAAGATGGAATTAATTATTGCTCGCAACATTGACAACATGACTTTTAGATTTCGAATCTCGTTGGCATCACGTAGTAATAACGTTAACAAAATTTCTTTCTAGGAATTAAATTACGAAAATTTTTTTGTCGCACAAATGAAAAAATATAAAACTATGAGAATAAGATATTCAAAAATAATAATACACATATACAGTTGAGCTCACAAAAATAAGAGTAACCTTCAAATTACGAAAAAAAACCACATAACTCTTACATACATGCACGTAAATATACATGCAAACCTTTATCATACTGTATATATCTTTTGTTATTGACATTAAGACTTTAATTTTGCTTCAAGAAGAAACTTCTCTCTTTCGAAAAAATTACTTATTGACAAAATTTTTCATTTTAAAAACATATTCTTTTCAGCAAGTATAGGATTTTTTGGGTGAAATATGCCAAAGGAATATTTAAATTATAAAATTCGTTTTTCACACAACCATAACTGCATATTTACTTCACCTATTTGTGCTTAACTGAAATAAGTAAAATGCAAAAAACATAAATCAAAACAATGTGGTAAATGAAACAAGTGATAGCTCACAAAACAACAAATATATTTAATCAACAAACTGCTGTTTATGTTTATGGCAAAAAAAAAACCCAAAATTCAGTTGGTTTCTATGGTTATGGCACTGACGTTATGTGAAGTCAGAACGGCTGTTTTGTGTGGTATGGTTTTGCACGTTTTATTTAACTTTAGAGAAGAACATTTTATTTATTATTTTATTTCGCTGACGGTCAAATGCCAAAGGCCGGTTGTGATGTACATTAGCAAGGAGACTGATGTATGAAAACCTATGGAAATGCTTGCATATGTCACATAATGTCGTAGTAAAATTTTATTTTCTACAGATTTAAGACGTTACTGTTACGTAGCATTTCGCTCAAACAAGCACTTCCATGGGTTTTCATACATCAAATATCATGGCTTGATGCAACTACATCAACGTTACGCTTGGCCAAATGAGCCTTAAGCACATCAGCGAAATTTTTTTTTTTGATGGACGATCATCTGGTTGTAAAATCAAAACTCTAACTACTCAGCCAATAGCACCATTGCTGTTAGCATTACACATCAGATACATTTTAAGACTCACGGCTGGCTTAAGCCACGATCATCAGGTTGCAGACGATCATCAGGTTCATGTGCCAACTACCCACTTTAATGCACCTATTGAAAAAATTTGCATTTTTTAAAAAAAAAAAAAAAAACTAAAACATATCTTTCATTTAATTTTTTACATTCTTAGTAGAATTACCTTCATCAAGGCTTATAAAAGGTTTTTGTCATTCTTTTTCCCTTACACTGTAAATAAAAATTTTAAATATTTGTCTGAAGTTAATTTAAAAAAAAAAAGAAAATTGGTTTTTGTTTATAATGAAAATATATTTTTTTAAAATTCACAATATAGAAAAAGTTCTTGTCAATGAAAATTCAAAATAAAAATATTAACATTATTAATAAAAATAAAAAATAAAAAATATAAAAATAAAAAAAAACATAATTAATAAAAATATTCGTAAAAGGCGTTTCAGACTTCCGAACTTTGGCAGTTGATAACGGCCATCTTGTTGAAGCTGCATCTGTCAAATTAGTTGTCATATATTCAGCATGTTTCGGCAAATCATGATGGACAGATAAAGCATTCAACAACACGTACAAATAATAAAATTGTTTTTCTATTCTGGTCGTTCAACGTACCGCGCGTTTCGCCAATTTTGCGGTCACCATAATATTCCTACCGGTAAGACTATTCGCAATGTGGTATAGAAAAACAAGTCCACTGGTTCAGTAAACGATTACGATACGCCGACGATACGCAAGATCTACCGAAAACATCGCCGCTGCCCGTGCAAGTGTCTAGGATAATCAGAGGCAGTGGATTTTGCATTGAGAACGACGTGTCTTTGCTGAAATGGCCCTGGAGCAGTCGTCAACTGACACTGATTTTCATCGAAAAATCATCTTCAGCTATGAGGCCCTTTTCTGGATGAAAGGGTACGTGAACAAAGAAAATTATAGAATTTGGGACGATACCAATCCACACGAGAGCCAAGAGCGTCCAATGCATTCCGAAAAAGTTACTGTTTGGTCCAAATTTCTCTGAGTACGACATTTGACAGGCATTCACTGTCAACGGCGAGCGCTATAGGTCGATGATTACCAACCTATTTTGGCCTGAATTTTATGATCTGGACACCAATAACATGAGGTTTCAACAGAACGGCGCTACGTGCCACACAGCTCATGACACATTGAACTTTCTGCAACAGCAATTTTTGGGTATGCTCATCTCACGTGGAAGTGATGTGAACTGTCCACCGAGATCGAGCGATTTGACCCCGTTCGACTTTTTCTTGTGGGGTTTACTTAAGTTACAGTTTGATTTATGCGCCAGAGTCATAGATAATTGAACATTTCGAATGTGCTCCATCCAGAGAAACCGTGGCAGACATTTGTACGATGTTATATTCCTCACATAGTGGTATCTATAGGCCTTTCAAACGAATAAAAAATACCGATGATATCTCACACACATTGTTTTATTTAAATTTAAAGATAGAAAGCGCTTAATGAAAGAACCTGTATTTCTCATTTTCATAACGCATTCTATTGAATTTATTTTTGACATAACCGCACGACTTTCTTCGTTGGTCAGTCACACCCTTTACTGGTATTTATTCATTATTTTTTAAGACATTTTATATTGTTTTACAAATCAAAAATCCCATATTTTGTCAATAGTTCCAAAGCAAGAGTTCGTAATCATAATGTCCTCTGTATGTTGCTGCTTAAACATTTTTGTAAAATTCGTGAAAATATCGCACATCTACCCTTTTAATAGAGCACAACTGTATAAATGTATTGTTCAAGTTACAGAGAATAAAGATGTAAACAAAATTATGACTGTGTCGTCGTCTTCTTTATACTTTTATTTAACTTTTCCCACTTTTTGTTTTCATCTATTCATTTTGTCAAAAAGTAAAACTTCGTAACCTCAGAAACATATTGCTATTTTATTATTGTCCATTTCTATTGCTGCTTGTGCTGCTAACAATTTTAGTCTTGCAATCTGTGAATAGTCATCAACTTGCGTGCGGACTTAAACGGGATTACGCACTACTGCTGGCTTGTATTTATGTTTTATTTATAATTCTACGAATACATACACACACATGTTATTTGGAAAACCTGCATTTTCTCCAATATATTTATGATCATTCATATGCACGTACACACAAGCACATGTACACACATATTTAATATACATATATGTACATACATTTGACTTTTTATTGTTCTCCCTGCTTTTCATTCAGCTGGTGGAATTATATTAAAAATAGAAACTACGACAAGAATGAAATAAATAAGCAAAGAAATGGAAAAATAACGCTAGAAAGCACTTGCTTTAATATCAGATAGAAAATACTATGGAAACTGATTTAATAATATAAGTTTGTCAATGCGTCTGTGTAAAGATCCTAATAAATTATATGCAAAGGATGTAACATACAGTCTTGACCTATTTTTATTCATTTTTTTTTGTTGCTAAAATAAACAATGGTCGACCTATATTCAAACTATGGGAAAGGATTCCTTTGGGCCGGAGACACTCAGTCAGCCAGAAAAATACAGTGATTGCACTAAAAATTTTCCTCTATTTATAATTTCTCATTTTAGCAATCGCAACTATCCGCTACTTACAGGCAAACAAGCCACAGGTAGTCAGCTCTAGAACATGAAATTTAAAAGAAAATCTGATTAGAAATTTTACGAAAGGACGGACTGGCCGGTTAACTGCTGGCGTGCTAGAGGCAGATTTTTCCAATATAATTTGAAAAAATTTTTTTATTCCGCTTAACGTAATGATGACAACAGAGTTGCGCTAAAAGATTGGATCATACGAATTTTGAAAATTAAAAAAAGCATCCATTTGGTATAGCATTTCAATATGTTCAAAAATATTCAATATACAGCAAAAGTCGATTATAAAGAACTTCATGGGTAGAGCATGAATAATTCGTTATAAGAAAATTTCGTAATAACCGCAGAGCCATGCATAATGAAAAACATTTTTATCACTGGATTTGAAACCGGCAAAAAATACTTGGATGTCATGAAATCCAATGCCTTCGGCTTTGTTATTGGAAATAAATCAAGCATGTGACAGCTGTTGTTTTCTGACTGAAAATAAATATTGTAGCTAAATGCTTCATTTTTCATTTTGTTTCTTCTACATTTCGATTTTTTGTTAAAAAGTAAGTTAATTAAAGTTTATAGAATGAAAAAAAATGGTATTTTCATATTTTTATTTCCAAAAAGTCGTGGGTTCGAGCTCAGTTTCAGACTACGTCATAAAACCATCTCTCATTTTTTTCTGAGGTTTGAAATGTCACTTCCTGTCATGTCCCTCAATACCCTTTCCTTTAGCTCCTGAATGTTGGTCAAAGATAAAAAAGCAGCAAAATGTTATGCATTACCTCCATCCTCGCAATTGGATTAGTTCTCATAGTACCTGTGATGCACAGACATGCAAGTCTTTATCTTTATATATATACGGTGGGCCAAAAGTAATAACCCGCGGCATAAGTAATCACCCGAAGTCTTTTTGCTGTAATTTTATTTAATAAAAACCTTTGGATCTGCATGTATGGTCATCAACTCTGGCGGCGGTCACTTAGTCCATATCATGAGCAGTGCCAAAATTTGTCTTAAAAAACAAAATACAGCCCCGGGTGATTACTTTTGGCCCACCCTGTATAAAAATTAATGTGTGTTTGTCTGTTTGTTTGTTTGTACCTTATAGGAGCCCAAACCGCTGGACCGATCTTCCTGAAATTTTAACACCATATAATTGGGACTCTTGATTGAATTATAGGCTACTTTTTTTAATCACGCCCACCTTTACGCCTACTTTTTTAATTATGCTACTCCTTCCACATGGTTATTTTATATTTATATTTTTATATTTTATAATATAAACGAGCTTAACTTTGCCATTTGTGGACCAATCGCGATGACATTTGATACACTTACACTGCCCTTCCGAAACGTTCAAACAGATTTTAATGAAATTTAGAACATGGATAGATCTGAATCTAAAATTGCTCATTGGTAATGCACATTTTCAAAAGTAGGACCAGGAAGGCGATAGGGGGAAAATTTCGGCCTCTCTAAAACTTCATAGCCGATTTGGATGAATTTTAAAACTTGGATGTATTTGAGTTTAAAAGATACATTGACAATTGTGCAAGTCCGGGAAGGTTATAGACTATTACTTTCTTTAAAACTAGGACTACGAGGGAAAAAGGGGCAATTTCCACGCCAGCGAAATCGAACCGATTTTAATGAAATTTAAATGTATTTATGTGTTTGCGTCTAGAAGGACACATATGCTACATACATATATATTTTTAAAATGGAACCAGGAGGCGACATAGGGGTAAGATATGCTTTTCCGAAACTATATGACCGATGGAGATAATAACGGGAGCGAAGCCGCGGGTAAACGCTAGTATGATATAAAGCTTCGAAATGGCTATTGTCTGCTTAATTTTTCTCCGTCATACTACTGCCCCATATAGTGATTTGATTGGTTTAATCATTTCGCTGTAGATCCATTTTTTATCTTGAACCAGCACTCATGAGATGATCCCTACACATGCAATGCATTGTGCTGGAACTAGAGGATAAGAATAGTAGGCGAAATGACAGGAGTTGAAGCGCTACTATCTGATAACTCTGCTTTTGCACTTTCTTTATTTTATAGAAAATGTTTAAGCTTCGTTTTAGTAGCCATTTTTAGTAATTGTTTTACATTGCCGACTATACTACACAATACCGACGAAGGAGGGCGTCCTAATGTGATTGTGGATTTGTGCACATTCAGTCGTCACCATCCTAAACTCATTGTGAAGCTTAGGCCCCTTGTTTTACCCAAGAGTTTTTTGGTTTTTGAAAAGCCCTTTGTCACCTTCCATATGATTCCATTAAGATGAGTTTTTTTAATCTAAAGTAATGTCTAGATATTTAAAATCTTCTTCTATTTAATTTAATATTGCAACAGAAAGATCAAATTGCCTTTCTCTTGTAAATGATATCATGGTAAATTTCGTAGGGTTGATTGATAAATGTTCCTTCTAAGTGCATTTCCCTGTTAGGAAGTTAGAAACATAATAGCGTTTGTGTATTAAAATTTTATTTTTGTGGCGGATCAAGATGCATTCTTTTATTATCATGCACTGTGAAACGATCTGTCAAATTAAAGGCTTTTAAAAATTGCATTTCATTAAATGAAATACGAAGTTTAAAACGTTAGATTTTAATGCTTGCATAGTGTGCACTTTGAATTCGAACACTACCAGCGCCCTGCCTTAGTTTTCCTGTTTTAATAAATATTGTTATTACTTCATAAAAGTGGAATTGTTAAGAAAAAGACAGCAGTTAATAGGTTCTGAATTCTTTTGTTATGTCTGCATCTAAAAGTTGTGTTACTTGTAGGAACATACAAACACAGACGCATATACACACACACACACACACATATACACACTGAAATGCCTACATACGCTCTACAAGAGCGGTTTGTGTAATTTCACATATGTAAGTAGTACGTACACATACGTTTCCTATTTCCCATTTATACACTCTTTTATTATTATTTATTTTTATTTCATCACTAAACCGAAAGAGATAAAATTCTTAACAAAGGCAACTGGCAAGAATGGTTTACTAAAGAATATATAAACTGAAATGAAAACCCTGGCTTTTAAATGGATTAGTTATAAATATGTATATGTACGCATAAATACATTCACACGCCTCTTACCACACATGCACCCATATAATAAGCTAACATACATACATTCATACATCGTAAATTGTGTAGTGGCTGCAAGTTTTTCATAATGAAGCACATCAACAACGTCACTACAAGTGTAAATGTAGTTGCAGCATGTTAGTTGGTGTGTTTGAGAGGTAAATTTTTATTAAAACGTATTAAACAATGAAGAAAAATGAATTTTAATGAAATTTAATATATTGTTAATGAAACTCACTAAATCTGAAATATATTGTAAGACTACTTGTAGGAAAATATACAGTTATAATACATTCCCATCGTAAATGTTCTTCGTCATACAATACAAAGCCTTGTAGTGAGGTTTTTATCTTCATTACATTTTTTTGTGACGTTTCCCATTCCACAGTTAAAAGCAGTTTCTGCGATTTGAAAACACTTAACGTATTATTTTTTAATTTCCCACACAATTATTTCGTTATTTTCCCTGTCATTGCTTTTCTAGCTTCCGAGTATCTGCAGGACAATATATGTATTTCTGTTGAAAAGATGTTTAAACAATTCGATAATGAAAGTAAATGAACAATATTTTATATTATATGCCATGAAACATCTACACGCCTTGTTTGACGACTTACTTAGAGATTTCACAAAAACATTATTTTTTTTTCTGGCCAGCGCTCAGGAGATGTCCGCTATATATGCAAAACATTGCACCAGAACTAGCAAAATGAGTTTTGGGAAGCAGGACAGAGGGTGTAGTGTTTGCGGATATTTAACTTGAACTTTCCACTATCGCAATTGACAGTGAAGACTTCTGCAGGGTTTATCCCACATACGAATGGTTCTGCTAAAAAATCAATTTCCTCTGTAATGCGTAGTGGAACTCGCTGTTAAATCGACCACAAATGGATGCGTTCTCGGGGACAATCTAGTTCTATATAAAAATGCCCGAATTACGGGACGGAGTTCCCTGATATTTTGGAAGCGCATTCCATTATAGTAGCGATAAAACAGTGAGACACGTCCCACATTGCGCCGATGCTTCAGCCAGTTAATAGAATTTACCAGCCTACTCTCATCTCTAAGCCTCTTCGGTCTCTTCTGTACACGGTCGAGAACCTTCAAAATAGACTTTAAAGCGGCGATCCATACATCAGAGTTGTACTTTAGTTTCGGTTGGATAAGAAGATATAGACAGTAAGACGAATAGATGAAGTGAAGTATTTCTTACACCGCCTTAAAAACCCCTCCAGTGGTCAGTCCAAAGAAAGTTTCACTGAATTCTCATATCAAGAACATCAAGAGCTTCTGATTGCTTAATATCTTTACCATTCATAACTACAGATGACACAGTAATTTAAGTCATGCTCTTATGCATCTCAGATTGTAGCAAGATTCAGAGTACCATTCATATTCTGCCTCATGGCATTACTAATCGCCATGTTACTGCTACTGACGAAAGAATATGAATGGCAAATGCTACTATCAAAAGTGTAAGGTCGGTAAGTAAAATTAAAAATAAAATAAAAGAACATATGGAACCTTGCGGTACCCCTGAATTTATTATGAACTCGTTTGATGAGACCGGAATCTATTACAAGTCGTATAGAACGATTTTTGAGAAAACTCTATATAAATCAGTAGAAAGCATCAAGGCAATAAGTTGTGACAAAGGTCGATGGTACTGGAGGTCGATGAGTAAAGAGTTGGATTGTAAATACCTCACAACTTGATAATTTGCCATATTTTCAATCACTTTGGAGAGTGCCGAACATATTGCGATTGGGCTATAGTTTTCAGGGCTACTAGCATCCCCCTTTTTTCAGGCCGGCGTTACATTGGCACCCTTCCAACACGATGAAAATATACCGGTTTCCGATGCACACTGATGCAAGGCTAATGTAGGAATTTCTTCCGCTCCTGGAGGCTTGTTTCTGTTGAGGTCCTCTAAAACTTTTTTGACAGCACAAGTTAGAAAAAATATCTTCAGCATGGCCTCAGATACCCTTCCGAGTACGGGTAGTAGTTGATTGCTCTCCGGCAACTCCGCATTACATAGACCAATCCGTAGAATTGAAAATGGTTAAAAAAAAAAAAAAATTCAGAAAAAAATTATTTAAAATTCTTTTCTTGAAAACAAATATTTTTTCCTTGAAATCTTAAATCTGATGCTTTTCGCAATAAAATAGATAATTTTTCGAATTACCGGTCTCCGTGTTTCTCTGCCTACTTTTCTTTTCCAGCTCCTGTTCACAATAGACTCCTTCTGCTGGTATTACAACCGAAATACGAGTATATCGCTGTTGTTGTTGGCTAAACGCTACACATTCCAATTGACATAAATAACTCAACATCTGCAAATATATGCATATAGCTGTATACATATATACTCACATACATACACACATACTTGTACATATAAATTCTTTCATTTTATTTCGTTGTTGTCGGTATAACCATTTTAACGAAAAGTGGGTTTTGCGGTTGTACTTACTTGTGTTAATGGGAGCGTTTATTATCTACTTCCTATTTTATTTATTTTTTATTTTTTCGTTGAACATCTTAGAGAGCCAATGAAAATAAGGCCTTGTTAAGAAGAAAGAAATTTAAATTCTTTTTATACCAGAAGGAAAACGGAAATTTTTGGTTTTTTGCCGTTATATTGTGTTTTCTTTACGATTGTTATTTTCCGTTGACTTTTGTTAAACAATTTACAAGTAGCACAAACAAACCAAAAAATTAGGCAAAACAACCTACGTTTAGAATAAAATGTTTTAAAAAAATATATATATTTCCTCCCCTTAGAAAGGCATTTCATATTAAACAACAAATCATTGTTTCTGTTGCAAAGACAGACTTCTTTTTTTTACTGCTTAGAAACAGCAAATGCATTGTGAGAGTTACACTTTGTTTCATAATTTTCAAGTCACTTCTCGTATTAAGCATTTCTTATTAGTTTAGAAATGAATACCTAAACGTTTTTGTATTCTCTTATTTTGTTCGAAGAAAAATCATGATGCTTTTTTCGTAAAAAAAAAAAGAAACTTAAGAGATGTTGTTTCATGGCTGTTCTTTAAATTAAAGTTGACTCTAAAGGCGGTAGTAGATGGGTTCAAATCCTGCATCAGACCATGAAAACAAATGTTATTTTGTCTTATTTATATACCCAATTGCCGTTAAAGTAGTAGAATGTGTTTGCTAAGAATTTTTTAAATTAAATTATCGCCTGTACGTCTGTATACTAGATACGGTCAGCACACTAACTTCGGGAGGTACAATTATAAATTAATATATTAAATAGCCATTTATTTATTTTTGAAAATTATACATTTATATAAAATTAATCAGACTTTAAAGTGCATCAGTTAAAATTTTATATTTAAAATGAAAAGGTTTGTTGCGTAAATTCGTAAGCAGTGCTGAAGCTTCGGTTTAGTAGCCTTTTTTATTATTATTTTACTTCGCCGGTGCTACACTATACCGACGAAGGAGGGCGTTCTGATGCGATTGTGGATTGCTATCAGCTGAAGCCGGTATTGTTCAGTGACCAGTGACTATGCCTTCGCCACTGAACCCTTCCGACAACAACTGACACACAAAGACACACTAATGAGCATCAGAAAAATGCGAAATGTTGTTTTTATTTTATAATTTTAGTCTGAAACCGGGGTTAAACCCAGGTCTGTTTTTGGTTTGGTAGTCAACGTGCAGATTACCATCCATCGTGCCATCGCCACCCTCAACGTGCAAAAGCAGAGCTGCTAAAATAATTAAATAAGCTTCCCTCCTGTCGTTTCTCCTACTAGCCCTTTCCTATAGTTCCAGCACAATGCTTCGCATGTGTAGGAGTCATCTACTGAGTGCTGGTCCCAGATAAAAAAAAAAAATCGTAAGCGTGAAATTTTTTTTCTTAAATTTATTTGAAGTGAATCAGTTTAAAGCAGTGGTGCCCACAAGGAGAAATGAGAATGTATTGGTGATTGAAAATAAAAATGAGAATGAATTGGTGCTGGACGCTGTTAGCGTGTTGTTTCTGCAACCAGAAGGACCCGATTTCGATCCCCAACCCGCTCAAGTAATAAAAATTATTTGGGAGTTTTCTGTGCTACAGCTCTGTAAAATAATAAATCAAATGGCGGTCTTTAGATTAAAAAAATAATGCATTAAAATTAACATCAGAGACGCTGAAACTACATTTAAATACTTTTGTAAAAGTTTGTTTTAAATTTATTCGCCAAAAAAAATTTGGGATCGAAGTTAAGGCTCTCGATACGACCCTAAATTCCAATACATTTCAATAGAACTTATTTTTAATTTAAATAAAATTTCAAATCCAATGCCATACTCTGCTTCTTAACTTTTATTGACAGTTACACACAAGTTAGAATCAAACAGCTTAAGAAAGCCTCTGTATGCAGTTGATTCAGATTTAAAATTTTTAAGTTTTTCCACTAACCAAACATCAAGCATATCAGGGTACCCTACTACGTCGGTATTGTATAGCACCAGCGAAGTAAAAATAATTACTAAAAAGTTCTACTAAAAAACTAAGTTTCAAAATTTAATACGTTTCCAAAACATCAAAGGCGCTGCAACACTGGAATTTAATGAATTTAAGCAATATATGTGCATAAACTACGTATTCGATTTATTAAATAGTAAAAAAGTGTTTTTTACCAACAATAAAAAGAATTGTAATTTTGCCATAAAGTCTGCAATAAACGTGGTACCCACTTTAATTTTATCAAACAAACTGTTCTTTATAGTTTAGAATTCAGCGTTTGTAAGAGGGCGGTTTTGATGACATCTGTGGAGCTCTGTGTCAAATGTAAATTTCTACTTATGTTTTCTGTCACTATTTATGTACATACTTCATTCTTTTCTTTTCTATTTTTATTTTTATTTATTGTTTTTTTTTATTGTGAATAAGAATAGGGAATGAGCCACTTTTTGGTGACTGCTGCCGTTGTGTAAATTTTTTTTCTCCCTACTGTTTTCTTGTTATAAACGTTTTTATTGTGATTTGCTAGTTAAATTGTGTGTGCTGTTTCTTTTTACTATTATGATTTTTTTATCTTTTTACCGTTTACAATTTACTTGGAGAAATACATTTAATTTCTACCTTGTGTTGCCCTCTTTAGTTAATAAATCTATTAGCACCTTCTACTGTATTTTTCTTTAACGCTTTTTAATTTTTATTTAATTTATAAAAAGAAAGGTGATTTAAATCGTAAGATGAAACTTAACTTTGAAAATAAGACGTTGCTGAGTATTAAAAGGAATTAATTGTTAATTTTGCAAGATTTTAATCTGTTTTTTTTTGTTTATATATTTTTGTCGAGAAAAGTTTGTTTTCTTTTAATTTACTTAAAATAAACTTGTTAATTGAGATGGAGGCGATTAGCAAACGTTTAACAGAAACATTTCAAAAGAGAGGTTGTGACGTATGATTAATATTAAAATAATTATACGATCACGCCTTTGCTGTGGAAGGGCGAAGGTACATACGAAGGTACTTTTCACTATTAAGAAAGAGCAAGTGAAACATTTCCCTTTAATTTTTATTATTTTTTTTTTTAACAAAACAAACACAAACTCTACGAAGCTCTTATAGCTGGTCTGTAGCAACACCCAGGGTCTAGGAGGGAATCGAGCCCGCACCTCCAAATTGATAGACTAATGCTTATGCACTAGGCTACGGATACACATAAAGCAACTACACAGCTGTCAAAATTTAAGCAACGCTCTCTAAATTTGTGAAAGTTGGCCAACTTTTTGGCGTTAGAAACGTTTGTTGTCACTTGCTTTATGAAAAGACACTGTTAAAACTTTTTTGAGAGCAGTGTGTAACACGTTTATGAGCGCAACGCGTGTATGTTCCTTCATCTTAGCACTTTTCTGAACATGATATGTGTAACATATATTTTAAATCCAAGATTACATTACAGAAATTATACATAAATTGCAAGAAAATATGAAAAACTAATAGATGTTGTTGAACAATATCGAAAGAATATTTTCCTTGGTAATCCAAGCGAAAGAAAATTGATTTGCCTGAATCTCCAGCGCATAGCCATACATACAAGTAAATGTGACAATTCAGCTTTGTTTTAAATTATGCGAACGAAAATGTCAAAATCAGTAATTTTGATATTTTGTTTTCCTGTTGAATTTTATATTCAATCATTAATTCATAAAATTTTATTAAAAATTTTTACAAGAACAAACAAGAACTTCGAAATAAAATATAAACAAAAAAGCATGTTTGCATATGTATGTATGTACATACAAACTTTTGGTAGAAAACTTTCCATTGACAAGATGTACCTAAGCTGTCATTTGAAGTTGTTTCATCTAGAAAAATATTTATTTTGAAGTTTTCGTAGCAACTTTATTTTACAATGAATGTGTATTGAAAACAAAAAAATATATATAAACTCATTTAAATAAAATAACTAACTTCGAAACAGAATTACATAAAATAAAAGAAAGTCGTACATAGAGCCATAACGCTCGGTTGCTCAAACAACGTCATAACTCAAAAATGTTTAAAAATTTCAATTTACTTAGAACTCAATGGAGATGCTTACTATACAAAATATAAGTGATTTTTCAGATCAAAACCAGTTTCACAACTCACAAACCACAGGTTTTTTGTTTGTTATAAAAAACACCAGCTCTTGTCAAAACCACAAGCAATAGTGCTGTCGCAATCTACTAGTTTTGATAACTCCTGAAAATATATTGCGTAAATTTTATTTACGTACTCGCCAATTTTAATATAAGCCAAACTGCGGCATCCGGTTCAAAGCGAAATTTTAAAGAAAATTTTAGTAATTTTTCACCGAATTCAAATAAAAATATTTGAAAAACAAAAATTAAAAAAAATGTAACCGAACTAAAAAAACAGAAACCAAGTTAAAAATAATAAAATTAATTTTTTATATTATTAAGCAAACAAACGCAGAATACAAATCGAAAAGACATGAATTGGTTTACTCGGCCAGAACGGGGAATAATTGTTTCCATCTGTTTGGGCAACAATTCGTCTGTTGTGTTGGCGCAGTATGAATTTCGTCGCAGATTTTGTGGCCGTCCGACACCAACTGGTCAAACACTGCGGCGTTTGGCCAGTCGTCTTGAAGAGACTGGAACAAGACGAGATATTCCCAAGGCTGGACGGCCCCGGAGCAGCCACTCTTCTGAGAATATCGCTGTTGCCCAAGATGTCGAAGAGGAGCCCGGAACATCGGCCAGACGCCGTGCCACGCTATTGAGCATTAGCCAGCGGTTTCTACGCAGAATTTTAGTGAAAGATTTGAAATGTCGGCAGGTTGCTGGATGTAAAGGTAAGGAAAGGTCTCAGCCCACTTAAGTCCAATTTATTATGGTCTCAATGTGAGACCTGTTGTGAGAAAACTTTCACGTGTTTTAGTGAGACAGACTAGAGTCTCTGCTACGATGTTCCCTTACAAGATGTTCTCTTACAAATTGCAGAAAAAAATTACAGCAATAGAACAATAGACTTTTGCTCCACCTTGTAGTTGGAACGAAATTTATAGTCCTTATTTATTTACTAGGCCTTGAGAAATATACAGTATTGATGTCTCATTTTATTATACGTAATACATTTTATGCATGTCCATATACTCATGCATCAATAGATTTTTATGTTTTATTGATATATTGCATTTCGAACTTGGCACCGACTTCAAGCTGTTCAATAGTAACGAATACTAAAATTAAATTTTATTAAGGGTCGTCATGAAAACGCTAAAGAGTCTCGTGTGAAAATGCACAGTTTATTTTCACACTCTCGTATGGAAATTCATTTGAACAAACTTTGTAAACTTGCGCAATAATTTTGACTCGTAATCTTGCGCTGCTCAATTGTGTATTTATAAAAACAGCATGTCGTCGCAATTTTCCCAAAAAAAGATTAAGTGTTAAATTAGCACAAGTAGCAACTTCTGCAAATAATCTAAGCAATTGAGTCTTTCGCCAACCTTACGGAATTTTTAAAAGCAAATTACAATTATTAGATACAAATTTAAATGTTTTGTATTTTATTTAATTTGCTTTTATAAACCCTTTTGCTGAAAATGGTAATGCAGATTTACCCTGCATTATCCCCAATTGCCTAAATTCCGGTACATTTTAATGCTTTTCTGCCAAGTTTAAAAGGGGCTTAAATTAATAAGTCTCGCAAATTTTCCGCATTGCGCAAATGGCAATTTTAAACGTCTTCATGAGAACCCTTATTATTTTTCTTACTTTTTAGTTCTTTTTTCGAATCGGTTAAGTAAATGACGAAACTTGCTGAAAATTTTACAGTACTCTATTAACAGGTGGTACTTGATAGGAACAGTGTTGCATTTCATATAACTACGAGGGATGTTCGAAAAATCACGAACTTATTGATCCGGCCTCGTATTTACATATTTAGGGTAAAAATTTACTGCCATATTCATAAAAGTTCTTCTGATTTATAAAATGTTCAATAATCAAATTTCAATTACTATAACTTTTATAAATTCAAAATTTTGTTATAAATACGGTAGTTATTTTAGAAATGTTAATAGAGAAATTTAATTATAGGAACACTATTTCCTTATAATTTATTCGGAAAGTGTCCATATGATATACAGTTTGTAAAAAAAATGTTTTCAAAACAAAAATTTTTAAGAATTTAAATTTAAATAAATATTTACAACAACAATATCAGTATATTTGTGAATTTTTTTTTTACAACTGTTGTTTTGTATGTTGTCGACAAGCAGGCGTCGAAACTTTGACAAATTTATGAACATATTACAACAACAACGCTACAAAATAATTATGCATACTTTAAACAGTGTAAAAAAAATGTTTTCAAAAATGCAAAGACAAGAAAGAACCGTTCGTTTTTTGCATATGTATTGCGTATAATAGTTTTATACGGACGCTAAGAGTACCAGTTGTCTTTTATTCATTAAATTAAGCTCATAGAATAAACAAATGATTACCCAATTATATATAAACTATGCCAGGAAAGCGACTGAACAAAGACATTACCCGACTGGTGTATTTTAATTACTATAAAGGAAAATCTCACAGAGAAATTGCTAAAATGTTCTCTCTTAACCTAAGGACGGTATGTAATGTTATTAACCGTGCTGAAAAAGAAGGAAGACTTGAACCAAAAGAAACACCAGGCAGACAAAAAAAAAGTAACTCGGCGAATTGAAAAGAAAATTTTGAAAATGATTGATGAGAATCCACTAGAGGAATTGCACTTAACATCAGTAATGAATGTGGAGTAAGTATCGTTCTCAGACTGTTAGAAATGTGCTACAAAACCATAAATACTCTTCAAGAGTTGCGAGGAAAAAACCTTTGCTATCCGCGGTAAACATTGAAAAAAGGTATAAGTTTGCCATTGAACACATTTCTTTTCCTCCGGAGCACTGCGATGATGTTATTTTTTGTGACGAAACGAAAGTGATGCTTTACTACAATGATGGACCTCAAAAAGTTTCGCGAAAACCCCTGACGGCTTTAGAAAATAAAAATATAATACCCACTGTAAAGTTCGGTAAACTATCCGTTATTGTGTGGGGTTGTATTTCGAGCAAGGGTGTTGGCGAAATAAGAATATTAGAGGATATAATGACCAAGGAAGTCTATCTAAACATTTTAAAAAAGCAATTGAGTGCAAGTGCTCGGAAATTCGGTTTTGTTGACACAGAAAAGCTCAAATATAAATTTTAGCAGGATAATGACCCGAAGCATAAGGCATATATTTGTAGATCCTGGTTGTTATATAATTGTACAAAAGTGATCGATAGCCCAGCACAAAGCCCAGACTTAAACCCTATAGAAAATTCATGGGTCCACCCAAAGAAAAAAAGTCGGAAAAAGGTCACCAAAAAACAAATAACATTTATTAAAGAAGAGTGGGAAAAAATACCTGACAATTATGATATACCAAAGCTTATCCATTCAATGTCTAGACGCTTAGAAGTTGTAATTAAAGCTAAAGGAGGGCACACCAAGTATTAGCACCCTGAAATCTTTTTTTTTTACCATTTAGAATAAATTTAATTAAATTTAACACAATTTTGAAAACATTTATTTTACAGCGTAGAAACTGGAAGTATTTTTTAAGTTACGATTATTATTTTGTTATTTAAATTAATTTTGTTTTTTTTTGTGCAACGTGTTTATAAACATCTTCAATTGAATACATGAAGAAAAAAATTTAATAAAAGTTATATAATTTACTTGCAAATAAGAGTTTCTCTTAAACTTTTTAATTTTTCTAAGTTTTGAAAACATTTTTTTTACAAACTGTACATATAAAAATGCAATATGCTGAAGTGTTAGTGCGTTAAACGTAGCGGCTTCAAAGCCTATTTTTTGGATATGCCTTACATTGTGTACGCTTAATATGTATACTTCAAAACATCCTAATGCATGACTATTTTAGTAATGTAATCTACGGCAAAGTATCAGCAGAGTTCTAATGGAATTATCTCAAACTCTCTCACTTAGCAAGCTTCCTTTTGTCTAACTTCTTTTAAAATAAGCCCACAAAAAGAAACATACCGAGAAACTGAAATAAATATTAAAAATTAATTAAATGCAGCATTTTTGTAACAATTTTTCGTATTTTTGTAACAGTTTCAAATTTAAAAAAAAATTATTTAAACTTTGTTTGACGCAGAAAATTTTTTTTAAATTTATTATTAAAACAAATTTTTAACACATATCACTGCAATATTTCAAATTTACTTCATTACTTTTTGTCACTTACGTTTATACTTTCATTTGTTATTTTTTATAGTCATTCATCATAATTAAATCGAAAAAATACGCCCAAAAAATATGTTCATGAATAAGTGAAAAAGACCATTTAAAGTAAATGATTTTTTTTCCTTTAGCTCTGCCATAAAAAATTACTGGTAATGGACTATTAAAATCTTATAAGTGTCAATCACTGGCACAGCATGTGCCAAACACAGTATTTTTATTATTTGTTACATTTATATCGGCGCTAATAAATATTGCGAGTATTTTAACCTTCGCTCCACCAACAGTTATAAGGGTGACAAATTTGACTTTATTTATTTCATAAGTTGTTCTATTTTACTCTGATCTATGGAAGTAGTACATATGTCTGAGAAAAAGGTCAGAACATACAGCTTTTCTTGTATTATTAAAGAGGAATTATCAAAACTAATTAAATTAATGTGTTCAAGGCTTTCTTTAGTTGCCAAGTTTTGTTTAATTTCTAAAGACACCTTCTTTATACAACTTTCAGTTCCAAGAGTAATTTTCTTCTATTTATATCACTTTCTTATTCTTGAACAAAAACAAAATATATCAAATGGGAATTTAAGTAACGCAACGTCATGTGACGTCACATCCGATAACACAGGTAATCAAAAAGGAAGAAGAATTCGTAAATTTGATAAATTGGGAAAATTTAATATTCAAGAATTTCGCATCACGCTGTTTGTGGCTGCAGGTCTCGGAAAAGCCCCCAAAAAGTATTTTTTTTACTATCCTCTCCACAAACTGGGACCAGATAAACGGTCATTATATACATATCTGAAACTATCCGCCCGATTGTGATGAAAATAAAGGTAGATATGAGTATAGGACTCGTATATGGTATGCATTTCCTTTTAAATAGGACCGAGAGGGAGATTAGGAGCAATTGAAGCCCTTCCCATACTATTTAAGTGATTATAAGGAACGTGAACGACGTCAGCGGTAAAAGTTAACAGAACTATTTCTAATCCTATTATTCCTAATTCTATTAAAAAAGATCTTATATAAAAAGTCTGGCCCAATTCGCAGAGTTATGTAATTTTCTAATCCAAATTAAAACCATCCGTTCTGAATTTTGTAACACCATGTCAGTGCATATTTTTGCTTATATCTTGAAGTCCCTTTGGTCGATTGCTGTCATTCTTTTACTGAGTATAGTGCTCCTTAATTACTTGGCAAATGTATAAAAAAAAAACTTTCTCCAAATTTAAATTTGTGTTTTTTTTTTGGAAATTTTGTCGTAAAAATATCACGCACGTCACGCCACAATGGAAATACCCATATTCGTTATTTATGTATTATATACGTACTTCAGTACAAAAATTTAACTTGTATTTTTTCTTTCCTTTCTAATGGAACTTTTGTTTTGCAAGTCATATAGGAAAACTTTTAGAAAGCATTTCAATGTTTACAACAAGTGGCTAAACTAATAGGAAAAAAAGTTTATGAACGAAACTAGTCTCATATAAAATGCTCCGTAAAAAAATAATTTAAAAAACGTAAATATATATTTTACAAAGACAGACAACTTATAAATTATTAAATGTTTTTAGTGCCTACACTCAAAATATTAGTCAAGTATATGAAAATTTTGAAATCTTGGCTACCGAATGGCAGTTCTGTTAAAAAAGTGCACCGCTTAAATTTCACTGAAGAGAAATATTTTTACCAAAAAAAAATTTCTTCAATATAATATTTCGTAAGCTTTATTAATTTTGTATCGTAGTTGTCTAGAATCCCGATAAAAAATAAAAGTTAGTAAAGGCAAAGAAAGTCTGTTAATTTTTTAAGAATTGCCGGGGTTTTCGCTTTAAAGAGCGTGTTGGTTTAGGGAGGTTTAAGCAAGAAAAGTTTTAATTAATGCGTTTTTTTCGTTCTGAATTTGTTTAATAAAAATATTAAAAAGAAAGAAAACAATATTTTATTAGAAGAAAAATAGAGCGTGCCAGCTTACAGGCAAAAAAAGAAAAGTTCGTCGTAAATGAGTTTTATTTTTAATAAATTTATAATGAAATATAAGTCAGGTGCATGATTTTTTTCTACTTAATATATACGATTTGCTACAGCTAATTTAAATTGCTGTTATTTTGCTTAAAAATGTTTTATAATTGTAATTTTAGAAATATACAATTTAAAGTGTCATAAAGTCTGTATATAGATTACGTTTTAACTTAGTTTTGTGCATAAGTAAATACAAACGTAAGTGAATTTATTACTTCATATGAAGTATATTTCTTTGTATTGACGAAATGTTTTCATTGCATTTATGACAACAATATTATTTGACACATGAAAGTTTTTTTCAAGTTTATGAATTAATTTCGTTTATTTTATGTAACAGCATCATTATATTAATGAAAAATTTACATTTTATATATGACAAGCTTGAGTTAAACTAAGAAGATAGTTTTCTTATATTAATGAAACATGCACACAAATGATCTTCATAAATGTAATGAAACATTTTTCCTTCATCCAATGAAGGACATTTTTTTATTTTGGTGACTTCTAATAACAAATTTCATTGTATAAATGTAAAAGTTCATTGTATGAATAATGACTTTTTTTCAATATATACTAACAAAATAAACTGATATGCATTCGCTACACTAGTGTAAATAAACTAGAATGAAAACCACATTTTTTATTTACTATACGTTTGCAACACTTATTTGCAAAGAAAACAGCAAAGAATAAGAAAAGAAACAAATATACATATATAAAAAATGAAGCAATAACAAAAAAAAATGTAGCGAGTAGGATGTAATGAAACTATTCGAAATAGGTCGCGAAGTAGAGGTAAAACAAATCATCAGACGTTTCTTAGAAAAAGTCTATCTTTTGTACAGTATTATTAAAAGGCCGTTCACTATTGATGTACAATTGTAATAATTTGCCATCTCAAATGCCCAAGATTGTGAGTTGGGCTAATGTATTATTTTTAATCAAATAACAATAGTTTTAAGTTTACGGAGAACTTGCATTCATTAATTTCAAAAGATTTTTGACCTTTCTCAGTGAAACATGCCGTCATAAAGTTTTAAATAAAAAAAAATCTTCATCTCTGCTTTTCTAAAATCTTAATCTAAAAATATACTATAAAAAAAAAAAAAAAAATAGTTTCCATTGCCACTGCAATTTCAACCCAATGGTTACACAGAATTTTCATCCAATCAGATCAAACGTTTGGGTCCTTTTGAGTCTTCTGTGACCCTCAAAGACCAGCAATTCTCTAGCAAGTGGATTGGGATGCACCGTGATCTTCGTCCTATACTTCGTACAGACTTTTTTAATTTCATCATTAATTGATGGAATTTTTAGATCCCTGTGGATATTTACATTTTTCATGTACCATGGAGCACCTGTGATTATTCGTAAAATTTTTGACTGTCTTCTTTGTAATTTTGCAACATTTGATGCGGAAGCAGTTCCCCACAGCTGAACGCCATATAGCCATATGGGCTTTAAAATCGCCTTATACAACAGCACCTTCATATCTAGGCCTAGTGCAGAGTGTCGTCCTATAAGCCAGTAAAGCTGCGCAGTTTTCAACTTCAGTTGAGTGATTTTGGCCGCTATGTGACTAGTCCACGTAAGACGTCTATCGAGATGAATACCAAGATATTTTACGTGGTTGCCCTCAGGTATTGTAACACCGTTTATCGTGATGGGAGGACAATTGTCCCTTCTCAGAGTAAACGTAATGTGGACGCACTTTGAAGCATTTACTTTTATCTTCCACTTTGATAACCATTTTTCCAATCGGTTCAAATGCGCTTGAAGATGTTGGCTTGCTACTGCTGCATTCTTGTGTATGCTTAGAAAAGCAGTATCATCCGCGAAAGTTGATGTATGCGTCAATTGACTTGTAGGCATATCCGCAGTAAATAAAATGTACAGAAAAGGACCAAGGATACTTCCCTGTGGTACACCAGCATGGATATTTTTAATGGAAGATATCACCGATTTCGACCTTATATGAAAAGATCTATTAGTTATGTAATTTTTGAACAATTTGTGAACGTTTTCCGGTAGCAAGTTTACAATTTTGTGCATCAGACCGTCGTGCCAGACTTTGTCGAACGCTTGAGATATATCAATAAAAAGTGCCGAACAGTATTCTTTATTCTCGAAAGCCGATCGGACAAGGTTTGTTATTCTGTGTACTTGTGCCACAGTGCTGTGCATTTTCCGGAATCCAAATTGGTGATGTGGGATAACCGAATTAGTGTCAACGTGGTGCCGTAGTTTCTCGAGAATCAATTTTTCAAAAAGTTTGGACAGTATCGGCAATAAGCTTATTGGACGATAAGAAGATACTTGCGTAACATCTTTACCTGGCTTAGGAATCATTACGATTTCTGAGTGTTTCCATGCTTTCGGAAACGTACCCAACCTCAACATAGAATTGAAAATAAAGAGAATCAGCCTCAATGCTGATTGTGGCAGATTAGTTATCATTGCTCCTGTGATTTTGTCACTGCCTGGAGCTTTTCTGGCTTTTAACGTTTTTATAGCAGATTCGACTTCAGCAAATCGGAATTTCAGTGGACGTTGTACTCTTTCGTTTATGACAATCGGCGCAATACGGGAAGCGGTTACATTTGGTGTAAATACGTTTTCCAGGTGGTTGGCGAATTCCTCAATTTTCTCCTCTGTACTCTGTGCAAATTCACCATTATGTAACCTTATTGGGGCCTCGTAGGAAGTAGGTTGTTTCATTTTTTTTTGTAGCTCTCCACAAACTATAATCTGTTTGCTCTGTTGTGTCCAACCTTTGCAGATATTCATTCAGTTGAAATTCTTTGTCCTCTTTCAGCAAAACACGCAGTTTCCGTTGGCATTTATTTAGTTGTGCCTTTAAGCCAGGTGAACGGAGCTCCTGCCACTGACGCCTCAACTGTCTTTTATGCCTTATCAGGGACTCAACGGTAGCATTACTGTTGTAGTGACGCCTACTTCTTATCAAAACGTTTGATGCGGAAACTGCTGTCGCTTCTTTCAGGATGTTTGTTGTGAGGATTACAGCATCCTCTACTTCAGACTCCGATTTCAAAGACAAGTGTTGTGGCAAGTGGGTACTAATGTACATTTTGTACTTTAGCCAATTTATATGTTTTTTATGATAACACTTATTCTGCTCTGCATTTTCAGAAGCGCGAAAAAAATTCAAAAAAGTAGGTGAATGATCCGACGAAAGATCCAAAGACGGAACCAAATGAAATAGTTCTCTTCTTATGCTGCGAGTGACCGCAAAGTCGATCACATCTGGAATTTTATTAATGTCTGTAGGCCAGTATGTGGGTTGACCTGCAGATATTGCGTCCAAATTGTGAAGGGATATCGCATCAAAAAGTTGCCTTCCTCTTGGTGAAATAAGTCTAGAACCCCAAAAGGTGTGTTTTGCATTAAAATCACCCGCTGCAATAAACTTTGTTCCTAACGTTTGAAAAAAGTTCCAAAATTGATCCGTAGTAATGGAGTGTCTGGGTGGACAATAAACGGCAGAAATCGATGTACCACAACGTGGTAACCTTATGGTGGTGGCTTGTATGTGATCCGTCGAAAATTCTGGTAGGGGAAAATGGGCAACATCTCTGTGAACCAGTATTGCTGTCCCTCCACAAGCTCTGCCACTTGGATGCTTTGTGTCATAATTATAATAATTTTTTATTTTGAAACAGTTCTTTTGAGTAAAATGTGTTTCGGATACGAGAAGTACATCAACTTGTTGTGATTGTAGGAACTGTTGCACTTCATACTTGTGCTGGCTCAGGCCATTAGCATTCCAAAAACAAATTTTCAGCGTATCCATTATTTTTTGTTCAACAAAATTTGCATCAGCATGCTCTGGTTTTGCAGCATTTGCTGGAACATACCCTGCATGTTGGACATAAAACTGTTCATAGTGTCTATCAATTTCTCGATGGCACTTTGAGTGTCGGGCAGTGGTTTGTGCTCACCTTCCTTCAAAACGTTTGCATACGAGTTAACTCGATGACTTTCTTGCGATGTATTACCTTTCTTCAACGTTTCAGCGAAACTAACGTGTTGCACATTTGTACCCTGAGCTCTTTGAGTTGCGCGGGCAGAAGTTGTTGGCAAATTAGGAAAATTAGTTTCCTTATACTCGAGTGGTACTGGCACTGATCTTCTTGCCTTGTTTGAATTTTTTAGTTGCAAAAACACTTTGCAACCACGATAATTGGCGGTGTGTTTTTCACCACAATTACCGCACTTTCTCACATTCGTGTCAGATTTCGGGTGTGGGCATTCCAAAGATTTGTGAATGTCTCCACATCTCACACATACGGATGGTAATTTACAAAAAGATTTTGTATGTCCAAACTCCTGACAATTTTGGCACTGAGGCGGACCCTTACGCTTAATTGGTTCCTCTACGACAATTCTTCGGTTCAATAAGAATTTTAAATTGTAAATGGGGTGAGTTTCATTTTTTTTCAATTTAGTTGAGTCGAAAGCAACTTCAACTTTAAACATTGGCTGAGGAATTTTCTCTCGGTTAATTATATTGAAAATTGATTTAGCATCGAACCCCGCATTCTTCAGGGCATCTTTAATATCCTCAGTCGGCACAGAATTGTCAATACCTTTAATGACCACCACTAAGCCCTTTGCACTCTTCAATTGGTAAGTGTAGTAACCTTTTTTTTCCGCATCAAAATTGTTCACTATGGCCCTATAGCCTTTCTCGCTGTCGGCCTGAATCTTTGTCTCCAGCACGTTACCTTTGCGAATAGAGACCACGTAAAAGTGATCTTTACCTATCAACTTTGACAATTTACTCACCAAAGAATTAGTACACACTTCTCGCAAATATATTGGTGGCGGTTTTATTGCTCTTTGCTCTGGCTTTTCCGTATTGTTATTGGCCATTTTGCCAAGAATGATTAAGATTTGAACACATTTTGTTAATTTCATATAGAAAGATCCAAAATTCAAAAATAACATGGGAAAAAAAAAAATCTCTGCTTTTAAAATAATTTTTATCATGCCTTAGCTTTAGGAGCATTTTATTTATTTCAGTCGAAATAATTCTTTTTAAACCAGAAAAACTTTGAAAGAACTAAACAAAAGTCATAGAGTAAAGCTTATATATATTTGTATTTTTTGTTAAATAAACAAATTTGACCGAATAAAGAAAATAAACTTTTACTTTCAGGTAAATCTTTTCTTCAGACACACATAGATATAAAATTAAATAAAATAAATACAATAAAAAATATCTACAGGTGGCCCTTGGGGCTTGTCTTTGCTTTTGAAAGTAACCTTCTTATAAATAAATAAATAAATAAAAAAAGGTTGAGATTTAACTTTCAGTTAAAGTTAAACTCTTGCATAAACAGTTTGAAAAACTTTCAGTTTTTCCTTTCATTTCGCTTTTCTTTTCTTTCATGGAAAAGCATTGGAAATATTATTTTTATTGTCGTTATAGTTGTTTGTTTTTTGTAGCTTTTGTAGCTGCTGTTGTACCAACCACGCTACAAATAACAAGATTATTGAAGTAAGAAAACAGCATTTAAATATTTACACATTAATAAATCAAAGTTAGAAAAGCAAAAAAGAATAAAAAGGTAACAAAAGCACCCTGGGATTTTGGCCACATTTACCTTGGCCGTGTACAGATTAAGTGGTAATCAGTAAATTTGTTAAGATCTTAGGTAAAAAATGCTAAAATTGTTAGCCAGAGAAAACATTTCTATTTCTGTTTTCTTCCTTCAACCCCAGCACATTCTAAGAAAATTTAAATTATCTGCCAGGCAGCAAAGAATGAACCCTTCTTCGAA
Organism: Dexiosoma caninum; assembly: GCA_963924685.1. NCBI lineage: Eukaryota > Metazoa > Arthropoda > Insecta > Diptera > Tachinidae > Dexiosoma > Dexiosoma caninum. The sequence continues at coordinate 91,718,471 of OZ004725.1, forward strand.
TTGAAAACTTTTTTAATGAAAAACTAGCAGCCATTTTATTAGTTTCCATTGGTAACCTGGTTTAGCTTGTGAGATTATGGAAGATGCGTCGAAATTTAATTTAATAAATAACAAAGTTTATTATAAATTTATGGGCCGAATGTTGAAAAATTAAATTAATCATTCATTCTACACAGAGCATACAGCCGTGTATGTAACGAAAAAAATTAGCTTATTCAATTGGTTACAAATAAAGAGGGACAAATACAGGGTGCCTGGTAGCAGATTTATATTTTCAAATTTGAATAAAAAACGTAATAACTGACACAAAGTTTTATTAAGAGCATTGAACAATAGAAAGGAAATGAGGATTTTATTGTTTAAAGAGTATGTCATCCAGATCCATCAGATCCTTTTTTAAAATTTCATAAGTAATCGCTCTTGGAAGTTACAGTGAGGCTGCTCTTTTCCGTATTGAAAGTCGCGGATTTTCATGTAAACTGCTTTCAACCAATTGAAGGTTTTGGGGAGGCCTTGAAGATCGACTGGGCCCAGGCCGTCGACCGAAGCAGTTGCGCGGAAACTTGTGCAACCACGAACGAAGTAAATTTACACTCGGTCCATCATTTATTCGCCGATTACCGAATTTTGAACAAAATTGTCGACGAGCAATTACGTTAGAATCATTACTCTTAAAAAATGTCTCCACAGCGAACGCGAAATCGTGACATTCGCACAAACGATAATTTCAACGGCGCCATCTTCCCTCCGCACCGTTTATTACTTTTTGAAATAATCGTATTTAAAAATATAAATTTGCCACCAGACACCCTGTATTAAAAATTCTACAAAACAAACGAATAACGCGAGATGGTTTGATTGGCCGGAAAGTTGAATTGAACAGACATGCGGACAGACGGACGTGGCGCAACAAACTTCTCTATTCATCACATTTCTGAAAATATATAAATTTTTTTCAGCAATTATTATCAAGGAAATTGCACACGGAATAACAAACTTCTGTATACCCGTGACACTTAAAGTGAAGGCAATAAATATAACAAATTTGCAAGTGTAAAGCATAAAATTTATAATTTGTGGTTGCTTTATTTGTTTTAATAGTTTTAAACAATAATTGCGATATTGTTACCATAAAGTAGATTAAAAATAAAAAAAAGCTTAAAAGGAAAAGGAAAAGAAAAACAAAACAACAATAATTAGCTACTGTCTGAGAGAAACGCATACCAACAAATTGTTGTTCCGTTCATGTCTTGTTCTATGCTCGAATTTATATCCCTGTATGCTTTGTGCCTTCTGAACGATGCAAATTTTCTTGCAACGCATTGGAAAATTTGTTTGAAACTTTGCTGCACTTCTGGACACGCAAAGTTTCCTTTTGAAAATTTTATTGGACAATTCTCCATTTTATGCAGCTTCACAAATACAACTATGTATCAATTGTTTTCGTTTTTATACGGCTATACACATCGAATTGTAAACGATGAACAAAGCAACTTTGAGAAACTTTGCGAGTTCATGAATGGTAATGGTAAGTTGGGAACGACATGACTCTCTCCGCCGCCACCAGTTTATGATGTTGTGCTCCCCTGTTTGTTGTTCATTGATACAGTATATCGAAGAACCAAACCAGCTTCATCAGTGAGAGCATTGGGAAATTGCTCTTGCTTTACATATGAATGCGTCTAGCAGTCTGGTTCCCCAATGTTGCAATGCTTCGCAGAATGATATCAAGAATTCCATGGACTCTTCTTCCTCGCCTCAGAATAAGTATGAGCTGGTGTTAGAAAGTCTTATTTTGTGCATATACAAGGTGGCCCAAAATGAGCGAAGGTGCGCATAATTCCTTACATTTTTTTATTATAATTTTTTTCCAAGAAGACTTGGCGAATTGAAAATAGAACAGTATACAATTGAACAACATGCCAAAATCGTTGAACTTTATTTCTCAAATCAACGAACCATTGTTTTGACTGCAAATTTTCGAGAACAAAGGGCAATAAGGAACCTTCCTGGTGCCGGCAGACGATGAACGGTGCACACGGATGACAATATTGAACGGATACAGAAGAGTATTCGGTCAGATGGAGAAACATCAACTTGGCCTCACACGAGGGTCGCTGCAGAGAAATTTTAATACAATAAGAATATTTCCATAAAAAAATTCACACTGCGCGACATCTTTGGGGAACACAAAAAAACGATTTTAATTCTCCTTGCCGTTCACCAGATTTAACCGTTCCAGACTGTTTCCTTTGGGGTTATTTGAAAGGAAAAGTCCATATTTAGAAGCCTAGGACTATACAGCAATTAAATAATAATATATGCGACCAAATCAACAACAGAACACCTGATGTTTTGCGAAAGGTTATGGAAAATGTTTTGGAAAGAGCACGAATATGCGACTCAGAAAATGGCCACCACTTCCGAGATATAATTTTTCATAATTTGATTAGAAATATTCTACATGTTTTTAAAATAAAAAAATTTAATAATAATGTCCTAAATAAGAAGTTGTAATGAATTGAGGTACGGTCTAATTTGCATATATACAAGAACATGGGAGGATATATTTCTTTTGAAGGTCCGTTTTTGCAAATTTTTGCTCAGGCGATGTAAACTAAATATTTTTTAAAATTCTATAGAGTATTCCCTTTAGTTTATCTTTATATGAAGAAAAAATATTTAAAATAAGCACGGTTAAGAAATGTCAAGTCCTTTAAAAAGCCCTAAAGATGAGGAGGTGATAAACAAAGTATGTAGTTTGACTTTGTTTTAAGATGAGCTTAATGCGCATATAATCGCATTGCTGCCAAAGAGAAAAAATGCAAATTTGTCACACAGTGTTATTTATGCGATAACTTTAACATTTCATTTAGCTTAGCCCGATGATTGACAATCTAAATTCGAAACATTAACATATTTTTCATTATGAACAAATTTAATTTCACACAATTAATACTAAAATTATACACGTGCATATTTTAATAAAACAAAATCCAAATTATTTCAGCTGCAAACTTTCAATGTGACCCGCAATATATTTTGGAAACTAAAACTCTTTTACAGTTGCTGTATAAATTATTATTTTGAATTCAAATGCCATTATTAATATTTTCGTTTTACAAACATTGCAATTATGGTCAATTTGGTATTCATGAATTCTACTGTTGTATTTACTTCCTATTTAATTCAATTTCTCTGCTCATTAGTGGCATTTTCAAATCATTATAAGTACCCTGATTTGTTTATTAAAATGACAATGGAAAAATGCCATTAGAAAAATTCCAAATTGAAAATATTATCAAATTGAATTTTATAGAAACTCTAAACATTTACAGTAGAGTGGAGTAATGGAACAGTTTATTTTAATGGAATAATTTAGACATATATTTAAAACTAGTAAATATTGAAGCTACACTAAATACAATTTTCTAAAGGAAACTTTTGTTTCCATAAATGTCATTTATTTCCTGTAATCCTATTGGAAAATACACATGGTGAAAAAATTATTTATTTTCTATATTATATTTTCTTTTTTTATTTTTTCATTCCTACAAATATGTTTTCCTTCCTACTGTGCTTCACCCACTAGATGACATGGGTGAACTCTATACCATAACAGTTTCTAAAAAAATTGTATAACGTTGAAAGGCCGTAGAACCTTTAACAGAGAAAATGTAGACCATTGAACCATAAATATTAAAACCAGTTGAAAATTGGAAAATATATTCAATGAAAAATAAATAAAATGAAATAAATGTTTATTTGCATGTGGTTTGTATGTATTTAAACAAAAATTAGCTAAACAGAATTCAATTTCAATGGAAATAAATAAAAAAAAAAAATATTTAAAACAAACACTAAATATACATACAACACACATACACTAAAGCTTGTAATTTGTGAATGTATTAAATTTAAAACCTAAAGCGATTAAAATGGATTTAGTTGGAATATTTTGAAACTTTTTAAAATTTTCCTGATAATTCTATTGTATTTAAGAGCCGATTGTCAATCCACTGTTGGTGTGTTTGATTTTCAGTGTGTCTGTTGGTCAACTCAAGGCACGCGTAACTGCTCTTTAGTTGCTATTCGATTTGATTTTTATGTTGCCTGGATTTAGGCTGCACAATTACTGAAAAATCACTTTGCAGAAATTTACATATGCGAGATATTTATATCTACCCAGCAAACATACAATCAAATGGCTTGCTTATTATTGTGTAACAAAATGCTGATGATGATTTGAAAGAAATAATAAAGAAAATAAATGTATAAAGTTTTAATGCGAATAAATTAGCTGACGAAGGAACAATTTTTTCTACTTCCTAAAAAGATACCCAAATTAAATTAGATTTCGACCTAACTAATTTATATAGAATAATTTATATAGACTACATAATTCTTACAGACTAATAAATATAACCGATATATTGATGCCATAAAATTATCACGGAATTGACGAAACTGTCATTGCTCTTAGAAAATTTGTTCAAATAGGAATAAGCATGACAACACGGAAGATTAGATATTAATAAATCGTCGACTTTAGGCCAACTCTTCTAGTATAGAAGAGTAAAATTATTACAAAAGATATTTCTATATTCTTCTTAAAGCTTAAAGGTTTGTTTATATTGTCTTTCTTACCTTTTTTTCCAATATTTCTTTAAACATCGGTTAACATCTTCAGGAAATTTTAATATTTTATATAAAATTTTTTCTTTTTGAAATGAAACATAAAATTTTTTACATAACTTGTGTAATAAAAAATGTGTAAAGAAATGGTTAGCTTTGTAAAAACTGCTATTAAAATTCCAACAGTAAAGGCTTTCATGCAGAGCCCAACCAAATCCACTTGTTTGCTGGCCGCATTCCATTGGATAGTGAGAAAGTGTTTTATGTTTTTTAACATGATGAATGAATTGAACATGAAAAACATTTTTCCTCAAATAGACAGACATATTATACACATAGATAGTGAAAGAGGCAGATAAGGACTTTAATCAGTTATAGAGGAGTTGTTTATGAAAACGATATGAAGGTTATTAGAATCCATACTGTTCGCTTATTGATTAAAATCCATTTTTGCCATTTCGATTAAAGATAGCGGAAAATTTTAATTAATTTATAATTTAATAAAAGATCGGCATAACATTGGAATAAGAAAAATCGGCGCTGACCAAAATCATCAATTGTGAACTAGTCAAGCACTCTAAATACTCGTAATTATTTTTTATATAAATAAATTCAAGTAATGCAAGAACGCGTAGTGAACGGTTTATTGGAATGGTTTTTGCTGCAGATACCCCGAATCTTTGGTTTGAGCGCACAACATTCTGGTTTGAGCATGAGTGTAACGCGTATGGGCTTGGTACGACGCTGTTGCCACCCTTCGCAACATAAACTTCAACTCTAGCATGCCCATCAGACTTTTTGACTTCAGACATTTAAGAGCTTTTCAACGCTTAGGTACAACTTGTTTCTAGAAGGACCTAAATTTGTTTTTAATAAACGTATAATGAAGCTTTTTATTCGGCTAAGATGATCTTATGGCTTCAATATCGGGGCGACGAATAATTCATTCTTATTTTTTTTTTTTGTGTAATGAAAGGGACCATTTAGTTGCCTTATTGGTAGCTGTACCGCAAACCTTTCTTTACTTACACTGGCCCATTTTGTCGTTGTTAGTATCAAAAATGTTTATATAAATAAATACTCGTAATTCATTTTGCCCCGTGTTGAATAAATAAAAAAAATATTTCTAAAATATGTTTCGATGAAGCGCTTGCTAAGTTTTCAATCGATGCACTGAATGTAAACTACCTTTGGGGGCAAACGGAATATTTACATGGCAATGATTACACCGTTTGTAGCTCAAATTTATTTAATTAAATGTTCTCATACTGACTTCAATACATTCCTTCTATACGTTTGTTATATGCGAACATGATAATTCAACAAAGAATGTTTTAACTACAAGCAAAAATTTACACTTGTCATTGGCTGCTTTTAGGCGCGAAAAAATGTGTTAATTATACGCCATGGTAAACCGTTGCAACAACAGCGAAAAATTAACAAAAACACGCACATTCATTAAAAGAAAAAAACACTCTTAAACTTCCATTTAAACAATACATTGCAATACAATTAAAAATATTGTATGTTTAATTTTAACAAGAGTTTACAAGCGAATCGAATGTTAACAAAATCAAGCAAAACAAGAAAAAACGAAATTGTACTGCATGAATGAATGACTGACTGGAAAAGTCAATGATCGTATGTGTGTGTGTGTGTGTGTGCGTTTGTGAATATTTCATCAATTGGTATTCATTGAACTTTAATAATTTTTCAAAATATAAATAATTGTTGGCAATTTGTTATTGCTCGAAAATTACAATGAAGTAGCAAAAATGAATTAATTTATTTTTTAATAAAAACGATAATAAAATTTCAATAATGAAAGCGAAGGCCAAATTTTAGGGTGGGGAAATACGAAACATGCTAATTGTTGTTATAAATTTTATGGCTTTTATGTGGATATTGTTAAATCAATAAACGATTCATCATATTTTAAAACGTAATCAAACGTACGCTGAAACCTTTGAATTCATATTTATGCACATAAAAATAAAATGACATGAAAGAATCTCAACACGCAATTGGAAAATGGCTGAGAAATGGAAATAATAACCAGTCGTTTAAAATAAAAATTACAGCGTTGTCAATATTCGAGATATTCCTGAGTCCCCACACAAAGTGGCTTCCCCTAGATCAACAGAAAAATGTTGTGTAACTGGTTAAAAATGTATGAAAATAATCCTTTGAAGCATGAAAATACAAATACAAATACACATGGAACCCTGTCGTTTTTTTATTCATATTTTATAAGACCACGATTGAAATTGAAAATACCATTCGTTAAGCTTTCCATTTTTTTTTTTGTTGTTAATATTTACATTTATAAAAGCAACGTATAAAAAAACTAAGAAAAAAGTTAGTTTAATTGACCAAAACAACAACCATGTTTAATCGCGATAACAAGAAGACGTCAACAAATAAAAGGAATTGCATGCCTGGCAGGATAAAAACAACAAGAAAAGCAATATCGTCAGTTTTTTTTTTAGATTCATTTAAAAATAAATCATAATGGAGAAAAGCAAATAACACAGCGCTAAACAGTGGCTGGACAGAATTTTTTGTATAGTTTTTCCCCATAAATACAGTCTAAAAGAAAAATATGCAAACTAGTCAAAGAATTTTTCATTTTAATATCACACTAAATTTTAAATATTGAAATAGGTCGGCTGGTTGCTAGATGTGAAAGTAAAGCAAGCAAACTTGGGGCCACATTTGTTTTGCCCGATTGTGATACCAGTTTTTTATCGTGGGCCAGCACTCAGTATATGGACCCTACACATGCGATTTATTGTGCTCCAACTAGAGGAAAGCGATAATGTGAGAGATTACAGTAGCGGAAGCTTCACTATCTTGCAGCTCTGCTTTTGCATGTTCTTTGTTTATAGCAGTATTGAAGCGCCTCTGATCTCAAAGAGATGTATTCAATTTTCAAGCTCTGTTTTTAGTAGACATTTTCAGTAATTTTTTTACTTTGCTGGTGCTATAAAATACCTACGAAGGAGGGCGCTCTGATGTTCCTGTTCCTGTAACCTTCCGACAACAACTGACGGAAGGACAGACTTAGTCTGAAACTGGGATCGAAAAAAGAACTTTTTGGTTTTGTAGTTAATGTGCACACTCGTTCAGCCATTGCCACCCTCAAAACGTGTTGTAGTGATACAGACCAGAGCAGAGAGCAGAGATAAGACTCGAACCTAGAACCCTCAAACTAATAAACTAGCTCGCTACACACTAGACTACCGTTGAAATTTTGACGTATTTGAGACATTTATTTTTAAAAACTGCAAAACAACTGGGTTTGATTGTTATTTTTGTCAGATGACTTACTTTCCATTGAGTCCTACGAACACCCTAATTCTTATTACCAGCTATACTCTCCAAAGATAGCAATTAAATCATTCATAGATTAGACGAGTTTTCAGTGTACGTATGAGAATTTTGGTTTGCAATAAATATAGTAAATAAAAGGCATCACCTCGAACTATTAGTGGTTTTAAAACTAAGTCGGTGGCTGGCACAAAACTATAATTTTCTCACATGCAAATTCTTCTTTAAGTTCTATTGGAGAACTACTGTTGGCCTTAAAAAGTCATAAACAAAACACAACTGCACAAAATATAAAATACAGAAATTAATTTTTAGGTTTTCTTTACTGATAAAAGAGATCGTATTTATGTTGGAAAATAAAATGCTTATTAGAAGAAAAACTAGATTAATTAGTTACTGACTTAATATGCAGATGTATAATTGTCTTTTAGTTCTTTGAAGTCCTAAATGCAAGATTTTTTTCAAACAAATCGAGCCTTTGGTGCAATACCGTAGTAATTCAAAATTTGAATTTTTGAGCTGGGTATGCAGAAATGATCTTTGGGGAAATATATATCTAAAGGAAAGGATTCTACAGCTACAAATGTCTTTATTGCCTCCAGCTATTTCCAACAATATTTATTTGCAATAATGAAATATTTCCTTTATAAATTTACAAACAGAAAACATTACAAAACATGCCTCTTTATTTAAAAACTTGTAAAAAAAACAACTTTAGTAAACGAAAATACTATCAAAAAGATGGCTCAAAACTTCAAATGCATTTTTCTCAGTTCACGATTTTTTGAATTACTACGGTATTGCACCAAAGGCTCGATATGTTCCTGTAAATATAAGCTGAGTTCGCATTGCATGCGGTAACTGTTGACGCGTTTAATTGGTGAACTTTTCCATATATTTTGTATCTGTAAACAAATATTTTATAATTTTGCTAAAGCAAAATACATTTGTATAGGGGAACTTTTTACCAATTTAACGAGTAAACAGGTACCGAATGCAGTGTAAACTCAACTATAGTATTATTCTTTGTGAAATATTATTCTAACGCAATTACTGGAATATAAATATCTGCCTTTTTCATAGGCCTTGAAAGCGCGGTAAAATATTTTATACTTAAAATGCATAAACTTAACATGAAGTCGTAATACGTTAACTGTGATTTAAAATTTTATAAATAACGATAGATATTTATTTAAAATATAAATCCCCACCAACGAAATTACTTTTCACATTGCCTTCAGAGGAACATAAAGCGAATAAATAGAATTTAGGCTTCCATCGCACTTTACCGCAACGTAAATTTGTCTAAAAGCGAACGCAGAATTATAATGCTGCTTTCGCTTTTACTAATGCAAAAGTTTTTCGTTTTTTTTTTTTAAAAGAGTGTGTAATTTAAAAGTAAAAAGTTCTGGTCTCAGTTCAGTTTATTTTTATGCTTTCTTTCACATTCTAAATTTGTTCAGAAGGGAGGGTAGGATTATTGCAAAAGTATTTTTTTCTTAATAAAGAGTATGTAATTTAAAAAAATGTCACAGCTCAATTATTTTTTATGTTTCCTTTTTTATATGATGGAATGTCATTAAGATCAACAAATTTAAGAGCACTTTGTGTTTCTGAATATAAAATGTGAGCGATCTTACGTTTGAAACTGTAACTACGCATGGATTTTAATGTGCCAACTACAGGAAGTTACATAAATATCTGCGTTTTACGAAATTTATCGTTTGTAGTTCGTAAATTGGTCTTTGGAATACTTGGAAGAGACATTGTCTCGGAGGCCTTGCAAAACAACTGAAATTTCAGCATTTCACAGCCTGTAAGTGACTGCTGTGAAGACAATACATCCAAAATTATGCAACTGTTTGTTGTTGCTTTTGATATGTTTGCATAATTGACTTATCCTCCATCCTTCAAAATAATGATAGAAGATGCGTTACAGCATATAGAAAGCTTTAGTGATAATTTGTGGCCTGGTTTTGAACAAGTCGATTTGTGTTTTAACTGAGATGTTGCGCCCTGCCCCACTCATTACAAACTGAAAGCCATCCGATTGTATAATATTATGTCAATAGGGAAAATAAAACGAAAATAGTTAAGCCCTTACAACTCGCATCTGATTCGGATTTGTCTTTTTCCCATCCAATTGTAAAGTTAAATGTTTATTAGAAATGAAGATCAAAACAAACACAAATAAAAATTTTGCATCGCATTACCATCTGATTTGGATTGCTTTGTATTGTATCATATTGTCATTTCGTTTTAATTATGAATTTTGTTCTTTTTTCTGAAGTAATTTTTCCGTTATTCTTTCTTTTTCATTTTTATTATTATTCCAAAGTAAAATTTGTATCAAGTTCATAAGTGTTTTTTAAAGTGAAGTGTTAGCGGCATTTTTTGTGGTAATATTGTTATAAATTATTAAATAAAAATAATTAAAAAGGTAAGTGACTGTTTTATTTTTATTTATGTGTTAATTTATATACATACATATGTATGTATGTATGTTTTGTATTTTTATTGGTTGTAAAGAATAAAATGAGTGGATTTAGTAAAAGAAATTTAAGAAGACTAAAGAAAATAGAAAGTGAACGTTTGAAACAAAATTCCGAAATTACAAAATATTGAAAAAAATTAAGTTCCTAATTTAATTATGCAATAGTTAAAATTCATTTCAAGATCAATGGCATTCAGATACATCTTATTGCACTCCGAATTCACCATAATAGTTGGACCCATCCAACATTCGCTTACAATGTATATTGTGTTGGATCCATCCAACCTTCGCTTACAATGTATATTGTGTTGGATAAATCTTACAGCCTAGGCCATCGCTGTGTAAATGTAAATAGAAATTGTATACAGACATTGGATGGGTCTTGCTTACATTGTCATTGGTCTCAAATCGAAGATGTATGTAGCAAAAATTTCACTGGGTAGATGTATTATTTTTGATAGTGCAATTACCATTTTTAATGTATATTAGTCACATCGCATAGCCGGTTGCAATCTATTAGATTATTACTGGTGGGGAGCCATTGAAGATAAATGTTATGCAATTCTTCCAGTAACGATGAACCCTCTAACAAATGAAATTGCTGGAGTCACCGATCAAATAGAATTGCACGTGGTCAAAAGTGTGTTGAGAAATTTGATTACTTGTATTAATTAGTTCTAGCATAGCCGTCACAGATTTTTTTTCTTCCCGGAATTTATCAGAACCAGTAGGAATGGTATAGTGTAGAGAAGATATACGTGGTGTCGTGATAGGAATAGAGCTTAATTCTAAGAGATGTCTGCAGCAGGGCGTATTATTAATTTTAAAGCAGAGTTGCTGCGTCTCTGGTTTTATGTTGACGCGTTAATTTTTAAACAAAAGTTTAGCCGTTCTATTAATGACTTACCCGCGACTTCGCCCACGTTATTATCCACGTTATATAGATACCCTTATGGTATTAATAGTAAAATATAGTATTAATAATGAAAATAGGTTTAAAGAAGAATGCATAGCCGCAAAATCAACAGTCATATTTTTAGCAATATAATGGTGGCGTTCCATACACTGATCTATTTTTGTTTTAGATTCCATAAAACACGGTTGTATAGTTTTAGAGAGCCATCTGTTACCCCCTACGTGCCCTAGTGGTCCTATATTTTTATCTATTGCCTGTATATCAGTGGCAGCCAAACCTATACTATTACGTTTTTCGGTTGTATGTGTTACATATGTATATTCTATTTCTGAACAAGAGTCGGTCTTGCCAGAGTAGAATTGTGACTCATATGGAAAAAAGTTACAAAATCAGTCTTGGTATGCATTGCATATCCAACATTTATTTCGTATGGGCTACTTTTTATGCATAATAAGTTTTCAATTTGTTTATCTGAATTCTAAAGAATTCGACTTTTGTTTCAATAAAGAAAATGTTGCCACACAAATATAAATAAATCCATACGAATATTAAATATAATTTGCAAATGCAATTTATTTGCTTATTACAGACATATCTATATTTGCATAAATATGTCGCCAGAACCCTATTTCACTAAAAAGGGTTAAAGGTAGACCTTCCCCCATTCTAATTAGGTTTGCTTTAACTTCGTGATTTTGATGTGCAATGTCACGTCACACGGAGTCTTACGCATTTCGATAAAATTTTATAAATGTTTCCAGTCATAAAAACTAGAGTTGTGATTAAATAATAGTAATTGAATGTGCGTTATATTTTTCATCGTGTTAAGAAACCAAATATTTTAGTCTGCCAAATAATGATCTGAGAATAAATTTAGTTTTTATTGTCCATTAAACATACATATATTCTTGCAGTTTGTTTGTATAAGAGAAAAAAGTTTTTGCTGGGGAGAAAATTTGTTTTGTGGCAACACTGATTTTAAGCAACAATCGATAACACAGCCTACTTCTTTGAATGCTCAAGCCAGAATGAGTAATATTGCATAATTCTCTACAATATGTGTGCTTAACTACGTGCAAATAGAAGAATAACAAAGCGCCCATGGGCGACATTTTGCTTGACTCTGCTGTATATCCTTCTGGACTCACAGGTCTCTATGAGGAGCATACTACTCGCCGTTGTGGCGTATTTTTAAATAAAATTTATATCTAGTCATGTTTTAAATTTCATTTCGAAGAGGCCGCAATTTCACCCCTATCACACTCATGGTCCAAATGTTTGTCCCTCAAAACTATCATCGGCATAATTATGTCAATATTTTTCATTTATACAACACGAACTTATTTATTTGGTCTATTAGTACCAAATGCAATGTACATACATTAGAGTTGCCAGTCTTCTTTGATTTGTTAACATATTGGCAACACCAAATCTGTCGCTCAAAAAAATTTAAATTAAACCTAAGTTGACGACAGCTACACCTGTGTTTGTATAGTACTGAAAAATATCGTACTCTTATGTATTATGTTCTCTACTTTTGAAAGGCTGCAGTTGGTAGCCTGCAGTCGGGAATGTGTTAACGAATCACTTTGTACATCAACAAATATCCAGCAATCGTTCACGGTTTGTTTGAAGTCAATTATTTTATTTTTTAAATTTATTAAAGAATCTCCGTTTGGACAATAATTAATTAAATTTGGCATGTAATTTTAAATTTCAAAAACTATATATAAATTTCATACGAAAATAAATTGAACGCTACTTTATTGAAAGCCATTTTAAATTTTTCAATGATAAATGTCAGAAAATTATTTTGTACCACTATATAACAGAAATATAATAACGATACAACCCACAAAGTCATCCTTTGTCGGCGTAGAAAAACATCATTCAATCAACATCTAAACAACAATAAAAAAGATTTTATGTTATTCCGGTATAGACAGGACTTACTCTCGCACCCACATAGTCTTATGGATACCACAGTCGTAGAAATCCTTTATAAAGAACAAAAATTACAAAGTACAAGGAACAAGGACATAAAAATGAGATCAAAATAGAATAACCAACAAAAGAAAACCAACAAAGCAAAAAGGAAAAATATCAGCTTAAAACGGAATTTCCGTTCGAAAACATAAAGCTGCTTTTTTTGAATTATAATTTTTTTTTATTTGATTTATGAATTAATGCAAAGGGTGATTATAATTTTTCACTGTTCAAGAGCTTTTTTGCAACAAATCCAATATTTTCACTTCAATATTTTGTAGTGGAGAGACATTTTAAAAAATTGTCTTCACTTCCTTTGGTTATGGAAAATTATGTCTGTCGATTTTTTTTTATTTTTTTTATTATTTTTTTTTATGGTATTTATATTGTTTCTGTCTGTAGTTATTGAATGTGGCATAAATGTGCCCGTAATTCATGGGTTGTATGATAACAAATCACATACAAATTAATTATGACTTAATATGTGCATTAAAATCATAAATTCCCTTTAAAAATACGGAGCAATGAATTGAATTGGTTTTTAAATTAGTATTTTAATTTGTAGATGATGCATGAAAGAAATCAGAACTGAATTGAACGAAAACAAAAAACTCTTAATGTTTTCCCCCCGCAAGGTTGTTTTTGGAACAGAGTTTGATAACCTACGGGACATTAGCAACCCCGTGGTACCTCCCTAATTATATGAAGAATTACCTCATCGTTCTTTAAGTTCTTTAAATTAATGGAAATCTTGATCTTTTGATTTATGAAATACGATATAAATAAATAAATATGAATGAGAAAGGTGATGCATCGCCTTGAACTTCCTTTACGTATGAAGATGATAGAAAAGGCGACTCTTTGAGATCCAACTAGACATTTGACCATGGACTACTATTATTGCAGTTCGCTCAGACTGTAGTAATACAGTCTCGGCCTTGTCTAGTACTATGGGCAGCCAGCGAGCTCCACTGCTCTAACGCTAAGTAAGAGTGTAACGACTGATGTGCTCCTTCTGAGTGTTTAGTTTCGTATCAACCCTGAAAAGTCATAGTGGATACACATATGTTTTGATATGACTTTTACTAATCTAGGTACTGTTGCCATTCAAAGTATTCACCGGAAGGTGTCTTGGTCAAAATGGGTGGAATTTCATAATGTTCTGTCCTGTGATGTATTAAGGATCTTGGCGCTAAACTCCTGATGTGACACATGGTTTAGACAGGCCGAAACACCTCAGTTAAATGTAATATCATAGACAATGAAAATCTTTGATTCATGGAGCGGTGGTGAACATCAGAATTCACCCGGTGTTGAGATCAACGTGGGGTAAGACGCTATGCGCAGGTACCCACGTTAATCTTGAACACACATCATCTGGTCTTCATTTTTAAATTTATTTTGTAGAAAATTAACTACAGTTTTAAATTTAGCGATGTGAATTGCAAGTTTGATAAAACTCGTCCATTTTTTTTTCTTTTTTTTTTAAGAGAATACAAACTCTACGAATCTCTTAAGCTTGTCTGTAGAAACACCCAGGGTCTGAACGGGAATCGAACCCATATTGATAAAAAGTTCTCGCCAAAAAAAAATTACCAAATAACTTTGTTGTTTGTGGACCAATTTTTTAAATTATTTTTGCATATGGAAAAGATCCAATAAATTTTTTTATGAATTTGAGGCTAAGTGTCCGCCCACCCATCATTATCCGTTGAAATTCGGTATGGAGACTGCTCTTACCATGTTTAGATCCACTAAGAACGGATTTTTGGATATTCTAATTTTAAAGGGATAAAAAAGGTTAAAACCGGATAAAATCGATAACCTAATATCTCAGAAACTAAGACAGATAGAATAAAAATTACAAAAGCATATAAATGGTGCCAAAAAATAAGTGGTTATGTGATTCGTACTCTTTGCATTTATGTGCTTTTAGTGGGTAAAACTAAAAAGAATTTTTGGTATTACTTTTGCAGCCCAAAGGGTTGGACATAGAACAAAACTTTTTTCTGTAATATTTTCTTCTAGAAAAAATTTAGAGTGGGCGAGGTTACTTTTTTAAAATTCGAAAATATTTGGAGTAAAATTGTACCTTTGTACTTTTATGCTATGTAAATAGTGCTTATGATGTAAATTTTTTACTATTTTAAAATACCGCCATGATATGGGTATCAAATTAAAGGAATTTTTGAAGGGAGCATAAAATAAAATGCTCAATAATGGCAGACAATTATTTTTTAACTACTTCTATGATATGGGTACCAATGAAAAAAATCGTTGAGAAGAAAACCTAAAATAAAGTGAACTAAGTACTTTTCAGCAAAACTGCGTTTTGCACCTTTTTCAATTTTTTTTTGGAAAAGGGCTGTTAACAATAAAAGTATCCAAATTTGATGCAGATGGTAACAATATCTATAAAAAAGTGGACGATAATATTAGATAAGTTGGTATGGGGTATCGAAGCATACCGGGTGTAGCTAGTACTTAATAAAATAGAACATAATTGAAAAGATATCTCTATGGTTCTTTTTTTCAAGAAAAAATTATTATTATTTTTATAAGGAATAACTTTTTGAAAAAATCAAGAAGGGTTTGCTATAGAGCAAGTTAATATAATCAAGAAGATATCCCTATTAAGAACATTAAGATGATGATTTACACATTTACATTTGAAATCAATAAGGAATACTTTTTTGAAAAAATCAATTAGGTAGCCTAATGAAATCAATAAGACATCTATTTTTTATACAATTCAGAAGAAACCCTATTAGAATGAAAAAATTTTTCTCTATGGGTTGGTGTTTTTGGTACCAAAAATAACGGAAATTGAGTAAAAAATTGTGAATAACAAGTTTTCTTCTTGATTTGAAGTGTTTTTCTTCTTGATAAAATTTAAAGGATTTATCACATGAAAATAATAAGGACATTCTTTGAAAAAACCTTCGCTTTTTTTTAATGGGATAGGGATAGTATAAAAACATTTCATAGAGAAAATATTCTTGAATTTATAAGGCAGTTTTGGCTCTCTGTATGAACTGCTGCAACTTAGCTGGCGGACGCATGATTTTAACATAGTGCTGTCACTGGCGAGCATGTGTTCACATTTAACGAAACAACTTAAAGTATAAATATTATATGATTAATGCGTTCTCTATGAATTCAAAAGTGATAATCTTGTTAACATTTAATATGACATTATAAATGTATTCATAGTGAAAGCATTCACTTTTTTCTGCTGGGTAACTAAATAAATTACCCAAGTATAGAGTTATGGTTCTCGCAATTAATTTCTATTGCGGTAACCGTTTTTCAACCAATCTATTCGCTGGATATATAAAGTGCTTTGTAATTAATTCATTCTTAAATGAAATTGTACTAAAGTTAGCAATTCAATGAAAAAGTCCCACTTCAATTCATACCACAATTCATTTTCATTAAAAAAAAATGTTAATGGACAATTTGTTAGTTTTATATTTGCGGTTTATTGTGTATTTATTTAGTTTTATTAATTTTTTTTTATAGAATTCTTATTTTCTGGCAAAATTAGAGCTTGAGTGTGCTTAAAAAAATCTACTTGGAATTTGTTTTGAACTTCTTTTCATCTCGATTTCAATTCGTTAATTTTTTTTTTGTATGGAAACTCAGTGGTAAATTTCAACAATTTAAATATCAATATTATTTATTTGTTCTCAATGAAAATTTAACATTTATAACTTCTATTATCCGTTAAATTAATTTTTTTTAACAGTGTTAAATTTTTGTTCATTCGTTTCTTTTTCGGTTCAATAGTGTACTTTATTGATTAAACAAAAACGAAAATATGAATGTTGTTAAAAATTAAAACTTACTATAAAAATATTAATAAAAATACAACTAACATAAGGTTTTTTTTTTTAATTGATCAACATAAAAACGCCAAAAGCAATTAGCAATTCGAATAATTATTTTTATTATTTTTGCAAATAGAAAAAAATTCAATCAAATGGTACTTTTTAAAAGTGTCATTTATATGACGAAATAATATTAAATGCCAGTAAATTTAATTAATAACTGTTGCACAATTCGTTATTATGACATGTATTTTTTTTAAATAAATAATAAAAGATAAAATGTTGCAACAGGAAAACAAGATATAAAACGAGCAAAAATGCCGCTCTTGCACTGAATGAGAACTAGAAATAAAAAAAATATATATGTGATACTAGTAACATTTACAATTAATTCTATAATTATTTTCAGTAAAAATATTTTATACAGTGGAGAGAAGTGTTAAGCAAAAATGTTCGATTTCACACAACGTTTTCGTGTGGGAGAGGAACAAGGAGAAGCGTTATCCATGAGTAAGATATCGTTATTATTGGAGAATGTTAGGGGTCAAGAACAAGCCACAAGCTGTGCTTTCAAAGATCTCACTTTATTTAGTGGAGCGCAGATTCAATAACTATAGGCTCTGTTAAAAATAATTCTTTATACCATTCCCCAGGATTCCTCCCATACGTACGCCATACATTGTGAAATAACTAGGAAAGTATGTTTTGTGGTGTATTATAGAGAGTTGTTGAAGTAGCCTGTACTACAAAACGAAAAATTTTTCCTGAGTTCCACCCCAGTTTCAGACTCGCATTTTTTTCTTATGTGCATTTGTGTGTATTTGTGTCAGTTGTTGTTGCAAGGTTTCAGTGGCGAAGGCATAGTCACTAGTGACTGAACAGCAACGGCTGCAGCTGTATCCAATCAACAGGCACCAACAAATTGATAAGACTAATGCTGATGCACTAGGCTACGGAGACACCACTCCTGTGAGGAAGCATAGAAACTATGTATGTACGATTTCTACTCTACTCTACTGGTGTTCTAGATTAATTGTTCATTTTCCATTATTTTAAAATTATTATTGTGATTAAATAACTATGAACTTAAATACAATTAAATTTTTATTCATTTATTTGTAATAATTGTAGTTCTAATAGATATCATGAATGCTAAAAAATTACATGTTCTAAAGATTGTAAGCAATTTATATTTTTCATTGAAGAAGACACACTCAATCTTTGATAAGAATTTAAAAAAAGCAATTTGATACAAGAAAATAAAGAAAAACATATTTAATAGGTGCAGTACTGCCACCTCGTAAAATTAATTTCTTTTGGTTTCCCGACAAATTTTTCGAAATGAGCTGCAAAAGAACTCTCAGTAGAAAAACAACAACTGGGTTAGTTCAGCTTAAAACTCTATTCGCTTTTCAAAAATTACATTTTTCAATTAATTCCCATTTGTGGTATCATCGCAGTGAACTTTTTTTAAGCCCATATTAGACGATATGTTTTTTTTTGTATAGAACGCATTTGTAGATTGTAGAACGCAATCTAATTGAAATTGTGTGATATGACTTTGTCGTTTGAACTGTGTTCTTTTTTTTTAATATTTTAATTATTAACAGCAAGTCACGTTTGTTATTATTTTTGCTCAACTTAAATTTGTTAATTTTTTAAATTTTTTTACGACGTACTTTTTTAATGTGTACTCTTTAAAACCGATTGCTTGAATTGTATTTTATAAATAATTTTTTTTAATTCACTACACTTTTTAAGCATTATTTTTTTAAAAAGTACTTTTCTAAAATATTAACGAATTTTCTTTTCACCATTTTTAAATTAATTTTTTAACTTGAAATGTTATTTACAAATCTGCTACAAATTTAATATTAATTTAATATAATAAACAGCAGAATAAAAAATCATTAAATTTTATAAATAAATAAATATTGATTTTCAATCATTACACATCAAAAAAAATTAACTTTTTATTATTAATTAACAACTTTAATTAGAATAATATATTGTGTCAAAATAACGAATAAATAGAAATTTAGCAGAGAAGAACACGCATATACATATTTTAAACATGACTAAATATTTCATCATTCATTTGTAAAAATTGTATTCAAGCTGTTATGGGAAAACTGTTGCGGATCTGAAAACGGGGGTCATTTAAGTGACATTATTTTCCATACTTATGTTAAATAATTTCCATTTAATTTAATATCGCAAATATTAATATATCTTTGTAGTAGGAATTTTGTACGGTCTTAACGTAAAGTTTCACTTTAACAATCGTTTTCGTATAAGGGGATAAATACTTACCGTCTGCGTCTGCAACGTCTCTCTTTTTCTCATTCCATATAACTGACTAATTGAAACAACAATCGAAAAATCAAGAGGAAATGGAAAAAGTGCGGTAAATTAAACAGCCACTAAAAATGACAGGCGACTAAATATAAAATGGTACAAAAAAGAAAACAAATATATGAAAGCTTACGAAAGAAAGCAATTGAGATAAAATAAGTTTGAGCAAAATAGAAATGAAAGTAGCTAAGACATTATGAAGTTCACAGACGACAAATTAAATAGACATAAATTTTTCATAACAAAAAGTTTCTCGATTGGCTCCTTCAACTCTTTGTAGGGAACTTTCCATTCAACCTTATCAGAAAAAGAGACATTAAGTGAAAATTGGAAAGAAAAAATTACATTAAAACATAAATTAAAAAAAAAAATTGCATATAAATGACCTCATAATTTAGCCCTAAGTTACTTTTTTTTCTTCTTTTTTTTCAACTGCTGGTGCTTGCAGTTGCTTTACATCTAAATACTACTTTGGCTAATAGAGGGATGCCAAAGAAAAAAAAGTACATGCTATTCTGTGCATACAATTTTCTAAAAATTATCATTTCTCGTGGAAAAAAAACGCAATAGAGTTTATGCCAAAAGGGGCAGAAACCGCAAGAAGTATTAAACATTAGTGGCCATAAACTAAAGACATATTGGAAAAAAAATGTCTAAAAACATTAAATAACCCAAGAAAGTAGAAAATGCAAAAAAAAAAGTCAATACCAAGATTTAAGAAGAGTACAATTTAATGCATTTTTTGCGTTAAAAATTGTGCAGTATTTAAAGGAAATTTGCTGTAGTTTTATTCTGAAGCATTTGAAAAAAAATTCAGTAACTGAAACAGTTTTGCTCAGAGAAATTGTTTATAAAAATAAAATGATGTACCAAATTTGAATTGACTATTCATACTGATATTTATTATTATGCGATTTTATTACTTCTAAAAATAATCAACGTTTGAAATTCGATGTAGACATTCAAAATATTTTCATACGTTGGGTTTGTTTCAAGGTTGCACAAATTATTGCCTCTTGATGACGAAAAAATATGAAACAAAATTAATTAGATATTCACCTGTAAAGAAATTAATAGTATCAATTTAATTATTATTGCTGGTTTAATTGAATTAGTTTTCAATTAAAATTTTAATAATAGTAGTTAAAAATTAATTAAATATTTTGAAAATTTCAAACAAATTTTTAATAGTAAAAAAAAATATTTGAATGCCGTCACACCGTCATTTTGTGTATTTCAAAGCAAAAAAAAAGATAAGTTATTTATATATTTATGTATTATGACCAAAAATTAATTAAAAATGTAATTGAATTGATTAAATTGAAAAAAAAAAAAAAAAAAATTTAATTCAATTGATTATAATTTTATTTCAAAAATATATTATTCTAAT
Source organism: Dexiosoma caninum (assembly GCA_963924685.1). Taxonomy (NCBI): domain Eukaryota; kingdom Metazoa; phylum Arthropoda; class Insecta; order Diptera; family Tachinidae; genus Dexiosoma; species Dexiosoma caninum. The sequence goes on from OZ004725.1 coordinate 91,739,407, forward strand.
TAAAGGTGTTAATTAAAAATAAAAAGTATAATTTTTCTCTGATATTTCGAAGAATTTTCTATTTTTCACATTTTTGCGATTTATTACCGCCATTAGTGTGGAATTTATGTGATGAAAGTTAATGAAAGTTGTATTACATTTAACAAATGAAAATAAATATTACGATTTATATTAATAGACTCTAATGAAGATATATTTATAATTTTTGTACGGTAATAAATAATGCAAATGGCCACTCAAAATTATTTTTATTTCTTAATTAAACGAATTCATAACCAAACCAAAATCAGATATTAAATTCATTTGACGCACATCGGTCTAAATGACGCTTTTATTATCCTTGAACTAGAAAGAGAGTGGGGCACGATTTCCTGCAGTAAGTAGACATCCTATTTTTAAACAGAAATACACACTTATAAAGGATCTTCCAAGATAAGAAACGCTTAATGACAGACCCTATTTTTGCCTCGCGGTTTTTACTCTTCAAATGATTTCGATATTAATATTTTATTTTTTATTTGTTGATTGTTTAATTGTTATGAAAATTGGGAGCTTTTTAGTAGGAAATTTAAAACTGCGTCTCACGCAGCGCAGTATTCGCATAAATTCTGAAAATATTATACAATTAAATGTTTTTTTCTATTTGGAGCAGGGACATGAATGGCCAAAAATACAAGAAGTTATCAAACGTAAATGAAAATTGGAAAAATAAATTGTTAGGGGAAAGATGTGGGAAAGAAACCAAAAATGTTTAAACATGCATACGGCTAGAAATATAATGCAAAAATATGAGAAATATATTTTTTTATTTTAAATGTTAAATCCATACACAGGAATGCTCAAATCCATACACATGAAGTCTCTTATTTCGAACCTCAATTTATGCAATTAGTTAAAATTTTTCAATTTTAAATAGGCTGATAATCGATACCATACAGGCAGTCAAAATTACAAGTGATAGTTATTTTTTCTTTGGTGCAGAAACCATTGCAAAAAAAATAACAATTTTATACAATAAAGAAAAATGTGCAAGAATATTTCCAGCTGTCATACGTCCTCAATATTCATAATAAAAATGTTGATACAATCAGTTGTTATTTCTACTTAAGTAGAAATGCTCTGGAAGAAAATTTATATCAGAAGCTTTAAATTTTTTATACGAGTATACTTTATCGATAATGGAAATCAAACACAATTTTAATATTATTTGTAATTGTGTTTTAGCATTATATTTTTCTTCTTATTCAAGAAACCGAAATATGCATGTAGCCATGTGAAATAGTGAGTAGCTCTAATAGAATTCTCTCGATTATTAAAGAAACTGTTCTAAACTTAAGAAAAGTGGTTCGTTATGAATTTAATTCCATTTTGATGGCCTTTATTTTTCATAGAGTCTCTATTAATAGACAATTTTGTTATTCTACATTTTATTAATAATTGTTGACTTAAGTTGACTCATCTAATCCTCCATATCATCCACGATTTGAAAATTAAGTGACGATTACAATCTACGTGAATTGGAATCCTGTTAAACCCGCAAAGGACTACAAAATTTTTAATACTTTTCATAATTTTTAAATAATTAAAGCTAGAGAAGGAAATACCAATTACAGCGCTATTATTAGGTAAAGCTAAAGGTTCATACAACGCATTCTATGCGTTCTCACATCCTATGTATCTCACAGAAAAGCAGAATCAGTGTATGGCCATGTTTAAGAATGTTTATTCAAAGCTAAGCAGGTATTAGATGCGACTCGTGTTTGGCACACAAATATGTTGGATATAAATGGCATTTAGGAACGCCGTTGCGCAACCGATACAAAAAAAGCAATTGGTTGCAATTACTAATTTTTTTTGTAAGTATATTGTATTTAGGTCACAAATAATGTAATGCAACCATTTACATACCAAATAAAATGTATGCAAAGTTTTGGCATCTCATGCTCATCAAACTGATCTGTCAGTTTTTTGTTTATTTATAGAATCATATTATTATAAAATTCTCTCCGTGTGTAAGTCTGTTGTAAGTATTTTTCACGTTTACGCGGATAGTGTAAATAAAATCAAAGCAAAGATATGAAACAGCTGAGTTAGTAGCAAAACATGCGCAAGTTGTATATAAAAAGAAATGTACTTAAGAAACTAATATAGTATTTGGAAATAATAATAAGCATTTCCCGTATACATTTCTTCAACTCTGTCGGATTAAATAGATGATATTAATGCCTTTACAACACCCACCCAGTTGACACAACGAGTTCTGATGCAGCGTTACCATTTTTCTAATTTTCCTTTATTTTTCAAGGTTGATATGCCGAAAAGTTTTCAATTTTTTAGCTTAAAAAAAATGTTTTTTTTAAATTCATGCAATTTTCAAAGTGTTGTTTATTAATTTTGAATTTAGAGTATATATGACGAAAATATTATTTAATATTGCCATGTAATGTAAACGATCTTATAATTTTTCACTCCTTATTACTGCTACAGTATTAAAAGTGTCTATTTCGTATTTAATACAACTTTGCCGTATTAATAACACAGGCTTTTTATGCCTGTGTTTTTTTTCTAAAAAGTTTTCAATTTCAAAAAGGCAAAGATAAATATTTAAAGACAAACGGTAAGGATAATGGAACATTTTTTAGCTTTTGGTGTTTTTAGTTTTAAGCAGCACTGCATGTGGTGAAAATAGCTTAGAATATGCTACAAACACATCCGAGGCTTCAATAAAAGCTAAAAAAAAAAATTGGGACCTGCGCAAAATCGTGGGAAGAATGAGTTTGTTGTTGTTGTTTACCTTTTTTTCTTTGTTTTTTTTAACTTATTTTGAATGAATTCAAAATATATATTTTTGTGCTTTTTTTATTATTTGGTTAATTTTTTTTGGAAAAAAAGGTTTTTGTTGAAAAATTAAGTTGTTTTTTTTTAATAAAAAGTTTTTCTTAAAAAATATTTGGTAACGCTGTTCTGATGACCTGTGTAGACGCATAAAAAATTAGGATATACATACGTGTTCTACTCAAGTGGTGTTGGAGCTTAATTGTTCTTTTTCCTTTATTATAAAACCAAATGTAATGTTCACATTATTGTGATAATTTAACTATAAACCTAAACACAACCAAATTTTCGTTCATTCATTTGTAATAATTGCAGTTCAAATAAATATCACTATTTTCTAAATTAAAAAAAAAAATTCACGAAATTATTACAATTTCGAATTGCTTGAGTTGATTTATGTTGTTCCTGTACTAATTATATAAAAATGTCAACACCTTCAATATATACTCTTAAAGCTGGCACTGTTTACTTTAAAAAACACCCCTGGTGTGAAGAGAATACTTAAGTTTCTAAAATAGTTTAGAAAATAATTTTGTACCCGTATTTTCTCCTACTGAATACATTTTGCTTTTACATGATAACATTTTTTTTCATTCAACAGCATTTTTTGTAATAATTTGTATTACCATATAAAGATACCTTTAGAAAGTATGCAATACGTAAAATGCGATCATGCAAAAACGCGCTGTTGAAAACTTCAGCTTAACTACTCGTATTTAGAAATCTTTTACTTCATGTCTAACTGTGCGGTTAATCAATGAAAAGAATTTGCAAAATCTCTAGAAAAACATTTTATTTATAAGTAAATAATTTTAAAAAATAACCGCAAACCTGTGTAAATATTATTACAACATGTACAAATGAATATATACATATATTTGAAGTATTTGTGTAAATGTAAATGTAATGTGTAACGAATGACTTTGTGTGGAAATGGAAAACCAAACAGAAAATCTAATACATATTCGTTCGTATGTATAAAAGCCATACATGTTCGGATTTGTGAGAATGCAAAATGGCAATACGTACCTGTAAAGAAGCTTTTGAAGCTGCATTAATTAGTGTAAAAGCATAATGTAACGAAAGTTATGGTTTTAATTTCTGTTTTTAATTAAGTTTCATTAATTAAATTTTGTGAGAACTAACAATTTTGGTTTCTTACCATTTTGCCTATTCTTTGTACTTAAATTCACTTTAACAATAATTGGAATACTTTAAGAGAAAAATTGTAAATCAGAAGTAATTTTTGGAAATGAAGCCACTACAACGGCTGGTAACGGTATTTTGCGGTCGGCAAAACACATTCTGTAGCAGCTATACGGAGAAGAGACGATGCAACAAAAATTTTTTGCCAAATAGTAGACGAGTAGACGACCTATCGGAGCTATCGAAGAAAGGTATAAATATCTTTATGCGATACCTCTACGTAACGTGAAAGATAAAGCACATATTTTCACTGAATCCAGTGTTGGATTGAGACTCACAAGAAATAGTCAAGAGTCTCGGCTTTTTAAGACGTAGATTACCTTGATCTATTGACTTACCACTTATACGAATATATTTTCAGCCAAATTTTAATACAACGCTCATGTATGGGCCGGTACTCAAAGTACAGTGTAGGAAGAAATAATAAGCACACATAAAATTTTCATTATATTCTTAAATATGTTTTTATATTTTTACTTATATAGAATTAAATATATGTATATGTGTCTATATAAAAAGACAAATAAAAAATTACAGTTCTGCTGACATTGGAAAAAGTAATGTAATTCAAAATATTACGCCCGCATGAAATAATCTCTCCTGTTCTGTAAACCGGGTCGATTTAAAAACGAGTGATCTTTCAATACCGTAGTATATGTATGTATAGGTAAAAACGAAAAATTTTTGCGGATTCGGTTTACAGAACATACCCGAATAGGAACATTTGATGTTTTTTAGAAAAACATTAGTTTTTGATATCGAATTTAAATATTATTTTAATATTTGGTAGAAGCTCCCTTAATTTTAATTACTAGTGGCATCCTGGATTTATTGAATACACAATACATATCAGAACGCCCTCCTTCGTCAGTATTGTGTAGCACCGGCGAAGTATAATAATTACTAAAAGCAGAGTTCTAAGATAGTGAAGTTTCACCTCCTGTCATTGCTCTCTTTACTGTCACTATTTTAACAGATTAAGACATTATGACAGTATGGCACACCCTGTGAATACCTCAAATATTTTACTTCCTTTCGAATAGCAATTATTTTGGCTTAATAATTTTAACACTTGATATAAATAAAGTTACAAAAGCATTAAAATTATCTTAAATATAAATCGAATTAATTGGAGTTTTGCTAAATATTGTTTTATATTCTTGCTCAGTGCTCGGGAGAAGTAACAAACGGATGCTGAAGTGATATAAAGAACTTAATTGCCGCATAACTCTGCAGTTGTGCGTTATTTTAAGCTTTGCAAAGTTACTGCGTCTCTGGTGTTATGTTGACACATTAATTTTTAAGCTAGAGAATAAGCATTTTATATTATTTTAAATATATTTCACTTCGCCGACATTTTGTTAATTAAATACCGACGAAGGAGAGCGCTGTTAGCACAGACACAATAAAAAAATTTTTGTTCTGACTGGGGATTGAACCGATGTTCTTCTGGTTACAGAGTGAACGCCTTAACTACTCAGCCAACATTTCAACATTTTAAGTTTTAAAATCTACTAAATAGAATGCATTAGAAACCAACAAACACATTTTACCAGAAATCAAGAAATATGATACAATTTTTGCTATCTTCCTTTTCTTAGATATAAAATATGAGTTCAGGGAAAATAACCCATAGTAAAACGTAACTTATATAATTTTCTTCATCCATGTTATGAATAATTTAATAATTTCAATATAAAGTGTCACTGCAAACTCTAAAAGTACAGATAATTGCAGCGATTATTCAGCCAAAAAATTACGAATTAAATTGTATGTAATTTATAAGGGCACAACGAATTACAATCGTTTTATGCCACATGAAACGTATTTATTAAAAAAAAAATAAAAATTTAATCCGGCTCTATATATAACTCTCATTCTCTGAAATTCAATTCTATAAAACATAAAAACACAAAAATGAAAATGAAAATGAAAATGAAAAAGAAAATTAAATCCTGAAATTCAATCAAAACAGCACAGTCTACATTATTTATTACGATTATTAATAATTTATGAAACTATTTAAAATAACTGCAAACATTTCCACACACACAGTACCACTGCTACTGAATCATTCCGTATTCATTATTTGACAATACAACGGAAATTAAATCATATTAAGAGAGTGACCATGACATAATACCTACAAACGCATGCACACTAAAGAATATGTACACACACACACACACACACACTAGTTATACAGACTCCATACAAAAACGATGTCATCGTCATCAGCTCCATCTAAAGGGAAAATAACAATATCTGTTCGTTTTTCTTTTTTTTATAATTTCATGAAAATGGGACAATGTTTCAGATATGGAATCGGATTTTCTTTTTTTTTTATTTATTTATTTTTTTCTTTTTGCCGCAAAAGGTTGTATACAAAATAAATATACAATATTTATTTACCGCATAAAACCCTGATGAATGAAAGTGAATCCGGCACAAAGCCAAAAAATTAACCTCAAATAAAATACAATTGACACTGGTAGAAAAAAAAAATAATAATAATAAGTTGAAAGCAGCAACAGAAATCGTTTGTGTCCTTCTCTGAACTCGCAGTTTATAGCGGCTGTCTATAGGGATACAAATACACTGATTTGCTTTTGTTGTTGCTGTTGTAAGGGTATATGAAACACATATACATAAATATATATACTATATATTCATTTTTGTTTGTTATTGCGATTATTATTAAAAGCACAATTACGGCTGAAGAGCACAGAAATTTACAGATAATGGGCATTTGATGTACCCGAATAGGTTGGTACAATTTAGTTAATAATTGAAGCATTTAACAAAAATCAAATGTGGCTAAAAAGATAGGGGGTCATTGCAGAATTTCATAAAAGCTTTTAATATATAAATGTATTATATATACTTATATATATATAGGATCTTTCATTAAGCGCTTCCTATCTTGAAATTTAAATAAAACAAATTCTGTGTTGAAATATTTTATTCGTATCAAAGACTTATTTATAGCACTATGTGTGGAATATAATGTCGTTCAAATGTACGCCACAGCTTCTCGGTGTGGAGCGCATCCGAAATGTCCAATTATCCATGACTCTGGCACATAAATCAGACTGAATTTTACCGAAGGCATGGGTTAAGTTGTCTTTGAGGACCACTTTAGTTCGAGGCTCATTTGCATACACCTGCAACTTAGGAAAACCCCAGAAGAAAAAATTTTAAGGGGGTTAAGTAGCACCTCCACGTGTGGCACGTAGTGGCGTCCCGTTGAAACCAAATGTCGTTGGTATTTAGGCCAAAAGCAGTGATGGCCTGACAAACTTCGTTCTCAATGAAATATGGACCGATGATGGAGCCAGACCAAAATCCGCACCAAACAGTGACTTTTTCGGGATGCATTGGACAGACACTCTGGGATGTCATGTGAATTGGTATCGTTCCAAATTCGACAATTTTATTTGATCACGTACCCCGTCATCTAGAAATTGGCCTCATCGCAGCACATGATTTTTCGCGCGGTACGTTGAGCGACTAGAACTCTAATTTTGATAAAACAATTTCATTATTCGCACGTGCTGTTGAATTCTATATCCGTCTATGCTGATTTAGGAAAATATACTAAATATAAATGATAACTATGTAACTTGACAGATGTAGCTTTAACAAGATGGCCGTTATCAACTGTCAAAGTTCCGAAGTCCCTGTTGGAAGACCCTTTACAATGCTGAATTATTTAACTTAAAAATAATAAAACAAAATCCATTATTTTTACAATGGATGAATTTAGTTATGAGCAGCTTGTGAGTTATAAGTTCGATCGGACTCCACTAGATGGCGCTGTATCTATGTATAAGATTTCATACTAAAGGAACTTCTATGCCAGTTATATGATTGTTAGAATAGATTATTTTCTAGCGTACATAAAAAAATGGAAAGCAACAAATTGAAAATATGCCATATTTCTTCCATAAAAATGAAAACACAAATCAGACTGCCGATAAAGTGCAGAGTATTTATGGTCCTGCTGTATTGCAAGTCAGTTTATAATAATTCTTTACCATGTATTTCTAAACAATCGTATTTGAAAAGTTTGTGAATTTATTAAACTGTATTAATTGTAGTGGCATAGCGTTATTTTATCGTACTTTTATTTTTGTTTCTATTTATATTTTCTTTTTAAAAAAAAATTTACATTCATTATATTTTATTCCGTGAAATTAAACCACGTATGGAAATTAAAATCTTTATACGAATTAGTTTTTAATTTTTTCATGATAAGCAATTTGGATTAAAATTTAATTGGAATCAATTACATAAATATTTATCATAGTTATCAGATATTTGAAAGATTTTTACAAAATAAAAACAAAAATTTATTATTCCCACACCTGGCCTCAACAAATATGAAATTTAATCTTATAATCATAAGACACTTTAGTATGAAAATTACCAACAGCAAATATACGACGATTACACAATTCATACGATGTTAATACGGCTTGTGAATTTAACAAATATATGGTGTCTTACTTCATACCTTTTCAAATTCTCAATATAAATTTTTTATTGCATTCTTGAAAGTTATTGTGTTTTTCAAAGGCTATGTCATTCTCAAATATTTAGTGTGAGTTTTTGTATGAACATTTGAAATTGCTTAGCCCTTTCAAAAAATTTGTTTAAGATTTACTGAAGAGTTGACATTAGAACCAGCGCAATTAATATGCATATAGGTTATCGGCAAACAGACAATGGTAAAGGGCAGAATCTGTGAAGAGGAACACAAAAATCAATTAAAGAAAAATTATTTATTATGCACATCGTCACAAAAATCTCTGCTTCTTCAGTTTAAAAAAAGCTAAAAACATTTTAAAAATAAGGTTATCGTTTTACAATAAATACACTAACAAACGAAGAACGCTTGCAAATCATGGAATTTTATTATGAAAATTCGTGCTTTGTGATAAATCTGTTTCATAAATTACGTGCATTTAATGGTCCTCATAGTCGACCCAGCGAATAGGCTTTTCAAACTGTTGTAACTAAATTTCGCACTAGTTTGACTTTATTTCACACTAATCCACCAACTCGTGTGCGAAGAGAAAATTATTGCTGCTGTACCGTCGCCGTTATAACAATTGGGCCGACTTTTGTTTCCCAAAATGGAAGCATGTGGTTTCAACAAAACGGTGTGTTTTGAAGCAGTTCACTGGCCGCCAATATCGTGCAATTTAAACACCCTGGAGTCTAGTGCTGGCAAAGTTTGAGTATTGGGTACTGAATATCGAGTATTTTAACACTTTTTTGGATACTCAAAAGTAGTTACTCGATACATTCAGAGATATATATATTTTTTATTTATTTTTTTTTTTTATTTTTTTTTTTTTTACTTTTTTTATTTAACGTCTAAAATACAACATGACAAAAAGTCTGAAATTTCAAATATCTACATATACAAGTACACCACAGCCCCAATTTACGCCGTTAATGTGTACCGGCGAAATGGGATGCAATGCGTAACGACGCAAAACCGATCACTTTTTCTATATTAATGCACTGATTTTTTTATCGATTGGGTCAAAAATTTAATATTTACAAAAATTATCTATTTTTAATCAAAAAAAAAATTATATAGATTTGAACAATTATAATTATTATAAATATATAACTAAAAATGTATTTATTTAAAAAGGTATAAAAAAAGTAGAAATGAGGAAAAATATATACATTTTCTTTTATTTGCCAATTTTTTTTCTTAAGATCTTTATTGACTCTACCACAGCACTTCTTTTTATGAAGTAAATTCTTACTTGATAATGAGCAACTATGCGTAATTATACATGGAAATTGACAAATTCTTGACTTGAAATTATAACAGTTAAAAAAGTCAAGCGTATGTAGTAATATAGTAACGCGGTTTAACCAATATTTTTAAAAGCGACGAAAATCTTTCGATTCGTCGTTTCCGACGCAAATAGGATAGATGCAAAGCGGGGCTCGACTGTATATAAAATTCCAAACAAATGCAAACATCTTAATTTCTATACAACAGAAGATAAAAAAAACTTTTTCGCAACTTGGAAAACCACGAAATTTGACTCATAATATCAACCAAATGTTTATCGTTTTTTAATAACACACCTCCAGTGATGTATCCATTTTGGTAAAATTTTAATTGTAACTAAATTTTTTAAAAAAAAATCTCTATTTCCTTATTGCAATATTTTACCATTCAACAGTTTTCAAACTTAATTTAAAAAATGTAAACATTCACAGCTGCTTATATTTAAGTTGCCATTTTTGGCATTTATGTCGTCCAAGTGTTAGAAATTGAATCGTGGATTTTAGTTTTTTTTTTTTAAATCGATAGTTGTAAATCTGAATTTTTCTCTCTAAAATTGCAATTGGACACATAGTGCGTTCATGTGAAAAATTAATTTTAATACTATGTATATTAATATAATTCATTATACACAAACTGCTTGTCGAAACAAACCAAAAAAGTTTGCTTCAAGTATAACAAAAAACATATGTGCACAGTTAATAATGGATACAAAAATTACGTAATAAAAAGGACGATTGTAAGTTTAAGATGGTAAATTTATAACTTTATTTAGAAGAGAAAAAATAATGGGAAAATGAGTCTCGTATTCTATTTATAGAAAATAATAAATATGTATATAAAGCTAATAATTTACATCTACTGACAACCGCACACAGCGGACAAAACACGAAGAACGCTGATGATGAAAGTGTGGCAACTTTCATAAATGGCATGCCGTTCCGTTCTGCTAGTGTATGTCAGTGTAATTTACAATTTTTATTCTTTGGTTTTATTTTGTTTCTTAGTATATCACTATCGCATATAATTCTCAATGCCTGTAAAGGTATCAAAGGTATTAATTTACAGTATTAACGTAATTAAACATAATTATGTACATTAACTGAAGTTTTCGCATACATATGTATGCATTTGAAATAATCAAAAAATTATTTTAATATTTGGTTGAGCGCAAGGGGTTTAAGTGATCATACATAGACTCCTTTTGTGCAAGCAAAACTGGTTTTTTTTAATTAGAATTGGTCGCCATCTCGAATCAAATACCACTTTGACGTTTTATACATTGAGTTTCTCTGAATTTCATCCAATAGTTCCATATATAAACTCTATTTGAAAAAAAATTTACTTTAACCTTTTGTTATTTAAGCACTTCAGTTGTCTTGCTTAGCATATGTTTTTTGTCTATGATGCTTTCTAAAATACGACGCAGAAATTTGAAAAAAAAAATCATCTTTGTGTTATTTTCAGCTAAAAAAAATCTTCAACATGACGAAGAATCGTCAAATATCGCAACTTTGATCGCAAATATTCTCAATACATCTCTTTTTCCGCTGCATCCTCGATAGTACAGATCCTAGTGCAATTCACAAAAATTCTTGAAATGAAAAATTTATGCAATTAATTATTTCCTCACATTTTTTTATTTCATAACACTCATTAAAATTTCGATTAAAAGTACTCTGTGTTAACTCTGCCAAGTGAGCAGCCATAAATGTTTCCACAAATTGATATACATATATAATTATTAAATGGCTGTTAATATAACGTTATTAATTAATGAAATATAACAACGAAATCAATGCAGCGACAATAATGACAACAAAAATTAAACAATTAATATTTCATTTTAAGCAGGAAAACCTTTAAGCCGCTCTTTAAGTTAGTCCGCCGATGCACATGCATTCACAAATGCACACGAACTGACAGACGAACACATACACGCACACACGTGAACAATTAATTACTAATACCTATTTACAATTTTTAAGTGTGAAAATTTTTAAAATAAAACACGTAGTGGCGTATACATACCCAGCAAAAAAAACATACAGAGGAAGGAGTTAATGCATGGGTTCAGTTGCAAAAGAACTGATTCAACGTAGCTGAAGAACGCATCATTTTAACATAGCGGTGTCATTGGCGAGCACGTGTTCACATTTAACAAAACAACTCGTCATTTAAATGAGTGGTTAGAACCAATGACGGTTCCATGATTTGGTTTTGTTTTAGCATGAATTAATGAGTACCCGTAACACATTTAAAAATTTAATTAATTGAACTGAATAGAATGCGTACTCCATGAGTTCAAAAGTGATAATCTTGCTAACATTTAATATGACATTATAAATGAATTCCGATAAAGAAGTTCTTAAGAAGTCTTGCAAATACCAATTCATAGTGAATGCATTCACTTTTTTTTTTGCTGGGTATGGATGTGTTCGAGAACATTTAAATTTTTATGTGGCCACACACATATACCCATATACATACATACATACATCCAATATCATTTTATACATAATAAAACATTATTAAATCATCACTAATTTTGTAATTAAAAAATAAAATGTTGTATTTAACATGTGGTCATGGCCACTGATAAACTGAATGTTGTGTGTTGTTTGACGATTATGGCTATCGAACTTCCGGCGTAGCATTCATTCGCTCGCCACTTTAAATAAAAAACATACATATGAACATATTTTACACTGGTTTTCCATGGGTTTGTTTAAAATTATGTTTAACATGTTTGAGTGGAAAATAATTAAATTAAGTTTACGTTGTTCTTTTTTTTCTGTGATTTAATTTTTACAATTTTCAATATGACAGCATTATTTATGTCGTTAGTTGTCGGTAAATTGTTACTGGCAGAAATGCACGAGTTTCATTACGAACTAACAGTAAACAATAGAGTTTCGTGTGTATTGCATAGGATAATGATGTAAACACATGATGGAACGAACAACTTAATTCGCATACTACGACGACTTCGTTTACAAAAAAAAGATGGCGAAGTACTGAAACACAATCGGCCTAATTGATTGAAGGTGTACTGAATGGTTGGCATTAACACCAACAAAATTTTAATATAGATTACCTTAATCTATATACATATAATTACAGTGCAACTTCGATACAACGAATCAGGAGGGGATCGAAAAATACTTCATTAGAGCTGTTGATTCTTTGTAAATACATAGATATGTATCAATGAAACGAAATTTTAAGAAATACAACTAACTAATTCGTCATCGCTAAAAATTTATTTTTTATTGCAATATTTGCTAGTGAACTGATAAATAAAAAATTAAACAATTTTGTTTTATTTACTTTATTATATTTTTTAAGATTATTTATCAATGTTTGATATATGGTTAATGTCCATATAGAACATTTCATTTGGTGCTAATACCAAACCATCAGTAGACTTTTAACCAAATTCTAGAAAAAAGCTGGTAAATTTTTCTTAATACTTTTTTTTAACCTTTTTTATTATTTTAACAATCTATTTTTTTTTAAGCTTTAAGGTTTTTTCTCTTTTTATTTATTCTCTCTTCGATATTTCGTTAACTTTCGGTTAACATCTTCAGGAAGTTTTATAAAAAGAGAAAAAACCTTAAAGCTTAAAAAAAATAGATTGTTAAAAGCTGGTAAATTTCATATGTTTTTAGAAGAACTCCCAAAAATTCAATGAGAATTACGTAAAATACAAACAAAAGAAACTAAATAGCTCTTTTAAAAAGTTTTCCTTTTTTTTTGTTATAGAGATTACAAGGTGGTGAAGGAATAGGCTGAGACGAAATATTAATTATTTTGACAACTCCGCTTTTTGCAAGTTTCTTGTTTTATAGTAGTGTTGTAGCACCTCTGGTGTTCAGAAGATGCATTAAAATATTGAAGCCGAGTTTAGTAGCCATTTTTATTAATGATTTTACTTCGCTGATGATGATATACAATACCGACGAAGTAGGATTCTCAGATGTAGATTAGTATTAGAAAAAAGTGTTTTTATTACTCAGTGCGATACTGGGGTCAAACACAGGACCTTTAGTTTAGTAGTCATGCGAAAAACATTAAAATACAATCGTGTGACTCGGTGGACCACGCAGTTAATTTTGTTTTTCACGTCATTGTATGGCGGCTTCTGAGTGAATACTTCGATATATAAGACTTTACATATGCACATTTGCACTTTGTTCAGTTGAAAACGGGAATTTTTCATTTTTCTTACAATTAATTTTGCTTCATTTTGACTTCGTTATATAGAAAATTTTTAATAAAACTTCGCTACGCGTATATAGAGGCTTAATTCCTCAGTATTTCTTCGTTATAACTATAGTGTATTTTCACACTGAAAAAATGTGACTCGGCGAAAATTTATATATATGTATATATAAATATATATAGAGCTTTTCGTTATATCGAAGTTTCACTGTATATTAATATAATAATAAAAAAACATTTTAATTTTTAATTTTCTGCTTTTTTTTTGGTACTGTTTATGCAATAGATATTTCTAATTTTAATTTGATCGATTCACTGGTACTCTCACTTGTGAGATATACTCTTGTTGCGCTAGGATACACTTTTGTACATAGATAAATAAATAAATTTGGGACTATGAAATAAAAAAATAAAAATTTAGAACGCTTTTTTATTTTCGATATCGTTTGTTCAAACAAAAAGAAATAGAAAAAATTTACATAATTATAGTAAAAATTTTGGATTTTTATTTGTAGTAAACAAAATCAAACGCAGTACAATTATTTTAAGATTTCCATACGTGACCTTCTTATATGTCAACATTCGTTGCCCATGCATTTTTATAACTTAATAATTTTTTTTCGATTTAAGAATATTATACTCCCTTTAAGAATTTCCGGTATAGATTTTCTTAATTAATTTCAGTTTTGGTTTCTTAAATTTAGTATGAGCTGTTTCTAACTATTTAACATGAATTAATTTTCTTTAATAATTTACAAAAAAAATTAAAATATTAAATCACATAGTTCGAAGCAAAAAGATTTATTCCTATAGACTTAAACAAGGTTTTAAACACGATTTCGTCGCGTTGTCCCATGTATTGAACGTCCAATACTAATTTAAAAAATGAATACATATGAAAAGATAACTCAAGCATTCCCTTTGAAGAAAAGGAAACCCTTATGAAAGATGTGAATATTTGGGAAAAGAAGATCAAATTTTATTTGCTACACAGTTTGTAAGAATTTCTTTTATTCAAGTTTAAGTCACTATAAACAGTCCTTCTCAAATTCGGGATTTGTTATTTTTTTATTTTAAAATGTCCTCATCAACTTATAATTTTTCTTTCATACAAATTTTTGACAGAATCTCAAGTAATTTCTTTTAACAAGCAAAAATAAAGTTTTTCTGATTAACTTAATTTTTAAAGTAAAGGCCAAGATTAATTCAAGTTATGTTATTCTTCTTTCTTTTTAGCTATTTAGATATTTTTCTTGTGTGTAGAAGAACTGATTTTAAAGCATATTCTTTAGACTAAACAGAAAAAAATCATAGATTTTACTCACAATGAAATATAAAATTTAGTTTCATATTTATAATAATTTGCAAAGTTTAGAGAAAAAATAATACTCAACTTAAAATTACTTCAAGCGAGTAAAATGTTTCCTATAACAATAATTCGAAGCACTTCTCGAACCAGTTACGTGGCATTTGCAAATCACTGGAATGAACTTAAAGAGGAATACTAGAAAATTCTTTAATCAGAAAGAATTTAAATAACAAGCTGCTGGCAAAAATACTTTCTTGTTGAAGCAAAAGTAATCATAAAGAAAAAAAAAGAACTGCAATTTCTGTGCGTTATACGAGTAGAATATTGCAACTCGAAGAACACTTGAAGCTAAAATTATTAAGAATTTCATTCTATATAAATCTTAACCAAACAGTATTTGCTGGTGATTTCTTATGATTTTGTTTTATTTTATTTTCTTTTCCTTTTTCTGGCAGCATAAAATAACTAGTGCTAACTGATTATGATGCCTGCAGTGGCCTAATTTCAATTGCGAAAGAACCAAGAAAATAAAAGTTGTTTCAGTTTGTTGAATGCATACCAAAACAGGAAATGAAAAGGCAAGAAAAAATATATGTACAATGTATAAAATTGCATAAGATTGTATAGTGAAGAAAATGAAAAAAATTACGCTTTAATTTAATTTATGGCTGAAAATTTGCCAAAAGGCATTTGAATTTATTTAACACTTACCTGTGTTGTAAATTAAGAACGTAGAATTTTTTTCTGCAGTAGATTTTATGATGTGACATATAATTATTATATATATTTCACTAGATTTTTTAACATAAAAATGTTCTTATTATTATTGTTATTTAATATTTACTTTTGCTAACATTTAATAATTTTTCACTGTGTATGCTTAAGATAGGCATTAAAATATTTTATATTGCATAGCCTTAGGATATGCTTTAACTTATTTTGTTAAAGTATTTGCTCAGTATTTGTAATTAAATTTTATAATAGAATTTCAGATTTTCAAAAACGTTATTTATAGCGTATTTTATTATAAGTAATAGATACATTTTAACACGTAAAATGAAAAATATCTAAGATTGTCTCATTATTTAGTTTTCAATTTATTTCCAAAAATTTTTTGAAATTAATTTAATATAAGTGCCTTTGATTTAAAAACTTTCTATTACTGTAAAAGCCTGATCTAATAGTTTTACCCGGTTCAGTCAGACAAGTTTAGTTTAGTTTTTGATTTTAAAGTTATTTAATAATTGTTGTCTTAATTATTGCTGAAGGTCGTAAAGCATTTACATACTTTGTCAACATATTTTTGATCAGCCTGTTGATAGGCTATAGTATAAATTTTTTAAAACAAAATTTGATTCTAGAATTTAAATGTCAATAACATTTTTTTTATTTTTTCACTTCAGTTTGTTTGCACAACTTTATTAATATTGCCAACCGTCCTTGTGGTATGTTTTAAATTTTTTGTTTTTCTTTTGCAATAGCAAAATTTTTCTATTCTTAAAAGCACTTTATTTTTGTCGTATTTTTCTTAGTTTATTTTTTTTCTAGTTGTATTCAAGTTTGTGCTGTTACAGCGCCTTAAGGTATGTTTTCCTTAAAGTTGATTTCAATTAAAATTGCTGGCTGCTACAAAATTTTCTTCTTTTTCTTTACGTATTTTGAAGTTGAAAAAGGTTTTTTTTTTAATTAAAGCAAATTAGTTTGTGTCTTGTGTCTTTAATGTATAAAAAGCTTGTAGTATTCTTATTAGGGCGTATTTTCAATTATTATTTTTATTTTTTATTCATTTCAATAGCAGTATTAAAAGTTAAATCAAATTATTTAATAATCGTTCTCTTTATTTATAATAACCTTGAAAATCTTTTTTATGGACTTGTTTACAAATCACTTTTTCACCGAATTCAAATTTCACCGAATTTCGAAAACACGTCACGTTAATTTCCTTTTATATTAAATTTTTCCATATATTTACACACACGCACAATTTTAATTTGTAGATTTCGCGACTAAAACTTTGTGCTACCAAAATGTTCCACTAAGATTTTCATATCTTATACTTCATTTATCTGAAAAAAAAATCAATTAATTAATTATATTATTATTTATGTTTTTATGTTTCATTATATTATTTATTAATGTTTGTACATGTCGTTGGTGAGTTGTAATTAATTTTAACTCGCGTTAAATAAATTTTAAAAAATAAGTTACAATAATATATTTTTTTCATTATTTCTCACTTAATTCCAAAAAGGAGTGTAATACGTGCATATTTGAAATTGCTTAACACTTCCGAAGTCGAACTTGATATGTTTAAGAATCTGTTAGAAATTGACCATGTTATTAAATATTTTATTAAAACAAAATTTCGGCAAAAAATATAACACTGTGTAACACTTTTTTTCTGATAGCTATTGTCGGGTATAAAAACAATATGATTTGGAAATTGCTATCAACAAAAATGCAATACTCAGTAATAAAATGATTACACAATGCATACGACGTTAATAGGAGCTTGTGAATTGAACATTCATATAGAGTGTAACCTCGTTTAACGAAACCAATTTTTGGCTGTTAAAACCGAGTGAAAGATTTTATGCCAGTTTTTCGACTAAAATGCTCATTACAAACCAAATAAAACGTTTATTTAAAAAAACAAAAGGTTAACTTTTTAAACAAGTGTATTTAATTAATTAAAATAAAGAATGAAAACAGAAAAATAAAACTAAAATAAATTCAATGTAAATTTGTACTGATGCTTGTTATCACTTCAGACACTTCCTTTATTCAACTAGAAGAACCATTCACAACAAGGAATTTTTGCAAATTCGTTGATTTCAAAAACAGAAGCAACACGTTAGAATTATATGACACTCTTAGAATAGCGGTAAACTAAAATGATTTTTGAACTAAAGAATAAGATTACAAGCAGAAAGATTTTAATTTTTGAATTTATTTGGAAAAGAAAACTAAAGAAAAAACAAAACAAAACAGAAAAACTTCTCATCATTTGAAAAGTTCCGTTAATTGAGGTTTTTTTTGATATGTTGCGTTAACAGAGTCACCAGAGCACAGCGGACGGAGCTGTATGGAGTCGGCGGCCAAAAATACGTCCAGTATAGGTATCATCGGAAAAGTGCGGTCGCTGCTTTATAAATATGTCGGAACTATTTAATAATAAAATTGGAGGAAACAACTAAAACTCCAGTTGAAATTTAAATATATAGACAAAGGAACACTAACAATGACACTAGAAAAATATTAATTTTATAACAAATCCACAACAAGCTAAACACATTCTAATTATTTTAAAATTTAGTTAATACCTTTTAATATTAATTCGTTTTGATTTATTTCACAAAAATTTTTATTTTTTTATTTGTTAGAATTTATTATAACTTTTTGTAATATTAATATTCCGGTCTTCTCACAGTGAAAGATTTTTAAGTTGATTGCAGTTGTTTCTATATTGTAAAAAAAAATTCTTTATATTTTACGATGTGGCACTACCATAACAACTACAACAAAAGAAAAAATATTAAACATAAAAAGTAATACTTACATATCCACAGAACACAGTAATCAAAATCAAGCCACTTGTAGCAGTTACCGTGGATGGGCCACTGTCATACAGTCCACTCTCGATAATTTGAAATTCAAGAGACCAGAGAAAAAATTTCAAATAATTGAGTATCCACATTATACAAATCGAGATAGATTAAATGCAAACAAAACAGAAACTGCTGCTTCAAGTCAAGAAATTTCGTACTTATTATACTGGGAATGGCATAGTAAACTAATGTGTTTACTAACAATATATCACATAAACTAAACCGAACTATAAAATAAAATTTATAACGCAATATATTGCTCAAAAAATTAAATTAATAAATCGAACCCGAACACAAACTAAATTACACAGTTTGTGTAGCGAGTCAGCTGGCGGAGCCCTGTTCCCAAGATCAGTGTTGCCCTTTCAGTTATGATGCGGGAAATTGAAAATGTCACGGACTTATAGAATCGCCCTCTTAGAAATAAGCAGTATATATGCAAATAACAAGCACCATCATTACAAATACATTATTTTAACTGCAATTATGTACACCTAGACTAATAAAATAATTGAGTGTCCCTCATAATTTGGCAACCGACTGTCTGTACCTGAATTCATGCAGCAACATAAATTGGAAAGCACTACAGAGGAAGACAATAAAAGAACAACTTTTTTGTTATGAAATAATGAAAAATTGTCTACGCAACAACCAAGATTGAATTTAATCAACTATTATATATTCGAAAAAAAACAGAAAATAACTTAGAAATAGGTAAAAGAAATTCAATTTCATAAAATAATGAAAATTTAAAAAAAGAAACAAAAAACGGTGGTCTAAATCTGTCATTTGTTTGGGAAGGAATTTTTCCAGAACGTGCGAGTGTTTTTTTTGCTTTTGGAATTCTTTTCTTCATTATAGAATAAAACGTATCGAAATTTCAAATGACCCCAGTCGCTATCGAGTGATTGTTCGAAAGCAATTTTAAAGAGTTTTTGCTCGTATACAAATTGTCATTCGAAGTAAGCTTTTTTCTGTATAGAAGAGAAAATATAAGTATAAAATTTTATTGAAGAATAAAAAAATAAAAACAAATAAACTCAGAAAGAGATGCTGGGTATTTTTTTTTGCCACGAATAGTTTGTCAAATAATTGGTAAAATTTTTATAAAATTTGGTATTTTTGCTTGAGTTTTCTTTAAATCGGGTCATAAATCAAAAACAGTCGAGATCGTTAAAAAACCTGTTAACAGAATTAAACTTTCACAATCGCAAATATTAATCTTCCAAATACATGTTTCTCTAACTTTCCCTTTGTTTTACAAGACTGAAGAACTACTCCATTCGTTTAGCATGGAGTAACTAAATTAGAAAATTAAATACTATCGACATTGTTTTTGATTCGAAACAGAATTCGATAACGTTTGCTAGAATTAGCCACCTGATTTAAAATTTTCCAACACAAATACATAAAAACAGGTAAACTTCCCAATTTTCTAAGTATATTTATTCAAGTATATGCAGGTCTCCAAGTAATTGAATAGTTCGGAAATGCATCACTACTCTGCATCTAATGCGCAGTATGTTCTAAAAAGCAAATGTTTTCAACATTGCAAATGTCTTGAGTTCTAAAATGCAACGGTGAAATAGCTGATGCGCAAAAAAACATCAAACAAGCATTACAAAAATGGCTGATGCAATTGAAGTGTAAGTATTACATTTTTTATAAACTTTCTTTTATTTTTTTTTTTTAAACAATAATAGAAAGTGATGTAAAAATCTCTAAATTGTTTTTATTATTTTTCGTCTGCGCATCAGCGATACTATACCGAACTGGCCAGTATTTATCTCCGCACTGTCAAAAGCTGTTTCCATATTTCATACACCATTTACTTTTTTTTATAATTCCACAGATTTTATAACTGAAAAGTTTGACTTAAATTTTTAAATGGGAAAAGTATTCCAACATAATTTGTAATTAAAATTTTATATTTCTATTGTGGGCATGTATAACTAAAACGTTCTTTCTTATAATGTATTTATTATAATATATTTACTTACCATTTTAAAAAAACAAATGTTTAATTAAATTAATTACAATTAAAATGGATGAATATGTGGTGTGTTAATCAAGAGATCAAAGATAAGAAGAACGATTTTCAATCAGACTACGTAGGCGTATATGAGCCACGAACGCCTAAGTGGCTGTTACACCAGACAAGTAGTTGTAGGTGGTTGTTATACCAGGCAAGTGGTTGTTACACCAGACAAGAAGTTTTAGCAGTTGTAGGGTGTATTGATCGCTACAATATTTTTTTTTTTATAATTTTATATAAATTTCACTAAACAAAAAACACATTTTATGTTTGTTATCTCTTTCTACACGTATTCTTCTTTTTTGTAGACAACCGCTTTTGACAGTTCAGAGATTTTATTACACAAGAAAACTACACGTCCTATCAGGTTTTCCTAGAATTGCATATACTTGAATATATATTATATATGATACACATATTAAAAGAAAACGAATTGAACAAATATTTTATTTAGAAATAAACTTAATTTCCATCTAAATGTGAATGCATAGGTAAAAGTTAATTTAATTGCAGTTTATTAAATTGAGAAATATTTTTATACGAATATTTTTATTCGTGTTTTTATCATTTAAATTTGCCTGCACTCTTACTTTCACTTGAACTTTTTTGAAATAAACAATAGAAATCCCATTTTGATTATGGTGAATATTTTGTGCCACACAGTGCTGTCAACTATGTATTTAATTTAAAATAATGGAAATCTGGTGTAAACATACATTTTACTAATTATACCGCGTTAAATCAAATTAAGGCGCGTAAAAACAGAATGGGAATATTTTTGTAATCGTGTGAAATCAAATTCACATAAAAAAAAGTTCGCGTTAAAAAAAATTATATGTGTCGGTTATTTTAATTCTCGTCTTGCTTAAGGAGAAGCTAAATGTCAATCTCAAGAATAAAAACATCTCAATATGAACCCATTTACTGTCATATTCATAAAAAAAAATTTTGATTTACAAAGGGTTTAATAAACAAATTTCTATACAGAATTGAATTATTTTACGTTTTATAAATCGAAAAAAAAATGTTATGAATACTTCATGATTATCTTTTCAACCAATAGTTAATTGCATTCCTTGTTCAATTTTGGCGTATTCATTTAAGCCCGTATGACACTACATTTATTTTTCATTAATTAATATAAAATTGATAGAAAGGGACAGCACAGCCAGAAAGCAACAAATACAATATAATATAATATTTACATTTTTAAGTGTTGCCTCCGTATTTTCATTTAGAAGAAAACGCTAAAGAAAAAACGTACGGTCAAAAATTCAGCTCAAAATCGGAGACATTGTACATAAATCACTAAGTTGACAACATATAAACGATTTTAAGTTCAAAACGTAAATTTTAAGTTAAAACTTTCTACATTTTTTTTGACAGTTAATCAACTTTTATCGATAACACTAGTGGACGATTAGACGTTTTTGCATTAATTTTAATATGGTTGTACTCTTTGCACCTGATTAACTTTGCCATTACAATATATTTGCGCTCTTCTCCAAAATTTAAACAATGCAGCAAAAACGTAGTGTGATAAGAGCTTAAAAACAGTTGCACTATATATATTCTTTATATATAGATATATCTCGGATCCATATGTGCTGATGGCGAGTAGTCAGCGTGTTGGCTCTGCAACCAGAAAGACCCAGGTTCGAATCCCAGCCGGGTCAAATCAGAAAAAAGTTTTTTCTGAGTTTTCTGTGCTACAGCACTCTCCTTCGTCGGTATTTGAGCAATAAAACGTCGGCGAAGTAAAATAATAAATAAAATGGCTCAATTAGCTTAAAAATAATGCATCAAAAAAAAAACATCCGAGACGCCGCAACTTTGCTTTATAATTTACACGCAACTGCAAAGTTGCGCAAGAATTAAGCTCTATCTTTCTACCACTTTCACCACCTGTCTGTTTCTTCCCTATCCTTCTCTCTAGTTCCAGTGCAATGCAGCATTGCATATGTAGGGGATAGCCCCTGAGCACTGGTCCCAGATAAAAAAAAAAAAAAAAAAAAAAAAAAAAAAATTATATTCAGCTCTAATTTTTCATCGCCATCATCACCACTATTTAAAGAACACTGATTTCAATAATATTTTTGTTATTGCGTATTAATCCTAAAAAGTCAAATTTCCGTATTCATAAAAATTTTTTGGATTTATAAAGGAATATTTATTTAAATTAGTAAAGAAATTTGTGTATTAAACCTTTTATAAATAATAACAAATTTTTATGAATACGGCAGTTAATGTAAAAAAAATCAGTACAAAATTTAATCTGGAATTGATGTTTTGCTGGGTGGTTACAAAATTGATATTGTTAATTCTGTGCGGAAATCTTGGCGTCACACATTGGAATGAATCTCATACCATAAATGTTTGCGTTTCAAAAACAGAAAAAAGTAGATTTCTCGACAGCTAAGAGGCTGTTTTAAAAGTGCTGATAATATTTTATTATTTTCCATCTCAGGTTTTATTGTAGCGTGCCAAGTAAAACAGAGTGTTTTACACATATTTGAATTGTTTATAATAATTAGATTACCGTTGCTATGATATTGAGGATTATAAGTTATTTAGGTACAAATGGTAAAAAAAATTTTGCGGTATACATATATTTATTTTAATTTGATAAGATTAATTACATTTTTTTTGCCTTTGAAGTTTCGTGCACAATTGTGAGTGTTTACAATATTTAAAAGTCCGCCAAAAGAAAAGTCTATCGAGTGCAGTTACAATTCTATAACGACCAGGGATGTCATAGAAACCAATCTTATCGGTATTGGATTTGAAACCGATAAAAAATTCCATTAGTGTCATTAAATCCAATGTTATTGGTTTTATGTTCGAACTAGAAATAATGTCGGTTTTAGATGTCACAGAAACCAATGTTATCGGATTTTTATTGGAATTCAACCAAGAAGCCGACTGCTGTCGGTGTTTATTGGAAATCATTTAATTTTATTAATTTTAAGCTTATAAAATATTTCTCTTATTTAGAGAACAAAGAAAACAAAAAATTAAATTTAAAAAAGAAAATCTCGAATATAAAATTCGCAATCCCTGAACTTTACTGGTTTCTAAATGATACGGAAATTTTTAGACAATTTTCCAAATTCAAAAATCACTAAAACATCATGTGAATTTGTTAATATTGTATGGAAAGAAAACTACCGCAGTTCGCAGTTGGCGATAGTATATCGTATTTTCTTCAGAAATTGAGCTAGAACTTTTTAACTATTTTTTTTTTAATTCAGCAACCCGAAATCATATAGACTGACCCCCAAATAATTTTGTCCAATTGTTCAGATTGGTTGAAGTAACCAATCATGTGGAAGACGTTTGTGGGCGACACAGCATAGAACATGACCAAAAATGAGATTGCATGTAGTAAAAACTTATTTACTACTTACTCTGCTGTAGAAGGATTCATCGGAAGTCTTCTCTAGGTGTAACTCAAAAGATACTGCGAAACTTAACACAACCTTTACCAACATCGTTCGCTACATATTCTGCTTGACTGACGTATTTAATGATGCATTTAATAACTTTTTAAGGCTATAAAACTTGGTTTTTCTACATAAAGTTGTAACATTGGAGCAACCAAAATATATTTACGACCGCCTAATATTTATGAGATCTTCAAGAGAGAAAGGCAAATTCGACATCGGCATTTAACTACTCGTCTCTGGAATCAAATTTGCAAACTATTAGCAACGCAAATAAATTTGAACATAATCAATGTTAGCAAACGTAATCTCGTATTTTATTGTATTGTATTTCAAATTATTTACATCATCATTATTATTATTTTTCTTTTCTATATTCTGTATTTTCAACTTGTTATGTCTTGTTAGAAATATTTTTCCGCTATAAAACAATTGCAATGAAATGAGTCGAAACCGCCAGTGCAATGCATTGCATATGTAGGGGATTTCCCCTTAGCACTAGACCAAAATAAAAAAAAGCTGAAGACATTTAAAGAAATTGGCAAAGCTCTTAACATGGACTGCAAAAAAAAATATTATAAGAAAAAAATTAAAATCTATAATATTCACTATTAGGCTACTATTAAGCTTGATGAAAAAAAAAACACGAAAAGTTCATTCTGCAGCAAAAAGGGTAAATTTTATTTTACTTTCCATATAATCAGTTGAAATTCATGTGCAGTTGACACCGATAGACTTTGAATTTACTCGAATTGAAGAAACTATTTAGTTTGCATATAGGAAATCTTAAAATTTATGAATTAATTATTGGGCGCGTTTCCCAGCTCAACCGAGAAAAAAGTACACTGAAGTAAA
This sequence comes from Dexiosoma caninum, assembly GCA_963924685.1. Taxonomy (NCBI): domain Eukaryota; kingdom Metazoa; phylum Arthropoda; class Insecta; order Diptera; family Tachinidae; genus Dexiosoma; species Dexiosoma caninum. The sequence goes on from OZ004725.1 coordinate 91,764,740, forward strand.
GTCTTAGAAACGGCTTGATTAACAAACTAACAGCTGATAAATGCAGAGGAAATATCGAAAATGAGCTTCAATTAAACGGTTAATTCGTTGATTGTTCTTCCAATTAAAATGTTTACCAATTTTCAGTCTGCAAACAAATTGATCATATCAATTAAATTAAGTATTGTCTATTATAATGTTATACAATAAATGCTTATATATTCTAATATAAATATATAAAATCATACATATAAAAACTTTTAATTTATATCAACTAAGAAATTTAATTGGCGCAATTAAGAGATTGTTTGAAAAAAGACTGAAAGTAATTATTCCTCTAATTGAATTCATTATCGCATTCACTCAGCAGATGACCCCTATACATGCGATGCATTGTGCTGGAACTAGAGGAAAGGGATAGTTAGAGGAATGACAGGAGGTGAAGCGTTACTATCTTATAACTCTGGTGTGCCTGTGGATTGGTACAGTTCAGTGACCAATGACTATGCCTTCGCCACTGCAGAAATCCAGAAAATTTCGATCTGAGCGCTACTCCTCAATTATAAGTTTCTAAGACAAACAGCCAACAGTTGCACAACAGCTATAGCGTATATCTGGCTCCAGATTATGATAGTGTTGTTAATAATGGAAAGTAACAGCTATCACAACTTAAAGGAAAGTTTAAAATTTTGCTATGCTTGAAAGTTTTATTTAAAATTACTTAAATAAGCCAAGACCAAAAAACACAATCTTCTAAAAGTGCCAACATTTGGAAAAAGTTTAATTTGTGAGTAAATTAGTAAAAAGCAAATTCAATGCAAAGTTCCGTTTAAAATGTTTACATTTGAAAGGAATATCTCGTTAATATATGCATATTAACTAATATTATGAACAGGCTATTTATTGATAGTAATATTTCTGATTTACAAGGCTTCCAAAGATTTCATTTTGTATTGAAAATCGTGCAATAAGCCCTTTAGAATTCAAACGCATTTGTTGCAAATTTGCCTGTTGATAATAAAACTTGCTTTGAGTTGCAGTAATAAAAAAATGCTTAAAACTTAATGAAACCAAAGGAAAATTTTATTTCCTTCTGTAAACCATTTATCGTAAAATCTTTAGATACTCCTTCCAAATTGTCAATATAATTATCAATTTCAATATCAGCAACTGTTTAATTTATAAACATAAATTAATTATAAGTTCTTGAACAAACTTTTCTATGAACACCTTTTAATTATTATTCAGCCCTAAAACTATACTCTGTTATTTTAACACCCCTTAAATTATACTAAAAAACCTGAAATAACACATTTTGTCAGCTTTGAAAATATTATGCTCGTACAGCACTCCATTAACAACTCATTTAATTATCCAAGATTTTTTTTTTTATAATTTTTCATATGACTGCGTCCAAAAGTCTGCTTTAAATTAGATTAAACAACTTTAGATATTTAAGCAACTTTCATATACTTTTAAAACTATCAAATTAGTTTTGTAGCTTAAAGTGATGAGTACATTTTCCGTCAACGAGAATTAAACTCACTTTTGTAATTAGCCGCTGTTCTTTTTTACATTTAAAGTTTTCTTTTAGCTAAAGACCGAAAGAACACTATTTTTAAAACTGTGTTCTGAATAAAAAAAGCGCACAACACTTCAAATATAAGCACAAAATTTTCATTTGATATTAACAAATTTAAGATTTTTTATAGAAGCTTACATATTTAGTATATGTTTTGTTAGTAAAATTTAATAATTTTATTAAATTGAAGTTTTAGGATTTTGCACTTCTGTTTTTTTATTATTTTTATTTTACAGACGCGAAATTGTTTTCAGCATAAAAACCGCATTTACTGTTGCTCCTTACAAGCGTACCACAACGAAGTGAATGAAAAATTTTATTAAATCTAATTGGGGAATGAACCTGCATACCGATGTCGATGTTGCAGTTGCTGGAGCCAGCACTGCTGACTCAAATTGCTATTTTCAACTGTTCGAATTTATAATCGTTTTCGAATATTTCGGGATGCACACGACATTTTTCTATGTCAGCTGCACATGCAAACCCAGCAACAACATAAAATGTAACAACAGCAACAAAATTCTGTGAAGTGCCAACGAACATAGTTGCAACTTCTTACACAAACACTACCGCCCCACTATAAAGCGCACACTAACACTAGCATCAAACCTAACAACTCGAACTTCAAACCCATTTAGTTTTAAGTAACAAACAAAAAACATTCATTGCTCAATAAAAGTTTTATGTTTAGAAAACTAAAGTCAATGCAAATCCTTACGTTTCCATATAAAAATTAATAAATGACAGCACTAGTAAAGACCGAAAATTCATTCGTCGTTTTTGAAAAAGTGATTACAATAAAAAAAAATGGTTTTTTTTTAAACCGTTCACCTTCAAGTGTCCGCATTAACTAAATTCCTCTACATCAGCCATTTAGCAAAGTAATATAGAACTATTGCTTTGACTTGACTTCACTTCAAAATTTAATACCCACAACCACTCGTTGAATCAACAGATTCTTTAAATTTCTTACAACTTTTTATTGTTGTTGTTATTCGTTTTTTTCCATATCCATAGTAAAACTCCCCCATAACACTTACACAAATACAAATCTTTTAACAGGCTGGTGCAGCAGTGTGTCGAACATGAACGAAGTTTAATTGTAAATAATCAACAAATAAATGAGTTCATACTTAAAGTTTGCGCAAGCTGGGAGAGTTTACGCTCTTTTAAAGTAAAACATGAAGTATGACGGTATTGCTACTGGAGCAGCTTAGATACACTTTGTAATAAACCGTTATCCTGTTGCTTTTTCCTTGCAGGAGAGAATAAATATTTTCGCAGTATCTCTCTTTGTACTATAATATTTTCTCTCACACCCCTATTTCTCTCTCTCTGTCTCTCTATCTCTCTTGCTTTTCAGTTACAGAAATATTAGGTTTTTATTTCACAGGGGAAGTTTCGTCAAATTTTCTGTTTACAAGGGGTTAATCCTTTGCAGTTACGTGTTAATTACCCACTATTGAGGGGTAAATTTAAAATAGAAGGGATTTATTTATATATCAGAGAAATAACTATTTTATTTGGGCGACTAGGGATATTTTCTCTTAATTTATGAAACAATGTATTCCAATATAGATTTATACCGTCAGCTGAAACGCATGTAAAGTTATAAATAAAATAATGCATTTGAATTTAGGTAACTGGAGATAATGCAGTTTAGATCTGCATTACCTGCATGATGATTTTTAACAGGTGCTCTTGTTCGTGATTTATTTTGCAGGATTGATTTTAATGGAGATTTTAGTAGAAAGTAAATGCACAGAAAAGTTAGCTTGGTAATACTAAATTTGTAAATAAATGTCAAAATAAATACGGATGATGGATTCTATGTGCCCCTTGCCTTTATTTATTTCATTCTTCGTTCTATTAAATAATCTACTCAATGTTTTTAAAACAATGTTTATAACCAAACAATTTTTTGACAAAATATTGTGACATTTTTAGAAAATATATTTTTGTATATTGAAAATATTTTAAATTTTATATCATTTATTTCCTGATGATGTTAACAAACCGTTAACGAAATATCAAAAATAAATAAATAAAATAAATACCAAAAATAAGAATAACGACGTCGAGCTTAACAATTAAATGTACGGAGGTCTGTTCAAAAGAAGAGATGAATTTTGTTTTCTTCGATTACAATGGCGTGGTGCATCATGAGTTCTTGCCAACAGTTCGCACGGTTAATAAGGAATACTAAAAGGAAGTTATGCAGCGTTTGCGTGAAGCAATACATCTCAAACGATCGGAATTGTGGAAAAAAAATCATGGATTCTGCATCACGATAATGCAGCAGCTCACACATCAATGCTTGTTTGTGATTTTTTGGCTAAAAACACACCCTAATCATGCCTCAACCACCTTATTCGCCTTTTTCCTATTCCGAAAACTGAAGAGACCAATGAAAGGAAAGCGTTTTGCCACAATTGATGAGATAAAGTCAAAATCGAATAACGAGCTGATGGCCATACCGAAAAGCGCATTTCAGCAGTGCTTCGAGGATTGGAAGAAGCACTGGCATAAGTGTATTATATCTGAGGAGGATTACTTTGAAGGGGACAAAATGGATATTGATGAATAAATAAATACTTTTCAAAAAAACTCAAAGTTCACTTTTTCTTTCGAATAGACCTCGTATGGAATATCACTTATCAGTTTTAACACGATATTCACATTTTCATGGTCGTTTATTGAACGTGGAAAAGCAGGATCGGAGGTAATAATAAAAATTACAAAAAAAATGATTTTCTTACATTTTCACAAGCATTGTTAATTATTAACATGAAGTCAAAATGATTTGCTTTCTTAAACTTGTGTTTGCATGTGCCGCTAAGTCATTGAACTTTTTAAAGGCCTCTATTTAATTTGTGTGTTCAAATAAGGCGGCCTCAATTACAATTAATTAACAGCAACACATTTTTTTATTTATTCCTTAACAGAATTACGAGAAAAACATTTTACAAAAAAAAAATTGTAATAAAAGAAGAATGAATATTTGAGTGTTTTTAATTGAAGGCGACTTAAATACGGCGACTTGTATTAATAACTCCAAGAATGTAGAAGATGGATAAACATCATTAGATCTTTGACCTACAATTTTAATAAGAATTGTTCATTATTTTCATTATGAAATTGTGCGAATTGTACATTAAAAAAAAAATTATATTTTCTCTAAATAGAAGTTACATACTTCAATTCAATACATAATTGACCTTTGTTAGCTCATATATAGTAGATGCTTGATAGTGTACTGACTAATAGTAGTGTAAGTTTGAAGTTTTTTATCTTGGACCAGAACTCGGGGGATGACCCCTACAAATGCGCTGTGTGTAACTAGCGGTTGTAGAGATTACAGGTGGTGAAAGGATGCACAGTGGGTAGAGCTTCATTATTTTGCAGGTTTTTTTTTCTTTTCAATCTTGGACCAGCACTCAGGGTATGACACCTATACATGCGATGCATTGTGCTGAAACTGAAGCAAAGGAATAGTGAGAAAGATGAAGCTTCACTATATTACAACTCTGCTTTTGCACGTTTTTTTGATTTTAACAGTGTTGCAGCGTCTCTGATGTCAAGGAGACGTATTCAATTTTGAAGCTTTGCTTTTGGTAGCCGTTTTTAGTAATTATTTTACTTCGCTGGTGCTATACATTATCAACGAAGAGGGGTGCTGTAATGTTACTTGTGGATTAGTATCAGCTGAAGCCAATACTGGTCAGTAACTAGTGACAAACATTGCAGCATGTTTTACTAAAATTTTGCGTTTGGCTAAAGGATTTAAAACGTTGACCAAACCACAGACATTGGCAATTATATCAGTGAAGTAGGCTAACGAAATATACCACGCCATCCAAAATTGTTAAAGCACTTTAAGCTAGGCCATAATTATGAATCAAATAATAAATACATGTATATATGTAATTAAATAAATCAATATAAAAATATACAATTAATTTAAAGTTCCTTTATTTACCACCAAATAAATCTCCTCCAGCGGGCATTGACGTTGCTCTACTGCTGTTTTGTTTTCACTGACGTAAATTGTGGTGCAAATTATAAAAAAATGTTTTCAATTTTGTATTTTCTGTTTCGCATTTCTTGGAAAATCTTCATAAATATTCATTATATTTGTGGCGGTGTGGTCATTACAACTGACTTCCATTCAATAATGCCAGCAAAAGATAACAATTGAAAAATGCCATTAAACAGTTGGTGTCTTCGGATGAAGGAAACATTTGTGGTCCAATAATAACAACGATACAATAATAAAATTGCACAAACTTTGCTTTTGAATAATTTAATTTTAACGATCTGTCTACAACAGATAAATCGCTTTCTTAAGGAGTTTTATTTTTTGCATCAATTAAAGTTTGAATATTTTAAATAAATTGAAATATGTGAAGAATAGTTTGTACATGGTTGAGAGAAACAATATAATTTGCATTACGATTACCTGTAAGTATATCAAAATGTTTTAAAGTTGTAGAAAGCCACATTCTTACTTTCGTTTCAAGAGAAGTAACACTCTGACAGTTGTAGTGTCAACCAGCCATGGTGACATATTGGGTTACCTTGTTAGTGGAAAAGAACTGATTATGGAGCAACAGCCTAGGTTTTAATTCTTATACCACCCTACTGTTTCTCGTTTTGTTAATTTGTGAAGGTGAGTTGCAACATTTGATGCGAAGTAGACGCATTATTTTTTTATGCTAAAGCAACATAGCCTCTGACACTCTGTAGCAAAAAAGGATGGCATACTTGCTGGAATCACAAGTCTGCTATGAAGAGCAGCGGCATCTAATGTTAAATTTAAAATCTAAATAAATATATGACAATAAAGAATAGTAGCTTAAGTCTAATTCAAATCGATTTTAAGATGTTGACTTTTCATTAAAAAAAAAAGTACTCGTATATATGTAAGTTCTTTGCGAAAAAGAATACGGGAATTATTGATTCCGAGATACACAGCTCTTGGCAACTTAAATTGTAAAGTTAAAATTTACCAGCACTAATTTGCGTTAAATTGACATATATTACATATTGGTTTCATATCATCTGAATTTGTCTTCCTCCTTTTAGTTTTTCTGCTGATCGTATTTATCGGCAACAGTTGTGTATGTTGTAATCATTAACTCCCGTATTAATTTTCTTCAAAGATATTATACATATACATATATAGTTTTGTATTTACTTACAACCTAAGCCACCTGACAAGTCGTGAAGTGTATAAAATATACAAAGAGTACTAATGAGGGAAGTTGGACGACTCCCGAAAGAGCGTTCTGTTTAGCCTGTATATGCTGATATTGAATAAAGTTGTCTTTTCCCTTGTTTCCTTGGAATGATGCCTCATATATAAGTCTTTTATTTCGAACTTTAGCTTCATTTGGATTTAATAATAATCAAGAAAAATGTTCGACATAAATATTTCATAACCATAAATTCTACTTGCCGTATTCATAAAATTTTTTTGTTTATAAAAGCTTTGTTCGTCAAGTTTCGATATACAATTCAATCAATATAGCTTCTATAAATTCAAAAAATTTAATAAATACGTCAGTACGTTTCTAATAAATACTATTTTATTGATTACATTACTTAAGAGCATAAGTAGACTTAAGCTACTCTTCCATACTGACACAGATACGAAAATTTCATTGAATGTAGAGTAAATAATTTGAAGAAAAAAGAAGCTTAAATGAATTAGAATTTAAATTTTTAATCAGAACGTTACTCTGTATTGCGTTAGGAAAACTGTAATAGAGTAGCATGTCAAATATTGAGTACTCAATTTTCAATTTCAACTATCTGTTCAGTGATATTATATGTATGTAATTACATTCATATACATATACATCCTCTTCAGTATGTTATGTTAATAATTTGCATAATACCAACCACATTAAACATTCACTTTAAAATTCAGTTTAGCATCATCATATAAAAAAAGTTAAATGACTGCTCATTAATAGATTAAACGGTTGAAAATATGTTCCCAAGCCATCAGCAATATTTCGTGTTACAATAAGAAATTTAATCGGAATTATGGCATTGATTTGTTGAGTTTTCCAATTAAAAATTAACACGTAAAATGTTTATTTTGCTCTTCTAATTGATATAGGCTGACTAATTTTCCACAATATGACTGAAGGACACACACTGGTTGACGGACGAATAACAACACTTCTCTTGTGTACCAGGATTTTCCTTTTCATCACTTTAAACACAATTATAAGTCTGTGCTGTATACCAAAAGCCATATTTACTTATTGTTCTGAATTCTGAATATGCCATTCATCAGCAAAAAGGTAAATTGAAGGATAAAATTGGCACGTGCCTTTTATATTTCTTATGTATCGACATCTCCATAAACTGTATGTCTTATTAAAATACAAAAGTATTTCACGTTGCACAGTTTCACAGAGGCATACGAGTATATTCCCTTCTACGTCGCCTTCTGGTGCTATTAAAAAAAGTTATTGCCTTGTGTCTTTCCCCCGGACATCCCCCTGAGTGGCGGTTCAAGATAAAAAACAAGATATATACAAGTATGCAAAATAGCTTAGTTAGTTTTGATGTGGCATATCTAACCCCCTACATCCTACAGAGGTTTAGGTAATGTACCGAGAAGAATTGTTGCTCGACGTGTTCGGACTGGAGAAGCTGTGGATGCTGTAACGAGAAAGAGCCCACACGTATCCTCTGAGCCTACTCGTTGACGTGCATTTTGAAAGTCGATCAGTTTTCTGATTAAATTCAATTCGATTCAAAAATGCAAATCGATAATTATTGCCTAAGGATTAACACAACAGCTACAATATGCCAATAGATTGATTTTGCTTTCGAGAGAAAAAGTGAACTTTATGACCCATATCATTATGAGCGATGAAGTATATTTTCACTTATATGGACATGTTAAAAATATACCTGCCAAATTTGATTTACCAAAAATCCTACAGCAGTAAATCGGTGACAATTACACCCTCTCAGTACACGGTTTGGTATCGAATTATGACTGATTGAATTATCGGTCCATATTTTTCGCAAATAATGCTGACTTATGCTTCCAGCAAGATGGAGCTATGGCTCATACCGCGACAGAAACAATGGCGATTCTGCTGGAACTTCTTAAAGACCGAACAATTTAAAAAAATGTTGATTGTGCGTGGATACCTGGTTCCCCAGATTCGACGGGCCTGATTTTTTTTACGGGTTTAAGTCAAGAATCCACAAAACATTATGCAACTTAGACAGAATATTCACACAGAAATTCAAGAATTTTAGCTTAAAGATAATGCGTCAAAAGTAACATCGCGGACGCCGCAACTTTGTTTTATAATTAACAAGCCACTGCATAATTGTGCAAGAATTTAGCTCTATCCTTTCAACCACTTTCACCACCTGTCTATTTTCTACTCTATCCCTCTCTCTTTCTTTCTCTCTCTCTCTCTCTATCTAGTTCCAGTGCAACGCATTACATAGGGTATTTCCACTGAGCAATGGTCAAAAATAAAAAAACAGCTTTGCGAAACGTAATACAAAAAGAGCCTTTTAATGGAGGCCATACTTAGCTAAAAAATTCTATAAATAATACCTGCATAAAAAAAACATTAAATGGCAAACTGTGAAAATCAAAAATTTATTAACATTTCAAATCATTCAGTCGATATTGGGCCACCCTGTATATACTTTTGCATATTTTTCACTTTATTATGTTTTTTAATTTTCGATATGCTTTTCCACTCCTGTTCTTAATTATTATTTTCTTTTTTTTTTGTTACGGCTAAAACTTGTTAAATTCCTGTTGCTCCAGTAGGCATCCTGCGTTTTTTCCTCGCCACGGGTGTTTATTGATAATAAATTTTGACATTTGTGGATTTTGCAAATGACTTTATTATTTGCATTTTAATTTCAATTTGATTTTCATTCTCTGTTTTCTTTTTATTGTTATTTTTTTATATTTTTCTTCTGTTCATCACTTATTGCTTTCTTGCCTTGTCTTTATATTGTCGATACTTTCAACAATTTATTGTTGTATTTTCTTCATCGCTGGGAAAATTTTTAATCTCTTCTTAATTGTTTGACACCCTGTGGGGTTAATTTTAAAAAGTTTTTTTTTAAAATGTGGTACATAAATAATTTTATAATTTGAACTGACTGTCATTTTGTTATAGATGTAATAAAATTAGCTCTATTTCATCATTCAGACACAATTATTAATAAATATTTTCATTACTATATATAAAATTTCAAGCTCAAAGATTCGTCTTTATGTTTATTTGTTTTTTTATTAAAAGAACTATAAACATTTCCTGAATATGTTAACCGATGGGTAACGAAATATCGAAGTATAACAAATAAACATAAAGACGAACATTTGAGCTTGAAATTTAATATATAGATTGTTGTTGAAATAAAAAAAGTTAAAAAATAAGTATTAAAAGGTTTTCATTACTTCTTCAATTTAAACTTGTTTTAAATTATTTTTTTTTTTCATTGTATTTCTGAAATTCTATACGTTGTATAAATAACTTTTCTTTTCGATTATTTTTCCCAGATATAAGAAAACATGAATAAATATTTAGTTGTATATAAGTTTATAGTTAATTTAACACAATAATGTAACAATTAATTTTGATGAGAATAAAGGAAAAAAGAACAATTAATCTCCAACACCAGTTGAGTAGAACATGTATATAAATATACCAAACAATACTTTAATGGATTATGCTCGTCAGTGTTTCACGATAGGGAACTTGTGATGGCTGATGCGAGAGTGTCGATTAGATGGCGAGACATTCTATGGTGACAATCACTTTGGTTCCTGTGATCGCAAAATGCCTGGGTAACAGTGTAGAGCCATTCACCGGCATTGCAATGAATTATAGCAGAAATTGTCTGATGAACGGAGAATTTGTGGAATTTTTCGGATTCGATTGCTGGTGACGATGCACTGAGCTTTAGGAATTCATGCTTTGGGGATGGAATGAGTTACTATGACTATCGCTGGAACTGTGATATTCCTGAAAAGGAATAGATTGTACTTCACATCTTCAGGTAAATGTTCTGCATTGTCTGATGCTAGCAGAATGAACTTGGACTCCTACAGCTTGGAAGTTTTGCGTGAACTGTTAGCAGTACCACTGACAGACTATGCCACCTCTCTGGTCCCAAGGTCTTTCTATATCAAGTTATGGGGATATATTGAACTGAAAATTATAAATATGTTTAAAAATATTACTCTGCACAGTAGCGTAAACCGCTTTTACTAACCGAATTAAATCTCTTTCGTTTAATTGATTTTTATTATATAAATCAACATCCCTTGTCGCAAAACAAAATATTTACATTTCTAATTACTTTTAAACGATATAAAATTTTTTTCTGTCAAATTATTTTCTTTTGCAATTTAGTCCTAAAATCGTCAATTTTTATGTAAAAATTCGTCAAGCAATTAAAATCCCACCATTAGCATCCACAAACACCACAACAGTTCTTTTTGTTTTTGCTTCAACTTTGTTCTATTCATGAAGCTGCTAAACCGAAGCGAACCGCACCGTACGAAGCAAAACCCAAACCCTAAACTCTGCTACACTGACCTAATTTTTAAATTCATTGTAATTAAATGAGTTTCCAAAAATAAAAACATAGAAAGGATGAATTGATTAAATCCTCCCATTTCCAATAGATTGTTGCAGCCAAACAGGAAATGATTCATTTTGCAACGGAATTACAACTAATTTATCTGTAAATTGCATTTTATTTTCAACATCAAAGTGTGTTTTCTTCCTTCATTTCTATTGCTGTTCCTTTTTTTTTTGTCATTATTTCATTTAATATGTTCAATTCCCATTCGTTACTCGTTTAAATAAATAAAAAACAACAGCAAACAAATATTTAATTTAGAAGGTTATATTCAATACAAATGCAGGTTAATGATTATTTTTTGTTTTTTTTTTTTTGACTATTCTTCGCAAACAAAAAACAAACAAAATTATAATGAATGCTTACAGTCTACACTTGGAAAAAGACATAATAGCGATAAGTGTACATATTATGATAATTTGTATATTATTTATGCCAACTGACGCGTAGTAGACATTTAGCAGGACTACTTTATACGAGGAGGGCAAAAGAACAACAGCAGGAAAATAATATTATTTTTCTCCCCGTGTATATTAAGCAGAATGCCATTAACTCAAAGTACGCTTTAGCAGGAAAACCAATTTTTGATATGCACTTATTTATGAGAAACATATTCAGTGCCGCAACGAGCTGGTATATACAACATTAATATCTAAGACAAAATATAAGGCTGATACAAAATTAAATTTTTCATAAATACTCGTATATCGACAAACGGTGTGAATTCTGCAATAGATTTATATTCATATAATTATTACAACGGCGCAGGACTAACAAATTTGTTCAGACTGCCCATTTTCGGATAGACTTGGTCCTGCAGTCCTCACGGTCGTTGATATCTACCCTGAAGTTTCTGGAGAGAACCATTCTTGGTGATGCCACGTCATCAATGTGGGGAATTGGGGTATGTAGTACTAGATAGTCCCCCAAGACCTTCAAAAGTGCGCTGATGTCCCAACTCTTAAGCTTCTAAAATCAATGTTTCATCTTCATTTCAAGAAAAGATTTCCCTTTGCAGAAATTGAATGGCCAGTAGTGTCTATATGTTGTCTTAGCTTTTAATGAATAGAAAATTTATATGTTGAAAGTTGTTGGTCTGAAGTTTGCGTGTTGGTGAATCTCATTTATCTACAATAATATTTCTTCATATTCTCTAGTTTTCTTAACTGTTCAGTGTAAAAAATTAAAACTAGCAGAATGTGAGCTAATGATGGACTTCTCGTCCGGTACCATTGCATAAATGTTTTTTTTTTTAAATAAGGATATACTATAAAATAAAATGCAAAGGATAGTTTTTTAACCAAGAAAGGAAATGTTTAACACACTAATGAAATTTATATAAAACGAACAAAAATATCGTGGCGACAACGCGGTGCGATTGGGAAATTCGATTTTGACAACGCTTTAACAATTGAAGTTGGTTGCAGAAAGTGAAAAAACATCTAAATACCCATAGTTTTTCTCAGTGATACAACCATGTTTTTTTCACAAATTGTACTAAATAATACAACCACATATATCATGGTAGATTTATATACTAAGTAGGTGCGGAACTACAACAAGTGTACAATACAAATAACAACAGGGCACTTTATTGTTGTTTAGAGCGGTAGAATGTTATCTAATGAAAGAAAAAACAGGCTTATGTTAATTATAAACGTATGCTAAATGGATTGGCAAAATTTGTGTGTAATTTGACAGCAATATACACACAGTCAGCTGGCCTCGCGAGACTACCTAGTTTTATAGCATTGTACCATGTTATATATGTTAATGTGAGAGCGTAGGTGATACATGTGATTTGTTAGAACCAAATGTCAAATAATATACTGAATAATTTCTGTTATAAAATGAAATCTAGCTAAATGTCACAAAAGTGTGGTGTAAAGGGTCTAGATTTCCAGATAGTTTTCAAATCAAATCTACTAGATTTCATGCCAATGTAAATGGGCTATAAAGCCGTTTAAATAATAAATTTTTAATATAACGTTTGTTGAAAGATAAATTTCCAGGGTTGTCGTAACTTTTTCGACGGTGGACGGCATAATACGGAAAGCATAGAGCTTTTGTTTACGACAGTATGTAGGAAAAATATTGAAATTAAAAGTTGATATTTATTACATAAATGTAAATAAATAGTTTAGAATGGCCAATATTTTTTAAATATTACAGAACGCAATTTTTTTAAGCGCTTTCGTAAATGTACACAACAAATATATCAGCATATACGAAGTTTGTTCAAAAGAAAAGGTGAATTCTGTTTTCTTCTATTACAATGGCGTGGTGCATCATAAATTCTTGCCAACAGGTAGCACGGTTAATAAGGAATACTAAAAGGAAGTTATGCAACGTTTGCGTGAAGCAATACAGCTCAAACGATCGGAATTGTGGAAAAAAAAAATCATCGATTCTGCATCACGATAATGCAGTAGCTCACACACCAATGCTTGTACGTGATTTTTTGGACAAAAAAACACTCTAATCATGCCTCAACCACTTTTTTCGCCTTTTTCCTATTCCCAAAACTGAAAAGACTAATGAAAAAAAAGAGTTTTGCCACAATTGATGAGATAAAGACAAAATCGAAGAATGAGCGGAGGGGCATACTAAAAAGGGCATTTCAGAAGTGCTTGGAAGAAGCGCTGGCATAAGTGCATTATATCTGAGGGGGATTACTTTGAAGGGAACAAAATGGATATTGATGAATAAATAAATACTATTCAAAAAAAATTCAAAATTCACCTTTTCTTTTGAACAGACCTCGTATATATATAAAAAGCTTTGAATTAAAAACTTAATTTTGAGTCATTAGAAAAAAAAGTTTGGGAACTTGGAAGCTTTACTTGTGAAAAATTAAATTATAGGACCGGGGACACTGGCATAGACTCTACGCAATGTATAACTAATTAGCAAAAGCTCCCTAAATATCTGCTCCTACAAGCATGTGGCGCGCCGCATATTAAAAACAATTTCGATTTTTGTACAGAATTAAACATTTAGTCTCACTAACATGTGTATGCCATCATTAAAATCTAGAAATCACCAAAAAAAAATTCAATTCAGGCAGAAGATAAAATGTTAAATTAGGACATTTTATCGTCGAAATTAGATATTATTTATTACAGCATCCCGTACCGCATGAAGGACAGCACTGAATATTTCATTCAACATGGTGTCAAACAGGCACACAAACTGATACATAAATAATTTACATAGGATGTACTGTATGTTGTTTTATAATAATAAAAAAAATAGAAAGAAAATTCAAAGATTGCTGAAATAAATTAGATAAACGTAGTAGAGTATACAGTTCAGCAATTGGCGGGATTTTATCCTGGATTTATTATTAGTTACCATGAAAATCGGCAATATGTAAGACCGTAAAACTTCATTATTTCAATCGATAATACAATATAAAAATTATGGCGCAAGAACAGTAACCAAAATATTTAAATCTTTAAAGAGCAAAAATTATCACGAGATATCTACTTCCGAATAAGGATAAATTACCGGAAAAAATACAAATAATAGTAAACAAGCCAATTAATTAAGCAAAGCTCTGAGAAATGGTTAGGTGAGTGGATGTTTCAACTAGAACAACTAGGTGAGCTTTTTAGGGAATTATTTAATTGTGTAAATAATTTGATAGTTTGACCAGTTTAATTCATGCTCGAGAAATAAATTATTGCGAAATATACTTCAATAAAAGCATGACTACCCGGTGATTATTTTTCCCTTTATCTATAAATCTTTCCATCAGATATTTCTTATTGTATCCATACATTTGTGCATAAAATTTTTTTTTTGCGTTAAGGCAGGGTTGAAAATGCCTTCGCACTTACAGACATCGTCGTCATTTGCTTCGAGTGGTGTTACCATTAAAAAATTCCCTCCTCCCCTTCTGGGTAGGTTCCAATGACAGTTGCCTTTTACAACTGCGTCTATTTCTCAAAAAAATAAATAATTCAAATTTAAATTACTATAAAAAAAATAGTGAAGTTTTTATTGGAAACGTCGACTCATAAACTACCAAGGCGAATTCACTTTACAAGTGGTGTTAATTCTACAACATTACACGACACAAACGACGCTTTTAGCATCTAGGAAAACATATATATATTTTTATATTACGGCCTCTAATTGGCGGAAAAAAGTAGTTCACGTTATGATATCAACGCCACCTGTAAAGTCAATTGCCCTTCATAAGCTACCAAGTTATTGAATTTCGTTTTAATTAAATCTGTTTAACCCTGGAGTATTAATGTGTACTATTAATGTTGCTTTAAGAGCAATATCTCATTAATGATGAAACACTTATATATTTATAAAAATTATATATAAAGTATAAATTTTATTTTAAAAATAAAACTTTAAATGAAAATTAGAATAATAATAATTAATTTTTTTTTAAACATTTACATTATAAAAAGTTATATTAATATTAAAATTCAAAATTCTATACGGTCTCATATGATGTGCAGTTCTCACTATTCATCTTAAAGTTTGCTGTAGTTGTACTGGTATTGTTCGTGAGAAAAAGGCGTAAGAAATATAAAAATTACAATACTAGAATTGCATATGTGGACACTAATGCAATTTCAAAGCAGGCTGTTAAAAATTACAGCAACACAAATTGAAAGTCTGGAAAGGGACAAACACAAAAATTCTACCGTTCATTGCGAGAGAATATCATCGACTGAGAGTACAAAGAAAACAAACGCAATCGGTACAGTTAAGGAAAGACTTTATACAAAAATAAAAGAAGATGATAGTCTAATTTACTAACATTATTACTCAAGGGTTAAACGATTTCAAATATGTTCCGGTAGAAATTGTGTGCATTGTGTGTATGTGTGTTTTCTAATTATGACATAATTTTCGATTTAAAGGATTTATATTTTCCTTTAAAATTCTCCGTTGCTGTTAAGATAATGTCATTTGTAGAGAATAGTCTCATACTTGCACCTGAGGACCTGCTGGCATATTCTAAGCGAAATGTTCGTTAAATGGCAATTTAAAATAACAATTATCTTTCTTATTAAATGTTTCCAAAATATGTATGTTCAGATCTGTAGTTGCTTGTATAATAATTTCCCAAGTTTTCCTTTGCAACTAGAAAAACTCATTTACAAAACATGCTGGAAATTCTCATGTATAGTATGCCTACATCTATATTCATATGTATAGATGTATGTATGTATGTCTGTCCGTATCAGTGCTGTAAATAAATGATTAAAATTTGTTTTGTTTGATGCAGCATTTCCTTCAACCATACCATGAAATTAATTGGACTCTAATTAATGAATGAATTAATTAATAAAAATTTTTATTCGAAAATTTTAATGTATTTTCCGCTGAGTAAAATAAATCGAATAATAAATAATGAAATTTTTTACAAAATTTTTTGCTAAAGCAATTGTAGTGAAAGCTTCTTTTAATACTTAGAAATTTGTTCAAGACATTTTTAATTAAAAAAAAATTTTATTATCTAATATTTTATTTTTATTCAAAACTAGAATATAATCCCCAACGTCGCAACGTAAGCAGCTGTTTGTAAATTTAAAAATAAAGTTAACTATCGCAAAATCACTTGGTCATTTCCATTATGTCGAACGTGACCCCCGAACAGAAGGTGGCGATGGCTGTAGTGGTCTGCACATTGACTACAAAACCAAATATTTCCAAAAAAAAATCTCGAATTTTTCTGATGTGCATTAGTGTGTCTTTGTGTGTCAGTTGTTGTCGGAAGGCTTCAGTGATGAAGGCATAGTCACTGGCCACTGAACAGTACCGGCTTCAGCAGATAGCAATTTATAGGCACATCAGAGCGAACTCCTTCGTCGTGAAAGTAAAATAATTACTAAAAATTGCTACTAAACCAAAGCTTCAAAATTTTATATGTCCTCTTGACATCAGAGTCGCTTCAGCACTTCTATAAAATAAAGAACGTCAAAAAGCAGAGTCGTAAGATAGTGAACTTTATCTCTCTTACTATTCCTTTCTTCTAGTTCCAGCATAATGCATCGCATGTATAATGGTCATCTCCAGAGTGCTACTCCAAGATTAAAAAAAAAGATTTATAGTGAAAAAAAGTCTAAACTAAAACGGATTTTATTTATTCCATTCAAACTCAATAAAGTATTTTAAAAAATTGGCCACCTTTGTAATTGCATCATGTTATGTATTTTTTTATACGAAGACGTATCCGATTGACGTCAAATTTTTGAAAAAATTGGGAAAAAAAGTGTTGTTTTTATTATTCTCCTGACAATTTTTTAGTTTTTTCTCTCCATAAAATCCTTCCTTTCGCTTAGCAAAATATCTGGGGATTCATTTTTATTGATATAGATTAAAGCTTTTTAATCCATTTCTAGAAATGTTACCATTGAAAGAAATAAAAATAGAAAATATTTTTAATGTGCATATAAAAAAAATGTTTTTCAAATTAAAAAAGAATGTGTTGGTTTGGTCAATTACATGCGCTTAAAAATTTTAACATTAAAAAAATCAAAATAGACTTTACTCAGAAGGAATCATTCTTTAACAGCTGTGACACGTATGTAAGTACATGTTTCATTAATTTCTTAGACGAAAGCAACAGCAATAAAATCGTATTTTACTATTAATGTATTTGCAAGAATTTTTAATGGATATATTTATCCTCTTTTTAGGTTCAAATGTTTACAAGTTTATATACGAAGTCTAAATGTAACATCGTATAGCAAGAGCGCAGAATTATATGTATATGTAGTCGACATATGTACATACATAAGTTGTATGGGAATAATTGTTTGAGTTCCAACTTCCCTACAGTGCGGAATAGCACCTTTTTTTAAATGATAGTTATTTTAAGAGGAATAGATTGCCAAATATCAGTTTCTAATATTTAAAAAGAATAAATTTACTAAAAAATAAGAAAAAAATTTCATTTGTTTAAAATTGCCAGAACTACACTGACAACTTACTTTTTGAAATGTATTATGAAATTCTAAATAATCCCAGTGAACTAACAAGACGTCTACATCTGCTGTCAGCGAGGAATTATATCACTACTAAGAATACTACGGGGTTATTTGCTTATAAATATCATTTCATTTGCTACATTAGGTGTCTTGTAGAAAGTAATTTTGTTGTGTGCCTTCCTCTTTTTGTTACTTTATATGCAGTATAACAATTGCGCTTTAGAAGACGGCAAACGACAATGTCAACAACATTACAACGCAAGCCTTTTTCGTATTGCTGCAAAACAAGTGGTGTTAATGTTAGTAAATACTCGTATACAAATGTAAACACAAACACATATGTAGTTACATTAACAGTATAAAAAATAAAACAACCTACAAATTCGCCATCATTAGATCTATTCGAATGTGATTTGGTCGATTTATCGAAAAATTACAGCTGATGTTTCCACTAAGCTGACTGATGTTGAGTTATATTTTGAGTTGATTGTTTGGATTGTGTGGTAAAAAATTTCCCTTCTTGCAACTTGAAACAAATAAATTTTTATTTCGCAAAATCTAACAGATGAGTAACATTATATTATTATTTTCTTTGAGTGATTGCAGCACAAACATCTTAAAATTATATCTCTCCCATATTTATTTAAAATTTCAAGATCTCCAAGACTTCAAAACATTTTTAGTTACTCAAAAATTCTAAAAGGTGAGTAGTTAGCCCGTTGTCTCTACTGTCCGAAAGCCGTGAGTTCAATCCACACTCCACTCATCAAGAATTTTTCTGATTCACATTACTGTCTATATCAATGTACTTCTCAGCGTCCTTCTTCGGCGCTATTAGAGCAAATGAAACCGTCAGCGATGTAAAAATACCTTCTCCATTGAATTAAAAATTAATAAGATATCTAAACACCAAAGATGCTGGAACTTTGCAAATTATTAAAAATCATTTTAATATTTCGTTCGAAAATATTCATCTTCTACTGTAATTAGAGTTGGTAGCAAACTTTTTTTATTACTTGCATTTGTCACAACAGGAAATAGTTTAATTAAAATTCCAGCAAATTCATTAAAGGCAATTGCAGGTTTTTGCTCTTGTAAAGCTAAATGTTTGAAAATACAAGAAATCATTAAAGATTTAAGAAAATAATGTTCTTATATTCTAATGAGTATAATAAAGTTTAATATGGGTTTGGAAACAAGTCAGAATGTAGAAATAATAAAAAAAAATATTTACGCTCAGATTCATAAAAAAAAACAAAATGGTTTTGAAAATAATTTTTTTAAGAAAATTTTGTATAAAAAATTTTAAATAAAATACATTTCAAACTGAGTTTATATTTTATGATTATGGTGGTTAATATTTAAATTTAAAAATTATGTAGTAATGTATATTAACTGAATTTATATTGGGAATATCTCTTTATATATGATTCTAATTTTAAAATTGTGCTTTTTCCCGAAAAAAAATATGTGAAATATATTGTTGCCATAAAATGGTCAAATAAAAAAAAATATATTTTTTCAATTAAAACTTTTAATTGATGCTGCAATATTCGTGATATGTTGAGATCTAATTATTAATTGAATCCGCGTTTTTTTTAATTGACTTTTGATTTGACTTTCTTTTGTGCAGTCACCTGCAGGAATTTTTTTTGCACCACGAAAGTACAGCTGATTCTTGTTTGAGAGCCGAACTCGTCTTCAGTTTTTATGTTTTGCAAACATACTCGGTTTTATTTTTAAAGTTTTAATTCAACACGGAGGACATTTACAATTTACTTAGTGACAACTTGCTAAGTTAGATGATTAACTTTTATTGTGCTTTCACAGCTATTAATGTCGAACAAATTCTACTAAAGAAAACTAATATGCCGTGAAATCAAAGTATAACTTCTGTAATTGAACATATCTGACAGGTAAATAAATTTTGTCGATTGTTTGGAAAAATGTATACAATTTTCCCACACGGCAATAAGAAATCAAATACATTTCTTTTTGCCTCATCAAAGAATAGAATCCTGATTTCAATATGAAAAATAAATAAAAACTTATTATTTTTCAATTTACATACACATTTACATAAGCACACGCATAAGTACGTATATGTATGTATGTAAATATATATTGATACTGTATATACATTTTGCAGCCAATAAAAATATTTGGAAAAAAAATTGTATTCACCCGTGGGATTTGATAATTTGTCATACGCAGCACATGAAAAAAATTTTTCTTGATTTAGTAATTGCCAAGGCAAGTTCATGATTTAATTATAACATTTATTTAAGATTTAATCAAATTATAAAACAAGTAGCTTGAATAACTTTAAGCAGCAAACAAGAACACAAGTAAAGAAAATGTGCTTTCATCATGTGGTTTTCTTAAAGGAACATTTGTGTGAACATGAAAATAAAATACTTTAATATAATATGTCTATAATGGAATAACAGAATTACAAAGTCCTTAAATATATTTAACATATCGTAGTTGCTCCGCTGTATTTTCTTTCCTATTTTTTTCCGTATTTTCTTAAGGCCAATCGTTTTATTGAAACAAGTGCGAGTATTTTGCAAAACTTCAATAACGCGTAGCTGATTTTATTTGAGCAACGACGATATACTCGTATGTACGTATGTAATATTGGAGTTGGTCAATTTATTCCGGGAGAAAGAACTTGACAAAGAGTATAGCAGAAACGTAATCTGCGGAAAAGTCAAAGACGATTTTCGATCATGCTTTATTGGCTGAGAAACTAAACGCTAAATTAGGTTTTTCTCTTTCGTCCTGTCGACTAATCTGGTCCTACTTGACTGGTCGTGAGCAGTTTGTTTCTATGAATTGTTTGAAGTGAGGAGTAAAACAGGTCAGGTCTGGGGTTCCGCAGGGTTCAGTTATTGGCCCTCTTTTATTCACATTGTTTCTTAACAATTTGTTCACTAATTTTAGTTTTGGTAGACCATTTGCTTTCGCAGACAACATTCAGTTTTAATATGGGCAGGTGAGTATCACTTTTCGGACGCCTTGCGTCGAACTGTCTGTATTGGTGGACTGTATGCGGACAAATAGACTAACAATAAATCCTGATAAAACCAAAGCTATGGTTTTTGTACTGAACAGATCGACTGACATTGACTTTCAATTGGACCTGAGGCTTATGGGCGTTTATATTGGAATTGTTGACAATATGAGGTGTCTTGCGGTGACACTTGATAATAGATTAACGTTTGTACAACACATCGATAATATCTGCTGTAGGGTTTGCTATACATTGCGAAGCACGTGTCTCGATTTATTTTAGGGACTTTTTGAATCTTTCTTTTGAAGACTACTTAAAATTTCGAATACTAATATGCCTCTATAATATTGTTAAAACTCAAAGCCCAGGTCATATTTTTTAAATGATTTCGTTTACTAGATCTTTGGGAAATTGTCAGATTCGTATAACCCGTATTTATACTAAATCTTATAAAAGATCTTTCGTAGTCCGTGCAGGTCAATTATGGAATAGCTTACCTAGAAACTGCGTAATTTTGCTTTTGCAAGCGGAGACTGATTGAATATCTCAACATGTCTAATGTAGGGAATGGCAGCGAACCGCACTACGCATTACAGGGAGAACTCGTTTTTCGGCCGAACATCGCGTATGTGGAACAAACTCCCTGCCGAGGTCTTTCCTGTCACTTATGACGTGGGAAAATTCAAATCAAATGTCCATTCACACTACTGCGTCTATCCTCCTTCCCATAACCTGTTTTCCTAGTTCCAGCACAATGCATCGCATGTGTAGGGGTCATCCCCTAAGTGCTGGTCCAAGATAAAAAAAAAAAAAATGTTTACTTATTTACAACAACTACTTTGATCTTTTTAATATACTTACATGCTAACCTCTATTATACGTGTATACATACGTTTATTGATCTCTTTACTTAACATACATAAGTATATATTTTTTATACCAAAACTTTATTTTTATCTTTTATCAATATGTGGTTCATAGATACTACTTATATCTTGTAATATTTTTTAATGACTAATAGGCCACATCTATTACATTAAATGATAATAAAATGAAATGTTATAGCAATTTCTATAGCAAACCGCACCAGCTTGCTATAGAAAGTACCTTCTATAATGTATAGTTTAACTTAAATTTTTGTTAAACAATTTTGAAAATTAATAAGTTTAATAAAAATTGTTCGTTTGTTATTAAAAACAAAAAGATTTTTATTATACACACTTTGTCATTCAATATCGGGTGCTCCATTTTCATTTTAGAACCATGGTTTCTACGCGAAATATTCTTGGAATTTTCTTCTGATTACCTTCTTGCTGTACGCTTTGTCTAGTTTTTTGGTCCCGAACAAATTGACCCACTCACATACTCATGTGCATTTTATTATTAGTTATTTATTTCTTGTAGGGAATGTCAATAGTGAAACAGTACTGCTGACTGCTATACCGCTGGCAATATAATATTCTATAGACATTTAACAGGTGCATGTAATAGAGAAAGTACTTGCAATATAAGTAGTACAATTGAGAGTGGCGATGGCTGAAGTAGTCGGTACGTTGACTACAAAACCAAAAAAATCCTGGGTTCCGCCCCAGTTTCAGACTCATAGAAATATCTCGCATTTTTTCTGATGTGCATTTGTGTGCGTTGTGTCAGTATCGAAGGTAGTCACTGGTCACTGAACAGTAACGGCTTCAGCTGTAACCAATGCACAGGCACATCAGAACGACCTCCTTCGTCGGCATTCTATAGCACCGGCGAAGTAAATTATTTACTAGAAATGGCTATTAAAAACGGAGCTTCTAAATTTAATACGTCTCCTTGATGTCAGAGCCTCTACAACACTGCTATAAAACAAAAAACGTGCAAAGCAGAGTTGTCAGATAGTGACGCTTCACCTCCGATCATTTCTTCTACTATTCCTTTTCTCTAGTTCCAGCACAATGCATCGCATGTGTAGAGGTCATCTCCTAAGTGCTGGTCCAAGAAAAAAAATATGTAAATTTAAATTATTCTATGTCTGCCTCATGCACATACAAATATTAAATTTTATGAAAAATTAAAACTTCTTCATTAAGCTGTCGCCATGTAATAACGTTTAAAAATAAGTCTTCTTTAAGCCCATTTAAATTCTGATAACTTTTCCACAAAC
The DNA here is from genome assembly GCA_963924685.1 of Dexiosoma caninum. NCBI lineage: Eukaryota > Metazoa > Arthropoda > Insecta > Diptera > Tachinidae > Dexiosoma > Dexiosoma caninum. The sequence continues at coordinate 91,788,079 of OZ004725.1, forward strand.
AAAAACATTCACTTATTCAATTCCATTTGACATTATTATTATTAACTATTGTATTAAATATAAAATATAATATCACTTGCATTAATATTATTACCACATTTACTATATTTAACAATTATGCTAATCATAAAGCAATCGCATTAATTGTTATAAATCAGTATAATTTTATTTAATAATAAATAAGTAAGTAAGTAATTATCTCATACATGCATATGTGTGTGTGAATACATATACATAGTAATGTACATAGAAATTTATATATGTATGTATGTGTTTATATATACAAGTGTAAATATATGTTTATTTAGTTAAAAACCCTAATTATTTCATTAAAAGCACAAAATACAACGCATGTCTTGCAGTATGTCCAGTTGTGTCGAATTCTATTGCTATATGGTCATATTTACCAAAATATGTACTATTAAAAATAATGATTTATAAAATGGTTTTATTTATTTTAATTTAATTATTTGTCCCTAAAAATACAAAAAAAGCCAACATAATTAATTTTTAAATAAATAAAATAATTTAATGTAAATTTAACAATTTTCTGCTACAAACAAAAAATTATTTTTTATTATCAATACAAAAAAAATTAAACATTGGAAATAAAAAATAAAAAGCAATATGTGTCATTAGCATAAATATATTTTTAGCGAAAATTACAATTAAATTATTAACTACTGGTGGAAATATACGGTTTTATTTATTTGAATAAGTTTGTTTTTTCTGTTAACTACTAAAACTAATAATTTTTCTGGATTATATTCCATTACAAAGCATGACACCAAACCTAACATTTGGACTGGTGGCAAATTTCAACCACGATGATTTGTCTATTTGCGTATTGTGGTTGTTGTTTTATGCGATAGAGTAAACTTTACCTCCAACACCACTTGTCAATAAGGAGTGTTATTGGCTGAGTAGTTATGCCCCATTAGACGAAAAGGTTCTTACGTCTGACTGCAAATTTAATTGTAAATGAACAATAACTATGTTAGGAGTAATATAACATGTACGTTTGCAAGCAAATATTATAAATCTGCTGTAAAAGAGCAATTTTGACAGACATGCACAATTGCATTTGAGTCACAAAATTGACAAGTCACACGTAAAAAACATGTCGCCTAAATGGTGCTTCAGCGTGTTGACACAGAGTCCAATGTTCACCTCAAAGATGTATCGTATATTTGCATATTTAACATAAATTCGCCACTTTAATAAAGAATACCGAGTAACTAAAATTCTCTGCCAATCATCAGATGCCAGATAATATCCAATCAGGGTTGGCCAAATTGCTACAATTGTACACTTTTTCGTACTATTCGAACTCGAAAAGTATAATTGCTAATTTAGAACAACTAAGGAACATCCCCAAATTTAGTAATTTCATATTGCAATTCCTCATTTCAGTCCTATAAGTTGTGTTTCTTTACATTTTGGATAAAGTTCGGTATAATGAGACTCAACTATATTTGAATAGGAGACACAAATGTAAAATGTACAAATAAGTAGAAAAGAAAATGTATATGGCCATGTATGTACAATACAAATCTACCCACATTCATACATACATATGTAAATGCATACTATATGTACATATGTATTTTTGACATGCACATGTGTATACATACATAAAAAAATAATAAAAATAAGCTTTAACATGCTTATGAGAGAAAAAGCAAATAGTTTTCATTAAATCATCGAATGAAATTAACTGTAATTTGTTCATCGCAAGTTTTTAAATATTTTATAATAAAAATCTTCAACTTTTTTACTGCTGGGAAACATTGACTTTTACTTCATTGTTACTGTCCGCTGGGTCTACAGGGGCTGAAAATAAAAAAGCCAAAATATTGCCTAAAATTTCCAAGTCATTGCATTTTTCAACTTAAAAAATCATATCTTCGGTCCAGTCCAATTTTGACCTTTTTTTAAGCTCTTAATTTGTGCACTATGAGACTACAGTTACCAAAAAACATTACGGGGCTCTCATAATTCAAGGGTCGTGACAATGTGTGCGAAGGATTATTGGGAAGGTTAGATTAGGTTAGGTGGCGGAGCCTCCCCGAAGAAGAACGTCCCACTTAGGCCCACTGTGATACCGTAAGAAACTGCCAGGGTTAAGGGGGGAATAAAAAAAACATCACAGCTTACGAAATACTAGATAGAATTATAAAAATTCATAGTCGTATATAAGTACATACATACTAGTATGTATATATAATATACAATATACAATTTAAAAAAAAACTTTTTTTCACACTTTCAAGGATATAAAAGGATATTTTTTTCTAAGGATTTTTATTTCATATTTTGGGCGAGGGAACGTATCATAAACCTATATATATATAAAGAAGTGTACACTTTGATGTCACCACTAACTCCGTAAACGGGTCGACCGATTTCAACCAAAATTTCAGGATACGTTGGCGATGGTCTGTAGATGGTTTATGTGAAGTTTACATCGGCCAAGTGGTTCCGCAGATATAGCATTTAGATTTTTCTATATATTCCCACACAAATATCTACACAATCCCCTGCATTTTCAATTTTATGATTTTTTAATGTTGAACTGAATCTTTTCAGGCGTTGTTTCGCTCGTCATTTTATTTGTGCACTGATCATTCGATTTTTCACTTGCTATACACACGCATTGTGGTATATGAATCGTTTGTGTGTTTATTAGTAACGCATGATCTCCGGATCTGTAAGAGCTATCGAGCTGAAATTTTCAACACAGCTTCGGGACAATCATTACGTTTTTAGACCTTGGGAAGTGGACAGCAGGGTTTCCATGTCTGCAAAAAACAATTTATTTTTAACTTCTTTTGAAATTTTGTGCACATCAGTATTGACAGGTGCGGAAAATTTGTTTAAATTATTGTTTTGAATATCAAACCGATTTGCATAAAAAGTTAAAACAACATATAGGTAATAAATTTTTGAAGAAATACTAACATGAGGTGACACATGCTTCTTCCAAGCTATCTGAATGATTTTTATGAAATTTAAAACATTGATATATCCGAGTCGAAAATAACTCATAGGATATACATAAAAAATAGTACCAGAAGAAGATGTATGAGGAAATATATTAGTCACCGGCCCATGCATGAGAGTTGTATTCAGTTTATTGTTCTGTTATTGTTTCTGTAGCAACCAAATTATTTTCTAGTTTGTCTTTAATGATAGTTATACAGTTTTTGTATTTTAAATTGATTGTTACAGAATTGGTTTATGCCGAAACATTTGTTCTTTTGTAAATACAAAATATGCCACATTTTTTAAAAATCAGGTGAACATTTTGTTGCCAAATCACATGTAACACTTATTATACACTTTTTTAGAACAGAAAACAGCTTTAGAGTTATGCTCAATGTTACATTTATATTTAACCTAATAAAAGCAAATGTATGCTCAGATTTTCTATTACATAGTTCATCGTGTAATATACCGCGACGTGCGGTGCGCTACTACTTACATATAACGCTTTCCGAACAAATTTTACTATGGCTGATCCATTTAGAAAACTCTGCTGTTGATTTAGTGAGATGTTTGAATTTTTATTTTGATTTTTCTTCGAGTGTAAATGTTATTAAATGAAATATTATACTTCATTTAAATACTTAATTCTTATAGTCTATAAGGATTTATCCATAGACTTGTAAATAAATTATTTTAAAAACTAAAAAGATGGAACACAACAATATTGTAATTTGCTTCTCATAAATTATACTTTTACCCAATATGACACACATTTAATTCATTTATTAAAAATTTTTTGCAATATATAAGAAATTATTTGAAAATGTCACATACATACATAAATATTTAGAACAACAATTCCTTGTTTAATTTATAATTATAACTTATTTTCATAATTTATGAACATCTTTGCTAATGCCAAAAAAAAACTATACATACAAATGTATATTTCTATGGAAGGAAAAATTTCATTACAGTTATGAATATTCAAACAACTCTTTATGCTCATACAATATTCGCTAATACACAGCGGAAATAACACTCGTACATACTACGAGTACAATTCACTGGAGGATTTGTGCAATATTACACATAATATGCACACAAGTCATTGTGCATATACATATACATATGTATGTGTACGTGTAAATGTATGCTATTTGCACTCTATTAGTATGTGAATTATAAATTAAAGTTTTAGTTTTTCTAACTAATTTTTAAATGCTGCTAGAAAGAAGGGCAGAGATTTTATCGTTAGGGTTTTTGAAATTTTAATTAATTTTAAAAATAGATTTGATTAAAGCTTTGTTAAAACTAAAAACCAACATTTTACTTTTTCGATTAATGATCTTCATTTCGAGTGATTTTCAAATGCACGAAATAAAGAGATTTTGTTACTTGGGACCCACCCAAAAGTTTATTTAAATATTATTTTAAAGAAAGGAATACCTTCGCTACTTAAGACCATGGTGACGATTTTTTTGTGCAGTTATTCTCAATTGTAATTTAGAATGCAAAAGATGCACCAAAATCATATTTCAGATGGTCATTTCCAGAAAAACTAAATGGTTTTACAACTCAGTCAGGAACTTAAAAGCAAAAATTAGTAATGCCCTTCAGGAACTTTTTACTTCAAGGGTTGTTACCGCTCAATTTATTACCATTGACTTTTCCATTGCCATTACCATACCATTTCCATTGTCATTACCATTACCAAATAAAACTAAATTCATAAATATAATAAATTCATAAAATTAATATTCACCAAAAATATATTATAAATGGAAATGCAAAACTTATTTCAGCAAATTTTGAAAACTCTTGATTGATACCGAGTGTTTGTATATGCAAATAAATAATATGACACTTGCATGCGAGCATGAATGCACTACGAGTATGTGTTACAAGCCTTCATGCAATATGTGTGTGTCTGCTTTATATCCGTTTCAAAATTGTTCGCTCATTTACAAACTTGTACATATATTTTGCTGTAAATCTTTTCTCAGCTGCTGCACAAAGCCAGTAACTTTGTACGTACATAAATTTAAATAATTGTTTTAAGGCAAAATGTACACGATTTCTTGTGAAAGTTTTGGCAGAAAAATTAAAAAATATAAAACGACAAAGCACACAGATTTTATTCAACTATTTTGTGTACAAGTTAATGAAACGTATGAATATGTGTTCGTTAGTATCCTGTAGTGAAAACTGAAAACAATGTTCCTAACTTGTGTTAGATACTTATGTATGTATGTATGTATATATGTACATAAGTAAAATTATTTACATGGCGAGAGCGAATTTATCGTGAATTGATTTAAAGGAATGGGGTAATCATGACATCAATTGACTTTTTAACTGCTGAAAAAGTCTTAACGAAACTAAAATATTTTTCAATATATTACGATAGATATCACATATATGAAAATTTATACCGACACCCAGTAAAGAAATAGCAACCATATAATGATCACCTCGCCCATTTTTATTACGACAATTTTTTATGACAACGATAATAGTTTCTTTCATCATTGTTTATAATTGAAACTGATCTTTAAACTTCTCGAAACTGCTGTTTGTAGTTGAATCGCACAACTCAAGGAATATTGTAAAAATTGCCTTAATGTTCACTTTAACAATGTAGTTGTTGTTTTTATGTTTAACCCATTCTCAGCCATTGTAACTTCTTGAGTACCGAAAAAAGAACAAAATTGACATACGCATAAAATTGATCACATGAAGATTTTGGCAACGATTCCTTTGATTTTCTATTAAATATATTGTACTTAGAAAATATACACAAAAAAACTTTAAAGAAATATACTGGTAATTTAACTATATTACATAACTATATCAATTTTGCGAATCTTAGCTAGATCAGTAATAATTCAGATGCGCATGGTAAAACATGGCTTTTGATTGCTTTTGTAAAGTAAAGCAACTGTGGGTTTATTATATAAAAAGTAGCAAGAAAAAAAAAACGAATTCAGAGAACGTTGGGTGAACAGCAAAATCGGTGTACCCAATTGAGTACAACGTAGACAAAAAATTTTGAAGTTTTTTTCCATCACAAAAATTAAATTTCAAACCCTAAAAACGTCAAGTTTCTTACGGCAAACATTTCAAATGCTTGAACAAAGCATTAAATTTTTTCGAAAAAATAAATTTCATATTCCCAGTATTCCACCAGCTCCGGATTGTAATTCGGGTGCGTAGGAAGGTGTTGCAAAGAGACTGACGGTGTCAACATTCAAAATGAATGAAAATGAGTGAAATAGAAGTAGTGTGTTTAAAGGGCCTTTCACACTATAATACAAGTCTTACGACTTTCATAATACTTTGTGAGAGAAAAATTTAATGACATTTGGTGCGACGGCCAAAAAATCTAAATTAATATTACATTTTGAAATAAAATCAAAAGTATAAGTAGTTAGAATAAAACCGGTTTAGAAGCAAATGACTTTTTTGTTGTTTTGTTATTTTTTGTTATATTTGGTTGCTTACACGAAACCATATCCCTGATAAAATGAAAATTATAAGCTTTTTGAATATGTTTAAAAAATGGTGAGAGCCATACGACTGTCAAATTCCCATCCGTATTTTGGTCAGATTCATAACATATCGGGATTTTACACTATTATACTTTCCCATTTGATTTAAGCTTTTGACATGTTGTATTACTCAGTATTACTATGTAAAAGGGCCTTAAGTAATACTAATACATACCAGTAAAAACAGTTGCGACCAAATGATGACTAAAAAAACCATGTCATATGCACACAAATGACTTTTTACTACAATGAACTCAAAAAGATTTCGAATCTAAATGGAAAGACTTCAATTGAAACTTTTATTCGTTAAGGCTAATTGCAGAATATAATTTAGAAGTATGTGGCGTTGAACTTCACGATCAAGATGTCAATAATTACAAAAGAATATTCAGAAGAATGGCATGGCGGTGGCTGCTTTTTAATGCAACGTCGAGTGTGGTCAATGTTTGAAAGATGTATAAAACAGCAAACAGATGCGAAATGGATTTGTTGCAACGCAATATTCTTCGCTCGTTCTTGCGAAATTATACACATGAAGTTTCCACTACCAAACGGTCACTGACTTCTGGCATAGGAACTACTGCTGGAAACCACTTTCCCAAAAAGATTTAAAAAAATCGCTTATGATGGCGCGAACGTCAAAATAGAATTAAGCGAATGTGTGAAGAATGCGATGTAGTACTTTGTGTGAAGGGAGAGTCATTTAAAAAGCTTCACAAAATGTTAAAATAAGTATACACATAATGTCATTGCACCCGTTTGGGTACACGACCAAAAGCAATGTTCCAAAAATTATTTTATTAATTTTTTACAATTAATATGGAAATGATATGATCCTTATTTCAGTTGAACTAAATTAACGAACTCAAAAATTTTTAGTTTTTAAAGGTCTAGGCGTTTAAAGGTTTAGCTTCATATAGGAATACAGTAGAAGCTCGAAAAAGTGAAGACGAAAAGAAGTTAAGAATACGAGAAAGTTAAATACCTTTCAGTCAACCCACGGGACTTTAGAAAGTTAAGTGCTCTCAGCATTTTAGAGCAATTTTATTTCAGCTTCCCAGCTGGCATTTGATAGAAATATGGATGACCGCGATTATTTCAAAACTTTTTTTAGTCGTTCGGACGACTGATGGACGACTGAATCGTCGTTTATGGACATTGGCATTGACTTTAGAGGAGAATTAGTAGTCAACAGTTGTATTCGACGCTTCCAAATGATATTTTTGCGAGTCATTTGGGTGATTGTTCTGCACGTGTTTTTTTTTTTTGGTTATTTTACACTACAATTGTTGTTCAAGAATTCTGACGATGAGTGAAAGTTCGTTGTTTGACCACAATCGCATTTTACTCATTTGTATGATGCTTTTGCGAGTCTTTGACGATTATTAGACGAGTGAAACAAATCAGAATGATTTGTATGGCTTCAGAATCAACATTACACATTGTGGCTGCCGTTGGTTGAGTAGTTACTACGTAGACTGTGCAACCAGAAGATCATCGGTCCAATACTTAATACGTTATTGGCTTTTTGTGAAGCTGGTATGTGTCAAATATTAATGCGTGGACATAAAATAATAAATTATTTTCGCTACTTTTCAAATCACACGATTCTTTTCGTAGCATCGTAGACATTTCGCATATAGAGGAGCCTCCATCATGACATAGTTTCTCCCGTTGTGGTGAATGTGCACAATCGAAATACGACATCCCGGACGATTAATTTAATGGCTAAAAAATGATAATTGGTAAATACACTTCAAAAAATGTATATACTCGTACAAAGTGCAAATAAAAATGCATTTTTCTTATCACGAAAAAGATAAGAATTCGAAGAAGTGAAGCACCCCCAAAAACACATTTTAAACGCTTTCAATAAATAAGATTGGTTTTTCTATTGATAAAATTAAAGTTAGGGAAGCACTGGGATGGGCAAAACCCACCCAGACCCATTTCTGTACACCCCAGACTTTTTCCTTTTTTTAATTGCTGTTTTCGTTTGACATTTTTATATATATACTTATGCAAACAATGTTTGCTACTTTTTATTACTCGAATAATTTTATAGCCTTAATCGATTAATCGAACAATATTCAAAATTAAAAATCGATTACAAGTATTTACATTGAAAACAACAACAACAAAAATTCAAATTATATTTGTTTATTAAATATAAATGCCCGAACTAGTATTTCCACTCATCCTCGAGAAACAGGCAGTAAAAAAGTTAACATGATAAAATAATTCCCTGAATAATTTTTAATTCGATAACATGAAAATTTTCTACAACTAAAGTTTGTTAAAATAGAAAAAATGTTGTGAAACCACAAGTGAAATACTAATATGAAGACAATTTCAAATAAAATGGAGTAATCAAATATTTAATTTATATTTTATTCCTACATCCGCCACAATAAATATGAACTAACAAAGAAACTTTGAAAGCGGAACTAACAATGTAATGCAAATAAAAAAACCTGTGTGAAATTATTTTCTACACACTTATTTTCTAATAAACATTATTTATTAAGGCTGTATCTGTTTCGAAATTCAAATTACATGTTGAATTAACCGGAAAAGCAAATGGTAATCGCATGTCATAAAGAACATTAAATTATTATTAACTGCCTTATTCTTAGAAGAAATTTCAGTAGCAGAGACATAGTCACTGACCAGCGTACCAGCGAAGTGAAATAATTACTAAAAATGGCTACTGATAACAAAGTTGCAAAGTTGGATACGTCCCCTTGACATCAGAGGTGCTTTAACACTGCTATAAAAACAAAGAATGTGCAAAGGCTGAGTTGTGAGATAGTGAAGCTTCTGCATCTGTTGTCTCTCCCCATCTCTTTCCCCTAGTTCCAGAACTAATCAACGCACTTGTTGCGGTCATCCCCTGAGTGCTAGTGCAATTTATATCTATAATTCTTTATAGATATAATACTGCATTGTTATGTTATGATATGTTGGGCACAAAATTTGAAGAATCCTTGTTCTTTTTTCTTTCCTTTTTTCGATTAATGGCCACATTTTCAATTAATAGCCACTGTCTTAAAAATGTTTTTCTAATGTACACACGTTTATGGGAATCACATTGGCGAACTGAAAACAGACTCAAATTTAATGCATCTACTCCGTAACAGGGATGCTGCAATTTTGCTTTGCGAATTAACAAAACTCGCAACGGTAGACTTGTGAAAGAATTAAGTACAACTCAATCACTTCTCTGCATTCTTGGTAGGATTGATTGGCTTAATTGTCCGAATTTTACAATTCTCTCAAGAAGGTTTCCTCTGTCGATCCCTTTACGACCTGTCATCTCTATCAGTATCACTTGATATATATAGATATATATAGAAGTTAAACTTTAGAAGTAGACCATCTGAGTGTTAGTTCTCTCTATAAAGAAAAAAGCTTGAGTAATTTTACGTGTTTTTTGGGTAAACGTTGTTTTTCCACAACCAGTAAAAACAAAATTTCCATATAAATTCTTGTATAAGGGTTTCCATTAAGAATTTGTCAGTTTTATTTCTTAAATATGAAATTCTATATCGGTCAAATGATCACAACGAGCCTGTTTACTGTGATCGATTCTATGGGCCTGATTTTTCCATCACTCCCGTACGCATTTCGACGGGAACGTTCACAGTTTCGCATTGGATGTTAACTCTAAAGTTGATTTTGTAAGGATGTAAGTTACGACTTTTTCCCAAAAAAATGGCTGGAGAAACACGAGTATTTGACCATTTTGAATTGATACAGTCACGGCTGGGGTATAGTCATCGCATCGAGCGGTACGGTGTCTTCTTCACATGGGAACATCCAATATTAAAAATGTACACTTTACAATCACGAAACTCTTATGCTTTGCCATTCGGCACTAACTAACAGCTTTAATGGATTATTCAAAATAGAACATCATCCTCAACGACTTTGTGTCCCAATAGGAAAGACCTTTATGTCTTACAAAGTATCCAACAGGAATATAAAAGTCAATACTTATCGAATATTAGGCACATAATATCACACCACAACGTATGAAGTCTGTTACATTGAACACTAAGAATTTTTTCTTAACTTTTTAACTGCCGTATTCATAAAATGTTTATAAAAGGTTTCAAAAACAAGTTTCCTTACAAAATTCAAAACCGCTGATCTGGCAAGGCTGTCAGCTGTTAAATATATGATATCTGAAGTGTCATTTGTTTAGTGAAATTTACAAATTTGCATCGTGAAACAACCGATGAACGCGTAAATCTAGTTAAAACTTATTGTACAAATGTGGTGGTTCAAACGTGGCCACATTTTGAGCAATACGGGGTGATTATGGTCCTCATAATTGACCTACTGTGCAAAGAAATTTGAAGAGACTGACAGCGTTAAAGATGTGGTCCGGCGTGTGCATCATCGCATTGTGCGCACTGTCGAAAATATCGCTTCGGTTTGTGAAAGTGTGGCGGATAATCGGAATTGGTCGATTCTATGGCGTTGTCAGCAATATGGCCTATCTTACGGCTCATTTAGATTCGCGACTCCATTCATATAAAGTGCAACTCATGCAACAATTAATGGCGGCTGACGATCGATTTTGACTTTTTTGCAGCTGAAGTTTCCAGAGCCCGTACTTTCACGTTTTGGCGATGTCAATTGGACGCAAAAACTATCTCAGGATGATCTTTTGCTGCACCGGAACTAGAGGCGGTCATTTAAATGAAATAAAAGTTTCATCGAAATCCTAAGATTCATGTGTGTTTTATTTAACTTTAATTTTGAAACCGTAAAAATGTAAAATCTTCAGCTCCTATAAATCTAAAAATCTTTTATGATTACAGTAGTAAATGTTCTTCCGTTGATGTTTTGAAATAAAAGCAATACAAATTTTAAAAATTACAGCATTTACACAATTTAAATTATTGCTGCCCTAATAATCCACTAATTCAAGCACAAATATCATCACATTGTTACTTCGAGCAAGGCATCTATTTCATTGAAGACACTTACACGTGTTTTAAGTTAGAACACACTAATAAGTTTTATTATTATGGCTTTAAGGGCACAAAAAATTAAAACACAAAAACTCACATTCATTGCGAATCCGTAGCATACACGTATATGAATGGCACACACACATTTAAATATTTATGTATCCTAGCTGAAACTGTAGATGTATTTCTTGAACTCTTTTTTTTTATCCCATATTTTCAGTGGAAAAAGTTTCATGTTACTACATGAAAATTTCATAGTTTTACAAGGTGCTAAAGCGGAAATGTATGTTTTACTTCTTTTTCAACTTGTTCCAGTGTAGGTGTGCAAAAAAAGTGCCACTTTCAATTGTGGTGTGCTTTTTTTCTCTACTTGTGTATTAAACCACCAATGTTTTTTTTGGAGTGAAACATGCATTATATATGTATGTAAGTATGTATGTATATACAGGGGGGCGCAGAATGAGCTATATGGTTTGAATTCTTTATAACTTTTTTAATTATTATTTTTCTGTGTTTTTTTTTCAACATTTTGTGAAGAAGACTTGGGGAATTAATTATGAATCATTACACGATCGAACTACGTACAAAAATTTAATTTTATTTTTCAAACCAACAGTCTATTGTGTTGACACAGCGTCTTTTTAATTTGCGCATTGCATGCACACCAGATTTAACAGCTCCTGACAGTTTTCTTTGGAGACATTTGAAAGAAAGAGTGTACGTTAAGAAACCAAGAACCATACTCCAACTAAAAACCAACATTCGAAATGAAATCATGGCCATTACAACCGAAATTTTGCGAAAAGGAAATAAGTAAATGGAAAATTTGCTAAAAAGAGCTCGTATGTGCGAAGCAGAAAATTAGCATCACTTACAGGATATCATTTTCCAAAGCTAATTGCAAAAAATTCCCCAATAATATATAAACCATATATATATAATAAACCATATATAATAATATATAAACCATGTTACCATTTAAACCATATAGCTCATTTTACCCCACCCTGTATATACATATGTAAATGGCAATGTATGATTTTGTTTTTTTTTTTGGAATGTGAGTACTGTATTCACTGTTAGCGATCAAGTATTTCAATCTTCAACTTGATACATCGTTTGTATATGTTTGCAATTCGAGGAGTATTTTTAGTAACAGTAGGTGGGTGGTTTTATATCAAAATCATAATCGTATTATTATATTTGGAATGTGCCTACGGCAATACTTGCTATAGCAATCCGTACTTCATATGTATATTATTATGTACGGCAAAATATGCACTGAACACCAAGGCTTAAAAAGCCTAAAATTCAATTTGTATACTAAAAAAGTATCATAGAAGCTTATTATCTAATATCTTTCAACGAGCAAAGTTTTTGTAATCACAGTCGACTCCAAAGGTATCAAAGAAAAAGTTCAAAGTAGCGAGATTACAAATTAACAAGAGTTTAATAGAAAGCAAAGCCCATGGTAAAAGCATTACATTCCCATTTAATGTTTTGTTTGGTTCAAAAACGCAAACATATTCATTTAAGACCCAGCAAAAACTAGAGAATGTGTTACAGCTACCAAACACAGCTACTTTTCAGCATTACTAATTATTTCATCAAATTGGTGAAATTTTCGTTAAAATAGTTTTAACGAAGATGTAAAAAATATAAAATTTTATTTAAAAACCACTTGCGCAACGTGACAGTTTTCTTTTTATAACAAGGTTCACAATACTAAATTATTGGTAAAACTGCGTCTTCAAATAAATGTCTTGTTAAAGTTGATCCTTGTAAATTCCGTTACTTAAATTTCATTATCAATTCCTTAAATTTGTAAAATATTTAAAAATGTTTGCTTTCGATCAACTGATTAATTGATTCAGCTACGAAACTAATTGAAAACAATTTTAGTTAAAAAAATTTTTTTTATTAAAATTGTTGAGGAATATTTTTTCTGCGACTGACTTAATTTTTGTGACAAAAGAAGAAGAATTAGAACATGAAATTTTCTTAAAAGTATTGTGAACTAAACTAACTGTTTATACTGTATTATTTTATACATATATCGTTTTTTTACAGAAGTAAAATTATTTTGCTTAAGAAACTGCGAGTTTTATTTATTCCTTCAAGTCCCGAATCCCGAAAAATTCCGGTATTCTGGAAATTTCGTAATGCCGTATCCTAGTACTTACAAAAAGCCATCCCGTTTGCCATCCATAATATGTATGCGCGTTATTGTTAACAGCTTTTCAGTTTCCCGCATATTATTACGAGTACAATCAATTAGAAATTAAAAAGCAAACATACTCGTATCACATATTTCATATTTGCCTTTCTTGTATAGAAAGTAAACAAATGCATCATCATTCCAACTTAAATGACGTGTTTTAATAGAAAAAAAAAGGAAATTTTTATTTTCATATTTATTTATGTTGATTTCCCATCGGTATTTATGTTTGTTGGACTACCACTCACTGTTTACCAGCAACATTTTAAATGGGTATACTTGTAGCCAAGCAAATACTGGCAAATGAGCATTCAGTACTATAGTGATGCCAAGGCCTAAATTCACAGTCATTAGTTAATCATTAGTAAACTAAAATGATAACTATTGTTTAACTAATACTTCATATTCACAGTGTATTGTTTAACTAACATTCTCAGTATAATCTAAGAATGGTAACGCTAACAATCTTTTAATTTTCAATATTGGCTGCACTGCTATAGCATATGGTTTTTGTTTACATTTGTTATACTATTTCTTAAAAATGGTTAAAACAGGAGCGCGTTCTTCGAATTGGTTTGGGAAAATCAAAATATTATCGAAAATAAAAAAACTGATAGTATTGTAAATATATATATTATATTATGATAGATGATATCAAAACAAAAATATTAATAATAATTTACTAATCAGCTGTTGTCTAACTATTTTTTAACCAATGACATTTGGCGGTTTAACTAATAGTAAAGAAAAAGTTGTGAATCAAATATTATTGGTTAAACTAATGACTGTGAATTTGGGCACAAAAGTACTTGGGGCAGTGCTGCCACGAAAAAAAAATATCTAACCAATATTTCCAAAAAAAAAAAAAATACCAAAAGAGAACAAAATAACCAAATTTTTAAATTGTGTTTTTCATAAAAAATTCTTTTTTTATCTATAAATGATAATTTAAAAATGCGATAAAAACTCTAAAATTAAATTCCTTTCTAAAACCAAAAAAGCTTTTTTTTTAAATAAAATTTTACATGTTAATAACAATAACAAATAATTCTCTTATATATTACAAAAAGAAAATGCAATTAATTTAGATTTTTTAACATAATAAAAATTTATAATTCTCAATAACAATAGCAAAAAATGCAATGCTCTTACATATTAAGAAAAAAAACTATAAATTATAAAACGTAATTTTATTACAATTGGAGATCACACTTTTGCTAAAAAAAAATATGGAAGATGAATTCCAAGAAAATGAAGAAAAATGGGCGGCTAGAAGTTTATGGAATCTTGTGGCCTTTTACCATATCCAGTGGTCAAAACATTTAACAGAGGAAGGTGAAATATTAATGTATTATTATTAGGGGAGCAATAATTTAAATTGTGTAAATGCTGTAATTTTTAAAATTTGTATTGCTTTTATTTAAACACTTCAACATAAGAACATTTATTTTGGGTTTATAAAAGATGAAGGGATATCGGTTTTAAAAGTAAATTTGAATAAAACACAAATGAAGCTTTGATCTTTCTGATTTGGGTCGGTATCTCGGCGACAACTGGACGAATGTTTGTTTTCAAATGCTTTAAAATTGGAGAATTATCTGCGTAGATACGATCTTTGACTTAACCCCACAAAAGAGTTTAACGGCGTAAAATGGTATGATCTTGGTCGCCGATTGACGTCGCCAAAACGTGTAATTATGTAATTACGGGTTCTGGAAACTTCTCAAGCAAATAGTCAAAATTGGTCGTCAGCCGCCATTAATTGTTGCTAGAGTTGCACTTTATATGAATGGAGTCGTAAATCTAAATGAGCCATATTGTTGGTTAAGCAGTGATGCTTTCGCTACAGAAATATTCCGCCAACAACTGAAACGAAGCCACACTAATGCATATCAGAACCAGAACGACACTGTTCTCGAACTCAGGACCTTTTGTTTCTTACTCAAGGCGCTAAGTACTTCAGCCATCGTCACCATAAGCGATTGTGCAACAGTGTTGAGTATCAGCAACATTTAATATTTTTGTATTAAAAATTTTGCTGTTGGGTCAAAACCAATTAATTAGTAAAGCAATATTTCCGTATAAAACGGAGAATGTGGAAAGAAGATGCAAATTAATATTAATTTTCTAGCATTCCCCTCGAAAAGTTGATACGTGCCACCATTTGAAAGGCATTACTCTAAGACGATATACTATTTATTTATAAAATTTTGAGGTCAATTAAAATTTCATTAAGAGTCCCTATGTAAACTCTTAAAAACCAGCGCAAGAGGTTCAAACTTTGCATTTTTACACCACTATCTATTTAATTATTTTATGTCAGCGTTCTTCTCGTATTCGCGAAAGAGTTAGTCGCATATCAAATTACTAAATGTTGACAGAGTGTTAGCGGGTCAAGCGTTTTCATACTTAAATTAAAATTATAACACAAATTCTAAAACACAGCAGCGGAAGTAGCAGCAAACAAATAAAAAAATAAATACTTCCATACAAATGGGTAAATAAAGATTTAATGTGATCCTGTTGCTGATGCCGATGTTTTATAACTGTCCAGGCTTTTTTATACCAGTGATGAACACATAAATACACACATATATACATACATACATATGCAGTCGTATTATTCAAACATACACTTCAACTCATACACATGTATAATTTATATTTCCACATCGCTAAATTTGTTTATTTTTTATATGAATGAATTTCATAGTGTGTGTGTGTGTGTGTGTGTGTGTGATGTGTGAGCAGTTTGTTTTCCCTGTTAACTAGCGAAGCACTTCATGAAGGCGTTCCGTTTTCTATTCCCTTATATAATTTCACTTAAAAAATTCCTTTTTTTACTTTTGTGCTACTCTGCTTGCCCAGTTGTGGGCTTTTTTCCATCCGGCTGCGTACGTTGTGATCCACATGTGCAAAAACTGAATATTTCGTTGTACTGTACTCGTATTGTTCTATTATGTTGTTGTTCACAAGTGTATTTGTACATTGTCCAACTGACCTGGAGGTTCTCAATTTTATAATGTTGACTTTAGTGACTTGTTCGCCAGCAAACTTGGAGTTGATAATATGGGATTGTTTTCACTTAAATAAAGTAGTGCCATTTTTTATGGGTGAAAAAGTTTTATTTCAAATTAATTTCATAATTAATGCAATGGGGTGATGAATTCTGCCATATTTTTGGTTTAATATTTTTGCAATATTTTAAAGCGTGATTTAAATATGATTATTTTTGTTAATGATGGAATATTGAATTTCATGCACAATACCCATGATGCAGTTTGCAAAACTATTAATTAAAACTAAGTGAAAGTTATTTGTAACTTTTCTTTTTATCACTTTATTTTATGTTTCCTTTTCTTTATTTCTTTATTTAGTTTTAGACTATGAACTAATTTCTTACACGCTTACATTGAATTCAAAAATAATGATAATAAAGCATAATAATAAGTATTAAATTATATATATAACAAGTATAACATTAAGAGAAAGGAAACGTATACAATCATTAATAAAATTCATTTAAGTGCCTTAAAATATTGTTTTTTAAGGTAATAGTATCAATCGAAAAATCAATGGAAGAATATAGGTCATTAAATTGAGCATACATTCTACGGAATGGATCAAAATTGGCATAGTTGGAGCGGTTGAAGTTTTAAGGGAACGTAATATCTGGTTGCACGATTTGGAACTGTGAATTCAATGTGGCGGAGTAAGAATGCTGAATCAATAAAGCCATTATTAGATTCATTACAAATGATACATTCATGTACATTCTCCTACTTTTCAAAGTAGGATTCTTAATAAGTGCAGTGCGACTTTCATATGATGGCAGATTAAGATTCCGATTCCAAGGAAGTCCACGCAGACTGGATCATTTTTTCATTTGATACACATATCATGGAAGTTGTTAAAAATATGTTGAAAAATATTGTGTTCGTAGAGGTAACATTCTATTTTATGCTCCCTTCAAAAATCCCTTTAATTTGATACCCATATCATATGGAATTCTTTCCATATGCAAAAATAAATTTGAAAATTGGCCCACAAAGGGGAAGTTATGCTCGTTCATATTATACTGTTAATGTGATAAAAACTATGTGGAAAGAGTAACATAATTTCATAATGTACAAACAAACACACATTATTCTTTCTATACATACTCGTATATGGATAGAAAACCATACTGATTTAACATGATCAACCTATGAAGCAAAATAGATACATAACCTTTGACGGGTTTCACAGTGACATTTTTGTGTGTGTAACGACATGAGAGATTAACACTTTGCTCCAATGTTTGAGTGTACTAAAAGCGTTAACATCTGATGGAAGCTTTAAAATCATACTTTCCTGATCGCTGCATAGATTTGTTTTTAAAGTTCATCCCCTAAAAAGAAAATTTTTTTAATTTCATTCTGTTAAACAATTTCATTTTTGAATAACAAATTCAATGGCGAAATTATTAAGAAACAATTTAAATTTTTTACATCTTTTATTGCATATTCTTAAGTAATATTTATTTCTGTTAAACAAATCGATTTTCTATGGTATTTAAAAGAAATAGTTTTACAAATTTTTTAAAATGTACGAGTATTTTCTCACATCAAATTAATCCTAAGCTTTTCCAGTTCGTACTTAAAAATTCTTCAAGTCTGACAAAAATAAATTCCTTTGATCATACCTAAAGTTCTCTGTATGTACATATTCCATTAAAACTATATATATATATATATATTTATATATGTATATATATTTTTATATGTATATACAGACATTGATTATTTACTTGCATATTTCTATTTATCTAACACTAAATAAATGCGGATGTACATGCAAAAATACATACGTACATTGTTGTTGAATTAAATTTTAATCTCTTTTAAAAGCAATTTTAGAAAATAAAATTAAATACATTTTCTGAATAATTTTCTTAAGTAAAACTACCTTCAAAATAAAACAAGAAAAAGAAAATGTATTATTACTGTAACATGTATGAATTAAGAATTTTGCAGTACTACCTGAATTTAATTAAAACTAAAATTTTATAAGCTTATCAAGCAGCGAACTTTAAGCACAGCACACAGCCCCAACTGTAATAGAACACAGAATGAAAATAAAACAACTTGAAAACTAAATGAAAATGTACAAAATAAATCTGGCTGATGCTTTAATAACAGATTCTGTCCTTAAAAAGACATTTAACGCCTTTAGGTAGCAAGACAGAAAACAAGAAACACTCCTCTAATATTCCAAAAAATGAAAAAAAAAATTAATTAAATGAGGTATGACTAGGTTGAACAATTATTCGACATTTTAATAAACCGGTTTTCGAATAGTTCAAATATTTTAATATTAAAAAAAAACGATTACGATTTTGCAAATTCAGAAAAAACTGATGGCCAATTTTTTGATTGAAAAAATTGCAATTATTACGCTGTTTTTAATTAATTTTATTAAACAGAAGTTTTAACAATTCAATTATTGCATAAAAAAAATTTTTATAATAATGAGAATGGAAATAAAATACAAATTTTTATATTTCAGTTGCAATAAATTTGTATAATATTTATACAAATGTTTTTCATACATTCAAATACAGTGTAACTTCGCTTAACGCAACCATCGATAAGCGCAACACTCAAATTCTTAACATTGTTAACGCAGCTTTTCAAAATACAAAAGCTCAATTATCGCAACTTTGCGAACAAAATCAAGTTTCATTTTTAAATTGAATAAAAAATATGTCATCTAAAAAATACAGGCGAAAAGTGCACGCTTTTTCCTTGATAACAACCATCAATACAAATTTGCATAGAATGTTGATTTTTTATTTAATCTAAATATATTTTGGTTTTTTTTGTTTGTCTTCCTTATTTTAATTAAATAAATGCGTTTGTTTTAAAAGTGATCCTTTGCTTTTTTTTAATAAAATTTTTATTTAGTTTCGAATAGTATTTTTAATCGAAAAAAAACAGGCATAGAAATTGTTTACTCATTTCTCGCAACAGCCCAAAATTTATGTTTGTTGCTTTAAACCGAGCTTACAGTGTATGTATGTACATATCAAGCCTTTATTGTATCTGTCTCAAAGTTCAACTTAAAATTTTTTGTGTTTTTTAATTTTCTTCAAGCATTTTGGTTTTTCGTTTTATTTTCAAGATTCCATTTTATTAAATGCAAAGCTTAACGTAAAATTTACAATAAAAAAGTTTGTGTTTTTTTTTTGGTCGACATAAAAAAATTGGAAAAAATTCTATTGGCGGATTATTCGACATTCGGGAAATTAGCATTTAAAAAGAACCGGTTCCAACCCTGGTTGTAAAATCGGACTGTTTACCCTAGTATGTACCTACATGTACACGAAATAAGTGCAAACACCACTGTAACCGAAAATATAACGAGAATTTACCCTTTAATAAAGCCCGACACACAGGCGTACATACAGGGTGTCTGGTGGCAAATTAATATTTTTAAATATGATTATTTCAAAAAGTAATAAACGGTGGGAGGGAGGGTGGCGACGTTGGAATTATCGATTCTTACGTAATTGCTCGTCGACAATTTTGTTCAAAGTTCGGTATTCGGCGAATAAGTGATGCACCGAGTGTAAATTTAATTCGTTCGGGGGTGGAGAGATTCCGCGCAACTGCTTCGGCTATATATGCTCCACGACAAAGGCCCAGTCGATCTTCAAGGACTCCCGAAAACATTGAACTGGTTAAAAGCAGTTTGCGTGAAAATCCGCGACCTTCAATACGGAAAAGAGCAGCCTCACTGGGACTTCCAAGAGCTATTATTCATGAAATTTTAAAAAAGGATCTGAAGGATCCGTATGACATACTCTTTAAAAAATAAAATCCGCATTTCCATTCTATCGTTCTTAATAAAACTATGTGTCAATTATTACGTTTTTTATTTAAGTGTGAAAATATTTATCTGTTACCAGACACCCTGTATATGCATACAAGCATATTAAGAAACGAAAATGCTGAGGTCGTGCAGAGCCAAACACCTTAAAAATATGAAAAATTAAAAACCAAAAATAAACAATAAATACGAAACAAACCCCTCATCAGCACCGGTTTTAGTTGTTTAGTTGCATGCAGCAGCACATAACTCGTACTCAACTCTAGGATGAACCAGCGAAAGATTCCAATATTTTGACTGCGAAACAGTGCTGTAAAAGAATGAGTAACACTGAATGACTTTTCTTAACTTCAGGCTAAATCGAGTTTTCATCATACATATGTGCATATATCGACGTTTTGAGCTCTTGGTAGTCGATTGTGACTATTTGCGTGTGCTTTTTTCGTAGCTATACGAGCTAGCGGCAGGGGAATCTTCATTCATCAAATTATCCCCCGGAACCACAGCTAAGTATTACTTGAGGAGAAAACAGCGAATGCTGTGTCCCGTTCTGCACATCTTGCTGACTCCATTTTCTTTGGCCCTACTAAAACTTCCCTTGTGAAAGCACATACAGGGTTCCAATTTTTAATTGAGGTTAACATCAAGTCAACAGAGTTGTCGGGCATGGTCAGTAGTTTCCTTTATATTGAGGCATTCGGGGCACACATCACCATCGTCGCGACCATACTTGAAGAGTTATGCTTTGAAGCCTTCATGTCCGCATACCAACTGGTTTTGGTAGAAGTTCACCTTCCCGTGTTTCTTATCTCAGTTCGTATTCTGTTTGCTGTTCTCCGTATGAGTCTATGATGATGACGTAATATTCCTCATCACCCTCAAGTCAGCGGTCGCCTTTGCTGGCATCTTTCGCAGTAGTTATGTCCACTTCTATGGCATTTCGCATTCCTGACTTCTGATCTCTGAGATCGCATCGTGCGACTTATTGTCTTGCATATTATTTCGCCCCTCTGCGGGAATAGAAAGATTTCAGCTTTCGTCAGATTTCAGATTTCTTTCACATGTTGTGGCTGGGGGGCGAAAGATGTTCATCTTTCTCATCACCACCTTCTACCCTGTGCCCCAAAGATTGTTCTGAACATCGTCACACATCTCCCTACAGCATGGGGTCTTGCTTTGGGAAATGGCTCTTTGCAATTTGCTTTTCAATGTTCTGTATTATTCTTACATATCGGTAAGGTTTTCACCGCCACGGGGTTTTTGACATACCCACCGCGCACGGTTGCATTTCTTCCTCAGTTCAGCTATTTCCTCGTTTCAGCAGTAGAGTGCTTCCTGCGGACCAAATGTCGTTTTCTTGCCTGTCATTAGAAGATCATTGTATAAGAATGACTTCCACTTTTTTTGTAGCGTATTTGATTTCACATTTCATTAAGAATCATAATTTTACAGCTCTGCTTAGAAGAAGCATTTTGCTACTTGATGCTGTTATTGTCATTCTTGTTCTTACTCCTTGTGACTGTAACGACGATGACTATAGCGATGATGATGGAACGATGTGTTAATTAAGGTCAAAATAATTATGAGAAAATTGAAAACTTCATTTCACAAACACTTTGCATTTTATTTTGCTGGAGACTCAACCCAACAATCTGCATACAAGAATACTTAGCCGAAGTTTAAAGATGAACACTGGTTAAAAGAGGCAGAATTATGGAATAAAAATTTATTAATTTATGTTTATGGTGGACGTAATTAAAATTTAGATTTTTATTAATGTGAGCGATTATGTATTTGAATCGAAATTTCAAACAAAATTTTATACAAATGTATAGGAATTCCGTTCGTTATCAAATGCCGCACTTTGGTTCCAGGATTCCAGTAAAGTCTTACGAATTTTCTGTCCTTTTTGTTTTCTGCATAAAGGATTTTCGATATCGTTATATAGATTTTTAGTTTTGGAAATATCCCAATTGTTTAGTAATTTTAGTTTTTTCTCAAATGTCGAAATTTTTGGTAATTTTAATTGCTTTTTCTTTAATTTTTTTTTTCCCGGTTTTAAGTATTTTTTTATCGTTCGACTTATATTTGATATAATTTATTGTTAACTATGATGTTCTTACTTTTTGATCTTTTGTGAAGTACAATTTTATAAATTATCTTGGTAAATTTTTAATGAGATCTGGATTTTTGAGCTACATTTTGAACTTTTGCATAGCACTGTATTTTTTTTTAATTTGAAATTTTTTTATATAGTAAAATTTTATTTTGTTCCATATTCTTAATCTGATGATGGTTTCTTTTCAAACAAAAGTGCATTGCATTTGTTATCCAAAAATTTAGAAGATTTTCACTGTATTGTGGCGCTTTCAAGCTATTTTTCGGCACTTTCAAATAGAACAATAAAATGTTTTTAATAACTAACATAAAAAGTGCAACGCACTTTTTTATCTTGGACTAGCACTCACAGGATAACCCGTAAACATGAGATGTGTTGTGCTGGAACTAGAAGAAAGTGACAGTGTGAGTGATGACAGGTGGTGAATAGATAGACAGAGGAAAATTTCAGTATCTTGTACTTTGCCCCTTTTATTTTTTTGTATTTATGGCAGTGTTGCAACGCTGAAGCTTTGAATCGGAATTACCATTAGCTTTAGCCTATTTAGCTTTTTATAGAAAAATTTAATCAACATTTACACAGACTTGAGTTTAAAGTTGAAAAATAAAACAAACCAAATATCTTCTTTCTTGTTTGGATATTTCGTAATTCTCTAAGATTTTTTGGAAGTTCTTGAAATATCTTAGCTTTTTTCAAGAATTAGGTTAAAGGCCTACTGAAGATTTTAGTATAAGCAAAAAATTAAATGAGCATATACGAATACACCTATAGACCAGCTAAAACCATATAACAAACATAGATTGGTGTTTTTTTAGAAGGTAGATGCAATAATATAACATAATTGACGTTACATATTATATAAAATTTACCCAGCTTCAGTCGAAATCGTATTTTTAATTATTTCTATCAATAACACAATAAATATTTCTGGACTTTGTAATCATCAATTACCTTCTCAGTCTTTAGAGGCCTTTTGAAAAAATTAACACTATTTTTCAATACGATTCCTCGGGTGCCTCGGAAGCCTACTGCGTGAGCATTAGTCTATCAATGTGGAAGTTGCGTGTTCGATTCCCAACTAGACCCCTGGTTGTTTCTGCGGACAAGCTTCTATTGACAGCTTAGCAGGGTGTGTATTTCTTAAAACTACATTCCTCGAACAAAATGTTTGAGAAATAATTCTTATGATTTCACTGTATTTTCAAAACATTGGATTTTCGGAGGACTGGCTTGGTTTGTGATACGAGTAAGACGAAATATTCTGCACGATATGAAGCATTTTAATCTGATTACAGCAAATACCCGTACTCCCTTTTAATTCTAATTTTCTTTATATTTATTTTTCTTTATTTGTTCACGTTCTCTTATACTTTTTTTTATTGTAGTTTTTGCAAATTTCAGTCATATTGAAAGTTCTGTTACATCGTTTATGAAAATCGTACTCAAGCAGAAAATTTAAATAAATTCATATTTTGTAAGGCACAGATAAGAAAATTTATTATTATTTTTGTTGACCAAACTCTTAGTTATTTGTATGCTGCTACTTCTATTATTTGTTGTTACTGATGTGTATACACAACAGCAGGAAAATGAAAAAGTTGAAGACGTTCAAAACGAAAAACAACTACAACTACAACAGCATCCTGACAATGATGATATACGACCAAACTAAAGTATAGTATAGTTGTTTTTGTTGTGTAAAAGTGAATGATGGTGTTTGTTAACAGTTTGTAAATGTGTACGACTATGTACATATCTTTACAATCTTACCGAAGAATGCACTGCTACTTCAGCCATTTGATTTACTAAAGGGAAAAAAAGTTGGACTTTTACAATCTCTTTAAGGCAGCGGATCGGTAATGTATTAAATTAAAAACTCATTCACTGCCGTGCTTAGTAACTTGTTTTTTATTGATTGATGGATTTCAAATATAATTTAGATTCTTCTTGAAAAAAAAGAAAGGAAATGGAAAATCAAAATATATGTAGATTAACTTTGCATGGCACCTTGCGACCATTTTTGCTTTTAAATATGTAGACGAGTGCCGTCAAGTATTTAATGGAAAATGTTAACTTTTGCTTAAGAGTTGGCCAGCCCATATTAGTAAAGAGTACCACTGTCGGAATTAGTGAAGGGTGTCTGGTAGCAGATTTATATTTTCAAACTTAAATAAAAAACGATAGAATGTAAATGCGGATTTTATTTTTCAAAGAGTATGTCATCCAGATCCTTTCCTGTTTTCGGATCGACTGGACCCTGGCCGTGGGGCATTCATAGCCGAAGCAATTGTGCCGAATCTCTGCAGCCACTCTGCGGAATCTCTTTACACTCGGTCCATCACTTATTCGTCGAATACCGAACTTTGAACAAAATTGTCAACGAACAATTACGTAAGAATCATTACTCTTAAAAAATGTCTCCACATCGAACGCACGATGCTCACACGACCACTGCGACATCCGCACAATCGATAATTCCAACGGCGCCACCCTCCCACCGCACCGTTTATTACTTTTTTTTACCAGATACCCTGTATAATTAATAATCATTCACATAAGATATGTAAATAATTTGTATCACAAGCTTTGGAAATTATTAAACTCATTTTTTTAAATACATTTGAAAACAAACACAGTTAAATGGATAACAATCTTTTCATTGTCATCTGCACCTTCAATTTACGGCATTAGCATTCGAACCAAATCTCGATACATTTTAATAGAATTTTGTTCGAAATTTTGATTAGAATCGAGCCCATAATTTCGCTACTTTCTTACTTTGTTCAATGTGCATTATTTAAACATCAATTTCGTTAGAAGATAAATATAAAAATACGCATGTATTTTTTTAATGTCGCATATACAGTGTAAGTAATGCAACAATCCAGGATGTGCATATAAAAAGCGTGCAAGAAATGCGTTACCTCCGTAGATAATTATTCCGACTTTCCTTGAAAATAGAATTTTTTACGCATTTTAATAACTATCTTTCGAAAATCGCGTGCTGATTTCTTTATTTGGTTATTGCACACCTTCTGTCGAGCAGCGACATCCACAGACTATCGGGGCTGTGTGATTCCTAATAGCTTCTGCTGAACGTACGTTCTGAAGTAATTTATTGGGAGGCCCACCGTAGGGTCAGTGTTCCCTTGGTGCCGTCGGCTTCTAACCTTAGCTAGACTGATCGCAACAGAGTTACCAGGCTCGTCCGCCTTTAACGAAATCATCACCAGGTTAAAATGTCTTACTATCTCGTTGAGATACCGGGCATTCATAGAACAGTCTGGATGTTGTGTACACATCCGAAAGACACCTAATCGCACCTCTGCTGTCCGTACAGATTTGGATATAAGTATAGATATTTTGACTTTGAAAAAGAGACCTAAAATCACGACAGAAATTACAAAAGCAAATAACATGCTTAACAGCAGAAAAGCGTCTTAAGATTTTTCTTAATTTTTAAGTGCTTTTTTTAACAAAACAACTAATTGCAAATAGTCAAAATGTTTCAATTTTAAATAGGCTGATGATCGATAACATACGGATAGTGATAGTTACTAAGAAAAAAACAATATCAAACACAAAATTGTTAATCATATTTGCAGAACGGAACAACATGCTGTTTTTGAAGGCTGCTACACCTTCATCTTATCTTCAGCGTTCTTTGTGTTTTGTCCACTGTTCAAGAAAATTAATAAAGCACGCATTCAATCATTTACTCAAAATCCGATGGAGACTTGCCTGAACGTTTAAAAACCACAAAATTATATACACACAACACATATTTTGTGGTTTCAAATCATTCTCAGAACATACCTGATACACTTGTTTTTCAAAAATATCAGAATTCTTTATTAAGTGTCAGATTCTGTTGGCAGTACTTTTATCATAAAGTTCAAATTTCTGAAATATAATTGTCAGTGTAAAAATAAAATCGTGTTGAAATAAAACAAATTTTTTTCCGTTATTTCAAAACGTTGGAAGAAAATATCGTGTAAAAACAGGATTAGGTGTACAATTGCATTGGATGGTATATAGTAAAACACCATTATTATTAACATTATTTTATTAATATTATTTTGCTAAATCAGCACAATATTATAATGCCCAGATTATTAGTTTACCAACAACGACTCTAGTGTCATTAAACTTTATTTATAATATTGTCATAAAGGGTGGTTAAATTTCAAGGGCCGATGTTGATTTTGAATAAAACACAAACTATTTAGGAAATTATTGTAATTTTATTTTATTATGATATATTGGTATTACTCAATTATGTATGGAACAAAATATCGGCTAAATGGGTGCCGCGACCACGGCGGCACACCTCCATCCGATGGTATTATGATTATGGCATCTTTCTTATTCGCATCAAATCCAAATACTTTGTTTCATGCTATAAAAGTGTATTTTTAAGGCAATACTCGTATTGAACGATATTTCATTTGAAGAATTCATAATTTTATCTGAAGCACAAGCCAGCCAACAGCCATGCAGAGAAAATCAATAATGAATTTTTCGCTTTAACTGGGCGTTAAATATTAAATGAATAAATAAAAACAAATAAATAAAAAAAAATAATAAAAAATTACATTCTCCTTTCTGAGTTGTAAATGCATGTAGTTACGCACTGAAGCAGCAAAGTGCGAAATAATGTTAAAACTTCATATTTCATTTTATTGTACACACATACATACTTACATATTTGCTCTTGTTGGGTAAATGGTTGGGTTCGCTGAATATACGCCTGTATGGTCGGTAAGAGTTTATTGCTGTTGGTTTGCTTAAACAAAAATTATGAAGTACGTACTGCTCGTTGCAAGTAGAACCACTAAAACCATTAAACATCATACAAATTTAAATGAATAATTTTACACACATACATATTCTCTTTCACATGCACACACAGCATAACAACAAGTAGTCTTTTGAAACTCATTATTTAATGGCTGTGCAAAACTTTTCCTTTCAATGTCACTCATAATTATGCACGTTTTATTCCTTTTCACTGTTTTTAAGTTTTTTTCCTGGGTTTGGAACTGTACTTTGTCAGATTTGTTATTTTGTTTTTAGTTTTATTCTGTTCTCTTTTTTTGTTTTTTGCTCTTTTGTTTTATTTTGTTTTCCCCCCTATTTATCACACTTCTATGTTTTATTATGTTATTAAAATAATATTATTTATTTTTGTTTTTAAAGACTCGATCTCATTATTCACGGTAGTAAAAGTATTATGAGAAAAGTTTTAACGGTTTTTATAAAATATGACTTTATAATTATTTAGTTGGGCATCATTAATATCATAAATAAGCCAAAATACAGTGCACTGGCGAGAACGAGAACTGATTAAAACCGGCGGTGTTCACTGTACTGAACTTGGACGTGGTGCTTTGTAACTAAAATGGACTGGGTACAAACATGGTCGTGTGTAATGCAGCCGTGCAGCATGTCTTATAAGACAAGTGTTTGTGCTTTTCTTCGTATTTCCGATTACTCGGCCGCATTAAAATTACTGTCTGAGGTGGTCTATGCAGTGGTTACATGGAGTAGTTCTTGCGTTAGTGCGATGTAATGCGAAGGTGGATTATATGGTCTACCCCTAAGACATGGTAATGTTTTCTCTATAGATTTCGGTTAGTCTTCGACTAGTCCTAGTCTTCTGTGGACTACACTAAACATGTATGTATGGACTAGTCACATTATCTGCAGGGTAAGTTTTAAGATATTTATAAACATACATACATACGTACACACATGCAAACGTACATAATAGCCAAAGCAATCAAAATCGACTCTCATGAACTCAAAACGTCGAAATACGGGGTGTCTGCTGGCAAATTTATATATTTAAATACGATTATTTTAAAAAGTAATAAACGGTGGGAGGGAGGGTGGCGACGTTGGAATTATCGATTGTGCGGTTTTGTCAGTCAAGATGTCGCAGTGGTCGAGTGAGCATCGTGCGTTCGGTGTGGAGATATTTTTTAAGAGCAATGATTCTTACGTAATTGCTCGTCGACAATTTTGTTCAAAGTGAGGTATTCGGCGAATAAGTGATGGACCGAGTGTAAATTTAATTCGTTCGTAGGTGCAGAGATTCCGCGCAACTGCTGCGGCTATAAATGCCAAACGGCCAGGCCCCAGTCGATCTTCAAGGACTCCCGAAAACATTGAACTTGTTGAAAGCAGTTTACATGAAAATCCGCAACTTTCCGCAATACGGTAGCCTCACTGGGACTTCCAAGAGCGATTATTCATAAAAATTTTAAAAAAGATCTGGAGGATCTGGATGACATACTCTTTAAAAAATAAAATCTGCATTTCCATTCTATTGTTCAATGTTCTTAATAAAATTTTGTGTCAATTATTACGGTTTTTATTTAAGTTCGAAAATATAAATCTGCTACCAGACACCCTGTATAATGAAAACTCGATTTTCGAAAATTGGGAAAAAATCAGTAACTTCCTAAAGCTGGAAGTTGGACCGGTACTCAGGAAAATAAGGTTTTGGGAGAAAGGGGAGAGGAAGTAGTGTTTATTGACATTTGATTTGAATTTTCCCACGTCAACAGTGACAGGAAAGACCACTGCGCGTAGTCTATTCCACATACATTCATGCTGTTCGGTCAAAGAACGAGTTTTCTCTGTAATACGTAGTGAAAGTCGCTGCCAAATCGACCACAAATTGATACGCTCTTAATGATGAACGCGGCATTTCCATTTCGTGGTAATGTCTGTGTTTTTTTGCGTTCACGTACTTTTGCTAATTTGAGTTGAAGGTTAATATTTCTATGCCTATTTTCCACCAGTTTTCTATTATTTTTTTAGTTTTCATTCTTCAACACTGTTAAATTGCTTGTTACTGCAATATGCTCTTCGGACACGATTACCCCAAATATTTTCAACAAGATGAAACATCAATAGCTAGGTTACGAAACCATTCCATACTGACGCGAATTCAGTTTCTATACAGTCGAATGAACATTTCTGTAAAAATAATGAGAAAATATTTGTTTTCGAGGCCTATGCTATGAAAGAAACAGCAAGCGACGAATCCAATTGTTATTTTTGTTTAAGTAAAAGTAAATACTACTTCCAGAATTTAACCTAAAAGAAAATAAGAAATTTATTTAATTTCAGTTTTATATAGATCTATATACAGTGGCCAAAAAAACTATTCGACATTGCAATTATTTTCTTAAATTTCATTGAAAATGCTAGTATCCTTTTGTTTTTTATATGTATAAACGTGAGATCACATTGTATTATATGTATTTAATAATTTATGGTCCCAAAAATAATAAAAATTGCACATTTTTTAACTCATCTATCTGTTTGAACGAAAAAACAAAAATTGCAAAGCAAAAAAAGTATTCGACTGGCATTGTTTTTCCCTTATTCTGATTGTGTATTTCTCATTACTTCATGTCATTGTTGGTAAAAATATCGCTATGTTTCTTGTTTATCATTTACAAGAACTTTTTTCTTATTTCTGTGCAAGTGATCGCGACGATGGGACGTAAAGGGAAAGAAACTTCTGTTGATGTAGTAAATTTAATAATACATCATTTTAACTTAGGAAAAACGGAAAAGACTATATCAGAAAACGTTTAAAGGTCAAGAACTACTGTATATTACATTATAAAAAGTACAAATCAAGTAAAACTGTGATAAACAACTTAAGGATTGGGCGACCTTGCAAACTTAGAGATTCAGATGAACGGCGAATCGTGCGTGAAGTAAGAAAAAATCCAAAAATTACTGCTAACACTTTAGCTAAAAACACTGAGGAACACTTAGGTATATCCGTTACACCTCAAACAATAAGAAACGTCTTAAAAAAGCATGATTTCCATGCACGATCAGCCAGGAAGAAGCCACACATTACTAAGAAAAATAGAAAGTTGAGATTAGATTTTGCGAAAAAGCATGTAAATAAGCCAATGGAGTTCTGGATGGATTTTATTTTTGCTGATGAAAGTAAATATAACCTTTTTCGATATGATGGAAAAGTTCTGGTACATCGCAAGCCTAACACAGAATTAGATGAAAGGAATATGGTACCAACTGTTAAACATGGTGGCGATGGTGTTATGGTATGGGGATGTATGGCGGCATCAGGCGTGGGTAATATTGCGTTTATTGATGGGATTATGGATCACCGAAATTACATTGACCTCCTAAAGCAAAATTTGAGGTCAAGTGCTGGAAAATTGGGTCTGGCAAATAGATTTCAGTTTTATCAAGATAATGATCCCAAACATTGTTCCACTAATACAAAGCTTTGGGTTTTATATAATTGTCCAAAATTAATGAAAACGCCGCCACAGTCCCCAGACCTTAACCCAATTGAACATCTTTGGGGTCACTTGGAAAAAAAATCAGAAAACGTGAATTTACGCACAAACACCAGATGAAAGTTATCCTGCAGAAGGAATGGAGCCAAATTTATCCGGAATATACCAAAACGTTGGTAAAATCTATGCCAGATCGTTTAAAAGAGGTTATACGTAGGCAAGGAAAAGCAACTCGCTACTGAAGTAGAAATAAGCTTGTATTTCAATTCATGTATTTTAAAAATATTACCAATGTCGAATACTTTTTTTGCTTGTTTTTTGTTATTAATATTTTAATTCATGTGTTTTTGCTTTTTTTACTTTGAGATCTCATTTTTTTTACTGAATATAACTTTGTGTTCCTTAATAAAGACTTTTATAAGTTTATTTTGTTAAAAACAACATTACATATTTTTTTCTTGATAATTATATAAAGTTTACGGCCTATGTAGAATAGTTTTTTTGGCCACTGTACATATGTATACTCAGCAAAAAAAAATACTTTGAAAAGAAATAGTTAATGCAAATGAACTGGATCAACTGAGGTGAAGAACGCATGATCTTAAATCATGTCATTTAAATGAATAAATACTTGATACAATTTGTAAAATCGTATTTTGAATCCCTGACACAAACATTAACTCACTCAGTAACACAATTGAAACTCAAAATTAAACTCGTTCTCTTTTTAAACAATAAATTTATTTATTTCAAACAATCCTTCTGGTCATAGTTTCATTAATTTAGAACGTCACATACACACATGCAAAAGCCTTCACTTTTGGCACTCATACGTAAAAATATTAAAATTTTACAATGAAAAATTATACAATCTTAAATATTTTATAATCTAATAGGTTTATATAACTATTTTAATTGCTACGCTTGTTATATAATAGATCCGCATAACCTCTCCCTTGTACGTCGTTTACTCGACGAAGTATGAGGAATAGAATTAAAAGTAAAGTTGCAAATGAAGACGAAGTATATGGATGAAGAAATTATTTGCTACAATAAACTCGGAAATTACTTTAGAATGTTTAGTTAACAAAGTTTTTATAGTCTAAAACATGCTTTCAGGAAATTGATATATAAACATACATGCATACGTATGTCCTTACAGACATTAGGGTGACCCGCATGTAGATGGAATTTACTGAATTCGAAAGTGTGCTGGTCGGAATATTGACACTGGGCCTGAAAGTTCAGTGCTTCAAATTTAAGCCCAAGCGGTCAACGTATTCGGTGCGCCTTCGAGATCAAAGGTCTGATATACATATGTTAATTTTAATATTTATATCCAATAATGTTAACTTCTTACATTATGCAGATTTATTTGTTGTAAATAATAATAATCAACAGTAAAACCATTTTAGTGGAAATTAACCCTGGTATCTCCTTTTGGTCAAATTGATCCACAAACTATATTATCACTAAATTCTTTAATATTGCTCATTATTTTTCATTTCATTTATTAATTCTTTTCATAATCGGTCCCACTATTCTACTCATGAAATTAATAAATAATTTTACTTAAATAGATGAGTTGCAAAAACAATTTTTCAATGGTACATGTACGATTTTGGAGAGAGCATTTGAAAATTGTCTTAGCAGCCGTTTTTACAGAGTCCTATGTTGCAGTAAGTGCTGGACAGACCATGTCGATTTTTACAAGATTCTAAAAATATTGGACATGAATAAATGAAGATAATTATATGCCAGAAATATCTCATCCAAGAATTAATAATGAAATTAATGAATCGCTTCCAACAAATTATTATAATGAATTTTTGGAATTAGTAATTATATTCCTTGGTAGCAGTCCTCCGCGAGAAAGAAAATTCACAAAACGTGCTGCATTACATTACGCCAGTGTTCTCCAAGAGTCCCAGACCCCTGTCTAGGACATCCGATCCCGTGAACTTCCTATTTTGGAGTGTTCTTAGATGCCTGTTCGAAACCTTCTCAAACATCGCCCAGTCCGTCTTCCTCGGATTTTGACAAGGCATTTTCCTCTCCTCATGTCCTTAAGGTGATTTCCAGCACCTCCTTCCAGCCCCCTTACCTGTCGCTACGGGGGAAGGTGAAGGTCGGTGTGCTACTTCTGTGACAAACTCTTAAATTATAGTGAATAACGTAATCAAAAACAGACTCACCCTTAGTGTTGGTCTCCAGCTGCAGAACAGCGTGTCTGGCATTTACATCGCATTCCAGAACCACTTTGGTGCTGCTGTCATCTGCGCATTGCTTCAGTCTAATAACTTCCTTCGGGGGAGCATCGAAATCGTGGGAGAAGTAGACGGATGCCATTACCATGTCCTTCCCTCAGTCGACAGACCTTGAGTACTGAAATTAGGCAGTAAGAAGAGGTTAAACTCTTTCTTGGCTAGTATATTGCCCTAGGTCTCTTACCTCCGTTACCCGCATATAGATGGTAGTTCTTATCCCGAATACCTCTGATATTTCCGTCAGTGGTCCAAAGCTGTTGGATAAGAGCTATGTCAATGTCCTTCTCTTTAAGAATGACCATTAAAGTTTGCTGTTGCTGTCTTTTGAACAGACTTCGTATATGGTACCTTTGACTCTTATGCACGTTCGATGAACGTTGTCCGATTTGGCTAAAATTTTCACAACTGACCTTTTAGACATGGTGGCACAATACTCCGATCCACGCCCATTAAATTTGAACCAAACTTTTTTTGCAAACAAACGATTGCCACCCTAATGGACATAAATATGTACATACATATGCATATGGATGTATGTAGGGCCCAAGATTTTAGTTCCTATCTGTGTGAGGCAGTATGAAATTTTCTAATTTTTTTCAATTTTATTCGATATATTTACACACTAATTGTATATTTACATATTATATAAAACGGTATTATTGTATGTGGAGCGGTAGAATATATACATACATTGTACACATAAAGCATACATAAGACTACGTACAAAATCGTACATATAAAAGGCCTAACAAGAAAAGTTTTAAACTACATATTTCGAAATGCACTCATACATGCATACGATACATAGATACATATATAGAAATTTTTATAAAATAAATTATAAATTTTAATTATATTATTAATAGACCTTTTTTATTATATTTTTTGAAATATATTTATTAAGTTTGAGGTCTTTTTCTTTTATTTTATTTGGTTTTATTATTCGATATTTCGTTAACAGCTTGTTAACATCATCAGGAATAATAGGAAATTATAAATATTAATTGAATACGATTTTTGAATATGGCCACAATCTAATTTATAAAATTCTCGTGTCGCGGTGTTTGTGGTTAAACTCCTCCGAAACGGGTTGACCGATTCTCATGAAATTTTGTGTGCATGTTGGGTAGGTCCGAGACTCGGACAACATCTATTTTTCATCCCCCTAAAATTAACCACGCCCACTTTTTTTAAACTACTTTTTCCTTTTTTGCAAGATTTTGAAAAGTCAAGTCAAATTCATTTAACTATTTTCATACCTCCACGGAAGCAGCGGAACTCACTAAAGGAAGCTTCATCAGATTCAATTTTTTTAACATATTGACATATGGAACACTGCTTCCGATCGATGATAAACGCATTCATCAGATAGTGAACAGCTACTAGAAAAGCATCTCACGCATGGTCGCGGTATTGACGAGCCACTAGGCGATCGGCAGACATACCGGTAGGCTGTCTGTCGGGAACGGTATAAAGAGGAGACTGTTTTCCACTTGCTCTGCGAGTGCCTGACGTTTCAAGTTGTGCGCCATCGATTTCTGCGCAAACATGTATTGGACGACCTCTCAGAGGTGTCGTATGTGACCTTTTGCGATACCTCAAAGCAACAGGATGGATTTAGTAATCTGTTCGATAAATTTCTTTCATTGGTTAGCATTCGTATGAGTGATTCTACTCGAGTGCCTGGGGGCAGCCATGTGAACCAAGCAAAACATACTTATTATTATTAAATATGTGTATTTATGTGGTAATAATGTGCTATAAACGTCTTTCTTGCACAAATAAAATTTAATGTTTCTTATAATTTGGTTTTCTTTTTCATTTTTTTTTTTTTTGCTTTTACAATTCTCAAGATTTGAGTGCTTTGATTTCACTTTTTATTTGCATAATTTTCCTCAACAAGCCTTAAACTTCATTTAGTCATCTTAATATTTAGTTAAATACTCATTACATAAATAAATACAATCAAAAAAAGCTATTTAAGCAAGCAGAAGGACATGACGGGATATCGCTTGTTAAACACATTTATTTCCTCAAGTAAAAATAAATGACCGAAGCAAAGAAAAAATAAATTATTGTTCTCAGATAAATGTTACACAGTCGTGGGTCGAATTGAAAAGTATTGTTGATATTTAAATGTCCATTCTTTACATCACACATACATATGTACATATTAATTTTTTCTTAATCTATGCATATATATATATGTATATGTATGTATATGTATATATGTATTTATACATAAATATGTGCAAAAATTATAAGAAAATTACCAGAAGAAAGTATGGCTCTAAAATCAAAGTCTAACTCCTGTCAAGAGACATCAAAGTTTACATTTGCGTAATTCCAAGCCAAATCAATTATGAATTTTCTAGTCTGCCTCTGATGCCAATTATTTTTGCCATGTCTGTTATACTCGTTCAGAAACCAAAAAATTAAAATTTTTAGCCCGCTAGGTCTACAGAGGGCGACAATACAGGGTCTATAATTTCCCTTAAAATTCCCAAATCAATATAATTTTCAATTTCTAAGAGCTAATAAATCAGTTGAAGTTTAAACTGAGCTTTCGTTTCATCTATATTTTCATATAGATAATACTTAAATACTAAATTAGTGTGTTCATAACAGAGAATATCTTTGAGAATTTAATGAAAAACTGACTGAAGAAAATAATCGCGACTGTAATACTTTTATTTTTATTAAAGTTTTTCCTTTTCCTGTAAAGTAAAATATTAGTTATGTCCTTTCTATATTAAAGTAACGATAACTGTATACTATACACCCATATGTATGTACACAAATCCATACGTATTTGTGGTGTGAGGAATTTTTTTTTGTTATTCAGTTCAAAGTAATGCTACACACTTCCTTGGGCTTGCGTAAAATACTGAAAAATTATAGCGGCACGTTGCCTGCATCTTAAATTAAATGCCAGTAAACAAACAAAAAATTAAATGCAGTTTACATTTACATTTATATTGCTTATAATTAACAAACCAACCACAACTGGATGGCATTACCATTGTATGTGGATGTTTCAACTCAAGCTTCTTGCTGATTCAACAACACTTTTTAATAATGCTTGAGCTTTAATTTGAGCGAATGAACCTTTTATGCTCACGTTTTAACTTTAACTTTAATTTTTTTGTTATCAATGAACCATTAATTCCTTTGGAGATTTTTGTAGTACTTGTGTTGATTCTTCAATTTTCGTAAAATTAAAAAATAAAAATATTTTCAAATCTACTATTTCTTGCTTTAAAATTCAAACTTTTTTTGAGTACTCTTCTATTGTGACCAATAATTTTTACTTAAAAGAAAAATAAAATAATTAGAAAAGCATTTCCAACAATTTCTATAGTGAATAAATTTTGTGTAAAAATAAAATGGATATTAAAAATCGCATTGTTACCAAAGGAACAAAGGGGCCACTACCAATAGAGAGAAAGCAGATACAGGTAAAATGTTTTATTGTGAAAGAACAGAAGTTTAACTGCAACTTTTATAATCAGCGCTATCCTTCTACTTATTCCCTGTCCACATCTGCAATTTTTAATGGGTCTTTAAAGTTGCTTTAGTGTCTGTCCACCGTAAAAAATTCTAGTTTTGCAATTTTTATAATTTTTACGCTTATTTTCACCTACATACAATACCAATGCAACTACATCAAACTACAAGTTGAATAGTGAGAATTGCAGAGCTAAAATGAATTGCAGAATACATGAAACCGTGTAATCCTGCCCAATTTTATCACCTCTCTCGCCAACAAACTCAAGAATTTCTGAAACAAGAATTGCAAGTATAGACGGCGGCTTACATTTTATATTTTTTATCAAATCGAATTTTTTTCATATTAAGACTTTAAGAAAGCTTTTTTGAGAAAAATTCGTGTGCTTCGACGGATAATTTAATAAACAGTACCTTAAGAAATAATAGCGACTACAAAACTTAAATTTTTATGAATTTTTTTCCTTCTGTGTAGTAAGGAAAATATGTATATTAAGGTAACAATATGTAATTACATAAAAGCTTTTGCGAATGTATAATAAGCAGTTCTATGTCAAACTCCAGAGAAGCTTGGGGAGGCGTATACAGATTCATGTGTTCTGCAATTATATTTTGCTTTGCAATTCTCACTATTCAACTTAAAGTTAACGAAAAAAAAATGGCGTAAGAAATATAAATATCGCAAAACTAATTATTATTATGTATATATTTTCCCATTTACAAAGGTTGAAACAAATAGCTTTTTGGTTCTTTTCAGGTAGTCAGATATTTTTGTTTTCCCAACCGAAATTTTGTTCTCTTTCATAATCGACCTAATACAAATACAATTTTTAAAAAATAAATAAATATAAAACTTATTAGTTATTTTAGCTTCAGGTGAGCTTTATTTCAACTGTTTTTTTTATTTTATTCCAATACTTCCCTATTCTTATATGTAGCATCGACAGGAAAAATTTATTAATTAATTAATTTTATAATTAAAAAGAATAGAGAACATTAAAATAAATATTAATAAATAATTTATTATTTTTTAAATCGTCACAATCGCTGCAAGTAGTTTTAGGACTCGATTAAGGAAATGTACCGAACTATATTCTTATAAATAGTAGTAATGTCAATTTTAATCACATATTTTACAGCAACATCACGTTCATAATTTTTGAAAGGCTTCCTTTTTATTTAAAGAAGCTATTTGGTTTGTTTTGTTTGTATATTTCGATTTTTTGATTTTTTGGTAATTTTTTTATAAACATGTGAAATTTCTAAGCTTTTTTCAAGAATTTGGTTAAAGACCTACTGAAGTTTTTGGTATTAGCACCAAATTAAATGTGCATATAGACCAGCTGAACCATATAACAAACATAGGTAAATAATCGTAATTAATTTTGACTAACGTTGAATAAATGAAAGAATAGTTAAATATAAATGCATACACTTAAAATATTATGTACATAAAATTAACTGAAATTGTAACTTAAAATAAAATGAAACTTCACTTAAAAACCGGTCTATTTATTCCTCATTTAATTTTAACAAAATTTAATTTAGTTTTTTACTCTTAAAAATTTGTTTAACCCGTCAAAACAACTGCCTTTTTACTACCAAATAAAAAACTTCACATTCCGTAAAAACGACAGATTTTCAGTTAGTTTTTTAATAGTTAAATTGTGGATAAATAAATAAATAAATCAAAAAGAACTGTAAGTCTGATGCAATTACTAAGGTGACAGCATTGAGCTTTTACAGGTGTTCGCTTGTTTGTGCTTTGCGACATAAAATGTCAGAAAAATTTTCACTCGCAATATTTAAGCACAAATAATATATATTTTTTAAACAAAATACTGATTGCTATAAAATTACGCAGATTAAATTGCTTATCACTTTTTGTAAATAATAAAAACTGATAAATAAAATGTTTGTATAGAATTTTGACATTTTATGTCGCAAATTTAAGCAGAGAAAAAAATAATCACCTGACGTAGCGATGCCACATCGTTTAATTACATTATGACTGTAAGTATACATACATATATGTATATTTTTTTTTTATTATTAATTTATGTTTGTTGTTTGTGCTTTATCCCTAGATCCACGGACATTAAAAATTGTTTATTCAGAATGCTAAAGCTATTTTTATATAAACGTATGAGTTTTATATAAAAATGCCCCTAAACTATTTGAGAGTTTTAAATATTATAGCCTACCAAAAACAAGTTCCGTAAAAATTACTGATAAACTGATTTAAACTCTTTAACAATTTTTTCTATTTTACTTCATTTATTTTACTGTACCAAGAACGTATAACATAAACAACGTGCATTTTTGAAAGGAACAGAAAATCCGATTAATGTGTACTTAGTTTTTTAAATGTGTGTTTGAATCGGTTAAAAATAAGATTACTTCGAATTTTAAATGTTTATTCATTTAAAAATGACAACGGAATACTGCTTGAATAAACTACAGTCCGTTACTGTAATAATTTTATGAGTGTAGAATACAAATCCATATGTACTTCAAAATCATTTTTACTAGAATATTAATAAAAATCCTTTTATATTATAAAAGGTTTAAAAATTAAAATTTTTTTTATCTGGAACCAGCACTCAGGAGATGACCCCTACACATGCGATGCATTGTGCTGGAAGTATAGGAAAAAGATAGTTAGAGAAATGACAGGAGGTGAAGCTTAATTAATTATTTTACAGCTCTGCTTTTGCACGTTCTTTGTTGATAGCGGTACTGAAGCTTCGGTTTAGTAGCCATTTTTATTATTATTTTACTTCGACGGTGCTACACAATACCGATGAAGGTCGGGGTTCTGATGTGATTGTGGATTGATATCAGCTGAAGCCGGGATTGTTCAGTGACCAGTGACTATGCCTTCGCAACTGAAACCTTCCGACAACTGACAAAGACACACTAATGCACATTAGAAAAATGCGAGATGTTTTTTTTCTGTTTCTGTTTTGTAGTCAATGTGCAGACTTCAACCATCGACACCCCTAATTTGTATGAAAATTAGTGTATTAAAGTTGTTTTAAAGTGTATTAATAGCTCGCCCAAAAACTTAAGTCCTAGTTCGGGCATGTGTCAGGTCATAAATATTGTATAGTGAAGTTAAAAAAGAAATTTTGATGAAAGCTTCAATAAAACTGAAGACTTCAATAAAACTATTTATTGTTATTTCTCTTGAGCAACATATTGCTCTTGAAATATTCACCAAAAAAGATGTAGTAAGGTAAAAATTATTCCTACCACTTGCAGATAGACATACATATGTCCATACATACATATTAGCTGACGAGGCCACGCGTTGCTGTCCGTGTCCTTCATTAAATTCGGTTAGTTAGATTCGTAAACGCTAAAGTTGCCCCATACCACCCACCGTGGTCTTACCTTTGGAAATATATATAGGCATGTGTCCATCTAGACGCAGACGTATCGATATCGAATGGGAGTGCCACATGCAAAAAGGGTTAGCCTAGTCTCCTCGTTAAAATTTGCCGAATTTTACCTCTGTAGCTCAAGATATACAAAAGCAATATTGACTTTGTATGGTATCGGATTCCGCTTCGTTCAGACCAAATTTAGAAATATTAGCTTTAACAGTTCTCAAGATATGAACAATTTCTTTATATGGGGGCACCATGCCCACTTGTCCAATCCCGCCCGATTTTCGACTGCTGATTTGTGTACACTACCAAGTCATACAGCCCTAAATTTCAAAACGTTAGCTTTAACCGTTCTCAAGATGTACAAAAATCAATATTTACTTTGTATGGGAGGTACCAGGCCCACTCATCCGAGTTCGAGTTCTTTTTGACCGATGATTTAAATTGGCTTTTAAGCAAGCTGGACCATATTCAGAGAATTTTACTGTTATCTTTTTTGAGATATAAGCTAATAAGTATTTCTTTTGTATGGGCGTGGCATCTCCCAATGGGAATTTTTTAAATCAATATATACACAAAAAATAAAATCCCTCTTATACGCGGGCGGATCAATAAGTCCGTGAGTTTTCGAACTTCCCTCGTAGTTATATGAAATGCAACATTTCCCATCAAGTACCGGCTGTTAATAGACTACTGTCAAATTTTTAGCAAGTTTCGTCATTTACTTTGCGTTTAACAGCTGTTCAAAACATACAATCTCGTTTATTTTTCTAAAAATGGAAAGGGAATTTCGAGTGCTCATTAAACATTATTTTTTGCGAAAAAAACCGTCAATCAAACCAAGGAAAAGCTCGATAAATACTATGGGGACTCTGCACCATCGATTTCAATTGTAAAAAAGTGGTTTACTGACTTTCGTTGTGGTCGCACAAGTACAAATGACGCTGAACGTTCTGGACGGCCAATTGAGGTCAGTAAACCCGAAAATGTCGAAAAAATCCACTTGATGGGAACAGTGTTGCATTTCATATAACTACGCGGGAAGTTCGAAAAGTCACGGACTTATTGATCCGCCCTCGTATATCCATTTGAAATTGATCAAAAAACAGCCAGACAAGTGGCGAAGTCTCCGGAATAAGTCAGAAATTTTACAGAATTGTCTGCATCAGTCAGCGACGAACTATTTTGCTGGATGGGATGATTCTCTTTTTAGAGTATAAATTTTTTTTTGTATATATAAAATTACTTTTGGTCTTTAAATTTTGGATTTGTAAATTTCAAGTATAATTCTAGCTTCAAATTTAATTTGTAGGAACAAAAATTCTCCGAAGATGAAAAGATGTGTGTTAACGAGTTGAAAAAATTGTATTTGGAAACAATTAAGCTAGATGTGGACTTGCAGCGAGAAATCTACAATTTGGAGAAATCATATGAAAAGAAACATAATGAAATCTTTGATAGACGTTGTAAAGCACTAGAGTATGACAAAAGCAGAAAAAACATTAAAGAAAGAATTGATTTTAAATTTCGAAACAAATTCTTACAGAGATTTCAAAAATTTAGCCAAGGCTGGAGACGGAAAAGAAAAAAGTCAAATTAATCATTTCTGGTTGAAAGTATTAAAATCTTTATACACGGAGTTCATAAGTAAAAACGATGAAACAATATTGATGGTATTTCTCTCTTAAGTTAAAACTTCATTTTAAAAAGATATTTATCTGTTTTATGCAAATGTTTATTTTCATTTTCGACATTTTAGCATTTAATCGATATACGTTCAAAACTTTATAATGACCCGATAGTTAAATTTGTAATTGAATTTTCGTTTGAGCCCAATGCATATTTTTCCAATCGTGTTTTAACAAAAACTTATTTTTTAAACTGTTTGCCTGATAACGATGATACTTTATCGTACGATGGTCCTGAGATATATCAATGTGAAGGTTGCGAAATTGATTGGGTACAGAAAGATCATCATTTTGATAAAAAAGGTGAATATGTATACTAAGGCGGGTCGATTTAAAAATCGCTCAAATTACAAGGAAAATCGTATTCTAGGGATCAAAATAAGAAACTTTGCCGAAGGAACCATACCTCTACAATGTATTTTGATGTCCCGACTTTTGACCCGAAGGGTAAAATTTTAGATTTTTCATAATAAATTTCTAAAGAGAAAAATAAACTCCAAAAATAAAAAACCATAGCCATTTTTCTTGTAAAGTGCCAAAAATGGTAATTTTTTGACATGTTTGTATGGGGAACCGCCATGGGTGGTTCCAGGGGGTGTGCCACTGCCATAGGTGGGTCGGCCCTCCAAAGTTAGTGGGGGTCGGTCATACATTTTGACTCGATTGAGGCACTCTAAATTGGTCAAAGTGAGATTTTTCAAAATTTGACCCTTCAAAAGTCGGGACATCAAAATACATTGTAGAGGTATGGTTCCTTCGGCAAAGTTTCTTATTTTGAGCCCTAGAATACGATTTTCCTTGTAATTTGAGCGATTTTTTTTCTTCCATACAAATCGACCCGCCCTAATGTATACGTTTACAATGTATGATTGTAAGAGTTGTTTGTGTGTCTTTAACT
This sequence comes from Dexiosoma caninum, assembly GCA_963924685.1. NCBI lineage: Eukaryota > Metazoa > Arthropoda > Insecta > Diptera > Tachinidae > Dexiosoma > Dexiosoma caninum. The sequence continues at coordinate 91,830,856 of OZ004725.1, forward strand.
TAAAAATGTTAATCTTTTTTTCTGTCTAGTTCTTACATCATTTTTTGATTTCTTTGATCCACCCGCTTTACCGGATAATCCCGAAGATGCTTCTTATGCAGATATAAATGTAAATACATACATTCTGTGGGCTTTTAGCATTATTTTAATAAATTACGTTATTATTGCCTTTTATTTTTCAAGGTAATTTTAGAAAATGATTTCGAGTTGGGTTTCTATTTGAAAGAACACGTTATACCCAAAGCAATTATGTTTTTTACTGGCGAAATTGGTGACTGCCTTAGCTCGGATTCAGAAAGTAATGACACTGGCGATGATACCGATGAGAATGTCAATTATGAATCTATTCCCATTAAATAGTAAAATAAACCGTTTAATATTCATTATATGATTATACATTTAATTATAAATATTTGTTGTACATCTGGCAACGATTTTACTTCCTTCTTCACACAGTTATGTAATATGTTTCTCGTTTATATTTTTTCGAAATAAAAAAAAAATATATATATATATTATAAAAACATCTTTTATGCGAAACTTATCAAGAGTTTAATATTAAAAGGATACGGCTCAAATTGTCTTAATTTTATAAAACAAACTTAATAAAACATGACTGTAAATACGTATGAAGTAAATAGTTAAGGCTTTTCTTACTGCCTATAAAACCGTTGTTGATAACTACTACAAACTGATATTTATATTATAAATTTAATATAATTCACATTTGATTGATTTACATTATGGTCAGAATTAATCTGGAAAATCAAAGAATATTTGAGAGATAACTTTGTAGGGTGATACATGCCACTTTCCTTACAGCTAAATTTTTTTAACATGCAAACAAAACCTAAGTATTTTTAAACTTTAAACGATCAGTTAAAAAATCATTCATATTTATTAATACTATTTATGTGCTAAATACTGCTTCAAGAAAATAGTGTCTCGCGGTTCTCAGTACCTAATAAATGCTCAGCAACAACTTTGCACTCTGGTTTCAAGTCTTTAAAACGTTGCACACCTTCCAGTGTGACGCCTGTGCCACTCACATCCAAATATATTAAATTAGGAGAACATTGTGCTAAATGTTGCAGGGAAACATCTGTGACATGTTTATAATCACGCACAGAAAACCGTTCGAATCGATTTTCACTAGGACGATTATTGAAGCGTATCCAAATGACACCTTGCTGTACAGGTTGCCGGGTGCGACCAAAGCAACAAACACCACGATCCGAAATACTACCGCGCGATTGTTGTCTATTAGCAAATGCTGTCGATAAAGAAAACAGATTCACGCGATATTCAACACCGTTTTCTTCGCCATACACCCGCTCTGGGTCACCCACGCCCACAACGCGACCCAAAGGATTCACTATATCCCAAAAGAGATTATTATGCAACATATGTTCGATAACAGGCGGTGGCGATTGTTGTCTGTTTTGTTGTTGCGGTTGTGCAGGCTGCCGCCCACTCCTTAAAGAATTGTGATAACGAATATTAAAATGCACTGCGTTATGTGGAGGACGATTGCGTACATCCAAGTAAAAAATATGATCCGGTCCTGGTAAATGACGGCTTAGTGGTGGCAAATTTGAAGTTACTAGAGTTACAACCCTTGAAGGTGAAGGAGGTGAATTTGTGGTTGAATTATTTGGTGATGACGCAAGTTCACCCTGATTTAGAGAAACTGAGATTGGCGTTGTTGGTCTTTCCTCGTTTATTTCATATCTACTCTCATTTGTACCGCTAATTGAAGATCTAGATGCACTAGACGTGGAAGGAGTATCCATATCTAAGGGTGTGGCGTTTGTTGTAGCTGGGATTAGGATTTCTCCGAGATCTCGTGAAATGTTATTACTAATTGACCCATGTTGAGACCCTGAAGGGCATGTGGCTTCCGCTTCTACACAGGGATTTTCTGGATATTGTAGATATAGTTCTTTTAAAGTCTCCACAACATTGAAACACTGTAAGTCTGAGTCATTCAACGGAGTCCCACGTAAATCTAAAATCTTAGTGAAGTAAATTTCTTCAATAGTTTTTAAAATATAAATTTTAAGTTTACATATGCATACTTCCAATTTTTTAAATCCATGTCGAGCTGATATACTGCCATAAGGAATGAACTCCCCCATTTGTAAACAACCTCTAAGGCTAAGATAGCGTAATAACGGCAATTTCGACAGTGGCATTACGTAGTAAGGATCAAACCATGAGTTGTTTTCAATGGCTAGTTCTTCCAAATTCACTAAAATCGTCTCGATGCCAGCAAACAGTGTCTTAAAATAATCCACACGAACACTACAATTATTCATGACCAAACGTTTTAGGGATCGAGGAAAATTTTGAATATAAACCTGAAAAAATAATGCCAATTTTATGTTTCCAGAAACTTAACTTTAAAAACTTTAATATATAAAAACAAATATAATAAAATTAATGTAAAACAATTTCCTAAAAAAAATATGGGAATTGGTTGACTTCGCAAGCCATCCCTGAAGCTTGCCGCTAAGTTTAAACTATTCAAAGCAAGTTTTAAACAATCGACATAGTTTTTCCTGTTCAGAAAAATTTATGCATATCAAAAATAGATTAGAGAAGAAATTATAGAAAGAATTAAAAACAAAAAATTTTTCGCACATTTTCGACATGGACGCCTCTTCTTAAGGTTAAGGGCTGATTGGATTTTGACCTAATCAGCTTATTGGTTTAAAATGTATTTGGAAAAAAAATTTTTAAATTTTTATAATTTTTTTTTTAATTTTTATCAGTATCTCCTTCTAGTATTTATCCACCACATCTCCTTCGTCTTAAAAAAATTCCACAAAAGAACATCGGGTGATTACTTATGCCTCGGGTGATTACTTTTGGCCCACCCTGTATAAGGTATAATAAGTTATTAATATATATATCAAATATTAAGCAAATTTAAAACTTCTCGACTTAACTATTTGTTTTCTTTGTTTGTAAGTTTCGGGCTCCAGAAATAAATGGATCTGAACTTAAAAAGAGCCTATTTAAAAGATCTGTATTTGTAGCAATGCGCGATATTTTTCCTGTATATTGCAATCTAAACTGTTTTAAATCATTATTTTTCGCTTCAGATCCTTCAACCCATAATTCACCTATTGACACTAATACATGCTTGATCAACACAGCTACATGGATCAAAATTTTGTGTACCCATTCATCGGAAGGGCGGTAGTACCAGGGATATTCCTCAAAAAGTTTTCTGACTTTCTCTACAGCATATTCCTCAAACCGTTCGGCATCAAATTCAAATCTAGAATTTATAGCTTCGAGAATTGTTGCACATCTTTGCAAAATGTCCTTATCGATTCCTGTTACTTTTGATGAAAGATCGACAATTTGAAAGAATATCCGCGCTGTGTTGCCATCCTACGAATTTTCGCAACCACCAGGTTTTGGCCTATCTACGAAAAATATTTTCCATTTGGAAGATGAATATTAATGTCATATGTTTAGTGTGTTGAATTTTAAGGAACTATGTATGTAGATATAACATTTTCAGTTTAAATTAAACTTTTTTTTTTTTTTTTTTATCTGGGACCAGCACTCAGGAGATGACTCCTACACATGCGAGGCATTGTGCTGGAACTATAGGAAAGGGATAGTGAAGCTTAATTAATTATTTTACAGCTCTGCTTTCGCACGTTTTTTGTTTATACTCGTAGCTGTGCTGAAGCTTCGGTTTAGTAACCATTTTTATTATTATTTTACTTCGCCGGTGCTACACAATACCGACGAAGTAGGGCGTTCTGATGTGATTGTGGATTGCTATCAGCTGAAGCCGGATGAATTAAACGAAACTTTTTTTAACTTAAACGAACCCTTTTTCAAATTAAACGACCCCTTTTTCAAAATAAACGAACCTTTTTTTCAAAATAAAGGAACCCTTTTTCAAAATAACCGAAACTTTATTCAAAATAAACGAAACTTTTTCCAAAGTAAATCAAACTCTTTTTAAATTAAGAAGAACTTTATTCAAATACAATTAAACATTTTTCATATTAAATTAAACCATTTATTTTTTCAGGGATTATTAAATTGTATAACGAAGCGAATACCATCACAGAAACAACTCGTATAACTTCCGTTAATACAAACACCGTGAAAACCATAATTTCACGTTATAAAAAGAACGGTTGCGAACTTGTGGAACTTAATCGTGGGAGAAATAGGCCAAAAAAATTGACTACCCAAATTCTGGAACAAATTGAGACACTTGTGGAAAGTGAACCTGGAATAACCCTTAAAAATATTCGCAATAAATTATTTGAACAATTCAATTTGTCGTTAGCTCTATCTACAATTTTCAATGGCCTGAAAGAACTCAAGATTACGCTAAAAATGGCTTCCATCGAAATGAACCGTATGAATAGTGCAACGACTATTGAAAACCGTCCAAAATATGCCTCAGAGTTTACTATGTGGCCTCCGCAACAAAAGGAAACAATGGTATTTATAGATGAGTGCGGGTTGAATTTACATTTACGTCGTTCACAAGCACGAGCCAAAGTAGGTGAGAGAGCTCATGTTGTAGTGCCCACCGTGAGGGGAGGGAACGTAACTCTAATTGCGGCATTGTTTACAAAAAAATGTTTTCTCTTTCCACCGTGAATTCGGTCCGTTTCCAAGAATTTCTTCGGGAACTCTTGGACAAGATTGTAACCATCCCAGAGTTACAAAATTCATTTTTAATTATATATAATGCCAGAATCCATAAATCACAAGAAATACGAAATATGATTGACAATAGTGGTTGTTCCTTGAAATTTTTACCACCCTATTCTCCTATGCTGAACCCGATAGAGAAGGCATTTTCTAAGTTAAAATTTCATGCCCGATCATTATTATGTGATGTTACCATTGAACGTAGCATTGTAAGTGTAATTGAGGAAAGTATCGCACAGATTAATCAAATGATTCCTAAAGCGGCGAGTGGGCAACCTCTCCATTAAGTGTGACTTAATCGACTTTACTTATTTTTTACCGTTTTTTTTTTAAGTTTTATTCAATTTGGAAAATATTTAATTGTATTTGAATTAAGTTCTTCTTAATTTAAAAAAAAAGTTTGATTTACTTTGGAAAAAGTTTCGTTTATTTTGAAAAAAAATTTGTTTATATTGAATAAAGTTTCGTTTATATTGAATAAAGTTTCGTTTATTTTGAATAAAATTTCATTTATTTTGAAAAAAGTTTCCTTTAATTTGAAAAAGGTTTCGTTTAACTTGAAAAAGGTTTAATTTAAATTGAAAATGCTATATAATGAATTTGGAACGAAGCAACAATATTTGATTTCTTTCCGAAATCCTGTCCGAGGATGCTGATCCACAAGATTTTCACATACCTGGGTATCACCTTCTATCCATCTTTATTCTTCATAGGGGCCTTGCATTATACATACGCAATGAAGTTGTGTGCCAGGGCACATCTTTTGCACTTCGAGTTTCTTTACAGAAGCCCAAATATGGAAAGGGATAAAATTATATACAGCTTTGATACCCTTTCCGACTCCATATCGAAGATACTAGAAAATTATCCGAGCAGTGAAATTGTTATTGCTGGTGATTCAACGTTCATCATGGATTCGCCATTCGAGCCATACAACTTCAGAGGGCCAATATGTTGAGTTATTCGAGGCGCACAATCACCTAGCGCAACTAGTGAATAAGCCAACACATATTCCGTGTGTTGACGGGCACCAATCAAACATTCTCGACCTCTTTCTGACTTCACACCCGAATAAATATGAAATGAATATTAGCGCACCTCTCGGAAATTCGTATCACTGTACCATTTCTGGTCCTTTTAGATTGCGGAACTTCGTAACGTTTCACGGCCAGCTAGGAAACGTTTAAAATATATTTTCGAAAAGGCGCGTTGGGCTGAGCTTAACGATTTCTTTCGGCATTTCAATTGGAAGTTCTGCTTCCTTGACAATGACGTAAATGCCATGTCAGAAATGGTTGAAAATATAATATTACTCGGTATGAAAACTTTCATACCATCGAAGCAAATTTCGATTAAACCCAGACCGAAGTCATGGTTTAATCAGACGTGCAGACTTGCAGTTAGATCCAGAGAGGAAGCTTTTAGTATCTGGCGGAATGACTGATATGATGCGCAAAAGGGCGAGATCTTCGTGCGCCAACGTTCTAAGACGTGCAAAGGTTCTATACGAGCAGCGTCTAAAGTTCTTACTGCCCAACGGGGCAGTAAAAGCATGCCCGATGACGCTGCGTCATCTGTAATTATGGGCGGTATAAACATCGAAAAATCAGAAGCTCTTGATGTTCTTGGCATGAAAATTCAGTGCGATGTTCAATGGACTGGGCACATTTTTCATTTTTTTTTTTTTGCTAAAAAAAAAATCAGCAAGAATATTGTACCATCATTTAAATAATTGCTACACATAAATTTTTGTGAGAAAACAGTTTAATATTGCTGAACCTATTCTGATGAGCTAATAAAAATGCACTGTTTTCTCACAAAAATTTATGTGAAGCAATTATTTAAATGACGGTACAATATTCTTGCTGATTTTTTTAGACAAAATTCATGTAATCTCTCTTAGTTACTAATAAAACCAGATTTGTTGGTAGTTTGAGCAATAATTCTGAAGAGAACTGCTAAAATATATTGCTGAAACATTCAACCTATTCAGATGAGCGGCAGTGTATATTAATTGAATATTGAATAAATGAATTTATGATTTACAAAAATATAAATTACCCTTTTAAAGAAAACTATGTTTTTCTATTGAGTATTTAGTATCTTGAAAACTATAAAATTATAATTATTTCCAGTTGCAAAATTGAATTTTTTAGAATTCTTTTACGAGGTAAGCATGGGTTTACGTGTCTGCCAGCAGGCACTCGAGTAGAATCGCAAGATTCCGTTTCGAAGACACGAAAAATTTTATCAAAATATGAAAACAAATACAATATGTGTAGACACCATTTTACCTGATCAAAATCCAACGTCACACTATATAGTTCTAATGTCACCAATTTTACGCATCTTAAGGCAAAAGAAATTTTTATAGTCTTTGTAAAGTGGTCAATTTCTCGATCGATATGTTGAGAAGTTGACGGACCTCGCAATTTAATACATTTAGTCTTCTCATGTGAACGCTCAAGCATATCTTCCAAAATTCCCAAAGGCAACGGTTCCTTACTCAGATCAATGTTTGTCCACAAACGTTTGTCTAAAACGAATGTCCGAAAACGTTCGCAAACACTAAAAAAGGAGTAAATATTGCGTTTTTATTATATTATTTTAGTTTAGTTATACTCTACAATGTCACCAACTTCATTAAAGACATCAGAGACCATGTATCTAAATACTTGAATATCTCGTATAGAATCTCATCACACAATTCCCCTAGGAAAAAAAGTGATTGCAATTCTCCAGCATTAGTGTGTCTATCATGTTCTTCAGAAGCTGCCTTCAAACCACTTTTGATTAAGTTTGAGCTTTTATCGACTTCTGGAGCCTCGGAAAATAATATTTTCTTTTTTGGTGACTCATCTAATGGTGTAGCAGAACAGTGCCGTTTTCTATTATTTTCGGATGCTGCATTGCAACCTCCGTCACTTTTTGTTTTATCCATATCACTTGCACTTTTTTATTTAGTTTCTTACAACTTCACTTATTTTGTGGCAATAACCTTTTATGGACCAAAAATATGTATGTCATAGACTAAAACTAAATATATATAAGTAACTATTGTTTTCTATGATGTATGTATTTTTTCTTTATTCAGATAAAATGCCATTCAGTGCGTTCAGTTAAACGGTTGATTATTTTGTACTATGTTATGCAATTCTGTGTTGTTGGGATGCAACTCAGAGTTACCAAACTCTTGGAATTAATTACACACATTAATGGTAATCACAAAAAACATAAAACGGTGCACTTGATATAAGATTACTGGAAATATTTACGATATATAAACTTGGAAATAATTATGTACTGAACTGTAAAAATCTATATCCAACACAATATGGTCACGTGTAGACCGCAAAACTATTTATTTGCACATTCAAATTTATTTTCAAGCAATTGTTGGAAATAATGTCAAATAAGAATGTCATTTCTCTGAGAAATACATACATACATAAAAAATAGTATATAATTATATTATTAATTGAATAATAAAACCAAATAAAATAAAAAAAGACCTCAAGCTTAATAAATATATTTAAAAAAAAAAAATAGTATATATATTATTTTCAAAAAAAAAATTAAACAAGCCCAGACAAGGTTTATTAATACAAGGTTGTCGCAAGGCGAATTCGTCAATTCGCTTTTCGTTTAAACGTCAAATTTTAACCTAAAAAGAACGTGTTAAATTAGTTTAATATGAGTTAAAATTATATTAATTATTACAATAAGTCATATATTTAGCATTTTTATTATTATAGTAATATATTATTACAATAATAAGTTCTTTACAACAACTTTACTTAACTTTCTCACAAAAGTAAACAAACTTTGACGTTCGGCACAAAAATACGTTACAATTCTTGTATCAGCTTACGGCCGAATTTCCTAGTGAGTTTACCTGGTAATTAATTTGCCTTGGATATGAATAAGGATTATTGTATATCAACTCGCTTCACCACCACCTAGTTAAGACGGCTTGGTTGTATCATGCCACAGCTGACTCAAGGCGTATTAAACAATGTGGGGTTGTTCAAACAAAATTTTTGATGTACATACGTTTGTACAAAAAACGTCAAAAACACATTGTTTTTGTAATATTTACACTAGTTTTTTTGACATATCTTGTCCAAACAACATTTATGGTAGTACAACAACTCCAATCAACACCAGCTTGTTAAAGACGCCTTGTGATGACTAGTAGATCAAAGAGTGTCTGAAAGGGTAAACACGTACTGATACTTTGCACTTGTTCTTTTGTTCCAAGCTGTCAAAATTATACGAGAAATTATTAAACAGTGCACCCTAGCTATCAAAATCAGTATAATAAATGAGAAACAACTTTGTGTTGTCATTATATGTGCAGATTGCTATATACCAGAGTATGTACATGCATATTTTTATGTTATAATCAGATGTTATTTCTTTATAAGAATGCTGTTTTATGGGTATTTTGTGGTTTTGTGAAAGGAATTGAAGTAATACTAATTCACATTATCCGTCTGTTCCAGTAAATTAAACATTGGGATAATTTAGTGAATTAGCCTATGGTTTCCAAACTATCTCTCTAGAGTATCATATAAAATGAACTTTTTACGAAGTAAAGGAAAATGGTTGATAACTGGGTTGGTGCCAGTAATTGCAGACCACGACAAAGTTTCAAAAGAAACAAGAACATACAAATCGTTCGTACAAAGCCCTCCCTCAAATGAAAGCGGATGGGAAAGAATCAAAGAAATCTTCAAAGTGGAGTAAGTTTTTCAAGTAGTTGGAATTTATTTTATTTACTTAAACTTTATGAACAGTGAATATGGGTCAATTTCCACCGAGTTAAATTCAATTCACCACGCCGGCTTTTTAGGTCTCTTAGTGGGCGCTGTTTATGGTGGTATTATACAATCACGACAAGCATACATGAATTTCATTGAAAATAATGAAGCAACTGCTTTTAAATCTCATTTCGACGCCAAAGTTGGTTTTTGATGTTTATAAAGAAAACGAAGAATTAAATTTCGCCATTGTTATTTACAGAAACAACTTCAGAATGAATTCACAGTTAGTTTTGCCAAAGGAGCATTCAAATGGGGCTGGCGGGTCGCTTTATTTACCACTTCATACTAGTAAGTTTTGTCAAAACTTTTAAAACAAATCTTACCAGAAGCTTTCTTTTCTTTTTTTTAGCGGAATTGTTACTTTAGTGTCTGTTTATAGGGACAAGTCTTCAATTTTCGAATATTTAATTGCTGGCGCTACTTCTGGAGCATTGTATAAATTTAGTATGGGTTTAAGAGGAATGTTTGCTGGTGGCATTATTGGTGGAGCATTAGGTGGCATAGGTGGTGCGGCATCTTTACTAATTTTATATGCATCTGGTACTACAATGGAAGAAGTACGTTATTGGCAATATAAATGGCGTGCAAATAGAGATTCTGCCATAGCAGAAGCATTTAAGGTAATTAGTAGTATATTCATACAGTTGTTAGTAATATTATGGTTTTTCTTTTAAAAATTAGCTCGCTGCCGAACAAGAGGAACCAACACCCGAACTCTTAAAAGCACATGATGCTAAAGTAGGCGATAACATTACTTTGGAAAATGTAAAATAACTTGTTTTGTGTTGAATAAAAGATCGTAAAATTGTTTGTATGCATATAATTGAAGGTTGTTTCACCGAAATGCGTCTATGGCTGGGTTTGGAAAACACATTTATGAAAGAAAAGAATAATGAAGTATTTTGCTGATTCAAAATTAATAAAATGAAGAAACTTATTTGTTTCTCATGATATGATGTCTTATTCAGTGTTAACATCATGTCTTTTAAAGATAATGAAAGTACTCAAAACATTTATTTATTGACGAAATTAATTTTTTTCCTTTTTTTAATACGTATTTATATGAAAATCAAAAAGCCTTGATTAGAAAAATGTACAATTTACAAAGCGATTTTAATAGAATGTATTGCACTAATTCATGTATTATTACATAATTGTACTTCTTTCAAAATGTACTCAATTACACAAACAAGATTAAATTAATCGATGGGAATTGTTTGTAAGGATGTATAAATGCACATTTTTCAAAATTCTCATTAAAAATATGTCTTGGCTAACAATGGCCTCCTTCTTTGAGTTTAACAACCAATGTTTCCACATCGGGAACTATAGCCCCAGCTTTGCGAACCGGAGGATCGTCTACTGATATAACTTCAATGCGAGGCGTGGTATCAACGCCCAATTCACTAGGGGTTGTTTTCTTTAGAGGCTTTTTTTTTGCCTTCATAATATTAGGTAAAGTAGCATAACGTGGCGTATTTAAACGCAAATCAGCGCTTAATACAGCAGGAATTTTGGTTCTTATCGTCTCAAGTCCGCCATCAACTTCACGGACAATGGTCAAATCATCTCCAATTTTCTCAATTTTGTTACAGAAAGTACCTTGAGGCCAGTCGAGCACAGCGGCTGTCATTTGGGCAGTTTGATTACAATCATCATCAATTGCCTGCTTGCCCAAAATAACCAAATCTGCTTTTTCATCTAAAGCCAGTTTTGCAAGAATTTTGGATACATGAATAGGTTGCAACAAATCGTAATCTTTGCCTGAAATTTCGACATGAATGCCGCGATCTGCACCCATGGCTAATGCTGTACGAATGACTTCCTGGGATTGAGTCGGTCCAATTGAAACGGCAACAACTTCATTGGCCAACTTTTTTTCCTTCATTTTAACCGCTTCTTCTACAGCTATTTCATCGAAAGGGTTCATAGAATGTTTAACACCTTGCGTCACGACGCCATTTTTTTCAGGATTAACTCGTACCTAAATAAAATTCTTTAATTTTAATTTCTAAAAGCAAGGAGTTATAATATATTCGATCTTGATTACGCAAATTGGTGATAAGAAATAACAGTTTCATAAATGTGTTTTTGCTCACCTTAACGGCATAATCTATCACACGCTTAACGCCGACCAAAACACGAGACATTTTCCTAAAAACTTCTTTCTATCCCCACACACAAATAGAACAGCCAGCAAAAAATGATCCTACTTCCACAACAAGAAAACAAATCCAGTTTATGGCAAAATAATATAATAGAAATTTGAAGGTCCAAAGATCATTTCATATTGCACTGCCATAAATCATGTTGCCAGATTAGCATCTATCTTAAAATTAATTATTTGGCACAAGTCGTCATATAATTTACAAGGTAACCACAACTCTCCAACAATACTAAAACACCAAAAACACGCATTTTGTTGTTATAAACATTCGAGCTTTGTCAAATTAGTTTGCCTGTGATGCAAGGCGACTTCATACCAGGTGATTACGTCCGTACAACAACGGCACTTTTTTGTTTACAAATACAACAATTTTATTCAAGTTGTCAAAAAGTTGACGTATTAACATGCGTTGAGTTGAACACAACTTTGACAACAGAAGAGAAATTAGCTAATCATAATTTTAGCAGCCACCTGGCATGAATTCGCCTTGCACATTACCTAGAGTAAGGTGCATGTATTTTGGATATCCCTGTACTGGATGCGCTGGAAAATGTGTCACAGAATATTAAATAATTTCTGTTGACAGGAGTTGGAATCGCAGGTACCTCTAATTAATGGTTGGAATTTTTTCATAAAAATTCATATTTTGCTACAAAGTATAAAATACATTATAGAACTTAAAGATTCTTTTTGATCATGTCTAAACCATTAATGTTACGAATAATGGCATTGTCGTACAATACCGCAAAACGAGCGGGTTCCATTATAAGAGATGTTATGCAAAATGGAAATTTGGGTATCGTTGAAAAGGTTAGTCGCAGAAGTACATTCTTCTAAATGATACTGATTTTATAACTTATTGATTACAGGGACAGGACGATTTACAAACTGAAGCAGACCGATCAGCACAACGTTGTATTATTGCATCTCTAACTAAACAGTTCCCAACAATAAAAATTATTGGTGAAGAAGGTGGGTCGGATTTAAACGTTTCTAAGGACTGGCTAGTGTGTGATTTTGATCAAGAATTATTAAATCTAAAATGTCCTGAAGAGTATCACGATGTTATCGATAACGATTTTGTTGTGTGGGTTGACCCTCTTGATGGCACATCGGAATATACCCAAGGATTTTTGGATCATGTTACTGTATTAATAGGCATTTCCTTTAAAAATTCTGCTGTTGGGGGTATAATACATCAACCTTATTATATAAATGCTAATGGTGAATTGGGACGAACTATATGGGGATTGAAAGGCGTTGGCACAGGGGGATTTGAGCATGTTGCAGCACCAGCTGATAAATTTATTGTTACGACCACACGATCTCATTCCAATGAAACAGTTCAATGTGCGTTAGAGGCTCTCTCTCCAACAGATATTATCAAAGTAGGAGGAGCTGGTTATAAAGTACTACAGCTGCTGGAAGGCAAAGCACATGCATATGTATTTGCCAGTCCAGGGTGTAAAAAATGGGATACATGCGCACCAGAGGCTGTATTGGAGGCACTTGGCGGTTGCTTAACCGATATATTGGGCGAACACTACTCATATGCAAGTGATGTAGAGCACCCAAACAAGAAGGGTGTCTTAGCCACAACATCAAACGCTCTTCATAGTGATATTATTAATAAATTGCCAGCAAGTGTCATTACGGCTATGAGTAGTAAATAGCAGAAAGTAACAATAAATTTTAATATATCGCAATGTAACTGAATTTGTACATATATCTAATAAAGTGTACTTTATTGATTCAAAGATAATTAATGGATCAATTATGAATATCGCAAAATTGTGTTTTTTTTTTATTAAACCTTACTAAAACTTAAATCTATATAGTTTGGAATTTTTCATTTTATTTCATTTATTAGTTCTTTTCAAAAAGACCTAGCCTCATAGGCCATAATCGGTCCCACTATTCTACTCATGAATATTTATATGCGGAAATAAACTATAAGTAATATAGCCTACCGCGACTAAAAACTATTCGATATTTATTTTGCTTAAAATGATATGTATAATACAAGTGAAAAATGAGTGAACGTAAATTTTATCAAAGGCAACTTTTGTATGCCATCATAATCAGTGCGTTTTTTTTTTTTTTTTTTTTTTTTTTAACTTGGACCGGCACTCAGGGGATGACCCCTACACATGCGATGCATTGTGCTGGAACTAGGAAAATAGGTTATGGGGAGGAGGATAGAGGGAGTAGTGTTTATTGACATTTGATTTAAATCTTCCCATGCTAAAAGTGACAGGAAACACCTCTGCGGGTAGTCTATTCCACATACGTGCCGTTCGGCCAAAAAACGAATTCTCCCTGTAATGCGTAGTGCGAGTCGCCGTCAAATCGACCACAAATGGATGCGCTCTTAATGATGATCGCGTCGTGCGCGCGAATAACCGGGTTTCGGGAACAAGTTCCCTGATTTCATTAGAACACATCCCATTATAGTAACGATAGAACAACGAAACGCACCCCACGTTGCGACGATGCTCAAGAGAGTCAATAGAGTTGGCTACCCTACTGTCTCCTATGAGTTTCTTCGCCCTTTCCTGTACACGGTCGAGTAACTTCAAAATAGTCTTTGAAGCACCGGCCCACACATGAGAGTTGTATTCCATTTTCGGTCGGATGTAGGCGGCATAAATAGTGAGGAGATCAGATGGGGTGAAGTATGTCTTACACCGCCTTAAAAAGCCTAGGCACTTGAATGCTTCCTTTGAGACCTGAAAAATGTGCTCAGTCCATCGGACATCACACTGGATTTTCATGCCAAGAACATCAAGAGCTTCTGATTCCTCAATGTTTATGCCACCCATTTTTACAGATGAGGCAGCGTGATCATGCATACGGCGGTGTGTTAGCATGCAGCATTGGGTCTTTTGGGAATTGAATTCGACCCTGTTCGCGTGACCCCATTCCAATATTCTCGTGAGGTCACCTGTTAGCGAATCATTCATATTCTGCCGCGTCGCCGCGATCATAGTTGATGTCGGCCTACGATCGAATGAATATGAATGGCAGATACTGCTGTCATCTGCGAAAGAGTGGATAGGGTTTGAAGTATGACATAGGAGGTCATTAAGAAAAATAAGAAATAGGGTAGGAGAAAGAATAGAGCCTTGTGGTACCCCTGAATTGATATTGAACTCGTTTGATGAGATCCCGTCTATAACAACTCTTATAGCGCGATCCCTGAGAAAGCTCGATATAAATCGAGAGAAGATATCACCGACACCAAAAGCAATAAGTTTGGACAAGAGTGCTCCATGCCACACTCTGTCGAATGCTTTTGAAATATCTAGAGCCACTACCCCACTTTCGCCAAAATGGTGGATGGATCGACACCATTTTTCCGACAGGAAGGCTAATAAATCACCCGTGGAACGTCCTCCACGGAAGCCATATTGTCGGTCGCTAAGTAAGCTATTGGACTCCAGATACCTCATAAGATGGAAATTTAGCATACTCTCCATTACTTTAGAAATGGTAGAGCATATTGCGATTGGGCGGTAATTTTCAGGGTTGCTTGCCTCTCCCTTCTTGGGGATCGGCGTAACATTTGCAACTTTCCAGCACGACGGAAATTCGCCTGCATGATAGAGGGTGCTGAAAAGGATTGCCAGAGGACGTGATAACGTCGAAGAGCACTGCTTCAAGACCAGTGCCGGAATTCCATCCGGGCCAGGAGACTTATTTATGTTAAGGTCCGATAAAACCCTTTTAACTGCACGAGCCCGAAAGTATATCTTTGGCATAGTTACGGATACACGCTCGGATGCGGGCAGTGGTTGATTGCTTTCCGGCAGGTGAGAATTACCTGCAAACATTTCAGCTAGGAGGTTAGCTTTTTCAACCGGGTCAGTGAATATTTGATCAGCCTTTAAAAGAGACGGAATAGAAGAACTAGCGTTTCCCTTAACTCTTTTAACGAATGACCAAAAGCTTTTACTTCCCCGTGGGGCAGTAAGAACTTTAGCGCGAAGACTCTGCTCGTACAAAGCTTTTGCACGTCTTAGCACTTTGGCACACGAAGTTCTCTCCCTTTTGCGCATCATATCAGTATCTGCGTTTTTATTATTCCGCCAGACACTAAATGCTTCCTCTCTGGATCTGACTGCAAGTCTGCACGTCTGATTAAACCAAGACTTTGGTCTAGGCCTAATCGAAATTTGCTTTGATGGTATGAACGTTTTCATACCAAGCATTATTATATTTTGGACCATTTTAGCCATGGCATTGACATCATTGTCGAGGAAGCAGAGCCTCCAATTGAAATGCCGAAAGAAATCGTTGAGCTCAGCCCAACGTGCCTTTTCGTAAATATATTTCAAACGTTTCATAGCTGGCGGTGAAACGCCTCGAAGTTCCGCAAACGAAAAGGAGGCAGAAATGGTGCAATGATCCGAATTACCGAGAGGTGCGCTAATATTCATTTCATACTTTTCAGGGTGTGAAGTGAGAAAAAGGTCGAGGGTGTTGTGTTGGTGCCCGTCAACACATGAAATATGTGTTGGTTCATTCACTAATTGCGCAAGGTGATTGTGCGCTGCGAATAGCTCAGCATATTGGCCTTCTGGAGTTGTATTGCTCGAATGGCGGACCCACGATAAATTATGGACATTGAAATCACCAGCAATAACGATTTCACTGTTCGGGTAATTTTCGAGGATCCCCGATATATTGTCGGAAAGGGCATCGAAGTTCTGTATAGTCTTCTCCCTTTCCGTGTTTGGGCTTCTGTAAAGAAACCCGAAATGTAGAAGATGTGCCCTGATTTTGAATTTAACCCAAAGACAGCTAAATTCGGGATCATGCGTGTCTAAAGATTGCTGGCACTGGTACACAACTTCATTGCGTATATAAATTGCAAGGCCCCTGTGTATATAGAAAAGAGATAGGAGGTGATACCCAGGTATGTGAAAATCCTGTGGGTCAGCATCCTCAGACACCTGGGTTTCACTTAAGGCGAAAACATCCGGCCGATGGAGACAAACGTGAGCATAGACAGAGAAGAAATTTGCCCTTAGACCACGTATGTTGCAGAAGTCAATTCTAAATCGGCCTGTCATGATTAACGCGAGAAAACCCAAATAAAATGTCTATCTTTTGTATTGTTGCTGCCACTGAGCTAATCACTGCTTGAACGACTGCCGGTGATCAGTGTTACTCCTTCATCACCAAACAGTCTAGCAGTAACCAACACAATGGCAACAACAATGCAAAAGATTTAGTCGGGTATGGTAGAGGGAATTAGCACAATGCCACGAAAAAGGCCATGAAAGACCTCATCCGGTCACCGTGACCCGAAGTGACAGCACTGGTTGGTAGTGTCAGCACTAATTTTTGTTTTTCTCGCCCGTCACTGGTATAGCGGTTTTTTTTTTTTTTTTTTTCTTCTCAGATTCCACCGTCTAATTTATTGTTGTTTTTTGTATTATATTTAATTATTGCAGTTTATTGCTTTTTTTATTTGTTAATGAAAGTTGAGCAAAAAAATTTTTCCTTTCTTTGAGTTTATTTTGTTTTGTTGTTTGTCACTAAGTTGATTGTTTTTGTTTTTATTTTAAATTTTTTTTTCCACTTGTATTTTTCTTTTTTTAATTTATTTCTGTTCTGTTTTAATTTAACCGAAGACCGAACAGCGGACCAAAAGAAGACACGTGCATACCGGTCGAACTAACAAACACTGTACAAGTACATAGATTTGAAAATTTTAACTATAAATGAATTCCTTTATTTATAAAATAATTCAATATGAAAAGAAAGTAACAAATGATTAGTTGCTGATCGCGCTAGAATTTCCGAAAGATGAAGTATTTAAAATACGATTGCGTTTAGCCTTCGTCATTTTACATTGGTTTACAGATGCTGCAAATCTTAACGATTTTAAGGATTCTATAAAGCAATCCTGAAATGGCGCAACATTTATGAACATAAGTGTTTTTGAATTACCTCCCAATGAAGGCATCAGTAAATGAGTAAGCTTTGAATTGCGATAAGGAATATGATCTTGTTTTTGTAATAAAGCCAGAATAACGTTTGTTAATTCTGACAGTGATCTGTTAATATTTTTGGTTTCATTCATTCTAATGCTTGTTTTCGGCGACTCTGAACCTGCCAAATCAACCAGATTAACAGACCCAATAGAAATTTCCTGCTTTTCCACATGCGTACCAATAAGTTCAATTTTCGTCACAGCATGTGAACGCGAAGATCTTTCGTTCCCTACTGTAGCAGCAGTGGCACGATTCATCTTTGCAACATTCATTAATTGACGCAAACGCGCAGCGTCCTGTACTATTTCCTCGGTAATATTGGATACATATATATCGTTTTTATTGTTCTTTGTCATACGAATTTCCATTTCCTTTTGCTCATTGCTCAACAAATCATATAAGACCTCATTGTAAATTTCCAAGAATGTCGCTTTAATTTCATATTCCCAACCCAAATGCCGATAATTTTTAATTGAATCAAATAGTAGATCAACTGTTCGCGGAATAACTCCAGCATTACTAGGTATACCGTCCATTGTATACGTTTTTCCACTTCCTGTTTGTCCGTACGCAAAAATGCAGACATTATAACCATCTAAAGCGGATTGTATTAAAGGTGATACCATTTCAAAAATAGATCCCTGTTCAGAGGCTGGGTGGAACACGTGATCAAAACTAAACATGTGTGCGTTTGTTTTTTGTCTATCACAATTAACAATCTCAACCGTCGCTTCGTCCACAAAATTCCAGCCACATAATTGTTTATCGCTCTCATATTCTAGTGGCGGACGAACCCTACAGAATACCCGAATGTTGCCTCGCAAGTCCATAACAGTATTATGTAGTTCTTTACGTTCCATATTTGATCGAAAAAGCTGCTGTTTGCATATAGTATTCTCCTCTAAAAGAAATGCATTTTTATCTGCTAATTCAGTAGAACGTTCGCGTAACTCAAAATTTGTGGTTTCCATTTCAGCATGATCTTGTTTTAGTTTCTAAAATGTATAAATACACAGAAAGTTAATATCTTTTGTATTTGTATGCTTTCAAAGAAATATATATTTCCTCGTTTGAACAAGTGGACCCTATAAAATATCGAAAACGAACAACAACATCTCTGAGAAAAGATAAAAGAAGTTAATAAATTAATATATTCAATTCAAAAAGAAAACATTTTAAAAATAACAATTTCTTGAAGATGTTAACCGAAGGATAACGAAATATCGAGATTATATAAAAATAAAAAAAAATAAAAAAACATTAAAAGCTTAATTAAATAGATTGTTCAAATAATAAAAAAGGTTAAAAAAAAACAAGTATTAAGAAAAATTTTTTATATAATGTAATTTGTTGAAGACGCTACACAAGAAGTGAAATTTTGATAAAAAAAATAAATATTATTTATATGATTCTAATTTCAAAATTGTGCTTTTTTCCGAAAAAAAAAAAAAAAAACATGAAATGTATTACTAAATACCTTATGATATTAACGTAAAGTATTTTCTAAAAAATAAACTCAATAATTGAGGAGGAAAGCTGTTTGTGTGGAAAGGTAGGTTTCAATATAGTACTATTTCGCTAATGGTTAGCTCATCAGTGAATTTTTCTTAATTTATGATTACAAATCCAAGATTCTTATGTTCCAAATTCTACTAATCAATGGAGAATTAAAACTGAACACAAAACCAAAAATTTATAAACAAGCACATAACAATCTAGGAGTTATTTTTATTTTGTTTAGTAGTAGGAGTAGTGTTTGTTAGTTCGACCGGTATGCACGTGTCTTCTTTTGGTCCGCTGTTCGGTCTTCGGTTAAATTAAAACAGAACAGAAATAAATTAAAAAAAGAAAAATACAAGTGGAAAAAAAAATTTAAAATAAAAACAAAAACAATCAACTTAGTGACAAACAACAAAACAAAATAAACTCAAAGAAAGGAAAAATTTTTTTGCTCAACTTTCATTAACAAATAAAAAAAGCAATAAACTGCAATAATCAAATATAATACAAAAAACAACAATAAATTAGACGGTGGAATCTGAGAAGAAAAAAAAAAAAAAAAAACCGCTATACCAGTGACGGGCGAGAAAAACAAAAATCAGTGCTGACACTACCAACCAGTGCTGTCACTTCGGGTCACGGTGACCGGATGAGGTCTTTCATGGCCTTTTTCGTGGCATTGTGCTAATTCCCTCTACCATACCCGACTAAATCTTTTGCATTGTTGTTGCCATTGTGTTGGTTACTGCTAGACTGTTTGGTGATGAAGGAGTAACACTGATCACCGGCAGTCGTTCAAGCAGTGATTAGCTCAGTGGCAGCTACAATACAAAAGATAGACATTTTATTTGGGTTTTCTCGCGTTAATCATGACAGGCCGATTTAGAATTGACTTCTGCAACATACGTGGTCTAAGGGCAAATTTCTTCTCTGTCTATGCTCACGTTTGTCTCCATCGGCCGGATGTTTTCGCTTTAAGTGAAACCCAGGTGTCTGAGGATGCTGACCCACAGGATTTTCACATACCTGGGTATCACCTCCTATCTCTTTTCTATATACACAGGGGCCTTGCAATTTATATACGCAATGAAGTTGTGTACCAGTGCCAGCAATCTTTAGACACGCATGATCCCGAATTTAGCTGTCTTTGGGTTAAATTCAAAATCAGTGCACATCTTCTACATTTCGGGTTTCTTTACAGAAGCCCAAACACGGAAAGGGAGAAGACTATACAGAACTTCGATGCCCTTTCCGACAATATATCGGGGATCCTCGAAAATTACCCGAACAGTGAAATCGTTATTGCTGGTGATTTCAATGTCCATAATTTATCGTGGCTCCGCCATTCGAGCAATACAACTCCAGAAGGCCAATATGCTGAGCTATTCGCAGCGCACAATCACCTTGCGCAATTAGTGAATGAACCAACACATATTTCATGTGTTGACGGGCACCAACACAACACCCTCGACCTTTTTCTCACTTCACACCCTGAAAAGTATGAAATGAATATTAGCGCACCTCTCGGTAATTCGGATCATTGCACCATTTCTGCCTCCTTTTCGTTTGCGGAACTTCGAGGCGTTTCACCGCCAGCTATGAAACGTTTGAAATATATTTACGAAAAGGCACGTTGGGCTGAGCTCAACGATTTCTTTCGGCATTTCAATTGGAGGCTCTGCTTCCTCGACAATGATGTCAATGCCATGGCTAAAATGGTCCAAAATATAATAATGCTTGGTATGAAAACGTTCATACCATCAAAGCAAATTTCGATTAGGCCTAGACCAAAGTCTTGGTTTAATCAGACGTGCAGACTTGCAGTCAGATCCAGAGAGGAAGCATTTAGTGTCTGGCGGAATAATAAAAACGCAGATACTGATATGATGCGCAAAAGGGAGAGAACTTCGTGTGCCAAAGTGCTAAGACGTGCAAAAGCTTTGTACGAGCAGAGTCTTCGCGCTAAAGTTCTTACTGCCCCACGGGGAAGTAAAAGCTTTTGGTCATTCGTTAAAAGAGTTAAGGGAAACGCTAGTTCTTCTATTCCGTCTCTTTTAAAGGCTGATCAAATATTCACTGACCCGGTTGAAAAAGCTAACCTCCTAGCTGAAATGTTTGCAGGTAATTCTCACCTGCCGGAAAGCAATCAACCACTGCCCGCATCCGAGCGTGTATCCGTAACTATGCCAAAGATATACTTTCGGGCTCGTGCAGTTAAAAGGGTTTTATCGGACCTTAACATAAATAAGTCTCCTGGCCCGTATGGAATTCCGGCACTGGTCTTGAAGCAGTGCTCTTCGACGTTATCACGTCCTCTGGCAATCCTTTTCAGCACCCTCTATCATGCAGGCGAATTTCCGTCGTGCTGGAAAGTTGCAAATGTTACGCCGATCCCCAAGAAGGGAGAGGCAAGCAACCCTGAAAATTACCGCCCAATCGCAATATGCTCTACCATTTCTAAAGTAATGGAGAGTATGCTAAATTTCCATCTTATGAAATATCTGGAGTCCAATAGCTTACTTAGCGACCGACAATATGGCTTCCGTGGAGGACGTTCCACGGGTGATTTATTAGCCTTCCTGTCGGAAAAATGGTGTCGATCCATCCACCATTTTGGCGAAAGTAGGGTAGTGGCTCTAGATATTTCAAAAGCATTCGACAGAGTGTGGCATGGAGCACTCTTGTCCAAACTTATTGCTTTTGGTGTCGGTGATATCTTCTCTCGATTTATATCGAGCTTTCTCAGGGATCGCGCTATAAGAGTTGTTATAGACGGGATCTCATCAAACGAGTTCAATATCAATTCAGGGGTACCTCAAGGCTCTATTCTTTCTCCTACCCTATTTCTTATTTTTCTTAATGACCTCCTATGTCATACTTCAAACCCTATCCACTCTTTCGCAGATGACAGCAGTATCTGCCATTCATATTCATTCGATCGTAGGCCGACATCAACTATGATCGCGGCGACGCGGCAGAATATGAATGATTCGCTAACAGGTGACCTCACGAGAATATTGGAATGGGGTCACGCGAACAGGGTCGAATTCAATTCCCAAAAGACCCAATGCTGCATGCTAACACACCGCCGTATGCATGATCACGCTGCCTCATCTGTAAAAATGGGTGGCATAAACATTGAGGAATCAGAAGCTCTTGATGTTCTTGGCATGAAAGGAAGCATTCAAGTGCCTAGGCTTTTTAAGGCGGTGTAAGACATACTTCACCCCATCTGATCTCCTCACTATTTATACCGCCTACATCCGACCGAAAATGGAATACAACTCTCATGTGTGGGCCGGTGCTTCAAAGACTATTTTGAAGTTACTCGACCGTGTACAGGAAAGGGCGAAGAAACTCATAGGAGACAGTAGGGTAGCCAACTCTATTGACTCTCTTGAGCATCGTCGCAACGTGGGGTGCGTTTCGTTGTTCTATCGTTACTATAATGGGATGTGTTCTAATGAAATCAGGGAACTTGTTCCCGAAACCCGGTTATTCGCGCGCACGACGCGATCATCATTAAGAGCGCATCCATTTGTGGTCGATTTGACGGCGACTCGCACTACGCATTACAGGGAAAATTCGTTTTTTGGCCGAACGGCACGTATGTGGAATAGACTACCCGCAGAGGTGTTTCCTGTCACTTTTAGCATGGGAAGATTTAAATCAAATGTCAATAAACACTACTCCCTCTATCCTCCTCCCCATAACCTATTTTCCTAGTTCCAGCACAATGCATCGCATGTGTAGGGGTCATCCCCTGAGTGCCGGTCCAAGTTAAAAAAAAAAAAAAAAAAATATAAAATTAAAAAAAATTTGTTGCTTCAAATTTAATTATCAGAAAGCAAACAGATTACTAATACCACACTATTAGAAAGCTGAACATAATATTGTAACACATTCGTAGTGCCTGCGGTTTAAATGATATATTATATTGTACTCACGTTGTAAACTGTTTTCAATTTATCAAGTTGTTCATTAGTTATATTCAAGTTAGCTTCTAATGATTCATTTTTTTCTCGTTGGGATTTAACTTGTCCTTCTAAACATTGTTTTATTGTTTGAGTATTTTTCAACTCATTTTGGGTGGAAATTAGTTCACTTTGGGTTTCCTCCAACTGTTCAGGCAAGCTTTCCAATGTTATCAATTGTTCACTTTTGTCTTCAAATGTTGCCTTTAAAGCTTTGTGTTTTTCAAGCAAATCATTGAAACGTGCTTTATAATCATATGGCGGAATTCGTTTATTAATAGGTTTCCGAGTATCAGATTTGATTGCGGCTTTTGCATCTTTTGTAGTCGTTTTATGTTTTATGCTTGCAGTACTTGTAGATGCTGATCTTGTAGATTGGGCCACTGTTCGCTTTACTGTATTATTTGTTACACTAATTACATTATTCGCTCCAGTACGAGGTTGCTTATTGATATTGGAAACTGTTGGAGCTGAGGATACAACGCAAGATATTTTTGCGGGAATAGGTGCCAGAGTAGATTCAACACGCTTCAAAAATCTCATATTATTTATATCACATGCAGATCGACTTCGTCTTAATTTCGCTTTACCATGAATATTTGATCTTACAGCTTCCGGTGATGCAGCACGTTCTATTATACAGACATATGTATATGTATTGTATTACGGACTTGTCTTTAAATGCTGGTACTTACCTCTTCGGTTAGAAACAGTTGGCATATTTGTTATATCCCTTGTTAAGGGTTGAAATGTATGGAACGATGCAGCACTATTACTTACAAGCTGTGGATTCTTATTTCCAAATAACGTTGTGTTTATTCTATCCATCGGTAATATGTTCCTAGATATTGGCCTTTTTAAAGATGACGGCTTTGGTAATCTTGATTCCATATTAATACCTATATTTAAAATTTTAAAATAAATAGGAATATCAAAACTATGAAGGTCCCCTGAAAACATTGATGTTTTATATATTTATATATACATACTTATATATATATATATATATATATATGTATGTATATTTAAATATATATGTATATGCATGTTAATTTCCAACAAATGATTTTTGCGGCTTATGTGGAATTCCAAATTCTTTAATAACATTATTACGTTTATTTATATGGAAAATTCAGTCGTTCAAATATTCAAAAGATGATAAATTAAATACCTATTTCCTAATAAATTTCAAATGCACAGATGCAGATTTAAACTTTTTGTTTGCAAACTAAATTATTTTTACAAGATCAGTTAGAGTTGAAATTCAATTGGACGCTTCACTTTTCAAATGTTGCCAATAGTTATCAAGAAAAAAAACATATGAATGGCACGAGAGGGAAAAAAGTACCCACATAAATAGAAAAATTTAAATAAACCACACGTACGAATGCACAGAAAACGGAGAAGAACAGCTGACGTTTTTTTGTGACTAATAAAGATAAAGTGAAAATAATCCTCAAAATATGTTTGAATATACAATTATTTACTGATTTATTGAATTCATTTGCTATACGTAATATTTTTTTTACTCTCTGAAATAATACATATTACGAATTTTTCTTTTTTTTTGCAAACGATGTATGTATTTACTGAACTGAATTTAAACTAAATGTGGATATATTTATCATAAATGTTTTTTAAAATATAAAACCAAAAGTTTTTCAAAATATTTTTAATATATATATATTATATTATATTTGTAATATATATAATTATATATTACTTGACAGAAAATCTGGCAACATTTTGCATTAATTTACAACGAAGTTTTATTTTAACACTAAAGCAACTGTGCAAAAACGCAACTCTGTAGAAAGTTTTCAACTTTTCTTTTTGTTGTGAAATATTTCCAAAGGAGTTAGTAAAGCAATTCAATAAAAAATAAGAAAGGTAAGCAGTATTAATTTAATAGATAGTAATTAAACACAATTTAAGTGAATGTGCACCATATTAATTACATGAAATATTTATTTGATTTGTATTTTATATAAGGAGATTATCTTTTGTTTTTCGATGACATTTAAGTACCTTGAATATATTAAAAAACAAAGAAGTAATAAGTCGCAATAAATACAGTATAAAAACAAAAGTTCTAACTAAACATTGATACCTCATCTATATTTATTAGTTTTTAGGAATCTCTCTGTCGATAAAACTTGTTGAAGTGGTTTGGGAAAAAATAGGTCGGGTTTATAATTTACTTAATTAATTCCTTGGCTTCAAAATGTAAGGTGCTGTGTTTGTAAAAGTACTGAGAAAATGGCGCAACTTTTTGCATTTACAAAACTTCTACATTATGACAATGGAGAACTCAACTCCTAGAAATTAACACCTAGTAGTAGTTAATAATGACCTGAGTGTTACTTGTATTTAAAAAGAAGGCTTAAATCAAGTTTACGGACGGCGCTCCAAATTTAAAAAAATTTGATGTCAATAGAAAATTTAAAAATAAGAAAAAATAAAGTGAAAAAAGTCCCGGCAACGCTTAGTTTTCGAGTTATGGACCTACGAAGTTTCCATATAGAAATGCACAATTCTACTACATTTCGGAAACCAACTGGCCAATATTGGTATCATTGGAAAGGTTTTAAAAATATCTTGCTATAAACACAAAATCTATTTAAAAATTGTTAACCTATTAAGGACCGGATATAAATTTCTGAAATAAAAAATTTTTTTTTTATTTCAAAAAAATAACTTATTTTTATTCAGTTTTCATAAAGCTTTGCGTCCGGCCGAAGGCCGGTCACGCAGGGAAGTTTTTGTTAGCGAAGCCACTGTTTGTTATACCATGGAGGAAAAAATTCTTTCGCCCGGCCGAAGGCCAGTCATGCAGAGAAGCTTTTGTTAGCGAAGGCAGTGTTCCTTATATTATTATATTTTTTATTGAATGAATTTTGAACTTGCCTAATGCACTTTTGTAATATTTCAATGTAAAATTATATTGCCACTTCAAGCGTAGAAGTTTAATGAAATCAAGGAATTCGTTCCCGAACTCCGTTCTTTCCTACGCACAACTCGTTCATCATTGAGACTGCATCGATTTGTGCTAGATTGGACAGCGAATCGCACTACGCATTACAGAGGCAACTCTTTTTGGCCGAACAGCAGTATATATGTATTTGGAGAGACCAGCTACCTCAATTTGAAAAACCTAATTTTCAAAGTCATAATAATTCATTACCTGAACGCTGGTACTTAAAAAAATGGACTACGGCTTGTTTATTTATGGGAGTAGCAGTAATATCATTGTTATAAAGTATACTTATCATCAAGATGTTATAGCATCGGCCATTGTCGAGGACACCAATCTCTCATCTATAGATAACAAGGCTACGATTCTACCAAAATTACTTAATACAAAAAACTCAGTAATATATGAAGACATAGGCCGACTTCCTAAACGCATATTGCAAATATACGAAAATTGCTTAAGAAATGTAAACCAGTTCTAAGATGCAACTCTGTTTTGCATATAAACGGCGTTTAGTTTAGTTTGGTCGCAATTAATCATATTTTGCGCTTGTGTGCCCATTTTTCTTTACTGTAACATCAGTATAAAGGGCAAATTCACGTATAATTATATCCTGATCACTATTAGGTTTCGAAAAAATTTATTACAATGAAATAAACAACTACTTACTTCACCATTGTAACCCAACCAAATTGCGTCGACTTCCTGACGATAAATTCAACTCTAAATGCTAAACGCCCTAAGAGATTGAAATTCAACAAATCCCTGTTTGACCTCACTTAGTACTTTAAAAATAATACTACAGAAAATAAATTTCTGAACTGCGATTTGCCAGTTTATGCGATAGTACTTGAATCAGGAAATAAATTCGCTACCTAATGGACGGAAAACTGTCATGTGGAAAAGTACCTACAACTTAAATTTAAAGAAACACTCATCCATTTCTAAAAAAAAAAACTAAATAAAACTTTTTATGACTATGTCTGATCACACCAGCTTCTCAGACGAATGGTTAGTAATGACACTGGAACTATGTCTTAATTTATTTTTGTCTTGGACCAGTGATCAGCGGATGTTTCCTAGATGTGAAATGCATTGTACCGTAACTATATTTTTAAAGAGAAATAACATTCGAGTACGGATTGCCTACTACTAGGTGTTATCTTCTAAAGGAAAGGGATAGTGATAGTGATGGCAGGTGCTGAAGAGATAGAGAGAGCAACTCCGATTTTGCAATTTTTAATGTCAAGGAGACGTATTCAATTTAGAAACTTTGTGTTAGTAGCCATTTTTATTACTTCTTTACTCTGTGGAAGGCTTCCGTCCATTGTTTTTATCAAAAGCTGTGAACCATTGTGTGCGCGTTACATATTATCTAGTAGATTAAAAATAAAACAATTATATTTATTAAAAAAAAATAATTCAGGTGCAGTTTATATAATACAAGTAGTACGTGTTTAAAAAATTGTTATTGAAATTATTCCAAACTTCGATTTTTTTCATATAAATTTTTTAGGCAAATACTACTTGTAGGATACGGATCAGCTAAAGTGTGCAGCACATGAGTGTGCCAATCCTAATTCTGACTATTTCTATTATAGCCACTACACCTTATATCTGTTTTCACTAACGTTTCTTAATACAAATTTTATGTTACGTTTTGAAGAGTGAGTTAATTCCTGGAGTGCTCTTTATGTTAGCCCATATATCCGGAAGAAAACCACTTGTATTTTTTATACATCTACTGCTGACATACATATAAATTTTTAGTGTTTTTTGCTCCATTGAAAATTGCAATTTTTAGGGTACTGAAATCGTGACGCATGTTACGCAAAATTTAATTTTTAATCGCCAATTTTTTATTTGCTTAAAAGTAGGATATCAAATTGATATAAAATTATAGATGATTTAAAAAAAAAACCATTCTATTCGGTAATAATTTTTATATTAATGTTCATCAAAATAATTATTTTATATATTTTTAAAAATATATGTCAAGTATAATATTGCATTAAAAAAAATTTAATTTCGATTAATTTAATAAAATGTTTGTGGACTGTTTCTAGGACTTGCCCATATACATATGTATGTATGTAGTCATATACATAAATATTATGTGCTTATATTTTTGTTACTTTATTATTAGTAGTATATGAAATGTATATGTATCACGATTACTAATTAACTAAATTTTTAGTCATTCTACCATGGACTTTTCAAATATTCTCAGCAAAACTGAGCCACATCAACGTACAATTATACATTTAGATGTTGATTATTTTTATGCTCAAGTAGAGGAATTACGCAATCCTACATTCCGTACAAAACCCTTGGGGGTACAACAGAAAAATATTGTAGTTACATCAAACTATAATGCAAGAGCATTTGGTATTAAAAAGCTAATGCTGGTTCCTGAAGCTAAACGTCTATGTCCAGATTTGATATTGGTCAATGGGGAAGATTTGACACCATACCGTCAGATGTCACAAAAAATTTATGAATTGTTACTCAATTACATTCCTTTTGTTGAGAAGTTAGGCCTAGATGAAAATTTTATGGATGTTTCCTCTTTGGTAGAAAAGCGTGAACAGCAAAAGCAACACCAGCAAGATCAAGATGCTGATGATATAGATTTACCACCTGTAATAGGCCATATATATCCATCAGATGGCGCTACATTAAATGCGTGCACTTGCGGTTGCGCACAACGTTTGGCTATAGGCACTCAAATCGCTCAAGAAATACGACAAGACCTTGTTGATAAATTAGGAATTACTATCTGTGCTGGAATATCGTATAACAAACTTTTGGCCAAGTTAGTTGGCTCTCAATATAAACCAAACCAGCAAACTGTACTTGTGTCATCACATGCTGAACAATTCATGAGAGAATTATGTGAATTAAATCGAATAACCGGCATTGGGCATAAAACCGAATCTCTTCTCCTAGAAAGTGGAGTGTCCAATGTGGAAGAACTGCAGAAATGCGAATTGGATTTGTTACGAAAAAAATTTGGTTATGAAACCGCGATTAAGTTAAAGGATTTGGCCTTTGGTCGTGACACAAGCTGCGTACGTCCAACAGGTAAGCCAAAAAGTATTGGCTTAGAAGATTCTTGCCGACCTATATCCATACGAACGGAGGTGGAAGAACGATTTCGTATGCTACTTATGCGTTTAATGGAACAGGTCAGTTCACAACATAATATTAAACTTTTTATAAATAAGGCAGTAAATAAATAAATATATGTGTTTAAGGTTGCCGAAGATGGACGAATTCCCATTTGTTTAAAAATTATTTTGCGCAAATTCGATGTGATGAAGAAGAGCAGTCATCGGGAAACAAAACAGGCTAATATACTACCGTCTCTCTTTAAGTCAACTTCTTGCACTGACACCGGTGGTCCAAAAGTTCTCATGGCAGACGGTGCTCAAGAAAAGCTTTTAAAAATAATTATGCGTTTGTTTGAACGCATCGTTGATATGACTAAGCCATTTAATATAACCTTGATAGGTTTAGCATTTTCAAAATTCCAACAACGTAAAGTTGGCTCGTCATCTATAGCGAATTTTCTTATCAAGAAAACAGATTTGGAAGTACAATCGATAACATCACTCACCAATACAGATGTAGTTGAAGTTAATTCTGAAGTTTCATCGCCTGCTATAAATTCAGCGTCGCAAATGTTCAATAACGATGAGGCGTTTCGGTCATCTCCAACAACTTTTCAACCAAGTGATCAATTTTATCGCAGAAGAACCACGGCTGCGTCGCCGATTCCAATGTTAATAGATAACGGTTCAGAATCAGGAGCTACGAATTCCGACTTCTCCGACTTTTCGGAGACAGAAGTTGAACCCTCTCCAAAAAAGAGCCGCATAAGCCGTTTAATCATGAATAAACGGCGCTGTTTTGGTAGTTCTGCCATATATAATTCAACAGGTGATATAACTGCTGAAGTAGCATCTCCGAGTAAATTACGTGTCTGTGATTTACGACTGAATTCCAGGGATAGTGATCGGGATTTTCCGATTAGTACAAGTGCAGCAACGGTAACATCAAGTACAGCTTCAGTTTCGCCGCCACATATAAGTCTATCTACAACAATATCAACGTCACACTTACCAAATATAACTGCCAATGGTTGCAATAGTTTACAACGTTTTTGTCCGGTTCAACCACCATCTTCAAGTTTTTTATGCCGAATTGATCGTTTAGAAGATTTTCGAGCAAATGCTGTAATTTTTGCTCATAGACAATCGTTAGTATCTTCGTCCACCACTGCCTCTCCAATGGAAGATAGCTCTGAATTGCAAATACCACCAGAACCTACATCAACACTTCAATCGGAAAAGCTTGAAATTGATATAAATTCAGAAAAATTTTCAAAAAGAATCACAAGTAACCTTGCAAACATTCCCTGCCCGACTGGAGTTGATCCTGAAATTTTTAACCAGCTGCCAGTTGATGTACAAAACGAATTGATAGCTTCATGGCGTTCTTCTTTGGCAGCTGCTGCAGCCGCTGTGGCTAATGGAAATTTATCTCCAATAAGTTCATCTCAAAGTAACGAAATGCCATCTCAAACACATTCTAATGCAAATGCGACCGCCAAAGCAGGCGGTGGTGTTGTCAGTAAGAATGCTACTCAAAAGAATACTCTCTATAGGTATTTCTTACGTAATAAGTGATTTATTGTTTCCTTT
Source organism: Dexiosoma caninum (assembly GCA_963924685.1). Taxonomy (NCBI): domain Eukaryota; kingdom Metazoa; phylum Arthropoda; class Insecta; order Diptera; family Tachinidae; genus Dexiosoma; species Dexiosoma caninum. The sequence goes on from OZ004725.1 coordinate 91,861,703, forward strand.
CTTAATATTTAGTTTCTATCGTTTGTTTCACTCCATAGACCATTTTTGTCAAATACATATATATTTTTCTTTTCCACAAATTATATAGTTTATGATATTGAACATTTATCTGGTTTGGTATATTTCTCCCTAATGCGAAGAGTTCATTGACGACTTTTTTATTTTAATATAGTATTTACAAAATATTTATATGAATAAAATATGTAATTATATGTAATTATTGCAGAAGGTTTAATTTTTCGAGGTGTTACAAGCAGGCAAACTTCTTAGCATTAAATAACAAGGAAACTCCTTGGTTCCATTGTGAATACTCTATATATATAATTCTTCGTCCCCTTTGTTTTAACTGCTACTGTTCGTTCCGCATATATGAGTTGTTTAGCGTGCAGAACATCACTTGGTCTTTTTGCGCCAGTGTTACTTGTCAATGCTTCTTTCCGAACAATAAATTTTCAGAAATATGAACAAAGAGAATCAATGTGATTGCATGCCACGTTCCACGGTATAAAATATAAAAAATCGCTTAGGACAAGATAATCAGAAAAAAAATTAGGGAAGAAATTTAAATAAAAGACCGGTGATAGCCATCGAATTCGTTAGAGTTTTATTAGTAAATTAATTTTTATATATGTACATATGTGCAATAAATCATAAATTTTTGACTATGTTGTATGAACTATTTAACATTTTTTAAATTCATGAGCAAGAGGGAATTACAAAAAAAGATCAGTTTAGTTGATACTCTTCAATCTTATGTATAAAAATTACATGTTTGCATGGGCTTTGTGCCTTACGGACACACACGTTGCCACGCCCATACAAAGTAAATATTTATTTTTGTATATCTTGAGAACGGTTGAAGTGACAGTTTCTGAATATGGCATCTCGTTTATTATAATTTACTTGCTGGAAACGATTAACCTAACTCCTTTCCTATCACATTTCTCCAGGTTTGCTTTCACTATGTATGTATTACTCCACGTCATTATCACCCTCCACTCTTATCCTACTCTACCCTAAAAGTGCAATTTAATTAATCAATTAAGTAATTAATTAATTCTTCTTATTTTAATGTATATCTATCACATTCGTTTATATACTACTCGTATAATAAAATTAAATATTCTTTATTACTACATATGTATGTAAGTACTTGTATATTAAATTTCTAGTAATACGTTTTGGCCTTGAAGGCTTATTGTATTACGACAAATAAATAAATGAATAAAATACATAATAAAAAAAATCGTCAGTGAAAAACTGGGAAGATTTGAACAAGTGGCCGAAGCACCTCCCATACAAACAAAAATTCCAAATTGACTTTGATTATCTTGGCTAATTACGTCATAATCACAGAAGTTCAACATTTACTTCAGCAAAAAATATTAAACATTTTTTTAAAGGAATTGCGTTTCAACACATTTACAGAGGTTTCGATTATCAGAATTGCACTTTTCACTTTATTTATTATAAATATTTTGCCGTTAGTCTTCTCTTTTAAAGAGCTGTAAAATGCCTATATAGCGAATCATAAAGTTCAAATAGGACGAAATGAGGAAAAATTCAATGCTTACAACTTACAAAGAACAACACTTGTTGTGTTCGTCAAACTTATCGAACACTTCTCCCATAGTTATAAACGTCCATCAGAGCGTTAAATTGGAATAAATAAAAGAAAACAAACCGCCGATCTCAACAAATGGGCATCTACTTTATGGAAGATTTATCGCCAAAGGAGCATCGTATGCGCTGGAAATGGGTTGTGAAAAATCGATAAAACTTAGTTTTTGTGTTCGCCTTGGTAAGTTTAGCACATTTCTTATCATAAAAGTAAATTTTCAAGGCGCGCCTTTTGGTGTAATTGGTATCTTTTTACCATACACTTCCAGAAATGCTATGTACATACTTATATACAGTTGCCGAATAAAGTCTACATATAGCGCCAATAATCAAGTTTTCTTTTTATTTAAAAAGAATTATTTAGCTTAAACAACCATTTTTATTTTCCAAATAAAACATAAAAACAACACGTATGCATTTATTTTTTGGCTTAAAGTAATAAAAACGTAATTCAGTCTTCAAACATACAAAAAAGTGTACATACAGCTTATATTAGACTTTGATTTGTTAGATTTTAATGAAAATAACTTTAAACTAATATGCTTGTATGCGTCTGGGCATTGATTAAACTAATTTTTCTGTTATATCTGATCCAATTTTTTGCCACTCGTCATATAGTGCTTTTTTTAGGTCATCTTTATTAGATATTTTATTTCTTCGTACGCGTCTGTCCAATTCATCCCATAAATTTTCAATAGGATTCATATCCGGGGATTGAGGAGGAGAATGTAACTGTTTGGGAACATTATAGAGAAGCCATTGCTTTACAACGAGAGATGTATGTATCCTGCTGGAAGATCTATTTGCCAGAAAGACCTATGTTGCGGGCGGACGTCTTCAAATTTGCCTTCAGAAGATTCAAATAAACATGACGGTCCATTGTAGTGTCAATAAATACAAAATTTCCTCCCCACCAACAAAGGACATTACACCCCCAAACCATTACATATCCTCGTTTTTATTTTATTACTTTATTTGAAGTCATAACAGAAATTAATATTTATTGTTTGTATGCATGTTTTATTTGGAAAATAAAAATATTTATTTAGCTTAAATTTAATTAATTATTTTTTAATAAAAAGAAAACTTAAATATTGGCGCTGGCTTTTCGAACCTAACCTTAATACTACGTCCTTGTTTCTTGCCTTGACTGATAATATTAAGGATAGACATTTTGGTTTCCCTTGACCTCTAACTCTGTTTGCAAAGTTATTTTTTCTTGGTTAACTGAAAGATCACCATTTACTATTAGCAAGTATTCTTCGCCTTAGAAATATGGATTTATTTTTTAATTATAAAATTCCTCGGCGTGAACATATGTACATACATATGTATGTTCTTTGTTTCCTTGTTGCATTTTGAAAAATTTCGTATGTCTCATAATCGAGCGCAATTTTGTAACGTTATTACGGTTATATAACGTTACCGTAATCGTTTGGAATGTTTTCGCGACCAAATAGAAACCAGCAAATACTCGTACCTAGAACTTCTATTGAATGGTGAAATCGTTACTCCAACAAGCAAATAAGTAATCGTGCAAACGATTTATTAAAGAAAATAAATCACTAGTGGTTATAGAAATACACAAAAAATTTATTATATTAAGATAATTACAACTTTTATAAATTAGAATTTTCGGGAATATACAATTACTTGATACAAGTAATAAAAAAATGATTACTGATACTATATACATATAATATATTAGCAATAAATAGTTTTAACTTTTCCAAATTTAAGAGTTTGAAAATTTCTATGATAATTGAATTAAGAAAATAAGTTTTTAATTTTTAATACGTACTAGTAAGTTATGTAAGCGCAAAAAACTTATTAATATTCTTATAAGGATTATGTATACGAAGAGCTAAAATTATAATTGTAGCTTGTTTCCTTCCATTTCATTTGGAAGAAGGAAAATTAACGATCTAGTGGCTTAGCCAACCTACTTTAATAAAGTATTTACGTAATGAACTTTCAACAGGCGTCAGATTATTGGAAGCAATCGGCGCTCCACTGAGTAAAAGTGATTTAAGGGAAAGGTAAGTTGTTGGTGGTAGATTGAATACTTTACATAATTGTTGCTCGTTGTTGGATAAAAGATTTGTACCTAAGGGCTGGACTAAATTCTTTAATTCATCCAATTGTGAACATAAAATACTACTCATCGGCGTAGCTGGTAATACTATTGACTGTTGTCCTTTTTGGCCGCTTAAATGTGGGACTGTTGTGGTGCTGTTGTTGACATTGCTGCTTTCCTGTTGAGGGTGCTTTTCCACGTTTTGATTTGTTAATGCCATGTCGTTTATCTGCAACTGAGGTGCATTCTTCGCGGTTGCTCCCAGTAATTGTTGCAGGTGCGGTTGTTGACTGTGGTTGGAATTCGTGTGGATTTTCATCAAAGGTGTTGCTTGGTTCATTGTCAAAAGACCGGATGCTGCTGTTGTTGTTGTATTGATTGCCGTCGTCGTCATCGTCGTATGTGCCGGTGATCCCCGATAGCTATCCAAGTAGCTTTTGTTGAGCGATGATCCGACGTAAGAGATCTGGTCGCCTGTGTGGTGCATGCTGTTTAGTACGATGGAATTTAAGTTTTCGCTTCCGTTTGACGTTTCGCTAAAAAAATATGGAACCACACACAATTGTTTTTGAAATTTGTGGAACTTTATGTAAATAATTTTAATAAATTCTTACAGTTTTCGGTTGTTGTGCTGTGGGGAGTGCAAGGAATAATCTGGCTGCCGATGACTTCCAGTGTTGAGATGCAAATTGTCCTGTAGTAAAACATTGTCTTATACATCCATTCAAACGTTCGCCGTTTGGTGTGCTGATAATACACGGAAGCTGAATATCGCAAAAAAGTAAAAATAAAGAAATTGGGTTTTTGTTTCAAAATTTTTAAAACAAAAATTCTACATTTTAAAACGTTCGAATATTCAAAAATACTAATTAACACACGATATTCAAATGCTTTCGTGTATTACCAGTTACTTAAAAAATAGCAAAATTCATATAATCCCTGCCAAATTTTATAACAAATATCTTATATTGAGTTCGAAATTCATACCGATACTGTTCGCACTATCTAAATTACCCAGTTAAAATTTCTAAACCTTAAATTTTTTATTAAGTCTCAAAATTTGTTAGATAAGTTTTTATTTTTTATTCATGATAAAGTCTGCACAAAGTTATACTAGTATATACGAATTAATATTTACATTACTTCCGCCATTTTTCTGATAATATATATAAAGGTGACGAGGATAAAGAAAATAAGTATAAGATACATTTTCACAGAAATTTATTTCAAAAATACTCTACTTAATAAACGTACATATAATGAATTTTATATATCAACAATTAATAAGATAAACAACAGTACGCCTGCATTTGATTGAATATAAAATACATGCGAAAAAAATAGTTCGATTTAAAGCACTTACAGTTTTTGCATGTCCATAAGGGCCAGTTGATCGATTTGTAGCAGTAGCAGCATGTTGTTCAAAATGACGACATTCATCAATCTTTGTCAATCCATTATAACGATATCGACACAGTTCTGATAAACGTATACGTAATTCTTTTTCTCGTTCCAAAGAATTCAATAAGCGATCATACTCGTTGGCAGTGTAAAACTGGGCAAAGACTCGAAATCGATCCCGGAAATCTTTTTGTTCACGGGAAAGTCCAGGATACTGAGCATAATTTCGGTTGCGAAAGAAATTAGCAACTAATTGATAATCACGCACTAAACGTTTCCGCCGAACTCTTTCTCTTAGGCGCCTAGTATAGAGATCAACATGAGCCAATTTAAGTAAATAGTCGCCCTCTCCGTCATCAGTATTTAAAGACATTTTTGATATCAACTGTTCCGCCGTAAAGTCATATTCTCGTTCAAAACTGTCGCGATTTGGCATATAACCCAGTTGCGCAGCCTCTTCCATGGTTATGTCTAAAGGAGGTAAGCGTTTCATTACTGTTGCACCCAATGGTCCGTTATCATCCGAAGTGTGATCAATTAAAGTGGGTCTTTGTACTTGCGCTGGAGTCCAAGTATGCCGACCTATAGTTCCATTTACAAATTTGTTAACATATTCTTCTTTCGCATCTTCAGCAGATTTTGTTTCAATATGCTTGCTCACATCTTCCCAATTGCCATAGCCATATTGCTCAATAGCATCTAACAAGCGAATTTCTTCTCTAGCAGTCCAAGCACCTTTGCCCCGAAATATAGATAAAATGGCGGTTCCGGTGTCCATAAATTGATATGCATGATTGTTTTGATGGGAACCTATTTCGGCACCAGCGGCAAAACACTTGAAGAATAAAACAAATTCATAAACATCTACTTATGTACGTAAATACGAGTATTTGATTCAGTTTGACTCTTATCAAATAATTCTTTAATAAGAGAACTTAAAATATAAAGAAGGAACACAGAATAAAAAGGAAAACGAATACATAGGATGACATGCAATCTTTCAATTACAGTTACAGAACTACCATGATATATTTTTCAGATACTGTAGTTGAATTCAAATTATATACAGAAATAAACTGACGTCTATTATATAATTAATATATCGAGCCATAACTGTAAAAATAACGAAACTAAAAACGTAGACGCAATTGACAAAAAAATTTCTATACGTCGTAAAATGTCTACATCTACATGTTGTAAAAAATATCTTAAACAATTTTGGGTGGGCTCTTTATTTTCAGCGGTGACCTCCTTAACAAAAACTTTGTATTTTGAGTGGTTACGTTATTTTAGCGGTTAAAGCTAAATTTTTATATTATAAATCATGACGCAAATGTGAAGAACTTAAACAAATTTCTATGCTGAGAATTATCGTAAAACTCTCAGAATACGTTTAAATTTCCTTTGAAAAAGTAAAGATCCTCTGTAAAATTAGTTTTTTGCGTGTTACAGTATTTTAGCGGTATTGTCTCCATATGTACGATCTAGTGATGTTGCGGATAGCAATTTTAAATATTCGCAAATACGAATTCTAACATCTTCGGGAATAGTCAACGAAAATGAATACAAATATTCAATATGAAATTTAGAACCAATCAATCGATAGTCCAAATTGAATTGCAAAAAATCTCTTTGGTTAATAATAACGAAATACCGATGGGTGAATTTGAAATTATCAACTTCACACCATAATATCCCTGCTAAACATTTCTCATGTTTTTTTTTTAATTATATTTATTTTTGAGCGATGGTCTTTTTTATGAAAATAAAAAAAAAAACAGAGTTAATAATAGATAGTCATAGGTCATTTATTAAATTATTTTTAATAATTATGTTATATTGTTATAGATATATGTTATTATTAAATTGTAGAAATATGTTATTTTACATACATGTATATACATATGTACAAAAGAAAATAATTTTGAAAACATGTTTATTTATGTATACATGTGCACACATTTATACATGTGTATAAATAATATTTTTAATATCAATGACAAAAAATTTTCATTTCCTTTCAAAAATATTTTCTTTTCCTTATTTTAAAAAAACATTTTTGTGAATACAAATTATTAATTCCTCACTATGCTACCTATTTGGTAGCGAAATATTGAAAAATAAATAATTATTAAAAAACTTTTCATAAAAAAGACCATCGCTCAAAAATAAATATAATTAAAAAATTTTAATAAAGGTCAAAATAAAAATAGAAGTGAGACTAAATTTCTCATGTTTTTTTGCTGGGTGGTTATATAGTATGTTCAGAAGTACTTTTGAACAAGAATTATAATTTCCTATTATTCCTGATGATGTTAACAAGCTGTTAACGAAATATCGAATAATAAAAAACAAAATAAGATAAAAAAAAGACCTCAGGCTTAATAAATATATATCAAAAAAAAAAAAAATATTATTATAGTTTTTACTGTACATTATACCTGATTTAATTAAAAAAATATTAATGACATATAAAAATTCAACTTTTTCTGCTATTTTAAGTATCTTAATAACTCTAAAGTATAGTTAAATTGGGTAAAAATAAAATTGATAAATTTTTTGTGTAAGATAAAATTTTGGCACGTTTTCAATGCAAAGTAGGCACGAAGTTAAACCTTCAGAATCCCATCACTGTATATTCACAGACGTCTAAAGTATATTACTGAAATATGTCTGTCACTTTTTTTTGTCATATGTATGATATACGAACATTAATTTCTCTTAATTCAATTGGCACTTCACAATTACTTCTCTTCCTCATTGCAAAACTTTCAAGTTGAAACCCCTTTCTCTCTTAGACAAGAAAAAATAGAAATTTTTTACTTACTTGTAGACACAAATCAAAGTTTTCACATTCCGCACAATGAACTCGAATACCCTGTATGTCATCCTGACAATTTGTACAATTATATTTTGTAAATAAATCTGCAATTGTATTCATTTCAATAAAATATACTATATTTCTTAAAACTACTAGTATAATTAGATGAATTCTAAAAAAGGTTCTTACGCACCCGCCATATTGGCTTCGTTGTATGGATGAACAATGATGCTTATCAAAAAATATGACCAACAAATAATCGCTTACTTTGAACGATGTTTTATGCGTTTTATATTGGAAACGGATTGAACAATAATAAATATTGTATCCATCTAATGATATATCTATGTAATTGCTTTGATTCTATGTGAGGCTAGCAATTTTACCATGGTTTTAAGTGAAAACTTTTTTTTAGTTTTATGCAGTGAACTCACTATAATATGAAGTAATTAAAACCAAGCCAATTCACTTTTGCGAGATTGTTCATATTTGCGAATGGCATTTGCCCATAAAAATAAAGGTTTCTTATGTTAAATTTTTTATTTATTGAAGTTAAAAAAAACAACAATTTATTCTTGGAAAAACTTTAGTTATTATGCGATAAATCATGTGATTTCCTTTTTCTTTTTTATGTGTACGTAAGAAATTCTTATTGACAGCTGAATACAATTTAAAAGGAAAAGGCTAGGGAAATCCCGAAATTATAATAAGAATTTAATCAGTACCCTGTGGGTTTAAATTACAACACTCTTTATATGTTAAAATATCCGGTTAAAAGAAAAACACAATGGCAGGAAAAATGTGAATATTTTGAAGTGTTCGTATTATCGCGGGTGTACTCAAGAAAGCCATAGGACTGTCAAATTTTCATCCGTATTTTCTCTCAAAATCATATAGTTTCATTACATATTACATTTAGACAATCCGACTTCTATACAAAAATTTTCCATGTCGTACGACTTGTGGGAAAATGTAAAGCACTCTAAAAAAATATATTTTAAAATCACCGTGTTGATTGGGTGTTAGAAATAGGTGGCATCTCTATTATTAATGTTATTCTTAACAGCTGTAAAATTCCTTTAAGTTTTTTCATTATTATAAGTGTTATTTGTGTTTTGCAAAAAATATTACTTAATAATTAATTAGAATCATATGTATAATATTACTTAATTTTTTTCCATATACTTCTATTATTATATATATAATACCGTACATATATAAACGAACAAACTGATTTGAATTTTTCGCCATGTATTTATAAAGCTAAGTTTTCTACTTAAAGTGTGTTATCTACATTTTTACACATATGTATATACTTATACTAAGGCACTAAAAAAATAAATTGTATGCATTGTTTTTCAAATTGATACTATTGAACATTTATTAATAACTGCAATATGAAATCATCAAAACATCGTACAGTACGTCTTTCCAGTTTGGCAGAAGATATGGGTATAACATTGCCTGATGAAACACCATTTCGTGCAAGACTACATCACCTTTTTGCACAAATAGAAAAAGAGTTTGAAATGTTATATTTGGAAAATCTTCATTGTATGTAGATCTAGCAATTTTCTCCAATGTCTTTTACTTTATTTTGTCTCTGTTTTTGTTAACTATGTAGTACAGGAAAAGTTGGACAATTACAACAATAAAGAGTCTTTACAGTCATATGAACGTTCGACGTCCACAAATCCAAGTGGAGGCTGTAATAATACTGCAAATCCAGTGTCTGGTCACGATGATGCAGATAATGTGGCCTGCTCTGGAACGGTATTTTCTTCTGGCAGTAAAAGTTTAAAATCGAAGCTCACATCAAGTGGCGGCAAAGTCAAAGCTAGTCATAAGATTAAAGCCCAAACAAGTCGTATAGTATCAAGTTTTAAGGCTCAGTCGGTGGTAAGTACTGTAATGCGTGAATTTGGCGGCCACAAAGATGGTGTGTGGCAAGTAGCAGCAAAAGTTGGGCAACCCATAATAGGCACTGCATCAGCCGATCATACAGCTTGTGTTTGGGGTGTTGAAAGTGGTCGTTGTTTGTTGCAATATACGGGTCATGTCGGATCGGTGAATTCAATTAAATTTCATCAAAATCGCGACTTGATATTGACCGGCAGTGGGGATGGCACTGCTCATATTTGGCAAGCCGCTGTTAATTGGGAAGTTTCAAAGTAAGTAAACAATATGATGGTTCGTTTTTAGTGTATAAAAATATCGTTGACTTCCAAAAATTCCTGGGTTCGAGTCCAGTTTCGGACTAAGTCATAAAAACATTTCGCATTTTTTCTGATTTGCATTAGTGTGTCCTTGTGTAAGTTGCTGTCGGAAGGGGTTAGTGGCGAAGGCAAACTCATTCGTCACTGAACAGTACCCTCTTCAGCTGATACCAATCCAGAACGCCCTCTTTCGTCGGTATTATGTAGCACCAGCGAAGTAAAATAATTACTAAAAATGGCTAACTGAAACAAAGCTTCAAAAATTTGATACATCTCCTTGACAAAAAAGTGCAAACGCAGAGTTGTAAGATAGCTCTGTCTATCCTCTCACCACTAGACACCTGTCTCACAATTCCTTTCCTCTAGTTACAGCAAAATGCATCGCATGTGTAGAGGTTATCCCCTGAATGCTGGTCCAAATAAGTTCTTTTGTTTATAACGTCATTACATTTAGAAATTTTAAAATGTTCTCCATTTTTCACTTGGAAATTTTCTGTTGCTTCTAGAGTATAGCAATTCAATAATTTTTGTTTAACAACGTAAGAAAAAACGGATACGGAAATAATTTGGTCGATTATATAATGAAAAAACTTTTTGAACGAAGATTTAAATTATTTACTACTGTAGAGTGTTTGAGAGTATTATTATTATTATTGGGCCCGAAGCACTGCGAAAAAAAGATCTATTGTACATTGTCCTTCATATTTGACCCCATAATAGGCTACTGAGGAATCCAAGCGCTATTTGAGGTGTGGTGTGCCACAGGTTGTGTGGAGGCGCCACTGTTCCACCCAGGTGCAGAAACCTCTGTCTGCAGAGTGCAGCACAATATGTCACTTTCACAAAATCGACAGCGCGTATGATTCAGAGTTGTGCTGCTATTGCTAAGATGTTGTATTCCATGAGCCACTGCTGCCTCCTTTATCATTTTTAGTTCGTTTTTTTCCGCCTATTCGTTTAGTAGTACCGGATTTTTACCTAATTTTTAGATCTAGTCATTTGGACCAGCTCTTCAGAGCACTATATAATGAAATTTCGCCGAAATTGGTTCAACCGTTTAGGCGGAACGGATTTTGACTTATTCTTGAGCCTAGCACTCTAGATCAACTTTTTTTGTCACACATATTTGTTTGCATGACTATCTGAACATTTCTACCAAATTTGATCGAATCAGTTCAACATTTAGGTAAAATAAAAATTATGATAAACACAAAAGGAAATGAAAAGGGAAGCGACTTCTCTCCATATGTGAGTAGTGAGACTTAGTTATTAATAGAAACGTACATTTGGCTTCTCTTTCTAAAGCTTGAAAAAATAGCTGATGAGAATGGTCTTTGTAGTTCGCTGTATAACCTTCCTGGAAAATGAGTTTTGTGTTAAAAAAGTTTTTTTTGTGAATTTCCAACCATTCTGACTTCATGACTTTTCGAAAGCGGTGAAAGGCTCCCATAAGTCTCTTATGTAATTGAATATTATATAAAATTCTAACTCTTAATTAAAAATAAATTATATATATATATCCAATCTGCAATAGCCCATTCATTATTTTTATGCACATACTTCAATATAAGTAGTTGGTGCGTTGGTTCTACAATCAGAAGGAGCCGGATTCGACTCCCAGCACGGTCAAGTAAATAAAGGTTTTTTCTGACTTTTTTATAGTATAGCACCTTCCTTGGTGCTTTAAATGAGCAATAAAACAGCGGCGAAGTAAAAAAATATGGCTTCCCTTGCTTAAAAATAAAGCGTCAAAATTTACCAGAGACTTCACTCTCTAGACTAAGGGACTCATTTATCGGACACACCTCAGCACTACACCTCCTTACAGAACCATTGAACTTACGGCAGGAAGATTTAATATATTTTTATTCGGAAAACTTATAAATTACTCAATCATATCTTAACATAGTGTATATTGTATAAGGATACGTTTAAAAAGAGCTGATGACCAATTTTGTATTAAGCTTTCCTAATACAGGGTGTTCTGGTAGCAGATTTATATTTTCAAACTTAAAAAAAAAGAAGCTACACAAAGGAGTAGCGAAATATCGAATCAGAATAAATATTAAATATATTAAAAAGACCTACAGCTTAAATAATTAGTGTTATTATTATTATTTTTTTTTTTTGCAATATATTTATTAAGCTTGAGGTCTTTTTCTTTTATTTTATTTGGTTTTATTATTCGATATTTCGTTAACAGCTTGTTAACATCATCAGGAATAATAATATAATAATAAAACCAAATAAAATAAAAGAAAAAGACCTCAAGCTTAATAAATATATTGCAAAAAATATAATAAAAAAGGTCAATTAATAATATAATTAAAAGTTATTATTATTAAATAAAAAACGTAATAATTGGCACAAAGTTTTATTAAGAGCATTGAACGATAGAGTGGAAATACGAATTTTATTTTTTAAGGAGTCTGTCATCTAGATCCTTTTTTAAAATTTCATGAATAATCGCTCTTGGAAGTCCCAGTGAGGCTGTTCTTTTCCGTATTGAAAGTCGCGGATTTTCACGTAAACTGTTTTCAACCAGTTCAATGTTTTCGGTAGTCCTTGAAGATCGACTTGCTCGTAATCTCTGCACCCACGAACGAATTAAATTTACACTCGGTCCATCACTTATTTGCCGAATACCGAACTTTGAACAAAATTGTCAACGAGCAATTACGTAAGAATGTCTCCACAGCGAACGCTAGATGCTCCCTCGACCACATCGTGACTGACAAATCCGCACAATCGATAATTCCAACCGCGACACCCTCCCTCCGCACCGTTTATTACTTTTTAAAATATTTGTATTTAAAAATATAAATTTGCCACCAGATACCCTGTATTTAATAATGATAATAATAACAATAATAGTAATCTATTTTTACTGACAGAAAGGGACATTCATCTGAAGAAGAACTTGATGAAAGCGATGGGCAAGCCGAAGATCGCGATCGTGTCGATACATTGCGAACACCCCTTTGTGAATTTACGGGCCAAGGCGGTCATTTGTCCGTTGTTGTAGCTGCAGATTGGTTGCCTAATATGGATCAAATAATAACTGGTAGTTGGGATCGTACAGCCATTTTATGGGACGTTGAAACAAGAGAACCTTTACAGCCTCTAACAGGACATGATCACGAATTGACACATGTTTCAGCACATCCTACCCAGAGGTTAGTTGTGACAGCTTCTAGGGATTCAACATTTCGTTTATGGGATTTCCGAGATCCTATACCAGGTGTTTCGGTATTCCAAGGTCACACAGAGTAAGTTAAAAAAAAATAAAAATGTGTTGTAAATATAGAACTTCTAAACTGTTACCGTACGACCACACTATGCAACAGTTTCCTTTACTTTCCAATTAAAAACTTGTAACGCGAAATTAACATACAAATTTGCATGATTATTCTTTTAACAATGCGCGTGATTTTTTGCTGGTGCCACTAATTATAAATAACACTTTTAAACTTGTAGTGCCTTGACAAAAATTGCTGTTCTTTTTTTTAATTTCCCGCTATAAGTAGTTACCGGTTTACGCGTCAACGGATCGGAATAACGTGTGCCACATTTGAATGATATACAACTTACTTAGATGTCGCCAGATAATTAACAGACACTGGCGGCCTGAACTAAGGCCCTAATTGCGCCCAAAGTTCATTCCTACCGTCTGGATACTGTTAGTCTTTTAATAATTATGTCCCAATTTCTTAAAATTTGGCATCTTGGTTCCTTTTTTGAGAACGCAATTTCTCTGGAATATCTCAATAACGAATTAAGTACCCAAAAGTGTCTGAAGTATATTTTATTTCAACAAATGTGGGTATCACTTTAAAGCTATTTTTCCTTTATTTTTTTTTAATATAAAAAAACACTACAAATTTTTGATTGTTTCAAATGCATACATATGTATGCGAAAACTTCAGTTAATGTACATAATACAAATTTAAATATATTTTTTTATTGAAATTTAAATTGAATAAATTTTGTTTTAATTACTAAAGAATTTTTTAAATCCTTTTATGTCCCGAAATGTTGTTGCCTATTAAATATTTTCTAATAAAGAATTTTTAATAAATAATAAAATGCAGCAGCGTTTTGTTTTCCGAAGGCAGGCTACGGAACAAATCTTTAGTAATAAAAACCTAATTTATTAAATTTAAAAGAATATCAATTGTTCAATTAAGAAGCTCTTATTAACTTCGTATGCATTCTGTAATCGCTTTATTATATAGTTTTTTGTTGTTGGTTATTTTCTTAATAACAATGTATTTTGTTGACCTCAACTGTTTCTTAATATTATTGAAACTGTTTGTTTCGAGTTGAGGACAAATAGGTTAAGGTTTAATAAAATATTAAAAAGCAGAGTTTTTTTTCCTTTTATAGAAATTTGGTTTTTAGTGTTCCTGTACTTTTGTGTATTCTTGTTTATTATTGACAGAAATTCAAAGTTTGCTCTCACTATACTGATCTTTGCCCAAAAAGCACGGGATCATACCTACTATTTGATTGAAGAAATAACAAATATGCACTACGACAGATCAGAAATATGTTACATTTCTTTCTTTTCTTTTGTAATTTGTAAAAGTTGTTAAATTTTTTTACTTAATTAACATAATATGTTTATTATATTGTAACGAGTATGGAACCAGCATTGGATAATTCAATTTGAAAATGAAAATTGAAGTTTTATATTTATTTCCATTTTCTTTATTTCATGCCATATGAACGAAAATGTATATAGGCAAATTTTTTAAGGAGTGTAACATCAACTGTTTTCACCAAGGATGATAAAGTGGTATCAGGATCTGACGACCGAACAGTCAAGGTTTGGGAATTACGAAATATGCGATCTGCTTTGACCACAATACGAACTGATTCATCGGTGAATCGTTTGGCGGTATCCAGTGGCGGTATTATTGCAATTCCTCATGATAACAGACAAATACGCTTATTTGATTTAAATGGTCAAAGAATTGCCCGTTTGCCTCGTACTAGTAGACAGGTGAGATGTATACATATATATAAGGACATAAAATGAAATATAAAATAGTATATAATATTTGCAAACATAACAAAATCTGAATAATACCTTTTCTAAAAATCACCTTGAAAATACTTTTTTTTTCACAATGTCGAGAAAGTACTTCCTCTATAAAATCTTTTTCATGAAAATACATTTTTCGAAAAAGTAATCTTTGCTAGATATACGTTTTTCTAAAAAAAAAATTAATAAAATTTTTATGATTTGCCCCTCCATTGAGTTTCTGAAGACAGACCTGAAACACCACAAATGCGTTCAAACACCGCGTTTCTCTAAAATATTAAGCTCAAATACAATACATACATATACACATATAAATATATAAGCTAAATATTTTAGAGAACCGCGGTCTTCATTTATATACATTACGTTGTGTTTGCGCTCATGAATCTTTGAAGAAAAATAATTTTTTTATACAAATTTAAATTAATGCACTTTCGCCACATATTTATTTTAATTAAGTCTTAGAGATATACATAAATTAATTATATTAATTTTGAGATTAAAACTGCATTTACAGTATGTAGTATTGCCATATTGTTCCCCATTTTTTGTTGCTTTTAACATCGAAAACGCCTCTACCGATTTCGATAAAATTTATCATCTAGTTATTTTCCGGGACGAAAAATCCGTTTTCGGTAGATTTCCACTAATTTTAAACCGAAATTGATGAATGTATCTTACACTTTTAGCTGCGCATGATATGGGTATCACAAGTAAGGGTTTAGTGAGAAGAAACTTTAAAAAGTTGGAATTATGTGAAGTAGGACTACGAGAATCATGATTCGTAATTTCTTGTACTTATACGCATTCATACTTTAAAGTGAAAATTACTCATCATACTTGTGTTCCTTTGTAATAAAACTAGATTTCATTGCGTGTGTTTTTAATCAGGGTCAATCGGTGAAGTTGTTTTCTCTACGCTTGCACTGGCCGGTATTGGTTTTGTTAATTTACTTATTCAGTGTGTACCTCATCAGTGCGGGTTACTATCATATCTCTTACTGCCAGTTAGAAAATATATACAATGTTTTCAGACACCATATAATCGGCAGAGCTTTTTATAAACTGTTTAGAAATTATCCTGTTAGTTATGCATTCCGGGCATATTAGAACCAGTTTCGTACGCAGTTGCATCCCCAAGAAATAGCATTGACAGTGTTACATTTGTAGTACTATGTGGCTTATCTTTGTATTGTATTGGCGCTAACATTCATCAAAAAGTTGTATTTCTATGGTATTTAACGCCGGCTTTAGTTAGGTAGTCATTGGGTGCTCCGGTATTGTAGAGAGTAGTGCGTTAGTTTATCAGTTTAAGGGTTTAGAATCGAATTCTAGCAGATACTTATATCTATATACAACACGTGTAAGTTTTTTCACAATGGGATCATAATAAAATTGGACCCAAGTGGGCTGGGACCTTTCTTTACGTTTACGTCCATCAACCTGCCGACCTAACATAACATAGATGCACTTTGACTACAAAACATAAAATTTTTCCTGGGTTCAACCCCAGTTTCAGACTAATAAAAACATCTCGCATTGTTTTTGATGCGCATTAGTGTGTCTTTGTGTCAGTTGTTGTCGGAAGGTTTCAGTGGCGCAGTGGCTGTTCACTGAACAGTAACGGCTTCAGCTGTCACAAATCCACAGGCACATCAGAACGACCTCCTCCGTCGGTATTATGTAGCACCGCCGTAGTAAAATAATTACTAAAAATGGCTATTAAAACGAAGCTTCAAAATTGAATACGTCTCCGCTACCACACTGCTATAAAAACAAATAACATGCGAAAAACAGTGTTCTAAGATAGTGAAGTTTCACCTGCTATCATTTCTCCTACTACCTCTTTCTTCTAGATCCAGCACAAGGCACCGCATGTGTAGGGGTCATCTCCTGAGAGCTGGCCCAAGTTAAAAAAACCTGATTTCGTTGATGTCAGCTAGGTTCAAGATAATTTATAATTCCGGATTCAGTGTGAGACAACACGGCACCCAGACCGACATTACTAGGCCACTGTTGCTAGTATCAGTATCAGGGTTACCGCTGGTCGATTACAGTCGCAATTTGATTCTTTTTCCCTCTCTGGCACTTTTTGTCAGCATTTTTTAAACTCATCTAATTCTGCGAATTTTTAATTTTGTTGCGACCCTTTCTCTTTTTTTTGTGAAGGAATTTAAAATTTTTGTTTGTTTATTTTTTAATCATATGTTTTTCTCTTCTCTTGGTAAAAATTGGATCAGTAAAACTTTGGACACTCTCAGAAAAGAACAGTCATTTTACTCCCTCAATTGATGCTCTCTTTTGTACATTTTTGTGTAAACGAATGCTATTCAGTAAAATTCAGTGCAAATTTGCACAAATTTTTAGGTAAACGAATACCGCTATTTCTTCATAAAAGAACACATGCCCAACCTACCATATAAGGTGAGAAATTCTCACTGAGAATCCAAAATACCACCAGCAATTAAAATAAAAAACTATTTTTGCTAGTTTCGTCAGATAATTATCTCAAATTGATAAAAAATATTTGATTATTGCCTTGGGAAAATTTACATATAAAATAAAGTAATTCTTTCTCAAATGTTCTAATTTCATGTTTTTCTTTTAGGGTCATAGACGTATGGTTTCCTCAGTAGCATGGGCTGAAGAACCGTTATTAAATTGTGATCTATTTTCCTGTGGTTTTGACCGTAGAGTATATGGCTGGTCCATAAT
This sequence comes from Dexiosoma caninum, assembly GCA_963924685.1. Classification (NCBI taxonomy): domain Eukaryota; kingdom Metazoa; phylum Arthropoda; class Insecta; order Diptera; family Tachinidae; genus Dexiosoma; species Dexiosoma caninum. Next base: position 91,879,600 of record OZ004725.1, read on the forward strand.
ATTACCAAAGGACAATTGAAAACTACTGAAAACTTATGCCCTAAAATAATATGTAAATGTTTTAAAATTTAATATTTATTACATTAATCGAATTATGAAGGAAAAAATTTATATATGTATATATACATACTATATTTGTACGTACGTATGTCTATTCCGCAGTTCTAGTGAGACCAAAACTGATAATTAACTATAATTATTTTAATTTATTAAATTGTTGCTAAAGCTAGTCTATATGCCACATTTCGTTGGTTTTAATTACTAGTCATTCAACCGAAGTTTTGAAAAATTTCATGCGATTATATAAAATTGTTTGGGTTGAAAGTTTACATCGGCCAATTATATTGAAAACAACAATAAAAAAACTCCTGTTGTTTTTGTGTTCAATATAAATGGCCAAACGATTATTTTCACTTGGCTTCTATGCACAGACAGTAAGACCAATGAAGTGCATACACACGGGCTTAACCAAACAACAAACATATTTTTATTTAATAAATTAACCGGAATTCATGTGGCCTAGCGTTAAAAAAATTTAATTTACATACTTATTTAACCATGTTCTTTTTTCTTAATATGTAGATTGTGGGCTAGTTTTTACGAAAAGCTTGGAAGTAATTGAAAAGCATTTTTAAAGTTTTTTTTCCTTTTACTACATTGCAATTATTAATTAAAATTAATTACTATTAGTTTGAATTGAAATTCAAATTGTTTTAGAAATTGTTCGTTTTGTATGTTTTATAAAGATCTTCAAATGATATTTACTTGAGATCGTTCAAAATTTTTTTTCAAAAATGTATGAAATGCATAAAAGCTTTTCAAAACGATTTGTTTTAAAATTTATAAATTTTCATCAGCCTAAATTTTTTGAGCTTAATTGAATTAATAAATTTATTTCATATTCATCTTAAAAACTGGCCCACGTTACTTATTTTTAAGTGACAACTAAACTTAATATATGAAAAAAAAAATTGTTTTTCAATACAAAATTCCTTCCATTGTCACAACTTTATATTATTACTTTTCATCTTATAATACGAATAGATTATTGCAAATATAATAATAATAATATAATAATCATATGTAGTATAAACATATTTTATTTACATGTTATAATGTTATTTTAAATTATTGTTAAGAAAAGATCGAAATATTTATTTAATGTATCAATACTAAAAATGTCACACTAGTGATGTTAACCGTACATCAATTACTCCATTTCGCTGATATTTAGTTAACATTTAAATTTTCGATAGTCCAAATACAGAACACTGCAAGAGGCGCGAGAGTATGTAGACTATTCTGGAAATATGTTTTATAAGAAAATGTAAAAATTTACTAAAATTAGTAATTTTTTTAGAAGCGGAAGTTCAGGCTTCAACACCAGTACATAATGCCCCAAAATTACTAATAATACATAGTTTCATTTTTATTTCGCATGCAATTAAGCGACAACTCGTTATCGTGTCGTATCGAATCGACGAAGCTCATTTATCATATAAAATTTTTCTGGGAGATCGTATTACGTTTCTTTAGTCTACAACGTTAACCCTTAAAGGTTTTGCTGTTTTAAAAAATTAAAAATAAAATAAAAAAGTTAAAATTCCTACCAAATAAAAATTTTCATTTCCTTCTTTATTTTTTAAATAAAATGCTTAATTAAAAAATGTTTTGTTCATATTTTATCAAATAGCGTCTATACTAAAAATCAATGTTTGTTTGTTCGTATTTCATGCAACGCCGGAAAGGTTATAGGGTATGATTTTTTTTTTTTAACTAGAACCAATAGACAAAATTTGTGCCTCCGTGAAACGTTCGAACTGATTTTAATGAAATTTAAAACATAGGAAGATCTCCGTCTAAAAAGTCACATAGGCTTTGTCAATTTTCAAAACTAGGACCAGGAGGCAGATAGGGGGAAATTTCTGCCTCTTCGAAACTGTGAAACCGTTTTGGATAAAATTTTAAACATAGATAGATTTGAGTACAGAAAAGCAAATGATGTGCATTTTTTTTATTTAAATAAGACCAGCAAGGGGCGTTGGGCCAATATAGTCCTCTCCGAAACTATCAAACCGATATTGACGAAATTTAAAACATAGATAGATCCGAGTACAGAAGAACACACGAGGTATTTTTTTGTAATAGGAGCATGAGTAGACATAGGTGGTATTATATGCCTCTCCAACAGTATGGAACTACATCAAGGGACAACTGCAGCGAGTAAAAGCTAGTACATAATGAAAAGAATTCGATTCAGTTGACGCCACAAAAAAAATCAGAAACTCAGAATTGACCAACTTCCAGAAAATATATTGGGAAAGTAAAATAGAGTAATTAATCAATAAAGTATTATTGCTAAGCAAAATTTTATGTTCAATTCAGCTTCGGATATGTATATTACTTTTTGATATTTATATATTTATCTACATATAATGTCCCAATTATGAATGGTAATCGAGGTTAAGTTACGTTCCTAGCCGGAATCCAAAACTTCCCAATTGAAATTTATAATTTTGCGTAATGACATATTCGGCATCTTGTCTTGACTTAATCAGGGGTGTCATAGAATACAAGTCGGTTATTGGTTTCATTTGGTGTCATGAAAACGTGTCGGTTTTGTTATCTTCGAATGCAAATAAAACCGATATTCGAATCAGCTGTTTTATGGTTTTGTTCCTTTGTTTACTACTTTTAATGCAATTTTTGTTTGAATTTGTTTGTGAAAATAGATATGCGAAACGAATTTATTGAAAATAAAAAATTGCTGTTTAAAATTAAATTTATAACAATAAAAAATTTTTTATATATATATTATCCCCTATTAAGGATAAAAACATGGATATAAATACTTTTATTTTTACAAATTATCAACTAAAATTTACTTACATTTTCGCCAAAAAATTAACTTGAAAAACAAAATGAAAGATGTAGTTTTTAATTACTTTAAGTAAATAAATGTACAAGATTTTAACAAAATATCTGATGGAATTAATAAAATTAAATGATTGCAATTGAAAACCGACAGAAGTCGGCTGCTTGGTTTATTTCCAATAAAAATCCGATAACATCGGTTTCTGTTTCACCTAAAACCGACATTATTTCTAGTTCGAAAATAAAACCGATAACATTGGATTTCATGACACCAAAGTATTTTTTTTATCGGTTTCAAATTCCATTCCGATAAGATTTGTGTCTATGACACCCCTGAATGTGTTTGAATATCTTACTTTGTACATACACGCAAAACTGATGAATTTTGTATTTTTCAGTCAGTTTATTCTAAAAATCCTAACATGCTTTGAAAGATAATATATATGTATATAACTTTCTTTTAGTTTTCATGCAATTAGTTTTTATGCAAGTGCAAAAATGCGACTCTTGATACTATTTTGATTTGGATAATGTTGCATGTATTAAGTGTATTGTATTTTTATTAGAAATATTCATTATGTTATATAAAAGTAATAAATTTACATATCACATGTTTAACAAAATATTAGTTTTCTTTTTTTGTAATTTATTAGGTTCTAATAAAAATTAACTCAAGTCACGGCTGAAATGTTTGATACAAATACGCTAAGCAACTACAAATTGTAAATTGTCCGGTTAAATTAGACATAAAAATTATGATCAAATAACAAACACTCCGACAGAGCTGAACTTTTGTAGAGACCTTGGGTACAGCGGTAGAAATAGTGTCAAAAGTCCCCATCGAGCCATTGTCTACTAAAAAAAATTATTCAATGATAAAGGTAAAAATTTTTGAATTTTTCTAGAAGACTGTACGTTTTACAAAAGAACAAATAAATCGGTGGAGCAATATCTTTTTGACGTGTCAATTTAATGGAATAGTTTGCTGTAAAATAAAATTATTCCTATGACATTTCCTTACCCAGTTCTCACTGAGAGAATTTCTTGAAGCGATGAAGAATAAAAATTAAGAAACAAAAATTTGTGAAATTAAGACCGGGAAAGATCACGAATCACTCCCTAAATAAACAATATATTTGACGGTAATATACACATCGATCAATAGTTTACATGAAAATTTCATATTGACACGCAAGATTTTGATGTCGTACACATACATACATACATTGAGTAATTGGTAGAATCCCATCTGCCTTATTAGTCTCACTTATATTTTTATTTTGAAAATTTTTTAATTATATTTATTTTTGAGCGATGGTCTCTTTTATGAAAAGTTTTTCAATAATTATTTATTTCTCAATATTTGTTAATACAAATTATTATTTCCTGACGATGCTACCTATTTCGTAGTTCGTAATTCTTATTATTTTTTTATTTAATTATAATTTCCTATTATTCCTGATGATGTTAACAAGCTGTTAACGAAATATCGAATAATAAAAAACAAAATAAGATAAAAAAAGACCTCAGGCTTAATAAATATATATAAAAAAATATAATAAAAAAGGTCAATTAATAATATAATTAAAAAATATAATTGATAAAATTATGAATATAAAATTAACTACCTAAACATGTAATTGTCTCATTAGACGTAAAAAATACTTTAACTAAACGTTGGGTATTTGTGGATAAGGACAATAAACGATTTAATGTGTTTGATGAAGTTGACGAAGAAGAGTTGTACGAAGAAGATTCACTAAAATAATAGCAAATTGAGAAAGAAATACAAATATGATTGTAATTTAAAAATGTTGTACTACCTCATCGTGCTTAATTTTTTAACATCCCAAACTCGTAAACTGCCATCACGGCAACCAGAGGCAAAATGTCTGCTGTTCGAACTCCATGCTATGCTAGTTACATAAGCAGAATGATCTTTGAGTTCGTTAAGTTGCGATCCAGCAGCCAAATCATATATACGAATTTTAGATTCCTCGCCACCTGCTGCTAACATTTTGCCATCTGGGCTAAAACAAATATTACTAACAGGTTGTTTGCAGTCTGAAAAAACACGCATTAATTTCCCACTAGTAACACACCATAGACGCACTGAGGAATCTGCTGAACCAGTAGCAATATAATTACCATTCGGATGAAACGCCAAACACTAAAATTATAAGTTCATAATAATTATATCATTAGCGATAAGGAATTGCAAACTTGACTACTTCAACATCTTGTGTGTGGCCGACATAAGTTATTAATGGAAATTCTTTTTCTAGCGACCATAGACGGGCAGTAAAGTCTTTTGAACCAGTCGCAACATACATTCCTACTGGACTCTCATCCAAGCACCATATAGGATAACGATGACCTTTATATATTCCGCTGCACTGCAAATTCTCAGCTCGCCAACAGCGCAAGCAGCTATCTTTCGAACTACTATAAATAATCGGGTAATGAGTCGAAAATTGTACATCTGTAATGCCAGCACCATGACCTCGTAAATTTACTCCTCCATAGGAATTACTGAAATAATGCAAAGCATTAAAATAAATATTCATAATTCAGTTACAGACGTTCTTACTATGAGTTCTCGATATATTTTTTTTCATAATATTTTTCCTCAAAATATTTCTTTTGCCTATCTTCAGCCTTATGTTGGCTCTTTAAATCTACTTGAATTAAATCATCTTCTTCTTCAAAATTATTAAGTTCCCATGAACAGTAGCTGGAGGAAAAACGTTCATAAAGATTTTTTCCCCTTATTGAATGTTGATTTAGTTGCCATAGTTTTATAAGCGAATTATTGAAACCTGCTACCATATGACATTCCTGAGGATCTATTGCTGCAGACGTAAGGCTGGAAAATTACACGATTTTATTGATATTGCTATGCTCACTTAACAACTTTCTATAATAAAAAAATTACCCTTGACTTTTATCTGCTATTTTAATAACACGGGGAAATTCCAGAGAATGTTTAAGAATTTGTTCCCTCGAATCTTTAATAGTTTTTAGACAGTTTTTCACATTATTAACAGTCTCTCTTACGCCTGTAGTAGTACCACATTCTCCAGAATCGATTGGTTTTTCTGCTTGTTCGTCTGAATGTCTTTTATTCGATGATTTTTCCGTAGATGAATGAGATTTTATTTTTCCTGTTATCGATAATTCACTACAATCATCAGCTAGACCTTCTTCTGTTGGCATAAAAATGTGTTCCTCTGTGTGCTGTCGTATTTCATGGTCCATTATGTGGACATGTATCCAGGTGCTAATTAAATTTAACAATAGAACATGACCTTTTGTTTCTAAAAATTTACGCAGTGTACTAATCACTGCTTCGCAAGTATGAATTTCGTGTTTTCCGGAACGGAATTTAGAGACATCAGCATCTAATTCTAAATTGTCCAATTTCTGACAAGCGGATATTTTCTGTATTAATTTCATAAAATATTCGAGTTCCGGATCTTCCTCGGTAAAAGTTTCTTTGTTAAAACGAATGTTTAGATGTTGCCAAGAGGTGTCTAAAGTTCCTTCGGACGATGATATTGAACAGCCATTAATTTTCGTAGGAAATGGAGCTTCATATGTTTCGATGGGTGCGACTAAATGGGCGTACTTCCGTAGAAAGTCAACGGCCGCTCTTGCTTCACGACCTTTAATTAACTCAATATACAAATGTGCTATCACAGGAGCATAAAAACGCTTCAATTCAGCTCGTACTTCCTCTGCTTGAGACTCAATAAATTGTGAAAACCTGAAATAACATTATTTTAATTTACCTAACGCTACATATGGAATATGGAAGCCAAACGAAATAAAACAATTTAGATATGCATTATGGAAGCGAACAGTTATTTACTTGGAAAATTGTTGGTCCACCATATTATAGTTATTGGTTAAACATAATACATTAGAGAACAGAAATGAATTTCCGCTATGCAAATCGGATTCAAGTATTTTTTGTAGGACGAAGTTTTGTCTATTTTGTATCAACACCAAATCAGACTTTCGATATTTTTCGTTTCCCTGTAAAATGATTGTAAAATTATTTTTATATATGCAGTCTTTTAATGATACTTGCCACAAAGTTTTTTTGTTTCAAGTACATGCCGACAGCAGTTCGTAAAACATCATTTTTGGATTTTTTTGATTTGTTACCACTACTCAAAGGACTAGATGCGTGATGATTACTTGGAACACTCATTTGACTTTTTTTTTTATCACTTTATAATTTTTGTTTATAAATTGTTATTTTGCACAAGGCGATCCCTTCCATTCTGTTCCATTCAGTATATAACTTCCGAATATAACCACCAGAGGGCATATGGCAATTTATAACATATGCTAAAAGGGTAAGCGGCAAAAAAAAATAATCCAAACTAATGAAAAATAAAATGGGAATAAAAATGTTTAATATATGTATATGGATTTATCATTACAAGGTTGTAGCAAGGCATGTATTTTGTTAAATATAACATAACATAAAAAGAATATGCTAAATTAGTGTAATATGAGTTAAATTTAAATTAATTATTACAAAAAGTACTATATTCTGCATTCTTATTATTAAATTATTTACAACTACTTTTCTTAACATTTTCACAAAAAAAAAGCAAAGTTTGAAGTTTGGCGTTAAATTACTTTAAAAATCGTTGAATCAGCGGACGAGCGTATTAGCTAGAGAGTTTACCTTGCTGTGGGTATATTTTACACATTTCTTTTTTTCTTTCTTGTATTATCTTTTTTCACTTTTATAATTTAAAAAAAAGTTCTGACGAGAATATATAATAGAGAAAATTTTTAATGCCTCTATCAATTTGGCACGCATAAAAAAATCTATCTGAAGAGTTAGTACTTCTACAAATCAAAATCTTTTTATATTTCAATGCATTAATAATTAAATAATTTACCTTTACCGTGAATATGAAATTAACTTTTGTTTCAGACCAATTTACATTCCCTGGAGAGGAAAATTGTTATCGTGGAGGTTTGGTGAAATTTTCCCGTTATCAGTTCTCAGAGAATGTCGAAAAAGAAAATATTTTTAATTGGAAAGTTCTGCTTTTAAATCATATTAATATTATCTTATGTTATTAATATTATAAAAGTTTGCATGTTGGATGTTAGGTTGTTTATGCCGCTATACCGCCTAAATGAAAGGGATAGTTTATGGTCTTACAGGGTACTTTTCATGTCATAAAAATGAATCAAAGATCCTGTTAATGGCACAGATGTGATATTGTGAATGTCTGACATCTCGCGTCAATTTTTCTAGATTTCAAGAACTAACTATTTGGTTTACCAATTAGTGAGATACAACATCTCGCAGAAGCCGGTTTGGAAAATATTGGGATTTTATTTGATATTGTCCAACGGTGCATAACTAGGAGTGGAAAGTATTATATTTTATATAAAACTAGAAACACAATATATCAGACGCACCAAAATTAATCTAATATTTAAATAAAATAGTGTAAGTCAAAAATTAAAAACAAATGGTTTTTTAAATTCGTTCATATGTAAGGGAGATCTAATACTAGATCAAAATACAATTCGGTACTTTCACAAGAAAATAATATTCCCAACAGAGATGATATTTTGACCATAGGCTAACCTTAGACCTCTGTGATTTTGACTATCTCGAAACATTTAAACTAACCCTAAACAATCCAAATAAAACAAAAGATTGGTAAGCCTGGCGAGGTAATACAATCAGCTGTTCTAAAAATTACTCTTCAGTTGTTGACAAAAGTTGCTCGGTAGGTGTTATGAATTTGTTATAAATCTGAAAAGTTTTAATTATAAAACAACGTGAATTTTAATTAAATACAAATAACGTAAAAATGTCAAAAGATAAATATTTAAGTGAATTTTGTGTTATTATTGATACTTATGGCGGACGTGACAAGGTAATGAAGGATAAAATTATTTTTGCAAAACATTTTTATACTTATGTATGTTCTTGCATAAATTGCTTATACATAATATCAATTATTCTTAATTGATTTCAACTAAATTTTAATATCTACGTAGGTAACTAATATCTCCAGTTGAAGTGGGTGCTCGTAAAAATATGTATCGCTGGCAGGTATTATTCAGGTTAATTTTTTGTTAAAACTGTTACCAATTGTATACCTACATATGTAGTTGTTAGCCGATATTGATAGGTGTATTTATGGTTGTAGGCAACAGGTTATATACATATGCACCAGTATATTTAAATTCAAGCTTTACATTCATGTTATAACTTTCTTCTTAAATGTTTTCGTTGTTTGCGAAAATTATTAAACTTTTATACACAAAGCCCAAATTTTTTTATTCAAATAAGAAATAAATGTACAATGTTTCACATTTAATATTAGACGTTCATACACAGGAAATTTTTAAATCTTAAATAGAAGACTATTGGCCGTGTAGGTATATTTGATATTCTTTTTTTTAGTTTGATACCCATTATCTAATCTGTTAAAAAACACATTTTACGACTTCATTGAATAGATATGTGGAAACTTCAAGAATAAATAGTTTAATAAAGTAATTATATTTTAACCCTTTAACCGCTAAAAAGCAAATTTGAATTATTTTTGTTTAGTATGCATTTTAGTTGGAAAAACGAATTTGAAGTCCGTAAGCCAAAAAACTGCTTTTGGAGGCACTAGTTAAAAAAGGCGGCCGTCTGTAGGCGGTCTTAATGGTTATAATAACCAAGATACTAAAAGTGTTGTAATATTAGAAATTATAGAATAAGACGACCGATATATCGGTTTCAGTAGAAATTCACATTTACCTAGCAACTTTTAGCCGAAAGTTATATATATTTAATGCACATCTTTAAGCAGTGCTCTTTGACGTTATCGCGTCCTCTGGCAATCCTTTTCAGCACCCTATATCATGCAGACGAATTTCCGTCGTGCTGGAAAGTTGCAAATGTTCCGCCGATCCCCAAGAAAGAAGAGGCAAACAACCCTGAATATTATCGACCAATCGCAATATGCTCTACCATTTCTAAAGTAATGGAGAGTATGCTAAATTTTCATCTTATGAAATATCTGGAGTCCAATAACTTACTTAACGACCGGCAATAGGGCTTCCGTGGAGGACGTTCCACGGGAGATTTATTAGCCTTCCTCTCGAAAAAATGGTGTCGATTCATCCACCATTTGGGCGTAAGTAAGGTAGTGGCTCTAGATATTTCAAAAGCATTTGACAGAGTGTGGCATGGAGCACTCTTGGCCAAACTTATTGCTGTTGGTGTCGGCGATATCTTCTCTCGATTTATATCGAGCTTTCTCAGGGATCGCGCTATAAGAGTTGTTATAGACGGGATCTCATCTAACGAGTTCAAGATCAATTCAGGGGTTCCACAAGGCTCCATTCTTTCTCTTACCCTATTTTTAATTTTTCTTAATGACTTCCTATGTCATACTTCCAACTCTATCCACTCTTTCGCAGATGACAGCGCAGTATCTGCCATTCATATTCATTTGATCGTCGGCCGACATCAACTATGATCGCGGCGACGTGGCAGAATATGAATGATTCGCTAACAGGTGACCTCACGAGAATATTGGAATGGGGTCACGCGAACAGGGTCGATTTCAATTCCCAAAAGAACCAATGCAGCATGCTAACCCATCGCCGTATGCACGATCACGCCACCTCATCTGTTATTATAAACATTGAGGAATCAGAAGCCCTTGATGTTCTTGGCATGAAAATTCAGTGTGATGTCCGATGGACTGAGCACATTTTTCAGGTCTCAAAGGAAGCATTCAAGTGCATAGGCTTTTTAAGGCGGTGTAAAACATACTTCACCCCATCTGATCTCCGCCTACATCCGACCGAAAAAGGAATACAACTCTCATGTTTCAAAGACTATTTTGAAGTTACTCGACCGTGTACAAGAAAGGGCGAAGAAACTCATAGGAGACAGTAGGGTAGCCAACTCTATTCACTCTCTTGAGCATCGTCGCAACTTGGGGTGCGTTTCGTTGTTCTATCGATACTATAATGGGAAGTGTTCTAATGAAATCAGGGAACTTGTTCCCGAAACCCGGTCATTCGCACGCACGACACGATCATCATTAAGAGCGCATCCATTTGTGGTCGATTTGGCGGCGACTCGCACTACGCATTACAGGGAAAATTCTTTTTTTGGCCGAACGGCACGTATGTGGAATAGACTACCCGCAGAGGTGTTTCCTGTCACTTTTGACGTGGGAAGATTTAAATCAAATGTCAATTAACATTACTCCCTCTATCCTCCTTCCCATAACTTAATTTCCTAGTTCCAGCACAATGCATCGCATGTGTAGGGGTCATCTCCTGACTGCCGGTCCAAGAAAAAAAAAATTGCGAGATTTTTTTTTTTTTTTGTATAATTTTTGATTTTGTAGTCAACGTGCAGACTACCATCCATCGTGCCATCGCCACCCATAAATAAAAACAAAGGACAAATTTAGTGAATAAAATATAGGGGGTTTTTTCTATCTCTGTATAAGGTCTGTTCCAGGTGCATAACATAAGTGCCGGAACTTTTGCGAGTGAAAAGAAAATTACTCTCTCAATGTGACAAATTGCTGGAACGCAAATAAAAACACCACAATTAAACATCTTGAAATACTAGTGCTGCTTACTTTCTCAAATAAATTTTGTTTTAGTGATTTTAGACACTTAAAATGCATAATATTTTAAAAGCAAAGAAAGCATTTGCATCATTGGCAACATCCGTAAAAAGTGAATGAAAATAAACTGAAAAAACCAAAATACATTTTTTATTTAATAAAGTGATAATATATGTAATCACAACTTCAAGTTTATTTGAAAAATCTTCCATTTTGCTTTTTCATAAATATTTAACTAAAAACTTTTTTCCTTTGCAAACTTTCTGATTAATTTCTTAGTTTCATATGCAAATAAAAAAACAGCTGATAAGTTAATTCTAACCCGAACTTCCCAAAAGAAAAAGTTCGTGCAACTTTGTACAGGATATGAAAAATTTTACTTTCTTACAAAAGTTGTTATCTGGAACGTTTTTGGGTAAATTTGTGCGAGTTCGGGCACTTTTGTTATGCACCTGGAACAGACATAATGTTTTTCCGAAATATGAAAATATCATGAAATCTCCGCAAGCACAAAATGGCGAACCACTACTTTACAGCGTGCTATAGGTATCAAATTAAAGCGACTTTTAAGAATGGAACTCCTAAACAAATGGAATCATAAACACAATATAGGAGACGCCCCAAAATGGTGAACATGTACATAAGTGCAGGTGGGGGTAGCGCAGCGCACCGGTTTAATCTATTAGATTAATATTAAATGCTATAAATGTTAGACTCATGTTAATTAACTGCAATTAATTATTCAGAAATTATAATAAGCAATAAAAATAATACTAGTATGGGTTGAAACACTAGTTCGAACAGTATGTATCTACGAATATATACATACATACATATGTACATGATGTCCATAGTATGTATTCCTACTCGTATAATAAATAATTGATTTGCATGATTAAGTGACTAATATACGCACCCACAAGTACCTGCCTAGTGTTGTTTATCCTGTAAATATATACGCTTTTAAATTTATTTCTGTTCAGATAAAAAATTTATCGTTCACATGAATTAACGACTGACGTCTTCTTTGTTTACAACTAATAATTAACGCCTATAAAGCGTTTAAGGGTTTTCTTAACCTGACCACCTTCAAAACTTTTAAAACTTTGAAATTGTGGTAGCGAATAAGTCATTAGAAGAACACAAAATGATTCTATTTATAATCATTCTTAGTATAGTTTGAAAAGTGCTCACTTTGGTTGGAACTCAGCTACAAGCGGATATCAAAAATTTAAAATGCTAATTCCGTTGCTCGTATTTTCATTATCATTAGTGCTATTTTATTTTTTGATTGTTTTAAAACAATCGCAATTAAATAGCAATAACATTATTTAATAACTATTTGTATACTATATATTTTTGTTTGTACATATGAAGCGTTAATATTTATCACAAGGCAGGAATATAATATTTCGTTAAATAATATTGTGGTAATTATAATATAATAATGTATATAAATAAATATGTTTGCATAATGTAAATATGAAACTAAATGATTAATTCTGCGGACTTTTGACAAAATATCATAAGTGAAATTGTAAAATTTTGCAGGGGAGCGAAAAAACTATTTAAGTTGTCCAATTTTTTATGTCTTTTTTTACGTTATTGTGTGCCTTTTAAAAAAAATTATGGTATAACTAGGCTAACTTTTCTGTAATTTTACTTTCTACTAAAATCTCTATTAAAATCAAGCTGACAAGAAGTTCAGATAAGTTGATTACTTTTTGTGTGATGTGTATCTCAGAAACTAAAATTCAGAGAAATACTCTGATTGGTTTAAAAAGCGTCTTGTGAGGATTGCTTTACGATTAAAATACTAAGAAATTTTCTTATGCCGACTTATGATCTTTTGTCAAAAGTCCACAAACTTAATTGTTATCTATTAAAATATTTTAAGGTTTGTTGTTCTCAATTTATTTGTTTATGACACGTGTGTAAACCTGACTTTCGCAAACGTGATGATATAACCACCTGTGTATTATTTTGGAATTAAATAATCGTACGGTATAGATTTTATTTTATTGATTGGAAGTCGTTGTACATGGATATAAATTAAGAAAAAGTGACCAGATTGCAGCGATAATTTTTAAATTTTGTATGTTTCAACATCGTTGTCCGCTAGCCGTTGTAAATATACAACGTTGATTTTGTCATGAACTTGGCCGTGATCTTGGTCATCGATATATAGCGATGCTCACCGAATTTATGTGTTCAGAGATCAATAATATCGATCTATTCGATATGTATTTCCAATAAATTGTCGCTATATACGTACATACTTTTCTACAATACAATTTATTCAAGATTCGAAGTTGCAAAGAAAACATTTTGTGACTGTGACATCTGACGGCGAGTGTTAAGCAAGTGACTTTTCTATAATATTAATTTGAGCTACATCAAATCGTTTACCAACGTTAACAAAGTAACTACTTCATACTTGCTCGAGTCCAACAGTAGAGACGTTATTGACGGTATTAGGACACAGAGTCGTCCCAGGCATTCACATTTAGAGGAGTGTCAGTGACGATATAATAGTTGTTGTGTTAATTAAATTTCTTATCTGATCACTCTACATATGTATATTGTAATTGAACCTTTCATTAATTTTCTTCGATCAATTGAAAAAAATTATTATTAGCCTGTCATCTTGATCGCTGACACACTATAAATAAAATTATTTTGGATCTACTCTTTATAACACATAATTGAATGGGTCCCCCTGACTTCAGGTGCGCTAAACCATAGTTGTAAAGATAATGAAGCTTTCCTCGATGTATCCGCTCTCCACGTGTCATCCCTAGCACTATCGCTTTCGTATAGAAGGTGAGAGACTTTCCCATATAAAACAATTATCCTCTGTTTGACAGAACAGAACAGACAAACAGAAAATAAACTTACAAGAAACAAGGAAACTTAAGCCTTTTTCCTTAGTCATCCTGTGTTTCGCAGAATGATAATAATTTTTTCGAGTCGAAATTTTCTCACATACGTCAGTCTGAGTTTAGACGAGCAGTCTTGAGGCGCCTCTAATGTCAAGGAGACGTATTAAATTTTGAAGCTCTCGCCATTTTTGTAGTAGGCATTTTTAGTAATTATTTTATTTCGCCGGTAATGCAGCGTGTTGGTTCTGCAACCAGAAGGACTCGACTGTGCTACAGCGGTCTCCTTCGTCAGTATTTGAGCAATAAAAAAAATTAAATGGCTCCCTTTAGCTTAAAAATAATGCGTCAAAATTAACATCAGATATGCGGCAACTTTACTTTATAATTAAAACGCAACTGTACAGGGTACTGGTCCAAGCCGAAAGCAACAAAAAAACAAAAATAAAAATACGATAAAATAACGATAGTACAAGTTTGCCTGTTCACAATCCCATAAACCCATATCGCCTTTTTTTAAACGATGAACGATACGACTGACCTTGTGGATTGAGCAATTCAGTTTTTGATTTCAAGTGAAACCCGAACGCTTTAAATGTTTAATAAGATGCAGATTATTTATCTAATTATTTAATGTCATATTGTAAAAATTGCAATTTTTTAAAGTTGTTATACTTTTTTTCAGGTGATGAAAGCCCTATGCTACGGTTCCAAATTGATAGCTGGCTATTATGGCGACCGAAAACCTGAACTGGCCAAACGATTTGCCATTGCTAGTTCACGCATATCAGGAGCTCGAGCAACTCTTCGTTTAATAGATGACATACCAATGATGCAATATGCTCTAGAATATGGTTGGGGACAAAATGTAAGTAAAGCTATATTTACATTATATGTAAATAAATATTTGTTATATAGAATGCCACTTTTTAATATGTACATACAATCTGAATACCTTTAAACAATAGCATGTGTTATTTTTTTTATCTTCGACCAGCACTCAGGGGATCCCTACACATGCGATGTATTATGTTGGAACTAGAGAAAGGGGATAGTGATAGAGATGACAGGTGCTAAAGCTTCACGATTTAACGACTCTGCTTTTGCACGTTTTTTGTTTATAGCAGTGTTGCTGCGCCTCTCATGTAAAGTAGACGTATTAAATTTTGAAGCTTTGTTTTTAGTAGCTCTTTCTAGTAATTAATTTGCTATGCTGCTGCTACACGATACCGATTAAGGAGACCGTGAGCAGTAATTATGCCTTCGCCACTGAAACCTTCTGACAACAACTGACACAAAGCCACACTAATGCGAAATATTTTTATGACTTAGTTTGAAACTGCGGTCGAACTCAGGGCTTTTCGGTTTTGTAGTTAACGTGCAGACTACTTCAGCCTCTCTATGTGCAATACATACGAGTACGACACTTTTGATTTTTATTTTCAATTGACTGAGCATCATCAGCTGTTTTGCAATATAATTATATTATGTACATATATATAATTTTATGGTTCGCAAATATGTATATAGATTTATTAAATGCTATTTATGTATTTATGCATATTCGTTTAAAAAACCAATTTTTAAATTAAATTAAAAACTATTAAAGGTGAATATAAATATAATTTGTCATTGTTATGAACTGTTATACAAGGTGGAGCAAAAGTAATGAGCCTATTGGAAAACGCTATAACTTTCCAAATGGCGGCAAATGTCAATTCGCTTTTTACAACAAATGCAGAATACAAATCGAAAAGCCATGAACTGGTTTACTCCGCCAGAACGCGGAATAATTGTTTTCATTTTTTTACACAACAATTCGTAGTTGTGTTGGCGCAGCGTGAATTTCGTCGCAGATTTTCTGGCCGTCCGACACCAACTGGACAAACACTGCGGTGTTTAGCCACTCGCCTTGAAGGGACTGGAACAACACGAGATGTTTCCAAGGCTTAGGGGCCCCGGCACAGTCACTCTGCTGAGAGTATCGCTGGTGCCCAAGATGTGACAGAGTATCCCGGAACACCGGACAGACGACGTGCCACACAATTGAGCATTAGCCAGCTGTTCCCTTACAAAGTGCAGAAAAAAAATTACAGCAAAAGAACATCGGCTGATAACTTTGCCACACCTTGTAGGTTATGACAGATGTACGTAACATGGTATGTTAACATAAAAATGATGAACCTTTAGTAAATCACAGCTTTCGACATACACTTGTGTATAAAACAATGACGTTCTTTGTGACAAGTACATACATATATAATTTGAATAGAGCTTAAATAATTATTTGACAAAAAGAAAAATTGTTTATTTTTAAACGTTTATTTTGTTGTAGTTATTAAGCTTCAGATTGTTATTTTTTCAAAAGTATAATAAATTCTTTGAAAATAATAACTATAACTTCATAATCATAATCACATAACAAAATAAAGTTTAAAAACAGTTCAATTAAAATAGAACAATTTGTTTATTTGAATCAAAAACATTATTTTAATTTTTATGTAAAACAGGAAAGTGATAAAACAATGGCAGTGCTGGGTGTTATGGCAAATCTTGTAGATTTACTTTATTATCCGGTGGAAAAAATATGTTGGTTGTCTGAACATAAAATTATTGACTTACAAAATGCTGACTATTGGGATAAGATTAATAAAGTATTTTGGGTATTAGGAGTTTATCTGAATTTAATGCGGTAAGTAGATATTAAATGTACGTTCTCCTCCAATTAGTTTAATCAAACCTAAAAGTTTAACGCAAGTAAAAAGAAAAATAAAGGAAGAAAAAGGTCTATGGGATAAAGATAATATTTTAACTATTAAATAATTATATTCTTTCTTTTGTTATGATACTACTAGTTTTAGAAATTTACGATTTGGAAGTCTACTTTTTTTTCTTTTCTTTATCTTGGACCAGCACTCAGGAGATGACCCCTACACATGCGGTGCATTGTGCTGGAACTAGAGGAAAGGGATAGCAGGAGAAATGATAGGAGGTGAAGCTTCACTATCTAACAACACTGTTTTTTGCACGTTATTTGTTTTTACAGCAGTGTTGTAGCGTCTCTGATGTCAAGGAGACGTATTAAATTTTTGAAGCTTTGTTTTAGTAGCCATTTCTAGTAATTATTTTACTTCGCCGGTGCTACACAATACCGACGAAGGAGGGCGTTCTGATGTGCCTGTGGATTGCATACAGCTGAAGCTGTTACTGTCCAGTGACCAGTGACTATGCCTTCGCAACTGAAACCTTACGACAACAATTGACACAAAGACACACAAATGCATATAAGAAAAAATGCGAGATGGTTTTTTTATGAGTCTGAAACTGGTGTTGAACCCAGGAAAAATTTCTCGTTTTGTAGTCAACGTGCAGACTACTTCGACCATCGCCACCCTCTTACATGGTTTGAACGTATATATGTAGTTACATATTATATTAAACTTACTCTTCCTCCTAATGCATAACAATATTGTATGCTTCCAAACTTTGGCTTAAACGATAAAACTTCTTTGTTCTGTTTCTTATCTCTGCATGGGTATGCGTAAAACTAATTATTTGTTTGGCTATGATAACTGTTGTCATGTTTCCATACCATTCATTACTAATGAGAGATTTTTCCCATACTGAAAAACAAACTTAAATTAGCATTGGTTATAATGAACAAGAAACAAACAAATAAATATCAATTAGTTCTAGATTAGTCATAAAAATCTCTCAAGTAATATATATCGAAACATTTTTCGTAGATGTAGAAAATAAAGATTTGGACATTCTAAAGTAAAGTAATATAACTATATTAAATAGCGCTATTTATGTATCTAAAATTTGGTAGTATTCATAAAATAAATTTTTTTCATTTTTTTTAACAGTTTTAGAAAAAGTCAAAGATATTTATAGAAAAAAAATAACACATCCGAATTTATCTTATTAGCTTTTGGCTTTAAATACCGAATTCAATTTTGAACACATCCACTTACGTGCACTTAGAGTTCGATCGATCGAGTTTGTAATACTCTTCATTAAGGAGACATCTAAAGCCATACGAAGAATGTTCTGTTTTTCTTTAGAGTTAATTGTTAAGTTTCAAACAGGCTCTAAAAAATCACAAATTAATTTGAAAAAATTTAAATATATTTGTCCACTAATAGTGTATACTTATTTGAGTTAGGACATTTTGTCAAGTATTTGTCAGATAAGTGTATCTGCCAACGACTTATATGGGAAAGTATAAAAAGAAAAATTTTTCTTTCGTTGGATGGTGCGCAACAGGTCTATTGATTTCACATTTTGCATGTCAAAATTTGTTTGAAACCGGTCTCTGTTAAATAAAATAAAATAAATTAATTAGATGATCTGTTTGCATAAATTTATTAAAATTATATATAATTTCGAGTTTTTCCTTATTGGATCCACTATTTTTTAATATGTACATATGTATATTAATAGCATTTCCAAATGTGAATTATTGTAATCGTTAATATCCGGAAAAATAAATTAATTCGCCCTCATTAAAATTTATGGAAAAATAATCTGTTGAAAATGAATAAGTTTGATTTTACTATTTTCTTTTTATAACTTTACACTATTATTGAATATTGAAATGCTTTTTTAGCACCCTACGTAATTTTGGTATAAATCACCAAAAAATTAATGAGATAAACAGTTCCGAGTAAGTTTGTATTTAATAAAATGATTTACTCTTTTATTTTAACTAAGATTTTATTTGATTTGTAGACAATCTCCAGAAGATGCCTTAAAAATTAGAAAACAACGACTGGAAATCCTTTCTTTAATAAGATTATCTTTAGATTTTATACACGCTGGAAGTTATTTACCTAAAGGTTGTGTATGGGGTGGTAAATTATCTACATTTCAAATTGGTGCTGTCGGTACATTGTCAGCGGGTATAGGGATTTATCAAATATTTGCCAAAAGAAGGCTCTACAAATGACATTTCTCTAAAACAAATTTAAAAAGTTATTTACTTTTTGTTTTTTGTATTGTGTATGTTTTGGCTTTGAAGCATGTTTAAAAATATTAATACTCACTATTTTACATTAAAAAGATATATATATGTATGTCTGTATGTACTAAAATGAAAAGCACAGTATAAAACTTGAAATAAAACACAAAAAAACTCTATTTTAAAATAAAATTAAATCAATATACATATCGTTACCTTAATATAGAAAGACCCTAACTAATTTTTGTTTTCAAATCGGGTTTTTTTTATTTCCATACACCAAGAAATTAATAAGAAACTGATTCTAACACATAATCGCGACTACAATACTTAAATTTTTATTTTTTGCTTTTCTTGTTAAGTAAATTATTAGTTAGGACGTTTCTATATAAAAGTATCGCTATGCATGTACGAGTATATAAAAGTGTAACGTGACTGACAGAGTAATCATCGTCCAGACAAAAAAAAAGCTAGAGACTAGATAAATTTGGTATCCAGTTAACTCTCCTGTGTTGTAGATACGCTAAGAAATTTTTTTTCAAAATTCTATGTTTAAAGGATAAAAAAGCGTAAAAACAGGAAATATTACTAATATAATATATCCGGAAATGTATTTTAATCCACAGAAAAATTAAGCGATCAGGTGTCTGGTAATTTTTCGATATTTGTACGTTTTAGGCGATAAACGGTTAAAAAGTAAATTTACATAGTTCTTTGCACGCCAACTTTCTTCTAAGGAATAAACATATTGTTTTTCTTAATATTTCTTCTTGACTTTTACGAGAATTAATACCCAACTCTTACTCTACCAAGTTCTTCTAAGATAAATCTAAATTTTTTCAATCTATTTTATAACAACTATAAAATTCTTGTTCTATGTGTTAATAACTAATTATTATTCAAAATGTAATTTTATTTAAACATACTTCTTTTTTATAAAATTATCAATTTATTACAATTATTATTAAGTACTTCAGTTAATCATATATTTTTTTTTTTGGCGTGTGAGGTAGGGTTGAAAATGCCTTTGCACTTACAGAGACCGTCGTCATCTGCGTCGAGTGGTGTTAACACTAAAAAATTCCCTGCTCCTCCTCTGGGTAGATTCGTTCTCGGGACCGCTTTCCGCATTACTTCGGGAAGGCCCAGAGCGACGGCCGAATCACGACTGCCCTTACTCACCCACGTCTGGGTCCGCTAAGTTTGCAGCCAGGACCATGGTCCCGGCACGTATCGCCTGGTCCCCGTCAGAGGGGCCGCCCTATGGAGCAACGCATCGAGGTCCCTCTTTCTCCGTAGAACGTACCCTACATATTGCGCCACAGCGTCCCAATTGTCCTCGCAATCGAGCATCCTCCCCATCACGCTGGCAGGAGTGAACCCGCCAAGCCGCTGCGCCATTACATTCCTCTCAGTATGCCATCTGATGCAGTCGAAGAAAGTGTGTTCTGCATCATCATCCGTCATACCGCAGTAAATGCAGTCGGGACCATCTGCCCTGCCCATCCGGTACAGTTACTTTCGGAAGTATCCGTGGCCCGAGAGGAATTGTGTCGGGAAGTATTTAACCTCCCCAAATTTCCTCCGAATCCATACTTCCACGCAGCGAATGAGCCTCGCCGTCCACCTGCCGACCGTCCCCGCGGTTCACCGCACAGTTTGGGGCTCAGACCAATAGCACCAACACCAGGGCCCTCCCCCCTCGTGTTCCACGCCCCCTCCGCTCGCGCGCCAAGAGGTCTATGGGTATTTCCCCACGTATCACCAGGACCGCAGCGGCCGAAACCGTGCGGTAAGCCGAAGCTACCCTAAGGGCCGCCGTCCGCTGTACCGCCTCGAGCACCCTGCGTTTGGTTCTCTCATCCAGTACATCGTCCCAAATCTCGCTCCCATGCAGCAAGATCGAATTCGTGACTGCCATAATCAGCCTCCTCTTGCTCTGTGTCGAGCCGCTGACATTCGCCATGAGTCTGCTCAATATGCCAGTCATCTTTGCCGCCTTATTCGCCACATGCCGTATATGGCCTCTAGGGGTCGATTAAAAAATGAATGAATGAATATTGTACTAATGTTTAAATTATATTGTACTCTTCTTAAGAAAATCGTAAATGCGTTTTGGAACTTTTTGGAAATTTGAACATATGAGGGGTAAAAATAGTTCCCCTTTTTTGTACTTATATGTACAGTGATATTTTACATTAATATTTTATTAAGGGCCCCTACCCCTCCATGGAAAATCATTTTAGAAAGTTTTTGTTCTTAGAAAGGCAACAAAAAATTACAAAAAATTGTTAATGCTTTTTAGAACACTATTTAGAACTATTTGGGTTATAAACCCAGGTTCATTGAGTCGCACAAAATTTAGCCGATGTAGTGTACATATTCCAAGTGGGTGGTGCTGCGCCCATGCAATGTGTATATACATTTTTATGTATGTACAGTCGAACTTCTCTATAACGTAGCAGTTGGGGACCGTCAAATTTCTACGTTATAGAGAAACTGCAGAAAATTTTGACTACATTTTTTTTATATAGAAAATATATTTATTACGACAAAAAAAATTGTTTTTACATGAACAAATTAATTTTTTTTTTATTAATACGTATGTACATATGTGACTAAATTGATGCAAAAAATCGATTGCTAAAAACTTCGCAATAGAGAGATTATTTAGTGTGAAAATTCTATTTAGGTCTGAATTGTACGTTACAGAGAGAACTTCGCTATAGGGAAGTTCGTTATAGGGAGATCAAAATGTATGAAAATACTCACAAAAATGTTGTGTTCACGAATTTTATTTGTTATAGAGAA
Organism: Dexiosoma caninum; assembly: GCA_963924685.1. Taxonomy (NCBI): domain Eukaryota; kingdom Metazoa; phylum Arthropoda; class Insecta; order Diptera; family Tachinidae; genus Dexiosoma; species Dexiosoma caninum. The sequence continues at coordinate 91,901,763 of OZ004725.1, forward strand.
TATTTCGTTAATAAGAAGTTCGCTATAGAGAAGTTCGACTGTAATAGAATAAGCATTCAAATTTAGTACATACGGAAATGTTAATACATAATATACAATATCTGTCGAACAGTGGGTGGGATTGGATAAGTGGGTGTGAAATTTTTATTTTTCTTGTTTTATCAAGGTAGTCAATCTTCATCAACATACATATGTAATACATATTATGTATACATAAATGTTATTATTCACGTTATCATCAGGTTCAATAAAGATATTAAACTACATAGTGATTTTGGTGTTGTTTTTAAATGCTTTATTTATTTTGATTATAGGATTTTGAAGATTTTTTGTTTTTATGTATTTGCTCTTTCTTTTAATGTTTACATTTCAAAAAGAAACTTAAATATTCTAGGCTTTTTATATTGTCATTACATTTTAAAATGATTTTCATTCTATTGTTTTTTTTTAACTTTTTAAATTTTTGATTAAATCAACAGAAAGTAAATTGTGTTAATTTTTTATTTTCCATTCCATTAAACAAGTTTTAGTTTTTATTTTTGTTAAATACTTCTAAAAACATAAAGATTTATTTAAAACTTAATAATTTATTAATTAAAAACAATTTAATTCCCTATTTTTTGCATTTGTTTAAATTTTTCATAATTATGTATGTTCTTTTTTTTGCTTTAGTATTTTGTTTTAAGAAAACATTGGTGTCAAATACTAAATATGTTTTATTATTTATTTGTATTCATAGTATTAATATTTTTGCAGCTGTATTTCTTTTTATGCTTTGTTTAATGTTTCTTTTATGTAAATTTATTTATTTTTAATTTAAAGTTGGTGATTTGTATTTTTTGGGAATTTCTTTAAAAAGCTCATATATAAATATATGTATGTATATGTAGGTATGTAAGTATGTACTCATATAATGTTTAATTAAATATTGTTAGTATGTATTTGGCTTTAATAGATAGAATGTAATGTGTTTAATATTTGTTATGATTTTGCCTTTATATTATTCCATTTCCGTTAATGTTGTCGTGTCAATTGTTTATAAATAGTTTTAGTTCCTTTTATGCTTTCCTTATAATAATAATTTTATATACTCCTAACTACATATTTGTTCTGTTCTGTTATTCTAATTTATTTTCTTATATTTTTCATTCTTTTGTTGCAACGCTAAAATGTAGACTTTTAAGCTAAAATAGTTATAGTAATTATTTTTTAAATATTATTGTTTTAGATATTTTAATGTATAATACTTTGTTGTCTTGACTTTGCAACAAATTTGAATTTGGCTAATAATTATAACTTTCAGTACGAAACCATGTTTTTTTTTAGCCAAAATTAAATTAATTATAGACCAGAGAACAACAGCTTTTTAAAAAGTGTTTGATATTATTTAGTTAAATGATTGTTAAGTGTTTTTTTTAATTACGTTGCTAAATTTAAGACTCTTCGATTTTGAGGGTATCCAATAATATGCAAAACAATTATCTATTCCATTGTATGCTGTTCTATAGTTTTATGTATCGGTGATGGGAAATGGGCCTTTCGGTTTAGTATTACAAAAATTTATTTTAGTAATTTGTTCCCGCCTCAGTAACAAATAAAATTTTTAATGAGTTTTCAGGCGGTTTGCTTTAATTCCTCAATTTATTTACTAGGAGAAAATCCTGTCTATCCTCATTTTTCCTTCCCACAAATAAATACAATGTTAAGAGTGTTTATTTGTATCTGACTTTCCTCAAATAAGTTGCTTAATTTCCGTACGAAGTGCAGATAATTTGTGTTCGACGTCTTTTTTGATTGCCAACAATCCACAGGTATTTGGTATGCTATTGCGATGTTATATTATGTTTGCTGGGGCAGGCTCAAGCTGCGTGTGCGTGCACCAAAAAGTTGTAAAACGTGATAGTGAGCCAGTAGAAATCACAATTAACAAGAAACACAGTAACGTGCCAGTTTGCATAACAATATTATTTATTAAATGTTGAGACAGAACGGTTTTAGACATCAAATTAATTTTTAATTTAGTAAGAGTGAGTGTAGCACTGCCAAAGACTGTCCATCTTATGGTAGATTTTCAGATCTATTCAATGGTGAAATAATCATTCAAATTGCTTCAGGGGTTGATGAGTTAAAAAATAGTATAAAAACTGGTGACTAGTCATCATAATTGACCGTATAGAAGTAAATTTTCTATCATTCATAGTTTCTATTCGTCTATGTCAGCTAGTGATCTACACGGTGTGTAACGTTTTAAAAATTTACCTTTTCTTTTGGAAATATATTAATCAAAAGTGGTATAAAGTATAATGGGTTCCCATCACAATGAGCAATTAATAAATAAGAGGAGATTTAAGATGCTTCCGTAGCCTACGGCAAGCGCATTAGTCTATCAACCTGGATATTGTGGGTTCAATTCCCACCTAGACCCTGAGTGTTTCGGCGGGCACGCTAAAATCTACGCAGATTTGTGTTGTTTAAAAAAATTAAAAAAATGAAAAAAGCAAATAAAACTCAAAAAATTGGAAAAATATGTTGTGAGAGTATCGAATTTGTTAGGGGTATAATACGGTATTTTTTAAAGTCAAATAGTATCAAAAAAAGTACGATCGCATCAACTTTCCCGTCAGTGGTATGTATTTGAAATTTCAATAAAAACCAAGTAAAAGTTTTCAATTTCTTAAAGCAAATATGTGTGCATAATTTGGTGAATATTCATTTCATAACTTTTATTTAACTTTTTATGACATAGTAAATTTGAAAAACCAATTGGTAAAATTGTCAACACTTTAATTGGTTCTTGGGCAATTCTACATAGTACTGTATCTCTCGCTGTATCTCTGATGTGAAAATATAGCGAGTTTTGCTCTTTGTGGGGTTTAAATATTTTACGGTAGTTCGTGAGCGAGCGCATCTTTTCCCATGAAAAAGGGTGTAATTTATTAAAATAAATATAGCAACTCAAAAGTGTGGCAGCTCTTTCTATATATCAACGGAGCATACATGCACAACGATTTTGCTCATGTTTTTTTTTAGTGCAAACGGAGCAAATGAAGCAAATTGCAAATACGTACATTTTGTTGTTGTGTTGTTAAAAACGATGCTTTTCTGCGCACATTTGCATCGTTTGCACCTTATTATATTTATTATTAAAAAGCTAATAAATCAACAAAAAGCACTTTTTCATATTAAGAACTTAAACTTGAAGTTTGATGCAGGTATTGTATTAGTAAGAAAGATAAAAATTGCCAAACTAGAATTTCATAATATGGGCACTAATGTCAATGCAATTTCAAAGCAGAATTCTTAAATATCACAGCAACAAAAATTGCTAGTCTGAAGAGGGAGAGGGTCATGTTGTTCGCGCATAAAAGTGATTTACACATATCTTTCCGAAATATTTATTTGGTTCATATACACATAACGTCACCTACAATGGAAAGGGCCTACCATAAATTAAAAAATTTACAGGAGAGACAAAAAATTAAAAAAATTAAAATTGTAGTTACAAATATGATTTTTCGCAATATCATGCAAATAAAATAATGAGTTTATATTTCTATACAAAAAATAAGGGCAATATTTTAGAAAAGTACTGCATACTGCATTTTTTTTTAATATTTTTGGCACATTTTTGAATTGTGAAACACAATAATTTGTTGTTATGACCATTTGAATTTCTATAATAAAGTCGTTATTTTTAAAAAGAGGAATCTAAAAATTTGTCAAGGCGTGTGCCTTGTTGCGCCAATATCCGTTAAAAACTCAGTTTTGAGTTTTTTCGTAGTTACGTTCTTTTGCATTTCAGGTGACGATATGTACATACATACGAGTATATTAACAACTTTAAATTTTTGCCACTTCAGCGAAAAAAGTAATTTCCCCCATAATTTTCAAGCAACTGTTTTTTATTCTTCATTTAAGAGCAGTCGCTGTGTAATTATATTTTCTATTTCGAATGCTCATCAATGTATATTTAGTGCATATTATTGAACACCCAAAATATTTTGCTCTTATTTTAATAATTTAATATTAATCTATATTAGCACGTTGAAGCTGTTGAGCGGCTTGTTTGTATTTTTTCGTATATGTATATGTATGTATATGTATATTTTATTAATTTATAATTATTCTTTGATTTCTTTGGAAGCTATACATAATTTCTCAATTTTTTTTTTTTTTTTTTTTTTTTGTTGAATGGCACTGCAGTTTATTTTTTGTTTTTAATAAGGTGGGAAAACAATTTAGAATATATTCTTTATTACTAATTACATAGATATTAAGGCAAATTCTCAATTTTATGTTCAAAGCCACGCGGAAACCTAACATTAACAATATTTATCGTAATAATGAAATGATTTCATCGATTTGTCATAAAATTGGGAATATTGCGAGTTCGCTTTTATATTAATATTTAAAATCTAGTTAAAACTATGAATTTGATTTATTTGTATGAAAATATTTACTTAACATTTTTCATTCTGTCCATTTGTCTTCCTTTTTTTGTATTTGTATGATGTACATATATGTATGTATGTATATTATATTCAATAGTTTTTTCATTTGATCGTAATATTGTATGTATTTCAAAAAGCATATCTGAGAACAATTCAACAATGTAAATGATTTTATATATTATCTTTTTGTTTTAGATATTGTTTTTATAAACTTTAATTCATACATATATTAAGATATTGTTCATATAAATATTTTAATTTATTTTAATTCCTTTATCTTTTATGATGTACATATGTACATATTATGTACGTAAATTATGTATGTTCTAAAAAATAAGTAAATAAATTCTGATTGCAAGTATGTATGTACCTTTTAAATTGTAATTTTTATTGTATGGAGATTATTTTAAAATATAAATTTTCTTTTTAAAATATAATTTTTGATTTCTAAAAATTATATCCTACGGAGTCAATTTGAATATTATCTATCTATCAATTCAAAGTCCCTAACGAAAATATTTATTTTATTTAAAAATACAGGAAGTATTTTTTGAAATTATTCGATAACAATTAAGTTTTGTCATTTAAAAAATTTAGAAGTGTTATTTGATATCTTTGTAAAATACAGTAATAATTCGATTCTTACACACAACGAAAAGCCGGCATTGCACATGTTTCGTTGTTCTCCCAAGAGCCGAATATATTTATGTCAGAACAATAAAATGACTTATAATGATTGCAATTAATTTTGTGAGTAAAGTTATTATTTTATATTTTTTTAATTGTAAGAATTAAAATAATGTTTAATTTTTGCTTGCTATTCTTTAATTATCAACATTGAACCGCGATTATGTTCTCTGCTCAAATTGCGGTATAAAACTAAATCTCTTGAATGTTTTATTGCTTATGCAAAAGAAATAAGCAAAAAAGCATTTCAGGGCTATTATGAAGGAAAAACATTGTAATACACAGAATTCAAAACTTTTAACTTTTTCATTCTAACGGCTCAAGCCACAGCCAAAAAAATCATATTTCTGAAGCTGTTATTGTTGGGCGGTCTACAGCCCATATTTGGCTGTGAAAGAAGAGAGAGAGAAGAATATATAAAAAGAGTAAATTATATTTCACATACAGGGATGGATAAAGCTGGCTACACCTATACGAGCACATTTCATGCCACATGAGTTTCAACCACAGCCGAAGCCTTTAAAATTTTAATCAATGTCTGAACTGTTGAATATATTACAGCCGCAGTACAGCTAAAAAAGATTCGTATGTCTGAAGATGCTATTTTGTTGAAAAATGTTTTTTTATTGCTTTGGCTGTTTGGCAGGCAGCTTTTAGAACGTTGGCAATAGTAGTATAGTAGAAAGAGCTTTTTAAATCACAATTGTACGGTGTGAATTTTTTTATTCTGGTAGGGGCTGCGGCAATATTGCGGAAATTAAAGCTATCAAAACCACCCATTATGTGCGAAAATCGCTTTACTACTGTAAGTAAAAATATATACATAAATATATATAAATACAATATATGTATATAGGTTTTTAACTGAAAATTCTGCCTTTTCCATATAAAATTCAAGTTTTGAAAATTTATTGCAGGACTTTCCCTATGAAATTGAGGGTTTTCAAAATGAAATTCTCAGTTTTTCTAATCAAATTCAGGCTGTGAAAAAATAAAATTCTGACTTTTCCATAACAAATGCATATCAAACACATCTGCAAACATCATAGTGTTTCCAACGGAACGAGAAGGCAACGTATCTTTAATAGCAAACACCTATAGTTTTTATAGAATTCTCGAAGAATTCATTTATAAACATCAATAAGAAATTACAACTAACACACTAACTGTTAGATATTAAGAATGAGACGAATCATACTTTAATCTTTCTTTCGCCATATTGTCCAATGCTGAATCCAATTGAAACTGGTTTTTCTAAATCTAAGTTCAAAGGTTGAGATTTGTTGGAGGATCTTCTAAATATATATTTATCTGTGAGAGCCATAACTCCTGGAGATTGCAGCAATTATATTCTGGATATGGCTGTTTCTGAACAATGAATGAAATTAAATGAAATTGCAGGTTCTATTTATATATATAATATTTATTTTTATTTCGATATTTTGCTACTCCTTTGTGTAGCTTCTTCAGGAAAATTAATAAACAAATATAAATAAAATAAAATAAAAAAATATAATATAAAAAAAATAATATGAAATAAATAATATAAATATATAATAATATATAATATAAAATAAAAAAATATAATATAATATAATAAATAAAAATAAAATAAAGAAATAAAAAGCTACACAAAGGAGTACGAAATATCGAAATAAAAATAAATATTATTATTATATAAAACGGACCTGCAGCTTAAATAATTAGTGTAATTAATATAAAAAGAGGTCAAAAAAATAGAAAAATTATTATTTGATATTTCTCACTAATTAAAAAATTTTGAATTTGATTTTCAAAATCTTGAATTTGGCATAAAAAATTCTGAAATATGTAGTTTTATAGAAAATACTTTTTAATTTATTTAAAAGTAATTATAAATTAGAAATATGTATGTATGTATGTAGTTTACGTAAAAATATGCTGAAATTAAAATTTAAGACTGTACGAAAAAACCGAAAACAGTTTAAAATAAAAACGTTTTAAATATCTTTATAAGCATTTTGTTTTAATTTATATAAAATGTTCTTTTAATATGTTAATTTAGTTTTTATTGTAGGTTTTTGAGTATGTAATAATATTTAATAATTAGAATACGTAATATAGATTTTTATTTCTTTGTTTTTAATCATTTATATATGAAATTTAATATGTATGTATGTATGTTGTTTTTGTTTTCTAAAAAAATTGTTAAAATTTTATATAGTATTGCCAGGTTAAAATATTTAGTTTTGTTTTCATATTATCGTTTATAAGTGGGAAGCGTTTGATTTTGGTTCCATATTGTTTTAATACTTATTCTAGGGATTTTTGTTTCCTAAATTTGAGTTTATAATTGGTCTTAGGGCGTTATTTAAAGAACTTTGTTTAAATATAATAAAATTTTTTTTAAACAAAGTTCTTTGAACAAATAATTTTTTTTTTAATTCGAATATATTATATTTGAATATGACTAAATTATTTTAATTAGTTTATAGCTTGAAAGTAGAAAAAGCTTTTATAACATATCCTTTTCTCTTTGTATTATTAATTTTGTAAAATTCCAATGAGAGAGTGTATAAAATTTTTTCTTATTATTAGAATATTTAGTTAAAAATTTTCAGCTTTAATAAATTGCTTCATTTTATGTTTTAAAAAATAAATTTTTATCTCTTAAGAAGTGTTTTGGTTTTAAAATTAAAATTATATATATTTAAAAATAATATTAAAATAATTATTTCTCTTTTCGTTTTAATAAAATATTAAAATTTTTTTTTTAATATTAATACCATTTAAAAGTTAATAAAAATTTTAAGAACAATTTCCTTTGTCATTTTGTTTAAGTCTATTTTTAATTGCCAATTTGTTTTTAATAATTTTGAAGCGATGTAATGGAGTTTTTAGAGAATTAGCCAACATTTTAAGTAATAATTTAAGATTTTCAATTTAATAATTAATATATTTAAAAGATGTAGCAGATGTGTTTTTGTTTAAAAAATAAATAAGTTTATTAAAAAAAAACTTTCAATGAGTAAGTTGTTATACATTATAATAATAATAATTATTATTAATGTAATATATCGTTTAAAAACTTTAATAAAATAGTGTAATACTACATATGCCTCTAGGAGCTGAAATGGGGCACTGTTCTTATAATAATTTGTTCAATATTTCATTCATTTAAACTAAAAGAAATCATAAATAAGGTTGTGATAATGATATAGCATATTACATATTTTTATTCAAATTTAAAATCGATTTAATACCAATCTATGAATGATATATTTTTCTGACTAATCATTGTATTATAAGAAAATGGCAAAGTAAATCATATTACAGTGGAGTTCGGGTATGACGAACTCCGTGGGTACGGGGTATTTTGTTCGTTATAGGCAAAAATCCTTATAACAGGACTAAATAATTTTGTATTGTTGACAATGTGGACTTTGATAATTCCATATATTTCACTTTTTTTTCGTAAGTGCTGAGATTTTTAGTTCTGTGATTTTAAATTTATTATTAATTTTTTAACTAATAATAATTATAGTGTTACCAAATTGGTATAAATAAGTTCAAGTTTCAAAATACGCCAGGCAAAATTGTTATTTTTTGTTCGTTATAACCGTATAAATTTCCTTGCATTTTTGTTTATGGAACTAACAACCAGTTCGTTATAAACGAAAATTCTTTATGACCGGAGTTCGTTATAATCTTACTAATTTGTATGATATATGAACTTGTTCGTTCTAAGCGAAAATTCGTTATAACCGAACTCCTCTGTAGTATGTATTCATTATGATGGTATGCGCATATTTGAAAAAATAAAAATATACAAAAAATGGTAAAAAATTTTAACTTAACTTTTAAAATAATGAGTTTTCCACAAAAATTATAACGTCAGTCCTGTGTCCCTGTGTCTGTGCTTAAACTGCCTATTTCTGCCGATACTACGTCCTATCAATGCGTTATAAATCTTAGTAACAGATATGTTGGCCGACTTTCTAAAACCATCTAGTAAATCATTACTCGGCATAATGCGTATGCAATGCAAAGTAATTCTGTTTGACATGTGTTTTAAACTATGACATAAAGGATTTCTTTGCATACCAAATGAAATTCATTCCAGATTTTGAGAGCTGATATGCATCAAATTCGATTAGGAACATTATGCATTGCCAATAATTTCACTTGCGCGTTTACAAAGTCTGCCATTTATTAAAATGTTGATTGATATTGGCGCAAATTTTTTTTTTTAATTCATTAAAAGTCCTTCATTGAAAATTCTTTTTATTTGTGAATGTAATATTTATGATGTAATTAATATATGTATGTGTATCGGTACATATGTATGTATACTAATTAAAGGTACTGGATTTTATATAAATTTTTCTTGTTTAAATGCAAATTGTGTTTACATAAGACTTCCAATAAGAACTATGGAGACTATGCTCAATTTATTTAAAAACTGCTAATTCTTTAAAGTTAATGAAATGATTATCAATTTTAAATATGCCTTTGTTTTACATTTTGTTTTATATGTGGGATTTAATTTTTATTCCTTAATATATGTACATATATATAATAAGTTAAATGTTCACTTATGTTTTTTTTTTATATTATAATTCAGCTAAAGCACCATATTTTTAATTAATAATTATGTATGTACGTATAAACATGTTTTATATTTTCTCTTACTTAACAATTTTAATAAAAATCTTAAATACTCGCATAATAATGATTTATTACTTTTTAAAAGTTACTGGTAAATCGAAAGTTCAATTCTAGATGCGTATATGCGTACGTAGTTATACATACATATGTATGCATATGTACATATATATATATACATGCACACAAATGTATACATGTACGTGACACAAAAATTGTTCCATTGAATTTTCCATATTTTTGCAGTATTAATAATTTTTTATTAAAATTTGTAATGATTTATTTTTATTTTATTTACTATGTATGTACTCGTATGTACGTAGTACGATAGTTTTACATATTTATTATATTGTAATAAATTTTTCGTTTTTAACAACTATTTTTCTATTGTTTTTTAATGATTGAAGCGAGTTTTTAGTTTTTGTTCTAGATTTTAATAAACATATTTGGATTTTACAATATATCATTATATATTTAATATGCTTGTATTTAAATATATTGTTCTTTAAATGATGATATTTTCAACCAATTTTAAAAATAATGGGCAACCTAAAACTACAACAGAAACCAGAGTTAAGAGGCATTCAGTTTAAACTTTCTCATTGTTTTTTATTTTTTCTTTAGGTCATGGAGGTGGTTGTTAATATTTTCATATTTTTAATATACATATATAGTTTTTTTTTTGTTAAAATTTTCGATTACATTTATTTTTACTACCGTAAAATCCCTGTATGTTGTGGATTTAAAAATTTCATATTTTTTTGTTTCCTTTTTTCTTTTACTGTATTTTATTCTGCATAGGTGTACGTATGCATTTACATATGTACACTATATGTATGGGTGAATGTTTATGTTAGTACATTTTTTTTTTATTGTTCGTATTGGTAATTCTTTCTTGAGCGAATGAGATATATAACATGATAACAATAGTTTATAGCGATTGTAAAATCATAAATATTTTTAAATGTCTATGCTAAATGTTATATGTATTACAAAAATGTAAAAATTAAAGAGAAAGGGTTGGTAATACAGTATGTATGTATATGTAAGTCAACATTAATATAAGGTTTTGAAATATACTAAATTTATTCTAGATACGCCCACTGTGCATATATAGTTATTACATTAAAACGATCTGTCTGTATTTCTTCAAAATATATTTAATGGTAAATACTGATGTATTTTGTTTCCTATTGGTAACGACTTTTTAAACTGCTCCTAAAATTCGATAATGATAGATTGTCAAATACTCACAAAGAGGCGATTACATTTGTTGCCTCTGCCCACTTTGGAGAAAGTTATAAAACGGTGTTATAAAAAGTGGTTTAATTGCTTTCCAAAATGTAAGCAGGCACCAAGAAATGCTAAAGGAAAATACATTTGAAAATCTATAAATAAAAGGCAAATTAGTGTGTAAAAATCATAATAAAGCTAAGGAGTATAAAGTGCACTGTTAAATAAAGAAGTAAAAATTAATTTAAAACGAACAATAGCTGGAGATAAAATTATAAAATCTATTAATATTTATACAAGATAATAAAAAATGAAATGTAAAACATTTTGTTAATGTTGTCTGAAATTTAACAATATTTTGAATCATATTCTTTATACATTTTTTATGACACATGTTATGTAAAAATTTTTTGTATATTACTTTCATAAAGAAAAGAAATTTATATAAAATATTTAAATTTCCTGAAGATGTTAACTAATGGTTAACGAAATATTGAAACAAATAGAAAATAAGAATAAACCTTTAAGCTTTAAAAAGAATAGAGAAATATTTTATATAAGAATAAGTTAAAAAAAATAAGGATTAAAAAAAAATATATAAGTAATAAAAATTCCTTTTTTTGTCTTCTGAAACGACATGATAAAAATTAAGTGTTATAAATTAAATATTAAAATTTAATTAATAAAATTTTTCTGATAACTCATCAATGTGTTGGAATCACTGTAACCATGGGGATTTGAAAAACAAATTTTTTTTTTTTTTTTTTTTTTTTTTTTTATCTAGGACCAGCACTCAGTAGATGACTCCTACACATGCGAAGCATTGTGCTGGGAACTATAGGAAAGGGATAGTAGGAGAAACGACAGGAGGTGAAGCTTAATTAATTAATTTGCAGCTCTGCTTTCGCACGTCCTTTTGTTTTTATACTCGTAGCAGTGCTGAAGCTTCGGTTTAGTAGCTGTTTTTATTATTATTTTACTTCGCCGGTGCTACACAATACCGATGAAGGAGGGCGTTCTGATGTGATTGTGGATTGCTATCAGCTGAAGCCGGTATTGTTCAGTGACCAGTGACTATGCCTTTGCCACTGAAACCTTCCGACAACAACTCACACACAAAGACACACTATTGCACATCAGAAAAATGCGAGATGTTTTTTTATTTTCATAATTTTTAGTCTGAAACAATGTAAATAATTAGAATCAACAAAAAGAAATCGTATTCTAAAACGAAAATAATTTTTTTTTGTAAAATAAAATCGAAAATATAATTTTTATGTGTATACATACTCGTATATCAATGGCAGCGCAATATTTGAACAAAAAACTGTATACTATGTATACTAGGGTGTCCCAAAAAATTTTTTTTTCTGATTTTCATAGGTGCTTAATCAAAATTTAAAAGCTTATAGGGTAAAGTATTTTTGATTTTTTTTAAAGAATTTTCGGAATAGGTTTAGAGGTCGCGCAAATAGAGTTTTCATAAAAACTCGGAGTTTTCGGCCTTTTTTCATAACTTGACTCATAACTTGGTGAATAACCACGGGTTTCTTCACTCCTGAGGACACAGTTTTAAAGAAAAGTATCCAAGCTTTATTCCTGTGTGAAAAATTTATAAGTTTTGGTGATGAGTTTGCTCATTTAGATACCCTAAATTACAATTTTCCGTAATTTTTTAAAAAATTTTTTTAAATAACGCTTTACAACTTTTTAAGTTTCAATGAAAACGAAAAAAACTAATCATGCAGTTTGAAAGACAAATTAATTCTAATTAATATAAATACAACAATTTTTAAATTAGTTCTTCCCGTTTTTATCTTTATACCCAGTATATGAAATTATAAGCTGTTTGCCAGTTCACCAATCATACCCAATCAACAAAAAAAAAACTTTTGTTTTCTTCTGTGAAAAATCATTTATTAAGGTTCTTGCGATGTAGATCTATACCTTGCAATAAATTCTGGAAATCAGTTTCAGAAGTTGTGACATTAATATAAGTATTAGCCAAAGGCACACCCGTTCTGCCACATCATTTACCACTTGTAAATGTTGAACTTCTTTCTTTGCATCTTGAAATGGAAGGTTGAATTACTTTTCCGAACAAGCTCTTCATGTCGCGCAAGAAATTACCTCGTTTTTTCGTCTCGATTTCTTTTTTTCTAGACTTACTCTTATTTAAAACTATCCACTTCGAATGTAATTTTATGATTTCACGAGAAATGTTACGTACCTCTTGGCTTGTTTCCCACATATCTTTAAAATTGTTTGCTATTATTCTGGCACTCTTTGTGACAGTATATTTTTGCATTAGATGTAATTTAAAAAATCTTTGCAAAATTTGCATTTTTGTCGGTGGTTTGGAGGGATCAAGGGCATCAATAATTTTTCCCACAAGCCACACATTTCTTGTTTTCACAAAATTCATATCTATTTTGAATAAAATTACACATTTTTGCACTAACCAAAAAACAATAAAATAAAAAAATTCTTACCGGTACGTCGACGAAAACTTTTATATATACAAAGAACTTTTCTATTTGATTCGTCGGTCAGCTAACTCAAAAATTTTTGTTATGTAAAATCGTATAACGGCAATATTAAAGCGGAGAATACACATAAAATAGAAAGTAAAAATGACAGCGTGTATCGATTTAGATCAATAAATGTCAGAAGTTAATGGCAGTTAAAACCCCAATGTTATAATCTTGCCAAATCTATTATTCATTCAATCCCTGAAGATATTGGGATAAATCCAATTAAACGGCGGATTAAATTGAAATGAAATAATATTTTATTTATTCGCAGAAATCACCTTAAAGACCCAACTATAAAAATTTATGGAAATATACAATAATTATAACGAAAAAAGTATCACCATTTTTAAGGTACAAACTATAAAAATAGTGTAACTCGTGAACTATAGGACCAAATTCAATTTTTCTTTTTCTTAATTGTTTAGAACTTATCCGTGTTCAAAAACGCGTCACTAGTTTTTATACCTTCCATATAAATTTGAAAAGTAATAAACCGTTTTTTACAGAATTTCTTAAAAAATTACAAAAATACTTAATATGTGGAATCGTAATGGACAAAAATATTGCCGGAACTTAAAGTTTTGCATATGGAAATAAAGTTTGGGAAATTTCTTTAGAAATATTCGGTCAAAAAATTATATCAACGTGGTGATTGACAAAGTTATGAGTCAAGTTTTAAAAAAGGCAGAAAAACCAGATTTTTAACAGAGACTTGATTTGCGCGACCTCTAAACCTCTCCTAAAAATCTAAAAAAAAAATCAAAAAAAGCTTTCAAATTATGCTTGAGCCTCTGACAAAAAAATTTTTTGGGACACTCGAATGTATACTGTATACTGCATGTGTGTATTTAAATTTAGTGAAGACACGCTAAATTTCATTTAGAAAGTTTTTTCGAATTAATTCGTATATAAAAAAAACCAGCCAATAAATAATATGCAACAAAATATTTTTTTTTGTATTAAAAGAATATGTATATTATTTAATAAAAATAAATTTTTATAAATTTCTTTAAAAATTAAATAATTTATTATAAATAATACAAAACTTTCTAAGCCCTAAAAATTAAAAGATTTTTAACAAAATTGCAACTTCAAAAATTCTTTTTTAGCAAGCAAAAGGAAAAACATCATACAATTAAAGTGGGAAAAATAATAAAAAAAAGAAAAATATTATTTATATCAAATTAACACGCTACACTATACATAATACAAAATACACAAATAAATCATATAAAATGAAAATTCAAACAATTTTTTTCATGAAATAAAAAATTGAAATCTTCTTATAAGAATAACAAAATAAATTAAATAACCATAAAAAATCTAGTTAAAACTAGATAAAATTGTATTGATCAATATTTTATATTAAACAATACTGCTAATTAAATATGAAATTTCTTTAAAATAAAATTTCAAGAAAATAGCCATAAAACAAACGTATAAACAAATTATATAACAAATGTAGTAATGGAAAAACTCAAATCATAATATTTTTAAACAATATTGCTTGTAAATTCTTTTAAATTAAATATTTTTTCCACTTTTGCTCTTTAAATACAAAATGTGCATTTTGGAAATTAAAAAAAATTCATTTTAAAACTCCTAAAATTTAAAAGAGTAATAATAATTGAAAGCCAGGTCTCAATAAAATAATGCTGATATGTTGTGGTAATAGGAATTAGAGATGAGTTAATGATTTTAGCCCTTACAAGTTAATAATTACAGCTCATCTCTAATTAATTACATTTATAATGATCATAATGACGAATGCAAAGCCAACGAAATGGAGGAGCCAAACTAAACATAAAATCAAGTAACATTTTTATATAAAATTACAGAGAAAAAAACACACGCACATAAAATTCGAAAATAACAAAAGCCGTCTCAAATTATTTAAATAAACGATGTGGTATGGAGTAAATTATTCATTGTTACATAAAGTAAATAGCGTACGCGATTCAAGATTATTAAGTTACACGGAATATTTCATAATTATTTTCTCATTTGCTTTCTTTTGTTCTCCTATAATTTTTTGTTTTTTATTCAATTCCGTCTCATTTCTTACCGGAAATAGTTTATAAATGAAAAGCATTTTGTATTGTTTGATTTTGTGTTAGTATTGGGTGCTGCTGCTGCTGATGGTTTTTTGATGAATCTTGTTTATGGGATATAGAGGACAATAAATGCTGATGCTGGTGTTGTAGCTGATGTTGCTGGTGATGTGTCGGTTGGTTTTGGTGTTGTTGGCCACCGTGCGAATTAAGCGAAGCCAATGAATTTGTCGAAGAGGCAGGTCCAATGCCCACTAAAGTTTGCGATTTTGAGTTTCTAGTTAGTGGTTTGTGATATTTTACAGCATCTGTTGAATGTTGCCATTGCCAGCAAGTGCGACAGAAATATCTGATTAAGATGATATAAAAAAAATCTCTTTTAGCTTTACATTACACTAGTTGTTTCTAAAGGCTCAGTTACTCTACTGTAATGTGTATAAATGTACATGCAGTTGCATCAAACCAGAATGTTTGATGTATGAAAACCTACAGACCAGAACTAAATCTCAAACGAAAAACACTTTGTATGGGTATGAAAAATTAAGAAAATGCAGAGAATTTTTGAGAGCTAGACGCCCTGATTTATGAAATACATATCTGACCGAAATGATCATCGAACTGTTTAAATTAGAATTTTATTATATCGTTACGTGAAATTTGTAAGCATTTCCATAAGTTTTCACAATCAATTATGGTTTGATTCAACTACAGGGTGGCCCAAAATGACCGAATGGGGTTTGAGTTGATAGAGCCATTGTGTCTCTCCCAGTGTGAGCTGTGGCTCTATCCTGTTGGAATCATACCTGCTTATGATTTTCCACAGCTGGCCTTAAAATATTTTCCAACATTGTTCGGAAGCGGCCATATCGTCTTAATTTTCAAAAAAATATCAGCCAATTGAACTTTCCAACGAAACTCCGCAGTAAACAGTACACTTAAGTGACTAAAATTCTCGCTATTGAACTACTCTTGGATTTTCCGTAGACCTTTTTGCCTATTAACGAACCCATTCAATTGGAAATGGGCATCGTCGCTCATAACTAAATTACGAATAAAATGTTGATTTTTTTCTGAAATAAAGGTCAACGAATTTGGCACGTTGTTCAATTGTGTACTGTTTCATTTTAAACTCTCTAATTCTTCTTTACAAAATACTGAAAACAAAAAAAAAATATAATAAAAAAGTTATAAAGAATTCAAACACCTTCGCTCCTTTTGGGTCACCCTGTACATATTAATTTCTACACATTATAGTCGAGTAACTGAGGCTTAATACTTTTTATATTCCTGGGTAACAGGAGTTTCCAAAATATAACATAAATTGATTACAGTTGGTCAATGACATGCTTCAATTAGAGCGTCAACGTTCTAGAAGCAACTGTAATGCTAACTTCTGTTCAGTAAAACCCATCAAATATAAATGGAAAAGCCTTAAAATAACTAAATTGCAGTTAGTTTTCCATAATGTAATTTTTTTTTATGCTTTTCCAATTGCAAGGCGTTGGCGTCCCACTATTTGGGTTTGTTTCTTACAATTTATATGATCCTGAGAATATTTATTTTCGGCTTATGAAGAAATTTATGAATTGAATACTCTATTGTAACTGCCGTATACATAATTTTTTTTGTATTTATGGAAGGTATATTGATAGAATTTGTCTGTTAAACGTTTTATAGATCAAAAAAATTGTTTATGAATACGGCAGTAAATCTTTATTAAATCGAAAAAAAATTTTTTACTCATTCGTCAGAATTTATGGCGATTTTCATTCTCGGAAAGATACATTGAACATTTCACTTTATTTATTAAAAGCATTTGCAGTTTATTATTCTCATTTAAAGTGCTATAAAATGGCTTTATAGCTGAACAAAAAGTTCAAATATTTTTAATAAATGAAATGAAAATGCTTTCCAGAATGAAAATTACCATTAAGGTGAAAGTACATAACACGCGTTGCGGTCGGCGAAGCACTACATACTTCTGTCATTTCATACAGAAAGTTACAAGCAACGTTCGCAACACTTCCAACGCGTAAAAGTTGGGCGACTTTTAACTTTTAAACGCGTTACTTATATTTTGTAGCAGCGTTAACTTTTTTATTTTATAAATGCATAAAATTATTTTACCTGAAACAAGATAGTTCGCGACAATAATATGGTCCGTGTTGTACACCACATATTGAACATAATGAATCTTCAAGATATGGATCAATTTGCAATTTTTTCGTAAATTTTGGTGTTCGAATTTCAATAAATGCTGCTGAAACTGCCTTCATGTATGAGCGATTGTTATTAAAGGTTACTCGTCCTGAACCAATGGGGTATTTATATTTGTCAGTATCAATACCTAGAAGAAATAAAAATTAACATTCAATTAGAAATAAATTCTCATATTTATTAAAAGGCGTTAAAATTTCACTTTATTAAGTATATTTTTTTTTACAAATTTAATTTTATTATTACGAATGTTAAAGTTGTTTAAATAACGCATAGATTTCGCAGTAACGGTGTGTTCTTCACCACTGCAAACCATGGAATGGGCATGAAAGGCCTGCTTGTTGGATTTTTTAAACCCCTTGTGTGCATAATACGAAATGGGCAGCATCATGGATATGCGAACTTCCTCTTGGTTTTTCAAAAAAAATCAATTCACAAATGTCGATCGTTGCAAATAAATGCTAAACGGTTAAACGAATAAATCAAGGTGGCGCAAAATTAATCATCCAATTTTGTTTTTAAATAACTTTTTTACTAAATAAAAACAAATAATTTTTTGTGGTGGAAATCTTTATTTGGACCTGTACAATTTTTTCTGTTAATTGGAAAATATGATATCAGCCAAGTGGCTGCCGCCATTATTGATACACATTTGTGACCGTTTTATCGCATTTTCCATATTTTTCTGCTATATTTCTGGTGATAACTGATCGAATATTCTCCTTAAGAGCTGCGATTGTCCCCCAAAGAAAGAAGTTTGGAATGGTTCAATCGGGCCATCTTGTAGACCATGCCAAATCGTCAAACCTGAAGATTACGCGACCAGGAAATGCTTCCTTCACAATCTCAAATGTGGCTCCTGCTGTGTGTGAGGGTGCACCGTCTTGTTGAATCCACATGTTTACCAAGCCCCTCTTATTAAATTCCAGCAGTAAGAAGTCGCTTATCATGGCCTTGTAGCATTTGCGTATAATGGGTAACTGCATTGCCGATGGCGTCCTCACAAAAATAGGGTCCAATCACTCCTTCCGCGTAAACACCGCACCACACAGTAGCCTTAAGTGGGTGCAACGGCTTTTCGTACATTACACGCGGATTTTCGGTGCCCCAGAAATTAAGATTTTGTTTATTAACGTAACCGCTAAAATGAAAATGCGCCACGTCGTCATGATGATTTTCAACTGAAAATCGTATTGTTCGTTGTTGAGATTGAGAATGCCTCTACAGTAATTCGCACGGGACTGACGTTTAGCAGGCATTAACTGGTGCACTGTTTGCACTTTGTATGGGAACATGTGTCTTTCACTAAAATTCGCTGTATGGTCCGCCTGGTGACGCCGAATTGCGTGGCACGTCATCTGGTTGATATTTTTCTCCCTTACCATTTGCAAAAGCTATTACATATTACGATTGGGTAATTAATTTTGCGCCACCCAGTATATAAATAAAAGTGTAAAATTCGAGAAAAGGTCAAACAATTCCACAATTTTTTTTTTATATTTTTGTTAAACAACACATTCCTTTCACATATAAACCACAGAGTAAATTTAAACATTTTTTATGGCTAAAGCAGTTAGCGCGTTGACTGCAAAACCGAAAGTCATGAGTTCGAGCCCAACAACAAAATCTAAAAGCAAAAACATTTTGCATTTTTCTGATGATCATTAGCGTGCCTTTGTGTCAGTTATTGTCGGAAGGTTTCATTAGCCAAGGCATAGTCACATCAGAGCGTACCTCCTTCGTCGGTATTGTGTGACTAAGTAAAATAATTAAGAAAATGGCTTCTAAACAACTTCATAAATTGAATGCGTCTCCTGGACACCAGCTATTCCTTCACCACCTGGCACCGTTATCACTATCCCTTTCCTATAGAAGGTGACACCTATCAGTAGGCAATCATTGCCTGAATGTTACTTCTCATTATAAAAAAAATTATCACCTACTGTCAAAAATTTCGTTTGGCAAGTACACATCCAATTTATGGAAATTTGAAACACATAGTCCTGCTTTTTTCAAAGATATAAGCAGGAATAGAGTAGGAGACAAGTGGTTTTAGGATAAGTATTTCGTGGGAAAGAAATGTCACGTTGCTGTAACGTCTTCAATCTGCAGAAAATATAATTTTATTACGTTATTACGTGACATTTGTAGCATTTCCATGGGTTTTCATACATCAAGCGTCATAGTTTGCTGCAACCACATCAACGTTAAGCTGAGCTAAATGAGTCCTTAAAGCACCAAGTGGCATTATTGCATTTACTGCTTTATTATTCACATATGGGTAGCCGATGATTTAATGCTTTTTGCATATATGTATTGCTGAATCCTTGCGTTTGTTTTTCAGTTTTAATGACCTTTTCACAATGTAAGATTGAATCTTAATGGGAGCTTTAACACCAAGTTTTGTTATCCAAAGTTGCCGTTAAAGTCCACGTTAACTTTTAATCGGACATTAAGTTAAAGTCCGTTCAGCATAAAAAACAACGCAAAAATATGTTCATGTTTGAAAAAAGTGTCGAACATGCACGGTTGGATGCTTGATTAATACTCGTCATGATTAAATCAAACATTATGCTTGATTTTGTCCGCTGTTCTTCGTTGCAGTGGCTTGATCGATTGTGCGTGAAAAAATTAACAAAAATGTGACTTTTGCAGTAATCTGGCCCAAATAATGTTGCGGGTGATATGCTAGCTTTAAATAAAATATATATAAAATATACTAAATAAATTAATGAAATAAAGGGGAATAAAATGAAATACAATGTATCAAAATTTTAAATATATGGCCTAAATTTTCATAAAATACTTGGTACGCACCTTAGATAGTAAAAGAGATCATTCAGTTAATTCTGATTTTGAACAATTTTTCTAAAAGTACTTACCAGCGTACAAAACTCCATCGAATAAATCATCCATTATTTGTGCCAAAGCCTCGGCAGTTAATTTACCATGCAATGCTCCGACAAAAACTGTTTTCGTGGGATCAAGTTTTTGCGAAGTTGACTTGACGTAATTCGAATCTCCAATAAGCCAAGGTATGACTTCAACCTTTTAACAAATAAATTGTGAAATATTAGATGTGCAATAGGAAGAAAATTTCTTACATCTTTCGATTTAATTCGCCTAGAAGAAATTTTAAAGAAGAAAATGCCACCGCCATTTTGAAAGTCATCTGCTTGCACAGCACACGCGGAAAGTAGAGCCTTCACTTGTTTATCTGATTCGAAAATAATATAAACATAACCTTTCGGTTGGGCGGCTTGTTGTTCCTTGCCTGGCCATTCTACTCTATTAAGGAGAGAAGAAACGAGAATAAATAAAGGAAAAGACAAACAAGAGTTAATAAATTACGCGCACTACCTGATTTGCCCAAAAGGTTTAAAGATTTGTATCAAAGCTTGCTCACTTACATCCCAGGGTATGCCACCCAAAAATACTTTTGGCGAAAACTGGTACAAACGGTGTGACCGTGGTGGTAATTGGCCACTCCAGGTGCATGTGGGCTCACAGAATGCTGCCGATCCCCTATAAAATTTGGCAACACGATCCAAATATGCATCTGAACCATTTGTATTAGTATGCACGCATGGATTCGCTGGCTGTAGGGTATGATGTTGCTGCTGTTGTTGCAATTGCCAGTTCTGTAACTGATTTATGGTATTGTATGTTTGCAATATATTTTGCAACAGTGGCACCTGTTGCTGCTGAGCTTGCAATAAGGTGACAGCATTTAAGGCTTGGAGTTTGGTTAGTTCCATATCGAAAGCTGATAATGCCTCGAAGTTTTCCAAGTTTTGTTCATCGAAAAGATTTGTAGTTGGCGATGACCGGTTAGGCGAATTTTCGAAATCCAAGACTCCTGAATAAGACTCATGTTGTTTGTTATGACGCAGCTGTTGTTGCTGTAGATTTTGGAAAAGAAACTGCTGTTGTTGCTGTTGTTGTTGTTGTTGCTGCTGTTGCTGTTGGTGGTGCAAATGTTTTTGCTGTGCTTGCTTGTTGTTGCCAACATTAAGGAATTTCTAACAGAAAAAATGTTTATAAATCGCTTAAAGAATAAAATGTAACTTTAGAAAAGCACAAGATTTTTACAGTTTTCCGACCTGAATGCAGCTTCAGGTCATAAAACACTCTCTATAATATCGATACCTTAATCTAGAAAGGCTCTAACTAATGATGTACTTTGCAGAAAATTGAAAAATGTTGCGAATTATTAAGAAATTTTTTTTAGCAATTCTCAGTTGGAAGACAACAAAATCTTTTAAAATAAATTTTGTTTTAAATGGGTTTGTTTCAAAATATGCTAAAACCTCTATTTAAAAACAAAAATGACATAAGGCTTTTCTATATTGAGGTAACGATATATATTTTTTAAAATTTGTATTTCGTAATTGTTAGACAGCAGACTCGATTGCAAAATGATGGGAAAAAGATATAGAAATTAAATACAGCTACGGGTGATAAAAATCCCTCAAAATTGTTAATAGTTATCAGTATCATAAATTTGTTAAAGCTTAAGAAGGGGTCTTCGACACTAAAATGCAATTTTTTTTTAATATTTACCCCTATCATGAATACTTTTTCACATGAAATATTTCCCTGTTTCTTAAATTTGCAATCATAAAGAAATTCACCGTGAATAATTTCACGTCAAAATAAAATTCCCTTTAACGTGAATGATTTTTTTGCCTTGAGTTTTTTCACTTTTCACTTTAATTTATTCCCTTGCTTTTTGTTGGCGAATTGCATAAAAAATGTAAGTTAATTCTTTCTTTATTTATATCTTTTGATAAATATAATTTTTTTTTGTATCAAGATCAGCTTTTATATTGAAAAGATACATAAATAATAAATAAAATGCAAACGCACAGACCAATTGAGTGCGTTTTGATAAGAGTAGTATGTAAAGATATCGCTGCCCAATTTTGGAATTCTCTTAGAATGGATAAATAAATACTTTATTTACATTTTTGGAGTACTCTTATTTTTTATTATTTTATTCTTTCAATTCTTTTATTTTCATACTTTTGTTAATTTGTGCATTCACGTACTTTTATTGTTCAAATGCAATACTTTTAATGCGGGTGACGAATTAACTGGCGATGGCAGTGCATTAGTGTGTCTTTGTGTGTCAGTTGTTGTCGGCAGGTTTCAGTGGCGAACGCATAGTCACTGGTCACTGAACAATACCGGCTTCAGCTGATAGCAATTCACAATCACATCAGAACGCCCTCCTTCGTCGGTATTATGTAGCACCGGCGAAGTAAAATAATAATAAAAATGGCTACTAAACCGAAGCTTCAGAACTGCTACGAGTATAAACAAAAAACGTGCGAATGCAGAGCTTTAAAATAATTAATTAAGCTTCACCTCCTGTCGTTTCTCCTACTATCCCTTTCCTATAGTTCCAGCACAATGCCTCGTATGTGTAGGATGCATCTCCTGAGTGCTGGTCCCAGATAAAAAAAAAAAAAAAAGAATATTAACACTTAAGACATGTAAACCGACGAATTTTTATTTCTATATTAAATTCAAAGTAGTTTGCTTTTTAATAATTTGTATGTCTTTGAAATCTTCTTCCCTTTTTTTTACATTCACTGAGAATGATAACGTGAAACAAATTTCACGTAAAACTCATGATACCAATTTT
Source organism: Dexiosoma caninum (assembly GCA_963924685.1). Classification (NCBI taxonomy): domain Eukaryota; kingdom Metazoa; phylum Arthropoda; class Insecta; order Diptera; family Tachinidae; genus Dexiosoma; species Dexiosoma caninum. The sequence continues at coordinate 91,925,230 of OZ004725.1, forward strand.
CACTTCAAGTGGAATGAAATGTTCGCTGAACAAAAATTCCACTGGTTATTCACGATAGGGGTTATTAAGTTCTTTACATCATTATGCAATCAGCCTCACTGGCTGGGTGCTGGCTAAAATGGTTATAATTATTGAATTTTTTATATGCTGTATGTAACTAACCATCATATCGATTAAGCTATTTTCATTTGACTGATTACTGTTTTGACTTTCCGGCGAAGTGGAACGAGTTGAAGTCAGCCCATTTCTATAGCCATTCTGGTAAACCATTGGTATCGAGTCCAGAGATAAACCATTAGCTGATGACGAATTACTGCTGTCGCTATAATATCGGAAATAAAACAAAAATCAAATAGATACAGTGCGATAAAACATTTTCATTAAGTTTCCGTACTTTAAGAACAGATTCAGTCATTACAGCTCTTGAAAAGTATTTAACTTAATGCGATATTAACTGCTTTTGCAAAGATTTTAAGAAAGTTTTTTTTAAAGAAAATATTACTATTTATTACCTGACTAAAGGTGAACTTTGGAAAGAGTTATTATAAAGAGATGAAGGCGTACTTGGCGATAAAGGTGCAGAACAATCGAAGCTGATGTTTCTTTGAAAAACCTTTAAAGGTGTATTTTGTTGGTGTTGTGGTGCAATATTTTCAAACTATGTATTAGAAGATACGTCAGTAAAGCAAGAAGAATAAAGAAAATGAAACAAACAAACATATAGAGAGATAGAATGGAGTAAAAGTAAAAAAAGTAAATTGGTGTGAAAGAAAGCGAGTCTAGTTAGAAGCCCATAAGGAGAAGGAGCAGCAAAGAAAGATTATGTCATTAGATATTCATTGCGTTACACATACAAAGAAAAGCAAATTAAAAACGAATTTGTGCAAAATTTAGTAAAGCAAAGAAAGCATTATTGAGATTATTAAAACATGAATAAGGTTTCATTTTAATAGTAACTATATATGTATATGTATAAATATGCATGTACATATATGAAATTACTCTGTACGTGCTTCATTCTTCATTACCTGAAACATATCGTATGAGTTGCCGGTTGTAGTTCCTGGAGATATAGAGGACTGCGTAGAGCTGGGCGTAAGAGGCATATAAGCAGCTGCCAATGAATTTGTATTCTTATTATTTGTATTTAATGCATCTAGATTTGTATGAGTGATGCCAACACCACCAGCAACGCCACCCATGCCAACAACACGACCATTATTATTATCGCCAACAAGCATGCCTGCATTAGCCAGAGGCAATATATGGCTTGTTAATGCTGAACTAGTTACACCATTTTTACAACTGCCCAAACCAAGAAATTCTGCTGTCAATGCTAAAGGATCTGCAATGAATTTTGAAAAAGAGATAGAAAAATAACAATAACAAGTGTGTGTGTGCATGATACTGAATAAAATTATTTATGGCTCATTAAATCATTAAATATTATATTAAATACATACGTACATATTATGTAGTACGTTGATATGAATTATTTCAATTTAAGAGAAGACTGACTATAGGATAAATATTTTATATATAAGTATATTTATAAAGAAATGTTTACAAGCATAAAAATATACATATGTATGTGTGTATACACATTAGACCTACATTTGAATGTATAGCATGTGCAAAAGTGTTAATTTTGCAGCTTGTGAAAAAAAATTAAGTTCCTGAAGTGTAAAACGGCGAGGCGATTCGCGTTAATGGGCCAAAATAGTCATAAATTGAGTGTACGACTTTATTTGTCTATAACTCTAAAACTAAAAGGTTTACGTGATTAATCTGCATAAGTTTTTTTTGTTCAATAAAGGGAGAAACATTCTCTTCATAAAATTTTTAACGCACGAGAGATCGCCAGTGGCGTTTTCATCGTTCAATCCCGAACTTTGAATAGATTTTAGAGACCAAATGACCAAAAACTCCCTGTGAGCTACAATATTAGTATTCAATACTGTTGAATCAAGTTCAACAGTTGATCGTTTATAAATTTTAATTTTTCAATCGAATTAATTTCTCTATGAATATCCCTATTGTTCAACATTGGCTGTGAATGGCCCTTATTGTTCCATATGATCTTATGTATTTACAATTCGCCGAAAACGGTGTATAACGGTTTTGTTATACACACTTTTCCTATTTTTTTCTATATATACTTATGTATTAAAACACTCATTATTATATCGTCAATAAAGCAAGAAGCTTTTTCCAAAAAAAGGAGTTTTACTTTCAACAGAAGTACAACAAAAGGAAGAAGCAAGCATTGGTCCTTCGACAAAGTCCTAGAATAGGCTAGGACAGGAAAGAAGCAGTTACGAAATATTTTCGCATCAATACCAAATTAGTTCTTCATAAAATAATAAACCGGCTGAAAAGGGTATTTAAAAAAAAAAAAAAATTATTACTTTCACTAAACAGTTTTGTTAACGGTTATTTAATATTCTTCAATTTCTTCAATAAATTAAACAAAATGTCAACAGCAAAAAGAAGATGCAAATTTGACCTTTCACAAATTAGTTCTTTTTGCACGAACTTCGAAAAAATTAGTGCCCAGGAGCACACCTATACGTTTCTCGAAGTAAAAAATCAAGAGTTAGAAAGAAGATGGGCCAAATTAAACGAATCTTATGAAGATTACATGATAGAAGAAGATGCTCCCAAGGAGGATGCTAAAGACAATTTGTCAGTAAAATATGAGGAAGCAAGCGAGTTATATCAGTCCCTAAGGACAAAAATACTTTATAAAATAAAATTAAGCACAACAGAGCAAACTCAGAATGTTAACATTCGGTCGTCACTCAAATTGCCATCGTGCGAGATTCAAACTTTTGAAGGAGGTTATTCAAAGTGGCCTGCCTTTAGGGGCATGTTTCAGGCAGTCATTGGTAAAGATCAATCAGTAGCTCCAGCTCAAAAACTATATTATTTGCGCAGCAAAGTGAGGGGGGAGGCCTACCAAGTCATAAAAGATTTTGACTTGGTAGATGATAATTTCGAATTAGCTTGGGAGAAATTGAAAATTCGATTTGAAAACAAAAGACTCCTTGTGCAGGACCAAATCAAAAAAATTCATGCTATCTCTCCAGTTTCAAATGAAAACATGAAGTCCCTCAGATACATACAAAATTCGGTAAATGACTGTTTGGCAATTTTGAAGAACCATCATATAGAACTACACGATAATGACCCGTTTTTAATTCATGTCGTAGTTTCCAAACTTTCGGATGAAACTATTAAAGAATGGGAAATTACTTTGAAAAATCACCGCGAGTTGCCTACATGGCCTCAATTGAATGAATTTCTTTCAGAGGGAGTTGAAATTCTTGAAACGATGATAGATAGGAAAAAACCCGTTCCGAGGGAAGGCCAGTCGGCAAGACCTCAAGCATTTTACGTTCAAGGTGACCAACGTTTCAGTTGCAAAAAATGTAACCAAAATCACCCACTAAGACTTTGTAAATCTTTCAAAACGATGTCACCAAATGACCGTATAAAATTTGTATTTGCCAATAAATATTGCGCTAATTGCCTTTCGCCAACTCATTTTAAATAAAATAAATTTAAAGTGTTTGAGCACAGGAGATTGTACTGTCTGCCACAAAAAACATCATACTCTGTTACACTTAAATAAAGCTGAGATTTCAAAATGCAAATAGCGGCTATTGTGGTATCGAAGTTTGCCAATATCTTACCTTCCAATCCTGCTAAAATCTTAGATTTTACGGGGATAAAATATCTTACCCTTGCCGACCCACACTTTTATCAACCCGCCTCTATCGATATGGTAATAGGAAGTGATTTTCTGCCGTCAATAAATCTTAAAGGTGTCCGAAGAAATATATCTGGAAATTTGGAAGCCAAAGAGTCCCATTTTGGTTGGTACTTATCAGGACCGGATAATGGCAGCGAAATTAATGCGTTTTCTACAACAGTCAGTACTTCAGACGATTTTATTCTTCACGAACAAATAAAAAGGTTCTGGGAACTTGAGGAAGTCGAAATAAATTCTACTCCCAGCGAAGACGATTTATTTTGCGAGAGTTATTATAAAGCAACAACATACAGACAACCCGACGGTCGCTACGTAGTACGTTTACCTTTCAAAGAGGAATATCCTCGTGAGATATTTTTGGGATCTTCACGCAACAGTGCTCTGGGTCAATACTACCGAATGGAAAAAACTCTTGAAAAGACTCCGGATTTAAAAGAAAAATATCACCAAGTTTTACATGAATACGTCCTATTAGGGCATATGGAACCAGTATTTCATCCTGAAAATAAAACCAACAGGCAACTCTCTTATTATCTGCCACACCATGCGGTTATTCGACCAGAAAGCAAGACGACAAAAATTAGAGTTGTCTTCAACGCTTCAAAGAAAACAAATAGTGGATATTCTTTGAATGACGTTCTTCATCAAGGCCCAGCTCTTCAAACCGAGTTACTGAAGACAGTGCTTAGTTGGCGCTATTATAAATTTGTCTTTACCGGCGACATTGAGAAAATGTTCCGTCAAATTGTAATTCATGAAAAGGATCGATCTTATCAACAAATTTTGTTCCGTAATGAAACGGATAGTTTTATCAAAACATTTCAAATGAAAACGGTCACATTTGGCGTAAATTGTGCTCCATTTTTGGCCATACGCACTTTACAGCAGTTAAGTAAGGACTGCATAAACTCTTTTCCAAAAGCATCTGAAATTTTAAACAACGAAATATATGTGGATGATACTTTGTCTGGAGGACACAGTCTGGAGGAAGCACTAATGAAACAGAGTCAATTGATACAAGCTCTTAACACAGCAGGCTTCCCCTTGAAGAAAATTACAGCCAATGACAGTGTTCTGCTAAAACATTTAGCCCGGGAGGACCTTCTTGACGAAGACTTTCTAAAGTTTGATAATAGCAGCACGATTAAGACGTTAGGTATTCGCTGGAATGCAAAATCAGATTTCTTCCATTACGTTGTCGAACCTAATAGAATTGTATCTACGAACACAAAAAGACAAATCTTATCTGTAATAGCAAAGTTGTTCGACCCACTCGGCTGGATAGGTCCAGTAGTTATAATAGCGAAACTCTTCATGCAAGAGCTATTGGAGCTAAAAGCAAATTGGGATGAGAGTGTCCCACCGCACTTACAACTTAAATGGAACAATTTCGTTCAAAATCTACCAAAAATTTCTACCTTGACGATTCCAAGATGGGTGCAGTTTACACCATTTTGTCGGGTTCAGATCCACGGATTCTGCGACTCATCCGAAAGGGCTTATTGTAGCGCGATTTACATACGAACCTCCACTTCCGACGGACAAATACAGTGCCATTTGCTAGTTGCTAAAACAAAGGTCGCACCGATAAAAAAGCTTACAGTTCCTAAGCTTGAATTGTGTGGAGCATTGTTGCTTGCAACGCTAATAAAAGGCCTCACGGAAAATATAACATTCCCTTACGAACTCTACTTGTGGACGAACTCGTCAATAGTCCTAGGGTGGCTACAAAAACCGCCACAAAGCCTGAAAACTTTTGTTGCAAATCGAGTTGCAAAAATAATAAATATCGTCAGTAATAGCAGCTGGCAACAGATTAAAACAGAAGACAATCCGGCCGACCTCGGCACTCGCGGTTGCGCTCCTAAAGAACTCATGGAGAGCAAAATATGGTGGCATGGTCCTGCATGGCTAGCCGAACCTACTGAACGTTGGCCAAAACCTCGAACTTTTCGTCCTACCGAACTAGAGACAAAAAAGGTCTCAACTTACCACGCCACTCTTCAAGACAACAACAACCCTCATATATTAGCAAACTTCTCGTCCTTCGGTAGAGCTCTTAGAGTTATCAGCTACTGCTTTCGTTTTCTCAATTACAAGAGGAAAAGTGAGAGTCTATACGAACGCTTTATCACGGCAGATGAAATTCAGTTCACAAAAAATCGACTCATCCTTCTTGCCCAGCAAAATCATTTTCCCCAAGAACACGAGTGTTTAAAGGAGAAACGGACAATTCGCAATAAAAGCACACTGTTAACGTTGTGCCCATTTCTCGATAAGGATGGTCTTTTACGCGTAGGAGGTAGACTGAACAATTCGGAACTAAGTTTCGATGAACAACATCCTATAATCATTCCACAAAAATCCTATTTGGCCAAACTATTAGTCGAATATACACACAAAATTTTATTGCATGCTGAACATCACGTAATGCTACGAGCTGTTAGGCATGGCTTTTATATACCTCGACTAAGAAATATAATTCGACAATGCATACGGAATTGCAAAACGTGCACTGTCTACAAGCATCGAGTTCAGCAACAGATAATGTCATCACTCCCCCCAGAAAGAGTAAAATTTTCATTACCGTTCACCTATACAAGCATCGACTTCGCTGGCCCATTCAACATTAAAACTTCTTGTCTCCGAAACGCCAAGACAATAAAGGGTTACGCAGCTATTTTTGTATGCTTCTCTACGAGAGCAGTTCATTTGGAAGCTTGTTCCGAGCTCTCTTCTGAAGCGTTCCTAGCCTGTTTCGATAGATTCATTGGCCGTCGCGGTTTACCAAAAACAATGTTTTCTGACAATGGTCGGAACTTCTTGGGAGCCAGCATGGTACTACTTAAATCCTACAACGAGTTCTTAAAAATTACTGACAAGGCCTTAATAGATAAATATAACACTCATGGATTCAAGTGGTCGTTTAATCCACCGTACGCCCCTCACATGGGTGGCTTGTGGGAAGCTGCCGTGAAAAGCATGAAATCGCATTTTAAAAAGGTGGCAGGTAATCTCAACTTTTCCTTTGAAGAATTTGCTACTACGTTAATCCGAATAGAAGCGGTATTAAATTCCCGTCCAATGTCTCCATTGACTGAAAACCCAATGGAACTTTTACCTTTAACTCCTGGACATTTTTTGAAGGGAGCTCCACTAATTGCCCTGCCTGAATCTCCTGAAAACCCCCCGGAGAAAATTTAAGTCTTATGAAAAGATGGGATCGTTTAAAGGCCATACAACACATCTTTGCCCGCCGTTGGAAAAACGAATATATTACTGAGCTCCAACGACGCCACAAATGGAAAACAGAACAGCAAAACATCAAGCCAAATGATTTTGTAATAGTTAAAGACGATTTGTTACCCCCTACCAAGTGGCGACTGGGACGAATACTAAAAGTAATCTACGGGAGCGACAACAAGGTGCGTGTAGCAGAAATCAAAACGCAAAACGGAATTATAACACGCTCAATTGTCAAATTATGTCTCTTGCCAACTACTTTTGCCACAACAGTAGATACCCGTTCAAATAATCCACCCGAGTTTAACCCAGAACCATGCAAATTAAAGAAATAATCACTTCAAAATCAAGTCGCAACCCAAAGATACTAATAATACAGTATATATGTTTGTTATTTTCTTTTATTCCCCACAGCTTTCACCATGCCACCCCGTAACCCTCACCTTAAAATCATGCCCTCAGTCAACGTTAAGATTTTGAAGATCTTACCTCAAGAAATGGAACTATTGTTGGAATTGTTGCCATCATACACCCAAGGAAGAAATATGAATCCACTAAGTGAGCATCTCAGATCTTTAAAAACGCTAACACGCCTTCAAATCGCTTCGTGCCGCTTAAAGGAAGAAGTTAATGAACTCTCCGGAAACCAAGTTTACGGTTTTCGGATACGTTATTTCTGGAAAACGTAGTGTGTGCCACTGCCACTAAATTGCGCGGGAATATGTTGAATCAAGTTCAACAGTTGATCGTTTATAAATTTTTATTTTTCAATCGAATTAATTTCTCTATGAATATCCCTATTGTTCAACATTGGCTGTGAATGGCCCTTATTGTTCCATATGATCTTATGTATTTACAATTCGCCGAAAACGGTGTATAACGGTTTTGTTATACACACTTTTCCTTTTTTTTTCTATATATACTTATGTATTAAAACACTCATTATTATATCGTCAATAAAGCAAGAAGCTTTTTCCAAAAAAAGGAGTTTTACTTTCAACAGAAGTACAACAAAAGGAAGAAGCAAACAAATACATTTTTTTTATTCTGGACCAGCACTCAGATGCATTGTGCTGGAGGAGTTGAAGCTTCACTATCTTACTACTCTGCTTCTGCATCTATCTTTGTTTATAGCAGTGTTGCAGCTGATATCAAGGAGACGTATTAAATTTTGAAGCTTCGCTTTTAGTAGCTATTTCTAGTAATTATTTTACTTTACCGATGCTACAAAATACCGACAAAGGAGGGCGTTCTGACGTGCCTGTGGATTGGATACAACTGAAGCCGTTGCTGGTTCAGTGACCAGTGACTATGCCTTCGCCACTGAAACCTTCCGACAACAACAAAAATGCGAGATGTTTCTATGAGTCTGAAACTGGGGTTGAACACAGGAAAAATTTTTCGTTTTATAGTCAACGTGTATACTCCTTCGACCATCGCCACCCTCAAATTAAAAAAAATTTAGAGTAATTAAAAGAACAAGAAGTTAGATTTATTTTTCTTAGGACTTTTGCTTGTTAATAATTGTATTAAGCACAAATATAATATTTTACACATGCATTTTTATTTAAGAAACCATGTGTAATGGTTTATCTAGTGTATACATATCGTTAGGTGAAATGCAAAACCACGTAACTAACATTGTCCCTTTTTTACAGGAGGTAGAAAAAAAATTGTTTAATATAAAACACGTATTTGTAGTTATATGCTTTTTATTTTCATTTACAAATTAACTAATTTTTATTACAAAAATCTAAAAATTTGTGAGAACATTCATTTTTCTGATATGCATCATAATCAGTCAAAGAGTCAATTTCGAAATTTTCGTTAGTTACGTGTTTTTGCTAGAGTGGAGCTGGCTGTCCTCCGCGGTTTCTGTGCCGTTTCCTATGTGTGTTCCGAGGCATAGGAACATCAGGGGTAATGAGATGGCTGATGAGCTGGCGGTTCGCCATCTTCTGCTATTATTTTTGACATAGGGGCCCTTTTTCTACTGCGAGCAAACGGATAGAGAAGTTCTTTAGGAGAAAGGCTCAGTAGAGGTGGGATTCTATCTCCGGCTGCGCCTTAGCAATACCTCTGTGGCTGCGGTATGATTAACGTAGAACTCGGCAACTCCTGAGCTTTTCCCGATTGTCCATCAGTTGTCTCACGGCCATCTGCTGAGAGAAAGGGAATTCTGTTCAATGCCCGGTGTAGGGGCTGTGAGCAGGATTCGTAGAGGAAGACTGTTGTGCACTTCCTCTGTGAGTGCCGTCGAGGCTGAGCTCTCGGTCTTAGTGAGATACGTGAATGGCACAGAGTGACTGAGACATCCTCTGGTTTCTACGGGGCTAGGGTAGCAATACGCCACCTACGGTGCTAGTTGTGGGGCCCATCTTAGTCGACTGGCTTCTAACCTAACCTAACATACATGGTTTTGCATTTCTGCTAACGATATATAAATCTAAAGAGCCAAATTAGATAGTATTTTTTTTAAATGCATTAGATATATTTTGTTAAAAAATCTACAAAATCCTTAAAAACAGAAGCTGTGGAATTTTAAGTCGATAATATTTGGTAAAGTGTTGCCTCCCATTATCGACCTAATTTCAAGAAAAGTGCTTTAGAGTATATACATATGTATATCTATATATTATAAAATTTTAATTGCTGCAATGGCATGTAGATCTGTTTCTGTTTATTGATAATTTCTAATATTTTTATATAAAAAAAAATACAGACCATATTCATATTTAAATGGAAGACTTTATCAAATTAATGAAATGTTGGCGAAAGAAGACAATAATTTTTTTTGTTGCTAGTTTATGTTCGAATTAAAAGCCAAGTGTTTGTATATGTATGTGTGTTAAGAAAATACTCTATGCACACAGAATGGTGCATACATACTAGTGCATATAATGGATGGTCAATGAAAGAGAACATTCAAATTGTCACAATAAATATTCAAACAAACGAATAAAGTAATAAACATTCATACATACATACATATATGGATATACATACTTACATACATACATGTACACATAAGTAATACTAATACTTTTAAGTATAATTTATAACATAGTGGTATGAATTTAACTTTATAATGTTGCTTTTATATTATTTGTACAAGTTACAATTGTATGAAATATTGCAGTGGTAAAAGTATTTGTTACAAGATGGTGTGTCATTTTACTGCAATTACATACATATATGATGTACATACACGCATGCACATGCAAACCCCAGGGAGTATTATCAAACGCATTTATGAGTTACAAGTAACGTATGTATGTATGTAAATGTGTATATGGATATAGAAAATTTAATTTAAAGCTGCGCAATTTTAAATTGAATTAAACAAAACAGCAATATGTTTAACAACAATGAAACTTGCTTCATTTCGTTCTATCGATTATCGCTTGTTCCATAAGATATAAAGGTAAAAAAAAAGACCACCCTTTATGCATGTGTACAATATAACACATGATATAATATTATTTTTATTACAATAATACATACAAACTTATTTAGTTTTTTTTTTATAGCAGTCGCAATAATAGGAGTTGTGGTGCTGTATATAACTTAATTCCATAAAATGTGCCCAAAATAAAAATAAATCAAAAATTAAAAATTTATTCGTATTTTTTATTTTGGTAGTTGCATATTTTCTACTGCAAGCAAAGTACATACATATGTATGTGTGTATGGTTGTTTTGTTGAATGGCTGTTAAGTTTGGGCTGCACATTTAAGTTTGATTGTGTTTGTTTATTTGCAATAACTTTGTTTCTCTCTCCATATATAATTTTTAAGTATCTTTCAAACAAATTCATATATAATACATAAATAATAAATTTAAGTAATATAACTGCTGCTTCTGGTATTGCTTTCGCTTGCACTATGGCTCTATATTACAAAAATATAATTTTCAAATATAAATTTGTCTATTTTTATTTCATACTTAAAATCGGCTTTTAATACCGAACTCATTTTTAAAAATTATACGAATGTTTTTTTTATAAGAAATTCATTTAAATTTTTTTCTTTTTTTTTATCTTGGACTAACACTCAGAAGATGGAACCTACACATGCGATGTATTGTACTGGAACTGGAGGAAGGGTATATTTAGAAAAATGACAGGAGGTGACACTTCAGTATCTTACAACTCTGCTTTTGTACGTTCTTTGTTTATAGCAGGGTTGAACCTCTTCAGATATCAAAAAGACGTATACAATTTTGAACCTTTGTTTTAATAGCCATTTTTTCTAATTATTTTACTTCGCCGATGCTGCGCAATTCCGACGAAAGAGGGCGCCCTGATGGGATTGTGGATTGCTATCAGCTGAGGCCAAAACTGTTTAGTGGCCACTGATTATGCCATCGCGACTGAAAAATCGACAACAACAGGCACAAAGCCACACTAATGCACATGAGAAAAAAATGCGAAATGTGAGATGTTTTTATGACTTAAGGTCTAGTTAATAAAAATGTATAGTCGAACGTAAGACTTGTCAGTATCGTTCAACTTTAGGTGTCTGTTATTAAAAACGTAAATTTCAATTCAGTCAGATGTTGCGCCTTTTGTTTTATATGTAAGTAATGCCAAGTTGACGTTTGCAAGTGAAAATTTCAACGATACGAATTTAGTAAACAGTAACGAGCATTACTTATGTTACAGCTTTAGCTAGCTGATCTCGGCGAAAGCTTTACGTTTTTACTACATGAGGCCTTAGTCTGAAACTGGGCTTTAACCCAGGACTTTTTTGGTTTTGTAGTCAACGTGCAGACTACTTCAGCCGTCGTCATCCTCATATGATAATTATATGCGAAAGGAAGTAGTTTTCTTCATAGTTATATGAAATAGAAATGAACAAAAAAGTATATTTTTTTTATCTTGGACTAGCACTCAGGAGATGACCCCCTACACATGCGATACATAGTGCTAGAACTATAAGAAAGGGATAGTAGGACAAATGATAGGAGGTGAAGCTTCACTATCTTACAACACTGCTTTTGCACGTTCTTTGTTTTACAGCAGTGTTGCAGCGTCTCTGATGTCAAAAAGACGTATTCAATTCTGAAGGTTCTTTTCAATAGACACATAAATGCGCATCAGAAAAAATGCGAGATGTTTTTATGAGTCTGAAACTGCGATATCAGTATATTTGTTGAGGGAATCAGGTGAAATGCAGCACATACTTTTTTTTATAGTAATTAGAACTGTGGCAATCATTTATATTCTCAGAATCAATAGAATGGAGCGATTTCTGTTCAAATTTTTAAACAAGTTACTGTCAGATTATGTCATGCTTCTTAAATATGTTTTTTTTTTTAAATAATACAATTTTTGTAAATAATCTAAATTCTAATAATAAAGACAACATTCCCGATATTTTCTGTCTTTTTTAAACAGCTTTTTGCAACAATAATCTATTTCTTATTTATTATATGCCCACTGTTCATAGCTGCTGTTTTAGAAAAAAGACAGAAGAGAACTTCGCAGGAACATTTTAATGGCATCAAAAACTTCTTAAGTTTTGTTGATAGTTGTTTGTGTTGTTCTTTTATTTATTTCATTTCTCAAGATTGTACCACTATGCTGCTGTTATCTATTTTTACTTGCTTTTTCATAAGAACTGAGAAAAACAAAACAAAAAATTTAAATAGAAAAAAGCAAAGGAATTGAAAATGTCTAAGAAATAGGGGACAATTCTTTCTGTTTCCTTCCAATACATTTCTTTTCCTTTTTTTTATAATTTCAAATGATATAATATGATCATGTACTATAGTAGCACTTTATACACACTACTTATATGTTTGTGTTAGTCTGTATGCATGTGTGGATATGTGCATATGTTTGCTGTTAGTGCGGTCGGTTTCTTTTGTTGGTTTTGCTATCATTACAAGAGTATTTTATTCAATTGGCCCCATATTGCATAATACACTCATTCGTTTCGTATGTGAATGTGTCGTTGCTGTTGATGAAATATTGGGACATCCATATCTTTGTTAAATAAAAACTGTTCAAAGGACTACAAGAATTCAAATATAAATATGTACATATACATATATGAGTATATACAGATACATATGTATACACGGTCCTCCAACAGCAACTTCCGAACTTTGACAGTTGATAAAGGCCATCTTGTTGAAGCAACATCTGTCAAATTAGTTGTCATTTATTCAGTCTGTTTTCCCAAATCACCATCGACGGACATAGCATTCAACAACATCCTAATTTGATCCTAATTTTCATCGAAAAATCATCTTCAGCGATGAGGCCCATTTCTGTATGAATTGGTATGTCAACAAACCAAATTGTCGAATTTGGGACAATACCAATCCACATGAGATCGAGAAGCCTCCAATGTATCCCGAAAAATCCTTTGTTTGGTGTGTATTTTGGGTTGACATTTGCTGACAGCAATTGTTCGGTGGCCAAGAGTGGGTATGTTGCACCATGAAATCCCCTAAATTTTCAAACTGCCGTTGTTTCGTTTGTAATTTGTGTGCTTTTTCCCTAAAAATAACAATTTAAATATGAAATATAAATATTTTTTCAGCGTACTTATATGTTTTTCTCTATGTGCGTTTGATATTTACCTAACGCAAGATATTTGCGCTTATCGACCGATTTTGACAGACGCTTTCGCATTACAGAGTGCGGACAGGGGACTTGAAAAAGGGAATATAATAGATGCGAACTGCAAATGCGCAAATGGATTAGAGAGTATTAATCGTTCGATTTCGTACCAATTTTCTTTTATATCGCAATAGAGAGTAACCCCTGGACAGCAACGACATGTGGGTTTCAACGGGACGACGCTACGTGCCACACAGCTCATGTCACATTGGATATTCTGCTCGAGCGATTTGAGGGCATGGTTATCTTATGTGGAGGTGATGTAAACTGGCCACCGAGACAGTGCGATTTTACAACATTAGACTTTTTCTTGTGGGATTTTCTTAAGTCGCAGGTGTATGCGAATAAGCCACAAACCACAGCGTCCCTCAGGCAGATTTATGCGTCAGAGTCATAGAAATTGGACATTTTGGATGCGCTGCTCCCAGAGAAGCCGTTTCAAACATTTGAACGATGTTATATACCATACATACATACCATATATATATATATATAAATACGAGGGAAGTCTGTAAAGTATCACCTCACTTATCTAATCATTAACCAATGTCAATTATGAATAGATATGTATATGTATGTACCACATGCACAGGTTATGCATCTTGTGTATCTCATAATTGGATGATTTAGAACTTTTTAAACACGTTTCTTATTGCATTTTTTTACGTAATCTAACATTTTAAAGATTCAAAATTGACTTATTAGTTCTGGTCTGTTAAGTTCAAACAAGTCATCTCGTAAAATTAAAATTTGGTGCAGAAATATATTGTTGCTCTTTTTCCTAATTATATTGAAAATTTTATGAATCGTCAATATATTTTTTATTTAAACAAGTTTTAAGGCTTCTCCTGTAACATTTTGAAAATGTTAGATAGGACTTCTTGCATTTTCTGTGACGATACATGCATACAGACATACATATGTAAACATTGAAGTTAGAGTGAATTGAACAAAATGTTTGAACAGTATTTTTGGCTTTAAAACTTCAGTATCTGTATTTCTGTGGACTTTTGACAACACAGAGTAAGTAAAATTTTTCAGAAGACCGAAAAACCATTTAATTAGTCGTTTTTGTTTCGAATTTTTTACGTCATTGTTTTCTTTTTAAGAAATTTACTTAAATAGAAATTTAATATAATTTAATAATTTAATATTATAAAATAGAAATTTAATATAATTAAGCTAATTTCTTTGTATTTTTACTTTCTACTAAAATCTCCATTAAAACCAAGATTAGAAATTAAATCAACCACAATATTTTGTGTGATATTTCAAAAACTAAAATTCAGAGAAAGCGTCTTGTTAGTATTCCTTTACGATTAAAATACTAAGAAATTTTCTTCTCTTCACTTACATTATTTTGTCAAAAGTCGACAGACATGTATCTGCAATTTAAGAATTTTATATGTCGAGTATTACGAAGAGACATATACAACATTCTATGAATTTATATAAATAAAACTAATATCGTATAATTGAATATTTTTGTACAAGAAATTTATTTTTTACATTTCAAAATTCATATAGGGTGCCGATGGCTTAGGTAGTCTGCACGTTAACTACAAAACCAAAAAGTTCAGGGTTCGAGCCCAGTTTCAGACTAAGTCATAAAAACATTTCGCATTTTTTGTGATGTGCATTTGTGTGTCTCTGGGTTAGTCGTTGTTCGCACCAGCGAAGTAAAAGAATTCCTAAAAATGACTACTAAAACAAAGCTTCAAAATTGAATACGTCTCCTAACAGCAGAGGCGCTGAAACACTGCTATAAACAAAAAAAAAATGCAAAAGCAGAGTTGTATGATACTGAAGTTTCACCGCTCTCTCTCTTTCCTCTAGCCAGCACAATGCATCGTATGGGCCATCCCTTGAGTGGTGGCCCAAAATAAATAACAAAACAAACAGTTAGTTAAAAATTAAAGACTAGCTACTTATAGCTACTAGAACTTAATTTCAATTGATGCTTTAATTTAAATCCTTTTATCAAAGTGAATTTGTTCGTCATATGTAGGAGAATAATACTGAAAGTTAAAAATATTGGCTATGAATGAGTTTTTGTCTCTGAAAGGATTTTGAAAAATACAGCAAAATATTAGCACAAACTTAATACCACATGCAAATTTGTAATAAATAATAGAATGCATTTTTCTTGTAATAGCAATATATAGCGCACAAATACACAAATACAAATACTCGTATACACATGAACATACCATTTAGAGTTGAGTTAAGTGCATCCGATGATGCTGTTACTGTTGCTCTTATCGTATTGGTTAGAGTGGCATTGGCATTATTTGTGCGTCTGGTTGTTGCCGTTAAAAAGTCTTGACGTTGTTCAATTATGGAATTAATTGAATGTTGTTGTAATAGTTCAGTTCCAACGGTACTATGAGCAGCGTTACCAACCGTCACGGTGTCTGTTGTTAAAGATGTTGGAGATCGCATACTGTTTGTTGTCGTTATTATAAAATTTAATGAAGAATTGCAAAAAGTAGATTCATTTAATTTTAACTGAAATGGAAACAGAGAAATAAAACAATAAGAATTCTTAAGAAATAGATAATGAAAATAAATGTTTTATTTTATAAGTCAATGTTAACGAATGTATAAAGATTTAAGTATTAAATGTAGATATTGTAACAAAAAAAACCAAATGAGTATATATTGTTTGTTCTGGGAAAATGTTATTCTGCAATTAAGCTTATTTTATATTTTCAAATTTCTTGTCAGCAGAAGTGGGCATCAGGAATCGTTTCGAAGATGATTTTTAATTAGGGTTAAAAATTGGATAGAGTGAAGGTGCTCCTTAGAAGGAGTTATAAATGCTCGCAATAATAGTTTTATACATATTTAAAGACGAGTTCTCTGCTAAATTTAAGCTAAATAACGTACACATTTTTCGTATACAAGAATTTAAATTGTAATTTCCATACATTATTCATTTAACACTTGAATTTCAACCAACACCTTATTTTTCAGTTTTATTTTTCTTGATTGCTTAAATTATTTCTAAATTAAAAACTATTTCGTTCGGTTCGCTTTTAAAATTTTGTACTAATTTTTATGGTTTACAATGCACCGAGACTGGACTATGAAAACATAATTAAAAAGCATACACGCATACGTTCATCCAGTCAAAAATATAGAAGAAAAACAACAGAAAATATAAGAAAACTATTCCAAATAAAATCATGTACAGTGATTTTTTTTCACCTACAAAAACAAAATGTTTTAAAATTTCTATGGTTGAGAGCTTTAAAATATTAATTCAATGGAGGATAAAATACGAACTTTTTACCATTGAAATATTTACAATTTAAATAATTGTTTGTTTTTGTAAAATATGAAATACAGCTCTTGTATTATGATTTGTAAATCGAATTTCTATACAGAATTAATTTTATAAATGTTTTATATATAAAGTAATTTTACTAAAAATATCATTCGTAACCAGCAAAAAAAACCCAAACAATACTAAACTTTTGGTGGTCAGGTGTGCGCCCATAGGGTAAAGTCAGAGTACGATCCTTATGGAGAAACACACAAGAAGACTTACTGCCTCCACGCGGCGGCCACCGTTAACATGCTCGGGTCTGGGTCTTTCTAGGAAACCTCGCTCACCCTACAATGTGTGGTGGGAAGCGTTTTTTCCTTTCTGGAGACCAATACTCGGTCATGGCTAAAGTAAGCAACGATCTGGGGGCTGGATCATGGTGTGATGCGACCCGTGCCTGGGATCAGCTTGGCTAGAGGCCCCCTTCAGAAAATAGTCTAGTCGCAAACGGAGCTTCACCGATACCTGGCCGCCTCGGTGAATAATGTTTTGGCCTTGCTGGGTTATCGGGGGCTATGGCCCGGCCGACGTACTTTCCCCCACACTCGTGGGAATTATATGGAATTCAATGAAACAAAAAAAAACGATGATAGGAAGAAGAAGGACGGAGACCAGAAGCTCGACCCACAAGGGGGGCTTATTGACTCCACTCCGAAGGCCAACCCTCAAAGGGGGCCTACAGCTACAGCTTCGGTTGGGACGCCACTAGTGGGCCGACCCGACTCTGTAGCGGACTCCAAGGAGAAAAAGCTCGACCCACAAGGGGGGCTTATTGGGTCCACCCCAAGGGCCGACCCTCAAAGGGGGCCAACAGTTTCGGTTGGGACGCCACTAGTTGGGCGACCCAACTCTTTTGCGGACGTCGTTGCTGCGGGCGCCCAGGACTCCTCCACTTCCCGGCGCGGGATGGTTTCCGGGACCACCGAGGGTGGGGGGGGCGATGCGATCTTCAGGAGGAGCGGCCTGGTGCTAAGGTCGCCTCCTGTGAGATGCTCCCCGCCCACGGTGGTGACCACGGATAGGGTGGCTTCTGCCTCGCCTGTGGAAGCCGGATCTCTGGGCGATACTGTCTGCCCGACGACCAACGGGGTCGGGGGCGGTGACGCGCCGCGTGCGGGTGTGTCTGGTCGGGCGGGGGAATCGCCGCGACTGGGACGTATCCGCGACATGAGGGCGAAGGAAGAGGCCGCGATCGCTCAATGCAGGGTTGTGTTGAGCGGGATGCGGGAAGCTTGTGTTCGGCAGAAGAACATAAGTAATGAGGTGAAGGGAGGCGTGGCCAAAATGGCCGAGCTTCTGGATGTCGCACTCGATTGTAGGCGTGCATGGAGGGCAGCTGAGGGGAACGGGCCGCTTCCGGGTCCCCACTGGCTGGCTGCGACTCCTGCAACTGCTGCTGCGGCGGCTCCCACAGGACGGTCGGTGGGTGGTTCGGCTGTCCCCCCCCAACGGGCTAACGGCCCGACTGACCCCACCAAACGGGCTCGAGGCCCGGTTGCCCCCGTCAAACGGGCTAACGGCCCGAGTGCCCCCGTCAAACGGGCTAACGGCCCGAGTGCCCCCGTCAAACGGGCTAACGGCCCGAGTGCCCCCGCCGGACGGCCTAGGGGCCCGGGTGCCGCTGATGAGCGTGCTGCTGGCTGTCCGGCTGCCCCTGCCCCTGCGAAACGGGCTGCACCTGCCAAGCGGGCGGCTGCCAGCCCGGCTGCCACGGGCGGATCTAAGAGGGCCAGGGCGGAGGGGCCGGATGGGACCCTCGGGGCAACTCCTGCGACCGGAGATGGCGATTGGAGGACAGTCACCTCGGGGAGAAGGAGGAAGAGACGGGGTTTGGGGACCCCGGCGGTAGGTGATGGGAGGGCACCGCCCGCGGGCCGTCGGTTACGACCTAGGCGCGCGAAGCCTGAGGCGGTGCTCATAAAGCCCGCGGTGGGGCACACCTATGCGGGTGTGCTGAAGGATCTGCGTGGCAGCGTGACGGGCGACGAGAAGGGGGTACGGTCCGTCAGAAGGACGGGGGCCGGTGACATCCTGTTGGAACTCGGGAGGGGCGACAGGATTGACCCGGAGTTTGTACGGCGTCTGAGGGACGCTGTCCGCGAGACAGCGTCGGTCGCGGAATTAAGGCCGAGCGCGACCGTGGAGATGCGGGGTCTTGACTCCTTGACGGTCGTGGAGGAGGTAGAGATGGCGGTCCGTGGACTGCTCGCCGGGCGCGAAGAGCAGCTACGCGTGAGGGTGACGGCACCGGACGTGCGCGAACAGGTTCGGGCGTACGTTACTTTGTCGGTGGAGGGCGCCGCGAAACTGATCGATATTGGCTACGTGCGTGTCGGTTGGATCAGGGCTGCGATGCGGATGTCCGAGAGTGTCGGTAGGTGTTATCGATGCTTTGGAGCGGGACACACCCAGGCAAGGTGTACTGGGACAGACAGGAGGCAACTGTGCATAAGGTGCGGAGGAGCAGGACATAAGATGAGGGACTGTACAGCGGTCCCCAAGTGCGTTCTGTGCTCGGGGGCGGGGCGCGGTAGGACTGATCACCTGCCGGGCTCGAAGGGCTGCCCGCTATCCCGCAGATGAGGGTGCTCCAAGCGAATATGCACAGGAGCAGGACGGCGGATGCTCTGCTATGGCAGATGGTTGCCGAGAGGGGCGCGGACGTGGTTGTTATCAGCGAACAATACGGTCCGATGCACCGGGGGTTCTGGCTCGGGGACGAAACAGGTACGGCGGCACTCTGGCTACCTGGCGGCGGTGAACTCGCGGTTGCGCGGTACGGGATCGGGTGCGGCTATGCGTGGGCTCGGATCGGCGGTTTTGTGCTGGTGAGCTGTTACCTCACTCCTAGCGATAACGTGACGCGATTTAGGGCGAAGATGGCCGCTATCGAGGACGCTCTGGCTGGTATGGCCGGACCCTTTGTGGTGGCCGGTGATTTCAATGCCAGGGCTGTGGAGTGGGGTGATCCGGTGACGAGCACGAGGGGGAGGTGCGTCCTGGATATGGCGGCCAGGTTGGGCCTGGTAGTCATGAACGCTGGCGGTGCGACTACCTTCAGGCGGCCGGGGTGCGAGTTCACCACTCCTGACATCACTTTGGTATCCGAGAATCTTTCTGGGATGATCGAAGGATGGAGGGTACTCGAGGAATATACTGGGAGTGATCACCAGTATATTGAATTTGGGGTAGTATTGGAGGCGGGCGTCGCGCGGTCGCACGGTGGGAGAGGCGCGCGTGGATGGAACGTCGCGAGGTTAGACCGCGGGTCGTTCTTGGCCGGTTTCGACGGTACTACGGTTTTGGACGGTGGGGGGGACGCTGACTCCCTGGCGGGTGCTATGATGCGGCGCATTGTCCGTGGATGCGACGCATCGATGCCCCGATCGTCGCGAGGGGCGGGGAGGCGACCTGTGTACTGGTGGACCCCGGAGATTGCTGGACTCAGGCGTGACTGCCTCCGCAATAGGAGGGTCTATACTAGGGCTAGGCGGGCCGGCGAGGCTCTACTGGAGGCCCAAGAGTACAAGCGGTCCCGCGGGGCGTTGCGTCGCGCGATTATGGCGAGCAAGAGGGCGAAATGGGAGGAACTTCGGAGCGACCTGAACCGTGATCCATGGGGACTCGGCTATAGGATCGTGGCGGGAAAATTGGGCGCGAGCCGCACTGGGGTGCAATTGGACGGCGCGCGGATCGAAACGATTGTGGGGGGCCTGTTCCCCACACACCCTCCGCTGGTTGGCGAACGTGGGCCCTACGATGATGAGGTTCCACCGCCCTTTACCGGGGAGGAACTGAGGATCGCTGCCGGGGCTCTTAGGACGGGGAAAGCCCCTGGCCCGGATGGGGTACCGTCGGAGGTGCTCAAGATCCTGGCTGAGAGCAGGCCGGAAGCATTGCTTCCGGTATATGATGCTTGTTTAGTCCAGGGCGTCTTCCCAAGACGCTGGAAAACACAGCGGCTCGTGCTTGTTGGCAAGGGCAGGGGCGATCCGACCCAGCCATCGGCTTATCGGCCACTTTGTATGTTGGATGGTGCCGGCAAGCTGCTGGAGAAGCTACTGCAAAGAAGGCTGGCGGAGGCCGTGAGGATGGCTGGGGGGCTGTCGGATAGACAGCATGGCTTCAGACCTGCCAGGTCAACGCTCGGGGCGATTGCTGATGTGGTTGAGTGCTTCGAGCGCGCTCAGAGCGAGAGGCGCTATTATCCGAAGCGCATAGTTATCCTGGCAACACTCGACGTTCGGAATGCCTTCAACAGCCTACGATGGGCTGATGTTCTAGAGGCGCTACGGGGGAGGTTTCGTATTCCCGGATACTTGTATAGAATTCTCCGTAGTTATCTGGACGATCGGGTACTGTTGTACGATACGCCGACGGGGCGGAGGAGCAGGACGATC
This sequence comes from Dexiosoma caninum, assembly GCA_963924685.1. Lineage (NCBI taxonomy): Eukaryota > Metazoa > Arthropoda > Insecta > Diptera > Tachinidae > Dexiosoma > Dexiosoma caninum. The sequence continues at coordinate 91,946,609 of OZ004725.1, forward strand.
ACGTCCGGCGCGGCCCAGGGATCTGTGCTGGGCCCGGACCTATGGAATCTGACCTACGATGGGATCTTTGGGGTGGAAATGCCCGAGGATGCTCAGCTCGTGGGATACGCGGATGATATAGCGGCGGTGATCTTGGCGCGGGATATGGATGACGCCAGGGGGAAGCTGAACCGGGTCATGATTAGGACCCGGATGTGGCTTGAGGACCACGGCTTGGAATTGGCCGGGGAGAAGACCGAGGTGATGTTGATGACGCGGGCACACATACCACTCGATGTCGGCATGCAGATAGGGGATGTGTCTCTGGTTACCCAGAGTGCCATAAGGTATTTGGGCGTCAGACTCGACTGTAGGCTGACTTACTGGGCCCAAATACGGCATGTGGCGACTAAGGCGGCGAAGATGACTGGCATGCTGAGCAGACTCATGGCGAATGTCGGAGGTCCGACACAGAGCAAGAGGAGGCTGATTATGGCGGTCACGAAGTCGATCTTGCTGCATGGGAGCGAGATTTGGGGAAATGTACTGGGTGAGAGAACCAAACGCAGGGTACTCGAGGCGGTACAGCGGACGGCGGCCCTTAGGGTTGCTTCGGCTTACCGCACGGTCTCGGGCGCTGCGGTCCTGGTGATATGTGGGGAAATACCCATAGACCTCTTGGCGCGCGAGCGGTGGGTGGCTTGGAACTCGAGGGGGGAGGACCCTGGTGTTGGTGCTATTGGTCTGAGACCCCAAACTGTCCGGCGATGGCAGGACAGGTGGACCGCGGACACGGTCGGCAGGTGGACGGCAAGGCTCATTCCCTGCGTGGAAGTATGGATTCGGAGGAAATTTGGGGAAGTTAACTACTTCCTGACACAATTCCTCTCGGGCCACGGATACTTTCGAAAGTACCTGTACCGGATGGGCAGGGCAGATGGTCCCGACTGCATTTACTGTAGTATTACGGATGATGATGCAGAACACACTTTCTTCGACTGCCCCAGGTGGCATGCTGAGAGAGCTGCAATGGCGCAGCGGGTTGGCGGGTTCGCTCCTGCCACCGTGATAGGGAGGATGCTCGATTGTGAAGACAATTGGGACGCTGTGGCACAGTACGTGGGATACGTTCTGCGGAGGAAGAAGAGGGACCTCGATGCGCTGCTGCATATCGGGGCCCCCTCTGACAGGGACCAGGCGATACGGGCCGGGGCCATGGCGCCGGCTGCAAACTTGGCGGACCCAGACGTGGGTGATTGAGAGTGGTCCTAATTGGGACGTGGCTCTGGGCCTTCCCGAAGTAATGCGGAAAGCGGTTCCGGGGAGGAATCTACCCAGAGGAGGAGGAGGGAATTTTTTAGTGGCAACACCACTCGACGCAGAAGACGACGGTCTCTGTAAGTGCGAAGGCATTTTCAACCCTACCTCACACGCCAAAAAAAAAAAAAAAAAAAAAAAAAAAAAAAAAAAAATACTAAACTTTTAAGCAGAAAAATTTTCTGATTTGCTGACATGTAAGCGTATGAGTAATATTTGATTATTAGTGATTATTAGTGATAATCAAATATAACTCATACGCATGTCCAATAATTGCATCTACATATCAGAGAACGAGAACGACATTGTGTGACTGGAAAAAATCCACTGGTTATCAACATCTTAAAAATGTGCCTTTGTATTCAAACAATCATATAAGCTGATGCTTTTTAATCTTTTAATCATTCTGTTGTTGTTGGCTCTGTGGTTTTAATCATGTTTTGGGCCATTCCAATCATTTCGGGTGTTTGCTCGTTTCGTTCACTGATTCGTTCGCATCGACGACAAGTATGACGATGTTGAATAATATTAAAAAAGCACAACATGAGCGCGTGTGAGCGGGCATGCATGTAGATGATGAAGAGGTAACATATGAACATTGTGACGAGATTCTAAAAAACATTAAGCTTAATCACGTTTGAAAAATGGCTACAAAGAAGTAAAAAAAAAAAAATAATAGTAACTGTAAAAGTTTAGAAGAATTCAATAGATTTAAAACCAAATAATAAAATGTTTGTTGGTTTGTTTTATTTATATATTTCGTATTTCTCTAATATATTTTGGTATTTGGTTAAAGGCCTACAGAAGATTTTGTTATTAGCACCAAATGAAATGCCGCATATAGACCTGCTAAACCATATAACAAACATAGATAAATAATCATAAAGAACTGAAAAATTTTATTTGATGGTAGAAAATAGAGTTGCATTTTTTACTACTTCTTCGATCACTTTCGAATATTTTTCATTGTTTAAATAATATATACCGTGTAATCTCGGTTAACGCAGCCCTCGATAAGCATAACTCCTCGATAATCGCAACACCCAAATTCTTAACATTGGTGACTTCGTGAATGCAACTTTTCAAAAAAAATCTCAATTAACACAACTTTCCAAACAAAGTTAAGTTTTATTTTTAAATTTAGTTTTTTATCAATAAAAAATATCTCATCAAAATTGCACTCTCTTTCCCTTAAAAATAAGAATCTTCAACTTGATAACCACCACCAGTATAAATTTGTATAGAATGTATATTTTTTATTTATTCTAAATATATTTTTGTCTTTTTGTTTTTATTCTTTATTTGAAATAAATAAATGCATTGTTTTAAAAGTTAACGTTTTTTTTTAATAAAGTTTTTTATTTGTTTAAAATAATATTTTTAATTGAAAAACATGCATAGAAATTTTTGACCCGGTTTTCGCAACAACCCAATATTTCTATTGGTTGCGTTAACCGAGGTTGCACTGTACGTATATATAAATTTCACTACAACAGACCAAACCATATGCGGTTGTCATTATGATTTTATTTAAAATGGAGTTTGTTGCATGGCATGGCTTGAATAAAACATCTTTGAACACTCAACTCACATTTGCATAAATGAAGCGTTCACGACTACGATGCTGATTTTATTCAACGTCGATTTTTGTTGCATGATTAAATTGAATTGCATAATTAAATGTGAACATAAATTTTATATATGATAACATCAAGAAATAAAGTAATTTTTGTCATTCTCTGCACATGTATGTAAATACTATATATTACATAGTTTAATTTAGATCAGTGACTACGTTTTTTACACTCACAACAACTTACTAGAGCAAAAATGTTCATTTTGATGATCCGGACGATCAAATAAGACAGGTCATTCATTTTAATGATCTCTTTTATTTTTACACTGAACTTAACGTAGAACGACGCAGCTGTACTACGATCAGTTATTTTCAAATTGTTACTAGTTTTGTTCCCTTCGAAGATGGAGAGTAGCAAAAAGAGTTAAGCCATGATTTATTAAAATGCTTATATTTGTCATTGACGTTTTTGAAGAGATTTTTTAGAAAAATATGTAATAAAAATATACATAGCGTCATATGAAATTCAAAAAGTTTTAATTTACAAAAAAATTTAAATCTTCTTTCCATTGATTATGAAACAACGCAACAGAATCCATGTTTCTTTAAGAATTATAAGCTGGGCTGCTCCGGTAGGGTAGTGAGTAGTATACTAGTTTATCAGCTGGGGGTTCTAGGTTTGATTCGTAGCAGAGGCTCTGGTCTGTATCACTATAAGACGTGAAAGTTTTTTCTCAACAGGTATCACAAAAAACTGGACCGAAGTGAACTAGAACCTTTCTTCACCTTTACATCCAGCAACCTGCCGACCTAATGTAACCTAACCCAAAATAAAGAAAATGTCAATTATCAAAATTCTTAACGTTTAGAATTTAATATGTATATATATGTAGAGACATACGAGTATATATGTACACAGTTGCTAAATGTCTATAAATTTGTAAAATTACAATTCAACCGTAATTTGAAAACAAATCACTGTGCCTTGATGAATTTAAAATATATTTTAATAGTTCTATGAAATGCAACAACACATAAACACATGCACAAAAATTAAACAAAAAGTTCATGCACCTGTGCATACATACGAGTACACACATATCGTTGGTCTTATTTAGAAAGGCCGTAACTAACATAATTGTTGAGTGGCGCGTTCTTCTTCGGGAAGCATCCGCCACTAAACCCAACATAATTGTAGCTTTACAGGAGAAGAAAAAAACATAATAGAAGCTCTTATTAACAAGAAAAAAATAATTAAAATTTTTGAAATTTTTGGCTTTATTAAGAATACAAGAAAAAAAATTTTAGTGTTCACTGTATTCTCTTACTTTAGTGCATACTAAAAGCACCCTTGTTACAATGATCAATTTTAAGAAGTGTAGCGAGCATAATAAATCGACGGACCGGATTCGGATGAATGCTTTTAGATTGCATAATTTCACCTGCGCTGAAAAAAGCATATGAAAGAAAATGCTCCAAAGTGGCACATTGCGAACAAATATCGTGCCATACGTAAGCAGGATGGTGAGCGAACGCTACCTCAATATTCCCTTATAAACCTGCTTACTGCGATGCAGTAGTTTTTGCTGTGTATTACAATACAATTATCAAAATTTAAATGCTTGTAACAGCGTTACTTTTGCGACTATTAACTTAAATTTTCGTGATCAGCTGTACTTGTGTGAAATGAGTAGGTATCAATAAAAAAGTCAATATGGAAAAAATAAGAGGTAGGGCCTTTCTATGTGACACCAACGATATGTATATTCACATCGACATATAATAACGTAATTCTTTGAAACATCAATGCAATTTTTAGAAGAGCTTGGAAATGTACCAGTAACAGCAATAATAATAATAATAATAAAAGTAATAATAACAACAACCACAATAATTAAATAGTTTCAAGAGTCTGTAGAGTGAAAAGGTACAGCAAAGGAAGGAGAGAGCTAAAAATCTGAAGATGAAACGAACGAACACTTAAATAAAAACGTTTTGGCGCGCAATTAAAAGAGCATCAAGTGTCAGATAAAGTGGCAGTAAAGTACACTTTACAAAATGCCAAATTAGTACAAATATTGTTATCAGCTTTTTACATTTATTTTGTATGTCTTTCTATCTAAATGTTTACAGCGTATACGAGTACATACTTGTGTATATATGGATGTACGTATGAACATACGAATACGTATGTATATATGTATATTCATATCTACTAGTTACCCAACAAACTAAAATGATTTAGAAATAATAATTTGTAACTATCTTACCAACATAAGCCTTAAGTGTATAATAAGTTTACGGTAATATAATTTTATAATCATTCTTATAGCGAGCTTAATTTTCTGAGACTATTGTAAGTTTATTTATACAATTAAATAATGTTCCAGAAAAGTAAAAGGAAGCGAAGTTTTAAAAGTATAATTCAGACATTTTAGACATACAGCAGCGGTGAAAATAGTACTCAATACGAACATTAGCACTGAAAAACTGAAGCTGTATTAAATACAACTTAAATTTAAAAGAAAATTAACTAAATCCGTATTTAAATTCACAAATTGGACATAAGAAATTTTCTTATCTCGATTTAGGATCTTTTTTTTCTATCTTGGACCAGCACTCAGGGAATGACTCGTACACATGCGCTACACTTTACTGGAACTAGGAAATAAGGTTATGGGAAGGAGTATAGAAAGAGTAGTATTTATGGTAATTTGATTTGAATCTTCCCACGTCAAAAGTGACAGGAAAGACCTCTGCAGAGAGTTTGTTTCACATACGTGCTGTTCGGCCGAAAAATGAGTTCTATCTGCCAAATCGACCACGAATGCATGCGCCCTTAATGATGAACGTCTTGCGCGCAGGATTAAACGGATTTCAGGAACAAGTTCTCTGATTTCATTAGAGCACATCCCATTATAGTAATATAGATTTGGCTACCTTATCATCCCAATGAGTTCCTTCGTCCCCTCCTGAACATGCTCGAAGAACTTCAAAAAAGTCTTTGAAGAATCGGCCTGTTCTTGAGAGCTGCATACCATCTTCGGTCGGATGTAAGTGGTATAGCTAGTAAAGAATTCACTTGGAGTAATGTATGTCTTGCAACGTCTTCAAACGCTGAGGCATTTGCATTTTACTTTAGAGTCCCGAAAAATGTGCTCATTCCATCGAACATCATACTGAATTTTCTTGCCAAGAACATCAAGAGCTTCTGATTCCTTAATCTTTATACCACCCATAATTACTGCTGCTCTGCAAATAATATTGAACTACGTAGTCCATTTTAGCTGAAATGTACAGATTACAATATGGTACTATGTATGTCATTGAAAACAACAGGTTATTTTCATACGGCAAATGTTCATGCCACTCCATGGAGTGGTTACATGGCGTACTTTATGGGTTAGTCCTATCGGTTATATGGATCATCCTTACGACATCGTAATGTTAAATCAACCATGTTTTCTCCATACATTTGGGTTAGTCTTGGACCTCTGTAGAGTACACTATACATGTATTTGTGGACTAGTCACATTATTTGCAGGGTGAAACAGCATGATCGGGCATGCGTCGGTGTGGAAGTAAGCAGCATTGCGTCTTTTGAACATTGACCTAGTCACGTGATCCCATTGCGATATTTTCGTGAGGTCACTATTAAATTGTCAAAATCCCCACATATATATTTATCAGCATTGTAGGAGTTGACTAAGTTGGGTACCATGAGAGTCATATCCAACATTCTATAAATTTATATAAATAAAATTAATATCCTGTAATTCTATATTTTTGCAAACTTAAATTTATCTTTTGAAGAAATCAAGAATGAAATGTGAGTATCTATAACTCGCTTCTGTTATATATTTCTCTTCATATTCATAAGATCGAAATTGATTTTGAAATGTATTTGTATATTGTATACGAAATAATCTTCATATTAGATTTCCAATACATTTTTTCATGAATATGAATATTAATATTCAATTTTTTAAGCTTAATTCCTTTTTTTATAAAAATTTTTAAAATTCAATTCATTTATTGATATTTCTCCTTCACAATTTGTTGATAAAAAATAAACCTATAATAATTATGCTTATAGAAAGTTGTTGAAGATTGCTTATGGTAAGCTTATTCTCCAGTGCATTTGCATTTAGCCAGCGCAATGGTTTGTTGGGCATAGTATTAGGCCTTGGGTAAGGTAAGAGTGTATGTGTAAGTTGTATCTTTGGGTGAGTATGTGTGAAGAGTTTTTATAAAATACAAAACACAATTAAAAACAAATGGCGTACGAATTGTTCTTCACAACTCATTATGTCAGATTAACGAATGAATACAAACAGAATTTGCAAAAATGAGAACAAAACCCAGAAAAAAAGACAACAAGTTAAGGAATATCTGTATGAACTTAACGACACATCTGTTACACGTATTTATCTACTACCGTAAATGTGCAAATATTTTAAAGTCCATGCATTACAACTAATATGTAGCATGGGTACAGTAAAATAATTTCAATTATATTTTCTTATGAATATTTCGTAACTACACTCGAAATATTCTTTACATAAAACTAACTCAAAATGCAATTTAAAATAAAAGAACCTTCGCTTAAATACTGGGCTACTTATTTCTGATTTAAATTTAACGAAAAGTGCTTTTGAAGTGACTTGAGCCCGTAAAAACAATTGCATTTCATTTTACACATAATTTTCCTGCCTTAAAAAGTATTAAAAAAATAAATATAAGTATGTACCTCCACAATAGAAAAGTTAGGTTAGGTCGGCAGGTTGCTGGATGCAGAGGTAAAGAATGGTCCCACCCCACTTCCAATTTATTATAGTCGCATTGTGATACCTGTTGTGAAAAAACTTTCAAGTGTTGTAGTGATAGGAATCGAACCTAGAACGCCCAACTAATAAACTATCATACTACTCACTAGACTACTGGGCGGCCAATAGAAAAGTTAGGTTAGGTAAGGTTAGGTGGCGGAAAAGTCATTTTTAGATATAAAATTAGAGCTTATGTTGTGCACAGCAGAATTGTATTATTTTTTTTTTGTGAATTAGAATGAAAGTAAAATAGAAATGTACGTACTCGTAACTTAATTAAGTAATGAGCAGTCCACTGTGTTAAAAATATATAATATGTATATTATACGATACAAGGGTACACCCTTCAGGTAAATTGAAAACGAGTTACATTTTGGGACTAGTTGTAACTAGACTGTATCAAAATTTAAATATTCATACTAGTGAAAAACAGACAAAAATAGTATGTATTTGAACTAGTATATAACTGCAGTCGAACTTCACTACAATGTAGTAAGTGGAGAGCGACGAACTTCTAGGTTATAGAGAATATTTCTTATAGAGAAGCTGTCACTTTGAGAGACGCGTAAACACTTAAATCTTTGTATGTCTCTATGGTCAGCCACTGGTCACTGAACAGTACCGGCGGCTTCAGCTGATAACAATCCACTGGTACTCTTTCCTCTAGATCCAGGACAATGCATCGCATGTGTAGGGGTCATCTCCTGCGTGCTGCTCTAAGGCAAAAATAAAAAAGTATATTTCTAGTCACATACTAGTAGTGTAGTATAGTGTTGTCCATAGAAGACTAGGACTACTCCAAGACTAACCCAAAAGTATGGGGAAAACATGGTCCATTGAGCATTACGGGCATTACATCGAACTAACCGAAAGACTACTCCATGTAACCACTCCTGAAGCACCTAGGAGAGTCATTTAAATCCGATGAAGTAATCGTAAGTACGAATAAAAGCACGAACACTTGCCGTATAACAATAAGCTGTTGTTTTCAATGACATGGTCCACGGCTGCATTACATGTAACCAGTACATTTCAGCTACAGTGGACCACGCGGTCCAATATTATCTGCAGGGTTTATAATACATTCGGAGACATATTTACGTATGTATATATCTACATATACTCAATATATACACAGTTAGACAATTACAATTCATTTAGTTTTCCTTTTTAATTTTTTAAAGGACACGAGTAAAAATCAAACCAAACCAAACATCATCACGTTAAGCCAGCTTTTTCCCTGTCTGGCTGTTTTGCACTTTTTTCTTCTCAATTCTCATTCAATTTTATCTATGAAATCACATGAATCTTTGTGTACGTGCTACGTGTTTGTTGTTATCTCTCACTTTTAATGGTTTTTATCGTTGTTGTTTTTGGTATTGCCCAACTGTAACATTTGCCACGTTGTTCGTAGTGCTTAATATAGTTGTTGTAGTTATAACTGTTTGAAGCAATGGCAGTGGCATTTGAATGATGTTACTTTTGATAGTGATGATGACAAGTGTTGATGATAGAAAATTGTATTTAAAGCTCTATATAACTGTGTCCGTCTCTCCATCTGCCTGTACGTTTAAAAAATTGTGTGCATGGAAAAAGTGTGTAAAAAGCAGAAAAATAAAATTAAAGTAAAAAATAAAATGTCAAATGTAACGATTTTCCTGTGAAATATGTTGTATTAATAGGTTTGTTACAGATTTGAAAATATTTTTTTTCTTGCATTCTATTCGTTTCACCATCACCACTTTCATGAATGACAATTTGATGAACTAATGGGAAAACTTAAGTAGTTTTTAGGGATTCTTCAGTTTTCTGTTCACACAATTCTTCTCAATTTTTGCTTGAAGATTTTCAATTGCATCAGGAAAGTGTGAAAAAAGAGAGTAAAATCGTGATTACAAATGGTGCGTTTTCAATATTGGACTTTTTAAATGCTCGAAAATCACTTAGAAAGTCAAATGCAGTTGATTAGTTTTATTGTTGCGTCATAAATTATTGTTTGATATAGTTTTTATGCATTTATTTATTAATTTATATGTATTAAATTGAGAACACAAATAGTAGTTCAACTCGAATAGAACTATTTCCAGGGAAATTAGCTAAAATCGATAGTACAAGTAGTTTGCGGTTGGTCTGCAATAGAAAAGTTTTGATCAGTGAAGCAGGTTATATAAATATTTGCGGGATTCACAATGTCTGTTGTTACGTCATATTGCCATAATGTCTTAATATTTTAAAGTAGTTTAAAGAAATTGTTGTTGTGCTTCCAACAAAACAGTCATAAACTAATAAATATTTTTTTGAAAATAAACACGGTGGCGCCGCATTCTTCACTGGTGTTAGATATCGGATATCGCGTATGGTTCCAACAGGATGGAGCCACAGTGTACACTGTGAGGCACACAATGGATCTTTGGGTGTTTCGCCATCTAAATTCAAAAATCAAATACTATGATGCGGTGGCATCTAAAGCTACATTTTGCTACATTCGTATTTTTCTCCACCAATATTAAACATACATATTTACACAAATGTATGTATGTATGTATATACTCTTACACATTTGAAAGCATTCTTTAATCATTATTAAATATAAAATTGTGATTTTTGTCTTAAATTCCATATAAAAATATTACATTATTTTATTGAATTACTATCATAATTTTAATAACAAGTTTTAGAATTGAGTTCTAATTTTTTGTTTCAAATTTGTTTTCTTCTTGAATGTTTCTAATGAAAAAAAGAGGAAAACTTTTCTACAACTCTAACATCGTACAATGAGTTTCACCAAAAAATGTCAACAGAACTTAATATTTTCAATAAGACGAACAAATTGTGTATAAAGCACAGACACACGAGTGTTGCTACACATTTACACACGACTAAAAGCATTCAAACAAACTTCAGAAATAAAAAAAAGTAAAGTAAAAAAAGAGCCTGATAAACTGCTGTATCTGTTTCTGCATGTTTTTGTATCCAAATAAACAAATTTCTACAAATAATTTAATATATTATTCCATGAAAAAAAAGACAGCAACTACATACTCATACACTAAAAGGATTATAGTCTATTATCTGTAGCACATACCAAGGCGTATGATATGGCGACCAATAAAGGGTTCAGTTTAGATTCGCTTGTCACAAATAACAGTGGAATTCTTGCATACATTCAACTTTCAAATAGTGAAGCATGAAAACGTTTCAAAATCTTTCTCCAATCTCTTTTACATTCGTACTAAAAATGCATAACTAACAAGAAAGGAAATGGCAAGGAGAGAAAATTTTTAATTTATTTTCTCTACATAAATTTGAAGAAAAAAGAAAAATAATAAAATCGTCTCTTTGGAACAAGTGTATTGAAATATAATTGCGGGCATATGGGAAAAGTGACTTTGGATTTGTTAATGAATTTTAATGGTCACTTAATAGATTTCATAGCTAAAATTGCTTAAATATACCAAGTGCCATATACTATATACGGTGCGCTTCAAAACTTTATCTACGATGGTCGATGTAGTCAGCACACTGACTACAAAACGAAAAATTTTTCCTGGGTTCAACCCCAGTTTCAGACACATAAAATCATCTCCCATTTTTTCTGATGTGCATTTGTGTGTCTTTGTCGTGTGTGTTGTTGTCGCAAGGTTTTAGTGGCGAAGGCATAGCCACTGGTCACTGAACAGTAACGGCTTCAGCTACATCCAATCCACAGGCACATCAGAACACCCTTTTTCGTCGGTATTATGTAGCACCGGCGAAGTAAAATAATTACAAAAATTACTACTAAAACGAAGCTTCAAAATTTATTAAGTATACTTTTTTTTTTTTTTTAAAAGACAATATAAACTCTACGAAGCTCTTAAGCTTGTCTCTAGAAACACCCAGGGTCTAAACGGGAATCGAAGCCGCACCTCCATATTGATAAGACTAATGCTCATGCACTAGACTACGGAGGCACCCAGAGTCGCTACAACAATGCTATAAAAACAAAAAACGCGCAAAAGCAGAGTTGTATGATAGTCAAGTTCACCTCCTATCATTTCTCCTACTATCCCTTCCCTCTAGCACAATGCACCCCATGTGTAGGGGTCATCTCCTGAGTGCTGGTCCAAGATAAAAAAAAATATATATATGTATATGTATGTATTTACTGCAAAATAAAATCCACATCTATATACTGTAATAAGGTACAACCAGCCGAAAAACATTTCTGTTTTTTAAGCCCCCTTTATACCAGGTTCACAAATATCGTGTTGAACTGCTAAACAAGTCGACTAAAAGATGTTTTACCATATGTTGACTTGTTTTTTTAAACACTACAAATTTACATATTTTACTTTTAAACATCTCGCAACACACGTAAATTTTTTTCTTACCTTGGACCAGTGCTCAGAAGAAATCCCCTACATATGCCATAGATAGAGAAAGGGTTAGTTTAGAGAAGAGACAATTGATGAAAATGGTAGGAAGACAGGGTTTATAGGCCGGGGTATATAGAATCCGTCATCCGTCATACTTTGCCTTTTTCAACTGACAAGTAAATTGAAATACACGTTTTCTTATGAGCATTGTCACATTCAGTACGCCTCCGTCAAAGCAAAGTATGAAAGTTGGACAAATTTTAACTTTTAACGTATGTTGAGTAGTTTGACAGCTATGAACAGCGTTGCCGTTTTAGGTTATTATCAACCAAAATTGGTCGATTTTTGTTTTAAGGAGAATATTTTTTGCATTTTGTTTACTTTTTGCAGGCTAAATAATACTCCTAGTTGCAGCACAATGCTTCGCATGTGTAGGGGTCATCCCCTGAGTGCTGGTCCAAGATAAAAAAAAATTTTGCGGAATGAATTCTATTAGAAGAATAATTACTTGATATAAATTAAAAATTTTTATATGTATGATTTTATATATTTATATTAGAATTTATAAGAATTTATTGTATAACATGGTAATTGACTTTTAAATGTTAAAAAACCTCATGAATACAAATATTTAATTAAATTGATATGATCAATTTGTTTGCAGACTGAAAATTGGTAAAGATTTTAATTGAAAGAACAATCAATGAATTAACCTTTTAATTGAAGTTGTTAACAGCCTTTTGTTCTATTAAAAATCGTATCTGTTGCAAAAAAAAATTCAAAAGTGCTGCAGCAGAAACAAAAATAAACGAACATAGTATTTAAATTCAAAATAGATAGGAAATTATTTGCAAGAGTTTGTTTGTAAATTTAAATGGTGAATGTACATAATGTTTTTATATAATTTTTTTTCAAATTTGGGAGTAGTATAAAATAAATTGAAGACTTATTTTTATAAAGTAAAACAAATTGAAAGTCAAAGTATGACGGATAACGGATTCTATGTGCCCCGGCCTTAATTCAGAGCTCAATTATTTTACTCCGCCGACGTTTTATTGCTCAAATATTGACGAAGGAAGGTGCTGCAGCGCAAACAATTCAGAAGAACTTTTTTTTGACTTGACCGGACTAAGAATCAAACTCGAGCCGTTCTGGTTGCAGAGTCAATACGCTAACTACTCGCCATCAGCTTGAAGTTGTCACATAAAAGGAATTGTGTAGCATCGGCCATTAAAAAATTGACAGAAAAAGACGCCATTTGCAATAAAAAATTTATAAAAAAAAGTGAAAAAGGTTGTTGAAGAGAAAATTGATTAATTAATTAGTTTCTATTACTTTTTATTCACTTTTAAGAATATTAAACAGGTTTTTTTTACGCAATAAAGTAAAGTACTTTATTTTTGCTTTTAAATAGTATATATATATATATATATATACATATATATAATTCTTCTAGTTTTTTGACCTCTTTTTATATTAATTACACTAATTATTTAAGCTGCAGGTCCTTTTATATATGTAATATTTATTTTTATTCGATATCTCTCTACTCCTTTAATAATATAATAATCAAAAACCAATTTTCCTGAAGAAACTGCACAAAGGAGTAGCGAAATAACGAATAAAAATAAATATTACATACATATATAAAAAGGACCTGCAGCTTAAATAATTCGTGTAATTATATATATATATATTATATATATATATATTGAAATGGATGAAGTTATAATTGAAGAAGTGCGCAACAACAAAATTTTGCATGATCTGCGACACCCAGACTAAAAGAATTTGAAAAAAAGAATGGACAGTTGTCGTCTTCTAAATAATTTAGTAGCCGACTACGAATGCAGTCTCTGTATCTCGTAGACTACTGTGGCGAATGTGTTTCATGCTTAAAGCTGAATTTCACACAAACAAAAAAAAACCTACTGCAATAATTGCTGTTCTAGTATTATTATTATTTATTTTAAAAATTTCACTATATGAAAATATTTTAATATCACGAAACTATTGCATTAACGTAAAATTTTTTTAAATGATAAAAACTGGTTATTTTAAAAATATCTTGCAAATGTTTGCAGGGAAATAATAATGGAGAGCCCTGTTTTTATATTCCTGTCATGTTCTTAAATGTTATTGTCCACATACAAAAGTTTATGACGGCCATCATGCCGATGGATAAGTAATAAATGTAAAATTTAAATGTTATGATATTGTAAACGACTTTGCTTGTACATCCTTAGAGCTTTGGAACTACTTATTTTAGTTTCCTTCATTTGTAACATGTTTAAAAATCAGTCAACACATTTTCTTCTACTAATGCTGGAAATAAAGTGATAGAAGGGGATTGGAAAAAAAGTTTTGTTTTGAACTGATTGGATTTATTGTACTCGTATGTACATACAAGTAGGAAATAATTTAAATATTTAAGAAAAAAGTTTTATCGAAACATGATTGATAAATATGAACATATAAATGTTAATTCGCAGATACAAGAATCACTTCATACATACATACATACATATGTATATGATTTGTTTGAGAGAGCGGTAATGCAAAACTTCAACATCGAAAAATATACAGCGTCAATGTAATGCATACATTCGGGAAAGTATTATAAACAATTGGAGTATTCACAATGTAGTCATAAAGTCATATGTTTTGAAATAATATCACAAAAATATTTGACTGCTATAAACAACTTGTCATAATTTAGTGTGCTATTTCAAAAAAATTCATTCAGCAGTTAAGAAAAAAACACTTATAAATTTTTGATATCAAACTGCTGAAAACAAGTGAAGAAAATAAAATAATTCGACTTATGTACATGTAAGTCTTGTAATAATTCCATTCTTAATTAAAATTATACTGTTTGTTGCAATTTAGATTTTTGCTTGACCAAATCGAAGTGAAATTTATTTCACAACTATAAATTATTATTAAAATTTTTTAATAGATGCATTGCTAATTTATAAGCGTGATTAAGAGACACTTCCACTTTGTTTACAATTTCCGAGCTACGCAGCAGTCATACTTAACAACAAATTAAAATTTATATTTTCACATTTAATATCTACTTAATGTGTGCATGTACGAGTATGTGTATATGTATTTGGTTTTTAAGGACGTTTTTCGCTTTTGAAATCTGATGGATTTCTTAATTTTTTCCTAATTCAAGGTGCAGGCATTGTGTACTCGCATTCAAATACGTGTACAGGCATAGTTAAAATAGACAATGAAATCACAACCGCCATTACTTTTCGTTATCACAATTATTATTTTTAGTAACTTGTTATAAAGCCAAACTAAATTGCCATTACAAAAGAGCAAAAGTAAATACACTGCCTTTATAAGTACTCATGTACTAATCTTGCCAATGTTAAATACAACAGACTGGCCGACTGGCTGACTGGCTGACTGACTGAATGGCTAAAAAATGCAACAGCAATAGAAGTACAAAAGCAGCGAAGTGAGCAAGTGAATATTATTCTAGATTCCAAGTCATTCTTATTCTACGTCCCTTATCCAAATGCCATTTCATCAGCTAAAGGTAATGATGCAAATTAAACAGAGCGAAGAAAAAAAATAAAACTCCAGACTCCCTATTAAAATGATGATGATGCTGATCAACATGCAATGTGTAAGTAACTGTGGGAGTCTGGTATAGAGTAGACCTTTAAGAACAAGGAAATGTCACGCGACAAATCAAATGACAATGACAAAAAAAGAAAAAAATTTTAAAAGAAACGTATAAAAAGGAAAAAAAAACATGTTTCATGGTTCATACAGCAGCAAATACTGGCTGAATCACTGAAAGAAAGAATTATGCCCCTTAGCCACATCATTAAACCAAATGTCGAATACAACCAAATAATAATAAAATTTATAAAAAACAACATGGGAAAGCGTAAGGGAAAACCATGAATTTTCTATTCCATTTAATATATTTAACAGCATAGTACGAGCGAGTATGTATATAATTATACAAAAGCACATGCACATTTACTTTGTTAATATTTTAAAAACGTTTAAAATTGAGACAAAACAGATGAATGGAAGATTATGCAGATTAACTTTAAGTATTTTATCAAAATAATTCATTATTGCAGAACAGTTTAACTCCAATTAACCGACAACATGTTAATATTTTTAGTGTTTTTTTATATTTAATCTCAAAATAACGATAACGAAATTATGAAACGAACAATAACGAAATGAAGTTGAAATGTAAACATTTACGCATTTTGTGATATCTGGTCAAAATTATTTTTAATCTACTCTTTTCTTCGTTGTGCGTTCACTGATATTTTATTCAATTGTAGACCGCTGTCTTTATTCCACTTTCATTAAATCATAATCTAGATCTATAAAACGGAATGTTATTTTGTGTGTTTGTATTTTATATGAGATGACACCTCTGGACCAATTTTCTTGAAATTTTGACAACATTTAACTGGGACTATTGAATGAATTGAGCAAATTGCTCGCACCAATTTTCAAAATTCTTGTGGGAAAGGTCCCCTAAAATTTTTTTTTGGGAAAATGTTTGGGGAGAAGGCGAAGTGCACGCACCAAATGTTGATTATCAAATTTTATTTTTCAATTTGTTCACCAATTTTCAAAATTTATTTTGCATATGGAAAAGGTCCACTAAAATATTTTTACGAAGTTTGATGAGGGGGGAGGAGGGGGATGGAAAGTAAGTGCCCGCATTTAACAAGTAAATACCAAATAACTATCGCTGTAGAAAGTTGAGATTCGATATGTAGATTCCTCTTTTTATATTTAGATCCAGATAAGAAGATATTTTTGGATATTCTAATGCTACGTGGGTAAAAAGTATACAAACGGGTAAAATCGATAACATAATATCCCAGACACTATGACAGCTAGACTAAAAATTACAAAAGCATATAAATGGTGCTTAAAAATAAGCTAACACGTGTTTGGTACTTTTTTCATATATGTATGTACATATGTACTCTAAGTGGGTAAAACTAAAAAAAAATTATTTTGGCATCTCTCTTTGTAAACTTTCACAAAAAATACCGAGTGTATTTTCCTACATTTTCGAAATTTGAAAATATAGGGAACAAAATTGTACTTTTATCCCATTTAAATAGTGCTAATGATGTACATTTTTAACTATTTCAATATACCATCATGATAGGACTATCAAATTAAAGGGATTTTTGAAGGGAACATAAAATGTAAATGTAATCTCTGCAAACACAATATGGCGGACGACTATTTTTTAACCACTTCCATGATATGGGTATCATATGAAAAAAATGTTTGAGTTGAAAACCAAAAATATAGTGAAATCCGTACTTTTCGCCAAAACCGCGTGGAAAAGGTGCCTTTTTTATTTCTTGGAAAAGGACTCTTTTTATGACAATAAAAGTGTCCAAATTTGGTGCAGAAGGATAAGTTACCGTAATAATATCTATACAAAAGTGGGCGAGATTAGATAAGTTGGTGTGGGGTAGCGAGCTCACCGGGTTAATCTAGTTATGTATATAAGGAAATCTTATAAAAATCATGTACAGATTAAGAAAAAATTTATACATGACGAATTCCACAGAAAACTCATCCGTTTGGTTAAAAAATAAAATTTTAGAGAGCTGCGAAATTATTTAAAATATAATCTCCCAATTGCAACAACATTTATCACAGTGAACTTGTAAAAATAACGGTTCTTTTCGTAATACTGTAGTAAAATTTTATAATGAAAATTTAATTTTCTACAAATCACCTTGCAAATTTAGAACTTTCTAGAATTAATTTTTTTTCGTTTCCAATAAGAGAAATAAAAACTAAAATAGGAAATACGTTTAGACTCTGCAGGTTGGTATTGATTGACTTTGACTTTTCCTTTGTTCCTCAACACATTATTAAAAGAGTATAAAATTTAAGAACAAGACTATTTTCTCAACAAAATCCGTTATAATGTAGCAGTGCGTTACATGGATTTCGTTACATACAATATTTTTATCGATGTTTTTATTAAAAGTTCATACCGATTATTCAACAGTATAGATGAGGGAAGAAATTAAAATTTAAATTGTTTTTTGTAAGTTTTTCATGTATTTTGTGAACCGTTTAAATATATTTTTGTTTGTTTGGTCCTGAGTCCTCATTCAATAATGGTATACGAAACTGAATAATTATTTTAGCCTCAATATAAGAATAAAATATTATCTTACATTAAAACTTAAGTATAATAAATATGGCAAATGTAAAATCACTATGGATTTATGGCAGCATAATGCCAATTGTTGGCCACCTTTGCGTTGGCCACCATTCTTTTGTATGGTAAAAAATATTTCTTATTATTATTTTCTTTTCAAACTATACTTTTATGTATTTTTAATGTAATTAATAAAACTGCAATAAATCAAGTTTTGATACATACAATGGAAAAAAGCAGAAATTTTTTAAATTAAAATTAAAAGTAACCTCCAGCTTCCCTCTATCATTTCGTCGAAATCATTTTGTTGTAAAAGAAAAAAATGTTAAAATAACTTGCAACTAAAATGATTTTAGAATGCGAAGGCAGAAAATGAACATCGACGTATTTCAAGGATACTTTCAGCAACTTTTGTTATAAGAAATACAACAACAACAACAATTGCTTTTTAAAATAATAAAAAACGCAGGAAATAAAAATTGGTCAGTTCGTAGAATTGTTAAAATTTAAGTTTTTCTTATAGTTTTTGAAGTTGTTGTATTTGTATTAAATGCCCAAATAGTTTTTTTTTATTCTCATCACAACATATACACATACACATTTTCCTTGGGAAAGGCACACAATTTCTACATTTCGCAATTTCCGTCCGTTATCATTTAATACACTGTTTATTCTTGTGAGTTGTTATTGTTGCTGTTTTTATTCTTTCTTTTTGTTATTATTGTTCGCATTGTTGTTGCTGTTATATTCAGTAATACTAGAAATAAAATGGATGGATATGTGTATGCATGTGTGTGTGTGTATGTACGTATATACCCTGTAGGAAGCCTGGGATCAAGTGCCTTAAGTCAACTCTCTTATCGGTTGGTTTTGATGACTTTTTAATGACATTCTCAACGAATCGTCTACACTAATTATTTATATATTTTTTTTCTTGTACCAGCACTCAGGGGATAACCCCTACACGTGCGATGCATTGTGCTAGAACTAGAGGAAAGGGATATTGCGAGAGATGAAGCTTCAGTATCATACAACTCTGCTTTTGCACTTTTTTTTCGTTATAACAGTGTTGCAGCGCCTCTCAGAGGCGTATGAAATTTCAAAGCTTTGCCGTAGTAACAATTTTTAGTAAGAGTAAGAGGGCCCTCGGACATGCCTATGGGTAGGTATCAGCTGAAGCCGGTACTGTTAAGTGACCAGTGACTATGCCTTCGCGATTGAATCCTTCCAACAACAACTGACACAAACACATGCTAATGCACATAAAAAAAATTGTAAATTACATTGCCTGGGGTATAACAAATCACTAATACTAAAATGACTAGTCAGTAGCAAGTAAGTACAGTTTTACTGTTGGCATTTCCTGCAGGGTATGTATACGAAAGTATGTACATACATACATACATATATATAAGTAAAAGTGCACTGTCTTTAACTTTGGAGATTCACTATTTAAATTTTCAAGACAACAAAAACGGAAAACACGTGGCACTTTTAGTTATTTGAAATTAAAAATTTTAATCAAGAGAATTGAATAAATTTGAATTACAGCAAGGCCTCGATTATCCTTTACTCAATTAACCGGCAACGTTGATTATACGGGAAAATAAAAATTGTAATCGTAATCTTTTTGTCCATCGATTTAATTTTTTTTTACATCTATTAACCGTGATTACGTATACTATCCGGGCTTGAAAGCAAATTTATTTTTGCTTGACTCTTTCTTTTATAATATGTATTATATAAAAACATAAGTACTTACAAAAATATTAATAAAAAATACAAGGAAAACCACTAAAACCTGTCACTCTCTTAACCGGGGAAATCGATTATCTTTAATGCTTCTGGTCCCCTTCATTACGGATATTCGAGACCTAACTGCGTTTGGAATAAATAATTACAAATTTAAATTAAATGGTAGGATATTTAATATTCAAAGATTATTGGGTATTACAAACCTTGAATTGGCATACTAATAATTAAATAATTTGCTGGGATAGAAGTGAATTCCTGTATCTGATGGTGTAAAATGAAACAGCAAAGTAAGAAAGGAGTTTCACTTGAACTTCTACATCTACATATATATATATATAATTATACTGCACCGATTTTCAAATTATTTTATTATTATTTTATACAAGCGAAAAGTACTTTAAGTTTTGAAATTGTTGCCAAAATTTGAAAAGTTTTCACTTAAACCCCATATGTTTTTAACTTAATTTCCTTTCATTTGGCACTGGCGTTATACTATAGTCAAATTTGTTTCGATTGATTAAGATGACTCAGTGACGTACACATCAATAGTTTTGGGTTGTCTTTCATTTTCAGATTTTTTTTCAAAGAATAATATTAGAAAACGTTTATTTCTTCAATTAAAGAAAAATACACATCTCTCCATGTTTTACAATTACTTCGCCTTATATTGCCCCAACTGCTAAAGAGGAATTACGAGTATTAATTTATGTGAAAAGTATACTGTGTAATATTTTCTCCAAGCCAAGCAATCAAATGTTTTATAAAATGTTACCAAACGACCGATAATTTATTGATTGCTTTTATAACATAAACATAACATAACATAAATGACGACACAAACTAGATCACTGTTCGCCATTTTGACGATTTTTTATTAAGAATAATTTTCAAATAAAAAAATTTGCAACGTATTAAAAACGAAATTTTTTTTGGGTATCTTCACAAAAAAACAGGGAAATAAATGAGTCTAAAAAGTCTCACAAAAAATCTCAGAGCGGTAAAAGAGGGTCAAATTGCGCCTAAGGCAACGAGCTCATGATCATCACCAATATTTTGTTAGTAAATAGATATAAAGAGCAGGTGAGTGTGGGAAAGCCCACACAACTGTAAAAGTTTATAAAGAGAAAAAGACGATTCCCTTAAGAATGCCATAATATTATGCATGTTTATATTGCTCTCGTGTAGGTGCACATGCTTTCAGTTTTTATTATTAAATGGAAATGAAATGAAATGAAAAATTTAAATAGTTGAAAGTTTTTCTTACGCCAGAAAATAACATCTCCAGTATCGCAGTAACGAACGATGATGACGTTAATGAGGAGACAGTGAAACTACCACTATAGTTGCGTTATCGACATGGTTTCACAGCACTCGTAGAAGTTCGTAACTTACGCAGGCAAGAAAGAAATTCATTTACGTACATATGTATGTATTTATAGAAATATACATGGATGTTTTTACAGAAATATGAAATTGTGTAGGCTGTTTTGTTAATGCTGTTGTTTTGTTCGTATTTGTTTAAAAACTGCACGTATTGAATGACGTTTATAAAAGAGCATCGAGCATCCTCTGCATGTGTGTAGGTTTCAGTACGTTTTTCTGCAGCAGTTCTTTCTTCTTCTTATCTTCTTCTCCGCTTGCCATTGTTATGGGTCTGAATTTACTATTTTATTTTATCTTCCACATTTATTTAGTGCTTATTGTAAGTTTACTTTGTCCATTTGTCTATATGCTCGTACGCCTGTTCGTCTATCTGTCCGCCCGTCCGTCTACTGCCTCACTCATTTAACGGAAATTCATGTTAACTGTGAGGGAAAAAATTACAAGGAACAAAACTCGGAAATGTTGCCGTTGAAACATAAATGTCTACTGCCTGTTGTTTCACATCCCCTTAGAGAGAGTGTAGTATTTTTATACATGTGGAGTTAAATCGAATGTATGGGTAACAAACTGTACGTTTTTAACTATGTATGTATGTATGTATGTCTGTATGTATGTGTGTATGTTTGAGCGTGTGTTAGCCAGTGAGTGTTTGCGCTCGTGTAAATATGGTAGTTTTCACAAACTGTTCAGACTGTTGCTGAAGTTTTATATGCCGGGACATATTGCGTTATTTAGTTTTTTTTCATATTATGAAAATTTCGCAGCTTTTGTTGCACCAACCTTGCCTACATACTATGGTTTTATGGACACCGTGGAGCAAATATAGTTTGCATTTAAAATCGATTTTAATGAAATCTAAAACAGAGAATTTTAGATCTGAGTACAGACCCAGAAGAGGGCATATGGGGAATATATGTATGTCTCTCCGAATCTATCCAAAGAATGTTCATAAAATTTTAAACATAGAATTTCTAGGTGTAAAGTAAGGTGACTATATTTTTGTGAACAAATATTTATTTATTCATCAATATTTGTATTGTCCTCTTTAAAGTAATCCACCTTAAGTTTCCCATACACGTTTCAATTCAATTTTCAATTAAGTCTTTCAATTGAATTTATTCTTGGCCATACAGTTCATAAACGGAATTGAAAGATTTTCATTCAATTTAAAATTCAATGAAAGTAAAGACAATTTTAAAAATACTTAACCTTTTCTTTGCATAAGAAAACTACAAATATAAATTTTGACAGTTGATCAACAGACTCAACCAATTCGACAACTGCCAAACTAATTGACAGAGCCATACACACCTTGATTTGGACAACAACGGACTCAGTTGCCAATGGGATTGAAACGTGTATGGGGTGCATTAGATACAATCGACTTGTGCCAACAATTTTTCCAATCGTCATAGCACTTATCATAAACACTTTTTGGTATAGCCTTGAGCTCATCCGGCGATGCAGTTTTTATTTCATCAATCATTGCAACTCCCCGTCCTTTCACAGGTCTTTTAATGTTTGGGACCAAGAAAAAGACGCAGTGGCCAAATCCGGTGAATATGGTTGCTGAGGCACGATTGTCGTGTTGCTTTTGGCTAAAAAATCTCTCACAATCTGATCGAAATTCAGAAGTTTCACAACAAACTTCGCTGACACACTTCTCATTTTGTTTTTCTTGGACCGGCACTTAGGGTATGACACCTACATATGCGGTGCACTGTGCCGGAACTAGGAAATAAAGTTTTTGCGAAGAGTGGAGAGGGTAGATGAGGTAGAGGTAGAGGGAAAAAATTTCATGACACGAGCCAAGTGATATGCCAACATCCTCAGCAACTTCTCTTATGAGAATTGGACGATTTTGGAAAACAATTTTCGTCACAGCTTCGACATTATCTTCTATTGTTGATGTGCTGGGGCGTCCGGAGCGAGGTTCGTCGTCGGACTCTTCTCGGTCACCTTGGACGGGTTTGTACAGCTTGTAAAATTTTTTTTACTTAGAGCAGACGCACCGTACGCCACTGTCAACATTTTAGAGCACTTCATTGCATTCTTCACACAAAATTTGATGCAAATTCTTTGCTCCATTTTTTATAATAATGGAAAATCGCCGAGAAAAACAAAACACGTCTAACCTTTTTGTCTGTCAAAAACAAACAAAGTATTTTACGAGGGGTACTGTTCATATTTCGCGAATAGCAACAACAATTTTTAAATCAAAATGGCTTTATTGTTTTTCCAAATATTCTCCTTAAAGCTCATTACATTTTTGCATTCGTTCAAACCATTGTCATAGCAGTTTTTGAATTTCTCTTGCAACATCTCCAAAACATGGTTTTTGAACGCGGTCGTAAATCGTTGACCACGTAGTTTACCTTTGATATTGGGGAACAAGAAGAAGTCATTGGGTGTTTTTGACTGCTCAAAGATACATCTGTATGACGAGATATGAGAGAGCTCGCATTGTCATGATGGACAATGATTCGTCTTTGGCGGTTAGTTTTACGAATTGATCCGAAGCTTCCGGAAAACGAAATGGTCGTGTCTCTCTCAGAACTGCCCGTTCTACGTTGCTCAAGCGGAACAGATCCCATTCGACCGAAGAAACAGGCAACCATTTGCTTCGCTGTGCACGAACAACTTTTTTGTTGGATTTAGATCGCCTTGGAATACCCACACGGTCGATTGCTGTTTTGTTTCCGGCTCGTACGCATGATTCGTCACCTCTCACGATTTTATACACGTCTTTTGAATCACCAGGGTCGAAATTTTTAATAATTTTCTTACATCACTTTTTTAGTATTGTCTATAAATGGAATGCGTACGGTTTAAGTCTGCAAACAGAGTAGAAATTCAATTGCTTTTAAGGGCAACTAAAGACAAGAACATTTTTGACTGTGAACATATGTTCGGGACATGTGTACTAACCCAACAACAACAACGCATTTTAAAAGTCACCTTATTTTTGTACAAACCTCGTATATACATACACACATATATATATACATATTTTCAAAAATATAACCATGAACCTATTTAACAAATATGCTTGATATTTTAAATATGGATGCTTCCTGTAAATATTATATGGACATATACGCTTATAGAGATAAGAACGTGGGCAAAGCCGTGGTTAAAACCTAACTTAATATAATATCACGTCATTTGATGGTTTTTTTTTATATTAAAACAAGTTTTAAATACTTTACCTTTGAATATTTATGTAATTGTAAATAACTTGATTTATTAACTACACTAATTATTTAAGCTGCAGGTCCGGTCCTTTTGATATACATATGTAATATTTATAAATATTTATAAAATGAGTTAAAAAAACTAGAAGAATTAACTTGATTTATAAAAATATAGTTTAGAAGGAAGCAAAGTAGAGTGATTTTTTTAATTTCACAAGATGACTCTACCTTACTTTTTTTTCCTCTTTATTGCTGTGCTTATAACCTGGAAGTATTCAGTTTCAGTTTTTAATTTTATAAAGAAGGAAACATTGGAGAACACATTTTTTAATTCTTGTAGGTATTTTGTATTTGTAGACCATAATGATATCTTTTCAACTAAAGTAGAATCCCGTTAATTCGTATACGAAGTTACCAGTTAATTTTTAACATATTACAGGAGTTTTCGAAATGAAGAAATTTCGATTAATCAAGATTAAAATTAATTAAACAATGATTTACAAGCGTTTGGACTGTTATTACTGGGTAAACCATAAAATAAGGCAGTGGTCTAATTCTCGATATTCAGCTTCCTTTGGTCGTTTTACTTTTCTACCTAAATACGTTTCCACAATGAATTAAATTTTTTTTTTTAATTTATGAAAGCATTAAAGGAGTGACACCAATTTTTTTACAATTTCAATTCTTTTTTCTCCATTATCAGTTGCAAAAATTATTTTCAGTAAAACTGCAAATAATCTAATCTAAAGAACATCAAAAAAATTTCTTCAGAAAAGCTAAGGGTTTTTTGTTCAGAAAGCTTTAGTAAAAACATTGCTTTTGTATATATTTTTTTTTCAACTTTAAATTTTTCTACATTGGATTTTATTACAAATTATAAGAGGTTTTTAACAATTAAGTACGATTTACAAAAGTTTCCTCAGATTTTTAAGTGCAAAAAAAAAACGAATTAAGGAGGGGGCTCCAAAATGTAGGGAATTCTTATGGTACCAAGGGACTAGCCATTTATTTCGAATTGTTGGGGTTTTCCAATTAACGGGGTACGAATTATCACGGTTTGACTGTATAATAAAAAATATTTTTTAATATAAATGCATAGATAAATTAATTAGAAAGTGTTATTCTTAATTTTCAAATCGAATATCACAGACTGACTTACTCTTCTGGTATTATTTTAAAACTGCTATCTCGCACACAAAAACAACAAAAATTAAAACCAAACCGATCTTATCACAATTAGTGCCACTGTATGCAGAATTGTACTTGAAGTTAATAATTTTTTTATTTCCTGCAGAATTTCTTTCGAGTGTAGGCGCAGTTTAAATTACAAATGAATAAACGAAATAAAATTAAAAATAAAACTAAAAATAAAACAAAAACTGTAAAGAGGAAAAATGCTTTTAAATGGGTGTATTTAATAGTTGTGGGTAGTTGTTTTTGGCTCGTGGATGCGTTAGATTTTTTCCATTGTATTTTTTACTTGAGTTTTATTTTGGCTTTTTATGTATTTTCCTTTTTTTTTGTATTTTAATGGCATAAAAATAAAATGGTATAGTATGCACGCAAACACAGACAATAAACTGACTGAAATCCTTTCTTTAGTGGGACGTATGTACATATTTGGGTTTTGTATCATCTTTGCAATTCAATTTAATTTATTTCACAATTGTTTGTAATTGCAAAATGATTAAAACTGACAATTTTCGAATGGCCCAAAACTGCAAAAGCAATTATTTTATTATTGCTTGTTATTAATATAGTCATTTAACCAGAAAATAAATGGAAAAAGCCAACAAATTGATAAAAAAAATAAATAATTAAATGAAATGAAGGAATTAATTAAAAAATTAAATAACAAAATTATCGTTATAGTCATTTTTATTGAAATGAATCAATAGATTATTATACTTTTTATAATTGTAATTGAAATTAATTTAAAATTTTTAAAATATTTTTTATACGTATGTAGTTATGTATGTATGTATGTTGCTATGTATAAGAAAATTGATTTATATTGATTTAATTGATTATAATCAAGGCGGGTGGCGATGGTCGAAGTAGTCTGCACGTTGACTACAAAAGGAAAAATTTTCCTGGGTTCAACCCCAGTTTCAGACTCATAAAAACATCTCGCATTTCTTCTGATGTACATTTGTGTGGCTTTGTGTCAGTTGATGTCGGAAGGTTTCAGTGGCGAAGGCATAGTCTCTGGTCACTGAACAGTAACGGCATCACCTGTATCCAATTCACAGGCATATCAGAACGCCCTCCTTCGTCGGTAATGTGTAGCACAGCCGAAAGAAAATAACTACTAAAAATGGCTAGTAAAAACGAAGCCTCAAAATTTAATACGTCTCCTTGGCATCTGAGACGCTATAACACTGCTATAAAAACTAATAACTTCAAAAAGCAGTGTTGTACGATAGTGAAGCTTCACCTCCTAATTGCTGTAATCCATACAGAAAAACATTTCAATAACATATTTTTATTTTTATTTTGATATAGTAGTTCATTCATAAATAGAAAGAATAAATTAGGGCATTGCTTAATTAAGCTCATTCCGCAAAATACCGTCTGCAATAACATTACGTTTATAGTGCAATATTCTGTGATATGTCTGTACCATTTCATTATTCTTGGGCTTATAAATAAATTTCTCAGGACTGGGAAAAATCGTCGTTAATTTTTTTCTTTAATTTGATTTTATTAAGAAACAAATTCACAAAAAAATTATTATTTTTCTATTTTTGGCCTCCACAAAGAAATCAATTTGTTTATGTTTCTGTTTACGTATATGGAACGGAGTAAGAATAGGGTGATGTGGCTGAATATGGATTGTGTATTATTCAGAATTATATCTTAATGGCGTCACGTGAACAGGATCAATTTAAGACCCAATGTTCCTTGCTTACCCACCAACACAGCATGAGGACCCTGCTTCAGTTTTAATTATGGGTGGTATAAATATTGAAGTCATCAGAAGCTCTCGATGTACTTGGCAAGAAAATTCTGTGTGATGGTCGATGGAATGATCACATTTTTGAGGTCTCTAAAGTAGAATGCAGGAGCCTCAGCGTTTGAAGACGGTGCAAGACATACTTTACTGCAAGTGATCTCCTTACTAGTTATACCACATATACAACTGACCGAAAATTTAATGCAGCTCTCAAGTATGATGCTTCAAAGACGGCTTTGGAGTTAATCGACCATGTTTACGAGAGGGCGAAGAAACTCATTAGGCATAGTTGGGTAGCCAAATCTATTAGCTCTCTTGAGCTACGTCGCAACATGGGACGTGTTAGTTGTTCTATCGGTACTACAATGGAATGTGCTCTAATGAAATCAGGTAAGTTGTTGACGTGGAAAAACTTAAATCGAATGTCCATAACCACTACTCCCATAACCTCATTTCCTCACAATGCATTGCATGTGCAGGGGTCAACCCTTGAGTGCCGGTCCATGAAGAAAAATTTTACTTTTTTTCAAATACACTTGCTTTACAAAAGATTATTTAAATACTCAAAAATTTGCGTTTTCTTATAGGCCATTGGTTGACTTGTTTTTTAAGTTCTATTCTGTTTAGTATAGAAAAAAAATCACTAACAATTTAACAACAAAAAATGGGATAAAAGGAGCACCAAGAAGAATTTTCGAACAATCGGAGTTCCCTACACACTGATAAAAAGCAACAACAATGGTTGTACGTAACGGTTCTGGTTATAGTCAGTACATTATTGTTGTATTACAAAGTTAGCCTTTTATTATGTACGACTTGTTATTGTGTGTTTGTGTGTGTACGATTGAACTTTTCATGTTGTAGTTGTTTTTGATAGCATTGCTTCCTTTTTTATTGTTGTTTGCATCTTCTATTGATGTCACTGTTGCTTTTAGTCGCATTTTGAATGTTGTTTTTTTAATTGTTGAATTGTATCCTTTTTTTAATACAATACTAAAGGCAGGTATTCTATGGTCCAGACAGAGATAGCGATTATGCATGCAGATGACAAATAACGATAAGCGATTATATGAGTATTTGAATTTACAATGTGTATGAATTTGACATATTTTCCAGTTTAGTATTTTCTAAATCTATTTGTAGTTTTTTTTTTTTTAATTTATTGCCTGTTCATAGAATACGAGTGAAAATACTTGTTCAGACATTTATATTGAAAACAACAAAATAAAAAAAACAAATTGTTTTTGTACTAAACCGAAGCTTCAACAGTGCTATAAACGTGCAAAGGCAGAGCTGTAAAATAATAATTTAAGCTTCACCTCCCGTCATTTCTCTAACTATCCCTTTCCTATAGTTCCAGCACAATGCTTCGCATGTGTAGGAATCATATCCTGAGTGCTGGTTCCAGATAAAAAAAAATTACCCATATACGTAAGATATATTTAGGAACAGGAATAATTATGAAATTCAATATTGTAAGTAAAGTTTTCAGGAACATTAAATAACTTTAAAAGCTTGTAGGGCAAATTAAATCTGCGAAGCACGAACTTACTTTAAATTCGTTTACTGTTGAAAAAAATAAAAGTAAATTGCGAAAACCTCTCTGTTTAATTAAAAACACAGTTTAGAAAAATGCTTTATTTCTTAAATGCGACTGAACAAATTTTATTCGATTCATTCCTCATTATTCAATTTATATAAGTTTTTATTAAAAATAATTTTCTTAAATTTATTTATTGAAAATATGTATATTACAAAAATTTTACATACAAACATATATAACTCTATACATGAAATTTTATCGAATCGAAGATCTGAGCACTAGGTCAAGATAAAACAAAAACAAGAGAAACACAAAACCCAGAAATACCCAGTTCGTTTACAATAATTATGATGTATAGCATCTTGATTTGTAATTTTGAAATTTAATTTTTAATTTTTTCTATACAAATTTCTATTGAACGCCACTCTGCTTCTTCATTCGGTTCGACCCCTAAAAAGAAATATTATATTATTTGGCGACGACTGTGTTGAAAATTGTTCTCAATTGTTTTTTTTCACTCTATTCATTAAGGAAAGAAACTTGTAGAGATTTCAAACAATAACTTGACCTTTTTCTGCGAGGAAACGAAAAGTTTATGCAGACACATCATTTGTCGTATAAAGTTTATGTTATGAATGCACATACATATATACACACACTACACCCATACATATGCATGTTACTATGTTTATTTAAACAAATTCTTTTCTTTAAGAAGATTTCTACGAGTATACATGTACAGGTAAACCCCTGTATAACGAACGATGTAATGTCAGGTGGTTCCGTAGTCTAGTGCATGAGCATTAGTCTTATCAATATGGAGGTGAGGATTCGATTCCCGTTTAGACCCTGGGTGTTTCTACAGACAAGCTTAAGAGCTTCGTAGAGTTTGTATTGTCTTTAAAAAAAAAAAAAAAAAAAAATACCGAAAAATTTGTTATATGGTGAAATGTTTTATTAAGTTTTATTTTTATTTTTGTAAAGAGTCTTCCAAAAGGGACTTCCGAACTTTGACAGTTGATAACGGCCATCTTGTTGAAGCTTATTCTGAGGGTGGCGATGGCACGATGGATGGTAGTCTGCACGTTGACTACACAACCAAAAAACAGACCTGGGTTCAACCCCAGTTTCAGACAAAAAAAAAAAAAAAATTTTTAAATAAAAATAAACATCTCGCATTTTTCTGATGTGCATTAGTGTGTCTTTGTGTGTGAGTTGTTGTCGGAAGGTTTCAGTGGCGAAGGCATAGTCACTGGTCACTGAACAATACCGGCTTCAGCTGATAACAATCACATCAGAACGCCCTCCTTCGTCGGTATTGTGTAGCACCGGCGAAGTAAAATAATAATAAAAATAGCTACTAAACCGAAGCTTCAGCACTGCTACGAGTATAAAAACAAAAGAACGTGCGAAAGCAGAGCTGCAAAATAATTAATTAAGCTTCACCTCCTGTCGTTTCTCCTACTATCCCTTTCTTATAGTTCCCAGCACAATGCTTCGCATGTGTAGGAGTCATCTCCTGAGTGCTGGTCCTAGATAAAAAAAAAAAAAAAAAAAAAAAATTAGTTGTCATTTATTCAGTCTGTTTCCCAAATCAACATCGACGGACATAGCATTCAACAACATCCTAATTTGATCCTAATTTTCATCGAAAAATCATCTTCAGCGATGAGGCCCATTTCTGTATGAATTGATATGTCAACAAACCAAATTGTCGAATTTGGGACAATACAAATCCACATGAGATCGAGGAGCCTCCAATGCATCCCGACAAGCCATTATTTGGTGTGGATCTTGTTGTCATTTATTCAGTCTATTTTGTCAAATCACCATAGACGAATATAGCATTCAACAACATGTGTAATTAATAAAATTGTTTTATTGAAATGGGTATTCTGTAAGTTCAACCTACCGCGCCAAAAATCATCTTCGGCAATGTTGCCCATTTCTGGATGACTGTGTACGTCAAAAAAAAAATTGTCGAATTTAAGACGATGCTAATCCATATGAGATCCAAGAGCGTCCAATGCATACCGAAGAATTTGTGTATTTTGGGCTGGCGGCGTCATCGGTCCATATTTTCTTGAGAACGATGTTCGCCAGACCATCAATGTCAACGGCGATATATATATAAGTCGATGATAACCAACCTATTTTGGCCTGAATTGGATGATCTGGACACCAACAATATGTGGTTTCAACAGAACGGCGCTATGTGCCACACAGCTCATGCCACATCGGACTGGTCATGGTATTGGTGATGAGAAATGAACACGGAGATCATGCGATTTTGTGGGGTTTATATTCCACACATAATGGCATCAATAGGCGTTTCAAACGAAACAATTTTCGATGATAGCTCACACACACTTTGTTTTGTTTAAATTTAAGGATAGGAAGCGCTTAATGAAAGACCCTATATTTTACATAAACAAAAAAGTATTCAGTTCATACATACTATTAAAGTAATTAATTTTAATATTAAAAGCTCAAAAAACAAAAAATACTTACAGAAATGTTAATTTTTACGGTTCTATATTCAAAGCTAATCCTGTTGCAAAAATTTCGCAGATGGATATTTGTTTTCGGGTATTATTTACCGCTTCTTCTTGAATTTCTCTCAAGAACAAGGATTTGAATATCATAACATGAATTAAATTATGCTTCTCTATAATTTTTTGTAATTTTACTTTAAACGGATTCACTAAATCAGATCTGGAAGATAAATTTTCTTCACATAATTTTATTACAGTATCTTTTTTTTTTATTCTGGATATCCAGCCATCAATTGCTTTTAAATCACCATTATATATTCCTTTCTGTATTTCTCTTATATTTTTTTTAGCGCAATTCAATTTATAGGCAAATGTTTTTTCTTTGATCGAGAGACGAGGCATACAGCTCCTCTTCTATACTCACGTACGTACTCACCATTTATTAAAGGTGGACGATTTTCTAATCAATTTGGTTATTTCCAAATTTTTCAATAAATTTTTATTTTCATTTTGCGCTGCTTTTTTTTACAAGTATAAAGTTAATATAGCCTTCGCTATGTAAGGTTTTTAATGTAAAAAATTTGGACATTCACTATATCGGAATTTCGTTAAAACGAGATTCGTTATACCGACATTTGCCTGTAAGGATTGAAAATTTGATTATGTGTATACTACTAATTTGGATATATTTTTGTCTTTTAAAACTTGTTACTTGGTGCGTATGTGTGGTATACGTGTCGCTTGCAACTAATGATTGTTTCTTTTTTTTCTGGTTCTTGGTTGCTAGTTTATGCTGTTCATTTCTTTAAGTCTTTTGTTGTCAACTGCCAGATATAATAAAATGTATAGAAAAACGCTTACGCAATTGCAAAGAAAATATCAAGCACATTTCTATTACATCATGAACAACGACAACAACATCAAGCAACAAGACGAGGAAGCAGGAATTGAGAAAAATACACATTTTCACCAATAGAAAAATCCAACTACTGACTGACTGTATGATTGTGGCAACAACATCATTCCCATAAGTATAAGAAATTGTAAATTTATTTACAATAATAACATCAACAGTTCTCAATGGAGGAAAAAAAATGCATTCATGTATCGAATAAAATCTTGTATACTTTGTAAAGCAATAAAATCATAATCAAGTAAACTAGATGCAAATAAATATAAAACAAATAGAATATGATATTTGGCAGTGCCAAGCATTAAATGTACCATCACACTAGGAGAGATCTAATCGAAGTTTTATATAGAAATGAGTCTTATTATTATTATTTTTTTTTTGTTTTTTTTTGTTTTGAAAGGAAGAAGGTGCAGGGAAGAAGCTGTCGGCGGCCCGATGTTAAAATAATCAACTATTGTGTAAATTTTACCAAACAGCAGAAAACTTTAATCTCTCTATATTCAATATATATACAATATATGTATGTATAAAAGAGTAACGTGACTGACTGACGTATTATCATCGCCCATCCCATACATCTAAAGTAGAGGTTGGTCAATGTTATACACATTTAGTTCATAGATAATAGAATTTAAAATAATTTTACATTGTAAACATTATTTAAAATAATTCTTTTTTGAGTTATAATATTTTTAGTATTTTACAGAAATCAAATATATTAATATTTGAGTTTTTGAATTTTTGATTTACCGCATTTTTATAAAAATTAATTTTGTCAATTATTATAAAATATTTTCCCTGAAGAAGTTGTACATTGTGAAAACGAAATATTGGAAAAAATTAAATTTTATTAAATTTAAAACAAAAAATAATAAAGATCTAAAGTTCATTTAAATAAACTATAATTCAAAAACAAATTTAACCTAAGTTGCCAAATATTTCTAAACTTCGAATTTATTCAATAAATCAAATGTTCAATAAATTTTCGCAGAAGTTTACCTCTATGGTTTTATTCACTAGCAATTCAAATCCAAATTTATATACTCTAATGATGTAACTTCATTCTCTATTTAGAAAATTTGGGTTGTTTGTAAAGGGTGGTTAAATTTCAAGGGCCGATGTTGATTTTGAATAAAACACAAACTATTTAGGAAATTATTGTAATTTTATTTTATTATGATATGTTGGTATTACTCAATTATGTATGGAACAAAATATCGGCCAAATGGGCGCCGCGACCACGGCCTCATTTTGGAAAAAATACGGCCCGATGATGCCGCCAGCCCATAAACCGCACCAAACAGTCACTCTTTGTGGGTGCATTGGTTTTTCGACAATCACTCTTGGATTCTCATTCGCCCAAATGCGGCAATTCTGTTTATTGACGAATCCACTGAGGTGAAAATGTGCCTCATCACTGAAGATGATTTTCTTCGAAAATTGATCATCCACTGTTGCCGTGGTCGCGGCGCCCATTTGGCCGATATTTTGTTCCATACATAATTGAGTAATACCAATATATCATAATAAAATAAAATTACAATAATTTCCTAAATAGTTTGTGTTTTATTCAAAATCAACATCGGCCCTTGAAATTTAACCACCCTTTAAAAACCGCATTGCTATAATGACTTTTAGAATTTTGAAGGTCAAAACGATGAAAACTGAGATAACACACACACACATAATTTTAAAAAATTTAAAATTTTTAATTTTTCCTTTTTGTAACGTGTTCAAGATTATTTTTCCACTCTGTTACAAACGAAACGTCATAATCAATATAATTTTCCTTTTTTTGCAGCTAAACATTGAAACAACAACAACTAAGGTAAGACAATTTTAGAAGAATATGTAAAAAAAGATTGTATTTATCAGTACTTTGATGAAAATTAATTTTTTTTTGCCTTGTTTTCTACAAAAGGAGGATAAGCAACAACAAAACACTTTTTAGTTTATACATTTCTTTTTTTTGTCTGTTGTCCTTATTACAGCGCCGACGATGATGATGACGACAAAAACGACGACGATGAGTATCATCTATAAAAAAAATTAATGTAACAAAAAATTCAACAGAAAACGAAGAAAAATTGCATAATAATCCCTTAGCTTTGAAATCAACAGATTATCCGTAAATATTTGTGTAAACATTGTAACACAAATGCGTTTCGTAAACACCCTTGCACACATACATATGTACATACATATGTATACTCGTACACATACATAAACACATATGTATGATTGTGTACTTGGAAAACTTTTTGCATTCGAGGTACATACTATATGCATGTAAGTATACATATATGTATATATATATATATCGTCACCTGACATGCAAAAGGGCGTAAAAACCAAAAAACTGAAAATTTAGTTTTTAATGGATATTGGTTCGGCGCATCAAGGCTTTTAGCTTTAAAGCTTAAAGCTTTCTATTTTTAAAAATAACGACGATAAGGCACATTTTACTAAAATAGATGTATTTCTTGCTATTGAGAAATAATGCAAGAATGGAAAAATGTTACCAGCTTACTCTTTTGGTGACATAATTTTTAACGTTGTAAATAAATTCATTATTTTATTTGAATGAAATTGCGGACAAATTATATTTGTAGCACAAAACTTTTCATTTTATTAAGTTTTTTGTCTCTGCTGTAAAATTTTTAAAAGCGACGATCGGCCCTTTTCCATTCTAGGTGACAATATGCATCTATATTTACATATGTATGTACATATGTATTTTTGAATGTGTACGAATAAACGGTTACGAATAACCCAGCCAGCGAAATAGTCCAATATCTGAGAGAAACGTCTACAAAAGAGTCAGCATTTGTTAGACTTCTGACCGAAAAGTGTATGAAGTGGTTGATACGAATTCAGACGGACATGTCGACGAAAATTCTGGGTTCTTTTGTCGACATTTCTGATAGAAATCGGATGAAAATTCCTGCGAAATTCTGATGTGTTATCCGACAGTCGTATTTGTGCTTCCAGATTTCTGAAAAAATGTCGAATACAATAGAAATTGACTAATCGTAGTATGTATTTACACAACAAGCTGTCTTCAAATATTTTGAAACTTTAAGGCATCGTCAAGACAATATAACACACAGCAGAAGAGAATAATAACAACTTATCAGTATACGAAGAAAAAATTCCTCCGCTATATTCTCACGAAATCGAACACAAAATGGCCAGACAAGACGTATATTTAAGTCTGACAGAAATTTGTACGAAATCGCTAAGAATAAAGTCTGACATTTGCTAGAATTGTCTGATTCAGACAACGTCTACTATTTTGCTGGCTGGGAAGTTGGTAATCAAGAATACATATGTATGTACAGCCATACATAGACTACTTATACACATATCGTTTCTATTTTTATTCTTATTACTTTTCTTTAATATTTTATATAAAAACTTTTGTTGCTGTTTGTAATGACAGAACTACAACTATAAATAGAATAACATTACCATTTGATCTCTCAGCTAATCGACATAAGTTTTTGTTACCAACCAGTTAGTTAACCTAAACAGTTAACAGAATTAGCTAGCAGAAACAGATAGCACTACTTTTCCCAAAATATTTTACTTAGTCATTAAAATATTTACTAAAAGACAAATATTTGATTTATGAGGGGTTAGCTAGTTCCCATTTCAGTCTTGCTAATGCAAATCTTCAGGCAACCTTTACCAAAAATTTTCTCAGAACAACTAGAGCTGTAATGTTAAAGCTTCATTTAAATAAAAGAGAAGTTTAAGCAATATCAGAGTTGAAACAAGGACTCTATAATCAATATGTTTTCTCATTATTCTTACTTTGCTATACCTACATAGGCTGACTCTTTTTCATTCTAAATAAAGTTGTAAGAAGTAATTAAGTTTAAATAAATGCAATGCAATAACCAATATACTCTCTATAGAGTGTTGTCATATAATTATTTTTGAGCGAATGCCCTCAGCGTAATACCATGTTTACACGCCAATTTGAACCACTTGTTCACACGACTTCTTAGTTCATGTTGGCATGTCGTTTCCTCAATTGCATTTTATTTTGCTTTTTTTATACATATTATTTATTATTTTTGGAAATGCTTTTATTTATTTTATTTTACACACTTATGGTTATCAAAATGAGAGATAATACTAATTTTTTCATGGTTCGTACTTGATTCAGAATGAACCAACATAGTTCGTTCTCAAAATTTTGTATGGCGAAGCAAGTAGTTTCAATCATTGTTGGGGTACGAATACCACGAATATTGCTGTCAGTGTGAACATGGTATAATAGATTATTGTGTCATGCACATACAGTATAACCTCCATAATGCGGACAATCGCTAGTCGGGACTATTCAGTAATACGAACAAGTCAATGTTTCGGACAGTTTAAAAATTTTACTTCTGTAGCCCGGAGTTTAGTATAGCCAAGAGTTTTTTTTATCCCAATTACAGTGCAATTCCTTTATAACGTACACCGGTTATAATAAATTTTCGCCTGCAACGAACAAATTCTCCGATCCCAATTAGTACGGATGGATGGAAATTTATACGGTTATAAATAAGATAAAAAAAATCGTCAATATGTATTTGTCTGGCGTATTTTGAAAATTTAAATTACTTATAAAATTTTGGTGACACTGCTAGTTATTCTCTTAGTTAAAAAATAAATTTAAACTCACAGCAAATAAAAATGTTAGATACAAAAATATAAAATAAATTCCCAAAATTATTTTTTAATCCTTATTTGTTAACCTTATTTCTTTTAATAACAATTTCTACATTATCTTGTAAGCTTCAGGGTTTGTTTTTATTTCTTATTTTTCTATTTCTATATTTCATCAACCATCGGTTAACATCTTCAGGAATTTTTTATTTATTTTATTTATTATTTTATATAAAATTATGTACAACTACAAAAAAAATTTCTTGAAGATGTTAACCGATGGTTGACGAATTATTGGAATAGAAAACTAATGAATAAAAACAAACATATAGAAATTCTCTAAATATATCCGTAGCTTTGGAAAAAAAACTTAAGGAAAAAAGTGAAATATATAAAATTCCACTCTATTATTAAATACAAATTAGACAAAATAAGAATTAGACAATATTTCAAGCAAACAATGGAAAAGTCATCGCAGAATGATTTTTCGCTCTTCGTGTATTTTTATACATTTCACCACTGGTCAAGTTCTTTGACGAAATTGAATACGAGAATTATGACTCCAACACAACTGTTGTCATCTTTATTAGCAAAGTTAAAATTTACCACATCTAATTACCGTTAAATTACGCCATATCACGCATTGTTTTCTCTATTATGTTTATATCGAAATATGAATATTGAATTTCTGATTTCGCTTAAAATATTGTTTTCTTTTAAAAGCTTTGAAATGATACTCATATTTTTAGCTACAACTACTTACACAATGTAACAAATTCTATAATATTGCCATGTATGAGTAGTTTTCTTAATACCAAATTAAATAATAGTTTGGTACTGGTTTTGAGTATTTATGTATATTTAATTTTTTAGACGAGTACGACAGTACAATGACACAGCAATTTTGACGGTTATAAACCCCTTATCAGAATTTTTTTTGAATCTATGTACACACATAGATATGTATGTACATCGTATATGTGTTGTACTTTTGTATGTAGTATTTGTGAATATTTTGTAATACCATACCATATGCTTTTTTACTTAAGCTTTTTAGTATACAGTACATATACTTGTATTATCACTCATACAAATATATGTATATACGTATATATGTGTGTACATACATTTGTTGTATATATGAGACACTATTGAATAGCATTGTATTTTTATATTTTTATTTATTTTTATATTTATATTTTTATTTTGAGCCTTTAAATTTAGTATCATTGTTCTTTCGCTTTTTTTAGCATTAAGCTTTTAAAATTGTAACCATAAAATAAGAAATGCACCTTCTGGAGAAATGTTATCCAACTTTAAAAAAAAATTAAGATTCGCAATCAAAAGCAAGAAGTGGTCATCAAAAATTATGAATATCAGAAGGAATTAATTTGCAGGATTATAATTCTGCACAGAGCCAAAAATTTTCTCTATGGAACGTTTTTAGGCTGAGGGGTATTCCAGCAGAAAAAAGAGAAGATTTTAATTTTATTTTATCAATAAGAAGATTTAAATTTTATCAAGAAGAAAAACACATAAAATCATGAAGAAAACTTGTTATTCACAATTTTTTTTACTCAATTTCCGTTATTTTTGGCACCAAAAAAACAATCCATGGAGAAAAACTTTTGATTCTATAAGGTTTTCTTCTCAATTGTGTAAAAACGGTTTTCCTTTTGATTTCATAAGGCTATCTAATTGATTTTTTCAAACAGGTCCTCCATATTGATTTTATTAGGTTTCTATATGATCATGTGTAAGTTATCATGTTAATTTGCTTAATAAAGATATCTTCTTGATTATATTAGCTTGCTTGCTATTTTACATATTCGTGTATAGTGCAAACAAAGCGTCTTTTAAAGTTTTCTTTACAATTTCCTTATCTCCACTTATGACCTTTTGTCAAAAGTCCACAGAATTGATTACACCAAAATTAGCTCAGGAATCCTAGCTTTAGTAATAACAGTTAGATTAGATTAGTAAGAAAAAAAGGAGAAAACATTGTTAATAAAGTTTTGGCTTCAGATGGAAGGAAGATAGCATAGGGCAAACCTAATATTCAAATGAATGTCATGTACGAGTATGTGGTTGGGCATTGCATGGCTTCTGCAAAATGAGATTGTTGAAATAATTGCATTTTGAATTATTCTAAAGCTGACGCTAAAGCAAAGTGAAGAGAAATTATGGCAAAGAAATCAATCAGTGAAGTAACACGACTGAACCACTATCGAGTATATACATACATACATTTGTACAATAATTATATTTTATATTTAAATTTCTTAATTGTACTGGGTTTACTTTAAAAAAATTATTATGTAACATTAATTTTT
Source organism: Dexiosoma caninum (assembly GCA_963924685.1). NCBI lineage: Eukaryota > Metazoa > Arthropoda > Insecta > Diptera > Tachinidae > Dexiosoma > Dexiosoma caninum. The sequence goes on from OZ004725.1 coordinate 91,986,092, forward strand.
ATTGAATGAATGAATATTTAGTTGTGTTTAAGTTCATAGTTAATTTTTCACAATAAAGTGAAAATTACTTTTTATTATAATAAAAAGAAAAAGAACAATTAATCGCTTTGGTGACGTCAGTTGGCCATCAAGATCATGTGATTTGGTGCCGTTACACTTCTTTTGTGCGGCTATGTCAAACACAGTATTTACGCGTATCGAACATTTGAAAACCAACATACGTCACGTTATCGCCGAGACAGCTGCAACCAATCTGGAGGCCGTCACTTAAATGACATTGTATTTCGTCCATGATGATGGCAAGGTCCAGGCATTATAATGGAATAAAAGTTTCATCGAAATCGTAGCTGTATGTGTGTTTTATTTAACTTTACTGTTGACACCGAAAAATGTACAACGACTTTAATTTATTTAGACGTTTATGGTGTTCATTATGGCCGCTACTATTTTTATTCACACAACTGTGCATGTGTACTTAACTTATTGATATATTCAGTAGAAAATGGACATTAATTTCTTTATTCCAATCTTCGAAAACATTACATTCCGCCACTCAAGCTGCTAACAAACCCAAAGACACTACACAGAGAGTTTATTAGCATTATTAGCTGTTGCTTATTTAATGAATGAAAGATCTGGGGAATAAGCTACCGACTGGCTCCACTCTACGCAATTTCACTCCAAATTGGAGATGCACTTCGTCGTAGATATGCAGTGTTAAATTTAATAAAATTAATCATATGAGCAACACAGACAAAGTTAGATTTAATTAGTAAAATTAAATCTCACAACTTTTTCCCATTCTTGTTCACTTCTATTCTGTAATTTATTACATTTAGAAAAGAAGAAACACAAACAGCAGCCAGAAGAAAAGAAACAAATGTAAATGAATAAAATTTTCACGCACTCATTTTTAAAAAGTATAAACGAACAAAATCGCACAACAATACAAACAACGCTCACACACTCCTTTGCGGAACAGAAAAGAAAAGAATAAAATGAAATAACACACATATTCGTATGTCGTATGGGTAGGGAGTACATAAAATTCTATTAGTTAAATTATACCGATGATGGTGATGACGATGAGTAGAATGATGCTGATGATGTTGACGTTGTTCATATTGTTTATTTACGCCCCTTTGTTTCATATATCGTGGAACCTGTACGCTCGAGAATACCACGATAGCAGAAGTTATGTGGCAGAAGTATGTTTGTATCTATGTGCATTCATTTATTGTTTGTATCTGGTTAATGCTGCAATGCCGTTTCTGTTTCTACGCTTACAACTAATACCACTGGTACAACGACTGGTTTAATCGAATTTATTCCTACACATAATAATTTCCAGACATCCGTAGACACACGAAGCGCATAAACTTAAGTAATCTGATTAAGATCGAGAACATATAGCTGGTGTATTTTATGCTCTTTACTGTAAGCACAACTCGTACTAAGGTTTGCCATTGTTTTCTTTTTTTTTTTTTTTTGGTATAATTCAGGTTTCATTTTTTATTTTCTATTATTTTTCTATTAGCAAATGAAGCAAGCAGGTGGGTGTTTCGAATGGCTGCAAAACAGTGGCGGATATATAGTCTTATGGCTTGTCTGTACTTTTATCGCTTCCACACCACTTATTATGAAGTTGCTCCTGCTATACTTGAAAACTGCTGCTGGTTAAACGTAAGAAAAATGAATGTTAAATAAACAATGACTCTTGAAGGAATTATTCAGCAGTCAAGTATGGATTAAAGGAAAATGATGAGGACGAAATATAAAAAGGCAAAAAAAAAACAAACAATTGTTATGACAGCAAAAGAAGGACAATTGGACAATCAAGAAATATTAATTATGAAATTTTCAAGGATTTGAAAGAATAAGAAAAAAAATCACATACTTAGATAGAGTTTTAATGTTGGCTAATCCATATTGTACTTAATAGTTGGCCATTGAGGAATTGTGGACAGAATGCAGAAATGGTCAATTTAGAGTTAAGACTCTATAAGCAAATTTCCTTGATAACGTAGTAAATATTTTCGTTATTCTTTCCGTATTTGTTAATTTAAAAATTCAATACAACTATATAATTTAAAAAATTTTTATATACATGAATATGTATGGACGAATATGTACATGTATATATTATACCTGCGGGAAATGTCTGTCAATAGTGAAACAGTACTGATTTCCTACTTGCATTGTCACAGCAAAGTAAAAAATGTAGACAGTTTGTCGACAATGTCACCAATTTATGCGACAAAAGTAGTGACTAGTATCTCCTAGTATCTACTTCACCCCAGGCTTACTTCAGGGACATTGTACATATCGTGGAATAATTTTCTTAAAAAATGTTCATGCTTCTATTTCTATATGCATGAATGTATGCATGTATATAAAGGGTGGTTAAATTTCAAGGGCCGATGTTGATTTTGAATAAAACACAAACTATTCAGGAAATTATTGTAATTTTATTTTATTATGATATATTGGTATTACTCAATTATGTATGGAACAAAATATCGGCCAAATGAGCGCCGCGACCACGGCGGCACACCTCCATCCGATGGTCCAAATTTTCGATGACCCTGAGGCATAATGGAGGTTCTATGCCGTTAATGTGCCGAATTATCTCATCCTTTAGCTCTTGAATTGTTGCTGGCTTATCGACGTACACCTTTTCTTTCAAATAACCCCAAAGAAAAAAGTCCAACGGTGTCAAATCACATGATCTTGGCGGCCAATTGACATCGCCATTACGTGAGATAACACGGCCATTGAATTTGTTGCGCAAAAGAGCCATTGTTTCGTTAGCTGTGTGGCAAGTGGCACCGTCCTGCTGAAACCACATATCGTCCACATCCATATCTTCCAATTCGGGCCATAAAAAGTTCGTTATCATCTCACGATAGCGAACACCATTCACAGTAACTGCCTGACCGGCCTCATTTTGGAAAAAATACGGCCCGATGATGCCGCCAGCCCATAAACCGCACCAAACAGTCACTCTTTGTGGGTGCATTGGTTTTTCGACAATCACTCTTGGATTCTCATTCGCCCAAATGCGGCAATTCTGTTTATTGACGAATCCACTGAGGTGAAAATGTGCCTCATCACTGAAGATGATTTTCTTCGAAAATTGATCATCCACTGTTGCCGTGGTCGCGGCGCCCATTTGGCCGATATTTTGTTCCATACATAATTGAGTAATACCAATATATCATAATAAAATAAAATTACAATAATTTCCTAAATAGTTTGTGTTTTATTCAAAATCAACATCGGCCCTTGAAATTTAACCACCCTTTATATGAAACTGAAATTTGTATAGTCACGCCCGCCACAGCTTTTTGATGCTCCATTTGAGCAGAAATCATGTTCTTTCAGTGTTTACTTATTATTAAATTAAAATTAAGATTAACACCACTGCGAAACGCTGTCTTTTCTTAAGTAATACGTTTTATATTTTGGAATTGTAACAAAGCAAGTGAACAAGGTCTTCAATAAGTTATTATATTAAGAAAATGTTTGGCTATAAATTTCAGCCAACATATGCTTGCGTCATCGTTGACGTCTAACACCACAAACTGGTTAAAAGAACGATAACCTGGTACTGCTACTACTAGGAAATGGAAAGACCTCAGCCGGGAGTTTATTCCACGTGATGTAGTAATGCATAGTGCGATTCGCTGCCAAATCGACCGCAAATGAATACATATTTAATGAAGAATGGGTAGGTATGAACGGATTTTGTCAACAAGTGCCCTGATTTGATTAGAACGCATCCCATTATAGTAACGATAAAATAACGAAACACACCCCACAGTGCGACGATGCTCAAGGCGGTACACAAGGTACACAGCCGAGTATCTTTAAAATAGCCCTTGAAACACCGGCCCATACATGAATTGTATTCCATATGTGGTCGGACAACTAAACTAAAAATAAATCTGAGTTAATAAAGTGATCAAATTTATAAAAATTTTATATAAATTCAATATATTTTGGTCCCCTCCTTAATTTGTATTTTTTTTTAAATTCAAAGTCTGAGGAATCACCATTTTTTTCGCGTGTGAGGTAGGATTTAAAATGCCTTCGAACTTACAGGGACCGTCGTCAGCTGTGTTGAGTGGTGTTATAACCCAAACCATCCCTAGGGGCAGATTCCTACCCGGGACTACTTCACACATTACTTCGGGACGTTTCAATCAGGACCGCCCTCTACTCATCCACGTAAATCGTATTTTTTTAATTTTAAAATGGCGCAATCAAAATCTTTCGTAACTCTAGCGATTCGTAAAAAATAGCTTTCGCTACTATTATGAATTAATGGTGTTCTACTGTATATAAAAACATATTTAGTATGTATGTACGAGGTATGTTCAAAAAAAAAGGTGAATTTCGTTTTCTTCGATTACAATGGCGTGGTTCTTGCCAACAGGTCGTACCGTTAATAAGGAATAGTATAAGGGACTTATGTAACGTTTCCGTAAAGCGATACAGCTCAAAAGATCGGAATTGTGGAAAAAAATCATAAATTCTGCATCACGATAATGCACCAGCGTACACATCAATTTTTGTTCGTTATTTTTTGACCAAAAACAACACCCTAATCATGCCTCAACCACCTTATTCCCTGCGACTTTTTCCTAATCCCCAAACAGAGAGACTAATGAAAAGAAATCGTTTTGCCACAATTGATGAGATAAAGTCAAAATCTGATGGCCGTACCGAAAAGCGCATTTCAGAAGTGTTTCGATGATTGAAAAAGAAGCTGGCATAAGTGCATTATGTCTGAGGGGGATTACTTTGAAGGTTACCAAATGGATATTGATGAATAAATAAATACTTTTCCAAAAAATTCAAAATTCACCTTTTCTCTTGAACAGATCTCGTATGTATGTATTACTTAAATGAAGTAAAAGCATTTTCTGAGCAATCGCCACTTCGATATATCTATAGTTTTTTAAAGTTTTGAGAGCTGATTGTCGATAGCTGAAATATCGATATATATTTCGAAACTAACGAAAATTTTCGATAATGACACTATCGATAGTTTGACACCTTTACCTTTAACTGTCCTTATTCACCACGCGTTCCCATTCTTAATCCGATGTGTTCACAATAAAATTATTGCACAGCAATAAGAAGAAATTCCCAGCCTTTAGTAATTAAGGAATTGCAAATGGGAAGATGATCTGACTATTTACGGATTGAAGTTATAATGAAAACTCATACTTGTATAACAATTACGAAATGGTTAAGAAAATTTATTTTGAACTTATAAATAGTTTATATTAGTTAATGTTACTGAAACCCCATCACTTTCGGAAAATGAAATATGCCATTAATATGGTTTATATCGGCTATTAGTACAGTCTTTTATAGCAACAAAGTGACAAAGTCATAAAACAATAAAATAAATTCGATAAAAAAATTATACATACTTTGTATTGAAACATGTACTTATATTGGGAATTGCATTAAAGTCATACAATAAATTCATACACGCACACGCACGCACACACACTAAATTGTGTTCTTAATTCAAATCATGGAAAACCACTTGTCATGAAAAGTCAAACACTTGCATTCACACGCATGCAAGTATAGAGGCATAAATAAAGAATACGAATGAATGAATAATGTCATAAACCGTATAAACATCATTTTAACAAAAAAAAAAAACCCGTAAAACTCAAGGAAAAACTAAAAAAGCCACAAAAACAAATAAACGCACACAACATGCATATCCACTTGTAAGAAATGATACTTGAATACATTGTTAGATGATGAACCAGTGATGCTAAAAATCATTTTAAAAAAGCAGTAATCTTTTAAAAACTGCTTTTTTAATACACTTTTCATAAATTATAACGTCTACTCATAAGCAAAAGCGCAAGTCTATTTGCTGCAGAGCTATAAAAAATTATGGTTCACTTTTATTGATATACTACTAAACAAGTAAAACCTATTGGAACTTCTTTAATATTATAATAAAAATGTTTGATAATAACATAAAAAAAAATTAATAAAATAGGAACATGTTTGGGGGATCACATGCTACGCAGTACATATGCCTGTACCAGTGATATTAACATCTCAAACTAGATCGCAGGTAATTTAATGTTCATAAGAGGAAATTTTGGGGAGAAAATGATTTTGTATTGTTGAAGCGCGTTTCACACTATAATACTTTGTCTTAAGACATGTCAAAAATTCAAGTATTACGTACAAGTGTGATGGTGTGAATGCAATGTGTTAGGAAAATTACAAATATAACGGTAATACATTTCATATCACATAAGGCTTCCTCGTTTCTAGGAATTTTTCTAAACGATACGATTTTTTCATATGTAATTAATAAAAATGGGCTAATGATCGATAACATTCAAGCAGTCCAAATTACATGTGATTGTTACGAAGAACAAGCTGAATCAAAGACAAGATTGTAAATCACACTGACAAACACTAGCAGAACGGACAATATGCGAACAATATGTTGTTTTCGAAGGCTGCTATTTCTTCATCTTCAGCAGTCTTCGTGTTTTATCAATTGTGCGTGGTTATCAGTAGATGTAAATTATTAGCTTATTTACTAGATTATGCCTGTGCGCAATTTACATTCCCCCACGCAATTTTAAAAAAATGTTTGCGAAATTTTGACATATGAAAAAAGACGTTTAGAAATTGGTCGACAAACGATGATGGTATTTGATATTCACTTTTTAAAGGCGGGCAATTAACCTACCCATCCCCTAAATTATTTAGATAGAAAGAATTAGTGGACCTTTGCCATATGCAAATAGAATTTAGAAAATTGGTCCAGAAACGACAAAGTGATTTGATAATCCATTTTCTTGGCCTCAACTTTTCACAAAAAGAAACTAAATTTTAGTGAAACGTTTTCTTACGCAAAAAAAATTTTGTGGACCATTTCCATATGCCAAAATAATTTAGATAATTGGTCCACAAATGATGAAATTATACTCGTTTATATATAAAATCTGTTAAAAAATATTTGGAAAAAGTAACATAATTTAAAAAAGTGGGTGTGGTTAAAAACCAAGCAGCCTATAATTCATTTAAGAGTCCTAGTTTCAGGAAGATCGGTCCATAGGTCTGGTCTCCCAAAATCTTTCCATATCCTTGAAAGTTTTCACAAAACACTTATTTTTTTTAAATTATACATATCAGCCATTTACTCTAACAACGTCATAACTCAAAAAATACAATTTTTGTGGAGTAAATTTTCATATCGAATTTTATCTTGTGTAAGAAATTCATACAAATACCTTTAAAACTCACTTCGTGATAGAAGATAATTTTTTCATTTCCATTCTCATTTTTCATGTCATTTCGTTGAGATGTATGTAAAGTGAAAACTTAAAGCACGTTTTTAACAGAACTAGTTTTTTCACTATGACGTTGTTTGACTAAATAAGCGATATGTCAACTGTATGACTTCCAAATTTTAAGACTCTATATATTTTAGTTCGACAGCTGTAACGTTCTTTCTCTTGCTACAAAATGTAAAATTTCTGTATATTAAACTTTATCAAAACTACATAACAAAAATCGATGTTTTAAACATTTTTCTGTATAAATTTTTAATAATCTATTACATAATAATTAATGTTTAATTTGTCTTTTACTTCTTTAGTTTTACTGCGTTACGTATACTATCTTATTTACAGACGCACTTAATCATAAACAAATAATTATTTAAATTTTTGAGACAGTCATATACTAGTTGTAACTATACTGTAATAAAAGTGATAAATTTATACTCATGAAAAGAGGACAAACATAGTATTTCAACTATATACGCGGTGGCCCAAAAGGACCGAAGGGGTTTTAGTTCTAAGAGCCATTGTGTCCCTCGCAGTGTGCGCTGTGGCACCATGCTGTTGGAACCATACTTGCGGATGGTTTTCCATGGCTGGCCTTAAAAAATTTTGTCCGATATCTAACACCAGTGATGGAAACGTCGACACCGTGTTCTTTTTCAACAAAACATGTACTACTTTTTGGATTTTTCGTAGCCCATATCCTGCAGTTTTGCCTATTAACGAACACATTCAATTGGAAATGGGCTTCGTCGTTTATAATTAAAATATGAATACCATCATGATCTGAAATATAGTTCGAGGATTTTGGCAGGTTGTTCAATTGTGTATTGTTCCATTTTAAATTCCCCAAGTCTTCTTTACAAAATACTGAAAACAAAAAAATTATAATCAAAAAGTTATAAGGAATTCAAACACTTTCGCTCCTTTTGGGCCACCCTGTACGTATATCAAAATAAACTAGTTGGGCTCCTAAGACAACTTAATACTAAAATCGATAGTTCGATATATGAAAACCGGACGGATAGGCAAGTAGTCTGAATTAAAAAGCAACTAGTTTATTTCCCAGCACATGCTAGTTATTTTGCCTGCAGGATATTCTTTAAAAAATGTATTCCAACAAATGTTCAGAACCATTTAAAAAAAAAATTAATGTTTAAATAAAATAATAAGACTGGACATTTGAGGCATAATTCAGTTTCTGTTTCGGTAACGTCTTTATAAACTTAGAATTGTCACTGTTGGAGTAGCAATTCTATTAAATCATAAAAACGCTTCATATTATTCGTATAACATTATTTGTTACATGAAATGCGCCAATGTGTGTGTGAAATTTCGAGTTGTTTTTGCTGTTTCCCAATGCGTTTTTTGTTATTTACATACCTGTTGCAATGAAGGCATTGTTTTGAATAAAAATACAATTTCCACACTTTTTCCACCGATACCGTCTGATTGAAAAGACAAAGTTAAGTTGCTGTATTTTAGTTTTTGTGGCTTTTTATTTTGTCTTTCTTCTGGTTTGTGTGGTTGTGTGTGTGTACATATATATGTATGTATATGTGTGCGTGGGTGGGAGTATATGTGTGTGTGTGTCTTTTTATTTAAGAGTGTAAGAGAGAAAAACTTGTCCCTTAAGGATAAAACAAATGTTCATCAGCCGCTACTTAAATACGATGTCAATGGGGAGTAGTAAAACGTACAAAAGGTGTAAACATACAAACACATATAATTACATGCTCTCATACAGTGTGATAGAAGCAAAATAACAACAACAAGAAAACTTTTATTAAACCGGCGTTTTTGCAGAGAAAATAACGAACAGCAACAATCACATCTACAAATTACAAAAAACCGGTTTCGTATGGCAATGACAAAAACGATGAGCAAATTGTTTTTGTTTCTTATTTTCTTTTTTCGATGACGACGATGCCACACGATGTAGAACAGCTGTTTTTTTAATTTTATTAAATTTAGCCATCCACACGATTGTGCATGTGTGCATTAGTTATGTATGTGCTTTCCGTTTGCAGACCTTTTCCAACTGCTGTGCACTCATCAGCACTTGAGAAATGCTCTCCTTTAGAATACTTCCGCTTCCGTAATGTATTCAATGAGAAAAAAGCATGCAGGAAAACAAAAACAAATCAAACATGTACAGATTTCTTCTCTCTCTTTCTCTTCTTAAATGTTATTTGACTTTTAGTTTGATATGTTCAGTTCTATTTACAACCTCAACATGTTTTATGTTGGTCGTTTTCTTTTTGGCTGCTGATATCCTGACGTATTTTATTGTTCTTTTTTTTCAAAAGCTATTTTCCTATGGCTTGTACGTATGTTACATTAAACGTCTGGCTTAAATTTGCTTTGGTGGTTTCATCATTCAAGAACATACATACATACATACATCCATACACACATACATCCATACATACATACTATGTATGTACATTAGTTATGAAAGTTGCGAGTGTGTATGATTGTGTGTAGTTGCGAAAAAGCAGTATGTACATCCCGACAAAGCTTGTGTGTTTGCAGTACGACGAGTTACTTACTATCTATTTGTTCAAGCCGTTGAATGATGCAAATTTTATGCCTTGTTTTGATATCTTTTCCTCGCAATAATTTTGATTTTCGCACATAATACTGTAAGTAGACAGACGGTAAAGAAATTGGAAAAAGTTACGAGAAAACATAAAAAAGAACAACGCTGACATAAAAAAAAATCATTGCTAAAGGTTAATATTAATATGTGTATGTATGTACATATCTATGCATCTGTGTATGTGTATAAATGTATATCAATAAGGAAGGTGTGATTTTTATTTAAATGATCAAAATGGAGCCAATCAGTTTTACTCCCTTTTTTTGCAGGCATTTCTTAAAAAGCTTTTAATAAGCGTTTGCTAGTTTGTCAAATTATGAAGTTTTTAAGTTAAAGTTAAATAAAGTTTCATGTAATTTATGCATTAGTTTAGCCGTATGCAATATATTTATTTAGATTTAAGATTGAAATATGTAGATTTAATTCATGAGAACCTATTAATATGAAAATTATTAATAAAGCACTTACATCTACACTAAATATAGTCTGATTGAAATATAAAAGACTAACGATTTATGTTAAAATTTAGATGAGATGAGAATAGAAACGGGGAAACGTAGTGCCGAACTAGATTTTGATTTGTATGTAAAATCTAATCGAAGCCGAGTGTAAATAATCGTTGGGTCATTTGTATTGAAAACATTGGCCGAACGATTATTATCACTCGTCTTCTATGAACAGGCAGTAAATAGATACTACATTGCGTATAGTTGAAAATGTAATTTAAAGCTGGAGAAAACATCGAAAACACACGAAAAAGAAAAACGTGAACCAACAAGTGATATATTGCCTACTATTTCGATAAAACCCAAATTAAATTGAATTTTTAAACTAATTATGTGTTCGTTTCAACCAAGTGTCCATTACATTTTCTGCCCGATTTGGCGCTCTTCATTCAAAACATTTGCATTTTATTGTTCCGCTATAAAGGCAGTTTAGAGCAGCTTAAAAGAAAACAATAAAGTGTAAATATTTTTAATAAATGAAGAGGATAGTGTTATGCACTTTTTGAAAATCGAAATCAATATAAAAAAACATTTGATTTTAAGGCAATTTATAGCGAAAAACAAAAAAGATAATTTAAATCATATTTGTTCAATTCACAAGCTCGCATTGTGTAATGGTTTATTTATTTATTATAAAGTCTATGGTTACGTAATCCTTGCAGGCCATGAAAACAATAATGCATAATGGAAAGGTATAATGTGGAGAAGACGTAGGCGGTGAAGTGGTAGGAAATTATAGGGCTTAATTGATGCACAACTCTGCTCTAATATCCATAAAAAAAACGGCACTGTCAGCAAACATAGATACATTAGCAAAATTGTTGACTTCACAATCTACTAGATGTAGAGTCAACGCGCTAACTATTCAGCTAATACCTTTCTGAAACTAGTTTATCACTATAAACAACTTATAACCTGTTTATGGCGTAAATATAAAGGTAAAATTAGTCTCTGGGGAATTTTACTTCTTGCATGAATCTACTTTTTATTCCAATAAATTTTTTCGGCTATACGAGATGTCCGTTTGGAGAGGTTTCACTGTACGTATATATTTCAATCGGTTTCATGTTCTATTTAACAACATTTCTTTTTATAATATAAACATAACAATAAAATATAGAATTTCCAGTCACTATCAAATTATATTTCTATTTTTAACTTAAGTGAAACTAAACTCTTATCGCCTGAATATAATAATTCACAGTCTCTTCGCCGACCATAGAGTTGTTAAGGTTTTTCATAGAGTCTCACCAGCAGTTGTGGTAAATACGTACAATAGTACACCGTTCCAGTAGATGCTGCATGCTTATTACTTTCCATATGTATGTACATATATTTACATACATATGTACATCCATACATATATGAATGTGTGTGTCAACTTACATACATCATGAAAACGCTTTACAACTTATAATTGGATTCTTCAATAAAGTGTTAATAATTAAATAATTAACCCGTTTGACGAAAATAACAGAGTTATAATCAAAACTATAATAGAATTCAATTTAAAATAAGCAATTAACCTGAAAAGAAATTCTTGCTTTGTCGAACCACTTCTGTTTTTATTTTTTTCTTCTTACTTTCAACCAGACCATCGTTTGCTTGTTATTCGGTTCGCTCATTTGTTCATGCGTCCTTTCATACATTAAAGCCGACAAGTCGTCATACTATCAAAATCATTTCAAATGGAAAATATGGTATTAACCAAAATTGTTTGAAGTCGATTTACAAACACACACACACACACACAAACGAACACAAGTAAATTTCCAACTTGAGTTTATTTTTTTGGCTGCTAAACTGGCGGCATAATTTTTCTCGACAAAATCTATAGTGTGGAAAATAAGTTTAACATGGAAGAGCGGCATGCGTATGTGTGTTACGATGCCAAACAAAATGAGTATATGGGCCGGTAGTATGACAAAAAAAAAACAAATATAACAAAAAATCTAACAATATGGAAAAAGTTAAAGCACGTACAAAGAATGAACTAATGAATATTCCTTAAGAAGAAACAAGTGGAGTCTTAACTTTTATTTTGTGTGTTTCGACTAAATACCAATTCCACTTGAGTATTTTGCATTAATGCTTGCTGTTAACATATTGCTCCACCTACCCCACCCAACCTATCACCGTTCAGCACTTTCAACGTAGATAATTTTTTAACGTACACATACTTGTCATTATAATTTTAAGACGCATCCTTAGATCGAAGTAAAAAAATATAAAATACGCAAGAAGGAAATAGGCAGCAAGATGTGTTCTAAGGAAAGAAATTAGTCGCTATAAAAAGCAAGTGGTTGCAAGGAAGATGGAACGTTTCACATAAAGTGGGGTCAGAGGTACAAGCAGTAAGAAAAAACCAGCAATTTACCACATAAGTTCATAAGAAAAAAAAACAAACAAAAAAAAAACAAAAAGAGTACACAAAAAGCATACCAAAAAAGCAAAAAATTCCGAGCCGTTACGTCTACAAATGGGTTTTTTATGTAAGTGTAATCCTTTTGCTTAGAAATAATGCAAAATAAAAAAAAATGTAAAAAGTTTTATGGGTATTACAAATCTTTGTATGAAAATAGTGAAATATATACACACACACACACACATACACACAGAAATTGATGATGGCAATGGTTTGACTAGTATATGGAAACGGAGTTGTATATTGTCTTAACAGTATAGGAAACAGGCTCAATGGAAAAAATGCATTATTATTAGAACTATAAATCAGCGTGAAATGAGTGAACAAAAGAAAGACTACCAGTGACTAGCAGAGCACAGAGTAAGCACTTGTATGTTTGTATTATGTAGTGGTAGTTGTTTTAAATTGTATTGTTTATAAACCGTAATGGACTATTAATGGCCCTTAGGTTACTGTTTCTTGCACTTTGCTGGACATTTCAATTTAAAAAAAAAAGTTTCTTACTAATTTCACAATTTAGTTAAAAACTTTTTCATTTCTGGAAGCAACACATTTGCCATAATTCGAACAATTTCTGTTGACGCTGTAGTGCGGCAAATATTGTAATATGAAGAAGCGGATTGTTTTTCTTTGCAATTTCCATGCACGCATTTGAGAACAATGCGACGAATCGTTGAAGCGATTATTTACTTCTATAAATCTTTACGTTTAGTTCACTGAAAAAATGCAGCAGCTCTGTTGTATATGACGTTAATTTTGCTAGAGCTGCGTTTTTGCAATTATATTACCTGAATACTTATCCATTAACCGTTAAGCTTTAAAATAGCGATAGTTTTGTTCCAAACAGCAGTTTTCGTATGTTACTTATTGAAACAAATAATTGCAAAAAACTATTATAGTTCGTTGAAAGTTTAGGGGAGTCACGCATTAGATGGGACAACTTGTCGGGAGAAAAGCTTTGCAGGTAGTCCAAACAGTACGACGGCAAAATTTATCATGACACTTCACTTGCTAATTATTTTTTTTTATCTTGGACCAGCACTCAGGAGATGACCCCTACAAATGCGATGTTAGAACTAGAGGGAGGGGACAGTAGGAGAAATGACAGGCGCGAAGCTTCACAACTCTTACAACTCTGATTTTACACGTTCTTTGTTTTATAGCAGTATTGTAGCGCCTCTGATGGCAAGGAGACGCATTAATGTCATCTATTTAGTCCGGCAAAGTTTAAAAAACCAATACGAGAAATGCTTTGTGTCTTTATCGATATATAATGTGGATAGTCAGGCGCATTTCTCGTATTCATATCTTAAACTTTAACGGGTTTAATAGATGATATTAATGACTTTACTGATGACATGTGTAGTGACATAGAAAATATGTATGTATATGCGTGTTCTATTCAATTGGTGTTGGAGAATCATTGTTCTTTTTTCCTTTATTCTAATCAAAAGTAATTTTCACATTATTGCGATAAATTGACTATGAAATTTAACACAACAATAGTTTCTGAAAAAAATGTATCATAAGTGTTACATTTCATTGGGCGACATTATTAAATGTTCACCTGATTTGTAAGAAGTGCTGCATATTTTATGTTTACAAAAGAACAAATGTTTCGGCATAAAACAGTAAAGTACAGCTATTCCGTAACAATAAATTTAAAATACACAAACTATATAACGTGAGAGACTAACTAAAAAATAATTTATTATTACAGAAGCAAAAACAAAACCTGCACCTGTAATTAAAATGAGTGTCGAATATGTAGCATTATTTTTCTTTTCAAAGGGAACATCATCAGAAAAGAACGAGTTGAACTTTTAAAATAACACATATTTTTCTGAAAAGAACTTAAAGAAATCGAAAAGGCAGAAAAAATGCAAAATATTCCTCAGAAAAGAAAACACCATAAATATACCTTCATTCATTTCAAATAATTGTAATTCAAATAAAAATTACTAATTCTAAGATTTATAAAATATTTATACCGAAACAAAAACTTCTTTTTAGTTTTGCTAAAGAATTTTTTACTTTTTCAAAAACTTACACGCCCTGCGTTACTGTAATTATTGTGGACTTTACTACTCCAAATTGCTTTGAAAGAACTGTGTATAGCAACGCCATTCGATAATTCTTCAATTAATTGTTCTTTTATAGCACTTTATTATTTCTTATTGGACAAAGAAGAGCAAAAACACTATTACAAATAATAAGATTGTCTGCGTCTATATTCAAGAGAAACGTAACAGTCACAAAAAGTGTCTAAAGAACGTATGGCTTTTGTAATCTTGTTAATTTTTTGTATAAAAAATACAAGTTCACTATATAGAGAAAGATAGAAATTGTCCACTCTTTAGTGTAAAGAATTTGGAGTTCGTAGTAACCAGTGGTTCATATTACCCAATGTTCACTGTATTTGCCACGTTATAGAATAACAGTTTGAAATATATGTACCTACTTGTAAGTGATACAAAGATCTGTGTTGATGAGTAAGAACGAATAAGCATTGGTAAGACCATCGAATTCAGACTCAGCATCAAAATGAATATTTAACAAATTACTGAAATTCTAATAAGAAGAAAATCCTTGTTCAAACATATTTCTCTCTTTTAAAATTAGTAAATAGTTTAACGAAATTTTAAACAAGTTTTAAATATTTCCATTAACCATCAGAAGAACAAAAATTAACATGTTGATGCTGAGATGACAAGTAACAAGACCGAAAACCAAAGACATTGATTCTAATATACAATATATGTAATTTGCGTCTTGTTTTACTCCAAAAGATAAGGAAGCTTCACAGCAACTGATGTGAAAACAATAGCACTGTCCTTATACGTACATATGTTCAGTTTATTTCTACGTATTAATGGAAATAATATTTGTGTAAATATTATATAAATATTGACTTCAATTCAATTTAGTCAATTTAGCTTACTCAATTAGCATTTCACAACGTTTTGAGGTATAAAGGCTAAGGCACATTGAATCCGTCATCCGTCATACTTTGACTTTTTCAACTGACAGCTAAATTAAAATACATTTTTTCCTATGAGACTTGTCGCATACAATATGTCTCCGTCAAAGCAAAGTACGAAAGTTTACCAACTTTTAACATTTAACGTACGTTGAGTTCTTTGACAGCTATGAACAGCATTGCCGTTGTAGGTTATTTTCAACCAAAATTGGTTGATTTTTTTAAGGTGGAGATATGAATATTTTTTGCATTTTGTTTACTTTTTCCAGCCTAAGTAATACTGAATATGTAAATTTTACTTGTAAAGTTTTAAAATCAGGTTTTATATTGCGAACCGTTGTTAACACACTTTTGTTATATTAAAAATCGTTTCTGGTGTTAAAAAAATGCAAGACTGCTGAAGCAGATATAAAAATAAAAGAACACAGTATTTAAATTCAAAATAGCTAGGAAATTATTTATTTGCACGCGTTTGTTGTCTTAAATTGAAATGGTGTACGTACATAATGTTTTTATATAATTTTTTTTAAATTTGTGACTAGTATAAAAGCAATTGAAGACTTATTTTTATAAAGTAAACCATATTCTGGCATTTTTTTTATTTTTTAACTTTTTAACGTGGAAACGCTGGCTATGAGTTGATTTCCGTCAATAAAGTACTCATTGTGCCAATGTCTTCCATCGGAACATTAATGTCATTTGAAAAAGTCAAAGTATGACGGATGACGGATGACGGATTCTATGTGCCGTGGCCTTAACTCACTGGTTATTTCTTTTTCCTTTTTTATTTTTTTTAGTTATTGTTTTGATATTTGGCTCGTCATTGTACTTAATTTTTCCTTTCACTGAACAGACTTCCCAGTAAACATACTTGTGAGAAGGGTTGCACTTAGAATTTTAGTCAATAAGTGATGCAATTAAATATTAATTGCTTACTTTAGTAATAGAATTATTACATGGTAAATTGAGCTCAATTGCGGACTTAATTGAGTAAATTACTTAATTGTATAATTTAGGTGCATGTCTGAACACAGTATAACAAAGAAGCAGTCTTCCCATCCACAACTTTTTAACTACAATATGTTTTGATTCTCTATTGTGTTTAGGTCTGACGATTGCATTTTCCTGTCATTGACTACTTATAATAGAAGCCAAGCTTTGCTCTTCTGCATCAGGCCCATTACATTATTTAATATGTCCATGTAAATATGCTGGTCCATTGTTGTTTTTATCTATGACCATTATGGTATTCGTTGTTGATTATATTCTTAATTCCGAGATTTCAAAAGATAGACATACATATTTACATATATAACGATTTTGCTCTCATCCGTCCACAAAATATTTCTCCATTTACTAACAAACCAGATTCTATAATCTTGTGCGAACTTCACATGTTCGTTGGCAGTCAAACTTTACAATAATGTTACGGCAATCTACAGGGTGGCCCAAAAGTCACGCCAGCGTGTAAAAATTTAATAACTTTTTTGTTTATTATTTTTAATTTTTTTTTGTAAATATAATATTAGCTTTGTCCGATCTA
Source organism: Dexiosoma caninum (assembly GCA_963924685.1). Lineage (NCBI taxonomy): Eukaryota > Metazoa > Arthropoda > Insecta > Diptera > Tachinidae > Dexiosoma > Dexiosoma caninum. Next base: position 92,003,494 of record OZ004725.1, read on the forward strand.
AATTTTAATTATGAAAAATAATATCAGAGAGATGACCACAATTTTCATCAATGCACAATTGGGCTCTTAAACAGGCGTTTTGCGTAACTGCACGCAAAGTTTCAGGCTCTATTGGCCTGATCTCAGCTTCAATGTTGTGCTTTAGCTGCTCTATAGTTTGGGGCTTGTTAACATACACTCGTTCTTTGAGATAACCCCATAGGAAATAATCAGGGGCAGTTAAGGCTGGTGAATTTCTAACTGAATTTATTGAGATAACTCGGTCTTCAAAAAAGTAATATTCTATCACTTCGGTTCGTTGCTCGGTCGTTAAACTTTGCATGGTGGTGTAACACGCTTCGATGAATGCAATTTAAAAATTAATGGTGGTTAATGGTGCTATTATTTTTGTTGGCATTGTAAATATATGAATGTATTACTAGTGCACATACATCCATACATATGCGTTCACACAGTGTCACAACTTTGAAAACAAAGTGCGAACACATGGTTTTGGAGTTCAAAATAAAGAAAAAAATTCGCATGAGCAACTCGTCCTACGCCATATCCTGAACGTAATGGAACGATTGGCAAAAGATTCAATGAAATAAATGGAGTAGGTAAAGAAGAGTTGCATGCATGAAGAGAATAAAGCACAGAAATAAAAATAAATAAAGAGACATTTGTCAGGCTGTTGTCGTTGGTTTCTTTATTTTATTATTCATTTTATTCGTGTTTATGTTCTCGTACATGTCTATATGTCTGTAAGCATATCCATACATATGTATGCATGTGTATATTGCTAGTAGTTTTCTGCTTTGAAGTGATGAAATGTGTACATTTTCAAATAGTTGTATTACTATCTCAACTTTACTCCATTTTTTTTCTTTTTTATGATACAAACCAAACGCCGACTCCAAATGTTCCAAGCCCGAATAGGATATGTATATGTATGTATATATTGATGCATTTAGATATGCGTGTGCATAGTTTTGCTCTTAACTTGAAATGTATGTTTGTGTGAAGACAATTTTGTAGTTGGAGCCAAATTGAAAAATGTTCTGCATAAACTCAAACGCACACATACACTCTCTCCTTGATACATCATCTGAAGCAGAGCTACTAAATAATGTATTTGTGAATGTATGTACATACATATGTATATCCTTCTTAAAGAAAGAATTTTTTGTTTTAATAGATGTCTTGCGTTAGGCCTCTAAATATGGGTGACTTGGGGCCGATTCCGTAACTCTAAAAAATTCTAAGTACTAAGTGTTAAGAGCAGCATGTGAAGAGGACATTGTGTGCACACGATAATTCGACACGCCGTTTTTTACAATTTGAATGTAAAATGCCTATTATTTATTAAATTTATTCGCATAATTTTAGGCCGGTAGTTAATTTGCACACTCGCATGGTAGAGCTTTTGCAACTTATATGTAAAATTAACATGACTAAATGTTGATTAAAATCATGTTAAATTTGTACAAAAATTATAACATACTTATTTTTTAAATTTAACATTGATTTACATTGCAATTAGTTAAATTTTTTCAATTTTAAATAGACAGCGATCGATAACATACAGGCAGTCAAAATTACATGTGATAGTTCACATTGATTTGAAACGAAAAGATTAAAAAATTACCTTAAAACAAATTTATTCAATATTTTTCGTAATAAAAATAACGTTGAACAATGTTAAATACATAAAAAAAAACCTAGTAGGTTATAGGTGAATACAGCAAAATTCAAGATTTTCTTACAAAGATAGACCAATGTAAAATTAACATTGAATCAGGGAAATCAAAACTTTCAATTTATAATTGGAAGTAGTATTTTTAACTTCTCCTCGAATAGCCGGTTTGTTGAGATCTTTAGCTTAATATATTTTAATATTTCAGAAAGACTGCGATTAGTGTAAAAAACCCTTAATTGGCTTTACACTCGCCGAAAGCTAATTTATTTGGAATTGTTTAAAGAATACGACGGACTGGGTTCGAACACTGGACTTTTGGTTTTGTAGGCAGCTTGCTAACTATTACCTCAGCCATCTTGCTAATGCTCACTTCCTGTAAACCGCCAAACAATTTATTAAAAAGTTTAAAAGTTGGAACAACTTAAGTTTGATTCTTGTGAAATAATTTGGAGTAAGGCAATAGTTGCAAATAATTTGAATTATTACAAGTTTGAAATTGTTTTCCGAAACTGCACTTCATTGAAATGACAGACTTCTACTTATATAACAAATGGCTACATATCTACATACACACATTCATATATCCATATTGAACGCCCATACGTAACTGATTAGTTTTTATTAACAATCCAAGTAAATATGTTTTATTTGTAACAACATGCACCAATGACTTAATTCTTTGTCCCCAGATGTAGATAAACACATATTTATTACGTAAGTAGGTGTATATTATTGTAATGCACTGCAGTAAAATGGCAATGAAAAATAGAGTTATTTAAATAATAGAAAACAATAAAGAGGCCAAAACCACATAGAGAGATGCATTCAATATAAAATAACGAACAGTAGACATACGCCTGGTAAGAAACAAGAATTTTAATATGAATGTTTGGATTTTTATTACAAATAATCTGATGAATAGTCCATTAGTTACCAATAAAACTTACACTCTTTTGTTATATTCTCTATATACACATCCATATACTCGTATAAATGTGCTTGCTACTCGTTCGTTCGCATGTGTGTATACATTAGTGTTACATATGTATGTATATCAATGTTTGAGTGTATGGGTTCAAACTACAATATGTTCTAAACAAGGATGCATTCGTTCATACTAATGCAGATTTATTCTTGTTGCTGCTTCAAATTATTCAAAGAAAAAGTTAAGGAAGAGGTTTATTAAAATGCGATTTACATTTTAAAATGAGGTTAAATAAGAACGAGTGGTAAAAACATTCAACATTCACCATTTTATGTTTATTTTTTCTTTAATCTGTATTTGTATATGAAGTTCAAATGTGTTTGGGCATTAAAAATTTAAATAGTGTTCAGTTCAATAATTCAAGTCATTTTTATGTAATTTAATATGATTTTGAAGAATCTATTAGGAAGGTTGCAGTATTTTAAAAGAGCTTCTGGCTGGATATAAAATTTTTAAATTAAAAATTGTTTATTAGAAATAATTTTAATAATTTTAATCCGAAATGCATTTTCTCCATTTGACTATCCGTTTTATTTTAAATTTATAAATTTATTTTATTATTTAATTATAAAGCTCGAGGTCGTTACTCTTTTATAATTAAATTGTTTTTATTTATTTTCGATCTTTCGTTAACAGTTTGTTAACATCATCAGGAAATATTTTTAATAAATAAATAAAAAATATATACATAAATAAATAAAAATTATAACATTCTAAAAGAATAACGACCTCGAGATTAATAATTAAATAATAAAACAAATTTGAAAAAAAGGTCAATTAGAATTAAATTTTAAATATTTCTCATTTCATTGGGGATCGCGTACATATTACGTATGTGTGTATAAAAAGAGTACTACACTACATAGACAAAACGTATCCATCCCCTGCAGATAACGTGACAAGTCCATACATTCTTGTGATGTGTAGCCCATAGAGAACTAGGGCTAACCCAAATGTATGGAGAGAACATGATCTATTTAACATTACGATAGAATAGGTCGGCAGGTTGCTGGATGTAAAGTTAAAGAAAGAGCCCAGCCTACTTGGGTCCAATTTAATATGGTCCCATTGTGATACCAGTTGTTGAAAACTTTCACGTGTGTAGTGATACAAACCGGAGTCTCAGCTAAGAAACCAACCTAGACTTTTAACAATATAACTAATTCATATAACTATTGCGATGGAAAAGAGGAAAAACACTTGAACACTTGACGTACAACTATAAGCTGTTGTTTTCAATAGCATGATCCTTGGACCATGGCTGCACGCACCACTAGTTTAACCAGTCCATTTTAGCTACAGATAGTTTTCACTTCAAAGTATAATTGAGTTTTACTGAAAAACCATATCGACCTAATAGGCGTAAACCTAGACGACGACGTTTACGTTTTTTTTTTGGTTTTTTATGTGTTTACATAATTTCATATATATAATTTAAATTTAAGTTTTATATAAAGGAAAATATGTTTTTAAATGTAAAATGTAATATGCTCTTAAAGACAAAATATGCAATAATAATCTCGGCTCCAATGCACAACGCCCAAATGAAAATATGAAGTATCAAAAAACTTAAGACTACCCTTGGTAGTAATCTTATTTATTTTGATTTGCAAGAGAATGATTCTTAATATTATATGTGGTATTTGTTTAATCTTTTTTAGTTGAATTGGATTTTTTTTTGGCAAGAACATATGAAAAACGTTATCCATTTATGTATTTTTAGAATATATTAATGCTGCTTGTAATTTCAGTTTGAAATATTTATTGCCACTTTTGCACAGCATTGTTCTTGAGTAATCGTTGTATAGATTTTTATTTTCTGTTTCTATGGAGAAGATCGATAAAAGAGAATATGTCAGTTCTATGAGATTTAGGAACAAAATATTAGCCAGCTCTTAAATGGTCCATAATTAAAAGAATATGCATTTTTCTGTTACGCTTATGTACATAAATATGTATGTACATATATACATAAATGTGTTGAATTCTTACAACAGTAAAAATTTTATTTGAAATATGAACTCATGGGCAAATCCTCAAATACTGATAGGGGCTACAGCAAATGTATGATTAATAACAAAGTGTAGGAAGGCATAATTTTCCAAAGTTGTAAACGACTTTTACAAAATTTCAAAATAGAGAGTAGAAGTACTGCAAACAATACAATCACTATATGATGTTCTTACAGAAAGAAAGTTCACTAATGACAGTTGTTGACGTTTAATATGTAACTATCTTGTGTATATGAATGAAAAGCGAAGGATGAGGAGAAAGGGGAGCCAAAAATAGCAAGCTGCTCATAAGACATAATGAACAGATATTATTGAAAAGCGTAAGTCTCCAAACTTGTAACATACATTCATACATACATACATACATATATGTATATACTAAAAATATAACAGCATCGACTATACTAAAGACAACAATAATTGAAAAGTTGAAATAAAATATTTTTACAACTAACGCAAAACAAACAAAAACAACTAAATGAAGCACACATTGAAAAAGGAAGAAAGAACGTGACAAACGAACAAGACGACGAACGACTCCTCCCGAATTTATTTTTTCCTACTGTTTTCTGCTGCATTGAACAAAAAGTTCACGATGTTTCTGTATTTTAGTTGTTATTTAGCAAAACTTTTTACATTTCACTATAATTATAATGCTCATTTTAAATAACAAATATGTATGTATGTTTTAGCAATTGTCACTTACCTTTGTGAAGCCGGTCAAAAGTTTGCTGCCTTCTGCCAAGTTCAAGATTTATTCGATATTACAAGATTTACAATATTTACTAAAAGCACATTTTTTTAATAATGGTTTATTTTAATGAATATATGAGTATGTATTCATTTTACATTGAACAGAAAATTAACTTAAAACTCTGTCATAGGCACAATTTAACTTTAAAAACATAAAAATTCTATTCACCGTTATATGCGTTTTTTATTTAATTGCTTGATTTATTTTTTGACACTTGTTCGTTTTAATTGTTGTTATTATCGTTTATTATTAAAAAAAAATAACTACAACCACTTTGTAACAGTTTTTATATTGTTTTATTGTAACAACAATCAAAGAACTAAACTACATACATATTGTACGTATGTACTGGACATAAAATTTATTAATTAAAACACAAAAAACCAAACATATAAACATCAGAAGTGTTTCCTTGCTATTCAAAATATTTAAAAGTATTTTTTTCCAAAAGTTGTGCTTTTCAGAAGATTTAGTGCTTGAGAAAATAAAACCTCACCTTTCGAATAAAATCAAGAGACTGTGCAGGATTTAGATGAATTGGAAAAAGTAAATTTATTTGGTTTTACACAAAAGGAGTGTTTGCTCGTTTCAACATCCAACATGTTTGATTACTAGGTTGGGTATTCTTTGAGTTGCGCCTGATTGACGTTAAATGTTAGTTAGCCAATGCCACTATATTTTTCAACATTTTAACACTAGACTGATGTGTATTAATAACTATTTATTCGTTTACATCTTTAAAGCTTACTAATGAATTCTTAGAGTAAAAAGGATACAAATCAAGCATTAGTTACAAATTTTATCGCCTTTAGACAATTCTCCGTTTACTTTCAATTCTAAATGTAATATAAATGGCTTTACAAGAAGTTAAGTTATGGTGACATTGAATAACAGATTCATATAAAAATGATAAAAAAAAATTTCTAACTATCCCAGAAATTGTATTTTTATTATTAGTTAGGTTTCTGTATGAAAACAGAAAATATAAATTAAAATATTTCTGTAGTAGCGTGTTGTAAAAGGTTTTAAGATGTTTTCTTAGGTGAAAGTTTTAGTACATACTAAAAAAATCGTTTCTGAAAAAAATAATTAAATTTAATAAAAGCGAAAATTTTTGATTATTGAAATCGGGTTTTGGAAAAAGTGGAACTTATAATTTTTATACAAAATAATGTTCTGTGCTAATTGGGATGTTGCAATAAACTTTGATTTCCAAAATCATATGCACACATATTAATAGTCGTATTACCGAGTAAAAATAATTACGCCATTATTCGTCAAATACGCATGCGAATAAAATAAAATAATAAATATAATAAATACTTATAGTATATCTAGTATAAATAATTAATTTAAAAAAAAAAAACTGTTGCACTACCATATCTATATAACATTATTATTAATATCCAATGACTGGCATTTGATTATTAATTCAAAATGATATGAGCAAATTGTGAAATATAATTTTTATTTTTTTGTTTCTACGTTACAAAAAGATTTTTTTAAGTTAATTAAAGTAAATAAAAATTGATATTTGTCTTTCATATATTTTTTTTTATATTTCTTTCATTGGTAGCCTAAAACTGCGTTATAATGATACTATTTAAAATTAATTTCAAATTTGGCGGTGTAGGGTAATAAATTCCTTTACGGGTGGCAACTGCATAAAAAAAGCAAGTAATTATATTTACCATCTCTGGTTTATATAACATAACAACAACAGCTGTTGTGCTGTGCCGCTTACTTCGCTTAAATATTGGACAAAATTCTAAACATTTCTTCTCACGTTTGAAATTGTTTAGATAAATTTAATAGATTTTATGTAATTTACAAATTTTTTGGACATTGTGATTTTACTGTGCTTAAAACTAGTGTTTAAATAATATAGTGATTTTATTAGAAAATTACAGCTCAAGAACTACAAAGATAGTTTAATTAATTAAGACCACTGTAATTATAGTTTTAGAGAGCGCAAATTTTTTTTATTAGAAACAAAATCAAAAGAAAAAATTTAAACCATAGACTAACTAATCCAGATATCTGTGATTTTAACTTTTAAACAATGACAGGAGAAAGCGGTATGCGGAACAATAGCAATAACGAATTAAACGGCATCATTGATGTAGAGCATTATCGTAAATTAGTAAAACAATTTATTGATATGAGACGATATGAAACAGCACTGTTCTGGGCGGAGAAGATATGTTGTTTAAGCCAAAATGATCCAAAGGATGTATACTGTCAGGCACAATGTATGTTTTTATTGAAGGAATATCATCGCTCTGCACATACAATACGATTGCACAACTTAGAAAAGACTCATATACCTTGTTACAACTTACTCCTGGAGGCACTGTACGAAGCAAAGGAATTCAATGAAGCTATTGTTGTAATCAATACTGTCGACATTGAATATTTAGCTGCTTCCCTAATAAATCAGCCATTAGATGGCAGTTGTCCGGAAACACCCAGTATATTATTTGTTGATGACAGTGGGAAAAATGTAATGTTAGACAATACTTACTCAACGCTATGCGGCTTTAATATCGTTTTTATATTTTAGGAAATTTTGGCTTCTATAAGTTTCTTGAAAGGTAAAATATATGAAGCCATGGATAATCGCGGCCTAGCCATGGATTATTATGTGCAAGCTTTACATAAGTCTGTTTACTGCTTCGAGGCGTTGGATGCTTTAGTACGACATGAAATGTTAATGGGTTGGGAAGGTAAGTTATAGGAATTTTTCTATCGGTATGTACATTTTATATAAATAAATATTGAAAGATTATTTCGAAGTTTATGAAGGAATCAACGTAAAAATATCAATATCGTTAATTAAACTTGGCAAAATAGTGTTTAATTATTATTATCATTTGATACCCATATCATAAGAGTGTATAACGAAAACTTGTTCGAGATTTTGGACCGGTCACATAGTTGGAGTGTATAAATAATTAAAAATTTTTTCCAGAATGTTCCAAATGTAGTTGCACGATTTGACTTGGACATACTAACGACCGACCTCCCAAGTGAAATAAAAGCTTGTAAAAAATTAATATTTCTAATTAATTTTATACCATTGTATTTATTTCCGTTAACTTTTGCAGAGAAGGAACTGATGCAACATCTACCACTGGAACAACAATCTTCCGAATCTGATGCTAAATTAATAACTAAACTATACGAGACACAATTAAAGAAATACTATGAATCAATTGGTCTAGTAAGTATATACATTTGTAAAATTAATTTTGTAAGAAGTTATTAATAAAAAGTTTATATCAAAGCACTCTAATGCGGAAGAAGCTCCCATTGGTAATGGGAACACTTTTAAAGCTATTAAAGAGTTAACTGAAAAGATACAAACTACTCGTACCTCGGATGCTAGTATACACAAAAGGGTTTTACCAAAAATGTTAACGCCCAAGCAAAATCAAGTTATGTCACCGGCAAATAAAGTTTTGGAAGATTTGAAAATACCTCCATTTTCCTTGCATGTTAGTTTAAGCAGAGCTTCCTCATTAATAAATGACTCGCAACGTTCTCATATTGAAACACCTCTAAAAAATCGCAACAAAAATAACGTCGATACGACAAATGCTCTGGCTCTATCAGCGTGTATAACACGAATACAAAAAAGTACGGATGTGATGGCGGCCGAAGCTGAGAAACTCTTTTATGACTGTGAATATAAGAAAAGTGTTAAAATATTGAATGAGTAAGTGTATAAAAATATTTAGTGTTATTTTATGTTTTATGCGACCCGCTTTTTTAAATTAATTATATTAAGATACTTAAAATCAATTTATAAAATTTATCTGCCGTATTCATACAATTTTTTTTTATTATAAAGAGGAACTTCCGTAGAAAATTCTACTAATATAGTTGCTATAAATAAAAAAAATTATGAATAGGGCAGTAAATATTTATTCTTTTTCATATTTCAATATTTCGCAAATTCTTCTTCAGGAATTGAAATTTTTTCTTTTCTAAAAAAATGAAAATTTCTTTTTGATTCTAATTGTGCTTTTTTTTTTTTTTTTTTTTTCCCTTAAAAATTATATGTGAAATTTATTATTACATACTTTATGATATTCTCATAAAGTATTTTATTACAAAAGCAACTCAATAACTTTTTTTTTTCTTTTGTTTCATTTTTTCATTTGATTCAAAATACATTAGTTATGCTGGCCGATGGCAAGCCTAGTGTAGATGAGAAGAAAAATATAAAAATAGAAATGTGAGTGTGTTATAAAAGTAAACTCATGGATTGTTATGTTTTTGTTTATAGATTTTTTGGTATTTGTGTTTGATATTCAACTTCAATTCTCGATTGATTAGTTGAATTTTAAACATATAGATCTTGGGTTTGTATTCAAAAATTAGGAAAAATCCACTGATGATGAAGTAAGCATTAGCGAAATAGTACTATATGGATATGCTTTCCTCCTCAGTTATAGAGTTGCTTTTGTAAAAAAATACTTTATAAGAATATCATAAAGTATTTAATAATAAATTTCACATATAATTTTTAAGGGAAAAAAGCACAATTAGAATCATATATATATTATTTTTAATTTTTTCTTTTTTAGTCATAAAAATTTTGTTTGATTTATAAAAGATTGAATACTGACGTTTCCATACAATTATTATACTTTTTATAAATCTAAAAGATTTTTGTGAATACGACATTTAATTTTTATAAATTCATTTTAACGTTATCTTAATATAATTAATTTTTAAAATATTTACGTTTAGAAAGTGTAAAAATTTTTAAAGATAATTTTTTAGGCTACTAAAAATAGATCCATATCATAATGCGGCTCTAACACTACAAATTGGTTGTTTGGTGGAATTTGGTGACTCAAATAGTAGGTTTTTTTTAGTTTTATAAACTAATTTTTTTTTTACTAATTTCTCTGTACATTGCGTTATAGAGCTTTTCTATGTTGCTCATAAACTAGTAGATCGTTATCCTGATAAGGCAATTTCTTGGTATGCGGTTGGCTGTTATTATGACCTTATTGGAAAAAGTGACCCCGCGCGGCGATATTTATCAAAAGCTACTTCCTTAGATCGTCTATATGGGCCAGCGTGGTTGGCTTATGGACATTCGTTTGCAAAAGAAAATGAACATGATCAAGTAAGTAACACTAAGATAATAATAATGCGAATACTAAAAATAACGAAATAATTTTAAATTTAGGCTATGGCTGCTTACTTTAAAGCCACCCAACTGATGAGAGGTTGCCATTTGCCTCTATTATATATTGGTGTAGAATGCGGTTTAACCAAAAATTTGGAACTGGCAGAAAAATTTTTCTATCAGGCTATGTCTATAGCACCTTTAGATGTATTTGTACTGCATGAATTGGGTGTCATAAAATATGAATATGAATAGTATGTGTTGAATTTTTTAATTTGTATTAATTATTCTAATAGAATAATATTTTTAATAGTTATGAAAGTGCGGAAGAGGTGTTTCGTGCAACAGCTGATATCGTAACGAATCGAGCTAAACAAAATAAGGAAGAAGTTTCATCTAGGTGGGAACCTTTGTTTAACAATTTGGGCCATTGTTGCCGTAAAAATAAGAAATACAAAGAAGCCTTGGAATATCACCAATATGTAAGAGTATTTAATATTTGTGCTCATCTGTCATCATACATATATTATAATTGTCATTCAAGGCGCTGCTTCTCCAACCGCAATCATCTCAAACTTATACTGCTATAGGTTTCGTTCATGCTTTAATGGATAATCTGGAAGACGCCATTACATATTTCCACAAGAGTTTGGCTCTCAACCGTGATTGCATTGTTACTTGTACGATTTTAAAGACATGCATCGAAGATTTTATGGATGAAGAGTCTGTAATTGAGAAAATATATGGCAAATCCACGTGGAATAATGGTACATCTACCACTTATCCAATATCGAAAAACCCTAATTTATTTCCACCGATTGAGGAGGAAGAATCGGCAACAATGAAATTTACAGGCATGAAGCTAAAATTTGATGATGAAGACATATCCGCAAATTCAGATGAGATTGACCCGAATTTAATTATTGCCATGAATATGGATATTTAGAGACTATTATTGTTCTTTTTTAATGAAAAGATTAAAGGTATGATGCTTTTCTAAAGTGTTACTTCTTCTACTACTTCTACTTCTTCGCTACTTAGTCTATGTAATAAAATATTGCGAATATTTTAATTCTAAAAATAATATTTTTATAAGTAGCACTCAAATCTTCTTTCTTGATTTAAAGAATTTCACTTTGATAAATTTATACCTTTTCTCCACAATGATCGATAAATAGAAACTGTAACCGTATCTTGGAATAAAAATAAAAACACGAAAAATTTTTCACTATTAAATTATTGAGATTATTAGCTTTTAACTAATCGAAATAAGGTAGTGACAATCTGACTTTTGTGAATTCGTTCGTCTTTAAAGGATTTGGTACACGTCTCGCAACTAAAACACGTATCAGAAAGGGAAAATTATATATTTGAATTATAGTGAGTTGTTATGTATCAGCTGCCTGTACAAACTAACTTAACCTATCCAATCGAAAATAATAAACAGTTATTGTAAAAAAGATTTAACCCTATATTACCTCACACTATAACAAGTACCATTCGCATCTTTAGTTGCCACGTGTCCCTATACCTACTAAAATTAGTATGTGAATTAAAAGAAAAAGAGCTTTGTGACGAACAATTACCAAGTGTTGAATACTCGTATAACGAAGTGAAAAAGGATATTGGTGACGATTTTGTGGCGGGTAAAGAGTCCGAATCGTATTCAGAAATCGGCGGCGAAAATCTGACGGAGAGAAACGCAGAGTGCTCTCGTATGATGTGCGAAAAATATTGCAAAAAATTATGAAGTCTGAGGCTTGCTATTTTACAGAAATTATGTATCATTTTTATAAGGTATTGCTAGTTACTTCCTACATTTTTATAAATTAATGCAAAAAGTTTTTAATTTACATATTTTTATTATTTTTGGTTTCATTGAAGTAACTGGTTAATGTATCGTTTTTCTAACCTGTAGAACAGTTTTAAGTTTATTGAATATACACCGTTAGTTTTTTTCGTTTATAATTACTTTTTTAAATAAAATGTTTTAAAAATACGCATTTAATTTTTAGTTGTGAAGAGAGGAGTCTACGAGACTCCACGTAGGTACTTCGTGACTGGTTGAGTTAAGTAACTAAAGTTTTAAAATCTAAAAGTCTATGCCTATCCTTTAGATTAATTGGACCCCATTTAAGTGGCACAAATATAGAGGAATGTGTTTGCATTCTAAACTGTGAGCTGCATGAATTAGAAATATATTGAAAAATTAACAAAATGAAACTAAATACAAAAAAGTCAAAAGCTATGGTAATTAGTGGAAGTGCAGATGAAAATATAGTAATTGAAGGTGAGACAATAGAGAAAGTAGAAGAAAGTAAATATCTTGGTGTAATCTTCGACAAAAAACTAAATTTCGATTTGCTTTTCTCTAAAAAAATATAAAAAAAATACCTTTCATGAAAAGAATTCGTAGCAGAATGTGGACACTATTGTTCCTGGGTAGTCATCAGATGAAAGAAAGGCTGCAAAAGTTATAAAATAAGGGAATGGGATGTGTATTGAGATGTCATAGGTTAACTCATATTGCAGCAGACATGTTAGATAAATTGCAGTGGCTATCAATTAATCAAAGGCTAGTTATGAACGTGTTGTTATTTGTGTTTAAAATAAAGAATGGAATGCTGCGGAATTACATATATAAGAAATCAACCGCGGAAGTGCAACCGTTTATTTCCGAAATAATAATGACTTCAGACTAAACTGCTGTACAACGAATTTTTATCAAAATCTTTTGTTTTTTAATGGGCTGTTTAATTCAAAACCACAGGAACTGAAAATAATATAATTATAATAATATAATACAAATTATTATTTCCTGACGATGCTACCTATTTGGTAGCGAAATATTGAAAATAAATAATTTAAAAAACTTTTCATAAGAAAGACCATCGCTCAAAAAAGATATATAATTAAAATATTTAATATGGGTCAAATAAAAATAGAAGTGAGACTAATATATAATATTTATTTTTTGAAATATATATTAAGCTTGAGGTCTTTTTTTATTTTATTTTGTTTTATTATATAAGAATAAGAATAATAAAATAAAAAAAGACCTCAAGCTTAATAAGTAGATATATTTCAAAAAGTATAATAAAAAAGGTCAATTAATAATATAATCAAAAATATAATATTTATTTTTATTTCGATATTTCGCTACTCCCTTGTGTAGCTTTTTCAGGAAAATTGGTTTTTGTTTATAAAAAAAAAAAAATTTTTTTAAAATTCACAAAGAAAAAGTATAAAAATTCCAACATATTCTACAATTTCAAAATAAAAATATTAACAGCCATATTCATAAAAATGTTAACGGATTTTCGTTTAAAAAATACCAAAGTGCACTTACACAAACAAACTCCAGGGCCTGGCTTGGAGTACTAGTATTTTGTAGAGAATTTTATAGCTACGAAAAGTAAATAAATAAAATATACTGCTACGTTCTTGAAATAAACTATATACATACATAATATTTATTTATAAAAATAGTCGCATTTCTCGGCTCACGTTTACGATTCCGTTTCGTTACGATTTTACAGCGAAAACAATTTACCTTATAACCGCTATAAAATTTGCTTTTTGGCGCTTCGTCTCAGGCAATGATTGCCTACTACTACAAGGTGTGAACTTCTTTAGGAAAAGCATAGCGCTAGTGATGGCAGATTGTGAATGGATATTTAGAGGAAAGTTTCGTTATTTGCAACGTCTCTGGTGTTGAGGAGACGCATTCAATTTTTGAATTTATTTTAGCGGTTACGGTTCGATATTAAAGCGTTGAGATTTCTTAGATAATTGATCATTTAGAATTTATCAACATTTTAATGAGCAAATATTTGAATTGATCTACTGCTAAGTAACTATCGGCATGTGTATATGAAGCTGAAACAATTTTTACAACAGCAAAATTTCATTATCGCTCATTATTTTTTAACATAAAATAAACAAAAAATTAAAAAAAAAATAAAGGGATAACAAATATTTAAATGAAGGTCAGTAAAAAGTTGCTTTAAAGACAAATAAAGTAATTTCAGCAAAATAAATAATTAATGAGCGATAAGAAAGTTCAACTAAAATTCTACTTTTTTAATTTGTCAAGTGTGAGAAAATGAGAACAGGAATTAAAACAAAGTTGAATTTAAATTATTTGCCAAAATAAGTTAGATAAAATTGCTAAATATACTTAAAGTGGACTAGACAACCCGCTGTGAACATATAAATAGGAATAAAATTTTAAATGAAAAAGCAGAATTCAATCAAAGCTTGAAGCCATAACGCAAATAAAAGGAAAAAATTCAAAAAACATTAAAACAAAATGTTCACCTCCTCGGCAATTTTATTAGTTTTGGTTGTAGTGCAAGTGTTTAGTGTTCCTTTAATACCGCAAATTGGCGACGAAGAAGAAATTGTGGAAGTTGATACAAACAGTCTTGGTAAATCACGAACACACTTTAAGGATGTTATTGATTTGAGCTTCTACGGTGCTGCCCTGTTTGGAGAACCGGATCTTGAGTATACCGCTCAAATGGTGGCTAATTATACACCTCAAGCGTATAATGTTAATCCAGAAGAATTGGGTACTTATTTGGAGGGTGACATCTTGATACCCAAACAAAAGATTATAATGAAAAATGGTATCCCTTCGCAAACTTCACGCTGGCCTAAGGGTATTGTTCCCTTTGAAATTCATGGTAATTATAATGCGCGTGACATGTCCACCATCGAACATGCCATTAGTGAATACCATCGTCGTACCTGTATACGTTTTGTGCCTCGTTCAAGCGAACAGGATTACATCTCGATTGTTAGTGGCAATTCCGGTTGTTGGTCATCGGTTGGCCGTGTTGGAGGTAGGCAAGAGGTAAATTTGCAATCTCCTGGTTGTTTAAGTAAGCCCGGCACAGCTATGCATGAACTTATGCACGCATTGGGTTTTTTGCATGAACAAAATCGTGAAGAACGTGATGAGTTTGTGGCTATACAATATCAGAACATCGAGCCAAAAGCAGTATCAAACTTTGATAGAGCTGCCAAGACCACGGCTTTTGGTGTTCCCTACGATTACAGCAGTGTGATGCATTATTCAGCTAACGCTTTCTCAACCAATGGTCGTCCTACCATTATAGCAACGGTATGCAAACGTAAAATATACTTTTTAGTAAATTATTGTCTTATCTTTTGAATTATAGCAAAATATGGGTTCTTCTCAAATGGGTCAACGTGATGGATTCTCTGCATCTGATGTGGAAAAACTAAATAAAATGTATGATTGCGATTATAATGCTCCTGCTCAAGTTTCTTTACCCGCTTCCGGTGGACAAGGCGTAGATAATAATATTGTAAGCAGTTTTGTTAGTGGAATTCTAACAGGTTTAGGCGTACAGAATGAACAATTGTCTTAAGATTAAGAAACAAAATTAAAAACACAAACCTTGGAACGGCTCAAGTCCTGAATAATTTACTATTTTTTTACTATATATCTTTATTCATAAGCTAGATTAAAAAATTAAAGTATTACTATAAAGTATTATAATATTTAATAAACTTGTATTTAATAATATAAAATGCATTTAAATTTAATTGCTTAGATGGGTTAATTTGAAATACGTAAATCGGTTAAATGATTTTTATTTTAAGAGAAGTAATATTCGGCCAATTAAGATGCCTACCAACAATGCTGACGTTGTGTGTTACCTTCTTTTTCGAAAGTGACGGTGTAGAGCAGAAGCAGTGGGTGAAGTGATAGGAATAGGGCTTAATAACGCTTGCATTCTCCTGGAAACACAATTGGGTCAAACGACCCAATTTTAATTTTAATTTTTCTAAATTATTGTTAGCAGATATGCGTACTTAATATTCATAAGTATTTTGCAGTATTACAATTATGTAATTGTTTTTTTTTTTAATTAAAATTTATCTGAATATGATGGAACATTCAGTCATATAGTACGTTGTAACAAATGTGCTTAAATATAGAGACGTTGCAATAGAACTACAAACATAACCTTGAATCAAATAGAATAAAAATTTCGGTTTTATTTAAATAAGGGGACTTTCCAAATTGCTGACAAATGTTTGTCTTCTGTATTTAATGAGTACCGTTTAATATTTATGTACGTACATACATATTTTGAATATATTTATACTCGTACTTAACTTATCTGATACGCAGGTTTGGTTATGTGTTCATATTAATACAATACAGGTAGCATTTGTTTAACATGGTATCTACAATTTGAGAAATAAAATGAAATGAAAAAATAATAAATTCTGATACAAGCATATCGTAGTTGCTCCGACAAATTCTACTACATATCGAAGGTCTCAAGTAGAAAGGCCCTAACTCGTATTTTTTTTAAGAAATTGATTTTTTCTGTGATTGCAATACATTTCACACAAATACACAAAATTTATTGCAATTGTCTCAAAAATAACAGTTTTACAAGCATTTAATTACAGTTTCTATTATGTTTTTACTTCCTCCTGCAAAGTTACAATTATTTGACTCAGAGCCTTTCTGCTTGAGACCAACGATAAGTGTTTTTTCGAAGAGACCTGTCATAGCTCTCCAGTGTCCCATTAGTCAAATTTAATTTTGCAAAATACTTATAGGAATACTAACATTGTTTCAATAAAGCGATTGGCTTAAAAAAATACGGCATAGTTACCACATAAAACGATTTTTTTTCTCTCGTAGAAAACTAGTGAAAAATGAATTAAATAGATTTCTAAAAATTTGCAATTGAGATATCATGTGTGAAATTTTTATTTCAGAAATTCTGAATTTAGAGGTGAGCGGTGGGAGAAATATGTGAGAAGTTTTAAATGACGTGCCACCCAAACCGAAACAAAGTGTGGCGATGGCTGAGGTAGTTAGCACGCTGACTACAAAACTAAAAGTCCTGAGTGCGAGCCCAGTATCCGACTAAGTCTCGGAAAAACACTTTGCATTTTTTTGATGTTCATTGGTGTGCCTTTGTGTCAGTTTTTGTCGGAATATTTTAGTGGCGAAGGCATGGTCACTGGTCACACAACTGGCTTCAACTGATACTAATTCACAAGTAACATCAGAGCGTCCTGTTTAAAAAACCGGAAGCGTCTCCTTGACATCGGCGGCACTGCAAAAAAAAAAACATGCAAAAGCAGAGTTGTAAAAATAATGAAGCTTTTCTCCCTTTATCCCTTCATGAGCTGTCATCTCTATCACCAGCCCTTTCCTATAGAAGTTAACACTTATTAGTAGGCACTCATTGCCTGAGTGTTACTTCTCTTTCTTAAATGTGAATTTTGATGTCTCTCTGCGGTAGCTAGGTTCTGATTTTAGACCCCATACTTTGTTCTGGTAATTTTCTTAAATTTTTTTTTGCAGATTTCGATTTTGCTATAACCCTGTTGACCTAAAAAAATTTACCCATCCTAATGTACATACATAAAAAGAATCAGGGCCGGAAATATGCCATTATCTTAATTATGTCTCCTGCTACGAAAGTTGAAGTATATTGTATGAATATATTTTTCAATTCTTCCTTTAAGAAAAGTTAAACTTAAGTATCCGTATTACACGAGGGTTACCTGTAAACAGTTGTCTTTAGGAAAAGTACAAAAGTGCAACAGCATTATTAATCGGTTATATTGCATTGTAAAAAGTCAAGTCTGCGTGCGGTCAAAGATCTTTAACGAAATCAATCAACTAAATGGACATCAGATAAATAAGAGCGCCAAATTTACGAACAAAAATTATAAAAAAAAAGAGAAGGAAATTAATTTGAATTTATTGTTATTTTAACGGCTGTTTCAACAAATTAAACATCAGCACTAACAACAAAGAAAAAGATGTGAAGGTTTTGGTAGTTGCTTCAATGCTTTTGCTTTTGGGCCAATGCTCCAATGAGTGTGAATAAGTAGTGCGCTATAAAAGAAGATAGACAGACAGACATACATAAGTACCTGCTCATCATAACTGCTTGTGTTCTTATCATTCATTAACTGTTCGAAGGGGTACTAATTTGACTGTCATGACGTCGTTGAATTGAAAATGCCGAAGCTATATAAATTAAAGCATCTAACAGAGAAGTTACTTAGTCGTCGAAAGAATAGTGTACCTTCCTAGTGGTACTCGACAGAAGTTAAAAAAAAAAAATGTGTTTTAAATTAATGGTGGTGATAACCGTTCTCAGCGTTCTTTTTTACTGCGTTATTGGCATACCTTTGGCTACCGGTTTCGATTCAAACGATGACTCAGAAATAGTTGAAGTACCTTCTAATGATCTTATTGAAACACAAGATTCGCATTCGAGTATAATTGATTTGAGCATTTACGGTAGCGCTTTATATAGGCAACCAGATTTAAATAGAACTGGTAATTTAGTGGCGAAATTTAAACCGAATAGAACTTCGGCAAATCCCGAAGAATTGGGTTCTTATTTGGAGGGCGACATTTTAATGCCACAAGACTCAATAATACTAAAGAATGGTTTAAATTCAAAAAGTTCTCGCTGGCCCAAGGGAATAGTACCATTTGAAATAGCGTACAATTTCAAGAGGAACGATTTGGATGTTATAGCTTTTGCAATGGATGCGTATCATGAAAACACTTGCATACGCTTCAAGCTCCGTACCAATGAATTCGACTACATTTCGATTGTTGGCGAAAAATCGGGTTGTTGGTCTGCAATTGGTCGCGTGGGTGGTAAACAAAAAGTGAATTTTCAAAATCCTGGTTGTTTGATAAAGCCCGGTACCGCCATACACGAACTGATGCATGTTTTGGGATTTATACATGAACAAAATCGTAATGATCGAGATGCTTTTGTGAAGATACAGTTACAAAATGTAGAAAAATTCGCTCTATCGAATTTTCAAAGAGTGCCAAACACCGAAGCATTTGGTGTAAGATACGATTACAGAAGTGTAATGCACTATTCACCCAGAGCTTTTTCGAGCAACGGTCAACCAACGATTGTGGCCAAGGTAAGTTGGTGTCTCGGAAATGTGATGTTGATGAAAGTATTTCCAATAGAAGGAGGTTGATGTTACATTAGAATAAAATAAGATCTTCTAACTGAATTTTAATGTCGTGCACATTTCTTTGCATTTAATATGTGCCAACTTGAAGCTACGAAGTGTCTATATGGCAGTGACTTGTGTGTGTGTGTGGTTTTTTTTTGTAGCTATACGAGCTAGGGGCAGGAGAATCTTTAAAAGATGTTGGTAGCCCGTGCTAGCCAATATGCACGATTCGCTGCAAGACTCACTGTACGGCTTACAAAGCGCATACGTACTAAAGCTCACCTCTTTCTTTATTCTCCCTTCCTGTTATCCACCGGAACCACAGCCAAGTATTGCCTATGCGTCAGGGGATTGGAGATTCATCGAATGCTGCTCTCCCGTTCTGCACACCTTTCTCTCCCCTTTATCCTTTGCCGTTCCAAAACTTCTCTTGTGAAAGCACACACAGAATTCGATTTTAGCACCAAGTCAACATGTTGTCGGGCGTAATCTGGGATCGGATTTCCCTCTCCAGCGAGCCCCGCCGCTTTCAATATCGCGGGCAATAAAAGAAAACACACTCCGCAGTTTCCCTTATATTGAGGCATTCCGGACGCACATCATTATTATCGTGGCTATACTTGTAGAGGTATGGTCTGAAGCATGCATATCCGCTTAGCAACTGGGTCATGTAGAAGTTCACCTATGTGTGTGTGTGTGTGTGTTCTGTGTGAGGTTCTTGAAATCATTTCACGCTAAGCTTCTATTTTTGTGTTTGTTCGTCTAAGCAACATGACAACAATAGACTGCCAACATCTTTCTGCCTTCGATAGTCATACGTTGACACCTCGTAAATGATTTTTGATCACTTTTCAGAAGACAAAACGTTATAACTTTGCTTAAAATCGAGATGAAAGTGAATAAAAAATATAGAAATTAGTAAACAATGTTTGTACTGGTTAATAAGGAATTCATAAAATTTACAAAAATTAAAAATAAATTATGGTTTTAATTGTGGTAATCAACAGGTATCGTATCACCTTCTCAAGTTCTTGAAAATCTTTGAACTTTTGAGCTGTTTATTTCAGTGGGTCTTTGAAATGTTGGTCGTAAACTGTTGTGGGTAGTTAAATATATTTTAGGTCTGGACTGTTGCTTTGAAAATGTGTACGTATTATTTTATGGGATGTAAAGTTCTTAAAATTTTGCGAATAAAAAATTGTTTTTGGTGCGATAAGCAAAAAAGTTGCTGACATTTTGCATGCAATTCCTTTTTTTTGTGCATATACATATGTATGTCCATTATACTGGAGAATATACATACATAAGTACATTGCAGGCTATGGATTTACGATTGAGTGTGCAGCACATGTCTCAAAATTGTATACATGCCAGATGTTTATGTGCCGCACATGAGTATGCCAATCCGCATCCTGTACGTTCTATTTTACAAAATAACACTGAGTTGTTTTTTGTATTGTTGTAAAGTCGTATTGACATAATTGGACCATGATATAAAAGATATATATTTCGATGCAGGGTGGAAAGAGGAAATCTTAGGCATAAAAAACTCTATTTGATTTTTTTTGAGGGTTACGAGGTGTCAACAGGATGCATTTGCATCGACATGTACGTACATATGTATGCATGTAGTACACGTGTATGTTTGTATTTATATATGAGTATTAATTTAGCACTCCAAATTGAAATTCTGTCATCTTTCCGTTGTACCGTTTCTTGTGCTCTAAATCATCGTACATATACACATACATATGCTTTTAAATTGTACCTATTGTTTCTATTTAGCGACCAATAGACAACGAAATTATGGGCCAGCGAGATGGATTTTCAAAACGAGATATCGATAAAATTAATCGCATGTATGAATGTAAAATAAATTCTAAACCGCGAGAACCACCCATTCAATTACAAGTTAAACCATCGCTTTTGACTTTCATCCAAGGTCTTGGCATCAATCGCATTGGAGGCTTTATTGGAAATATTTTTAGCGGTTTCAATAAAGTTTGGTAATTGAACTAACATAATTATTCCATTCATTAGATAATTAGAAAATTGTAAATACTATGTACTATTTAAGATTTTTTTTTTATAATTTAATTAGTTATTTATATTTTAATTTAAGTATTATATGCACAAATAAGTTTATAAATTCACTTTTAAACGCCTTATTCATCGCGAATAAGAAGTGAAATTTTTGTTCCAGTGAATTGGTATCATGAAGTTCACGAGGAATTGTTTTTCCCGTTATCATTCTCAGTGAATGTAGCAAAGGGAAGAAGATTTCTAAAACATGCAAATTAATTTCAAAGCAAATGAATTTAACTTTTAATATAGGAATATAAATTCTTTACATGTCTTAAATATTAAAACTGTGTTTCTAAATATTCAGCGGCCAGTTAATTTACCACCCGCATAAAAAAGTATTGCATTTGAACAATAAAAGTAGCTGAATGCAAGAATTAACAAAAGTGTGAAAATTAAAGAATTCAAAAAATTAAATAAATAAAAATAAGAGTACTCCAAAAATTTAAATAAAATACTTAGACTTCGAACTATGATGTACTAGCAGCAGTTTAAGTTAATCCGTTAGAGAATTCCAAAATTGGTTCGCGATATTTTAGTATACTCTAACAAAAAACAATCAATTGGTCTGATGTTTTGCATTTTATTATTATATTTATCAAAATATTTAAGTAAAGGAAGAATTTACTTACATTTTGTATGAAATTCCGAAGCAAAAATCAAGTGAATAAATAAATAAATTTAAAGGGAAAAGTGAAAACTTTCACTCATTCACGATAAGGAGAATTTTATTTTAGCATGAAATTATTGAAGGGTAATTTTTTCACGATTGCAAATTTAGGGAAAGGGCAAATATTTCGAGGGAACAAGTATTCACGATAGGAGTGATTTTTTAATGTTTTAGTTTTTTTTATTAATAGTGGATTATAAGGATTTTCGTCTCTTTTACACTAAAAGAAAAATTATTCATTATATCAATGAATATATATGCATAATAAAGGTAGGCACAAAAGAAGCAATATGGTTTGAATTCTTTATAACTTCTTTAATTATTATTTTTTATTTGTTTTTTTTTTCCAACATTTTGTGAAGAAGACTTGGGGAATTAATTATGAAGCATTCGAAATGAAATCATGGCCATTACACCCGAAATTTTGCGAAAAGTTATGGAAAATATGCTAAAAAGAGCACGTATGTGCGAAGCAGAAAATGGACATCACTTAGATGATATAATTTTTCAAAGCTAATTGCAAAAAATTCCCCAATAATATACTGTATTGAAAAAAAAATAATAATAATCACATAAACAAAAAAGTTATAAATCATTTAAACCATATAGCTCTTTTTGTGCCACCCTGTATAATTTTAAAATAATAAATTTCAATAAATTTATAGTACGAGTAAAATATAATTAAGCTGCAAGATTTTTTTTGGTACTTACTGAATACGATTTCTCCAAACCACTTGAAATTTTGTAATCTTTTAAAATTACAAAGTAATAGAGTCGTAAATGCAGTGAAAGCGTGTTTTCAACGACCGATAGACCGATAGCTGAAGCCAGTTCTGTTCATTGACCAGTGACTATGCATTCGTCACTGCAACCTTCCGACAACAACCGACACACTAATGCACATCAGAAAAAATGAGAAATGTTTTTATGACTTTGAAATTGTGCTCGATCAAGGACTTTTTGGTTTTGTAGTCAATGTGCAGACTACATCAGCCACAAACAACAAAAAATTCATTTGCTTCTAAACCGGTTTTGTTCTTACCACTCATACTTTTCATTCTATTTCAAGTGTGATAGGGTCAATGTACGAGTAAATATTACTTTAGATTTTTTGGCAGTCGCACCACATCTCATTAGATTTCTCTCTCACAAAGTATTGTGAAAGTCGTAAGACTTGTATTATAGTGTGAAAGGGCCTTAATGCACAACGTGAACGAAGTGGAATGTTACTTTTGTTACTGAGTGAGCACTTGTTGAGTTTTTTTTTAATAAACCGGTAGTATGGTGCTCGCTGTGCCACCAATTGATACGTGGTTTGACCAGACTGGTGGTACGCTGGATTTTTGGCGTTTCCTCTGGATCAGACTCGCCCTTTTTGGGATGGTATTACGCAGAGTCCACTCCAATTACTGCTCATACAAACAAATCATGCCAGCATTTAAAATTTTTAATGACATGAAAATATAGAACGCGCAAGAAATCCCCCATCAGACTCTCGCAAAACATGTGCAACTTCTGACCTAAAGTTCGTTGATTGTAGTTCGTAGGTTCAACCCCATCTTCCGTCATAAACTCCACTTTACTTTAAAAAATTAATGCTCCATACAGCATTACAGCATAGTTGTGTAAGAATTAAGCCATATTCCAGCACTTCACTACATTGTCACACCTTTCTAATGTCAGCATCTAATGTAGGCATCTTAAATGCCGTAGTGTAACATCTCTTAAAACAGAAGAAATATATTTGCATTCAGTCTGTGAGGCTTTCAGTAAATAACACCCACAATTTCTGTTTTTTTACTACTGACGGAAAGTGTCAGCATTTGATCAAACTTCTTTATTACAACAATTTTCAAGTCCCTAATATATTTTAACAAATATTTTTTCAATTATTTCTTTTTATTGTCTCATCCATATAAAATTTTAAGAAGTCTTGTAAAAACAAATGATGCAGGAGAGTAAGATCGCGAATAATTTTACAAATAAGGATTTTCTGGAAGTTTATTTGTCAAAACAAAAGGATTTGAGCAGACGGCAAAGAGAATATAAAAAAATCCTCTCGACTAAATTGAAATCTCGTGAAGAGACAATAATCGAAGCAAGTTTTCAAAATGCCATCAAACAGCTCGAACGGGAGAAGGATGATTTGCGTGCTCAAATATGGGTGGCCAATGGTGTGACCCACAATCGAGAAAATGATCGCTCCCTCAAAAGCATAAAATGTCACGTTGAATGCCAGGAAGTGTTGGCTGACGATATACGTAAACTCAAGGTGGCCATAACTAATTTACAGCGTGAAATAAGTCGTGTGCACAAACAGATATACGATCTCAATCGCAAGACTGTGCCCGAAAGCCAACACCAAGCTTATGTGGCCAAAGCACAAAAGAAATTAATGATTTTGGAAAACCAACTAGAAGTAAGTGTGAAGCGGGAGTGTGGTTTCGCTGCGGTTAATACACAGTTAAGGGAGAAAATTGTATTCGCACTCAATCATCGAACACGCTTTAATGAGTTTTATACGAAATTAGTGCAGAAACTCAATAGCGATAAGAAATATTTAATTGATTTAATTGAATACGCGCTGGGCACTTTCGATAACTGTATTGATATTTATGAAAAAATCGATAATATTACGAAAGGGGAGGCCAAGGAAAGGGATTTACGTAAATCAGATTTAGAGGGTATAATTCGTAAAATAGCAGCTGATTCGGATAACGTTGAGTTTATGGATACCAAGGGAAAGGCCAGAGTTTTGGCTGATTTGCAGCCAAAGGAATATGCTCGTCGTGAGAAATTTCGACAAGAGCATACAAAGAAAATTGATTTATACAACAAGATATTGGAGAAGATCCAAACTTGTACAAAAACTGAGAATGTTGCAAATGTTATTGAAAAATTCCAACAGCAAGAAAGTCTTTACTACTCTTATTTTAACTATGCCAATGAGTTGAGCTATCACATGACCTTGCTTACCAATTCGGTAAATCGTCTGTACAGCGACATAGAATCACTGAAGAACTCTAATTTGCAGTCTGTGCAAGAACAAAATCTTACAATCGAACGTTTGGAACGATCGTTGGCCGATAAACAAAATAAAAACAACGGATTGCAAATAATACGTGAGTCTAATGACAAGCGTTTGGAGCAGCTGCTCCAAGGCATCGAAAGTTTATTTCAGATGTGTCGATGTGATGCTTCACCTCTTAAGACTCTACTTGGTAATCATGAAAATGTCGATCTGGTCAATATTCGTCGTTTTCTAAAGATCTTAGAACGTCGCGTATTTAATATCACCGCTAGTGTTTATATTCTAGAAAGAAAAGATGAAAGCAAAGCGTTTGGTGATTATATAGTGAAGCAAATTGAAAAGGTCTGCGATATGCCTACGGATATTGATGAGATCGTTTTGACTCAACAATGCCCTGAATGTGCTGAAGGCGAGGCCTTCAATGCTGACGATGGTGGAGATGGCGGAACCATTGTTCATACTGTGGAGCAGGCAAAAATGAAATTGCAGGAGAAGATAAATCAACCTGAAATGCAATATCGTTTGCACAGCATAAGTCAGTGTCGTCTGCCTCGCTCAAAATTATTGGCAGCCCAAATGCACTCCTAACGATTGAGGAAAATTAAATTTATATATTCTTCTCTGGCAAGAAATACACATTCAAGCAGTGTACTTAAATATTCTTGAAGCAATTTATCCAAAATCCAAGTTGTTTACGCGCTTTTAATGTACTTTTTTCCCTTGTGTTTCTTCAAAGATAAAAATTTTTATTATAAAAAAAAAACAATATAATGAAAATTACATTTAAAAAATTTAAATTTATTAAAATTAGATTTTCTGCCGAGTTCTTTTTACTGTTGCGAAATACCCGAGCTTTCCACAGCTCGGAAGATTTTTTTTATGGAATAAATATAGGCAGCTGTACGCAAATCATTGCACAAAGCAAATTCGTGGGCTGTCTCTTTAATACCACGCCCTGACGATTCCATTACAGTTTGAAGGCCATTGTCTACAATATGAGCTTCGGAAGTACAATCTCGAATATTCTCGAGTGCTTCATTCGGTTGAACTTGCAACTACAAATTGTTTTTGCGAAATACAGATTAGGAAACACTAAGAAATAATTATAACTTACATTTTCTCCTCTCGTTGATGCATTTATGGAATTGAATATCTCTTGTATCACCGATTTGTCGCGTTTGGCCGTTAGTTTACCATACGACACATGATTTATATTCTTAAGAAATTCAAAATAAGAAACTGTTACACCACCAGCATTGCAATACAAATCAGGTATGATAAGTACGTTCTTTTTTCTTAGAATTTCATCAGCGGCTGGGGTAATGGGACCGTTTGCTCCTTCTAAAATTATTTTAGCGTGCACTTTGTCCGCATTTTGTGCCGTTAAAACTTTTTGAGTAGCACATGGCATTAAAATGTCGCATTTTTCATGCAAAAGACTACCCTGCTTTTCCTGAGCCTTTGGGTAACCTTTAATGGTTTTATTAGCCCCTTTGTATTCTATTAGGTCCTTATTATTTGCATTTAACGATTAAATAATTATTATTTTAAGGTAGCAGTTGTATGTAAATTAAATACTCACATTCGGATCAATGCCTGTGGGATTGAACAGTGTAGCATCACTTCCCTGTACACCTATTAGTTTAGCACCAGCTTCTACCACAAATTTTGCTGCCCACGTACCAACATTTCCAAAACCTTGAACAATTACAGTTTTATCTTCCCAGCCAGTTTTAAGTTTAACAAAATCCATCCAGGCCTGATCGTTAATGAAGACGTCAGCGGCTTTCCAAAGCCCACGACCCGTAGCTGAAGAGCGGCCATTGATGCCGCCAATATGGACTGGTTTGCCGGTAACAATTGCCAAAGCATTGATATCGTTATGACCTATCGATGTGACGATACACAGTTAATTCAATGCCAATGATTTATTTCATCAATCTCAGCTACTTGAAACGCATCTATCACTTACTTACCAAATGTTTTTAAATATTGGTCACATATCCAGCCCATTTCACGTTCTCCGGTATTAACATCTGGTGCCGGCACATCAATACCTGGACCAATCATATTCTTTTTCAACAATTCCATACAGTAGCGTCTCGTAATCGTTTGTAATTCAGATGGCGCGTATTTTTTGGGATCTATACAAACACCACCTTTCGCTCCGCCAAATGGTACATTAACGCAAGCGCATTTGAAAGTCATTAGATAGGCCAATCCTTTGACTTCATCTGCATCCACATCCAAAGCGAAACGTATACCTAAACGACCACTTATGGGTACATTATGTATGCCACGCCGAACTTCAGTTAAGTTGCCAGTAGGTGAATAAATTTTAATTGATTTTTTGTACTCTTGTACTCCTGCTGGCAATTCAACTGGAGTTCGGTTGCTATTTACAATCGGCACAATCGCGATTTCGGTGAAACGTACCACCCTTTACTGGTAGACGGTGTTTCATATGATGAGCTCTATAACCCGTTATAATTTCATATGTTCCATCTTCCTTTGCTATAGGAAAAGTCACTTCTAAATTGCACGTTACATTACTCATCATATGCAAAATGGCTGCTACTCGAGCTTTCCTCTGATTTTCATCCATTTTAGGATATTTCATTTGAATCTCTTTCACCAAAGAGGATTCCATTGTTTGTACTGCTGCATGATAGTAATATTGAATCATATGAGCGAAGTTGGGATCATTTTCAGTGGCTACCTTCTTCAAATGTTCGGGGATCTGATGCTTTTCTCGTTTTGATGACAAATTATAGATGTTCGACTTAATTCTTTTCAAAAGTGTTCTTTCGTTAGAGTTGATATATTTTAATGCAAATCTATTCATTTTTATAAAATTGGCTGTTATTAAGTTCAGTTTATTCTTTAATATTTTTCTTTTTGAAATTTATGAATGAACGTCTAATAATTCCAACTTGACTTCTAAAAAGTCTAAAAATTTTGTGAACGTTAGGGAAACTATTACAATAAATAAAAAATTAATTTATAGAATGAAATACAGTCAATCCACGATAATGCGTACCCCGTTAATTCGAAATAAACAATTTAATTTGCAAAAATTCCATACATTTTGGTCCCCCCCCCCCCCTCGTTAATTCGTATTTTTTTTCAATTCAAAGTCTGGGGAAATCTTTATAAATTGTACTTAATTGTTAAAAGCCTCTTATAATTCGTAAGAATATCTAATGTAGAAAAAAAAATTAAATTACAAAAGCTATGTTTTTTCAACAGTTTATTTTTAGTAATAATCCAAATTTTTTGTGTTTTTTTAGATTAATTTATTTGCAAGCTTAACTGAAGAGTTGCTAAAAAAGTGGGCGTGACAAAGATTTCTCCATTACATACTCTATCAGTCTCCGAAGTTTCGTGCAATTATATGAAAAAACACGCGAGTTTTTAAGAAAAACACAAAAACATCTTTTGACTGAAAAAATTTTAAAATGTGAAAAATAAAAACGTATTTTTTTTTTGAAACACCAGGTCAACAGAAGCTGATAGCAAGTAGATTTGGTGAAAACATTTTCTGGGAAACGTTATAACTCGGTAACCGTAGGATCGATTTCAATAAAATTTTTACCATATGATAGACTGAAGTTCAGGCTACCTTTGGACCGCCTCATCTCAGGTAGAAAATTGGATTTATTATACTTCCCATCCTATCTCTGCACATAGTAGACATGGAAATCTCCAATAAAGAGTAAAAGACGCGAGAAATCCAACTCAACTAACGTACACAATTTATTTTCCTTATCTCGAGCAATTTCCGAGTTGTTGACCTATTTTTGAAGGGTATATTGTTTGGAAGTGCACGTTCATATCTCGAGAACCGTATCATGTATTCATCATCATCAATATCAATATCAAAGACTTTTGGAGCTATTAAAAAAAAATTTTATTTGTGAAATTTTTCGTCAACGAATCAAGTGATTTTAGTCAAATTGGCAGCAATCGACATATCTCTCTGAGGTTAAGAGCTAGCTGATTAGGTTTTGAACTTGATCAACTTAATACTTTATAATTCATTTGACATATGTACGTACGAGTATATGAGAAGTTTAAATACATACAAACACGCATGCATACATATATCTACATACAGCCATACTGACTTCATACCAGAATCGACCCAAAACCTTGAAATATAATGGAAACTCGATTTTCGAAAATTGGGGTGAAATCAGTAACTTCCTATAACGGGCAGTTAAAAATTCTGGTAAAGAAAATTTTCTGAATTAAAAACAAACTTTTTGAAAAAGTACTTTCATCAAAATTTTTAACAAAGATTTTATTTTATTTAATTAAATTAATTTATGCAAATGTTTGAGCATTTTTTATAAGTAGATTTTTATGGGATTGACTTAAATATTATATATATTTTTGTTTTTAATAAATTTTATCGTAAATAATTATACTTTTTACACCTACTTAATATATGCTTTTTACATACATATACATACATACATACATACATGCATATATACATATGTATATGCATATGTATAAATACTAGTATATACTATATTTCTTTGAATTCTAAAACTAATTAAAACAATGATGTTGATAAGTTACGTTAATTATATTAATAATTATAAAACTTTACATACTTCAGCTAAAATTTTTTCTGCCGTACTTATAAATTCCGTATTAAAATTTGTTTCTTAACTTATTCACGCTTATTCCAGTTGTCAACGTCGACCTCGATGTCCAAACTACTTTCACTTCAAAGTTCGATTCACATTTACTAGAATATTAAAGTTTTGTAATTGTTCATTTCAATTTGAAATAAAGCTGCGGCATATCGATGTCACAGCCTCTAAGTTTTGGTAGCGACGTTCAAATCGACGTTAACAATTCGAAGAATGATGAGTATAAATCAAAAACATTTGTTTCCTCAATATGGCTGATTGTTTATAACTTTTAATAAAAGTATGTTATTACTTGAATTATTTGTGGGTATTTTCTTATAAGATTTTTATAGTTTTAAAATGATCTTTAAAAGAAAACTCTTGAGTCTTACGGAAGCACTCATACACTGAGAAAAATTATTTTTTTCATATAAAATTTATGTATAAAATAACGTAATAAAAATATGAAAAAACTTGAAGTCTAAGACACTTAATAAAAATTCTAAATTATTACAAAAATATTTACAAGCACATTTAGGAGGTATACTTTTAAGATTCAAAAATATTTAAAGTTTTTGTTTATTTAATATCACTAAACTTTGGATGCTAAATTGTAGAATTTTTTTAGTCCCTTTCTTATTATTAATTTTTTTATGGCATTTCAATTAATATTTTTCGCAATTTTTATTCCATTCTAATTGCACAACTTATTTGATTTATAGAAAATTTTGAGCATGTTTTTTTTTATCTAAGACTTATTAAATTAAAGAGAACATTGCGGGTTTTTGTTTCTGTTTTATAATTTAACATAAAATACATTAAAAGTTTAATAAATTAAAAAGGACAAATGTAATTAATTTTTAATTAATTTTTTTTTAAATACAATTACAAAATATTTAATTTTCTAACAAGCCACTATTGTTTGATTTATTTTATAATAAAAAGAAGTAGTAAAATATTTTTATAAAAATATAAACTTATAAAATTACATCACGTTTTTATTTGTTTTAAATATTGTATAATTATTTTTTTATTTATTTATTTTTTTATTTTTTTGTAACAAAATAAAAGAACAATTGTATGAGTACTCAATAATGCTTAACAAACGTTGTCATTAGTGTGAATTTATATGTATATATGTATTGTATTTGCTGGGTTGATTTTGCTGAGTGTACGTAGAGTTGAAAATTTACTTTTAAGCACATTTCGAAGAATACACCATTCTGTTTGTTTGTTTTTCCTTTTTCTGGCAAATATTTTCCATTAAAAAAAGTTTTTAATCATCGTCTTTCTTCTCAGTTTTAAGGTCATATTTAGCACACAATTCCTCAGGAGAATAACTGAAATAAGAAACATTGGTTTATAAATCGATATTCAATTCATATTCAAATTGTCTTATTGAAATTTGTATAAAATTATTTAGAATTAATTATGCTTGAGGCCCACTTATTTTTATTTCACAATAAAAGTATGTACATATATATTTTTAAATATTTCGACACACCTTTAGTTGGCATCTTTAGTAAAAAATTAAATGTTAAATCCAAAAATCATAACAACACACTTTGATTTTATACAGGAGCAGCAAAAAAGTTTACGAATTGCCTAACTGGCATTGAGTTTCTAAGCGCAGACTTATCTATGTTTTACCTTCCCTCCCTATGTAAAAAGTCACTATTCGTATATCCAATTTCAGCTCTCTGGCTCTATGAAAAGTTCGCACCCGTACATCAAATGGGAGTGCCACATGCAAAAAAGGAACCCCCTGACAAAAATTGCCAGTTTTCTATTTTTCCCGAATTTCAGCTCTGTAGCTATAATGAAAGCTATAATTCAGACCAAAATGAGAAACTTTAGTTTTACCCATTCTGAAGATATTCAAACATCAATATTTATTTTGACTAGGAGGTACCATGCCCGCTTGCCCAATACCTCCCGACTACCAAGTCATTCAGACGCAAATTAAAAACCTTAGCTTTAACCGTTCTCAAGATATACAACAATAAATATTTATTTTGTATTATCCTATTCCGCCTTTTTTTAACGATGATTTACATTGGCTATTAAGCACTCTTGACCAAATTCAGAAAATCTGGCGCTTATCATTTCTGCGATATAAGCTAATAAATATTTATTTTGTATGGGCGTGGCATCTACAAATGGAAATTTTTGAAATCAATATAGTGTATATTTTAAGTTGGACAAAGTTACATTGTGTGCGAAATGTCATTAAAATCAATCCAGTAGTTTCGGAAATTTTCCCGGACAAACTTCGCGACAAAAGATTTTTACATATATATATATAGATGACTATATAATTCTTAGTAGCCTAATTTCAAAATCAGCTGTAAAAAAATCAATGCAGATTTAGTTTAATAAAAAAAGTAATAAATAAAATGATAAAATACTAGTAGTTTTTTAGTAATGGTACTTAAGGCTTTTTGAAATCGTTTTTTCTTAAACCAAAAAAGGCGTAAGAGTATTTAAAAAAATTACCCTTTTCAGACTTATTAAACAGATATTTCGTCATGCTACGAATTATCGACTTCCAACCTCATCACTGAGTACCTTTTATTTTTGTAGTGAAACTTATCAGAATGTCCGCTTCGAATCACAATTAGAACCCCTCACACTGATAGAGTAGCGCACTACTCATTCATTTACAGAGGCACATCGAATTACACGCATTTATTGTGAGTACAAACTGCGGCAATGAGGCGAAAGTAATAGTTTAAGTTCCTGAATAATTTTGAATTTTCCTCTAGCCTTTTAAATCTGTTTAAGACCATACATAGCTTAGAAAATTAAATAAATTGAAACAAAAATTTTTCTGAACTATTTAAAAAATGTTTGTCGTATTAAATAGATTTAAATCGAGTTAAAATGTTACCAACAGCTACTTAGTATTTTTCTGTTTATATACACGGGAATTGTTATAGATTTTTTGGAAGTTTTTGTACAAACATGTGAGATTTCTTCGCTTTGTCAGGAATTTGAAGAAAGGTCTAGTGATGAGTTGGCATTGGCTCCAACGAAATGTACATATAAGCTAACTTAAACAAACAATAAGCATAAATAAAGGGCGTGATTAACTATCCTACACAATTGCACGATCTGCCAAATAACACTTGTGGGGCAAAAAAGAAAGATACATAGTGTGTAATAAAAATGCATCTGTGTGACAGATTTTTTTAGTCTTGCGATTTCGAAAAGTTCATGCTATTTTAATCAAACAACTGCGAATTTTGTTGGCACTAAATAAAATAAATAAAAAAAAGTAGTTTTTAATTATAGGTATATATTCATTCATATAGGTATATATTGTATTAAATTATTTGTATAAGATTGTGGCACTTACAACGTCATTTTTAAGCGATTTTTTAAAGTCGTGCGATTGTGTAGAATAGTGAATCAGGGTCTTAAATATTCGTAATTCATTTCGACTCGCGTTAAATAAACAAAAAAAGGATAATTAAAATTATTAACTTAAAATCTTTGGCATTTGCTTACAACGGTGGCACATTCGCAGTTTATGGGACTAGTGTAATACTTTTGTGTGTGTGTGTGTAACTTTTTGGGAATTCATCTAAAAAATAAATACATTGAAGATCATTTGAAAACTTACCCAATAAGATTTTGTAGATCACAAACAAAACGGTAGACGTATCGCTTACCAGCGGTTTTATGTATAATATTTTTGTCATAATAATATCGCAGGCCTCTGCTCAGCTTTTCATAATTCATTTTTGGTTTATTTTTGCGTATGCCCCAACGCCGAGCCACCTTAAATTAAAATAGATACATTTATTAATAATACACAAATTTTTCATATCGAAAGCTTTAACTGACCTCATCCGGATCTGTCAGTTTAAATTCCCAACCATCACCGGTCCACGATATGAAACCCTGGCAATTTTTGTCCATTAAAAGTTCCAACAAAAATTGCCATAATTGTATGGGTCCGGAACCTTGGAAACAGGGCACACCACCCTGCGAGGGATAAGTACCCAATAGAGCCTTATCCAAACTCATGGTTGAGAGATAAGCCGCATGATGTTGATTACCACGATGCAGACCCCATTGATCGGGAGCATTTTGTGCGGCCATTGAAGGAAATTGTGAAGTATCATAAGCGGCAAACTCCGGCGGATAGGCGTTATGAAATCTTGAACGACCATACTCGTTATATTTCTGTTCCACACCATTGAGACCATAAAAATCGGGAGAACTACCATCTAAATAGCTCGATTGAGCCTGATGATCTTGTGACGACATGCTTGTGTGATAGTCACTGTCATCGTATGAGGCGGCAGCGACAGCAGCAGCAGCCGCTTTAGCCATACTATGGGCAGGAAGACCAAAATTTGACAAATCTGTGGGGTCGTTTTGGTTGTTATTGGCACTGGCACCTAGATTACCATAAGTTGTTTGTGTACCGGGTTCTTCTTTCATTTGATGTTGTGCGTAAAATGGCGAATTTCTCATAGTCATTTGCATGAAGTTGAGATTGCTACCGCCATTGTTGTTATTACTACTGTTAGCGCTGCTGGGAGAAAGAGCCGACACATTGTTATTACTGTTATTATTGGCATTGTGTGATGATATAGAGTTTTGACTTTGAGCAGGTGGCAACATTGTTACATTAGCAGCCGATTGATTCTGCTGTTGCTGTTGTTGCTGAGGAGGCGGGCTATTGTTTCGATCAAGTGGCGTTGTATATCCTATAGAGTAAAAGAAAAGTATTCATTTAGACAGAACCATACATATGTTTGCGCTGAAGGCTTTAGGTAAAGTTATAGCCATACACACATACATACATGTGCATGTACATACATACATACATACATATACATATGTATATGGAAGCCTTATTTTAACATCTATAACATAAAAAATTTGTTCAAAGTATATCACAAGTTAACTTTTAGCTTTTTAAATAGGAATTAAATAGACAAGTCACAACAAAGTAACTAATACTAATAAAATATGAATATGTAAATAATGAAATACCAAATAATTAAAGGAATACTTACTACAAGATGATACGAAAAAAAACTCGAATTTAAATAATAAGTACCCCTTAAGACCGCTTTAAACGATAAGATTTGTCGTACGTAAAATGTGAGAGAAAATGAAATGAAATTCCATCCGTATTTCAAAAAAAGAGAGTAAAAATCGGATGGTTTTTTTCTGGCGTTTACACCATTGGTATGGATAAAATCAAGTAAAATGTACATTTTGATATTATAATTAGTATAAATTTATGAAAGCAGTTTTCCCTCCCTGGCTTTCTCACATTTGTTTACATAAACATGCATCCCTGATCTAATGTTGTGCGTTGGTTTTGGAAAAATTTTAAAAATCAAGAGAGACTTGTGGGACAATGTAATGCGCCCTTTATTGATATAAAATATAAATTTGTTAATGTCATTTATTTTTTTTCTTGGACCAGTGCTCCGGGAATGTCTCCTACATATCGATGGTCTCAAGTAGAAAGGCAGTAACTCCTATTTTTACGAAATTGAGTTTTTCAGTGATTCAAATACATCTCACAGAAATACACCTCGTCACAATTGCTGCAATAGTCTCAAAAATAATGGTTTTATATGCATTGATATGTTTTCGTCTTCACCTGTAAACTTACAATTATTTGTGTGTTAGGGCTTTTCTACTTGAGACCTACGATATGCAATGCATTTAAGAGACAACTCAGCAGTTGCATGTTTTTGAGCATTTGTAATGGAATTTGACATATCTGTGTCCAAAAAGTTCGTATACTATTATATATTTTAAAAAATAAGCCCAGGAGGTGCGTACAGGGATATACATACATACATGCCTCTCGGAAACTATCCAACCGATTTTTATAAAATTTAAAATCTACATACATAGATCGTTATATGAAGGGACGGGATATATGTAAATATGTATTTTCAAAAATAAGATCACGTGTTTTGGGCAATGTATTCTTCTCCGAACCTGTTTACTAACTTTTAATGACATTTTAAATATACGATCCTTATTATTAATACTATATGGACATCTACCCGAGCGGAGTAGCGGCTAATAAACTTCGCAATAAATTTAAAAAAAATTTCACTTTATTTGACATTAATACAGCGTAACCATAAAAACGACAGCTGTACCAACAACTGAAGCCAGATGACGTACCACAAAGTTGTTTCTTTGGTGAATGGGCTTTAGGGAAGTTGGAAGTAGAATCAGTTTTCTATCGAAAAATTGTCTCCAGTGGCGAAGCTCATTTTTAGTTCAATGGGTACGTTAGCAAACAGAATTAGGTGTGAAGAGTAGCCAGACCCAGTTCAATAGCTGCCAATGTAGCCTGTAAGATGCACTGTGTGGTGCGATTTGTGACCCGTACCGTGCGATGATTGATATGTGGTTTCAACAAGACAGTGTCACTTATCATTGGCCACCAATATCATGCGATTTGACCCCATTTGACAATTTTTTTGTGGAGTATAAATAAATGGCTCGATTATGGATAGCAACCGAACTTCAGTTGCGTTGCCAGGCAGCAACCACAAATTTGTGGTTACTAGAAAAGCATGTACTGAAATTAGGCAACTGTAGTTAATGCATTGTAAATCTGCATTACCTGCATTAGCATTTTTAGCAACTGGCAACTGAACAACAGTTCGGTTGCTATCCATAATCGAGCCAAAAGTCTTTTGTGCACAGGGACAATTCTAGCCCTGGAAGACAAAAATTGCTGCTCACGAATGGAGCACGCACAGCGTAGCCTCGGGAGACATTTAAATGAAATAATCTCTAAAAAGTAAATGGCAGACATTCATTATTGGCACAAATAAATATTTCATTCACTTTTGCGGTTAAAAATCACCCTTTATAGGTATGTAGTACAACCAATAGTGGACACGTAGTTTAAGCATTTCACATGTACGTACGCTCGTCAAAGCAAATTTTGTTTTTAAAAAAGGTATTAAAATCTTTAAAAATTAAAAACTACTTCGTTTGGACCTGCGTGATATCACTCAAATTAATTTAAAGAAATATCTAAGGATTTACGGAATTATTTTTACGCCATAATAATTAATTTTTCGCTACCTGTCATTTCATTAAATAGAAGGTGATGAACAAACAAAGTAAACCCAATTTTGAACACTGTTTTCAAAATTTATTAATATTCATTTGTCTGTATGATTTCAAATTTAAAGAAATAATTACCTTATTTATATGTATTAATTATTCAAGAGAAGTTCGTGATATTGTTAAAATAAAATAAACGTTAGTAATGCATATTGTAATGTGAAGTAGCAGCCTATCTGCATAATGAAAATCGTTAAACCGAGCATTCACTGTAGTTATTTCATATATTTTAAAGGCGTGACAGATAAATGATACAATTGATATTAAATAATAGAAATTAAAAAGCCCCTTCATAGTTTATAACAAAAAAAATATCATCTTAATGCGCATGATGATTTGATAAAATTCGAGAACCAATCAAAATTCAATGAATTACAAACACCAACAAGATTTATATACAATCTATATGCATGCATACATATAATTTATGTATGTATATATGAAAAAAGCAGAGCCAAAACACACATATTCTCACAAATACGCGCCCAATAAAAATAAAGCTTACAGAAATAATAATGAAATCAGAGACCGGTGGGTTTTTTCTATCTCTCCTCTAACAAACAAAAACAAATCAAGCAAAATCTATACCAATTTCGTTTTTGTTTTTCATTTCTTTCGGTTAAAGGAGAGCAAATGTTGTTAGATAGCACCACCACCATCACTCTAAAAAGGCCTTTACAAGTTTACGTTATAAAAGATTAGACAGAAACAACAACAAAACCTGTTGTTTTCAAACCAGTAAAACAGCACCAAAGAGTTCACCGCAGTGTTGCCAATTTATGAAATAACAAGTGAAATAAAAAAGCGAATAAAGACCATTATTTTTATCGAAAATATATACATTTGTCAATTACATATAAATATTAAAGAAAAATTTTCTCACTACGTGGACACATAATATTAAAAAAAATATGCTTTCACTTTGTAAAATTTGCCAAAAATATAAAAACAATGAAATGTAGGTTTTTTACATATATATGTATTTTTTTTTGTAAAATAATGGACCGATTCGGTCGAGTGGTTCGTTTGAGAGATATCGTCAACGAAAAATTTCGAAATTAACTCCAAAAGTCTTTGTCACTTCGAATTTAGTTATTCACAAATTTTTATAGACAAAAATTGTATAGGATGCCGCAAATTTGACAAAAATTTGTAAAGAGGTTCAAAAGATATTGATGTCGAAAATTTGTAAAAAAAAATGTATTTTTTAATTATTCTGTTATTTCTTGTTAAATCGATTCTCGATAAGTATCAATTTTTCTGGACTTAAAAACCTTATTGATGAGTTAATCTTAGCGGGAAGTTTCAAGGATGAGCGATTCGCATGTTTTTTTTTTGTAGTGAAAGCCATAGCATTATCGCTTTGGGAGGCTCAAAAATTTTGGGATCGAATAATTTTGCTTTGCTTTGACATGTCTTCTTCATCGTAAATATACATAAAAAGTACGGATACAAGTTAGAAATAATAATATAAATGATTAAATACAGTTGGCGTGGTATGATAGAAAATCGTTCCAAATTCTAACAGACTACACTCACTCTATATACTAATGTACATAGCTATTACGATCTTAAGGAGTATTTATTTAAAAGAGTTCCAATAACTTAATGCACACGTTATGCTGTGATGGCAACACTAATTCAATCCGAAAGAGCTTTAACTTTTTTTAGTGCGATGGCATTAATGTGACCACGTAGTAAATATGTATCCGTACTACTTTTAGTTTGGTGTTTGGCTTTTAAGGAGACAATATTTTCAAAACAAATACATTTTTACTATTGCGCAGATTCTGAGATGCTTTTAAGATTAATGCAGGGAGATACATAGATGTTCCACAAGATTGAGAGTTTATTTCGTTTACTGAGATTTGGCATACTATGTATGCATGTATGCATGTATGCATACCAGTAAATGGATGCAAGTATATACGAGTAAATATTGACTATATACAATACACATTTATACTCCTCCCATTTTATTTTTTGATTAGAGTTAAATTTTGTTTTCGCAAACATGTTTAGGCAAGATGTGTTCTGTGGTGCACCTTAAACATTCTATTTAAACTTTTGCACTGCTGTTGTACATAATTTTAAGTTTTTTAATTACGAATTATGTAGATTAGTACATGCATACATACATTAGTATATGAAAACTTTTAATATTCAAATACTACTAAGAATGAGGAATTTATCAAGCCTAAATGCATATGAAACCGTATTGCATTTTGAGTTTTTTTTATGGGCCAAATTGGCAATTTAAATTTCGATTTTCAAATTCACTTAAAATGTAACGACAAACAGTTTTTGGCCTCTAATGAAAATGTTAAAATTTCAAGTTAATACCCTATTGATGATCAAGTCCGACATGTAGATACATATTTAATTATTATATTTTAAAAACAAAACAATTTTGTAAATAAAAGTTGTGTTCGAAACAGGGAGAAAATTACAGGGAAAAATGTTCTGAACGCCTTAAAGTAACTACCCTTTTAAAAAGAGGGGAAAATGTGTAGTGTATGACTGCCTGTACAGAATCTTTTTTGTTGCTCTTTTCTACTTTTCGCTGTTTTCATCTTGTTGCTTGATATTATTGTTCTTCTCACTATTTTGCGGCTTCGTCTGATTCAATAACTTTTCCCACCAATTTTGCGAACCACACCTGGTATATAGACTGCTATAAGTATTCACAACTATGTCGAATTAATGTTTCACTAAATTGTGAATGAAAACAAAAGTTGTACAGTGTACACGAATTTCCAAGCACGCATGCTGAGAGGGTGGCCATTCCGTTCAATGGCCGCTGTAAGTGCTGTGGGGAAGCTTCGGAGAGGAAAACTGTTGTGCAGTTTCTCTGTGAGTGCCCGGGTCTGACTAGTTCGAGGCCTTGGACAACTTGGAACTGTGCTCTAGGTTGGATCTGACGGGTGGCTTGTTAAAATTAACTTTTGCGTTCCACACTGAGTAAGTCGAAACTTTCAACTGATCAGTATTAAATATGATACATCTGTTGTAAAAGAAATATCATTTTACATTTGAATATTTAAGTTATTGATTTTGTATTATATCTTTGCTTTATAGCTTTACGTATTAGCTTTTTATTTATAAAAAGTTTAATAGACAAATTTCCACACAATTTGCAATCAATATACTTTCTATAAATCCTAAAAATTTTTATAAATACGGCAGTTAGTGTCTAAAGATATATGGTCCATAGAGCTAATAAATAAGTAAAAAACACGGCAGATAATTTGTTTGAGGATTTTCTTAATTCTTTTTTTTAATGAAAAAGGCAAACCGTTATCAAGGTCTACCAATATTTGTCATGCAAGTGCCTTAATATTTCAGAAAATGTTATATGTCGATAAACAAACGGAGTTCAGATTTGAGTCCAGCGCCCCAAATAACCTAAACAAACAACTTGAAGTTCTTAGACAACAAAAGGTGTGTTCCCTTGAATAATCGGTTCATATTTTATGTTAATTAATTTCGTGTTAAATATCGTTACTTCAGAACTCTGTCATCGATTACATCATTTGGAACATTATGTTTTTAATGAAGCAGAATCTGCAGAGTCACGGTTCTTAAAATGTATCATAATCCTTATACTTTCACGGAAATAAAAACTTCGAACGTCTGCACAAATATCGAATTATTGATGCGATAGTATACAAACATTATTCAAATTTATCATTGTATAAATTTGGAGGTCTTGCTAACACACATGTAGTTTTTGAAAAGTATAAAATGTAATTTTAACACTATATACATATAACTTACAATCAAGGACTTAATAGTTAAATTGCGCATAATTATTATAGATAAATAAAAATTCTTGAAAAAGGCTCATATGCTCATAGGAGAACTCCCAAGAAATCTTTGACAATTACGAAATACACAAACAAAACAAACCAAATAGCTTCTTTAAAAATTTTCTTTATACAACAAACATTTCATTATTCGATTTAAATCTATTTAATTTTTCTAAACCTTCTCTTTTTTCTCAATGTACATATTTATACACCAGCTAAACCATATTAAAAATATAGATAAATAATTGTAATTAATTTTATCTGACGTTTAATAATTGAATAAATTGTTACATAATTGTATTAAAAAAATTTAATTTTCCATTTTGCCTTTTAGATACAATCATTGTGAACCAAAGGTTGACTAATTGTAAAAATGTTTAGAAAAATTATATATTTTTAAATCGAATAATAAAATGTTTGTTGTATAAAGAAAATTTTTAAAGAAGCTTTTTGGTTTGTTTTGTTTTTATATTTCCGAATTCTCAAAAAATTTTTGGGTCTTCTTGTACAAACATATGGAATTTCATAGCTGTTTCAAGAATTTAATTAAAGGTCTACTGTCGATTTTGATATTAGCACCAAATGAAATGTACACATACATACACCAGCTAAATCATATAAAAGTTATAATTTTTTTTCTTGTTTAAGGAACGAAAAAAAGCCGAAATGAAAGTTCGTTCCGGTTCACGTTACGGTTTTTTTAAATTTAAACTATTTGGGTTCGGTAACGGTTTGGTAATAAATTCCGTTTTTTCCGGTTATCGGTTCGGTTGCGGTTCGAAGCTCTGTTTTCTATCTTCATTTTTAAACATTGTTGATGACTATAGGGTGTTTTTTTTTTTAGCTGCATGAGAACTTAAAATGATAATACAAGACTTAAATATTGTTGGAATGGAAGTTTTTTTATTATAATCTGGTAGATAATTATCTGGTATCAAATAAAAGTATTCCTCAGGCGCAACTATTGCTAATCGATAGATTTGTATATTTACTAGTTAATTTTAATAGTCATGAAGATAGTCCAGGAACAGAAATAATATAACAGTTATAACTCATTTTATGTAATAAAGTTTTGTTTCGCAAATTGTTGTGTAAAGATTGTTTTTTGTAGGTCAGAACAACAAAAAAATTTAAACAAGACATAAACAAAATTGATTTTTGAATTCATTACTTTATTCACAATAAAAATCTTTACTAATAATTATGGGTAAGAGAGACAAAAATATTTATCGATTATAACAGATCTGAGCAATGAGAAAAAGTTATTAATTGAATATAATTGTTATGGCCAACTAATATTTATTTTGATTGCGTAATAATAATTAAAACCAATTTTTATAGAATATAAGCCGAAATATTTCGCAATTTTTCTGATGTGGATTAGTGCTTCTTTGTGTCAGTCGTTGTTGGAAGGTTTTACTAAAAATGGCTCTTAAAAACAAAGCTGCAAAATGCACTATGTCTAATTGACATTAGAGGCGCTGTAGCACTGTTATTAACAAAAAACGCTTAAAAGCAGAGTTGAAAGATAGTGAAGGTTCACCTCCTGTGCTGGTAGGAAATGTCAATAGTGAAACAGTACTGACTCACTACTGACATTGCTACCAATCGGACTCACTTACTATACCCCAAGTAATGTAATTTTCTATAGACATTTAACATGTGTGTGTGTCATTAAGAAAGCACTAGTTCTATAAGAACTACTGATGCAGTACTTTACTTGCCGATATACTCGTATGTATGTAGATCTGGAACCAGAGATTTACTATAGACTTTGAGACTACTGACTAGGTGCTACTTTTGGATATATACATATGTAGACAATGTAGCAACAGACTCACTATGCCCTTTACAATGCTCTGCTAGA
Source organism: Dexiosoma caninum (assembly GCA_963924685.1). Lineage (NCBI taxonomy): Eukaryota > Metazoa > Arthropoda > Insecta > Diptera > Tachinidae > Dexiosoma > Dexiosoma caninum. Next base: position 92,046,308 of record OZ004725.1, read on the forward strand.
GATTTACTAGTACTATTTAATATTTAAGACTCTTCCGGAAAACATTTTCTAAGTTTCTAGATTCGCGAACTTTTAAATAATAGGATTCCGTCGATGTTTATATCCAACTTAATTTCATCATTAAAATTTCTTCTACTTTTCTTAACTGAGTTTTTATACTTATATCGCAATAGTTGCTGGGGAAGCCTTGCTGATTGATACTTGTTGCTTTTTGCCCAAAAAAACTGTAGCTGACAGCGGTACCTCCACATCCTCCGCCTGCAATATAACCAGAAGCTTCTTCAAAGAAATTTCGAAAGGAGCTATTTGAATGGCCATTTTTTAAATTTTTCCCTCAAAGTCAATTTTCTAGAAGAAAAAATTTATGAAAGACTGCAAAATATCACTAAAGTTTTGACTTTCACTAAAATTTATTTCTATTTTTATACAAAATGACATTTTTTTTAATAAAAAACTCTAATTTTGCGCGTACTTTAAACAAAACGAAGAAATTAAAAACAAAAACAAAAAAGCTGTCAAAAGCTTCTTTACACACAAACGGCATAGTAAAAAGTGTAGACGGTTTGTCGACAATGTCACCAATTTATACGACAAAAGTGGTGACTGAGAAATACGTCACCCCATGCTTCCTTTAGGGATATTTTAAATGACCTTCATACATATGTATATGTATACATTAGGTCTTGTAAAATATCTCTAGCAAAGAAAGCATACCTACATACATATACATATGTAGGTGTGCAAGGATTGCCTTGGGCAGAATAGGCTTCATTGGAGCAAGCAACCACATTTTATAATCTGTAAATAGATACATCAAGCAAAAAAAAACTCTATATATATGTATGTATGTACGATTGAAATTTTTTCGTTATTTTACGTCCTGATCCACTATATGCGAACGAAAATATCGTTTGAGTATTTGTATTGATTGCAAAATGTGAACTAAAATTTGTTATTGTTTTCAATGTACTGCGAGTATATACCATATATAAATTGTCGGTCTCACTTGTATGTAGAGTTTTGTTACTTGCTGTGAATATGCTACATACATACATACGTATGTTAATACATATAGGAACGCAATATACATACATACATTCATATATTATATACGTACTTATGTATGCACGTGTGTAACTTCTACAATTCTTAATTGTTGCACAAACGAACAACTTGTTGAATGAATTAAAATATTGAACCCCTCTGGGTTGTTTACCATGTCAACAAACAATACAATTTTCCCGGTATTTATTTAAAACTGTTGTTGCACATGAAACAGTTGAACGTATTTCAAGCAAAAGGACTGCTAAAGTGCATCCCCTCAAAAAGGATTAGTAATAATATACAATTTAATTAAAATCCAGTTGAAGCCAATCGCACCCTCATTTAGAACGAGAATACAACGGCACAGTTTAAAGGGGGTTTGCAGTGTGATATTTGTGTGGTTGCGTTTAAATATTTGTCTCTGATTCCAATTTAATAATCAATTGCACACAAGCACACATTAAAAGTAAATCTTTTATGTTAAATTTATTTATCTTTAGGATTTAATTTATAACGATTTCGGTTACATGTTCCTTTTCGCAATCTATTTTTAATATTTCAACTTTAACATTTGAACATTTTTGTGGGTGTTGATGTGATAATGAGTTATTGCTGTTGTTTTGTGTCGAAAAGCGTTGAGGTTTGTTGTACTTTTGTTTCAATTTATATTGTGTGAATGTAATTAAAATATTTTAATTATTTTTTTTTCTGTTTGTTATTTATTGTTGCTGTTTTAGTTGTTTTATTTAAATAAAGATTATTTGCACACAGTTGGAATTGATTTCATAATGTTCTCGATTTGGTTGAAATTCTTTTGAATGATCTTTTAATGTTTTTTAGCAAATATTTTATCAGCAAAAAGCTAAATTAAAAATAAGGGAAAACATTCATGGATATGTACATACAAATACAGATATATAAATATGTTGTACGATAACAAATCCTTCTTAGTGCTGTTTCACTTAATCTTAAAAACAAAATCAAGGGAAATGTGTTAATTTAATAAGTCTCGTAAATTTGAGAATTTACATCGTCAGTTCTTAAAATCTTAAGATATATTTTTATGATTAACTATTTTTCCAGCAAAGGAATTTAAATCAAACCCGTTATGTATGTAGAGCAGATACAAATGTTAAACTTACTACTCTCTCCTGTTCAATAAAATAAGATCATAAAAACGTTCACAAATGTTTTCTAAATGTTAAGAAAAATTTTGAAATGTTTATTATTATAATTATTGAGTATTTGTTCAATTCACAAGCTCGTATTACTGTTGTATGCATTGTGTAATCGTTTTATTATACATTATTGTATTTTTGTTGATAGTAATTTCATACAAAAGTGTGTTCTGCTAATAGGACTGAATTTTATAAGTTTTTGGAAATAGAATTTTGTATAAATCGTACAAATATGTGGTAACTAATACCAGAAATTAAATTTTTCTTAATGATAAATATATCTGTATATATTAAGTGAATTTCAATTCAATTTTGAAACTATTTGAATCAAAACTTCGTATTGTGAACTTAAAAACTAATTCGTATCAAATTGAAATTTCCAGACCTGGTTTAATTTCATGGAATAAAATGAAATGAATGTCAGTTTAAAATATAAAAAATAAGAACAAAATAAAAATACGATAAAGTAACGATACTACACATTTGCCTGTTCACAATCACATAAACCATAATCCATACGACTGATCTTGTGAATTGAGCATCAGAAAAAGTAATGGTTACTGTTAAAAAAGCTGATGATAAAACATTGCTTTTGTCTTTTTTTTTTCAAAACATTGGATTTTATAATAATTGTTAGATACATACATACAGGGCCATATTTCGAAACCCTTTTTATGCGTTAGTCAAAATTTTTCAATTTTAAATAGGCTAGTGATCGATAACACACAGTCGTTACTAAGACAGAAACTAAATCAAAGACAAAATTGTAAATTCCACTGACAAACACTAACAGAGCGGAACAACATGCTGTTTTCGAAAGTTGATACATAATTATCATCAGCGTACTTCGTGTTTTGTCCACCGTGTGTTGATTATCAAGAGATGTAAATTATTATCTATATATATTTATTATTTTCTATAAATAGGCTACGAACAATTATTCCCCGTTATTGTCTCTCCGCTTCTAATGAATTGGACTTTTTTACGAATTATAAGAGGTTGTTGACAATTAAGTACGATTTACAGGGGTTTTCTCAGACTTTGAACTGCTCAAAAATACGAATTAACAAGGGGACCAAAATGCAGGGAATTCTTACGATTAACGAGTTTTTGTCAAGGAAAGAGTCATTTACTTCGAATTGTTTGACGTTTTCGAATTAACGGGGTACGAATTATCGCGGTTTGACTGTACATAAATTTTTAAGGGAATTGAAGTGGTATTGCCAATTTTACAAACTAAAAATTTTCACTATCACTATTCTTATTTAAAATATTTATGCATTTACAGCATACATAAGAAATAAAATTGGGGGATTCAAATGGTAGTCATAAAGTCATATGTATTAAACAACAACCCCTCATAATTTAGTGTTCTATTTCAAAAAATTCATTCAGCTGAAAAAACGCAAATATTTAATATCAAAAGGCTAAAAATAAGTGAAAAAAATATAATAATCGGACTTTAATAAAATAAATAAGCACTTTCTTGAAAATTTTGTAATAAGTCCATTGTCAATTAAAATTATAAAAACAGTTGTTTTGGCACAAAAAGACAGCTGTTGCCAGCGATATGAGCTGAATCAATTTTATGGACGGCGGCTAGTGGCTAAACGTTAACAAGGTGCCAGTCAAATATATTTTTATAGATATAGATATAGATATATTTTTAGATGTCATGATTTTTTTTCTTAATTACTTTTTTACATTATAAAAATATAATTTGTAATTTGGAAGTGTGAAAATTTTTAAACAATTTTTCATTTAATAAAGTTTAATAAAATTAATTAGATTTAAATCGAAAAATAAAATGTTATTTGTATAAAGAAAATTTTTTGTTTTGTTTGTATATTTCGTTATTCTCAAAGATTTTTTGGGAGTTTTTGCATAAACATGTGAAATTTCTTAGAACTTGGATAAAGGCTTACTGAAGATTTTGGTACTAGCAACAAATGAAATGTGCATATAGACCATCTAACCACATAACAAACATAGATAAATAATTCTAATTTTAAAAATTGTGTTTTTCCCGAAAAATTATGTGAAATGTATTATTACATACTTTATGATATTCTCATAAAGTATTTGTTTTATAAAAGCAAACCTAATAACTGAGGGAAAACCACAATTTTTAAATTAGAATCATATATAAAGAGATAATCCCAAAATAAGTTCAGTTAATATATTTAAATAATTTTTTATTCTGATATAAGTTGCGGCGGCTTGTAAATATTATGGCCGCCTAAACTGAAGAGTTTTTAGCGTACGACTCAGATTTTTACTATTATTTTAAGACGAAACAAAAATCGTAGCTCAAAGAGTCTTATTTTATATTTTTTTTGATTGAAGCACAACAAAATTTTTTCTAACTAGTACAAAATATTAAGACATTTTTTTTTTCTTTTTTTTTTATCTGGGACCAGCACTCAGGAGATGACTCCTACACATGCGAAGCATTGTGCCGGAACTATAGGAAAGGGATAGTAGGAGAAACGACAGGTGGTGAAGCTTAATTAATTATTTTTGCAGCTCTGCTTTCGCACGTTCTTTGTTTATACTCGTAGCAGTGCAGAAGCCGTATTTATTATTATTTTACTTCGCCGGTGCTACACAATACCGACGAAGAAGGGCGTTCTGATTTGATTGTGGATTGCTATCAGCTGAAGCCGGTATTGTTCAGTGGACCAGTGACTATGCCTTCGCCACTGAAACCTTCCGACAACAACTGACACACAGAGACACACTAATACACATCAGAAAAATGCGAGATGTTTATTTTTATTTTAAAATTTTTTTAGTCTGAAACTGGGGATGAACCCAGGTCTGTTTTTGGATTCGTAGTCAACGTGCAGACTACCATCCATCGTGCCATCGCCACCCTCAATATGACAATATGACTTAATAGCACACCGTGAGAATCCCCCAAATAAGCGGGAAATTATTTAACAAGTCGGATAAAGAGAATAAGATTTAGTTTATAAAAGCACTCAAAAATTTTTATTTCATAAAAAAAAAATTTTCATAAATTTTTATAGAAAATAAATCAAAAGAAAAACAAATTTGATCTTTAGTTCTTACAATATTTTATTTACTGCAAATAAAAATATTGAAAAAAATTGCACGTACATTTTTTTATCACTCAACACATATCTATACAAAGAACGTCATTACAGAATATTAAAAATATTTCTGTTTAATTTATGAAAATTATTTCGGGCTGTAGAGCTGTTGTAATATTTTTTTAATTGTATGTAGGAAGTACTTAAACGATCGATCTACATGCAGTCAGTATTTCATTTTCATTTGCTGTGCCAGCGGGAAAATTATCTATTCTTTTTTCCTGAAAATGTGTGTCTGGTTGCGATTTTAATTTAATTTACTGTGTAAAGGTGTTCGGGGAAATTAAATATATCTTTAGTTAGGTCTCAGTAGCGGAAATTAAAAAGAAGCGAATACATTTCATTAATACACCACAATGTCTCACTAAGAGTTTTATAGATTTATAATAACATTTTCATTAATGAAAAAGTGTTAAAGTGTGAAAAGAGACAAGGGCCCAAATTACTGCATTCGATCCGAAAAAAATTTCAAATAAAATTTTATTAAAATGTAGAGAAATTCGATATCGAATGTCGTAATTTACGTCCTGGCTAAATATTATATATTTGCTGCCAGCTTCTTTATGTATCGACAAAAAGATAGTCTTTTCCAGCAACAGCACTCAAACATCTGAATAAAGGTTTTGTTATTCTAAAACAAATAGAAATCTATCCAGCAAAATTTCAGAATTATCCTCAAAACACAAATTGGGATCCCTTTTTGCTTTCTTTTCGAAACAGCCAGCATTTTAAACAGGAATCGAATTGTCGTAGCTCTGACTTACTAGTTAAGTACACTACGCACTGGCCAGCGGAGGCACTTATTTTTTTTTTATCTGGGACCAGCACTCAGGAGATGACTCCTACACATGCGAAGCATTGTGCTGGAACTATAGAAAAGGGATAGCAGGAGAAACGGCAGGAGTTGAAGCTTAAGTAATTATTTTACAGCTCTGCTTTCGCAAGTTCTATAATTATACTCGTAGCAGTGCTGCAGCTTTGGTTCAGTAGCCATTTTTATTAATATTTTACTTCGCTAGTGCTATGTGATTGTGGATTGCTTTCAGCTGAAGCCGGTATTGTTCAGTGACCAGTGGATATGCCTTCTACACTGAAACGTTCCGACAACAACTGACTAATGCACATCAGAAAAATGAGAGATGTTTTTTTTTATAATTTTAGTCTGAAACTGGAGTTGAACCCAGGTCTGTTTTTTTTTTGGTTTTGTAGTCAACGTGCAGACTACCATCCTTCGTGCCATCCCCACATATCTAATTATAATGAGCGAGGCATTGTGTTACTCAAATCCAATTTTAATTACCTTGACTAAAAAAATTTGCATCAATATCGGTGTATAAATGGCCAGTTGATGCCGAATAATCTCCTACATATGGTATGGAATCGTTGAAATAATTAATACCCAACGCGGCTGCTGACAGAAACGGACCAGCCGTTGAGGATCCCGATGAGGATGAGGAGGAGGACGTTAGAGAATTAACCACCGGAGTAGCAGTAGAAGAAGCAGCAGAGGCGGATGATGATGACGATGATGATGATGATTGCGTTGTGGAGACTGCCGAGACAGCAGGTGTTGTGGAGGAAACACTCGAGTTGGCAGAAGAATTATTAGAGGATAAGGAAGAAGTAACGCTGCTACTACTGCCGCCGGATAAGCGTTGTTGCGAATGCTGGTGCAACAGAAGCTGATGGTGGGTGTGATGGAGATGATGCTGTTGCACATGTTGTTGCTGTTGTTGTTGTTGTGAGTGTTGATGGTGATGTTGATTGTGTTGCTGCAGTGGATGCTGGTGCTGATTATTTGCTATACTGAGGTTATGTGTTGCGGGCAGGTTGTTGATAAGGTGTTGCTGCTGCTGGGGCTGTTGATGATGTGGCGGACTACTGTACATATTTTGATACTGCGTTATATTAGGTTGTTGTTGCTGCTGTGAATTTTGGTGTTGCTGATGATGAGTATTCGTGGCGGCGGAGGTGGTTGCTGCTGTACTCGTGTTATAGATTGGTGGCGAGTGTTGCGACAACACTGCAGCAGCAGTTTGAGCATGATGCTGCTGGGGCAAATGATATTGCTCGTAACTGTTGTACGATTGCAAGACCATGTTCAGTGATTTATCAGTGGCTAAATCACTTATATTTAAATAATTTAAATTTTGCAATGTGTGACAATTGTTATTTAAACTAAATTCACTTTTAACTTGTGGGCTACAATTCTTGATTGTGGGTGATCGTGAGGATGGTAGTGGTAATTGTAAGGATGTCTTATTTGGTGAAATTTCACAAGCGGGTGTTGTAATTATGGTAGAACCAACTAAAAACGCAGACGGCGGCATGTCTTCTGGTTAACTAGCTCGTTGTTAGAGTTGAAAAGAAATTCAATTTCCTTTGATTTGAAAATCAACGTCATTGACTTGTTTTGTATTTTAATTTAAAAATCACACATATACGCATACGCACACACTGGCATACATAAAACACTACGCAACAGAATTCTTCTCAAAATTAACAATCATCGAGTTTTAAAAACATGGGGGATGCTTATACGAGCATTTGCTGTTAATCCCCGGGTATTTTAATTGATATTATTTTTTATTTAGTCACTTGTCATTTCATTTGACATCATTTTAATATCTTTCACATAAAATATGCTGGTAGTACTTGCAATATTATTAACATGAAAATTGCTGCATAATAAATTGCTTTAAATTGAATTGATTCTTTTTACACAAATTCTATAAGGGGGTTTTAATCGTTTCCACATTTATTTTATTTTCAATTACAATTCATAAATATTAAGACGTTGCACAAGCACTTCAACTTTTTTAAAAATATATATTTTTTAATAATTTCAAATGAGGGTTTTTTTTATTAAAAATATTTAATATACATATCGCTTTTCGTTTTAATAATCCTTTGGTTTTAGCAAATACAATTGTACATAAATAAATATATTATGCGAATCTATGGGACTTTTCTCATTAAATATCAATTATTAAGTTTGGTATCTCAGAGATTGTCTTGCTTAACATTTTATTTAATTAAGACATTTTTCAAATCTGTTTCTTAATACGTTTTGTTGTTTTTATTACAAACTTTTTTTTCTTTTTGGTTTTAATCATACGCGTATATCCGTCCGTACCTCTTGCACCTTTGACATCCGTTTATGAACTAAACTCACAACTAACCAATATTTGAAGTTGTTTTTCTTTGGTTTTTTTGTGTGTTTTGTTTGTGCCACACAATACGCTCAACACCAACTCTCGCGCAAACACGCACACAGCCTACACACACCCATACACACACACACACACACAGTCAATCAAAATTCAATTTTATTTTTATTTATTTATTTTATTCTTGAAATTCATTCATATTATGGTGGTGGTTAGTATCTGAATTTGTTGGATGTAAACTCGCTTAGATAATATTTTTTTGTTTTCTTCTGTTTTCTGTTTTTTTTTCTTTCTTACACGAGTAAAAACAGCGAGTGTGCTTGCATGAATAAGTATTAGTGAGTATTGGCATCTATTAAGTGAGTAAATATGTTTACCAATCTCTTCTATGTATAGTTATTTTTTATTCACAAGTGCTTGTTTGAAATGTTTTTTTTTTATTCTACGTTTCACATTTAGTATACGTATACAAAACTATACTAAGCTACACATTTTCAGCAAAATTTATTAGAAATATACCTACATATATACATACTATATACATATATACTATATATATATATGTATGTATGTGTATACACATATGTATGCACACATATGCATATATAGCAGAAAGGTAGTAAAATTTCATTATTCATTTCATTCGTTTGGTTGTCAAATAGCAACAATTAATTTAATTTTAGCAAAATTTGTTCAATTAGGTTGATTACTTAGTATGCAAAATTCTGCTACAGACAATTAAAACCACTATTTTTTTTCTAATAAAGTAAAAAGAAGTTATTAATCACAATAGAGAAATCACAATAGAGAATACATGCATACATGTACATATTTAAATAATGCATTTAAAAACCTATGAATAAAATAATAAAAGTTTGCAGATATGAATGTAAGTACATACATATACACGTACATACATACATATATTTATTTGCATATGTATGAGTATAGCTTTATAGTTTAGTTTGTTTAATAAAACAACATAAGAGCACGTAACAGTCCAACCTAAACTACGATGCAAAGCGCAACGTAAATGAACTATATGATTTATATGATTGAACTATATGATTTATAAAGAAAGAGTTTACATCAGATTTAAACTAAATAGCTAAATTTTCAGACAGTTCAAAATAGTATTATGAATTCTGTTATATTTGACACTTTTTGCATTTTTATTTATGATGAAATTGGATTAAATTGTCCTATAAAACTCTTCTCTAAATGCAATTAGATATTCGGCTATGTTCTGAAACTCGCATATCGCATAATATTTGCGATTGTGACTTCAACTCGCAAGAGAGGTCTTTTATAAATCCCAATCGCAAGAATTTTGGCGAGTTCAAATCGCAATGGTATACTGAAGTGAACCGGTATATTTAGACCAAAGCAAACTTTAAAGAACCAATAAAATGATGAAAAAATCAAATTAATAATGTGTTCTTTTTATCTTACTGAAAAGTATTAATGGTTCCGTAATATTTTTATTAAAAATATTGAATTTATAAAATGTTGTTTTCTTTCTATTGCTGATCTGAATGATTTTCCAAAAGTTGTATGTATGTATGTTGACAGAGCTGTGAATAATTTAAAGTAAGTAACCAGTTACTATTCCAATAATGCCATATAAAATTATTAGAATTTTGTAAATGCAACCTTTTTTTATATTAAAAATTCTTAAAACATCAAATCACAAATTACAAGCAAAACGCTTGAGTTTCAGAACATGTAAAATCAAGTTTGGCAATTTGCAACTCACATGCGATTTGAAAATAATGCGAGTGTCAGAACATGCCTGATTGGTTTATAAGGTAACCACATAGTTTCAAGCAAAAGAGAAACAAAAAGTAAACATAAGAATAAAAAGGATTCAGTTTTTACGGTTCAATGTAGTCATTTGAAGTTTTTCTACTTTGAAAGATAATTAAATCTTGCAAATTTCTCAATTTGTTTTCTCGACCATTACGAATAAACAAAAAATACTAAAAAGAATAAAGTTTTTTTTTGGGCTTAAGCAATATGATTTTTTCCATTTTGGTAGAAAAAAATAGTTTTGAATTACTGAAATTATTTAATTCTAACCAAAAATAACTGCACGTTTTATATAAAAAAAAAATTATAACAGAAATAGCAGGAGCTCATCATTCTTTCATTAGAAGTTTTGTGTGACTTTTGCACACAAATAAACGAATTATGTACATGTGAAAAAATCATATCTAGAATTTTAAATATTGGCGTCTTATAATTTCATATGCAAAACGCTCGAAATCGAAAGCCATATTAGGACTGAAAAATTTACCAGCCTACTCACATACAATATTTTTTTTTTGTTAACAAAATTAATTCAAAAGCAGTTTTAAGAAAATTTCTTAAAATCAAAACTTTTTAATTAAAATATCATTAAAGAAAAAAATTATGAAGGAAAAAAAATTACAATTTACAATGAATAAAAAACTTGACGCAATGAACACTGAGGAAAAACAAATAAATGTTGTATCCATTAATATCCAGTTATTATAAAAATTATATTTTATACATAATTTTTAAGTTTTAATAATTCGGCCATGTTGTCACCGCATCTAGCGCGTGCAATTGCTAATCACGCCCCACGCACACACACACACACTGGGGATTTTTGTATGGAGGTTATGAAAAAAATTCATTTTTCAAAAAATGTAGTGATTTCATCCCAAATTTAGCTATATTTATGTAATAAAACTCAAAAATAATCAAAATAAAGAAAGAAAGTTAGAAAAATATATATCGTCACCTACAATGTAAAAAGGCATAATTAACAAAAGAAATTCGTATTGATTTTTTTTGATAATTTCGGGGTTTCCTTATGAAACATGCTGTAATTAATAAAAAAATCGATATTGTTTTGTTAGCCAGAGCATTTTGCGTTCGGAAATATAATAATTGTATGATTAACATTATTATTCTAAAAGAGCATTAACTTCGTCGCTTATATCACTATGGATTTTTTGGGTAAACGAAGGAGTCAAATGTGAGATCATGGGATGGAATGGGATTACCATCAGTCAGTGCATAATATTTTCGTTCGAGTCAATTCGACTGCATTTTCTGGATTGTCTGAGGCGATATTTTGTATAGGCTTTGTTACGACTTTGCTGAGCTCCTTCGGATAGCAAGCCTACAGGAAAAATACACTCTTCAATTACATCTTTTCCATGATGAGAATTTTGTGGAATGTAGGTGGCATATTGTACCACTGGTGTAACAAACTCTCTTGCCGTCTCCAGAAAAAAATCACCAGATTTTTTTGGTTCTACTGCCTCGGTGATTGTTATAGCTTCGAGAATTATTGAAAACCTCTTGAAAATTTTAAAAGGCCAGTTTATACCTTTCAATTAACTCAACTTTTGCAATCAGACACTTTATAGGCAATATGTAATAATGGGACTTGTGTCATATGAGCTTTAATAGCGTTGCCAGTATTGCAACAAATTGCGCACCTGGTGGCACTTGAAATGGATTAAAAATGTAACAACAGATATGAGACAATGTCTTAGTAGTGATTTCCAACTGTCGGCAAGTGGAGCTAAAATTTCAGGTCCAAATGTTTGGAGAAAAAAAAGGTATTTTTCTTATATGTTCATAAACTAAAAAAAACTCAAGTTTCTGCAGGGTTTATTTTTTAAATTTTAGTATATTAAAATATCCTATTTTAAATAAAAAATTACAAGGAAAACATAAGCCCACATAACAAAATATTATTCTTTTTGAAATTCTTAGGTCTATATTAAGTCGGTTCGGTAAAACATACAAGTACGAGTTTGAAAGGGCTAAAAAAAACGAGCAGTCAGATCGAAATAATTCCAAATAATATAATAATATAATTATAATAATAATAATTTGATTGTATCATTTAGGCCAAAATTTCGAAATACTATTGCATATTGCATGAAGAGTATATTAACAATTTTAATTTTTCCAGCGAAATCCCCAGTAGCGCCACCGAAATGATTGATTTGAATCTTACAGGATAAGTATAATATTATATATAGAAACGATATACACGTACATATGTATGTATGTACATTTGTAAGTGTATTGTTATTAATAGGTTGAACAGTGTTGACAACTCAAATATGTGAATATTTAAGTATGCATCCTTTATGTGCACTTCTGGTAGGAATCGGTTGTATAAAATTCTCAAATATAATTCAATGGCGTATAAAATTTAGATTTAAGATTAGTTGAAATAAAGAACAATTTTCAAAATAATAACTTCAGTAATGCCAACAAAAGCATACTTTAATCACTAGCGTCAATCTTTCAGACCGTTTTGCAGTTATATGAATGGGTCAAATGACCGCAATCAAAAATTCAGACGAATAACACATATTTGACAACTAATGAAAACATTTACACTCATGGAAAATAATTATTTCCCGTATACAACATTTCATCATACTCGAGACACAGGCGTTAGATAGTAATTTTTTTTTTACAACTCTTCGAAGCTCTTTTAGCTTGTCTGTAGAAACACCCAAGGTCTAGGCGGGAATCGAACCCGAACTTCCATATTGATAAGACTAATACTCATGTACTAGACTACGGAGGTCCCCAATGACTCTGTTTACTCCGCCACTAGCGATGGTTTAGCCGGAGAAGACCAAAAAGAGGTCTGTTATAACGCATTCGCTTAATAAACTTTTACTATGGTCTTTTGACATCAGTCAATGAATAAAAAAAAGCAACACTTACCATCAGCATCACGTGAAATTTACCTGAACACTCTTTATTTCAAAAGCTTTTTAAAACAATCATGGGTTTATAGATTTTACACTTCAGCTTTGAATCCAAAGATACCAGGCTTTAAAGTCTGCTTGGAGCGAAATAACATTATGTTTAACGTATTTATGAAATATGTATGTATATGTAAGTATGTTGTATGACAGTTGGATGAATGTACATCATACACACATCTTATGTTTAATAATGACTGCTGCGTTCGCATATGAGAATATAAGTTTTCACATAAATGTCTATACGGCTGTAGCACGTTCGTTGGTAAGTTTTTGTGTTGTACGAGTATATAATTGCCGATTGGGATTGGTTAATATGTGGTTGATATTTGAAATTTAAGTCTTAAAAAAATATAAGAAAAAAACGCTTTTCGTGCTTTAAAGTTTATAAGAAATGACCATTTCAATTTCACATACGAGTAGCCACTCCAGTACCTAAGCGAAATATACATACATACATACACACACATACATCCATGCATGTGTATTTGTTTGTTTTTGTTAAATGGGTTGGTTGATTTGTCAGTTTCTTTTATTTTTTCTTAATTGTACACAGCATATAAAATTTATATTATAAATAAATGTTCATATGTATGTATGTATATGTACCATAAACTTGTATTAGTTCGTTTAAATACATTAGAGCCCTGATTTGCGCCGTTAATGGGGACCGAGGAAATGCAAAGTAAACCGGAACGACGCAAAATGCTCCGATTTTTTGGGGATTGGGTGCATAATTAAAACATTTAGCAAACAAAATTCTGTTTTCGATTTGAATAATCAAATAAATCTATCAACACCTAATCAACCACCTTGACGTGGACCTGCGAGTGCTGGCTACAGACTTTGCAGACCCAGACGTGGGTGAGTAAGGGAGGTCCTGTTTGGGACGTCGCTCTGGGTCTTCCCGAAGCAATGCGGAAAGCGGTCCTAGGAAGGAATCTATCCAGAGAAGGAGAATGGAATGTTTTAGTGGTAACGCCACTCGAATCAGATGAAGGTGCTCTCTGTAAATCATTTTTAACCCTACTTCACACACAACAAAAAAAAACCTAAAGAGCTGTTTGTTCGATGCATTGTCGCTGGCACTGAAACAGTCTTCTGCCCAGGTCTTTGAAAATTTGAACAATTTAAACGCTGGTCGTAGACGTAGATATCTGTTGCCGTATGAAGCTTTGTGCTGCGATAGTGGGTTCTAGCAAACTTTGTGAAAGTGAAATCTACTGGCACACAACCAGTTGCGTATTGGGCAAAGAAATATTGCCCCTGCAAATATATGAATATTTTTGGATGTGTAATAGCCTGTGTGCGCAAATCGGAATCAAAATGTCGTAAAACGGATTCAAACAAATTTACAAAATCGACACAAACGGATACGTTCCAAATTGGATAGACGCTAATCGGGGCTATAGTGTATTAGCAGTTGATTGTCTGCAACTGCTTAATAATTTCTGTGCTTTTTTTTGTTGCTTAATGAATTTGAAATCTGTAAAAAGCGTGGGGGATTGTCTTTCAAAGTGTTTATTAAATGTTGTTTATGTTCAAAATGGCGTTTGTCTTTAGTTTACTTTATCATATATTTTTTGCATTAAAAAAGTTGAAAAAAATTTTAATAAAAACCCGTTTTTAGTGTAATCATAGTTTTTTTAAATTTATTTTAATTAAGATTATAATTAAATTTCTTAAGTGTTGTTGAGCATTAATGATTGCCTTTTTGCGTTGGTTTCAATAGCCTTGAGATTTATATATTTACATGCATAACATATACATATGTACATGTTATATTACTCATACAAACATGCATATGCATGTGAGTATATACTTATGTATATCAGTGCAGGTATTTCAATGGCTGACAAAAAGCATAAAATACATATTTACACAGTATTGGGGGCAGTTAATTTTTGAGTTTTATCATTAAGAGGGAAAATAATTAAGATGCCACCTGATATAACCTCCATTATTTAATGACAATTTAGAAAACAAAGAAAAGCAAAATCGAAGCCATAATCAACAATAAACAACAATAAAATATGTGTGAGGCAATTTATTTTTTGTTTTCTTTTCGTGTTTGACGTTTATGTGTACAAACTATTTAATTTGTGTTTTAAAGCAATTAGTTTCCTTTATCGTTTTTATTGGGATTTTCTTTTAGTTTTGTACATCATGAATTGAAATATATTATTTTTGAAACCATCCATCGAAAGCTGAAGTTGAAAAAATATTTTTTTTATGTTGGACCAGCACTCACATGCCATACACTGTACTGGAATTAGATGAAAGGGGTAGTGAGCGAAATAGCAGGTGGGGACGCTTCACTATTATACAACTCTGCTTTTGAACGCTCTTTTTTTTTTTTTTTTGTTTTTTTTTTATCTTGTACCAGCTGGAACTGTAGGAAAGGGATAGTAGGAGAAATGATAGGAGGTAAAGGTTCACTATTTTACAACACTGCTTTTTGCACGTTATTTGGTTTTACAGCAGTGTTGTAGCGTCTCTGATGTCAAGGAGACGTATTTAATTTTGAAGCTTCGTTTTTGGTAGCCATTTTAGTAATTATTTTACTTCGCTGGTGCTACACACAACTACCGACGAAGGACGACGTTCTGATGTCCCTGTGGATTGGATACAGCTGAAGCCGTCACTGTTCAGTGACCAGTGACTATGCCTTCGCCACTGAAGGCTTCCGACAACAACAGACACAAAGACACACAAATGCACATCAGAAAAAATGCGAGATGTTTTTATGAGTCTGAAACTGGGGTTGAATTCAGGCAAATTTTTCGTTTTATAATGAACGTGCAGACTACTTCGACCATCGCAGTGTTGCAGCACCTCTGATATCAAGCAGACGTATTTAATTGTGAAGCTTTGTTTTTAGTAGCCTTTTTTAATAATTACTTTACCTCGCTGGTGCTACACAATGCCGACGAAGGAAGGCGCTCTGTTGTGCCTGTGGTGAATTGGTATTATCTGAAGCAGGTACTGTTCAGTGACCAGTGAATATACCTTCGCCACTGAAACCTCCGGACAACAACTGACACAAAGACACACAAATGCATAACAGAAAAAATAGGAGATGTTTTTATGCCTTAGTCCGAAATTGGCCTAGAAGAAAGAACTTTTTGGTTTTGTAGTCATCGTGCAGACTGCTTCAGCCATCGCCACCCTCTTCTATGTGAATTCCTCACATTTTTGCTTGTGATTTTATATTGTCGCTGTTTCGTTTCTCCGTACACCCCCCAATATATAACGTATTTTTGGAAAGTAATTTCAAAAATAAAAGCTTTTTTTTAGACGAAGGTAGGGGTTGCCTTTTTAAACTTTTCTTTATATCTTTGGCATTTGCAGTCGGATCTTAAAGAATGATATATCAATGTTTTTGTCTCGAAAAGCCCAATAATATGTCTCAATGGCCATTGACTTCCAATATTCCGTTCTAGTATTTATTCACCCGATCTCTGTTTCTATCACCCTAATGTCAGAAAATTAAAGCTCTCGTAAAAACAATATAGTGTTGCTAAGGAAGTTATTCGATAATTCTTGCAGAACAGTCGATATTTGTAGTCTGATCTACTACTAAGTATGATGTAACGAAATCGTGCCTATTTGTATACGCTTCTTGCTTCTCTATCGTTCGCAAACAAATCGAAATGCTATTTACAATCACGCCAAACATTCACGTCAATGGCTTGAATGGATCTGTAATGATCACTCTAATTTTGCACCAACGTCCATTGACTTCCCCTTTCGTTCGTCTAAAAAAAAATTGTTTTTCTAAATTACTGTCCAAAAATACGTTATATTCGAGGGTGTACGAGGATTTCCTTTTTTGAGGAATGTCCATACATCTATAGGATTAATCAAATTTTAAAGTGAATCAGTTTAAATTTAAAGTAAAAAAGATTTTTATCATCAAATAGTACGTGTCGAATATTTTTTTCTTAAATGGATTTGCTAATCTATTTTTGAAGTGAATTAGTTTAAAGAGAAATAAGAATGTTTAAAATAAAAATGACATTGAATTGGTGTAGTTGCCTGAAAGAAAACATTTTTTTTTTAATTTCTGATTGCATACAAAGTACTCACCTTAATTAAAAACATTTAAGCAAAATAAAATCTTATTTTCCTACTCTACATTCTACATTTTTTCAATGTATTAATAAATTTATTAAAAAACAAAATATGAGAACCTACAAAAAATATTGTGTATGAGAGCCACTCGTTTTGGCCACCTCTGCCATAACAAATGAGATATCCATTTCAAAATTTAAGGATGAAATAAGAAGGTATATAATCCATTGCAGCTATTGCTCTCCTGAAATCCGATGAATTCCTAAGACTGAAGGGACATCATATTTCTATTTCCCATTCAGAAGTCAGTTTTTAATATATATAGAAATATATTAGGGGTACTCATGAAAACGCTTAAAATTGCCATTTGTGCAATTGGTCAAGTTTGCGAGACCTTTTTCATGAAGCCCCTTTTTCAATTGTTGTGCAATTTTAAACAGTTAATCTCCAAGTAAACAAAAGCAGCTGACTTATTCAAGTTTACGAGACTAAATTGTTGGGCAAATTTACGAGATTTGTGTAAATGAATTTTCAAACAAATTTTGACAGTAAATTTATGAGAGCGTAAACTTGCACACTTTGCGCAGTTTACGAGACTTTTACACGTTTTCATGAGGACCCTTATTATGTTCAATCAATTTAAAAAACACTCTAAAATTTTTCCATGTTCTTGTTAAAGTATACAGATGAAGTATATGGATGAATAAAAGCATATTTTCACTAATTTCAATAGATATATAATTAAAAAATTACTTTATTTTGAACAAATTTTCAGTAGCTTTACTGACGTTTAAAAAATCTTATTCGAAAGCAAGTTCGAATGTTGGAAATCGTGTGATTTTTAGAATACCAAATTAGCATTTATTCGGTTTTGAGAAATCACTCGTTTTTAAATCGACTCGGTTTACAGTACAGCGGGGATTGATTTATAAAACGTTAAAAATTAAAGTTTGCATTGGAATTTTTAGTAATTCGAAAAAATTTTTATGTATGTGGCGATAAATCTGTAATATTTGAAATCACTAAAAATGTTTTTTATTATACTTAAGCCAAATAGTTCTTCGCATTAAACACGATGTCCTTAAAAAAAAAATTCGATAAAAAATTACCGCTGACCATAATAAATTGAAAATTTTATCACCACATCCTGCTTATAATTCATCACAATTATCAGCAAGTGATTTGTTTCTGATTGAGGACTGTCATAAATGACTAAATTGTTAAAAAGAACATAAATTTTAAAAATATAAAACTCTGCAATGATCAGCGATCACTTTATTTCAACAGCCGTGCACATTACAAACCATGCATACTCGTATGCATGTATGTATACATGTGTACGTGTGTATGGAAATGAAATACATATATATTTTCTTTATTTATTTTTTTGGCTAATTCAGTATACACCGTTTAATGAACTTTTATCAACCAAATGTGGCAAATCCTTTTAACTTGACAACATAATCATATTCAAAAAAAATTAAAATTCTTTAAACATCAGTTTTGTGGGTTTTAAATCATAAATTTTGTATAAACTTTATTAATTTTGTATTTCATTTGTTTATTGAGTTGTTTAGCCCCAGAGCTGCTTTGCCTCTGTTCGTCCATCTTCGTCTGTCTGTATTTATTTTCGGACAAGAAATGTCATCATATTTCAAAAACGGAAATCAAATAAAAAAATTGATATTGAAAAAATAAAACTGATGGCACACACAAACTTACTACATTAACTACTTGCACAATATAATCAAAGACACAAAGTGTAATTAATTATGTGTATGTGTGCGTAAGAGGTACATGGCGAAGGGGGAAGGGGAATATACGAGAACATACCTTTTGAATATTTGTTAAAAAGTGTAAATAAGCATACGATTTTTGACTAACAACAAATACTTAATTTTTTTAGACAATCAAAAACACGCACTCACACACATACACATAAAATAAAAATAAGAATTATATAAAAACAGTAAAACATAGTCATATATGGTGTTTCCGGTTAAAGCACGTGCGCCTGTGCGTTAAACAGATTCTGGTACGTTTTTTTTTATATGCTTTCATTGGGATTTTCTAAAACAGATAAACAAAACAACAATAACATCATAGCAGTAGTCAGTAATTGAGTTTCGAAATCCTCACTAACTTCTTCTACAAAATGGTTAAAATCAATTGAGGTAACTCTATATGTATGAATGCATATGTAGATATACATATCTATATATACTTATGTATTCACGTCTAACAAATACAGGGTGGACCAAAACGATCGAATGGGATTGAGGTCAAAAAGCCCTCGCACTGTGCGCTGTGACTCCATTCTGTTGGAACCATACTTGAAATAAATTATATGACAAACGTTGTATTGCCGAAATTAAGTTTTTCAGGATGTACGCAATTACATACAGTGTTGGAGGTACGAAGAGGATGTCGCAAGATTCAGATCCGCTTAAAAAGGTAATAAAGTAAAGACTGTTTTAATTGAGTTAAAACCCTTAAACTTAAATGATTTTCTTTGGTGAGTTCCCTGTAAATTAAAGTAAATCTTTTAAAAATATGTAGTTGCTTTAAAAAGGACATTTACAAAAATTACATTGAGCCTTCTTTTATTCTTAGAAAAATAAGTCAGTTTAGCAAAGTAAAAAATAGAAGCTTTTTTAAAAAAATTACATGCTTTTTATTGAATCGTCAATAAAATGGAATTAACAAAAAGTATTATAATCTTAAATATATTATTAATTTTTTATATTAACTGAATTTATTTTGGGAATATTTATTTATATATACGATTCTAATTGTGCTTTTTCCCTTATAAACTATATGTGAAATTTATTATTACATACTTTATGATATTCTCATACAGTATGAAAAATATCATAAAGCATTTTATTACAAAAGTAACTCAAAAATTGAGGAGGAAAGCATATATATAAAGTTATGCTGGCCGATGGCAAGCCTGGTGTAGATGAGAATAAAAAAGCTAAAAATAGAAATGTGAGTATGTTATAAAAGTAAACTCATGGATTGTTATGTTTTTGTTTATAGATTTTTTGGTTTGTATGTTTGATGTTCAAACAATTCTCGTTTGATTAATTGAATTTTAAACATATAGATCTTGGGTTTATATTCAGACGTTGGGAAAAATCCACTGATGAGCTAAGTAAGCGTTAGCGAAATAGTACTATATGGATATGCTTTCCTCCTCAATTTTTGAGTTACTTTTGTAATAAAATGCTTTATGATATTTTTCATACTGTATGAGAATATCATAAAGTATGTAATAATAAATTTCACATATAGTTTATAAGGGAAAAAGCACAATTATAATCGTATACTTAAATATATTATTAATTTTTAAATATTGTTCATATATTTAGCAGCATAATATAATAATAATATAATAAATATATTATATATATAATAAAAATATAATAATAAAAAAATAAAAATATAATAATATAATAAAAAATAATAAAATAATAAAGCTGAAGTATGGCAACGATAGTTTTTTTTTTTGTAGTTGTAAAATTACTATTATTCTCGAATTCTTTATTCTTAAAAATATTGCGAACATTATCAAAAGTAATTTTCACATTATTGTCATGAATTCACCACGAACTTAAACACAACTAAATATTTAAACGATCACTTTTTTCCATTGAAATCGATGGCGCAGAGTCCCCATAGTATTTATCGAGCTTTTCCTTGGTTTGATTGACGGTTTTTTTTACGCTAAAAATAATGTTTAATGAGCACTCGAAATTCACTTTTTTCCATTTTTAGAAAAATAAACGATGTTGTATGTTTTGAACAGCTGTTAAACGCAAAGTAAATTACGAAATTTGACAGAAGTCTATTAACAGATGGTACTTGATGGGAACAGTGTTGCATTTCATATAATTACGAGGAAAGTTCGAAAAGTCATGGACTTATTGATCCGACCTGGTACATTCATTTGCAATAATTCAAAAATTTAATTATTTGAAATTTTTATTTATTGAATCTTTATACACAAGGCTGAGATATTTCTTAATTAATTAATAATGAATGCATTTTTCTAGTATTTTTATTACTGAATATTGATTGCTGTGTAACTAAAAAGCACATATGTATGTACATGCCCTTGTATGTACTTATATACGAGTATATACTTTGTATTTTTGCTAACTATGAATGTTAGAACGAACATACATACATACATACATATGTATATCTCACATTCACCTTTGTATTATTTTTCTTCACTGTAATATATTTATCAAATTGAAAAATAATTGCCAAAAAGGTTCACGTTCAATTCAGTTCCTCATTCGATATCACTATAAATGTGAAAATTACTAACATATCATAATTATCCACTAAATCAAAATATGAATTGTTGACACAAAACTCGTAAAATTACAAAGAAGTAGAGGAAAAAGGTAAGAAAAGCAAAAAAAAAAAAACAACAACAAATACAAAAATACAAGTGAAGGAAGGGTAAATGATAAACGAATATAAAGTATGATGAGAGTGATAAATAATTGTATTGTACGAATAAAGTTGCTTCACGGCGGCAGTGCTAATGCGTATGGTGTGTGCCACATTGCATTTGTTAAATTTAATAAGATTGAATGAATACTTTATTTGGCAATTGTCATTTGACAATAAGAAAAATCTACCCTTTTTTAATCAAATTTCTTATTTTTTTTTTATTTGGTGTCGTATGTACGTATTTGCCTATGAAAGAAAAAGCATTACACGTTTGTACATTTATTCGTGCCGTTGTTAATGCTGCAACACTTGAACAAAGAAAGAAAAACCACTTTTCTTTATTTTTTGTGTTGCTGAAAAGCAAATTTGTAGAAACACGAGACAAAAAGTAGGAGGTCCTTTGCTTTTTTTTTGTTTTTTGTTGAAACAAGATGAAGAAGTAATGAAATAAAGTTCAATGTAAGTGTATGCAGAAGACAAACAGGAAGCGCCTATAGGCTGAAAAAAAATATAATACTTTCGTACGAGTGTTTAGAGAATTTATAAAGAAAAGGATTAAACAGCTGTTGCTTGTACTGGTATTTATTTAGTAAATAATTATTTTGGGGGTAGTTTCGTAATCATCATTTAAATCAAAATGTTAACCCTCTATTGCGCAAGTACTTTTATTTGAATTGTGAAATAATTTAATTCCAAATTGCCAAATTGCTTTTTAATCCGTTTGCAAGTATTCAGACCAATAATGAATAGTTTTATGGATCAAGCATTAATGCACAAATCGTATAATTAGAAAAATTAAAGGAACGCTATCGTTTAGGGAAAAATATTTTAACTGTAACATGCATATTATGATTGAATCATATGGCTGTAATCATATTATATTATTGTAAAATTAAATCCCTTCTCAGAAGCATACTTATTCAATAATAACACTTGATTATTTACACAACAATGTTTTAAACTATTATATTATTTTTAAATCAAAAATCCTGTACTAAGAATTTCAAACATTAAAATTTAAATATTAAAGAAATATGAATCAAAATGATTCTGAGAGATACCAGAATTGAAAAACTGGCTTTGAAATTGGGTTTATAATCCAAAACGGTGGTATTTTAACCGCAACCCGAGAAATTCCAAGTGTCGGAGATGTTGCTGGCGATACGAACTCATCATCTGTTTTTGACATCTTAAGGAAAAATAAGGAACGACGTGGTGACCAATGTAAAAAATTACTATTTATATATTTTATACAAAAAATGTTTATTCAAAACTTGATAGTTAATATTTTTAGACTAAATTAAAATTAATACATTTTTTGACAATTAAAATAATGTGATTAAAATAAAAATATAATAAGCAAAGTAAAGAGAAACAAGTAGAAGTCCTACAATAGTTTGATTAAACGGCACTAAGAAAAAAAAACCAAATGTAATACACAAAATTAATATGCCACATACAGTAGAGTTAAAGTGAAAGTTAACCAAAATGTCCCAAGTATAATTAACTTTTCCGAATTATTAACTTTTTAAGCATTCTTTAAAATTAAGAAAATGCATCGATTTTTCGGAAATAATACTCTAATTTTATCATCATGAAAAAAAAATTTAAGAAAATCATTCTGCAAAATTCTCATTAAATAGGTTTGCTAAAGATTTCGGCACGTATTTTTCGGATAATTTTAGCATCAGACGTACATATTTGAGCTAACATCGTTCCAAAATTTATTCATGTTGATGAAAAAAAAAACTTCGCTTTGGGAGTAAAAACGACATGGAAATCATATGAACCTCATTACGTTTAGTTGAGAGCATCCTCAAGGGCAGAGGTTTTCTGCAATTGAGCACCCAAAAACTGAATAGCTGAATAGAAAATGAAGACTTAGAAAAAACACTGGAACAAGTGCATAATAGATGGCGATATCCCAAATATTAACGAATAAATTAATATTTTGTTAAGTATCAAAAAATGGTCAATACAGTTGAAGCCCAAACGATTTCCATGCAATGAAGTCAGTTGTACTTATAATAATTCTCAGCAGGTTTATCGCTTTAGAGTTGCTGGCTTATTTCTGTTGTTGTAGTAGTAGATAAAACGAAGTTAACTGTTTTCTGGCAAATCTATGTTACCTACTTATAATAGTGATTTCCTCCTTTTTTTTAATCGTATAACTTAATAATAATTATTAAATTTACAATGCAACAAGAAAAAATAATAAAACTTAAAACACACATGCACTTAAAATAACAGGTTCGTTGATTGTTTTATGATTTCCTTCCGTTTTTGGTCAAAAACTTTTTACATGTAACTGTAGCTTTTCCTCTTTTTTACGTGAAAAATATGAAAGGCAACTAAATACAAATTAGCCATAAGAACAATTAATAAATAATATTTTCTCTAAAATATAAGTAACAGGTTCTTTGCATGCGTATGTATGCGAATATGCATGTGTGTGTGGTGTGTGATGTGTACATTTTTCTTTTACTTAACAAGTGTTGATCTTCCTTTTTTTAAGTTGAGTTTAGAAATCATTTGAATGCATCGTGCGTAAATTGAACGATTGAACAAATGAATGAACGTACGTGTCGTACAGCACACATATTGAAACACAAGTGTCCACATATTTAAACATAAGTTTGTGTTTCGATGCATTAGCCACTCAGTCAGCCACACAGCCATGCATGCAATCATTCACACAGCCTTCTTTCTCTCCATCTAGTGAATTGCACTATGCGTTTGTGAGCTTATTTAGTTAGACTAGCAAGATCTCTATATAAACATTTATGTATGTTGTTCTTTTCTTTTTTTTTAATAAACAGTTGACATCCGATTTACATTAATACATAATATATACCTACAGACAAAATGACAGACAGTCGTACAGACGGACCGGGGACAGGACGGACATAACATAAATAGTAATAAATGATTCTTTGGGCTACTGGCAGCAGTTTTTTCCATCTTCTTTCGTCCAGATCAGGTTAGCATGAGAAGTTCCTTTACAACTATTTGAAGAGTATCTGCTATTGCTCAGAGGCAGTAGAAAATTTTTGATGTTAATTAAATTTTATAGATTACTAGATTAATCCGGCGGGCTTCGCTTGTTATATCAACAGTTCCTTTTCAAAAAAATGAAACAGGATATCTTTTTTAAAAGTACACATTTCAATTTATTTTTGGTTTTCTTCTCAAACATTTTTTTCATTTATTCATTCAGTATTGCACATAGAACAAGCTTTTTTCCGTAATTTTTCCTCCAGAAAAATCTCGAGTGTGTTTTCTTAATTTTTCGAAATTGGAAAATATATGGAAAAATTATAAAATTGTAAAAATGTACTTTTGTACTTATGATATGATGTACATACATTTTTTACTATTTTTATACACCCCCTTAATATGGGTATCAAATTAAATGCGAAGCATTGTGCTGGAACTATAGAAAAGGGATAGTAGGAGAAACGACAGGAGGCGAAGCATAATTAATTATTTGTGCAGCTCTGCTTTCGCACGTTCTTTGTTTATACTCGTAGCAGTGCTGAAGCTTCGGTTCAGTAGCCATTTCTATTACTGTTTTACTTCACCGGTGCTACACAATACCGACGAAGGAGGGCGTTCTGATGCGATTGTGGATTGCTATCAGCTGAAGCCGGTATTGTTCAGTGACCAGTGAATATGCCTTCGCGACTGAAACTTTCCGACAACAACTGACACACAAAGACACACTAATGCACATCAGAAAAATGCGAGATGTTTATTTTTATTTTAAAAATTTTAGTTTGAAACTGGGGTTGAACTCAGGTCTGTTTTTGGATTCGTAGTCAACGTGCAGACTACCATCGATCGTGCCATCGCCACCCTCAAAGCATAAAATATAATGAATTCTCTGCAAACATAATAAGGCGGAGGACAAATATTTAGCCACTTCCATGTTATGGATATAAAACGAAAAAAATGTTTGAGCAGAAAACCAAAAATCAAATGAAATGGGAACTTCTCGAAAACTGCGTTTGGAAAATTTCATTTTTTTTTAATTTTTTTTAAAAAGGGACAGTGATATAACAATAAAAGTATCTACACATGGCCTAGCGTAACAATATCTATAGAAAAGTGGACGAGATTAGATAAGTTGGTGAAGGGTAGCGAAGCCCACCGCCTTAATCTAGTATACATACAAATATTTGTATACATATATACCCAGTGAAAAATTTTAGAAGTTATTCTCTAGGAACTACTTTTGATCTACTTTCGAAATATCAATAAATGTATTCTGGGAGTTATTAAGAATAACATCCAGAAAATGAATGTGAAGGTGATTTTAATCCTCAAAATTTGTTTATGTTTGCTTATTTATATATTTGTACGAATGTATAAAACATTTTACTTTATTATTTATTATTTACTTAATCGTAAAACAAATGAAGTAATAAAAAATACAATTCATTTGTATGTCCATACAATAAATTAAATTAAATGAGAATTTTTGTAGAATTGAAGCTCATCATAATCTGCTTCTTATTAAAAGCATTAAAGCAAAGCGATAAGCAACTTTTCATGGCTCCATAGGAGTAATAAAAAATTTGTTCCTTTGCTCTGATTAAAAAAGATTAAAAAGTAGATTTACTCAACATCACGAGCATAACTTCGAATTCAATAAATCGATATAAAAAAATCAACTATGCAAAAAGAAGTAGAACTAATCCGATTTTGTAGTACTTCCGAATCACAAGTTCAGGATCTTATTGCATTCTTTGGAAGCACTTTTTTCACTGGGTAAATATATACATAATAATTGCTCATTTAAAGATATTAGATTTAAATTATAATTACAACCGCGCAGTTGGTCATATGAATTAATCGGCAGCGTTGATCAAAAGTGATAATATTGTTACCATGTAACGGCATTAAAAATGAATGCAGATAAAGAAGTGCTTAAGAAGTCATGAAAATGCCAATTCATAGTGAATGTATTTACCTGCTTTTGCTGGGTATTTGCCACACATACAATAAATTTGAACACATTATCTCAAATATTTCGTTTTTTATCGATAGATAAAATTGTTATATCCTTAATAGAAACCCCGATATAACTACTTAAGCATGGGTGCTGCATAACTTTCAAAAAGCAGTCACTACCTTTGAAAAAATAAATAAATGATTTAAAAAAATGCTGGATAATAATTTTTGATGTATTGTGGAAAAATCTAAAATTCTTTACATTCATATTTCCTTATTCACTAACGAATTTTAGGCTAAATTTTTTTTAACCACATTTGATTATAAGATTATTATATTAAAAAACTTTCCATATAACCCTCGCAATAAATTTTTTACTTAGTACGCTTAAAATTGTTCTTGTTATCGTTAATGTTTCTGTTGTTGTCATAGACATAAATTTACAAGAGTGTGTGTCATAAAAAAAAAACTTTTTTTGTTTTGTTGTTGCGTTGAATGAGGGAGAGAGGTACGTGTTTCAAAAATGATTAACCGGAAGTTTATATATTTTAAACATTTGTTTGTTGTGTTTAATGTTGTTGTTGGTGGTGTTTTGTATTGAAATACTAAGTGCTGTTGTAGTTGTAGTTGTTTCTCAATATTCAATACGACGTAC
Source organism: Dexiosoma caninum (assembly GCA_963924685.1). Lineage (NCBI taxonomy): Eukaryota > Metazoa > Arthropoda > Insecta > Diptera > Tachinidae > Dexiosoma > Dexiosoma caninum. The sequence continues at coordinate 92,073,737 of OZ004725.1, forward strand.
CGTCGTAATCTTTACGCAAGCGCCCTTTATTTTTAATAATTCTTTTGTTTTTCTAATCGTATCGTATCAATTCCAAACTATTGATTTGTTTTTTAAGTATAAAATTGATCTTGAAAATGTCTTTTGTAAGTTTTTCTGCCGAGTATGTATTGGAGTTCTTTTTTTCTTAATGGCTTTTGTGAAAATTTTCCATTTTTCTATAATAATGGGGATGCAAAGACACGTGTTCTTTAAGATTTTCTTTATTGAATATTTGTAAGATAAACAATAGAGGTGAATAATTTGATCAGCAGAAATATCATTATCTTAAACATTAACTCATTTTCATATATATTACATATTGCTATAGATCTGTTATCAAGGCAAAGCTATTGGTAGTCTGCGATACTTTTCGCAAGAGTAGATTTTAATTTTAATTGGTTCTACAAGCCCTCAAGACCATGAAAATCGATCTTTGTAGTAAGAATAATTTACTCAAGAGATGATTTCATCTAATACTGCCGTGCTTGCCCTTTTGGTCTTTTGCATTATGTTTTAAATTGGATTTACGCTTGAGGTATGTACATAGTTGTGACATTTGACCACATGAAATAGTAGAAATAGAAATATATTTGCTACGAAAAGTTGTTTTGTAAACTTTATAATTTTTTCTTTTCTTTTCTTTAAAATATTTAATTTTATTTACCATTTGGAGAAATTAATACCAACATGTTCTTTGCATTTCAATTGACTGTAAATTATAAATTGATCGTTCGTTTTAAATCGACACCTGAAGAGAATTTCAAATGATTCTTATAATGCACTCCAACTAAACGCTTCATTAATCAACCGTCTCAACTACTCCTCCCAATTGAATGAGAGTACACAGAACAAAAGCCATCACTTAATATGATCATATTTATTATTATTATTGCTTTATTAAAGCGTATGTAGTATGTATGTATCTATGTGGGTATAGAGTATGTGCTATTGTTTGTACTAAAGGATATCTGGTTTCATTTCCGGTCTGATTAAATACATACTTGCTCCTTGCATTTTTAAATAAGAAGCAGATCAATAAAGACAACGAAATAGTAAAAGAATAAAAAGGCTTTATTGTTGTTGTCGTTTTTTAGTTCAATTTTATATCAAAACAATAAGAAGACGATAATTTATACACTTTTATTTTACTTATTTTCTAAGTATCTCAGTGTGTGTGTGTGTGTGTGTGTGTTTGTTTTAAAGTGGTGGAATTTGCTCTTCCGAATTCCTGTTCAGCCTTTAAGTGAAGTTTTAAGTTGTTTTTTTTTTGGTTAATTGATGAAATGAAATCTGCAAGATTAAGTCAAGCAGAAGTATGTAGTGTTTGTTCTTTGTACAATGTTATCACATACTCCGCAAGAAATACAAATACAAATGCATGAATGTATATAATTCTGATGTCTGTATTTACTTATTGAAAGTACATATAAAAAAGGTAAAGTGTGTGTTTTTTTTAGAAGTATAGAATTTTAGATTGGCAATACTCAGTACGTCATTCTGCCAGCTGTTGCTTGTTTTGTGTTTAGTTTGGCAAAATGTCCTTATGACCAGATTCAATTAGATTCGAAATTTCAAACAAATTTCTAATAAAATATATTAGAATTATATTTGGGGGCAGATTTTTTGCTGCAAGCAACAGTAATAAATACGATTTCAAATTTCAACATGTATAATTCACAGAATTGAATTGTTTTTATTAGTTTTATTATTATTGCACACATTTTTGCCAATAGTTGTTTTTTTTAGCTTTGGTTTTCAAATTGCTTCTAAGAAGTAAGCGGAGATCTAACGATGAACAATTGTTTAGTATCTTTAGCTCATAATCACAAAAAACATTTCTACCGCTTGAGTGCATCGAGAAAAATATAATTCCCCATATCGTGAATGATTTTTTTCACGTGAGTTTTATCACTTTTCACTTTAATTTATTCACTTGATTTTTGCTGGGGAATTGCATACAAAATGTAAGTAAATTTTTCCTTTATTTATATATTTTGATAAATAAATTTTTTTTATATCAAGATCAGCAATTATAGATCAGAAAACATACATAAATAATAAATAAAATGCAAACCAACAGACCACTTGAGTGTGTTTTGTTAAGAGTATACAAAGATATCGCTGCCCAATTTTGGAGTTCTCTTACAGATTAACTTGAACTGCTACTAGTACATCATAGTTCCAAGTCTAAGCATTTTATTTAAATTTTTCGAATGCTCTTATTTTTATTTATTTTATTTTTTAAGTTCTTTATTTTTCACACTTTTATTAATTCTTGCATTCAGGTACTTCTATTGTTCAAATGGAATACTTTGAATGCGGGTGACGAATTAACTGGCCCCTGAATATTACAAAAAAAATTTACCACTTAAGACATGTAAACCCACAATTTTTATTTCTGTATTAAAAGTTAATTTGGTTTGATTTTTAATTAATTTGTATGTTTTAGAAATCTTCTTCGATTTTCTATATTTACTGTGAATTGGAGCGGGCAAAAAAATTCCACGTGAAATTCATGGCACCAATTTTCACTTCCAGGGGAATGAAAATTTTACGTGAACAAAATTTGCACTTCTTATTCTCGATGGGGGAGAATATTTCAAATTAGGTACTCATGTGGGTTATATTCTAATATCCGGCAAACAAAACTTTTAAAAGTAAATGTATATATGTATGCAAATATACTGTATAAAAGGGTAGCGATGGCTGAAGTAGTCTACACGTGGACTACAAAACCAAAATGTCGTGAGTTCCACAGGTACATCAGAGCACCCTCTTTCGTCGGTATTGTGTAGCACCAGTGAAGTAAAATAATTACTAAAGATGGGTATTAAGACAAAGCTTAAACAATTTAGTACATCTCCTTGACATCAGGGGCGCTGCAACAATGCTATAAACCCCCAAAAAAAATACCTGCAAAAGCGGAGTTGTATGTAGTGAACCTTCACCAGCTGTCATTTGTCTAATCATACCTTTCGTCTAGTTCCAGCAGAATGCATCGCATGTGTAGGGATCAGCGCCTGAGTGCTGGTCCAAAATAAAAAAAACTTGTAAGATTTTCTCCGAAGAACGTAATCCGTTCTGTATGGTAATTGTCTTTATTTTCATAAGGTAATTGGTTTTCTTAGATACACAGTAACAATTCCAATAGGTATTTTGTACAGAAACTACTACATCCATTGCCCCAGCTTTACTTATTTGATATTATACTAACTCCAAATTCCAAAGTTTTCTCTATTATTGTTCGCTTAATATTCTTAATAAAATAACCTATAAATGTGAAGGGCCACACCCACTTTTATAACATCGGTTTCTACAATTACATATAAAAATTGTTGTTATTGTATTTTAGATATACGTTAAAAGCTACATAAGTTCTGGGGAGATGCCCAAATGAAATTTGAACATAAAATAAGGCCAGATATTAACGTTAGCAAAGTTTCATCAGCATCTATCCGATCAATAGTTTAAAAATGCACAGAGGACATTCATTTTATTATAGAAGATTTATTTTCATTATGGACTACTAAAAATATTTTCTTTTATATTTATACATCATTGATTGCATCAAGCACTTTAGAAACCTAAAACATACACATATATATATATATATATATATATATGTATATATATATATGTGTTATAGTCAGGAATTCAAAGTTAAGCGAATTCTTAGTTTTTTTCATTAAAAATGTATTAAAAATTAAACGCCCTGATGCCATGCTCATTTTTCCAATATTATCGCAATTGTTCCCACGCAAAATTATAATAACTGATAATTAACAAGGACTTGATGGACTGAATTTTATACATGCTATGTGTGTATGTGTGTATATGTGTATATGCTTTTAACGAACGATTAAGTATCTGTTTCGCTACACAAACAGTTTATGGCTCATTGCTTATAAAGTCATTTATTTCTCTAGTTTTGTCTTTATTCGTTTATGTCCTTAAAAAGTGGTTGCTCAGTTCAAGTACTTGCCATTAGGAAGTGGGAGAGATAGTTAATTTATTTTATTCTCAAAATTCATTTTAAATTTAAAAAAAGGGTTTGTTTTGTGATTAGTTCCCATAACATTTATGTATTTATAATGATTTTTCTCGCGGAAAAGGTTGAAGTTGACAGGAAATCAGGAAAAATGAATATATGAGCCTGTTAATGGCAGGAAAACATGTTATGGGAATTTAATTATACAAAAAAAAAAGAGGTAAAAATTATTAATTAGAATAAAATAAAAGTGAGAGTGAAAAATGAAAATGCAAATGTAAAATAAAACCAATTGTAAAGAAATTAATGATCTAACACACAACAATAGAGTCCAATGAGAGAAAAATAAAACATTATTATTCTGTTGACAAATTTTATGTCAGGATTACATTAAAATAACACTTTTACAGGATTATATTAATTGAGAAAAAAAAATAAAGAAATAAACAAACAAATATATCCGTTTATGCTTGAAAAAGAACGACAGACGGAATGAATGTTGATCTTGCGAGTAAAATGAACTAACATGTAGGTCTCTTTAAAGCGCATATCATTCATCATCAGTCATACTTAAAATAAAATATGTATTTCATTCATTAAATGGTTAAATTCATTCATAAATAACAAAATTCTTCAAAAAAATTGTCAAAAAAGAAGATTGGCCATGTCATTTCACTCTATTTTTTTTTTTTCTTAATTTGTCTATTGTCCAAGAAAAGAAAAAAGAACAAAAACTAAAACAATATTGAAAATTACACAAAAGGACGTCTTATTGCATAGAAAAGTAACATAAAGAAAATAAACTAAAAAATTAAAAGACCATCTTCCATATAAGAAATCACATCCGGTAATTTACTTCCTTAAAATGTCACTGTATGAGTAAACAAAACAAATGCCCGCACTCACACAACTAGCGCACCTTGTTTTATTTAAGCAGGTTTTTTGATTTGCCTTAAAACAAACATGATATACAAGATAAATTGATTCTAAGATGCTGTTCTTTTTTTCTTCTTAATATTTGAAATATTTTTGAAAAAAAAATTATTCTCAATGAAATTTAACTCCCGCACAAGCAAATTAGGCAAATTCAATATCTAAACATGATGCTGGATGAAAGGTCTGGTGTAGCAGGTATAGAAAGCTGGTTTTTGTTGTTGTCACTCTCCCAGCTTCTCTCTCTCTCACTCTCTTTCATCATCTTTTTCGCTTTCACCTCTCTTACTCCTTCGGACAAATAACACTACTCAACACTAAAAAAATATTTGACCGGGTTCATATTCTGCGGGTAAGTTATTTTGAATCCCACATGTGCAGGTGGAGAAGTCACGCGATTTTGACGAAATCGACTATATAAAAATTTATATTTTGCAACTGGTTCAAGCTAATGCAATAGAGTTCAATAATTTAAATGTCTAACGGCCATTTGCACAATGTCTGATTATTTGATTTTTAACAGAAAACTAGCAGTTTGCTTAACAGGCAATATTTAATCGACGATTAATGATTTAAATTTCACCATCCTTCATTTACTTAACAAAAGAATTCGGCCAATAGTTTGGCAATATTGTTTGCGTTTGCTTACGAAAAATACTACAATGACAGAAAATAGAAAAAAATCTTAATATTAGTGGAAAAAACATTGAAAGCACATTGAAAGTATACTGAAGGCAAATGGCGGAATTTTCTTCAGCAATAACTTGTGCCAGCTTGGAAATTCTAAAAAACAAGCGACACAGATATAATATTTGTCTATCAAACACACGTTAAAAAATTTTTTGTAGAGCCTCAAATTTCACAGCAAGATTTCTTTTTTCTGTTTCAGTTTTAAAATTATAAACATCGAAAGAATATAAATGATGCTTTTTCCATTTCTTTAAATCATTTTTTACATGTGTACATTTTTTGTATCTATTAATTACAATTATCTATGCAAAGGCGTCGATTATATTGCTAACTGACACATTTTGTTCGGACACTTTTGCGTCAAATGGCGCCAGTTAAAAGTTAATCATACATTGTGAAATAGATTTTTACCTAACCGACTGTTTCTATTAAGTTTTAATCAGACATTGTGAAAATGCCCACAAGGCCATCATCTTTTAGTAGAATTATATTTTTGAAATCAGCTGATTTGACATCACATTGTTTTCAGAACAGACCTTTTATGAATTTTTATTTTTTTTTACCCACATAGATACCTTCAGTTGTTAAAATCAAATAGTAGGAAAATTTATGTTTATTACAAAAACAAAATATTTGTGGCGAGTTTACCCCACGATTTTCTGACGTAATTAAACAATATTATCTGGCCTATTTTAACCACATATGAAGTCGAGACACGTCTTGGGTTTCTAAAGTGTGCTGCTTCATATGTTATACTGCATGATTGGTATATGGTAACAACTAAAAAGAATTCAGTTTGCCACGTGGTAGCATGGTATGAACGGGGGCAACGAATCAGTTTCGCAAGCTTACTGACGCAAAAATTAAAGAGGTAATTTCCTTCAATACAGACATAATTCTATTTTTATTGCAATTTCAAGATTCACCTTATATTTATATCTACTCTTTATCGATATTGAAAAGCAAGCATGAAACGGTTTTAATGATGTCACAAAGAATTTTTTTGTTAACGCTACGGTCAATAACCGCATACGCGGCTAACTTTTTCAAGTTAAAATTGTTCGTAGTTTTTCAATAAAAGTTTAAAACTTAAAATCGTCGCTTTTGAAGTTTTTAAAGAAATTAATAAACGAAATCTATGATTATAATGATTTTACATTCGACACGTACGACAGCATGCTGGTCGCATATCGGCTTTATTAAAAACGTTGCATGATTGTCTGGTTTTTCTGTATGTGGATGGATAGTTGTTCAGAAATTAGATGTTACTAAAATTGCATTTTCGTCACTCGTATTAAAATTTTTTTCCTGTGAATATAGTCTTAGTCAGTGACGAACATGGAGAGCGCTTTCACCAAGATGCCGCTTTATTTGAAAAGTTGTTTCAAGCTTAGTGGAATCCTGCTATGTTCGCAGAGTGCCCTTAGGGCCTGAATACCAGTACAAGAGCAAACCCAGTCACTCCAAAAATAACCATAACGTTTCAATGAAAACAGAAAAAAATTTAATTAATTAATAAATAAATTGGTAATAAATTCATTATTGCAAACATGACAGTTTCTCTACAAATTCAGAACGCACTAATGTTTTATTATATCAATCAGAAGGAATAATAATCGCGGATAAGATAAAAAGCTGTAAAATTGTTAAGCAGTGTAATTACCTTGCATTTTCTTAACATTGTACATTTCGCTGAGTGTTTAAATATCTGGTGCAAATACCTTATGTCATGCTTAAATACACAAAAACACACATGCACACTTAATGCATGCACCTTACAAACTATTTTATTTAAACAGAAAACCTATCCATTCTCACAGGATATTTGAGTACGGAACCAAAAATATATATAATTTCTTTTTTTGTTCTTGTACTTTAAGGAAATATGTTCGTTCTATCAAACATTCATACAGTGAGAAAAACAATAAATTTAAAAGAAATACGACATACAAAATGTTCCCTTTTAAAAGAAGGATATTTAAAGGAATGTAAACAATTTTTAAAATATGCTACAAACTAAGTTAATTTGTATTTTGCGCCACAAAGATATTTCATTTAAATTTTAACTAAATCGTATAAATGTTCTTTAAGGAGAGATTAATTAGATCTCGTGATTGCGCACTGAGATTGATTGCATACAAAATTTTCTATATTCCAAAAACGAATTCTTTCGAATTGATGCATTTAGATGCACATTTTTAAAATCCTTAACTAATTAGTGATTATGTAATACTATAATTCGGTGGAGGTGATATCGATTACTTTTCTTATTACAAGATTTCGTAGGAGCAGAAGATCACTGTGTGCGCAAAATTTCATAAGAATCTAGTTAAAATATAAAAATTAGAATGATAAAAAATAAATTAATATTCAACACTGAAATTGAAGGCAAAACTTCTTAAAAGTTTCCAAGAGTTTAGTTCCCTATTTTCACAAGTCGAAAGCGAAAGAGCATGCAGTTACATGTTGCCGTTAATAAATAATGAAATCAATGTCTTTTAATAACGTTGGTTGGCAAATTGTTACTTCAAAAATTAACTATACACAAATAAATGCATACATAAAATATTAAATAGGAGAAGCAAAAGAACTCTCGAAATTTTGCGCCTCCAGTTAGGGGTTTTATAATTTCATTCATAAAAATTGTAGAAGTATATTACAAAAAAGTAGACATATAATTATGGGTGTATTTTCTAGTATAAAACATACTACCCTTTCTGAGAGCCAATAATAATCAAGGGCCAGCTAAAGTAGCAGAAAATGCATAAAACCAACAAAGGCTTACTCTTCAAATCAACAAATACGTACTTCAAGTCAACAAAACACATTAGCCCAAAATACGCTTACTCCAAGCCAACAAGCGCCGATATCGACGAATTGATAACAGCTGATGCGGGGTATAACAAACACTCGCTTTAACGAAAATCTGATATAACGAATGAATATATTTTTCCATTAGGTTAGGTTAGGTGGCGGACACTCGCCTAAGGAATCGCCACACTTAATACAGAGCTTAGACCCATTGTGATACCATGTCATGTCATTTAATTAGGTGATTTCCCGCACCATATCTATACAGCATGCTTGTGCAAACTATTCATTCATGTAATTTATAATATGATTTATTTCACATTATCAAATACACATTAAAACGGCAGTTCTCTCTTTTATATAACTGTTGGCCAGATATAACTCATTTTCACACGACACTTGACTTTTAACTACGATGTTGTACCGAGGGTATCTGTAATTGGGAGTGTGCAAATGTGTAATAAAGAAAAGTGGATTCTAGAAAGCCATAAACATTTTAATTTACACCCAAGTGGCGGTATAACAAATATCGCAATTTAACAAAAACGTCTGACATTATATCATTCGTTATACCGAGCTTCGACTGTATATGCAAAATATATACGCAGTGGATAAAATATGCAAAAATTTGGCGGCTAAGAGCTTCGATTGGATATCTTTTCATGGCTCAAATCTATGGAAAATGTTCGCCTCAACATACATACATCCATATATTATCCTCTATTGCGCAGGATAACTCATGTAATAACTAAAATAAATTCACAAAAAAATTTTAATTATATTTTTTTCTTACTCACAGGATAATAGTAATATTTCCCACATACCGTACACAAATTAGATGCTGTTTTACTGTTGCGAGTCTTGATTAATAACGGTATTAATAACAATTTTAATTCAGTCATGGACTCACTGCAATAGAATAATGCATATTTTTATTAATTTTATTATTCCTCAATTACCGCAACAGATGAGAATAAGTTACTGGCCGCTTTATAAGAAAACGGTTAGATATGTTTTAATTTTAACTAAAATTCAGGGGGTAAGGAACCTTGTGATGCTAAAGGATCACATCCTTTTTGTGGCCTGACTATATGAGAACATTTATCATTAGCAACCAGATAAGACCAAGTGGTGTTTGTTACTGCCAAGTATCCGAATAAGAGTATATTTCTAGTGTCGTTGTTGTTGTTTTTGTTCTTGAAACTAATACTCCTATCAAGGGAAATCTTATGCCAACCGCCGCCGCCTTCAAAAAAGAAACAACAACAAATAAAAAACAGAAAAGGAAAAAATCAACATTAAAAAAGTGAACAACTGTTGTCAGTGAATTTTCATTAAAGAAATAAAAAATAGCAACCAACCAGCACACATGTGTTCAATTTAGTCAGGCAGGCAGGCAGTCAGGCAGGCAGTCAGGCAGGCAGTCAGTCAATCCGGCACTCACTCACTCAATTGCATTCATTTATGCATTTGCTTAAGCTTTGTCAGTCGGCTGGATTGCTGTATGGCTGACTAGCTGGCTGAATGTGTTATCTGGTTGTTGTTGTTGTTTAGCTGACATAGTGCCTTAAGTTGTATTTTGTAGTCATGGTGATTGTTGGACAGGTGCACCTCTCTTTTTGCGTCTTCTTGAATGCACCACCACCACCATCATCATTAACAGCAGCAGCAGCAGCAGCAACAACAGCAGAACCGTCAAATACACATTCATTTACAAACTGTTTCATTTTTAGTTAAATTCCTTGCCAGCGTTGGTGCGCTGATGTTGCTATTTGATTTTTTCACTCATTCCTTTTTGTACATACATGCACACAAACATATTTCTTTCATACAGTTCCTGCTGCCTTTTGCACCATAGGTAACCCCCTCGTTTAATTTGTATTTAGTTTTTTTGTTTTCTGTAGGCTCCCTTTGGTGTTATTGTGTTTTTATTGGGATCTCATTCACAATTCTTCATTCAAAAATGATTGAAGTTTTTATGTACCCTCTAGCGCGCATCTTTATGCTGCCTGTTTGTAGTTTCGTCCAGATTTTTATTTTGCTTATTGTTTTTCTTTTGCTGTTTTTATTTAATTTTTATTTTTAGTTTTAATTAGATTAACCATGAAATTCACAGTTTCGTTTCTTTAGCAAGTTTTCTTTAGTTTTATTTACTGGAATTATTATTATTATTATTGTTATTATTAGGAGTATTTGAATTGTGTTTTCATTGACTCTTGTATATTATGCTTCAAACAATGGCTGCTTAAAATTTCTTCTGCAGAAAATACAGATATGGTACCTATAAAGAATCGTTAAAAAAAATCCACAAAAACTTGGTGGGAATCCAATTCAGTAAGTGCGTTTAGTGTTTAACAGTCGACATTTGGCTTAAAATATGGTTAGAACATCTGTTTTTTGTTTCTTTCTGTTTTTAAAGTCAAGTTCAAAACAATACATTCTGCAGTGAAATGTCTTGCAAATGTTTTACTGTTTCAGTTAAAAATCTACCAAGAAAAACAAACATTTTAAGTCATGGAATTCAAAAGATTATTTTAATAAATAAATAAAAAAAGTAAAGTTTTTTGAACCCTATACTTCATAAAAGTAATAAAAGCCAATGTTGGTTCAAATATGCAAAACTATGCTTTAAGAAATTAACTTAAAAAAATATACATGCTTATACCTCATGACAATCTATCCACGATTATGAACTTCATTTTGAAGTTTTAATACCAAAAACTGTTTATAATAACTTTAACTATACAGAACAAAAATCAATATACATAACTGGGAATAAATATCCAATTCGCCTTATAGAATGAATGCACGAAAAATGTTTAACAATGTTACAGATTAGTGCTTTTAGCGTCCTACGCATTTGCAATATAATTGTGCTATTTTCCGTATTGTACAAAAATATCGCCAATGTGTATGTCATATTCGCAGGTGGCACAATATATTGGCGAAAAATCAAAATACTTTAGATCTTTATTGTGTATTTTACACAAACATAAATTTATAAATATCACGAAATCCATGACACGCACTGTTCCAGCGTGCTAATGATTTTTGTTAAAGAAGATTTACTGTTTTTATTACTTAATTTTATACTCTCTTCTAAATCTGTAAAGGTTTTATTAATCGGATTTTTCATTTCGTTGATAAAAAGCAAAATGTATCGTGTGCGGCGTTACCAAATTTACTCTTTGAAAATTATATGTCAGGTTTTTAATTATATTTATTTTTTGAGCGATGGTATTTTTTTATGAAATTATCAGATTAGGTGTAAAGACAAATCATATATTATGTATAAATATATATAGGGAACAATTCGAACCACTCAACAACGAGCACAGCCGGTAAATATAGGTAGCCAAGTTCCTAATAAAAACTGTTTGACATGAACAAAGAATCGTTACACAGAGCCAAAAATCTCTGTAACGATTCTTTTATAACTTTAAGATAATGAAATAAAAACATTGTTTGACGACTGAGGTGTAACCTGATGGAAATTGTTACACTTAATCTCTACCCGGCCTCCTTGCTAATGACGATTAATAATGGTCATCAGCCCATTTAAATTTTATGTATATTCGCTAACCTAACCTAACTCTCTAACCTAACCTAACTCTCTAACCTAATAAATCTAATTTAATAAAATTTAAAAATAGAATTTCCATATTTTTTTAAAAGCTATTAGAAACTGATTAGTAGATTATACAGGTAGTTGTGATATTTGAAATAAATATAGATATATAATATTTTTTTAACTTTGAACGTGCGTCACGCACAATTACGCCGTATTTTTATAATACAAATACGTTAGTTTACAACATGGTAAAGAAATATAATGCAATATTCTTATTTTAGTATATTCTGGTTATTCTTAAGTCCAAATTAGGCTAAAGTTCGTAACGTTTTTAGTCGGAATGATGTAGACATGACACAGCATTCCAAGGGAACAAAGCAAAAGCCTGCGTCAATCAATAGCAACATGCGCATAGTAAACTTATTTACTATTTTAGTTTTTATTTCTCTTATTTTAAACGAAAAAACAAATTAATTCAAGAAACGTTAAGACTTTATTATCGTCAACTCCAGCCGATACTTCATCAGATTTGCAAAGTGATTAGTAAGAAATTAAATCTTCATTATAAAATTTTGCTACTACTAGTAGGAAAACAACCATTATTTTAACAAAATCACTTTAAGAAATATTATTGTAAATCGAGAGATTATATTTTACTTAATTTCCCCTCTCTCTAAAATTTGGCCGTTCAACGTCACGAATGGCATTTCTGTGAAATTCGTGATATGTACATAATAATTTAATTAAATTTTTTTTATTCAAAGTGCTACTTTTTCTTATAAGTATATAATTATTTAATTATATTACATTATTTATTTCTAAATCTTTTTTAAAGAAAAAAAATTTACTTTTTATAAACCTTAATGTATGGCTCGTTGCATTATAATTTAAATGTATTTTTTATAGTTTTTCAAGTGGACCATAAAAATGTGTTACCAAATCATATCGAAGCACTTAACAAGATTTTGTTATGAAACAAAAAAAAAAAAAGAGTACTATAACAACAAAGTAAAAATTCTGGTCAACAAACAATTAAGAAATGTCAATAATGGACAAGATATACTACAAGACAAAAAACCCACAAGTAAATGAATATGTATGCAATCATTGAATCAATGAACGAACGAATGTATGAATGAGATTTTGGAAAGTGTAAAAAATCATAAACACATTAGTACAACAACAACAACAACAACAACTAAAAATTTACATAAAAATTAACAATATTGACGAAACATTAAAAAGAAAAAAAAAACAGAAATTGCTGGCTGGCATGCTTATTCGTTTGATCGGTTTGTTTGCCGGTCGATCGGACGACCGGTCGGTCTTTCTCTTTCAACATCAACATCACACGCAACAAACAAAAGGACCGATGATTTCGTTTTTTTTTCTATAACATTTTTGTTGTTGCTATAAGTAAAATACAAGGAGAGAAAAATAAATAAGAAAACACAGCGGTAAATTATAAAAGAATTAACTTCTTTTTTTTTGACAAATTATGGAAATTTTGTATTAAATTTAAGAAGAACAAAAGCTACAACAATATCTACAAACATACACATGGATGTAGCTACAATATATGTATGCTTGTGTGTGTACAGAACTGTCACTCTAATTAAAAAACACAAGTTCTCATAATTTTGATTTTTTAAAGGCTACTGTTTGCTCATTTGCGAGGAATGTATGCATGTGTGCACATACACATCCATCCATAGATGCATATGGGAGTATGGTGAAGATATCCATACTCATGTATGTACATATATGAAGGAACATGTGTCTTTTTTATTTTACCAAGGTGGAATAATCGGAACACTGCAGTGTTCCCAGTGCACTGGGGCAGTAGTTTAAACCACCCCCGCATATCGTCGTCCCGACTTATCTTCAGGTATCTAGAAAAAAAACTTTTTTTGGTATGTCGCTTATACGGGATTACAACGCGTTAAATTTTTACCAAAGTATTCAAAACTACGAGAGATGTAAAACCAGATATCCAAAAATTTTACTCTCGTAAATGATATACATACGTGAAGGTAACTTCGGGACGGCGATACGTATCGATTGAGAAATACGTTTTTATAACATTTTTATCCGAAAAAAACAGTGCGTCGATGCCATGGCTCTTATACTTTTACGACGAAAGAAAAATCACTTAAATCAGATTTTACAATATTGTAGGATGTGGCAATATGGAGACAATGCACTCACAATGCAAAATTGTAATTGCCTGTTCAGACTATTGTAAGAAAACCTTACAATTTCTTTGTCACACAATAAATTTATATGTCAACAAAAATTGTCTGTTCACACGGTTGTCATATTATTGCATGGCAAAAGTTGCCAGATCAGATGTTTAACATTGTATCTAAATATTTATGGTCTGCGTTATACCATGAGGAGTATTTATCTGTCAATAATGTTATTGTACGGTGCACTAAATTAAGCACATCAGACAATAACAAATAACCGTACAATATTTCGCAATTACCTATCAATGACAATGGACGATTGTCAGAAGTGTGACAAAATTATTGTCGTAAAATGCACGGACAATACATTGTGTGACGATGTTGTCATACAAAAATTGTGAGCTCACACGGTTGTTAATATTACAAATAAAGAAAATTACAAAAAAAATTAACTGCTGAAGCGGTTTTTTCTACTTATAATTTTCATTTTATTTGAAGTGTGATAATGTGAAACTAAAATGTAAATTTACTTTAAATTTTTTATCAGTCGCACCAAATCTCATTATATTTCTTTCTCACAAATTCTGCACTAATTTTATATTATATTTGAAGTTATTAAACTTTAGCGATTGTTTGGGAACTTTTCAAAGACATTGTGCAACTATTATGGTACAATTTTGTGATACGAAAAGTGGGTGCTGTTACGCCCATACAAATCCCGAACAGGCGGTCGAACGTTATGGGGTTTGCACAATATATCTTTTTTGGTCGCGGTGCTTCCAGTTCGCAGTAATAATAATAAAACACCCACAAGAATTGATGTGAAGGTGGCGATGGCTGAAGTAGTCTGCACGTTGATTGCATAACCTGGATTCGACCACAGTTTGAAACTAAATCATAAAAACATCTCGCATTTTTTCTGATGTGCATTAGTGTGTCCTTGTGTCAGTTGTTGTCGGAAGGTTTCAGTGGCAAAGACACTAGTCACTGAACAGTACCGGCTGCAGCTGGTAGCAATCCACAAGCACATCCGACGGCACTGCCTCATCGGTATTGTGTAGCAACGGCGAAGTAAAATAATTACTAAAAATGGCTACTAAAACAAAGCTTCAAAATTGCATACGCCTCCTTGACATCACAGGCGCTTCAACACTGCTATAAATGAAGAACGTGCTAAAGCAAAGTTGTACGATAGCGAATCTGCATCTCCTGTCATTTCTTTCGAAGATAAAATGAAAAATAAATCACAAGTTAATGTGACGACGTATCACACTGGATTTTTTTTTACTTTTTTAACTTTTCTGTAAATTTTTTCAATTATTGACTTCAGTTCACACAAGTTCTTTTGAAAACTTAAGATTATTAATTCTCCTTTGTTTTAATTTGCCTGGCATAGTTTTTATGATGTATAATTTTTTTAATTAACGCCTAAAAATTGCCCCAATTACATGAAACAACTAAGACTTAATTTCTTCGTGGTTTTCAATTTTTTAATAATAATTGCATTTCACGTTTAATTGTTGTCCACTTTAATTAGCATTCAACGACTTGGACTAATAATTTTGAGAGATCACTATTGAGTGCCAACTCCGTAAATTCTTGTCTCAACATTGTCATCAACTCTAATAAATTTGAAATTATAGTTTGAAAACAACTTGTCGCTTGGAAAAAAAGAGCAAAAGTACTATTTTCCCACGTTCATGAAAACTACGAAAACTAAGAAAAAATTAAAAAAATATGCTGGCAAATTACTAGACAACTATAACTCTTGTAACAGAAAACAACATCAACTCAGGTGCCAACCAGCCTTAAATTACAAGTATTTTAATAAATTGTCATTATGTTATATTTTCAGTTGCAGTTGTACTCGTATGTTGTTGGCATTGTTTTTTTTTTATAGTTATTTTTTTCTCTTCATTATCTTGTTTATTTACCAAGTAACTATTTTCCAACTGTAGATGGTGGTGGTGATAAAATACAAATTTTGTAACAAGATAATAGTGGTCGAGTCGACTGGCTGATTGTGTGGCAAAGAGGAAAAATTTACAGAGTCTGGCTGGCCAGGCCAGTCGGTCCGTTACTCAATGTAGGCATTTAGTTTAGTTGTTATGCACGAAAGGACACTCTTGTCGTGAACTCTAACAATTACGAAACACACACTGGCACATAGTCGTTTGCTTGTTGAGAAAAAGGACTTGAAAATGTTGACAATTTAAGAGACAGCACTGAAACACTTGTTGTTTTCAGGCAACTGAATTAAAATTATTATGCCGTCTGGGCTAGGGGTGATATAAATAATATCCAGGGGCTATAAAGGGCACCCTATTTTGTAAATTAATAGACAATTGGTATGTGTGTATGTATGTATGCGCATTAAGTAGAATTGATTTAAAATAATTCTCACGTTTTTCATCTTAAAACAGAAAACTGTACTTTGAACACGTGAAAATGTTCTATAAAATTTCAAAATTGATAAACAATATTTTAAAAAGCTGAAATTAAATTTGTCGCCAACTTCCTGAAAACACCCTGCTTAACTGGTTAACAAATTGTTGAGAAAAATAAAATGAAAAGCCAAGCAAATACTAATGCTACCTAAACAAAATTTTTGTTCAAATACCTTGTCACTTGTATTTTTCTTTTTTTTTGTTCTCGGTTAACCCCAAAGTGAAATTAAATTTCTGCAAAATAAAATAAAATTCCAATTAAGTTTACAAAATAACTTTTGAACCCTAATAAGATTGGTATAAAACAAAATGTAAAATAACTGAAAAAAAAAATGATAAACAATTCGGAAGTATAGACGGAAATTAAAAACGCTAAGAGTATACTAACACGGCTAACAAAATACAAAGCCAGATATACCTTTCCTTTTAGTTTAAATGACGGTGTAAAAGAAGATGTTATATTTGCTTTATTTTCTCGCTTTGGTTGGAAATATTTTTATCATAATTTAATAAAATAGACAATTTTATTACAAGTCAATAGACGGCACAATGGCACCGAATATAATTTTGTAAAAATGCATACGTAAATAAATCTTTATTAGATACAAAATGCAATTTACCATTCCCAACTAACTTCTCAAATACTTTTAAAGAATGATAAAACACTTTAATACTTCATGAACGCGCTAAATCTCCATCTTTTTGCGAAAAAAGAGTGAAATGTTATGTTTTCTTTTAGAAGATTATACGAGTACTTAAGATATATAGAGCGAACAAACTTTCGGCATTCCGGTACAGACTACCCAAAAATATATTAAATTATATCGATGTTTTCAAAGTACATATACATACACATATGGCCATTAAAATATGTACGACCTCTATAATCTGTGAAAATGTTTATTTTGCGATTTTATATGAACAAAATAGTCGATTTTTGTTAATATTTATTACCTGCAGCATTAGACTCAATAAAAAAAAAACCATAAAAAGTAATATTTTAAATTAATTAACTTCCTATGAGAAAAAAAAACTCGAAATTGTTTTGGCCATGAAAATAAGTACGAAAAGTAGATCCTGAAAATAAAAGGATTCTTAAGTCATTGTTCACAAAAATGCATTGAAACATTATTTTTAATGATATTATCTGATCTGTTGGGCATAGAAGAGATAATCTTGCGAACAGTGGAAATAGGGGTATCATGCAATATTTCCTGCACTTTTTGCCCCAATTGAGTTTTGTTTTGAATATTTTCTCTTTCAATCCTTGCTTTTAGATCTCCTCACAGATTCTCAATTGGGTTGAGAGCGGTGGATTGGTTGGCCACTTGATAAGACATTTTGCTAAACCCAACCACTCACTAACTTAGAATAGTGATTGGGGTCGTTACCTTTCTGGAAACACCAACGTAGTGGCATTTCCTCCTCAGCATAAGGCAATATGACATCTTCTAAAATTGTTTTGTAGACCTCCTTCGTCATTGTCTCTGAAATTAAATGAATGGGCCTTATGGAATGCCAAGAAAAACAACTTCAAACCATTCTATTTCTGCCACCATGTTTGATTGTTTTTTTTTCGTGTAACATCCATTAAATTCCTGACCATTGGGTCTGCCAACATTCCGCCCAAAACAAGTGTAAAAAAATACATAAAATGAAACAAAAATATTAATATTTAATGTTGAACTGCATAAATGTGCGTTTTAAAGCCTTTTCTCCTTCAAGCCTACTACGATGCGATATCTGGCCCTTTAACTACTAACACCGTCTACAGAAGATCATTAAAAAAAAAGTATTTTATATAAATCCCACACTCAAACAATTTAGGTGATTCTTATTTAACGTCACTATTTGATCCCAATGTGCAGTGATAATTTCATCATGCAGTTGAAAGAATAACGCCAGAGCAAGTAAATTTTTCAATGCGTCTATGTAATTTAGAGAAATTTCCATACTGAAAGAGAAAAAAGTCAACAATATTGTAATTGAAATTTCAAAAGTAAATGATTATTTCTTATATTAAGTGAAAATATTGCACAAATTTTAATTTTGCTATTGATTTACGAGTAGTTTTAATTTCTACTTTCTAACTTTTATCCTTTGAATTTCCAAATATCGCTTGTTAATGGATCTGTACACCACCAGGCGATAATAAAGCCTGTCATATACATATATACATATATTTCTATTATTTTATAAATATTCAACCAAGTTTTATGACTTTAATTTCTAGATTACTCTTCATAAGAAAATGTTTGTCCTTAAATAACAATAAATTGGCAAAAATTAATAAATATAAAATTTTCAACTTAATTTATTACCTTTCAATCCAACATAACGCTGCATGTATCAATAGATAAAACAAAAATATGTATTAAAAATTATGTTATTATGAGCAGTATGTAAAATTTTATATTTAAATATTATGTTATAAAGAAATAATGGGTATATTAAATTATTATTTGTAGTGAAACTGATATTCAAAAGCAGCCCATATTAAATAAATTTTATTCTTAATTAAAATGTGCAAATTTTAAATAGGCTAATGTTCGATAACTTATGTTTTATAATTATTATAATATTTATCACTATCAATTTTTTTTGTTTTTTTTTTCCAAAAACTTTACATTGTTAAAATATTGTAATGGGGAAATGAATCATATGCAAAGAGTACAACAATATTAAGAGAAATACAAAAACGTCAAATCATCCACTACAGTTATCGATAAAAAAATGAGTAACTATCAAGAAAAATTTTAAAATGTTCAACATAAAATTTACGTTTTGAACTTAAAATCTTTTATATGTTGACAACTTAGCGATTTATGCACAATGTCTGCGATTTTAAACTTAATTTTTGGCCGTATATTTTTCTTTAGCGTTTTTTAAATGAAAATAAGGAGACAACACTTAAAAAATGTAAATATTAAATATAAAAACTAATATATAATAAATATTAATAACAAAATCAGATAAATTAAATAAAAAAAAATTGTCTTGTAGTCTTGTGAAATGTAAATTATGTATGTATGTTTACAGTTTTATATTTGTGTCTTTCTGTCTTTTGTTATCCCTTTCTATCAATTTTATATCAATTAATGAAAAATAAATAAAGTGTCAGAAGAGCCTTAAAGTTAAATAAAATCTAAACTGCCATTGATTCACCAAGTTGTTTTTCAGTGACAGTTTAAGAAATGTCAAATTAGGTGCTATTTTGTAGGAGAAAAAGTTAAGGCAACATTAAATATTTGTAATAAACATACCGATACCAATAATAAAGGTTTTGCAATACTATATTGAAAGAAAAAATACTTATATTTGTTTAATTGGTGTATATATGCTTAACAGCTGTTATGGTTTGAATAACTGGAGTTTAAACGGTTTAAACAAAGCAGGTCAGTTATAATTTTGTGGTTGGCAAAAAACACTAAAAAGCACTGGACTTTATGTAACTGGAGTTAATGCGGTTTTAGTTTGAATTACCTGCATTACCATTTTTAACAAGTGGCAAGTGGCAAGTGAACAATAGTTCGGTTGCGCTCCACAATCGAGCCGTAAATTATAAAACCAGAATTTAAAGTTTAAACTATGAGCATCGTTGAACTACAACCCAAAAACTGGCTCTAAGTGTAAAATCCTAATTTTCCTTGAACCCGTATGCGTTTCACAGGGTACCGGGATAGATCTGTATGCTTTTGAATTTGATTTTTCTATGTATATAGAATTCCTAATTCCCTTGGAATGCTGTCTCATGCCCAATTCTTTCTAACCAAAAACATTACGAACTGAAGTGGATTTAATAATAACCAAAAATATACTAGGTTAGGTCGGCAGGATGCTGGATGTAAAGATAAAGAAAGGTCCCAGCCCACTTAAGTATGAATTATTATGGTCCCATTGTGATACTTGTTGTAAAAAAAACTTTCACGTGATGTAGTGATATGGACCTGAGTGTCTGCTAGGAATCGAACCTGAAAGCCCCTACTGGTAAACTACAGCAGTACTATTTAAACTACCGGGGCACCAGGACGTATGAAATTTTCTGAAAACTCGTAACTTTTGTTTATATTTCTTTTTTAAAAAGGAGACTTTTGTGTCTCAGCTTTGGGGGGAAGTGATGTACCAATTTGTATTTTACACCCTTCACAGGGTTGCACTGTACCCGGATGAAAAACTAAAACACTTTCCTGCTTTTCATTATATGAAGCATTCGTATATATTGTGTAATAATTTAAATGTTCATATGTTCTGTATGTGGTACCCGCTACACTTACACTACATATTAATTTTGAATTTCTCATTCACCCCTATCGCTAATAAGAAGTGAAATTTTTGTTCACGTAAAATTTCCATT
This sequence comes from Dexiosoma caninum, assembly GCA_963924685.1. Taxonomy (NCBI): domain Eukaryota; kingdom Metazoa; phylum Arthropoda; class Insecta; order Diptera; family Tachinidae; genus Dexiosoma; species Dexiosoma caninum. The sequence continues at coordinate 92,094,741 of OZ004725.1, forward strand.
CCCCTGGAGATGAAAAATGTATCTTGAAATTTAGGTGGCATTATTTCCGTTATCATTCTTAGAGAATGTTGAAAAAGGAAACATAAAAATGAATTAAAAAGCAAACCAATTTAACTTAAGTGTTAAATTGTTTTCTTATATATTCAGGGGCCAGTTAATTCGTCACCCGCATAAAAAGTATTGCATTTGAACAATAAAAATACCTGAATGAAAGAATTAACAAAAATGTGAAAATTAAAGAATTTTAAACATAAAATATATAAAAATAAGAGTACTCCAACAATTTAAATAAAATGCTTAGACTTGGAAGTATGGTGTACTAGTTGTTTAAGTTAATCCGCAAAAGAACTCCAAAATTCGGCCGCGATATCTTTATATATTTTAACAAAACATACTCTTGGTTTGTATTTTATTTTAACATGAAATTATTCAGGGGGATTTTTTTAACGATTGCAAATTTAGGAATAGGGGTGATTTTTTTCAAATTTATTGACAATGTCAAATGATTAGTGATAACACTGCTGTCATCAATTTACTTTTTGCAAACTTATCAAAAGTGTGAATTCGACCTGATTCGAATTAAGATAAACTTTGTTTGCAACAACAATATATCGTTACAGGGATCATACTCACAGTCAAAGTATATTTATATTAAATATACTTTGCTCACTGTCATGTTTGCCTACAGCTTTTCCACGTACAGTTTAACTTGCAAAAGTTCACTGACAAACGAATATCATGTTCGAAAGTCAAATGAAAACTTAAACTCTTAATTAGGAAATCAGATATCCTTAATTCATATATGGTCTTTATTAACATCATTTTTAGCACACTAATTTAATTTTTTATGAATTTTACATTCTGTCAGAATTTCTTTTCTAAAAACATGACTCCTTTTAATGACGGTTTATAACTTGTCCATTATATTATATTTCTTCTTATTAGAACAAATTATTTTACAGCTGCTAATTTGCCGAGATTACAAAAGATACAAAAGAAAAAGAAAAATAACAAGATAATAAAATGGAGAATAAAATGTAAATTTTTTTTTCACATTATACTAGTTCGTTTAACTTCTGCAGTAAAAAAATATTTAAATATTGTACATTAATAATAGTATATAATAATAATAGTTTACTGTACGGCCACCATATTTAAAAGAACTTTTACAAAAAGAACAAAAAATCAAAAATCAAGAGCAGATTTTTTTCTGCGTTTAGAGGTTCTAAATGATAATGATATACATACATACATAGATATGTATATGGTGGCTGTTCTCTACAACTACTAGTTATTTTATTTTTAAGTTGTTATCTTTAAAATTAATCATTCACACTACGCCTTGATAAGTTAGAGAAAATCTTGAAAGTCTTTAAGGGTATTCAAGTAATAAAATGTTGAAAAATAAACTTTTATTTATTTATTTACATTTTTTTTGTTGTTGTTAAGATTCAAATTATTTGGTTGAAAAACATGCATATTCATACATACATACATATCGTACAGAAAATGTAACTCTTAGTGCTTCTTATTTAGTTTATAATATCAAACTAATTAACATAAAAATTTTGCAGCGGTCTGCTGGTCAAAAAATGCAGAACAGAAATTTCAAATACAACAGATACAAAACATACAAAACATACAATACCCGTCTGTGATGACTTATAGGTCATAAACCCTTTCAACTAGAGGTTCGTTAAAACGTTGACGGCTTGGAAAATGTGTTGTATTTTAGCAAGCGGGGGAAATACAGCGGGTGTCATAGTAAATTTTCAAAATAAAAATCTAAACTCATTTATTAGAAAGCTGGTGCTGGTAGATTTTCAAAACATAAAACAAAAATTTGCTTTTAATTTATGACCATAATATGATTTTTTTCTCTTTTTTATCACATTTTTTTCCCCATTTTATTATTAGTATGTGTGCGACTACTGGTGAATGAATAACTGAGAATGAAATAATACAAAAATAACCTTTTATTTTGTAGCTGATTTCACATGATGTGCATTTTATTATATTTTTAATACTTCAGCTCATTTTGTGTGTATATTTAAATAAGTGTTAAACACCCTCAAATCCATTGGGCTGTTTCAATACATACAGTTTAGAGCAAATATAGGGCATAAGCTAAGCTAAAGCTAACAAGGTTCTATGAAAGTTTCTTAAGATTTCTTTCCTAGGGCATTATTTAAATCTCAGACTTCAGCGCAATATAAAACAGACTTATCTCGATTTTTTGATTGTATTTTTTTTTAAATTGCTGGTAGTCGACTTCACGAAACTTTACTCGAATAAAATTTACAGAGACAATTTTACATACATACGTACATATCGCTCATTTACCCAAACAACGTCATAACTCGAAAACAAAACTAGTTCCGTAAAAAACGTGCTGAACTTTTTAAATTTAGATACACTCAAATGGAGAAATGAAAACAAATTCTTCTGTCACGCGGTGAGTTTTGAAGCTATTTGAAGGAATTTTTGACAAAAGATACAAGCCGATATGAAAAACTATTCTGGATTATTAACTCAAAATTTTATTTTTTGACTTATAACGTTGTTTGAGTAAATGAGCGAAGTAGGATCCTTTTATTTATATTCAAATTGTGTTGTGTTATTATATGCTTTTCTTCCTTATAGCGTAAAGTTAAAAAAAAACAATGTACATACGTTTTTTCTATATTACGCCATCGATCTCGGATATGATTAAAATATGTTTAACTGCATACCCATAATGTCATACGATATCGTTCGTGCGCGTAATTATGTACATTCAAAACAAAAACAATATTTAAAATGATTTCTTATATGCTTAATTATAATTTGTCGTTTCGTTTCGTTCATTAGTATGTTCGGGATTTTCAGTGCATTTGGACCAGTTAACACCAACGATTAATCTGAAATTACGTCAAAACCCAAGATGGCGAACAAACTATCTGCCAGTATATTTCTGCACACCCATGATATGTTTATCTAATGAAAGTATTTGCACAGAAGCACACGAAAAACAAAATGACGTAACTGTAAATTCAAGATGGCAGACATTCCAAGATGACTGATATGCTGTGCGTCGACAATAACATGTAAAACAAAGACAGCACCTTAATACTGTGGATGTTATAAGATGGCGGTACAATTATATTTATTCACTCCCATGACATTGATAGGGCTTTTGTAGAAGAATATGAAGATAAAATGATGTCACTATAATTTCAAGATTGCAAATTTTTTATCCATCTCTATGCAACTGAATGAACTAAAATAAAGCATTGAAATTAATTATGTATTGTTAAATATGAAGTGCCTTATTCCGAAAATCAGTTTATGAAATTAGTTAAACTTTTTCAATATTGAATATTACACTGCTTTGGTATAGAATCATGCTTTCATTACAAACAAATAAAAGCTTAGTAAACAAAGATTAGTTTGTAGCCTATTTACATTGGCATTAAATCTAGTACGTACTAGATTTTGAGGAAAATCTACTTGTTTTTTACTACATTTCCCATACAAAACAAAATCTACTTCGTCACTATATTTTGGCATAATCTACTCAAAGTCTAGTAGTACTTAGTGATGTAACTATGTTTTTTTTTCTAATTTGTACTAATAAATACAACCAGTTATGTATGTAAAAAACAAGTAGATTTTCCTCCAAATCTTGTAGGTACTAGATTTCATGCCAATGCAAATAAGCTATAACTTTTGAAAACAATTTTTGGAAATTTTTCCATAATCTAGAAAAATATTTGTTCTGCTATAGTTTTATACTGCGCTGTTGTAGAGACACTAACTACCGCTCGTACGAAAATCAACGCTCAACGCTTTTAGCGATTTTATTCTTTAAATTTTTTTTCCAGAATTTGTCTCGCGTCTAGTTTTAATTTAAATCCATATACGAGTATGTACGAAAAACATCAAAACACATTATTTGAAAAAAAGGTTTCAACGCCCTGTACAATATACATAGGTATGTCCATATGTAAATAACTTGTGTTATTATGTACATATACCTTCGTAATTTAGAAGTTGCGATAACATTTTGATATAAATGAACAAAAAAAAAAACAAAAAAATAAATATTAACAATCAAACATGTAGTATTTTAGTAGATTTACTTTTTTTTAGGTTTCAGTTTTGAAGCCCAGCTTGTTCTCGTCCAATAACACTGGGTATGCATTCAGTATCTACTTTTGGGTTTACTATATACAGTAGAACTTCCCTTTAATGAATTTTTTTCCTGGGAAGAAAAAATCACTTCATTATATAGAAACTTCATTTAACAGAAATTATATTTTTCCAAGTATTTGAGTTTGTATTGTACTCTTCTATTTCTCATCCTCAACAAAACCTAGAAATACACTAAGAATTTAAAATAAATTATTTGGCACGTTAGTGCTCGTCTTCACAAAGGAACTAAATAGGTAAGGTCTTATTGTCATTTGTCATTTCTTCACCGAGCAGTTTTTTATCTGAATCTGCTAGTGTAGAAGTAAACCCGCTTGAGTTATGAATTCTCGATATAAAAATTTCGCTAAATTGCCGCAACTTTTTAAAAATATGATCATTCGCAAAAACGAACAATTAGCGATGATTTCTCGCAAGTAAACATTCACTAAAACTGACGAAAATTAAACTAAAATGCAAATGGAACATAAAAAAAAATATTACCGTTTTTTTTTATTTCTATGAAAGTGCGTGAGCATTAGACTATCAATTTGTAGGGTGGCTGTTCGAATTTCGCTTGACGCTATGAGAAGAAAAATTAAAAAAAAAATGATTTGAATAAAAAACGAAGTTACTATAAAAAAACAAAAGCAAAAAACATAAATGAGAGAACCTCTTTTTATTTTTAGCGAATATCGTTATAGTTTCGATATTGCTTAAGATTCGCTATTGATATATAATCGAACTTTCGGAATTGAAACATTTGCTGCCTCAAACTGAGCGACAGCTAAACTTTATGAGTTCTTTTTCGTTTCACTATCAATAGCCGTTTTCGAGTTTGATGGCGATATTACTTTCGTCTGCTGTGGTCAAGCGTTTTGTTTGAAATAATTCATTATATGGAGATAAAAATCCACATGAGTCAAATTTACACTTGCCAAATATACTTATTGTAACGAAAAAATTCTTTGTGGGGAAATTCTTTATAGGGAGATGAAATAATTCTAAATAGGGAGAAACAGATTATAAAGAAGTTGACTATAGAGAAGCTTGACTGTCAGTATATAAGTAGTAAATACATACATGTAGCTATACATATGTATATGTACGTATGCATATGTATGTATGTACCTATGTATATTTTGTTTTCAGAAGAAAAAAAAAATTATATTACGCCATAGAAAAAATGTTACGGTCGAGTTAATTTTGAAAACAAAAGAATTTTTATACACACATTTTAAGCTAAAAGAACATGTACAAAATATTCCTACATACTAAAAATAAATATAAATAATTAAAGCGATTTGTATACAAAAAAAAATTTATTTCGAAAAATACATATAGATACATACATACATATGTATCATGTTTTATTTAGTTCAGATTGTAAAAAATATCTGCTGCATACAAACGTACATATTGATATTTGATATAGATATTATATATTTATAAAATATGTAATTTATACTACTAGGTGTATTATTTGTATATGTATGAACATATGTTTTTAATTTCTTTTTAATAAAATAAAATTGCAAAATACAATGCGATCTTATATTCGAAAATATCAACAGACATTTGAAAATTCGAAAAGTTTTTTTGATAACTTTTCCTTTACGTTTTCCTGCATTTCCTCTCATGTAAGAAAATTTTCATTTCCATTAAAAATATTGAATCGTATGTTTGAACATACATAGAATCTATTTTCTTCAAAATTGTAACTTATATTAGGAAAATCTAATTTATGTTAAAAAATCTAACTGGGTTCTGTGAAATAAAAAAAAAAAAACGTTGAGTTATTTTATTGTTGATTATAGAGTCAGTGAAATGTCACCGGTAAATGTTCGAAAATTCGGCAACAACTGAGAAAACTTTATTATCTAAACGATTGATTGATTGCCATCGAGAGATATGCAATTTATTCACTAAAAGAGAATTTCTTGTTGAATACAGTCGAACTCCCCTCTAGGAAACATCTATATAATGAAGTTGTTCCTATTATGAATTGAAGACTGCCAGCAACGAATTTGAATTTTACTTTGAATTTTTCTTTACCATGAATAAATTTTGTAATTACAGCATTTTTGAATTACAGTTTAAACTCGATTCTTGTAGCAACTCGCTACTCGCACACCTCGCTTCTTTGTTCAGCTCAATACCTGCAAAATTTTTTTATTTTAAAATGCAATTTTTTTTATTTTTGCCATTTGCAATCTATACAGTGCACGAGTGTATTTCGAGTTTTGAATTGAATAAAGTTCGTTGAAGTCCCGCCGTATTATGAAACATATGACGAATTGAAATGAATTATGCGAGTTTAGATTTGAATTGTGAGCGATGCAAAATAGCAAAAGAAGAATTTTACAGTGCTTACAATACAAGAAAATAATAGAATCGAGTTTCTACTGTGTTTAAAACATTCATCTGTTACGCACACTAACAACACTGTGTACAGAGAGGAAGTAAAATATAATAAGGGGTTTCCCAAAGGTTGTAAATAAAAATAATTTAAAGCTAATGCCACACAATGCGTTACTTCTATATTCATTATATTCTATGTCAATAAAGCATTACCTGTATTGGTTAGAGTTTTTTCATTAACTAAGGTAATACGAACCTGTCTGGAGATGTATCGTCTCTAAATGTATTAGAAGGTTTTGTTGTTGGAGATAAAAAATGGAAGAGTATTTGAAATAAAAGTGGAGAAAATACAATTTCAATATAATCCATTGCATATTTAGAATAAAAATTCGAAATTAATAAAATTATGATTAAAGACTTTTTCAAACATTAAAAACATGGAGTTATCCATGTAGTAATCGATGGTCGCGATTTCTCTATCTTCAAAAAGTGCATTGAAAACAATTTTATTTTTTGTAACACTTTTATTTCCGCAAATTATTTCATGAATTATATTATTTCATGAATATATAAGTATTTACATACTTATAGAAATTCCCAAATTTAGTTAATAACTGCATCTTTTGTATAAATTGCATTTATTTAAAGCATTTATGGTTGGTACATTTTCATTGACACATTATGGCACAAAAATCATAATTACAGTCTATTGATTTCAAATTTCGTATAGAAATAAGTACACTTGTATAGGAGTTTTATGCGATTTTTTATTAGATCTGCATAATGATACAAGATACAGGTACAAGATTTCATATTTTAGTTCGATAGATATGAAATATGAAAAATATGAATTCAATTAAAATTTAATTTTAAAAACCTTTACGGCCATTTGCACAATGTCTGATTATATTACTTTTAACAAAAAATTTGCTAACTAGCGGTTTACTTAACAGTCACTATTTAATCGACGGTTGTTGATTTAAGTTTCACCATCCTTCAGTTGCTTAAGAACAGAATTCGGCCAAAAGTATGGCAATATTGTTTGCGTTTGCTTACGAATACGTTTGCGGAATAAACATTGAAAGTACTATACTGAAGGCAAATGGCGGAATTTTCATCGGAAACAAATTGTTCCAGCATGGAAATTTTTAAAACACAAACGAGACAGGTAAAATATTTAGATATACACATGTTAAAAAGTTTTTTGTAGAGCTTCTAATTGTACAGCAAAATTTCTTTTTTCTGTTTCAAAGTTTTAAAATTATAAGCATCGAAAGAATATATATGTTGGTTTTTCCATTTTTTTGAATCATTTTTTACATGTGTACATTTTTTGTATTTATCAATTACAATTATCTACGCATTGGTGTCGATTATATTCGTATTGCTAACTGCCACATTTGCTACGGTCAAATTTTACAGACAGCTGTCAGTTAAAATTTTTTTTCCTAAGCGTCTGTTAAAGTTCCAATTAAGTTTTAATCAGACATTGTAGAAATGGCCGTTAAATGTTAAAATCTTGGCAGTAATTATGGATTATGGATAATTTAAAATTGATTTAAAATCACTTAGATTATAAATTGAATCTAGAAATTTGGCACGAGTATAAATACGCGATATTTAAAATTTTCAGTTTTGCCTCACGGATACATTGTGGTTAGCCATTCGACGACTAACAACACCATTAAATATGTTTCCTAGAGCTTTTAATTTTGTACACAATTTTTCAAAGTTTTATTCTTGAAAATGCGGCATACCCCTTTAACTTTATATGCAACACATTGCGTGCAATATTGTTATTCTTTTATTCTGTGTTATGTTACAAAAGAAATGTAAATTGTGTCATATACGAGTATCTACGCGATACAAATAACTTAAGACTTTTACTACGCTTTCTTGTTACAGACTGTTGATTTTGAAAATGACAACACAAATAATAAAAAATAAATCAGTTAGCCTATTTATAGTTCTTCACTTGAATGGAATTTGTAAACCCTGAGGTCACTTGCACTTTTATTCAAAAACTCCTAATTGCGGTCAATAGGGTGCTCGGAAGTATGTACAATGTATGTATGTATATGTAATGTCGGTTATTTGTGCTAAAGTTTATAAGATCACTATTTTGTAATTAATTTTTATAAGGAATATCCAGAACAGTGTATTGTAGAATTAGAATTCCCTTATTATATTCATTTGTATAGGATATCTGAAAGAATGGTAAACAGATTTTACCTCATGTTATTAATTTACAAAAATTTTCCATTACATCGAACTTACAATTTTCATTAACCATGAAATGTGAAGTTGAATAAAATCATTTTTAACATTTAATGTCAAGTAACGCATGAAAAAATAACGACTTCACAAACAAACAAAAAATACTTTCCTCTTTTGAAATTCATTCTAAATAGTAAGTGCGACCGACCCTTTTAAAAAATACTCATGAACACCTGGATATTAATTTAACAACATGCTCCCATTAAATTTAAAATAATATTGCAAATGCCATTTTTAGTTCTTGATTCGAAGTGTATATTTTCTTTTAAGTCGACCAGATAATCAGAAACTTCAGGGATAGGAAAAAATCTAAATCACATTTTACTACTAAAAACCGTAACCAAATTAAGTTCCCACTGAAAATTTTATTCTCTGCATAAGATTGTTTTTTTTTTTTTCTTTTTGGAATAAATTATTTTTTATTTTATTTTCTCTTCCATGTTTTTCTTTTCATTTATATTACTGATGTAAAACAGCAAGTTTGGATCGTTCTTTTTCCAAAACAACTGATATGCGAATGTTGATTTTTTTTTTTTTGTTAAGTTTATACGAAAAAACGACACAACATCAATATTATGGAAATTTTATTTGAACCAAGTACAGTGAACTCCCGGATAATGCCAATTATATACAATTAATGTTGTATTTTTCTTTACAATTAATAACTAAAGTTTTTTTTTAATTATTTTTTGGAATAGTAAATCATAAGTACTGGGTGGGCCAAAAGTCACCAAGGGATTTAGAAATTTAATAACTTTTTCATTAAGTATGGAAAATAATGTCACTTAAATGATACCCGTTTTCAGCTTCGTAATTATGTGGTCGTTTTACGGCATTAAATAGCCAAGCATAATGTGGCAATAGGTCTGTTTTTTTACTTTTCTGGTAAATTTAGGTAAAATGAGAATAAACTGTAATTTATCTCAATAAGAGACAAAAATTAACAAAAGTACAGGAACGCAAAAACCACAAAATTTACAAAATCTACATGCATGCATTTCCAAATATAAATCTGCACACATGCATCCAAACATAAAACCACGATAATTTGGCTTACACATATCAATTAAAAAAAAACCAAATAATTTTTAACTAAATCATGAAATAAAATTAAGTGTTATTTGTTCATTACAAGTTTTTATATCTTGTATAAATTTCCTAAATTTTTCACTGTTGGGAAACATTTATTTTTATTGCATTATTGTTTATTTGTGAAACAGCTGATTGCTTGTTCTTCTTGCCCAAACTAGCGCGAAGACAAAGTACGGACTGTTTCGTACAAGAAAAACAAGAACCTAACTCGCTCAAAACGTGCCTCATTTACCCAATTTTTGTGTAAGAAAACGCTTTCTGATAGGTTTGGGATCCCACGGGTGTCCAATTAGAGTAAAAACGAAACAGAATTAATATAAGCAATTAGCAAAACAAAAAACAGTTGTTTAGAGAGAAAGAAAATAAAAATGCAAAACCGTAAAATTACTTTTTGAAATTTTTAAATCCCTTTGGAGTTTTTATGTTTTCTAGTGTTTTGTGCGCTGCCGTATGGTGACTTTGATAAAATGTGAATAAAGAAGATATATGGCAATGGCAGCAATTGATTTAATTGCGATAATTTTGCTTTTTTACGCAAGTTTTTGAAGAGTTTTAAAAATTAAAATAATACTTGTGCGAAATACGAGTATAAATAAACAAGTAATTTCTTTCCAAAAAAAAGTAGTTTTAAATAGTGTATGGTATGTCAAATTTCTAGTATGAGAAATTAACGATTTAAGTCCTTCTTAAATGAGGCCATTTACCCATAGAGGGTGCCAGGCCCGTATAACGTTAATGATTACTAGATGGCATTTCCAAAGAGTCGTGTTGCTTGATAGTGCAGCACTAAGTGGGTGGTAAACTCCATCTAAAACTAAATATAACCATGAGACCGATAGTAAACAAGTACCGTGAGGGAAAGTTGAAAAGAACTCTGAATAGAGAGTTAAATAGTACGTGAAACTGCTTAGAGGTTAAGCCCGATGAACCTGAATATCCAATATGAGAAATTCATCATTATGATTATATAATATTTGTAATATTATAATAATGGTGTGCATTTTTCTTATAAAGGACATTGTAATCTATTAACATATAAAAAATTTATCATAAGATTATTTGCGTTAAGTTTATTCAAATCATTTTGCTTGCAATTTGACATAGGATAAATGCATTTAATTTGATAAAGTGTTGATAGATTTATTTGTATATAGGGCTTAAATATTTTCTTGAAAATATTTTATAATAACATTTTAATTATTAATTTTTATGTTTATTATATGCTCTTATATGATTAACAATGCGGAAGATTCAGGATACCTTCGGGACCCGTCTTGAAACACGGACCAAGGAGTCTAACATATTTGCAAGTTATTGGGAATAAAAACCTAATAGCGAAATTAACATAACTTATATAATGGGATTAGTTTTTAAATCTATTTTATAGTTTATTAATTCAATCCCGGGGCGTTCTATACAGTTATGTATAATAATATTTATATTATTTATACCTCTAACTAGAGCATATATGCTGTGACCCGAAAGATGGTGAACTATACTTTACTGTACTTTACGAAATTCCGAACGGAATTTAAATATGTATATAACATGGCTGATATTAGACTTCTTAGAAAGATACTTTTAATTTAAATATATTTCTTATGAAAAATACCATGTTTTTGCGTTAGTCATAGACTAGTCCTACTCCTCTGCGGTCTATACTATACATGCATGTGTAGACTAGTCACATTTTTTGCAGGGTACTATTATACACAAAATGTATTAATGAAAAGTAATCAAAAACTGTCGCAGTCAATTAAAAGTAATGGCCAATCATTGTTTCATGCCAACACCGAACAAATGACATGTACATACATACATACGAGTACATATTTAAATATGTAGCTTGTATTTCATGAAATATTGGTATAAGGCACTCTCGCCTCTAGCACGTTTAAAGAATGTAAGTAATTTTTATTTTAAACAGTGATCGTGTATAAATTCATACTTTTGTCCACTCATCATACGAGTACACACATGTATATGCATGTATTATGTACATTTATGGGGGCTGTCACATGTTCACAATTATCGGTTTTGATAATCTCGATGTGTACTTTAGATGTTTTAGTATGCCGTATTCAAAAATCTGTTAGAGATCATTCTCTGTTATAAAATGAATAAGAAAAGTTATGATGGTTTGATTATGAGACTGTGTTAAATAGAGACCACAACTTGAAGCAAAATCGTAAAAAAATTATTTAATTAAATGAGACCACGAAAAAAGTAACGATAATAATGTCATTTAATTTCAGTTAATGCAACATTGTTAAAAAAATTACAAAGGTAAAAATAAAGAAATTAAATCATGATCATCAACCTTACGTCTCCATTAAAGGATATATCTACATATACATATATAAGAACATATGCATCTGCATATGCATGTGCTAGAGATCAACGGACTTATTAATTTTAGAGGTATGTTGTGGTGTTACCAAGTTGAGGTTTGAATTGTCTACTAACAGCTGTGGGGTACTGGATAGTTGAATAGTTTCTAAGTCTGATGTGTCAGTGTGATTCTCTTCAATGAATTACGTTAAAATATTCAACATTGCAATTTAAAACATTTGGTAAATGAAAACCTTAGCCGATTGTTCATATTCTTCAAATATCTGATCCGCCTAACCGTAACTTTGGTTTTTGTTTTTCAAATATCTTTTCATTAGCACAATGTATCTTTAAGATTTCTTTGTTGTTGAAGAAATATTCCAAATTGTGATTTCTATGTTTAATTTTCAAAGCAAAAGTCAGCGAACCATGAAAAGTTGAATAAAGCATTTCATAAAGCAGTTTTTTTTTTTCAAGTTGTATGTTAAATCCAAAAATTAACTGAACAACTTAGCGCTTGTTAATTAAAATATCTTTGGAGTAGAAAATAATTTCTTAATTTAATTGCATAATTTGTTTAAAATAATCAAACCCTAAAAACACTTCCATTAAGAAAAAAAAGCACTAATTAAATAAATAACAATGTGGAACAGAAGAACAATGACAATATCAAAAATTTAACTGTTACTTTTTTACAATTTATTGAATTCTTTTTTTTAGTACAGAAACTGAAAAATAAGGCTATAATTAAATTAACTGAATACCTTCTGAAAACATACATATTGGAATATAAAATTGACGAACCAAAATTTTAACCAATTTTTGTTAACATTTTAAAAGTTCTTTCAAAACCCAAGTAGAAACCAAAACGAACATTTTTGAAACGCACTAAATCAAATGAAGACCAACCACGTTTTTTGTTTCAACTTCAAAACCACATTTAGTTCTTGTTTTATTATACTTTGAAGAGAGATTTTTTTAACGATTTATTTGTAGATGTTTTTTTTTTTTTTTGTATTATTATTTTTTGTTTAACTTTATAATGAATACTTTGTGTTACTCATCACCTTTTGTACCCTCAATGTAGCGCATCAAATAATATATAAATCATTTGCCTGGCTATTTGTAAAGCACTAAATTTTTCAAGTCTGAATGGCTCTGACGATGTACATATGTATGTGTGGCTGTATGTGTGTGCATTCAGCAATAAAAAAAAAAATAAAAACAAAAAATAAAATGATCAAGCCAGGGTCTTTGGCTGTTTTGGTTGAACGCATATCTAGGCTAGTATATCTAAGATATTTGCACGCAAAATCAGTTTTTCAAAACATATTGAAAATGTTTACTACAATAAATGGATTAGAAAAAGTCTTATTGGAAAAATAGCCACACATACATAAGTACGTAACATCAATATTTTATGAAAATTAAGAAAGCAACTAAATCGGTTAAATTTCAACGGTTAACGGTTAAACTTCAATCAAACAATGGAAGTAAGTTCACGGTTTGTTCTTAAATTTTCAATCGTATTAATTTTCGAGTTTCCCAAATCATAAGAAAAATATATATGGAAGTTATGGTACTTGGATCTGAATTAGATTTTAAGGGAGAACAAATAATTCACATTTTTAGCATAAAACGTACGAAGGGAACTTTGTGGTTAACTGGGTATCAGATGCGGACGGGATCGCACTGATGATAGTCTGGGGATGGTCATATGGGTCACATATTATTGTTATGGAAGGACACAAAAAATCTGTTAGGCCGAAGTGTGTGGGCTTGGGCAGCCTACTGGTGGATAATAATAATAGTTTATTTTATATTTTTTATCCACCACAGTGAGCGTTGATTATGAATGTGTAGCGGCCTTCGAAAACAGCATGTTGTTCCATTCTGCTAGTGTTTGTAAGTGTGATTTAAAACTTTCATTCATTTAACTTGTTCCTTAGTAAGACGGACCTACATCCGACCGAAGATGGAATACAACTCTCATGTATGGGGCGGTGCTTCAAAGAATATTTTGAAGTTACTCGACCGTGTACAGAAGAGGGCGAAGAAACTTGTTGGGTACGGTAGGGTAGCCAACTCGATTGACTCTATTGAGCGTTGTCACAATATGGGATGCGTTTCGTTGTGCAATCGCTTCTATAATGGGATGTACTCTGATAAAATCAGGTAACTTGCTCCCGAAACCCGGTCATTCCTGCGCACAACACGTTCATCATTAAGTTTATATCCATTTGTGGTTGATTTGGATGCGAAACGCACTACGCATTACAGAGGAAACTTTTTGGCCTAACATCGCGTATGTGGAACAAACTCCCTACAGAGGTCTTTCATGTCACTTTTGACATGGGAAAATGCAAATCAAATGTCCATTAATACTACTCCCTCTATCCTCCTTTAAACAACCGAACTTCCTATTTCCAGCACAATGCATCGTATGTGTAGGGGTCATCTCCTGAGTGCTGGACCAAGATAGAAAAAAAAACAATCATCATCTAGAGTTTTCGAACGTTATCCTGATTATAAATTAATTTTATATTTAACTGAACTGGAAGAAAATGTGCCCAAAACAACAAATATAAATTATAAAACATAAATATTGATAATACTATATATTTAACACAGTCAAAACTATCGGACAATTACTTACACATTAATGAGGGAGAACTCTTTTTCACGACGGTGAATGAACAAAAATGTTTATGGACTATTTTTATAAACCAAAATGTACAAAAATTGTGTTTAATAAATTACTTCTTCACTTTTTTAAGTAAAAAATTTAAATATGTGAAAAATGATTTTATTCTTTGAAGACGAATTCCTTCAAAGATTCTTCAAATTTATCTACGAGGAGAAACCAACACTAATAATAAACTGCGAACATGTAAATTTAAAAATGGATGTATATGGATGGTATGGTTTCGAAATCTTCATAATACGAGTAAAGTGTCAAAAAGCATAAAGTCATTCACATTATAAAAAATTCCAGTGAAAACAACAACAAGCGCGAAAACGAGAATGAACTTTTAAAAAAGAACTATCCAACTGTCACAGCTGGAAGAAAGCGAATGAAGGGACATAAACAAAACCACATGAAAAATTAAATTAATTATCACTACAATACAAGAATTAAATAAATGTGTTGAAGTTACCAATTTTAAAATAAACATTCAGATATTTTATCACAAAGCGCTCAGGAGAGGGGAGTATTTCATGCTGGTGATGATGTTTCTGTAGCTGCTGTTGCTTTAACAACTGCATACATTAAAATTCACTTTAAAATGGACCGACCGTGATGTCAGATGACTACCTTAATTAAGTCAGCGAACATTTTTTGTTATAGTTTTGAATAATAAAAATATTAAATAAACTCAAATTAAAACACATACATTCAACATGTTGCTCATGTTGTTTCTGTTTCTGTTTCTGTTTCAATGTTTTGTTTTGTTACTTATTTATTTATTGTTTTTTTTTTCTTTAATTTAAATAATGTTATAAGGCCATAAGTGAAACTAATTTTAAATTAATTTAGATTAGATACAACTAGACTATGCGTCAATAAATTAAGAGCGGTTTTATAATAAATGAATGTCTTACTGTTTGTGCAAGCAGTAACATTGACTACAAGGGATATACTGTTTCGATAAAAAAATTATAAACAACGCTGTTTTCAAACCTACGCTGGCGCCATTAATAAACTGTTTGCTCTCTCCTTCTTTTTTTTCAATGGCTGATTTTCCCTTTTTTATTTTAAATAGAGCTTCTTAAAAATTAATATTGTTATGGTCGATTATTATAAATCTTGAAATTTTTAACACACGCACAATCGATTATATTTTTGGTATTCTAAATAAATGTTCAGCGTCTTCTTTTTTCTTCAACGCAACTAATTTCCGTTTCAATTTCAATAACATAAATAAAATTTTATTCAAATTAAATTAATTGTTTATCCAAACAAAGTCATTTTCTGCTTGTTGTTTGGAATAAATAAAAGTTTTTTTTTGATTTGTGAAACCTGCTGTTTTCGAAGTTTTAGCACCCTACTTTGCAGTTACTAAAGGATGACTCAATAAAAGCGGGTCGGTGTTGAAAGTTAATGTTTTCATGTCAAAAAAACGAAAATTTATTTGTTATTTTAGATAATAAACAAATAAGCGCCATATACAGTTAAGCATCAGACACCCAAACCGGGGTATTTTTTTTTCTTGGACCACAACTCAGGGGAAGTCGGAACTAGTTGGAAATAAATAGTGGAGGTTCCATTCCCCGTCAGACACAAATTTTTCTAATAGGTCTATGGTAACAGCGATCTCCTTTGAGCAATAAAATGTCGGCGCAGTAAAAAAACAAATAAAATGGTTCTACTCCCTCGTAAAAATTTATGCGTCAACATTACAACAGCAACTCTCTTCAAATTGTTTAAAATTCCAATTAAAATTTTATAATTGCCGCAAAACTAAAATACTTACATACTACAGGGTGCCTGGTAGCAGATCTATATTTTCAAACTTAAATAAAAAACGTAATAATTGACACAAAGTTTTATTAAGAGCATTGAACGATGGAATGGAAATGCGGATTTTCTTTTAAAGAGTATATCATCCAGGTCCTTCAGATGCTTTTTTAAAATTTATTGAAAGTCCCAGTGAGGCTGTTCTTTTCCGTATTGAAAGTCGCTGAGTTTCACGTAAACTGCTTTCAACCAGTTCAATGTTTTCGGGAGTCCTTGAAGATCGATCATGGGGCATCATTACCGAAGCAGTTGCGCGGAATCTCTGCACCCACGAACGAATTAAATTTACTCTCGGTCCATCACTTATTCGCCGAATACCGAACTTTATACAAAATTGTCGACGAGCAATTACATAAGAATCATTACTCTTAAAAAATGTCTCCACAGCGAACGCGCGATGCTCACTCGACGACTGCGACATCGTGACTGACAAATCCAGACAATCGATAATTCCAACGGCGTCAACCTCCCACCGCACCGTTTATTACTTTTTGAAATAATCGTATTTGAAAATATAAAATTGCCACCAGACACCCTGTATAATTGGATGTGATCTAATGAAATCAGAGTATTTGTGCCCGACGACGCGTTCATCACTAAGAGCGCATCCATTTGTAGTCGATTTGACATTGAATCGCCACTACATATTACAGAGAAAGCTAATTTTTTGGCCAAAGAAAGTGTAGTATATGGAATAAACATACTGCTGTCACTTTTGACGTGGGTGGGCTCAAGTCGAATGTCCATAAACATTACTCCCTCTGCCATCTCTCCCAAAATCGGTTTTCTTAGTTTCAGCACAGTTCATTGCAGGGTCTTCATTCAAGGGTCTTCCCTTGAGTACCAGTTCATGTTTCCTGTCACGGTGGGAATTTTTCAACAAGATCCAAAGTTCGGTGCATTTTCTTCTAAACTATTAATCACCGCATGTTAATAAAATTGGATATCTGCCACTATTTCAGTACTTCATTAACAACTTGAATTTGTCTTATTGCAGAACTCTTTTTAATATACTCGTACATACTCATTTACAGGAGCGGAAATTTATACCTCTATATTCAGCAAAACTGATGTCTAATAAAATCAGGAAAAAGCAGAGGTATTTATGTGGCTTTAAACGTGTAAAGC
The DNA here is from genome assembly GCA_963924685.1 of Dexiosoma caninum. Classification (NCBI taxonomy): domain Eukaryota; kingdom Metazoa; phylum Arthropoda; class Insecta; order Diptera; family Tachinidae; genus Dexiosoma; species Dexiosoma caninum. The sequence continues at coordinate 92,112,619 of OZ004725.1, forward strand.
CTATACAAGAATTCTGTTCTGGCAGTCCTTGGGCCCAACTTTGCAGTTCACGAAATTTTGTGTTTTCAAGGTCTCTTAAATTTTATACGAACTTCCGCAAGTGATTGTATTTGGCTTTTAGCATATTTAATTATCCAAAGTCATTGTCATTCATTTTATCTTAAGAAAATTAATTCAAAAACTTGCTACATTAGCCAGCAGTTCATTTTATTCTACACTAATCATTTTCAAATGAACTTGAAAATACGGCAACGGCTTTCCCAATATCTAAATCTAAAGAGTGATAAAATTTTTTAATTTTCCTGTAGCCTATTGCCAAAGTCGTTCAATATTTCCAATTAATATGTAAATATTTATATTTAATTAATACATATTGGTAAAAAAAAATTGTATTCGAAGAAAAAAATTTTGACACACGCCGGATATGGCCAAAATGAGACACAAAAAAATAAATAAACCGTTGGAAGATTTAAAGAAATAAAAAATTAATATAATTAAAAAAAACAAATGTCATATTATGAATGCAGCTAATGTACTTCGCTTAATTCTCAGGCACATTTAAAGAAAACTACTTGTACTACAACTTCTTCAATTCAAGTAAAAATTCAAGACATCCAGAAATAAACAATCGAATACGCTTTCTTATGTTATTTCCCCAATATTTTTGAATATCCGGTAAAAATCAATTGAAAGAAATAAAATTGTTGAACTTACCACTGTGATGTTGCTGTACTCCTGGTGTTGTTAAAGCTGTCGCTGTTGCTGAAATGGCTGACGTTGATGTTGTCGATGTATGAAATTTTGTTTCTGTTTTATCACCTGTTGCTGTTGCTGTTGTTATTATTGTTGTGGTACCAGCCGTTGTTGTTGAGGACGCCCCTGACGCTGATGTTGTTGAGAAATCTTGTGGTGTTAAACGACTATTTGTATTGTTGTTGCTGTTGTTATTACTGGTGCTTAATGCATTTCCATTATTGTTTGTGTTGCTATTGCTATTACTTGCATTGGCATTACTGTTACCGTTACTGCTAAATCCTAATTGATGGTCCGATCCACAGACCGATGATGCAGTTGTTGTTCCTGACACATACGTATTGCTGGTATTTACAAGACTACAATAATCGCTAGGCTTTTCGCAATCTGAAATAGAAGCAATAAAATATATTTATAGGATTCCGAGTACGCATAACGCCAAGGTTAATGAGAAATTCCCTGACGCCATTAAGGAAGAGTTGAGTAAAATTTTAACATATGAATTTCTTCAGTTCATATTTCTTATAAAACTATTTCTTGAAAAAACTAGAAATGTCTTCCACTTTGCAATGAGCAAAACTTTTGAGTACGAACTTTCGAAATCTTCTAAGAGCGCAGCATCGAAGCCCTAAACTAACATAAGTGCTAAGGAAAATCGAATACGTAAATTGTTTTCAGATTCCCAATACAAAAATAGTTCAACAGGTATGAAAATTATAAACATGGAAGTTGAGTCCTTCGTTTCAAAATCTTGTACACACATTTCAAATAAATTCTCTTAAATTTTTTTCGCTGCGTGAAATAAAAAATTAAATAACTTTATAATTAATAAATTAATTTTTTTAAGAGGTACAACATTGAGGAAAATAATACCTACTAAGCAATAATTACTGTAGTATGTACATTCTTATTTGGAGAACGAACGGTTTGAGGTTTCAAAATCCAGATAGATTCTTATAAATAACAGACAGCTGTAGGACAACTTTTTAATTTTTAAAGTACACAGAAAAAAATAAAACTAATTTTAATTAAAAATATTGTAATAAGTTATATTAAAACTAATCAGATTTTTACCTGTGAAGAAAATAATACTATCAATTAAATTATTAATGTTGACTTGAATTAATTTTCAATTAAATTTTTGATAATAAAAATTAAAAAATTAACAAATTCTTATATATCTATGTTTGTTATATGATTTTGCAAACATTTTATTATTTGATTTTAAATCTATTTAATTTTTCTAAACTTTTTTTAATTAATTAATTATTTAAAAAAAAATTTTAGTAGTGAAAACAAAATATTTGCTTTCAATTCCTATGCTTATTGGATATTAATTTCTATTTGCATATCGTTACCAAAATAAAAATAGCAAAAAAAAATTATTTATTTTTTTAACACAAACATTTTTTTAAAATTTTAATTGAATTGATTAAGCTTTCTATTGAAAAAATATATTATTCTAATTAAAGGTGCTAATTAAAACTAAGAGTGAAATTTGTTTTCTGTGTAAATTTAGACGTAGGAGTATTTTTTACTAAGCACAGAAGACATTTCAATAGTTAATCACTTTGAGGCAATTTAAAGCTACTGCACTCTGACACAGGATTCAGATAAAGGTGAACACCTTAACTAGTTCAGCCAACAGCATTAATAAATTGAATACTCGTATGTATTAAAGCAACTATTATTGAATTAAATCCACTTATTTTTATGTAAAAATATAAATGTTATTAAAAATGTAGTTCTAAATTCTGTCCTAAAAGAAACAATTTGACAGATGATAGCCTCCGCTTAGCAGTGGTGCTAACTTTTTCAGAGCAAAACCCATGGTTCGTTTATAAAAACGCAATACAGAGTACTAAATGCAATAAGTATAGATTTCATTTCATTGGGAGATATCTGCCCAAATTAAATCATTCGCTATCAACGAATTCTCAGAACACTTAAATAAACTTTAAGTGGAAATGTTTTGAAATTTTGTTCGATAGCATGTCATACTGTTTTTTCAAACGAACGAAAATGCTTTAAAATTTGCACGCTACTAACATACAAACTCGATACAATTTTATTTCGGTTCGAATTGTAAAGTACGAGTACACCACCAGTTTTTTAATAATGTTTTACATAGTAAATGCTTATACACTTAATTATATTTGTTTATATTAATAAAAAATTATACTCTTTGTTTAAAGCAAAAACGTTTTCATCTAATTCACCGGGTCATCAAACTGTTTAATAAAACATTTTTATTTAATTATTAATTTATTTTTTAAAAAGTTCAAAATGCTAAATATTTAGTGCACTTGCAAAAGGTATTAAAAGTAAAGCAATTAAAAGTGAAAAAGTACCAGTTCAGTGCCTTTTTTATAAAAGCACAAAAAAATTGCGCGCTGCGAAAAGCAGTACGTTAGCATCTACTTCTGGCTACTATTGTAAAATTTCACAGAGAAAATTATTTCCTTAAGTTTTCCATAAGTCTGAGTTTAGACGGGTGAACATTTGGAAGGGAAGCATTTGGTTTAGTAGCATATTACGAGTGGGTAAGGGAACATCGTTCTTGTGTTCAGTACTCGGCGATACCATTTGTTTGCATTTTATTTGCTTACAAAAAAAAAGGAAATAATAACAATAATAATGAAATGTCGCCGGCAACATTTTCGCCTGTGTGAAGGCGAATGAAAAAACAAAAGATAATACCAGATGTTTTGCTTCCAAATGTTTGCTTGTCTAAACTTGGACTAAAATTGCAAAAGTCCCTTTAAATTAATATAGTATTTTAACTTTTTTTAATTTAATTATTCAATATTTACCACAATAAAAATTTTAAATAATTTCCAAGTCTCGGTATAATAAAATAAATGAGTAGCTAAAAATTGATTTACCTGGAGAATAAATTTTTGCATTTACCCATAAACCCAACTAATAAATTAAATTTACCTTAAAAAATATTGATTGTAAAAATATTAAACTTCCTGCTTAACTCTTCTATAAAGTACACACGGACATTCAGCATTCATCTACTTTTTAAGCAGCAATAATAAATCATATTAAAAAAGGTGTTCGTTCGTTCAATGCAAGGAAAACTTAAAACGGAAAATATTTCATGTAAAAAATTAGATTAGAAAGACGTCTATCCTGAGTGTGGTAGTCAAATTGGACATGACATTTAGTGTTCAAGCAAAGTCAGTTTGTACACTCAGTCCAGTAATTGTTTGCTTACTTATTCAAAAACTTATATGCCGGCTTGCATTGCCTGAGAATAGGATATTCAATCGATTAACCGTTTATCGGAGCAACGAAAAATATTTATAATTTAATACCCCCGTAACTAATAGATGTAGACGGGGGCTAAAATTCTAAATATATTTTATTCCACACAAAAAATAAGCAGACAGGTAAAAGTACCAGACTTTTTTGATATTTGTACTTTTGAGGTTAAAATTTTAGCACTTTTTTATACCTCTTCAACATATGTGTGTATGTATGTTCTAAAGAAAAATATATTTAAATTGTATTCCACTCTACTTAAGAAAATCTTAAATGTGTTTTTCCACTTTCCGAGATTCGAACATATGTAAAGGGGCAAATTTTAGTACTTCCCTCTATAAATATTTTTAATATACATTGATATTTTAGCTCTTTCAGGTTAGGTGGTCAGTTATCTAACCACCTATTGTTGAATGTTTAAAACATGTTTTTCGAAATATCTATTGAGAAAATGTCTTAAATTATTTTTTTTAAATCATCGCTGATCGTTTATTCCGAAGTTTTACTGCAAGGGTGCATTAATTTAAATATGTGGCAATTTTTTGTTTTAAAATTTGGCTGCAGACACCAAACTTTTTTTTGAATACTTTCTATGACAAGCGCAACGATGGTTAGATAACTAACCACCCTATTGAACAAAAAACCTGAAGTGCTAATTTCTATTTTTCTATTCTTATATAATAAATAATAAAAAATGAAAAAAACATTAAAATAAAAACATGTTAATTAAACTAAAAATGCAATGGTTTTGTTTAAAAAGTTATATATGGAAAACCGTGGCTGAAAGAGTTAGATGAATATTTTATTATGGGTTCAATGGGGACAAACAAGCACCAAAAAAGATAACTGCGTTCAAATGCACTTTTTGCAAAACAATTTTCATAAAATTTTAAGTACATATATTATTGAACTGATATAAGTAAGATTAGTTATAATAAATAATTTCTAGATATTCATTTCATTTTCAAATTACTAAATACTAAATGCAAACGATGAATTTAAAACGAAAACTCGACTAGTTAATCGGATGGTTAACCGATTAAATAAAAACCCTTTCAATTGAAGTCTCTAGCAGAGAAAGAACGAGTTTAAATATTGGACGCAAGCAGAGAAAAATATTGCTTACATACACATACGAGTATATTTATTTTATTTAACTTCCAGGGATTCTTAAATTTTGTGTCAATACTAACGAGCCAGAAAGCATGCTTTTTAAATTAAATTTAGTACGTCCCAAAAATACTTTAAAGGGTATTTTTTATGTACCTTTGTAAAAGAAACTATTCTAAGGAATACAGTAAAACACGGTTATAACAAACTGGAAGGGACTGCACAATTTAGTTCATTATAAACGAAGTTCGCTATATCAGTAGTAAAAGAAAATAATATTACGTACATTTAAGTATTTATTAATATATACATATTATTATGATTTTATACAATTAAAATGTACAATTATTCAAAAACGAATCAATTCATTTACTAAACAAAAACAAAAATTTATTTATATACATATAGATAAAGTAAAAATCAAAATAATTGAAGGTACATGGCTGTATTTGGATAAAAATCTAAATTTAAATCCTTTGCTAGAGATTCTGCTTTTCTTTCCATAAATTGGAATATTTTGAGTCCGACATTTTGTAAACCATACCAAAAGCGCCTGTTCTAGCGCAAAGCGAATCTTTTTACTGGAGTTGTTTATGTAGTAAGTGCAAAAGATGTCTCTAATTTTTTCTTCGTTTTTGATAATTGTGAATAATTTTGGTTTTAGTATTTTAAAATGTTCACATAAATGTTTGCTTTTTCAATTTCACGAATAATTTGCATTTTAGTTTCAATTGATAAAGAATTTCTTTTGGATATTTTGTTTTGACATTTGCATATGATAACAGCTGGTTAGTTTGTTCGTTTTATGTGACTGTGAAATTCTGCGTTTATTTTAATAGATTGAGTTCGAGTTTAACGTTTTTAAAGATTTGCAAAAATTTTTAGAGTGCGTTATAAAAGTATTTGTTTACATATGTATTGAAGGGTACAGAAAAAATATGTTAGCTATTAGGAAAGTTCGGTATAACCGTGTTCTTTATAAACGTAGTAATTTGCATGAAAAAGAGTTCGTTACCACCGTGTTCGCTATAAACGTGTTCGCTATAAACGTGTTTTACTGTATATTATTAAATAGTATATTAATTCGAACGATATTTTTACATATGTAATTAATTAAAATGGACTAATGATCGAAAACATATATGCAGTCAAAATTACATGTTATAATTGACAAGAGACTAACTAAATGAAAGATAAAAAATTTTAAGTCAAACTGACAAACGCTAGCAGAAACTATTAGCTTTATATATTTATTATTTCTTAATAATAGATTAATTAAATGTTGGCGGAAAGGACATGCCGATATTATTGCATTCAAAAGGAGACAAGAACCACGACACTATTGCATCTTTGCTCTATACCCCTCCGCTTTTGTACCATTGCACCAATAAAACCATCTTTTATATAATTTTTTTTTAATTTTTTATAATCTTTATTAGTAAACTGTATTTAAGAGATCAGATTTTTATCAATAAAAGACCAACAAAACAAACTCCAGTATTCTGTTAAACTTTGTTTAAGTTTATTGTTTTGTTGTTTTTTTAATAGAATAATCTTTATAAATGAAATGAATTGATAAAGAATTAATTTAACATTTATTTCAATTTTAAGATCCTTTTCTAGAGATCCCCATTAGGAGGGCATTTGGAAAACTCTGTCTACTGTCATCGCCCAAATACATACATACATACATATTTATGTAAATATGAAAAACTTCGTTAATGGGTTTGTACATAAGAGAGTTCTAAAAAAACTCTCTTTTAAAACTTCAAGGCGTTTTTTGCGATTTTTGCTGAGCGTAATAAGGCGCGTGGTTGGTAAGAAAAGTACGGTCAGTTTTAGTTACGCCAAAAATAAAGAAAACAAAATAGCAAATGCAGTTTAAAGCAAACATGTTCCGCATGCTGGGAATTAATTCAATAGAATAACGACATCAGCAGCAGTATTAGAGGAAGCATAATCAGCAACTATGGCAAATAGCACCAGTAACAGAAATAGACATTTTAGCTGATGGTGATTTTGTTACCTCGAAGACATCCGCTTTTAAGCTGATTTTCCGTTCTATTTCTCAACTTTTTTTGTGCAAGTGTTTGTTATTTTATCTCATTTATTGAGTATTTTTACTGTTATTCGCACTAATGGTCTATGAAATAACAGCAATTTTCCTAATAATTTTATTTACCATATCGATACATACATACATACATATATGTATGTGTATAAAACATCAAAAACATATAATAAACATATGTGGTATGATGTGGCAATAGAAAATAAATATCTTTAATTTTTGCATTGTCTTGGACCGGTACTTAGGTGATCAACCACCGAACATGCAATGTAGTCCTGGAACTGGGAAATAAGGTTTTGGGAGAGGGGTAGCAGTATTTATGGCCAAAAGGAACTTTTGGTTGAACAATAATTTTAGATCTGTTGACTTAATAAAATATTTTAAAAATGTCCTTCAAGTTTTTAAAAGTATCATTTGCACTTCTAACAGTCAAAGGGTGGCGATGGCACGATGGATGGTAGTCTGCACGTTGACTACTAAACCAAAAACAGACCTGGGTTCAACCCCAGTTTCAGACTAAAATTTTAAAATAAAAATAAACATCTCACATTTTTCTGATGTGCATTAGTATGTCTTTGTGTGTCAGTTGTTGTCGGAAGGTTTCAGTGGCGAAGGCATAGTCACTGGTCACTGAGCAATACCGGCTTCAGCTGATAGCAATCCTCAATCACATCAGAACGCCCTCCTTCGTCGATATTGTGCAGCACCGGCGAAGTAAAATAATAATAAAAATGGCTACTAAACCGAAGCTACAGCGGAGGGAGGGTGTCGCCGTTGGAATTATCGATTGTGCGAATTTGTTAGTCACGATGTCGCAGTGGTCGAGTGAGCATCGCGCGTTCGCTGTGGAGACATTTTTCAAGAGTAATTTTTCTTACGTAATTGCTCGTCGGCAATTTTGTTCAAAGTTCGGTATTTGGCGAATAAGTAATGGACCGAGTGTAAATTTAATTCGTTCGTGGGTGCAGAGATTCCGCGCAACTGTTCGGCTATGAATGCCCCACGATTGATTTTCAAGGACTCCCGAAAACGTTGAACTGGTTGAAAGCAGATTACGTGAAAATCAGCGACTTTCAATACGGAAAAGAGCAGCCTCACTGGCACTTCCAAGAGCGATTATTCATGAAATTTTAAAAAAGGTTCTGGATGACATACTCTTTAAAAAATTAAATCCGCAATTCCATTCTAACATTCAATGCTCTTAATAAAACTTTGTGTCAATTATTATGTTTTTTATTTATTATTATTTGAAAACATAAATCTGCTACCAGACAACCTGTATCATCGGCCTTTATCTTGTCTAAAAAAATTCATGCAAATAGCTTCAGAACTCACCTCGTGACAGAAGAATATTTTTTTTAATTCCCCATTAAGAGGCATGTAAATTGAAAACTTTCGTACGTTTTTTACAAGACTAGTATTTTTAAGTTGTGTCACTATTGAAGTAAATGGGCGATATGTACTTATGTATGTAGATATGTGATACACATGTATAGCTAATCATTCATTGCAATGAATGTATATTAATTGTTCGTTATACGGGGTTTTCACTATAATATATTTTAAAAATTCTAAACAATTTCAAAGTCGTGTAATTAAGTTTCTTAAATTTGTTCTTTAAATGGAAGGAATAATAGAAAGAGCTCTGGTAATTACAAGTCATAAAATGAGACATGCTGTCCAGAAAGACATAAAATAGTTGTATCTGACTGACAAAACCACGTAAGTTCCCATTATTATTGTCCACTTACACTTGTACTGAATCTCTTTAGTAAATGATTTCTGTTCTGCTTTATGTTTTGGGACGATTATTAACGAGAATTATCAAATTGGTCAGGTGCAATCATTAATAGCTGAATGACTGAATGAAAATATGAATGAATAAGTGACAAAATAGCCGATGGCGCCTATAATTTGTTAATATGCTTGAAACGTTTGAACACTTACATACATGTTTTACACTATTTATAATTATTAAAAAAAGAGACAAATGAATAAAAGTACGTGTGTATGTGTCTTACTAAGTAAATAGACGGCATTTAGGAATATTTAAAAATTAAAAATGCAACAAGTGCGATAGTAGTCTGCTTCATAATCTAACACAATTCACTATTAACACAAGAATTAAATGAAAATAATATTTTCTATTCATCCTCAGCAACTAATTAAATAAAACAAGTTAATATAAAATGGCATACCTTTTTGTAATATATCTAGATGTTCCCATAGTATGTCACCGGTAAATGCTGGTGTTATGGCTAAAAATTTATCTTTTCCTAATTCAATTATATCACGGCCTTTCATTTTTAAAAACGGTTCATGATTCATAGAAACCAGTGAAAATTCTTTTATTGCCCAATTAAGCCAATATATGACATGTTCCTCAGTCCATTCGCGGGGATCTACAAAAATTACACAAAAGGAAAAAGAAACAATAAAAATAACTTAATAAAAATAAAAATTTCAATTTTTTTCTTATTGATGTACAAATAATTTAATCATATTGTTTGTTTATGTTGTTGAAAAACGACTTTAACCGCTCGTCTGTTTTTCAAACAAGAAGGGGAAAATTTTCAACTTCCAAAAACATTTGTCTCACTGTAATTTTATTATTTTTTAATTATGGGAATACAGTAATTAGTTTACAATAATAAAAAAGGAACATAAAAGCGTCCAGAGGCATTAGAAATAAATTAACTGGCAGATGACTTTTTGCAGTTTTAGTTCACACTAAATCGCCAAATAATGTATTTTAAAAAGGTATAATGGACATTTTTCCTGCTTCTTAAGTTTTCAAAATCTATATTATATCAAGGAGCATCTTTACAATACGACCTTTTCTTTGAAGGTACTTTCTTTAAAAGCCACTTTTCTGAAAAAAACTTTTTTAAAAGAATTTTCTTAAAAGTTACTTTTTTGAAAGCAACTTTTTTAAAAATATAAGTTTTTTTCAAAAGGCACTTTTTAATTAAAGGTAGTTTTTTTAAATCGTACGTAAATATACGTTTTTAAATACTACTTTTTTAAAAAGTGCTTCTTTTAAAAGGTCCTTTTTTTAAAGGTAGTTTTTTTAAGGTAGTTTTTTTAAAGGTACTTTTTGTAAACGGTACTTTTTTAAAAGGTGCGTTTATTAAAAGGTTCTTTTTTTAAAGGTACTTTTTTGAAAAGGTAAATTTTTGAAAAGTTAATTTTCAAAAAGGCACTTTTTAAAGTTACTTTTTTAACAGTGACTTTTAAAAAATGTTTCTTTTTTAAAGATACTTTTTAAGGAGACTTTGTACAAGCTAGTTTTTTGGAAAACGCGATTTTTAGAAGGTCTTCCTCTAAAAGGTAGTCTTTTTAAGAAATATTTTTGAAGTAAAATTGTCAAGTTTTATATTACCATTTCATCTTGATCTGTACAAAACTTACCTTTGGTTATATTGCAGTTCTGTACTTCTTTTTCCCAAGAAGCAAAAGAGGCTTTCAACACTTCGGCCACTTTGCGATTTGTTCCGGGCGTCAGAGGAGGTATTTGTGTAGGTACATCTAAAAACCATAGAGAAAATAATATCAATTCCAAATATAGTTTAAGATACTTAGAGTATATAATACACTGCGATAAAAAATGGTGTATACACCAGCCTGCACTACCAAAACTATCTAGTACTGTTAGTTAATTGAATGGCATTGAATTTTTTAGATGTTCCATTTCAATTTTGATATTTTATACAGATAGATAAATGCTGTCTTAACTTTTTTTCTTGGACAAGAGATGTCCGCTACGTATGCAACACCGATTCTAGATGAAAAGGGATTGTATATAGGAGAGAGAGGTGGTGAAGAGATAGAAAGATAGAGAGCTTAATTCTAGTGCAACTCTGCAGTTGCGTGTTTTTTAAGAATTTCTAAAGCAGAATTGCTGCGTTTCAAGTATTATGTTGAAGCACAATTTTACGAATTTTTCAGCTAAAGGAGAGCCATTTTTGAAAATCACAAAGTGTTATTCGTCGAATTCAAAGTTATTGTTTCTGGAAATGACATTTCTTTAATAGATTGTAAACTTCTCTGTATGGCTTTTTAAATCACTTATTGTAATTCCTGTAATTGCTCGTTAAAGAATTAAGAGTAAAATATTCTGTAGGCGGAAAATCGTGCACTCAAATGGTAATATAGTGTGCTTAAAATTTTCTGATATACATTAGTGTTTCTGCTATCCATCACTTCACCAACTGTCTCTCCTTTTTTAAGCTGGGAAAACAATTATAACTAACGACGAATTTTTCGTTGCGAATTTTCGCATCAGAAATAAAACATATTTGTACATATGAAAATTAACACAACACCGCCGTCCAACGAAATTCGCCGTGCGTGGTGAACTCTATGATAGATTTATTTCTATTTCATACGCCGACGAACGACGAACAAATTAGAACAGAGTTACAGTTTATCATTTTATGTAATTTTCAAATCTATTAGTAAATAAAGTTAATTTTTGTTTTAATAATTGTTTAATTTTTAAAATAAATCATTTAAGTTAAATAGACACAATTATTTACCATAAAATTGCTATGAATTGTTTTTGGTTAATGTTGAATTTTACAAGTAATTTTTTTTATACGGCAACACTATCCGCTGTAATATGAAAAATAAATATTAATAACAAATTAAATAATATGAATACCAGTGAATTAATAATTAAACAAGTGAGATAATATGAATGCCTATACAATCTGGCATCGAAAGATTACAAAAATTATGAAAACAAGACTGAATGGGATTATGACAGCTGTAATTTTTTCATCGTAATTATGGGTCACATTGCAAATTTACGCATTGAACTTTTAGCGGCCTATTCGTTGTGCTAGATGAAATTCGTCGTTCGACCCAATTGTGTTCCCAGCATCACACTATCCGTCGCCAAAAAGAACGTAACACGCAATGTAGCAATTGTTGGCAGGTATCTTAATTAATTAAGTGTTAATTCTCTTTTTAAAAAAAATATATTCACAAAATGTATTTATTAAATTCATTAAAATAACAATAGGGTGGTTTTAAATGGTTTTACCTTTTAATTTGCCATTTGTTGTATATAATTGTTGTAATTTGTGTGCTTTAAAATTGAACTTATTTGCCGAAGAGCAAGCGAAATAAGTGCTTTTGTTGTTGCTGCTGCGAGAATTACTGCTAGAGCTTGTGTTAATAATGTTGTTATTGGTGTTGCCAGTATTGTTATTATTACTATTATTATTATTATTGGTTATGTAATACGATTGTGTATAAGGATTACCAGTCATACGCACTGGAATACGTAAACGGGCATCCGACCAATCAATCCATTCATTTGTCATAATTTGTTGAAAACAAAACGAAACCAACAGATACAAAAGGACTACACTTGGTTTCACTTAATGTTGTTCTCTAGTATCTATTAATTGTACATAAATAATTACTCCCACACTTTAAATAATTAACTTGTTTTAATTATGATTTTAATTAAGTTACAATTTTTATACGTACTTTACACTTGTATTCGGTATTTCAAAGTATATTTCACAGACAGCGGAATGTTTTGTTGGAGAAATATAATTATTTCTTTCGATTATATATTGCCAAATCGCATGGACGCACTCACAACATTCCCGAACTGAACGAAATAAATTTACAAAGTTTGTTATTCCAGTGGTACATAATTTATTTAAAGCACTTGTCATAATGAAATTGCCTTATATGGCAACCGTACAATCACTGTCGGAAAATGTTACATTTCTAGATATTTATTTACTAACAAACAGATTGAACACATTATACAGGATGGTGCAAAATAAATCATCCGGGGCAAAAATCATCACCCGATGTTTTTTTCCGTAATTTTTTTTTTAAAGAAAACCTTCGGCTCTGCTGGTGATATCGGCCATGTTGTCGGCCCCAGGTTTGAGGACCATACAAGCAGAACCAAAGTTTTCATTTAAAAAAAAGTACAGCAAAAGAACACCGGGTGATGACTTTTGCACTGTATTATTTCTTCTGCGCCACCAGGAATATGGGTGTTCTGCTAGTCTATTTAGTAGTACACTAATCTATCAAAGTTTGCTACAGTAAAACCTGGTCGTTTCGTCTTTGGTATATTTATTTTTAATTTTCACTTGTAACAGAAAAAGTGAAATTTCAAAAAAGTTGAAAACTACATTTAGCAAACTGCTTACAATTTGTATAGTTTTAAAATTTTCTAAAAACCTAAATAAAGAAAATTCAGGGAAATTTTATAAATACTGAACTACGAAGATGAAGAAATCATCATTGAAATGCACATCAAATTAAGACTATTATAACTGGAAATTAGAGTAGTATATTCCTCTTCGATTTATTTCGAGAATATATTAATTCTAAAAATCTAATGACTCATAAATATAGTGTACGCCGCACACAATATTCGGAACATATAAATTGAATTAAGCTCCACTCTACGCTGCTGGGTAAGATTGATAATTACTAGGCCCCAACTGAGAATATCATTAATAATTTGCTTTACGTATACCATTTTCAAAAGAACACATAGAGTGTTGCTTATATTAGGTGTGATTTGATTCACCGACAACAGGAATTGCCCGGGAAAAAAATTAATTTTTTTTTCATCGATTATTCGGATTATAAGCACAAGTTTTTTTCGATTACGTTTGAACAATCACAACTCAATGTAAATACAACGAAAAAGGGAAATCCCTCGTTAACATGTGATTAGTGGAGAGCACATATGCACATGTGCATATTTAGATGAGGATTGATACTGTTTTACAACGGGATCCTCAGTCTTTTGTAGTGTTCATTGCTTTCTACCCAATATCTTTTTTGCTCTCTTATTATTTAACCATATACATACATGCATGAACGCCTTAAAAAATAAAAAGCTTACACTAAATTTAAGTTTTTTCAACTTAGTACATACTTTTGACACCGCTTGCGATTGATTTATGTACGGATGGATTGTTTTTTATTTTGAGTGTATATACAGTCGACTCTCGATAATTTGAAATTCCAATACCAAAGAAAAAGCTCAATTATTAGAGATTTCAAATTAAGAAGAGTTCAATTGAAAACAAAAGCAGGTAGTGAAAGCAATGCGATACTAAAACAAACGATTTAATTTTCCGTTTCCAGTTAAAATAATAGAGTGTAGAAAGGCCAAACTTGAAATTATACAACATCAGCAAATAAGACAACATTTCTACATATAGAACCACAATGCTATATAAACTAAAATAAATCATTATTGTCTTGCTATTTTATATTTTGCATAAAATACAGTACACTTAAATTAAAGATAGTAGAGCCGAAAAAATAGCAAATTGTAGCCCAACGGCGATGAAGATTCAAGTCAAAAAAAATTTCAAATTATGAGGGCACCAAATTACAGGGATTTTTATTAATTTATTGAATGCTTTTCAAGGCACCTGGAAAACAGTTAAAATTATCGCGAGATACAAATTATCAGAAGTAGACTGCACAGAAAAAATTAATAATAACATTTTTCTCTATTAAGTCTTTGCTCAGAAAATTTTTTTCTCAAATAATATTTTAATTGTATCCACGTTTATTTTAATTTATTTTGGTGTTCTCTCAAGACAGTGCACTCAAAATGGCTAAATTTAAAATTTTTTGCAATTAAAACAGTTAATTGGTTCATGATAGGTTGATATCAAATTATTATTTTAATTGCATCTTGATTTTACTTCTTTCTGTGTGTATACCTAAAATTTATAAAATATTTTACTAAAATGATTTTGTTTTTGAACTTGTCAAATCACAACACCATTTCTGTCTCTTTTAATTTCCTTTCAAAGTAGTCACCTATGCTCTTTCCCTCCCTCCCCAATTACAAATAATTCGTTAAAAATAACAGGGGTTAAACGATTGTACATTGTCAGCACACATACGAGTATGTATCTCATGTTTACAAACACAAAAATAATAAAACAAAAATACTTTGCGATAAATATAATTTAATTGAGCCATAATAATTTTGTATCACAATGAAATGTCTGCCCCAGTGTCTGATTATATCGTTCTGTTGATTTTGATGTTCTAGTGTAACAAATCAATTCCATTCATTGTTTAAACTTATTGACCTTCTCAATTGATTATGAAATGGATGGCATACAGTGGTTGTTGCCACTGGATGGGTGAATGGAGAAAGAGGGTTATGACCCTTTCTACAAAGTAATACTGTTTTTTTTTTCATTTAATAAAGAAAGATAGAATACACAAGTCGATGAATGTGTATGCATTGTATTGTATTGCAGTTATCAAACTAATCTGAATTACTCTTGTTATTATTACTACAACAATAATAAACAATAGTGTAAACTATGAAAAACATACATATGTACATACAAAGACCGAGTTTCTTTAGATATCATATGAATCTGTATGGAGTTTGTATATACTGCCATAACAAGTGTTAATTTATAGCACGCGTTTTTTTATTTTCATATTCTTGTTCCAATCTGAGTCTGAACAATGCTGGGAAAGAAAGCAATCAGGGAGGAGAATAAAAATATTTAGCTGCACTTGAAAGGGTAGATGAAATTGTTGAAATGTGGTGGAGAGAAAGAAAGTTGAACTCTTTGAGAAAATGTCATCAAAGAACAATCGCAGTGTGGGTGCAGTTCTTGATTACTTTATTATTATTTATACAAAATACAAAAAAAAATAAAAAAAAAATAAAAAAATTGTGAACAATTGTAACGCACATCTAAATCGTTGACGACAAGCATGTGCATACAGATATTCTGAGAAATTGAAGAGATTTTTCGGTTGGGTTCAAGCAATTAACTCAATTGAACTTTTTTGAATGATATTTTGTAATTTAGTGAAAGAAAAAATATATATAAATTGACTTCTTGTAGCAATTGCAATGTACGAGTATACGGTTTTCGAGTTGTTTTAAAACAATTTCAAATACACATGTGCATGTACAATGTTTGTAATTTATTATATCTGTTTTCAGAAACACTCTATAACGAGTTGTTTTGTTTTAGACTTCTATTCACAGGTGTTTAGCTAAAACACGAAAATTATCTTTAAGATACAATTTGGATTTTGTTTTTCATTTTCTTTTTGTTTTTTCTTTTTAATAAAAACATACACACTCACACACTCATTTCTGTAGAATCTTAAAATTTGCATTTTGCAACACTTGTTAATTATAATTTAATTTTACTTTTTACTTTAGCTCATTATTCCTTTGTTCTACTTTTATTTCTTTAAAATATTTTTTCTTTTACTTTTCTTTAGTTTCTTTTATTTTTTGCACAAAATACCAAATCTCAATATTTAAAAACAAAATTTGTTGTTTAACAAAGAATTTGTGTACATTGTTGTGTATCTATTGGATTCGTAAAATATGAACTGAATAGTGAGCAAAATAATGTTCGTAAAGATCATCATAATATCCTAAAATATCAAAGCAAACACATAAACATGGCTGGAGATACAAATTATACATGCACTCACTTAAACATTCTCTTACTCACTTGCATGCACTCACGCACACTCGTGCATGTCCAATACATGACGCCAAGCAAATAATAATATGAAAAAAGTATGTGAAAAGTATCTATTCCATACACACAGATACTTCTTGAGATCTCTTTCAGTTAATTCTCTTAGTTTTCCAGACTACTACTTTTTTCTACTCTTTCAACACTTGAAATCAAAATTCATTCACAAAAAAAACCCCAACATTTCTCAGACTCAATTGAAAAAGAGGCGATTTTTTATAAAAAAAAGATTAATTTGCAGTTTCTAAAAGAGGTTTTATATATAAATTGTGCTTTTTTATATAGAAATTCATTTATTTAGGAGAGTCTGAATTTGGCTCGCCTTTCGAGTAAAAAGCACAAAAAGGCCAACTAAAACGGAAACAGCCATCATCGTTGTCGACATACAGCAAACTACAATATGTTTGTTGTTTACTTTGTTCAAAAAGAACAACCAGATCCAAAAAGAAATCATAATTTTTAAAGCAACGCAGCAGAATTTGCACACCAAACTGTTAAAAGATAGTTTAATTGTGAAAAAAGCGCACTCATTTATTCTCTTGCATTTGGCATGTAATCAAGTGCAACGAAGATTTACAGTGACATCTCGCCATATAGACTTTGTTAGACTAGACGTCTTCTTTTGAGAAAGCCACACTTTATGTTTTAAATAAAATTACACTTTTTTTCTATTCTATTATAAGAAAGACTTTTCGATCTGTTCTAATTCTATGTATTCAAAGCAAACGACTCACATAAAACGACTTTTTTACTTGATTACTAAGCAAAAAATTTAAAATTTTAAAATTTAATATTAATCAAGTACAAACTTTAAAAATGATATAACTCAATTCAAATTCAAAAATAATTTTTTCCAAATTATTTAGAATTAATAGATCATTCAAACTGCTTCATTAGTTTTTTTTTTCATTTTCATAGAAATTTTAAAAGTGAAAGAGCGTTACTTTTAAAATTTATGGAAAAATTACGAAAAATTATAATGTGAGATAACTAAATGAGCAAAGTTATTGCCAAGACTTATATTTTTTTTGGACGCAGAAGTAAAGCTTGGATATTTTTTGTTTAAATTGTTTACTCGATAGTGAAGAAAATCGTGACTTTTGACAAACTTATGACAAAAACACAAAGAACGGCCGGCAAACCCGATTTTTTGCAAAAATTCAACCTCTAAACATTTTCGGAAAAATCTCGAAAAAATTCTCAAAAGTATTTAACCTTATAAGCTTTCAAATTATGCTTCAGCACCCATGAAAATAAAAAAAAAACTTTTTTTGGACACACTAATGGACATACATGCATATGAATTTTTTTTGTACCTTTCACCAGCAGTCAGGAGATGACGCTGGCACATGGATAGTTAGAGAAATGACAGGAGGTGAAGCTGCACTATCTAACATTCTGCTTTTGCACGTGCTTTATTTTATAGCAGTATTGAAGCGCCTCTGATGTCAAGGAGACGCTTTAACTTTTTGAAGCTTCGTTTTAGTAGTGATTTTTTAGCAAATAATTTACTTCACCGACGAAGGAGAGTGTTCTGATGTGATTATGCATTGCTTTTAGCTGAAGCCGTTAGTGTTCAGTGACCAGTGACTATGCGTTCGCCACTGAAACCTTCCGACAGCAATTGACACGAAGACACACTAATGCACATCAGAAACAATGCGAGATGTTTTTATGATTTAATCTTAAACTGGGGTGAGACGCAGGATATTTTTGGTTTTGTAGTCCACGTGCAGACTATTTCAGCCATCGCCACCCTCAACACATTTTTACAAGCAACTATCAACACTCTAGATTTATATGGAGTATAAAGTGGATTACATGCCGCCATTATTACGTAAATTATACTACTAGTTGTAGTATATACTCTAGTATACGATATACTACTATAATACACTTTTAAACGTAATAAATAATTTTAACGTAATAAATGCTTTTGTTACGAAAAAAAAAATTGCTAACCTATCGATTCAAAAGTATCAAATAGTCAAAAGTAACCCAATTTTTTCAACTTATAGAATTCAATAAAATCAGAATGTTGATGGGGTTCTAACTTCTTCTTTTTAGTTTTAATAAAAACTTAAAATTACACAAAAATTATACAACTTTCGTTTAATTGATTAATTAAAAATAATTGAAAACCTTCTTAACATTTTAAGGCGCCATACAAAAATAAGATATCATTAAAAATAAAACTTTATGAAAAAAATGAGAAAATGTACATTAGGGTGGGTAAATTTATTTTGTTATACACCTGCATTGTAGAATATAACGTCATTTGTGTGTAGTAACGCATGATCTCCGGAGCTGTAAGAGGTATCGAGCTGAAATTCAATTCACATTATGTTTTAAACCCTCGGGAAGTGGGCAGAAGGGTTGCCAAATGTTGAAAAAAAAATTTTTTAACGGATTCTTTTGAAATGTTTAGATATACAAAAATTGTGTCAGTAAGTGCACAAAAGTATTGCCAGGTGCGGAAATTTTTTTAAACGATAATTTTGAATATCAAACCGATTTGCATAAAATTTAAAACGTAGGTAGATCAGAGTCTAAAACATGATGTAGGTAATATATTTTTCAAGAGATAGTACCTCGAGGGGACGTATGGGGTAATATCTGCCTCTCCCAAGCTATCTGAACGATTTTTATGAAATTTAAAACAGCGATATATCTGAGTCGGAACTAACTCATGGGTTATACATAAGACCAGAAGAAGACGTATGAGGAAATATATTACTCGCCGAAACTATAATTAAAACTTAAATGATGTTCGTTGCTAAGCGCATCACGGCAGAACTGCTGGATCGATTTTCATAATTTTTTCTGGATATTGTTTGAACTATTTTGAGGATGGGAAAGAAAATTTGGGCGTGAGCGAAGCCGCGGGCAAAAGCTAGTTTATTTATAAGAACTTCCTGCGTAAAAAAATAACAATTTCACATAAAAAAAAGTAATGATTTCTCAAGAATCGATGATTTTAGTCTCACGCCTTGTTAAAATCATTAAATTGATGATCCAGTGCAAATTTTTTAGCTGGCCTGTATAGCTGCATTAAAAAACACTATCACATCATTCAAAAAATACAATATTTTGATTTTCGGAGTAACATAAGACTTCACAAGTTAAAATCGGTCGAAAGTTGTGGTAGTTTTTTTTTTTTGTTTCTAATGCAAACTAATTTTTCTTTTTTTTTTTATCTGGGACCAGCACTCAGGAGATGACTCCTACACATGCGAAGCATTGTGCTGGAACTATGGGAAAGGGATAGTAGGAGAAACGACAGGAGGTGAAGCTTAATTAATTATTTTACAGCTCTGTTTTTGCACGTTCTTTGTTTATACTCGTAGCAGTGCTGAAGCTTCGGTTTAGTAGCCATTTTTATTATTATTTTACTTCGCTGGTGCTACACAATACCGACGAAGGGGGGCGTTCTGATGTGATTGTGGATTGCTATCAGCTGAAGCCGTTATTGTTCAGTGACCAGTGACTATGCCTTCGGTACTGGAACCTTCCGACAACAAGTGGCACACAAAGACACACAATGCACATCAGAAAAATGCGAGATGTTTTTTTTTTTTTATAATTTTAGTCTGAAACTGAAGTTGAACCCAGGTCTGTTTTTGGTTTTGTAGTCAACTATACATCGTGCCATCGCCACCCTCATTTGTGTCTATTGAAATCCTTATGTGGATTTGATTTCAGAGCTACGGTTTCTTCTGAAATTTTTCTAGAATTCTCCATAGATTTTATTTTTGCTATACGACTTTTCCGGTTTTTTTATCATCCATACAATTTGACCCGCCCTAATGTACATTTAGGTATAAATTTTCCAAAAATGTTTAAAATTTATATACATATATGAATAAATGGGTTGGATGATTATAAAATAAGGAACTAAGAAATATTATTATTGACAACATAATTACTTTAATATTTGTATCGTACGGTTCAACACTTGTTGCCTGCCAGGTTTTGTTTCTCATTGTTTTTGGAAATAAAAGATTTTGAAAATTCGTATAAAAACCGGGGGAAAGCAAGAAACAACAAAATGTATCGTGTTAATAGTTGTAAATGTTGGTCTGTGTGTTAATTTTTTTTTTTTTTTGTGTTAGAAAAATATGAAATTGTATGTGATGTTAATATTAATATTTAACACAGAGACCTGTCCCATTCATTTCTTCGAACAATATATTTTGCCTTCTTCACGCTTATAATGCATTTAACTCACGCATCATCGTTTTGTTTTCTTATTATAATAACAAATTTGATGTTGTTTTATCTGAATGGAAAAAAAAATGTTTATAAAAATATTCTAAAATATTTTTTCACAATTTTACACTTATGAAAACAAGATAAATAAATTATAGCGAGAATACGGACCACATTGGCTTTGAAAAGGGCAAAATTATTATTTATTTTACTTATTGTAAAATTGTTACTACTAACATTTTGTTTAAAAATTTATAAGAAAATTAAAGTTAAAAAAATGTTATATATATAACATATTCATATAGTTTGAATACGTCTATGAGGCGAAGTGCTCTAAATCAGCTAATTGAACTAGACTACAAAACGAAAAATTTTTCCTGTGTTTAACCACAGTTTCAGACTCATAAAAACATCTCGCATTTTTCTGTTGTGCATTTGTGTGTCTCTGTGTCATTTGTTGTCGGAAGGTTTCAGTGGCGAACAGTAACGGCTTCAGCTGTTTCCAATCCACATCAGAATGCCCTCCTTCGTCGGTATTGTGCAGCATTGGCGAAGTAAAATAATTACTAAAAATAGCTACTAAAAACGAAGCTTCAAAATTTAATACGTCTGCTTGACATCAGAGACGTTACCTCACTGCTACAAAAAATGTGCAAAAAGCAGTGTTGTAAGATAGTGAAGTTTCACCTCCTATCATTTCTCCTAGAATCCCTTTAATCTAGTTCCAGCACAATCCACCGCATGTGCAGGGGTCATTTCCTGAGTGCTGGTCCAAGATAAAAAAAAAGAAAATATTTTGTGTCTGAAGTGTATCTTTATTCAACTAATAATAATTAAGTATATAATCGAATATTAAGCAAAAGTAATTCGCTTAATCTGGCGAAATTAAATTCTTGTTTGTGTTCGTAGTCAACTACTTCGACCATCGCCACTCTTTATTGCTTTGCTGAAAATTTTTGTAAGCATTTGCTATTAAATATACAACACATTATTTCCGACAGCTTTTAGAGTTTCTAAATTTTGAACGAACATGTCCCTAAAGCGATACACTCTTGTTTTATTCCGACAACATTCCATTTTGTGATTGCAATTGCTTTCGAGAGGACATCCTACACATAAGTACACATACCTGCGGTTCTATCGGTGTTCGGTAAAGGGGATTCCATTATATATGGAACATTTTAAGAAATCATTTAATAGCTCAATTCTATTTCTGAGCCATAACAAATGTTTTGGCATACAAAACTGTATAATATATTAAACGAATTTATTTTGGGAATATTTTTATATATATATTTATTATATATATTGTAATTTTTAAAAAATTCTGCTTTTTGCCGAAAAAAAATATATATGAAATGTATTATTATTATGGTATTCTCATAAAGTATTTTTTATAAATGTAAACTCAAGAATTGAGGAGGAAATCATATCCATATAGTAAGTACTATTTTGCTAATTCTTAATTACCTCATCAGGGGATTTTTCTTAATGTTTGACTACAAATCCAAGATTCTTATGTTCAAAATTAAACTAATCAATCGGGAATTATAACATGATAAAATAAAACTACTACAGTAGCACAAATTTTGAGTTTTGATAACTTCTTTTCAAATTGTTTTTTCATTTGCTCATTTCTAAAGTATTATGTTATTTTATGAAAAAGATATTCAATATAGAATGTTTTAAAAATTTCTAATTAAATTTATAATCGGCCCATTGTGCAGAAGGAATAATATAAATGTGCATATTTTCAACTATACAACACTTCTGCGGTTTTTTAAACAAGCAGAACAAAAAAAAAACTCTAACAACCAACTTCTTCGACTTAAGTTTAGAAGAAAAATATGTTTAAAAAAAACTTTGTGTTGCATGTTGTTCAATTACATATTGGAGTTTAAAGATAATGATGTTGTATGTGCCACGTTAGTCAGTTTCTTGTAGAACTCTTGATGATGTTAAAATATTTGTAAGTGATGTGTAGAACTTGTATTGTGGTCATTTCCTTATGAGAAAAACAAATGGAATGTATGAAAAAAAGCATGTAAAAAGCAGGGGAAAAAACAACTAGAAACAATAACAAACACGTAACATCAATTCATTGATTTATACATTCATTCATTAAAGACATTTGTAATTTTTTTTCTTTTCTATTCATAAAACTTACTTTACGAGTAGTTCGGTTCATTCATAAAAATCTATGCTTTCTGTGATATCCACTTATGCAAGTAGCGCAAGATACCTGCCTGTACAAATTATTTGCTTTGTTTTGCTCTTTCTCTGATATTTCTTAACTATTTTTGTATTAACGAATAGTGGGAATTTATATATACACATATGTATGAGCGTATGTCTGAGCGAGTATATGTAGAAATAAGTTGGAGCTAGATTTGACCATTTTAATTTTTTTTTTTTTTATTAGAAAAATATCTGAGGTTTCTATCATCTTGATGGTGCTTATAAAGGAATGCTTGCTTTTTTTTTGGTTTTTTATTTCTAGAACCAGCTTAAAACAAAAGAAGATGCAATAAAATTCCCTTACAAATTAGGTTTTATTATGAACATTTAATTTTTTGTTTTAGTCTACAGAACGAGTATAAACGGAAGCAACGGAAGCAAAGGCAACAACAACAGCAACAACCACAATATGATTACACAAATATAAGGCAATCAGATACATACACGATATATTGGGCATCAAGTATCTTATGGATGTGAATGGCTGGATATCATCGTCATCATCGACAACATACATTCGATCTCATAACTTCTTAACATACGTACGTATGAAGACTTGTTTTTTTTTGTTATCTGTAGATATGTACATACATGCATACATACATACGTATGTGTATATAGATATGTCCGTACATACATTGTCTTTATAATTTTATTAAAGAAATTTACTACCACTACCGCACTTGCGCGTTGTTGTTTATAACGAAATATCGTGTAAAGGCAACACGAGAAATTCATTCATGATATCTTTTTTTTCAGTAAAATTTTTCTTTTCTTTTCAGTTGTTTGCCATTCAACACGATCACTTTACTTTTCATATAAAAAAAAACCAAATTTGCAGATTTTTTTCTCTTAGCTTTTTTACTCGCATGCCGCTGTAGTAGTTCAACAACAATAACAATTTGTATCTCTGGAGTAAAGAGGGCTTCCGAGGAGGAGAGGTGAAGTGTCGATGGCAGTAATATGTACGTAGTTGTTGTTTTATGGCTGGACTTGTCGTTAATCTGAGTGCAGCGTGTGTTTTACATGTTGTTCCCATGTTCATGTAGATCTGATTTCATATGTAGGGACGAAATATTCTTATCAAGTACAAATTAGTCACCGTAATTCGATGTGTTTTGCCTTTTCTTTATAGCATACATATGCATTTCTTTATTATGTAAAAATGAACACCTTAGACAAACAGCCGACAGCAATTTATTTGATATGGATATTTTCTGCTATCAAATTCATTAACCGACATCAGAATAAAATGTTAGTCACTAAATGCTGAAGAGCTTTGAATACTTCCGTTTATAAAATAGAATTGCCCAAATAGCTGCAATTTGAAAATATTTCTGATCACTGATGGGAGCCCGGAAATGCATGATAATCAATACGCAATAAGAATTGTAAATCATTCAGAACACTGCACTCTAAGAAAGTTAACAAAAATTCTCTTATTTATTAAAGTTGTTAGAGTCTCGATGAAGCGAATTTAAGCAAATACCTAATTTGGCTTAATAACTAAGATAAATATTTAAATTTCCAAAGATGAAGACAAGAAATTGCATTACACTTAATGCACTTAATAAAATATAATATGTACACACATTCGAGCACATCCTCAATTAATTTCAGTGCGAAAAGTGAAATGTTTTACAATAAAAAAATATTGAAGGTGGCGAAGTAGTCTGCACGTTGACTACAAAACCAAAACAGACCTGGGTTCAAATCCAGTTTCAGGCTAAAATTATAAGAAAAAAACAAAAAAAAAACTTCTTGCATTTTTCTGATGTGCATTAGTATGTCTTTGTGTGTTAGTTGTTGTCGGAAGGTTTCAGTGGCAGGAAGGCATAGTCACTGGTCACTGAACAATACCGGCTTTAGCTGATAGCAATCCACAATCACATCAGAACACCTTCCCTCGTTGGTATTGTGTAGCACCGGCGAAGTAAAACAATAATAAAAATGGCTACTAAACCGAAGCTTCAAGTCTGCTATCAACAAAGAACGTGCAAAAAAAGCAGAGCTGTAAAATAATTAATTAAGCTTCATCTCCTGTCGTTTCTCTAACTATCCCTTTCCTATAGTTCCAGCACAATGCATCGCATGTGTAGAAGTCATCTCCTGAGTGCTGGTCCCAGATAAAAAAAAACACTGTATTTAAACCGGCATGATTCCGAGAAATCATTTTGGGTTTGATATGTAACTTACCATACAGTTTTTATAGCAATAAATATTATTATTTTTACTCTTCAAGAACTAACTGTAAAATGCATTGAAGTGAAACCACCTTTCCGAAAGAATAGTCAGTAACTCGCCTCGCTGTTGCAAAACTAGTGCAGGTAGTCTTTGTCCAGAATTGAAATTTTCGTTGCAACACTGCTTGATTTTTTTGTGAGACCGGTAAGGATCTTGGACACGGCTACAGAGTTTCACGTACTCTGCAATTATCTTGTGCTTTGCAATTCTCACTATTCAACTTCCAGTGTGATGGAAGTGTTTTGGTATTCGAAGTGAAAAAAAGCCGTAATAAATATAAAAATTGCAACACTTGAATTTCATAATGTGAACACTAATGCAACTTCAAAGCAGAATTTTTACAAATTAAAAATCTGGACACGGACTTAGGCATATTGAGATGGAGACAAACGTGAGCACACAGAGCATAAGTTCATCCTTAGCGCTTGTAACATGGCGTTATCCATGTATTTTAAACGTCAAAAAACAAAGAAGAAAATATTTTTTTCTCTTGAACCAGAGCTCAGAGGAAACGCCTACATATGGAATGCATTGCACTGGAACTAGATAATAGAGGGATAGATAGATAAGAGAGATAGAAGAGACAGCTGGTGAAAGTTGTAGGAAGATAGACCTCAATTCTTGCACAACTCTGCAGTTGCGTGTTAATTATAAAGCACAGTTGCGGCGTCTGTGATATTAAATTTTGACGCATTATTTTTTTAAGCCATTTTATTTATTATTTTACTTCGCCGACGTTTTATTGCTCAAATACCGACGAAGGAGGTTGCTATAACATAGAGAACTCAGACTTGACTTGTTGATTTTATTGCCTTGACCCGGCTGGGACCCACGTCCTTCTGATTACATAGCCAACATGCTGACTACTCGCCATCAGCATATAATTATATATTTCTCACCTCATTTCTTTTTTACAGTTTTTACCAATAACATTTTCATTTTTCGCTTGCAAATAAGAGTATGTTAGTTTTAATATTTTTCTTAGAATAGAAACATCATAAAAATCCCACAATCCCACAATTTTCTTGTTATCGAGTGAACGCGCTAATTACTCAATCAACAGCCAATGTATGTCAATTACAAAACGGAGTTGGCACATTCAACAGACCAAGCATTCATATTACGCTATAAATAAATTATTTCATTTACTATTACCCAATTTTATTTATTTTGATTTCATTATGTTGGATCATAATTGTATTCACTGTATCGAAAATTGTATCAAAACTCTTTGAAATTAATTACCATGCACAGGCTTTTATAACAAATTAAAAATAGCCATAACATTTAACAAGTAACATACAAGTACATTAATAAGTTTTTTTTTTAATACATATTGCCAATAATTATCAAAGTCTTTATCGACATTTTACGCAAACAATCTTATTCTAACCGCAAATACTTTATACACTCTTGGATTTTTAATGACAAGCCGGCAGACGACTGTCTGCAACGGCCAGCCATGATGACACTTGTACACAACATTCACACATTGTTGTTGGTCTTCATTCAAATTTACAAACTTTGAGCAGAACAACACATGGAAGTTAACAAGTTATCATGCAAAAAAAAAAAAAAAAGTTAATTTATTGATGAGGCAAATATTAATTAATGACCGGAAGTTATCTTTTTATTTTGAAAAAGAAATCTTGTTTTTTTTTTTGTATTATTATAGGAAAACTAATAAATTGTATGAAAACAGTTAAGTTGTTTTGTTAACCACTATTTACACGTACTCACTTGTCTGTCAGAATGCGTTTTTTTTTATAGAATATTGATATCGCATTTACGTACTTTTATTATTTAATTATTTGCACATAAATCTCACCTGCAATGCAGACACGCTGGTAAAATTTAAAATATGTACAGTGGCTTGACAAATTATTAAGCACAGCCAATTATTTTATGATTCTGACCTTGGGTGCAGTCATGCAACTGTACCCAACGAAAAAAGGCATCCACAAGAAATAGTTATGCATGGGTCCTATTGCGTCTATTGGTTCAGCTTAGCTGAGAAACGCACAATTTTAAAAAAGGGATATCATTTTCATTATCATTTGCATTTAATTTAAACAACTCGTCATTTAAATGAGTACTTAGAAACCATGAATGGTCCATGATTTGGTTACGTATTATCATGGGTTCCTGTAACACATTTAAAAATTTATTTAAATTATAATTACAACTGCTCAGTTGGTCATATGCATTGATCGGTAGAGTTGAAAGTGTTTTCCAATGAAGTGAAACTTGATTTTTAATGACATTTTAAATGTCATTAAATTTAATTTGGATAGAGAACTGCTTAAGAAGTCATAAAAATATCAATTCACAGTGAACGCATTCACTTTTTTGATGGCTAGTTTTAAGAGATATTTGTATTGCTAGAATTTTCTATTATATTTGACATATTGCTACTATTAAGGTTTTAAATGGTTCTCAAGAATTAAGGGTATATTTGATTTTTGCAATGTTTTAACTACTGCTGGTGCCGCAGAGTATTGAAGACCCCAAATAAAGTAATGCGAATTGGAATATTTCAATCAATGTTATTCTTATAGTTTCAGTGAATTACTATTAAAATGTTAGTATTGTAGAATATTCTTTAGCAAATTTTTCTAATAATGAGTACCTTTTAATACTTAATGTCTCCCAGCTTGGGTAGACGATGCTGAAATCTGTGGTAAAAACTCTTCTCCAACGTACAGATAACTATCAAGCAGAGATAGCAAAAATTTCAAGTATTTCTAAATCGGTTGTTATTGAATTTGGTTGGACTTTTTCGTTCTTGTCCCTAATAATTTGGCAACCCACTGTAGGTGGGTGGGTGGTTATGCACATCACTTTGCAAATTCATCATGAAAAAATCTGTAACAAAAAAAACGCATGACAGAGCAATAAATGCTTATATATATTTGCTTTATATAGTTCATTTGCCAGTTGGTTTCGAATTTAAACTATTCGTCGGTATGAGTTTTTTTAGTTGAATTCCGTCCCAAAGGTATGGTTCTTTCACATAGTCATAGTCACGGATAGAATATGCATTGTGATTTTCTTACCAACAGCCAATAAATATATTTATGTGCACGACTGGTTTTTTGGTTTACTTGATTGATACTGGCACGCATCGCAAGATTCCGTTTTAATGATAACATCTGCTCGTCTGAGTCCTGAACCATGAAAAGTTTTGAGATATCGTATAGGGTATCCCACATATATGCATGTATGTCATAACTTCAATAGGGATGGACACTGTGCATACAAAGCCGGACACTCGACCGGACCGGTGAGAAACTGTGTCTTCTCTATTCCAATCCCGACAGCGGCGACATATAAATTATAAAAAAGCACTTTGGCTTTCATTATGTCTGCTGACCGTCTTGTAGCTCGTCAATACCGCGATCAGCCGAGACATGCTCTTCTGGTTTTTATGTATTGCATATTTGTTTGTTTGTTTGGGTTAATCGTTGAAGCGTGGTCACAATACCATTCAAACCCAACAATAGCTTTCAGAAGCCAGTGTTTCATAATGGTATTTTTCATACTGTTACATACTGCAGTGCGAAGAGAGAATATTATTGAAATGGGAGTATATTTTTACACATTCATACATCGCATTCTTAATAAAAGAGAGCGCAAACGTAATGTCATACCGTGAATGTTGCCCAAATGTGAATGGGAGTTGGTTTTTGCAAGTTGCTGCTAATGCCATAGTGCTTTCACAAGTAGCTATCGATCGCTCTTTTCAAATATATTTATCACAGAAATGCTAAGAAATTACACAGAAAAAAAAAATAATTAAATTTTTCGCTATTAAGTCTTTACTCAGAAATTATTTTTTTTTAAATAATAATTTAATTGAACCACATTTATTTCAATTGATTTTTTTTTGTGTTCTCTCAAGCCAGTGCACTCCAAATGACCAAATTTTAAAAATTTTGGCAATTAAAACTGTTAATTGATTCTGCATTTTTCCTGATAGGTTGAAATCTAATTATTATTTTAATTGAATGTTCCGTTTTTCTTAATTGAATATTGTTTTTACTTTTTTCTGTGTAATGGTGATTTAAATTCTCCAAAAGTGTCTTGCACTTTTCACTTTATTTAGAAATTAAAAATCTTTGCACTTTATTTTCTCTTATAATGTAATTTTCTCCTATAATGTAAAATAGCTTTACAGCAGTGCAAATGTTTAAAATGAATAGAACAAAATTAGGCAAGAAATGCAATGCACTTTTGGTTGAAAAGAAAACACCATAAGCACAAAAAATGTTTTTTTTGTTTTTTCATAAAAACAACAGAAAGCAAAATCTAACATTTTCTATAATTTTTCTTTATCACGATCTATCTGAAAATATTTAATTCACAAATCATCACTTGCAAAGAAGCTGTTTAAAATGATTTAAAAAAAAATAAGAAACCTTTATTACCCTGGTTATTAATCAAAGTCATAAATTAAATCTTATTTAAGTCAATATATTAAAAATACTCTTGAAAAATTAATATTGTTGATATTTGATCAGAAACGTTCAAGTATATTTTTTTATAGAAAATTCCACGAAAATAAAAAAAACTTGTACTTGAATCGTTCTTCACACTAAAAGAAAAATAAATAAATTAACAATTTAGCAGTAAAAAAAATTACAAAATAAGCGTTTATACAACACAAAGAAAAAGCCACCAAAATTGAAAACATAATTCCCGGAACTGAAAATAAAACTATATTTTAATTTTTTGAAGTTTGCCTCTAAAAAACACACTTCAACAACCTGTGCTAAACACATACAGACACACACAACCACACACACACACACTTGTATGTGTAAAGAAATCTTCATTCATATATTTAGTTCGATAAAGTAAACAAAAATAAATAAATCATTTTAGAATGGAACAAAAAAGAAAAAGTTATCAATAAATTGTGTACACCTCGTATTTGGGAAACACAATGAACACGATGGCAGGCGAGGAGGAAGGAAGTCACTCACACTTATTGCATTTGACATTTCGATGTGAATTAAGTGTTTTATGCAAAGTGAAGGCACAAAATAAAACTGTCTTTACATTTATTCAATAACAACAACAAACAGCAGGTTGCAACAGGGGCAAATAAAGTCAACGTGAAAGGGAGTGTTTAATTTTGTTTTGCAATTTTGTTTGATTTTTAATTTTTTTCTTTCCAAATATATTCGATAGTGTAGAATTTTATATACCCTTAAACATTTAAGCCAAACGATTATTTCTAATCTGATTTTGGTTATTTTAATGCAGTTCCGACGAGATTTTTCCATCTGATAACTTCATATGTGTTTTCGTATCGGGTATTTTAATTTTCTATATTCTGTGTTTGGTTCTATGATTTTAACCAAATAAAATATATATGTATGTACATATGTATATGTATATACTTACATACATACTTATATATAATTTGTATGTATTTTTCTGCATTTTGTTAATTTTGGCGAATTTCTTAATTCAATATTATTCTTTTATTGAGATTGATGAAACTGTTCGATTATTTGAAAAGATTTTTTTTTAGAATTTATTTATTTATTTTTATTTTAGAATTATTATATTATATATAGTTTATTTATTATATATTATAGTTTTCAATTACAATGATATCAGTTTTTTGCCCTTCAAGGAGAATGAAAGCAAAAATTATTCATTGGTAATTTGATACGAAATTAAATATAATTTTTGCTGTTATGAATTTATAACAAATAAGAAATATAAATATGTGGCAGCGCATAGAGAAAGAGACCTAAGGGTAAAAAATGCAATTTTCACTTTTTTTTTTTGATGTGGACAACATCTGAGCATCGAATGAGACCGATCCCATGCCCCAAAAGTGTTCCCTCCCAGAGATATGCGCGTTTTAAGAAAGTGAAATACACCAAAGATACACGTATTTAAATCTTTTAAATGGCTCTCCTGAACAAAACCGGTTTTTACCCTTAGGTCCCTTTCTATTTTGCGCGTCACATATAGTGAGTAGTGCACTGATCTACCAATGCGAGGTTTCTAGGACCGATACCTAGCAGGGACACAGCGCTGTTTCACTACACTGACTGACAAATTAAATAGACTCAAATCGAATATTAAATGTTTGTTGTATAAAGAAAGAAGCTATTTAGTTTATTTTTTTTTACATATTTCGTAATTCTCAAGAGTTTTTTTCAGTTCTTTTGAAAGCATTTGGAATTTCTTATCATTTTTCAAAAATTTGGCCAACGGTCTACTCACGATTCTGGTATTAGCCAATCAAATCAAACACAAACTGTACGAAGCTATTATAGCTTGTCTGTAGTGACACCCAAAGTTTAGGCAAGAATCGACACCCACACCTACAGATTGCTAGACCAATGCACTAGACTACGGAGGCAGCTTAATAGTGCCGTAATAGTCGCGAAAACCCAGCGTACACTGTATTTTAATCTGCTTATTGAGTAAAAAATTATTATTGTAGATATTACAGACGTTCTAGACGATGAAAGTTTACTTTGCAAAGTCTTGAGTTTGTAGGAATAAGAGGAAAGAAGAATGCAAATGAGTACAGACTTCCCTGTACCCGCAAAGTTGTATAAAAATTAAAAACAGTTTATAGTTGTATTTGTGAAGCTGTACAAAACTGCTGAATTTTGTAGAATAAAAGAACACGAAATTTCTTAAAGTAAACTTTGCGTGTCTTGAAGTGAAACAAAATTTCAAAAGAAATATTTAAAGACTTTAAAAAATCAACTTTCTTCGTCTTGAAGGGATGATACAAACGGAATAAAAATTTTATAAAACGTCATTCGTGTAATGTATAATATCAGCTGAAACAGCAACAGGCTAAAATGTGCATATAAATACCAAGTCAACACTTTTGTCGATTGGTTTTGGTGACCTTTTGATGACATTGTCCACTAACAGCCATACCTACACAAGCGCGGAAGGCGTTTTCTAGCTGTTAAAAATTCTCATGCCAATACAATTTGTATGTAGCATACCGAAATACTCCGTCGGCAACGCAACGGCAACATTTTGCAATTGGAAAATCCGATTTTGACAGTGCGTTTAATAGTGAAGTAAGTTGCAAATAAAGAAGGTGAAAGAAATAAACATAAAAAATATTTGTTATTAGAAAATGGAGGTAAGTAAATCCTTTAAATCGTCCATATAACTCATTGTTTAAACTTTTTTTTTAAATTCCTTATTAAAAAATCGCAAACACCAATAAACTTTATTGTTAAAATAATCAGGGTTGTTATATTTATTTTTTTGATAACCCTGTTTTTATCGTTTTGACATAGCGTTGCCGCTTTTATTTAGGTATTGCATTTCTGCGTAAAAGCTAAGCGGAAAAAACATTCCGTCTTCCGCGCTTGTTTAGGTATGGCTGTAAACGTTTACACTTTTTATTTTGTCTTTTATGAGAAGAGAGAAGATATATGTGCAGTTCTCTTTACAGTTGCAAAACGATTCTTTATTGTATCTTTTTGTTGTGGTGAAAATAGATGCGTTTGCTCTCAGTTTCGCACAAAAATTACTACTGACTACATAGGACCAACTTCAGTTGTACACAATGACGCGCAGATGTTAAATGTCTATAGTAAATTACATTGCCTGACTAAGTCAGCAGCAAATCAGTACAGGGGTCTTATTACCGCTTTCGATATCGAGCTAATTAGATTGAAAATTTTTGTTTTGAGATTATGGCATTCCATATCGAACAAAAATAAATAAAATTTGAGATGATCGATTGTAATCTTTTTAAAATCATTCGATACCAAAATGTCAATCGTAAACAAAACAAATGGTTTTCTTAATTTTAACGGCAAACAATAAATTGTGAAAAATGTAAGTTTTATTTAGTTTTTGAGCTAAACCAATTTTAATTATGCTGTACATTACAGGACAAGTGTGAAAAATATATATTTAAATGAAAAAAAAATTATAACATAGTTTATGTTCGAAAACCCGAATTTAGTAAAAAGCCTATTGCCAAACTGTGAACAGGGGAGAGCGGTTGCAAATAGGCTGTGGGAATCACTCACTGTTTACTAATACGCACCAAACCATGTTCGTCTTCTGAATCCGACGAAGATAAATATGAAAGCGTCAATATTTGTTTATCCATTTTCTATAAAATACAAACTTTTATTTAAAATAATAAAAATTTGTTTTGTTTATATTTCATGTAAATTTGTTGCACTCTGTTACAAATTTAATAAAAACTTTTACAATTAGTATGAATATTCGATTCGATAACGATCGAATGCCATCATGAAGCAACTCGATAGGTATCGAGTTTTATTTTTGCTCGATATTTCATTCGATACATAAAGCAGTAATTAGACCCCAGTTTTCATATTGTCATTTCCTGCAGGGCTTTCACAATAAACATATAGACAAACCCACACCTCTCCATACATACATATGCATGTAAGTACTCACACGTAGTTACGACAAATCAACCGAAAGGAAAAACAAACCATGTCAAAAATCAGAAAAAAAAATTTTTTTTTTCAGAAACATTCGGCGAAACGTATAAATTAAATTGAATCAAGAAACAGGAACGTACTTTTGTTCCTCCAATTCGTAGAGTAGTTAATTATGAGTGGGCAAACATTTTTAGGCACTTTTCCGTTTAAACAGATTTTACAATTAAATAATATGCCAGTGTTCTCCCCGATACCAAAAGTCAAGTTGTTTGATTAGTATAAATAACCATATTTTGTATAGCGTTAATGCAAGTGCAATATTTGTACACGTTTAAATGTGTGTTTGCATGTTTTTCTTACACCGGAAATATAAAATTACACACTCAACTATTGAAAATGTATGAGAGACGGCATGTACATACAGATATTTATACGTGTTTGTTAACCTCTACATAACATTTCAGCTGCAAAGGTGTATTCTAGCTAACTTTGGGGGTGGACAGTAGGAGAATTGGATAAAATATACAGCAAAATAAATTCATATACATATACATATGTATTTAACCATAGAAAAGACAGGAGTGTTTCAACGCAAAACAGAACAAGTATTTATACAAATTTATATTTATTCAAATTAGCCAACTACCGGGTGGCACAAAAGGAGCTACATATATGCTTTGAATTCTTTATAACTTTTTTAATTACTATTTTTTCTTTGTTTTTTTTTCAGCATTTTGTGAAGAAGACTTGGGAATTAATTATGAAGCATTCGAAATGAAATCATGGCCATTACAGCCGAAATTTTGCGAAAAGTTTTGCAAAATATGCTGAAAAGAGCAAGTATGTGCGAAGCAGAAAATGGACATCACTTACAGGATATAATTTTTCAAAGCTAATTGCAAAAAATTCCCCAATAGTTTACTGTATTTTAAAAAATAAAATTATAATAAACGCATAAATAAAAAAGTTATAAACCATTTAAACCATATAGCTCCTGCCACCCTGTATAAAGACTATTGCTGTACATATATATATATACTCACATAAATGAAACGAATGTCTGAAAGCGCAAATGACCTTATTGAAGTCATTAGATTATTTTGAGTCAAAAATACTTTTCAAAAAAATTCTAAATTCACCTTTTCTACTCTAGTCGCCCTATAATCTACACTAAGTCATTTCAAAAGTAAATACAATTTTTTCGATTTGATCACACATAGTATTATTATGCCCATTTAAATTTTTTCACATCTTTAAGAATATTTTGTTGTTCCAAGATGTATTTTTATCTGCGTTTATATTTGTGTTTGTTTTCTTTTCATGAAGAAAATAAATTTTCATATCAAATTTCTTAGGGGCAGGTGTACTATTTTGTTGTAGTTTTTTACTTTAAATTGTCAGTTGTTACAATTATTTATGTTTTGTGCGACATAATTCATTTGCACAGAAATTAACGCATAAAATATTTTTCACAAGTGTTCAACTAAATATCAATTAATATTTCTAAATGACATAAATACCTTGATTAAGTCACACATTTAAGTTTAATAAGAGCCTACAGGCAAACACACAGATTATTATACGATCTCTTCAAAAAAAAATTTTTAATTTGATTTTTTCCATAAAATCTGTTGAAATTTATTTATTTATAACACACACACAAACACCCAAAACACCATACATAACTACATATTAATAACTAAACTAATCATTATCGCACTTGAAACTGAGATATTAAATACTAGAAACCTGCACAAATGCGTTTGAAATGACATTTAAAACACGCTGCAAATTCGTTACTTCCTGCCGTTATTTTGTATGAGGAAAATGACAACGAACAGCGAGCAAAACTGCCAGCTTCTGTAGAGACTTGTTTTTTATTACGCCAGAAGTATACATTTTTGACAATGAGAAAAATCAACAATATCGAAGCAAAACATGACATTAAAGTGTAATATTAAGTAAATGATAATGTCATCAGATAAACATATGCATATCGTTTGATAATGATATGTTTTTCGTTTTCTATATACTACTGCAATTTCTGTTACCTTTGCCTTCTTTTGTCATTTTTAGAAACTCCCCTAAAATTGAAAGTTATCGATAAAATATGATTTTTTGTGGCCATTCTAAACAAAAAAAATATAACTATGTTATTTTTTGCACCGATTTTGAAGGTTTAAATTGTGTTCAGTAGAAGACCAGTTGGTCATTATCAATTTATATAAATTGAGCAACCTTTCAAAGACATATTATCGCAAGAAAAAATAAATAACAAAAATTTTTTTTTAATATATAGGTACATACATACGAAGTATATATAAATATGTATATATGTATTAACGAAATTCTTCAAAAAGCTGAAAAATTTACTATGTTTATACAAAAACTCAAAATATATTTGAGAATTCCGAAAATACAAACAAAATAAAATAAGTAGCCTCTGCCATATTTTATATTTTATTTCATTGGGTGCTGGTGGCGAGTAGTCAGCGTGTTGGCTCTGCAACCTGAAAGACCCAGGTTCGATTCCCAGCCGGGTCAAATCAGAAAAGTTTTTTCTGAGTTTTCTGTGCTACAGCAACCTCCTTCGTCGGTATTTGAGCAATAAAACGGCGAAGTAAAATAATAAATAAAATGGCTCCATTAGCTTAAAAATAATGCGTCAAAAAACTAAATAAAGACGCCGCAACTTTGCTTTATAATTCACACGCAACTGCAAAGTTGTGCAAGAATTAAGCTCTATCTTTCTACCACTTTCACCACCTGTCTGTTTCTTCCCTATCCTTCTCTCTAGTTCCAGTGCAATGCATTGCATATGTAGGGGATAACCCCTGAGCACTGGTCCAAGATAAAAAAAAAAAAAAAAAAAAACAAGAAGTTTTTTTATTCGATTTAAATCCATGAACTAATTTTTCTCAACCCTGCTACAATTACCCAGCAAGAAAAATCGTGTATGCGGTCACCATGAATTGGAATTTTCATGACTTCTTAAGAATTTATTTATGTGAATTCATTTTTAATGACATCTTAAATGTGAAAAGAGACTATAACTTTTAAACTCATGGAAAACACATTAAAGTCTGCTAATTAATTCATATGAACAACTGCTCAGTTGTAATTTAATTTTTATACTTTGCGTTGTATTCATACGAGCTGTTTTGTTAAATACTAAAACGTAACCAAATCACGGAACATTCGTGGGTTCTAAGCACTCATTTAAATGTGCGACTTGTTTTATTAAATGCGAGCACATGCTCGCCAAACACACCCCTGTGTTAAAATCATGCGTTCGTCAACTAACTTGAACCAGTTCATCTGCATTTGCTCCTGGCAATTTGAAACTTTTTATTGTTTTATCGCGTATTTAATGGGCAATAATGATTTGGTGAGCTTAAAGAAAGTCTATATCTAATCTTTGGTTTAATAAAGATCATTAAGCTCAATGTTCTTTTGCATTCGGCATTTGAGGAAAGACATATGAAAGTATATCAATAATAAAGTTGTACATGAAAAGAATTTTCTTCCAAATAATTTTCACTTCAAAATTCTTCAATTCTTTTTTTATATTTCAATTTTTTCAATGTTACATTTCTTATGGATTTATCATCAAAGATATTTGGTGTGAAATCAATAATATCGGCAACAAGAAGCACTAAAAGCCCCCAAAAAAAATAGAGAGGCGTAAAAAATTCCACTTTTTTAAAAAAGGGTATGCAGGAAAATGAAAGGGTCAAAAAAGCATCAAAAAATGCCCGAAAAGCGTCAAAATGGCAACACTGTATAGTTCAGTTTGGTGTAGTGTTGCCAATTAATTATAAGACAACACAAAAAGTAGTAGTGTAATCAGCCGTATAAACGGTAATTTCAAACTGTTTTTATTTCCAAGAGCGTCATAGACAACATCAGCGGAATACAGTACAATCGCACCGAAATATTTATATGTACTCGTATATTAACTCTAAGCATGTGTAGTATAACCATAACCATTTGATAAATTTAACTAACGAATGGGAAATCAATAGTACAGCGTAGAAAAATTTTCCATTACTTTTCAGATATTCCTGGAGAAGGAATAATTGTGTTATAATGCCTTCTCATAATTTTGCTAAAATATTTTCATGCTCTTAACTAAATTAGTTCAGCGAATATTTTGCCCTTCAATTAATTATTTCTTGGAAATAATTCTCGACCGATTATCACACTCTTTTTGCCACCCACACATCTCATTCCCAAAACATGTAGAGATGAAATTAAAAAAAAATTATAATAATTAAACAGACAGATAGACAGACATAATAAAATTTCTAGAAATCAAACGAGAATAGTTTTGGGTGTAGTTAATGCACGTACCTTGCAATGACAAGTTTACAACAAA
This sequence comes from Dexiosoma caninum, assembly GCA_963924685.1. Taxonomy (NCBI): domain Eukaryota; kingdom Metazoa; phylum Arthropoda; class Insecta; order Diptera; family Tachinidae; genus Dexiosoma; species Dexiosoma caninum. Next base: position 92,150,857 of record OZ004725.1, read on the forward strand.
GCATCCGTTACAAGACGTGCTAATTTTTTCTAAATGCAACAAGAAAATTTTGTTTAAAAAATTTTCAAACTATTTTTGATAAGAAACAAATTGAACACAAAATTCAGACCAAATCAGCACGTTGTAGGTGAAACAATCACAAGTTATGCAAATCTTTCGTTAAAAAGTATGCAATACCGACTGAGTTTAAGGCTACAAAGTGTTAATAAAATTTATTGACATTTAATTGCAGCATAGCCATTTTACATATTAGTTTACTACGACGACGTTTTATTCCACAAATAACGAGGCCTCTGTTAGCACAAGCACTTCAGAGAAATTTTAGTGTCCCGGGGATGTGAACCGCCGATCTTCTGATGGTAGAGTCAACCAAATGCACCACCATTTTGCATATGAAATGAAACGTATAAATAATATAACCAAATACTGAAAAGCATCTAAATTTTAATTTATTCCGTTAAATATCGGTCGACCGATTAACAATTAATAAATTAAAGACTTTATTTAAGAAATATTATTTTCTTTTCTTGGACCTGTGCTCGGAATATGCTAAATATTTTATAATAAGCAAATTAGTTTTTAATTTTTTGCAAATATTCGAGTATGACATTTTTAACAAAGTAAATTTTTCTAAAATTCTGTTTTAAGTTATAAAAATTATATCCGCAATAACAATATATTTGCAGAGAGCTGCAAGGAGTACCGAACAAGGAGTAAAACACTATATTTCGATATTTTTGTTTGTGAAATTGATTCCTTGTGATTAATTTCTTTAATGTAATTGAGAGCGTATTTCATCGCAAAGTAAAAAATGTTCACATTTTTACAGTATTTTTTGCGTATCACAATGTTGAAATATAATTTATTATTTATTTACTAAATTTTCTATAACTCCCTTTGTTTCGATCACAATCAAATCAAGCACAGCATAAACGCGCAACGTGATTTGTAAAGAAATCTATAATTTTTTTCTTGTACATTTATGCAACGCGTAGAAAAACTAACCAGCTTGAAATTGTGTTTCTCTAACATTATTGAGGCATCAAGTATTGAAACTATGAGACTATGCTTTCAACTCTACCTATGGAATAAACATTATATTTTAAACCAAACGATATGATGGAATTAAAATGACCTATTGGACACAAGAACGAGAAAAAATGTCAATGGAAACGAGGTGTGATTCTAACATGAGCACAATTATGTCAACACAAGTCTAATTAACAAGTACAGGGTGACCCAAAAGTAAAGTGCTAATTTGATGGCTGCCATGGGTGGAGCAAAAACAATGTCATAACTTTGATTGACCGCCAAATGTCGCGCCATGGATCGTTGGCAAATAATTACACATCATGAGTGTCACAGTACAGTGAGATATGGCGTCATCTGCAAAAATGACAGCCAATTAAAATTATGACATTATATTACTTTGTACTGAATTTTTAGTCCCCGTAAGTGATACAAATCGAACATAATTGTTGTAGTTCTCTGGTGCACACACAACAATGGAATATAAAATTCATAGTAAATTCCTTAGAATTAAAAAAATTCTCACGCCTTTTTTGGCATCATGTGTTGGTTTTCGTGAACAAAATTCAAAATCCCAAAAAAATTAAAACTATAAATATTTCTTTTAGTCTGTTGTGTGATTTCAATAGATTTCAATCATGAAATTCACATATGAATGTACTATAGTTATGCATATATGTATGTATGTACATACATATGTCCCGAATGTATGATCTTAGTGCTCGTACTTGTCTGTATGTACAAACATTCGAAAGCAACATCAACTGAAAACCACAGCCATGAAAAAAAACTGCGCTACTCTACTCAAATTACCAAATCATGAAAAAGGCACAAAAACAAGAAAAAGGAATGAAATAAATAAAAGTCCTGTCTTTAGAGACAATCGGTACAAGGATCAATTTAAGTGTCTGAACTGTGTAAGTAAGTACCTGGTTGATCATCAAGCTGCCGCCGTCGCCTCTTCCCACATACATACTCCTACATGTGCATACATATGTAAATACAAGTGTGTACATATGTATGTATGTACTTGTCATAGGGTATTCATTATAAAACAATTATTATTCATAAAAATGTATAACATTTTCATATTGCTGTACATCCAATATACATAATTTATTTATAATCAATATAATTTATAAGATTATAAGAAAGATCTATGAATAATTGTTACAATTATTCATACATATATAGTTGTTGTTTGGTTAAGGCTAGTCTATATGAACTTTTCGTTGGTGCTTGGACCAATTCTTCAGTAGCCCTTCAAACAAATTTTTGAAAAAGCTATAAAAAATCTCACGTGTTTATACAAAAACTCCCAAAAAATGTTTGAGAATTACAAAAATATTAATAAAAGAAAAACATGTAGCTTTTGCTAAAATTATTTTATACAACAAGTATTTTTACGTTTTGTGTAGAATATTACGGATAATAAAAGAGAAAAATAAACTTGAAGTTACAGGCATTCTCTCCAGAAAACTCAAATCTGTACGAGACAAACTTGGTGCGTGTGAAAGAGTTTACTGAAGCACATTATAGTTGAACTCATTTGATTGTATGCATTGGCGCAGTTGTCAGATTAAGCTCATTATATTTAGCTCTTTTGCCTCCGTAGTCTAGTGCATGAGCGTTAGTCGATTCCCGCTTAGACCGTGGGTGTTTCTACAGACAAGCTGTAAGAGCTTCGTAGAGTTTGTTTTATCTACATACAATATCTGGAATATCTTTATTGAAATTTTATAGACTTTTGTCCATATTTGAATATTTAACATTTGTAAGACGAGAACATTCACAGGCTTATAGGGAATTATTAAACCAGTATCGGTTTGTGTATCTCAGGTTTGTTATTGTAAAACATGTGGCTGAGGGAACATTCAACTATTTCCGGTTACTTTCTACAGCAATGATCTCTATAAATGATTCCGACCAAATATTCCATATTTTTATGTCTTAAAATTTTAAATTTCATGTTATTTTAAAAGAGGTAACACTCGGGCAATTAAGATGGCAATCAGCAATGGTATCATTTAGTGTTACGTACTTTTTGGAAAGGTATACTTCAGAGAGAGAGATAGGTGGTGAAGTTATAGCTGCTCTTAATTGCTGCATGCCTTCTGTTTCTTTTATTATTTGACATCGTCATGGTTTTTCATTGCTCAAATGCCGACAAAGAAGGAACATGTGAAGTTAGGTATAGACACCAATGTACTCGTACTTAACAATATGTTAGTGACTGAAATAGGGATTGAACCCTAAGCCTTCGGGTTGCATAGTCACCGCGCTTACTCAGTATTTTTTAATACTGTTTAATATTTAATAAATACTACAAAAATATTCTTTTAGTATGATAATTTTAAAAAACGGAATTAAGTTTTCAATTCTATAAACCGATATCTCAATCCAATCCACTGCAATATTTTTACATATAAAAAGCCGTCAGCGGGAGCGCATCTACTTCCAGCGAACCGCACTACGTTTCGCAGTCGAACTGCTCGTGGAATAAACTCTCTGCCGAAGAAAAAATACCGCGTTTTGCAACACCCTGCATAATAAAGTTATTCATTATCATACTTAGCGTATCAGAAATGAAATCTGTGTGAAATTTTCGTTTAAATTAAACGAAAATATATCAATATTTTTTCATGTTTATTGAAAAAAAAAATAGAATCGGCGCAAAATGCTTTCAAACAATTGCTTTATGAACTCCAGTCACTCAGCCCCCGTCTGTGTTGATTTTAAAGACATCGAAACAAAAAGCGTTTGTCCAGTTTATTTTTCTTTCTTTTTTTTAATACATAAACATTTTAAACCTGTTTAATAGTTTTTTTTTATATTTTAATTTCGCTGTACTCGTATTCCTTAAAACAACCCAAAACATCAAGATCATCATCGCTTGTAAGCAGCCTCAGCAGCAAGCAACAGCAACATTACGGAGCAACGGTGGCAGTAGTCGTGGGAATTTCTACTTTTTTTCTGTATGGAGACAACAAAAATGAAAAGAAGTACGCAAAAGATGCGCCAAAACGCCTCTTTGTTTAAATGCTCTTATTTTAACTCCTTGTTTATTGCTGCGAGTGTGTGTTTTATAGTTACTTTTTTTTTAATTTTCTTTGTTGGTTTGTTGAGAAGGTTTTTTTCACTGGTTGTTGTTAAAACTTTCTCATGTATCGTGTACATTTTGGCTGGTTTTGAAGCAAATCTTCTTTCTGGGCTATTTCTTTGTTGGCACTTGAAAATCATGCTTCCCCCTTTTTGTATTATTTCTTTTTTTATATAAAGTCTTCTTTTTTTGGGTTCCTCATTCATTTGGATTTAATCAGGTTGTCGTACATACAGGAGATTTGGTCAAAATGCATTTACGAGTACTTATTTCTTCTTCTTCTGCTTCTTCTTATTTTAGTGGGGTTCTATATTGCGATGTTTCGTTATCCTTTTTGTTGAAATTTGTTTTCTTGAGTTTTTATTTTCTTCAACATCAATTGATGTCGTACCTCGCATTGTCATTAATTGATAACATGACATGGGAATTTTCTTTCACGCAAATTTATATTAAATTCGTTTTTAATGGATAATTTGAAAAATTAAAACATATAATTAACATAATTTATAATTGTAACCACATACACTTTATAAACGCTATTTATATTTGTTGGCAGGACACCTGTTGGAGCATCGTCGCAATATGGGATGTTGTCAATGGAATGTGATCTAATGATATCGGGAAAGTCGTTTCCGAAACTCGCTCTTTTGACGTACAAAAAATGTCATCACAGAGAGTGCATCGATTTGTGGTAGTTTGTCCAGCGAAGAAGAAATTCGTTTTTCAATATACCCGTAGTAGAAACTATGTTAAATCAGGCTTTACAGCGTGGTGAGAATGAAGTCTGGCGACAAATTCAATTATCAAAGGTGACTGAACACAGACAAGGGACTGGTAGTTTCCTTGGTATCGGTTGATCAGATTATGGTCAAATGAAGGAAATTTTGAGAAAGGATTAATGTCAAGTATCATGGGCTGCAAAAAAGAGTTAATTACATCAGCTATATGGTAGCAAATCAGTGCAACTTCAGAGGGGGTTTTAATGGCCGCACATTATAAACCCTGCGTAATTGATTTCGAATACTTTTTCAATAGGAAGTATTTTTGTAAGTTTATCAACATGCCGCCGTCCAAAAAAAAATTCAGCTCAGCACTGGTAACAGCTGTTTTTGATTACATTTCTATTAACAATTTGGTGCGCCAAAATGGAATTATTAGAAGACTTACACATAAGTTCTTATTTACTACATTAAAAAATCGGATAATAAGTGTTTTTTCCTTAACAGCTGAATGAATTTCTTGAAAGAGCACACTAAATTATGACAGGTTCTTCATAGCAGTCATATTTTAATTATTTTAAAATAGATAGAACTCACGCACATGTTTGTCCCACCTGTACCACTCACCTCAATTTAGTTCATATACTTGATGAGTACCCTAATTACAATTCATTCAGAACACGCATTTTCGGATGCAATACGCCACTGATCTCCTTAGAAACTTGTGTGATAAAAATATTAAATTAATATACAAATTTATAACTACAAATTGTTTACAAAACTTAATTTAAATGTATATACCAACCACAGACTCAAAAACGCCAGATGCTAGTACTCTCTTTTTACGTTATTAGTTATTATAATTCAATTATAACTATTAATATTAAATAAATAAATAATTAAAAATATTTTGAAACATATAACCTTATGACTACTTTGTGAATACCGCAAATTGTATTAATATTATCAATTTTTTTTACATGTCATTGCCGCTTGTTTCAATAAAATTTGCCATAAATGAATTTCAATTATTCCACTTAAATCAAAGGTTAATTGAGTATACAAATATTGTAGATAATCGGTAAAAAGTTTTGTAGTGTTTTTCCCTTTACAAATTTTCTCTAACACAAACAATTATTGATTTTCGATGTGTATTAAAAATTTACTTACAACTTCCTTTTTGCTTTGCAAGTTAGTGATCGAACTTGCTGCTGCAGTATTATTGCGGTTTATAACACTTTCATTAACATACAGCAGCCATACAGTCTAATAAACGTTTTGATTTGTTTAAAATGCAATACGGATGGGAAAAGATATTTGAAAACAATTTGACTTTGTTTTTAAAACACTTCATAATTACTTTGAAACTTTTCTGCTGGAAAGTTTCTTTTGCTTACCCTTCCTTTCATTGTATGTAAAAATACAAAGAATTCTTTTTGAACATTTTTTAATATTTTTAATTTTTTCTTTATTTTTTCGTGATTTCGTGTTATTCGCCCCCAATGAGCCATGTAATTGATTTGATTAGCGCTGCTCTTTGATCTTGCCATAAATATTTTTCCCAAGTTTGTTTTTCTTTAGCGTTTCAGTGTTTTTCAGAAATTGCATTAAATATCCGTGTGTCCGTCGGTCCTTGTTGTTGTTTATGATGATGCATGTTTAGACTTGTGTGCACTTATGAGTTGTAATTGTTAGAAAAATGCTTTTAAATCTTTTTTGCTGTGTTTTTGCGTATTTTTCGTATTTGAATATTTCGTATCCCGTTGTTCCCAGTCATATAAACTTAACATTTTTATTGCATTTCAAAGTAAATCGAGTTGTTAAAAGATGTTTATTTCGAATTTCAATTTAAATGTTTATAATAATTCAATCAAATAATACTTATTTTGAATGTTTTTGTTCGAAAAAAAAAATAAAAAAAAATTCTATTACTACGAATTAGTGGAAGTGATATTTTAAGTTGTTTGATAAGAGCTTGAAAGGATGTTTAGGAATTGTTAGGAAAATGGTGTATCACCTTGCAATAACGTCCAATCAATTCCTTGTTCTGCGTTTGTTTATCAAAAATTACTTGATTTTGCATCAGCATAAAAATGTCATTATGGGTCATTAAAAGGAAACAATAGAAAAAGGCAACTACAACACTCGCAGATCTGTGTATACTTTTCGACTACTCACTCCAATGACTAACCTCTAGCTACCAGCTACAAAATGTTATTTATCAATTAGCGTTTATTGGCTTTGTTTTTCTAACGACAAGATTGTTGTTGTTTTCTTTTTTGCAATTGCTTTCGTTTGTAGGCAAAAAGTCTAGACATCGATGAACTGAATTAGGAGAACATTAAAAAGAAAGAAAACATTAAGAAAAAAATATGCCTGAAGTCATAAAAAACAAAAAAAAAGTCAATATTGTTATCTATTGATACTTCAAACATGCAAAAGAAAGTAAAGAAATAAACCATAAATTTAAAGAATGTTGTGAAAATGTGACTAATAAATCGCAAATTCTGCAGCATACCGCCTGCAGTGCATTTAAGTAGTGATTGCATTACCATGTTAGACCGTATAATAGTAGAAATGAACAAGAAATTTCTTAAAGCCCGTAAAATAAAAAGGAAAAATCCAAAATCCTTTCACGGAATACCAGGAATTTTTAGTATTGAACTGAAAATAACGTCATAACTCAAAAGAAGCAATTCTTGAGCTAATAATGCTGCTGGCGAGTAGTCAGCGTATTGGCTCTGCAACCAGAAAGACCGAGGTTCGATTCCCAACCGGGTCAAATCAGAAAAAAGTTTTTTCTGAGTTTTCTGTGCTTAGTAGGGGATAGCCCCTGAGCACTGGTCCAAGATAAAAAAAAAAATAATAATTCGTGGTATCGCCTTTTAACTTGTGTAAAAACTTCAAACAAAATTTTATAAACTCAGAATAATATTATTATTTTATTTCTCTATTGAGTTGTATCAAATGTGGAAAGATTATGCAGGTTTTTGACAAAACTAGTTTTTTGAGTTACATATTACAATGTTGGAGTAAATGAACGATGTGTACATATTAGTGATTTTAGGAATATTCATATATCCGAATATTCGTCTATTCGTATTTGAATCTGTTAAAAAAAAATATTAAATAAAATATGTACATAAAGTGTAAAAAATACATCAATTGAAATAAACATCTCAATTTTTAATCATTTTTTTGAAGAAAAAAAGCATTCCTTGGTAACGTAAAAAAAACTAAATATATTTCAGAACATGAATTAAAATGGAAGTTGTATTTATCACATCATGTTGAATTTATTCTGAACGTATTAATCGCTCGAAACAATCATTGGTGGTGTCACTAAAAGCTGCGTGGCTATAAGTAAAACAAGGTCGTAAGGGATAGTACGTGAAATGACAGGAGGTGAAGCTTCACTATCTTACAACTCTGATTTTGCACGTCCTTTGTTTTATAGCAGTATTGTAGCGCCTATGATGTCAAGAATACCTAGTAAATTTTTAAGCTTCGTTTTTAGTAGCCATTTTTAGTAATTATTTTACTTCGCCGGTGCTACATAATACCGACTTATGTACTTTCCACCATGTGAGTGGGTCGACGCCATTTGCCTCCCGTTTTTCCGCTAAAAATTCCTTGATAGTTTTTCAAATTAAAGTATGAATAGGTACTTGGAAGGTAATCTGAGAAATGTTGAGCAGTGGCACTTAGGTCTGAAGTTGATATCTCAAATTCAGCCATCGGTATGTCATATGTTATTGTGAGAATTTTTTCTAAACGAGGGAAAGGCAACCCCTCACCATCGGTTGAAATTCGGTATGTAAACTCCTTTTTCTCCCTTTTTAGATACACTAAGAAGAAACTTTTGGGTAAAAAAGGGTAAAACTGGTTAAATCGATAACTTAATATCTCAGAAACTACGACAGATCGAATAAAAATTACAAAAGCATATAAATGCTGTTGAAAAATAACCGGACATGTGTTTGCTACTCTTTCCGTATATGTAGTTTTAGTGGGTAAAACTCCACAGAAACATTAATTTTGATATCTCTCTTGGCAACCATATATCTCCAAAAGCATTGCACATAGAACAAAGATTTTTTCTGTAATGTTTGCTTCTAGAAAAAATCTCGAAAGTGTTTTCTTACTTTTTGGAAATTCGCAAGCATATGCAGTAAAATTATACATTTATTCCATTTAAATAGTGCTTATAAGGAAAATTTTTTACTATTTTTATACACCGCCATGATTTTGGAAGGGAGCATTTTATATATTGAAATCTCAGCAAACACAATATGACGAATGACTATTTTTTACCCACTTCCATTATATGGGTATCGAATGTGGCAAGTTTTTGAGAAGAAAACCAAAAATAAAGTGAAATGGGTACTTTTCGGCAAAACTGCGTTTTCATAAGGGTACCTTTTTTTTTATGGAAAGGGACTGTTGATATTTGGATAATGAAAGTATCCAAATTTGATGCAGATAGCGCAACAATATCTATACAAAAGTGCGCGAGATTATATAAGTTGGTGTGGGGTACCGAAGCGCACCGGGTTAATGTAGCTCTTTATAAAGTCGTATACCAAAGTACGTAATCACTGTGAGCTATGAAATAAGCCGAGCCTCAATCGAAGTAAAACTTTTTTTGTATTAAAAAATAAGATACTTTTTACTATTATATTTTTGCCTCACAGTACAATTTTTTGACAAAATAAGTTTAAAATAGAAGCCTTAAAGACGAAAAGCGAAAAAATATCTTTGAACTCTTCAAATTAACTATGTTGCTGTGTTCCAATGACTGCTTAAATATTTCTGAGTTGAGTATGAATTTATTAAAAATTATTTAAATGGTGTACCATTCATGTCTTATTTAAATTTTTTTTTTTTTTTTCATTTACTTTTTATCGTTTTAATTGTTGTGTCCACTTAAGTGGGCGTTTTTATGTTCAAACTGTCCGAATGACCACTTTTTTGCATTTATTGTCTTCTTTTATTGTTGTTGTCAAACGTATTAAGTGTTGTAATTGCATTTAAATTCTATAGAATTAAATAAATTCTATTTTGTACTCAAATATTGAGGGGTTCTTGTAAATCTGTTTATTGTTCATTGCGTTCGTTTTTATTAAACTACTCGCACTACAACATTTAATATTAATTAAGGATTTTTTTTTAATTTGTTGTTGCCCGAATGAATATGGTCTTGAATTTAATTAGATTTATTAATAATTATATTGTCTTGTTCATTAGTAGAGCTTTTTCAGTTTAGTTTTTAATTTCTTTCATAGTTCAAGTGAGTAACAGCACGTACGTTTTCGTTTCAATTATCGTTATAAATTAACAGCACATAAATACATATGTATGCATGTATGTATGTACATATACGAGTATACATAGAAGAATATTTCATACATATGTGGGCAGCAGTTGTCATATAATACTTTATGTGCAGATCTTATTTAATATTTAATTTTGAATTGCTTCTAAGAAAATAGAAGATGCTCTTTGAAATAAATTTTGTAATAAAAATTTATATAAAAAAAACAGCAAAACCTCCCCTAACCGGACAAATATTATATATTTAACATGTTTATAGTTTTTCTTACAAAATGCATTCTCATAACCCTACGGAGACATCAAATTTTAAAAAATCTTCATCAAAATATTTCTAATCAACCGACACAAACATTAAAACACGCCGACTAAATTATTAAAATTTAAATTTTATGGAGTTACCCAAATAAAATTTAATTTTTTTTTAAATTTACAAAATGTCAGAATTTATGATAACATTAAATATACATACGAGTATATGAAATTATGAGAAAACTGAAATGTAAGTGCTCTAAAACCACTACAAATAAAGCTGTTTTTAATTTTTATTTAGTAAATTTGATACATACAATTAAAATTTTGCTGTAACTTTGGTCAACGAGAAGCGAAACAGACCAGTATCTCTGCTAAGAACTGATAAACTAACGCAATACTTGCTAGACTAACGGCAAACCTTATCGTAGAAAAGTCAAAATTTGTCAAGTTGCCTTCCGAAAAAAGATAGGAAGGTTGCGTATGATTTTAAAGTAGATATAGAGCTCTTTCCTTGCGGTTTAATCAAATACGGAAGTCTGAAAAGGATCTAAGGATTCAAAACGCCTTTGTATAAAGATGATGAATGATGGTTAGACTTTCAATGAAGGAGAAAATAATAATGGTTTTTCATTGCCAGTCGCTGGAAGGATAATAAAATAAAAATTGGAATAAGGAAAGGCAGTTAAAAGTTGTTCTCACCGGTCTTAAAAACAGAGCTTTGAGCTTTTAGAAATATGTGGATTCTGAGCTATACTGAAACAGAAAGAAGAAATCTTTGAGCCTTTTCCAACATAGTATGTGGATAATAATAGCCATTTCTCGTATACATTTATTTAACAGAGTCGGGTTAAATAGATGATATAAATGACTTTACTCCTTTGCTGACACAAAGAGTACTGATGACATGTGTAGTGGCATAGAAAATATTTATATACGTGTTCTACTAAACTGATGTTGGAGGTTAATTCTTCTTTTACCTTCTGTGAACTTAAACACAAATGAGTATGCATTCATTCATTTGTAATAATTGTAGTTCAAATAAATATCACTAATTCTAAAAAAAGAAAATTTTCCATGGAATTATAATAGAATTTCAGTATCGTTGACAGCGCAGACAAAAGAACATCGAGAATGTTGCGCGACTAATATTGATACCAGAAAGAAGTTGTAGGTTACCGGGTGTAAATTTAGCGGGAATTTTTTTTACTGCGTCAGTGAATCATTTAAGAGAGTATCCAGTAAAAGATTTACTAGATTAATTGCATCAAATAAACCGGGAACTACCATACATCAAAATCATTGAAAGTCATATAAGAAACTCAGCAGCTCAAATTGTGCGATCTAAGTTAGAGCTGCCCATTATAGATAAATTTTTTCCAGTACAATAAACTGGTATACCCATATGTAATATATAATTAAAATAAAATACTTAAAATCAGGCAACATATCTTATAACCGAAAAAAATACCAGGAAGGTGAGTGCCCGGTAGGTGGTGGTAGGTTTCACTGTAAAAGCTTGCAAAATAGAAAATCTTTATATGAAAAAAAGCCATAAGTTACAAAAAAACCTTAATAAATACTTTTTGATTCATAGTGATGCACCGTATCAAAATAGATGTGTTTGAAAATGATCGAGAAAATTCTAAAAGCAGTTTTTCTTTGACAATATGTATAGTCACATTCGACTGTACCACAAAAAAAACCCCGTACACCCCCAATTTAACGTTTTTTTGAACAGTACATAAAAAAAAAAATTTAAGTTTTTAAACTTTTCTTTATATCTTTGACATTTGCCCAAAAATATAAAATAGCATATAAAACATGTAATAATTTCGGAAAATTATTTAATAAAACGAAAGAGAGAGTTAAAAACACAGAATTATCTAATTTAGTATACAAGATACCTTGTGGAAGAAATAATTTAGAAAGTTGTAATAAAGTATATGTAGGAAAAAAAAACACTCAAACCAGATTTGGTGGACATAAGTCAGATCAAAAATATAGACATATAAATACACAAAAAACGGCATTAACTACACATTGTGCAACATTAAAAAATTATTATCCAAAATTTGATGACACATCTGTATTAGAAAAATAAACTCATTATAAACGACGTTTTTTATTGGAAAGGTTACAGATAATTAAAATACCAGCAGACAAGAGAATAAACTCTAAATGAGATGTAGATAATTTAGCACAAAATTATAGATATTTAGTTAATACAATTTAGATTTAGATTATGTATTAAATATATATTTTTATACAAAAAATAATTTTTAACAATTATGTTCTATTGTTGGTATAGTTATATGTCCTTGTTGCATTGTACAAATATGTTCTTTTAAATACATGTAAATATAAAAAGAAAATATTTTTCAAAACACGTTTATTTATGTATACAGGTACACACATTTATATATGTGCATAAAAAACATTTTCATTTTCTTAACAAAAATATTTTCTTTTACTTTTTTTTTTAAAAAAATTTTGTTAATACAACTTATTATTTCCTGACGATACTACCTACTATTTGGTAGCGAAATATCAAAAATAATTAATTTAAAAACTTTTTTATAAAAAAGACCATCTGCTCAAAATATATATGTACATATAATTAAACAAATTAATAAAGGTCAAAGAAAAATAAAAGTAAAATTTTGTTTTTTTGAAATTACTGTCCAAAAATACGTTATATTACGGCGTGTACTTTTTTTTGCCAGTAAGGTGGTACGGTCTAATGTACATATATACATAAGTACATATATTATTATAAAAGGTGGTTAAATTTCAAGGGCCGATGTTGATTTTGAATAAAACACAAACTATTTAGGAAATTATTGTAATTTTATTTTTTGCAATATTATCATCAGGAATGATGTTAACAAGCTGTTAACGAAATATCGAATAATAAAACCAAATAAAATAAAAGAAAAAGACCTCAAGCTTAATAAATAATATTGCAAAAAATATAATAAAAAAGGTCAATTAATAATATAATTAAAATTGTAATTTTATTTTATTATGATATATTGGTATTACTCAATTATGTATGGAACAAAATATCGGCGAAATGGGCGCCGCGACCACGGCAACAGTGGATGATCAATTTTCGAAGAAAATCATCTTCAGTGATGAGGCACATTTTCACCTCAGTGGATTCGTCAATAAACAGAATTGCCGCATTTGGGCGAATGAGAATCCAAGAGTGATTGTCGAAAAACCAATGCACCCACAAAGAGTGACTGTTTGGTGCGGTTTATGGGCTGGCGGCATCATCGGGCCGCATTTTTTCCAAAATGAGGCCGGTCAGGCAGTTACTGTGAATGGTGTTCGCTTTCGTGAGATGATAACGAACTTTTTATGGCCCGAATTGGAAGATATGGATGTGGACGATATGTGGTTTCAGCAGGACGGTGCCACTTGCCACACAGCTAACGAAACAATGGCTCTTTTGCGCAACAAATTCAATGGCCGTGTTATCTCACGTAATGGCGATGTCAGTTGGCCGCCAAGATCATGTGATTTGACACCGTTGGACTTTTTTCTTTGGGGTTATTTGAAAGAAAAGGTGTACGTCGATAAGCCAGCAACAATTCAAGAGCTAAAGGATGAGATAATTCGGCACATTAACGGCATAGAACCTCCATTATGCCTCAGGGTCATCGAAAATTTGGACCATCGGATGGAGGTGTGCCGCCGTGGTCGCGGCGCCCATTTGGCCGATATTTTGTTCCATACATAATTGAGTAATACCAATATATCATAATAAAACAAAATTACAATAATTTCTTAAATAGTTTGTGTTTTATTCAAAATCAACATCGGCCCTTGAAATTTAACCACCCTTTATATACAACGTCTTGTATATGATCTCTTAAATTCGACGTCAATATCTCAGTACTGTATACAATCTTTCCTAATCAAAAATATTTCACTTCAATTGAAATTGCAGAAAAACAGATTTACTTATTTCACCAAAACAAAAATTAATTATATTTGCACAAGATAAATAAGACACTGATCAAATGAAAATTTATGTTTATTATTCAATTAAACATTTCATTAAAAACATATATTTGTCGTTCCGTGGACAAAAGAAAAAGTAATTGCACACCAAATTGCTCAGTTTAATTTAAGTTTTGTTTTTAACAATAAATTTGGAAAATAAATAAACTTCAATTTTATTGCTACAAAAATGTACACAAAAAAGCATTTCGTGGTAAATAAATAAAACTTTACTTTGAATTTAATTTTTTTTATTTCTTTAATGTCTGTGTTTCTTTGTTTTTAATTAAATTATATTGAAAATTACGGCTTTATAAACAATTCTTCATTTCGACTTTCCCATTCGGGTTCACTCATGAACAAAATAATAAGAAAAATACGAACAGAGATATTTTAGACTGAAACTATGATTGTGCTAATTGCATTTGCATTTGTATAAAATTAGAAAAACTTAAAGAATGACTGACCGACCGAACAAAAAGTTGTTGATAAGTTGTTAAGTTGCTTAGCAAATCATAGCCAACATTTTATTATGTTATATTCTCTTTATTTATATACAGGGTGGCGCACCAATTGCGCTGCAAAAACAAAACGTAATAACTTTTTTTTCTGTGGTTAGTCTTTAGATTTATTAAAATGAATGCTGGGGATACCGTCATTTCTGTACAAAGAGAATTAAAGCGGAAGTTTCGCGGCACTCCGCCGAGTAAATAGACCATAATGAGAAGAGTCAACATGTTTGCCGAATTTGAAAGCATCGCCCGAAGACCGTACCATCGAGGTACACATGTTCGGGTTCAAGAAACAATCACGACTGTAGCATCGTCAATTCAGGAAAATCATAGAGTTTTCACTCGAGACTTATCGGCTCAAATTAGAATTAGCAGACGGTAATTGCAACGTATAAAATTATGATGACTTAATCTTCTTTACGCTTAAATTATAACTAAATTAAACCCTCTGGATTTGCCCATTCGGCTGGAGTTTTGCCAAAAATGATTGAAATGGCCGAAGAAGAAAACAAATTGATAAATCGCTTGTTTATGTCTGATGAAGCTCATGTTGATCTAAACGGCAATATAAACAAGCCAACTGCTGAATTTTACTGAATTGAAGCAGTCCTTTAAAACAATAATTGATGCGATCCCTACTTCAAACCTTCAAGCTGCTATGAATAATTTTCTAATTAGGTTTTGCATAAGAGTATACGTGGATGAGCGTGGAGGTCATTTACGTTCCATCGTTTTCAAAAACAATTAGTAATATAAAATTAAATTAAATTTTAAATAACGAAATGAAATACATTGAAAAAAAAATTATTTGAATTTCTTTTTGTAATGCAATTGGTGCGCGCGCCACCCTGTTTTTTTATTGACCTACAATCTGCAAAAACTGTTGGCGATGTTATTATTGGTACTGTTGTGGCCACACTCCATCAAAACTATACGTAGAATAAAATTAAACAACACCAACAATAAATTCAAACTCTACAATTATCAGCTGTTGTGTAGTTTTTGTTTAATATTTAAAATCATTATAAAAATTTTAAAGACTCATTCGATCATTCTATTTTATTATTAACTAGCTGAATCCGACACGCGTTGCTGTAGCTGTTATAATAGTTTTATTTAAAAAAAATTTATATGCCGTCGTGGTCTTATCTTTGAAAAAATATATAGTCTGTGTGCATCTACATTCAGAGCAATCTATGTTTCAACTTCCCTCCTACCTTCCGAGTGTCTACCCGTATACGCATTTCAGCTCTCTGGCTGTATGAAGAGTGCGCACCCGTATATTAAATGGGAGTGCCACATGCAAAAAAGGATCAGCCTATCGCCCTGATAAAACTTGGTAGTTTTCATATTTTTCTGTGCAGGTGGAGTGGGGGTACCACGCCCACTTGTCCACTCCGCCCCAGTTTTTGACTGATGATTGTTTTTAATTACAAAGTCATTTGTAACATATTTAGAAACTTTCACTTCAACCGTTCTCAAGATATACTAAAATAAATATTTACTTTGTATGGGCGTGGCTGCGCCCAGTTGCAATTTTTGAAATTTATATAGCCTATAGTTCCTTCAGGATAAACAGGGAGATACTGTAAAAATTTCAAGCAAATCGGTGATCGCCGTTTAGCTGTCTATAAGGCACAAACACACACCCATACATACATATATGTATATAAACATGTATTTTGTATATATAAGATTCCTACCGCAACATTGTTGCTGCCAGTTTTCTATGGAAAATTATTATGAACAAATTTGTTGAAATGTTCTTTAGAATACTTTTTTTTGCTCTTGAAGAAATTTTTTAATAGTTCTATAGTTTCTGGAACTGCAGCCTCAGCTTCCTCCGAGGAAATATTAACAGTATTAATTGTTTAAATACACCACTCGCTTTCTTTATCTTTTTTAAATGAATCTTAAGCTCCTCCAAATCTCTAGTGCGTGCGTTGTCTTACTTTTGTAACGCCCTATTTACCTCATTGTAATTTTTTCCAACTACAAAACTACAAAATAAAAAATGGCGTTGTATTGACGATGCCAAGTAGAATAAGGGTGATTTTGGTATTAAACCCCATTATTATTTTAAATAAGACAGTTTAAATAACTGCCCTTTAAGTAAATAAGACATCTAACCCTGCATGCTCTTACAATAGTCACTGATAAATAAATCAGGTTTTCTTTCATATGCATGTGGAATAAACTTTCTGCTAAGGTAGCGAAATTAGTTTTCTAACAAAATTGGGATGTTCCGTTAATCAGATCTTCTATTATATTGATCTTTAACTTTTCTACTAAAAGTTGAACGTCGAACTTCTAGTATAAAAGCTGCAATAGTAAAAAATATTTCTTTATTATTTTTCTCAAGAAAAAAACTTACAACTTGGCTGGCCCTTTTATAAACTTAAATAATGTCTTAATTTGAAAATTGATCACTAATCAACAGTTTTTACGAGATTTTAATACACATCGACATTCAAAATAATCATTTTAATCGTAAATCAATTTATTCTTAATAATTCACAAAGATTTGTTTCCCAGACCGTAAAAGCAGAACTCGAAGAAAAACACTATCGCTGCATTTAAAATATTTTCCTTAACTCTCTGTCTCAACATTAAAACGAACTTTATCTATGAGAAAATACAAATTAAATTAAAACTCCATTAATTTAGAAAATAGAAAGACATTTAAAATTGCATGATAATAAAAATAAACAAGATGTAAAAAAAATGTTTAAATGAAAGGAAAAAAATCCATGTTAATTTAATAGACGTGTTTATAGAGAAAACAAATCAGGGCTAAGCAAACTATACCGAATATACAGAAAAAGTATAGATAATTAAGTTCAAAATCTAATGCCAGATGCTCCATTTGATTTTAGCAATTTTAATAGAAACATTGTTTTTGTTGGTAACACAAGTATTACGACTAGTCGTGGTCTTAGCAATGAAATTGATTTTCTTAAAACAACCCAGCAACAGAAGCATTTTATTTTGATTGTTTGTTTTTAAAAGAGAAAAACAACAAGAACTTTTAAAATAATAGACTTAAGAAACTTTTGATGCCTTGTGTTGCTTTACGGATTAATGAAAACACAATAATAACAGTCATAAAATTGAAACATCAATAGAAAACAATCATAACAACAATAGAATAATCACTAATTAAAATTACCCCCAAAAAAAACCAAAAAAATCTTTTACAACCTCAAATGCAGCACCACAATAAAACCACCAATAATAATCCAACAGATCGTAAATGCCACAACAGCGCCAATTTCAATTAAACATGCAAATATTCAAAAGATTCTATTTCTTCGAGTGGGGGATGATGCTATTTCGTACAGACAATTACGTCCATACGAGTTGGACCAGTGCTCAGAAGAAATCCCTTACATAAGAAAAGCATGGCATTGGAACTAGGCAGAGAGTGGTTAGTGTAGAGCAGGTAGGAAGATAGAGCTTCTTGTACAACTCTGTAGTTGCGTGTTAATTATAAAGCAAAGTTGCGTTGTCTCTGTTGTTAAATTTTGACGCATTACTTTTAAGCAAATACCAACGAAGGAGGATGCTATAGCTCACACTGACTTGACCGGGCTAGGAATCGAACCCGAGTCATTCTGGTTGCAGAGCAAACTCTAACTACTCGCGTTAATAAAACTTTGATAAAAAAAAAATGGTGTGCTCCGACTGAAAATTGCTTAGAGAATTTCTTACAAAAAAACTGCCTTTAAAAAAATAAACGAGACTACAAAACTTAAATTTTTATGAACTTTCCCCTTCTCCTGTAAAGTAAGAAGCATTGGTAGTCACGAAGAATTTTTTTGGAAAATTGTGACGGCATGCTGTTTTTCTAAATACATAATTGAACAGCGCAAGTTGACGATTCAAAATTGTTGGGCAAGTTTGGCAAGCTGGTGCAACTGAATTTCCATACAATTTTTGACAGTTCATTTGCGGAAGTTTAAAATGCACAGTTTGCGAGATCTTTTAGAGTTTTCATGAGTAACCTTATTATTTTTATAATATATGTAAATTATATTATTAATTGACCTTTTTTATTATATTTTTTGCAATATATTTATTAAGCTTGAGGTCTTTTTCTTTTATTTTATTTGGTTTTATTATTCGATATTTCGTTAACAGCTTGTTAACATCATCAGGAGTAATAGGAAATTATTATTAAGAAAAAATTATTATTAAGAAAAAGACCTCAAGCTTAATAAATATATTGCAAAAAATATAATATATGTATGTAAACTGAGTAATTTTTTTTGTTTCTCTGAATTACAATAATAAAAAGGAAACTTAAAAAATACCTTGCGACATAACGAATTTTTCAGTATTACCAATGGGTGTGACATTATATCGTTCGTTATACCGGTATTTGCCTGTATATTCTTCATAAGTATATTAACCGCATGTTTAACGAAGCCGAGTAAAAATAATCGTTACCATATATTTGTTAAGAACAACTTTTTTTTTTTTTAAAAAGCTTTATTTTTCAACAAAAAACTTTTTCCCACAAAAGTGTCTACTGAATGAAAAAAAAACACAA
Organism: Dexiosoma caninum; assembly: GCA_963924685.1. Taxonomy (NCBI): domain Eukaryota; kingdom Metazoa; phylum Arthropoda; class Insecta; order Diptera; family Tachinidae; genus Dexiosoma; species Dexiosoma caninum. Next base: position 92,170,363 of record OZ004725.1, read on the forward strand.
AAAAATATATTTTGAATTCATTTTTATTGAAAATAAGATAAACAAAAAAAAAACAAAAAAAAATTAAACAACAATCTCATTCTTCCCAACTTTTTGAGTAGTTCCCCTTTTTTTTAGCGTTTGGTGGAGCCTCCGATGTGATTGTCGCATATTCAACGCTATTTTGTCCATTTGCATTGCAGCTTAAAACTAATAACACCAAAAACAATTATTTAAACCTCAAATTATTCCATTATCATTTGCGTTTCGCTTTCAATATTTAGCCTTGTTTTTTTGGAATAGAATACGTATTATTAATACGGCACAGTTGTATTAAAGAGGGAACACACACATTTAACACTGTTGCAGTAATAAGGAGTGAAAAATTATAAGATCGTTGATATGACATGGTAGCATCAAATAATATTTTCATCATATATGTATGCATACTGTAAATTAAAAATTAATAAACAAAACTTGAAAATTTGAATGAACTTAAAAACTTTTGGGCATTTCAAAAAACTTGCAAAAAAGGGAAAACTTGACAAATGGTAATGCTGGTCCGCCGATTAGTAATGACAACAAAAACAATTTGAGTGTTGTTGTTTGCAATATAAATGGCGAACGATTATTTGCACTCGGCTTCCTTAAACAGGCAGTAAGATTAGTTGATTACTTTTTGTGAAATATCTCAAAAACCAAAAACTCATAGAAAGGCGATTAAAATAATAAGAAATTATCTTATCTTAACTTACGATATTTTGGCAAAATATGTCCAAAGTTAACCCGAAAATTTTTAAAAATAGTTTTCTTTAAAGTTTGTGTAGAAACTTTGCTAGATTCCTTTATTAATTTGTGAAGACTTAAGCAACGCCTTACCACAGCCGTTCCACACATTTAAATGGGTCTGGTTATAACTTTTGCTTTGCTATTTAACATAACAATGATAGAAAACTTCCACAGCACTACCTCTTTTTTAACTCACCATAAATAAAAAAAAAAAAAAACTGGCTCACAGACACGATTTATAAATTCAACAAATTTGAGAATGTCAACATTATATATACTTTATCTAACTCACTTTAATATGCATAGATCATCCAACTTACCTGAAAAATAAAAGAGAAAAAATTTATTAAAATCAGTTGTGTTAATAAGTAAAATATAATTTATAAAAGGTTTTCCAACGCGAGTCATTAGCAGCGAGCGACAGCAATAAGGGAAATTTTTCTATTGTTCAAATGATAAAACTTTTGTTATTAAATTGGGGCAACAAATTGCAATCGTAATGTCAACCGTATTGCAATAAAGACTTCCGAATTGTGATAGTGCTCATATTTTCGAAGCCAAACATGTCGAATTCGTTCTCAATTATTCAATCTGTTTTGCTAAAGTACCGTCGATATATAAACGTTCAACGACAAGTGCATATGATAAAATTGTGTCATATTCGCACAAGAGCACTATTCGCAGTGCGGTTGACAAATTTGAGTCCACTGAGAATGTGCAGCAAAATTCGAGGCGGTTCGATTTTGCTTCGCTCACAAGAAATCGTTTTTTTTCTGGGATCAGTCCTCAATGCATGTCCCATACGTATGCAATGCATTGTACCACAACTAGTTGGCAACGAATAATGCAGAAAAGAGACATGTGGTGAAGTGATAGAAGGACAGAGAGCTAATTTTTTCACAACTCAGCAGTTGCACGTCTTTTGAGAGTTGCTGATTGATTGATCCATTAATTTTCTCAGATTTAGTAGCGCCATTTTATTTATTATTTTACTTCGCTAATTTTTCATTGCTCAAATAGCCACGAGGAACTGCGCTGTTACCACATACAAAATGGAAACATTTTTTCTTTGACCGTGTTGCAGAGTCAACACGCTAACTACACTGCTCTGCAAAAAATTACTTTTTTGCTCTCCTTTAAATAAAACTATGTGGACTATATGGTTTTTGATGTGCTAAACTCAAATCCGTATTCCGTTTTTTTCCCTCACGTAGGGTTTTTTTTGGATGGGCTTGGCAAAATTTTCCCTTAAAATTAGTCAGGTACGAAGACATATTTCAGCTTAACAAAATTATATTTAATTTAATTCAACATAATTTTCTATATTTTATCGTTTTGGAATTATTCAAAAATATAAGAGGGGAAAAATTTTTTTCTTACAAAATTCGTTTTTTTTTTAAGTTTAAAAATGCACATTTTTCTGAGAGCTAAACACCTCAAAAATAAAATAAGGTATAAATCATGAAAATCGATTAACAAATGAAGATTTTTTTAAAGAAGTTTAAAGAAGCGCTTAATAAACGTATCTTTATATCTTAGACAATAATTTTTGCTTAACTTTTTTGTTATGTTGTGAGGGCATAAAGTTAATTTCTATAAATTTTTTTCCACTACGCTGATCAGAACCAAAACACCCGCCGTAAATATTTACTATCATTGTAACAGAAGCGGAACTCACTCTTCGTAGCAAATTTGCAATTTTGGAAAGTTGACATGATTTTCACAAAGTGTGAGTGCCTAATATCAATTTGATTTCAAATTGAGATTTTTCGCGAATGCACTTCCGTCATAAAATTTTACCAGCGTAGATCTTCAGTTGTTTTGATTTTATAAAAAAAAATAAAAAACACGGCTGATTTGCGCTTTAAACATTTGCAGTGATCATATTGCAATGGTTTTATGTGTTGCAAATTTGCATAAGTGTAGGATTTTATATATTTGGTTGTATAATGTTTGGATAATGGTTTGGATAATGTAGGTAATGCAGTATGTAGCATGTATTTGCAAGGTTTGCACCGGCAGTTTGCAACGAGAAATGATTTTAATGCCAAAGCAATAATGATATTATTGAAATATTTAAAAATAACTTCAAGGAAAATAAACAGGTTATTCGATAATCTTCGGCTATTAAAAGTGTAAAAAAAATATTTACTGTGTAGAAATAAGTTTATCAAAGAATCCTTCAAAATGATCTGAATAACATCGTAATTTGAATTTTAACACACAATCATATTGTAATTTTTTAAAAAAAAAACATTTTTAATTTTTTACAAGATTTTGATTGGGTCAATATTCAAAATTATTATGAGTGATTCTTGCAAGCAGGAAATGAAAATATAATTGATTCAAACGGTGTTTTTTTTATTTTCAGAGTAACTAAATTTGTGTTTATTGTTATAAATTTACATTTGGCAAAGTGTTTTTTTTCCAATTTATCAACACTTCATTGATAAATCAATCCAGTTTTATTTCATCAAACACATTCATATACACTTCATATACACATTAATATACACATTCATATACACTGTATACATGTATGTACATATATGTTTTCGCCTAAATTTTCTATTAACACTATTACAAGTCAAATCATATATTTTCCCTTTCCCACACTTCAGCCATTCAATGAATAGCAAGGTGGTTGTAAAATGTTACTCGCGTACTTGACTAAATTAATCTCTTGTGAAAACTATCGGAAACCATAATTAATTATAATCTTTATCGCCGCCAACTTTGATTTTAATAAAATCTAATTTTCTTATACGCTCCTATGAGCAATACAATATACATACATATATACATACATATATACATACATATATACATACATATATAGAGTACATATCGTTACATTAATATTTAAAAGTCCTAACTAATATTTTTGTTACTCTACAGGAGAGGGAAAAAAGTTTTTAAAAATCGCAGGTCTGTAGTCGCTATTGTTTTTTAAAGCAGTTTTTTGATTAAAATAATAACACTATAATACATGTCAAAAATTCAAGTACAGTACACAGTCGTTTTTCGCGACTTATTAAAAACCAAACTTGTCGCGGAAACTGAATTTTCGCTATAACCGGGCCACAAAAATTTCTTAAAAATATGTTATGGAATTGTTTGTAACAAACATTTTTTTATTCATATATGTATATCTGATATATTTACATTTTAGTTAGTTTTAAAAAAGTTAAAAAAATTTTAGTTGCTTTTTTGGCAAATTATTCTTTAAAAAAACGGCTGAATCCTGCATACATTGCAGTTGTGAGCATTTCATTTTCTAAAGCTCATTGTATAGATATGTTAATCGGTCTAATAGCATCACTGACTTTAATTTTATTTTCATGACCACTATCATACTCGTATCCTCCTATGTTTATACGAAAAAACTAGACGAATAAATTAAATTACATAATAAAACACCAAAACTTTAAAGAAGATTCATACACGAGAAAAACTAACGGGATTTCCCGTTATTACTTCTTATGCTGAGATAAAAATTGGAGCAAATAGAGCCTTGTTTTAACAACTGTTACGGGTAGAGCATCTGCAGCACAAAAAATTAAATTTCGCGAAAATCGAATGTGTACTGTATTACGTGCCTGCAGCGTTACCATATATTTCTTAAGAAAAACTTTTTATTAAAAAAAAAAACTTAATTTTTCAACAAAAAACTTTTTTCCACAAAGTGTCCAAATAATGAAAAAAGCACAAAAATATATATTTTGATGTGTCTGTAGAGTATTCTAAGCATTTTCTCCTTTTGCATTGCTGCTTATAACTAATAACACCAAAAACTAAAAATATTCCATTAACCTTGCCGTTTCTCTTTAAATATTTATCCATGGTTTTTTGAAATAGAAATCTTTTTAGAAAAAAAAACTGGCATAAAAAAATATAATATTATTAATAAACAGCACAGTTGTATTAAAGAGGTATAGAATGTGTTATGAAAAAGACATTTTTTCAACGATCCGATTTTACATTTCATCAGCGTTGTAATAATAAAAAAGCAAATAAAGAAAATTACAAAAAAAAATATTTACTTCTAAATCGAAATTTTTTTCTTTCTACTCATACTTTTCAGGTTATTGAAAGTATCATAGTGTGAAAACACAATGTAATGTTACTTTAGATTTTTTGACAGTCGCACCAAATCTCATTGGATTTCTTATTCACAAAGTCTTATGAAAGGTGTAAGACTTGTATTATAGTCTGAAAAGCCCTTAAGCAATGGTCAGTCCTGACACACTAATTTTTTTTCATCGAAGCTATGTACAGCTTTTACAGCTTTATTTCGAGAAATATAAACAAAACTCGTTTTGAAGAAAAATATAAATTACGGCTTTTCTAGATTAAGGTAACGATATGTTGAAATAAATCCTAGGCAATACACACACTAACATGCATATGCTAAGCAAATTAATCTTTAATTTGCAAAACAAGTTTGATCTACATACACACCCAAATGTACAAGTAAGGTAAACTTTATGCTGTTAAATGTACCAATCAATGAGTTGTATACAAACATATGTATGTATGTATGTATAATTTTTTTGAAACATATACATATGTACGTTTGTATCGCCCTGCTTGTATTGTTTTGCATTTCATTAAATATTGGTGGTGTTTTAAACAACTTTCATTCATTTTTGTGTCTTAAACAGTTTTTTAAATTATTCAATCCAAAACAAATCCATTTTAATCAAGTGATTTTATTTAAATTGTGTATTATAAATCTTTTGAGGTTTTTCTCCACAATTAAATATGTATATGTATATGTACATACAAATGTACATTGTATATTCATATGTTTTTTTTTGTCGATTCATCAACAGCGGCGTAATTATGGCTTAAAATTATGTTTCCCTGGCGCTATAAAATTGAGGCGCACCAGTATAAATTATACATTTGTTTCTTAACATTTCATATATTTTTACGAGTATGTGGACGAATAAATAAATGAATGAACGTATGTACATACATATGTACGAGGCATCAATCTCTTCAGCCATTCGTCTTAAAAATCCATATATACATACATACATACTATCGATAATAGAAACACACAACTGGTGATTTGTTGTTAATTTTTTACTGAACGAACCAAACGTTGAAATGAATGAATGAAGGTTTTTTTTTTAGCAATTCATCCATCTAACGTGAAATTGTTAATATCCTATAATTTAGGCTGGAAAAAAATTCATTCATAAAACTTTAGTTTGTATTTGATAAGTGAGCGAGAGTCCATTAAAATGAAGCGAGCGATAGAGAGGTGTTGCGTGCTTTGAACTCCTTTAGTTTCAACTATAGTTAGCGTGTGTATGCTTGTGTAAGTTATTCGTATCTATATTCTTTAACATTGTTCAGTTATCAATTGAGGTTGTTTTTTAATTTTGTTTTTTTTTTTCTAATTTGTTGTGGTGTGTAAAGATTTAAAATGCATAGTTTTTTTTTGCCATTTTTCCTCAATGAAACAGGTTTTCGTTAGTTCATCTGCAGGCAGAGATTGCCAATATTTGTCTAAGATTTTTTATTAATTTTTGAAGAGTTCACATATTTTAAATAGGCAATATTGTGTTCTCTGGGGCGTATATAGATTGAGAAGCTTAATGCATTAAATTGAATTGGAATAGCAATTTATCGGAAATAAATTATTTATGTTGATTACTATGGGAATTAAGAAAATATAACACTTCTCAAAAACAATGCAGAAGCGAATGAAATTTTTTACAGCATACTGGTCATAAAACCAACAGAAAACTTACGTATGCAGCAAGTGAATTGTGTGATTGATGTCAACTTTAGCTAATTCAGGCTAGAAAAAAAGTTGCAATTGTTTATTGTCTGTCTGACTACATACCGCACTATCAGCCAATTTCTTTATAAAGTTTCTTACAACTGGGCAATAATAATGCTTTATGAAAGCTGTCAGTTATCTGTGAATGACTACATAATTGAAATTAAATAACCGAAATTACAAAATATTTAAAATTTACCACCGAAATTCGGATTAGGTGAAATTAACATTTAAAAAAACCGGACAGCCATAGCACTGAAAACCTGCTTCGAATGCCGATTCGAAAAACCGGGCTGATCACCTTAGTATGCAGATGTCACGATCCAAATATCACAATAAACGTCCTTATGAAAAGGCTTAAAAGTCTCGCAAACTGTGCATTACACTTTTTTACATTTACACTTTCGCAAATGAAATGTCAAAAATTGTATGGAAAATCTTTGCTTTGTAAACTTGCCCAACAATTTTTGACTCGTAAACTTACGCTGTTCAATTATGCATTTAGCAATTTGCCAAAAAAAAATTCTTCAAGACTACCAATGCTTCTTACTTTACAGGAGAAGGGGAAATTTCATAAAAATTTAAGTTTTGTAGTCTCGTTTATTTTTTTAAAGGCAGTTTTTGTTGTAAGAAATTCTTGAAGCAATTTTGGTCAACTTATTTTATTTATTTTTATTTTTATATTGACGTTTGCTAAAAATGGTAATGCAGATTGACCCTGCAATATATCCAGTTGCCCAAATGCCAGTACATTTTAATGCTTTTCTGGCAAGTTTAAGAAAGAAGGGCTTTATGACACAAGTCCTGCAAATATGCACAATTGCGCAAATGACACTTATAAGCGTTTTCATGAGTACCCTTAATATATTGTACGTGTATCAGTGGCCTATGACTAAAGGTTCCCTAACTTGTACTATACAAATGTCAGAGGATTATAATTTTCAACCCTTTACATTTGCTCATTAGACACCTAGAACAAAATCATTTACTGTACAACCTAAAACTTCTTAAACTTAAATCTTTTTCACAAATTGTATTTGAGTACTCATGAAAATGCTTAGAATTAAACTGTTGCGTAACTTTAATCAGTTAGTGTACACACGATTGTCAGATATTACAATAGTGTAAGAAAAATTTCATAAAATATTTAACAACAGTTTGAAGTTAAAATTTTTATCTGGCAATATTGTCACAAAAAGCGTTGACAGTATATTGTGCAAAAATAATATTGTCAGCCATATGCAATCGTGAGAACACAACCATGTCCATTAACAAGTAATTGCTAGATATTGTACGGCCATTTACTATTGTCAGATGTTCTTAATTTAGTGCACCATTATCAGATAAATATTTCTATTGGCAACGCTGCGCATAAATATTAAGACACATCATCGAATATGTCAACTTTTGCCATATATTTGCCAATAATTGATAAAAAATGATAATCGTGTAAACTGATAATTTTTGTTGGCAGATTAATTTATTGTCGGACAACTGTGTGACAATAAAATTGCCAGGTTTTCTAACAATAATATGAACTGGCAATTTACCTTTTTGGTGACAATTTTCCATTGTCAGTACAGTGTCATAACGTTGGCATATCTTACAATATTGTAATATTAGACAATCGAGTGTACATAGCTTTAGAAACGTCAATATAAAAATAAATTAACTAAAATATGAAGAATTAAATTATTTGTCCAAAAAGTCTAAGAAAAGTAAAAGATTCAAAATTGTAAGAAATATTAAAATAGTGTTTCTACAAACTCTGTATGCGTGTTTGTAGTTCAAATTGAAAATTAAAAGGAAATTCATAGAAAAAGTTAATGCGCCAGCTCTGAAGAGTTTCTTGAATTTTTACTTGCGTCTTGGTGTTATGCTGTCTAACTTTGAACGTGTACATATTTTTGTCATTTCCATCCTCTTAAAGTTGAGTTAAGCAGCAACATCGGCACCAGCATTAACTATCAAACGGCAACAAAAGCAGCTGCCCATCCGGTCGGTCAGTGGGAATAAAATAGTAAAATAAAAACACGAAGAACAAAAAAAAATCAAACAAATGAACAGCAAACTTGGTCAACAACGTCTTGATCACTTTTGATACACACGCAAAATTAGAAATCAATTTAAGCAGTGCTCATGAATGAGGTAGATGGGTGTGTGTTATAAGAGGGAATAAAGCTGTACGCACACACAACAAATTCATAACCACTACATACATACATACATATATACAACAACAACTGATCTAATATAATCAACACATTTGTTTGAGAAAACCTTTTTACTTTTTATTTCTCTCTTCATAAAACATAAAGCCAAGGGGTGCGTGCACTCGTCCCCATACCATTCAAGATGAAAATAAAACGAAATTACTAGTTCGCTTTTATTTTTGTGAACAACGTGTTGTTGCCTGCCACAAACGAATTGAAAATTTCCATCAATACTTGTTGAATTTTTAACAGGTTTTTCTTCTTGCAATTTTCATAAGATCTAATGATATGCTCCCCCTTTTTTTCTCTCTCTTAAAATATTTGCGCTTATATTTTGATTATTGTTGTTGTAAGCGTTTGGCCCCTACAAAAGTGTTATTATTATTCTTATCCAGCATCTGGGGAGATAAAAATGGTCAAGAAGACGCGATCAAAAGATACCAAATCACGAGGTTTTGAAAAAAAAAACAATGTGTGTTTTGTTGCAGCCAAACGATAAATACATCAACCTATTTTTAGTGTTTATTTTCTGATATTAGAAAGAAAATCTACATCCGTTTTACATTTATGCATATGTGTGTAATTTCCACATTGGCAGACACTTGTTGTCAGTATGCGTTAAGGAAATCGAGGATGTCAACTTGTGTAGAAAAATGGTGCTTTTATTGTATGTTTTATATAAAAAATCGTTGAAGGTTTATTAGGTGGGGGGAGAAAGATTTTCGGTTGCTAAATACCATTACCACTGCGTCAAACGAATTCCAAACAATTTTCCGCTCCTTCTATAAGGTTAGGTTAGGTTAGGTTAGGTTAGGTTATTAGACCGCAAAGTCCCAAGGGAATCAGCTCACTTGGGTCCTCCCGGGTCCCATTGTGTCGTCTGACCAGGATCAGTCCTCATCCCATCTCATCGGTTCCAAACCACCTCCAGTTCCGGATAAACAAGCTTATGTGCCTGACTATCATCGCTTCCACATTAAAGGATTAGTGTTTACTTTTCCAACAAAAAAAGGGTTGCATGTAAATTGGCAACATTGTTAAATGTCCACCTGATTTTTAAGAAGTGTTGAATATTTTACGATTACAAAAGAAGATATGTTTCGGCATAAAACAATAACGTACAATTATTCGATAACAATAAATATAAAATACAAAAATTATCACGAGAGAAAAACTAAAAAATAATTTATTTACTTCAGAAACACCAAAAAAGCAGCTGTCAATATGGTGCTTCAACCTCTATAATTTTTTTTTTAAACGAATACCATGAAAATAACACATATTTTACAGAAAAGAGCAGACCAGAAATATAAAAGGCAGCATAAATGAAAAGAAAATACCATAAGTTTGTCAAAAGCACCCAGAAGATTTTGGTTACTTGGTTACTTTTAAGTTATTCATGGCTTTTTTTAATTAGCAAAACCTTTTTTTGGAATTTCAATAATACATATATTGAACGTGTTCAGAGCTCACAGTGTCACTTTCACAAAATCGACCGACATTGGCCTCGGATACACCTGGCTTGACCTGACGCTAGCCGGCACTATTATACCAGTAAGCAGCGAATTCGCATTCCTCCCAGTTTCCAAGAAATTCATTTCTGTGGCTTTTTGTAAGTTCACAGAATGGCTCGGGTCCAATTAGGGGTAAATTTACCCCTCATTTTGCCAGATAGTCCGTTATTTTATTTTCCTCATGTCCAGGAACCTATCCCGGCGTTAAACCTCCCGAACTCATTGAGAAAGTCCAGGCACTCACATACCATTTTTAAGGTTATCATGGTCGACGGAAGGGCCTTAAGCGCCGCCTGACTAACTGATAGTATATTGGACTTAGAACTTAACAGACATAATAAATAAATTTAAAAAATGGAGAATTGAAAATTTTATCCGTGTATTCTACTTCGCGTGGAATTAAGTACGTATATAATTCTAATTTATAGCATGCCTTAATAAGTCATTGATCGCAGTACATAATTTGTAGGAGAAGATTTTTCTACTCAGTTTTCTAAAGCAATATAACACAATGTGTAAAGAAAACTACCTTTGCCACCACCCAATACCATTACGCCTTGAGTAATAAACATCATAAATGTTACATATTCCTTCACTTCATATGCGTTTTATCTATAAACTTCAACTGAAGCTTCATTAAAATCTAAAATACGAAAAACTAGGTCCGGAAGTTCCCAACAATGTAATAACAGTTAATGTGTTACATCGAACCTAATAACCCCAGTAAAGAAGTGAAAATGACTGGAAAAAATAAAACAAACCAAACGATCAGGATATGTTTCCGCAAGAACTGGTTCTTTGCTGTGACCGTTTGATTTGTGGTAGCAATAGCGACATGCTGCTGAGAGAGTTAAAATCAAGGCATTACAGTAAAGAAGTATTAATTAATTAAAAAAAATAAAACTCATAAAATGCCTACTCTTGCATTCACACTGCTCGTATGTAATCCCATGCTAGGAAAGGTGATTTAAAACCAATTACCGTAAGAGTAGCATTACTAAGTTATGATAATTATAAGTGGGTTCTTCTTACAAAAAAAAAAAAAAATATTGTAGATATTTATAATGACTGTTTGTGTGGCTATAAATTTAATTCGATGGCAGTTCTCAATATAAACATATTCTAGCTGCAAGAATTTTATAAAGAATTTAACGTTTTCAGTATCGATGCACAATTATCTTAAAGCTCCTTCTTTTTAATGAATACTAATTAAAATGTAAGAAAATAAAAGAAAAGAAACAACTCCCTCCACTTACTGCTACTTACTCATTTACTAAGTTATTGCTATCAATAAGAACACCCACATTGAGTTCATTATTATTCCAAGCCACCCTACAATTAAAAATTAGTCCATAAAATGGTTTAAGAAATTCAAGTTTCTTTTACTATTCTCAAACTGCAGTTTAGAATATAAAGACCGAATTTGGGGTAGCTCGCTTGTGATGTTTTCATATTGGGGGCTTAAAAGGAAAACTACTACCACTTAAAACGGTATTTTCAAGTTATGTTTCTTTAGATTCCTAATCAAATTAAAAACAACAAGTCAATCGGATCAACTAAATTCTCACGCTACAAAAGAAAGTTATTAGAAGTTTCGATCCATATCGTACGATGTAACATTTACCGTTACAGCAAATATATGCTAATAATTCCACTATATTCTTCTCTATTAAAACTCTCCTAATGTAGTGCAACTCTTTGGCAGTTTGCAACTTCTATAAAGAAATATTTTTTCAATACTGGCGAAAAAAAAAACAACCCATTTAGTTTTAAATAGTTCGATTATCATTCATTGCAAAAATTTCAACGAATTGTTGAATATTGAAATGAACTTGCAAGTTCAGATAAATTTTCAATAAAAATTCCGAACAAAAAACGCCATTTAATTGTTATCAAGTGAATAAATTAAAAAGAATGTCTAAAATAAATGATGAGAAATTATAAATAAATGGTTTTCAATTGATGAAAGAACAATAAGTAGAAAATAATTAAAATGATGTCATGCCTATGAAAGAATTATAATGAATTTTATAAACATTTATTGAAATTTACGTTGCAAAAGAATTTGATATCGCAAGTAATCGCTACTCGAAAGAGTGTAGGAATTTAGAATTTAAAAATGGAGGAAGAAATGTAATCAGCCCTGTATCATCTATTAACCATAACGACCAAACTTGAACTGACATAAATTTTCAAGGGTTCTTTCTATCAGGTTGGCTTTTATGCCATGAGTTATGGGAATAGTATACACTGCTATACCATTATCGGAATCAAAACTAGGACACCAGTGAGTGTTAGTGTTCAAAAGTTGGTAGTAGTGTGACCAGATCCTAAAATAACGTTTGAAAAAGATCTAAAAAAATTTAATTTGAAGCTAGAAAATTAGCTAAATTTTTTACTAGCTCTTTGATCACTTTATGATATTTTTGATAATTTAAATAAGTTTAAATATATAGGTACCGATACATATATAAATTCCAGTATAAATATATTTTTCAAAGATTTTCAATTCAAACTTCAATCAACAAGAAGACCGGCACTCGGGGAAGACCCCTATACAAGCGATACATTGTGCTCGAACTAGAAAGGAAAGTGTTAGTGAAAGAGATTATAAGGTGGTGTAGCTTCACGATATTATAGCAGTGTTTCAGCACGTCTACACAATACCGACGAAGCAGGGTGCCCTGCTGCGCCTGTGGATTGGTTACAGTTGAAGTCGGTACTTTTCAGTGACCAGGCCTTCGTCGCAAAAACCTTCCAACAACAACTGACATAAAAGCACACTACAAAGCAAAGGACTACTAGAAGGCATTCGTAGTCCTTCTTTTTCCCGCTAGGCTATTTCATGTGTACATAAAAATCTGCGTTTTATTTAATGAAACGCGACTTCATCCCTAAAAAAACAGCAATTTTTGGTAAGAGATACAACAATTATATTCGAGTTGTCAAAACGGTTTATGTCTTAACATGCTTTGAGGTGAAAACAATTTTGACAACTGAACACAAATCTGCTGATGAGAATTTTAGCTAATGCGGCCACCTGGTATTAATTCGCCTTCATTTAATATTTGTAATTGTCGTTTTCTCTTCTTTATATGTTACGTACATTTGGCATAACCTAGTTTGTTGTTGTCATCAAGAACAACAACCTTTAAACAGCTGTTGTTTTGACTCTTGAAATTAGAATACGCTCTAAATCAAAAATATCATATGCTCGGCGGTACACAGCATAGACTACAGTAGTCTATGGCACACAGATCAATAACACATGCTGTTGTTTGAAGGGATTCAGAATATACGTACATTTATATCTATGTGCAAATTTGCTGTTGGAAAAAGCATAAATAGTAAAACTTATCTCAGATTTAAGTCGTCAAGCAAATTATTAAACAAAATTTCTTTAAAAATATCTAGTTATGGGAACTTAGGAATTTAACGCGAATTAAAAAGCAACTTGTTTGAAATTATATTGTTCATTATTTCTATTATAATTCTAGGAGTGTTTCACACACTTTGTTTTTAATGGATGATTCGAAATTAACATAAACTAATGAATGAAAAAATTACCCACCACCGACCAACACCGACCACCGACCGACCAATGCCAACAGCAACCATTCAACTCAATGAATGAAAATTCATTTTAGCGTAAAAACAACTATTCATCATTGCAAAATTGCAACGTCTAGATTGCGATAACAAACAAAATAAAATAAATTATTTTTATCGTTGCTGTGTTCTTGTTGTGCGAATTGCAACACTATATTTTATTTTAAACAACAGTTTTTTTTATCTAAATACGAGTATAAAGCAAGAACACAATTGCATGGAGAACAAACAGAGAAAACGGAAAAAATTTGTGAGTTAAAATTAAATATTTCTTTTTTTACAAATATGTAAATAATAACAACAACAACAGCAAACCTTGTTATCGTTTTCATTTTAATTTTAAAATAAAGCTTTAAATCCATGAATGAATCTTTAAAACCAATACAAACAAACAGCCGAGAGAAATAGAAAGATGATGAATTTTAAACGAATAAAGCAGAAACAAAAACAAATAAAAAATAGTATTTAATTTGAGGCAAACTAGCCATGATTAGGAACATCCGGTTTACTAACCGAAAAAAAGCTACACATGAACTCAACATGCGTTTTCTTTTTTTTTTTTGTTTTTTCTTCATTCAATTTTATTTTAAAACAAAACAACGTAATAAAAAAAGGAGCATTCGAAACGAAATCAGTAACAGCGATGAAAAACAAAGTAGTAAAATGGCGATTTTTTTCTTCTTTAATTTTAGACGTGAAAGATGCCTGTATATGATTATTTTCACTTAAGCTTAACGGTGCAGGGGACAAAGTAATTTCGTTATTAGAACAAATTATTAAGTTTTACTAATCGCTTGAGTGATATTTATAAAGGGTGTCCCAAAAAGAACGCAACATTTAAATTTGGCGCCATTCCAAGTGTCATTGTTTGGCATGTGAAAAATTGTTATTGTTTGCTAGTAGAAGGTACGAGGTTAGTAAAAATGGAGCGCTACACGAATGAACAACGCATTGTCATTGTGAAATTGTTTTACCAAAATGGTGAAAGTTTTAAGGCTACAGTTCGGAAATTGCGATCAATTTGGGGTCACACTGTAAAGAGATTAATGGATAAATTTGCCGAAACTGGGTCTGTTAGTGATGTAAAGACAACAACGTGCCTTCGACCAGGTCGATCGACCGAAAATGTCGCAGCTGTACGTGATGATGTCGCTCAAACTCCATCCACCTCAATTCGACACCGAGCTCAGCAAATTGGTGTCTCCAAATCCACTATGCAGCGAATTTTGACGAAAGATTTGCATCTTCATGCATACAAAGTTCAATTGACTCAGGAACTGAAGCCAGCTGACCATGGACAGCGAAGGGAGTTCATTAATTGGGTATTGGAGAGACAACATGAAAATGCTGATTTTGCCGATAAAATCATCTTCAGTGACGAGGCCCATTTCCATTTTGATGGCTTCGTCAATAGGCAGAATTGTCGCATTTGGGGTGAGGGAAATCCTCGAGTGATTCACGAGAAGCAAATGCATCCACAACTTGTCACTGTGTGGTGTGGATTTTGGGCTGGAGGAATCATTGGACCTTTTTTTTATGAAAATGAGGCAGGCCAAGCGCAAACAGGCAATGGTGTTCGGTATCGTGAAATGATAACCAGTTTTTTCGTGCTTAGATTTGAAGAAATAAATGTGGAGGGCATGTGGTTTCAACAAGACGGCGCCACATGTCATACAGCCAGAGAAACAATTCAATTGCTGCATCAGTCATTTAAATCTTGCGTTCTTGTTGGGACACCCGTTATATCTAGTTCCAAAACTTTGGCTGTTTTATTTTCCAACAAAAGTACATTGCATTTGTTGCTCCATTTTAGAACATTCCCAGTTTAAAGAGAACTATTAAAAGCAAATATCGTTAAGTGAAATGCAAAACCACGTAACTAACCTTTTTTACTTTTTTAGAGGAGGAAGAAAAAACTCTTTAATATACTACACGTATTTCTAGTTTCATTCGTTTGAATTTTGCTTCTGAAATATCTAATTTTTATTACAAAAATCTAAAAATTTGTGAGGACATGTATTTTTCATTAGCAAACACAAGCTTTTTTAATGCAATTATAAGAAATATATAATAAAGAAGAGTATATTGTTATAATGAAAACACATTATTGCTAGGTCCCACAACTTGGTATGTCTACGTTGTCCAAATAGTGCAGTAGAACTGTGTAAAAACGTTGTATAAATACGTTTTGGAAGCCAGCATATATCTGTTACCCCAGATTTAGTTTCCCCTACCTAATATGCGTTTAATTATATGTCCGTACATAATAATGAAACGGTCATATACAGAGTTGTAAATATATTTGCTGAAAACTTGTATATAGTTGTATTCGAAAGATAATGACAGTGAAGATTATGTTGATTATATTGATGCCACGTTCATACATACAAACATTCTTACATACATGTATGTATGTATGTAGTATATTCAACGGCAGCATAGGAACACTTGTGATAGTTATGCAGATGATAGTTATAAAACGTACACTTCTCAAGTTTGTAACAATACGACTACCCAGCAAGCAAATGGATAATGATTTCAAAATTATTACAGTAATGGAAAAACAATTTTATAGTCACACCGAAATGAATGCAACATAAATTCCGTGATAGAAAAAAATAACAACTGATTTCAATTTAACGCACTAAAGTCCCTATATTCGACATATTTTCATTTAAAGGATATTTTTATTGCAAACCAGTGTTATTAGTCTGTTCCTGTAACACAGAGTTAGAGGAATTAAAAACATTGTGAATGTAAAAGATGTAAGATGCCAGCGAATCTTTTGGCAGTATCAGTTTTCTGTAAATATTTATTGGGTACTGATGGATGAGTAGTCAGCGTGTCAAACATCACGATTGGATCGTTAATTAATACTCTCCATGATTAAAACGAATATTGTTATGATGATTTTGTCCGCAGTACTTCGTTTAAGTGATTAGATCGATTGTCTTTTTTTTTCTTGGTCCGGCAATCAGGGGATGGATGACCCCTACTCAGGCGGTGTATTGTGCCGGAACTAGGAAATAAGGTTATGGGAAAGAGGGTAGAGGGGGTGTTGTTTATTGGCAATCAACAAATTTGTAATTTTTGCAGTTCTCTGATACATACAGTACAATCTCAATAATCCGGCTACCATAAATCCTGAACATGTCCCTTTTACTGGAGTGTTCGGATTACAGATGTTAATTTTTGATTGTTTTTCTTACTATAAATATACTTATATACCTGAATAGATTCCCAGCAAAAATTAGAACTGCTTAGTTATTCATATGAATTAATCGGCAGAGTTGAATACGTTTTCCATGAGGTCAAAACTGATAATCTTGTTAACATTTAAGATAACATTGAAAATGAATTCAGATAAAGAAGTGCTTAAGAAGTCATGAAAATACCCATCCATAGTGGACGCATTCACCGTTTTTTGCTGGGTAGCTTAAAATTTAACAAGCAGCAAATATTTTGCGAACCCACTATGTCAACAAATACACTCAAATAAATAAAGCAAAATAGCAATCGTAGACGTATATTACGGTAAACAGTTGTGTTATAATACAAAGAGCATCACATGAATGAACAAAACTTACTCTTCGCGTTATAGAGCAAAAAAGTGCAATTGTCCGGTTTGTAGCAGTGTCCGGAAAATAGCATGTCCGGATTATCGGTACAGTACTGTATATACATATATATTTTTTTAATTTGCTTAGAAAATATTTTTGGTTGTACGAACACTGTTTGCACATTTCTTGCACTTCTTGTTTGTTGGGTTTACTAACACCAACACAATTACAAAATATTGGGGCGTGAGTGAGAGTATACATGTAAGTTAAATAGTAAGAAAACAGCACACAGAAGGATAAGATGCAGGCCTATGACTTCACAGTCAACGACTATTGTTAGCATCAGTATGTTGTGCTAAAACAGTTACAGCCGGAGCTGGGAGTGCAACTTGTAGTTGTATTTGAGTTTTTGTTGAGTGCTTCTACCGGGGGTACCATTACTACGCTTTTTATACCTTCTTTGGCACTGATGCTGCAGCATGTATGTATGTATGTATATTTATCTGCTGCTGTTATTTCCATGGATCTCTCTTTAGCCATTACTGATCGTTATAATTATTATAATGATGATGGTTTTATAGCTACTCGACTTTATTTTGAATTTTTTTTTACTATTGTTATTTGTACTTTTATATTCTTTTCTATGTCAGTAGCAAGAATAACGATGCTGAAACGTTACCGGAGTCAGTTTGATAATGTTTGGCTACCAGTATTAAGCTTTAATTTGTTTTTTCATTTATCTTTATTTCTTCATTTTCATTTCAAGAATTTAACGTTTGGTGTTCATGTTCATTGATCTTATTTTTATGTACATACATATATACTCTACGACTGCATACACACACACACATTCCTATATTCTGTTCTTCTTTCTTAATTTTTTTTTACTTGAAGATGCTGTATAAAAAGTCATGTAAAATTTTATATTAATTTGTTCAAACAATACAAGTAGAACAACCAGGCTCATCAACAGTAGCATTATTTTATTTAAAGCTGCGTCCGTCCTTCTGTCCGTCGTGGTCAATCACTGTTAGTTTGAATTAAGAAACTATTCAAGAATCTTTTGTTTCTCTCATACTCACTAATAATAAGGGTAATCACGATGATCGTTGTGTAAATTTGCCAAGTACGCGTATACCGATAGTTCGTAAATGCATTCTTTAAATACTTGGCATTCCTGTGAAAAGCGCCTACTTTAATGTATTTTATTAAATTTCTGTTATATCTTAGTGATTGATTTTTAGCAATAAAAAAATATGATGTTTAATATGTTAGAATTTGTTGCAAGTAAATGTAAATACATACTTACATTTACATATTTGAGAAACTAGATATTTTTTGGAGCAACAAGAGCAAAATGAAGACAATTTAAAAAATGTACCCTACGCGTGCAATGTATGTACCGAAAATCTTACAAAGGAATAGCGTAGAGAAGAGACAGGTGGTGAAGTGATAAGAAGGATAGAAAATGTAATTCTTGCACAACTCTTCAGTTTCGTTTTTTTTAGAGAATTAGTAAAGCAAAATTACTGTGTCTCAAAGAGAGCCATTTGATTTATTGTTTTACTTCGCCGGTGTTTTATTGCGAAGGAGAGCGTTGTTAAGGCCGGCGCACATAGAATCCGTCATACTTTGATTTGTTCAAATGACATTAACGTACCGACGGAAGAGATTGTTCACGGATATCAACTCATTGCCAGCGTTGCCACAAATTTCTGCTAACAAAATTTGTTTAAAAAGTTAAAAAATTAAAAAAAAAATACCAGAATATGTTTTAATTTATAAAAATAAATCTTCAATTTCTTTTCCACTAGCCGCAAATTTCATTAAATAAATGTAGATAAAATTATTATGTACATAAACCATTTCAATTTCAAACAAACAAACCCGTGCAAATAATTTTCTATCTACAGTGAAACCTCTCTTAACGAATATCTCCTACAGCCCGGACACCTCTCATAACCGGACAAACTTTGTAGAACCGAGATTTTCATCAGAAGCGTTAATTTTAATTAATTCGCCAACCCTTTCTTCATTTTTCAACTCTGATTCATATTTGTGTTAATGCCATTGAAAATTGTGAATCCCGTGTTATTACTCATGTGTTGAGGATGGCATAGAAATTGCTCAGCTTGAGAGTACCACAAAAAATATTTTATCAATTAAAGAAAAAATGGAAATTACATGTACTTGATTCCTTAAATACGAGTACTTGAGATGAAGCATTTTCCGAAATTATTAGTTTGAAGTATTTTAAAGGAACGATTTCATTGCATTTAAAAACATTTAAAACCATTTTTAAACTCAAAGGCTCTAATTGAAGCGATCTAAGTTAAAGCAATCTATTCTGTATAAATTTTTTTTAACACTAATATAGTCTAACATTACAAAATTAAGAAAATTTTTTAAATAATAATGTGGGGTGCACATAAGCGGACACCTCTCATAACCGGACTAAAATACCGCGACAGTGAGTGTTGGTTTATGAAAGTTTCACTGTTTTTTTAATTTAAATTCTGCGTTATTTTATTTTTGTTTCTGCTGAATTATTTGTTACAACAAAAATACAATTCAAAGAAAAGGGTGTTAACAGTGTTTCGCAGTATAAAACTTGATTTTGAAACTGTGCAAGTGAGATATAAACAAATTTACATATTTAGTATTATTTAGATTGGAAAAAGTAACCAAAATATGAAATAATATTCACTTCTCCACACTAAAAAAAATTTTACCTATTTTGGTCGAAAACGGTAATGCTATTCATAGCTGTCAAAGTAGTCAACGTACGTTAAAAATTAAACATTGGCCAACTTTAGTACTTTGCTTTGACGGAGGCGTACTGAATGTGACAATACTAATAAGAATACGTGTATTTCAACTTATTTGTCAGGTTAAAAAGGCAACGACGGATACTATGTGCCCCGGTCTTTAGTGCAGACAAAACAGAAAACTGTTTGCCCTGATCGCAGATTTGAACCGCGGATCTTCTGGTTGCAAAGTCAATACCCTAAGTACTCACCTAACAGCACCCCCAAGTACATACATTTTGTTGTTGTGTAGATTAAAACGATGCATTTTGCACACATTTGCATCGTGTGCACTGTTTGCGCTAGCCATCGTGAAAACCCCTCATAAATTTTGCTTTAGTTTCACATTTAATTAGTATCTTTGATGTAAATAATTAGTATTATAATCTCTTTTGAAAGACTTGTAATATTTCAATTAATTGTAATACTGCTGCTTTAGTATTGCAAAATTTTAAATTAGAAATGCTTTTTAAATTTTTAAATAATAATAGTCATTGTCATTGAAGAACAGAAGCATCACTATAGGTCATAATTTCAAAATGTATTTCTTCAAGATGTTTTAAGATAATACGCATATGGATATCGTCACTCTAATATAGAAAGGCGCTAACTAATATTTTTTTTACTATAGACGAGAAGAAAAGAAGTCATAAAAAACACTTTTTAATGCGTTTTTTTTTTATAAAAATCACGAAGTAATGGTCAGTCGAAACATGGAAATTTTTTTTCCTCTAAGTTTTAATCTGGATTTTATGTCGAAATATGGCGATTTGAAAAAAAAAATTGATACCTCTCAGTCAAGCCAAAAATGTAATACAAAAAATAACCGGTGATAAGTTACTCACATATGGTCGTTGCTCCGACAAAATCAGCTATGTGTTTTTTTCGAACTGTTCGGTCATAGCTCCACAGTGTCCAATTATTCAAGTTTCAAATACTTGTAGCAATATCAAAGTATATTTATCAAGTACAATCAACTAATCAGCTGACTTTTTTTGCTCGTTTATGTTTCACCGGCGCAAATGTCAAAACTTGTTTACATTTTATGAGCGCCAATATCAATTTTACTCATTTGTTTAATATGAGAGAGCGCCCCATTAACAGTTTTAATCCTTTCTTTATTTTGGGAGAGGGTTGCAAAAGCATTTAGGGCATATATAAATGAAATTAATGTTTTTCTTGCTATTGTAGCCTGCCTCTGTGTCTGTCCTTTTAGAGAGCAGAGAAAAAACAAGTTGACATCCCCAAAGAGTTTTACACAAACAAAATGCCTGTTATTTTTGCTATTGTTGTTTTATTGTAGAGTTGCGGCTACTTGATAAATATACTTTGAGCAATACCAACATTGCTTCCATAAAGCGATGGGCTTTAAAAAAATACCGCGAAGTTACATGATAAAAGGTTTTTCTTTTTGCTTTCCTGAACAACTGGTAAAAACACATAACTAATATTTTCGGAGCAACGACGATATGCATGTATGTATGTATGTCTGCATATTTATTTCTTATTTAGTGTCACTTTACTTCTTTCTAATTTTTTGATTATCCATTATCGATTTTAAACTGCATACAATAAATTACTACCCTAATATCTGTTCTAATGCTGATCTTGCAATTAGTTTATTTATCTATTAAGTTTACAAATACAACCAGTTCGATGCGTAAAGAAGAAAAAAAACTGTATATAAAATAATTTATTAATATTTTAATTGAAACGCATTTGGAAATACAGTGCTGTCGGAATAAAGTCAACAGCCCAAAACGTCAACACATTGTCTACTCGAAAACGTCAACCAAATCACAAAGTTGTAAAACGTCAACTTTCAACGTCACCCAAAAGAAACGAAGGTGTTTGAATTCCTTTTAACTTTTTTCATCTATTTTTTTTTCTTCAATATTTTGTAAAGAAGACTTGGAGAATTTAAAATGGAACAGTACACAATTGAACAACGTGCTGCATCATCAACAATATTTTGAAACGAAATTTGATCATTCGTAAAAGTCAGCTTCTGTTAATTGTCAACACTGGCGTTTTTAATTAGTTAACGTTATCCCGACCGCACTGTAAATGCTGTTATTTTAAATGACTCATATGAAATGTGTTTAATGTACGACTACAAATTCATTTCAATAACCTAAAATTTAAAAAAAAAATGTTAAGTGACTGTGGAAAATGTCATTAAAGTAACAAAAAATAAAAATAAAAATAACTTTAAAACTGTGACTTGCAGTTCGAAATTGACAAAATAAAGAACGTTACAAAAACACATCAAGAAAAAACTAAAAGGCAACAGCAACAAAATTAACAAAAACAATTTATAATCGATTTCATAATTATTTGTTGTTGCGCCTGCGCATGCGCACCTTTTAATTTGATAACTATTAAATACAGCAACAACAACAACAACAACAGCCGCAGCGAAAATAAACTTGAGGATGAAATGATGCGTTAAATTAAAAAAAAAGTATACAATTTTATTCATTTATTGTACACCGATAGATATTTTTTTTTGTTGTAAATATGCTTTTCTAAATATAAAATAGGGTTTTAAAAAAAGAGATGCAATTTCAAGATTAAAAACAATTCATTAAATTTATAATAATCACAAGCATACATAAATAATTATTATTAACAATGCGTAATATTCTTTAGCTGTGTTTGTTATATGGTCTATGTGCAGCTTTCATTTGGTGCTAATAGCAAAATCTTAAGTAGAGCTTTAACCAAATTCTTGAAAAAAGCAAATGAATTTCACATGTTTATACAAGAACTTCGAAAAACTATTTGAGAATTACGCAATATACAAACAAAACAAACCAAATAGTTTGTTTAAAAACTTTTCTTATCTAACAAACATTTTATTATTTGATTTTAAATATATTTAATTTTTCTAAACCTTTCTTACAATAATAAAAAATCAAATAATAAAGTGTTGACTAATTGTAAGAAAGGTTTAGAAAAATTAAATAGATTTTAAAACAAATAATAAAAAGTTTGTTGTATAAGAAAAATTTTTAAAGAAACTCTTTCGTTTGTTTTGTTTGTATATTTCGTAATTCTGAAATATTTTTTGGAAGTTCTTCTATAAACATGTGAAGTTTCTTAGCTTTTTTCAAGAATTTGTTCAATGTTTTATATTTATTTTTATCTTGGACCAGTGATCAGGGGAAATCTCTTAGACATGCTATGCCTTGCACTGGAACTAGATAGAGAAAGGCATAGTGTTGGGAATAGACAGGTGGTGAAAGCGGTAGGAAGATGGAGTTTAATTCTTGCACAACTCTGCAGTTGCTTGTTACTTGTAAAGCAAAGTTGCGGCGTCTCTGTTATTAAATTTTGACGCATTATTCTTTTAAGCTAAGCCGAGTCATTTTATTTATTATTTTACTTCGCCGAAATTTTATTTCTCAAATACCGACGAAGAAGGCTGCTGTAGAACAGAGGCTCAATTTCTATTTACTGTTGAAAAATTTTACCACTGAAATTTAATATAATTAAAAAATTTTACTTATTGATATTTGAAATGTTCACAACCTCAGCAGACACTCTATTTTGATATTTATGCATATCTGCATGTTAAGATATTAACATAAAACCCATTAAAAAAATATACTTGCAACATTCAGGGGCATTAAATGCAGAATGAAAAATATAGACAAAGCTTATGAAAAAGAAAAAGAAGAAGAGTATAAGAACAAGAAGAAGAATGAAAAGTCATATCAAATGTTAAACCGTTTAAATTTCAAACATCATTTACTTAAAGGTGCTTGCAGCAAATGCAACATCCATAAATGGAATAGGGAAAAAGCACGCTTCATTTGTTTTATTGACTCGCAGTTGTTTGTTGCTGCATTTGATACTCGTAGTGTTGCATTTAACTAGTCTGGTCAATTGTACTCTTTTTTTTTTTTTTTGAATTTTTTTAATCTTGTTCGGTACGCATGCGTTGCTTTAAATTGAAACGATTGTACGAGTTTTCGATCGAAGTAACCGCGGTTGCAGAAGCACGATCGACCATTACATTACATTAACTTTAATATCAAATGCATTTGTTGCTGTACATACATACATACATACATATAAATGAACGAATAAATTTGTACTCTATATGTACGAGTAGTACAAATGAATGGATGGATGGATGGATAGATGAATGAATGAATGGATGATTTTTGTTATGACCATAGAACTGGAAAATTGTTTGCAATATTATTTACTAGACGCAGGTGCATTTTCATTACTAATAGATCGCATGCATGTGTATCTCGCTACGATTGAAAATATCAATTTCATATTCATTCCCAGCAAGCAAAAATGTCTATTGTTGCCTTGAGTATGCTTTCAAAGCTAACTTTCAGTTAATGACAATTGTTTTACAAGTAATTTGATAAATGCAGTGAGTCTTTTCGCACTTCTGGCAGGACTATAAAATGAATTTCTTTTATTGACTTATGACGCAACCGACTATAATTTCTAACTGAATACTTTGTGGCTGCTATCAGTTATTGTTAGCATTCTCAACATAAAATTATCCGCTTTTATTTGTCGAAGCCGGTTCTTATTAGCATTTATTTTATGTTAAGATCCCTTTAGCATTCGCATTCTACATTTATCTGATTTTCGTCCAAAGCAATACTCTACTTGGGGCTCATGGACAACATGTCAAACACCGATTTCAACGTTAGGTTAGGTTCATTTGGGTCCGCCATATTCGCTCCTTGGTGATACATTGTGCACCAGTAATTCGCAACGAAAAGAAAATTATTCGCATTTGTATGTTATTAACATTGATATACGATAAAATTTCCTTTCCTTTCGAATTACAGAGTAACCCCCTGGACTAGATATCCTCAGGAGTCTAAACAGCTTGGTAAGCTCCATCCGTAATAATTCATCCAACACAGCCAGGGTATAGGAGCTAAAATTATACCTGCGAACATCAGACAATGCAAGACATGTGTTGCTCCATTGAATAAACTTACGCAATATTCCTGTATTGACAGTTCAAAGGAATAAAAGGTTTCCCGTAAATTTAAAGAGGTTTCTTTTGAATTCGTAATTTGTAATTGTTATTCCACTGACTTATTGACAACGTCACCATAAAACGTGAATGTTAATTATTTTAAGTCGATAACGTCAAACGCTTCGCGAAAGCACAATTGAAATGTTAAGATCACACAGATAAATTGAACTGTTATACACATACGAGTATGTATGTGCGCATATTTGAAACGTACGACTTATTGTTTGTTGGGCTATGCATTTATATCGTTTGAAGTGGTTGTTGGTGGTGGTGCTAGAGTGGTTGTTGTTGTTAACACAGTCATGTATTTTAGTCGTAAAATAGTTGTAGCTGTTTTCAATTATTGATCAAGTTTTCATTTTGAATTTGATACAAATTTAGTGCACTTGCAGAAAACCGAATGTTTATTTAATTGTCTTTCGGAATCATCAGACTTTATTTTTTTAATGCAAAATTTTTAATGGATGAAAATGCAACAGAAAAATTAACACGTCTCGAAGTAAATAAACACTGCACTATGGACCTTTATCGCTAATGTCAACACTGTGTCGCAGGTTAAAGAGAAAAAAAAATTGCTTAGCTGCGAGCGAAATTAACAATGCATTATGGGATAAGGCTATTGCCATATAAATTGTCTCACTGTTTGCCATACAAAACTATCAAATGAGTTGTATTGCGCACTTATAGGTTTAGCGAAACTGCGTAAGAAATTATTTTTTCTTTCTAATTAAGAGAAATTTTTTTATAAACATTTTTCCCTCAGTAGAATCACAATTCCATTAAACATGCAAATGTTGTCTGCAGCCAGTTATAAGTATTTCTATCAGTGTACATACATATTTCCGCGCTCAGTCATACATTTTGTTTAATACACTTATAGTCATTCGGACAAGCCAACCAAATAAATAGATATTTTGATTTGTCGCACATATTTTGCAACTCATTCGTATGATTATTATTTGCAAATATCCTGTGGTATTGATTTTGTCAATAACTAGACTTGGGCAATTCTTAAGCTCTGTCATTATTTCATTCCATATTACAGTACGTAGCATCATCTTCATGCGCGTATGCCTCAATCCATCCATAAGCAACGTCTCATTATAGTTTCATGTTGCTTCTCTTGATTTCCTCACCTTAATATTATTTTTATTTTCTTTTAGAAACTATAACGAAAATATCGACATGTTCGTTAGCGTATGGTTGGTTAGTTGTTTAAATTACAGGTTTATGTCAAATGAATATTGGCACTACAAACAAATTTGACTCTGCAACTTGCAAGCTGTTCACTGACTACATTAGCCGTATGATTATAATTAGTCAACGATGAAACAATTATATTCTAAATTTAAATTTCTTAATTTTATTTAGCTGTTTTCTAGTAAATTTATAGCAGTTTCATGAAGCTTTCTTTTATTGTTTTTCTTTTTGTTATTAAGTAGCGGTCTTTATTGAAATCCTTCATTTTTTAGCCTGTGGTTTATACTCAGCTGCAATAAAGTGTGCTAAACTAGAAGAAAAAAAGTGATTTGCAAGTCTAGCACATGCATGCCTTTAAGCCAGAATTTTATATAACCAGCTGCTCGTATATAAAAGTAGCTTTTATTTCCTTATAACCTGCTAAAGTGGTTTAATAATCTTTGTAGGGTAGCAGTTTCTTTACGGTTGCGTATTAAAATAATAAATTAAGATTTTTCTTATTAATTTCTGGGCCGCAATAACTTATTTCCGTTTTAATAAAGAGGTTAATGCATTAAGGTTTTGTGTTGGTCCTGTCTTAAATTTATAATTGAAAACCGATGTGTTTATATATTTTTTAACCGAGTATGCAAAGAAAATTAAATATTTTGCAAAAAAAAACCAAAAAACTCTCCTGCTACTAGACAATTCCGCTCGATAGATGCCACGCGCAATCTAATTTTATTTTATGTTTTTATAATCTTCAATGAAAACGATTACTTGGAAACTATGAATGTAAATTGAGCTGGTTGGGGTTGCTGTTGGCTGAGTCCTTAGCTTATTGACTCTGCAACCTCAGTAACATCAGCGGTTCAAATCCCCCATCAGATAAAAAAATACTTTTTATTGAAACATATTAATTTAATTTTAAAAATCGCGCTATACGTCTGTCTACTTTTTTCTGTATTTTCTCATTTCGATAAAGTTTTCAAATAAAAATGGAATGGTCTCGTTGTTACAACTATAAACCCGATGCAGCAGAATGACTTATTAATTTATGACTTTAACAGCTAAACCCTACAAATGCCGAGAATTATTAACATAAACATGCATCAAATAAAAGATTAAAAAAAAACTACAGTAAATAAAATAAACAAATGAACACAAAAAACATATGTATGTACAGATGCATGTATGTATGCATTAGGCACCTGCAACAGATCATTCACTTCAATGAATTCAGCTTAATACTGTGATGGTATTCACTACACAATACACGATACACCCAATAACACAATTGAATCGTGAAAAATGTGTCACTCACTTAAACATGCATTCATCAGCACAGCAGTAATAATAAACAGCAGCACAATAAAATTCATTCATTGATTCACTAAAATCAACTGACTTCATATTTTTATTCTGCGTTTTCAAGAAAGCAAAGACAATTTTGTTAAGTTAGAGAACGAGAGCAATATCAGTGATGCCGATGTTTTTTTTTTCTTGAATTTTTTTTTGTTATACATATATATTTACTTATGTGTGTGCGTGGATTTCTAATTTTTTTTTTAATTTTAACCATTTATCTATCATTTTTTTAAGAAAATAAAATTAATTTAAAAAATCGAACAACATCATTGAGGCATTTTATTCTCAAAGTATTAGCGAAGCGGCAACACTGATGACTATGTTAAATCTGGTAGAAAAAAAATTAAAAAACAGCATCATTCATTCATTCATTCATTCACTGATATTTTAATTCATTGTTGTGACTCCACATTTAACATGCAACCATAAAAAGAATGCGTAGAACAATGAATGGCCGAACACAATAACTTTTATATTGAGATATGTATATACACACGCAGTTGATGAAAAATGCCATTGTCACAATTCAATAAAAGTATGAATGCACAATTTTACTGATTTCTACCATTCTTGCAGGTGCCTAAAAGGTATGTATGTATATGCGGAATAAAATAAAATTAAATACAAGCAACTAAATTCACTTACAAGATGTTAGGAACTGCATAATTTTATCTCTTATAAAGTTCTCTAAAATTTAAATTACCAATATTTGTAAAGAAAAAAAATTACATGTTCGAATGAATGTAGGTATAAATATGTATTATTCCACAGTTGAATGCCTTTCTATTTTCTTCATATCTCTTCAAAGGTAGCGCCCATAATAAAAAACAATAAAAAATTATTTTAGCTTTAATGCAGTGCGGCAGAATATAATTTATATACAACCTACACAGTTGCATCCCACAGTAGATATACATAAGTGGCGCTTAAAGTATTCAAACACACACACACACACACACACGGGACTTACTTTTCTTTACTTCAAAATTAACAACTGAAAGCAAGAAGAACAACACAAGAAAACACCACCCTTTCAACACTTTTATATCAACCCAACTTAGTTGCCAGCCACCTTCCCAAAAAGACCCAAAAACAAAAAGCATGCAACGAAAACACCACTTCATTTGCTGAACTTCAATAAAAATAAAAACAAAAAAAAAACAATTAAATAATAATGTTAAAAATTTATTTGGGGCCATGCAACAGTTTTCGGTAAAGAAAATTAAAACACGCTGTACAAATACAAAGTCAGAACCTTTGTCGGCGTAGACACAAAAGCGCCACACGATATTTATTCGGCAGCCAATGTGGCACAAATAGCTGACTATAAAACTAAATCTAAACAAACAAACAAAAAACTTCTGAATTTAGGTATGAATCCAATAGTAAATATTGAAATACTTCAAGTATAAAATTCTATTTTGTGCGATAAAAATTATAAGCGCAAGGGAGAGATTCTGGTAACAACCAAAAATCATTGTGTACTGTCATGCAATTTGACATTAAACAGTGATAAATAGTCGGCCAGCTGGGCTAGTGTGTTAACCTGTTTGTCACCTGCCTGGATTTTAAAACTATCAAGAATTTATAAGAAGGCATTTTAAAATCACACTTTAAAAAAAATTACCTTTCCTCATACCACATACAAAAGACATGGCGAAATATCGAAAAATATAAGTACTCTGTGAAATTTAAGGAAAATTAATTTTAAAAAATACTATTAAAACAAACCTCCGTTTTAAAAAAGGTGTTTTTTTTAAGTATGTTTTTAAAAACATTTTAAAAAATTTTATAAAATAGCTTTACAAAAGGGTACCTTTTTTCAAAAAAAAAAAAGTATCTTTTAGAAGAGTGCCCATTTAAAACAATTAAGTACCAATTGAAAAATGAATTTAAAAAATTAAATGTTTTTTTCTTTTATCTTGGACCAGCACTCAGGAGATGACCCCTACACATGCGGTACATTGTGCTGAAACTACAGAAAAGGGATAGTAGGAGAAATGATAGGAGGTGAAGCTTCACTATCTTACAACACTGCTTTTTGCACGTTATTTGTTTTTTTTTGTAGCAGTGTTGTAGCGTCTCTGATGTCAGGAAGACGTATTAAATTTTTGAAACTTCGTTTTTAGTAGCCATTTTTTTAGTAATTATTTTACTTCGCCGGTGCTACACAATACCGACGAAGGAGGGCGTTCTGATGTGCCTATGGATTGGATACACCTGAAGATGTTACTGTCTAGTGACCAGTGACTATGCCTTCGCCACTGAAACCTTCGGACAACAACTGACACAAAGACACACAAATGCACATCAGGAAAAATGCGAGATGTTTTTATGAGTCTGAAACTGGGGTTGAGCCCAGGAAAACTTTTTCGTTTTCTAGTCAACGTGCAGACTGCTTCGACCATCGCCACCCACTTTGGGTGAATCTGCCTTTCTCCTCTTAAATAAATCTAAATGCAATTCAAAACGTTAACGAACCAAAGATATTGAAACTTTTATTCCAAACTTAACACATCAATATATACAAATTAAAGCCGGAAGCTCCTAAACTTATTGTTCTCAATTGTTATCAGGCTCATCAAGCCATATTTAAATTCCACAGTAACAGCGATTGTTGTAGAGAAAGGTTTTTTGTTATTTTTTTTTTCTTTTGCCTCATCCCAACAGCATTCATGGCCAAACAAAAAAAGAAAAATACATTGGAAATTCGTGTATGAATATGTGGCGCCTAAAACGTAGCAGGAGGTACCAAGTGATAAAACTAATCACCAAACTTAATTAATTCAACAAATTGATTATCAGCGATTAATAATTTGTAACACAAAAGACGATTGTCTTAAATGAAAAATGCGTTGAGTTACATTTAACACTGATAAAGAAGTGAATGGAATGTTCACAACTAAAATTATAATATATTGAAATTGAGATAAAATTTCCATAAAATGGTGATAACAAGTGTTCAATAATTTATTATTTATCTTTGATTGTGTTATTGTGTATGAAATGCAATTATTGGATTAATATGATTAATGGGCCATATTACGGTTGTCGAATCTCGACTCTCCACTTTTTATTAGATGAACAGAACGCAGCAACTCAACAGATTTTGTAGATCAACATGTTCCGATCAGTGATACAGCTTTTCGGAGTACATACGAAACGAATAACGAAATCTCAATACATATTTTTAGAGCCAGAACATGATGTACTGCCATCTCATACAATTAATAACTCAGTTGTAGCGCAACACTATGTTAACATCAGCCTCCATCGTCAGTATTTGAGCTTTTTGAGAGTGCTCTTGGCAGAGTACTTAGCGTGTTCACTCTAGAACCAGATGATCCGCGGTTCAAATCCCCGAAGAGAAGAAATATGTCTGCGCCAATAGAGCCGTCCTTCGTCGACATTTGAGGTATGAAATGTCATGGACGCAAAATAATAAATGCACTGTTATCCATTTCTTGGTTTTAAAACCGTCGGTCTGGCAAGGCTGTCAGCTGTTAAATATTTGTGATCCTAAGGCCCAAATTCACTATCATTAGTTAATTATTAGTAAACTAAAATGCTAACTATTGTTTAACTAATACTTCATATTCACAGTGTATTGTTTAAGTAACATTCTCAGTATAACAAACGAATGGTAACCCTAACAATCTTTTAATTTTCAATATTGGCTGCACTGCTTTTTGTTTACATTTTTTATATTATTTCTTAAAAATGGATAAAACAAGCACGCGTTCATCTAACTTTACCGCGCAAGATATTGAATTGCTGCTGAAATTGGTTCGGGAAAGCCAAAATATTATCGAAAATAGAAAAAACTGATCATATTATATATATGTACATATATATTATATTATGATAGGTGATATCAAAACAAAAATTCTATTGACAATTTACTGATTTAGCTGTTGTCTAACTATTTGTTAACCAATGACATTTGGCGGTTTAACCAATAGTAAACAAAAAGCTGTTTGCCATTTACGAATGTAGATCTTGTAAGAACCGGACAACGCGTAAAAATAGTCCAAAATTTGTGTAAATATTGTGTGGGTCAAACGTCGCCACTTTTCGAGCATTACGGGGTGATTATGGTCGTCATAATCGACGGTCTGTGTAAAGAATTGACAAGATTATACAGAAATTTAAAGAGGCTGAGAGCGTTAGAGATAACGTCAGGCCTGTGCATCATTGCAATGGGCGGCGCACTGTCAAAATATCGTTTCTGTTAGTGCAAGAGTAGCGAAACGGTTGCTCGTATGATAACCGACTTTTTGTGGCCTGCAATTGAAAATTATGAACTGGATGATGTGTGGTTCCGGCAAGAGGGTACCATGAGCCACATAATACGACCGATTTTGGCTTTATTGCATGACATCTTTCCATAACGTGTAATTTCACATCTTGGCAACGTCAAGTGCTGACAAGGAAAGAAAGAAAAACGCAATTGCAGAGCTCTCTATTCTTCTATAACTTAACCAGCTGTCTCTTGTCTACACTAACGCGTTTCAATTAATATTCGCTGCAGAGCATTGCATACGTAGGGGAGATCAAGTGGTGGTATGCATAAAAGTCAAAGCGATGTGGCGCATACCTTCCCTGTCAATGTGTTATTCGAGATTCACGATGGTTCGGCAGCGATTAGAGTGGCACTACAATCGTTCCCGCCCAGGTTACACAGCGGGACTCAAGGCGACCCTGAACTGATTCTTTGCAATTGGGGCGCTGCTAACCTAACCAAACGAAGTAAACATATGCATGTGAACATTTGTTCTTTCATAATTTGCAAATAAATTTATAAAAAAAAACACAAAAACAGCGGTTTGTTTTCCATGCTGTATGGTTTTTTTTTATGTAAATGAATTTTTTACGATCAGCTGACAATGCACTGCCGCGCAACAAAGTTCAAACCTTTTAATGTTTGAGGTTGGCGATGGCTGCAATAGTCTGCACATTGACTACAAAACCAAAAAGTCCTTAGTTCGAGCCCAGTTTCAGATTTCGCATTTTTTTCTGATGTGCATTATTGTGTCTTTGTGGCAGTTGCTGTCGCAAGGTTTCAGTGGCCAAGGCAGAGTCACTGGTCGCTGATCACAGGCACATCAGAACGCCCTCCTTTATCGCTATTGTGTAGCACCAGCGATGAACAATAATTACTTAAAAATGGCTTCTAAATCGAAGTTTAAAAATTTTGTACATCTTGACAACTGAGACGCTGCAACAATGCTATAAAAAAAAAGAACGTGTAAAAGCAGAGTTGTAAGATTATGAAGCTTCAACTCCTGCCACTTCTTTAATTATCCCTTTCTGCTAGTTCCAGCACAATGCACCGCATGTGTAGGAGTCATCTTGTGAGTGCTGGTCCAAGATAAAAAAATAAGTTGTGCCTTAACTTCCACTGCAACGACTACTACAGCTACGAATTCTGCTCACGCTACTTTAAAAGAGCTGTTTTTAACTTTTGACAGCTTGTAGCGCTACTCCTTACATTGTTGTACAGCGACTATTTTCTTACGCACAATATTGCTGATTTCCGTAATGAAATATAAATTCTTCTGAAAGATTTCACTTTTTATCTTTTCGCCAATATTTCTGACAGTTCTTCTCGAAAGTGATTGCCTACCAAATGCCTCTTGCTCGACATTTTTTTAAATATATAACCGTCCAGATATTTATAATCTTCCATGGAACTATGATTTCCACTGGCAAAGCAACTAGTTTAATTTTAATTTTTTTTGTATTTTTTTCGAAAACTATTGGAAAAAATCAAATTCAAATAATATGCTTTAAAAAGATAGTCATCCAGTGTTTTTTGCTTGCAAGTTGCACAACAAAAAGAAAAACACGTGAAAAAGAAAACTACAACTGAAAGAGAAGAAAAATTGGGTAGCAAAAGTTTTATGTTCAGCTGCTGGCAAAGAAGAAATGCTGATGCCTGCCACAAAAAAAAAGTGTAACTGAACTCTCCTTACTTGCCAATACTTACGGTTATTGCTTCAAATGTGTTGGATGTTGGCAAAAAAAAAAATAAAATAAAAACCTAAAGTTTCACCTGCTCATTTTTAATTTTCAGTATTTCATTTAAACATGATTGTACTGCCATGATTTTGTTTAGATTTTTCACCATACAATTGCATGGAGTATGGAAAAAAAATCACAAACTACTACTGGCTTCTACTCACTGCTGATGCTTTTGGAACTGGGATGCTTGCAACCTGCTTAATGATCATTCGCCATCAATGCTCACGCTCATATAGAGACGTTAAGTGGTTGTATGTACGTATGTAAGTATGTACATATGTATTGGCTGTTTCTGGCAACTCGTCTATATTTATTTGTATTGGTCTGCCACTAACTATTGAAAAAAAAAGTAGCAAAAAGGCTTGCGGTCTTCAAAAATTTCAAGTTTCTTATTTGAATTATATTTGAATATATATATTTTTTTTATTATTCCAATATCTGTAAATCATTTTGCATGCAGCGCTTCAATAAATATTTGTCTCGTTTCTATGAACTTTTTATTTAATTTTTTTGTTTGTTAATTCTATAATTATTTGCAGCTCCTGGTTTTAGCATGATTTTTTTTTTTGTTTTTAATAAAATGAAAGAAAATCAAAATGTATTCATATATGGGCAATTCCACGATCTAGAACGGGACACTCGCTTGCCTTTGTAGTGAGGTAAAATCAAGAAATCTTAACTTTTCTTTTACTTTTTTTTTTGGTTTTTTTTTATAGCACATTAAGCTGGAACAACATTTTTGTTTCGTGAGAACTTCAAGAGCTAAAGGATGAGATAAGTCGGCACATTAACGACATTGAACCCCAATTATGTCTTAGAGTCATAGAAAATATAGATATTCGGATAGAGGTATATGCCACCGAATCAGTGGCGAGCATTTAGGCGATATTTTGTTTCACACATAATTATCATAGATCGTTCTATCGTAATAAATTAAATAAATAAATTAAAAAAATTATTAAGATAATTCCTGAATACTTTTTATTTTATTTACAATTAACATCGTGCGTATATTTTCGTTTTTATTTATTCTTTATTTCAATTAAATAACTGCATTCGTTTTAAAAGTTTACCTTTGTTTTTTAAAATAAACCTTTTATTTGGTGGCAGCAGAAAACAGAAAATAATTCCTCATGTGATTTTTGCTGCTATTCAACAATAAATCGAATATTTATATTTTAGAACCGTACTTAAATAAATAAAATTAACAGAATAATAGTTCTACTGAATATATCGCGTTTTAATTCCAAAGGAACTATAGTTTAAAATAAAATTTTTAAACGCAACGGTTTTCGGAAACCCAGCCCAAAGTTCCTATTGGTTGCGTTAACTGAGGTTACAAAATTACATTATTAAAGAGATTTTTATAAATTATGCGTTTTTTTGTTATTGCAATTATTGATCAACGAGAACCACATTTTAAATTATCACTTTTTGCATGAAATCAACTATCATTATAATCTATCCACTGTAAAACATTTCACTTTATTCAGACTACTCTTTCATCTTAAAACACCATGATATACTTGGATTTTCAAATTCACTGAACATGTAACGACAAACAATTTCGAGTTAATACCCTCTTGTTGATCAAGCTCAATATGTGGAATACATACAAACATACTGTTTATTAAAATATTATATTTTCAAAAGTATTTTTTTTTTTAACATTTGAAATTCGTAGTGTTTTTAAATAAAAATAGAAATTTTGTGGTTGGCAAAGTAATTTTTGTAAAATATTTCAAATCTTCTGAAATGACTTCCACAAATATTTTCAAATACATCAATTTTTAAATACTGAGATTTTTAATTGTTGGTATAGAATTAAAAAATCTTCAGTATTGAGAAAAACATGCATAGGCATAGCAAATTCATTTGCATACAAAACGAAAACTTTAAATCACAAGCGGATTCCTAGTATTTTTCATAAATTATTGCAATTGTTAAAAAGTGTAACAATTATCAACGCCTTAAAGACGGCAACATTTATTCTAAAATTTTAAAATATAGTCCAGTCATCAACCTCGTTTCAATCTTTTCTACCATACTATAAGCAATTGGGGTATTGTTTAGCAAAGACACCATTGTTACTGTAGACTTTAAACTTATTTTTCTTTATTGTGTTATTTTAGTACGACAAATCTTCTATCCAAACCATACAATCGGTATACAACCCTAAATGCCAAATGTTTCAAGCAGAAAAATACTGTTCCCGGTATTTTAAATGCAAACTTCTTTTTATTAGTGCCAAACCAAATACCTTCCATAAAAAAATTTTTTATACGACAAACATTTTAATTTCTTTGCTTTTGTGAAGAATTTGGTAAAAGATCGATCTACTGAGGATTTTGTTATTAGCACCAAATGAAATGTGTATATATAGACCAGTTAAACCATATAACAAACATAGATAAATGATTTAATTTAGTGTTCACACATAAGAAATTTAGTCAATTTTCTCAATTATCATTTGTCAGCTAGAAAAAGGAACAACGTTTTGAAGTATAATGCGCTGGTTTTGCTTTCTTTTTTACTTTTTTTATTTAGTGTTTTTACATTGTACAGAATTTTTTTCTTTTCACTGAACAGACTTCCCAGTAAAAATACTTATGAGAAGGATTTGCATTTCAAGTTTTACTCAATATTTATAACAATTTCGTAATTATTCCACAATAACTTCATTTACATTTTGTATGGAATATTGAGCTCAATCATTGCACTTATTGTAAAAATCCCAACAAAGCTGAAAGTCTGAACACCGTATTATTTCTTTGTAAATATGGCACGAATTATTGAAATGAATTTTCCTACAACGTTAAGTACAATAAGAAAATCTATTGTAAATACCTTCTGTATTTACAAGTGTGAAAACATTGTTCTAAGTTTCGTATTAAAACAAAATCTTTTGCGTTTATAAATCAGCTAAATTGAAACAAAAATTTAGAAGTGTTCGATGCTGTTGTCATTGCATTTGCTTACAATTTGTATAAAATAGACACTCACGCTTAGTAGCAAAAAAAAAAATGTTACGGACTTTAAATAACTGTAAATATACAATCAACAGCGCTAACGGTACAAAGCTTTCAAGCATGTAATATTTTTGTAAAAATCAAAAGACCAATTTTGTGAAACGAAAAATCTTATTAAACGTTGTATGAAGAAACTCCTGATTTCAAAATGTTTGCCAATGTTGCTTATAAAACTGTCATACGATGGCAAGAATTTCCTTTTACCAAGTAAACCCCAAAATTAAAAGAAAAAATAAATAAAAAAATCCTTTCTCATTAATTAAAATATTTGCATTACTCTGTATGTGCAGTCAATGGAAAATTCATTTAAAATTAAAACTACATGAAGATCTTTATTATGTCTTAAACATTATTAGACAGATACAGTGTACGGGATATGGTTAATTTAGAGATTTCCGTTTCTGACTTTTTACCTTCATTTAGCGATTGAAATTGATAAAAATTAAAAAGAAAACCGGAATTTTTAAGAAAAAATTGAATATGAAAGAAGAGATTATGAAATACGACACCATTAAAAAAGTTTTACAACATTTTACATGCAATTAAAAAAATATAATTGAAAAAAAGCCAATGTTGAAATATATTTTTTTTGCAAGTTGAATCATGTATGTGGTTATGTAGAAAACATATTTCGTTTCATGGTTAAATTTAAAGCTGTAGTGCGATGCACTAACTTTTATTACGAGAATCGTATCGTTAAAATAAGTATAACAATATTTTATCGAATTTGCAATTCAGTAAATTTTTCGCTATCGCGCTGAAGTCAGCTGTTATCGTTTGGTTTGCGACAACAATTTATGTGCTGTTTATTTTGTCAACAAAATGTACATATCGTCATTTGAAACGTAAAACTATGTAAGTGACAAAAATTTCGAAATCGAGTTTTCTATTGAATATTGCGTACCATATGGAAATGTACGTGCGTACAAATTTTTTATATTTTATAATTTAGTTTTGTGAAAGTTTCAAAGGAACTTTTCTTCCGGTTGCTTACCTAACTACTTTATTACGTTTTTCCCCTCTCCAAGAAAATCTAAAAAAAATGTAGTTACATGGTTTTATATGACGACATGTGGTTTTTAAAATGTTGTTGTTAGAATATTTGGCTGTGAACATGCACAAAAAATTTTTATTTTGTGTATACAATTGAGTTAAAATAAATATTTTAAAATACATTTCTCAAACATAAAGAACAAATAAAATAAAAAGAATAAAAAATGTTTTGTATTCGTTTTAAGGATGAAGCATTTCTGTTTTTTACATGTATGTACCCTCTCTGCATTTTTCGAATTTTTTTTGCGGAGATGCTACTTGATTTGAATGTTTATCTACTATCGTTAACTATAAACGTCGACAAATTTAACAATTTTTGAATCGTTAAAAGTTACTGATTTTTTTCTTTTATTTTTATATTTATAATTTTATATTTATTACTATTCAATAATTGTACTTTATTGTTTTATGCTGAAACATTTGTTCTTTTGTAAATGTAAAATATGCAACACTATGTACTTAAAAATCAGGTGAACAATTAACAATGTTGCCAAATCACATCGACCACTTATGATACACTTTGTTTTTGAAAATAAAACACCATTAGTATAGAAAGGCCCTAACTAACAATTTACTTTACAAAAAAAAAACAGGAAAAATGTTCATAAAAATTAAAGTATTGTAGTCGCGATTATTTTTTAAACTCATTTTCTTATTAAATCTTCTAAACTATTCTCTGTTGGAAGACCACCAACTTTATTGTATAAATTTTCTTTTGAAGTGTTATCTATGTGAAATTTTAAAAAAATCCGATTTGAAAATAAAAATTAGTTAGGGCCTTTCTACATTAAGCTAACGATATGCATATACATGCATATATACAACTATAATGCACCTAAAAACCTACATTTTATAAAAACAAAATATTTCAAGTTGAAATGCAGAGAATTGCATTTCAAAAAATATGGCCGTATATTTCTCATAAATGAACTCCTACGTAAAGAAGTACCCGTAGTATGTATGCAGTTGTAAACACGTTTGGCGATGTAGATTTTCGAAGTCTTTTAGCTCAAGATAGGAGGCAGTGAAGGATGCATTGCATGCAAAATCGTCTATGTAACTGCGCGAATCCTGCAGTTGGCTGAGGAGTTAGCTCCTTGACTCTACAAATAGAAGATCATGGGTTCAATCCGTTGTCAGTACAAAAAAAGTTCCCCCTATATCTATGCTAACGGCTGCAGCATAACAAACAAATGCACTAAAACACGAAAGAAAGAATTAAACTCTACACCCTCCTTTAACCTCAACACCTATTTCTTCTCTACACTATTCATTTCTAACAAGTTCCGTTGCCAAGCATAGCATACGTAGGGGACCTGCTCTGGTCCAAAAAAAAAACGCTGGGTCACATACTACAAAACAAATTACAACTTTTGTATTAACTACGTTAATTCAGTATGACCGTTATTGACTTTACCGCATGGTTTGCATAGCCTATGTACTGGAACCACATACAGTCCGTTCGAGGAGGAACGACAAGCAATGAAACAGATAAAAAATCAAACCACCTCACAGCCGACGGCGTTAGTTTTCGAGTTCGACTCTGATTTTATCGTCCTGTACTGGAGCAAAACCACATGCGGAATCAATTCGGTAACGAATGACAATTCTTTTCACTTTTAATTATGTATGTTCTCATACTTTTTGATAGAAAATTGTGCTACTGCAGCCAATAAAAATCTGACCACGTCTTATATGGGCCGCACTACCTTTACCGATCTGGCGGTTCGCTGTTTTCCGGCAATCATCTTGTTAGCCATAAAATAGCCATGAAAATTTGTTAAAGTGCCAAAAGAATCAACAATAAAATTGACGGTTCCGCCGCAGCAATAGTCGTAACAAATATAAATTTATTAATAAACAATTATTAGAGCAAAATTCGATTATATTTAAGTGGGCATATTAAATGAATTGTTATAAAAAATTAATTGCACTACATACTTTGAAATAACAACAACAAGAAAAAAATTAAAACAATTACACTCAATTTAATAATACAGTGACAAGACGCAAGTAGTTTAACAACAATTTCGTGTGTTTGTGTAAAATAGAATTATGAATGAATTTGATTTTTTTTAGTTTGCAAATAAGTATTAAAAAAAAAAAAAAAAAAACTTGGAGATAAAAATTATTGAATGAAAACCAGTAACTAAAAATTTTGAATTACGTGGAAAAGAAAAAATAAATAAATAAATTCATGAATAAAAAAATAATAAAAATAAGCCCATACAAGCAATTTTATGAATGAAATTCAATGAAAAACAAATACAACAAAAAGTGTTAACACAGCAATTTTGAACAAACAGCCACAACAAAAATACAAACAAATATATCGTACCCACACTCCCAGTCACACAAATGCAAACCCCTGCCAAACCACAAACTACTTGATTTTACCCAGTTAACATGAAAGTAACAAACTTAAGACATAGAAATGTCTTTTACCACATGTTCTGCAATATGAAATTGTTTGGTGGGCTATTTTACACAAAAATTATTTGCATGAGATTAGAATTATGCTATAGACACATACATATGTACATCAGCGAATATTGATTCCGCAAGTTATCGCCATCATACCACCGTCTAGTCCAGTGCAATACTCATTAATAGACGACACTGGTCAACAAGGTTTTAATCAGACCTGTACGAGGCATTCAGCGATGCATATATATGAGAGTGTGTGTGTTTATGCCTACTCGTATGTGAGTGCGAATCTCTTTCGTTTATAAAGTGTTTGTCTGTATATGTGTACCAGAATACACGATAAACAATAATGATGAATAATGGGCCTTGTTAACTGGCAAACAAATCAGTAGAGTCGAATAGACGGTACCTTGGAACATGGATGAGGGGTTAAACAGGACCATTTGGGTCTACTGATACTCAATAGATGCTTGAAATTTATTTATGTATTTATTTGTATCCCTGTAGGAAGCCTGGGGCCAAGTGTCTCCAAGTCAACACTTTAGTCGATTGGTTTTTGTGACTCTGTGACAGTGGCAAGCAAACCTCTATTACTACGTTTTTCGGTTGTATGTGTTACATATATTCCCTTTCGAAACAACAATACCGGCTTCAGCTGATAGCAATCCACAATCACATTAGAACGGCCTCCTTCGTCGGTGTTGTGTAGCACCGGCGAAGTAAAATAATAATAATAAAAATGGCTACTAAATCGAAGCTTCAACACTGCTATAAACAAAGAACGTGCAAAAGCAGAGCTGTAAAATAATTAATTAAGCTTCACCTCCTGTCATTTCTCTAACTATCGCTTTCCTATAGTTCCAGCACAATGCTTCGCATGTGTAGCAGTCATCCCCTGAGTGCTGGCCCCAGATTACAAAAAAAAGAGTCGGTGTTGCCAGAGTAGAATTGTGTTTCATATACCCAATTTAAAACGCAAATTAATTTAGATATGGAAATAAAAAAAATATATTTATTAAGCTTGAGGTCTATTTTTATTTTATTTTGTTTTATTATTCGATATTTCGTTAACAGCTTGTTAACATCATCAGGTGATGATGTTAACAAGCTGTTAACGAAATATCGAATAATAAAAAACAAAATAAGATAAAAAAAGACCTCAGGCTTAATAAATATATATCAAAAAAAATATAATTAAATAAATAAATATTAAATATAATTTGTTTACTTATGACATACATACATATATCTGCAGAAATATGTCTTCAGTAACTTATTTCAACAGCAAGGTGTTTTGCTTTAACATCGTGATTTTGATGCACAATGTCAGGAAACAAGGATTCTTATGCATTTCAATAAAATTTTATATTTTTTACAGTCATAAAAACGACAGTTGTAATTAAATAATAGAAATTGAATGTGAGTGGAATGATTTTTCATGCGTGTTAAAAAACCAAATATTTTAGTTTGCCAAATAATTATCTGAAAATAAGTTTAGTTCATATTGCCCATTAAACATATTTTCTTGGAGTTTGTTTATATAATAGAAAAAAAGTTTTTGCTGAGGAGAAATATTCTTTCTGGCAACACTGATTTCAAGCAATAAGCGATAACACAACCTGCTTCTTTGAATGCTCAAGCCGGAATGAGTAATATTGTTTAATATGTCTGTTTACGGGTAACTAAGAGAATAACAAAGCGTCCATGGGCGGCATTTTACCTGACTCTGCTCTGTGATGACATTGTGAAAGAATCGTCTACAATTTTTATTTTGTCTTTGATGAGAAGAGAAAAGAAGCGTAGAGAACAGAAGGGAGTTGAAGAGAAGAGAACGTATCTTTCTCTTTACAGCTTCAAAACAATTTTTTGGCCGCTTTTTGTTGGTCCCACAAGAACAACTTACCACCCTATTGATTACATTGAACCAACGTTAGTATTAGATTTCAGTAACACGCACGTGTTATATATCATTAGTAGTCACTAGTACTGATGACTAAGTCTGCAGCAAATCAGTACAATTTTCCTATTGTCATTTCCTACAGGGATTAAATAAAATATATTCATATATGTATATGTATGTATGTATGCACGTATATGTTTGTGAGTGGGAATATACGTGTGATAGATAATAAAGCAGAGCTTCTGGTCGCGTCTTAAATGATGGAAAACATACGATCTCAACTTATTGTAACCAGTTCTTTCATACGAGTATTATTTGCTTAAAATGCTTTAAATTGGATGGCCTACGTTGTTAACCACAATGAATACATGAATGAATGAATGATACGATAGGGAACATAAACTTGCAATGTGTTGTCCACAACAAAAACGCCGGCATTTGAATATGATTTATAAAACTGCACGCTTTGGATCTTTAAATGAGAAAACATTTATACGTCAAATTTTACATTTTCGAAAAATATGATCATTTAGCACAACATGTATAAAAAATACAACAAGTCTTTAATTCTCTGATAATTAGGCAGATCAGCACAATTAGGTAGAGAAACCAAAAAATCAATGTACACACATTGGTGATATTGTCAACAAAGCAAACACACTTTTTACTTTGTCTTTGATGAGTAAAAATATTCCATTTATACATTTAAAATAAAAATCAGTCAAATTTGTACTTTAAATAACCCGAAAACGAGATTAATTTAAGAAAAGCCGAGATCGAATCAATTCTAAAATGTGCCTGATTAAAGAATTTCTAACTTGTGTATTGGATTAAAAGACTTTATTTAATTTTTTAAACATGCATATGTACATATGTATGTATATACCTGTTGTAGGGCTAAGTTAGTCTATATGTACATTTCGTTGGTGCTTATTCCAACTCATCAACACATCAGAACGCCCTCCTTCGTCGGTATTGTGTAGCACCGGCGAAGTAAAATAATAATGAAAAATGGATACTAAACCGAAGCTTCAGCACTGCTATAAATAAAGAACGTGCAAAAGCAGAGCTGTAAAATAATTAATTAAGCTTCACCTTCTCTAACTGTCCCTTTCCTATAGTTCCAGCACAATGCATCGCATGTGTAGGGGTCATTTCCTGACTGCTGGTCCCAGATAAAAAAAAAACCGCAACAAGTCTTTGAGAGTTATGAAAATACAAAATAGAACACCGTACATAATTTATGATTTCTTTTTTTTTAATTTAAAAATTTGACACTCATTTGAAAAATTTCCAGGATTGAACATCTCAAGTAATCTTATTTTCGGATTGTTTTAAGCGCATATGAGTACTATTCGTGCTTGAATTTTAAACTAGTATATACACTAGGGTCGGTCAATTTGTTCGGGTGAGAAAAAAGGTGACAGGGGTATCACAAAATCGAAATCTACACAAAGTTCTAAGAAAATTACCAGAAGAAAGTATGGGTCTAAAATCAAAACCTAGCTACCGCTGAGATGCATCAAAATTCACATTTGTATAATTCCATAATTAAAATGTACTAGTAAATCTCTGCTTCTACCTAGTAAATGATTTTACCATCACCAATAGATTATCACTGAAAGCACATGATTATTCCTGTTGACAATATTAATATTAATAGTAACCAGGGTACGGATTGGCACATAAGGCTGCACATAAGGCAAGTGTTGCCACATTTTACAGTTTTCCTCGCGACAACGACACTCATATTAAGAACTGTTATTCGAATCAATGACATTTGGAAAGAGTTACGGTAACGA
Source organism: Dexiosoma caninum (assembly GCA_963924685.1). Taxonomy (NCBI): domain Eukaryota; kingdom Metazoa; phylum Arthropoda; class Insecta; order Diptera; family Tachinidae; genus Dexiosoma; species Dexiosoma caninum. Next base: position 92,214,436 of record OZ004725.1, read on the forward strand.
AAATAAGATAAATCTTCACATTTGGTAGCACAGCTTGAAAGATAAACCTTCTAATTTAGACGTTTTTTTTTATTGAATTTTATTAAAATTAATTTGGATGATCAGCAGATATTATATTCCTATGAAATTTGTATTAACTAGCCAAATTGAATTGTAATTTCTTTATTATTCTTTTGAATCGTATTGGAAAATTTTATTTGAGAACATTTTAGCCAATTATTAATTGAAAAGTTCAGGAGTAATTATTTTTTGGCAGTTATGAGGGAACTAAAATTGAATAAGCACCCTTTATTTTTCAAAATCGATAATATCTGACATACATATGTAAGTGTGCATGTCAATATAAATCTTAGCTTTATGCAACGAAATACAATCTATTGGAAATCGACAGTAAAAACTAAATGACGCGAACGACAGACACAATAAAATTTCTGCTTTTCGATTTTGATACAAAAACACCAAAGCGCCCACGGTCAATAACAACAAAATGCATATAATTTTGAAATTGTAAATATGTACATATATGTATATATGCTTATATATATATACATATATGTTTGTATGTACATATAATGGGAGCATGATCACAATCAAACAAACATGCAAAATTAGCCGTAGTAACTTATGGATCTACATTTACTTATATGTATGGCGAACTTACTGGCTGGTTCATTCATACATGCAGTCATTCACTCATCCAACCACACACTCACTCACTAACTATGAAGTAGGTATATACAGCTTTGGCAACTATTTAGAAACGTTTTGCTTTCATAAAATACACAGATTTTTTATTTTTTTTTCTTATATTTGGTTTAACTGGTTCTTCATAGAAGACGAGTGAAAATACTCGTTCGGCCATTTATATTGAGAACAACAATAAAATACAAACTCATATTGGTTTTGTTTTCAATATAAATGTCCGAAGGAATATTTTCAATCGGCTTCAATGAATAGTAACAGGCAGTAAATATATTAAAATATAAAAAAACACAGGGCTAAGATGCGGTTTCTCTAACACAAGCAGTACTTTCATTTGTAAAATTTATATGAAAATCACTCAAAATTGTTAGTGCTGTTGCCATTCAACAGTAGTCACCGGGGTGTGTCTCGAACAAACAGTATTACTGGATTAAGAGTTCTTGACATAACTATAATTTGATTTGCCATCCGTGTGCACTGGGAGTGATACAGAATTTTGTATCTCTGAGTGCCATGGCGGCGGTAGTGATTGTCTTGATTTCACTCGGTGTTGAAAGCACCGTGGAATAAGACGCTATGCGTAAGTGTCCACGTAAATCTTGAACACATCTGTCCGCCGCGAAGGTATACTACTTTGTTTGTTTATAATTTTTGATTAAATGAAAGAGAATGGATCTTATATTGATAAATGTTTTATTTAATGTCGGCAATTATGTATGGAATACAATATCAGATAAATGTCCGCCTCTGTTAGTCTCACAAATGCGAGCCCTTTTGAGCATATTTTTCATTACATTCTCACACATTTCACGCGGTATTTCATTAACTTCATCACGAATATTTTGTTTGAGGTGCTCAAGCGTTTCTGGTATGTTTGCATAAAACTTGCTTTTCATATATCCCCACTAAAAGAAGTCAGGAGCAGTCAAATCAGGCGACCGTGGATGCCAATCAACATCACTATTTCTTTAAATAACTTGTTGTGGAAAGAGGTCTCACAGTAATTCCATTGTAATACTGGCTGTATGCGATGTGGCACCGTCTTGTTGATACCACATGTTAATCAAGCCCGAAGCATGCAGTTGTGGCGTTAAAAAGTCTTCATTCATATCACGATAGCCCTCCCCATTCACAGTTACCGTTACGTTTTCATTTGCAAAATAGTACGGTCCAATGATTCCTCCTGACCAAATTGCACACCAGAAATGCAAATCCTTGTGCAAAATTGTGGCCAAAGTTGTTCTTTGAAGACCAAGCTCCTGAGCACGGCGTCGAATTGAGGTTGATGGATTGTTTTGAACACTTTCTTGAGCAGCAGTAATGTTTTCAGCCGATCTTGCAGTGCGTTGTGGTCCATGCTTATGCCTATCACCTAAAGACTCTCTTTCTTCGAAATCATTAACTACACGATAAGTAGTGCGTTTTGTTGGCACGTTGTTACTCCCAAAAATTTCTAGTAACTTTTTCATCGTCACAGTAATCGATGATTGATTTTGATTAAATGTTTTAACGATTAAAACACTTTGGTTTATCGAATATTTTTCCATAATAAATTTACCACGTGTCGACTTCACGACTGCCAAATATGAACCGTCAAGACTAATGTTTACCAAAATATCAGTGTCCCGGCGGACACCCTGTATAAGAAGACAATAAATAGTAGAAGTAAATTTTGGAAAATTATTAGGTAATATTACATATTAATAATTTAGCCTTTCTAATTAGTTGTCAATAGGTGTACATGTATGTATGTATTTTATGATTTTTCATTTTATATTCTATATGTATTTTATATCGAAAATAAAATTTAAGTATATAAAGAATAACTACAAACATACGTTTTGAAATTACTAGCCCTAGGTTAAAATGTGGCTGGAAAACAGCAAAAGCAACAGCAACAAAATCACGAAACTCAAAAGCCGGTTTAAAAAGAAAACGACAATAAACGCATGATAAAAATCCCAGTTTCTTCCCTTCTATAGACTCACTTGTTCTATCAATCTTTCCATTCTTCCATTTAAGATAAGTGCATAGAATAAAAACTCAAAACAAATTGCAATTGTCGTTAAAGAACTACAACAAGAACAACATTTACGAAAACAAAAAAACGTTAAATTAAAGTGATCGATTATAAAAAAAGTCAAAGTGTTCTTTTTTTTTGTTTTGCATTTTCTCCCTTTTTATTTTATTGCTAAAAATATACAAACGACATACATGTAAGAAAGAAAATCAACAAAAAAAAGTTAATTCGACATCCAAGAGTGTTTAACGAATTAAGAAAACATCAGGGAAAAAGCAAAATAATGAATGAATCGAATGACAACCATCAGATGTACAAAAACAAACAAACAAACAACAACAAACCACAAAGGTATCCACCATGCATACATATGGATATACATACACGCACACTCTCTTACATTCAATCCAATCATCCATTCATCCTTACGTATCCAAATTATTCATTCATATTCCCCACAGATCAGGCATGGAAAACAGGATTTTTGAAATTTGAAATTTGAAAAGCAAACTTGAGTTGAAATTTTTAATTTACAAATGTACATACATAAGTATGTATGTACATATCTAATAAATGGAGTGTTAAACAGTTTTGCAGCAGTTGAGCTCAACAGCTTCGTCTTATAAACGCCCCCATTGTACACTTTAAATCGTCTACCTAAAACAAAGCTCTAACTACAGCAATATTTAGCTTTAGTAACATTTAATTATATAAGTATGTATCTATGTATGTAATTAGTTACGAATTTGGAGTTCTCCTTATAAGTATAGTTTTGAATGTATTTTCCGTCGAAGTGTCAAAGTTTGTTTACTTGTGAGAAAAGGTTAAGAAGAGGTTGTCCGTTAATTTAAATTGAATAAATACTTTCAAGTTCAAAGCTGGTGGCGACTAGTTAGAGTGTTGGCTCTGTAAGCAGAAAGAAAGAAAGAGGGTGGCGATGGTCGAATTAGTCTGCACGTTGACTATAAAACGAAAAAGTTTCCTGGGTTCAACCCCTGTTTCAGACTCTTACCCAACAAACGAAATAACTTGAGAAAAATAATAATAATAAGCTTACCAACACAAGCCTTAAGCTTGAAAAAAAAACTTGATAATATATTGAAAAAGGGTATCGTAACAATTCTAGAAAAATAAAAACGGAACACTCGTGAAAATATTATATGTACATGATTACTATTAGCTAATCCAATTGTAGAATAAACTTACGAAACAAATATTGTATTAATTTTTGTATAGAAAAGCTTATTCATTTCATTATTTTTATAAGCTTTTTAACATAATTGTGGTATAAGCACACGAGTAATATATTATTTTTCTATTATGTCTCCTAACACTTTTTCTATATTTATTAGGCATTTTAATTCTTTTATTAAAATATTACTAATTATTATTAAATTTAATATAAAATTGCGCGTCCACTCACTTTGAAATTTAAAACCAAATGTGCATGTAAAAAACATTTAAAGAATTTGTTCAAAAAAAGGTAACGCCAGTTTGCGCTGTGGCGTATGTATTATAAGTGCAGAAGAACGACAATAAAGCTACGGTCACATTATGCAAATATTTTCCCAAAAACACGTAACCACTATTTCCTGGCAACTAATAAGATAATATTTCATGGGATATAAAAGTCAAAACGGATTGAGGTAAAAATTTATTGAGAACCGATGGTGTTTTATTTAAAATACATAAATACCTGTTTCAAATCAAAAGTATTTTTAAATAATAAAAAAATTATATAAAATTTAGTGGTTACGTTTTTTTGGGCAAATATTTGCCTAATGTGACACGAATACGTACGACTCAACACGAAGTGTTCGTGACATCTGATTTCGTGGAGGTGTGGGTCCTGTCAGGTTGAGCAAATTTTACACGAAAAAATACGAAACGATAAGGATGAGAATAATTCATAAAAATGTATGTAAATTAGAAAAAAGCAATATGAACACTGCAGCCTACTCTTCGTAGCACTGTTGCAATTTTGCAAATATGCCACCATTTTCTGCTACAAAATGTGAGTGGCTAAGTTTCAATTTGATTTAAAATTAAAATTTCTCGCGTAGACAGGTTCTCAGTAAAGTTTTGCCGGCATAGATGTTCTGTTAAAAAGATTTTATACAAAAAGAAATAAAACACGACTTTTTTGCCTTTCAAACATATGTACTTATCATTTTGTAACGGTTTTTTGTATTGCATATTTGCATGAGTGTAGGAAATCTCAATTTCATATATTTTGTTGTATTATGGTAATGTAGGCTGTAGCAAATTAGCCAGATTTGATACATCTGCAAGGTTTGCAGCGGCAGTTTGCAATGGAAATAATATGTAGTTAAAAAAGGGTAACGATGTTATAAAATTTTGGAAATATGCAAAAACAATTTTCAGATGCTTGGAAAACGTGTAATAAATGTACTGTAAGTTCCACGACTGCTGAGAGAATATTCTCCACTTTTGGATTATTCTTAAGCGAACGCTAATCTTGATAAGTTACTGTTTGTCAACAAAAATATGCAAATAGCAATACAAACACAACATATATGGTCATATAAAACGTAAAACCATGTGGAATGTTTCTAGAATTTAAAGGGGAAATCAAAAATATGTCTTACACATTTGTAAATATAATTTTTTGCTCTTGCATTTGATTTCCTGCGTGTTTTGTCGTGTTGTGAAAATTTTGAGCGTGCGTATTGGACATCATAATATTCATGTTCGGGTCGTGACGTGTTGGAAAAATTCGACGTGCGCTCATCTCTAGTCGGACCACACCAATTTTTTCCATCAAGGCTTTATTATGTATATGCCGAAATATGCAAAAATCTTGATTTGAATAAAAATATACTTATTTTCTATACAGAGGTAACGATATATGTACATACATACCATACATAGTATGCCACCAAACAAAACTATAGTCTATAGTAGTATCACTTTTTAAATATTTATTTCCCGTGCCTGCATGGAACATCCATCTTCTATACCTATTTAAATGCATATGTATTTGCCTATATTCATATGTATGTATGTATCTGGATATGGATGTATATTAGCCAGAATTAATATAAAACGCTTTGGTTTTTATTTATTTTTGTATTTTTCTTGATTCGTTTTCATTTCACTTATTTCAGTCGCTAAGAAGTATCAAAACGTATGAATGAAAATGAAGGCGCGTTTTATAAAAAAAAATATAAAAAGATAAAAAACACAGAGTTCAACAAGTGAGAGAAAATAAAGCAAACAAGAAAACGAGAGAAGTACATCAGCGATGCCAGTTTTAGTAAATGTTTCAAAATATCTGCTATTGAAGAAATTTTGTGAAATTTTTATATATTTTTAATTTTGTTAAATACCGGGCCACTTGATCAAACTGTTTCAGCAAAAAAGAAAAGTGAATGAATTCACTATGAATTGGTATTTTCATGACTTCTTTATCTGAGTTTATTTTTAATGCCATCTTAAATGTAAACAAAATCATATCACTTTTGAACTCATGGCAAACACATTCATCTCTGCCGATTAATTCATATGAAGAACTGCGCGTTGTAATTATAATTTATGTATGAAACATTAAAAGTTATTACAATGAAAACTATCCAAAATGCCATATTTTCCACACTTGAATCAGCGGATCAAGGAAAAGCATTGATAATCACTAAAATGCAAACTGACGAAAGGGATTTTTTGACAATAAAAAAAAACAGTTATCAGTTAGAACAATTTAAAAATTATCGCTTTTAGTAACGCGCAGATTTTGGCGTCACAATTCAATAGCTATTTTCGCTCTTCTGAAAAGTACCGATTTGCGTATTGGATTGGTTTGACATGGTAAGAACGATATATATTTATGGGCTGCGTGCAATAACTCACAGGTGAAATAAGTCCCAATGCTTATTGGGGGTTCTTTCCTTCTTTTTGGGCCTTATTTCATTACTGTTCATTACTGCGATTTTGGAAGTTATTGCCGTCCCAGTGAAAAAAAAGTGCTTTCAAAGAAGTGAATACGATCTAATACGTATTATTTATTATTTTCATTACACATTGCTTGCACACTTTCGCACTTGTACGTAATACTTGAATTTTTGGCATGGTTTAATACAAAATATTATAGTGTGAAACGACCTTAAGTAATCAATTGAATGCCTTAGCAATTAGGTACCCTATTAATTTACATACATATGTATGTATATACGAGTATATACGAACATTAAGAAAGTTTGCTCAACTATTTAGTGAGATAAAAAATTTTAAATTTACTTATAATAAAATACTCGTTCCTGTATTGCAAAATTTTATCACAAAAGTTAACAATATAAGAAAAGAACAAATTAGACATTGAGTAATAAATAAAAGTAAAATTTTTTTAAACAAAAAAAATAATTCCATGTACCACTAACAAATGGATAAATTTTGACATTGAAATTTTTTACAAACAAAACCGCACAAGAAATAAAAAAAAACAAGAAAAATTAGTGACATGTACGGACGATTAAAGCGTGTAATAAAAGTAAAGAAAAAATTATTATTAATGTTATATTGTTCTAAGACGAATTGCAAATACCCTTCACTAAGGAAGTAAACAATTGATATGTTCGAAGAATTTTCTTCCCGTATTTTAATGTGTATTTTTTACAATATTTTTTTTTTAATTTTATAATGTTTCTGGGTTAAGGTTATCGAATTCAATATTTAAAATTTTTAACACTTTCAAATAGAATGAACTCGGACTTTATTTTTTGGAGATTTTAATAATTAATTTTTATGATTGACGGCTTGTCATAATAAAAACGAACGAAAATTACTTTCGAATATGTTTCATATCATAATGTTATTAAACCAGGTGGCATCATTACGCGAGCTGATTATTTTTTCTCTGCTTAAGTTTGCGACATAAAATGTCAAATTTCTATACGAACACATTTGTTTAACAGTTTAAACAATTTAAAAAGTGATAAGCAAGTCTTACGACTGTAAGACTTTGTGAGAAAGAAATGTAATAAGATTTGTTGCGACTGTCAAAAAATCTAAAGTGATATTAAATTTTGTTTCACACACTATCACACTTCAAATAATATGAAAAGTATAAGTGGAAAGAATAAAACCGGATCAGCAGCAATGAAGGAAAAAGACAATTAATACGGTAATACATTTGACATCCCTTTAGACTTCATGATTTTTAGCAATTTTTCAATTATAACGACTATAAAATAAACACATTTCTCACACAGCACGAATTTTTATAATAAAAGTGAATGATTTGGAACGTTGTTCGTTTGTAACTCTATTCATTGTGAAATGGCAAACCTTACTTAGCAATTTTGGTATTGCCACATGTCACGATTCTTTTTTTACACTGGAAAAATTTCCCCCGAAAAATCTAAGAGGCAATAGAAACCCTACGATATTTAATATGTATTACTTTTTTAGTCACTACTGTTATATTAAAAAACAAATAAAAATTTAAATATAAAACTATTATTTATATTTCAACAAAGTTATTATGATATATATGTACATATATGTATATATGACATTTGTATATGATATATGTATATATATCCGTTTTTTTCTAAAATATTACAAGTATGGCGTGTAGCGTCATATTTGTCGTTATATTTATCGTCAATACAATTTGATTGAAATGAAAACTTGCGCTTGCAATAATAGTAGCAGTAATTTTCCGATTCCTAAAGGGTGGTTAAATTTCAAGGGCCGATGTTGATTTTGAATAAAACACAAACTATTTAGGAAATTATTGTAATTTTATTTTATTATGATATATTGGTATTACTCAATTATGTATGGAACAAAATATCGGCCAAATGGGCGCCGCGACCACGGCAACAGTGGATGATCAATTTTCGAAGAAAATCATCTTCAGTGATGAGGCACATTTTCACATCAGTGGATTCGTCAATAAACAGAATTGCCGCATTTGGGCGAATGAGAATCCAAGAGTGATTGTCGAAAAACCAATGCACCCACAAAGAGTGACTGTTTGGTGCGGTTTATGGGCTGGCGGCATCATCGGGCCGTATTTTTTCCAAAATGAGGCCGGTCAGGCAGTTACTGTGAATGGTGTTCGCTATCGTGAGATGATAACGAACTTTTTATGGCCCGAATTGGAAGATATGGATGTGGACGATATGTGGTTTCAGCAGGACGGTGCCACTTGCCACACAGCTAACGAAACAATGGCTCTTTTGCGCAACAAATTCAATGGCCGTGTTATCTCACGTAATGGCGATGTCAATTGGCCGCCAAGATCATGTGATTTGACACCGTTGGACTTTTTTCTTTGGGGTTATTTGAAAGAAAAGGTGTACGTCGATAAGCCAGCAACAATTCAAGAGCTAAAGGATGAGATAATTCGGCACATTAACGGCATAGAACCTCCATTATGCTTCAGGGTCATCGAAAATTTGGACCATCGGATGGAGGTGTGCCGCCGTGGTCGCGGCGCCCATTTGGCCGATATTTTGTTCCATACATAATTGAGTAATACCAATATATCATAATAAAATAAAATTACAATAATTTCCTAAATAGTTTGTGTTTTATTCAAAATCAACATCGGCCCTTGAAATTTAACCACCCTTTACATAACGAAACTATTATATGTACATACATATATATATTTAGTTCCCCCTATTCTTGAATATGGGATCAATGAATCTTTGCAAAAACAGTTTCTAACATTTTGTCTACGCGGTCTTTAATGGAATTCGTATGTGTTGCTGTCATATGCTAATGGCTTACTTATATTAAGCTGCCAATCCTAAAAAGTCATCGAGTACTGCTGAGCGTCTCTTTTATACTTGGTTTATTGCGTGGTGATGTTGATTCTGAGTTCTTGCGCGTTCAAATTAAATTTTACGTCCCGAAAAGAGTAACTCGCAACTTTCAACTGATCAGTCTTAGATACCATGCACCTGTTCATGCTAACAATTATCCATTCCATCGTATATTTCTAAATTTAAACGAATGTTATCATATTATAGATATCTGTGAGCGTAATAATGCTGTAAAAAGCAAAATTATTTTACATTTTATATCTCTGTATTATACATTTGTATTATATCTTTACTCTCTAAGGATTTATGGACCATAGACATAATAAATAAGTAATTAAAAAACAATTATCGGTTATCGGTACAATAGAAAACTTTGCGAATAAAATGGAAAAATGGAATGGAAAATATTTGTATGCCTACTTATTTTACCTATGCTGTAGGGTATAAATTTATAAATAAAATTTAATTATACATATACTAAGAAATACGTACAAGAAAATGCGTAATGCAATAATACATATTCAACTATAAAATAAAACAAATAACAACGTGATGTACAAGAATTTATTTATTGCGGCATTATTTCCTAAATATTACTGGAGTCATGCCATGTGGAAGAGTTGCCAGTCGGTGAAAAAAGCAAACATAAAAACAAAGTTACCAGTCGGGCAATGTGTGAGACTTAAACTAAACGATTGCTTCCCAACTTTTTTGTCGAAATGACAAGAATTTGTAAACCAAACTCGAAGAAGAAATAAACTATATATTTACTATATGTATGTACATACATACTTGCATACATATATAACACGTAATCAAATTCCCCGCATACATATACAATATATTAGAAAGCCATATTTATTTTTTATAAATTATATTTCATGGTTCATTAACTTTTGCAAAGTTTTCCCCAAACCTTTTTTCTTTTGGTTCTAAATTTAACATCAAATGCATACAAACATATTGAAGTTGTAATTCCATTTAGACGAAATTCTAAATCTACTCGTAAATACTATCTACCCAAGAAAAGAAAAATAAATTAATAAACATTTTTCTGACACTTGGTTAATTTCAATCAAAACACACCTACTTTTTTCACGTAACCTCATGTAATCACACATACACTCGCGCTCTCATGCACACTCATTAGCATGTGTTCACACTTACGCTTGCACACGTACAAAGAACTTAGAACACTATCATTTAAATTAAACAACAACAGCAAATAAACAAATTTTAAGTAGACAAAAAAATAATTAAATAGAAATAAAAAATAAGTTGCATAAAAATGCACTGCAGAGTCAGACAAAGGGCCTCTCCACACACACTTAAACTCCCACAGAACAGTACTGGAAATTTGTTAAAGGGGATTTGTTTAAATAATTGGCCAACCAATCGTTGTTTAAATGTTTTATTCAATTTATTGCTGTTCGAATTCTATGGATTGAATGATGTGATCGTCGGAACATTAATACGACCAAAATATCGTTAAACTATCTGCATTAGGTTAATTAAATTCAGGTAAAAGTAAATATAAAACTCATACTCATAAATGGATTATAGGAAATGGTGAGTATGTATCAGAAGGAGGAAATATAATTAATATAATGATTATAATATGTATGTGATAATTAATAATACATAGTAATTATTATATTTTTTTACAAGCATTAACAGCCTATTTAATTCCCATTTTAAAATCCCGAATGCCAGTAAATCCGCTTGAACAATTTGTATTTGGATTTCGAACAAAGAGCTGATTCACACTTATCAAGTTTACCTGATCAGTTTTTGTTAAATTTTCTTTTGAACCTGCATTTACGTTTATATACGAAAACATTTTTCCGTCAAGTTTCGCTTGTTTTACAATACTACGGTTAAGAAAAGAAGAGAGAAAGAAACAAAAAAAAAAGAGAGAAGGAAAGAAACTTGACGATACCGTCAAGTCTGTCCCCTTTCCATTCTCTCTTCCCCGTTCATCCAAATACTCAAGATCTGACGAGTCAAACTTGATCTGTGTGAATCATGAGAAAACAACTTAAATTGTCAGTTTTCATATACTACAGTATCTATGTAGGTACATATGTAGGTAGATATTTGTAAGTACCCATATTTAAATTGAACAGAATGTTAATGCACGCATATCGACCGACCGACCATCTGCAATACAATTCAATCATTTCTTATTCCATTCATAATTTCAACAGTTGTGGATATTTTTTTTTCTTCTTTCTACTTACTAAAAGATACAATATAAATTACAATATGGTTACAAATGGTTGTCAGCGTACGAAGCGAATATTTAAACTTATACAAAATGAAAAAGAAGAAAAACAAAGTCAAAGAAAGAATCACTTATAAATCATAAAATACACTTGAGCAAAATTAAAAAAAGCAAGCCTACACTCGTACAATTTGGAAAGGAGTGTGTGGCTCTTCCAAATAGAACGAGTGTTAGCCGGGTATGTTGGCTTGGAGTTCGAGTTGGTAAATAAGCAATAAAATAATAAATAATAAAATAAAGAACGAAAAAGAAAACTTGAAAACGCATTTAAAAGACCAGTAGTCCCAAGTCAAACAATTCAGAAAGTTGGCAAAGAAGTTGTTTGTTGCTTCGTGCTCGGCGCGGGAGCATAATCAAAATCATAATGATATGAAGAACAAATGATTTTTGTTTTATTCTTTAGGAGAATGCAAATAAGCTGTTTTCTAGTTATTTGTTCGCTATTCTTTTTTTGTTTTTGATTTTTTTTATAAATTTATATTTTTTCTAAACGTTTTGAACGCCGGAAATAAACGACGTGACTTTTTCGCTGAAAACTTTGTATGTAGATATGTGCGAATGCATGAAGAAAAATTTAAAATAAAACATGTATAGTATGTGAATTTTTATTTCTAATAATCTTATTTTTGTATTAAAAGAATTATTTTAGATTGCATGGATGTGTGTACGTAAAGTTTGCACACCTCCTAATTTGCATTTTATATATAAAAATTAATTTACGAAAAGAGATTGCAATCATTGCAAGAAAATTTTATAAATTGAAAAAAAGTATAGAAATGAAAAAAATTTTAATTTCTGTACTAAATAATGACAGTTGTGTCCGACTTGCTAATTTTTTTTTGGAATTTTTCAAAAGTAATTGTTTTCTATGTGATCAGAGCTGCTTTTTATATGTACATAAATTGATTAAATATAAATTTTTTATTTAAAGCAAGCTACAGACGACAAAACCCTTGCTAGAACTTGAGCAGATTGTACACGAGATGGCAACGTATGTGCGGCAGGGTTGCCAGAAGAAGACAGAGGGTGCCGATGGATGAAGTAGTCTTCACGTTTACTACAAACAAAAAGTCTTGAATTCGACCCTCGTTTCATACTAAATCATAAAAAAATCCCGCATTTTTCAAGCATACAACTTGTTCGTTGAGTTGTACAACCGATTGCGTCGCGTGTGGCTTGCTTTATGATAGTGTGGTATCCAAGCCACCCATTTTGTGGCGATTTTTTAAGTATTACAGAATTCTATAATACTTTAAAATTTTAACTTAAGTAACAAAGAAAACTTGGCAGAAAGTTTATTTCCCCGTGGTTAAGTGGCATTTATATTGAGAGCCGTAATTGCTGAGGATGTCTGTACATGTATTGTATGTATTTATGTAGATGAGAGAATTTTTCAACACAATCGCTAATTGAAAGTTTTTTAGAGAATTGAAAACATTCAAGGAAACATAATAATATTGTATGATTAAATATTCTTTTATGTAAACAAACCGATAAACGTTCATGCATACATTAAAAAAAAATTGTTTAACAATTTCAAGCCAAAATAAAATATTTTGTAATACCTCTGTGACCTCTGTGAATTATTAGTTTACATATGTATGTACGTACATACATATAGGAAAATAATTTTTAGCCACAATTAGCTCAAAGTAAATGAAATTTATATTTGCCTTGGTTCGAATCTCATGTTAACCATCATCGTTGGTGAACTTCCAGGCAGCTAATTACCAAGAAAAAAATTTATTGAAAGACAGTTGTATATTACACTGAAAAATATTTGCTAGTGTTGATGCTACAGCAGGTAGATCGTGGGTTCGGGCACTCCTCCAGCCATCAAAAGTTTTTCTGATGCACATTAGCTTTTTTTTATTTTGGATCAGGAATCGGTGGATAAGTCTTACACATGCGAAGCATTGTGCTGGAACTAGAAACAAGGGATAGTGAGAGAGAAAGACAGGTGGGGAAGGGATAGACAGTGAAAATCTTCACTATCTTACAACGGTTTTATTTGTTTAGTGTTGCAGCTCTCTGATGTCAAGGAGACGTATTCAATTTTGAAGCTTTGTTTTAGTAGACATATTTTAGAAGGAGGGCGCTCAGATGTGCCTGCGGATTGTGGATGTGCCGGTACTGTGCAGTGACCAGTGAGTATGCCTTCGCCACTGAAACCCTCCCACATCAACTCACACAAAGATACACTAATACACATCAAAAAAAAATGCAAAGTCCGAAACTGGGCTCGACCGCAGGCCCTTTGGTTTCTCAGTCAACGTACTAACTACTTCAGCTATCGCCACCCTCGATGTTCAATGATAAAATAAAATGATTTACTCTTACATGAAACATTCCTCAAGTCTCTAAAGAATAATCTAAGTGCCTACATTTTTAAGATGGTGTTAAAGAATACTTCAACTCTTAGTTAGTCCCCGTCCATACTGTGAAGCATATGCTGCAAAACTTTTGAGTTTGTTGATGAGAAGGGGAAGAGGAGTGGAAGTATGTACGCTGTTTCATGTACATGCAATTTTTGTTGAATTTCTTATTTGCATCTTTTGAGATGAGGTGTATTTAACGTTTCATTTTATTTATTTTCGTTTGGTATACTGTTAACTTCTATCATAATAATAGCTACCCTGTTTTATTGTTAATTTTTTGTGAAATATAATCAAAAATTTAAAAAAAAATATAAAATTATATAAAAATTATTATATAATTTTTCTTCTTAGCGTCCATTTTGCTTCAAATTATACATTGTGCTTCAAATGTGTATCCAAAAAAAATATTCACACCTTCTATCACAGGGTAGTTATTTTATATTTACATTCGGTATTGAGAAATGTCAAAAAAAATTAAAAAAAAGAAGATAGAAGGGAGGAATAAAAAATACTAAACATGAAGCAAAAGATTCATGTATGGACACTGCTGCATGCACTTTCAAAAGAGAATTCAAAAAACTTTTGCAGCATATGCTTCACAATATGGACGGGGACTTACTATCTATACCTCCTACATTCGTCGTTTTTGGCGAGCCGTTCTTCGTATGACAGCAGTCTTCTCTGTCAATTTTGGAAAATATTGGAAATTTCAAGTCAAAACACAACAACATCAAAAAAGATAAATTAAAAGGTTGACAATGATATTGAAATTTAAGAACAAAAATATTCAACTTGAACTTAAGAACGAGGAAACAAACAAACAAACATTTTTATAACATTTATCTTCCATTAATAAATTTACGGGTGTATTGAATTTTTTGCTTTTTGGTATCTTACAAAACCAATGGGAACCGTATGATTTCATTTCGTTAACAAGTCTTCTTATCTTATCAACTTATTAAATTTTTATTTACTAGTTTTTTTTACGTTTTATTTTTACGTGCATACTGCATGATAAAATTTTAACATAAATAACAACTTTACATTTTTAATAATAATAATTAAACGCCAAACCAAGTCGTTCTTTTCCAGCAAATGAGATGCGCGACCAAATGATAAGTACGAGTATGTACTACGTTCATGAGCAAAATTCCTGGAACTGAACGGTTTATTTGAGAACCAATTTTAAAGTTATGCGAATGCTAAGAGCGATTCTCTGACCCGTCATTGTTGCAATGTCTTTCGCGTGTAAACATTGTGCGCAAACTAAACTATAAGTCCTCGATATCCTGTTGAATTTCAACAGAAACCACTCTACAACAAAGATTTTTGGATACACTCGACTAAGTACGTGGATCTGATATACATACATATATTCATATACATAGAACAAAACAAATTTGAAGAAAAAATTTTAGGCCGCGAGATGAAATAATAGGAAAGCTACATAATACGGACTAACAGATTCCATAACACACACTCAATTTCTCTTGGCAAAGAATATTCAAATACTTACATTTATGCGACATAGGCCCAAATTCTCAGTCATTAGTTAATTATTAGTAAACTAAAATGCTAACTATTGTTTAACTAATACTTCATATTCACAGTGTATTGTTTAACCAACATTCTCAGTATAACCAAAGAATGGTAACCCTAACAATCTTTTAATTTTCAATATTGGCTGCACTGCCTTTCGTTTACATTTGTTTTATTATTATTTCTTAAAAATGGATAAAACAAGCGAGCGTTCATCGAACTTTACCGCGCAAGATATTGAATTGCTGCTGAAATTGCTTCGGGAAAACCAAAATAGTATCGAAAATAAAAAAAAACTGATATTATGTATATATATTATATTATGATAGATGATATCAAAACAAAAATGCTAATAATAATTTACTAATCAGCTGTTCTCTAACTATTTGTTAACCAATGACATTTGGCGGTTTAACCAATAGTAAACAAAAAGCTGTGAATCAAATATTATTGGTTAAACTATTGCTATTAGCTAACGAGTGACTGTGAATTCGGGCAATAGTGGTAAAATTGATTGAAATGGAAAATAAAACTAACCTTAGCATTTTGAAGCGTACAATAGTTTATGTTCGATATAAACAATCAAAGAATAGGGAAAATCCCATTTATAATTATTTCTTAGAAATTTTTATTCTCTTTCAATTTTCTCAGCGCTACCAATAAAAAAGTAAATGAGCAAAATAAAAAAAAACATTTGGATATTCAATAAATATGTGAAGAGAGCATTATAATTAAAAAAAAAATGCAATCGTTGTTTTCGAAAAAAAAAATTATTTTATAAATGAAATTGTTTCATTAAAACAATGTATCAATAACTTTAAGCAATTATGATTTATTGCAAACAATATTTATAAATATAATATAGAAAACTTACCCAATGAAGCTTCATGATCAGATAAATCAGATATACTGCATATGGGAGGTGGCAAATCTTTGCTGCCATCAACGGGTTCCTCTTTAATAAAGATATTTTTGGTCTACAAAAAAATAAAATAGAAAATAATTAAAGAAAGAAAGTTATACGTAACTGTTATTTAATAATATTAAATCACAGAAGTATCCTCCGGAACTATAAACCAAACCGATGGTTAAAAAAACATATCTATCAAAAATAATGTGATTTAAATTGCACCAAATATCTAAATTTGAACGAAAACGCTTAATGTCTGTTTGTTGTTCAAAATTTATTAAAAACCTACTAAATAAAGTATTCATAAACAGGTTTTTGTTTTGCAAAATATTTATGCAAAAACGATTGTTAAAGTTAAAGTATACATTAAAATCGGTTTTCCTATTCGTAGTTTAAACGTGCAGTAACAAAAAGTTTGCAGAATGTTTAAATACTACCGAATTTTCTTTTCTTTTTTTGTTGTTTGCTTTTGTTTTCTTCTTTCTTCATAGGATGTAGATTTTTATAAATTTTTCAAAAAAAAAACACACAGTATCTCATCAAGCGGAAATGTAACACGCAACCTACAGATTGGTAGTCTAAGGCTCGGGCAGTAGACAACGGAGCAGTGATGTTAACCATACGGAAAATGCGGTATTGTACGGTAATTTCGACCTTTAAGCAGCAGTAAGGTAAGGTAATTTCTATATTTGAACGTAATTTAAAAAAATTTTAATTTTTAAGTGTTAAACACCAAAAGTCTTTTTTTATAATGTCTCTACACATGATATATGCACATATTTCTCATAAAAACAAATCATATAGGGTACGGGTTTCATTACAACTATGCGAAATAACGCCAATTGTAGTTAAATTCTATACGCTTCTGCCATAAATGGCTAAATAATACCTTTTAGATAAATTTAAAAATTACAAAAACGCATACATTTTTGTTTTATTTTAAAACAATATATTGAATGCCAAATAGGTATGAACCTGTTTTAATAAACAAAATATTATTCTTTTTGTACGCGACTTTGCATAAAAACGGCTGTACAGAACTCCAAATAAAAAAGATACCATCACTGCTACGAATCTACTTTCCTAAAAATAAAAAAAAAAAAACATTAATATTTGTTCTTTGCGTACCATTCGCATTTCCGACAATTTAGCAAATGTTTATTTCCGAGAAATCCGTGCTTAGTTCCTCTTTATAAAATTTCATATTTTGGAAAATTTCCGACAATTTATCGAATATTTTTACATCGATAATTCTTCGCTTTAGCGAACATTCGTTAAAAAAAAACTCAGGTCAAGCGGGTTAGCGTTTACACATGCCACTAACAGTTCGAAAAATTCAACCCATTCACAATTTTTTATTAATACAAACACATTTTTCGGAATGGCAGCTCCAGTGTCAACAAAATGTGTAAAATAAATGTCGAAATAAATGACAGAACAATACAGAAATGTATTATTGTAAAATTAAATTAAAAATATAATTTTTTAAATTTATTATTATGAGTAATTTATTGAAATACGCACAAAAAACGAAATTTTGTTAATTATAGAGAGTTAATTGTATTAAAATAATATTACAAATAAAAAAGGATTACCGTTTCTAAAATAATTATCTTTTATGATGAGCGTGATAACTCTATTTGGTAAAAAATGACAAAAAGCTTGGACTATATTCAATTTTGGAATATTTAAAATCCTGCCCCAAATAAAAAATTAAAAAAGATTCGAACAAACATTACAAAATTGCGGCAAAAATTTTTTTTGTTTTGTAGCGCCGCAAATTATATGTTGAAAATCCAACAAACATAACTGAAAATTTTCTAGAATTTGTAATTGTTAACAATGTGAATGTGAAATATGAACAGACATGACCCAATTTTTTAAAGTTTATCAAATTTCTTTATCAAAACGTACATACATACTCGTATATCCGTTTTAAACCGTTTTTTCATTTCCTACTACATGCAATTCTACTGCGTTCTCATGTTAGAGAATCATTAATTAATTAATTGATGTTGCTCACACCCTGTAAAATGAAACTAAATTCCCACAATTAATATTCATTACGCATACGATTACAACAACAGTCAAGTTAAAATTTATAAACATTTGTTTTTTGTCATTTAATTCTATTTCTTTTATTAAATATTTTATATGAATATTTCGAAAACAAACAAAAAAACAAGTACTTGAACGTTTTTGGAATTATGTTTCACTATGAAAACGATACAATAAGCAACTCTCCCAAAGCGGCAAGTAGTAACTTTGCTATTCAAGTTTTAAATACTGAAGACGGAAAGCTTCAGTTATCGTAGAGTTTGGCATTTAAATAAAGTAAATAAAACAAATCTTAAATGTTTTATTTTCTTAGAAAATTATCTGATACACTGATGATAAATTCAATTTCTTAATAACACTGCAGCCACACCATCAACTTTTGCTTTGCAACTTTTCATACTGCTTCTCAAAATTCATGTATATTGATAACTATGACGTAGGCTGCACGCAAGTTTTGAGCAATTTAAAAGCAAATTCATTTATGAAGAAGGCTCGCTGTTCTTAAGAATAGGTATCGGCTGTTTTCTTGCCCATAATTTGCAACAAAAGTTGCCCAGCAAATTTGCAAGCAAACTCTCATCAAATTTTAAAAGTGTGAGTGTATTAGTAAAAAAAAAATTAGAGAATTTAAAAATTTTAAAGCAAAAATTTAACGTGTAGCCCCCATGTAACAGAGATTGAGTGTAAACATATTTTTTGAGAATGCAGGATCTTCTGAGGACAAGATGTACGGAATACTAATACTATCATAAACTACCATTAATAAAATTACCCACTTTCAAAAATCGTCGTATAATGGAGGGTGGCGATGGATGAGGTTGCACGTTGAGTACAAAACATTTTCGCATTTTTCTGATGTGTATTATTGTGCCTTTGTGTCAGTTGGTGTCGGAAAGTTCCATCCGCCTTCAGCTGATCCTCAATTAACATCAGAGCGTGCTCCTTCGTCGGTATTGTGTAGCATCATCGGAGAAGTAAAATAATTAATAAAACAACTAGCAAATAAAGTTCAAAATATTAATACGTCTTGTTGACATCAGAGACGCTGCAACACTGCTATAAAAAAATCAAAAAACGTGTAAAAGCTGAGTTGTAAAAGCTGAGTTGTAAAAATAATGAAGCTTTCCTTAACCTGTCATCCCTATCACTATCACTATTACTTTCTTTAGTTCCGCTGCTTTTTGTTAAATTTTGCAAATTATGTTATTGCTGATCCTTTAACAAGTCATGTCGTCAAT
Source organism: Dexiosoma caninum (assembly GCA_963924685.1). Classification (NCBI taxonomy): domain Eukaryota; kingdom Metazoa; phylum Arthropoda; class Insecta; order Diptera; family Tachinidae; genus Dexiosoma; species Dexiosoma caninum. The sequence continues at coordinate 92,234,356 of OZ004725.1, forward strand.
TTAATTCTTCGTTTCAATTTGTTGACTTTTATTTAAATTCAAATGCAATACAGCATACAATTATTATTTTTTCTTAATTCATAATATTCTTATACATATATTAAGTAAATTGTTAATCTCTTGTTATTCAATTATTTTATTAAATTTTGTTATTAGTATGTAAGGATTATGGCTAAATTAATTAATAAAGAAATAAAAAAATTGGTTTTTCTGCATCTATAGTGTCATAACGATGTAGAAGAATAATTACAGCTTTAGGAAGGAAAGTAATTTTATGATCAATCTGTTACAAATCAAACGCTTAAAGCTTATGTTTATCGTAGCATTAACTACAGTACAGTATGCCACTATTTTAACATATGGAGTTATTAATTTATAATATCCTTGTATGGCTTTCAAAAGTTGTTGACAGGAATATTGCATAAAAAAAAGAAAAGCCTTAACAAAAAAAAACCGTACTTTAACGTCATCTTGAAATAAAGCCAAAAACTAATGTTATTTGAAGAAAAAATATTTTGTGTAATACAATACGTAAACCGCTGTAGCCATCCGGTCACCAATACTGTTAACAGGCGAAATGAGATTTCTACTTAAAAAATTTATAAAATTAAAAATATAAAAGATTGATTAAAGTAACTGGGTATATCGTTAATGTACGATATGTATGTTTGTATTGCATTTTAAAATATTTTGATTTTAAAAAGCTACAACATATTGTGTCTGGTTATATAAAATACTATTTTTATCCTTTTAAGTTGGGGAAAAGAATTTTTAAGGCTTAGTGAACCAATGCTGAAGAGGTTGTTAGGTTAAATCAATCAAATGGAAAAAACACATATAAGCAGACATACATGCGTATGTATACATATGTACATACATACATATATAAATACATATTGGTAATTCAATCTTTATTGGCTGGAGTTTCTTATTTCATACAGTTTAAAATCATCAAGACCATTAAAAAAGTGGAGTCTGTGGTTATTGCTTCCTTGAAGAAGGTGTTTGCTTCGTATTTATATTTGTATGTACAAGGTGGGCCAAAAGAAATCACCCTATTGGAAGATGCTCTTATTTTTGCAAATGGCGGCCAATGTCAAATCTGTTTTGACATTTGTGAACTAGACAGATATAGAATAGAAGTGAACAAGCCATGGAGCGATACACTCCCCAAGAACGCGGAATAATCGTGTCTAATTTTTTGCGTAACAATTCGTCTGTGGTGTTGTTCGGAGCGCGAATTCCATCGCCGATTCCCCGGTCGTCAGACACCGACTGCTAAAAAACACTGCGCCGTTTGGCCACCAACCTTGAAGAGTATGCGACCACACGAGACGCTGCCAAGAGTGGCCGGCCCCGGAGCGCCCGTTCTGCCGGACGCCGCTGGTCAAACGACAACAGTGGACGGTGCGCGCTATAGGGCCATATTAACCGAGTTTTTTCTGCCGCAATTGAACGAATTAGGACTGGAGGACATGTGCTTCCAACTGGACGGAGCAACGGCACACACTGCGCGAGCCACAACCGATATTCTGAAGGCGGCGTTCCCGGGTCGCCTCATCTCTCGTTTTGGCGATTTGCACTGGCCCGCAAGATCGCCCGATTTAACCGTTCCAGACTTTTTTTGGGGTTTTTTGAAGTCCCGTGTTTACGTGATCAAGCCCGAGACCCTGGAAGCCCTCAAGGACAACATTCGACACGAGTGCGAGAAATTATCGCCCGAAGTTGTCGCCGAGGTGATGAAAAATGCCACAAAACGAGCCCGTATAGCAAACAATTGTGACGGCGCCCATTCGGCCGATATCATCTTCTCGACTTGACCAATAAAATTATAAAGGTTCAGATAAACATAATCAAAAAACAGAATCGAAGTTTTTCATTTAGCAAAAAAAATGAGAGCCAAACAACAGCGGTTGACTTCTTTTGGCCCACCTTGTACATTAAATTTATAAAACAAAAAAGAATTACGCTTTTAGGTCGTGGATATATTAATACATTTTAGAATGTTTTAAATTTTAAAGTAACATATGTTTTAATTAAGATATACACATAACGAATTTGCTAACACACAAATCTCTTTTCTTCAGTTATTTGTTTGTTTTCGATAACTTGTCAAATTTCTGACATTTGAAATCTCAACATTAGGCCATAAGCTCATACATACAAAGCACAAGAATATACATATGGCTATATATCAGCAGAAAATTAAAAAAACTTTCCACGGGGCGTTCTACGAGGAGCGAGACCCTTCTGAAAAGTTCTTTCAAAAATAATGTGAACATTGTTAGACGCATATAACTGGAGCATATAAATAATTAGCAAAATTGAAATTAGGCAAATTCAATCTACAAATTTAACACTACACTGGGGCCAGAAAGTACCGCGACGAAAGAAAATCTATTGTGCAAAGCCCATCACATTAGACTCCCATCCTAAGGCTCTTAAGGAATCTGAGCACTATTTGGGGTCTGGTGGTCCACAACATGTGTGGATGTACAACAATGCAACCCAGATGGCAAAACCTCTGTCTGCCCAATTCAGGTGTAAAAGTTGCCTAAATAGAAGAATTTAATTTGGAAAATATTTGAATGTTTAATTTTATAAAATTTTTTGGTGTTTTCGTTTTAAGAATAATCTTATATGTCAAATTTTGTGCATTGTGCACTAAAATCTAATATTAACTTTTTCAGTTTCAGTTTGTAAATTTTTTCAAGAACTAAAATAAAAAAATTATAGTTTTTTTCTGAGGAAATGTGCCCTACGTAAGCAATGCATTGCATCCGAACTAGCTATTTTTATGGAAAGGGATAGCATGAAGGGTAGATAAGAGACAGGTGGTAGAATGCTACTTTATCACTTCATTCTTTCCCAGAATGGCAGAGCTTCTCTATCTCTGGTGTGGAGTAGAGACATTAATTTCTAAGCTAAAGAAAGGCCATTTTATTAATTATTATTTACTTCGCCGACATTTTTCCTTACCCATCACACATCAAAAATGTTTAAAAGCTGAGCGAGGTGTGAGTCCACATGCCGCTACCTAATCAACCAATAGTACCTACAAGACTGAGTTTTCCAACTTTTGCGGCGTTATAGACAATTTTAGCGAGTTAATTTTATTATTTTAATTGTTTCTTGAGTGTGGGGGAGTGGTAAGAGTAACCAGAATATATAAAAAATAAATAAAACATCTAAATTAAATCAGATTTATTGTACAATTTTTTAATTGCGGTAAAATAAACAAATAAAATAAATAATTAGGCATCAGCACAAACAATCCTAAAGAAAAACTTCTGAGTTTTACCTCTCACATACGTATGTACAGACTTCGAACAAATAATGTTTCTATATGTAAATTATATTTTCAGTATTTTATACTGAATACATATGAATGTATGTACTTGCCTAAGAATTGTACGTGTGATATAACATTTGCTGCTTTATTGAATTGATAATTATGATATTTGTGAAACATTCGTTTGACTATTTTGACCTCCATTATCATTATAAATGACAACATCGTTAGTACACACCAACTCTCTCATGCATACATTTCAAACACATTCAAACCAATCAATTTCATTCTTGCTCCAGTCAACACATATACATATAGATATACATACATATGTATGTATATATGTATGTATGTATGTACGCACATGAAAACCCACCCATTCATTCATTTTTATACAATATATTTTCGAGTCAAAGTTACAATTGAATTTAAGTCCCCACAAGTAATAAAAGTCATGAATGTCATTTTTTTCTCTGTATTTATTAAAATAAATTTAGATGAAATCGTTCAGAAAAAAGCACTAGTGAGAATGTAGACAGCCCCCTAAATACCGGGTTGTCGAACACAGAAGCAGAGGATATTCATCTTCATTTGTATTTGTTTGAGTACTTTTAGTGCTACTGTATGTTTGGCAGAGCTGAAAATTAATCATTCTTTTTTTGATTTTAATTCCTTACGAGTTAGCTAAATTTTGAATCAATTCTTTTCACACAAAAAAAATCAATTGAATGAAATTTGAATCAATTCAAACGAATTAGGCAAAAATCAATTGCAATTCGTTTCCAATTCAAATGAATTTGTTAAAGTGAATTGCAATTCATTTCCAATTCGTTTGAATTGAATTGATTTAGAATTCATTCAAATGCATTAGAACAATGAATAGCAATTCAAATGAATGAACTCAAAAATGAATTGCAATCAATCAAATTCAGTTGTTGTCGGAAGGTTTCAGTGGCGAAGGCATAGTCACTGGTCACTGAACAATACCGGCTTCAGCTGATAGCAATCCACAATCACATCAGAACGCCCTTCTTCGTCGATATTGTGTAGCACCGGCGAAGTAAAATAATAATAAAAATGGCTACTAAACCGAAGCTTCAGCACTGCTACGAGTATAAACAAAGAACGTGCAAACGCAGAGCTGTAAAATAATTAATTAAGCTTCATCTCCTGTCGTTTCTCCTACTATCCCTTTCCTATAGTTCCAGCACAATGCTTTCCATGTGTAGGAGTCATCTCCTGAGTGCTGGTCCTAGATAAAAAAAAAAAAAAAAAAAAAAAAAAAAAGAGCAGATATAGGGAGAACGAAAAATGGAAATTTCTCCTACCAAAATTAAAATATTCAGTACAACAATTGACAAGCGTTGTCCTAGATTCGCGCTTGCTGAAAGAAAACATGGTGTTTGTTTGGAGTTTGTTTCTTCAAGAAGAACTGATTGTTAATGATTGATATACAAAAGGAGAGTAATGCTTGCTGTCTTTTACATAAAAAATTAATTGAATAACAAAGCATCCCTGTCATGCTTACTGCATATTTACTTAAAAAATCAATTCAAATTTCAATCAATTCAATTCGAATGAGTTGGTAATGAATTGCTAATTTTTTTTGCAATTCATTTGAAGGCATTCAAAATCAATTCAATTCAAATTATTGGAAATGAATTGCAATTCACTTGGACAAATTCAATTGAAATAGAAATGAATTGCAATTCACTTAGAGAAATTCATTTGAAATAGAAATGAATTGCAATTCTTTCTACAAATTCTTTTGAATTGACAATGAATTTCAATTCATTTTTACCAAATTTATTTGAATTGACTCAAATTTCATTCAATTAATATTTTTTTGTGAAAAAAATTAATTCAACATTTGCTAATTTAAATTCAAATTTGACAAATTCATTTAAATTAGAAACGGATTGCAATTCCTTCTACAAAATCCATTTAAATTGGAAACGAAATTGCTAATTCAGTGCATGAATGATTCGCGAATTAATTCAAAAATGAATGCTTCACTTACAGCTCTGAGGTTTAGACATTTTAAATCGAAATAGCTTTGACCAAATATTTAGCACGCTGTTTTATGTTCCTCTTTAAAAGATTTTCCAAATATTAATTAAAAAATAATAATATGTATAGCTTAAAAATAGACACTTCCATAAATATTATTGTAAAACAAATAATTAATTTCCAAACACGTATAACTTGAAAGACATTTGTTTGCATTTCAAGATTTAATTTCATAATTACAGTTTGGAAATTGTAAATTTAATAAAACATTAAAAAAATGTTTATAAAGGGAAAAAAGGATGTCAAAATTATAACAAATGTTTTCTTTAAAGTGATTTGGATTCGTTGTATATACAATTAGTTAATCAAGTACAGTGAACTTACAGTTTAGTTTTGCAAGATTGTTAATATTTGTGAATGGCATCTAATTTCCCTTAAAAAACGTTTTTGCCATAAAAATAAGTGTCTTATGTAAACTATTTTAAGTTGTACTGTTTATTGGATTTAAAAAAACAACAATTGTTCTTTGAAAAAAAAAACTACATACTGCTGAATCAAAAATACTTGGAAAACAGCTGATGTCAGATGCTTTGCGTGGACACGTACGCATAGCTTCTTATTCCACGGTGCTCTCAACAAGTTCAAAATAGAACACTTTATAATTGAAAATTTCACACTGTAGGCTTATTTTTATAAAGGGTGGTTAAATTTCAAGGGCCGATGTTGATTTTGAATAAAACACAAACTATTTAGGAAATTATTGTAATTTTATTTTATTATGATATATTGGTATTACTCAATTATGTATGGAACAAAATATCGGCCAAATGGGCGCCGCGACCACGGCAACAGTGGATGATAAATTTTCGAAGAAAATCATCTTCAGTGATGAGGCACATTTTCACCTCAGTGGATTCGTCAATAAACAGAATTGCCGCATTTGGGCGAATGAGAATCCAAGAGTGATTGTCGAAAAACCAATGCACCCACAAAGAGTGACTGTTTGGTGCGGTTTATGGGCTGGCGGCATCATCGGGCCGTATTTTTTCCAAAATGAGGCCGGTCAGGCAGTTACTGTGAATGGTGTTCGCTATCGTGAGATGATAACGAACTTTTTATGGCCCGAATTGGAAGATATGGATGTGGACGATATGTGGTTTCAGCAGGACGGTGCCACTTGCCACACAGCTAACGAAACAATGGCTCTTTTGCGCAACAAATTCAATGGCCGTGTTATCTCACGTAATGGCGATGTCAATTGGCCGCCAAGATCATGTGATTTGACACCGTTGGACTTTTTTCTTTGGGGTTATTTGAAAGAAAAGGTGTACGTCGATAAGCCAGCAACAATTCAAGAGCTAAAGGATGAGATAATTCGGCACATTAACGGCATAGAACCTCCATTATGCATCAGGGTCATCGAAAATTTGGACCATCGGATGGAGGTGTGCCGCCGTGGTCGCGGCGCCCATTTGGCCGATATTTTGTTCCATACATAATTGAGTAATACCAATATATCATAATAAAATAAAATTACAATAATTTCCTAAATAGTTTGTGTTTTATTCAAAATCAACATCGGCCCTTGAAATTTAACCACCCGATACAAGCAAGAAGCATGCATGTATTTTGCAGTAAAAAATTTATCAATCACACTATAAAATATCGTTTTACACTCATTTTCCTTAATACTGCTTTCCAAAGTAATAAATTTTTACTAAGATTTCTTATTCAGAATTTATCCTTTCTTATCGTAATAAAAACCCCAGTCTTCTTAATTTTTAAATATAAAAAATTTCGTACCAACAAGAAAAGAGCATTTGCGTAAAGTATTAATGTCAATATACTGTCACTAATAGGCAGCGCATTGACTTTGCAGTCTGATGGTAGTGGTTCAAATACAGCGCCAATTAACAAAAATGTTTCTGATATCCCCTATTGTCTATGCTAATTAGCATTTTTCCCGGAATTATTTTCTCTTCGCTAATAGCCTATTTAAATACATATGTACGTCAGAAGTGATGATTTTGCGAATCAAAACTGATTGACATTTAAAAACAAAAGAAGAATTTCGTTTTCATTATGGCAGTATTTGAAAGTAAAATAGCAAACCATAACTGAGTTTGGCAGTTATCTGTACTAAAGATCATAGGTACAATGTAAAATTATGTAACTATTCTTTCATTTATTCAACATTAGCAAAATTGCTTACAATTATTTATCTATGTTTGTTATATGGTTTAGCTGGTCTATATATCCGCATTTCATTTGGTGCTAATACCAAAATCTTCAGTAGACGTTTAACCAAATTCTTGAAAAAAGCCAAGAAATTTCACATGTTTATACAAGAACACCGAAAAAATCTTTGAGAATTACGAAATATACAAACAAAACAAACCAAATAGTTTCTTTAAAAATTTTTCTTTTACAACAAACATTTTATTATTTGATTTTCATAAATCTACTGAATTTTTCTAAACATTTTTACAATTAGTCGACCTTCGGTTGACAATGATTGTATTTAAAAATACTTTAAACATTTGTTTAATACGTTTATTCTAGATGGACACATCAATTGTATGGAGCTAAATATTTTAAAAGTAAACATGATGAAACAGTGATATGAGCATTATAATTGAAAATAATTTCCTGCGGATTACTGCTCTATTTGAAGTTTCGACTAGTGATGTTACAATTAGCAATTTTTAATATTCGTGAAATTCAATACGAGTATCTGCGAATACAATATTCAAACTGGAATTTAGCGCCACTCGATATTACAAATTTATTTGAAAAATAATCTCTCTTTTGCTTAAATAACAATGTCATGCGGATGCACAGTGGTCGCAGCTGTATGAAGTCGGCGGCCAAAAATACTTCATCGTGAAACATCGGTCACGGCTTTATAAGTATATTAGAACTATATAATGGCAATATTAATATATAATATTAATATTAATAATAATATTTGATGACTCATACCAAAAAGGACAAAATCGGACCTTTTGGTTTGTGGGAGATAACGCAAAGATGGGCAAAATTGTGCAGCTGATATTACCAATTTTATAATCTTGAAATATTAACTAATAAACCACAAAAAAAATCCCAACTAAAACTGGAGTTGAAATTTAAATATATGAACGAACGACATTAACAGTGACAGTGGAAACATTAATTTTATAACAAATCCACAATAAGCCAAATACAATCTAATTAGTAGAAAATTTAGTTCCATATCTAGTGACACGAGTGTTCCCAGCGAGCGAATGTTTAGTGGTGCGGTGCTTTTTTAGCACTTTAACCACTGAAAAGTAAATATGAATTATTTTGTTTTAATAACTTTGGTTTGACTATGCATTTAATTGTAAATCCGTTAGCCGAAAGAAAAACTAAATTCAAATGAGATTTATTACTCCTAATTAAATTAATTAAATTACATCAATATAAATATATGTAATACTTAGCAGAAAAATTACCGATGTTATTGAGTTGCTAGAAATTTGTTGTATTTGTTATTTATTATATTAAGATGAAATATTTATTCTTATTCTTTCTGATTTCAATATTTCGCCAATATCATTGATTGTGTTTTAGGAGATTAAAAAAATGTTTCTTTCTTTTTAATTTTATTTAATTTAATTTCCTGAAGGAACCAATCAAAATATTGAAAGAAAAAATATACAAATATATATGTATGTATTTCAATTTAAAAATTTAATAATGAAATTTATTATGTTGATATAATTAATATTAAAAAAGAGATCGAATAAATTAGAAAATAATATATTTTATTTCTTTTTTTTTCACCAAAATTACGCTGAATTTGCCTGTTCTTACCAAAATCCATGTAAATTTGGCTAAACTACAATTTATAAAGTATATAGATATGTATACATACATGTAGAAAAATTAATGAAAAAATTACGTATTTATCTTATTTTATTTAACTTAAAATCCATACAACACTATATTTTTCACCATCTGTGTTTTTGCACTGTTTGGCTATCTTTTAGCTTTTTCTTCTGTTGATTTTTCTTGGATTCTCTACGACAGTCGAGTAGCATTTTTGCCTGCTTTTGTTTTTATTGTTATTTTATGGTGATCATTTATTTAATTGGGTAAAAGTGTATCATAGAATTACTTATAAATAGTTTGAAAATATTTACATATAAATATTTCTAAACAATTCATACGTTTATAAATTCACATGTGCTGAACGTACTCCTTCCTCCTCCCACAACGTACAGCAAATCTACATTTGTTAAGAATTTTTCCATTCAAAAATACGATTAACACTATGTTGTGTTGAATTTATGTACATACTATGTATTTTTTTTCTTTGGTATGCTTCTCTCTTGCTCTCTTGTGAAGCGCAATAGTGTGTGATATTATTTGTCAGAAATAAATCATAATTTAAGGCATTTTAACGATGACATTAGTGTTATTTCGTTTGAATTGATTATTTTGCTTCTTAAGAAATGACAGTAATTCGTACACAACAACTGAATAATTAAATGGAAATACTTGAAAAGGTTTCGGAATATTTAATTGATTCCAAGTTGATTTCTAAGAATAGTTTACGGATCATAATTTAGAGAGATGAAGAGTACTGTTTTTGGAGTTTTAGCAATATATTTTAATGTATTTGAATTACTCATTAAAGAGTTTTTTGACAAATTTTAGAAATTTTTAAAATTAATTAAATAACTACTAAATGAAATCCAGCGAAATGTCATGGAAAATTTTACATTTGGGTAATCAGGTATTTAGTATAAATATGGGAAATTTTAACCATGGACCATTTTTCGGATCTGACTAGGGATTTGCCATGAAAGAAACCTCTCTTCCTTTTTTTCTTGGATAATGCCACAACCAGTGGACTCTGGTCAGAGTAAGATGACAGCACGGACCAAACGAGTATTTAATCTGGAATTTAGTGCCGCTCGATATTTTAAATTTAATTTATGAAAATCTTCAAATAAATCAAAAACAGTGACGTTTGTAAGACATTGCGTTGACTTACTCCGATGATTATTAACTTTGCACCTAAATTTCGTTACTTAACATTTAATTATTAATTCAACATGATATGAAGAAATAACACTTTAATATTTTAATGCTAGTTGTGAAATATAATTGGTTTTTTGTTAGTTTACTAAAACAGAACTTTTATTTTAAGTAAAAGACAAAAGGTTGTTTTAATAAAAATTATTAAAAATTTATAGTTGACTTCACACTGAATACCACTTATTAAATTCCTAGTTTTTTAAAATTTGACTGTTTGACGACTGTTTTAATATTTTTGTTTCGTTTGGTAAATTGGTAACACGAACTGTAGACCGAACCTCAAAGAAAATCCGGCAAGTTCGAACAAAAAAAATTCCCGCCTTTTTAAACTTTTATTTATATCTTTGGCATTTGCAGTCGGATCTTGAATAAGGATATGTCAATGCTTTTGTCTCGAGAAGATCAACGTGTTGGCCAATGACCATTAACTTCACGCATCCAGTTCTAGTATTTATCCACAACCCTAATGTTAGCAAAAACAAAAATAAGAAAAATGGCTTGAATCGAAAATAGTTAAAATTGGGTAAATTTTATAAATTTGTAGAAAAACTTACGAGAATTATGGGTCATTAGATCTGAAGATTATAAAAACAAAAATAAAAAATCAATTATAATAATTGCAGCCAACACACTTTGCGAGTCACTCATTTTTAAAATTTTTTTTCCGAGTATAGTATGTAGTTGTATCATCAACAATCGTTAATGCACAACTGATGTTTCTATTTTTGGTTCCCCGTGTGGATTGAAAAATGGCACATTGAAAGAAACACTTGTGTAGGACACTGTTCCTCCGTTTGTAGGCTGCATAACAGTTATAAGAGATATGACAAAAATGTTATATTTAATCATAAAAATGAGAAATGTTTCATTTTGGTCACCGTAACCAATATAAGTGAGAAAAAATTTTTACTTTATTTTTAAGTTTTATCAACATTCATACAAAACCAATATAAACCAAATCAATATCGACATTATGTTATGCCCATGAATTTTTCCCACTGCGATAGCACGACATTGACAGTTTTACATAACAAAATGTCAGCAGCGATATGTTCACTTATGAATAATGAAAAGATTCGTAAATTCTCATATAACTCATAAATGAAAAAAAAAACATTTTGCTGGCAATTTATCACATGTGAATAGCAACGAATAAAGTAAATTTACGCATACATAAACGACAAAATCAAAATATTTTCTAGTCTCTCACACATGTATGCGAAGAAGCAATAAAATCTAAATAAAATCCTATTCCTGTTCATATACGAACGGTGAGAGAATATTTCGGTACTCTGAGAAAAATGTTGCAAAGTTAGCAAGTTGACTAAAAAGGAAATGGAATGCACTTATGAAGGACTTGGTTCTCTTTTTGATCTTTTTATGGCTGAAATTTGTTTGATAAGGACTTGGTCTTATTTTCACATTTATGTTTTTGTGCATATATTATTTTCTTTATGCTCATTGAAAATATCTAGATATTATACTTTCGTAGGTGCTTACACAAGCTAAGCGAATTATGTTATCAAAACGTGTGAGAAGAGCGAACATCTACCAACAATATATTGCATTATTAATAATTGAATTTTTATGTCAGTTTACTTCCCACTTTACTCTTTCCATGTTGCTGAAAATTAAAACTAAAAACTTAAGAACAACTTTTTTTAAACTTGCATTTTAAAATCTTCCAATAGTTAGTGTCTTGTCTACATACGAGTATATCAACGCAGCCTGTCGACAAATTTGCTAATTTCTATAGATAATAACTGGCAGTCAGTCAGTAAGTCACTCAACAAACAAATAGATTTTTCGTTTTATTTTCAACACTTTTGTCAATAATATGGAAATGCAATGAATGCATACAAAGAACGTGACAAAACTATATAAAAAAAAATTAACAATGGAAACAATAGAAACAAAATAGGCATTAAATTATAAATAAGTTTAAAAAGAAAAAAAAAGTAATATTCTTGTCTACTTTTAAGGTAACTATTTACTTACCTCAATTAAGTTGGATAAAAATGTTACTTTACGATTCTTTTTCAAACGCATTGTTGAAAAAGCCGAACCCGTTGAAGAGGAAGACGTAGCCGATGATGACGAAATGGTCGAAGTTGTTAAATTATCACAATTATTTGTATTTGTTAATGCTGAAGATGATGATGAACTTTTATTAAATAAATAATTTGAGGGAAAATTCAGAATGTCATTAAAGTGTGCCGTGGTGGGCAGATGCTGATGATGATGGCTTTTATCATAGAACGAAGCCGCAGATGTTGAGGTGGGCAACATAAATTTATTAGATGGTAATTCAGTTTTACAAATCGCTAATTCCATATTGTCTTACAGCATCTGCAAAGAGAAGATAAATAAGGAATGAGGAAATTGGTAAATAATCAACTTTTTTTTAACTATTTATTATTAATACACAAAGAAATATTTATACACATATTTTTTTTCTTTATTTAAAAGAAAAAATTTTTACGAAACATAATATTAAAATCGGCTTCACTCTGTTACCACTGCATTTTGCGGTAGCTAAGACCGATTCATATGGTACTCATATACAAAGTATATACCCTAACAGCAAATTGGTAGTAGACTACAAATGAAATTCACTCATGACACAATATAAGGCAGAATTTCCCGAAATCAAGATGTGTATATTATTTTATTTGCTTTTTGTTCATTTGTATGCGTGTGTTCTTAAGTGGAGATTTAAAACTCGAAAAATTGCCATACTGAATCAAAATAATGGCAACAGGTTGGAGCCGTAGGGATTTGCGTTCAAAGAGCCATTGTGTCCGTTGCAGTGTGCGATGTAGCTCCATTCTGTTGGAACCATAGTTGCGGATCGTTTTCCACGGTTGGCCTTAAAAATTTTACAACATTGTCCGATATCTAAGACCAGTAATGGAAAGGGTGACACCGTGTTCATTTTCAAAAAAATATAGGCCAATTATCCTTTCCGACGAAACACCGCACCAAACGGTACACTTAAGTGGATGCAATTCCCGCTGTTGAAGTACTCTTGGATTTTCCGTAACCCTTTTTGCCCGTTAACGAACCCATTGAATTGGAAATGGGCTTCGTCGCTCAAAATTAAATTATGAATAAAATCATGATTTTCTGCTGAAATAAAGTTCAACGATTTCGGCACGTTGTTCAATTGTGTTCCATTTTAAATTCCCCCAAGTCTTCTTTATAAAATACAAAAAACAAAAACAGAAAAAATTATAATAAAAAAGTTATAAGGAATTCAAACACCTTCGCTCTTTTTGGGCCACCCTGCATATATTATTCATTTGTTTACATTTCGGCAGCTGCTTTTGTCATACAATCACCGGCCGAAAAACATACACAGTTTAACCGAGGCATTTGGAACACCTATGCCCCTTAATAGATCGGAACTTTCGAGCTCTGTACCCGCCTTGGCCACGCCATCAGCAACGCAATTACCGATGATATCCCTGCGTCGCGCGACCCATATAAGAGTACCCTGGAATGGTCCGAGTTTGCATTGAGAAACCCTCGGTATTTATGGACTAGGAGCGACGTCAAAGTGACGTCCGCAAGCCGGACTGTCAGAGTAAATCAGAAAATTTTCAGGGAAAATCCGGCTATACAACCAGCAGTGTACATCCTTCTGTATGGCAATGAGCTACGCCTAAAATATAATGCAGTGGTCAGGAAGCCTATATGAAAGCTTAATATTAGGAACGCACATGTATGTACAGGGTGCCTGGACGCAAATTTATATTTTTAAATACGATTATTTCAAAAAGTAATAAACGGTGCGGAGGGAGGGTGGCGCCGTTGGAATTATCGATTCTGCGGATTTGTCAGTCACGATGCCGCAGGGGTCGAATGAGCATCGCGCGTTTACTGTGGAGACATTTTTTAAGAGTAATGATTCTAACGTAATTGCTCGTCGACAATTTTGTTCAAAGTTCGGTATTCGACGAATAAGTGATGGACCGAGTGTAAATTTAATTCGTTCGTAGGTGCAGAGATTCCGCGCAACTGCTTCGGCTATGAATGCTATGAATGAAACGATGTTTGTACATTGCGTTTTCGCACTGGAAATCCCATTTTTTGAAGCGACGAGGCTCATTTTCACTTAAACGGCCACGCCAACAAGCAAAACTGCCGTTACTGGTCATCAAAAGCCATTGTATTGCCCCAGGGTAACTGTTTGGTGTGCCTTATCCACGCATCAGATAATTGGACCATTTGTTTTCGAAAATTCTCGAGGCCAGGCGACGAATGTCAACGGTGAAAATTATCGAGGCATTACTACGGAATTCTTTTTGACAAACCTGCGAGCTCATCCATCGTACTCTTCACACACGTGGTTTCAACAGGATGGGGCGACTGCACACACAGCCAGTGCTTCGATGAATTTGCTTCGGGAAAATTTCCCCCCAAAAACTGATCAGTCGCTTTGGGGACATCCCATGGCCACCGAGCTCGCCCGCTTTAACTCCCATGGATTTTTTTTATGGGGCTACCTCTCAAAGAGAGTGTTTATTATGATAATCCCCAATCTCTTGTGGATTTAAAGGAAAATATTCGTCGAGAAATCAGCTCAATTGAACCAAGTTTACTGCAGCGTGTGGCGCAGAACACAAGGCTCCGTTTTGAACAGTGTGTTCAACTCGACGGATGACATCTGGATGACATACTCTTTAAAAAATAATATCCGCATGTCCATTCTATCGTTCAATGCACTTAATAAAACTTTGTGTCAATTATTACGTTTTTTATTTAATTTTGAAAATATAAATCTGCTAACAGACACCCTGTATATACCACAGCCCACTCTGCCCAGCATCAGGGAGCCTTCGGAGGAGAAACGGAGGAGGTTCTTCGCCTCTCATTTTCTGTCATGATTGACTGAACTCTCCCAAGAGAAATAGAAATATCTTAAATTGCAAAAGGTTAATTATCGTATCGCACCGATATCATTGATATAATGATGATGGTAATCATCTTCACTTTTATGACAAAAATGACATGTTATAAAGCGGCAAAAGATAAAAATGGAATAAACAAAACAAAAATTACAATAAAAAGTAATGAAAAAAAAACTCAAAACAAAAATAGTGCATCCCCGGTAACTTTGAAGTCACCATAAAAATTAATATTTATTTATTTACACTCAAAGAAATAAAGAAAAGTATTTTTATAACAAAATTGTTGGTATTGATTCTCTATTTACATACAGATGCATAGAAGAACCGACAACCACCAATTGTTTTATGCACGTGTGTTTAAATAGTCATGAATGGCTGAATGGTGAGCTGGAAAAATTTAAATGAAGAGTAATTTTAAATATTGGTTTTTAAAGTTTCGAACGATACTAGTAATAAAAAATTTATTCATCTTTTGGAGATTGTGAATGTCAGAAAATAGATCGTCGCTAAGATGAATGGCAATAATATTTTTATGAATGAATTCAGATTTGGAAGCGGCAAAACCACTTTGTTCTTTTAAGTTTAAAGAAGTGTAAATACTTTTTATACCAAGTCTTTTTTGTTGTAGTTTCTTTTTTTAACTGTAATTTTAATAAAAAATAGAAACTTTTTTTGTTTTCTTTAAGCGCTTCAATTGTACACGCAACATGAGCCGAGCAAATAAATTGATAACTGTTGAAATAAACAATTTATGTGAATCAATTATTATCAAATGAAAAGCAACGAATGCACAATTTGTTATTCACATATGGGCATTTCCACCGCAACCAAAAATTAACTGCCTGCCTCCGTAGTCTATAAGAGCTTCGTAGAGTTGGTGTTGTTTTTAAAACAAAATATATCCATTATATTCATCCGTCCGGACATTTTGGGTTTTTTTTATTTATGTTTACAATATAAATCACACGACGATTATTTTCACTTGGCTTCGTTAAACAGGCAGTAAATGTTCTTGAAAATACATGTAAATGGTGCGTTTCGTTGTTCTATCGTTACTATAATGGGATGTGCTCTGATGAAATCAGGGAACTTTTTCCCGAAACCCGATCATTCACGCGCACGACGCGTTAATCATTAAGAGCACATCCATTTGTAGTCAACTTGGCAGCGAACCGCACTACGCATTACAGGGAGAACTCATTTTTCGGCCGAACATCGCGTATGTGGAACAAACTCCCTGCCGAGGTCTTTCCTGTCACTTATGACGTGGGAAAATTCAAATCAAATGTCCATTCACACTACTCCCTCTATCCTCCTTCCCATAACCTGTTTTCCTAGTTCCAGCACAATGCATCGCATGTGTAGGGGTCATCCCCTGAGTGCTGGTCCAAGATAAAAAAAAAAAAAAAAAAAAAATGTTTGCTCTGCATTACCGCATATTTCGATGTCCTTCCCGACATTGAAAAACCAAATTTGTATTCAAACCTGGAAGGAAAATAAGACGATTTTTGTTCTTTGTACTAGTAAAAGGTTTGTCACGTGCGACATTGTAATTTTGAAATTTAAAACTTTTTAAATATTCCGTCTTACATAAGGTACAGGGTGTCTGGTGGCAAATTTATATGTTAAATACGATTATTTCAAAAAGTAATAAACGGTGCGGAGGGAGGGTGGCGCCGTTGGAATTATCGATTGTGAGGATTTGTCAGTCACGATGTCGCAGTGGTCGAGTGAGCATCGCGCGTTCGCTGTGGAGACATTTTTTAAGAGTAATGATTGTTACGTAATTGCTATTCGACAATTTTGTTCAAAGTTCGGTATTCGACGAATAAGTGATGGACCGAGTGTAAATTTAATTCGTTCGTGGGTGCAAAGAATCCGCGCAACTGCTTCGGCTATGAATGCCCCACCGCCAGCTCCCAGTCAATACGAAAATATTGAACTGGTTGAAAGCAGTTTACGTAAAAATCCGGAAAAGAGCAGCCTCACTGGGACTTCCAACAGCTATTATTCATGAAATTTTAAAAAAGGATTTGATGACATACTCTTTAAAAACTAAAATCCGCATTTCTATTCTATCGTTCAATGCTCTTAATAAAACTTTGTGTCAATTATTACGTTTTTTATTTAAGTTTGAATATATAAATCTGCTACCAGGCACCCTTTATTAATTATGAACATACATTAATGGATAATTTTGAATTATTTAAATCAGTTTGAGCTAAAACAAAAATTAAAATTAATTTCCCTTTACAATATTTACTACTGCACAAGACTTTATTCACACTGCTAATTTTTTCAAGTGTGTTCTTATCTTAAACCACCAATTATTAGGCTCATTGAATAGTATAAGTTAGGTCTATTATCAGAAATCCGTCATATTTGAACTTTATATCACTTTAAATGTTTTCGACGATCACGTTCGACATCATGGAAATGTCCATATTGAGAATGTCGGCGAAGGGACAATTAGACGATAAGTGTCACAAAATGCAATAAAATGCCAATTAATGCAGATTTAGTATTTCAACTGCATTGGCATGGATGTTTATGAAGCCTTAAAATACTGATCAAATTGATTGATAGCTGTGAGATTTTTTCAAAGTCAAGTTGTAATCAAAGTAATCAAAAAATGTTACTTTTTAACAGATTAAAAATAAAATGCTTTATGCAAAAGCGATTGATGTTAATAAAGCTTTATAGTATGAATTTTGCATAGGAAAATCGATTTTAATATATACTTTAACTTTAACAATCGTTTTTGCATAAGGCATTAGGCCGAAAAAATACATTTTATTGTATAAAATATAATATCTAACATACATATATACATATGTGGGTTAGATGTACTTCGCTTCAAGACTTGAATAAATATTTTAAGTATTTCAGAACACTTTGATCAATTTTCCTAATTTGAAAACAAAAGGACGCAAGTTAATCTTACATTTTAAAAATATCACATTTTTATGTTATTATTCTTTGAAATAATTTTCACTAGTATGCTCTTTATATTAAAATTTAAAGATATACCATATTTATTTAAACTTCTAAATAAATACAAAGTAAATCTTTATGATTGTTTCATGGATTGCGAGTACGTATTGCAAAGTATTATACATTTTTTTAATAGTGGGTGTTTATCAACCAGTTTATGAGTTCATATAGTATCTATAAGTTCTTTTTTGTCACATTTTTAGATTATACGTGGTTACCCAGCAGTCAAATTAGAAATAAAAAATTTATAATTACGACATGAAACCTTTTATTTTAATTATAAAACTGAGTGGAGTTTTGGAATGAATTGAGTATTAATTTCCATAATATATATATATATATATATATATATACAAATCTGTGGACTTTTGAGAAAAGAACTTACTGCATGTTTAACGAAGCCGACAATTTTACAAATTTTTTACCATAAAAGCAATTGTGTAAATGAAATATGTAATAAGTGAGCTAAAGAATTCATTTCATTATAAATATAATTTTTCTGCATATCTATGTCATAAACTGAATAAGTTACATATATGGTTTGAATTCTTTATAACTTTTTTAATTATTATTTTTTCTTTGTTTTTTTCAGCATTTTGTGAAGAAGACTTGGGGAATTAATAGTGAATAATTACACGATCGAACACAGCACATACTGCAGCTGCCTCAATGGCTTTGTTAAGGGGCATATTCGACGAATGCATTATTTCGCGCATAAGCGATTTGAACTGGCCTCCACGTTCACCCTCTCTATTCAATATTTCTACTTAATCAAATTTCGGAAAGTGATTCAAGTTCGCACAATGTGAAGTTAATGCAGTTTTTTGTGTATTAATGTGTATGTATTTTTGATCTGATTTATGTCCTGCTATTCTAGTTCTAAGTTTGTTCTTTGTTGTTCCTACATAAACTCTATCACAGTTTTCTCCACGATTATATTATATTATATTATATTATATATATATATTATATTATGAAATTTTTTATTATATATATATATTATATAATTTGAAAACTTTTTATAAAAAAGACCTGCGTGCTAAATAATTTACAATAAAAATAGAAGATCAAATGAAAAGAAGAATCAAAAAAAATTATAATAATCGCATAAATAAAAAAGTTATAAACCATTTAAACCATATAGCTCATTCTGCGCCACCCTGTAGATTAAGGGAACTTTCCCATAACTTTTATGAAATTATTTCATTAATTAACTGAAATTGTTTCACGAACCTATTGACGGATTTTTATTTATATACTATTTATTTATATAATATATAAATTTACTGGTTTAATTAATGAGATGTTTTCATCCATTTCATTCATTGATTTACTGATTGTATTTATTATTATTATACAAGAACTCTCAAAAAATCTTTAAGAATTACGAAATATACAAACAAAATAAACTAAATAGCTTCCTCAAGCAATTTTTTTTTTTGAAACTGACACATGGGCACGCTAATGCACATTAGAAAAGTGCGAAGTGTCGGATACTGGCCTCCAACCAAGCACCTTTTGTTTTGTAGTCCACGTGCTACCTACTTTAGGCATTGCCAGCTTCAGCTTCAGGCGTTATGAAAAATAAAAGATTTTGTACAGGGTGGCCCAAAATGACCGAAGGGATTTGAGTTAAGACATTATTATTAAATTTTTTTTATTTTAAATATAGCATATTAATGAGGAATAGTTTTAATTTAATTATGAAAAATTATATCCTGCAAGTGGTGGTTATTTTCTGCTTCGTATATTCGTGCTCTTTCCAAAACATTTTCCTTAACCGTTTCCAAAACTTCATGTGTTATGTTGTTGATTTCGTCATGTATATTATTTTTTAATTGCTGTATGGTTCTAGGCTCATTAATATAGACTTCCGGTGAGCGCGGAGGCCAATAAAAATCGTTCATCAAAAAAGTCGCGTAAAAGAGCCATTGTGTCCCTCGCAGTATGCGCTGTGGGCCTATTCTGTTGCAACCATACTTGCGGATGGTTTTCCACGGCTGGCCTTAACAAATTTTCCAACATTGTCCGATATCCAACACCAGTGATGGAAAAGGCGACGCCGTGTTTCTTTTCAAAAAAATATGGGGAAATTATCCATTCCGACGAAATACCGCACCAAACGGTACACCTAAGTGGGTGTAATTCGCGCTGTTGAACTACTCTTGGATTTTCCGTAGCCCTTTTTGCCTATTAACGAGAGCCCATTCAATTGGATTTGGGCTTCGTCGCTCACAATTAAATTATGAATAAAATCATGTTTTTTTGAGAAATAAAGTTCAACGATTTTGGCACGTTGTTCAATTGTGTACTGTTCCATTTTAAATTCCCCAAATCTTATTTACAAAATATTGAAAACACAAAAAAAAATTATAATACAAAAGTTATAAGGAATTCAAAGACCTTCGCTCATTTTGGGCTACCCTGTAGATAAGGGAGCGACAGTGACTTGCGAAACAAAGGTATTGATGTATCTTCTGTATTGAAATTATCTTTAAAAATTAAATTCCAGATATTGATCTTTCCCTTCATAACAAACAGTAAGATATAGTGTATATGTAGGCAGGAAGGCGAAGCCACTTAGCTCAGCAGGGTATGGTATTCACGCGGACCCCAGCTAGGGTAACAAGAGTTTGGCGACCATACCTTGTAAGAAGTAATGCGGAAAGCGGGAAGGAATATACCCAGAAGAGGTAGAGAGAATGTTTTAGTGGTAACACCAATCGACGCATATGATGACGGTCTCGGTAAGCGCGAAGGCATTTTTAACACTACCTCACACGCCAAAAAAAAACCTTGTACTGATATGCCGTAAAACTTATATTGGGCGACTGTTTATGTTTAAAAAGAAGGATCTACGGATGCGGTAGTCTCTAATTGATATACATAACGAATTTCCAGCATTACCATATACCTATACCAAGAAAGATATGTCGCGGCCCTATCTTTGAAATAGCATTCCAACAGGTCGTAAGCATAGTAAAAGATCTCCCAGAGAGGGTGTTGAACGTCATAAAATTCACCCAGTGTTCAGAGCACTGTCGGGTTACACGCTCTGCGCAGGTATCCACGTAAATATTAGACACAATCTGTACAATGAATATAGAAAGTATCCATATTAAAAAATGGAAAATGTCTAAAAAAGCATGTTTCATGTTTACCAATATTTTCGCACGAAAATTTTTTGTTTCAAATTCCATTCCATTTATACAGTTTTATACAGTCGTTATTAAAATCCAGTAAAACAAATTTTAATTGGCATTTTGTATTCCAAAAAACAATTTGTTTTCGTTTAAAAAGAACATGAGTCCATGTTTAACAATTAATACATACATACATATGTCTATGTATGGATATATACGAAATAGTTGTTTGTCTGATAGCAAACCTTTCTGTTTGTTGGGTACCTCTTATAAGCACAAACTCACATACACAATGATCATACAAATACGAGTATAAATTTATGTATGCAATTGTATCTACGCCTTTATAAATATTATATTTTTGTATGCGTGGGATATTCATTCAGTAAAAGTTTTCGCGATAAAAAAGCGAAAAACTGCTGCGTCTCTTTTGAACTGCAAGTATTAAAATCAAGAATATAATTTTACAATTTTCAGTAATAAAATAAAAATTAAAAAATATTAATAAAAGAGCAGAAGGATATCAATGGATGATACTAAAAGACGGAGGCAATTAATTGTGATCTTAACATTTATCACAAGAGGCTTTAATACGTTTTATTTTGTCTGACTACTTTCCTATAATATTTATTGGTTTCATACCACAAGTTTTCTTAATAAAACAAAAATTCAATTAATAAATGAAAACAAATGCAAATACTAAATTCGAATTAATTAACACATTAATATTTTATGTTTCGAAAACTGTTGCATTAGACCTTTCAACAACTTCTTAATTTAGAATACAAGAATTATGTATGGCATATAAAATAAACAAAACATATAATTGGCATGTAAAATGTACATGTGAGCATACATATCGTAACAAGAAATGCAAGAGGCACCAGCTAACATTGAAAAAAGTTTACAAGAAAAGTAAAAAAATTTTGTTTGAATGAAAAATATATTGACAATTAATGCAAAATATATTAATAAAAGTAAAAAGGCATCAACTTCTTTATATGTGGGAAAAATTCAAAATGACATATTTTAACCTGACAGACAGGAACTAATAAAAACAGAGTCAGTTTTGACTTTTTTGTTAGATAGGGGCTTCGTCCATTTTCTGCGACGATATACTCATCGGTTTTTCTATTTAAGTCCCTGTCCATATTGTGAAACATTTGCTGCAAAACTTTTTTGAATTCTCTTTTGAAGCTTCTGCAGTGTCCATACATGAAACTTATGCTTCATGTTTCGTATTTTTTATTTCTCCCTT
The DNA here is from genome assembly GCA_963924685.1 of Dexiosoma caninum. Lineage (NCBI taxonomy): Eukaryota > Metazoa > Arthropoda > Insecta > Diptera > Tachinidae > Dexiosoma > Dexiosoma caninum. The sequence goes on from OZ004725.1 coordinate 92,257,033, forward strand.
CTATCTTCTTTCTTTAATTTTTTTTGACATTTCTCAATACCGAATGTAAATATAAAATAACTACCCTGTGATAGAAGGTGTGAATATTTTTTTTTGGATACACATTTGAAGCACAAGGTATAATTTGAAGCAAAATGGACGCTAAGAAGAAAAATTATATAATAATTTTTAAATAATTTTATATTTTTTTTTTAAATTTTTGATTATATTTCACAAAAAATTAACCATAAAACAGGGTAGCTATTATTATGATAGAAGTTAACAGTATACCAAACGAAAAGAAATAAAATGAAACGTCAAATTCACCTCATCTCAAAAGATGCAAATAAGAAATTCAACAAAAGTTGCATGTACATGAAACAGCGTACATACTTCCACTCCTCTTCCCCTTCTCGTCTACAAACTCAAAAGTTTTGCAGCAAATGTTTCACAATATGGACAGGGACTAACGCAGCACCGTTTTAATCATTCAACACGATGTAATTATTATTCTAAAATATCGTAGATAGTACCGATCTCATTAATATTCATCTATTAAATAAAATTATTTAAAACTTTTTCTTTATTCAGCTCTCCATCATTATAATTGATAAGTATTCACGCATGCTGTCAATCAGTCATCCACTCGTACATTTGTTTATTGCTCAAGCACACAATCAGTTAAACGTAACATCAAGCAATAGATTTACGAGGTCAAAACTAATGAAGAATGTGTTGTCATTTTTTGTTTTCAAATTGACATTCTTTTTATTGAATTAACAAAATAAAATTAATTTTTTTATTTACTGTAATTTTAATTTCAATTTAATTAATTTATTAACTTAACGACTATGTTAAGGAAAGCTTGTTTAGTGAAAGTGAAGCAAGAGGAACGATTTCGCAATTCACAGATTAATAGAGTATATACTACGCCACTAATCGTATATCAAACCCTCTGGGTTGCGTATTATTCATCTGCGTCCTGTATTATTTATCGTTATTTATAAACGATCTTACATCCATTATTCTGCAATATTCTCGTTTATTCATACACCGACGAAATTTTAAAGTCCATTGATAACATTCCTGACCAAAACTGAAATTGAATAATTCTCTCAAGCGCTGCATAAAGGTATAAGTAAATAACATGCGTTACTGCATGAGCATGTTTCATCGAACAAGTTACACAGAAAACATTTTAACGCGTTGTTGATTTTTCACAACTTATCAGTTCTTATAAAAACTTCAGAGGGTCAAACCTCGGCAAATATGGGTTTATGACAATTTTTTTTTTTAATTTTCTAGCACTTTGGCTATTTTTTGTTGCTTTTGAAGCTGTTTCTGCATTTGTTGTCGAAAACGAATTTTATGACGCGGTTTTCATGCGGTAAAGTTTTTAAACGGACGACACTCGTCGACGAATGAAAGCGTATTTACTTCTACCTTAATACACCCATCACGTTCGTAAAGGAAAACAGTGGCAACACTGCAACTGTCAAGCGTTCGTAAATGCAATATTGCAAAATATTTTACGAAAACAAATCATAGAAATGGTTGATGTATTGGATTTATAAATATTAAATTTCTAATTTATTTCATTTGTAATTAAGTTAAAATGCCTCTAGATGATCAAATGGGAAAAAAATCTTTTTGATATTTTTTTTGTTCAATAATATAAAAATATTCCAACACTTTAGAAATACAACTTTTACTGAACAATTAGGAGGTTGTATAAAACCAATTATACTACCTACAATGTAGGTACATTAGGGTGGGTCAATTTGTTTGGTCAAAAGGTGTATAGCAAAATGAAAATCTGCACAAAATTCTAAGAAAATTACCAAAAGAAAGTATGAGCCTAAATTCAAAACCTAGCTCCCGCCGAGAGACATCAAAATTCACATTTCAATAATTCCAATACAAATCAATCCTGAATTTTCTAATGTAAATGTGTATGTTGCGAATATTTAGTGCTTAGCCCTCAAATATTATGGAAATTTCAAAAAAATTTTCACTTTACAACTTTTAAAAACTGACGTGATGCATATAGGAATACTACATTTTAAGACTAAAATGCGCAGTAGTAAAAAGTAAAGCAAAGATTTTATTGTGATTTCTAATTGGTTAAGCTTTACTTTATTTTACGGTTGGACAACCATGCAAGCTTACTCCGAGCTTCACTAAGAAAATGATGAAATAAACTACAAAAAATGTTATGCAAATTCCGAATCGCAGTATTTTCTCGCTTAAATTCGTATTTAGATGAGTCCCTGAATTCATAAAAAGATTTATTTGAATTGGAATGAATTTGAATAGTTTGATTACATAAGAAACATTCTACTAGGCCCGTCATCCTCCGTAACTTTTGTATTGTAGTCAGACGACAGAATTTTTGATTTCTTTTTCTTACGTCAAACGTCTATAATAGAATTCTGCATTCATTAACACGGGACAAATATACAAAAAAAATTCAATTAAAAATTTTAAATATGTATAAAACAAACAACGGTAATAAATAAATATTTTAGAGTTTGAGTCAAGTTTTTGTTCCGTATAATAAGAAAGATTTTGGAATTAATTACAGCTATCATATCTTATGCGAACTTTTATTTACACAGAGAATATTTAAAGCTGAATTAATGGCAATTGATGACTAAAAAACCTGATGGTTGTTCGAAAAGTTGACACTCACATTAGGGCATCCATTAGTTTTTTATATTGGATTTAAATTGTGTACTTAATAAATGCTAAGATATATAAATTTAAATTATATTTTAGCCTCACTTTTTGTAATGAAACAGATCGAAGTCTTTGACGGGCATTGAAACCGCAAGCGTACTACCCACATACAAAGCGTTCTACCCACAACATACAAAATAAAATAAAACTAGGAAAATAGTTGCAACTCTTAATGTTTCTATGGATGGCTGGAGAGTGAATTGTATACATTTGGTGATTCAAAACTTAAGCTATGTACACACGATTGTCAGATCTTACAATATTGTAAGATCTATTTGAACTATTTTTCGAGTTTAGTAAAGCATTAAACACATCGGGCAGAGCAAGCTACCGACTTCCAGATGTCATAAATAAAATACACCACACGTTTATATGAGAACGATTATTTTGACGACAACAAGGCAACACGGCTGCTGGTTGTTGTCCATGCTGATGTTGTCATGGTACAAAACAAAAACAGTGTTGAAAATATAAAAGGAAAAGTGAAGAAAATAACAGCTTTAAATAAGCGAACAAATCTATTTTAGTGGATCTGATCCAAATGGAACAACATTTCCGTACGTGATATAAAACTTAAAAATATGAAAAAAAAAATTAAATAGCAAAACCTTGCCCGACCCCTGCTTTCCGAGTTATGGACCTCTGAAATTTTCATATAAAAGTGTAAATAAGCATTGCATTACTAAACAACTCAGGTCAAGTTTCTTTAATATAATGTATAGATTTATTGAAAAATTTACAGTTTATCATTTTCTATTAAATAGTAATTTTTGTCGCAATGAGTTTTTTGGCGCTTTTTTTACTATGAATAGTTCAAAGTGGGATAACTTTTTCTACAATAAACAGCTGTTCATATTTTTCAATATTTTCTTTTTTGTTTGGTTTATGGTTATTGGTAAGTACTCTATTATTATTTTTTCTTTTAAATGGTATACATATATATATTTCAGGTAAAGTGGATGAAGTTCTAATTAAAGAAGTGCACAACAACAAAGTTTTGTATGATCTGAGACACCCGAGGTACAAGAATTTGATCAGCAGTTATGGTGCAGTTGCCGGCTTCAAAATAATTAAGTAGCCTACTACAAGGCAACGAATGCAGCCACTTCGTCGGTATTGTGTAGCACCGGCGAAGTAAAATAATAATAAAAAAGGCTACTAAACCGAATCTTCAACACTGCTATAAATAAAGAACGTGCAAGAAGCAGGGGTGTAAAATAATTAATTAAGCTTCACCTCCTATCGTTTCTCTAACTATCCCTTTCCTATAATTCCAGCACAATGCTTTGCATGTGTAGGGGTCATTTCCTGAGTGCTGGTCCCAGATAAAAAAAAAAGAAAAAAAGAATTACATTTATAGTCTCTGTAGCTCGTAGCCTGCTGCTTCGTTGAATGTGCTTCATGCTCAACACCGACCAACTTTTTTGTCTCCCACAACTGTATAGACGTCTATCTGAACATTCATACCAAATTTCATAAACATCGGTTGAACCGTTTAGGCGGACCGGATTTTGAAATACTTTCGAGCCTACTACCGTAGACTAATTTTATCGAAATCGGTTTAGCTTATAAAATGGCAACAGCAACACCTTGCGGGTCCAAATCATATTTAAAGTAAGCAGACCACCTGGTTACATACTATTGAACTGAGTCGGGTAAATTTAAATACCAACCGATTGAGGTCTACTACTAACCTATTGACACCAAAACGAATTCTGTGCGATTTTTAGTTTGACCGGAAGGTTGATTTCAACGGGCACACGGACAGACAAACAGACGGACATTGCTCAATAAACTTCTCTATTCGTCACATTTCTGAATATATATAAATTTTTTTCAGAAATTAATATTAAAGAAATTACACACAGAATGACAAACTTATACATACATATATACCCGTTACAGTTAAAGTGAAGTGTATAACCAGAAGAAATACATTAGCAAAGTTAACCGCCAACTAAAGAAGACTGTCAAATAGGCGACAAATGAAAGCAGCTCTACAAATTAGAACTTATACGCATGCGAAGAACGTGACCAGCAATTTCTCACATTTTCATTTCTAAATGATATGAATTTAAACGCACATTTTAAAAATAATAATTTTATTTATTTAAGAATTATTAACGAATCTTTGTACAGAAAAATATTTTGTTTCACTGTACCTTCTTTTTATGTTCCCAGAGATAATTATTCTCAAAGATAAGATAGCAAAAAATGTACAATTAAATAGAATTCTTTGCGAAAAAAAAAACGAAACAACAACGAATAACAACAACGAATACACACAATGGTATATTTAGTTACATATTTGCAGATTTTATACTTGAAAGATATCCCTGCATACAGATGTACATACAAACTATACTGAGTTATAAATCTTAATAAACCTAAATTTCATTTAAATATCTATTTAGTTAGTTTCGCTGTTTATTTGGCTCGTATGTAAATTTATTTATCTAAATATGTATATTTTTCACTTGTAACAACCACAAAAATGTGTCAGTCATTTATCATTTAAATCACATTTTGTGCTATTTTTTCCATTTACATTGGTTGAGGTGATGTTATTGCAGTTATCTATTTACTTGCGGGCCTGTTGTTGCAAATTGAAATCAAGGTTATTTTGATTGCCTTTTCACAAAAGCTTTTACAACGGCTACTACTACACGAATATAATTCTGCATTAACGACATGTAATTTATTAAGTATATGATAAAAATAAAAACCATACTATTCATCCGTTACTAGAACCAGAGAAATACCCTGCAGATACAATTGGACTACGTGGTCCATTGTACGCTTTACATACATGTGTGGACTAGTCGCGTTATCTGCAGGGATAATGTAAATATGTATGTAATCGTATGTATCATATTTGCCCACAAAAATGTTAAATTAATTTCATTTTTTTTTAATCCCCTTAAATGTAAAAGTTTAAATAATAATTTTCTTTCCAGTAGATGAACTTAAGTAAATTTTAATTTATGTACTCATATCAAAAAAACACGCTAAATTTTATAAAGTTTTTTAGGAAAAAAGCCTAAAATGTTTTTTATTAAAATATTTCTACACATATGAACGAAAATTATAAAAAAATTTTTGAAGATTTATATGTTTTACATTTTTCGAGATCGACTCACTTAAATATAATATATTTTCTATATATTTCCGATTTAGGACTCTTAAGTAATATCAAGAATCGATAAATCTTCTTCGCCATTGGAATATGTGTGGGCGAGTCTCTCCGTAGGTGCAAAATGGGCCCCTCATCTATATATTAACTATCGGATAGTCTGGCGGCCTGACTATCCGAAAATGGTATGCGACTGCCTGGACATTCTCAATGAGTTGGGGAACTTTACCGCCGCTGCATTGGGCTGAGTTCCTGGCAATGGAATGGCGGACTATCTGGCAATTAGCGCCGAGCTTTTCTGTCAATTTACGAAAAGCCAAAGAAATGAAATTCTTGGAAACTGGGAGGAAAGGGAATTCGCTGCTCACTGACATGATTGTGACGGACAGCGTCAGGCCAAATGCTTCCTGATCTCGAATAGGGCAATCTCAAATAGGCTGCTTTTCCTGAATAGGGCGGTATTAAGCCTTTTGACAGGATACTTCACAGGACATTGTAGCCTGAGTTTCCACTTAAACAAAATGAGTCTCTCCGCTACCAATGTCTGTCGACTTTGTGAAAGTGACATTGAAAGCTCTGAACACGTTCTTTGCGACTGTCCTGCACTCGGCAGACAGAGGTTTCGCCATCTGGATGGAATTGCGGTGCCTCCAAACACGTTGTGGAACAACATACCCCAAATATTGCTTGGATTCCTTAGAAGCCTTAGGATGAGGGTGTAATGTGAGGGGCTTAGCACAAGAGATCTTCTTGGTCGCGGTGGTTCCTGTCCCAATAATGATAATAATAATAATCATTACTAAGAATATATATGTAATTAATACAAAAATGAATTCAAGAAGTATAAAATATTGTTTGTTGAGGTGGTGCACTCTGCCGAAAATCCAATAGCAGAATATTGCAAAGATTTATACAATCCTTGTGTATATATAATTAAATACTTGTTCTAGAGTTAATTTCCTCCATCCTAAAGTTAAATAGACGGCTTTGCTTTTATATACATTTTGCTCAAAATTGATAAAACATAATTATTTGTAAAAGTTTTCATATAAAAACATTAAATATAAAAAATATATTATTAATCTTTTTTTATCTGGGGCCAGCACTCAGGAGATGATCCCAACACATGCCATGCATTCTGCTGGAACTAGCGAAAAAGGAATAGTGAGAGAGATAACAGGAGGTGAAGCTTTACTCTCTTCGAACTATGTTTTTGCACGTTCTTTGTTTCATAGAAGTGCCGCAGCGCTTTCTGATGTCAAGGAGACGTATTCAATTTTGAAGCTTCGCTTTATTAGCCATTCTTTAATATCATTTTTACTTCGCCGGTGCTACACAATACCAACAAAGGAGGCCGCTCTGATGTGATTGCTGATTGCTATCTGCTGAAGCCGGTATTGTTCACTGACCAGTGACTATGAATTCGCCACTGAAACTTTCCGAAAAAAACTGACACACTAATGCACATCTTTTTTTTTGATTTAGTCTTTAACTGGTTTTGTAGTCAACGTTCAGCCAAATTCAACCATTGCTACCCTCATTAAATTTACCACACATTCTACGGATCAAAATTGTCATAGTTAGAACGAAAATACTGAATTTTTATGGGAATATAATAACTGTGAATTCAACTTGACGGAATAAATACAATTCAGCTGAAAAATTTTCTATTACTAAGTTCTGATACCAGAGCACCAAATAGAAAATCCCCCTACAAAAAGCCTTAAATATTCATTTTAACCCCTAAAATTTGCTCCTTAAATTAGACCTTAAATCTAGGGGAAATCCCCTAACCCGCCAACTATGGTATGTATGAGTATGGACTTAATTGATATAACACTTATCAAGTTTCGCATTTTTTTTTTATTTATTACAACAAAAAGTAAATTTAAAAAAATTTTATTTAGAAAAACAATCATTTTATCCAGACCAAATTTATTTATTTTGTATTTCTTTTTTTTGTATATTGTTTTATTTCTTTTGAATTTTGCTGTTTTATCACCGGAAGTTGTTTTGGTCTACATATTCGCTTTGCATACTTGTATATTAAAACATACAAACTCATATGCAATATGTTTAAATATGATCTCAAACTCATTGTTTTATTAAAATTTAGTTTTTTTTTAATGCAATCAGACACACGACTGCTACACTAAAGATATGCTGCCGTACGTGAATAGTGAAACACTTTTTAAGCAGCTTGAAAATTGGTTTTAATCCTCTTTAAAAGCTTAGGGGGTAAAATACATAATTGTAAAAAAAAACTTATGAAATCTTGCAATTGCTATCAATTGCATATGCATGTAATGATGTAATGTGTACATAAGTACCTAAATATACTCGTACGTATGTATCGAAAATTTTTAAAATATCATTAAAATTTAAATATCAGCAAGCGTTGAATACAACCTGCATTTTGCTTGGAAAGGGTTTGTGTGCTTTGGTGTTTCGTTAAACACAAAAGAAAATCTTACTGGATGTTTATAGCAGTTAGGTTAGGTAACACGGGCCGTCAGACATCTTGTGTCTGACCCACAGGCAAAGTCCTACCCTCCTTGAGCATCAGAGGGTCGGACAATAGTAGGGGAGGTGTTTCACCGTATACTCCTCCTTCTCCTGCAGAAGTCATTGAACGTGCACACCTATACAGCAGTTCCCTGTCAGCACCCCCATCAAGGCACGCCAAAGCAGTTAGCAAATCAAAAAAAAATATTATAAATTAAACTAGATAATTGTTTATTTATATCCTTATGGAACATAAACCTACAGTAATATTTAAAATATGGCCTACTCATAGGCAGCAAAGTTTACTTTAATTGAGTCCGCAGACACAATTATTATATGTGGCAGTCTTTTGAATTTCTTTTAAAATATTTCTGCATTCTGCATTTTTATGCAGCTATTAAAACCTTAAACGATGAACGAAGAATATTCCATGAGTCTACAAAATTGAGTAAATTACTTCCATTAGCATAGTTAGCATTATAAAATCTGACCGATAGCAGTAACAAATAACATGATGGGTGCTGGTGCTGATGGTTCTTCAACCAACCACAAGGAACCGGGTTCGATTACCGGCCCGGTTAAGTCAAAAATTTGTTGAAATTTTTCTGTGCACCCTCTTCGTCGGCACCCTCTTCTACGTACTTGTTCTTTTCATTGCCTGTTTCCAAATTTTCGAACTTTTGACATAATATTTTTAGAATCTCTTATGATAAAAAATAATAAGATTATGTACATTCGAAGTTTCAAACCTAAATAGACAATTGTCTTTGAAACCCTGGAATTTATTTTTCCTACAGCTTTTTGTATTTAATATTTTTTTCACTTACTGCTTACTATAGGAAGTTACTGATTTTACTCCAATTTTCGAAAATCGAGTTTTCATGGTATTTCGACGTTTGGAGAACATGGGAGTCGATTCTGACTATATGCAAAGATTTCAGTATGGACGTGTGTGTGCGTGTGTGTGTATGCATGCAAAGAAAAAGAAAGAAAAAGTTGTTTTCCTTTATTCCGTAATTTCTTTCCAAAACGAGAATCGACACGCTTTAAACGCATTGAAATTAAATACTGTGTCTAATGCTGCAAATTTGCTTTGAGTGTATTAAGCATAGCACTAAAGCTAGAAATACAATTAGGACGAACGACGAATTTGGTGGTGCTCAACAAATTGGTCGGGAAAAGTTCGTAGCGTAAATTCGCAGTGTGACAAAAAAATGCCCCTGTCATAATCAGAAAGTTCTTTGCTGTCTGTGTTACCGTAATAAAAAAAATTACTTGAAAAAATTTAACATTAACATAAAACAATTAGAAAGCAAATTTATGGTAAATAATTGTGTATATTTAACTTAAATTATATTTATTTTATTTTAAAAATTAAACAACTATTAAAATAAAAATTAACTTTATTTACTAATATATTTAAAAAGTAAAATGAAACACGGTAACTCTGTACTAATTTGTCCGTCGTTCGTCCGCGTATGAAATAGAAATAAATCTATCTCAAAATTCAGCACGCACGACGAATTTCGTCGACGGCGGTATTGTGTTTTATTTTTGAGGAAGAAAGTTCGCAACGAGTAATTCATCGTTCGTGTCAATTGCGTTCTTATTTTTTGTTTAATTCTTCTCTTCAATATGTGAAAATATGCTTTATAAAGATATTTTTGAGATTTAGTTTATTTACTTTAAAGTATGAAAAATTTTATACTTTAAAATATGTTAAACATTAAAAATTTTTAAAAATATTTAGAATTCAATTGAACCATAACATATTATTTCGAACATGTTTTCAACATAATCTCCTTTTAACTTAATACACTTAGTCCAACGTTTCTTCAGTTTTTGTATCCCTTCCAAAAAATAGGATTTTTCGAGGTCCTTAAAATAGGCATTTGTTTTCATTGTTGGAGCTAAATCTCTTTCCAACGAGCCATTTTTTTTGGTTTGGAAATAAGAAGTAGTCACTAGGGGCTAAATCCGGAGAATATGGCGGATGAGGTTCCAATTCGCAGAACAATTCATAGAGTTTTGCCATTGAGACTGCACACGAGTGCAGCCGTGTATTATCTTGATTAAAAAATAACTTTTTTCTTGGACAGATGGGGTCGATTTCTTTTTAAATCCTCATTAAATCGGTCTAATAAGTTGGCATAATATACACCGTTTATTGTTTTTCTCTTTTGAAGGTAGTCGATGTGGATTATTCCGCGTTCATCACAAAAAACTGTTGCCATCACCTTATTGGCCGACAAACTTATCTTGGCCTCCTTCGGAGCAGGTTCCCCCGGAGAAACCCATTGTTTAGACTACTGCTTGATCCGGAGTACAGTAATGGATCCATGTTTCATCCACAGTTACAAAACGTCGCAAAACCTCATTCGGATTACGGTTAAACAACTCCAAACAATCGTTGAAGTTGTCACACGTTTACATTTATGGTCAATTGAGAGCAAACGCGACACACATCTTGCAGACAGCTTTCTTAAACCCAACTGATCATTTAAAATCGCACGCACTTTTACTCTTCGATCGGCCAACACCATATCGTGCTTTTTTCGACATTTTCGGGTGTACTGACCTCAATTGGCCGTCCAGAACGTTCAGCGTTATTTGTACTTGTGCGACCACAACGAATGTCAGTAAACCACTTTTTTACCATTGAAATCGATGGTGCAGAATCCCCAAAGTATTTATCGAGCTTTTCCTTGGTTTGATTGACGGTTTTTTAGGCTGTTAAACGCAAAATAAATGACAACACTTGTTCAAAATTTGACAGTAGTCTATTAACAGGTGGTACTTGATGGGAACAGTGTTGCATTTCATATAACTACGAGGGAAGTTCGAAAAGTCACGGAGTTATTGCTCCGTCCTCGTAATATACTAAATTCCAAATTATATAATTAAATTACTATTTCTTTTGGCCTATGTGTATAGTCTGTAATAATTTTGAAATATTTCTGTTTTAACCAACCATAATGGAGTATTACCATGCATAGTGTGCTGCTCTGATTAATTTTGTTTTTACTTACTAACCGACGTTTAAAATTTTTGATGTATGCTGACTTCTAGCTTTTTTGAGGAAAATGAAAAAAACGTAAATCAGTGATTTCATATTATACGCGTACATATACCTATCGTGGAATGAAATTAGTTGAATAATTTCTTTATTCTTCTCTAAAGATTTTTCTAAGATAGGCAATAGAATCTCTTAATGAATGGCACATTATTTATACATACGTACGATTATGTACATACGTACATACATACATACATACATATGTGCATATGTATATATTTTGATTTCATTTCATTTTTGATTTCAGATGCTTAAAACAACAAAATATAAAAATATAAAATCTTAAAAATGTCATTATTGCATGTTGTCTGAAAACTTATCTATTAAAGAAAACTCAAGATAAAAAGATAAATAAACATGTGTCACTAGAAACAACAAATTAAAATTAAAGAAAAAAATTGTTTCACGTATCAATAAATAACAAGTAGGTGCAGTGAAATTATAATATTTTCTAAAAGAACAGACGAACTGAAAATTATGTTATAATATTGTTGCTATTTCATATGACCCCATAAGGTGGCAGTCCTCAATAGTGTCTGCTGAACACATGACCCTACACGATACAACTTGTAGCAGCAACTTTTAGTTGTTGTATTTATGAGATCTGGTAAACGTGCAACTATAGATACTTCAAAGTTTCATGCTACTACTCGTACATTCATATATACATATGTATGTACATGTGGAAAGGGGATCGGTAAAAATAAGGGTTTGAAATGTAAAAATTTTATATTATTTTTTAGTTGTGTACGCGAACGTGAATAGCCCAAACGTTGTTGAAAATACGTTCCCATAAACAATACATTTTGAGAATGTGTTTGTGCACATAACGGCACAAGTGTTATTGAAAGGGATCAAATGACACGCTTGGTACTTTCGGTGTTATTTTAGTATTATTTTTTTCTTTATAGTACACATGGTAACACACCAAATTTTCCAGACTTCCGTCCATTGTTTTTGGTTAAATTGAGAGTACTGATTATGGCATCATTCTTTGTTTTTTATTTCTAGCAGCTCCAGTTTCAAAGATATACCGACATGTAATATTTGCATAATTTAAAACATTTTTTGTATTATTCGCTTAATATTTCACGAATGACCTTCCAAACCTTAAAATATATTCTTGATTATTAATCGGCACAAAAATCTCGTTCAAGTGGTGAGTATATAAGGATATCTAAGTTGTATTACAAGGATAATCAAAATTAAGTTTTTTCGGTTAGGCCTTCAAACTTTGTAAAAATTCAATTTTCCCCAAATTTTTCAATATATGCACAAACTAGACATTCCAAGAAACTATTTTTAGTTAAAAAAAATTATAAATCCATTAAAAGGGTTTGTTACACAAAATTTATTTTACAGATTCAATATGAATGCATACAAATTGTTTTCTTAAAGGATTTTCTTGTATAAAAACCCTGCTTAAAATCCAGAGAAAGATTCCAGCTGTGACAGGTTTACGATACAAAAACTGTTTGCATTATTTATACAAAGTCTTTGGTTCCTAGGCATAACGTTATTAATAATAAATTTAACAATAAACTGAATTATTTTGGATGGCGTTAAAACAAGAAAAAACAAAAGCTGTTAGAAAAAAACTAGTGTTGTAATCGAAATCGGCGGACAAAAATATATAAGGATCAGCTATTTTTTGTGAAGATAATATACACTCATTTGCAAAAAATATTTGAATAAAAAATTAAAAACTCCTTTTCAAATGAGAGCACATTCATCCTTTGGCCACGATTATTTATAAATAATTTAAAAATACCTTTAAGAAAGTACCTTTTTTAACATAAGGACTAATAACAAACAGTTTATAATTGGGAGGTACAAATCACCTCATCACTATACCAGTGACGTGTTTGTGTGTGTATGCGTTTGGATGAGTGTTTCTAGTTGGTAAATGATTCCCTTTTATTATATTTTTTCCTTTGTTTCTTTTCATTTATTTGGTCCCTTTTGCGTTATTTGTCATATGGATGACTGAGGTTTTATGTTTTAACAGTTTATTGTTGTTGTAGTTGTTGTCTTATTATTTTTGTTATTGCATTGGTTTATTATTTTTTCGACAGTCACGACAACAACAATAAACACTTGATACACTTGCTCTCAGCAACAAGATCTCTAAAATGAGGAATCGAAATCAGCAGGTTAATAATGTTCGTGTTGAATGCACGACGAACGAGTAACACAACATTCAAATGCTTTTTGAAGGGTGATTTTGAAATGTATGAGAACTTTTTCAATTTTTCTTGAATTTGCAAATGAACACTGGCACTGACACATGAATTCAACAAAATAATAAAGTTTGCATAAGAATATGTTTTGTTCTAAACTGACCAAAGTTTTTATGAAAGATTTAGTACGAAGTCAGTTTGATGGTAGAATATAAAAATTAAATAAATCATAATGAAATACATAAACATTTAAAGTAATAAATGAATCTGAAGAAGAATAGAAAGAGGACTTTGGGCAAATATTTCCAGCTGCTTCTTGCGTTTGAATTTGCTACTTGGATATATTTCTAGTAAATATGATTTCCATAAGATTTCAAATAGAGAACGTTTGGCAATGATGACATATGCATTCGTCATTCATATTCTTTCGGCATCTCTGGGGTTTCGGAAACAGGAATTCCCAAGAAAAAAGTCGTTAATTGTACCGGGAAATTTTCGCAAAATATACCGGAAAACGGGAAATTTTACGTTTCTATGTTTGTATGTATGTTGTTTTTCGTTTTCTATGCAATAACATAAAAATAAGATGTAGTAATAACCTAAGTACCTAAGTTACATAGAAATTTTCTGTGCAATACATTTATAATGGCCCACTGGGCTTTGTATGGATGTTGATGAAGAAATAAATAAATAAATAACAAATGAAATAATTTCTAAATTTAAAAATTAAATGTATTTGTACTTGTTTTGTAAGTTTATTAAATTGTGCTTTTTTGACAACCATGTATACTACCAAAATGTGCTACCGGGAGAATATGAAAAAAACATAAACAAACAATTCGACGCTGAGATTAAAGGCCGGGGCACTAGAATTCGTCATCCGTCATACTTTGCATTTTCAACTGACAAGTAAGTTGAAATACACGTTTTGTTATTAGCTTTGTCACATTCAGTACGTCTCCGGCAAAGCAAAGTACGAAAGTTGGCCAACTTTTAACGTACGTTGAGTACTTCGACAGCTATGGACAGCGTTGCCGTTATGGGTAATTTTTAACCAAAATTGGTTGATTTCTTTTTTTAAGGTGCAGATGTGAATATATTTTGCATTTTGTTTACTTTTTCCAACCTAAGTAATACTCAATACGTAAATTATACTTGTACAGTTTTAAAATCAGGTTTTATATTGCGAAACGTTGCTAACACCCTTCCGATTTATTAAAAATCGTTTCTGTTGTAACAAAAAATTAAAGACTGCTGCCGCAGAAATAAAAATAAAAGAACACATTATTTAAATTCAAAATAGATAGGAAATTATTTGCACGGGTTTGTTTGTCTTAAATTGAAATGGTGTATGTACATTATGTTTTTAATAAATTTTTTTAAAATTTGTGACTAGTATATAAGAAAATGAAGACTTATTATTATAAAGTAAAACACATTCTGGTATTTTTTTTTTTTTTTTTACTTTTTAACGTGGTAACGCTGGCTATGAGTTGATATCCGTCAACAAAGTACTTATTGCGCCAATCTCTTCCGTTGGTACGTTAATGTCATTTGAAAAAGTCAAAGTATGTCGAATTCTATGTGTCCCGGCCTTAACGTCCAACACGGCGTATCAAACTATGTGGGGTTATTAAAACAGGTGGCACTATTTTGCTGTACCTACGTTTGTTCATCAAACGTAAAAAACTTGTTAAAAATTCTGTTCTTTGAATTTAAAATCGAATGATTTTAAAAAATTAAAAATCTCAAACACACTTTTTGTTCATATGTAAAACACATTTTCTTTGTAATATTTACATCAGTTGTTTTTGACATATCACGGACAAAAAACGTGGATTGTTGTACAACAAACCGAATCACCATCGCCTAGTTAAAGACGCCTTGACGTCTACTTTCTAAAGGTTAATTTATCTGCATATGTATGTAGACTTACATAAATATGTAAATATAACTGCATGTGTTTTGCAAACTAAAAATATAAAAACGGATATTTAAGCACTTCAGCGCGATATTCGTTGCAAAATACACAAAAAAAAATGGGGAAAAGTAGTTTGGAACTGTGAGTGCCCCAACTTAATTATTATTTCCAATTTGTTTAAATTTGTATCCTTCAAAGTTTGAGCATATATTTTAAAAGAAAAAGTAAAAGCTCAGTGCAAATTACGTCTTAAAAAACTAGTGTTTAAAGATAGCAGTACTAGTGGCCTCAAACGACTCGCTTCAATGATATCTTATTATTTAATGAAATATGTACGTTTATTGAACTGAATTCTTCATACAATTTGTTTATTGTTTATCTTTGAAAAATAAAACGGTGAATTTTTGTTTGTTTTGCCTAAGAATTTCCTTTTGTTTAGGAATCATAAATTTCTCAGGAATTGTCGGGAAATTGATTATTAATTTGCCGTTGCTCGGAAAGTCAAAATGAATGTGCATGACACATATACTACGTTTAGGTACGAATTAATTGCATATAAAAATATATTGTAAGTTTACAACTTATCGTTTATACGGCTGATTATAAATGAAATTTAATTTACTTTTTTGTGTTGCATGATGGTTATTTGGTAGCACTATGATTAAAAGCATGTGCAAATGCAAAAATCTTTAAAACAATTGGCAACTTTTTGCGTTTTATTTGCAAATAGTTAAATTAATCGTGAGTAGATTTCGTGAGTTAATAAGTCGCTTAAAAAAATATATGGCAATATTTTACGCTCTTATTTGAAAATAAGGCGTGCGTATAAACGTATTAACTGAATAGATTGCTTGAACAATCTCGAAATGGGCTCAGGGGAATAGGCTAGATTTTAACTCTGGTAGCACCCTTAACCATAGATGCTTCACGCTGCGCCCTCAATAGCACAGTGGTGGGTAGTATAGAAGTTAGAATCGCTAATGATGTCTTTGAACACGTTCCCGAAACTCGGTCGTTTTTACGTACGTACCACAAGGTTGTAGCGCGAATGAACTACAGGAGAAATTCGATTTTTAGTGGAACCGTTCGTATCATGATGTAATTAAATCGGGTGGCATCACTACGCCATGTAATTACTTTTTCCCTGTTTAAATTTGCTATATAAAATATTAAATTTCTATACCTACACATTTGTTAAACAAAAGTGATACGTAATTAAACTCGTATTGCAATCGGTATTTTATTAAAAAAATAATATTTAAATATTGTGAGCGCAATTATTTTGCAGACTCTTAATGGTACAAAACAAAGCACATACACACGAACAGCTGTTAAAGCTTTAGGGCTGCCACCTTAGTAATTTCATCATGGTTCGTTTGTAGAATAAACTCCTTGTCCAATATATGATGTGCAAGTTTGAAATTATGAATTTCTCTCAGCCCAATTCATAAGCGTTAAATTAGACCACCCCGTAAAAAAACACAATGTGGCTTGAACATTACGACTGGAGCATCTGTACTCAAATTAAATTTAAGAAGAAGAAAATAACATTTCACAAAGCATATTTCTTATTATTAAAAACTAAAATAATAAAAAATAAAGTGATCTTAAAACACCTTTGCTCTTCTTTAATTGGCTGATTTAATAATAATTTTTCTATTTTTACTTGCCATGTTGGCGTCACTGCTCGTCATTAAACTTTTTTTCTTTCCTTTTTGTTTTGAGACAATTTTCCGCCACGTTGTTAATAAATAATATTTTTTTAACCACATGCCTACTTTAAGTTTATTTATGAGAAATAAATTATTTAGTAAGCAAACTTGCGGTCATTAGTATGGAACGCCAGGAAGAAAGTATATTTTGAAACAAAAAAAGTAGATTTATAAAAAGTCGCAGAACAAAACGTGCATTTTTCATTATTTCGAAATGTTCGGAAATCCAAGATAATTTTTTTCACCCGATTATTTTACAGCAGAAACCCAGAAAATATATCAAGTTCCTTTATTATCACCATCCTTATGGAATACCGAAAATGGAATACTACTCTAATGTATGGTCCGGTGCTTCGAAGACTATTTTGAATTTACCCGACCGTGTACAGGATAGGGCGAAGAAACCCATTTTCTTGCTTTAAAAAAAAATTAAAAGCTAACTACATTTTTTTTTAGAAGATTTTGAAATAAATATTATGAAAATAACAACAAACCAATTTGTCAAAAAATGCTAAACGGCACGTTTTGTTCTGCGGCTGCACATATGTACTATCTCGCTCTCTCTCATTTACTGTCGAAGGAGATCTCACCAGTAAAGCACATGCTACACGCATCAATATTCAGCTTCAATATTTGGCTTTGTGTTTGTATAAATATTGAAGCCTTTGACACACTACGTCAATATCATTTCTTCAATATTAATTTTTTGGGGTTTTTTCAATTGTAATCATATAGAAGTTATCCTCGGCAATCTATTGACTCTCTTGAGCATCGTCGCAACGTGGGGTGCGTTTCGTTGTTCTATCGTTACTATAATGGGAGGTGTTCTAATGAAATCAGGGAACTTGTTCCCGAAACCCGGGTATTCGCGCGCACGACGCGATCTTCATTAAGAGTGTATCCATTTGTGGTCGATTTGACGGCGACTCGCACTACGCATCGTTTTTTGGCCGAACGGCACGAATGTGGAATAGACTACCCGCAGAGGTGTTTCCTGTCACTTTTAGCTTGGGAAGATTTAAATCAAATGTCAATAAACACTACTCCCACTATCCTCCGTCCCATAACCAAATTTCCTAGTTCCAGCACAATGCATCGCATGTGTAGGGGTCATCCCCTGAGTGCCGGTCCAAGACAAAAAAAATAAATATTTTTTGAAGGTACCGTCGGCAAAATACATATCTGTTTATTTCGTTATTTATTAAAAAAAAAAGAACTGATTATATTTTTTTTGTTTTTCTCACTATATTTTTGCTTTGCACGTCCCAAAAAGCCGTCAATTAAATCGGTTACAAAACATTTTTACTATATTTGTAATGCGTCACAAGTACGATGTGCACTCAAACTTACCATAAAATGAATATTGACAATAACACTGCCACACTAAGTCAAACTGCTTCAATATATTGATGAATAGGAAAAGCATTTTGATATTTGTCAATATTACACAGAGCGTATATGTGTGGCCATTTTTTTGCAAACAAACGCACAAAAAGACAAATATTGAAGCAGAATATTGATCATCTAGCATCCACTTTACAACTTACAGATTATCCAATTATTCGCCGCAAGAATGAAGTCGTCCAATGCCTTGGCGGAACTCTTCCAACTACAACCTATGGAAAGACTTACCTATTCACAAGCATTTAAGCAAGTACTTCGTAATTAAATAACCTTGAGCTAATAAAGTCTAACGCATTTATATCAATAAAAACTCCGTTCATTTAGTTTTCAATTATTTGTTGACTTTTTCCATAAATTTTTGGCGTGATATTAAATCACGTAAATATCACGAAATAAATAGAAGTTTTTTCGGCAAATATTTTTCCACATTTAATAAATTAAACACAGAGATTTAAATCCAATGCATATCATAGTTAAAATTTGTACTTCCTTATTCCTCAAATTCGGAAATTGTTGGACTGTAAATACGAGTGCGTACAAGGAAATATATAATTATCCTTAACTCAGTGCGTGAAATTGTCCCACCCCTGGCATTATTGATTTTACATAAAATAGTTCAAAGGGTATTCAAAAGTCGGTTAAATTCGAATAAGATTGTAAATATTGTAGGTTTATTGAAAAGATATTATAAGACCCACATGCAATGCTACAATTTTATACATTTGCCAAATAAAAATAAAAATGCATTCACATATTTATGCAGTCTTTCATACAAAGTGTGCTTTTGTGGGTTTATTTTCTTCGTTGTCTTCTTAACTGCTTGCACTCACTCAAAAGTGACATTTTCAGTTATGCAAAATCATTTTGTTTTTATATCGGGTGATTTCTTTAGCTGCATGAGAACTTAAAATGATATTACGGACGCACATTTCTTTTCCTTGTATAATTAATGCGAAAACGATCAATAACTGCACGAATTGGTTGCTCACAGGCTACGGATTTGCTACTGAGTGTGCAGCACATGTGACGCACATGAGAATGCGCCAATCTGTACCCCACTCACTAGCACGGTAATTTTGATCGTAAAATGGACGAACAGATTTATTTTTTTCAACGTAAATACCCACAATTTGGAAGCGTTAAACGATTCATGATGGCTTGCCAACACTTACTGAACGCAGTCAACACAGTTTGACATTGTCAGCTGCCAAACCATTGTTATCGATAGTTCTATTGCAGCTAAATAAAACACCCGCTATTTTGTTCTGTAGCTGTTGTACTGCTTAAAAGCGAAAAATCCCAAAAATATCACTTTATTTATCTACACATGTTTGGGTCCATTAATTGTGTTGACTCACAAATACATATTTTTGATTTTTCATATTTTTGAAGTGAATAAATATAAATTATAATTATTTTTGCAAAATCCTGTCAATGAAAAGCTTTTTACCATAAATCAAGTACAAAAATTATCTAATTTTTTCAGATTAAATGCTGTCGCTTGATTGCAGCAAAAAAAAAATGAGTTAAAAATTTTGGAAATAATAATTAGATATTGTGGATAAAACTGGGATCTATAATACTAAAGGGAAAATAAGCAATAAATATCGCATGAGGTCAACTTAAAATATAACATATTAAATTATGTTCGTTATTTACATTGCGTGGGCTGTATCTCCTGACATGCTGGAACATGTCAAAAAGCAAAATTCAACATTTTTAACACTGCAGGCACACGTTTAAATTTTGATTTCAAATTTTTTACACTACTGCTTCTCAAATTTCATGTGTATTGATAGCTATGACGTAGGGTGCACGCAAAGCAAATTCATTTTTCAAAATGGCTTCGCTGTTCATAAGAATAGGTATCAGCCAATAATTTTAAACAAAACTTGTCCCGAGAATTTGAAAGCAAATTCTCATCAAATTTTAAAAGTAGAGAATGTAATGCTTATAAATAACGTTAGTATTTGAAGTCAAGGAGGTACGAGAGCCGGAAATCATTGCGAATGTTAGTATGTATACAGATACTAAGGTATTGGCTTTCATCAATGGCGTTGTCCTTAGCTGTCCATAAAACAGAAGCGGTCCCATTAACTAATTGGAAGACTAGGGAAACCATTACATTAAAGGGTTGGCACGTATTGCATACAATTCAAGGAGTGTCTAAAACTACCTTAGTGTAACGATTGATGCAACTCTGTCTTTCGCGAGCACTTGCGGTGTAAATGCATCTGCTTAGCATTTATTTATTTATTTAATATGAGTCTAAAGATAAATCCTTACAGACCAAACTCAAGTACAATTCAAGTTAATAATAACTTTGCTTTTCATAATATTTACAAGGCAAGTGAAAAGTCAACAAAATTATACATTTCATTGAAGTAACAAAGCCTTCGTAACGAGTCCGCCGTTGCATAATTTGTACGAAAGGTTTTTACGTGTAACGCTTGGTACGTACGGGAACGCCACTACACGTCGTGGAACATTGTGCGGGATCATGCCACATAATGGTGGTCCAAAATATATCGAGATTAAGTCGTTCAATGTAGTGTTGTAAAAAGGATTATCTGATATTCTGTATGAACAGACTCACTGAGATTCCCTTTCGAAGACGGGCTGCTTTGCGGGTATATAACGCATTCTTATCAAAATGTGTCCAGCTTTTACCATTGCAAGTATGATACCATTCGCATTGGACGGCACTGGCATGGAAGATGTGACGCATATGTGTTTACATAGGTTGGAGGAACGTTGGTGTGAGTCTGCACAGGGAACATGGTCATATATATATTAATATCCGACATCAGAATATGGCTAACGAGAAGAGATGGTGATCTAATTCTTACGTAACGCAGTTTCTTACTAGCCACGTCTGCTTCTGTTCGTACTTGTAACGTGACGGTCACGACGATGTTCCGTTTTGTACGGATGGTACTGGTGTTTCTTATGGAAGATGGTGAGGACGTTTTTATTGTGTCATTTCATTTCATTTATTGATTATTTTGTCTATGAGCCAATATAAAATATTACCAATATAATTTCAATACAAGCTATTTACGAGTTAGTTAATAATTTAAATATATTAAGTACATACAGTAAATTAGGTACATTATGTGTATATAATGATTTAAATATTTACAAAATTTTGTTCATGTATGTATTGGTGGTTATTGGTCATTCACTCATATACCGAGTTATTAAGGATTTCTATTAATATAGGTTCACAATTCAGATTTAAATTTCGCTACTGATAAAGCAAACAAACGCAGGTTCATTTCACAATTGAAGTGCAGATTTAGAGGCAGATTTGTATGTATGTTTGTGAAACCGATTCTATTAGAACTACGTAGGTGAAAGCGTATTCGTACAAAAATCTCTGTGGTCTAGATGGGGTGTAGTACTTTTCCCACAGCGTGATATAATCGTCGAAACATCATTGGCAAAGATCCATCTCGCGAAATAAAAATATTTATGAACATATGTATGTATGTATGTACGATATACATATGTATGTATGTTTACACATAGTCTACATACTTTTTACCCATAATAATCAAAGCCAAACCCAAGCTTTAATGAACCTAATGTAACAAAAGCAAATCAGATCAGTTATTAAGATAAAATAATTAATTATAGCTGGAAATTAGTTAAAGCTTTTGAAACTTATCTTGATTTAACTAGAGGAACAAAAACTAGTAGTTACTCTGATAAATGGTTTTTTTTTTGAAAACTTGTAAAAAAAAAAACTAATACAAACGCATACATGTTCATGTAATAAATTTCATGATGAGTGGTGCCACAGTCAAGTGGCAGCAGTAGTCAAATATATGAACATGTTCCTCGGTTAATAAAAAAAAGGTTAAACATATCTTTTTTTCCACAAACCGTATAATTAAAATCAAAGCATACATATAACATTGTAGATCATTGTACTACTACGTATGTAGGTACATAGATTTACATACATACATGCATCCAACTTCAACTGGAGGCACTTACATACATAAATCCCCATAAAACGAAAATCTGTGATCATTCAAGAAAAAAACTGGAATTTTATGAATTGAAAACAAAATTGTTTCTTCAAGATTTTTTTCTTTGAAACAGTTTATATTTTTCAGTTGCTTTAAATTTTATTGTTTATAAAAACCAAAAAAAAAATGACATCAAATCGAGAAAAGTTATTAAATAGGCAGTTAAATAGCTTTTTGGCCAGACAGATATTCAGACATACATACATACAGCAGCGGTAAAAAAAATACTACAGTTATAGTTTTTATATGTATAAACATTTTACTTCTACAAGGTGGGTCAAAAGAAGTCATCCGATGTTCTTTGGCTCTCATTTTTTTCTAAATGAAAAACTTCGATTCTATTTTTTGATTATGTTTATCTGAACCTTTAGAATTTTATTGGTCAAGTCGAGAAGATGATATCGGCCAAATGGGCGCCGTCACAATTGATTGCTATACGGGCTCGTTTTAAGACATTTTTCATCACTTCGGGGAGAACTTCGGGCGACAGATTCTCGCACTCGTGTCGAATGTTGTCCTTGAGGGCTTCCAGGGTTTCGGGTTTGTCCACGTAAACACGGGACTTCAAAAAACCTCACAAGAAAAAGTCTGGAACGGTTAAATCGGGCGATCTTGCGGGCCAGTGCAAATCGCCAAAACGAGAGATGAGGCGACCGGGAACGCCGCCTGCACTCTATCGATTGTGGCTCGCGCAGTGTGTACCGTTGCTCCGTCCTGTTGGAACCACATCTCCTCCAGTCCTAATTCGTTCAATTGCGGCAGAAAAAACTCGGTTAACATGTCCCTATGGCGCACACCGTCCACTGTTGTCGTTTGACCAGCGGCGTCCTCGAAAGAAAATGGCACGATCACTCCTCCAGCGTGAACAGCGCACCATGCAGTCACTTTGAGCGTGTATAATGGCTCCTCGTGCATCACTCGTGGATTTTCGGTGCCCCAGATGCAATAGTTTTGCTTGTTCACGTACCCTCTGAGGTGGAAATGGGCCTCATCGCTCATTATGATTTTGGTCGTCCACTTCGTCCTCGAGATTGAGGATAGATTGGGCGTAGGTTACACGCGTTTGGCGGTCAACAGGCAGCAGCTGATGCACGGACTAGACTTTTTACGGGAACATGCGCAGGTCTTTGACCAAAATTCGCCTTACGGACGACCGGCTGATGGCTAATTGTGAGGCACGGCGTATGGTCGATGTTTCTCGCGACAGCTCGACATCCTCGGCAACAGCGGCGATATTCTCGGCAGAACGGGCGCTCCGGGGCCGGCCACTCTTGGCAGCGTCTCGTGTGGTCCCATACTCTTCAAGGTCGGTGGCCAAACGACGCAGTGTTTGCGCTGTCGGTGTCGGACGACCGGGGAATCAGCGACGGAATTCGCGCTGCGCCAACTCCACAGACGAATTGTTACGCGAAAAAATAGACACGATTATTCCGCATTCTTGGGGAGTGTATCGCTCCATGGCTGGTTCACTTGTATTCTACATCTGTCTAGTTCACAAATGTCAAAACAGACCGCCATTTGCAAAAATAAGAGCATCTTCCAATAGGGTGATTTCTTTTGGCCCACTTTGTAGTTAGACTTTGAAGTTTTGATTTCGTGCCGAGTTTGGGTCGAAAACGTACCAAAATTGCTGAAATAGTGCCAAAAATATATTTTAAACCAAAAAGTTATCAGATTCATATTTACCCAATTTAACTTTCAAATTATAATTTAGAGTTATTATAATATTAAAAAAAACACACACAAAATGAGGATTTTTATTTTCCAGTAATATTTTTCATAATTTGTTTTTTATTTAACTAAGTTTATTATCAGCTATTTATTTATTATCAATTATAATAAAAATATAATTTTTAACACGCTACAAAGCACAAAAGGAGCATTTTTATTTTTCGCGTTGAATAAATATAAAAAAGAATAAGTTATATACAGGGTGGGCCAAAAGTAATCACCCGGGCATAAGTAATCACCCGATGTTATTTTGCTGTAATTTTTTTTGTAATACATATTTTGGCACTGCTTATAATATCAACTAAGTTACCGCCGACAGAGTTGATGACCATACATGCAGATCCAAAGGTTTTTATTAAATAAAAGTACAGCAAAAATACATCGGGTGATTACTTATGCCCCGGGTGATTACTTTTGGCCCACCGTGTACAATCATTGTCAACCAACGTGTGGACTAATTGTAAAAAAGTTTAGAGAAATTAGTAGATATATATCGAGTAAAAACAAGTAAGTGTGCTATATTCGACTGTGTCGAATCTTAGACACGCTTCACTGGCCCACCTTATATTCCATATTATGCGCCAGCGTCGTGGAAAATTTGACATTTCCGATTCGCTTCACCCAAAGAAGTCATGGCGGTCATTTGAACGATGTTATATTCCACACATAATGGCCTCAATAGGCCTTTAAACGAAAAAAAAATTTCGAAGTTATCTCACACACACATTGTTTTATTTAAATTAAAAAATGGGAAGAGCTTAATGAACAACCTTATATATTAATAAGTCGATTCGTAATCCAGCCGAAAATTAATTCTTCTCGATTACCTCTGCCATCGCCACCCGTTACCTAGTCCAAGTTCAGAAATATAATGTTAAAAACCGTTCCGCTGTTCCTGAGCACAGCTCCAAGAAAAAAATTACATTTTAATTGCACTGTAAAAATCGAATAATTGTAAACTCTATTTGTCAGTTTTTTCGGGTTTCTGTAGAGCGGCCAACATTATTTTTTTTTCGTCCTGCAGATTTCTTCCGTTCACAATCCGAAATTTCTTTACTTATTTCATTGAGTACCTTATATTTTCTAATATAACATTTTATTCGTTATAAAACCGCTAAACCACTGTATTTAATATTTCATTTATTTTTTATTTATGAATATAGACATTTAATTAAAAAATCATACAAATTTTATCTTTTGAAGCATCGTTCGCGTTTAATTTAATAAATAAATTTGAATACCATACAGAAGAGTAAACTCCAGTGCACAGTTTACCTCAATATACGGCCTTTATTGAGTTAAAAATTTTGTGTAAGAGATGTAGTTTAAGATTAATAGACATGAAGTCGCAACCCCTTTTTAGGTAAATTTTGATCCCGCCAACAAATCGAGCCTTTTGTGCAATACCGTCGTAATTCAAAAAATCGAGAACTGAGAAAAATGCATTTGAAGTTTTGAGCCATCTTTTTGATAATATTTTCGTTTACTAAAGTTATTTTTTTAAAAGTTTTTAAATAAAAAACCATGTTTTGTAATGTTTTCTGTTTGTAAATTTCTTGTCATAAAGGAAATATTTTATTATTGCAAATAAATATTGTTGGAAATACCTGGAGGCAATAAAGACATTTGTAGCTGTAGAATCTGAACAGTTAGAGATAGAACCATAATCTTTTTTCCTTTAGATATATATTTCCCCAAAGATAATTTCTGAATACCCAGCTCAAAAAATTTAAATTTTGAATTACTACGGTATTGCACCAAAGGCTCGATATGTAAAAATGAACTTGAAGCTGAAAAAATTACACTTTTGCACATTGCACATATTCTCAACAATTTCTAATTTTACGAAGCACTACGCATCGAATTTCGGGAAAAGACATCCGCCTTCATACGTACTAAATTCAACTTACTCAGGAGCTCAAAGCTTCAGACCATTGAAAGCGCCGCCATAAAGAAATTCATTTTTACTGCGACATCCATTATATACATACATACATACATACATACATATGTATATGGAAATGTATAGTATTCAAATAAAATTTGTATTTAGTATTATATTTTTCGCAAAAATTAACAAAAAAAAAATGCATATTGACTTTCTCAGAGGAAATCACTGCATATTAATATGATAATCTTAAAAATATTATAAATGTGAAAGTTTGTATGTTTGGATATTTGGACGTTTGTTTCACCACCACGCAAAAACCCCTTAATGGATTTGGATGAAATTTGGCAGACGGATGGCTTATGGTCAAGATTAATTATAGGATACTTTTTCATGAGAAAAAGCCGGTGCTGAAGAGGCAATTTTTCCCTCTCCAAAATTTACTCAACCGATTGCAATGAAACTTTTAACACAGAGCGATCTAAGTATATAATCAAACATAGGCCTAATGTTTTCCAAAAATTTTAAATATAATGAAATATTTTCAAACACAATATGGCGAGGCGCACAAAATGGCGGACACCTACTTTGTATACAGGCCGTAATATGGGTATGATATTAAAGATATCTTTAAAAAAGGAACTGCAAATCAAATTGAATCAAAATAGAGCGTATGCCCCAAAATGGCGGACAAGTACATAAGTGGCGAATAGTAAGCGTTTTAGCTCTGTAACCAAAAGGACCCGGGTTCGATTCCCAAACCGGTCAAATTAGAAAAAGTTCTTTTGAGTTATCTGTAATACAGCAACCTCCTTTATCGGTATTTGAGCAATAAAACACCGTCGAATTAAAATAATAAATAAAATGGCTCCGTTAGCTTAAAAATAATGCGTCAAAAATATTATTAGTGACGCCTTTGCTTTATAATTAAAACCCACAACTGCAGAGTAGTGCAAGGTCTATCATCCTACCCCATTACCAACTAGTTTTTCTCTCTATCTCTCTCTCTATCTATCTAGTTCCAGCGCAATGCATTGCATATGTAGGGAATTTTCCCTGAGCACTGGTCCAATACAAAAAAAATAATTATAACAAATTTTCCAAGAAAAAAATTACTTAAGGAAAGAATTGTTTATGTAATTTTACACAATTGAACCTTGTAATTGTATTTACCTACTATGTACAAATGTCTAAACTCGGTTATATAAAAAGTTTATAATGGATTTTATTTAATAAAAATATACCGACTAATTTAGAAGGTTTTGCATATACATAAATAACATTTATGTCGATTTTATTGATGTTCGATATACATACATACATACATACATATGTATGTGCTCTTATATACATACATACGCCTTGCCGTTATCCGAACTTCTGAGGAAAGTTGTAACCGAAAACTTGCACAAAATTTAGAACCGTACTGATAAGGCGCACCCTAACACATACGTATGAATGTATGTATCCTTAAAAGTTACCCAAAATAATTTTAACATAAGAAGTAATACGTACGTATGTACATACATATGTATGTATGTACCTATTATACAATATATACATTTCAAAAGTACATTCATCTAAATATTAACGTGTATGCACGTTTATATAAAGCAAATGTAAAGCCACTTAATAATACATACTTATATTTTTTTCCAATTCTAATTCTACCGGCAAATTATTATAATTTAATAATAGTTTTCAAACGCGACCACGTAACCAACATAAGAACACTGTCTAAAGACAAGTGGTAATTAAATCTTAAAAGGCTCTAGCGAACAATATTAAAAAAGCCAAAAACCAAAAAGCCAAAATACATACATCAGCACATACATATATATTTATAAGGAAAACAATCTGGAAAAAATAAAAAAAAAAGGTTTTGTTTACCTGAGTTTTTAAAACATTGGCCGGCCGATTTTGTGGAAACATTAATAAAACCAACTACATACACACAGCAATGCTGGGTTGATGAGTTTTGTTTTTACTGTTGTTAGTATGTTTTACTTGTATTTGGTTTTCTGCTTACAAAGAAACCCCAAAAATATGATTTGTTTTGTTGTTGTTGTTGGCTTTGTTTGGTTTAAAACACTCAAATTATTCTTGTATGATATTTTATTAAGAAAACCAACAACAAAGCGACTGAAATACACTGTACTCAACTTGAAAAAACTGCGTGGTTGTTGAATTTTTCCTCTCTGTTTTTGTTTTTATGTAAGTTTAATGAAATATTTTGTTTAATTTTTTTCTTATTTCTTGGGTTAAAATTTTATAGTGGGCAGTAGAATATGAATAAAAAATACTATGTATAAAAAAATATATGTATGTACCTATTTAGGAATTGAATTCAAACGAATAACAATTTTTTCTTTTTCAAATTTATATTAAATGATTGCACTTTAGACACTATGCTTTAAAAGCAAAAATTATTTTAAATTTTTTCAATATATGTATGAATGTTGCATTATAGGTATTTATTTCTTTTTTATTAGCATATTTTTATAAATCAAATTTGCATTTGAAAATAACATGTAATTTGTATATTTTGTATGTTTCACACATTTCTTTCCCGACTTTTGAGATTTGTTTTAATTTATGTTTTGCTTTATTTTAGCAAATATTTTCCTTATTTTTGCGTTAAAAAAAGTGCACACATTAAAATATTTACATATAAAAATTAATAGAATACAATAAATTGCTTTGCAAATTAAAAATTTCTATTTTTGTTTTCTTTAAAGGTGTTGGCTTAGAACAAAATTTCCTATTTTCAAAGCGCCTTTAAAAATCCACACATTCGACTTTGTGAGAGTTTCAATATCAACTGATTCTATTACACTCTTATAATTATGATGCCAACCTCAAAAACAAGTAATAATTATGGTAAGAGAATTTAGTTCTCTTACTAAATTATCACATATCAGTGTTGCCAGAAACTATGTGTAGAATGATATCATGACTTTTTTATATACCTTTGGAAATAACTTCAAAAAACTTCTTAACTTTATACCATGAATTATAATTCTTGAATATTTTTATTTAAGTATTATTTTTATATTAAGTATTGACTTTTTTAGCGTACTATCTTTTTTTATTTACTCTAAAATGTACAAATGAGTACAAAGGGAAATAGGAAAAAAACATGAAAAACTGAAATCATTAGTTTTTTTCTACCCTTCTTTCTTCTCTAAACCGCTCGACGACAAAAAGAATTCATGAATTTTATTCATGGTCTAAATTGGGTGTCAAAACTTCCAGTTTTTATTTCCGTTATAAAGCAATTTTACAGCACTTTACAAAAGTCCAAATATTTTTAAGAAATAAAGTGAAAAGTTCAATCAAATCAAGTTCAAGTCACTATAAGAATAAATTAGATTTTCAGTTTATTCTTTAAGCATAAAAAGGTTTATTAATTTTTAATTTCAAAAATATATATATAAATATATCAAACTGTTAGGATGAAAAATTTAATACTAAATTTGGTGTAACATATAATTCCACGGCACTCTGCTGTGTTGTCTGAGAGATCAATATGGTTGTCCACATTGTAACGTTAATAGAAAATATTTTTACAAAACTTTGCGTGAAATTATGAATAAAACTTGTCAAATCAGTTTTAAATGCACGAACCATAAAAAAAATATCAAAGAAAAATTATGGTGTCGCCCTTTTCACCAAAAATTTTAGGTTACCAATTAAATTCTATGATCTGGCAACACTGATAGTGCATGTCTCTTTTAATTTAACTATAAATTTGTCTTTTTGACTCCGTCTGAAGTTTGTTTATATTTGTTCTGTTTTGGTGTTTCGCTGATAAGGCTGTGAAAAGTGAGAGTGAATTATTTGCAATAAGAAACAAAATTTATACATCTGTATGGATATATGTATGTACATATGCTATATTGCTTTTTTTTTAGATTAGAATTGTTGGAATGAGTTTAGCAATTATAAACACTTGTACACGAACGATGTTTCTCCCCAAGTCTATTTTTTTAAACAGCACAAATGCTTTTGATTAACTAATTAAACTATAGTTTTAATAAATTTTTGTAAAATTTTTTCACTGACCGGCTTTTTTTAATATTGTTTATACACGTTTTGCTTTCTATATCGTCGACGCAAACATGTTGACACTTTTCATTTCGCTAAATTCCAAATTCTAAATAATGTTTAGTAGCTTAATAAAAATGCGTTTGCTCTTTTAATCTATCCTACTTCATATATGTATGTATGTGACTAATAGTGATGGAAAATGGCTTTTAATGTTTTGTACCACCTACGAAAATAAAATGTACTTTTTAATCCAAAAACAAAATTTAAAATGTTTTTGCATTGAATGTAATAAAACAAGTGAACGATATCAGGTGACACCGTAGAACAAGCAGTAAAACTCAAGAAATAACTTTTATTTTCTAAGCTAAAAAGAAATCTCAGGAAATAATGATTAAAAAATTTACATCAAAATAAAGCTTATAACTGTTATGGTCCCTGTTTTTAAATAAATAAAAATTAATGTGTATCGAAAATAGATTTGACAACAAATTACCGAGCACATTAAAAACAAAAAAACTTTTTATTCAATACCTTTCCAACAACTTTACAGATTTTTGTCAAATTTACGACATCCGATACATTTTTCAGTTCATAAAAATCGGCGAATGTATAAACCCGATTTGGCGAGTTATTAGAAAAAGATGTTTTTTTAAATTTTTCGCCAACGATATCTCTCGAATGAATCGCCCGAAATTAGTCAAATTGACAGCAATCGACTCCTATTTCTGTAGTTAAGACTGATCTGCTGACTAGTTTAAAATTTATTACTAAAAAGAAAATTTTCGGAATGGTCCTCAATGAATCTGTTCACTATCTCGCTCAATATCTTTCGAATGAGACACATTTCGTTCCAATGCGTTGTCGCGTTCTTAAGTTATGAGACACACACACATACATACATCCATGTAAAACCAAAGACTATATAAAGTAAAATTTCCAAAATGTGACTTGGTGTAGTTTACCTCTCACCTACAGATATGTAAATACATATTTACATTTGCATACTGTCACAATTTTGTTTACCTGCATATGTAAATACATATTTGTTTTTCATGTTCATTGAGAACATTTCCCTGGAGAAGAAGTTTAACGAAATAATGGTATTTGATTTTTATTGTTTATTAATAAAAATAACTTTTAACTATAAAAGATTGACCTTGTGCTTAAATAAAATTTATTAATAATGATTCCGCACATTCACATTCATCACCATGTGGCCACATCTCTACTCGAAACTCTTTCGGAATTTCTATTATTGATCATACAGAAAGAAGACAAATTATCAATAGCAAAGTAATACAAATTTGATGTACATATGTATGTACATACATATGCATGCATGTGCCCATATGTTGATTGAATGGAATTATAAATTATATAAGGGATATACCCAACACTAAGTTATACGTTGTAAAAGCTAGCTAGTGCCGAGTGCACGCAAGAAAATCAGTAGATAAAAAAAACTGTTTAACAGGCCAAGAAGAAAAAGAGAACTTGTACCACCACCAGCAAGGCAATAAACCATGACAAAGAACAAAATATATGTATGAATAAAAAATTTTAGAAAAAAAGCATTACCATAATACTAAAAAATACAACACGTGCAACAAATGTGTTTTAAATTCATAGTCTATAATCATCATCATTATTATTATCTTAATGCAAATGCAAACTGTCAAATGACTGCTACCAAGCCTGAATCTATAAATAGGCTAAAATAACATGTTTGATCAAAATACTCAATGTTTTGCAAAAAGACAATAAAAATAGTAAAACCACTGCCCACTTCGAGTGTTGAATAATAAAATGTTTCATATAATACATCAATGTCCTTTCGGTATAAAGAAGTCTCTCATTTAGCTGCATATAACAAGTGTTACGACATGATGTAACTTGCAACGATCTAATATTTGCCACAATCCCATGTTGAATTGATTCCATGTAATATACGAATACATACATACATACATATATGGTTTTTAAAAAATACATACATATACATACATATATTAAAATTTATTCAAGATATTTCTTCTATTTATTATTATACATTTCATAAAAATTATTTTCCAAATTATTTCTATTTGTTCTATTTTCTTATATCGATTAATATAATATCACATCATTTGCTGTTGTCTACTAAAATTTTAGGATTAGCCACACGAAATACATTTGGCACCATACTAGCAAGAGTGTTAAATAAATCTTCAGAAATATCATGGGGCAATAAAAGCTGTAATGTACTAAAATTACAACTTATTTAAAAATTCAATAATAATAAATAACTCAATAGAGAATAGTAATACCTCAATTCTGCACCACCCCACGAAGCAGACTCAATCATAAAACCTTTTGCGCATTTGAATACCAACTCTGCTCTGCGCATGCACCACTGCACGGTCATATCTTCTGACATTTCATGCCTCAAAAGAGCCGGAATTGTTAATGTTGTTACATCATGTCTACTAGCAGTCTTTAAAATATTACGCAATCCTAATATAACTGGATGACGCGAATTAATTTCACTTGGACTGTCAATAGGTTCATCGGAGATCAAGTGAAATATAACGTGCGATTGGGAGAGATTTGAATGCTTTGTAATGAAAAAGTCACCAGTTTTTAATTTTGCACTAGTTTTTATCGGAGAATTACTTTCGCTACTATGCCTGGAATGCGTCATGACATCATCACCGCTCGTAATGCTAATATCGGTGCTAGCCGTACTTAAGCTTTTCGTACTTGGTGTAGATGAACTACTTAAATTAAGTTGCCGTATTTGCTGTTCGATTTTTTCAAATTGGTCATCAATCTAAAAGTGATAAAATTCATTTACAAATGTACATATATAAAAATATGCGTTTGAAAAGGTATTGAAATATAATTTTCTTTAATTAACTGCCCGGACCACGATGTGAATGGTGAACAAAGTAGCACATGTGCAAATGTTGTATACCTGGCACATGTGCAGGTGCTACACATGAGTGTCCCAATCCGTTTCCTGCTTAACAGTCGAGATTAAACTCACTTGGAAACAACAATTAGCTAATCTAAATTAATTCAGTGTTATTCGAAATTGTAGTTTTAAACTTCGGCAACTCTAAGTTTAGGCCGCAAACGTTGGTTAGTTAAACCAATAAAAATAGTTAACAATTATTTTAAAAACTAAGAACGAAGATTATGGTGATTTCCTTTCTGAAATAAATGATGTCCTTTTCTTTTAAAACTGATGCATTTTTTATTACCACATTTTTAACACCCCTACTTGAAAGTAGAAAGCTATTTTATTTTTTTGTGGGGGTAAAGCGTGCGTGTTCTACAATATTCACTTTAGATAATATGAAGAAATTCGAAAACCTGAACAGCCTCGGTAAAAATTAGTTCACGTTATGGCGGTTCGCAGCATAAAAAAATCTTTAGATAAAAATATTAAATAAATTAAAAACGATATGACGATATATTCCGCATTAATAAAAAAAATATTAAATGGTGTAATGTCCCTCCCATACGTCCATCGTGCAATTATTCAACTGTTCATTATACTTCGCCAAACTTACCTGATCAAAATGGAAGTCTGTTGACACGTTCGCATTTTTTATTATATCCTTATTAGCTTGTGCTTGTATAGATGGTGTTAAGACTACAACACCACATAAAGAACTTGAATACAAACCCAATGCCAGGTTCAAACCATTTAAACTATGGCAACAAAATTAAAAAACAAATTAACATTGAAAAGTTTTTATCGAAGCTTGTGCCACTTATACTTACCTTTCGTCTGCATGCAGAGGACTGCATAAATCGTTGACGTTTGCACTTAAGATACGAATGTTATGCATATGCTTTAATTGAGATCCCAAATGTATAGTAAAACTTTCCTCCATGGACGGTTGTTGTGATATAAACATTGATGAATGGTTTTCAAGTGGTGTGGCAACTGGAGATGTTTGAAACATTTCTGACACCTGACTGGTGATCCAATTACGGTATTCGTTCTTTTGGTGACCACGTTTAGCCTCCAACTCCGATTCATAGCGCTTGCGAACATAATTTTGTGTTGAATACTGTTGAACTAATAAATTGTTTATATCCTCCGAAGTGGTAGTAATATCTAGTTGATTTATTTTCGATTCCATTTCTTCTTGTTGAGAATTGTTCAGACTTTCTACCTCTTTGTCCATCTTCATCGTCATATTTGCTATTGTTTTCGCATATGTTCGTTCCTTTTTTAATATTTCTTCTAAAGACGAAGAATGAACAAGTCGGTGGAAGCTTTGTGCAAATATTTCGGTGTCTGTTGGTCCAATACGATCAGCAAACTGTATCAGTTCCTCTTTGTAATGCCTTTCAGTATTTTTAATAATATCATCTATATCGATTTCATTACTACGAGCCCTTTCTAATAACTGTCCAGCGTACTCATCTTTAAATTTCTGATTTTCGAAACCAATGAACATTTGCAAAGATTTCTTTATAGCTATCAAGAAGATAAATTATTGTAATATAGTTAAAATGCCTAATAAATAAAAAATAAATAAAATCAAATATTTATTTCTTACTCTTTATACATACCTATGTTTTCATCTAAATAACGCATCATCGGATCCATTTGGTTTAAGACCTGTGTTACCAATTCTTCCAATGTCTCGTCTTCATGTGGAATTATTATATCAAGATGTACCTCCTTTTGAATTCCTTCATAATCCTGATACGTGTAGCAAAATTTTTTTGTTCTAAAATCTTCTAAAGCTTCAACCATCGTTCTTCTGTATTCAATTGAAACTTTGATGTTTACACCCCTAAATATATTTAATTTGTAATCAATTTTGTTAACAGCTGTTTAAAAAACAAAAATAAACGGAGATGTAAACATGGAACTTCTAAATTATAACGCGGTATTCCCATTGATGCGTTTTACTAGCATTCAAAGATATATCCATGGTTGAAATAGGCAACTATGGCATTTTTAAGAATTTTTCTTGTCACCAAGTGTAATGAAGTAATGCAATATACTATACAAGAATAAAAGGAAAAAAAATTAACGCGTGCTCTAAGTTATGGGTCGGAACGTATTTCGCATTCGAGCAATATCCAATTCTGTTTCCTTCTCGTTAAATGGAAGAACAAAACAGCTACTAACATTTCGAACATTTTCTGCATAATCAGATTACACAGTGCGACAAATGGAACGTCAGAATTTTTTCCGAATTTGAGTAATTCTTTGTATAGGTTTGGTTACGTCGGCAAATTGCTTCAAGGTAAATAAAGGTCCGAGCCCACTTGGATCCAATTTATTATGGTCCCATTGTGATACATGTTGTGAAAAAACTTTTACGTGGTGCAGTGATACAGACCCGAACCTAGAACTACCGGTTCTACTACTCTACTCACACTACTGACTAGACTACCGGGGGACTTAATTCTTTGTATAAAAAGTGTTATCGAACTGTATTTTATTTTTTCTTTTATAAGGAATTTATTAAAACACAATATATTCTATTTAGAAAAATTAGTAGATTTAAATCGAAAAAAAAATACTTATATAAAATAATTTTTGGAAAGGCTATTTCATTTATTTTTTTTGTATTTTTTTAATTCTCAATCATATTTTGAGAGTTTTTGTACAAACATCATGACAACAGAAATATCCGACACTCGAAATCATATACACATTATACAAGGAACAGCCATATCAAAGAACTTTTAGATCTTGTACCTTTAATATAACAACAAGAAAATGCAAGATCTACAAGTTTTACAATAATAATTTACTAAGAAGCGTGAATTGGGCTATTGTTTCACTTCTTTATCCAACTTGAAATTATAAATTTTCAGTACAAAAAAAAAATTTTTTTTACAAAGTTTACAATTATATTTTTTGGGCAAATAATGCCAAGATTTTTACAATGGATAGATATAATCACTCTTCTGTTGCCATAAAAAAATAAAATGCAACAATTTTTAGAAATATTTAAATGGAAAACTTCGTGTACTTCACATAATTTGTTAATATAAAATCA
This sequence comes from Dexiosoma caninum, assembly GCA_963924685.1. NCBI lineage: Eukaryota > Metazoa > Arthropoda > Insecta > Diptera > Tachinidae > Dexiosoma > Dexiosoma caninum. The sequence continues at coordinate 92,293,405 of OZ004725.1, forward strand.
TATTTGATCTTTAAATTTAAAATGACGTAAATGACAAAACCGCTATTGTTTTCGAAATTAGTTTTAGTTTTCACAGAAATATACTATCAGGGCAAATTATAGATTTCGCGTTCCTGCCTTTTGATCCGTGCCAATCGTAGTAAATTTAGTACTAAAATAATCAGACATAAATTCTACAGTTTTAGTGTTCTTAGTACCATTTTCGAATAATTGTTTTCCATACCTGAACACTGGTAAACACACAGTCTAGTGGTAAAATCATTGAGGAAAATAATTTTTTTAAACAAACTGAAAAATAAAATCTTTAAAAAAGCAACAAAACAGAAAATCTTTATTATAAAATATAAAAGAAATCGATAGAATAGATATGGAAGTGAGTTTAGAGCTATCTAATGAAGGCGTAAAACAAATAGATTGTAAGAATAAAGTGGATAAAAGTATGAAAGAATTGCAAGTTGTGGTCTTGCCAACAACAGCATCAGCAATAAGAGAATCAGCTAATAGTGCAGCAGCTATAAATAATACAAATCAAATGGGGGAAAATACGAGTGTAGCATCGCTCTCATCGAAAGCTTTAAAAAGATGCTTAAGTGTGCCAATACCCAGATCACAGCCACCGTCAAGAGAAGTATCGCCAGCTCCAGTTTTTAATATATTTGCACCTCGCGGTAGGCGATATTCTGCTAGTTATAGTCCTGCTAGAGGACTACCAGTTTCAAATATCACTGTAGGGGCAGTTACAGCAGGCACCATTGGACTTGGTAGTGCTGTTGGTTGTTTTAACGCTATTGTTGGAAGAACGGACCCTTCACGATGTGTCACTCCACGTATTTCTCAATTGAGGCAAGAAGAGTGTGCTGATGGCTTAAATATGCGTGAAGTAACCCATGAGCGTGAAGTACACTCAGCTTTACAAATATCCCAAAGCTGGGAAGATTTGTCTTTAGTGACTGAAAATTGGTCCTGCAAATTTTCAGATGAATTAACTAACCCCTTACAAGTCATGGTGGGTGCAGGTATGAGTAGCAGCAATAGCTGCTCCAGTCCTAGTCCAACAAATAATCGCACATTACGTCTTCCGTATGGTTTGTCTCCATCTCCTACACGTCGAAGTACATTTGCCACACGACGCTCAATGTCACCCATTGCTATTAGACCTTCTCAACTAGGTCCTGTTAAAAGAAAGTTTGAACTAGATGATGGTTCATCAAGTTCGTGGAGTTCTCTGTACTCGCAACCACCGACAAAGAAAATGTTTTGCGAAAGTCGTGGATCGTCGCCCATTTGTCAGTCACCATCAACTTCCATCTGTCCTAGTCCTGATTCGGGAACTGGTACTTATGATGGACGCATTACACCCAAATTGTTAATATCGAAATTGTGTACCAACAATACATCAAATTCAGCATGTTCATCACCAATGTCGGCTTCATCTTGCAGCGATGTTATTGAATCTACAGCTTCAGCTGTCAGTGCGCATTGCTCTTCATCCTCATCTTCCTCCTCTTCAACATCATCTAATTCATCACTACCTGCGTCTATAGTGTCAATAAATAGCGAGCCTATGATTATTGGTAGCAGCTTGGACGAAAGCGTCTCTATTGCCAACAAATTGGCTATGCCAAACATTCAAGATGAATCTACTTTAATGGATTTCATTAAACCTGATACTACTTCATCAGTGAACTTGGATGCTTGCACAAAAATGTTAGTAGAACCTTTAATCACCAGCACAGTCTCTTCAAATAATACATCCGTTATGTTGGGTGAAAAAATGTAAGCAGGTGATAAAAAGATATTAAATATACAAAATACATTAGAATTTAGTTAGCCTTTATTTAAAATTCATCATAATCTAAAAATTGTTAGCATGTGTGTTAACTTCCGAAGTTAAGATAGCAAATAATTTCAAAATAATTTTTTGTCATAAATCTGCATACACATTTCTACATTAAAAAAATTTTGTTGAAATTAGTTTAATCACTTGAACTTTTCTTTAAATGAAATGATCACTCTGTACAAGAATATATGGTTAATATATTATGGCATACATACACATACTTATAAAAAATATTTATTGATAAAATGTTTAACATTTAATTACTCTCATAAGAAGCTAACAAATGAAAGCCTATCAGTTACCAAATCTTATATTTGCAAAACTTAGACTGATTGTTTTTGGAAAAAATACATTTATTTTCTTGTTAATAAGCAGACACTAAGTTCCATTTCATTGGGTGGCAGGATTAGTGTCACAATTTATTTATTAATTTCTTAAATAAAGTTTTAGTTCAAAGTAAAAAATATAATTGAAATTTTTAATTAACCAATTGTTACCGAAATACTTATAGTATAACATTAAACATTTGCAGTCAGAAATATTGAGTTAAACAATTATGTTGGCCCCATTTGGTAAAAGAAGTTTTATTGCAGATGTTTTTAATTTGTTGCTGAGAATGGCACGGGAATATAAAGGGACATGTATAAATATTATAAAAAGAGTTGCAAAAAATGTTCATTGTCTAAATGTCGACTTTGTATTAAAATATGTATATCATTTCGCTATTTGTTACCTACATATTTATAACAAGAAAATTATTCTTTTTAGTTCTAAAATCTAATTTATATCTATAAAGTTAATTTTACGCAAAAAAAAAACTGATATGCTTTTATTAGCTACCACTTACATATTATATGTACACATTTAACCCATAACCTTAAAATAGTAACTTACATAAATCCTAAAAAGATACATAGTAATAAAAACTATACTTAATATTATTATAATTTGTTTAAATTTAGCGTAAATGTATAATATATATTTTCTATTAGTTTCTAGGTTAAGAAATTAAAAATTTCCCTTTGAATTGAAAAATCAATATTTTTATCCAAGTGTTGTACTTGAAAAGTTACACAGTTTGTTTTATATATGCCCACGAATTATTTTTTATTTTACCTAATTTTAGTTAGTTATGTATGCTAATTTATGTTAATATTAGAAATGTTATTTACTACGGTTCTTATTTTAGTAAACATCTCTTTAAACCATTATTAGAAAAAATGGAAAACACAAACAATATATGATGTTAATCAACTCCTAAAAAAATTGTTTTAATTTCTTTTTATGTAATGAAAAAAAAAAGATTCCGAGTGCTTTTACAAATTTCGACGATTTTTTTTTTAAATTTTAACTTTAAGAAAGTGTATATCGTTACATTAATATAGAAAAAACCTAATTAATTTTTCTTTGTAAATCAGGGTTTTTTTTAGTATGTCGTCGTCGTAGGATTAATTTGTTTAATGAAGTATTTTTTAAAGGCTGGTCACCTCATGAGATTTTACATATACCATTTTTTTATTTCTTGCTCTTAAATTTGCCTAAAAAATGAAGGCCGAAACATTGGAAATTTTTGCAAGACTACTCAATTGAGAAGTATTTTTATATCTTTAAAAAGCTGATTTTTATAAATTTAATGCTATTATGAAGTGGCTATGCTATTAGTGTCCTTGGATTATCTATTAAGAAAAAATTTTGCTTTAATAAAAGATTTATTAGAATTTAATATCTTATTCACATTAACGTAATTTAAGTTCTTAACTCGACTTAACCTACTCTTTCGTATTGTCACATGTATAACGAATTTTTGTTTAAATCGATACAGATAACTGGCATGTAATCATTTGCATTTGATAAGGATTACGATAACGTTTTCTTTCTCTGGGATTATGCAATTATGAGTTCAATGTGAAACACCGTGATAACACATGTCATAATATCAAACTAATAAATTCGATTAAGTTAATTCGTTATCGAACAGTATGTCTTGACCGCTGAAAAGCGCAGCTATGCTTCTTAGAATGATAGATTTTCACAATTTTCCAAAATTTCACCTTGAATAAATAACGATATTGAAACTGATATTATTTTTTTAAATCACATAATTTTAAATTAATTGCTAAAAAGTTATTACATTATTGATAATACTCACCAAAGGTTTACGAAACAAATTCTATTTGAAATTTTTTAGTTTATAAACAAAATTTGTGAGAAACCTCTATCGATTAATGCATAAAATTAAATTCACTTTTTATAACCGCCTCAACTTCAAATATAGCAAAAATTCTGAAACGGTAAATTTAGGAATAGATCATAAGGAAGGAAATATTCAGAAAATAATTTGAAAAATAAGAAAAAAATTTATAACACCCAAATCTCTTGGTTCTTAACATTTTGGGCTTTCGTTGCCATACTCACTTCAGAAGGCGTACAGTGCAGCTCTAGTTCGCACGTAAATGATGTGAACGCTTAAAACAGTCTGTTTTCTGATACGTATTAATGTCCATGCTACTTCACCAAAAGTCCAACTCTCCTTTACCACACCAGAGATGTAACCAGCAGAGTTGTAATACTTAAGCCCTACTCTATAACTTTACCACCTGTCTCTCTACACTTTCCAAAACGAAAGTAACAAACAATACCAGCATTGTTGGTTGGCATTTCATCAATTGCCAAAATAAATTTTAAAAATAAAAAAAAAAATATATTTGATACAATAAATAACTTGGAAAAAATATATAAAAAACAAATTTTCTTTAACATTCATCTGGAAATCTGGTGCCAAATTACAGCATTCGATATCGAACGAATTCTTATTTTAATAAAATTTCATTTGAAAGTTCGATTCGAATCGAAAGCCGTAATTAGGCCACTGTATTAAACTTAATTGCTTCAATAAAAAAGTTCATTGTTTAACGGCGTTGTTTAATTATCGTAAATGAAAATTTCATTTAAATATTTATGTACATAGATTTGTTGTATTTAAAATGAAAATGTCTCGTAAAATTGAGCTTACGAAAACCATTAATTTCGCGAAAAATTTCGTTATGTTTTGAAGTTATATAGTACGTATGTATAAAAAGCTTGAGACTATAAATCACATGATTTATAAAATTTAATTATGCTAAGAGCTGACTATTTTGATAGTTTTCATACAAAAATTATCGTAACGGACTCGTTTATAATGAAGTCTTGTTTGTAACGAACTATTTTTACGGTCCTACGAAGTAATTCCGTAAATTTTACCGCTTTTGTAACGAACTATTAAAAATATGTACAAATGGCAATGACCCTAATCGTGTTTGACGTGTTCGTCTCGGAAACGCGCCGTATTTAAAACAAATTGCATAGTAGTTGCCGAATATTAATTGTTATTGTTACGCCCATATTCTGAGAAACGTATTCCACTTAAAATTGGCGTTTTCAAACCACTATAATGTACTTGAGCGATTAGGTCTTTTTATTAAAACTGCACTTTAAATAGAAAATAAAATGATGCCTAATTTAAATTTCATGTTTTCTTTTTATTTTAAAGAAAATTTATAATCGGTTTTCCACAATTTTCGTTTAAAATATGAAATTTAAAAATTTGCTTTGGATTTCTCAATCGGCTGTCTCAGCTAAAGCGCAACTATTATTCGACTGTAGCGTTTACAAGTCAATGTCGCAACCATTATTATATTTTGTTATGACAAAACATTCATTCCTCAAACACAACTTAGAAAAACGCAAAACGCGAGCAAATCGCGCAATTTTCAGAACATGCTGATTTGCATTTTGAAATCGCTGCATTCGTCAGAACGTAGGCGTTACATTTTCAGTATATAGTAAACAACTAAAACACCAATTTTATTAAAACTATTGAAAAATACAGAAAATCCATTATCTGTACTTCCAAAAGTAACAAATTTTAATGAAATTGAATCGTTTTAAGTAAATATTTACATGTGAACATATTTGTAAATGTACAAAGTGATACAAAAAGTACAACTACATATGTACGTACAGAGTTAAAAGTTGATTTCGTTATGCATGTCACTAGGATTATTACTAACTTTTTTTAAAACGAACTTTAATGTACAATACATATTTTATTAGCCATAAAGGCCTCCTTTGTATTGATATTAACAAATAAATAAATAAAAAATGACTGCATTTAATTATGATTTTTCGTAAATACTGCAATAACAGATTTAGGCTTAAATCAAGGAAAGCGGACCCCAGAAAAGAAAAAGAAGCATGCCACCTGATAGAAAAATTAAATGATAAAATTTGCGGAAACCCTTTGTTCCGAGTTATAGGCCTTTGAACTTCCACTACAAGTTTGTGATAAAGCGTATATTTTTCATAGAAGGCGTCAATATGGGTATCATTTAAAAGCTGTTGAGATCTTACATTTTAAAAAATTGTTGAAAAGCTATTTACTAAAATTTATAATGGCGAATAAAATATGTACTTACGCCCGGCTATGCAAAAATTTTTTATTAAATTTAAATTTGCAACACTTTTTCTAGGTTTGTTTACGAGCATATATGTATGTATATTAACATATGCAGACAATGATATATCTGCATGGGTAATTAGCACAAACGAAATCGAATTAATTAAAAATTTTACAAACTTCTTAAAAATTATCTCAAAAGCTTAAAAACGATACCCATATTCGACGCAAAGTATACATTTCATTCATAAACTTTTACTGGAAATTCAAAGACCCATAACTCGGAAACGGAGAGTTTTTCCGCACATTTTTTTTTCATTTTTTCTAAACTTTCGTTGTTCCCAGATTTATTAAGTGAAAAATAAAACGCATATTTTTGTACATTTATGTGTGTTTATTTCTGTTAATTTTCTATTTCTTCATTCGTAAATATAATTTGAATATATTCTTTCTTTATTCTTAAGATTAAGAAAATACTTAAATGAAAAAATAATTTGTCCCAATATTGTAAGAGATGATAATAAGGAACGTCCTTTTTGTAGCTTCTTCTCTATATATATATTTTTTTTATATGGAAATTGTAGAAATGCTGGAGATTAGTAAACTCGAATTTTAGTATGACTGATTTTAAAAATATTGTTCTTTAATAATTATTATTTTTTCAATAAAACAGGGAGATGAAAATTCAGTAAGATTACATCATGATTTAGAATTCTTTTGTTTTTGGTGGTTTTAGTTGCTATATTTATGATTTTCATTTTTGAGAATAAAATTTTAAACAAAACTTTTAGTTTTTATATATATGTTCTCATTTATTTAATTTTATTTCTTATTTTCTTCTACTAATTTGTTCAATTTGCATCATAATTTGATTTGTTGTGTAAACTACAAAATATGACAAACAAAATCTTAATATGTAGTAAAAAAAAAACTATAGATACATATGTATATGTAAGTTGATAATTATAGATACAAAAAGTACTGCTATGTAAAACGTATTACATATTTATTGCCGATATCGAAAATATTCTATCAAACTTAGACAAGACCGAACTGTAGGCGAAAATATGAATTAAAGAAAAAGAAGTTCAACGATTATTCACTTCCAAAAAGATATATACATATACCGTACCACTTTACAGGCAAAAAATATTGCTCCGTACAACCGTTAATATAAGAAACTTTTGGAGTCATTAAAAAAAAATTTTTTTTAAAGAAGGTAGGGTTCGCCTTTTTAAACCTTTCTTTATATCTTTGGCATTTGCAGTCCGATCTTAAAGAATGATATACCAATGTTTTTGTCTCGAGAAGCCCAATATTCTGTATCACTAACCATTGATTTCCAGTATACCGTTCTAGTATTTATCCACCAGATATCTGTTTCTACCACCCTAATGTCAGAAAATTAAAGCTTGTAAAAAACAATAAAGTTTTGCTAAGTAATTCGATAATTCCAGTAGAAACATTTTAAAATTTTAATTATACTAAAAGAATTAAAAAATTAGGCTAAAATGAAGATGTTGGAAATTTTAATCAATCATATTTCGAGGTGATTGAAGTCTCCAGCTTAAAAGCCAAAGATATAAAGAAAAGTTTAAAAAGGCGACCCCCCATACCTTCGTCACAAAAATTTTTTTTATATATTACTGTCCAAAAATACTTTATATTAGGGTGTGCGCGGGAAATTTTTTTTTAAGTGCGGTCTAATTTGCATACTTATGTAAATAGAATTTTACTGTCAAACTTCTGACATAAAAATAGACAAGTAATTCTAATATATCGGCATTTCCACAGAAAGGTATACCGGGATCGAAAATTAATATATAAATCAACAAATAATTTTAAATGGAGTTTAGGTCACTTGCTATAAAAAATGGAAAAAAGAAAATTTAAGATATTTTCCCGTTCAAGATCTTGGAAATGCCCATATGAATGTTTGACAAACAGAATGTATGTATGTAGCCAAACTAACGATAAAGATGTTCTAAAGATGTTTACTAATTTGCGAATTCTAAGATAATTTAGATTTATGTGTTTTCTAATATTTTGTAGAGCTTTTTAATATGAGGTGGGCTGTGTTAATCTGTGTATTTTTACTGAAACTGGAGGAATATACGTATAGTATAGGAAATGAAAGTAATAAAATCTTTGTAATTATAATTACTGTTTCATTGTTTATTTAATTTAAAAGTAAAATTATATTTAAGAACTAAAAAATAGCAAAATATTATTGAATATGTATATAATATATTTTTATTATGGTAAGTTAAAAAAAAACTGTCTGTTTAGGACTTGGTGCGGGATAATGGATGAAATATCATAGGTATGTTGAATGCTGGATACTGTGTGTAATAATTTTATGGATTTGGAATGGTTTGCATTACATTAATTTTAAACTTTAATATCGGTTTTTTTTTCTTTTTAATATGAAAATTTGGCGAGAGTGTGATGATAATAAAACATAATATCCTATTATTAGTAGGATTCCCTGCGTATTAGAAAGTGGGCTGGCTTTTTGTGGTGTGGAGTAACAGCTTTTTGTAAAAATGTTGATTTAGATGATTGTTCACTAAGATTAAATTAGTATATATAAAGAGAACGCTACAAAAGAAAAAAATAATAACAAGAATATATGTAATACTCGTATGTATATAAATAAAGAAAAATTTTAATAGAGAAAAGTATGAAATTAAATTTTTCTGTACTAAAACTCGAAAAAAATTCATTTCTGAACTACAAAATGTTATATTGAATTTTCATCAGACTATCGAAATGATTATTTTCAAATGGCGTCTCCTCCCCTTTGCAGATACTATTATTTATAATAAATGATATACTATGTAAATATATTGGGGTGAATAAATTATATGAATGAAAAAAACACGTTGTTTTTTTTTATAGCAGTGTTGTAGCTTTTCGAGGAGACGTATTAAATTTTGAAGCTTCGTTTTTAGTAGCCATTTTTAGTAATTATTTTACTTCGCCGGTGCTACTCTATACCGACGGAGGGCCTGTGCCATCATGATGAGCCTCTGGATTGGATACATCTGAAGCGGAGGTTATGTAAAAAACACAATATTTTTACAGACAAAAATTAACGCAATTTTGTATTTAATAGAAATTTTTTTCTAAAATCAAGAGTTACTAGATTATATGTTCTTTGTTCCCTGCAGAGGGGCTATGTAAAAAACAAAATATTTTGCAGACAAAAATTTAAGCAATTTTGTATTTGATAGAAAAAACTTTTCTTGTCTTTGGAAAGAGCCATCACTAAAATAAAGAGTTACAAGAATAAATGTTATTTGTTCCCTGAAGTACCCGTGTTACCCATAATCTGACTATATTACACTTTACTTAAGAGAAAATTATTTTGCCAAAAAAAAACTTACCAAAACAAACTAAATTATGTTATCGATAATTTGTATTTGAACTATGCTGTCTTGTCTAAGCATGTTTGTTTTTTCTTCATATTCTTGAAGACATTCGGTTGCTTAGCTTGCTTTCTTATCTTTTGTGTTTTGTAGTATTAAAAAAATTAAGTTGTAATTTCTTTTTTTTATATTGTTTAGTTTTTTTTCTTGGTTTTATTTAAAGCAAAGAAGTTTGATTTAGTAAGGTTGATGTCTGGGCTGACGTCCTGTCCCTCTCTGCTTTCCAGATTGATACCCACCAGTTCCACCAACACCTTAAATAGAAAAGCATAGAATAAGGGAAAAGGTAAATCGAAGTGTAGCGATATTGATGTATATTTTAAATATAGTTAAAAGCTTCTACATAGTTTTAACTAATACAAAAATCCAACAATAATTTTTTTTTGACACCAAAATTACTTAAAAATTTTATGTGTATTTTAATTTTGACCGATTTCTTAACAAAAAAAAAATACTAAGAACTACTCATCGAATTTGTTTCAAAAATACCAATTGTTTCATAAATAGACTAATATGAATTGTTTTGAATAATTATTTATACTACCTCCTTTGGGACCACCTCTGGGCCCACCAGCACCACGATTACCACCACCACCGCCTCCACCACTACCGTAACCACCACCGCTACCACCATAGCCATCATAACCGCCAGCATAGCCATAATCTTTTTTTTTTATTATACAATTTGTTGGTTTAGGTGCGTGTTTTTTTAGTTTGGATATTCATTTCAATTTTTATATATAAATTTGATATTAATTTTCATTTAGTTTTTTTTTCAATGGTATTTTGTGTTAACACATTCATTTATGATTTTAATAAAGAAACATAAAAAAGCAAAAAAAAAAGAAAACAAAATAACATAAGAAATCTATATAAAATTACATTGAATTACTAGAAATTACTTTTTTTTAATAATTATTATTTATGTAAAAGAAAGAAAAATACGGTCAAAATCGTTTTACTCTATTTTATTATTATATTTAGATCAAAGTTTAATTTAAAGCAGTGAGAGGAACTTTAAGTCAATCAAAACACACATTTTACACATCTCTGTTAAAAAAGGGAGTTCGCGCATATACGCAACAAACCAAAAAGTTTGTAGTTATGTTAAGCGCATGCTACACGATTAATGTTCAGCTTCAATATTTGTCATTGTGTAAGTTATTTTATAAAAAATAGTCACAAATATTGAAGCTGAACATTGATCGTGCAGCATGCGCTTTAGCAAGAAATAATAAATGCCCAAGTTGGCTTATGTTAAGTTCATACGACTGTTCTTGTTTCATTGCGGCATTTCACTTTCACAATTTCCTTGTTTTTCATTTTTTATATATAAAGTTGAAGCTCGATTGTTCGTTTCGCACGGTACCAGCTTAGCACGGTTACTCGAAAAACACAGTTAATAGACGTTAAATAATAAACGACAAATTTTTCAGGCAATATTCGGCGTCTAAGAAAAATAATATACTGCAGTGCCAATCTATCAAATTACAGGGGTATTCACGATGGTGGGAGTAAAAATTTGATTTTTGCAAACTGCAACTGAGCCTATACATATGTGCACAACTGTTTTAGCTCGATTTTTTATAGCAAACCAATTAATAATATGAAGCAAATTGCAAATACGTACGTACATTGCGTTGTTAATAAAAACGATGCATTTTTGCACAGTTTACACTACACATCGTAAAACCACTTTGTGTTTATTTTAGGAATTTTTCTTTATTACCAACAAATTGAATTGTTAAATGATTTTCTTGAACGTTCGAAAAACAAAGAAAAAAAATATTTGTTCCTCAATTTGCGGTATTCGACATTTGTCGAAATTTCAACACAGTTCAGGAAAAATTTTGTCGGAATCGAATACCGAATCTGTCTTTAGTAAAATATGTAGTAGCAGCAAAACTTGTCCGATTTCCAAAAACGCTTATTGCAGTGTATTCAAACATAGCTTCATTGCACCACAGTACAAAAAATTTACAAAGTATTAACGCAGCAAATGGCGTAAATAACCCGGATCCCTCAGCAAGGTCCGCAAGGGCACCCCCCATTGCAAACAGTGATACAGCAAATTCAAAACCGTCTCCTCCTCATCACGACAAATTATGGAGAAATCATTATACGGTATACCCAATCTCCATGCGTGGAAATGTGACAATGGCCCGTCTGCACCGCCAACCCATCTGTAATTCCCCAAGTCTGCCGGTCCGCCCGGAGTGATAACGAAGCCAAGTCATCCTGGAAATGGAGCATTTGGTCTCATTCAACGATTCCTTCTGCGCAGTACCGTAGACGTACCGCTCCAGCCGCGTCATGCAGTATCCCATAGGAATTCCGACAAATCCATCGATGTGTCCATCGTGCTCCGGTCATCTCATCCAGAGACACCCGGCATTCATGACCCAAAATCGATGTCGTGTACACAACCGACAGCGATCTGATCGCAGCACTACATATCGGGATATACTCCCCATATATTCCATATTACATTTCAAACAATTTTTACACATCACGATACGCATTGAAAGCATAATTCTGTTCGATAAAAAATTCGACGTTCCAGAGAAATTTTTACACAATTTCCAGCTGATAATACAAATTTAACATTCGATAGTCGTTGTTCGGTACTCGTCGAATACTCTTACCTTGATGCTCCACGATGATCGTATCAAAAAAAATATTCATTATTCGTTATTCACTTGAAGTACACATTGAACTTTATTATGGTCGACATTGTTATAAGTATCGTGATTTCAAGCCAATCTACATATCATGCGGATTGCGGCAATTGTAATTTACTTCCTATAGTCGTCGTCCAGACTATGAAACACATATTAAACATATAATGAACAATTTAATGTTAGATGTGGGTGCTCTCAAACAATGAAAATGAAATAAAACATAATTGAAGTATTTTTTCGGTACAAGCAATTCTTTGCCTCTCTTCTTTCCATGTTAGCCAACAAATTGCTGAATATTTTGATGAATATAAAAAGCATTATGAAAATCGTCAATATTACACAGAGCGGATATGTGTGACTATTTTATGCAAACAAACGCACTCAAAGACAAATATTGATGCGTGTAGCATCCACTTAAGAGTACAACATTTGTCAAAAACTGCAGCCACACGTTCAACTTTTGCTTTCAAATTTTTTACACATACAGCTTCTCAAAATTCATATGGATTGATAGGTGTGACGTCGGCAGCACCCAATTTTTGACCAATTTAAAAGCAAATTCATTTATCACGATAGCTTTGCTGTTCATAAAAATAGGTACCAGCTGTTTTCTTGCACATAATTTGCAAGCAAACTCTCATCAAATTTTAAAAGTGAGTCTATTAGTAAAAAAAAAAAAAATGAGAGAATTTAAAAATTAGAATGGCAAATATTGAACGTCTAACCTCCATGTAACATACATATGTATTTCTTTTGATACGGTGTACCATAACCAATCAAAAAGTGAATTATGCAGCACTTTTTGTCAGGTTGTTATAGGTTTGGCGCATATGGCACAAACTCTGAATGGAAAAAAGCAAAAAGGGTTTACATGAAGTTTTCTGAAAATACACCTCATAATTTTCTTTTCTATTTTCTCCACAGGCACATGTTCTGAGTAAAAAATTTAAAACTTTATGAAATTTCGTGCAATAAATAAAAATTTAATACCCGGTGTTTGAAAATGAAATATCTTGTTTTGTGATGCATATAAAATTTTTTGTCAGAAGTTGCTTTTCTTGCTCCATATTCATAATAGAAACAGATGTGTAATTTTTATGTTATGAAGGGATTTGGCAATTTTTTTTCCATTCGACTGCATTTGGCTCAACACTCGTTCCATTATTTTATTTTTGGAAAATGGGCAGAGCATCGCCACTCTGTTTTCCATCGGTTTTTTTATTTTTATATATTTGCAAATACATTGCATCCCTTTAACTACTTGCAGGAATAAAAGTTTAAAAGTGGACTTCAGCTGTCCGATATGAAAAATTATATTTTTAGTTTTTAATTAATTTTTCTGAATATTTGTTCTCACATTAATTTCTTTGAGTGGAAAGATATTAGACAACACTGCTAGACTTTTCGAACATAATTTTTCAATGTGTGTGAGAAATTTCAATAGATTTGCTAAGCAGGAAAAATATGTTGTCCATGACGTCACCACTGATGTCCACTTTTCAAAATTAGTTTGCTATAAGCAGTCAGGGAAGCGATATGAGTGCAACATTTCCAAAAAAAAATTTATAAGAACGAAAACTATATTTCTTTTATGTATATGTATATGTCTACTGTTCGGAAATGCATCATTGCACTGCATCTGATGTGCAACAATGGAAGAGTAAGTAATCAATTTCTTATAATTTTTTTATAGTACAAAGATGTTTATTTAATTTAAATTGCTTTTATTATAAATAAAATGTCACGTCAAAATAAAATTCCCTTATCGTGTATCATTTTTCCTGCGAGTTTTTCCACTTTTCACTTTAATTTATTTTTTTGGTTTTTCTTTAGTTATCACGATCAGCTATTATAGTGCAAACATACATAAATAATAAATAAAATGCAAACCAACAGACTCAATTTTGGAGTCAAAGTATTTTATATAAATTTTTGGATTACTCTTATTTATATTAATTTTATTATTTAAATGCTATCTTTTGCACACTTTTGTTAGTTCTTGCATTCAGGTACTTTTATTGCTCAAATGCAATACTTTTTATGCGGATGACGGAATTAACTGGCCCGGAATATTAAAAAAAAAAACCATTTTAACACTTAAGACATGTAAACCCACGAATTTTTACTTCTGTATTAAAAGTTAAATTGGTTTGCGCGATGCGCATCAGCATTGCAAACTAATCACCGATGCAGCGTATTTGCAAATGAATATAAATATTGGACAATAAATTAATAAATAAGGTATTATTGATTTAAGGGGCGTCGTCGCACTGCCATCAAATCGGGAACTGCACATCAAATCGTTTCATAAATGTCCGAGTTCTGAAGGAACTGATTCACAAAAATACAAGAAGTTTTAAGTAACAAACATACAAATGTCCACATTTATAATGTCGATTTGTACAACATATGGCATAACTATCACATATCGAGCCTTTGGTGCAATACCATCGTAATTCAAAAAATCGTGAACTGAGAAAAATGCATTTGAAGTTTTGAGCCATCTTTTTGATGGTATTTTCGTTTACTAAAGTTCTTTTTTTTTTACAAGTTTTTAAATAAAGAGGCATGTTTTGTAATGTTTTCTGTTTACAAATTTCTTGTCATAAAGGAAATATTTCATTATTGCAAATAAATATTGTTGGATATAGCTGGAGGCAATAGACATTTGTAGCTGTAGAATCTGAACAGTTAGAGATAGAATCATAATCTTTTTTCCTTTAGATAAATATTTCCCCAAAGATCATTTCTGCATACCCAGCTCAAAAATTCAAATTTTGGGTTGCTGCGGTATTGCACCAAAGGCTCGATATGGCTTGTGTCAATAATAATAAATATTTTGGAGGGTAAACATCTTGTCGTCATTATAATTCAGTGTTCGATAGACACCAAAGTGTAAATACACATTTTTTTCAATCTATATAATAATATGCATCAACTCAAAGAACTTGTGAACACATGCTCATTGTATTGCAAATAGGCCAAAATAAAAGTAAATACATTCAGGTATGTGATGGAAATCGATCGATTTGAAAAGTAAATCGTCTTTTGAAATCGACAGTAGTGTGATTAATTTCGATCGATTTCATATTCCATAATTGTTTCGTTTCCACATATCTTCTCTAAATACAACTGTATAAAATCTAATAATACAACTGTAAAATATGTAAACATATGTGAGTGACGTTTGTAAAATATTTAAACAAAATAAAATTTGTATCAACATATTTTATCATTTTTATTTATAAAATGCCTTTTTTGCTGCGGTTTCGCTAATTCTCTTGGAAGAAAATAATAGGATGAATAGCGAAAATATTCTAAGAAAACGTTTAAGAGATAAATCGGATCCCTTAAATTTGCCAGATGAAATGTGGGTATTTAAATTTTACTTCTATATTAACTAGTATTTATTTAAATAGATTTGTTGAATATTTTCGTTTAAATAAGGACGGATTTATAATTGTTTATTTATTTTTTTACTTTTTTTGTATATTTCCTTACATTTTGTTCAAGTAAAATTAAACGATTTGAAAACGAATTTAAACTGGCATTATCGACATACCGTCACATGTTAAAAACTTCTTTTTTTCATTAAACAAGATGGAACATGAACTTGTCACATATAAATTCATCACACTATTTGTCGATTTCAAAACGTTTTAACGCCGAACCCGATTTTCATCAGAGGGATCTTTATATTAGCGCAGTAAGAAACAATAATTTTGACAGGTTTGGTTATAAAAATTTGAGTTTACAATTAATGTAATAATTTCATCTGAATTTTTAAATACAATAGTTAGGTTAGGTCGGCAGGTTATTGGATGTAAAGGTAAAGAAAGGTCCCAGCTCACTTAGGTCCAATTTATTATGGTCCCATTGTGATATCTATTGTGGAAAACTTTCCCATGTTGTAGCGATACAGACCAGAGTACCTGTTACGAATCGAACCTAGAACTCCCAACTGATAAACTAGCACACTACTCACTAGACTACTACCGGGGTATCCTAAATACAATAACTTCAAAGTGAGTATCGAAATCGAACAATAATTTTTTAAATCTATCATATAATAACTTATGCCCAGTTTTTGACTTGGTATTTAAGTACGTATTTACTTAATTTTCATTTAAATTGTATTTAAATACAGCTTTAGTTTTTCAGTGCTAATAAAATGTGCGTATTTATATACGATGAAAGTATGGGTAGTTTTTCAACACAACATGAATGGCATTCATGTGGTACAAAAATATTTTAAAAGTAATAAAAAGTTTTTCATTGTCTATACTGTAATATATGTAACTTTTGTGGCCGTATATATGAAATTAAACAAAAATAACTTTTTGCCTGACCACATGATATTTATGCAAAACAAAAACAAATAGTGGAAATCATATGCTAACTTAAATACGCGACATTGGCTATTTAAATACTAATTAAATATCATAAATTAATTAATAATTAAATATCAAAAAATGCATAATACTGCTTTGAAACTTTCTTTTTTTAAACTTTCTTTCTCTTCTACACACTCAAGTTTACTGACAATTTTGATAAACCTTTATTACAGATTTATACAGCTGTACAAATCCATCTATCCTCTATAGCTACATATACAATTACAAAATATAAACGACAAATGAAGGACAAGGCAACTTTGCGAAACAATGCTAGTACAATAGTCTACCAGTCTAATTAAAAAAATTTTCGAATGGTAAAAGGAAAAGCATTATAATTCTATTTGTCCGTTAAGAATTAAATTGGTGTTAGATTCTTGTAAATCAATGAAATATACAAAATTATGTTATTGATTGATTTATAATTTCAATAAAAAAAATCTGTGAAATTGTTATGAGGAAAACAAGTAAATTGTATGTATGTTCACTTAACGTTGAGAAGCAGGAAGAAAATTGGTCGGATCATCACTAAACTTACAAGAAAACATGAGAAATCAAAAGTTTTTTAGGGTTTTTTTTTCTTTTATTTGCTCTTTTTTAATTACATAAGGCTTCTTTCATAAGATAAAAACAATTATAATTTAAGCTATGGTGTTCTGAAATTAATTCTTTTCATTCTTCCAATAAACAAAATAACGTGTTTAATTTTGTGTACAAAATTAAATATGAATACATACATTATTTTTGTATATAATTAGCTTTAATGAATGATTGTATTAGGCGGGGGCGCAAAGCGGCGCACACTTATAATTTCTTTTGCAATATATTAAAAACATTACATAAATAAAAAGAATCATAATTTGAATTGGCTTAAATTTTTCTCATGTTTCTACAATGTATTTTTAAATATACATATATATATATATTTATATTTTTTAATTTTTACTCGACTTACAAAATTTGCGTTTTTTACCTTATTTTCCACACAACAATTTCAGCGTCTTTAAATGATTTTTAAGATAATCAACGTTTAACATTTTTGCGAAAGTTATTTAAATGTTTGTTTCACATTATAAAATTTGATTTTGGATTCGTTTGCCAAAAATTATTTTGTGTGTTTTAATGTCTCACCTCACCGCAATAAAAAGGGGATTGGATTTTGTATGTAAGTATAACATTTATATGTTTTATACAAAAATATTTCAAGATTTTTATAAGATTTTTTTTTAAGAAAAACAAAAACAAATTTACTATTATTTTAAAGGGTTTTCTTTTTTTCATTTAACTTTAAACTGTTAAAAAAAAATACTAAAACTAAAAATGTGAATTTTAATATTAAAATAGAATTCAAAAAAATTATGTTTAAACTACTACATAAAAAAGTTATACTAAAAAATACAATTAAAATTATTAATTATAGAAAAAATTATTATTAACCACAAAAACCAGGTTTAAAAAAAATTAAAGACATAAATAAGCAAAAAAAATATTGAAAATCAAATTAAAAAAACTTCAAAGATTATAAAATTTCAAAAATAAAAAATGGTGTGTGAGGCGAAACATTTGAAAATTCGGTATTACATAGTATTTTTTTAAAGGTTTTCTTTAAAATAATATTTTAAAATAATAATAAAAGATAACTAATTATATATGTATGTTTTAAACTATAAAAAATTATGAATTGGGCAAATAATAATGATTTAAGAACATAATCGTAGCACAAAGATACTTGAAAATATTAATAAAGACTTTTTCATGAATATTTCTCGATTAATAATAAGAAAATTTTTCAGGAATATATCGTGATTAATAGTTCAAAAATATATTTGTACCGTTTTCTTTTCTTACTTAAATTTAAAGATATATTAATGTAAAAACATTGAGAAACATGCAAGTGGTTAATAAAATATGTAAAGTATATATCTTTTTTTGTAATAAAAAAATAAAGTATTTGTAACATAATTGGATAAATATATATAATTGAATTTTTTTTTTAATTTAATAAAAATATAATATACATATTCATAATAAAAGTATGTTAATTAAAATGCTTAAAGTTTTAGAAAATTACACGCTACACAAACAGAAACATTTAAGTTTAGAAATTAAAAGAATTTCATAAACAATTTATTTTACGTTCATAAATTGTCATTTAAATGTTTTTTATCTTATTGCTTGTGATTTGACAAAAACAATTTTTTTCTTCTTTAATTTCTTTCACTTAATATCTTTCGCATCTTGTTCGAGCAGTGATCGTATAATGAGTACAGAAAAATAATGGTTTTAAAAAATTGTTTCAAATCTTGTTTAAAATTGTTTCATTTGAAGTCATTAACATTGTTATAATTAAAAATTGACGAAGTGTGTTTTATTACGAAAAAATTTTAAAATAAAATAAAAATGTATAAACGCCGCATTTACGCGCAAAAATTACTGTATTAAAAGTATTTCGAAAACTCTAGCTGATGTTGAAAAACAGTTATTTATTATTTCGCTGTTGGAAAAAATGCTAAAACATATAAATAATTGAGAAGAAAAAACAAGTACTTGTAAATTAATTTTTATTGCGTGTTAAAATTGTCCGAAGGCAAATAAAAGATCACCCTAAATATACATAAATAAATATTTATATATGTACACATCAATCGCATATTTATTAATGTATAAAGGGAATTTAAAAAAATTAATTTAGAGAACTTCTACTACTTCATCATGAAAGAAACTTTTTTTTAAAATGCAGTTTTAATTAGAATTTCCCGGTTTAATTTTATATCGGGAAGAGATCTAGCATTTGATATAAAAATAAAAACAAAACAAGAGACGTATTGCACGTTATAATAACAATTAATGGTATTCAAAAGCGTGTTTCCAACTAACTAATATCGAAATGTTCCTTTCACAAATCGTTCTTTGACCCCTGCAGTTATCCTTCTAAATTAATCTACTCAATTATAAATATTTTAAGGTTAGACAAATTCTTTTTGGAATAAATACAAATATGTATTCATTGCTTCATTTTCATGATGTTCTGCTATTTTGGCTAACCTCAAAAATATTATTGGAAGTTTTTTTTTTGTATAAAATGTTTGTAAATGTATCATAATGATTAAAAATACTGCATATTAAAAATATATGCAAATATTATTTCTTAGTATATCAAATTCTATATCTCATTTTTGTTTTCATAGTCATAAAAAAATTTATAACTTATTTTTTGTTTTCATTCCACCACTCTCTTTTTCTTGAGCGGTGAACGAATATAAATACGTCTATATTATTATATAAGGTTTTGTTTTTTATTTGACTTTAAGCCAAATTAATTATTAATAATAAATATTTATAAAATAAATAACTATGTATTACGGAGGAGAAATTTGGCCGGTTGTGGTTGTATTACTTCAATTTGTTTCATCTTCAACGAATAAAGGTAAAAAGTAGATGTGAGGTATTAATGTTGAGTACCGAATAGATTTTTGAAAAATGTAACATGAATGCATACAATTTTGAGCCTACTTTAAGAAATAATTAGAAAGCTACAAGCTTATCGACATTTTAAAAATTTACTTTGTTATTGAAATTACAATTTTTTGACCTTCTGATAGTTTAAAACTTCTGAAATTGTTAACAACTTAAAAAAATATGTACATATCGCTCAGGTATTACTCAAAAACCGTCATAACTCCAAAAAAGCTACTATTACAAAAAAAACCGATTGAAATTTGCATACAGTTCAATGAAGAAATAAAATAATAACGGAATTCATGGTTCGTAGTAAAGACCTTTTGGATCCTGTAGATTTAGTAGAACAACAAAATGCATTTATTTACTAAAGCTACAATATTAAAAATTTTTACAATAGTAATTTACTACGGACTATGAGTTCCGCTAATATCTCTCTTTCAAGACGTATGTACAGGGTAGCACAAAAGGAGCTATATTTTTTTGAATTCTTTATAACTTTTTTAATTATTATTTGTTCTTTGTTTTTTTTTCAGCATTTTATGAAGATGACTTGGGGAATTAATTATTAAACATTCGAAATGAAATCATGGCCATTACATCCGAAATTTTGCAAAAAGTTATGGAAAATATGCTAAAAAGAGCATGTATGTGCGAAGCAGAAAATGGGCATTACTTACAGGATATCATTTTTGAAAGCTAATTGCAAAAAATTCCCCAATAATATACTGTATTTAATAAAAAAATTATAGGAATCGCATAAATAAAAAAGTTATAAACCATTTAAACCATATAGCTCCTTTTGTGCCGCCCTGTACAAGGAAGGTAGGTATTTGCTTTTTTCTCGATTTTTAGACAACTATTTGGTAGCGCAAAAAGTAATTTTAGTTTTAACGGTATGTGAGTAAATGACTAATGTACACGTAATCTATACGAATTTATCGTATTGCGTACGAATTTTATCAGCGATCGTCATTTTCATAAATGCTTGCGTCAATTTATCGCAATTGAATCAATCAATGCAATATGCATATAATATGAAACAGTTTGGCACAATGAGGTAAGAATTTTTAAGATGGAATAACGCAATGTTTAATGAGCATAAATGATCTGCATACAACACAGCCTTCAGTTTATTATATCTAAGGAGCAAATTAATTTCACTTTCCGAGTGCTTGAAATATGCAAATTCCAATTTTGGTTTATAATGAACATTATATTAACCTATGACTGGCAAATCCTTGCTAAAAAATTGCACGTTTGGTTTTGTTAAAAACTTTTTAGTTTTTCCTGATTTAATTTCCTTATTATTTTAACTGCTTAGTTTTGCTGGCATTCGATTAAAATAACTACTAATATACGTTAACTTCTTTTGTTGCACTTTGTTCCAGTTACTTCTACTTATGCATCGTTCTTGCTAATATTGATACGTAAACTTTTTTCATCAACACTCACTCTCACACATACCTAAAAACACACACGCTTCGTCAGTTTTCTTCTTAATTGTTTGATTGATTAGGTTCAATATATTAAAGATATTTTTTTAATATAAAACGTTTTACTTTTTTGTATCTTTAAGTTAATGGTAGTTGTTTAATTAATTTATGATTTTTATTTTAACTTTTTTTTAATGAATTTTAAGCAACATTGAAACTAATTTATAATTTTCTTCTTATCTTGTACCAAATGAAAAAAAGAAAATATGTATGAAGAAAACGTTGTTATATATGTATCTATTTTTAAAGTATAATAAAATTTATTAATAATAATTATTATAATAACTTTTGTTATTGAAACGAATAAAACTCTAAT
Source organism: Dexiosoma caninum (assembly GCA_963924685.1). Classification (NCBI taxonomy): domain Eukaryota; kingdom Metazoa; phylum Arthropoda; class Insecta; order Diptera; family Tachinidae; genus Dexiosoma; species Dexiosoma caninum. Next base: position 92,315,460 of record OZ004725.1, read on the forward strand.
AATAGAAAAAAATTAAGCTGTCTAAAATTTGTTTTTGTTTTTCTTCAAAATCAAACAAAAATATATGTATATAAATTTGTTTTTGTTTTTCTTCAAAATCAAACAAAAATATATGTATATACACATACGTTTATATGTATATTAAGATGTTTAAAAAATTACGTAAATCAATATTATCAAAAAATAACAGTAATCATGATTTGCCATTGAAGTTTTCTTAATGGTCTATGTCTATTGTCACAAGTCTGATTTTTATATTATTCAATTGAAGTTGGTGTGTCTATTGTGTTCTTTTGTATGTTTAATGAGGTTAATTTTTTTTAATATCGTTGCATAATTTTCTATATTGTATGTTCCTTGAAACACCTACTTGAATTGTTGATAATTACTATTATTTTTGTGATAATTAGATGGCGTGTTATTGTAAAAATTAGAATTTTGTGTAGGGTTACTATTATTATAATTATTTTGGTATTTACCATAACCATAATCGTATCCGTTGAAAAATCCACCGCTGTAGTAATCACCGTAACCGGCGTCATAGCCATAACCGCCATAGGGATATGCACCAGGGCCCGACCATTGATGAGAATAACCTACAACAAAAACATATTTTAAGGGTACTATACGTTTCTTCAGAAATAATAACTATAAAAGAGAGATACTACGGTAAAAACAAAAATTTCAACTGAAATTAGGTTGCCAAATTTTGATTTTTATTCGATTAAAATATAATTTAGTCATTTACATGCGACATAGTTTAAGGCTTCCGCTAATTCCTTTAATATTCAAAATGTAATTAAGCTACCGAAAAATATCGTGCGACATCGCGGATCAGGCAGTAAGACTCTATGGTAATTTTTAAAAGAAATAACACAACATAACATGGGGCATAGAGCACTCTTGTCCAAACTTATTGCTTTTGGTTCGGCGATAACTTCTCTCGATTTATATCGAGCTTTCTCAGGGATCGCGCTATAAGAGTTGTTATAGACGGGATCTCATCTAACGAGTTCAAGATCAATTCAGGGGTACCACAAGGCTCTATTCTTTCTCCTACCCTATTTCTTATTTTTCTTAATGACCTCCTATGTCATACCTCAAACCCTATCCACTCTTTCGCAGATGACAGCAGTATCTACCATTCATATTCATTTGATCGTAGGCCGACATCAACTATGATCGCGGCGACGCGGCAGAATATGAATGATTCGCTAACAGGTGACCTCACGAGAATATTGGAATGGGGTCACGCGAACAGGGTCGATTTCAATTCCCAAAAGACCCAATGCTGCATGCTAACAAACCGCCGTATGCACGATCACGCTGCCTCATCTGTAAAAATGGGTGGCATAAACATTGAGGAATCAGAAGCTCTTGATGTTCTTGGCATGAAAATTCAGTGTGATGTCCGATGGACTGAGCACATTTTTCAGGTCTCCAAGGAAGCATTCAAGTGCCTAGGCTTTTTAAGGCGGTGTAAGACATACTTCACCCCATCTGATCTCCTCACTATTTATACCGCCTACATCCGACCGAAAATGGAATACAACTGTGTGGGCCGGTGCTTCAAAGACTATTTTGAAGTTACTCGACCGTGTACAAGAAAGGGCGAAGAAACTCATAGGAGACAGTAGGGTAGCCAACTCTATTGACTCTCTTGAGCATCGTCGCAACGTGGGGTGCGTTTCGTTGTTCTATCGTTACTATAATGGGATGTGTTCTAATGAAATCAGGGAACTTGTTCCCGAAACCCGGTTATTCGCTCCCACGACGCGATCATCATTAAGAGCGCATCCATTTGTGGTCGATTTGAGGGCGACTCGCACTACGCATTACAGGGAAAATTCGTTTTTTGGCCGAACGACACGTATGTGGAATAGACTACCCGCAGAGGTGTTTCCTGTCACTTTTAGCATGGGAAGATTTAAATCAAATGTCAATAAACACTACTCCCTCTATCCTCCTTCCCATAACCTAATTTCCTAGTTCCAGCACAATGCATCGCATGTGTAGGTGTCATCCTCTGTGTGCCGGTCCAAGCCAAAAAAAAAAATATGCATTTTGAAGCTATTGTGGTGCACAATACCAAATTAGTCATCTTAAGCTGCTATATATACCACAATCGGTGCACTGGCCTTAATTCAGGCATTTATTTTAAACATGTTTTTTACATCGTAAAGTACCAGAGATCAGCATCGAGTCGTGTTTTCGCTACTCATAGTGATTTATCAAATTATAAGCATAAGTGAGTAGGGGTCATTACAATTCAACTACTCATACTCACAATAACTTCGATTTATGAGTTTAAGTATCAACTCAACAAACACGAAGGCTTGATTTCAAATTGAGAAATTCATTTAGTCTCAACATATGTTCAAGCGTTATTCTCAAACGTTTTTCAAATGCAGATTGTAATAAAATGTGGAAAACAAATGAAATACAATTTCCGGTTTGTACTCTATTATTTCTTCACTTCGCTTTTTATTTTTTGTTATTCACGTTATTTATAATAAATATTTCTTACTCAGAAACACATGGTTTTTCCACAGGAAAAAAATACTATTCTTTCTAAATCGTTTATAAATTTTTTTTTTATCTAGGACCAGCACTCGGGAGATGACTCCTACTCATGCGAAGCATTGTGCTGGAACTATAGGAAAGGGATAGTAGGAGAAACGACAGGAGGTGAACCTTAATTAATTATTTTGCAGCTATGCTTCCTTTCGCACGTTCTTTTCAAACCACGTAATTTTTGCGAAATTGATTTTTGGGGTTTTTATGCATTCTTATTTGAAAAAAAAAAATTAAATTTCCTAAACACTATACAAAATAGAATGAATTTTATATTTAAAGTTGGAACTATACGCCTCACCCACGAAATTTTTTGTTTTTAATACAAAACAAAATAAGGAAAGTGTTACAGGCCAATAGGAGCCGCTCTCAAAGTCCGTAACTTTAACACCCATATTAAAACAAGTTCATTTTATTTCATTTTCCAAAAAAAACTAAATTATTGCCGCTTACGTGAAGAAACACGTCGAAATATTATTCGCTAATTTAGTACTTACCAATTACTTCAATATTACACTTAAGAACTTTAATATAACCTTATTTTAACAGCACCTAAAAAAAAAAGTCGATTACTCCAATTGACAGCCCGAATAACTCGCAAAAATAAAACAGTTCAAAGCCACCAAAGCGGAAAACCATTAGATAATGTTAGTTCCGTTATTATTATTTTGTTAGTTAAAAAAAAAACTACTATAATCGCACTTACTGTACTCTATTGTACACAAGTGTAATATGTGAATTGATTTTCGTGTACGAGTACACTAAAAGAACACAAACTAAATTACCTAAATATTTTTTATGCAATGCGAGTCGAAATGAATTACGATTATTTATATATATATACATATATTTATATATATATACATATATTTATATATATATACATATATATATATATAGATATGTATACTTGTTGTCGGTGGACAAATTATTGCAAAAATTCAGGGTTTTATAAAAATTAAAAAAAAAAAAAAAAAGTCATGTCAGCGAATTTTTCACAAACTATTGCATCGTAAAAGTATGTTGGTAACGTTGTAATAAGAAACGCTACTTTTTAATATAATTAAACACACAAAACAAACAAACAAAGTATAACATAATAAACATAAAAAAAAAAATATGAATGCAAGCGAAAATTCTGACTCTGATTCGACATTCGTAGAACAATGAGAAATATTACAAATATGGTGAAAAGACTTAACGGAACTCGGGAGGTTGCTTAGGATGGCTTACAATCCGAGTTACAAGAAAGCTATTAGGAAGGCGACATCGGAGTTCTGGAAAAGCTTTTGTTCTAATATCGAGAACACAAGGAAACCAGTCAGACTGAGCAAACTCCCGGCTGAAGAGAAACATTGCCCTTTGGATATAAGAAGTCAATATGGTACTAGGACTTTCTAAAGGGGGGATTGGAGGGGGCTGGCATCATGCTGCAGATGTGGAGATAGATGTAAATCATGAGGGTACGATAGTATCATGTCCAGGATGCTTTAGATCCTGAAGCGTGCGATAACAAGATAAATTGCAAGATGGTGTACATTTGGTACATGTAAAATTTTTCGCATAGAAAAAATAATGTCTGTTGAGCAACATTCGTGGTCGCGGCGCCCATTTGGCTGATATTTTGTTCCATACATAATTGAGTAATACCAATATATCATAATAAAATAAAATTACAATAATTTCCTAAATAGTTTGTGCTTTATTCAAAATCAACATCGGCCCTTGAAATTTAACCACCCTTTATTTATATTCATGATTGTAATGTTGTATTTATTTATTCATTTATTCAGAGTAATATGAAAGCTCACGGGCGAATTAAATATATTTCAAGAGTAAATAAAATTCCTGAATAATGAATTAGGGAAAGAAAAATAAGAATCTTAACCATCTAATTATATCGTAGAGAATATTTAATTAGATTATATTTAATTTATATAAAAATTTTTATATAAAGTAGAAATAGAGATATTCTTAGTATTATTTTGATATGTATATGTATACACATAAAAAAGATCGGTGCTCGGTAAAAATTTCGCCGAACTCCGTTACCGAACTTGAACGTTCGGTCGGACAATAGAAAATTATAGTTCACTAAAAAAAAAATTCTTCCAAATAATTGAGTATTGGTCGTGTTTGCAGTTTTGAAGTGGAGGTTTAAACATCGAAAAATTACCATAAAATAATGAATAATAAAAAGTGGTAATCTTATGTATATTTTTTCTTTTTATTTGTTATTAATATTAAAATACTTTCTATATACATATTATAAAATAATTATATGTACTTATCATGAGCCTACCAAATCTTACAAAATTTATTAATTATCACGAACATTTTACATTTTGTCAGCTGTTTTTTTAATATTTCAAGTAAACCCCTCTCTACAAGGCATACTACAAACATAACACAACATAAAAGGCACAAGACTACACAAGCGGGTTGACAAACATACTTTTTTCATTTGCACACAGACTACAAAAAACTAATTTGGAAAAGTATAAATTTTTCCGATTATTTTTTATTATGAACCAGTTGAAAAATACGAACGTATGTTTATGTGCAAAAGATATGTTAGTTTACCGCTATTTTCCAAATGAAAAGATTTTTAGAAAAAACTTTAAGAAATTCTATTGAAAGCTTTTACGATAGGGTTGAGTGGGCGCAGGAGATGAACAGCTGATTGGAGAACATAATGTCCTTGCAAAAGCTTTGATAAATAACAGTTGAAAATATATCAAAAAGTTCACATTTTTACGTTAAAAACACGAATCTTTATAAAGCTGTCAGTATAAATTTACATACATTAGAATGTGTTTTTTTTATATATATCGCACCCTAAATACAAAAGCGGCACAACTCAAAATTCTCAAATTTTCAGGAGGCAAAAAACTGTTTATGCAAAAATGATTGTAATATTTAAAATAAAATTGGTTCCATTATGAAGAAGAAGTTACACATATTATGTGTAACAAAAGTAATCAGCACTTCTTGAGAACATTGACGCAACTAAAAATAGGTCTTTTTAGTCGATCGTGCGTAAGCAATGCAATTAACATAAAAACAGACATAACGGTATTTTTCCAGTTAAAGAAAACAGTGATGAGAAAGAAATTTTTGAAGTAGTTAGAGATGTGTACTGTGAATTATTTTACGGAAAAAAGTACATTTTGGAAAATTTTGAGTTGTGTCACTTTTGTATTTAGGGTGCGATATATATTTTAATGCTTTTTTTTTCTTTTTTTATTAGTTTTGCTTTATTTTAATTAAATAAATGCATTTATTTTAGAAGTTAACATTTTTTTAATAAACCTTTTCCAGCAACAACTTTAGTGTCGCAACAGCCTAAATTTCTATTGGTTGTGTTAACAGAGATTGCAGTGTAACCATATATATTTTTAAGTATAAAGTATGCCTTTTAATGAGATCATTCTCATAAAAAATTAATACAGTTGAACCTCGGTTATCCGATTACATCTATTAACCGGCTGCTTGCTTTGTTTTATAATCATCACTATTTTCCATGTTTCATTATTATACCTCTCTATCGACCGTCGTTGATTACCTCTATTATCCATGCAAACATAATTTTCTTTTTTATGTATGTATGTACATAGTACGTACGCACATATGTTTATGTAATTTTTCATTATACAAGTGATATTTGATCTTGTATCTCTTGATTTCAATTATGTCTCGTTAAAATATTGAATCATCCAAAAGAGAAGTTCTTTATAAAGTCAAAATTGTTTTAATTGACAACTATTGTAAAAACATCGCGATTAAATTGTTTGAAAAATATTGTACTTTTTATACAACCTCTATAATCCGTGCTAAGCCCGGTCCCGTTCGAACCGAATATTCGAGGTTCAACTGTAATGAAAATTATTTTCAATTATTGCCCTATAAATTTTTGTGTATGACATATTGGTAATTCTTATTGGGCAGTAAACAAAACAGCAAGTGTGTGAGCGTAGTTTTTTATTTTTTTCGTATAATGCGTACGTTTCGACATTTTTAAAATGAAATTTCACTTTCTTGTGCACTCAAACAAAAAATTTTCAAGAAGGTACATTTATCTGTAAATGCTATACAATTTTTTGTTTGCTGCTTTTTATCTTGAACCAGCACTCAGGAGATGACACCTACACATGCGGTGCATTGTGCTGGAACTAGAGGAAAGGGATAGTAAAGAAATAACACATCTTACAACTCTGATATTGCACATTCTTTGTTTTATAGCAGTGTTGTAGCCCCTCTGATGTCAACGAGACGTATTAAATTTTGAAGCTTAGTTTTACTAGCCATTTTCAGTAACTATTTTACTTCGCCCGTGCTACACAATACCGATGGAGGATCTTGTGCCTGTGTATTGAATACAGTTGAAGCCGTTACTGTTCAGTGACCAGTGACTATGCCTTAGCCACTGACACCTTCAGACAACAACTGACACAATGCACATTAGAAAAAATGCGAGATGTTTTTATGAGTCTAAAACTGGAAAATTTTTCGTTTTGTAGTTAACGTGCAGACTACTTCGACCATAGCCATCGAAATTTTATGTTTTAGTTTTGCTTATTGTACATTCGAACCTTCAGCAGATCTTGCAAGTATTTAGAATTTTTGCTCTACGCTTTTACCTCTGATATAGATTGATGGAGTTGTGTGAACTGGATTTATTAAAATTCTGCTTGGAAATTGTATGTGTTCACATTACGAAATTCTTGTAAATTTTATATTTCTTACGCCTTTTTTTACCTACAATACCAATCCATCTACATCAAACTGCAAGTTGTTTAGTCAGAGTTTCAAAGCAAAAGATCATTGCCGGACACATAAAAATTTCTTCTCATCCCTCTCGCGGACAAACTCAAGAATAGCTGCAACAGAGATTGCAAGTGTATACGGAGACTAAAGTTAAAGGTTCGACTAACCAAACTTTAGTTGCGTTGCCGCCTGGCAACCAGAAATTTTTAGCTGCCAGAAAAGCACTAAAAAGTATCGAAATTTAGGCAACTGAAGATAATGCAGTTTTGATCTGCATTATAATTTTTTCCAATTGCCAACTAAACTAAAGTTCGATTGCCCTCCATAATCCAGCCATAAATTTTTATAGTTGCCGTTTTACGGTAGACAATGTTATTACATGAGTTTAGACTTAATGTGGTGTTGACGTTATCCCGAGAGCACTGTATGTCATTTGTAATTTCAAGATTAAAAAGCTATTCCACTTACCTCCACGTCCATAACCACCACGACCTCCACGTACACCGCCGCGACCAGTTTTCATTGTCATCATTGATATTTCTGGTTTAGGTGTGGCACGTTTAACATCAACTTCCTTGCCGGAAATCTTTTGTTTAGGTGTCTTTAGTAATTCAGTAACAACTTTTTCTGAATCGAAGGTAATGAAACAGAAACCTTTACGCTGAGACTTTTGTTTATCGAAAGGCATTTCAACATCTACAATCTGTGGAAAAATAATTAAAGAACAAAATTATATATAGTATGCATATGTGCAATCCACTTTCTACATGAAATATTTTTCACAATATTATTAACACTTACATTGCCAAATTGACTGAAATAAGTTTTGATTTCATCATCACTAATTTCAGTTGTTAAACCACCGACAAATATTTTACCATGACGGGCTTTAGCTTTCTTAGGATCAACCTTCTTATTGTTAATAATATGTTCAGCTACTTCATTTACTTTATCAATTGCATCAGTTTGTGTGAATACAATAAACGCAAAACCTCGCGAACGACCAGTTTGGGAATCTGTTTTGACATTAATGCTTTCAATTTCACCAAATTGGCCGAAATGTTCTCGTAATTCCCCTACAAAGAGAGAATTAAAAAAAATTCATTAATGGACAAAGAACATCATATCGTTTTTATTATAAACAAGAACTTACTTTCCGAAGTTTCCCAACTTAAACCGCCAACAAATAGTTTTCTGTAAAATTATTCAATAGAGAAAAACAAATTGTTAAGTTTATAAAATTCAATCAATATACTTCAATAATATGGAGATAGTAGATATTAAGTGTGATTATTTAAAAAAGTTTTATAATTTATTTTTTCAAAATTTAATTTTGAAATTTTAGTTAAAAAAATTGTATGGTTAAAAAGATAGCGTTACGTTTTAATAACACGATTCACTTACAAATTTATAGGGAATTTGAAAAACAAATCACCAAAACTAATATCGCAAAGTTTTTTAAGAGACAAAAAGCGAAATAAAAAAAAAACTATTACTTTATTTTCGAAGGATATGCTTAAAAATTCAATATACAAAACATCTTACGTTAATTTTAAACAAATCTAAACAAATGAAACTGGCCAAAAGTATGTATTATGAAACGAGAGAATATGAATATTTCATAATCTTTAACACCGCTCAAAGAAATCTTTATTTTTGTTGGTTGACTCAATCTATAAATGTGAAACTTTAGCATTCATTTTGTTTTACAAATTGCAAATATTACAATTACAATTACATATATATTTATTTTTATTATTATTATCGTTACAATTACAACGTTAAGTAGTTTTAATCCAATTTAAATTTCATTCATTCGCAATAGATAACTAGAATTTTTGTGTGTATTTTTTATGCTTTACTATGATAAATACCATCATAATCTCATTGCAAGGCAGTGTTGATAGTTTCTGGAGCACAAATAGTCAGCTAATGGAAACTGTTGGTCCAAAATTCATCGCCCCTCTTGGTTGTGTCGCAAGGTGCAGCAATAGGGCAAGGAACTGTAGATTTCAATCATTCAATCATTTCTGGTAATAAAAGCAGCTCTAATTGTTGCGTATTGTTTAATTTGTCTTTCCACTTAGAAGCTACAATGGATTGTTTGGTTTGGCATGGTTATGGTTTACAGTACCTGCCGGAGAGGAACAAGATTAGTTCACTCAAACACAACAGGAAAATCAATGATATAAAGATTATGGATTACTGCAGATTATTACAAAATATGTGTTATAGACATCCACTCTTATTCCAAAGAAAATCGTTTCGTTATTTAACTTAAAATTGGAAAACTCGCCACTACTTTTCCTTCTTTTATAGTTTATTTGTTTCTTCAAAAAATATTAATTTCTTTTGCTCCATAGATTAATAACAAAATTTCTTAATAATGATAAGACAATGATTGGAATCTTTAAAAATTATTTATTAAGAAAATGAAAAACACAAGTTTATTTCTTTTCATATCGTTTTTTTATTGAAGTTTTTATTGTTAACATTTTAATAACTACAAGTAACAACAAGTAAATTTTAATGACATAAAAACTAAATAGAATCCAATCATTGATATTTAGTTTCTTATATATTTTTAATGTTAATTATAAAGCTTTTTGATATAAGTAGGTACATACATATTAATAAAAAAAAATTCAAATTAAACTTTTACTCCACGAAATAAGAATTAAATTAAAATAATAAAAGAAAAAAATACATATTTAAGAAAATTGAAAAGAGAAATTTTTATATAAGAGTATGGAGGAAGTAAATAAAATTAGCAAAAGAATAACGGCCGTATTAATAAAAATTTTTGGATTTAAAAAGGTATAAATTTCATATTGTAAATTTTTTGTCAAACCTTTTAACCATATATGGCCCACAATTTGTCTGTTAAACCTTTTATCACTCAAAAACAAAATTTATGAATATGGCAATAGAAATACAAGAAATGAAAATTTTAAATTTTTTCATTTATATATGTCTTAAACTTGATGGTTTTATATACCATACATTATCCATATGAATTTTAAATGTTACAACAAATGGTGCTTTCTAATAGTTTTAAATTACTGCAACGTATTTATGATTTCTTCCTTTAACAACGAACTCACACATACACCCCCACACACACAGAAATGAAATTGAAATTTTCATAAATTTTGGAACAAATCAAGTTTAGGGAAACCATATTTAATAATAATAAAAAAATATTTGCAGTGATAGAAAATTTAATTCTAAGAAGAACAGTGCAAACTAAACTCCTCGAAAAGCAGATATTTTCGAAGTTGCGGATCAGCAAAATTTTTAGATATTTTTTTCCTATTTGTAATACGTTTTTGAATCAGTATAATAATATTGGTTTCATATGAAAACTTAGCTAAAAATTTGAAAATGAATGTTACTTCCCTTCTATATAAATAAATATAAAATAAAATATGATGCGTTTTTAATATTTTCAAGTGTAAATGAGACCTATGTATATCAACCTGATAATGCACAATCCCATTATCCTTATTTAGGAATATGTATGTTTCTGAAGTATTTTTTTATAATTCAATTTTCTATCACTTAAGATTTATATATATGTATGTATGTTTCGCCTAAACTTGATTTAAGACGAAATATTGAAAACAGAATTGTAAAGCACGTCAACAATGTATGTATCTTCAAATTAAACGATGCAGTTTGCTTATAGAATGCAGTTTGCTTCTTTCATTTATTAATATTTTCAAAAAGACATAGCCTCCTAATAGTCCTTAATCAGTCCCACTATTCTACTCATCTATACTCTACACACATTTTTGTATATTTTGAGAGAGATGACATTGTAAAAATCTGTAATTTCATTTTGGAATGCGATACTTTGTATAGTTGGTTTGCAAATGGCGTTTTGGAACTCATCCATATATACATACTTATATCCAGTACACGTTCGATATGCGCGACTACAATTATAGCAAAAGTCCAGTTATTTTTGCAGCCTAATTTTTAACACTGAAGTTTCTATAGTTGTGATTTTTGGCAGAAAATTGGTTCTATGTGCGCGACTTCTATTTTTTCTTAGCATAAGCAGTAATAACGGAAATTCTTTCCCATGAGTCATTTTGAAGAATTTTGGCGTTTAATTTTGTATTTGTGTATGTTAATGTGTTGACAATGGAGTTTTGTAAATGACAAGCCGACAAATGATGTGTGGGATTCAGCCATGATTTTGAAGAATAATTTGCCAAAAAAAAAAAACAAATTACAATATCCAATTTTTTTTTAAACTAACTAAAATTCATATTTATTAGACCCATATATACTCTTATCGTGAATACTTTTCCTCGAAATATACTCCCTTTTCTTAAAATTTAAATCAATAATCTTTTTCCCGTGAATAGTAAACAAAAATAGCCCTTAGGTTAAGTCAGCAGGTTGCTGAATGTAAAGGTAAAGAAAGGTCCCAGCACAATTGGGTCCAATTTATTATGGCATACGGAAAAATATTTAATGTCATATTTACTTCATGAGAAGGGTACCACGGTAGTCTAGTGAGTAGTGTGTTAGTGGTGCAAAATCCATAATTTTTTTCCAGAATTCCGATCGTTCGAGCCGTATTGCGTCACGCAAACGTTGCATAACTTCCTTGTAATATTCGTTAATAACTGTACGACCTGTTGGCAAGAACTCCTGATGCACCACGCCATTGTAATCGAAAAAAACAAAATTCGTCTTTCTTTTGAACAAAATTCGTCAGAAAGAAAAACACAATTTTTTCACTACAAAAATTCTGCTGCTTTCCCGTCCGTTTCTTTGATATGACAAAATCTGTTTATGCTTTCAAAGAAAGAAAAAAAATTAAACAACATAGAAAGAACACAAAATGTGTATAAAAATAAAAAAAAAAATCGCCGAATATCTACACCGCTTTCTTCTCCACATCCTTCGCCAACAAACAAAAAATACGCGTTTCTAGAAGCATGGAAAAAATTTTCATGTAAATTGTGGGCAAGTTACCATATGATTGGACTATTTGTTTTCGTTTTTTTACATCATGTGATCAGGAAAAAAATTTTAATTTTGTTTCATATACCTAAACCCACATAAAATTGCACTTTTATTATAATAGAAATAATTAGAGAATTCACACAATGTATGCTATTAAGTCATATTGTCATAATATTTGATAATAGTTTACGAAAATGTTGTGCTTCGAAGAAAAAAGTTTCGAAGTAATAAGACTTCTGAGCCAATACACCGGAGAACACTTTTTAAGCCACACAAATTTCTTTCCAAAACACACGAGACTAATTCATCTGTATAAAAAGTATACGCATACACACAGCTTTGTGTTAGTATTTTATTTACAGTCGAACTTCTCTATAACGTAGCAGTTGCGGACCGTTAAATTTCTACGTTATAGAGAAAATTCGTTATAGAGATACGCAGAAAATTTTTACATTTTTTTTATGTAGAAAATATATTTATTAAGACCAAAAAAATTGTTTTTACATGAACACATTAATTTTTTTTATTAATACATACATACATATGACTAAATTGATGCAAAAAAACGATTGCTAAAAACTTCGCAATAGAGAGATTATTTAGTGTGAAAATTTATGTTTAGGTCTTAAAAAATTGTACGTTACAGAGAGAATTTCGCTATAGGGAAGTTCGTTATAGGGAGATCAAAATGTATGAAAATACTATAGAGAAGTTCGACTGTATTCATTTGGTATATGTATATGCATTAGTTTTATGCTGCTAATGCGGGGTTCTGCTGGTTGAAAAATTATGCCAACGAAAAAACTTCTTTTCACGAATTTGCCAAAAGGTGCCATGTTCTGCCAGCATAATTGTTCTCGTGGTCTTGCTCATAGCTCTTTGAGCTATGTTTATTGGTTTGTCATAAAATAACAATAGAAATACGGACCATTCGGCGATATTTACAAGCAGCCGCTACTTGTAAATGATGTACATATAAATAAAAAGAATTATAAAAATCATGCACACTTTTATACCTTTTTTTTTTTTTATCTGGGACCAGCACTCAGGAGAGGACCCCTACACATGCGAAGCATTGTGCTGGAACTATAGAAAAGGAATTGTTAGAGAAATGACGGGAGGTGAAGCTTTATTAATTATTTTACAGCTCTGCTTTTGCACATTCTGTGTTTATAGCCGTGTTGAAGCTTCGGTTTAGTAGCCATTTTTATTATGTTACTTCGCCGGTGCTACACAAATACCGACGAAGGAGGTCGTTCTGCTGTGATTGTGGATTGCTATCATCTGAAGCCGGTATTGTTCAGTGGCCAGTGACTATGACTTTGCCACTGAAACCTTTCGACAAAATGTTTTTTTTTGGATTAGACTGAAACTGGGGTTGAACCCAGGTCTGTTTTGGTTACGTAGTCAACGTGCAGACTGCTTCAGCCATCGCCACCCTCATTACATTAAAATAAATTCTTATAACATAAAAGAAGGTAAGAAATAAAAAACCACGGCATCAACAATATACAAGTGAGAAAATTGACAGGCAGGTACTAAATGTTTAGCTTAGTAGCGGACGTCCAAAATAAATATTCAGTTCAGTGGCAACAGATGTTTTCGATTATATTTATTTCGACAATTTACAAGATTACAATATATACAGGTAGTTTATTATTTACTACCTATAATAAAAAATCTAATTATTTTAGTTCTTCCACTTTTTTTTAGCATTTCGATATCATATATTTATAAACATTTTACATCAGTTGAATAAATTTATTGAAATATCGCAGAAAATTAAGACGGATTGTTCACAACAGTCATATTTTTTCGTATTATTTTAAAACATGATTTTATGACTACCGTGTGAATCCCCCATTTATATAAACAATGAAAAGGGATTCTTTTTTTTGCCATGTACATATAAATAATAATAAATCAACGTTTTTTTTTTTTTTTTTTTTTTGGTAAATAATAAAAATTCCATTATGAGTATACAGTGCAAGCTCGATTGTCGCAGTAGACACAATTTTTACATTAGTTTTTATAACTCTGTTGCGACAAAGAAAGTCTTTACTTAAATGCACGTGAAATAAGAAATCGACTCTAAAGGAACGTAAGAATTGTTGCAGCGCCATCACCCTTATAATACCATATGCACACGGCAATATGAGCCACTTGGGTCACATGACTGTTCTTGGTTTTTTAACATTTCGTTTTCTCAATTTCCTTTTTTTTTGTATTTTTTATACATACAAATTTATATATTATTTTTAATTTTTGGATATCGTTTATTATTTATTTTATAGTATACAGTTATTTTTTGTGTTTTTCAGTTAGTTCAGATAAACTAGTGGTAATTTGTTATCAGAATTAGAGATAATACTAATTTCTTCGTTGTTCATACTTGGATCAGAATGAACAAACATGTTTCGCTTTCGAAATTTTGTATGGCGAACCAATTAGTTTCAATCATGGTTGGGGTACGAACCACGGATGAGAGACCGAACGACGAATATCGGTGTCCGTGTGAACATGCTATGGAAATCATTAAAAACAGTGATATAAATCAAGCAGCCCCTTAATCCACATCTAATTTGCCAATGTTCTACTGCAGTCGCTCTGCTTACCACGGTTTATTGGCTTCATTTCTGTAAAATAGAATTGAAGTACTGTCTAACACAGTAGCGAAAGTCTTTTCAAGTTATACATTTTTTTTCCAAATGTTCTTTTGAAGTGTTTGTTTTATTGTAAAGTTGTATTCACATTATATGTATTTTTCATAAAGAATATCAGTTTTTAACATGGTAAAGTTGTACATACAGTATCAACACATTTAAACGATAGCAAGTACAATTTCTCTATGTGCAATTCTATTTTCAAGTGACAAAACACCCGACATCACCTGTTTTACAAGTGAATTGTTTTTGTGGTTCCGTTAACATATATCAAAATCTTTTTATTAATGCATATTATTTCATTTCATTTATTAATTCTTTTCAAAAATATCTAGCCTAGTAGGCCATTATCGGTCACAGAATTCTACTTATGAATATCTACACACATTTAAAAACACAAAATTTTTAGGTTATTAGTAAAGTATATTTATCCAGTAGCCGCGTCTCTGCAACAAAACAATTTTGTTCGTGTGAAACTAATTAAAATATGTGACTTATTTTTTATTGCTCTCTCGAAAGCAAACAACACAGGCTACAATAACCAGAAATTAATTGCTTTTGCACCAGCGTTACCATTTCTCAAGTTTTCATTTATTTTTTAAGATTTTTGAAAGTTTTTAAATTTTTTGCTTCAAAAATAAGTTCTTTTAAATTCATTAAAATTTTAAAGTTTTGTTCATCAATGTTTAATTTACAGATATATGACGAAAATATTATTTTATGCTGCTATGTAATGTAAACGATTTTATTATTATTCAGTATTAAATGTGTCTATTACCTCTTTAATACAATTGTGCTGTATTAATAATATGCATGGATAAATATTTAAAGAAAAACGGTAAGGATAATGGAATATTTTTAGTTTTAAGCAGCAATGGAAGTGGAGAAAGTAGCTTAGAATACGCTACAGACACATCCCTCCGATGTGACAACAAGCAAAAAAAAGTGGGGATCTGCTCTCCAAATCGTGGGAAGAATAAGTTTGTTGTTGTTGTTCACCTTTTTTTGTTTATCTTATTTTGAATAAAAATGAATTAAAAATATATTTTTGTGCTTTTTTTTCATTATTTGCACACTTTAGTGGAAAAAAAGTTTATTGTTGAAAAATTAAGTATTTTTTAAAGAAAAAGTTTATCTTAAAAAATTTATGGTAACACTATTTGCAACCCTCTCACAAAATAAAGAAATTAATAAAATTGTTATTTATGCACTCTCTAAAATTAAACAAATGAGTAAAAATGATA
This sequence comes from Dexiosoma caninum, assembly GCA_963924685.1. Taxonomy (NCBI): domain Eukaryota; kingdom Metazoa; phylum Arthropoda; class Insecta; order Diptera; family Tachinidae; genus Dexiosoma; species Dexiosoma caninum. The sequence goes on from OZ004725.1 coordinate 92,331,691, forward strand.
TTTACGCGCATAAATGTAAACAATTTTGACATACGGCGTTCAAACATAAACGAACAAAAAAGACCCCTAACAGCCATACCTAAACAAGAGCGGAAAGCGTTTTTAGCTGCCAAAAATTCTTATGCCCATACAATTTGTATGTAGCGTCAACGAACCGGCAACGCTTTGCAATTGGAAAATCCGATTTTGACAGTGCGTTAACAGCGAAGTTGCAAATAAAGAAGGTGAAAGTAAACATAAAAAAATATTTGTTATTAGAAAATGGAGGAAAGTAAATCCTCCAAATCGTCCATATAACTCATTGTTTAAACTTTTTTTTTTTTTAAAAATGCTTATTTAAAAATCGCAAACACCAATAAACTTTATTGTTAAAATAATCAGGGTTGTTATATTTATTTTTTGATAACCCTGTTTTTATCGTTTTGACCTATCGTTGCCGGCTTTATTTAGGTATGGCATTTCAGCGAAAAAGCTAAGCGGAAAAACCGTTCTGCTTTCCGCTCTTGTTTAGGTATGGCTGTAAGAGTTGATTTTATTTGATAAAATTACTTTGGTCAGTCTGAGTTCACACAATTCATATTTTTAGACTATTCCTACTTATTTTCTTTGATATATATATATAGTTTGTATGTATATTCAAATTAAGATGAGAAAACAAAACGGACTGACAGTACATGTACTTGAGTACTTGTTACCCTTCCCCTCGTTACTCACAACAATAAAGTAACAATCATGTCAGTAAAACATGAGTCGTGTGAACTCAGACTTATTATTATATATAAGATGTACGTAACATACCAACATACCCTTATCATATTTCACTTAAGCGAATGATACACGATCAATATTCAGCTTCAATATTTGTCATTGTGTGCGTTATTTTATAAGAAACAGTCACACTTATACGTATATGTGTGACTATTTTTTATATTGAAGCTGAACATTGACGTATGGACTAATCAATTGTGTATAAAACAAGGACATTTCTTGTGGCAATTACATATTTGAATACAGCTTAAGCAAAGAGTGAATAGTGTGGTTTAGGTATTTTGTGCAGCATTTTAGTACGTATTACACATTTTCCCTTAAATTATCATGAGAAATTAATTTTCTAAACAGTCTGGTTACTCAATACATTATTTTCCGTACGTATTTGTGCACACGAAAACACACATTATGGCACTCATACAAGCTGAAGAAAAGTAAACACCAACCGGTACAACAAATGAAGTACGGGCATAACAAAATTAAAAAAAAAATATGCAAACCGCCATTTTGAATAAAATGACTAGGCAAACCAAACAAAAAAAAAAAAACTAGCAGAACCAGAAAGAAAAAAAGAACAAAGAGAAACAAATAAAAGAAAGTAATTTGCGAAACAAGTAGAATCATAACTTAAACATGCGTTTTTATGAAAAAAAACATAACCTCACTTTTCAGTAGAAGAAAAATATATATATATATAAGTATATACATTCATTAATTCGAAAAAAAACTATTATAATTTAAAACTTGTATATTTAACACGTTTCGTAAAAAAATTTTATCTTTGGGAACAAAAGTACAGTTGTACACAGGGCGCAAAAATTTTTGGAAACATTTATAAAAAATAGCTAAAAACCAACGTCTCTGCAGTAGAAAAATCTTTTAATTATTTTTTTTAATTGCATATTACTGGGTGGCATGTGTATACAATGTTTTTCATGGGATTTTCACCATCCTACTATATACTTTTTACTTTACGTAACATTTTTGGAATGATTAGACTGGTTTTAAATGAATGAAAAACAATTTAATGTTAGAAATTTGTTTAAATACCTGTCATCGTCGCGTGCATCAATATCGTTGGCATTTCCATTGGTGTTACCGGCAGTTCCACCATTTTCTTTTTCATTGGCACTGACATCTTGTGAGAAATCTTCACCATTCATTTCACAATCTTGAATTTTATCGGCCATTGTATTTATTTACTAATAAAACTTAGAAAAATGTTATATATTTTTAAAACACACTTCACGGTTTCTGTATTTTTTAAATTGATAAATTTATCCTTTTTTTAGACACACGAGCGGCAAAGCTAACGACTGCAGTAATGGCCGGAAAAAGACAGAAATTGACGATGAACGCACGCAAATTCTTCTTTTTACTTCGCTGAATTGAAATCACGTGCTGAATATCGCAAAATAGTATATTTATCTCTCTTCATTGTTACTAGTATTGCCATATTGGACATATTATCTTACTAGGAGACTCCACGTGCCAAAAACTTTGTTATAATTATGTTAAAGTAGATGTACATAACAGCAATTTAATTTAGAGCTAAATAATTTTTGTTATGAAAATATATTTATATATGTCAATTGAAATTATATTTTATACTAATAAAGAACGCATGATGACATAATAATAGCATTCGGTCATTCGTCAACGATTGTCATACGTTTAAAATATTTACAGCATGTAAGTTTATTTTCTTCAGGCAATTTCACTTGCGCAAGAATTAAGTTTATAGTAATGTGTAAGTAGGGGGAATGGAATCGAGTACACACTTGCCTGTACTCGATAAGTCAAAAAGTTTGCTTATACTTAAAGTTGGTTACGAATAAATTTTGACATTTTTTTTTTTTTAATTTCCATTCCGTCACCGATGTTCTGTAAATATTAGGTCTGTTCCAGATTCATAACAAAAGTGCCCGGATTTTTGAGAGTACAACGATAATTATTATCTGAATGTGACAGTTGCCTACAATGCGAATTCATACCAGGTGGCTGCATTAGATAAACATGTTAATACGTAAACTGTTTTGACAACTTGAATATAATTGTTGTTTTTGTAAACAATAATTGTTGTTGTTGTAGGGAAGAGATCACCAAGCATGAATTCGCCTTGGTTGCCCAAAATTGCTGGAACTCAAATAACCACAATTGAACATCTTGAAATACTATCTCGTGATTCACACACATCAAGTTTACCTGATCAGTTTTTGTTAAATTTTCTTTTGAACCTGCATTTACGTTCTTACACGAAAACATTCTGCCGTCAAGTTTCGCTTGTTTTACAAAATTATGGTTATGAAAATAAGTGAGAAAGCAACAAAAAAGAAGAGAGAAAGAAACAAACTTGACGAGTACCGTCAAATCTGTACCCCTTTCCATTCCCTCTTCCCCGTTCATCTAAATACGCAAGACTTGACGAGTCAAAATTGATGTGTGTAAATCATGAGTATAATACCAAAGAATATTTTAAAAGCAAAAATGCATTATTGGCAACAGGATATGCACAAATCCATGTATACATGGACGAGTGTGTGTATTGCGAATTTCATGACAAAACATTCATGTGTAAATGAAGTTACCATCAACAAAATTTTTTTTGAAGTTACCGTTGGCAAAATGCATATCTTATTTATTTATTCATTAAAAACTGTGATGATATTTTTAAAATTTTTGTCATTATATTTTTTGCTTTGCACGTCCCAAAAAGCCATCAATGACCGATATATATATTTCAATTACAAAATTTTTTAACGCTATTTAAATAATTAAAATAATTATTGACATCAATACTGCCACACTACGTCAAACTTCTTCAACATTTTGATATTCGACAATATTACACAGACCGTATATGTGTGACTATTTTTTGCAAGCAGACGCACACAAAGTCAAATATTGAAGCGTGTAGCATACACTTAAAAGAGAAACTGGATTCAAGAAAAATTTACCAATCTAAACCCAATTGTATTTCATACAAATAAATCAATATATAAATAATTAATGTTGAATGTGACCAATATTGTGCTATCTACACCAATATAAAAAGTAAATAATCTATTATATGGTGCTTTCAAGTATTTGTATTAAATTTGCGCAATATTTTTATTATATTCCCTTACTAATTTGATAAATATTTTTTCTTTCAATGTATATGCATTTCGCCATTTAAACTGTCAAAAGGCTTCATAACACTCTTTCGCTATTCAGCAATTACAACATACCAGGAATAAAAGAGTCGTATAGAGTAAACAGAAAGAGCAGCCATATATACAATCAGGGAAGTGTAGAATATCACGACGTAAAGCAAAACATTGGAAGAACAAAGAGGGGTTCGTTCACTTTAAACCAACACTTGTTCAATTTCTATGCTATAAACTGCAATTATTTTCGCATAAAAATATAATATAGACCTGCACTGAAGTAATTTTATAACATTTGTAGAAAAAATACAAATAATATACTGTGATTTCAACAAATAAATATTTTGTGTTACAAAAAACGTATTAACTTCATACATATTTTGCCATACAACCACGAAGGAGAGTAGAAAAAACGCAGCATTTGCAAATACTTATTTTAGAAGAAAGAAGCAGCAGCAGACGAATTCATACGACAAAAGGCGACCATAGACACAACTGCTACATACAGTAAGACAGAGAGAAGTAAAGGGAAAAATAAAAAAAGTAACGCCAAAAATAAAATTTTATAATTATTTTAGACAACAATTTTACTTAAATCTTTTTCGTTACCGAAAACTTAGAAAAATAATTAATGAATTTATAGCTAGTGTCTAAATAGGCAAAATTATAACAAGGTATTTGTTGTTTTTTACATTAAATGTTCTGAAAAAGGAGTTGTAAAAAGACAAACAAGAAAATAAGGAAAAAATCCACGAGTTTGCAGAATAATTCTTTAATCAACGTCAAATAATATTCGGTGTTTTGCCACAATATTCGTCAAAAAGCAATAATATCTAGTGCTTTATTTAACAAAAAAAGGTAAGCAGAATTATATTCGCTATCATAATATTACTTTTATGCATTTCGTTTTATGTAAAATAAAATGGCATTCAAAACATGCCATAATGAGGTTTTTTCTACAATTTTTATTCATTCAGTTTTACATTTGAAATTTAAAAATATCTAAAATTTTGTAAATTGTACATGCAAATATCTTCCGGCTTGGCATAACCTCAAATTTTATTATAATTTTTCATGTCAAAAATCTTGGCCGAAAAACTTCATTCTCTTCTCTATTCTTTGATTAAGCCAATAACAGAAAACAGCACGCACTTTACGAGCTATAATATTTTTTTCCTTTGCTATTTAGTGTATTTAATGTGTGTGCATATGTTGCGCTCTTTTAAATTTTTTTTTTTTACCAAATTTATCTTAAAAAAATGGAAGATTTAGCATTTGAAATCTCTTATGTAGGATTAAAATAAGCTTTATATGCTTCTGAACTTTTTAGCATAGCAAATATACAATAAAAAACAAAAATACCTGTGAACAATTTTTGGCCTAAATAAAGTTTAGGGCCGCTCGCGGATCCAAAAAAAAAAAGTATGTCACCCTATAGAAAATTAAAAAATAAGAAAAAATTAAATAGAAAAGTGAGCGGAAACCTTTAGTTTCTGAGTTATGGGCCACCGAAGTTCCATTATAAATTTGTGAATATAGTGTGTTTTCTAACGAATATGGGCAATGGGTATCATTTTAAAACTGTTCAGAATATTTTTACAACTTTACTAAAATTTATTAGTTTAAATTGTGAATTAAAACCTTAACGCCTGCAAAAAGGGCTGCTACTCGGAAATTCTTGGCTTAAATTTATTTTACGGACGCTCGACCAAATGGAAAAAAAAATTAGCTACGCCAATACAAAACTGAAAAATAAGAAGGAAATATAAAATGAAAAAAGTCCCTGCACGTCTAGTTTTCGAGTTATGGACCTACGAAGTTTTCATGTAAAAATGCGAAACTCTACTACATTTTGTAACGCAAATGGCCTATATTGGTATCATTTGAATGGTTTTAAATATATCTCGCTATGTACACTTGTGCTCATATAATTAAGTTACTCATGGTCCAGGAACAAAAGTTCTTTCAGAATGTTGTTTTTATTAAATTTTTAAATAAATATATGATGAAATTAAAAGAAATTCAATGTAGTTTAAAATTAACCTATTACTTTTCGTTGAAAGTACACTAAGAAATTTATTTGTATTAACATCTTTATAGCTAGTACATGTTGTGCTCATATAATTAAGTCACTGGAAAAAAAAGACATTTATTAGAAGAAATGGATTCTCAAATTATTTCTACCTTACATGGGACTAATATTTAGTTGGAAAACCTCTATTTCTGAGTACTTCAGCACATCGCTTTGGCATTGTGTGAACCAACGCAGCACATTGAGCAGGACTAATTTTACTCCATTCCTCCTGTATTATTTGCCACAAAAAAATTTTATTTTTGGGTTTTCTTGCAGCAACCGCCTTTTTTATAATCCCCCATAGATTTTCAATGGGATTTAAATCGGGACTTTGTGCAGGCCAATGCAGGGTTTTAATATTTTTGGAAGCAATCCACGTCTTGACCACGCGCGAGCAATGCTTGGGGTCATTGTCCTGCTGAAATATCCAAGCTAAGGGTAAGCAGTCCGCGTAATCACCGTCCAAATTGCTTTCGAGTATACTCTTGTACATTTCACCCGTCATTTTGCCATTAATTTTAACAATTGGACCAACTCCTGACGACGTAAAGCAACCCCAAACCATCACTGACGACCCACCATGCTTTACTGTTTTTTTTAGTATATTTAGGGTTATTTTCTTGTAGCGGCGGGCGTCTTACATAGGGCTTGCCATCGTTACCAAACACATTAAATTTAGATTCGTCACTCCAAACAACAAGTTTCCAGAATTTGGAGTCTTTCCACAAATGCTCCCTTGCAAACGCTTTTCTTTGCTTGACATTTTTTTTCGACACATTCGGTTTTCTTCTAGCAATGCGACCATTCAACAAATTCTCTTGCAAACGACGACCGACAGTTTGCGCAGATATTTTAATGTCGTAATATTGCTCTAATTGCGCCCTAATTTCAGTGGAGGTCAAAAATGGATCCGACTTGCTCAATCTAACCAAGTGCCTGTCGTCCTTGGAATAGTTTTGCGTGGCTTCTCGCGTGCTAACGTTTCAAAAGTTTCATTTTTTTTATAATATTGGATGGCATTATTGACCCTTCCACGGGAAAAACCCAAAATATTTGAAACTTTTGCAATATTTTCATATTTTAGAAATGTTTCCCAAATTATTTTTCTTTCAGCTGCAGTAGACGTTTTGCCTTTTCCCATTGCTAAAATCTTCACTAATGACGTTGAAAATAACCTGAATTTCCTTAAAAATAACTTTACTTACAAGGTGTAATATATAAAATAATACATTTACCTTTTCAAAACGAAGTGACTTAATTATGTGAGCAGAACTACAATGCCGTTAACAGATATTTATAAAAAATTTTGCAGAAAGTTTTTTGTTTTTATTATATAAAAAATAAAAGTAGTAGAAAAAGTAACGGCACTTTATGATGACAAAATTTCAGGGATGTAAAAGAAAGTACATAAGTGCTATTTAAATAATAACACCAGGCTTCAGCAATGACTTAATTATATGAGCACAAGTGTATATGTATATTATTTAAAAATTCTTAACCTATTAAGGGCCGGCGATAAATTATTGAAATCGAGTTTTTTTTTTTCATTTTATGCTTGTGTAATCGAAGCCGTTGTTTGTTATACCGTAGAAAATCGTTGCGGCCGGCTATGTAACGAAGCTGTTGTTTCTTATACCATAGACGAGAAAAATCCTTGCGCCCACACACACATTCAGAAGATTAGTACACACAAAGCATATTTATTTTTATAAATAATTTACGAATTTATAAACAATTTTATTAAATACATTTCAACAACTTCATCATGATACACATATTGCCCATATTCGAAGGAAAATACACCATTTTTCACATATTTATAATGGCACTTTGAATTCGAAAGATATTTCCAAAAGCTTTCTAATAATACTAATACTGGCTAAATACGTTTAGAAATGCATTTTTATGTGAAAATTTGAGAGGTCCACAACTCGAAAACTATGCGTTGCCGATACTGTTCTCATTTTATATTTTATATTTTCTTCCTCATTTTTAATAATCTACCACACAATATAATTTTTTTTTTATTTGGAGGCACATAAGTAAAGTAGATTTAAACCGAAAATTTTAACCATAAGCATCCACCCCCACCCACTAACAAAATTTAATGTTATAAGAGTATGCAGTTGCATTTTACAACAAAATAGGTAACAATGCTTTCAGCTTAAACAATCTAAGTATGAAGTATATGTAGGTCTAAAAACTTCGTAGGTCCATAACTCAAAAACTAGGCGTTGCCGGGACTTTCTTCACTTTATATTTTCTTATTTTTTAATTTTCTACTGCCGCATCTAATTATTTTTATTTAATTTGGTGAAGTATCCGTAAACTAGATTTAAGCCAAATAGAATATTTATTATGGTTTTAAACAATAATAATTAAAATTAAATAATCTAATATTTTAGTATAAAAAAGAAAAAATTCAACCTTGACACAGGTAAATTGCATATAATTTTATATGTATGCATATTTTTATACACATAATTTTTTATGCATGCTATTTATCAGCAAATTTTGTAATTAATTTACTTCTAAATTATATTTCCTCGTACTCGACTGACACGCTGATTTATAACGGTGAATAATGTTAAAGCAGCTCTTCCTTAATTCTTTTAGTTTTATCTCAATAGTTGATCAAGTTGGTCGCGTATCAATCGAGTGCGATGAGATACAATTACAAAGTAAGAATAATTTATTAAATTTTCATGTATTTTAATTACAAAAGATTGTGCTAGTGTGCTGAAAAATATGCAGTCGATTTAAGACAAAAATTCCAACCAGAAGCATCCACCCACTGACAAAATTAATGCTTCTAAGAATATAAGAAGTGCTTTAATTTTAGTTTTAACAATTTTAAGAAACAAAGTAAAAATTGCTATGCTCCTTTCCAGAATGAAATCATCAGACGTATAATATAACTTCTTTATGTAATTACTTTTTGATAAGCAGTATAAAGGTCGATAGATATTACGGCCAATAAAATGAGTTTGGGATTTTATTTAACGTTGTAGTAGGAATCAAATTTAGGAAGAATATCTAATGTATGCACATTTAAATTTTTTCTGAACACTATTTTTTTTTACTGTTTTATATTTTTTTGTAATTTTTATTTACTTTTTCTGAAGACTTTAATTTGCAATTAATTTTTTTTGCCAATTTTAGCTCATTTGCATTACAATAATTAAAAACTTTTAATTGAGAGTAGCAAGGCTAAATTTCGCTAGAAGAAAAATATAACAAAAATTTACACAACTGGCTCCGTTCAACTAAAACGTTAACGCTAAATCTCTAGTTAACGAGCAACAAAAAACGAAATGGTAATGGATGCAACTCAACCCCAACAACCATCGCCACAGTCTGTAGGGCGTGAATTTGTCCGCCAATATTATACTTTGTTAAACAAAGCACCTTATCATTTGCATCGCTTCTATAACAATAATTCTTCTTTTATACATGGTGAATCAACCCTTGTTATCGGTCAAAAGAATATTCACAATCGCATTCAACAATTGAACTTCCATGATTGTCATGCTAAAATCAGTCAAGTAGATGCTCAAGCTACTTTGGGCAATGGAGTTGTCGTGCAAGTTACAGGCGAGTTGTCAAATGATGGCCAACCTATGCGTCGTTTTACACAAACATTTGTGTTGGCTGCTCAGTCGCCAAAGAATTACTACGTACATAACGATATCTTCCGTTATCAAGATTTATACTCGGATGAAGAGGTTGATGGCGAAGTTCGCTCTGAAAATGATGATGATCATGAGCAGCAGCAACAGGTCCCACAAGTGCCACAAGTTGGACAGATAATTGTGGCTTCTGCTCCTACTGCTGTTTTACAGCCAAATGAACAGCCCAACGCAATTGTTAGTGCGGTCAATGAGCCGCAAGGATTGTCAAGTCAGGTTGTGACTGGTACAAATGCTGGTGCGACTGTTTTAAATCATCAAGCTCAGGCTGTTTACTATCCAATGCCTGCTGCTGGAGGACGTCCCATAGCTGTCTTACCTCCACCTCCTGGTGCTGCATCTGTAGCCATAGCACTGAATTGTGCTAATACTGCGGGCGGTGTGGCACCTCAAGCTGTGCCAGCACCGGGAGTCACTCAAATTAATGGCGTTGTTGCTCACGATGAACTTATTCAGATATCTCCCATTGCCCAACAACCTCAAATAAGTACTAATCAAACAGCATCACCAGTTGTTGCACAAGCCACTGCTACTGTTTCTGTTGGTAACGCTACTGTAATTGGCGCTCAAAACGTAACTGCGGTTACCAGTGTACCCGTGACTGTAGCAGCTTCTCCCGCAGTTGCTTTGCCTCAGAGTACTACATCTCTACATGTTCTAAATTACCAACAATCCCAACTTATGCCAGCACATATCCTCCAGCCTCAGCAACAACAACCTCAGCAACATCTACCAAATAGTCCCTCCCAACTGCACCAACAACAGCCGCAACAAGTTCATCTGCAACAGCAAGCGCAAGCAACTTTAAGCAGTGGCTCACATATGGTTGATGTTGAAGAAACGATTAGTTCAAATCCGATGGTCATGTCAACAAATTCTCCTCCTTTGGTAACTGAACAACAACAGCAGCAATCCCGCGCTAACACAACCGCCAACGTTGTTGCAAGTGGCCACACAGTTTCGTCGGTATCGGCCAACGTTTTGGAAACAACACCACAACCTGTTGTCGAAGATTTCAAGACAATCAATGAACAGCAACAGCAAGAAAAATATGAAGCAGCAAAACAACAACAGCAACAACAAAATGAACCCAAAACGTATGCCAATTTATTTAAATCAACCTCATCTTCCCCCAGTAGTTTTGTAAATGCTGCTTTGCAACAACAACAACAAATACAACAGCAGCAACAACAACAGACAATTACTAATATGTATAACCAACCAACATCTTCGAATATTTCATCATCGAATACCTATTCACAATCGGCCAGTTGTACAAACCCGATACCAGTCTATGGTAATCGCAGTAATGAAAACAACAATTCAATTCGTCAGGACAACAACAATAGCCAGAGTAATTCTGCTCCTTTGCCTCAGCGTACGAATGCTAAAGGTTTTAACAAAGGTGAGTTTAAACTATGTCTTTAATAAAATTAAAATTTTCTCTTTCGTGACGATCGATCAAGTTTCGTCGAACGTCAAGTGTTTTTCGTGTTTATACTACTTCTGACTTATAATTATCTCCTAGTTTTATATTAATAATATCCTACTTAATTTACTTATGTACATATATGATTTAAAAATTATAAATATCTTGAAGATTACGAACAACGTCGCACCAGTAATCCCCAGCAATTTGGAGACAGCCAACAATTATTTTTAGGCAATATACCCCATCATGCCTCAGAGGATGAACTTAAAGCTCTTTTTAGCCGTTTTGGTCAAGTCGTTGATTTAAGAATTCTTTCGAAAGGCAGTGGCAAACTACCACCCGGCGCCAGAAACCCTTTAAACTATGGTTTTATCACCTATAACGATGCCGACGCAGTACAAAACTGTTTGGCAAGTTGTGTAAGTATCCACGTTATTTAGTTTCTATACTAAATAAATTATATGTTGTATAGGCTGACCAGATAAGAACGATAGTATATAAATTTTTTATATGACGTATCATTCCATCCCATGGAAAGTAGTTGTATTGTTAGAGTTGGCTAAGAAATTGACGTAGATTAGGTTAGCAGGGCGTCAAGTGCCTATTGTGTCGCTTGACCGGAATTAGTCCTCATCCCCTCTCATCTGTTCCAAACCACCTCGATTTCCGGATAAACAAGCTTTATCCTCCTCACAACGCGCCCCGAGACTTCCGCGTGGTCCCGCAGGAAGGGGTACCCCATCACAGACGCACGCCCAACGGCGAGAGCGGGACAGTGATACAGCAAGTGCTCCACCCCCTCCTCCTCATCACGACAGCTCCTGCAGAAGTCGTACATCATACCCTATCTCCAGGCGTGTAGACTAATGTTACAGTGGCCCGTCAGCATCGCCACCGTCATCCGGAGTCGGCAGTTCCCTAATTCCGGCGGTCTGGCCGGAGTCGTACCGAGGCCAACTTACGAAATTGAGGTAACCTTAAGGAAAATAATTAAGTTTTGATAAGTTTCATGATCTGATGAACGCTCGTCATTATACGAGACATTGGCACAGCCAGATCAGATCGATCCGGCAACATAGCACGGATATGCGCTTTCAGCAGCTTTTATTCTAGTCTTTAGTGATTTCGGGAATGTCTGCCAGTGGCCCTTTGTCTCAACTTCCTTCCGGCACCATTTTAGAGTATAAATAGTCCGTTCGTTGCATGCATTTAATCCCTGATTGATTATTGAGTGCAAGATTGAGTAGTGTTTATGGACATGCGATTTGAATCTTCCGACGTCAAAATTGAAAGGAAAGAGCTATGCGGGTAGTTTTTTATACACACGTGCTATTCGGCCGTAGTTCATATTTCTGCTTAACTTATCTGGAGTTGCGTAAATTTTGTCAAACGAAAACAAATAAATATTTTGACGGCTATATAACACTTGGAAAAACTTTCATTGCTATCTGGTCGCCCTTAATTAAGAAACAAAAAAAAATTGTTTTTTTTTTATAATTTAAAGCCGCTATATTTCCCCGATTCACCTGATGGACAAAAATTGAATGTAGAAGAAAAGAAGCCAAGAGCTCGTGCAAACGATATGCCACCACGTCAAAATATGGGCGGCGGTGGTGGTGGCAGCGGAAATGGTATGAGTAATTTGAACAATAACCAACGCAACATGAGTGGCGGGCCACCATCCCGATCTTTATCAAATTCTGGCAGTGGAAGTATGATGCGTGGTAATAGTGTTGGCAACAATGCAAACAACATGACGCGCGGTGGTTCCGGTGGTCCTCCACGTATGGGTGGTGCTTTCAATCGCAACGATAATCGAACTGCAAATGGCGGTAGTGGTGGTGGTGGCGGTTCACAAATGCGTGGTGGTAATAATTCACAGTCGCAGGGTAACAGCTACGGTGTGCGACGCTAACCATTAATATTCTTTTATCACCCACAAACGCCTCCAGCACCACAACCACCATTACCACCTACGCAACAACAAACAGTTCCGGCGGTAACATCATCAACAAATGTAGTAGCTCGTCCAGCGCTCAGTTGTTATGCTAAGACTACAACAGTCGTAGCTAATGCGACTTCTCAATAGAACAAAAAGTTAAACTATGATCCAAATTAAAAATCAAAACAAAAGATAAAAGAAAACAACAGCTGAAAAAGTTACAACAGCATAAATAAATGTAATCTTTATAAGATTTCTCATGCTCGAGTAAACTCTCATTTTAGCGTTCCTTTTTTTTATTTAAATATGTTTTAACATTTATTTATAATTTTAGTATTTTTTACAATATTTCTGAGATAAATATTGTAAAACAAAGTATTTTATTTTTATGTGTATATTTTTTCTTTGCCTATGCTGCCTTTTTGTGTAAAAAGCTGTTGTTTCAAAGAATTCACTTTTTCAAACAATCTTGTAGTTTTTCAATTTGATTTTAAAAACGCTTGTTATAGTATTTATTTTTAACAAATTTTTATAACTATAAAATTATAATCCAAAAAATGTATGTATAAACAAATTATAGATTTATTAGTTTCTTTGAAAAACTGCAAGTATATGTTTTTTTTTAATTTAAAGCAGAGTTCTAGGAGCTTTAAATTTTCCTTCATTCCGCCATTTAAACATTTTCCTTTAATTTTGTGAGGTCATAGTTATATTTGATTTGAGAAAAAAAAAAAGAATTTCAAGTTTTATAATGTTTCTAAATTATTGTTGAATTTATTTTATTTTATAAAACAAATTCTATTTCACTCTTATAATTTTTTTTAATTTTTTAATATTGTTTTCACTTTCCACTCCAAATAAGACTAGAAGCTTTTAAAAGCTGTAATTAAAAAATATACACACGGCGTCGCCTTAAATATAAATTATAAAATAAAAATATACTTCACTACTGGCTACAACTCTCTTTCTCTCTCTATTCATCATTTTAAGCTCTCATGTTATGCTTTTTTTTAATACAAAATTTAGCTCCATTTATTTAAAAAAATCTGTTTTTAATGTCTTCTTTACTTCTATCGATTCTTATTTTTATTAAATGATATTGAAATGAAATTTTTTTATTGGAAATTTTTTTGTAATTTATTAAAACAAAAACAAAAAATACACAAAATATGATGTAATTAAAATATAAAAAGAATTTTTTTTTAATTTTAATAAAAAAAACATATATTTTTTTAAAAAAAACCCCCAAATTTTACCATCTTTTAAAGATTTGAAAATAGACTTATTGTTAATAGTACATTTATTTGTATTATTTTTAGATCTACGTTAGAAAAATAAAAAGTGAATTTGACCAGTAATAAAAATAAGGGTCTTATTTCCTAACACGCAATGCTAATAAAATAAATATAAATTCCAAAAGTATTTCATTTGTAACACTAGATTTTGCATGAAAAACAAATTTAAATTGCGTTTTTGTTTTTCATAAAAAAGCGAAAATTAGACCCTAAAATTTATTGCTCATTTATAGATTAACTTGATATGGTATGCCGATTTATCGGCATTTTACTAATTTTTTTTGTCACAAAATTATGGTTGAAAAATTTAGATTTTCGATAAATACTTTAAACATGGTAACATTGTCTGCTTTAGTATAATTTATTTCTGAAATAGAAAAACAATTTTATATTCAGATTCAAAATTAAAATTTGTACGTTTTGAACTAAATTTGCAAACCTTTTGGACAAAAAATTCCGATTTTAAAACATGAACACTACAGGTGAATTTCCAGTAATGTCAAAGTTTGTACACGAAATTATGGTGCTACACAGTCCTGCTAAATAAAACAAAATCTTGAAATCTTTGCATGAACTACGTTTCTCTAAAGATGAATTAAAATTTAAAAAAATGTCAAACTCAAATGTACATTTACGGTATATTGTTCACACACAAAAAAAAAAAATGAATTTAAAAACAATTTTTTATTGTAAATTAATTACAATTTATTTGCAAATCGTTTATGTTATTTATCTTAAATCTTTACTTGCGATTAGCAAATGCATATCAACGAAAAATTCTTCGAAAAGAATCTTTTACCACTAGGCAGCGTTTTTAGTGCTTTTTAAAATTTTTGAATTAGTGCTGGTGCTTTTAATTTTTGTGTTTTTTTTTATTTTTATTTTCGGTGGCACCAGGTGTAATTTTATCACAAAATTCCGTAAAGTCTACCAAAATTGTTTGTACACAAAAATGTTCAAATGTGATATTGGTAACTCATCTGAAAACATTTTTTGTGGAAGCTTGTAAGCTAAATAACATTGGCGGTGAAACAGAAAGAGCGGCATTCAAAATCTGTTACCAATTTACAATAAAATTATTTAATTCGAAACGAAAATTATTAGAATTCGAATGTTATGTACATTAGTATACGGTAACATTTTCTTTCGATTCGAATTACGGAGTTACTCCCCAGCTCTCGCGTCAGCGTAATTATTTTTTAAGTGCACTGTTTATTGCGACTCGCTCGCACTGCTTGATGGACTAGCCACGGGTAACAGTATTATTTGCGATTCTTGTAGTTTTTCAATATCAACCACGTTGCTGCTACTGGTAAAGACCATCATACTCTAAGGGCCGATCTAATGAACTTTATTACGGTACAGGTCGTTTTCAATTCTTAAGGGAACCGTTTCCCTGCGGAACACCCCGGCATTATAGCGTTTCAGTTTCGCCTTTTTATTTATTTTCGAAGAGTTAAAAATAAATATATCTGTCGAAATACATCAAATGAAACACATTTTAATATGCATTTCACAAAATCGCAATTATATCTGTGGGCATTTCAGATTGAAAATACTTTTAAATTCATTATTGTGTATACATTTAAATAAAAGTAAAGCGTTCCAAATAATTTGGGGGGATG
Source organism: Dexiosoma caninum (assembly GCA_963924685.1). NCBI lineage: Eukaryota > Metazoa > Arthropoda > Insecta > Diptera > Tachinidae > Dexiosoma > Dexiosoma caninum. The sequence continues at coordinate 92,347,665 of OZ004725.1, forward strand.
TTGGCTGAGTAGTTAGCGCGTTAAAGCTGAAACCTGGTCACATCTAAAAATTCTCTTCTGTGTGTGCTAACAGGGCCCTCTTTCGTTGGTCATTCATTAATCGGTCTTATAACGGTTGTCGAATCGATTCGACAGTTTGTAATAGATTAAAGAAACACACAATTTTTCTTTAATCTATTCTAAACTGCCTAATAAATTCGACAATAGTAATAAGACTAAATAAAATGCCGGGGAAGAAAAATAATACATAAAGTGGCTTCTCCTACCTTTAAAATTAAAACGGCAACATAACACCAGAGACGAAGACTGCTTCAAAAGTTCTAAAAAAAATCGGTCGACCGTATAGTTGTACAAGAATTAAGCTCTATTGCTTCCGATCAATTCATCACCTTTCTCTTCTATACAACACTATACTTTTCAATTGGTTTTTTTCATGTTCGTATAAAAAAAATTTTGCTTAGGTCCAAAATTTTTATTACACAAAATTCACATACGAGTACTTCAAGTAAACAAAGCGCGAAAATTAAAGAAGAATATAAAAAAATATATATCTGTCAAATAATTTCCCAAATGTAAAAGGTTAGGCAAGACCAAGCGAGAATTGAAGAAATATCTACCTCCAATTTTATTTTTTTTATCTTGGACCAGGACTCGGGAGATGACCCCAACACATGTCTGAAAAGAGATATAGTAGTCATTTACCATCATATGCACTTGCATTTTTCCGCCGATTTTTTGCAGCGGCCAAAAGTTTTGCACACTTTAAAAAATACCTTCAGTTGAATGATGTAGATTGTTTGTATTTGTCTACATGTTTGGATATAACATTGCAAAAAAGCGCGAGGGTTCGTTTACTTATTTTGCAACTGAACTTTTGGTCTTAAGCTATAAGGTGAGGGTGGGTATGACTGAAGTAGTCTGCACGTTGACTACAAAACCAAAAACAGACTAAAACCCCAGTTTCAGACTAAAATTATAAAAAAAAAAACATCTCGCATTTTTCTGATGTGCATTAGGCATAGTCACTGGTAACTGAACAGTCACGGCTTCAGCTGTATCCAATCCACAGGCACATAAGAACGCCCTCCTTCGTCGGTATTGTGTAGCACCGGCGAAGTAAAACAATAATAAAAAAAATGGCTACTAAACCGAAGCTTCAACCCTGGTATAAAAACAAAGAACGTGCAAAAACCAGAGCTGTAAAATAATTAATTAATCTTCACTTCCTGTCATTTCTCTAACTATCCCTTTACTATAGTTCCAGCACAATGCATTGCATGTGTAGGGGTAATCTCCTGAGTGCTGGTCCCAGATAAAAAAAAAATTTATATCTGTTTAATTATACAAAATTCATAGATTGCATCTAAATATATTAAACAATCGTTTTTGCATTAGATCTTTAAATTTTTAGTTTAAACACACAAAATAATCGATTGATTAAATTTTTTGTAATACTTCGTTTAAAACGTGAGTTAGCCCAGTCAGCATTTTTTGACTCTGCAATTAAAAGAAAACAGAATTTTCTGATCATAAAATATACTTTTGTCGGGAGCAAACGGTACTCTACCGGCGACTCTTTTGGATGGGCAATTATTCTTCCTTTTTTGTTAGTTTAGAGTCGTTTTCGACTCTTTCTAATGGTATTTATAATCTGCTATACAATCATTAGCGCGAGTCTTTGTTTTAAACGTGTAATAGATTAATCAGTTTTTGATCACCATAAGTACTCGGAGAAGACTCATTAAGGTGATTTTTGAAAAAATAATCTTGCAAATATCAGCTGGGGGATTTCTCAAATATGTCACGGTAACTAAAGTCTTTTCAAACAATACGATGAAAAAATCATTTATAAAAATAGTTGATCATATTAAGTATTTTTTTGACTTCTTCGCTATTAAAAATAATGAATATCTGGTGACCGAGCATTCCACGCTATAGTTGCTTTATCAGAATTGTTATATATATATATAATTTTTTTACATGTTATATTGTTTTTTTTTATAAATTATTACACCATGGAACTTTTATACAACCGAAGGTACTTTTCCTTCTATTTTGTGATTATAGTACTTCCGTTTTATATTCGGTTGTCGTCTCAGAATTTTCTTTCAGCGCCCACAATAACATGTAGACGCTTATAAAAATAATGCTCTGCCGATTTCGGGCATTACAGATTTAAACAGGCCGCCATTTAGGATTTGGAATTTTAATTTTTTTTAAAGCTTTCTAGTCAGAAAACCCTTTTGTACGATACCCATATTATACCCCTCTAAATACAAAGTGTAAAATACAGACATTGAAATAGGCGAAATGAGTGTATACCTGATGAAAGTGGATTTCCCGAAAACAAGATCACACCATTTCCGACAAACCAATTATACATTTGTATACAGCCGACTGTTACTAATTTAAAATTCGGCTGTTCATATTAACAAGAGTTTGATTGGAAGCAAGGCGCATGATAAAAATATCGAGAAACCAAATCGAACGATTTAATTGTTCATTCGTTTCAAAAGCACGTGGTTAATCACATTTTCAGTTCAAATTTAAAATTTTCGAAATTCACCAGTCCCTTTATCGAAAAACAAAAAATATATCTTTTCAAAAACTTAGTTTTTCCGAAAAGTACCCATTCCGTTTTATTTTTAATTTTCTTCTCAAAAATTCCTTTCATTTGATACCCATATTATGGAAGTGGGTAAAAAATAGTCGTCTCATATGGTGTTTGCAGGGACTTCATTATATTCATTAAAAATTAATTTGATAGCAATTTCATGGGGGTATACAAAAATAGGAAAGATGTACCATAAGCACTATTTAAATGACATAAAGGTACAAATTTTAACCCCATATATGTTCAAATTTTGAAAAAATAAGAAAACACATTCGAGACTTTTTTAAAAGAAAAAATTACGGAAGAAAGCTTGCAGAGCGAGGTACCAAAATTCAGTTCTTGCCCGTTTTATCCATCAAAAAGTAGATATATGAACAAAGTACCAAAAATGTGTCCGCATATTTTCCAGCAGCATTTGTTTGTAATTTTCATTCTATCTATCTTAGTTTTTTTTATTTTTTTTTATCTTGGACCAGTGCTCAGGGGCTATCCCCTACATATGCAATGCATTGCACTGGAACTAGAGAGAAGGATAGGGAAGAAACAGACAGGTGGTGAAAGTGGTAGAAAGATAGAGCTTAATTCTTGCACAACTCTGTAGTTGCGTGTAAATTATAAAGCAAAGTTGCGGCGTCTCTGATGTTTTTTGACGCATTATTTTTAAGCTAATGGAGCCATTTTATTTATTATTTTACTTCGCCGACGTTTTATTGCTCAAATACCGACGAAGGAGGGTGCTGTAGCACAGAAAACTCAGAAAAAACTTTTTTCCGATTTGACCCGGCTGGGAATCGAACCTGGTTGCAGAGCCAACACGCTGACTACTCGCCATCAGCACCCCCAGGGTGCTGAGGTATTAGGAGAATGTGATGACAAATTTAGGTAATAATTCCGCCAGAGAGTTTTGTATAAAATTTTAATATACATAATACATATGTATGTATTTCGCCATTTATTCTTAATTTCAATTTAAGATCTATGCTTTTCATTAACAAAATTGTGTAAAGCATACTTAACAATTTTTCAAATATACTTTCGCGAAATATTTTTTGTTAACAGTACTTGTTTTTGTAAAAACTATAACCGAAAAGTATTTTTTCTGAATATAACGCTTACGTTTTCCAAAAATGTTTGTCCAGAAGTACGGATGTGTCCGTGGCCTAGTGCATGAGCTTAAGTCTTATTAATCTGAAGGTGCGGGTTTAATTCCCACCTAGAACCTGGGTGTTTTTTGTGGTATCACAATGGGCCTAAGTGGGACGTTCTCGTTCGGGAAGGGTCCGCCACCTAGTTTAGGTTAGGTCAACAGGTTGCTGGATGGAAAGGTAAAAAAAGGTCCCAACTCACTTGGGTCCAATTGTGATACCTATTGCAGAAAAAAAAACTTTCAAGTGCTGTAGTGATACAGACCAGAGCTTCTGATAGGAATCGAACCTACAACCCCTAACTGATAAACTAGCACACTACTCACCAGACTACCGTGCCACCCGTCGGCCACCTAACCTAATTATAAAAAATAACTTTTAATTAATAATAATTTCAAAATTTAATGGATTCTGATGAATTTTTTAATGCTACATCTGCAATTTATAGTGATTTGAAATTGCAATCGAATATATAATAAACATATTTTTTTAATCATTATTCTTTAACCTTATTTCTTATAATAAACAATTTTCTTTCAAGCTTAAAGGTTTGTTTATATTTCTTATTTTTTCTCTTTTTTCGATATTTAATTTTTTTTTTCAACCTTCGGTAAACATATTAAGGAAATTTTTAATATTTTATATAAAATTTTTTCTTATATAAAATTTAAAAAATTTCCTGAACATGTTAACCGATGTTGGCGAAATATCGAAAAAGAGGAAAAATAAGAAATATAAACAAACCTTTAAGCTTGAAAGAGAATATAGAAATATTTATTATAATTCTTATTAAAAATAAATTTTCTGTAATAAAACAAATTTTTTGACGAACTTCCAATTTTTATTAAAATATACTTTCGCGAAATATTTTTTGTTAACAGTAAAAACTATAACCGAAAAGTATTTTTTCTGAATATAACGCTTACGTTTTCCAAAAATGTTTGTCCAGAAGTACGGATGTGTCCGTGGCCTAGTGCATGAGCTTAAGTCTTATTAATCTAGAACTAGAACTAGAACAAGTATTTTAAAGAATAAATCAACGAAGGAATATTTTGATTATATCAACAAAAAATATTTTTTTTTTTTTTTTTTTTTTTATCTGGGACCAGCACTCAGGAGATGTCTCCTATATATGCGAAGCATTGTGCTGGAACTATAGGAAAGGGATAGTAGGAGAAACGACAGGAGGTGAAGCTTAATTAATTATTTTACAGCTCTGCTTTCGCACGTTCTTTGTTTATACTTTTAACAGTGCTGAAGCTTCGGTTCAGTAGCCATTTTTATTATTGTTTTACTTCGCCGGTGCTACACAATACCGACGAAGGAGGGCGTTCTGATGTGATTGTGGATTGCTATCAGCTGAAGCCGGTATTGTTCAGTGACCAGTGACTATGCCTTCGCCACTGAAACCTTCCGACAACAACTGACACACAAAGACACACTAATGCACATCAGAAAAATGCGAGATGTTTATTTTTATTTTAAAAATTTTTAGTCTGAAACTGGGGTTGAACCCATGTCTGTTTTTGGTTTAGTAGTCAACGTGCAGACTACCATCCATCGTGCCATCGCCAAGAAAGGATCATGTTATTTTAGATTTGTTTTTCTTACATTCTTTTGTTGGCAAATTACGATTGAAATATAAAACAGATTCCTATTTTCATTCTGCTGGTGGTGCCATCATATGTTGATTTATAGCCCATACTGCCCTTCGCACTCTAACCTTAAGATCCCTATAACATATTCAATAAATACTTATATATTTGTTTTTAATTTGCATATTTTTTTAATATTTCAAAATATTGACAGTTGTAAGTTGTGGTTATATTTTTGCCATTATCAACCTATTGTAGCGATGTGCAATAAAATATATCAGAATTAAATGTGTTAAATTTAAACGACGAAGAATTTTTTATTTTATGATTTATCTACAGTTTATCATTAATATGTAAATATTTTGTTTTTAGCACATCGTTGTTCTGAGCGGTTACACTTAAATTTCATATTTCTCTTCAAAATTAAAGCTACCACCATTCAAAAATGTAGTTCATTAAACTAATACTAAAAATCATTTAAATTAAGCTAAAAAAAAACTTTTACTATATACATACATACATATAAATAAAAGAGAATAAATTAAAATATATACATATTAACATAAATATTTTTTTTATGAAATTAACAAAAACTAAACTTAGTTTAAAAGTTAATTATAAAACCTAAAATTTCAAGTAAGCAACGGTTGACACATACAATTTAATATTTATAATAAATTTAACCTAAAGCATAATAAACATAAATACAAGAATTTAAAGTTCAAAAGTAAAAGTAAAAAAAATATATGTATATGTATGTTAAGAAATTAAAACATATGATAAGCATTTAATTCATATGTATGTGTTTAGGTTACAATTTTATATAGTACATTTAACTAACGAAATTTTTTTCTAATTTAATTAACTTTTTTAATTTTCCATTTATTTAGATTTATTCTTTTTATTTACTTACTTCATTATTTCTACTTAATAATGTATAAGTTTATTAACAAAAAAAAAAGTTTTCATTAATTCAACATACAACATATAAATCAATATTTATTGAAAGGAATAATAAAAAAATAATTATTTAAAAACAAATTTCTTATCTTTTTTTTTATTTTTTAAATGAAGATAAAATTAAAAACGACTCACGTGAGTATTTCAAATTATTTATCGATAAGAAATAATCTAGTCTGCTTTTAGACTGGGCAATTTCTCTTGAATTGTTTCAATTCTTTTAAAATTGCTCCGACTATTTCCAAAAAATTACGTGGAGACAACAACAACTCAAAGAATTAGAATGAAATTGCAGTAACTTTGTTGGTACAAACAATTCTGTACGCATCTTCTTTTTTCTTTCCCCGCTCTGCTATAAACTAAGACTTGCTTCAAGAAAAATTATCCAATCTGAAAGCACTCTTAAGGTGCCCATACACGACTGATTTGTTCGCGTACCATTTCTCCACACACACTAACTTTAAACATCAAAAGGAATGCATGAATTTTGTAGCGGATGATGCTGTTTTTGGACTATTATTATAAACATGGAAATTACAACTCCAGAATACTTAAAAAAAGTTTTTTTGCGCATGGACGTCAAAACATTTCAATTATTGCATTTTTTTTTAAATTTTTTATATTTTGATAAAAGGTTTTCCCATACAATTTTTTTTTCGTTTCCGTTTTTATATTTTCCACCTTTGCTTTGCCAAATGGCATTTGTTTCTTTTAAAATTTCAATAAATTCAATTAAAAATTGCTTACTAGTCATCTGCAAATTTCGTACGAAAACAAAAATATAAATAAATAAAATTACTACTTTGAGCGTCAGTTGGCCACAGAATCCAATAAACATGATGAACGATTTCATCAAACCGGTGCACGTATTGAAGAGCGGTATAAAGGAAAATACGTTCATTCTCTTATAGGCCCAGCAAAAAAAAGTGAATACGTTCACTCAGAATTGGTATTTCAATGACTTCCTAAGCATTCCTTTATATGAATTCAGTTTTAATGACATCTTAGACTGTTAATAAGATTGTCACTTTTAAATTCATGGAAAACACATTCAACTCTGCCGATTAATTTATATGAACAACTGCGCAGTGATTGTTATAAATTTAAATACATGGATCTATAGTTTTCATATACCAATTTCTACTACATTTCTAAACGTACATATTTGGCTAATATTAGTATGATTTGAAAGATATGTATGTATATGCAACAGTCTTTACCTATTAAAAAGCGGCGATGAGCTTGTGAAAATAAAATAGATTTATGGAAGCAACACTCAGATGCAGGACTTAAAGATGATTGAAACATCTGATATATAAAGGTGAATAATCTTAGAGCTGTTCATTAATTCTTTTAATTTTACCAGATACCTAAATTTAATTTAAATTAGCCTATGGTTTTACGTCAACAGTTAATCAGTCGGTCGCGTTTCATTCATTAATTTAAAAATTATTTGTGAAATGGAATTTACATGTGTTTTAATTTCAAAAATTTCAGGAGTGTGAAAAATATGCATGCATATAAAATGATATGTAGCAATATATGCATGCATAATCATATTAAATGAAATATTGGAATGTCAACTGCAATTTGTCTGAAGGGCTGTTTGTGTCAAGGTGAGATTTTTCTTTTTGGTACAAAAATATTAGATTGATTAAGCGTACGGCAAAACATTTTATTAATTATTAATTCTTAGTGAGAACAAATAGGCTTGGAAACTTGCATAAATTACTGTTAGAAGCAAATTCTTCTTATACTGTAAAATCGAAAACTTTTTTTTATGAAAAATTAAAACAATAGGCTGTTATATAAATTAAAAAAAAAGACAGAAATAAATACAAAATTTTATTGCATTGATATGGTTGTACGATATTCAGGTATGTGATGAAAATCGTTTTCGGCGTTAAAACGTTTTGAAATCGGCAAATACTGTGATGAATTTGTACGTGACGATTTCATATTCCATCTTGTTTCATTGAAAAAAGACGTTTTTAACATGTGACGCATTTCGATAACGTCAGTTTAAATTCGTTTTCAAATCGTTTAATTTTACTTGAAGGAAATATACAAAGAAGTAAAAAAATATATGAAAAATGATTATAAATCTGTCCTTATTTAAACGAAAATATTCAACAAATCTTTTTAAATAAATACTAGTTAATATAGAAGTAAAATTTAAAAATTTAAATACCCACATTTCATCAGGCAAATTTAAGGGATCCGATAAACGTTTTTTAGAATATTTTCGATATTCATCCTATTATTTTCTTCCAAGAGAATTAGCGAAACCGCAGCAAAAAAGGCATTTTATAAATAAAAATGATAAAATATGTTGATACAAATTTTATTTTGTTTAAATATTTTACAAACATCACTCACATACACATATGTTTACATATTTTACAGTTGTATTTAGAGAAGATATGTGGAAACGAAACAAATATGGAATATGAAATCGATCGAAATTCATCACACTACTCTCGATTTCAAAAGACGATTTACTTTTTAAATCGATCGATTTCCATCACATACCTGATTATCATAAGCGTATGTGTTTTCTTCCCCTTTTCTCTTTGAGCATTACAAAATAATGGTATTTATTTATTACCTATATCAGAATTATTAATGTTTGCATGTTTGTAAGAGGTGAGCTCCGGGAACACCTATTCCATTTTTATAATCTTTTCGGAAAAATTTACAATTAATCCTCCCAACGGGCATAGTCTATATAATGTTCATTTAAAGTGCTTAGGATGATCGGAAATAAATATTACTTATTTTACGAAAGTAGGTTTGTTTGTCATTATTTATCGGATAAATGGCTTAAGATATGCATCTAGAAAGTCCCGTAGGCTATGGATTTTTCTAAAAGTTCCGTTCGGGTAGCACCGCGAGTACTGCTCGTACTTTATAAAAAAGTTTAAAAGAATGCCTTTTTAAATAAAACACAACTTGTTCTTTTCCAAATATATTTATTTATGAAAAAAAAAAGGAATAAATAAATATTGTAATCATAACAAATAAATAAATGTTGAATCATCTTTAAAATAAGTTATATAAACACAAAAAAATACTGCAAATCGATTATTAAAACTTACCCATTGCGTGCGAAAGACCATGGCCGTTTTAAGTAGTTCATATATACATTATGCACAGCACCATTACGTTTATGGGCAAATTATGCTTTTAAGTGAACATTTTATTTTCGAAACATCTATCAGCAGCGGCATCTGCCACGCATTCATTACGTTCGTTAAGGAGAAATATGTCATGTTTGAATTTGGTTTGTTGCTTGAAAGAAAATATTGAAATAATTCAAGTTTTAAGTAAAAAAATCATATTTCTGATTCGATTAATTGCAACAAATTTAATATATAAATTGCTTATATAAAGTATAACGTATATATTAGCAGTATATAAAAATATATATGTATGTATATATAACAAAATGTGTATATATATTAGAGAGGATGATTTATGCATTAAATTTTTTTTTAAGAAATAATATCACATATACATACATGTTTATATGTATACAAAAAGGAAATATTAATACTTTTTTTCATTGTTTAAAAAAACAGAAGTGCGTAAAGCGTTATTGTTATTCATAAAAGAAACAAAAGGAACAAGTGTTAAAATTTTCCTCAAAATTTACAAGCAGAATACAGTTAAATAATTTTTTTTTAAACTATAATTATTTAACTTAAAAATACGATCAGATCTAATAATTTAACTACAATTCATTTGAATAGAAATAAAAAATATACGTTATACATTAAAATGTAAGAATGAGTTTTTTTATAACTATTTTACATAAACATACATTTAAATTTAATAGTACATAATGGAATGGTAAGTACTTTGGTTATTTTTGTATTTTACGAAATATCTATTTTTATATAAAAAAAAAATATATGTATATGTCGAATAGAAACAAGTGAAGCATAAAATCATGCCATGAATATTTGTATATATGCATAAGTAATAATTTCACAAACTTATTTTGTTAATTTTGCAACTTTTCTAATCCCTACAATTTGCTGTCAGATAGCGAATTCACAATTTCGTAAAATTGCTCGTTTAATTTTTTTAAACTCTGTGGACCAAAATAGTTTTATATATAATGTATATATGTATTGTGTATAGGCATATAATGTATTTTTCATTATAGATTATTTTTCTAATAGAATGTGCATATCGTCATATGAAATCAATCAAAAGTCGGTTTTGATTTTTTTTTTCTTAGGGCTTCTTTATTTCATATAGTTTCCACTCAGGCAAATATATTACCAGGTAAACTCGTTAGCTATGTCGCGCGTCATCTTATTCAACGGTTTTTAACGGCCAAACGCCAAATTTTGTTCACTTTTGTGAAAAAGTTAAAGTGATTGTGAATAATTTAATAATTAGAATAACAAAAATGCGTACATGTGCAGTGTGCAAACAAATTTTATAATTTAAAGCGTTCTTTTTTGGTTTTGTTATATTTAGCAAAATATATATGTGTTAACGAATTCCGACAACCATGTATACCTCGCTTTTCTTGAAAAGTCACTTTCATTTATTTATCATAAAATCTTGTGTACACTTTCGCTACATCATAGAACATCAGCGGAATTCACCGTTCTTAGTATATACATTTTAGATGTTGTAGCTTTATTATAACAATAACAATTTATATTGATTTAGTAAAGCTAGATCTAAAAGTTCTAGAGTAGTAAATTTACTACGAACCGTGAATTCCTCCGCTATCATTTTATTATCAGGAGTGATCTCGAAATAGTGTCATTTGAAAACGTCAGATTTTTAAGAGCAAAATAGTTCAAAAACTGTCTAATCGTCGACTTTGTATGACCTCAAAGGTGTTTGTTTTTTTAACTGACTTTCTCTTCACAAATTCGTTCGATTAATATGAAAATGTATCCGATTTTGGAAGTCAAATGCTTTCAAATCACACGATTTCCGGGGCACCTTCGTATACATATTCAACAAAACATATTCAGAGCAACTATAGTTTTTCATACACGTTAATGGACCTTTTGTTTTATTGTACTGAAAGAAACCGTATTTTAAATATTTCTAGGCTACTCTCCACATTGCTTTCAATAAGCAGAAAGTTACTAACTTTAATTAAATTCGATAATAATGAATAATCAAATTTCCAAAAAAGAAATGCATTTATAGCACAAATACTGCCTATATTTCTCGTTACTTTCATAACAAATAATTCTCCTGTGATTGCACATTTTACTTGAAAGTGCTTATTTACATCAATCTATTTGAATAAAAAAAAAAGTTTTAAAAATAAAAAAGTAGAGTTTGGAAAAAATGTTATTGACTGAACAGATTTCAAAAGTAAATTAATAGAGCATATTGGTCGCCCAATACTGCCAAACACCTTGTTTCAATATTTCATTACCAACTTATTATTTAATAACTGTCTATAATTTATTTATAAATACTCATAAAGACTTGAACAAATTTATATACTTTATATGTCGTATATATATGTAACTTATTTCAATATTTCCAGACAAGTAGTAAAAGCAGTAAGCGCTACATATAAAAGTATGTATACACTATAAATGTATTTACAAATACGCACATAAAAACAATTAGATTAGATAAAAAAGAAATAACAGCCATCAATAAACCATATACATTAATAATAATTATTTATATTTATTTTATTTACTTCATAATTGATACATTATCTTATTATCATTTAAATATTTGAATAAAAAATGTTTGTTTTAATCAATAGTGTAGTAATAAAAATTAAGAATAGTAGTATGTAGTTCATTATATATTATAATATGCAAGTAATTTATTTATATGATAAATATGAGGTTTTCTTCAGCAAATAAACAAAAAATCCAGCTAAAATAAGGAAGGTATACTTATTTACTAAATTTTATGTTTTAAGTTGTTATAAAAAAATTAATAAAACCGAAAAATTGTGTAAGTTAAATGTATGTATGTGGGTATATAATATGATATATAAAAATGTAACTGCTCTTTTCTTGCTTAAAGTTTCTTCTTCCTTTTTAATCCAAATGCTAAGTTCAACAATTTGCAATCCATTTATTATACTGGTATAGTATTAGCAGTTCCGAAATTTTTTTTTTTTACATTCTTTCCCTTACGCAGTAATATGGGTAGATAAGGGTTGTCGATAGTTGTTGTAAATATATAGATTGGCCACAGTTGTTATATTTTATTAAGTTATATAAGATTTATCGTTGTTTTCTTTTGTTTAAAAGTATTGATTTATGTATGTATATGTATGTATATATACTATATATATTTAATAAATATATAATTTTAATTTTGTCCTTTGTAGCACTTTCCTTTTCAGCAATTAACTTTTCTTTTCTTATTTAAAAAAGGTTGGTTTTTGTTATTAATCACACTCACTCAGATGACCTTAATTACGAGAGATTTTCGTTTGTATGTTTTTAGCTTTCATTTAATACATTCTTAAATAAGTGTTATATATTTATACATAAGTATATATAGAGAGAGAAACATCTTAATTGCCTAAATAAAAAATAAAGAAAGATATAAATAGTATAATAAATAATATAATATATGGTAATATATATATAAACAGATAAATTATGATTTGATTTCTAATTTTTAGAACTTTTTTTTTATTATAAATATGTTATTGTAAAATTACGGACTTGAGGCCAAATTATTATTTTTATAAAAACAACCTTATAAAACTTGCTTTTATTTGTGGATATTTCTTGAGGACGGAATATCTTATAAATTAATATTAATAACAATATATGTAAATAATATTTATAAATTCGATTCAAATTAGAAAAGAGAAAACTTTTGTTGAATCAAATTTATAAAAGAAACAAAAGATTTGATACATAATTGTTATTTACATATTTATTGTTATTAATGTAAATTACATGCACGATCAGTTCAACTGAGCGTAAAGTGAAATATTTATAAAAACCATTGTATAAACTGGGAACTCGTATATGGGGACATCATATAGAAGAACATCCCTAACTTGCATTTTTTTTAAATTTACTTTTTAAATGCTTCCCCTCGTAATTTCACGCAAATAAACCGTGTCACGAAAATTAAATGCAATAATCTCAAAAATAACGGTTACTGTTTCGTTTTTCTTTTTCCTGTAAAGTTACAATATGCCTTTCTGAATGAGATCTCCGATATATTCTAGTAAAACCATTTCTAATAGGGAATAGAAAGCTGTGGGTGCCCGTGCAAAAGAATAGACATCATATAACTTGATAATGATGTTTTTAAAACTAAACAAAATCATTTGTATACATGAAAACTTATTATATTATCTATACTGTTATTTCTTTCTCTATTTCAGATACCACAAACAATTCATCGGTGCTCATATTTACACATTGAAAAAAGTTGTTCAAGAAACCAATATGTTGAAAAATTTGACATTAGATTATATATGTATATAAGAATAAATAGCGAAACTTAAACGATAATTAAAAATTTCTCTTATTATTATAATTAATATCCATACAGATATATGTGTGTATGTATATGCTTAATAGTAAACGAAACCTATGCCGGGTCTAAGTTCAATGATTACGAATTAAATACGTGCATACTCTAAATTAATTAATGATAAACAGCTGCAGTAGTAAATAAAATTAAAGGTCTAGTTGGTAAAAATATATTGTCCAACGTTAAACATTTCAGTAGCATTCAACTTTAGGTGGCAGTTATTAAAAACGTATCACTGCTAACAATTCTGTCAGCTGTTTAAACAATTTTAAAATGGTGAAAGAAAAGAATTTAATCAATTCAATGTTTATTATTCTCTATTATAAAAAAAATAATTTAATTTGTAGTTCTTTGTGCGACTTTTAATTTTTAAGTACATAATACTAAATTCAACGCTTGCAACGTTAAATTTAGTTTTTCTAGATATTCTACGTGACAAAATTAACAATTTGTTTTTTAGCAAATAGCAACCGCTTTTGGCAGGGCAGCTCGTCCCCAAAAACGCGATACGTCTTTAATAACTAGACCTTGATAAAACAAATCCGACTTTATTATTCCAAAAATTTTACTTTAAATAGCAAAACATATGTGAGGTGAAATATATTTTTCTTTAAATCTTATTAATATTTTGCAAACTAACTAGTGCATGCAAGGAGAATAGGTGGGGTATAAGAATAAATTTTCTGGTGTATAATCATTTTTGATCGGTAAAAAATATCTGTGTTAAATCATTGTTTATACATCCATATAAGTAATTAATTATGTATGTCGAAAGTCCATGCGAGCCTAGGATTAGGGTGATAATAAAAGCAACAACTGATATTTTTTTTCAAGAGGTTTTTGGAAGCCTATTATAGGTCATATCTACTGTGGCTCCAGCTTATTCAATGCAGTGCATTATTCTATTTATTTTTATATCTACAGTGGCTCTCATTAATATGCGGTATTTTACTTAAGTTCTTCATTTTGAAATAAAATGTATGGTGTTTTCAAATATGTTCTTTTATAAAAACAATTAACATATCACAACTCTTTACATATTTTTTACATATCGTCATATGAATTCACAAAAGCCCTAAGTTACATTCAACAAATTTTACAGGAGAATCAAAATACTTTCAAACTAACTTCTACGCTTGCACTTAGGCATTTCTGAAATTTTTTGATAAGAACAGTATGGCTGACTTCCTAAACGTATATTTACAATGTATCAATACAGTATTAAAACCAAGTTGATACATCGTGTAGTTACTTTTTTAATACGTTGCATACTAATACTTTGCAACCCCGAAAACGTTCAAGAACATTTATATATATTGTATTGCTATTGTATTACGTTTATACGTCACCATGAAATTTAAAAATTTTCGGTATATGTCGTCTCATGAAAAAGGGAACGTGTCATCTATCTATGGACTTAATATTTTGCAAAACACGTTCCCATAGTTCAACGCGTTTCTTTTTTTTCACGAAATTGCTTTTCCATTTCCAATCGGGAATTTATTAATAGGTTTTTGTAATTATGTGTCCATTTTTTGCTGTAAATAAGTAAATAATAATGTACAATAGAAATATATTAAATTATAAGAAAATTCGCTTATTTATCTTCTTGCATCGCCATTGTATTGCGTGTTGTATTTATTTTGCATCTAAATTTTTTTGGATGCCTTTCTAGCTTTTTCTTGCGTATTAAATACAACAGTGTTGCAAATAGGAACAAAAGACATTGTCATAATTTACACGGTTGCATTTACGAACACGATGCAATGTATTACTACAAAGCAACATGCGTTTAGGAAGTCAACCTATTTCTAATTGCAGGCGTGTATAATTTTGCAGCCACATGTATTTTGATACTATAGCTCATTATCTATCAAAAAGTCGATTTCGAATTTTTTGTAACTTAGGGCTTTTTTGAAATCATATGACGATATGTATGAATGTATGTAACACAGAAAAGAGTTATGTTAATTGTTTTTATAAAAGAACATATTTGAAAACACCACACATTTTATTTCAAAATGAAGAACTTAAGTAAAATACCGAATATTAATGAGAGCCACTGTATATAAACGCAACGCTAACAGGGACTTAAAAAAAAGACTTTGGTGTCGTTTCGTCAAATAAAAATCATTCTTTCTTTGATTTAACATTTTTATAATTGTCCGCACTTCTGAACAACCTCACCGCACTCGTCAGACCTGAATGTTATTTAAAATTTATGCTCGATTTTAGAAAACAACATAAGAAAAAGTAAAATTTCAAACAAATGTGATTTGAAAGAAGCGCTACTGACGGATTAGATGGATATATATTCTATTTAATTTTTTTTTTAGTATATGTCTAGTATCACCCAAAAACTGTTCGCATCTATGGCAAATCGCCTCAAATCTGATGCAGATAACAAGGGCTACACAAAAAATTTTAAATGGGCATTTTCCAATTTTAATTTCGCGAATGTCGATAACCAACCGTACCTGTATAAGGTGCGAGAGGAAAAACTTAGTAGTTTTTGTTTTCTTAGTTTTAATATATTTAAATGTACATTTTGGCAATAGAAGATATTTGTCATCAAATTTTTTTTTCAAGTTCATCTTAATTTCTTTTTTATACTGCATAAAATAAACTGAGCCACGGTATGTTATATGTATATCGGTACCTTCAGTCGTAAAGGAGCTAACGTCCTATTTAATAAATTTTACAGGAGACGGGCAAAAATTCATATTTCAAATGTCTTAGCACTTTTGCTTTAACATTATTGGACTTAGCAGTTTTATTTATCATTGCAAAACAATAACTGGAAAACAAATATCAGTAAGTTTTTTCTGCAAAAGATGTATTCTGGACTTCGCTCCTTTACGACTGATTGTAATGATATGTTGAACTATTATTACAACTGGGCATAGAGCACGTGAAAATAAAAAATATAATAAACCCTACTAAGTCAATAAAATGGCGGTTACTTTTATACTGTTATGTTAGATTGATTATGAGAAACGTTTCAGTTCTGTTAGGATATCTTAAAAAAATCTTATAGGGAAAGTATTCATCGGGTTTAACAACACTTATGTTATGCAATTGCAATTAAAAATCTTAATGAAACGCTTACAGATTTAATTTAAAAGTAGTACAGAAAATATACATATATTGAAAATTGAATTACAAAGTTAAAAAACAATTATAAGAATAGCCATATTTTAGTTTAGAAAAACTTTTAATGCTTACCATAAGTGGGAGCAGCTGTAACGCTATATGGATTCATACGGTTACTCTGCAAACTACCAGCTTTTTGGGGTCCACCATTATAAGTCTGTTGATAATTGCCAAAGGTTTGAGGAGCATTTGTCGTTGAAGCGGCAGGTGTACTCCAGCCATTAGCTGTTGGAACCGCAGCTGGAGCAACAGAAACTGCTGATGCCGGTGCAGTATAACCATTTTGTCCCCAACTTGCTTGTGGTGCTGCGTACGTTGTGGCACTCCATTGTGCACCGCTCTGCGGTGGAGCAGCATATCCTCCATACGCAGTAGGCTGCTGATATGTTGCCGGCGGCGCTTGAGGATAACCTGTACCCCAACCGTTATAGGCTGGGGCTGCTGCATAACCATATGCTGCTTGTTGATTATAACCCGTAGGCGCTTGTTGATATCCACCGGGTGCAGATTGTACTGCGTTTATCATGCCAATTGGTGCACCTTGTTGTTGAGCAGCCATTTTTTTAGCTTGTTCCTGTTTATAGTTAGATTTCTTAACATCTACTAAAACATATTTGATTGTGTGACTTTTGTGTACTGAAAACAAATAGTAAAATACCAGAGTTAAAAAATATGTTTGTTATATAACTAAATTTAATTTAAAACAATGAAAGAATCATGAGAACTTTTTGGTAATTAAAAAAAGAAATCAATAAAAAAAGTAGTTTGGGAACTCTTCTATTAAGATTAAAAAAGTTAATTCACTAGAAAACTGAATATGAAAGAATATTTTATAATTATATTTATTTTTGAGCGATAGTCTTTTTTATGAAAAGTTTTTCAATTATTATTTATTTCTCACTATTTCGCTACCAAATAGGTAGCATCGTCAGGAAATAATAATTTGTATTAACAAAAATATTTTTTTAAAATAAGGAAAATATAAATAATATATAATATAATAAATAAAAAATAATATAATATAAAAAGTAAATATAATTAAAAAATTTTAATAAAGGTCAAAATCAAAATAGAAGTGATACTAATATGAAAGAATATTATTTATTTTCTCTATATTATATTTACTTATGATCAACATAAGCATAAAAAAAATAAATCAGACATTATTCTGCCATCGATGTGACACATATATGGAAATATTCAGAGTTTAAATTTATATTTTGGCATTATGCTCTATCGCCGAATGCATTATATCACCGAAATTAATAAAACCGATTAATAATACTTTTACACATTTTAAAAAGAGTATAAAATTTAATACATTATAAAACGGCATATCTGTTTTACCAAAAAAAAAAATCAGCCCAATTATGAACATTGCACGGGAAACATTACCTGGGAATTATTTTTCTCGGGAGTAAAATCATAAATAAGTAGGGAAGGGAATAACATGCAAAAGAATTTCGAATGGTATTGGGTGTTGTAAAATATTTTTTTGAATTGAAGAAATTGAGATAAAGAACCAAAAAAAATTGCTAAATTGTGTCTAACAGGGAGGTCGTTTTTCATTTGTTTGAGCAATAAAACCTGTTGGAAGTAAAATAACATATAAAACGCTCTCTTTTAGTTTAAAAATTAATGCTTAACTTAACACCTGAAGCAATATATATATATAGTTCCAAATCTGTATATTAGCGATAAAGTTTTCCATTTTCTCTTATTAGCTGTAATTAATTTTTAATAATTTTGAACTAAAATGCTTTTTTAGGTTTTTATAGAATTCTTATTTAAATTTCCTATTTTTATTCTTTACTCGGTGGCTTTTTTGCTTATTGTGCGGAGAATCCTACAAATCCACATTTCGAAGGACTTCTCAAATTTGTTATAATGCTTGAAAAATTTTCAGGTTTTAACGAAAAATAATAAAATTATCGAATACTGAATGAACTAAATGTATTAAAATATGTACATATATAGATATGTACACTGTATACTTACATACTGCTTTGTCGACCGAATCGTAATCATCAAATTCTACAAATGCAAAGCCGCGCTTTCGTCCCGTATTTTTATCAGATAATATCTTTATACCCAAAATATTTCCAAATTGTTCGAAATGTTCCTTGAGAGCCTGTTCATCATGATATTCTTTAAGACCGCCGACAAATACTTTCTTTACTGACGAGTTTGCTTCTGTACTTCCAACTTCCGGTCGTGGTAATGCACGTTTGGAATCTACTGTTCTGCAATACATAAATATAATATATGTCAAGTTAGAAAATAAAAAAATAAATCAATAACTTTTATAGTGGGGTTTTTAACATATCCCCCTTATGCAAAAACGATTGTTAAATTTAATGTCTGTAGAAAATAAGAATTTTGTATAGGAAACCGGTTTTAAAATACACTTAAACTTTAACATTCGTTTTAAAATAAGGAGGTAGAAATTTAGTTAAGTCTAATCTTCGGTTTTAGTTTTTAAGATGATTGTTAACTACTTTTATTCAACAGTTTAGCTAGCCAACTTTGTTGGTTAAACCTGGCAAAACTCTGTACTTTCTAAAATTTGATGCAAACTTGTTTTAAAATTCCTTAGCCAATTCTAGGTTTGCTTCTTTACTCCGGTAAAGTTCGGTGAAATGAGAGTAAACTATAATTTATCTCTGTCAACTCTTCGAACAATACGTTTTTCAACCAAAATCTTGATCCCAGGGTAAGTACTGGGTGGCGCAGAATGAGGTATATGGTTTGAATTCTTTATAACTTTTTTAATTATTTTTTTTTTTTTTTTTTTATCTAGGACCAGCACTCAGGAGATGACTCCTACACATGCGAAGCATTGTGCTGGAACTATAGGAAAGGGATAGTAGGAGAAACAACAGGAGGTGAAGCTTAATTAATTATTTTTGCAGCTCTGCTTTCGCACGTTCTTTGTTTATACTCGTAGCAGTGCTGAAGCTTCTTTAGTAGCCATTTTTATTATTATTTTACTTCGACGGTGGTACACAATACCGACGAAGGAGGGCGTTCTGATGTGATTGTGGATTGCTATCAGCTGAAGTCGGTATTGTTCAGTGACCAGTGACTATGCCTTCGCCACTGAAACCTTCCGACAACAACTGACACACAAAGACACACTAATGCAACATCAGAAAAATGCGAGATGTTTATTTTTATTTTAAAATTTTTGGTCTGAAACTGGGGTTGAACCCAGGTCTGTTTTTGGATTCGTAGTTAACGTGCAGACTACCATCCATCGTGCCATCGTGTTCTTTGTTTTTTTTCAGCATTTCGTGAAGAAGACTTGGCGAATTAATTATGAATCATTACACGATCGAATACAGCACATACTGCAGGTGCCTCAATAGCTTTAAGGGACATATTGGCGAAAGCATTATTTCGCGCACAAGCGATTTTAACTGTCCTCCACGTTCACTAGATTTAACAGCTTCTGACAGTTTTCTTTGAGGATATTTGAAAGAAAGAGTGTACGTTAACAAACCAAGAACCATACTCCAACTAAAAACCAACATTCGAAATGAAATCATGGCCATTACACCCGAAATTTTGCGAAAAGTTATGGAAAATATGTTAAAAAGAGCACGTATGTGCGAAGAATAAAATAGACATCACTTACGAGATATCATTTTTCAAAGCTAATTGCAAAAAATTCCCCAATAATATACTTTATTAAAAAAAAAATTATAATAATCGCATAAATAAAAAAGTTATAAACCATATAGCTCATTCTGCGCCACCCTGTATTAGTGACCCCTTATTTTGAAGAGACGAACACAAAATTTACTGAAGTAACTAACCCACCGTGATTTCATTCAACGGCTTTGTGCACTAAACAGAAATTTCAAAACATATACAACCCTTTGAAACGCTTGGTAGTTGACGTATTCCTGAATGAGACGGTGTAACCAAAGTAGGCCATGAATAATCTATATCATTTTTGAACAAAATGTCAGTTGACGGGTTCATGAAATAAACGATTTTCTAATTTTTTGTCTCTTATTAAGGTAAATTATAGTTTTACTCTCATTTCATTTATTGTTTCTTTACTCAGACGAGCCCATTGGGCCATATATGATCGATACAATTATCTTAAGCATATATAATAAGTATATATGTGCATATGTACATCAAATAAATCATGATCTTCCCGAACTTTGCCCAAAAAATAAAAAAGTAAAATTTATGACCTTTTTTATGATTGAGAATTCAACTAGGTTGAGTTGTCAATGTTATAACTCAAGTCAACTCATTTTTTGTATTGGGATTCACAATCAATATTAGTTGTCTTCGTTAAGCGTTTATCATGTAAATCAGTAACAACTTCAGTTCCAGTACACACTTGCAATTTATAAACATTTTGCTTTGAAATTGCATTAGTGTCCACATTACGCAATTCTAGTTTTACAATTTTTATCTCTTGTGCCTCTTTATTAACAATTTCATCACAAAGTATGTCCAAAAAAAATATATATATACATATATTTATAAGACTATATAACATGGTGCTTATGGTGAATAAAATAATCCTCTAAATACTGGATGCAAATCTAGTTTAGAAGATGTTTTACATTGTGAGAGTGACAAGGAGAAAGCGAAAGTACATACAGTTTGTAAAAAATTTTTTTTCAAAACTTAGAAAAATTAAAAAGTTTAAGAGAAACTCTTATTTGCAAGTAAATTATATAACTTTTATTAAATTTTTTTCTTCATGTATTCAATTGAAGATATTTATAAACACTTTGCACAAAAAAAAAACAAAATTAATTTAAATAAGAAAATAATAATCGTAACTTAAAAAATACTTCCAGTTTCTACGCTGTAAAATAAATGTTTTCAAAATTGTGTTAAATTTAATTAAAATTATTCTAAATGGCAAAAAAAAGATTTGAGGGTGCTAATACTTGGTGTGCCCTCCTTTAGCTTTAATTACAACTTCTAAGCGTCTAGAAATTGAATGGATAAGCTTTGGTATATCATAATTTTCAGGTATTTTTCCCCATTCTTCTTTAATAAATGTTATTTGTTTTTTGGTGACCTTTTTCCGACTTTTTTCTTTGGGTGAATTTTCTATAGGGTTTAAGTCTGGGCTTTGTGCTGGGCTATCAATCACTTTTGTACAATTATATAACAACCAGGATCTACAAATATATGCCTTATGCTTCGGGTCATTATCCTGCTAAAATTTATACTTGAGCTTTTCTGGGTAAACAAAACCGAATTTCCGAGCACTTGCACTCAATTCCTTTTTTAAAATGTTTAGATAGACTTCCTTGGTCATTATATTCACTAATATTCTTATTTCGCCAACACCCTTGCTCGAAATACAACCCCACACCATAACGGATAGTTTACCGAACTTTACAGTGGGTATTATATTTTTATTTTCTAAGGCCGTCAGGGGTTTTCGCGAAACTTTTTGAGGTCCATCATGGTAGTAAAACATCACTTTCGTTTCGTCACAAAAAATAACATCATCCCAGTGCTCCAGAGGAAAAGAAATGTGTTCAATGGCAAACTTATACCTTTTTTCAATGTTTACCGCGGATAGCAAAGGTTTTTTCCTCGCAACTCTTGAAGAGTATTTATGGTTTTGTAGCACATTCCTAACAGTCTGAGAGGGATACTTACTCCACATTCATTACTGATGTTAAGTGCAATTCCTCTAGTGGATTCTCATCAATCATTTTCAAAATTTTCTTTTCAATTCGCCGAGTTACTTTTTTGATCTGCCTGGTGTTTCTTTTGGTTCCAGTCTTCCTTCTTTTTCAGCACGGTTAATAACATTATATACCGTCCTTAGGTTAAGAGAGAACATTTTAGCAATTTCTCTGTGAATCTGTAGGGTAATGTCTTTGTTCAGTCGCTTTCCTGGCATAGTTTATATATAATTGGGTAATCATTTGTTTATTCTATGAGCTTAATTTAATGAATAAAAGACAACTGCTACTCTTAGCGTCCGTATAAAACTATTATACGCAATACGTATGCAAAAAACGAACGGTTCTTTTTTGTCTTTGCATTTTTGAAAACATTTGTTTTACACTGTTTAAAGTATGCAAAATTATTTTGTAGCGTTGTTGTTGTAATATGTTCATAAATTTGTCAAAGTTTCGACGCCTGCTTGTCGACAACATACAAAACAACAGTTGTAAAAAAAAATTCACAAATATAATGATATTGTTGTTGTAAATATTTATATAAATTTAAATTACTAAAAAAATTTTGTTTTGAAAACATTTTTTTTACAAACTGTAGCTAGTTTTGCCGTTTTATTTGTAAATTGTATTACATTTTAATACAAAATTAGTGCAAATTGCGTTCTCTGAACGGGTACTTGTATAAATTTATTTTTCTTTCAGTTGTTTAGATATTACAACATATAGACCATGTTCGTGGTTTACTTCAAAGAATTGAAGAAATTATGTAATTACAAAAGAAAAAACTTACTTTCCGTCCACAATGTGAGGTCTGGATGACTGTGCTCTATCGACCATGGTAGTGTCCTTAAATGTTATGAAACCAAAACCCCGAGATCGTTTTGTTGTTGGGTCACGCATTATTATCACATCGAGAACTTCACCAAATTGACTATAGAATGCTCGTACAGAGTCCTCGGTAGAATTAGGTGATAAGCCACCCAAGAACATTTTTCGCAAATGGTCATCTGCAGCTGGTTTGGTAGTTTGAAGCTAGAAGAAACACAAAATAAAAAAAAAATTATAAATTACATATACACTAAAGCATATACAATTGAGGCACGCAAAGCCATTGTCAGGAAACATTATGAAATATATTTTCTTTTACGAAGGAACAATTTGCTCTTATATTAACGAAAAAGAATTGAAACAAAAAAAAATTTCCAAATTGGTGGTTCAGAGGTGATTCCCACATATCAAGTTTACTTGATCAGTTTTTGGTAATTTTCTTTTGAACCTCTATCTGCGTTCATACACGAAAACATTTTTGCTGTTGTTGTAGAGACGAGATCACCTGGTATATATTCGCCTTGGATACAACTTTGTCACGGTGCGTTAAAAGTGCTTTTTGTGTGGCATGTTTCGTATAACTATGAGTAAAATATAAACAAATTTGGACAATCAATTATAAAATACTAGTAAAACACATGGCGAGTTGCGCAGGGCCATGTAACATAGAACTTTGTCGCTTTGCGTGACGTTTCTAACTTTGACAGAAAAGCGTAAAGCAAAAGGTGTAGAACACAATAAACGCGTTGACAACACTCACGAATTGCTTGTTTACCAAAGAAAAGTGTTTGATAATTGTGCTATTTATTTTTTTATTATAAAAATAAAAGTCAATAATGTTATTTGACGATATACAATCACAATGTTCTTCTGTTTGAAAACAAAAAGGAGAGAAAGGAAGAAACGAATAAAGAAAATTATTCAAACTGATTGTCAAAGCACGCAAAAAGATAAAAGATGCCCAACTTTTCGCTTTGCGCTGTGTTAAAGTGTGCTTTAAACGATAAGATTTGTCGTACGTAAAATGTGAGAAAATAAAATTAAATCCCATCCGTATTTCAAAAAAATTTAGTAAAAATCGGATGGTTGTTTTCTGGCGTTTACACCATTGGTATGGATAAAATCAAGTAAGATGAAAACATTCTCATTTAATTTAACTACAGCTGTTTGCTTGTTTTCCCCAGGGATAGAGTTCTTGTACAATTGCATTTTTTTTAATAACCTTGAAAAATATTTTTATAACTTTCGAATATGTTATTTTCGTGGTCAAAATTTTTAGTGTACTTTTGGAAAATATACGTATATTTTTATAAAATTGTGCTGTCGTGGTCTAAAATGTACATTTTGATTTTATAATTCGTATAAATTTATGAAACCAGTTTTCCCTGCCTGGCTTTCTCACATTTGTTTACATAAAAATGCATCCCTGATCTAATGGTGTGTTGGTTTTTGAAAAATTTTAAAAAATCAAGAGAGCCATACGACTGTCAAATTTTCATCCGTATTTTCTCTCAAAATCTTATAGTTTCATTACATATTACGTTTAGAGGATCCGACTTGTGCTCTTCTATACAAAAATTTGGCATGTCGTACGACTTGTGGGACAATGTAAAGCACCCTTAAGAATACAACTTTATGTGACATGTTTCATATAAACGTGTACATTTCATCTTAAATGTCAAAGCGAAGCAAAAGTTCTATGTGATATGGTCTTTAATAAATAGACTTTGCCTTTGGGTTTCTTATTCATAACATTGTAAAACAAACAAAACTTGACGCAAAAAATGTTTTTCTTGTATGAACGCAAATACATGTTCAATACAAGGCGTATCAAACAAGGTGGTGATGTTAAAACAAGCGGCAATTTTTCCCTGTACCTACGTTTGTACAATAAACGGCAAAAACACAAGAGTTTTTGTAATATTTCCATCACTTGTTTTCGACATTTCTCGAACAAATAACATATGGGGTAGTACAACAACTCCATTCAACAGCACTTTGTTAAAGACGCCTTGGGTTCACAAGAAAACTAAACAAGAACTGATAAAGTAAACTTGATCTATGAGAACCTGCTCAACAAATACGCCAGCACCTTTAGGATTTTAGATTTACTGATATATACACATAAGTATTACATGGTACAAAATATATATGTACAGTGGCCAAAAAAACTATTCGACATAGGCCGTAAACTTTATATATTTATCAAGAAAAAAATATGGAATGTTGTTTTTAACAAAATAAACTTATAAAAGTCTTTATTAAGGAACACAAAGTTATATTCAGTAAAAAAAGCAAAAAACACATGAATTAAAATATTAATAAAAAAAAACAAGCAAAAAAAGTATTCGACATTGGTAACATTTTTAAAATACATGAATTGAAATACAAGCTTATTTCTACTTCAGTAGCGAGTTGCTTTTCCTTGCCTACGTATAACATCTTTGAAACGATCTGGCATAGATTTTACCAACGTTTTGGTATATTCAATTTGGCTCCATTCCTCCTGCAGGATAACTTTCATCTGGTGTTTGTTCGTAAATTCACGTTTTCTGATTTTTTTTCCAAGTGACCCCAAAGATGTTCAATAGGGTTAAGGTCTGGGGACTGTGGCGGCATTTTTATTAATTTTGGACAATTATATAAAAGCCAAAGCTTTGTATTAGTGGCACAATGTTTGGGATCATTATCTTGATAAAACTGAAATCTATTTGCCAGACCCAATTTTTCAGCACTTGACCTCAAATTTTGCTTTATGAGGTCAATGTACTTTCGGTGATCCATAATCCCATCAATAAACGCAATATTACCCACGCCTGATGTCGCCATACATCCCCATACCATAACACCACCGCCACCATATTCCTTTCATCCAATTCTGTGTTAGGGCTGCGATGTACCAGAACTTTTCCATCACATCGAAAAAGGTTATATTTACTTTCGTCAGTAAAAATAAAATCCATCCAGAACTCCATTGGCTTATTTACATGCTCTTTCGCAAAATCTAATCCCAACTTTCTATTTTTCTTAGTAATGTGTGACTTCTTCCTGGCTGATCGTGCTTTTTTAAGAAGTTTCTTATTGTTTTTGTGGTGTAACGGATATACCTAAGTGTTCCTCAGTGTTTTTAGCTAAAGTGTTAGCAGTAATTTTTGGATTTTTTCTTACTTCAGGCACGATTCGCCGTTCATCTGAATCTGTAAGTTTGCAAGGTCGCCCAATCCTTACCTTGTTTATCACAGTTTTACTTGATTTGTACTTTTTTATAATGTAATATACAGTAGTTCTTGACTTTTAAACGATTTCTGATATAGTCTTTTCCGTTTTTCCTAATTTAAAATGATGTATTATTAAATTTCTTACATCAACAGAAGTTTCTTTCCCTTTACGTCCCATCATCGCGATCACTTGCACAGAAATAAGAAAAAAGTTCTTGTAAATGATAAACAAGAAACATAGCGATATTTTTACCAACAATGACATGAAGTAATAAGAAATACACAATCAGAATAAGGGAAAAACAATGCCAGTCGAATACTTTTTTTGCTTTGCAATTTTTGTTTTTTCGTTCAAACAGATAGATGAGTTAAAAAATGAGCAATTTTTATTATTTTTAGGACCATAAATTATTAAATACATATAATACAATGTGATCTCACGTTTATACATATAAAAAACAAAAGGATACTAGCGTTTTCAATGAAATTTAAGAAAATAATTGCAATGTCGAATAGTTTTTTTGGCCAATGTATGTAACTGCATTCGCCATTATGAATTGTGGTTTATTAAGTTTGCTGCTTAGAGAACTATAAGGAACATCTACATGTTACAAATATGTAGGAAAGTATACTTATGATTCACAAATTAGATTTAACCTTTCAGTCTGTTGCCTATAGATACCATGTGTTGTTCTAAGTTTTAGATGGCACGTTTTATATCTACAAAAACTAACTGTGAAGTTTAACAGTTGTATTAAGTTAAAAAAATCAAAAAGAAAATTTTGCAAATATACAAAAAAAAAAAATAAAAAAAGAGTAAATAATAACAAAGTAAATTTGTTAAGAAGTATATTTGTCCAAAGTTACCTTTTGCCAACAAATAATAGAAATTGATAATTGTCCTTAAAAAATTTAAATCATAAAACCAACTAGATAAATTTCAATGCTTTACCAATAACATAATTCCAAAGGTTTGCCACGAAAACAGATTTTAGCCGCTCATAATGATGTTTGTGTTCTAACCCCAAAAATGTTTCAATTTAATTCGGGCACGAAAGGGTTAATACCTGATGACTTCAGCATATTCTTTTTAAAATTTATCAAAATATTTAAACTTTTTACATACCTGCCCATTTTCTTTTATTTGTACGGGACTATTTCTAAATTCTTGCTTGATCATTTTGTATTAGATTCAACTTTTCTTTTTTAGGTTATTGTAAAAGTAAAAAATTATGAATTGCCTTCTATTAATTGAAATATGTATACTTTCAACGCCGATTACTTTTATAATAGTTTACACATGAAAACGTAGAGATGTAGATATTTTACAGTAACCGAAAACGTTGCCACTGCTTTTATAATTTACTACATGTTATCTACACATACTTACTGTAGGGTGTCCTTAGTATAGAAGTTCTTATATTACTTGAGGGTTACACGTTAAAATTTTGCTTATCTAAATAATGCCATATTTTTGACTTGGTATTTAAATACGCATTCAGTTAATTTCCATTTAAATTTAAGTTTTATTTAAATACAGTAGAGTTTTTCAGTGCTAATTAATCATATTTAAATACGATAAAATTATGATAGCACTATGAAATTATGGATAGTTTTTCAACACAACACTGTTTATTAATGGCATCATGTTGTACAGAAACATTTTAAAAATAATAAAAAACACATTTTTAAGTGAAAAAGTAAACAAAAACTTTTTTACTGTATGTATGCGTATACATATAAATTAAACACAAAAAAGATTTTTACCTGACCACATGATATTTGTGCAAAACTAAAACAAATAGTATCAAATTGTACTGAATTACGTGATATTGGCTATTTAAACATCATAAAATATAGCACTGAAAAACAGAACTTTGTATATAAATACGAGGGCAGATCAATTAGTCCGTGACTCTTCGAACTTCCCGAATGCAATACTGTTCCCATCAAGTACCACCTGTTAATAGACTACTGTCAAATTTTGAGCAAGTTTCGTCATTTACTTTGCGTTTAACAGCTGTTCAAAACATACAACCTCGTGTATTTTTTTCTAAAAATGGAAAAAAGTGAATTTCGAGTGCTCATTAAACATTATTTTTTGCGAAAAAAAACCGTCAATCAAACCAAGGAAAAGCTCGATAAATACTATGGGGACTCTGCACCATCGATTTCAATGTAAAAAAGTGGTTTACTGAGTTTCGTTGTGGTCGCACAACTACATATGACTCTGAACGTTCTGGACGGCCAATTGAGGTCAGTACACCCGAAAATGTCGAAAAAATCCACGATATGGTGTTGGCCGATCGAAGAGTAAAAGTGCGTGAGATTGTTGATGCCATACGCATTTCATATGACAGTGTGGTTTCGATTTTAAATGATCAGCTGGGTTTAAGAAAGTTGTCTGCAAGATGGGTGCCGCGTTTTTTTTTTTTTTTTTTTTTTTTTTTTTTTTGTCTAGGACCAGCACTCAGGAGATGACTCCTACACATGCGAAGCATTGTGCTGGAACTATAGGAAAGGGATAATAGGAGAAACGACAGGAGGTGAAGCTTAATTAATTATTATTTTTGCAGCTCTGCTTTCGCACGTTCTTTGTTTATACTCGTAGCAGTGCTGAAGCTTCTTTAGTAGCCATTTTTATTATCATTTTACTTCGCCGGTGGTACACAATACCGACGAAGGAGGGCGTTTTGATGTGATTGTGGATTGCTATCAGCTGAAGCCGGTATTGTTCAGTAACCAGTGACTATGCCTTCGCCACTGAAACCTTCCGACAACAACTGACACACAAAGACACACTAATGCAACATCAGAAAAATGCGAGATGTTTATTTTTATTTTAAAATTTTTGGTCTGAAACTGGGGTTGAACCCAGGTCTGTTTTTGGATTCGTAGTTAACGTGCAGACTACCATCCATCGTACGATCGCCACCCATGCTCTCAATTGACCATAAACGCAAACTTGTGACAACTTCAATGGATTGTTTGGAGTTGTTTAACCGCAATCCGAATGAGTTTTTCCGTCGTTTCTAACTGTGGATCCATTACTGTACTTTGGTGATCAAGCAGCAGTTTAAACAATAGGTTTCTGCGGGTGGACCTGCTCCGAAGAAGGCCAAGGTAAATTTGTCGGCCAATAAGGCGATGGCAACATTTTTTTGGGATGGACGCGGGATAATCTACATCGATTACCTTCAAAAGGGAAAAACAATAAACGGCGAATATTTTGACAACTTATTAGACAACTAATTATGACAACTTATTAATGAGGATTTAAAAAGAAAACGACCCGATATGGCCAAGAAAAAAGATATTTTTCATCAAGATAATTAATGCACGGGTGCACACGTGTGCAGTCTCAATAACGAAACTCTAGCAATTGGGCTACGAATTGGTTCCTCATCCACCATATTCTCCGTATTTAGCCCCTATTGACTACTACCTATTTCCAAACCTAAAGAACTGGGTCGGTGGAAAGAGATTCAGCTCCAACGATGAAATTATTGACCAAACAAATGCCTATATATATATAATGCTGTTAAACGCAATGTAAATGACGAAACTTGCTTAAAATTTGACAGTATTTTATTCTATTTGAGGGTGGCGATGGCACGATGGATGGTAGTATGCACCTCCTGTCGTTTCTCCTACTATCCCTTTCCTATAGTTCCAGCACAATGCTTCGCATGTGTAGGAGTCATCTCCTGAGTGCTGGTCCCATAAGTCAACGACTTATTGATCCGCCCTCGTAGCACTTAAGTATATATATATATATTCCATTTAATTACGAATTCAAAAACTAGACATAAAGGTGAGGGTATTGAATTTTTGAAAAACTTAATGGTATGTGTAAAACCTAAATGAATAAGAAAACTAATTGCATCATCTGGCATCGTTATGCAAATACAACAATGTGACAATTATCCGGTAAAATTTCATTTCGTTCCACGCTATAAATGGCGACATCCTCTATGGCTCATTTCATTGAAAAAGTTAGCTGAAAAACGTCTGGCGGTGCGGTGAATAATTTAAGCGATTATTTTTTTTTTTACCGAGTGCACAGTTGAGTTTCCCTTTAAGAAAATTAAAATATCAAAATGACAAACGATAATGACAACCAAAACGACAATGGACAAAACGGCAACGATGATGGTTATGATGATGTAAGTAAATTTTTCGATATTCCAGAAAGTTCCAAATGACTCATTAATCCGCCATTTTGTAATGTGGCATATTAAAATCGATATTATACATACACATTCTTTTCATATACTTTTTTAATCAAATTAGGAGCCGATAACTGAGCCAGAACATTTGCGTAAACTTTTTATTGGTGGTTTGGATTATCGTACCACCGACGACGGATTGAAGTCTCATTTTGAAAAATGGGGTCGTATCGTCGATGTCGTTGTCATGAAAGATCCACGTACCAAACGTTCAAGGGGTTTTGGTTTTATAACTTACTCTAAATCTTGCATGATTGATGATGCTCAAAGTGCTCGCCCTCATAAAATCGATGGCCGTGTCGTTGAGCCCAAACGCGCTGTACCACGCCAGGACATTGACAATCCCAACGCTGGTGCGACTGTTAAGAAATTATTCGTTGGCGCCCTTAAGGATGACCATGATGAGAAGTGTTTGCGTGATTATTTCGAGAAATTTGGAAGTATTGTTGAGATCAATATTGTCATGGATAAAGAAACTGGCAAAAAACGTGGATTTGCTTTTGTCGAATATGAGGATTACGATCCTGTGGACAAGATTGTTTGTAAGTACATATCCATGCGATTTATTTTTCTCTCCTATCTTGAATACTTTTTCCCGCTAATAAATTTTAAGGTCCTCCCCCACAATACCAATTTAATTTTTAATACTGCAATAAAAATTCGTGGCTTTACATGTCTATGAAGTAAAATTTTTTTTTTTTAATATTCAGAGGCCAGTTAATTCGTCACCCTCATAATCAGTATTTGCATTTGAACAATGAAAGTACCTGAATACAAGAACAAACAAAAGTGTAAAAATTAAAGCCTTAAAAAATAAAATAAAAATAATAGTAGTCTAAAAAATTTAAATAAAATGCTTAGACTTGAAACTGTGATATAGATATTTATATATATTTACTTTAAAATAAACTTAGCTGAAATTGCCCTACTGAGGCACCCTCGCCCTAAAGTGCGTACCAAAAAGATGCAAGACGTAATCAGTGAGCCAGAAGAATTCACACTTAAAAACAAAAAACACGGCAACACTTTCCTGCGCACTAACTATATGGCTGCCTATTACTACCTGTATATGATGTAGTCACTAATTATTTTAAAGGAACTAAAAGGCTCTAACTCGTTAACGGCTAAAGGGATTTTTTATAATTGTTTCATTATTAGATAGATTGTTAAGTTGTCTATACAATGGGTCCCTAGATGCCAGTGGGCACAACAACAATTTAGTAAGACTGAAAGCAGCTCGGCCAAAGGCTGACCATCTTGTGTTCGATAACAGGTGTATCCAATGTTGAAAAAAAAATCACAATTTGATTCAGGGGTTGACGAGTTGGAAAACATTTTCTATGTTTTGTCATTATTTTTTAGATTCCATGTTTGCTTTCCATGAAAAGACAAGAAAGAAATTGTTTTAAAATATTTTTAAAAGAACATTAAATGTACAGTCCCAGCTCCGCATATATTTCTTCAATAGTTTAATGCGGCGTTCTATTGACTGTTATATCAAAATACATGATAATATAATTGTTAATTTTTTTAAATGTAGTAGAATAATTGATGAAAATGTCATTGTTACAAGTAAAACAAAGAATAGTAATAGTGATTTCGATTCACGAAAAATGTATTGGATTCTTAACTTTATTGAAAATATTTGTCACGCGATATCGTTTGGTCGCTTTATTACATTTTTAATAAATCACAGACTTAAAGATATCATTATACACAGTTTTCTGACAAATTGGACAAATTTATAAATAATTTGATCAGTTCTTTATAACACAACTGTAAGAATAATAAAAGCGTCGGCTTAAGCTATGTTATGCGAAATGTAAAATAATGTTCGTGGTAACACGCAGCCTCGTTACAAATAAATTCTGTTTAATGTTTTTTAAATCGAATAGCAAAACTAACAATTAAAACCTTTTCATTAAAAACAAGCATCTAATTATAACTTGTATTGATGTTTTTTATTCACACTTAAAAACAAAAAACACGGCAACACTTTCCTGCGCACTAACTATATGGCTGCCTATTACTACCTGTATATGATGTAGTCACTAATTATTTTAAAGGAGCTAAAAGGGTCTAACTCGTTAACGGCTAAAGGGGTTTTTTATAATTGTTTCATTATTAGATAGATTGTTAAGTTGTCTATACAATGGGTCCCTAGGTGCCAGTGGGCACAACAACACTATTAATTGTTGAGTCAGGAGGCACAAAATTACCTTTAAATTTAGTAAGACTGAAAGCAGCTCGGCCAAAGGCTGACCATCTTGTGTTCGATAACAGGTGTATCCAATGTTGAAAAAAAATCACAATTTGATTCAGGGGTTGACGAGTTGGAAAACATTTTCTATGTTTTGTCATTATTTTTTAGATTCCATGTTTGCTTTCCATGAAAAGACAAGAAAGAAATTGTTTTAAAATATTTTTAAAAGAACATTAAATGTACAGTCCCAGCTCCGCATATATTTCTTCAATAGTTTAATGCGGCGTTCTATTGACTGTTATATTAAAATACATGATAATATAATTGTTAATTTTTTTAAATGTAGTAGAAAAATTGATGAAAATGTCATTGTTACAAGTAAAACAAAGAATAGTAATAGTGATTTCGATTCACGAAAAATGTATTGGATTCTTAACTTTATTGAAAATATTTGTCACGCGATATCGTTTGGTCGCTTTATTACATTTTTAATAAATCACAGACTTAAAGATATCATTATACACAGTTTTCTGACAAATTGGACAAATTTATAAATAATTTGATCAGTTCTTTATAACACAACTGTAAGAATAATAAAAGCGTCGGCTTAAGCTATGTTATGCGAAATGTAAAATAATGTTCGTGGTAACACGCAGCCTCGTTACAAATAAATTCTGTTTAATATTTTTGAAATCGAATAGCAAAACTAACAATTAAAACCTTTTCATTAAAAACAAGCATCTAATTATAACTTGTATTGATGTTTTTTTATTTTTAGTGCAAAAAACTCACACCATTAAAGGAAAAACTTTGGATGTGAAAAAAGCTTTACCGAAACAAGGCAGTGGTGGGGGTGGCGGAGGAAATGCTGCTCCTGGCGGTAACCGTGGCGGAAACATGGGTCGTGGTGGCAACATGGGTGGACGTGGCAACAATATGGGCGGTGGAAGTATGGGTAGCGGTGGCAGTTGGGGCGGTAATAGCCGCGGTAATGATAATTGGAGCGGTAACTTTGGCGGAAGCGGAGGTAGTGGCTTCAATAATGGTGGTGGGTTCAATAATGGTGGAAGCAGTGGTTGGGGCGGTAATAATATGGGCCCTTGGGATAATGGCAATAATGGCGGTGGTAGTTGGGGTAATAATGGCAGTAACTTTGGAGGTCCAGGAAATAGCGGCCCTGGTAACAGCGGTAACTGGGGTAATAATGATAATTTCGGTTCTGGTTATCAACAAAATTATGGCGGTGGCCCACAGCGTGGTGGCGGTGGTGGTGGTGGTTCTGGTAGTGGCAACTTTGGCGCAAACAATCGCATGCAGCCCTATGGCAACAGTGGAAATTTTGGCAAAGGTAAGCTAAGTTGATAATAAACAATATAAATATAATAAAAAAATAATAAATAATAAAATGGCTGATCAGCTAAAAATACACATAATCTACACAGTCCCAGCTTCGGATAAAATTCTCAATAGTTATATTCGACGTTTCATGGCTGTAAGAGAAAAATTTTACAAATATAATATTTGTGTTGATTTGTTTTTTCAGTTGAATAATAAATTGATGAAAATGTATTTGTCACAAAGTTTTTACATTTCTGTCTAATGACATGTTATGATTTATTTATATATCAAGAAATCCATGTAACGCACTGTTGCGGTATGCGTGCGATTAATTGAAACTGATTTTGTTCAGAAAATATTTTTTGTTAAAACATATTTGCCGTGTTTCTATTAATTTTTATACTTTTTTTTTTCCTAAAGGTTTAAAGGATTTATTAATCGGATTTTTTTTTAACTATACTTATTTCTTATTTTAAATTGTATTTCTCTTACATGAAATGAAAAAAGAAATTAATTCAGAAAACTAAAATATTGTTACGGTCAATTTGTGCCGATACTACATCATATTTGGAAGGTGATTGGTAGCAAATGAAATTGTCATTAGCAGATTTGCATTTTTGCAAATTTGTCACTTTTTTTGCTACAAAGTTTGAGTGAACGTAATAACATGCTTCTCTTTACTTAACTATACTTGTATAGAATACGTATTTATTGTTATATATTGATTGATATTCAAAAAGATCTAAAGTTAAAACCAAACAAACAGAATTAACACGAAAAACGTAAAAAAATTGCATAAATTCTACTCCTTCGAATGCCTAACTGCATTCTGATGGTTTTAGTTGTGCAAAACTGTGCGCTAAAAAATCCTTATTCACTTAATTTGATTTGACTTTTTATTGCAGGAAATCAAGGCAATTTTGGTAATAGCGGAGGAGGCGGATTCAATAATGGGCCTATGGGTGTCGGAGGCGGCAACAACAGAAGGTACTAAGGTAGGTTTTTTAGTTCTCTTTGACAAAGAAGTGTCTTTGCCAAGGCAAATTCATACGTATATGCAAGAGCGCGTGAAAAATTCCATTGTTATGATTTGGTAAAATTTAAAAATTGTTCGAATCTCTATCGCATATGATGAATGAATATGTCAAGGATTTTTTTATTGAGGTATTGTAGTTTATTAGATATATATATATATATATATACATATGTATATACATATGCATACACATGTAAAACACACACATACATATGTATATATTTTTGTTACATTGATTTTTGTTTTCGCATTTTTTAAGTAAAAAAGTAATATCAAAATTACAAGTCCAGTAGCAAAATGTTAAAATACTTCTTTTAGTTTTCATTCAAATAATAATTAATTGAAATTTTTAGACAGATTTTCTATAAACATTTTTGTAATGTAAAGATTTTTAGAATAATGTTTTTTCTTACAAAATTATTTAAAGAATTTACAATATTTATTTGTTTTTATTCTTATAAAATTTTTATAGGTTTTAAAGGTTTGTGTGTGCCAGGTCCAAAATATATATTTATGTAATTAACTTCAAGTCAAAAGCAAGCAAAACAGAAAGATTAATTTAACTATCTACCAAGATTATACACAAGAAAGAGAACAGTTACACAGATAATAGTCAAACAAAGTTCGTTCTTCTCTCTTTTTTTCTAAACTCCAAAGTACAATTTAAAGAATACATAGAACCGTATCCCTGAAGAGTCAGTCTATGAAATAAGAGAAAGATCGACAGTTTTCTAAGAGTAATAAAAGCAAAATAAAACAGAACAGAAGATCAGTTTACTTTAAAAAGGGAGAAGCACAGGCGATGATGTTAAATAAAAATTGAGAACAATGAAGAAGCAATTGAATTGTTGTTTGATAAACGCAAAAGGAGGAAGGTGAAGAAGGATCAGCACAGATAAAAGGAACTGGAGAAAGATATTTTTAAATTTACAGCTAAAAACCCCACCATAAAAGGTTTTTTAAATAGTATTTTAGAAATATGTTAACCAATTGTGTGTTTGCCCAGTTCATAATGTAAAAGCAAATTTGCTTAAAACAAAGTAATAGTATGTTAAGTTTCTTCAAATTTATGTTTGTTGTTCAGGAATGTTTCCCCCACAGCATTTTTAACATGGAAAATTTATTTTAAAAAGTAAAAGAAAAGGAGATCTGACAAGGAAAGGCAATGCAAAAAGAAATACATTAAACATAAATTAGTACATAGTTGATTTAGTCGTATTTTATATATATTAGAAAAAAAATATAATTATTATCCTATTTTGGCGTTTCATAATGAATTCATGAAAAAAGAAAACGGAAAAACTTTGCACTGTTATGTGCGTTCATTTTAAAATTTCTTCACTTAAATCTGTGTCAGTAGTTTTTAAGAACTCTAATTATGTATAGACATGTAAGTTTAGTTTAAATGAATTGTGTATTGCTATTAGCATATACAAATTTTTTTTATATTTGCCGCATTAATTTTATTAATTACAAGGACAAGCAGCCAGCAGTAAATGGGGTTTTGTTATGTTGAAAGCAAAAGACCCAGCAGTTTTAGAAAAAGTATTAACAATTAAGAACAAATGATAAAAAGTAGAAAACATTGTAAATACATACATAATCTAATTGCTGTTGCTAATAATTTTTGTAATTTTTATTTACTTTTATGCAACACTAATCACCCATCTAAGATCTTAATTCTAAATTTTCCCACAAACAAATTTATCATCATTTACTCTTATTGAACAAAAACCAAGAAAATGAAAAAAAAGAAATAGCAAAAGAAAAAAAGAAATAGATTTTAAAATTTATAAGAAACAAATATATGATATACAAAAACACTACAAACAAATGGAAAACTAGATTATGCGAGTAGTTCATTTCTTGTATTTTTTACATTTATAAATAGGAAATCGCTGAGCTAATAAGGCTCACTGTCTAAGGAAGGATTCTCATAGCGAAAGGAGAGGTATGAAAGATAAACCGCTTTCCTTACGTAAAGGAAATAGTTACATTTATGCAAGTAGATTGAGTTTCTCTAAGAATGTGTGATGATTGGTTCCCCCTTTGAGTTTTAGGCTGCAAAGATATATCAATCTATATTAAATATTTTTCTTTAGTTTCTTTTTTTTTCTTTAGTTTCTTTTTTTTTCTTTAGTTTATTGAACATTTAAGAAATCTCTTCCGTAATTCTTTTGTATTTATTTTAAAGTAATTTTATCCTTTATTTTGGGTTTCAAGTATTTTTGATGGCCGTGTGTGTTTATAAATTTAAACACATTGAATTTTGCCTTGTTCTTCCCCCATCAATTTCTTCAAAAGAAAGATGGAAAGAAAATGGCGGCAAAAGGTTAAGATGCAAACGATTTCGGATTGAACATTTTTGGCGGTGCGAAATGAAAGTGAGCTACCAATTTGTGAGGTAAGTAATATAATGTTGAATTTCTTTTCTCCTTAAAAAGTACAGTCCGGCATGGAACGATGAAGACTTTTTGCCATTGAGTGATTGGTTTGGTTTTGGATTTTGTATTTACGCAGTTTTTGTGTAGACTAATTTATGTTTTATAAATAAAGAGTTTTAAACCAAAATGATTGTGTTTTCATTTAAAATTTAAGTCGAAGTAGGTTTGCAAATGACGCATTTGTGCTTGAAGTTGTAGTCATTTACGGCGGTACGAATGCCATAATTTTCAATTTTGGGTCTTAATTGTGGGCGTTTTCTCGCGTAGTTGTCAATTGGCTCGGTTGTCGATTTCAATCATTAAAAGATGGGATAATGGCGGCAATTGCAAGTCAATTTCACCAGGAGATCCAAATGGTAATGCAATTTCAAATATGGAGGGTAATGGTGTTTGACATGGACGATATAAATATTCTATCTATTAAAGACGAGCACAACGTCTTTGTCTTTGCTAGACATATAAGTGCACCGTTTCACATTTTGTTTACATTAATAAAATATGGCGGAAAAGAAGACAACGTTAAAAATTATTCTTGTCTCGACTAAATTCTTTGCTTCCTTTTGTTGGCTTGAATCGCTGAAATGTATTTCAATATGAATACTAAATATTTTATGTATTCACCAGTTGTTTGCCAAAACTATAAAATCGGTTATCAGTGTTGACACTACAGAGAGTGTTAAATTGTCTTTGCGGGTTCGTCGCTATTTTCAGTAATTGGTTCGTGTTTGGAAAAACGTTTTGATGTTTTGCTTGTAAGATTGTTGTCCAAGATAAAAACAAATAAAACCACAAATTCATTTCAACAATTTCAAATTAAGCGGGTTTTAGTTTTTGTTGAATGTCTTCACTGAATCCAGTGTTGTCTAGCAGGTTATATAAAAATAACGGGAAAGAGTCCAAAATATATCAAAATCGGACCACAAATATACAACTTACATTCTTTTTGAAATTGACATTTACATATGCAGTTAAATAGAGCCCGCTAGGGTTTAATGGATTTACTCAGGGTTTCCAGTTCATACAAAATTAAACGCCTTATAACGCAAATCCATTATCTGCTTTTACACTTAAGCAATTGAAAGACATACTTTTTTAAATTCTCCTTTTGGCCTTGGCCAAACTTTTTACTTTGTCCACATAATAGCCATACATTTCTTGATTTTTGAATTCTTCTTTACTGTCACATGTATGTGTGTTATGCCTGCATTTGGGTATGTACATATACTGTGTAATATAGAGCCAATAGTAGTAAATCAACGATGAAGTGAGAAATATAATATGAAGCAGCAATATGAAAATTGCAGAAAATAGAAACAAAAAATTTCCGGTACAGAGACTCATGTACTACACACTTTACCTTCTTCAACAAACTTCGTCTGTAAATGACTTTCAAATGGTTCAGTGTAAAAGGGCACTCAATTTTATTATTGGCGTTATGGCGGTTTCTTCACAATCCCAAGTGAGAAGAAATTTTGTTGGAAATCTCATATCCAGCTTTGCCAACTTTTATTTATTTACTTTCGGAAAAAAGCACTAAATTTAAATATCTACTTTTGTAGGAAATTTATAAGAAAATTATTATTTTATAATATTCTTTTCATAAAAAAGTCAATGTTTTTATTTTTGTTTTTAATGGTTGTATAAAAACTGTTTCTCGAGTTGTGGAATTAATGTTTTTGTAGAAAGACAATTTCAGTGGGCGTTGCCCAGTTAAAAGCGCGTATAAATTATATATTTATATGTATATTGCTAGAAATTTATAAAATCCAATTTTTTTATAAACTACAAATTACTAATAATTACGTTTCACTTGATTTGTTTGAAATAGTATATTCAGTATGTTTAAAAATTCGCGATATTTAAACTGCAAATGTATTCCTCGTTCTATAGCAAAACATGTAAAGATTGTATCAAATTCCCGGCTACTAATTATATGGTGCATATCACGCAACGTTAAGGCACGCATCAATTGATTTTTCTCTATTGTTCCACAATGTTCACGATCGAAATCTTTAAACACGGAACTGAGATTGGAAATCTCATCCGGTTGACGTGCTAATTTCATTAGTGCCTGCGAGCAAATGGTACGCTCCTCAAAATTCAAAAAACATTTCACACAATCCAAATTGGCCAAATGTACAATGGGAATGGTAGTCACTTCATTATCACCCATTTCTGTTTCAATCTGTATAAAGATTTCATCTAAAGAACGACAAAAGTCCCGATATAAAACACAGCATGCTCGTTTGGGCGAACGGAAGCTAAATATACATACAAATAAGAATTTCTATGTTATTAAAAGACTATTGTGTGTCGCTAAAAAATCACTTACATTTTACATAGAAAAGCGATCTCTTCTTTTGACAGCTTTAAATTGGCATTATCGATGCCCCTATTAAAGTCTGCTTCCAGAATTTCTCCCTCTTTATGACGATCATAGTCTTTAAGAAAATCAATAACTGCTACACTTTTTGTTAC
Source organism: Dexiosoma caninum (assembly GCA_963924685.1). Classification (NCBI taxonomy): domain Eukaryota; kingdom Metazoa; phylum Arthropoda; class Insecta; order Diptera; family Tachinidae; genus Dexiosoma; species Dexiosoma caninum. The sequence continues at coordinate 92,388,099 of OZ004725.1, forward strand.
CGCTTGGCGCTTGGCCTTAGTCAGTATTTTTATAATATCTTCCTCATGGTCCATACTCACTTTAGCAGTTTCATCGTATACGTGGCAATCGCTTTGCAAGGTAGCAGTTGGGACCTTTGGCATGGCATATTCTGCTGGATCAACATCTTCTAAAAATTTTGTATAATTGAAACCCAATTCATTGCCATATCTATCGTTTAGGGCATTCAGTTCGTCATTAGATAATATTATGCCGTTCGAAACAAGGATTTGATTGGCAATTTTACAGCGCACATGCCCACTGTTCAGTCTGCAAATGAAAAATTATTCATTCATTTGACTTTGTCATTTATTTTGGTTTTTGTTCGGTTTGTATTTTGAAGAGAAGTAAAACTTAGCCAATTGAGAAGAGTATCAAAGAGTAAAATAAAATTAAACTAAAAATTTATCCCTATAATGCCCAAATTCACAGTCACAGTTAAAGGTGAACAAATTTTATTGTTTAATTAACTATTCTAAAATTTGAACAAAGTTTGAGGCGTCTATAATTTGATCAACAAAAATCAATCTGCTCAAGCTAAAAAAAATTTCAAATCCAATTTTCGTATTCAATTGTAATGCTTTTTTTTCTTGGACCAGCACTCAGGAGATGACCCCTACACATGCGGTGCATTATGCTGGAACTAGAGGAACGGGTTTATAGGAGAAATGATAGCATGATAGTCACCGTGCAGACTACTTCAGCCATCGCCACCATCAATTTAATTTTGAAGCTTCGTTTTTAGTAGCCATTTTTATTATTATTTTACTTCGCCGATGCTACACAATACCGACGAAGGAGGGCGTTCTGATGTGCTTGTGGATTGGATACAGCTGAAGCCGTTACTGTTCCGTGAGCAGTGACTATGCCTTCGCCACTAAAACCTTCCGACAGCAACTGACACAAAGACACACAAATGCACAACAGAAAAATGCGAACTATTTTTATGAGTCTGAAACTGCGATTGAACCTACGAAAAATTTTTCGTTTTGTAGTCAACGTGCAGACTACTTCGACCAAAGCCATTTTATAAATTGATTTACTTCACCGATGACACTACGCACTACCGACGAAGGATGGCGCTCTGATATGTATCAGCTTGAGCCGGTACTGTTCAGTGACCAGCGCCTATGCCTGCGCCAGTGGAACGGCGACAACAACCGATACAAAGACACAATAATGCGCATTAGAAAAAATGCGACATGTTTTTATGACTGGCTTCGCACAGAAAGAGGAAGAATATGAGCAATTCGTTAAATGGTGACCTCACGAGAATATCGGAATGGGGTCACGCGAACAGGCTCGTTTTCAATGCTCAAAAGACCCAATGCTGCTTGCTTACGCATCGACGCATGCCCGATTGCTCTACCTCATCTGTAATTATAGGCGGTTTAAACATCCAGGAATCAGAAGCTCTTGATGTTCTTGGCATGAAAATTCAGTGCGATGTTCGATGGACTGAGTACATTCTTAAGGTCTCAAAGGAAGCATTCAAGTACCTCGGTTTTTTAAGACGGTGTAAGATATACTTCACCCCATCTGATCTCCTCATTATTTATACCGCCTGCATCCGACCGAAAATGGAATACAAGTCTCATGTACAGGCCGGTGCTTCAAAGACTATTTTGAAGTTACTCGACCCTGTACAGGAAAGAGCGAAGAAACTCTTAGGAGACAGTAGGGTAGCCAACTCCATTGACTCTCTTGAGCATCGTCGTTACTATAGTGGAATGTGTTCTAATGAAATCAGGAAACTTGTTTCCGAAACCCGGTCATTCACGCGCACGACGCGTTCACCATTTAGAGCGCATACATTTGTGGTTGACTTGGCAGCGAATCGCACAACGCATTACAGTTCGTAATTTGGCCTAACGGCACGTATGTGGAACGGACTACCCGCCGAGGTCTTTCCTGTCACTTTTGACGTGGGAAAATTTAAATCGAATGTCAATAAACGCTACTCCCTCTATCCTTTCTCGCAAAACGTTATTTCCTAGTTCCGGCACAATGCAGCGCATGTATAGAGGTCTTCTCCTGAGTGCCGGTCCAAGAAGAAGAAAAAAAAGATGGAAGTTTCAGTATTTGCCGAAAAGTTTACGCCGGTGGTATTTTTATATATGTAGAGTTTGAAAGTTTCAACTTACTTATCGTAACTCCTAAAGAAGGGATGCATATATAAACGTCTATTTCGTACGCGAATTTGAATTCTTCTCATAGCCTCTTCGCAAAAATTGCGAGTTTCTGGTGTAACTTCTTGCCAATTCAAAGAGCCCCTAATAGGCATCTCTTTAATATGAAATGGCGGTGATTCCAAGTTTAATAATGGAGTCTTATCTAAATTCTTAACAGTGAAAACTGCAGTCAAGACAGCAAAACGACTTTATGTTATGACATTTTATATGTACCAACTTAAGATTGCTTACCTCTATCTATTTCATCTTCAAATCTACGCCACATTATGCGGTTTGTATCTATTGGATCCAAATAACGTTCACAAAGCATACGGAATTCACGTCTAGTCAGATATTTACCCACACCCATGGCGTCTAAGCCGCGTTCAAATTGATTAATTGTTATCGTACCGGTATGTAAGAGATCAAACCCCTCAAGAAATTCATTAATTCTAATGCGTTTCGAATGTACTTGCTTCTGCAGGCAAAATATAATGTCGCAAATATTCTTATTCTCCTGGGGATGATTACAAAATTCCTTAAACACTCGTTGAGCGATATTGGTTCCATCTATTGGCGGTAGTTTGGGTATATCTAAATCAATTATTTTCCCAGGAAAATCATCTATAATTTGCTGATGTTGAAATAAAAAGTTACTTAATTGGTAAATGATTTTGCAGGATTAATTTTTAGTATGAAAGCGACATTAGAAATGTGATGTATGTATGTTTGCGCGGGTAGAATCTCGCAACTAAATTTTGACGCAGATATTTTCTACCGATTGAGCTGAAATTTCCTATACACGTTTAGTTTGAATGACAATGCATAGTTAGCTGTGTCACGTCAATCTAAAACATGGCGGAGCACCCAAGATTGCGGATGGGTTAGTTTTAATTCAACCGTACAATATGGGTATCGAATGAAAGGGATTGCTGAAAAGAACTCGACAATTAAAATGACGTCACTCTAAATCCAACATGGCGGAACATCCAAGATGGCGGACTAATTATTTTTAATGCACTCCTACAATATGGGTAGCAAAAGAAAGGGCTAAATCCAATATGGCGGACTTCTAAAGATGGCAGACAGAGCTTTTTATACTTTTCTTTAAAAACACGCTTTTATTTCAATCCGCTAAAAAGAAAGTCATGTTTTTCTTTAAAACTGTCACCATCAATTTTAAAATCATTATGTGTATGATATAAAAAATGTATATGATATATAAATTTCACATTGTATCTCTTTAAAAATATTGCAAAAAATGTTCTTACTGTGCCAGGCTTGTACAAGTTGCGCTTACTAAAATCCGTTTTTAAATCCATAAAAGTTATCACCTATTCAATTTGAAAGAAATATATGTACCAGTATGTATGTATTTCTCACAAATCGCAACACAAAACAAAGTAATACATAGCGTATCCAGATGCCGACTTGCTTCAAACTTTCAACGTTTTCAAAATTCAAAATTTAAATTAATCGATTTCTTTCAAATACTGTTACTTTTTTGCTCAAATTGATACATGCAAATATGTATTTTTCGTTATGTTATCCTCAGGAGATGAGCCCTACATATGCGGTGCATTGTGCTGGAACTAGAGGAAAGGAAAGTGAAGCTTCACCCCTTACGCAATACCGACGAAGGAGAGCGTTCTGATGTGCCTGTGGATTGGATACAGCTGAAGCCGTTATTGTTCAGTGACCAGTGACTATGCCTTCGCCACTGAAACTTTCCGACAACAACTGAGGCAAAGACACACAAATTCCCATCAGAAAAAATGCGAAATGTTTTTATGACTCTGAAACTGGGGTTGAATGCAGGAAAATATTTCGTTTTGTAGTCAACGTGCAGACTACTTCGACCATCGGCACCCTCATCCAGACATTCGAATTAATTTTGCACTTTTTCGATAATAATACGTATTTGCTACTTGCAAGTAATCACTTACATGTGTAAATGCAGTGTAAACTTACACGTGGCAGCACTGCCAAAAAAAGCACCACATAAACTTTCAACAAGCTTTGGCAAGTTGAGTTGCAAGTTCGAGAAATGTAAATGAAAAACTGTGAGAGTATATTGAATATTATATGTATAAAAGAAATTTACTAATAGTTTTAATCTTTTTTTTCTCATCTTTTGTGTTATGTCTTATTATAAAAATTGATTTTTAATTTAAACATTAAATTTTAGTTTAATTTATAATAATTTTAGATCTTCTTATCCAAATATATTGTATATTAATAATGTAAAACTTTTGCCAGATTGTCTCAAGAAAGCCTTAATGGCGCTGAGACCCTATTTGTAATTGGAGAAAATAATGCGTATGAATAAATTGGAAAGAAAACTAGCACGTGCACTATGTTACTTATGTTGCATAATTTAAAATAGTCGCGTTTGAATTCTTCGACGGAAATTCCTTTTGTTCAGTGTAATACTCACCCTGGTATTATTCAACAGCTTTCTCGCCTTTAAATAATCAAAAATAATTTGAATATGTTTAATGAACGCCACATAATTGACCATGTAAGCATTCTTCATATAACGCTTTAAGAGCAATAGAAACTCGTTGTCCGATAAAGGAATTTTCATAAAGTTCAAGACCCGTGAAAAATGTGAGATAGTAACGGCACCTTCGTTTTGGGTGATCTGAAAGCGGATTTGTATTAGAAAAACTAAAATGAATACGCGTACAAATAAATACATATATTATTTTAGTGGCGTTTATTCGTTTATGTATCTTTATCTGTACCGCGTAAAAGCCATAGCGGTTTCTTTAATTAAATTCAAATTAAATTAAAATATAAAATTAGGTATTTCTAATGCCAAAACAAGTTGTTCGCAATTAATAAGATGAAGGTCACAGATATATTAACTGCACATGATGCAACTATACTGATATACATCCAAAGAACTTGGCATCATACACCGTAGGTGGTGCCGAAAACGAGAACTGGGGACCTTATTATGAAGCAACATTCGATATTCTATATTCGCTTCCTTTCGAACAACGAATACAAAATGTCAAATTGGTATTATGAGTTGAAAAATCTATTGAAATTTTGCTTGAGCATCGAATTTTATATCGAACAGAACTTTCAATTCGATACGTATCGTGATATATAAAAAATGTTTAAAATGTAATATTTACATATTGTTTTATTATTTTTGTTAATTATACATAAACAAATTTCTGATATATTTTGTTTTTAAAAAAATTTATAAAAATTCACATCTATCGAATGTTCGTCATAATATCAAATTAAAATTCGTTCGATAAACTCAAGCGACCATAATCCAACATCGAACAACGTTCATAAGAAGGTTCTGAAACTGAAAAACACCGCTCTTCGCCACTGTCACGTTTCTGAATCGTTTCTGTTGCAGCATACAACAGAAACTGATCACAAGGAAATCTCCCAATGATCCCAACTCAAACAGAAACGATTCGGAAACATGCCAAAATATGACAACCAAGGCGATAATGTTTTCGTTTTGTCGCAAAATGAATAGTTTATCGTTGCTGACCGGTGCCGTTTCATTTAGAATTTTCGTCACCAATTTCTGAAACGAACTTTTTTTTGGCTCAAATGTAGGGAATTTCGTTTCCGACGCCGCGGCTTTACAGCAATTTTATAATTGTGACAATGACCTTAGTTCGGAGCCAGTACTTATTTAAGCTGTTGTTATTGTAGCTCTTGTTGCAACATGTTATAATAACATATTATTTGCTTTGGCATTGTAAATAATCGCATTCGATAAGAATCGAATATTTTTTAGATAAAAATTAGACAGGATTATACGGTGTTCAGACATGCACTATTATTGAGATCGTCGCAATATATTCCATTATTGAGCTCAATATTCCATGCAAAATGTAAATGAAGTTATTGAGCAATAAGTACGAAATTGTTATAAATATTGAGTAAAACTTGAAATACAACTCTTTTCACAAGTATTTTTACTGAGAAGTCTGTTCAGTGGAAAGAAAAAATTCTGTGTAATGGAAAGCCAAATGTCAAAACAGTCAATAAAAAAAAAGAAAAAAGGAATAAGAGATGACCAGCGAATTATACCTCAAAACGTTGTTTTTCTTTCAGCTGTGAAATGCTAATTGCGCAAGCTAAATTGACTAAATTAAATATGTGTAAACACTAAATTAAATTGCCCAAATTATCTCAATTAAGAATGCATGTCTGAACATAGTGTTAGTGTGTCGTTAGTCACATGGTCACCAAAGGGTTTATTTATACATATATACGAGTATGTAGTTGGTTGGTTAGAGAACCTAAAAAAATATATTCACATTACCAGTTCGTAATCTTGAAAATATGGCAGCAATGGCAAATTGGAAACTTGAGCAATTTTTATTAGAACTAAACATAATTGACGGCGATCTTCTGGCCGATCTATGATATTAACATGCAGGGGATCGTCCCATTCCAGTCCACTTGCAAAATCCTTTGATATTTCTTGATCTTTAACTTTTAGTTCGTTTATAGTATGTATGTCTGTAGAAGTAAAAAGTAAATTTTAAAAGCAATGTATGAATGTAAAATATACGTACTTTCAGTGCATACCACTTTGCAAAAGTCTGTGTAAACTATGCGGCCATCACGCAAACGAAAATAGTCACTTAGTTCACGTAATTCAAAATCAGATAAGTCAATTACGTTTTTATATTTTCCCAATACGCTGCGAAACAGTGATTCTATGGACGGATATTTTATTAAAAATGTGAAATTGAAAGAAATATATATTATTTGAATAGCTAGCCCATCGACGACACGGTACTTGCACAACACCGATTCGATTTAACGTGACTTTAGCATTGTGACTACCTGAATACAAAATGATTTTTAAGTTTGTGTGCCATACACAAGACTTTCATAATTAATAAATTTTTCTTAATACTTTTTTTAACCTTTTTTATTATTTTAACAATCTATTTTTTTAAGCTTTAAGGTTTTTTCTCTTTTTATTTATTATTTTTATATTTATTTTCGATATTTCGTTAACCTTCGGTTAACATCTTCAGGAAGTTTTTATTTAAAATAAAAAAAAAAAAAAAAAAAAAAAAATATATAAAAATTATATATAAAAATTTTTAAAATAAAAACTTCCTGAAGAGGTTAACGAAATATCGAAAATAAATATAAAAATAATAAATAAAAAGAGAAAAAACCTTAAAGCTTAAAAAAATAGATTGTTAAAATAATTAATAAATGTGAAAAACTATTTAAACGATTAAAAACTATTTCCACAGTACTCAAAGAAAGATTTCAATCAATCAATCAATTGGTGTAATTTCGCCACAAATTTCTACTAATTGTAGCTCTCTTAAAATATAACAGACAATTTAGGTTTTTTTTTCTTATTATGGAAATTACAGGGGTCAAAACTTACCGCCTTCGTGTTAGTATTTTCGCCCGAAAAAAGTATCCTCATTTTTAACTACTAGAAGTGTATAAACTTAGTCAAAAGAGATAACCAGCCCACAAAAGGTCTAGTGAGTGGTGTGCTAGTTAATCAGTGGGGAGTTCTTGGTTCGATTCCTACCATAGACTCTGGTCTGTATCACCACAACACGTGAACAGGTATCATAATGGAACCGTAATAAATTGCACCCAAGTGGGCTGGCACCTTTCTTTACCTTTACATCCAGCAACCTGCCGACCTAACCAACCCTACAGGGAACAAATTACGGCATTCGATTCGAATCGAAATTTCAAACAGAATTTTATTAAAATGTATAGGACTTTCATTTGATATCGTATGCCATAATTTGGGCACCAGGTTTATAGGACCACACATTTCTTTTTAACCTATAAACCTTGTCCTTCGTATTGCTCGTGAAATTAATTTTCTTTGTTTCGACTCTTTGCTGCGTACAACATTCATTGGTAAAAAACGTCTCCTGCTTCTGCATCGTACATTTAAACGTACACATGTATGTATGTAAATACCGTGCTAATCGGGGCTATCGTAACTACATAATATGTATACCAGATAGCAAGCCTTTGTTTAATGGATCATGAGCACAAAAATCGGCACAAATATTAAAGCCATAACGAAAGACTGCATCTTGAACTTTACGGCAAGCTTTCCAAATTTCATTCAAATTTAAATTTTGCTGCAAATTAAAATTTAAAATTGTTCCAATAGGAATTAAAGTGAAGATAATTTACAATCTGATATTGCGAAACTTACTCTTTTCTCGTCGTCCATAAAAGCGTTTTAAATTGAAAAAGATTTTTAATTTCAGAAAAATATATGAAGAAAAAATTGAAAAAACTTGACTTAAATTTCTGTTACAAAAACACAAAAAAAATATTTAAAAAATGAAGTTTAAAATATTACAGCATATTAATGTTTGACAATTTGACTATTAAATTAAATTGACTAGTAACCAGCGTTACCATTTTTGAAGTTTTCCCTTATTTTTCAAGGTTTTTGAAATGCCAAAAAGTTTTTAGGTTTTTAGCTTCAAAAATAAGTTTTTTTTTGAAATTCATGAAAATTTTCAAGCTTTGTTTATTAATTTTTAATTTACAGTATATATGATGAAAATATTATTTGATATTGCCACGTAATGTAAACGATCTTATAATTTTTCATTCCCTAGTACTGCAACAGTATTAAATGTGTCTATTCTCTATTTACGAGTAATACAACTATGCCGTATTAAAATATTATATGCCTGTGTTTTTTTTTTTTCATTAAAGTTTTCAATTTGCAAAAAGCATGGATAAATATTTAAAGAAAGACGGTAAGGATAATGGAATTTTTGGTTTTGAGTGTTATTAGTTTTAAGCAGCAATGCAAGTGGAGAAAATAGCTTAGAATATGATACAAACACATCGGAGGCTCCAACAAAAGCTAAAAAATGGAAATCTGCTCAAAATCGTGGGAAAAATAAGTTTTTTTGTTGTTGTTTAAATTTTTGGCTGTTTTTTTTTTTTTGGACCGGCACTCAGGGGATGACCCCTACACATGCAATGCATTGTGCTAGGAACTAGGAAATTAGGTTATGGGAAGGAGGATAGAAGGAGTAGTGTTTATAGACATTTGATTTAAATTTTCGCACTTGTTTTCTTTATCTTATTTTGATTAAAAATTAATTCAAAATATATATTTTTGTGCTTTTTTTCATTATTTGGGCACTTCTGTGGGAAAAAGTTTTTTGGTACAAAATTAAGTTTTGTCTTTTAAATAAAAAGTTTTTCTGAAAAAAAATATGGTAACGCTGCTAGTAAGCATGCCACCTATTTATACCATATATGCTCACGGAAATTGGAGAGGATTTGTGGCCTACTCAATCAGTTTAACGGTTGCTCCATATAATTAAAATTTAAGTAGCTGCTAACGATAGACCAAATAAATTAAAATTAAAACAAAAAAATCAAGTTAATAAAAAAAAAACAATTAACAAATAAATATATATTAATAAAGCTAAGCTGAAAAAAAGCGAAGATGGAAGAGCCTTTTTCTTTCGTCTATACCCACCCAACCGTGCTATTTATTGAAGTCTATTAAAACTTCGCATTAACAATATTGAAATTCCTTTCGAGGGAAAAAGGATTCACGAGATAGGAGTGAATGTGTTTATGTTATATACAGTAAAAGGCAAAATTGTTCACGATCAGTAATCACTTCATCCTTATATGAAATGTGTAGTAACATCTCTTTTCCGTAAATTGTAAAACGGTTTCAGAACTATTCATTATCTGGTAACTCAACTTTAAGCTAACGGTTATGTGATGCGTTTGTTTAATATCAAACAAAACTATGCCGGCAAGAAATGACAATACTGAAACTGTACTGATTTGCTATTGACTTAGTCAACAGTACTAGTGGCTTATTATACCACAGACAATTTGAGATAACATGTGCGTGTCATCGAAAATCTACTACGGACATTGGTCACATGTAGTCAATAGTAGTAGTATGTTGTTCATGTGGAACCATATCGGAAACTGATACTCAGTCATTGGTAGATTTGAGTAATTCTAGTCAACACCTACTGGATGTTCTCAATAAAGACAAAGAAATTAAATTACATTTGTTATGAAACATTTTATTTTGCATTTACAGTGCACTCGCGATAATATGGACACCCCAAAATATGAACACTTTTTTCCTTCCATTGACTACTCCAAAATTTGGAATTATGCAAAGCTTTAAAATATGAACGGGGCCCAAATTACCGCATTCGATTTCAAACGTGTAAATTTCAATAGAATTTTGCGAATGCCGCAATTTAACCCCACCTTATTTTTGTATTTTTGTTTAACGAGTATTATCTAGACAGTGGTGAAAGCTAAATCAAGATGGTAGTGTATCATAATTTGGGGATTTCCCTACCTGTTTGCTCTTAAATTGTCTTCAGCTGTTAAGCAAAATTTCTTACATACACACAACAGAAACAGCAATCACAGAATTTTTGCATAATAACTTTTAAGTTTTTCAAATATAAATTGTGGTATTTTTAATCCAATAAGAAATAAATAAAATATTTAAAATAAAAAACTTTGCAAACTTATAGGAAAGAAATCACACTGATAAACACTAGCAGAACGGAACAACATGCTGTTTTCGTAGGCTGCTACACCTTCATCTTAAGCCCTTTCGCATTTTTATCCACAGACTGTGGTTCTCAGTATATGTAAATTATGTACTCGTATTGTAGTTTTAAAAAATATTAGGGTACTCATGAAAACGCTTAAAATTGGCATTTGTGCAATTGAGCAAGTTTGCGAGACCTATTTCATGAATACCCTTTTTCAATTGTTGTGCAATTTTAAACAGTTAATCTCAAAGTAAACAAAAGCAGCTGACTCATTCAATGCACAATTAAGTTGTGCAAGTTTACGAGACTAAATTGTTGGGCAAATTTACGAGGTTGGTGTAAATGAATTTTCAAACAAATTTAAACAGTTCATTTACGAGAGCGTAAACTTGCACACTTTGCGCAGTTTACGAGACTTTTACACGTTTTCATGAGGACCCTTATTATTTTTTAAATGAGGTTTTGAGTACATGTACAAAATGTGTATTCCTGTCAAAAGCCTATTAAAACGGCATTGTTGAAAAAAGTATTTTTAATGTGCATATATTTTTAATAAATTCATATTTAAAAGGTATATAGTTGGTAAAGGGAATACTTTTTAATAAAACAATTTTTTTCAGCGTACTTTAAAAAAAATAAAGGTTTAAACGTGTTTTTAAATGAGTACTTTTTTTGCCAAAAAATTTTATATTTTTATTTAAAAAAGAGTATTTTTTGCCTGAAAGGTGTAGTTTTTTTAAAAGATATTTGGTTCCTAAAAAAGGGTACTTTTTAAAAAAGTCTGTTTGTTTAAAAAGAGGCCAATGAAGCAATAACTGTACTAAAATGCAATAAAACAGTGCCAGCATAATTAAAAGAACAACAAAGCATGATTTAAAAAGAACAACTTATTTAATTTGACTACAAGAATCTACAATATGTGTATGTATTTCTCAGGATGCTTTAAGAACAACAAAATAGCAATTCTATAATAACAGGAGTAAAATTGTTGCTATCATATTATTCGATTTTATTGGTTTTAGTAACTCAAAGGGCTTAAATACCTTTTGTAATCCTTTAAGTATTTACTTTTTACGCAGTGTTTGTGTTCACTAACTCACCCATAAAACATTCCAATGATTATTTTTTAGTTTATTTCCTTCTTTGCTCTTGAAACGAAATACAGTAAGACCTCAATTACTGCAACTAATAAAAACCAAGCCATTTGCAACAACTATTTTTTTTTAATAAAACAACTTTCAGCTTGAACTGCTTTCACTTGAAATTTAAAATTTTTCAAAATTCAATTCATTTTATTACATTCACAAACTGATATGCAATGTAAACCACTAAACAATCCCAATAAATAAATTTAATTAAAAATAAATAAAAATCCACATTCTTATACAGTTCTAAAGGATTATTTTAAGTCAGACACTGTTTTAATTTTAACGACATCTTTAAGTCTAACGGGTATACGAAGTTTGTTCAAAAGTAAAGTTAAATTTTGTTTTTTCGATTAGAATGGCGTGGTGCATCATGAGTTCTTGACAACAGGTTGTACGGTTAATATGGAATACTACAAGGAAGTTATGCAACGTTTGCATGAAGCAATACGGCTCAAACGATCGGAATTGTGCAAAAAAGAATCATGGATTCTGCATTATGATAATGCACCAGTTCACACATCAATGCTTGTTCGTGAATTTTTCGCCAAAAATAACACGCTAATTATGCCTCAACCACCTTATTCACCAGATTTGGCACCCTGCGACTTTTTCCTTTTCTAAAAACTGAAGAGACCAATGAAAGGAAAGCGTTTTGCCACAATTGATAAGATAAAGTCAAAATCGAAGAACGAACTTATGGCCATACCGAAAAGCGCATTTCAGAAGTGCTTCGAGGAATGGAAGAAGCGCTGGCATAAGTGCATTATATTTGGGGGGATTACTTTGATGGGGACAAAATGGATATTGATGAATAATAAATACATTTCAAAAAAATTCAAAAATCAACATTTGCTTTTGAACAGACCTTGTATATACTTTTGCCATTCCATGTGTAATTACTTTAATATTCATTCATGAAAATATTTATATATTTTCAGAAATCTGATGAATAGAGAAGTGTGTTGAGCCATGTCCGTGTATCCGTTTAAATCAACTTTGGTGGCCAAACTAAACATCGCACATAATTCCATAATAATGACCAGACATTTTTTCCATGCGAATTTATTTTTTTACTAACATTTTTTTGGAAACCAGTAACAGTTTTTGATTAAAAAAAATTCTAAATGGTTTCTAAATGTTTCTTCTTTTAGTTGAAGAAATAGATTAAAAAAAAAACTGATAATCGGAGTTTTAAGATGTTTAACTTTTATTGTTTGTATCTTTAAAGATACATATTATTGACGGAAATTTGTAAATCACCCTCGTATAAACGTATTTCATTAGAACGTACTGGATTTTCTTCGACTCAACTCACATACCACACTTATGCAAAGCAAAACAATAAACAATTACATAGCCTGACAAACACACCTACCCACACTAATAAACAAGTAATAATATAACATAAGCAAAAGATTATAATAACGATTATTTTCGCACAAATACAGATGTAGATTCAAATTAACGGATCTCTGGAATATACTACTCAAATCGAGCCTTTGGTGCAATACCGTAGTAATTCAAAAAATCGTGAACTGAGAAAAATGCATTTGAAGTTTTGAGCCATCTTTTTGATAGTATTTTCGTTACTAAAGTTATTTTTTTAAAAGTTTTTAAATAAAAAGACATGTTTTGTAATGTTTTCTGTTTGTAAATTTCTTGTCATAAAGGAAATATTTCATTATTGCAAATAAATATTGTTGGAAATAGCTGGAGGCAATAAAGACATTTGTAGCTGTAGAATCTGAACAGTTAGAGATAGAACCATAATATTTTTTCCTTGAGATATATATTTCCCCAAAGATCCTTTCTGCATACCCAGCTCAAAAAATTAAAATTTTGAGTTACTACGGTATTGCACCAAAGGCTCGAAATGTCAAAGTTGCTAGACAATAGTATAACATTTTATTTTATTGATTGTGAGCAATCATTATGCAGTTGTAAAAACACTCTAGAAGAACGTTTAAATTAAGCGCCTGAAAGTAAACTACAGATTGTGAACATTTTTCAATTAAAGTAGCATTATGAAGAAATTATTAAGTGAAAGGACAAATATCAAACTAAATTGTAAATTGTAGTAAATAAAAGAATACACGTTTTAAAAGTGTAAAACGTAACAATAATATTTGTACTGAATTTTTGTTCGTTTGCATTTATATTTTATTGTATGTATTTCTTTTTAATTCTTTTTTTAGTGTTTTTTATTTTTATCGAGATTTTTATAAATAACTTTAGAAAAAATAATGAAAAAAGAAAAATAAAAATTCAGTTGCTGATTATTTACATTTTGATATCATATACATTTTTTTTTTGCAGAAATTCGGTGAGTTCGAGTTTTAAAAATAATACTAACACGAGAATAAAATATTCAGTAGGAAACAAATCTAAGTAAATAAATAAAATACGGTTAAAAAGTTTTGTCATTTATGTAAATGTGATCTTTCAAATAGTGTAAAAATAGCTTGAAGATATTTGAAAATGTTTAGATCCGCGAAATATGGTACTAATAATGGCTTTCTGCACTGCATTTTCACGAAGGAAAATAGCTTCTTTTAAACTGATAAAATTTTTGTTTAAAGAGTCACAAGTATTTGCAAGGTTGCATACACCTTCTGCATTATAAATATATATCATTAGTTGCAATAATCGAGGAGTTCCACGCATCGAGGGTTGCAGTAACCAAAGTAGTACTGTAACAATTTTGTATCTTCTACATTGTATGTATGTTGTACTACAACTTAAAAACGGTTTACTTAAATGTAGTCGAGTAAGTAGTGCAGTCAGTAGTGAATGAATAGATGGATGGCTCTTTGTGTTTACAATTTTCTATTACTTCTATTGGCTTAGAAGTCACACATGTACTAGTTTCCTAATGACATTAAAGCTCTTTTCTTCAATGAGCTTTTGTCCACTTCCCCAATTTGATAAAAATGTAATAGTTGTCGGTTCGATATTATTAGAAAACTGTTCATAAGATATCTTTGAAATGAGCAAATCTTTTATTAAAAATACACAATATTTATGTGGTACAAAAATTATAAAATGAACAGTTTGAAGTTGGTCTTGTATGCCCCCAGTAGCCCTATGATGAGTAAGATCTTTACGACGTTCTCCCATACAGCCATATGTATGTAGATGAAAACATTTTAGTCTGTTAATTAAGAAATACTGTTGCCCAATAACGTCAAGATACAGCGTGAAATAAAAACAAATTTTCAGAAATGTAGTGGATTTTAAAAACATTTCCACTTGTAAAGTGTCTTCCAAAAGGGACTTACGAACTTTGACATTTGATAACGGTCATCTTGTTGAAGCTACACCTGTCAAATTAGTAGTCATTTATTCAGTATGTTTTGCCAAATCAGCATGGACATGTTAATAATAAAATTGTTTTCTCAAAATGAGTGTTCTGTTCATACAACGTACCGCGCGGAAAATCATCTTCAGCGATGAGGCCCATTTCTGGATGAATGGGTATGTGAACAAATAAAATTGTCGGATTTGGGACGATACCAATCCATATGAGATCCAAAAGCGTCCAATGCATCCCGAAAAACTTATTGTTTGGTATGGATTTTGGGCTTGCGGCGTCATATTTCCATATATCTTTGAGAACGACGTTGGCCAGGCCATCACTGTCAACGGCGAGCGCTATAGGTCGATGACTACCAACTTCTTTTGGCCTGAATTGGATGATCTGCACACCACCGATATGTGGTTTCAATAGCACGGCGCTACCTGCCACACAGCTCATGCCACATTGGACATTCTGCACGAACGATTTTAGAACATGGTCATCTCACGCGGAGGTGATGTGAACTGGCCATCGAGATCGTGCTATTTGACGCCGTTAGACTTTTTCTTGTGGCATATTCTTAAGTCTCAAGAAAGAAAGAAAACATAACCCACGCCATTGGTCAAATTCAGTCTGATTTATGCATCAGAGTCATGGAAAATTTGACATTTCGGATGCGCTCTACCGAGAGAAGCCGTGCGGATATTTTGTACTATAATATTAACTAATTTACTACTTTTCAACCAGTTGATTAATTCAAAACAAACCCAAAAGTACCGATTTGTAAAATTTATTATTAATGTTCCGTCTCCTTGAGAATACGCATAATATGGGCCAAGCTAATGTACATATTTTTTTTTTATCTCAGGAGATGACGACCCACACATGTGATGCATTGGGCTGGAACTAGGGGAAAGGTATAGTTAGAGATATGACAGAAGGTGAAGCTTTAGTATCTTTCAACTCTGCTTTTCACGTTCTATGTTTTTTTTTCTTTTTTTGTAGCGGTGTTCTAATGTCAGGGAGATATATTGCATTTTTTTAACTTAATTTTTATTAATTATTTTACTTCGCTTTCTGATGTGCTTCTGGATTGGTTACAGCTGAAGCCGTTACTGTTCAGTGACCAGTGGCTATGCCTTCGCCACTGAAACCCTCTGACAACAACTGACACAAACACACATAAATGCACACCAGAAAAAAGCGAGATGTTTTTATGATTTAGTCAGAACCCAGGAAATTTTTGGTTTGTAGTCAAAGTGCAGACTACTTCAGCCATCGTCACCTTGTGGTATGTAGAGAGTACTTGGCCAACCGCTGCAGTTCTGTAACGACCTCTAATTCGTGACGTTGAATTGGCCTCAAATTCATTCTAGCAACGATCGGTTGGCTAATTGAGCCTTCAGGTCTTACTGCCCTGCTATGTAATGAAAGTTAAATAATTTTTGATTGTGGTTACATTGTGATTATCCATTTAGTTTTATTTTCACATTGCTGTGGGTTATTTTGTCATTTTCTTTTCTATGGAATAACAAAACATTCACATAATGTTAAATGTTCGTTTCGTTATTAAGGCAAATAGCACAGAAAATTAACTCAAAGTATGTGTGTATGTATGTATATTTACGATAATAATTTCAAGTGGCATTATGCCTCTTTTGGTTAGAATTATCAGCAAAAGACTGCTAATAATAAAAGTGTAAGAGGGTCAAATACAAGAAAAATAATTTTTCTTGCCGCCATAAAAATGAAACTGTTACAATAATTATTTCATTAGCAACCAACTAATAAAAAAAAATCTTAAGTTTCCTTCTTCTTGTTTTTTGTAAGACAAGTGGTAGGCGGCCGATGTATGTATGTATGTGTGTGTGTGTATGTAAGTAAAACTTGTACTTGCAAGTTTATGAATATAAAATTTTCTCTTTTTTTCGCACCAAATTGAAATGAAAGTATTATTACGAGTACTGAGAATTTCTTTTTTGTTTTGCTTTAATAAGAGCGAGTTTTTCTATGATGTCCTTATCATAAATTTTTGCAGATTTTTCTTATTGTTCTTTAATTGTTAATTAGTTAAATATAAAAAGCGGATAGACCGCGAGGAAATTATTTTTCTGTAATTATTTTCTTTTTATAAAGAAAGGAGTGAAGTATTTCCAAACGACCCTTTAGTGTCATGTTATCGCAACGCCATATTCTTAAATTTGTTTAATTCTTATAATTAAAAATTTATAGACTTATTGATATTTTATGTTTTATTTAATTATATATACACGAGCAATGTATTTTATAAAAAAGCTGTGAGAATATGTTAAAAAAGCTGATGGTATTGTTTTCATAAATGAAAAACTTTAGTTTTGTTTTCCGCTTGTATTTGTTTGATTATAATTCTTTTCAAACGCCAGAGTTGTTCACGAGCGCCAATTGCACTCGCTCAAGTGTACTGTATGGTTTAGAGTGACATCAGAAAGAGTTATAGGGCCCTACTTCTTCGAGAATGAAGTTGGTAATGCAGTGACAGTAAATGGGGACAGGTATCGTACTATGATTAATAATTTTGTACGCGCTGTGGCAGCCAACAAGTGGTTGCAGCAGGATGAAGCAACAGCACACACGGCCCGTGCTACAATTAGTCTTTTAAATGAAATTTATGAAGACCGAATTATCTCAAGAAATTCAGTATTCAATTGGCCAGCACGTTCACCAGGCTTAACTGCCCCTGATTATTTTTTATGGGGTTATGTCAAAGAATAAGTGTATGTTAAGAAGCCCCAAACTATAGAGCAGCTAAAGCACAACATTGAAGCTGAGATGAGGGCAATAGAGGCTGAAACTTTGCTTGCAGTTATGCAAAACGCCTGTTTAAGAGCCTAATTGTGCATCGATAAAAATAGTGGTCATCTCTTTGATATTATTTTTTATAATTAAAATTTAGATCGTACAATATTGAAATAAAATTAAAAAAAAAAATAAGAAATAATAATAAACAAAAAAGTCATTAAATTTTTACACGCAGGCGTGTCTTGTGACTCACCCTGTATATGAGTGTATGTAGGTATGTAAACATCTCATAACTTAAGAACGCGACAGCGGATCAGAACGAAATGTGTCGCATTCGAAAGTTATTGAGCCCACTTAGATGTTGTCAGATAATGAACTGATTTGGTGCGGTAGATTTCGAATATAAAATTTTCGAATAATTGTCTTTTCGAAATACATTTTAAACCACCAAGCCCTTATCCACCAATCATCTTTTAGCATCAGAAACAAGCGTCCATTGCTGCTTATATGACTAAAATCGGGTGATTCGTACGAAATGGTTTTTTTTAATGACTCAAAAAGTCTTCGTCAAATCTGGGTTCTATATTCATCGATTTTTATGGACTTAAAAAATGTCTCGGATGCCGTAAATTTTACAAAAATTTTTAAAATGTTTCGAAAGATTTGATGTTGAAAATTTTGGAAAAATTGTGCTGGAACTATAGGAAAGGGATAGTAGAAGAAACGACAGGAGGTGAAGCTTAATTAATTATTTTACAGCTCTGCTTTCGCACGTTCTTTGTTTATACTCGTAGCAGTGCTGAAGCTTCAGTTTAGTAGCCATTTTTATTATTATTTTACTTCACCGGTGCTACACAATACCGACGAAGGAGTGCGTTCTGATGTGATTGTGGATTGCTATCAGCTGAAGCCGGGTATTGTTCAGTGACCAGTGACTATGCCTTCGCCGCTGAAACCTTCCGACAACAACTGACACACAAAGACACACTAATGCACATCAGAAAAATGCGAGATGTTTATTTTTATTTTAAAATTTTAGTCTGAAACTGGGGTTGAACCCACACCTGTTTTTGGTTTAGTAGTCAACGTGCAGACTACCATCCATCGTGCCATCGCCACCCACAATTGCAATGATGTAATTGAATTACAATCATACATAATTCAATCCCGAATGCTGAACATCACTTTACTTTTACATTGACAGATTCAAAGAATGGAAAAAATTGGCCACTGGTGAAGAAATGGTATATGTCAAAAAGAAGTTGCCTAAATTGGGTAGCTTCTCTTCATCAATTAGTTGCATCACTAAGTACTACTAGATTTTGAGTAGATTTCACTCTCGTAAAGCGCTTGACACTTTTGAAATATAATTGTGAAATTTGTCGTATTGCACAGTAATATCGCCAATGTGTCTATCATATTCCAAGGTGGCACAATATACTGGAAAAAATCAAAATACTTTTGATTTTTATTGCACCTCCAAAAAAATTGTACATTAAACAATAGGGTACGCTTACTTTGTATTGTAAGAAATTTGCGCCGTATTATATTTGACCATATTGCACAATATAGGGCAAAATTGAGATAATCGGGTATGTTCTGTAAACCGCATCCGCAAAAATTTTTCGTTTTGAAAACGAATACACATACTTCGGTGTTGAGAAATCACTCGTTTTTAAATCGAAACGGTTTACAGTACAGAGGGGAATATGGCGAATAACATATACAATAATATTGCATAATGACAGTGCCGCTTAAAACTAAAGTTCGATCCGGGGTAAATTTACTATAGTGGTGGTCGGTTATAATGAACTCTCCACGAGACCGGGCAATTTTGTTCGTTAGAAGCGAATGTCAATACGACGTTATATCCTGAGTGAATAATTTTTTATTGGTATTCTTCACAATATGTTACGATTATTTACTTTCAATGAGATTTTGGAATTTTAAATACTTCAGTTTATTTCTTCTTTTTTGAAAGCTATAGTGAAAGAATTTCTTTTATATTTTTTTGGTTTGATATTTTTACTTGCTGTGCGTTTAAATTTATTATTTATTTATTTATTTATTAAGGGAAGAAATGATAGTGTTACCAAATTGTGATTTAAGGTTTTATAGTTTAAAAATACGCCAAAGATTTTTGTTTGCGATTTTTTTGTTCGTTATAACCATATAAATTCACATGCAGTTTTGTTAATTAGGCTTAAGAAACCGGTCATTATAAACGCAAATACGCTATAACCACACTAATATGCGTGAAATATTAATGCAGAACTGTTGAAGGATGAAATTCGTTATAACCGAACTCTCCTGTATTAGGAAATTGTTCTCAAAGTAGTTTTCATGTGAAAAAAATCAATTATAATTGCACTTACGCTTATTTTTGAGATGATAAAAGCATAAATTATGTTTAGTTCCCGTCAAATGTTTTATTCATGTAACTTTTGACACGGTGACAATTTTGTGATAGAAAAGAAATCACTATTATTGTTGTGATCGCCATAGATTAAAATAATAATATTATTTACTTAATCGATATGATTATGAAGGCTTAATTTGAACTATAATATGATTTATTTTGTAACAGAAGTCATTTTAGTAGTTAAATTATCGTTTATTTTACATATTATTTTTTTTTTTTTTTAATTTTAATCTTTCACACATTTTCGTTGTTTATTGTATATCGTTCTTTTGAATTGCGTTTAATTTATTTTAAATGTTATGATTGAGTACTTTAAATAATATGATCTAGTTTTGCTTTGTATAAAATTTTATTTAAAAAAAATTTCATTTACATATTTTTATTTCAAAAATTGTATATTGATTGATGATAAAATATAATATTGATTCAGATTCATATTTAAAATTTTATAATAAAAAAATAAAGAATTAAATAATTTTTTTTTTATCTTGGATCAGCTGGAACTAGAGGAAAGGGATAGTAGGAGAAATGAGAGGAGGTGAAGCTTCACTATCTTACAACACTGCTTTTTGCACGTTATTTGTTTTTATATCAGTGTTGTAGCATCTCTGATGCCAAGGAGACGTACAAATTAAATTTTTAAGCTTCGTTTTTAGTAGCCCTTTTTAGTAATTCGCCGATGCTACACAATATAGACGAAAGAAGGCGTTCTGATGTGTCTGTGGATTGGAGACAGCTGAAGCCGTTACGGTCCAGTGACCAGTGACTATACTTGCGCCACTGAAACCTTGAGACAACAACTGATACACAAATGCACATCAGAAAGACTGCGAGATGTTTTTATGAGTCTGAAACTGGTGTTGAACCCAGAAAAAATTTTCGTTTTGTAGTCAACGTGCAGACTACTTCGACTTTCGCCACCCTCAATTGGCGAATAGGACATTTCTATCTGTTCTGCCCTTAAGCTATAAATTAAATAAATAAATATATTGCGGTAAGTTAAGATGACAAAGTCTGACTTTGACTTAATACATATGTAAATATAAATATAAATTTAATATAATATAAATATAAATATAAATAAAAAAATTACAATTTAAAAATAATATGCTGGCTCTTGGATTAATGCTTTTTGGAACATATTGTTTCTTAGCGTGTAGTAAACCCCTCTGTAAATTTACAGAAAATATGGAATTAAAAAACCTGTAAAATTCATTATAAAATTCAGTTTCAGTCTTAAGCGTTAAAATGCTAATAGTGGTGGTGGTTACGTTGGAAAACATGCTGGCATTAACGTGACAAAAAATGTTAAACGGCAAGGGTAACAATGTCAGTCATTTCGTGCTTAGTTTATATGTACATATTTTAGTTTTATATAATGATAGTTCTGTTTTATCGTTAATTATTCTTTTAATAAATTTTTCTTTTCACTTGTATTCTTATTGCTGCTGGCTTCGGAAGTCGAAACCTGCTCTTGTAACATACTTGTTTGTGTTCCACAATAAGAGAAGCAAATCCTAGAAATGTTGAATTTATTTGTCTAATACATCCTGTTGTGTTAGTTATTCCCTTCATTCATCTTTGCCTTGTTGCAGGAGTTATACTGGCCGGCCCTAAAAACTCTAGCGAAAAAAGAAGAAAGATGTTTGCTAATTTATATGCGTTTCAAGTTTTAATTACGTGATAAAAATGCGGAAAAAAAGCTCAGAAAAAAACTTTTACAACAAGTGAACTTTAAAAGGGCGTAATTTTAGATGGATGGATGTTGATGGACAGTATAGTATCCTGTTGTCTTTCTGTCACACTTACTCATTCACTTCCTTTTTTTTTATTGCATACAAATCGTTGTATGGCATTTAAGTGTACCGAAGTTGAAAGTAAATGTCACTGTGGTGAATCAGCAAAATAAAATTATTATGGTTTGTTTAAGATTCATTTAGCAATATTTATTATTTGTTTAATGCAATGCACAGAACAGTTGCTGAAGAACTTTCAAACAAATTCCATATCATCAATATTTTGCAGTCCTACGAAAAAAATATATTTCTCAAGCAAAAATTGCATATTTAAAGAATTCCAATCGACTTTTTACACTCTTAATAGAATTGTTAAGTCTTTGGCAATTGGCATTGCGATATTAACATTCCCCAACTCCCCGTTTGTAGAATCATAATCTGCTTTTCATCCCACTGTCTTTTTATTTAAATTTTTCTCCATTTTTCTCTTTTTTTTAGTCTTTATGTTAAAATAAAAAGTGCTGAAAAATAAATAACAAATCTGTAACAACATAAAGGCGTTAGTTTTTTTTCATAAAATTAAAAGAAAATGCAAGAAAAAAATGTAATACTTCATATTCAACAACATAAATTAATAAAGCAATAGGAAAAAAAACACTACTAACGTTTGTACGTACGCTTTTCGCTGGCATAAAATAAAGTAAAAAAATTTAAGACAGATTCACTTTAGAAAATGTGGGTTTATATCAGATGGGGTTAATTGCCATTTTTTTGTACATTATTTGTGTTTAATTAAAACCTTTTCAACGAAATTATTTGAATGTTTTATGAAAAAAAATTGAAATCTTCTAGTAAATTCATATGCTAAAATTTTGTCAATTAAAATTAAAATTACTGCACAGTTATTATTAGAAAAGGAAACTAAACTCTAAAATATTTTGTTAAGTTTAGAAAACAATTACAAGTTATTTTACACAAATTGTTATATTGTTATATTATTTATTCGGTGAGCCTTGGTGAACACGCAACTTCATTTGCTCAAGTCAAGAAGAGCATTTGGTAATCGGGGAAGGCAAAATTATAACTGCCGTATTCATAAAATTTTTATTTTATTTATGAAAAGTTTATTACACAAATTTTCATACAAAATTTAATAAATATACGTTACCTTCTATAAATACAAAAACAATTTTGATGAATACGGCAGTAAAAATATAAACTTCTAACATCTTTTACAGAGTAATTATATTGGCAGTAATTTATACAGGGTGTCTGGTAGCAGATTTATATTTGGAAACTTAAATAAAAAACGTAATAATTGACACAAAGTTTTATTAAGAGCATTGAACGATAGAATGGAAATGCGGATTTTAGTTTTCAAAGAGTATGTCATCCAGATCCTTTTTTAAAATTTCATGAATAATCGCTCTTGGAAGTCCCAGTGAGCAGCCGTATTGAAGGTCGCGGATATTCACGTAAACTGCTTTTAACCAGTTCAACGTTTTCGGGAGTCCTTGAAGATCGACTGGGCCCTGGCTTTGGGGCATTCATAGCCGAAGCAGTTGCGCGGAATCTCTGCACCCACGAACGAATTCAATTTACACTCGGTCCACCACTTATTCGCTGAATACCGAACTTTGAACAAAATTGTCGACGAGCAATTACGTAAGAATCATTACTCTTAAAAAATGTCTCCACAGCGAACGCCGATGCTCACTCGACCACTGCAAGATCGTGACTGACTAATTCGCACAATTGTTAATTCCAACGGCGCCAACCTCCCTCGGCACCGTTTATTGCTTTTTGAAATAATCGTATTGAAAAATATAAATTTGCCACCAGACACCCTGTATGTATAAGTGATTGAATCTTAAATAAGCGGCTAACTTTCTCTCCTCGTTTATTTAAATAGGGAAAAATAAAATATATTCCACTTTATCATTTACTTTATCTTTACGGGTCTTTTGTAGTCACTAAAATAATTTTTCCTAAAACTCGTTTATTCTTAAAAAAAATTGCATGTTCAAATGTTATACCGTTGGCTGTCCCTAACAGTACTTCCATTTAGAACTCTTCTAAATCTCCAACAAAAATAATACATAATTTTTTAATAAAATTATAATATTAACTTATTTCATCTTACTTGTAACGTGTATACTTTTCTATCAATTAATAACTTTATGAAATACTATATTTTGTCCCTGCAGGTATATGTCATGCCCCTGTAAAATCGTACATATTATTAATTAAAGAAAAAGTTCAATATATTCAATATAGTATGTAACTATCATACATATGTAATTTTCTTTGCCTGTAAAGGTATCAATTGTCAGTTTCAGACCATTTAAATTGAAGAAATATTATGTTTTATGTTTTTCAGAGTTTTTAAAGATTATTTTAAATCACGCGAACAGGGCCGAGTTCAAAGTCGCAATACTGCACCGTTACACACCGATGCATACCCGATAACGTTGCTTAACCTGTAATTAATCAGGAAGCTCTTGGTGTTCTTTGCATGAAAATTCTGTGTGATGCCCTCATACATCACTAATCTTTTTAAGACGGTTTAAGACATACTTCACGCCATCTGATCTGCTTACTATTTATACCGCTTACAACTGACCGAAGATGCATTACACAACTCTCATGTATGGGCCGGTGCTTCAAAGACTATTTTGGAGAGGACTTGAGCATTGTCGTAATGTGCGGTATCTTGCATTGTTCTATTCTTACTGTAATGGAATGTGCTCTAATGGGTTCCAAAAACCCGCTCATTACTGCGCGTTCATCATTAGGTGCCCATACATTTGTGGTCGATTTGGCAGCTAATCGCAGTACGCATTACAGAAAAAACTCATTTTTAAGTCGAATAGCAGTGTAATAAACTCCATGCCGAGGTTTTTCCTCTCACTTTTCACGGGGATAAGTTTAAATCAAATGTCGATAAACACTACTCCTTCTATAGCCCCTCGCATAAGCTCATTTGTTTGTTCCAGCACTATGCATCGCATGTGTAGGGGTCTTCTCCTGACTGCCAGTCCAAGACCAAAAAAAATATGAATATGAATATGTGATTGCTCACCTATACTAGAACAGTAAAATAAGGCTGCGAGCCTTCGTAAATAAAGTATGTGGATAATAATAAGTATTGCTCGCATAAATTTCTTAAAACCTGCCGGGTTAAATAGAAGATATTAATGACTTTATAACTACCTCTCTGGTGGCAAAAAGAGACCTGAAGAGGTGTGTAGTTGCATAGAAAATATGTATATACGTGTTTTACTCAATTGGTGTTGCAGATTAATTGTTCTTTTTTCTTTTATTCTCATAAAAAGTAATTGTAACGTTATTGCGATAAATTAACTATGAATTATTAACAATTAAAATTAACACAACTAAATAATCATTCATTCATTTCAATAAATAATAAAATCTCAAATAAGCATCTAAAATAAAACAATTTGGAGAATTCATAAACATTATATATAGAGAATATAATATACAATATGAAAAAAATGGAAAAAAGAAAATTGAGAAAAATTAAATGCCAAATGATACAAGAGCTGTCGTGTTAACATTGTGGTTGCCAATCGTGATACAGAGAGCGAACCAAGTGGTTTATATTGCTGTATGAACATAACATTATTGATTGAAATAACAAGGAAACAAAATTTCTTATTTTTTTTTCAAACCATAAAAATTCTTAAAAATATTCTTTGATGCTTTTGACAGCACTTACGAGTGTGTATATATCGACATCTACAGGTAATTTTTATTCCATTTTCCATCTTATCATCTGACCATCATAATAAACATATAAATTTACTAAATACAACCGGTTATGGCTAAAGTGAATATGAAATATGAATAGTTTAATGAAAATAGTTCTATTGAAACTCTATTCGTTATGTAAAACAGTAGAGTGGTTTCTCAATACAGCTCGAGGTGGTCAACTAAAATTTTTGTATAGTTCAACATATTTTGTTTCAATGAACTTTTTCAAAATCTTTCAGTTTGTTTTAATGTAAAAAATAATTTTGAAAAGCTTTCATTAAAGTCTTCCTATTTTTAAGATATTATGAGCAAAAGGTAAATAACCCATGTTCATAAATACAAATTCTACAAATTCTCCCAAATACACATATTGGGAATGATTGTCGCAAACACAATAAATTTTTCATACTAGAGATCGTGTTGGGAGTTTATTTGTATACCCCAACGAAAAAGTTACTGCTCTATTATTAGTTTTTCCCAAGTGGGGAATAAATTGGTATTTTCTAACACAAATGGAAAAAATTTCAAATGCAATACTTATGATAATTATGAAAAATTAATTTATTATGTTCATTTTATTATAAATTTAGTGGTAAATATTTTTCGGTTTTCATAAATAAACCAAGATTTTTCAAAAATTATTTATAATTGTTGGCCTTATACATTCATGCAGGGATTTCACAGTGAAAAACCAAAGACGTCTATCTAGTTGCCATCTTAAGGGATTACCCAGTTGGGAATTATAACGGTATTGCTTCGTTAGTTCACAACTTACCTTACAATTGGGCAACCCTATAGAGTACCATTCATGTGCAAATGAAAATTTCTAGTTGGGAGCTTCGATAATTTTTTTCGACTTTAAATTCTATTTATTTTGATTGTCATACGTACGTTCACAGGTCTATTGAGCAAAAATACAAAAATCTTTGAAGAAATTGGCAACTATCTCCGTTTTATTTGCAAATAGGGTATCATTTTCGTTCAAAGCAGAATAATTTTATTTACAAACCAGACGTGCATGGAAAAGTGGTATTTGGTTTGCTTCGCAGCTTTTTTCCATTTAACATTTTTCCTAAAAATGTGCGTCAGTAAATTCGGAACTTAAATTTAGAAAGACAATTTTTCAGCAGATGATAACCGATGATCCTAACAGAACTATTTTATAGTATAAAAATGTTTACAATTTTATTTCAAGATTGAAAATGTCAAATCTAAAAAATCAATAAAATACATAAAACTTAAACTTCACTGTAAGTGTTTAGCTATTCTGTAAACTTTATAATCCTTTTTCCATAACAACAAGCTGAGGCGAAGGAGATCTAGAAAACAAATTTGCAAGTTAAGATTTACACACCTACAGACAGCCACACACACATACTCATTCACTCATTCATTCTTGTTCTCCTGATGCAATTTTAACTTTTTAAATTAATTTTTTGACAAAATTAGATTTTCCGTAATTTTTTTTTTCCAAAAGCATAAAAACTTTGCGGTAAATAGATTATATTACAAGTTTGAACGGAAAAAGGAAAAAAAAGTAAAAATGTATTAAAATATTTTTGTTATTGTTGTGTTTTAAGATTTTCCGAAATGGAAAATGAAATTAAAAAAGTAAAAAATATGCAATAAAAGTTGATTAGATATTAATTTTTATATATTCCAGATTACTGCAAAAAAAAAATTGTATCCATGGGTGCAACATGTTAAATCAACACGGTTTTCTACTAACATGCAAACAACAAAATTTCACTTTAGTCATATTAATTTAATATATGACTCTAGTCGATTTAACATTGAATTAAGTTTGAAACAACATGACACATCCTGTTGAATCAGACTTGTATAAAAATAAAATAAATTGATTATGATATTGAATCAACATCAACTTGATATTAATATTAAATTTAAAGCCAGTCAGAATGAATTACGATTATTTATTTATGTTCGTTGTATGATTACGCTATTCGCTTTGTGTATTTCATTGATGCAAATGTCAACTCGTCAGTAGCCATTCAAGCAAAATCTTGAACAAGCTAAGAAATCTCACATATATATATACATATATATAGTCTGTTCAAAAGAAAAGCAGAATTTTGAATTTTTTTGAAAAGTACTTATTTATTCATCAATATCCATTTTGTCCCCCTCAAAAGTAATCCCACGCAGATATAATGCACTTATGGCGGCTCCTTTTTCAATCATCGAAGCACTTGTGAAATGCGCTTTTCGATACGGCCATCATCAATTGTGGCAAAACGCTTTCCTTTCATTAGTCTCTTCAGTTTTGGGAATGGGAAAAAGTCGTTGGGAGCCAAATGTGGTGAATAAGGTGGTTGAGGCATGATTAGGGTGTTGTTTTTGGCGAAAAAATCAGGAACAATGTGTAAGCTGGTGCATTATCGTGATGCAGAATCCATGATTCTGTTTTCCATAATTCCGATCGTTTCAGTCGTTTTGCTTCACGCAAACGTTGCATAACTTCCTTGTAGTATTCCTTATGAACCACACGACCTGTTGGCAAGAACTCATGATGCACCACGCCGTTGTAATCGAAGAAAACAAAATTCACGTTTTCTTTTGAGCAAACCTTGTGTATACGAGTATGTATATAAACTTCTAAAAAGTATTTGAGAATTCTAGCACAGAAACAGAAAAAATACTTAAATAAGCTTAAAGTAGTTTCAAGCTGATTTAAGTTTCATTTAAATTTTTCATTTGTTCATTGAAAATTTGCCATTGTTAATTTTACTTGATTCAATGTTAATTTTACATTCGTCTATTTATGTAGAAAAATCTAGAAATTTGCTCCATTGATTTAGTATATTGCAACGTTGCTTTAACATGATTAAACTTAAACTTTTTTTATCTTGGACCAGCACTCAAGGCATGACCCTTACACATGCGATGCATTGTGCTGGAACTAGAAATTTTAATATAAAACGGAATTTTATGTATTTAACATTGTGGAACTTTATTTTTACTACGACAAATATTACATCAATTTGTTTCAAGGTAATTTTGAAATTTAAATCAGGTCATTATTTTTGCAGAAATTTAACA
The DNA here is from genome assembly GCA_963924685.1 of Dexiosoma caninum. Lineage (NCBI taxonomy): Eukaryota > Metazoa > Arthropoda > Insecta > Diptera > Tachinidae > Dexiosoma > Dexiosoma caninum. The sequence continues at coordinate 92,417,066 of OZ004725.1, forward strand.
TGAATTTAATCAACATTTTTATTCATGTGAATTTTAAGTTATAATTATTTTCTGTGTGTAGTAAAAGTATTTTACAACTACAGTATCACATATTTGGAATTTCTGTTTATCTATACTATCTACGAGTATGTTAATATTATAAAAAGTTAATGGTTGTATGTTTGTAAGAGATAATCTCCGGACCCATCCATTCGACTTTTAAATTGTTTTCGAAAAGATGAAGGTTGCTGAATGAACTTAAGAGATTCTAATACTGTGCTTTTCTGCATGATTTTGCAACATACATACATATATATCGTGTAATAACAGCATTGAGTGTACACTCAATGGGCATGAGAATTTCATAACACTATTTCAATAATAAATTTGTTGTATTGCGTATTAAAATCAGTAGTATGTAAAAATATTTCAAGTTAAAACTTAATTTACACATTTTTATTAATAGGAAAGCTGAACATTTGACATAGGCACTTGAGAAACACTTAAACGTTTTAATGGAATTGTATATGACAGAGGAATACCTTGTTTTACGAAATTAAGAGAAGTTTTTTTCAAATCTGATTTTGCAGGGCATTTATTTGTTGATTAATATGAAGGTGCTAATATTAGTCAATATTTTTAATTACAGGGAAATAAACAATTTTGACAATTTTTAGCTATAACCCGTGAGATACTAAATGGACACCTTGTTTTCGATAGATAAAAGTTGTAATGAATAAAAACTTCATTACAAAAATTTCCCAAGAATTGAAGGCCTCTTGACTATCACAAAAAATCACTATATGCCCAGCCATCAGTCGTCTACCAAAAATAATGAGTGCATCGTCAAAATTTCCAGTGTCTGTTGGATAAAATTAATATTAAAGCGCATGGTGTCGTGCCGGAACAAATGCAGCTCCCGTGCACTGTATACTGCGAGTATTACGCGAAACGGCAACTAACTGCCTTGACAATTTTTTTTATCTTTCTACGCAGAGAAAAAATTTCCATTGTACAATTAACGTGTCGAAATGTTGATTAAAATCATGTTAAGTTTCTGCAAAATTAATGACCTGATTTAAATATAACATTTCACAATGATTTCAAAATTACCTTCAAACAAATTGTTTATATATTTTTCGTAGTAAAAATAACGAAGCACAACATTAAATATGTACATAAAATCCCATTTTGTATTAAAATTAACGTTTTATCACTTTAAATAAACATTGCAATCTACTTAATCAATACAGCAAAATTCAAGATTTTCGGACAAATGTTGAGTAACTTAAAATTAACATTGAATCAGGTATATTGAATATTGCCCAATGTTAAATAAACAAATGACAAATTTTAAATCTAACTTAAATCAGTTTGAAACTACTTTAAAAAGTATTTTCCGTTAGTATACTGAACAATTCTCAAAGACTTTTTGGGAGTTTATATATAAATATGTGAAATTTTTTAGCTCGTTAGAATTAGTTATATCTATTTGAACTACAATTATTACAAAAATTAATGACTGAAAATTTGTTTGTGTTTAAGTTCATAGTCTATTTATCACAATAAAATGAAAAATTACTTTTCATTTTTATAATAACGGAAAAAGAACAATTAATTTCCAAAACCAGTTGAGTAGAACTCGTATATGCATATTTTCTATGCCACTGCACACGTCATCAGTACTCTTTGTGTCAAAAAGGTGGTCGTTGTAAGGTCATTAGTATCATCTAGTTAAACCGACAGAGTTTAAGGAAATGTATACGAGAAAAACCTATTAATTATTTACAACTTTATTAACAAAGCCTTAAAGGTATGTTCTTTCTCTTTCAGTACATAAACCAAAGCTCAAAAGCTCTGTTTTTGGTACAGGTGATAACGAAATTAGCTTTTTACGACTTTTAACTGTCTTCAAAAGTTTTGGATTATTAGCCCTCCATTGGATGGCAATGAAAAACCACTTGATAGTTATTTTTTCCTTCATTGAAAGGCGAACCATCATTTTCGATGTACACATACGTTTTGAATATTTAGAATTAGTGGAAATTATTTGAACTTTAATTATTATAATTATATTATTGTGATAAATTAACTATGAACTTAAACACAAACAAATTTTTATCCATTCATTTGTAATAATTGTACTTCAAATAAATATCACTAATTCTGAACGTTGTAGAATATTTTAATATTATGATGTCCACTATATGCAGGACACGCTGTTTCCGCGGATATATGGCAGGTAGTTGTATCTTTGCTCCGATTTGAAAAAAACATTGTAAAATCTTTAAGTCCATTATATTCAATGAATATGCAAAATTTCAAGAAGTACGAATTTTAATTCTAGGTTTAGACATTTTTTTAATTTCAGGATATATGGAAAGGACACCGAAATTTTTGAAATTTTAATTAAAACAGCTGTGCCAGAATTCAGCTTTTTACCTATTATTTTAGGCCGCTCGTTACATGAGAACGACACACTGTGCGCATCGGGGAGTGCTAGTAGAATGTAGAATACAAGAGATTTTAAAATATAATCAATTTCATAATTTTCTTTTTTCTTCATAACAACAACATCTTGTTTATAATAAAAAACCAATTTTCCTGAAGAAGCTACACAAAGGAGTAGCAAAATATTGAAATAAATATAAAATATATAAAAAGACCTTTGGCTTAAAATAATTAGTGTTATTTTTATATTAAATTATGATTTTGTTTTCATTACACTTTAATTTAATAAGAAAATTGAAGGCAATTGTTGCAATTATTCCACAACTTTACGCCAATATTCAAAATGTACGCATCATTTGCTGTTTAACATGCCTTAACAATCCCAGTTGGTAAATGTTTGTTCTAAAAAATAAAATGTTCATCTATCAAGCACCTTTTTTTTAAGATCACTTCATTTCAAATAGTAATGAATGTATTGCAAATTTTGAAATAGCTATCAGTATAAAAATCTAACAAAGTGATTAATAGTTGTAGTTTGGGATTTTATAGACTTCCTAATTTTTGTAGAATATTGGGAATTCTCGGAAAAATATTCTTATTACTAATACGTTTACCAAATTACTCAGAACTTGTGAATTAAATGCTTTTTCAATAACTTTTTTTGTTGGAAAGATTGAATTCACAATGTGCGATTAAACATGAACGTGAGCATTAACACCAAGTTTTGTATGCCAAAGTTGCCGTAAAAGTTCACGTTAACTTTTAATCGGACATTGTGAAAAGGGCCGTTAATTTTGTTTTTATTGGTTTTAGGTTACTAATATTTTACATTTCTAGGAAAAAGATCGGAAAAAGATTGCAGAAAATTAAATCAATTTTGAAAAATTTAAGCGCTTTAGCGGAGTTTCGTAGCTCATTTGATTTTCTTCAGTATGTATTTGAATTTTTTTTTGGTTATTATTTTTGTAGAATTAAAATTTTGTTCGTGATTTCATAAATAAAATTTGCAACATATATTTTTCAATATTTATTTTTTGACTAGTGTTCAGTGGATGGTTATCCTCTACGTATAGAATGCATTGCATCGGAATTAGTTGGAAATGATAATATAGAGAATCGACAGTTGGTGAAGTGATTGAATGATAGTTAGCGTAATTCTTAGAGAAGAAATTCTGTTTCCAGAGTCAATGAGCTAAATACTCAGCGAACGTACTTTTCTTTTTTGGCGAATTGAAATCAAATTTGAGATTTTTTCCCAGTCGTAGTTTTTCCTGATGGATTGCAAAAGAATTTCCGGTTTTTATTAAATCTGTTTTGATTTTTTATGCAAAAGGTATCGCTTATTTTTGCATTGAGGACAAACTTAATAAAATTATTTCTTGCTCAATATAAATTGGATATTCGATTGCTTGCCAATTTTAAAAAATGAATATTTTAATAAATGTTTACATATTTTTAGAGATTCCGTAACTAAATATCGAGTTTTGCAATAATTATGATTTTGTTACAGAATATTCAAATTTATTTTTAGTGTCATTTATTTTTCGTATCTCTGAGTTATTTTGTTTTGTGTAAATAATCCTAAATCATTCAACCTAGTGTTGAATGATTAAAAAAGAATAAGTAAACTTATATGTACGGTGAGTTCCACGAGTATTCCTAGAAATGTTAAATAAAAGATAAAAATTGTAAATCAAAATATAGACATTTTATTTTGTAATATTTTACTTCAGTACAGTCTAGGATATTTAATTATAAATTAAAAAAAATTTTTTTCTATTAAAATATTTAAAAAAATTGAATTATATTTTAATATTCAATGTGTCCACCTTTGACTTTTATTACGAGCTGGAGTCTTTTTTGTATGCTGCAATACAAATTTCTTAGATTTATTTCTTTGTATATTTTCGCCCATTCTTCGTTTACCACAAGGCAAAGTTTTTCAAGAGTTTTGGGTACTGGACTTTTCATTATGATTTTCTTTTTTAATATGTTCCACAGGTTTTCAATCGTAATAAGATCCGGCGATTACGGCGGTTTCCGCAAAATAAAAGAGAGCAAGAAAGGAAACCGAATGCAGCGATTGACACAAAAACAGAAAAAAATTGACAGTGGCCCTTTTAGCTCCAAGCTCCAAGCTACATATTTTATATATTTTTATAATTAAGAATTGTAAATCTTAATGGGTTTTTCTGAGCTTTTTTGGGCACTACAATTTTTTTTTATATTTATTGTCTTTTGCTAAATCGCTAAAAAACAAGTGCTAAAATATTTTGCAGTTAAAAAAAAATACTAGTTTTTGTTACATTGGTTTTTATTAATACAATTAAAAGAAAGCATATTTAAAAATTTTTTTTTATCATTTGGTGAGTTTAAACCAGTTTTTATCATAGTTTAGACAAATATTTAAACAAAAATTACTTTTGTTGTAAAAACTTTTGTATATAAAAACCATTTTGTTTGATATGTTTAATAACTTTAGTGAAAAATCCCACGTACAAAATTTCATTTCCCTATCTTGAAAAATTTCGGATTTTTTGACCTAATTTTCAAGGGTATATTGTTCGAAAGTGCATGTTCTATCATATCTCGAGAACCGTACCATGTATTTTGAAGAACTTTTTTTCATATTAAACTTTTATACGAATCGGACTTTGCAAGTCAAAAGCAACAGCAACATTAGCGAAACAGCAATTTTATACAACGTCCACTTTCGTCTAACAAAAACTGGGCATGGCACATCGGATGATTCTCCATTATATACTCTGGCAGTCTACGAAGTTTCGTGGAAAAATGTGCGAGTTTTTAAGAAAAACACAAAAAAAAACATTTCGTGGAAACGTTATAACTCAGTAACAGTAGGATCGATTGCACCATATGATCGATTGAAGTTCAGGCTACACAGTGGACTACTTTTGGCCCGCCTGGTGACTCCCCATGTGAATTAGAAAATGGGATTTATACTACTTACATTTACATTTATGCACATAATAACAATTTAGAATTATATCAATTTTGAAAGTAATTTTATGAACTAAATAAAAAAATGCTTTAAAAGTGTTAAATAATTACAATTATTTTTGGAAATTCTTAATGCTAAATCATAAAAAAAGTGTTAAATCTAGCACTAAAAGTGCTAAACTGGCAACCTTGCTTCTTGGTCAGCAATACACTTCAAACAGAGCAACAAATGAACAACAATGCGCAACAGTAGAGTAGTACAGTGTTGTTCAAGAATTGAGCTCTATTCACTACCTGCTGGTTGCCAGTTACTCTTTTTCTTAAAAAAAATCAAATTTTTTAATTTGTGATTTTTATTTCTAAAGTAAAAAATGTTCTTCTATCGTGTTGGAAATTATATATTGTCAGAAAATATTTCATATATTATAAAATTATTTATGAAAAAACTCAGCTTCATTCAATGTCATTATCATGTATCGAAATGCAATTTATTCGTAATGTTTGAAAACAAAAACCTTAAACTTTAATTTATAAATATGTGTTCTTTCAATTCTGACTACGAATAAATATTGTTTTTTGTTTTCAAGCTTCTTATTATCGTTCAGCTAAATACTTGCTAACGACACCGTACAAATATTTAGAATATCTATCAAATGTAATGGGTGCTTTTCTTATTTTAAAAAACACAAACGTCACAATAAAAAATAATTACGCAAAAAAAAATAATAAAATTCTCATTTTTTTCTTTAACTATAGGCTTGCATAGATGTATATAAGCCAAGTTTTAGTCTGTCCAGTCATCATTCGTCAAAGTTAAGTTGGTGAGCTAAGAACATTTCTGGCACACAGTTGTGAATTAAACGAGATCTATAATAAATAAAATCTTTGAAAAGATGTTAATTAATAGAAATACATTTAAAATGCACTCTTTTATAATGTTAATTACGTTTGTGGCCTGCGCATTGGCTTTGGTTGAGTCAGCTGCGTTGGAGCAGCGAGGAGAAAAAAAATTAAATTTGGAAGCTGAAAATCTGTTGAATGCTGATTCGAGTGCTGAAGAGAGCAGTGAAGGTGTACGTCAAGCTCGCCAATTATTTGGTTCCTATGGGCGTCCCTATTATGGTGGATATGGCAGTTATGGCGGTTATCGTCCTTATTATGGCGGTTATAGTCCTTATTATGGCAGCTACGGTTACCGTCCTCAATATTATAGCAATTATCGTCCTTATTATGGAGGTTATGGTGGATTCTTTGGTTAAATTACTTTTCCAATAATTTTGTTAAGTTGTGATATTCAAGTAAAATAAGCTTAAACAAATAACATATATTTTTTTACATAAATACATAAACTTACTTACGAGTTATTAAAGAATTGTTGTTTTTTTTACTTTGAAAATTTCTTATTTACATTTTTATTAAGAAAAGCTTTAAGTATTTCACTTTAATTGTGACTGTAGTAATTTGTTGTAAAAAATAGTGCATTTTCTCTTTCCTAAATTTCAATTCCTTGTGTTATCACGTTATTAATATTTGTCGACTTCGAATCAATATGAAATCTGTAACAAAAAGTATCAAAGAGTTATAATATCTAGTGACTTTAACCGACTGCTTAGGTTAGGTGGCGGACCCTTCCTGAAGTAGAACGCCCGACTTAGGCCTGAGTCTAGACTGGAATCGAACGCGCACCTCCAGATTGATAAGACTAATGCTCATGCACTAGGCTACTGAGTCAACCCCTACCCGACTGCTTAAATACGTAAAATATTCTAGAGGGCAGATACTGATTTTCGAAAATTGAGTTTTCTTTAAGTTGCGACGTTTTCAGTTTCTGGGAGTCGATTCTGACCATTTTCGCATTGATGGTAGTGGGGATGTATGTATGTTTGTGTGTGTGTATGTAATTAAACATTTAATACTCGTAACATAAGAACACGTCGATGGATCGGAACTAAGCCGATCAAGTTCAAAATATAACAAAATAAGTGAAAATGATCCTCGACGTTCCAAAAAAAGGGATTTACAGTGCGAAAATGCTCCAACATCGTTTCACAAAAATTTCTGCGTAAATCAAATTCACTTTCTTTCAGTTCTTGAACGACTAGAATTTTAAAAGGATGGAACTTCAGATCTTGGAAGTCCCAGTGAGGTTGCTCTTTTCCGTATTGAAAGTCACGGATTTTCACGTAAACTGCTTTCAACCAGTTCAATGTTTTCGAGAGTTTTTGAAGATCGGCTGGGCCCTGGCGTGGGGCATTCATAGCCGAAGCAGTTGCGCGGAATCTTTGCACCCACGAACAAATTAAATTTACACTCGGTCCATCAGTTATCACTTTTCTTAAAAAAAGTGCTATTATTTTCGTTATTTTTAAAAAAATCCTGTCTACTAAATTATCATGTCTTAAGGTCATGATAATTCACTATCAAATTGAGTAATACGATCTGTAGCGCATGTGTTATAAAAGTGAGATCGTGTGACAAAACAGTGGAAAGGTGTAACATAACATAGGATTGTTATATTGTATTATAGTTGTATTTTTGCGTTAATGACTTGCAGGCGTACAGCGGCTCTGAGCAAGCCATACACGATAGAACGGGTGGCACAACGTAGCTCATAACCAAGTTGTAGCCTTGTCGCACAAACGATACAAGTTAATTTTTTATTTCTAAGTTAATGATTACAAATTAAAACGATACAATTTAGTGGGCGATCTCATGTAAAACAACATTTTGTAACAATCATGGATTTGTAAAATTCAATAAAATTACTCACTTCAGTTGAGTTTACATTTTGTCTCATGTATCACTACATCAAAGATTCACCGGTAGCCATACAAACATTACATCTGTGTTGTAACGTAAAATTCAAATTTTTAGATTTTTCGTACAACCGAGACACAACTTAATACAACAAGCCCCCAAATCTTGCAATCTCTTTTACAACCTCTTCAAGTTATGCCAACCGTTACAACGTATATTTCTTAATTAGGAAGACCAAATTTGTGATAATAAACTCTACAAAACAGTTGATTTACTCAATGTTTAGCTAATGTTCGAGAACTTAATGGCAGAGTCAAATTATATGCGACTATTACTAAGAAACAAACCAAATCAGCTGATTTTTTTCTTGGACCAGTGCTCAATGTTGCATTAAACCTTCATGTTTAAAATCTGAAAACCCATGGAAATGTTTACAAATATCATGTCGTTATAAAATTTTATTTTTTCTACAGATTGAGGATGTGACAGTTACGTGACATTACCGTCAGACAAGCATTTCCATAGATTTTCATGAATCAATCATTATACAGGGTGGCCCTAAAGAAGCGAAGGTGTTTGAATTCCTTATAACTTTTCTATTATAATTTTTTTTTTGGTTTGTTTTTAGAATTTTGTAGAGAAGACTTGGGGAATTTTAAATGGAACTGTACACAATTCAATAATGTGCCTAAATCGTTGAACTTTATTTCAGAAGAAAATCATGATTTTACTCATAATTTAATCATGAGTGACGAAGCCCATTTCGAATTGAATGGGTTTGTTAATAGGCAAGAAGGGAGAATTACACCTTTTTAAGAGTTTCGTCGGAAAGGATAATTGACCCATATCTTTTTGAAAATGAACACGGTATCGCCGTTTCTATCACTGTGTTAGATATCGGAAAATTTCTTAAGGCCATTTTATCTTCGGAATGGAACTTCGCCGACGTTCCATTGCTCAAGTACTGACAAAGTAGAACGCTGTAGCATCAGAAAAACTTGTTGTTTTTTTTCAATTTTAAATGACAAACTCAACTTCCGCATCACTGATTGTAACTTCTTCATATCCACTCACCCTTGCATATAAGTACATATAGTCTTCATAGAAAATGTAAATGAAATAATAAAATAAACTAAATAGCCTAGTAATATGTTTAATCAAAATCACTTAAAACATTAAGTTGTTTGCTTGAAAAGCATAAAATTTTCTTAAGAAACACAAATATTAAACTTCAAGTTAAATTTCAAACAAAAAGTAACAAATGCGTAATAAAATTATTTTGCTAAAATACTTTTTATATCCTTAATATTCTTTAATATTATTCGTATTCATCTAATAGAAACACAGAATCGCAATAACAATACGAAAACTTCTGCTGCGTAATCCCTGTTGACATAATTAAATCACTTATAACCACTTATATTTACGCCACTTATACCAATTTAGAGGGTGGTCGCAAGCACAAAGTTAAGCAGGCTGTCAAATGTAACGCAGAGGAGGGGGTTGAGGTGATGTAGGAAAGAAATGAGAAACGACACAAAAGCACAAATATCAAAAGTCAAACATTCAAAAATAACCATATGCAACATATAACTCAGAAATATGTATAAATTTTGTTGAAATTGAAAAGTAAGTTTTACCTTTGGGACATCAGCGTGCAGTAAAAGTTTTATTAATTGTAGTGTGAGTAATTTAATATTTGTGGGCCTTATATAACAGTAATAAGGGCCCTGTCACATTTTTTGGCAGTAGCATTTTCTGTATATGAAGTGTATAGTTTTTTTTTTTCACAAAAGCAAATGGTTTGACAACAAGTAGAGGCTTGGAACCCGAGCCTGAAATGACTGGCGGGATAGAGCACAACTCTGCAACAGTATAAGAAATAGTTTGAACCCTTCTCTAATATTCTTATTTATAAAATTATACACTCAGATCGGTACTTTAAGTGAGACACATTTGTTAGAATTTTTTTTCCATTGATGTGATAATGCGTCCTAAAAAAATCTCAGTATACGAGTATTTCGTTTTCAGGCACTTGTAACTTGCAACTCCAACCCTGATGCCCATTACAATGCGCGATAATATACTACCTATACATGCCTATGAGATGAACTAGTCTACAACTTCACAAATCACGTAATGTAACTGTTACAAATTACATACAAGTGTAAGTAAACATACGTATGTATGTATGTATATACATATATCTACATATTGAAATGGTGTGATTATGATGATAAAGTATATAAAATAACTACTTACGGAGATACAAACTGGCATATTGGTACTCGTAAGCATAAGTTATATACAAAAATATTAATTTAGTTACAAATAAAGGTACTTACTATTTGCCAGTGCTTAGAATCTTTAAGTACATCATAAAATGATGTATGATGCATCATTTTTGCTTGAATGCCATTTTATTTGATAGAAGAACACGGTGAAACTTTTTTATACATTCATTCAATTTTACTACTAATCCCAACTGAACAAATACAAACACATACATACAAATATACGTATGCATACATATTCCCAAAATGTTAATAAAGTAGAAAATACGTGGAATATGTGGGAAAAAAGGTTTTTAATAATCTTCGCCAAAAAGTTTCTCTATTTATGGTATCCTTGTGTGCGTGCGTGCATGTATGAATGCTGTAGAAGAACCCTGTAGGGAGCCTGGAACCAAGTGTCTCCTAGCTAACACTTTTATCGAAATGTTTTTTGGTGACTTTCTGACGACATTGTCAAGTAATCGTCCACACTTTTTATTTTGTCTTTGATGACAAAAGAAGAGAATGTATCTTTCTCTTTACAGCTGCAAAACCATTTTTTATAGTCTGATTTTGTTGTTACGTGAACAGGGCTGCCAGATATAATTCTCCGACGGTCGTCAAAATCCCATTTGACCTTTGTTGAGTTATTTTGTGCGACGCATAGGGAAGGTTTGAAATAAACACCTTTAAATTAGAGTCAGGCAAAATGTCGCCCATTGGCGATTTGTTATTCTTTTATTTACCTGTAGTTAAACACACATATTGTAGAGAATTAAACAATATTACTCATTCTGGCTTGAGCATTCAAAGAAGCATGTTGTGTTATCGCTTGTTGCTTAAAATCAGTGTTGCCACAAGAAAAATTTCTCCTCAGCAAAAATTTTTGTTCTTTTATATAAACAAATTGCAAGAAAATATGTTTAATCGGCAATATGAATTAAACTGATTTTCAAATAATTATTTGGCAAACTATAATATTTGGTTTCTTAACATGAATGAAAAATATAACACAAAAAGTCATTCCACGCACAGTCAATTTCTATTATTTAATTACAATTTATGACAAAAAAAAAATATAAAATTTTATCGAAATGCATAAGAATTAAAACAAAACTAATTAAAATGAGGGAAGCTCTACTTTTACCCCTTGCTAGTGAAATAGGGTGCAGATATATGTATGTAATAAGCAAACAAATTACATTTGCAAATTATATTCAATATTCGTATTGACCTATTTATATTTGTGTGTCAACATTTTCTTTATTGAAATAAAAGTCGATTTCTTTTGATAGATAAGCAATTTGAAAACTTATTATGCATAAAAAGTAGCCCATACGAAATAAATATTAAAGATGCAGCGCATACGAAGACTGATTTTGTACCTTTTTTCCATATCTAAATTAATTTGTCTTTTAAATTGGGTATATGAGATACAATTATACTTTGGCAACACCGACTCTTGCACAGAAAGAGAATATATATAACACATACAACCGAAAAATTTAATAGTATAGGTTTGGCTGCCACTGCTTTAAAGTGAAATAGCCTGTCGTTCAATTCAATATATCGACCCTTGTGCGCGAAATTATCGTATGTTACACTTTTTTCGAAATCGACTTTTTTATGGAAAATGGTTCTAAATCCATTAATTCATCTGCAGATAAAGTATTATAGCGATAATTGTTATAGTTATGGAGATAACACTATGTACATTTTATCGTATGTGACAGTTACTGCTGTCAGGCAAATAAGAAAAAGACGAATAAAAACGCTCTCCTGTGAAATTTAGTTTTTGTAACATACGATAATTTCGCGCACAGGGGTCGATATATATAGGTTTATTATTATTATTATTATTTTTTATTAGACCTATAATAAACTATATATCTAATACAAAGTTAAGAAGCACTAGCAGCCGTGGCTATCGACTTATTCATTTATCGGTTTATTCATTTAAATATATGTATATAATATATAAAAGAAAGTTCTTGTTCATGCAACGTTTTTCACAGGAATGAATTCTAGATTGTAGATCTAGAAATGTATTTCGTGCAATAATTTTGACATTTGATAAACATGGAATTACAATACAGAGTTGACTACGAAATTCTTCAACAAAAATCATAAAAAAACGGACAGTGGAAAATGCTTCTTAATAACTATAGAAAAATGCATTAAAAATTTATGGTCATGGAACCTGTCAACCAAGTTTTTTGATATACAAAAAGTAAAAAACATTTAATTTTCAATTTAATTTATATAAAAGAAGTTATCTAAATCAAACATTTTATCAATAGAAACTTGGCAATATACATTTATAATGTATCTGTAAACTTTAAAAAAAAGTTTAAAGTCGTACTGGCAATTCGAAAAATTTTATACAAATCAAAAAACGTCCGAAAAATGCACTTGTAGTTAAATTGCTTCTGCATTGAGTTGATTTTACAAAAATATAGTTGAAACATTTACGAAATGCTTATTTTCTTTGATATCGTCTAAGTCACATATAGAAATTTGGCATATTTATACTATTGCAAAAATCGTAATTTTTAAGGAAAAAATTGTGAAGTCACCTTTTTGCTATTTTTGGAAACATATAAATCGTCACATCTATCAGCCACGGTGGTGAAAATAGATGCGGTTACTCTCAGTTTCCCACTAGAACTACCTACTATTTTATTCACTACATAGGACCATAGTAGAATTTCGATGACACGCACATGTTAAATGTCTATAGTAAATTACAGTGCCTGGGGTATAACAAGTCACTAGTAGTGATGACTAAGTCAGTAGCAAATCAGTACAGTTTTGTTATTGACATTTCCAGCAGGGAATAATGTACATACACACATATATTTTTTAAATGGAAGTTGCGTGTTATTTACAATTCAAATTGCAATATACATGCATATACATATATACAGGGTGTTCCAAAATGCATGCAAGATTTTAAAGTTTGTCGATGTGGGCGTGTCAGTATTTTTCATAATGTCGTTGAACAGTGAACGCATACTTTTACTAACGCTAAATGATGGAATATTTACTATTGAAAGTATAGTGGCAAATTCTAAACTTGGGATACCCTTATTTTCATTCAGGCTCTCAATACTTTCCTAAAAATTTCTAACCTTTAAGAAGCTGTGCTAAATGTGGTGTTTGCTTAAAGACTGAAGTGTGTGTTTAAAAAGTTTTTGTACTGTGCGTTTTCTTTTTGTTTTTCATCAGAAAATAAACTGGCATCACATGCAAATATGAGCCTGTGCTCATATTAAATACTCGTATATGCACAACTAGAAAAGCTAAATAATGCCTAATTAAGACTCTTAGTTAAACGCAAAGTAAATAACAACTAAAACAAAGTTGAAAAAAGTTTAAAACTTCTTCTAATATTTTATATTTAAGCATATGTGCATGCGTTTATTATAAATCATATCTATGAAGAGTTTTCGAGATGTTAGCAGCAATATAATTTAATTTTTATTTGTTTGTGGAAACCACAGAGCATTCCGTACGCAATAAACTCTTTAAAAAATGGCATTATCTAAATGCATATTTAAATTAAGAAATAATTGTAATTATATGTTTTGTTTATTAAATAATTATTCGAATTGTCATCAACTAAAAATAGTTATCAATAATATTTAAAAATAGATTTAAAACAAAATATGTATAAACAAATATTTTTTGCTGTTCTCATAATGACATTAAATTAAATAGAAATATATTTCATTAAAATTTTTTTTTAACAAATTTGCATTGTTAAATTACTTTAAGTACCCAGCAAAAAAAAACGAATGCGTTCACTATGAATTAGTGTTTTCAGGAATTCTCAAATTTTTAAATGTGTTACAAGAACTCATTACCCCATGCTATAACGTAAGCCATTCAAGGAACAGTCATTGGTTCTAAGCACTCTTTTAAATGGCAACTTGTTTCGTTAACACATGCTCTCCAATGACACCTCTATGTTAAAATCATGCGTTCTTCCGATAAGTTGAACCAGTTCATTTGCAATTGCAGCCATGCATTAACTATTTCTTTTGCTGGTTATTGTAGTCTATACTACACTAAGCTAAACCGGTGCGCATTGAAATAAAATAAGTATAATTTTGCTATAAATTAATTTGGAACACCGAACGATAAAGATTTAGCAGGTCTGCTTACTTCAATCCATACTCATTCCTCTTTTACACACGGTGCCATTGTCGGGGTAGGTCTAGCACTCTCGTCTATTTTTACCAGTCTCTGAAGGGCCTTAAAATTTAAAATTTTGCTTTAACTTTGACGAAATAAGAAAACGACAAATATTACCTTTTCGCTTGTCACACAAGGAAGCAAGCATGATGGAAACAGGGATGATCTTCAAAATTTTTAAATTGTACTAACAATATTAAAAAAATTTTACTTTAATTGTACAGATAAATATTTACTTGAAATTATTTCCATTTACAAATATTAAAAATACAACAGAGATACATTAAATTTCATTTTGCAAATCTACATAACCAAAATGCTGGTATTAATTTGGAAACATCTTTACTAATTTTTACAGGGTCAAATCCTCCGAATCATTTTAAAGCTAACAAAAGAACTATGATTAATATCACAAAGCTCTTGCCGCATTTCGAGAGGAATTTTCTTATCACTCTCTTAGTAAAACTTGAGAACAAAAAATTATTAGCTAATGAGAGCACACGTTGTGTGACGTCAGAGTTCCTACAAGCGCAATGTGCAATGTGTATATTCTCTTTTATATAGAAGAGCAGAGGCTAAGGTTAGCTGAGGTTAGGTGGCGGACACTCCCGGAAGGAGAACGCCCCACTTAGGCCAGAGCTTAGGCTCATTGCGATACCACAAGCCGGTCGCAACCGTGGATCAGACATTCGTCACACGAATCCACCCCGATTGCAAGATAAATTCCGGTTATGCGGAAATTCTCACCAGAGAGACAGGAAATGTGAAACGAAGAACTTACGCCATTTCATGGCAAGAGCTGGGCACTGCCCCTTGACGAATTAAGCGAATTGATTGGTGCTTGACCGTCAGAGTAAATCCGAAGATCCTCAGGAAAAATCCAGCCATCCAACAAGCATTGCACAACGTTCGGTCTGTCTATGAAGTCCGCCTAAAATACACTGCAGTAGTCAGGCAGCCTATACAAAGTCTAATGTCTAATCCAGCATACTGGAGCCGTTGGTATAGACCTCAAGGGCATTGCTGTGAAGCTCCTGATCGCATAAGCTTTCTGTGAGGCATTCTTTAGCAGTTAGATACGAATGGTAATTGAATCAAAAAGCTGCATAAACAGGCTTTTAAAAAGGCCTGAAGTAAGAAAGTGTTCTGAGTTTTGCCGCTGGGTATCCATGGAAACATTTCGCTCTTTTACAATATATATAAGTTTCACACTCAGTTTTGTTATTATTATCATTATTATTATTATTATTATTATTATTCTTTTTATTATTATTATTATTACTATTTTATATGAAAATAATATAAATGGGAACCTTAATTAAAATAAAAAAAAAAATTAAAGAAATATTTTGAAAAACAAGTACGAAAATAGCTGATTTGGTGCACTTAAATTAAAAGTGAGCTTAAACGAGAATGGTTCAGTTTAAAAATTATTTTCATGTACACAAACACCTACATATGTACAGTTTACTTTAAAATCACATTTCATTTTTCATAGATTATTCGCCATAATCCATAACTGATTCTGAAAGCCGAACAAAACGAAAATCTTTATTCAACTTACAATTTCCAAGAAAACGAAAAGCACACAAATATTTTAAACAATTTAGGGAATGGAAGAGAATCTGTTAAAGTAAAGCTTAACAGAAATTAAATTTTTTTCAACTGAAGTTTTGCAGCAGATACAAATAGACTTTTTCATAGAAATCATTCCATCATATTTTTAAATAAATAAAACAATATTTATTATTTCTTTTTGAAATATTGTGCAGTATTTGCTCGTATTATGATTTTTTTCGTTGTTTTCTTTTTGGCAGAAAAAAAATACATATTTAACTTGTGTTTGTTTACACACACACATACAAAAATACATTCGCATTGAATAAATTTTGATATTTTTGCTAGGAATTTTTGTTTTCTTAAAAAAAAAAAACAATGGAACGTCACTAGGTTGACGGGTTTAAGAACAAACTGTGAACGGAAAAAAAGAAGCATTCAATTTTGCATTCACATTATTTTATTGCAGTCACCGTCTTTTTCATTTCTAGCTGCATTGCTGTTATTATTGTTGTTACCGCTTCTGTTGCTGCTGCTGTTGTTGTTGAAATCTCAACGAAATGCTTTAAACCTCCAACACAAGTTGACATTTATACAGATTTATGCAACATTAGTTAGTACTTCCAGTAGCAGTGGCACATCAAAAGTGATGTAGAGATTTCGAGATTTCGTTAAATATATGCATGAAAAGCAAATATATATAGTGTGCTCACATTTAGGTATCATATATTGCATGTACACACTGTTATGTGTATTCGTATTTTATATCTAGTGAAAGTATATCTCACCATAATAGATTATATATATTGTTATAGTAGGGCAGCGGCATGCAATACATTTGTGAATAGACTTTCTTTCAGACCTTTCTTTTTACAAAGAATTTTGTTAAAATAAAAATCTATAAAATTTGCAAATGATTGTCACTTATTTAAAAGAACTGCTGTTTTCTTTTTTACGAAAGTAAGGGTGCCCCTAATAAAAGTGCATACATCAGCAAAGTAATATTCATTCATACATTTCAGTTATTGTATATTTGCGTATCTCTGTGATCAAATGTGTATATTTTCGTTTCAGTATTAGTGTTGCCATTATTTCGGTAGCAATACAGCAGATATCGCTTAAAACTTACTATGTAGTTAATTATATATTAATTTAAAAAAAAAAACGGGTGTATTAAATAGCTGTTATATGCATCAATACACATATGGCGATGGTCGAAGTAGTCTGCACGTTGATTACAAAACGAAAAATTTTTCCTGGGTTCAACTCCAGTTTCAGACTCATAAAAACATCTCGCATTTTTTATGATGTGCATTAGTGTATTTTTGTGTTGTTGGCGGAAGGTTTCAGTGGTGAAGGCATAGTCATTGGTGACTGAACAGTAATGTCTTCAGCTGTATCCAATCCACAGGCACATTAGAACTCCACCCATCGTCGGTATTGTGTAGTAGCGGCAAAGTAAAAGAATTACTAAAAATGGCTGCTATAAACGGAGCTTCAAAATTTAATACGTCTCCTTGAGATCAATGCACCGCATGTGTAGGAGTCATCTCCTGAGTGCTGGTCCAAGATAAAAAAAATAATTAAATCCTTGACAGTTCTATGTATTACATATGTGGAAAAATTAAGGGCAGTACTTAATTTTTTACCGACTATATAAACTTAAAAGCAATTTTTGAACATTTTTTCGTTAAATTTAGTATGGGAAGTGAGCGATGACAGTTGTCCAATTTATCCCAAATTTTTAGAGAAGTTGCACATTCGTCCAATTGCGCCCTGAACGCAAATTCAAAAACTCTATCACAACTACATACAGAGGTATTAATTTTGTACAGCTGGATTGATTAAATCTTCCACTGTGCACTGCCAGTACTTATAAAAATTAATACAAATATTTCGCAAAATTATAAAAATGAAGATAAATTGTATATTCTTTTAAGAATATTTTTCTTTAACTAAAAAGAACCCACAAAATTACAAACATAAATTTACATTTCACAACGAAAACATGCAAGTGGCAACGCTGGTCATTGTGATAAGGATAGTGTATATGCTTCTTTGAAATGCAAACAAGAATAGAGTTAACATTTGCTGCATAGCAATTAATCTTCAACATTTACATTTACAAATAATTCTTCATCCTTGAGAGAAACACATTAAGTCATACACTCATACTCATACGTTATTTGCATATGTATTGCATATATTTATGTATATGTGTGTGTGTGCGCACATGTATATGAAGATATTCCTGTAGAGATACAAATAAATTCAAACAATTAAAAAGGAAAACTTTGCTCCAAAGCAAATTTCTATCTCCACATATAAATCAGTATTTCCAAATTTTTTTTTAATTTTTATTTTGTTTTTGTAAAATGATAGAAAGCACATGATGGAAGTAATGCACACATAATTTTTTTTTAATATTTTATTTTTATAACATCAACAACTGTGTCCTCTTTAATGGTTGCTGTTGTTGTTGTGTTTTTTTGTTTTCATTTCACACCTCCATTGCAAAATGACATTTAGTTGCAGATTTCAGGTATTTTAGATTTTAATCGAATCTTTTTTAAATGTAGAGGCGAAAAGTTGGAAGGTTGAGATCTAGCCAATTAGTGGCTGAGTTTTTATTTCAGCAAATTACAAATGATTTGTTATATTTGTGCACCGAATTTCGTTATTCAGAGTAGTGACTGTCTTCTTTTAACTTGTTTTGTTAGTTCGTTCGTTGTCGGGTGAAATCTTGCAATTGCATATCAAACTTTAACTCCAACGATTAAGCACAAATTATGCATACCCGATTGATTTGTTGTGGTTGTCAACACGCTAACTACTTAGTCAACAGCACGCACAAGTTTACGAAAACAACATTAAATAAATATATAAAAAGCCGTCCACGCAGTCGAAAAGTAACCTGCTAAAATGTTTACTGTGGTGTTCACGAAAATTTTACGAAACATCTTAGCCTAATCTCTACGAGAAACGCCGAAATTTGTCTACACTGCAGATAATATTGGATTACATGCTCCAGTTTAGCTTAAATAGACTGGTTACAAACAGCCATGGTTAGGGCAGCCATGGCCTACTTGTATCATTGGATACAGCAGCTTGTAGTATTACAACAAGTCTTTGTACTTTTCTTCGTATTTACGATTACTCTGTCGCTTTAAAATTCCTCTCTGATGTGCTCTATGAAGTAGTTACATAAAGTAGTTTTTGGGTTAGTCCGATGTAATGCAAATTTGGGTTATATTGTCCACCCCTAGCACATCGTAATGTTATATAGACCATACATTGGTTAAGTCTTGGACTGGTCCTAGGTCTATATGAACTACACTATACAGGGTGTCTGGTAGCAGATTTATATTTTCAAACTGCAATAAAAAACGTAATAATTGACACAAAGTTTTATTGAACGATTATGTCATCCAAATCCTTTTTTAAAATTTCATGAACGAATGAAATTTATACTCGGTCCATCACTCATTCGCCGAATACCGAACTTTGAACAAAATTGTCGACGAGCAATTACGTAAGAATCGTTACTCTTAAAAAATGTCTCCACAGCGAACGCACTTGACCACTGCGACATCGTGACTGACAAATCCGCACAATTGATAATTCCAACGGCTCCAACCTCCCGCCGCACCGTTTATTGCTTTTTGCAATAATCGTATTTAAAAATATAAATTTCGCACCAGACACCCTTTATATGCATGTATGGAATAGTGACATTATCTGCCGGGTAATTATTCCGATTTGTTCATTCCATCTATGGCCAAAGGATTTCTCTTTATAGGGGCCATATCAAGTCAGTGGTATATGCCAGTAAAGCCAGGAACATTAGACGAGCTCATAGAAAATTGGGTCCAAAGAATTGATCGTGGTGGGTGCATCACCGATATCAATTTCGTTCTTAAACTTTAAGAATAAATTTGAACTCAGTATCTCATGTATTCTGTTTATTATTAAGAGAAAAAATTGCTATGTCCTGAATGGAAAACCCGATAATGAATTTTTTTTAAAAAACAATTTTATTTGTTTGCAGTAATATCAAAATAATAATAAATTTTTACATAAAACCGGTATTCCAAAGGGTCACATAGAATATACCAAAGCTGATAGCCAAGTGATATCGGTCAATCAAGATATTAAATTACTGGGAAGAAACAATTCAAATTGAATTGTATTTATTTTATTTTTATATATATTTACCATGAATCGAATTTAGCAATTGTATTCTACTCCATGAAGCAGGCGGCTTAGAAACGCTACGCTTTTAAAAACTTCTACAGGTAAATTTTTCCAATTTTAAATTTGCCTGAAATTTCCCAAATAAATAACAGTCGATAACACATCAATTCTCTACAAATCATCATCAGCTATTCAACTCAATTCTTAAGCTTAAATTTAAATGTACGTACGTATATGTTAATACTTATTGTTTTATTTAGCTTTAATGTTATTTATTAAATAAATATTTAATTACGCAAGTAAAATTACGCAAGTAAAATAGAATAAAATAATCTGAAGAAAAATCAAAATGATTCTAACAATTCCATTGGATTAAAGAAATGGTACAATACAACTGAATACATATTGATTTAAAATTTTGAATGAAACGCTAAATATTTTTAAATCAACTTGCATTAAAACAAAGTTGAATGAATTTAAAATATAAACAAATTTAAATAAATATTGCTGGTGCATAAATATTTGCATTTGTATTCTTATTTCTATGGAAAATTTATCAGATAAACTAAATTTTCTCTGAATACTTATTAAGTCACATTAATTGGCAGCGAAAATATGAAATCACAACGATGAAAGATGTCAAATACAGTGACATTATGTGGAAAATTTATAAAAAAAATATTAGCAAATGGGGATGGTGTATTTCTGCTTTGCATTAATTTGGCTTTTTCGTTTATTGCAAAATTAATAATTGCTCTCTTTAATAAAAATTATTTAATTCGAACATATTTATTTTGTTAATAAAGAAAAATTATAAATAATAAATCATGTAACTTTTCGCTTAATTATTCAAAGTTAGTCAAAATTAATTACGATTAGTTATCTATGTGTGTTATATGATTTAGCTGGTCTATATCCGCATTTCTCTTTTATTTTTAATAATAATTAATTCGAAGAATAGTTACATAATTGTATTGGAAGATTTAATTTTTCATTTTGCTCTTTTAAGTACAATCATAGTCGACCTAACTCATGGTAAGAAAATGTCGACTAACAGTAAAAAAGGTTTAGCAAAATTAAATCAAATAATAAAATGTTTGTTGTACAAAGAAAGCTCTTAAGGAAACTATTTGGTTTGTTTTGCGTGTATATTTAGTAATTCTCAAAGATTTTTTTGGGAGTTCTTGTGAAAAACATGTGAAATTTCTTAGTTTTTGCAACAGTTTTTAAAGGCCTACTGAAGATTTTGGTATTAGCACCAAATGAAAAGCTGCATATAGATCAGCTAAACCATATAACACAAATAGATAAATAATCGTATAAATAATAAAATTATATTAGAACTTAGTTCTCAGCTGTACTAAAAACAAAGCTTTGAAGTTTTGGAAATATGTGAATCTAGCCTATACTAAATAGAACAATAAAGCTTTTAGCCTTTGTCACTTTAGTATGTGGATAATAATGAGGATTTCTCGTATTCATTTCTTAAACTTTGTCGGGTTAAATAGATAATATTGATGACTTTCCAACTACATCTCTGGTGACACAAACAATACTAATGATTTGTGTAGTGGCATTGGAAATTTGTATGTATTTACGTGTGCCACTCGTGATAAATTACTGTGAACTTAAACACGACTAAATATTCATTCATTAATTTGTAATAAAAATAGTAATTTGTTAACAATTGTAATATTGATTTTTTGTGTAAGAAAAAAAAAATACCTGGAATGTGGTATTAGTTTTCTAGTAGGTATTGTCGAGTACAACAACAATCTGGTTTCAAATTTTCCAATCACCTTCAAAATCTTGAAAAGATTAAGATTAAGAAGAGCTAACTACCACCGAACACAAAATATCAAACTTTTACCTCTTATTGTTAAGTACATTAATTATATTAAATAACCTATTAAATACAACTATTTTAAATCAACACAGTAGTTTTTATAACCTGTGGGAAACAGCATCCACATAAATTGTTTATTGCTTTTCAAAATTTTGTTGTTGTTTGTTTCTTTAATTATTATAATCGTAATATCTATATAAACTGTGATTTTTCCTGAAAAAATAAATGAAATGTATTATTACATACCTCATGATATTCTCATAAAGTATTTTTTAAAAAATAGACTCAATAATTGAGGGGGAAATCGATCTAACATGGTCCCTTCCCCGGAAAAATCCTTTTTGCTTAAATGCTCGCTAAATTTTAGGCGAAATCGATGAATGTATCATACACCTTTAACTACGCCTGATATGATTATCACAGGAAATGACTATTTTAGAAAAAACTTGAAAGAAAGTATAACTAGTATTTATTAAGACTCATTGGGTCCAGTATCCAGTATCGATCAAATTTTAATATTTAAAAAGTGCTATATACCATAAAACCAGGAACATCAGCAATTATTAACATTTTAATATTTGTCTATTGCCAGCTCCGTTAGACGTAGGGATTGTTTTACGGCATCAATTTTTTTTTGGAGGACTCTCCACTGGTTGTTTCTACCAGTCCCAGACTTGTTAGGCAGTTCTGAGTCTTCGCTTTATGTAGTATCACTGTGGGACGCTATTTGTGCTAAAGTGACCTTTGACTCTGCGAAGCTGCCACTCCCACCTAACCTATCCTATAATAAATAAAAACTTCGTTCTTGTGTACACCGCGAATGGAATTTTCCTGAAGGAAAGTTTTTCCGTCTACTCAAGGATTAAGGTTTATTCCTCTGTGTATCAGTAACAGAACAAACGAATATAAATTAGAAAGTTCTTCCTTATATTTTGGCAGCTATTTAATTTGGTATAACATTATGTGACATAGTCTGGTCCAGGTATTTCTAAATCGCGTAATTTATTCACCCGCATTCATAAAAAAACATAATCAAAAGAAAAGACGAAGAGTATGTTTAAAGCAGCAGCTTTGCTATGAAACGTGTGAAATAGGAACAGAAAAAATAAGCAATTTTGTAAACGTTTTAGTAAAAACTTAAATTTAGTCAAAAAACAGTGACAAATAAACTAAATAATTAAAAATTCAATATTGCGGGAACTATAACAGACATATTGCCAACTTAAGTATGGAAAGAAATAAAAAAGGCACAATATAAAAAACAGTATTTGTGCGCAAACTATTCAAGTTGCGGAAATTATATTTGAATTTTTTATACATCATTGTCGAAGAAAACTTATTTTAATTTCAAGAAAAATTGTTGTAAAATTGAGGAAAATAACGCGCTCTGGAATACAGAGTCAAGAATTGAAAAGCAGAGCTTGAGAAACACGCCGGCTTTTCATACTGCTCAGGGGTTAAATAAATCTTTAACATTTCAGTACAACAAAAAAAAAAATAATTAAAAAATAAATTTATTGCATTCCATACTTACACTTTTTAACACAAACAAAAATCAAACAACTTTCGGTTAGTAAAGTTACAAATTACAAAAATGTAGTTACTATCGTAAAGCAGAATACATACAATCGAAACAGAAATCGAAAAGAAACGCAACGCAGAATACTAAAGTTGAGAAACGGAGAAAATTCAGCCCCATTAATGTATACTTAATATTTTAGATATTCTTTATGTATTAAATCAAATGTTAGGGGGCAAATTACTGCACTGTATTCGAGCCGAAATTGCAATCAAAATTCTATGAAATTGCATTGGATTTTTACTCGATATCGAATGAGTTTATTTGGACCCATAGCTTTTGTCAAAAAACTATAGCTGACATACATATATATATATTATCTCTACATTGCAGCATAGAACAAAATAATAACAACAAGTAGCATTCCTACAACGCAACACGACACACATTATATTTCTCTTCTGTACTACTGTAATGCCAATTTTTGTCACATAAATGTTCATTCGTACATTTGTGCGATTAAGTATTTCTAAGTACTTGCTGCATTACTTAGTTGCATGCACTATTTCTGATGCGTCTTTCTACCAGGATTTTGATTATATTCTTCTGTTGAACTCAAAATGAGATTTTCATAAACTTAATTTTCATAAACTTAATTTTCGTAATTGTAAATGTAAGCAATTGACATGATTTTTTAATAAGATGCCATGTAACGAAGCAATTGAATTTTAGTTTTTGAACACTAAATAAAGCAGTTATTAAAGGCACTCGTATAATGTGAACAGAAATATGCACATCTCTTCTACAACCCCAACCAGATATACAACATAGTTTGGCATAAATAGTAAATCGTTTGCCTTATGAAGGAAATTGTTAAGTTTAATACGGATGTTAAAAGTTTATGCTAATGAAAAGAAGTTTGTAATTATAATTTCAATAGCTTACGCGAAAAACTAAAATATAGAGTTTAATTAACAAAAAGCTGTTGTTTTATTTTCTTTGACAATATGCAAGATAATGGTGACTTATGCTAAGAACACAATTGGGACGAGCGACGAAATTTGTGTTGCCGAACGAACACGCCGATGAAAATTCTTTGACTGCAACACAATTAGCACGAGCAGAATTGCTGCATTTGTTTCTTTATAATTATGTTTGTCTACATGTAGCACCTGCTAGTGTGACCATAGTTCAACAACAAACAACATCATTAATTGTTGGAAATATAATTTGATCATTAACACTTTGCTTATTCAACATGTCTATACACATAGTTAGCTTTGAAATATGTTTCATGGTATGTCACTTTGTAGAAAAATTTTATTAAAAAGAGATAAAGAATTTGTCAACAATAAAAGTCATACATGTACATTGTGTTTACATCACCACCACTACATTTCAATATTAATAAGCATAACTTTAGCAAAAAGAATATATTTCAAGAAAATTTTATAATTAAAAAATTTTTTTTTAAATGATTTTTTTTATTTTTTTATCTTGGACCAGCACTGAGAGGATAACCCCTACAAATGCAATGCATTGTGGTGGAACTAGAGGAAAGGGATAGTGAGAGAGATGACAGGAGGAGCAGCTTAATTTTCTTACTTTTGCACGTTTTTTGTTCATAGCAGTGTTGCAGCACTCTGATGTCAGGAGACGTATTCAATTTTGAAGCTTTCTTTTGGTAGCGATATTTAGAAATTATTTTACTTCGCTGGTGCTACACAATACCGACGAAGCAGGGCCCCTCTGACGTGACTGTGCATTGGTTACAGCTGAACCCAGTACTGTTCAGTGACTATGCCTTCGACACTGAAACCTTCCGGCAACAACTGACACAACGACAGACTGATGCAAATCAGAAAAAATGCCTTAGTCTGAAACTGGGGTCGAACACAGGACTTTTTGGTTTTGTAATCAACGTGCAGACTACTTCTGCCATCGCCACAATTTGCTATAGAAAGAAGAAAAAATTTCTAAAAGCTAGAAATATAATTATTTACTAAAAGGCATACGAAGTGAAAAGAAAAATGGGCGCCCTGCACCAATTTGTTCGTCGTTTGGCCGCGTAAGAAATAGAAATAAATCTATTGCAGAGTTCGTCGTATGTTGTAACAAAACTTAAAGTTAAAATGAACGCATAATTCGTGACGTCAAACAGTCCACTTCTCTAAAATGGGAACATTTAATCAAATTTATTGTTTGGTTTTTTATTAGATCAAATTTTGCACAAGAGAATTTTGCACAAGCCCCAAGAAATGGAAGTACGAAGTTAATTCTTAAAGTTACATAAACTATTGGAATATGAAAAATTGCATAGTTTTAAAAATATTTCGTTTTTGAAATCGTACACTACATTTATTCGCATTTGTAACTTTAACGATTAAAAATATATTCTTACTTTCCAGTAGTTTTATTTATAAGAAGATCAAGACAAATTTTAGGCAAATAGAACGCCTGTTGTTTTTCTATAGTGCTGGTTATTGTGCTTTGAAACATATAAAAAAAATTAACTTGTTTTCCTTGATATTTAATGAGTTAATTAACAAAGTTACACAAAAAATGATTGTTAATTATATTTATTTTGTTCAATTCCATATTCAAGTTCAAAGTTACAGTAAAAAAGAGACCAACATTTCAAATACAGGAAAAAAAATTTTCAACATTATTTTAATTTATTTACACTTTTTTAAAATGTAAAACATTAAAATATGAATTACAGCGATTATAATTATTGTTCACGATTATGTAAAAAATAAATAAAAACAAAAGAAAAAAACCAAAGTCCAGTTTGTATAGTATGTATATACAAATATATATGTACAGTATACGTATGTTAATTGATGTATAAAAATTACAAAAAAATTGGACTCTATTGTAGAAGATTGTTAAAAATCTTTGTTAATTTAATTAGCAATAATTTTGCTCATAGTAAAAAAATTCTACAGATTTAGTTGAATGAAACATTTAGTTTTCGAATATATTTGGTTTTATATTTTCTTTCTCTACCATCCACGCTTTAAAGTGATAAATAGTCGACCAGCTGGACTAGTTAGTTCACCTCTTATAAATTCTTCTTGAATAAATCCAAACAAAATTTTACGGTTTTTTATTTGTTTCCTACATTCCTTTTATTGGTACCAAAAGGAATTTCATAGAACATTTTAATTGCCTCCATACCTGTATTTATTACAAGTTCTCAATTATTTCTAAATGTTTTTAACAAATTAATTGTCTGAAATTTTTATAAATATCAATTACCTTAA
Source organism: Dexiosoma caninum (assembly GCA_963924685.1). Lineage (NCBI taxonomy): Eukaryota > Metazoa > Arthropoda > Insecta > Diptera > Tachinidae > Dexiosoma > Dexiosoma caninum. The sequence continues at coordinate 92,444,066 of OZ004725.1, forward strand.
TTCATTAATAGCAATATAAATAACAAAAATAAATTTATTTTCAATTAAAGATTTACAAATTGATGTATTTCATTTTATTAATTTTGTGGTAGGACCTATTTCGCTAAAAATTATACACTCAAAATATTCTGTGTATAAAATTAACTGAAATTGCAATTTAAAATAAATAAAACTTTACTTAAAAACCGGTCTACTTATTTTTCATTTAAATTTAACGAAAACTTAATTTAATTTTTAATTGTAAAAAATTAAATGACTTAAATCCGTCAAAATAATTATTTTTTCCTGTATTTTGCTTATTTTAATTTACAAATAAACAAACAACGACTTCAGTAAAAATTAAGGATTATTACTTTGTTTCAGCTATTTTTATCACCAAATAATAAACCCCAATTCCGTATAAGCAACTGATTTTTACTTTATATTTTATGGTTCAATCGTATAATAAGTAAATAAATCAATTAAAAGTGTAAAAATACATTTTTTTTGTTATTAATTTATGTCTGTTTTTATTGGCGCTATATGCCTATATGCTGAATTTCGCCCGTAGACATTCAACAAAATATTTTCAAATGTTTAGATAAAATTTCTCCTAAACTGTTTGAGAATAAAAAAATAGCATGCCGTACCAAAAACAAACCACAAGTTCCGTAAAAACAACTGATTTAAACACTTAAAATTATTTTTTATTTATTGACTGTATCAAAAATTCATTACGTAAACAAAGGACAATTTTGCATAAAACTGAAAATCCGAATTAAAGTGTACTTAATTTTTTTAAAATGAATGTCAGAAAATTAAAAATTTTAAATTAAGTAAAATTTTAAAAGTTTTTGCATTTAAAAATAACTGAACGGAGTACTTCTTGAATAAACTACAGTCTGTTACTGTAATGATTTTGTGAGTGTATGTGTATGTATGAGTTAATGAATTTAGTAATTGAAAGCGAATTTAATTTTTTTTTGTATACAGGAAAGTTTAAGCTTCTGCCCCACTGTTTAATATCGTAAACCTTCATTGTTCTATTGCACTGTACAGCAAGAATTAATTTTTTATTTATATTTAATTTCGTTTCATAATACTCATAATTATAATAACATATAGAATCTGTGAATAAAAATATAAATTAAAGCAGTTAGTAAAGCATAGTCACAAATAGCGATAAAAAAAAACAAATCAATTAACACTTTTTTTCAGTCACAATTCTTTGAATTTATTAGAATAAAGATTTGTTGGTTCAACTGAGTGTGGCAACCGAAAGTATAAATAAATTTGGACAGTTAGTGGCAATAGTTTTATTTCGACACATTTATGAAATTAACGCTGTTCTTTATTTTTTCTGGAAAGTATTTAAAACAAAATAAACTTTTATTCTTTTTTAAAGTGTTTTTTGTTGCTGAATTTTTAGTTGTATGAAGAGTTCAACGAGTGTGATAAATTAAAGCAAAAACAAAAACAAAAAAGAAGAAATGCATAAAATATTTTGTAGTTGTATTGTCTTTATGTGCATTTTCACTTTAACACATCATTTACCAACAATCTCTGCAAGTGCCAGTGATTTATCGTCATCCACAATATCATCATCGTCACTATTATCGTTACCGGCGTTGCCGTCATCTGTGACAGCATCAAGGACTCAAAAAGCAGGGGGATTTGACATTGCAACCGCAAAGTCTAGTGATGCTTTAACAAAAACAACGGATTTATTTGCCATTGAAAATAATGTTGCTGCTAAAAGCATATCGATTGCAACCCCATCAACAACACAAGCAGTTGTGACAGCATCAGTGTCATCACCATCAGCATTATTACTTCAACCTTTACAACACCAAAAGAGGTGGGCCTTACGCCGCCAGAAACGTTTTCTATTCTATTCATATCCTTATAGTTCCTTGTGTAATAATCTCTATTTCCCATACTACTATCCAAACTATTCGACATTCTTTGAATTGTGGGGTATTTATAATCCATATTATCGACCTGTCTTCTACGGTTGAAAGAGAATGTTTGATTGAATTTATTTATTATTCATTTGTGTATGTGTGTGTGTCTGCATTTGTTTATTATGAGCTTAAGTATTTATTTATTGGTTTCAAGTATTAATTTTTAGTATTTGAAAAACAAACTAAATTGAAACTGAAAAATAATTTAAATTTTTGAAAATAAAGCCAAAGAATAATTTGTTCTTCCAAATTTATTTACTGTATGAATATTCAAAATTCAAATTTGATATAAAAGTTATGATTTTCTTTTATCTTGGCCCAGCACTCAGGAGATAACCCCTACACATGCGATGCATTGTGCTGGAACTAGAGGAAAGGGATTGTAGGAGAAATGATAGAGGTGAAGCTTCACTATTTTTGTTTTTTTATAGCAGTGTTGTAGTGCCGCTGATGTCAAGGAGACGTATTAAATGTTGAAGCTTCGTTTTTTATAGCCTTTTTTTAGTAATTATTTTACCTCGCCGGTGCTATACAATACCGACGAAGGAGGACGTTCTGATGTTCCTATGGATTGGATACAGCTGAAGCCGTATTTGCAGAACTATATTCGGTTCATGAAATTTTCCATCACTAGTTGGCATATTTGTCCTCGATAACTTCACGAATAAAATTTTTGAATTCTTCAATCGAATCTTGGGCCCATTACATAGAACGTATCTTTCACGTAGCACCAAAGAAAAATGTCTAAAAGTGTGAAATCACAAGAACATCCTGTGGTCAATTTTGCTCATCTATTCAAGAAATACAGAAGAGTTTACACGTAATAGAACGATGGTATCGTAATCGGGCACATCAGTATCTTCAAATTCCGGTCATAGAAAAATCTTTAGGCATCGGTTAATTACACAGTTTGCCAATATGGACCTAGTTCGAACACCCATTTACTAAAATTAAGTATTTTATTTAAGTTTTTGGAAAGAAAATAAAGAACCTTAAATTACTGAAAATTACAACAGCTCAATGTAGTCTTTATTTTCGTCAGAGGAACTAATCTTACCTTGTGTCTCGAGATCTTAAAAATCTTTACGATGTTTCTCATAACAGCGGTGATTGTGAAAAGTGTGAATCAAATGGTGGCAAGGAAATCCTTTGCTTTTCAATTGAAATACTAGTAATTGTTCTAATAAATTAAATAAAGTTACAAACGAAAATTTTTTTACACAATTCCATTCCCATTCTTTATACGACAATGACATACCGGGTTGTAGTCAATTTTAAATGCAAACAAAAATAGCGATAAAGTAAAATATTACACAAATTTGTGAAATATTCTCAATAAGCCCTCATAATTAATGCAAATATTTGTTAAAAAATATTTTAAATCGCTGTATTGCCTGTTTATTGTTGGTGTGTTACTTGTGCTGGTGGACATGCAAGTTTATTGCAGTAAAGTACCAGCTGCATTGCTACATATCGCGGTAATACAATTACAATTCAATAGGGCGACTTTCCATTTGGAACCAATGAAATTAATGTATGAAATAAATAAAACAATTTTAATTTTTTTTTGTTTTATTCAATGAAAACATTGTTAATATGTATGATATTATTTATTGTTAAAAGAAAACCATTAATTTTTCTTTTATTTTATATAAATATTCTATTTATAGAAAAATATTTCCTGTATATATATAGTGTAGGGTGTTCGTTGTGTTGTGTGCGTTTATGAAATAAGTGCATTGAAGTTCAATGCATTTCAATACCATTTTTTTTCGAATATCTGGACAGAATTTACACACACAAATTGCACAGCGAACAAATACTAATTCTGTATTAAACTATCAATCTATCGGTATTATTTTTTGTTATTAAGAACAATTAGCGTTAGGTATCAGCGACCCTCTCTGCAACCCGCTAAAATTTATAGAATCATAGAATCTCATAGAATCCGATATTTGTCGACTTTTATATTTATGTTTATTTATAAAAATTTAAGTTCAAAGATTTTTTGAGGATATATTAAACAGACAAAACAAAGCTGTGAGACTTTTGTTAATAAAGCATGTGGATAATAATGAATTCTTCTCGTATAGATTTCTTAAACTTTGTCGGGTTAAATAGATGATATTGATGACTTTACGATTACCTCTCTGGTGACATGAAGAGTATTGATGACATGCGTAATGTCATAGAAAATTTGTACATATATACGTGTTCTACTCAACTGGTATCGGAGATTAATTGTTATTTTGTCTTTCTTTCTTTTATTCGAATAAAAATAATTATCACATAATTGTGATAAATTAATTATGAATTAAATAGTTAATCATTCATTTGTAAAAATTATTATATTTAATTCAATATTTAATAGAGTTTACTTTAATAGATAAATAAAATTATAATATTTAAAAGAGTTTACTTTAATAGAGTTTAATTATAGTAGAACTATGCAATTCTATTTCATCTTAGACCAGCACTCAGGGGACTACCGAAAAGGGATAATTAGAGAAATGATTGGAGGTGAAGCTTCACTATCTTACAACTATGCTTTTCCACGTCCTTTGTTTATATACTAGTGTTGCAGCGCCTCTAATATCAAGGAAACGTATTTTTGTAACTTCGTTTTAGTAGGTTTACTGAAGCCGGTACTATTCAGTGACCAGTGACTATGCCTTCGCCACTGCGTTTTTTTTTTTGCGAATTTATAAAGTACAGTTGCTGCATTTCTGATGGTGTGTGGGCGCATTAATTTTTATGCTAAATTAGATCGATTTTTTATCTTGTAGTACTGGGCAGGAAATATCCCCTACGTATGCAATGCATTGCAGTGCAACTAGATAAAGAGATGTATAGTGTAGATAGATAGAAGATAGAGCTTAAGTCACAACTTATATAGTGGGGTATATATACTTCGCCGACGTTTTAGTGCTTAAATACAGACGGAGGTAGGTGCACTATCACAAAAAAACTTTTTTTGACTTGACCTGGCTGTGAAGCGAATGCATGTCTATTATTACTATTTGTGTTTCCCGAAGATTTAACTTCAATTTCCAGCCGAAAAAGAATAAGTGTATAAAACCTGCTTTCCACAACACATTGTACAGTGTAGAAGAACAAGATATGCCTTGTTCATTCATATAGGTCATACAGGTCAAGAAATAAAAACTTCTAAATCCCTTCATTGACGAATGTGAAATGAACGCTGTCCCTCTCTTATATTTACTATAATACACAGCATGATAAACTTTGCCTTTACAAATGGAAGTATTTGTTTGCAAGTAGGAAACAGCATCATCTTATGATTTTGAACAATTTGCCTAATGCAAATATTTACTCGTTTCTGTTTAGAGAATTTCGTTGAAATTATTTTGAAATATTTTATAAATTCTGATTAAATTGTGCCGAATTATTGTTATTTCCGCCGGCATATTAAACTCTAAAATAAAATGCTTCCCGGTATAACTTTTGGTGCAAAATAGTGATTGTTTATATTTTATTTGTATATCGGCTGATAGTTATTTATTGTTATTAAATACGTACATAAAGGTACGCGCCGCTTGAACAACATGCAACATGCAAACAAACCTTGTAATTATAAATAAAAATACCGTTTTTTAATTACCTTCGTTCGGTATGCAATTGTTATTTATTTTAAGAGAAATTCTGTCATATTGCCATACAAAATATGTTTCCATAGATGTACATATATACGCATATATGTATGTGGACATAAGGTGTTCTTTCACATGCAAACGAGTATGAGAACAAGTATGAAATGAAACTTTTTTATGAAGGCATAATATCCTTCGTAGTTGTTATAATACAACAAAATTTTCTCCAGTACAAGAAGTAAATAATTCCAGTGTTATCAACAATGGAATAAAATTAATGGTGCAGGCTCAATTCTTCAAGTATATAAGTATGTGTTCTTGTACAATTGTGAAAAGTCATAGTGTCAATCGGTACTAGATGTTGTATATCTTGTAGAATTATCATCACGACGGATCGCAAAAAGAATAAATTTATTACTGCCAGATGATATTTATTCATATCAGAAAAAGAAAAAAGTTTATATAGGACTGATTATTAATAAGGGGCGCTTTTTTTTCGAAAAATTCGTTTTCGTTAGATGTTCACTCATTTCGCACAGTATTTCGATGTCTGTATTAGGGTGGGGCGATTTGAAAATCTTAATGGGCGCTTCGGGTTTCTGATTCTTGGGATTGTACTAAGCAAAAAAGTCCACTAAACCATACGTCTACGGTGAAAATCCAGCTTCCCCATTTTAACTTGATCAGACTTTTGTCACGTTTTTTTTTTTTATATTTTGGCCTATAACAGCCAAACCATTGAGATTTTCGATCCAATACTAAGACAAAAATTGTAGCCAAGACAACAGTTAAGAACTCTCTAGTACATCGCAAAAGCATTGGAACGCTCCTTCAGGCAGTTTTGGCCTTGTGAAAGTGAAAATTTTTCGTGAAAATATTGATCTTAAAAATGTTCTATTTCTTACTTTTTCCACTTTTTTTATCCAAAAATATAATGTTTTTTTACAATAAACTAACAAAAATGCATCAAATGAACTGAAAACAATAGAATAATAAAAAATAAGAAATAAAATAAATAGAATAAATAAAAAAATAAAATAAAAAGCAATCTGCAATCAAAAATACCCAAGTTTGATTCCCAGCCAGGTAAAATCAGAAAAAAGTATTTTCTGAGTTTTCTGTGCTACAGCACCCTCTTTCGTCGGTATTTGAGCAATAAACGTCGGCGAAGTAAAATAATAAATAAAATGGCTTCATTAGCTTAAAAATAATGCGTAAAAAAAAAAAAGAAACATCAGAGACGCCGCAACTTTGCTTTATAATTAACACGCAACTGCAGAGTTGTGCAATAATTAAGCTTTATCTTCCTACCACTTTCACCTCCTGTCTATTCTCTACCCTATCCCTCTCTCTAGTTCCAGTGCAATGCATTGCATATGTAGGGGATAGCCCCCGGGCACTGGTCCAAGATAAAAACAAAACAAATAAATGTCATTGTTTGGTGCGGATTTTGGGCTGGCGGCGTCATCGGTTCTTTGTTCTATGAGAACAACGTTAGCCAAGCCATCACTGTCAACGGAGAGTGCTATAGGTCGATGATTACCAACACTTTTTAAAGTGGGTCAAATTCAACTACAAATTGTGACACTTAGTTCCTTAACTATCCAAGAACTTCTTCAAAATAGAATCGAAAAACAATTCTGCACCAAATAAAATATTTAGTGATGCAGATAAGAGGTGGAGAACTCACAAATTTGACGAAGTATCTCAGTTTTTATAATTACACCACTTAATAAAACAAATAATCACCAGGCAAAGAATGCGAAGATATGTGAAAATTTCGTTGTTATTTTTTAATTTGGTTTTTTCGGTATTAAATATTAATATTAACTGAATTTATTTTGGGAGTATTTATTTATACATATGATTCTAATTGTGCTTTTTCCCTTATAAACTATATGTGAAATTTATTATTATATACTTTATGATATTCTCATACAGTATGAAAAATATCATAAAGCATTTTATTACAAAAGTAACTCAAAAATTGAGGAGGAAAGCATATCCATATAGTACTATTTCGCTAACGCTTACTTAGCTCATCAGTGGATTTTTCCCAACTTCTGAATATAAAATGTTTTTGTTTATAAATTTTTTGGTTTGTATGTTTAATATTCAAACAATTCTCGTTTGATTAATTGAATTTTAAACATATAGATCTTGGGTTTAAAAAAAAATTAACGGTCACACTAATGTTGCATGTGTGAAGCGAATTTTTTTTTGCAATGTCCCAAGCCGAAGCTTAAGAATAAGCATAAGCTTAAAATCTGCCAACAATCGAGCATGTTTAACTACGGAGATGTGCAAGAATCGACCTCTTGCTATAGGCATAATGGATACATACAGTTCTTAAGTAAATAATTCCGGAAATGACTAACAATTTCCACTGCTTTCAGGTCATGATTTGATTGAAATAAAAAGTGTCACAGAGCGTAAAAGTGCTCACTTTAAAACTTAAAAAGGAAACTTTTCACTATTATTTCCTTTCGACTTCCATTAGTAAGGGAAAAATCTATTATTAATTTTTTTAACACAATAGTTATTCAAATTTAAAACGTTATTGGCATCTGCATACGTAGAAATCAGATATAACACTGTACTAACTACCTGTATACAGCGTAATTAAGCTCGTGTGTGCTTCCAAGAAATATACAAACAAGATTCAAATTTTGTTAAAATCATCTTTTGAAATCGAATATGTACTTTGTTACACAAAAAAGTGCTGAAATTTGGAAAAAAAAAATACTTCACATACTGCACACAATATTTCTTGAATTTTCACTTTAAAATTCTGTCTCGGGAACCCACTTACAACAATCATGTCTGTTAAAAGACATTAATTAAAAAAGAAGAGAAACATTTCTCCGTCATTTCATCACATTGTGGCAGTGGTGATGAATTATCACAGTTCCAAAGTATGTTTAACTGCCGGTCAGTCAGTCAGTCGCTCAGGCAGACAAGCAACGACCAACTATTTACTTGTAATAGAGACATTCAACCACTATAAAGTCTTATTAACAATGACATTTTAGGTCGAGGGTCAAAACTGAAAGGAGTTTTGTCAGGGTTCATTGCGAAGTAGTTGTAGGAAAAAACTGATTCTCACATTAAAGTAAACGTGCAGTACAGAAACAAACGCATGCACGTAGTAAAAGAAATATTAGTAGTTGCAGCAGTAAAACAAGGTTTTATTATCAACCCTGTAAATGCTGACATAAAACAAGAATGTCCTCATTGCAATGAAGAAATGAAATAAAAAAAAGAAAAGAAATTAAATAAATATAAAAAAATTGCGCGTAATCACAATATGTCTTGGATTTTTTTTTTGTATACTCCAACACTTCGTGCAACAAATATTTTCTTCGTTCCATTCATGCATCTTGGCCGTGTGTGTATTCATTTATTTTATGCTGCATATGGTCGATCGTATATACAACTCTCTTCATGGGAAGGAAGACTCACGCACACACACACTTTTTGTGTTACAAAAGAACAGAATAAAGCTGTTATTACTACCATGAATACATGGAGATTTTAAAAAAATATAGCAGCATGTGTGTATGTGAATGCTGAAGTACTTCGCTGAGTGTGAGTGCGTGTTCATATGCTTCATTGTTGTGACTGTGTATAATGGTGTATATTTTAAATTGACTTAAGTATTTCATCTCACTCTGAAGCGCACAAACTGGCATTCACTGTACTTCAGTAAATAAATGATACGCATACACTGTCACAAAAACAGCGTTAATTAGACAATACTGATATATATTTGCGGTTTGGAGTAAACGAAAAGAGTTTATTTTATTTAAATATTTCATATTTGGGTTTTAGTTCTGCTTAATATTATCTTTTCTATTTTTTTTTTTACAATTAATCTTGAAGTTTTTATAAGAAGATTTTTCCAAGTGCACAAGGCATTCCGCAATTGTGCATCTTCCGGTTAATAATATATAATAAACCAAAAATACATAAAGAGATATAATAAAGCAAAAGTATGACGACAAAGCGTTGTAGAGAGATGTACAACGAAATATACTTAGATGATATACATAAGACTGTTTTACAGGATGATAGAGTCTTATGGCGTTTTTAAGTCGTGTCAAGATACAAATGCTTGTGAGTGCAATTACAAGCGCGTGAACAACAGCAGTAACAACATTTCAGTAGTGGAAAAATTTTCAACAAAAACAACAGCGTTAAAGGATATCTTAAAAAAATTATGTAATCAGCACAAACACCCATAATATACATACAATACGAACAAAGGACCAGCTGTGGGGCATAGAGTTCAGGACAATAAGGACTTAAACACGTCGACACGATTGCCTTAGCTACACCGTATTTAAACTTGCATTTTCTTCTTTTTCAATGTTGTTGTGAACTGTTTTCACACTTAAGCAAGAGAAATGTCAGCCGGAATAAGAAACAGTGGGTAGAAAGTGCAAAAACTAGAGAAACTCTGCAAGCATAAGAGTCAAGTGTTGAAAAACTAAGAAAATTTTTAATAGGTGAGGCAAGAAGGAAAAATTATTTAAAAAATTCTAATACAATGAATCAATCCATTTCCCGTATTCTATTTACATTATAATAATGCGACTGATAACCACTTAGAGTAGGCCAAACAGAAGAACATGCCTTCGAAAGCAGCATGTTCGTTTGTTCCGCTGGTGTTTGTGCAATTTACGTTCTTTAACCTGCTTAATAAGTGTGAATTAAATAATTAAATTTTTTGTTTCGATATTTATAGTATGATTTCAAAATAAATAAATTCACGTAATATGTGATATTATATGTATATATGTTTGATTTTAATACTCTTTTGCTTTATTTTTTAATTTGATTCTAAATGCATTATGTTTGCTGGCCAGATGGCCTAGTGGAGATGAAAAGAAAAATATAAAAATAGAAATACAAGTATATTTGTGTAAAAAGTGAACTCATGGATTCTTATGTTTTTTATTTCAAAATTTTGGTTTTGTGTTAGGTATTCAACTTCTAATTCTTGAATTTTGAACATAAAAAACTTAAGTTTGTGTCCAGAAATTAGTAAAAATCCACTGATGAGCTAACTAAGCATTAGCGAAATAGTACTTTAATCAATAATCAATTTTATTGAGTTTGCTTTTTTGAAAAATTCTTTATGAGAATACCATAAAGTATGTAATAATACATTTCTAATTTTTATTTTAAGAAAAAGAACAATTTTGAAATTAGAATCATCTAAAAATATTAAATTTTATTATTAAGGCCCAAATTCACTGTCATTAGTTAATTATTAGTAAACTAAAACGATAACTATTGTTTAACTAATACTTCATCTTCACAGTGTATTGTTTAATTAACATTCTCAGTATTACCACAGAATAGTAAACCTAATGATCTTTTAATTTTCAATATTAGCAGCACTGCTATAGCATATGGTTTTTGTTCACATTTCTTAAAAAATAAATAAAACAAGCGCGCCCTCATCGAACATCACGGCGCAAGATATTAAATTGCTGCTAAAATTGGTTCGGGAAAACCAAAATATTATCGAAAATAAAAAAACTGATCAAATTATATATATATATATATATATATTATATTATGATAGATGATATCAAAACAAAAATACTAATAATAATTTACAAATCAGCTGTTCTCTAACTATTTGCAAACAAAAAGCTGTGCATCAAATATTATTGGTTAAACTATTGCTATTAGCTAACTAATGACTAATGGGCCTAAATAAAATTTTTTATTTATTTAAAAACCAGAGGGTGGCGATGGCACGATGGATGGTAGTCTGCACGTTAACTACGAATCCAAAAACAGACCTGGGTTCAACCCCAGTTTCAGACCAAAAATTTTAAAATAAAAATAAACATCTCGCATTTTTCTGATGTTGCATTAGTGTGTCTTTGTGTGTCAGTTGTGGTCGGAAGGTTTCAGTGGCGAAGGCATAGTCACTGGTCACTGAACAATACCGGCTTTAGCTGATAGCAATCCACAATCAAATCAGAACGCCCTCCTTCGTCGGTATTGTGTACCACCGGCGAAGTAAAATAATAATAAAAATGGCTACTAAAGAAGCTTCAGCACTGCTACGAGTATAAAACAAAGAACGTGCGAAAGCAGAGCTGCAAAAAATAATTAATTAAGCTTCACCTCCTGTCGTTTCTCCTACTATCCCTTTCCTATAGTTCCAGCACAATGCTTCGCATGTGTAGGAGTCATCTCCTGAGTGCTGGTCCTAGATAAAAAAAAAAAAAAAAAAAAAAAACGACAAAACTATTCAGAAAATAGAAAGAAGGCATGTTAATCTTGAGCACATCTTATGATTTAGGTCTTCATATTGGACTGAAAAAAATATGATAGATCAGATCGATTGTAATGCTAGGAATTCGGAAACAATGTTCAAGTGGAAATTAAACTGTTAAATATTTAATACGTTTGCTATGATTTAATACCGTAAATAAAGGGTTGGCAGGCAGCAGGGAGTAGTAACACTTCTCGACTAAACAAAACTGCATAGAGGAACGCAAAGGTCTGCATGGTCTTGAATTATCGCTACCACTTTCAAGACCATGCAGACCTTTGCATTCCTCTATGGAGATTGGTTTAATCGAGAAGTGTTACAATGGAAACGTACTAACGCTCGTAAGCTGTAGCTGGCCTTCTGACAAACAAATTCCAATTCCGTTTTCTAACCATGATTAAATTATTATATCTGTAATCTAAGTCAGCGGAATGTGAAAATAATGTTAGATGCTGGTAGTAGTGGTGCAAGTTTGTTTTTTTTTTTTTTTTTTTTTTTTTTTTTTTTAAAAGACAATACAAACTCTACGAAGCTCTTAAGCTTGTCTGTAGAAACACCCAGGGTCTAATCGGGAATCGAACCCGCACCTACATATTGATAAGACTAATGCTCATGCACTAGACTACGGATGCACCCAAAGAGGAAATTTTTTCCAAAATATCGAGTGGCACTAAATTATTATTTTAATATTCGTATGCGTATTAGGCGAAGATATTTGCATACGTATACGTGAATATTAAAAATTGATATTCGTATCATCACCAATATATAGCTTCGTTGGGGGAACTATATATGAATATGTGTGTGTGTAAAATTTGTATAGAAGAACTGCCCCCAAGCGAAATATATTTTTCAAATTGGTTTATAAATATCACAGTATTAAGGTAACAAAAAAAAAAGCTAGAAAAAAAGTTAGAAAGCTGCTGATGACCTCCTCCTCTTTTGAAGTCAGTTGAAAAATAAATCTATAGAAAATTTTACTCTAAATTTGGAAAGTAAAGCTCTTCCATTTAAAATTTCTATACAAGTGCCGCACTGTGCACTAGAAAAATTAAAATAAAAATTGATAATCTTAATCATGAATATTGCATATTTTTCTATGGATCCTACTGAATAAATGAAACAATACTTAACAATACCTAAAAATAAAACGGAAATGAAAAACGAAAATTAAGAAATTCTAAATGAAATTGCTGGGGTTTTTACTTCCAGAAACAGGAGCAGCAAACTATTTTACCAAATGGCTATTGCAAAGAGAATGAAAATTAAATGTGAAATATACAAAAATTTCAATGTTCCGGACAATAAACACAGTGTCAATTTTCTTTTCATTTCAATTTAATTTTTTCTACGTCCTCCCTCAGCAACAACAACAGTCAACAACTATTTAGCTAATTCCAGCTAACAACTGTAAAGAGAACAGTTCACCTTCTTAGCAAATGAGGAAATTTTCTTAAGAAATGCGTTCGTTGTTCAGTTTGCTTTTGTTTATTCGTTTTTATCTTTCATTCTCTATCCCTATCAATTGGTGCGAGTATCTTTTAGTTGGCAGTTTATAAGTGCAGAAGAAGAAAAACTACTTAAAATGATTAAAGAAATTAAAAATATTGCTTACAAACATCACCATCAGCAGCATGATGACCCACTAACTGGTCCGTTTGTTTAAGAGTAGTTGAATAGATTTTACAGATGCTTCACAACAGGGTACGGAATTCATCAAAAAATAGACAAACGTTTCTTGGCGAAAAAGAACTAAATGAAGAATAGTTAAGCGGCTGGCTTTTAAGTTGTAGGGTACCGCTGATTTTTTTAGATTTAAAATTTAAGCCAATATCGCTAAGGTTTGATTTTTGAGAGGTACAAAAAAGTATTGCCGGTCTCAATTTATTTCTCCCTCTATACTGTTCCAGGGCAGTGCTTTGCATATGTAGGTGATTTCACCTGAGATAAAAAAGAAAGCTCACGATATTGTTGAAGTTTGAAACAAAATGCTTATTGAGCTGCTGCGAGTATCTGTGAGAATTATTCTCTTCCACTATTTTGCGGCTTGAATATTATCGCCAAGATTTGTAGATTAAATTGATTAATATGATATTAAAGTCTGACAAAGAACATTAAAACAAAGCATTTGATTTGCAGTTCCCTTCTCAAACATCTCTTTAATTTGATACCCATATCACAAGGTGTATACAAAGTAGTGGTCCACCATTTTGGGGCCGTTCGGCATAGATTTCATTATTATGCTTCCTTCTGAAAAATCCCTTAAATTTCACATCTATGAAATCATGTCATAGTAAAAAATTTACGCTCTTGAAATGACATAAAAGTACCCCCTATGTGGTCGAATTTCAAAAAAATTAAAGAAAACACATTTGAGATTTTTTGTAGGAGAAAAGCTTAAAAAGCGGAAAAAGCTTGCTTTAAGCAAAAAATTAACGTTTATCCCCTTAAAACCTAACATAAGTTTCATGCGTTTCGTTGTTCTATCGTTACTATAATGGGAGGTGTTCTATTGAAATCAGGAAACTTGTTCCCGAAACCCGGGCACGACGCGATCATCATTAAGAGCGCATCCATTTGTGGTCGATTTGACGGCGACTCGCACTACGCATTACAGGGAAAATTCGTTTTATGGCCGAACGGCACGTATGTGGAATAGACTACCCGTAGAGGTGTTTCCTGTCACTTTTAGCTTGGGAAGATTTAAATCAAATGTCAATAAACACTACTCTCTCTATCCTCCTTCCCATAACCTAATTTCCTAGTTCCAGCACAATGCATCGCATGTGTAGGGGTCATCCCCTGAGTGCCGGTTCAAGAAAAAAAAAAAAAATTGAAAAAATATATTATTCTAATTAAAAGCGTTAATTAAAAATAAAAAAGGAAAATTTTTTTTATTGTAAAACATACGTTTGCAATGAAAGTCGTATTTCGATTGAAGATTTAATAGAAATGTTATATTCCTTTTTACAATTTTAAACAATTTCGAACCCTGATTTTTAAGGGAAGACATCTTATGTCCATTAGAAATATAAACGTATTTAGAAAAAAAGTATAAAGTAATCTTTTGATGGCTTAAGCTGCAGTCTTTACACTTAAATAAGTTTAAAACAAAAATGTAAACCCAAAGAATAAAACTAAATAAAAATTCAACGAAAGAAAACAAAATAAAAAAACTAAAATAACTAAAAAAAAACCAAACCGGTCACGCTTAAAATGTCAACAGTTCTGTTTTGGGTTGCAATTGTTGTAAGTTGTTCAAAACAATTTACAACAGAGACTCCTCTTTTTCTTATTAACAAAAAATAAATATGCGGCATCTATGGAAGGAAAACAAAACAGCTTTAAGAATAAACCTGAAAGAAGCAGTATTTAGTTCAACGTTTGGTTAAATGATGCACAAAAATAATGAATAAACGCGTCACAGTCCACAAGTTGGATTTGCTTATTCACATTGAAATTGTTTTGTCCTGCCTCAAACACTCACCCGCACACACCCATGCGCACACACTAAAAATGCCCCCAGTACGATTATTTTTTTTTAATTTTTACATAAAGTTTAATAAAATGTAATATAAAAAAGCCAGAAAGCCAAAAGTTCTATGTACATATTTGTTTTTAAATGAAAACTCTAAAAAAGACTGAAAGATAAAAAAGTGGTCATTATGAAAATGCATTCATTGCCTCGTAATGGCTGGCTGGATGGCTGGCTGACTAACGGTTAAGTTGAGTGAAAAATTAAATTTCAAATTTATATCATTCCAAATTAAAAGAGCTTAGAAGGACAAATTTTGTCAAGTTTATTTTACGTTGTTTTAATCCAAAATTTTTAGTTTTCCTTTTTCTTTAAATTTAGATTTGCATAATAGACCGAGGAGAGAGTGTTTGTGTTGTACTACAGGACTTTGCCTCAATGCAAAAGGTGTAATGAGAATTAAGGTATAATTACCTTTTAATATTTCATAAACTTTATAACTTTTTAAGAGTTGCCTGCGATTAGAATCTTGAGCTGCTGAGAGGTTGTTTAAAAATTTATTAAAAGCCAATGTGGGTGTTAACTCGCCCGTTACCACTATTGCACAGTGAGTGACAGTTATTTGTGTCGCTATCGCCCCTTATTCAAGTTTAACATTAAATCTGCAGTGATCAGAATAAAACTTTTCAGCTGCTGATAAGATTTAATGAAAATGTTGCGTTTAGAAATGCTGACATTCAAAATGAAATCAAATTGAAATTATTTCTTGGCAGCTCTGGCGAAACTTTCTTAATTTGCATTCTTCTTAAGATTTTATTTTCATGGTAAATTAATACCAGAGATTACCATCGTAGTTCGTAAAAAGATTGTTAATTTTGAATTGTAAATTATCACAAATTAATAACTCCATTAAGCTGTGCAGCGTATTTATAATGTGGTTGCTTCTTTTTCTGCAAAAAATAATAAATTGTAAATGAATATTTTTAGCAATGAGTGACATAAAACAGCAAAAGAAAAAAAAATATTATATCTGTCAATACTGTCGGTATAAACTCTTTCAAAGTAACAGGGGGGAATTAACATAAACTTGTCAAAATTATACGAGTAAGGTCGTGGTAGTTTGAGATTTTGCCAATAAATTTTTTAAAATCAATTACTCGCATTACAATTAAAGCCCATAAGCTTCATAATTATCCTCGGAGGCAAAATTTTCAATGAGCCTACTTAATGCGTTGTCGTTAAATGTCCGCTGTAAATTTGCGAGCACTTTGGCAGGTAAAATTTTCCTCCCCCATAAACTAAAAAAAATTTGAACGATGTATTTGGTGGATTAGTAATCCCTTGTGGATTATAACTTTCGGCAATATTCTAGTGTTCTGCAAAAATTATTTCTGTGTGAATTGTTGCAAAGTATACAACATTTTAGCCTTAATTTGAATTTTAAGTTCATATATTGTTTGGAATATTTTCCACTTTTGAATAAATACAGGGTGGGCCAACTTCGATTGACTGATTTTATTTTTAAATTTTTTATTTTATTTTTTTTACAGATAATAAACAATTTAATAAAACTTTATAATGTCATCATTCTCCAAGAAAGAAGATGTAGGTTAGGTTAGGTAAACACATCGCTGGTGGTTATAAAGAAACCATCCCACTTGGGTCCAAATCATCATGGTTCCGTTGTGATACCTGTGCAGAAGAACGAAGGTGGATGGAATAGAATAGGTCAGAAAGAGATGCATCACTGGACGAGGATGCGAAATTGTGGGAAGTGATTGTACGGCAGAACAATACTCCTGGAATGATTCCCAATAGACCAGTGTCCAGTTATCGTTCCCATAGGGTTCCGCAGCCTCAGAAACTACGGTAGCTGCACAGACCTCTGGACATCATTACTAAAATTTTTTATGTTTCCGAACGATCAATTGTTAGAACACAAAGAAAATACGGCCAATATTTTAATATTGCAACAGCTTCGAGTGCAAACACGATAAGAATCTTAATTATCTGTTTTGAGAACCAAGGTTCAGCAAATAATGAACCACGAAAAATGTAAAATTTTACATTTTACTTTATAGAGAAGAAAATGTACGCCAATTCAGTTAAATAGCGTTGCAGCAAGAACTAATTATCTTAATTTTTCATTGACAAAATTACTTTAATACCTTTTTTTTTATTATGTATGTATATAAAGTAGCCTGGAATGATTGAACATTGAAATTCATAATTTAAAAGTTCGATTTCAAATCATAATTTATATTTTAATTCGGGAATTTTTTTCCATCTTTTCGTTAAGGCAAATTTCAAATAGTAGAAGCGAGATAGAAAATTCATTGCAAACTTTTGCATTAAAAGCCCTGAAATGCTTTGCTTGTTCATAAACAAAAAAAGATATACATTAAATTTAATTTGCCCATAAAATAGTTCAAGATGGCGGCGCAAATCCCGTCACTCAATATTTTCTGACTGTTCTTTTTTATGGTATAAATGAAACCCTGAATGGTGTTTAATTGTTGTTGTTTGTTGTTTTTTTTGTCATCAAGTAGAGAAATTGATGACGATACGGGCCCGATTCATTTTTAATTACTATTGCCAAAACTTCTGACGATATATTCCCCCAATCCCGACGAGTATTCTCGTTGATGGCTGCAAGAGTCTGAGAGTTATTGACATATACTCGTGACTTCAAGACATCCCACAAAACAAAGCCTAGAACGGTTAAAATGTGCAATCTTGCCAAAACGAGAGAATAGGCGACCCAGAAATGCAACGCTTAGAATTTTGGTTGTGGGTTGTGCACTATGTGCCGTTGGAACCACGTGATGACCAATACTACGTCGTCAATTTGAAGAAGAAGAGAAACGTCGAGCTTAGCTCTGCGACATCTTCGAACACATTCCCCGATATTCGCCAAACATCTGACAGGATCTCGTTGTGCTGTCGCATACTCTTCTATGTTAATATCTAAACTTCGTGGTGTTTGCACTGGGCAAATGTGCCAAATGACCGGGAAATATACAAAATCGACTGCATAGTAAAAACTTTTGGAATACTTTTCATCAGTTTTAACATCAAACTGGTGTTATACATAAAAATTCAAAAAGGGAATTAATTTATCTCCAGTATAGTATTTTTATAAAGAACTTTTGGTTCCAGATAAATATTGATTTTATTTTGCCGGCTTATAATTAAACTATTTTGCTATTAATTTTGAATTTGATTTAATTAAACCGCTAGGTTTTAAAATTAAACAATCACTTTTTACTGTGTACGCAACATATGAAAAGAATTATTGCCCGTTCTTGAGGAGTATTGAAATTCGTGTCTTATAGAGTTGTACACATTTTATATCTGCTCACTTCACAAATATCAAAACTTGCAAAAAAGTTGTTCCGATATGGTGATGACTTTGCGGCCATCTAGTACTTCCAAAAATAATCTTTAACTCGTAATATAATTTTGGGTTTTGTTGCAATATGTCTGCACTTAAAAAAGAACTAAAAACGCCACAAAAGCAACGAGTTGTGATTTTTATGATTCATGCTTTTGTCTCTTTTACTCTTTTATTAGTGTTTCATTTTTATGTATGCTATTTAAAATAGTAATGAAAATAGTGATCATTAAATAACCAGCAAAATAGCCAGGCCGACCGGCATAATCGAGATTCCACTGTATACATATATAAAAATATTTTTTTTCCATTTTTATTACTTGAAATAAATATTTTGTTGGTATTTCGTTCATTCCATTTGCTTTAATTTTTGTTATTTTATGATGTAAAATTGTTGAATTTTCGAATACATCATAAAACTTTAACAATTCAACTTGTGATTTATGTTTAAAATATTTTATTCAAATAGTTACTAAATAAATATGTGAGGCAACGTTATGTCTTTTTTATTGTGAAGAAAAAATGTGGTTAATTTTTTTAAAAGGATATTTTGCCTTAAATTATTATGGGCGCTAAACACTTAAATTCGTTTTAAATTTTTATATGATAATATTTTTTTTATCGCACTCCACAAATACTTATATTAAAAAAGTGTAACAGTGTTTATCTTAGTAATTTTTATCATGTTTTATGTAAAATAATTCGAATTGCTAAACGGTTTTTCTTTTTCTTTTGCCAGTTTTACGTTCAGCAAAACGAGGAAATCATAAAATTGTTTTATAATTAATTATTTAAAAACTCAAAAATTTCACATGTTTGAGAATTACCATACAGAAAAAGTCATTGCTTGTTTTTTATTAATTAATACCCATAATTAATTTGAATTAACACAATTAAATTATTAATCACTTAAGAAACATCAATAATATAAAACTAATTGTTTGAAAACACGCTACTGAGAGCTGGAAAGAGAATCGATTTTAATTCGTTCAATTAAAGAAATAATTAAAAGTTTTTACTTTTTTTTAGTTCAGTAGTTAATAAATATAATTAAAAAATTAATATAAAAAGTATAAGATAAGATGATAAGAAAATAGAAGTAATTAAGTTTCAGATATAATTTCATATTAAATTATATCAAGCCCTAACCGCGAAAATAACGTATTCGACATATTTATTGAAATTTACTTTTTGATGCAGCATTGTTGTACGCCCTCCGAAACGTCGACTGGTAAAATATTGAATCAAAAATAGCAATAGTTACAGAGATATAAGCCTACTATTTTTAAAGTAACCGGCACCGACATATTTTTTATAACCGCATAAACAAAGTAAGAATTTGCGAAATAAACAAATGAAATAATTCTAAATATTCTGAATATTCAAACTAAATAATTGTAAACGCCAATCATTATTTACATATGTAACAGTTATGTATCAGTTATATTGATGTAGAGACGGAACCGTGAATAACTTTACATCCACGATCATGCACTTGCACGGCAAAAATCTAACTAACGAAAACATTTCTATATTTTTGCTCTTAAAACTTATTAAAATATTTTATATAAATTGCCAGCAATGCACCTCTTTTATTTGTATTTCATAATTTATTAATTGCTTTTCAGAAGTTTCCACTCACGAAACAAGCACTATCCATATACCGTCACGCATGTGAATTTTTCATACTCACGTATATGCACGATAGATTGATTGCAGCGAAAAATTACTTATGTAGACTACAGATGATGCAACAAGTTTCTGCAACACGTTTAACATACATGTTGCATATTTTGACATAAACACTGCAACCAACAAGTAAACCATAAACGCAATAGCAATTCTGAATTGAATGTCGCTGGAAAAACACGGTTAAAAGATAACACTTTACAGCTTTCTTGTGTACACTGAAATGAATTAGTAAAAATAGTTAACAACAAGTCACACTGATCAAGACAACCAGAAAATTTCAAAATATTTCGATGTTTTTGAAACCTCGAATGTGACAAGAATTGAAACCCTAAATATGACAACAGGCTATGCAACCAACAACGAAACTTCCTTGGTTGCGTAAATATGTTGCATATTCTGTAGCCGCCATTACGATCAAACTTGAAAACGACTGTGGGTTACATTAGTTTCGCAGTCATATTTAATTTAAAAATGTTCGAAATGTCGTCTAACCAAATTAACGTAACAGACACAAACAAATTTCTATAAGAAGAATTAACGTACACTTTTCTATAACATGCATAAAAACACGAAATTTTCATAAGAAAAATTTGTGAACAAATAAGCAAACAATTAAGGAAAACATTCTCCTGTGTAGTTTTCTTTTTTAGGGTTACGTTATTTTCGCGGGTAGGGGTCGATGTGTACATATCGAGCCTTTGGTGCAATACTGTAGTAATTCAAAAAAGCATGAACCGAGAAAAATCCATTTGAAGTTTTGAGCCATCTTTTTGATAGTATTTTCGTTTACTAAGTTTTGAAATAAAGAGGTATGTTTTGTAATGTTTTCTGTTTGTAAATTTCTTGTCAAAAAGGAAATATTTCATTATTGCAAATAAATATTGTTGGAAATAGCTGGAAGCAATAAAGACATTTGTAGCTGTAGAATCTGAACAATTAGAGATAGAACCATAATCTTTTTTCCTTTAAATATATATTTCCCCAAAGATCATTTCTGCATACTCAGGTCAAAAAATTCAAATTTTGAGTTACTACGGTATTGCACCAAAGGATCGATATGTATACATATAACATATATTAGAGGTCAAACATTAAACGAAAGAATGTCTTTTGAAAATTAAATTTTTTTCTTCCAATCAACACATGGTCTTCGGAAATATGTGAAAGAGGAACTGAAGATAAAAATAAATTAAGTTTTTATGGAAAAGGCATTTCATTTATTGTAAATTTCTTCTTTTTTGAAATAATTTTTATTTTTAATTAAGTAACTTTATTGGTGCCCAACTGATTGACATTCGTAACATCGGCGTTAACTTTGTTTCTTTATTTGTTCTTTTATTTGTCTTTTGTCGTTATTTAAATTTCTGTGTCAAAATAACCCCTTTTTAATTGCCATAATTCCATATTCATTACGTTGGTTTTCTGCTTCTTTTCAATTTTCCCTAGTCAATTTAAATTATTTTTTATTCCAGTTTTTATTTCATTTTTTTATGCGAAAATTAAAATTTGCTTAAACTTTTTTGTCGATGGAGAAATAAGAGAAAGTAACGTAATTAGTTGAACATTTGCAATGATTGCAGCAAAAATAATGTTGCAATTTTTATTTGATTTGCTTCTAATATTTTTCTGTTAAAAGTTCGTTAGTTTCCATGTTATTGGCAATTCGTGATGTATTTTTCTTTTCATAAATATTTTTCATTGGATTTTTCCCCATCATCATCTATTTTTCCATACGCAAAAGTATTTTCAATTTATTAGTTTGCTCTCATTTACTTACAAGGAAAACTTTTACTTCTCAGTCGGTTTTTACTTTTTTTTCCTCGTTGCAATTACTGGCAAAGTTGTTGTTGTAGTTGCTGTTGTAGCTGCAAATAGTTTTGCAATAAAAAAATAAACTGTTTTCAAAACTGCTTTTATGTGAAACATTACAATTTTATTACATGAACACAGTAAGTGCGCTGAATACCGAAGAATAAATTCTTTTGTTTTTAAATTCTTTTTTTTTCCAATTGATGTGATTGTCACGTAAGGTTTTCTTTTCATGAAAAATAATTTTTTATATTTGTGAAGAAGAAATCGAAAGAATGAAGAAACATCAGCATATTATTTTCGAAATATTTTATATAAAAAGAATTCCTGAATTGCTGACGATGCGTAAATCACACTGTTAAAATTGATTATTTTCATTAGAATGTTAACTCCCTGTAATGACGCTGGAAGGTTGAACCTTTGCCTTTTAATCGCGAAAGTCAAACCCAATTTTAGTCGTCATAAAATTTTGTAATGAGCATTTGCGTCTCACAATTCATCGGCATATGAAAAAAACGTCGTCGAAATAAAATCATAAACAAAAATGAGAAAGGGGGGTATAGTTTAAAAAGAAATGCCTCTACTCCATAACAAAGAATGGCAGCAAATCTAACTTATAAATTAACTAAATGTGCAACTGCAGTGTTGTGCAAGAACTAGGCTTAGTTCTCTATCAGTTCATCACCTGCCTCTTTCCGTCCTATCCCTTCCTTACTATACAGCCAATGACACCATTCTTGGTACTCTTTCTAATTACCTGAGTGTTATTTCTCTTAAAAAAAAAGCAAATGAAAAGATTAAAATCCCATGTGGCAAACGAATTTAATGATGATAAAGTAAGTTCTTTTTCAAAAAAATAAATGCGTATGAGAATACGGGGAAAGGTGTAAGAAAAAGGGTCGTTAAGTAAGAAAGGTAAACTTCTGAAACTTAAACTTAAGAAAGCGAGAGTTGAGGTTGAATAAAAAAATAGAGAGTCTGTGTTTGACTGACAGAAAGTCAAGAATGGGGCTGTTCATAAAATCCGTATGAGATAGCAGACTACGATCTACAAAAATATAGACGGAGTTGTGTGCGTTTGCTGACTGGTAGTCGGCACGAATACGAAGCTGCATTGTAATCTGGCGGAAAATGAAGACTTTCGATACGATTTAAAATGAGGCAAATTCACTATCAGGTAGTCCCAAGTAAATTTAACTTAAAAAAAGGATAATTTAAAATCTTAAAAAGTCGTCAGAAAGCAAATTCAACAAATGGTAGGTAATTTTTAACGCTATATATTGCATGTGAATATAATCAAAAAAAAAATTTGGAAAACCCTAGCAATTCTTGACCCCCTCTTATCAAGAACTGATTCTGCATCCTGATAACAAGAAAAAATTTCACAGTGTCTAAAACTCCAAATCCTTGTAGATCACATTCGAGTAATTTTTCATAGGATAGCTTGCTTAAAATTTCAGAATGAAATTTGTAAAGGTTAAAAAAGTGAAAAACTTCATGCTATAAATGGTAATAATATTCTGTAATTTCTTTTATAGATGTGACATTGGTCTAAGTATTTTGTTCAAAGTAACGAGCACTATATTTGATTTGATTTAAACCCAGTACAACACTTATTTATGTATTGATTTTTGTTATGGGCTGTCAATTCAAATATTCTTGGAGTTCGAACGCATGGGAAAGATGATTAAATGACTGTTGGGTGTTTGTATTTTTTTTCGAGAATATTTTTTGCAATTTAGAGCACAGTATGAATTTAACAAAACGTTTACCCTGCGGAATGTTTAATAATTCGATTTCGTTTATCGAAATGTGAAAATGTGTGGGGAAAAACTGAGCAAATAATAAAATGCACTTGTCGTTGAGAATATAAAAATAAAATACCTTAAGTCATCAGCTACTTATTTTAAATTTTTGAATATTTTAGTACGTTTTATAAATTTCTGCCTTATTAGAATACATCGGGGTTTGAAGAAATCTTCTATAAATTATTTTAATGGCTTATAATCGTTTATGCGTGATTATGTCCTGGCAATTCTCAGTAATATGCACGTGTATTAAACTAACTGCCAGAATAAAGTTGTACATACATACACGAAAAGTACAAAGTTTGATATTCAATATCACTGCATTAGTTAATCATGTTCTATAAAAGTTTGTTACAGTTGTATTTTAATTTTTTTTTTAACTTTTGCTGCAAACTTACATGTTAGTAAAATGTTTGGATGTTTGGAATTTATTGAGGTAGAAAATTGCTTTACAAAAATCATTTAATGCCTGATTTCTTATATTCCTTATATTACTTTTCAAAAGCACAAATATGCACATAAAATTTGAGCAGAACATGGGTAAAGGTTGCTCTTATAATGGCAATCAATATCAAATATTTTAATAATATTTTACGTAAATAAACCACATGTAATTTAAATTAAAAATTCCTTTTTCAAAAGATAGGAAATCTATTATAAATTGTGATGATGTTTATCTGTTGTATTTATTCATCTGATTCATAATTTATCACAGATTCATAAAAGAAATACTTCCATATGAAATTTGTTTTATAAACATGTGATAGCCATTGGTAGTTATATATTGAATAAATTATTAATTGTGATTGTTTTTAATGTGTTAATTGATATACATTTTTTAAGAAGATGTAAAACTGAAGCAATTAAAATGCCTACATGTGTGTTGTACACTGTCATACATTTCGGTGAGATGCACGGAAGATGTTGCAATATGAAACATTCGTTTATATTGACAACATTTACAATCATCTCAAATGCCAAAATGCTGAAAACGGTTAATTTTTGTTAAAAAATTCACCCGATTTAAAAATGAAACTAAAAAGTAAAAAATAATAAAAATGTTAGTTTTGTATGCGGTGCTATTCAAGTGTTTGAAGTCGATGCTAAAGTGTAGGGACAATGTTTATAGTGCCTTAATATACTGTATGGATGCTGTTTTGTTTTATTATATGTAAAACGTTTTCTGCATGTCCTTATTGACATACGTAAATATTTTTTTATGATTTCCTCATTTATAGTTTTTCAAACTTGGCACCGACTTTAAGGTGTGCAATAGCAACGGTCTGAACAAAATTCCATAGCAAACCTGTGAATAACCTTCTGAAATTGTAAGAAAAATTCCTTTATTAAAAATTTTGATGATGCGTATTGGCAGCCGCTCAACTAAGAACATTTACAAACACATATAAAACTTCTAAAATCCACGTTTCGATTGCCCAAGTGTACTTTGCAAAAAAGCTCCTCGCAAATTATGGAATTTAACACTAGTGTACGATTTATAACTGATACGTTTAATTTAAAATGATTAATAGCGATGGTCATTGGTTTGATTGGATAACATACTTCTTTTTTATTACCCTGATTTTTATTAAAAAAAAATTATTAAAATATGAAAACATATAATTTACTGCCTGTTTTTGTAAATAAAATTAAGAATTTCTTTTGGGTTTTACCTTTGAAACAACAATAAGAGACTGAAAATAATTATTTTATTTGCAAAGACAAGTTAATCAGCCAATTGTTTTATAAATTGTGGCAAAGGAAAAAATTTTCACGATAAGCAATTTTGATTAAAATAGTTTGAAAATTTAATTGAAATTAGTTAAATATATATTTATCATTAAGAAGAATTTAATTTCTGGTATGAGTTATCACAATTTTGAAAGATTTTTACAAAATTAATGGAAAAAAATTTAATTTTCCCTGACCTGCAGTATATACAACTATCTCGAAAACATCTCAAAACAATGCTGTTGTATATTATGCCATAAATATATCATAAGACATCATTCCTAATATTACTACTATTTAAGTAAAGCGGCAACACCATCAGTTGTACCTGACAAGTCTTTTAAGCTAGATTTAAGAATAAGAATAAATGATTGATGACTTGATTGGAAGTTTTGTTCTTGCGACTTACAAATGCTATCAGAACAGGCTTTTGTATGAAAATTACCGATATCAAAAATACAATACTGTACATTAAAACGATTACACAATTTTATGTTCATAATAAATAAATAAAAAAACCTAAAATGCATACAACTTCTTCAGCTTCTGAATTGGACAAATATTATGTTTTATGCCATTCAAAAGTACCCACTAACCATTAAGTTGAAAGTGGCTCTTTTGCAAGACCAAAAAATTTTTATATTTTAAACTGTAAACGCGTACATGATTTGAAATAAATAAATATTTTAACTGCCGTATTCATAAAAAATTTTTTATGTAGAAAAAAGGTTTATTAGATAATCTTCCATACAAAATTCAATCTAAGGCTACGAAAACGAAGCTTCAAAATTGTATACGTCTCCTTGACATCAGAGGAGCTTCAATACTACTGTACAAATAAAGAACTTGCAAAAGCAGACTTGAAAGATAGTGCAGCTTCACCTCCTGTCATTTCTCAACTGTGAATACGGCACTATTTTTGTAGTTACAATGCACATATGCGTACGTAATGTACGCGTAATGTGCATATGCGTACGTATACGCAATCAGCAGTTATGCTAATCATACGCATTTATGAAATTAATTTGTATGTGAATTTTGAATAACAATGATAAGAAGGCTTATGATAAGATTCTATTAAATTAAGTCACACTAATGTAAATATTCCCTATTTTATTGGACCAGGGTTCTGGGGTGTGCCCCTACTTATGGAACGCCTTGCACCAGCACTATTAAAATATATTATTGGAAGGGATTATTCGACTTAAACGACGGGAAAGACTTCTGCAGAGAGTTTATTCCACTTTCGAATAGTTCGGCTAAAATGCGAATTTCCGCTGTAATGCGTATTGCGATGCATGCGGGCAAATCAAACACAAATGCATCCGCTCTCGAGGATAACCTTGTCACACATAAAAATGTCCGTTTTTCGGGAACGAGTTCCTTGATGCCATTGGAGCATATTCCATTAAGTGCCGATAAAACAGCGTCATACATCCCAAGTTGCGATAATAATAATATAATCCATATAAAAATAAGAGTGCTGATGGCTGAGTAGTTAGCGTGTTGGTGCTCAATAACTCAAGTAATTTGGATATCAGAGTGAAAAGCATTTTTAATTGTAATTTTTGCTGTCTGACTTCAAACCGAGAAAAACAAATATCCAAAAAGAGAAGAACACAATACCTTAAAGGGTTAAGCAAAATTCTATTGAAATATATTGAAAATTTCACTCAATAGAGAATGCCTGATTTTCTGCTCCTAATCTAACTTAATTATTTAGAAATTATTATGCGGCTTATGTAGTATAATTTCAGAAATGCAGTTAATTATTTTATGTGCTGTTTCTATATTCCCCGAGAGGTGGTTTATCTCACTATCTTTAAAATATTCTGACTCTTTTGATAATTAATATTTGAAAGTTTTTTAAATATTTCATTTTCTTATTTCTTCTAAAGGATTGGTTTTACTTGCGATAAAATTTTTTACGTTGCAAATGAAATCAAATAACAAATAGCAGCAATAGATTTAAAAGACTAAAAATACAAGTAGTATTGTCTAATTTTGTATTGTAGTATTTTAATATATAACAGATATTCGTTTGCTTAATAATGCATTTATATGTACTATACCTGCAGTTAAGTAGACAGAAACTGTTTAACATCATAAACGGCCCAATCGAGAGAGGCCTTTTTAAAAATTCATTTAGAAAGCGAATATGATACTAGTCCTCGTGTTTACATTTCAACTTGTTCCTCGTGTTGCTTGTAAGAAAGCGATAGAGTAGAGGAGAGACAGGCGGTGCATTGATAGAGAGATCATAGAGCGCATAATTCTAACACAATTCTGCAGCTGTTGCACTGATGCATTAAATAATAAAATAATAAAATAATAAAAGAATAAAAAATAAACTAAAGAACAGCAACTTTTTATATTAATTTATTTTGCCCACGCAAGGAAGTGCGACGAAGGAGTGCTCTCGTGCAAATACAAAAGCACAAATATTTATTTAAACAAAACTAAAATTAACATTTTGTTAAAAATTTTTTTTTAAATCTAAGATTTGCAAACGTCAACTTCATTACTAAACGTCAAGCATTATTTTTATATTCGTAAAAGCCCCAGCTGATTATTTTTTAATATTTGCATATCTCCAAGAAGGCCTTGTTAGTGTAAGTCATTTTGTTTGAAGAGCAGAGTACATAATTAAGTGCGATTTTCTCAATTTTATAAACAAAAGTGTATTAATTTACACAGACTCACATGAAATAAAAATCACGTACGCTACTACTATCAAGACTTTCATGAGTAAATACCCTGCTAGCACATTTGGAAAATGTAAATTTTTTTTTTAGATAATGGGAACCAAAAAGTGACTTCCTGCCACTTTCTTCTTTTGCTTGGCAAGTTTTACAAGTTAATTTATGACTTTTGCGGTGCTGATGGCGAGCAGTCAGCGTGTTGACTCTGCAACCAGAAATACTCAGGTTCGATTCCCAGTCAGGTCAAAACAGAAACAAGTTTTTTCTGAGTTTTCTGTGCTACAGCATCCTCCTTCGTCGGCATTTGAGCAATAAAACGTCGGCGAAGTAAAATAATAAATAAAATGGCTCCATTAGCTTAAAATAATGCGTCAGAAAAAAAAAAACATCAGAGACGCCGCAAATTTGCTTCATAATTAACATGCAACTGCAGAGTTGTTCAAGAATTAAGCTCTATCTTCCTACCACTTTCACCACCTGTCTATTCTCTACAATATCCCTCTCTCTAGTTCGAGTGTAATGCATTGTAAGGCAAAGTCCAAGATAAAAAAAAAATCTATGACTTCAATTTGATGATTGTTTTTTTTTCAATACAAATGTACGATCGGAACGAAAGATTGGATATCGGTAAACCGGCAGTCAGTGTTTTCTCTTAATATGTTCGCTTAATCTTTTAGATTTTTTGTGAGTTTTTGTATAAACACATATAATTTTTTAGCTTTTACATGAAATTTGTCTGAAGGTCTATTGATATTTAACAATAAAACTAACATATATACACACGTAAGTAAATTTTGTATTTTATTTATGGATTTATTTATAAATTTTACATTATTTACAAGTATAGTATTATTTACAATATAAGTAAATCAGCTATTTAAATGTAAAGTTTAATTCCTCCTTACAATTTGATTGGTCCTGGATAAGACAATGATTTGGTAGCGTTTATTGAAGATATCACATGTAACACGCAAAGAATTATTATTAGCATTAACAGATCGCTAGTATTTCAATCTTAAGAGTTGAAAATTTCGGGTTGATCTCGCAGGAATATTGAAGTTTACATGTCTAAGCAGGTGCTCAAAATCAACATTAGGCCCAGAACAATAATAATAATAAAACACTAATCATTGATCGTCGACTTTTAGAGTAGGCCGGTTAATCAATGCAAGCAAACTAAATCAAAGACAAAATTGTAAGTCACACTGACAAATATTAGCAGAACGGAACAAAATCATTTTTTCCTCTTCAGTGATTCAGAATTTTGTCTTTGATTTAGTTTCTTTCGTAGTTACTATCACATGTAATTGTGACTGGCTGTATGTTATCGATGAATAAGGTTATTTAAAATTTAAAAATTCTAACTAACTGCAATATGAAAGTGCAAATCAATTTTTCATAGTTATAAAATGCTAACTTTTGATTTCATACACGAAAATTTTTCGTTAAACATAGTTTGATTACACTTATGAAACACACGTCCCAAAAATGTTCATTGATTCGATAAAGAGTATCTTTGGATGACTTTTAATGAAAAATTTCAATGTGTGCATGTGTACCAGTGTGACATACATTAGTGAACAGTGAGGTCTTTTTTCACCCATATTTTATTTTATTTTAGAGCTTAAAAGCTATAAAAGTTTGATAATTCGAATGCATTTAATTTTTAAGAAAATTAATACTCAAATAATTAAAATGCCTTCCGGTAATGGTAACATTATTTGTTACATTCCTTTTTTTTATCTTGGACCAGCACTCACACTTATCTTGGACAACAATGCTTTTTGCACGTTATTAGTTTTTGTAGCAGTGATGTACCGTCACTGATGTCACGGAGATGTATTTAATTTTTTGAAGCTTCGTTTTTATAGCCTATTTTTTTTTTAGTAATTATATTACTTCGCCGATGCTACACAATACCGACGAAGGAGGACGTTCCGATGTGCTTGTGGATTGGATACAGCTGAAGCCATTACTGTTTAGTGACCAGTAACTATGCCTTCGCCACTGAAACCTTCCGACAACAATTGACACAAAGACACACTAATGCATAACAGAAAAATGCGAGATGTTTTTATGAGTCTGAAACCAGGAAAAATTTTTCGTTTTGTAGTCAACATGCAAACTATTTCGACCATCGGAAAGGGTTAGTGTACTTTTGGGTGATTGAGTAGGACTTAATTCTTACATTACCCAACAAAAAATAATGAAAATTTCGAAGCACTAAAAGGTGTTGGAAGCAAACATTGAATATTCAGGAACAAATGCTTACAAAAATGCCGCCCAAATGCACTTTTTGTGTCCTTTTGGATACATAAAGCAATGCTTCTAAGCGGTTCATGGCGAACAAAAATCATGCATTTTAAAAGCGCAATTTTGCCCATTTTGTCGTCTCCTTGACAAAAATGCATCCAGGCAAGAGCTATCACTGATACAAATGCAAACCAAGAAAATTTTTTATGGCTGAGCTCCTTGTTAGTGCAACGCTCTACCTCCTCAGCCAGCAGCGTCTTAAAAAAGCTTAAAACAATATATTCCTCCGAAAAATTGCGTTTTTGAATAAATAAATTTACAAATATCAATCAAACTAAGCATCAGGAAAAAAAAAATACAATTAACTTATCTACTTACATATTCTCATTTTTTAAAGGTATCTTTATTTATATTTTCATACTAAAATAAGGATATGACCAATTATTAACTGTTTGCGTTAAATTATAGTCCCTATACTAACCTTTGCTAATTAATTTTTAAACTCTAAATGTCTAGTTATATTTTTGTTATTTTAGAAGGCGGATAATGAAGTATCTGATCAGAGTTTCAGCTCCTCAGATACATTCGTCGTATGTTAAATACAATACTACTTCTGCCAATTTGGCATTGTAATTTTCAATAATTTTAAACAATAAAATGTTTGCAAGGTTCTGTTCATGAGAGCTGAAATGCATGTTACTGCGTTCTTCAATACAATCAAGAATAATGAAAAGAAAAAGAAGTGAAGAAAATAAACTGAAAAACAACAGAATACATTTGCTTGCAATAAGTAAAATTCTCACATCCACAGTTCATTGTAAAATAATAAAAAAAATTAAATTCTTTCTTTTTCTTTAGTTTCACAATTTTTATTTAAATTAGACTGCATTCATAAATAATGTTCACATTTATCAGTTGGTCATAGATAAAGTATAAATTAACAATAGATTTATATTTATGCTCTTGTGGCTGCAAAACTGCGACTGCATGCGAATATGAAACCTTGTGTTCGTACAATGAACAGATAGGTGGCCTTTTCAAGGTGAAAAAAACGTATGAAACTAGACTAGTAAATGTGAATTACTGCATTACTTCTTTGAAAGAAATTTATTACTGGGTATGAGAGCTGAGAAACTTAAAAATATTGTGTGCAACATAAAATAAATTGGCGACGTTTGCCAAAGATCCTTTATGCACTAATATTTAGTTTCCATTTCCAGCAATGAATACACGTAAAAATTATGAAAAAAAAGTTTAATTTTTGAATCGAATTAATGGAGAATATATTATTATATATAAAGGGTGGCTGGTGGCGAATCTATATTTTTAAATACGATTAATGCGATAATGCGAATAAGTGATGGACCGAGTGTAAATTTAATTCGTTCGTGCGTTTAGAGATTAGCAGCCTCACTGGGACTTCCAAGAGCGATTGTTCATGAAATTTTAAAAAAGGATCTGAATAAAATACTCTTTAAAAAATAAAATCCGCTTTTTCATTCTATCGTTCAATGTTCTTAATAAAACTTTGTGTCAATTATTACGTTTTCTATTTAAGTTTGAAAATGTAAATCTGCTACCAGACATTCCGTATATATATTTTTTTTTCGAATTGATTTATACGTGTGAATATGGCTCTCTGAACCACGATTGCCAATCACGTTGTTCACACGACTTTTTTGTTAATTTTAGAATTCGGTTTTTTCAATTTCCTTTTTTTACATATTTTATACATATGAATATGTTTATTATTTGTTATTTTTGCAAATTCTTTTATTTATTTTATACATTTAGATTCGGTTTTTGTTTTTTTGTTTTTTGCACTTAATTGAGATAAATTAGCGATAATTTGTAATCAAAATTAGAAATAAAATTAATTTCTTCGCGGTTCGTACTTGGTTCAGAATGAACAAACATGGTTCGCTCTCAAAATTCTGTATACCGAACCAAGTAGTTTCAATCATGGTAAGTAGTGAACCAGGAATATTTTTATGCGTGTGAACATTGGATGAGGTATTATAAAAAGTGAAACGTTCTTCAACTGCTGTTCAAATTTTACTCACAATATAAGCAACAATTTTTTATGTGTAACCACATCTAACATTAGGACATTTGAATTTTAAATTAAAGTTTGAACGCCAGACAAGTCCTCTAGGCCATAGAAAAAAAACTTAAATATTGAAAATAATTTTGTAGCGTAGGCCATTTGTAGGCCATTACAAATGCCCTTACGTAATACTCCAATTAAAATATAGTGTGTTACGACTTTGTGGAATTGTTCACAAACAACTACTGATTCACTTAATGTATAAATATAGCGGAGTACCAAAACTAGTAAAACAACACACATGGAAATGCATATAAATAATTAACATGTACAATAAGCTATAATTCACATGAACTTAATTTTTTATATTGAATAAGTAGTCCAGCTTTGCCGATATCGTCAAAGTGCTTTACCGATTATTGTTTCTGTAGCTAAAATATTAGACTGTATAAATTAACAGTTTTATTTTATATTTTATCGATTGTAAGATTGTAAGAGATTCCAAATACATCTTACACTCGTACTTACCGTATTTAAAAGTAGCCGAATACGGTGACTCCCGAATACTGCTCGTGTTCGTTGTGAAGTAGTTTTAAAGATTGTAAGAACTCCCGAATACTTCGTACACTCTAAATAACTGTATTTAAAAGTAGCCAAATACGAGGACATCCGAATACTTCTCGTGAATACTTTGTACACACCAAATAACTGTATTTAAGAGTAATTTTGGCGATTAAAAGATATACCGGTCAATACGAGATTCACAAGACTTATATTTTATCTTTAAGAGCTACATTTACCAGAGACACCGCAACACAACCGACCAGCGTACCAGCTCATCACACCGCCGCAACATCACCATTTCATTATCACATCGGCAGCTGATTATCGACTAACAACGTAGATTTAAGTTATCGCTAAATAGTTTTAAGTTTCGTTGAATAAAACTGGTTTCATATATCTTAACACCTAAAGATACGATTTGCTACGAACCTGGACGGACTGAGTCATACCTCTGCTGGAAAAAATAAACTACGTTACAATTTGTTAGATATTTATATAACAAGTGAGCGCATGTCCCAGAATGTCCACATGTTCAATTATAAAACTTCTTAAATGTTTGTCAAATTTAAGAAGAGGTGTCGATTACTTTCGGCT
This sequence comes from Dexiosoma caninum, assembly GCA_963924685.1. NCBI lineage: Eukaryota > Metazoa > Arthropoda > Insecta > Diptera > Tachinidae > Dexiosoma > Dexiosoma caninum. Next base: position 92,477,987 of record OZ004725.1, read on the forward strand.
TGAGTTAATACACACACACACACACACATAGATACACATGATGACACATATATATATACCCGCGTATTTGCAATGCGGTCGTTTTAGGTAGCCGGTTTCGATCTCACTGTTATTATTATTCTTTGTTAAACATAAATATTGACTAAATTAACTTTGCCACTTAATTCTAAATCAATTTTCTTAAAAATACACTGGTACAAACGCACACATACTAATGTACTCATCTTAAAACAAATATAATCAAAAGGAGGGAAACAAAAACAAAAAGGAATTGTAAAAGGGATGAATACAAAAATAACAAACAATCGAATTAAAGTTTACTGTTTAGAAAATACAAGAAAAAAAAAACAAGAAAACAAAAAGAAAATTTTGCGAAGGATGAAATCGTATTTGTGCTGACACACAGAGGAAAAGGTTACATACACACAGTAAAATAAGAAATGAGCAATAACAACTGCGACCAACAATAACGAATGTCAGCTGGAGAGTTGCTCTATTCAGTTTTTTTTTTGTTTGATTTTAGTGTTTTTCTGGCAATTAAAAATATCTGGTGACCAGTTGCCTGATTTGGTAACCAAAGATTTCTGTTCTACTTTTTAATAAAACTTAATTGTTCAACAACAAAATTTCTTCTCAGTGTATCACATGTATAGTATTCTTTGATCTCGTTCTCATCTTTAATTTTATTATTTATTGAAGGGATCTTTGTTTTGATTTAATTTTTTTCCAGTTTTTATTATTATTGTTGTATTTGTTCTCTTTTTTTTTTGTATTTATTTATTATTTACTTTTTTCTTCTTCTGTTCTAAAGAAGGGAATGGTCTTTGGTGTACAATACAAGTCCGGCCACAGTAGCCTTGGAATATTTCTAACCGTATGTATTTACCCTTCAATTCTGGAGGAGGAAAACTAAGTTAATGGTTCATTTTGAGAAGGTTAGAAGAAAGTAAACTTCATGCTTCGACATCTGTTCATAGTCTATTCAATGAACAGTAATGAAGGGCATTTTGTAAACTTATTTAATAAAGTTTTTTTTTTTTTAATGTTGTGGGTTGAAGCAAATCTAACTTTTGTGAAGGACATAGAAAGCTCATAGAAGGGAAATGGTATTTGCTTGAATTTACTTAACAATTTTTTATTAAATAATAATTTTAAAATTCTATTACAATAAGCGCAACATATTTATTTGCGATTTTTCTTCAGAGACATGAATCTTTTATTTAATTTTATAAGCATTAATACAATAATAAAAATCTATAAAGACGATATTGCAGCAAAGGCAGAGTATGTGGACAGAAAATAATTATTTTATTTCGGCCTTGATGTGTGTGTAAATTGAAGTATATTTTCCAATAGAGAAAAACACAAGGTGGTTCGAACGTTTTTCCGTTGAGCATCAAAATATATTTTGTCCTTTTGTACATTTATTTTATTGTTTGTTTCCGTCACCTTAAGAAATAAATTTTGTTTGTAGCACTTGTTTTTCTATTATTTTTAGCCCAAATTCTTTAAGTGCGAGTTATTTTACGTTTGATTAAACCCTCTTCATAAAGTAATTCTTAGTACTTTTTTTTCCGTTGTTTAGGTCCCATTTACGCAAAAAGTCTGGCAAAGCTATTAATTCACAAGTTACTTATAAACAGTGATTTAATTTCGCTCAATTCATTTTCAAAATTTTATCAGTTTGTTTCATTGCCGCTTCAGAAATTTCACCTTTACTTCCTTGTAGTACCTGAATATAGTTTATTTTGTAAATTAATTATAAGCAAATTCCAAATGTTTGTAAAAATGTGATTGAAGTGAGACGATAAAAAAGAATAGTGCACTAGAGCCCCGATTTGCGGCGTTAGTGGGGAGCGGAGAAATGCAATGCTCAATTATGTGATTTCTCGAACCATTTATATACAGCATGCTTGTGTAAAGTATACACACACATGTAAATAATAATTATATATTATTTTCTTAGGATTAGGAGATACTACAACCCAGACTTCCTCCAGTGATGTTATCAAAAACGTCGTTTCTGTTTTTTTACCTAATTTTTGGCTTCATATAACTTGTTTTCACAGAACACTTGCCTTTTTTTTGAAACGTAACAACCATGTTGTAGGACGGTTACCTGTAATTCGGTGTGTGCAAATGTCAAATTTTAAATCTCAATTGTAAATAGACATACACACTTTAATTTAAACCCAGGTAGCTCTAATCTTCATCTAAAACAACGTTGTCCGGTATAACGAATTTCGCAGTTTAACAAAAACGTCTGACATTATATCAATCGTTACACTGAGCGTCGACTGTATTTACCAAAAAATGCTTTAATAAAAACTTAAGGGTAGTTTATTCTATTTAATTATTAAAAAAAAAACCAAAAATATACTAATTTGATAAGATATAAAGAAAGAAGGATATACTGTATGCATTTACTTTTATTTCCCAATTTTTTTTCTTTTCTTCAGTTGTTTATTGACTCAATGTTATGTTAATTAAAATAATGAATACTCCCAATTTTAACATGCAAATTGACAAATTATCCACTTGTAATTACGACTTCAGCGAAAAAATTCAGTATGTAGCAACCCAAATCGGAATCAACATGACGCAAAACAGATTGACGAATATTTTAAAAAGCTACCCAAATGGAGACGACGTAAATACGAATGACGCAAATCGGGACTGTGGTGTAATACCATTTCTAAATCCAACGTCAAATCATGTTTCTTGTCACCAGTTACTATGTTAGCAAAAAGAACATATATTTGTTATATTTGAAAAAGTATAAAAAACACTTTGCTCAACAACTTCTGTATCCGTAAAGAAACTTTCAAAGATATATATCAATCTAAGCACTATAAAAACTCATTTTATCAATTACGGTTCAATAAAGAGCGTTGTACATGTAAATATATTTATATTTTATGTCATCAGTACTTTTAAAATGTGAAGAAAAAACTATAGAAAAAATTATCGTACAATGAAAAATTAAAATTTTTTAACTGTAAACTTTAATATTCATGGGTAAGTTGGAACATTAAAAATAAATGTGTTTGTTTGAAATGGTCCATAGATTTTATGGTTTTAAGTTTCTGCATTACAAGTATACGAAATTACAAGGTATCAATATTTAATTTGCTTTTTTTTAAATCAATTTTATGTGCACTCATGATGTGCACAAGAGTTGGTTTACTTTTTGCACTTTCTGTATGCAAACAAAGGAATACATGAGAACTATTATTTGTCATTTAAACTCAATAAACTATTCAACTCTTTATATTTATTTTATACCAAAATCAAGCAAAATAAGGGTGCAAGTGAGAATTGATTACAGGTCATTGCATCTCTCTTGTATTTTTATATTCTCAAGCTTCATTCTGCTGCTTTTCAAGAAATGTTTTTCTAATATTTTTTATTTTAAAAATTCCCAACAAAAGTCATTCCTCTTAATAGCGCGTAGCAATGCTTTAAATAAACAGATCTTTCTTACAGCGTTTAATATAATATAATCAAGTGCACCCCTGGTTTTATTTATCATAAAAGTGATGTGTGAATTAAAGACTTGTTAAATTAATTTTCCATCTAATTGAATAGTAATTGTAGTTAAAATGAATAAATTACGTTTCTAATTGTGATGGCCAATGTATATGCATGTGAATTTCGTGATACATTCATCATACGAATTAGTTTCCTAAGCGCAAATACAATTTTCCAAAAAGTATGCTATAGTTTCTGCATAATTAAATTGCTACGTATGACAATTGACTATAACTGCCATATTACTTATACGCACCGCATTACATTATGGTCATGAAAAAGCAGTGTTGCCATTGGATATAAAATCTTTAAAATTATATAGTACTGATGTAGAAAATTGTTAATAAGTTTTTCTTTATATCATTTCCTAATTATTAACTGCCTGATTCATAAATATTTTTTCGCATTCATGAAAGTTCTAATAATTGAATTATTTATGAATGTATTTCTTTAATGCTTATTTTATTATTTAACGCAACAAAGTGTCAAATATGTTGGTTGCTCCGAGTATAATCACCTTCCAGTATTATTGAAAAATATGCAAAGAATATCGTTATTTAAAATCGCCTTAAAACGTTATTTACTGCAAGATATAGAAATGCTTCTATTTAATTATTTATATTCCTGTCGTAATTGGTATTTTCTTGTCACTTAATTTTTTTTCTTGAACCAGTTCTTAGGGAATGTCCCCTACGTGTGAAACGAATTGATCGGGTTTAGAAAGAGATAGTTTATATGGTCATGCTAAAGGTGTAATAGATTTGTTAACACAAATTGTTACTTTTAAAATTAGACAATGCATTTGCAAATTTAAATGCATAATTATATTAAACATTGATATTCCAGAGTTTCGAATAAAAAAAGCTTTTAATTAAAATACCACTAAATAACAATGGAAAATAAAAGGGACTACAAAACCTAAATAAACCATGCTTCTTCTCTTATGTAAAATGAAATACTTTAGTTAAAGACTTCATATAATAAGACAAAGACATGTTTTATTTTAAAAATTATAACTTAAAATTTGGCGTTTTTCATTACACTGAATCTTAAGATACCACGTTCACAATCTTTAACTCCACATTCTTTTCAATCGATTAATTACGGGATTAAATTCAGAGTTTTTGTAAGTATGACACAGGCAATGTTAAATCTTAACAAATTTAAATTTTGGAAGAACACCACTCTACCTCAGGCAAACTAAAACAGGAACTACTAAAATATGTATGGACTTTTGCAATGGATTTATGAAAATAAAAACGTAATATAAAATAGAAACAAAAATTATTATACAAAAAAATTCTGTTAATAAAAGCTGAATTTTATAAAACCACTCAGCCAATGAATGCATTAAAACTTTGCATTCGAATCAACAATACTTTTGCAAAAATATATAAATCGTAGGCTGGAATGCCAAATGATTTGAGTGAAAACAATTTCTTAGTTATTATTGACATGTCATTACAGCTTCTGCGATTTTAGAAAGCTTCAACAAACACAAAACCAGTAAGTTAAAATACTTGATACGACTACACACTCGAAAACCCGCTAATTAGCTAACGCCTCGACAGACAGCAACACACTTACCAATAGTCCAATTAATAGAGCATTGGGATATAATATAACCACACCCTATTCAACTGTTCAAAGATCAACAAGTGAAAGACGCTTACCCATTTGTAAGTCCAGTGTAAAATCACGTTCGTCGTCCCAGCATAGTAAACCGAAGACATCAATTCGTGATCGGCTCGGTCCATCTGGAGCGATTCGTTGGAACTACATAATTCATACATTTACTTAAATTTGGAATGGTCGGCAACTTGATCATAATCTATTTCTTTACTCATTTTACGGCTAAACTTTAAGATATTAAATTAATTGAGTGATTAAATATTTAAACCATTTCTAAACTTGTAAAACAACTAATTATTACTTTCGCTATTTTGAATTTATATTGCAAAACGTAGTCCCAGCTCTGTGGTACATGATTGTTAATTTAATTTTGTATTTTGATGATTTTTACCAGATCGGTAAATTCAATCTTTTTTCAATCTAATAAAATTACTGGAAATAAAGAGATGCTATGTAAGTTTTAATAATTTAATCCCGCCTAACATATCAAATAATCCCTTTTGTGCACAAGTAAGATTTTTGCTCCCCTCGTCAAAGACCTGATTATATTTCCATGAGTACTGTAAAATTATACAAACACTAATACGTTAATTGTCCCAATTGTGGGTCACGAAATGTTACATTGAGCAACCACATCAGTAGCAGCAAGATAATACCAGCAATAACAACATCTACAATACTATTATCAACACCGGTAACAACACCAGCCGCAACACTATTACGATTAACAACAATAATTCTAATGTCAACTGTTTCAATAATAACAACAGCAGCTATATTAATCAACTACAATAACGACAACAGCAGCAACACCACCAACAGCAACTCCATCAGCATATAATCAGATATAAGAATGCGAAATATAAAAAATATAAAGCACGTGATGCTCGCCATGGAATTCGGCATTAATTCCCGTTTATTTAACAGGGTAGAGCATTACCACCAAACACGGCGGAATATCGAAGGCAGATTCAAAATATCGAACTAAAAAAGCAATTATTAAAAAAACACCAGTAATGTTTAATATGATGCCAACGGAAATTATTAACATGTCTGCATATAGCCACAAAAGAAAGAAATTATTCAAAAAAATTTTTTGTAAACGTGCAATAAGCACTTTTCAAATGTTAGAATACTCAGTTTTTAAAGATACATGATTTTTTATTTATTTATTTTTATAATTTTCTTGCTTTTATATTTACTTATGAATTCGTTTAATAGTCCCAGGAATGGAATGAAACTACATGTATTTTTCAATTGTAATACTGTACTGTACCTGCAGACAAGTCACATAAGCTTCGTGAGTCCATTATCTAAAAAGTTAAAAATAGTAATAATTTGAAATTTAAATAAATAAATAAAATAATAAAATAAATATAAAAAGAAATGATAAGGTAGACTAATTTGCAATAGCATGCATAGTTCGATATTGCTGAAGATACAGCTGTTATTAAAAACATAAAGCCCTAATGTGCAGCCGATGTAACATAACTCGTTGTATAAGTAAATGTGCGATATGTTTAATTAAACTTTCTTTTTGACTTTGGTAAAATAACCCCTGGTTTATTTTTTCAAGTGTTTTCTTTCTCAAGCCATAAAGCTGCCCATCAACAAATTTTAAATTGTGATCGAGCAAATTTCTATAATTTTGCATTTAAGCCAGCGATACATTCGTAGTATAAAGCAAATCGGCTCGAGCACTAGCAGAGTGTGAAAATGCATACAGTTGCAAATACTGTGTATTTAATGCTCGTCTTCAATGCTAAAGGTAGATGACTACTGTTGTGTACTTCAATAATGCGTCGTACTATTGTGCTGTTAGAGTAGCATTTATTGCTGCTGGAATAACTACTCTCCATTATGTTATTTATATTGCAGTGTATGCACACATACGTATTAACATTTTCAGTGTGTTAATTTTTATTTTTATGTGAGTGTGTGCGCGTGTGAGGCAGATATTTGTATGCAAGTATTTGTTGGGTGTAAATCTAACTAACAAAACCAAGGAAACACATTACTCTTTCGTAAATGTCGAAAAATGTAATTAAGTTTTCAACCAATACCATTACATGCACCAATGCCAACCAAAAGTACAAAGGAGAAAAAAAAAATAAAAAAATACATTCTTTCTCTGACCTTTTTCCAGTGTTTGCAGTCAGTCATTTTTATTGGAAGAGTAACCCGAAAATTAGTTTTTTGCAGAACGAAAGCTTAGCTGAATTAGAGAAGTATACAAGAATGTTCTGAAAATCATAATGCGCCAAGGTGATTCGAAATTATAAAACAAACAGTTCTGTGAATATAATTTTACTGTCGTATTCATTATAAAAGGTTTACTGTCGTAATCATGAAAATTTTTTGAATTTATAAAAGGCATAATGATTGAATTAAGTATGGAAATGAGTCTAATAAACATTTATTAAATAAAAAAAAAATAAAATATAAATAAAAAACCGCATAATATATTGAACAGGTTATTTAGTACATAGAAGAAAGTAAAACAGAATTTTAATTAAAAATTTTGTAATATTAATTAAAAATTTAATTAGATTTTCACTTGCAAGGAAATTAATAGTAACAATTAAATTTATATATGTTTGTTATATAGTGTATTAATTATTATAATATATATTTGTATATTTCGTAATTTTTAAATATTTTTTTGGAGCTCTTGTATGCAATTTCTTAGCTTCTTTCAAGAATTTGGTTAAAGGTCTGCTGAAGATTTTGGTATTAGCAGCAAATGAAATCCTGCATATAAACCAGCTAAACTATATAACAAACATATATAAATAATCGTAATGAATTTTTACTAAAGTTGAATAATTGGAAGAATAGTTATATAAATTATGATTAAATTATTATTATAACTAAATTGATTTAATTTTCAATTAAATTTTTAATAAGTTGTAACAATTAAAAATTTTATTAATTTTTATTTTGAAAATTTCCATATGAAAAAATAAAAACAATCAGATAAGCATTTAAATAAAAATAAGGCAATATTGTGTGTATTTTATAGAGCGCTGGCTCTATAACCCGTGGGACCCGGATCCGATTCCCAGTACAGTCAAGTCAAAAAAAAAAAGGTTTTCTGAGTTTTGTGTGCTACAGAACACTCCTTCCTCGGTTTTTGAGCAATAAAACATCAGCGGAGTAAAACAACAAATAAAATGGCTCCCCTTAGCTTAAAAATAATGCGTCATAATTATGATCAGAAAAACCATAGTTGTGCAATAATTAAAATTTAATTAATTAATTAATCTATCTTCCTACCACTTTCATCACTTGTATATTTTCTACACTATCCCTCTATAAATCTATTCCATCACAATGCATTGTGTATGTAGGGGATTTCCCTTGATCACTGCTATGAAATAAAAAAAAATAAATAATTTTTTTAAGTATTGAACACAAAAATTAATTAAAAATTTAATTGAATTGATTAAACTTTTAATAGAAAAGATATATTATTCTAATTAAAGGTGTTCATTAAAAGTAAAAAACGTTAAATTATGTTTTCTGACACGTAAATTGAATACGTCGAATTCAGTTTATAGAATACCTTGTGATGGGAATGACAACGAAGTGTGACAATTTCGAACCGGGTCAGTTTCAGTAATTAAATGCCATGGAAATTCTACCTCTACAGAATAAAAGTTTAATTAGATTTTTGCTTTATTTCAAAACGAAATTCGCACGCACTTATAAACCCTCTATACTTGTGAATAAAATTCGGTTAAAATTGTTTAAAAGTTATTTGGAAGTTTTGGCAGAACTGCAGGTTTAACTTTTATTTTTTTATTATTTTTTATTTTTTTGTTTAATGATAAGAGTAACACTCAGGTAATTAAGATTTCTCCTAACGATGGGAGAAAGTGTTCGTTTTTTGGAAAATGTGAAGAGTGTATAGAGGAGGCAGATGTTGAAGTGTTAAAGGAATATGGAGAAGTTCCTACAAAAATCTGATGTTGCGGGTTTTGTTAATTTGTAAAATAGAGTTTCAGCGTCTCTGGTATCGAGTAGGCGCATTAAGATACATTTTGCTTTAACTATCGATGTAAAGGCGGGAAAATGTTTGACGATGGAAGTTGGGTTTGAAAACATCGCTGTGCGCAAAGTGCAACCACACATGGTGGAGTGAAAAAATTCAAAATATGGAAGTAATATTATTAAGAGGAGTGTTATAAAAACACTTTTGATTTAAAATAGAAACAAAAAAATTAAACATTTTTATTCAAACTTTTGCGTATTTTAAATGGAGCATCGGAATTTCACGCCTTCTACATATTTTTTTAACTTTATTCACATTCTATATCAATTTGGTAATTTTTTTTCTTACACCTCATGTAAAGTTGATATGGATGTGTGGGTGTGTGACAATGAATAAACAAAAATAGATATGGTGGCATTCAATGGCCTTTCGAAGCATTAAATAAGATAAGTCGTGATTAAGGAAAGTGCTGCTCTGTGGTAGAATTTCATTATTTTCTTGGGAGTCAAAAAGCTTTTTCATTTCTTGAAAATAAACATTCACACCTTGTTAAAATCTGCTGCAGTTGCATTAAGTCGTTAGTTCTTTTCTGTTGATCTTTCAGCGACATTTTATAAAATAAATGTTTTTAAAATAATATTAAATAAAACTTAATCTGCTTCAATAGGAGCTTAGTATGCAACTTTTGTCCAAAAGAAAACTATCTTTAAACAAAACTTTTCCCAGAGATGGGAAAAGGCACACAGCGTTTGTAGAAGAGTAACAAAGTGGTATAAATAAATTCGTTAGCATATTGGCGGAAACGTTGTGCAACCTGTGAATGTGACATACACATTGGCGCTATTATTGTACAATATCAATTACGAATGTCTTTAATATACAATTTCTTTCCAAAAAGAAGAATGTAACCACTGTTGGTAGGCGTCTGAATTGCCTGAGTGTAAAAACTTAAAAAAACACTTCTTCTAATGTACTTAAGATTTCAATATCATTTCTAAATCCATTGTAAATGAATATAGAAAGGATATTGTTGCACTTTTTCTTTTTTTGTTGTAAATACAAATAAAAATTTATAATGTTTTAACGTAATGGTCAACTATTTTTAGAAAATTCTGTTGCACCACTTTTTATATTTAATTCCTTCAAAAAAAAAATACTTTTTTATTTCAATACTGCCAGAAAATGTTCAATACCTGATAAGAATCCGGAACTCAAAGGCATGCAACTCTATTCACCATTTTCATTAATTGTTATTTATCCTTTCATTCATTGACACTGGATTGCAGTTTTTAAGTCAATTTAAAATACTTGGCAAATAAGAAGTAGTACATACAACTTAACCGAGTACTTCAGCTTTGAAAAAGAAATACAACTGATGCCTTTGAAAGGAAAACTTTATTTATTGTATTTTTTCATTCTGTTGGTTTTCTTTCTTTCTTCATGAAATATAATTTAAGTACTTTTAGATTTAATTAAACGGAGAAGATATTTAACCATAAAATTAATTAAGTGTTGAAGTTTTAGTGAAGGTTCACAAACAAACAAATAACAATTTTTAAGAGCAAACAAAACCATTGATGGAATTAAAATGGAAGAGAAATGTTTATATAAATTATATTTTATTTCATATAGCAAACGTGTTCATTCCAGTTTTGTTGGTATAATAAGTATCTTTTTATTTAAATTTTTTTATTTAATTGATTTGAGGTAAATTGCAGTTTCAAAATAAATAAATTGTGTACAAGAGTTTGAAGAATTCACTTTTTATTTATGGTATTCAATCCACGAACTACGCTCAATTTCAATGATTTACTTTTGCTCGACTAAGCGCCCGCTTAATTTAAATGTTCCACTAACGTTTAAAACTGTTAATTTGACTCGTTTACACGTTAATAATGTAATTTTATACAATTGCATTTTTATACTTTTTATTTATTTATCCAAAGCTATAGTTTTTGTAAAGGCTATTAGGATTTTTCTGCATTTTTTGCGAATTTTTATATCAGATTTTTATGTGAGATTTTTTAGCTTTTTTTACAAAAAAAAAATGCTGATGAGTTGGAATAAGCACCAATGTACTTCAATACTGGCATAATTTGAAAAATGCAAAATAATTCAATAATTCGTCATATCGTGTTTTGTATTGTGTAAAAAATTCATATAAATAGCTTCTAAACTCACCTCGTCTTCAATCTGTAGAAACTAGAATTTTATTATAACGTTACGTGCCATTTGTAAGCATTTCCTTATGCATTATGGCTAGACCAGTTAAAAAAAGAACCCTAGAAAACGGTTTTTTTTGGAGAAAATCGTTAAAATGGCCTAAAATCGTCATATCTAATAACCCTGTTCGTATCATGTTTATCTGTATTTTTTCCTATTTTCTTTGGCTGTCTCTTTCTCTCATCTTCCTATTCGAGCGGAGACGTGTGCCATATTTCTTTGGTGGCTGTAACCCACTTGGCGTGTGTTCAACAGGTTTTTCACGTAGAGTTTTTCTTTATGAATTGATGCTATTTTATTATGTTTGTAGACATAAATATATTTATGTATCGATAAATAATTATATCTGTATGTATATGAACTTGCTAAATATGTAAACATTGTATACTTAAATTTTTTTGTCGTTCTGACGTGGGCTGAATTTCGTTATAATTTTGTTACGATGCCATTTGGTCTATTGTACCAGTAAAATTAAATTCTTTGAGCGCTACTAAAGTAATTATGTAATTTAAAATATTGACATGTTATATTCCATGTTAATTTATTTTGGGTCCTACGCCCATGGGTAAATGCAACTAACGTTCAGGCATGTTCAATCAAGAAAGATCGTTTTACGATTTGTTCTTCTAGACCTCTTCAAATAACAGTTCTTTTAATTATTATCGACCCAAGAGGGTTAAAAAATTGAATTGATCAGCTTTTAATTTAATTTTATTTCATTAGTACACTTCACTAACTGTCTCTTCTCTCTCTCACTCTTCTCACTCTCCCTGTCCATAGAAGTACACACAATGTAGCCATTATTGGTAGGATTTTTTGAATGCCTGATTGTTACTTTTTCAAAGAAATGAAAACCACATTTTAAAAAGAAAAAAAGCTGTTACGGTTTAATTTGTTTCCTGAAATTGCTAGAATTTTGACTTCATGTCTAATTTTTTTTTGCGTTACGCTTCATTGAATCATCAATATTTTTTTGTAAATTGGAATCTTTAAACTAATTTTCTTCAAAACTGATATTCTTGAATTGTGCCAGTATCGAAGTAAATTAGCGATATAGACTACCTCAACCATACAACAAGTACACATAAATAATCGTAATTATATTTTTATTTTAAGATATTTTTAAAACGATTATGCCATTTATGATTTAGTTTTAGATCTCTTAAATGCTTAAACGATATGCTATTATTTGACGTGTATTGTTTCGGAAATCATGAAAAGCCTGTGGTCCAGTTATATGTACCAATTGTGAGGCAAGAACAAAATACTCTGGTACTTTTGGGAATCGTTTTTCAGATTTAATGGATAATGAGGAGGCATCTAATCAGCAAAACTAATCCAAAGATATTATACAATAACAGGGAGGCGGCGATATCCATGCATAGCATAATGCCTTTCTCTAAGGTAGTGCGCAAAAATATGAATTGTGAAAGAGAACTCAACAACGCTAGACAAAGTATGGATTAATGGCGTCGATTAACGCAAGATTCAAATCACTTGAACAAATAAACCAAATACACAGATCATTAATCATCACAGAGTATCCAATGCGGAAAGAATTTCTAACCAAAATAATTCCAATAATGCAACATTTAATAGTTCATCGCAATCAAATTCCTTCAATGTGGAAAGAACACTGACCGATATTAATTCAAGATGATTTGACTTTCTATCTGGATGGTTAAATTATAACTTAACTGTAGACCAGAAGTCTTCAAAAACAAATTTCGATTACACTAGATAATGCGGCTTTTACACCGTAGACTTCGTTTTTTATACTTTTTCAACAATTTAATATCTATGCAATTAATATACAAATTCTGGAATTCTGGAAATTCTGTTATGAAAGAAACTTTGGAAATGGCTAATGGACAATTCATCAACTAGTTTAGCAACTTTTAACTTTGTTTGCAAAACTTTTGAATATCGATTCATCTATTACCAATCTGCTATTGATATCTCCTTTGCCAAATGAAGTATCTGTGAATACGCAACTATATTGAAGTACGGAAGTATGGTTGAATTTTTCATTGGTGAAAAATCTTTTTCATATCCATTTTTGATCAAATTTTTACGAGATATTAATTTTGACTTTTCAGCAATAATTGTCAAATAATTGGTGATGGTAGTTTTATCACTTTTACAGCTAAATAATTATCTAGTGCTTGTCTCTAGAAGCTCCATATGTTTCGTGTTATCGAAATATACATGGAGTAACTTTAATGAAGAAAAAAAAATAAATGCATATTTCATTGCTGCTAATGCTAACTCGTCAGTGTAGACCTTTAAAAAATTTTTTTGAAAGAGTTAAGAAATTTCACATGTTTATTGAAAAACTTTTAAAAAGCATTTGAGAATTACCAAGTATACAAACATAACAGACTTTATGAGTGTATAAAGAATGTTACTTTATATTCCTGTCATCTGTTTATTGTATTTATCAATATGCCATCTTACTTTTATATAACAAACAAATAACAAACTTAATGTGCAGAAACAGCCATGTACGTTACGTATTTTAAAGATGGTATAAAAAATGTTACATTGTATTCATGACATATTCTTATGTCTTGTTGGGTTTTAGGCAAACAAGAAAATTAAAGATATTAAATTTTTTGTGTGGAAAAAAATATTCAACCATATTTATTAGTTAAATTAATTTTAATGCATAAAGTAACAGAAAAGATAATTTTTTTTTCTTATATTTGCGAAAAATTTCATTGGGGAAAGAAATTTTATTTGGACAATGTAAAGATTTTCAGAAATACAATGAAAATGAAGAATTTATGACCAGTGTAAATTGAAAGAAATTAATAAAAATCTTTAATAATACAACGCAAAACATTTAATGAATGCGTTTCATTGCTTAAATGACTGATTTTTCTATGAGTGTAGCATTGTAGTAGGCATCTTAATTAAATTAATTTTGTTTATTAAAGAATCGTTAAAACCGAATAACTTAGGGCTGGATTTAGTGAAACTTGAAATATGTTTGTTTTTACACGCTTCTTCCACATGACCAACAATTAAACAGCAATGCAACGTATTTAAAAAAGGTCTTTTCAATTACTTTAATTAAGTGATGTATAGTTTTGAAAAAAAATAAAAAATTAAATTGTCTATTAATTTATATTTAATGTGTATACTGGATTTGTCCACACTTTTAAAAATATTTTATATAATTTCAAATAATAATGACTCTTGTAATGAATGCTTTTTAAACTTTGCACCATAATTATAGGTCTTGCAGTGCAGGGATGCAATAAATAAATAATAATAGAATTTCACTTAACTATTTAATTTTTAGTCAATTTTAGCCAACAGTACACGAAATGTAAAACGCCAAATGCAGTAATTTTGCTGTCATTATTAAGCCACATTGGCTCCATGCCGTGTAGTTTCATGGCATATTTACACATGTGTGTATTTGAAAATATACCCACTGCTGTCGAAAAATATGTAAAAGCCATAATTTTTGTCGTAAGTGGTTATCAGCAGTTGAGTTTATTTTGGTTTGTAGTGGCTGTATAAATTTCTACTGATAAACTTTGGTTCCTTTATTTCTTGCGCTAATTTTGTTTTAATGGTGTTGTTGTTTCCTTATACAAGTTTAAAAACATCTGGGGATTAAGTTCGTGGTGTCATTATTGATAAAAATGACCGGATATGAAAGTGCTGTTGACCGCGGAGTGTGGAAAATGCACAGCTCGAAATTCATACCTCAATGTGGCACAGTACTCATCGATTTCTCCTTTTTTTCCATCCAGTCACTTTTGACGTCTTTGCAATATTCGTCATCATATTAATCGTTTAAAAATTTGTACAGCTAAAGCAATTTTACAATTGCAATTCATAAACTATTCAATTTGTGGTGTCTGCCAGGGTTAAATGTTGTATGTACTTGTATATTTAAGAGATTTATCAAGAATGACAATTCTAAATTTGAATATTTATTGCCCACACTCATAACCGAACGTACAAAATTTCATGCGTACACAGGAATGAGTACATCTTATTATTTTTCGACGTATTCAGAACTGCGCTGTGAGCAACAAGAAGATATTTTTTGGTGTGCAAATGTATAAAACTCATATACTCGTATACAATTTATTATTCAAGTAATATAGAAAGCAATATTTAAAATTTTTTTTTTAATTACCTTACTTTCAGAAATAATAAATAAATAAATGTTATATTTATAAACCAAAAATGGTATATAATATATATTATATTTTTTGTAAAAAGTTGCAGATGTTACCTTATTTTGGCTTTCAGACTGTATTTTTAAATGGTGTTTTCTTTTCAAAACAAAAAAATGTATTACAAGTGTTACATCTGATTAGGCAATATTTTTAAATGCTCACCTGATTTTTAAAAAGTGTTGCATATTTTACGTTTATAAAATAACACATGTTTCGATATAAAACAATAAAGTACAATTATTTCATAATAATAAATGCAAAATGTAAAAACTATATAATTAGCAAGGGACATGCACTAATAAATAATTAATTACTTCAGTAACAATAACAAAACCAGCTGTCAAAATAGTGCTGCACTCATGCCCCTTGATTTAAAATGATTGTTGTACAAGTAGTATTTCGTTCCTTTTGAAGGGGAACATCACGAGAAAAAGAACGTATTACACTTGGAAAGTAACACATATTTTCCAGAAAATAACAGAAAAAATATAAAAAGGCAGAATAAATGCAGAATATTACTAAGAAAAGAAAACACCATAAGTTTTTCATTCACCTTCGAAGTTTATTATTTTTTAAGTTTAAGTACTTATTTCATTTTATTTATTATTAGATCAACAAAACAGAAGATTAAAATTAATTAAACAATTTCGAAATTTACTAAGTAAATTAATGAAATTTATCCGGATCTCAAGTACGAAGGCAGTTTGAGAATTTCGTGTTTTATTAAATTTCCATCGGAGTAACTTTAAATGCAATACTGCCGTCGTCATTAATGGACTACTGTCAAATTGTGAGCAACCTGCGTTATTTGAATTATGGTTGACATCCATTTAAAGCAGTAAATCTTGTAAATTTGAAAAAAAATGGAAAAAAGTGAATTTGGTGACGGTCACGGTTTTATGGAATTCACGCTGTCATTCCCATAAATTACCTAGAGAATGGTAGCGCGATCACAGGCCAATATTATGCAGTGCTTTTGAACAGATTTGTTCTTGATTTAAAGCAAAAACGAATACATTTGGCAAAAAAAAAACTGCTGTTCCATCAAGACAATGCACGAGTATACACGTTTGTAGTCAGTATGGCAAAAATTGGGCTACGAACTGCTACCACATCCATCATATTCTCTAAATTTAACTCCCTGCGACTATTTCCTTTTTCCAAACCTGAAGAAATGGCTGGGTGGTAAAAGATTTGGGACGCATGAAGAGGTCGTAACCGAAACAAGAGCCTATTTCGAGGGCCTTGAGAAAATCTATTACTTGAAAGGAATAAAAAAATTTACGTTGGACTAAATTTTTCGATCTAAAAGGAGATTATGTTGAAAAATAAAATGCTTATTAGCCAAAAAAAAAATTTTATTCAAATAGTCACGGAGCTATCACACCGCCCTCGTATTTCCCTTCTTGTTTCATACATAATTAATAAAAAACCAACTCAATATCGTCATTTTATAATGCTAATGAATTGTTCCCCCTGCAGTAACACTGACCATACTCATAAACAATTCTACTAACACATTCACAGTTTCACATAACGAAATGTGAGCATGCATAAAATTGTTAATGCGATCTGCTCACTTATGTATAATGACAAAATTCATAAAATTTCATATACGAATACACATTAATGAAGAAAAAAATTTGGTTGCTTTTTCTCACTTGTGCATAGCATTTAAATAAAATATATTTCCGCATATATAAACGACAAACGCAACATATTTTCTAGTCTCTCACACATGTATGCGAAAAAGGAGTTTTTATTCGAGCGCATATACGAACGGTGAAAGAATATTTCGGTACTCTGATTTTTAATACACGACTTAAAGCATGTAGTACACTCACGTGCGGCTTCAATGAATGTGTTACATATTTATGCATGCGCTGCCAGAGCAAATGTGTACACTGCGGTCACGTTTGTCACATTTGCATATTTTGTGATCAGCAACAGTGAAATGCGCATGGAACTAGCTAACACCCCTCAAATCAACTTCAATGTATTTTCTTTTAGTAAATATTTTACCTAATAAGTAAAAAATAATGGGAAAACCTAGTGCGTAAAATTATTATAATTTAGAAAAATTCTCAAAAAAACGCTTAAAGAAAATACATTTCATTTACTAACACAAATTTAAAAAAATGTAGCCAACAGAAATTTACATTCGATCCCAAACACTCTTGTGCTAGCATATACATAAATATAAAAAATAATTCAACCATTCAGAAACAAATGATAACTTTGGAAAAAAAAAAAATTTGCACCGACCACACTGTATGCTGCTTGGAGAAAAATTAATAACTTTTAGATTCAAGATATGAATACAAGTTATATTGAAGATGTCATAATAATTTGATTAATATTCCAAGTTCACTTTTTCACGAAATACTCTCAGTCATTAATTAACATTTTTCTTCACAAAAATTATATTTTTATTGTAACCGTAAGCACAATTTAAAATGTATTACTGAGCCACATTAAATGCGTGGAAGTATGTAAGTGTGTAATTATGTAAAAATAAAACATACATTTCAGATAACTGCTTCTCCAAACTAAAACAATTTTTCTTCTTTCTTTTGAAAACACAAAGAGAAAAAACTTAATTTGACATCTACAAATCTTAAGGTTCATTTCTTTGACACTTTAGGAAACTGACGCTTTCAAACATCTAAAACAGGGGTGAAGTTGGGGGGTGGGGACAAACAGCATTTGCTAACAACATTTGCGATAAGAGCTGATTCACCAACATTGATAATAAAAGGATAAACATTTTAAGTTAATGTATTTAAAATAAATGTAACAAATAAAGATACAAAGAAGAGAAAAGTGTGCAAGATAAATTGGCTTAAACAAGACCAGTCAACACAAAACTCAAATGCCAATATAAAGAGGCAGAAAACGAAATGTTGGATATTTAATACTTATTAACAAACTGATGGCAAATTAATACATTGCCTGCTAGAGGATACGCAATTTCACACTTAAGTTGGTTTGTTAGAAAAAAAAAACCAATTCAAGTGACAATATTTTTAGAAGTCCACTGAATTTTAATTAGGCCTGAAATGAAATGGGCTGTGACGTAACAGTAGGCATCCATCATCCGGCATCCAGCATCCAGCATCCAGCATCCAGACTGCCTTATTTCTTTAGCTTCTTCAAATTACGATTATTTGCATTTTTAAAAGTTTTAATTTAGAATCGGCAGTCTTCGATTAAGCTGAAATTTTTCACGTATGGCGAAAATCCATGACATGGTTATTATTACTATTTTTTTTTAACGACACACAATCTGCGCAGCTCTAATACTCGTAGCTTGTCTGCAGAAACAACCAGTGCCACCTTGCATCTCTGTTGTTCTTGCTTTTTATAAATGTCCTGCTTGGAGTGATAAAGTTTTGTAATTTCTTATGTATGCTGACGACGTAAACATATTTTCAAGTTACAACCATGTTTCGGATGCTCAAAATCTTCAAAATCATCTGAATTCCGTTTATGAATGGTGTATCCAGTTAAATAATCGGGAGCATATAGTCTACATGTTAAGAAAAGGAGGTGCTGATGGCTGAGTAGTTAGTGTGTTGGCTCTGCAACCGGTATAACACAGATTCGAATCTTAGCCCGGGCAAGTCAAATAAGTTTTTTCTGAGTTATCTGTGCTACAGCACCCTCTTTCGGGGGTATTTGAGCAATAAAATGTCGGCGACATAAAATAATACGTAAAACGGTTCCCCACAGCGTCATAATTAATATCAGCGGCGCCGCAACTATGCTTTGTAATTAACATCAGCAACTGCGGAGTTCTGCAATAATTCAGCTCCATCTTTCTTCCACTTTCACCTATTGTCTATTCTCTGTTTTCTGTTTTGGACTGTGGTACATAACCTACTTTTTTTTTCCTTGAACCGGCACTCAGGGTATAACCCCTACACATGCGATGCATTGTGCTGGAACTAGGAAATTAGGTTATGGGAATGAGGAGAGAGCGAATAGTGTTTATTGACATTTCATTTTTATTTTCCCAAGTTAAAAGTGACAGGAAACACTTCTGCGGGTAGTCCATTCCACATACTTGCCGTTCGTCGAAAAAACGAATTTTCACTGTAAGGCGTAGTGCGATTCGCCGCCAAATCGACCACAAAACCAAAAAACTTGTATTTAGAAGCCCACGTCACGTAGCAATTAGTTGAGCAATTATCTCTGTTATTTTTTAATTTCTTAATAAAATGTACATCATGGTCTTAAGATAATTTCGTACTCTATCAGGGCCTTTGGTCCACAGAATTAGTAATGGGGAAGGTGATGACAGAGAAGGCGACTCTTCAAAATTACACCAAAGATTGGATTGTTTTACAGTTTTTGGCTGCTTAACCGGAGCTCTTATCTAGTCTGGTTGCACAGGAAACCGGTTGGCCTCATAGCTTCTGCAAAGTATGGTTTTAATGACTGATGTACCACCACTGAGCTTGCTTGAGCTTAGTGAACCAAATCTTCTGGGTCTTCTAGTTGAAGACTTTGTCAGAAGATACTTGGTGCCCACTCCGAATAAGTTGGAGTTGTGCATCGTGATGGCTGTGGTTGATACCTAAAGTTACGCGGAGAGTGTGGTTATTGGTCTATCATTTTTATCACATGAGCCCTGATACGACTTTACTAATGCTGTTAATCTTGATCACATCTTGTCTATTCCCTACACTATCCCTCCCACTTTCTAGTTCCATAAGAATGCAATGTATATGCAAGGACTTTCCTCTGCGCACTGGTCCAAGATAAAAAAGAAATTATCGTTAACAATGTTTCTTAACGGACTTTTCAAAAATAACAGCTCATAAGGTAAAGAGCTCCTCGAAAATCGGAAATTTCTATAAAAACGTCTTAATAACTAATCTTTTTTAGTTGAGTGTGTAAACAAATTTTAAGTCTCCAAGGAAATACTTTATATGAGTGAGGACCTTAAGAGTCTTCCAAATATCTAATGCAAATAATAAGTGTAATAAAGAGTTATCAAATTACTTTCTTAGCAAAAGTGTATTGATTTTGCGAGAGCTTTAATGATCTGCCATTAGGGTGGTACATTATAGGATACTTGAAGTTACAGGCCATTAATGCGGAATATTGGTCTTCTATAGACAAAAACATTGATATATCATTCTATAAGATGCGACTACAAATGCCAAAGTTATAAAGAAAAGTTTAAAATAGAAACCCCTACCTTCGGCAGAAAAAAAAATTTAATTTTTCGAATATCCCGCCCAAAAAAACTTTACATTTCAGGAGGTGTACGGTGCATTTTCTTTTTTTACCTGTAAGGTGGTACGCTCTAATGTACCATGTACTCGTACAGGCTGGGCCAAAAGTCACGCCTGCGTGGTTCGTTGCTCGGTCGTGAAATTTTGAATGGTGGTGTAACACGGTTCGATGAATAAAATCTAAAAAAAAATCAATAAAAAATAATCATAAACAAAAAAGTCACTAAATTTTTACACGTCACTTATGGCCCACCCTGTATGAATGCCAAAAAAGTGCTCTTTTCATAGAATAGAAATGCTTTGTTTTCGTAAAATAATGTTTTCCTGATAACAATAACTAACCTATATATATATATATATATATACATATATATATACATATCGTCACTTCAAATGCAAAAGGGCGTAACAACTAAAAAACTCAAAATTGAGTTTTTTTTTTGGATATTGATACAACGTATCAAGGCACACGTCTTCACAAATTGTTGGCCTACTATTTTTAAAAATAAAGACTTTTTTAAAGAAATTCAAAAAGTCATAACAGCAAATGATTGTTTTTCACACTTCAACAATATGCCGAAAATGATAAAACAAAATGTTAAGTATGCAGTACTTTTCTAAAATATTTCCTTTATTTCTTTGTGTAGAAAAATAAATTTATCATTTTATTTGGATGATATTGAGAAAAAACCATATTTGTAACCACAACAACTTTCAGTTTATTAAGTTTTTTGTCTCTCTTTTAAAATTTTCAAGTGATGATACAACCTTTTGCATTTTAGGTGGCGATATATATATATAAAAAAATAGCAATTTCTTAAAAATGATATTTAAAGTTCAAGTAAGTAATTTAATTTAAATGATATTCTAAAGCAAAGTATATTTATGTGAGGAGCTCTTCTTTTTTGCAACTCTCGTGTGCATTATGAAGACTTCAGTAGATAATTGGCAAAATTAAAGACATTGCCACGGCTGTCGGCTGAATTTAAAGCTTGATATGCCATAGACATAATGAAAATCCTAAATAACCCAATACGTTCTTTAGAACATCTACTCGTAAATGTTGAGGAAGAAAATATATGAGTTGCGTATAAAGACATCTGCATGAGTTTATTGCTGATTTGTCTAATGTCGGCTTCTTCTTGAATGATAATGTAAACGAAAATGAAAATGATTATAAATAAACCCTGCTGCTATTATCATTGTATTTTTTCGGCTTTTATTCCATGCCATAGAAATGAAAACTTCTGTTTTCCAGAAGGCTATAAGGATTAATGTGTTACTTTATACTAAATTGCTTTTATTTGATATGTTTTTAGCTGTTTTTTGTTCGTTTGTTTGTTTGTTTTGTTTCTTTGCTTGCTTCCTTGTGGTAGAGGTGTTAAGTTGTCAATGATGCTCTAAAGCTTAATTCGTTTTATTCTCCTAGTTTTTTCCTTTGAGAGCGGAGATTATTATTTCTATAGACGATAAGAAGTATTAAAAGTTTTTACTCACAGTGATATGTAAACAAGTAAGACGCTACGTCCGGCAATTATGAGTCTCATATGCCATTCATAAAATTACGTATCATCAGTATTTATTTTGTTTGCTAAAAATTTATATTCTTAACAGCTTATTTTTTAATGGTTGTTTATTCATAAAAATAAATTTTGATTTCTTAAATAGTTATAAAAAGAATTTCCATAAAAGAAGCTCTTTATAAAGCCCTTATAAGCCAGAAATATTTTTATTATTTTATTTCTAACCATCTTAGAAAAAAAAAATTTGTACGTAAACCATCTCATGGAATCAAAAAAGACTTTTTAATTTTATTTAATAGAAACCTTTGGATCTGCATGTATGGTCATCAACTCTGGCGGCGGTCTCTTAGCCCATATCATAAGCAGTGCCAAAATTTGTCTTAAAAAAAAATTATGGCAAAAGAACATCGGGTGATTACTCATGCCCCGGGTGATTACTTTAGGCCTACCCTGTAGAAAAATTGCAGGATATGAAATTGCAAAATTATTTATATTTCTAATTTATTACAATCACCGCTATCGGGAATAAGAAATGAACTTTTTGTTCACGTAAAATAATCATTCCCCTCACCCACATAAAAAGTATTGCAATTGAACAATAATGAGGGTGGCAATGGCACGTTGGATGGTAGTCTGCACGTTGACTACAAATCGAAAAACAGACCTGGGTTCAACCCCAATTTCAGACTAAAATTTTAAAATAAAAATAAACATCTCGCATTTTTCTGATGTGCATTTGTGGGTCTTTGTGTGCCAGTTGTTGACGGAAGGTTTCAGGAGCGAAGGCATAGTCACTGGCCACTGAATAATACCGGCTTCAGGTGATAGCAATCCACAATCACATCAGAACGCCCTCCTTCTCGGTATTGTGTAGCACCGGCGAAGTAAAATAATAATAAAAATGGCTACTAAACCGAATCTTTAGCACTGCTACGAGTATAAACAAACATAGAACGTGCGAAAGCAGAGCTGTAAAATAATTAATTAAGCTTCACCTTCTGTTGTTTCTCCTACTATCCCTTTCCTATAGTTCCAGCATCATCTCCTGAGTGCTGGTCCCAGATAAAAAAAAGAACCTGAATGCAAGAATTAATAAAAGTGTGAAAATTAGAGAATTTTAAAATGCTTAGACTAGGAGCTGTGATCTACTAGCAACAGTTTAAGTAAACCCGTAAGAGAAATCCAAAATTCGGCAGCGATATTTTAGTATACTCTAACAAAACATACTCAATTGGGCTGTTGGTTTGGAATTTAATCATTATTTATATATATTTCCACTATAATAGCTGACCTGATATTAATAAAGGAAGAATTTACTTATATTTTTTATGCAATTCCGGAGAAAATAAAATCAAAAGTGAAAAAACTCACAGGAAAAAAATCATTCACGATAAGGGGAATTTCATTTTGTCGCGAAATTATTCACGGGGATTTTTTTCACGATTGCAAATTTATGGAAAGGGAAAATCTTCCTCATTCTCAACGTCGACACCGACAACAAAACTTAACGTCCCTCAAATCGATATGCAATAGTTTTCAGTTTAAAGCTTAATTGGCATTTAAATTTGATATAAAAGCCGCAGCATGTCGACGTAACAGTGGCTAAGATTTGGTGTCGACATCGACGTTGACAACTACAATAAGGGTGATTATTTCGAGGGAATAAGTATTCACGATAGGGGTGAATAAGGACATAGTGTAAGGCAGATCCACAAAATATATATATTTTTCAGGTATACACGCATGACCGAGGCGGCCATTCGAACCCAGCATTTCTCAAGTGAAGATTTTGACAAGTGTGCGGCATTTAAAATGATCAAGTGTATTTACTTCTTGAGTCAGTTTGATCTCGTAAGGATGTAAGACACGATTTTTGAGCGATGGCCAATTCTTAAGAACGAGGTGGAATCCACAGATTTGGTCCATTTTGCATCAATACACTAATGGCTGCAATATTTTCTTAACTCCGAGCGGTACGGCTTATCTTTGGTATTGAAACATCCAGTAGTGAAACTGTGGACCCAAATTTATCATTTATAAAGAACACTGATTGTAGGGTGGATGCAACTATCGACTTTGAAGTTCAGTAGTACATATTAATTATTTGTAAACGTTGTTCCTTCGTATCATGGAGAAAAAGTCATGTTTACTTATTATTTTATCTTTCACAGTTAATTGACAGGTTTAATAAAATTGGCCCCAATTGGAAACCCTTTTAAATAAATTTTATGCAGGCCTACGACTAAATGATTTCAGCTGCCGTACTACTACAAAATGTTTTTCTTAGGTTCCCTGGAAAACTGAATTCAAATACGGGTTTGAATGCGCGCTTAGTTAACACTATCTCAATCTGATTTGTAAACCAAAATAAAACGTGCTATTCCTTTGTATAGGATACCTGTGCTGCCTTCAGACTCAGTGATTAATGCATCTGCATGCAAATCACTTGAGTGCTATGCATCTTTGGCATTCACTATCGGAATATTGTCCTGCTGGCTATTCAGCTAAATAAGAACTTTAATTTGGCGCAGATGTTTCTATGATGCGGTTGAATGAACTTACTTAAGAATTTAAAGTAATTTTCTACTTCAATAAATATTTTTTTTTTATAGAAAAGCAAGTAATTGTGAGGTCTTGCCATATTTTGCTTCCAAAAATTTTCTTCATCATTTTATTTCCTTAGGAATTTCATTTCCGTTTTGATTGCTTTTATGTTAATTATTATGGCCTGATGTGTGTCTGAAAAGTTGGCTAATGCCGTTTGTTGCTTTATTAGAGTTTCTTTCTTTTCTTTTGTAATTTCACACATATTATCCTCACCTCCCTCCCTCCCTGTTTCTATGCTGATTATATTTATTTCATTTATCTTATTTTACGTTTTAGTACAAATTAATTTAGTAGAAAAAGTGTTTATATCTGTTTATGTGTGAAGTAAAAACATGACGAGCATGTGATGATAATAATGTCGAGTATGCGAGTATTTGTGTGCAGTTTTATTGTAGTTGAAGTCAATATTATTACTTGTGTATGTGTCGGTATAACATAATAACGTAGTGGTTAAAGGCATTGTTGAGTTACTCACATCCATACTTGATTATTTCTCGAAAAAAGTACTGGCAAACTTGAATGCCTTGAGGTTTTTATTTTCCATACGATTCTATTGCTTAGGAAGCACATTGTTTAAGTATTCAATTCAAAAATGAAAGAAAAAAATTTTAAAAGCAAAACAAAAAATACATATGAAAAGGAATTCATGTATTTATCTTCACTTATTTTATATAAACGCATGCTATACGAGGCCAGTCTTAAGTGGATGATACACGCATCAATATTTGTCTTTGTGTTAGTAAAAATATTGAAGCCTCTAAAAGACGACGTCAATATTTCTCTTCAATATTAATTTTTTGCGTTTTTTTAAGTGTAATCATATAGAAGTTACCGTCGGCAAAATATTTTTTGATGTTTTTTTTCTTTATTTATTACTAGATTCACCTAGTGCGCTTCGCCACACCAACTTATCTAATCTCGTCTACGGTAAGCCTTCTGCATTAAATTTAGATACCTTTAGTGTTATAACAACAGTACGTTTTCCAAAAAAATAAAAAAGATACCTTTTACAAACGCAGTTTTGCCGAAAAGTACTCATTTCACTTTATTTTTTAGTATTTTCTTCTCAAACATTTCTTTCATTTGATACGCATATCATGGAAGGGGGTAAAAAAATAGTCGTCCCTCATATTGTGCTGGCAGAGATATCACTATAATTTATGTTCTCTTCAAAAATCCCACTAACTTGATACCCAACTCATGGGTTTGTATAAAAATAGTTAAAAATTTACATCATATGCACAATTTAAAAAGAATTAAAGTAAAAATGTACAATTTTACTCTATATATTTTTGAATTTCGAGAAAGTCAGAAAACACACTTGAGATTTTTTCCAGAAGAAAAGATTACGGAAGAAATCTTTGTTCTATGTGCAATACTTTTAGAGATTTATGGTTGCAAATAGAGCTACCAAAATTAATTTTTAAAGAGTATATGGAAAGAGTACCAAACACATTCCGCTTGTTTTTCAGCAGCATTTGTATGCTTTTGTAATTTTTAATCTAGCTGTCTCAGTTTCTGAGATATTAAATTATTGCTTTAAAACGTTTTTACCCTTTTGTACCCCCCTAAACTTAAGAATATCCCAAAATCTCTTCTTAAAAAAAATTAAAAAAAAAATTTTCCATATCAAAAAGAAATTTGGAAATTGGTCCACAAACGACGAAGTTATTTGATATTCACTTTTTTAAGTCGGCCATTTAAGATTTAATCGCCATTATTTTTAATGCAGTTCCATCATTTTATTAAATTCTCCAATCAGTGGTCGTGGTACTCTAATTTATATCAATCCGAGCTATAGTAGATTATTATTTCTCAAAATTTGAACAAAACTCGATTTGCAGACATAACATAGAGCGTTTCTATATTAAGGTAACGATATACTCGTATACATTTCATTTTATTAGACCTAGTTCTGAGGGTGGCGATGGTTGAAGTAGTCTGCAAAACGAAAAATTTTTCCTTAGTTTAACCGCAGTTTCAGACTAATAAAAAAAAATTTCGCATTTTTCTGTTGTGCATTTGTGTGTGACTTTGTGTCAGTTGTTGTCGGAAGGTTTCAGTGGCGAATGCATAGTCACTGGTCACTGAACAGTAACGCTTTCAGATGTATCCAATCCACAGGCACATCAGAACGCCCTCCTTTGTCGGTATTGTGTAGCATCGGCGGAGTAAAACAATTACTAAAAATTGCTACTAAATTGCTCGTTGATATCAGAGACGTTACAACACTGCTACAAAAACAAATAACGTGCAAAGAGCAGTGTTGTAAGATAGTGAAGCTTCATCTCCTACCATTTCCCCTACTATCTCTTTCATCTAGTTCCAGCTCAATGCATCGCACGTGTAGGGGTCATCTCCTGAGTGCTGGTCCAAGATAAAAAAAAATTACTGTTATTCTATTTTACAAAATAAATTTTTCAACAGCCACCAAGTCGTGTGGCTTTGTTCTGTTCAGTCTCATTGCATAGATTTCATCATTACATAATATGACGGGTTCTGTGTTTACGTGACTATGAAGTGTATTTGATTGTTTACCTGCAAACATTTGCTTTACTTCTGTGACCTTCATGATGCCAGAGATCTGTGTAGATCATTCACATGGGCACATCCCCATATTTCAACTACATAAGGGTATTCTGATTCTAGTAATTGATTATCGGTTTAAACACCGCAGTTGTTAAGTTCCCAGCAAAAAAAAAATTAAATGCGTTCACTATGAATTGGTATTTTCAGGACTTTTGAAGTATTTCTTTATCTGAGTTCATATTTAATAACATCTTAAATGTTAACTAGACTATCACTTTTGAACTCATGGACGACACATTCAACTCTGTCGATTAATTCATATGAAAAGCTGCACAGTTGTAATTATAATTTAAAGAAATTTATAAATGTTTTACAGGAACTCATTAACCGAGTGTAAAACATAATGAAATCATGGAAAAAATTATTAGTTCTAAGAACTCATTCGAGTTGTTTTGTTGAATGTGGACACGTATTGGCCAATGACATAACTATGAAAAAATCATGCGTTCTTCAGCCAGTTGAACCAGTTAATTTACACATTAACTATTTCTTTTGCATGACTTTTTTCGATGGGTTTATTTCATTTTAGAATCAGATCTGTTTCAATTATTTTAACATGTTCTTTCCATTTTAGTTTCTCATCAAGCGTCATACCTAAATATTTAGCATTGTGAGCATGTGGCACTATAGGACACTGCTACGCGTTCAATACATATAGAGCGCTAGCCAATATGGTGATATTTATTGAACGTGTAGCATGAACTATAGATGTATGTATATCGATCCATATCACAGAATGGCTTAATTATCTTGCATCCACATCGCGGATCGCGGATAACGCGATAACTAATGAACGTGTAGCATATTTTGTGGTATAACAGGAAATGAAAGCAAAAGAAATAAAATAAATATATAAGCTGCGGAAAAAAATTAAATAGTTGAAAACCTAAAACATTTTACTGAATTTTTCTGTAGTTCGCTTGTCTCTCATTAGTGGCATTTTTTTAAGCAACGACCTGCACAGCACAAAATAATTGACGCGATAAATCACGATCCATTAATATATTAATATGGCTCGCTAGCCAAATATTACAATATATATTGACGGTATAGCAGTTCCCATAGAGTTTGATATTTTTATGGGCTAATATCTTACTTATGAGTATGATGTATAAGTTTATGATGGAATACTAGCGAAATTTTTTTCGGAATTTATAAATTTTTAGACCAATAATTCAATATCTATGCTGTACTTCATGAGGCACTCATGCATCGAGCTTTTTTGAGTAACAGCCATTTTGAAATAGTTCTAAACGAAACTAAACAGCTGTGCAATTTTTTAGAAAACGAAATAACAATGAGGCAATGATTGACTATAGGAAAGGGACACAGATGACAAGTGTTGAAGAGGAAAGCTTCGTTATTTTTACAACTTTGGTTTGGCACGTTTTTGTGGTTTTGGACGTTTTGTTGTCAAGGATACGCATTCAATTCTTAAAGCTAAGTTTTGTAGCGATTTTAAATTATTATTTTACACAATACAGACGAAGGAGGGCACTCTATTATTACTTTTTTTTTTTTTTTTTTTTTTTCCATTTATTTATTTATTGAATCTTCAATGTATATTGAACTAACAACAAGTAATCAAATCTTAAATAATAAAACAAGAAAATATTCACCCCAGCCAACGCCAGGGCGAAAGCATCGGTTCCACAGTAGTTTCAGATTCTTTTTTTTTTATGTGAGTTGAGACAGGTAGAGGGCTAAAGTATCCCTCCTTCTCAGCCTGGTATGACCTGAGAAATTTTTGATATTTCGAGCCAGTGGATTCGGGTGGACTTTAAGTTTTTCTACATAAGTTGTGGTTAATTTGGAAAACACGGTGTTTACAATCGGAACATTAAGATCTTCGTGGAGTCGGGAATTTTTAATGTACCAAGGGGCCGCTGTAATTATACGTAGGATTTTATTCTGTCGCCTTTGGATTTTTTCTATATTCGTGCGTGAGGCAGTAGCCCATAATTGTATACCATAACACCATATTGGTTTTAAAATTGAATTGTACAGTAATAATTTGCAGTCTAGGGTCAGCGTTGAATTTCTGCCCATAAGCCAGTTCAGTTGAATTGCCTTTAATTTTATTTGTGTCAGCTTTGCTTCGATATGGGTTTTCCAAGTCAAACGACGATCAAGGTGAATACCGAGATATTTAACTTCTGAGTGTTGCGGAATATATTGGTGATTAATTTGAACAGGTGGACACGTTTCCCGCCGCAAAGTGAATGTGATATGTACACATTTCTGTTCATTTACTTTAATTCTCCACTGCTTTAACCAATTTTCTAATCGAGATATATGGTCCTGTAATTTTCTTGAAGCTACATGTGGGTTATCGTTAACACTTAGAAAGGCTGTATCGTCTGCAAATGTAGATGTATGGATTTCATTGCTCGTAGGCATATCAGAAGTGTATATCAAGTACAACAAAGGCCCCAGGATACTGCTATGGGGAACTCCAGCTTGTATAAGTTGTGGAGGGCTCAAAAAATTTCCTTCTTTTATCATAAATTTTCTGCCGGTTATGTATGATTTTAGAAGTTTATGTGTGTTTGATGGTAATTTTTGTTCTATTTTATGTATTAAGCCTTCATGCCATACTTTGTCGAAAGCTTGTGAGACGTCTATGAAAAGTGCAGAACAATATTTCTTTTCCTCGAATGTTTTTCTAACGACATTCACAAGTCTATGAGTTTGTTCTATAGTACTATGCTTCCTTCTAAAGCCAAACTGATGATCTGGTATGCATTGAAACTCATTCACCATATTTAGCAAATTACTCATAAATAATTTTTCAAATAATTTAGACATAGTTGGGAGCAGGCTTATTGGTCTAAAAGATTCAACTTTGGTGCTGTCTTTACCTGGTTTAGGAATCATAATGATTAATGCTAGTTTCCATTTGGTTGGAAAATGCTCCAGACGTATAACCGCATTAAAAATAAAAAGAATACTTTTCTTTGCAATGAATGGCAGCTCCATGAGCATTTTGTTAGTTATTCTGTCGAAACCTGGTGCTTTTCTATAGTTTAGATTTCCGATAGCATTGTCAATGTCTCGCATATTGAATCTAAAGGGAAAGTTTTGTCCAACAGTAGGAGTAGGCAGTTCAGAAGCTTCATTACTTATATGTGGGGTAAAAACATTTTTCAAATGATCTACAAATAGGGTGCCTTTTTCCATTTCAGTTCTTGCCCAGTCTCCATTCTGCTTTCTCAGTGGCAACTTAGTTATTACAGGCCTTTTCAACCCTTTTGTTGCCCTCCAGAGGGAGTAATTTGATTGAGGAGTGGCATCCAGCTCTTCCAGGAATTTTTGAAGAGAAGCCGATTTTTTAAAATCTAAGAGGGTTTTCAATCGTTTGGTGCATTCTCTGAGTCTAGACTTGAGCTGAGGTGACCTGCATTGTTGCCATTCTCTCCTGGCCCTCCTTTTTTCATTCAATAGTTGTTCTACGTCGGCAGAGTAAATGTAATTGAATCTTGATTTAGGCAGAGTAGAGGAAGCGTGTTGAGTTGCCTGTTTTACATTTTCCTCAAAATTGTCAACGAAATCTTCAATATCTTTTGCGGTTCGTAAAGGCATATTGGCAGTACAATGAGTACTCATATACTTTTTGTACTTCAGCCAATTTATCCGTGTAACCGTCATCCTGTTATCATCAATTGGCGATACTTTTAACAGGTTGTGCAACGTGATAATAGTGGGTGAGTGATCTGAAGATAAATCAAGCGAAGCTTCGACTTCAATCCAATCGCTGGGTAAATTTTTAGTTACACCAAAGTCTATGACATCTGGAATTTTCTGGCGATCAGTTGGCCAGTATGTTGGCTGACCACTGGCAATTACATTTAGCTTCATTTTATTTATGGTTTCGAATAAAACCCGTCCTGAAAACTTCCGTAAACAACTGCAATATCATGGCGTAAGACCATACTAATGCACATCACACAAATATTAATAATCTTCTAAATTGATCTGAGTACCAAAGTATTTATTTTATTGCTTGTTTTACATGCATATAATTTTAGTTACTCTTTAGTCTAACCTCTTGTCAGGATGTCTCAAAATTTTATACAAAACACGAACACTTGCTAGCATACACACACGTATTGTTATACAAAATTTCCACACTTTACAATATCCCCAAAGTTTCTGTATTTTTAATTAAAACATCGAATACTCCAGCTGCTTTCTCACAGCAGTTCATCGCTTTCATCATTCTGAAGATCTTTTTGGCAAAAGTTGGAAAAAAGAGAAAAAAAAAAACCAAAATAAAATGAATTAGTAATTGAATGAAATATTCTTATATGAAAAATACTACCAAATAATTTTCTCTGCATTTAGTGCTGGTTTAATATACTTTTTCTTTTTTTAAATTTTATTTTGAATATATCGACGTAAAGATGTTTTAATCTTTTTTTTACCAAGTACATCTTATTACGTTTTAAGTATTGAGATATTTTTAAGGGAACTACAAGGAGATATGAGAGGAATGTTGAAGCGTTTTTTCAATCATCGTAAATGTCATGGTACACATCTTTTCTATATTATTCGCTTTTGTGTAAAAAAATCGACCTAGTTTTAATTCCACAATGCAAAATTTAACTGCCACATTTATTCTTTGTTTTTAATTTTCTAAAACACTTGTTTGTCTTCAAAATTATTCGAATTATCTTTATTTAATCTTCCACTGGCTTCCATTTACTTTTAGGAATAGTACCTCTGCTTTACCTTCAGCCTCTGTTTTGTTTTCTTTCTTGCTTTCTGTCTTTTTTTTTCTGTTCTTGCCGTGTCGATGATTTTACTTCTAAGACCAAAGAAAATATGTCCTACTTACACTTATTGCACCGTAATTTATTTATATTGTTTTTCTCGCATCACTTTCATTCATTCATTAAAATTTACGTCTTACAAATATTTCTTTTATTTGTCATGGAAAATCACTTGTTATTTTATGACATACCTTGTTTCAGACTGTTGAAATATGTAGCAAGTTTAGAATTTGATATTTCGCAATACTGAAGTTGCCCTCCCACATGCAAGGCAGTCATAGAAGCGTACATGTTCGTATTTGTACAATAAAATAACAAACAATAAAATGTGTAAGAATTTTATGGATAAAAACTCTCTCTGTAGAATGACAAAAAAAAAAAAACGAAGAAATTTAGCTTTTTCTCATGTACATATTTTTAATTATAATAAAAGTGAATTTTTGTTAAAAATTAAATTTTCCAACAATGTGCTATTGTGTATGTTTGTGTGTGTGTGTGTGTGTGTGTGTGTGTGTGTGTGTGTGTGTGTGTGTGTGTGTGTGTGTGTGTGTGTGTGTGTACAAAAGATACTCGAGATACAATGAGTTCGAGTATACGTAATATTTATGGTTTTGTTTTTAAAATTGTATCGAGAATAAATATATACATTTCGTCATAGCAACGAATATTATAGAGTAGAGTTTTTTCTATAAAACTGAAGGCTACAAAGAGTCCTTTTTAAACACGATTGAACATGTGGGGCCTCTCCTGTTGGAGTATCATAATTTTCAATTGAAAATCAGCTTGAGTGATATAGCCGTTTATAAGCTATAAAAGTAAATATTATTTTACCTTCAACATTGTAAATTCAACGTAATCGATGACAAAGAGCGGTGCATTAACGTTCAACTGGCAATGTGTTTGCACGTAGCGGGCGGGCTCTTATGAAAAATAAATTACAATGAAAACCGCTGAATAACAAAAAGTAAAAGATTTAAATAAAATGTACAAAAGAGAGAAAGGACGCTGTTGTTAAAAAAAAATTTTCTGGCGAATTGGAAATTTTTGTTTTATTGGAAAATAGTTTTATTCTCCAAGTTGTGCTGGCCAACTGCCACAGGATGTTTACCAATCATTTACATTGAGCAAGGTATAAATACCATGCAAAGCATTGAAAATAATGCTTTATTATCTTGTGCACTTAAGCAATTTGGTAGAAATAATTGCAATATTAAACGTGTGTAGCCTTTTTTCTTAACAATTTCTTTGAACTCTTAAAGCCATTAAACTTTGAAATAAGGGTCTATAGTTGAGGTTAACAATTGTAAATTGCTTTTCGATGAAATATTGGTAAAATAACATTAGGCCACATTGGCTGTCTCAGTATTTTATATTCGGGCACAAAAATATTTCTTCTTAAAATTTTAAATGTTTGTCTTTGCGAAACGCTTAAATGAAAAGAGAATGAAAATCCAATTAAATAATGAAAGATTAAAAAAACAGAGCGACGATGTGGAACTGCACACTTGCTAACCTTTGAAGTCGGTTCAAATTAATAAGTTTAACTTTTTTTTTGAAAGCACATTAGTGACACTTTATATAATTTTTTTCTTGATGTACATATAAGCAATAAAAATTGTTTTTTTTTTTAACTCAAATTAATACTGAAATATTTGCGTTCCTTTTTATTTAACAACATTTACTATTGAAATTGATTAAGCTGGAGAATACTTTTCTAGAATAATACATGAAACCGCGTTTATGTCTACTCTTCAAGACAATGAACTAACTTACTCAAGATCTCAAGTATCAAATGAAATAAATCAACTCATGACTATGAAAAATTTGGAAGAGAACTAGGCATCCCTCTGATAAACACAATTTCAATCATATGGCTAATTATGTGAAAAAACGATTGAAAGAGATGAGAGAAGACTCACTTGGTAGATTGCTAAACAAATTAAGCCCGATAAATAATAAGAAATATAGCTAATGGAGAGCAACTAAATACCTAAAAAGGGCTCAGAAACGCAATAAGAGAAGTGAACAATGAATGGTACATGTCGTACTCTAAGTAAGTATGCCCTCTTCAAAAATTTTTCTGAAAGTCCTTTTACTCCTTATTCTTTCTGTATATCACAAGAGGAAATGGAAATAAATATCTTTAGCAATGTCCCATGTCAAATGACTTCACCTATAAAGCCTCTTAAATTCAAAGAAATAAAAACTGAAATTGAAAAACTTAATTTTAATAAATCTCCGCGGTATGACAACATTGATTCTAAAGTTAAAGTTCTCCCACGGAAATCTATGGTTTTTCTCTTAATTCTGTTCATTTCTATTTTAAGGCTTTCACATTTTTCCGTCCAATGAGAGCATGCTAAAATAATAATGATACTAAAACCAAAAAGGTCTGAAAACTTAGTTGATTCATATAGACCTATTAGTTTGTTACAAATATTAACGAAAATATTCGAACGACTCGTGCAATTAAGGCTACTGCCGTTCTAGGAATCGCTTAATATATAACCTGATCATCGGTTTGGATGCCGACACCTTCATGGGACTTCTGACCAGTGCCACAGAGTTATAAAATCAATAAGGAATTCTTTAGAAAATCAGCACTATTGTTCTTCAGTATTTCACTATGTGAAGCAAGCGTTTGGCAGAGTTTGGCACAAAGGATTACTTTTCAAATTAAAACAAAAATTGCCAGCTCCGTTTTATCTTTCATTAAAATCGTACTTAAGCGATCGCAGCTTTCAAGTCGACATTAACGATGATAAGTCTGAAATTGGTTCAATAAAGTCGGACGTACTTCAAGGAAGCGTTTTATGACCAGTTCTGTATACTGTTTTCACTGCAGTCTTGCCTACTAACAATTTATCCTGACGATACCGCTATATTAACCTCCAGTAAATATGTTCCAAGGCTTCTAGTTTTATTCAGAATAAAGTAGACTTGATAGACGTGTGGCTAAAAAAATGGAACATTTATGGAATGGAATACCTTGACGGAATTATGATTCCTAAATTTGTTAATGTCAAATATCTAGGTCTAAAGATTGACAGATGCTTAACATGGAAAACTCACATTTCATTAAAAACAAAGCAACTGAATATGAAAACAACACAAATGTACTGGCTGTTAGGACCTAAGTCTGAATGGAGCCTAAGCAATAAACTAATACTTTACAAAAAGATTTTAAAGCCTATCTAGACCTACGGTATTGAACTTTGGCAAACAGCTGCATATTCAAATATTGATATCATTCGAAGATATCAGTCTAAAAGTTTGAGACTTATAACGAATGCACCCTGGTATGTACGAAATAAAAATTTACTCAAAAAGCTCAATATTCCACAAGTTAAAACAAAAAAAAAGAAATATAGTACAAATTATCTGAACAGACTTAGCAATCATTACAATATTCTTGCAATAACTCTACTAGACGACAGTGATGAAGTGAGACGTTTAAAAATACTGCACATATCAGCTCTTCGTTTTCAATTTTAAAATAAGTAGAAAATTGTTCAATTAATAACTAATATTCATTAGATTGCAATATTCAAATACTTATCTATATATATTCGTATGTATATTAACTTCTCAGTTAAGAAGTTAAAATTTTCTGCATGAAAATATATAGATTTGTTAAGCTCACATACTTAACATCACTGTTAATTTTTAGTATTAAGAGAATTTGCTTATTATTTCAATGTAAATAGATTGCAAATAAACATGAATGAAAAAAAAAAATATTTTCCTACAGTATTGGTAATACACAATTTGTTCAAGTTTGAATTGTAATAACTACGAAAATTTTCATATTTACTATTTTATACATATTAATGCTTACACACATACTTTAGGTTTAAGTTCGTACCCATAGTCATTAAACCGTTGATTTTGAAAGTGAGACAACAATATTTATAAAAAAAAAAAAACAACTCAATCAATTTTTTTATCAAATTACCTAAAAAATAATTAGAAAAAATTCGTAATACTATTTGCAATATGACGGAATGACTACTTATTTTTGTTCGTGATGTCCAAAAATTAATCCTTTTATTATTTACATCAATCAAATAATACCTTTCTTTATACTTAAAGAATGCATAAAAATAAGTAGTTACAACATTTTTTTAAATACAGGCTGGGCCAAAAGTCACGCCTCGATGTAATAATTGAATAACTTTTTTGTTTATTATTATTTTGTATTTTTTTAAATATAATTTTAACTTTGTACGATCTAAATATTAATTATGAAAAGTAATATCAGATAGATGACCACCATTTTTATCGATGCATTGAATATTGTGCTTTAGCTGCTCTATAATTTGGGGTTTGTTGACATACAATCGTTCTTTGGAATAACCCCATAGAAAGTAATCGGGGGCAGTTAAGTCTGGTGAACGTGCTGGCCATGAATTCTGAATTTCTTCAGGTAATTGTATTGCTTTAATTGGCAGTCAACTGGTAAAAGTTGTTGGCCCAATTGGACCTTGTATGGATGCATGTGTAAATGACTTGATAAAATGCGTCGAAGTGATGTTCTAGAGATGCCCAGTTGTCTAGAACATCTTCGCGTTGAAGTTTCTGAATAACACGGTGTAACACGGTTTAATGAATAAAATCTAAAAAAAACAATAAAAAATAAAAATAAACCGAAAAGCTATTAAATTTTTACATGCAGACGTGACTGTTGGCCCACCCTGTATATGCTTTCAGGATTACTTTTGAAAAGCCCTTAAATTCACCAACGTATGTAATATGGTACGTAATATTCGTAATTGTTTTTATTTTTTTATTTTCCGTAGTAATATAAATAGTTTTTCGTAAGTCTTTGCCTGCTTTGTTCTGACATGTATCAGCGTACAAAGTAATGAGTATGGAAAGTTATTAAAAATTAGAATATATGCTAAGTTTTTGTTGGGTAAGTTCGCAAATATTTAAGTTATCTTTTCTTTTTGTAGTAAATTATAAATATTTAATTATAAAATAGAGTGGTATATTTTATATGTTCCATATGTCTTAAATAAATTGTCAGTCTCCAGACCAATTTTCTCAAAATAACAAACACGACAACCTGAAAGTGCATTATATTCTTCAAATTTTAACATTGTTCGAAAGAATGTTAAAAAAATTGTTTAAATTTTACTATTTTTTACTTTCTAATTAATCTTTTAAGTCGGTTAAATTTTTCTTTTAATTTAATTTTATACTTTTTAGTGTTCAATTACAGTAATGTTTTTCAAATTTTTATTTTATTCTCGAATCGCCTTTTATAAATAAAACCTTTTAAAATAATATATATTCTTTGATTTGGGAAAACGTGTATTCCCCTGATTCTCACGTCATTAAAAGCAAGAACTTTACAATAAAAAAATAATCATCGAAATAGGTCCACTCAGTGAAAAGTTCTGGGGTAACACACATAAAGAAAATGCCTTCGAATTTCGAAACTTCTCTTTTTTGAAGTCGGTCAAAAATCAAAATTTGTTTTCATGCGCAATATAATTATTTCGAAGACTTTTTAAATTCCAAATAAAACATGCCTTTGAAATAAATATTTTTTCCAGGAATAATTGTCGTTAATAAACAATTCCTTCTACAGCTGAAAGACATGATCAGATGGAAATGAGTGTAACAACTATTGTCGACAATGCCCTATTTTTTATATTTTATTTTAAATATTTAATGAGATAAGCAAGATGAAACGAATGATGTAATGAAATATTCAAGGTAATGTTTTCTTTCTTTGAGATGAAAGTGCAAGAGTACTTTCTCTTTCAGTAGACAGGATTATGCAATTAATTAATTCGCCAATCTCATCGTATCTTAACTAATTTCATAGTCTGCTAATAACAATATAAAATATTCCTTCTTGATTTTAACAAGCAAAAATTATTACAACTTTTTGTAATTCCAAATTTCAACTGTATAAAATTCACCAATTGTTTTTTTGTATCTTTACATGTTTAATAAAGCACAACGTTTTCATTATTTATTTTAAATAAAATATCAGCACTTCATTCAAGTCATTCATTAAAGTAAATATTGAATTTGTTACAGTGGCATCTGTAAAACTAAAGACACGTCGATAATTTATTTTTTGTGAATGGTTTAAATTTAAGTAAGAAGTCTGTCCATTAGAAAATTATAGACAAGTAAAAAATTCAGCGCATTAAACAATAGTTGAGTGGCAGCAGTGATCAAAATGTTAAAAAAGAACTTTTATTTAAACAAACCGAAAAGTTTTCAGCCGATTACTTCAACATTATAACCACCAAGACACTTGTAGTTAAATGAGTAAAGTTATAGTTATTATTATCAAATGTCTTTTCCATGTAGATATTATTTTTAGTGTTAATAATTTGACATTTTAAGGGAATGTAAATGTAGCAACAAGGCTGTAAAAATGGGTTTCATTACAAAACCTGATCGCTGAAAGAAGGAACTAAATAAAATGAATATTGTGACACTCAAAATAAAAATAGATATTTAAATTATAATATTTTTCAAGCTTAAGGTGGGTAAAGTTCTGGAAATTTCCTGCAGAAGCCACACAAAGAAGTAGCGAAATATTGAGCAAATAAAAAAATAAAAATTAAAGAACTTTACCGACTTGAAAAATATTATAATTTAAATTAAAAGTAAAATATGTCAAATAAATAGCAAGAAATATATAAAATTAGATATCTTAACAAAAGCAAGACTAAGTAACATTAGGGAATTTAAACGCCTGCAATGAATGGTGCTGTTGTATAAATAGTTAACGCCTTGGCTACATAGCCGGAAAATCACGGTTTTAATATCGTCGCACTTTATATACTAAGTAAAAAATTGGTATATAATAACATAATGTCAATTAAGGCCAGATAGTCGACATATGGTGGCTAAAGCAGTCATTTACACGTGATTTTTATATAATGAAAGTAAAGGTATGTATGCAGGCTTCTAACTTTACATTAAAACAGCAGTAGCAATATTTTAGATATTGCTCAAATTCAATTTATTTTAAAGAAAATCGTATGTATGACATATTACTAAGATTAGATTGGATATTTGCAATAATGGCCTGAACTAACGCCTACTGAAGTCAACGCGTTAACTACCGCTACGGAAAGAGTAAGTTAATATTTTTTAACAAAATTTATTCAGGTTATTCACCAATATTATTAATTTTTTTTTTTACTAAACTAAAGTTCTTTGGCATTATTGAGCTGAATGTATCAAACTTTTGTTAAAAGGTAATATTTTTTACTTAAATACGAAATATTTAATTTTTATATCAATATTTCGCCATCTATTTTCTTCAGGAAATTAATTATTTTTCTTTTTGATTATATTCAAAAATATTAAAATATTTTTTTAAAACTTTGACCATCAAATAGAAAAACGAAACAGTTGTCCAATTGGCTGCCAAAAGTGACAGACTTCTTTATTAAAAATATTAAAGCGGATGGAATGACATCTAAATTGTTGTTCATAATTTTATCAAGTATACGCTCCAATATACGAATGGGTATCTGAGAACGACAAACTGTTGTTGGATAAAAATTCATACGTAATCAACATCCTACAAATGTGCCTTTGTATTCAAACAATCCAAAAAATTATTTCACACATAATCGCTGCTGATTCTTAATCATTCGGTTTTTGTAGGCTCTGTGATTTTAATCATTTCTCGTAACATTCCAGTCATTTTCTTTGGCTCACTGTTGATTATTTTAATGAAGAATGAAATACAAAAGCAGAAGCCTTTATTCGCCTCAACTGCAAGTATTTCGATGTTGAAAAAAATTAAAAAAGCACAAAATGAGCGCATATGAACGCGTATGCAAGTAGTGATGATGATAAATAGGTAACATATGAACAGTATGACCAAATCCTAAAATAACAAAAAGCTAAATCACGTTTGAAAAAGTTGTATCATTTTTAAAAATTATTATTTTATATATATATATATATATACATATATAATAGAATTTAAAAAATTTTATTTGAAGCTAGATAATGGAGTTAAATTTTTCTTTTCTTTAATCACTTTAGAACTGCTTCATAGTCTAAATAACATCTACATACGTATATATAAATTCCAATTAAAACATGTTTTTGTGGTTTATAAAAGTTTATAAAAGATGGTTAATATATTAATAGAAAAAGAAACCAAGCAAAAACATAAAAAGAAAATATTTTCATTTGGTTATAAGTTTAATAAAACAACCTTTTCATGTTTTTATTAGTTTGTTTTTAATTTTTTTTAATATATTAAACACAGATATGTATATATACGTATATGTTATTTAAACTATGAAAAATATCATAAAGCGATAGTAAAAAAATTCTTCTCTATTTTATAGACTCAAATATATAATAATACATTTCATATATATTTTCGGGCAAAAGCACAATTTTGAAATTAGACATATTATGAAAAAAAAGTTTTTAAAATTATTCTAAACATATAGAAATTACCTGCCTACCTTTTTTAACATCACTGATGTGATTGTGATTTTGTTCAACATGGAATTTTATTGCATGGTATGGTATGAATAAAATATCTTTCTACACTGAGGTCACATTTACATAAAGGAAGCGTTCCCGAATGCGATGCTGATACTATTCAACCTCGACTTTTGTGCATGATTAAAGGTGAAGAAAATATTTTTTAATGTGATAAAATCAGAAGAAAAAAAAGATTATTGTTATTCTTTGTTGTGTATATCTTAAAAAACTATTTTTTCTCCGTTTCCGGTAAAATCTCGAACAAGCCAATTAAAATATTTCAAATATAATTGTTTACTGATTGAGATTTTATAATTTAACTCATTCATTGCGCATATAAGTAATTAATTATACAGACAAATGCTTTCGGAAGGTCAAGGCATTAGCTAATAATCGACATTCTATTTTAGTTGACCTATTAAAATTTATTTCGTCATTTTTATTATTAAGCTCGAGGTCGTTTTTCTTATAAAATTATATCAGTTTTATTTATGGCATAATACTTTTGTACAAATACTAACATTTGCACATTAGTTCGTCAGGTTTGCACTATAAAAAAAAATTGCCACTAAAAAAAAACTAGATCAACAACATTAAAGGGCCCCGAATTAAGAAACTATTGAAGTACGTTATTGAAAAACAAATTTTTTGTTAGTTTTATTCAATTATTGCCGTTTGTTACTGTTAAAAAGTCTCAATATATCATCCAATATATTGCAGCTTCACTGTAAAAATATCCTGATACTCAATTGAGTCGCGTGAAATTTTATTTACACACGTTAAATTCAATGCAAACCGCCACAAAACTGTTTCTAAAAACCAATGATACGTGACAAATTGACAAAACTCGAAAACAAATATTCATTTAATGTAGTGAACAAAAATGAACATGAATTATTTTGTATCCTAGTGAGCATATTTTTGCTGATAGCTGAAGAGAAAAAAAGTCAATCCCTGGCCGATATATGTACGTACGTTCGAGTATGTAAAATATTTTTTTTATATATAATGCGACTGTTAATGACATTTCCTGTTTACATTTGACGACACTATATTGTTAAATAGTGTTTTAATTCGAACGCCTTTTACATATTTAATTAATATATTAACTGAATTTATTTTGGGAATGTCTCTTTATATATGATTCTAATTTTAAAATTGTGCTTTTTCCCTTAAAAAATATATGTAAAATTTATTATTACATACTTTATGATATTCTCATAAAGTATTTTTTATAAAAGCAAACTCAATAACTGAGGAGGAAAGCATATACAATAGTACTATTTCGCTAATACTCACTTAGCTTATCAGTGGATTTTTCCTAATTTCTAAAAGATTCTTATGTTTAAAATTGAACTAATCAATCGAGAATTGAAGTTGAATACCGAACACAAAACCAAAAATCTATAAACAAAAACATAAAAATCCACGAGTTTATGTAATAAATAAAGTATGTGTAATAAAAAAAGTAAACTCATGGATTGTTATGTTTTTGTTTATAGATTTTCACAAGTCTTTGCAAAACCTCAGCACGAAGCATGCTTACTTATGACATTGTAAGAAACTCCATACTTCTATCGCATTATCCTTTTAAGAATTTTTAAACTTTGTGCTGAAAATTAGCTTTAGAATTTCTAGAAAAATGGTCTAATATTAGTTAGGGTTATCGCCATTGCGAATATGATTCTCACCAGCATGTTCGGTATGGTAAAGCACAATGAAAAAAGTTTACTGGGTATAAT
Source organism: Dexiosoma caninum (assembly GCA_963924685.1). NCBI lineage: Eukaryota > Metazoa > Arthropoda > Insecta > Diptera > Tachinidae > Dexiosoma > Dexiosoma caninum. The sequence goes on from OZ004725.1 coordinate 92,520,535, forward strand.
TAATAAAATGCGAGTATGAAATTGTGGTGGTCAACCGGAACTAAACTCAATAAATAAATCAAACAAATAAATTAATTACACAACAACAATTTAAATAAACTATATTTATTATTTAAATAAAATATAAATTTATAGCAAAAACATAGGCTTGCGCAATTTAACCTCATCCCCTTTGAAAAATTATTTATTATATTTATTACCAAAGTATGAGAAGATAAAATTGAGCTTAAATTTTTGTGTTTTTTTTTGTGGGTAATATATCGAGATTTAAATTGATTATGTAGATATTTTTGGAATTTTTATGGAAAAAAATTTTTTTTGAAGGTGAGCGTGAGCTTGTACTGTGGAGAACCTTTCGATTAGTTGACAGAACAATTAAATATCGGTGTTATTTGAATTTTACGATACAACTACATTCGAGGAAACTGCAGACTTCACGAGATACCAAGGCATCTTACGTGTTCGATCAGGCCGGAGGAAACGAACAGGACTTGAGCCACAAGGGGTTACTGTTGTATCAGCGTTGTCATCTGCTTTCTTTTTAAAGAAAAATTTACAATTGGAGAAGAAATATTTAATTTTCCAAATAATATATTTTATTTTATTAAAAAAATTGTATTATTTATATACATATATATTTATATAATTTATTTATTTAAACTAAACACGACAAGAAATTTATTGTTTGTTTTTTAAGGTGCGTAGTAATTTAATTAAAGATTTTAGAAATGAAAAGTGTTTAATTTCCCTAATCGGTTCTAAAATATCGTAATTCTGAACTAGCAAATATAATATAATACCAAAAATAATAAAATACCAAAAAACTACAAATTTCATTCTATTAATTTAAACAGCCTTTGTAGCTGTTGTTTTTTTATCTTGGACTAATACATGCGTTGCATTGTGCTGGAACTAGAGGAAAGGAATGGTAGGAGAAATCACAGGAGGTGAAGCTTACCTATCTTTTGCACGGTCTTTTGTAGCAGAATTGTAGCGCCTCTGATGTCAAGGAGATGTATTAAATATTGAAGATTCGTTTTTAGTAGCCTTTTTTAGGAATTCTTTTATTTCGCAGGTGTTATACATTACCGACGAAAATTGGAATTTACTACTTAAAACCGAAATATAATTAACAAAATAAATAGAAAGTTTACGTATACTCAAGCCTAATAATATAACAATTACGAAAATATTAAACTTTAAAAAAATTTTTCACGATCACTATACGTATCGAATGCAAAATTCTGTCGGTTAAACGAAAATTTGTACGATACCCAGCGAAGATGGAACATTGAATCAAACTCATAATAAGAGCTTAAAAAATATATTATTAGTTAATAGCAAGAAGAAACCTGTAAAATCTTGAAATAATTGTAAAAAACTTATTTTTTTTGGAAAAAATTGGAAAAATTTTTTGCACTCCAAAAAAAAAAACTGCTAAAAATTGATAAAACAGCGCAGTTAACAACGCAGATCAGCAGATAGTTGTGATCCCGCTTGAACAGGCTGAAGAAGCCATCTGTAATTTCGAACGATACGATACATGTACCAATATTGTCGTCTATACCGACAGGATTGCACTGACACAATTATCTGACGGTTAAAAACGCAACAGTATTAATGAATGAGGCTGGATAGTTAATTAAATGCAAGAGATTTAAGGTACCATCTTTTACTTTATTTAAAACTACTCATGCTTTCTAACGTACGATAATTTTAAGAAGCCAAATTACAAGTGATAATACTATACGACACGAAAACAAATAAAATAATAAAAATAAAACAAATTTTGTTTTGTATGGGAAATCTAGTAGAAAACAACTAGTTTTTGCCCAAAATCTCGTCAGTACTAGATTTCATGCCAATGTAAATGAGCTATAAGCAAAGATTAGTGTATCGACATTTTTAAAGTTGACGCTAAGGGAATAATCGAAATAAATTTATAAGAATCTTTTTTTTTTAAGCCTAAAACTGCGTATCTGACAATCGATGGATTTGGCGGAAGCTACTCTTCCATATCTTTTTCAAGGAGCATATGAATTTGTTAAGCAGAGTTGCTGCGTCTCTATGTTGAGGCATTAATTTTTAAGCTGAAACAAAGCCCTTTTATATTATTTATTTAAATATTTATTTATTTAGCACAGACACAATTTAAAGAATTTTTATCTGATCGCGGATTCGAACGGAGGTTCTTCTTGTTGCAGATCACCCACGAAATAGATTTTATATACACGAAAGTCTACGCAATTATTGTTATATGTAGAAGTAAATAGAAAATATCACAGGCGAAAGTTTGAGAAAATAGCCAGTGGGAGACTTCTGGAACTAAATATTTAGAATAATGAAACCCATTTCGAAAATTGAAGTGACCAGATATAATAATTTTCTAGTTTTAAACATTTTATTATGGTTTTAGCATGCATTGTAATATTCACATTTTTCTTTAAATTTATAGTTGACACATGCATAAATGCATATGTACACAGACACACCTATCTACTTTATTGCAGTGGAATTTAACTTTTAATATTTTATCGTATATTGCCTCTTTTGCAGTTCATTTCATTCAAAAGAGTTTGTTTTGTTAGAAATAAATAACAAAAAAAAAAAGAGGAAAAAACTCGAATAAATATTATAAAAGCTGAATATTTAAAGAAATTTTTCCATAAAATATAAATATGAATTTAAATGCAATCGAAATGGAAATGAAAGACAAATAAATTTTTAACAAATATAGATGAGGGATTTTATTCTACAATAGCTTTTGTGATTCTTTTCAATGCACACACATACATACCTAAACACACATATATTTTAGCTTAGCTACAGATAAATATGTACATCCATACATACATATAAACGAATCAATAAACGACTTGACTGAATAAATCTTTGAGTAGATGGATGAATGAATGGTTACTTGGCTGGTTAGTTGAAGAAAAAAAATATAATAAAACGCAAGAAAAAGCTTTACATGCTTCAATGATTAGACTTAATGGTACAATAAGGAATATGACAATGTTTGAATGTATGTATGAATGTGTGTAAGCATGGACGTGAATATATCGTTAAGGAAAATACAATGAGGAGTATACGAGTGGTATGCATATAATATCTGTATGTATGGATATGTACGTACGTATGACTATTTTTAAATTGAACTAATCTTAAGAAAAGTTTTGTAGTTTATCTCATGAAAGACTCAAACAAAGAATAAAAGAAAATGCTAAAATAAAAAGAAAGAAAAGGAAAACAAAGAGAAAAGTTTGGTTTTTTAGCATCATCATGGGTTCAATATTTCCATATTGATGACCAAATGGTCAATTGTTATGCTCAATAACTTTTTGGTGCCAAATGATTCACAACGATGGCAACAGACTCATAAACATCTACACTTCTACACACCTCGCCGGACAAACCCACACACAAGCAAACCTACACACTACCCAGAGTGCATTTAGACTTCTCTTTGTAGAGAGTATGTGAGTGGCAGTGTGTAAACAAATTCGAAGGTTATTGGAGAAAAAATAAATAATAAAAGTTTTAAATTGCAGTCACAGGAAAGATTTTTGATCTGCATTTTTCAAATTCATTTATTTTATTTTTTTATAAAACCAAACAAAAGCCAATTATTCAAAGTCATCAATACGTTTGTTGGCATTTGCATATTTTGTATCAGAATTAATAAAACGTTTCACATTTAACGGTTGGACTTAAATTATTCTGTAAATTGTAGATATTTTTGTTTAAGTTAGAATTTTAAAAATCACAAGCGCAAATAGAAGGTTCTGTTACTTCATGTGGCGGACCTCTCCGCCACTTAGACTAGAGGTTAGGCCCACAGTGATACCATAAGGGCAAGAATTGAACCCGAACCTCCAGATTGATTAGACTAATATTCAAACACTAGGCTGCAGAGGCAGCCGTAGCAAATAGTAATTTTGCAGCAAAAAATAATTAAAATTTTGGGACTGCGCAGACTGCCAGGCTCAGGGAACCTCCGAGGGGACGACTCCGCATGACGGTGGTGGTGCTGAGGGGCTACTGTAATATTGGTTTGCACGTCAGGAGACTGGGTCTGCCATATAACGACTTCTGCAGGAGCTGTCGTGATGAGGAGGAGACGGTTGAGCACTTGCTGTGTCACTGTGTAGATGCGAAGCACTTTTGAGCATACATACCGGTCTGTTATCCTAACTCAAGCCACAAACCAGCCCGAACTTGTAATGAATCTGGCAATGGTTCTGATGTCAAGGAAGGATAGCCGCGTTAAACTGTCAAGAAAGGGTGACCTCAACGAGAGACATCTACGTCGAGGCAGTAACAGACACTGGCACATAAAGTGAAGAACACTCTCCTCCTCGCGATAGACATCATTCGCAGGTAAGCGGAGCGCCTTGGCATTTCTGCCCACGATACAATGACCCGTGAGAATAGAAACAGTAAGGAGTTGTCGCGTCCCAAGTTTAGTTAGTTGATTGGTGCGTCTCCTATCCAATCTGGAAAAGGATAATTATTCACCACATGCTTCGACTAATGTACAATGCAACAGAGAAAAGAGGTATACCTACAGCAGCACGTAGATGGATATCCTGTAGATGACCCTGCACCCTAGCAACCGAATCTGCAGCGCAGTTACCTGGGATGTCCCAGTGACCAGGAACGCAGATCCGACGGACTCAAAAAAGCACACGGGAAAGGACATCAAGGAAATCACGGCATTCGCCAACCAACAGTTAACAAAAAGAGAACTTTAAGAACTCAAGGGTTTTAACGCTGTGATTCCTTTCTTCTCGCCGACTTGGTTAAGCTACCATAACGTACTTATGAAAATAAATTATTCTGCACACAAAAATAAAGCAAGAATTTATTTAATTAGGAAAAAGTTTTAAATTTGACTTTATGCAATTCAATTGCCAGCCAGCAACATAATAAATATTGTAGGAATTTTAATGTATTTAACGGTTGCGGTAAGAGCGTTAAATTTTTTTATCTTGGACCGGCACTCAGAGGATGACCTTTACACATGATATGCGTTCTGCTGGAACTAATTGGATATTGAGAGAGATGACAGCTGCTGAAGCTTCACTGTCTTACAAACTCTGCTCTTGCACGTTCATTGCTTTCATAGCAGTGCTGCAGCACCTCTGATGTCAAGGAGACGTATTCAATTTTGAGGCTTTGTTTTAGTAGCTATTTTGAGTAATTATTTTACTTTGCTGGTTCTACACAGTACCGACGAAGGATGTGCGTGTGGATTTGTTACAGCTGAAGCCTCATAAATTACGAAAACACATGCTTGGGCTGCACAGCAACAAAATAATTTCTGAATAGTATTAATCGCTGAATTCGAACTTAAGATTCCGTATGCAGAACAGCTCTATCGGTTTGTTAGTGTGTATATATGCATGTTTATTTAATTAACACAGTCTCTTTGAAAGAAAAAATATTCCTGCTTTATGTCATATTGATTGATTGATGTGTGACTGTTTTGACATATTTTCCTTGTAATAACGCTTTCTCAAACTGTGGTGTTTTCTTTTTTCGTAATTCCTACGTGAACTTTAACAGCAGCTGGCCCATTAAAGTAATGTAGAAAATATATTCGTATGTGTATATATACATATATACTTGCATATAGAATATTTTGTAGATGCATTACGCTAACCGACTGAAACAATTTCATGACTGTGAACAGTTTGTTTTGAAGCAAATGAAAATAAGATTTGCATTTGAACACAACTTAATGAACAATTAAACTTATATTTTTTAAAGTATTCGTATGAATTTCATATATAAAATAAACGGGAATATGATCATTTATTGCACATTATTGTCCCATTTTTTGAGTTATCACTTAATTCGTGTCATCTAGAGATCGTGCGTTGTACACGTTTCTATCGTAAAGGGTGGTTAAATTTCAAGGGCCGATGTTGATTTTGAATAAAACACAAACTATTTAGGAAATTATTGTAATTTTATTTTATTATGATAAATTGGTATTACTCAATTATGTATGGAACAAAATATCGGCCAAATGGGCGCCGCGACCACGGCAACAGTGGATGATCAATTTTCGAAGAAAATCATCTTCAGTGATGAGGAACATTTTCACCTCAGTGGATTCGTCAATAAACAGAATTGCCGCATTTGGGCGAATGAGAATCCAAGAGTGATTGTCGAAAAACCAATGCACCCACAAAGAGTGACTGTTTGGTGCGGTTTATGGGCTGGCGGCATCATCGGGCCGTATTTTTTCCAAAATGAGGCCGGTCAGGCAGTTACTGTGAATGGTGTTCGCTATCGTGAGATGATAACAAACTTTTTATGGCCCGAATTGGAAGATATGGATGTGGACGATATGTGGTTTCAGCAGGACGGTGCCACTTGCCACACAGCTAACGAAACAATGGCTCTTTTGCGCAACAAATTCAATGGCCGTGTTATCTCACGTAATGGCGATGTCAATTGGCCGCCAAGATCATGTGATTTGACACCGTTGGACTTTTTTCTTTGGGGTTATTTGAAAGAAAAGGTGTACGTCGATAAACCAGCAACAATTCAAGAGCTAAAGGATGAGATAATTCGGCACATTAACGGCATAGAACCTCCATTATGCCTCATGGTCATCGAAAATTTGGACCATCGGATGGAGGTGTGCCGCCGTGGTCGCGGCGCCCATTTGGCCGATATTTTGTTCCATACATAATTGAGTAATACCAATATATCATAATAAAATAAAATTACAATAATTTCCTAAATAGTTTGTGTTTTATTCAAAATCAACATCGGCCCTTGAAATTTAACCACCCTTTACTATGAAGTCAAAAAATTTAAAATCGACTTTTTAAATGATTATCATGCACCAATTTTATACTACCACAGTTAAAGTCAACAAAATACTAAAAGCTTTAAGTGAAAGTTTTTTTCTTAGAGTTTTTCTGTTAAATATTTTATCTGTAACTTTGGGTTTTTTGATTTCATGTGACGATATAAAATTCTTCTTCACTTTAGTTTTAAATTCAAGACTGTTTAAGCAAGAATTTAAATTAAATATTTCCTTAAGGTAGATGGATTATCTACTTGTTTATCAATCGTTCAAAAAGAAAAAAAAATTAATTTATATTTTCCTTTATTTTTATCCGTTCGATTGATTTTAACACCTGTGTCCCTTGCAAGAAAATTGTTTTCTTTTTGCTTTGCCAATAAGAAGAATTAAGGGCAATTTCTCATCAATAACCCCAAAAAGAAATAAAGACAAAAAAAAAACACTAAATGACCTTCATTGTGAACGAAGTAGAAAGTATCCATCTTCCTTAGAAATAAGTTTGTTTTTACAGCAGAGGATAGGGTTTCGTTACTTCGCTGGTACATATTAAGTGGCAAGAAACTATCAGTTAAAAGCGTATACACTTCTGCTTAATTGATTGAGGATACATGAAATTGTGTGAATAACCAATTTATAAAATTTTATGTTGAAAACTAAAGAACTAGTGATTTTATTTATAGTCAGTTTAACGTTTGAAAATTTTAGGAATAAATTAAATCAAAGAAAGTTGTAAATTACACTGAGATACACTACCTGAACGGAAGAACGTGTTGTTTTCATGGGCCGCTCCATCTTCATCAACATCGTTTTTCTGTGTTTGGCCCACTGCATACGGTTGTCAGTCGATGTACCCTTTACCTTCATATACTTTCATATTTAAATGTATATAGAATACGGGAACTAGAGTAATTCATCCGCTTACAAATTTGTTGAGTATTTTTTTTTATATTGAAGCTGACTGAATTGATTGTTATTGTTCATAACTAGGGGCTTTTCCCGGAACACCCCGTTTCCCGCTTTCGTCCCGAATAAAATTCGCGGGAGGTCTATTAATGTTTTTTTTTCTTTTTATCTGGGACCAGGAGATGACCCCAACACATGCGATGCATTATGCTAGAACAAACTATAGTAAAGGGATAGTTAGATAAACGACAGGAGATGAAGCTTAATTAATTATTTTACAGCTTTGCTTCTTGCACGTCCTTTGTTTATAACAGTGTTGAAGTTTCGGTATAGAAGCCATTTTTTTTAATACTATTTTACTTCGCCGGTGCTACACAATCCCCACGAAAGAGGGCGTTCTGATGTGATTGTGGATTGCTATCAGCTGAAGCCGGTATTATTCAGTGACCAGTGACTATGCCTTCGCCACTGAAACCTTCCGACAACAACTGACACACAAGCCACACTAATGCACATCAGAAAAAATGTTACGGAATATATATTTATTAACTGCAATTTGTCAATAACCCTCGTATATACGTATTTCATTAGAACGTTCCAGATTTTCATCGACGGACAACAGAAGAAAAAACACACATACCGAAGTTACGCAAAGCAAAACAATAAACAATTACATGCACTGGCAAGCACACATTTACACTAATACATCAATAGTAAGATAACACAAGCAAAATATAAAAATAATTATCGCACAAATAGAATTGTAAATTCAAATTAACAGATATCTGGAATATTCTGCACAAATGTCAAAGTTGCTAGACAATAATAGAATATTCTATCAGGATCTAGTGGCAAATGTCTGGAGTATAAATAAGGCTGATTGTGAGCAATCGTTATGCAGTTGTAAAGACACTATTGAAGCGAACATTTAAATTAAGCTCCTGAAAGTAAACTACAGATTGTGAACATTATTTAATTAAAGCAGCATTGTAAAGAAATTATTAAAATAAAGACAAATAAAAAAATAAAAGCTTAATTATAAATTGTATTAAATAAAAGAATACACGTTTTAAAACGTAAAACGTAACAATATTATTATTTTTTCACTTAATTAAGGGTTACACTATAAAGTTTTTTCTATCAAGTTTTAATACACTTTCACTTTTTTACAGTCATACTTTTTCAAATTTGAGGCGAACTTGCTTTGAAACTCTTTAGCCAATTTTGTTTGCAGTTATGGGCAAGAAGGTGCCCTGGCAGTCAGTGAGTAGTGTGCTAGTTTATCAGTCTAGCAGAGACTCTGGTCTGTACCACTACAACACGTGAAAGTTTTTTTCACAACAGGTATTACAATGGGACCATAATAAATTGAACCCAAGTGAGCTGAGATCTTTATTTACCTTCACATCCAGCAACCTGCAGACCTATGGGCAAGAAAACAGCTGATTACTATTCTAATGAACAGCGTAGCCTTCTTGATAAATGAATTTGCTTTTAAATTGCTGAAAAGTAGCGTGCAGCCTACGCCACACTTATCAATTCACATGAATTTTAGAGAGTATAAAAAACTTGGTCGTGTAGCTGCAGAGTTAAGTAAATACATGGGTTTCACGTCCCATGCAGATCACGTCCCATAGATATCGCTCCATAGTGATTGCAACTTGAGACCAAAAATTAAGCAAGAATTCGGCTTTCATTTGGACAAAATTTCTTCATGCAATATTTTAAAGTTAATAACAAACCATAACTGAATTTCGCAATTATCGAAGGTAAGATGTAAAATTGTGTATTTAATATGTTTTTTCTAGATGTAAACTTCAATGGTATGGCTCTAAAATCTTAACTTATGTAAAATTGCAATTCCATTTTATTCTCTCAGAGTGTTTATAAACAATAATTTAGTAAAAAAAAACTAAATACTAAAAGCCTGTCTTATCATTTTTAAAGTACGTTACTCAAATTAAATTGTAGAAAATAAAATGAAAAAAAAAAGCAAAAACAATGAAAAATTTAATAAACAAAAATCAATAAGAAACAAAATAAAAGCCGACAACATAAATTCCTGCCCAGTTTAAGAAACTTTGCCACATAAGAAAATTTGTGCGGAAATCAAACAATTTGGTTTAATATTTACCAGACTTTTTGAGCAGATTCAATAAAATTTCCAGTTTAATGCCTTTAGCTCAGTCAGAAGAAAGAAAGAAAGAAAGAAGTTTTCAGCAAGGAACAGATATTCGATGAAAAAACATTGTTCAACACGTAACTCTTGCACGTCTTATGTATCTATAAGCTTCATTATGATGTTTCTATTCCATCTTCTAAGGGCATAAACTCTAATAACAAATGAACTCAAAGTCAGACAAACATTGTATTTTAAGGTGTAATACAATAAGCAGAGTTTAAAGAAAATGCTCTGGAGCAGGCCACAACGATTGACTTTCCTTGGAGGATGATACACAATTTGTAGTTTTTCTAATATCCAACTTTCAACATTTTACCACGAGTACTTTCATTTAAGTTAAATGGCAAATTTAAAAGTTTTTTCTTCACTCGTTTGTGTGCGTGTGGGTTTTTTTTTCTCTTTTGCTACATGTGGGAGAGATGAAAAACAATAAACTTTATTTTTAGGCTGTGAGAGTTTGTCCCGGCATTCTCATAATCAGTTTGGTTGCCCTCACTTTCTTTTCAATATTTCGTACCAAACTGACAGAGGAATAGTTCCACAATACATGCACACAAGTACACAGATATTATTTGTCCCGTTTTCAATTTTTTTAAGTGTTTTTGTTTGTGTTATAAAAAGGATTTCCGTTCGTTTCTTCTTGTGTGTGTTTTTCTTTTCTCTTTTTTTTCCTGTTAAAGTTGAGTTTGTCAACAGATGTTTGTTTTATTTCATTTAATTTTATGTTGTTGCCGTTTTTTACTCTTGTGGGGCTTTCTTGTGTGAGTTGTTTCTGTTATTTGTTTTTAGTTTTACTCTCCTTAGAATTTCAAAAATCATCATCTACTGCTACAGCCGTCATCTCAACGACAAATATACAATTTACTACACCATAGACATGTTATGTTTATTTAAGTATGTGGCAAGTGTTACGTTTTTGGTGTATTTTGAACGAGGGTTGATGCCATTATTGTTTCTTGGGCACGGGCATTCTTTTTTTTATGTTGGACCAGCACTCAGGAGATGACCCCTACACATGCGATACAAGGAAATGACAGGAGGTAAAACTTCACTTTCTTAGAACTCTACTTTTGTACGTTCTTTGTTTTATAGCAAATCAAGGAAATGTATTAAATTGTGAAGCTTCGTTTTCAGTAGCCATTTTTAGTAATTATTTTACTTCGCCGGTGCTACCGACAAAGGATGGCGTTCTGATGTGCCTGTGGATTCTGTACAGCTGAAGACGTTACTGTTCAGTGACTAGTGACTATGCCTTTGCCACTGAAACCTTCTGACAACAACTGACACAAAGTCACACACACAAATGCACATCAGAAAAAATGCGAGATGTTTTTATGAGTCTGAAACTGGGGTTGAACCCAGGAAAAAGTTTTCGTTTTGTAGTCAACGTGCAGACTACTTCGACCATCGCCACCCTCTAACTTGGAGCGAATGGAAATAGTTTGCAACTCACAAAATGTTTAATAAACAAATTTCGATTTGAAACTTTCTTGTAAAGGAAATATATGTTTAAGAATATTCCAGTCGGCGTTTGACAAAGCCTATGAAGCGCTCTTTATTCAAAAAATTTTTAGAAAATCTGTATTAACAGAGACGGTTTTGCAAGCGTATTATAGGTATGTACAAAACAAGAGTGTCATTAATAATAGAAACGCAAGATGTAAAATACCACAAATTATAATTAATAGAAAATAATAAACCATAACAATCCTCGGAAGAGCACATAGTGCCACACACATATGTATATTTAAATGTACATGCACATACACATTATTATAACACATACACGTAGTTACGTGCAGCATACGTTTTTGTAGAATTTTTCCATTTTCTTCTACTTGAACATTGTTAAATGTATGCAAATTATATTGAAAAGTTCCTTTTTCATTTCTTTTCGCTCTATACAAATACATGCTTGCACACAAATAACTGAAAGTGAATACATACTCTGCATACACTTGTACATCTACTTCTGTCTATATTTGTGTTTTATAACTTTCATATAAAAGAAAATGACTTTTTAATTTAATTACAAAATGATTAGTTTTACATTCACAAAAGATTATGCTTCAGAAACTTTTTTTTTGCCTCACAAAGATGTTTAAGATGTTTTTTTTGAGCACTGTGTGATATTTTCTTACGTTTTTCTTATAGCATTTGTTTTCGCACACAAATTTAAGAAATCTAGGGAACGAATGAATGAATGTACAATATTTACCAATGAAAAGGAAAATTTGTAATTTATATAAAACCTCAAAGCGATTCTGCAAAATAGCTGAATGGAATAAATTTTATTTTTAAGTTGGCAAATTTTAAATCGTATAATAAAATTTCAATCGGCATCATGTTGCAAAACAAAGTAGGAGTTTAAAAATTTCATCTAATGACAGGGAAAAAGTTTTAATGTGATTACTTTAACTGTGCTTTCGTGAATTGCTGTAATATATGCATTAAAACTTTATTTATTTAATTTGCTTTTTTTTTTTTTTGAGAAAGTGTTTTGAAATATAATCTTTGGAAATTTTTTAGCAGTTTTTTTTCATATGTTTATGAAGATTTTTTTCATAATATTAACTTTATGCCATTTGAAGGCTTTCAATTTAAAGAAATAACTTTAATAATAATGGTCCTATGTTCATTCTTATTGCAAGAAATATCGCGTAGATGGATGAATAAAAGGACATTTTCATTAAATATTAAATTAGAAAGATGATTAAAAAATCACTTTTAAATAAGAATAAACATTATTTTGAACAAATTTTCAGTAGCTTAATTAATAATTTATTGTTAAATAAGTTATCTTTAACTGAATATTTATGAAAATAGTTTAAAACTTGTTTATTTTTCCAATATCACAAAACTTTAAATCAAAATAGCGACCAAATTGTTGTTTACTTCGAAAATCAAAGCAACCAAACTTTTTTTTAACAAGTATATCTCAATGTAACTCTCTGAATAACACTGAAAAACAGCATGTCTGTTGCATGAAATTTTTTACATGAATCTGAATAGTTTTTCCACGCTGATTTCAAAAATATAAGCCGTTTTCATGTAGCAGCTCTAGTTTTGGAGTTATGAAGTGACACGATTTTTCATTGAAAATGCACATAGTTTAAGTTTAAAAAATTTATTAAATATATTTATTCTGCATAAAATTTCCTTTTTTTGGATTTTCTAGAGTGAGATATTATATGAGTACTATTTTGAATGCTCCAACAATAATCAGCCATCATATATTCATTCCAGTGCCCCTGATACCTCTCCTCCATAGTGCGAATATCCTGGTGAAAGCGCTCTCCTTGTTCCTCGCTTAGGTCACCGAGATTTTCAGGAAAATAGTCTAGATGGCTGTGAAGATAGTAAAGCTTAATACTCATGTTGCATCCAAGCCGCTGGAAGTGTATCAGCAACTGTTCAACGTGCTGAATGTAGCCGTCACATTTCCTATTGCCCAAAAAATTCCTCACTACCCAAACAAACTCTTCCCATGCACATTTCTCGACAGCTGTCATATGGTTGATGAAAATTTTATCATCTATCAACTTTCTGATTTGTGGGCCATCGAAAATACCACCTTTGATTTTCTCACTACTCAATTTTGGAAACACTTTTACAATGTATTTGAAACATTCTCCATCTTTGTTAAGAGCTTTTACGAACTGTTTTACCAACCCCAGTTTTATATGCAAAGTAGGCAATATAATTCGGTCTCTGGATACTAGTGAAACATTAATTACATTTTGCTTACCGGGAATCAAAGCCTCCCTAGAAGGCCAGTCTCTTTTCATCCAGTGCTCAGCTTAAGCTCGGCTGTCCCATAAGCATAGGAAACAGGGATATGTTGTGTAGCCACTTTGTTGGCCCAGGAGAAAATTTACCATTTTCAAATCAACACATACAACCCAGTTATGTTCCTTGTACTTGATTTTGTCGAGAACTAAAGATATTGTAGGATATTCTTCTTTAACCTTTGTAGAATGAGCAATAGGTAAGGAACCAAGTTCGTTACCATTATGTAAAAGTATACATTTCAAACTTCGTTTTGACGAATCAATGAACAACCGCCACTGATTTGGATTATACTCTTTTAATCCCATTGCAGTCATTAGGCCCGGAGTACAAAACACAAAATTATCTTTTTGAGTAAAGAAAGGAAGTAAATCCTTTTCCCTGTTACGGTAGTACGATATCTTCGTTCCTCTGGTCAACAAATTTCTTTCTTTCAATCGGGAAGCTAAAATTTCTGATGCCGTTTTAGAAAGTTCAAGGTCCCTGATCAAGTCATTTAGATCTTGATTTAGTGGTCGTGGACTACCGTAGCAATCAGAATCACTGTAGCTACCACTGTCGTCGTTTTCGGTTTGTCCGCTGCACTGGTCTGCATTTTACGAAGATGTACATGGGTGCTGTGGTGTTGATGTGTCACTAATACTCAAGACTGGTCTTATGGTAGATTTTAAGTTTGGATATATCCACTTACAGCAATTTTTATGGTTTATTCCTTTGATTTTCGTTACACAGAAATAACAGTCGTCATGATGGTTGGATGGTTCACGCCAAATCATAGGAGCTTTGTATTTAAAAGTGGGTCTTTTTTGTTTGCCCACAGTCGCAAAGATTCAACACATGTTTTACATACCAAACTTGGTATCCAAGGTTTACCCAAGTAGTCCAAGTATGCCTTTTTCACAAAGTCCGACATATTTAAACAAAATTTTTGAAACATATATTCTCCACAAATTACACAAAAACAATCAGGATTATTTAAACACGTCCTTCTTGAGGAAGACATACTGAAATTTATAAAGGAACTAGTTAAGTTACACCGCTATTGATAGAAACTATCGACTACTTATGTAAATTTAAGACGGTACCTGTATCTCACTAACTAGAGCTGCTACAAAAAATCTGAGGGTAGATTTGAAATCAACGCACCCAAATTAGTAAACAACAGTGGAAAAACTTTATGCAACAAAAAAGAAGTTTTATTTTGTTTTTCTGTGTAATGTAAACAGTATTTAATAAAGAAACAATACGATTAAAAATTAAAATTTTTTAATAATGTGTTTTTAAAAATTTTTTTGAGTAAATTAAATACATTTAAAATAATTCACCTCATGCAATTTTTTGCCATTGAATGACCTGGCAATACTACATTTTGGTAACATTGAAATATTGACATTTTTAAAATCTTATTCGAAAGCAAGTTTGAAAGTTGGAAATCGTGTGATTTTTAGAACACCAAATTAGCATTTATTCGGTTTTGAGAAATCACTCGTTTTTTAAATCGGCTCGGTTTACAGAACAGGGGGATTATCTTAATTCGATGGGTGTTGCTTCTCTCTGCAAATATATTTTTCTTAATAGTCCTTCTTTCCTTAGAATACAGCTGCATGCAAAGGTTTAATTGGCCCTTAATGAAAGCCAGCAATTTGTTATACGTATGTATGTTTGACTTTTGCCGGAAGTTTAAACATAAAACAATCAATTATTTTTAATTTATGTATATATTTGTTTTTTATTTTTTTTTTTCTAAATTGCTAGCCGTGCCTTACAAACTTTTTACATTCTCTTATTTTCGCAAATTTTTATCTTTCAGTAAAATTTCTCTATTTATTGTGAAAGCAATTTAAAATTTTAAATACTTCCAGATAAATTTTCACAGACTGCTTACATTTCTTGGCAATGAAGTGATAATAACTTTATTGATCTTTTAGAAAATACTTAAATAAGTGTTTAGCAAAGAAAAAAAGTCTTAACTTGGCTATAAAATATTACAATTGGCACTTTTAAAATCTCACACAGACTCACTTGCAGACAGCAAGCAAGCGAACAAACAAACACACACACATATACACAAAAGCAGGGAATATAAGAAGAGTTCTGCAATAAATTTCGGTTGTTAACTTAAGTAAGTTATTACCTGACTGCACAATTTTAGCATTAAATTTCAAATCAAAGGAATCTTTTTTCTATTTCCATTTTATCCTCTCTCTCTCTCTCTGTCACTGCATCTATCTCTCTCTTTTTCTTTTAACTTCCCTACATTCTTTAGTTTAATGCCAAAGTATCTTCTATACGAGTATTATTTTTATTTAATTTTTTTGTTTTGCACTCTTTGATGGAGTTTGTTCTAGCATGAAGTCTTTTGATAATGCTGGCGTATAATCAACAGTAAAATGTCAACAACATTGAGAAATGTCTAATGCATTTTTTGTGGATAATAAATATGAAGAGCTAAATTCGAAATATAAAGGAAAAATATACTTTTCATTTTCCTTTGCAACGAGGGCTGTGAAATGCAAAAATAAACTTGAGCGTATCTAAGGAAATATTTAGTAAATATTTGGAAGGTTGAATCCATTTCAGATAAATATTTCAAAGACACAAACACTTTTAAATAAAAAACTTAAAAATTTTTACACATTTTGTATTTATGTATATTCTTTTAAAGAACATACAAAATAGGTTAATTTAAAAATATTTCGTAAAAAGAATAGCTTGTAGAAATTCGTAATATGTGCAATAAAGATTTTTCAAAACTAGCTGCCCTATTCATAAAAATTAAATTTGATGTATTAAAGCTTTAATAAACCAATTTCCAGACAAAATTAGATTTTTAAACATTTTACAAGCCAACTATATTTTTATTCTGCCAGTAGGTCTGCGGAAAAAGTCTGCAGTAATTTTAACAAATCTGAGAAATGCATCTAACGATTATGTATATACGAAGGCTGTTTGAGAACTCCGTGACTATTTGAATAACATTTTTTTCGGCCAATAAGCGTTTCATTTTCAATATAATCTTCTTTTAGACGAACACATTTAGCACAGCCTCTTTGCAATTTTTTTAGTCCTGCCAAGTAAGAGATTTATCAAGTCCCTGAAAACAGACGTTTGTTTCGGTTATGACGTCTTCATGCGACCCCAATCGCTTAAGACCCAGTCATTTCTTAAGGTTTGCAGAGAGGAAATAGTCGCAGGGGCGAAATCTGGAGAATATTCTGAATACAGTAGCAGTTCGTATGTTTATGAATTTTTGCCATACTGACTACAGACGTGTGCACTCGTGCATTGTCTTGATGAAACAGTACCTTTTCCCGTCAATATCAAAACTGACTAAAAGCTCTGAATAATATTGGCCTGTGATCGTTCAACACAAACTGAATGACGCAGCTTGCTCAAAATTTGACAGTAATCTTTTTTTTATCTTGGACCAACACTCAGAAGATGAACCTTAACTAGAGAAAAGAGATAGTAGGAGAAATGATAGGAGGTGTTAGCTTCACTATCTTACAACTCTGCTTTTGTACGTTATTTCTTTTTATAGCAGTGTTCTGACGTCTGTGAGGTCAAGGAGACGTACATATTAAACTCTTGAAGTTTCGTTTTTTAATACCCATTTTTAGCGATTATTTTTGCTTCCCTGATACTACCGACGAAGGAGGGCGCTCTGATGTGATTGTGGGATTGCTATCAGCTGAAGCCGGTATTGTTCAGTGACCAGTGACTATGCCTTCCTCATTCAAACCTTCCAACAACAACTGACACCAAGACACATTAATGCACATAAAAAAAATGCGAGATGTTTTTATGATTTAGTCTGAAACTGGCGTCGAACTCAGGAAATTTTTGGTTTTGTAATCAACGTGTAGACTACTTCAGCCATCGCCACTTTTTGTCTTTTTAGTAGTTGCCTTTTGATGGTAAAAGTGTTACATTTAAAGTTACTGTGAGGGAAATTTAAAAAGTCACGGACTTACCAAATAGTCCTCGTAGTTCATTTCATAAGGAAAGCGGTAACCTTGATGTTTTAATCTGAACTTTGTAAGAGGCGGTTTAATGCAGGAAAAATACGGGCTGGTTTTTTTCACAATTTTTATTTGGAAACGCAGAATCGCTTTACCATTTCTTAACCTCCGGTCTTGACGAGACATAAGTTTGGCAATTTCATAATTTTCAAATTTATTGTCGAAAACCAAATGTCAACGTGTGGACCGATTGTGCTACTGTTTGAAAATCTATTAGGCAATAATTTCTTCAATGTACGGCTGATTAAGCCATACCTTGTCAAATTAAACGTCATTTCTTAGGCGTTTAGTTTTTCTCGCAACAAGTTTATAAATCAAAAACATAAAAATATTTTTACTTTTTGACATATTAATTTTTAAAAATATGAATCTGCTGAACCCACAACTAATAATGAAAATTCTTCATGAAAGTTTTCTCAACAAGCATATGGGCTGTATATTTATTCATCAATATATTTAATTTTTAGTTTCATAAATCCTTATTCGCTAGTAAAATCATAAGCTCGATGCAATTCATCAGAACAGTATTTGGCATGACAACATATTCACATATAGTAAAGCACAAAATACATATTCGATTGCAGTGAATTTATTTTATTATATAAAATATAAACTTTACATATCGTTACCGTAATATGGAAAGGCCCTACATTTTATTTTTATTAATTTTTGAATAATAAAAAAAATGAGAATGAGATTTTAATAAAAAAATGGTGACTAAAATGTAATCGCGACAACAAAACATAAATTCTAACAGTGTAAAATAAACGCTGGTTAGGGCCTTTCTATATTAAGGTAATACTACGAATATGTACGTAAAGTAACGTACGCATGTATGTGTTTAAATGTAGGTGCATACAAAGTGGAGTGGAAACGTTAAATATTCAAAATTCCATATAATTGACCAATTTACAAAAAAAAAAAAAAGTTTTAAAACTAATTTTTCGCTTCGTGATTACAGAGTTACTTTTGATATGGAAAAACATTTTTAAAAGTGAAAATAAATAATAACACGAATTGATTTACACGTTATTTGCTTGTTACTGGTTGAATATCAGCCGTTTTATGTAACAGTTTAGAGAAGGCAACGCAAAAAAAATTCTTTTGTTAAATTTTAAGCTTCACAAAAGATTTAAAAGTTTTTTACCTCATACTTTGGTTTATTATTTATTTATTTATTGGAAAATCGTTTCTGTTAAGTCAGCTTTATTGCTTGCAAAGCTGTGAGTAGCAACCTGAATGCATTCTATCGTGTTAATATGTTTTGTTTTTCTTTTTTAACTTAAAATAAGCAGTTTTTAAAAGGCTTTTGGCTATTGGTTATTTGGAATGAAGAGCGAAATAAGTTGTATTCAGTTTAGTCGCTTATCACATACCGATTGCCATAATTCATACCAGAATTGGTAAAAATTGTCATGAGAAAGGAGCGCTATGAAATAAACATTTTATATATGCAGAATTATTGGTAAATAAATTTAAAAGTTATTTATTATTGGCTGGGCGTTTAAAAAAAGTTGGAATACTTTTATTTTGCAGGTGCTTCATCCAACCATTCAAACTATTCCAGCAAAAAATACACATGCAAAAGAAATGGTTAATGCTTGGGTTCTATTGCAAATGAACTAGTTCAACGTAGCTGAAGAACGCATGATTTTAACACAGGGCGAACAGGGTCATTGGCGAACATGTGTTAACATTTAACAAAACAGCTCGTCATTTAAATGAGTGCTTACATTCATTGAATGTTTCAAAGTTCGGTTACATTTTAGCTTCCATTAATGGGTGTCTGTAACACATTTAAAAATTTCTTTAAATTATAATTGTTCATGTGAGTTAATCGGCAGAGTTGAATGTGATGGCCATGACTTCAAAAGTGATAATCTTTTTAACATTTACGATGACATTAAAAACGAATTCAGATAAAGAAGTGCTTGCAAAGTCATGAAAATACAAATTCATAGTGAACGCATTCACTTAATTTTTTGCTGGGATAGTTTAACTAAGTCAACCAGTTATTGGCCATGCACATTAATATATGAAATGTAATTGAAGCTTGGGAATTATGGTGGTAAATGTGTTATTGTTAACTGAAGTTATGATGGGATTGGTGACTTGTTCCCTTTGATTCCCTTTGCAACGGGAAGTAATTTCGTTACGAAGAGCATTACATCAACTCACATCACCGAATATACTGATCATGAGTTTTGCCGTCCTTGCTTAAAGTCCTTAAATGATAAATGGCATCTAAGTATTGAACATTTCGTAAATGTGCAATCAATTTGCTCTACAAATGTAAACTTTGTTATGGTTATCTAAATTATTCCTGTACCCGCGTAATGGGCAATTCTTATTGCAGTTTTATTACATAAACGCTGTTAGTTCTTACACTAACACAAAAAACAATGTGTGGGAATTCGAACTTTACGTTCTTAATTTCTCTACCTGTGATGCGACACAAATATGCATCTGCAAAAGGAAAAAGTGTAAAGCGAAGCATGAATTGTGTTTTCCAACGGCAGTTGTGTCATAAGATTTTGTTTGGAAAATAATTTCACATTAGTATTTTCGATATTAATTTTCTCTTCTATTGAAGCTTTTGAAAACATTTCCCTCATGGTCGTAGTGTATTTCATGCTCGTCCTTGACTGACTGTTTGCCATGATTTATAACATATAACTGCACTGTTTTTCTTTTTTTATTATTATTATTATTATTAAATTTCCAAAAGTATCTGATTGAATTTTATCGATTCTTAATGTTGCATTGCATGGCGTCTTTGTTGCTTTTGTGAGTGTATGTGTGACGATGGGGTAAGTCCTTGCACGGTTAACGGAAAGTCTTGTATGTATTCTTTTTTCAATTTTTTATTATTATTATTATTGTTATTATTACTATTGCTATTTTGTTGGTATTATTGTTGTATTGCTGCTTAAATATGTATGTGATTTCCACTTGGAAGAAATTTCCTTTTTTTTTTTTTTTGGTTTGGAAATCCTTGGAATTCAATCTGTAAAATTTATTCTTAATTTTCACAAAATGTTTTTTGTTCTTTTTTTTTGGTTTACACTTGACTGAATTTTGCCTTCGAAATGCTTTTATGGATTTTACCCATATCGATGCCTAAAGTTAACTTAAGCACCACGAGTACAACTAGATTCACATCTAGCATCAACGACTGACTGTGTAAATGTGTGGGTGGAATTTATTGCAAAGGCTTTGGCAATGATTTATGTATTTAGAAGAACCTTTGGTTTCGCGTTGTTGCTTTCTTTATGTTAAATTTTATTTCTACATTGCAAATTGCATGGTATGTGCAAGTTTATTTAATAAAGTGGAATAAAAATGTTTATAATTCTATTGGTATGTCTTATAAAATGTGGCAATGATGCTCTCTACTCAAATCCACTAACTCGTCACTTTCTTAATTGTTATTCATTTAGGAAAGAATAACACTTCTCCATACATAATCATCAGCCGCTGGTGATCATTAAGTTTCTTATTTGAAAAATTGTGAGAACAAATGTTTTGTTTCCATGATTTGCCAATATTTTTATAAACAACAAATTCTTTGCGTTGTATAATATTTCAAAGAATTAATTTCCAATTTTCTCTATCAACTTTGATACTTGAATAAATTAGAAATACTTTGAAAATATAGAAAATTTTAGTTAAACATTTAAATCGCCACTCATGCAACCGAATGAGCACTGCTTTTCAAGTGAATTATTATGCTATGGGCTTAAATCCGGTCAAGAGTGTGTGGATTCAAGTAAACATCATCAGGTTTTGCTGCCCTCAAAAGCAACGGCTAAAACAATTGCGCTGGAAAAACTAAACATCGGCTTAAGGGATTTTTCCGTTATTCTATGGTAGACAGTGTTCGGTCAAAGTCAAAAACCAAATGAACACAAGTGCAACAACATGATGTTTATGTGTGTATACACTTGTCCATACCCTGCAGAAGCTTAAGCTTTAATTGTCTAAAATCTACTAGTGCAATTCTAGATAAGGATATCACTAGTGCTACCGGGGTTAGAGTTTTTATAAAAAAAAAAACACTAGCGCTGATAAGCATTGGCCCTTGAAATAGTTCAATAGAAGCACTTGAAGATTGAAGGAATTTTTGTCTAATTAGACAACGTTCGGCTTTGCGTGTCTTAATACACATAACAATATACTTCTGGAATTGGATCTCTGAAATTTCTCAAGTTGAATTAAAATACAGAATTGAATCAAAGCATTAACAACTAAAAACTGCGGGTGGCGATGGCTGCAGTAGTCTGCACGTTAACTACAATACCCAAACTGACATGGGTTCAACCCCAGTTTGAGACAAAAATTATAACAAAAAACTCGCATTTTTCAGATGTGCATTAGTGTGTCTTTGTGTGTCAGTTGTTGTCGAAAGGTTTCAGTGGCGAAGGCATAGTCACTGGTCACTGAACAATATTGGCTTCAGCTGATAGCAATCCACAATCACATCAGAACGCCCTCCTTCGTCGGTATTGTGTAGCATCGGCGAAGTAAAATAATAATAAAAATGGCTACTAAACCGAAGCTTCAGCACTGCTATAAAGAACGTGCAAAAGCAGAGCTGTAAAATAATTAATTAAGCTTCACCTCCTGTCGTTTCTCTAATTTTCCCTTTCCTATAGTTCCAGCACAAGGCATCGGAAGTGTAGGGGTGCTGGTCCCAGATAAAAAATAAAAGAAAAAGCTGGTCCAATAAACACGCACGATGTTAATTGTAAATAAAACAGAAAATTTACAGAAAATTATCTAAATGTTGTTTATTATGATAGAAGCATCTATGACAATTATATGTAAAACAAAATATCGGGCAACTACTCGCCACGACTTCGGTAGCCTGCCTCTATACGATGCTCGATATTTTCATTGACTCTGAGACATAACTGAGGTTCAATGTCGTTAATGTGACGAATAATCTAATAGTATAGCTCTTGAATTGTTCTTGGCTTATGGACGTACACTTTTTTTTTAATATCCCCAAAGAAAGAAGTCCAACAGTGTCAATTCACATGATCGTGATGGCCAATTAATATCGCCACTTCGTAGGATAACAAGGCCATTGAATTTCTCGCCCAAAAAAGCCATTGTTTCGTTGGCCGTGTGTCAAGAGTCACCATCCTGTTGCAACCACATATCTTCCAGGACCATATCCTCAATTTCCGTTATCATCTCGAGAAAGCGAACGCTATTCACGGCGTTTAAGGGCCGCCAACCCATAAACACCGGGGCGAGCATGCACAGGTGTTTTCACATTTCCTACAGACGCGATTTACTGAAATTTACGATAGTGGGCACATTTGGTTTAAATTGCTGACCAAAAAAATCACGTAGTGCACGAAAAGCATTTTGATTTGAACGTTCATTTTTGTAAAAGGCTTCAGCAATCTTAACGATCTGCTCAATTGTGTACCTCTCAATGGTTGAATTTGTCAAGCAATGAAACAAAGAAATTTCAAATTAGGTTGGGGAAAAAACTGGACGTTAAGGTGTGACTCACAATTAACATCAGGTATTATGGTTGGACCACCCTTTATAATGCTGTATAATAGAATACTGGTATGTTTCGAACCAATGATCCTAGAGATTTTGCAAGCACCCTCAATGCTAATTTTATAGGAAAGAGAACTAGTACTGGTGATTTTTGCACTGGTGAAATAGTAGTGAGCTACTAGTTTCATCTCCTGCAGGGTATATATATATATATATATAAGTATATGGATTTCCTAGATTATAAAGTGTATACGGACTGTGACTGCTGCACATAAGTTTGCTCTCATAAATGGTTGTACAAAATATATGATGGTTGTACTCGTATTTTTAAAAATGGCAAATGCATTTCGCAAAGGTGGAAGAAAATACAAAAATTAAAAATGTTTTGTTTATGCACATGTAGTTGCACTTTCGAATTGGTATACTGTTTTTTCCTTTTTCGTTTTAGTTTTCCTAGACTTACAAACTTCCTTATGGGAATCTCAATGTGTGTTGAAGCTCTTGCATACAGTCGGCAATATTTGTTAATGGGTACCCAACAAAAAAAACTTCCAAAAGAAATAGTTAAAGCATGGGTTCTATTGCCAATGAACTGATTCAAATTGAGTGAAGAACACGTGATTTTAACACAGGAGTATAATTGGCGAGCATGTCTTCACATTTAACAAAAGAGATCGTCATTTGAATGAGTACCTGGAACCAATGAATGTTCCATGATTTGCTTACACTTTAACATGGATTAATGAGACCCTGTAACACATTTAAAATTACAACTGCGCAGTTGGTCATATGAATTAATCCGCAGAGTTGCATCTGTTTTCCATGAGTTTAAAACTAATAATCTTGTTAAAATTTAAGATGCCATTAAAAAGGAATTCAGATAAAGAAATGCTTAAGAAGTCATGAAAATACCAATTAATTTTTTATTGCGGGTAATTAAGATTAAGGACAACTTTTATAACAAAAAGGAAAATAACATAATTAAAGGTACGGTCACATATGGCAAATCTATGCCCAAAAGAACGTAACCACTAAATTCTGTAAAATTTTTTATTATTTAAAAATACTTTTGATTTGAAACAGGTGTTTATCTTAAATAAAACAAACAAATATTACTGCAATCCTTTTTGACTTTTACATCGCATCAAATATTAACTAATAAGTTGCCGAAAACAGTGGTTACGTTTTTTTTTTTGGCAAAAATTTGCCAAATGTGACCGCACCTTAAGTATAATAATTTTGCTAGAAAACTGCAGAGTTTCTTGAGGATGCTTTATCAATTTGGAGCGAACGAAATATTGAAAATTAGTTAAAAGAATTTATTTATTTTTGTTTTTTTTTCTTTTTATAAAAACTATTGATGTTGCTTTTGAACGGAAAGTGCATTCATTGTATATCTTGCCTTATTTTCCTCTGTCCATTTATTATATTTTCACTTTATAATTCCGACATGAAGACTTTTTGAGTCATTTTGAAATACTTTTAATAAATAAAGCAAAAAAGTGCAATATACTTTTCAAGAATCGAAATCACTATTAATTAAATATTTATAACTATAAAATATTGTACAATGTCACTTGTTAATCAAAAGAAAATCAAATTTTACACAAAAAAAAATATTCAAAGACATTGTTTAACAGCACAGTAATGCACTTCTATCGAAAATCAAATATTTTTTAAATTCTCTTTGGATTATGAATAAATATTCTGCATATGGGAGATACAGGGTGGCACAAAAGGAGCTATATGGTTTGAATTCTTTATAACTTTTTTAATTATTATTTTTTCTTTGTTGTTGCATTTTGTGGAGAAGACTTGGGGAATTAATTATGAAACATTCGAAATGAAATCATGGCCATTACACCCGAAATTTTGCGAAAAGTTATGGAAAATATGCTAAAAAAAAGAACATATGTGCGAAGCAGGAAATGGACATCACTTACAGGATATCATTTTTCAAAGCTAATTGCAAAAAATTACCCAATAATATACTGTATTTAAAAAAAAAAAATTATAATAATCGCATAAATAAAAAAGTTATAAACCATTTAAACCATATAGCTCCTTTTGTGCCACCCTGTAGTAAATAGAATGTGTAAATTCTTTCTTCATTATAGGTACGGCATGTTTTCAAGGAGCCTAATGTTAAATAAAATTAAGTGAATATGATTTTGAAAAAAAAACAAAACTAAATCTACCGAAATGGATTCTATTAATAATATTGAAAAGAGAAAACAGTATACAAAAGTCATAGAAGATGTTGGCTCCTGACATACGTATTTTAAATAAAACAAAAGTAAGATTTAATCAAATCATAGCATAGTTTGGTTTGTCGTAATAATGTCAATTCTTCAATTTCAATAAAAAAGTCCACAAAATAGTAAAAAAAAATTCAAGCTGGACAGGGACACACACTTCAGTGCTGGAAAGGTTGCATTCATATGAATTGATTTCACGCTTGTACGGATTGAAAATTTCCTTCAACAACGACATCATAATATACGTTGCATATTTCTTGGAAAATGTTCTGAAATATTCTTAAACCGATTCATGATGAACAACTATTTCCAGACCTTTAATGGAATTTCACGCAGGGTATAGATTCATTTGAATTAACAACTTGCAACAATCGCCCATAAATACCAACAGAAATGCTTCTCTTCCAACTATAATTCCACACTATTGTATTGTAAAGAATAACGTAGTAATTCTTGTTGTTATCTGTGGCAATTGTTTGTTTATGTGGAAAGTGTTGTTTGCATTGTTTTTCTTCAATTGTTTTGAAATACGTGTTCAATGCAAAGGTATCGAAACTAACAAATATTTAAGTAACGAGTATGAAACGGCATCCAGTGCATGTCACACAGAAGAAAATAATTTTGATATGCTATTTGAATACGAAATGAAATGCAATAATATATATCGTGACCTTAATATAGAAAGGCCCTACTTTACAATTTACTCAACAGGATAAGCAAAAATTGTCACAACAATTAAAGTATTGCAGTGACAACTATTTTCCTAAGTTAGTTTCACTTTAAATTTTCTTAGCTGTTAGGAGCATATGAATTTCCTTTTATACTGTTATCCATATGAAAATATAGAAAACCCCGATTAAAAAAGAAGAACAAGTTAAGGTTTTTCTCTATTATAGTGACGATATGTATGTATAAATTTCTTTTTTCAACTATGACTTACTTATGAGAGTTTTCAATCAATTGGGATTACTTTCAATATTATCGCTTGGTTCTAAGAGAATATTGTTTCAATTAACTTCTTAAAATATGTCTAAACGTTACAAACTGTGTAAAAATTTTAAATTAATCGATTTAGGCCCATTATTATAACTTGCCGATAGCTAAAGTTGGGATGCTATCGGACAAATAATTAGTTTTTCGTTATTACAAGTTGAGTTTAACCTAATGTGACCGATAAGCTAACGGAAAGTTCATCCTACATGTAACTTTTAAAGTGGAGTAAAGCATTTGAATTATTTTATGCACTTTAAATATGGCAACTTGGAAAGTATAAATGTATACAAATTAATTTTTAAATAAAGAATAAAATAATACGTTGTCGTTGCCAGTAGCTTTTTTTGTTTGTCAAAAGTAGTCGGTATTTATTCTGGTACTGCCTTATTTTTAAAAATATTAATTTTATTTTATCGAACAGTTGTAATAATGAAAACAAGTTAAAGGTCACTTTATTACTCATTTTACCTAAAGTTAATTTTAGCTATCAGTAACTTTATTGCTTAGTTGTAATAATGCCCCTTAATCGTTAATCAAAAATAGTCGAATTTAAATTAATCGTTCCAACGATTAACCGTAAATCATATGAATTTCATGTATTTCACATGAATTTTTTTTTTTTGTATCTTGGACCAGCACTCAGGAGATGACCCCTACACATGCGGTGCATTGTGCTGGAACTATAGGAAAAGGATTGTAGGAGAAATGATAGGAGGTAAAGCTTCACTATGTTACAACACTGCTTTTTGCAATTTATTTGTTTTTATATCATTGTTGTAGCGTCTCTGATATCAAGGAGACGTATTAAATTTTGAAGCTTCGGTTTTAGTAGCCATTTTTAGTAATTATTTTATTTCGCCGGTGCTACACAATACCGACGAAAGATGGCGTTCTGATATGCCTGTGGATTCTGTACAGCTGACGACGTTATTGTTCAGTGACCAGTGACTATGCCTTCGCCACTGAAACCTTCTGACAACAACTGACACAAAGCCAGACAAATGCACATCAGAAAAAATGCGAGATATTTTTATGAGTCTGAAACTGCTCGTACAAGATAAAAAACGATTAAGCTGATAACTTGTTGTTAAACTTACGTATTTTTAACCTTTTAATAAAAAAAGTTCCCAGAATAAATTAATTTACAAATATCATCTTTGTGTAATTGTCGCCTACAGGGAGTGATTCACATCGGAAGTCGGCAATAAATAATAAACGAATATGAAACTCTTTGACAGTTCGCCTAGAATTTATTTTCCTTTGTTTACCACCACAGCGAGGAAAAAGAAGCAAAAATTTACACTACATGATGCTTCAACGTTTGAACATCACATGGGGTGCACAAGTCAGTGAAAAAGTTAAACATAATTTGATTTTTTTAATTTTCCTTCAAATTTATTTATTTGTTCATATACTGCATTAATTTTTTTCTTATCTCGGACCAGCACTCAGGGGATGACCCCTACACATTCGATATATTGTGCTGGAACTAAAAAATTATGTTTTGGAAAGTAGCAGTGGTATAGGGCGTAGTGTTTATGGATATTTCATTTGAATTTTCTCACGTCAAAAGTGACAACGAAGACCTTGACGGAGAATTTATTCCACATACGCCATGTTCGCCCGAAAAATGAGTAATTGAAAAAAATTGCAGTAACCAGTAAAATTTTACTAATTCTTTAGCAATTTTAATATTTTTTTTCAATATTTTAAAATATTTTTTCAATGCTAGAAGCTTTAGTCGAAGAAAATATAAAATTGCCGTAATTTTCAAATCTGTTTCATTCGCTTTTTATCAAATAAGGATCGCCTTTGGTAGCATTCCTCAGTTTTTGAGTGCTGCTCTTGTGATAGCAAACACTTCAAATTTGAATGGCAGTAAGAAGCAAATAAATAGCGGCATGTATTGAAAATGTATTGCTCACAAGTGTAACAACCATTGTGTAATTAAAAAAGGTGTATAACGCCTCCCAATATATATTCAGCTGTGAGTCCATTAAAAAAAAATTAATTAATTAAGACTAAGTAGTTTAAATCTACCCCTTCTCCTTTGTGCCACTATCTACAAACATATTACTTTCTATTAACAATTACGTTTTACTAACTTTCGAGTAATTAATAGCCAAACTTTAAGTATACATTTTGTTTAGTTTCTTTTCATTTGCACAATTAGAGTTGCCGAAATAAAGTTTTAAAGTAAATGCGCAAAATGTCATAAATTAAAAAATTTTACTTTAAAAATTTTATTGTTTCAAATAGTTTTTACTGAAAAACTATGAAAAGTTTATTGAAAATCATTTTACATTTTCTGTAACCTTTACATATCGATCGGTTACATATTTACGTTTTTTAAGTCAAAAAATTCCACTTTTCTGCCTGTGCGTGAATATGTGATGTAGATATTTCGAAATTGGATACCTCTATTTGCATTTCAAAATGTTTTTGATCTCTATTGTTGAATATACATCTCAGAATTCTTTCATTCTGTTACCATATTAAATGGACATGACTTGTTGATAGAAAATATTAGAACTTGTTTTAACGCTCAAGATCCATTCCCCTGATAAATGTTCTGCATTCTATTCTCTTCCCTCCAGTGTAATATTTCAACATCACCATTCATTTGAAATATACGGCTGTGCTCTTAGAAATATGATTTGGTATTTATGTTTCTTTCCTTCAATTATAAACTCATTCAGCCATTCCATTCATCTATTGGCAATCCTATTTATCTTCAGCATAAGTTTTCTTTTCTGTTCGTTTATCTGACGCTCTTGAGTGTGATGAAGACATATGAATGTAATATATAAAGTGAATTTCCTGCTAAGTGACTATTTCTTATTTGGAAATTCAACAATTTTTCTTCTCAAGAAACATTTTTTCGCTGTGGAAATTTTATTTTGTAAGTGTACGCGTACGTATGTATGTATGTTTGTGTTAAGTATTTGCGTTTAATTTTGCTGTTTTCAAAGGAATGAAAGCAAAAACTAAAAGAAATATTTTCCCAACTGATAGTTAAGCAAACGTTTGTTTTAAAAGTCTTATTTTCATCCATGAATTGGTGTGGATGAGCTGAAAAGAATATCCACACGCAAATATTTGTATATTAATACATATGCATGTGTGAATATGTATATTATGCCCAGCATACAAATAGTAGGACTTCACTTAAGACAATGTTCCTTGGGAGCGAAATTCATCAAAATGAGAAAACTTATTTATTTAATAAATATCTAAGGCATCTTTAATAATTTAACACGAGTGATGGTAGTCAAAAACCCTCCAGTCTTGCTTTTTTTTTACATATTCCAATCGATTCTGAGAGCACCGAACTTTATTTGAAGAAAGAACTAACCAAAGAATGTTATAAGAATTTGCTATCCGTATTTGTATGTGATGTAGATCCTTGAAAGGTAAGGAAAATATTCTACCCGTATCTAGACTTATGATAAAAGAAATATATGCCACGTTATGTTAGGTTACACAGACTGTCTGTGAGTATACCAGCCAATACAGTAAGTTTCGTTGTATTGTCACAAATATTTCTTAGTTTTATTATAATTTTTTTAATTTTTTAAATTATTGAAATAAAAAAAAACAAGAAAAAAGTTTTCAATTAGCTTATTTTATTTTAGAAATTTTTCCTGTAAGATTAAATTATTTCAAGCCTAGAAATACTGATGCAGTAATTTGAAATATTCTTATATCTAACGGAAAGTTTTGATTTTATCAATTACTTTAAGTGAAGTATGGTCTAATAATTCCATTGTCCAACATGTGTTGGAATTAATTTTTCGCTACTTTTAACTTTTCACTTGGATCAAGTAACGTTTGTCTGCATGAACCACTTGGGCCTTTAGTAACGATATGATGATACGTTTTATGATGCGACTCAAACTTATCACACGATGTAAATATTACTGGTACTGAAGATTAGTTTATATGTTATTCTATCGGAAATACAAATAGATTTTCATCGGAAGGTTGAGTTCCTTGAAATGAGCCTGTAAGTTGAACCAAAACTACAGACTCCAATGGGTGATAGAGGCCATTCTTTTTCCATTGTCCCACTTTTCATTTTCATTAAATCTAAGGATCAATCTACAAAAACCAAAAAAAAAAATCCAGATTACTTAGATAGAAAAAAAGTTATCAAGTTTTCTTTTCGTATCGGCTTTCATCAGCCACCCGACTAACGACTAACGACTGATTAATGGACATTCATACTCATAAATATCGTGTTGTTCATATTTAGTAAATGCTAAAGTTATGTTTACTGGGATATTCTTAAATAAAAACAAGAGAGAAAGAGTGTGTTGCAGTATTTTCAGTGTAAATGTTTGGTTAAAATAATGACCGAATGATAACAAGTCAAAAAAGCATAAAACAAACACAAACATTTTAAAAAGAAAGTTTACAACTTTTTTATTCTCTTTTTTATACAAACGAAATTTTTAACTTTTCCAGCTTCTTTAGATATTTTGAATTTTTAAATTCATTTTGTTTTTGTTCTTTGAAATGGAGTATCGTAAATCAAAACGTATCTTGTTTTTGATTTACTTATTTCGTTGAAAAATATGTGCATACTTTGAGGCTTCCTACAAAATGTTAACGGAAATCTTTTATATGCCCTAACATAATCTGCAAAAGTTTATAATTGTTTTATCATAACTTTAGTGTATATTCAACGCATATAATATGCAGTAGAATTTATGTATTTTAAAAATATAAGCACTTACGAGTTGGAGAAAATAAAAAGTGTCGTCACTATGAATGATGCTTTCATATATTGTTTCCTGGGCTTATATGGCATTAACTTTCATCAAACTAAACTTTTAGGACATAACAAAACAGAAATTTTTACGAAATATAAGTATATGTTAATGGTATTCGTTTCCATTGGCTGTGTGCTACAAATACAATTAGGAAACCAAAAATCATTGGCAATTGCGTCAATTGCTAAAATATCCCAATATGAAGTCTCTGATATTCCAACATAGTAAAATTTAATTGTAATTTTCACCAAGTTATTGAAGGATATTAGGCAGGGTTCCATTTGCTTACAGAAGCAGTTAGTCAGACTTTACCAGCGTTGATTCAACAAGATATAAGTTGGGGAAAACACATGTTTAATTCACAAGCTTGTATCATTTTATTATGCAGTATTGTATCTTTGTTGTTGGCAATTTTCGTAAAAAAGAATGTTATGATGATAGGATTGAATTTTATATATTTTTGAAATAATTGTATTAAGGTCAGGTCGGGCAATATTAACTTTGTTCGATTAATTTTGTAAAAATCTCTAAGTTCTGTAATAACTGTTGCCAGAAATTGTCTTCTTCTAAATAATAAATATATATTTAATGCACTTCAATTAAAATTTCAAACTATTATATTTTGAAAATTTCTTCGATCTTTTTTCTTGTTGAATTATAGTTTATCTGCCGTATTATAAATATTTTTTCAATTTATATAAAGTATATTGATCAAATTTTGTACGGAAAATTGTCTAATAAACCTTTAACAAGTTTAGTAACAGGGACCTCTGACAAAGTTTTATGATCTTGGTTTGGAAATAATTTTTGCTGTAATTTCGGCCATGCAACGAACGATGGAATATCCGCAAACCGGCAGTAAGTGTTGGTGTACATTTTTAAAAAATTATAGCAATACAAAGCTTCAACCATCAGCACCAATCAATTATACTTTATCAACAATTTACTGAAACAAAAGCTCCTGGAACTGTAAATCATTGGTAAAATAAAATAATCAATAAAATAACTACCCATTCTTTTAGATGATTTTTAGATCTTCATAAACGATGATGCCGGCCTCACCCCCTCACAAAACCTCATTTCTTAGTTGCAGCACAATGCATTGCATGTGTATATGTGTAGTGGTCATCCTCTGAGTTCCTTCCCAAGAAAGAAATATATCTTTTGGAAAATTTTTTTTTTCAATTTATCAAGTTTTTCGTGCAAGCTGTAGCTCTTGAATATAAATTGTTTTATTGCGTTATTGTTACGACTTTCAAAAACACATAAATTAAAATTAATCTAATTAAATTATTTCAGGTTTTTTAAAAATATTCCTTTATAAAACAATTTTTGATCTTTTTTTCTAATATTATTTTTATTTTAATTTCTTCAAGGGTGGCGATGGTCGAAGTAGCCTGCACGTTGACTATAAAAAAAACAACGAAAAATTTTCCTGGGTTCAAGCCCAGTTTCAGACTCATAAAAACATTTCTCATTTTTTCTGAGGTGCATTTCTGTGTCAGTTGTTGTCGGAAGGTTTCAGTCTCGAAGGCATAGTCACTGGTCACTGAACAGTGACAGCTTCAGCTGTATCCAATATACAGGCACATCAGAACGCCCTCCTTCGTCGGTATTGTGTAGCACCGGCGAAGTAAAATAATTTATAAAAATGAGTAATAAAAACGAAGCTTTAAAATTTAATACGTCACCTTCACATCAGAGACGCTACAACACTGCTATAAAAACAACGTGCAAAAACAGTGTTGTAAGACAGTGAAGCTTCACCTCCTATCATTTCTCCTACTATCCGTTTTCTATAGCTCCAGTACAATGCATCGCATGTGTAGGGGTTATATCCTGCATACTGGTCCAAGATAAAAAAAAAACAAATAGTTTTATTTTAAAATACCTGCACTACATAACATTTAATAACTGTGAAACTATTAACGCATTAAAATGTGTTATGTTTCCAAGTATTTTTCTAATTCTCTCCATACACTGGCAGGACGACTAGAATAACAGACTTTCAAGTGAATTCCTATGGATTTTTTGTGGAATGTTGCATGGATACTTTAAAAGTCTCTTAGTACATCGTTGTTGAACAAACTAAACTACAAGACAAATAATAATATGTACAATACAATAAAAATGACAACGGAAACAATATTAATGTCTGCAACATACAATCATACAATTGTGCATGAACAAAGCATATAGTAGATGTTGTAAAAATGTGTATGTATTGAATCTACATACAGTATTACATATGTACGAGTATGTACGAGTATGTACGAGTGGTACCTACAGTACAGCAACAACTATAATTCTCATCAACAAGCGGCAACGATAAATAGTGCTACAAATGCATTACACTAGATAAACAGCATGTGTTGAAAAGTGCGAATTTATTTTAAAATACAAAATACAACGTATAGAAGAATGTAAGAATAACTAACATCGTAAGTACAGCCTCATACCCAAAGCCTCAAATGTACGCATTTACACATGTATATACATATGTAAGGATTTTATTGTACAAAGATCTATACAACTATAAACAACATATTACATTCTATGTTGCATTTATGGGAGATGGTACTTGGCGATGGGGAAATTTGAAATTTGCTTTTCTTAGTACATTCTTGGCTGCCAGCAAACCACTAATTAAATACCGAAATTGAAGAATTTGAAATCAGAAAGATAATGCAGTTGCTATCTATATTACGATTTCAACCAAAGATTGTTATACTAGTGATAGCCAAATTGTAATTGGAAATTATTGTTACATATTCTTTGAAAAGAGTGGACATAAATAATATTTTCTTCGACATGGCAAATAGGCTTTTTCGAGGAGTATAGAGAGAATAGTTTATATGGATATTGAACTTGTATTTTCCAATACTGCAATTGAACGGCAAGATATCTACATGGAGTTTATTCTACAGGGTGGCCCAAATAAGACCAGCTGATGTGAAACACAAATAACTTTTTTATTTTTTAACATAATTTATTTTTTCTTTTTGCAGATTATAACTGAACTCTTGGAAATTTAAAATGAATATGCACAGTCCACAACAACGCATTAAAATTACCGATTTTTATTATTCTTCACAACGATCAATTGTTCTGACGCAGCGAAATTATCGCTTTTTTTTAACGTAAGATCAGGATATGTGAATAAACAAAACTGTAGGTTGTGGGCTCCGAAAATCCAAGGGCAATACATCATCATCAGTCACACCCAATCAGATGCACTGTTTGGTGCGGTGTTATGGCCACAAAAATCATCGGCCAATATTTCTTTGAGAATGAGGATGAAACGCCAGAAACGGTCTCCGGGGCTTCTTAAAGAACAATGAGCGACAACTTTTTGCGGCCAATGGTGGAGCAACATCCTAATTTGTGGCTTCAACAAGATGGAGCCACTGCGCATACTGCTAGGCAAACTATGGACATGCTGCGTGAAATTTTTGGTGAACGCATAATTTCAAGAAATTCAGATTCTCCTTGGCCTCCTCGTTCACTAGATTTAACTGCGGCCTATTTTTTTATGGGGATATTTAAAAGACAAAGTGTATGTTAACAAACCACAGACACTTGGATAGCTCAAGCAGAATATTCGAGCCGAAATACGGCGCATGCAACCAGAAACATTACGCCGTGTAATGCAAAATGCGCTAAAAAGAGCCAATGCCTGTATCGAGCAAAATGTTGGTCATTTGTCTGATGTCAAATTTTTTCACATAGTCACGTTAAATTTCCATAAAATGTATTTAACATATAAAAATAAATCATTGAAAAAAAACCGTTATTACAAGAGTTACACGTGCTTAACATCACTAGGTCTCATTTGGGCCACCCTGTACATATGAACTGTTTGTTCTACTAAAAAAACGATTATCCGATTAGAATAAAGCGACTGTAAATTGACCACAGATCGATGCACTAGCGAGTATAATCTTGTCATATGCAAAAATGTCAGAAATAGCTTTTATTAAGACAAAACAATAGCAAAACCCTTAAAATTAAATAATAAAACATTTTTATAATTTTGGCTAGTTAAATCGGACAAAATAGTCCTGTGTGCAGCGCATTGTGATAGTAGCGAAGGAGAAGAAGGCTTCAAAAGTTTAACATTCTTCTACTCGTAACATCACTACTCCCTGCCAGTAAACAAGTATTGTAATGACTGTAAAAAGCTTTAAGAAATTAAACCTACTTGGCATCACAAACATTATTGCTTCGGATTCAATGAATCGGCACCAAAAAAAAAAAGATCTACCGGCAATTCTTTTGTAAAAATAGTTGGATCTAATCAGATTTTGTACCACATCCGGAAAACAATTTCATTTCCAATAGACGTCCTTGGCAGCTCTCTATTCACTGGGTCTTCCTCAATATGATCCCTACATTGGAAAAAGTACCACAAATGAAACAAATTCAAAAAATCTATCACTGCCAGACAACCTTTGAATTTGTGTGTATTTTCAAATTGTTCACATGTTTAACAACGTGTTTGTTTTTTTTCTGCTGCAAACAAACAAGAAACAACAAAACAAGTGGAAATGTTTTTCAACATTGCATACACACGAGTATACATACAACTACAAACATACATGCATACTTACAGACATGATTAAAATTGTAGATGTATGTTTGTCGCACTTGTTATTTTGTTTCCATTATGATGTTTGGGCGTTACATTAACAAGAATTCATAAGAAGCTTTATGAAAATTATTTCATACTCCACGCAATATCTAGTTGTTTAACAAAAGCGAGAATAAAGGCATACGGATACTTTTGCTGTTCAAAATACTCTTAACAAACCATTATCATGTAAGTGTTTTGATGAAATTTCCTCTTTTTTCTTCTGCCACTTGCACCAGTTAACAATGGTGTTTTGTTTTTTTTTTTATTGAAAGAAAACATTATTAACGAAGCAAAGAAAAAGGTAAATTTTAACAACAAGTTTGTTATCCTATTATGGCAAAATGAAAAAAACCACTAAAAATATTTCTATGTAAAAGTATCTATCGTCCATAGAGAGAGCCACTTCAAAAATTATTTTACTCCGTCGACATACCCAGTGCTCAAATAGAGACTTAATTTAGAAACTAATGAATAACAGAAAACATTCAGAGGCTTCGAAGCTCTCCTTTGTAAAATTTCAATGAAATAAGTAGTCAATATACGCACGGGTATGTGTGTACAGGGCTTTCGTTTAGCGAAAAATTTTATTCTATTCTATTAGTTGTTACGATAAAGCACTGACAGAGCTCTCCTTTAGCTTAAGGAGCAACAACTCTGTTTTAAGGATTTACAAAACACGCAACTGAAGAGTTGTCCTGGAATTGAGTCTTATTGCTATAATTTCACAATACACATTTCCAACCAGTTCCGGTGCAATGATATGTGGAAAACATACTATGAATACTGGTCCAAAAAGAAAAACTAATTAAGTTTAATGTTTCTCTAAAATATAATAAGAGTCATTCTGAAAACGCTTCGAAGTGTTGCATATGTGCAAGCTCTGTGTTCAAATATATATTGGACACAATCATTCAACCTTTTATTATTTATATTATGGTAATTAACCGTCAATTTTATTAATTTAATATTCACTAATGCCCCAAACTAAAATTATTCTAACGTAAAGAATAATATAAATTTCTAAACTAATATTTTCTAAACCACACTTATCTTAAATTTTGAATTTATGCAAATCAAATTTATACAATCGAAAAGATCATTGAAGTTTACTTACCTTTGTCATATTAACTTATCTTAATATTTGTAATATAAAACTATAATGTTCCCCACACTGACAATTGGAAATTCCAAACGTCAAACCGTTTCAATTTCGGTTTTCACTTAAGTGGTCTCTGAACAGTAACGGCTTCAGCTGTATCCAATCAACAGCCACATCTGAACGCCCTCCTTCGACGGTATTGTCAGCGATGGATGGAAGTCTGCTAAAAAAAAAAAAAAAAAAAAAAATCTCGCATTTTTCTGATGTGTATTAGTGTGGCTTTGTCAGGTGTTGTCGGTCGAAGGTTTC
Organism: Dexiosoma caninum; assembly: GCA_963924685.1. Lineage (NCBI taxonomy): Eukaryota > Metazoa > Arthropoda > Insecta > Diptera > Tachinidae > Dexiosoma > Dexiosoma caninum. Next base: position 92,557,847 of record OZ004725.1, read on the forward strand.
AGTGGCGAAGGCATAGTCGCTGATCACTGAACAATACCGGCTCTAGTTGATAGCAAACCCCAATTACATCAGAACGCCCTCCTTCGTCGGTATTGTGTAGCACCGGCGAAGTAAAATAATAATAAAAAAAAAAATGGCTACTAAACGGAAGCTCCAGCACTGCTACGAGTATAAACAAAGAACGTGCAAAAGAAGAGCTGTAAAATAATTAATTAAGCTTCAACTACTGTCGTTTCTCCTACTATGTCTTTCCTATAGTTCCAGCACAATGCTTCGCTTGTGTAGGAGTCATCTCCGAAGTGCTAGTCCCGGAAAAAAAATTAACTATTAAAAATGGCTACAAGTCCTTTGGCAAGAGTTATTGCCGCACTCGTTTACACAAACAACACCGCATTTATTGTTCTATGGGTTGTTGAAAAATAATTTGCTAGACATTACAAATGTCAAAATGGCATGCAGTTCAACGTATGACATTACTTTTGCGCTGTTCCGTAGTCTTTTTTCCCAATAATGTTCTTCGAAATTATTTCCTTCGCAAATATTATCAGTTTTTTGAAGTACTTTCTTCGACAAAAATGATTTGATTTAATCCTAATAATAATACCTAATTAGGATTTTAGGTATTGCTAAACTAACAAACTATAAAAAAATCTGGGCACATCATGGTGGGTGCGCATAACATTGCCTTGACGTTACATTCAGTTTCAATAAACTAAAAGAAAAACTCATTACAAAAATATATGTACGAGTATTTGAGGGATTCACAAGTTAATCATAAAGTCATAGTTTTTTTATTGGTTTGTTGGTGCTGAGAAGATCTCTCCCACGTATGCAATGCATGTAGCGGAACTATGTATTTGAAAAGGTATAGGGTAAGAGACAGCTGATGAAAGTGATAGGAGCCGCTTAACTCTTTGAGAATTACTGCGTCTCCCGAATCATTTTTAAGCTGAAGGAGGAGTGCCATATTTTAGTTATTTTAATTTATTTTATTTATTGTTATTGCTCAAATACCGACGTGTGCATTTTAACGGCTAATGAATTATAAATATTCTTAGAAAAAAATTAAAATTTTTCTTATTTTTGAAAGTAAGATTTTTCCTTATTCAACAATTGTTTATTGTTCTCTGATTTGCATTTGCATGAATTATTACAATATCTTGTTGAGTTACTAAAGTGTTAAATATTTAACAGAGACTATATTTAATCACTGTAACACATTGTGTTGTTGTTGTTGTTGTTGTTGCAGGCGCATTGTTGCTGTTTTCATTATGTTGATTTCAGTAAGTGACGTTAAAGAAAGAAACTGACTTTTCAAATGATGGATAATATTAGACAAACATGCGGACATTTGTGTTCAAATTTATTTGCTAGACAGACGTACATACATTTATTATTTATCAGACAACTGTGATCGTTTATTTGTGGCCAAGTTTGTTTCAATTTACTAAACTTTGTTGTTATACTTCTACTCAAAAATGCATCATACTCTTGAAATGCTGGCCTGTCCATCCACTCACTGTCTGGTGTCTACTGCACTGAATACCAGACAGTGGACTATTTTGCAAAATGTTTGAAACTTATAGTTTAATTTTAAAGATGTTTTTATTATAAACTATTTTGGATTTAATTTCAATATTAATTTCAGAATAGTTTAGATTTCAAGCCAAGAAAATAAATAAAATTTAGATGTACCTGGAAGAGAAATAACACGAAAATTTTAATTGTACTCATTCCATTATAAGCATAAAATAACTATACCGGAGTTAATTTATTTCCTTTGCGGATTTATTGCATATAACACCGACTTGATATTAAGGTTTATGAAAATTAATCAAAAAATAGTACAAAAATTCTAAAAAAAAACAATAGCAAATATTATGTAATCGTCAGTAGACCTTTAACCAAATTTTTGAAAAAAGCTCAGAAATTCCATATCCCAAAGTCTTTCAGAATTACGAAATATACAAACAAAATTAATTAAATTTTTAAAAACTTTTTAAAGAAAAACAAAATTAAATATATTTAACTCGAGTTATAAAATGTTTGTAGTGTAAAGATAATTTTTAAAAAACCTAAAGAGCTCTAGCTAAAGAGTCTCTTCGCCGTCTCCTGTATGCGGTCGAGAAGCACCGGCATATACATTAGACTTGTACTATCTCTTCCGTCGGATACAGGCGATATTTACTATATCAGATGTAGTGTTTTAAAAACCCTGACCCGTTGTATGCTTGAAAAATGTGGCCAATTCAACGAAGGTCGCAGTGAATTTTCATGTCAAGAACATCAGGAGTTTCCGATTCTCAATATCCATACCATCCATTACTAAAGAGGACGCAGAATTTTCAGTCATTCGTCCCTATTTGCATGACCCCACTCTGAGATCGTTACATCCAACTATTCAAAGTATCATTCATATTCTGCATCATGGCACTAACAACCGCCATGTTAGGACTAGTACCAAAAGAATATGATTGGAAAATGCTGCTGTCATCTGGAAAAGGGTAGAGAGGTCGGTAAGAAAAATTTAAAATTGTGCAGGAGAAAGTACGGAACCATGCGGTACCCCTGAAATTATTTTTAACTCATTTGATGATACACCATCTATTTATTATAACTCGTATAGTACGATCTCTGAAATCTAGAGCCACTACCTTCCTTTCACACAAATGATGTATGGATGGACAACACTTTTCCCAAAGGATAGTCAGTATGTCTCCCGCAGAGCGCCCCTGCGGAAACAGAACTGGTGACCACTGAGTTATCTGTTGATGTCCAAATACCTCACAAAATTAAATACAGACATTACTTATGCGTCATTCATTATATAAAAGATAATAAAAAGATGGAGTCTGATATCTCTTAAATTTATCACAACGAGGTTGAGCACGTTGAATAAAAAACCTAAAATTTCCTCTGTTCGACCACAGTTTCAGATTAAATCACAAAAATAATTCGCATTTTATTTTATAATGTGCATTAGTGTGTCAGTTGTTTTCAGAAGGTTTTAGTGAAGGAGTCATGGTCAGTGAACAGTACCGCCTTCAGTTGTAACCAATCCACAAGCAAATAAGAGCGCCCTCCTACGTCGGTATTGTGCAGCACCAGCGAAGTAAAATATTTACTAAAAATGGCTAAGAAAACACAGCTTCAAAATCGATTACGTTTTTTTGAGGTCCGAAGTGCTTCAACACTGATAAAAAAACCTGTAAAAGCAGACTTGTAAGAAAGTGAAGCTTTACCACATGTCATCTCTCTCACTATCCCTTTCCTCTAGGACCAGCATAATGCACCGCATGTGTAGGGCTTTTCCCCTGAGTGCTGCTGCAAGATAAAAGAGAGACAAAAATTAACAATTCATAACTTGTAAATATATTTTTATATAATATGTAAATATGTGATTGTAAATATCGAAACTATTTTGAATATTTTCTTAATTAGAAACAAATTTACAACCCAAACCACTGTGCAGTATATTATGCTACAGCTGAAACGATGGCGACTACTACCATATTTGTTGCGGGCTAAAACTATGACTTGTTGCAACTGTTTGACTATTTGCTAAACCATTAATAGTTGATTGTTGTTGTTGTCGCATTTTGACTGGTGGGTTGGTTGATGTTTCCAAGTTGGCGTTAAGTTTAGTGCTGACATTATCGTTACAAAAAGATCAGTTCAGTAGTGCGTTTCAATTTAATTTTCCAGTGAATTTCACTTCATGTTTTTCGCGTCATGTGCGATTTTGGCAAAAATAATTTCATTACCATAAATCAGTTTAATGACACATCATTTGACGGCTTATGATATTTTGCTAATAGACAATTTTTTGCTGCACTCGTCATCATTAATAAGCTTTCGATGCACTCTGTAAAATACAAGCAGTTTATAAGAAGTACACAGAAGGTTTTGTTAACAAATGTTTGGGTGAAAGTGCAAAGTTTCTTGAAAATACTCGTATATACCAGCAGAATTGGTTGCAAATGCATTAAAAAGTTAAACGCACTTCATTTAATGAAGAATATGCATTTGACACTTTATCACTGTGCATGAATTCACGCCAGATAACCATGTGACCTATTAAAATTGTGTATAAATTTTTATAGTTAACAATTCATTTTAAAGCTCTTGGTGCCTTTTTATGCTCGAAATGTTATGGCCATGTGAAATGCAATTGCATTCATTCAAATGCAAGTGCAAATATACGTACGCATATGAATAAAAAATTGCAAATTAAGTTCGTATCAATATTAAAATGTCAACACAATTAATTTGTTTAATACAAACTTTCACGGGAGAATGATTTTTTAATGATTTAATCAGAACTACAATATAAATACCTTTAAACAAAATATTTGTATTTTTAAATGACATCTTTTGTTGTTTAATTGTTGCTGTTTTTCCTTTTGGAATTAAACAAATTGCTAAAGTTATATTTTACTCGTTTTTTTTAAGGAAAGTTTTTTTTTATATTTTTTCTTTCATAAATCTCACTTTGTGTAGTTTTGTGTTAAATTGAATGACATAGATCCACGACAATAGTTGCAGAATTATGTGATTTAGTAGGTAAAATAAATTTCATAGAAATTATACTTTCAGGGAATTAAAAATTTAAAAACGCCTTTCTTGTCCGTACGTCTGTGGGGAGTAATAATTTTTTACCTGGATTCTGGAGCCAAAGCCTGAAATATTATAAGTCATCTTATAGCTTAACTGCTATTCTACTTTAAATGCTTCACATTAGATTATTCTTGAACCCCACTCGTATTTATTTTTTTAAATAATGGTATTAATAATGTTATAACACATTATAAATAATTCAAATAAAGGGAAACAAATAGTTAGAATGACACAAACCACACACACACACACACAGGCACACACGTACAAATAATTTATGACTGAATTTGAATGAACAAAACAAAAATTAAAAATAACAAATATTAAGGGCAGCGTTTGTGCGTCTATCATGTCACTAAATAACTAAATGCATTGGAATTAAAAGCCAATAATATGAATTAAAATTTTTGAAGGGAATTTCTATATGATATTTCATTTTGTCAGATGAGATCAGTCGGATTATATTTGTTTGATTGGTTAAAATTGTTAAATTGCACCTTGTTTAAAAATGGTTATTTTGTGCAGACATTTTTAATAGGAAAATACAATAAAAAATTTAATAAAAAATAAGCTTAAAGATTTAAATGCATATACACATTCACAAGCATACAAACATCTACACATACCAACTTATTTATTGAACTGCACATAAAAAGAAGATTAAAAAGATTTAGAAAATGCATGCACACACACTTCACTGAATGTAAACGACAAAACCCATTAATAAAAAAATAAAAATAATAATAACATATAAAATTGTCATCTGAAATGCTGTAGATCCAATAAAACCAATAATCAGATTGTCAACTGACCGGTCATTGATACATCTGACTAGATAAACACCAGTCACGTCACGATTGAGTGCCTGTCTGTGCGTGCTTTTATGTGCAGACATTCCAAGACTTATTGAAAAATGCCATTAAATAGATACATATGTATATGTACATGTGTATGTGGATATTTTTGGTGTTAAAGCATTTTCATAATACGCAGACTAATGGTAATGTTATATTAATAAATAAATTTAGCAAGTTTCTGAAGACGCATTTATTAAAGCATTTGTCTGTCTTTTAAAGAATGGTTTTTTTTGTTTATAAAAAAATTAATAAGTAACTGAAAATTAATTAAACAAATACAGATTCGAACGGGAGTTGGTGATTACTGTTGGCTGAGTATTAAGCGCGTTGACTCTACAGCCAAAAAAACTTCGGTTCCAGAATCAGTCAGATCAAAAATTGTTCTATTGAGCCTGTTCATAAGATAGCCGAACTTTGCGTTGAAATTCTCAAAAAATGTGCCAGAATTAAGCTCTCTAACATTATATCACTTCATAACCGTCCTACTAATTCGTCTGCAATGCATTGCACACGTAAGGAACATACCCATTCAAGAGAAATCAAAATTAAAAAAGTAGTAACAGGTTAAGTTAGGTTCAATAACAGCTAATAGCACGTAGCTATACAAAATTGTACGCACATATTTGAAAGAACACTTTAAATAAGTTTGTCTTAAGTAAAATAAAACCCAGTCATGTCATTTAGACATCTTTAACGTTGGGTACAAGACAACAGTAAGTCTTAGAAGGCATTTTGAAGACAGCTCAATACAAATCATCTACGAACTTTTTATGCAAATGGCTCCGAACTCAGACACGACCAGCGAAATGTCGTTAACCTTTTCAGATTGCCCTCAACAAAGATGTATAAAAGACGAAACGTGGTACATTGCCCCTATTACATTGTCATGAACGATGATTGTCGTATTAGTCCACTTGGCCAAATGAGGAAGATGGTGTTCAAGATTAACGTGGGTACCTACGGTGTTCTCAACACCGGCTGAATTTAGACGTGACTTGCAAGGTATACATAGGTTGTTATCCTTCATCTACGAAATTACACCTTGCTGAGGTGTTTTGGGTGATCTAAACCCTGTGTCTCATCAGAGAGTTTTCCTCATGAACTATTAATCCAGGCTTCCATTCATATACTACTATCATAAGATAGAACATAATGAACTACAACCTGTCAGTCCAAGACACCCTCCGGTGACTACTAGTGAATGGCAGCAGCACTTAGTTTACTAAAAGTCATTTCCGAAAATATGTGAATAATAAGACCATATATCCCGATTATACCAATAACTAAATTCCTAGCGTAAGGTACCAACCACAGCCATTTCGAATACATACCTAAAAACGAGCACTAACTCCAACTTTTGAGGGTTGATACGAAGTACTGACAAGCAGAACAACTAAGCAATCACAAGGAGCACAGCAGTAGTTTAAACCTTACTTAGCGTTAGAGTAGTCGGGCTCGCTGGATGCCCGTAGTACTAGACAACATCAAGACTGTAAGCCAAATGGGGAAGGAACCTAAGCGGCCGACATGTACCTGATTATTTAGAAATCTTGCGATTGTTGTAAATTAGAAGTCGTGATGTTCCGCCTTCTTACAATCACTACAATATTTAATCAAAATTAATTATAATACCAAAAAAAAAACCAAAAGTATCTCTTGCAAAATTTGAAATTCATTTGCAATAATATGCTCAGAATTGGAAAATAGAAAAAAACATTCCACTCAGATTTTATAATATGAAGATATATTTACGTATGTATAAGGTCTGTTCAAAAGAAAAGGTGCATTTAAATTTTTTTGAAAAGTATTTATTTATTCATCAATATCAATATTGTGCCCTTCAAAGAAACCCCTCAGATATAATGCACTATGCAAGCGCTTCTTCCAATCCTCGAAGCACTTCTGAAATGAGCAGGGAGCTAAAGCTGGTGAATAAGGTGGTTGAGGCATGATTAGGCTGTTTTTTTTTTGTCTAAAAAATCACGAACAAGCATTGATGTGTGAGGTGCTCCATTATCATGATGCAGAATCCATGATTTTTTTTCCACAATTCCGATGGTTTGAGCCGCATTGCTACACGCAAACGTTGCACAACTTCCTTGTAGTATTCCTTATTAACCGTACGACCTGTTGGCAAAAGCTCATGATGCACCACGCCTTTGTAGTCGAAGAAAACAAAATTCACCTTTACTTTTGAACAAACCTCGTATATGATCTAAATATAAAACAAACCAAATTTTTGAAATTGTATGAAATTTCACCTTTTAACTTTTTCTTTAAAAAATAACCAATAATTCAAATAGTTATTCCATAATTTTAGTTTTCTTTCCAAAAATTTGCTTGTATTTGATAACAGAAGATTAAAGTTTAAAATAATTTACTTAAAAGAAAATAAAAACATTTTTTTTTCCTATTTTAAAATCACGAATCTCGTCTGTCATCTTACGGACACTCAGCATTTTCTTAAAAAGTTACTGCGTGTTACAAAAGTGAAATCAAAGCTAACAACTATTCAAAGCATCCACTTTGCAAAGATGCAACGACAAGAAGTAGTCATAAATTAAAATTGATGACTTTTAAAAGACAAGCATGAAGATTGTTGGCAACCAAAGTAGGGTATTCAGTATAAAATTATAAGAAAAAAAGAAAACTTTTCTTAATATTTAATATTGAATTTAGAATGAACATGCTATAAGTTCCCAGCAAAAAGAGACAAGCAAAAGAAGTAGTTAATGCATGGCTTATATTTTAAGTGAACTGCTTCAAATTAGCTGAAGAACGCTAAATTCATTTTATAATATCTCACTCGTTTCAACACTCACGTATTGCTATTCTAAACAAATTTCTCTACTTCCAAAATGTCATATGGATCATCTGACAACAATTTACGTGGATTAAAAAATATTAATTTTTCCACCTTTTTTTTATTTTTCATTTTATGTAGTTAACCGATTAGCTAAGTTAAGCATTTGTATCCGGAAAATACGTTATATTTAATGTTACTATTTTATTGCGTACTGGTTACCCTTAATGACATTATTTCTTTTAACATGGGTGTCGTATGCACACACTTTAATGCGTGTGATCTAATTTGCATGCAACACGATTTTTAATAAAAGATCTTTAAACAAACGTCAAGTAATCTACACACCCTGAGAAACTTAAGAAGTTAAAACAACAACCGCTTGAACGTGTAGAGGAAGGAAATTATTTTTAAATATTAAGTCGACCTGTTGAAACACCCTAATGCAATTATAGAAGCAATACTTTTTGTAATTAATACATTTAATGAAAATAAAATTAAACCTGCGAATTTTCAACTACAATTTTATTTTTAGAATATTATATTTCTGATATAAAATATTTTAAACTTAAGCTGAGGTCTTAATATGCACAGATAAAATTTCGTTCTAAAACCAGGGATCGTAGTTAACCACTTTTTGTTTGGGGGTTAAGATGATCTAAAACTCTTTGTCACAGATTACAGATTTACCATCCCTGTCCCTCTTAAAGATTAAACACAAGTTGTTTCTATGGAGCTTTACGTAACAACCACAGTCAAAACGTGGTCTCTGCTCTAGTGAAACTGAAAACTGTGGAAAAAATAAGACATCACCACAGAATCGTTAGTAAAGGTCTTCCTGCTGGTCCATCTGCCCGCATTCCACTCGTGCATTAGATCATTCATCCTTATTAATTTTTTTTCAAATTCAAACCCCTGAAGCTCTTATATGCAGTGTAGTGGAGTGTACAAATACTTTATTGAATAAATATGTATACATCTGTTACTCAGAAATATGTGTAGAATTACGCTTCACTAAGCTCTCGCGAAAGTGTCATCACCGAGTAGACAATTGACATTGCTTTTGTTTCCATTTTGGGACGGCTTTTTTGAAATGTGTGCAATGCCGTTCACAGTACAATACATAAATCTGTTGTGTCAAAAGTGTTACATCTCTAAATGACACCAATATTACAATATCGTCTACATTTAGAACGAATTGTGCCATAAAATTATTTATTTACTTTAGAAATTTAGCGACTTCTTTAATATTGTTTGTTAATATACTAGGGGTTCTATATCTCTCTTCATTCCAGTTTACGAATGCAGGAGTCAAGGTTGACAAGCTTATATCGTCAATTTTTTGTCTCAATATTATTTTGAATAAGGAAAGACAGTTAAAAAGTTATAAAAGGGTAATTCTGTTTTCACTTGTAGATAGTAAAACAGAAGCTTTGAAATTTGGATTATATGAAGTATGTCGTTTAATAAAAACAGAAAAATAACAAGGCTGGCAACTTTTATTAATAGTATGTGGACAATAATTCTCGTATGCATTTTTTAAGTAGATGACATTAATGGCTTTACAACTACCTCCCTGTTGAGACAAAGAGTACTGGTGACGTGTGTAGTGGCATAGGAAATATGTTAAACGTGTTCCACCTTTACCTTTATGCTAATCAAAAGTGGCTCTTCACAATATTGTGATAAATTGACTGTGAATTTGAACACGACAAAAATTTTCATTCATTTGCAATAGTTGTAGTTCGATTAAATTTTAAATATTCTAACGAAATATAATTATTTATAAATATTTAATATTTAACATGTTTTCAGTATTTACCAAATGCACCGAAATGCCAACACGTTGTCAAATCGTTTTTCTGCCTGCAATGCTTCCATATTATTTTGACAACCGTCTACATTGAAAACATAAACAGTTTGCAACGCAATGATGCAACGAAAAATTTTGAAAATGACAGACGTAGACAATCGTACACATTATAATGGTTGCTTGCGATGTCACAAAATGGCATAATGTGTACGAGGCTTCATACTCGTGGTAATAAAATGTTACATATTGTGCGTATATTGCTGGTTTCCGGCATTGAAACGTGAATGTTCTCTACAATAACATTGTAAGTCTAAGAGATTATTTTATATTGAGCCTATGCTCAGGGCTAATGGTCTAGGTAAATAGTGCATTAAACCCTAAAAGGTATAGAGTAGAGAAAGTATAGGTAGTAATCTTTGAGTAATAGAGTCCAGTTCTTTCATAATTCCGCAGTAGTCCGGTTTGCTGATTTTAAAAGTAGAGTTGCTGCATCTCTGGTGTTAGGTTGACGCACTGATTTTTAAGCTAGAAGACCCAGTTTACTTATTATTTTAATTCACCGATGTTTTTGTTCCTCAAATTCCGAAGAAGGCAGCTGTTAGTATAGAAAAATTAAAAAACAATATTTTTGCCATAAGTTAAAAAAAAATGTGAATTTGAATTTTATATTATTTAACTCTCAAGAAAAATTTGTTTAAATAGATTTTCACTTAACTCTTGGAAAATTAATATACTACATACCGTATATATAATTCCAACTTGAAAAATGTCACAAAGAGTTGCATAAGCACAAAATACTATAAAAAAGGTGATTATTTCAGCATTAAAAAAAAACATTTTTGAAATTGCTGCAGGTAGTGGAAGAAGACGATTACGCCTGCACATGCTCATGTAGACGATGATAACAATGATTATTTGTTGTTAAAGTATTGTCACATACTCATGCTATCAGCAGTAGTAAAGTTTGCTTATATGCTTCCAGCAGCTGAATATATTAGAAACAGTCACTCCTCCATTTGTGAGCTCTGGGATGTGCATATGCCAACGAAATTACTGCTGCCGCAATCTTTGTTTTTCATCATCATAAAAAATAAACTTGACAATTTCTTTATGCACACCTACTTTATTGAAGAATTTTTTATTTTCTTTTTTGTTAATTATTTGTTTTCGCTGCTTTAGAAGCTTTAAAAGTTTGTGATAATGCGTTTTAATGAAGTCACACAACTCATCTGCATGTTTGAAAATAACTTAAATTAGAAAATCATGAGTTGTTGGATTGAGTTGGTGAGTTTTAATTTTAATAACTTGAATTTTTGTTAGATCGAATTCTGCATTAGATAACTTTTTACGAAATTATATTCTTATTGAATATTGTAAAAATATTAATTAGAATTTTCTACTAAAAACATTGATATTTCTATAACAAAATGAATGCACAAACGGACTGCTTAAATAAAATACTGAAAACTATACAAATAAAATATTTGGAACCTTCAGTTATCATCGTATTAGTACAGGGTGGCGCAAAATTATGTCTTAATAAGAAATGGCTGTCATTTTCAGAGGGTCCCAAACACCGCTCAATGGCTTGATGATAATATTTTTAACAGAATATCGGAAATGCCACTAACAATTTTAATACGATTTTCACGCATTGATAGGCGAAATCGATGCATTTAAAAAAAATTTAAACATTAAAAAGTCATAATCGCTGCCATTTTAAAAGTACATACGCTCCAAATCAGCGAAGAGTTATTTTTATAAACTTGTTATGACATGTTATAGGGGTCGGATAAAAAAGATTTGTGAGAAGAGAACCGAATATAAAATGAATATATAATCCCAAAATGGTAGAAAAGGTAGAGTCTGGTCTGATAATTAAAAATAATACAAACAAAAAAAACAGAATTTATTATATAAAAAAAATTATTTTTTTTTATATATAAAATTTGTGATAAAGCAACTACATTTAACGTGGGCATCCAGTTATTCGGCATTATAAATGTCAAAGTATAGTGGCATTTATCGTCATATATATCGCCATATAGCTGTTAAAATTTTAGCATTACTTTAGCGCTACCCTTTATCAGTAAAGAGTAATAAAATATAAAGAAATGTGTTTGTTTCCATACAATCGTTTGAATTTAATCTTCATTTGCATTTAGATGAGCAATAGTGCAAATACAACAGTTTGTAATTCTGGTAAAGGATATTTGCTTAACTAAATGCATATGGTTTTTGTTAGATGAATGTATTACTTGTACGACGCGTAAGCGTAACATGAATAAAAATCGAGAAAGTGTGTGCTTTTAGACGGCACCGGCAGGACATTAAGATACCAGAGAATGTTGTGTATTAGTTAATGTTTTCATAAGGATTGCTAAGGATTCGAACTCAAATTGTTAAATGTGCGACTGACTGAATGGCTGTTGTTAGCTGTATTATTTGCCGCCAGCAATAACAAATTAATAAATAAATAAATTCAGGTCAATCTCAGTTGTACACTTAACTTCAGGTCGAATATGTTCGAGAAATAGACCCAGGAAGTATAAATAGATGCGTTTAAACTGCATTTGACAACTAAACAGATCATAGTTGTAGTGCATCTTTTCATGTCTCCTCTTAAGTTGTAATGGATGTCTGAAAAAGTCTTTAAAAACTTTTCCCATTATAATATTTTGTATTAAGACATGTCAAAAATGCATGAATTACATGCACGTGGGAAAGTGTGAATGCAATGTGTTATGGAAAAGACAAATAATACGGCAATACATTTGACATCCCGTATGATTTCATCGTTTTTAGAAATTTTTCAAAACGATAACATATTCAGGGTTGCAAGATTACAAAAGCAAATAAAGAAAATAACAAAATTACAAAAAAAATCATTTACTGTTGAACCCGTTTTCAATTTATTTGAAGTGTGACAGTGTGAAAGCAAAATATAAATATTACTTCAGACTTTTTGACAGTCAAACCTAATCTTATTCGATTTTTTTCTTACAAAGTCTTATCTTAGTCTGAAAGGCCCTATAGTGATAAGATCAATAGTTGTTCAGCAACTTATTCTTTGTACAAATACTTTAAATAAACAATTAATAGGAAAACTATTTGCTGGTATTTATTTAAAAATTTCTATGGAAAGGCAATTTTTCTTGTATTTTCATTATGAATCAGGTTGCAATAACTATGCTTTTTTCGTAAAGTGCTTAATGAACTAATAAAGTCAAAATACCTAAAAAGCTCTTTAATCTGGCTTATAGGTGGCCCTCTTAGAACAAACAATTTAGTTTCACACAAAAAGATATTTTTATTAAAAGCCGAGATTTGACATTTTAATAAAACCACAGCAAGCCATAAAATAACGTAAAACAAAAAGTAATAGATATAAACTTGTTAACCAGGTCGTAAGAATAACATTTGATTTAATTAATCATTAACGCAAAACATTTCCAATAATAATAAACTAATCATTGTTCACCAAATGAGAAATTGGAGCATTTTATACCATTTATGGGATATAAAAAATTAGTTGGAAAAATTTAATGGCAGTAAAATATTTTTAAACAATTCGTTTTATCTTATAGACGCAAAGAACTTTTATATCTTTAATACGATGATTCACAATAAAAATGCTTAAAAATTTAATGATCACAAAAATTTTGTTAATTTGTGACAATTTGATTTTTATTTCTGTGAAATGAGTTTGACTTCAAAAGAACGAAAACATAAAAGCATAAAAGCATTAAATTTTACAGTAATATTCAATAGGTTTCTAATTTTAATTTGACTTTACTAGATGAAACCATAAAAATTTTAAATGTATTTATATGGGATGTGTTCGCATTATAATAGAAAAAATTCAAGTTGCCATAACGAGTACATTCTAAAGTTTTGAGCAACTGATGGCACAAAACCATCCAAATATAGCTCACACATACACATACTCGTACGCACGCTTTATGTGCAACAGCTAATAAACATTTTTAAAATTTGTCTCAATTAAAATCGATTTTTATATTCAACAAATGCACATTGTGTAAATACAATTGAAGTTAGTACTCGTATTAACCAGTGACAAATAATTTCTCGTTATGCACTTCATAAAAATGGCACATATTCCCGACCATATACATATTTACACACACACACATATATATATATATATATGTACACACCCAAAGCTAATGATGTTACATCAAAATTGGCGTCCGTGTTTGACACAAAATTTGCATTTAAAACTGAATATAAAAACTAATTTGAGGAGCATTAAAATATCGAAATTTAACTGAAATCAACTCGATGAAAAGTTAAAATAAAAAAAAAGTGTCTGACACTCACAACGTGCATTACAATGAAAACAAGCAGAGGAGTAATCTGTTGAACTAGTAAACTTGGTTATTCGTACTACGTAAAGTAAGATAAGTCTGCGTTTGCAGTTTCTAATGGTTTCTGTTAAAGACAGAACTTTAAATATCTTTTTTGCAAATTAACTTTGGTAGGCTTTTTTCGCCGTTTTCTATTTAGCGGAACATTAACTAATTTTTTTTTATATATTTTTTTATCTTGGACCGGCCCTCAGGAGATGACCCCTATACATGCGGTGCATTGTGCTGGAAGTAGAGAGGGATTGCAGGAGAAATGATAGGAGGCGAAACTTCACTATGTACAACATTGCTTTTTCAACGTTATTTGTTTTTATAGCAGTGTTGTAGCGTGTCTGATTCTCAAGCTTTCTTTTTAGTAGTTATTTGTAATAATTATTTACTTTGCCCGTGCTATACAATATAGACGAAGCAGGGCGCTCTCATGTGTCTGTGGATTGCTTACAGCTGAAGCCGTTACTGTTCAGTGACCAGTGACTAATACTTCGCAACTGAAACCTTGCGACAATAACTGATACAAAGTCACACAAATGCACATCAGAACAAAAGGTGAAATGTTTTTATGAGTCTGAAACTGTGGTTGAACCCAGGACAACTTTTCGTTTTGTAGTAAACGTGCAGACTACTTCGACCATCGCCACCCTCAACTTTATTGTTATCGAATTAAATTTTTCTATACATGTGTACAAGTATTTTATTTTTTTATTGGAGTAGAAATAAATATAAACTTTCAAACCTGAAATTTCGACGGAAATGCGTAATGGTCAAAAAAAAACTTTTAGTATTTTTTTGTTAATTTCAATTTGTTCATGGACATACTCCAAATCAACTAAAATGATAACTTTTATTTAAGGAATGCTCTGGAACATTGTTGTTTTATCACTTGCTGCAATTGCCCAGAAATCACATCACAATTTTTTAAATTGCTGATGAAGTAGTTTTTGCGAACTTGCCTCTTGCATGTGTAAATAATAAAATTTTGAAGTGGAGAGAGCAGCCAGTGTGGAATAAAATTGTTCTTTTCAACAACTGGTTTTACACAATTCAGTCAGTAGTTCGCGTTTATTCATTCATCCATCCATTCACATATATCTGTTTGCATATTGTTATTTTACATGTGTGTATGTGTGGAAGCATTTGTGATGACAATTTTATATTTTTTTTTGTTTTTTTTTTTTTCATTTCTACTTACGATTGCCAAACATGCTGATAATGACTATTCCCTCATACTATGATTAACAGTATGGAGATTTTAATGTTTTCATTACAAAACGATGATGGCGATGATGATCATGAGATGAAAATGATGGCGGAGACAATGTTGTGCTACAGCAACTACGACGATTGGATTTCAATGGTGAAGTGAACTGAAAACTGTATTAACAGGAACAAACAAAGAAACAAATTGACAGAGCCATAAGCAAACTAACAATGAAACTAAACGAATGTCATTTGCATAAATATAATTTAAAGTGGTGCGCGCACAAGAGCACCGGCACTCCAAGACCCATACTCACTTACAAGTTCACAAGTAGCACTGTTATTGAAACAAAAATCACATTTGTCTGCATGTTATTCGTGTGTGCATCTGTCACACACTGAAGTGATGAGAATCTTTTTCACGGATTTAAATTTAACTAAAATGATTCATAATTCTATTAGTGAGGCGCGAATACAGAATATAGAAATTTCATTATAATAACTTAAGTCCAAAACGTGACTATATTAAAATATTATGCGTGTATATGTGTGTGCGTTTCATAAATAAAAAAAAAGAAAGCAAAACGTTAAAAAGTTTTTAAAATTTTTAAAGCAAAACAAAAGCACGATATAATTTTTTAGTAAATATTCTTGTGTTTTTATGCTGTTAAAAAAATTAACCTCTAACAAATTCCTGATAAGATCGTGAGTTATTAAATGAGAAGTTTTAAGTTTATTTTTGTTTTTATTATTCTAAAAAACTGGAGTTGCTGCAGAAAGATAAATTGTTATTTGTTACTTTATTGGTTTTAAAGATAATTTGATTTATTTGTAAAACATTTAGAGCGGTTAAGGCGTGCAGCTAATAAATTTTTAACAGTTTTTCAAACAGTTTTATGACAAGCAGAACGTAAAGTTGATAAAAGTAACCAGTGAAAGTTTTATTGGTTTTTTGAAAAGCTGCAATGATAATGGAATTGGCCCCTATCGTTATTGTCCAATATGTTTTCTTTAAGTATAATTTTGGTTTTGTTGATTTACTACAGCATTTTTGCTAACGATTTTAGTCAATTTAGTCAACAGTTAAATTTAATTTATTTTAAGCTTAAACGATTCATTTTAATGCCGAGGTTTTATATTGGATACAATTGAAATGCTTCAGTTGTTCTGCAGTTTATTTAGGTGAAACATTTCAACAAAACTTAATAGTTACATAAATAAAAAAAAAACAAAGGAGGTTCCGTGAATGGCGCGCTAGTCAATCTGTGTGTTAGTTCTAGGTTCGGATCCTTGCAGAGATTGCTGTCAATTATGTCAATTTGCATGAAACAAAATATCGGCCAACTGCTCGCCACGGCTTCGTTGGCATATCTCTATGCGGTGGTAGATATTTTCAATGACCCTGAGACATAATGGGGTTCAATGTCGTTAATGTGCTCAATTATCTCATCCTTTAGCTCTTGCATTCTTCATGTCTTATTGACGCACACTTTTTCCATTTAGTATCCCAAAAGAAAGAAGTCCATCGCTGTGAAATCACATGATCCAGACAGCCAATTAACAGCATCATGACGTCAGATAACACGGCCATTAAATTTCGGCGTACTGACGACGTTTGAAATGACCAGTCGGCTTCAGCTTTTCAGTATATTAAAAACCTTGTAGGCATGTAAATTAAACTTTTTATTCAAAATACGCATCAGTGATGTTCGTGAGAAATTCAATTGTTGAGCACGACGACGTGTCGATGTTGGCGGCTCTTCAATGTTTTCTGCAGATTGAACTGAACAAGCATGCACAGGTGTTTTCACACTTCCCATAGGTCCGGTTTGCTATAATTTGCGCATAATTCTCCCGATTGTGGACACATTTGTTCGATTATGCTGAGCAAAAAAATCACAAAGTGCACGAAATGCATTTTGATTTGATCGCCCATTTTCGTAGAAGGCTGCAACAATCTTAGCGCGCTGCTCAATTGTGTACCTCTCCATGGTTGAATTTGTCAAATACTGAAACAAAGAAATGTCAAATTAAGTTGGACAAAAAAGCTTGACGTTAAGGTGTGACTCACAATTAACATCGTGCATTATGGTTGCACCACCCTTTATTTTATATACTTTTTGAAAATTCTAATTTAGCAACTGAATGTATATACACCACTTTCAAACGGCTGTACTAATTTTGTACATGAGACTAATAAGTCTTCATCGATTTATGTTTTACAGGCAAATAACTACAATTTTCTTGCGTTTGAACGACAACATTTATAGATTTGTAATTAAAATATTTTATGTGATTATTATTTCGCAATTAGATTTAAATTGAAGGTCACCATTTGTATTTGCATTTCTTTCATAGTTCACTAAGTCTAGTTCTCAGGTTTAAAATTAAAGGGCCGATAATCATATTCGTTCAGCATACCATTTACTTTCACACGATTAGATGAAGTAAATGTTTCCGGATGAGATGGAAATGCACTTTCCCTTACCCAAACACCATAATAAAAAAAAAACAATAGTATTCTTCGAAAGCTGAAAACCTGCATTTATGTTTCATTTTAAAACTATTTTTAAAGCGTTAATTATTGAAAAAGGTGCTCTGCTTCGCATTCCCCTTTCATATCAATTAAGGTGTTTATTGCGGCAGGATCAAAAATAATGTTTCGTGCAGCTTAGCAGTCTATTCTTTTTAATACATTCCTTTTCAAGTTTTATTTACACTAAAACACACGTGTGCATATCAATTTCTTTTCATGTCTTTAATTATAAAGCAAATTAAGCAAATGTAAATTAAGAAAATTTGATTGTTCTAATTGAAAAGAAAACGGAAAGAAACGAAATCGTTTTAATTGCATTAAAAGTACTTTCATGTTCGCAAGCATAAGCAAGTATGAGAGAACATGTTGAAAAGATAACAAATTGAAATTCCTTAATTTGCCTTTGCCATTTAAATAATTAATTTCAATTTTGAAGTTTGACCTCTTTAAATTGTCTAATTAGTATTAAATTAAATATTTTATTGGCCTTAATAATGGCTTACAACTTTGACTTTGAACAAAAAATTATCGTCTTAAATATTTCACTTTTTTATTTAATTTCTATTTAAATATTCAAATGTTCATGACATGCTTTAAACATGAAAAATTCTTTATTTACTTTTTTCTGCTTTTCCTTTCAAGGGAGAGTGTGATTTCCTGCATTATATTTCACACTTCTTTAATATTAAATTTTTTTTGCAAACATTTTTTTGGGTTAAATTTTTATTTTTTTCTTTCTAGGTTTGTTTTTGTGTTGTTCTCATCCTCATTCGTTTTAACATTGTAACATACTACTGCTGCTGCGATGTCATTTTTGTGGCATTTCATGCATTTTTATAAAGTACCATTAGTATACTTTTGTAGAAAACTATTGTTTTATTTTTTTAAGCAACCAGTATTCGTTATTTTCTTTTATACTTTATTTTCCTTTCCTAACACTAGAACTTTAATTCAAGTTAGTTGTGGTTTTGGTATTGCGATTGCAAGAGTTACCGACATCTTGCTGAAACTAAAGTTCTCTGATATCAATATGAATAAATTGTGATTAGAAAGACTCCAGCTGACCTGAAACTGTTCCATACTACTGTTTTTTTCTTTAATAATATAATGACACATGCGTGAATATTTTTTTTTATGTACAAAATTGCGTAGACAAACAGAGGCTTTTAAATTAGACGATTTAATTAGGTATCATCATCATCGGGATCTGAGCTGCTCTAATTATTATTAAAATTTCAACGTTTTGACAGTGCACTTTGCTCACGTACGTGATCAAATTTCAAAGAACGATACTACATTTTTGGCATTTAATTTTTTGTCGGCCAATTTAAATTCCATTCTCTGATAGAAAAATTACTTCACAGCAGCAAATATTCTCGCTTTATTGAACCCCAATTACCAACTGAACGATGAAACAAAAAAAAAAGTAATACGCAGTCAATTAAGAAGCCTACCAACAATGGTGATATTGTGTGTTACCTTCTCTTTGAAAACGGGTAGTGTCAGACGATGAAGTAATAGGAGTGAGTGTGGCGATGGCTGAGGTAGTCTGCACGTTGACTACAAAAACAAAAAGTGTTGGCTTCGTCGTCAGTTTCAGAGTAAATCATAAAAACATTTCGCATTTTCTATGATGTGCATTAGTGTGTTTTTCTGTCAGTTGTTGTCGAAGGGTTTCAGTGGCGAACGAATAGTCACTGCTCACTGAACAGTACCAGCTACAGCTGTAACCAATCCAGATGCACATCAGAGCGCTCTTCTTTGTCGGTATTGTATAGCACCAGCGAAGTATAATAATGACTAAAAATGGCTACTAAAACAAAGCTTCAAAATTGACATCAGTGAAGATTCACCACTTGTCATCTCTCTCACTATCCCTATCCTCTAGTTCCAGCAGGATCGTTGTTAGTTTCTAATTTGTTGAGCTGTTACATCTCTAGTGTTATGCTGACGCTCTGATACCAAGAAAATATATATTATTTATTATTTCACTTATTATAACTAATTACATGCATACTTAGTAAGCAAAAACCAGTAAATAACTATAACTGTACTTAAATTCTTTTCTTGAAATGTATACAGTAAATATAAATATGTTGTATCATTGGCATTGTTAATAAAGATTTGTGAGAATAGAGAACAAATAGGTACTAATTAACACACATCAGAAGTAGGTTTTAACCCACTGAAGGTGGTGATGAACCCACAATTTTCTGGCAGTAGAGTGAACGCACCCTCGACTGTCTCTTCTCTATAAGTTTGTAAACATTTATAGACTGTTACAGGGAGTGCTATTAGCTGTGGTATGTTGTCTGTTTATCCATATTGAGAATTTAGTTCCACATCAAGCAAATTAAAATAATTCTAAAGGGGTTTCCTTTCCTGTACTTTGCGAGACAACCAACGAGTTGTTGAATATTTACAAATTAAGTGCAGTATAAAAATATTCTAGAAATTTTACAAATTTCCCGTACAAGTGATAATTTATTTCCATGTATATCATTTGCAATATGTTTTTTCAAAGCTTCATACGACACTAAGTTGGAAATGTGATATTTGTACCCGTTGAACGCTGTCATAACATTACAATTATCCGCTGTAATACCAACTATGTACTTAAGACTTTGTTTGAAGAGTAGTGTTAAATATTCCACTTGCAGTAGAATCCTCAATTGGAGTCAATTGTAAAAACCATTATGATTAAAAATTCTTATAATAATCGCCAAATTTTTAGAAATTGAGCAGTACATACTTTAGTCAATTACTTGCGAATAGTAGTTTTCTTTGCAAAAAACCCTCATTTCATTACTATATTCAGAATGTACTCGTGCAATCACAAATAAATGGAATTACATGGCTGCAAAGTTTCTATTAAAAAAATTATTTCCAGTGAGAAATATAAAAATCTACATTGACGATGTAAACCACATGTCATTAAAAATTATTGAATTGTACAGAATGTGTCATTGGAGTACTGCAGTACTTTTGCAATACAAAGTGTATTGAGCAACGTGGAATTGTACTGACCATATCATTGCTGCTTGTTCAATATTTTAACAACAACACTCAAACGAATCTGTTTTAAGGAATGTACATAGTCTTGAGCTTAAATTAAATGAAATAAATTCACAGTTAGTAAGCCAGCAGTAATTGTTATAAAATTGGGAAAGAATAGTTTCACAATTTTTCATATGCCAAACCATTGGCATCCCTATAAATTTTCCTACTCGTAATCTGTAGATTTTTCACTGGTTTTGTTTCCTGAAACAAAAGAAAAATAATGTGTGTATGTCATTTATTTTTGGTTTGCTACTTTTCTATGTGTTTGCGTTAAAATGTGTTATTCTCTTATATTTTTCTCTCCGCCGCATCTATGAAAGACGCTTCCGCCTCATTTCACAAAAGCTGAACGTTTTTGTGATATTGTGCGAATGAATAATTGTGGCTTGGCGTTTATATTTCTTGTCTATTTCATTACTTGTCGACGTTATACGGCGCATTTACTATTGTACATAGTGTATATGTATTATTGGTCGCCTTTAAACAAGAGGGCAATCTTTAAGTAGCTTTTAATGATGATTATTCATTAAGGGGAATAACTAAAATAGTCTATACACCAAAAAAGGAAAGTTGCTGAGAGTAAAACCACTTAAGCGCAACGTATTTTGATAGAATTATATGGTTGCAGTTCAATCATATTATAATTAAAGAATGGCTGCTAAAACTATACTACTTTCCCATTTAGCAATTCACATCTGACAACACTGTAACGAAATTCACGCTTGAGTTCTTCATACATAGTCGTATATGACTACGTCATATTTAAAAAATTCCATATTATGATCATGTATAACATATATTGCTAAATAAATGTTTTATTTTTCCAATACTAACATAATGTTATAGGGTTCTTATTAAGAATTTTATGAAAACTGCGATATTGCAACCATCTCAGAGTGGTGTCATTTAAGTCTATTTTGACACTCCTCGAGAACGTACATGGGAGGGCGAAGAGATTTGTCGGCCAGAAAAGAGTAGTTAAATTTACTGACTTACTGGAATACAAGGAGGGGGTCTTCTTCGGTGAAAAATTTGAACAGAACTTCTTTTCTTTACAAAGAATTTAATATACTTTATTATTGGTCTATATATTTACATATGTGTATATAATTTTTTTTCTTGGGCCATTGCTCCAGAGATGTCCGCTACCTATGTAATGCATGCAGCAGAACTATTTGGAAAGAAGAGACGGGAGATAGAAGTTTATGTTTTTTTTTAAACGCCAGTTAGTGCATAATAATGTTTTGTTATCACAAACCCGTGACGCTCAAGCCATAATAAAAGAAAAACCAAATGGACTGGTGGAAACTGCTGTACTTATCACCGATTTAGGCGTTTTATGCATCTCACTACATTCAAGAAGCTCCTGATTCTAGTGGATATTATGTCAGCTACATCGCATTATTTGCTCAGAGAAATGAAATATTTTGAAAATATATCGGCAGTTTTCGATTACAAAAAGATGCCACCCGACGGAGTACCAAAATTTTAAAAAACAGCAAAAAAATTTAAAATGACTCTTCATTAAATTAATATTTATATTAATTTTGAAACTAAATCCGTGTCTTTATCCACTTATATCTTATATAACTATATGCATATGTATGCGATGCACTTTTCTTATTTTTACCAACATCCACACAAATTAAACACACAATTTAAAGTTTTTTATATCGCTTTTTGATTTTCTCCAGTTATCTTGTTTCTTAATTTTTTCCCTGTCTTGTTATTAAAGTTGTTTTAATGTTACTTTAATATAACGTTCATATACTTTAGTTAATTTCATTTTAGTAGTCTTTTTCTCCGCTTGTCATGCTGTATGGTTTTGTGTTAGACGTAATGCAGAGATGACTGAATGAATGACTGCTCCGTAAGCAAGGGTGTAATAAATACATTACATTAGCTTGGCTTGAACCAAAAAAAAAAAAGTTGTAGAAAAAATAAAAATTTTTGGAGGGTTAAGGATAAAAGAATCTTTGACTGTTTTCCTTGTTGTGCTTTTCTTTTGACGTTTGTAGTGGTTTGGCTGCACTTTATAAACGTTATTAATGGTTTTTTAGGATGCCTTCAATGGGGTTTTTTTTCATTCTTTCTTTATTTGTAACTTGGTTGTTTTTATTATAGTTGAGATTTCGTCTGTTTCGCCTTTTTCTATACTGGTGATTTTTATGTTTAAGATCTTTGGGGTTTTTTTTTATCTTATTTCGAGCGTTTTAAGCTTTTTTTGTAGATAAAAAGTTATCAATCAGTTTTTAATTGCTTTGCAAAGTTATTGAATTGGAGTTTATGGAGATTTATATATGTAGGCTCTGTGAACTAACTTCCAGGTGCAATAACTCCCAATGAAATAAATGCCAAAATAAATTAAGGCAGTCCCACACTGCAGAAATAAAGTAAATGCCAAAGAAAATGAAATAGTACCAAATTCGAAAATGAAATAAATCCCATGTTTTGAGAGTTATTCTATTATGAAATGACTTTAAATGAAATTAATGAAATAACTCCCAAAATCTGAGCACTGAACTGAAATGAAATAAGGCCCAAAATGAAAGAAAGAACACCCAAGAAGAAATTAAATCAAAATGGTACCAAAGGCCACTAGGTAAAAATGAAGTTTATTCAATGAAAATATAACAATATAAGAAACAGCAAGTTTGCTAAAAAATTTTCAAATCGATTCACTTTAGCTGAAATAAAAATAATGCGTCTAATCGACACCAGAGATGCTGTAACTCTGCTTTTTTATCTTGGACTAGTACTCAGGGCATGACTTCTATACATGCGATGCATTGTGCTGAAACTTGAGGAAAGGGATAGTGAGAAAGATGACTGACTGGGGGTGAAGCTTCACTTTCTTACAACTCTGCTTTTGTACGTTCTTTGTGTTATAGCAGTGTTGCAGCGCCTCAGATGTGAAGGAGACGTATTCTATTTTTAAGTTTGTGATGCTACACAAAACCGACGAATAAGGCGTTCTGATGTGCCTGTGCATTGGTTACAGCTGAAGCCAGTGCTGTTTAGTCACCAGTAACTATGCCTTCGCCACTGAAATCTGCCGACAACAACTGACATAAAGACACAGAAATGCACATAAAAAAAAATGCGAAATATTTTTATTACTTAGTCTGAAACTGAGGTCGACCCCAGTCAACCTGCAGACTACTTCAATCATCGCCACCCTCACAAATTAATAAAACGTGCAATGGCAGAGTTAAACCCTGCTGTATCATTTCACCACCTGTGTCTTCTCTGCACTATATCTTACCAATTACTTCCGATACAATGTATTGCATAGGTAGATAACATCCTCTGACAATTGTCGTCTCTCTTGCTGTATAACTTATTTTCACGAGTGTTCCTTCTTTAAAGAAAATAAAATTTAAAATCAACAAAAAAATCATCCGACTGTGTACTAAGTCCGTATCTCAAATTCAGCACCTTAAGGATTTTTTTCTGGTAATTTATTAAACTTTTGCTCAAAATACAATAGCATTCATTCCCGATTAACAATTATGCATAGCAAAGTTTGCAAATACAGAAACATCAACAAATCACCAGTGTAGAATTACATCTCAATTGTTATCCTTTAATATCCGTAAAATTACATTTGTTGTTTTGTGTCAAAATCTATGCAAAATATATTTTAATATCTTTTCTTACGATTATTAATGATTTTTATTGATTGGTTTTTAAAAATGCCACAATTGGATTATTAACGCTCAGCGCTTTTTTTTGTTTCATTTGGCTGGCGGATTTATTATTGACATAAACATTGCTGATTTGTATAGAAAACTATCATTAATTACCACCATGGATTTTTGCTATAGAAGACAATAAATGAACAGCAACAAAATATTGTGAGACTAATAACGAAAAAAGATACACACAAAGAAACATTAATTTATCAGTTGTCAATGTCATGCAAACTTGGTATGGCAAAAGAAAATATGTTCGTTTCATGATTTTCTTTATTTATTCATTCCTTTCAATCGCCGTAATAAAAAAAAAAAACGTTTTCATGTATTTAAAAATTGTCAATAAAAACCGTACATAAAATAAAATACAAAAAAACATCCAGTTGATTTTGTCATTGAGCACTTAATTCTGTGATCAACTACATTTAAAAAACATTTTAATTTAATTCACTTGTTAAAGAAGTATGTATGTAATATCTAAAAGCTTATTAAATATTCTGTCATAATATTTTTAACGATAATTTGTGAAATGCGTTGTAAATTATATTATTATTCAAATTAAGGTATGGTCAAATTGGGTAGGATGGTAGATTTGCCATCTTCAATGTCACTGTCAACATTTTTTTTATTAACTGAAAATGATAGATAACACTGTATTTAGATGCATTTGTTTGTACATATATACCGTCAATATTGTATTTTACCGTCATCAATATTGAATTACAACCCCTCAAAATTATTGTTTGTTTGTTTACTTTATTATTAGACCATATGCCTACTATGTTATTATTGTAAATTAAAACTTGGTTTTGTGCCTAACTTCGAATGACCTATAACTTCGCATAGCAAGTGAAACTGTAACTCGATACTGTTAGTTGTGGCAAATCAATTAACCAGTTCGAGCGAGCGGCAATACCCTCGAAAAGGAAAGACAAGATGACTTACAGCCAAAATTAAATCAGCACGTCAAGCATGGTGGCGATGGCTGAAGCAGTCTGCACGTTGACCAAAAAACCAAAAATTTCCGGTGTTCGATCCCACTCTCAGATTAAAACATAAAAACATTTCGCATTTTTTGTGATGTGTATTAGTGTGACTTTGTGACAGTTGTTGTCGGAAGGTTTCAGTGGCAAAGGCATAGTCATTGGTCACTGACCAGTACAGGCTTCAGCTGTAACCAATCCACCCCGACCGCACATAGGAACGCGCTCCTTCGTCGATATTGTGTAGCACCGGCAAAGTACTACTAAAAATTAACTTTCACAATTTAATGCGTCTCTTTGGCATCAGACACTGCTATAAAAACAAGAACGAGCAAAAGCAGAGTTGTAAGATAGTGAAGCTTCAGCTCCTGTTAATTAACTAACTATCCCTTTCCTCTAGTTCCAGTACAATGCGTCGTATGTGTTGGGGTCAACACCTGAGTGCTGGTAAAAGGGATATGGACAGAATGCTAAAGTTTCTGCAGGCGCGAAATTGACAACTTGCGAGTTGGTTTAATTTTATTTGCTTTTTCTTAGAATTTGTAGTTGTCCATTTAGTTTTATTAACCATTTTGCTTATGACTGAACATGAAATAAATTATAAAAACTTCACTTCTCCATTTGCCTTATTCTTTGTACATATTTTTATTCAATTATAAATTCACCAGTTACTAACGTACTCATTTGTGCTCGCCACTGTACAGATGTATGTACGCATGCATATGTATGTGTACACTCTGCAATTTACTTTCTAAATCCATTGAATCCATTTCAATGTTACCTGTGAATACATTTCAAAAACTAAACGTACATTTCACCGTCCTAGTCATTTAAAATATTTTTCGCATTTACCAATTGAATGGGGGATAGATAATTTTTTTTTAATCTTAATATTTACGTCATCTCCTATTTGGATTTACTTTGAAATTGTTGTACGTTTTGTTTAATACTCGTACGCTTGCGTCTATATGAGTATGTTTTTAAATAAATACGAATGAATAAATATGGATGTCTGTCTGTCTGCATGCCTGCAATGTATGTATGTTGATGCTGTTGTTTTGTTAGCTTTCCGCTGTTAAAAGTTATTTGTCCATTTGTTTAACTGTTGGTTGTTAAATGTCATGTTTTCGTTGTGCTTTTGCTGTATTTATTTTGTGACATGTTGTTACTTTGGCGTCAGAGGTAAAAATGCAATTAGCGTTGCCACGAAAACTGCTAGCAATTTGTTAGCAACTTAAAGATAGATTTTACTCACAGATATTTACTGCATGTTGTTTGAATATGTATACAAATACATGTAACTATATTTATTTATTCATATCATTGATTTGTTGCTGTTTTCATGATATAGTGTAAAGAAATGTTGCTGGCTTTTGAGCTGTGGGATTAGATTAATAAAAAGAAAAAAAAAAAAAAAAAAAAAATCGGCGCCCATCTTAACGATGACTAGTTAAGCAAATGAACGCATTCAAATAGAAAAAATTTGGTTATAGAAAGAATTAATGAAAAAAAATAAACATTGGCTGCTATCGCATAAAGCAGAAACTGTTTATGTCTGATTTCAAAGCTTATCGTTTTAAACTTAAAAGAAATTATGTGTGTTAATTTGTATTTGTAATTCTATTATACTGTAGGCTAATATTTTAATACCATTTACTTTTTATTTTAAATACATATAAATGAAAAACTTTTAATAGATATTTTATTAAAGGCTTAAGACGACTTAAGCAGTTCTACACCATTCCACTGATATAGCTCCAATAGTGATCGCATAGTCTGAAAATATACATACATACATACAGATATTTTTTGCAATTATATGTATATTTTTGCATGTTTTATGTTTGATGAGTGGACAACAGTACAAAGAATCATATGCCAGTTATAAATATATTGTGATATCAAAAGACTTTTTTTTCTCTCATTAAAACTTGACTTTAACATTTATGAAATTTATGAGAAAAATAAATTTCACAATTTTTTGTTTAATTAAATAAATAAATAAATCTATATGCATGTTTTGCTATTTCTGTGAAAATGTTTTATGAACATACAATGTATCAAAAAAGTCTTCGTACTATCCCAGTGAAAAATCTTCTTCAAAAAAGTCAATTAGAACTTTAATTTGTGATCCTTAAGTACTTCTAGTTCTTTTGACATAAGGGTGTCATTGCGGGAAGTTCCCTTTTAAGCGGTTTCATTGATGCTAAGCCCATCTACTTCTTAAAGAATTTTTAATCAATGGAATGGAACTTATTTTTTTTACAGGGAGCTATATGGTTTGCATTCTTTATAACTTTTTTAATTATTATTTTTTCTCTTGTTTTTTTTCAGCATTTTGTGAAGAAGATTTGGGGAATTAATTATGAAACATACGAGATGAAATCTTGGACATTACACCCGCAATTATGGAAATTATGCTAAAAAGAGCACGTATGTGCGAAGCAGAAGATGGACATCACTTATAGGATATCATTTTTCAAAGAAAATTGCAAAAAATTCTGTATTTAAAAAAAAATTATAATAATCGCATAAATAAAAAAGTTATAAACCATTTAAACCATATAGCTCCCTTTGTGCCTCCCTGTACAAAATGATAACAACAACAAAATTAAAGAAATTAAAAAATATCCGGTCCATTCAGTGTACCTGTATGAAATAGAAAAAAAAGCATTTGCGAAAAAAATTTAAAATGTGCTAAATTTTGTTTCCATGCATAGATAACAAATAAAAATCTCATATTTTCTGTCTAAGAATAACGGTAATATAACTACCGGAATTTTTATTTTCATCCAAAATAAAGTTTATATAAAAAAAAAACATTATATTTGTGGATTTGTAATCCAGTTATTGAGCAAAAAAGGTGAAAAATGGGGAAAAATAGCAATTTTTAGAACACTGGCTGCACTTTTTTCGGGTAGGATGGTTGCGCTTTATTTTTCTCCTATTCAATATCTACAACTTTATTTCAGACACAAATAGATATTCCGTACAGTATACCTAGATACAACCGTGTTAAAATATAGGAAAAGTGATAAAAATTTGTATGTCCATTAAATTATTAATGCAGTCAACAAACCGTGTAATTCCCAGAATTGAGTCCCAAATCAATGAGCTGGAAAATGTTGTACCGTGTTAGTTAACTTCCTTTTCTAAACCCCATATGTTAACGCTGTGGTGCAACAGTGACATCAATTTTTAGAAATATCTAGATTTTTTGCAAACTTTTCATTGGGCTACAGTTGGTATTTAAAAAATTTATTAATGGACAAATTATAAATTTCATTGCCTGTTTTTGTAAATAAACACTCTACCTTCTGTAGATTTTCTTTATGTATGCTCCTGCATGATTGTTTCATTAAATAAAAATTCTTTTAAATTTAAAATGTTTTCATTTCGAAATTATGAAATAAAAAATTATTCTTTTTAAATTCTGAAATAGTTATCAATTTGCTTAATTGGACTTTTATCGTTATTATTTGCCATCAAGTTTAATTCTTATTGTTTTCATATTAAATTTAACTGGAATATATTTAAATTTAAAAATCAAATAGCTTTTCATTGTATTTTTTTAAATGTTTAATTTAAAATTTAAGTAG
Organism: Dexiosoma caninum; assembly: GCA_963924685.1. NCBI lineage: Eukaryota > Metazoa > Arthropoda > Insecta > Diptera > Tachinidae > Dexiosoma > Dexiosoma caninum. Next base: position 92,587,395 of record OZ004725.1, read on the forward strand.
TTTTATATTTAAAATACAATAAAAGGCTTTTTATTCATAAAATCTTCATGAAGCAAATATCCACACAAAATTCAATCTTTAAATCTTCATACGAACATAACTTAAAAAACATCATTTATTTTTATTACTTTTATTAATTATAAAATATTGCCATTCGAAAAAATAATTCATGAATTACAAAAATTTTTCCATATTTTTTTTTCAATAATATTGAAATGAATTCGATTAACATTTTCATATTTAAATAAATGAAATTTAACTTTATTTTAGGAAAAATATTTTATTTGAAATATTGCAAATTGATTTAATTTTTCATAAATTCTCTTTTTTTATTGTTCGAATATCCATAAATTAACCTGAATTTTTATAAAGAAAATATTACTTTAGTCTTTTATTGTTGTTTAATTGTAAAAAAACAAAAACAAATTTTTAACAAAACAAACAATTATTTTTTTTTTTGCTTTCATTAATATAGTTTTAATAGTCAATAGGAAATTTTTTATTATGTATGAGTATTAGTGAACATTACATTGGCAGTGAAAGTACTTTGTGCACTTGACTGATTAAGGTGGGGCATCGCCTGTAATTACCATGCATTCAAGGATGACAAACATGAAGCCCAGATTGAACTTCAAAGTTGGATCGAGACTTAAATTTGATAGCTCCTTCCTATTAAGGGTTTAATAGCTGATGTACTGTCGCCTGACTATTCTGCTGTTTTAAAGATTGATGACTGATGTGACTTAACTGGTCGAACTTCACCCCGAAAAGTTGAAGATATGACCGGTTATGAGTTGGATTCGTAGTGGCTGTGGCTGCCACAATTTCAAATACCCACGTAAATCTTAAACACATTTCTGTCTCTTTTCTTTGCTTGCTCTTCCCAAATAATTCCCGTGCATTGTATGCATAGTGGAATTCTTGTGAGGTCTGGTAAAAAAAACTGGCGGTTATATATTTTTATATACATACATATATATTTTCATGTTAAACAAATTATCTGTCACATTAAATACATTAATAAAATGAAAAAGTCTTTAGCAGGTTTGTGTTTGTTTTTTCTTTTTATAGTTTTTAATTTGAAACCATAAATATAAAATACAGTTGAGTAAGAATAAAAAAAGTACAAAAGTACTATCACTAAAATATGAAAATATTTATGTTCGTATCAATTTCAAAGTCTACCTCTATAATTATGTATGGAAGCCATAATACATGTTAACATTGATTTAAATATAGATACTGTAGTCTTGATTTCTATTTTTAATACCAAAAAATGTTGTTTGTTTATTCACATGTTAATGATTTGTAATCTAAAACTTTCAGATTTTAAATAAATTTGTGCTAAATAAATATTAATACTATTTGTGGATATGATTATCTCCACACTTTATACATTACAAAATTTCCCGAAAGAAAATTTCTTATTTTAGCGAAATATCAAAATAACAGGGAGGAATATTAAAAATTTTGGATACTCCATCTTGTTCGCCATATTTTATTGAATTTACGGAACGTAGCAGATCGTAAGAAAATTTTCGCAAAACGTTTATCCTCAATAAAATTTAACGGTGGCTCACAAACATTCTCCTAGCGCTTAGCCATATTAACACCCGGTTTCTCAGGAGACTGCGCAACAAAACTTGCATAGTCGGGACACGAATGTAGTTTCATAAAAGAATGTAAGAATGTTTCTGCATCAAATGTTTCATAGTCTTGACTGCGACGAAAGAAAATTCTTTTCATTTTGTATATAATTCGAAAGCATCTTCTCTCCTTTCTAATTATAATGTATATTCTAGAAACGAGTTAAGGCAATCGATATCAAACAAAATATCAAAACATTTCCAGTTAAATTTTACTTAAGTGTTTTGTAATTTCTTTGATACAGATATATATATATATACTCTCCAAGAGTACAAATAAAATTCGAAATTGAATCTATATTCTGTAAATATATGTACATACAGACATACTTATCGCATTTAAAGCCGGGGCACATAGCATCCGTCATCCGTGATACCTTGCCTTTTTCAACTGAAATACACGTTTTTTTACGAGCTTTGTCACATTCAGTGCTTCTCCGTCAAAGCAAAGTACGAAAGTTGGCCAACTTTTAACTTTTAACGTTGAGTATTTTACTTATAAAGTGAAACATATTCTGGTATTTTTTTTATTTTTTTTTACTTTTTAACGTGGTAACGCTGGCTATGAGTTGATATCCATCAAGAAAGTACTCATTGTGCCAATCTCTTCTGTCGGTACGTTAATGTCATTCGAAAAAGTCAAAGTATGACGGATGTCGGATTCTAAGTGGACCGGCCTTTAGTGCATTTTTTATGAACGAACACTGCGTTTCGTTCCGAAAAAGTTACCATCACTGGTAAGAGGGTATGCTTTTAGTCAAATCATTTAAATGAAGAATGATTCTATCAAGTTTACTTTTTACTGCTACCTTTATATCGGTCGGTCATTAAAGGTCATTAAGTTGATAATAATTTAATTCAACTTATTTTCTAATTAAAGTTTGCTAATGTAATTTTAAAAAGGCTCAACATATGTATGTATGTGTATATCATTCAGCTGACAGTTCAACGTAACTTGCCGCAACTATATAAAGTTTGTCTCTGTGTGGGTATGCACGTAGGAAAAACTGAGCAAATCAGTGAAGGCATGTGTGTGTGTGTGAATATTTGGAGACGACATATATTTCTTTCACAAGGGTATTTATTTTGTTGGTATCCGGCGTTTTATAAATGTACCTATTGGCCTACATACATCCGTTACATGCAAAGTCTTGTTGTTGTTGTTGTTTTAGTTGATATTGTTTTTTTTTACGTGTGATATGAAAGCATGTAAAATACATACAAACATATGTATGACTTTGAGTAGATATTTTTCGTTTCTATTTGTAAAGCCTCCTCACTGAAATCTCGCTCTTAAAGCGATTTTGTCATTTTATAGTTAAACAAGAAAATTGCTTCCACTTACACACGATTTTAAAGTGGAAAACTATTCACACTCGTGTATGCTTTTTCTTTTATAAAAAAAAAAGATATATTAGTTCGTTATATTCTCTCATTTCTAAATAAAAATGCAATTTTCGTGACCTTTTCAATAAATGAGAATGTGATGTTACATGCGCTTTAATCATCTAAGAGATCAATATGCCCTACGTATTTGTTAAGAGCAACATATTCTATGCTTTTTTAAGAGAAGGAAACTTGGTTTCGAACAAGTTTATTATTAACATTATTCAACAAGAAAACCAAGTTCATTTACGATACTGTTAAATATTTTTTGTAGAATCTGTTCTATTGGCGCATATTTCCACTACAGCTTGTTTGCAGTTCTGTTAAAAATTTCATTAACTGAAATTAATGTTTATTTTACCAGAATTATTGTAATTTAATGTTCATTATTTAACAATACTGAATATTTTTCCATTAAATTTTGGTTGTTGCAAGTCCAAGCGAATACTGAAAACTAAATGAATTTTACTTCTATTTGCACTATTTTCTTCATTTCAAAATGAAACGTGTCAATGTAAATTTCGTGACATAAATGTAAGTTGAAGAAAAGAAATTTATGTTCCTAAGGATACACTGGATAATCTATCGACAAATGGATTCACAAAATAACACTATCCCTCTAAAGTAACCCCAGTACAAACTTAACGTATTTGAAATTTTATGATTGACTATTTGCTACCTCAAGTTTTAATAGTTTTTCTACACAGTTGAGCTCATGTGATTGTGCTGGCCACTAATAAACACAGAAATGCATAAACTAAACCTTATGTGTGGTATGGGTGTTTGAATTTGGTGTCGGTAAATGTTGTTTTTCTCTCGACGATGAAACAACATGTAGCATTACATTCATTTTCATTATTCAATTATCTCTTGCACGTGATATTTATACCAGAATGCAATACGACTAAATCTTTGCGAAGCCAGTTTTTGATGTCATAGTCAATGTTTTTTTCCCTACACCATTATGGCTTTCTTGTTATACTTAATTTTTTATTTTTTATTTTGGACCAGCACTCAGGAGGTGCTCTGCTGAAGCTAGAGGAAAGGAATAGTAGGAGAAATGAAAGGAGGTGAAGTTTCAGCACAATGCATCGCATGTTTAGGGAGGGATCTTCTTTTGAGTGCTGGTCCCAGATAAAAAAAAAATAATTACCTAAAACCTTAATTTGAATTTTCAATTTGGCTATAAAATGAATATAGATTTTATAAATTCTCAAATTTGATGCAAATAACATTCGTTAAGAGGTGAGTAACCAGTGTCCACGAAAAATTCTATGCTTTTCTAATTTAAAGCCGAAGCAATGCACCAAGTTTCTCTGCTACTTGTCGTTTTCTGAAAACATCAAATTTTGAATTAAAAATTATTAAGCTGAATTTATTCATCCCAATCGTGAAGAAGAAGTGAACTCTTTGTTCCCATGAAATTATCATTCGCCTCGAGGGAAAATTTTATATCGTGAAGTTAACGTGAAATTTCCTTTTCGTTATCAGTTCTCAGTGAATTGTGAAAATGGAGCAAGGTTTCTAAAGCTTATGAATCGATCACATTTAATTTAAAAAAATACTTTAAAATTTGGTTTTAAATTAAATGTTTTTAATTATATAGATTCATTTTTAAATATTCTACTAGTGCATTTGAACCGAAAGATGACAGAAATAAGCAAATATTGTAATTGAACTTTGAAAAAGCGAAGAATTAAAAATATAAAATAAACAAAAATAGTGCGGACCGAACATTTAAATAAAATGTTTTTTTTTTTAATTTCATTCACGTGGAAGACAAATACAAAATTTGGCCAAAACACAACTAATTCGTTCATTTTATTGAACTTCTATAATGGAATTGAAGACAAAGAATTTTGAAATTGCAAAAGTGTAATGACTTGGGAATTTTAGAGGAAATCGTGGTCACTGTATTTGTTAAATTGTTGTTAAATTTTGCACTTTTAGTGTTTGCATGATTGAAATAATTTTCACCGTAGTCATGTAAAAGAATATTTTATTTTGAAAAAAGTATTTTGAGTGCACAAGTATTTGCAACACAAAATACTCAAGCGTTTAGTATTTGAAATGTAAGTATAAAATACTTATTTGCATTTCAAATACTGCCTAACCCTGCCTGCTGGTCATGAATGTGATTTTTATAATCTTCTTTCACTTTTAGCGACCAATACGTCGAAACTTTAGATTCTACTTAATACAATTCAAATCATTTTTAAATTATTTTTATTTAACTTTAATAATTGTATAGGCATCTTAGAAAAGCAATGTTCTTGTATGTTACAGCAAGACTCGAAATATTGTGTAATAACTCCTATCGTTTAAATGGCGTTGATTCGCCCAGTATGCTTCATTGCTATATATGAGGACGAGGGCAAGATTTCATAGAAATCTGTTAGAATAAGTATCGAGATCTCAGTTTAAATTTTAATACGTGTGTGATTCTTTCTAACCACTTTACTTCCCACCAGTTTGTGTGCAATATCTCTTGTAGTACGTGTGCAGTCTAATAAAATTGTCTTTGATTGCAATACGTGGATTTAAGTTTAAATTAAATAGCAGTATTGACTGTGTTTTATCTAAAATTTCAGTTGTACTTTGACTATTTAATAATTCACATCTATGGTATTTTATTTAAAATAAAACTCGAACAACAGACCCAACAGAAATATTCAATATTCATTAAATAATATTCAATACTTTTACCCATGTAAAGCACACCTATTGAAATTTTTATTTCGTGATGCAAAACCTGCAAATACATTTCAATGGCAGCAAAAATGTTTTACTGAGAGAACGTTTTAATATATAGGGTGCTCCAACCGTAATGCACGATGTTAACTGTGAGTCAAGTTTTTTGCCCAACTTAATTTGGCATTTCTGTGTTTCAGTGATTGACAAATTCAACCATGGAGAGGTACACAATTGAGCAGCAAGATTGTTGAAGCGTTTTGACGTTGAAATTAAAATAAATTTCGTACAAACATTGAGCTCATTCGACACATTAACGACATTGAACCTCAATTACGTCACAGAGTCATTGAATTATCGACCATCGGATAGAGATATGCCACCGAAGACGTGGGAAGCATTTGGCCCATATTTTGTTTCACACATAATTGTTATAGATCTTTCCATCATAATAAAAAATATTACGATAATTCTGTGAAAACTTTTTATTTTATTTAAAATTAACATCGGGCGTTTTGATTGGACTACCCTTTATAAAAATAAAAAAACTCTCCCAAATTTTTTAGCTTATTTTTTATGCTCGTATTTTTTTGCACAAAAATTAATCTCTGAAAAGTTTTCCCATCCATGTTTTATTTATGTGTGTTTAATTAGCTTTTTTTTACAATATTGATAATTAATTTTGTCATTAGATATGGAAAATCATTATACATATATACCATATACAATTTGTCATAGCAGCAAATTGTTATACGTACCCTACATAACTCGAATTGTATATGGTTGACCGTAAAGTATAGTGGAAGCAATTGAATCACTCAATCCTTGGAATAAAAAATTAAGTCAATGACGTTTTCAAATATTTCAAACTACACATTATTTACCACGTTTAAAAACAAAACTAACACCTGTTTGAAACGTTTAAATGTAATGCCCAAATTAAAAACCCATTTAAATACTGTAATACACCCTATAACACGGTATATTATTTTCGCATTATAGGAAAACACATTCTATGACAATCCTCGTTATTGGATTCACGAAAGTGATCTCTTTATTAATTTCACGGTGAAGAAAATAACGTAGGAAATATCCGCTCTATATGGGACAACCACGTCTCATACGAAAGACTTGAAATAGTGTAATATGCTAATGAGTTATAAGACTACAGTGTTATAGGGAGGATTAGAACTTGCGTGAATCCTCCGTTTTATTGAATATACAGTACTGTACTCCTACTTTTAGCAATTTAAAATCAGAGCAGGGTATTTCTATTTCATTGGAAGTGTATATATACAATTATTGCCACAATTACGAACCCACTTTGTTGTTACAAATTTAAAAACATTTCTGTATTTATATATTCATGTGTGAGTTGGGCGAATATATTATTTTACTATTCAATTTCAATAGCCCAAGTCACATTCTTGTGCATTTGAGGTGGTAAACATTTGCAATTGACAAATATCGCACAAATTGTGAACGCCTTTTTAGATTTAGTTTGCAACAGGAGTACTTATAGGAGACTTTTTGATGATTTTGATTTTGATGATTAGTCTTATCGCTGTTTCCGGAGGTTCGTGGAGTTTGAATATTTTTGGTTTATTCTCCTTGTTCCATTTTTTGTTTGAAAATTCCTTTTTTTATACTTCTATTAAATTTGTTGATTACTAATATTTTTTTTTATTTGTTATTGTTTGCTGTCATTTTACAAATTAGTCTTGCAAACGTATAGTAAATAAAAACCATGTAGTTTAAATACAACACTGTAGAAAATTAATGTCAGTTCATTTTGTTAGTATAAAATAAAAATTCACTATAAAACTTGCAAATGCAATGAAGCAAGACTATTTGCACAAGATTGTGGGTTGGGCTAATATCTGTATAAATGCACATATTCAATTACATGTATGTTCGTTTTGGCAATATACGTAATTATAAGTGTATTTGATTACTTTAATTAAAAAGTTTTGACTTTGTATTTATTCAGAGACGATGAACTTGCTCTATGATTTTACAGCTGTAAGCGAAACCAGTTTTATTATATGTTTGTATGTATTTTATTATGTTTATAGGGTGTTTTTTTTTAAGTTTTAGTCATGTTTCTGGTATTTTTTTTTTAAATTTCTACATTTTTTTTTCAGTAATTGCGTTTTCTTTTCTGACCAAAGTGTTACGTATATGCCACATTTCGATACTATTCGTGTTCCATTTTAAAAACATGTAACATTATAAAATGCGATCACGTTCCTTTCTAAATATGGTGCAACAATAACTGGAAAATTATGCAGCATATGTGATCCTCTACTCTCAAGTATGGGTAAAATATTGATCTGTTTCACATTTTTAATAAATACCTTTTTTTTTTTTATAAAAATATGAAGTTAAGTCACAAATATGTAGCAAATATTGTGGTAATAAGAAATGTATCACTTTTTAAAGGTATTGACAAACTGTAGAAAGTGTTATCCATCAAAAGAGCAACACTTCTGTTCAGAAAGGAAATCATAATCACCATGAATAATTAATCTTATGTGCCAGTAACTCCTAGAAATGGTGAAAATTTATTTTAAAAATCAGTATTCAGATCGATAAACAGAAACAGGGGGATTATAGTTCTTGTTTTAATTGATATTTAAAAAAGAAAAATTGCGAAATATGGAGTGCAAAAATTCCCGACAATTATATGAGACATAGTTTTATTGCCCAAAATTTATTGTTCGCCTGTTGTTCGGACAGGCATGCCATATTTACTAATTTTGTGTCTCAAAATTATGAAAGTGACAATTTTGAGATTTTTGCTACACAAATGCCGATTCTTCGAAAAACTCTTCGAACGCGGCACCTTCGTTTGTTTTAGTATAATTTATTTTTGAAAACGAAAAAACAATTTTAGGCTCTGGATTCAGAGAGTTTATGAATATTTGCAGGAAGGGAAGTAAATTTCGAAATATTGTAAAAAAAATGTCAGATTTAAAACGTAGGTGAATTTTTAGTGCGGCCAAAGTTTGTACAACAAATTACCGTATATCCACATTCTTCCCAATTAAAAGAAAATTTTTATTTTGCTTAGAAAATGAGATTTCTTAAGATTATATAAAATTTATTAATTAAAACTGTTTTCATGTTTGTATGTCTAAAAAGTAAAAAAAAAAATTTTTCAACTATATTAACTGAATTTATTTTGGGAATATTTATTTATACATATGATTCTAATTGTGCTTTTAAAAAAAAAAAAAAATAGAAAAAATAAAAAACTAAAAATAGAAATGTGAGTATGTTATAATAGTAAACTCATGGATTGTTATGTTTTTGTTTATAGATTTTTTGGTTTGTATGTTTAATATTCAAACAATTCTCATTTGATTAATTGAATTTTAAACATATAGATCTTGGGTTTATATTCAGACGTTGGGAAAATTCACTGATGAGCTAAGTAAGCGTTAGCGAAATAGTACTATATGGATATGCTTTCCTCCTCAATTTTTGAGTTACTTTTGTAATAAAATGCTTTGTGATATTTTTCATACTGTATGAGAATATCATAAAGTATGTAATAATAAATTTCACATATAGTTTATAAGGGAAAAAGCACAATTAGAATCATATGTATAAAATTTTTCAACTTTAAACGCAATTTATACCGAAATATTAAATTTTTATTTTATGTAAATTGGCTAAAATTTATTCGTAAAATGCTATTTTTTATTGATTATATGCTAAAAACATTAGTTAATGCAAAATTTTTTTGTTTTATTAATAAAAATATGTTTTATTGCATTTAGAAAATGTATTTTGAATTGGTAAATTTTTTTTTAAATTAAACTGCAAATTATGGCGACTTTTTTTTTTGGAAATAAACCAATTCCGCGGTTTTCCAGATCGTGCCACTTGTTGGTTATTTTCTATGGGAATACGTTAAATTTAAGGTTATGCATTAATTACTCAGCCAACAACAATCTCTGTAATAAAATAGAGTTTGTATATAAAAACTGACCTTATTGCTGAATAAGATAAAAAGAGGTCAAAAGGAAATACTTTATTTATTTAAAAATTTTATTATATATTTTATAAATTAAAAATGTAGATTTTTAATTAAAATAAACTCCTTCTCTATTGTACAAATGCCTGTGTACAACTACACTCATCTAAAAACCAACTAAACGTTAAGAATACCATATTCGGCAATTTACCATTTTTAATACATTCATATGTAAAAAAATTATTTTTGTGGTCTTGTATATAGAAATATATATTCGTTATATTCAGTAAAATTAAAAATAGTTTTTTAATGGTGTATTTGCTATGACGAACTTAAACTGTAAGGAACCTAAGGGCAATATACGCAATATATTTTTACAACAAAGAGCAACTAATATAATATTAATTGTCGGAAGGTGTCACATTTACAATAAAAATTAAATTAAATCAACTACGTTTTGAAGACATGTACTCGTATATCTTCTTGTCTTTCCATTTCCAGCAACTCAGTACACTCGTATTAACATTTGCAATCATATAAATATGTCCATGTTGAAAAAAAATACGTTGAGGATGCTCAGTTGTATTTAATCAGCAAATCAAATATGACCTGGAGTGTAAAAATAACTTTTTAACCACATTTCCCCAACTAATGTGGGTCTATTTAATTGTTTTTCATTTAAATGTCAAAATAAACAAATTTCGTTTGTTAGTTTTAAGTTTGGGTTTTGCTCGATTTTGGTTTTATTATTTAAATAACATTTTATCACACTTTTTGTGGTTGCAAATACATAAAGCATCAACACATGATCGAAAATTGCGGAACGAACAAATTAATCTAAAATCACTGGCACATGGAAACGTTTTAACAAACATTACTCCCACATAAGTATGTTACCTCGTGAACCAAACCAGCAAACATTTTCTTTTTTACAAATTTTCTTTCTTTAATAAGTGTAATTTTCCATCTGAGGGAAAGACTTATTAACCATTGAATTATTTTTCTTGGACCGGCACGTGGAGGATAACCCCCACACATTCAGTGCATTGTACTCGAACTAGAATATGAGGTTTTCTGAGGGGTTATTCCAAGGTAAATTGAAATTTTGTTTATAAACGCCATACTTTTAAAGTTAATAGAAGCTGAAAAGAAAATTAATAAAAATGTGGGTTTGCAGTGTGTGCAAAAATAAATTCTTCAAGGGCAATGCAACTTTGACGTCTGTTCGCAAAGTAGAAAGTGAAAGTTGTTTTCAGCAAAAGAATATAGTGACCATATTTCAACTTCCATCGTAATTCGCGTGGGGAACAGACCTTTACTTTTGGCAAATGTTGAACATTTTAGGAATAGTAAGTACTCAGTTTATCAATATTTAATATATTTTCTTATTTAATTATTAAGCTCGAGATCGTTATTGTTTTACAATTGTATTTTTTGTATTTATTTTCGATATTTCGTTAACAGTTTGTTAACACCTTCAGGAAATAAATGACATAAAATAGTAAGCTTAACAATTAAATGATAAAATAAATTAAAAAAAGGTCAAATAAAATAGAATAAATATTTAATATAAATAGTCCACCGGAATATTAGTTATATGAATTACGTTTTGTTGCAAAAAGAACGCCCATGAGTTGTTATGGTCTATTTGAAGCAACCAGCAACGGAACCATCACCACTATTGCAAGATTACCGCGGCTGCATGGAAAGTATCCATTGTTCTAGAAGTGATGGCGTGAAATATAAATATTCTTTCTTAATTTCATGATTAACTTACTTTGAAACCATAATAAAAAATTAAAATTGCTACCAATTGTTATTGACAACTCGAGTATTGAATTCGTCTTATACACAAACAAAATGCCTTTTTTTATTATGATAATACATTCGGCTTTGGCTATTTCACAAGAAATTAGTTTTCGGTGTAATGCGTAGTGCGATTCGCTGTCAAATTGACCACAAAGGAATGCGCTCTTAATGAGACACGCGTTGAGCTTAGAATTTCCTTAATTTCATTAGAGCATATCTCATTATAGTAATGATAAAATAACGAAACATACTCGTTATTCTCTCTTCTCATTTTTGTGCAATTTCATCTACGTTTTTCCAGACAATGTCTTGAAAAACTTGTTACTAATGCTGCATATGAAAAATTATTTTATATTCTATAGAGCAATCCATATGAACTAAAATAAATGATTATTTTGATTTTATTTTGTATTTTTCATAAAACACAGCACATTAAAATAATTTAAATTATAGAGCGTAGAGGCAAAATATACAAATTAAAGAGCGTCGGCAATCATGAATGGCATCATGATAATAATAATTTCCAATTTCCGAGGGGACAAAATTACATTGATTTTCCAAAATTTATTTTTCAAGGAACCTGGAAAACAATTTTAATTATTCAATTCTATTATCAAGAGTCGACTGTAGTTTTTATTTAGTATATGAGGCTCGTTTGTTACATGATCTCAAAAAAATTACAATTATTGAAGTCTTTTTCGTTTTTAGTTTATTACGAGGGTGCGTAATAAGTCCGTGATTTTATGAATTTATCGCTTCTTAATGGGAAGGGTAACACTGCTGTTACCAACAGGCATCCATCAGTTGGCTTCTCCCGCAATTTAATAAAATGGTCTACTTTAGGTCGTGTTCGGCAGTAACTTGTAGCAGACTACTGCGTGATTTGGGGTTAAATGGAAAAAAATTAATTTAGAATTTGAATGAACATTTTCTTAGTCGAAAGATTTCCGGAAGATAAGTACCGCATATGCTTACAATCGACTACAAACATAATAGTGCGACAAGTTCGCAGAACTGTTTATTGTTGTCCAAGTCAATAGTCATGCAGGAAATTTCATAATGCCATTCTCAAAATGAAGATTAAATTCCAAAGTCATATCATGACAAATATTCCGTTAAACTAAACACTAAACACGAACACAAAAATTGATCCAATGATTGTTGTTTTAAAGTGTTTCTAGTTTTCCCAAACCGAAGCTACAGAACATAATATTTTTACGTTAACCGCATATATATTTTTACAATAATACTTGATTTTAATACTGACATACTCAGCGTAAAAAGTTTCAATAACCATACATTTCACAGCCGTTCAATATAAGATCGAATTTATTTGGCGGTCATAGGAAAGTACCAAACAAACACACTCTCTTTTATATTTGTATACACATACACATATACACGTTCATTCATCTTTAGTTCAGTTGCTCAACTATCTAATTTCTATTACTAGACGTTAACTTCTACAATAAATTGTAAAGCATAATAAAATAAATTTAAAATTTTATTCAGACTATCAGTCGAAAACTAACAGTCCTGCAAATGTTTAAGGGGAATAACCATGAACTTGCATGAATGAATGATGTTGATAACATACGAGTATACAATATGTATGTAGTAAGTGCATATGTATTTATTATTTCAATAGGCAATTTATTGTGGCAAAATGCACAGTTTGGTTCATGTCAAAATCATGCGTACAAATTTGCTGTGGTATGTTTCTGTACCAGTGAACAAAAATGCTGCAACAACACTACAATTGCTGTCAATACAAAATAATATAAAGCTAGAGCTTCTACTTAAATACATATGGATGCATGTGTGTGTGTGTGTGTGTACATACATATTTGGTTACGCGTAAAGATACTTTTACATCGATAAGTAAATCTGGTTGTTTCGAAATTAAATCAAATGTATGTAACATAATTATGTACTTATGTATTTATATTATACCGCAATACATATTTATTTAATTCGTTTGCATTGTCTTTACTGTTTTTTAAGAACATAATGCAGCTAACATTTTCCGTTTGTTTGGCGATTGTGCTTATTATACAACTCCTAAAAGAATCTTCCGACGATGATCTGGCAAGTAACATCTACTTTTTTTTCTGAATTATTACTTTCTTTTAGATTTTCTGGCACGCTTCTCTTTTCCCTTGGAGTGTCTATAATACGAGTCTCAGAGAACTCTTCAAATATTATTTGAAAAGTACGGGAACACTCCCCTTATAATTTAAAAATCTTTAAAGCCCCCATTAGACCATATATCGGTATTGTCTAGCACCGGCGAAGTAGAATAACTACTAAAAATGGCTACTCAAATAAAGCTTCAAAAATTTAATACGTCTCCTTGATATCAGAGCCGCTTCAACGCTGCTATGGAAACAATGAACGGGCAAAAGCAGAGTTTGTAAGATAGTGAAGCTTCACTTCCTGCCATTTCTCCTACAATCCCTTTTCTCTAGTTCTCCTGAGTGCTGGTCGCAGATAAAAGAAGATCTAACTAGATTAGAATTTTCTAATTACTTGGAGTTTTATTTTTTATTTTTGTTAGAACCATCACTTTTATTTTCTTAGTAGAAGAAATTTTCGAAACATGCAGCAGTTTTTCAGAGATAAACCTTCACAAAATATAATTTCTATGTGCCATATGCAGTAGGGAATAGAATGCTGGTGTCTTAAACCACTACAGCCTCAATTTCTTCAAATTTTCGAATTAGCTTTAAGCAACAAACGGGAATCGGTTAATGTTGCACCTCAAAGAGTTGAAGTGGACACAATAGTATTCCTTAATTTGAAATTGAACAAAGACACAAAAACTTGATCACTTGAATATATTACGGGGCAAACAATAAAACAGAAGAACAACATGTCTATTCATTAAAGCGAACTTGCAATTACAAAATACAATTAAAATCATGCAAAACACGAAAAATAACAAAAAGTCAATATTCCAGCGTAATCAAAGTAACATACATACATATAATTGCATACACTGAAAGAGAAAGTTATCGTTGCAGGAATGAAATACGTTGGACCGTTTGCATTAATGCAATAAAGAAGTTCATCCATTAAATGGAAAGCTACATTTCGGTGATGAAACTTTTATGTGTAACTTTTGTTACATTTTGTAGTGTCATTAATGCTCCGAAAAATCTTTCATTGCATAAACGAACATTTTTCATTATAGCTATGGAGCATTTAATTCCATCAATGAAATAATTAGATTATTTTAATGGAAAGCTTTCATTCCATTAATGAACAATTTTCATTACATCATTTTCAAAAATCAAATTGTTCATTGTAAGTATGAAAAATATCGTTAAATTAGTAAAAAATGTTTCATACTACAATAAAAAAGTTTCGTTTTAGTTAAGAATGTAACTGAAAGATTTTTCGTAACATGGACGAAACAATACGTTATTTCAAAAATAATGCTAAAATCATCGCGGGAATATGGAAAATCTACATATTTACCAAGGTTTTTCTTTCAGTGTATGTAACCCACAGTGGCAAAATATTTCTAACATAATTTCAATAAAAAGCAGTGGTTCAATTTACATGAAATTTTCTTTCTAAAACTCTTTAGATTGGCATAATTTAACAAATGTAATTTCTTTTGTTAAAAAATGCATATAAAGACAAGTTCTTTATTTTTTTTTTTCTCAAACTTAATATACTGATGTAAATCCATAAATTTACAAAATAATTTCTACTGAACAATAACTTTGAAGTACGTACAGTAAATGAGAATACATTACTTACAAAGAATTATACGTTATAAATTCATTCGAAATTTAAGTGTATATAAATTATATTCATTAAGTGTATAAATATATATTTATGTATATATTAAGTGTATATAAATTTAAAATCACAAAATTATATGCACAGAGCACCTTTCTGTGGTTTCAAATCATATTTATGAAATGTGATTCGCAGAACACGTATGTTATTGTTTATATCTATGTATATATTCATATATATTTTATATCCGAATTGCAATATAATTAATTTTTTTTTAATATTTAATGTTATACTGTAAAATTTGCAAAAAAAATCATTTAAATAAAAATTTTAAATTTAGTGCTTTTGTTTCTTCTTAGAACAGATTTGCACAGATCACGTTCCCTGCATCGGTTTTTGTTAAATTTTCTTTTGAACCTGCATTGGCGTTAATACACGAAAACATTTTTGTCTGTACCCCTTTCCATTCTCACTATACTTCTCTTCCAAATACTCAAGACTTGCGGAATCAAGCTTGATGTGCATGAATTATGAGTTAAATTTGGTTAATTTTGAAATTTAAAAGTTGACAATAGTGATCGATATAAATATGCTAAATAGATAAAATTAATGCAACAATAATTTTAGAATTTTAGATATCGAGCGAAAATTATTATATCTAGTTTGGTAGTGCCTTTTTCTTATTCGCTGGCAGAGAATTTTCTTTGAAATAATAATGGTTCTTAGTATAATGCATGAGCATTAGTTTTATTAATCTGAAGGTTTGGGTTCAATTCCCACCTAGAGCCTGGGTGGGCCTAAGCTCTGCCCTAAATGGGACGTTTTCCTTCAGGAAAGGTCCGCCACCTAACCTAAACTAATAATGATGTTGACGTGGTTTCGAGAATTTAAGGGGTAAAAGCTGATTATCAAGTTTTGTTGATCAATCTGGCTTATGAAGCTTCCAGGAGATGACACCAACACATCCGATGCATTGTGCTGGAACTAGAGGAATAGTTAGAAAAATGACAGTAGTTGAAGCTTCACTATCTTACAACTCTGCTTTAGCACGTTCTTTGTTTATAGCAGTGCTGCACTTCGTAGTCACGGAGACGTATTCAATTTTCAAGCTTTGTTTTTAGTAGCCATTTTTTTAATTGTTTTAATTCGCTGTACTATTCAATAACCAGTGACTATGCCTTCGCCATTGAAACATCTTGACAATAATTGACACAAAGCCACATAAGAAAAATGCGAGATGTTTTTAGGATTTAATCTGAAAGTGAGGTTAAACCCAAGACTTTTTTTGGCGTTGTTTTTAACATGTAGACTACTTCAGCCATCGCCACCCTCTACATTACCATCATGTATGTGATGTACACTGACATTTTTATCGTTTCTAAAAATAATCAGAATAAAGAAACCCAAATACAGCAATAATATGTATACGAGTACATACATATATGTTTGTATATTTTTTTGTATGGCAGAGTGTTCGTTTATAAAGCACTAACGCCAGTGTCTGACGTTTATAAATTAATTTTCAAGATAAATGTTACGTATGCATTTTAATTGCTGTTGACTTAAAAATTATACTCGGCTAGTCAATAAATATAATTTCTTCGCACACATGTAAACACAAAATGCATTCACACATTCATCTAAATTTGGGAAAAATCAATGCACTGACTGACTGAACTCACTGACTCAATGTCTGTTTCGTTGAGAGTACGCACAAAGTTTGTTTTATGTTTTATAGTGGATGCTGATAGATTTGATGATGATGGTGCTCCTAAAGACAATGGAAACGCTTTCATATGCATGATTGCCATTATATGACAGTGGGCTGAGGTGACGCTGGAAACTGACATAAGTATTGTGTAATGAAAGGAAAATCGATATTGGGAAAAGTTGAATAAATTTTTATATAAGTATTTTATAATTGAAATAATTAATGTTTAAGGCTGTCATTATTATTTGTTAAATAGAAGATTCACTCATTAGTAAAAAAAAGTTTTCTACTGCCATTCTTGGCAACTCATTTCACTAAATAATTTCAACTTTTTGAACTAGAAATATGAAATAATTTCTCCACTTTGCAGTATCAGTCATTTGAATGTTTTATTTAATTTAATTTTATTTTAATTATTTTATTGTATTAATATGATTGTCCGCTTTTTAATTTCAGAAACGCACAATTTATTGTGTGTCATCTTTAAAAAATAATAAATTGAAAAAATAAACAAAAATTAAAGAATGCTATAAACAAATGTAAATGAAAAGGGGAGCAAATAAAAGTTTGTAATGTAGCTGATTAAGGTCACTATGATTTCTTTTTACCAATTATTATTTTAAAAATGTATCGTTTTAATAAAAGGAAATAATAAAACATGTTGATTAATTTTTTTTAAATTGCTTCAAATGTCAGTGCTTTTGTAGAAAAAGTTGTGCATGAATGTAATTAATTAAAAATATATTCCGAAATAATTGATTTGTTTTTGCTGACGAAGAAGTAAAAATATAAAATTATTACCAGTATTTATTTATGTTGGTTGTTATGTTAAGCCAGCCTATATGCCTAATTTCTTTGCACAGTAAAATTTCTTTGTATTACTTTTAATATATTTTAACACCCAGCCGGTGTTATACTTAATAAATTCAAAAAGGAATTAAATTAACTTCAGTATAGTATGTTTAGACAGTAAAAACATTAGTAAAATTAAAATATTTGTGTTCTTTCTATTCCAGATAAACATTGATTTTATTTTCTTGGTTTAAAATAAATTGAAATAAAAATATTTTGGAATTAATTTTTTAAAATCTTCTAGTTACACGCTAAATACTCAGCCAACAGCACCCAACAGTAATAAATTATCGAACATGTTTTTAATCTAAACAAATGGTAAAAAGAAAATGAATATTAAACAAATTATGTGACAATAAATATTTTAGTAATACAAAAGTGTAGAAATAATGAATACCTCAACGGATGCTATTTTATTTATAATTTGGGCGCAGTTTGGTAAAATGTTTCCGGTTGGTTGCTGATGCGCAGCCATAAATTTTGCACATTTTTGCTTTTCATTTATTTTATTTGCGTTTGTCTTATTCAATCCACATATGAGGTGCTTAAAACACAACGGGGTAATTCCTTTTTTCAAAATTGCCTTTACATATGTATGGAATTATTAGGTGAAATTCAGATAAACTTATCAGTTGGTGAGATATGGCGACCAATTCTAGCACTTCTGTTTAAAATACTTGCGGAGATAAGTTCACCGTGGTGCTCAAACAAATAATAAAATTTTTTTTCTTCTCATACACGGAGTGCATGAAACTCAGAGCAGTTGTAACCAAAATTGTAAGTACCTAATAGCAGTACTTGTTTTCAAAACACCTGTTGCGAAATACCTTTATGTACTTTTTCAAAGATAGTGTACCAGGCATCTGATGAATGCAGTGGTTACAGTTTCAGAAGTATGTTCTTTGGAACTTATAGTACCAAGAAAATGTTATGAATGAGCAAAAATATTTCAGCAAACAAAAACAACTTCCTCCAAAGTGTACCGTCAAACTACTAAAATTCGTGAAATTAAAAAGCCTCCATGATCTTCTTTCCTTTATTCCAGCAATTTACCATGGATGGGTCAAATCGTTTCCTCCTCATGATGTAATGGAAGAAACGACGAAGTGAATGTCAGGACGAAGATGATCTGGCTGATGTTATGGAATCTGACTATGAGGAATAAGAAATGTACCAAACAACTTTTTCCAATGAATTGTTATTCAGATTTGTTCTATACGGTATTTTTGTTTGTTAAATATTGACATGACTTTTTAGTGACAAGTTCAATTAATCAGAAATTAAAAAAAAATATACTCGTAGAATGCAAGAGGATGAAGTGCAGCGTCACTTCAAAAGTTATTTTTGAGAATTTGTATGTGTAGAATATGTTATTTTTTTGTTCCCGAAGATTCAAGTACAGGGTGTCCCTAAAGGACCGAAGAGGTTTGAGTTCATAGATCCATTGTCTCCCTCGCAGTGTGCGCCGTGGCTCCATCCTGTTGGAATCATACTTGCGGATGGTTTTCCACGGCTGCCTTAAAAAATTGTTCAACATTGTCCGATTTCTAGCAGCAGTGATGGAAACGGCGACACCGTGCTTATCTTTTAAAAAAATATTGGCCAATTATCCTTTCCGACGAAACATCACATCAAACAATACACTTAAATGGGTGTAAATTTTGCTGTTGAACTACTCTGGGATTTTCCGTAGCTTTTTTACATATTAACGAACATATTCAATTGGAAGTGAGTTTCGTCGCTCATAATTAAATTATGAATAAAATCATGATTTTCTTCTGAAATAAAGTTTAAAGATTTTAGCACGTTGTTCAATTGTGTACTGTTCGATTTTAAATTCCCCAAGTCTTCTTTACAAAATACTGAAAACAAAACAAAAAAAAAAAAATAAAAATTATAATAAAAACGTTTTTAGGAATTCAAACACACAAACGGCCACTTTTGGGCTGGCCTGTATATATTAGAATTACTGTTACTAAAAAGTAAAATTAAAAAAATTTTAATATTTTCTATTGCAATATTATTTAAAGCTAATTTTTATGCATAATTAATTCTACCATTGTACTCTAACCATCTTATAAGTAAATAATATTCTATTTTATAGAGCGTACAAACAGAATTGCAACCTTAATTTTTTAATTTTGAAGTGAGATAACTATAATCTACGGAGTTCAGTTGCCCATTAAATTTAAAGTTTCAGGTGATTTCCATTAAAATTTTTTAACCAAATTGACTACTATGATTGTAAAAACTATTAATTATGTTTTTTCCTTAGTTAGCGAAATATCTCTTAATATCATATATAGTGCATCGAACAAGTATAAAATATTTTTGTAGAAAAATATACTATCGGAAAGAGCTATTTAAAGCTATTTTTTACAAGTGAAGTTTTTTTTTTTAAAGTAAAGTTATTAGACATCAAAAATTATTGTGTATAATAAATGCCCATAATATATTCTTTTTAGACCGACAAAGCAATAAAAATGGTTATTTTTTATTGCCAGTGTTTTCACATTTGACAGCTAATTTTAATTTTTTAATATTACACAAATGCCATGAAATTGAAAATTCAAAAGAAATTTTTAAAGTCAATAAAAACTGTGTAAAAAGCATATTTTCTTATCTTGTAAATTTTTTAAATAAATAGATTTTAAGCATAATTCTATTTGAATAGGCCTCACGAGTATGCCTTGACTTGATAAGTATGGATTATATAATGGCAATAAGCGAAATAAATTTTTTCCCTACTGCAAATAGTCATCATAACAACTTACCGCACCAAAATATTTGTCAATATAATCAACACCCTCTATTAACTTTTTATATAACATTTTTATTTATTTATTTAAATTTTTTTATTTTATTGGAAAAAATAAAAACGTCCATCTCGGAAAGACTAATTAAATTATTCACATACTGTGTCACCACAAATGGGCATAAAATAAAATATTGGCAAAGAAACTGCAAAAAAAAACATATTTTTATATTGAAACAGATTTTTCACCATTAACGCACAAGTTTTTTTTTCACGTTTCTGTGTTGATTTTATTCGTAATGTACATACATACATGCATACATAGTAGATGCATAAATAAATGAATATTCAGGCGGATGTTGAAGAGGTTTTTTTTATTTACAATACCTTTTTTTTAAACAGCGATAATGATGTTGGAAATAGTGCTCTGCTGGCTCACAACGAGTTGACGAGTTGACTACAACACAAAATCCCTGGAGGAAATGACATTTTTAATTTCAGCAGATTTTTATAGTACGCGATGAATTTAGTTATTGATGAATTGTTTGTAAAAAACTGGAGTGAAAGAGTACAAATTAGGACAAACAAAATGCTGAAGGATTTTTTTTTAGCACTGATATAGATGTGAATATTTAAAGCTGATGCATTTGATGATCACAAAATCTTGTGATAACACATTACGGATGGATGCTTTAAAATATGCAGCAAGAGTAGAGTCATAATGCAAAAGTGATTCAATCTTGCAAATGGCTTCAAGTGTCATGTAACGGAATAGTTCTTAATGAGTGGTGTAGTGAAGATACATTGTTCGGTCTGCCATTTCGAAAAAGGCAACTTAAGTGGTATTAGCAAACATAAACAGAGAATTTACAAAAAATTTAAAGAGCAGCACCGTGTGCTGAGCAGTGTTGGCAAATATCGAGAAACAAAATTCTCATTTTCTTAATAAAAATTTTTTGTATAAATAAATAATTATTTTTTGAAATCAAGTTCAAGTGAAATATTTAAAAAAAAATTCTTTAAAAGTTGGCCATATTGCTATATTGAATAAACTTTACACTTTACACAACGAAAAGATTCAGAAGCAATCCTTTGGATTTACATTCAAAATGACATCTAAAAATATTTCAATAATTTCTTCGCCCAATAAATTGTATTATTTAAACTGAAAGTGGTGTAATTGATTCCCTTCGTCACCAATTTGTTGAATATTATTCGGATCAATGACATTTGGAAGGATTTCGGTGATTGAAAAATATGTTTATCAGCACACTTAATGAGCAGGAATTTCAATTAATAATCTAAAATTACTAAATCATATTTTTAATAAACTTTTTTTACATTTCAAAAATCTTCAAAAATAAGATTAATCTTCCCATATGGTAACACTAGCTACGAATATGAAAAGGAGTGTGGCGTGAGTTTGGCTGTCAAAAACTGTTTAGCCATCCATTTAATGGAGCGTCGATGGGACCACCGTTTCTATAACTGGTAATCACTACAGACAACAGTTAAATTATATTTCTCATGCAAGTCCATGAATAGAATCTCAGGAATTGTGGGCTTCAGTAAGATAAACCTAATAAAACCTGGGTTTTAAACAGGTAATGCTTATTTCAAAACCGCGCTTAAAGGACGGAACTTTTCCTTTTTTGGAACGTTTTCAAAATTTGGTATTTATCATAACAAATTGTAAACCTTACAAGTTCTGCAAAAAATAACTCACCAATTTGAAGCAACATGGTTCGCTACAACTCAAATTGATATGCAACGGCTACATCAACTAGGAAGCGGTCATTTAATGTGTATCTATTTTCACTCAACTTAACGCCAACAGTGTTCAAATACATTATTCATGAACATACATTTTATTGCGATCACTTCTAATAAAATGCTAACCAATTTATTCATACATTTATTTGTTACATTTATCGGATTTGGTTTCCTTAAATTCTGGGAAAATTTCTACCCCTACTGATAGAGAGTATGAAGTCATGAACTTCGAACGCAACTGCACATACAATTCCCTTTGAAAAATTAATCATATTTTCGCTAATTTTATTGCAGAGAATAGTAATCTTATATGTACAACATTGTACATAGATTAATTTTGTGGATAGATATTAACGCGAACTCATCTCTTGAGAGAAGAATATTACTGTATTTTATTGAAAATGGTAACCTTGTTTTCAGAAAAACAATTCTTTTTGTTATGAAGTTGTATAACTACCCGGCCGTTTAAGTAATTTATTTAAAATTAGTGTAATATCTACGCGTTATATAATATACATATTATTTTTTTGAAATATATTTATTAAACTTGAGGTCTTTTTTTATTTCATTTGGTTTTATTATTCGATATTTCGTTAACAGCTTGTTAACATCATCAGGAATAATAGGAAACATATTTATATATACATATTATGTACATACATACATATGTATTTGCAATATATCAAATTAATTTTAGATATGAGTTATATTTCCTATGGGGTTTCACTTGCATATCCATAAGTACTAAATATAACACATACTATGCAAATATATTGAGGCTTTTCACAAATTTTTTATTTTACTCGTGATTACCTTTTAATGTCAAAAAAAGAAAACAAACAATAACAAAAGCAGTAACATCAACAGTAATATTCAATAACAAAAGTTGCATGAAATATGCAGATCTATCTGTGTCTGTATGTATTTATTTATGTATGTATGTGGATGCATTTGTTGAATTGACAACATGTGTAGATGACGGCTTATTGTTTTTTATATGCATTTCTTTTTTTATGTGCATCTATGTACTTCTTGTATTCTTTTCATGCCTCGCATTTTATTTCCACCTACAAATTATCACATGACAACGACCACAGATTGCAATACTTTCGTAATGATCCATTTCTGAGGGGACTTGTAGAAGATGAGATACAATTCGAGGCAAATATGACAATTTATATGCTGAACCTTGTACACACAACATATGCGCAATGCGCATAGTATATGCATATATACCTATATGTGTATGAATGTATGTGTATATGCAAGTGCGAGCTCGCATGTGTAAATAAGTATTGTGCAATGTAGATGAATTGAATAGACTCAGTTCAATAATCTTTAACCAATTGCAATAAATTTTCCTCTTCTATGAAAATGTGAGTTCCGTAAAATGGTTCTCTTAAAATCTTTAGGAAGGCTGTAAACAAAAATTCTTCAGAAAAGTATATGAGAGATACGGTTGTTACAAACAAATTAGTTATTAAATTATTATTAAATTAGTTTTATTATTGAGTTTATTTCTTTATTATTGGATGCGAAGTTAAGAAAAGAAAAATAGTGACAGAGATCAGTAACAGTGACGTCAATATGATACTCAAAGCGCAATCTTACATTCTTAAATATATACATGCAAACCAGGGAAGAACAATTTGGTATCTACATTTGTGATCAGTGATTAATTTAGTAGTATTTCTAAGTTTTTCGCCATTTTCTTATTTTGCATGAACACCATTTTATACGTTTTATACACGTTCAAGCTCCTTGGCATCAAATTCGTATAAATTTGTGTAGATATCGTTACAATAGGTTAGGTGGAGGACCCGCTCTGATTTAGAATGTCCCACTTAGGCCAGAGCTTAGGCCGATTGTGATACCACAAGACGTTCACACCCGGCGATCAGACACTCATTCCAAGATAAATCCCGCTATTACGGAAATTCTCACCCGGGAAAGTCATTAATATAACCATATTTTTTTTCTTCAAATCGAGTTTTATGAACATATAATTTATTAATAAAATATCAGACTGAAATCTCCTTACGTAATTTCTTATGGAACTGTTTTAAAAAAATTCAAAATTTTTATGAACTTCAAGCCATTAGCTTTTGTACATTGCAATAGATCAGCAAGCTCAACAGCGTGTATCCGTAGCGAATATTCTATAAAAGTAACTAATGCCAATAAAGGTAATCCACTTTTTTTTTTAATGTATGTATTTAATAAAAATAAAAATCTTTTTTATAAAACAAACAAGATTTAGGCAATATTCTTTACCGAATAAAAACGAATAAAATATTTCATTATTTGTTCGTTAGAAATAGTCGAACAAAATTTTCTGCTTCGCACATACGTGCTTTTTTTTGGCATATTTTCCATAACTTTTCTCAAAATTTCGGGTGTAATGGCCATGATTTTATTTCGAATGTTGGTTTTTAGTTGGAGTATGGTTCTTGGTTTGTTAACGTACACTCTTTCTATCCCCAAAGAAAACTGTCAGTTGCTTTTAAATCTGTTATGGGTGCAATGCGCACATTAAAATGACGACGATATGAACGCTGTGTTAACACAATAGACTGTTGGTTTGAAAAATAAAATTCAATTATTTTTGTACGTTGTTCGATCGTGTAGTTATTCATAATTAATTCCCCAAGTCTTCTTCACAAAATGCTGTCAAAAAACAAAGAAAAAATAATAATTAAAAAAGTTATAAAAAATTCAAGCTATACAGCTCATTCTGTGCCACCCTGTAGTGTGAGTACTACTTAGAATACCCATTTACACATTTCTATAAATTATAAAATCTTCCTTGTATCAATTATAATTGCTTTAACAATTTCTTGATTTGGGTCTTATGTATATTGCGGGAATTTTAGTAGCAGTTAATGCTATTATAAGAAATTAGAAAATTTTCTGATATAAATATTTAACGTATTAACCCTAATCAAGTCAGATAAACTTTGTAACGAATCTAACCAAAATGTGCCTCAGAGGATCATTTAAAGACATTGCATATTATTTTTGGGAATTTATTTATTCTAATTAAATATTTCTTTTAAAGCAGTGCTTGCTTCATATTTTGGAATAAAATGCGCGTCCTAAGAAATGAACTGTCCTAATCTTCATCTTGGTTTATAGTTTCTTCAAAATCAATCTCTTCAATAATTTCTCGATTCTCGATTTCTACATATATTTTTTAGACAGTGTGGGAAGAAGTTACGTCTTCACAACTTTCTCTTTGACAATCACACAACAACTGAATAAACTGTGTAAGTAACTGTGTAGATTGAATGATAAAAATTGAATGCGAATTACCCGTATTTTAATTTGTTGGTTATAATATTGCCGTTTGTGCCTGGTAGGCATATTATGACAGGATTAAGTACATTTTTGGTTTTTCATATATAAATAAATTATATTAAAAAACATCTAAAATTTTTTTAAAACAAATTAAACAATTCAAAGTACGAATTCAAGAAGCACCAAAAACCATGACTTCAATTTAAAGTACTTAGAACAATTCAAAGTGCAAGATGTGTCTAAAAGGCACATGTTGACTGGATTAGGGATAATTTCGTTTTTTGACATATGTACTGTTTCAGTATTATTGCGGGAAATCCCCAATAAATTGTTTACTTTTCGGTATGGTTAATTAAATTTAGAAAAAAAAAACGATCCTAGTCAGAAGAATGTCAGTGTATTTACATATGCATATACATATATATGTTTTTCTGTATTATTCAGTGACATATGTCATTAAATTAATTTGTCAAAATGCAGCAGTGAAAAAAAATTATCATAAATTTTAATACTTGTGGAATTCTCTTTGTTTTTTTTTTTCATATTTTTGACTATTTAAAATTAAGTTGTTTTCAATCATCATTAATTTCATGGTTCGATTTGTGTACTTTTTTTACATTCAGTTGTGCATTAAGTGTTTTTATGCGATAATGAAAAATTAACGCGGACTTGGCCAACTGGTGCATCAGATATGTACGAGTATGTAAAAGCATCTGCACACACGTTCAGTATATCTGTTTTCTCCATCACTTTTTATTTACCATAAAAAAATAATGTGTATCATAAACAATTAATTTATTAAGTAAAGGCGATAAATCATACCAATATTGATGGGTCAATTGGCTTTTTTTTTATATTTTTGTAAAGTCTGTTAAAGTCAATGTTTTTCTTTTTTGTATATTAACGGACAATTGCACAACTTATATCATTAAGTAAATGATTTATTTGCCATTCAGTACGATTTCCTTTTAATTTGCGAGCTTTTCATAAAATTCTTAAGAATTAAAAGTTTGCATATTCAAAGACTCAGTTCCGAGTTAAAGGTTTCTAAAATATCTGCAGCATTATTCATAATTAATTAAAAAAAACGTTTTTGAAATAAAAATGCTTGCTAAGTTTCAAAGGAATCATTTATTCATTTAAGAATTAAGATTTAATTTAAGACTTTTTAGAGCGCTAAAACACGTAGTTAAACTCATCTGATTTCCTGATCTATACCATCCGAAAATGGAATACAATACTCATGCATTTGCCGTTGCAGCGAAATATGTTGGAAAGCTAATGCGATACCTCAATGCATCGGTGTGGATTTAGTGCGAATTTAGAAACGGAATCTCGCGCTTCCGCTCGATTATATGCGGGCAGCCACGTGAACCAACCAACCATGTTTTGAAGCTACGCTTTCTGTAGCTAAATAGTAGCCATGACTATTGATTCATTGGAGCATAAGCGTACATATTCACTGCATTTTATTTTAATGTTGTTGTTATGCTGTACAGAAGTTTTATTTTGATGAGCAGCGTCCCCAAGGGACCACATGAGAAATGTTGTATAAATGAGCTACCAAAAACCTCCCTGTGTCACATGCCTGCAGCATTAAATGGTATATCGCCAATGTAATAGAATGTACCCCAACGACATGAGGGAAATGACTTCTGAAGCTCGCACCAATTCATCTTTTAGCGGAACAGTTAATTGGAAGAATATATTCTTTACAGGTGTCCGCCCTGTCATCTACGATGCTAAAGTCTCCCAAAACCTACATGTGTTGCTAGTTCGGGTCCAATTAATTTCATACGATTGGAGACATCTCACGAACAATGGTCCTTAATTATAAAATGCATTTGTCCCATGTTCAGTGAAATAAATATTTAATAAATTTAAACACTTTTTTTAAATTCATTCGGAAAATAATTTTGCATAAATTTTTTCTTCGTCGCAATTTATTTGCCACCTATGCGAATTCATTTCAATGCGAAATTTTCTAGTGCAGACTCGCATTCTTAAAATACGTTTTCTACATACTTTTTGTTTAATTAATTTTTCGTCTGTGTGCTTGTTAGAGATAAATTTGTATGTTGTGTGACAGCAAAGTTTAAATGAAACATCTGCAGTAAACGTAAACGTTGTTAACGTCAAATGACACGTAAAAAAGTAAAAGTTTTGTGAAAATGCGGTTAGACAAGTTGCTAGTTGGTCTTTTGTGTTTTATTTTTTTTCGCAATCATTTGTTTTACTTTTACAAACATGAAAATGCATGCCAGTGTTGCAAGTTGACTCCAAAACTTACACATTCACACTTACATTCATATTTACACGCATACATATTTATAACTTTGTGAATATACTACATACGCAGATCACCTACGCGTTAATTATTGTAATTAAAAGTGATACTGAATGCGTCGTCGGTAAAATAAGAACAATGGGTTGGTTTATAAGTGAACGAGACGAAAAGGATTTGTGCTTTATAGACTGAATGAGTTGTTGCCTGAGTTTATAAATAAAAGTGATATTCATTTACGCTAACAAATGCGTGCAAAGTTGTGATACGAATAAAAAAGTTTTATAGAACTGCGTATGTTAAGTGACATTATGGCGGGTTAAAATTAAAACTGAAAAAGAAATGAGGTAAAACGTTTGAGTTATTAACAAATGCATAATTGAGTTGAACTTTTCATTTGACAATGTTGTTTTGAAAAGCAAAGTGTTAAATGAAATCATTGATGACAAAAAGGTGCCATTAAGTGATTGAGTTTTTGAAGTCATCATTAAAAAAAAATTAATTTGAAAAGCACTTGAATTTCTTTTCGTATTTTATTGTAATTTCAAGGGAATGGTAACTAACAATAAGATTTTAGATCTTAAAATATCAAGTTAATTATTTACACAGCTCATAGTGAGTAAAATTTTAACGTTACGCGATAGAACAATAGATTTTTTCTCCATCAATGTGCTCTTCCGATTCAAGGAATTTATAGGCATACAGTAAGGATTTAAGAACATAAATCCCTGTAGGATTTTATTAGTAGAAGTATAACAGCCAATCCACATGTACAGGGTGTGCTAAAAGGAGCGAAGGTGTTTGAATTCCTTATAACTTTTTTATTATAATTTTTTTTTTGTTTTCAGTATTTTGTAAAGAAGACTTGCGGAATTGAAAATCGAACAGTACACAACTGAAATACGTGCAAAAATCGTTGAATCGTTGAAGAAAATCATAATTTTATTCAAAATTTAATTATGAGTGGCGAAACCCATTTCCAATTGAATGTGTTCGTTAATAGGCAAACAGGGCTACGGAAAATCCCAGAGTATTTCACCAGCCCACTTAAGTATACCGTTTGGTGTGGTGTTTCGTCGGAAAATTTATATGGCCCATATTTTTTTTATAAATGAACACGGTATCGCCATTTCCATCACTGGTGTTAGAAATCGGACAATGTTGGACAATTTTTTAAGGCAGCCGTGGAAAAACATCCACAAGGCACACTGCGAGGTATACAATGTCTCTTTGAACTCAAACAAACCCCTTCGAGATATTGGGTCACACTCTATAATGGAAATATATTTTTATTGTGAGCATTTACGACAATTCAAACGCTTTCAATAATGAAAATATATGCCTTCTTGCTACCAGTGAAATAGATGAGCTCTACGTTACGGTAGGTCTTGATGAGCTTATTCCAATTTCGAAATTTCATTTTAGAGGTAATTATTATAAGTTAATACCTAGAGATACATAGTTACTGTTTACTGTGATCTGCGGGATTGTTAAACCGTTCATCTTCCATTGGTTCACATTAGATCAGCAGGCTAGCGGTGCTAGAGGCCTCTGCCTTAACCCTCTGTACTACTACATAACATCCTCCT
Source organism: Dexiosoma caninum (assembly GCA_963924685.1). Taxonomy (NCBI): domain Eukaryota; kingdom Metazoa; phylum Arthropoda; class Insecta; order Diptera; family Tachinidae; genus Dexiosoma; species Dexiosoma caninum. Next base: position 92,616,920 of record OZ004725.1, read on the forward strand.
AGACCAGCATAGTGATCTGACATTATGTAATCTAGTGATTCAATACCAATGTGTATATTGCACGTCAAAGTTATAGGCGAACCTTCGGTTATGCCTGCATTGAACAAGGAAATGCACCACGTCATTAGGGAAATTTAGAAAAATTTCATGGACTGGGATCCAACCGATCGCTGTTTCAATTATTACTTACATAACTTTATTCCCTGTACTACAATAAAAACTATAACAAAAACAAAAACTAAAAAAATATGTTTCATTTGTTTATATATATCATTTATATATATATATATATGTTTTCATTTCAAAAACATCTGCAATATACAGCAAAATTTCACTAGATATTTTGTCTAAATCGTAACTTTCTAACTGCCATTTTTTGTCTTAAATTTATAAAATTATAGCAAATTTGAAATTTAAGTTCCAAAACTGGCAAGGAATGCTAAATTAAAACTTCATAATTTGCAATTTTTCGTTGGACTAAACAAACGCCTCATTATGCTGCGGTTTTGCATTTTTACAAGGAAATGCAATTTTTTTAAACAATTTTTTTTTCTTTCATTTATGTTTGAACTATTTATTTATGCACGAAGACAATGCAAGCAAAATTTAAAATAAAGTAAAATCGTTTGTTTCCATTTTACAGTTTTTTCTCTAGTAATTTCGAAATGTCCGCAAATTGTTTGTTTGGTTTATCATTCCGTTTTGCTAAAACTGTTTGAAATGGAGTGGAAAAGTGGAAACGAATTTATTGTTAACAAAAGTTTACCTTTCTTTTGTTTTGCTTTTGAAAAGTGTTAATGCCAAGAATATGAATTACTTGCGGTGGTTTCATGCAACGTTAAATCTAGTTTTTAATATTCAAATAAAACTGCACTATTTCGTGTCCGGAATTTTACTATTTGAATGATTTTTGCTTTTCTGGTAATCCCATGCACAGATAGTTTTCCGCTCGAATTACCTTTTAGTCAACTGCTCTGAAATGTGAACAAGTTAAATTAAATTCCAATAAAGTTTGTATTAATTTTTCTGCTTTTTGCCATTAATTACTTAACGTTCAATAACATTAATTAACACTAAATTTTCATAATTAATTTACGGCTCCCAAGTTTTCAGTGTTTTCAAAACTATTAAAACGCATACCCAGCAAAAAAAAGACATGCAAAAGAAACAGATTCTATTGCAATTGAACTAGATCAGAAAAACGTATGATTTAAACATAGTGGTGTCATTGGTTAGCAAAACAACTCGCCATATAAATGAGTGCTTAGAACCAATAACTATTCCTTGAGTGGGTTACGTTTTAGCAATGGTTAATGAGTTCCTTTAACACATTTAAAAATTTATTCAAATAGTAATTACAATTTGAATTAATTAGCAGGTTGAATGTGTTTTACATGAGCTCGAAAGTAATCTTAATATTTAAGATGTCTTTAAAAATTAATGCATATAAAGAAGTGCTTAAAGGCCCTTTTACATTGTAACACTGAGTAATACGACATGTCAAAAACTTAAATCGAATGGGAAAGTATAATAGTGTACAAACAATATTTTATGAATCTGATCAAAGTACGGAGGGGAATTTGAAAGTCAAATGGCTCTCACCATTTTTTAAAAATTTTCAAAAGGCTTAGACTTTTCATTTTATCAGGGATGTGTTTTGTGATAACAAAACCTCTTCTAAACCGCTTTTGTTCTTACTACTTATACTTTTTATTTTACTTCAAGTCTGACAGTGTGACAGCAAAATATAATATTACTTTAAATTTTTCGGCAGTCGCACCAAATCTCATTAGATTTCACTCTCACAAAGTATTATGAAAGTCGTAAGACTTGTATTATAGTGTGAAAGGGCCCTAAGCAGTCATATACCAATTCATAGTGAACGCATTCACTTTTTTTACTGTGTAAGAAAAACTTTGATAACTGTCATTTGACTTGAATGTAGAACTTCGTTGTGTACTGCCAACGCCAGCAGCGCTTAATTATATTTTTATTGATTACTAATTAAAAGTGTAAATGTAACTAACTTAACAAACACTGGCAGAGTCGAACAGCATAATGTTTCCGGAGGACGCGACACCGCACTAATCATCGTTTTTTTTCCATTCCATTTGAGAACTTTCTCTTCTAGAGTCGATTAAAAGATAAGTTTTGACTGCCTGTTTGTTCTCGATCATTAGCCTATTTTAATTAATTACTTATGTAAAAATGAAGTTCGAATTAAGAGAATATTTAACAATATATAATAAGATATAGGGACGCGTAGCAATGTAATTCATTATATACACAATAAAAAAATACTTGACGAAACAAAGGAAACTCTTTGCTTTAAGTAGAACAAACAACGAAACAAAGAAAACACTTTACTGCAAATCGAACAGGAAAAAAGCAAACAACAATAATATGTGTGCACGGATAATGGAAACAAAAAAAAAATCAAGCAATGCCAAAGACTATAGTAAGTTACAATAGCAGTTATGAGGAATTACAGGAATTTTCTCTAATTGACCACTGTTTTTTTATCATTGACATTGTTCTTTTTTATCATTATTGTAGTGGCCGTCTGAAGTTAAAATTTCGTTTCTATTTATTTACTGACCTTGTATCAGAAAAATTTCTTATTCAATTTTATTCACAACCCATTTCACAGCTTTCCTAAACAACATATTGTTCCGTTCTGCTACTGTTTGTCAGTGTGACTTACAATTTTTGGCTTTGATCTAGTTTGTTTCTTGTAATTATCACATTTATTTTTTTTTTTGATTAATTTCATAAGTTTTCCAGTTGTAGTCACGGTGCCAGTCAATAAGTAAATTTAGAATTCTCATTTTGCGTATATTAATTTAATTAGCGGTTATTATTACAAGACAAGAAATATTGCTATAAAGATTGCAATATTATTTGTCTGGAGTTGTGTTCCCTGTAAAGTAAACACATTTTTATTAGTTTTATACTTTGCAAAATAAATTTGCAAAATATAACTCGATGAAAATGGGCGGGGTGACTAAGACCCTATGCACAAGATAGTATTAACACCAACTTGAAATTGTTTTGTGATTAACTTAAATCGACCTACGACTTCGCATGGGAAGCACCAACGTGTTTAATAACGGAGACTTACAAAAAACGGTAAATGATACAGCTAGTTGCGGCAAATCAATTAACGAGTGCGAGGGAGATGCAAAACAACGACAACAACCGCCTGCACTAATTACGAGACGAGAGCTGTTTTTCATACTAAAAAAAGTTCGACTTTTTTTTTTATCTGGGACCAGCTCTCAGGAGATGCCTGTTACACATGCGAAGCATTTAATTTAACAGGAATTAGTGATGGTAAATTTCAATGTCACAAATTAATTTAGAAACAGATTTTTATGTTGGAATAAAAATTAAAATTCACGTATGCAATTTCATCAAAGAATTTGTATATACAGGGTGGCGCAGAAAGAGCTATATGGTTTAAATGGCTTATAACTTTTTTATTTATGCTATTATTATAATTTTTTTTTAAATACAGTATATTTTTGGGGAATTTTTTGCAATTAGCTTTGATAAATGATATTCTGTAAGTGATGTCCATTTTCTGCTTCGCACATACGTTCTCGTTTTAGCATATTTTCCAATGGCGATGATTTCATTTCGAATGTTGGTTTTTAGTTGGAGTATGGTTCTTGGTTTGTTAATGTACACCATTTTTTTTCAAATATCCCCAAAGCAAATTGTCAGGTGCTGTTAAATCTGGTGTGGGTGGAATGCGCACATTAAAATCACGACGATATGCACGCTGTGTCAACATTATTTTTGTACGTTGTTCGATCGTGTTATGATTCATAATTAATTCCCCACGTCTTCTTCACAAATTGCTGAAAAAAAAAACAAAGAAAAAATTATAATTAAAAAAGTTATAAAGAACTCAAACCATATAGCTCATTCTGGGCCACTCTGTAGTTTCAAATTGACTGGCAACCAGATCTACGTGACAAGTGTTGTAATGTATGAAATACATAAAGAGCACTGCTAATGGAAGTTGGGAGGCTTCCGAAAACGCGTCCTATTGCACCAATGTAGGTTGGTAATGATAGACGTTGCTTGTTTTATTAGTTCCCTTTGAATGTTGTCTTCTCTCTAATTCTTTCTGCCTGAGTATTACTTGTCTTTAAAAAAACTAATGCTACAAAAAGGAATGAAAAAACGTAAACATATTTACTTACTTTTGAGACATTTAAATAAAAGAAAAGGATTTTTATACGTTTTCATTTTTAGTAGCAATCTTTATTTTACTTTGTTTGTACCAAAAACTAAGCTGTGGGTACTGATGACTAAAAATATTGAAACCAAATCTATTCATATCAAATATTTTTGATACATTTGTATATCAGAATATTTAAAATATTAAGTATTCCTTTATATAAAGATACAATAAAGTTAATTTAATTATAAAGAAAATACTCTGCATTCGTATACGAGTATAAATGTGTTTCAAATAAATAAAAAATAAAAATCGAAGAAAGAAGAGAAATGGCGACATGCATAATCAGTCTTAAAAAAAAAGAAACAATTTTCTTAAGCTTAGTTTTAATACATGCATATATTTCACTCAAAGTTTTTCATGTGCTACTTAAAATCTTATACATTTTTATGCTTTAAATATGTACAGTAGCGATATTTTTCTTACTTGTTGTTACTTTTCTTAAAATTTTTCCATGTTATATTATTTTACGAGTATTTTCTGTGGAAATTCCTTCTCTGGCGTACTTTGGCAGCATTTTGTGTATGTCTTAAGAAAAAAAAAAAAAATAGCGAGGGATCCTTTTGCATAAAATGAACATGGATATTAATTCATTTACATAATCCTTTGTAACATCCGTGTTTTACATGCCACATCAAAATACTGCCAGTACCATCTTCCATTAGAACTGCTTCAAATCGACCGACGTACATACTGGCATACACAGCCACACATTCTTCAAAGAGTATGAATGTACGTGCATATTTCTTATCTAAAAATATTGACTATTTTCTATGAAAATTCAAAGTGAAAAACTATTTCATTGAAGTATAAAGAAAATGAACACCTGCTAGCATTTCGTACTGGGGAAGAAAAACATCGAATCAGGCACATTTTGAAACATATTGGCATTGCATGTGTGTATGCTAGAGAATATTATTAAAGTGGCATGCAAAGAATTATAAAAACGTTAAATTAATTTTCATTATAACTACCCTAAATTGGGTAATATTTGATACATTTATTTTTATTTTTTTTATTTTAAATTATTCCTTTATAACGAACTAAAAATGCATTTCACTGCCGGTATCAATTTTTATTTCAAATTTATAATTTCGTATTAAACTAATTATTAGCTTGTAGGAAACAGTGGGTTTCATTGTAATTACACAACAAAACCTTATTTCCTAGTTCCAGCACAATACAGCGCATGTATAGGGGTCATCCACTGAGCGCCGGTCCAAAAAAAAAATTGACTAGTAAAATTTAAAATGATTTCCACTGACTTTGTTGTCATTGTCTAAAATTAACAAACACAATTTTAGTATGTTTTCCAATTGCAAATAGTAGACTTTCTGCAATCAGTAAGTGACAAAGATTTACCTGCTTTTTTCACATTTCTTGTACCTGTAATCACGCTACACCACTTAAGATACCTTTACATGGTGATGCATGTATTACGATATGTCAGAAAATTTGTAAAAGCAAAATGTATTCAGTAGGAGAGAATAAGGATATAAAATTTGATTTGACAAGCGGTCGATGAATGTTCATTTTCTAAACATTTTATGAAACTTATGTATTCTCATCACACCCGAGGTGTATTTTAAAGTCCACATTGACAGCATTAATAGTATATATTGAATCTGTTAACATTTATATACATTAATTAATAAATACATACGTTTCGTTTTTCTATTGTTACTAAAATAAAATGTGTTCTAATGAAATCAGGGAACATGTTTCCGAAACCCGCTCAATAATACGCACAACTCGTTCATCATTAAGTGCGCATACATTTGTGATCCTTTTGACAGCGAAGTGCACTATGCATTACAGAGAGAACTCATTTTTCGGCCGAACAGCGGAAATTCAAATGGATTGTCCACAAACACTACTCCATCTACCCCTCCTACCATAACCTAATTTACTAGTTCCAGTGCAATGAATCGCATGTGTAGGTCTCATCTTCTGAGCACGGGTCCAAGCAAAAAAAACGAAAATCACGATCAACTCAGGAAATTTTCATGTGCTTTTGTAAATATTGTAGAACTGTAGCCATCCGCTTTTTCTTTTTGTATTACATTCTTTTTTTTTTGTTTTTCATTTAATCTCAAATTGTTCTTTTTTCTTTTAGTCTAGAAATCAAAAGTAATTTTTCATATTATTGTGATAAATGAACTTACACGTAACCAAATTTTCATTTATTTCATAATCTTTTCATTCTAATACTTTCTATTATCATGTACAGGCACCTTAATAAAAGCGTAGACAAACGGCAGCGTTAATTTACATTAGCAGTCTTAATCCTAATTAACTTATACTGAATTTAGTTAATGCAGTATGTTAACCCAGTACACAATCAATCAGCTGCTGGCAAATTGTTAACTATTGTAAAATTAAAATGGATTCAAAGTCAGCAATGATAAGTTATTTTAATTGTTTTTAGCACAATAAAAAAGAAATATAAATATTGAAACGCGTTTTTTCCATTTTAAGGTTTCTAAGGGAAAGAAACGAAGTGTAAACTAAACGGTCCTATATTACGCTGCCGATCCCAATGCGAATAATGTTATTGCTACTCTCTTAATGCAAACATATTAGTGTCCAACCTCTTCATATTTTCAACTTTCGCACATACTTTTTGGAAAGCATTCCTGTTGAGGCCTTAAAGTTGCTATCGTCATTCGCAAGCGTCTGACTCCCAAAAAGTGCTGTTGCGGTCCGCTTAAAAATTATGAAATATATGAATTACATACTCGATGCAAAAAATTGTTGTTGCAAATAAAGATTTATAACAACAATTCGTTAATAATTCTGAGTGGATTTTTTTTTACGTGGAATGCGGATTTGAAATGTATAAATTTCCACAATTCTCTTTCTCTTATTTTACGGTGTCCTACTGGGCTCCAACTGGTAGCAACACGTTCAGATTTATGGTGGTTAATGCATTTACAATTCATACATTATGGAGGAGTTTCAGCAAAAGTAAATTCAGCCTTCTTTCAAATAAATAGTGTTTTTTTTTAACAATAAAATAGCTGCTAATCTATACTTTCTATCATCTATCCAAATACCAAAAAAATTTAATTAATAAAGAAACAGGTTCACTAAACGCAATAGCTGTCGTCTGTCAGGGTAAATTATTAATTTGCATTAGTGATCTTCTGCCTACGCTATTAGTTTAGAATTACATTGCATGTACATTCGTATATGACAGTTGGTGGGCTTTGAGAAGAAGCTTGAAGCTTAATTATGAATGCGACATATTAGTGCTGAATAGGCAGAAAGTTGAATTTCTTTAAAGATGTAAAAACTGCTGTCAACCAATTTCGTAAAATTGATCAGTATATGAAAACCATGTATACGAATATTTTCGTTGTTACTAACAATCCGCTAAAGTTAAGCAATGTAACCTACAGTAACGTAGGGTATAATAGCAGTAAGAAAATTTGTAGTTGTAAACACAAATGTGTTTTTAAGTGTATGTATGCATGTTGAAACTATTCCTTTTGCTCAACAACCCAGCCAGAACTAAACAAATTTTCCATGCTTCTTATTCGAGAAATCATCTCTACTGGGCGGAAGCAATACTTTTAGTAAATATATAATTTTGACGGGTTTTTTTTTTTAACGAAAATTTTAAGAGTTCGCCTTTTGTGGCAGCCGCATAAGCAGACACATAATTATTTTATGGCATGACTATATTCGCCTGCAGTTTAGTTATTGTTGGTTCACTTTTCTTTGGTGTTTGTTATTGTACTAGTTGTAGCTCTCAGTTTTCGCTTTGCTCCTCAGGCATGAGTTGGTTTTTTATACTTTATTCTCTGCAAAAGAAACTTAGAATTTTTGGTATTTGCATAAATTTTCTTAAGTGCATCAACCAGTAAATTAAAGGAAACTGCGGTTCCTTGAAATTATGTAAAATTATGTGCTTAAGAAAATTACATTTTCTTTCAAGCGCAAAGGCAGAGAGGAAGAAGGAGAAAAAAAATACCATGGTTTTAACATACACAACGCAAAAAGTGCTCACAGGTAAGTAAAGTGTTGAAGTTGAAAGAATTCTGTGTTTTTGACCTTTAGACAATAAGATGTAGAAAAAATGGAAAGGAATTGAAGTTACATACAAATATACATTCATGTACGTTATGTTTCCTTTTTCAATTTTACTATGAAATAAGTAAGTTTTCCGTAGTAGTAGATACTTTTTTATTCCTATTGGATATAGAAGTACTTTATGTGCGATTTCAACAGAATTATATTTAAGTGGAAAACAAATCAAATAATCTATCAATGTTATTCTTTCAATATGAAAATGAAATTTTTCATCACTAAGTGCATCCGCTTAAACACAATTTTAATTATTTTTTTTTCTTAAGATTATATCATTTGGCATATTTAAAGTAATGCTGATGATATTCTAATCTTTTTTTAAAATAGCAATAATTACGCTGTAGGAAAATTGTTAACAAATTGTTCCAAATGTATTGAGAGTTTTCCTTTATAATGGGTGAAAGGCGTGTCTAAATGAATAAAAATGTTCAATATAAGATTTTGCTAATTGTTGTAACAGACATTGAAAGTTAAATTTGAATTGTGTGAAATGATTCCCTCCAATAAAAAGAACGTCACGAACTCTTCAAGACTAAATAACTAGAATTAGGGAATATAAAACTGACGGGTCCGCTCCATAGGCGTCAGTCACGTGACCAGTTTTATGCAAGTGTCATTGAGTAGTTCTTACTTTAAATAGATTATTGAATTCTTACAGTTAAATGTTGCATTTATCTCGGAATCTAAAAGCATTCATATATAAAAACATTCTATATAAAATTGGAAATATATATAATATCGCAAACTATTGAGGATTTGTGAAATTATATGCTAAATTTTTCTAAAAACACTTAATTTTTTTTGTCTATAATTTATTGTTATTTGCTTGAAATGTTAAATTAACGGTTTTGATTTCACAACTGATACACATTATATTAGCAAAGCGTCAAACATTTATTTATTTTCAATATATTAATCTAAAAGTGTTACTTAATGAGCATAAAGCAGACATTCCACTCCTCTTTAAATGTGCTGTTGTCCACACTAGTTAGCGCATTGGCTCTTGAGCAGAAAGGTTTTGGCTTTAACTCCTACTCTAGTCATCATATATTTTCTTTAATGTGCACTTCTACGATATTAACATTATAGCGACCTGCTTCAATCAATACGTCAGCAATATGAAATATGGATCTCATTTAGTTTATAAGTCAATACGCTTTCTTAACACCAGATATGCTACAGCTTCGTTTAGTATATTAAACATGTAATAGTAGAGTTGTGTAACAAAAAGCACATCTATATTATTCTCGATCTAAATAAATAAATAATAAACAAAATAATTAGGCTAAATTAGCTTATGATGGGTGGTGTCTAAACAATTCCACTCAGTAAATAATTAATTTAATTAACACGTATTTAACGACATATATTTCAATTTTCACTGAATACCACAATAAATAAATAAATGAATATTGATTGAATTATAACTGTGTAAACCGATTTAAATAAATAAGTCGATAGTATATAAAAATATCTATACAAATATAATGGAAAATAAAGCTGTATTTAATTATAATTCATTTATTTTTTCCATTTATTTTATTTAATAAATACGTCTTTATTCTTTGTAAAGCTTAAAGGTTTGTTTATTAAATATTTCATATTTATTTCAATATTGCGTTAATCATCTTCAGGAAATTTTAATATTTCATACGAAATTTTAATTTTTGAAATTAATATAATTTTTTTTTATTAAAATATTCAATACATGTCAAAATAAATACCCTTCAAAATTTACTATTTTTGTCCTAAATACGCGTTTGCAACCTTCTTTTTTTATCTCCCTACTATACACAAACTATTAATTGTTTTATGCATATGGTTTTTTAATTATATTAATTAAATTTTAATTGTTATTAAATATATTTTTAATTCTGTAGAGCGTTTAATTAATTTCATTTAAACTTTTTAAAAGTTGAGAAACTTTTTCATCTGTATGAGTAAATGATTTATAAAAAGTCGTAAAGAACGCTGTATAAAAAAGCTTAATGAAATAAAAAAAAAATGTTTATGTTTGTTTATGCACGAGTATGTTTATTTTCTAATTATTTTAAATGTGAAAGATATAGACTCAGGTGACCATTTTTTGGCTTCTCGCATTTTCATCGTGTTAACTCGGTTAGTAATTAGGCAGGTAGTATTATTAAAATAGTGCAAACTATTTATTATAATTTAAAAGCTCTCTTAGTTTCTTAATTTTCAAATATTTACAAGTATTAATAGCTGAAAGAAAAAATGCATTGGAATAATTTTATGTTTAATTAAAAATATTTCGAATTAAACCGCAAATATTTTGAATTACATTTTAAACTCAAAGCAAAAATCTGTTTCCCTTCACTTGACACATTTCCATCGTGAATGCATTTGAACGTATTGTTTATATTTTTGAATATGGATAAGAAAATCACTCATACGCACTGACTACAATCAGACATAAAAGGACTGTAATGCGCGTAAGACAATACATTTATTTTTCATTAATTAATACAAAATTTATAGAAAGGAACAGCAAAGCCGGAAAGAAACAAATAAAATATAATATTTACATTTTTTAAGTGTTGTCTCCTAATTTTCATTAAAAAAAGAAAAATATACAGTCGAAAACTAAGCTTAAAATGGCAGACATTGTGCATAAATCGCTAAGTTGTCAATATACAAAAGATTTTAAGTTCGAAATGTCAATTTTTAGTTGAAACTTTTTACATTTTTTAATAACTGCCGAGAAAAATGAAATTAATGAATATTAAAAAGAAATAATAAAGAGGCGTCAAATAGCAAAGTCTTTGATGCCAGGAAACAGTTATATTTCTTCTAATAATGCAAGATTTGCATCAATATAATTTCATAAGATGTAGGACGCGTAGTTGCTGAAAGTATAATTTTTTCATGCTTATCTCATACATTTAGAAAATAAATTTCTAGTTGGAATACGAAGACTAACATTGTTCTGTGTAAAGGCAGCTCCAATGAAATATGAACCGATGATGATGTTGGCTGACAACTAACACGAAACAGAAATTAATTTATGTGAATACAATGAAGTGCTATTTAGTTATTTTATATTTTAAAGACAAATTACTCCTAGGCAATTAACATGCCAACCGACGAAGTGTTGTCTTAAATTTTTTTTAAATGATATAAATGAAATAGTTCAGAAAATAATTGTTACAAAACTCTGCTATTGCACGTTTTGTTATTTTATACTTTACTAGTTTTCACCCGTGGCTTCGCTCCCGTTATTATCTGCATCGGAGATACAGTTTCTGAGAGGCATATTTTACCCCTACGTCGACTTGTGGTCCTATTTAAAAATATATATGTAGCATAAGTATCCTTGTAGACCCAGAAATATAGATTTAAATGTCATTAAAAATGGTGAGATGGTCTCGCAGGCGCGGAAATTGCCCCTACCTTCCTTGTGGTCCTAGTTCTGAAAGAAATTAATAGGCAAATACATAATCTCAAATACATTAACATTTTAAAGTTCATCAAAATCGGCATGTAGTTTTTCAGAGGCAGAAATTTGCCCCCTATCGCTCTCCTGGTCATACTTTGGAAGATGTACATGACCTATGTAAGTTTTTAGATGCAGATGTATATATGAGTTCTACGTTTCATTAAAATCGGTTTTAACGTTACGGAAGGGCAGAAATTTCCCCTATCTCCTCCTGGTCCTAGTTTTGAAAATGTACTTAAACTATGTGAATATCTAGAAAAAATTTTTAAAGAAATAAAGAGTTACAGCTTCCCTGATGTTGAGCAATAAATTTACAAAACATAGGAGGGCAATTTATGATGTCAGGAACTCTTGCAGTGCTTTCGACTTGGCGACTTAACTCGTTGACTAAACATCAATTTTTGTTTGTGTTCACCGAACACATATTTTTAACACTTATTTTTAACACTTATTTTTAAGTTAAAATTAAAAGTTAAAGTTATATTATTTTATCGTAATTTTCAGTAATCCATATTACTTTTCGATTATTTGCATTTTTAAAAGAAATTTTCTACAGCACTTAATAGAAGAGTAATTATAGAAAAAATATAGTTTATAGTTTCATGCACTTATTGAAAGGAATGATATATAATGCTTCATAAGATAAATACATTCTATATATAAATAGCTGCACAATTTGTTTAACGCTCATGATGTTGTAAATTTGTTAATTTTTCCAGATTTACTTACTGTCAATAAGGCAATACTTACAAAACTTTCAATCAAACTACATTTCTTTCATCACATATATTTATTTGAAAATAGATTGAATCCCCTTGCTGAATTTTCATATTAAACAAAAAGTCTATTATTACAATAAGCAGTATATGGTGTTCTATCTTAACAAACATCACCTAATATTGTAATAAAATTGGAATAAAAGATAAGTTTTTAAATAACATTTTTAAATTTGTAGACATGTCTCGAGCTGTACGTTTTTATCTCCTTAGTTTTGTAACAGTAATAAAAATAGCAAAAAAAAAAACAAACATATTTGTACCTTCATAAAGCAAAAGCACTAAAACAAGAACAAATGAAATTTTAAGTATCAATGTGGCCTCAAATTACTCATTTTATAAAACGTGACTTTTTTGTGTTATAACTTTATATACATACGAGTGCTCTTTTAGAAATAAACATTTTTAACCAAAACATACAACTACACTCAATTCATTTCACAACATAATACAAGTGCAAACATTTACCCACACCTACGAGCAACATTCAACTATTAACACGCTTAGAATTTCATATTTCTTTTAAGATAATTCAACTCATTAGTATAACTACCATACTAATATAAATGTTGTAACAAAAAGAAAAGAATACGAAATAAGAATAACATAAGGAGGCATCTGAAAACTTAGTAGTGAAGTGAGGAAGGACACAAGTAAAATTAAAAGTATTTACAAACATACATACCTGTTTTTGTATATTTGTATATGTATTTCGAGCATTCGAGGTTGTATGATTTTAAATGCATATGTATTTATTTAGCACTTGAGGCACGTTTTAGACAACAACAAAAAAAAAACACATTCCTAAGTATGTTCATTTTCCTATTTCCGTAACACAATGACGTTAGATATTATTATTATTGTTATTATTATTATTAGTTTGTACATATGTATGTGCATACAAACACATACCCTAATGCATATTTCCTAATAATCTAAATATACATAAGTGTATGTACATAAAACTAAAAAATAATATATTAGTAAATTCTTGTAATTTGCATTTATAATCAAGACTATTCATGCTGTTACATGCATTACATAACGTATCTTGAAATAATGTCTTACGGCAAGTATTTATTCTCTTGCCTAAACCAGAGATGAACTTTTCTAAATTAATAAAATCGATATTACAATGGAGCTATTTTAAAAAAATAGATAAGAAAATTTATATAATTTATAATAAATCTATAACATTGTCCATATGAAATTAATTTTGCAGCACACAAACTTATCTTTACATTGAGGATTTTGAGATTTACATTTCATATGTTACATTACATACTGGTGTATGCACAGCAGTACATGAAAACTATTTTCAAAAATCATAAAGAGAACGCAATTTATTTAATGTTAGTTAAATGATTGCTCTATATTTTTTTTGTATATTTTTATGTTGCATAAAATAGTTCATATTCCGGATGAAAATTTTTTAATTTATTTGGATTGCCTTGATATAAGTGCCACCGCTATTTGCTTAATGACAAAAATCGATAAATTAACAAAAATTCACTTTATAAAGAAAAAAATTAATAACACTAATTATTTAAGCTGTATTATACTAATTAATAATAATAATTATTACAGCTTACATAATTAGTGTTATTAATATAAAAAGAAGTCTAAAAACTAGAAGAATTATCAAAAAAAAAAATTTTTTAATTTTTTTAATTAAAACCTTAAACAAAAACATAAATGAAAGTAATTTTTTTATTTTTTAATTTATAGTCTTAATGCATAACATTTTATATATTTGTATAACAATTATTCGCAAAGTAAGTATTTCATTATATTTTCTTGAAATATGTACACTATAAAAATTTTGCTTAAATTTCCTCTAAATCCCTTTTGAAAATCGTTCGTTGTTTCTAATTATATAGATTTTGCTATTAAAACATATTGGTATACCTGTAAGAAAAAGTAATTTTAAGCAAAAGTACTTACTTCCGCTTGAAATTCTTTATTTTCAAACAATGTTTGTTTTAAATTCATATCCTTATGCCAAAACGTGTAATACAGGGTGTCTGGTAGCAGATTTATATTTCCAAACTTAAATAAAAAACGTAAAAGGTTTATTAAGAGCATTGAACGAAATAATGGAAATGCGGATTTTACTTTTGGAAGCGTATGTCATCCAGATCATTTTTTAAAATTTCAAGAGTAATCGCTCTTGGCAGTCCCAGTGAGGCTGCGCTTTTCCGTATTGAATGTCGCGAACTTTCACGTAAACTGCTTTCAACCAATTCAATGTTGTCGGGATTCCTTGAAGATCGACTGGGCCCTGGCCGTGGGGCATTCATAGCCGAAACAGTTGCGCGGAAACTCTGCACCCACGAACGAACTAAATTTACACTCGGTTCATCACTTATTCGCCGAGTAACGAACTTTGAACAAAATTGTCAACGAGCAATTACGTAAGAATCAATACTCTTAAAAAATGTCGCCACAGCGAACGCGCGATGCTCACTCGACAACTGCGACATTGTGACTGACAAATCTGCACAATCGATAATTCCGCACCGTTTATTACTTTTTGAAATAATCGTATTTAAAAATATAAATTTATCACCAGACACCCTGTATAAAGCATTGTCAATTAAAAAAATTTTGAAAGCAAAATTCTTAAAAAAAATTATATTTATTATATTTTTATTAAAAATAATTACAGTAATTAAAAAAAACAAGACTTTAATTAAAATAAAGTTTTAATGTACTTTTCTTATGAAAGTTTCTTTTTAATAAATGTATTGAACAGACATACAGACAAATCTCAGTATAACGACTTTCGCTTTAACGAAAATCCGATATAACGAACGTCCAAACTTTTTAGATTAACATCCTTATATAGCAAACGGTTTATTGGATTTTATACTGAATATAACGAATGTTAAAAAAACATCGCGCAATAAAAAATCAAAATTTAATCATAAAGTGTGCCAAATAAAAAAAAAAAAACCAACAGTTGTTCAAAAATTCGTCCATCTGTAAAAATATTTTATCTATTAAATTTTTCTAAACAATTTTAACACATGGTTTGAAAATGACTATATTCAAAGAGAAAAATTAAAAATTAAATCAAATAATGTTGTAATTTTTAACTTCATGCGCATGCGGTCTGACATTTTATTTTCATTCCATTAGTTTCTTATAAATATTTAACGATTTTTTTTCTTTTTGGTAATTATTATTATTGCCATATTTTGTAGCTCATAAGTATATGTGGTTTATAAATTAAATTGTGTATGAAAATTCTCTTTATAAACATTATCATGAATATGACAGTGAATATTTAAAATCAATTTTATTATATTTAATGTTATCCATTTTCTTTGTCTTTTATGTATTTCCGCGTCAATCGTAAAAAGAGTTTACTGTCAACGTTATAATGAACCAGCCATATAATATTATTTGTAAATGTATACTTTTTTTTTTATTAAAGAGAAAGTCATCAACCATTCATTTCGAATTCATTTTACAACTATTCGAAAAATATGCGGAAATGTATGGTCATCAACTGTAATTTATGCACATTGCACAAATTTATCACCACAAAATCTTAATGGTTCATTAATTTCATTACAAATACTTGCATATAGTATGTGTATGTATATCAGCATATCTCTGCATGTCCTTTGCATTTTTTTCGCACACAGAGTTCTTGTCTGATTTGAAAACAGTTTGCTCTAGTAGAGCACGTTCAACAAACGTTTCATAAAGACACGTTAGTTGTAAATAATTTGACATAATCTAGTCCTGAGCATTTTTTTTAATTATATATATATAGAGAGGCATTGATTTGTTGTTGTACCACAAAGATGGAAATTTATATAATTTTCTTTTAATATTTTATTGATACTGTTCGTCGGATCAACGAAGCTCATTTACTTTTATCATAAAAATTTTTTTTTGTGTGTTAGTATTACGCTCATTTTGTCAGCAACGTTAGTTGATGATGAAAACAAATATTTTTTTTTTAAAATTTAAAAAAAAAAATCAAAAAATTTTCAAATTCGTATCTAAAAAGAGTATTTATTTCCATATTTACTGCCTGTTCATAAAAGACGACCGCAGCGATATGCTTCACATTCCCAGTTGAGTAACACGTCGATGAGTAAACTCAGGTTGATTTGTATGAACACTTTCACGTACAGCATCCACAGCTTCTCCAGTGCTAGTGGTTCATTACCTACTGAACGCTGGTTCTTAAAACGGTTAAATGTTGCAGTATTAAAATATTGACGGTATTTGCTTTGTGCTGTAATAACTGATCGTTCGGAATCATAATAAAATTAAAAAATTTTTACATGTTCTTGAAAAATATAATAATGTTCTGTAAAAAATATAATAAAAAACAAAAAAAAAATTATAATTATTTCAAATCAGTCACTCGAAGTTGGCCCACTCTGTATTAACTTAGTACTTAGAAACAGTTTGTTCTCAATTCTTTTTTTAAATATTTTATTTACAAATTTTGAATAATTATTAACATCTAGAGGTTTGCATGTCTTAAAGTAATGCACAAGATAAAAATTTCAAAAAGCCATAACTGCTCAAAAAAGTCAAAATATAAAATTTCGTTAATTGGTTTCTGTTGATATCCAGTTAAAGAAATAATAGTCATTACTTTCATAAAGACTTGAGGAAACACTATATTGCAGAGAAGAAAAGAGAAAAAAACGTGATATTGTAGGGTTTCCTGAAAGGGTTGCAAATAGTATGCGACTTACAAATTTTTGATAAATTTGATATCCTACACTAGAAATTTTCGTAAAATTATTTGCTTTTAAAATTTTCTAAGCTTTTCAAACTCCAAATCTACTTCATTAGTAATAATGTACTGCTAAATTTTTGTCTGTATTCTATGATAGAGGTATATAATGAATGAAATTAAGCATTTTTTTTTCGCAGGACACATCTTCTTTATCACCAGCATTATTTCAATTTTACCACACCATTTTATATTGGTGTAAATTTTATTATTACGATGCGTATGTAGTCTGATTTTTATTTGCATTCCATAAGATTCTTATAAATATATAATTAATTTTTATTAATCTTGTGACAAGTGTTTTCTCTTTTGCTCAAGATTTTTGTTCATGAACTTTTATTTATCAATATACAGTGACGGAAGTATAGAAATAATCTGTGTGTTTTTCGTTTCAAAAGACCCGAACACAAAATACAAATACCAATAAAATAATTCTCTTAAATAAATAGTCAAGCATTTTAATGTCCAGAACTTTAAGTTTCTTATGAAATTTATGATAATTTGTTGATTAAAAAATGGTTTTCATACAGTTTTAAAGATTCGTGCCGTTGTGTGAAATATAATAAATTTTATGAAAAGTGCCTGAAAGCTAAAGGAAATTTTCCAGTTAATATGTCTCCAAATGACTAGAGAATTCATTCAATAGTACAAAGTTATTTTATGACTTTAACTATTGACAATATGGTTATAAATTTATGTGTATGAAAAATTTTACTACAAATACCCAGTTAACATTTAATTGTACGTTTTTAAATTTGTTTAGAATGTGGAAAAGAATTATAGAATAATTTCTACCATAAATAGAAAACTTTTAAAATGATTTGTTATATTGTGAAAATACCACTAGCGCATTTTGTTTATTTTAGTTTCTTATACAAAATTCAAGACTTAAATGTTTTCCTTATACATCACTTATTGCTAAATAAAAGTCATACAAAATTACTTCGTTGGCACTTAAACTGCAAATGTTTAACCAATATTTACTGGGAAATTTATTTAGTTTACGAGTTTGTTAAGTATGAAGCAATCAGAAGATTCTTATATTGCAAAAATCATCGTATTATGCAAGTAGAACTTTACTTGGATAAAAAGACTTTTGTTTGTTTTCTTTTTGTTTGTTTTAGCTCTCAGATAAATGAAAAAAAACAAGGCTTAAAAATAGAAATAAATTACATGACCTTTTTATATTTTCTTGACTGCATTCAGAGCTTATAATCTTCAAGATTTTCCATGCAACGAAAGTATCTGCTGTAAGACTATCTTTACACAGACAAATAGATATGCGCACAAACACATTCTCATACTTTCATGCAAATAAATTGAAATGTTGCCCTTGTACAAACAGAATATGTATGATTGAAGTATACATGAAATATAAAAGTGCATAGAGTGTGTCTGAGTGTGCATGAATGTATTTAGTAAGTTAGTAACGAAGATGTCTTTTTCATACAATAGGATAAAAAGATTTTACTTTATGTGATGGCAAATAATGAAATATCCCCACATGGATATAAAAAAGAGGTCAAAATCAAGAAATCTTTAAATTAGTTATAAAACGTAAAATCAACAATAGATTGAATATTGCCAAATGCTAACTAAATGTGGATCTTTAATGTGATTATAAATTATTTTTGAAAAAAAAAATATTACAATACTTAATTATTGTATTTAGAATGAACCAGTAAACACATTATCCTCTAGTTGAAATAGCTTTTATTATTGATGATGTGTAGTAATAAGAAAAACACTGAACAGAAAAAGACTATAAACATGTGCGCTATGGAAGTGTGAGATATAAATTTGGGAAGAGGCGTAAATATATATTATCCTGGGTTTCCAAAGGTTACTAAGGTTACCTTAGGTTATATGCTGCACCCTTCCCGAAATAGTATGTCCCAATTCAAGTATCGTAGTGCTTCCATGTAGGGGCAGAAGATACAGAGGCAATTGGCGGTAATCGTCAAGTGTCTAAAGACTACCATTGTGGTTATTGCCCCTCCTGCATCTGCTTTCGACTGAAAATGGTGGATCTAGAGAGAAAAACTTGAAAACACCCGTATCATAGGTGTTCTTCGTACCGTGCCACGTGAGTGTGTCTTCTAACGGTGACCTCCAGATACTGGCCGCCCACTGGTTGTAATCAGCCTTATCGTGACACTGGGGCACTGTCGCGGCACGACCAACTACGTCCCCTTACTTCCCTTATAGCAACGGAGTAAAAATGATAAAGGAGGCAGCTGTGCCTCACGAAAATATCATCTTCGCAAGTAACCTGCGAACCAGCACAAATTGAAATTGCTGTGGACTTAGGGCCCGATAAAGCCTACAACATCACCGCAGAAGCAGAAGATGAACTCCTCACCATTCCTGTTCATGCCTCAGGAACTGAACGGGATGGTTCGACTTAGTAGGGCGGCTAAAAAGAGGCTAAAATACTGTGCATGATAGTGAAGAAGCAAGCTATCTTGCTCAACAGTCCGCTGTTATGAGGCGAGAACTCTCTAGCAGCGAATCACACGAGACCAAATTATGGCGATTTTGTGAAAATGACATATTGTCCTGCACTCAACAGACAGAGGTTTCTCCACCTTGGTGGCGCTTCAACACAACCTGTGGAACACCAGACCCCTAATAGTGCTTAGATTACTTAGAAGCCTTATTATGGGGTCAAATATGAAAGGCAATACACAATAGATATTTTTGGTCGCAGTGCTTCGGGCCCAATATAATAATAATAATGTCCCACTTAAGACAGAGATTAGGCTCATTCTGATAATACAAGCTATTCACACCCGCCGTTCAGACAGTCGCCACATGAAACCAGTACGATTCGAAAGGGAGGCGATGGCTGAAGTAGTCTGCACGTTGACTACATAAACAAAAAGTACTGGTTTCGTCGGTAGTTTCAGACCAAGTCATAAAAACATTTCGCATTTTTTCTGATTTACATTAGTGTGTGTGTCTTTGTGTCAGTTGTTGTCGGAAGGTTGCAGTGGCGAAGACATACTAACTGGTCACTGAACAGTACCGGCTTTAGGTGTAACCAATAGCACTGGCGAAGTAAAATAATTACTAAAAATGGCTTACGACCCTATTACAAAAATAAATAATATGCAAAAAGCACTGTTGTAAAATAGTGAAGCTTCACCTCCTATCATTTCTCCTACAATCCCTTTCCTGTAGGTCCAGCACAATGCACCGCATGTGTAGGGGTCATCCCTTAGTGCTGGTCCAAGATAAAAAAAAAAGTGAAAAGAATATTATGAAACATTTAATAGTTTTTTATTTCTCTTATCTCCATTGGCGTGGTTATACAGTTCTTTTAATCCTACAAAAAGTCGCGCAGAAATATATCGATACTTGTTAGATCATAACTTACTACTGAAAGTATGAATAAACCGATAGATAGAAAGTGACGCCACAACAGACTGTATGAACGCAATTGATTATCATAGAGCATTCAAACTTTTGACTTATTCGCGGAATACGTATTGGCTCATGAGATCTCAACACTATGGATAACATTTCAGGATTATTTCCACCCATGCATATGAAGGAAAAAGGAGTAACTTAAAATATTGCATGAGTTGATAGCAAAGTACAAATTCACGATAATTTTGTAAAATGCTAGTCATTCTCAATGCTCAAAAAACATTTGCAAATGCATACGAAATTTTTGAGGATTAAAAAAATTAAGAACATACTTTCCTTATAAAAAAAGAAGCAAAAAAACCAGGATTTTAAAAGTTTATAACAGTCGCAATTTTTTCATAGACAAGTTTATTATGCTACTGCACTAGTAAGACAGAATTTGTTTTATGTCAAAGGAATTGCGATTATTTTATGAAGCGTAATGGTATCTTAAATTTGACTGATGTTCGCACATGCATAAGTTTATAATGTAACAATATGTATAGGACAGCTGTTGAAAAAAAAAATTTTTTTTTTTTAGTGTTAGTACAATAAATATTAAATTGATAGAATATTTTTCCTGTCCTCAATTTAAATATTTGTATAAATATGAAGTATACTTTGCACCCTTAAAATTTTAAAATTTTTCAATTTTAAATTATTTCAGAATTCAGTTCCGAGATGTCCAGTTCAACGTTGCAAAAAAAAACCGATTTCCTTTATAATTTACTGCTGATCGCGCAAATTTCAAGTTCTAAAAATAATATTGAAATTTTAACAACAACGTCTTGAAGTTCGATATTTTCTTTGCAGCGACAGCATTTTTAATATGCAGTCATTAAAAATCTGAAATTTTTAGCTTTGTTAAAAAGGAAATCTTTAGAGGTGTCTTCAAAATTTGGTATCTGACTGTATTATAACTATTTTTGAATTTTACTTGCATCATCATTAATGCCGATAACAGCCATATTTGATAGGACTGTCATCAGCGCATTTACATTTTAAAATTCTCCCTTCCACCTCCAAATAGTCACTTAAACTGTAAGCGATTATTAATGTCGAAACTCTTTGGGGCGTCACTGAAGAGAACATATCTTAATGGCATACCAACGAACAACATTAAAATTTAACTTTAGTGTTGTTAAAAATACAAGCCTGATATGAAAACGAATATTAAATATTTTTATATTTCTTTTTTGCTGTTACAATTATTGGTAACATAATCTTATTTATGTCGGTATTGATAGCGTGATAAGTATCAACAAAGATTTACCAACAATAATTTTCCTCCCTTTTTTCAGATTTGCACAACAAATGCTTTTTTTTTGGTTTTTTCTTACTTTACTGCAATATCTGTAAATATTGAGTTTTGTGTTGCATGTGTGCATAATGACGAGAGATGCCAAACGGAAAATCCTGTTATAGAGATTTTTCCGTTTTAGGTAATCAACACACTCAGAGGTTTCTTACCCCCAATCGGGTGCAGTAATACAATATACTGCAATGAGGGTGGCGATGGCTGCAGTAGTCTACTCGTTGACAACAAAACCAAAATCTTCCTGGGTTCAATCCCAGCTTCAGATTAAAAATCATTAAAACATCCCGCATTTTTCTGATGTGCATTAGTGGGTTTTTTATCTGTTGTTGTGGAAAGGTTTCAGTGGCAAAGGCTTAGACACTGGTCACTGAACAATAGCTGCATCAGCTGTAACTAATCCACAGGCACAGCAGAACGCCCTCCTTCGTCGGTATTATGTACCACCGGAGATGTAAAATAATTACCAAAATAAATGGCTACTAAAAGGAAGCTTCAAAAATTAAATACGTCTCCTTGACAACAGAGACTATAAAAAAAAGAACGTCCAAAAGCAGAATTGTAAGATAGTGAAGCTTCACCTCATGTCATTTAAAAGATTGTAAACAAAATAAGTTTTATTCAGTTACACGGAAGATTATAAAATAATAAGAGAAAATAAAATTATAAAAGGGAAACAATTGGCATCTCTAAGCTTGGTGTTGGTTTTTTTTGTTTGTTTGTTATTTAATTTTTTTTTCTTCACATACAATTTCTATATGTTTGCGAGTATTTACATGTTTAAAACCACAAATTATAGCAACTACTGAAGTGTAGTATATTTAAATATGCAGCAACAAAGTTGCTCGCTATCAACACCCGCTTGACTGCATGTTTGTTGTGGAATTTTTTATTTTTCATATTATTTATTTTTTTTTGCTGCAATAATCGTTATTAAAGTTCTTGCTGTTATTTTTGTAGTTACAGTCATAGCAGTTGGCGGTGTTGTTATTACGCTATAAATTCGCTTAATAATGCATAAAGTTAGCAATTGCTTTTGTATCGCTTCAAATTGTTATCGATAATTGTTATTGCCAAGTATGAGCACTTTTGTTGTTGTTTTTCGTTTATTTTATAATTTTTTTTTTATTTTTATTTTACAACGAGTGTCCTCTGCTGGTTTGAAAACAAAGAACAACAAAAATTAAATCGCTTCCAAATAAAAAACTTAATTGGGGGAGAGTTACGATAGTGATTGTTAGTTGAATTCCAAATTTAAAAAATTTTTTGCCTAGAATTGAAATGAGTCACTTATTTTTAAAAATAAAAATTACCAAAAAAATTAAACTGTAGTAAAATGTTATATTCTGGAAAAGCTATTGGTCAAATATGTTATAGTTAATTGATATCAACAATGATAAACCAGTAAAAAAATTTATATCACCCGTGATAAACAAGGGACTTTAACTAAAAATATTTTAAATTTTCTTTTTGCAAGAAATTAACTAATAACATCAAATTCTATCTACTGTAAAAATTTCGTATTATTCAATTTATTTTTACATCTCAAAAAACCATGAAATATTTGCATTTTCTAATACAATTCAAATGTGTGCACATTTGGTAATGAAAACAAACCCAAAGATACCAAGGACAAGTGTAAATTATAGATGGTAGTTAGATCTCCATTATGGGAAAAACAACGAAGGCATAATTCTCATATTCTGTTGATAGGAAATAATACATATATAAAGCTAATAATTTACATCTACTGCTAACCACACACAGTAGACGGAACACAAAGAACGCTGAAGCTGGAGTTTTAGCAGCCTTCGAAAACAGCATGTTATTCCCTTCAGCTAGTGTGTCAGTGTGACTTGAAATCTTTTTTCTTTGACTTCGTTTGTTCCTTGGCTATTGTCACATGTAATTTTTACTGGCTGTATATTTTCGATCCTTAGCCGATTTTAATCTATTACATTTGTAAGGAAAATAGTTTTTAACTTGTACTGAAACTTTTAAAATTATAAGTTAATATGCTCTTCTTTATCAAGTGCGATACGTATATTGTGTGAAAACATTTTGTGATTTTGACAACTGTTTTCAAAAAGTTTATTGGTTGTCGACGAAAAACAGACACGAGTCATTAATATGTGTCAAATTAAAGTAAGAATGTAATATACCGTAAAGCGATACATTAGAGGATATTTGAAAATATAACTGCCATTACACTCAAACCATATGCTGCGAAGAATGAAATACTTACACGTATATATGTATGTTTTGTCCTTCTACAACGCTTCAACCAAATATTGAGAATCAAAATATATAAATTAGTTTATTGTGCATCTTGTAACATATAAAAATGAAAATATTGCAAAGTATTCTGCAATAAAAATTTTGGAATTATTTAAAAATGGAGATAAATCAAGAATTGCTGATGGTAAATTTTATTTTCGAAGCTACAGCAATTGCAATAAAAATACTTAGGCTTTTTAGTTTAAAATTTTTCAAATAAGACAGTTGCTTTTAACAATTATGTACTTAAATAGACTAGCAAAAAACATGGACGGTAGTCGATGATAAAATATAGCGTTCTAAAAAAATTATTTTGTCCAAATTATTATTCTAATTTTCTTAGTAAAATATAACACAAAACTGAGGTCGCTTTTGTCATAAGTTCACAATTCAGGGGTTCGAAGCCGACGCCAGGCAACCAACATTTACATATATCATAATGTATTCATTCTTATTGCTTCATAAAAGTTACTGCTACTGTTGACTACGTTTAATAATATTTTATGTTTGACACTGAGATGGATAACTAAAAAAAAGAAGTTTATTTCTATATACGAGTATATATAAATATTTACCTTTTTATCAAGTTCCAATGTAATGCAATGCATATGTAGGGCATTTCCCCTGGGAAGTGGTTGAAGAAAAAACTTTATATGAAATCTGCGTCTAATTTCCATGTGAGCAGCACCATTGCTCACTTATACATTTATTGGGTCTAGCCAATGAATTAGTAAAAATAGTCTAATAGGTCATTATCGGTATAAGAGTTCGTTGACTTAGTAGTGAGTACTGTTTTTATCATAAAAATAAAACTTAGCTGACACAAAAGTTTCATCTCTAGTTTTCAATATAAATTGCAAATAAAATCTAATAGATTTCGGTGATGAACATTGTGAAGATTTTATTAAAATTTCAATAGCAAAATAAAATAAAAAGTATAATTGGGAAATTCAAATGATATGCTTACAAGATGTATGTATGTCATATTAGGACAAACATATTTTAAAATATCGTTGTTGTGATTAATACAAAATATAAAATAAAATTATTTTGTATATTAGAAGCAGACATTTTGTGCTGCCGCAACTTATTAGCAACAAAGAAAATTTACTTTTCGCACAAATTTGTTATTATTTATTTCCAGTTTTTTGAAAGGAAATATGTACGTAAGATTATTTTTTACTTGCGGTTTTTTTTTGTTTGTAAGCTGACTTAAATTTGAAATAGTGCACTTAATTAATATGCAGTCATTTATTTTTATTATTGATTTATTTTATGGACAAAACTTTCAAAAACTATGACAAACAAAAAGAAGCGTGCTAACTGACTAGGCACTTGCATTAACAAGTTTTTGTTTCTGTGGCTGACTTAGTCTCCGTAGCCTGGTGCATGAACATTAGTCTTATCAATCTGAAGGTGCATGTTCGATACCCCTGGATGTTTCTTCTGGTATCATAATAGGCTCTTCGGGGAAGGTCCGCCATCAAACCGAACCTAATTTATAGAAAGGAGTAACACGTAGTTAACAACCAGAATTGTACAAACAAACGTAACGCGATACAGTTAGTTGAGGGAAATCAAATATCCACCGCTGACCAAACTTCAAGATCACACCACGGATATTCATAAGCGTTTTATAACATTAATATATATGATTCTGATAATATTTTATTTAGTACATTTTGTAAAAAACATAGTTAAATCACATGGTACTACTAGATTGTAAGTAGAGTTTGCTAAAATTCAAGTGACGAACTGGATTTTACTTCGTATGGGAAATCTGCTAGGAATCAACTGCATTTCTTTAAAAATCTCTTACGAAGCTGATTTCCCTCAGACGCATATAAATATAATAACTCCTAATTTTACTTTAAACTTCTTTTAACAATCTGAATACGAGTAATTCTCATTGAATTGGATTTTCTAAGAAAATCAATTTAAAATCCGAAGTCTTGTACAATGATATAAAAGTGTCTTTGTAAAAGCACAACAAACTGAATAATTTTTTAATTTAGTATAAACTAAAGTTTCTACGTTCCACTCTATGCTGAAAAAGAGGAAAAACAAAATATTTAAAAATATGTGTCGTCATTTAAAATTATATAAATACTTTTTTTTTAGCAATATTGCTTTTGTTGTCTTCTTATGTTATCAACAATTAATAATAAATTGTTCAGTTTATTTAAATATCTTAAGAATTTGACAACAAAACAAATCAAACTGTCTTTTGCACGCTCAAATTTTTGAAATATTTAATCTCACCAATAAAAAAAATATAATTTTGATATTTTCTAAGGCACCACGTTCAAACGCTTTAAAACTTGTTTAGAAGAAAATATAATAGATTTGATCCCCTATTTTTCCACAAAAATTTGAAATTAAAAAGAAAGTTTTTCATAAGTTCAAGTTACACTGTTTTCATGTCACAGTATTTTGTAATTTTCTTTTAATTTTTCTTTTTACTTGAGTATGCAAGTGTGTATGGTGCCATTTATCTGTGTATATATATGTGTATGTAAAAGTCAGGGTATTAGGTGTTTCAACGTATTTTTGTATATCCGTGTGCTTACGAAGTTTTTATAATTGTTCACTTGTAAGAAAATATTACACGCACTAAACTGAGAATAAAAGTTTGTCAAGAATATTTGCTGTTGTTGTTGTATTTTTTGCCACTTGGCAGGGCACAAAATGTTTCTTTAAAATGTTCACTCTAAATGTGCACTGACTCTAAATGCTTTGCGGGCTGCATAAAACATTATATACACACACAACCACATACACACATATACTGAAAACTTTTAGAAGAACAAATAAATACATAATAACTACACAATATTGAGATATATTGCTGTTGGAAGGACATTTTGCTATCTGCGATTGTTCATTGCTTCCTCCTTCAGTTTTATAGTGAAAAACTGTGTATTTTCCTGTATTTTTTTACTCACTTATGCACATTATCAGAGATAAATTTCATCGATGGAAACTGTGGATAACCGCACAACTATTTTTCTAAACTTTGATATGACATTTGTTACACAAGCAAATGTACATTCAGTGCAGTAAAGTTGTATGCTCTCAATATTTATTCATCCCTTAAACTGTAAAGTTTTAAAATATTTTATTTTGTCTGTTAATGACAGCTGTATGTATAGTTGAAGTAAATTCTACAATACAGCAAAGTTCTTGAACAAACTTTGATATACTACACGCATACATGCATACTTTGGTTGGTCCAGTAAAAAATTTTTTTTGTAAACATTTTTAATTCTATTGCTTTTAAATTCAAATATATAATATACTATTTATGAATATTTTCTCTTAATAATAGCGCAATAAGTTGAGGGCTCAATGCTGTCCTCCTTTGAAAGCTAAGAGTGTAGGCCTAGAAAAAATAAATCAGTATGTCAACAGCATTGAACACTTAGAAGAGTTCAATTGAATTTTAATTCCTTTTACATTATATTAAATTGTATGCCTTTTTTAAATAATGCTTTGTTATTAAATTGCTTTTTATTTTTTTATATTTCTGTATTTCTGCAAAGATACAGGCGTTAATGGTTTCAACGGCGAAACAATAGCAGCCACAGAAACCGCAGTGGCATGATTTTTATACCAACATTTTTAAATCATTCTTCAAATACGCTACAAACATTAGCGGTATTCCGAAAACTGTACCAAATATAATACTTCCTTTGATATGTAGAGACATTTAAGTCTGAAGAAAAGAAATTGTTAACATTTTCTTTCTTAAAAAAGCAAAACGAATACGTATTATTTAAGGTAAAATATCTTTTTCTTGTGTACATATGTAGATAAAGAACTATGATGTATGGTGCGTATGAGCATTGGAGTTTTAATACAATAATACTCTTGCGTATACGTCCGTTTATTGACAAATCCACAGAAGAAGCATTCAGTGTCTGGTGAATTAATAAAATGTCAGATACTGTTGCGTTACGCAGCAGGACGAGATCTTCATGATCTGACTGCTGCTCGGGGTAGTAAGAGCTTCTTGTCATTCTTTAGAAGAGTAAAATGTTCAACCCCAACACTTTACAAGGATAACAAGATATTCACTGACCTGCACTATTTGCCACTTGTCGGAAAGCAATCAACTTCTACCAGCACGCGAGAGAGCATCTGTGCTTATAGGAAAGAATTTTTTTCAGTGAAGTTCATAAAACGAAGAGGAGGTGGAGATATGATACAGTGATCCGAATTACCGAGAGGTGCTTTTATACCTCATTCTTATTTATGAAGATGTGAACTAAAGAGGCGGTCAAGGGGATTTTGTTCGTGCCCTTCAACCTGCGGAATATATGTTGGCTCGTTTACTAAGATTGTGCGCGGCAAAACAAATCAACATATTGCCCTTCCAGAGTTGTATGGGTGGTGTTGTAAACATTAAAATCACCAGCAACAACAATTTCATTATTCGGACAACTACCAAAGATCTCCGAAAAATAATCGGAAAAGCTATGGAAGATAGATATGATTGTATAATTGTATGCCGCGTTTGGAAAGTTCAAGCAGCGTGACCAGATCAGGAATTTAAGCAGTTAAGACAAATTCTGATTAAATTCAGGTTCATACGTGTCTAGTGACTGCTGGCGTTATTACGCAACTCCATCGGGTATAGACAGTGCAACACCTCGAGTCAGATTAAAAGGAGCTAAGAGTTGATACTCAGGTAAATGAAAATTCTGTTATAATATTAGAGAAGATTCCCTAATAATGTACTGAATTTAAAAAAAAAAATCGCAAAAATAAAAGTTATAAACCATTTCAACCATATAGCTCATTCTGCGCCACCCTGTAGCATATAAAAATATATTCAAAATTTGTTTTGTTTCTACATATAAAACTAAACTATGTCGATTACAGCTTGAACAGTGTGTCTGCAACTCAAATTTTGTTGAGAATACTAAAATTGTTGAACTTTTTCAAATCAAAGAAGAAAAAAGTAAATTTAGTTAAAAGAACTTCCTGCGTAAAAACATAGCCACTTCACACATTAACAAAGTAATGACTTCTCAAGAATCAATTATTTTAGTCTCACGCCTTTTTAAAATCTTTAAGTTGGTAATCCAGTTGGGAAGTGATTCCACCAAAAATGCTTAATTCCCAACTCTATTAGCTTTTTTAAAATTTTTTTTTTGGGAGGGAACATCTTCCCGAAACATACTTTTTCATACACACAAAAACAACAACTAGTTCATCGAGAACACACACACAGAGGATATCATCTTAGCCATGGTGTGAGAAAAAATCTGTGCGTTCCACTACGACATATTTATGAAGGTGCCCTTAGTTGAACTAAATGATTTTATGAAATAGACCAATGATTTCAATGTTTTCCTTTTCATAGTTTCGAAATGGGCTGTATTTGCTTTCCCCCCCCCGTAAGTCGATGTTTAAGTATAAGTCATAATTACCGGAAAACAGAAGCGCTATTGGAAATTGCAAATTTGTTAAAGCACAGTATTTATTGTTATATATTAGAGGAATTAATTTTCTATGCTAATATTTTACTATAGTTGTGATATATTCTTGTTGGCTTTCATAAAAAAGTCGTAAATTTTGTGTTGTTCTCTCATAATTCATTAGCAAAGACCTAAAACGTCTTGAATTGCAAAAAATTCCAAAAATGTTTTTTCAAACGCAAATTTTCTTTATTAAGATTATCTAATTATTTCTTGATACTTTTTGAAATCATTAAAATAATTTGGTCATAAACGTTTGATTATGTGAATTAAATATTTAATAAACTCAACATTTTGTGACCCTTATTTTTTTTTACGAAACTTTGGAATTATAATTGGTAAAAAAATTTATTTTATTTTGTATCATAAATTATTATCTTTCTAATGGTTTATTAGAAGTAAAAAATTAAGTGTGCATGTAAAGATTACAGGAAACATATCTACTTTGTTTAAACTCCCACCCACTCTACTCAGCTTTAATGGTACTACATACGAGTATCTTCTGCAAACACAATCCAAGCACATACTTATGTACATATGGGATTTATAAAAAATAACACATGCAAATAAAGTTTATTTTTTTTTTTTTGTAAATAAATTCCTCTTAACTTCCAAACACCCCTTTAATCACTTGCAATTGTTAGTGTTTTTAATCTGAAGCAATATTTAAATGTTTATTTTTCTGTTTAAAAGTTGAAACATTTTTCCTTTTTTACAAAGTTGTTCGTTGTACACAGCTTTTTGCACCACCCATGTGCAGTTGGGTGAGTGGTAAATACCGCAATACAGTCAGTTGATAATTTTATAAAAATTAAATTAAATTTATAGAATTAAGTACATAAGTATGTTTTTCAAGTACATATATTTGTGCACGTGTGGACATATATTTAATAAAAAAAAAAACAAAACGTTATTACATACTGACCAACTTTGGGGTCAGCGAGAATATTAAAGCAACATTCGCGAAAAATTTATAATTTTTATGTCCACAAATAATGTGATTAATACAGATGTGAAGAAACAACACCTGCAATAATCGAAGCATGTTGAACATAAAATTAAAATAGTTCAGCATTAAAAAGTTTTTCATAATCCACTGCATTATTAAATGTGTTAAATGCTGTATTTGTTTATTTACATAAAAAAAAGGTTTTTTATTACGCAAATTTTCATTATAAATTTTATTGAAATATGAAAACCAAGTAGATTTCTGTGGGTGCATTCAATAAAATTAGTTCATAAAAACTAATGAGCTCGTTTGCAGCGATTAATTGTATTTTATGCGGCGCAGTGGAATGAAACGCCAAAAACAAAAAAATAAATGTATGGATCTAAATTTTATTAAAGTGTAACAATTTTCTAAGTTTTGAAGTTTTTATATTTTGTTTTCATGATTTGCTGTATTACAGCTTGAGTATTTTATTATATAAATTAATTAAATAAGGAGATGTCACCTGCGTAAGCAAAGTATGCACGTAAACTAGATAGTTGTAGAGGAATAGTGTATAGAAGAGACAAGTAGTGAAGAGATAGAAATACAGAGCACTTCATTTTAATACAACCCTGCATTTGTGTAGTTTTTGAGAATTTATACAGCGGAGTTGCTGTGTTGACGCATTAATTTTTTATCTGAAGGATGGTATTTTTTTACTGTACGTTTTATTGTTGGACTACTGACGACAGAGGGATTTGTTAGCGCAGAAGAAAACAAGTAGTGAAATATAAAGCGCTTAATTTTAATACAACCCTGCTTTGTGTTGTTTTTGAGAATTCATACAGCAGAGTTGCTGTGTTGACGCATTAATTTTTTATCTGAAGGATGTTAATTTTGTTTTTAATTTTTTTCACTGTACGTTTTATTGTTGGACTAGTGACGAAGGAGGGCTTTGTTAGCGCAGACACAATAGACAAATGTATTGGTGATCGGTGATTCGAATCGATGTCTTCTGGTTACGTAGTCAATACGCTAACTACGATAACGTCAAATAAGTCCCATGTGAAATAACTTCCAAGGAAATAACTACCAAGCAAAATGAAACAAAATCCCAACCAGATAAAATGCAATAACTCCCAAATTGCAAAATTAAATAAGTCCCAATGAAAGGGAGTTATTTCATATTTTCTCCTCCATGGCATAACTAAGAGCGGCTTCACTAATTAAGGCTTCTTTCAATAGCCATTCCTAGTCTGGTCTTTTCCCTCATCTACTGTATAACGAGTACCGGCTTGGCTCGATAAAGCTGCTCTGCATAGCTGGCCTTCGGGCGTGTTTAAAGATTTTCTCCCCCTTGTTAAACGAACGGGGTCTTCGGTGACTAAATACTCTCGATTTTGTATGTATTAAAAAATCATTGGTGTTTTTTCATCACTTTAGAAGAGGGTTATTTACACAAACACTGTTTTTTGTCTATATAGTCACAAACTTTTAATATGTTGGCTGAGTAGTGAGAGCGTTACGGCCTTTGTTCTCCGATATTTGATCAATGAAAAACGTCGATAAAGTAAGATAATAAACAAACTGGTTTCCTTTAACTTAAAAGAAAAATGGTAATACTTCATACAAGAGATGCTGAAATGTAAAAATTGTGAAAAAATAGAGCCCTACTGCTTTCTACCCACTACCCATTTAAAAAAATAAAGCAGCACACAATGTTACCAATGCTCGCAGTCATATAATTTGCCCGATTGTTTCTGCTAAAAAAAAAACAATAATAATTGTTTTTCTATTAAATGTTGAAATGTCATATTTCCATATTTATTGAAATAAACTTGAATTTTTAGAGTTCATATTTTGTAAAGACGTTAAATCGTAGTAGAAGCATTGCGTACAATAAACCATTTCTTTTTTTACTTCATCAGCAAACATGAAAATTAAACATGTTTTTAATTTGTTCTTCTTGCTATGCAAATATTTAAATCTTTTTTATTTAGCTTCAATTATAAAATTTTAAACATAACTATATCATAAATATTTTAATGTTCTATATCATACTTATTCAGTTCAGCTTTATTTCATATCCAACTTTGTTCTACTTCAGTTTTATATACATATATTTAAATCCATTTGAAATAAATTACTGAGGACTGTTGCACAGCGCACTTTTCTTGCCACAATAATTTAAGATGCCAGAGTTTGACAGTCAGCGTAGTAGAAAAAAAGTTTTCGTCTTTATTACGAGTGTATAATAATCAGAATGAACATGGCAGTGAAGCGTGTCATAGTGGAAACCTAATATGTCTTCAAAGCTTTGCAGAAAATGAATGTATTTAAATATGTATATAAAATATTTATATGTACTCGTATATGTTGACTCAAGTAGTTACTCATCTACACTATAGCTAAAAAATCGTTCAAAACCATATATCGTAGAGTCTATACTATATAATTTCCTTCAAAGCAGCGTCCTTATTCGAACGTAACGTATATCGAAAACATTGCTTAGCTTAAAAAAAATAATGCATCCACTCAACAGCACAGATACTGGTACCGCTACTTAAATATTAAAAATATAACAAGCAAAGTTGTGTAGAAGTTAAACTCTACTGTATTACTCCACCTCCTGTCCACAGTATTCCTTTCGAAACAAGGTTACCTAAATGTTTCCATTGTAGGTAGCCATCTTAATTGCATGAGCGGTATTTCTCCGCCTACTTCTTTTGAAGGTGGATTATGTAGCAGCACGTGTGCGCACACTTTCGTGGGACTAATAATTTCCACAGATCTTATAGTTTTAGAAAACCTGCGCTACTAACGAATGCATAAACGATTTTACATGTATACTAATTGATATATTTATATAAAATTTGCTATTTTATATGTAATCCTTGTAAAAAGGACCCCATTTTTAATTAAACGAGTCAAAATAAATCATTGTTTTATTTTAGGTATTCTACTATACAGATTTTAAGATGAAACGGAAAAGACAAAAATATTTTACAGCCAAGAAAACTAATTAATATGAGTGAAGAATTCTCAAAAAAAAAATCATTGAAATTGTAGACATTGTAGAAATACTTTCACATTTACTTTGCTGAATAATTCAATTTCAAAACATAAAATGTTTCTTTAGTTTTGCGTATTTTCTTAAGAAGAATTTCTATGTATTTCAATTAATAAAAAGCTTTTTTTTTTTTAAATAAAGGTAATCAAATTCAAACAGAACTTGCCCAATATTTTTGGGACACTAAGAATATTTTTCTTAATGAAAATTTGCATTTCTCAATTTTCTATAAAATATACTGCTGATTGTAAAACTGGTAAGTTTTAATGCATCTCAAATCAGCTGTAAGATGTCTTGTGATTAAAAAATCAGTATGTATTCGATGAATTATTGCCTAAGATGCGAGTAGTTGTAGAAATTTTTCATTTGCAAACGACAGACATCATTACAATAACTTTATCATGTTTGCCCTAACAATCCATTAGACTACTAAGTATTTGACTTGAAATATTTATTTTACTATAAAAATTATATTTTTTATTTTTTGCTTTTTTTTCCCCTTTTCTCTGCTTCTCTTGCGATTTTTCAGTCGCCATTTCAGAAATATTATGCGTTACAGGGCAATATTTTTTATCACCAAAAAGAAAAACAAAACGTTTTCCCATTCACCTCATTGCTATCAAAAAGTTCAGAATAATCTGTTTAAGACTTACTTTTTAAAAATTATACGTTTAGAAAAATCGGGGGATACCTTAACTCTCATTTTTCTCACTCTTTGTCACGACGTTTGAGTTATGAGAGCATCCCCAATATTTTATAAAAACTTTTATGATAAATCATTATAGTGAACATTAGGAACTTTAAAACAAATAAAAATTGAACTCTGTAGCTACAATAGAACCAAAGATATTAAGTTTTGAAATTGCAAAAGTGAAATGACTTGAAACTTTTAGGGGAAATTATGGTGCCTGTATTTTCGGCGCCTGCGGACCCGGCGGGCTACAAATTTGTATTTCTTATTTAGATTGACGAGTATACAAAATTTTATTGGGCTCGAAGGCAGAGAGAAGAACATTTTTTATTTTTCTTTGATTTCACTGCGAATGACATCTGAATTGTGTACATTGAAAAAAAAAAATAATTATATGCCACTTATTTATATCTCTCTGAAAAATATTCAAAATAAAATAAGTAAAAATAAAACACAAAATATATTGTTTAGGCCTCCACCTGTGATGTTTATATGTTAAAGACCATAATGATTTTATTTCACCATCAACTCAAATTTATTTATTTATTTTAAGATACTTTGCTCCTAAATGAATTTACAAAAATATATACGAAGTTTGTATGTAAGAAAGCAACGATGAAATAACAACTAAAAAGGGATATAAAAAGGTATTCGAATACATAAAAACCAAATTGAGTGACAATAAAAGGGAAATAAACTAAATTTATTTATACAAATTTATAAAAAAGTGTGGGAGGAGATGTAGGAGGTCTTATCGGGGAGTGTCAAAATGGTACACGTACAAACAAAAATATACCAAAGTGTACGCAAACTAAACAGGAAACAGGAAAACGGAAAGCCACCAACAACTGTGCCTTTCAAACGGATAAAGGTAGCTAAGCGACAACTAAAAGTACAACAACAGTACAAAAAAAAAAATAATAATAATAATACTAGCAATACCAGCAAAAATGATGTCAAAACCAACAATAGCAACAGTACGAATGATGTTGTTTCTAATGGCTGGCATTGAAAACGAGGATAAGTTCATATATTTGACAACGTCTTGTTGAGCAATAACGATACTTTTATTGTTAAATGAAAAATAAAATGAATTATAGCAGTTTCAACATGCAAAATACATAACAGGAGAAGAAGAAAAAACAAGCGTAACAAAGGTTGTAAATAATAAAATGCTCTGTCCTTCATTTCTAATCCAATAAAATTGAAACAATATGTTTTACGACTATGGCGAGAAAAAAGAATTTTTTTTGTTGGAATGCCTAAATACATTTGCGGACACAATAAGAAGCAATGGAACGAACACGCCTTTTACGAGCCAATTGTAATTTTTATAAAATTAACATTTTTAATTTGCATAAATCTGTGAATTAAAGATTAGACTTTTCGTATCATTTCTTTGAACATAATTTCTTCTTTGCTTTTAAACGGGTTCGTGATTATTGTATATTGTGAGTGCCTTCAAAGAGAAATTGGAATTTGTATAGGGATGCGTGAGAGTTAATATTTTAAGTAATGGGTTTGTGTTAATTATTTAAGAAACCGCTAATAAAGTACAGTTACTACTAATTCTTAACAAATTCTTACATATTTCTTTTTAAATATGAGATGGAATACAACCAAGCATTACATTAAGAAAAGGATATAATTAAAATTTACATATAATTTGTAGGGACAAACCATTAAAAATTAAGAGTAGAGTGGAGCAGGGCTAAATTCTTACGCAACTCTGCTGTTGCTCTTTTTCTTAATTAGAAAATAGAGTTGTACCTCTGTAATATTTTGCGGATACCAAAGAGGCCCAGCAAAAAAAACTTAGGGTTTCTGGAAGCTTTCGCTTATAAACCTGCTTCGTTGGAAGCAGTAGTTTTTGCTGCGGGGTATTTTGATGGCCACTAGCATAGAAATAATATACATGAGAAATATTTTAGATGCCTAGAGTTGCTTTTGAGCTGTAAAATCATTCACAATGGTTAAAAATTTAACGTCTCTGTGAAATCGTACTCTAAGTTAATCATTCGTATTGCTAATAATATACCAAATCTTAATTGCTCGTACCTCACTAGACTTAATGTTCTTAAAACTTAAAAATTTAAAAGTAAATTTTCTTACATACTGAACAAGGGCACCTAAATGAAACTGTTATGGTTATTAACCAAATTTGATATTAAAACTTCCCATTCATAGGACACATAATTAACTATGCTTCCTGGGAAATACACAGCAAAAAATTATGGAAATTTAGCAGCATTAAAAGCTGTCACAAGGCAGCATTGTATATTGAACTCTACAAAGATAATCTGCAACTGGGGTTGAATTTTTCGTTTTGTAGTCAACGTTTCAGACTCATAAAAATATCTCGCATTTTTTCTGATGTGCATTTGTGTATCTTTGTGTCTGTTGTTGTTGTCGGAAGGTTTCAGTGGCAAAGGCATAGTCACTGGTCACTGAACAGTGACAGCTTCAGCTGTATTCAATCTACAGGCACATCAGAACGCCCTTCTTCGTCGGTATTGTGTAGCACCGGAGAAGTAAAATGATTACTAAAAATGGTTTTTGATGGAAATCCGAGTATAAAATCTTTTCCGTGGGCAGAGCTTTCAGTGTATTTTGGCAGTGAAAGTACTTATACCGAAATGTGTATACTGTTATTAACTGTACTAAAAGGACACAGCTATTTCTGATTTCTGTTTAAATCGTTAAACATAATTTCACTTTCCAAAATATCAGTATATCAAAAATATCAGTTTATCAAAAAATAAACGTATCGCATCTTTTATTACCCAACAAAGAAAGCTGATGATAAACGTACGCTTATAGCAAGTTTTTATGTATTAATAACTTTTTTCACTTACAATTTATGTAGATTACATATTTCGAAGCAAAGTTTTGTATTCGAAGAAAGTTTATTGCCTGTTGTATAAATTTCTTAAAAAATTTTGTATAAATTTCACCTTAACCAAATTCATCTGTTTCCATAAAATTTTCTCTAAAGCATTTTGGCTTATAAAAATGATTTTCGAAATGTAAGCCTATATTTATGTGACTTTTCAAATGGCGGTAAAATGATAAATATTTCCTTTCATTCTTCTAATAGAACTACATGCAACACTCCATTCTTATATTTCAAGTAAAGAAACACAAAGACATACAAAAAGTTCAAATTCGTTTCAACATACAATTACAAGATAAAAAGTGCAGAAGACAGAAATATTTAAATTTAAATAAACACTAAAACCATAATTTATGCAGTCATAATTTGTCATTAAAATCTCCCATAAAGACTTGTGGAAAATATGCAGAAAAAAATGGAAAAAGAAAAATCTCTTATTTTAGGCAATACTTAAAAAGCCATTTTTGTCTCGCTTTTTAACACGTATAAACATACTAAATGCATATGGAACCATTTCCACGTTATTTTTGTCTTCTTTATTGTGTCGAAAGTTTGTACTTTAAAAGTACACTGAAAGAAAGTTCTATTTAATTCAAATGAAAGGACATAAATCAACGTTAGTGATTTGGTTGTTTTTTATAAATAAAGTGTTGTTGTTAATACGTTGCTTTAAGGCTACCTAAAGAGAACTAATATGATAATATATAATTCAAGCACTTTTGTGTCTTTGTTAAACTTCTCATTCACTTCGATGACCCTGGGCAAGTTTATTAAAAGAATTCTTTTTCTTCTTGTGAGTTTTTATTATGATTTAAATAGATTGTGTTATTTTCTTTGCGATGTTCCATAAATTGTCTACTCCCAGCGGTATAAAAGTACTTTGTGCTATTAGTTACTAAATGGCCAAGCAATTTATAAAAAAAGAAAGCTTCAGCAGCCAGTAGAAGTTTGACACACTTCTATTTATGAGACGGGCGAAATTGTTGCCTAAGCACATCTTAATGAAAATAATCCTAAAATGTATTTCATATTTACATTTAAGATGAACTTTCGCTGGCCATTAGTTCGGTAATTTTTTTTCTGCTTTCATTTATATAGATTTGTTAATAAAATTATTCTTTTTATCATTTATGCCTGATACAAATTGTTCATATATTTTTAATTTTGAACTCTAGATTTCGGATAATATTATTGTGGCATCTTCAATGGCTGTACTGGAGATTTTCTTTATTGAGATTTTTTAAATAAACGTCATTATTGAGCTATTTATTTCACACAAAATGTAAATTAAGTTCTTGAGCAATAAGTACGAAATTATTATAAATATTGAGTAAAATTTTAAATGCAACCCTTCTCAGAAGTATTTTTACTGGGAAGTCTGTTCAGTTAAAAGAAAAAATTCTGTATAATGGCAAGTCAAATGTCAAAACAGTAAATAAAGAAGCCAAAAGGAAAAAGAGAATTATACCGCAAACCGTTGTTTTTTTCTCCAGCTATATATTTATTTTTATATCTATATTTACAATTAAAAGATTGTTTTATTTATTACTTTTTTCTATATTTCGTTAAACTTTGTTTAACGTCTTCAGGTACATTTTTTTAATTTAAATAATCGTTTGAAAAACTAATACAATAAAATTCAGAAATTAAAATATTTTTAAATTTAATAAATAAAATAATCTTTTAATTGTAAAGATAATTTATTGAAATATTTTTAGAAAAAAAAAATTACGAATAATTTTTTATTTTGAATAGAAACAAAATCATTCGAATAAATTTTATATACTCTCTTATAACAAAATAGAACGCTTAATCCTAATAAAGATTTAATTTTGTATTTTTATTTGAATTTCATTCCACACGTGATTGCATTCGCTTTCAGAGTATACATATTATTAATACTTTTAGTACAATTTTGTAATGTGTAAAATATGTAGTGCGAAGAAAAAAATTGCAAAGTGCTACTTCCTTTTATTCAATGTGACTGCAAAGTAGCCTGCTGCAAGACAATAAAATAAATTTTATTACAGCATGTAAACGCACATAAGTTGCGAAACCCATTTTTTATTTGAACTCACATGAAAGGACTTACACTTAAAATGCACATGGTATTACGTACAGCATTAGTCGAAGAAAAAGAAAAAAAAATTAAATTAAAAATATATAAAATTTTTTTATTTAAAAATATTTCGATGAGCTTTATTCTGATGACATTAATTTGTGTTTACGGGAATCCCATATGTATGGCATATATATATATTTATAGGAGAAAAGAGTCTGAACACAATCTGCACAAAAAAAGCCAAATTTTAATTAGAAATATTCTAAGCAGGCTTCCAGAATATATGTAAATGCTTCTCAAAATTCATTCTATGGTAATGTATACCCACTTAAATTTCATATGAATTTATAAAACGTAATTTATTGTAAATTATGTATTTTCATTTACTGTTCAGTAGAAAATATTTTACAAATTTATGGATTTAGGACAGTACGTTTAAATTTGAGAAAAAGAAATTGTCTTTTTATGCAATTTTTAACACAAGAAGTTACATTTGATAATTTATGGCAATTTAAAGAGTTTGTTAAAGTAAATTTTATGTAAATTAAAGCAATGCTTCATATTGCAATAATGTTTGAGGCATTTTGCCACAGTGACTCTCATATGCAACTATGTGTATGTATGTATGTACATACGCCTGTGTGACTTTGATTATGCTGGAGATAATACTTTTGTCATGTTTCGTATTTTGCATGATTTTAATTGTACTTTTAGAATTGCAAAATCACTTTAATGAATAGACATGTTTTTTTTGTGTTCTATTTTTTCCGTATTCACGTAAGTTATTCAAGTGATCAATGTACTATACATAATATGAACAAGACTGCTCTTACGGAATATGCACTGTGTTGTGGATGTGCCAAATGGAACAATAATAAAATTTCCAAGAGTTTCTTTGGAAGAAGTTTTTCGTCGTGCATTTATTTAAAAATAAACATTTTCTACTTTTCGTGATTACTATCAGTGTAATGAAGCAAAGGATTAATTTTATTTAAAATAACGCCAATCAAGTGAAATCAAATCAGAGAAAAGTTTCATAAATGGTTCATTAACCATAAAGAAGGGTGTGAAATGTGATTTCGAATATTAATTTACTTCTAAAAAAATAAGAAATAACAATATAAAAAAATAACAAATTACAATTTAGAATTCTTATGTTCTCATGTTCAGAAAATCCCAAATCTTAAAAAGTGATTTGAAATCAAATATATGTAGTTGTTGTGGGCATATAATTTTGTGATTTTGAAACGTTCTGCAAACTTTTTCAGATCACTTTTTGCCATTATTATATGGCGAATTTTACAATAAAATATTTAAATAAATATTAAAATTTGTGCAAAAACTAAAATTAAGATAAATCTATGCAAATCTTTTCATCATTTGCTTCTATGATTTCCAACACTGTCAAAAGAAGAAAATCAGCTATTTCCTTGTGTTTTCCTCTAGTAAATTGGTACACAGAAACCAGCAAAAAATTATACGTACGATTTTAAAACGGTATGAGATTTTCAATAATGTGATATTCTGAACAGCCCTGATAATATAAATATTTTTTTTTTTTTAATATATTTATTAAGCTTGAGGTTTTTTTTATTTTATTTTATTTTATTATTTGATATTTAGTTAACAGCTTGTTAAAATCATTAGGAATAATAAAAAAAAACAATTATAATTTCCTATTATTCCTGATGATGTTAACAAGCTGTTAACGAAATATCGAATAATAAAACAAAATAAAATAAAAAAATACCTCAAGCTAAATAAATATATTTCAAAAAATATAATAAAAAAAATCAATTAATAATATAATTAAAAATAAATATTTTTAGTTTATATTTTGAATTTATATCTATTTGCTAAATAAAGTTAAAAAAAAAAGAATTTAATTTCTTTTCAAAGATATGTCTAATTTTTATTGTAGCTTCTAAAAGGCCTTTAAATGAAAATGATTATTGGTTAAATTTTTTTATATATCTTCAAATGTTCAAATCATGGTTGAAATTTCGTTATTCAAACAGAATTCTATTAAAAGCTTATGAACTTTGTTTCATATCGAATGCCATAATTTGGATTAAAAGTTATAAAAAATTAAAAAAAAATTTAAATAGAAAAAACAATAATTTTTTGAAAAATATGTAGAACGTTGTATGAACAGTCTTCCAAAAAAAAACTTTAACAAAACAATTAAAAATTTTCCGTTTTAACATTTATAAAAATTACTTTTAGTGCCTATTTCTACCGTATTGTTTTAAAGGTACAGTCACATATGGCAAATATTTGGCCAATAAAATGTAACCACTAGATTCTATAAATTTTTTTATTTGATAAAAATACTTTTGATTTCAAACAGGTCTTTATCTTAAATAATATCTTAATTATAAAATGGCATTTCAATAAATTATTGGTTCAATCCATTTTGACTTTTATATCCCATGAGTTATTAACTATTTAGTTTCAGCACAATGCATCGCAAGTGTAGGGGTCATCTCCTGAGTGCTGGTATCAGATAAAAAAAAAATTAGTTGCTGCTTTTTTGGGCAAATATTTGCCATATGTCACCGTACCTTAATACTTGTATGACTGTTTCGTATTTCTTATACATTTTGCTTGAAATACTTGAAGTTTCTTTTATCTCTCTACTGAAATTTGGCAATTGACGATTCGATACTAAACCATTAAAGCTACCGACAACAATATGTCAAAATTAGAATAGGTTTATATGAAATACTTATTTTGACAACAACACAGCCATACGTCTACGCGATCACTGAAATAGCTGCCGCCAAATTACAATAAATTATGTTTTTGTGAACGACAATGAGTGGATCTTGTCTTGCCAAAATAATAAGAAATAAATGGAAATTTACAAACGAAAGAACTTTCTTGAAATACGGTGACACAGTTTCACACTAACCCGGTCACATTTTTTTCAAATTTTTTATTCATCTTTTTATTCACAATACATATACAGAAATTTTTTAAAGCAATAATAAGTATAGATAGACTTTCCGGAAAAAACGTTATAAATTTATTTTAATGACTTGACTTACAGAAAAGAACTTTGATTCAATATGTACGAGCTGGTTTAAAAATTTAAAGTCACTCTTGGGAATTTTCGTGTACAAAAACTTATTATTTTTTGCGGAGTGGGTTTTTCTTTGTCTAATGCTTCATGATCCTTTTCTATATAGACAAAGCCTGCCACATGTTTTGAATCGTTTTTTTTAACAATTTTATAACGATATTAACGGCGTGATCAGATTTATAGAAGCTCGAAAATATGGTTGGTTTACAAAATTCAAAAAGCTTAAAATTAAAAATTTGCAGCGGCACGTGACCTTTGAATTTCGATCAACTTATCTGAGTTATTAACTTTTTAGCGAGTTACGGCTTTATAATATTTTATTTTATTAAAGAGAAAAGTTCACAATAAACATAAAACATTATAAATGCATTTACTGTTGTAAAGAAGTGAATTGTTTTGATTTAGCTTTCTACGTGATATGAATAAGTAAATTTATTTTTATGAAATGTGAAACACAGAAATACGTATTTCCTCAAAAAATAGCAACAAGTTTCAGCTGGCTGTAGTGAAGCTTCCGCCTTCAAAATATTTAAAAACAAAACATTTGGAGTGGAACACTGCGAAGAAGAAAACTGGCGAACAAAATGGCGGGCAGATCCAGCAATTCAATCGCAAAATAAGGATTTAAAATTAAAAAAAAATGTTGTTAATGCAAGTCAAATATTGCGAATGCTCAAAGATGGCAGACAAAATGACTTCACTGTCTATAAATAAAATAAAACTTTCTCATCTCGATAAGTGGCATTAATGATAGTGTTAATAACAAGCAAGCTTTAAAAGTAATATACTATATAGATATTGTAATTATAAATATTGATAAAGTTACCCACAATCTGAATGTATCCACTTATTTTGTTTATATTGCACTGACTCGTACTTAAATGGTTATTTTCATTTTACTACCAGCTTATTTTAATTATTTTTAGGAAATATGTATGGACTCGTATTATATATTCAAATGTGTCAACATTTTTCGCAGCAATTTTTAACTTATTCGGCAAGAGTATCAAACGAAATCTACACAATTTATATTATTATTATATTGGAAACTATCTTAGATATTGCTCACAATAGCAATCAATTCGAAACACTGTTCTCGGAAACAAAGGCAAATAAACAAGTTTATTCATACACAGATTTTGTTTGTTAAACTACAAAACCAAATAGAAA
This sequence comes from Dexiosoma caninum, assembly GCA_963924685.1. Classification (NCBI taxonomy): domain Eukaryota; kingdom Metazoa; phylum Arthropoda; class Insecta; order Diptera; family Tachinidae; genus Dexiosoma; species Dexiosoma caninum. The sequence goes on from OZ004725.1 coordinate 92,660,650, forward strand.
ATGGGGACATTTACAAAAATAAACGTACTTTCATGCTCAATTCAAATGTAAGTCAGGCTGACTCTTCACTATTTTACGCAACTTTTCCTAATCATTGTGTCATTACACTACATTTAAACACCAGACAGACAATTGTGCATACACATGACTTTTCGAAAGATCAATTGAACACAAAATCCAACAGCTCATGGAAAACACTGGAATATGAATTAGAATAGATTGTTAGATTGTTCGACACTACAATGAGTAGTTTCCTCTACGAATTCATGTTCAGTTGGCTGTATGAAGTTGTAAGTGTTTTTTATGAAAAGTGAATTAGTTGGAAAAAATTGTATATTGAATTGCTTGTCTGTTATCTATTGGAAAGTCTGTAAAAAACGACCGAATGGACTTAACTACTTTACATTTCAGATGAAAGAGCAGACATTTAGGGCAATGCGGTTGTTCAGATTGCCTATAGAAAATGTTTTTTTTTTCTATTTTTGAAACTAAGAAGAAAACCAAGAGCTAAAGGAAACATTAGAATTTGTAATTTAGCAGTAGTTACATGTGTCTATTTAAAAAAGTTGCTATCCTACTGCCTAAGAAGCAAAAGTCCAGCATTTTACTCGAAGGTGCTGCAAAAGAATTGAATTAATTTTTATTCAATATTATCCTGCATACAAGTTAATATTGATATTTTAGTTTGCATTAAAATCCAGCAAACAACAATATTAATTTGCCTTCTATTGTTTTGTAACATCTTATAAATTAATTCTGGAATCTGTGAAATTGATAACAGCAATTTATTAAATTTTTTGAAATCTTAATTACTGTGCCATTCTTATTACTAATTACTTTATTTTATAAATGTGGATCACTTCTCCAACGTAGTATGTGGGCAAATTTGAGTTCATGAGTTCGTGAGCTGAGGTTCAGAGCTGAACCAAACTTATTTTCGATAAATGCAGCATGAAATAAAATTATGAAATAGGTAATCAAAAATACACAACCATTTCAGTCTGTGGTATTCAAATCTAAAATGTAAGTTTTTGTTTTTTTTGTAGTCCATATAGAATTCTGATATATTGATTATTTGTACGATTTATCGCAAGGAATGTTAACAGAATAGCTGAAGAATTCACAAGCCACAGGCAGTGCCCTGTTCTTCCGTGAGATGCCAGGGAGTAAAATATCCCTAAACGCGGGGACATTTCTTAGTATGCAAACTAATTCACATATTTAGGAAACATCGCCGAAAAATAATATAAAATTCTTTTAAAGATTAAATGAACAATGGTCCCAAATTTAGTCAGAAAATAAGAAAATTATCCAGAGTCAGCAAATGCACTTTCACTCCAAAATGTTGTCTTCTAAATGAAAGAAAGTATATTATAATTATAAAGCTTAGTAGAGCAACCATGTGGGCCATACGATCTGAAAAAGATTTTTTTGATTTGGTATAGCCGGGGGAGAAAATCTTTAAGACCGTCTATACAGAAAATCTTTTAGCGGCGAAGATGTTGTTTGTTTACCAGTCACTTTTGGGACCTTTTAATTGAATTTTCGTAATACCTACATAGTTTTGGTGGCGATAGTTGAGGGTGGCGATAGCACGATGGATGGTAGTCTGCACGTTGACTACGAATCCAAAAACAGACCTGGGTTCAACCCCAGTTTTAGACCAAAAATTTTAAAAATAAAAATAAACATCTCGCATTTTTCTGATGTGCATTAGTGTGTCTTTGTGTGTCAGTTGTTGTCGGAAGGTTTCAGTGGCGAAGGCATAGTCACTGGTCACTGAACAATACCGGCTTCAGCTGATAGCAATCCACAATCACATCAGAACGCCCTCCTTCGTCGATATTGTGTACCACCGGCGAAGTAAAATAATAATAAAAATGGCTACTAAAGAAGCTTCAGCACTGCTACGAGTATAAACAAAGAACGTGCGAAAGCAGAGCTGCAAAAATAATTAATTAAGCTTCACCTCCTGTCGTTTCTCCTACTATCCCTTTCCTATAGTTCCAGCACAATGCTTCGCATGTGTAGGAGTCATCTCCTGAGTGCTGGTCCTAGATAAAAAAAAAAAAAAAAAAAAAAAAAAAAAAACCCGCCACAGTAAAAATATAAATATTTTAATGGCCGTGTTTTATTTTTTGGAACTATTGAATATTTGAAAATATAAAATATATAATATTGAATATATAAAATATTGGTCCTTATTATGATTGTCGTTGCCGTAGTGGTATTTACGAAAAATTCACAAAATACCCCAAAAAAAGGATGTATTTTCTGTGTTGACTTTGGTAGTTTGTTTTAGTTTCTAATTCGGGAGCTTATTTTATGGCACCACCAGATATCGGCTGCAATAATTTGTCTACATATAGAGTCCTCATTTTTATGTCGTTTATTTATTTTTTATTTTTATTAACTGAAAATGAGTATCAGAAGAAAATACGTCCATTCATTGGTATTCATGGGGAATTCAGATTATTTCAAATCTCTAAGTTTTTTAAATATTTATTTAGAACAATGTCGCGGTATAGAGTAAATGGGAATTAAATTACGATAGGCCAATTTATATCTACTGAAGAAATTAATTATATTTCTGAAATTTTTTAGAAGCTCGTCTTTTTCATTTATATGTTTCCAACGTGGCCAAACGTTTCTCCCTCAGGGAATCCAGCTAAATGTGAAATAAACAGGATACATGGAGTTATAAAACTTACAATATTAAAAAAGCAAATGCAATTTTCAGACAGTCAGTAAACGCAGTTTTCCAACTCCAAATATCTTCTTCGTTTATCAATAAGTTATTCGCTGATGAATAATGCATAAGTTGTATGCATAAGTTGTTTATAAAAAAATTCAGAAACTCGTTATAAATATTTTTTAAAAATATGTTTAACTCAATGAATTTATCTTCCCAAAACATCGGTAAAGCACAGCTTGTATATAGTGAGGTGTGCCTAAATGGCTCCATTTTTCCGAAATGCCCAATTTTTCAAAATTTCATCAAATTTACAATCTCTGTTAACTGGTTTACAGTGCTAGGTTTACGTTAAAAAGAGCTCTTTTAAAATAAGTAGTTTGGCAGTTAAATATATCTTCATCTTCACACACATGTCTTTCTCTATAATAGTGAAGTAATAGTAATCAATGCATATTTAAAACACTTCTTGAAAATTTAAATTTTTACTCAATTTGCATATTAAAAGTTTCCAGCAAGAAAAACTGAAGGCGTTTACAATGATATTCAAGATTGCTTAATCACTTCTTTATCAGAATTAATTTTTAATGCCATCTTAAATGTAATAAGATTATCACTTTTGATCTCATGGAAAACGCATTCAACTCTGACGATTAATTCATATGCACAACTGTGCAGTTGTAATTATAATTGAAATACATTTTTAAATGTGTTAGAGTAACTAATTAACCCATGCTAAAACGTAACCAAATCTTAGAACATTCATTGCTTCGAAGCACTCATTTAAATTACGAGTTGTTTTGTTAAATGTGAACAATGTCCTTTTTCGATGGGTTCACTTGTCCCATCATTTAAGTTGTACAAAAACTCGAATGATTGTGAATGTTCTTTGCCCATATCTATGTTGCCCTGAGATTCGGTGCATTTTCGCAGTGAGTTGAAGAATAATAAACTTTTATTTTTGGCTCTAATATAAGTTACTTGCTTGTTGAGTCCTGCATTTAAATTAAACTCACAAATGTAATAATAATAATAATAATAATCATATGTACAGAGGCTATAGTGGTTGTTAATTTTCAATTTAATTAAATTTAAAAATATTAAATCAGATATAAATAAGTGATGACGATTTTTTTTAAAATAAATTTCTATGTTTAAAGAATAGTTATAAATAATGATTACTTGTTTTTTTTAACCGCAAAAGTAAAATAAAATATAAAGTTTACCCTGTCTGTTGTATTTTTAGTCTTGTAGGTTTTCTGTGACTTTAATGGCCAGCGACCTTTATCGATAATAGCCATCTTTATATATCCTATTGTTTGTGGCTGCGAAATTCAAAAATCTATTGAACATGCATGAGTTTTGGGTGTGTGTGTGTGTGTGTGTTCAACAGTAAGAGTTTGTTCGTATTGAATGTGTTTGTAGGTTATCGTTCCCAACCATAAATTTGTGTTTTCTGAATAGAGCTTAGACTGTTGTTCCAATTGCCGGTTATTGTACTACGGCTCGTTGGTTCCTTCATGGGTTTTGTTTCATTTTTAGCTTATTTATTTATTTTTGGTTTGTTTGTGCGGCTGTTCGTTTCGCTTTTTCTGTTTGTATTTGTCATACCGTACCAAGGTTCTCTAAATATTTTCAAAACTGGTCTGTGCATGTTTGGTTGACTGCATCCCTGCAGGAAATGATAATAGTAAAATTGTAATGCTTTGCTATTGACCAGCATTATTGGCTTATTGTACTCCAGACCTTGTGTTATCTACTATAAGCATTTAACATGTGCTAGTCTTTAAAAATCTTCTACTGGCGTTCGTCCTATACAGTCAATAGTAGTAGTACGTAGTTCTTGTGGGATAATATGAGAGAGCGAGACTAAATTTCACTCAAGGAGAGAGAAAAGTTCTCTTTTCATCAAAGGCGAAATAAAAATTGTACACGATTCGTTGATCATGTCATCAAAAGCAATTAGCGAAATTGATCCCTACAGGGACGTTAAAGAATTTTTTGTGTGTGTGTGGCCATGACTTATCTTGCTCAGCATGTACTAAATGTTTTAATAGGCGTTTATTTGAAAATATTAGCTTAACTTTATTGTTAAGCTTTCGGACTATTACTGGGAATCGATAAATAATCCATTTCCATATAAAATATTTTTATACTTTATTGTAGGTTTCGTGTATGTTTTAGTATTGGCAGAAGTTTAAAATTTACATGAGCATGTTTTTTTTGTAATGAATGTTGATTTTGTTTCATAAGCAGATAATAAATATTATAATCTAAACACATGCATATGTACATGGTGCATATTCTATATCGAATAAATTAATGTTCGTTTACTTTAAAGAGCGTTCAAAAAAACGGGTATCTGTTTTGATAAATTAATGGAAAAATTAAAAACGTTTATAGTATATGCTTTATGGGAATGAAATTTAAATAATATAAAATTACTTGCTATTTCTGAAAATATATGCAAGAATTTATACACTAATTTGTTGGCATATGGAAATATTTGTATATCTTGTTACAAAAGTGTTTCGTATCTTCGAAAATTGAAATGATAATGTAAAATTACGATTATGAATGTGTAATAATCTATTTACAGATGTATATGTATGTACATAAATAAAAAAAAAAAACAAATAAATCCAAGGTGTAGGATTGGGTTCATTTATTAAAAAATTACTGATTAACTACTACTGACTAAGAAATGTTGGAGGTAAAAATTATTAATATACGAATAGAGTATGGGTTTTATTGAAAAACTTTCCATCTCTATCCCTGTAGTGCGTTTCAGCAACTTTTAACGATTCATTATCTATTAAAATTTAAAGACGGATTAACTGTTTGCACTAACGATTGAACAATTCAGTAACCTGGTGTTAACGTTAGAGTTAAAAATTTAAATCAAATGGCATCTCGGTGAATAAATAATACACAAACACGAAAAGAAACATTTAAAAAACAAACATATGCTTCGTAAGTAAAAATATTTATTCATATATATTTATACGCACAAAATCAAAACTTTTGGAAATAGATAATAAAGAGACATATGATTCAATGGTTTGTGTGAATTTGTGTATGTTTTAGATTTGTGTTGAAATAAACAACTGCGAAAGTGCTGTGACTTAGTTAACGAAACAGTTGTTAAAGAAAACCCTTAACGATAACGAAAGTGGTTATCTTTTGAGACGGCTCGGTCATCATAATTATCATTTGACCTTGTCGAGTGTTACGTCCTTTTTATGCCATATGATTTTAATTATTTTATCTTTATTTTATGTAATAGAATAGAAGAACACAAATTTTTCGCGGACTAATTAAATTTTTAGCCGCCAGACATGAGTGTTTGCCCTCAACAAAGAAAATCATTAAAATATGGCTTCGTTTTTACCTCTGGTGTTAATTTTTGAACACCACTCAAACAGAATTATGAGAGAACTTTTGTTTTCCGCCTATGATTTCTAGAGTACCCCGAAAGATATCTATTTCTTATCTATTATTCTAGCATTTTTTTTATTTTAAAGATTTTATAATTATTTTTCTATTTTATAATTATAAAATAGAACAGAATAACCGAAAATACGGCGTGGGCATTCATGCAAATGAAGTAGTAAATATGTACTCGTATATGTATACAGGAAGCCATTTCTTGTTTGTTTCTTTTTTATCTTGGACCAGCACTCAGGAGATGACCCCTACACATGCGGTGCATTTTGCTGGAACTATAGGAAAGAGATTGCAGGAGAAATGATAGGAGGTGAAGCTTCGCTATCTTAAAATACTGCTTTTTGCGCGTTAGTTGTTTTTACAGCAGTGTTGTAATGTCTCTCATCTCAAGGAGACGTATTAAATTATGAAGGACCGTTTATAGTAGCCATTTTTAGTAATTCTTTTACTTAGCCGATGCTACACAATACCGAAGAAGGAGGGCGTTCTGATGTGCCTCTGGATTGGATACAGCTGAAGCCGTTACTGTTCAGTGACCAGTGACTATCCCTTCGCCACTGAAACCTTCCGACAACAACTGACACAAAGACACACAAATGCACAGCATAAAAATGCGTGATGTTTTTATGACTCTAACCCAGGAAAAATTTTTCGTTTTGTAGTCAACGTGCAGACTACTTCGACCATCGCCACCCTCAATTTTAGTACCAAAACTTCGAAACGATTTTAATAAAATTTAGTCCGTTAATGTAACTCCGTTGACTGCTTACTTTAATATAATTTGAACCCGCTAGGTAGCGTGAGATGTAAACACAATACACAAAAAAGCTAAGAAATATTCGATTTCCTTATGAAATATTCATTATAAATTACGAGTCCGAGTGATAGAACAATATTTAAAAATTAATTGACTGTTCATAGAAGCCAAGGTGAAAATAAACGTTCGCCATTTATATTGAAAAGTAAATCGAACACAAAATATATAACATGACTCGAACCACTTCGACCATCGCCACCCTCAAAACATGTACATGAAAAGTTCTCAAATCATTTTTTTTTTTTTTACAATATTTAAAAAGCATTTAATTTTTAATAAATATATGCAATTTTTCATTTACACATATGTTATATTTGAAGTACTGAAATCTTAAAAGGAGTGTAACGTCATATGAAGCCACAAAAGCCATGAGTTAAAAAGAAAAAATTATCAGAACAATCAAACAATTTTAACAACAATTTCTGCGCTTACATATATATAATTATGCTGATAAAACGGTTTTTAAGATTTGAAAATTTACTAGGCACATAGTACGACTCAGTACTAAGAAGTTATCTGACCCGGATCATATTATTTCATAATGTCGTTGATTTATAATGAATAACCAAGGTAAATTTATTTGCCATTAAATTAGGATTCTTTGGTTTTATCCCTGAATTCAATTGTTATAATCATGCAGTCCAGAAATTTATAATTATTAGTTGGTTTAAAAGTTTACGACAAAATTAAAAAAAAAAACGTAACGTATAAAATTAAATAAATGCTTTCAAAAGTCTGCTAAAGATAAAGTAACAAGTATGCCGATATTGCATCAAGTTGGCAGGGATAAAAAATTTTGTTGGAAAATCTTTTCTCTAGCAAGTGTTTCCCACACTGCCAGGCAGCGAACACATTCCCTTGGAAGACTGAGAAACCCCCAGATCATCGGAAGAAATACTCGCCCCCTTTCTTGATACTATCTTAGAACCATCGGTGAAGACCACCCTAACGCCTCACGTAAAACTCTCCACAAGTCCTCGAGTGGATATATCCAACGGGAAGTTCGTAAAAAAGCGTGATATGGTCCGGAGAATGTTGTTATGGAAAGAGCCAGATTCCCCCGAAGACCTTAATTCGCTTTTTCCTAACAGTATTCTGAGCCGAAACGTAGAAAATATGCAGATCTATCGGTGAGAGATTCAGTATCGTAGAAAGGGCCACTCCGGGGCATGTTCTGCATGCCGCGGTATCCCTGACAGAAGCAATAAATAAATAAATATCTGTAAAATCTTTTAAATATTAATTAACTTAACTGGACTTAATATTTAGTTTTCAATTTTCTTGACAAGAAGAATATTATTTCTCTATAAACAAAACGTATAAACATATACATTATTAATTATATTATTAATTGACCTTTTTTATTATATTTTTTGATATATATTTATTAAGCCTGATGATGATGTGAACAAGCTGTTAACGAAATATCGAATAATAAAAAACAAAATAAAATAAAAAAAGACCTCAGGCTTAATAAATATATATCAAAAAAAATATACATTATTTGCAAGTTTCGTTAAAATATATATTATACTTGAATATTTATTTACAGATTAGGTCGCCATGCAAGCTCGTATTTAGTAAAATAAATAATATTATGTGAACTATAAGAATCCAGAGGGAATGGTAAAAAGAGTATATAAAAATGTTGCGTCCATAAGGATAAATAATAACAATGGGATGAAATCTTATAGTAGTAGTTAATAAAAATTCTTTTGTAAGTAGACAACATACGAGTATACAAAAGATTTGTGCATTATTTTTCGCCCAAGTTAATTCACCCTACCAAGATAAGGCCATCGAGTATACGCTGCTGGAATTTTAAAGAATTTTTCTATGTAGAGGATTTTACAAAATGTTTATAAACTAATAATTTGTTTTAGTAAATGATGCTTTTCTAAAACCTATATAATTTTATTTACACAAAAATTTTTATAGGTCACAGTCAAGATTTTAATGAAGCTTTTTCATTATTTTTCTAGTTTTTATGTAGCGGTGTTATCCGCAAAGGATATTTTACAAGATGAAAAAGCCAACAAGTGTTCTTCCAAGTTAAAATCAAAAATGTTCTCATATGAACTTTTATCAAAAGATTTCTTTGTGAAAATTTGGAAAGCGTATGCCAAATCCGTTAGTAAGGTTTCCTCAATTTGTAGCTTTGAAGAAAATACGTGTACAGTACAAAAAGTAATAAAAACTGAAGTAGTTTATATTGTGTTTGAAATATTTTATGATTTTCCTTAACATGAAGATGTATTTGTACTTGTGTGTTTACGTTTGCATGGTCCCGCAAATGAATGAGTGTTGTAGGTAAAAAAAATATGTGGCATTATGTTTAATCTTGGAAGCATAAAACTGAATATTACTATGAAAACTATAACTATTATAATATTAAAATAAAAATAATAACTTCTACTCCCACTTGGTTTCTTATAGGTTTTTATTTATTTATTTTTAACCTTTTTGACTTCGTGTATGCAAGAAAATTTTAATTTTTATCTTAGCCAAGCTTAACAAATCTGACTTTTTACTTCTGAAAACACAAAAAAGTTTTTTGATTTCTTCTTCCTTTTCACTATTAAATACTTTACATTTATACTCTTTTTCTAAGAAATATATGACATTTGCATTTGTCAAGTTGCCATTTCTCCATTTATTCATATTCTTTTACTTTTATTTATTTGTTTTTTTGCACACTATATAAATAAGTTTGTACGTGTGTATATATGTGTGTAAATACATTTTATGTGCTTATCAAGATACGGTGGGATAATCACAAAAAAAATTGCTAAACTTTAAAAACATTTGAATTCTTTATTTTTTTCTTTTTTTTATCTTGGACCAGTGCTCAGGGGCTATCCCCTACATATGCAATGCATTGCACTGGAACTAGAGAGAAGGATAGGGAAGAAATAGACAGGTGGTGAAAGTGTTAGGAAGATAGAGCTTAATTCTTGCACAACTCTGCAGTTGCGTGTAAATTATAAAGCAAAGTTGCGGCGTCACTGATGTTTTTTTTTTTTGACGCATTATTTTTAAGCTAATGGAGCCATTTTATTTATTATTTCACTTCGCCGACGTTTTATTGCTCAAATACCAACGAAGGAGGGTGCTGTAGCACAGAAAACTCAGAAAAAACTTTTTTCTGATTTGACCCGGCTGGGAATCGAACCTGGGTCTTTCTGGTTGCAGAGCCAACACGCTGACTACTCGCCATCAGCACCCCCAATTATTATTTTTTCTTTGTTTTTTTCAGCATTTTGTGAAGAAGACTTGGGGAATTAATTATGACATTCGAAATGAAATCGAGTCCATTACAGCTGAAATTTTGCGAAAAGTTAATAATAACCACGTATGTGCGAAGCAGAAAATGGACATCACTTACGGGATATCACATTTCAAAGCTAATTTCAAAAAATTCCCCAATAATTTAAAAAAAAAAAATTATAATAATCGCATAAATAAAAAAATTGTGAACTATTTAAACCATATAGCTCCTTTTATGCCATCCTGTATAAATGAATTCCTTCTCGATTTCTTTTGCAATACAAATCATTATCTGTTAATGAAAATTTAAATATTTGGGCGATTCACAATGTCTCTTATTAAGTTATATTGACTTAATATTTTAATATTTTAAGTTAGTTTAAACTAATTGCTGTTGTGCTTCAAACAAAAAAAAATAATAAAATAATAAAACTTTTCGAGCTACTGTTGTGAAATAACAGTAGAAATCTGAGTCGTACATTGAAACTCTTCAGTCGAGTCGACGATAATATTTACAAGCCCGTACTACTAAATACATAATATAACAAAAAATTTGTATAAAAATTGCTTACATTTTCAAAGTTATACATTAAGTTACTTTTTTATAAGTAAGAAAGCAAAAATTACAGCATATAACGATATACAAGTGCGGAAATTTTGTTTCTGTAACTTATCTGGCTGGCAGCCACTTAACGTTTATCAACTACACACCGTCCAAAAAATTATTCAGTTCATATTACTGTTAACAGTTGTTTTCGATTATATTTCGGGTATGTTCTGTAAACCGAATCCGCACAATTTCGTTTTACACATGCATACACACTCTTCAGTATTGAGAAATCACTCGTTTTCAAATCGACTCGGTTTACAGAACAGGGGGGTTTGTTTCAACAATTTTGCGTGCCAAACAACAATTTCATAATTTTAGTTTAAAATGGAAAAATTAATTATTTCACTTATTTGATTTTGATATCAAACTTTAATAAGTATTTTTTTCTTATTAGCTGAATTCGTGTTATTATTTCAAAACATATGACTACCTTGGGCATCCCCTAATTGTTATTTGTCTACTAATACAATATTTGGATTTCTATATTTCCACATAAATAAATTACACGAATGGCAATCAAAAAACAAACCCAAATTTAGAAACATTAAAAAATGTCGAAAGGTATACATTGCAGCTTAAATTATTACAACAATGCTGCCGAAATGCACTAACATAAGTGAATGCATTGTTTATATCAGTATAAATACTTAAAAACTACATTCTTGTTCATTTGTCTTTTTGGATACATAAAGTAATGCGGGTCGTTGCGAACAAAAATCATGCATTATAAAAGCGCAATTGCAAGCGATTCCATTATGATGAATCCCTTACAAAAACGCTTCTAGGGAAGCAATCATTTCTGCCAGGTTTAATGCATTCTACTCGAATAAAGTTATAATTTTAGTTTCAGTACAAACGGATAAACAATTATATAAATTGATAAATAAACGAAAAAATGTTTCATGATATCTTGGACAAATTCCCGAAATGAATAATTCCGATATGAAGAAATGGACCGATTGAATTAAGCAATTCAGTACGGCGGATAATAATTAACTTGAGCTAGATGCTGTTTTATATCATTAGAATGACAGAATGTGTTGAACGTTGGTTGCGAAGTTTCAATGCACATCCCATATAAGACAGACCTTTTACCGTCGATTACGTTTTACTTCGGTGTCTGTAAAATTTTTTTTAATGGAACAACTTGCCAAGCATAAATTCGTTTTCAACGCTTTTCAAGGATATTTATGCACTTATGAAACATGTCAAAGGGAAAAAGTCAATAGATTTTATACAATACGAAATATATATTTACCAATCAATGATTTCAGCAAAACAATATATTCATGAAATAAAAAATTTACGTAATTGAAACCAATGTATTCACCCATGTCACAGAACGCAATTGCGATCGAAAGTGGTTTGATTTCCGAAAGTCGGAAATCGAAAAATTTCCTCGGAATGAAACCACTTGAAATTTACAAAGTGGAATTGCTATTTTTAATGATATATTAAAAAAGAATTAATAAAACTAAGTCAAACTAAATGAAGAAGAGGTATGTTTGATTATTATAATGATTTGTCAAGCATTTAGTTAATATTTAAAAAAAAAAAATTTTATTTTCTTAAACTTGTTGAGAGAAACAAAATAAACTGCTGTATTTTTAAATCAAGGTACTGCCACATTATTTTTTTGTGCAAACCACTTATTTTTGTGAACAAAAATGAATGAGACCGAACAAATTTCGCAAAATATGCGCAAAACAGAATACAAAAAATCTTTTGATGTTGCTTTTAAGTTAATTTGAAAAAAAAGTAAGATTTATTTCGGCGTACCTTTTCAACAACGTTTTGTCGTCTCTGGGCATATACTGCAGCAACAAATGACATTCACGGCATTTTTTATATAAATTTTTAGTTTAATTTTGTTTGATTTAAAATTTTTGTATTACTTTTTTCTTGTTTTGTATTCATTAACAAAGTTTTTTTTGTTTTGTCATGCACAACACTGCCATACTTTATTTGAAGAGCAGAGATTTAAAAACTTTTGGGAATAAACAAAATGGTACGAAATTTGAAGAACCTAAAATAAAATCTATCAGAATAGCAAATACGGAATCAAAACCATTCCGATTGGAATATGTGACATGCCTGATTATTACGAATAGAACTCGTATACGGAATACGTCACAAAAATAGCACTTATACGTCACGTTCAGCTTAAAAGTGTTGCATATTTTTTTGGTTGCAGTATTAAAGTTCGGTGATTCAGTGCGTATGAGTGATATCTGAATACATTCTATTCTCAAATTTTGTTCTGATAGAAAAAATATTATAAGGATGCATGTGTAGTTAAGTTATTGAATATAACTATACTAAATATATAAAAATATAACTAAATAAATGATTAATAAATATGTAAATGGAAATACATTATAAATTAATAGTTAATGTAGAATGAATGAACTTTTATTCTTTCAAAAAAAAGCTATTCACTTAAATTAATTCTACGTAGTGAATAAGTAAAGGGTGAATTGTGATAGTGAATTCGCCTTAAATAAGAAAGAGTCTAACAATACAATTTTACCTATTCACCTGTTGCTATAGAAGATAAATATAATACATTTATTTAACACAAATGTGTATGTTCCAACACATTCCACTGTACACCATAAATCTCTTATATATATATGTATGTATATATATATACTTATATGCATTGTTTGTATTTTCTTTTATTTTGTACATGTGCGGGTCTTGTAAGTTGGATTTCTTTATTTATTCTGCCTTTTGTTACATATGAAATAATGAAACATACATTTCTGTACGCTTTTGGGTATACACTTGATGACAAAGTTATGATTGTCATCATCATAAGTCTCACAAACCACTCATCACTTCTCTTACAAACAAGCACAGATGTACAAACATAACCAAATGTCTATGGAAGGGCATTATACCCAGTAACCAAACGACTGTATCTTTGCATGGGAGTAATCTTTTCTAATAGCTCTACTTTTATTTTTTTTTTCTTATTGTCAAAGATATTTACAAAAAAAAGAGAAAAAAAATGCTGTAAAGAACACTAAGATCTTAAGGTTTGTCCTGCAGCAAGTCGTTAGTGGTTCACTTTAGTTTGTATATGAATAGAATAGTTTAAACTTTCAGTATATGTGCACGTCCGACGTTGACGTGCAAGTATTATTAGTAGGTATGTGTGTGCTCTTTGTTGTTATATTTAATTTTCACATAAACTTATGTGATGTATGTACGTTTGTGTGTCTTAAAGGGAATATATTTGATGATCATCCAAAGATGATGCAAAGTCCTTAGGGTGATTTATAGATATAAAAAGTTTTTACCATAAAACTGTGTTAATTACAGTCTTTATTTTATTCTTGAAATGTTGTTGTTCTTGTTACTGTTGCTGTTGGTATTGTTGCTTATAATTGTTGTTGCTTTTTAATCTATGAAATATAAATTTAACTGCTTTTTTTACGGATTTAAGTCAATTTGAATATATTATTTCTGAAAGTGTCTTCAACTTGTTGACACTTTCACAAACATTTTTGTTTATCTTGCCGATTACAAATATGAAAAAGGAGAGCTTTGCTCTTCGTATATTATAATTTAGTAGAACGAAAATCATTACTATGATATAAATGTTATCCTAGGAATTTTCTACGCAATATGTACACTGAAATAGTTAAACGTGCATATATGTATATGTTAGTTTTAAAATTTATATATATTTTTTTTATTATAACATTATAAACGTGAGGACGGTGATTTTAAGACAGTTTCCACCTTAAGGTACGGATTGGCTGGATAACTATAGAGTCAGTGGAAAAATGATTTCCTACACGTTCATAAATTACAATTAAACATTCGATATTTGGTGCTATTTGTTGTTTATGTTCATTTGCTAAAAACAGCATTTCAAGATTAATTATTTTTATATGTGCGGGATGTTAACTCACTTTATTTTTGTATTTATAATGCTGTGGTTAATATATTGACTCGAACTGTTAAAATTTCATTATTTATTTAACAACTCCTTTGTAATGTTGATTTTTTTTAATATGTGCTTTTGCAAGGATTCTTTTTCAGCTTTTATTTGCAAAATGTTGAACGACTTTCCGAAAGTAAAAGAAAATATAATTTTCTTACGTTTTTGCGATACATTATCCACCGACAGCTGCGATTTGATTCGGTTATAGAAAAGCGTTAATTACATTTGAATTCGTACTGGAACATTTGCTTCAAATTATCTGTAAATTAGAATACGGAAATATTCCGAAGTTGCAAAAAACCCACACTAAAATAAAATTATAGAT
This sequence comes from Dexiosoma caninum, assembly GCA_963924685.1. NCBI lineage: Eukaryota > Metazoa > Arthropoda > Insecta > Diptera > Tachinidae > Dexiosoma > Dexiosoma caninum. The sequence goes on from OZ004725.1 coordinate 92,675,763, forward strand.
TTCATAACCCGAAATACTGCACTATATAAATCACAGCTATCTCCATGCAACATACGTTACAAACCATACATTGCTGTCAGTGTTAGTTCTCTTGAAAAATAATATATTGAGTTGTAGCAGAGAAATACACAACCGATAAAAATAATTGCGGTTTGTAGACCTGCGAATCGGAAAAATTACCTGCTCATTTCAAGTTTTTTTCTTTTTATTTTGATTTATTTTCTAAATGCTAAACATACACGCAATAAAAGTTGTATTATAAATCCGTCGAAAGCATTGAAAACTTTAAGTAGTTGCACTGAATATAACTGGAGTCCCTGATAGGAAACTATAACATAGATAGACTAGCGCACTTTTTAATAGACCCCCTCGACACTCATTTCTTATCATTTTAGATAATAATAATAATCATTTAGACATCCTCTAAAACTAGATACATACATACATACATACGAGTACGTACAAATATACATACAAATATATTTCGTCTTTATTATAGTTGTATGTTATAACATTTTAACGGAATGGCTTATAGTCATTTGAGTGCGTATGAACAATGGCAGATATTATTAGCCATAGCAATGTCGTGTTACCAAATATCATACTGTCTTAGGCATAGTTCGTACAGCTTCAGCTGTCAGTAACAAAATTTATTTTCAAGATACTTCACTGTTTGAATTAATTCACATGTCCAAACTTTTCGCCAAAATTATAATTTACAGATTCATTATTAGCAGTTCAGTGAATTTTGAATACATGGCTGAACATGTCTGCATAATAAGCAAGTGGTTAGAAAAATAAATACCACAATAACTCTACTTACGCATTAAATAACTCCTTAAACTTGCAAATTGAGATCTTATCTGTGGCGAAAACTCCATAACTTTCTTAAGGATAATTTTATTCCAACAATAACAATGTTTAAAATTGTTCCTTTTTAATCATTGTTATTTAAGAATAATTTCTTTCTTAAACGTTACAAAAAAAGTATTAAAGTAGGTTGCAATAAGTCAGATATCTGTTGGGAATTCAAAACACCTAGACAGTTACATTAACATATTATTTATTCTTCTATTTGAACAATCTATTTAATTAAGCTTTAAGGTTTTTTATTTCTTATTTTTATATAATCTCGATATTTCGTCAGGAGATTTTTATTATTAATTTTTTTTTATTTATTTTTTATTATAATAAATTCAAAATCAAGCCTATAAAAGCAAATATGATACATGTCCTAGTAATACAAATGCATGTACCTTTAATTGTCATATTTGAAATTAAATAATTTTAAATAAAAAAAAAATTCGGGACATACATATTTCTGATTAACTTAACTTTATAATTCTTTAATTATAGCGTACTAAATATCGAATGTTAAGCTTTAACATAATGATTGGAAATCAGAAAAATGTGAATGTTTTTCCAATTACCGGTACCCATTGACTGGTTTGGACAATGCGACCATTAGTAGGAAGGATTTCCTGAGCTAATGGCTACAATAAAAATATAAATTTAAGGTTCTACAAATTAACTTACATTAAGATTTTATTGGTAGGAATGGTAACTCCATATTGAAATTGATGTTACGTTTTACACATGTATATAATATTAATATTCATTACAAATATTTCGCTCCAAATTGGAGTATTTAGATTTTGTGCATTCACAATACATGAATTAAGAATAGATTTAATCTATGTATTCTAATCAATTCAAAATATTTATATAAATTATGTTGAACTAGATTAGACATAATACGAGTATAAATAAAGTGCAATATAGAAATGTAAAATATTGCTAAAAAAAATCATGTTTAAATAACATTAATTAAGCCATTAATACCTGATATTGGACTGTATTTGTAAGACATTTATTTTAAAATTAATGTAGAAAATTAAACACTTTTTATTATCTATGTTCCCTTCACACATTTAGTACATACATATTCGGTGTGTTTAGCAGTAAATTTAATTTAATTCGACAGCTTAAATGGCTAACCACAACGTCAAATCATTAGTATGTAGATGGTCGCATAAATCATGGACAATGCAATACAAGCGTTCTTAACATTTCTGGTAATAATTTCAATTTGTCTATACTGTAAAACAAACAACATCACAACAGCAAGGAGAAAGACATTTAATTGATAGTCATATATGTGCACGAACAGGCAGATATTCATACAAACACTCTATATGTAGACTGGTCTTGTATAGATAAAATAATAAAAATATTTGCGTTATTATTATTTTATAATACGAAATTTCTCAAACTCTTTAAAATGTTTATAAATTTTTTAGCAAAAATAGAAAATTCTTTCAGCTCTTCCATAAAGACGTGCCTCCCTAATGACTACACATTATATCATTTCTGACATAAAGCTGATGTTGTTACATTGTATTGCTACTTCGAATGCATTCATGAAGAAAATTTCCACCGCCATCGAAGATGAAAATACAGGAAGAAAGTGAAACTGAATTCATGGCCACTTAAAATGTCCGAAAAAAGCGTGTAAAGTGTTATTGATTCTCCTTAAGAAATCAGTGAGAAAATGCACTCATCTTGGTTGTCATTGTTACAAATTTATTATACCAGATTATAGATTATGATAAAGTGCTTATTGCATTCCTTCAATATGGATGCGAAGAAAAAAAAAAAAACACATAAATTCGCACTTTTTACTTGCTAATATGTGTACGCTGACAGAGTCAGTAGCGAAAATACGAAAACAAAAGAGACTATAAATTTTTAATGGTTTGATAATGTTTTTTTTTCCTTTTAAAAAGTGTTAAAAACTGGTGATTACATCAATAACTAATGATGTTTTGTTAACAAGTATTTTAGACTATGGAAATAATGTGTAAATAAATTTATGGGCCGATTATGAATTGCAACTTAATTTTAGTTGCGTTGCCAGGCAGTGAAAAAAATAATTAAAATCACTGGAATTTAGGCAACTGGATTACCTGCATTACCATTTTTAGCAACTGGCAACTAAACAACAGTTCGGTTACAATCCATAATCGAGCCATTAAATTCATACTACATACAGCTAGACAATCAAATTCTGTCATACGGTAAAGATAATCATGCGTAAAATTGGCGCATGATTATACTTCACCATATTCTCTTATTTTATTTAATTACTTCCAATAAAATTATCTAGAGTACATTTTAGATGTTTAAATGAAATGGAAACATCAGAATTAAAGAAATATTTATTATGAAAAAAAAAGAGCAAACAATAAGAAAATTACTTTATCAGTTATGAAAATTAACAAAACTTAATTATAAGAAAGGAAGGCCATTTCTAAGGAAACTTAAGAGATAATAGCGCGTGATTTTGATTCCATAGCTGCATTTTTGCCACACGAAAGGTCTACACAACGACTCACATGTCTGAAACGCACAGATTCGACGGATTCGTGATACGAGTAGTATGGAGGAAATATAGATTATTTTACGCAAATAATCTTTCGATTGTTCAAATAAATGTGCTATTTTCAAATTGATAATTTTTAATTCATTTATAGCAGACAAAAACTGTTTATAATATTATGCGGTAAGAGCATATATAAAGTAGTATGTGTCTAGTTTCTGTAATCATTGTGAAAATATTTCAAATATATATTAAAAATTAAAAACGTCCTATGGACGAATTACAGCATTCGATTCGAAATGAAATTTCACATACAATTTTATTAAAATGTACAAAATTATTGAAAATTTTCTGTTGTGTTGTACAGTTGAATAGTTCACAGTTAATTTATCACAATATTGTGCAGAAATTATATTTTTGATTTGAATAAAGGAAAAAGAAAAATTAATCTCCAACTCTAGTTGAGTATAATACGTATTTTCTATGCCACTACGTACAAAATATTCATTGATAAAAAGAAAGAAAGAAATAACTACTTTAAAACTTATTGCAATAGTTTAATTTGTCTTATGGAAAACAGGGTAATAAACGTATAATTGTGTGAACGAGGGTGGCGATGATCGAAGTAGTCTGCACGTTGACTACCAAACGAAAAATTTACCTGCGTTCAACCCCAGTTTCAGACTCATAAAAACATCTCGCATTTTTTCTGATGTGCATTTGTGTGTCTTTGTGTCAGTTGTTGTCGGTAGGTTTCAGTGGCGAAGGCATAGTCACTGGTCACTGAACAGTAACGGCTTCAGCTGTATCTTCTCCACAACACGCGCTCCTTCGTCGGTATTGTGTAGCCCCGGCGAATTAAGCTAATTACTAAAAAAATTGCTACTAAAAACGAAGCTTCAAAATTTAATACATCTCCGTGACTGCTGTAAAAACAAATAACGTGCAAATAGCAGTGTTGTGAGATAGTAAAGCTTCACCTCCTATAATTTCTCCTACTATCCCTTTATACAGTTCCAGCACAATGCACCTCATGTGTAGGGGTCATCTCCTGAGTGCTGGTCAAAGATATAAAAAAAAAATTTTTTGTTTTCAGTCATTCTACATGATTGTGCGTTGTGCACTATTCTGCGCCTTACAAAACATCACAAATAACGAATTACCTTTTCCAAATTCCGCACAACTTACTATGATACTCTTGCATTATGTATATCCAGAAGAAAACTAGGGAATATACAGTCTGTATTACTTGAAGCGAAGCTTCACCTCCTATCATTTCTTCTGCAATCCCTTTGCTATAGTTCCAGCACAATGCACCTCATGTGTAGGGGTCATCTCCTGAGTGCTTGTCCAAGATTAAAAAAAATGCAGTGACGAAGTATCTTTTATTATACAAAAAATCTCTACTCTTTCTAGAAGCAGAAATATTTTCGTAACCAAATCAGCCTGAGACGTCGGTAGATGTAGATTTTTATGTAAATTCGGATATATTGAATATAATTGAATCGCAATGGAAAGAAAGTGGTTTGCATTTAATACCTATTTTCAATTAATTTTACTAGAATTTACAATTTAGAAGATAAGAATAAAGTGTACACTTTAAAAAACTAAAATCAACTTACGCCTAGTGTAACAACCAATTTTGTTCCGTATAGTAAGCAGGAACACTCAATATAATTGATTCTATCTATTCATTATTTCCCAGAAAAAACTTAAGCCTTAATAATTATGCAGTATTTCAAAAATAATGGAAACAAACGGCGAAAACTATTGAAAATGTACTACAGTCATAAGTTAAGGTCAGTTTACCAACAAGAAACTAAAAATTAAAAATTATAATAATATTTTTTTGTTAAGTTACATTTTCACGTTATCAAAATTAATACCGCTGTAAACGCTGCTAATAAAAAAGTCGATGGTAATTCGTAACGTCATTTACCTTTGCTCCCAAATTACTAATAAAGTCCTTATAATTATTCATGTTTTGTTTACTACAATTTTGAATAAATTAAAAAGAAAATTAAATTTTTTGTGATATATATATTGCTCTTGCATATTTTATATGTATTAATTTTTTTTCTTCGTTTTATTTTGTAAAGCTTTAGATGCCCAAAAGAAATGTTTCATATACGTATTTAATTTTTTTAGTTGACATTTTCTTTTTCTCTTTCATAGTTTGATGTTTCTTCACTTATTTTAAAGTTTTTACTTTTTTTTTTTGCAATAAAATTTATTACGAGCACTTAAAAGCAAAGAAAGAAGTGAAGAAAAAGGTTAAATGTTATTTTAAGTTCGAGCACTTAGAAACTAGCGGGTGGTTAATAGAATCTGCAATGGACGAAAAAAAATATAGTATTTGTAAATTATAATACATATATTTATATAAATATGCTTCCATGCATGTGCAATATGTTATGTATTATTTATCCAGATAAACGACCAGTCTAAAATGCTTTAATAATAAATTGTTTTGTCTGTCATATAGATCAACGCGCGGTTAGAGAAACGTTAAGAAGAAACGCATAACAACGACTGGGAAGACATTTGTAAATTTAAGCTGCCATTACAATAAATACTTTGAACAAATACACGGCGGCCCAAAAGTAATCGCCCATATCATAAGCAGTGCCAAAAAAAATTACAGCAAAAAATTATCGGGTGGTTACTTATGGCCCTGGTGATTACTTTTGGCCCACCTTGTAGTAACACGAAGAATTGAAACAATTATATTTAAATTTAAATAGTACATGCATACATGTTTAAACTAAAGATTTACATTAACTGTCCATCACACATATATGAACCCTAATGATGAAGGTGCAGAGATCTCCGAAAACAGCATGTTTTCAATTTACCTTGATGTAATTTGTTTCTTTGTACTCGTACAGGGTGGCTGATGAAGTCCGCCGCTACCAAAAGAAAATTTGATAACTTAAATTCTATCAAAGTAATTTGAAACTTTAGTTTTGTTTTTGTACATTGATCCTTAGATTTAATAAAAATGGAAATGTGTGCAAGTGCATACATAGCTCAACTGGTTATGGCTGAATTACGCAGACAATTTCCTCATGGGAAATTGGCTCATTTTAAGAAACTCAACATTTTGTTGGCCCCAACCCGCCTGACCATCGGAATTATTCGTGAGGGGTTATTGTAAATAGGAAGTGTACAAATCGCAACTGACATATGTGGACGAAGTAAAGCAATCAACAATAGCTGCAATCCCTGCCTCAACATTGTGGGCAGAAATGAACAACGTTTCACTAAGATGCCGCACCGGCATCAACACGAGTAGGGTTAGTTAAACTATTTTTAACAAATGAAAAAATAATGAATAAATTCCATGCATTAAAAAATAGTTACGAGTATTCCAGTTTTTCTTAATGGAGTGAAATCCTTTGTATATAATTTGGCTTCACGGACATTTTCGAACTTTATAATAAAAAAAAAACTATATATTAAAAAAATATTAGTTTATCTGACCATTTGAACTCAATCGAGTTTCCGTTTGAAGAATTGCACTTTTAAAAATCAATCAGTTTGTTGCAATAGTATTTGAGACCCACTGACATCTAGTGTCTGATGACAATTTCTTTTTCTCTCTTTAAATTTTTATTCGACAATTTGTTTTCATTAATTTAATTCACAGCAGAATAAAGAAATTAATAAAAAGACGTCTGAAGTTTTTATTTAAAAATTTATTTTGCAACTCATGGATATCCCACTACTCCTCTTGGAGTTTCCAATTTCAATTTTTTTTTTATTAAATCATGACAGTAGCGTCTCATCGCTATGAAAAAACTTTTTAACCGTCTTTATGAACATTAAGTTATTTTATTGACTTTAAAATATTATATTAAAATATTAAAGCATTCATTCATACCCACAGTGCATTAATTCTCAAGAAAACAGTGCGAAGCATGTATTTTAATTAAATTTGCTACTGAGAAACAATTAACAATTTGAAGTAACCCCAGCAAAAACAAAACAAAATTCCAACTTTGTGCATAAAACCCACAATTCTACTCACTGTAAAGTAAATTAAAAAAAAAAGAAAAGCAAATATTGTATTTAAATGAAATTCTTCTTTTAAATCTCGCAGTTTTGTAACAATTTGTAATTAATCACATTTCATTGAATTTTAAATTATTGAAACGTTTTGAAGCTTTAAGTACCATCTTTGATTTTAACCATTCAACCCATTTTGCCTAGTCTATCAGCAATAACAATAGTACCCTAAAACATTTAATAAAAGAATAATTAAATATTTTACCAATTCCTTATGCGGAGGAGGGCATATTTTTCAACTTTCACATTTCATTTTAATTGCCGTATTCACAAAAACAAATATTTTTGATTTATAAAGGGCTTTAAATTTATCTATTCATATTTCTTTTCATTTATAGAAGGTTTGAAATAGAATTTTGTATGGAAACTTTTCCATTAAAATTTCTATTTATTTTTTGTGAATACGGCAGTTAATTTTTTGCTGAAATTTGGTATTATATAAACGTGTTATTTTGTAGGCATTTTTTTTATCGGTCAATAAAATAACGAAGCAATTTTTAATTTCTATTTTCTTACAAAAGAAAAAAACTTGTACCATATGTTTTCAAGATAAACCAAAATAAATCCTCTTAATTTTAGCTAAAACTGCCATACTTGTGTTAAAAATTTCGTCAAATAATGACTCTTTATGACTTTAATAACAAGCGCCTTTTTTTTTTATCAAACAAGTAAATATTTCAAAGCACTAAAAAGTTCTAAAACACTTCCTCATAAATATCAACCCACCACAATTTAACCCTGCTGTAATTTTTTATTTTCTTTTCGCTTATTGACTACCGAACGGTTTCACATATGAACTTAAAATGCTGGCTTCCGAGGCCTTGGAGTCTTCTTGTTCAGTATCAGTGTTTGCTTCATACACATCAATATTATCTTCGTATTCAGTATCACTTTCCACATCACAGTCTGGATCTGAATCGATTTAATTCAGAACAGCTCTTATGCGCTCAATATCTGCCATACATAAAGAAAATCTCACGATAATTAATTTTGAACATAATTCTTTTATTAAATCATAAAATTGTCCATTTTCATCTAAAAATTTCTAATTTAGCAAAACCAACTTACCTGGCGAAAATGTAACACTTAACTATAAGTCGGTCTCACAGACCGTCCGATTAGCAATCACCGGTACAACACTTCAACTCAAACGCACTTGTTACACTAAACGTTGTATAATGAGAAATAATGTAGATACTGAGAGAATGACGGAGTTTCCATTTTTTGTTTTCGTGAAATTAACACAAAAGTGATTCATCGGTCTCACAGACCGACGAAATGGTCAGGAAGGTTAAGTAATTCTCGAAGATTTTTTGATAGTTTTTGTATAAACATGAAAGATTTTTTAGGTTTTTCTAAAATTTGGTTAGAATAAATGAAATATAACGATACAACAAGTATAGATTCGAATCTATTTTGATTTTTGGCTAATTTCGGATTCGGTATTAAATCATCTTCGAAATTCAGCACATTTTATACTTGATTCGGTCTCAGTTTTTCATTTTTCAAGTACGGATTCCGCATTAAATAAAGCTAATTCGTACTTGAATGAAGTATTCTGTACTTGATTTAATTAAATCCGTACTTATCGTACTTTTGACATCGCTTGGTATTTATTCAAGTACGTAGGGTTTGATTTTTATTTTGAGTGTACCAATAACATGCATTTATGGCTTGCGTCATTAAAATTTTCAAACAGATCAGCTTAATTTTTTTTTTTTTTCTGTGCGCAGTTCTTCACTTGCAATTCATAATGGAAATTATATTTTAACACATCTTACTTAGATTGTACGGATGAAGGAAATTCCGCAGATAATAAAGAGTGCGGGTCATTTACACATTTTTTATGACAAATGTTGTATAAAAACTTTTTATATTATTTCAAAAAGAAAAAAATTTATATAAAATATTAAAATTTCCTGAAGATAAAAACCGATATATCGAACGTAATGGAAAATATAAACAATCCTTTAAGCTTGAAAAAAACAAAGATATATTTATTATTCAGTACTATTAAAAAAAAACAAATAAAACAATAAATAAGTTACTTTATTAAATAAACTTTGAACTAAATTAATGGTTTGAAATTTTAAAAAGGGTAAAAAAATGAGTTTGCAAACTAAAACACACTTTATTTCCCTCTAGCTTCTCTACAAACAGCAAAGGCGTCAAAACACAGAAAATTAATTAATTTAAAGTTTGGTATTAGATTCCCCTGTTTAGTGATTTGCTAAAAAACTTTTTTTATTGCAACTACTTCTGTCTTAAGGTAAAATAAAATGTTGGAATTAAATGAAGCATAAGTAATGAAAAGAACAACTTGAACAAAAAGTTAAATTAATTTTCATTGTTAGCATTTGAGTGTTTTAAAACTATTTGTCATTCTGTGTACTTTAACAGAATTTAAATAATCAAAGCCGTCATCATTAGCTATGACTTTGTTCACAATACTATGCTGCCATTTACAATATGGTTTTTACACCAAGCACCCATTTACTAATATTTGTTTTACCACATCTTTGAAATGTTGTTTTTAAATCCACTAATTAATTTAAAAGTGCTTTAGAGGATTGCAAAATGTGGCATGTGAATGTGAACTTTAAGGGATTACATTGCCAATAACACAGGCTAAATTAATAAATATTTGTATAAATAAATATAAGATTATAAATACGAGTACATGTGTCCTTATATGCTATCTCGTCATACAGACATTATAAACATTTTTAAATTCATATAATTCCTAAAACTAACTGGTATCAAGTAAACCGAGCCATTCTTAATTCTACAGCACAGCTTTGCTTCTCCAAAGGACACAACCATGAAAACTAAATGTATAGTTTGCGCTTAGATTTAACCCTTTCGACCCGGTCGGTATAATATATCCCAAAATATTTCAAAATATGTACCTCTTGGTAATATTTGATAAAAAGATATTCGTCTTTTTTCCTTTGTTATTATTATTTTGTTTGACATTTAAAATATGTATGCCGTTGCTATAATCAGTGAATAAGTGAGCATGTTTTTCGAAATTCTGTAGAAAACTATACCGTGTGTCTATCATGTGTTTATGCTGCATATTTAGAAGTTAAGTGTTCATGGGATTGATTATATGTCACAGTAGCCGTACATAAACTGCATAAAAATTCAATAATAATAAATTCATGTGCACTGTTGGGACATTCTCAGGTGTGTTACAGAAACCAAATTCGTAAGAAAGTTCCCCAGGAAAATTTTTCGTTTTGAATTTGTTTGAAAATACTAAAATAGAATTGTTAATTTGAAACATTATTTCAAGTGGTGAAGTATCCACTTGTTTTTAAGTTGTGTCTTAAAAATATTGCATAACCAGTTTTATTAGCGAATTTGATATATTTTTGATAGTTTCCAAAATCAACAAGAAAAAAAATTAAAATAGAGAAGAAAAAATATCTTTGCAATTTTTCAAATTTTTCATCAAAACTGCAACTATTTTAATTTTCTGTGTGTGATGTAGGGTAAAAATGCCTTCCTACTTACAGAGACCGTCATTATTTCCTCCTCCTGTTCTGAGCAGATTCTTTCCCGGGAACGCTTTCCGCATTATTCCGGGAAGGCCCCGAATGACGTTTCAATCAGAACCGCCCCTTAGTCACCCACGTCTGAGTCCACCATGTCAAATATTAATGTTTGCCAATTTTTAAGAATAAAATTAAATTTCTAGTGCTTTTTTAAATTTTTTTTTCTAAATACCTGCAATTATTTCCATATTTTTTCCTTTTTGTTTTCTTTCATTTACTTTTCAGTTGTTTACAAAGCAGCTACTTACTAGAGATATCAAATTTAATAACAAAAAACCAAGTTTTAAATTTTTCGTATTTATAAAAAAGAATGAAAGCTACAATTTGAAAAATGTGCAAATTTTCACTTTCGAAAGAAAACCACCGATTAGGATTATATATCCCAACCCTAAAATTCTTGTTTAGTAAGAAATAAAATTTTGTTTTACTTTTATTTATTTCTTCAGTTTTGTTATCTGAAACAGTATTTTTTCGATTCGAAATGGTTAAGAAATGAAAATTTTTTGGCCCTTCAATATTGCAGTTAATCACATAATAAATATAGTTTAGGAATTTATGTATTTGGTTGCTGAAATATGCAAACCTTTGTGCGATATCGAATGACGGTATAATAAGAATTTCTTTGGAGTTTAAACCTTGAAATTTTTTTTTGTTTCCTATTAGATTTTGTATTTGGAAACATCATATTGCACTAGTAGTTAGATTTTCTCAATGGAAGAAAAAAATATTTTTATTTATTCCTTTTAGTTCCTTTGACTCTTTTTCTATAGTTTTAAATTTTCAACTTATAGTTCAAGTACTGAATAATTAATGCTAACTTCCAAATTTAATGAAATTAAATTATAAAACTGAAAATAAAATGAAACAGTGTGGCCTGTAATTACATTAACAAAATTATCGTAATCCACTTTTGTATATGATTCTACTTTCGAAATATATATAAAGATATTTTTTTTACAAACTTTAATATTATAATTTAGCTCACAATGAACAGTGGTACTTAAGACCATTCTAAAGAGAATGTTCATTAAAAACCTGAAATAAAAGCAATAAACTTTTCCCTTTGAGGCTTAACTTTCGTACAATTTTTTTTTATCATTCGCCTAAAAACAACCAAAAATTTTACAAAAAAAATATAAATAGTGAAAAGTATATTTTTAGCTTAACACACACATACCAAATAATAACATGTAACGGGCAACGAATGATATGAAAAGCCTACTCTAAATAACAACACACATATCCTACCAAACTACCTACCAAGGGATTTTAATAACGGTAATTTGTTTACACTTGTATACATAAATATTAACATGGTTTTCCATCCTCTCTTTAAATTAATCATACTCAAGATAATGACTACTAAATTCTATTATGAGTGGGAAAGGGCAAAACAAAGGTAGTTGGTCTGCTTGAAAATATCACTCTGATGATGCTGTTGAGGTGTACGCTTATTGTTTTTCTACAGTGAATTTTATGAAACATTTGTTAAAAATGATTGGTCGCACCAATGCACACTTCAGTGTATCCATGTCTACCTATCTATCTATCTATCTATCCATCAGATCGGCCGTTTACACAGACAATGTCGTAACTCAGAAAAGTTAAATTTGTAGAAAACAGTTTTAAAATTTTTAATTTATGTACAACTCACTCCGTTCAATATTTCACGTGAAATGAAGTAAAATTACATATGGAAAAAGTTGTTATAAAATATTTGTGAAATATTCGGGCATGTTCTGTAAACCGAATCCGCAAAAGTTTTTCGTTTTTACACATACATACATATACTTCGGTATTGAGAAATAACTCGTTTTTAAATCGACTCGGTTTACAGAACAGGGGGGATTGTTGCGAGAAGTGAAATGTATTTGCAAAATTGTAAAATGACATGTGAAAATTTCTATAGAAATATATTGCAGTTGAACTTCTCTATAGTGAACTTCTGTAGAATGAATTGATTTCAAAACCACATTTTAAAGTTTACAGTTTTGGTGCATTTTGATCCTTTATAAATTCTCTTCAATAATTACCAGTTTTAAGAATGTCAATCAAATTTAGTTTAATTGTAGTTTTGTTTCACTTAAACAAAATCAAAACTATTTTTGATCCACTAATTTGTTTTTAAGTTTAAAAAAGTCAAATTAGGAGATCTTACAATAATTTGTACGAAAAAAAAATGGTATGGGAAGAAACATCAAAAATTTCTTATAAAACTAACAAATATCACAAAGATGACCTGGCGTGGAAAATAAAGCTATTTTAATATATTTTAACAAAAACACATGTTTAGTTTATGTATGTACTATGTATTGCTTAGGTCAACTAGTTTAATAATAAAATAAACTTCATGTTAAAAACTGCGTTTCAGTTTAATCCACGTCTGAATTATAAACTTGTTCTTAATAATTTTGCTAGTTTAAGTGGTATTTGGCTAACATATATATTTATATCCAATCTAAGGCGTTACAGTTGTGACGCTAAAGTGGTGCCTTGAACTCTCTATCTCCCTTCTCGTAAAACAAAGTAACAAAATAAAGTTTTCTTTTGTTCGCTCGGGAGCTGAGGTAGTTAGCATGTTGATTAGTCCTGGATTTGACTACGTCATAAAAGCACTTCGCATTTTTTTTTTATGTGCTTTGTGTTATTTGTTGTCGGAAAATTACAGTGGTCACTGCAATGGCTTAAAAATGAGTATCCTTATCATGAGAGGTGCTGTAATATTGCTATAATAAACAAATGGTGCAAATGGTGGCCGTAAAGATAACAAAGTTTTTTTCCTTCTATCCCTTCATCACTTTCGTCTCTATCACTCTCCCTTTTCTATAGAAGGTAACACCATGTAGTAGGGAATAATTGCCTGAGTGTTACTTCTCTGACAAAAAAAAATTCTTAAAATATACATGTTTTTAATCTATTCTTTATTCTTAACCCTGAAATGTGACTGGCTGTCGACTCGCTCATTTTTCTTTAAGTTTTTGCTGTTTTAAAAATTCAAATTCATATCGGAATACATTTTTTATATTTAATTTTATTCTTTAATTTTTCATAATATTTTTAAGTGTAAGTTTTAATAAGATTTGTTAGTTGATTTTTTATAAAAATCAATCCGCTACAGTTTTTAACTTTCCATTATAACGAGTTAGTGATTTTACCGCAATTTTCGAAAATCGAGTTTTCATGACATTTCGATGTTTTGAGGTCCTGGTAGTCGATTCAGACTATTTGATCGGAACCAAATTTCTCGTGTTTGAAGAATATTGACCTCACTTTTTTATCTTGGACCAGCACTCAGGAGATGATCCCTACACATGCGGCGCATTGTGCTGGAACTAGAGGAAAGGGGATAGTAGGAGAAATGACAGGTGAAGCTTCACTATTGTACAACACTGCTTTTGCACGTTATTTGTTTTTCTAGCAGTGTTGTAGTGCCTCTGATGTCAAGGAGTTCTGTTAAATTTTGAAGCTTCGTTTTTCGTAGCCATTTTTTTTTTGTAATTATTTTGCTTCGCTGGTGTTACACAATACCGACGAAGGGGAACATTTTGATGTGCCTGTGGATTGGATACAGATGAATCCTTTACTGTTCAGTGACCAGTGACGATGCCTTCGCCACTGAAACCTTGCGACAACAACTGACACAAAGACACACAAATACACAACAGAAAAAATGCGAGATGTTTTTATGAGTCTGAAACTGGGGTTGAACCCAGGAAAACTTTTTCGTTTTGTAGTCAACGAGCAGACTACTTCGACCATCGCCACCCTCTTAGATCTCCTGAGATGATGAACCGATTTTATTCAGTAGATTTGGAAAATTTTCGCAAACAAAATTTTCGAAAAATTGCCTTTTCGAAATAAATTTTCAGCTAGTACTAAGCCTATCAAAAAAAGCATTTTGTTGAGGAACTCCAAAGATCTTTGTCAAATCGGGTTTATATATTCACCGATTTTTATGTACCGGATGCGTCAGATTTGACAATAATCTGTGAAGTGGTTCGAATGATACTGATGTCGAATATTTTCGAAAAATTATTTTGTTTTTAATTATTTCGTAATTTCCTGTCAAATAGATTTTCGATACACATTAATTTTTCTGCAATATTCCAGGGTTAAAGGAGTTGACACTTCCGTCATATTTAATTTTTATGCACCTTTTTGAAGCTTCCCAAATGTAACGCTTGTTATTAGGTTGCTTGAGAAGACGAGCGTATATGGAGTTAAATTTTCATAATTTATTTACTATCTCTCAAATATTACATGAAGAAATAATAAATTTTCGAATTACTCTATATTGGAATGATGCTGACTATGATATAAAATATAAAATGATTTTAATCGTCCCCTTGAACGGGGTTAACATTTGATAATCTTCATCGCTTTATGGAAAAATTCCTGGTATATTTTACTTAAACACCATGTTAAACGAAAAAAAATGTAAAATTAATTATATGTAAAAACTCGTGAAGTTTTAGAAATTTGCTAATTCCAACGAAGCGCACTACGCATTACACAGAGAACTCATTTTTCGGCGGAACATCGCGTAAGTGGAGAAAACTCCCTGCAGAGGTATTCCCTGTTACTTTTGACGTGGTAAAATTTAAATCAAATGTGCATAGACACTACTCCCTCTATCCTCCTTCCCATAACATAGTTTACTAGTTCCAGCACAATGTATCGCATGTGTAGGGATCATCCTCTGATAGAAAAGAAATCCAATTTTATTTTCCTTGCTGCTATATATAAAATGACTGATATTGTTTTGGAAACAATTTTAGTTTGAATAATAATAAGAAATTTCGAATAATATAAAATAAATAATCAAAATAAACCAGCTGCGGTCGATGACATGGTACTTAATTTTGCTTAAACAAAAAGTTAGAAAATAATTGCTCAATTATTAGAGTGAGCGAAATTCCGTTCTAAGAGTATATTTGACAATACAAGTTTTTTTCTAATTTTGGATGGCTTAGTAAATGTCGTAATTGTTGTGAGTTGATTTCAATCGTCAGATATGTATAAAAACAAAATAATAGTTAAATTGCAATTAATAATAAAATTGTTTAAATCACTTCCGCTACAAGTGAATGTTATCGAGATGTGCTACAAAAAAGCTTGTTTAACTTTAACATAAAAAAAAATATATTTAATAACTTTATGAAGCCCTTCCGCTCAATTCATTTTTCAATGTTTTGAGTAACTTGTCACTCAGTTTAGCTGCCAAGAAATTTTTGGAAAATCACTACCATCACTCAAACTATTATGATTTCTTAAGCTTTTGTTAGTGGTTGCCAAAGTTGCTATAAAATGCAATGTAATGATGACGGGAACACAGTGTTACGGTGTACAGACGTAATAAATGAATTGAATATAAAGTCTTAAAGCTGCAAACTTGTGTTCTTTATTGCTTAAATAACAGCTCTATTCATTTTCATATGTATGTAGTAAAAATGTTCTTTTTGGGAAGAATTTTAATTGTTTTTATTAATAAATTTAAAACAATAAGAAAAAAACAAATTAACCCTCGTTTTGAAAACGTAGAAAAGTCTCCAATGCTTGTGTAATTTCAAAATATAATTTTTAAGTATTGAGTTTTTAAGCTCGCTGTTTTACAGTCAGTTCACAACTGAAATTGCAGTATTAATTTTTTATTTTTATTTACCTTAAAATATGTTAATAAAACTTTTAATTTTCATTAAACTTTAAACTAAAAAATTAATTATTCTTCAAGTTTTTTGACCTCTTTTTCTATTAGAAATAAAGTCAGAAAATTAAAAATTTTTAAATTTATAAAAAACAAGAACATTAGTCAAATCTACAAGATCTACGCCATATTTAAAAATTTTTTTTGAAAAATATGTTCTAATATTTTAGTAAAATATACACATGTACACACGTACATAATATTTAATTGTTACTCTATACTATCATTTTACTTGTCAATTTCGTATTGAGAAAAAACTTTTCTGCAATTTAAATTTCTACATGGATTTAAAAACACATTTATTTAAAATCACATATCAAGAAAAGTGTAAGCAAGAGGCAGAATTAATGTGCCCAAAACAAAAAAAATATTTCAAAATATGCACTTGCAAATTCAAAACAAAAATCTTAAAAAGTTCTGAAATGGGTAAATTTCTTTATATTTATAACCATTCATACAATGCACAAAGAAAAACATGCGATTGCACATTAATTGTTTCCTTCATATCACTACTCTTGAATATCGACACCGAAAGGTTGCCACCGAAACCCTTGCCACCTCAACCATCGACTCCATTTTTTTAAGTATATTATCGCGCTATAAATGCTACTAGATCTGCATCGTACTTAAGGGCCAAAATTAATGTCTATGCCCACTGCAGTGAACCCCGGCACATACATATGTAAGGCATCTAAAAATGGTATAGGACCCTTCAATCGAAAATAAAGTTTAAAAAACTTTTCACAAATTTTTAAAAATCCTCTGTGCATATGCTTAATTTTAAAAAGTTTTTTAAATTTCTATTTTGACTATATAATAATAAATGTGTATCATATTGCCCACCATCAAAATACAAAACCATTTCACCATGGCACAACATTAAATGTATTTGAGATGCATTGAACTTTGTTTCTCCAACCATTAAAGTGTGTCTGCCATAGGCAGAATAGCGTACAAATACAATAGTGTTAACTAATTTAACATTGTAATGCCAAACAATTAGTATACTATTGCACTTGAAATTTAGCTTCTGATTTTTTGGCTTTAGTGTATAAAGCATGTAATTTGGTTGATTTGACATTTGGTAAGATTCGATTGACCTTATTTCACATTTTCAAAGGAATGTAATGTGAGCAGACCTCATCGCAGCATTTCTGTTGGCCGAGGAAAGGGAACGAGCCATACGTATGGACAATATTACATACACAAAGTATTCTATTTATAATAATATACGCCGTGTTGGATTAGTGGCTTAGATTTAAGACGGGCAAATGGATAAATTAATATTTTACTTGATTTTCAGTATGCTGCTGACTGCGTTGTTAGCTCTGCAAGTTAGAGGATCCGGGTTCGAATCCCAGCCCCCTTAGCTTAAAAATAATGCGTCAAGATCGGAAACGCCGCAACTTTGCTTTATAATTAACATACAGCGGAGTTGTTAAAGAATTAAGCTATACCTACCTACCACTTTCACCAGCTGCATATTCGCTACACTATTCCTCTCTTATCTGGTTCCAGTGCGATGTATTGCATATGTAGAGGACTTACTCTAGTTCAAGATAAAAAAAATAACTAGTTCAAATAAAAAAACCCTGTGAATCTCTCCATAATTGGAAAATCTATTCTTACGTATGCAATGTATGAACCGGTAGTTCATATGAAATATATGGAAAAAAAATAGCTCAATTCTAGCTGTGTAGGTTTTTTGACAAATTATATTTGTAATACGCAGTTACTGCGTCTTGCGTGTTATACAACGCATTAATTTTTGATTAACTTCGCAACGCTTTATTGGACAAATATCGACGAAAGGGGCCACTGTTAGGAAATATGAAATTGAAAAATATTTGGGCAGCTAGAGAAGGCGAACCGTACATCTTCTGTTTGAAGAGCCGACATGCTAACTACTCAGCCCACATCACCCCATCAAACGTAAAATGTGAAAATGTCCTCCATATTTATCGTATTAAAAACAAATGGCAATTAAAGCTTTTTTAAATATGAGTATTAGAAAAAGACTCCATTTCTGTATTAATTACCAGTGCAATCTCGATTTGTACATTGTCTTTCTAACGACGCCCTTTGCATAATTTTCAATTTTTTTTTCTTTTTTTTTTTAAACAACACAAACTCTACGAAGCTATTATAGCTTGTCTGTAGAAACACCCAGGGTCTATGCGGGAATGGAACCCGCACCACCCGTAGTCTCATGGACTAGACTACGGAGGCATTCAATATATTCAGAAGCATATGATATCAGAATTCGCCATTTCCACTTTCTCGTCAAGAAATATAACACATCTGTTATTGCGTCCATGAGACCAAATACAAATGACAAACGGAATCTTTATCCGATAAAGATTTACAAATCGTGCAATACGCAAGACATAATTATTCAAACGAATGAACGAAAATGCGTCGTCATATGTAGTTGTGGTTGTTGTAGCTATTAAGGAAAAGCTATTAATCAAAAGCTTTTTATGTATTTGCCTTGAAAATCTTGTGCAATATTCGGTTGAATGTTCATGGTTTTCAGGTGTCAAAAGAAGCAATGAAATGCCCTACTGTAAGAGATTCTTTAGTTCGTTTCAAATCCATGGACTGTATTCTGATAATTTCAAGGAACTTCTTTTCATAACGCTCAACTTTTCATCTGCCACAACGTTGTATTGGTTGCTTTTAGCCCAACAGTTTCTATGTGGAATAAACGTTCAATTCAAATATTCACAAACACTCCTTCCTTTATCTTCGTAACAATTTCCATTTCCTTTCGGTTAGGCAACCCGAGGTCCTAATATTTGGTAATAAATATGAATTTTCTAAACTATACATGTTTAATAAAACTTTAGTTTTGTACATACATTTTGTGTTAGTAATTTTATATATTTTCTTATAAATATATGACAATATGCAGCAATGAAATAACAATATAGTTTTGCAACCAAAATTCAAAACTACAACATCAACAAACAAATAAATAAAAATCTCCCAAAAGTTTGTCGCTGATTAAAATTCTAACTTGAAGTGGAGTATTTTCAAACCCTCTTATAATTTAGGAATTGTTT
The DNA here is from genome assembly GCA_963924685.1 of Dexiosoma caninum. NCBI lineage: Eukaryota > Metazoa > Arthropoda > Insecta > Diptera > Tachinidae > Dexiosoma > Dexiosoma caninum. The sequence continues at coordinate 92,695,539 of OZ004725.1, forward strand.
CCTTTTTGTCAGTGCAAAACTTTTGGTGACCAGACAAAAATATTACTTTGCCAAGGGCATGATGTGAACATCTTATAGCAAATCAAATAATTGTTTTTAGTTTCGCTGGAAACCAGCAAAAAAAAAACAAAACTACAAAATGAGTAGGGTTTTAACTAGGCGATTAACTTTTATTCCCAATAAAGAGGAATAAAATTTCAACAACGTCAGCAATGCGTCAATGCGTAACACTGTTATTATTCTTCTGTCAATTGCTTGCAGCAAGTGCATGCAGGCGTCCAAATGATTAATCTACATGTTGTCAAATTATTTTGTTTTCTTGTGTTTTTATATTTCTTTTTCTTTCTATGGGTGATTGGTGTAGTAAATTCGTCTTGCAACTTTGCATTATTTATTTGCCTTGATGCATGGTTTTGGGCAACCGCTAAAATATTTATAATAAAATTACTTCAAAACTTAGAGCTGCCTAAAATAAAAATTAAATTTATATTTCCAAAATTGAAAATAAATTATTAACGATTATAAAAATTATATGTATGGACAAATGTTTATTTGCTGGAATCTTATACTGGAATCTTTTAAATTATAAATTGAATGAAGATTTAAATGCACTTGAATTCTTCTCCTACCTGAAAAAAAAAAATATAAATTTAGAAGCAATAAAAACTGTGGGTAGCCAAAACATTGCATATTCAGGGAAAAATGCTTACAAAAATACCGACGAAATGCACTTCAGTAAGAGAATACTCTGTTTTGTGGCAGTATAATGTGCTTAAAAAAACTAAATCTTTTGCGTTTGTCTTTTCGGATACTTAAAGTAATGCTTCCAAGCGGCTCATTGCGAATAAAAATCATGCATTTTAAAAGCGCAATCGCAAGCTTTTTGCTGTACATTATGTTGTTTCCTTTACAAAAATGTTTCCCGGCAACAATAATTTTTGCTGTGCTGTCACACTCCTACGGGAAACTAATGAATTTTTGAGTTACTTAAACAATCATTTCATTTTAGTTGCTCGACCAGACACTATGCGATTGAGTATTAAATTTTAAAATGTAATAAAAATTACAAATTTTATTCCCGAATGCCACTTTTAGAAGCCTCTCAAAACTGAAACCCTGTATCAGCAATAGAAAGTTCAACATAATCACAATGATATTTCATATTTTCTTTTGCAGCTGTCAAATAGAAGAATAAGATGTCGTTCAAATTACGCACAGTAATATCGACTACGAAGTATCTCTACAATTTAACTGATGGTCGTCGCTTAAATGAATTAAGGTGTTTTATAAACTTTTGTAAAAAATTATGCGCCAAAATTTTTAAAACTTTAACTTTTCTTCTCTAAATAAAATAACAAATAAAAATTATATTGAACAAATTAACAATATGTCAAAAAAGTTCTCGTTCTGATTTATTTATTTATTTACAAATCAGCAATTAATTATTTATTCAAATAAAAATGCAAAGATTACCAAATCTCATTTAAATGTTAAAGAGTAGAAAATAATCACAAATTAATTCCAACATATCACACAATGTACTGTACAAGTTTAAACACGAATTTAGCTTTTATAAAATTTTATTTCTACCGCCAGTCGAGCCAGAGCTAGAGGAGACTGTATTTTTATTATTAATAAGACTTGGTGAAAAAACCAACGATTTATGAAGATAAATGAGCATATTTTGGGGACAGAATGAGATTGTTTTATGCACATCAACTAACTTATACCCAAAAGTCAGTCATAACTTTTGGTCGTTTCATTACAGTCGTGCATTCACTCGGTCGATGTTTGTCGCTGGCACTATGTATATGTACATATATATATGCACATAAAGATATATTTATATACACAACCAAATACAATAAACTAACGACTGTCCTGATATCTATTCTATTTGCATCGAAACTGTAAGTTGCCACACGTACGTGTGAACATTTGTGCAACGTGTAAAAAAGCTGTGCTGTATGCATTACTGTAGCAAAAGTGTTTATGAATTTTTGAGGTTTGGTATTATACTCATCCATAAAATTTTATTATAATAAGCGTTATATAACAGAAACTGCAAAAACTGAAACTCGCAGAGGAGCACAAAAGATTATTTCATTATGCAAACTTTTGTATTTCTCCTTTTGTCCTTTTGCTTTCATTAAAATTCATTAGTATTTCATAGCGAAGGGAGAAATGGCAGAAATAAAAAAGATAGAAGAACAGTAAATTGGTTTTATTGAAGTTTAGGGGAATGTTTAAAGGAAATTTATTACATGATTTATTAATTCTCAAGCAGTTGAAAAGGGCACTTCCAGTATCATTTTGTTTAAATTTTAATATTCAACGAATAAAAATTTCGAGAGTAATAAATATGAAACAAAATTTTAAATTAATAATTAAAAACATGTAATCAGCTAACCAGCCTTCCTAGAAGTACCGCAAATACGATGTCTATGAGATACAAAGCGAAAAATTCATCATTACAATTAGTGATTTTTATTTGAATTACAATTGTTACACATGAATGAATGAATGACTGAATATTTATACGGGCTTCATAGTTCATTTTTTACAACAATGTGAAAATTTATTTTTTATTAAGAACAACTAATCCCCATTAGAAAAATAAAAATTAATATTTTCTTGCAGAGACTAAAATAGCAATTCGTACAATTTATGCCCGTCAGACTTTTTCTTGTGGGGTTTTCTTATGTCGCAGGTGTATGCGAACGACATCGACATCAGCCCTTAAGGTCGACATAACTCATGCCTTCGGCCAAAGTTGCAGCCGGAGTCATGGAAAATTGGACATTTCGGATGCGGTCCACTCAGATGTTATATTCCACACATAAAGGCATCAATATCGTCTTTCAAACGAATAAAAAAAATACCGATGATATCACAAACACACTTTGTTTTATTCAAATTTAAAGATAGGTAGCGGTTAATAAAAGACCTAATATATATAAATAATAAATATATAAATAAATTAATAAAAATATATAAATAAATAAAGACCTAACATATCAACTACGTTTGGCCGCAACTATTTATACTACTTTTAAATATTCCTGTTGAGTGATTCGGGGGAATAATTCTGTCATGTTAATGGTAGGGTTTTCTCCAAAAGCAGATCTGAGAAATGAGCACAAATCATGCGTCCGGTGCACGATCTACTTAATCATTTAATTGTATTTATGTATATCAAAAATTCCACAGCAAATTAAGAAACCAAATTTTCGAGAGAAGAAATTTTTATATAAAATATAATCTCTCGATTTATGAGAACATTTTTTAAAGTGAATTTTCAAAATATTAGTAATAAAATTGTATGATGAAGATTTCATTTCCTACCAATGAATTTGGCAAACTGCTGTAGTATCTGCAAAAGATTAGAATACGAAGTTTCAAAGTTTCTTGAATAATTTTTGGTTTTTTTTTCGTTTCCAGTAAGAGAAATACAAAATGAAATAAGAAATAAGTTAAGCTTGTGTAGTTGCTATTGATTGACGTTGACTTTTCCTTTCTTCCTTTGGAATGTTAACTCATGTCTAATCCTTCTACCTAGTAACATTACGAACTTTCGCACGTTCCTTGTGTATAGCAGCATGGAAGCGCCTCTGATGTCAAGGAGACGTATTAAATTTTGAATGTTCGTTAAAGTAGCCATTTGAAGTTATTATATTAATTCGCCGGTGTTATACAATACCGACGAAGGACGGCATTCTGTTCTGCCTGTAGATTGGTTACAGCTGAAGCCGGTACTGTTCTATGCCTTCAACAACAACTGATACAAAGTCACACTAATTTATGCACATCATAAAAAATGCGAGATAGTTTTATCATTTAGTCTGAAACTGGGATCGAAGCTGACTATTTTAGCCATCGCCACCCTCATGTTTGAAACAAAGTGCGGTGTACTTGTGCGTGACAAGTGTAACATGTGCGTGACGATGTTAAAAGTTAAAAAATTACTTTATATATATATATATATATATATATTATGGGATAACAAAACTATTTATATAATTGACGAGAGCTTCTAATAGCTGACAAAAAATAATAAAAATTTTATCTGCTGTACATTTGTTGAAATTTTAGATAGAACCTGGGGGGTGCCACCGTAGTCTAGCGCATTGGCCATAGTCCTATCAATCTGGTGGTGTGGGTTCGATTCCCGCGTAGACCCCAGGTGTTTCTTGTATTACCACAGAAAGTTTAAGCTCTGGCCTAAGTGAAGCTTTCTCCCTCAGGGAGGGTCCGCCACTTAACCTAACCTAATCTAATCTAATCCAGATAGAAACTGATATCTAATTTTCAAAGGATTAAATACACAGTTTGCCTTATTTCTGCGAAACTAAAAAACCGATTAATAAAATCTTTACGTATTTTGAAAATAGTATAAAATTAAATAAGAAAAACGCTAAATCTGCTTCAACAAAAAATGTTTGCTGAACTAAATTAGTTATAATTTATTCGTACATTGTAACAGTGCATTACATGGATTTCGTGATATTCATTTTAAAAATCAAATCAATCGTTGAAATTATTGGGCACCTACGAAAACATTTTTACATAATTTTGATCATCATCATTTAATAAACTTCTTAATTTCCTCGGTTTTGCGTTTATCACATAAATATTACACATTTCTTCACCATCAAAAATCCCTGTCAATGCTTTAAGTAATGGTGAAAGATTAAATTAAAATGCCTGAAATCTCTTTAAACTTCTCAATATCTTAAACATTATTCGCTATTTTGTTTTTTTTTCTAAATAACATTATTGTTAAAACAACTGGCTAATGCTCCCAGCAAATTATTATAATTTATACAAGTATTTTGAACTTCTTTTCATCCTCAGTCAGTTTAGCAATGCGCTGCAAGCTAAAATGCATACATAATCTTGTATGCTTCGAAATATCTGTTTTATACATTAAGTTGAGGGATTACTAAACAAAGCATTATGACATTCCTTTTGTTTGGCCATAAAGTAGAATCTATAACGAACTATGAGTTGCATGACCTTTGACTTTTTATATCAAGGTGAATCAAAATACTTTTTATTTTCAATTTTGGATCACAATGAAAGTTCATATGCTTTCAGTATTTCTATCAAAATAAAAACAATGCTACAATCTGATTATCGCCCATTTACCTTTAAATAGTCATATGTAAAAAAAAATAAAAGCAATTTTTGAGTTAATAATGCAGAATAAATCATCTTAACGATATCCACCTTATGTACACGAGTATAAAATACATAAAAACAAACTTTTACATTCGGCTGTTGAGCTGAGAAATTATTGCATTTATTACAACTTTAAACTCCGTATCTGTAAAACAAGATTTTCAGAATAAATGAACGTCGTACATGTGATTATATGATTTGCATGTCATTGTTCTGATTTGTATTTAAATGTATATTTTCCTGTCCGTGTACCTGTTTTGAGCTATGCATATGATACATCAGTCATATGTCGAGATTTTAAATCAGTATTTTAAATTTATGTTGATATTTTAGGCATGATTTAATGTGGACGATTTTCTAACAACTTTCGGGCATTAAAATTGGGGGTACTGATGGCTGACTTTACCACCAGAAGCACATGAGTTCGATTCCCTAACCGATCACGTCAAAATATTTTTCTACCTTCCCTGTGCTACAACAGCCTCCTTCGAAATAAAATAATAAAAAAATGGCTTCCTTAGCTTAAAAATAATGCGTCAAAATTAACATCAGAGAAGACGGAACTTTCTTTTACAATTAACAATCAACTGCAGTGCTGTGAAAGAATTAAACTCTATCTTCCTACCACTTTCACCAGCTGTCTATGCTCTACACTATTCCTCTCTATATCCAGTTCCAGCATAATGCATTGCATATTTTTTTTTTTTTAAAGAGAAGTAACACTCAGCCAATGATTGCCTACCAGGTGTTAACTACTAGGAAACGAATAGTGATAGAGATAGATAGTGATACAGGTCGTGAAGGGATAGGTAGAAGAAGGCTTCATTATTTTTACAATACTGCTTTTGCACGTTTCTTGTTTAATAGCAGTGTTGCAGCGCCTCTGATATTAAGGAAACACATTACATTTTTGAATCTGTATTTGGTAGACATTTTATTAATTATTTTACTTCGCCGATGACGGTACACAATACCGACGAAGGAGGGCGCTCTGATGTTACTTGTGGATTAGTGTGAGCTGAAGGCGGTACTGTTCAGTGGCCAGTGACCAGTGACTATGCCTTCGCCACGGAAACAGTTCGACAACAACCAACACAAAGCCCCACTAATGCACATCAGAAAAATGGGAAGTGGTTTTATAATTCAGTCTGAAACTGGAGTTGAACCCAGGACTTTTGGTTTTGTAGTCAACGTGCTAACTACCGCAACCATCGCCACCTTGATCACTGGTCCATGATAAAAAAATAAATAAACAAATCAATGATAGAAATAAGGAAGATGTAAATAACTCGTTTTAATAGAATAAACTAAGCTAAAAAGATAACTTATTTTAGATTGTTGTATTTTTATATAACAGCTATTATTTGGAATGAAACTTTTCATATTAAAAAAGGACGAAAACTCTTCCACAATAAAATAATTTGTTCCACATTGTTATCAATGACAATACCAATCACTGTCATTACAAAAAAATAATAATAAAACAAAACCATTAGTGGGTTAATACTGGCCCATATTATGAACATCATATGAAGTACGATATTCAGCGAGTAATGAGTATTGTCTATCATGTATTTAACGCGACAGCGTTGATGAATATATATACGTGAAATTCCTATTATTATCTACATACTATAACAACTTTTCTTCAACCCTGTCTTATTAAATACATGAGGTTGGCGATTGTCCAAGTAGTCTGCACATTGACTAAAAAACGAAAAATTTTCCTGGGTTCAACCCCAATTTTAGACTCATAAAAACATCTCGCATTTTTTGTGATGTGCATAAATTAGTATGTCTTGTCGGAAGGTGTTAGTGGTGAAGACATAGTCACTGGCCCTAAACAGTAACGGCTTCAGCTGTCTCCAATCCACAACACACATCAGAACGGTCTTCTTCGTCGGTATTGTGTAGCACCGCCGAAGTAAAATAATTATTAAAAATGTCTACTAAAAATGAAGCTTCAAAATGTAATACGTCTCCTTGACATCAGAGACGCTACAACACTGATATAAAAAAGAAATAACGTGCAAAAAGCAGTGTTGTAAGATAGTAAAGCTTCAGCTCCTATCATTTCTCCTACAATACCTTTCCTCTAGTTGCAGCACAATGCACTGTATGTATAGGGGTCAGCTCCTGAGTGCTGGTCCAAGATAAAAAACTTGATATTAAAGGCTTTATAACTACCTCCCTGTGGACACCAAGAGTACTGATGACGTGTGTAGTGCCACAGAAAATATGTATGTACGTATTCTATGCAACTGGTGTTGGAGATTAATTATCAATTTTCTTTTATTCTAAAAATGCAAAGTAATTTTTCTCATTATAGTGATAAATTAACTGTGAACTTAAACACAACTAAATTTTCATTAATTGATTTCTAATTATTAGTGTTATAAACTATATAATGGAAAATTAATTCAATTAAGTCAACAATAATAATATAATTGATACTATTAATTGCTGGCATTGCTAATCTAATTAATTTTTTAATTAATATAAAAAATTTGTAATCAAAATTTAGTTTTATATTTTTCGGTGTGGTTTCGTTGCTGCTTAATCAAAAGACAAGTTTTTATAAACAATCGTAATTCATTCTGAATGGCATTGAACAAATAAAAAAGAAGAAGAATAAGTTAACTTATATTGCAATTAATTTTTATTACTTTTTAGATAAAATTATTGTGAAATGGTTTCGGAAAATTAAATAAATTTAAAATACTTTTTGTATAAAATAATTTTTGCTTTGCTATTTGGTTTTTTCTCTTTGTGTACTCGGGTATTTTAAAAGATTTTTTGGGAGTTTTAAGTTTTTCAAACATATTTGGTCAGTACCCCTGAAGAGTTCGTATTAACACTAACGAAATGTACATATAGATTAGCTTAATCGTACAACAAATATTTAAATAAAAATAATTAATTAACATATTTTTCTTCTTTACTTTTTCAATAGAACATAAAGGTCAAAATAAAATTTGTTTCCGCAAAAAGAGTCTTTTCAAAAGCGGTCAATGACAAAAATTTGTAGAAACCCATGGCCCACTGTTATTAACTTCAATATAGTTAATTTTATTCTCCTCTATTATTGGACATACAAATTTTAATATACTGGTATTCATTTATGCGGAATCTCTTTTGCCTTTATAAATTTTTAACAAAATACTAACCCAAACTGAAATTTATGCAGTATAATACTGTTCACATGAATGCATATGAAGTATTGTGATCATAATTTTAATATAGCAAATTTGTAATTTTAGCAAATAAAATGCCAGTAGACTTGCTTATCTAATAGAAAAGAATATAACCAGTTAATATTAAAAATGTTGAACGATGTTTCTGTATATTTTAAGATTTTTCGTAATTTTCCTTTATCACAGGCACATGTATAAATATTTTATATAAATATAGAAATGATAAATAAATGATTATAAATAATGTTACGTATAAATATGTAAATGACGACTTTGTGCATAATTTTAGAAGTCACTGTTGAAGGAACATAAAATCCGGGATATGTGTGCATAATATTTAAAAAAAAAAGAAACATTTTGTAAAATGTCTTTAATTTGGAATGTATATTATTTGGAGTATTTTATAGTGGGCGGATTTTTTTTTCTCTAAATTTGCGACATATAAAACAAATATTTATCTATACCATAAGGATGTACGTACAATTTACTTAATATCTGCGATTGTCCTTAACGTAGGTAACTCGTGCGTATTATTTTGTTTAGCCGTACGTGAACTGTTTGCAGTTATTTATTTTCAGTATTTATTATAGATATATTAAAAAAACTAAAAAAGAAAAAAAGTACCCCGGTAGTGTGCTAGTTTATTAGTTGGGGGTTCCAGGTTCGATTCCTAGAAGACTATAGTCTGTGTCACTACGATACGTGAAAGGTTTTTCACAACAGGTATCGCAACGGGTCCATAATAAATTGGACCCAAGTGGGCTGGAACCTTTCTTGACCTTTACATCCAGCAACCTGCCGACATAACTTAATTATTAAAAAAATAATTAAATTTACAACAATTGTTCTTGTAACTAAAAGTGGTCAGCGCCAGATACAAAATTTAATATCCACATCTGTCTATCGATAATAACCAGTGGAATTTATGATATTACGGTCAAAGTTGCGAATTTTTGTGAATACATTGTTGCATTGTTGCAGATTATCTTAATGTATGTTTAATGCTGATACTGTTCCCGATATTTGTAATAATTTAAAATTTGGAATGACAATTTCATGAACAATGCTATTCTGAAGTTGTAAAGAACTACTTTAAAATTCTTTATATCATGATAATATTCCAATATTTTGCAATAGTTTGAAATTATTAATAATAATTTGAAAAAAAAAGAAATGTTCCTCGAAAACCAATAACAATATTCTTAAACTGTTGTAAAATAATACAACATTATAATAATATGATATGATAGTATACTTGATGTTGGAGTATTGCAGTTCCAATTAAAACCTACGTAGTGACATTTAACGCTAGACCCAGCGGTAACAAAATATCACACACATCAATTTGTTCATTTCAAAAATATGAATTAAATTTTTTAATTAGATATCTTGTTTCTAGCAGTTTTTGAAGTATAGTGACAAGTTCTGAACTGTTGTAACTACAAATAACGTTGTATGCATTTTGCTTGTTCAGTAGAGTTGCATTATACTTACAATTTATGAATACCCCAAATATTTAGTAAAACATATTTATATTTACTAAAGAAAAATTAAATGGTGTTATTAAAATTCTTAAGAAATAAAATTTGATTTTGCTTCACACGCATTTTTTTAGCATATTTTTGCTAGAAAAACTGAAAAATTTGGACAAAAAATTTGCAAAATCTGCAAAAAAATCTGACCAAATAAAAATACATTTATTTGAGGGGTTTTTGGTTTTCTGTGCCAAAACAATTCATATGTTGTACTAAAAATATCAACACCATCGTATTTTTACAAAAATTAACAACGGTTTACTACTGCTCTTCTTTTTTTACTTATTCATACTGAAGAAAAAAATAATAGCTTTCTCTTTTTCTTTAACAAAATGATGCTGTCAAAAACAACTCGGATTAAAACAAGTGGCGTCGAAAACACAGCTGTGGTGCTTTTTTTCGGCTAATTAGATGCCGCTATGTCAAAACTTATATATCTTTTCTTAGAGGCTTAAATGTCAGATGTTTTTGTAATTCTGTAATTGTTATAGAATCAATGACATGGTTAAAGCTACATATATACAAAACAATGATGTAAACACGGTCATTTCATAAAATCTGCAGTTTGAAGACAAAAATCTGCAGATCTCACCTTGTCATTTTTGCAATGAAAAATCAGCAAAATGCAGATAAATCTGCAAATCTGACATCAGTGGTCACACGTATTGTTATGAAAAGAAAATAAAGCGAATTCAATTCATATCCAAGTATGGAACAACGTTTAGCAAAATAATTTTCTAAAGATATGTTGCTGGTTTATTGGATATATTCTTTTTAAAAGACACTTTTTCTCAGTAGACAATCGAACAGTAACGTCACAGGTCATGCTGGTGCAGATTAGAGTGTTACGTTAGAAGAGACAAAAGGGAATATAAAAATAGAAACAGTATTCGTCGTTTCGACAAATGCAAACAAATCACAGTGTTAAATATATTTTGGATCTTATTATGATTCTTGCAAACAATTATTTTTTTGTAGTGGTTTTGCATTGTAATAAAAAATCTTTGATTCATTTTTCCTATGAATATTCTATAAAGCTTATGTGCTACGTCTGACTTGCACTAGTTAAAAATCCCAAGTTTAATAACCATTGAAGAATCAAGATTTGCTCTTGTATTGCTACATACTCGTATAATATTCACAGTTTTAAGACATTTCAACAACTGACATATTTACCAAGGCCAACACACCTAGATAGATATTGAGATAAATGCATAAATATGTTTTTATATATTTTACATTATATGTATTCATGTAGACATACATGAATTTATATGTATCTTATGCTTAACATTTATACTTAATTTTTTTTGCTGACTTATTTTATTTTCTAACTGCAGCTTAACTACGATCCACTAAATATTTTTTCCACCATCGCTTTTAAATAAATGCTTTGAAGTAGCTTAAGAACTAATCCTTTGTTTTATATATAACGGGTTATCTATTTAGTAGTTTCAAAACTGTATGTCTGAGTATAGAAGGGCCAACATTTGAAGGAAGGGGGACATTTATTATGGTGCTCGGCGATACGCTTTGTTCACATTTTCTTTGCTTACAAAAAACGCAAATAATAATGAAATGTCACCGGGAACATTTTCGTCTGTGTAAACGCGATTGAGTAAATAGAACAGAATTACAGATGTGTTTCTTCCAAATGTTCGCCTGTCTAAACTCGGACTATGTCTGTCAATTATTAAATATCTGTCATCTAAAGTGGCATTATGTATTGCGTGGTTTGCCATTTATGAATATGGATTGTCTAAGGACCGTTTTAGTAAGAATACTTACAACTCGCTCTTAGTTTGGAGGTTCAAGCGTGGCCACGGGCATTACGGTGTGATTATGGTCGACATAAACGACAAGATTATAAAGATATTTAAAAATACTGAAAGCGGTAAATATGTGGTCAGTCCTGTGCATCAAAACAACGTGCGCATTATCGAAAAATTCGCTTCCGTTATGAATTTTTCATATACGGCGCTATAGCCGTGTGATAACTCACTTTTTGCGGTCTAGAATTGAAGATTATGAACTGGACTGGACGATATGTGGTTTCAATAATATGGTGCCACGAGCGACACAATATAATTAATTTTGGCTTTATTGCAGGAAAAGTTTTCAGAACGCATAATTTCACGTCGTGGCTACTCAGATCATGCAATTTGACACCTTTACGCCTTTCTTGTGCGGATACGTTAAAGACCGTCTCTACGCGGATAATCCCCTAACAATGGAGTATTTGAAAACTAACCTCAAGTTATCGCCGAGATACCGACCGAAATGTGCGCAAAATTGGTCGCAAACTGCTGCAACCAATTTAGAGGCAGTAATTTAAATGACATTGTATTTCGTACATAATCGCAAGGTCCGAGCATTATGATGAAATAACTCGTTCATCGAAGTCATGGCTTTACTTTTGAAAGCGAAAAATTAGTAACCCGTTACTTTATATTTTGCACAGTTTATTTTTCCCTTTATTTTATAAAAAAAAAAAATAACATTTAAAGAAAAAAAAACATCAATCTGCTGACATGTATTACAAAATATATCTCAATAAATCTTTTGCGAGTATTTACAAAGTCTTTGCTGAACTGAATGAAAGAACTATTTTTTTTAGTATTTACATACCCAACAATATATTTCTATAAGCATTTTTTTATTGTTCTAATTTTTATTTGTTTAGTGAAATAAATTCTACTCTTCATTTGTCAAAGGATGTCGTAAATATTTATTCTACTAAGGCTCTTCATTTGAACATGAATTTTTGCATAAAATGGCAATCAGATAACACTTCTGTGTTGTAAAATATAAAGAACTTGGCTAATAGTAATTCACCCACATAAAAAGGGAAATACACTGAATGAATGGGGTTTAAATAGATGAAAATTAAAAGAAAATAAATATGAATGAAGAGCAAAAAAAAGGCAGAAAAAAAATAAAAATAAAATCAGCCACACAAGACCAAGTGACAGTTAATAAAACTCATTTTATAATTGTAAGTTCTTGCCAATTTATAGTCGTTCGTACAGGACGTATGGTATTCTAAATGAACCATTGAAAACTAGCAAAAAGGATAAGGATGACGTTGATGATGTTGATTTTAATGGAGAAAGGACATAGAAGATGTTAATCTCTTTATTTATAACTAAAGAAAAATCGGATAAAAAGGAACACACAACTCATGTTTTTTCCAAGTCGCCTTATATATAAGGAAAAAAATCTGTTTATTTGATACGCATACATGACAGTTTGTTTATTATTTTAAGGATTTAATAAATAAAAAAACGACAAATAACTTGACTATGAAATGGAAATATTTATAAAAATTCATACTATTAACGAAACGTTTTCCACTTTTTATTGCAAAACAATCTTCAAAATTTTGATTTGCTAAAAAATTTTAAAGGTAGCAAATTAGCAAAATATGAATCAGACAAATACAGAATTTTTTGTATGAAATGCTTATAAATTTTAGGAGAACGAGGAGAATTCAAGGTATTTAAATTTTTTGTCTTGACTGTCAGAATCCGTTCAAAAAACTTTGTTATAAACGGTATTAGAAATTATATTATATTTCGTCAGGTAGTACACCTTTTATAAAGAGACTGATCATATCACGGTTGGCTTATCCAGGTGTCCGACAAAAGGTTATAACACTGTCCGCACCACTTGCACTTCCAGGTTCCCTTTGTGTTACATTTTAGATAAAGAGAATATATAAGACATCCGTTGTCGGGCCAAACCCACATGTCAGAGCCATACGCATCCCTAACAAAGGAGAGTATATTACAAAGGGCCGAAAGGCTTCGAAAATGAAGGCGTTGGCTTTCCAGTGCAGAACAGAGACACAGCATGACTTTGTCCTACTCTTTCTGACAGCAATAAAAGTAGGGTTTGTAAGAGAGACCCATCCTCTTAGCATGTGCCCCAAAACAACAATGTCCGTAATCACTGTCACAATATTTTTCATCTGAGCAGTTAAGAAACAGGAGCCGCCGGTTGCTTTTCTACAAATGCAGTGGAAGTACGGTCATCTTGCCACTTTCTCTCTGCTATTGCCACGCCCCTGGTATGATGAGAGCCAAATTCCACATAAGTAATCGATGTCCGCTTGCGGAATTATTGTTCTGCACTTTGCCAGACCGTTTGCTAGCATGCCGCTTTAATCGGTCCCCTGTGACCGCAACCTATCCCAGAGTGAAATGGGTGTACTATGCCATTCTTTTGTGAAATAAAAAAGACTCTCGGACCAGGTTCGATGTAGCGTAAGATGTTTAAGTGACCTTGGAACTCCCTAATGTTGGTTACGAAATTAAATTTTTTTTGCCCAATATTCGATTGTCGTGCAACCAGTTCACAACTCTTTTCATCGCACATAATTCCGCCTGCAATATTCTACATTCATGCGGGAGCTCGAGCGATATCCCTATGCAATAATATCACAGTTACGTAAAAGTTGACACCTATCACTTCACTGACTGCCTCTTTCCAAAAAATAATAAAAACAGACAATGTCACCATTCTTGGCATTCATTGCAAGACTGTTACTTCTATTCACTACAGAAAAATTTGTGCCAACAGATCCATTATCGCTTCTGGAAGAAATTTGTAATATTTTCTTTTAAAAATTTTAAAATGAAAAACAATTTAAAAAAAAAACGACTTTGACTTTGAAAGTGGAAATATTGACTGAAGTGGCAATTGAATGTACTTGATATTTTACACCGTGTATATAGACACGTGGACAAGACGTGCCGAGTGTCACCAAAATTAAACACAGTTCTTATCAGGTTGAATGTAACTCCAGAACTAACTTTATTTAAATATGAAATGCAAATTATTTGTTACATTTACAGAGAGAAGCTTAGTGAGAATAGTATACATTAATAAGGAGTGGAGATCATCAGATGTTTATTAGGTTAGTAAGTAAGTAAGTAAATATAGTACATAATATAAACTTAAGGTAAGGTGATGAAATAATATTAATTATAGTTTTAGGAAGTATTAGTAGAACTTAGAACTAGGCATAAGTGTATTATATGACTCCTCCCTCCTTTAAAAAAAATCAACACTTCCTGTTGATTTAAAATAGTTTAAGTATAATTAAAAATAGTGGATTTTCCTTTGTTTTATAGATCTTGATTAATAATATATATTTTTTTTTCTGAACAATTCAAAAAATAACTAAAGATTAATAAATTTTTGTTTGTATCCATCTCTTTGTTTTCATTTTTTTTTTTTTTTTTTTTTTTTTTTTTTTCAGGTGTTCGCTTTTTATTATCTCTAAAAGTGCGTTTTTGTCTATGATATCTTCTACCATTATTTTTGATCTTATAACTTTTAGGTTTCTATTTCGCACAAAGTGACTTCTGTAAAAATCTTCAAATTGTTTAAATAAATTATCATCTTTGCTAAATACCGCTACCAAACCTTTCTGTGGAATATTTTCTTGCATCATTTTTAACAAATCGCTATTATCTGCAATTTTGAATGTATGTCTGATCATTTTCCTAAAAATTATTTTTGACTTAATTTCCTTCTTATTCGATTGAGTCAAAACGACTTGTAACTTGAACAGATTTAGCGGTTTTTCCGTTATTTTAATGAAATCACAACTGTCCGTTTCTGCACTATGCACAGTCTCTATGTCGTTCATATCAAACAGTTCGTTTATATTAATTATAAAATCGTCGTCAGCAATGTCCTCATTTTCATCCCTGCACCTATTAACTGTGAGTCTACTCAAAGCGTCAGCAATAACATTTTCCTTGCCCTTGATATGTTCGATATCGAAATCAAACTCGCTTAACATAACTTTCCACCTTTGGATTTTTAAATTTGGCTCTTTGATATTGCTCAACCAAACAAGAGGCTTGTGATCGGTTTTAACAGTAAATCCTCGACCGTACAAATAATGTTTAAAATGTTTTACCGCCCACACGACTGCGAGAAGTTCTTTTTCAATCGTTCCATAATTCTGCTCATGTCGATTGAGTGTTCTACTTGCATAAGCTATGACTTTTTGCTCTTGCATCAAAGCCGAACCTAGTGCATAGTTACTCGCGTCTGTTACCAGTGTAAATCTTTTTGAAAAATCAGGCCGAATCAAAATAGGGTCAGTTTTCAAAATCTTCTTTAACTTCTGAAAAGCCTCTATATAGTCGGCGTCTTTAATATTAACTCTAGCATTTTTCTTTAAATACTTCGTCAGATTGTACACTATTTTCGAATAGTCCTTAATGAATCTTCGATAAAATCCTGTGACTCCTAAAAATGTTTTAATTTCCTTCTGTGTTTTAGGCAGTACGATTTTATCTATAGCTTTTACTTTTAACGGGTTAGTTTTTATGCCTTCTGCGGTTATAACGTGACCCAAAAAATCTGTTTCCCTTTTCAAGAATGAACATTTTAAAATCTGTAATTTTAAATTTGCCTTTATAAGTCTCTGAAATATTTTATTTAATGACTCTATATGTTCTTCAATACTAGTTGAAAAAACTAAGATGTCGTCTAGGTATACCACACAAATTTTACCAATAAATTCTTTAAGCACACTATTAATCATTTGTTGGAAAGTTGCCGGTGAATTTCTTAAACCGAATGGCATACGAAGGAATTCATAGTGGCCGGTCGCAGTTGAGAATGCAGTTTTATGTATGTCCATTGGATGCATCTCAATTTGGTGGTACCCTTTCGCGAGATCCAGTGTAGAGAAGTACTGGCATCTACCCAATTTGTCGAATATGTCTTCCATATTCGGTATTGGAAATCGAACTTCAGTTGTGACGCTATTAAGTTTTCTATAGTCAATCACTATTCTCCATTTCTGCTCATTTGAACTATCTACTTTTTTTGGTACTATCCAGATCGGGCTATTGTATGCACTATTTGATTCCCTAATTATTCCTTGCTTTAACATCTCTTCTATCTGCTTATCTACTTCTAGTCTATGAATCTCAGGGTATCTGTATAATTTTGAATAAATAGGAGAGTCTGTTTTTAGGTCTATTTTGTGTTTAATTTCATGGGTAAAGGATAAGGTTTCTTTTTCGTTATAGAATACTCTTTTGTTGTTCTTAATTAGTTGAATTACTTTATTTCTTTCCCAATCAGTTAAATGTTGAAGATCAATTATTTTCATTATATCATGCGGCATTGACTCATTACTAAATATTTCGATAGTATTTTCCTTATATGATTTACAATAGTACGTTTCTTCATTTTTAGTTAAAAATAATGGCAACACTGCATTTTTGGTAATAATTTGTCTATTATTAAAATCTATGATTGTATTTAATTTACTCAAAATGTTGTTTCCAATTAGACCATCGAATTTATCATTAACCTTCATTTCTAAAAATTCGCATTGCTCATTCTCAAGCTTAAATTCTTTGAACAACGGGAACCGACACAGTTTTGTAAGTACACTTTCCTTACCTAGAGCTTTTATTTTTACATTAACACTATGTTTCCATACAGGGTTACAAATATTTGGATTGATTAAACTGAATTCAGCACCGGTGTCTATTATAAAGCATAGAGTTCTCACAGGGGTTTTTATTGTTATATAGGGTAGTTTTGTTGACCGGGGTCCCGAAAATTTAAGGAATTATTGCCAATTTCCATTTGTGCTACATTTTCACCGTAATTAGTCCGAGGCTGTGTTGACCTAGTTCTATCTGTCTGCATACGACTCATAGTCGAGTTTCGATTATCATTAAGGTTTCTATATTGGCGATTATTTTCCATTTGGTTAACGTTATTATAATTTGTGTTTCTATTGCTCACAATTGGCGCATTACGATTACTCTGGCTAAAATTTCGTTGAAAATTTTGGCGATTATTTTGATAATTTGTAGTTTGATTGTGATATAGTTGATTACCAGAAGAATTCCTAGCATTTCGATTTTGATAGTTTACGTTTTCGAAAGGGCGCGTAAAATTTTGATTAAAGACATTACTGTTTTGTAAACGGTTGTTGAAATTATTAAAACGGGAATTCTGTACATGAGTTAAATGATTATCATTTTCATTTATTACTAAATCATTATACGAATTTCCTGGGTTAAACATATTTCTATTTTCACTTCTATTGTTGTGAGAATTACTAAAATTATAATTCCTATTACCGTTGCTGGTTCTTCTCAAATTCTGTCCAAAACGAGTGTATGTCTGATGTCGAGCTTCTAATATGACTTTGTAAGCCTCATCTATATTTAAGGGGTTTCTGGCGAATATCATGGTTTTCGTTGGCTCTGGCAAATGTTCTTTAAAAACGCTAAGTGCAATTCTGTTCACCTCTACTGAAGAATACGTATTTTCATTGTGTGTTCTAATATGATTTAAAATGCGCACAGTTAGCTTCGTCAACTTATAAAAATAGTTTTCTATCGTACCATCTAACCGACAAGTTTTTAGTTTGTCCATTAACTCACTACTCGATTCTTTTTCACCAAAATGTGTTACCAATTGTTCCTTTAAATCTAGCCAATTTGTAACGGGGCCATATCTATTAATTGTGTCCCTGGCTTCGCCAACACATTTATTTTTTATGAAATTAAATATAATAGGTTGGCTAGTTGCGTCAAACTGTGTTACCATTGCTGAATAAATGTTTTCGATCTGTTGAATAAAATCGGCTAGTCTGTTTGGATCTGATCCATCAAAGCTTTCAATATCTCTAATACATGTCATAACAGCATTAAACAATGAACTCGAGTTTTCAATGGCCATGATGATTGTTCTTATTGCGATTTTTCTTGGTTTTATTTTTAATATTGTTCTTTCAAGCCTTTATAATTTAAACCAACGCGAAAATTATTGCACGGAAAAAAATTCGTTTATATATATTTCTTTTTATTGATTTTCTTTCAAAATAATTTATAGAGTTGATAATTTTAAGCGTATTTCGAAAAATTTGATTAATAAGGAATCCACACCAAAATTAAACTAAGACCAAGGAAAAAGTTTTTATTATTTTTGTTCATTGATCTCCATTTTTCCTAATATTTTATACCTATTTTTAAATCTAATATTTTAAATAGGTTATTATTAAATAAATTTCATTTCAACTTAGATTATAATTATAGCAACAATAACAAGATAGATGTACAAATGTAAAGTATTAGTTGGCCTATTATTTAGTTAGTATAATAAATGTTATTTACAGTTATGTTCTTTAAGATTAGTTTATTTATTACAAAATTTCTCACAATTAAGAGTATTTAATATTTATTGCCATTATCGATTAGTTGTAACTCTCTTCGCTATTGTACTCCAGTGTGATTCTTGATACCTGCTTTGATTGCTATCCAACTCACGCTCGTCTTTTTATGCAATTTTTGACTCTTTTTTTTTATTCTTCTATTTTATAACTGCTTTTGATAATTCAATTCTTGTTTACCGTCTACTGTTTTTTTTTTTTTTCTCAATATTTTACTCTGAATATTTCTGATTATTTTAATTTGTGATAACTGTTTTCATTCTCACTCTTTCTCTGTCTTAAATTTTTTTTTTTTTTTTTCATGTTCATAGCAACGTAAACTGTACTTTTTTATTCACTTTTCCAAAAATTTATATATGTATATTAATTTAATGTTCATAGCAACGTAAACTGTACTTTTTTTTAAATTCACTTTTCCAAAAATTTATTCAGAAACGAAATTTTATGCATTTTTAAATAGTTTGTATTATTGTTATTTATTTATGCTTTTCTTTGCAGTTATCATAAATTTGACTAAGGATTACTTTATTGTTTTTCCTTATAAGGTCCAACCTCACTTTTGTTTTAAACCTTAGTACAGTCAGAAAATTATAACTTCCCAAATATTGGTTTCTTAACAGTTTTGTTTTTATAAATTTCATTATAACATTTTTTTTATATAAATTTGGTTTTTACTTGGTAAAAATCACTTTTTTTTTTTTTTTTTTTTTTTTTATCAACACGTTTTAGCGGCACTTAAGGCTTATAATTGTGCAATTGCCTAAGCTGATTTTGAATACACTCTTCCGACTACCAAAAGTTTCTAATATTTTATTAAACTCTTTAATTTTCTTAAAAGTTAATTTTTCTTTGCTTCTTTGCTTAGAATTTAACTTTTTTTTTTCTTTTAATCCTCGTCGCCAGACACGTGGACAAGACGTGCCGAGTGTCACCAAAATTAAACACAGTTCTTATCAGGTTGAATGTAACTCCAGAACTAACTTTATTTAAATATGAAATGCAAATTATTTGTTACATTTACAGAGAGAAGCTTAGTGAGAATAGTATACATTAATAAGGAGTGGAGATCATCAGATGTTTATTAGGTTAGTAAGTAAGTAAGTAAATATAGTACATAATATAAACTTAAGGTAAGGTGATGAAATAATATTAATTATAGTTTTAGGAAGTATTAGTAGAACTTAGAACTAGGCATAAGTGTATTATATGACTATATACATGTCTATGAACATTTCCATGCTACAATATTTTTGCTCTTGATGTTGAAACTGAGATGCCTGTGCTTTTACTAAACACTTGTATCACAAAGTGGCTGTATCTGGATGTTCGGATGCGTCTTCGAATGGATTTGTTCATACACTCCACACACACTTGTAGTTGTGTAGTGCACAATAACGAATGTTGAATATACAAACCTATTAAGCTGCTCTTAAAACTGACTCTTGTATTTTTATTTCTCTGTTGTACAAAATAATATTTTGAATTTCAATTTAGAAAGTCTCACGATAGTGTTCGTACATAAATTGCCTTGTGTTGAAAAACACATACACACACACACAATAGTGATAAACCGAATTTGGCAGTAAATTTTTGGTATTTTAAAAGACAAAAAAAAACCCAAAAATTTAATAAAATTCTTTTCTATTTATTTTGTAAAGTTGTCCCATCTGGTGTATTATCAAGTTGTTTGTTAAGTGTTAAATTTCAATTGCCATTTTATTTTGAACAACTTCTTGTTTTTTGGTATAATATTTTTCCAATAAAATGAAAATACCTCAGCATTTGAGTTTTCTCTGAAACCATTCTGTACAATGAAATTAAAAACAAAACTACAAAAATACTTTTAAATTATTCTGAAAAAAAAAATTTAATATTTGTTTAGCTTAGTGAGTAATACCATGAATGAATTGATTCACTGATGATCTTCTCTCGAGGTGAATCGCATATTGAGTATGTGCAAGTGTTAGAAGTTTGTTATCCAGCTATTTATTAATATACTCGTAATAAAAGTCGAATGGAGTTATTAAACTTGAATTGGAAAGACATATAATAAAGCGAGGATTTTCAGTTTGAAGCGATCCATTAAGAAAAACTTATATTCTCTCCGAGGTCTAAAACAAGGGACAAATTAATTCACTTTAGTTACGATCTTACTCGGAAGTACTTGTACCCATTGATGACTGAATGAAATAACTTTAAGTGTATTGTAGGAAAAAATAACTTTTTATTTGTCGTCGTTTATTCCAAAAGATCATTCTATGAAAGGTACTTATAACCATTGCGGAAATAAAAAAACATTTTCCTTTGTTTTTTAACCGTATATCAATACACTCTAAGAGGGGAAATTATTGTCAGCTCTCGCCCTAGCATTGATGCCTAATTGCATCCAAACTAAAATGAATTTTCATTAGTAATAATTGCAATTTATTAGAATATTGATTAAACTAATACAGCAGGTAAATGATTTGGCTTCGCGTAACTGATACTTTTTAATCATAAATGCATCGAAAAATTTTAAAAGTTCGGCGCAACAGCACGTGACATTTTTAAACGCACTCAGATCGCCATGTGTTTTATGCAAAATGTTAAAGCTGTATTCCATCCAACTCCAATTAATGCCAGAATTTAAATAGAAATTGAATTGGAAAATTTAACTAGTATAGAAGTGATACAAATAATAATTTTGCAATAAACTCATCCTTATGGATTCTTGGCTTTTTTTTTGTTTTTTTTTTTATCTGGGACCAGCGCCCAGGAGATGACCCCTACACATGCGATGCATTGTGCTGGAACTATAGGAAAGGGATAGTTAGAGAAACCACAGGAGGTGAAACTTAATTAATTATTTTACAGTTCTGCTTTTGCACGTTCTTTGTTTATAGCAGTGCTGAGGCTTCGGTTTAGTAGCCATTTTTTTAATATTATTTTATTTCGCCGGTGCTACACAATACCGACGAAGGAGGGCGTTTTGATGTGATTGTAGATTGCTATCAGCTGAACCCGGTATTGTTCAGTGAGCAGGGACTATACCTTCGCCACTGAAACCTTCCGACAACAACTTTTTTTTTTTTTTTTTTTAACTTGGACCGGCACTCAGGGGATGACCCCTACACATGCGATGCATTGTGCTGGAACTAGGAAAATAGGTTATGGGGAGGAGGATAGAGGGAGTAGTGTTTATTGACATTTGATTTAAATTTTCCCATGCTAAAAGTGACAGGAAACACCTCTGCGGGTAGTCTATTCCACATACGTGCCGTTCGGCCAAAAAACGAATTTTCCCTGTAATGCGTAGTGCGAGTCGCCGTCAAATCGACCACAAATGGATGCGCTCTTAATGATGATCGCGTCGTGCGCGCGAATAACCGGGTTTCGGGAACAAGTTCCCTGATTTCATTAGAACACATCCCATTATAGTAACGATAGAACAACGAAACGCACCCCACGTTGCGACGATGCTCAAGAGAGTCAATAGAGTTGGCTACCCTACTCTCTCCTATGAGTTTCTTCGCCCTTTCCTGTACACGGTCGAGTAACTTCAAAATAGTCTTTGAAGCACCGGCCCACACATGAGAGTTGTATTCCATTTTCGGTCGGATGTAGGCGGTATAAATAGTGAGGAGATCAGATGGGGTGAAGTATGTCTTACACCGCCTTAAAAAGCCTAGGCACTTGAATGCTTCCTTTGAGACCTGAAAAATGTGCTCAGTCCATCGGACATCACACTGGATTTTCATGCCAAGAACATCAAGAGCTTCTGATTCCTCAATGTTTATGCCACCCATTTTTACAGATGAGGCAGCGTGATCATGCATACGGCGGTGTGTTAGCATGCAGCATTGGGTCTTTTGGGAATTGAATTCGACCCTGTTCGCGTGACCCCATTCCAATATTCTCGTGAGGTCACCTGTTAGCGAATCATTCATATTCTGCCGCGTCGCCGCGATCATAGTTGATGTCGGCCTACGATCGAATGAATATGAATTTTTTTTTTTTTTTTTTTTTTTTTTTTTTTTGGCGTGTGAGGTAGGGTTGAAAATGCCTTCGCACTTACAGAGACCGTCGTCTTCTGCGTCGAGTGGTGTTGCCACTAAAAAATTCCCTCCTCCTCCTCTGGGTAGATTCCTCCCCGGAACCGCTTTCCGCATTACTTCGGGAAGGCCCAGAGCCACGTCCCAATTAGGACCACTCTCAATCACCCACGTCTGGGTCCGCCAAGTTTGCAGCCGGCGCCATGGCCCCGGCCCGTATCGCCTGGTCCCTGTCAGAGGGGGCCCCGATATGCAGCAGCGCATCGAGGTCCCTCTTCTTCCTCCGCAGAACGTATCCCACGTACTGTGCCACAGCGTCCCAATTGTCTTCACAATCGAGCATCCTCCCTATCACGGTGGCAGGAGCGAACCCGCCAACCCGCTGCGCCATTGCAGCTCTCTCAGCATGCCACCTGGGGCAGTCGAAGAAAGTGTGTTCTGCATCATCATCCGTAATACTACAGTAAATGCAGTCGGGACCATCTGCCCTGCCCATCCGGTACAGGTACTTTCGAAAGTATCCGTGGCCCGAGAGGAATTGTGTCAGGAAGTAGTTAACTTCCCCAAATTTCCTCCGAATCCATACTTCCACGCAGGGAATGAGCCTTGCCGTCCACCTGCCGACCGTGTCCGCGGTCCACCTGTCCTGCCATCGCCGGACAGTTTGGGGTCTCAGACCAATAGCACCAACACCAGGGTCCTCCCCCCTCGAGTTCCAAGCCACCCACCGCTCGCGCGCCAAGAGGTCTATGGGTATTTCCCCACATATCACCAGGACCGCAGCGCCCGAGACCGTGCGGTAAGCCGAAGCAACCCTAAGGGCCGCCGTCCGCTGTACCGCCTCGAGTACCCTGCGTTTGGTTCTCTCACCCAGTACATTTCCCCAAATCTCGCTCCCATGCAGCAAGATCGACTTCGTGACCGCCATAATCAGCCTCCTCTTGCTCTGTGTCGGACCTCCGACATTCGCCATGAGTCTGCTCAGCATGCCAGTCATCTTCGCCGCCTTAGTCGCCACATGCCGTATTTGGGCCCAGTAAGTCAGCCTACAGTCGAGTCTGACGCCCAAATACCTTATGGCACTCTGGGTAACCAGAGACACATCCCCTATCTGCATGCCGACATCGAGTGGTATGTGTGCCCGCGTCATCAACATCACCTCGGTCTTCTCCCCGGCCAATTCCAAGCCGTGGTCCTCAAGCCACATCCGGGTCCTAATCATGACCCGGTTCAGCTTCCCCCTGGCGTCATCCATATCCCGCGCCAAGATCACCGCCGCTATATCATCCGCGTATCCCACGAGCTGAGCATCCTCGGGCATTTCCACCCCAAAGATCCCATCGTAGGTCAGATTCCATAGGTCCGGGCCCAGCACAGATCCCTGGGCCGCGCCGGACGTGATCGTCCTGCTCCTCCGCCCCGTCGGCGTATCGTACAACAGTACCCGATCGTCCAGATAACTACGGAGAATTCTATACAAGTATCCGGGAATACGAAACCTCCCCCGTAGCGCCTCTAGAACATCAGCCCATCGTAGGCTGTTGAAGGCATTCCGAACGTCGAGTGTTGCCAGGATAACTATGCGCTTCGGATAATAGCGCCTCTCGCTCTGAGCGCGCTCGAAGCACTCAACCACATCAGCAATCGCCCCGAGCGTTGACCTGGCAGGTCTGAAGCCATGCTGTCTATCCGACAGCCCCCCAGCCATCCTCACGGCCTCCGCCAGCCTTCTTTGCAGTAGCTTCTCCAGCAGCTTGCCGGCACCATCCAACATACAAAGTGGCCGATAAGCCGATGGCTGGGTCGGATCGCCCCTGCCCTTGCCAACAAGCACGAGCCGCTGTGTTTTCCAGCGTCTTGGGAAGACGCCCTGGACTAAACAAGCATCATATACCGGAAGCAATGCTTCCGGCCTGCTCTCAGCCAGGATCTTGAGCACCTCCGACGGTACCCCATCCGGGCCAGGGGCTTTCCCCGTCCTAAGAGCCCCGGCAGCGATCCTCAGTTCCTCCCCGGTAAAGGGCGGTGGAACCTCATCATCGTAGGGCCCACGTTCGCCAACCAGCGGAGGGTGTGTGGGGAACAGGCCCCCCACAATCGTTTCGATCCGCGCGCCGTCCAATTGCACCCCAGTGCGGCTCGCGCCCAATTTTCCCGCCACGATCCTATAGCCGAGTCCCCATGGATCACGGTTCAGGTCGCTCCGAAGTTCCTCCCATTTCGCCCTCTTGCTCGCCATAATCGCGCGACGCAACGCCCCGCGGGACCGCTTGTACTCTTGGGCCTCCAGTAGAGCCTCGCCGGCCCGCCTAGCCCTAGTATAGACCCTCCTATTGCGGAGGCAGTCACGCCTGAGTCCAGCAATCTCCGGGGTCCACCAGTACACAGGTCGCCTCCCCGCCCCTCGCGACGATCGGGGCATCGATGCGTCGCATCCACGGACAATGCGCCGCATCATAGCACCCGCCAGGGAGTCAGCGTCCCCCCCACCGTCCAAAACCGTAGTACCGTCGAAACCGGCCAAGAACGACCCGCGGTCTAACCTCGCGACGTTCCATCCACGCGCGCCTCTCCCACCGTGCGACCGCGCGACGCCCGCCTCCAATACTACCCCAAATTCAATATACTGGTGATCACTCCCAGTATATTCCTCGAGTACCCTCCATCCTTCGATCATCCCAGAAAGATTCTCGGATACCAAAGTGATGTCAGGAGTGGTGAACTCGCACCCCGGCCGCCTGAAGGTAGTCGCACCGCCAGCGTTCATGACTACCAGGCCCAACCTGGCCGCCATATCCAGGACGCACCTCCCCCTCGTGCTCGTCACCGGATCACCCCACTCCACAGCCCTGGCATTGAAATCACCGGCCACCACAAAGGGTCCGGCCATACCAGCCAGAGCGTCCTCGATAGCGGCCATCTTCGCCCTAAATCGCGTCACGTTATCGCTAGGAGTGAGGTAACAGCTCACCAGCACAAAACCGCCGATCCGAGCCCACGCATAGCCGCACCCGATCCCGTACCGCGCAACCGCGAGTTCACCGCCGCCAGGTAGCCAGAGTGCCGCCGTACCTGTTTCGTCCCCGAGCCAGAACCCCCGGTGCATCGGACCGTATTGTTCGCTGATAACAACCACGTCCGCGCCCCTCTCGGCAACCATCTGCCATAGCAGAGCATCCGCCGTCCTGCTCCTGTGCATATTCGCTTGGAGCACCCTCATCTGCGGGATAGCGGGCAGCCCTTCGAGCCCGGCAGGTGATCAGTCCTACCGCGCCCCGCCCCCGAGCACAGAACGCACTTGGGGACCGCTGTACAGTCCCTCATCTTATGTCCTGCTCCTCCGCACCTTATGCACAGTTGCCTCCTGTCTGTCCCAGTACACCTTGCCTGGGTGTGTCCCGCTCCAAAGCATCGATAACACCTACCGACACTCTCGGACATCCGCATCGCAGCCCTGATCCAACCGACACGCACGTAGCCAATATCGATCAGTTTCGCGGCGCCCTCCACCGACAAAGTAACGTACGCCCGAACCTGTTCGCGCACGTCCGGTGCCGTCACCCTCACGCGTAGCTGCTCTTCGCGCCCGGCGAGCAGTCCACGGACCGCCATCTCTACCTCCTCCACGACCGTCAAGGAGTCAAGACCCCGCATCTCCACGGTCGCGCTCGGCCTTAATTCCGCGACCGACGCTGTCTCGCGGACAGCGTCCCTCAGACGCCGTACAAACTCCGGGTCAATCCTGTCGCCCCTCCCGAGTTCCAACAGGATGTCACCGGCCCCCGTCCTTCTGACGGACCGTACCCCCTTCTCGTCGCCCGTCACGCTGCCACGCAGATCCTTCAGCACACCCGCATAGGTGTGCCCCACCGCGGGCTTTATGAGCACCGCCTCAGGCTTCGCGCGCCTAGGTCGTAACCGACGGCCCGCGGGCGGTGCCCTCCCATCACCTACCGCCGGGGTCCCCAAACCCCGTCTCTTCCTCCTTCTCCCCGAGGTGACTGTCCTCCAATCGCCATCTCCGGTCGCAGGAGTTGCCCCGAGGGTCCCATCCGGCCCCTCCGCCCTGGCCCTCTTAGATCCGCCCGTGGCAGCCGGGCTGGCAGCCGCCCGCTTGGCAGGTGCAGCCCGTTTCGCAGGGGCAGGGGCAGCCGGACAGCCAGCAGCACGCTCATCAGCGGCACCCGGGCCCCTAGGCCGTCCGGCGGGGGCACTCGGGCCGTTAGCCCGTTTGACGGGGGCACTCGGGCCGTTAGCCCGTTTGACGGGGGCACTCGGGCCGTTAGCCCGTTTGACGGGGGCAACCGGGCCTCGAGCCCGTTTGGTGGGGTCAGTCGGGCCGTTAGCCCGTTGGGGGGGGACAGCCGAACCACCCACCGACCGTCCTGTGGGAGCCGCCGCAGCAGCAGTTGCAGGAGTCGCAGCCAGCCAGTGGGGACCCGGAAGCGGCCCGTTCCCCTCAGCTGCCCTCCATGCACGCCTACAATCGAGTGCGACATCCAGAAGCTCGGCCATTTTGGCCACGCCTCCCTTCACCTCATTACTTATGTTCTTCTGCCGAACACAAGCTTCCCGCATCCCGCTCAACACAACCCTGCATTGAGCGATCGCGGCCTCTTCCTTCGCCCTCATGTCGCGGATACGTCCCAGTCGCGGCGATTCCCCCGCCCGACCAGACACACCCGCACGCGGCGCGTCACCGCCCCCGACCCCGTTGGTCGTCGGGCAGACAGTATCGCCCAGAGATCCGGCTTCCACAGGCGAGGCAGAAGCCACCCTATCCGTGGTCACCACCGTGGGCGGGGAGCATCTCACAGGAGGCGACCTTAGCACCAGGCCGCTCCTCCTGAAGATCGCATCGCCCCCCCCACCCTCGGTGGTCCCGGAAACCATCCCGCGCCGGGAAGTGGAGGAGTCCTGGGCGCCCGCAGCAACGACGTCCGCAAAAGAGTTGGGTCGCCCAACTAGTGGCGTCCCAACCGAAACTGTTGGCCCCCTTTGAGGGTCGGCCCTTGGGGTGGACCCAATAAGCCCCCCTTGTGGGTCGAGCTTTTTCTCCTTGGAGTCCGCTACAGAGTCGGGTCGGCCCACTAGTGGCGTCCCAACCGAAGCTGTAGCTGTAGGCCCCCTTTGAGGGTTGGCCTTCGGAGTGGAGTCAATAAGCCCCCCTTGTGGGTCGAGCTTCTGGTCTCCGTCCTTCTTCTTCCTATCATCGTTTTTTTTTGTTTCATTGAATTCCATATAATTCCCACGAGTGTGGGGGAAAGTACGTCGGCCGGGCCATAGCCCCCGATAACCCAGCAAGGCCAAAACATTATTCACCGAGGCGGCCAGGTATCGGTGAAGCTCCGTTTGCGACTAGACTATTTTCTGAAGGGGGCCTCTAGCCAAGCTGATCCCAGGCACGGGTCGCATCACACCATGATCCAGCCCCCAGATCGTTGCTTACTTTAGCCATGACCGAGTATTGGTCTCCAGAAAGGAAAAAACGCTTCCCACCACACATTGTAGGGTGAGCGAGGTTTCCTAGAAAGACCCAGACCCGAGCATGTTAACGGTGGCCGCCGCGTGGAGGCAGTAAGTCTTCTTGTGTGTTTCTCCATAAGGATCGTACTCTGACTTTACCCTATGGGCGCACACCTGACCACCAATGAATATGAATGGCAGATACTGCTACTGCTACTGACACAAAGATAAACTAATGCACATCAGAAAAATGCGGGATGTTTAGTTATTTTTTTTTTTTTTTTTTTTTTTTTTTTTTTTATAATTTTAGTCTGAAACTGGGGTTGAACCCAGGTCTGTTTTGTATTTTTAGTCAACGTGCAGACTACTTCAGCCATCGCCACCCTCATTGGTATTATCAAAAGTATATCTTCTAAAGTATTTTACATAGAACAATGGTTACTTCTAGAAGAAATATCGAAGGCGTTTGCTTACTTTTATGAAATTCAAGCACTTAGGTGGTAAAATTAGCATATAGCTTGGTAATTTTATGTTCTTTAAATAGTAATATAGGTATCAAATTAAAATAATTTTCCAGAAGGGAGCACATACTGTAATGCAATATCTGTAAGGTGGCGATGGCTGAAGTAGTTAGCACACTGTCTGCAACTACAGTTGTTGTCGTAAGGTTTCAGTGGCGACGGCATAGTCACTGGTCCCTGAACAATACCGTCTTTTGCTGATACCAATCCACAGGCACATCAGACCTCCCTTTTTCGTTGGTATTGTGGTTACACCAGCGAAGTAAAATAGTTACCAAAAATGGCTACTAAAACAAAGCTACAAAATTGAATACGTCTTCTTGATATCAGAGGCTCTGAAACACTGCTATAAAACAAACAACGTGCAAAAACAGTATTGTCAGATAGTGAAGCTTTCTTCTGTTTATCGCTTCACGATCTCCTTCCCCTAGCTCATCTTGGAGAGCTGGTCCAAGATTAAAAAAACACACAATATGGTGAATGCCTTAAAATGGCAGATCATTACTTTGTGTACACCGCGCGTTATGTGTATCAAATTAAATAAATTTTTAAGAAGGGAACTCCAATCGAATGAAATCACTAAAGACCCAATATGGCGGAAAACTATGTAAGTATGTATGTCGTAGCGAAGCACGGGTTAATCTAGTAGTTTATAAACCTTAGGTCTATGAAATTAATTAGACAGCTACTTTTAAAATTTAAAATAATCTGAGTAATAATTTAACAATTAGTCGAAAGCAATGAATGAATCTCTAGTTGTATTTGATGTCATAGTTAATTTATCATAATATTGTGAGAGCAAAGGAAAAAGTAAAAGAAAGAAGATAAATCTCTAAAAGCAGTTGAGTTGAATACGTATATACGAGTACATATTTTCTATGCCGCTACACTCGTCATCAGTACTCTTTGTGTAATCACAAAGTGGTGGCAGTTGTAAACTTATTAATGGCATCTATTTAATCCGACAACGTTTAAGAAATTAATACGAGAAATGTCCATTATTATCCACAAACTATATATTGACAAAGGCTCAAAACTTTGTTTTTACTGTTTAGTACAGGCGGGAATCCTCATACTGCCTCCAAAAATGTAAAAATTATGTTTTTAGAACAAGTGAGAACGAAGTTAGACACACAACTTTTAACGGTCTTAACTCATTAAAATTCTTGGTTTATCAGCCCTTTACCCAAAGACACTAGAATATTTTCTTGATAATTTTTTATTACTCTATTGAATGGATAACCATCATTGTCGCCGCACACATGCCTTTTGAAGCTTTAAAATTAGTGATTTTTATTTGATGTACAATTATTACAAATAAGTGAATGAATTGTGTTTAAATTCTTAGTTATTCCGTAGCATTGAGAAATATACGTAGTAGCTGCAGTTTAAACTTGAATTTATTTATGTAATGGATTTTCGTTCCCCATGTTCTAAGTATATTAATATAAAGTAACATTGTCGCATATTTTTAGATCGGCTCAACAGCATATTTTGGAGTATATGCACTATATTTAATGTGCTACCAATATTCATGCATGTATATCTCAAACAGATCGTTATGGATGTTCAACATAATAAAAATATAATAATATAATACGAATAAAAAATAATATTACTCAAGATAATCTACGGCGGCGTAGTGCATCTGATTTAGTCAATTTATATTACGAGTATCAATTCAAAAACTTAAAATTATAAAATTATTTAGCTGTCGTCATCTCTCATTAGTGGTCGTATAAATATTTTTGATTATTTTGTCTTCAATCAACCAAAAGGAAAAGTTTCAGCATGGAGAACAATTGATTCAAAAGACTAAACACATCAGCAATTCACTGTATTATTGTGCTGTATGTATTTGTTGTATAAACAATACAATTGTATTAAATAATTGTTGTCGTTATTGTATATCGTAGTTGTTAACATTAAACTGCAAATGATTGTTTTACAGTTTTACTACAATTGTCTTTGATGTGGCAAAAACATACACAGTAAAATTGCTATTTCAGTATTTTGCTAACGTTTTTATTTTTCAATCAGTTTAAATATCATTTACTCTCTCCCAGCCATACACACACACACACACACACATCCACACACACATACCCACATGCAAGATTCCTTGAGCGCCCTTGCATGGACATATTAAAACTATTGTACTTGCAACGACATATGTGTTGCTCATACACAGATACGGCTATATGTGCATTAAAAACAATGGATTATCATTCAGTATACTTGAAAAAGATATTACATGGCGGCATTAGTCCAAATGTTTAAATGCGAACATGTTTTAGTGTCTGAAATGAGTAAAGCATGGATTTGTTGTAAATGAATATGTTTAACAAGCTTCCAACAAATGTAGATTTAGCTTTTTTACATTTAAATACCCAAGGGTGGAAATAATGCTGAAATAATTATACATATTCATAGTTTTCTTATTACATTGATGCAAGAACATTTTATACTTTAATGAACATGATTATTGTTTTGTTGACTGTATGATCCCTGCAGCTAAATTAAGAACTAGTTACGTTTTGGGACAGTCATATACTAATTGTAACCAGACTGTAGCTGAAAAGTGATTGTGATATATTCATACTAATCAAACACAGACAAAAATTCTATTTAAAGTAGTACATAACTCTATACAAATGAAGTAGTTGGGCCTCCTCTGACAGCTTAATATTAAAATCGATAGTTCAATATATGAAAAAAGGATAGTTGGCTATCTGCATAGCCTTAGGTGAAAGGCAACATTCTAGTTATTTTGTCTGCAGGAAAGCGTGCTTGCATTAGCATTAAGAAGTAGGAGAATATATTTATAATAATTTTGGCATTTTAGGTAAAGATATTCTCAACATTAAAAAAAAATAATTATTGATTCTAGTCATTGTGCTCAAAATTTTACTTTCACTACTTTTTTGGCAAATAAAAAAATTTAGCTCTCTTTCACCAAATATAAGTATGTTTTTATTTGTTTTATAAGCTGTACAAAAAGTTGTTATTTACATATTTAAGTTTTTAATTTTAGTTTGTTCTTGCCAATTATTTTATTTAATTAATCAAATCTAACAACTTGCAGTGAAAAAAATCTCTGCACATGCCTGGGGAGTAATTTAAAATATGACACCAGTTTCTAAATAATATATGTTAATATTTGCATCTGTTTATTTTGATAATTAAATTTATATTTATATTCGTAGCTCTTTAAATCCTATCAGTTCCGTACAAATATATTTTGCATTTAAATTTTTTTTTTTTTAGTATTTTGTTTGTTAAGAGAATTAAATTTATTCCGCTTTATGTGAAAAATCTATAATAATGTAAATCTCTGCCAGTAAAATAAAATGAATGTTTATGCGCGTAATACTTTTAAAACAAATTATAAAATGTGCAAGAAAGTATAAAAGGACAAAATAAAAAAAAAATGTAGCGCAAAAAAGCAAACCGTAAAACAAAAAATTATGCATTGTTGCATTTGCATATAAATTTGTAAGCATGTGAGTAGGATGTATGCGCCCCTCAGTATTTTAAATATATAAAGTTCTCATGTTTATACTTTGTTTGGACAGTGGTAAATTATTTGAAAGTTTTTGAAAGAAAAATATATAAATATAATAGATTTTTGTTCAACTGCGTCTCATGTTTGTAAAATTTTAAGCGCTAGATCCGGGCGGTAATCGAACCAGATTTATACAATAATACTTATGAACTAGGATACACTTTCTGCCTTGCAGATAAAATAATAAATTTATTATATTTTTTATAAAAAAAACTAACAATAGTAAATACACTGCAATACACTACAATACAATTACTATTTACTTTGTAATTTTTCGACCTTTCTTTATTAAAAATATGTTGAAGTAAATAAATAAAAAGAACCTCCAGCTCATTAATTCACCATAATTATCGTAAACAATTATTCGGCAAATAATAATTTTAAATACAAATTGAAATGGATCTATATAAAATTCCTTGACGACGACTAGGTATGTCATTTAAATGTACAGGGTGTCTGGTAGCAGATTTATATTTTCAAACTTAAATAGAAAACGTAATAATTGACACAAAGTTTTATTAAGAGCATTGAACGATTGAATGGAAATGCGGATTTTATTTTTTAAAGAGTATTCATTCAGATCCTTTTTTAAAATTTCATGAATAATCGCATTTGGAAGTCCCACTGAGGCTGCTCTTTTCCGTCGCGGATTTTTACGTAAGCTGATTTCAACCAGTTCAATGTTTTCGGATCGACTGGACCTTGGCCGTGGAGCAGTCATAGCCGAAGCAGTTGCGCGGAATCTCTGCACCCACGAACGAATTAAATTTACACTCGGTCCATCACTTATTCGCCGAATACCGAACTTTGAACAAAATTGTCGACGAGCAATTACGTAAGAATCAGTACTCGTGAAAAATGTCTCCACAGCGAACGCGCGATGCCTACTCGACCACAGCGACATCGTGACTGACAAATCCGCACAATCGGTATTTCCAACGGCGCCACCCTCCGTCTGCACCGTTTATTACTTTTTGAAATAATCGTATTTAAAAATATAAATTTGCCACCAGACAGCCTGTAGTGAAAAATTAATCATTCGCATCAGGATGCAATGCTCTTTAACTGAGCTCCAAAAAGTATGCAATGGTTTTGTGACAGATAATCGGCAACATTTAAAATTTGGGGTTAATTCAAAGCGAGACGGTCAACTTGTTAAAGTTAGAAGAGTGGATTTCAAAAGTAGATTGTTATTAAACATTTTAGAGTCTTTGAATTTATATTACACATACTGTGCAATTCAACATTTTGTAATATATACTCGTATCTGCAGTTGGCCTTCATCAGTAATTGAGCAAAGAGTCTCTGCTTTAACTTAGAAATTATTCACCTGCTCTATCACTTCATATTCAACATTGACAAATATTTTATTACAATGACATATCTCAAGCCATTTAAACGATTGTAATTAGATAGATCAGTAAATATAATTAAGATTACTAAAAATCGATAAAATGTCGATATTTTGCAAACCATTTAACCCTGTTAAATCAATCAATTAAATTGAAATAATCGAAGATGACGAGCTAAAAAGTTTATTAGATTTTGGACCCTTTTTTTTTAACTATTTATATTCTATTTTCTGTAGCGAGAAGAAAAAAATAATGTTCTTAAATATATTAATAAACCAGCAGCGTTTCTATAATAAATTTATATGTAATAGAATATGGTAGAAAAATATTTTCTTCATATTATTTTGGTCATATATTTGCCATTGTGCCCTACCGTATCTGCATTTGCGTTAAGTTTTCTCTTACTTAGGAACATTTTGTTGTTTTTATGGCTGTTTTATGCATATATGATGTTGCACATCTACCTGATGTGGCAGTTATGAGAAACATTTGCATGCCATAAAATGTTGATAAGAAGGTGGCAACTGTTTACATTGTTTAATATGCACAAGAATTTTCCATTTTTTCATTTCTTTTTATGAAGTGTATAAGAAATATTTGAAAATGTATTAAAGTTTACTTTAAGAATGTAAATTTATTGCTCTACTTAAAGTGGTCGTTCTTTTAAAGTGGCAGAAAGCGACTGAGAAATTAAAGAAAATTTTAAAACGTGTGTTGAAACAATTGTATTTAAGAGCTCCTAACTTTTGTTTCAATGATTTTTATTTAAATCTTATGTCTTATAATCTGGTCCAACCATGCAGTTTGTCTTGAAGGTACACTCATATGAACTCCTATTAACGTTAAGGTGATGGTACCTCTCAATGGCCTGAACTTAATGTTGAAAAGATGGTGGGGATATTTCGCAATGACTGTTTGTAGTTCACCCGCAGGACCACTACACCCACTCCCGTAATCATCCGTGTACTACCTGATGGTACTTTAAAGGCTTTTTCCTTTACACAGCTTCCTGTGATCCAGAATAACTGCAAACTTCCGGTTGAAGTTGTACCTCTTGATCATGACGTCAGGGGATTGCGCCATTAGAAGTAAAATTCTAGTCAGCGACGACAGTTCCTGCTGGCCATCTACACAGTCCCCAAGAAATGAACGAAAATATCTTAGGGTCGAAAAATTAGTGAAAATTAATATTAAAAGAAGTAAAATAACTACAAAGATTACAAAATTAATTCGACTGGCCATGGCTGAACAGTAAGCACATTAACTACAGAACGAAAAGTCCTGGGTTCGAGCCCAATATCCGATTAAGTCAGCTGTTTTCTGGTATTCATTAGAATAACTTTGTGTTGCAAGGTTTCAGTGGCAAAGGAATATTCAATGCACTCTTAACAGTACCGGCTTCAGATGATACTAATTCAGAATGATTAATGACCTCCTATGTCAAACTTCCAACCCTATCCACTCTTTCGCAGATGACAGCAGCCTTTCTCACTCATATTCATTTAGTCGTTGGCCAACATCGACTATGATCACTTCGCTGAGGCAGAATATGGGTGACTCATTGAATTGTGACCTCATAAAAATATCGCAATGGGGTCAGGCAAACAGGGTCGATTTCAATGCTCAAAAGACCCAATGCAGCATGCTTACACTTCGACGCATGCCCGATGACGCTGCGTCATCTGTAATTATGGGCGGTATAAACATCGAGGAATCAGAAGCTCTTGATGTTCTTGGCATGAAAATTCAGTGCGATGTTCGATGGACTGAGCACATTTTTCAGGTATCAAAAGAAGCATTCAAGTGCCTCGGTTTTTTAAGACGGTGCAAGACATACTTCAACCCATCTGATCTCCTCACTGCCTACTAAGGATAGCTTGAAATTTAAAAAGACTCCTTTAGCCTTCACCACCTGTGATCACAATTTTCTAATACACACCTAATAGTAGGGAATCATTGCCTGAGTGTTAGATCAGCTGGTTGCTGAAAGTAAAGTTAAAGAAAGGTCCCAACCCAATTGGGTCCAATTTATTATGGTCTCTTTGTGATACCTATTGTGAAAAAACTTTCACAGAGACCAGAGTCTCTGCTAGGAATCTAGAACCTAGAATACCCAACTGATAAACTAGCACACTACTCACTAGACTACCGGGGCACCCTGTGCGTTACTTCTCTTAAACAAAACGTAAAATTGGTTC
The DNA here is from genome assembly GCA_963924685.1 of Dexiosoma caninum. Taxonomy (NCBI): domain Eukaryota; kingdom Metazoa; phylum Arthropoda; class Insecta; order Diptera; family Tachinidae; genus Dexiosoma; species Dexiosoma caninum. The sequence continues at coordinate 92,731,805 of OZ004725.1, forward strand.
TAAAATAATATTATGTAATTCAAAATATCTTTCCTTTCTGGGTGAAGGAATTCTCTTGAAAAGTTGTTTATGCTTGTTGAGTTGCCTTACTTTTCATTGCTTTTCCTCAAATTTCTAAAGTAAAACACTAAAACTGTCCATAAATCACAATTTATCTCAACAGCTTATTTTAGTTTCTTTTAATGCACCATACGGCTTTCAGAAATAATAATATTCTCTTTTCTTATATAATTTATAACATAATTCGTGGTCAACTGTTTGTGTGTATTTTGTAAAGCACTATTAGGGTTTTTCCAAATAATCCCTGGACTTTTATTCAATGCATCTGAACTTTACACTTTATGAACACAGAAGTGATAACCTCGGTATATCACAGCGAATGTTATGAAAATATTAATTTATGTTTGTGCTACAGATTTTCTACAGTAGTTCTTAAGCGATTTGTGTACACATGTTTTTATTTCCATTTTTTGTTTGCATTTGTAATACTTAAAGTGCCATTATGTTGTCTAAATAACCTTAGATATTTCATACAAATTAGTATATATTCAGTAATAAAATGTTATAATTTAAATGCAAATCTTGGAAAACTTTTCTAGCCTTTAATGGCCCCTAAATGTGCTCATGTCCACTACGTATGCACTGAGCTTAACTCTTGCACTCTGTAGTTGTCCGCTTTTTATGAACAAAGCCGAACTAATATTCTCCTGATGCATTAACTTTTTTAACATTAAGGAGAGCTTTTCCATTTATTAATTTACTTTTACGTTTTATTTCTCAGAAAAAATCCAGAAAAAAACTAGTCTTTTTAAGACCGCAAGTTATAATCGCAAGGTCAACAGATATACATTGAGTACAAATGTAAAATGACCGACTTGGAAAATATTATACTGCACTTTGGGAGAAAAACGGATATTTAAATATTCTGTATGAACAAATAAATTATATATTCTGAAAGTAAAATTAAGGAGGAATATTTTCATAATATTTGGTCTTCAAATGATTACGAATAGTTTTTGAAGGTTTTTTTTAAAAGGATTGATCGATTTTCAAATGGATCTTCCAAGCGCTGCAGTCACCGAATTACCACTTTAGAACACACAAGTCCAATTTCCAACAGTCGCACCACTAATAAAGTGCCTTCGACAGCTTACAACTAAATACTCAACATTAGAAGCGCGGTAAAGCTGCTTAACAAATTAACGAATCGCGTAACAGCAGAGTTGCATTAGAATTAAGCCCGTGTAATTTCTTCACCATCTGTGTTCCCTTCAACGCCGCTTCCTATTTCCAAGGTAACATACTTTGTATCCCACATAAAGTCGAAAGCCATTTAGAAAAAATGTTATTTGATTTTAGCAGTATTATTATAAATATTTTTTACACTTTGCTATTTTTATTATAAAATTATTCGTTTGCTTTACTTCAAGGATGTTATAAAAACAATTCAACTCACATTTTCATAATCAGCAAAAAACTTGCTTTTATAAAAGTTTATTTTCATGTGTTTTTCTATTATACACATACACGCACATACACTCACAGACACAAGATCACAAGTGAAAATATTTAAGAGCATACAAGTGCAAAAAATTCTAAACTCTACTCAAAGAAATTATAAAGTTTATTTTAATTTTTTCAAATCCCAGTTACTTGGCAGAGCCAGAGGAATTATTTTCAAAATATATACACAAGCAGACAAACACATACACGCGCATATTTTCCAGTGTTGCCAATTAGTGTGTACTTACACATATTGTGTGTAATTTCTACTTGCATATGAATCCTATAAGTAATAAGTTCCATATGTAGTCTGTGTGTAATTCTGTTCCGATTTCTATTGTTTCATTAGTTTTTGACAGTAAACAGATTTTTTGTCCTTTCCGCCTACACAAAAGATGTTTAGAAAACGACATTGACATCATTGCACTGTGCGACATTGCATAAATAATTATATAAGGACGCAAAGGCGTACGACATGCTTTCTTGTACTGTGTTATTCGGAAATTTAAATACGTTTTTTAAAACTTTACTTATTATACTTGACTCTACCAAGTACATTTCTAAAACATATTTAATAACAGATAATGCTATAAATAAGATATATAAGATCTATTACTGATATATATGACAATATATACGCATGCGCTTTTTGTACTATGAATATTATATAACTTGCAAATGATTATGTATTTGTCTTTTCAAAAGCGGCCTACAACGTACACGCCGATAAACATTGGTTAGCTCAGTTCCCTCAATATGTGCTCTTATTCCTGGATCAAGTAGTGGTGGGTCCTTAAATTCCATGTATTCCAAAAAATTACGGGATGTTTGCAGTGAATGGCGGCTCAGATAAAATGCTATCGGCATGTAGTCTGAGCAATTCAAATTTATACAGGGTTTTTTATAAGCTCTAAGCGTGAATGGATGCCAAAAAGGTTGTTAAGAAAATGCAAAATTTTGTGGAAGCATCACGGTTTTTCTGTCATCAAAAAGCAAAGTACTATTTGTTTTTTTATCTTGAACTAGCACTCAGGGGATGGCCCCTAAACATGTGATGAATTGTAATGGAACTACAGGAAAGAGTTAGTGAGGGAAATGACAGGAGGTCAAGCTCAACGATCTTGCAACTCTGCTTTGGCACATCTTCTGTTCATAGCAGTGCTGCAGCGCCTCTGCTGTCGTATGACGTATTCAATTTTGCAGCTTTGTTTTAAGTAGATATTTACTGTTCTACACAATACAAGGAGAGCTCGACTTTTAAGTCGTGTTATCACCGCGCTGACTACTTCAGCCATAGTCACTGTTATTAATAATAACTTTACGAATTTGCGACAAATATTGAGTCAATCGCATGACTTTATATGAAAGTGTTGTTGCAAAGTGAATAAAAACAACAACAAAATAATATTTACTAAAAGAAACAAAACCAAGCAAAAACCGGTACATAAAAAAAATTTATACAAACTTTTGCGTGAAAAACCGGAGGCTACATTTTGATTTGAGAAACTTGATTTCTTAGCAAAATTTTCTTAGAATTTTCCTCAGACTACGTTTCTGCTAAAACCTTTATCTGGTTTTCTGGTGCCGAACAAATTGAATCACATACAAATGTGCATTTTATAATTAGCTCTGTATTTACTTCTAGGCATGTAAATTGTACATACATATATGAATTAATATATTTTTTTTTGTATATTTTGTATATTTATGTTTAACAAATAAAACAGAAATAATGTGCAATTTTTCTTGAAATATGTAATTTAGGACGCAGTCAGGTGTAATATCCGATTTCTTCATTGGCAACACTGATATACATGCATACAAATATACATATACACATTAGTTTAGAAGCACATACAAACTCACATTTTATATTCATGTTACTATAATAATCGGTGTCAAACCCAGAGGTGCCAACACATAGGCAACAACAAAAAAAAGTAGGAAAAAGACCGAAAAACTAAAAAAAAAGCCAAGAGAATAAACGACAAAGTGCAAAAAATAAAAGGACGTAAGAACTCATTGTTATTACTTTTATTAAAAACGTGTTTGTACGGTGGTATGGATTTGAAGAAACATCATTTTAGCGGAATAAAAGAATTACTAGACCATAAGAAATTGCTCTACTAAAGACGTAGAACAACAAGCAAAAATAAAATTAAAGTAAATCGTTTATGTGTTTTGAATATAGTTCGAATTCATTGCACTCTATTCCATTAGAAATGTTTAAAAACTTTTTTTTTTTTTATACATATTTATTAAGCCTGAGGTCTTTTTTTTATCTTATTTTGTTTTTTATTATTCTTTTTTTATCTTATTTTGTTTTTTATTATTCTTTTTTTTTATCTTATTTTGTTTTTTATTATTCTTTTTTTTATCTTATTTTGTTTTTTATTATTCATTAATAAATATATATTAATAAATATATATGAAAAAATATAATAAAAAAGGTCAATTAATAATATAATTAAAATGTTTAAAAACTTTTACACTTTCTTGAAAGTCTTGTAGCATGTTATTAAATAATTTTACAATTTTACTGTAAGAACATGATGCGACAATACTTCAACATGATTCTACGGAATGAAAAAAAAATTATGGAGCGATGTTCTTTCGAATTGAAAATATAAAGCATTTCCTTATTTTGTCAAGTGCGTTAAATTTAAGACACTTTTTTGTTTTTCTTTACTAACTAGATTTTGTATTATATATTTTTTTTTTAATTTTATCTCTAGGTTATATTAGGTGGCGGACTCTCTCCGAAGGACAACACCACGGTTAAGCCAGTGCTTAGGCCCAGTGCACAGGACGTTCACACTCGCGTATCAGACATTCGTCGCACAAAACCTCCCTGATACCAAAATAAATCCTGCTACTGCTGAAATTCTCTTCCACGAGAGTTCAGTCAATGATGACAAAAAATGTGCGGCGAAGAACTTTAACATGGCATAAGCCTGGCACTGGCACATGAGGTGAGGAACCGTGTCCTCCTCCTACACATATCCACAGCTCTGGTAACAATGCTTTCCAATGAGGCAATGACCCGTGAGATCCGGGACAGTACTATCTATGGCCGCTTAGTCCGCTTTTTATCCAGGTTGGTCCAGCAGAGTATACCAATACTGTACGTTACCTCGTGCTACCAGCGAAACTGAGCCTCCGAATACAGCGACCGAATGATACTCAGCTTAACAGAGACAATCAGAATACCTAAGCCCGTCAATAGTTCGGAAATTGCGACCTCTGTGCCAGCCATCATCAACGCAATTACCGACGTTACAGGTATGTCCCGGGACCCGTGTAAGAGTCACCATAGATGGTTCTTGATTTTCCTGAAAAAAACCCGGCATTCATGAACGAGGACCGACATCGAAATGACACCCGCCAGGCACCTGATTGCAGCCCGACTGTCAGTATAAATCAGAAGATTTTCAGGGAAATTCCTACCATGACCATGATCTCTGCTAAGCAAATTTATGAAAAATAAAGCGAACTATCAAAAGTTAGTTGTGACAAATATTAGTTTGATGTTCTGAAGATATTGGAATTCTACATCAGAGATTTCAGGTCGAGTGTAACAGCAACTCAGTTTATTGAAACCAGCATTTTTGCATAATAAACCTATGGCCGAGCTCAAAGCTATTCATATTTACAATATTCTTAAAATTTTTTATCAGACTCAAGGGTTTTCTTCTCTCACCTTTTTGTAAAGCCAACTTTGTGGGCGCATTTTTTTTATGTATCTCGCGATCCATGGTATGTATATATAATATAATTTATTTTGCAACACATTTTCGTAGGTTTTTGTTATTCCTCTTTATTAATTTTTATTTGCTGGTATTTTCAAATTATTACAGCAAGCGTGATATGCTGAAGTTATCGTGCACTTGCGGAAGTGAGTACTGAAACCCAATCATAATTATGGAGTTTTGGCCACTAGCTTCTTCAAGATTGAGCCAAGTGGATTTGTTCCTTCATAAATTTATCCTCAGGCTATGAAGATATCAATATTTTCCCTCTACACGTTTGAAAAAAAAAAATGAAACTACGTAAATAACACACAATAGAAAATTATCTGGAAAATTAAATTGGTGAATTCATTGAAAATGTTCGACAAAGTGTTAATGTGTTAAATTTTTTATTATAGAAATCAGGTTTCATTATTCTTTCTCTCATTGACACACATAATTAATATGTTTATGCTGAAGATCGAGGGTTCTTTTTTATGTGTACGTGGTAACAGATCAAAATTATTGATTTAACGTAACTGCAGAGGTACACCAACACTGTTTTAGCAATTTAATCGGCATTACTGCAGAGTTGTACAAGAAGCATATGACTTCACTGCCCGTCTCTGCTCTACATTATTCCTTTCCAACTAATTCCGATACAATGTATTGCATACGTAGGCAACATCCCTTAAACACTGGTATAAAAATGAAAGTTTTTAATGAAACTCACCTAAAAATCTACTTTTAATTAGTTTTTTATGAGCACACCTTGAAAGTTCAGGTGATACTCCCGCCACGGAGTGGTCAATAAGCGCCAAGTGCCTTTTTGATACACCATGCAAGTTAGTTTTATTTTCACTTAAGAAAAAACTTCTCTATCCTTCTGATGGACTTAACATATTTACATCTCCTTTATTTCAGATTCCAGCTAAAGTTTCTCTAAACTACATAAAATCATTTTCTTTCCTTTTTCATTGCAACACTAAGAAGAATAAAGTTGCAATAGAAAACAAGAAAATTATACTTGGACACAAAAAAAAATATTCCTGCTACGTATAAAGAATCTTTTCAACGAACAGCATGATCCATTATTTTAATCATAAAGCGAGAAAAATATTGTACATTCACATTTAAAGTGAAAGGAACATTTTCAAATACAGTGAACGCTCGATTTGTTCTTTTATGAGAATATCTCATATGGGCTGCCAACATTTTATTATATTTTCTTTGCTAAAACTTTGCTTTTAATTCTAATGAATTGATAAATCAATTTTTTAGGCATTTCTAAATATTTCTTATCAAAAAAAAAAAAAGGATAAAGTCAGAATTCTTAATCATGCCGCCCAAAGAATGCACAGCTCATCGTGTCGGCTTATGAGAGTCTCCACTTTACGAGTTTATAGAGAAATTTTTCACTTCTTTATTTAGTCGTAATTTTTCCTTTCATATGCCTAAAGTATTTTTAAAGTTAAATGTTTTTCTCATTATTTTTTTGTAGAAAATGAATAAGGAAAAAAAAACATTAAAGTTAGTTTGTCATTTGCATTATTCAAGGTTGTTATAGATTCGTTCAAGGAAAAAATGCTTAATTCGTTCAAGTGAAAAAATTAAGTTTATAAACTTAAAATTGACGTTAAAATTATGTGGATATGAAATTTGGGAGGTTCTTTAAATGAAAAAAAAAATAAGGAAAAATGAAAATAATTCTAAATGACCATTGTATGTTTTGATTTGGAATTATAGTCATTGTATTTCATTAGAAACTAATATATATGTAATGATCTTGTCACAACAGATAATTGCGGCCAAAATTCTTCGCAAAATTATTATTGTTTGCGAATCTGAATCAAAGACACCATTTACTGAGTGCCTCGGATTTTTAAGACGGTATAAGACATACTTCATCCCATCTGATCTTCTTACTATTAATACCGCCTATATCCGACCAACTCTCATGTATGGGCCCGTGCTTCAAAGACTATTTTGAAGTTACTCGACCGTGGACAGGAGAGAGCGAAGAAACTCATTGGAGACGGTAATGTAGCCAACTCTATTGACTCCACAATGAGTAGCGTCGAAATGTGGAGTACGTTTCGTTGTTCAATCGTTACTCAAATTGGATGTGTTCTAATAAAATCAGGGAAATTGTTTCCGAAACCCTGTCATTATTATTTAAAACTTAATTTAAGTAGGGACTTTTCTTGAGAGCTGGCCCAAGAAAAAAAGCATCGGTGGACTATTGAATGGTGTATTTCAGAAACCCCATAGGTTGAGATTATTTGATTTTTCTGGAGAGACAAAAAGCGACTGATTTTACAAATGAAATTATTCTAATATTGATTGACGCACTTCTGTAAAATTTTGGATACTGTTTTATTAAAATGTGTTTTCGGGGGAAAAATTCTTTGGTTACTTTTTCATGTGAAAAAAATCCGCAAAAGGTCTGATGACTTATGATGTTTCTGAAATAAATGCAATTTTTGTCAAGCCGTGATTCGTTTGTTTTTGCACTAAATCGTGGAATTTTACCCAGGCTTGCACAATGGAATGAGATGAATAGGAAAAACAAGAAAAAAATTGATTTCAGAAAAAAACATGAGTTAAGGGGTTTCTGAAATATACGATTCAAACTCTACGCTGATTATAAATAAATGATTAACATCTGATTAACAAAAGAAACAAAAAAGTTGAATAAACTCATTATGTAGTGAAAATTCACGATGGAAATTAATTTTTAATTTTAATGTTAATTAATGAGGGACGTTACAAAAGATGACAGATATTACCGGCGATTGTGGACTGATTATAAAACATTTTTTTATGGAAGTGTACGCCTCATTGTTGATTCTGTTAGCTGTCAGCGCCACTTAAATAATGGGATATTTTTTTGTATGTTAAAAAAATTTTTCAGGAATTGTTCTTCGATTTCGCAATTTTAAAGAAAAATTGCTTAAGTACGGTGTGACGTTGATTATTATTTTTCACATATTCCTTATGAAAAAAAAAATGCTGAAATCACCACCAAATCCTTAAAAATGTCATTACTTCTATTAAATTTTTTATTAATACCTTTTTAATTAACAAAGTTATAATCTTCGACACTCACGGTTGTAAAATTACAAAGCCCTAAATTAAATACGAGTACTTTAACAATGAATACATACTTTTATTTTTCTTTCTTATTTAATACAACTTTTCTTTTAATATTTGTTCAACAGCTAATATTAGTATACGTATTTTATTTTAAATAATTTCAAAGGAAATGTAGAAGAGACAAGGAGGAAAATAAATGAAAATTTTCTTTATTATCACAAAATTTTCTTGACAGTTTTCAGTTCTGATTGATTAAAGAGCCATTTCAGTTGACCGCATTGCCCAAAAGAAACAGAACATTTTTATGCATTTCATGCATCCTGCTTCTCTTCTCCCATTTCTTCTTGACTGCTGGCAGTGACTTCTTTAAACAACTAAGAAAAAAATTAAGCAAAAGTATGTACACAAAAGTATATATAAATAAAACAGATGGTAAGCAGGAATGTTGTTTTAAAGAAAATCTTTTCAATGCGGGATTAAAATGACGTGGATGAATGTAATTTTATGATTGATATGAACAAGAATTTCATTTATTGGTCCTCCTCACAACGACTTAAAATGCAACACCGATAATAAACGACGAATTAACTGGACAGTGAAACAATGACACATGAGTTTACAGAGTACGAAAAGTTGTATTAAAACACCAACTCCAGTAAAATCATTTGTACATGAATGATGATCGAGCAAAAAAAGAAATAAACGAAAGACAAGTGAAAATTGCTTAACCCTCAAATGCGTGATGAATCTTTAAATATACAACCATTAAAAAATTCCCGAGTTTTTTTGAACCCAGTTTTATTTTCATTTTCATTTTCACATTATTGTTAGTCAGAAATAAACTACGCTGTACGAGTACTGATATCTATCAGAGAGCGAGAACAAAAATTGTGGCCGAAATTAAAAAAAAATAAATTTTTTGTAATTAAATAAATTTTTCTTAAAATTTCTTCGATCTTTTTTTGTTGAAGTATTAAACCCATTTAAATAAGCTTTAGATCCTATATTATTTTTCGTTGTCAAATATAATAAAATTTAATTTTTTTCCTACTTAAATTTGTTAAATTCATTTTTTTACTGTATTTTTTTCAAAAAGAGTAAAATTTGTTGATAAAGAAAATGTTAAATGGTTTCAAAATGTTCCTTGTAGTGAAAAAAAATCTATTTATTAGGTTTTAACATGTTTAACTTTTATGGTTTGTAGCTGTAAAGACACATTCATTCCTATTCTGCATTTCGATTCGAAACGAAAATAACTCCATTTTGCAAATTTTGTATTCTGTGTTCCGTTCCCCGTGTCATTTCGATGTCGATGTTTATGGATCGATGTTTATCGATTGTATGTATTCTGCATTACGATCGTAGCTACGTTTTTGTACGTTGTTTATTCAGTAACGAAAAATTTTTCGATTTCTGTTTTTATAGTTAAAAAAGTGTCCAAATAAATAAAATGTAAGTATAAAATGCTATAAATTTATTTTGTAAAATTTTTTTTTAAATTTTAAAGGTTTATTACTAATTTATTGCAGGTCGAACAACGATACGCCTGAGCAATATGAAAAGCTGCCGATTTTAATATGTCTAACCCATAATTAAAAGCGTTTTAATTTAGGCGAAAGTTTTTTTTGAAAATTCGTAACTAAGCTAATAATTTCACACACGTTCAAAAAAATATCTTACAATTTATGACTTATATTGAATGCATTGCAACTGTTTTTCAATTTCCACCTCTCAATTCTTTACTCTACATTCTGGAGGAAGTTATTTTTCTGTTCCATTTCTTCTGGAAATTAAAATAAACTTTATTTTTACGTATAGAAAATGAAAATATCACTTCTTTACACTGAAATATTTCGGAAACAAATACCTTAACTGCACATAACTTATGTGTTTATTTAATTATAAATACATAACAACCAATATTTTCATATTTATATTTATATAATATTTATAAAATATTTAGCTTTTATTTATTTATCATTGTTTTATTTTCGCTAAATTTAAATTTTTATAATTTTACAATTACAATGTTTACAAAATTGCTTCTTTTTGCTGTTTCTATTTCACACGTTCCATACCAAATCGGCTGCTTTAAACATACTCTTCTCTTCTTCTTTTTCTTTTTCCTTCGATTAAGTTTTTTTGCAGAATACCTTTTTTCGATCCGTGCGTAACTGAATGCGGGAACGTAATCGAAACGCAGAATAAGGGTGATTGTGTATTCCATGCATATTTTAGATATTCGTTATGTACTGTACGTTATTTGTACTGCATTTCTGTTTGTTTTTATTTTTCTTTTATTGTATCTATTTATTTTTTTATTGTTTTTTATTTTGTTTTTTTTTCAGTGTTTTGTATTTTAAATTATTATTTTTGGTATATTTCAAATACTGTTTTAATTTGTTAAAATAATTTTTTTCCTTATAATAGCTATAAAAATTTTTTTTGGGTATTTCTGTATGGGAATCTAAATTACTGGGGAGTATACGAGTTAAAGATACAACCAGTTTTTTTTTTTTGATAAATAAATTAAAAAGGAAAATGAAAACGCAGTTATTTTTTATTTATATTTTGGCATAATATATTTAGACTTTATACGCAAAAATTTATGACTTCCGGCATCAAAGGGTTAAAAGATTGTGTTGCAATTTGTATTTATCTTATCATGGTGGAGAAATTTCAATCAGCTATTTATGCCAATCGTCGATATTTATTTGTACTTCAATTTATTTGAAATTGTTAGTAAGAATTTCTAAATTTAGATAGTTATTTTTTTTTATATTAATGATTAATTAATATTATTTGACTTTATGCGGGTTACATTCAAAATTTTAAATAAATAATTCTTTATGTTTACAAAGATTAAAAAAAGCAGCGAACTTGAAGAAGCTCTATGGAAAGAGATTGGACTCATTTAGTTAAAACACTCTTGAAGAGAAAAAATGCGTTTTTCAATCATTTTTGTAGATAGAAACTGGTAATTAAGAAATAATTTTTTTTTGTATTTTATTAGTAGAATATAAATATTTTTTATTGTTATTCAAGCACATTTAAGTAAGTAATAAGTTTATGCGGTTAAATCGATATAAGCAATTTAGTAATTTTAAATAAAATTAGGATAATTGACTTATTATATGAAGACATACTACATAATAATATTATTACATTTATAAAAACTAACAGTAGAACGAATAAGACTTCTGCTACATCTCGCTATTGACAGTGAAATGCTTAGTCATGCGTTAAGACTAAAAATTTGTAATTTCACCAGGTCACCACAAGCGTTGCCATATGCTGGAGAAGAAAAAAGTAACAATTTGTTATCCATAATTCAACGTATTGTTTAGTATTAATAAAAAATATATTAAACATGTTAAAAGTTATTGCTCCAAACTTCACTCCAAGTGCATAAACAAAAATATAAGAAAAATATATAGAATTTTAATCGTATAATAAAATATTTGTTGTATAAAGATAATTTTTGAAGAAGCTTTTCAGTTTATTTTGGTTGTATATTTCGTAATTCTCGAAAATTCTTTGGGAGTTCTTGTATAAACATATGGAATTTATTAGATTTTTCCAAGAATTTGGTTGAAGGTCTGTTGATGATTTTGGTATCAGCAGCAAATAAAATGCGCATATAGACCATCTAAACCACATAAAAAACATAGATAAATTATTACTTTTGTTTCATTTATTTTCATGGTGCTAAAAAGCTTTTCAACCTCAACGTTCCTGAATGGTAATACTAAATGAATAAATACTAGCTTATCCAAATGGAGAAATTAATTTTCTTGTTGCGCATTCTTAAATTGTCGTACATCTACCCAGAACTGCTGTCTCAACATTTGTCCAGTTATAACTTAAAAGCTTTCGCCATTGGAAATCAATCAATGTATTTTCTTCAGTGTAATTAAGTTTTTCATAGTCAATATGAGAATTTTTAATAGGTTTCAAAATGATTTTATGGCTTCAGTCGAAAATTAAAAAGAAAAAATTTTGCCCATTTGAAGCTAAATTGAAAATAAAAAAAAATGTTGAAAAAGCCATGAAGCTAAAACGTACATTTCGAGAACAAAAGTAAAAAAAGGCTCAATCTAGCCTCAAAAAGGCTAAACTAGCATCAGTAGTCGACAGTACGTAAATATTTTTACTTCTATAGTTTGTATTATTTTGTATTGACGTAAGTAATGCATTACACCGAAACTAGTGTTGATGCTCAAAATTAAATACAGTTTAATTATTTTACGTTCTCAAATGTTAATTTAACTGAGTCTAAAGAATTGGCAAAATATTTAAAGCTCTTGCAAAATAAAACATATATTAATGTGTGTCTTTTCTCTAGTTCTTTTTTGGAAACGCTCTATCTTCCGCACATCAACAAAACAATTATAAAGTTTATCAAGCTCAGACATGGATGGTTGGTAACATTCAATGCATCACTTAACAAGTAACAACAACATATCATTAACCACAGTTGTTTGGTTGTGTTCTAAAGTACAAAAACAACAGCAAAAATAAAAACAAAAAATATACAGTACATATACTATCAATGTTGCACGAATACAAGGACAATGACAGAAACTATTTTAACAATTTTATTTGTATAGAGAACAAGTAAATTTTAGAAAAAAGTAGACGCATGTCATGTTTTACAAAAACCGCATGTTCTCTGGAATCAAATCCACAGTCGTATACGCTATTTACGGATTATTGGTTGCAACAAAATGTATAAACTGCTGCACATATAAATATACATATTTCGAAAAGAGAACATGCATATACAAAAGTGCATTTATTTACTTATCCTACGAAAATTAGGTAGAATGTGTAAAATTAGATGTCTTTCGGGGTGGCTGGGAACAAAATCATCAGTAGAATAAATTAGAGATGGACGCAATATGCGTGCTATGAGAATTTTTCTGTATACGAGTACGAGCCATTAGTGTCATGCATTAGAATAAATTGCATGATTTTGGCGAGAGTTCCAACTTATAGTTAATATGATATTTGTAAATATTACAGTGCACTATGTGGCCAAAACCGGAAATTGCGGCAAAAATTATTCCCAAGTGGGCTAGGATTATAAAACTTGGTGGTAAACTAAGCATTTTAAAAAACATTGACAATAACGCTGTCCACATTCCTTTTTACTCAACCAATACTCTCCAAAATGTTTTAAATTTTTATTTCCATGGCACTTTCCACAAATAGCATTTCTGCAAACGATGGATAAATCACTCCCCATGTTTTCTAGGGTGCTACATTTTGGATAAATAATTCTGTATGTGTTTGAAATTCTCAATTTTAATTGAATTTCTAGAAAAAAGAATATTTCTTGCTTAGCTGCAAGCGGATGTAAAAATTTCAGTATAACATAAGGTCTGAGCTTCTCAAAAATAACGATATCTAGTATATAAAAAATTCTAAACAAATGCAAACAACGTCATTTCTATACCACATCAGTCAGCAAACTTTTTCCCAACTTCACAAAAAACATGAACTAAAAAAAAAACGATATTTGATACATACTACCAACAATTATTAAAAAATTTTAATTTTTTTTACTACACAGCGCCAGTATTCCATTTTGGTAAAATTTTAATTATTACTAATTTTTTTAAAAAATTCTCAGCCCCGGGAGCAAGGGCGTAACACTACATAACTTTAAGTAATGTGATCAACCTTTGTAAGTAGGTAACTGTTTTTTAATTTATTTTAATTAAGATATTACATTCTAGTCCTAAGTTTTAAATTTTATGTTAAAAAAAAATGTATGTATACTAACAATTTTTATTTCAAAGGACCAACATTTTTGGCATTTCTATCGTCGAAGTGTTAGGAATAGAATCGTCGATTTTTTTTTTCAAAAATCGAAAGTTGAAGATTTTAATTTTTGCCGCCAAAATTGAAAATGGACAATTAGTGCATTGTCGATATTAAAACATGATGTATGAAAATGAAGTCATGGATTTTTGTCCCATATTTGTAGATGCAGGATCTCGTGATATAGTTGGCTAATAAAAATCTATAAATCAATGGAATCTCTGTTTTTACGTTTTTCAGAAAAAATTACACCTGGTAGTATATTCCAATACGACGATTCCCAACACAACAATCAGCTTTGAAATCACACCCTCAGCTTTTAAAGCGAACATTTTTTATTCGAAAAATAAATTCGTGCCATTAACATTTGATATTGATTTCAGGCATATGACCATGGCGGCTGTTCTTGTCGAAGCGCATGCCGGACATAGAAATTAGAACCCCTAGCTTTGCTTTCCATATGTCACGAATAACACGAACAATCAATCTACTTATAATGATTTGACAGAGTACAGTGATCATAAATATCAAAAAGCGAGCGCAGTATGGCAGTTCCTTTGACAGTGAAGCCTTTCATTTCGGTTAAAAAAACATCCTTACAAGCCAAAGCATTTTAAAATGCTAAACAAATAGCAATTTACCAAAATAATTAAAAATATTAAAAATGTGTTCACGTAAACGACTTGTAACAAACTGAGAATTTAACAATTTTTAATAATTTTTTTCTTGTTAGTTTCCGTAATCAGGATTAACATCCTTGTATAATGCACATTAATTTTGAGATTTCGTAGCCATTATTAAATATCATTCACGTTCCCATCTCTACTTCAAAAGTATTCTTTTCATGTAGTTCAAGATTGAATGATGTGTTTATCTTCGTCTAAGTGCGTATTTCTGTTTTATAAAGCATTATTTAATTGTGGTTTATTGTGGTTTTGTTCTACATGTTATAAACAGACTTATATTTGACCATTTAAGATGTACTATTGTACACCATTTCTCTGTTTATGCTTAAATAAATAATGCAAGTGCTTAGAAAATTACTAGAAAATGTACATTTTATTCAATTCATATATTCTTTGGTATAGGAATAATTAAATATATCAAGGATTTTGCTCGGAAATCACTTATGAATAAAAAATATTATAAACAAAAACATAATTTATAAAATAACAGCTGTTATTTAGAAAGTAAAATTGTTTGTTATTATGCACATAGTAAAAATTACCTTTATATTAAAGAGTTTGCAGCCAATTAAAAATATTTATGGGCTTATCACCGCTATAAAAATAATAATACACACTGAAAACCTATCATATTTCACCTATTTCAATATTTCGATATTTTTAATAAAAATTTCCTGAAGATGTTAACCGATGGTTGACGAAATATCGAAACAGAAAAATAAAAAACAAAAACAAACCTTTAAGCGTAGAAGATAATATAGAAATATTTATTAAATTGATATTTTATATTGAATTTCACAAAGGAAAATAAATACATAAATTAATAAATTATTTTCAAGATAAAATCAAAATTTTATGGAATAAATCACACTGTTATTTGAAAATATGTTATTTATCATCTTGCACGTGTTGATAAATAATTAAATATATATGATATTGTTTTTGAATAAAAGTAAAATAATAACTTTTCTGTTTCATACATATTTAATATTCGCATAACAATGTTTTATATGGTCGTTTGCTAAATTATGTGTATTCTCTCACATAAAAACGTATACGTAATAAAATCGAATACTTTTATTCTCTTATTACGCATTCGCCCACATATTCCGACTAAGGGTATGTACAGAGGGGGAACTTGTTGCCGAGCCGAGCTGGTTGACGCTTATTGCGAGAACCAATGCGAGAAAACTGGTTCTATAGCGGTCATAGTGGGCGCCGAGCTGGTCAGAGCTCAAAGCTGATTAAATGCGAGAAAACAGTTTCAAAGCGTATTTCAGCGCCGATAACATTGTTTATGTTATGTTGTTATGATTTCAACATGTTTGGAAAACATAAAAAAAATTAAAAACAAAAATTTAAGAAAAAGTAAATAAAACATGCAATCAATAAATTATAAAAGTAATAAAAATTAAAAAGAATATAAAAATTAAAAAATAAAATAGCTGAAGCTAAATACTCATCATCTGACGAATCCAAATGCACAAAACATATGTACATAAAACACAAATAACAGATAAAATATCAGCGCTGATTCTCGCATCCACTATGAACACTCAAACTTGTTTCTCGCATGAACAATTCTCGCAATAAGCGTCGACCAGCTCGGCTCGGCAACAAGCTGCCACTCTGTACATACCCTAACGAAAAACAAGCAAGTCTAAAGCTGGGTCAATATTGGACAAAAATAACTTAACCTCTGTTTTCAGCAAATAATTAGTTAATATTTAATGGTATATAAAAGTCAAAAGGGAGCGAAGTAATAATTTATTGAAAATCATGGTATTTTATTTCAAATCAAAATTATTTTTAAATACAAAAAAAAGTATACAGAATTTACTGGAACGTAGCTTTACAATTTTTAAATATGTATTCTTACAAACAAAATTTAAACAAAAAAGAAACAAGAACCCACTACATATTTCAGATTTCATGACAAAATTTTAACTTTATTGAAGTATTAAATTGCATGCGTGTGTAAAAATCTATGCCGGCAAAATACATACATATTCATAACACAATATATATAATACATAGAGCACACTGAACGTGTATCTATAAAGTCATTCATCAGATTCATAAACAACGTATTAGAGCTTCATGTTGTTCTGTTCCGTAATATTTATGCGAAAAACAATCTGTGATAGTGTCATAATCATATTTGCATTAAGTTTCGCTTACACACAGCGCTAAAAATGAAAGAATAGTCAATGTTGTTATTTTTTCTGCACATTACTGCTTAAATAACAATGTATGTATGCGTATTAAGTTTTACTATCGTACAAACATCAGGGATTTTTAACGAGTGTAATTTTGCACAACAAAAAGATGCATGTGCATTTATGCGCATATTAATTTGTAATACGTAATGATAATTTTATTGACTGTTTCCTTATGTCTATCTTTTTAGTGCTTGTAAATATTTTACGTTAATGTCTACATGCTCTAAACTACATACAATATTAAAAAAAATATTTATAATTATTCCTTTTAGACTGCGCGGCATCACATATAAGAATTATTTTACAAAGAGATTTTTACACATTATACTCGTATAACTCGTATATTATAGGCAGGAAATAATGTTTTTTCATTGAAACACAGTCGACTCGCAATAATATTTGAAGCACTGCAATCTTGAATTTTGGCACTACCTTCAATAATTTTAACCATTTTATTGTATTTACTATTAAAGAAAACACACTTAATGATCGTCCCATCCTCGATGTGACAGCGATGCGGGAACTGAGTCTGGGACAATTACTAACACTGTGTAATGAGGTTGAAAGTCGAGAATTACCAGTTGACTACCAGACGTCAATAGAGTCTAGTGCAAATGCCAGGTTTGGTGCGAATCTCAATGGTTAATAAGTGTTTCACTTGTAGGATGGACCGGCAACCCTTGGTATTCAAGGCCAAAATTTATGGTGGTCTACTTCGAAGTGTCTCCCACAGTGGAATAAATAAACAAAACTGTGGCAGTGCTAAAGCAGCAAAAACTTAATACAAGCAACGCCTTATCGCTGGCGTTCTGACTGCGTCTCGCAGTCCATTCGTTGAAATAGTAAGGAATAGTTATCTCTCTTCAATTTGGAAATGTTTAAAGGATAACGAGTGATTATTATTTAATTTAAATTTTTATTTATTATTAAATATTTTATTATTTTTACATACGTAGAAAATATGGGTTTAATATTCTAAGAAGATATAGAAATTTTATAAAATTTTTTTGTATTTTCTTCAAAAAATTGCTACAAATATACACATATACAGTAAAACTTTTATAATCCGGACGTCACTAATTCTGATTAATCGCTAATTCGAACAACATTTTTGATTATATAATACGGGTTGACTGTAACTTTATAGCTTTATAATTCGGATTGCATACATACTTTTGTATAATGTTAATCTCTTTTAATTGTTACTACGAAAACATAGTTATTGTCTTTTTGAGAAGCAAATCATGTCGACATTTTTTACGCTTCAGGAATTGCGTGATTTTAGGACAAAAGTTTTACAAAGTTCGAGTTCACGACAAACAAAAGTGCATGACTAGCAAAATAATTAGCTTTAAGATTTTCTTTAGTATTTTCAGAGCTATAAACATGAAATAGGTATGGTATTATTTTTATAATATGTACATACTGGAATTTTTTAGATTTTGTAGTTTTAGTAAAGGAATACATTTTGTTGTTGTTATAATACAGCTGCAAGATCTAAAAGATCTCTTACTACGAGCCGTAAATTCCGCTAATATGTATGTGTTTCAAGAGCATTAATACTGATGAAAATCTTTTATAATTATTTAAAACAGATTTTCTTTATTATAAAAATGTTTAATTTTTATTACAAATGAACTGTGTTTGACAATGTTGAATAAGAATATGTGATATAGAAAAAATGAAAAATGTAATGCATGAAAAATAAAACAATTTTCATAGCCTATTAGAAAATATAAATGTTGTATATTGAAAGTGTTAAATATAACAAATATATTTCCAACAAATACAACAATACAACGGATACCTTGATAGGCCGGATTAGGGTCTGCAATCAATTATCCGGATTATCAAGCTTTTACTGTATTTAATAATCAAAAATATTAAAAGAAATTGTCTAATTATTTCAAAATTACATGCTTATACCTTGATTAAATAACTATGGGTTTAATTACATATTAACGATAAAAATCATGTAGATTATGAAACTGCATTGTAGATTTCGGGAGTAAATAAATTCAACAATATTCCAACAATAATTCTGAACAACCTCTTTTTGAAAATATTCGTAATTTCGTTCCCAGTGAAAAAAAAATTATTTCTACTTCTTTTCACATGCATTGGCCTTGCCGAAAGTTCACTTTTTTGATGCCGACTCATTGTATTCGAAGTAATGCTCGTGATGTTTTTAATATTTTTTAATCAGATCAATGGAACAAATTTTCTATTACACCTACGGAGCTATGAAAAGTTGCTTTTCCCTTTGCTTTAATGCCATAAATAAGCACCAGGTTATAATAAGTTTCAATTCTATTAAAAACTAGCTGACCCGATCCACGTTGCTGGCCCTAAGCAAACATTAGTGTTGTATTACCACACGATTTATTTATTTAAAATAAAAAAAAACAAAAAAAATAAATATATGTATATGTCATTGGTGGTGCAATATGAAAATTGGATTTTAACACGCCCCTCCATCCGCAGACCGAAAATCAAAAATCAGACTTCACAGTGTCACCCGCCTGAATATTCTGAAGATTCCCTGAAAATTTCATCAAAATCGACCCAGCCGTTTTGGAGTCCATACGTTACATACATACACACAAACTGCTTTATATATATAGATAGATTTTAATTTGATTTAATTTATTTCATCGAAATGAACTTCATTGGTATTTTTGATTATGTCATTTATTTTACGATAAGTCAAATATATAAATAACTACAAACATATAAATAAGCAAACATAAATGAATTCTTGTAGAATAAAATCACATTCATATTCATTGTTCTTAATAACTTTCTGGGAAATTAAAAATACACAGTTATTGACATGTCAAAAGTATATCAAAAGTAGTTCTTAAGGATTGACTTCTAGCATTTTTCACTGCGTTAATATGCAATAATAGTACATGAATACTTCTCTACTTTTATTCAATTTAAATCCTTTTACAGGAACATACCAACTGGAATACTTTTTAGAATCTCTCTAATCCTTTTAAAGTAGTTAAAGTGACAGAAGAATGGCAAGTCTACAGCAATTAAAAATAAATCCTTGAATTATATACTTTGCCTTCTTACTGCATGAGTAGGAGAGAACTTCCAAAAATGTTGACAACAACAAATATTTGTATATTACATACGAAGAATCAACTTGTTATTACTAAAGTCCCTCTTTTGTCAAGCAATTGAAATGCATAGTAACAATGACAACAGTATGAGTTACCTTCGGTTTTGGTAAAAGGGATAGTATAAGGAAAAGACATGTGCTGAATTGATATTGTAGAACGTAATTGTTATATAACTTTGCTGTTGCGCGTTTTGTAAAGCAGAGTTGCTTGCGTGGAAGCATTAATTTTAATTTGAAGAAGATCCTTTTCTATTACTTCATTATTTCGCCAACATTTTTAATTTGATTTTATACGTGTGCAAAAATAAAAATACTCCTGTTGATACTGACAAATTTACTTTGTATAAATGACGGATAATATAAGTAAAAAACAGTAAAGCTGTAAATGGCATTCAACTACATTTGACTACAAAACCAAAAAGTCCTGAGTTCAATCCAAGTTTCAGACTTAGTCATAAAAACATTTGGAATTTTTTCTGATGTGTCTTTGTGACAGTTGTTGACGGAAAGTTTCAGTGGCGATGGCATAGTCACGACTTCTGCTGCAATGAACGGGCACATCAGAGTGCCCTACTTCGTCGGTATTAAAATAAAATACGTCTGCTTGACATTAGATGCGGTGCAGCACTGTTACAAACAAAAGAATAAACGTGCTAAAGCAGAGTTGTAAGATAGTGATGCTTCATCTGCTGTCAACCTTTCATATATGTCGGTATCAATTTCTTATAGTTCCAGCACAATGCATCGCAAAGAATTATTGCTGAATTTGGGTTTTGTAAAGATAAAATTTTATTATTATTTTTTAATAAAATACAAACTGTATGCTTATACTACTTTCAGTTGTTTCAAAATATTTTACTTCAGCTTTAATTTAAATTTAACAATTCATTTATAATGATAATATTAATCAAAATTAAAATTTAATTTTAATTTGATGTTAAAGATTCAGGAAATGTACCAAAAAATTCAATTGTTTCGTGCTAATTTAAACAAAATGTTAAACAATCCTAAAATTAAACAACAAAATTGAATAACTTGCCTTCTGTAGGGATTACTGATTTAATAAATGTATAGAAAGAAACTTGTTGGGCTTTAATAAAAGCACAAAAAACGAATCTACTTTTACAAATATTCCTCAAAGCAATCATATTGAATATCGAATTTTTTTTGTTAAATTCCTCCCCTAATTGCGAATATATTTTTACTAATTATATTATTATTATTATGCCTCCCTGCTGAATGCTTTAATACGAATGCTTTCAACTGAAAGAAAACAAATTCTAGGAGGCCTTCAGTTTGTATACCAAAATGTCGTTTAGCACGTTCCTGTATAGGAAGGGAATTGCATTAAAATCCTTTATAAAAAAAATAAAAAAATTTGAATTATAAATTGTTTTGTCAATGAATGTTTAAAGTTTAATGTTTTTACTTTTTTATCTTGGACCAGCACTCAGGAGATCACCCCTATACATGCGGTGCATTGCGATGGAACTAGAAGAAAGGGATAGTAGAAGAAACGATAGGAGATGATAGGAGTTATGTATTATATATCCACTAATAATTGACATGAGGAAATTTCTTAAATACTCACTGTGATCCTACACCAAGCTATTTTCTAGAAACTCGGGAGCCATAAATTTTTGAATCATTAAGAATTTATAGCGTACAAAGAAAGAAAATTATCAAATTGTTATACGCCCACTATACTAATAACATTAAAAACAATAATATTTGTTGATTACTTTTTTAAATTATTAATTTTTTTTATTATTCAAACCTGAGAAATGTCAACAAAAAAGCTTCAGATCGTCTCAATTCGTCAGAATGAAGTAATTCTTAAAGACCACGTTTTGAAAAATGTCATAAGTGTGTGCGCCAAACACAACCTGATGCACAGTTGCCAACCGGCAACCAACAATTTTTTTTTTTTGTTTGGGCCGGCATGCGCAGCATTGTGCCGGACCTAGGAAATAAGGTTTTGGGAGAAAGGATAGAGGGAGTAGTGTTTATTGACATTTGATTTAAATTTTCCCACGTCAAAGGTGACAGGAAAGACCTCTGCGGGTAGTCCATTCCACATACGTGCTGTTCGGCCAAAAAACGATTTTTCTCTGTAATGCGTAGTGCGGTTCGCCATCAAGTCGACCCCAAATGGATGCGCTCTCAGTGATGAACGCGTCGTGCGCGTGAATATCCGAGATTCGGGAACGAGGTCCCTGATTTCATCAGAACACATCCCATTATAGTAGCGATAGAACAACGAAACGCACCCCACGTTGCCGCTCGCTCTTGTACACGGTCGAGTAACTTCAAAATAGTCTTTGAAGCACCGGCCCATACATGAGAGTTGTATTCCATTTTCGGTCGGATGTAGGCGATATAAATAGCGAGGAGATCAGATGGGGTGAAGTATGTCTTACACCGTCTTAAAAAACCGAGGCACTTGAATGCTTCCTCTGAGATCTGAAAAATGTGCTCAGTCCATCGGACATCACACTGGATTTTCATGCCAAGATTATCAAGAGGTTCTGATTCCTCAGTTTCTGCCTGAGCATGAGTTGATGCGTAAGGATGCAGCATTTGGTCTTTTGAGCATTGAAATCGACCCATTTCGCGTGATCCCATTCCGATATTCTCGTGAGGTCACCATTTAGCGAATTATTCTTATTCCGCCTCGTCGCCGCGATCATATTCGACGTAGGCCTAAGATTTATTGAAAATGAATAGCAGATACTGCTGTCATCTGCGAAAGAGTGGATAGTGTTGGAAGTTTGACATAGTAGGTCATGAAGAAAAGCACTAAAAATCTATTCATATTCATGATTATCAGCTGCTTTCCGTAATACCATATTCTGCAACTAGCAACTCCACTGTGTTTCAGTTTCCATGCATAATAGAGACGTAAATGTATTTACAAAGCAAGAAAACTTTATAATTCAAATTCAGACACCTGTATATGTATTTTGATTGTAAAGGGTAAATTATTTGAAATATTTTCCAATACATTAAATGTTTGGCATTTTTCTAGCATTACATTTAGTTGCATATAAAAAGGTCTGAGTTTAAGAATTTAACTAATACCCAACTCTTGACTATGCACATAGAAACCTAAGAAAATATCTACAATATATATTTCTTAAATAAAAAATTATACTATTTCTCCCTTTTATCTCTTAAAAAATAGTAATATATTTTAAAAGTAATACTGATGGGCTTTGTTCTAACCGTATAACGAAGATTTATGTTGCTTTATGTTGTACATTGCAGTTGTGTAGAAATTTACAATTGTAGACTATTAAAATATTTTCAGTAGTTATATTTAGTCGATATAAGATTGCAATATGTTCTCGTATTTGTTACAATACACAGTAGAATCAATAGCATAAAAAGTCGCAATAAATATTGTCGTATACAAAAAATTTTAATTGGATGCAAAAATGTCAAAACGAGGTGTAAATTTACCCCTAATTGGCCCTGAGCCTTTCTGTGAGCTTACAAAAAGCCACAGAAATGAAATTCTTTGAAACTGGGTGGAAAGGGAATTCGCTGCCGGCCAGCGTCAAGCCAAACTTTTTGAGCCGTTTTGGGCTCTCCGAGATCAATGTATGTCGATTTTGTGAAAGTAACGTTATTTTTTGTGACTTTCCTGCACTAATTTTAGAAATGGCAAGTCTAGTGTTGATGAGAAGAAAAATCTAAAAATAGAAATATTTATATATGTGTAATAAAAAAAGTAAACTCATGGATTTTTTATGTTTTTTTTTTATAAATTTTTGGTTTTGTGTTCGGTATTTAACTTCAATTCTCGATTGATTAGTTGAATTTTTAACATAAGAATCTTGAATTTGTAGTCAGAAATTAGGAAAAATTCACTGATTAGCTAATTAAGCATTAGCGAAATAGTACTATGTGGATATGCTTTCGTACTCAGTTATTGAGTTTGCTTTTTTAAAAAAACACCTTATGAAAATATCATAAAGTATGTAGTAATACATTTCTCATATTTTTTTTTGGGGAAAAATCATAATTTTTAAATTAGAATCATATATAAAGAGATATTCCCATAATAAAATCAGTTAATGTAAAATATAATTTATATATATGATTTCAATTGTGCTTTTTCCCTTATAAACTATATGAGAAATTTATTATTACATACCTTATGATATTCTCATACAGTATATATATATATAGTTTATATTTTTATTTTTAATTTTTTCATTTGATTCAAAATACATTAGTTATGCTGGCCGATGGCAAGCCTAGTGTAGATGAGAATAAAAAACTAAAAATAGAAATGTGAGTATGTTATAAAAGTAAACTCATGGATTGTTATGTTTTTGTTTATGGATTTTTTTGGTTTGTATGTTTAATATTCAAACAATTCTCGTTTGATTAATTGAATTTTAAACATATAGATCTTGGGTTTATATTCAGACGTTGGGAAAATCAATTTTTGAGTTACTTTTGTAATAAAATGCTTTATGATATTTTTCATACTGTATGAGAATATCATAAAGTATGTAATAATAAATTTCACATATAGTTTATAAGGCAAAAAGCACAATTAGAATCATATATATAAATGAATATTCCCAAAATAAATTCAGTTAATGTAAAATATAATTAAAATAATTTTTTTATAAAACGAAAAACGACCTTAAGTTTAGTAGACTTATTTAAGATGAATATATATAGGAATATATACGATAAGTAAATAATTGAGCGACAAGCAAATAATGGTAGAATAAGTAAATAAGGTTTATTTAAACAAAGAGAAAATGATGATATTGTAGGATAAGTAAATATAATTTATAGAGACAAAAGAAAACGATGCAGTAGTATTCTTCAGTGACTGAATACAAAAATGAAAACATATTCTTAAGCAGCGATCATTTCTCACAAATATGTAATATTTTGATTCACTTTCAAATGTTGGAAAACTTTATGAATACAGATACGTTAATTGATATGTCCAACTTATTTGCAGGCTGAAAATTGGTAATTTGGGAAATTGGGAACATAATTTTCGATCTATTTCTATGTAGACTGTATGTGCGTGTTACAACTTCAAAATAAATTTAGTGTCGAATATGTATTTATTAAAATTTTGTTAAACGAAAGACCTCACCACTGTGCACTGAATATAAAAGAGTGGTAGAAGTACAATAAAAATATACTCGTACAAACTTTATTTCCACTTTTATTGAACACATTTGTTTTGCTTAACATTACAGGATATGCGAGTGCATATGACTTTAGCAACCTTCCAATAAAAGATTATCTTGTTTGATATTATTGGCTTAAATTTGATAAATTATTTAAATGAGCCTAAGTTGAAGTCACTCATCTATTGTTTACGGATAACTTATGTAAGTTTTTGTATATTTTGTGTATACTTGATAACATTTTAAAATGTGACTCATACGCTCCGAAAGGAAAAGATATTAATTCATAATAGAATATGTATGTAAGGATTACAAATTAATAATATAATTTCTTAACGAAATTAAAACATGCTTCATAAAGGTAAATTGAACATCTACTCGTATTATTTGCGCGGTAACGTATTGTGTAACAGTTTAATTTAAAATATTTAAAATTGCCATAGTAAATGTTCTCCCAGAATTACTTATAACTTATTTAATAATTTTTAAATAACTCCTAGCAGTCTTGAATATTACCATCATTAAATCTTTCTTTGAAAAAATTTCATTAAAGTTAAAAAACTAATAACAAATTTGTACATAAAATAAATCTTTCCTTTATTATTACAATTTGCTGTAGTTGTGTTAATAAAATAACAAATAACAGAACAGTCATATTTCCATCTGCTTTATATTGGGGTAGTTATCGTTACAGACATTTGTTGCATAAATGAATAAAATCTACATGCTAAATTGAATAGTAGACACTTGTTAAAAACGATGTGAATCAAATGCCTGCAGAAATAAAAAAAAAACAAAATAACAGAGACGACAACAAGCTTTTACGTCAAATTCCACTTGCTTTTTATTCAACATCGAAGTACCAGCATACCTACGGTGTCAGTTAACAAACAGTAAAATGCCTATATTATTCTAACGTCAAACTATTCATTTTATTTGTATTTTATACAATTTTAAGGATGTGTTGTATTCAATGTTGTCGTTGCTATTTTTATTGTTATCCGTCTTCTAAAAGGTACAACTGTAGATGGCATTTTGTTTACCAATTCTTGTTTTATTTATACAAATTGAAGCGAAGAATTGCAAAAAAAAAATAACCAGAAGTTAGGGAGATGTAAAAATGATACGAAAAAATATTTTTCTTATTAGTATCAACACAACAGTATTATTTTCATAACTTAATGATGTTTGATTTGATAGTTATTTGTTGTAGTTACTACTGTGTTTTCAAATTTCGTGTATTCTGTTGCTTAGTAGGTGTGAATGTAAACTCAACTATATATATTTATTAAATATACAGTAGTTAGCAAAAGTTTCTGTAAGAAATATTCTTTTAATTTATAAGCAAAGCAAAGCTTTTCTATTTAGAAAATAATATCTGATGTAGCTGATTTTGAAGAGACTTTGTTAAATAAGGCGCAATAATTAAGGCGCGCCATATGTAAATAAGAATGTCCACCATATAAAATAAGATAAAACATATCGATCCTTCAAATTAATACCTCAACATACCATGTTCTATTTTTTATTCTTTTTATAACAAGTAATGGCAGTACACAATATGGCAAAAATAAGAAAGACAATTCAGAAGGACGATTTATAGGTTATGAGAATTTGGGCTTCTGATTTTCTGAATAAATAAATTCTACAGTACTCATAGTTAGTTACTTATGCATTTTAGCTTTCTGTGTTTGCGTTTTCGCCTTCTGCGCATTTCGTTCATTCAACGCATTCTATATTTTTCCATATATAAACGTTTTCTTTTAATTTTATTTATTTTTTTTATTTAAAATATTGTTTTGCTGCTCATTGCATTCTAGGAATACTTACATATGTATATATACAAGTATAATTGTATTTAAGTGGCAAAAGATATAACTACGACTGAAATACCACAGTTCCAACTCCTAATTAGATCATAGAAAATTTAATCTTATTTAAATTTAACGAAGTAAATGCCAAGAAAGATGAAATAACTATGAAAAAAAATATATTTCCCTAATTATAGCATTTATTTAATTTTGGAAGGGGTGTGCTGATGGCGAGCAGTTAGCGTGCAATCAAAAGCACACGGGTTCGATTTCCAGCCTGGTCAAATTAAAGAAAAAGTTATTTCTGTACAACAGCACCCTCGTTCGTCGGTAATTGAGCAATAAAATGTCGGCGAAGTAAATTAGTAAATAAAATGGCTCTCCTTAGCTTCAAAATAATGCGTTAAAATTAACATGAGATACTCCGAAACTGTGCTTTATAATTAACACGCAACTGCACTACCTGCTTATGAGTTATATGTACATGCATATACACGTACATATATAACATATATATGTGCATATATAAGAATGCACATACTATATACACATAAACATAGTATGCATATTTACTTTAACAATTCTATTCTTATTAGTATTAGTAAATCTTATATTACTGTCATAAATTGGCATGGAGAATAATTCTTTTGTAATGAACAATTCTATATTTTTTATTTTACATATAAAGGGTGGTTAAATTTCAAGGGCCGATGTTGATTTTGAATAAAACACAAACTATTTAGGAAATTATTGTAATTTTATTTTATTATGATATATTGGTATTACTCAATTATGTATGGAACAAAATATCGGCCAAATGGGCGCCGCGACCACGGCGGCACACCTCCATCCGATGGTCCAAATTTACGATGACCCTGAGGCATAATGGAGGTTCTATGCCGTTAATGTGCCGAATTATCTCATCCTTTAGCTCTTGAATTGTTGCTGGCTTATCGACGTACACCTTTTCTTTCAAATAACCCCAAAGAAAAAAGTCCAACGGTGTCAAATCACATGATCTTGGCGGCCAATTGACATCGCCATTACGTGAGATAACACGGCCATTGAATTTGTTGCGCAAAAGAGCCATTGTTTCGTTAGCTTTGTGGCAAGTGGCACTGTCCTGCTGAAACCACATATCGTCCACATCCATATCTTCCAATTCGGGCCATAAAAAGTTCGTTATCATCTCACGATAGCGAACACCATTCACAGTAACTGCCTGACCGGCCTCATTTTGGAAAAAATACGGCCCGATGATGCCGCCAGCCCATAAACCGCACCAAACAGTCACTCTTTGTGGGTGCATTGGTTTTTCGACAATCACTCTTGGATTCTCATTCGCCCAAATGCGGCAATTCTGTTTATTGACGAATCCACTGAGGTGAAAATGTGCCTCATCACTGAAGATGATTTTCTTCGAAAATTTATCATCCACTGTTGCCGTGGTCGCGGCGCCCATTTGGCCGATATTTTGTTCCATACATAATTGAGTAATACCAATATATCATAATAAAATAAAATTACAATAATTTCCTAAATAGTTTGTGTTTTATTCAAAATCAACATCGGCCCTTGAAATTTAACCACCCTTTACAAAGAAATGTAAGTATATATAAATGTAAAAGCAGTTCTTCAAACAAATTAATATGATCGCGATTGGTCGATCATGATTGGTGTCTTGCTAAGCAAAATGCATTTATTGAAAATGGGCATGCAGAATCATTCTTTTATTAATGTATGTGCACTACTGCAAAACAAAACGATTAGCATGATCGTACATGATCGTACATGATCGATCATGTTTGTTTCTTTAAGTTGCTACTATGTGAAATACATTTATTACAATTGGGCATGCAGAAACTTGCTTAAATTTGTTACAGATAACAATAACAAATTTAATTGCATGGTTAAAAGCCCATGTGTAAGTATTTACAGATTTACTTACGTATAAATAGTTATGAAAAACAATCAGTTTCTTTCTTACTTATGCATATTTCGTAAGCAAAACCAAGAACTTGAATTTTACCAATCGTGATCGTACACGCACGATTTTCGGCTTTAGAAAGCGTCATATTTTCCCCATCAAAAAGCGTGAATGATTTATTTTTAAAACAGATATATAAGAACTTTTAAGAACAACGGATGTCTTCTATTGTTGTAAAATAATTAAATAAAATAAATTAAAAGAAAAGTATAATTAAAAAGTGTTTTGATTTTAAAATAAAAAATATAAAACATAACTCTTATGCTCTATACTATCCCTGTCTCTAAAAAAAAAGTATATTTATTCAAGTTCTGTACAACAAGAGAAAAAAATATACAACATTTCTTTACAAAGCCCCCATTCGCGTTATATACAAAGTTCCCGCTGTGTTCAATTGATAAATTTAATAAAATGAAATAAGAACCAAAAGTGATGAAGTAACTTTAATATTTTTTCTTCAGTGAAATAAGTATAAAAAATGTTTGCACTTAATTAATTTTGCGGTTTTAGCTAGAAATGAAGTAATCCCGAAATGAAAAAAGAAATAATTCACAAAATAATAAACTAATTCCAAAAAGTTCTGAAGTTATTTAATAATGCAATAATTCCCAAGAAGTATTGCATTTAAAACAGAAACACTCAGCTCCACTGGCATGTACATGGTATTTAAAAAACGATCTGTGTTCATAACTTAACACGTGTTTTGATATATAAAAAAGAAAAAAAGGTAGCAATAATTGACGGCATTTTATTTCATACAAAATAAAAAGAAATATTTCGAAATAAAAGATATTCTCTTCGATAAATACTTTTGAGTGCTTTTGTGAGTTTCTCATTTTATTTATTTTTTTTAATTTCATTAATAATTTATTTGTATTGAATCTAAAACAAATATTGACAGAGTAGAGGTAGAAAAATATTAATTGGAAGCAATATTTGTGACATAGTTTTACAATTAATTGACAGTTATTAATAAATTTAAAATTACAAAGTAGTCATTTTAGGGCATAAAATTACAAAAGAAAGGGAATATTTGTTTGTTAACCCTAGATGGCTTTATCTTATAACTTTCTTATGTGTATTTACATTACGTTTTTTTTCCGAGAACGTTTAAAAAAAAAAGTTCAAATTCGTATCGAAAAAAATTTTTGTATTTGTATTTGCTTTTTTTTCTTTATTTCTTAATAAAACGCTTAACTAAAATAATTTATGTTAATTCTTTTTTTTCGTCGATTCGAATTTTACATTTTAACACATACATAAAAATATCTTTGTAGGTTTAAAAATTTATTTTCTTAAGAAACTTTATTTATTAAGTAACAAATTCATAAAATTGTTTTAAAATTAATTTTGAATGAATAATCGTTTATTAAAACTTTCTTAAATCTAAAACATATTATGTGAATATTGGATGTAATATGGGATACAATAATAATAATGTATACTGGTCAAGTTATTAAACAATTTCATAATTCAATGATATAATGTTTGAGTTAATAATGCAGAATAAGTCGTCAAATTGGCTGTCATCTTGCCTTAAACATTCACACAACAAACAGCTCAGCAAGGAAAATAAATTAATTTTACCATTGATTTATATTTTTTATTTCCTCAAACAATTATTTTCAAATAAATTTTTAAATAAGCCTTTCATTACTTTTTTGTGTGTGTTATAATAATTAGAAGGTAATGTAAATTAATGCTAATTATTTAGTCAGTTTTATCGTTTTTGTGTATGCACAATATGCTTTTCAAAGTACAATAATTACTATGGATTTTTTTTTTTTTTGGTTATATTTTGATAATTTATAGTTTACGGTAATTTAGGAAATAATTACAAAGTACGATACTGATTATTATTTGTTCAATAAAATTTGTAGTTTGTCATATATGTATGTGTGTTTAATATATTTGATATATGTGGTTCATATTAGGTATTTATTATTTATTTACTTGCCATCACTCTTGAAAAACAAAGCTGTTACATTCAGTTTCTTCCACAAAGCTAATACAGAACAACAGCAGTTCACAATCTATTTACTACTTACTGTCATAATAAGGTTTGGGGATGAATCAAAACCAAATTATTGTTTACAAAATATCGAAGTGAAATCCTCGAATCAAACAATAATAATGTGAAATTTTTGTAAACTTTTTTGAATTGACCGGATCCTTCTGATTGCAGAGCCAAAACGCCAACTACTCGCCATCACCACCCCCTGTTATTTTAATTATTTTAAAACTTTATTCAGCAATTACTTTAATTAGAAAAACAATAAAGGTTATAACATGCTAAACAATCTTTTTTTTATGACAATAAATGACTATTGCTATATGCAATAATTTTCATGTTGTTATTATATTATGCAAAACATGCATGACACATTTGCTACAGATAATATTTATAATTTTTTTCTTATTATTTTATTAACTCTGTAAAGCGAGGTCGACCACAAGGCACGATGTTAATTTTAAATAAAAAAACTAATTTTCAGAGAATTACATTAATATTTTTTATTTTGATAGAAGAATTTATGACAATTATTATGAAATAAAATATCGGCCAAATGCTCGCTACAGCTTCGGTGATCGTCAATATTTTCAATTACTCTGAGACATAATTGAGATTCAATGTCGTTAATGTGCCGAATTATCTCATCCTGTAGCTCTTGAATTGTTTTTACTTTATTGATGTACACTCTTTCTTTTAAATATCCCCAAAGAAAAAAGTCCAACGGTGTCAAATCTTGTGATCGTGACGGCCAATTAACATCGCCACGACGTGAGATAACACGACCATTGAATTTCTAGTGCACAAGACCCATTGTTTCGTTGGCTGTATGGCAAGTGGCACCTTCCCGTGGGAACCACATACCGTCCAGGTCCATATGCTGAACAAGAATTTTGTTATCATTTCGCGATAGCGCACACCATTCACGGTAACTGCTAGGCCGACCTCATTTTCGAAGAAGTACGGCCCGATGACACCGCCAGCCCATAAATCGCACTAAACAGTCACTCTTTATGGATGCATCGGCTTTTCAACAGTCATTTGTCGATTCTTATTTGCCCAAATGCGGCAATTCTGCTTGTTAGCGAAACCACTGAGGTGAAAGTGTGCCTCGTCGCTGAAGATGATTTTCTTTGTAAAGTCACCATTGTTAACGAGCTGCTGCATTGTGTACAAAGAAATGTAAAATTAATTTCAGCAAAAAACTTGACGTTAAGGTGTGTCTCAGAATTATCATGGTGCATTTTGATTGGACTACCCTTTATATTAAAATGCAAAATAAAAATATAAAAGAAAAGCCGAAAAATATATTCCCAAGTTAATTGGTCGAGTTTAAATTAAAAATTTCGTTTGGGGAGTAAAAGTAAAGTTCAACTTTTATTACCAAAAATAAGTATATAGACAAAAATAATTGCAAAGGAAAAGACGACTTTTAGAAAAGACACACATCAGCTTAATTAATTTATTGCACAGAAGAGATTTCTAATAAAACGGAAAAATCCCATCAGTTTAAGTGTAAGAACATTGTATATTATTGCAAATATAACTTATTAATAATCATTTTATTTCACCTGTTTTTTTAATTATAAAATTAATTAACTATTTATGCTTCAAGCTCGTTTTTATAGAATTGTTTTTTTATTTATAACCAATATTAATATTCTACACATATAAGTAGCGACATATTGGAAATAAATATAGAAAAATAATTGTAAAAAAAGACCTTAAAGCTGAAATAATACTGTGACAAAATCTAATTGTAAAAATTTCATATTTTCGCATATATATTTATAAAGGATGATCAATTCAATATTGTTTAAATGGACTAATAAAGCTCCACTGGTCCTCTATTGAACACAATGTCCAATATCGAAAAAAATCGTATCTTATCGATAACTATAGATCTGGAGGGAGTAATCAAATTTCTGAAAATGACAAAATGATATACTCAAGTCGGCCTATAATCTACACTAGTTCATTTCAGATGTATTTTTTCAAAAGTCAAATATGAAATTTTGACTTAATCCTATTACCAAATAGCTACTGTACACCAAAGTGGTACAGTAAAGGATTAAAATGTCGACGTTCCAATATTTGGCATCCTTAGAGAATTTTGCACTTAGATATAAACATTTTTTGAGAGAAAGCAAAGCGCTAAATAAAAGTGTGTGTAGTGATGAAACCCCAATTTTAATTGTACAGTTAAATAAACAAAATCTTTGCTGCTGTTGACTGAATTGTTAGTGCCTTAAATCTACTACTGAAAATGCGTTGGTTCAAACACTATTCCAGTTACCAAAAATTTCGCCTACATGCATTAGTGTCGACAAAATTAAATATAACAATTCCAATGGTAAGAGCAGTTGTAAATTCGACGGCTTATGCCATCATTGTTATTGTTAGATAAATTATTATAGAATAAGAAAAGGTTACAGTTTAATTTGTTCGATGACTTTTTGTAGATATATTTGAATATTTCAATCTAACATAATAATATTTATTAATTATTTTTCTAATTTTGGACACGGAAAATAATTATAAACGTAGATATATATGTATGTAGAAATGTTACATATAATTAATACACAAATTACCAATATTTTATTATATGTAACATATTCGTAAAAATTTTTTTTTGATTTGGTTCAAAAACAAATTTCAATACAAAATCGAATATTTATACTTATTTCAAATCCAGAATATATTTTTATGAATATGACTTTTAATATTTTTATGAATATGACTGTTAATATTTTTATTTTGAATTTTCATTGACAAGAACTTTTCCTATATTGTGAATTTTAAAAAAATATTTTTCATTATAAACAAAAACCAATTTTCCTGAAGAAGCTACACAAATGAGTAGCGAAATATCGAATCGGAATAAATATTAAATACATTGAAAAGACCTTAAGCTTAAATAATTAGTGTTATTAATATTTAATTATAACATTTTTTATTATATTTTAATATTATATATGTTCACTTTTGTGAATTACTATACAAAGTTTCAACAAAAATGAATATACAAATGCATTCGGTAAACGCTGATAATACAGTAATTCAATGATGATACAGATTATTATCTTAAAACGGTAAATATGTATAAAAAAAATCAATAAATATTTGGAAACAAACAGTTTGAAGAAATTGAACGAAGTTTTTTCCATTAGTAAATAAAGGCGTAGGTATATTTAAATAGAATACAAAGGGGGGCGTTATTTAAAGAAATATATTACAATGATTCAATTTAATCTAATAATTATGATATGACTTTTAATGTCTAATTAAAATAATGCAAAAACAGTAAAGACCTGTGTATATGAAATTTATACCAGCTATAATCTCCAACAATATACATATACATATGTATTTCTTTTATTTTCTTTGCATGGTATAGTGAATAATGTTTTTTTAACTCACTCCAGATATGCCAGTTATTATTTATTTTCGTTTGCAAAAAATTTAACAGAAAAGCTGTTGTTAAAAAAAAGGAATATATCAAGTTATCCAAAAGTCACTGGCCCAAGTTGTTTTTGCATTTTCCATTTTCTTTTTTACCTTTTTGCTTTTCCATATTGAAATTTGTTATGTTCTTAACTTTATAAATCCCAAGTGTTAAGATAAATTATAACAAGTTATACAGATTTTTTTCAAATATGTTTCATATCAAATACGAGAGAAATAAAGTTGTTACAGGTGAAAATAAAAGAAAAATTAAGGATAACAAAAGACAGAAACAAAAAATTTTACACAAAGGAATGATATTAGGACTTTTTCTTGACATTTAAACTCTTGGTTTATTATATAGTGTTTCGCATGAATTACGATAAAACATACATAAAAAAGAAATACTATTTAAACTCGATTATAGCAATTTACATTGAAGATTTTGCTGAATAATAATAACTACATATAATTGGTCATTATTGGCTTCACTAAACTGAAGCGATTTAATAGGAGTGATATAATTTTAAAGGTACTATTTTGCCGTTTTTCCGCGACCACAAGTAAACCCCTTCTATATAGGACCATATATAAAGTTCAACTCTGTGAACTGATTTCCGCGTATTAACTACAACTCGTCTTATGCAAACGAAATAAATTAATTTTTCAAAACTTCTTGATTGTTTTGTTTTCTCTTTAAATAAAATATTTTTAAGATTTGACTTTTTTTTTATTGGCAGCACTAACTGCCGTATTCTTAAAAGTTTTTTGGATTAATAGAAGGTATATTAATTGAATTTTGTTTGGAAATTACTCTAATAAACGTTTGATAAAAACAAATTTTGTATGAAATTTTTATAATTATTTACTTTATGAAAGTTAAATCCTTTCATATGCGGGTAGGATGAGATTACTATTTTATGCTATTCATACTGCCCATATCTTATTATCATTGAATAATAATTGCAAGTACACTGTTTGGGAAAGATTTAAGATATCGATTTCTAAAGCGGATATACAAAAAACAACTAGAAAATTCCCACCAAACACGAAGTCAAGCCTGTAAAATAAAATGACTTTATCATTTGATATGAAGCACAATTCTGAAACCTTTGAAAAACATTTGAATTCAAGTGTTTAGTATTTTATCAATTTATTTTCAATTTGATGTAATGTGTTATTCTCATATTATAAATATACGTTGCAGCACTTTTAAAAGCGAAAATAATTTTTCAAAAAATATTACATATTTAGAGTTTGCTTGTGAAAAAATATTTTTTGTGAGAACAAAATTATTTATTGTGAATCATTCAATGTGCAGACAAGCATTATTAATTGATATAATTTAAGCAATTTAATTTGGTATTTAATTGAATTGTATTTAATTTAGTAAATTTAGCTTTTTCAATTAGATATTCACAGCATAAAGGAAAACAACGGCTTGAGGTATAATTCGCTCGCTAGTCATCTCTTTTTCCTTTTTGCATTTTTTTTTTATTTACAGTTCTGACATTGGGCTTGCCATTATCTAGAATTTTTTCTTTCTACGGAACAGACTTCCCTGTAAGAAGATTTGTAAAAAGGGTTGCATTGTAAGTTCTACTCAATATTTTTAACAATTTCGTAGTTATTGCTCAGTAACTTAGTTTATATTTTGTACGGAATATTCAGCTGAATAATGACATTTATTGCAAAAATCTCAATAAAGGTGCATATCTGAATACCATATAAGCATATGAATTTAATTGTTTTACAATCTATATTTGAAATTTTGTTTGAGAATAACATTTGAAAGTAAGTGGAAAAGACATGAGTTTCTCAATTTTAAAATAATTTCCCTTTTTGTTGAGAACCCCATGTTCTTCAAATTATTTCCAAGTCATTTTTAAACTCGTTTGAGAAAATGTTCGATTTCAAATTGCGAATGAAGACGGCGTGTTATTTAGGATACTTTCAGCAAATTGTTTGGTTTGTATTTGTTTAAATAACTAAAGGTTTGTAGTTTTTTATAGAAGGTTATTGTATGAGGTTATTGCAAGTACTTGTAGCTTCAAGAAGGTATTTGGTTTTTTTTTGTTTCCTAATATATACATATATATTTATTCCTGCTATTGCAGGGTGCCATTTTGTTGTTCTGTTAATCACTGGTATTCTTTCGACAGAGCTCAATTGATTTGTTGCCTTATTAGAAATACATTTATTGGCCATTCTTTTACACAACGTAAGTAAAATTAAAATGATTAGTAGTATTTCTTTTTTTTTTACAAAATACAAACTTTACAATTTATGAAATGAAAAGTGCTAACTGAAAAATTTATATTTGTGCAATACACATGCAATTATTGATATTAAATACTTATTTGGGTATAAATATTTGTAAACAAAAAATTAAATATAGAATGCTAAGATAATAATGATTTAATTTTAAACATTTCATACTGTTGCCAAAATGCGCAAGAAAACAAATAAAGATACAGTAAATAAAACTACCATGCGTAGACAAATAATTTGTATTAACAGTATGCTTGACTACGAGAACGGCAAGTTTCATAAAAGATTATTTCGCTGACAGTAATACATACAATATTTTAATATTTATAATTGTTAAATAATATAAATAAATAGTAAATAATAAATAATAAAACATGGTTATTGACTGGAAACTGTATACATTTTTATAAAAATAAATTTGTTGAGAGTTAAATTTAATAATTAAGGAAACAAGTTTTTTTTTATTGTTGTTAAATGTACATATATTTGTAATGTATATAGTAATAAAAAAAACTAATATTTTCCTTTATAAAGCCATAATAATTGAAATTAATTCCTTAATTGGTTTTCTTATAAAAACAATCACACATATGTATGTATGTATGTATGTATTTCAATAGATATAATCACATTTTATGTGCCATCATTAATTTGTAAATGTTAAACGTAGTGGATAGAATATTTTTCTATAGATTAACACAGTTTGATATACAGTTTAATTGATAATTAATATGTATGTTTTCTTTTAGAGTAGCAACAATTACTAGCTAAATGATTAACAGTAAATTAATTATTAACCCCATTGTGTTTAGTCAAACCGTAAGGACACAGTTTTAATGCAATTACAATTTATCGACAAGAACTTTATACTTAATTTTTGGAGTATTTACAATTAACATTTAATGAGCACAAATTTTTCCGGCACTGCTTAGTAAGTACTTACTTTTTCAGTAAAACTGAATTTACTGAATTTGTGTGAATTAAAATAATAGTGTTGTCGTATGTGACCGAATTCAGGATCATTAAATTCATTAAAAATAATTGGGTCACTTTCACAAACATCCCCGAAGTAAGGACCATTCTTTATTTCATACTTTAGGGTTTATATTTCTTGTAGTCTTATCTCATAGTTTCAGTTTTTCCGTTTATCTTAACTTGTATAATACTTAACAGTTTTTAATTTTTAATTTTTGTTTATCTTCAACCAGTACTTAGAAGATGGCCCCTACACATTCGATGCATTGTGCAGGAACGAGAGGAAAGGGATAGTGAGAGAGATGATGGAAGGTGAAGCTTCACTACCTTACAACACTGCGTTTGCACGTCTTTATAGGAAAACTGCATTGCATCTGATGTCAAGGAGCCGTATTCAATGATGCTTTTTAGTAGCCATTTATTCTTATTTATTATTTTATTTATTATTTAGTTTTAATTATTTTAATTCGCTGGTGCTACACAATACCGAAGGAGGAGGCCCTGTGTATTGCTATCAGCTCAAGCCGGTACTATTCAGTGACCAGTGGCTATGCCTTCGTCACTGAAACCTTCCGCAAACAACTGACACAAAGCCACACAATGCATATAAGAAAAAATTCAAGATCTTTTTATGATTTAGTCTGAAACTGTAGTCGAACCCAAGAATTTTTAGTTTTGTAGTCAACGTGCAGACTACTTCAGCCATCGTCACCCTTCAAGAAAAACAAAAGCAGTGAACATTTGTATCTTGAATTAAAAGCCAGCAACTAAATTGAGAATTAACCACGATTCTTATAACTTGTATTCATTACAATTGCAATGGTATTCAGCACACAAAGTATATGTTCAAAATACTAAATAAATTACAAATAATATCTTCCTTCTGTGCGTTTGAAAAACATTAAAAAAAATTCAGAATTAAAGTTCAATTAATATTTCTTCACATTAAATACATTTATGAAGTGAAATCACAAAAGTGTCTACATAAGTGTGTGACACCACAGGGTGTCTGGTGGGAAATTTACAATTTTAAATACGATTATTTCAAGAAGTAACAAACAGTGTGGAGAGAGGGTGGCGCCGATTGGAATTATTGATTGTGCGGATTTGTCAGTCACGTTGTCGCAGTGATCGTGTGAGCATCGCGCGTTCGCTGTGGAGACATTTTTTAAGAATAATGATTCTTACGTAATTGCTCGTCGACAATTTTGTTCAAAGTTCGGTATTTGGCAAAAAAGTGATGGACCGAGTGTAAATTTAATTCGTTCGTGGGTGCAGAGATTCCGCACAACTGCTTTGGCTATGAATTCCCCACGATCGATGTTCAAGGACTCCCGGAAACATGAACTGGTTGAAAGCAGTTTACGTGAAAATCCGCGACTTTCAATACGGAAATGAGCAGCAGAGACTTCGAAGAGCGATTATTTATGAAATTTTAAAAAAGGATCCGGATGACATACACTTTAAAAAATAAAATCCGCATTTCCATTCTATCGTTCAATGTTCTTAATAAAACTTTGTGTCAATTATTACCTTTTTTATTTAAGTTTGAAAATATAAACCTGCTGCCAAACACCCTTTATTTCGTTTTCTACTAAACACGAGTGACTTTATTTTAAAAATGCAAATATATTTGCTTTCGGGAAAAGCAGTACATTTGCGCTGTTTTCACAACTCATTTTATGCACTGTATACATTTAGTAAATAAAATGCTGATAATGACAACGTAAATTTAATGGACTCAGGTGCAAGCCGACAAGATTTTAATAATTGTCTTGCAATTTGAACAATCATTTATTTACTGCTTTTATTGTAAAGATTTTACTTTTTTTTTTATCTATTTCTAAGAAAATATTTCAAATATCACATGAAAGCACGAAAAAGTATACAAAAAATATTTAAGTATTTAATTTTTTTTCAAAACTACCATAAGATGCCTAAGTCTTCTAAGTCTTTCATTCAAAAACATTTCTATTATTTTGCTTTATATATCCGATTGTAGATATATAAAGTTGAACATATAATATTTTTAAAATTCATATATGTTTATGTACAAGTACACACTTGGCTATTGTTCAGCTCAGTGAACAATAGTTTTATAAATACAGACGAGTTTATTACATATATTCTTTTTTTTTGTAAATTACAAAGTTCTTTATATTTATAATGTTATAGGAGTATTTAGAGAAATTGCAAAGTGCAGTTGTGCAACAAAGAAAACGAAAAGGTTAAGGGATTTGAAAAATCATATGTGTGTTAAATAAAACTGACTACAATAAACTGATGCATGTGCTTTATTTGTATGTAAATTAAAATTAAAAATAAATTCAAAGAAAACATCCATGATATAAAGAGCTTTCTATTTCAAAGCATAAATTAGGTTGTGCATTTTATTTGAATAATAAAAATTAATTGGGCAAGCCAAATCAATCAGTCCTCCGATTTCAATAGAAATTGTTATACTTGTTACTGTATTGTAAGAAACCAAAAAATCGCTGGGTTTATAGGGGTAGATAATAGAGGGCCCACAATTTCCCCTATAATTCTCAAGTCATTACAATCTTGCTATATCAAAGCTCGTCGTGTATACAACGCAAAGTACAAAAATTAAATTACAACTACGTTTTCCATGATTAGAACTCATGGATAAACTTGCATTAAAAATTAATTCAGATAAAGAGTTGATTAAGAAGTCATGGAAATACCAATTCATAGTGAACACATTCACTTTTTTTGCTGGGTAACAAATTGCCCAAAAAAATAACTGTGGGAAAATTTACATCAATTGTATCGAAGACACGGGTGTTTTGAGATATAAAAAAACGTTACAAAGTTGGCCAAGTAATATAATTATGGCTTTTGGCGGAACAATTTCAATTTAATTAGTTCGGTAATATATCGCAGTGCAGTTGTAAATGTAAATCAGGCTGCTCCCTTCAATAGGATGTCTCAGAACTCGTCTAATACAAAATAGACTAATATTTACATACTGGACACATGCTTTCCCCCGAAGAATTTCTAATTAATAATACTTTAAAAAAGTTCTTTTCTTCATATTGCTTTATTTGTAATCTATTTTACAATAATAAGGAAATTGATTAAAAATGCTTAAAAAATATGTTATTAGATTTATTGCATTAGATTATAGAAATACTCACATCATCATTGTTTATGAAAGTCTTATTGTATTGTAAAAAACAAAAAAATCTCTATTCTATTTTCTCTCATACAAATAAAAATTTTGATTGCTTTTTATTTATTCTACGAAATTAGTTGAACAAATGAATATTTGTACTTTCAAAGGACAGAAGTACAAAACGAACATAAAGGAAAAATTTTTTAATTTCAAAATTAATACACATGATTGAATCATATAATTAAGTTCTGAAAATAAATCATTATAAGTTTTATTAAAATATTATATCAAGAAAAAGAGAAAAATAAATATAAATTTTGCCATTATTTCGTTTACAAGAAAATATTTGTGAAGAAAAAATTTGAAGGTCGACTGTAAGAAATACAAGGTGTGCCAACTTCGACTGACTGATTTGAAATGATTCTAACTTTTTCATTTCTACAGTACTTACTTTTATTATTATACTTTTTTTTTACTGAAAGTGTCATTTTTAGCCGATAACAGCACCAGCCATAATTCCACAAAAAACTGTGCATTTGAGAGGGTGTTATTGTCGATAAAGCACTGCTCTAAGATTTCTGGTAACCTAAATTCATCAGTTCGGTTATTGCCATATCCATCTAAATGAAAATGTGCTTCATGGCTCATTATCAGATTGTTCAAAACGTTCTAATCGCAGCCAATCTCGCGAACAGTTTTTATTTTTTAAAAAAAAAAAGATAAAAAGAAAAATCTAAAAATAGAAATATGTGTGTGTTATAAAAAAGTAAACTCATGGATTGTTATGTTTTTGGTATTTTGGTTTTGTGTTTGGTATTCAACTTCAATTCTCGATTGATTAGTTGAATTTTAAACATATAGATCTTGGGGTTGTATTCAAAAATTAGGAAAAATCCACTGATGAGCTAAGTAAGCATTAGCGAAATAGTACTATATTGATATGCTTTCCTCCTCAGTTATTGAGTTTGCTTTTTTAAAAAAATACCTTATGAAAATATCATAAAGTATGTAGTAATAAATTTGACATATATTTTTTAAGGGAAAAAGCACAATTTTAAAATTAGAATCATATATAAAGAGACATTCCCAAAATAAATTCCGTTAATATATATTCATTATAGTTCAAAATTAGCAATACTTATGACAGCAGCGTGTTTGTCTCGTGAAAGGTCTACGCAACGACTTAGACGTCCATGCACCGATGTATTTATGACATTTGGAAAGAAATATTGATTCTTTTCGCAGATTATCTTTCAAGGGTTAAGTTAAATAACAGAGTGAACTGTATTTGTAACAATTTAAAAGCCAAAGCAAAAAGTTCAATAAAATTAAACACATGTAGCATGTGTAGTTCGTTTGCATGAAGCACGCAATATTTAATAAATAATTATTTAAAACACTTTAGATGAGATTCCGCAAGACTTCCTAGAACTGGCAACAGGCAACAACTACCCACAGCAGCAACTACGGCAACAGCATCACAGGCGGCTAAGCTTAAAATTTTAAAGTCGAAGAAAAAAATTAAAAAAAAAAAGTCTGTATTTGTAACAAAGGTAGGCTTTAATCATCATTGCCAAGACTGCATGCAATGTATTAGTCATTTTCATATTTTAGCATTTTAGAATTCCATTCTTTGCTTATGGAAGAATCAATGATAACATTTCCTGTAAGAAATGATGCGAAAACCAAGAATAATGAATGATCTCAATCAAACGCTGTACACTGAACGGTATGTGCACGAATACTCGTATGCATGTATGTACGTATGTAGGTATGTTTATGTGACTGGTGTTGCAACATCAAGCATGTAATTGTCTTGTATGCATAAAAAGTGTGGCTCTTGTGAAAACAAGTTATATAAACGACAACTACTTGTGGTGATTAAATGCATGACTTCAGC
Source organism: Dexiosoma caninum (assembly GCA_963924685.1). Taxonomy (NCBI): domain Eukaryota; kingdom Metazoa; phylum Arthropoda; class Insecta; order Diptera; family Tachinidae; genus Dexiosoma; species Dexiosoma caninum. The sequence goes on from OZ004725.1 coordinate 92,774,702, forward strand.
TCGTTATTTTTTCTTATTCCCACTTTTTTCGGTAATATTGCATTGAAATCAACAGCATCTAATGCCACAGCTCATGGCCAAAACAATATGAAAATAACAAGAATGTTCAATAGCTGGATTGCACACACGCACCCTTTATGCTGTACCTTTAAAGCTAATGACTACCGAAAGCAATTTCATTTAGATTTATTGCAACTTACACTTGAATACATCAAAGCAGAAATAGAAAGAAAACAAAAACAAGAGAAGAAATAACCTGAGTACCATCAACGCCGCACAACATTTGTCACAATTGACTGCTGAAGCACTCTAGACCAAATGGTTGCTATTGGTTTCGCAAGAAACAACAACCACTACAGTCCCTCATTTAAAATAGATTTCAACCTGCTTGTCTGCTATAATATTGAACAACTACTGCAGGAACTTTAATAAGTTATTTGCCTCAACTGTAACAAGATTTTTCATCGATATACACTGCAAACAGCCACATAAGCAACAATAAAAACAACTCCGCCAAATAAATCGACCATACTTCAATTAATAAAAATCACTAGTTGGTCGTTTGCATAATTAAACATCCTACGGCCTAATTCTCCTCGCTTTAAAATGTTTGTATATAAAAATTCGCATTCCCGTGCAACTAACGCAAGTGACATTTTAAATTTATTTTAAAAGACGATCATACATTCTATAGAAATTAATCCGTTCGTAGTTTCTATGCAGGAAAGTTAAAATATGAAAGTGCTATATCTCATTATTTAAATATCCAAGTTTTTCTTAAAACTTGTTTTTTAACCTTTTTTTATTATAATAATTTTTTTTAATATAATAATATAAAATATAATAATAATTTTAAAAATAAAAATTTCCTGAAGATGTTAACCGAAGGTTTACAAAATATCGAGATTATATAAAAATAAGAAATAAAAAACCTTAAAGCTTAATTAAATAGATTCTTCAAATATCCAAGTTTTTGTTTGGTTATTGATGAACCGTGATTTTAACAACGTCATCTATATTCTTTGCTTTATTTTATTATTATTATTATTATTATTACGCCAGAAAGCACCTCGACCAAGAATATCTATTGTGAAAAGCCCCTAAGGAATATGAGCACTATTAGGAGTGATCCACAACTTATGTGGCCACCCGCGAAAAAACTTGTTCAGAGACATCGTTGTCACTTTCATTGATATTGTTGTACCTCACACCATACATGCCTGTCAAGTACCCCGTCAAAAGCTTAAGTCAGGTCTATTAAGCGAAAGCAGCCTATTTGAGATTGCAATATTCGGGATCAGGTCTGACGCTGGCCGGCACAATCATACCAGTGAGCAGAGTATCTTCTTTCCTCCCAGTTTATAAGAAATTAATTTCTCTGGAATTTCTTAAGTACACTGAATTACTCGGGGCTAATTAGAAGCAAATGTTTTCCACTTTTTGCCATATATTTACCTTCCGCCATATTATTACCTTCATCTTCATTCACCAGCTTGGATCCATCTGTATACTATACCGGAGTTTCCGGCTCAAAATTTATACAGTTGGTTCTCCGGTTCTCACGGAAGCTTCATATTATAATTAAAGGTTAGTTTATCTTGCACAGCTTTATACTTTTATTACAATTAGGAAAAAAAACTTCGTGGGAAAGATTTAATCAAAATAGAGACTTCGTTTTATGTGGCAAGTGTAATAGAAATCAACAAGATTTTGCTGGCATTATCGTTTTTACTAGATTCCAATTCAATGTAAGCACAGTATGAATAAAATAAGTTAATAATCATCTAACTGGTGATTTTGCTGTCAAGCTACCTCGGAGATTGTACATTTTCAAAAATTTTCAAATATTATTGATATATTATTTATAATAATGTAATCTTAAGTAAAACATATAATAATACGCTTCTTTAAATTGATTTGTTTGTTTAATTTCTAGAACTCCCAATAAAAAAATTTGCATACTTGGCGGTTAATTCACAATGAATGACGTTGTTAATGGTCCTGAGAAAAAGTTCTCTAAATTTTTAAGAAATTCCATTTATTTCTTGGTTTTTAATAAGCATTTTTATTTACTCGTATGTATTATGTATTTATTTACTTATATTCAAGGCATACTTTTTTTACATTTAAGATCATATTTTGTCCAAATTCCTTTCGAAAAATTTTTTGTTACAAAAACATATTTTCATATTTGAAAAATAATTTGTCTCAAATTCAGCAAAAGTACCTAATTTTATTTTCAAATAATGTATGTTTAAAAATCAGCCCCATATGCCTAAATCTGTAATATAAAGCATACCAGTCAAATAAAAATATTTGAAAAGAAAATTTAATAAAAAAATTCTTATTTACTGTTCTTAAGATTTTTTTTTTAATAAATGTATTAAACACAAATATAATATTGAATATATGCATTTAACATACGTTTTTATTAAGAAATAATGTCTTAAATGGAATACATATATAAATCTAAAGGGGAAAATTAGACAGAATTTGTTTGTTTAAAAGTTCTAAACATATTTTCTTCAGGACTCAACAAAATGCTGAAAACCAAGAACTGTGTAATATTAAGTCGATACTGTTTGGTAAAGTTCAGCCTACTGTTACTCGTATCTACCTACTTTTCAATAAAAGTGGTTTAGAATAAAGCTAGAAAAACTTGTGAAATGTCACTTAAGACATTTAGTCATTTAAGCGTCTCAATATGCATAAACTCTTGAAGTAACTAAAGCCAGATTTAACATTGTTTTTCTTCTTTTATTTTTAAAAAGGTGTGAACACAACAATTACTTTATACATTTAAATGCAAGCAATATATGCATGGACTTAAAATATTGAGCTACATGATTTATACTTTTGTCATTTTTAGCAAAGGAAAAACTAGTTTTAAGAGAGAAAGAATATAATTTTCATTTAAATATTTTAGTATGTGCGATTAATTTATCAATATTGGTAGCATAGCTTATCTAAATTCATATTAAATTCATTGGTATTTGTTAACGGAATTTATACAATTTATTCGGTGACTATATGAACGATTAGCTTTAGTCGACTTAAGCACTTATTTTATGTTAATGTAAATAACGTGTTCAATTTAAATAAAACATTTATTAACAACGCCTATATAAAATTTCTATTTCTATATTTCATATAGTGGATTTCTACACCAATCCAATGAAATATGTCATTAATAGTCACCCAAAGATGCCCTTCATTGGATCTATGGAAAATGCTTCATTACATTTATGAACATCATTTGGATGTGAGTTTCATAAATATAATGAAACTGTTTGGTTTAACGAAACATTTTCATACACAAAAAGTAAATGTTGATATAACTATGTTGTCTCATCACATTAACGAAATTGAGTCATATATGAAATAATATTATTATAATAATTGCAATGAAATGAATGATTAAATAAATACAATAAAATATTCTTCATATAAAATAACAAATTTTTTACATATGTATGTATGTATGGTTAAGTTAGTGTATTTGTACATTTCGTCGGTGTTTATGCCAATTCATCAGTAGACCTTCAACCAAATTTCTTGAAAACTTAAAAAATCCCTAAAAATCTTTGAGAATGACATACAAACAGAAAAAGCTAAGTAAGAACGAAAATGTACATATAGTCCAGCTTAAGGATACAACATACGTACATACATATGTAAATAAATTTAAGTTTTTATATGATAAATATTTCGTTGCATTTGTGATACTTTAATTTGTATTTATTAAATATCATAAAATTACAAATTGAAAACATTTTTAAGCAAAATAACTGAAACTTCAATTAGCTTTAGTATGCTTTAAGTAGAAGGTAAATTTTAAGCTTACTTATATTTCATCATAATTTTATTAAAAATAAAACCCGCTTAAGGTATGAAAATGATATAGTGAACTATGAAAAAATTATGAAGACCAGAGATTTCAAGGTTTCATGTATCTAATTTAATTGTCCATTGTATTAATGAAAAAGTTCATTATTATAATGAAGAATATTTAATGAAACCATTTCATTATATTAATGAAGGATTTTTTTTCAGTGTATGTACTTGATGCATTGCATTATGTAGTTTATTTTTGAATACACATTCTAGTAACTGGTTAAAAATAAAAAATTATTTAAAGTTATAATTTACTTTCTGACATCATCTAAGAAAAAAAAAACAAAAAAATTCAAGAACACCACTACAAGGAAAAATACAAATTGTTTGTATTTTAAGACTCATTGAACTTGTTAGTTTCATTTTATAAAATGTCTAATTAAAATTATATTTACTGACTGCCTAATTATTTTCTAAAGCATCTGTTAAAATAATACATTTACTTTATAAAAAGCCGCTAAGAGCACTAACAGTATTTTACAAAGGAGAACGAAGCATTAATTCAGCCACTATTTTCTTCAAAGTAGTCGCAAGCTGAATATGCATTTCGTTTATGCAATAAATTGTATACAATAGGAAATTTATCTTATCTGCTTCACAAAACAGACACAGAAAATGTAATTGATGTATTTTATTGAAACTTATTTAAAAGTGTTCACCAGTAATTGTATTATTGCAAGTACGCTCAAATAAAACAAAAATACTGTACAATATAATTGCGCATGTAAGGAAAAATTTAATCAGCTTATATACAGACACAATAACAAAAGAAAATTAAGTAAAGCAAAAATATCATTTATAAGTATTTATTTTAATTGAATACTATGGGCTTTGTATTCGTAAAGACTATTTATGGCTGCATCTTCGTCTCACTGTATTATAGTGTATTTAAAAGAAGCACAGCATTTTACAAACGTACAAAGAAAGGCTGGAAGTTGTAATATGTGAATGGTCTTCAATGTAAAAAATATTTTTCTTCATTTTAAAAGAAGCTGCTTCACAGTTTTTTGAATTCTTGTATAAAAGGTAGGGTCGTTATGAGGACTAATCCAAAGAAAATTTCCAGAGAGAAACAATGATGTTTGAAGTAGTAAGCACGTTGATTACGAAGCCAAATGGCATTTGTTCGAGCCCAGTTCGGAAAAAGTCGAAAAAAACAGTTCATATTTTTTTCTGATGGGCATTAGTGGGTCTTTGTGTCAGTTGTTGTCGGGAGGTTTCAGTGTTGAAGGCACAGTCGCTGCTCACTGAACAGTACCTTCTTCAAGTAATACCTCCCTAGAGGCACATCAGAGTGCCCTACTTTGTCGGTATAGTGTAGAACCAGCGATGTAAAATAATTAATAAAATAAACCTTTAAAATTGCCTTGCCTTTAAAGGCACTGCAACACGAACAAACATAACCACAAAAAAAAAGAACCTGAAGCAAAAAAGAAATACCTTTCGGTTGAGAAGTTTGCACGTTCGCTCTGCAACCACAAAGACAGCGTTTAAACATCCTGTCTGATGTGCCCATGCCAACAGCGCCTTGCTTCATCGGTATTTCAGGAATAAAAAATGTTGACGGATTAAATAATGAATAAAATTAGCTACCGTTTAGCTTAAACAATTAATGCAAAAGGACAAACCCAAGTGAGTCGCCTGAATAATTGTAGCTACTCTTTGAAGATAATCTAACCCCTCCTTTCAAACCAGCAAAACTACAAAGTAGTTCCTCTGATTTGTCTCTACTGTTTCTTATTTGTAGAATTACATTTATAATACCATAAATTTTTCCCTTTCCTGTATTTATTAGGTCGCACCTTTATTTACTTATTCGCCCATTTTGTATGTAAATCATGATTTATTATAATCAATTTTAATTCAAAGCTATTACCGCATTGATTTTCGAAGAAAGACAAAAATTTCTATACCATCACATAGAAACTAGAACAAGCGTACAACAAAGCAATAAAAAGGATAAAATAGAGCAAAAAAGAATTATTTCTAGTATAAGGAAATGTTATAACGAATAAAAAAAATAATAATAATAAAGAATCCAATTTAACTTCGAGGCATATGAAATAATTTAACTTTTTATTTGGCTTCCAATTTTTTATTTTTATTTTCTTATTGAACTTCTATAGCGTTTGTAAAATTTGTTTTTCTGCTTTTTGACTTTTTGTTTAAAAAAACAAATATTGCCCAGATGTGCTTTCAATTCTAATAAAAGGTTTTTAAAGGTGTAGAAGAATAAGACTCTTTCATCCATTTTCATTTCAAATACAGTGAGAGAAAAAATGTTCTCCGTGTTAGGCTTTCTTTAGTGGCATAAAAAATTATTTCAGAACTATAAAACTTTAGAGTGTTTTATCTTGATTGGTACCCCTAGATACTGACGAACGTATATACCAAAAAAAATTTCTATCATTCATTTAATCGAAAACTTAAAATCATTTCAATTACCCTCTAATTAATCAATTATTTTCAGGTTCAAAAAACAAACCAATTAAATTTTTTTATTCGTAGAGGTTACATTTCTCAACACAAATTTAGAAATTGAATCAACAATTTTCGTTATTTGTTGAACTGTTTTTTATACAAGATTTTTTATACAAGGTTTATAAAAAAATATATACAGATTATATATATTTATACAAGAAATTATATAGAACAGCTAAACCATATAACAAACAAAGATAAATAATCGTGATGAATTTTGACTAAAGTCGAATAATTGAAAGAATTTATTCAGAATTTTAACAACAACAACCTTTGCCATTAAAGGAATAGAGATAATTTAATCAAATTATTTGTTAAATGACAAAAATGTTGTTGATTAAGAATTTGATTGAATTGAAAACAAAAAATATTAGAACGGAAGATTTCTTTCACTGTATGTGTAGTCTATATATATGTATGTACAAATATATCTATGTATGTATGTAGGTAAATATATGTACTACCTAAGAGATTATGTGTGTCAAATAAGTTGTTTTAATTTGAGCGTATTGGTTGAGGAAGTTAAGTTCAATGGGGACGAAAATACAGTGTCCTTCAAAACAATAAAGAGTTCTGTGAAATATTAAATTACATGCATTTTTTATGTTTAATTGTGTTTCTTTTATCGGCTAATATGGAATGTGTTTCAATGGAATTTCTACCTAAAATTAAATAATTAAATTAGAGTAGCTTAGCAAACAACAAATAGAAATTAATAAATTGAATTAGTTTTCGCTCATGTCGAATAAAACAAATAAAAATAAATAAGAAACATTTTTCCTGTCTATCAGCTTACGTATCATTATCACTCTTTAGATCTATGACAATATGAGGGAGTGGACAAAATAGACTTAAGCACTTAAGTTCTGTATAAATTTAATGTAAATAATATATAGAAATAAAATTACAAAAAGATAAATTTTTTTTGGCAGCAATGCGACTATACGCCCATTAAATCTATCAGCAAAACAAAGTCAAATAGTTGTTAAGCAATACTGGTGTCATAATAAAGGGAAGACTCTGTAGAATTTTATAAAAATATTTACTTTGCAAAAATAAGAAAAATAAAATAAAAAAATAAAAAAAATAAAGAAAAAAGTGGTTTGAAAAAATTTTCTTCCATATTCATGGAAGTTTTCAAAAATTTTATGGAGATATGAGTGTTAACATGTTATTAAATATACAGTTTTAAGACATATGTAGAACATCATATACGAGTATTTCTTGGATGGTTAATTTAAACTATCATCTAGTCTAGTCATCACTAAACCTTCAACCGAATTTTTTAAAATCGCACATGTTTATATAAAAACTTCTAAAATATGTTCCAGACTTAAGCCCAATGTACTGGGTGAATTTGTTTTCATGAATTTGATTTCTATATTGCTTTGGAAGTCACTTCCGAGAATGTCTTTCATTTATACCGTGAATTGTAATTCAAGGAAATTTTTATTTCGGGGTTTATTTTTTTAACGTACTATCGCTTAACCTTCTTTACTTGCTCCCTCTTATAAGCTAATGGTGAGTAGCTAGCGAGTGGGCTCTGCAAACAGAAGTACCCGGGTTCTATTTCCAGCCCGGTCAATTAAAAAAATGTTTTCTCCGAGTTTTCTGTGCTACAGCACCCTCCTTCGACGTTATTTACACAATTAAACGTTGGCGAGATAAAAGAAAATAGATCCTCTTAGCTTCAAAATAATGCGTAAAAATTAATATCAAACAAGCCTAAACCTCGCTTTATAATTAACACGCAACTGCAGAGTTGTGCAAGAATTAATTTTCTACAATATCCCAATCGCTATCTAGTTCCAGTGCAACGCATGGCATATGTAGGGAATTTCCCCTGAGCACTTGTTCTAGATAAAAAAAAGTACTAATCAGTGTAAATAGAAATATGTAAAAAAAAACACCAGGAAAATAAAAAGTAAATTTTTCTCTAACCGCTTTTCTTCTCTACCCAGTTCACAAATAAAAAAAAACTTCATAAATTTTAATCACAAAATTTATTCATCATATAAATTCGGCCTTATACTAGCTGAACCATACAACAAGTACATATAAGCAATCGTAATTCATTCTGACTCCCGTTGAATAAATATTTTTTTTTTTGCTTTTTATCTGGGACCAGCACTCAGAAGATGACCCCTACACATGCAAAGCATTGTGGTGGAACTATAGGAAAGCGTTAGTTAGAGAAATGACTGGTGAAGCTTAATTAATTAATATTATTTAAAATATATAATTAATAAATATAAAATAGAATAAATAATACTTTCATAATTGGGCATTAGAACTGTGGCATGGACATAACTTGCACACAGACTTGAAAATTACAGCTTTTGAAGTAATACTGAGACCCATTTCCACAATTCTATTTTGGGCATGTAAATTTATTAAAAATAAAAACTATTACGGGGCACATCGAAGAGCAGTATTAAATATAGCAACTGAAAGTGCAATGGATCAGGAGAATATAAGCAAAGTAGATATTTAAACCACTAAAAATGACATTTGATCTTTCATAAACTTCATTAATTGATAAAAAAAAACTTTTAATAGTATATTTCTTAGATTATTAACACAAAAATCTTCTAGAATTTTTTGCTTAAAGGATTAAGAATATTTTAAATCACTGATTAACTATAGGATTCCTACAAACAACAGATGGTTAGAATTATGTTTGTTTTAAACACTAAAGAGAATTGTTCAATAAAGCTGTGCGATATTTGAGTATTTCGAGATAAACTTTTTTTCTTGGACCTCTGCTCAGGGGATATTTTCTACATATGCAATACATTGCACTGGAACTACATAGAGAGAGAGAGCGATATAGGAAGGTAAAACTTAATTTACAATTCTGCAGTTGCGTGTTAACTATAAAGCAAAGTTGCTGCGTCTCTGATGTTAATTTCGACACATTTCTTTTGAAGCTAAGGGCTGCCATTTTATTTATTATTTTATCTTGCCGACGTTTTACACACAGAAAAATCAAAGAAAATTTTTGACTTTGGCCGGCCCGGCCCAGCCCGAAAATCAATACCGGCTCCTTCTGTTTGCATAGCCAACACGCTACCTAGTCAGTCATCAGCAGGTAATTTGATGTAGTCTAAAAATCAAACAAGTATGTAAAGATTTCACATAAGTACTTTTAGAACAATTTGGCTCTTTCGAATATATTTTATTATTCACAGTTTATTGTGATTGCACGATTATTTGAATGGCTTAGAATACGCGTATGATAATCCTTTTCATTCCTTTTTTCCATACGACAACTTTTACAATAACAATTCTTTCTGTGCTATGTTTCTTTCCTTTTTGTTGCTTCGCTTCTTAAAAATTTTTCTTTTACTTATTTTTTTTTTTTTAATTTAAGACAACGTTAGTTTGAGACCGTATGCGTTTTGCAAAATTTGTATATGTATTAAATTTAAAGCTCAATGGAACGATGTCCTTATGGTAAAAATCCATTACCGTAATACGTGTTTTATCAAATAACACTGCACAGTGGAAGAATTGTTAGTATTAAGAAGTCCTATTATATGCCAGAAATACATTTTAGACATTTTGAAGATGGTTTTTGAAATGTAAAATATGTGTCTCAAGAAGACATTTAGGCGATTTAAATTTAAACATAAATAAAGGTCAAATCCTTTTGCACAGCGCGAGATAAAATTTGCCACTGTGCAGCCACTACGGCATTGAAAACGATAATGAAAATAAAAGAAAACGAAATGTTGATCTACGTTCAGATGTTTGTATGCATTAAAAATTGTTTGGTGTCATGAAACAAAAAGACCAAAGAAAAAAACGAAAAACAGGGAGACAAGTGTTAAAAGAAGAAGGTATACAGAGAAAAAAATTGGCAATAGAAAGAAAGAAAAATTTGAATATACCAATGAATACCAAACCAATGGATTCGTTGAATTGTGAAACGTTTTCTTTAATTTTTAGGTGATTCTTTGGTTTTAGTGCCCTGAACGTTTGCTTTCTTCTATTCAGTTGGTGCCGACTTCACATTCTGTGTCTTAAGATTCATGAAAAGAAACTTAACGAAGATTTATGAACATTAAATGTGCTGCATGGTTCTTTTCAAACCTTATTTCCTGTTCCTTTTATTTAGATGTGTGTTTGCTTGTGCGTTTCCTTACACTTGTCCCATTGTTAAAGTTATTTGCATTTTGTATGATTTTCAATTAATGACTTTTTTTTGCTTTTTTTTTTGGCCTGCGAAATGTTTCAACATCCCAGATTTTTTCCGAAGAGTAATTAATTAAATGAGGGAGAAAATATTTCAAAGATTAACAGTTATAAAATATTAAAATAAAATGAAGTGTGACTTGCTTTTTCAAACACCTCTAAAGTGTAAAAAAGAAAAACAACAAAAATTTTAGACAATAAATTGAAGCCTTCATTCTCAGAGTTTCAGTAAATTTTTTTTATGTTAAACTCTTTACTTGCTACATTCATGTGCATTAAGTATAGGGATGGCAAAAAAGGTTTCACATAAAACAGTTCTGATAATAAAAACTATATATTTTTTAAACAAGTGCAATAATATACAATACTATTGCATTGTAAGTAAATATGTCCATTATGTTGTTTGGAGTAGTTAACGCGTTAACTGTGTAGCGCGAGAATAGTGTGTTCAAAAGCTATGCAAACCCACAAATATGTTTGTGTAGTGCATTATTGTCTATGCACATCTACCCCATATCGCTCTGCTTTGTTAGTAATTGGATCATAAATATTTTGACGTAGTAAAATAGTGGCCTATATGGCTATACGTTAAGTAAAAAATTAATGCGTCAACTTAGCACCAGAGAAGCTACTACTTTGATTACACACAATATCATCATTAATACCATCTTAAATTTATATATGTATATAAAATAATTGACAACTTTGAGTTATTGAGTGGACCGAAAAAACTATAACCGAGCAAAGTATTGAATAAGACCCTCGTCATTCAAATGGTGCCGTTTTCAGCCCTGTACTCAGAGGCGTATATTATATTGGGTAGCGGATGGCCTCTTAGACGATTTTTATTTATGAAGACACACCAATACCGATATATTATGCTGATCAGGAGATTTATTAACATTAATTTTTTATATATTATGTAGACGTTCCAAAAGTTTTATCCGTATTCTGCAACTAATGTAAAAAAAGAAAGCGATATGAACATACTATGAAACTTATTTTATCGGTGTTCCCAACTCGGCGATTTTATTTCTATTTACAGTGCTTTTTTTTTGGAGCAAGTCAAATAACAGTATTTAAATTCTTATATGTTTCATCCTACCTTTGCTTGAATAAAATATCTGCTTGGCAATACAATTAGTTCTAGCGCTACTTATATTGAATGTATTGATTTTCAGGCTTTTTTTTACGATTTGTGGGACTGGTACTTTTGAAGCAATTAATACAAATTCCCCCAAACAAGAGGATTTTCCAAAATAAATAAACAAACCCTCAAGTCAAGTCAAATTGGCGACTACTTCCTAGTTTTCAATTTCTAATTCCAGAGAGTGACAATGGGTGGAGTGAATAAAAAGGTAGTTAAAGCTTTTACTACAAAATTTGAAGTTAAAGCTAATATTCAGGTGAATAAAAATTTCTGTGAAAGCTAGTACTTTTTACTTACTAGTAAAAGCTAGTTTTTCCAGCGTTGACTTGAAAAAGGTGTGAATAAAAACTAGTGAACACTTAAAATTACTAGTTTATGCTTTGATTTTTTTAAGCAAGTGATTGAGATGCTGGAAGTTTCTGTTTTAAGACTTAAAAAGTTAAGTGTATTTTTGTGTATATAAATTCAAATATTACTATGGCTGCTTTTATGAACATACGTCAAAGGAAAGAATACCGCAAGCGGATGCATTCTCACCCTGCCGATTATTTCAATTTATATAGATTTCGGAAAGAAAACGTAAAGTGGTGAGCAGAACATTTTTTGTTTTCACTAAAGGCACCTGTGACTTTTTAAATAAAACTTGGTAATTTTTTAATATTTCAAAAAACATCTTATTTCCTTTATCAGCCATCATAAAATAATAAATCATTGCGACATTGCCACTATGTTTTTCTTATGATATATTTCATAAATTTCTGCAGAAGTCTCTACCAGTATTTAAAATTAAAAAAAGTGGTAACTCATGAGCGATTTTTGCCAGCTGATTTAATATACACATTTACCAGCTTTTGCTAGTAATTTCCCAGCACTAGCTATGTAGCATTAGCTAAGAGTTATTCACACCAATCGTAGCATAAGCTTTTCCGCATAGCTAGTACTGAACACTGAAAGCTAGTGCTAGTACTTAACACTTTGTAGCATAAGCTACTTTTTTATTCACTCCACCCAAAAGTCCTGAGTTCGATTCTAGTTTTAGAGTGAGTCATTAAATCACTTCGCATTGAATTGATGTGCATTAGTGTGACTTTGTGTCAGTTGTGGTTGGCATGTTTCGAATGTGACGAAGGCATAGTCACTGGTTGGTTACTGAACAGCCCCGGTCTCAGCTGATACTAATCCACAAATAACATCAAGGTCCTCCTACATCGGTATTGTGTAGCATCATCGGCGAAGTAAAATCATAAAAAAAACAGCTTAAAAAATTTAATGCGTTTCCTTGATATCAGAGATTCTGAAACATCTGCCAGATTATAAAAATAATGAAGCCTCCTTCTATCTACTCCTTCTTCATCTGTAATCTCTATCACTATTCCTATCCTAGAAGTTAACGCGTAGTAGTAGGAAAGCATTGCCAGAGTGTTACTTCTCTTTAAATAAAAATGTATGGCCGTATTGTTAACAACAAAAGTAACACCAACATTTTAGCAGAACATTTTAAGAAACTTAACAACACTATTTAATTAAATTTATCATTTTGTTATACTTTCTGTAGTTTATATTTCTTGTAGTAGTCAATATTTTATAAAATAATCAAGACCTTTGCAATACATGTACGTAAGTACGAAAGTATAGAGTTTCTATTCTCTTAACATTTAAACGAAATGAATAGACAATTAATTAATTAATTAAAAATTTCTCAAGCTAATATTGAAATATGTCGATACAAATTTCCTTCTTAAGTACATACATGTATTATATTTCATCTAATAGTTTACATAACTAATGAAATTAATAGAGTTTCCAGTCTAATGAATATCTTTGCATTTACAAAAACAAGTTTATTTACAATTTTGGTTACAACACAACCTTAAATCGTTAGTTATACATTCTATGTACTCGTATACCGTATCGGTTGGTTTACTGCTTTCTAAAATCTTGATACAATTAGTTTTTTATTTATTTATTTTGGTTTTTTTTTGTGGATTCTTGACTATTTATCTTCTTACCAAGACAGTGCTTGCATCTCGAGCAATAAATTCTTATTTAACTATAACAAACAAGAACCCTCAAGTCAATTAATAATTACTGTGATTTCTTAAGCAACTGCTGCAGAAAAAAGTGATTTTAGATTTACAAGTAGATTTCATCCTTTTTCAAGTTAGTTACATGTGTACTGTATGTTGTGTTGGAATATGTGCGAGTAAGTGTGTTTATTTGTTAAAAACAACAAGTATGTAGAAGTGTGTACATGTAATTTATGAATAGGTGACACTGTTCAAGGCCGTACTACAGTAACCTTAACTTGTTACTGGAAAAGCCTAAAAAAATTTTTTGATATCTCTTTGCAAGACCGTGGGCTAATTCGACTATTGTTTTGGGATTAATTCGCAGACTTTTGAAAATGTTACCAATGAAAAGAACAACAAGCGGTAGCAGAAAATATGTGGTAAAAAAAACAGTTACTTAATTATTTAACACATATGCCTATAGATATTCAGTCTATTATTATCTATTATTGACAGTATTTAAACCAATAAAAACAAATAAAAATATTTTGGTGAGACCATTGTCATTTAGCTTAATGAGTTACACAATCATGCAACCATTCTGTAATTATTGCATTATGAAATAATTTAGTTGTATCTTGTTCGCCCTCAAAGCAAGAATTAGCTAAGAATTTATTTTTTATTTAATTTATATGTAAAATTTTATAAAAACCTTAAAAATGTAAATAATTATTTGATAAATTGCAATAATTGGTATTATTTATTAAGGAAATTTAGAAGTAGTAATATGATTTATTATAAGTTTAATTTGTGCCAGCAACTGCGGTTATACAAATTATATAAATAAATTTTTTTTTAAAAAGTTTAATAAAATTTATAATATTTAATAAATTTATTTATTAAGTAAAATTTTAAATTTTTAAATTATAAATAGAATAAAAATTTAAACTTTTAAATTTTATTTAATAAACTAGGATTAGATACCCTACTATAAGTGTTTATATTAATATATAAATATAATTAATTAGTAGTAATAGATAAAGTCTTTAAACTAAAAACAGTATTTTTTTCTAATCAGAGGAATTTGTTTTTTAATCGATAATCCACGATGAATCTTACTTAAAATTTTAATTTATATATCGTCGTTTTTAGAATATTTTTATAAAAAGTTAATTTTCAAAATGTTTATAAAAAAAAATTTCAGATCAAGGTGTAGTTAATATTTAAGTTAAAATGAATTACAATAAAATTATTTAAATGAATATAATTTAAAATAATTATTGAAAGTGAATTTGTTAGTAAAATTATATAGATTAATAATTTGATAAAAGTTCTAAAATGTGTACATATCGCCCGTCGCTTTTATTATTTTTTAAAATAAAATAAGTCGTAACATAGTAAATGTACTGGAAAGTGCATTTAGACAATTTAAAACTTATAGCAAGTATTTCATTTACATTGAAAAGAAATTTGTGCGATTCAATTTGGTTATCCGGAATATCATTGAAAAATTGCTAATAAACATTAATTTTTTTAATAATATGGACTGGATAAATACAATTTGACTCATGCGTAAGTGCAATTGATATAAAAGAAGAAAATTAATGATCAATTCTAAACATTGGGACCATTGATTAACCACGCATAAATACAAAACATACTGGCAGTGATCTCGCTCAATAATATATCAATAGAAATTTTAAGTACAATATAGCTTAAAAGCCAATCGGTATATGATTTTTTTCATATTTGTATACTTACGCAAACTAAAAAACATTGATTTTTTTTTTCTGGGACCAGCAATCAGTATATGACATACATATGCGATACATTGTGCTAGAACTAGAGGAAAGGGATAGAGAAATGGCTGATAGACTGAGAAATTACTATCTTACTCTCTTTTGTTTATGGCAGTGTTGAAGCGCCTCTGATGTCAAGGAGACGTTTTAAATTTTGAAGCCTCGTTTTGGTACCCTTTTTTAGTAATTATTTTACTTCACCGGTGTTACACAATACCAACGAAGGAGGTCGCTCTGATGTGCCTGAAAATTGGTATCAGCTGAAGCCGCTGCTGTTTAGTGACCATTGACTTCGCCACTGAAACCTTCCAATAACAACTGACACAAAGACACACTAATGCACATCACAAAAAATGAAACTGGGGTCGAACCCATATGTACATTGTACATATGTTAAAAAAAACACCCTATAAAATTTTAAGAAAAAAAAAACATAAATATTTTCAACTACGGGGATAATTGCCAAAAACAGCTTTCAGAAAGCTCTCATGCTAAACAGCCAAAGCATCATTAAAAAATAGCTGTTGTCAGCCGTCATACTTAATATGGACATATAAGCGAAGGGGGCTACATGCTACCTTCGGTGATTAAGAATACGAATATGTACAACGTACATGGCGCAGCGGCTTGGCGGGTTCACTCCTGCCAGCGTGATAGGGAGGATGCTCGATTGCGACGACAATTGGGACGCTGTGGCATAATACGTAGGGTACGTTCGACGGAGATAAAGAGAGGGACCTTTATGCGTTGCTGCATAGCGGGGCACCCTCTGACGGCGACCAGGGGATACGGGCCGGGGCCATAGCAGACTTGGCGGACCCAGACGTGGGTGAGTAGGGTCCTGATTGGGACTTTGCTCTGGGCCTTCCCGAAGTAAAGCGGTCCCGGGAAGGAATCTACCCAGAGGAGGAGGAGGGAATTTTTTAGTAGTAAAACTACTCGACGCAGATGACGACGCTATCTGTAAGTGCGAAGGTATTTTCAACCCTACCTCACACGTCAAAAAAAAAACTGCATTAAACAACTTATAAAGTATAATTATAAAGCTCTGTGCTACTTATTAAAAATCCAAGTCATTGAGCGCTCCTTGTACTCTGATCAGACATGCATTTTTAAATGAGATAATTTTAGCATTTCAATTTTAGTGATCACAATTATTTAATTTAATGAATTTAGCTTTAGGCAATTTGCATTTCACAGCTTGAAAAACATAACGTTTTGAAATATAATTCGCAGATCAAGTGTTTTCCTGTTTGCTTTTTTTATTAACTGTTTTGTTATTTTGGCGCTACCATTGTACAGAATTCTTTCTTTTGACTGAACTAACTTATCAGTAAAAATATTTGTGAGAAGTTTTAAGTTTTACTCAAGATATATACTAAAGTTTACTCAAGATTTAATTGTTAATGCTCAATAATTTAATTTAGATTCTGTATGAAATATTGAGCTCAAAAGTGACGTTTATTGAAAAATCTCCATAAAGGTAGATGTCTGAACACCGTATTAGTCAATATCTTTTCAGCACAATTCCTGTTTAATAAAAAGTCAATTGCTGACTTCTCCAAATATGTGAATATTTTTCTGTATTTAAATCAAATATTAAATTTTATTACTTTGTTACATGAATATTTAAATGAACGATTTAACGTAGAACGAACAATATGATAATAAATACCTCTAACGTTTAAGTTACTTTATATGTTTATAAGAAGATTTGTTTCAATTTATTACAAATTTGTGAAAAATAATTGGAAATTAGTGAAAGAATTTTTGAAATAAAAAGAAATTTATGTAAAAAAAATCCCCTTAAAAATAATTATCAAATTTGTAGACTGTATGTACGCAACCTCCTTTACGAAATCAGTATCAGTAAATATTTTGTTTATAAACCACTGTCTTCTTGTCGTTTTGTCGTGTCTATTTTATGCATCGTAAATAAAATTTTACTTGTTTTATTTTCATTTTATTTATTTTTTTATTTGCAATTGTCTGGTGATATTTAGACTCCTGATACTAAGACTTATAAATAATTGAAAATCTGGTAATGTTCTACATTTGTAAGTAATTAATTTTTCATATTGGCAAATAAAGGGTGGTTAAATTTCAAGGGCCGATGTTGATTTTGAATAAAACACAAACTATTTAGGAAATTATTGTAATTTTATTTTATTATGATATATTGGTATTACTCAATTATGTATGGAACAAAATATCGGCCAAATGGGCGCCGCGACCACGGCAACAGTGAATGATCAATTTTCGAAGAAAATCATCTTCAGTGATGAGGCACATTTTCACCTCAGTGGATTCGTCAATAAACAGAATTGCCGCATTTGGGCGAATGAGAATCCAAGAGTGATTGTCGAAAAACCAATGCACCCACAAAGAGTGACTGTTTGGTGCGGTTTATGGGCTGGCGGCATCATCGGGCCGTATTTTTTCCAAAATGAGGCCGGTCAGGCAGTTACTGTGAATGGTGTTCGCTATCGTGAGATGATAACGAACTTTTTATGGCCCGAATTGGAAGATATGGATGTGGACGATATGTGGTTTCAGCAGGACGGTGCCACTTGCCACACAGCTAACGAAACAATGGCTCTTTTGCGCAACAAATTCAATGGCCGTGTTATCTCACGTAATGGCGATGTCAATTGGCCGCCAAGATCATGTGATTTGACACCGTTGGACTTTTTTCTTTGGGGTTATTTGAAAGAAAAGGTGTACGTCGATAAGCCAGCAACAATTCAAGAGCTAAAGGATGAGATAATTCGGCACATTAACGGCATAGAACCTCCATTATGCCTCAGGGTCATCGAAAATTTGGACCATCGGATCGAGGTGTGCCGCCGTGGTCGCGGCGCCCATTTTGCCGATATTTTGTTCCATACATAATTGAGTAATACCAATATATCATAATAAAATAAAGTTACAATAATTTCCTAAATAGTTTGTGTTTTATTCAAAATCAACATCGGCCCTTGAAATTTAACCACCCTTTACAAATGTATCTTATGAAATCTTAACCCTGCTGTTAGGTTTGGATCATTCTGTTAATTTTGTATTTCCTTTTTTGCTTTCACTGCCAAACGGCTCAACATATCAGCTTCAAACGTTGATTTTCGTGGTATTTCCATATTTTATTACTTATATGATTTTTGTGATTATCTGTGATGGAAAGGAAGATGAAAAAATAAAAAGTTACCAATATGCAGAACCATTTTGGTTCCTATATATGGACGGACAATTTCAAAAATCATTAAATTTTCTCGTAATTTGCATATAAATATGTCGAACAAGGAGGAACAAAAGTAATCACGGCATTATAAAACGCTATAACTTTTGCAAATGGCGCCAAATGTCAATTCGGTTCTGACATTTGTAAAGTAAACAAAACTGCAAACCAAGAATCGGTTTACTCCGCCAGAGCGCGGAACAATTGTTTGCATATTTTTGCGCCGATTGTGTTGGCGCAACGTGAAATTAGTCGCAGATTTCCTGGCGTTCCCAACCCACTGGACAAACACTGCGCCGTTTGGCCACAATGCCTTGAAGAGACTGGGACATCACGAGATATTCCTAAGGCTGGCCGGCCGCCGCGCAGCCGTTCTGCTAAGAATATCGCTGTTGCCCACGATGTCGTAGAAAAGCCCGGAACATCGACCAGACGACGTACCACGCAATTGGGCATTTATCCGGCGGTGCCTACGCAGAATTTTGGTGAAAGATTTGAAGATGTTCCTTTACAACGTGCAGCAAAAATCACGGCAAAAGAACATCGGGTGATGACTTCTACCCCACCTTGTATATAATGCATTTAATATCGCACATAGATTTGTAGCTGCTGCAGCTCCGTCGTTTACCAGCAGATGATAATTTCAAATTTCGGTACGAAACAGTTTGCAGAGTATTATCAAAAGTCGGAAAACACATATTAGTGCATTTGTTGTTTATTTAATACAAACAACATGAACCAATTCTTCTAAACTTAACAGCAGGGTTAAACAAAAAGCAAATACAGTCGTAGAAGGTAAATATTTTTAAGATAACTTAACCAAACAAGCTGGAAAATTATTTAAAAATATTTTATTTATTTTTTTAATTCAATTTCTGTACAGGTATATTTAATTTCAGATTTACAGAAGAAAAGGCAGACTTTATAAGTACAAATATTTGTACATACCGTATATAAGCTAAAGCAAAGTATAAATAATTTGTAATGTCGATATGTTGTATAACTATTGTAATTATAAATATTAATAATTTTGTTAGGCTGATAAGGTTGCTATTGACGCTGTGGTAGAACATTCCATTTATTTTTTACCATTCAAATCTTTATTTGTTTGCAATAAAGGTTATATTTTCACATACAATTTTAATCCTCACTAGCTCATTATAATATGAGAAAATTTTACCGTTTTTGTATCGCTCTTTGTTTTTTTTTATTAAGAGAAAAATTTGCCAGTAATTAATCTTGTTTGAAACAATTTTTTTCTCTCAAACACACCCAGATATAAAATCCCTTATTTTATACTTTGAGTTCAAATCGGAAAAAAAAAATATTAAACAAAATAAAGCAGAATGCTTATCCGTTTATTACGATGACGATGAGCAACAGGCTGGGAACACACCACCTAAACAGAAACTAGAATAAAGGCAAAAAATGCACACACATACATAAGAGC
Source organism: Dexiosoma caninum (assembly GCA_963924685.1). Taxonomy (NCBI): domain Eukaryota; kingdom Metazoa; phylum Arthropoda; class Insecta; order Diptera; family Tachinidae; genus Dexiosoma; species Dexiosoma caninum. The sequence continues at coordinate 92,794,914 of OZ004725.1, forward strand.
AAAAAGTTTTTCATTAATGAAAAAGTTTTGTCACATCAAAACCTAAATAAGCCAAATAAAAGTAACAGAAACATCAAACAAGCAACAATACCGACAAGCCACACTACTCCAATATAAAAGAAAGCCCCACAAATAAAAATTATATGGGAAAACAACGAATTGTAAATACACCTCAATTAAATCAAATATAAATATTTATTTATATAACGATTATTTATTTATTTATAATTATTTTTCATTTAAAAATACAAGCTGTAGGTCTAATATACTTTTTATTTTTTATATAATTTCATTTGATTAATTTCCTGTTTAAACATTTTTCAACACTATTGTAATATAAAATGAAAATTCTTTGTCAACTTGTATATTCTTCTTATTGTATTTTTGAATTGGTCTTCTACATTCGATGTGCCAGAATACATCTTATATATTTTATATATCTTATAGATTTTATTATATTTTATTATTTTAAGTATCTTATGTTATGTAGAATGATGGTTCACGATGAAATAACTTATGTAATTTGATGAAAAAATTTTTATTTTTGAGCGACTTCAAAAAAGGATGAAGTTCTCAATTCGACTATATTTTTTTTAGGTCTGTTACCTCACAACTCTTTACTGGGCGGATCGATTTCGATGATTTTTTTTTTTTGAAAGCTCGTGCTTACCGTGTGGTACCACTTTAGTGGCGGTGGCATTGAACGAAAACAGCTCCCCATTCTCAGAAGTTTTTACAGGGTGAAGTGATATCGTTGGATCGGGCGAATACACCCTCCCTAGGCAAAAATTTAACTTTTTTAATAGGTTAAAATACGTTAATTTAAAGTAGACATAAGAATAAAAATCTTAAAAACAGGAACGGAATGAAAAAATAAAAATTGTAAAAAAAAATTTTTTAAGAAAAAGTTAAACCGACTAAAAAAAAATGGAACTAAAAAGTAAAATATAATAAAATTTTAATTTTGTATTAGTTGGTATTGAATAGATTAATAGAATTACAGCTGGAATTCGTATAATAAAAAAGTCGAATAATTTATATTAATGAATTATTTATTTCTATTTGTTGTTCACTTTAGCTACTTTATATATACTACTTTTGATTATACAAATCGTTGTTGATAATTTTTTTTTTTCAAAAAAATCTTTGAGGATCATGAAGTATACAAAAATTATGCAAAAATTATTTTAAATAACAATAATTGTTTATTCGATTTGAATCTATTTAATTTTTTTTTTATTTTGAAGGAATTGAAAGAAACATTTAACATTATTACGGTTTTAAATCAAAACAAATGCAATTGATACTAATATGGGAATTTTGTTTGGTACTATTAATTGTTCACAGTTGAAAAGCAAATTAATTTCTTGCAAAGTTTATTTTATTATTTTCTATGTAACAAATTTTTATGAGAATTGATATGCACTTCATTTTTCTACTTTTATATTCTCGTGGAGTAGGGTACATAAAACTTTGTGATATCAAACATGCCACAACATGAAATTTTACAACATTTTCTACACATCCACCCATTATTCATTGAAAAACAGCGACTTACCCCAACATTTATCGAAAAATTCTCACATTCATCTTGTTCAATGTATATTAGGGTATAAAAAAATCAAGAGAAAAGAAGGAAAAACCAAAAACGACAACTTTAATAACTTTTACAATAATCCATTAAAAAGTGGTTTTGATGTTAAGGGGGAACATTTTGTAAACTTTTGCCTTTAGAAAATGTTTTTAAAATTTAGATAATTGCATAGAAAGGGTGTAGCGATGGATATCGAAGTTGTGAATTAAAATTATAAATTTTGATTGTCACAATAAATATTAAAAATTTTGTCTGTCATACAGCAAACAAAAGCGACATCACCCATGAAGATCTAATGACATTCTGTTGTTAATTACTTATTCATTTTAAATACATTATTTAATAATAAAATTGCACAACTGTACCTTTGTTTCTGTCATATATTGCTAGTAGCATTTGAGAATTTGTGATAGTGAAGCAGAATGATTTAATTAATAAATTATAACAAGAAGCAAATTATATTCGTATCACATGTGGCAGTGGAAGTATATGGATTGAAATCAAATAATTCGGATATTTATGATTATTGCAGATCAAAAATAGTGTAGTCGTTAATTTAATAACTGAGTTCGAAAATGTCGCGGATGTGTGTTAACACTCTGATTTACTTTGCTTTATTCGCAAAGTGTGCTGTTTAATTTATTATACGAAAGTGCATATTTGGTATAAGAGATCAATGTAATTTGGTACGTCGTAGAGGTGGCGCCAACGAGTCAAACTGTGAATTGTTATTGTTTTTTAACGCAATTAAAGTGCGGTTTTCTCAAAAATTAAAACGAAGTATTAAGCATGCCAAACTGTCGTCGGTAATAAAACTCCTTGCACACTCCTACAATTTACTTCTTCTTGAGTAGCCAGATCAAAATTTAATTGAAGCGGAGAATAACTCAGGTTTGACGGATAGTGAACATTTTGAGGAGACACATTATGTCCCGAAAAATGCATCGAACCCGAACTAAACTAAATTAATGATACAAGAACATTTATTGAATTCAAGGTCGCAGTAACACTTTTCAATTGCATCGAATATAAAAGTAAATTTTTATTGGAAAAAACATAGGTCACTGGTTACATACTATTCTATAGATGATTGCTGGATTGATGATGTGAATAAATTGATATTACAGCCAATATTTTCATCTTCATGTTACTGATGTAGTAGAAAGTGCTTAATCACATATTTTTATCATATCAATGACAAGAATCACGTAACTTTTAATAAATTTTTTTTGTTGTATCTTCCAAATAAAATTAACCAATAGGAAATCATCAAATATTCAAAAAGAATTGTTTTCGCCCTTCAAGTTCCAATCATAAACTTATATAGTCGCTGGTATATTAAAGCATTCATAGTACTAATATTTAAGAACTCTGCTATAAGGCATACTCGAAAATACAATATGAAGAATATGTTTAATTTGGATTTCAGGAGTTACTCGTGTAATTACTGTACGACTAATAAAAATTTAAATGAAATGCAAAATGTTGCCAAACAGTTTGTTAAAATATTTGTAGTACGCAATATATGAGTTACCCTATAATAGAATTACATACAGTAGGATTGGAAAATCTTTGACAGAAATTGAACTGGAGCAGATTGATTCCTAGTGGAAATAATAATGCTAGAAATTCCAAGAAAAATTTTGTGAAGTGTTATTATGTCACCTTGAAAATTTTTCTAAAATTACCACAATTTTGTGCGAAATTCTATTTATTTAATTCGATTGTAAAAACTGCTACATCACAGCCTCTCACTATTCGTAAAAAACTTAAAATCCCTTTATTCAATGTCAATCATAAAACAAAAATAATAGGCATCAGTTTCCATTATCTCTCTTTTTTATGAGAGATAGTTTTTAATCTTCAGTTGCTAGAAAATTTTAGCTGAACGAACGCGAATGCATCTTAGATTTCTTAAAGACAGTTTTTGTGTTAATATTGCTAATACCCCAATTGAGTGAAAAGAAAATATTTTTTGTGAAACATTTTCGTAAGCGAACCCTTTGTGAAATATATTGAATATCACCACTGCCTACATATGTTCACTGGATAATTTCTCGTGCGGAAGTTAATATAGAATTTCAATATTTAATATGTTCTCTTAGGGCAGGTGTTCACGAATACAGAGTTTAAAATTCTCTTGGACAGTAACGATTATTCTCTTATGCATATTCCTAAGCTCTGACGGGTTAAATAGATGATATTAATGACGTTACAACTATGTCTTTGTACTGACATATGAGAGTACTGATGACGTGATGGCATACAAAATTCGTATTATACTCAACTGGTGTTGAAAATTAATTGTTCTTTTTCCCCTTATTCTAATAAAAAATGTAATTTCTTTACAATATTGTGATAAATTAGCTGTGAACTTGAACGCGACAGAAAATTTTCATTAATTTGTATTAAAATTAAATTTAGATTTTTTAATATATTTATATATACTGCTTTAAATGTAAATAACTAGCATGTTGGATCTACAGAGGATAATGAACGTATGAGTGATATTTGCTAATTTTAATAAGTATACGCAACATTGCGTATATATTTACGCAGATTTCTGAATCAGTGAATGAGCAGATTTATAAAGAATGGAAATCATAATTAAAATTTTTCTCTCTCTGCTGTGGATACTATGGATCGTGGCATTGTACATAACACTACACGAATAACATAATACAAATAATAATAATAATAATTTGTTCTCAAACAAACTGTATTATTCTTGCTGAAATTATTTTTATTTTTATGTAGTAAAACTTTCTATTGATGTAATAATACTTTTACGAATGAAGCGAATAAAAAAACAGGAATCGAACAAAATCGGTTCCGAATTATAAATGATAGAATTCATATAATAGTTCACAGCTGTTACCGTCTATACGAGTAGATAGGCATAAAACACTATTTTCGGGAACTTTGTACTTTGGGACCACAACACCGAAATTATTCTTAATTAAAAGCAACATGTTGTTTAGCTTTAATTTTTATATTATAATTTTATTACATTATTTGCTTTAGACAACATTTAATTACGGCTATAGCTTCAATTAAATTTCTTTACTTTTTATTATTGAAAATAATCAATATGGCTTTTGTTAGTACAATTACTTTTTTATTTTATTTTCTTCAGATTGTTTGCAACAATTCCTCTTTGAATAAATCCACTAAACACTAATTTCGCGGTTGCTTTATTTAAATTCCTTTGTTCACACTTGCATTTGCAGCATACACAAATATAATTCTCGTGAGATTGTGCTGTGAAAACTCTTCCTTACAAACACATATGAATAGAATTGATAAATGCATGTATGTGGTTTTAATATTGCTTTGTTTAAAGGATTTATTAGTTTGTGGCCACACATATAAAATTTCACAAATACAATCAACGACTTTTTTCTGTTTTAACTTTAAACAAACAACGTTTGTTTATTGTTTTTTCTTCTTTCACAAAGTTGGCAAAAAGGCTTAACTCCAATACTTTGGAGTAAATTGTATTTTTCATTCAGGAAAAGTCGCGAAAACGACGAAGTTCTTCGTTATTTTCGTAAGATATAAAAAATATAAATATTTCGAAATAAATAAAATAAGAAGAAATAAAACAAATCTATGCTATATAATTATATTTGGTTAAAAAATAAAAAAAAACTTTTCTTATTTGAATATAAAAATAATAAATTTACTAAGCAATTTTATTCACTTTAACCATACAACAAATATAGGCGTAGTTTTTACAGGCCTAATAATCAATTCGACATCAAAATTATTTTTGAAATCACGAAAATATTTGGTTTTTTAAAAACTACATAACATATTTACAGTGGCATCGAATTGGGTTTTTAATAGGGAAAAATAACAAAAAGCAGAGTTATAATTTAATATAATTATTAAAAAAAAATGGTGTTGTTCCCACGACCCAGACATGAAAGGCCATATACATTTTTAAATAATCATTAAATATTCACTTTGACGGGTTTGGTTTGAGGTTGCTGTTCGTTGAGTATTTAGCACATCGACTCTGCAGGCAAAAGATATTCGGTTTCAGACCCGATCAGATAGAAAATGTTTCTATTGTGTTTGCGCTAACAGTCGGTATTTCAGCAATAAAATGTCGACGAAGTAAATTAAGAAATAAAATGTCTTTCTTCTAGCTTAAAAAATTGCGCCGTTCCAAAATAGCAGGGACGCAGTAACTTTCGTTTACAAATTCTCAAAAAATGTCAACTGTAGAGTTGTACTAAAACTAGCTTTCTGTCATCCCATTAATTTAACTCTCCCTTCTCTACATTATTCCAATCAAAAAAGTTCTGGTTCAATAAATTGTATATGTCGGATTTATCTGTAAAAACTGTTGTAGTTTTAGGTCAGCATATAACTTATTTTAACATAACATATTTTAATTTATATTAAATTAAGTAATAATTAAAATTTCTCATTACCACAAAATAAATTCCAATTTATTTTATTTTCGCTATAAAATGTGTTGTGACAATTTTCTTAAAATTAAATTTCAACTTTGAAGATACTTGCAAGAAACTTATTTGTATTTTCATATGTAACTATTATATGGACACAAATAAGGCACAAAAAAATTTTGCTGCATTAAAATGCCGACAACTTTTACTCATTTACTTTACGAATACTTATTTTTTTTATTACACGATACAAATGCAATTAAACTTCCTCAGCGGAACTGCTATATGTGTATAATTATTGCATTTTCATATATTATTTAATTAAATTAAATTTAAAAAAAAGTTGTTATGCCCTTTTATCACCATTGTCTAATACAATACTATGCGATTTCAATTTGAGTATCCCAGAGAATATATCATTCAAAAATTTATTATTTCGAAAATATTTTCACCACGCTTCCACGTAAAATTTATTCATTAAAAATGAAGAAGGAAAAATTTTATTAGAAAACTTAAAATGCTTCTGGCCACTATAAAAAATTGAGTGAATATCAACGAACTATTCTTAAAAATTCACTAATTTGTACGATACATGTGAATATATTTTATTTTAAAAGCTTTACTAATTTAAAAATTATTATAATTTCGGAGAGCTTTTCTCCATGCAGATATTTCTAAAATATTAAATCGCAAAATATATACAATGTTGTATTTTCACTATTAAAAATTGTCCTTTGAATACAGAGAATAATTTCAGCAACAATTTCGCTAGTGCTGAAGAGAGAGATATATTAAACTTTATTCAGTTTTGCAAAAAAAGAGCTATTTGCACAAAATATTAATATAAAGCTCTACTCGAGTTTGTTTGCCAGAACTAGAAAAAGAGGATCATTGGCCATTCTGCAGCGTAGTAGCAATAATGGCTTTTTTCACGGTTTTAATAGTACTGCATTGAAATAGGAAATGAAATAAGGAAACAACACGATCTTCTTAAAACAATACACGCCAGTGAACAACACCATGCAAGATTATTCATTCGTCAGACCGACGATGCACATCTGGAAGTCTTCCCTATCAACTGCGATATTGGAAAGTTCAAGTTAAGTATTCACAACCAGTCCTCCCTCTATCTTTCTTCTAATAACGTGCATTTAAAAAAGGCATGATTTAAAAATTTGTCTCCTACAATTTAAAAATATTAAATCCAAGTATCTGCTCTAAACTAAACTCTAAAAAAGAAAGTAACATTAACTTATGAGTAGTGCTTTAACTCCTCCTTAACTCAAGCTAATGTGCGTTAAAATTATTTTTATTAAACTCATTTATTATTTAAGGCATTACGAAATAATGTCGAAAAATGTAAAATATTTTATAAAATTTTCGAAAGACCGAAGGCGACTGTTCCTCAGCAGAAACCGATTGAGTTTTAACCGCAAAAAACACATCAGAAAAAATGCAAGATGTTTTTATCAGTCTGAAATTGGGGTTGAACCCAGGAAATATTTTTCGTTTTGTAGTCAACGTGCATACTACTTCGACCATCGCCACCATTTATAAATGCTAATGGTATACTTTCGAATGCTTGCTGGACCATATGACATTTAAGAAATTTTATGCAGCGAATGAGAAACCACAAAAAAGAGAGAAACATTCTTTTACGCTTATTTCTTTCGTCTCATGGCGTACAGTTGTATTTGCAAAACTGCGTAATAAATACACTAACAATTACTTGAAAACTTATTTTTTTTTTGTTTACTGAAGCCGTTCTTTAAGTTTGTACGGTTGTGGGTGTTGAAACACTTTTTTTACAAATTTATTATTTGTCATTCTTTTTCACACATTTTACACCATAATTATTTTGTAAAAGGAGGAATAAAACATCCACCATTCATTCTTACGAATTTATGCTTTTGTTTTTGGCAGATTGATTTATTTATTCAACGCATAAGACTATTCTGTAGATAAACAAATGTAAAATGCTCACATGCACACTGCTTGTTAGAGGGCAAATGTTTGTAAAACATTTTACAAATTGTATGCTTTAAAGCAAATATTATTAGACTGAAATATCAGACAATAAAATATTATATTTAATGAGAACAATAAGCATTAATAAGCATTCCTGCAATCGAGGAAACAACTACAAATACAATAAAATTAAACAACACCGATTTTATAATCATTGATATTCTCCATAAAAAATCTGTAGATATTTTTATTTATTATTAAAAAAGTATTAAAAAAATACGCTTATAAACCAACAATTTTTATTATGAATATTTTAACAGCGGGCATGATTTTAACAAAGTAGATTAACTGCCGATATCGATTCCATCCAAGCATTAGAAGTTATTTCGAAAACAATTATTAAATATGATTTTAAAAACCAAGTAATTAAAAATATGACATAATTCATTTAGCCGAAGTATTGATTGACATTTTATGTGATGCAGGTCTGGGCAAGATTACTGGAAGTTTTTTATTCAAAACTTAAAAGAGATATTTTAATATTGTTGATATTAAATGCTGATAACTTTGGCTCAAAATTAAAAAACATTTAATGTACAAAAAGGTAAACAAAATTTTCTCAGATAATTTCACCTTAAAAAGCCATTATTCAATTCACAAGCTCGTATTATGTCGTACGATTTGTGTAGCCTTTTTATTACATCGTACTGTATTTTTGTTATTGATAATTTTCATAAAAAAGTGTTTTCTGATTATAGGATTGCATTCTGTACGTTTTAGAAATTATTTTTGTATTGAGGCCAGGTTGGGGAATATTAAACTTTTTTAATTAATTTTGTAAAAATCTTTCAAGTATGTACGTGTAACTAAACCCGAAATTAAATTCTTCGTAATGATAAAAATATACATGTAATTAATTTCATTTAAATTTTCAAACTATTTCAATCGAAAAACTTAAAAACTGAATCGTGAGAAACTTAAAAACTAATTTGTATAAATTTTAAATTTGCTTACCAGTAACCTTCAACGATGCGACAGTTGTTAAATTTATCGATGTTTCAGGTTGCTTGCACTAACGATTGTGCGATTCTGTAACTTAATGTCAACGATAGCAGATAAACATTGAAATCAAGTGGCATCTCTCTGAAAATATACGAAAAGCACAAAGAGGAACATGTAAAAAACAAACAAATGTTTCGTATTTACAAATAAATTAAACATTTTTCATTAATTTTATCTTATTTCGTATTTACTTATTCAATATTTTAGCAAAATATAATTTCAAATATTTATTTTCATAGATTTTTATATACAATATGTCCAGTTTTAGAAAATAAACAGGCATATGATTTAATGTCATGTATGCAAGTACAATCTAACAACAATAATTTAAAAACCGCATATATTTTGTCGACAAAATAAACAGAACATAAATTATTGTCTTAACGTAACAAAACAGCTAACTTGAAGCAATAGCGAATATTATTAAAAATTTTACTGAATTGCAAATTCGATAAAATTTCGTTATATTTATTTTAACGATACGATTCTCGTAATAATAGTTACTGAATTGCATTACTGGTTTAATTTCAAGGAATAAAATGAAATCAAAGAAAAATGTTTTTTAAAAAAGGAAATGAAAGTAAAAACAAAAATAAAAATACGATAACAGAACGATATTACAAATTTATCAGTTCACAATTACAAAAAGACGTCGTTTCTTTTAAGCGATAAAACATGCGCTCTTTCGTGAGTTAAAAAAGAAAATACTTTTAAAAAGTTTATTAAAAATGTAAAATAAACAAAATCTCATATATTTTAAACAAAATCAAATATACTAGTATATAACTTAATTAAAAAATTAAAAAAATTTCTACAACAAAAAAATCAACACACAAAAATTTTCTGTAAAATAGCTGCTACCATTTAATTGTGAATAAAATCAGAATTAATGAATAAATGAAAAAAGGCTCAATTTATTTGCAACATATGCAAATACTAAAACTGACGACAACATTTCAGATTTTGTTTATTTTACACTTTTAATAAACTTTTTAAAAGAAATTTTTTTTTTAAATTTTCTTGAATATTTTCTTGCAAAACATTCTCAATATCGGTGAAACTATAAGGATTTTCAAAAAATGTATAATAACAATAATCTATATATTTTCTTTTAAGCTTCAAGGTTTTTTTTATTTTTATTTATTCTACTGCGATATTTCGTTAACCATCAGTTAACATCTTCTCTTATTTTAATAAAATTAATACATATTTCTTGAAGATGTTAACCGATGGTTAAGAAAATAGCTTAGAAGCTTAGAAGATAATATATAGATTATTATTAAAATAAATAAAGTTAAAAAATAAGTATTTAAAAAATGTATAATAACATAATTTTTAAGGTTACGGGTTCATTAAAGGGTTTAAAGGTTCATTCTCGATCATTCCGTGTTTTTCTTAGTTCGATCGAAGAACTAGTTCTCGAGTTATTGCAAATTACGTGTTGCAACCTCCGATTTGTTCTATATAACGATAAATCTCGAGAACCAGAGTCAATCCAAAAAAAGTACTTTCTAGGTATTGAATCGGAGTACCATATGTACTCAAATTGACTACGAAACTTTAAACCACACAAAAAAAAATTGATTTTGTTGACCTGTGGTATTAATTTGAATAGAGAAACACATTTACAATGTTCTTTTGTTACACATAAAAATAGAATATTTTGAAATGGTTATTATGATTTCGATTATTTAAATCTTTATACGCTTGGAAAATCGTAATTAAAATCAATCCCATCTCTGCCATAAATAACAATATTCTAAATAAAACCGTATGCATGCATATCAATGTTTATGTTGCTAATTAACTTACATGACGGCACAAAAGTAATGTCATAATTGAATTGGTAGAATTTAGATAGTATCAAATGTTTGTTAGCGGCAGATTTATATATCGACATCATAAATGACAGCACAATGACAACTGCTAAAATTGCAGTTGATTCAAATTATGGCATTACTTTTGCACCACACTGTATTCATTGCGAATATTCAAATTTAAGGGAAACAAATACTAATTATTGATTAATTAACACATTTTAAATTGTCTGTTTTTAATCTCCAATAAGGAAACATATATTTTAAATGAATATTTTAATGATTATTTACACAAAAAGTGTTAAATTAATGAAAAATATTTTTAGTTTTGTGTGATAATTCTTAAGCACATAATTGAATTAAAATGAAAATTTTATAAAAATTTATATAATTAAGTTAAGTATTTCCCTTAAAACCATTGGATTGTACAAACAATTCCTTATAATAACACAACGCACAGTCTTCTGCATTTTAAATGGCAAATTTTTGCTATGGTAAACATTTTCAACTAATCAACAACTAAACTTTTTGATTTTTTTTGCAAAACATTGACTTTTGCTAAGATATGATTTCACATGATTTGTCTTTCCTCTAGTTCTAGAAGTATTGCCCTCGGTACATTTTTGTTGGCGGTTTCTCTTCATACGTTTTTTTTTATTTTTTTATATTTCATATATTGTTTGCTACACTCTGATTTTCAATTGTAACATATGTACAACTGTTTATTTTGTTAGTATAGAGTAAAAATATACTACACAAATTAACAAATGCAATGACGCAAGACCATTTGCACAATATTGCGAGTTGGGCTATAATGTTTATTTTGAGTGTGTGGAAATTGCTCATATGAAAATTACTAATTTGTTAATTTTATAAATTCTTAATATACGATTGTGAAGAAAACAATTAAGTGAAATTTATTTTTTTTTTCTTTATTTTTACTTTCTTCTTGAATAGTCCAGATCAGTTGAAAAGCATTGATTAGTGGAGATAAAGCTTATTGTAAAGATTTAAAATACTAAGAAATTTTCTTATCTCGATTTATGATCTTTTGCGAAAATTCCTCAGATATATAACAACAAATATTTCAATATTAAAATAAAATAATAAAAAAAAGCATTAACTTCACATTGTGCGAACTTGAATCACTTTCCGAAATTTGACAAAGGAAAAATATTTACAAAGGAAATTTTAAAGGAAAATAATTACAAACATCGTTATACGTTAGAAATGTTAGAGATAATAAAAGTACCAATAGAGAGAATAATTAATTTTAAAGCAGATTTAGATAATATAGCTCAAAATTATAGATATTTAATTAATAAAAAATAGGGAGAATTTATTTAATATAATAGTAATTTTAAGTTTTTCTATTATAATTGTTAAATATTTCATATGTAATTTGATTTATTTCGAATTTTTATGAAAAAGAAAAGAAACATTTTTTCAACATACTTTTATACAGGGTGGCACAAAAGGAGCCTTATAAAGGAATTCTTTATAACTTTTTTAATTATTATTTTTTCTTTGGTTTTTTTCAGCATTTTGTGAAGAAGACTTGGGAAATTAATTATGAAACACTCGAAATGAAATCATGGACATTACACCCGAAATTTTGCGAAAATTTATGGAAAATATTCTAAAAAGAGCACGTATGTGCGAAACGGAAATGGACATCACTTACAGGATATAATTTTTCAAAGCTAATTGCAAAAAATTCTCCAATAATATACTGTATTTAAAAAAAAAATTGTAATAATCGCAGAAATAAAAAACTTATAAACCATTTCAACCATATAGCTCCTTTTGTGCCACCCTGTATAATAGAAAGAAGCAAAAAAAATTTTTTTTCTTTTCAAATAATATAAAATACTAGATGACCGTCAAGGCTTCGCCCGGAATCTGTTTACTAATGAGAAAAAAAATAAGTTTTGCTGTTTTTAGCTGACCCGGCAAACGTTGTTTTGCCATGTAAATATATTATTTCTAGGAAACATTTTTTTAGTTCAATAAAAATAACCATCTACTATCTATAAGTGTGCGGGAATTTACTTATAATCGAAAGCGTTGTAGACAATGAAAGTATGCTATATTTAGGTTAATAAATTAATCTTTATCAAAGTAATCAATATATCTTAAATTACAATTCTCGATAACTATCTAAATATTAAAAATAATTATTAATATTTTTACTATCAACTGTATAGTGAGTAAGACAGGAGACCGGCTTCGTTCTCATCCCTTTAGGGTCAGTCGTCACATTGGACTTAGGTTGGTGATAAACTTTTTAAAATCTCCTCATCATAGCCTTTTATTTGATGCCCATATTGGAAAAAAGGAAAAAGTAAGTAAAAAAAATGGTGGAAGTAAAGTAGGCGTGATTAATTTTAGGGGGATGAAAAATAGATATTGTCCGATTCTCAGACCTACCCAATATGCACACAAAATTTCATGAGAATCGGTGGAGCCGTTTCGGAGGAGTTTAACTACAAACACCGTGACACGAGAATTTTATATATTAGATTTTGATTTTATGTTTGTTAAATTTTATTAAAGAGAAAATGTAGGTTTCCTGATGATGCTAACCAAGGGTTAGCGAAATATCGAAAAAAACTTATTAACAAATAAATTAAAAATTTTATAAAAATCAGACCTGCAGTGCTAAATAATTTATTGCATACAATTCAAAAAAATATATATAATAAAATATACTTGTATCAATCATTAGTCAAGAGATTTGGAAAAAATTTTTGCAGTCTCCAGCATATTCATTATGTTCATGATCAATCAGTCAAAGTATTAAAATTTAATTTACCTTATTCTATTTTGGCAATTAAGGATACTTGATATTGCGATTTGCCAATAAGAATAAAAGCATTCACCTGAGAGCAAATAATTAATACATGACAAAAATTTTAATAAAGAATATAAATTTAAATTTAGATTACCTTATCATATCCGCGTGCACCTTGCATTCGAATATATTATATTAAATTGAAACAACAAGTCTCATAATCTCTGTTACACAGGATAATAAACAAACAAAAAAAAAGTATTAAATTATGTTTTACACTAGTTTAATTCGTTGGACTTACGTTCGTATTCAACTACATGAAAATAAAAAGGATCAACTTTTATATTAAAATATTCGTACAGGAGACAATAGAAAGGAGACGAGACTAAGGCATACTAGAGTGTAAATAAAACCAAAAGTTTCAAATATTACCAACACACATGTTTTCACTTACATATTCCTTCATATAAACGCATATGAGTTTTGTAAATTTGATAAAACTTTTTGAATGTACTAAAATCATGTGAATAAATTGAGCCAGAAATTTCAACAAACAATTATAATGCATTCACTCGAAAAACACTTGAGGCAGACCTACATACTACTATAAGGCAGACATAACTACAGTAAAAATTATGTAATACACTGCTTATGATGTGATAAATAGTCGAACATGTCATTAAAAGAAGTTTTAGTTATATGTATAAGAGCATCGTTCTCAATAGACTAACAGATGATAAAGTAAAGCTGTTATGCGATTGAAACGTGTAATTGTATTAATACATCCTGTTTGACAAAGATTTTTAATTCCCTAAATGGCTGAGAAGTTAAATTTTTAAATATGTAACCCTTAACAGAGCTCTGTTAGAAATTATAAATGTGTTTAAGGTTCTTAAAAAGAGACTTTTTAGGAAAGGAACCAACGTGGGCGAACATTGTGAAAAACTTTTTCAACTCGCTCTGTTAAAGATTCCGTTAATGCAGAAATATAAAGGACATTCATCTACACAAATCCCATTTTAGTATCGTGGCCAACGTTGCCTTTTCCCAGAAAAGATTTCGCCTTCGATCAGAGTATTAATATTTTTCAAAAGTCAAGTGTGGAAAATTGTGGAAAATTTACTTCACCTCGCTAAGTTAAATTCCATTTTAGTCTGGTCGTCCAAGTAAGTTCCTTTCCTAAAATTCTGATTTCAAGAACCTCAAACAAATTTCGGAATAGCTAACATATCTATGTTAATACGTTAACAGAGCTCTGTTAAGTTCTGAGTTTTGTGTCCAGGGTTATACATATATATATGTTTAAAAATTTTCTTTATTTTGGAACAGAACTCAGGAGATGACCCTTACACATGCGGTGCATTATGCTGGAACTAGAAGAAAGGGATAGTAGGAGAAATATAGGAGATGAAGCTTCACTATCTTACAACTCTGCTTTTGCACGTTCTTTGTTTTATAGCAGTGCTGTAGCGCCTCTGATGTCAAGGACACGTATTAAATTTTAAGCTTCGCTTTTTTAGTAGCCATTTTTAGTAATTATTTTTCTTCGCCGGTGCTACACAATACCGACGAAGGAGGACGTTCTGCTGTGCCTGTGGCTTGGATACAACTGAAGCCGTCACTGTTCAGTCTCCCGTGATTATGCCTTGCCACTGATACCTTGCGACAATAACTGACACAAAGCCACACAAATGCACACAAATAATTTTAAATGCCTTTTCGTTTTTTATGTACTGAATTTCATCCCTTTTATGGTCACGTGGGCAGATACTAAAGCTTTAAGGTTTCGTAGTTGTATTGGGTGTCTGGTGGCAAATTTATATTTTTAAATACGATTATTTTAAAAAGTAATAAACAGTGCGGAGGAAGGGTGGCGCCTTTGGAATTATCGATTGTGTGGATTTGTCATTCACGATGTCGCAGTGGTCGAGTGAGCATCGCGCGTTCGCTGTGGAGATATTTTTTAAGAGTAATGATTCTTACGTAATTGCTCGTCGACAATTTTGTTCAAAGTGATGGACCGAGTGTAAATTTAATTCGTTCGTGGGTGCAGAGATTCCGCGCAACTGCTTCGGCTATGAATGCCCCACGGCCAGGGCCCAGTCGATCCGAAAACATTGTGACTGGTTGAAATCAGTCTACGTGAAAATCCGAGACCTTCAATACGGCAAAGAGCAGCCTCACTGGGACTTCCAAGAGCGATTATTCATGAAGTTTTAAAAAAGGTTCTGAAGGATCTTGATGACATACTGTTTAAAAAATAAAATCCGCACTTCCATTCTATCGTTCAATGCTCTTAATAAAACTTTGTGTCAATTATTAAGTTTGAAAATAAAAATCTGCTACCAGACACTACAATTAATAACGCACCATGGAAAAAATAAACTTCAGATATCCCGTATTCTAACATCAATATTTTTATTAACAATAAATATAAAAAAATTATCCATTTTAAAAGAAATGCTGTAGAAGTGAAAATAATAATTAAACAACGTTTATCTGGGATATCACAAACGTTTTTGTATTTTATGACATCACTAGAGAACACTCTTGATGATGATGATTAAGTGAAATATATTTTAGCAAACTTAATTATAAAAGTTTTTTTTTCAGCATAATTTTTAACATATTTAAGCCGGCTTTAGCAAAACTAATTTTAATAATACTGGTTTGTTATAGAATTAAACTATATTGGTATGAAGTTATTAATATTATCATTATCATTGTCGTTTTATTTAAATATTTTAGCAAAAATTAGTAAAACAAACCAAAATTTAAAATTGAAATCAGAATTATAGTTACAATTATAGCAGATTTTCGTGTGTCTTTGTTTCAATCTATTAATGAACGACAGTATATTAAAAGCTTTATGCAAATACGTATTTTATCAAGGAGAACAGAACAAGTCCAATATGGAAAATTTTAAAAAATTTGTGAAGAATTTGCCACTTTCATTCGAATATGATGACATGCTAAGTAAAAAATCTGGCGGACATCTTCAAGACCAACTTTGTGCACGAGATGTGACCATCATATAAGAATAATTTCGATGTAATAAAATCAATATCCACTATATATTATATACGCTTCTGATAGCTCGTGCAACATTTTCATTTGAAACATTAGGATGTCATTGACATATCACATGCTTGCTAATATTTCTTACGCTGAGCGGAGTTCTCTAAATGTTACAGGGGAAACCCGACACCAGAGCTTAATTGTAACACAACTTTACAGTTGCTTGTTTTTGAGCCTTTGTAAATTGTTAATGCATTAGTTTTTACGCTAATTTTATTTGTTACCTTACTTGGACGTTAAAGTGTTCAAATAGCTAGAAACGAGTGTGCTGTTAGCGTAAAGAAATCAGAAAAATTTCTGATCTGACGCATTGAGTTTGTCCCTTTTTAAAAACATAAAGTAATTTAAAAAATGTACTAAAACGACTTAGCATTGCTTAGACATTACGTTTCGATGTTAAATATAAAAGGCACACAGATCTGTAGTATAAATCCTGACCATTTGTCAACTAGCAATTTGTATTATTATTTCCATATTTTCTATACTTTGTTGCACAGAGCACTATTGTGTATTTTTTTAAGAGGATTTGTTAATTGCTTTAAGAATCATCTACAAAATACCCAGTCATGTACTATCCAATGTATGAGTAATTGTATATATTTCTTACCAAGAAAAACAATACTATTTGGAAACAAGAAAAGAGACAACAGCAAAATTGGTGAGCATTTTAGTGTATCGGTAACGTACATATATGTTACACTTAGGGTGCAGCATGCAGCCAAGAATGGAGAAAGTGCTAAGAAAATTTTTTTCAATTTGCAAAGAGTTCTGAAAGCAAACACGCGACGGGAAAATTGTTATAATAAAAAACTTTTAAACTATATTTTAAAAGATAACAAGCAAATTTCATTTATTATAACATTTTTTTCAACCAACGAAAATAATAACAGTCATGTAGTTCAATAAATTTATTGTCCTCAAAATGTATGAAAATTATCGCGTGAAGAATTGGTCGTTAATTTTTGATTTTAAAATCATGATTTCAACGAAAAAGAAAATATACAAAAAATTTTTGCTATACTCGTTGCCAATCGTTTTGATACTGGGCTAATTGAATGCACCCTAATGCATGCGTATGCATTAAAAAAATTCTTGTGGGAAAAAAAAACTGAAAATGAAACGGAAATTGTTTGTCGATTGACTGATATTTGCCAAGATAAACGGTTTAGAAAAGCTTTGTGAACATTCTTAGTTTACATAACAATTATTTTGTCCATTTATCTTTCTATTGAGTAACAAGAAACAAACAAAAACAAGCCATCGTAGCAACACATCAAATATATCCCAATATATATTATATAACATCCCTTTGGTTTTGAAGTATGTATATTAACAGTAGGAAATGTTTAAAGTAACTTTGTGCGTATGTGCAGCTTCATCAAACGTTGAAATAAGAACATGCCATTTGAAAAGTATAACTGTTTTGTCTTTTTTTCCAATAACAATTTTAAACAAATATTAAATAACATTCGTCCTTTAAATTTCCGTTTAACTTTCTTTTGTAATTAATAAATAAGTAGTTACGTGCATGATTTTTACATATTAAAATATACTTATTTTTCAAGTAAAATTTTGTTCATTGCCGGATTAAATATAATATGTACCTCTATCGCTCCTTTATTACAAAGTAGTCATATCTAGAAAAAATCAAGTTTGGCAAAATGCCATTTTTAACATGTAAATCATACTGACAGCTTGTGCTATAACTTTGGTTCAGCGTGAGATATAACGCTGATTTTTTTTTGCATATGTAGCGCAATACTTTTATTAAAATCATTTAAACTTAATTTAATTTTTGTTTTTCGTGATATGACTACGTTGCGATATCTTTTCTCAATTAAAATCCAACGATGGTATTGAAATTGGATTGCCAATTTATCTGCACGTATGTACGTTATACATGAACCAATAATAATTTTAATTTAAAAATAACGGTAAATAGAAGTTATTCACACATTTTTGAGCATTTTCAAATTCTTTCCTTCTCCTTGGTTCGCGCAAATGAATATTTACATTGGAAATTGTTAAAGAATTTAACAAAAGTAAAAAAATAAAAAAAAAGTAAAACATAAAACTAAAGTAAAAGCGGAAACCAACATAACTTTGGCGCAATAAAGAAAAAGAATAAATAGTGGCGAATAAAAATTTTTGTTTTGATAAGAATTCGCTGAATTACAAATAAATCCGAAATTATGAAAAAGTAAATAAAAAAAAAACATTGCACTATTACGTTGCTTGTATTTGTTTCCCTCATTTCTTGTGCTACTACAGTTTGTCTTACATGAATTTACAATGAAATAAAATGTGTTGAAAAAATATCAACATTAATTTTGTCGTCAAAGTTGACGAATATTGAGCCCTACATTTCAAGACAATCAATATATTCCTGCAACGCCCAGTCTTTCAAATCTAGTTCACATCAAAATTGAAAGTAGTTTGTGAAATTTTTACCACCGATATTCAAGCACTTTTGTTGATTTATCGTGTTCTTTTCAAAGAAAAGACAAATAAAAAAATACATTAAACGTGTAGGAGTTGTTTTGCGCATTGTTCTGGACCCATTTACGCCACATCGGTTTTAGAAGTGAATTATAATGCCGAATTTTTCAAACGCAACTGAGACAAGTGTTTATTAGCAATTAGCCCCTTTAACTTTCGTGCATAAATTATATGTGTCTATGAGTGTTTTATGTTGATTTGGAATGTAAAAGAAATATCGCAAATTTATTTAGCGAGCAAAATCAACAAAGATTTTTGTACGTTGTAATGCAGCAAAGTAGTGAATTTAGTGGGAATGCTACAGCACGCATGGCCCGTTTCGAATCTCCGGCACTCAACAAGAATGTTTCTAGTTTTCATCTGTATATATCCCATTATACGACATATGAGCTATAAATCACGGACGACGTAACAGAGGAGAAGAAAAAGAATGAATGAATGCAGCTGGCTAGAGTAAAAATACTATTGCCTTTTTGTTCATGATACCATTGTACCGGTAATAATGGCATTATTCCGGTTATTGGATACTATAAAGAATGTCTTCTTGGTATCACATTTTGTGAAAGATCATGATCTATCAGTAAAGAAGCTTTAAAGAAGTGCCAGTTTTGATCTTTTGCCGAAGAATGCGATGACACAAAATATTTGTCATTGATATCTCCAAAATTACTTCTCCTTAAAAGAATCCGGTCATAGATATGTTCACTGATAATCCCCAGCCACTATAAAACTCAATTTTTTTCTGCGATGTTTCAGAAAGCGTTTGTTGTTGTGTTAAGAGTCCTTTGCAATAATTTTACTGTAGGGTGTAGTGTGTAGGGTATTATAAATAAAATTCGCTTATAGTTGAGTATACAGCAACAACAATAATAATAACAACATTTGCAACAACCTCTAAAACAACTACTATAACATGCTCACATTCAGGGCAACATTAAATTACTTGGCTTAAAGGTAAATCGAGCGGAAGTACCAAACAACGAAGAAAACAACAGGAACGTAAAAAATTTTCCAACATGATACACAGTGAATAAATGAAGAAGGAGCGCACGAAGACGAAGAGTGTACATTTTATAAATGCAAATACAATAAATTTGCTTTAGGAAAGTGCGACTTGCGAACAAGCTACAACTGTAGGCATTTTTGATGAATTTTATTATTCTCTGGTAGAAACATCAGACATTTTTGGTTATATTCAAGTAAAATAATAAAGATGTTATAAGCATTGCAGTTAAATGAAAGCAAAGTTATTTGTTTAAAAAAAATTCGCAATTTGTTCTAAACCAAACAAAATGTTACTTCAGCTTATAAAAAATAGCAAAGTATGCATACAAAAATGAAAAGAAGGAAACCAAACAGAATATTTCATCTAGAACGACTAAAATTGCGATTATTTTCAACTAACTGCATTTTTATGCAACTTGTATGTAAGTTAAAAAACAAAATAACAAAAATAATAAGCAAATAATGATAAAAAAAATTATAAAAAAAAGTATGAGCACAACAGCAAATACATACATACATATATATTCGTAAAAGCATAACAATAAATACTCGGATATAAAATGCCACCATGCAAATAAATCCACAAACAGATACAAAATTATATAAGAAACAGGTGCCCGTGTACAAGTAAAAATTCATAAAAATTGTTTAAAACTCTTGGTCAATATCTTTTCCTAGAACTCGGTTAGGCACCCAAAACATGTTAGTTTACTAGTTGTATTAAATCAAGTTTTTACTACCAGACTCTCCCTTTCAAATTGCAGCTGAATATGTTAAGGAAATATCCACAATATATGTATTTGTCATATGGAATATCACTTTTTAACATTGTACATTTTTACATACAGTCTAAAGAACTTTAAACATGTTAAACATGTACCCTACAACACTGCTTATTGTACGTTATTTATTTTTACAGCATTTTTGTAGCGTCTCTGATGTCAAGGAAACGTATTAAATTTCGAAGCTGTTTTTAGTGGCCATTTTTAATATTATTTTACTTCGCCGGTGCTACACAATACCGACGAAGGAGGGCGTTCTGATGTGAATGTGGATTGCTATCAGCTGATACCGGCTATTGTACAGTGAGCAGTGACTATGCCTTCGCCACTGAAACCTTCCGACAACAATTGACTCACAAAGGCACACTAATGAACATCAGAAAAATGCGATTTTTTTTTATAATTTTAGTCTGAAACTGGGGTTGAACCCAGGTCTGTTTTGATTTTGTAGTCAACGTGCAGACTACTTCAGCCATCGCCACACTCTGTTGAATTTAATTTTTTTACATAGAGTTTTTTAATTATAATTCCAGCTTGAAATTTTTTTGTTTCTAGATTAATACTGGTTTATAATAATTGATAAGCATTTAGGCTCAAGCAATTTAGATTAGAAATTGGTTCCAGAATAATAACCATCTTATTTAGTTCAATATTTTGCTACTTTATTGCACAGCTTTTTGAGGAAAAATTTATTGTTTAACAAAGAATGGAAATTAATAAAAATTAAGAAATCACTTGTTGTCGGAAAATGTCAGTGGCAAAGACATAGTTCTTTCCTTTCTGTCAAGTATATTATTAGACGTATACAAAGTAGTGAATAATTATTAAATACTAATTTGACATGTAATAATTGTGAATATATTTGGGAGAATAGAGGAGAAATTAGTATAGAAAAGAAAATTTTAACAAATTGCTTTCTGAGTACATTTTTTGTTACTTTTTATATTGTTCTTCGAATTAACAGCACCAAAATTTTTTAAGGGCTGTAGAGGGGAAGGAACCTCACATTGTATTTAGCTTTGTGACATCACCGTGTTTTTTTCCTCTCATGAAATGCTGTAATTTGATTATTGTGTTTATTGATCAAATGGTTAGGCAGAATTATATTAAGAAATGCGCAAAAAAAATTTAAACCAAAACAAATATGCCACCTTCATCATCAATAGAATTTACCAGTTCATCATCCGAATCCTAATACCTACGCCTACCGAACACTAATATGAAGAATTATAGAACGAAAAATTAGTAGAATCATGTTTTCCTTTCATATTTGTTTGCAAGTATCTCATAATCACTTTGAACATTGATAAATGTGAATGGTAATGATCATTAAAATCAAACCGAAAAAAAATTATATTATCACCACTACCATAGAGTGTTATATTCCCCATTTATCCTATTATTATTTTAATTACATCTTTATGTACATAAATTTGTTTTTGCCATTGTTTCTTCTAATTACCTACAGTAATATGAATAGTTATAGCATTTCTATTGTAAAATGAGAATTTAATTTATATACTTATATACATATACATAGCTGCATATGCATATACAGGGTGGCGCAGAAGGAGCTATATGGTTTAAATGGTTTATAGCTTTTTTATTTATGCGATTATTACAAGTTTTTGCAGTATGTATTCGATCGTGTAATGGTTCATAATTAATTTCCCAAGTCTTCATCACAAATTGCTGAAAAAAAAACAAAGAAAAAATAATAATTAAAAAAGTCAGAAAGAATTCAAAACATATAGCTCATTCTGCGCCACCCTGTACATAAATTGATATAAGTAATACGTACAAATGTCATTTGTATTGGGAATTTGTGGTGTTCGATCTTGAACATTTTGTCGTCGGATGAAGATTTATTTTTATTGTCATATATATGTATAGAAGAAAAAAAGTACTGCTGAGCCCTCTTTATCGATGTTTCCCAAGCTTTTGATAAAGTGTGGCATAAGGGATTAATATATGAACTGACCCAGTACCTTCCTGAAAATATTTGTAAGCTACTGGAAAGTTACCTGTTTTGTCGCAAATTTATTTTAAAACAAGGTGATTGGCTGTCATCACCGCAGCCGATTGAAGCTGGAGTTCCCCAAGGCAGCATATTAGGTCCATTGCTGTACTTGATATACACCGCAGATTTGCCAACAGTCGCTAACATCCATACCTCAACTTTTGCCGATGATACAGCTTTCTTAAGCATTCACGACAGTGCTGACGAAGCATCTCGTCGCCTACAGCAATAAACTTCGCAGCTGGAAGGCTGGCTAAAAAAATGGCGCATCAAAGTTAATGAGAATAATTGCGTACATATAACCTTCACCCTGCGCAGAGACACATGTCCTCCTATTTTTTTTTTTTTTTTATCTAGGAGCAGCACTCAGGAGATGACTCCTACACATGCGAAGCATTGTGCTGGAACTATAGGAAAGGGATAGTAGGAGAAACGACAGGAGGTGAAGCTTAATTAATTATTTTTGCAGCTCTGCTTTCGCACGTTCTTTGTTTATACTCGTAGCAGTGCTGAAGCTTCTTTAGTAGCCATTTTTATTATTATTTTACTTCGCCGGTGGAACACAATACCGACGAAGGAGGGCGTTCTGATGTGATTGTGGATTGCTATCAGCTGAAGCCGGTATTGTTCAGTGACCAGTGACTATGCCTTCGCCACTGAAACCTTCCGACAACAACTGACACACAAAGACACACTAATGCAATATCAGAAAAATGCGAGATGTTTATTTTTATTTTAAAATTTTTGGTCTGAAACTGGGGTTGAACCCAGGTCTGTTTTTGGATTCGTAGTTAACGTGCAGACTACCATCCATCGTGCCATCGTGTGAATTTGTCAAACACGGTTGGAAACGTTCAAATAACACGGTGAGAGAAAAAAAATACTTGGAATGTTGGCATAATCGTGTACAATATTTTGTTAAATTTTTTTAAATATATTTTTTTTTAATAAAATAAAAAATGTCGAATAATTTATATTAATAAATTTTGTAAAATATTTTATACTACATTTTCTGTAAAAAATTACCTTGTGATAACGTTTCTAAAGTAGAAAATTTAGAAAAAAACGTATATATTGGGAGAAAAAATACCAACATAATCTTATCACACTGCAATAAAAATCTGAAGTTTATTTAAATAAAATATACACTGTTCGAAAGATCTAACTCTTTTCTTTATAAATTTATTTAAAAATTTTAAATCTGTGCATACTAAATATAGTTACAGGCTGATAAGTGCATACGGTTACGAAAGAGTGGTTTTTCAACCGTAACTCGAGATTTTGGAGGTGTTTGAAAAATTTAAAAACCATATTGTTGCTGTACTCGACAATACCTACCAGCAATATAACATCAACTCCCATGTTTTTTTCTAATTGACTCATTTTTGTCACATAGTGTAATCAGCCATCAAATGAAAAAATCAAAACTTTCTGATTTTTCTTCAGGCAAGCCCAACAAGTACGACTTTTACTTTTTCTCAGAAAAATTTTAGGATAGCAAAAGTATATTTTGGTGCTTCATCTTCAACTGAAAATATCTCCTAACAGCGAATGCTTTAGAGTTCTTATAAAATGAAAATAAATTTATTGACCTGCCTTGTTAATACGAAGTTCTACAATTTCTATACCATGTTTGTTTGTAGTGAAAATAATTACGGAATATAAAATACAAATTAATTAATTTACGTCGGTCGCATAACAAAGCTTAAAATGTTATTTTTAGACAAAAAAATTAAGTGTTAATATTGTTATACGCAATAAATCATAAATTTTAAGGCATTGTGTTAAAAACTTTACAAAAGATTATATTCTTCTATCTCTTCGGGATGAAGAGAATTTAAGTATTATAGAATCTGTAATATCATGCGCAATTTATAATAATAAGAATTATTTATTGATACTTGCTAATGAAACTGTTTAGATAGAAAATTAAAAAATAAAATTTAAATCAATGTACTGTAAAAATTATTAAGAAACTATAAATTAATTGCCAACAATATCTAATAATATATCGCATCCTTAGTCGCTTAAAAGTTAAAAACAAGAAAAACAAAAACCAGAAACTGTACGACACTATAGTATACTATATATATAAATATAGAGAGATTTTATATATTGTTATAAAAACACATTGAATAAGAAACATATTTTGTGAAAACATAAACAAAGAATGACAAGAATTACTGTCTCGCGTGAAGATTATGAAATTGTTGTGGATCTACAGTTTTGAAAATTGAGGCAGTCTCCAAACTGATGGCGACATGCTGATTTAATTCTTATAAAGTTTAAAAGGGACTGTGAAAACTATTTTCTCTGGGGTTACACTATGGGTGACGTACTGACTTTCTTTCCTCAAAAACTGCTGTGACTTCATATACCACTTTGGTGAAATTAAGTTGATGACTAAATATTTCCAAAACGTTTACAGTAGAGCACTTCTGTCAAATCTTATCAATTGCCTATGATATTGGTGATGAGTTTTCTCAGAGATCGTACAAACAAAAGATTCCGTATCTTAATGACATTGCCTGTAAACCTCTTTTTCTATCTATTTTTATACTGCGAATGGCAGGAGCATATGTTTTGTGTTTATTCATCAACGGATCTAACACTGTATTTATTGTGGGAATAAAGCAGATATTAGGGAATCAAAAACTCTTGATAATTCTTGGCATGAAAATTCAAAATGAAGCTCGTAGAAATGAATAAATTTTTCAGGTCATCTCATAGCTTTACTATCTGCACTGTTTATATATGGACTATATGGAATGGTTACTTTATATCTTATGGTAATACAACCCTGGAGAATAAGCAAAGAGGCTTATCAACGGCAGCAAAGTTGTCAACTTTCTTAAGTCGCTAGAGCGCCAACGCATTTATGTATGTGTATCAGGCTACCTTATCGGTAGTGTACTGAAATGTGCTCAATCGAGATCAATGACTTACTACCAAATCCATACATGCGTATCACATCATTGAGTGTACGTCTATTTGCGAACGAATCGCTCTGCATAACTGCATGAAGAAATCTACTCCACTACCGCGATGACTCTATTAGCCGAAAGACGTTGGTGCCATCTCACACTTTAAATTATATGCGGTATTAGAGCAATGAAAACTTCGGCGAATTAAAATAATAAAAAATATATAATTCTAATTTAGTAAGTCTACTTAATGCCAGAGATGGTGTAACTCTGTTTTACAAATGAGCCAACATTTTTCTTCCTATCGTAGTACATAAAGTTATAATTTTTGCAAGACATATTACAAATGCTGATAGTTTATCAGATTAGCAAGAAAGTATGAAGTTCTAGGTACTTGAAGGGATACTGTTGGCCGAGTAGTTAGCATGTTGACTTTACAACCTCAGCACAGTGAGTACAATCCTCAATTAACCAAAAATAATTTATAAGATACATTAATGTCTACGCCAATATATATCACGGGACCCAACGAATTTATTTGAACGTCGCGAACTAAAATAATAAATAAAATGGATCTCTAGCTTAAAAATTAATGTGTCAACATAACTCTAAAGATGTAGCAAATCTGCTTTTTTTTATATTTATTTATACTATACATCACTATCTATCTATCTATCTCTAACAGGTCACACAAATGGTCAGGACACTATGACACCCTAAAAAAACCCAAGTACTGCAATGGCTGAACAACATCCTGACTTTGAGTACGTCATATTTAACTTTTATCTTGTATAAAATAAAATCATAGAAATAGCTTGAACATTGTTCTCTTAACACCTTAAATTAATTTTATTCAAAACCATGTCTTTTGAGTTATGACGTTGTTAGTGTAAATGAACGATATGCATGTAGAAAAATATGCGTTGCAGTTTCTATTTTATTATTATGCATGTATGTACGAGTATGTATCTAGAGGTACCAAACACAACTATTCAAATATAAAATTTGTTACCAAATTGCCTCGGTCGTGAACGTGTTAAGAGTAAATAAACAATAAGTAAAACAACCGCATGCGGATGTACTGGCAGATAAAAGCGTTAACAAAAGCACTGTACTTGCAAGAAGTTTCCTTCACTTATTTTTATTGAACCAGTAATATAATAGAGCGTTAGTGAGCGAGACGTGCGGGCAGGCGGCTACTTGTCAGATAAAAAGCGCTAGAACAGTTTGTATGGCATGTATTTATATAGGTATTTTACTGTTCTAGTGGTGCAATTATGGTTAACTTATATACATACGTATGAATGGTTGTGTGTATATTGTTGCTATTGGTAAAGGATATTGTTTCGTTGGTGTTGCTGTTTCCTTGTTGTTCACGTTTGCGTCTGTGTGTTAGTGTTGGGTTGTTGCCATTTAAAACGTTGAACATTTTCAAACGAGTGTAAATGAGTTAAAGTTCATGTTATAGTTGTCATCAGGGGATAAATTTATATTTTATTCGGTCGTTTTATGTTATTCATTGAAGTTCGCCTATGCACAACACGTTCCCAACCAAGGTTACAACTTAAAACTGTACGTTAGTTTAATAGACGCAAGTGTGCGAGAATCTGTATTGGTGTAAATATGGATAATGCGAGTAGATTGTTTATGAAGCTGTGATTGTTGGCGACCAAGTGAGTAAGTGCGTTTACGTGTGAATTTAATCTTTTAGAATGCCTTGCGAGTATTCTCTCAGGAATGGCAGATTATTAGTTTATTCGTAATATTTATTAAGAATTTTAATGTTTTTTTTTTATTTTCCAAAAAATTTAAATAGACAGCGTTCAGCATAGAGTATATATTATTTTAAATATATTTCTACCAAGAACAGACTTTTTCTGACACCTAAATAAATGTTGTAATGTAAATGATGGCACAAGTTTTGAGCTTCGTTTATCTGCGCTTTTTGGATAGCTGCAGTTAAGATGTGTATGGTCTGGCCAGCTCGTGTTCTAGACTTGCTCCATCAGTTGCAAAATTTTACCCACTTAGTGACAACAAGTAGTAGCTTGGTCTTTGCATTTTATATTCTTTAACTTTTTTGTTGTCTGAGATGCCAAGTATTTGAAATTCCTCCTAAATCAACCTAAATTTGTATTCGAAAAATACAATATTTTCTTCATCTTTAATATTTCTTTTTGATTTAATTTAATGCCTCCAGGCAAACTATTTATTTTAATGCATGGTATTTCACCAACACATACATAACCTTGACATTATTTAAACCTTTAAAAAATAACGATTATTTAACTGTAAGTTTTTAATAGACACAAAGAAGACTTATGAAGATAAATGAATACAAGCTTAAGCTTGAGATTAATGGTAGAGACTAATGTTTATTCTACAATTTTTTCCTGATAGTCTATTTCGTTGAATTTGCTATTGCATTGTATTTCATTTATATTTAAAGGGAATCCTTTCTAACGGCTTCAATTATATAGTGAAGCTAAACTATCATATTACTGCTAGGTTTATTACCAATGTAAAAAAATATGACGGCCTAAGACTGTTCATCGGTTCCATACCCAGTCAAACTAAAAGTTTTTCTATTGTATCGACGTATACAAGTACGTATGTATTTGGGCAATAAAAGGCCGGCGAAGAAAATAATAAATGAAAAAGCTCTTTTTAAGTTTAATAATTGATGCGTCAAGAAGACATCAAAGATGCAGCAACTATGCTTTACAAATTCCGAAAAACAAATGCGCCACTGTAGGGTTGTGAATGAATTAAGCTCTTTGTCCTTCTCCTCACTTCACTACCTGTCTCTTGGTATAGAGAATCCCTTTTCTAATTGTCCCGCTGCAATGCATTGTATACTTTGGGGATATACTTTAGCACTGGTCAAAAAAAAAACCTAAAAGAAAAACGAAGAAGTAGGCAAACGTAACAAGTAATATAAAATTTAAATTAAAAATGTTGTACTATCGATTAAAATGTAATTTTTAATTTTTCTTCTTTTTAGAAAGAATCAGGCAATGATTGCCTACTACGCAACTGATAGAAAAATCTTTCATTCAGGCAATGAAACGCATTCTTATATTTTTCTGCATTATAATAATAATTATTTCCATTAACGCAATGAAAGATTTCTTTGTATACACGTTTCGTCTCAAATTCAAATTTTCTCAAAATCCTTCATTTTCTTTGAATTTCTGAAAATCTTTACATTGTTTAACAGAATTTTTTTTTGACTATTTCTGGTAAATGTAAAAAAAATTTATATTTTTTATTGTTTTATGCACTTAAATTGCTTAATAAATGTGGTTCAATATTTTTCCCAGCTAAACAATTTAAAATCTTTAATTTTCCTTATTGCCTAAAAGCAGGATAGTTTAATCACATATACAATAAATAGATGTCATGAACACAACGTTTTATCTTCGTTATGTTTGTATACTATTTAATTCTCAATTGGTTGTTGCCAGTTTTTTTTTTGTAAACGTGTGAGATTTCTTAGCTTCTTCAAAAAATTCGTTGAAGGTCTGCACTGACAAATTCCCTTTAGCACCAATGAAATGCGCATAATGGCCAGGTTAACCAAAAACCAAACCTAAATAAATCATATAATAAAAATAAACGCAATCATGAAATCAATGAAAATTTTTATTACATCAATGAAAACGTTTTATTAAATCATTGAATTTATATAGTATAAGAAAAGAAAGTCCGTCATTATGTTCGTGAAACAACTTGAGTTTTTTAACGAAATAATTTTATTAGTGATGTGGCAAAGTTTCATTAATGTAATTAAAATTTACCTACTGAACGCTTTTATTCTATTTATAGCATAGATCGGCAAAAAAACAAGAACCATTATCCATTTATACAATGAAGGGCTTCGTTGACTCACTTATAATGACAAATTTCATTGATAGTTTTCAATCAGTGTATTATTAGTTTGTAGGCAATTATTACCAAAAAAAAATACAAGATTCGCTGAGTCTACAGCCCGAAGATCGTCGGTACTTTTCCACCTACCAAAAATTATTCTAATGCAGATTAGCGTCTATTCTAATGTGTATGACAGCGCTCACCTTTGTCGGTATTTTACCATCCAAAAACTGCGCTTAAGTAAAATAATTAACAAAATGGATCTGCTTAAAAACAAATTAATGCACAGATGAAATTCACCACCTGTCATCAGTTTAATATTTTAAATATAATTTTCCCTTTTAAAAAAAAAAATACCCTATAAATTTATATATAGATTTTGTATCTGCTCTCATCGGTGTTATTTGTGGAAAGCAAGTTGTATGCATTTGTTTGTGTAAAGACCGCAAAAGAACAAATAGTTAAGGAAAATCTGCATTTAAATGTAAAACGGGGAGATGAAAAAAAAAAACGGTTATTTATTTAAGCTGCTGTGCAAATAGACAATTAATGAAACGAATATAAATTGTTCTGCTATTAAGCTCTTGCATATCAACTTTTAAATATATACATATGTATGTATACGCATACACATGCTTTTCGAACATTTATAGGTGCTAAATTAGAGTTACAACTTGGCCATTGCTCGATGGCAAGAACCACAGAGCTATTGACAGAATCTGTCGAACGCACAGCATCCTATTGTTTAATTATATTTTTATCGCGTTGTATTTGACTGGAAAATCATGCCTAAAGATCTGGTTGGAAAGTTGGGGATCAGAATATGCTCCACGACAAAGACCTGTTCAATAGACAAAAACTTTGTGCTTACAAAGGTATTTGATTGGAGAATGCCTTAAACACTTAATTTGCTACATTAAGGTAACTCTTCGTCCAATCGACGAAAAATTTAAAGTAAAAAATTCACAAAAAAAGTTAGGAATTTTATTAAAAAATAAAGAAAATAATATTCTTTTTGGAAACAATTTTAAACTTCTTTTGCAAATTTTAAAAATAACAAATACTTAAAACTTTCGTCATCAACTATCGTTATTGAAAAAAATTGCGTAATATGAATACACGTTACTATGCATTTATCACTGAAACTTTCCGACAACAACTGAGACAAAGCCACACTAATGCACATCAGAAAAAATGAGAAATGTTTTTATCATATAGCCTGAAACTGGACTCGAACTCAGGAGCTTTTGGTTCTGTAGTCAACGTGCAGACTACTTCAGCCATCGCCACCTTTAAGAGTAAATGGGCTTCGTCGATTCAAAATAAACATACTCCCTCTCCTTTGCACTGATTACACAGATCAAATCGCTCATATGCGTTTTACTTATATTAATATAATGCACTGTTCCAAAATTTGTGTATATCGAAGATAGGGTCCTTGGGATTTCCAAAATCGTAAGTTGATATTACTAGGCTATCTGACTGATATTAGAAGAAATTGTGATGTTGCCAAACTTGGAGAAAGCAATGCAGAAGCAAAGCAAATTCGCACAGAGTGGAACAAACAATTAAGAGATCAGAGAACTTCCAAATGCACTTGGTGTTAAGACCATCATGTCTGGGCCAGCTGTTCTTAATAATATTAGACACACTTTGAAAACTTAACAGTTGTGCAGCAAGTTCTGCAATTATATACAGAGGCCTGACAAGTCCATAAACCAGATGCGTCACTATGCGAATATGATTACACTCAGCATCACTATTATTTCGAATTATATCATAACTTACTTTGGGTTTACATGTCAATTTTTTAATTCCTTTGATAGATTGTCATTTTAAAAAGTGTTTCGTTTGCAGTAAGAATGTGTTGGTCAAGCTTTCAATCGATAACAAAAAATCTTATGGTGTTTTGCAGTCTTATATTTAATGTGATATTAACAAAACAAAATATATTTCTAGTTTTTTTTGTAAATTTTTCTATCTAAATAGGCTGAAACTGATAATTGATACCTTTACAGGCAGTGAAAATTACATCTGATAGTTACATGCTAAGAAACAAACTAAATCGAGGACAAAACTGTAAATCACACTGACAAACACTAGCAGAACGGAACAACATGCGGTTTTCGAAAGTTGCTACACTTTCATCATCAGCGTTCTTCGTGTGTTGTCTGTCCACTGTGTGCGGTTGTCAGTGGATGTAAATTATTAGCTTCGTATATTTATTATTTTCTATAAATAGAATTCGAGAAATATTTCCCTTTCTAAATGAAGCTCTAAATTTACCATCTCTAACTTACAATAGTCCTTGGCATTACTTAATTTTTGTTTCCAATTAACTGTGCTATGTGCACAGAAAACGTTTTTGGTTTGTTTCGTCAAGTATTTCGTGTATAATGAATTATACCGCTACTATTCCCATAATATGTACTATGTTCCCAGATAATGTACATAATCAATTTTTTTTTAACAATCACGAATATAAAAATATATTTTTGTTTATTGTTGTATTTAAAATTACAAAAGCAAAAGCTTTCATCGAAAGTACTTATTGATAATTTACGATAAAAGTTTGTCTAAACCAAAAAGCACTTTGCAGATTTTAATTTTAGTTAACAGCCAACAAACGTAACATAACAATGAACAAGTGGCAAGTAAATCTATCCAGTGATTATTTAAAAAAAAACTTGTAAGGCGTTATATGAATTTTAATTTCATGTATTGATAAAATTATTAAAAGATTTTAAAATACATTAAGGCGTGTGCAAGAAAAGCATTAAGATTATAAAGTTTTTAACTATTTATAAATACACATTTACACCAAAAGCCTTTTATTTAAATTTAAATATTTTATAATTTCATCGTCCCTACAGTGGCAAACTTTATTGGACATTACAAAACACTTCGAAAGACGCATACTTTTTAGAGCCATCCATCCACAAATTTGATGGCAGCAGATGTTAAAGCAGGAACTTATGCTTGAAGTATCACATCAGCTGCCAGAATTACAACAATATTTTTATTACTTTTTTATTTTTTTATTGTATTAATTTTGCGTTGTTTTTTTTTTTTTATTAAAAAGTAATAATCAATTTAACTTTTTCATTACTTGTTATTTTGATATGGAATTTTGTGTGTTTTTTTCTCGCTTGACTTTTTGGAAAGTTTAAACATTGTTTAACATAATTTTGCTCAAGTATTGGTTAGAAATTTTGGCAAACAAAAGTTTTCGACAGTTTGATATGATATTTCGAAATGTATTCAAACTTTGTAAATGTAATGGAGTCCCACTCATTTAACTTTGGTAAAATTGTATTATAACACATAGTTATTGTATTTCATGTAACTAGTTTTCTTTTATTAAATAAATTTTTGGCATTTAGTTATGGAAAGTGTTTTTTTTTTTGTGAAGCATCAAAAAAAAGCATTGAAACCTTTACGGTTTTCTGACAATGATAAATGCTTGTAGTCGCATGTCAATTGGAATATTTTATTAATGGGGATTTTTTTTTGCGAGTACATATGTCACCACAAATAGAAAGAAAAGTTATTTAAATTTGTTTTACAAAATGCAGCACTTATTAATTTATTTGGGTTAATTTAACATGAACTGGAAATGGATTTCATCGAAACGGGGATAATCTGACAGATTGCTGTAGGCGAAAGTGGCAGGACCGTTGGTCTATGACTGAGAAGTGAAAATGAACACGACAATTATCCGTATTCACTGACAATGATTACATCCAAAATATATTTATATATGCACAAAATACGATATGTATTTTGTCTGTGTAATACAATCGAACTGTCAAAATCGGCTGCCTATAAAAACAAAAGAAAGTGTGGAAAAAAAACAAACACTTCTGCCTATTAAACAGAAAACGTGTGGAAAGAAAAAACTAAAGCAAGTTTGTGCAAAAATATTTTTGTAGTTTGGAGTGAAACAAAATAAATTTATATAAAACTTTATATAAAAGAAACCATTCTCGAAATTTTCCAAAAAAACAGAAGAAATGATCGAAATCGATCCGGCTGTTCTCCCGTGATGCGCTAGCATTGAATATCATTTTATTTTTATATACAAGGTGGGCCGATGTTCTTTTGCTGTAATTTTTGGCACTGCTTATGATATGGGCTAAGTGATCGCCGCCAGAGTTGATGACCATACATGCAGATCCTAAGGTTTTTATTAAATAAAATTACAGCAAAAAGACATCGGGTGATTACTTTTGGCCCACCGTGTAGATAGCTGTACAGTTTCGCAGAAGATTTTTATATATAAAAAAATTAAGAAAAAAATTAATAAAGATATACTGCCGTATTCAGAACATTTTATTGTATATATAGATGATTTTTTGATATATATTTATTAAGCCTGAGGTCTTTTTTTTTTTTTTTTTTTTTTATCTTATTTTGTTTTTTATTATTCGATATTTCGTTAACAGCTTGTTAACATCATCAGGAATAATAGGAAATTATAATTTTTATTATTATAATTTCCTATTATTCCTGATGATGTTAACAATCTGTTAACGTAATATCGAATAATAAAAAACAAAATAAGATAAAAAAAGACCTCAGGCTTAATAAATATATATCAAAAAATATAATAAAAAAGGTCAATTAATAATATAATTAAAATATATAGATGATATATTATTTGAATTTTGTATGAAAATTTGTCTATCAAAACTTTTATAAATAAAAAAAATTTTTATGAATACCAAGGATAAAATTATATTTTTAAATATGTTCAAATACTTGCTTCATTTAAAAACTTAAGTGAAACTTTAATTACAACTTCTGTGAACTTACAACCAAATGCAGAACAAAATAGTGAATGTGAAATGTAAATAACTTTTGACAGTTCGGCGATAAATAATACTGACTTACACGTGAAACTGCACATACTTCAAAAAAATACACTTTGATTGCATTGAAAACGCAATTAAAATCAAATCTCAATAAAAATAATTTTACACATAGCCTAGCTTAACAATACAACAAACATATAGACATAATGGTCACTAATTCTACTCACTTTGAATAAATGAGCAAGAATAAGTAAAGACATATTGAAATATGAATTTCCATTGCTCTTTACATACGAACATTGTCAACCCACGTGTTGACTAAATGTAAAATGGTTTAGAAAAATAAAATAGATTTATATCGAATAAAAAATTTTTGTTGTATTAAATAATTTTTGCGAAGGCTACTTTGTTTTATCTGTTGGCATACGCGGTTAGTTTCAAAGATTTTTTGAGAGTTTCTATATAAGATATTTATGTATGAGATTTCTGATCTTTTTCAAAACTTTGGTTAAAGATTTACTGATGAGTTGACAACATAATATATAGGCCAAACTTAACCCTACAAAAAACAAACATACATTCAGTTACAAACAAAAAAATAGGCTCACTTGTAATGGCTTTGATGAAAACGAAAAAAAAAAATCTTGTAGTTTTTAACATTTGTCTTTTTAATGGATTTATTTTTATGGATATATCATACGTTAATTATTTATTTTATAACAAATAAAGATAGTTCAGTGATTAAAATGGAAAGCATAAGAAATCGTTAGGTTCTTCGACTGCAAGGGGACAAAATAATAGAGTCATGCAAAAAATTACAAACGAAGCCAAAATAAATTATTTAAAGTTTGCAAGTTACTAATATTTGGTAGCATAACCTTCGTTTCGTGTTACTGCATTGCATCTTTTTGGCATTGAATCCACTTAATCCTGACAGGGTTTCTTTGGTATTAAATACCACGCACAATTCTTCTTTATTTCGTGATTTTATTGGTATAATTTTTTCTTTTGCTGTTTTCCATAAGTTCCACAGATTCAAATACGGTGATTGCGTAGGCCATATCATGACTTTGATATCGACCATTTTCTTACAAGCTACGACGTGTGTTTAGCGTCATTTTTCTTCTGCAAAGTCCACATGAGGAGCATTTCCCCTGTCGGAATAGAGCACCATTACTTCAGTAAGGATCTGCTAACACTCATATATATCGTATATGATTTCTTTTATCCAATAAAACGATCCCACACCATTCAAAGAAAAGCACCCTCGGACCAAGTTGAATAAATAAAAAAAAGTAAGTAAAATTAGAATTATATTTTAAACATGATTAAACAATTTAAGTGAAAAAAATTACATTAATTAACTGGACACTGCTACAAATTTATTACAAAAATATAAGTCCTTTTTCACCTAACGAAATTATCGATGGATTTATTTTTAAAAAAATTTTTCTATAAATCTTCACAACACCACAAATCAACAAACACAATCACTTTAGAATTTCCTTTTTAATTTTTTTCAAACTAGCCGTGAGGTTTGCTATACTTGATAATAGAACTAAAGTAACTCCCACTTATTTGCCAAGAAATATATTTACGTATGTACCGTCCACAAAAGTACAAAATTGATTTATGGATTAACCACAAGGCAACAATTCATGTTAAATATATTGCATTTAATAAGAGACTCAAACATGCGCAATTGCCCAATACGAATGAATGCAATCAAGACTGTAATTTTGCAGACAAAACACCACACACCCAGCAAACAACACATGAAAATTTATAGAATCGCAATAAACACAAGCACTAGACATAAGCTTTTCAAATTTGTAAGTGTTTTTTACATTGTAAATCATTTTAGAAACAATTCTGTACTTTGGTTGGTATGCCTACTACGATATGAATGTGTAGGGTATAGTCTACATTGTTCTTGATGATATAAAAACATTTGTTGTTGCAACACTGAAAATATGTTTAACTATAACAGATAGATGGCGCCTTTTGGCCTGGCATTTACAAGAGCAACTGTTTCTTTATTCAGTATCAATAACAGCATATTGTTGGCAGTGACTTGCCTTCTAAAATTTTAACGCATGTTTGTGTATTAAGGTGCTACTTATTTCTTCAAAACAGTTTTATTTTTAATTCGCAACCAGTGGGGTAATTCAGAGCTTGCTTTATAAACTTCTTCGACCAAAAAGGCAATACTGCTGTTTCTGGGCTTTAAATACTACAAATGTTTATGTAATTTGCTTAGCGACATACGACTAATAATCTCATTAACACATAAGGACAAATAAGTCCTGCTGCAACCGTTGCTTGTATCCAATTTATTCAATACACCCTTATAAGAAAAAAGCAAATGTTTGATACTACTATTTCCCCTGTTCTGTAAACCGAGTCGATTTAAAAATCAGTGATTTCTCAATACCGAATAAATGCCAAGTTCGTGTTCTAGAAATCACACGATTTCCAACATCCGAACTTGCCTCGAATAAGATTTTTTAAACGTCAATAAAGCTACTGACAATTTGTTAAAAATAATGTTTATTCTTATTTAATAGTGATTTTTTTAATGATATACATATCTAATGAATTTAGTAAAAATGTGATTTTGTTCTTCTATCTACATTATGTGCATACTTTAACAAGAAGATGGAGAAATATTGGATTGTTTTTTAAATTGATTATTTTGTATTAAAATCTATTAAAGAGTATATAATTTGACTTAATTTAATAAAAGAAAGACTTCAAGTAAAAATTGATAATTGTTTTTTTTTTATGTTTCATCAGTTATTTATTAGGAAGATAGTACATTAGATTTAATTGCGACCGGACTTATCTCCTCGATTTTAAAGCGAGTAAAATTATGCGAATTCTGTTTACAGAACACCTGAGTATGTGTATTCGTTTTAAAAACGACAAATTTTAGCGGATTCGGTTAACAGAACTTACCCGATTATCTCCTATTGTGTAATAAATAAATTTGAAGGCAATAAATCTGTTTGGGAATAAGGAAGAGTTGCTTAGGTCAGATAAGTAGTTAGATGCCCACTTTCGTAATTTAGAGCTTAGCTTTTACGGTGAAATCAGTAACATAAATTATAGCGTTAACGTTGCGTCAGAAACAGTAATGTTTATTAAGAAAACTCTAAATAGAAATAAGAAATAGAGATAAATCGCTAAATTGAACTGAAAACATCCAAATTGTTATTACTTTTCAACAATTTAATTTTTTTTTGCAGCAAACTTCACTTCATTACGCGCTGTCAAAATTGGATTTTCCAATTGCAAAGCGTTAACGCCGCATTGTTTATGTTGGTTTCATACATTTTGTATGGGCATGAGCAATTTTGACTATATGACTATTACTACAGGGTGTCACAAAAAGAGCTATATGGTTTGAATTCTTCAGAACTTTGTTAATTTTATATTTTTTTTTTCAGCATTTTATGAAGAAAACTTGCGGAATTAATTATGAAGCATTCGAAATGAAATCATAGCCATTACACCCGAAATTTTGCGAAAAGTTATAGAAAATATCCTAAAAAGAGCACGTATGTGCGAAGCAGAAAATGGACATCATTGCAAAAAATTCCCGAATAATATACTGTATTATAATAATCGCATAAATAAAAAAGTTATAAACCATTTAAACTATATAGCTCCTTTTGTGCCACCCTGTAAGAAGGCTTTTATTTTTCTTAGAGTCCATACTAATAGAAAAATATACTATTAGAATTTAATACAATTTTCATATTTACATAAGCTAAGAGATTAAGTCTACTTAATGCTCTTTGGAAGTCAATTAACTCAGTCGTGTTAAATAGATGATATTAATGACTTTACAACGCCCTCGCTGTTTACCGAAAGAGTACTGATGACGTGTGTAGTGGCATTGATAATATGTACGAGTATATACTTGTTCTACTGAACTGGCGTTGGAGATTAATTGTTCTTTTTCCGTCATTCTAAAATGAAAAGCGAATCTTCATATTATTGTAATAAATTAACTATGAACTCAAACGCAACCAAATATTCTTTCATTCATTTGTAATAAATATCACTCATTCTAAACATTAAATTAAATTATATTAATAAAATTATATACAATATATTAAAAATTAAATAAGTAGGAAAAGAAAACTATATTTCTGTTAATTTTACCAACACGTGTAACATTGAGAGTCGATTCATTACGCCTTTCTTATATCAGATATTCATAATTTTTTGCACATGTTATTTTTAATCAAAAGCAACAATATCCAGGGGGAGTTACGGTTTAAACTGAAAAAAATGTTTCTTCCATACATCTGAACACCACACTAATGTATGTAATACATATTTACATATATTATTGTATATGTGTAAAACTTTATGAACATGATCATGTCTGTTGCAACTTTTCTGTACATCTGCCTTTCAACAGTTGCACTAACAAACAAGCGACTCAAAGTAAGCCACATCAACAGCAGCCGTAACACTTGGTCAAAAGGTGGAAACATATCGATTCGTTTAAGCATTTAAATAATAATCGATACTAAAAGTAGGCGTACTTGTTTTGTATCGCATAAAATATGAAGAAAAAGTGGAAAAAAATTTAAGATGAAATTTATTTATCGCTATTATCATTTTACACGAATTTTTTATTTAACGTTGTATACGATAATTGTACATGGGCAGAGTAATTTGATATATCTAAAAGGTTAACAAATATTTATTGATTTTGCAGATGTTTTTGGCACAGTTTCATGTGAGTAAACTTACAAAGCCTAAGGTTGTAGCCACAGTTAAATACGTACATACATATTATTATGCATGTATGCGTGCATATGTAAATATTTTAACCCTAGAAAACTGCCTGTGAGGCGAAATAATATATATGTTTTTGTGATCGGGTGCACGTTACAACACGAGCTTTCAAACCTATGCAGAAATTTACCGTGTGAACTTATGAGCGGACGTTCATTACACAAATTTTTTTTAATACGGAGAAATACAGGGTGTCTGGTGGGAAATTTATATTTTTAAATAAGGATTATTTGGTCGATTATTGGTCGAGTGAGCATCGCGCGTTCGCTGTGGAGACATTTTTTAAGAGTAATGATTCTTACGTAGTTGCTCGTCGACAATTTTGTTCAAAATTCGGTATTCGGCGAATAAATGATGGACCGAGTATAAATTTAATTCGTTCGTGGGTGCAGAGATTCCGCGCAACTGCTTCGGCTATGAATGCTCCACGGCCAAGGTCCAGTGGATCCGAAAACATTGAACTGGTTGAAAGCAGTTTACGTGAAAATCCGCGACTTTAAATACAGAAAAGAGTAGCCTCACAGGGACTTCCAAATGCGATTATTCATGAAATTTTAAAAAAGGATCTGGATGACGTGCTCTTTAAAAAATAAAATCCGCATTTTCATTCAATGCTCCTAATAAAACTTTGTGTCAATTATTATGTTTTTTATTTAAGTTTGAAAATCTCATACAAGACGCGTTTTACTACGCTGTGTTGTCTACACGTTCTTACTAGAATTTCATTTATTTTCTGCAAGATTATCTCCCAATTGCTATCAATGTGATATTTTTTTATCTTGGACCAGCATTCAGGAGATGAAACCTACGCATGCGATGCATTGTGCTGGAACTAGAGGAAAGCGATAGTAGGAGAAATGACAGGACCTTGAAAATCTTACAACTCTGCTTTGCACGGTCTGTGTTTTTATATCAGTCATGAAACGCCTCTGATGCCAAGGAGACGTATTAAATTTTAAATCTTCGTTTTTAGTAGCTTTTTTTTTACTAATTATTTTACTTCGCCGGTGCTACACAATACCGACGAAGGAGAGCGTTCTGCTGTGCCTATGGATTTGTTACAGCTAAAGCCGTCACTGTTCAGTAACCAGTGACCATGCCTTCGCCACATTCGAAACATTCCGACAACAAATTACACAAAGTCACACTAATGTACATCAGAAAAAAGCGAAGTGGTTTTATGACTCAGTATAAAACTGGGGTTGAACTCAGGAAAATTTTTGCTTTGTAGTCAATGTTCAGAATACTTTAGCCATCGCTAATTTCTATGTAAAGTAAAATATAAATGTTCTGTTGAAACTTTTTCTCTTTAGTTTAAAACGCAAAAATAGGCTTAGTTTTCTTGGGTTAAACCATAAATACATAACACTTATTCTCTTATACGTGCATATATGCAAGTCTCTCATATTTGCCGTCATGGTCACGCTCGTTATGAGCATTATATTTTAATCAATTTGACAGATATTTGTAGTGCTTTCATAACTATTTATAAATAAAATCAATATCAATAAAATTCCATTTATGTACTTCTCCATTTTCATGTGTTTCCTATTATAAAAAACGTACTAAAGAAAACAATTGCTTTTATGTAGCATTTTAATTGAATAATAATGAATAAATGCATATCTGTTAATTTTATTAGTGTAGAGTAGAAATTTATTATGCAACTTTACAAATGCAATGATGCAAGACCATTTGCACCTGATTGTGAATTGGGCCATTGAAAGACTATGTGCACTATTTTGTATAAATGCATACGCGCATGTTTTTTTTTTTAAATACTTTAATAGTTCTGTTCTTATTTCTTTTAATTTTCGAGATTCTTTTGTCACAGCACATACATGTTTATTTCTTGGTTTTTAA
The DNA here is from genome assembly GCA_963924685.1 of Dexiosoma caninum. NCBI lineage: Eukaryota > Metazoa > Arthropoda > Insecta > Diptera > Tachinidae > Dexiosoma > Dexiosoma caninum. The sequence goes on from OZ004725.1 coordinate 92,836,240, forward strand.
GGAAAAAATGTATATATACATATATATATGCACATACATATATGTGTATATACATAAATATATATAATTTTTTTTAATGTTGCTGGTGCGAAACGTGACTTTTTTGTCGCTTTATTACTGTGAATGGATGGAAGCAGATGAATGAATAGAAATGTGTGTGTGTATGTGCATGTTTTGATATCATTTATTGCACTTCTCATTAAAAGCAACCTGCCACATAAGATTTCTTTCTGTGACTTTTTGTTTGAATGAAATATTTGCTTATGGCACGTTTCTGCAATTAAAAAAAAACAATTTTGTAAATTACAAAAAGATCTTAACAATTAATACTTCGTATACTGTGAAATAATTAAAGAAAAAATTCAATGAATTTTTAGGACTGGTACGTATGTATGTGTTCTACCGTACTTCGTTTTTCAGAAATTCTACTGTAAAAACATCGAATGTTGCTTGTGTCTAATAACATGTAACAAGAGACTACGCGTGATTCCGTGTTATAAAACACACTTAATAAACCTAATAACGTCGCAGTTGACATTTCAGCATCCTTTGCGATAATGGTGTGTTTTTTTTTTCTCTTCGAACAGTTTTCGATTTTTGAATCGAGTTGGCCGCAACTCCAAAAATTAAATTAAAATAATAAAAAAGACATTAGTTTCTTAAAACAACATATTAAAATAAATTATTTCCTTAGACATTTCAGTTGCATCTTAAAATTTTAGACTTATAATGGTAAAATTATTCATTTGTAAAGTGTATACTATTTAATTATTTTCTTTAAAAATCAAGTCGAATTAGATGGTTTTCTTTTTATTTGCATTAAACTTGTTTTAAAATGAAATTAAAATTTTTAAAAAATTTTTAATATAGTTAAGTCAAAAGTAGCCGGATTTGTCTAATTTATAGCACAATTTTTTTCTAATATGTGAACAATCACTATGCCAAAAATCAGCTTTTTACATTTTATAAATTTAGGATAATTAATTTTGGCCTGATTGGTAACTTTAGGCTATGTTAACACTTTTGTACTGCACTAAGCATCCCATGTACACTTAATCCATGTAAGTGTCCAAACTCATAACGATGCTGCTGTTCTTTAAAAATTTATATAATAACAATTTTACATGATAACAATAATAACAATTTTCTAATATTATGCCACCATTGGAAGAAGGCACACTTTTCAAATTTAAAATATTTTTATAAAGAGAAGTAACATTTGCTTAATACTAGGTGTTACTTTCTATAGCAAATTGACACTGATAGTGACAGCAGGAGGTTGAGGGATAGACAAAGGAAAATTTCATTGTCTTTACATATATGCTTTGCACGTTTTTTGTTTATAGCAGTATTGCAGCGCCTCTGATGTCTAGGAGACGTATAGAAGTTTTGAAGCTCTGTTTAGTAGCTATTTTATTTCTTTCACTACGCCCATGATTCTGCTACACAGATGTGTTCAAGATTTGCGTGGACACCTACGCATAGCGTCTTATTCCACGGTGCTCTCAACACTGTGTGAAATCAAGACGATCACTACCGCCCCCACTCGGCAGATACAAAACCCTGTACCACTATCAGTGTCACATCAGAATGTATTTGAGTCAAGAACACTTAAGCCAGTAATGCTGTTTGTTCGAGACACATTCGGGTGACTACTGTTGAATGTCGACAGCACCTAGTTAAGTAAAAGTCGTATCAGAATATATGTGCCTTCCTCACATATATCCAGAACAGACCAAAAACTCATCTCCCAGCGTATCTTTTGGTGGCAACCACAGCCACTACGAATCCTTTCCCAAACCAGCACACAAACTCCAACTTTTCGGGGTGGAAACGAAGTACTCACTTAAGAGTACATCAGTCATTAAACCCTTACTGAGCGTTAGAGCTGTGGGGCTTCGCTGGCCGCGTAGTACTAGATTAGAATTGAACTGTATTTCTGCAGTCACACGGAAATGCAAGCATAACCTCCTCAATCTCTAGTAAGATTTCGAAGAGTCGCCTCTTCTGTCATATTCAAACTCTAAGGAAGTTTAAGGTAATGCAAGAACTTTAGCTAAACACCCATAGGTTTGAAAACTTCTCCCAAAACCCCCTGCGGAGATTCTGCTACACAAGAAAAAGTATGGCGATCTGATGTTAGTTTTGTATTAGTATCAGCTAAAGACGGTACTCTTCAGGGACTTGTGACTATGTCTTCGCCACTGAAATCTTCCGACAACAACTGGCACACGAAAACACATCAGAAAAAAATCTAACTTAGGATCTTTGATATTGTAGTTAATGTGCGAAATACTTCAGACCTCGCCGCTCTCAATTATCGGACACTTTTATTGTTATTTGTGATTTATTTTATTTGAACATTGCATGATTTTGGTAAAAAACTATTTTAGCAATTTTTATTTGATTTTCATTTAAAATTGTCCCATTTACATTTACAAATATTAAATATAATAGAAAAAACAAAATATTTTGGGATATTTTTCATTTCTCTGCGTACTGTCCTTATGTTGCAGTCCTTTTCCTCTATATTAAGTTTTTGTCAACTTTACGTTAAAAATAATAATATTGTTTAAATAATGGAAAGCTCTGCATAATATTTAATATATTGAAAAATGTCTCAAGTTTTCAGATATTTCTATCTACATTTTGGGCAATTTTTCTTTCAATGATTTTGCGAAATTAAATTCCGTATCCCACAGCTTTTACACATATTTCATTTCTAAAGGAAAATAATTCCTTTAACAAATAAGGGATTTCTTTACTTAAAATTACTACATGCGAGTATAAAAAATTTTAATTTATGTAATTTTCTTTAGCTTTTTTTTAGCTTTTAATAGAAAAAAAAAAACAGTTGTTGAAGTGCTATCCAGCCTACTGACTACATGAATTTCAACATCTAAACAGGAACACGGTTACAAACAGGGTTACATACAATGGCCATAAACTGGAACAATTTAATTGTATGCTACTGGTCGTTGTGGTGTTATTTGTGGGTGTTTACAAAAAAAAATGAATTAAAATTCAACACACATTTTTTCTAACAGCTGGAGGGTGTTGCCAAACTATTAATGTTTTTTTTTTAAATTACTTTAAAAGGGCACAAATTCTGACTTTGCAATTGATTTTCTAATTCTGAATGATGTGGGTTCGAGTCATAAAAAAATCAAGAATCTTATTATCAGCGGTCTCATCAAAGTTTTGTACTTTTAAATCTTTTTAATTGTCCGCCCTGTTCTTATGAGAACTACAGTAGTTTCCTTATTAAAATTCAAGTCTTTACTACTTATTTTAATCTGGCAGCACTTATTGTTAAAGTGTGCTGAAGTCTCCTTTCAAAGTAGTAAATTTTAATTTTCAAATACATTTGAAATTCAAACATTGTTATTTCTTGCGTTATTTACATTTTCTTCTTTTTTTCCATTTCACAATGAAATATATAGTTCAAAGTATTTGTGTATTTAAATTACTATGCTTGAAATAATTTCTCGCATTTTATACAAAAATAAACATTCTCAAACACATGTTCTTCCCCACTAAACATTTGGAAGATTTCTGCTGAAAAGTGCCTCATCGAAGATTCTTTTGAGCAAATGCCGCAAGAACATTTCTTAATTACATATGTAGATAATATATATGTTCATATAGATTCAATGTATCGTTTTGACTTGCTAAGCAGCAATAAGCAACTCCTAATATTAGAACTTTGTATCATTAGAGAATTCTTTCTGATGCGAGGCTTTAACTGAGAATTAAATGAAGTAATTACTCCACAGCTATGTGAACGTTAATCGCGACGACATTAATGGATTCATTCGCTCTCATTATTTTAGTATGACATCTTCATGGTATAGATCAATCAATAGTGGTTGCACTATTATAGACGACCTAACGCCATCACATAATAATAGACTAGACTTGGTGAAGTTTACTCGCCTTAGACTCGGCCTTACCAGAATTTCCCACGGACACTTGATTAATATTGACACACCATCTTACTGTGAATGTAATATACCCCAGGGTAACCCATTTCACTTCCTTGTGGAGTGTCCGAAATTCAATAGAATACGCAATAAAATTTTCCACAATTCCTGCCCAAAATCCTACCTGTCGAATCCATCTCCAAATAATATATAGCTAATCTCACAATATCTCAGGAAAATAGGCCTATATGGAAAAATTTGATGGTATCTTTATGTATTTTATTTAAGTAAATCTATATCAATATATACCCAAATGAATGTACTATCCGATTTCAATATTTTACCCTAGTCAATATTATCTTATTACACTATTATCGAGCTGTAGGCCTACGATGTCATTGCTCGTTAAATATTAAGATATAATTTGTAATTATTTTGTTAATAATAATAATAATAATAATAATAATAATAATAATAATAATAATAATAATAATAATAATAATAATAATAATAATAATAATAATAATTACGAACTAAAATTGTTTCATCATTTTAATTGAGCTATTTGTTTCAATAACACTAAAGCTCCAACTGGCATCCATCTTATTTGCGTCCTTTCCATTTGCGTCGCTGTTGTAAATTTTGTTCAATCCTTTGCTACGTTTTGGTTCTGATTTGCATAGAAGAAAAATTCTGCAATTAGTTCACCGAGCATACTGCAAAAATATTTCTGTATTGGTATCGGCAATATTCGCCAAGGAAAACATACCTAAATGCTCTATCTGTTAAAGATCTGTTTGGAAATGGTTCACAGTCTAATCAAAACGTAGGAAGAATTAGCACTCTTATCGAGATTTATCATACTGGTGATCACTTCCAGAAAACTTTAAAATTACATATTTCCGTATGTGCAGTAGTGGTGCAGTAGAAGACAACCGGTCCCGATATACGGAAAAAATACAAAAGCAATGAAAAGCTTTGAGGAAGATCACGAACAATTATGAATTGTTGCCAAATGCGCAACTGGTGGAGTGCTACAAGATTTCACTTTAAGAAATCTTGCTAGAATAGGCATTCGAAGTACAAAAGTACAGATATATTTAATGACCAAATCATAGACAAACAATTGATCGAATAAACAGCTCATTTGATTATTCATATCGAAAATACAGACACAATCACCAAAATATCAGTGCGTTTATATAAAAAAAAAATATTGGATTACACATTTCGATTTCGAGTTCCTTTTAACGACGCAAATCGGGACTCTATTGTAGTTTCATTTTATTTTAATTTTTTACTTTTTTCACATTCATTCACATTCATTGTGAATAATAATTTTAAACACGAACCGATATCCTGAAAAAGCCACACAAAGAAGTGGCGAAATATTAATAAATAAAAGTTATGAGAACTTTACTGACCTTAAGCTTCAAAAATATTGTAATTTAAATTTTCATAATTAAAATAAAAATATTCTCCTTTAATATTCTGCTTAGTAAAAAATTAAAAAAAATGGAATTAAGCTTTTTGGGTGGAATCACTTCCTAACTGAATTACCAACTTAATGATTTTAACAATGCGTGAGACCAAAATAATCGATTCTTGAGAAGTCATTACTTTTTTATTATATGAAATGGTTATTTTTTTATTCAGGAAGTTCTTATAACTAAATTTACATTTTTTTCTTTGGGTTGAAAAATTTTCGCTATTTCAGTATTTTGCACCAAATTCGAATTGCAAACATTATGTCCAAGTAATCGGAATAATTTAATTTTATATGTCTAAATAAAACAAATTTTACAAAAATTTATTAATAATGTCTTAAATAAGAAGTTATAATAAACATTTTGAGCCACCCTGTATTAACGGATTATTCGTCTTTTTCATATAATATTCACATTGACACTAATACTAGAATTCTTGACATGACTTAATACAAAATATTATGTGGTGTGAAACGCCCTTAAATATATTTTGTTTTTCAAAGAAAATTACGTTTCGAAGAGAATATTTTCTTCGATAGCAAATGTTTGCAGGGTCTAAAACCACTAACACTTATGCATAATTTCTGCGTCCATACTAAATAAGTATGGGTGAGTACCTGAAAATATAAAAGCATCTCTGGTGAGTTCGTTGGTTGAACATTTTTGGGTGGTTTGTTAGCAGTAACTTTTAGAGTGCGGGAGAGCACAAAGTTATTTCTTAGTCTTGGCGCTTTAATGCGAATCGCGTGTTATTTGTAATTATATTTTCATTTAAATTTATTTAAAGTTAAATGTGCATTTACAACATGTGTAAATTGTACATTACAATTTTCTACTGTCTTCAGGTGCTGATAACCGCACAAGTGATTAATTGCAAGAAAACATATGTTTCTTTTATTTGAAATTTAAATATTTATTTTCGCAAGTAAGTGCATCCAGACACTTCATGCATAGACATTTCGACAATTTAAAATTATAACTTATTTGTGTACATTTCGTACGAAGGGAAAATAACAAGTACTTTGCTATTTAATTATCTTTGACTACAGACGGGATTTTAGGGAGTTTTCTTTAGTTTTCCTGAAAATAATTCTATTATAAATAAATAAATATGAACTACATCATAATAAAGAACTACTAGTATATATCTATCTATGTTATATGTAAATAGGCAATGTCAAAACTTCGGGGTCGTTTTTGTTTACTGTTATTTAACCGATTTTGATCAATATTTTAATTACTAGTGTCGGGCCTAACGGCGACGTTCTCCTTCAGAGAGGATCCATCTAACTTATCCTAACCAGACTTAGTAGTAGCATAGAGTTACTTACCAGCGCAGCTATAAATAACATAAAACAGACGCCGCAACAATACCTATGATTTTTTGTAAAGTAATTAATATTTTTAAGCTGAATAATATTGTAAACGGATATCAGAGCATAGTGATATCTTAGACTACTTCTTAGAATAAGGATAAAATCTTGATTCCGCTTTGTTATTACCAGATAGTAAACTGTCTATTACTTATTAAAAGAAGAAACGAACAATGATGTATTAGCTAAAAATTTCTTATTTAAGAAATATATTTTTTAAATAAGAATTAGTTAAGAAAAAATAATTAAGTGCAAACGACGCCTCGCATGAATAAAATATATCTTTTTCTTCCTCATAAAGAGAAATCTTTAATTATCTTTAGTGCAGCATCTGTATTTCATTAAAATAGCTCCAGTACTTGAGGAGTAAATTCTTCCTTAAATTACTACCACTACACACATGCAAATTATTCCACTGCAAATACATGACATGCACATACGAGAATATGTACCCAGCTGGTATTTAGCAAATTATTTGACCAGACCAGTTCACGCCTCTTTTTTAAATCGTGTGGACGATCAAGTCAATAGTCGTTTGTACACTTTGACGAGTTTTGGAAGAGTATTAATAAGCAACAAACGTCTTCGACTCATTCAAATACATAATTTTAATGATTGTTCAGCGAATGTCTTTTTTTTTGCACCATTGTGTTATTTAAGCATTCTGAAGATCATTGTACATATGATCATTATTTTACCACAATCTTATTTCATTCATTTGAATGATGCTTTTACGAGTCTTTTTCACGATTGTTCGATGACTGAACGGTATTTATGTTACTTCAAATTGGACATTGCGGCCTGCCACCATCGTGGAAGAGCCCACTACGTTTGAAAATGATAGCTGGGCATGCCTATTTAATAATGTAACACTATAACGTTTACAAAACATAAGTGGCTGACAGGCGATCAATCTTGCGCTTCAATATTTGGCATTATGTGCGAGAAATAGTCACACGTATACGCTCTGTGTAATATTGACGAATATCAAAATGGTTTTGATATTCATCACAATATTGAAGCAGTTTGACGTAGTGTGGCAACGTAATCGTCAATATTCATTTTATTTCTGGTAACTTTGAGTGCACATCGTAGTTGTGACGCATTACCAATAGAGTAAAAAAATGTTGTAATCAAATTAATTGAAGTATATCGTTCATTAATGGCTGTTTGGGACGTGCAAATTAAAAAATATAGTGACAAAAACCAAAAAAAGATATCAGCAGTGCTTTTTTTTTAATAAATAATAGAATGAATAAATAGATATGTATTTTGCCGACGGTAATTTCAAAAAATGTTTTGCCGGCGATAAATTGTTTGCACTTAAAAATCGCCAAAAAAAAATTAATATTGATGAGAAATTTTGACGTAGTGTGTCAGAGGCTTCAATATGCAATACTAACACAAAGACAAATATTAAAGCTGAATACTGATGGGTGTATCATGCGCTATAGAGATAAAGGTTGTAATAACAATTTTTTATCGAATTGCGGCAACAGTGAAAAATCTTGTGTTTTTAATTAATGTTAGAACATGTAATTTTTAAACATACGATTTGATAATTTTTCTTGCAAGGTTATTATTTTATTTTTTAATATGTATCTACGCAAATAATTTTTTTTTAATTAAATAATTTTAAATTGTTTGATTTAATATTCTAAAGGAGAGTAGTTTCAATTTTAAATTGATATATAATTTCTGAAGCTGAAGTTTTCTTGTTTCGAAGATATATTTTAATAAATAAATATTTCATTCTGACCAATAGATTTCTTCATATACTACGTATAAAACTTAAGAAAAGCTATACAACTGCATAAAATGTATAAAATACTTCAACCATTTTAAAGTTTCCGTCATATCCTTTTCCAAGGTTCAGTCTTTGGTTGCAATCCGCAAAAATTTATTGAAAATAAAAAAAAAAGGAATATTCACAGGGTCTTGACTGTTGTTTGTATTTCTTCCATGTTAGACACATATTTCTTGTGCGACATAAAAACGTTAAAAACAATTAGTCATATTGATTACCGCAGCATCTAATTTACAACACAATTTATGGACATACATATTACAATCAAAGCCGGCATATAATCTAAATACATACACATTCATATATTCCGTGAAGGGGAAAACTTGAACAACTGAGGTGTAACAAAATCTCAAGTGAACTTTTTAAATTTTAAGAAATTTTAAGTATATATACTAGTAGCACCAAGTAAACATAGCTCCCTGACTATACATGAACACCTTGCTTATTTATATTTTGAGCTCATAGAGCTATAAGCTGAATGTATAAAAAAAAATGTTGTGTACAATTGTACGATTTCTACAAAGACTCTAATAGATGGAACTTTCTACATCTTTGAGGAAGCAACCCACCAAAGAAATGAAAGCGAAAGGGTAAACCTTCAGTGGCATATAGACTTTTTGTTTAAAATTTGAGAAATCACAGCATAATAATATTTTATAGTTACTAAGTAGTACCTGGGTGCTTGCTTATGCATCGACTCATGTTCGATCACGCTGCCTCATATATAATTATGGGCGGTATAAATATTGATGAATAAGAAGCTCTTGATGTTTTCTCTAAAAATTCCGTATTATGTTTAATGGACTCCGCATATTTGTCACTTCTCAAAGTAAGCATTTATGTGCCTCGGTTTTTTAAACGGTTTAAGACCTACTTCACCTCATCTGATCTCCGTTTTATTTATACCGCCTAAATCCGACCGAAAATGGAATACAACTTTCCTTTAAGGGTCGGTGCTTTAAAGATTATTTTGAAGATACCCGACCGTGTACAGGAGAGGACGAAGAAACTCATTGGGTAGGGTAGCCTACTCCATTTACTCTCTTGACCATCGTCGAAATATGGGTTGGGCTTCTTTGTTCTATCGTTACTATAATGGGATGTGTGCTAATGAAATGAAGGAACTTGTTCCCCATACCCGCTCATTTCGGCATACAACACGTCAATCATTAAGAGCGCATTCATTTACGCGAATCGCACTACTAGAGAAAATTCGGTTTTTGGACGAACAGCATACGATTATGTTAAATATACTACTAGCAGAGTTCCTTCCTGTCACTTTTGACGTCCCGCAAGGGGGTTATGGACTTGTTCACAACCTACGGGAAATTTATCATTCCCGCGGTACTTATGGTCTTTGGATAATTTCGTACGAATATATCAGGGCCTTTAGTCCGCTGAAGGTGATGCATCGTCTTGAGTTTTCCCAGAACATGAAGATGATAGAGGATGCGACTCTGCGAGAACACACCAGAAATCTGACTAGGACTGTTTAACTGTCTTTGGTTGCTTAACCGTAGCCCTTGGCTAGTCTGGTTCCACGAGAAACCGTTTGTCCACATAGTTTCTGCAAAGTACGGTTTTAAGGACTGATGTATCACCACTCACCTCGCTTGAGCTTTCCATGTGCCCATGGGGGCGGTGGTGAACGTCTTAGTTCAGCCGGTATTGAGAGTACTGTGGGGTAGAGCGCTATGCGCAGGTAGCCACGTATATCTTGACCACATCTGTCACGTGCCAAATTTCAAATCGAATATCCATAAACACTACTCCCTCTACCTTCTCTCCGAAAACATTTTTTCTTACAGACACAATGTATGGCATGTCTATGACCTAGCCCTTTAGTACTGCTCAAACAAAATAAATAAAAGCTCTATGACATTTTTACTGTAAAGCATACCAGAAAAAAAATATAACTTTTTAAAATAAATTATAAATTATAAGGTAAATATACTTCATGAAATTGTACATATCGCACTTAATCACCAAGAAGATATTCATTCAAAATTTAGGAATTATCACTTTTTGCAAGAAATCAATTAAAAACATTAATATCTATCGCCTATTAAAATTTCACATTATTCAGTTTACTATTTCATATAAAAATTCCACGATTAATTTATATTTTCAAATCCACTTAAAACGTAACGGCAAACAGTTTTTGACCTCTACTGGTCATGCACTAGGCGACGGAGGTAACTCAATATCACAACACCTAATTCAAGTCACTTTACATTTCTTGAAATAGAAATAAAAACCACATAATTTGAAATAGTAATGTTTATTATTTTGAAACACTTTTATTATTTAAAGGCCTAAAATTGGATAGGTAACAGCTGTATAGTATTTAGGCCGTACTTGTACATAAACTCGTTTTGTATAGTATGAAGGATAAGGATAAACGTATGGAAATGGGGATGCGACAACAACTTGACGTGGCGAACGTTTGTGTTCTTCCTCAGTTAATAATGTTTTTCCCAGAACTCCTTCACCATCGCCATCTAAATACAAATTAGCTGTATTTATCAAATCCACATCATGATTAACATCAGCCTCCAATTGCTTTCCAAATGAGCTTGCGACAGGTAATGACTTTATTTCTTGCTCCTTTAAAACAGTAGGTATGGGCTCACAGGTTACAATACACAGAACAGAGAATAGTATTGTAAAGATAATAGCAATCCTGCGCATGTTGTTGTACTTAGTTGCGCTGACTTTGAAGTTTTAACTGATTGAAATGTAAATTTTATACTGATGAATTTATTGGCCGAATGCTTCTATATATATGTATGTGCACACAAAATAAGTTAAATTATTTCGCACACAATGTACGAATAATTCCAGCAGCGATCTCTCATTTGGAAAATTACCCATCATTCTTTGAACTTTGTACACAGCAATTTAAAGCATTTCATTCTTGACTGACTCGAAAGCAAGTAGAAAGAAATGGAACGTTTTGTTATTTAAAGTTTATTACTGGCTTGCTGGTAAAATTTGCCGAAAAATAAAACTAATTACCAATAACTGTCACGCAATATTTAAAATTTAATTATAAAATTAACAACATTTCCATACGCTACATGAAATACAGTATCTCACTTTTAATTATGTACGGTTTGTTATAAAACTTTGAACTTTTAAAAAAACGAGAAATGTTGTCATTTGTTAACCAGATAATTCTTAAATGAATTAAAATGTCTTAAATGCATAAATTTTGTCAGAAATTTTATTTTATATATAAATTTGAATTTGTGCCTAAAAGTCATGTCGGGAAAATTGTTAAGAAATAAGATTATCGAAATTGGACTTCAAATGAGTTTTTAAAGGTACGAGCATTATAATTCACTGTAACAAAATATAATTTAGGTTTACTGTGACAATTTGCACTGAATTTTAATAAGTAAAATAAAAGAAAAACAGGGCACAGAGTGAAGTTAATCAGTTGTGTTGATTGAATACAAATTATACACTTGAAGTTTTTATTTCTAAATATACAAGTTGAACAGACTAATTGTGGCTCTAGCACTTCCCTTAAATCGATAAACAACCACGATCTTACAGTATTGAGAAATATAAAATATGCGGCTGAAAAAAGATTTACAAGTTGAACAAATATGTCCAAAAAATTTATAAAAGACTCCAGATAAAATAAAATATAAGTAATTCTTTTAGTGATCATACATTGCATTAAAACTAATGTGCTGACAGAGTACATACGAGAAATGGTGCTTCTCTGCTTTAAAGATTAGCAAAACGTGCAATAGCAGAATTGCCTTGCCATCAAGCCATACTCCTCATTGAGCAACATGTCTCTTCACTATACTATTTTCTTTCCAAAAAGAACGTAACATACAATGCCACCGTTGTAAGTAGGCATCTAAATTGCCCCAGTATTAAGATCATATTAAATCCTAATAACTGAAAATACAGCTTATGGCAGTATAATTTAATTTGCGTTTGTTAAATAACAAGTCACAGGGTGTGAGATTTCAATTGAATTCAGCCGTGTAAAAGTAGTTGAATCGACCTCAATAGAAAGTGTTTTTATGCGGTCCAGTTCGTAACACAGAGAGCAGCTACGTGACAAGTTTTGTGTCAGTTCTATCCCCATAACGAATAGAAACAACACTTTAATGCAATTGATAGCAAATATTTCACATCAGATTTAAAATATAAAGAATTCCACGAAGCAGGTGTTGTGAATAGTCTCTGCGAAAAATAATTTTAATCGAAGTTAAAAACAATTTAAAAGTGAAGCGGGGGAAAAACTGAATAGATAATTAAAGAAAATAAAAAACAACCAATATTATCATCGCCAATTAAGGGTATGCATGGCTACACTATATTAACTTTAAAGAAAGTTTCTACTTGTTTCACCTGTAACTTACGGTGGACCTTTTAATTTATTTTATAATTTCGCTATTGTGACTGTTCGGATAACTTTGTCATCTCTTTTTTTTTGTAAAGGGATATCACACAGGCCATCAATAATCCTGACTCTTTAAAGGTGCATTTCACTATACTAATCGTAATAATTTATATTTAAAATTTTTGTAATTATTTTAGTTTTACTACATTTTGCATCATAACGGGTAGTCCAACCATAATGGACAATGTTAATTGTGAGTCACATCTTAACGTCAAGTTTTTTGCCCAACTTAATTTGACATTTCTTTGTTTAAGGTTTGACAAATTCAACCATGTAGATGTGCACAATTGAGCAGCGCGTTAAGATTGTTGAAGCCTTTTGCGAAAATGGGCGTTCAAATCAAAATGCATTTCGTGCACTTCGTGATTATTTTGTTCAGCATTATCGACCAAATGTGTACACAATCGGGAGAATTGTGCGCAAATTTCAGCAAACCGGGTCTGCAGGAAATGTGAAAATACCTGAACATGCTCTCCCAGCGATTTATGGGCTGGCGGCGTCATCGCGCCGCACTTCCTCGACAATGAGGTCGGCCAAGCAGGTAACGTGAATGGTGTTCGCTATCGCGAGATGATATCAGACTTCTTGTGGCCATATGGCATATGGACTACAGGATGGTGGCACTTGTGCATTAGCCATTAGCATGGCCGTGTTACCTCACGTCGTGCCGAGTTTAATTGGCCGTCACGATCACATGATTATACACCGTTGGACTTCTTTCTTTGGAGATATATTTAAAAGAAAAAAGATGTACATCAATAAGCCAAGAACAATTCAAGAACTACAGGATGAAATAATTTGGCACATTAACGACATTTGACTTCAATTATGTATCAGAGTCATTGAAAATATAGACCATCGGATAGACGTATGCCACCGAAGCCACGGCAAGCATTTGGCCGATATTTTGTTTCACACATAATCATCATAGATCATTCTATAATAATAAAAAATATTATTTACAATTAAGATTGTGCGTTTTGGTTAGACCGCCCTTTATATTTAAACATCTTTAAATTACTACATCATATAATTAATTATATAGTAAATTAACCGGGTGCTCTTCGCTACCCTACCCACTTATGTAGTTGTTAATCATTTTGTGGCGTCCGCTCTATTGTCGTTATAGTGATTCAATTTACTATGGAGTTCCCTTCTTAAAGTTCCCCTTAATTTGATAGCCATATAACGGGGTGCGTACAAAGTAGTGGTCCGCCATTTGAAGCCTTTCGCCATACTGTGTTTGCAGAGATTTTATTAAATTTTAAATTTTCGAAAAAACATTAAGACTATATTATGTTCTAAACTTAGACCTATACGCGTTTAAATCGTTTGGATAGATTCCGAGAAGAAGAAATTGCCACCTTCTCACCTTTCGCAGCTGCTTTTACTCCTGTTTTCATGAGTATCCTGTATTTTAATCTAAACCATAAGCTATTGGTCTGCTAAATTTCAAATCATTGAAGCGGTTTTTGCGTGATGGTGGGACAAACATCCAATCATCCATACAAAGTTTCACATTTACAATATTAGTTGGAAATTTTCATCAATATTTCCATTTTAATATTGAATTGTGAATTGCTATGGGAATTTATTTGTTTCCAATTAAACGTAACAAAATTTCTACGCCCACCCAAAAATAACTTAACGCTATACAAGTCAATATTAATTTTATTATTCCTTTCACAAACATGAACAAATCAACAAGTTAGAAGGAAATTCAATCCTCTTTATTGTAATCAACTTGATAGAATTAATATTTTTTATTTGAAGCAGAAAATAAGTTGCATATTTTCTTAAGTCCCAAATAATCCCTGCTGAGACTAATTATATGTAGATATTTATACAGATTTTTATAATAATTATTTGCTAATTACCATCAATTCAATTCCTTCAGAATATTGTATTTACATTTGATATTAAACATGACATTTTATGAGCTACCTTCTTTGGAATGTAGAGAAGATATAGGAAAGGGCAACACAAGTCAGTAGTTGCACGTTATTTGTTTTTATAGCAGTGATGTAACGTCTCTGATCTCAAGGAGACGTGTTAAATTTTGAAACTTCGTTTTTAGTAACCATTTTTAAAAATTATTTTACTTCGCCGGTGCTACACAATACCGTCGAAGGAGGGCGTTCCGATGAGCCTATGGATTGAATACAGCTGAAGCCGTTACTATTCAGTGACCAGTGACTATGCCTTCGCCACTGAAACCTTCCGACACTCGAAGTTAATACGAGTATGTGAATTAAAAAATTAAGTTTTATATATACAGGGTTGCACAAAAGGAGCTATATGGTTTGAATTCTTCATAACTTTTTTAATTATTATTTTTCCTTTGTTTTTTTTCAGCATTTTGTGAATAAGACATGGTGAATTAATTATGAAGCATTCGAAATGAAATCATGGCCATTACACCCGAAATTTTGCGAAAAGTTATGGAAAATATGCTAAAAAGAGCACGTATGTGCGAAGCAGAAAATGGACATCATTGCAAAAAATTCCCCAATAATATACTGTATTATAATAATCGCATAAATAAAAAAGTTATAAACCATTTAAACTATATAGCTACTTTTGTGCCACCCTGTACAAATAAAAAACATGTTACACATGCACAATCACTAACCAATACTATAACACATATAAATGGTATTGGATTTGCCAGGTAAGTCAATCAAATTAAAAATAAATAATTATTTATAAATATAAAAAAAATAAATAATTATTTAATTTTTTACTTCCATTTATGAAAACCGACTGTATGTACGTGTATATCCGTAAAATAAATTTTTCTGAAGTTTGTTCAAACTACTTTTAGTCACACGGTAATAAGACAGTTTTGGATAGTACTGTCTTTGTTTGGTTTTTGTTATGAATCGGTCAAATAAATACCTTATTATTTTAATTTTCTACAAAATAAAATTACCCTTTCCAAATCATGATCTTCTATACAATTAAATTCAATTGTTGAAAAGAAATCCTTTTGTTATGAGCGAGCAGTGTTGTCATAATTTTTTTTCAAAATAATTGTTTTTATTTTACAAAAAGCAATGAAAACGTTTTTAAAGTACAATGAAATAAAGGCCATTATTATGAACTCTGTTCGATGTTCGAACTGCTGCTTAAAACAGATCAAATTGCACAGTTGGCAACGCTGTGTACAAGTAAATAAAAAAAAAGCTTGGATTCAATATTATGATAAAATCATCGCCATCGCCTACAGGAACAATAATGTAATTATCATCACTATTTTTATTGTTTTTAATTATAATTAACATCATTAAGTTCATTCAATCCATTAAGAACAAACAGCGCAAGTTAATACAGCCAAAACACACAAACAAGAATAATAGACAATTATTTTATATTGGTTAACTTGTTTAGAAAAGTGTTTTTTTTATTCAATTCTTACTCTGCTTCTCTTCGCATTTTAGATAGAAAGGGACTAAAATCTGGACAAATTACTTTCAATGCTGATGTCAGCAACTGACAGTGAAATACATTCTTCAGTATTGATTGCCATTCAACGCTTGTCTAAAACAACTGAAATTTATAAAACACAATTCTCCTTTTTGGTAACTTAATTAAATTTATTGGAAATGAAACGAAATTATAAATATTTTAAGTATAAAATGAATGAAAGGTTTTTCAAACAATTGAAAGTCATTATAAAGATTTTAAAGGAGAAAGGAAATTAACTGCTGTGTATGAAAAAAGACAAAGACAAAAAACCAACTTATGCACATATTGTTGTCTTAAATTCAAAAGGGTCAAATGCATTTGTGTTCACGTATACAGTACATATACAGGGTGCTTTTTTAAAGACATAGATCAATAGTTCACACGTTCACAGATAGTTTGTGAAAGTAATACCATATGTTCTTGCGTTGGCAATTTTTTTTTAAATGTTTGGCATAACCCAACTTAGGTTTTTAAGAAAAATTTATCACGCCCACTTTTTTAAATTGATCTAAAATCGGAGAAGGAAAAGGACCGATTTTTCAAAATTTTTTTTAATTTTCGGAGTTAGGTTAGGTTAGATGGCAGTCGACACAAGTAGCACCGTAAGTGCCGTTTTGCAACCCTAGCCTCGTAGAAAGCAGATTACGTCACAGCTACCCCGAGCCGTTCACGTATCTCACCAAGTCCGTCAGACCCAACCGTGAGCCTAGCCCCAAGTTGTCAAAGAAAGGCACTCCCAGAAATCTCAGCCTTATTCTAGCCAGACCGGGTTACTTACAGAGAAAAGTCACAACAGCATCCCTCTGCGAATCTTCCTCACAGCCCCTACTCCGGGTATTGAACGGAATTCCCATCATCTCAGCATACGTGCCGATGGACCAGTGGCCCCATGAAGAGGGCCGTGAGTCCACTAATGGACAGTCGGGAAAATATCAAGAGTTGCCGCGTTCTACGTAAATCATACCACGGCCACAGCGCTCTTGCTATGTCGCAGCCGGAGATAGAAGCCAACCTTTCCTGAGCCATCCCACTGAAAAATCCATTGATCTGTCCTTTTGCAACAGGAAAAGAGATCCCTATGTCAGAAATAAAAACAGCAGATGGCGAACCGGCCGAACGAAGTCCCGCCAGCTCATCAGATATCTCATTACCCTTAATATCCCATTGTCGCGGAACCCACACAAGAGAAACGGCACAGAAATCCCGGAGCACAGTCAGCTCTTCCCTACAATCACTAACAACACGAGAGCAGACGCCCGGTAACACCAACGCCCTCAATGCCGCCTGACTATGGGAAAGAATAGCAATAGTACCCTTCACGCGCCGCCTTCTCACAATTAGGCAAGCTCAGCAGATAGCGAAAATCTCCGCCTGGAGGCATCTGGAAGCCTGTAGGAAACAGAAACTCCCACATCATCGGAGAAAACACCCGTCCCCACTCCTGATTCCGTCTTGAAACCATCGGTGAAGACCGCTCTGACGCTACCCGCAAAGACTCTCCCCCTCCTCCACCACGAAATGGCGGACCAATATTTTTTACCCACTTCGACGATATGGGTATCAGACGAAATTGATTTTTGTAAATAAAAGTAAAAGTAAATTGGAGTGGGTATTTGTAATAACAATAGAAAAAGAGTACTTTTATAATACAACTTTTTGAAAATTTAGTTTTTGAAAATAGTTCTTTGAAAAAAGCGCTTTTTACAAATGTACTTATAAAAAAAAATCAATATTCCGGAAAAAGTGGGCGAGATTAGAAAAATTGCTGTGGGGCAGCAAAGCGCAACGGTTTAATCAAGTTTAGAATAAAAATTAAAATTGCGCACTCCTCTCGTCTTCGCTGGATTTGCATGGTCAAGAAACGCATAGCGAAAAGACAATGATCGTCCCTAAATGAAACATTATAAAAAAAGTATATTTATAAACATATATAATAATTACCAAGCATTACCATTATTTACTGTGGACTTAAAATAATAATTATGCAACATTTCTTTTGGTGGTAATGGCAACTAATCAGTACCCAAAAAGAATATTTTGGCTTATCTCATAAAATAATTTAAAATTTTATTATTACAAATTATTTCTAATTAATTGATTTTACAAACACTATTATTGAACTTAACGCAAGTTTAAACTATGAACTTTAAACGTCATTTTTACATAAGGACCGTAAATCTTCAATAAGTGTAGTTCAAGAAGAACGTGACATTTGCCCTCCGCTAAAATATTAACTGATATACTTTTTATATCTCCCAAAATACCGATAGCTTTAATAATTTTTGGGCTCGTTGAAATAATAAACAATTCGCCTAAAACATTTATTCAATTTCATAAATATGCGAGAGAAATATTAATTTAACCTTTTATATTTATACTCGTCATTGCAAATTATTTATACAGCATTATTATTTAATTTGCCTTCTTCGTACATCTTGCTAACATTATATTGTTATTACATATTTATCTTTTCATATTTTGTCGAACTACTTTTATTAATTAAAACCATTACAATAAAGGTTATTGGTGCCTTTTGTGGTCTTATTTCAGATGTGTATGAATGTATATATAGTATATCGGTGTTATCTTCAGGGATTTCATGAAACATAGGTTCACTTACATATTTGGCAAGACTTCAGAAATATGCGTATAGTTACACATGTGTGTTTGTATTGACATACTCAAATCATTTATTTAAGAAAAATGTGTACATATATATTTGTGGGAGGGAAACGGTATAGAGCAATACATACATACATTTTGGTTAAGTTTATTTATAAATTTGCAGAATAACATTCGTTTGACAGGTGAAATTTATCACTGACATGTTACAACAAATGTTAACTCTACCTTGCTAGTCTCACCTTTCTAATCCATTCTACGAATGAATACAATGAGTTCTTAAAACCGCACTAATTTTCAATTCAACTACAAAGACGTATTTCCTCAACAATACTTTTATTTTTGTGGCTGTGTGTGTGTTGAAAATACACATTTTGCTACCTTCATTTAAGGCTGATTTCTAAAAATTTATAAGTATCCACACATACTACGAGTAGTGAAGTATATGAAAGCATAGTTACGAATAAACTTAAAGTTACTAAAATATAGATGTATCTTTAATTTAATAAATGTAACAAGATTACGGAAATCGTTTCCAACGAAGCGGGCAATGGTCTGCTTAGTAACATTTCACATGACTAGAAATCAACGTTTAAATATTTCAATTGCCCAGGAAACATGCAATTGTTTCAACTGCAATATTAACGGGCTTATCCAATATTAGTTTCTATAATAAATATATACTCGTATATATGTATATAGTATTATTTTTCAATATTCGTAATTTTTCTAGCTTTAAATTGCAATAATTAACCAATTTAGATCAAACTTCAACAAGTCTTTACACAAAAATTACACTGATTGACAGAAATGAACTTTTAATTTGTCACGTGAACTTTTTTGGTCTTTTTTACATTATTGTGAGTTCCTAAGGTGGAAAACAGAGGTAGAAAAAATTTGACACCCATAGTTTTTTTTTTGACAGCAATTTTATATTTCATATAAAATACATTTACATTTACATACAATTATACTTGATATGTCTTTTAAAACTAAAAGCTAAGATTTTCTGGAGCATTTGACATGAGGCTGGTCTCTTGCAAGTGTCCAACAGTAATCTGCTACCAGACACCCTGCGCAATTTCTTAAATAAATCAGAAAATTATTAGAAAATAGCAATTTCAAAAAAAATTCTAAACCAAAATATTGACTATTGTACAGCATAATGAATGAAATATAAATTACAAAATAAAATCAATCAATTTAAAACATCCATATATTAACACTTGAAAAAAAATTCATTTAATTTTAAAGGTAAGCAAATACCATTGTAAACTTAATGATCACAGGATAAAATGTGCAATTTGTTTCATGGTTGAAAACCAACTGAAAAGCATCCAAAAAAACTACCTTAACGAAAAACAATTTTCAAATTTAAATCCAACCATACCCAGTCAAAATTGATATTCTACAAACGAAATTCTTTACTCGTTTTTTCTTTGCGAAATTTTACTCAATAACCTAAATAGTTTATCAATGGGAAAATAACTTGCAGAAATCCCAAATGGGAACTTACACCCAGTCAACACAGACTTTGTGTTTAATTTCAAATTGTTATAGAAATATTTATGGGAAATTAATTTAGTAATAATAATAGAATGTTAGCTTTATACGTTAGTAATAGTGTTACTATATTCATTAAAGTTATCAAAAAATTTAATTATATTTATCGAATTTGATATTGGATTTTTAAGTTACTGCCAATTCGTACAGGATCACTTTTATTATTTACAGAATTAAAGTTACCGAACGGAAATTAATTCAGCTTATATGCAATTAGATAAACTTGTAATTTTAAACGCATAAAAAATCAAGACTCAGTAATTAAATATATGCACGACTTGCGGGAAAATTGTTCATATCGACTCAAAATTCAAAATTATGAACCAATTTTTACAGCACAGGTCACGGCTGTCAGTTTAGAATATTATCCCAGAGAATCATTCTTTAAGAAAGTACTTTTAAAGTGCTTACGAAATGTCAATAACTGTATATTTTCAACTTCTCAGGCAGTTATGAAAAACTACATCCAGATAAGTATTATAAAACTGATTTCCTGCCACAGAATTCGAATTCTTTTGTAACACTTTTGATGTTTCTTCATTAAATTAATTAAATAAAAGGAAATGCATTATTTAGAGTTAAAATATGAAGTTTTCATTTCAGAATAACGCTAAGAAAACTTTCAAAAGCATTTAATTCTGAATATCATGTGATTAAAATATTTATTATTTGTTTCGTGGTTGTTTGTTTTTGACAATATCGAAGAAATGAATTTATAAAATGTTTGTGGTTTATTATTCTTTAATAAAAATGCAATAAATATTATTATATTGTAATTTTTTATATATTTTAAAACCTAAAAAACATAACATTTGCATCATGAATTGTGGCCAATTGTAATAGTGAAGACCGGAAGACGATGACCGTGTAAATACTTCATCTTTGTCAGTCACCAACAATGCCGCATAAAAACCTATATTTCAGTAATTCTCAGCTGGAGTGCCTTTTTCATTAATTTCTTCTACATAGCAATTTCATTAAAGCACTGCGTGCTATGGTACCCAAATCCATGACAAAAGGTGTATCTTGTGTGGTTAATTGCATGACCTGTTTATCAGAGCGATCTGTAATACCTGAAGTATTGTGTTCTATCAAATGAAGATTAATACACATAGTAAGCATACGCGCTCTTATATCCAAAATTTGGCAGATCGGTCTGACAAATATTCATACATACGAGTATTAAGTTCTTTCGCCATTATAATAATGATTTTTGTGGTCATCGAAAGTTTTCACCTTTTTAGCTGGCCGCATATCTCTTTCCCAGTTAAGTGTAATTAATGATTTTCATTATTTAGTTCATTTATTCCATCTCGTTTTAATCTGCTATTGAACATAAATATTGTGTTTTTAAGTGAATCAGCACCTACAGCTTTCAGTAGTTTGATAAAGTTTAATGTTGAAAGAAACTAGTGAATATCTTATTCGGGTGCTAAAAGCCTTCATATTGGCTTAGGAGATGATGCTTATCATGTCAAAATTTATTTTTATTACACCACCTTCGAAATATAATGACTCTGTGGCAAAAGTTTTGTTTATGTAGTCACCATCTTCAGCATCAAGCTGACTTGAACAGTATTAAACAATAATTCACCTTCTTATTGTTCGTTCTTTCTAAATTCAACAGCAGCTTCAATTTGCCTTTTCTGTTCTATAAAAAATTAGTTCTATTGCACTGATTACAAATAGCTTTAAAAAAGTAGATTTACTTACCATCGCGAGCACTACTTCGGATTCAATGAATGGGCAGAGAAAAAAATAACTTCTTTCAAAGAATAATATATAAAAAGAAGTATACCTAATCCGATTTTGCACTTCTGGATCATAAGTTCAGGATGGTATTAAATGGAATGTTAATGTAATATGTGTAATATAGTTCAGCATTTTTGTTAAACACTCTTTTTTTCTGTAAAAAATAAAATTTTCTTCGAATATGTAAATGAAAGAAGCCATTTATTAATCAATTGGACAAAGATGAGAAACACTTTCAAGCGAACATTTCTTAACATAAGTCTCACTTCTATTTTTGTTTGACCTTTATTAATTTGTTTAATTATATTTCTTCTGAGCGATGGTCTTTTTTTATAAAAAGTTTTTAAATTATTTATTTTCAATATTTCAATACCAAATAGTCAGGTTCTGTATACACATGTATAAATGTGTGTACATGTATACATAAATAAATATGTTTTCAAAATTATTTTCTTTTGTACGTATATACATGTATGTAAAATAACATATTTCTACAATATAATAATAACATATAACTATAACAACAATAAAACATAATTATTAAAAATTATTTAATAAATGACATATGACTACCTATTATTAACTTTAATTTTTGTATAAAAATTTATATTTAATACATAATCTAAATTTAAATTGTATTAAGTAATTATCTAAAATTTTGTGCTAAATTATCTACATCTGATTTAGAGTTTATTCTCTTGTCCGCAGGTATTTTAATTATCTGTAACATTTCTAAAAAAAAAACCTCGTTTATAATTAATAATTGTGTCTTCAAATTTTGAATAATGATTTAATGTTGCACAATGTGTAGTTAATGTTGTTTTTTGTGTATTATATGTCGGTATTTTTTGGTCTGACTTATGTCATACTAATAGATAATAAATATAATGGACATAAAACTAGAGTTTTATGTACCGTTTTTTATTGTTCCTACATACACTTTATTACAACTTTATAAATTATTTCCTCCACAAGGTGTCTTGTATACTAAATTAGATAATTCTGTGTTCTATTTTTCGTTTTATTAAATAGTTTTCCTAAAGTATTACATGTTTTATATGTTATTTTATATTTTTCTGTATTAAATATTTTTGATCTTCCTTAATATAAAATTTTAATTTCGATTTTGTATAAAACACTTATAATTCTTTAAATCTAATTTGAAACACCTGGTATTGCGTTTGATGGGCATTTGCATGTACACAAACATTTATAAATAAGAAATTCTAAAGCCAACACTTTACAATTCTGTTGTTTTTATATTGCACCAGTGATGGCAGGTAATTTGATTCTTTCATTCCATTTGTAACATAAATGTGTGATAAAAAATTCTTTGTAGCATATTTTTGTGTGTAACTTCCCGCTATAGAAATCACTGATTTTAACCCAATTTTCGAAAATCGTGCTTTTATTTCATTACGACGTTTAATGGGAGTCGATTTTGACCTATATCGCAATGATGTCTGTATGGATGCATGTATGGAAACATCTCATAAATTAAGACCGATTAAAGGGAACGAAACCAAATGTTTCACGTTCCAAAGATATTAAGCTCACTTAGATGTCGAGAAATAATGAACTGACAGCGAATGAACTGAAATCGATTTTGGGCAGTCGCTGAATTTCATAGACTTTTGACCAAAAGCGGTAAAATTTATAGAGAGATATTGGTAGTCGAATATTTGCGAAAGAAGTGTATGTCTTTAATTTTTTTTTTTTTTCTTTAAAACCCGAATGCTGAAAGTTTGCTTTAATAGGGTTAAACTTAGCTGGAAGTTTCACATATTCTTTATTAATTTATTTATTATTATTATATATGCAATTATGACTATAGTGTAAATCTTTTGGACTAGTATATTTCGAAGAATTTTATTTGTGAAAGGAATTATAAACAAACAGATGTGAAATCACAAATGCTTCAATCTCTGTATTAAGAATTTGCTTTACCCCGAATATTTTACATAATTGTAATATTATTTTTGTTTTCAACGATTTCTTTAATAAATTTACGTCTTATAATATTACGTTACTTCCCTGATGGTATTGTATTGGTACTGTTGAATCAGTTTTTCAATATCTCGAAAACTACATTAGGTAGGACTTATAATCTTCCTACCGAAATAGTGAAAACTTCTGACAGTGTATAAGAAAAGATATTATGAAACAATTCGACTAGCTGTATAAACAACTTTAAGTTTTAAGGATGCAATGTACATCGTAAAATATTTGCTACGTCTGACTTTCCTTTCAAAGTTGTTTCTGTTGTTTTAAGGCTAGTGGTGATTCGTTGTTACCAAACACATCGCATTATACAATAGTATGTGGAGTTAGGTTTATGTGCATGCATGTATGTATACAAAAGTACTATATTTAATCATTTACAACAGGTTAATGATTTACGGAACATGCTCTTAATTGTTTTTATTTTTTTTGAAAAATTTTCCAAATTTATAAAGGACAGGGAACGTAATGGCTAAGATGCCACTGCTTTAAGCAAGGAATATTTTAAATCTGAATCTGAACTCAATGAAAGAAACCAAAGCAAGATAGCAACAATCGTATAACTAGCGTCAAGAAAAAAAAACCAATCATATAATCCAATCTTAATGTTGTAAATTCCAAAAGTTGTTTTTCTTCACATACATATGTAGATCACAAATGTTGCGTTTTATATATTTCTTTTCTTTTTTTAGTTTATGCAAACAGTTGGCGGTATATTTTCTTATCAATTTTAATACAATTCAAATGTTCTGCACTTGTTTACATTCTTTTTTAGCGTGTGAAATGGCATTAAAATATAGATTTACAAGGCTAAATCTTATACAGGAAAAGCTTACATAGCTGGACACTTTAGGCCGCGTTTTTTTATATTTTTTATAAGGTATTTACGCTTATGCACAATTTTTATGTTACTTATATTTGCAATGTTTTATGGTAGACAGCTTAATTGTTTGGAAAAAAATAAATAAAAAATACTAGAGAACTACGTTACCATTATTAAACAAACTTTATTATGATCGACTTATTCTTGGTTAATTTTGAAGTCAGAGTTTCTAAATACATTTTATATATTTTTGATTTGTTGAATTAATACAAAGTCATTTATCTTGCAAAATGCTCGAAATAGCTACTTTTCTTAAAGAAACTATGAAGTTAAAAATTTTTTCATCGCTCTACTGTGCTGCATATCATGTTATTTTTAGGAGCAACATATTTTTTCAAATTCGATAAATCCAAGCGTCTGCTTGTCTGCTGTGGGAACTTTCACTTTAAATGTACGGGTATAAAGTATGTGTAGTAATTCTATTTTTTATTTCTTCATAAAATTTATTATCGTTTTAATTTTATGGTAATCAATTAAAAACGTATTCATTAAACTTCAATTTTCTTTTCTTACGCCCACAGTTTTACAGTTATGCAAGTCCAACGGCAGGCACGAATTAAATTTCTGTTCTTTGATGAGACCAGAATTGTTCATTGAAAAAGTAATTGTTATTTAATATATATATACTCGCAATATAAATATCTGAAGTTATTCAAAAAAAAGCAATAATTTTTATTTTGAGTTCCTCCACGAAAATACCATTATTTGTTTTATTTTCTTACTACGTGCTTTAAATATAATTATGCGATTATTTACGTATAGCAATAGTTTTGGTTAGGGAAATTTCAAATAATGTCCAAATTTTAATTGTAAAACAATCTTTTTAAAATCGCAATAAAAATCACAATAAAATTAAAATTAAATCCAGTGGTAAATGAAATGCCAAAGAATTAACCAAAGTGCTTGAAATACGATCGTAAATTACTTTATAGAACTACATAAATAGCATTGCAGAATAATGCGTCTTACAGCATCACAAAAAAAATTGTACGATATTTGTAAATTTTGAATTTAGTCAAAAACATAAAGGGGATGAATTGTTTTTCGGTGTTGACTTCAGATACTCATTTTTCACACTTTTTGTCACGACTCTCATACACCCTTATATTTTTCAAAAACTTTTTTTGATAACAGTACTCGTGGCATTTTAGTGCTCTTTAAAGGCTTTAAAACAAATAAAAATTGGACTCAGTAGCTACAATAGAAGCGAAGATATTCAACTATGAAATTGCAAAATTGCAATGACTCGGGAATTTCAGGGAAATTGCTGGCGCTGTTTTTTGGATGCTGTATACTTACCATTATTAAATGTTTATATTATTCTTTTGCATTTCGTAGCTAGAATAACAAGTATAGAAAATTTTATTGAAATCGTAGGCGGACAAAAAAAGTTAATTTTTATATTAATTTCACTAGGAAGGGACCTATCATGAATACGTGTGGAATGAAAAGTAATTATATCTCTGTTTCGAATTTAATTCTTTGCGATATAGAATGTCAAAATAACAACAAATTTTAATTTGGTTCAACATTGCTCGATGCCAGATTACAAACCTGGGGCCAAATTGCGGTTTTCGAATCGCATCGAGATTTCTAACAAAATTTTATTGAAATGTATAGGAATTTTGTTCGATATCGAATGCCATAATTTGGGCCCTGATTTCGTTCAAATAATTTTTATACTTTTTATTTATTTGCTTACTATATTAAACCGGTGCGCTTTAATAATAATTTATCTAATCTCGCCATGTTTTGTATAGATATTATTACGGAAACGAAGCCTTCTACACCAAATTTGGATACTTTTATTCTCACCAGTCTCTTGCCAAAAAATTAAAAAAGTACTTTTTCAAAATGAAGTTTTTCCGCAAAGTACCGCACTCCATTTTATTTTTAGTTTTCTTCTCAAAACTTTCTTTCATTGCACACCCACATAATGGAAGTGGGTAAAAAATAATCAATCCGCCATATTATGTTTGCAGAGATTTCGTTATATTTTATGCTCCATTCGAAAATCTCTTTAATTTGATAATTTAATTAATTTGATTGCTGTAAAAAAATAGTAAAAATATACGTCATATGCACTAATTAATTGGCATAAAAGTGCAAGGATACAATGTTAGCCAATATGTGTATGTATGTATGCTCGAATTTCGAAAAAATAAGAAAACATATTCAGTTTTTCCCAATTTTACATACTAAAAGTACATACATAGTCTGTTTAAAAGAAAAGGAGAATTATGAATATTTTTGAAAAGTATTTATTTATTCATCAATATCCATTTTGTGGCCTTCAAAGTAATCCCCCTCAGATAAAATCCTCGAAGCACTTCCAAAATGCGGTTTTCGGTATGGCCGTTAGCTCGTTCTTCGATTCTGACTTTATCTCACTAATTGTGGCAAAGCGCTTTCCTTCAGTTTTGGAAATAGGAAAAAGTCGCAGAGAGCAAAATTGTTTTGGTCATAAAATCACGAACAAGCATTGATCGTGCTGCAGAATCCATGATTTTCTTTTCCACAATTTCGATCATTTGAGCCGTTTTGCTTTATACAAACGTTGCATAACTTCCTTATAGTATTCCTTATTAACACGTACGAGCTGTTGGCAAGACCTCCGGATGCACAACGCCATTGTAATCGAAGAAAACAAAATTCCCCTTTCCTTTGGAACAGACCTTGTATGTGGAAAAAGTACGAAACCAGTGTACGCTTATTTTTCTGCAGCATTTTTGTTTTTTTATCTTGGAACAGCACTCATGTCTTCGCTACTAAAACCTTCCGACAACAACAGAACCAAAAGCACACCAGAATGAATACGACATGTTTTTTTTCTGAAACTACGCTCGAACCCAGAACTTTTTTGGGTTACGTAGTCAATGTGCAGACTACTTCAGGCATCACCACCATCATATATAATTTTTATTCTATCTGTCTTAGTATCTGAGATATTCCGTTATCGATCTTACCCTTCCCCACTCCCTTAGCATTAGGATACCCAAAAATCCCTTCTTACATACTTAAATTAAATTCTTTAGCTTTAGCCGCATTGGATTGGGCGATTATGGGTCAGTCAGTAACGTTACTCTTTGCTTGCCTTTGGATTTTCCCTTACAGACAATGGCATTTTCTTTTCTACAAAAAATGCACATATATAAAACCTGTTGCGCTCTCTGTCATAATGTTACGCAATCAAGTCTCCATAAATCTTTTAGCAGCAATTTTAAAACGTATTCCTTACAGAGGATTGCCATTTGTATAGTGGATTCTTTAAAGTCCATATTTTTTAAATAAAACTATAATTATAATTTTTTTTTTATCAATAGTGAGGGTATTCCAAAAAAAACTTAACAATTTAAGAGGTCAAAACATTCTAAGAAATTGTTGTTATAATAAATTTTGTTCTTTTAGCGTTTTGTGTCATAAAAATGTATTCAAAATAAATTCGTCTTATTCCTTTCCTTCACTATGGTTTCGAAGTTAAAAGTTCTAAAAATAAGGCTAGTAAGTGAATTTTATTTGGCGTCTGTATATGTATGTATATGTAAATATGGATTAAAAAAATGGCATATTTTAAAGGCATTGTGATGTTTTTTTTTTAACTTTCTAGCGAATTTAGTTGTTTCATTCCTTGTGTGCAATTAAAATTCTTTATGTTTATGAAATTGTATACAATTAGCAAATACCACAGAAATTGTTAAAAGAAAATACAATTTTGTGTTCATCACATTCTGACTTGCCGCTGTAAAAATATTGTTCTTTGTTTGCGGTTTAGAAACACACAAACATATTATTATGAAAAATAAATGGCATGAGAACTAAATTTTCGTTAAGAATTCCTTCTCTGATATTTATTACAATATTATTACCATAAATAATAATTAACACATGGTTTTTTCCTTTTTTGGTAATAAATGAATTTTATATTATTTTGCTAATTTTATTATATTGACCTTAATGTAAAATTTATGATTTTGTTAAAAGTTTTTCTTATTTGTTTATACGTAGCAGAAAGTACAAAATATGCAAGTAATTTCATAAATCAAAAATTAAAAAGTAAATTTTTAAGGCTTATATGAACGAGTTTACATTTTATGTAGGCGTTGGTATTTTCTCAAAGGATAAATGAAATGGTTATGCCAATGGAAACCAGTAGCGGGGCTCAAAAATATATGTATGTTGTGTTAAATAAATTCAAAAAGAATTTTAATGTAGGGATCATTTCAGATATACTATAAACGAGAAATGTTTGGTTGAGACACAATAAATCAGCGTCATCAGCGAAATTCGTTAAGAGTATCGAATTGCGTTGCTTTGGTTTATTTGATTATGCAGATGAAATTTTGGTCCAGAGTGACCACTCTACTTTCTAATTTCATAAGTGTTTAGGTAAATATAAATCTATAAATAAAAAGTTATCCCCATGATGCAATTACTAAGGTGGCAACAGTCGAGCTTTTACAGGCGTTCGTGTATTTGAGCTTTGCGACATAAATTGTCAGAAAAAAATTTTCACTGCCAATATTTATGCAAAAATAATATATATATTTGAAACAAAATACCGATTGCAATAAAATTACGCAAATTAAATTGCTTATCAGGTTTTTTTTAATAATAACAACTGTTGAACAAATGTGTTTGTATATAATTTTGACATTTTATGTCGCAAATTTAAGCAGAAAAAATATTGATCAGCTGACGTAGCGATGCCACCTGCTTTAATTATATTTTGGTTATACTTTTCAGTTTAAGAACTGTTTTCTTCCTTTTCTTACAGATATGTATTTGCGGCAATATGACCCAAACTCTTTCATTGCGACACACTAAAATGATAACCTATAATAGATTCTTCTAAAAGGATTAAAGAGCAAAATATGGAAATATGATATGAAGAAAATATGGTCTGATCTATTTGGGGGAAATATAAGCCCAAAAGGTATCTAGAATATTTCTAGATGTCTATAACTTTATATATCTTAAGACAGAGAAGAAACCAGACTTTGCCATAAATTTACTGCAATAACATACATATATATTTGGCACAGCTCAAGATGTTTTATAATCCATATGAAACCAAAACGGTAAATCAACAATTTTACGCGATACATACCATCGAAAACCACCAAATATGACATAAAAATTTCGTCTTTGTACATGTAATATGGAGTTTATGCATTGCAGATCATGACAACCCCAACCTGAAAAAACAACTATCTATAGAGTGTCTCATTAAGAATTGAATTTTTAAATTTAGTGTAGGCAACTCTGAAATTCGGCAGCTGTCACATATGTTTATTCCGATTATTAAAAATGGAGCGCTTAACGAAAGAATTACGCGTTATAATTATAAAAACTCATTACAGAAATTTGGAAAGTTATGCTGAGTAGAAATCGAAGGATTTTCTGTCGAGATAGTGAAAATAAAGTGCCAACCATTCGAAGAGTGGTAAAAAAAATTTTGAGAAATTGGGTCGGTTATGGACACTCAGAGCACTGTGCATGAACGTACCGGTTGCTTTATTGAAAAACATTACGGCAGTACAAGAGTATGACCGAAAACCCGAAACCATCAATTCGGCATCGTTCCCAACAACTTCAAATTTCACGAAGCACTACGCAGCGAATTTTGACACAACACCTTTACCTTCAGAGGAAAGCGATAGTAAGAGATATGACAGCAGGAGAAGCTTCAGTATCTTACAACTCTGCTTGACCGTTCTTTGTTTATTGCACTGTTCAAACTCTCTGATGTCAAGGAGATGTCTTAAATGTTTAAGGTTCGTTTTAGTAACCATTTTTAGTAATTATTTTACTTCGCCGGTGCTGCACAGTACCGACAAAGGAGGGCGGTCTGATATGATTGTGAGGTTGCTAACAGTTGATCGCCACTTAAGCAAGAGCTTCAACGCGCAAGCACATAATGGAAACCTTTGGAATCGGTTTTTTTTGCACATTTTACTATCTACATGAGCGTGTGTCACGTTGTTTATCAGAATCACTTTCAAGAGAACGAGTGAGAACTTTTTCATAACCTATAATGTCACTCAAAAACTATAACCGTCAGAAGGTATAAATTTTTTTGCGACCTAAGCATGAAAACGAAACTAATGATGAATGTAACTATTGTGTCATATGTTAAAAAAAAATTTGCTGATATTCGAGATATAATATATATATTTTTTTTTCAGTGAAATATTTTAGTTGATCTGTTTCTACTACTAATAAAACTAATAATGTATAAACTTCAGATTTACTGGTGGAATAAATTTATCTAGAAGACCATAAAATAGGTAAAATGAAGAAGGATTAAAACATAATTCTTTTATTATTCAATTCAATATATTTCTTTTTTGCACTTTTTTTTATTTCAAACTTTCAATCAATCAAAATCAATCAAAAGCTGCCAAAGGATACATTTCGAAAAAAGGACATTTTATTTATTCTGTGTTAGTGCACTATCGAAATAATATAAAACTGATATAAATCTTTTCGCGCCGTTAATTTTTTGACGAAGTTCAGTAAAATACTTTATAACTTTATTGACGCGACGCCATAAAACTGAAGTGTATTTATGCACATACAGTCAGACGGCAGTATTTAGCACCAGCAAAGATAGTTCATATCTCTGTGAAAATACATCTTAGAGCGTTTCGAATAACAGCAAATACAGTAAATTTCAACGAAAACAACTCGTCTCGCTGAGGTATTGAATATGGATATTGGCAAACATTAAAATGAGATGTATGAATATGTATGGATTTGTATGTAGTAGATTACTTAGAAACACATCGATATGAGCTTGCAAGGGGAACAGTATGTGAGGAAGTGTGTGTGTGTGTGTGTGAAACTGTCAGTATGTAAAATAAAATTTTATGCATTTAATTCAACAGACTACTTGTATTCAAACGGTTTATGTATTTCATAGTATTTTACAAATACAAACAAATATAAAAGTAGGTGGCGCCATATTAATGGAATATTTGAATTTTCCACTATTATTGCAGTAGTGCTTTAGGCCTTACAAAATAACTGATTTAACAGACGAAAGTTAAAATAGAGTATTACACGACAGAACAAGATGTTTACACTGTCGAGTGATTTTTGAAAATCAATGAATAAATTAACGCTAAAAATTATGTAATTTTGGGCCACTCTTTACGTGTTGCTATGAGAGTGTCATTTGTGTTTTAGTAATGTATGTGCTTACGTAATATTAGTTGACTGACAATATGACTACAACTGATATTTAAGCAACCGTTCAAACATATCCCAGCCATCAAAGTGTATGGGCTTTGGCTGTTATTAAATTGAATAATTTTATATCCTTCAAATTACATAAATATGTATGTATTTACTAAGTCCTCTATGAATTTAAGTTAAATGGTTGCCTGTATTTCTCTCAAATCCTTCTAAGTATTTAAAGCGTTGATAATTTAAGCTGCAATGACACTGCTTTTGAAATTAACGATACGATAATACAAAAAGGTTTTAGGGTGCGATTTGAGCTTCATTAAATATACGCCTACGACTTTGATGAGTTGTGTGCTAGATTCCGTTATATACGTAATTATATTACGTGGATATAGTGGTTGGTTTATATAGTGAGTTTCTTTTTTACGCAATGTCTTGACAACAGTATATCTGTTATTCTAAAAATTTTAAAATTTAATTAATTAATTAGTTAATTTAATAAGTTTGGCAAACCGCACAGTGGTTGGAGCTGTATGGAGTCGACGACCAATAATACTACCAGTATAGGAATCCAGTATAGGAATGCTCGACATCATGCTTCTATAAATATGTCAAAACTATTTAGTGATAAAATGGGAATGATTGATGACTCATGCCCATCACCTCTCTACCCCATCTTAGCATCCACATTCACTCCACGTAACCAAAAGCTTGCGAAAAAATTTACGAAACTTGTTTTTAATTCATATGCTAACAACTTTTTTGCAAGATTAATTTAAAAAAATAAAAATATTGTCTAATTAAATATCAAATAATACTTGTATGTAATAAAAAATTATAAAAAGGTTAAGAGGGATTGTCGCCAAAAAGCAGCAAATACGGAATATTTTTGAATTTTGTTTTCTTTAGTTGAAAGATAAAATACCTTTATATTTTTAAAAGCTTCTAACTCAAATTTTTTGTAAACTAAGATTGTAAGGTTTGCCACGCAATTGTGTGATGCTTTTTTAAAATGACAAAATCGACTGCAGTTGTACAGCAAAAACTAGTGAACCAATTTCAATTCGATTATTAAACCCGCTAGTAATTATCGTGGCCACTTTTTGACAAATATAATATAAATATATCGACGATCGTAGACTAACAATGGCACTGCAAAATAATAAACACATAGTCTTTACCATTTTATTAAACTTGTACCAGCACTCAGAGGATGACCCCTACACAAGCGATGCCTTGTACTTGAATTATGAAATGAAGCTAAGGAAAGAGGACAGGAGGAGTAGTATTTCTGACAATTTGATTTGAATTTTCCCACGTCAAAATTTACAGAAAAGACCTCTGTGAAGAACTTATTCCCCATACACGCTATTCGGCCGAAAAATTAGTGTTCTCTGTAAAGCGTCGTGCGACTCACAGCGTAGGAGTGAACGGGTTTCGGGAACAAGTTCCATAATTTCATTAGAGCACATTCTATTGTAGTAGCGAGAAAACAATGAAGCAGCATCCCCAATGAGTATCTTACCTTTCTCCTGCATACGGTCGAGTATCTTGAAAATAGTCTTTGGCTTCAATCCATACATGAGAGTTGTGTTCCATTTTTGGTCGAATGTAAGCGGTATAAAAAGTAAGGAGATCAGATGGTGTGAATTATGTCTTGCATCGTCTTAAAAAGCCGAGAGATTTTAATGCTTCTTTTGAGACCTAAAAGATGTGCTCAGTATATCGAACATCATACTGAATCTTCTTGCGAAGAACATCAAAAGCTTCTGATTCCTCAATATTTATACCACACATTCTTACAGTTGAAGCAGAGTGATCGGGCATACGTCGCTGTGAAGCACGCAATGAGTCTTGTGAGTGTTGAAATCGATCCTGGTCAAGTGACCCCATTGCGATATTGTCGTGAGGTCACTATATTTCGCCTTACCGCCGCGATCATAATGGCCTATGACTAAATGACTATGACTATGACTAGATGACTATGTCATCTGCAAAAGAGTGGAAGGGTTGGAAGTTTGACATCTAAGGTCATTAAGAAAAATAAGAAATAGGGTAGGAAGAAGATTGGAGCCTTGAATTAATCTTGAACTCGTTAGATGAGCTCCCGTCTTTAACAACTCCTATAGCGCTATCCCTAAGATAGCTCGATGTAAATCGAAAGAAGTTATCAGAGACACCAAAAGCGATAAGTTTGGACAGAAGTGCAGAAGTGTGCCCCATGCCACACTCTATCAAATGCTTTAGAAATAGTCAGAGCCATATTTTCAAATAGTTGCTTAATTGCATAAAGTTGTTGACTTTCAGTTATAAAAACCATTTTAAAAATAAAACTTTTTAAAATTTTTTTTATATTTTAATTAATTACAATATTGCACTTAAAATAAAGTAATTTTTTTCGTGTGTACTGCCACTTGTCTAATCAAAAGATTTTATTTATTTATTTCATTTCATTTAACAAGGGCCTAATCTTTACGCACAGTTTCATAGGCCAAAAGTCTACCTCTTGATTTAAACTTTATTGGGTACAAAAAAGGCAAAGGAGGAATTTAACGAAATATATTTTTTTACTCATTGCGAACATGTCAATATGTAATGTTCACTGGGTGTATGCTAAAACTATCACACAAAATGTTGTCGGTGTTATATCGTCTGTAATACTGGTAGGAAGCACATATACACTTTTGCCAAGTAAAAATGTTAGGATTTTTATAGCCTATAAATGTCACGGCAGATTTAACACTTGAAGTGCCAAATAAAATTGATGCTTTAAAAAACTGGAAATTGTTTTTTTGTTGATGTGTTTTCATTTCGAGTCGCTATGTATATGCGTTGTATATGCCAAAAATGGAATGGCATAGTACATATTTTTGTAAGTGATTTCAATTTATTATACGTCTTAATGCAATTTATGTTTCCAATGGTTATAAATTTTTTCTCCATTTTGTAAAATTTAAACGAAATTCTTTTATCAATACTAATTTTTTTCTAATCGTAAAATTAATATATATATATTTATATGTATGTATATATAGAACATGTCTGTTTCCAAGTTACCAAAATACATAAAGTAGCGTATAAAATATATGAACTAATACTGTTGCTATTATGGTTTATTGTGTTCAATTCAATTGAGATATAAAGTGTACTTGAGAATTTCTCTTTTATTTTTTTCCAATAAACTTTTAATTACCTGTTTCGTAGTGCAAAGACAACAAAAGAAAATTGTCGTTAATGATTTTATGAGCAATTCAAAACACTTAGCAGAAATTCCATTGACATCGATTGCATTTTTAAGTTTTCGAAGGTGAAACGAGAGGCGATAAATAGCTGTTGAAGATACCTTAATAAGATAGAGGCTGCACTAAAAAGCTTTCGTAAGTTGACATTAATTGTAATGAGCAACTTAAGCCAAGGATATAATAAGAAGATCAACCAATAAAAAGCTTCTTCTATATCTGGCAGTCATTTATGATTATGTGTGATGCTAAATACTTAAGAACATTACAATAAATTTCGTCTTTTATTGGAAAAAAAAAATTTTAGGCCTCATTTCTTAAAATTTAAATTATAAAAACGAGATTGAATTGCATGTCTGATTAATAGCTGAAGGCAAAAATTTTAATATATTTTTTGGATTAAATGTTATGTTGCACAAATAAACTATTATCCAGAAATGATTTCTTGGATATTCTCCTTTTATTTCATAAAAACAAATCTCGATATTGTAATTATAATCCACATTCGAACTAAATCCAACTCCAAAATTATTTTAAAAGTAAATATGAAATTGAAAAATGACATTAAACAACGCAATTACTATAAACCGCCAAAAAGCATGGATGCAGGCAATTAAGTTTTATTTATCCCCATGAATGTTCATGTGTGCGCTTCAAGAGATCCAGCTGCTATATTTTACATATTTCCATAAATATGTATGTATGTGCATAAATCGAAGTGCAAAACTGTGCACCCTACTTTGCTAAGGATGCGGCATTACTTTTAATGAATAATTTACACACATAAATACAATCACCAATACGATTTTATAAGAAAATATTTTACTTTTAAGGATTTGAAAGCTAAGAGGAAAATATTCTTATAAAAAAACTTACATTTTAAATAATGTGATTCGATTACGATATCTTTTAACAATTCGTTGAGCTTTATTAATCAATAACATGGACTAGATTTAGTCACATTATCCCTGTAGCCGGTAAAAGAAAATTACTGGTTCAAACTACTTGCGTAATTACAGTTTCCTGTTCAAGACAATGAGAAGATTTAAGTAGGTAGATGAGGAAGAGAGAGAAAAAAGGGAAAAAGAGAGAGAGAGAGATGAACTATAAGAGGATGCACAGAAG
The DNA here is from genome assembly GCA_963924685.1 of Dexiosoma caninum. Classification (NCBI taxonomy): domain Eukaryota; kingdom Metazoa; phylum Arthropoda; class Insecta; order Diptera; family Tachinidae; genus Dexiosoma; species Dexiosoma caninum. The sequence continues at coordinate 92,873,100 of OZ004725.1, forward strand.
ACGATGAAAGACAAAAGTTCTCGTTCCCAACTCAACTCTAGTTCCAGCACAATGCATCGCATGTGTAGGAATCATGCCCTGAGTGCTGGTCCAAGATAAAAAAACAAAAATGTCATATCCATCTGCTGCACATAATGAAGGAGATTAGGTTTCTAAGGTATACCGGAGATAGTTCTGAGAGGCTACCGGAACAACTTAAGCCAAGAAAATAAAGGGTGTTAATATACAATGCAGGACAGAAACACAACATATATTTTAACTAAATGTGACATTTATAACAAATCATATTGAAGTAAACTACCAAACAATTAAATTAATTTTACGCATAGCAGTGACATTTCGATTAGTAATGAATTAAATAACTTTAAAAAAAAAATCGTCATGATTATATAAATCTCTTGTGGTAAATTTCCAATTGATTACGATTAAAAAGTATCTACAAAAAATCGGGTTTACTTGAAATTACTGAAAATAATCAAAGAGAAGTAATGCCGATAACTTTTCATTCTTTTCGATTATTTTCTGTATTTTTGCAAATTAAATTTGAAGTGGATGCCAATAATTTCTTCTAACGAAACCAGCTTACAACTTTTATTAATTTTTATAAAACTTTTTCCATATCTTCGATATATTCAATTTGTGAAGCTTTTTGTGCACAAATATGCATTGAGAGCAATGACAAAATATAAAAATTTTAACATCGTGAATTAGTTCCAAACAAACCGCAATAGTGATTGCATTCCTTAGAAGCCTTAAGATGAGGGGTTTTGCATAATAGATCTTCTTGATCGTGGGCCTTCTTCGCCCAGTAATAATAATAATAAAAGGTATAAAGATAATGGGGTTTAAATAAAAATTAAGTTCGTATTTCCAGACATGACATTAACGGGGTTTTACTGTAAGCGTCTATGTTAAAGAGTGTAATAAAAATTGAAAAAAAAGTAGTCGCTAGTTTCGGTATTATTTCGGGAATTATTGGCAAACACTTTAAATTTAAATGCGGATATAAGAAAAATAAACAAAAAGAATCACAAGTAATTTCTGAAAGCAATCGGGATTATTTTTCTGAATACTTTTGTTTCTTTTTGATTATTTTCAATAATTTCAAGCAATACCGATTCCTTTTTATATTCTTTATAATCGTATTGTAATCATTACTTTACCTTAAAATAAAAAGTAATGTAATTAATAATGATTAGGATTACTGCCCGTACTTCACAGCTAATATTTTACCTCATACGTACGAGTATTTATTTGTTTTTCAAATTTCTTTCAATATTTAGCTAATTATTGGCTTCACTTGTAAATTATTTAAAAATTAAAACTAAAAATGTGATATTTAAAAAAATGTTTGCCAGATGCATGGTCACATGTTTGGTAGCACAGTTACAACGTTGCTTTCAAATAAATTTTTCATACGAAATTTTTCTACGTGCAATTTGACAGAGTGCTATCCTCCTCCTTAAGTTGAAGGCATAGCGTATTGCTTTACTCACAAATACAAATTCATATTTTTGTGCTTATTTGTATTACCATTTATTATAAATTAGCAATGACATGCCCGCTGTTATGCTTGTAAGTATCGATGCAATATTTAAAATCACAAAATCAGCATGAAATTATAACTCGTAATTGGAACTACAAATGACTGCATTTTTATACATAAATATATATTTATATATGTACTCAATTCTTGTTATTCATTTTGTGTGTGTTTTAGTTGTTGGTAAATTTATTGAAGACATTATTTATTTTCAATTGTAAAAATATTAAAACTTTTATAGGAAGCAACTGGATATCGATCGAATAACCAAAATAGCGGAATAACAAAACTTGTGTGTTGTGCGTTTTGCAAACACAATTGGGATATTCACAAGCTAGTCGTAAAGTCATTTGTTTTAAAATAATAACACGAGAAAATACGACTGCCATGAACAACCCCTCATAATTTAGTGTGCTATTTCAAAAAATTCTTTCAGATGATAAGAAAAAATACTTATTAATGTTCGATATCAAAATAATAGAAACAAGTGAAGAAACTAAAATAATTCGACTTTTTAATATAGTAAATAACAAATTACATGTCAGTTTTGTAATAATTGCATTTTAATTAAAATTATAAAATTGATCTTTTGGCAAAACTGTTGAAAAAAAATATAATCGAATACAGCTGTTGTCAGTGCTATGAATGTAAAGTTATACATAGAAGGATGAAGAATTTAATTTTTATAATGCTGCATCTCTGGTCTTATATTGACCCATTAATTTTTAAGCTAAAGTAGAGTTATTTCAATTACGGTTTTACTTTGCCGGCGTCTTATTGCTTAAATAGCTACGTAAAACAATGCACAGACACAATAGGAAAATTTTAGGTCTGACGGGATCTTGAACCGAGGATGTTCCATTCAACGTGGTTATTACTCTGCCATTAACACCACCCTTTCTAAATTAACTGCCGTATTTTATTTATTACACAAATTTTTATATAAAATTAAATCAATACGAGTCTACCTTCTTTAAATCTAAAAAATTTTTATGAATATTCAAAATATCAACTTTAAGAAAATAATAAAAGAATTTATTTTATATCTCAATTTAAATGTTCTGTAAGTGTTTGTTTACCAAACTTTCATACATAAATAAATGCAAATGTGTGTGGTAATTGGATTATACATCCAATCATTAATAAACAAATACATACATTATTTTCTATCCAATTATTTGAACTTTTATCAAATTAAAGTAAATCGTTTAAAATAAACAACAACTCAGTTTTTCTGTTTTCTGCTTTTATACGTTTTGTTTTGTTTGTCCGTTGGCGTTTTTAAATCATTTTTAAATAAAACAAATTAATTTTTATTGATTTCCCTATGAAATAATACTGATTTCCCAATGAGTGTACATTTAATGCATTCAAGAATCATGAGAGCAACAATTTTATTGTCTTAATTAAAAGATGAAATCTGCATTCATTTGCACTCGGTCAAAGCACGTTCTTTGTACTACTTGATATGAAATTTACCAATATTACAATAAAGAATATAATTTGATTTAAATGTAACATGTCTTGTTCAAAAATGTATCATATTAGCTGCAAAGGGAGTGCTGATGGCCACTACGTAGCGTATTGGCTCTGCAATCAGAAGGAGACGGATTCAATTCTAATCCCGGGTAAGTAAAAAAAAAAAGTTTTTCTGAGTTTTCTGTGCTACAGCACCCACCCTCGACGGTATTTGAGCAATAAAACGTTGGTGAAGAAAATTATAAATAAACTGGCATCCCTTACCTTGAAAGTAAGGCCTCAAAATTAACATCAGAGACGCCGTAACTTTGCTTTGTAATTAACGCGCAACTGCAGAGTTGTGCAAGAATTTACCTCTATCTTCTTCCTATCACCTTCACCACCTGGCTATTTTTTGCACTATCACATCGGCCAGCATGCTAATCTATTTTGAATCAAATGAGCAATTAAAAAATTAAACAAAAGAATATTAAAATCTAAGCAAGCCTAGTGTAGATGAGAAGAAAAATCACAAAACAGAAATATGTATGTGTAATAAAAGAAGTAATCTCATGGATTGTTATGTTTTTGTTTATAGATTTTTGGTTTTGTGTTCGGTATTCAACTTCAATTCTTGATTGATTAGTTGAATTTTGAACATAAGAATCTTGGATTTGTATTCAGAAATTAGTAAATATCCACTCGTGAGCTAAATAAGTATTAGGATATGCTTTCCTTCTCAGTTATTAAGTTTGCTTTTATAAAATGTACTTTATCAGAATATCATAAAGTATATAATAATAGATTTCTCATATTTTTTTCGGGAAGAACCACAATTTTAAAATTGGAATCATACGAGGGTGGATCAATAAGTCCGTAACTTTTCGAACTTCCCTCGTAGTTATGTGAAATGCAACAGTGTTCCCATCAATTACCACCTGTTAGTAGACTACTCTCAAATTTTGAGCAAGTTTCGTCATTTACTTTGCGTTTAACAGCTGTGCAAAACATACAACCTCGCGTATTTTTCTAAAAATGGAAAAAAGTGCTAATTAAACATTATTTTTTGCGAAAAAAAAACCATAAATCAAACCAAGGAAAAGTTCGATAAATACTATGGGGACTCTACACCATCGATTTCAATGGTTTACAGAAATTGCTCAGAAATTACCACTAGTCTATTAAAAGATGGCGTTTGATGGGAACAGTGTTGCATTTCATATAACTGCGAGGGAAGTTCGAAAAGTCACGGACATATTGATCCGCCCTCGTATATAAAGAGATATTCCTAAAATAAATTCAGTTAATATGAACAAATATTTATATAAAAAATTTAATAATGGAATGCACAAACAATTTCCATTACGGAATACTCCGTATAAATTTTATTCTTTACTTTTCCGCTATTTAATATTTGGACGTTAAATGTGTTGCTCTTCCTATTTCAAAATCATTTTGTAATTTGCCCGAATTATTTATTATTTTTTGATTTTTCCGAATACATGAACATTTAGAATCATACGAATTAACTTGTGTCCAATGCAAAACTTCTAAAGAACAATCAATTCAATGTTTTGGAAATTAAATTAAAATAAGACGAAGGCAAACTTTAACATTCACTCAAATATCTGCTGTTGTGAACTGTTATTGTCATTAACAGATTTAACTTTATTCTAAACTTTTGTTCAACAAATCAGCATATCGTTTACAGAAAAGAAAGATAGTCTAGTAAATAAAATCGGCTTTGTGCAAAGTCAAATGAGAGTTTTCTTCCATACAATAACAAAAGAATAATAAGAAAATAATAAAAATAAATAATAAAAATGAAAGAAAAAAAAACATCTCGCATTTTTCTGATGCGCATTAGTTTGGCTTTGTGTGTCGCTTTGTTGTCGGAAGGTTTCAGTGGCGAATGCTTAGTCACTGGTCACTGTACAATACCGGCTTCAGCTGATAGCAATCCACAATCACATCATATTTTCAATAGCTCCATTCGTGCATTCCATAATTTGTACAAAGTTGTGTAATTTTTTTATACCATATAAATATTTCTTTACAAAGAATAAATTTTGTAAGTGTAAATTAAACTCGGTTCATGTCTTCATGTAATAAACTATTGCAAACAAATTTCTGTTACGCTTTCTAGCAACATTCTATCAAGAGGATACTTATAATTATATACATATGTACAAGTTCAGTTCTAATATCAAATATTACTTTATGCATACCTTAACAGATTGAGAGCTCTGGCGGTGAAGAAATGGAGGATGAAAGTAAGACGTTGGATAGCATTTCTTCAGCAATGGACGTACATATATGTATGTATTGTAAATGTACACGGCGGGCGAAAAGTAATCACCCGGTGCATAAATAATCACCCGATGTCTTTTTGCTGTAATTTTATTTAATAAAAACCTTTGGATCTGCATGTATGGTCATCAACTCTGGCGGCGGTCACTTAGCCCATATCATCGGGTGATTACTTATGCCCCGGCTGATTACTTTTGGCCCACCCTGTATACGGAAATTGTTTTACAAAAGCAGAGATTAGATTACCATTTTCCATTTTAATAATTAATTATTTCAGTAATGTCCCTGACTACTCCAAAAGACTTTTTAAATTCATTATACATACATATATTAAGTGGACAGATTTTTAAATTATGCTTTTTCATTAGATAACTGGTTTTTTATGAAAAAATTTACAAATTAACATTGTATAATAGCCAACCTTTCTCTTTTATAACTCAATTTTCAATGCTTTTATAGTTTAGCTAACGATATATTTATATACGTATTTGTTGTTGAGAATACAATCTTCTGCAATGACAAATCAAAATTTAAAACGACAGCAAACGGAAGTTGTTACCATAAGCATTATGGTCCATGATGGTGATGATAATGATGATAATTTTTTATTTCAACTTGATGATTGTTCAACAAAATATTTGGTTATATTTGTTTCAATGTAGATGAAAGTTTCAATATACGAGTATGTAAATGTAGTTGTGTCGTTCTTTGCTGTAGAATTTTATTTGCAAAAGTGATATGTCCATTATGCATGCAATACCAATGATTCTAGAGGCAAATTTGCCAAATTCTTCTTAAACGGAAATCTATCACTAGACACTTATTCCATCCTTATATATATTTTCTTTTTTTTTTTGTTCATTCTTGAATTTTCTCCTTCTATCATTTCTATTGACTTTCCATATCCGTAAAAGTATTGTAGGATTTTGATTTGGTATATATGACTATGTATGTATGTGTATTATGTGTCTGTTTGTGTTTGTGCAAATTTATGCTCTCTATGAATTTGCATGATAAGCAGAAATTATTACTGAAGGAAGTGATGAGTGCGCAAAAAGTAGTCAAAACCGGAAACGGATATGTTTGTTATGCAATTGAATAAACCAAATGTTTTAATGTTCAATTTCTATCTTTTTTATTTGTGGTGCAATTCTTTTTCATTCTCTCTTTCTTAGGAATACGTAAATTTAATTTTATGAAAATGTCTCCAAATGGCATGATTTTATTTTATTTGATAAACACATTCATTTTTCATTTTTTGAATTGAAATATTTTACAAATTGTATTTGTGATTCCGGTTGCAAAATAAGCAAACTTTATAAAAATTACATTGAGTAAAATACAGCCCTTGAAAGTTAAGAACTATAGTTTATAGATAAATATAGCAAATGTGGAAACAGTATTTATAAAATTTAGATTTTGTTTTTTTAACTGAAAAATGTTGTAGTAAAAATCCTCCAATATATTTTTTTTTAATATTGTGACGGGCTGTTGAAAATTTCAGGAAAAATATTACAATTAAAAAATTATTTGTGTAACATGATTTGCGATAATTTATAAAAAAAAATTAAATTATATTTGCAGCTTCTAAGTCACGGGCGTAGTTTTGCTGTATCATCTACCACCAATTTTATATTAAGTGGCGATGATCGTAATAGTCTGCACGTTGACTACAAAACGAAACTGGATTCAACCCCAGTTTCAAAATCATAAAAAACATCTCGCATTTTTTCTGATGTACATTAGAGTGTGTTTGTGTCAATTGTTGTCGCAAGGTTTCAGTGGCGAAGGCCTAGTCACTGGCCAGCTGTATTCAATCCACAGCACACATCAGAACGCCCTTCTTCGTCGGTATTGCGTAGCACCGGCGAAGTAAAACAATTACTAAAAAATAGCTACTAAAATCGAAGCTTCAAAATTTAATACGTCTCCTTGACATCAGAGACTGTTGTAGCTATAAAACCAAATAACGTGCAAAATTCAGTGTTCTAAGATAGTGAAGCTTCACCTCCTATCATTTCTTCTACTATCCCTTTCCTCTAGTTCCAGCACAATGCACCGCATGTGTAGTGTTCATCTCCTGAGTGCTGGTCCAAGATAGAAAAAAAGTGACACTTCCTTATTTGGTTTTGATCTTGAAATTACTTTCGAACAAAATAATGATTTGATTATTAGAACAGATTAGAGAAACTAAATCTGATAAAATAAGTATTGTTTTATCATGCTGGCATTACCAGAAAAAGGGTTTATTTTCACTTGAATGTGTAATACAAAACAGTGGGATATAGACATGTATTACATAAAGTCATGCAACAGTAATTATCTGTTTTATGTTTATGTTTCTTTTATCTTTCATACAAATCTGCATGTTACGAAATATTTTTAAATCTTTATTATTTGAAATAGTTAATATCTGCTGGGAATCTGCAGTTATTATTACCTCTATTTTTTTTTTTTTTTTAAATAAAAAAAGATTTTAAATAAACATTGAATCGAATGTATTGAAATTTTTAGTCTTACATATGATTGCTTGTATTTGTGTGTGCGTATTTGTATGTGAATATTTAAAGGTCGATAAGAAATTATGTTGAAAATATTTTATTAATTTGCAAATCTATGTAATTTAGGCCAACATGCATACATTTCTATTCATGTGAAAAAAAAATAACCCAAAAAAGCTCACCCGGTGTGATAAATCCTAGTTCTCTATAATAAAAACAAGTACGTAAGTGTATCAATTATGAGTATGTAAATTTTTTTTTCTATGCAAACCAAATCTCTTACTTTAATTATGTTTTTAAATAGTTATTTTTAATCATTTCAACATTATTAATTATTTCTATGAGTTAAGGATTTATGGTGATGAATGTTAATATACAATCAGGACCTCTGCTTGTATTATCTGATTAACAACTTGTATTTAACTTGATTAATAATCTGTTGTAAAGAACTAATTAGTCGCAATTGTAATTTAATACGAAAATAAATAATTCTCTAAATATTTTTTATTAACTTTTCTAGTTTTTTGATCTTTTTTATATATTAATAACACTAATTATTTTAAGCCTAAGGTCTTTTTATATATTTTATATTTTTTTTTTTATCAACTTTCAGTAGATCTCAGGATACATATGCGGCAAAAAAAGTAAATGCGTTCACTATGAATTGGCATTTTCTTCACTTCTTCTTTCTTGACTGGTTTATCTGGATTCATTTTTAATGCCATCTTAAATGTTAACAAGATTATCACTTTTGATCTCATGGAAAACACATTCAAAGCTGCCGATTAATTCATATGAACAACTATGCTGTTTTAATTACAATTTAAATAAAATTTTAAATGTGTTTCGGGAACTCATTAACCCATGCTAAAACGTAACCAAATCGTGAAACATTCATTGGTTCTAAGCCTATGACTAGTCGATTGGTTTATACCGGGATAAGATAACAAAACGGTAGCTACGGTGCTACATGAATCAATTTGTTCATGAATCATTTTGTTTGACTGCTTTTTAAGATAACCTATAAATTTGAATTCAAAAAAGGTAATTGTAATTATAAATTTAATTCATAACAAGATAATATTTAATTATAAGAGATGATTGGTGCATGCATATGATTTTTATATGCTTCATATTCTACATAATAAACTTGTAGCCTGAAATTCCCAAAATAATTTGAATATTTTTAGATGATCATTTCCAAAAAATTTTAAAACATTTATATCTTAAATACGACTTGTGTAAAAGTATTTGATATGAAATAACTATCAGTTTTCGAAATGATAACATATATATTTGACTATAGTTGAAATAGAAAAACATTTGCATCTCTCAAGCAAACAGTATTAATATTGAAGTACTGCCTGACTGAAGTATCTCGTTCATAGATATAAAATATTTCTCTTGTGTATTTATCCAAACGACTGTTGCCTTAACAAGCACTTGAACAAATTCGGTGATTTTTAAAGAAACACTTTGACAATCAGCATCTACTTTATCATAAACTAAAGTACTACTTGTATCACTTTGAAATGAAATACGAAAGCCAATGAAATAAAAAAGAAAGTCCTCAATAAAAATTAACTATTAAATCGATTTCTATGCAGAAGCCTAAAATAAATAATTGCAGTCTACTGATATCAAAAGTAAATAAATGTGTTAAGTTTACGTGGTTCAATAGTGCGTTGGTCTTCTTATTTAAAGATGGCCTTCTATATTGGTAATACAGGGTGGCGCAGAATGAGCAATATGGTTTGAATTCTTTATAACTATTTAATTTTTTGTAATAATAATATAATAATATTTTAATTATTATTTTTTCTTTGTTTTTTTCAGCATTTTGTGAAGAAGAATTTAGGAATTAATTTTGAAACATTCGAAATGAAATCATGGCCATTACAGCCGAAATTTTGCGAAAAGTTATGGAAAATATGCTAAAAAAGCATGTATGTGCGAAGCAGAAAATTGACATCACTTACAGGATATCATTTTTCAAAGCTAATTGCAAAAAATTCCCCAATAACAAATATGGTATTTAAAAAAAAAAAAAATATATAATAATCGCACCCTGTGCCACGCTGTATATTGTAATATATTGGTACCCAACAACAACTATGGTAGTGGCAATGATGCAATCAATTTTTTTAAAATATAACTCTGGCAGTTCTGAATGTATCGTAGAATCAGTTAAATAATTAAAATGCCATTTTGTCGGTTAATCAACCAATTATACGATTTAATACTTGACCAAAATAGGTAGTTTCGAATTAATGGACTAGGATTTAAGGGTTTAACATTCAATTGAATACACTTATTATTTAAATGCAAGACGTTGATGAGGAATTCTGATTAAATTACTGCCAATGTATGAAGAATTATATTTCCTTAACTTAATTATATAATTTTAAATTCCTCTATATTGCTTGTTGCCATAGTTCACTGATTGCGGGTTATCAAAAATTTAAATACTTCATATTAAGGCCAAATAGAACTTGACGTTTTCACCAAATCACCACAAAACATTTGAATGGAAATAAATTGAAATCATCACTTGAATACATATTTCAGAAATGTTTCTATGCATTCTATTTTGTATAACAAAACTGTGATAATAATGTGGTCATTACAAAAACAATAATTACATTTTCATTACAGCCATGAAATTCACAAATAAAATTTAATTATTTCTCCTGCAGGTATTTAATTTCCTTTTGTCTTTTGTAAAACTTTCTGAACATTGCATGAAATTTAGATTTCCAGAAAATTCAACAATAACAAATTGAAATGTGATTGTAATTGCACTGCATGAAATACAGAAATTTGTAATTGATCATTGAAAACTAGTGAAATTCTTGCTGCCACTTACACTTAAAAGGACTTTTAATGACAAAATATTTGCAGATAGTGTGAGTGTTATTGTAGTATTTAAATTGATATAATTTCTTTCATTATACACTCAGTACACTTTTTACATATTTACGTTTCGAGAACACTGTACAAAACCAGTATCATAAAAAAATATTTTTGATTTATAAAAAAGCTTGAATAAATAAACTTCCGTACAAAATTAAATTTTTTAACATTTTATAAATTCGAAAATATAATGCGAAGCTCTTAGCTCGTTTACAGAAACACCCATAAACACCAGATGTTTGAATTTGGAATCAGATATGGATACATCATGTCGCCCATCGTTGTCTTCCATTGTAAATAACACTCAAGGGACTATGTTTAGAAGTAGAAATTTTATTTTAACAGAAGCAACAGATTCGTAATAATATTTAAATAAAAAAGTGCGGTCAAAGTGTATTATAGCCATTTCTTAAAAATAAAATGGCAGTAAAATTTTTTTAGTTTTTTTTTTGAAGCAAGATTAAAATAATTTTGACAAATACCAAAAAAACGTAAGTGCTCAGTATTTAAAATACAAAGTACGCACTTCGCATATCATATACATTAGAGCCCCGATTTGCGCCGTTAATGGAGACCGGAGAAATGCGAAGCGGAGCAAATCGCAACAATTTTTTTATATAAATTCACTGATTTTTTATTGACTGATCCAAAATTTTTAATTTTTACCAAACAAATTTAAAAAAAAAAAAACGCATATGGATACGTTTTATTCAATTTATGTCAGCAAGTGAGTTTAATTAATATAAATAAATAACTAAAGCTATATTTATTGAAAAAGATACAAAAAAAAGAGAAAAAATATGAGAATTGTTTTATTGGCTCATTCTTTTTTTCTTATGTAGGTTATTGCCACAACCACAGGACTTCCTCTTGAGAACTAAATTATTATTTCCTAAAACGCGACTTTGCTTAGAATAAGTAAAATAATGGGTACTCCCAATTCTTACACGCAAATCGCAAAATTCTTCACTTGTAAATATGACTTCAGTTTAAAAATTTAAGCGTATGTACAAAGGTATTTAGCGATCCAAATTGGAGTCCAAATGCAAAGCGGATTGACCATCGAAACGACGCAAATAGGATAGACGCAAATCGGGGCTCTGGTGTACATGCATTTAAATATTCCGCTACAGTGGAAATTGTAGACCCAGTTATTCTACACGACAAATAAAAATTATACACTATTAGGATTAATTTACGAGATTAGTATGCTGTAAATTATATTGCTGTTAAATAAGTGTGTACAAAACTTCATTGTCAGAACTGGTAGCACTGTTAGTAATTGACTTGGATTTTATTTCGTATCTACATATTCAATAGACATACTTTTTCCATTCAACTTTATATTCATATTTACATGTAATGAAATTATTTTAATAATTTATGTGCATTTTAAGTATGTTCATGTTTTTAGTATTTACACTTAACATGATATAAATATTCATACAAATATGCACAAATGTGCTTTTCCTATCAATAACACATTAAGACTCTAAGAAAATCAATATCCCAACTAACAATCTTGTGTATTTGAAATTGCAAAATATTTCCCACTAATTGTGTGCGTTTTCCTCAGATATTTCGTATGAGTTTTCTTATCTCTACTTCTGGAGCTTCTTGGTGTTTTAAAGTTTTTGCTATATACTCCTAGATTTATTTTGTTTTTGATTTTTATCTGTTTATTATTGTATTTATGTTTGTTTTCTTAGTATAGATTAAAAATTTACTGCACAATTTTGCTAATGCAATAATGCAAGTGAAATTCCACAAGATTGTGAGTTGGAGTAATATGTTTTTTATTATAAACATGTAAATAGACATAGAAGTGACTGCATATACACATCGATAGTTTACCTGTTGATTCAGGAAAATTACACAAATATTATTGATCAACTGCATTTATATTTATTCTTTGACTTATTGCAGTTGCTGAATAGTTTTGATAAAAGATACGGTGGGTACTCGTGTTTGAAAGCTAAAAAAAATAAAGAGATCGTATTTTCATATTTTATTAATTCAACAAGATTTTTAAATATTTATAATGTAAAGGAAGCCATAAAATAAAAATTGAAAATTTTACGTTCACAACGATCGAGGTCCGTCCAAATTATTCTTATGAACAAAATTTATAGAATAAGTGCTAAAGTCTTCAAATTTTATCACTACAAGATGAGAAATAAGTTTTCTTTCATATGATGCACTCGTCATCTATTGTTTGAAAATACAGTATGTCATAAAATGGCCAAATACCTGTGTTAGGTTAGATTGGTCGGCAGATTGCTGAATGTAAAAGTAAAGAAAGGTCCCAGCCCACTTAGTTCCAATTTTATTATGGTCCCACTGTGGTATCAGTTGTGAAAAAACTTACACGTGTTGCAGTGATGCAGACCAGAGTCTCTGCTAGGAATCGAACATAGAACACGCAACCGATAAACTAGACCACTACTCACAAGACTAGTTTCTTTAAACCTTAATTTTTAGTTTGTTCGTTTTTCTGCATCGAATTCTGCAACTGCATTGTGAACCACTTAATCCCAATGTATGATTTTAATGAAGTGGTTCTGAAACCAATATGTCGGACGCTCCAAAAAAGCAGACCACCTTTTTTCATATGGTTGTGAAATAAAATGACTTTCGGAAAAGAATCCGAAAAATAATCGACCACAAATGGATGCGCCCTTAGTGATGAACGTTTTGTGCATAGGATTTGTGTACGGGAACAAGTTTCTTGATTTCAATACAACGCATGCCATTATAATAGCGATAGAACAACGAAACTCACTCCACGTTGCGACGATGCTAAAGAGGGTTAATAGAGTTGGCTATCCTACCATCCCCAAAGAGTTTCTTCGCCTTCTCCGGGACACGGTCGAGTATCTTCAAAATAGTCTTTGAAGCACCGGCACATACATAAGAGTTGTATTGTATCTTCGGTCGGATGTAAGCGGTATAAATAGTAAGGAAATCAGTTGGAGTGAAGTATGTCTTGCACCGAGGCACTTGAATGATCCTGTTGAGACCTGAATGTTGTTCTGACTCCATCGAACATCACATTGAATCTTCATGCCAAGAACGTCAAGAGCTTCTGATTCCTCAATATTTATACTACCTATATTTACAGGAGAAGCAGCATACTTTACTTTTTTTTAATAAAAATACAGGGTGGCATAAAAAGAGCTAGATATATGGTTTGAATTCTTTATAACTTTTTTAATTATTATTTTTTCTTTGTTTTTTTTCAGCATTTTGTGCAGAAGACTTGGGGAATTAATTATGAAACATTCGAAATGAAATCATGGCCATTACAGCCGAAATTTTGCGCAAAGTTATGGAAAATATGCTAAAAAGAGCACGTATGTGTGAAGCAGGAAATGGACATCACTTATTTTTTGTATTTCAGGTCGCCCTAATACTTCTCTGGACACTATTATTACTTAATAGTGGCATGCTTGCACTTGGTGTTGAGCGGGAAACTTGAGCATACATCTATTTCGGGACAGACTTATTTCTGTATGGCCGAAGCTTAAAGCAGCTCTCCAAGGTCATTGTCAGTGACATCTAAGATCCAAAATTGCAACGTAAGTGAAGTTGGTAGTTCGCTGATTGCTTTCGAGGCGCTCATAGCGGTGGTAGTGAACGCATTTATTGCACTCAGTTTTAAGAACATTACGTTTTTAGGACGTAATGGTAGATGTCCACGTTAATCTTCGACACAATTTTATTTACGGCTTTTAATAAGACATTTTTAACATGAGATAAATTAAGGAAAGTATTAAGAAATGTAATGGGACACCGAACAGATTCTTCTGTAGTGAAAGTTTGAAGCAGGGTACGGATTTGCAAGTGAATGTGCAGCACACGTTTCGCACATGCGTACTTCATTCTTTCCAATATTATCTGCCTTTTTTTCTCTCAAAACGGCACTTGCATCGCACCGTTTTGGTCGGCTGCCTTCTAACCTAACATACCTTTTAAAATTGGTTAAGAAAAATCTTCGGAAAAATATTTTAAATACTGCAAGATATATTATTATCTAAAACTATAGTAATCTGCTGGTTTAAATTATCGTTGTTTGACTGTATTTGTTGGCATGCAATATGCATAAATTGGTATGTATGGGTGTGCATCTGTTAAGACGTTGTGTAAATATTGTTTATTGTATTAGCAAATATGATAAATAAGTACATTTCTGGATTAAATTTTCTAACCTGTTTTTTTTTTTCGCTTTTCCTTAAAAGATCAATATTTATTTGTAAATTAAAAATTTATTGGAGAAAAGAACATTTTTATCGAAAAGGCATAAAGTTATTTTATGTCAAATGCTTCGTATAGCAGTACGTTTTGTAAGCGAAATCATTTTTATGTTATGAATATTATAAAGAAATATATTTATATATGTACAGGGTGACCCTGCATACAATTGAACAACATGTCGAAATCGTTTAACTTTATTTCAGCAGAAAATCATGATTTTATTTATAACTTAATTATGAGCGACGAAGTTCATTTCCAATTGAAAGTGCTCGTTAATAGGCAAAAAAGGTTACGGAACAGCTAAGAGTAGTTCAACAGCGAAAATAACACCCACTTAAGTGTACCGTTTGGTGAGGTGTTTCGTCGGAAAAGATAATTGCACCATTTTTTTTTTAATGAACACGGTGTCGCCGTTTCCATCACTGGTGTTAGATATCGGACAATGTTGGAAAAATTTTTAGGGCCAGCAGTGGAAAGCCATCCACAGGTATGGTTCCAACAGGATGGAGCCACAGAGCACACTGCGAGGGACAAAATAGCTCTTTAAACTTAAATCGCTTCGGTAATTTTGGGCCACCCTGTATAAGCTGGTAAAATTAAATATTAAATTTATTAGAAACCTTCTTCAATATTTATGCTTATACTGCGTTAAAAATTAGGCCAACTATTTATTTTTATGTGTGATATAAATGGTGGTAACTAAAAAAAATGTAATTTAGATTTCAAAATGTCCAAACATCACCTACATAAATCTTTTTAGAAATATTTTAAGATCACTACAGCCCATTAAAATTTTTATTGATCTTGTTAAGAGAATCTCATTATAATACATGAACTTGATTGTCGTCCACTTACCAAAAATAAGAGCGTGGAACAAAAAAAAAAACCAGTTGAATGATTATGAAATTTATTTAAATTGAGTTTTATGAAAACATATACAATTTAAATTAAATATAAAACAATGCATTTTAGCAATAAATTTAGCAAAAAATTTACAGAAAAAATGTGTAAAAACATTCGTACTTGCGTGTTGTAGAAAAGTTACCAGCGTTAAATAAATAAAAAATAATTACATAATTGATTCTATATTTTTCGTAGTTAAAATGACATTGCACAACGTTAAATACATAAAAAACTTTTTTTGTATTAAATCTTAAGATTTATCACTTAAAATCAACGCTGGCCATTTACTAAATCAATACTGCAAAATTCAAGATTTTCGGACGGAGGTAGACTAATCAGGTAAAATGAACATTGAGAAATATTACATAAACAAATTTTAAAACTATATACTTTAAAATACTTTAAAAAAAATTTTTAAAAATTGTGTTCTGAGTAATTCTAAGACACTTTTTTTCTAAACATGTGAGATTTCTTAACTTTTGCTCAAATTTGGTTGAAGGTGTACTGACTGGTATAGCGCTAACGAAATGTACTCATAAACTAGCTTACCCATACAACAACTATAAATATATGTATGTTTAAAAAATTAAATAAAGTCTTTTAATCCAATACACAAGTTAGAAACTCTTGATTCGTTTTATAGTTATGCAAGATTGATTGAACAATATGTGCCACGTTATATCAAACTTAAATTAAAGTTGAATTAGGTTAGGTTTGGTTAGCAGGCCGCCAAGTCCCAAGGGAATCAGTTCAATTGTGTCCTCCCGCGTCCCATTGTGTCGCCTGACCGGGATCAGTCCTCATCCCGTCTCATAGGTTTCAAACCACCTCGAGTTCCGTGCTCTGACAACTCCGCGAGGTCCCGCCGTCAACAGTCTCCTCCTCCCCATTGTGACAGATCCCATAGAAGTCGTTATACGGCATACCGGCATACGGCGTGCAAAACACACTTTTAAAAATGTTCTTGCCTTTCATTGCCTTTAAAAGCAATCGAATTTCTACTCTGTTTGCAGGCTTAATGTTAAATTAACTCGGCTGATATATTAAATCAACATCAGTTAAATATATTTTAAAGTAGAATCCT
Organism: Dexiosoma caninum; assembly: GCA_963924685.1. Classification (NCBI taxonomy): domain Eukaryota; kingdom Metazoa; phylum Arthropoda; class Insecta; order Diptera; family Tachinidae; genus Dexiosoma; species Dexiosoma caninum. The sequence goes on from OZ004725.1 coordinate 92,890,066, forward strand.
GTAGTTTATATGTTATAGAAATCTATGCTGATTTAACATGATGCATTTCTGAAGATAAATCGATAACGGAAAATTTTATGACTTTTGATAATTTTTACAATTTTTCTGTGTGAACTGGCTGTCAAAACATTTTTTAATATTTATGCAATATATGTACGAGTAAGTAAAAGTTCTTTCTTTCTATATATATGATAATCAGAAAACAATTTTATATATACATATATATACATGTATGTATGTATATATGTATGTATTACGCATATGCGTGTATCAATTTCTCTAATATATGAGGGGCTTTATTACTTTTTCTTTTCGTTAATTTCTTGTATTCCCTATCAGAAATCTTCATGCTGCTTTTCTTTTTTTTTTTTAATTGTTGTTACTCAATCTTTGGAAAACAATACTGATTTTAATTTCAGTCAGTCTTAAGACAATATAAATATTATTCGAATAAATATTTTTTGTGTTTAATTTAATGCAGCGGCAGCGGGGCCCGCAGTTGAATACGCAAAGCGTGCCCAGTGGCATTAAATAACAATTTACACAGAAATTAAATGTTTGATTTTCATTTTATGTTAATGATTTCTTTGAATGGCTCAAAAGAAAAATAAATAAAACAACGGTTCCGCTTAACTGCACACTTAAATTTTTGTATTAAAAGTTTTATAAAATTTATTACACTAGATATGTAAATGAATAAAAAGTAAAATTTTAGGTATCTCGCATGCCTACTCTAATGCAATTTGATGTTCTCTTTCTGTTAATTCTAAAGGACCTGACAAAATGAATACTTCGATTTTGAACAATGTCATTAATATAAGAGAAATGTCACAAGCATTACTGGTGGCCCCTATTAAGGGGAAGTTCTATGCCACGCATTAGTCGCGGCATTTCCTAACACGCACACAAATCCGTTTAATGCGTATGCCGTAGAAAATTCCAAAACTGTTAACTTTTACGCGTATTTACAAATTAACATCTGGAAGTTTATAATTATCCATTAGTGATTCAACCCTACACAAACGACTCAAAAAAATTTAAATTATGAATGAAAAATTAATAGAAAAATTTCCAATTGGCGCAATTGGGTGGCTGATGAAAACCGCTACCAAAAAGAAATTTAATAACTTTTTTTCTATTTAATGAATCTGGTTAATTTTTTTTTATTTTGCAGATTGATTTTTAGATATAACAAAAATGGATAACTGAGACACCGAAAAAAGAATTTGGATTGATATGTCCGCTAAAGCAACTCAGCCATACTTAAATTAAATGTATGTTGTTCTTGCTATTTTAGCCCGTCTGTGTTTACTTAAATCCAGGGATAATGAAGTTCGTACAATTATACTTTTTTTGGAAATATTCAAACCTAAAAAATACGATGGTACACCCGTGACTCGTTTGGTACGATTGAAAAAACTTTCCAATTTATTGTTTCTATTTGATATAACGTGGCATATCATTTTTATTGTCAAATACAGAAATGGATATTGTGATTGAATTTTTCACTTGTTTAGTTTTCTCTAACTTGAGGGTTACACGTTCAAAATTTTGCCTTTTAAATTTTAAAAGTATTTCATTTTTTTACTACAACCTTCATACTGTTATAATTTGAAAAGAATTTGCATTCAAATTTTGAATTTATATTTAAATTGCACAAAACGTGCGTCACAGCTATATCAATACACATGAATTTGGGAAAAAAAGTATGTGCAAAAAATTTTAAAGCAAAAATGTAAAGTGTAGCTGCAGTATAACAGACCAATCTAAATTACGACGCAAAGCGTTGTCTGGCTGTCAAAATATCTCATGCCTAAACAAAATGTATGAAACCAATCGAAATAACGCGGCGTCAACGCTTTGCAGTTGCATAATCCAATTTTGATAGTGCGAAATAAAGTGAAGTTGGCTGCAAAAAAATTAAATTGTTGAAAAGTGATGACAATTTAGTTGTTTTCAGGTCAATTTAGTGATTTATCTCTATTTCTTATTTTTATTTAAAAATTTTTTAATAATCTAAGTGAGTAAACATTACTGTTTCTGGCGCTACGTTAACGCTCTAATTTAGGTTACTCATTCCACCGTAAAAGCTAAGCGCTGAATTACGTTGCGCTTTGAGGCGTATTTTAGGTTGGACTGTAACTGTATGAGTGAAAAATTGAATAAAAAATTTAGCGAAAAATTGAATAAAAAATTGAGCAAAAAATTGAATAAAAAATTGAGTGAAAAATTGAATAAAAAATTTAGTGAAAAATTGAATAAAAAATTGAGCGAAAAATTGAATGAAAAATTGAGCAAAAAATTGAATGAAAAATTTAGCGAAAAATTGAATAAAAAATGGAGCGAAAAATTGAATGAAAAATTGAGCGAAAAATTGAATGAAAAATTGAGCGAAAAATTGAGCGAAAAATTGAATGAAAAATTTAGCGAAAATTGAGCGAAAAATTGAATGAAAAATTGAGCGAAAAATTGAATGAAAAATTTAATAAAAAATAGAGTGAAAAATTTAATAAAAAATTTAATGAAAAATTGAATAAAAAATTTAATGAAAAATTTAGCGAAAAATTGAATTAAAAATTGAATAAAAAATTGAATGAAAAATTGAGTGAAAAATTGAGAAAAAATTGAATTAAAAAGCAAAAACAAAAAAAAGCAGAAACAAAAAAAAGCAGAAACAAAAAAAGGGAAAAAAAGCAAAAACTTTTAGCATCAAAAATAGGTTTTTTTGAAATTCATTCAATGTTTCAGTTATTATTGATAAAGTAATCAATTCCTAATGGACATTTTATTCATATTTGTTTTTTTTTTCGATTTTGAGAATTCAATTTGGTCGGAATCGGTTTGATACTATTATGTGGATAGTGATTTCCATCTATGTATATATGTATATATACATTATTATTATTATTTTTGTTTCTTTTATTAAATTGAATTATAAATTGAATAAATAATTGAATAAAAAATTGAATGAATGAGCATTGAATGGGAAATGGAATGGAAAATTGAAAAGGAAAATTGAATGGTGAATTGAATGGGAAAATGGAATGGAAAATTGAATGGGAAACTGAAAGGAATGGAATGGAAAATTGAATGAAAAATTTAATGGAAAATCTAATGGAATTGGAAATGAAATGGAAAATTGAATGGAATGGAAAATTGAATGGAGAACTGAATGGGAAATGGTATGGAAAATTGAAATGGAAATTTGATTGGTGAATTGAATGGGAAAATGGAATGGAAAATTGAATGGAAAACTGAAAGGAATGGAATGGAAAATTGAATGAAAAATTTAATGGAAAATTGAATGGAATGGAAAATTGAATAGAGAACTGAATGGGAAATGGAATGGAAAATTGAACGGAGAATTGAATGGGAAATGGAATGGAAAATTGAAGAATCTGTATATGTCCCAACTGTTTATCTCGACCCATTCATCAGTCGTCCGGCAAATACTGAGGTGAGTATATTCAGAAAAGATGTTCAATATGTCATGTACCTGTGATTTGAAAAAGTCAACTTTATGGCGTTTTCGTTTCTCAGAACACTTATTTGGTGCAGCATATACAATAGATCGCTTATAGTGATTTGGAAAAGCAAAATTTATAGCGTTTTCGTTTCTCAGAATACCACTTTGGCGTTTTTAAATCGAAAACGCAAATTTTAAGTCGTATCCGTTTTTCAGAACATGGGCGTTATACTTTTTATTAAGATAGTTTTAGATCATTTCCCAAAGCTCTCACCAATGCTCCGGCATTCGATATCGAACGGAATTTTAAATTTCAGTAAAAATGATTTTTTTTTATGAAAACACCTAATGTTAAGGATTTTGGCCATTGGATTTCATAAAGGGCCACAACAGCTATAAATTCCAACAATTTCCATCCGCCCATCTTTCTCCAGTTTCCTGGAATATGACGCATCTTCTAAAGAAATAGGCATTTTGTATTTGTAAAAGTAACAAGATTCCTTGACATATTAACACGTTAACAGAGCTCTGTTAAGGCAGTTGTTTGGGTCTAGGGTTTAAATTTCGAAATTTATCTTCACACAGGTTTTTTTTTTCTCAATTTTTATTGTTACAGTAACATTTACATTTTTACAACAATTTAATTTTAATTTTAAGAGATCAATTCTTAATCAAATTTTTCTACTTAATCATTTACAGCAATGTTTTTAATAAGTATGTTTTTATTTTATCATTTATACATTTATTTAGGGAAAAAGGGATATCAAAAACCCTATAAGTAGAGCAGTAATGTCAGAGGGTAAAAACAAGTACAAATGAATTTTAAGTACATGTTGTTGTTGTTCAAATGATTAAATATGTATAGAAAAGAAATAAAAAATAAGCAAAAATATTTTAGTACTATTGGGATCGAAAAAGTACAATTTTAAAAGATGAATGGTACGTAATAGGTTTTCTCATAGAGCGATGATAATCCCTGTTTTAATCCATACGTAAACAATATTTTGGTATTTTTTTTTGCTATTGTAGTCATCTTTTATTGCCATTTTCATTGTGTTTTACACAAACAAAATGCCTGTTGTTTTTGGTATTGTTGGTTTGTTGTAGAGTTGCGACTACTTGATAAATATACTTGCGAGACTTGTATCCTGAAGCTTCATTTTAAAACGTGGTTTTACATTTATTGTCAGTTTGCTAGAAACGTTAATTAAATAAAACATAAAAAATTTTAAAGTGTACTTTGCTTTCCCTTATTCCCAAAATTATTTTAGATTGGTGGTCGGGTGTGGCGTTAATTTCTGCCGTCAAAATTAAATTTTGTTACCTGTTTGTACTAACGTAGTTAAAACTTTGTCTGAAGGCAAATTTTATAAAATTTTTTCTAGCAAACAATAGTTGTCCGAAAAATATGATTAAGCTTTATTTCAATAACTTTCAATGATACGTATTTCGGAAAAGACTTCTCTGTTTTAATATTTTTTAGAAACTTTTGTTTTAATATTTATGCTTATTTTGTTTTGCGGTTAAATTTCATGTTTTATTATCTTTCGAAGAAATCTCTTGTCAATAATGAATTATGTGCTTTAATTAAGTTTTGTTTTATGCATTTCACAAAAATCGTCTTTCAAGGTATTTTGAAGTCATCTTTCCAGTTTACATAAAATTAATAAAATACTTTAACCTCTCATGTTACTTTTGTAATCAAATTGTTATCCAATGCAGATACTTGGGAAATAAAATAAAATGGAATAAAAAACAAGTGGTAGCATCCAATTAATTAACGTAAAATGATTTTATTAAAATGCTTTCAATGTAGTCATTTTTAATACATTTGATTTAAAAATGACCGCGATAAGAAATTTTATTAATTTAAACTTTTTATTGTAGTCGTAATCATACAAAAATCTGGTAATAAAAAATTAATTCTACTTTGGTTTTTATTGGATTTCATTTTATCGTGAAACCGAATAATAAAGCATAATCAAGTGTTAAATTTTAAAACAGAAATGTTCGTATTCGTGTAACGTAGCTAAAATTTTTAATGACCCATTTAATAGTTTCGAGTTCGTAAACACTATAAATTAGAAAAATATATAAAATAAAAATTACAAACTCAATGGGCTGATGGTGATAGTTTTACACAGTAAAATATATATATAAATGTAAATGAAATTTCTTAAACAAATAATAAAATGGGAGCTAAAAACAAATGGCATTATAATACACTTTGAATTCGAATAAAATAATTTCAACGATTTTTACTATAAGGCAAACAGAAGAACTTTGCATTACAATCTACTAATAGTCGTAAAGAAGATCTGAGAAAAGCTAGTTCTATTATTTTTGTCAAAACTACTCCTCTAAAATTTAACAAAGAGTTTTTGACATGCATTTCTCTTTTCGAATTATAATCTTTTACTCAAAGGACATCTGTTTGCTATATTTATAAAAATTTATTTTTCTTCATTTATTTTACCATTTGTATCCTTTTAATAAACGTCATTGTTAAATGTTCGAAATAATTTCCTTTTAGTTATTTTCTTTTAGAATTTAGAAGTGTCTCAATTAGTAATTTTTAAAGGTTAATATTAACACTTTATACATCCTTCAAAAATAAAAAATGAAAAGAAAATTCTCATGTACCTACTGCATGTTTAAGTACTTTACACTAATAGCCACTATCATCGTGGCTTATTAGCCAAGAAGAATCTTGCTGGTAGTGCTACAAGTATCATACATGCAAAGCCAAAACTATATTGCCATCATAATGAAAACACATTGCACTGGTATATATAAAATACCAGCAAGTAAACCTAAAAAACTAGATTTCAACAGCTACAAAATACTGTACACGAGTATGAGTATGGCGGTTATTAAAACCTTTCTTGTTGTGTTTATATACGTTCACATATTTGTAGGTTTGTTTGTATAATATTTTAAAAATATTTTCGTGTTTTTGTATATGTCATCACTGGATTTGTAATTAGACGCAGTATGAAATAATAACATATTCTGTGAGTTTCTTAAATACCAGCTATAGAAAAAACAACACCATCATTAAATGTTAAATGTGAAGTGTTTGGGAGACAGTAGTAGCTTTTTAACTTCGTTTAGGGTTTCCACTATTATTTAAAATTCGCTTATACTATTCTATTCAATCCGGTAGTCATTCTGAATGTGGCGATGCCTCCCTTCATTCAATAAGTGTGTCCAGGATCGACACAAGATGCCACATCTCTTGACTCAGCTTAGGGACAACAACAGAAACTCCTACTTATGACAACAACGCCCCATTAAATACTCGAACATTCTCTATATGAATGTTCGACATCGGACTCCTTTCAGATTTTTTTCTGCACATTTAGCGATCAGTCTGATGACTAATGAAACATTTAGAACTTCGAAATACAGAATATTCGAGTTTTTAATATACCATGGTACGTACATCTGTTGTCATTCGCAAAAGTTTCTTTTGTAGGCTATAAGCTGTTGTTCCCCTGCGTTAAGTGGATTTCTGCTCATAAATTATTATTTAACAAATCTATATTTAATAATATAGCTTAAAAACATGATGTGCAATGACTTATGCGAGTTTATGGTTCATGAGTAAGTCAATATTTTGATAAGGGAATTAATATCTTATGGTTTCCAATTAAATGCGTCGTAAAACTCAACACTGAATTTGGATTGAATATTTCTACTAAACAAATCCATTTGAAAGCAAACGACTACAAGGTTCTGAAAATTTTCGAACGGTTACAATCAATATTTTGTATAGAAGTGGTAAAAATAAATAAATTTTCACATATTTCATTAGAAGAGATGGCAGTCACTTACGTTTACTCAGGTACGATTCACCTTGAATATAATTACAGGAAAATATTTATATGTAAAATGTATTTATTTTTGATTTTTGTACTCATATTAAACCATTTAATGACACTGTGCACCTTCAATCATGTATACTAATATAAACCTCAACACATATAAAACATTATGCATATGCTAAATAATGATTTAAAGGATTTTAAATAAAATGGTTGAACTACTTCTATAAACGTTTGTAAAGACTTTACTTATATTACTTTACAAGCAGTGTATGCTTTGAAGGACATTTATTATTTCAGTGTAAATCTGAGTCTTCGGCTTTTATTCACTTCAAACGTTTTTCACAAGGAAAATATGCTAATTAGTATGAAAATACATACTAATTGGTTGGGTTATTAGACAAAACGACTACACCAACACCTTCGGCATAAAGTACCACTACAGTTAATAACTAGTGGTTACAAAATGACACATCCGTTCCTTTTTCCTTTCAAATGTTAATTTCTTTTATATATGTACACATATATGTATATATAATTATAGAAATATATTGCAAATATTATTAGTTTGCCTTGAATAATTAACTTCTTATAAATGAAATTTTAATTATTATATTTTTTATATATTTAATATTAATAATTGTTTTTTGTGAAATATGTTATTAATATTAAAAAATATATTTATTTATATTTATAATAATATTACAGTGCGAAAAAATGCATTGAGTAATTTGAAGAACAATCTATATACTAAATTTAAAGCTCAAAGTTTTGTCTTTATGTTTAGTTTTTATATACTTCAATATTTCGTTAGCCATCGGTTAACATCTTCAGGAAATTTTTAATATTTATAAAATTTTTCTCTGCGAAATTAATATAAAAAAAAAATTTTTAAATTAATTCCGAAGAGGAAATTAATATAAAAAAAAAATTTATATTAATTCCAAAGAGAAAATTAATAAAAAAAAAAAATTTTATATTAATTTCGAAGAGAAAAAATTTTATAAATAATAAAAATTTCCTGAAGATGTTAAGCGATGGTTAACGAAATATCGAAGTATATAAAAAATAAACATAAAGAGAATATTTGAGCTTGAAATTTACTACATATATTGTTCTTAAAATAAAAAAGGTTAAAAAAATTTTATAATTTGGTTTAAAACTTTATTGAAATTGATTTTTATCCAACCCATTGTCAAAAAATATAAGTTTCATAATCATCCCTGACTTCTTTTCTTTACGCCATATAAAATATTTGTAACAATATGTAATACATAAAAAATAAATACAGTTTTTTGTATTTATTTCTTACCTTATTACGCTAAATGCCAATAATTTACATATACAGGGAGGCTGATGAAAGTCTATACCGAAAGAAAACTTGATAACTTTTTTTCTATCTAAGTAATCTGGAATTTTTTTTTTGGTTTTTGTAGATTGATTCTTAGATTTAACGAAAATGAAAAGTGGGAGACTGGAAAAAGAATGCCGCTATCACGCATTGGCGTCCGTAATTTTGGTTCAACTAACTAACAGGGTCATTTCAAGAAACTCAACCTTTCGTTGTCCCACCAGATCGCCTGACCTAACTCCACCGGACTTTTTCTTGTATGGTTATTGTAAACAGGAAGTGTACAAATGGCAACAGACAAATGTGGAAGAACTAAAACAATCAATTCCAGCGATAATAGCTGCAGTTCTAGCGTTAACCATGCGGGCAGTAATGAACAATTTTTTGCTAAGATACCGCACATGCATAGATGAGCAGGGCGGGCATTTAAATTCGATTATCTTTGAAACTAATTCAATGTGCTTTCAAATGAAAAGAGATTGAAAATTTTCCATGCATTGCGAAAGCAGTTATTGCAGTTTCTTAATGTAGCAAAATTCATCAGCCACCCTGTATGTTTTTTTTAATAAATTTTTTTTTTAATTTTTTAGTTATGATTATCTTTGTTTTAATATTCTGCTCCTCGTTACTATTTTGATAGCATGTGATCTATAACAACATCTGAAATAAAAGTTATACACTCATAAGCGGTGTCTCCATAGAGCATTAGTATATCAATCTGAAGGTTGAGATACTGGGCGTTTCTGGAGACAAGCTATAAGAGGTTTTGCAGATTATGTGTTGTTAAAAACAAAGAAATAATTTTTTATGATAATTACCCACAAAGCGGTTATATTATTGCTTTTAATACAACCGATACAATGATACAACGAGCTGTTGTGAATTCGATAATAATATTCTCCATTTCTTCTTTCGTATAAGCTTTGTGCATAAATATTAATCATACGCAAAAATTTGCACAAAAATATTGCATACTTTTGGACCTCTTAATGGCGGCCTTGTTACTCAATTCGAATGAGTAATATTTGTGAATATTCAAAGTAGGCATACGAAATAATGAAAGCAGTGCATAAGAGCCCCTAAAATAAAATACAGTAAAAGCTTGATAATCCGTATAATTCATTGCAGGCCCTAATCCGGATTATCAAATTATACGGATTACCAAATGAAAATTTTAAAACTTTGTGTTAAAAATGCTTTTACAACACGTATTGAATATTATAGTGCTGAATTTACGGTTCGTAGTAAAGACTTTTTGGATTTTTCAGCTGCAGTATAACAACAAAAAAATATATTGATTTACTAAAACTATAAGATCTTAAAATTCCGGTATGTATTTCTTTTTATCTTGAACCAGCAGTCAGAAGATGACTCCTACACATGCGATGCATTGTGCTGGAACTAGAGGAGAGGAATAGTTATAGAAATAATGCTATGCTTATTTTACTTCGCCCTGTGCTGCACAATAAGCTCAAATGTGCTTGTGAGATGCTATCAGCTGAAGCAAAATCACACTAATGCTATCTATGTTTGTTATATGGTTTACCTGGTCTATATGTGTATTTCATTTGGTGCTAATACCAAAATCTTCAGTATACCTTTAACCTAACTCTTGAATAAAGCTAAAAAATTTCACATGTTTATACAAGAACTTTCAAATAATATTTAGACCATCTAAACCATATAACAAACATAGATAAATATTCATAATGAATTTTGACTAATGTTGAATAATTGAAAGAATAGTTACATAAAAAATTTTAATTGTTCTTATTATTTTCTACACTTTTTATATTTGGGTAAAAATAAGGAAGCATATGGGCCAAACTGCGCGATTGACTCATTTCGATTTTTAATTACTAGAACCATTTGTTACGTAAAAAGAATAAAGATGCTCTACGTTCGTATTTTTATAATTTTTCTGATACACCCATTATCATGGCTACTGAAATAGATAGACCACTAAATAGGTCAAAGAAGCCGAACTTTCTATGGTCATGAACATAGCTTGTTTGCCGTATGATCTATTTAAATCTTAGAAATATGATTTTAAACAGCTTGTCCCTTTTAACAGCATAGTGTCGATATAAAAACATCTTTCTTTTGCTTCAGTAGAGTTGCTAATATTCTATCACCTTAAATATATTTTACTTTAATAACGATGTTCTCCAACTCACCGAACAATATTATACAACTTTAAACTTTAACGTCTAATAAACAGTTGTTTTATATCAAACTGACATTTCTTCGGCATTTCATATCTTAAAGTTCTTATCCTATTATTGAATATGAACTGACATAAAATATACTGACATAACTATACAGTAAACAACATGAATGACATGAGCAGGGTGGATATAAAGACTTGCCTTAAATGTGTCTATGTGCTCTATTACGAGTATATTATTGTATTTTTATAATAAATACTGTCTACACATGCATGTTTATTGTTTATCCATTAAGTTTTAGTTGCTTTCTTATCTTAAATTTCTTTATTGGCGATCATCGTTGTAACACTTTAAATGCACGTTCGTGTGCTAAAAAAAAAAAAGGAAAAACATATTTATAAGGAAAATTAATTTATAAAATTTACATCATAAATACACGCATTACTGTAATATTTCAGACATATCTGATATTTGTTTCATATACTTCATATATATATATATATATATATATATATATATATATTATGTCTAATATATATAAATAAATATACACTCACAAAGTTAGTACAGTAACGGACTGTACGTAGTCTATTCAAGAAGTTTTCCGTTCAGTTAATTTTTTAAGAATGAACTTTTAAAATTTTAAGCAATTTTATTTTTAACTGATGTTGATATTCATTTAAAAAATTAAGTACACATTAATATGGAGTTTCGGTTGTTTTCAAAATTCTCATTTGTTTATGTTATAAGTTTATTCCACAGTAAAGTAAAAAAAAAAAAATTTTTAAGGGTTCTAATCAGTAAATCAGTTGTTTCACGGAACTTGAGGTTTAATTTTGGTACGATAAATTATTTACCAATTCTCAAATAATTTAGGGGAATTGTTCTTCAAAATGCATAGATCTAGGCATATAGCCCACAACAAGCAACATAAATTAATAATTTAAGAAATACAATCTATTTGATTTATTTATTCTACAATTGAGCTATAAATTCCAATTTCAGTTAATTTTATATACAGAATACTTTGAGTGAATGAATATATGTATATCGTGTTGGCTTGCATGAGGAAAAGTCTAAATGAACTTGAAAGATACAACTAACGGATTTAACGGTAGGCAATACCCACCGGATACGTTGGCAAATCAATAAGGTTTCTAAATATCACAACAAATTGAATACGAACTTTTGGTTATATGTAAATGATGGCAAGATATAAACTTTATATTGTCACGTAACATTTTTACTGCTAGTAAATATTGCCCTTCACCGGTGCTACACAATATTAACGAAGAAGAAGGCCGCTCTGATGCGCCTGTAGATTGGTATCAGCTGAAGCAGGTATAGTTCAGTGACCAGTGACAATGTTTACGCCACTGAAAGCTTTCGGCAACAACTGACACAAAGCCACACTAATGCACATTAGTAAAAATGTTTTTATGACTTAGTCTCAAACTGGGGTTGAACCCAGGAAGTTTTTGGATTTGTAGTCTACGTGCAGACTACTTCAGACAACGCCAGATACGGAGATTGCGGAAATACTTCCACATGGATATTTTCGTCTTAACCAAAAAAAAAAAAAAGATACGGAACAAATGCATATTTTTATGGCTGACTACAAAACGCTTGTTTATATGTGTCAAAACTTTAAATTTAAATACATCGAAGAAAAATATTTTTTTAGCTCTAAAATTAACAATTAACAGATGGCTACAATAACAAAAAAAACATAAATTTCAAAATTTCACTAAAAAAAAAAAAAACACAAAAATGAGTAAAAATGTTATTTGCGCGCTCTCTCAAATTAAAAAAATTGCCAAAAATGATCTTGGTGCGCATAAAATTTAAACAAATTTAATATTCCCGTTGTATAAAACATAAACGAGTAAAACAAGTCACCTGATTAGTTGCGTCAACTTGATAAATATACTTTGACTGTTACCTTAACCCTATAACCATAACGATATTTAATTAATTAATATTAATTAATTAATTAGTTAATACCAACGAAACGTAAATTGTACGTATATATACATTTCGTTTGATAAATTTCAATAAATCACAAATCTTCGGTAGGATTTCATTTCAATTGTTTTTTTTAATTTAATATAAATTTTTAATAAAATCATTAAAAATATATATTGAAATTACTTTCTTATAAAAAGTAAAATAATTTGTAAATATGTACATTTTTCTCTAAATAATGCCTAATACTGCATTGATGACAGCAATAACACGTTTTTATTTTTCATCGGCATAAAAGAGACTAACGTCATGTTTTCATCATAAACACAGCGCGATGATCCACAGTGCTGCAAACCGAGTAGCTCGGGAGTTATCTCAGCCTTGTTCTTTCGTAGTGTGCTAACGTTACCCAAGAATTACGTGCAAGAATTTAACCTTTATTACCAACGATACGTAAGTTTTACGTACAGTCTCTAAGCGCGCATACTGTGAATTCCTATAAAACATTAAATATGTGTTGCTTTAACACTTATAAGCATAGCAGCACAATTGATGAGAGCATAGCTAAAATGAATTAGCGTTAGAATGCCGATCACTTCTTTTATATACATTGAAAAAAAAACTATACGTAAAATTTACGTACATAATGGTTCTAGGGTTAATTTCGGAAAAGAAGAATGTTGAGAAAAGAGCAGATGGTATAGTAATAGAGTAGGGATTTTATTCTTAAACTAAAACAGAGTCGCACCATGTTTACGGTAAAGGAGTACATATTGTCCATTTTACATCGCAGACACTTTTCATAGTTCGAATACCGAGGAGGGATGGTGATGTGATGCACATGAGCATTACTGTGAATCATTGGTGTACCAAGGGAAAAAAAGTAATCCAATAAATTACGAATACCACCAGAATGTTGTATCTATCTAAATTTTATATAAAAAAAATTTGTTTAATTTTTTTCCACGTATCTTTTTCTTTCTACGAGGGCTGCAAGATGAAGTAATTTTATGAATTTTATTTCAATTTGCTTAATCAATATTAAAATTTTTTGCAATAATTTGTGCTGAATAAAAGCAACTTGAACTCGAGCAAATCTGGCAAAGAATAAGAAAATTATACGCATTTAAGTGAGAAAACCGATTTAATTTTTTTTTTTTTTTTTTTTTTTTTTTTTCAACAAAAAAAATTTTTTAACTTTAAACTAAATTAACCTATTTTTATGTGAAAAATTATTCAAAACTTTCTTAATTTCTATCTCAATTTATAAACTTTATACATGTTACAGTCCGAAACAAATATACTCAGATATTTTTTTTCACCTTAATACAGCAATGTAAGATTATAGTTTTTCACAAAAGGTCTCAAAATAAATTGTTTTTAACTTTCAGCGCCTTTAACTCAATACATATTTATCCCTTTAATACAATCGTGGCATTGGCTAAGTGGATAGAGATATATCTCTTTAATAGTGTCAAGTTGACTTTATTCAGATGAGCCGTTGCTGAACCTTCCGCCAATAAACAAAAATACTTTAAAAGCAAAGAACCTACCGTTCGTGAATATCCCCAAAAGGCGCATTAAGATAAAATAAATCGTATTCACAGACCTGAAATACTTTAAAAGATGCCAATTTTCTAAAATTGGGCGCATAATTTTATCTGAAGTTTATCTTAAATCTGCACATTTTTAATGTATAAAAAATATTTGTAATTTTGATTGCAATGAGTTTCAACAACTAAAAGTTATGTCTAAGGTTGGCTCATAAGATGTTTCCAAAATTCTGATGTTGCAGTAGAGATCCGCAATATTTTTCATTGTTTTTCCCATGTATCTGAGATTAAAATGAAAAGTTTTAGTGCTATTAGAAATTTAAATTTGCAAAAAAGTTTGGACGATACATCTTATTGAGTGGGATATGGAAACAAGCTAGAGCTGTTCGATTTAATGCTTTAATGACGCCCATAAAATTTATGTAGTGCATGATATGTTTCGCGTACCGTTATTTTAATCAATAATTTTGATAACCAATTTCCTCAAGACTCAATTTCAAACTTTTCTGAATAATATCTAAATCATGCCAATAATAATTAGAATTATTAAATGCAGAAATTATTGGATAGAAATTCTCCGTTTTCTGTTGTTCTAATCACAAGTCTGCTTTCTTTATCACTCAGAATGTCATAAATAACGTTAAATTTTGTTTCAAATTAATCAAAAATACATTTGAATGTGTAATAAGAGAGAGCTGAGCAAAAATTTCCTGCCGGCCTGGAAGCATATTTGTAAGAGAGACAACATAAAGGAATCACTTGCAATTGCGCTTTTATAATGCATGATTTTTGTTCGGCATGAGCGTCTTAGAAGCATTACTTTATGTATCCAAAAAGATAAACGCACCAGAATTAATTTTTTTAAGCATTTATATATACTGCTATAAAAGGTGTATTAATTTATTTTATTGCATTACGGCAGCGTTTTTGTAAGAATTTGTTCCTAAATATGTGCTGTATTGCTTCCAACAGTTTTTAATGCTTCAAAATTTCTGTAATTTTTTGTTGTGAGATTGATAAAAGTTGGTAAAAATTTTTTTTACTTTTCTTCTAAAAAACTAATATATTTGAAGCAAAAGATTATTTACGCTTTATTAACAAAAGGAAATGTGGAAAAAAATTTTATGAAATTTTCCTATTGCGGTCAAAAACTGTTCTGCAATTCTTATTTCATGAATGTAAATATCAACATTAACTACTGCTAAAATAGGAACAATAAAGTCTTGTATTTTAATTTTTTTTAATTTTAAAGGGGCAACTATTAAACCAAATTAGAAATATATAAATTTTCCATTTTTCTGTCGCTTTCTTCATTTTTTTCGTTTTCAAAATTTCTGGGGTTTGCATTGAATTGTTTACAGGTATTTTTTTCGTCAATTGTCTTTATTTCCAAATGATTATTTATGGCAAATTCCGAGGAAATATTTTTTCAGAACTTATTTATTTGCCCTCCTATGTATTAACGTATATACATATGTATGTGTACGTATGTATAACTAATTAATTAAAACCCGCCGGAAAAATAAAATAAAAGCTTGCATTCGCTAGAAATATTTATAATACTACTTTCGCATTCACACATAAAATTCATCAAATGCTTTTGTTTTTTTTAATGAATTTTTAAACTTAAATACTAAGTTTTTTTAAGAATGCATTTGAATAAATCCTAATAGTGTCAATGAGAATATTATGTCACTGGGATTTCCAAAAATCACAAACACAAAAAGTAGTTAAAATTACTTGTCTGTTACGCAAAACAATTGAAAATAATTAATTAAATTACTTGTAATATTTATTTTATTGGCTATGAAGCTACTTGTATTTAGAATGAATGAATAAATAAATAAATTTACTTTTATTTAATTAATTAATAACAACGAATTTAGTAGTTAGTTGCGTAGATTTTGGGAAATCGGAGAGTATAGAGCTTTTCTACGACCATGATAGTGCATTGCAAGTGGAAAGAATTTTTCAAACTTTAAAAAAGAACAATGTTGTAACGTGTAAAAGATTCAATAATATTGGAGATGTTAGCAAGACACGAAATGCGCACGTTCTAGTAAATCCCTTGTGTATTTAGAATAAAACACACAACAGTTCATTAGAGTTAGAGTTTGTGTATTTCTATTATAAACTAATTTCAAAGCAATTATTATAATTGAATAACTGCACACAGCCAACTTGTAAGTTAGGAATTCAGAATTTAAAATACGTATAAAAAAGACACGTATCTAGGGCATACATTAAATGCTAAATTTTACGTTAAGTTTGAAAATACAAATGTTCAAGTACGATTTGGTGGTGACCATATTGATCATAAAGTAAAATCTTTGATTTTGGAGGTTGGCACTACTGAAACGATGTACCAAGCATATTTGGCATTCGAAAACTAATAAAAAAAAAGAAGCGAACATTAAGAAATTCAAAACTGGTGCAACCCAAATCATCAAAAGCAGAGAGAACGTGGAAGTAATTACTCAGTTCAAGTGTTTTTAAATGTACTTAGAACGTAATTTTTGTTATTTATCTTTTTAGTTTATGGATAAATCCTTAAATCCAAACTATAAGTAAATATAATAATTTTGAATTATCAAACAAGATCTGTAGTGGTAAAGCTTAACCCTAATCAAGTCAGATAAACTTTGTAACGAATCCAACCAAAATGTGCTGCAGAGGCACACATAAACCCATTGTATATTATATTTGGGAATTTATATCTCTTATTTGCTTTTTTTTCAAAGCAGTATTTGTTTCATATTATAGAATAAAATCCTTATCCTCCGAAAATTTACTGTCGTAATCTTCATCTTGGTTTATAGTTTCTACAAAATCAAGCTCTTCAATAATTGTTTCGATTTCTACATATAAATATATTTTAGACATTGTGGGAAAAAGTTCCGTCTTTACAACTTTGTCTTTGAAAATTAGCCAACAATTGTATAAACTGTGTAAGTTTACATTGAATGATAAAAATTGAATGGGAATTCCCCGTAATTTAATCTGTTGGTTCATAATGTTGCCGTATGTGCCTGATAGGCAAATTATGACAGGATTAAGTATATTTGTGGTTTTACATAAATAAATAAATAAATAGAAATTAAAGAAGAGCTCATTTTTTTTTAGAGAAATAAAATAATTCAATGTACGAATTCAAGAAGCACCAAGAACCATGACTTCAATTTAAAGAAGTTAGAACACTTTAAAGTGAAAGATGTGTCTGAAAGGCACATGTTGACTGGATTAGGATTAAGTGTTTAAAAATAAAATTATATTGCTTTTAGTGGTATTTATACTCAGTGAAAAATCAACAAAACGAGTAATTTCTCAACACCTAAGTATGTGTATTCGTTTTAAAATGGATTCGGTTTATAGAACATACCCATATATTTTATTAAAGCAATAACATAATTTTTAGCGTATCAAATATAGCAACTTTAGTTCGAGAAGTTTTAAAGTATAAAGCATTTACTGATCGTAATGATTGTTGGGGAATATTAAATGTTAATTCACAACAGATCCAGCCAATATCAGTAGACCTTTAAACAAATTCTGGAAAAAAGCTAAGAAATTTCACATGTTTATGCAAGAACTCCCAAAAACTCTTTGAGAATTTCTAAATATCCAAATAAATAAATAAACTAAATAAATTCTTAAAAAAATTTTCTTTATACAACAAACATTGTATTATTCGATTTAAATCTATTTAATTTTCCTAAACCTTTTTACAATTAGTTCACCTTTGGTTGAAAATGAATGCATCTGGAAAGCAAAATGAAAAATTTAATTTTTAATACAATTATATAGCATTTTATTCATTTATACAACACGAGTCAAAATTAATTACGATTATTTCTCTATTGTAATATAACATAAATATTTTGGAAAATTCAAACAACCTTTTAAGAGCAAAAAAAAATATTAGAATTTAATTCATCTGCTAATGGGGTATTCATTTCTAATTGTATGAAGGTAATGGCATAGATGAAACAAAATAAACAGATAAGCATTTAAATAAAAATAAGTTGTCTTTTTTTGTATTTCTTAGCCAAAAAAAAAATTATTCATTTATTAAGAATTGAATCTAAAAATTAATTAAGAATTTAATTGAATTGGTTACAATTTTAATTGAAAAAATATATTATTCTAATTAAAGGTCTTAACGAAAAATAAAAATGATTTTTTTTCTGTGTATGTAAGTCGATACGTCGATACATCGCACGTTTTTCTTGTATTCATATGCATACATATACATTCGTATATATCGAACTCAGATTGAGTCAAATTGTTGCAAGATATCAGACGCTATAAATATTTTTTCCATGAAAAATACATACATACGAGGTTTGTTCAAAAGAAACTGTAAATTTTGTTTTCTACGATTACAAAGGCCAACAGGTTGTGCGGTTAATACGGAATAAGCACGTTATGCAACGTTTGCGTGAAGCTCAAACGATCGGAATTGTGGAAAAAGAATCTTGGATTCTGCATCACGATAATGCACCAGCTCACACATCAATGATGGTTCGTGATTTTTTGGCCAAAAACAACACCCTAATCATGCCTCAACCTAAGGTGGTTTACCATATTTGGCGCCCTGCGACTTTTTCTTACATCCATAACTGATGAGACTAATGAAAGGAAAGCATTTTGACACAATTGATGGGATAAAGTCAAAATCGAAGAACGAGCTGATGGCCATACCGAAAAGCGTATTTCAGAAGTGCTTCGAGGATTTGAGGTACTTTGAAGGTACTATATGAAAGATTTTTTTCTACAGATATTTACTTTAAATAAAATGTTAGTGAATAAAAACTACATAACTTTTCATTAGTATCAGCTTGTTTATTTGCAACGTAAATTTGTATAAAGTTTTGCAGACTTATCTCACAAAAAGTATCAACAAGTAAATTGTACTTGCAGCAATTTTAAAGATCAAATAAACGCCTCTTTAAGTTGAACACGTGCATGCTTGATATATTTGCATTGTGGAGCGTTGGAGTGCACTGGTCCAATTTCCTTTGTTATGCATTGTTAATGAAATTATTTGCAAACTTACGCCTACCGAAACACTCATCATACAACTTTAAAATACGTGAAATTTAACTAAAAGAAAAATCTCATAAGAAATTATTTCAAAAAGCAAAAAAAAAAAAACTAAATAAATTTATTGGTTAAATAAATCTCATTTGAGCAACTGAAACTGAGGTATCTCAGCTATTAAATTGCCAGTAAAATACAACCACTAACTATGAAAACTTCTGTTAAAGCCACAGATAATTGTTGTAAGCTAATATCCAGGCCGTTGCAAAATGCAGGCACAACATGTGGTCACCAGGTAATAAGGAGTCTACGGTAGAAGTTGTCTGGCCACTGATGTTGCATGTAGAATATTTTACAACAAGTATACAATTGGCGATGATGTTTTCATACTGCGCAAAGAGCAGCAATTCTAGCAGCCAATACTCGTATAATTGCCCAGAATACTTTTCGGTCTCAAAGCCATACATGTTAACAAAGAAATGCTCATATATATGTATGGGTTTGTAAATCACACGAAAATTTAAACCACATACGTTTTGGTTTCATGTACGATTTTCAAATAAATATCCTGGTTATACGGTTGACCCGTCTTTTTTATTTTTTTTTCTTTTGTACGACTGCAGGAAAACAAAATTGTTGTGATTTTGCGCTTAAATGTGCATTAAATGTTACACATAAATTATTTCTTCGTAACAGGCGTCTTTCATTAAAAATGCAGCAGTCATCGGCAAGAAGGCGGCGAAAACGACTGTTAAACACTGTGCAGTTATTTCAATTTATCGATAAATTTTCAAAATTATTAATTGCAATAGTTTGGCATTTATAGCAATTAACACGACCAAGAGGGCGATTCACTAAATTTTTTAACGATAATCCTATCGCTAACCCAAATATAACGAATTGCAATTCAGTAAAGTTTTTAACGATATTCGCTAGCGCTTCAAGTCAGCTATTATGGTTGAGTTTGCACCATTAATTTGTGTGCTGTTTATTTTGTCGACAAAATGTCTCTGGTCTTAAAAATATTGTTGTTAGAATCTTTGGGTGTGAACATACAAACGAGTGCATACCATTAAATCATACGCTGGTTTATTTCCTGCGTGTTTTCCAAAAATTTCGTGTATATAATTGTATGAACATAAATATTTTAAATTACATTTTTCATATATAATGAACAAATAAAATTAAAGAGTAACAAATACTTTGTTTTCGTCTTAAACACGAAGCATTTGTTTGGTTTTTACATCGTTACATCGTTAATATTGAGTTACAGAATCGCACAGTGCAAGCAACCTAAAACATCGACAAATATAACAATAGTTAAAAGTTACTGAATCGTACTATAGATCACGTTCAAGATATACGTCAGCACCTGTATGCAGAGCCTTATCTGACGGTGCTCTCATCGTTTCTGACGTTCATCACCGGCTCCATGGGCACATGGAAAGACAACTAGTAACTGACTACGTACACATAGGTTGCAATCGAATTATCATAGTATTCTTTTACCTATGCTATTAAACACTGCTGAGGGCTGTCTCTATCCTAAGATAAAGCACAATGAACTTCTACCTGCATAGTCCATAGTCCGTTGACTACTGTTGAGTGGCAACAGCACCAACATATGTGTAATTCGATACGACTACTATGTCTCGAATAGACCAATAACAACTCTCCCCGTGTCTCTTTAGATATTAACCACAGCCACCACGGTTCCGAACCCATGCCAGCACACTAATGCCAATTTTTTAGCGTTGGCACGAAGTACTGCAATTAGCACAACTAAGCACTCAGAAGGAGCCATCAGTCGTTAAACTCTTAATTATTGTGCTACTGGAACTAGACAAGATCCAGACTGTATTACTAAAGTCATAGATCTGTATGAACAGCCCATAATCAACTTTCCTGATGGATCTCGAAGAGTAGCCTCTGCTGTCATCGCAAAGGAAGTTGAAGGCGATGCATCACCTTCCCTATTCATATTTATTGACCATATCGTATGTCATAAGTCAAAAGACTGTGGTATACATTCAACTATTGAAGTTAAACAATGATCGAGAAATTCTTTAATTAATTAGCAAAGAACCGTGGGGTTGCTAATGCCCCGTAGGTCATGGAATCGAGTCCCACAAACCTTTCTTGCGGGAATCGCACTATGGTATTTTTTTTGTTTCTCTTATGTGAACATAAGTAGTATATGTAACGTAAAAAAACGATTGAGATTGTTTAACGAATTAATTTCACATTGATTAAATTAAAAGAAAATGCCTTAATAAGTCTTTGTTTCTTTAACGGAAAATTCCTAAAGTTTTGGAAAATAATTTTAATACTATATATGTATATATAAATAACTTATAATATGAAGATGGTGAATCACATAGTGACGTGACGTAATAATAATTTTCGCTTTTACAAACTACAATTTGTCAACTGTTGTGCAAAGAAGAGACAGGCACTGAAGTAGTAGCAATAGGGCTTAATTCCTGCGCATTTTATTAATTCATACAGCAGAGTTGCGTATTAATTTTTAGGCTAAAGGAGAGCTATTTTATTTATTATTTTACTTTGCCTACCAAATAATTATAACTTATTTTTGTATTATAAATATATAAATAATTCTGTAAATTAACTAATCAATGGTGATTAAGAATCCAATTTGGTTAACCGATTAATTTAGAATTAAGAAATAATTTTAGAACGTCGACTAACTAATCGTATGAATAAATAAAAAACATGATTAATTGATTACTCTAGCAATAACAATTGTGTAATTACATACATTATGTAAACAACCAAAATACCATGCTATTAATGTAGTGAAAACCATGCCGGCCTTTTGGAGTAAGAACTTAAGAAATAATTAATAACTTTAACAAATCTCGCAAATAAAGAATTTTTCAAAATAAAATTTTAAGAATATATCGACAATGTACATACATATGTACATATATTGTTATAATACCATTCTTCGCTAGATATGCAGGTATTCACCACTAAAGGTAATTTTTAAGCGTTCATGGAAATTTATTTTGCAGTTGTGATATGAAATTACTTATCGTTCATGGTAACAACTTTGGTGGCGGCTTACTTTGCTAATTAGTGGGTGTTTTGTTACCAACAATTTCATATAAAAGATTCTTAATACGTCATGCTTAAGTGTTTAACTACATGTGGTAGTATTTATGAACGCGAATGTGTGTATTTATGGATGAGTACAAGCAAAAACACATGTGTTAGTGCATAAACATAAACATGACAAAAACAACAAAACCAAGAAATCTCTGTAGACCAGATGTGGCAAGTAATTGTATAGTGATTTGTATTATGGTCAACTTAGTGATTGCGTTTTGTTGTCATTATTGTTGTTATTTATAACGATACCATATGCATGTAGGTATGTGCGCATGTACAAACATAACCTCGCAGTGCCTCTATACAAACCGTATAATTTGTTATACTGGATGTAGGCTATTTTTTATTATTATTTCACTAACACTGCCAGCAATATGAATATGATATGAATTGATTGAAAATGAAAATAGATAAGAAAGCGAAATATATGTACATACAGTCGACTATTGATAGTTTAAAACTTCAAGGGACCAAAAAAACGTTAAAATATTTGCGGGTGACGTTTGCTGAAGCAGTTTGCACATGGACTACAAAACCGAAAAGTCTGGGGTTCAAGCCCTGTTTCAACCGAAATCATAATAAATCTCGCCTTTTTTGATATATTCATTAGTGTGTCTTTCGAGTCAGTTGTTCACCTCTTTCAATATCCCCTTCCTCTAGTTCCAGCAAAATGCATCGCATGTATAGGGGCCTTCTGCTGAGTTCTGGTCCAAGATAAAAAAAGAAAAAAAATTACAAAACACAAACCCATTCACAGTACTAGTTCAAATTATAGAGTGTAGAAAAGCCAAACTTCAAATTAAAGAATATCGGCGTGCAAGATATGATTTCTTTTTATTGAGCAAAAAAAAATATTTTTTTTTTTTTTAATTTATATTTTGCATAAAATAATTCCAATATGCTTGGATTTTTTTAATTTTATTTAATGTTTTTCAAGTGACTTGCGAAAATAATTGTAATTTCCGCTGTTCAGGGGATGTTGACTACGTATTCAGTACATTGCAGCGGAATCATGCAAGAACGCGATAATGTAGAGCATAGAAAGGTAGTAAAGCGATAAGAAGGATAATTGTTTGCACAACTCTGCAATTGACAGTAGTAGTTGAAGTCAAGTAGTCGAAACTCTACAACAAACCAACAATACCAACAGGCATTTTCTTTTCGTCAAACACAATGAAAATTTCAATAACAGATGACTACAATAGAAAAAAAACGGAAATTTTGTTTACATATTGATTAATTGTTTTTGCACTGCTCTCACCAAAGTAAACACACACACAGGCTACAATTGCAAAACGTAAATTTTATTTATGTATGACTTAATTGCTGTTGCAACAAAATCTCAAAATATAAAAATGAGTAAAAATGTTATTTTCCCGCTCTTTTAAATTAAACAAACGAGTAAAAATTATATTAGCGCACATAAAATGTAAACTAATTTTGGCATTCACGTTGTGCAAAATACAAAAACAAAAACAAAAAATCACCTGATTAGTTGTATCTACTCGATGAATATACTATGGCAGCTGAGTATTTAATGAGAATTTGTAAAGACAGCATTGTTGTCGCCTCTTTAAGATAAAGGAGATACATTTTCTTGTTGCAGATACAATACGCTAACTACTCATCCTGCAGCACCTGCGAAAGATTATTAATTATTTTTAAGGTGTATTAAAATGATATTTCCTTTTCATAAAATAATTTTTTTGAAAAAGCTACCATTTTAAAAAAGTTTTTTAAAGTTTAGTTTTTAAATGGCATATTTTTTTAAAATAGTATATTTAATGTTTTTTGTAAATCCTCCTTATTCTTTATTATTTTATAAAAGTACTTTTTTTATGAAATTTGAGACTTTTTTGAAAATAAGTTTTTTTAATTCTTCGTTTTTTTAAATTGTACTTTCTTAAAATTGGTTTTTTTTTGTAAAGCATACTATTTAAAAACTATTTTCTTTTGAAATAATTTTTTTAATATACTTTTCTAAGAAGTGCCTTTATTAAAGGAGCGTTCTGAAAAGGTACTCTCGGTAGGACATTTAAAAAACTACTGTTTTATGGAGTAATTTACATTTCAGAAAAGTACTTTTGAAAAGTTTGCTTGTTACGTACTTCTCTACTCAAGATATTCAGAGTGTAAAAATATTGTTGTTACTCCTTGTTGGCTTTCGGTTTGTAATCGATGAATAGTTTTCGACACCAATGATATCTTTCATAGTCAATTACAACTAATTGAATAATATTTTGCAATAAATAATGTAAACTGACTAGAAGTTATTTCATGCAATATTATATGGTTTATGAAAAATATTTAATGCAGCGAAATTTATAAGGATAAATGTTATTTATGCTGCAAACATTAGAGACGTTCTTTTAAGAAATAATGCCATTAAAACTGATTATAGTTTGTGCTGAATGCGATCACAATTATGAAACTCTATAATAAATCTTAAAATGGGCAAGAGCTACAACTGTGTACTTTTACACAGAACTAAATATGATATGATTTTTGAATTAATAAGCTACTTTTATAACGTAATATTTAGTGAATTAAAGTCACCTGTCTTTAAAGGCCAATTCACGAATTTTTTCTCTGCAAGACTTCTTATTTGAAAAGAGTTGGAGGAAGACGTAAAATATTTACTTTAATATCCACCATAAAGACACTTTTCATAGCACTATGAAAAAAATCGTCGTATGTGGTTTATGGTTGTCGAAAAAAAATTCTTTAATTATTTTATAACAGTGTATTTCCTTACGACATCATGATTCTTTTATTTTATTTCTTATTAAATTCCTCAGTTCTATGCTCTTCATAAATGTCTCATTTTAAATAATGTGTGGCGTTTCCTAAAACTGGGTTAATATTCCTTCCGCAGAATAAAAAAAAAATAAAAGAAAAATTAACATAAATATTTCGAAAGACATGAAAAACACACATGAGTCTTTAACCCATTAACTTATTTAAAAGTTAAAGGGAAACCATAAGCAATTTAAAATGAGCTCATTAATTCCTCATTTCACACTCATTTGTTTACAAATCATTCAACTTCATTTAAGCAAAAAAACTAAAAAAAAAGAAAATTTATTTAAATATTTTTGAATTGATGAAAGAAATGTTTCACAGCATGTGAAAAAGAAAACATTAAAATGTGAAGATAAATATAAAATATAAACGTATATTCAATTATATTGAATAGTGGTAACATGCTATTTTGTTTGCTTTTCCGCTTAAACCACAAGACAATTTTTATGTAATAGGTAGTGCGGTAGTCTATCAGTATGGGGATTCTAGGTTCCACTCCTAGCGGAGGTTGATTTCATTACAACGAGCGAGTGTAGGGGTTCGTTACGGTATTCAGAAAAATTTCAATTGTGTAGAACAAAAAAACTATTTACCACTGTCTTTTAACAAGGAAGTTTTCTTTATTGGTATGTATATATCATATATTGAGAACGATCATCTAATAGTCTATATGGCGGTTAGGTTATTACCGCAGAGGGACTCATTTCAATTTATTGATTTGACTTGCGGGACATAGCTATCCCGCGGCCCTCAGCTCAGGTATAAGAAGAGTTTGTAGAACATACCTTGTCTCGTAAAACTCATATGAAACTCCCTATCTCTGGTATCAGAGGAATGGGAGCGTGTATGTTTTATTAAGGAAGTATTCTTTATTGAATATGCTGTTCATACATAAATAATGTCTTGTTACATTATTTGGTCGTAAGTATAGGATCTTGATCGAATTCTTACTTAGTAAAGACAGGGCTTGTCTATTAGACTTGCCCATAAGTATAGATCGAACATGCATGAGGTCCTTTTTCGGAGGATACGGGTGTGGCAATCCCGCGGACTCAGCTAAATGCCCAGCATTGCATGGAATTTCTTGGAATTCTACATGGTAAGAAGTTTTTTTGTTCTATATAACTTTGATAGTACGGGGATTGGGAGCCGTATTAGTTTCTTTAAAGAAGATACTGGTACCCAATCGATTGGAGATGGACTCGTAGTGGTTGTGGTTTAATACCAAAACTCGCTAGAAGATTTGATTTGAATTATTTTAGAAATCTCATAGCATAATACAGAAAGTTTATGAACGATACTATGAACATGCTGTACGAATCGTATGGCTATGAATTTATAAGGTAAAGCAATTTAAATCTATGTGCTGTTGCCAAACAACAGATCAAAATTAACAAATAATGAAAGCGGAAATTAGTAAATAAAAGTATAGAATGTCAATAAGGGTTTTAAGCCAGGCCCAAACCCATCAGCAAGGAGTGGTTCATGATGCCAAGAAATTGTGAATTGAATTGCAGCTTATGACACAGGTCTGTATGGTCATTCTTGGGTCATGACGGCGTTAGGTATGGCGTTTAGCTTAACACCCGTATTCTTCGAATACGATCGGATAAAGCTCTAAGAGCAGGCGCTGATCTAAAACCAAGTTTACATTTATCATTGTCTTACTTTTATTAAATTGAAACTATTCCAGTATAACAAAATTTTTGAGTTATGATGTTGTTTTAGTAAGTGAGCGATATGTTGTATGTAAGTTTTCATCTTATTTTTCTCTACAATATTATAGTGATTGGAAATTTTGAATACAAATAAATATGTATATCAAATTTCTAAATCTAATAACACTATTCCCAGTAATGATATCAAATATTTCGTATGTATTATTCAACTTTTCTGCATACATATGTATATAATATGATACAAGGCACATAATTTTCTATGTGCAATTTAAAAACTTCGTATTGAAAACTATAGGAAATACTTTTGGGAATTAAATTTCACAAAGTATAATTCCATTGCATTTTTTTCTGTTTCGTTCTTTGCATTCATTTTGGGTAAATGTCATAGAAATAATTATAGCCATTGATGATGATTTTAATTTTTATTATTCCGGATAGCGAGATGAATAATGATAATAGTGATGATTTGAATGTATGGAAATGGGACTGTAAGCGTTTTAATGGTCAAAACTATAAACAATTTTTGGTATTTTGTTGCAATTTGTGTTTGTTGCACGATTCTAATTATGGAGAAAATAAAATAAAAATTGCATGCTTCCCCGGTTGATGTTCATTTTGAGCGTTTGTTTTTATACCCAAAGGATAGTATTATTTTCTGTGCATGCGTGCCCATGCAGAGTCTGTGGCAAATTCTAAATATTGAAATATTTTCCAACATTCTTCCTGTTCATTAGGCAGTAGAGTTTTGGGAAGCAGATTGTTGCATGCATATGCATGCATATACAAATTATACAATTGTACATGTATTGGGTGTAAAGCTTAAAAATGCGGGATTCGCAGCTGATGGTATATCTTCATGTCTTTATGACATTTTGAAAGGTAAATATCTATCATTTACTCTCAATTATTTATTGAACGAAATAGTGTAAAGTTCCTTTTTTGTTTATAAAATTTTAATTTATTACCAGCCAGAAATTTTACTTCACGTGTACAATTTAAAAAAAGTACACGCGAAGCATATAGATTGCTCACCGAACTATATCCTCAATTTAATCGAGCGATTTATACGCGTGAAAGATGATTTTTGGGCTTGTGTAGTGTTGATTTTGAAACCTCTCAAGTCAGTCAAGAAATGGTTACATATGATCAGGCGAGACGATCGCAAGATGGCTGTACCGGAGACTATCAATATAGTATACTAACACAAAGACAAATATTGAAGCTTAAAATAGGCGCATTGTTTTAATTTTTTTTTGGCTGTTTGTTGTAATACTTTTCATAAGTATGTGTAATTACATTACACATGTAAGTACATTAATACAGCCACTAATGGACAGCAGAAAAATGTTTAATGATAGATGCGTTATTGAACCCACGATATTCCGACTGTAGAAACACCGCGCTAAATACTCAGCACCTATTAGATACTATTTTATAAATGGTTTTTCCCAGGGATTTTTCTGGTATTATTTTAAAACTTTTTCGTAATTCATGGCATTTACATACATTCGTTAATGTATCTATAAATTCACAAGTATCAAACTTTTGAATAATTTTATTTTTGGACCTTTCACCGTTTTAAATGCGATAAAATTTCTTCGTTATTTTTTATAAACTTCTCTTTTCTATATCTTAAGACATCAAAAATTATAACTAATGTTACAGCATTTGACAAGATTATTTCTCACCTAAAATATAAACATTTATTTCATTCACATTTTAATAAATTTCTTACTAACCATTTGTTCAAACAACTAGAACAAATAAATTAGTAAGGAAACCACCTTATATGAAAAAGTATGCCCTTTAAAAAGAAAAATAATAAATAGAAAAGCTAAACATGCAATGTCATCCATGGTTTATGCCTTTGGTATTTTTCACACTCGAAGGCTGTCACTTGGCGTATTTTTATGAAGACACTAATGGGAATCCGTTTAACACAACGTCACACATGCCTGCCAGACGACAAATAACACAATCATGCAGCAGCAAAGGAAAAAACAAAAACAAAAACAAAAACAAAAAAAATATTGAAAGATGATATCGAAAACAATCGTAATTTAAAGCAACTTTGCCATTTACTTGGGCAATTCACAGTCAGTGGCGTACTGTGTATCGCATTAATTTCTTCGTCTAGAAAATAGGAAAATGTTAATATTTATACATTTACAAACGTTACTAAATTAATATTTCCAAGAAAAATATCACGTATTCGTGTTCATAAAGTATTGGCGGTATGCAACGCTGTTTCATTCACTGGGAAGCGTATTTCTTTGGTAAAGTCAGGAAATCTATTGCAAGATGCTAAAAAAAATACGCTTAACATTACCAGTGATGCCAATTTAGCCTTTCCGAGGCAATATTTAACCTTTTCTTGAAACATTAAAAATTGTCATTTGACAATGAAAAATTTAAGTAGACTGAAGACAAAATTACATTGAAAACAGAAACTTAGATATAGAAGGGCTTCCTCCACTTCTCACTTGAAAATGATTTTAAAAGACGAAAGGGAAATATTTTCCCCGAAATAACAAAAACTCTATTTTTTTCGATGCCTAAAAGGCTTAAAGAAGTTTAAGATGCAAAAAAAGGACATACAATCCATTAAATATTTTCTAAATCACCCAAAATTTATTATTTTATTCATTCAATAATATTAAGCAGCATGAATTTTTATGTTAGTTTTTTCTTTATTTGACCAATGTTTTGTTGTTAGTATAATTTTTATTTTATATTTTCCGTAAAGATCGTTAATCCTATGAAATAGAAAAGTTTAACAACTTTTTTGTTTTCTTTTAAAAATTAAAATTTATTGAAGAAATTAATTCGTATATAGAGTTTTGCGACTAGCGGCCATTTGTCTAATTATTTTACTTTTAACAGAAAATTAACTAACTGGCAGTTTGCTTAACAGGCACTATTTAATCGACGGTCAATGATTTCAGTTTCACCATCCTTCAGTTACTTAACAAAAGAATTCGCTAAAGAGTGTGGCAAGTTGCAAATAATACGCCGATCCTCAAGAAGGGAGAGGCAAGCAACCCTGAAAATTATCGCCCAATCGCAATATGCTCTACCATTTCTGAAGTAATTGAGAGTATGCTAAATTTCCATCTTATGAAATATCTGGAGTCCAATAGCTTACTTAACGACCGGCAATATGGCTTCCGTGGAAGACGTTCCACGGGTGCTTTATTAGCCTTCCTCTCGGAAAAATGGTGTCGATCCATCCACCATTTTGGCGAAAGTAAGGTAGTGGCTCTAGATATTTCAAAAGCATTCGACAGAGTGTGGCATGGAGCACTCTTGTCCAAACTTATTGCTTTTGGTGTCGGCGATATCTTCTCTCGATTTATATCGAGCTTTCTCAGGGATCGCGCTATAAGAGTTGTTATAGACGGGATCTCATCTAACGAGTTCAAGATCAATTCAGGGGTACCACAAGGATCTATTCTTTCTCCTACCCTATTTCTTATTTTTCTTAATGACCTCCTATGTCATACCTCAAACCCTATCCACTCTTTCGCAGATGACAGCAGTATCTACCATTCATATTCATTTGATCGTAGGCCGACATCAACTATGATCGCGGCGACGCGGCAGAATATGAATGATTCGCTAACAGGTGACCTCACGAGAATATTGGAATGGGGTCACGCGAACAGGGTCGATTTCAATTCCCAAAAGATCCAATGCTGCATGCTAACACACCGCCGTATGCACGATCACGCTGCCTCATCTGTAAAAATGGGTGGCATAAACATTGAGGAATCAGAAGCTCTTGATGTTCTTGGCATGAAAATTCAGTGTGATGTCCGATGGACTGAGCACATTTTTCAGGTCTCAAAGGAAGCATTCAAGTGCCTAGGCTTTTTAAGGCGGTGTAAGACATACTTCACCCCATCTGATCTCCTCACTATTTATACCGCCTACATCCGACCGAAAATGGAATATAACTCTCATGTGTGGGCCGGTGCTTCAAAGACTATTTTGAAGTTACTCGACCGTGTACAAGAAAGGACGAAGAAACTCATAGGAGACAGTAGGGTAGCCAACTCTATTGACTCTCTTTAGCATCGTCGCAACGTGGGGTGCGTTTCGTTGTTCTATCGTTACTATAATGGGATGTGTTCTAATGAAATCAGGAAACTTGTTCCCCAAACCCGGTTATTCGCGCGCACGACGCGATCATCATTAAGAGCGCATCCATTTGTGGTCGATTTGACGGCGACTCGCACTACGCATTACAGGGAAAATTCGTTTTTTGGCCGAACGGCACGTATGTGGTATAGACTACCCGCAGAGGTGTTTCCTGTCACTTTTAGCATGGGAAGATTTAAATCAAATGTCAATAAACACTACTCCCTCTATCCTCCTTCCCATAACCTAATTTCCTAGTTCCAGTACAATGCATAGCATGTGTAGGGGTCATCCCCTGAGTGCCGGTCCAAGTCAAAAAAAAAAAAAAAAAAAAAAATAGTGTTTGTGTTTGTTTACGAAAAATACTATAATGACAGAAAATAGAAAAAAATCTTAATATTTGTGAAAAAAAAACATTGAATATTCATAAGCAACAAATTGTTCCAGCTTGGAACATTAAAAAAACAAGTGATACAGGTAAAATATTGGTCTATTAAAATATTAAAATATACACATGTTCAAAAGTTTTTTGTAGAGCCTCTAATATCACAGCTAGATTTCTTTTTTTTGTTTCAAAGTTATAAAATTATAAACATTGAAAAAATATAACTGCTGCTTTCCTACTTTTTACATGTGTACATTTTTCCTAATTATCAATTAAAATTATATATATGCATAGGTGTCGATTATATTTTAACCGCCACATTTTCTTCGGTTAAATTTAACAGCCACTTTTCCGTTAAATGGTGTCAGTTAAAAGTTAATCATACATTGTGAAATATATTTTTAGTTAACCGATTGTTAAAGTTCCAATTAAGTTTTAATCAGACATTGTGAAAATGGCCGTAAGTGTAAGTATATAATATATACAATATATACATGTATATAATAAAAATAATAATATATGTATATATATATGAATTTTTTCTTTTACTGATATGCGACTTATGTATATTCGTAAATAATGATACAATATATATCATGCCAAAATATAAATATTATGTTATATTTTTGATGAAGTACTGAATTGAACTCTATATCTGATATTTATGTTAGATATTGATTTATATGTGTTTAAAAATATGTAGCTTTATTTGTTTTTTTCTTTTTTTGTTTGTTTATGACCTTGGAGGACCTTTTTGTATAACAATTTTTAACATGTTTTATGCATTTTTTATTAATACTAAATTGAATTGAATTATGAAATAAAAATAAGTCTAAATCGCCCCCTAGCTTTTTCTAGCTTTTTTAAAAAGCCGATTTGGTGTTTTTTCTCCACCTTCTGGTTACCACGGAATTCACTGTAACTGCATGACATTTTTCATCTTCGAAACACCGAAACTCCGATAACTACTCGCATCAACGTAACCACATATTGTTTTTTGTGTTAATGAAGGGGATTCTGATGCTTAAGTTTCGCATTCGTTCTACTAAATTTCTATTTACTGAGCACATAATTATAAAATTTAACTTCATATTTTTAAATTTTGGAATGTCCTCATTAGCCTGGGTTCTGATGTTAAAGCTCTAACTGTCATTCAGCGACTCTAATTACGCAGCTTTAGGTCAGTGCAAAATGTGAAGTAAGGAAATAATGCATTTTTTTGCTTTACAATTGAAAGAATACGATCGTTAAGAGTAGACGGTTTAACACTTTCCACATTTATTACCGTTCTTGATTTTCTGGGTGCCCCGATTTTAGTTTTTCCAATGAATCCCCCAGAACCACGCTACCGATTTTCATGACACGCACTCCCTTCAGATGTCTTACATCGTAATCTAAAAAGAAATATGAATTTACTTTTGAACCTCCTTTTACAATCGACACACTGAAAGAACATTTTCGATTTTATTTGCTTATATTTATAACTTAGGCAGCAACAATAAAACTGTATAAAGAACAGCATTCTTTCCTCTTTAGAATTGTATGCGTGCAACCATACTAATGATCATTGTGGTTTCAGTTAATGATGGAATAAAAGAAAAATTAAACGATGATGCTGCAATTGTTGTTACTGCATGTGGTAAAATGAAGTTGGGTTGCTTGGGGCAACATGTGTCAAATTATACAGAATATTGAGGGGATACCAAGAATAATTTTCTTAGTAATATACTCGTACAGCTCTAATGCAACATATTACTAAGAAGTTTATTGTTCAATTAATGAACAATTGATTCACTCGTTTAATAAGTGCAATAGCAGCAGCACAAATAATTATTCTATTTTAGATTTTCAAGCGAACATACAGAGAAGCCAAACTCATGGGGAAATGTGATATGAACTTGAAATTTTATACTCATAATTAAGCAGCATTCAAATAAAGGGGCGTCAAAAGGAAGTGTAATTATATTATACCTGTGCAAGATTAGCTTAAGTCGATTTAAGCTAATTCTAATAAACACTTTCTTCAAAAGTAAGAAAATAATAGCCTACAGGATATAGAGAGGTCATATTAGAAAAACCAATATTTTTAAGTTCGAAAGTGGGAATATGACAACACTGTGCGATTGCATTTTGTTTGCCAGCAATGCGACTATACACCCATTAATCCAGTGTCGAAACAAAGTCGAACTGCATAATTGTTTTTTTTTTATTTCCTCAACTTAACATTTCTGAAAGGTGCTTATTTTAAATATTTTTTTTTCATATGGAGATAAATATTTGTTAATCAATATTGTAATCAAAATAATCGGCAGTGTCGACGAAATTTTATTAAAATATTTAATAAATCAAAAATTAATAAAATAAATAAAAAATATAAAAAAATATTTTTTTTTAAATATATACATGCATATCCTTGAAAGTTTTCACAAAATTTCTTATTTCTAATTATGTTTTGTAGTCAATTATATAAGACTTC
Source organism: Dexiosoma caninum (assembly GCA_963924685.1). NCBI lineage: Eukaryota > Metazoa > Arthropoda > Insecta > Diptera > Tachinidae > Dexiosoma > Dexiosoma caninum. The sequence continues at coordinate 92,924,050 of OZ004725.1, forward strand.
AAAATTTTATGAGACTTCGAAGGCTGTGACGTTTGTTCTCGCGGTACAAAACCAATTTCTATAGAAATTTAATGGAGAAATGGATGTTAACAAGTCACTAAAAATACATTCTGTGGGCAGTCAGCTAGATTTTTCTTCACAAAATCTAGAAATACTCTTTCATGCATTCATCTTAAATGTAATGATTTCTATAATCCTATTAGAATTGCATCTTTTAGATTAAAAAAAAAAAAAAAAAACTTGATTTCACAAGTGAATTATTTTTCTTTTATTTGCTAAAACAAGTGGATGGGGAAATTTAGTTCAACTTCAAACCCTGTTGATCTTACTTTTTATTCATATGAAGTTAAAATTTATTCGGTTTTTTATAAACACATATTGGAAAATTTGTCTAGTTCTAATTCACGTTGACGGCGGACATGACTCCCCCTTTTCCTTACGTTTAACTGTGTTACAATGGACGAATAATGTGTGTGAAATATTTTGCTAGACTTGGATGGATACAATTATATTAAATATAATAATTATATTAAATATAATAATTATATTAAATATAATATAAAATAATCCAATTTTCGTACCGAAAATATATATCATGCATCCACTTTTTCAATAAAGACGCTCAATTCGAACAATACACATCGGATAAAAAACAATTACATTTCCTAATTTTTTCAACAAGTATTAAACAGCAATTCCTGTAAAAAAAACATTTCGTACTTGCTTCAGAATGAACCGACATGGTTAGCTCTCAAAATTTTATAAGGCGAACAAAGTAGTTTCAATCATGTTTGGGGTACGAATCACGAATGAGATAGCGAAACCCGAATATTGCTTTACGTGTTCACATGGTATAATCATTATAGCAAATTTCGCATCAGTATGCCATTTTTCTGCATTGATTTACTATGCACATTTTAGCATAATCTAAATAAGCTTCAACGAGATGCACAATGAGGTGGCTGCGATAACAATAAAATAGCAATTGACAAGGTTTTTTTTGGAAGAAGAAGAATAATAAAAAAAAAATAATTGCTTCTTCAATTGATGAACAAATTCAATTTAAGTAACTGTTCAATACAGCCACGTACAATCCTTAATATGAAACGGAAGTGCGGGTGGTACCCAGAGGAATCGAATGTTTACAAAGCGTGTGCATATGATTAAAAATCACATTCACAAAAGGAAAAAAAGAAACACTCCAATGGTGCAGACAATTCTCTTAATATTCCTCACTTACATTGAATTAGATCAGTTTTCGTTTAGAGCAACTGCTGTTTTCCACAACGTACAAAGTTCATTGGCTTATTTGTCTTGAATTGTTCAAATGGGGATCGATTTATTTTACGAAGCATCGTAGTACAATCTGTGTTTATACACGCGCAAACATACCTACACACATACTTGCATACATACATACTATGTATAGTTCTGTAACGTTAAAATAGAGGATATTAACATATTCTTGGGATCACTTAGAAAAGATAAATGTAATCTAAACAAATATAAATCTTTTCTTGGTTCTTAGTTTTTCTCTTTCTTCTTTTTTTTCTTTTACCGATTAAATACTAACAACAAGAACAAAATACATGAGGAAATTTTAATTGTTTGTTTGGTTAATTTCTAGCCGCTGTTGTTTTTGTTGTTTTATTTGGATCTATTTGATGAATTTATTTTTGGTTTATTTTTAATCTTTCAATACTTGAGTTTACTTCTTAATTTTTCTTTTATTTTAGAAACAATTTATTTATCCATTTCATCTGTTTAATATCTTTCATATTGTTGGGGTAATAAAGTTCATTCTTCCGCGTAAAAATTATATTAACACAAAGTCATGACCTCTTTAGTTTTTTTGTTTTAGCTGCGGACGTTTATTTCTACTTTTTATTTTCTACAGAATTATTAAAATACAATATTGATGCTTTTATGAATAATTTTTTAAATTAATTGATGGATGACAGTGGGAATATTAAATGGGAATTTAATTTTCAGCTAATTTTTTTTCTTTTTTTTCAATTTTATTGTTACAGTAACACTTAGATTTTTACAATAATTTAATTTTTAATTTTAAGAGATCAATTCATAATCAAATTTTTCTTCTTAATCATTTACAGCAATGTTTTTTTTTAATAAGTATATTTTTTATTTTATCATCATTTATTTAAGGAAAAAAGGATATCAAAAAACCCAGAAGTAGAGCAGTAAAGTCAGAGGGTAAAAACAAAGGATAAACGTTATCAAATTAATGCATTGATGTGTGGGCTAAAAGTAATCACCCGTGGCATAAGTAATCACTCGATGTTCTTTTGCTGTTATTTTTTTTTTTAAGACATATTTTGGCACTGCTTATGATATGGGCTAAGTGGCCGCCGCCAGAGTTGATGACCATACATGCAGATCCAAAGGTTTTTATTAAATAAATTTACAGCAAAAAGACATCGGGTGATTACTTATGGCCCACAGTGCACAACGATTTTTAAAGTTTTGAGACAATGTATTAAGTTTATCTTTAACTAATTTTATGTTAGACATTGAGTGCAAAGTTTGTGTGGAAAAATGTATTGACAAATTATATATCATTTTGAGTAGTTTAACAGCTAATTTATAAATAAAAAAATATGTATGTTTGTATGCCTGTATATTACAAAGAGTTTTAGGGCTTTAAATATATTTGGAGCTTTTTAATCTGTTTCACAAAAAAAAATTCCCGAAAAATTAAGCATTCTCATTTGATATTCCAAACAAACAAGTTTAAAATGCTGATTTCTTTTTACAGATTTCCTTACTGCATTTTAATTACCAGCGATATATGAGTCGGGTATGTATTCTCAAATACACAAATTTAGTAACTTGCGAATATCTAAATGCTCTAAATAAAATAATTTGCTTTTTATATTTCATACTTCTTAATAATTAAACGTGGCCGACCAACTTTCTGCCAGCACTCATCGAAATATATTTTCTGAATATATTTTAAACATTACTTAACACTAGAACCGCTGGCTTTCTATTCTTGTGTCGCATGTAACTACAATCTTCTGCTAGCTTTAAATTTATTTTATATCGCCCCGTAATTAATTTATAACTGTTACAGAAAAATACCTGATTAAATTACAACTGGCTTCAAATAACTTTTGGCCCGTAACTATTTCAACTAATTACAATTGCTAAAGAAATTCCAGAACACATACCAGCGAGATAAGTGAAGAATGCAAGGTGTCAAATGAAGTCAAAATGTGCCAATAACAAGTCACATGCATACGTTACAACATTGTCCGCAATAAGTGAAATAGCAAAGGATGTTATTTGTGTAATACAATATTTTCATTACAGATAAAAGTAATTACTTTATAGATGCATATCGTCACAAAAAATGCAAGAAGCCCTGTCTAACATTTAAAAAATTTTTACGGGAGAAGAAAAAAAAAACTTGTTTAAAAAATATACATATATTAACAGTAAGGAAAATATTTCACAATATATGTATATAAATGGAAAAGGATTAATAAATTAATTCCTGGAAAAAATTTTAATTTTGCGAAGTGACTTATTTCGACTTAACATACCAGTATTTTTTTCATCTATAGGAGCAAGCATACGGCAAGGTATGATTTAAAATATATTGGAAGCGCGGGCTAACCAATATGCACGTTTCGCTCCAAGACTTACTCTACGGGTTACAAGGCGCCTACGTACTAAACCCCACCTCTTTCCTCTTTCTCCCATCCAGATATCCCACGGAATCACAGATTGAAGATTCAGCGAATGCCTTTCTCCCGTTCTGTACACGTTGCTCTCTCCGTTATTCTTTGCCGTACCAAAACTTCTCTTGTGAAAGCAAACACAGAATTGTAATAGTCAGTTGAGTGTGACATCATGTCAACAATGTTGTCGGGCGTAATCAAGGATCAGATTGCCTTATCCAGCGAACCTCGCCGGATTCCACATCGCAGGTAATAAAAGAAAACATGCACCACAGTTTCTCTTATATTGGCGCTTTCCGGGCACACATCATCATTGTAGTGACCATTATTGAAGCATCCATGTCCGCTTAGCAACTGGGTCAGGTAGAAGCTCACCTGCTCGTGTGTATGTATGTAAAGATCTTATAAGTAAAGAACGATGCAACGGATCGGAGCGAAATTTATCACATTGGAAAGATATTGAGTTCACTTAGATGGTGTGAGACAATATACGAATTCGGTTCCAAAATAAAATTTCCACAAAATTGTTTTGCGTAATAAATTTCAAACTACTAAGCCGATCAAGTTTAACATAAATTTCGTAACGCCTTAGAAAGGAAGACTAAAATCTGTTGATTTTCTCGAGAGATATCGTTGTCGAACAATTTTCACGAAAAAAAAATATTTCTTATAGACTTAATTTTCAGGGATGGCCTGCAAAGTCAACCGATTCCCATATTTTTTTTTATTTAAAGTGACTGACTTTCCTCTTGATTTCAATTATATAATTAGGTTCAAACAGTAAACTGCAAGCTTACCACGTATCCTTCTTGGAAACGGCTTTCAAATGTAGAATGTAGTAACATTCACTACTTTTCCGATAAAAAACTTATCTTCACATCCAATTTACATAGATTTGTAGTTAATAATTCTAATTGATCAATGGGTAAATTCAAATCAGTTATCAACTCATTAATCTTTGTTTGGTTTGCTAAAATTTACTGTTTCAATTAAACTTTGATCTGGGCCCCAAGAAACTGGTTTTATTACTGATGATCTTTTAAGTACATTTGACAAAAATAGCGATACACGGCACGATTCGCATGTTTCAGCCTAAGCAACACACTTTAGCAAATGTAAACATATCTTTATTTCTTACATTAAGCTAAATAACACTGAAGCCAGAAAATTAATTTTTCCTATAGCAAAATAAATCGGCACTTATAAAACAAATGAATAATTTTCAATAATCATAAATCTCCGGACTGCATAAATTGTAACAATAGAAGGTGGGTAAAAAAGATAAAAAATAATATATCTCGACTTCCATATGTGATATCAAATTAATTTGCCTAAAGTCATTTATTATAAATCTACCTTATTATGAAATAATATATTCTAATATAGTATATACAGGTTTAAATAAGCGATTATGCTTCAAGTGCAAAATAAAAACGTCATGGAGAAGTAAGGAGAGTGTTTGACTTGATTATATATCGAGTCTTTGGTGCAATACCGCCGTAATTCAAAAAATCGTGAACTGAGAAAAATGTATTTGAAGTTTTGAGCCATCTTTTTGATAGTATTTTCGTTTACTAAAGTTTTTAAATAAAGAGGCATGTTTTGTAATGTTTTCTGTTTGTAAATTTCTTGTCATAAAGGAAATATTTCATTATTGCAAATAAATATTGTTGGAAATACCTGGAGGCAATAAAGACATTTGTAGCTGTAGAATCTGAACAGTTAGAGATATAACCATATTTTTTCCTTTAGATATATATTTCCCTAAAGATCATTTCTGCAGACCCAGTTCCAAAAATTCAAATTTTAAGTTACTGCGGTATTGCACCAAGGGCTCGATATGCTGAATTTTGTCGCACTTGTTCGTCTAGAAGGGACAGTGTTATCATATATTTTTTAAGAAAAAAATTTTAATTTAAAAAAAAAACTTATTTTTTCAACAAAAAAACTTTTTCCTACAAAAGTGTCCAAATAATGAATAAAAAGCCACAAAAATATATATTTTGAATTAATTTTTATTCAAAATAAGATAAAGAAAACAAACAATAATTTAAACAACAAAAAAACTTATTCTTCCCTCGATTTTGAGCAGATCCCCATTTTGTTTGTGTTTGTGTAATATTCTGGTCTATTTTTTCCACTTACATTGCTGTTTAAAACTAATAACACCAAAAACTAGAAAACTTTTTTGAAACAAAAACACAGGCATAAAAAACTATAATATTATTAATACGGCTCAATTGTATTAAATAGGGAATAGACACATTTAATAATGTTGCCGTAATAAGGAGTGAAAAATTATTAGATCGTTTAGATTTCATGGCAGTATCAAATAACATTCATACACGGTGGGCCAAAAGTAATCACCCGGGGCATAAGTAATCACCCGATGAGATGGGCTAAGTGGCCACCGGCAGAGTTAATAACTATACTTGCAGATCCAAAGGTTTTTATTAAATACAATTACAGCAAAAAGACATCGGGTGATTACCTATGCCCCGGGTGATTACCGTGTATATACTGAAAATTAAAAATTAATAACAAAAAAAATTAAACATTTTAATGAATTTCAAAAAACTTTATTTTTGAATCTATAAACTTAAAAAGTTTTTGGCATTTCAAAAATCTTGAAAAATAAGGAAAAACTTGAAAAATGGTAACGCTGAAAGGAGAAGCCAGTATGTTCTCTTTAATATAATCTTGTATATCACAAAGAGGAATGCAAGAGTAGTTTTTCGACGAAAGAATATAGAAAATTTTATAAGATTTCTTCAGTGGATTTCTTTATTTTCTTACAAAAATGAAAACCGCAAAATTTTGACTTGACTTAGATGCAATATGTTTGCTGGACAATTAATCCAATTGTCTTTAATAAACGTATTTGGTAAAAATATTTATTTCTCAAAGGCATTTCTGTAAACGAAAAATTAACTAACAGAATCAATCGCTAACGTAGAAAGGATCATAGCCACTTATGTACTCGTATCTCTGTTTCACATCTTTTAACGTTTTGAAAAATCAAATAGGTTAATTTTCCGCATTACTTTAGACCATTTTCGAAGCGTTTAAAGAATCAGCGTATTATTGCTCTAAACTTGTAGTGCCCTTAAATCCCTAACTTCGTTTGGTTACCGCGTGGCAGCATTATTGCGCCTTCTAATATAAAATTAACAAGAAAAATTCGAATACAAAGTATAGACTAAACTTATAATTGATAATATTGTTTTTTCTATATAACAGTTTAAATCATTTTATTGATCTTAAACATATGTTGTCTTACATACATATTTATATCAGGAAGTAATTTCAAATCCTAATGAACGCCAGCAGAACAACTATAATTCATTTATCTGAACAAAGGAGGAAGATGCAACTTATTTGTTGTATTATTATTATTATTATTATTATTATTTTTTTCCTCAACTATTTATCTCCAACTGACATCACGTTGATGAAACAAATTTTACCTGCTGTGATAAATGAAGTTTCTTCTTCTAACTTTTTCTCTAAATAATGATTAATTTTTCAATCGCTTGTTAGTTGCGTGGCATGTTACATCATGTCTGTGCGTAAGTATGTAAGTGTATTTATGTGTCTAACAGAAATTGTTGTTGTTGGGGGTTCACCATTTGTTGATTGTTTAACATTTGACACTTTTAGTTGGTAAGATGTTTTGTTGTAGGCTTGTGCCTTGTAATTGTTTTTGCTGCACAAACGAATGCAAGCTCTTTTTATATTCTTGTTAATGGGCGGTTTATTTTATACTCACGTGTGCCTTTAAAGCGGCATCATCTGTCATTTCTCAAGAAAACAAAACAAAGAACTTAAAAATATATTATACGAGTAAAAACTCAAGAAAAAAAACCATAATTCTAGGCGTTTATTCATGTAGACATTTAAGGGATTACGCACCCGTTTAAGAGAAAGAAGACAAAGTAAAATGAACAATGAAATCTACATTTACTTATTACATTTTATTTTTTTACGTAAAAAGAAAAATAAATAAAAACTTAAACTGAACATGCATATATAGGACCTACGCTATTTATTGTTCATTTAAATGTTTTATTTCATTGTTTAATATTTACTTCCAATTGGTGCCTCCTCCGCTCACCTTCCTTGATCCGCATAATAGCACTACCAACCTTAAAATGTTTACACAAATAAAATAAAGAAACAAAAGGAAAAAAAAGAACAAAAGCCCTCATCCACAGTTCTGTGTCATGTAAACATGATGCATTTCAGTGTGGTTTTTTGTTTAGTTTTTAAATTAAAGGTAAATTGTTTTATGCATCGTTTTGTAAACTGTCAGTTCTTGTTGACTCTAAAGCTTGTGGCACGAATGCTGTTAAATGCAATATGAATGTATAGAAAACGCTTACGTACCACGAAATGCCCATGTGAATTTATTTGATGTTATTCAAACCGTTTGATTATGAAGTGTCGCATGTCCATTTACACCTTTTCAAATAATAAGCTGGGGAAATTTTTTAACTAAAATTTGTTTCACTTGTACTACGTTTTTAAGAAAGGTCGAATCGTTTTACACATAATAATAAGGTCTATTAGGGGTACGAAAAAATTCAAAATTTAATATACAATATTAGATACAGTGAACTCGCAGAAACGCGAGGGTGTTCACGTTTTCGATTTTGTTCACGCTTCAGACTGCATTTTTTCTATATCATATTTTTTTTTATCTTTTATTTAATTAAAAATAAAGTATGTGCGTTATTTTTCATCTATGGAACATGTTTTGATTCTACTTTTTGTAAGTTCCTGCTGCCATATTTTAATATACTAAATATGTATAGGTACTATGGGTTGCGAAAGGATTTCTAAGATACTAGTTTCTAAATTATGTTATTGAATTCATCAAAAATAGAGGTTACCTGAATTTAAACTACGATACAAATTTTATTTATTTAGTTTTTATTGAAAAGGGGAAGCAACAAAAAAACATTCTTTCATACAAAGGCAAATAAATAATTTTTTAAGACAACAGCAGCGTGTGTTAAAATTATTTCATTCAAAGGTTTTATATAACATATTAAAAATGATTTTAATGGATGGATATTCATTGGACGAGCTAAACAAAAAAGCCGGTGATCTCTTGTTGACGTTGTTTTTGCTTGAGCATTTGTAATGCAGCTTTTTCTTTGAGGTTTCTTAATACTCTGTTTCTTATTGAACAAATCGTCGATTTGGCGACATTATAGTTTTTCGACAAACCAGTTACAGATGAACATTTTAGCAAAAACCCCAAAAATATCTAACTTTTCTTGAAGATTTAACACTTTTGGATTTTTATTAGACATATTTTCAATAAAAATATTTTTAGAGATCACTTGTTTATATTAATTATATACCTATGTGTATAATCAGCACAGAAAGATGCTTCCAGTAGAACTACCGCATTAATATTAAAGTTACTTATCATGCAGCAAAAGTTGCGGGGAATCCCAAAATTTTTAAATAAGCTTACAAAATTTAATTTTAACGTTAGATAAAATGTTCACATTTTAGAGCCTTCTGCCTCTGTTCACGTTTTATTTAGAGTAGTCAATGTAAAGGGTGTCCCAACAAGAACGCAAGATTTAAATTTTTGATGCAGCAATTGAATTGTTTCGCTGGCTGTATGACATGTGGCGCCGTCTTGTTGAAACCACATGCCCTCCACATTCATTTCTTCAATTCTAGGCACGAAAAAACTGGTTATCATTTCACGATACCGAACACCATTGACTGTTTGCGCTTGACCTGCCTCATTTTCATAAAAAAAGGTCCAATGATTCCTCCAGCCCAAAATCCACACGACACAGTGACACGTAGAGGATGCATTTGCTTCTCGTGAATCACTCGAGGATTTTCCTCACCCCAAATGCGACAATTCTGCCTATTGACGAAGCCATCTTGATGGAAATGGGCCTCGTCACTGAAGATGATTTTATCGGCAAAATCAGCATTTTCATGTTGTCTCTCCAATACCCAATTAACGAACTCCCTTCGCTGTCCATGGTCAGCTGGCTTCAGATCCTGAGTCAATTGAACTTTGTATGCATGAAGATGCAAATCTTTCGTCAAAATTCGCTGCATAGTGGATTTGGAGACACCAATTTGCTGAGCTCGGTGTCGAATTGAGGTGGATGGAGTTTGAGCGACATCATCACGTACAGCTTCGACATTTTCGGCCGATCGACCTAGTCGAAGGCGCGTTGTTGTCTTTACATCACTAACAGACCCAGTTTCGGCAAATTTATCCATTAATCTCTTTACAGTGTGACCCCAAATGGATCGCAATTTGCGAACTGCAGCCGCAAAACTTTCACCATTTTGGTAAAACAATTTCACAATGAGAATGCGTTGTTCATTCGTGTAGCGCTCCATTTTTAGTAACCTCGTACCTTCTACTACCAAACAATAACAATTGTTCACATGTCAAACAATGACACTTCGAATAGCGCCAAATTTAAATCTTGCGTTCTTGTTGGGACACCCTTTAAAAAAAAAATTTTCATGTTTTTGGATAGTTCATGTTACTGGATGTCCACGTTTCTGCGAGTTCACTGTAGTTATTATACACAGAGAATAATTTTTTTTATTAATTTTTATCATTTTAATATTTTTGTATTAATAAAGTATTTGCTAAACGTTTTATACAACATATTTTTTTAGCTGCATGAGTATCATCGATATCGATAACTGTGGTTTGACAGTTGAGAATGACAAACTGTTGTGACATTTCTGTTCAGTAAGGTTTGGCAAGTCATCATGCAGCGCTTAACGCCAGAAGAACGCTTCATAATTGTGAAAATTTACTTTGAAACAACACACACTTCGTCCATTTTACGACCAGCATAATGCAACTAGTGGAGTTACTGATGGTTTTCGTAATAATTTTACCCTTCTCGATTCAAAGTCAACAACAAGACAAAGACACGTGCGTACGCAAGACTACATTTCTGCTGTAGCGAGAAGTATTGACGAAGACGCCGAAATGTCGATTCGCATTCTTCTTTCACTACGTAAGGTCTCGTCCCTATACAATACAGCTCATGCAAGAGTTGAAGTGAAACGACCATTGTTTGCGCCATATTTTGGGTGATTGGGCTCATTTACAACTCGGCGAAGATGAGCAATTTTATCAAAGAATTCTGTTTAGTGATCAAGCTAATTTCTGGTTAAATGGTTAAATGTAATCTTTAAGCCATCAACGAATCACCATTACATTCATTAAAATTTACTGTTTGTTGCGATTTACATGCTGATGGTATTATGCATCCTTATTTCTTTCGAAATGAGGAAGAAGCTGCCGTTAAAGTGAATAACAAGCGCTATCGAGCCATGCTGACTGAATTTTTCTTTCAAACTATTAATCAGCTAAATATCAACGACATTTGATGCCAATAAGAAGGCGCAAAAAGTAATTTGGTACTAACTTTGTTTCTACAAGTGGTCGTATTCATTAGTATCTCGTTCGTGCGATTTAACACGCCTTTGGATTACTTTTTATGAGACTATGTTAAGTCATTGATAACTCTGAAGCATTGCAAGCCAATATTAAATCCACCATTGACGCCATACGGTTAGATATATTTGAAAAAGTCACAAACTGGACTGATCGAATGGACACTGCAGCTCGTAGGAGCGAAAGAAATATGCCGCTTTTTATCTTTGTGACAACAAGCCATGCGACGGCAGCTCACCATTTCCATCAACAGCTTTAACAAGTATTGTATTTTCACATAACTTTTCAATTGCCAATTATAAAAAAAGGAAAGTAAATGTAAGTGAATTTTAATACAGTTGTAATTGTTTCCCGATCACCCGAAAACTTTCATTACCCCGTGTTTAACTCCGATTGCTCCGCATTGCAAAATTTTAATTCACCTCATTTATAAACCAACACGAGCCTTCCTCAATTTACATAACTCGGGGTCATTGGGAATACCCTTCAGTTGTACTGTAAATGTATCAAATTACATACATTTACATACACATGGACTTAAGTCACTTTCAAAACCATAAAACTCATTTCTTTATTTATGTTTGTATGTTTGGAAATGGAGGTATTTAAGTTCAATTCGTTCATATGAAGCAGAAAACGTCAACAGCATGTTGCAATTGATGGATAAACTTTGACGGCACAGTGTTTTTAATATCAAAATTAAAGAAATATTTGTCAAAAAAAAATATATTCCGATATGACAACAACTTGACAATGCTAGTGACAACCTGGTAAAATATGAATTATTTTTTTATTGTGCAGGAACTATGACATTCTGGAAATATTACACAAAATCAACAGAAGGAAATACAAATTATTTTTTACGAAACTAAAGGGTGGTCCAACCGTAATGCACGATGTCAATTGTGAGTCACTCCTTAAAGTCAAGTTTTTTGCCCAACTTAATTTTACATTTCTTTGTTTCAGTTTTAGACAAATTCTACCATGGAGAGGTACACAATTGAGCAGCGCGTTCAGATTGTTATAGCCGTTTACGACAATGGGCGTTCACATCGAAATGCATTTCGTACACTTCGTAATTTTTTTGCTCAGCATAATCGACCAAATGTGACCACAATAGGGAGAATTGTGCGCATATTTCAGTGAACCGCGGCTGTAGGAAATGTGGAAAGACCTGCGTATGGTCGCCCAGTTTCTTCTGCGGAAACATTGCTGTTAGTCGCGTCAACGTCGACGCGTCGTCAACTTCTTATGGCAAGAAATTGAGGATATGGACCTCGATGATATGTGGTTCCAACAGTACGGTGCCACTTGCCACACAGCCAACAAAACAATGGCTCTTTTGCGTGAGCAATTTAATGGCCGTGGCGATGTTAATTGGCCGTCACGATCATGTGATTTGTCCCCGTTGGACTTCTTTCTTGGAGCACATTTAAAAAAAGGGTAAGTCAATAAGCCAAGAACAATTCAAGAGCGAAACGATGATATAATTCGGCACATTAACGACATTCAACCTCAATTATGTCTCAGAATCATTGAAAATATTGCCCATCGGATAGACGTATGCCACCGAAGCCCTGGCGAGCACTTGGCCGGTATTTTATTTCGCACATAAATGTCATGGATCCTTCAATCATAATAATAAATATTAAGATAATTCTCGGTCGCTGGTGATCATTAAATTTTACATACAAAATGTAAAAAAAAATTAAAAAAAAACAGCATATAAATCATTTGGCTAATTTTAAGCGTGCAGAATTGTTTCTGTATGGTTTCGAAAGTACCGAAGACGATCTGTTTGTGGTTATATAAGATTATATAATTTAAACTTTGAAGGACAGTAATAACAGAAAGTTTATCTGATTAAAACTTTTTTATCTTAAAGTTTCCACTAAATGGCGGATTGGGATCAGTGCCTGACTGACAACATCTCTTGAAAAAGTTTGTAAAGTCTGTTAAACAAAATAAAAAAGAATAATGATACGAGTATGTGTACATTTCAAAAATTTCATATTTGTTTCCATTGATGTGTATGCATTTTATGTGGTTTTGGGAATTGTTTCCATTTTTAACATTTTTCAATAACTGCGTGAGCTTTAAAAAATACAATATACATAAAAGCAATTGAAGTTACTCTCATGGTCTTTCTTTAACATTTAACTAGGCGGTGAAACACTGTGCAGAATAATCGTTGTTGCATATGGCAAATGCGGAGGTTGTACGATAAGTGCAGTATATTTGACACCTTCAGCCTGCTACTTATATACATATATAAATTGACTTAACTAACCACTGAAGATAAGTATCACAGACAGGCCTCGTCTGTATTGTGTACACGATACACTGAAGTATTCTATTCAGTTGTTGTTTTTCTTTGATTTGTTTAATTGATACACCATATCTGTCCATTTATTTAATTTTCGTTTAAATTTTTTCTTGTAGTCATTAATTTACTAATGGCCAATTGTTGTTACAGCAGTTTAAACTTAAATGTGATTAATTAGGAAAATCTCATTGGCTATCAGAAACATCCACATGTTGAACATTTAACAATGTGAGTTTCACACATCATATGCAGGCCAGGAAAAAAATGTATGAAAAAGGGAAACATGTACTGGATTAAAAAAATTGCTCCGTGCGTTTTATTTTTAAACTCTTCAGCGCCTATATTTTTAATTATTTTTTTAATGTTTGGGATTGAATAAACGGGTGGTCCTGTTTCTAAATTATGTTTCCGTTAAGTATTTTTGAGTGAAAGAAAATCTATGTAATGATCGTATAAGAAAGTTTGTTTGTGTGAAAAATTTATTTCAAATATGTAGAATGTAGATTTTTTCTATCGAAATATTAAAAAAAAAATTTACTTATTTAGAAAAAAAACTGGTTAAAGTATTGTTTATACTATTTAATATATGTATTTAAAGTTTTTAAATGATTTAAAATTCACAAAATCAATTCACACATAAAATATTTATGAAATATTAGTTAAGTATGCAAGAATTCCACATTCCACTTCCACATCGAATACCAGTTTCTCATCTGCCTTAACCCTCTTAACGCCGTATGGGAGAAATAGAACTATAAATTATTTTACTGCACAATTACCAGTATATTTTAGGTGATAAATCAAATCGCCAAAAGTAAAATTTAAAAAAAAAACAAGAAATTAGAACAGCAACGATCAAAGTAGGGAATGGCAACATTTTAAGCCTGCATAGACTTGTATTCTCTTTATCTCCTGAAAGAGTGCACTCTGATTGATGCACGAATGGTGTGGGTAAACATAAATATACATCACATTGATTTAAATACCCAGCAAAAAATTAGATATTAACATAAAAAGTATTTGCGACATAATGACTTACTTTTGTGATTGCCAAATTTAACTACTCGATTACTAAAGCCATTGCACAAAATTATAAACATCAGAAGTATGAATTGAACAAAATATATAGTTATTTAGAAGAAATATGTAAATTTCTGAATTACATTCTTAATTATTTTAACATAAAATATATAAGTAGTTATACAGTGAAACCTCTCCCACCGAACCGGACAAACTTTGTAGAACCGAGATTTTCGTCAGTTTTTTAATACAAAATTTATTTCCACTAAATTTTAAAAAATTGTGTGCCAAAAGCTTCTCATAAGCGGACACAAGCGTTAATTTTAATTAATTCGCCTTGATTGAAACCCATCAACCCTAGCATTATTTCTTTCTTTTCAACTCTAAATCGTATTTGTGTACACGCCATTGAGAATTGTGATTGCCGTCTTAACACGAATGTACATACTCGTGCGTTGGGTATTGCATATAAATTGCTGAAGAAATTGTTTGCTTAGCTCGTGTTGTCACCTTGAGAGACACAAAATGGCACAGAAAAAAATTTTTTATCAATTAAAGAAAACATCCAAATTACATGTACTTATAAGCGCACTCCTCTCATAACCGGACACAAGTAGGCTGCCTTCCTAAACATCTGTATGCAATGTCAGAGCAGGGTTTAACTGAAACCGTAATCTTTTACCAACCTTGCAAATCATGCATTGTCATTTTAAACTTTGCAACACCGTCGATGTTTAGAAACATCTGTTTGCTTTGCATTACAAAAAACAATGTCTATGAATAACTTAATTTTGGAAAGCCATTAATACGAATAATAATTATTATTATTTAATAAAATAGTTAAACTTTTAATTGAAATTAAGTGTTAATATCATTGAAATTTTGTATGTTTCTTCTTTAGTCACCATTGTTTATAAAAAGCATTGTCAGTCTAAATGATGCTTATGTTGCGTTTATTTGCTCATCAACTGTGTATCTGATGACTTTAGGAATGCCCCATACATTGCCATACACGTTTTAACGGTTGCGTTTAGGAACATGAGACATTGTCACACTGCAAAGCAGCTGACGTTTAGGAAGACAGCCATACTGCGACAGTGTGTCCGGTTATCAGAGGTTTCACTGTATATAATATAATATTTATCCGTTCTGCTAGTATTTTTTCAGTGTGACTTACAATTTTTTTCTTTGACTTAGTTTGTTTCCTGTCATTTCTCTAACTATTCCTTTCCTATAGTTTCAGGACAATGCATCGCATGTGTAGGAATCATATCCTGAGTGCTGGTCGAACATAAAAAATTGATTCCACCAAAAATTTTTAATTTGAAATTCGATGACTTTTTGTAAATTTTTTGCTGCATATTCATTGTTTTCTTTTATTTTGTGTAAGTTTCTCGGAGCTACTTCATGAAACTGGGTAAACCGTTGCAGCTTCACACATGCAATGCAGTTTGCAGTCTCGTAGCTGTATCCAAAGCAAAAGCTATTAAAATTATTTCCTCCAATTGCCCATTTTGCGATTTTTATGATCAAGTATTTTCGCACAGCACATCTAATAATTTTTATATAGCGAATTATTATAAACAAGTATTGAAACAATAAAAACCAATGGATATCAGTATTTCCCGCATAATCGCACCAACACTGTATGGCTAGAAAAGAAGTTATCAAATATAATGTTGTGCTAATATGGATCGGATATATTTTCTATATTTTCGCAACGCTACATTTGACCATAGACCATAACTAGCATCGTTGTTAGCAGAAGCATCAAAATATCGTTTAGCTGTAGATAATACCAATTATTCCTACGCAGATCGCATCGACTAACCTCTAATAAAAATTTTCAACAAATGCCGACAGTATATGCAATAATTTCTTCATCTACGAAAAGACTGTAGGCACATCGGAAGCTCCATTTTCCTACCACTTTCACCAACAGGCTATTCTCTACATTATCATTTTCTATATCTATTTTCAGTGTAATGCATTGCATATGTAGAGGATTTCCTCTCAGAACTGATCCGAGATAAAAAAAAAATATAATAAATTGTATACTTTTATGCAGTAACTAAACAAAAAAAATTAAAGACAGTGACAAACTGTGTAGAAAACAGCCATATGCCATAGAGGCAGGTAGCATATACAAAGATTTTTTCATTACATACATACAGATATGTGCATATCAATACTGTCTGGACAAAAATTTCTTCAAAAGCTGTCGAAGATTTCCAGGGTCAGGCGTTAATGGGTTAGTAATTAAAGTATTCATGTGAAAAAATATTTGAACTGACTCAGCATTTATTACGTTACTTCTTGTAAACACAAAAGGAGATGATTTGGTAACAGACAGCTTGGCTTTTGTGTATTTTACGTTTCTTAAAAAAAGATAATGAAGACCACAAAAAAGTCATCTAAGCTGGGTGCGGGTTTCTTTATTAGCATTTATACAGAATATAATTTTATTATTTTATTTTTTATATTTTTTTCAATCTTAAAATGAAAAGCCTCCTCTGTGCAGCATATCATCAACTCCCAATTATATTAATATGCAAGTTTTCCCTTTAAATATTGATTTGATTTGATTTGATTTCATTTACGAATATTCCTCTTCATGTCATTCAGACATGCGATCAAATAAGCGCCTACACTATATTTAAGACATCAAACAAACAAAAAATTGTTTCAATTATTTGTCTCAAATTTACAAAAAATGTTCTTTGCTACAATGGGCCACCCATAGTGCTGTCATTTAGTTTTATGTACAATAACACATACATAATAATATGTACATATGTATGTGTATATCTACTTATATTCAGGAAGTTGATCATTTTATGTATTTTCCAACTTAATTTTAACGTTTGTTTGTTATCATAATTACAGCCGTATAATAAGCGGTGTTAATCGTTATGCATGTCACGAAAGAAGGAGAAAAATACACGACACATAATCTACATTTACATAAATTTTTTTTATACTAAATTATTTCAAGTGTTAAGAATTATTTTTTGTCGTTGTCGCACATAAAACAAACATAAAAACATTCAGCATCTGTACAAATGTCAATGCGAATTGTGCATATCGATTTTTTAAACATTTTTTGACATCTGGTGTTAAAAACAGAAAAATTAAAACAGATGTCGGAGTATTTTTGTAAATAAATTTTGCTAGAACTACTATAAGTATCTCTTAAAAAAAATTAAATATAATAAAATAGATAAAAAGAAAAATCTAAAAATAGAAATATATGTGTGTTATAAAAAAGTAAACTCATGGATTGTTATGTTTTTGTTTGTAGATTTTTGGTTTTGTGTTTGGTATTCTAATTCAATTCTCGTTAGATTAGTTGAATTTTAAACATATAGATCTTGGGTTTGTATTCAAAAATTAGGAAAAATCTGATGAGCTAAGTAAGCATTAGGGAAATAGTCCTATATGGATATGCTTCTCTCCTCAGTTATTGAGTTTGCTTTTGTAAAAAATACTTTATGAAAATATCATGTATGTAATAATACATTCGACATATATTTTTTTCGGGAAAGGAGCACAATTTTAAAATTTGAATCATATATAATAAATGTTCCTGGGTTCAACCCCAGTTTCAGATTCATAAAAAAAAAAACATATCGCATTTTTTCTGATATGCATTTCTGTGGCTTTGTGTCAGTTGCTGTCGAAAGGTTTCAGTGGCGAAGGTATAGTCACTGGTCACTGAACAGTGACGGTTTCAGCTGTATCCAATCCACAGGCACATCAGAACAACCTCCTTCGTCGGTAGTATGTAGCACCGGCGAAGTAAAATAATTACTTAAAATGGCAACTAAAAACGAAGCTTCAAAATTTAATACGTCCCTTGGCATCAGGGACGCTACAACACTGCTGTAAAAGCAAAGAACGTGAGTGCTGGTCCAAGATAAAAAAGAAGCAACGTGCGAAGTTTTAACGTACGTTGAGTACTTTGACAGCTATGAATAGCGTTGCCGTTGTGGGTTATTTTCAACCAAAATTGGTTGATTTCTTTTTTTAAGGTGCAGATGTGAATATTTTTTTGCATTTTGTTTACTTTTTCCAGCCTAAGTAATACTTAATACTTAAATTTTACTTGTAAATTTTTAAAATCAGGTTTTATATTGCGAAACGTTCTTAACACCCTTTTGTTTTATTAATTAAAAATCGCTTCTGTTGTAACAAAAAATTCAATACTGCTGTAAACAAAAATAAAAGAACACAGTATTTAAATTCAAAAAAGATAGGAAATTATTTGCACGAGTTTGTTTGTCTTAAATTGAAATGGTGTATGTACATAATGTTTTATATAATTTATATAATTTTTTTTAAATTTGTGACTAGTATAAAAGAAGTTGAAGACTTATTTTTATAAAGCAAAACATATTCTGGTAATTTATTTTATTTTTTAACTTTTTTTAACGTGGTAACGCTGGCTAGGAGCTAATATCCGTCAACAAAGTACTCTTTGTGCCAATCTCTTCCGTCGGTACGTTAATGTCAGTTGGAAAAGTCAAAGTATGACGGATGACGGATTCTATGTGCCCCGGCCTTAACGTAATATATATTAAAATTTGGTGTTTGAACATATAAAATGTAGAATATTTATATATTTTTTAATTTGAAATATTCATAAAGAAAAACAGAAATAGAAAAGGAATACACACGTGTATATAAAAAAAAAAATCTAAAATTTGCAATTTCTCGGCAAATTTGACTTGAAATATTTTTATTCTATTTGATAAGCATACTTGATAATCCGTTGTTGTATTCCAAGGGTAGCATTGCTGCGGATGAGCGTAGCAGGTGTTGGCCATTAGGAATATTTTTTACCATCACTTTATTGAACAAGTAATGGGTTTGTGAATTATATTCTAAACACTTTATGTTGGCTCTTTATGGCTTCATTTTCCTTTTAAATGACACGTAAAACATTTAACCCTTCTATTTTGTGGGCGTAAGGAAGGGAATGCCAATATAGCCTGTCATCTGATAATATGTTCGTTGTAAGCGTGGGATAATGTAATAAATTATTTTACTACTCAACAAGAATTTCATATCAAGCGAATTATGGGTTTAAGTATAACATTATGTAATAAAAATCATATGCATATGTAAATATGTAAATATATTTCGTTTTCTTGTTTGCCCTCCTCCGTTTTTGCTTTAAAAATTTTTTGTTTACAGGTATTTTAGGATAATTTTTTTTTCTTCTTCGTGCTGTATAAAATTGTATGTAAATAAAATTTGTACAAAACAAGGTCCTGATGATGGTTTACTGTCTCAAATTCAGAATCCACAAAGGAAATTTATCAAAAATTGCTGCGCAGTACTTTGTTGTCAGATGAAATATTTTTATTGGGATAAAATTAATTTGCTGGAATAAAGCAGACGTTGCTTCTTTCTTTTAAAATAATGCGAAATCCATTTAAAACAATAAAAGAACGATACCTTTTACACATCTGGCTTAGGCATATTAAAGTCATAAAGAATCTTTTTCTTTGCGTTATTCTTAACGACCTGAAGATATATTTTTCGAAATGCTGTTGATGTCAAACATTTGTTGCTGCAGTTAATACCACTTCAATTGGCATGCATCAGGTGTTGGATGCTGCTTGATTTGGCAAGAGAAAAATAGGAAAAATAAATAAAATAGAAAACCGAACAAAAATTATAAATAAATTGTTTTTAGACAAACAAACAAAAAAATGTTTTAGCTGCAGATCCTGCCGTTATGCTACAAGTTGAATGAATTTTCTTATGTTGCGGGTGTTCCGACTCGAGTGTGGAAATGAAAAAAGAGACGCAAAGTAAAAAAAGAAAAGAGATGAACAGAGGAAATAGCATCGTTTGCTCTGGGTATTTATGGTGCCTTTATATAAAACAATAAAATTATTATTATGACTTTACATGAAGGTACATGTGTTTGTCATATGAATTCATTCAAGGTCTTGCAGTGTTTGTTTCGTTTGTAAATAAGAAACTCACAGAGAAATGAGTTTTATTGGTTCTTATATTGTATTTTACAGGTTTTGACTGCTTTTTTTTATTTCAGAGCGGGCATTTCTAACATAATATTTGGCAGCATTTACGTACGTAACTGCGCTATTCACTTCAAATAATGATTCTTTGTTTTGGTGAATTTATATTCATCCTACTAAAGAATACTAAACCTAATAAAGTTGCTTGTGTTTTCTTGCTTTAATGCACCCTATATCAAGCAGTACGCTACATAAAATATTTTGTTATATTGTGTCTTATGTTACAAGATGTTATCGTGTATCGGTATTTACTGATGGATCGAATACGGGTTCTCCGCGATGGGAATTGATATGAAGAGATCGATTGGGCTTTCGGAAAATTGTAGTGTTTTCCAATATTGGGGAATAGAATGCCACGGTGACTCATGAGGAGTCAAGCGGCGCTAAAGGCATTGGGGACAACACTGTGGGGTCGAAAGTGGTTAGCGAATAAAGGAGGACCTTACCGATTTGATGGATGAGTGCGGTAAGGTCAGGCTGTGCTAAGTACCGGGCCAAGGCGAACAAGCTTTATACCTTTACGGACTCCACTATAATACGAATTGTTAAATAAAAGTAAACTAACGAGATGAAGGATGAGCTGCGCGAGTTGGAGTGGAAATTGTCGGTGCAGCCATGGGTAATGCTATTGAAAGCTCATAAAACGTTGAAGGTGAATCGTTTCTGGAACTTTGTGGGGGTTTGCAGGGTTCCGTGCTGCTTATAGCCTAGACTGTGAACGGACACTGGGACTGGGTAGGGGAGACTTGAGGGTTCTGATGGAAGCTTTGACTGGTTATTGCAAGTGAGAAAGGAGAAATTCCGATCTTTCCACGGTGTGCGAGGATCACATTATCTGTCCCTGCCCTGGCTTGCAGCGAACCACGGTGCGGTGGCTGGGCAGCGTATTCCTGGTAGAGTTAGGTGATATCACGGTTGATAGTATAGAGGATATCAAAGTGAAAGTTGGCTGTAGGACAAGTTGGAACAGTTGCCTGTAGGTAATGTTACCTCGAGACGAGATTTCGTGTCCTCTTCTTCTTCTTCCTCTCTACTCTATTCTATTCTTTCATCGAAGGAATTCACAACGGACACTAACTTTGTTGTCGTGTAGAGAAGTAATGGGTAACTTAAAAAATTTTCTAAATCTGTTTAATCGATGGACATGTAATGATTGAAACTTGATATTGAACAACGCCTTTCGCCCACAATTAGCCAGCATTGCTCTGGTAATAGTTCACTTATCATCAAGGAAAAATCAGATGTTACATTCGTTATCAATGTAAGTAACTACGGCATCTAAAATAACAAAAACACACTTCATCTAAATTTCGCGGGACTTAACTTATTATTCATTCGAACATCTCAAAGTTCTGCATCCTCGAAATTATGCTAATAGACATGCCAATATGTACTCATTGTATGTATATTATGATACGGTGCATACATACATATGTATGTAGGAGGTCTGTTCAAAAGAAAAGATGCATTTGGTTTTCTTTGAATACAATGGTGTGGTGCATCATGAGTTCTTACCAACAGGTCGTAAGGTTAATAAAGAATACTACAAGGAAGTCTGCATCACGATAATGCACCAGCTTACACATCAATGCTTGTTCGTGATTTTTTGGCCAAAAACAACACCGTAATCATGGCTCAACCACCTTATTCACCAGATTTGGCTCCCTGCGACTTTTTCCTATTCCCAAAACTGAAGAGACTAATGAAAGGAAAGCGTTTTGCCACAATTGATGAGAGATAGTCAAAGTCGAAGAACATACTGAAAAGGGCAATTCAGAACTTCTTCGAGGATTGGAAGAAGCGCTGCCATAAGTGCATTATATCGGGGGGGGGGATTAATTTGAAGGGTACAAAATGGATATTGATCAATAAATAAATGATAAAAAAATACATCTTTCCTTTTGAACAGACCTCGTATATAAATATATGGCTACAGCATGTTCTTAATTCGGTTCAGAATTGTTTCACCTTCAATTCTTTATTTCTTTAATTTTATGTCACATTTTATTATTTATCATTGCTTTATAATACTTTTTATGGCAATATACGATTTTCATTGGATTTTCCTCCTTCGTTTTTCCTACTCTATTATATTGCATTTTTTTTCGCCATTTGAACATGTACTTGAAAAAGTATTACTTATGTGTTGGTATGTACTCACACCAACATGAGCATACATTTTTTGCTCACTTTTTTCTTTGGAAAAAAAAATTTATTGTTTTATATTTTAACATTTTATTTGCAATGCATAGACAATGAGTGAGTGAGTGGGTCATATTTTGGGTGTTTGTATCCATTTTAAATATCGAAATGTTTGCAGTTGGTGGTAACTACAGCGGATGTATAATATCGCGTGTATTCCGTATTTTGTTCATTTTTATGACTTTTAGAAGCTACTTGACTTTAAACAGACGATAACGATTGTGCTGATGATGACGATGATGATGTTGTTGTTTTATATCTCTTATTATTGCTGCCACTGCCAATCTTCTTACTTTAACGAGAAAAAAAAAGAATGATTTAACCATATTTTTATGGGATATCGTAAAATATCTCATGTTTATATTTAACGTTGTAACTTGTTGACAAAATGTCGTAACTGTTTTACCTTTTGCTTTGTTCTTACTGCTGATGGTTTTTATTATTTTTTATAGATTTTCACGCAAATTATCAACGCGTTCTAGTTTGTCGGTAGGTTTTTTAATTAAGATTTAAGCAGTCGCACGTTTTATTGCGCAATAATTTCTTTATTATACTTTTAAATAATGATGACAAGCTATAAATATATTTGTATACACTTTGTTTTATATATGCATATATATCTATTGTTTTTCTGAATCTAAACAATGATATTTATCTCAGGTATATATATTTTGTTTCAAATAAGTTTTTTTCATATCACATCGAACGATTTCGTAACATTGAAATAAATTCTATAGAGTTTCAATTTCACACCGGCAAATTTCAAGTTTCGTGGTCAAACATATTCTAGACATATTTTCATAAAAACATATTATTTATTAGTCTCACTTATATTTTTATTTTGACCTTTATTAAAATTTTTTAATTATATTTATTTTTGAGCGATGGTCTTTTTTATGAAAAGTTTTTCAATAATTATTTATTTCTCAATATTTCGCTATCAAATAGGTAGCATCGTCAGGAAATAATAATAATAATAATAATAATAATAATAATAATAATAATAATAATTTCCTGACGATGCTACCTATGTGGTAGCGAAATATTGAGAAATAAATAATTATTGAAAAACTTTTCATAAAAAAGACCATCGCTCAAAAATAAATATAATTAACATATTATTTATTTATATTAAACAGAGTATTTCAAATATAAATTAAATGTTTCTTTTTAATGTTAATATTTAATGTTTAATTTTAACTTCCATTTATCTATTTGTTTACTTTTTATTTTTTCTTTGACTCATTATATGCGTTCGATCGTTATAAATATTAATGTTTCTCTAATGCTCTGAATATTTTATTTTTATTAAAAGTAAACGTTTTATTTTCAAGATGTTGAAAATGTTTGTTATTAAAACCATTTTTTGTTGTTGTTTAATCATTAGCTATTAATTATTGCAAAGTGTGCGTCATATAATTATATTTTTATATTTTCATTTATTATTTAACGTACATTGCACAATGGGCCTCAGCAAAACGGAGATGTCCACGATTAATTTGCCGAACGGCGATATCGAATTATTTAAATTGCAATAAGACAACTAAAGGGGCTGTGGAGTGTCTTTCGGCAACAGACGAACCCAAAATATGTTTTGAAAAATGTGGCGATTTCGGTGAATTTCGGTGGCCGGCAATTAATTTTATACAGATCATTAGAGAGCACTTTAGTATCAAGATTCATAAGATGAATGCTTGGCATGATTGTAAGTAGCATTTGTATTTGTTAGGAAACGAATAGGATAGAGAAGCAAGAAACGTATATAAATAGACACAATTTCGTTACATCATACTCAGTTGTAGATCGGATTACAAAGGTCGACTGTTCTATAGGAATTATCGAATTACTTTCTTGGCAAAAGTATATTGGTTTTTTGAGAGCTGCTTTAAATATCTGACATTAGGATAGTACATTAGTGTGGTAGAAACAGAGATCTGGTAGATAAATACCAGAACGGGATACTAATTATAAAGGCGACTGTAGATTTCGCGACTTCTATAATGGTACTATTAAATTTAGAAATACAAACAAGTTTTCTTCTTTAAATTACTTAACAATGATGACTCATAAAATATTTTTAGTTTCATAACTATCGATGCAGTGCTTAAAGACAGTTAGAAATCAAGAGTAGCATATCTAATTTTAAAATATATAAATTGAAAAAAAAATTTTATTAATTTTAAAAGAAAATGCTGCGCGGTACTTACCTTATTGATAACGAAAAAAGGAAAATTGTAATTTTTTTGGAAACTGGTATGAGTTTTAGGGAAATCGGGCGAAAAATCAATAGATCGGACAAAGTTATCAGAAATTTTGCAAAAAATCAAAATGGATATGGTAATAAGAAAACTGGAGGTCCCAAATACAAGTTTTCGGAGAGAGAAAAGCGTAGAATTATCAGTATTGCTAGCAATTTAATGAAAAGTCTTTCAAACATTGCTAATGAGTGTGGCTTAAAAGTTTCCAAATCTACCATTCGTAGGGCAATAAAAGAGTCCTGAAAACTGAAAAGGCAAAAACTTATGGCAATGCCAAAACTTTTATCTCGCCACAAACCGGCCCGGTTGGACTTTGCAAATAAAAATTTGCAAACCATTTGGAGAAAGGTAAAGTTAATGATCATTTGGTTACTTCTGGTAACAAGTTTTTTTAAATACTTTAGGTAATTTTTTCTGATGAGAAAAAGTTTAACCTCGATGGTCCAAATGGTTTCAATAGATATTATCACAATTATCACAAATCTTTCATATTTATATTCATGCCTGAAAACAGTCATCGTTGTCAAAACTGAGTTTAATAAGTATACATATATGCTGTTTTCTAATTCATAATTCTACAAACTATTGTATATAGTTTATCCTTCTATTTTCTATAAAGTGTACAACATATATATAATTTTTTTACTTTCTATCATGAATCAATCAATCCATTCACCATTTTGGGCGAAAGTAAGGCGCTGGCTCAAGATATTTGGAAGCGTTTAACAGAGTATGGCTTAGAGCACTTCTATTGCTTCTAGTGCTGCCCACTGTTTCGCTGATGACTTTTCTCGATATATATCGAGTTTTCTGAGAGATCGTACTATACTACTTGTAATAAAAGAGACCTAATCAAACGAGTTCAGGATAAGTTCATGGCTACGGCAAGGTTCTGTACTTCCTCTTACTCTATGTTTAGAGTAGTAAAGATACAGGTTTCAAAACGAAGTTCCAAGAATATAGCAATTCTTTTTGAATTCGTGTTAAATTTTTAATTATAATTTCTCAGAATTTGCTTTACTTTTAGAAGACATCTTTTGAATATCATTATTCAAAACATTTTTTTAAATCTTACTTTTATAATTATTATTAGTCTTTAAAAGCAGGCAATATACGAGTTCATCCACTTCGTGGTTCATTAAGTTAACCTACACTTTGAGTGCTTGTAAGCCCACTGTTTGGTGGCCAGCTGGTTTATTTGAATTCAAGTATAAATTTACTTACTTCTGTTTCATGGTATTTCTTTTAATTAAATATTATTCTGTTTACAAAAGCTTCCAGTTGTCTGTTTTTGTTTGATCTTTTCAATTTGAAATAAACAATTTTATAATTATATATTATTAAATACAATTAAAAATCATGACAGCATTTTCTTTTTAAATACCAAATAAAATAAGTACTTTGAAATCTTTAAATTCTATAATTATCGAAATGGAATTTAATTATATTTTAAGAGATATATTTCTACTTGTAATTTAAAAGTTGTGTTTCACTAATTATTAACCCTTTGTGAAGGGAAGATTTTATTTACCAAGAAAGGAAAAAAGTTAAGTAATTGAAAGATGATTTTGGTGAACAGCAACACAGTACTTTTAGATTTTAGACTGCTAACTGACAACTATTGCACAGGCATTCAGCAATATTTTTTATTTTTCTATATTTTTAATTGTGTGCTAAGATTTTAGATTTTTTTTCATTAGAAAAGAGTTATGTGCTGGTTAGAGTTATGAGTTTATAATGCTGGATCACAAAATCCAAAAATTTCTGAAATAAACAGATTCTGGCAGATATAGCTGGTCGTTCTTCTCTTTGGCACATTAACAGAGTGAATCCGATAATAAAGTTCTGTCTGCCCAAGTAAAATTGACTGTTTGTTAGACGATTGTGTTTAATATACAATTCTTAAAGAACTTTCTGATGATATGAGGACTAACAACAACAAAGGCATCTTTTTTTTATTTATTAGATTTTCTTACACTTTTTCTCAGAGAACAGTTTCTCCCGATTAAAAAATGTTCTCTTTGACGATCAGTGTGGCCATATTAGATTTATTCCAGCGAAATTTAGCTTTATTTTTTTGTTTACCTTGAAATATTTCATTTAGCTTTTAGCTTAGTTTTCAACTTTTTTCCACAATGTGTTTAGCTTTTTCCAGCTTTTTCTTTAATTTGAATTTCGTGTAAATAATTTTCATTTCAACCATATAAAAAATAATAATAATCTGGCATAGTAATATTTCTGTTGCGATTTACTTAACCCTACGTTTAGATTAAACGAAATTAAACAATAAAGATATTTTTGAAATCCTGACAATTGTCTCTGTGACGTAGGCGTCCGGACAATAATTATGACAATTAATTTTGAGCAAAGTGTCGAATGTGAACGTTGAGCTGCAGTACTCGTTTAATGTTTAATGTTTCCGAAATATTGAAGACAGTAGTTCTGACAATTGAAAAAGTGTGGATTTTTTTTTAAAAAGTTTGTATGTATTCTCAGGAAAAAATAACTAAAATTTTTGGAAGCAGTATGTCTCTTATGAATGTATTTTCAAATAAACACATACATAACAATAATTTATAGTAGAAAATATGTATAAATAAAAAACCAACGGAACGAATTCGGATGAATGATTTTGGATTTCAGTATTTCACCACACATTCCCTGCACTGAAAATAGTATTTAAAAGGAAATGCTACAAAGTGGGACATTGCGAACAAATATACGTAATCATATGTAATCAGGTTTGTAAGCGAATTCTACCATTGTTTAAAGTAAACGCTGAGTTAAATACCACGACTTCACTTCTGTACATCAGATGTGGTTTAAAAAGGTTCCAAAAGTTTTTAAAAAACGAAGGATCTTTTAAAAAACTTTTGATAAAGATATTTATACAACTGATAATGATTTTCTTATCCGGTGCAGAAGTGAGAGAATATGAGGAAATATTTTACAACCAAATTTTGTTATGTTATAATAAGGAAAATGCTTCTGAAAAGATAGTATTTTACACATTATACATAGATTTAAGATTTTTTTTCCTATATCTACATTGTTATTTCACATATGTGTAAACCTAAGATACTTTTGAAAATCTATTATTTTTCAATGGTGTTTCGGACATTCTAAAACTGTTTAGACTTAGTTGTAGAACATTTTGTTTTTCCTTGATGTGAAAAGAATTTTTGCTTGATAAATAATTTTATTTTGTTAGTGATTTAATTTATTAATTAATGATTTGTATTTAAATGAACCAAAAATATATTTTTGTACAATAAATAAATAAATAAACACAATTTAAACTATGTAAAATATCGAAGTAATTGAAATTTACTATTGGAAAGGTATAAAAAATTTGGCTTTTTTTTGGCTTCTAATTCCTTTCTTTAGCTCTTTTCAGCTCTATTTCAAATTGATTTAGCTTCATATTATTTTAAAATCTGGTAACACAGTCGACGATCAAAAACTCTCCTCATGATGGTGATATATAGATTCTTCCACGATTGAAAATTCTAGCTGGGTACATTTAGTAAATTTCCGTGTCATAAACAATTGCGAAAATAATTTCTCACAACATTCCATTAGAAAAATAATTTATAGAGTACTGCACAGAAAAAAATATACCAAAATTTTTTTTCAAAAATCTTTGCTGTTGAAAATGGCACAAAAAGCCAACAACACTCAGTATTGAATTCAAAGTCAATGTTTACCAAAATTGAAAGTTAAAAAAGGCAGAACATAGAACTCAATCCTCGCTGAATCAATAAAAGTTTTGTTTGATTTCCACACAACTTTTAATTAAAAATATTTACAAAACAACAAAAATCGTTGTTGGAAAAAAACATTAAATCAATAATTTTTTTCTTTGGTTTAAAATATTTCTTTATTGAATTAAAATGGAAATATTTTCAATAAACGACCCTATTATTTTGTTTATTTAATATGAAAAAATCTTCATACAGAAAATTCAAGTAAATTTTTTTTTGTTGAATCAATGACTTTCGTATTTAAATATCAAAAACATTTTTTTCTGCGTGTTGGCTAAGCGATAAGGTTTGATTGTGAGACTAGGAGACCCTCCCAAATAAATCTCTTTTGTGTCTATGGCAACAGCAACCTCATTCGTCTTTATTTGAGGAATAAAACGTTGACGAAGTAAAATACATATGTAGCTCAAAAAGTATATTCTCCACATAACTTCAAAGATGCAGGAACTTTGCTTAACAAATTCTCAAACAAACGAGCCGAGTTGTGCATCCTTGAAGTGATACTTCTTCAACTATTTTTTCGCTTCACTACGCTTTCCACTCATTCTGGAGTAATGCATTATATAAGTAGGGAACATCCCCTGAAAATATATTTTAAAATATCCTACCATATTGTATTTGTACTTTAGTGTGCAACTTTGCAAGTGTTAAGTACAATTTTACAATTCATCAAATAAAGAAAGATCGTGCTTTAGATATGTGTATTATGTAGGATGGCGCAATCACTTCCTTACAAATCGGGGCATTGTATATGATTAGAAAATAAATAAAAATTAAATAAATTTCCAAACTAAAAAATTAATATGATTTTTATCGATTGTATAAAATATTGAGTCAAAAATTCATTATCGCATCCATACATTTAAGACTAACTTTGAAACAAACTGCGTAAAATATAAATAATGCAAAGAGATTGTTTATTTATTTAGGATTGAAGAGACCACTGAAGATGGCGCATAACCAAAATCTATCTGATTATCAGTCAAATTTGATGTGGGTTGGCAGAAAATCTTTCAAAATTCTAATAAACCCTGTCAGAAGACTTGAAATGTTATTTATAGATACAATGTACAAACATCATATTCCTGCTAAAAAAAACACCATTTGATTGTAAAATTTCCAAACGATTGATAATGTTCTTGTTAAACTAACATCCAAAAAACACTTTGAGTAAATTTTCGTAAACATTTTCTGTTTATTCTCTTGTAATACACAAGTTCATACTTTATTGTTTGTTGGTGGAATAAGAACCAATTTGACATATTTTCAGCACCCTTTCAGCATCTTTCTTACCAAGTAGAATTATAAAATATTGACACTACGACGTTGTTGTGGCATTGTTTTAATAAGTACTGGGCTTTGCTCAATTTGTACTAGAACGGCTCTTTATATAGTAATTTCTTGTTATAAAACAAATTTATTAATAAATTTAAATTACCGCTAGACGATGAAAATATAAGGTGCTTTTCATATTTATTGTACCACCCAAATTTGTGGAATTTTAAAAGAACATATTAACATAATAACAAGGCAACATTGCATAATGTTTATGGCATATTTTTTTTCTCTATCATAAAAATAATACTTTCTTTTGGTGTTCTTAATTTAATAGCAGCCGCGAATAACGTTATAAATGCTATTTTTTGCAAAACCTTTCTTGGGCGAATTATCATTAAGATTATATTTCTCTTACATAGCGCAAACACTAAATCGGGTAAAATTTTGCATATTATCTGTAGCAAAGTGTAATTATAAAGAGACAGTCGCGACAGGAAGAACATTGTAAGTTACTAATAAAAAGATATGAGCGGAATTTTCCAAAGTAATTGATAAGTCTAATGCTAGGAACACAATTGGGACGAACGACGAATTATTCGTTGCGGAGTTTCGTCCTCAGAAATAAAACACATTTGTGCATATAAAAATAAACACAATACCGCCGTCGGTGAAATTCGTCGTGCGTAACGTACTCGGAGTAGTAGTATAGTATTATATATGTACATATATACATATAGTATACATTAACAGTCTTAAATAAGGTTTAAAATACATATTAGTTAAAACGCTTTTTAATCCTAAAACACGTTTTTTAAAAATTCATATTAATAATCAGTATTTTAACTAACATACGTTTTAAGGTTTTTCAAAAATGAGGATGGCAGCCCTAGATTTTTTATTTACCACTTAACTCCTAATGATGCAAAACCGTGATTATTAATTCTCGCAGTAATCGTATCTAAAAAGTTTTATTGTCGTGTTTAATAAGAATATTGTTGTTTATAGAATAAAAAATGTATGATAAGTTGTATATTAATCAAAAAACTAATAACAGTAAAAATATCGCTTGGTAAGATTGCAATTTTAGTGACTTATTTAATTGCAGTTAAAAGAGTATTTGAATAACGAGTTTCATACTATTTGTTTTCATTGTTTACACATCACTACTTAGTCAACATTAGTTTTATTTGAAATTTGTGTAACATTAATAATAATATATAATATATATTAATAATAAGTATTAATAATAATATATAATAATATATAATATATATATAAAATATAAATTTCACATATAGTTTATAAGGGAAAAAGCACAATTAGAATCATATATATAAATGAATATTCCCAAAATAAATTCAGTTATATATATAAATAAATATAATAAATAAATATAATAAATATAATATATAATAAATATAATAAATTCAGTTATATATATAAATGAATATTCCCAAAATAAATTCAGTTAATATTAATAATAATATAAAAAAACAATAAAAATGGAAAAAAAGGAGCACTGCAAACGCAAACGTTCGGAAAATAGGGTCGAATTTTTTTTCACAAATAACAACCACAATGAAAACAAACACTGCACAATATGACATCTTGAAATAGCTTTAAAACAGGGTCGAACCAATTTTAAAATTTCCATATTTACACAAGGTTTAAAATGTGAATTTTAAGCTAAAATTCGTTTATTAATACCATTTTATAGAATTTTGCTTAAAAATGCTTTAAAATGCGTTTTAAAATTTTTATTAATACGGCTGTAAGTATATTCCAATTATAGTCTATTGCATTTTTATTATTATGGTGCCTCCGTAGTCTAGTGCATGAGCATTAGTATTATCAATGTGAAGGTGCGGGTTCGATTCCCGATTAGACCCTGGGTGTTTTTACAGACAAGCTATAAGAGCTTCGTAGAGTTTGTATTGTCTTAAAAAAAATTGCTATCAATTACAGATATATTGAAGTCGAAAGTGAAAGTGAAGGAAGAAGAGAAAGAGAAAAATTATAGTTAGTACGAATGAATGAATGTTTATTTTATTTTAGGCATTTAATAAACCAGTTTATTTAGCTCACGCTGAATAAACCACAAGTGCAAGTAGATCAACAAAATTTATCACATGCAATATTAATTTTATGTAAATATACGTACATACATATATACTTACATACATGCTTACGTCTATACATAAACAATAAAGTGCATTTCAACAGACAATAAAGTGTGAAAAAAGAAAATTCATTTCATGGCGTTGTTATTTGAAATTAAAGGTTTTCGCTATTTTTCCTTTCATCTCCTGTAATACAAGTTCTATTTTCAGAATATTAAAAGAGTAAAGCTGTTAAACGGAACGAGAGAGTCCAAGCGATAGAAACGATGAAATGATTTCAAGACTAAAATTTGCGTTTTTATTACCAGTTCGCTGTGAGGTGCCAAACAGTCAATTCCAAGAAACAACAAACAACATACATATATGTACATCTATATCTACATATCCATACAAATGTATTGTGTAGCGTTGTATGTATGTGCATATGAATGTTGGTATGCATGTATGGATCTGAAAACATACAAAGTTGTGTAAAAGATACTGGTACAACAAATTATAGTTTTGTTTAAAACAACCAACTATCTGATGTCGAAGAAGCAATTTCACAGCATGAACTTTAATAAATATTTATTTGTTTTCGACATTTTTTGTTAAAAAAAAAACAAAATTAAAACTCGAAAAACTTTAAATTTATGAATTTCATTTGGGATTTGTGTTCTAAAAGTGATACGAATTTCAAGATACCGGTTTACTGAAGTTCATTAAGTGGGAATAAATATGAAAACCAGACCCATAATTTTTTTTAATATGACAAAATTTACTTAAATCAACTTTAAAACAATACATACATATACATTTCTCGATTTCATAAGAGGTCTTTATCCAATTATTTCTGAAATACGAAAGATATTTGTAGCAGCGTATTTGTGTTAATTTGTGGAATATTTACAGAATTTTAATTAAACCACGGGAATTCTTTCAAAAAAATTATTAAATGCTGTCATAACAAATGCCAGAAAAACAAATGTTTTTTATTTATGTATGTTATTTTAGTTTAGTTTAGTAAATTGATTTCTTGTCAAAAAGAAATATCTCCAGAGAAGTGAACGGATTTTAAATAATTAAGCAAATTGCTAATTCAAAAGTGTTCTTTTACTGCAGAAGTCAGTTAATAGGGACCGCAAATAACTCTAATTAACAACTCTTGCAATTATATTTGAACCATTATGTGAATCCCAATAAAAACATGACAAGATAACCGGGTACTTATATGGATTAGTGTTGGAAACCAGAATTCTACATAAAATCATGTAAAGTAAATGTGAGATTTACAATACACGTACTCGAACATTTGAAGTAAAATTCGAATATACCAGTATTGTTACCTTCTGCTATCTTTTTTTTTCGATCTTTGAAGGTCATTGATTATTTTGCACGAGTAAAAATTATACAAAACCAGGACGAAAGAAATCGTATCGTAACTTTAAATTGCAAAAAGAGGTTTATAGTACCTCGAAAGCACAGGTTTTGCTCGAAAACAAAAACAAATTTTAATCATTATTTCTTCCTCCTTTTATTTATCACATTTACTTTTCTGACAAGAAAAGCTTGTTTGCCCATTTCATACATGCATGCATAATTAATATGCAGAAATAATTAATCACACAGTAAACTGGACCAGAGTTAACACGAAAAGTAAAGAAAGAAATGAAACAAAAAGAAGAAGAACGTCAAGGAGACCCTTGGAATTATTCCTCTTTAATGGTACAAACAAAAAGGGAATAAATGAAATATACTGAATACGAATGGAAGACAAACAAGGAGTAAAAAGGCCGTAAGGGTAATTGGCGCTTAACTCTGATAAACAAAAATTTTAACTATATATAAAATGAAAGAAGTAGCTACAATAACAAAAACAACAACAGCAATAACAGCAACAACAGCAGTAGTTGCCAAGAACAAAGCATAGAAAGATCTTGTGCAACAAAATTACCGAACAAATTGCATTAACGTAAAGTACTCCATAAATGAAGCACTTTGTGATTTTGCGCTCACACTAAGAAGAAGCATGATTTAACGAAACATTTACAAATATCACGTTAAAGTATCTTAGCGTACATACATATATGTATTTATGCATGTGTGTGTGTGTGTGTGTATAAATAAGTTTGTTTATGTTAATTTTACTTGCTGCATCCACAGGCCAAGAATATGGGCTTAATTACAAGTTGCTCGTGGTTTTATTTTTAATTTTTTGCCATACACAATTTACACATTATAAAATAATAACAATTTCAAAAAAGTAATATCATCATGAGGGTACGAGGAAAAGAAAAAAGGGCTGAACTTTAGGGGCAGAGTGCCTTCTGAGGTACCCTACACATCTTTTTTTTATCTTGGACCAGCACTCAGGAGATGACCCCAACACAAGCGATGCATTGTGCTGGAACTAGAGGAAAGGGATAGTTAGAGAAATTATTGCAAGTGAAGCTTCACTATCTTACAACTCTGCTTTTGCACGTTCTTTCTTTTATAGCAGTGTTATAGCGCCTCTGATATCAAGGAGACGTATTAAATTCTGAAGCTTCGTTTAGTAGCCATTTTGAGTAATACCTTTACTGCGCTAGTGCGCCTCTGAATTGCTATCAGCTGAAAACGGTACTGTGCCTTCGCCACTGAAATTTTACAAAAGGGGGTGCTGATGGCGAGTAGTCAGCGTGTTGGCTCTGCAACCAGAAATACCCAGGTTCGATTCCCAGCCGGGTCAAATCAGAAAAAAAATTTTTCTAAGTTTTCTGTGGTACAGCACCCTCCTTCGTCGGTATTTGAGCAATAAAACGTCGGCGAAGTAAAATAATAAATAAAATAGCTCCATTAGCTTAAAAATAATGCGTGAAAAAACATCAGAGACGCCGCAACTTTGCTTTATAATTTACACGCAACTGCAGAGTTGTGCAAGAATTAAGCTCTATCTTCCTACCACTTTCACCACCTGTCTATTTTCTTCCCTATCCTTCTCTCTAGTTCCAGTGCAATGCATTGCATATGTAGGGGATAGCCCCTGAGCACTGGTCCAAGATAAAAAAAAAAAAAAAAAAAAAAAAAAAAACAACTGACACAAAGACACACTAATACATATCAGAAAAAATGC
Source organism: Dexiosoma caninum (assembly GCA_963924685.1). NCBI lineage: Eukaryota > Metazoa > Arthropoda > Insecta > Diptera > Tachinidae > Dexiosoma > Dexiosoma caninum. The sequence continues at coordinate 92,959,331 of OZ004725.1, forward strand.
GAGATGGTTTTATCATTTAGTCTGAAAGTGGGGTTGAATCCAGGAAAATTTTTCGTTTTGTAGTCGACGTGCAGAGTACTTCAGCCATCGTCACCCTCAATATTATCAACTTCTCCTTACCCAATTTAAAATATATGCATACTTTGATTTTTTGTGGGCCAGGTGTGAGTCCGCCAGGCTACAGTCTCCAAATGAGTGATACAGGAGATCTAAATTATTACTAGTGAATGATAAATATAAATATTGGATGAATAAGAGTATATCTGAGATAATTATTTAGTTTTGTTATGCACCAGCATTAAAAATAGTATATAATTATAACGATTAATTTTACCGAATTATATAAAAATATTGCAATATTCCAAACAAAAAAAATTAAAAATAAAGAATAAAGAATTAAATAAACATGTCTCTGGGAAAATGCCTAAAATATCGAATGTAAAAAAGCGAATACAATTAATAACAAAAACTGTTGGCTTTAAACCCGTCTTCTTTTTGAATAAGAATAGAATGTGATTTCCAACCGCATACAATTTTTGTTAAACTTCTGTAGAGTATCGATTCCAAAAAAGAACCGAAAGAATTGGAAAAATTTTTTACATCAAACACCGTCATCAAGGTGTTTGGAACAGACTTACTTTTTTATTTTGTTTTATATTTATTTCTTTTAACTCGTCCCTTTAAAGCTAAGTGATCTTGATGTACTTAAAAAGTGCATCGCAAACACACACACAGAAAAAGGACAACTCAGAATAAAAGCGACATGCACAAATTGTTGTGTTTGTTGTTGACGATGAGGTGTTAACACAATTTTTCATGGGCGATAATTTTATGGTACACACCATAAACAAAAGAAACCAAAAATGCAATCTCCGCCAAATACAATAATGTTGTTACTTTTCTTTTTTTTTTTTTGCTCCTTTAAGTTGTGGCATTAATATACACGGTAACTAACTACTCGTTTCATCATACATTTAAACAATGATGTCGAGAGTGCCGCGTTGTTTATGTTATTTTATTTTAGTTTTCTGGTTTTTGTCTGCAGGGATAACTATGTGGGTTGAGCCTTATTTCACTACCTTAAAGGTGTGAAATTTAAAATACAAAGCTCAACAAAAAAATAAAAAAAACGAACGAAATGCATTCATTTAATACCGGGGGAGTATGTTATTTTGCACCTCACTGTGTCGTGTAAGTTTTTATGTAACTTTGTGCACTGTTGATTTTATTTTAACACAGTTCTTCGGTCGGTCTCTGGTGTAGCGTGTGATACTTATTTATGATTGTTGATTATTTAGGCGTGAGCAAGTTATTTTTTTCGTTGCTGTTGATTTTATTTCTTCTTAATTTTCAAAATGCAATATCATACCAATCGCAAGGGGTTGGCTGAAAAGATTACACTTTCAAAAATTCGTGGGAAGAATTTCGCATCTCATTCGATATTTTTATAGCGGTGTACAATAATGTAGGTTGTTCAGGTTCCACAAAGGATATTTGAGATAAAATGTATGATTGGAGTGAATTTATGTTTGAAGTCATGTCAATGGGTGTTTCTCAAAAAAAAAAAAAAAAAAAATATTAAATAAACAAAAGTTGCAAGAGAAAGTTGGTCTTGTTGTACCCATGTATAACAGTTATTCAATTGTATTATAACAATTTACAAATAACTAACGCAAAAAGACTAAGCACCGTTTTCAGTTGCAAAAAAGCTTGTTTGTATTCAATTTAAATTTAAATTATTGGTAACAATTGCGAATAAACAAATTTTGCTTAACAGCTATTTTTCTAATTTTCCGAAAATTGCGGGGTTTTTATATTGGGGCTTGTGAGATAAGGTTCTCCACGAGTGGAGGAATGTGTCATTGATGGAGGTCTCACAAGTTGTCGGACCGTGACAGGCTGAGAAACTGCTTTAAAAACGATTCTAATGAATTGACCATCACAATTAAATTGAATGGCGCGTCGCACTAGATGGTTTCCTTTTATATAAACTGTTGTTTATAAAGAGAGAGAGAGAGAGCGCGTTTGAAGTTATCAGTACATGAAATGAGCTGCAGCACTTGTGATCTCGCCCTGCCGCACCTGTGTCCATGTGGATGGTTCAGGTTAGATAGGTCAACATGCATCATGATGGCGATCTTATGGACTCCAATGGGTAGAACTGTGTATCTAATGACATTTCCAAGGTTGGAGCTGCACCACACTGTGCATAACAGATTTTCTACTCATAACAGAATATTGCTTCTATCCCAGAATGATTTCCGGCGTAGCTATAGTAATACAACTCTGCTTTTGCAATTTACAGTAATTATTTGATTTTAGCTGGTGCTACACAATACCGACGAAGGTAGCCACTCTGATGTGAATGTCAATTTGTATCAGGTGAAGCCGGTACGGTTCAGTGACCAGTAACTGTGCCTTCGCTACTGAAATCTTCCGACAACAACTAACACAAAGTTACACTAATGTACATAAGAAAAAAATGCGAAATGTTTTTATAACTTAGTCCGAAACTCTACTCGAACTGGGAAATTTTTGGTTTTATAGTCAGCCATCGCCAGATTTGACTCAACTGAGTAAATTTCTCTTCTGTCCACTACCGATGCTCGAAATTTTAATTTTCGATTCTTTAATAAAATTAATTTCAAATATTTCTAATTTTCTTAAATTTTTTACTGAATATTTTTCAAGCAATTAATTGTTCTTTACTTTAAAAACGTAAAGTTTAAATTGATATTAATATGTACGAAGCAAATAGTGTAGTCTAAAATTCTTTATATTGATTTATTAATTTCTTTAAAGAAAATGAATGAAAAAGATGAGTAATTTTTAAAATTTTGCGCAATTTTTTATATTCCCTCTATGAGGTCATCAACTTCTCCTTTGACACAAATATTATATTCAGAAGCAGATGTAATTTGTTAGTTCTAGAATTTTAAGAAACTCACTGGATATTCTACAATTTCCCTCTTTTCTTCAGTGTAGGATAGAAAAAAAAGAACAAACATAAAACCGCTGATTTATCCGCAAGTTGCAAAAAATCAAGGTTAACATATTCATAAAATTACCACCAAAGCAAAGTGTTAATTACTGCAACTCGTCGCCAAGACTGCCTGCAATTTTAGTATGACCATTAAATGTGAGATGTGTTAAATAAAAACCAGATCTATAAAAGGTTTTTGGTGGTACTGGTAACTTTAATTTAAATGGAATTCTGTTGGAACTTTATTTTGAGGCATATTGGTGATACTAAATCAAGTTATACTCTATATGTAAAGTAGAATTTAGAGCGCCCTACCCATCCTTCAAAAAACTTCCGAAGATACACTTCAGTGTAATATGATGGTATCACATTTTCAGTTCAGTCTTGAGTAATGGCAATATAAAATTTTTCGTATGAGCTACATAGAATTCGCCCTGGAGTCATAGCGATGGAAATGCTCACATCAGCGTCATTATTGTTATTTAATGAAAATTTTTGCACAAAAAATATTTATAATAGTTCAGTTCACACTGCATTCCATAACTGTTTGCTTTTTAAATTGTAAAAATTTTGCATATACAATAGAGTTCGGTTATAAAAAAACTCCACGGGACCGGGTAAATTTGTTCGTTATAACCGGAGTAAATAATTTTTTTATTGGTAGTCCACAAAATTTTTTTCCATATTTTCTTCATTGTTTTTAAATTCTTGCCAATTTGGAATTTTATATATTTCACGTTTTTGCGTAAGTTTTTTTTTTCAATGAGATATTTTAAAAATTTCTTTTATATTTTTGTATCCATGACATTTTTAGCTTTTTTTTTATCGTGGACCAGCACTTAGGACATGGCCCCTACATATGCGATGCATTATGCTGAAACTAGAGTGAAGGGATAGTATTAGAAATGATAGGAGGTGAAGCTATCTTACAACACTGCTTTCTGCACGTTGTTTGTTTTTTTTAGCAGTGTTGTCGCGTCTCCGATGTCGAGGAGACGTATTAAATTTTGAAGCTTCCTTTTTAGTAGCCATTTTTAGTATTTATTTTACTTGGCCGGTGCTACACTATACCGATGAAGAAGAGCGTTCTGATGTGTCTGTGGATTGGATACAGCTGAAGCCGTTGCTGTTCAGTGAGCAGTGACTATGCATTCGCCACTGAAACCTTGCGACAATAACCGACACAAAGTCACACAAATGCACATCAGAAAAAATGCGTAATTGGTTTTTTTTGAGTTTGAAACTGGGGTCGAACCCATGGAAATTAGAAATTTACTGTTAGTTTAAACTTATTATTTTTTTTTGTGATGAAATTGTGATAAATAATTTAAAGTATTAAAATACACCAGACAAAAATCTGCAATTTTTTTTCTGTTCGTTATATGTAACTTAATAAATGTCCATGCATTTTTGTTAAGTAGATTTAAGAAACAGTTCGTTATTAAGGAAAAAATCGATATATCCGGAGTTCGCTATAACCGAACTAATTTGTGGTCGTTGTAACTTAACTACACCGTCCGTATCTATTTTGTCAGTAAAATGTTTAAATATTTTTTTACGAAAACAAAATTAATGGAAAATTTTACCAAATTAACGAATGCAGTGTGAATTCAACTAATGCATGACGGGGGGTGCTGATGGCTGAGTACTTGGCGTGTTGACTCTGCAACTAGAATGACCCCCGGGCTTGATTCCCGGCCGGCTTACGTACACATTTGTTTTGTGTGCTATAGCACCCTCTTTAGTCGGTATTTGAGCAATAATAATTGTAAAATAGTTTACATTTTAAGGCACGAAATAAAAATTTATGTTTGCCTGAATAGAAATAATACCAAAATTTAAATTTTATTTATTCATGCTGGAGTTAATTTCATTCCCATTTGGATTTGCTATATATACAAACACCGACTGACATTAAAATTAATCCAGAAATTTTTACCGTGTAAATATGCATTTGTAGACATGTGATCTACATTACATTTTTATGCATATTGTATGTGCTACGTAACCATATGTTGGTGTTGTGGCTCATTTCATGCCTATGTGCAAGACTATTTTATAGCTACGTACGTTTTGTATTACCTTCGAATTCGAATAATTTTCGCTAGATAGAAATCGCCCCTTATTGACACAAGTTTTACAAAATTACGTTTCAAAAAATTCGGGTGGATTGTTTTCGAGAGGCAGGAATCTTCATAACGTTTTTCTTTTATTAAATTTAGGACTATATCTGGTCAAGCCTTACAACCAAACAGACAAACCTACTTTCATAAAATACGGTACTAAATATTTTATGGTTATATGGGGTAAACTCCTCCGCCTGCGATCATATCTGATGCATTTTCAGGGAACAGTTTTAATTATTGTCTGTCAACTGGCAGGCTTCATTGTACATTTCTGCGAAAGAGTTTTGAAATCGAATGGCTGGTTCCGGAGAAGAGCACTTACAAGCATAAAACATGGCCACTTTTTAATATTAGAATCTATGTAATTATACACTGGAGCCTCGATTTGCGTCGTTAATGGTGACTGGGGAAATGGGACGCAATCCGAAACGACGCAAATCGGTTTATTTTTTCCATATAAATGCACACATTTTTTATTGGTTGGGTAAAAGATTTTAATATTTTCCAAAAAATTATATTATTGATAAAAATATGTGATATTGTAGATCAGAGATGTACATGAGTTGATTCACTTTTTTTTATATGTATGAACTCACTGCTTTTGTTTTGTTTTCAATCAACATGTCTAATAATATTGCTTACAGTGTTTGCGCTCTCACAATTGCTTTTCATTCTCTCAATCACTTTTTAAATGCCGTTAGCAATACCAAATCAAAAATTACAACTGTGTTTAGATTTGTATGCAAAGCATTCAAATGATTCATAAAAGCTCAATGATAAGTTGATTGCATAGTATAAAATCAGTGCGTTAATTTGTTTTTTCTATCATTATCATTATTATAATACACACGTTTAAGCACTAACACATAAAATAAAAAGGAATATGCAATAAATATCCCCATAAATATAGTATTTAATTAATTCAAACATGCGTATATAGGAAAGTGTATATTTACTCAAAAAGCTCTGCGTATATTCATAACACTCATACTGATTCAATGCTTTTGTGAATGGTAAGAGCTTACAGAGTTACCAAGCAATTACAAGCATTTTGTAACAAACCACTTGCTGTGGTGAATCATGCAATGGCAGCTTTCGTTTAGTTTATGTATAGTGATAACTCAGTATTGACTTTTGCAAAATAATAAATATGTCATTTGAATGGTGTTCATGCACATCTCTGATATAGATGCGTTTTATTCTATTTATTTCAGAAGAAAAAATTACTAAATATATATTTATATGAAAAGACGTGTCACTTTTGACATGAGAAAATTCAAATTAAGTTTCCATAAATACTACTCTCTCTTCCCATAACCTAATCTCCTAGTTCCGGCGCAATATCACGCATGTATAGGGGCTATCCCTGGTCCAAAATGGAAAAAAAGAATAAATGTATTTATTTTATTTAATTTTTACATGCAAATTGATAAATTCCTTACTTGTAATTATGACTTCAGTTAAAAAATTCAACCGTAAGTGGATTGAAATTTCAAAAGCGATGATAATAAGATTAACGCAAATCGATACTATAAATCACAGGAATATAGTACCTTTCAGTTACACTTTCCTTTACCAATTACATTTTAGTTCTCACATACTACATGCCATCAAACATGATCCTTGCTTCAATGTAGGGGCGAAACAAAGCATCTTCTCTTCATATAAGTTTCAAACTAAATTATAAGGAAAATATTAATTTGACCAAGAGTAGGGTAACAAGATCTTTAAGCGCTTTTCAAGAAATTGTATTGAAAATATTGCGCTCATGTTGCTCTATGGATGTTTTCTATCACGAAATAATTCCCACAAATTTTAAAACTTAATATTGCTCTATGTTGTTATATCAAGTTGGTTGAGTAAAAAACACTTAAATCTATTGAAATTGCACAGTCTTGTGCAGTATATAATAAAATGCCGCCGCAGCACAACCAGCATCACTTGCCACAATTATCCGTTTTAGTAGTTTCCATAAATTAGTGTTGAGATACCGATTTATTATTGTAATTAAATTTTTTAAAGACTTAAAAAACAAAAAAAAAAGAGACTTTAAAGCAGTTTAACTAATTGTTCATCGTCCTACTAAAAGTCTATTTAATTCAACTGTTGGAACATCCAGACAACCAACGACTTGCAGCAGCAAAATTTTTTTTTATTTTTTGATTGAATATTTTTAAAGTGTTAAAATTGCACCAGGCTGTGCAGCATAACAATGAGATAGATAGATGTTTCTAGCTCCAGTCTAGTTTTCTTTTGTTTTTAATAGCTTTTGCAACTTTTTCCACTCGAATCAACATCCAACCACCGAAAACACATGAAAAAAAGTTTAAAGTTGGTTTGACAGGTAGTCAACAGTTACTTTGCGAGTTTAAAAACTGGTAGTAAACAAGAAATTCTTTATCTCAGAAAACGCCATCACTTTTTTTAATCGTTTCTGCTATTTGAAGTTTATTTTAAAGCCATTTTATGTTGAAATTATGGCAAAGTGCAAAATCGTGTTGGCATAACATAATTTTCTGAAATATGACTTAATTATGAAAAAATAAATTTCAATTTGGTTTTAATAAATTCCTGAATACAAAGCATATCCCAAACTAGTAAATAATGAATGAGTGAAAGCTTCAGGCAAAATAAAGGCAATGCCACTTGATCTAAAAAATATTATAATCAAATTGTCTGTATGTGGGTAAGTATTTACATATGTATGTACACATATGTATATGTATGTATGTGCGCATGTGTATAGCAAAAAGGAGAATTAAAATTTTTTAATGTTTCCTTAAGCAAATTACAAGTGTTCACACCTCTTTCCTACGTGTTGTATTTTAATATTAAAACAAAAAGCAAAATATGAAACCGTAAAAATATGTAAATGAAAACTTACAAGTTTCTCGTTTTTTTTTTCTTTTTTTTTTGCCATAATGATTTTGATGATGGCTGACTTTGGAGCTGTTCATTATAAACTACTTTAGATGTCGTATTTCACCTGGAAGGCTTTAGCAAATTGTTAGTCTTTTATGCTAATGATGTCATTTTTTCTCTTGCCTTAATTTCTAGATGCCTTTCATAGGCTTTCAATTGCAGAGAGATGAGCAAAGATTTGCCACAAAACAAGCATGTGAAAACGTATAGAACAATTTGAAAATTGTTTCTTTCTTAGCCTTAACACTCAAAGCTGAAAATTAATAGAACTGGTAGCCATAAAGTGGCTGTTTTATTTATTTACTACCAAACAGGAGCGTATAATAAATATTGAATGTTATTATTATTATTCGGCCCGTTTTATTATAGATTTTTTTCTTTTAAACGAAAGGAAATTCCAATTGAGCAAAGTTTCAGTCGTACCGTGAGGCAGCTTAAAAATATTTTAGAAATAAACTTGTAATCTTCATGCTAGTTAGACTAAAGATGTTAGATGTAAGTCGACGTTTTATGTTCGACTTTTCATGATCGCAAAGTGAAACTCCTAAATGCGGTACGTCGGTCATGTAAATATTTAACTTTATGCTTTCAAACTTTATATCAATATTCTAATTTATTTTCAAGCATCAAGTATCGACTTCAGCTGATAGTAATACACAAGTAACATTAGAGTGTCCTCGTATTGTATAGCATCAGCGGCGAAATAAAGTAATTAATAAAATAGCTACCAACCACAGCTTCAAAAATCGAATGCGTCTCCTTGACATCAGACGTGCTGCATGTAGTTATAAAAACAAAAAAAAAGTTAAAAGCAGAATTGTAATAATAATGACGCTTTCTTCTATCTATCCCTTCATCACTTGTCATCACTATCACTATAGCTTTCCTATAGAACTTAACACCTGGTAGTAGGAAATAATTGTCTGAGTGCTACTTCCCTTTAAAAAAAAAAAAAGGTACCAAAAATTTATAGCATTCAGATGACTGACTAAGTTTTATGCTCAGAACCTACGCAACATTATAATCAATACCGTAAAATATGATTTAAAATAGAAAACATCCTTCTATTGAATCACTGTCCATTGAAAATAATTTGTATTTAATTAAGCGTACCAACCAAAAAATTGGTGAACAGAAAGAAAGAATCCCCCCTGTTCTGTAAAGCGAGTCGATTTAAAAACGACTGTATGTGTATGTATGTGTAAAAACGAAAAATATCCGAATAAATTACAAATTCCAGGGATATATGAAAGATTAACCCTAATCAAGTCAGATAAACTTTGTAACGAATCCAACCAAAATGTTCTGCAGAGCCACATATAAACCCATTGCATATTATATTTGGGAATTTATATCTCTTATTTGCTTTTTTTTCTTTCAAAGCAGTATTTGTTTCATATTATAGAATAAAATTCTTATCTTCCGAAAATTTACTGTCGTAATCTTCATCTTGGTTTATAGTTTCTACAAAATCTAGCTCTTCAATAATTGTTTCGATTTCTACATATAAATATATTTTAGACATTGTGGGAAAAAGTTCCGTCTTTACAACTTTGTCTTTGAAAATTAGCCAACAATTGTATAAACTGTGTAAGTTTACATTGAATGATAAAAATTGAATGGGAATTCCCCGTAATTTAATTTGTTGGTTCATAATGTTGCCGTATGTGCTTGATAGGCACATTATGACAGGATTAAGTATATTTGTGGTTTTACAGAAATAAATAAATAAATAGAAATTAAAGAAGAGCTAATTTTTTTTTTTAAAGAAATAAAATAATTCAAAGTACGAATTCAAGAAGCACCAATAACCATGACTTCAATTAAAAGAAGTTAGAACACTTCAAAGTGAAAGATGTGTCTGAAAGGCACATGTTAACTGGATTAGGGTTAAAATGTTCGGACATACATGTGTGACAGAGATAATTATATATTAGAGATGAAGACGAATAACAGAACAAGAAAGTTATTCAGCGAAATATGTAATAGCGAAATTGTATAGATCGAATGTGTTTAACTGAATTATTAACAACAAGCCGTGGTTATACATAACAAATACAAAATTAATTTAACTCCAGTAGTGTATGTTTATAAAGAAATGTAGCTGTTATTTCAGGTAAACTTAGATTTTATTTTTCTGGCTTAAAATATAAACTATTTGGCAATTAATTTTGAATTTTATTCATTCAATTATAAAATAAAACCGCCAGGTTTTAAAATATAAGAGTTCATGTTGCAAATGTATGCAACACAATATGTATTGGTACAGCAACAGCAATGACGAAATTAAACACAAGATTATCACTCCATGAATCAGTCATATAAACAAGAATGAATCATTGAACACTGCCCTCGCAGCCCACTCTGAAATACCTGAACATTATTCGAATTTTGATAAAATGGGAATATTAGCGGGAGGAAAAAATGTTCAAAATGCTACATGTATTGGATTTGCCAAATGTTTTCCAATTGTAAAAATGTTCCACCAATTGTGAGCAGCTTTTTTGGTTTCGTTTACAGCAACACTTCTATGAAATATGGCAAAATTTTGCTAACAAATTTCATAGAACTTCACTTACCTCTACTTCCGCAGCTTCTTGGATAGTTTAATAATTTCATTATATCTTATTTGGTCGTTTTTTGTTGGGATTTTCTCTTTTTATAATTTTTTTTGATTTTCCATATTGTAATATTTATTTTTTTTATTGTTTGTTTTCAGTTTGCAAATAAGTGTTGCAAACGTATAGTAAATATAAAATAAAACTTTCATTATAGTTAATTATAGTGTTTGTTAGTTCGACCGGTATGCACGTGTCTTCTTTTGGTCCGCTGTTCGGTCTTCGGTTAAATTAAAACAGAACAGAAATAAATTAAAAAAAGAAAAATACAAGTGGAAAAAAAAATTTAAAATAAAAACAAAAACAATCAACTTAGTGACAAACAACAAAACAAAATAAACTCAAAGAAAGGAAAAATTTTTTTGCTCAACTTTCATTAACAAATAAAAAAAGCAATAAACTGCAATAATCAAATATAATACAAAAAACAACAATAAATTAGACGGTGGAATCTGAGAAGAAAAAAAAAAAAAAAAACCGCTATACCAGTGACGGGCGAGAAAAACAAAAATCAGTACTGACACTACCAACCAGTGCTGTCACTTCGGGTCACGGTGACCGGATGAGGTCTTTCATGGCCTTTTTCGTGGCATTGTGCTAATTCCCTCTACCATACCCGACTAAATCTTTTGCATTGTTGTTGCCATTGTGTTGGTTACTGCTAGACTGTTTGGTGATGAAGGAGTAACACTGATCACCGGCAGTCGTTCAAGCAGTGATTAGCTCAGTGGCAGCTACAATACAAAAGATAGACATTTTATTTGGGTTTTCTCGCGTTAATCATGACAGGCCGATTTAGAATTGACTTCTGCAACATACGTGGTCTAAGGGCAAATTTCTTCTCTGTCTATGCTCACGTTTGTCTCCATCGGCCGGATGTTTTCGCCTTAAGTGAAACCCAGGTGTCTGAGGATGCTGACCCACAGGATTTTCACATACCTGGGTATCACCTCCTATCTCTTTTCTATATACACAGGGGCCTTGCAATTTATATACGCAATGAAGTTGTGTACCAGTGCCAGCAATCTTTAGACACGCATGATCCCGAATTTAGCTGTCTTTGGGTTAAATTCAAAATCAGGGCACATCTTCTACATTTCGGGTTTCTTTACAGAAGCCCAAACACGGAAAGGGAGAAGACTATACAGAACTTCGATGCCCTTTCCGACAATATATCGGGGATCCTCGAAAATTACCCGAACAGTGAAATCGTTATTGCTGGTGATTTCAATGTCCATAATTTATCGTGGCTCCGCCATTCGAGCAATACAACTCCAGAAGGCCAATATGCTGAGCTATTCGCAGCGCACAATCACCTTGCGCAATTAGTGAATGAACCAACACATATTTCATGTGTTGACGGGCACCAACACAACACCCTCGACCTTTTTCTCACTTCACACCCTGAAAAGTATGAAATGAATATTAGCGCACCTCTCGGTAATTCGGATCATTGCACCATTTCTGCCTCCTTTTCGTTTGCGGAACTTCGAGGCGTTTCACCGCCAGCTATGAAACGTTTGAAATATATTTACGAAAAGGCACGTTGGGCTGAGCTCAACGATTTCTTTCGGCATTTCAATTGGAGGCTCTGCTTCCTCGACAATGATGTCAATGCCATGGCTAAAATGGTCCAAAATATAATAATGCTTGGTATGAAAACGTTCATACCATCAAAGCAAATTTCGATTAGGCCTAGACCAAAGTCTTGGTTTAATCAGACGTGCAGACTTGCAGTCAGATCCAGAGAGGAAGCATTTAGTGTCTGGCGGAATAATAAAAACGCAGATACTGATATGATGCGCAAAAGGGAGAGAACTTCGTGTGCCAAAGTGCTAAGACGTGCAAAAGCTTTGTACGAGCAGAGTCTTCGCGCTAAAGTTCTTACTGCCCCACGGGGAAGTAAAAGCTTTTGGTCATTCGTTAAAAGAGTTAAGGGAAACGCTAGTTCTTCTATTCCGTCTCTTTTAAAGGCTGATCAAATATTCACTGACCCGGTTGAAAAAGCTAACCTCCTAGCTGAAATGTTTGCAGGTAATTCTCACCTGCCGGAAAGCAATCAACCACTGCCCGCATCCGAGCGTGTATCCGTAACTATGCCAAAGATATACTTTCGGGCTCGTGCAGTTAAAAGGGTTTTATCGGACCTTAACATAAATAAGTCTCCTGGCCCGGATGGAATTCCGGCACTGGTCTTGAAGCAGTGCTCTTCGACGTTATCACGTCCTCTGGCAATCCTTTTCAGCACCCTCTATCATGCAGGCGAATTTCCGTCGTGCTGGAAAGTTGCAAATGTTACGCCGATCCCCAAGAAGGGAGAGGCAAGCAACCCTGAAAATTACCGCCCAATCGCAATATGCTCTACCATTTCTAAAGTAATGGAGAGTATGCTAAATTTCCATCTTATGAAATATCTGGAGTCCAATAGCTTACTTAGCGACCGACAATATGGCTTCCTTGGAGGACGTTCCACGGGTGATTTATTAGCCTTCCTGTCGGAAAAATGGTGTCGATCCATCCACCATTTTGGCGAAAGTAGGGTAGTGGCTCTAGATATTTCAAAAGCATTCGACAGAGTGTGGCATGGAGCACTCTTGTCCAAACTTATTGCTTTTGGTGTCGGTGATATCTTCTCTCGATTTATATCGAGCTTTCTCAGGGATCGCGCTATAAGAGTTGTTATAGACGGGATCTCATCAAACGAGTTCAATATCAATTCAGGGGTACCACAAGGCTCTATTCTTTCTCCTACCCTATTTCTTATTTTTCTTAATGACCTCCTATGTCATACTTCAAACCCTATCCACTCTTTCGCAGATGACAGCAGTATCTGCCATTCATATTCATTCGATCGTAGGCCGACATCAACTATGATCGCGGCGACGCGGCAGAATATGAATGATTCGCTAACAGGTGACCTCACGAGAATATTGGAATGGGGTCACGCGAACAGGGTCGAATTCAATTCCCAAAAGACCCAATGCTGCATGCTAACACACCGCCGTATGCATGATCACGCTGCCTCATCTGTAAAAATGGGTGGCATAAACATTGAGGAATCAGAAGCTCTTGATGTTCTTGGCATGAAAATCCAGTGTGATGTCCGATGGACTGAGCACATTTTTCAGGTCTCAAAGGAAGCATTCAAGTGCCTAGGCTTTTTAAGGCGGTGTAAGACATACTTCACCCCATCTGATCACCTCACTATTTATACCGCCTACATCCGACCGAAAATGGAATACAACTCTCATGTGTGGGCCGGTGCTTCAAAGACTATTTTGAAGTTACTCGACCGTGTACAGGAAAGGGCGAAGAAACTCATAGGAGACAGTAGGGTAGCCAACTCTATTGACTCTCTTGAGCATCGTCGCAACGTGGGGTGCGTTTCGTTGTTCTATCGTTACTATAATGGGATGTGTTCTAATGAAATCAGGAAACTTGTTCCCCAAACCCGGTTATTCGCGCGCACGACGCGATCATCATTAAGAGCGCATCCATTTGTGGTCGATTTGACGGCGACTCGCACTACGCATTACAGGGAAAATTCGTTTTTTGGCCGAACGGCACGTATGTGGTATAGACTACCCGCAGAGGTGTTTCCTGTCACTTTTAGCATGGGAAAATTTAAATCAAATGTCAATAAACACTACTCCCTCTATCCTCCTCCCCATAACCTATTTTCCTAGTTCCAGCACAATGCATCGCATGTGTAGGGGTCATCCCCTGAGTGCCGGTCCAAGTTAAAAAAAAAAAAAAAAAAAAAAAAATTTACAACAGTATAGCAAATGCATATCTGTTAAGTTTGTTAGTGTAGACAAAAAAACATTTACTACACAGCTATTGCAAGTGGAATTATTACACAAGATTAGCCGTTTTGGTGTTTTCCCACAGTTTCTTTACTAATAATAATTTTTTTTTTACCAATTTTGTCTTGCTTCTTTTAATTCTTTAACATAAAAAACATATTGCAATTGTTTTCCATAATCAATATTTTGAATCAATTCCGCAAAAAATATTTAAAAAAAAAGTTAATTATTTTTATTGCAACTTGCGGATAATATGGCGAGTGCCTTGGGGACGTATTCTGCGGTCTTCCTCTTGCGTCGTGCTGGAGGCGTTTCGATGTCCTCGCAAGTCACGAGGACACTGTGACCTCCGTTTAAATCAGGAGGTCTGGGCAGCTGGAGTTCCCGAAGCAGCGGCTGCGTAGTGTTACCGCCACGGTGAATGAGCACTGGCCTGTTGGTTATCATATCACCCCTTATGGGTCTGCCGTACAACGACTTCTGCTTTGGATACAACGATGACAAGGATAGTGTTGCTCACTTCCTTTGCGGGTACTCTTCTTATCAGATATCACAAGGGAACCATGATAAAGTGGACCCAAGTGGGCTGGGGTCTCTATTTTCACTAGCAACCTGCCTACCTAAACTAACCTAATTTTATAGCAAGTAATTTATTTTACCGTTTTATATCTTGCAAATTTTCAATTTACTTTTTTTAATACTCCTTACACGTTTATAGTGATTTTCGATTTTCGAAAAGTCTAATGCGATTTTCATTCTTTATATTAAAAAAGCGAGTAATTGTTCTTTATTATTTCCCTTTAAATTGCTATAAAGTGTATTTATAGCAGAACAATAAAATGCAAAAAATTTTAATCAAATGAGCACTACTGGCTATTGTGACCAGAATGAAGCAAGAAACTTTTCAAACGCATCACTGGTTTTAGTTCCACATTACAAATATCCATATCAAAAAGAAAAACAATCGACGTAATAAATAAAGCGCAGATGAGAAAAACATATTATTAATTTCAATAAAACTATTCAGAATCTTTTAATATCAGCGTGATGATCGTAAAACTTGTTCAAATGTCATTAAAAAGTGAATGATGTCTAACGACTGCCGTAAAACATGTAACTAAGACATTCTTTTAAACCGCAAGTGTCTATGGAAAATTCTTAGAGAAAAGAATGCATTCTGCGTCCTGCTTAAATTTAATATTGTACTTCATAATACAATACCTCCGTCATTATGTTCATTCGGAAAGAAAACTCATTTAGCCACTTACTCTGCCGTTACGTCTTTTGCATCCTCAAATAGTCTTTTTCAACATTTTCTAAAGAAAATATTGTTTTTGATTCTTTACTTTCAAAACACCATTAACACACCTCTGCTGTGTAAATTAATCTGTTCACCTTGCATGATTAAGATGATAAAATCTTAACTCTTTAAATACTCGTGCAACGAAGAGAAAGAAGACGTTGACAGTGACGATGGCCTTCTATTTAAGTAAGTGAGGCTTTTGTCTATGATAGTGCCATAAGTATGTACAAATAGAAAATCAGTAGTGGCGATATAACTAACTTGTTGTACACACACACACACACACACACACATGCATGTCTGTATATTCAATATGTGCATGTTTATTTGAGCGTGTGTGTGTGTTTGTTTACAAGATTTATCAAGTGGTTTGTTTTCAACGTAAAAAAGTCTTATTCGTACCATTTAGATTAAGTATCTTAAATAACTACTAATTGAGATGCATCTCGTTAGCTAATTGCTATATGCTGTAAGAGATGTGAAGTATTTTTGGTATTAGATTAATTGCGTATTCATTTTAGCAGTTGAAATAATCAGAATACTTTAGCAGCCATAGAGATTGTCGTCGTTTGATTATTCAAAACAAAAATATTTCAGCACCATTGCGGTTAATTTTTTTTCAACTTTCTCTGACATTTATTTTACAAAAGGTGTAGGCACTCCATACGGTTGATGTGATGTTCGTTCCAGCACTGATATCGATATATGGCATTTTACCCGACCGATATTCACCGCGCACTGTGGTCGATCCCATAGTTGAAAAATAAAAAAATTAAAGTCAAAAGTTTGTCACCAAATGTGGCATCACTATTTCTTTTTAAAAACGGTTTTAAAATTTATAGTTCTTTTTGTTTTCTTCCAACTGTACTCTTTAAGGACAGCTCCAAAAAATAGAGCGAATGAACAGTTGGTTTTTCCAGTGTAAAAAAGTGGAAAATTAAGTTTATCTTTAAATTAAGTAAAACAAAAGAAAACAAAATTTGTGTTGAAGTAACTCAAAATGAATATTGACTTGAAAAGTATTAACTAAATTTGAAAATAATTTAAACTTGTTTAGCTTGTTTTGAATTTCTTATAAAATTAATATTTTTCCAATGTCATTGTTAGTGGTCGTTAGTCCATATATTTTAATTTCAACTAGAGTTTTAATTGTGGCACCCGCAATCTTCAATTGTTTTTGGTTTATTAGTTAATATTCCAAGATTCCAAATTTGGTAATATCAGCTGCATATCTTTCCGTTATCTCCCACAGAACACAGCGGACGATTTAAAAAAATCATCGCACAAGTGCCTGGCAACCCTGGCAATTCAAGTTCACTAAAATTTGAGTTATAAACTAATAAAAATATAAAGATATTTTATCTTTCAAATAAAAAAAAAACAATATTCAAAATTAATACGCATATATTTTTTTTACAGCAATTAGCTGGCAAAAGCTGTAACATAAGTAAAAATCGTTGCTGTTTACTAAATTCGTATCGCTGAAATTGTCACTTGGTAAATCGACATAAAATAGAGTTTTTCGTTGCAACCGTCAACTTGGCATTACTTACATATAAAACAAAAAACGCAACAGCTGACTGAATTGTTGGAAGTTTTACGTTTTCAATAACCGACACCTAAAGTTGACGGATACCGATAAATCTAACGTCGGACGATACGTTTTTACTAACCAGACCTTAAGGTTGCTTTTTAGTAACAACCCCTTTAAATTTTTTTTTAATTTTTTATTACATACTTGTAGTATTCACAAGTTTGTCATAAAGTGATATGTGTTAAAATAATAACACGAAATAGCAGAACTGTTATGAACAACCCGTCTTAATTTAGTGTGCTATTTCAAAAAAAATTCATTCAGCTGATAAGCAAAGAAACACTTAATTATGTTTGATATCAAAATTTTAAATAAAAGCAAGTGAAGCAACTAAAATAATTCGACTTTTAAATATATTCAAAATCAGAATTTAGATGGAAATCTTATAATAACTTAATTTTTAATTAAAATTATAAAATTGTTCTATTGGCTCTTAAAATTGTTGAAAGGATTGTAATCGAAAACAGCTATTCCCAGTGACATGAGATGAATAAAATTTTTGAAAGCGGCTAGTGGATAAACGTTAAGTGGCTGCCAGTCAAATAAGTTACACAAACAAGATTTGTTTACTTGTATATCTTTCGTCACATAAAAATTTGAATAATTTTTAGGCAATTTTTTGTTCTTATATCATTTATAAGTATCGCCGGCATATTTCAGCTTATGACTCACATTTCTACTGATATTTTATGACAAAACAAGAAACAGTTCGAAAATTTTTATTATTTTAAGACTTTTTGGTTTGAAGCATAACAACAATTACTTAGAACTATTCTAAAATATTAAAACATTAAGACAATATGACGTAATAACAGACATTGTGAATCCCCCAATTATTTTATATTTAATTAGTCAACATTTTTATTTTTAAAATTAATCTTGTAAAAAAGATTGTTAACATATGAATTAAAAACAAGTTTCGTTAATTTTTTTCTCAAGTTTATGCTTACGTGAGGTGAATGTGGCTGGTTGGGAACAAGGAGTCGGGATATGAGCCATCAACCACACCCAGTTCAAGCCAAATTTAGGACCAAGTCATAAAAACATTTAGCATGTTTTCTGATGTGCATTAGTGTGGCTTTGTGTCAGTTTTTTTTGGAAGGTTTCAGTGGCAAAGGCATAGTCACTCGTCACTGAACAATACCGGTCTTCAGCTGATAGCAAGCCACAGCCACATGAGAACATCCTCCTTCGTCGGTATTGTATGGCAGCAGCCAAGTTAAATAATTACCTAAAATGGCTACTAAGCAAAGCCCCAAAATTGAATACGCCTCCTTGATATCAGAGTAGAGCTGCAAGATAGTGAAGCTTCATCATATGTAATCTACCTAACTGTGCCTTTTTTCTAGTTCCAGCACAATGTATCGCATGCGTAGGGGTTATCCCCTGAGTGCTGGTCCAGTATAAAAATATAAAAATTATTAAAAAAAACATCTATTATCATTGATACATGGCATATAATACTACGTTTACACGTGCGAATTAATTGCAAATAAAAATGTATTGTAAGTTTGCAACTTATCGTTTATACGGCTGATAATAAATGAAATTTAATCTACTTTTTTGTGTTGTCTGATGGTTATGTGGTAGCACTATGATGAAAAACATGTGTTTTACTTGTATCTTCGTACGTAATTTGTTTATAAAAAGTAGTGTGAATATTTCAAGAACATTTTTTTAACAATTTAATAAAATTCGTCAACAATTACGGAAAATTTTATTAATTTTAATTGTCATATGATTACAGGTCTACCTGATCGACAAAAATATTTGAAACAATTGGCAACTTTTTGGGTTTTATTTGCAAATTGTAGTTAAATTCATCGTGAATAGCTTTCGTGAGTTAATACGTCGCTTAAAAAAAATATACGGCAATATTTTAAGTTCGTATTTGCAAATAAGCGGTGCGTATAAACGTAGTAATAGATCGATTTTTTTGGATTTACCTGCGAGAAAAAGTATAAATGAAAAAAATATAACACCACGAATCAGCCATTAATTATGAATACACAGGAAGTTCTTAGTTGAAATAATTGGGGCGTTGACTCTCGAGTCATACAATTTTTGAGTCGCTTTAGAGTCCATACAAACGCACATTATAGCGCCTTCTTTCGGTGGAATTTGTACAATAAAAACGTATGCGAAGCACGAGAATAAAAATGAATGCGAATCACATAAGCTATAAGACTGCTGTAAAAAATACGCAACAGCAAATTTTTCTAAACCCAACTCTATCACTTCCTGTATCTTCGATACACTTCTGAAAAGGGTAACGCATAATTGTTAATAGGAATCTTAATTGCTTGAATATAATTATTATTATAAAAAAAAAATTAACCTTCCATTTAATGAAACCGCTATTTAATTTCTAAGCAATTGGATATGGATTTAATAACTTCAATTTAATGACCGAATGCTTGGAATTAATGGCTTACATGTATATTTTACCATGATATTTGACACTTCAGATAATCACATTCGTAAAATTTATGACTCGAACATTAAATAAATGTTTTATTTTTTTGTTGAGAACAATATAATGCTGAAGTTCTTAACTAACTAGTTCAATAGTACGTCCATATGTACAGGTATGTAGTATACGTACTTCATTTTAACTGGCTGTAATTTTATGACTTTGAAAAGCATACCCTCGACTGCAGTATGAGTTTATTTTACAAATGGAAAATATTATGAACATTAAGATGTCTCAATAATAAGTGAGATAAAATGTATTAAATTTTATATAATTTCAATAGCTTTCTTTAAAGTTGTTGAATGTACTATAAAAAATTCGTACCCCTCATGAAATATTCATTCCAATCTTATCGTTCATAAAACTTTTGATACTAGGAAATATTTCACTCAAAAACAAAAAGCAGTTGCTTTCTTAGAGTTAATAACAAATTTATTTTCCTTCCTTTGATAAACCTTTTAAGCTTCGACGTCATTTAGATTTATTTGAATTGCTTTCAATTTTTACTGCTGGTTAAAGCTAAAATTTCAATATATCTTTACCTTTTCTATTTGTAAAATATTCATAAATATTCTTATAAAATATTTAATAGTCTAATAATGAAAAAAATCGACAGACGACTGTTTGTTTTCTTTCTGCAATAAGACTTTTAATAAAAAGTTCAGAATGCTCGTTTTGCTCGTTGTATCAGCAGAGTCTACAAACATCACACACACACAAAACTAAATGAGAAAGTATTAAAAATTGTAAGAGAATTTCTAAAGAATCAATTAATATGATTTATATTCAAGTAAGTAAATATAAGTGCAGCATAAATTATAAAATAAAAAATTTACACAAATTTGATGTCACAGTGTTTAAAAAGCAAGCAAAAAGAGAAATGTAAACAAAATTTAAATAAACATTTTTTAAACTATTGTAGAATTCAAAGGAGTGACACGGCATTTATAATTACAATTATAAACTTACCATGATTACAGAAAAAAACTCATGATCACGAGATACTGCTGCAAAAAAAATTAAAACTAATGGAATTATTTCTATAATTTAACCTATCAACGCATATTTAAATATCTTATTCGAACTTAATGCCTATAATGCACTACTTTTTGTTTGTATTTCATAATCATATTATTATTTTTCAGAAACAACTTCATCTATTCCCACAATACATGCATTATTTTTTTTTTATTTCAAATGAATGAACAAAATTTAGTATAGTTTAAGTTCTTAGTTAATTTATCACAATAATGTGAATGAAGAAAAAAAGAACAATTATTCTCCAACATCAGTTGAGTAGAACACGTATATATACACGTATTTTCTATGCCACTACACATGTCATCAGTGCTCATCTCTATTCATCTCTAATGAACTTAATTTTCCAGCAAAAAATTAAAACTTAAAATTTTGTTTTGTGACAAAATGAAAATATTTTTTTTTTATTTAATGTTATGTTTGGAATAAATATGAAATTTCTGATTAAAAAAGTTCCTTACGAAATTATAGTAATTACCGTGAAATAAACGGGTAAAACGTTTCAAAATACTAAACTTTCCGGCGAAACAGGACAGGACGAACTTAACTACACCTTCGATTCAAATGTTACTCGTATTCACCTTTAAATGCCCCATCTACTTTACACACACGAAATGCTGCAAAGTTAAAACCATTTGCCTCGCTTTATTTCCACTTTTTGTTTGAAAATTGCTTTCAGTGTCACAAAATTAACTGACTTAAAAGAAGTCTGTCAACGGAGATAATATTTACAACACCAGATACATTCTCGTAACTGTCTTATCATTAATTTGTATTCATTAATATGTATAACCTAATCGGAAGAGGTTATAATTTTTGCGATAAATGTCAGTTCTGCTTTGTCATTTGTGCATTTACTAAATAAAAATTACACGTCAATAAGAAATGAATCGCTATACTCTTCAAGAACGCTGAATAATTGCTTAAATTTTTGGAATAATTATTCGTCAGTGGTGATCTGAAATGTGGCAATTGTCGCCGGAAATTCTGCCAAGAATAAATTTGATACACCCATTAAACACAACCCAAAAGCAAAACAAAAGTTTTTCATCGCATGACGACTTTTGCACCACCTTGTAGATGAAAATAAATAACTAAATACTTGATTTTTTTAATCAGCTTTTTGGATTTGCTTTGACTGAAACTACTTAGAAAATAGAAAAACTCAAAAAAAAATGCTTGCAAGTAAAGAGTGTCTGGTGGCAAATTTATATTTTTAAATGGGATTATTTCAACAAGTAATAAACGTTGAGGAGGGAGGGTGCCGGCGTTGGAATTATCGATTGTGCGGATCTGTCAGTCACGATGTCGCAGTGGTCGAGTGAGCATCGCGCGTTCGCTGTGGAGACATTTTTTAATAGTAATGATTCTTATGTAATTGCTCGTTGACAATTTTGTTCAAAGTTCGGTATTCGGCGAATAAGTGATGGACCGAGTGTAAATTTAATTCGTTCGTGCGTGCAGAGATTGCGCGCAACTGCTTCGGCTATGAATGCCCCACGGCCAGGGCCCAGTCGATCTTCGAGGACTCCCGAAAACATTGATAGCAGTTTACGTGAAAATCCGCGACTTTCAATACGAAAAAGAGCAGCCTCACTGGAACTTCCAAAAGCGATTATTCATGAAATTTTAAAAAACGATCTGGATGACATTCTCTTTAAAAAATAAAATCCGCATATATCCATTCTATCGTTCAATGCTCTTAATAAAACTTTGTGTCAATTATTACGTATTTTATTTAAGTTGGAAAATATAAATCTGCTACCAGACACCCTGTACAAAATATTTTTGAAGATTTTTTCGTGCTCGTAAGTTAAAGAAAACCAATGGCGTACACATATGTGTATACATTAGAGCGTACCACTTTACGCCACAAATATTTAAAAAAAAATTTCTGTAGATGTTAACCGATGGTTAACGACATATCGAAGTAGAACAAATAAACATGAAACCAAACCTTTAGGCTTAAAACGTAATATATAAATTGTTGAAACATAATTAATTAAAATTTACAACATTTTATTTCACCTTAGCTTTTTTAATTCTTTTTCTATAATTAAATTTAAAAATGCTTCTGTAGTGATTATCGAATGACTTCCTTAGGAAAACTGTGTTGTTTCTTTGTGAGCTTTCATTTCTTGAAATTATGGCGGTTCATTAAAGCAGTAGAAACGTAGAAACAGATATCTGAATACTACAACGTGAGACTTGAAGTCAATGGCCATTGATGCAGAATATTGGGCTTGTCGAGACAAAAATATTGATATATCATTCTTTAAGATCCGACTGCAAATCCCGAATATATGAAGAAAAGATTTAAAAGACAAACACTACCTTCGGCAAAAAAAAAATTCATTATTTCCAAATTGCCGTCCAAAAATACTTTAAATTATGGGGTATACATGGAATTTGTTTTTTTTTAGGTACGGGGCCTCAAAGTATTAATAAAACTATATATTAGTCTAAATTATAAATTTTCTACATGATCTGCAGCACTGTGCGTTTTACTTTTGCACAAATATGGTCATGAGAATATAACTATACAAATTATTTTGATGGCGATGATTGAAGTCAATAATAACAATCATACCTCAAAGGACTTGTGGCACAACACAACATTGATGTCAAAAATAAATTCCTGCAGTACGTAATTTAAATTTTTAAAAGACAAGTTAAAAATTACATAAAACTACAATAACAACTTTATAGATGTGGAAACCAAAATGACAGACCATATTGAAATCAATTTGGAAATATAAATTACAATAGTCGTAGCAGAAAAACATTAAAAATTAATACTTTATTGATACATTGATGGCCTAACACAGCTAACAAGTAAACGAGCTAAAAGCAAAATATTCTATGCAATAAAATGCCTGTTATTTTTTATATGGAGAACAGCAAGCGTTTCATACGTTTCTCTAGCACCAGCACACACATATGTTTGCACGAGTATAAACATTTATGGTACTTGTTGAAAATAGTTACGATACGTTGCACTACATATTGTGGCTCTATTTGTTATTGTCTATTTTTAATGTTTTATTTTTGAAGCTTTTTTTTTTAATTTGTTGCAATAAAAGGTTTTAAGGAGTTTTTTTTTTCAATATCTGCATGGTTGAGATATAAAGAAATAACGAGTATGAAAGGAACATTATAGACCAGAAGTAAATTACGATTTCGCAGAATTATTTGTCTTTTCACAGCGACAAAGGCTTCGTAACTTGTTGCGATCTTTCGAAATTGAATTTTCCAAATAGTAAATTCCCTTGATACTTTATGTTCTCATAAGCGCTTTTAGCAACATCCGTTCATTAAAATTTTGTCTGCATTCATTAATATTTTAATCCCTTTTAAGATATTTCTTATTCGCAAAATAAAAGTAATATTGAAGCGTACCAAAGCGAAGGATAACTTTCTGTAGTATTTAAGCTAAAGAAATTCATACAATTAAACAAGTTGATTATTTATTTTATTTTTTTTTGTTAATACAGTAGAACCTAAACAAAATTAATACGAGAACATGTTCAGAATACGGTTTCCATTGATATCGGAGGCGCTGCAACACTGCTATTAAACAAGAAACGTACAAAAGCAGTATTGTAACCATAATGTAGGTTTCTTCTGTCTAACCCATCATCACCTGTAATCTCCATCACTATTCGTTTCTTAGAAGTTAACACCTCATTAACCTCATAAATTTTAAATTTATACATTTCATATATATATATATATCGTTGGTTAATTTTCGACTTTATTACAGTTTGAACTAAAATAAATTTTTGATATTAAAACAATCGATTTGTGAAAAGCAAGTATTATCTTTTATATAAGTATTATATTTTATATTTTAAAGAGTAAAGAATAAAATCAGTATTTGGATCAAAAGTCATAAGTCGAGATATGAATCTTCACAAGACGCTGAATTTTAGTTTGAGAGATATCGCACAAAATGTAATCAACTTATCTCGACTTGTTGTTGATTTATTTAGTCAATTTGATTTTAATAGAAAGTAAAAATACAGAAAAGTTAGGTTAGTTATACTAAATTTACAAAGTATATTAAAAGCCAAACAGCAACTTAAAAAAAGATGAAGCAAAAAAAAGAAAAACAAAAAAATGGGTGTCCCGAAAATTTTTTAAATTTCACTTATGATGTGTAGCAATATTTTACATTAAAAAATTGACAGATTATGAATTAATATTAAACGAATCTGCTGGCATAAGATTTTTAAGAAATTCATCTCTAGTGAACTTAATTTACCCCCTAAAAATTAACTCTTAAAATTTTGTTTTGTGCCAAAACGCATAATGAAAATATTTTTTTTTTATTTAATGTTATGTTTGGATTACATATGAAATTTCTGATTAAAAAAGCGGCTTAAGTTCTTTACGAAATTATAGTAATTACCGTGAAATAAACGGGTAAAACGTTTCAACAGCAAAATACTAAACTTTCCGGCGAAACAGGACAGGACGAACTGAACTACACCTTTGTTTCAAATGTTACTCGTATTCACCTTTGAATGCCCCATCTACTTTACACACACGAAATGCTGCAAAATTAAAACCATTTGCCTTATAAAATGAAAGAAAAAAATTATTAAAATTTTTATTATGTGTCATAAATAAGATGTAAAATATGCTCATATTTCTAAAAAGACATAAATACAAATACACATACATACATACATACATATGTATGTTGAATGGTTACTGGCGGAATGTTAATTTTAAAACAAATAAAAAAAATTAAACCTACAAGAATAAAAAAAAGGAAATAAAACACAAAAATTCCCTTTTCAACTGGAATACATACCGTACTTAAAAAAGGCAAAACCACAAAGTAAGCCAACATAGAAATGTTTACTACCATGGAAATGATATTGCAGAATGACACAAAAACATCGAATGAGACGAGAGGAAATAACGATAAATAAAAAGATACGAAAACCTTCGTATAGAGAGACAACTACATTTAGATGCTTATCGATACCAAGCAACTCAAAAAGGCAGACGCTTGACTGAGATTGTCAGCTGCATACGAAATTATTGAACAAGTTTGATGGCATGACTGTAGCATGTGCATATTAAATACTTTATTTGAAAAACTGAAAAAAAAAAATTTAAATAAAAAAATAATAAACATACAATTATAACACACAATCAAACGTAACCAAAAACTAACTAGAAAATACAAGTATAGTTTACTATGATTTCATAAAAACATTTAGGAATTTCACATAATGTAATCAAAGCTGAAAAAAGTATATGTATGCACTCCTGTCTGACTAACTGCAGGTACATACATGTGCAGTACATATGCGTGCAAGCACGTTCTGACATTCTGTTTTCAGTTTTGTGTTTTTCTCGTTCACGCAGTCTTCAACTGAAAGTAAAATTACTGCAGGAACTGCTGCAGGAATAGACAAACTTCTGAATTATAGGTGAGAAAAGTAATGCATATATTATATTTGAATATTTAAAATTGCCCAGAGTTGACCGGAACTCTAATCCGATTATGTCCAAGGCGAATTCAGAAAAGGTGAACTTACTAGACCAGCTGATCACTGTTTGATTTCAAAATTGTATGAATTATTTTGACAACGTATAATATTTTTTGTGGTTGTTTTTTGTTGGTTGTTAATTCGCCTTGATTGTGTCAAATGAAGACATATTTTAAAGGTTTGGCGAAGACATTTATTTAATGATTTAAAAATTAGTATTGAAAAAGAAACACCCCCAAAATGTGCAGAAAAAAATTGTAAACTGCAAGTTCAGAATGTTTAAGTGCTTCGCTCGATTCCCTTCAGGAAAATTCGATGCTAAAGATGCACATTGCTCTGCTGGCCAGTCGCTGCGAAAGCAGATGAAGCTTTACAGCTGATGAAATAATATTGACAAGCAAATTGTAAGGATATAGTCGAAACTGTCAACAGTTGACATCATTTAAAAATCAGAAATGAGAAGAAAGTTTTTTCGTTGCTCTATTGATAATATAATGGGATGTGTTCTGATTAATTCAGAGAACAAAATACAGAGAAACGCGATCATTCGCACGCACAACGGGATCATCTTTAAGAGCGCATGCATTTGTGAACGATTTGGCAGCGACTCGTACTACGCATTAGAGAGAAATTCCTTTTTAGGGCCGAACAGCTACTATGTGGAATAGACTACCCGCAGAAGTCTTTCCGGGCACTTTTGATTTGGGAGGTTTCAAATCGAATGTCAATAAACATCACTCCCTCTTCCCTTTCTCCCAAGAAAAAAAAATATACCCAGCAAAAGAAAGTGAGTGCGTTTACTATGAATTGTTATTTTCATGACTTCTTTTGCTCGGTATATGTATTTCGATGCCACTATCGCTAAGAAATTTTATTAAGAGGGTGGCGGTGGCATGATGGATGGTAGTCTGCACGTTGACTACGAATCCAAAAACAGACCTGGGTTTCTCAGTTTCAGACTAAAATTTTAAAATAAAAATAAACATCTCGCATTTTTCTGATGTGCATTAGTGTGTATTTGTGTGTCAGTTGTTGTCGGAAGGTTTCAGTGGCGAAGGCATAGTCACTGGTCACTGAACAATACCGGCTTCAGCTGATAGCAATCCACAATCGCATCAGAACGCCCTCCTTCGTTGGTATTGTGTAGCACCGGTGAAGTAAAACAATAATAAAAATGGCTACTAAACCGAATCTTCAGCACTGCTGCGAGTATAAACAAAGAACGTGCGAAAGCAGAGCTGAAAAAATAAATAATTAAGCTTCACCTCCTGTCATTTCTCCTACTTTCACTTTTAACCGGCGAGCAGTGACCTTAACCAAGCACATTTTTGATTGATAGAAAATTAAACACTATGAGCTTCTAGAATTTTGCGCAACAATAAATTTTTATCTTTACTGATGCACCAATCGAGCCTTTGAATGGAGCAATAAATTATGTGAGAACAAAATCTGTTAGTAGATTATTAGTTGTGTTCAATCATAATGTGGCCCTTACACGTAGCCACCGGTCGTACCAAAGGGTTGAATAAACCAGTTGATAGGTCATGCACACGCTTCAATTTTTCAAGCAACTTTTCATTAAACTTTATTAAGAAATTATTTTTATAGCGTCAACATCACGTCGAAGAAAGGTACGCATTTTTGATCATTTTGTTAAGTCGTTCACGGCTACTTCTTCCGGCATGTCTTTTTCTTTTTTTCACAAATAAGGTTTATAAAACGTTCAAATGAAAATGAAAAACTAAAGAAAAAATCGCTATCACACGTACCAATTTGATAGCGAAATTGAATTCAAAATTATTTTCTTTTTATTTTTTATTGAACCGCTGACCAACCGTTGGTCTAACACACCTCTAAGGTAACAATCGGTTATACAAATTTTATAGGGGCCGTATAACAATTTTACATTTGTTATGACCTGTAAAAAAATTTGTGGTCTTGGCTGGGAAATATCGATGGCTGCACTAGAAGTTTCACAATCGCATAAAAAAATTTTCTGATCCTAAATAATTGGCCAACTGAAGAGTTGCTGAAAATCCCTTAGTCGAGTGTTTCCCCGATAAAATATAGAATTTCTACAGCGATGGAATAATGAAGCTGGTAAAAAATTTATATATGTATATAGGTCAGATAAGAATTATTGATTCGTTAGAGTTTAAAAAATTTAATAAATATCTTTCGTACTTATGGAAGTGTGCCATGTTTTGTACAACCCTCACATTTCATGGCAACATTTAGAGTTTTTTCAAACTTTCTTTTAAAACTACACCCCATTACACATCCATATATATGTATGTATATTATTGTGCATTTGTATATGTCGTATAAAAAGCCAGCTATGTGTATATTTGTTTGTTGCTACTACCACTTTTGAAATTTTATATGATTCAAGTGTTTCAAGTATAATGAAATGCAAGTTTTATTGCTAGAAATTAAACTGTCAATCGTAAATGTTACTAATTATGACATTTGCTGCTACTTTTATGACAGGCCGTCATTTTTGTATAAAAACTAAAAAAAAAAATATTAACAAATAGAGCAACAACTTGAACAACTCCAAAAAACATTTTAAAAGATTAAAAAGCAATGGGTTTACCTTTTTTTTCTAAAATGTAGAGCTGCATATCTGCAAATATTTTTAGCATGGCTGCAATATGCATTTGTAAATAACAACATAAATATATGGATATATGTATGTAGAGGAAAAATAAGCTTTGATTGCGATAAATATGTGCTATATTCTTAGCAGGCTATACACCGTTCACTGAATTAGTTAACGCATTGACTGTAAACGTTACCTGTAAACAGGTTCGAGGTCTCCAGTCACCAACAATTTTTTGTAGATACATTAGAGTTTGTTCAATACTTGAGCATCGGAGAAAAAAGTTTATTAATAATATGGCTTCAAATTTTAAAATTCACTAATGCAAAGATAAGAAGTAAGTTTTATATGTAGATAATTCACGTGCTTACAACAACATAAAAAAGCATATGGAAGCATTCAGTGATCTGGACTTGTCTTTACATTCAACTATTCGCTAGTTAAGCAGACTTAGAACTTTCTTATATAAATAAAATATATAATAAAAATAAACAAATCCTATTTTAAAAATCTACTCAAACTTTACCGCGCAAGATAGTGAATTGCTGCTGAAATTGGTTCGGGAAAACCAAAATATTATCGAAAATAAAAAAATTGATAGTATTACATGTATGTATATATTATATTATGATAGATGATATCATAACAGAAATACTAATAATAATTTACTAATCAACTGTCTAACTATTTGTTAACTAATGACATTTTATTAGATAACTAATAACTATGAATTTGGGCATTAATAAAATATTCAGTTTCTGATGAATTTGAAAACAATTGCTTTTTCATAAATATCATAAATAGTAAGATTTCTGATTTCTGATACCGTGTAAAAACGGCTCCAAAGTAGAAAAATTACAACAAAAAAAAAAAAAGAAAAAAATATATTTGGTGAAAAAACTCGCACATATATCCGAAATTCTGTTAAGCAAAATATATACTATTTGGAAAGTCTAAGTCTCTTTTTCTTAAATTTGTTTAAAAATTTCAAAGCAGTTGATATTTAACTGAGTTACAGGCTGATAAGTTTTTTTTTTTTAATTAATAAGTTTTTTTAAAATTTTGAAAACAGATTCTTATTATTTTTGGTCACACAATGTAAATCAACGTTCATATGAGTCTCCAACTAATATTGAGCCTCATGCATAAAACGTGAGCTTTTTTTAGTAAAAGGTGCTTGTCGTATGCATAATAAAATTTGATGTATTTGCTTTTACTCACTGCTCACGTTTGATCTCGTCTTGCTCAGTTTGAACTAAGTTAGATGAGCTTGTGCTCATTTTCATATGCATAAAAACAAGCTTTTGCTTTCTTTTGTGAGCTTTTGCTCAAATTTTGTTGAGCATGCCTTATAGTTGACTCGCGTACACTAAAAAGGAATCATGGCTGAATATTTTGTGCCACAAAGAAATACAAAATGTTATCAACAGCGTAAAACAAATTTTCCAAGTGACATGTTTGCACTTCAATGACAATAAGACGTTTGATCTATCTTTGCTTAAGGAATTGCAATTGGTTTGAACTCATTTTTATGCATACGAAATTGAGCAAAAGCTGTTGCTGTTAAATCGAACTCGACTTACGAGCAATTGCTCACCTGCCTTAACTCAGCGCTTTTACTCGTTTTTATGCATGAGACCCATTGCATATCTAAAATATTAGAAATTTTCATTAAAAAAAAACTTCAAAAGTACTTCTTCGATTTTAACAAAGCATTTTCATGCGAACCTTTATTGTATACTTTATGAATTTTAATATTTTTTATTTGTACTCCATATAATCAAGAAAAATATGGACACAACTTTGTTAGCAGTCTATTTAAAAAGCAGGTTAAATTAGATTTTTTTTTCTTATCGCAAATAAAATTAGACGTTATTTGCAGAGCTGATTTAACAAAAAATATTTGTAAATATTACAACTGAATTACATTTAAATTCCATACGCATTTTTTCACGTAAACTTCGATTTTATTAGATATGTTTTCCACATTTATTACCTAATTTTAATAAATGTTTGTCCGTTTTCGCATATATTTTTGCAAAGCGAAAGCACATGCTACTATGAATTTTAGAGCACAAAAGTTTAATCTTCAGTAGCCCCATGGAATATGTTAAAAGTACTTTTAGTCACGGAAATTATATAAATTTTCTATAACACTGAAGCATAGTCTCTGCTATGAACATGTCAATTTAATAGTACATATCTACCGCAGACTAATCTACTGATTGCATTGCAATTTTAATTTTTATATTTTAATAGACCTGTACATCTGCAAACAAAAATTTGCGCTTCTTATTATATTAAAAGAAATCCCACGATAAAACAACAAAATGTCAATCATTTAAAAATCATTCGCATTTTGTAACAAGTGCCAGACACACTTTAATAATTATATTCTACTCCCACAAACATTTAGTTTTCTCTTGTTTTCTTTGATGTGATATTTTCTTTACTTATTTGTAGTTCGACATTTAAGTAACAATAGCGGCTTAAATTAAATCATATTGTGGCAATGCAGATACAAACAAGCACGAGATAAACAGTAGAACAAAATCCTCATGCCAATGAAATCCATTTACACATGCCTAGTGTTAACAGCACAATCCTCTACTTAATATTTTATTCATTCACGTACGTAGTATGCATGTCATTGTATTTGTCGTATTTGCTTCTTTGGTTTCTCTACGGTTAGGGTTATAGCCAGTGCTGCGCACTTAGAGATTTTACAGGTAAATATTGCGTTTTTACAGGGACAATCTCCCAGCTGTAGGGATTTCACAATTATTTTTGTAAAAAACTGTAAGTGAAATTCTTTCGTATGTAATATTATTATTATTATTAGACCAGGAAGCACCGCGACTAAGAAGTTCTATTGTGCAAAGCCTCTTATATAAAGTTTCGAAGGAATCCAAACACTATTGGAGATCTGGTGTTCCACAGCATGTGTGAAAGCACCACAATTTCAGCCAGAAGGTGTAAAATCTGTCTGCTGAGTGCAGGACAGTTGCACAGAACGTGTCCGAAGCTCTGAGTGTCACTTTCACAAAATCGACAGACATTGGTCGGTCGGAGAGACCACAATGCCAATCGATTCAGTTCGCTCTATTCAGCGAAAGCAGCCTATTTGAGATTGACTTATTCGGGATCATGAATCGTTTGTCCTAACGTAGGGCGGAAGTATTATTCCCGTGAGCAGCGAATTCCCTTTCTTCCCAGTTTCCAAGCATTTTATTTCTGTGTAAGTCCACAGAATAACTAGGGGCAAATTTGCTCCTCCTTTTGCCAGATAGTCCGCCAGTTCCTTACCCGCATAACCCTCATATCCATGACGCCTGCCCAATGAAACGGCGTTAAAGTTCCTCAATTCATTGAGAAAGTTCAGACATTTACACACCACCCTTGATCCTACGAAGGTACTCGCATACACATGTTCCGATGACATGTATTTCCACCTGGAAAACTGTTGGCTATACACCCATTGGGATCGATATCCTGAATGGGTCCCATTGATTCCCGCCCCTGTTCTACCATTCTCCAGATTGGACCTATCGGTATATCATACCTGAGATACCGGATTAAAGTTGATAGAGTTGCTTCTCGATAAAATGTTGAAATATTTCATTTATAAGTGTGAAGGCCCGTATAAGATCTATAACATTGAACCACGTCAAAGATTCGATAAGATGATAAAAACTAATATAAAGCGGAGGGATTCACATTTCACACAAATATCTTAAACTGAATTGTATATAATTCATTTTGGAACCAGAATTTCAGGCCCGCAGTTCAGTCAGAAGGTTGCTTTTGAAAATTGATCGACCGAAGAGATGGCATAAAAAATAGTTGTACACGCAAGTTTATGATTTTCTAGCGGAAAACTGTTGGAAAAAGTTGACAACATTGGTTACAGTCATCCTTGGGCAATGAGAAAAAAATCATTATAAACCAAAAAAAAAAAAATAATAACAATGGTGCTGCATGCAACAACAAGAGAAATCATTTACTTGATGTATGTGTGGCAAGTGTACATGTTGACGCATACCCATTCATTCAATATCTTACAACAGTAAACGAAGTGTATTTTTGCAGCAAGTAGATGAATTTAGCCTGGGCACACGCCGTCATAATTCACACATTGTTGTGGGAATATTGCTAGACTTTTGTTGTGCTGCTTGTTTCATCCATGGCTTATAAATAATTTTTATTTTTAATATGAATGATGTGATTATTTTAGTCTCCGTTTAAGAGCAACTAAAATTATTTAAGAGCCGCTACAACACTAAAGAGAATAAGTTGCGAGAGCATTTAGAGTGAAAAGAGTTTGGTAGAGAGAAAAGCAGTTTTCGAACTGCTTAACAGTAAGCACACAATAAATATTTGCAAAACGTACATATTGACCTATTAATAAAAATATAAAATCTTTCGTAATCGTTTCTATGTTACTCGTATGTCTGCAAAAAAATGCTCAAAAAGTTTATCGAGTTTCGAATTAAGCATTTTTGGTGGAATCACTTCCCAACTGGATTATCAAATTAATGATTTTAACAAGGCGTGGTTAAGCTATATGTAGATTTTGTTGGTGCCTAGTAAGTAAATTAAAACATTGCATTTTAATTATAATATTAGCTCTGTGCTTTCAAATTAAAATTTTTTAAAGAGACAATTAAAATGATTGATATATCATAATTATTTTTTATACAACATGAGAGCTGGCGGGTTGTCGCGCTAGAACCGCCGCATTCGTCGGACCGTCGGTTTCTTCGGTTCCTACTGGACTCTTCCCACTCTGTCGTACCGTCGTCCAATGTTGCCACTCTTATTGACCTATCCTATTATAATCTATCCGCTTCTCTCCTTCCTAACAAGTATCACAATGGGACCATGATGATTTGGACCCAAGTAGGCTGGGCTCTTTATTTTCACCAGCGACCTGCCTATCTAACATAACCTTGACAAAATGACAAAAATCAAATTTCTTCTTGAAATAAGCAAACATTCCATTAATGTTTTATAGTTTTGTGCATAACAATATTTAAAATTTCTTGCAATTATAAGTCTACGCCAATAATAATATAAATAAAAATTAAAAAATTTATATTGTGTTCAAAATATAGAATAATAAATATTCGCATTGTACGAAGCTATATCGCATTTTTGATATATTCATACTGTGAAAAATAAGCCTATGCATATTTTTAAAGTTTCTCAAAAACAAAATTAATTTTTGATAAACTTTGCATAATATTTTATTATGCAGGTTGAGAGCCCCTTTTAAGAATTGCTTTTAAGTCAGTCCTTTTCATTCATATGCATTTTCCTATATAGTAATTTGTTCAAAAATGGCTAACGAAACTAAAAAAGACTTTAGTGCTGCTATGTTGAGAGATAACAAAAATTGGGTATCATTCGATGAAACTATTGGATCTGATCATCGCTTAGTATCTAATTTGGAACATTGGATTAAATAGAATTATTATTTTGAGTTTTTTCACGTGCAGATTTTCATGTTTGTTCACTTGCATGATTATTTTAAACATTTTTGTGCATATTTAAATTTATTTTTTATATTTAATTTATTCATAATATAATGTAATAATATAAGCCTTCATGTGGCCAAAAAATATTACAAAGGATTTGAATCAATACGCATAGCGTAAAATGTATAATAGTAACTTCATAGTATTGATATAAAAAATTATTTGCTAAATAGTATTGAAAGAATAGTAATAATAGTACGGCATCAACTCTCAACAACGCTTGAAAAATATAATTATAGAGAAGTAAAAAGGAATCAGTACCAACCTTGCGATGAACAAAAAATATATATATATATACATATGCAATTATCATTACATATTATTGGAATTATAGTATATATAGGAATTATAGTATTCAAACAGTTTCTTCTTGTATACCATCGAGGAAAAACAAAAAGTTCTCAAGGCATTAGGCAAACTATTCCATGATCGAACAATCCGTATCAAAAAAGATCATTCAAAGAGTGAATTATTAATCCTGGGCATAAGCACCTGCGTATTCCTAGAGGAAGAGTAAAACTTATACGACTTAACAAAATAGATGGAGTAACACAATAGTGTAGAACATTAATAGTAATCGCACAGCCATAAAGTCCTGGAATGAGGACTTCAGAAATTGAGAGACATGATCTCTTCTCCTAAGCCGGAAAACAAATCGTATTATCTTTTACACTTTATATGACCAAAACATATGCAATCACCAATTGTATTTGTACATGTAATAAAAGATCAGAGATACTTCTATTAACAAATCGCGCACAAGCAGTGTTGTTGCAAGACTACAGTCTACATTCGTATCTTAGTACCTGTATCTTTTTCTCTGCACAATCCTTTCTTAAATAGAATATAAACACGGTTAGTAGTCATCTGCATTGCCTCATAAAAGAAATTTAATAGACTTGGATTTGTGTCCCGATGATAATTTATTATTTTGTTTAAAACTTCTTCCAATAACTTGCGAATGGTTCGTGGGTTACTTTTCTTTATTTATATCTAAACTATTTCCAAAAATGTTAATTATGATAGTTTAGAGTATATACATATGTAGCAGTAGTAAGACTTCATATTGCATAGAATACAACATAGCAAATACACTGTTCATTATACTGTCTTAGCATCTACGGTAATATTAACACTAAGCTAACGGTATATCGTATTGTGTTAACAGTTTTATTTCGTTCGAGTTAACTAACATGTTATAAAATTCTTTACAGATCTGTAATCAGAGCTATTCTACATATCGATTACGTGCCCGCATTCACTTATGCATAAATCGAAAAAAAGGTATTCCAACAAAAAAAATCGAATCGAAAGAAAAAGAAAAAAAAACTTACATTTTTATTCCACTTGTATGAAATAGGAAAAAAAAAATTAATAATTTCCTAAACTTTTCATTAAAAAATTTAATTAAGTGCAAAAAATGGTATGTTTCTTTCGACATGCAACAAATTAAATACAACTTTAAAATTTCTGTACAAAATTACTTAAATAAATAAATTTAATAATAATATATCGATAATAATATATCGATAAAATGAAATGTTTGACAATTTTTCATAGTATGTATGTTTTTTAATAGACAATTTTTAAAATACAGAAAAACGAAGGAAGGAAAGAAATAGGAACATAAGTCTAAATATAAAAAAGTGAACTGAATTAATTTGCGCCTCGATGGGGATTTACTTTAAAAATTTCAAGTTTGCAATATTTTATAAAATCAAATTTATGATTTTTTAACATTCAATTCTTATGTGTTTGAAATTTAGCTTACCCAACAACGTTCTTACTTAACAGTCAACTAATATGTGTTTAACAGACCTCTTGTAGGATTTTTACATTTTTCACCATTCCCAAGTTTACTGTTATTCTCTCGTTGAGATGTAGTAAATAAAAAGCAAATCTTCTAAAAGTACAACTCTGTGAGAGTAGACCTGCGCGCGTATTTCAATGGAGTTATTTTTATTAGAAACTCTTCATTAAACCACCAAATACCAATGCACTAAGATTGAAAGCAGAAGAAGAAAAAAACAAAACATATCAAAAAGTAACAACAAAACAACACATAGCCCAACGAAAACGTTCATGCTGAGAGCTGCCCCAACATAATAAACGAAGCGATTTGAAAGAAATTCGGCAATTTAGTAGATACGCGAACTCAATACGGTAAACACGTTGAAGACGGATCTGAAAGGTGATTTATTTCAGATGTTTATTTTTTCGTTACATATTGAGTGTTAAAGACGTGCAAAAGTAAAACGAAAATATTTAAAAAAAAAATTATCTAAACAATAATAAAAATTATAGCGAAGCATGTAATGAATAACGGTAGTTGCGGTTGAAAAACTTGTGTACGATTGAAAAAGGAAGAAATAAACGTGTTAAAAACCCGTATCGGCTTTTTAATCAATATACGAGTGGTACAACGATTTTTGTTAAAAAAAAAAATATATATATATGTATATAAACAAAGATCTTTTGCATAAGCAAGAGCAAATAAAATTTTAAATTTTACTTAATTTATGTAGATATTTCAATACAAATAATGGCATGCCTTTCAATTAATTTAAAAAAAAGCTCACACATATAAAAAAAATATTTAAACAAAATTTAGAGATTTGGCTGGTTTTTTGTTTGTTTTTTTCATTTTCGATTTTGGACGATTGGATAACAATGAAAGAGGAGAAAAAACAGTATATTAAAAACCTATAAAATGTTTAATATTTCAAAAACCAATAGTTGTACTAAATTTGTTTACAACAACAAGAAAAGTGTTTGAAAAAAGGTGAATACTACAACTACTACTGTGAATTTTTTTTATACTTATTTAATAAATAACAAGTGAGCGTATATTCACAAACAAATAAGACGAGGTGGTATTGTTGATTCTATCAGATAAAACATAAATATGATATGGTCATAGAAGTATATGAAATTTACGAATTTGTGTTTAAACATAATGTGGTTTTCAAAATTTGCCCAACTTGAAAAAAAAAACTGTTGAAACATTTGTCATTGGTTTGGGATTGCCATTAAAGAAATACATTTGTTATGCATGATTTCTATTATTGAACTTTAAATGAATAAATAAATAGATGTCGCGTGTGAATAAAATATGTGTCATTAATAAGTGTTGTTGGGCCTTTGAGAATTTTGAGTCTAGCTCGCACTGTTTAATGTAGATATTAAGCACGTTGCTACTTACTATGCGAAGGAACAGATCGTTTTAAATCAGTCACAATAACAATGTTAATAACATCTTGGCCATATCACCAAAAATGTTGTCAGTGTCTTATTATGATTATTAGATTAAAATTCCACATATCGAGCCTTTGGTGCAATACCTTAGTAATTCAAAATTTGATTTTTTTGAGCTGGGTAAACAGAAATGATCTTTGGGGAAATATATATCTTAAGGAAAAAAGATTATGGTTCTATCTCTAACTGTTCAGATTCTACAGCTACAAATGTTTTTATTGCCTACAGCTATTTCCAACAATATTTATTTGCAATAATGAAATATTTCCTTTATAATAAGAAATTTACAAACAGAAAACATTACAAAACATGCCTCTTTATTTAAAAACTTGGAAAAAAAAACAACTTTAGTAAACGAAAATACTATCAAAAAAATGGCTCAAAATTTCAAATGCATTTTTCTCAGTTCACGATTTTTTGAGTTACGACGGTATTGCACCAAAGGCTCGAGTATATATAAATATATATACAAAATTTATATAGGAAGTAATTTAAAAGAAATTTCCATACATATTTCTATGTATATAAATTAATTTCAAAAATATGTGTATGAAATGTATTTATATTTCTATGGAAAATACATAAAAGTTAGCGCGGTATTCGTTAATTTGTTAAATTTTTCATCAAAAGCTTTTCTGCGTTTTAGTTTCGTAGTATTTTAATTAACATAATTTTATTTTATTATTATTAACATATTTTATTTATTGACCATTGTAGAAGAGTAGCTTCAGTCTAATATGATTAATTTTAGATGCTCACTATTCAAATGAAAAATGCTGTTTTTCATTAGATTTCCTATGAATAGAAAAATATATTACTTTTATTCTCCAAAAATGATTTACTGGAATTTTTAAATTGTCACAGATTTCAGCACAGATTAGCACTAATTTGAATGGTGACAGCATTGTCAGTCACCAATGTAGTCAACATTTCATTTCAATTTTAAAATTCTAAGAAAACCCATGAAATGACTAGAATAAAAATTTTTAAATTCAAAACTTCATTATTTCGGTATATTAAAAAAAAATGATAATAGAAAAAGAACAAATAAGTCAAATAACTTTAAAAATAAATTCCCAATTACATACTACATAAATAAAACAAAAATATTAACGTTAAACATTAGAAAAGTCAATCCTAAAATTATTGTTATAAATAATTAAATATTAAAATATCTATAAACCATGGCGGAAATGTCTAATGTAAATTGGGCTTTAACATCAAATTCCTATATATTTTGTAAACATCATAGCAAATAGATTATTCAAGGTTGTCAATACTGCCCCTCACAAAGTTAAAAATTGATTGATTACAAATTCTTTAAAATAAAATATGTACATATATGAATAGGAATTTTTAACAAAACGAATTAATGTCTATATTTTTATAAGAATATTTTAATTAAAATATTTATATTTCTGAAAATCTTCACTTGCCCTCACTCAGTCATTCAAATAATTCGTAAAAATAAAAGCTTCTGAAAACTTATTGCCTGCTCGTGATCTGTAGATATTGCAAAAAGTAGGAAAACACTCTGATTTGAAAAGTATGACGTGCATTAATGTCGATGATAATTATATTTCACAGCGGCATGCTGACAAACAGTATTTGCGCAGTGTAAAACGCCGCCAAAGTACAATACTAATCAAAATGGTTCTTTCTAGCTTAAAAATGATTACGTTTAATCAACAGCAGAGATGCTGCAAACACCAGAGTTGTAATACCATTAAGCCATACTTTTTCACTTCACCACCTCTCTCTTCTTCACTTTACCCATTTCTACAGGGAATAAACCACCAACTTCTTCATCATTATGGTTGGACATCGTAAGTTTCTTTGTAGTTTTTATGTTGGATAATTATAATGGCATTATACAATTATATTTATTTTTGAGCGATGGTCTTTTTTATGAAAAGTTTTTAACAATTATTTATTTTTCAATATTTCGCTACCAAATAGGTAATAGGTCAGGAAATAATAATTTGTATTAACAAAAATTTTTTTTTTTAATTTTTTTTTAATATTGTTTAATTGTAATATTTGTAAATGTAATAAGTGTTAAAAACTTTTCATAAAAAAGACCATCGCTCAAGAATAAATATAATTAAAAAATTGTAATAAAGCTCAAAATAAAAATAGAAGTGAGACTAATTGCATTATATAGTTCAAATGAATTATATTTTAATATTGCTACTCTAGTTTTACTATACTCAATTAATTATTAACTAATTGTGATAAAATATAATCGAAATACCATAAATCCACCCATTATATAGTAATTTTCAAATTAAATATTTCCTAAGTTAGGAAATTTTAAAATGTTATCACAAATACGTTTAAAAAGCAATGATCAGCAGCACTAATCTTCCACGCAGAGAAGATATTAATGTTTAAAAGCTGTCATTACGATGGAGGAGATCATAAAATTACTTAATTTAACAAACTATTTGATTAACTAAAAATTAACTCCTCCGCTTCAAACATTTGGTTTGCCTTCCAATATAATTCTGGAAATGGAATTATAATTGGTATATTAAAGCAGATGAAAATAAAAAGATTAGCGTAAAAACTAAATAAAACATTTTAATTGAAAATAACAGCATACAAATCTTTACTAGTGGTTTTGACTCATTGATCTACCGTTCAATTGCTTTCATATTATTTTTCGTCTTGCCCTTAACTGGGTAGTAAAATATTAGAAGTCATTCTTTAGGATTTTATTTTGAACTACTTCCGAAATATCTTTTTGACTTCTCAGGAAGTTATTATGAATAACATCTAGTGATTTTATTCTACTTAATTCGTATACATATATTTGTTTCTTTATACAGGGTGTTACAAAAGGAGCTATATGGTTTGAATTCTTTATAACATTTTTAATTATTATTTTTTATGAATAGAAAAAATCTACTGATAAAACTTAATTTAAATTCTAGAAGAAAGTTCTTAATGTTCGAATAAGCTACAGTTCCTACCAAATTATCCGTATACTACCCTTTAAAAATGTCTACTTTAAAGAATAACCACACAAGTATCGGAAATATTTAATTTTATTTTTATTATTATTTATTTATTTTTTTATGCTTATATCTTTTTTGCCACCACCAAATAGCTCCGTGTAAAATTTTATATTTTTAATACTGGTGTATCCTTCAGGCAGACAGGCAAAAAATATTTAAATTGCTGGTTCTGTAATGGAAGAACAATCATTTCTATTTGTTTCTGTTTAAAAATTTAAAGGAAAAGTCGTTGTGCTTTTCTTGCTCTATACACTTTCGCAACTTTTTTCATTTTGGAAGAGCAATTTGAATTTACAACTGAAGCTTTTGCTTTCAGTCCATTGAAAGAATATATTCCATTACAAAAAAGTGTTTATAATTTTTTTTTTTAACTTAAAAAAAAACAAATTGTTTTCATTAATTAAGGTATATTTCTAATTATAATACAAATCCGTTTAATTTTATTTTGTTCTTTTAGTTAATTAATTTTAATCGAAATAAAAAAAATAATTATGCTTCGAAACTGAGCTATAATTTTTGAAAATGAGTTTTCTCTAGGAACTCTCAAAGCCTGTAGGCGATATTTTTAGAATAATTAAAAAGTGGATCAGTAAGAAATTTTGAATATTTTTAGTATTATTTATTGACTGATTTTTATTTCTTCGGCATATAAGAATTTATAAATAAAATGGAATGTAGAAAAAATATTTAAAAGTACATTCCATGTAAAACTCCCTTGTAAACTTTTTTTGTGGAAATTTGGAATAAAAGTGTTTAAGAACTCGCTTTTATTGTCGCTACTTATGGCTCGATTATGAAAAGCAACCGAACTTCAGTTGCGTTGTGACGCGGCAACCAAACAATTGT
Source organism: Dexiosoma caninum (assembly GCA_963924685.1). Lineage (NCBI taxonomy): Eukaryota > Metazoa > Arthropoda > Insecta > Diptera > Tachinidae > Dexiosoma > Dexiosoma caninum. The sequence continues at coordinate 93,000,961 of OZ004725.1, forward strand.
GGTTGTTAGAAAATCACTAAAATGTACTGAAATTAGGCAACTGTAGTTAAGGCATTGTAAATCTGCCTTATCATTTTTAGCAACTGGCAACTGAACAACAGTTCGGTTGCTATCCATAATCGAGAGATTAGTTTTCATTGTATTTACATTCAATTTATCAATTTATGTAAAACAGGTACGCACTATATGTTTCTAAAACATGGTGACTTTTCGTCATGACTGTTTTGATATTTCATATGGCATTAAATTACGACATTCGTTATAAATTTCTACAGAATTTTGTTTAAGATTTCAAATAGAATCGAGTGATGCAAGTTACGCCAGATTATCTGGTTTCTTTTTTTAAATTTATAGACACTTACGATTATTTTTCCACAATTGTATAATTTTATAGTGAATTTTATTCTTTTCGGTACTAATCTGCTAATATAAAAAAAGTTTTAGTTGTGGCGGAATAGAAGTATGAAGAACTTCTCTATAACGTAGCACCGTAAAATTTCTACGTTATAGAGAAAATTCGTTATAGAGAAACTGCAGAAAATTTTGACTAAATTTTTTTTATGTTGAAAATATATTTATTAAGACAAAAAAAAATTGTTTTTACATGAACACATTAATTTTTTTTTTTATTAATACATACATATGTGACTAAATTGATGCAAAAAATCGATTGCTAAAAACTTCGCAATAGAGAGATTATTTAGTGTGAAAAATTCTATTTAGGTCTGAAAAAATTGTACGTTACAGAGAGAACTTCGCTATAGGGAAGTTCGTTATAGGGAGATCAAAATGTATGAAAATACTCACAAAAATGTTGTGTTCACGAATTTTGTTTGTTATAGAGAAGATTTCGTTATAGAGAAGTTCGCTGAGTAATCGTTTCTTTTTCCCTCGCCACCCTCGCCGAAAAGGCAGCAATCTTATTAATAAGCCTCCCAATTTATGAACACAGACTTCAATGCAAACTGAAAAGAAAATTGAATCAAATCGTGATGTTAAATAAAACTACCATGAAATTTTCAGCAGGTAATCATCTGCCGAAGTAAGTTTACCTAGTGGAATTAACCTTGAAATAGGTCTACCACTAATAGTTTTACTAACCAAACAAGATTAGTTAGAAATGTAATAATTAAAAATCAGTTAATAATTAATTAGTATCTCTATTTTATGTAGTTTTTTGATTAATTGCTTGATTGTTAGAATCGAAAATTAAGCCGCTTTTGTTAATCGATTAATCGTGTATTAATTAAGTGCGAGTCGATTATACAAAAACAAAAATGGAAATAAAAACCAATTCGTTTATATTTTCAATACGAATAAACTCTTTTTCCTTAACATCAATCACAATAATTCTAAGTAATCTACACCATATTTTTCCTACTAATATTATAAATATGAATGTTTATGTGTTTGGATGTTTGTTCCACTATACCATCTAAACCGCTAGACAGATTTTTATGAAAGTTGGTAGATTGATATTTTATGCTCCAGCTTAAAATATGGGATACTTTTCATGGGGTAAAAATGAATCAAAGATCCTGATAATAGTTTAAAAGTTATATAATGAATGTCGGCTATGTCGCGTCACGTTTACTAGAGATTGAGAAACTGTCATTGAGTAAGACCAACAGCTAGCAGAAGGTGGTTTGGAAAATATTGAAATTTTATTGACAAATCTATTGACAAAACCAAAAGTGGAAAGTATTCTAAATTATATAAAACAAGAAACACAACATAGCGGATGCCACAAAATGGCGGTCAAGTACTTCATTGGTTGTGGCGGTAGCGAAGCGATCCTTCGGCAATACTTCATGCCTGCCGATATATCGGTATCGGTGATATGTGATGGCAATATTTTACTGTCTTCTTCTTAAATTTTTTTAGTTTTTTTTTAACAAATAATTTAATTTTCAATATTAATATTTTGAATAATAGCTAATACAGGGTGGCCCAAAATGATCGATGGGGTTTGAGTTCATAGAGGCATTGTGTCCATCGCAGTGTGCGCTGTAGCTCCATGCTGTTGGAACCATACTTGCGGATGGTTTTCCAACATTGTCCAAAATCTAACACTAGTGATGGAAACGGCGACACCGTCTTCATTTTCGAAATAATATCGGCCAAGTATTCTTTCCGACGAAACACCGCACTAAACGTTACACTTAAGAGGGTGTAATTCTCGCTGTTGAACTACTCTTGGATTTTCCGTAGCCCGTTTTGCCTACTAATGAACCCATTCAATTGGAAATGTGCTTCGTCGCTCGCAATTATATTATGAATAAAATCATGATTTTCTTCTGAAATAAAGCTCAACGATTTTGGCATATTGTTCAATTCTGTGCCGTTCTATTTTAAATCCGCCAAGTCTTCTTTACAAAATACTGAAAACAAAAAAAAATGTATAATAAAAAAGTTATAAGGAATTGAAACACATTCTTCCCTTTAGGCCACCTTGTATAAATAATACATTAAAATGCAGGGCAAAAAATCATTGAGCGGCGTGATAGCTGAAGTAGTGTGCAAATTGACTACAAAACCAAAAAGGTCTGGTTTCTAGGCCAGTTTCAGACTAAGTTATAAAAACATTTCCCATTCTTTCTGATGCATATTAGTAAGGCTTTGTATCAGTTGTTATCGGAAGGTCTCAGTGGCGAAGGTATAGACACTACTCACTGAACAATACCGGCAGAACATAGCGCCCTCCTTCGTCGGTATTGTGTAGCACCAGCGAAATAAAATAATTACTAAAAATGTTATAAAAAAACGTGCAAAAACACAGTTGTAAAATAGTGCAGCTTCACCAGCCGTCATTTCCCTCACTGTCACTTTGCTCTAGTTCCAGAACAATGTATCGCATGTGTAGGAGTCTTCCGGAGTGCTGGTCAAGATAAAAAAAGACATTATTGATATCGTAGCTTTTAAGTCCAAGGGGTTTTACTTTGTCCCATAGTAGTGAAATTTTAGTTTTTGTTAATTTTACCATGATATCAAATTCAATTCGTTGTCTTTTAAATCCCATGAATATCCGTTTTAAAAATTAATTATCTCTTACACTGTAATTTTGTAGAGTAAAACATTTTCTCGACTTGAGTTTTGTTAATTTTAACTTAAATTTAAATTCAATATGCGTATCGGTATCGCAGATATTTCTCCTTCAGTATCGGTATCGTATCGGCAAAAAGACGAAACATTTTCTTTAGCATGCTTTTAAATATGTGTAATTGCATTCTTTCAAATACCTATCTATGTATATATTGTACAACATATATATTCTTTTGTTACGTATTTCTACAAATCTGACTAAATACTTGTTATTCTCAATTACTTTATACCTAATAATCACACCGTAGCTATCATAGTGGTTGCCTGTAATTCCAATTATAAATACAAGTCCTTCCGTTCTTGCTCTAAAAAATACAAACGTCTGACGTTTTTTTAAACCGTACTAAAATAATATGAAAACAAAAAAAAAAACGTCGTACACGTGTATGCTCCAAAGGATAAACAACTGTGTATGCAGAAATTCAGTTGACATATAAATATCCTTGCTATTAATCTAATACCAAAGCCCGCAACCCACCAAATTCTTTAGGCAGCGCCTATAGCCACGTTACTATGTCTACCTATTTATCTGTATCTACTTCTACCAAATCCAAAATAATTCTACATGTAAAAATATATTTTGTGTGGTTTTTTTTTTGTCATAAAGTACCATCCAAACGAACGAGCAAATTTAACCGCACAATATACAACTGGAAAAGTAGTAGAAAATAAAATAAAATGTGTGTTTTGTTTGTCATTTATTGTAGTTATTTTTCATGTTGAATGTGAGTTGGTTCAGTTATGCATATCATTTTTTTTTACTTTTTTTGTTTGGTTGGTTAACTGTTGGGCTGGTTGGCTGGATAGACGGATGGATGGATGGATGATGGTTTGGCTTATAACTTAAGTGAGTTTGGGTATTCCACAAACACTTGAATAACTTGATAACGCTCCATTCAACCACCTTTACGTTTGCCTCTTCTTGTGCACCTCATTCACGTGTAAGAACATATTTGTGTGTGGCAGCAATGAATATAGTGGGCTAAAGGCTTTTCATATTTGAACGCAACTAAAAATTTAAAAATATTTTAAATGGTTACATATATTTTGCCTCAAAACTTAGGGAATGAATTTTAAAAGTTGAAACCTTGGTTTTTGTTTCCCACAGCAACAAAAGGAACAATTCTCGTTAATGAATGTACACACCGAGGCAGATCTGATTTTATTTTAGCAGGAGTCTTGTTTAAAATTCAAGTCCTTGGAAACGAAAGCATGATACGGTGAGAGGACATGCCTTATTTGTTATATAAACAATCAGAGTATGTCCATTTTTGATTAAGTCATTTTAATTTTACCTCTAATTATGAAACGTTCCTGCGCCGTATCATGTGTTATTTTACAAAATTATTATTTTAATTAAAATAAAAGTGCAATATTTCTCGCAATAAAATCGAGATAATATAAGAAAATTCAAACGTATGTTGTTTACTTTTCTGCAAAAGTATATAATTTGCTGGAATATTCAATTATTTTATAAGACGTTTAAAAAATTGACTTTTGTATGGAAAATTATTTATTAAAGCTTTAATAAATCAAAAATACTTTTTATGAATGCAGCAGTTAGAGAATACATTTCGAATTGTTATTTGTTAATTTAAACCATTTTAAAACTTTATTTCATTTGAAAAAATTGTGTTATGAATTTTTCTTAATTTTATAGAAAATAAGCGCCATAAAATAACAAACTACAGCTCCAAAGAACTAGAAATATTTATTTTGAGTCTAGCAAATAGAGCTGAATATTTTACTACTTCTTTGATCACTTTATGATATTTTTCAGCAACATATATTTTTAAATAACATATACATGTCTATAAATTCCTCACAAATAAATTTAGCACATTTATTAAATTTGGTTGAAACAGACTTAAGCCTCAGTTAGTAAAAAACGTAACACGTTCGCGGCGATCAGCTGGCAAAATTGGCTGTAACATAAGTAATGCTCGTTGCTGTTTACTAAAATCGTATCGTTGAAATGGTCACGTAGAAAATCAACATAAAATAGATTTTTACGTTGCAAACGTCAACTTGGCAGTACTTACATATAAAACAAAAGACGCAACAGCTGACTGAATTGTTGAAAGTTTTACATTTTTAATAGCCGACACCTAAAGTTGAACGATACTGATAAGTCTAACGTTGGACGAGACGTTTTTATTAACTAGACCTTTAGCACGATCAAAATAAAAGGTACACTATTAGTACCGTGGGATCAACACGTATTAGTAAAGCGACATGTGCGTACGCTTTAACGATCTAATCGCAACTAATTTATGTTCTCTTTTTAAATGTATGAAGCTATAGAAAAAACAACTTCGCTTTGAACATGTTAAAGTACAAATTTTTCAATTTTAATTTCTCCTGGCCCCATGCTCCAAAATTAAGGTATTAACCTTGGCGTGGAAAGTTTGTAGGACTGTCTAATTCTTAAAGGTACGGTCACATATGGCAAATATATGCCCGAAAGAACGTAACCATTAAATTCTTCACACTTTTCTTATTATTTAAAAACAATATTGATTTGAAACCGGTATTTATCTTAATTAAAACACCTTCGGTTTTCGGTGAGGGTGGCGATGGCTGAAGCAGTCCGCACGTTGACTACAAAACCAAAACAGACTTCGGTTCAAGCCCAATTTCAAACCAAAATCATAAAAAAAAAATCTCGCATTTTTCCGATGTGCATTAGTGGCACTTTGTGTGTCAGTTGTTGTCGGCAGGTTTCAGTGCCGAAGGCATAGTCACTGGTCACTGAACAATACCGACTTTAGCTGATAGCAATCCACAATCACATCAGAACGCCCTCCTTTGTCAGTATTGTGTATTGTGGCGACTAAAACGAAGTTTTAACGTGCATAAGCAGAGCTGTCAAAAATAATTAATTAAGCTTCACCACATGCAATTTCTCTAACTATCCCTTTCCTATAGTTCGAGCACAATGCATCGCATGTGTAGCGATCTTCCCTTGAGTGCTGGTCCCAGGTAAAAAAAAAATTATTACTTCAATCCATTTTGACTTTTATATTCCATAAAATATTAGCTAATTACTTGACGAAAACAGTGGTAAATTGGGCAAATATTTGCGCCATATGTTGCCGCATCTTAAGCAACATATAAAATTAGTTTTTAGAAATTAAGTGTTGAAATAAAATGAAGGATTTAGTTTGTATATTAGCGTCACAGTTTATTTAAAATTTAAAAATTTTAAGTAATTGCATCAAATGAACGTTTTTAAAGGTAAAAGGAATGCTTTTAACATGCATTTTTAATGATAATAGCAAAAATAAATTATATTCATACCAAGAAAATAAAAACTGTCCTATTTACTAGTACAATAAAATATAAAAAAATTATTTTACTCAACTCAATGCTCTATTATAATCACTTTTAAAGTCATTTGCTAATTAAATTTATACATCTGTATTTTTTTCTCCATTACAGATATATCGTGAAAATACAACAAAATTCTGTGGAAATTTAATTTAATAAAAGCGTATAAAGCAAAAAAAACCAAGTATATCTATGTGAGAAAAATAAATATAAATTCAAAAAAGCCATATTAAAAATACTTCAAATGTTATAAAAAAAAACTAAAGTTAATTTAATTAAAAAACTAAATAAAATTAATGAAGTCTGCCAAAGTATAAGAGTACCAATATTACTTAGATAAAAACGTAATATAAAAAAATAAAAAATCTCATATCAAATAGAATTAAACACTATCAAAAACAGAACATTTTACAAACAAATTTTTAAAAAATTTAAAAACAGCATTAACTGACTCCATAAAAAGTAAAAAGTAATCACAAAACCAAATGTAAATAATTAAATTAAAGTAAACAACGTAAAAGCCCTTGAAGTAAAATATGTTAACATTGTCATACAAAACGCATACACAGGATTAAAAAAAAAAAAAACTAAAACTCAACGAATTCTGCAAATACATTAAAATTATATACAAATAAAGTGGAATAAAAAAATTGCAAACAAAATATAAATTCCCATTTCTACTGCCAATTATTTCATTAGTTAAAAAAAAAATTCAATTTCACTCTAATAGCTGCTTGCAAAGCGTACAACTAAAATTTAGCATCCAGCAGATACGAAAAGTTTAAAAAAAAAATCTTTCCTCGAAATTATAATGAAAATCTGTAACTGGTCGTGTGTTTTGCAGTACAAGTCACTTGTATTTGTAGCCTGAAAAAATAAATTCCATTTATACACATCTGTATGTGTTTCATTTTTTAATCGTGTCTGTTTGTTTTATAAGCCAGTTGCAAATTGTACTTAAATGTAAATGAGTTTTAACAGTGTGTTTCTGATAGCAACAATAGAACGGGGCGAGTGTACAATAATGATCAGCAGGCTGATGAATAAATACAATTTCTGTTAAATGCTGCTAACGAACCAACCATCGCCTCTACTACCATAAATACAGTTTATATGTTTGAACTGCTGAAACTCACAACAAAAATTCTAAATATTTGTCTTTTTCCATCAACGGCTGTCATTATGTTTAAAAACGTGTAGATGCCACAGAAGATACAAATGAAAGTATGTCCAACCAATGGCCACATTTTTTTGTTCATTAAATGAATGGAAATTGTGTAGTTTAAATCTTAAATAATTAAAAAATTCAAGTGACAAATTTTAAAAAGAAGACTCAGAAAAAAAATAAATTGAAAAGCGTATCTTTTTCTTTTGTTTTGTCGCTATAACGGCGCAATCAAAAAGTGCTGATTTGTCAATTTGGGCAATCGTTCTAAAGGCACACGTACGTACGTATGTTTTTTTAGAGCATTTTAGTGTCCGTCCTTAATGCCACGCCAGAGATTTAAAAATTAAAAACACCAACAAATAATTAAAAAGGTAAGTTAAATAGAAATTCATTTAAATTTCTTCTGTTTTTTATCTAGACTAAACAAAGTACATAGTTAATTTTTTTTTCGCAAAGAATTTGTAGTAGCAACATTTTATATTTTTTTTTACTATAAAATTTTAGATTATGTTGTTGTTGACTTTCTTTCATAAACCGTCAGCCAAATTAGAAAAGAAAATACCGTATTAAGTTCAGGATATGAGTGATCTTTACAAATTAGCAGCATCAGACGAAGATTCTTCAGATAGATAAGCAAACGCACAGACAATGGCCCATGAAAATGATACAGATTGCAAAACTTTGTGTTTTGTTTTATTTATTTTGCAATTTTTAAATATGTTAAATATCTGTTAAATATCAATGGCAGGCATGTGGTTTCAACAAGACGATGCTACATGTCAAACAACACGCAATACAATGAACGGGAGGTTGGTTTGCAATTAATCTCACTTTTCTGAGCGGATGACAATAGCCACACTTCTAGACTTGAAAACAACATTAAAGGTGTGATTGGTGCGATACCGGCAGAAATATTGGAAAAAGTATGCCACCTATATTTACATGAAATAATCTTTGAAATGTATAATGTAGGCATTCATCGGCCCAAATAAATATTGCATGGATTTTTCTGTGTTTTTTTCTATTTTCAAAACCCAAACGGTCTAATAAATCACCCTTTATTTTGGCCCTTCAATCTCAAAACAATAACAAACAAACTTTAAATATTGAAATAATTAATTACTTTAAGTTAAATTTACATAAAATATGCGTTTCATTACTTTTTAAATCTCGGATTTACTTCTGGCCTCCCTTAACTGACGTTTAACTTTAATTTCGTTTTAAAAAGTTGTCAAATTAACATTGATATTTTCAAGTTTTTGCCAATATGTTACACTCACCAGTTTTGACGTAAATAAACAAACTTTTTGTAAATGCAAATAAAATTTTTAAGCTATACATTCTTTAGGTTTTCTCTTAATTTATTCTTAATGGTTTTTCCTTGAAATATTCCTTTCCCTACCCCAGTCAACTTTGTTACGACTTTTTGGAATATTTTACTTTTTAATATATTTAAATATTAACCCAGACGAAACTTCATTAACTTGGAATATTATGTGCTTTTACTTTTTGGTTCATAAACATTTCTTTTTTTTCTAATTTAGAAGGCGTTTTTTTTTTATTTTCAAACACATTGTATATTATTAAAATTATTTTTAATAAGCAAAATGTAAAAATATTTTCTTTCTCAGCAAGAATTTGTATGCAGACATGAGAGAAAAAAAATACTAGTAGAAAACACATACTTTTAAACACATTTTAATTATAACGAAATCGATAATAAAATATAAAACAATACAATACTGATTGCTTCTGTTGATTGGAAAAGGGTTTGATAATTAGTTTTTAATTAAGGGTAGCCGAACCGGTCGCCTGGTTTCATTAGCGGTTTGAATGTTTCGCGTTATACTTAAGACTTGTTTTTAGCACCTTAAAATATATTCAGTCATTTCTGTTAAAGTAGATTTAGAAAATGAATTACATATGTAATTAATTATTTACTTTCAACTTAAGGGTGGCGATGGCTGAAAAAGTCTGCACGTTCACAGCAAAAACCACAAATTTCCTGGGTTCCAACCCCAGTTTCAGACTAAATCATAACAACATCTCTAATTTTTTCCGATTTGCATTTGTTTGGCTTTGTGTCAGTTGTTGTCGGAAGGTTTTAGTGGCGAAGGCATTATCACTGGTCACTGAACAGTACCGACTTCAACTGTAACCAATCGACAGGCACATCAGAACGCCCTACTTGGTCGGTATTGAGTAGCACCGGCGAAGTAAAATAATTACTAAATGTGGCTACTAAAAACGAAGCTTCAAAAATTTTAATACGAAAATTTAATCTGTAATACACCACACTATTATCTTTTCTTACCGGCCAGGTTTTTTCAATATTGAAAGCAACAGAAATTTTAATATATGTTGGTGACCATATAAATGTTTCAAATTTTTAACATTCCATAATTAACATTTATGAAATATTTATGAGACTTATATAAGTTCTTTCTGCCTAGAAGCAGTAATTAAAATTTTAAATTAAATAATAATTTATTACGTTATTAAATTTATACTGTTCTTATTTTACAAGCAAACAAGATCTACAATAATACAATATTTTATAATTCTATACGAAAAAAAAATAGAATCAAAAACAAACAAAATATGTAATTAAGGAAAAATAAGGAAATCTATTTCAGGGTTTTAAACTTGTACAATGGCTACAGGCAAGGCAAAACTTTCATTAATCGAATCATTAGCAAAAGGAATCATTTATTTTGGAAAAGAGACTTCATTAATGATAATTCAGTGTATAATGTTTGTAATTTGTTTAATACTCATTTGGCTGAGTAGTTAGCTTGTAGACTCTGCAGCCACATTATATCATGGGTGCAAGCCAGTCATGAACAATTTTTCTAACGTGCGTTAGAGTCTATGCTAATGTAAATAAATGCGCCCCGTCATTGCTGTTTGAGCAACGAATAGTGCTCCCGAAGTAAAAAAAAGTAGCGTAAATTAATATTTTGCTAATGTCATAATAATAATTTAACACTTTTTCAAGTATTGTTTATGTATAAAATTATAAAAGATATTTTAAATGTATATGTTAAACGGAAATGTTGTAGGGATTTTTTTAAATTTATATACTTTGTTAATGTTCTATGCAATGTTAAAATATTTTGAATTGTATACTTTACACATGTTATTTTTATAAAATATTAAAGTTTCACAAAAAATCAAGAAATATTTATTATAAAAATAATGTTAAAAAATAAGGATTAAAAAAATATATGAAAAATAGGTTTTTCACAATCAGAAATTAAAAAAAAGTACACGTCTAAATGTCTAAAAACAACTGAAACGAACGACGATACGGCTTTCAAACATGGCTAGAAAAGGCATTATCTTCAGCACAATAGAAAAAATTAAAATAAATAAATTTGCATTTTTTGACCATATCAAAAAAAAAAAACTAATTGAAAATTATGTAACGTTAACAAAACACCATTTAAAACAACCATTAGAAAACGATTCATATAAAAAAAAAATGTGAGTCCGATCACAGGGGAGATGTGTAAACATCTAGTAATGAAATATTTTATTGTTTTCCTTATTTTGCTTTGTTTTAGTAAATTTCTTATTAAAAGTGCAAAAAATCTTTTTAAAAGTTATTAATGTTTTTGTATTCATTTTATTTATTTATTTTTATTTGCCTACGATAACATAATGTACGACAATTAGTGAAAATTAGTAACTACTAATATTACTACTACTATTGCGCACTAGATGGTGTTAGTGTATTTCTATGTACCTCTTAAGTTTCTCTGTACTTCTTGTTGTCCGTATGATTACACTAATACACTCATACACAGCTCACACCGCGTTATCGTAAGTACAATCTTTCTAAAAAATTGTGATTGTATTGTGAAAAAAATTTTTACCCCCTAGCGTATAGATGTTTACACATCAAAAATGAGTGTTGAATGCTGTACTATCGATTTTTATAAAAAAAGAAAATTGATAATTATGGCGCTAACGGTTTTTTAATGACTCGATGTTATTGTTTTAAATATAAAAAAAAATTTATAAATACAATCGATAGTATATTAACTGAATTTGGGAATATCTATATACATATATGTACATATATATGATTCTAATTTAAAAATTGTGCTTGTATGATATTGTGCGTATGATATTGTCATAAAGTATTTTGTTATAAAAGAAAACTCAATGATTGAGGAGGAAAGCTAACGCTTACTTACCTGGTGTAAAAAAAATCTAAAAATAGAAATATGTGTGTAATAAAAAAAGTAAACTCATTGATTGTTATGTTTTTGTTTATAGATTTTTAGTTTTGTGTTCGGTATTCAACTTCAATTCTCGATTGATTAGTTGAATTTTGAACATAAGAATGTTGAATTTGTAGTCAGAAATTACGAAAAATCCACTGATGAACTAAGTAAGCATTAGCGAAATAGTAGCTTCTCTATTTTTGAGTTTGCTTTTTTAAAAAAATACTTTATGAGAATATCATAAAGTATGCAATAATTCATTTCATATATACATATTTATTTTTGGGAAAAAGCACAAATTTTAAATTAAAATCATATCTACAATCGAGAGTTTTATATTAGTTGGTCCATACTAACGCTAGTCCACTGCATGTAATTTATATTGTTTATTATTTTTAATGTCTCTGTCAAATCAACCATTTTTATAATTAATTAATTTATTTATTATTGGTTGGCACCAGTGATGTTAACTTTTATTAAATTTTATGTATAAATTTAAGAAATTACGGTATTTAAAACAAAATTGATATTCACTAATTGAATTGAAAATTTGATATTCAGTATGTTTTTCCGATTTGAAGTTATGGCCAGTCTAAAATTTATAATACTACAAAGAAAAAATTATCTATATATTTATTATGTTTTTTGTGCTGTGTGATGCCGCCTGTATTATGAAACCGAATCAAACGATCAGCTTTACGATGAACTTGCGTCCAAGTCTTTCTTTATATAAAAGCAAACGGGTGTTCAGGTTTTAACCATATTCGTTTAATTTTCCAATACTGAACGAGTTTTTTTTTAATATTATATACCATACGTTCAATTTATGCATTACTGAACGTGAGGGTAGATTTTTATACGGTGTGTTCAATTTCTAGATTACTTAACAGTTGTATTTTTAAGAACGTCACATTTTAAGATACATAGACAACTTTTCTGAATTTTACATTCGAGTGTTCAGCAAAGATTTAATTCGTTGATTCTAAACAATCAAACAAAACGTTAAGATCGCAGTAGAAAAGGTCGGTTTTTATTATGTTTTGTTTAGAAAATGTTTATTTTAGTCTAATACAAGCTGAATGTCGAGTAGTAAACAACAAAATACGCCTTCAAATATGGAATTGTTGAATGCGACTTCAAAGGGGCGTAGTAAATGTGTGTAGTAGCATTTAGCTTGACAATTACTGAACACTGCGTCAAGCTAATTTTGTTTTTGTGTAGATAAACTGCAAATACATTCAATTATTTTAAAGCATCATATGAAGATTAATAAAAATATATACATATGTACTGTTATTTTGAAAACGCTAGAACGTTGTTCTAGGAAATGGTACAAGATTCTTCTTGAAAAGATAAAAAAAATGCCAGATTTCAGGCTTTATTCTACAATCTTTACATAAACCATAAAAATCTAAGTATCCTAAATGAATTTTCTAAATTTATTTAGTAATTTCGGTTTTAGTATGCTACTCTGTATTGATGTTTACGATTTTCTCTTTTCTCGCCTTGACGGGAAAACAATAATCTGATTGATATTTTTTTAATACATTTGTTATCTTAGCAGAATCTAAATCTATTATTTATCCTATATAGAACTATATTTATTTACTACATATAATAAGAGTAAATTTAAATATTTATTAATTTATATTGTATTTGTGACCCTGTAAATCCCTGTAAAATATTTTAACTAGTGAAATGTTAACATCACTGAACGGTATTAATTAAACGAATACTTCAACAAAGAATTTATAAACAAATGACAATATCAAGAGATGCTTATCATCAATGTTCCTCTTCTGGTGAATTTTAATAATTAAAAACTATAGAAGAAATTCATATTTATAATATTTTACCTTTTTTTTCTACGAAATTCTCCCAAGCGCTTCAAAACATGTAAAGAAAAGAGAAAATCTTTAAATTGAATTTATTTAAAAGATATAAATCTATAGTGTAGGGGTCAGTTTCTAGCTTGAGGATTAAGCCAGTTTTTAGGATGTCTATCAAAGTTCGTTGAAGTTAAAGAAAATTTAAACTGTCTTTGCACCAGCAACTTGTTTTTCAGTGATAGTTTAAGAAATGTCTAATTAGGGTATATTACGATATTAAAATATATGGCAACATTAAACTTTTCTAAAAAAAAACCAAAGATCAGAAAGAAAACAAACAAAACAAAAACATTATTAAACAAATAGGCTGGCGTGTAAAATAAAGATTTTAACAAAAACACTTGTTTAATTTGTGCTTGTACTACGTATTGCATAACAAAACATAACCTTGTAAACTGCTCTAACTATAGTTTAAAGGGGCAAAGCAGCTCAGTTAAACTAATTTACAAGTAAAATAAACTGCATGTTAAAAACAGCATTTTAAATTGCAACGACGTTTAAACTATGTAAACATGGTCGAAATACATCCCAAAAACTGACTCTAAGACTTGATTAGTTAATCTTAGAACTGTACATAGGTACAGGGTTTTTTTTTTAAGATAATGTGATTAAAATAAAGTTAAACTTATGTGTTGAAGGCCTTGATTATCTAATTTTGTTGGAAAAATTTTTGTTTAAAATGACAGCCAACCCAGTAATAATAACGATATTTGTTATTTGACGAGAACAAAATATAATTTATAAAAAAGTGCGACGCGCTGTGGGTAACATATAAAAAAAAAATTTATTAAAAAAATCGCCATTATTTCGGCTGGTATATTCTTAGAACCAAACATAATACCTTTCTAAGAGCTATTATGCGTTCGAGGTAAGTTTCGGACTACGGCATAAAACAATTCGAATTTTTTCTGATGTGCCTCAGTATGTCTTTGTGTCAATTGTTGTCGGAAGGTTTCAGTTGGGGAGGCATAGCCACTGGTCAGTCAACAATACCGGCTACAGCTGATAGCAATCTACAGGCACATCAGAGCGCCCTCCTTAGTAGGTGTTATATAGCACCAGCGAAGTAAAATAATTACTAAAAATGGATCTTAATATAAAGATTCAGAACGACTTCTTGACATCAGAAGTGCTGCACCCTGCTATAAAAAAACCTTCAAACGCAGAATTGTAAAATAGTGAAGCTCCACCTCCTGTCATCTCTCTCACTATACCCTTGCTCCAGTTCCAGCACAATGCATCGCATGTGTAAGAGTTTTCCCCTGAGTGCAAACTGCTCGTTTTAAAAAATTACGCATTTTGTGGACGACATGAAAATATCATTAATCTCTATGTTGAAAACTGGCCATAAGAGTCACAATAACTAGACAGCCTCTAGCGTGCAAGCGATTATTTAATTTCTTTGTCCATTTGTTTTATATAATTTTTTTTTCCTTTTTTTATAAATCATAAATATCTTAACAGTCACGATTAAATCATTAAAACTCGCACTTCCTTAACCAACTGAAAAGCTCTAATAATTGTTGACTTTTTTAATGAGAACATTTGCTTGTGTGTTGAAAGTGTGACATTAATACCACAAAATATTGCTTCATCATATAATTCGATACCTACAAAAAAAAAAAAAATAATAAAAAATTAATAAATAAAAATAAACAAAAAAGAAAAAACTTGCACCAACGTAACTCTATGATGTACGTGTGTGTCACCATTTATTCTTTCAAGTATTTATTTAATGCTGATTTGAAGCGCTTTTCTCTGCATACGCTTTTTGTTGTATGAAAATCGTGTGGTTTTATTTTGTCTATTTTATTCACTATTGAAATGTATTTGGTATGTCATGGCAATACCCAATACAATTAAACAGACGTAGGCTGTTGTGTATCACTATATTTCATATCTGCTGTACATAAATAAATTTTAAAAATTTATATACATAAATAGAAATGAAAAGTTGCATTAGTGGTGTTATTAACATGTTGTTGCTTGGAGAGAAATTGTCTGCTAAACCCTGAATATAAATATGCATTCATTAAAATATTAAAAAGAAAAATTCCAGCTTTCGGTTTTTTTAACTCTGTTATCGTTTTATTTTGTTATAAATTTAACAGAAAAATATACAGTAGGCCATTTAAACAAAAATATTAATTAAATAATAATATTTTTAAATTCAAGTCTCAAATTCAAAGAAAAGAAAGATATGTCGATATGGTAGTAGTGGCAAGAACTTTTTCTATGTTCTACTGCATCATTTAAATTATGAGTAATGATGCTCTTGCAGTAGAGCCGCTATATCTACGAGTATATACGCACATATATATGTATTTATATGTATATATGTCTATAAATTATTGGTAATGTAAAAGATTGACAAATTTTAAATTGTACAGTACTTTGGAATTAAATTAGTTTTGGCCCAGAATTCATGGGATGTCTGCTACATATCCATTGCACCGAAACAATGAAATTGAACTGCATAGTTTTTTATATATTTTAAATTTTATATTTTTATTAAATAAATTCATTTAATCTACGGATAGAAGATTGTGGCTTGGAGCAGGATCCCACCAAAAATAAATAAATATGTGAGTTACACATCTTTAAACTAATTTATACAATGTTATATGTGACAAGGCTTTTTTGAAATTGTACCTTTACGTGGTGGAATCCATTTGCAAATGTTTGCAAGCATTCGTCAACCGTTTTCTTCTTCTGTCCAACTCCAATAAGCGTTCATCATCATCTGATGAATCGTCAAACCATAACTTTATCGTAGTCATATTTACATTTTGCTTAAGATACTGTTTGTTAAATAAATTTGCAAATAAGTAATAAATAGAATGATTTTGCAAAATAGGGACACTTATGTTCTTTTTTTTTAGCTTAAGAAATGTTTTTTTTAATAAAAAAAATTTTAAAAAAATCCCCAAAAGCACTATGCAAAATGAAAATTCGTTCTATAGACCACAGTCGAACATCGAACAGACTTCATTATAAGTACCGTTATGAACTTGAGTGGGATTCCAACAGAGCAATTTCTTTCTCGTTTATTTTAAAATTTAAAAAAATGTTTTCTATATGTTCACACTATCCAGAAAAAACTACATAACATAATCGCCGAATCAAAAGAAGCAGAAGAAGAAAAAGAAGCGTCAAATGGAATCTTTTCCGTAACAGGATCATTTCCACTAAAGAGCTGCGAAATTTCAATCAGACCTGCAATTGTTTATGGTAAGAGGTCAGGAGTTGTACAACAAAGTTTCGAAATGTAATATTATAAAGTAGGACTGATATATAAATAAATTTCCTATTAAAAGAATTTAAAGTGTGCCTGAAGAATGGTGCGATATCGACATATAGGTTACCACAGTTGACTATGTAGGAGTACTAAACTAAAAGAAAAAGAGATTGAGGTAATATAAGGGTAGCTGGTATTTATTAGACACTGATACCGAGTGTGGCAATGGTCGATGTAGTCTGCACGTTCACACTCATTAAAACATCTCGCATTTTTCTGAAGTGCATTTGTGTGTCTTTGTGTCAGTTGTTGCCGGAAGGTTTCTGCTCACTGAAGAGTACAGTCTTGAATTATATTCAATCTACAGGCACATCAGAACGCCCTCCTTCGTCGCTATTGTGTAGCGCCGGCGAAGTAAAACAATTAATAAAATAACTACTAGAAACGAAGCTTCAAAATTGAATGCGTCTCCTTGACATCAGAGACGCTACAACAGTGCTATAAAAAAATAAATAACGTGCAAAAAGCAGTGTTGTAAGTTAGTGAAACTTCACCTCCTATCATTTCTCCTAATATCCCTTTCCTATAGTTCCAGCACAAGGCATCGCATGTGTAGGGGTCATCTCCTTAGTACTGGTCCAAGATAAAAAAAAAACTTGTGCGCTTGCACTTAGACATTTCTGAAATATTTTGATAAGAACATTATTTCTAATTGCAGGCGTGTACAATTTAGCAGGCACTTGTATTTTGGCTTGTGTATGGCTCATTATCAATGAAAATGTCGATTTCGAATTTTTTGTAATTTAGGGCTTTTTTGCAATCATATGACGATATCCAAAAAGTCAAAAACTGAATTATGAATTACATTACAAAAGTTTTTCGATTTTAGAGGCAGTGCATACCAACTGTTTGCAAGTCAATTATATGTGTATTCTTTATTCAACAGTCAAGTTTTGCAGTTGAGCTAATATTTCTCTCATGGGATATTTTGATTTTATGCTTGTATTAATTTGTGCCTCTGCAAAGATGAATGATTACATTTGGAGGGTAATATATTATTATTTCTATATTTATTACATTATTAATACTCTCTGCTCCACTGTGTACTCGTATATGCATATGTACATAAGTAGGTAATAAACCCACATCTAGATTATGGTATTGGTATTGTTTGACGGCCTGACATTTGTCATACATATATACGAGTATATAAAAATACCAACTATGGTATATAAATTCCTTTAACACAAATAAAAAGTATAAAATCATTCAAAAATAAAAATCTCTTAGGATGATGTCAACAATAAATACTTTTAGCCATGTCACTATGTGAAAATGCTGCTGCTGTTCACAAACTTCATGAAAAAGACAAACTTTATGAAATTATTTCTGAGATACAGCCAAAGTGAAATGTGTTTCGAAAAGGAGAAGAAAAAAAATTTACGAAATATAACACGCATCCCTCTTAAGAAAAGAAAATAAACAATATACTGTACGCATATACTCGTACACATACCTTTAAAACATATGCGATACTTTCGTAAAAAAAACCACCACAAATTATATGCATATCTATACTTTAACTTCTGTGCCCACTCCACGCATGTGAGAAATAAAAAATAAACAAATATGTACATATATAAAAGACATAAAAAGAAACTTTAATGCCTTGATAAATGTTCCCACATTAAAGACACGTTTGTTTTGTTTAGCGTTGTTTTGTTTTGTTTTTCTTGTTCGCCATATACTTGAACAAACATTCTTATAGAAATATATCATAACTTAACATAACAAATTCAGACAAATTATTTAAAGTAATAAAGTAATTTTTACTTATTTGTTATTGGCAACAAAGTCTGAAGAAAAACATTCTTTAAATTTACTGGCAATTAGAAGCACAAACAGCCAAATACGCAAATGTGCTTCATAAGGTGGCTTATTGCCACCGAAATAAAACTAAAAAAAAATACGTGTGGAATAAATTACTTTGTGAAATGGTGCGTATGTACAAATGAAGATTTTTACTTAATTGTATATAAAATTTTCTAGAGAGAAAAATCATGTTGCCTATAGCGGTAATTATGTTTATTATATTGATAACAATCTTCACACATGGTAGCAGACAATTAAAAGTTTATTTTCCTTACAAACTGTTTTACTTTGACTGTTCTACTTACTGCTTTTCTGGTTTTTTGTTTTAACAAAAGTTCTACTCAATTTTGAGAAATCAAATATCAGCAGAACAGTTTCATTTGTAAAAAGTTTAATTGATTTTGTGTTCCTTTACGTATACGTATCATAAAAAGCATTGAAAATTCTTTATGACGTCTACGCTATGATGAACTTATATTCCAAACACAATATATTTTCTATAAATTTCAGCCAAAGTTTTTTTCCACTTTATTTAATATTTAAATTTTATATTCGTTTATTTACCATGGAAAGTTCCAGCAGAAAACAAACACGCCCTAATTATATACGATACATATGTTTAATAAAATATGTTATTATTTATTATTAGTATAAATAATATATGTATGTAAATAATTTCAATGAAAGCTACATAAACATAAAAAAAAAGTTACAAGGACGAAAAGTTTAGACATCGTACTTTCTTGTCGTAGAAATCAAATTTAAAACATACGATGGTTATTAAAACCTCCACTCATTTGGTACTATTTTAACATTTTTCCAAATGCGAATTCTAAATTGTGTATAAATATCAAATGGTCTTGAGGGAGCAGCTTATAATATACATGTAATGTTTGCTTGTTGCTATTAAATGTCATACAACAAGTAAATAGCGTTCATATTAACTATCGGATATATTCGCATATCGTATATCGCATAATATTAGCGATTGTGACTTGAACTCGCAATAGATGTAGATATTCTGTAAATCGCAATCGCAAGATTCTTGGCGCGTTCAAATCGCAAGAGTGTACTGAAGGGAACTATTTAGACTAAACCAAACTTTAAAGAAGCAATAAAATTATGAATAAATTAAATTAATAATGTTTTCATTTTATCTTACTCAAACGTATTAATGGTTTTCCATATAATTTTCTTACAAATATTGAATTTATAAAACGTTGTTTTGTTTTGTTAATTTTGTGTTTCTATTGCTGATCTTAGTGTTCTTCAAAAAATGTAATAAAAGAAGTAACCAGTTACTTATCCAATAATGCCAAATAAATGTATTACACTTTTGTAAAACGCACAATTTTATATTAAAAATTGTTAAAACATCAAATCACAAATTACAAGCAAAATGCCTGAGTTTGAGAACATGTAAAATCAAGTTTGACGATTTGCAACTCACATGCGATTTCGAAATAATGCGATTGCCAGAACATGCCTGTGTATGTACAAGTATGTGTATGTGTACATGTAATTTGACAGAAACAGTTTATATCTTAATAAAACAAATTAGTAATATTGGGGTCAAAAAAAGTACAATTTAAAAGTTCCCGTCCCCAGTACAAAATTAGTTTTATTAATTATCAGCCCGAACGAAGTTTTAACTTTTCAAAACGTTATGCCTACTGGTTGCATTAAAGAGCACAATAGCGTAGTGATACAATAATATAAGTTTTTTTTTTTTGGATTTCCTTTAAATTTTAATTTTTCTTTGATGTTCACCTGATGTTCTAAACGATTTTCCCTTATATTATTTAGATTTTTTTTTTAATTTAACTAATTAGGCTTCTGTTATAATACATTTTTTAGAATTGAAGATTTGTTATTAATTGAATTTTTAAATAAATAACATCGAACCATTAAAACCCCGTTAACGGCATAACAATCAATTTTCCTTTTTTCTTTTATAAAAATGGATAGTTTTTCTTCATATTTGTTTATTTAAATTTTTTTTTATTTTTATTTAAATCGTTTTTAATCGTTTTCTGATCGTTATTTGAAATGGGTTTTTGTTAACATTACATTAGTTTCTATTATTTTTTTTTTTTTTTATTGAGATGGTCATACTATACTATACCACCTACATGAAAATATAAATTTATTAATTTAATTGTTTTGTATTGTGCGGAAGATAATGCCATTTATAGCCATGTTTGCAGGCCATACCTACGCTGCTGAACATGATGTTTTTAATGTATGTATATAATTTTAAAAAATTATTTCACATGAAATTAACAGCTGTAATTCTGTCACTAATTTCGTTATATTCACCGAATTTCTGCAAGTAATTCTTGTCGTCTATTTCGTCGTGCTGTGCGAATTTTGTCATTCATTGCAATTATGTTTATGGCATTAATTTAAAAATTAATACATCTACTCAACACCAGAGACGCAGCACAATACTCGCAACATCAGAGTTGTGTAGTTTTTAATAACTTTTCCTATCAGTCGCCTCTTCTCCCTTTTCCCATTACCTTCCCATTGTTTGTAGGCATCTTAAATACTTCAGTTAATATTCTCTAAGTTTATGCGGCAACAGAACTGTTGACTGCAAATATTCGTAGAAGTAATTTTTGTGATTGAACATTTCGCTAAAAGTTAATCTTAATTGACGAAATCTTCAGAGTACCGAATTATCGAAAAGCATACAACTCTATCAGTTAGACTATAAATGTAAACCGTATGAAAAAAAAAACGGCAAAATGTTTAAAAAAAAAAATAAAGAAAAAACGGTGTTTAAAAAAACAAAAGTAGCAAAAAATGCTACAAGGCGAAAATTTTAATAAAAAACAGCGGCACTTATCAAACATTGTTGGCCGTATTGTATGTAAGTGCCACACAGTTAAGAAAATGACGCCAAACCGCACGTTATTTTAACGCACCCATTAAGACACAAACAGCCTTCCATACAACAGCCAGTTAGCTTGAGTTTCTGCTTCGACTCTAAATCAGCCGACTTTATGCATTTCATTTAATTTATAAAATTTAAACATAAAAGAATTTAAGTGAGTTTCGCTGCTTGTTTGATTGGTTAAGACGGTTTGCTCACATTTGGGGTTTTCATAATCATTAATATGAACATGCAGCATGCACAAATTTATACACACAAATATACACTCTTAACCAGCACAGCTCAGTTGAGTTGTGGTTTTTATGGTTTATTTAAAATGTAAGATACAAAAAAAAAAGTGTTGCTGACAAGCTTGAGGCTACAACTCTTATTCTGTGGATAATGTCAGACGAAAATGAAAAACATAACGAAAAGTTAAACAAAAAATTTTGGATTAAAAGTGTATAGAATTGAGAAGACAAGTCAAGATAATACTCCTATAAAAGTAATTTGCCGCTTGCTTCTACTGTTTATCTCTGCATTTCGTTTGTGTCAGCCACGTCAATCATTATCTATATGCTATAAAGTTGTCTAACAATTAATGCTAATACTTTTGTTTTTCTATTTTATTTTATAGTTTTATTATGCTTGTAGATTTAAGTCTTTAATGCGAATGCTTAAAGGCATTTAAACTATTCAAGTTGAGAAATTTTATTGCTGGTCTGAGGATTCTAAATTAATATGCGGTGAGTTTAAGCCTTTAAAAATAAACTACTGCCTGAACTTTTATTATTGGAATTACAATTTTTATGAATACGAGTATATGAGGTATGCATATATCTATATGAATTCATTACATTAATCGTAAGAAGGGCCGGTGTTAAAAATTGAGAGTGATAAAAGATTAAAAGAACCTTAAAAGATTTTCTTTTTATATGTCAACGGTGTTCAAACTTAAGGTATTTCATTAAGCGCTTCCTATCTTTAAATTTAAATGAAACAAAGTGTTTGTGAGGTATCATCGAGATTTTTTATTCATTTGAAAGTCTTATTGATGGCATTATGTGTGAAATATAACAACGTTCAAATATCTGCCAAATAGCAGGCTGAATTTGTTCGATGGCATGGATTATATTCAATTTGAGGACCGCTGTGGTTTGTGACTTATTCGCATACAACTGTGAATTAAGAAAACCCCACAAGAAAAAGTCTAACGGCATCAAAGCGCACGATATCGGTGGCCAGTTCACATCACCTCCAAGTGAGATGACCATCCCCTCGTTGTCTATAGCATTAAACACATTCGGCACAGCAAACTACCGACTTCAAGATGTCAAAAACAAAATGCACACGTTTATATGAGAACGATTATTTTGACGACAACAAGGCAACGCGGCTCCATATTCTTGTTCATGCTAATTTTGCCCTTGTACTCAAATTGAACTAATTTCTATTTTTGGTGGCTACAAAACAAAAACAGTGTTGAAAATATAAAAGAGAAAAGTGACTAAAATAACAACTTAAAATATGGAACAACTCTATTTTAGTGAAGCTGAGCCAAATGGGATAAAATTTTCGTACATGATATAAATAAATATGAAATATGAAAAAAAATTTAAATTGAGGGTGGCGATGGCTGAAGTAGTCTGCACGTTGACTACAAAACCAAAACAGACCTGGGTTCAACCCAAGTTTTTTGTTCAATCGCATTTTTCGGATGTGCATTAGTGTGTCTTTGTGTGTCAGTTGTTGTCGGAAGGTTTCAGTGGCGAAGTCATAGTCACTGGTCACTGAACAATACCGGCTTCAGTAGATAGCAATCCTCAATCGCATCAGAACGCCCACCTTTCATATAAAAGTGCAAATCTGCATTGAGTTAGTAGAATGGGAATGGGAAAGCAAAACATCTGCGACTGCGGACCGGGCAGAGGTCTGGCAGAGGCAGAGGCAGAATTAGTGGCAGAGGCAGAGACAGAATTAGTGGCAGAGGCAGAGGCGGAATTATTGACAGAGGCAGAGCCCTCCTTCGTACAAACACTCATCCACACATGTGAAAGTGCATAATTTGCTATGGTTTGTGTGTAATTTGTCGTCTTATTTTTCATGATGAATGATGATGAAAGCCCATAATTTGTTATGGTTTGTGTGTAATTTGTCGTCTTATTGTTTTGTTGCGTGGTTCTATTGGATTTAATTTTTTTTTTTAATGTACACAAATTTTTTCCATTCATAAATGCTGTGGTTTGCATATTTTTTGTATTGTTGGATATTTTTTTGGTGACAAAGTTTTTTTTCTTTCTTTAAATAGTTTCTTGATGGTTGCAGTTTATTTAGATGGCTTGGGATGGAAGGGGTATATATTCGATTTTGTTAATTTGTACGCAAATTTTTTTTTTGAGGAATAAATGCTGTTATGGTTTGTGTGTGTGTGTGTGTGTGTGTGTGCGCGCATGTTTAATTTTCCATCTTAAATTGTATTGTATTGTATTCGATTTGTTGGTTTTGGTATGCTGCTTCAACTCTCTGTTCTTATCTTATCGATAGGCTCTGCCGATATATCTGGCAGCGAAGATATGGACAGAGAGATATATTAACTGCAGCTTACCGTATGTAGTTTTATGATGCTTTGGTTTGCTGCTCCCATTACCTGTTGCTATCTTATCGATTTACTCAGCCGCTATATCTGGCAGCGAAGATATGGACAGAGAGATATATTAACTGCAGCTTACCGTATGTAGTTTTATGATGCTTTGGTTTGCTGCTCCCATTACCTGTTGCTATCTTATCGATTTACTCAGCCGCTATATCTGGCAGTGGGGATACGCGCAGATAGAATTATTAAAAGCTGCTAACCGTATTTATGTTTAAATTCGTTTTTTGTTTGTATATGCGTATGTAATATTCATTCTTACTGATTTTGTTTTGCTACTTCAATTTTTAAATTTTTGGTTGTTTCCATGCATAATATGTTTCCTTGGTGTGTGGCGTATATGAGTGTATGTTATGTTTGGTTTTTCTACTTTATGTGGTTCGATAATAATAATCTTTATTTTGGATGTTTACATACTCACATACTTGTG
The DNA here is from genome assembly GCA_963924685.1 of Dexiosoma caninum. Lineage (NCBI taxonomy): Eukaryota > Metazoa > Arthropoda > Insecta > Diptera > Tachinidae > Dexiosoma > Dexiosoma caninum. The sequence goes on from OZ004725.1 coordinate 93,025,750, forward strand.
TATAAATATAAACATATACTTGCTCTAAGTTTAACTCTGTTCTTTTTTTCTATAAAATATTAAGGAAGGTCAGTTTATCTTTTTTTCTGAAGAAAAAACTGTTAATATTAGGTTCGTTTTGATGTGCTGATTTTAAATGTTGATCTGCTTGTTAAATATACAATTTCACACCCTTTAATTTCCCACAATCTCTTGTTTTTTTTTTTTTTTTTTTTATTCAGTTATGCCTATTCAAAAACTTTTAAAACATGATTGTGCATGCTTTTCAGCTTTAGCTTGCTCAACAATATTTTTATAACATGATTGTGCATGCTCTTAATGTTTTGTTTGCTCATCAATATTTTTCAAAAAATTCATTCTGTTATTTTTACTGATTTTCTGTAATTATGCTTTTATAACATGATTGTGCATGCTCTTAATGTTTTGTTTGCTCATCAATATTTTTCAAAAAAATTCATTCTGTTATTTTTACTGATTTTGTTCAAAGATATCTTAGAATAGCTGTAGTAATTCTTTTTTGTTTTCCTACACTTCGGTCAGACTTATTGCAATTATCAATGATATTTTTAAAATCAGTCTGAATGCTTTTCCTTGCTAAACAAATTAATTCATTCATTTGCAATTTGAAAAATTTATTTATTTATTTCTTATTTACCTTCCTCAATTTATTTTTGTTATACAATTTTAAATCAAAAAACCTTTTTTCACTATATATATATATGTATAATTACATTTTATTAATTATTATAAACAGATGAATACAATTTAATTAAATTTAAAGTGTTTGTTTTTCTTATATAATAAACGGTACACCGACAGGTGTCCGGCCCCTCAAGGCAATCTGGGTGGTACCAGGGACAGCAAGAGAAGTGCTCCTTACCTTCTTCTTCTTCCACCCCGAAATCTTCATTTTCCTCAACCATGTGCAGGAAATAGATGATGGCGTCCTTATGCTCATTCATGAGCAAATTGTTCCATCCTTCTTTAAAGGCTTTTATTTCGGCTATTATTTGGTTCTGTTGAAACCGAAATTCCCATTCAGCCGCCACTCTATTGAGCATCTCGTCTTGCCCATCATGGTACATCTCGCAAACGGCCGCTGCTTCGTCCAACATTTTGTCGTCAGAGGAGTCGTCGTAGAGAGCCATAAGGATTGGAATATCAATTTTGGGCAACTCTACTACCTCGAGGATTTCAACGGTCGATGTGGACATTCTACTATTTTTTTCTTATAGCTGAAACTGCTGCTTTAAAAGTAATACACTGAATGAATAACAAAATGCTTTTCAACCCACATACCACTTATTTCATATCTGATGTCTGCCTGACACTCCTCTGTTTGTCAGCTGTATCTATCTATCTCCCTCTCGCATATGTATTTCTCAAGTGATAGCCGGCTGCTGCTCCTCAGCTCATCGTCAGCTGTATCTACCTATCTCTTTTTGACATATTTAAATATATGTATGTATACAGAATCCTCATATGCTGTTAGTAGAAATTTTGTTTATTTATTATGCTTGATTTTTTTTTTTTTTTTCTTTGTTTTCTGCTATATGACCGTTACTTGTAGTTGTATATAGTTCAAAATTAAGCTTACTTAAGCACTTTTAATTTTTGTATCTTTCATTGAAATACCACAAAGATAAATTTTGCTTTTTTGGTGTTCACTTAAAGTAAAACTATAGTCCAAGTTTTAACAGTATACCGTGACAGTTCTATCAGATACATTTCCTACATTTAAGTTCTGTAGAGTTTGTGAATAAATACAAAATTTCTTTGAAAGTTATTATACTTACATATATATTATTATAATTTTACTAAAGTGAAAATAAAAATAAATATAATAATAGAAATAATAATAATAATAAAAATATAATAAATAAAAAATGTCTTCAGTAAAGTGTTCAATGTGTGATACCACCTTCATTAATTTAAATATCTTGAGAGTGCATCAGAAACTTCATTGCTCGATATGCAAAAAATATTTTGAAACGCAATATCAGCTCAAAGGACATATGACTGAGCATGGTGTCCAAGAACAATATGACACATGCAATATATGCAATGTTTCTTTTAGCAAAAACATGCTAAATGTACATAAGAAACTGCATTGCACTATTTGTGGAAAATTATTTTTGTGTAAAACAAGTGTGAATGCGCATATGAAAACACACATGTCGAGTATGGTACACTCCAATGGTGATGCATTGGCGCATACCTCGATAGGAAATTTATTAAACCATTGTCAGGCTTGCAATGAAATGATACCATCCTCATCAAGGGATACCCATCTTAGAACACATAAACATAAAAGAAATTGTTTCCCTGAAGTCAGTATTAATGATGATCTGACTAGGAGGTATAGCCATTTTAGTGGAAGGATTGAATCGTATCGCTTTCACAACAAAAGTGAAGGCATCCTCTTTCCTGGTGAGTTTTTAAAAAATGCAATGCGATGTATAATCAACCAATTAAAAGAGTGCAGTCAGAAACATACTACACTAAAATTTAATATGGAACTAACTTGCGACTACATGAAATTGGTCAATGATGAAATGTGTGTAACTCCTATGGTACATATATCAAAAATGACCTTGCTCACCATTGCTGATGATGTTGATGAATTCTATAAGAAACATTCAGAGGAAATAAGTGTAAAAATGGATGAATTCCAGGAAAGAGACAGCGGTTGGACTCTTATTAGTATAAAGTATGTAGATTTAAATGTAAACAAAGCATCAATAATAAGAGGTTCACGATTCATTCCACTACCGAAAACCATAGCCAGAAATGGTGGATGTGTAAACATTGAGAACAATGATATATATTGTTTCAAATGGTGTTTAATTGCAGCTTTGTATGGTGATTCTACTCTAAAACCAAGACAAATGAGAAATTGTAATAACTACAATATAGAAAATATTAGAAATGATACAATTTTTGTTGGTGGTAGAGTATTAAACTTTGAAGGGCTGCAGTTTCCACTCCCTCTGAAGCAGTTAAAAGTTTTTGAAAAACAAAATAGTATGAGTGTGAATGTGTTTGGTCATAATGGAGCATCACTAATTGGACCTTACTACATCACAAAAGAAGAAAAAGCAATTCACATTAATTTGCTCTTGCTTCACTCAGAAGACAATTTTCACTATGTTCTTATCAAAAACATCTCAAAGTAAGTTATATATATATTTACATTTATTAAATATTTATATAATAATAAATAATTTAAAATTACTATCTTTTAAGGCTTATTCGATCCAGCATAACAACGCATCACGGAAAAATTTTTATTTGCAACACTTGCTTATTTTATACCCATGATGAAATCACACTTCAACAACATAAAAAGTGCTGTGGGAGAAAAGTTGCAAAAATGCCGGCTGATGAAGATGCTTTTAAAAAATTTGCAAATTATAATAAGCAAATGGACGTGCCTTTTGTTATTTATGCTGACTTCGAGTCAATTTTGGAAAAAATTGATGAAAGTGCAGGTACGAATACTGTAAATATTCAAAAGCATAATCCATGTGCATTTAGTTATTTTGTAAAGTGTAGTTTTAAGGAAGAAAATAATTTATATAGACAATACTTTGGAGAAGATTCAGCAGAAGTATTCGTTAGAAAAATAGTTGACGACAGTCTTTATATTTATGAAAAACATCTAAGTAAAGAAAAAGTAATGAATATATCTGCTGAAGAATTAAATTCCTTTAATAATGAACAAAATTGTCATATTTGTAAGAAAAGTTTGAAGAATGATAAGGTTATAGATCACTGCCCTCTTACTGGTAATTATCGTGGTGCAGCTCACAGTGAGTGCAATTTAATGTACAAAATACCCAAATTCATACCCGTCATCTTCCATAATCTATCTGCATACGATGCACATTTATTTTTTAAAGAACTTTCTGCTATTAAAAATGCTGTCATAAAAGTCATTCCACAAAATAAAGAGCGCTATATTTCTATATCAGTTTATATTCCGATGAAAAAGAATTCTGGAGTTGAAATACGTTTTTTAGATTCTTTTAGATTTATGGCTTCTAGTTTAGATAGTTTGGCGAAAAATCTTGATATTTCTGATTTTCATACGGTTCGACAAATGTTTCATATTGATAGTCACTTTGATTTGATTAGAAGAAAGGGAGTATTTCCTTACTCGTACATAGATTCTATATCAAAGTTTGATGAAGTAGAACTCCCAAGAAGAGAACATTTTTTTAATATTTTAAGTGATTCGGAATGTGATATTATTGAATATGAACATGCGCAGAAAGTATGGGATGAGTTCAATTGTAGAACACTACGCGATTATACTGAACTCTATCTGAAAACAGATGTTCTGCTTCTTACAGATGTTTTTGAAAATTTTCGAAAAATATGTAAAAGTATTTATGATTTAGATCCAGCCCATTATTATACTGCACCAGGACTATCTTGGGATGCAATGTTGAAGACTACAGAAATAACTTTGGAGTTGATTACAGACTCTAACATACATTCTTTTGTCCAAAGTGGTATTAGGGGCGGACTAGTTCAGTGTTCCAAGAAATATTCAAAGGCGAACAATAAATATATGCATGACTTTGATAAAAATAAGACATCAGAGTATTTAATGTACTTAGACGCCAATAATTTATATGGTTGGGCAATGTCGGAATACTTGCCTTATGGTGGCTTTGAGTGGCTAAGTAAAGAAGAAATTGATGTTTTCAATGTTGAAGAAATCTCAAACTCTTCTGAAACAGGCTATTTTTTAGAAGTAGACATTCAATATCCAGATTCCCTTCATGATGAACATAATGATCTTCCCTTCTGTCCACAAAATAAAAAAATTTCGCAGAATGGGTGTGGGAAGTTAATAGCAGATTTCACATTTAAACAAAATTATGTTATTCACTACAGAGTTCTAAATCAATGTATATCAAATGGACTTGTATTGAAAAAAATACATAGGGTACTGAAATTTAAGCAGTCTCCATGGCTGAAAAAATACATTGATATAAATACCTATCATCGTACAAATGCGAAAAATGCTTTTGAAAAGGACTTCTTTAAGCTTCTTAATAATGCAGTTTATGGAAAAACCATGGAAAGTGTAGACAAACGTAAGGATATACGTATTGCTACAGATTGGGAAACTACAAACAGAAATCATTTGGGTTTAAGAGCATTAATCTCTAAACCTAATTTTTTGAGTTTACAAAAATTCTGTGATAGTATGTATGCAGTTCAGCTAAAAGAAATGGAACCATATTATGATAAACCTATCTATATTGGTTTCGCAGTTTTAGAATTGTCGAAATGGAAGATGTACGATTTCCATTATAGATACATGAAACCAAAGTTTGGTGAGAAACTTTCACTTAACTATATGGATACCGATTCATTTATCTATACAATTCAAACTGATGATTTTTATGAAGATATTCGTAACGATATTTCTTTAAACTTTGATACATCAGAATATGCAACGAATAATGTATTCAAGTTGCCACTGCTAAACAAAAAAGTTTTGGGAATGATGAAGGATGAAAATAAGGGTAACATAATGGTAGAGTTTGTGGGCTTAAGATCCAAAATGTATTCTTTTTCGGCTCTCAATTCAAAAGAAGTGAAAAAATCGAAAGGCGTAAAAAGGTCTGCTCTTAACAAAATCACATTAAATGATTATAAGAGCTGTTTATTTGAGCAGAAAGTTGTATCAGATGAGATGTTTTTATTCCGATCAAAAATTCATCAACTGTATACACAAAAGCTCTATAAATTAGTCCTTAACCATACTGATGACAAAAGAAAAGGTATGGACGACCTGGTAAATACCAGAGCGTGGGGTCATTATAAAGATCGAGATGGTAACTCAATGGAAGTTGTGTAGTAGTATCTTGAAAATTATCAGTATGATTATAGTGAGCGATAACCTAAATCACAAATTTCCTTGAATTTGCAAACATTAATCATATATTTATTTATTTACTTTATTTGTGATATAGAATTTAATTAATTATAGAAATTTGTAAAATATTTATGAAATACTCGTATGTAAGTGAAAATGTATAAATCTTTAATGATAAGTCAAAATATTTTATATGTATAATGTATTGTAAATATTTTAAATAAATAAAAAGACTATATGATTTGATTTGATTTCTTTTATTTTAAAGATTCTTTTACAAGTAAGATTACATTTCTTAAAGCGCAAGCACCATAATAGTGACAACTACAGTAAAATAGATCTGGATACTTCATGCCCATTTCTTTCAAGTTGATACAACCAACATTTTCAATATTGAAAATTCTTTTATTCATAATTTTTTCCAGCCATTGCCTTTTCTCTTCACCCTTGACATATATTGTTGCACCATTGACATTAGCTTTTAAAAATTTAATTACGCTGTCAAAAGAAATTGATCCATCATTCCAGAGTAAGTGATGATGATTTCTGGTCAACCATTTCGCTTCCTTCTGCTTTTCAGGTGATAAATATTTAAAATCAAATGGAGGTTTTATAATAAAATTAATGTATTCGTCTTTGTTGAAAGCAATCGCAACTTCCTTTGCAATAAACCCGTTGGAATTGTTTTTGAAGCCTTGCAAGTCTATGAAAATTGTCTTATCATTCATATTAATTTATTTATATAACTTTGCGAACTGTTCCTTTTATGGGTGAATATTCTATTATGCGATCATGAATAAGTATGCAGTATGCTGAAGTTTTTGATGGAATATTTATAGCTGTTTCAAATTCAATTTTTATATCAATTGATCCACTATTGAATGATTCGTTTTGATAGCTAACATCTACAACAATAATCGGAGCGTTATTCTTAAACTCTTGAGCTGTTAGAATTGGTTGAGATTCTCTCATATAGTAGCTTTGTTGAAATCGTGTGTACATATCATATAGAATTGCATATCGCTCATTTTTAAATTTAATATTAAGATCATCATATGGATATGACACTGAGTTTAAATGTACTTTTAAATTGGTGAGGTCACAGTGAACAAACTTATTTTCTTGTTGAAATGCAATCAAGATAAAACGAGGGCGTTCTCTATTTGCAGCCAGTTTAACATTCCAGATGTGACTAGTCCCCGAATTTAGTTGTGGATTAATATGACAATCCCAACTTCGAAAGGCCATCGGTATGGGAACACCATTGTTAACAGTTTTAATCATATTCAATTTGCAAAGATCAGATAATTGTACATGTGGAATTCTCCATGAGATGAGTGAAATCGTAAGTTTAGCTTTTTCAGTTAGAACGCTCGAGTGCACAAGATCTTCATCGTTTTTATTACGCAAGAGTATCAATTCATGTTTAGCATTTAATAGAATTTTATTGTAGTCTTCAGCGAATCCTAAAAGCATTTTAAGTGGCACATAGAAATTAAAACATCCATTTGCTTCAAGCTTTACATCATCAGTTTTATTCCATCCAGCATTTTGCATCACGATGCTTTCGGAAGGCGATAGAGAAACCAAATTTTTTATGGTGCTCGTGACTCCCAAATATCGTGTGTGATCGATTTCAATACCATTAAGTTCATAACGAATTTCATCGAAGAGGTATGCAACAAAGTTGTTTTTCAAATTAAAGTTTTGTGAAGCTTTTGAACTTTTCTCATCTACAACAAATCCTTCTACATATAAATAGCTTTCACTAGGTAGCACATATAAATCTTGATTTTGTATTGAAATTCGAATTTCATCATTATTGTTATAAGATTGTAGATATGGTATGTATGTGTGGTAGTCTTTTTTTATTATATTTTCATCAGATAACGGTTTATCTAGTACGTCTATTATTGAACTCATTTTGTTTTCAATTTTAAATTTAAAGACTTGAGAAAGTTTTTATTTGCTGCTGTTAGCGTTTTATGTTTCAATGATCTCTTTAATTTTCGTTTAGGTTCGAATAGAGTTTTAGAATTGTTTGCAGCGTTATTTTTCGAGATACTTGTATTATATATTATCATTATTTAGTAGGCCTCAAGTGTATTCGAATAGTTATTTCCTCTCCTCGGAAATTAATTAAAGAGTCGTGCTGATCAACCACTCTTAGAGCTAGTGTACTTATCTCTCTGGAGGTAACAGGTAAATAGATGAGGTTTCTCGGAATCTCATCTATTTTATAGCCTGGAGGTACATTAATTGGAAATTCATGTAGTGTATGTGCCTTGGAATTGTTCATATACGTATTAACAATGATACTGCTTTCAATTCGCATTAGATTTACCTTGAAAATATTAACTGGAAGATCGGAATAATGATCTTCGTTAGGAGACAATATTTTATTATTAAATCCCAATAGACTACCAATTGTATTTTCTTTATTGAAATATATTGGATCCTTCGAACTGTAAATTTTAACTTGCATTGTATTGTTATTCGCTTCTATATGAATTTTGTTGGCAGGTCTGTAGCGTTTGTATTGTTCCTCTATATAATCAACTATATCATTCAATTCATAAGAACCAATTGGTATTTCAATTACAAGTTCGCCGATATGAAACATATTGTTGTAGATGTCTACATTCGGTATACTATTGTATGAATGAAAATCTGTTAGAGCACACTCATATGACTCATTCAATTCAATGGGTGGAAAATAATTAGCCGATAACTCTGATGAGTTGGAGCTCAGAGTAAGTGTTATTGACATTTCGACTGTCCGATGTGAAATAAATAAAATATTCCATTATATATTGTTTATAATAAAAGTATTTATTTATTTATTTATTATTATTATCTTATAATTATGCTATTATATATTGTTTACAATATTTCATCTTTGCTAATCCAACTATTGTGTTGATTAGAAAATCCCAACCATTTAACAAATGCTTTATCTCCTCTAGTTTTAATGACCCTTTCAACTAAATATGTATTAGGAAATCTGGTTTTTGAAAGTTCTTCAGCATAAAATCCACCTTTGATAACATTTTCAAGATAATCTTCCAATATAAATGTTGCAGGATATGTATTTTGAACTGATTTAATAGTAAAAATTTCTGATGTCCAATTGGGGGTATAGCCTTTTTCAAAAGTATGTTTATATTTGCTAATTCGCACATGATCTCCAACGTTAAATTTACTCATTTTATACATTTTTAAGTGACTGTATACCGTATTTAATAGTTTTTTCTCATTCGATGAACTAACCTTAATCGGCGGCATTTTGATGGTACGATGAACTCTTCTATTGTATGTGTTAATCAATTTTTTGTAAATATCAATCCAATTATATGAACCATTAAAGCTAAATTCTTTCCACATCATTCCTTTTAAAGATCTATTGAATCGTTCGACTATTGATGCTTTCATTCTGCTATACGTTGAATAGTGATTAACTTTATATTTATGCATCAATTCCACAAAATGTTTATTGAAAAATTCTTTACCATCGTCAGTTTGCAAATTTTTCGGTACTCGTCCCAATTGAAAAATATCTGTCATTGCTTGTGTTGTTTCAGGTCCAGTTTTTGTTTTTATCGCTACAGTCCATGCAAATTTTGAGAAAGTATCAATTACGGTTAGTAAATATCTATAATTCTTGTTGTATTTAGAATAATTTCCCATTTCAACCAAATCAGCTTGCCAAAGATCATCTATTCCTTTCATTACAACTCTTCTACGGGGAAAAACTTTTCGTGCTTGTTTATGAAGTTCATTTACCAAATTTCGTTTTGAGCTCATTTTACACTTTAGTTTAAGAACTATGTTGTAGTCTGTTTGACCCACTTTCAGTTATTGATGCAAACATGTAATTTTCAAATCTATAAATTTTCTCATTGAGCCTTTCAAATTCATTTTCATAAAGTAATTTTGTTTTGTTAAAGTTTTGTTGAATTTTATTATTCTCTTCTAATTGCAAAGCTAATTTATGTTCTAAGTTTTCAAATTGTGCTTGTAGATCGGCATATATTTTATTATTATCTTCCATAAAGTGTGTTAATAATTTGCTTTCCGCTTTCTCAATTTGAGTTTGCAAAAACAATTTATTGATAACATCGTTTTCCTCCAAAGGTTTCGCCACATTTTTGATTCTTTTGTTCTGAACATCAATGTTGTTGTCCGTATCCATAAAGATCCCCAACAATTTAGGAGCATTTCTTGTTGAAATTATACTACTAGTATCGTTTAGATAATGTCCGAATTTATCTACAGACATTCTTTATATATTTTTTTTTTTTTTTTTATATTATTCTATTATATTAACTTCGCGTAGTTCTTCAATAATTGATACAATTTCGTTATTATGATTAGTGTGACCTGCAGCTTGTGATGCAAGTAATAGACGAAGTCGCTCTACCAACTCATTAGGATCATCCCAGTATATATAGTTTGGTTTGTGAGGATTAAATTGCATCATTCCATCACCTTTATAATTACGAGTATGTTTTGTTTTTAAGGTTGGTGAAAATAAATTGTTTAGATCGTCTTCTTTAAACAGTTTTTTAATTATATGTTTATATTTATATGCTTTAGTTCCTTTAATGTGACCATCAGGTTTATAACCTCTTCTATATGCATTAGTACGAATTAAAATTTTTTTGTAGATTTCTAGTTCAGATTTGTCATAGTTTTTAGGTGTTTTATGGAACATTAAAGAAAATAAACCAGGTGTTAGAGCCCACATTTGATCGCCAACTTGAATTTTATCATTAGACAGTTCAATATTACTATCACCAAATTTCCATTTATTACTGATATAATCTTTATGTGGTCCATAGTTTCTATCTAATTCATTTCTCCTTTGCAAGAGTGATAAATCGGTATAATTCTCTTCAATTTTGGAATTCTGTGAATAAAAAGTGTCATCATCATAATCACGTTCATCATCTTCGTTGTATGAGTTGGTGTTATCAGATATTGTTCCTTCTACAAGTTTCTTTGGTGTACTTGTTAGCAATTTAATTGACGGTTCCTTAAGATATAAATTTTTATTGTGTTTAGTTTTTGTCGTCACATCATTTTCTACTTCTCTTTTGATCAATCTATTACTATATTTTGAATTATTTATAAATTCTTTTAAAGGTTCTGTTATAGGCTTAAATGTATCTTTTAGTTGTTCATGAGTATCTATTTCACCAGTCTTTATACTGCGGAGCTTTTTCTTCAAAACATTTCTAGTCCTCACCAAATCTTTTAAAACTTTTTCATTCATTTTTATATATCAGCTATCAGATCAGGTTATGTGCTATCAGATCAGTTAACAGATTAGTTATGTGTCATCAGATCAAATGTATTATGTTTAAAACTAATTTATATTGTTATGAAATAGTCAAATAGTTTTCTATAGCGACCATTGTTCAATTCATTGTCTTTGCATATCATCAAAAATCCATATTTATCCTTCCAACACTCTCGACAAATTTCATGAAACTTTTCAAAAGTCATATCGCTAGCAACATGGTCACTATAAGCGTGCTTCATATTGGTTTCATCTTGCTTGAACATTATAATTACATTAGCATTGTCTCTTATTAAATGTTTTGGAACTCTAGTATAAGTTTGGCATAAGTAGAATGAATCGATATTCTTATGTCGACCCATACAAAAATATGCACGTATATTATTTTGCTTTTCACATGCAACATCATCAAATATCATAATTGAATTAACTTTAGCTTCGTCAGGCGAAATAACAGCATCGTTATCTGTAAATGTGTAGTAGCCCATTCCTTTAACTGATGTTATAAGTTTCCTCAAGTATTCATATTTCGGTTGATATAGGGATTTTGAGTATAAATAGATATTTTCAAACTTGAGTCCGTTAGGACTTTCCAATAAGCTAATCATAACATTAGTCTTTCCACAATTTGAAGGACCAACTATTAGCGCACGAATAGAATTTGGTAAGAGGGAGCTATGCTTCATTTTAAAAGTGATGTGCGATGAAGCATCAATATTACGAACTAATATATTTTTATGTTGTTTTACTAAACGCATTTTGATAACTAAATATTATTCATAAATATAACCTTTATTATAGAATAAAATGGTTATACAGTACAACAAAAACATTAGTTGTAAAAAAGCAATCGATGGAAAAGGTTTAGTCGACAAAATAATAAACTCTCTACCTATTGAGCTTCATCTTTCTGGATATCAATACTGTGGACCTGGAACAAAGTTACAAAAACGTTTGACCAGAGGTGATAAAGGAATTAATTTACTAGACGAAGCTTGCAAAAGCCACGATATCGCTTATTGGAAAAATAAAGATTTAAATATTAGACATCAAGCTGATAAAATTCTTGAAAACAAAGCTTGGAAGCGAGTTCTTGCAAAAGATAGTAGTCTTGCGGAAAAATCATTTGCATATATGGTAACTAACGCAATGAAAGCTAAAACAAAACTAGGAATGGGTGTAGAGACGAAGAAGAATAATAATGTAAAGAAACTTTTGAGTCGAACTAGTTTGGATGGGAAAAAACTATTCTATTCAACTGTTCGAAATGCTACAAAAATTTTAAAAAGGGAAAAACCTCTAGATATTAACTCTGCTATTAGAATTGCACGAAAAACCATTAACAGTTCTTTTAAAAGAAAAAAATCACAAATTAAAGTACCACGTATAATACGAGTACCAAAAATTGGTGGTTTTCTACCATTAATTCCAATATTAACTGCTCTGGGTGCAATTGGTAGTCTCACGACTGGAGGTGCTGCTATAGCTAAGGCTGTAAATGCAACAAAAAATGCTAAAAGTCAACTTGAAGAAGCATCTAGACACAATAAGGCAATGGAATCAATAGCAGTGGGAAAGGGACTTTATCTTAAGCCATACAAAAAAGGTTATGGATTAGTTTGTAAAGAGCTCTCAAAAAACTCATAGAAATGCTACCCAAAAGACCATTAACTGATGTCGATTTGAGAAAATTTTCAGCAAAAATTCCACACTTTAGAGGAGTTTTCATGTTGAATACTCTACCAAAACGTGTAAGGAGAAGAGAATGTGGAATAATCAATTTAGATGTATCAACAGGACCGGGAACACATTGGGTAGCATATTATAAAGACAACAATCAAAATGAATATTTCGATAGTTTTGGAAATTTACAACCACCTACAGAAGTAGTCAAATATCTGGGCAAAAATATAAAATACAACTATAATCAGCATCAAAATTTTAATGCATTTATCTGCGGACATTTATGTCTTAAATTTCTTTATGAATTAAATAAAAAATATTAAATAAAAACACTCACAAATATGTACATTTTAACAAATTATTTATTTATTTCTTTTTATTAATATTTTATTATACAATACAGTATAAATTAATTTTGTTACCAAACTGGATATTGAGCATTTTGACAGAAAAATTCATCCATCTCATAAGTCAGCACCAAATTGCGTTCTCCTTCTCTTTGAATGCAAAATTTTCCACTCGAAAGATTATTTACTTCATCGTCTGTAAGGGTGCTGTACCGATTGGGTAGAAACAATATATAATTTTGCAGTTCGACTTGAACTGTTTCCCCATATTTCGTTGTGACCCTTTTTGCACCATCAACAGGATATTTTTTTCCTATATCCATGTCCTTAATATGCATTATATTTTTAACTTTGCACGAATTAAATTTTTTTACCAAGTTTGTTGAGGACTCCATTTCTTTTTCTGTTCTTATCACTTTCGATCTTGGTTTCAGACTGATTTTAAAAATATCATTGATAATTGCAATAAGTCTGACCGAAGTGTAGGAAAACAAAAAAGAATTACTACAGCTATTCTAAGATATCTTTGAACAAAATCAGTAAAAATAACAGAATGAATTTTTTTGAAAAATATTGATGAGCAAACAAAACATTAAGAGCATGCACAATCATGTTATAAAAGCATAATTACAGAAAATCAGTAAAAATAACAGAATGAATTTTTTGAAAAATATTGATGAGCAAACAAAACATTAAGAGCATGCACAATCATGTTATAAAAATATTGTTGAGCAAGCTAAAGCTGAAAAGCATGCACAATCATGTTTTAAAAGTTTTTGAATAGGCATAACTGAATAAAAAAAAAAAAAAAAAAAACAAGAGATTGTGGGAAATTAAAGGGTGTGAAATTGTATATTTAACAAGCAGATCAACATTTAAAATCAGCACATCAAAACGAACCTAATATTAACAGTTTTTTCTTCAGAAAAAAAGATAAACTGACCTTCCTTAATATTTTATAGAAAAAAAGAACAGAGTTAAACTTAGAGCAAGTATATGTTTATATTTATACACAAGTATGTGAGTATGTAAACATCCAAAATAAAGATTATTATTATCGAACCACATAAAGTAGAAAAACCAAACATAACATACACTCATATACGCCACACACCAAGGAAACATATTATGCATGGAAACAACCAAAAATTTAAAAATTGAAGTAGCAAAACAAAATCAGTAAGAATGAATATTACATACGCATATACAAACAAAAAACGAATTTAAACATAAATACGGTTAGCAGCTTTTAATAATTCTATCTGCGCGTATCCCCACTGCCAGATATAGCGGCTGAGTAAATCGATAAGATAGCAACAGGTAATGGGAGCAGCAAACCAAAGCATCATAAAACTACATACGGTAAGCTGCAGTTAATATATCTCTCTGTCCATATCTTCGCTGCCAGATATATCGGCAGAGCCTATCGATAAGATAAGAACAGAGAGTTGAAGCAGCATACCAAAACCAACAAATCGAATACAATACAATACAATTTAAGATGGAAAATTAAACATGCGCGCACACACACACACACACACACACACAAACCATAACAGCATTTATTCCTCAAAAAAAAAATTTGCGTACAAATTAACAAAATCGAATATATACCCCTTCCATCCCAAGCCATCTAAATAAACTGCAACCATCAAGAAACTATTTAAAGAAAGAAAAAAAACTTTGTCACCAAAAAAATATCCAACAATACAAAAAATATGCAAACCACAGCATTTATGAATGGAAAAAATTTGTGTACATTAAAAAAAAAAATTAAATCCAATAGAACCACGCAACAAAACAATAAGACGACAAATTACACACAAACCATAACAAATTATGGGCTTTCATCCCAACTGTAGCAATCAAGTACGTATGTATTTACGCACAAGCACAAAATACAAAAATGAAAAATAAGAAGACAAATTACACACAAACGCATATACAAACAAACAAAAAACGAATTTAAACATAAATACGGTCAGCAGCTTTTAATAATTCTCTCTGTCCATATCTTCACTGCCACACACACACACACACACACACACACAAACCATAACAGCATTTATTCCTCAAAAACAAAATTTGTGTACAAATTAATAAAATCGAATATATACCCCTTCCATCCCAAGCCATCTAAATAAACTGCAACCATCAAGAAACTATTTAAAGAAAGAAAAAAAACTTTGTCACCAAAAAAATATCCAACAATACAAAAAATATGCAAACCACAGCATTTATGAATGGAAAAAATTTGTGTACATTAAAAAAAAAAATTAAATCCAATAGAACCACGCAACAAAACAATAAGACGACAAATTACACACAAACCATAACAAATTATGGGCTTTCATCATCATTCATCATGAAAAATAAGACGACAAATTACACACAAACCATAGCAAATTATGCACTTTCACATGTGTGGATGAGTGTTTGTACGAAGGAGGGCTCTGCCTCTGTCAATAATTCCGCCTCTGCCTCTGCCACTAATTCTGTCTCTGCCTCTGCCACTAATTCTGCCTCTGCCTCTGCCAGACCTCTGCCCGGTCCGCAGTCGCAGATGTTTTGCTTTCCCATTCCCATTCTACTTGAGTTATTAAACAAATGAGGTCAAGTTTCTTTAATATAATGTATAGATTTATTGAAAATTTTACAGTTTATCATGTTACATTAAATAGCAATTCTTATCGCATTGAGTTTTTTGGGGCTTTTTTCTACCTATGTATAGTTCAGTACAGTCGGCTCACTTTCTTAACAATAAACATCTATTCATATTTTTCAATATTTTCTTTTTTGTTTGGTTTATGGTTATTGGTAAGTACTCTATTATTATTTTTGCTTTTAAATGGTATAAATGAATAAAGTTCTAATTAAAGAAGTGCACAGCAACAAAACTTTGTATGATCTAAGACATCCAGATCATGATTCAGCAGTTGCAGTCTTCAAAATAATTAAGTAGCTGACTACAAGGCAACGAATGCAGCAAACTACTTTTGTAGTCTATGTATCTCGCAGCCTGCTGTGGCGAATGTGTTTCATGCTTATGATCGTTTACCTGTAGTTCAGTTGAATTTTGCAAGGGTTCAGACTTAAATCACGAAGCAAAATTCACCAATTTATCCAGCACATTGCGAATAGTGCTCTCGGTAGGACGGTTATGGCGATCGTAATGTGGGCGAAGCGCGCTGTACGAACAGAGCACCCACTTTTACTAAAGCAATTTTATTATTTGCACGTGTTGTTGAATTGTATATCCGTCCATGTTGTGATTTGTTAAAACAGGCTGAACACATGACAATTGATTTGACAGATATAGCTTGAACAAAATAGCCGTTATCAACTGTTAAAGTTCGGCAGTCCCTGTTGGAAGGCCTTTTATAAAGATCGAAGGCATAAATTTTTAAGATGTTATCGTTTTCGTTTCTCAGTACTGATTTGCATGTGTTTGTTGGGTTTGTCCCAGTTGTATACGAGTGTCCACTGAAGGAGTGTCTTAGCTTTTCAAATATGTTTTTTACTATTTCCTTTTATAGTCCAAAGAAAATGTTTAGTATTTAAAAATACCAACATGCAAATATCGTGTACTTTTGGTGTTGAATATTATGTTTTATATTTATTTAACAGACAGTTTTAGTATGTTTTTTTAATGAAATTTTATCTAATTTGATAAGCAATTTAACAGATGTTTCTTTAGTCGATTGGAATAACAACAAAGGGCAACGCTGCCCTCAACCCTCACGTAATTATTGAAAATCAATCCAAAAATTATTTAAGAGAAAATATTTTAATTTTATTAAAAATTTTTTAACACTCCCGCATTAAAATTAATATAATGCTTACTTATGTATTTAAGTGGTATGTATGGCTTCAGATTTATTCAATTTTTAAATTATTTAAAGAGAGAGAAAAAACTCTTCATATTTGATTCACAAAATTTTTCCTTAATTTTTTTTTTTTTTTTTATCTTGGACCAGCATTCAGGAGATGACCCCTACATATGCAGTGCTTTGTGCTGGAAGTAAGGAAAGCGATAGTAGGAGAAATGATAGGAGGTGAAGCTGCACTATTTTACAACACTGCACGTTATTAGTTTTTATAGCAGTGTTGTAGCGTCTCTGCTGTCAAGGAGACGTATTAAATTCTGAACCTTCGTTTTTAGTAGCCATTTTTAGTAGTTATTTTACTTCGCCTGTGCTACACAACACCGACGAAGGTGGGCGTTCTGATGTGCATGTGGATTGGATACAGCTGAAGCCGTTACTGTCCAGTGACCAGTATGCTTTCCCCACTGAAACCTTCATACAACAATTGACACACAGCCAGGCAAAATGTACAACAGAAAAATGCGAAATGTTTTTATGAGTCTGAAACTGTGGTTGAACCCAGGAAAATTTTTAGTTTTGTAGTCAACGTGCAGACTACTTCGACACATCGCCACCCTCTGTTTCTGCAAAAACACGTATATTAATTGTTGCTTTTACTTTTCTTCTAACAAGAAGAGAAATGTTTGGTTTAATGGAGTGAGTAACAACTATAAAGTCATATTACTCGTACTAAAGTACTAAAGTGCCAAACCAATCTGAATAAAATTAAGATTGTGCACATCTGTGCCGAAAAATTGTTAAAACCATAAATCTTTTCAAAGTCGGCGCAGTACTACACGT
The DNA here is from genome assembly GCA_963924685.1 of Dexiosoma caninum. NCBI lineage: Eukaryota > Metazoa > Arthropoda > Insecta > Diptera > Tachinidae > Dexiosoma > Dexiosoma caninum. Next base: position 93,043,645 of record OZ004725.1, read on the forward strand.
GTAAAAGATAATACAAAAAATGTATTTGTCTATTAATATAATAAATGGACTACGTTAATGGTACTTGTGCGGTATTTGTTATTACTTGCGATATAAGACTATTTTGTTATACGATCCCTAGCAAGGTATAAAAATATTGAAATTCTATTGGTTTTTTCTATATTAATTCCAAACTTAGAAATTTTGTTTTAATCATTTATCTATGTTTGTTATATAATTTCCTTTGATGCTAATGCGTCTCTTGAGCATCGTCGCAACGTGGGGTGCGTTTCGTTGTTCTATCGTTACTACAATGGGATGTGTTCTAATGAAATCAGGGAACTTGTTCCCGAAACCCGGTCATTTGCGCGCACGACGCGATCATCATTAAGAGCGCATCCATTTGTGGTCGATTTGGCTGCGACTCGCACTACGCATTACAGGGAGAACTCATTTTTCGGCCGAGCATCGCGTATGTGGAACAAACTCCCTGCCGAGGTCTTTCCTTTTGACGTGGGAAAATTCAAATCAAATATCCAAAATGTGTATTTTGACTGTTTTTCTAGCAATAAAACGGAGCAACGAATTCATAAACAAGTGAATAAAAAAAATTATAATGGAAATGTAAAGAGTTATAAGTCAATAAAAATATTACACTTTCCATAAAACCTCATCAAGGCAAATTATTTTATGAAATACATTTTAATAAACATTTATCATCAGTAACACGCATAGAAACTGACACGCACGCAGCTACAGGCGTACGTACACACGCATGCATGCATACATACTCGTACACATTTTAAGTTACACCCAAAAATATCAAGATAATGTACATGTATTGTATATATAAATATGCAGATGCACATACGTATATGCATGCATTTGTACATGTACATATATAAAAATCACATCTTTTCTTTTTTGTAAAATCATTTTAGATTTTTACTTTTCATGCAAAAACATGTAAAAATGAAAAAAATTAACATAAGAAAAACCTTAATCTATTTTATATCAATACAAGAAAAATACTTGAATTCAAATCCGTACATACGAGTATATTTGAAGTCTTATTTGTATATTAACGATGATAGCGTATGTGTCAAAATGAAAGTATGTACTTAAATATATTTTTAACATCTTTAGTCTGTTTAAGAATTTTCTAACCGAGTTGCACTTTCTAGCACAAGCTCGTGTGTATGTGGTACTAAATGTATTTAAAAAAATTAATAAAATACGATATACTCGTATGTGAGAAATAAGTTGGAAAATGAAAACACGTATAGAGATACTATTAAATGTCAACAACTGCTTTCGCTGTGACAAACGATAAGAACATAAACATGAATTGTCGCTGTCAATTTGTCACTTGAATTCATATGTTACACCATATTCGTGATGCAAAAAGCAAATGATGAAAATATATCATTCGGAAATAACACAGGAAAGAAACTAATAGATGCATATTTACATACATACATATGTTCAGACATATAACACATATTTATCAAATGCTCATAGTCGCAACATGAAAGAGGTGATGCCATATTCCAACTGAAGTCAATAAAAGCAGAGCTTGAAAGTATTGAAGACTTTAGGAAGGTTATTAGGGTGAAAAAAATAATTTACTTATTCATAGATTTATACAGAGCCGAAATTACTCCAACATATTTCAAGAGAAGTTTCTTTGAAATTTCGAATAGAATGCCTTAATTTTCTCCCAGGTTGGCCTATGTACTTTATTTCCACGAATTTGATATACATATGTATTACGAACTCAAATTAGCTAAAATTTTTTTTTTAATACGCGATTTTTCAATAACACAACAATAAAATGATAACAATAATTGTTTTACGTAAAATACAACACTGTAGTTGCTTACTAATAAACAGCTGTTAAGCTAGAGCATATGTATTTTAAAAAAGATGCAGTGAAAAAATGCCAAGAAGAAAAACTTAGGCAAAAGAAAAACAATAAACCCGTGGAAAAAGTTAAAATTTTAGAAACGCAAACACACACAGCAAAGACTTTCTAGAAAGAGTATATTTTTAAAGGAAGTCGTCTTTTCTATATTTAAGAAAAGAATCCTTTAAAAAATACCTATTTCAAAATTTGTTAAACTATATTTTTCAAATCACAAACCTCTTGGAAATTGCACGTTTTCAAGAAAGAGCTTTTTTATACTTTATTTTCTAAATGATTCTTTCAGAAAATAGTTTATCCAAAAATAATTTTTTTATTAACATAATTTATTAAACGTCCAAAAAGTACTATTTTAAAAAGGTTCCACCATATGAATTACTTTAGTTTTTTTTTATTTTTATATTACTAGCAGGCCTTATATATTTTATATCCATTTTGCGATAAAATTCTTTCAATGCTCTAATATTTCTAGAAGAACCACCGCAAATACTTAATGTAACTTTTGGGATGTACCCAGCTAGCAAAATATTTAGATCTCCACAAGATATTTGAGAGAAACTTCGATAAAAAGTATAAGATAAGAATAGTATACGTATTCTCGAATTCATAATAAGTGAACTTACTAGCCGAAAATTCGTGGGACATTCTGATATTTTGTACGACATTCGTATTACATTCTTACAGATTTCTGAAAGAAGGTCGAATACAATTTTAGTCGCTAAATCGTACAGAATTCATATAAAAATCTGAAAGAAAGTTCAAAGAAATTTTAACATAAATTTACCGAAATACTTTTGTAAATTATATTTTATTTTAATTATTTCTTATTAATAAAAATATTTTTTTGTTTAGTTTACCAATTGTACCCTTAAATGAGTTAACTAATATTTGATTTAGATTGTCCCAGGAGCAGATTCTTGTTTTTGAAATATTCACCAAAACGACATCTAGCTAAGAAAAACTTATTTGTTATATGTGCACTTCTACTTACATATATTATTTTTTTTATATTTTACATACACTTTTATGGAAGTCTCGATTGAACTATACAATAGTTAAAAGAAAAATTCAAATTATATGTAAGAACTCAGTACGAAATGAGCCTGAAACCTATCGGCTATTACCTATATATACAGCAAAGAAAATCTCTTCGAGATATAAACAAGATGTCGATCAGCAAATGGCGAAACAAATCGTATATTTAATGTCAGGCAGAAATCTGTCCGAAGTCTGTAATAATAAAGTCAGATATGTGCTAGAAATGTTTGAGTAAGATAACGTCATACTATTTTGTTGGCTGTGTATCCAGTCAGACGCACACATACAATTGTATATTGCCAATCAATTGAATAAATCGTTTCTATAAATATATTGTTGTATACAAGATTTCAATAAAACATACAACAATTCGTTCAAGGCATACTTGTATATGAAGATGTCTTATTGAGATTTATTTATCTCAACTGAAGGCAAGCAGATATAAACTGTTACAAATAAAATTGTAATTTGGTTATCTTTTTAAAGTACTGACATTTCGTTTCGTATAAAATTCTAATGTGCTCGTCATTTATTTTACTTATTTTTTATTGTATTTATTTATTTTTTGTTAATGTTATAAATGCATGTAATTTTCACTTCATTTAAATTCTACGCTTCATTTTCTTGGCGTCATTTTAATTTATTTATTTTTTTGTTTTGTTTTTTACCATTGACAAAGCTGGAGTGACTTTATTGTATGGAATTAAAGTCGTTCGATATATTCTTGATTAGAGTGGCATAAAATTCTTTTTGTCATAAAATTCATACATTGCAATAAATTTCTGATATTATAAAGATGTAGAGATTTTGTTTTAAACAGAAGTATTACAAGCTTATAAATTTGAACAATACAAAGGAATTTCATTAAAGTTGTAATTAAATTAATCTAGCAACTAAAACAAATAAATATCATTTACTATTTTTATACGCCTAAATAATTTAACTTTTTTAAATGAATGTAAATATAATGCAAACAATTTTCACAAAAGAACAAACATTATTTTATCATTAATTAAATATAAAGAAGTAGTTATTATTTTAAAATATACTCGTATGTATGTACACACATAAATATATTTGAATTTTTAAAAGAAAGCTGAAATCAAAGTTAATTCAATCACTAAACACATATACAATAGCAAGCTACATATCAACACGCCTACAAAAGTTGTTGTTTGTATTCCTCGCCATGTAGTCAGCTGAAGACTGATATAAGTATGTCTGTTCTGGAATACTGATTTTAGTGGTGCCACATTAACTCCCTTATAATATAACTGTCCCTAAATACTTGAAAGTTAAGACTGAATGTAATTTTTGGCTGCATTGGCACCGATTGCTATTTTTTACAATGAACTACTATTGTTTACTTATATTGCTACTCTAAATGAAATATTTTATAAAATGAACTGTAAAATTTTTATCAAATAAAATGAATAAATATTCATACATATATAAGTTGTATGTATCACTTAAATAAATATGTTTTAATTTTAGGCTTTCGAACTCTGTTTTAAAATTCTGATTTAATTAACATTTTAGTTTGGGGTTTTAAAAAAAAAAAAAAATACGTCTAATCACGTGCAAAGACATGTGCGCGCGTAAGTGCGGATTAAATTCTTAAAAATCCTCAGGGTTAAAAGTGCATATAAGCGGTATGTTCATTTGACTTCCCTTTAATAAACTTCAGCAATATCTAATAAATTTGTCAAATTACACTTGGGCCCAGCAAGAAGAAAATAAACTACTTAGCAAACTTTTTCTATTACTTAGCAATCGGCCACAAGAAAACAAACTATTTAGCAAACTTTTTTCTTAAATGAGCAAACTCTTTTCAGAGTTCCATAAAAAGTAATAGTGGATCACAAACATTTTTCTTATACTTTTATAATAAAAGCGGCATTTTTGCCGTCAATAAGTCCTAGTGTTGCCATTTTTTTTGCAAAAATCTTCAAAACATCAAACAAAATTTACTTTTTGTTAAAAAATCTTTTTTAGTGATATTATTATTACGTTTTAAATTCAGTCAAAATTTATTTTGTTTTTTCAATGCTATGTGAAATAATTCTTTCAGCATTAGCTGTTGCCATTGGTATTGGCAAAACAGTATAAACATCGAAACGAAATGATTTCCCAAAAAGCTAAAAAAAATCTTTTCCACATCTCAAAAAATTTCGAAAATAAGATAAATCGGCATACATATATGGTAACACTGCTCCGTCCGGACCTTTTATAATAAAATGGGAAGAAATATTGTCTACATATTGTATATTTGTGATCTTAACAAAAAGAAAATAGGCAATGCCGCCATCGAACTCTTCAGCTTTAAGAATGAAAAAATGTAAACATTAACTTTGTTACTTTAGAATAATGCCACTATTATCGACTTAATGATGAGTATTAAAAGTTTTGTACATAAATATATAAAAATTCCTCTGAAGCACTCTTTTCGTAGGTTCGAACCCAGTTGGAGACTTACTGCAGCATTCAGAAAAAATTTTTAATTTATAGATTATAGACTATATATTTTTATTATTATTATTATTATTATACTTTATTAGACCTATAATAAATTATATATCTAAAACAGGAATTTTATATAGAATTTTGTATAAAAAACCTTTCATAAATAAAAAAAAATAATATGAATATGTAGAACTGCGCTCTGGAACACAATGCTTTTGGTTTTGTAGTTACCGTGCTAACTACTTCAGCCATCGTCACACCGTTTGTATTTCTATAATGAACGAGTATTAATGCCTATAAAATTGTGCTTTTTCAGCCTATTACATTAAATTTTCGTGATATGCTGAATTTGTGGGAAATTAATGGGAAGGAATCAATACAAAAGTAAATTGCGAATCAGATGCTGCTCAAAATGCAATGTTTGCAAAATTTTTTTTTTTTAAATACAAAAGAGTTGGCTATATGTATACACATTCATACATGCCAAAAGAACTGTTATGAATATGAATGAGACACTGGCCTAATAAATAGGGTCTAAATTACGGCATCTCATATCGCACGAAATTCTAATTCGTTTCAATAGAACTTTGTGTCGAATCGAATAAATGAATAATAATAATTGTTGAAAATATTTCCTAACCTTTCGTATTTAGAGCTTCAGAAGAATTGTTTACAATTTGCTAAATTCATGTATTAAATATTTTAATCGGCAGGTGATCATCATAAGAACATACAACTAAACACTTGATTTGTCAACAACAACAAAAACGATGAACATAACCACGATAAACTAAGCCGCACAAGGCTTCTGATTAATAACCTTTTCTACTATATTTCATATTTTCTTTACTTTACTCTTATTAGCTCTTACATTTAAGAAAACATTAAATAAAAGATTGATGAATTGATATTTTTTATAAACAAATACGCTTGTTGAGTGACAGAACCGACTAAGAACGACCTTTGGCTTTTTATCCTTTGCACTAACACTTTCACTAATATTTCCTAAATAGGCTTTTAGTAAACATTACATTTTAATATGATATTGAAAAAAGCTAAACTAATAAACACAATAGACGCACTTTCCTTTAAAGCAACCCTCAGCCGCTTATAAGGCTACCAACTGGGCAACTGCAAAACTTTATCACACATTTGCCAACTTATTTTCATATTTTCCATCAACTTTTAAAGTTTTTATATTATTAAACACTTTATTTAACAGATTTTTAACAAAATATTGTATTTTTATTAAAATTACTTAAATTCACTGAATTTGCAAATGACCACGCACTTTTAATAAATTACAACACCAACTAATAAAACGCAAAGCAAGAGAATGAAAAATAAGCGCGACAAAGGCTTGCCATATTTGCCAATTTATCGATATTGTGCCGATTTTTAGCCTCAATATTATAAAAGTACTGATTTGCCTATTGCTAAAATTTTTAAATCTTGAAGAAAATTTTGAAGGAAATGTCGCAATTTTGGAAACATTTTGGATGTAAATTTCGTGTTAAAAACATGAGCATTCTACATGTGAATTTTGAGTGCTGCCAAAGTTCATGCAACAAATTTTGATTCTTCCATATTCTTATCAAATAAAACAAAATTTTATTGTTCCCTGGAAAATTAATCTTAGCAACGAAATATTTTTTCTTAATATTCATCTTTATCGCGAATAAGAATTGACATTTTTGTTCCCTCCCCTCGAAGAGAAAATTTGTATTACGTATAAAAATTTCTAGGTTTACAATTTTTTAAGCGCTAAGTTTGAAAATATTTAGAGGCAAGAAAATTTCTCTACTTTTTATGTGGTGCATTTTGACAACAAAATTACTTAAATGCAAGAATTATCAAAAGTGTGAAAATTAATAATTTTAAATCAATAATAAATTAAACAAAAATAAGTTTTCTAACAATTTAAATAAAATGTTTAGACTTGAAACTATTATGTACCAGGAGTTTAATGTAATTATAAATTCCGCTGACTGTTGGTGCTACACAATACCGATGAAAAAGGGCGCTCTGATGTGACTGTGTCATCAGCTGAAGCCGGTACTGGTCAGTGACCAGTGATTATGGATTCGGCACTGAAACCTTCCGACAACAGCTGACACAAAGCCAACCACACTAATACACATCAAAAAAATGTGATATGGTTTTATGCTTTAGTCCCAAACTGGGGTGGAAGACAGTTCCCTTTCGTTTTTTAGTCGACTTGCAGACTACTTCAGCCATTATTTATTATTTATGTATCTTTGCACTATATATTTTCAATGATATTAAAAAATTATATTTATCAAAATATTCAACTAAAAGAAGAATTTACTTACAATTTCTACGCAACTCTTCAACAAAAATTAAACGAATAAATCACGAAGAAAAATTCAAAGGGAAACTACGTTAACGAAAAACGGAATTTTGTATAGCATTCATGGGAAATTATTCATTACTGCGATTATCGGAAAAGGGAATATAGTTTTTTTAGGGAAAAAATACTCACGATGTTATTTAAAATATAATAAGTCTGTTTTATATATAATACAATAAAACTGTTGCTGATATTAAAATGAATTTAATAAAAATGCCTTTCTCAAATATACATCTATAAAATATATTCATACAAAAAGTAAAAAACATTTTTTTAATTTTAAAAACATTTTACCATAAATGACAAAATATTGAATTCTTATATAGAATAATAGTTATAAACATTAGTTAATGCTGAATTGTTTTGTTTTGTAATTTTTTATAAATAGAAATATGTTTTGTGTTATTTAAAGTAGAATTTTAATATGCCGATTATATTAAATTGATGCCGCCTTCTGTTTTCAGAATTTGCTAATAATACATCAAAATCATCTGGCAACTATGTTGCTTCTACATAAATGCAGTAGAGAAAATACAACTAAGTTGAGTTCTTAATGTTACAACTCAACTAATTTTTTCCGTTATGATCAGTGTTGCCCATTTTCGCAAACGTCGTCAAAACATCAAACAAAAAAAATTGTTTAGTGCTATATTGATACGTATTATATTCAGTAAAAATTTATTTTATTCCAAGTAGAACAATAAAACATTTTTGGAATATACAATTAAATAGCAGAAACACATATTATACATATAAGGAATTACGATGAGCTTTTTCCAATATGTCCTAGGTACTTAAAATATCACAATATAATGGTATACCTAATTTGTTCTTGGTTTTGTTTTATTTATATTGCATTGTTAAAAAACTCCTTCAACGTTAGCTGATGCTATTGGTATTCGCAAAAAAAGGAGATGCATCGATTTGAATTCAAAATGATTTCAAAAGCGATTTACTATTTTGTTTCTTTGTCTCTTTGAAAAAATCAAGTTTATAAATAATCACAATACTTTTACTTTTATTAATTTTTTTTTTCTCTTGTAAAGTTATAAAATTTTTAGATTTGCCCTTTCGCATTTCAATTTGTAAGAATGTATGTATGAAAGTATATTTTTTTAATTCTTAAAATAATAAAAACTAACATTCACACGCCAATTTGGTTTAACATTGATTTTCGTAAACTGAAAAAAGGAATTTTAACATGATATGAATTTATCTCATCTTTATTTACTGGCAACACTGCCCTTGAAACTCAGGTATTTGAAGTGCATGCTACATGAATCAGTATTCAACTTAAATATTTGTCTTTGGGTTAGTATATATATTGAAGCCTTTGACACGCTAGGTCAATATTTCTCATCAATATTAATTTGGGTTTTTTCAAGTGCAAACATATAGAAATTACCGTCGGGAAAACTTTTTTTGAAGTTACCGTCGCCAAAAAACATATCTATTGATTTCTTTATTTATTAAAAAAAAACACTGATTAAATTTTTTTTTTATTTTTGTCATTATATTTTTTAATTTGCACGTCCCAAAAAGCCTTTAATGAGCGATATTCTTCAATTAATTCAACTACAAAAATTTTTAATCTTTTTGTAATGCGTCACAACTACGTGTGCTCTTAAAGTTACCAGAAATAAAATGAAAATTAAAATAACAATGCCACACTACGTCAAACTGCTTCAATATTGTAATGAATATCAAAACCATTTAGATATTCGTCAATATTAAACAGAGCGTATACATGTGACTATTTTTCGCACACAATTAGAAATATTGAAGCTGAACTTTGATCGTGCATCATGCGCTGTACGGGGTTATTAAAGCGAATGCTACACGATCGTCATTGTGTGCGTTATTTTATAAAAATTGTCACACATATACGTAGAAGTATGACTATATTTTTTATAAAATAATGCACATAATGACAAATATTAAAGTGAACATTGATCGTGTAGCATTCACTTTATAAAAAAAAAGCAATCATTTTAATACAGAAATACTGAAAAATATTTCGCATGTGTAGGAGTCATCTCCTGAGTGCTGGTACAGGATAAAAAAAAAAACTGGAGAAATGGTAACGCTGGTTGTTTCTAGACAATTTCTTATTGCAACAAACATTTTTTTATGAGTGGTGTTTCATATAGGGACCATATGTCAATATTTATGTACATAATTTTGTTGGTTGATTATCCCGTGTACATACTTGTCCACATATTGTCTGCTGAAAAAGCTCTTTTGGTTTTTATTCACAATAGTTACATTGTGTTGAAAGACTTCGGTGGATTAAGTGGTAAATAGCTTGGTGTTGAGTGGCAGAAGATTTTGAACGAGTTCGAATCATTGGTGTCTCTGGGGACTCGCGTTTGTTCTTTTTTTTATCGGTTATAAAAATAGTTAATTTAGTAATTGGAAAAAAGTCGAAATTTTTTATTTATTTACAAAACAAACATTTATTTCAACTCATATAAGGGTACACCAGTTGTTATATGGTTTATATGCTGTATTTCATTTTGTGCTAATATCAAAATCTTCAGTAGACCTTTAACCAAGTTCTAGAAAAGAACTAAGAAATTTCATATCTTTATAAAAGAACTCCAAAAAAATTTTTGAAAATAATAAACAAAACAAACCAAATAGCTTCTTTAAAAATGTTCCTCATACAACAAACATTTTATTATTAGATTTTAAATCTATTTAATTTTTCGAAACCATTCTTACCAGAATTAGATTTAGACCACCTGAAGCATATAACAAAATCGGCACAATTTCGATAAATTGGTAAATATGGCAAACCTTAGCCGCGCTTATTTTTCATTCTCTTGCTCTGCGTTTTATTAGTTGCTATTGTAATTTATTAAAAGTGCATGGTCATTTGCAAATTGATTGAATTTAAGTAATTTTATTAGAAATACATAAAACATTTTATTAACAATCTCTTAAATAAAGTGTTTAATAATATAAAAACTTTAAAAGTTGATGGAAAATATGAAAATAAGTTGGCAAATGTGTGATAAAGTTTTGCAGTTGCCCAGTTGGCAGCCTTATAAGCGGCTGAGGGTTGCTTTATAGGAAAGTGCGTCTATTGTGTTTATTAGTTTAGCTTTTTCCAATATCATATTAAAATGTAATGTTTACTAAAAGCCTATTTAGAAAATATAAGTGAAAGTGTTAGTGCAATGGATAAAATGCCAAGGGTTGTTCTTAGTCGGTTCTGTCACTCAACAAGCGTATTTGTTTATATAAAATATCAATTCATCAATCTTTTATTTAATGTTTTCTTAAATGTAAGAGCTAATAAGAGTAAAGTAAAGAAAATATGAAATATAGTAGAAAAGGTTATTAATCAGAAGCCTTGTGCGGCTTAGTTTATCGTGGTTGTGTTCATCGTTTTTGTTGTTGTTGACAAATCAAGTGTTTAGTTGTGTGTTCTTATGATGATCACCTGCCGATTAAAATATTTAATACATGAATTTAGCAAATTGTAAACAATTCTTCTGAAGCTCTAAATACGAAAGGTTAGTATTTATTTTCAACAATAATAAATTAAATTTTTTTATTTATTATTATGATTCATTTAATCGATTCGACACAAAATTCTATTGAAACGAATTAGAATTTCGTGCGATATCAGATGCCGTAATTTAGACCATATTTATTAGGCCAGTGCCTCATGCATATTCATAACAGTTCTTTTGGCATGTATGTATGTGTATATAGCCAGCCCTCTTTTTTATTTTAAAAATAAATTTTGCGACCATATTGCATTTTGAGCAGGATCTGATTCGCAATTTACTTTTGTATTGATTCATTTCCTACAAATTCAGCATATCACGAAAATTTAATGCAATAGGCTGAAAAAGCAAAATTTTACAGGGCATTTATAGTCGTTTATTATACAAATAGGGCGACGACGGCTGAAGCAGTTAGCACGTTAACTACAAAACCAAAAGTCATGTGTTCGAGAGCCCAGTTTCAGACTAAATTCTAAAATAACAAATTAATAATATCCATTTTCTCAGCAGAAGATTTGGTTGGTGGCATTGCTTATTTTAATTTTATTACGAGCTAAACCAAAAACAATTTCTTTTCACTTATTATAAAAGGAGTAGTGTTACCAAATGTGAAGATTTTTATTAATTTCGGAAAATTTTAGAGATTCAAAATATTTTTAGTACTTCTGTGCCCATGTGCACTATATTTAGTTAAAAGAGATGGTTTAAGGAAAGTAATTATATATATTACTCAAATACAGACTATGGATATGGGCATTAGACTATTACGTGAAGTGCCAGTTAACTATGCCTGCAAATAAAAGTATAGTACACTCGAGGCAGAAAGAACGTGCGATCGAGAGAAATACTCTGATTTAGTATTGAGTAGGGGGTATTTCGCTAATTTTTGTGTGCTTTGATACACAATAAAGAGCAAAATAAGTAAAAAGAATAGGGTGTGCCGTATCTTTTATACACTTCACTGGCTCACTATATTTCCCGTATTCCAACTCAACGTGTAACCCAAATTTCACCGAAATCTGTTCATTCGTTTCAGTGAACCAGATTTTGATCTATTTTTGAGTTTTGTAACACAGACTAAATTTTTTTTGTCACCGATGACTGTTTAAGCGCCTATTTGAATATTCATACTAAATTTTATCGAAATCGGTTCAGCCGTTTAGGTGGAGCGGTTTTAACCTATTTTGCAACCCGGTCGTACGGACCACATTTTTGAGTTCAAATCGGTTGTCCATATTTATACTTGAGCATATGTACCAAATGTAAAAAATGTAAAAATCAATCAAGCGGTTTAGAAAACAATCGCTTTTCAATTCAAATGGAAATACGAAGCAACGGAAAAAATTAAATTAAAAATTAAATTTTTTTCATTTAATTATTCCCGCTTCAGCTGATAGCAATCTACAATCACATCAGAACGCTTTCCTTCGTCGGTAATGTGTAGCACCGATGAAGTAAAATAATAATAAAAATGTCTACTAAACCGAAGATTCAACACTGCTATAAACAAAGAACGTGCAAAAGCAGAGCTGTAAAATAATTAATTAATCTTCACCTCCTGTCATTTCTCTAACTATCCCTTTCCAGCACAATGCATAGCATGTGTAGGGGTCATCTCCTGAGTGCTAGTCCCAGATAAAAAAAAGACAAAAAAAAAACAACCATAGATAAATAATCGTCTTGATTATTATTGATGAGTTGTAAGAAAATTTAAGTTAAGCTAACAAACTAAAAATATAAATAAATAATTTAAAAAAAAAAACGTTCTTGGGTGACGTTAAATATATTTTAAAAGACACAAATCTAGGACTTATTCAGGAAAGCTTTTCCAATACTCCATTATTTTTATTTGTTCTTTTTCTCATGTACTATTTCAATCAAATTCTATTTAAATATCGGTCATTAAATCATTATAATTTAACAAATTACACTAATAATCAAAATACACACATTAATCAGGCACGCGTGATACATATTAACATAGAAAAATATAATTGAGCAGTAAATAAAAGTTAATCAATAAAAAGATTAAATCAGAGTACACATACAGAAATACATGTTTATTTTCCAGAACGAAAAAGATGAAAGGAAAGAATTATACAAACCTCTCTAACTTCTACTGCAGTGGATGTGTGTGCTCATGTGTGAATTTGTTCTGTGCATATTAAAAGCTTTAACTTAAAACCCCAATTTTCTTTAATTAGATAACATCATCATTGATTTACATATAACAAATAATTTTACAGAAATATATTACACTCTCAATGTAGAAATGCGACTGCTTGGTATTATTGTATTTGTAAAGCTTATACATATGTTTTATGCAAATGAATGTTTATGTGTTTGTATCGTATTGCTGCCTAAATTAGTGGCCAAATTACGAAATTCGATTCGTATCGAAAGTTCAAACAAAATTTTTTTGAAATGCATAAGAATTTCGTTCGTCTCGAATGCCGTAAATTGGGCCCAGTTATTAGACCGTGAGAAATCTTTAGTGAGTCATTCGAAGAATAACCTATAAGATTTCTGCGTAAAAGTATTAATTGATTGCGGCGCTTCTTGTAGGCTGTATATCTTTGATATTGCCATACACGACTTTAATGAATTGGCATCACCAGTTTCTGTGGGTAAGAACATTTTTAGAAGCCATGAATTAAAAATGGGCGTAGCAGACTACCAAAAAATTTTAATTTTTCATCAAACAGAACCGAAAAGACATTCTCTTTATCAGTGCTGGTTGGTATTGGTTGATGTTTTCCCTAGTTACCTTGGAATGCTGTCTCTTGTATAATTATTTCGTAGCGAACTCTAACCTGATTTATTATTTTCCTCGATATTTTCCTAACCTCGGGTTTTTGTTAAATAATTTTATTCAATGACTTTTTCTAATGATGCGAGCCAGAGGTGGCGAATTAAAAAAAATGAGGCTCATATTGTTAAAAAAAAAATGTATTTGAAATCTACTTTAAGAAAATTCACTATGAAAAATTTGAATTAAAAATATTTTTAACTGAATTTAAATTTTGTGAATATGGCGGTTAGTGTTTAGAAAAATTACTTAAACCTTAAGTAAATATGTATAATATATGGGACTAATGAAAAAAAAAAAAACACACAAATCTTTATATATGAAATTAACATGTTTATATGTCCATAAATATGTATGTGTGTTTGTGCCTTATGAACAGCTAAACGGCTCAACCGATTTTCTTGAAATTTTCACAGTATCTCTCTGCATATTCTTAAACATCTATAGGCTATATAAAAAATTAAAAAATTCCAACTGGACATTACCACGCCCATGCAAAGTAAAAATTTATTTATGTATATCTTGAGAACGGCTGAAGTGAGAGTTTCTGAATATAGTCCTAATGACTTTGTATTTGAAACAAATCATCAGTGAAAACTTGGAGTAATTGGACAAGTGGGCGTGGTACCGCCCATACAAACTAAATATTGATTTCATTATATCTTGAGAATAGTTAAAGTTTTTGTATTTGGTCTCAGTAACGAAATGGTCTCATGAGTCAACTAGTCGTTCGAATTGGACAAGTCGGCGGGGTACCTCCCATACAGAGTAAGTAATGATTTTTGTAATTCTTGAGAACGGTTGAAGCTAACATTTCTAAATTTGGCGTGAATGACTTAATAGGAATTTTTTTTTGCTTTGGCCACTTTCATTATAGCAACAGCGTTGAAATTCGGTATACGGGGAGTAAGGAATGGAAAAAATATAAAAACTGGCAATTTTTATCAGGTGTACTAGTCTGATCGTTATTTGCATGTGGCACTCCCTTTCGACATACGGGTGTGTAATCTTCATAGAGCCAGAGAGCTGTAACGGGTATACGGGTAGGTACTCGCAAGCTAGGGAGGGGAGGTAAAACATACATACGTCTGCATCTAGATGGACACATAGACTATATATATTTTTTCTAATATAAGACCACGACGGGAGGTAAGGGACAACTTTTGTGTCTCCGCAACTAACTGAACGATTTTAATGAAGGACACATAAGACATACATTTTCTTTTACATAACACTATTATAACAGGTACAGCAACGCGTGGCCGGGTCGGCTAGTTTCTTATAAAATTAATGTTATAATATGGACATTTAATTGCTCGGTTTATTTCCAATATTTAGAATTTTTAAAAAATTTTTTCCCCAATACCGGCAATACCGTCATCATCGTCTAGGATAGAAATAGTGCTATAGACAACTATTTACATGAACTCATAAATATTGTGTATAGAAGAGTTAATTTGTGTTACTTTTTCATACATATGTTAAGTTCAATATACTCACATGTGAATGTTTGTTAAGCATGCAACTTTGCCATCTAGAAAACAAAGTTTCCAACAACTAAAAAAAAACCATACTGTATTTAAGGCTGCTTTATATCAAGATAATTGGCAATAATAAACAAAAGCGCGCTTTTAAATATTAATCAGTTTGTATTATTTTATTTGCCTTACAACGCTTTTCGCATATAAAGATAATTCTGTCTGAAAAAGTATTTATTGTAATAATTATTAGGATTATGTCTTGTTCTTTTCTTTTTTTTTTTTTGTTTTGTTAATGGATACCAACTGAATTCATTAACACTCCCTCATTTTATTGATAAATAGAAATAGAACGTGCGATATGAAAGGATTATAATGTTTTGTTATGCCTTTGATTAATTATAAAAAATGAATAAAATAATTTGGTCTACAGAGCAAATGAATGACTATGAGAAACAAATTGCCAAACAAGTATTAACTATAAGCATATAATTGTCTATTATTGGATGGCTTATTAATTAATTAGGGAACAAACAAGAGGTAGCAAATTTAAATATCAAATTGAAGAGTTTAATAAACAATTTTTATGGCAAAATAATGACATTATAAATAGTCGTATATTAAATTAAATTCATTAAAATTAATGTGTTACAAAGTCCTCGTTGAAAATTTTATGAAGTCATTCTTATGGTGTTGGGGTGATAATTAAAGAAAGTTTATTGACAATGTTGTAAAATTTAAAAAAAGTCAAATTTGCTATAGTTATTACTTATTTCATTTCGTGCGAAAATAAATATTCAAATGAATTAAATCCTAAATTTATAATTATTTATAAAAATATTAAATTCAATTATTTCTTCTTTAAATGCAATCAGTCAAGTGGATCCCCAGTTTTGGCGTCAAATGAGTTAAATTTAATGTAAAAACTGAAAACTAAAGGTCCAGTGAAACTTAAACAAGGAAAGAGAACATAGAGAAAAAATACTAAATAAAAATCAAACAAGTTGTTGAAAAATATCTTTAAAGTGAGAAGCAAGTAAAAAAGTGAGTGCAATATTTTTTAAATTTTTGGCCTTCTCCGTGGTTTTTACTAATAAATAGGAAGTGTAACAAAATTTTGGCCTTGAACAGTTTTTGTCACTTTTTTAAACTGTTACATAAAACGAGAATCAGATATGCTTTGCAACTGTGTTTCATTCCACTTGTTTTGTTCATATGAAAACATTTTTAATTTTTTTTTTTAATTTCTCCACTGAACGCCAATCAGAATCAGTATGAAAATATTAAAATAGTTTTCTTTTCACATTATCAGAGAACGAGAATCAAGCCCAAAAACTGATTTCTTAGTTTATGGTTTATGGTTGGGGAATGATATGAACAGTTAAAGGCTTTGAAAAGATCTAACGAAAGAACAATAGTAAATTTATCCATGCTAACATTCCGCCAATAGTTCCAGTGAGATTCACACATTTAAGAGATAAACTTAATCGGTATCAACAGGTTACCATAGCATGGCCTATTTCCTTTAATTTATTTAACCTTTGCACTACCAAACCTTTTTATTATTGACCCGAAACCCTCCCGGGTGGGATATAGCACATATTTTACACAAAAATTTTGCATTTACACTTCATGTTTTTTACATATAAATGTTTTAAAATTTTCCATTAAAATTGAGAGAATTAGTCACTGAGTCGAAATCATTTTCAGTTTAAATTATAATTGAAAAAGTTTTCACTGATTGAAAATCGAAAGTGCCACCCGGCTGGGTTTTGGTAGTCCGAAGGTAAGCATGCTTTGTTGCAGACACCGGGTTATCACACCGGGTTTAGTAATCGTCAGGTATGTACGCATCACTGAGCATTAGTGCAGGGCAGGGCAGCGGTTATGCCACTGTCATGTATAACCGATATGCAGTCATTGACAAAAATCCAAATAGCCCCAAAAACATTTCCTCTATATTTGGAGTACTAAAAATATAGAAGAAATATATCTTCAAATTCTTTTAAGAAATAAAAATTAGATGCAATGATCCACTTCCGCCGTATAAAACAAAGTAGCCAATTACCAGCCGACTTCCCGTGGATACATTCTAGTGTCGGCCAGGTTCGGCGTTCTCCAAAAATATATTAATACATGCTATCAAAATGTTGTCGAATTTATTTTAATTTTATATATCAAACATAAAATGAAATCTTAAATTAAATTTGTAAATTTCTAAGTTGGTTTTTATTTTACACTTCATAAATTCCATTCCGATAATTCAATTAAATTAAACCATAGTTGTGATGATTTTCTTTTATTATACTTTAAACTAAATTGCTCTATAGAATTATGATTTAATATAAATTTATTGTTGTAATAAAGAAATAGAATATATATTGCATTCCAGTGTTACATACTTGATGTAAGTTAAGAATGGAATTGAAAAAAAAAGAAATACTTCCGTTTTCACTGCACAGTAAAATGTAATCAAAGCGGATAAAGGCTTTTTGATTTTGCTTTATATATATATTCATTCCTGCTCATATTATTGGTTATGTCTTTATTTTGGCTTATTATTTGCATGAAATCATGTTATTGATAATATTTTTTGATTAAATCACTCTGATAATTTGTTGAAAGGCATCGACTAAAGGAGAAGAAGAAGAGTAGTAGAATGGCATTAAAAGGAAAGAAGAAAAATGTTTAAATACGAATGAATACAAATAAGTGTATTGAAATGCAAATACTCGAACAGAAATGTGTGTCGTAGAAGAAGAAAGGGTGCTGCTAGCTAAGGTTTGTCAGCCTTTAATAAAATATAATACGTTGAAAGGATATTGGGGAAGTGTATTAGAGTGTCTACAAAGGAATTGTATTATTGTTATTATGTATTTATTTTATTTATTAAAATTTTTCAAAAAAAATTCCTTTCATAATAGAGTTTTATTTAATATTTGCAATTTTCATTGTGAGAATATGATTTCCATTTCAAATCATTTTGCATATTTTCAATACACATGAATAATTTGTATTAAAGAGGCAGGAAGCTGTACAGAGCACTTTAATAGCAAAAAGTACTGAAGATATATTGTGCCAGTGGTCTTTACAATTAGAGACTTAAAAAGGATGGGAAGGAATTGAATGGGCCATGTAATATTTCTTACGCTATTAAACACAAATGCAATTAACCTCTATTATATTTCTCATCATCTTACGTGCTGATCTGCGCTGCAACTCGTTTACGACCACATAGAAGAAATATTTTTCTTAAATTTAGAATCGTTGTTATGAAAGCAATTCAAAATCACGAATTTCTTCTCTAATTGAAAAAGAACTAGTGTCTCAAAATATTTCGTCTCAAACACAATTTGGCATAAAAATTTTCGAATGAAAGCAATAATAGCATAAAAATAGGATAATGGTTCACCCTTTAACACGTTTTTCTGGTATAAAAAATACATCGATCAATGTGCACCATCTATACAGCGGATTAACTATAAAACAGATACATTGAATGTTGCTCAATTTCATAGACATTTAGTTAATAGATAATAAAAGTTAAAATAATTTTATATTAATAACACTAATTATTTAAACTGTAAGTCTTTTTAATATATGTAATATTTATTTTTCTTCGATATTTCGCTACTCCTTTGTGTAGCTTCTTCAGGAAAATTGGTTTTTTTTTTTAAATAATTATTGTTATTAATATAAAAAGAGGTCAAAAAACTAGAAGAATTATAATTTTATATTGTAAATATTTTTAAAATAATTGTTATTTAAGTTATAACAGCTTTAGTATTTTAGAAAAACCATATTTATTAATATTTGAGTTTTTTTAATTTTTTATTTACCGCCTTTTTAAAAAAAATTAAACTTGTCAAAATTACAAAAATATTTTCCCTGAAGAAGTTTCCGTTGTGAAAAATTTTAATAAATTAAATTGAAAACACAGAATAATATAAGATTTCAAGTTCGTTTAAATAAACTATAATTCAAATTCACATTTTAAGCAATGAATTATTGCCGTTAATATGCCTCTACCACTCGATTCACTTTTCACACAATTTTGTTTATTTGCACAATTCAAAATTTTATTGAGAAAATTATTCATGGTTTGCGGGTGATGTCAGCTAAGTAGTGCGAGTGTGGAATCTGGTTCAAGACCCCGTCAGACTAGAAATGTTGTGCTTCTGCGCCCTCCCCCTTTCGCGATATTTCAGCACAAAAACGTAGCCTAAGTAAAATAATAACAACACATTACATTATTAGGTAGGGGTTTGAATTACCAAGTTTGAAATTATCGAGCGTATTTCCAAGAAATTTTATTTACACGTATTTATTAAAAAATTAAGTTTTATTTTAGATATTGCAGTGCGATAATAATGTAAAATAATATTTTTAATTGAACAATTGAGGGTGGCGGTGGTCGAAGTAGTCTGCACGTTGACTACAAAACGAAAAATTTTTCCTGGGTTCAATCCCACTTTCAGACTCATGAAAACATCTGGCATTTTTTCTGATGTGCATTTGTGTGTCTTTGTGTAAGTTGTTGTCGTAAGGTTTCAGTGGCGAAGGCATAGTCATTGGTCACTGAACAGTAACGGCTGCAGCTGCAACCAATCTACAGGCACGTCGGAACGCCCTACTTCGTCAGCATTGTTTAGCACCGGCGAAGTAAAATAATTATTAAAAAAAACTGATGTCTCCTTGACATCAGAGACGCTACAACACTGCTATAAAAAAAAACAAATAACTGCAAAAAGCAGTGTGTGTTGTAAGGTAATGAAGCTTCAACTCCAATCATTTCTCCTATTATTCCATTCCTCTGAGTGCTGGTCCAAGACACAAAAAAAAATGCAACAATTGAACAAGTTTGTTCATACTAATGTTAAATAGTAATGCCTCGATTATTCGTGTTTCGATTAACCGGCATTGTCGATTATCCGGGAAAGAGAATTTTTAATTATTTTCTCTTTTTTTATCCATTTAATTTTTTTTTCATCGATCAATCGTGAGGGCATCTATTATACGGATTTCTAACCAAATTTTATTTTCGATAGCTTTTGCACAATGAATTTTTAGTATGTTTTTATTTTGTTTTATGCATTATATAAAAATATATACATGTAAATAAATACAATGATAGGAATAAAAAATACTAAAGAACCACTAAGACCTGTTACTCTATTAATCTTGAAAATCGATTATACATAATGCTACCGGTCCCGACCATTACGGATAATCGAGACTTGACTGAATATATGTATACATATATGTATATTAGAGGCACATTTTTTTGTATATATATTTGCTTAAAGAAATATTAACAATCTATAATTTAAGTCAATTATAAAAATGTTATAATAACTTTTCATTCTTTTGTGTTCCAGGTATGTCGTCAACTATGCAAACCGTATTTGGTCAAATGGGTCTGTATAATAAAAACAAATTTTTTTTTTATCTAAAATGTTGGAATTTTCTTGCGTTGGATTTATACGGCTCATGTAATTATTTAATTAGTATAAGTGTTCTTATGTAGAAGTTCAATAGTAAAGAAGCAAAAAAATAAAACCAAAAATTACGAACAACATTACAAACGTAAACAAATTTTTAGATCGACAAACAAGGAGGTGGGTTTTCAGAAACCATACTATTGGAATTGCTTAGTTTATATATTAATTATTTCTTTCACCTTTTCTCAACTACATGTCGAGCCTTTGCTGCAATACCGTAGTAATTCAAAAAATCGTGAACTGAGAAAAATGCATTTGAAGTTTTGGGCCATCGTTTACTAAAGTTATTTGTTTACAAGTTTTTAAATAATGAGGCCTGTTTTGTAATGTTTTCTGTTTGTAAATTTCTTGTCATAAAGGAAATATTTCATTATTGCAAATAAACATTGTTGGAAATAGCTGGAGGCAATAAAGACATTTGTACCTGTAGAATCTGAACAGTTAGAGATAGAACCATAATCTTTTTTCCTTTAGATATATATTTCCCCAAAGATCAAAGAGTTAGTACGGTATTGCACCAAAGGCTCGAATTGTTTACGGATTAGAGTTTGAGAAATACTTTAGAACTGCTTTAGTTATTAAATTTTTTATATGTGCGATAGTTATATATTTTGAACCATTAAATATTGTTAGTTTTCTTCACTAGGAATATCATTTATTGCTTTAATAATTTGAAAAATACCATCAACATCACAAGTTTCAAAAATTTTATCGACTTAAAATATTTGTTAATTGTTATTATTTTCATAAATACTTTTTTTATTTTCAGCATTTATTAAATGGTAATCTTCTCTTGTTGTTTATTTTAATTTTATTCTTTGTCTTATCCGAAGAAATATATAAATTTTAATACTTTTCCTCTATTGAGGGGGGTATTAATGCAGCAAATCTGTGTAAATGGGATAAAATCAAAATCTCGAAAAACAAAATAAAAACCAACGGCAAAAAAATATTTTATGGAGCCCATAAAGCGGAAATTTTGCATATTTAGAAATATTTTCGCAAACGCACACATTTATCTACACACACATACACAGAGATTTCTTTTACTTCCTGTCACAATATGGAGGGACCATTTATTTGTTTAATTTCTGTGTTCTTTCTGGAATACAAATGATTTTTGTTTTTATTATTTTCTTCCTTGTTCAAAATTTGAATTGCAAATATTATTTTCATTTGAATTTTGTTTTATTTTTGTGTTCGTGTCTTTAAAATGAACAACTACAACACAGGCAATGAATGGCAGTGGTGAACAAAAGTGATATAAAAGAAAATGTTATTGAAAAAAAAAATAATATTGAATATTTGCGAACGCCTTTTAAAGAAAAATGCGGAATTTCAAAATTATAAAACAGTGCGGTTGGAATGATGTCACCTAATTAATACCGCGACTGGTGACGTATATGAATGCGCCAATATAAGGTAAAGGGTGGTTAAATTTCAAGGGCCGATGTTGATTTTGAATAAAACACAAACTATTTAGGAAATTATTGTAATTTTATTTTATTATGATATATTGGTATTACTCAATTATGTATGGAACAAAATATCGGCCAAATGGGCGCCGCGACCACGGCGGCACACCTCCATCCGATGGTCCAAATTTTCGATGACCCTGAGGCATAATGGAGGTTCTATGCCGTTAATGTGCCGAATTATCTCATCCTTTAGCTCTTGAATTGTTGCTGGCTTATCGACGTACACCTTTTCTTTCAAATAACCCCAAAGAAAAAAGTCCAACGGTGTCAAATCACATGATCTTGGCGGCCAATTGACATCGCCATTACGTGAGATAACACGGCCATTGAATTTGTTGCGCAAAAGAGCCATTGTTTCGTTAGCTGTGTGGCAAGTGGCACCGTCCTGCTGAAACCACATATCGTCCACATCCATATCTTCCAATTCGGGCCATAAAAAGTTCGTTATCATCTCACGATAGCGAACACCATTTACAGTAACTGCCTGACCGGCCTCATTTTGGAAAAAATACGGCCCGATGATGCCGCCAGCCCATAAACCGCACCAAACAGTCACTCTTTGTGGGTGCATTGGTTTTTCGACAATCACTCTTGGATTCTCATTCGCCCAAATGCGGCAATTCTGTTTATTGACGAATCCACTGAGGTGAAAATGTGCCTCATCACTGAAGATGATTTTCTTCGAAAATTGATCATCCACTGTTGCCGTGGTCGCGGAGCACATTTGGCCGATATTTTGTTCCATACATAATTGAGTAATACCAATATATCATAATAAAATAAAATTACAATAATTTCCTAAATAGTTTGTGTTTTATTCAAAATCAACATCGGCCCTTGAAATTTAACCACCCTTTATAAATATCATGTATACTGTTGTAAAAAGCCTTAATATTTATGCGCAAATTACAACTAAATCTACAATTTTGCTGTATTTAGAGTTTATGTTTTAGAACATTGTGGATTGCTTCACGTTTTAGAGTGGACAATTACTACATTTATGACATATTATGACTACGAATTATACGCCAATAGGAACGTAAAATATTGCCGTATACTTTTGTTATCACACAAAAAAAATCGCGAATAACGCCAATAGTTACAAGTAAGTTGAGAAACATTACCATTTGTTTGGAAAACAAGGTCAGTTTTCTTCACCATCAGGCAGTTTGTAAACACACATGGAAAGTTTTTTTATTTGAACACAATTGCCATCTGCCATGTGACTGCAAATGTGTTGCTGTGTAGTATCTACGTAGATACTAGACAGTGAGTTCAGTATTTGCAAATAACTCGGACGTAGAAACACAGTAAATGTGTTGATATTTTGGAATGTTGACGAAATAAGGTGTTGACGTTATTCTGAGCGCACTGTACAATCAAAATTGTTGATATTTGAACATTTACTGCCGCATTCATAATAAATTTTTTTTGGATTTACTGGAACTGTATTGATTGAATTTTGTATAGAAATTTGTCTATCAAACCTTTTATAAATAAAGAATGAATACAGCATTCAATTTCTCTGCTATTTTTAAAATATTGTCGATATTTTTAGAATGATTAATGATAACAAATTATTTATTTATAGATTTTTATTGAAACTGAAATGACAAAAGATTAAGCTGGTTTTACTCTTCTGTTTCCTCAATTAAATTACTTCTCGATACATATTTTATAGCTTCAGTTATTTCACATGAATTGTGTTTTGTAACAACAAGAGAACCGAAAGCATAATAATGGGCTTCCATGGCCTTTAATGCCCTTTGAGTCGGCAGGCCGAAGGTTATGACTACAAACCTAAACTTTTCCGATGTGCATTATAGTCTACATATCGTCATATGATTTCAAATAGCCCTAAGTTACAGAAAATTCAAAATAAACTTTTTGATTGATTATTCAAAATACATGTTCCTGCAAAATTGTACGTGTCTACAATTAGAAATAACATTCTTATAAACAAAATTCTAAAACTCTTAACTGCAAGCGCAAACAATAGTTTGCAAGTGTTTTGTTTCTACTGTAAAAGTTTTTCAATATAACTTGGGGTTTTTATGCATTCATATTACGATATATTCTTTAGGCACCAAAGCAATGAAGAACGTTGGCGAACTAAAAGATTAAACAAACCGAATATCTTTTAGATTAAAAATTAATCCACAAATGCTGCGACTCCGCTTTAAGGCCGCGAAAAAAATATAAAAGATTTCAGTCCTATTTAAGACAACACAACAGATGTATGATTGGGTGGCAGCCGGTGTAAAAATTAATGGCAATGGCATTGACGTTCGAGAAGCTAAGCAAATTGATGAATTTGCCTTGATTTAACCGTATCAATAAGCTGCTTCAGACTTGAATTTTTTTTCTACAACAGAAACGATTTTTTAATAACGGGGTACACAGTGGTGAGCAATAAATGCGATATAACCGCGTCTTTATCGAAATTACAAAGCCTGATTTGAACTTAACAAGTAAAATTATTATTTATCTGAAAGAAGCAACCAAGATTAAAAAAACTATTCACATCACATATAAAAATGGAAAAAAAAATTTTTGGTTGAAATAACCAAAAACGGCAACGCTGCTCTTCCATATAGAGTACTCAACGTACGTTACAACGTACTTTGCATTGATGGAGATGTACTGAATGTGACTAAGCTCATAAGAAAACATATATTTCAACTTATGACTTTTTCTTTTCAACCACAAGTGCATTACGTTTGTTTACCGATTTTGAGCTTTTAATTAAAAACATTTGCACTTTATTCTTCCAATATAAAGCCATTATACAGCTTCTCTAAAAGAGAAGAATAAAGTGCAAATATTTTTAATATATAAAATGTAAAGTACAATGCACTTCTTGAGAATCGAAATCACTACTAGTTATCAGTTGATAAAAGGCGACGTATAACATAGCTTTAACATCTAAAAATTCCGTCTCTTAAGAAAATATATTTTCGAAATAAAAAGGGATTAATAAGAAAACTCCCATTCATTAGCGCATTCACCTCTACTCTCTGAACTATTTAATTTGAAAGATTGGCATTCCTTTTCATTCTGCTCGAGGAAATCCAAAGTTTGACCAGTCTCAGCACGTACATAGAAACATACATGATGTCACCTGAAATGCAAAAGGTCGTAGCAACCAAAAAACTTAAAATTTAGTTTTTAATGGATATTCGTACAGCACACGTCTTCACAAATTCTTGGATTTCTATTTTTAAAAATAAGGACACACATTCGCGGACAAGACGGCATATGCCGTCAAATTTAGAGAAAAATGTAGGGACAGGACGGCATATACCGGCACCAAGTTTTATTTTATTTTTCATTCATTGGGACAAGCCGGTAGCTCGCGTGGAAAGTTAATGTTAAATTATGGTTTGCTTTTATAAGTGGAGAATGCGAAAATTGACTGTCCGCGAATGTGTTAAAGAAATTCAAATGGCAGTTTTTAATTAAATTTCAAAATATTTCAATATGCAATATATTTCTTGCTGTTGAGAAATAGTAAAACAATGGAAAAATTTTACCAGCTTACTCTTTTCGAGACATTATTTTTAACGTTGTAATTGTTTTTGTTCCTTTTGTACTGTTCCTTGTTTCAAAAAATCATATTTTTATCCACAACACTTTTCATTTTATAAAGTTTTTTTGTCCCTGCTGTAAAATTTTTAAAATTTTTATGTCATAATTCTTCATTATAATGTTAATTTTAGTTCGCATTAGCAGCAATGCAATGCAGAATATAGACTGGCTTAAACAAACAACAAGCAGAAATAAATATGTAATAATTAGGACACAATTTTCAACAGACTTCGAAACACCTACCTGAAATTGTGTGTGAAATATTAATAATATTTCATATTTAAAGTCGAAATTTATTTATATTAACAAACAAAAAATTAACGTCTTTCTTCACAAATGCCGATTATATTTTCAAGATTATTGCTTAAGTCAATATTTATTGCATATAAAATTACTGACTATTAGTAATCGGCAGAATCAGACAAGAGTTTATCTTAATAAATTTAAATTTTATTATTGTGGAGACATGTACATATGTAATTCGTGAATATATTAAATTCAAAGTTAATGAACTTGCATGCTTGTACTCATCTCTAAATTGTATATGGCATTTTTAAAGCTTTAAAATATAACCAAATGTTCAAATTAATTTCTTTTATTTCCGGATTAGTTTACAAAATTGTTTATAAGTTTAATAAAATGTAAGAGTTGTAATTAATTTAGGCAGTTGTCAATGGGAGGTATTAGCAAATAAAGGAGTTTATTAGATTAATAATAAAATAATGCAATTGAAGTTTGTGTGTCAGTAATTACGACCAACTCACGTGCGTAAAGATGATTTGTGCACATAAATTTGTAATTATTACTTTTTTTTATCTTTAAACTATGTACGTGCTTGTGAACACTTCTGGATACGATTAGAAATTTCTAAAAATAATATTATTAATGACATTATTAAAATACTCTATAATTAAGAATTTTCATTTAATATTAAATATGTACATACGTATATGTATACATACGAGTATTCATGTATGTATATGCATGTTAATAAATAAACCTCAGGATAATTTCAATTTAATTTTATTTATCAATTTGACTTTGAGTAGTTCATACTTCATAAACATAAAAATATAATAATTTATAACTGTATAACAGTTGCCTTAAATTTTCAATATTGAATTGAAGCAAAATATGTCAATTGCTTTTCATTGAAATTTATACAAGTGAAAGTTTCCTTTTTGCTAAAAGCAAATCAAGGTAATCAAGGGAATTTATAGAAATATTCAATCATATCTATAGAGACGCTTCTAGAGACATTCTACGTAGAATTCATTAATTATATATATATAAGGATTTAAGTATTTTATATCAATAATTTATTTAATTTGAATACACATTCATTGAACATTTTTCAACCACAGTAAAGATAACGATAATTCTGATAGCTGTATGTCTACTCATTTTCCTTTGAGAACATAAAGAAAACGATTTAAAAATATTTTTATTTGAAATCGTTTATTCAATCTCTTTCCGATGACGATGGCTCTCTCTTCTCAAAAACTAATTAACTTACCGCACAAAAACCAACAACACAGACGGCCACACCAACAATTTGTCTCAGTAAAAAAGAAAGAAACAAGAAAAATTTAAATGCCACACATTCGTCTGTTAGACATACGTTATGTTTCTACAATTAACCCGAAAATTTAAATAATCGTACGATTACAAAAGAATAATTTATTTCAGGCAATTCTGTATATTGTTCTTAAAATACATTAATGAATAATTTTATACAACATCTGTTGTAAAATTTCAAGTTTAATTTACACCAATTCACTACTCACAAAGTAATTTTTGGCTGGATTTCGAAAGAACACGGTTTACAAAAATGAATTTATCCTGATTTATTTATTTTGAAATTTTTTATTTTATTTCTTTTTTTATCTTGGAACAGTTCTCAGGGGTAATCCCCTATATATGGAATGTATTGCATTGGAATTAATTAGAGAGAGGGATAGTGTAGAGAATAGACAGCTGATGAAAGTGGTAGCAAGATGGAGTTTAATTCTAGCCCAACTCTGCAGTTTCTTGTTAATTATGAAGCAAAGTTGCGGCGTCTCTGCTGTTAATTTTGATACCTTATTGTTTAAGCTAAAGGGAGGCATTTCATTTCTTATTTTATTTCACCGACGTTTTATTGCTCAAATACCGACGGAGGGGGGTGCTGTAGAACAGAAAAATCAGAAAACAATTTATAAATTAATCGGTGTGGGAATCGAACACGGGTCTTCCTGGGGCATCAGCACTCCAATTATGTACATATGTATTAAGTGCCACACTTTTCAACGACTTGTCAATGAAAAATTATTCATGAGAAAAATCTTTGCAAAATTCAACATAATTAAAATTAATCATTCATGTATACCTACCAACTAAGTAAGTTTCTTTATACAGTTTTATCGTATAAATCGTATCTACCATGTAAATTGGGGATTGGATGTATTATAATATCATCTTGAAATAGGAAAATATTATCCTATTACTTATATAAAAAGGAGATATATCAGATGATCACAACAAATATACGTATAGTATAGGGTGCGGCTAAAGTAACTATATGAAATTTTATCTAAATGAGTATTAAATGAAATGAAAAAAAAAATAGAAAATTGATAAACATAAAGTTTGTTTTATATTATTTTTTTTCATTAATTATTAAAAATAATATCAGTTAAATTAAAAGCGTTTTCTCTAACGCCATAATATACACTTTTTATTATATATTAGTATTATCTTTAACTTTGTTGAGTGTTTCTTGTGGTATACGAGCAAATTCTTCTTAAATGTTGTCCTTTATTTGCTATAAGGTTTGGGGCTTATTCACATAGACTTTTTCTTTGATATATTTCCACCAAAAAAAGGATGGGGCAGTCAATCCACGCGATTTGCGGCCGTTTTTAGAAATTATCCAATTTGGATATTGTTGTCTCAATAACTCCATCGTTGCAGGGGCTGTATGGGGTGTTGCACCTCTTATTGAAATCATATGTTGGCTTTTGGTGGCAATTCCGGAAATAAAAAAATGTTGAAGCATTAATCTGTAATGTTCTGCATTTATTGTTTGACTTACACGCTGAACGTTTAAAAAAAAATGGACCGTAATTTTTTCGGTGGTAATGCCACACCAAATAAATAGTAACACGAATTGTATGTCAAGATTTTTGGGATCCTCAAATTCTGTTGTTTTATTTATTTATTTACCAAACTGTGCAAGTGAAATTGCGCTTCGTCGATCAACATTAAATTTGACAAAAAGTTGTAATTTTGATCAACGAAATTTAAAACTGCTGTAGCATATTGCATGAGCAATGCAAAGTCCTCAGGATTTAGTTTTAGGACTAGTTGGATTTTGTAAGGGAAGATGTGCAAATCGTATTTAAAAATTCGCCGAAGAGTGCGGTCAGAAAACTGCAACTGAGCATACCGTCTTCTCGTTAATATATCCGGATATTCCGCAATGATATGTCTCACAGCATCAATAATTCGGCCCATAAAATCTTCTGACTGCACTTTGACTATTAATTATGGAACGATTATTTTCAAGGAATAAAAAACAATCAATTGCAGAGCGTTCCATTTTTATATATTCTTTTTATATATTTTTTTTATAATTTTTGTATATTTTCTCTTGACGAATTATTTTATATATATTCTCGCAAGTTTAGTTTCTGAAATAGAAAAAGGAAAATAATTAAATATTCAGAAGCAAAGAAGTTATAATTTTTTACATCATACTTATATATTTATATACTTTACCGCACCCTTATCAATATTCTAATTGAAATACTTTCCTAATTTTCATCTAATAAGAAACCATTATAAATTCCATCCCTGTAAGTCTAAAGGAGAAAACAATCAATACATATTTAATTTTCAAGTTAGATAATTGATTGACAGTGTGCCTGTCACCAAAGCATTTCAATAAGAATTATCATTAGTTTGTCAAAAAAAAATGATTTTTCATAATATTTGTAAACCACAAAAGAGACGTAGAGTTCAAAATTTCCATTAAGTAGAAGTGTTGACTTGCCTGATTTAAAAACTATTTAGACATACTTACACATACATTATTTCATATTATATTTTATTTTACAGGTTTATTCATTAACCTTGTTACCTGTTTTTATAATAAACAATTTTCTATATTCATGCATAAATCAAGAAGAGAAAAAAGTCGCTCATTAATAAACCTTAATGAATATTTCATTGTTTATAGATATAATTTTTTTGCTTCAAAATAATTTAATACAAAGGAAAACAAAATACTTTATATGTAATAGTATTATGGAGCTTAATATTTTATAGTTAAATATTGTTTTTCAATCAGGCAAATATTTGACTAAATACGTTTAAACTCTACTGCTATGACAATACGTTTTCATTTAGTGTTTGCAATATTTACCCAATCTGACCATTATTTTCCTTAAGAACTGCTATACTGTTTTGGTCGTTAATTTTATTATTTGTTAGAAAAATAACATAGTATAATCGCATGTCTTTCACAATTAATTAATACATTGATTTACTATCAAATATTATTAAAAAAAGGTAAACA
The DNA here is from genome assembly GCA_963924685.1 of Dexiosoma caninum. Lineage (NCBI taxonomy): Eukaryota > Metazoa > Arthropoda > Insecta > Diptera > Tachinidae > Dexiosoma > Dexiosoma caninum. The sequence goes on from OZ004725.1 coordinate 93,074,350, forward strand.
AAAATTTTCCAGTTTCCCTTGCGCTTGTGTTTAAATAATTTTCATATTCGTCATGTAATGCACACAATGAAATTTGAAGGTAACACAGATAAACAGTCACTAATTTATAAAAAAAAACATTTCAATATTTCATAAACAAATAAATATTAATGTGTTTGTATAGTATGTAGTTAAAAGCAAATTTCCGTTTAATTTAATGAAAATACCGTGCCATTACCTGTGTAAATGGGAACGTATTACAATAACAGCACCAGCAACAACAACGGTAACGAACAAACAGTAGGAAGAAATAACAATACAAGTAAATAATTTAATTTAAATAAAATGGCGAGCACTCCCACAGCTCCTAAACAAACCTTTCCTAATGGCCACACTGCTACAATTGTACTGTGATTTTTTGAGAATGATAATGATGTATTTTTACTTTTTATTAATGTTAACGGTGTTAACTCTCTCCCTCCCAACTGTTGCAAATGTTGTGGGTATTAAATTGAAATAAAATGGTTTCTTAAAATATCGCAATTCAAGGCAACCTTTAGGGGATGAAGTACGTGCAGCAATTTTACACACAAACAAAAATAAGGACATTTTCAAAAAGTTCGCTAAAACAAAATTGTATAGAAAGGTCGATGAAGTCGCATAAATACCCAGCAAGTAAAGCCAAGCAAAATAGATACTCCATGCATGGGTTCTATTGCAAATGAACTGCTTCAACTTATCTGAAGAATGCATGATTTTAACACAGCGGGTGTCATTGGCGAGCACGTGTTGACATTTAACAAAATAACCCGTCATTTAAATAATTGCTTAGAACTTATGAATGTTCATTTCAGCTTGTGTTCGAATTTATCAACGAATTTATCGTAATGAATACAATGCAAAGTACAAAACTGTGCTGTTGTGCATATGAGTTAATCGGAAGACTCGAAAGCGTTTGACATGAGTTCACAAGCGATAATCTTGTTAACATTTAAGATGGCATTAAAAACGAATTCATATAAAGAAGTGCTTAAGAGGTCATGAAAATACCAATTCACAGCGAACGCATTCACTTATTTTTTTGTTACTGGGTAGTAACAATTTCCTTCAACTTAGTTAGTAATACGATCTATATTGTCTTCGAAAAACATCACGAATTGGACCAATAAAAACTGCTTCAGAGCCAATATTACCATTAGCTGGAACTTAAAGAATAGGAAAAACTGTATTTGCCAATCCTGAATGTCAGTTTAAGCCGGCAGAGGCGCTGTGGGGACTTGGATCTATAATCCTAATCGTTGGTTTTGTTTTGAAATTATGTGTACAATGTGCCACCACTGCATATTAGGTTACTACTATTGAAATGACAAGCAGTTTGTGTACTGCTAGGATATATTGTCATTACCAAAAATAGTACTGGCACATAGAATCTCTCAATCGGATAAGTGAAATTTATAGCTGTTCAAAATTCCAAGTGTAGTATTGTCAACTTTCATATAGAAAGTTGAGTTCGTAAAATAATGTTGAATTTGTTGTGAGAAACATATGAACTGAATATGACAAAAACTATAAAATATTACGAGCAATAAATTTCAACAAAAAAACAAATTTATTTATAGTGATTTGAATTTGAATTGTTTATGTAAAATCTTTGGTGAGAAATAACAAAATTGAACTTTTTTTCTGTTCACCGGAAGTTTATTGCATTTATTTTTTTTTTACTAATTTTAGGGCGCTTTTGAAAATCTAATCTCCATTTCTCTCTATCAGCTTGCCTTTTTCAAGTTACAGGTACTAATTGTATTTTTGTCTTTTTTCTAAAAATTAAAATTTCAAAAAACCACAACTTTTTTACTCTTCATTAATTTTTAAAATTGTTTTTTTACTCAGTTTTTCTCATTCAACAAGTTTTTAAAAGTGAATAATGAGAAAAAAGTGAAAATGCAAATCCACAACTACAAGGACTGTGATAGTTTTACACATATCAGTAGAAAGTTCCAAAATTTAAGTTGGAAGAAAATGAAAGCTGTGCTTTTTGAAGGCCGACAAATCAAAATGTTAATCAATGACAATACTTTTGTAGTTCAATGACAGATATTGAAAGAAATGCTTAGCATGCATTTGTTTGTATAGCACACAATTTTCTGGGAAACATGTTGTCACATTGTTGTAATATGAGCACTACTTACACTGTTATTTGGATTGTTTCCCTGAAAATCTTGGGAACTTTAGAGATGAACTATGTGAGCATGTCCATCAAGATTTTCGTACTATATAGATGCGTTACCAGGGTCACTGGGATACCCATATGATGGCGAACTATTGCTGGAGCATTAAAAATAAACCCTCTATAATAAAAATTTAAGAAAATCTTATAAAAGAAAATTTTTCGATGAGTTGTAATTACATTTATAAGATTTGTTTATTAAATGGTTTAATTTTTTTTAAAATCCTCTTTTATTGATGATCAAAGGTAGAGCACCGATAACAATGAAAAAAGGTCATTTTATTAGAAATATGTTTAACTAAATGTTTTTGGACCAAAACTGTGATTTTTGTCGCATTTTAATATTTTAAGAATATTTAAAGAACAAAAAATTTTTATTTTTTTTTAATTGTTCTTTTTAAATCTGAAACTACTGGGAAAATTTGAAAGCAATCTAAACACGGCTTAAAGATAAAATTGTTGACGTGTTTGGCATTTTTTTTTAACTGAATATTGAGAACCGTTTTCAAGTTAATCCAATATATGTAGTGGAAGGGAGTTAACTGTATATCGAGAAAAGTCGAGCTGATAGAAAAAAACCAAGTGCAGACTTGTATTTAGCGTCACAAATAACCTTAAAAACAACACTCAGTTCTTAATTAACAAAAACCTTGTTCCCTTGTGTAATCAATGTTATTCAATATTAAATAATAATTTTTCTCATTATAATTTTTGTTAATTTAATTAAATTGAAAAGGAAAAAAAATTAATGACCGTAGACAAGTCTCTCTACACGCATCTTAGTTTAATAAAAAGTTTGCGAATTTAAAAGTATTTAAATTTTTATTCCCTATTCTACAAAAAAAAAAAAACTTAAATTATGGGAATTGAAATTTTTACAAATTTAGACACAATTCTTTAAAACTTCCTCAGGAAAATAATAAATATTTGTTCATCTAAAATATTGGCATGCGGCATTAAGTATATTTTCATGAAATAAATTTTCATTAAAGACATTCTAAATAATTTTTAGGTTTGCTTAAAAAGAAGAGAGAAAAACGCACTTAGGAACAACAACTTCAAATTTCCTACTAAAAAGCAGCACACGAATATATTCAAAATGTATGCGTGTCGTAGAAAATAAAAGTATTTTTATGTAAAGTCTTCAACATTTTGTTTATTATTTTTTTTTTCCTTTTTTGGCTTGAAATATTACTTTTGTATATGCACATTGTTGGTATATGTTCATGTCAACTTCCTTCTAAAAACATTGACTTATAGCCTTGGTGTGAAAACGTAATTGAAAATACTGTATAATAAAAAAAAAAACGAAAAAGATTAAAGGAACAAACAAATTTTATGACTTGGAAACGCGTACTGCGTTTGCTTAATATTTCAGTTTGTTTTTCTTTTTCAACTTAATAATTATACATACTTGTACTCAACGGTGTCTCTTAGTTAGTGAATGAACACGCCTTGGTTTTTTATTTTTAATAGAAAATGGAACAAAAATAAAATTACCACCTGCAAAATATTTTCCCTTTCACTAGTTTTTGCATTACTTAATAAAAGAAGGCATTGTCATTTTATGTAAATATATGCGAGGTCAGCCATTTGTGATGGAATATTTTAGAACTAAATTTTAAATCTGCACCTAAATGAACTCTTCTACCTTGAGTTACTTTTACTATTTACTAACACTAATAGTAATATATGAAAATGCAATGTAGCAGACTTGAAGAGTAGGATTTTCAACAGTGATTAACATATTCATACTTATGGATGACACCAAAAGGAATAAATAAAAAGAATGTTAGGTGCTGCAAATATCTGCTGGAAAATATGTACCATTTTTTTTTTCATAAAAATTTCCTTTAAACAAGCTCTTCACATTTAAGATCTAGTTTTAATTAAAATAAAGTTACACATAGAAAATTTAGTTTTAACTATACTTGATAAATATTATATTCAAATGAAAAATAATTCGATATTCATACATTTCGATTATGTGGAAGAGCTTAGAAAATATATTGCTTAAATTGCTTAACGAGATGTAAGACTCAGACAATTAATAACAATTTATTAACACTAATGCACATCACAAAAAAAAACATTTCTTTCCTGAGCCACAAAATTTCTGTATCGTAAAATTCCCCACTCTATACATATGTTTGTTTTTATAAACGTTCGCTGTCAAAACCAGTGATAAATTTCACCACCTGTTTGATACACCAAAGTCATTCGTATGAGTGTTTTTTTTTACTGGTATTTTGTACGCATTGCTCATACGTTCCCAATTAGATATACATATATTAGGGAAATCAGTTATTCGACATTTTTAAGAAACCGGTTTTCGTATAGTTAGAATATTTGAATATTTAAAAAACCGGTTTTAAAGGTTTAACAATTCATGTGTTATGCAAAAATATTATAATAATGAAATTTGAAATAAAATAAAAATTTTTAATCATTAGATACAATAAATTTTTATAATGTGTGATTCCTATTTTAAAAAATGTGCTTTTTCCCTTAAAAATATATGTCAAATTTATTATTCATTCGCTAATGCTTACTTAGCTCATCAGTGGATTTTTCCTAAATTTTGAATACAAACCCAAGATCCATATGTTTAAAATTCAACTAATCAATCGAGAATTGAAGTACAATTTTTAAAATTGGAATCAAAATAAATTCAGTTAATATTAAATTTTTATACCCAGAAAAACAAGACATGAAAAAGTTTTAGTTAATGCGTGGGTTCCATTGCAAATGAACTGGTTCAACTTAGCTGAAGAATGCTTGATTTTAACGCAGGGGTGTCATTGGCGGGCACCCATTCACATTTAACAAAACAACTCGTCATTTAAATGAGCGCTAAGAACTAATAACCTATCGTTTCATGAGTTATTTATGTTTTAACATGGGTTAATAAGTTCTTGTAACACGTTTAAAAATGTATTTCAATTATAATTACAACTGGGCAGTTGTTCATATAAATTAATCGGCAGAGTTAAATAGAGAAGTTGAATTAGTAGCGAAGCTGGTAGCGGGAAAAAAGCAAACAGAATCTGAAGCTTCCCTCATGGTTTCCAAATAAGCTCTTGAAAATTATACAAGAATAATGAGTGAATTTTTAACCACAATACATATTAATAGTATAACAAATGAATTTCCATCAATATATTCTATACTTTTATGAAAATTTATTACTGACAATCAGCTGGCAAAGTACTATCGCGCTGCAAAGATAAAAAATTCGAACGTTGCGCTTCAGCTTCTACTGCAACGACTACAATAACTACTAATTAAGTGCTTATAATGTCATGAAAATCTCAATTCTTTGTGAACGCATTGCCTTTTTTTGCTGGGTATACATTCATACGTGTATAGTTCTTGTAAATGTCGCAAAGTTGAACTTGAAATTTTTGAGTTTCGAAATTTCCTTTTGGTTCTGTTTTCAGGGTTTAAGTTTATTAAATGCATAGATGGGAAAGAGAGAAATATTTATATATGCTTGACATAAAATTTACGTTTTTTTCTTGGTCGATGTAAACAAATCGGAAAAAAGTTTACTGGTCGGTTTTTTCACTATTCTACATTCGAGAAATTACCATTTTAAAAAACCCGACACAACCACAACATTGAAAAAACCGGTGTGATTATCCTAGTCAATATTTAAGGGTGAATAGGTCTACTGTCAAACTTGGCAATTTCTGAGTTTATATATATTTCATAGTTTTACATAATTTTTGTACAATTGCCCAAAAAAAATTTTAAATTCCCTTTACGTATTTTAATGAAAATGCTTTTTCCTGAAAAGCAATTAAATTAACCTTCGATGGATAATCATATTCTGATATTTGTACGTTAAAGATAATTATGCGACAAATTGATACATGATTTTCTTTCGCTAAATCGTATCATCTTATTTGTTTATTTCGAATCAACTAATTTGAATTAAAGTTTTTACGTATAAATGAAACAGAAAACACCAGAATTTAAGATGGTTTTATTATTTAAAAACAGAGATTACTTCATCAGTAATCAATTTTATGGAACTTAAAAGACAACCGTGCATCATTTGGACTCACTCAATTATTATATTCATTATATTTTTAAATTAGTGATACTTATCCACGTGGCGTGTTTGCCTGGTGAAAGGACTACGCAACGATTGAGATATACATGGAGCACAGCGTTGGTTTCGTGAGAGTTAGAAAGAATTATTAATTCTTTTAAATCGTCCTGTTATTTCTTGTATTATTTTAAGCTGTATAAAAACTTAAAATGACAATACAAGATAGAAATACTGTTGGAAAGAAATTTTTTTATTATAATCTGCTGCATAATTTCATGAAATTTATTTTTAAAATAAATGCGGCATATGTCATCATTCGTTTTTCGCATCTTCGTTTTTTTTAATTTGAATCTTACTTTTACTTTTTTCTGTTAGATAAAGAGAAAAAAAAAGTATTTATATTGTATTAGATACTGCACGTAACGTTTTAATAATAATACTGCAAACGAATTTAATTTTTTTTTAACACAATTAAAATGTATCTCTTCCTTTATTTTTCTAACCAATAATTTTCTGTTCTCCTAAACTGTTTGTTATTACTTTACATTGGCATAAATATTCAATTAAATTTGTCTACTTAAGTGAATTCACGTTGTACCTTAAACCTATTGGCATTGTTTAATTGTCCGATATGTAAAACAATTAAATAACAACTCAGCCTGCATTTACTCTACTTGCCTCCAACTCCAACTTACTTTAATGCCTTTAGTCGTAGAATATTTTCAAGTTAATGTAGTAAATATATTTCTCTATGCTTTACATTCATGCCATTGATTTTGAAATAGTATGGATATACATATATATATTTTTATTATTTCGGTTTGTCGCAAGAAGTATTTGTGAAAAAGAAAGAGCATCTATGAGAAATGGGCAAAGAAAAACACATTCGTTCAACTAAAGCTTTTATTATACCGTAGTATTTATTTGTTTAAGGCTGGGATATTTTGAGTGTTTTATTAGCCAGATGAAGTAACATTTAAAAACCAAGAGCAAAAATAAAAGCAATATACATGTTATATAAAGGACGTAGAGTTTTACGGAAAAAGAAAAGAAATTAAAAAACAAATTTAATGGGCAGTGTTGTATACATTTTGATTTAACCGCAACATAGGCCAACAACAAGAGTTCTTCATACTTTCACGTACTTCAAGTTGTAAATGTACCAAAATGAAAGCTATGCGTGTGTACTAAATTCAGTGTGTATGTATTTGTTAGGCTTAATAGAACTGACATGAAACACCTCTGGCAACGGGTGGTTGGTTGGTTGTGAAAAACTTTAAAAACAACATGGTGAACTAATTGCGGCAGATGATGATTACGATTGTCTTCCCAATTGCTGCTCATATTTATAATTACAATTATAGCAAATAATTCAAAAGGTATAATTACATAATTGTAAAAGTTTCAGCGAGTGACTCAGATTTCATCTGTTATCCTTTGACAAACCAATAAACGTAGCTCCAGAACTTTTTTTTTTTTATCTTGGACCAGCACTCAGGAGAAGAGCCCTACATATGCGATGCACTGTGCTGGAACTATAGGTAAAGGATAGTAGGAGAAATGATAGGAAGGGAAGCTTCACTATCTTACAACACTGCTTTTTTGCACGTTATTTGGTTTTACAGCCGTGTTGTAGCGTCTCTGATGTCAAGGAACCGTCACTGTTCAGTGACCAGTGACTATGCTTTCGCCACTGAAACCTTCCGACAACAACTGACATAAAGACACAGAAATGAACATCAAATAAATGAGAGATATTTTTATGGCTGTTTTCTTTGAAGCACAACAAAACTTGTTTAAAGCTATTTTAAAATATTCCGAGATTATCACAATATGACTTAATAGCACACCTTGTGAATAGCCCACTTGGTTGTTTTTACATAAATAAGACATTTCTTTAAGTAGCTGCTTTCACAACAGTTGAAAAGTAAATAAAAGTAAACAAAAAGTGCGAAAATAAAAAACAATTGCATGTATTTTGCAAATAAATGAAAAAACTTGCTTAAAGTTAAATTTTATTCTTAAAACATTATCAAATATTAATAGTTGTTAATTCGATAGATTAAGTACTGATAGAAAATGTATAAATAAGGCAATAATTATAGAATTTTTCTTGTCACATTTGTTCTTGTTGGTTTTATAAACTCTAAAAAAAATATATGAAAATCGTCAGTGAAATCGCTTGAAATAGGATTCCTTACCACTTGAAATAATGTTAAAAAGTTGCTTTTATGTATCATGTGTATCAACTTGACAATTCCACTTTACTTTTCTTTTGGATTTTACGTTTTCTGGAGAAGGTAAAAACATTTTTAATTTCACTTTCATACGAATTTGGTTTCTGTGATACACCTGATTCAAGTGTTATTTCGATAATTTATAGTGAAAACAAAAATAAAAATTAGCTTTTTCTCTATTTTATATATAATTTCTTTTGTGACAAATTTAGCATTGTTATTAAAATATCTTTATTTAAGAAAAGTTTTTAGGCTTTAAGTCTATTTCAGTTTCTTTTATTTTTACTTTAAATTTATCGATATATAAATTATAATTTCCTTTTATTCCTGATGATGTTAACAAGCTGTTAACGAAATATCGAATAATAAAACCAAATAAAATAAATAAAGACCTCAAGCTTAATAAATATATTTCAAAAATATAATAAAAAAGGTCAATTAATAATATAATTAATATTTATTATTATTATATATTTATATTTATTTACGAGTATATAATAGACCTAAACTTAAACAATTTTGTAAAATTAAAATAATTATAAGAAATAAAAAGTTGGATTAATTTATATTAATAAAGTTATTAAAATATCTTTCATGCGTTTTCCACCCACTCTTTACGGTACGCTCAATAATTTATGTATAATTTTGTCACTAAAAATATCGATTCGTATAAAATAGGTGAGAATATAAATATGTATGTGGGTAAATTCGCCAAATTAAGGCGAACTAATTGCTCTGGTGCAGCGAAAAAAGAACACCCGTTACCACTGTACATGGCAGAAAGCTGAAGGAACTGCAACCGGCTTTGCAGTTTTTTTCTTTCTTTGTTTTTAATTTTCATTAAACATTTTTTTGCCTGTTTGTATTTGTAATTTCATTTGGACACATCCTTGCTGTGAATGTATTTTTATTTCCCATTCTTTTTTTTTTTTTGGGTTAACATGGTTTAAAGGGAAATTAAATTGAAAACGGCGACAAAATAACATCAACGAACTATTTATGCAACTACTGCTGTTATTAGTTTCGTTTCCCTCTTTCTTCATTTCTTATATATTATAGCAAATCCCAATGTGTTTGTATCGCATATATGTATGTACACATACATATATGTAGAATACGTTAGAAAAGTTTGCGCTACTTTTCGTTCACACTTTTGGTTTATGTCATGTGAATTAAAAATAGATGAGGGATTTTGTTAGAAAAACATGAAACACAATTTTTTTTCTTACAGCTGTTTTCATGTACATACATATAGACATGTATTTTGTATGATTGTGGTAAGCAAGCGATTGAAAGTGGAAGTAAAAACTATGGCAATAAGTCTCCTTGAAATAGGCAAATTTAAAGGGAAAGTATACGTTCTTATATTTGTTTCTAAAAGAAGTTGAAAATGGGAGGAAAAATATACTCTATTCATTATACAATTTAATGTAAAGAAAAATACCTCAACAAGGAATAATAACTTTTTGAAAACTGATGCACTGAAAAGTGTTTTAATTCGCCGCGAAATTTATTTGTGAATATTTTTCTCTATTCTATATTTTCAATAAAAATAACATTTAAATATTCATAAATTGTAAAATATTTACATATAATACTTTTATTAGAATTAAAAACATTATAACTAAATTTATGTTGCCTGCAGTACAGCAGTAGCTAATTTGTTCAATATTAATTCAATCAATATCAATAATAAGAGTCATTAGCATTTTGTAATAAGTTAAGTGTTTTATTATCGGGGAACATTTTAAATTATATACAATTTTATTTACCATTTCAAACTGCTGTTTATAGAAGGAGAAAAAATAAAAACACAAATTATAAACTATTTCAACTGCACCCCGTTAAAATTAAAGAACAGAAAATAAATTGCTGTAAAATCGAATAGAGTATAATAAAGAAAATAATGAAACTTTGTCATTTATTGTTTCAAACGACGAAAAAAATAATACCATTGTAGGACAGCAAAAAAAAAAATTTATTATAATAAAATAGCAGGACAATAGAAAACAGTCATGATTTAAAATAAAAATAATAGCAAAAACAATTACTTGCTGCATAATAAATATACATGAGGGCACTGAGTTTTTATGTCATTGAATTATGGAATCCGTATAGCTCATTTATTTAAACAACGCCACAAAGTTTATAAAACAAATTTAATTTCTTTCAAAAAGCATGAGTTTAGGTACAAGCTCGTATTTACGTCGTATGCATTATTTAATCATTTTGCTATACGCTATTGTATTTTTGTTCTTGGTAATTTTCATGCAAAAGTGTTTTCTGATTATAGGATAGAATTTTCTATGTTTTTGAAATTGTTGTTCTATTGGGGCCAGTTCAGGGAAACTCTTTCAAATATGTAATAACCAATAGCAGAAAGTAAATCCTTCTTATGCCCAAATTCAAAGTCATTAGTTAGCTAACAGCAATAGTTTAACCAATAATATTAGATTCACAGCTTTTTGTTTACTATTAGTTAAAGCGCCAAATGTCTTTGGTTAACAAATAGTTAGGCAATAGCTGATTAGTAAATTATTATTAGTATTTTTGTTTTGATATCATCTACCATAATATAATATATATATATAATAATATAATATAATACTATCAGTTTTTTATTTTGTAATTCAATATGGGCGCATGCTTGTTTTAACCATTTTTAAGAAATAATATAACAAATGTAAACAAAAACCACATGCTATAACAGTGCAGCCAATATTGAAAATTAAAAGATTGTTAGGGTTACCATTCTTTGGTTATACTGAGATTGTTAGTTAAACAATACACTGTGAATATGAAGTATTAGTTAAACAATAGTTATCATTTTAGTTTACCAATAGTTAACTAATGACTGTGAATTTGGGCCTTAATGATAAACATATATTTAATTAATTTCAATTAAATTTTCAAACTGTTTTATCAAAAATGCTTTTCGTGAAAATCTTAAACACTACTTCGTATCAAATTTAAATTTCCATAACTGGTTTAATTCCATGGAATGATATGAATGTTCAATTTACTTTAAAGCAGCAAATATATATGTATAAAAACAAAAATAAAAGTACGAATGGAGAAGTGCCTATTCTGAAGCACATAAAGACATATCATCTCTGTTTAAACGACAAAATATACAGTACAAACATGAGTTTGTCAATTAAGCAATTATATTTTAGACAAGTTAACAGGCGGTATGTTAATTATTTTGCAGCATGGTCCACCACTCTTGCAACCTTTTGGTCATGCCATTTCAATTGCAGGAGGTTCCAATCTTATAGGAGTACAAATTCAAATCTTTGTGCAGAACTATACTCGTATGCAATAACTGATACCGATGTGAAAACATATATTTCTTGTTAAAAACTCTTGGGGTGGACTGTATGGCAGCAATTGTTTCTTGCGTCCAGCGTTACCATTTGTCAAGTTGTCCATTTTTTTCAAGTCTTTAGAATTGTGAAAAAGTTTTTAGCTTCAAAAATAAGTTTTTTTGAAATTCATTTACATTTTCAAGTTTTGTTTATTAATTTTTAATTTGCAGTATATATGATGAAAATATTATTTGTTGTTGTAAACGACATTCCTTATTACTGCAACAGTGTTAAATACCCTCTTAAATACAACTGTGCCGTATTAATAATATTATAGTTTTTTATGCCTGCGTTTTTTTTTTCTAAAAAGTTTTCTATTAAAAAAAAGCATGTATAAATATTTAACGAGAAACTATAATTCTTTTGCTGTTATTAGTTTTAAGCAGCAATGCAAATGGAGAAAATAGCGTAGAATATGCAAAAAAAAAACATCGGAAGCTTCAACAAAATCTACCAAAAAATGGGAAATAATCAAAATCTTGGGAAGAATAAGAATAAGTTTGTTGCTGTTTAACTTTTTCTTTTTTGTTTCAATAAAAATGAATTCTAAATATATATTTTTGTCCCTTTTCTCATGTGTCCAATTTTGTGGGAAAAAATTTTTTGTTGAAAAATTAAATTTTTTTTTTAAATAAAAAGTTTTTCTTAAAAAATAAATGGTAACGATGCTTGTGTCCAAACTATAGAATTTCTGTTTTGCTGGTAGTATGGCTTCCGAAACTTTCAATATAGCAGCCCACAATCCAAATACGTATTTCATCATTTAAATTTTGCATTTTTACTAGATAACAATCTAAAATTTCAAAAAAATAATAACTGCTAACTTAAGGTATGTACACACGATTGTCATTTACTACACCATTTACAGAAAAATTGTTACAAAATGTGCAACAACCGTGTGAACACATAATTTTTGTGTGGCAACATCATCACAAAATGTATTGTCGGTGCATTGTATGCCAATAATATTGTCACAATTCCGACAATCGTGAGAACGCTCTTCATTTCCATTGACACAAAATTTACAGTCATTTGTTATTGATAATAGAAATATTCATTTTACCTTTTTCTACTAAATTTTTGTAAATTAATTTTTATTTTTTTTTTTTGCTTAAGAAAGTTTAGTCTTTTCATTTGTACAACAGAAAATAATTTGTACTTCCCAAGAAAATAACAGCTATGCTGAGATACTTTTTAAGCTATAAGGATACTTTAAAGATACTCAAATAATGAAGAATTTCTATCAAGAGAGCAACCTAATTTACGACGCAAAGCGCTGTCTGGCTGTCTAAATTTCTCATGCCCATACAAAATGTATGAAATCAACCGAAATAGCGCGTCGTCAACGCTTTGCAATTGCAAAATCCCATTTTGACAGCGTGTAAAGAAGTGAAGTTGGCTGCAAAAAAAAAATTAAATTGTTGAAAAGTAGTGACAATTTAGTTGTCTTCAGGTAAATTTAGTGATTTATCTCTATTTCTTATTTCTATTTAGAGTTAGTAAACAAACAGTACTGCTTCTGGCGCAACGTTAACTCTCTAATTTAGGTTAAACATTTCAGCGTAAAAGCGCTAAATTACATTGCGTTTTGCGTCGTAATTTGGGTTGTGTTTGTTACAGGATAACAAGTGTAAAGTAAATAAAAGCAACCAACAACAAGCTGCCACAAAAATTTAAGTTCTCTTTGTAGCACAATTACTATGAAAGTTGTACACAGTTGAAATAAAATATCATAATTTCTATAAATTAGAATTCATAATTTTATTCTTATTTTGGTTAAAAAATCATTAAAAATATGATGAAATCATCATTCTGGCAACGCTGTGGGTGTGTAAGTGTGAATATCATTAATTTCCAGCTGCAATATTCAACTTTATTTTATGAATTCAAAAACATTAAAATATTAAGTTCTCTTTTATTGCCCTTCAAAGTAGCGAATTTTCCCCTCTGTTACTGACTTTACCCTTAAAACAACAATAAAATATTCCATGTTGCTTAATTTTTAACATATGAAGACTCTTTTTTTTCTAAGCTAAAACAGTCTCTCTGCTGGGAGAGATACATTTAGCGATGCTGTTGGCAAATAATTGCAGTCATCTATAAATTCCTCTTTGGGTCTATTTTACTTGTAAAAGTAATGAATGCATCGATTCTATACCATGGACATAGCTGCTGTGCTTTACAACACAACAGGATTGTACAATAATTAAGCTTTCTTCCTATCACTTCACCACCTGCCTCTTCGCAACACTAACCATTTAAGGAAAGCAGGTAACACTAAATGTCACCATTAAGGCAAAAATCTTAATTGCTTACGTATTACATCTCATAAGAAATATATTTCAATATAACCAAAAAATTTTGAGTCACTTTTTTGGTATACCAAAATGTTCACTTCAAGGATAACTACGGGCAATACTTTGTCAAATAATATTGAAGGATAATTTTGCAGCAGAACTTATTTACTTAATTTTTGCTACTGTTTATATAATTTTGTTGGTTATATTTACTTTAGTAACTTTTTAAACAAATAATTAATTTGCAGCAAGTTTTTTTTGCATCTTTCGGATCAAGTGGTGCACAAACAATTCTAGCCAAACGGTAGCTGTCCATGTAGAATTTGCAATTATAATTACAATTGTATTTTGAGTATAAAATACAAAACATTGTTGCAGTTCTTTATAAATCATTTTCGCTTTTCTTTTTATCGTTGCTGGAAATTTGCATTTTTTTTTTTTTTTGTAATGCAACAGAAAAAGAAATAATAACAACAGCAAAAAGTTTGCTTAAAGTTTACAAAAGCACAAACCAAGAAGGATAAAAAATAAATTATTTATGTATAGAAGAAGTATGCAACAATTGAAACGATATTTTGCAGAATTTGTAAAGTGGAAAAGTTGTAGGTTTTGTTTTCTTTTTTCTCAGTAGAAAAACATAGCAGCAACGGTATAAAAAAAAGAAGGTTTTAAACTAATTAGTTTCATAAATAGCATATTCTGCATAATTGTTGTTTAATTTAAGATTAACAATCAAGCAAAATAGATTTTGTATACAAAATAATGTATGTAGATTTTGTAGGAATAAAAAAAGCGGAAAGACACATAATTGGCCTTTGTTTTTTTTTTGTTTACAACAATATACTTGTACCTTGAATATTGCGCTCACTTTCATTGGAATTTAAAGTGTTTTAAATTAAAAAAAAATATTCTTCCAGAACTTACATTTTCTACTGCCAATTGTGGAGCATATTTTCAAATTTACATGACAATTACTGCCTCCTGGCGCACGATTTTACACGATATCGTTCGCTCGCTTTAATACATTCATTATAAAAACAACAATTAAAATTTTATTTAAAGCACAAATTGGAAAATAAAAGCATTTGCTAATTTAAATAGAAATGCCCAAACGTGATACATTTTTAGCACATGCCTTTTCTCACACATCTCGAATTCAGTTGAAATATATCACATGAACCATGGGCCAATATGTGCGTATAAAGTTAGATATACTGGAGTATTAGACGTCTTTGCACATGTGGCTTTAACGATTTCGTTAGAATTGACAATCAATTACATCATGCTTCTTCAAAGTAAGTCAAATGCGGGTGTATGTTAGCCCTCTCCTTTAAAAACGAGTTGTATTATATAAACGAGTCCTTAACCCTGTATGGATACTGTTCGTCGAATAGACGAAGCTCATTTTCTCTTCATCTGATAAATCTTTGAATTTTTTTGTTCAAATTACGCTTCTTTGTTATTTATAGGGTAATAAATTTGTTGCAATAAAGGGATCAATTTTATTCAGAAGATACAGTGTCCTGTAAAGTATCCTTTTCAAAGGGTTAAGTCTGCTCTAGTCAGTAAAAGCAGCTTCTCCCATATTCCCTAATTGAGAATAGGGATTCGTTTGGCCTGCCGCTTATTAGTGCAATTATGCGACTGTGCAATAAGCTCTCTTTCCTGCCAGTTCCCAAGAACTTTATTTCTGTTTTCATTTTGTATAACCACAGAATGCCTTTCGGCCAATTATGGTCAAATTTGCTCCCCACTTCGCCAGACAGTTAACCTTCTCATGATTCAAGTGAGTATATATCCGCCTTGCTAATACATGAGACTTATGAGTAGACATTAAAGTGACCGGATCTTATATGGGGGGATAAAAATGTTGCAATTTTTTGGTCTTAACCCCACAAAACGATTCCCCTTTCCAGATATTGAGATAGCCGAAATTAGAGCTCGATTAAACAACGCTAACCCATGCCGCTCGTCGTTCAAAATTTGGAAAAATCGATATTATTGGCCAAAAATCTGCCATGTGGAGCCATAACTCTAGAACTGTAAATAATAAAAGCACGCCTAATATCTCAAATGAAAGCTAATATTGTTCTTTAAAATTTATATTATACACATAATTGTTGTTATTTTAAGGTAAACCGAGTTACAGCAGCTTTTTGCCCCAAAAACGTGACCTCGTACCACTAGGAGCATACTTCGTATATTTTGTTATTAAGTGATACATTTTGGGTTTTTTTTTTTGGAATATTTTTGAGTTTAAAGTAGAAATATAATAAAAAACAAGTTATACTGATAAGTGTAATGACATATTTTATTTTAAAATATAAAAACCAGGTATATAATACATACAAAACAGACATAGAAAAGATACAGACGTAGTACCTACATGAGTTGGTAATTTTACATAGTTATGTAATCTATTCTCGATCTTTTGTTAAATAAGTTTTTGCAACGTCAGGATATAATGCTCGGCATTTGCTTTCAACTATTTATTCAGATTAGTTTTTAAAGTGCCTTTGAGCTGGGTAGATCGAACAATTATCTAGTGAAAATATTTTAATTTAATTTTTTTTTAGTTTTCCAAGTGTGGGTGTTATTGTTTTTATAACTATTATAGTATTATTTTAAAAGACATTTGAAAACATTTTATTGAAATTAAAGTCTTCTTCAAATAAGAATTTTTTATGGCAAAAACCAGTTTTAACGTACACTTTAACCTTAAATTTTTAACCAGTTGTTTCTTATTTAATACTCATAATTATATACCGATAATTTTCTTGGTGTGTTTAATAATTTTTTTTTTAAAGAATCACACTCAAAAATTCACCCATTTCGCTCTTATTTGCAAGTTCATTATATACATGAGAATACATATCTATATTGTATGGTAGGTGTTTATAAGTGTAACATTTCAAATTGTTCACCTTGTTGTTGTTGTTGTTGTTGTTGTTGTTGTTATTGTAATGTTTTAATTTTTCTTATAGTTTTATTTTTGTCATACGTATGTTTTGCACTGGAATTGTTGTTTGTGTGCCTTCTTCGCAGGCATTTAATTTATACATTTATGTGCCCTAAATTTTATTAAAAATAATTTACAAAGAAATCTTCACAGCCTAGGCCTTCATTTCTTTATTTTCGCTTGGTTTATCAGAAAAATGTACCATTACGAAGGAAATCACTCTGGCTGTCTAATCTCACGATGCAATTTAACTTGTCTTTCTTTTACATTCTTAAATGTATTATGTGCTTCAGATTAAGTATGTTGTTTGTTGAAAGAATGTAAGAAAGAATATCTGAAAAATAAAAGAATTCCTTTTTACCTAAAGTAAAATAGGTACGTTAGAAAGCTTTATATCGTTGTATGTGTTGACATTTTATTTATTTTGACAAACTTTAGAACAAGGTAAATGTACTTGTAAAGTTTTCTTTTTGTATATGTAACGTTCATAATAATAATTTATATCGCCATAACATTTTCAATCCCTATGGGTCACGGGATTAATTAATCATTGCCTTCACTCTACGTAAATTTGAAATTCTTAAAATCAAGGTCATAATTTGTACGGGGTGGGCCAAAAGTCACGCCCACGTGTAAAAATTTAATAACTTTTTTGTTTGTTTGTTTATTATTATTTTTTATTTTTGTTCTTTTTTTAATATAATATTAGGTTTCTACGATCTAAATTTTAATTATGAAAAATAATATCAGAGAGATGACCACCATTTTCATGCACAATTGGGCTCTTAAACAGGCGTTTTGCATAACTGCACGCAAAGTTTCAGGGTCTATCGCCCTGATCTCAGCTTCAATATTGTGGTTTAGCTGCTCTATAGTTTGGGGCTTGTTGACATACAGTTGTTCTTTGAGATAACTCCATAGAAAATAATAAGGGGCAGATCATCACTCATTATTAAATTGTTAATAAACTCGTTATTTTCTGCGCACATCTCCAAGAAGCGTGTTGCCCAAATTCGTCTCTGATGGCAGTCACCTGGTAAAAGTTGTTGGGCCAATTGGACCTTGTATGGTTGCATGTGTAAATGACGTGATAAAATTCGTCGAAGTGATGTTCTAGAGATGCCCAGTTGTCCAGAACGTCTTCGCGTTGTAATTTCTGGATATTATTCAACACTGTTCCGTACACGATAAATTTTCACTTGGTTCTGTACTATTCTCGGTCTTCCTGATCGTGGCAAATCTGACACTGCACCTTGTTGCCGGAACCATGCAATTAAACGATTAATTGCTGTTTGGTAAGGTGCATTTCTGGTGTTGAAATAATTTCGATATGCTCGTTGCGTCAGTGAAATTGAATGCCCTTTGGAAAAGTAAAAATCTACCACTTTGGTTCCTTGCTCGGTCATTAAATTTTGCATGGTGGTGTAACACTTACTTATATTGATTCCAGTTCACTTGAAGTACCCTTCTTAACAATTTCATTTGATAACCATATAACGGGGTGTATACAAAGTGATGGTGCGCCATTTTGAGACGTTCTACTTATTGTGCTTGTAGAGATTTCATTTAATTTTAAATTTTGGGAGAAATAATTAGGCCTGTGTTTTATTATAGTCGTGTACTTAGATACTTCTATGCTTAAAATTTTATCGCAAACGGTTAGGTATATTTCGAGATTGCACCCTTCTCTCCTCTCTCACTTGCTTTTACTCATGAAACACGCATTCTTTATTTTCATTTGTGCCATTTAAGCCATTCGTCTGCTAAATTCCAATCAAATAGATTTAGATGTTTTTGCTTGATAGTAGAAATAACACTCATACATACTTTTCCAGTTATAATAGTAAGATAAGATTCCAAATCCTTTGCCACTAGTATTTTGTAGAAAATAGGAAAAAGAAGATGGCGATGGCTGAAGTAGTCCGCACGCAAAAAATAATTCGTAAAAACATTTCGCATTTTTTCTGATGTGAATTAGTGTGTCTCTGTGTCAGTTGTTGTCGGAAGGTTTCAGTGGCGAAGACAAATTCACTGCTCACTGAACAGTAGCGGCTTCATTTGATAGCAATCCACAGGCACATCCGAGCGTTTTTATTCGTCGGTATTGTATAACACAAATGAAGTAAACTAATAATAAAAATAGCAAAGCTTCAAAATTGAATATTGTCATCAAAGGCGTTGCAACACTGCTATAAAAAAAACGTGCAGAAACAGAGCTGTAAGCTTCACCACTTGTCATCTCTCTCAGTGTTCGTTTCCTCTAGTTCTAGCACAATTCATCGGATTTGTTAGGGTCATCTCTTAAGTCCTGCTCCAAGATAAAGATAAGAAAAGTAAATGTATATTTCGCCAGAAGATGACAGTTTACAAATTTGTCAAGGCAATTCTGGCAACAATTTTGATTTTATGAGGAAAGATTAGAAAAAAACACTCATAAATAAAAAATATTAATTTATCTAAATTGCCAGCTTAAGTTTCAAAAACATAAGATTAAATAGAGGGATAAACTGGGAACTCATTGGCCAAGTCTACAAGCTGTTGCTCGGTCCTCCAGAAACCAAAATAATTATGTATCAAGTGGTTATGTCATCAAGAATTGTAATTACTTTCTTCTACTGCCTCTCATGTGTGTTCATTGTACCCAAAAATACGAATTAAGTGGTCCAATGATATCATTTAAGCGGAAACATTATACGTCGCTATAATCTCTGTATATCGTTATAATTTTGTAGCATGTAGAAAAGTGCGATATGTGCAGCAGCGGACGTTGCAACGAGTGTCGAATGATGTCCAATATACCTCAAAGTTAACTAGTTTCTATTTATGTATATGATGGCACAGTAACGATGTCCTAGACGGACTTAGCAATGTCAGGGCGAGTAAATTAAGGCGTGTTTAACACAAACAGATTAACAAAGAGTTAATAAATAAATTAGAATAAATAAATTAATAATTAATAAATAAAATAATATAGCAGTATTATTTACATTATTTTGTAGGGCATTGCCTAATGGCTGTTTATAAACTACTTCTGGAACTGGCTGCTCTTAATAAACAATGACATTTGACGACTCTAGTGAAAATTGTATTATGTCCATATTATGATATTATTTTTATGCCACATGTTACTTTCTTCTAATTTCCCATTGCATTGACCAGGCTAAAAAGATATGGCAATTTTACTTAGATATGTACATTGTATTTCCTCTTATTGTATTCAGTGGATCTCCTGTTGATGCTTTTTGTAGTATTTTGAATTCAAATTTGGTAAGTAGGGATTAAATAAATTTAAAAGAAATTTCCTATTATTGTGTATTATTTCTTTAATACAGAGCATGAATGAAATCTTGCGACTCGAAATAATTTATTTCAATCTCAAGATTTAAAACCTAGTTTTTTTTTTGTTAAAACCTTCCAAAACAACCTAAATTTGCATTAAGATTTGTCAACATTTTCTTTTCTTATGCAAAATATACAAAGACATTGGGGCATACATTTTTTACAGAGCTTTGGAATGTTATCTACTTCAGATGATTTTATTTAGTTTTTCAAATTCCTTCAGGGATCGAAAAGTTAGTCAAGCAGTTTTGCTTGAAATGTGTAAAAAATTAACTTCCCGCTATAGAAAGTTACTGATTTTTTTCATTAAAATATAGTGCGTTCGTTCTGTTAAGAAAACATTGTTCGTTATAGGGCTCTTAAATCGAAATGTGTCCTTTTCGAAAAATCCCCTCTTAGAATGAATTAATTTTCATTCGTTAAGTGTAAGTTCGTTACAAATAAATTTATTTTTTTTATTTTCCTGGATGACTGGTTTTAGTTATAATATGAGTATGTGTAAGTTTGTTTCATATTTCCACTTAAGAATTTGTGCTTGTTGTTCAACGAAATTTTTAAATATTCATATATACATTTTTTTCTTAATTTCTATAAGGAATGACTGTTAAGAAGATGTAAATCTAATTTCTTTCTCAATTGTACTAAAAACAAAGCTTTGAGCTTGTGGGGATATGTGGATTCGAACCTTAAGGAAACCATAAAAAAATCAACAAAAAAAGTTTGTGCATTTGTCGAAATAGTATGTGCATAGTAATGGACACTTCTCGTATTCTTTTCTTAAACTTTTATGGATTATGTAGACGATTTTAATGAGTTTACACTTAGATTACTGATGACGGGTTCTTTAAGGCCCCCTTCTTTAAAATTAAACTAAGCAAAGTGTGTGAGATATCATTGAAATTTTTTATTTGTTTTTCATTTTCCTTGATTCTGCCTCATAAATCAGGTAGAATTTTACCGATGGCATGGGTTATGTTGTATTTGGGGATTGCTGTGGGTTTTGACTTATTCGCATTCAGATGCGAATTAAGGAAGACCCACAAGAAAAAAGTCTAACGACGTCTAATCGAACAATCTCGATGGCAAATTCTCATCACATCTACGTGATATGACCATCCCCTCCTTGTCTATGGCAGTTTACATTCAGTTCCTGGCTCATTTGAATTTTATACGGCTGCAAGCCCAAGTCACGACTAAAAATTCGCCAAGTTGTGGTCTGCAAAAGGCTGAGTTCTTGTGAGCGATGCGAAATAGACTGCGTCGGATTCTCTTGCACACTCTCACGGACAGCGACGACGTTTTCGGCAGATATTGCGTTCGCAATCAGGACTCAAATTTGTCCACCACATTGAGAAAAGTCCTCACGGTAGAATGATTATGCTGACCAGAACAGAACACCCTTTTTGAAAAAACAATTTTATTATTTTCATTTCGTTGAATGATTTATCCGACCATGGTGATTTCGCAAAATATAAATAGTACATCTATAAAAACTTGAAATTTAAATCCATATTTAATCAATCTTGAGCTGGAAAATTTTTAGTTTTTCAATCTTCAGTGAAGGATTAATTACTACAAAGATAAAAGTGCAGGTAGGAAGATGTTGTAAAACACATGCAAATAAAGTTAGCACTTATTTGTTATCATTATTCAAGGTTTAACTTATGTACAAATACAGATCTATATATATATATACACATACTTATGTACATATTTAAACATACATATATAGTAGGTATGAAGGTTTAAGTAATAAAACAATTGCAGCAATATAAGCAACATGCATCCATTTCCGTTTCCTTTCACTATAAACTGATAGTTAGCAGTTGCTGTAGCTGTTGTTGTTGCTTTCTTATGTTGGCTAAAGAAATTTTTAAAGATAAACATATACTCGTACACGTACATAGAATAGCACAAACCCACATACAATTATAACCGTTCAAATATGTGTTGAATGTTCTGTAAACGTTGCTATTGTTTTGCAGTTTTACTTGCCCACCTTTATGCTGTTGAGAATGAAATATTTCAGTTTCGAGTGCAGTGTAATTTATTATAAAAATCCTTTCCGAATGGCTACCGCTTGAAATAACCACAACCACAAGTAAAATATCTACATAAAATACATACCCACAGCAACAACGGCCGAAGCAATAAAAAATATCAACAACTAGAAGTTAAGGCGTAGTGCTATACAACCTCCATATTTTTTATACAGTGGTTGAAGAAATTCTTCAACAAAAGCAACAAGAATAATTTATATATAAATATTTTTTTCATTTTACATACACTGCAGTTTATCTGATGAGAGCCACAAAGCTTGTCAGTTTGCTGATGCTATTTCAATTACATTGAACTTTAAAATATTCAGAAAATATTTAGAAATTTAGAAAGTTTCGAAACAGTCTAGTTACCATAAATTTTATGTTTTTGAAAAAAGCTACTTTAAAGATATAACTTTTTTTTATAAAAGATTATTTATCTATGTTTGCTATATCGTTTAGCTGGTCTATATGCTGCCTATCATTTGGTGCTAATATCAAAATCTTCAGTAGACCTTTAACCAAATTCTAGAAAAAAGATAAAAATTTCACATGTTTATACAAGAACTCCCAAAAAATATTTGAGAATTACGAAATATACAAACAAAACAAACCAAATTGCTTCTTTAAAAGTTTTCCTTATACAACCAACATTTTATTATTTGGTTATAAATCTATTTAATTTTTCTAAATCTTTCTTATAATCAGTCAACACTTTGGTAGACATTGATTGTATTCAAAAGGTAAAATGATAAATTATTTTTTATAAAAAAAAACAAAAACCAATTTTCCTGAAGAGCAACACAAAGAAGTAGCGAAATATCAAATAAAAATAAATATTACATATATAAAAAGGACCGACAGCTTAAATAATTAGTGTAATTAATTTTTATAAGAATTTAATAATTTATAAAAAAAAGTTTTTTTTATTTAAACAATCTCTCCAAAGTACAAATTTCAAAAAAATAATGGTTTTGAAAAATTTTTAAAAAAAATGAAGACAAAAGTCTTTTTAAATTTTTTCATAACATTTCAAAAATAAGAAATGCGACCCAAATTATTTAGTTCCTCATTTTGTCTTACCCGATAAAATTGTTTTATATCTTTTTAGCGATAAGCAAAGCAATACATTTTTGAGTAGTGATAAACCAAAAATTTTTCGCCTTTCTCGGCTTTTGAGGAATAACATGTCGGTGCGTCACTATAATGGGGACGCTAATGAAATCAGGGTACTTGTTCCCGAGACCTTGTCATTCATGCGCCCAAAGCGCTCATCATTAAGACCGCATCCATTTGTGGTCGATTAGGCAGCGAATCGCACTACGAATTGCAGCACGTACGTGGAATATACTACACTCAAAGATATTTCCTGTCACTTTTGAAGTAGGAAAATTCAAATCGAATGTCAATAAGCACTTATTATATTATTTCTTATTTCAGGCATAACGCACCCCATGTGTAGGGGTCAACCCCTGAGTGCCGGTACAAGAAAAACAAGAGTAAAGTAAAAAATAAAATGGCTCTCGATTAGTTTAAGAATTAATTCGCCAACATAATACCAAAAACGATTTAACTCTGCTTTATAAATTTTGAAAGAGCGCATACCTGCAGAGTTGCGAGTGTATTATACTCTATATTCTTCAATCACCCCACATCTTTCTGTTTCTTCTCTGCACTATTTTTTTCAACTGCAGAATGTCTTTGCAATGCATTGTATACGCAATGAACACTGGTGTATAACTACACAGAATATAGTAATTTAAAAAATTTTAAATGGAATGAAACCTTTGAAGATTTTTTTTTTATATATTCAATAAATAAAAATTTAGAATCGAATTTCTTTAGAATTTTTATTAAAAAAATAATATATGAATCTATGAATTTTAGAGATTTGCATCCGAACTACAAGTAAAGGGACACTGTAGAGAAAAGAAAGGTGGTGAAGCGATGAGAACAGGAGTTCTTTCTTTTTTTCTTATTTTGAACCAGTACTCCAACACATGCGATGCATTGTGCTGAATCTAGAGGAAAATGATAGTGAGAGGCATGACAGGTGGTGAAGCTTCAGTATCTCACAACTCTGCTTTCACACGTGTTTTTTTGTTTATAGCAGTGTTGCAGCACCTCTGATCACAGGGAAACCTTTTCAATTTTGAAGCTTTATTTTAGTAATTATTTTTCTTCGCTGGTGCTACACAAAACCGACGAAGGATATGCCTGTGGGTTGGTTACAGCTGAAGCTGGTACTCTTCAGAGATCAGTGACTATGCCTTCGCCACTGAAACCTTCCGAACAGAAACTGACAAAAAGACACACTGATGCACATCAGAAAAAATGCGATTAATTTTTATAATTTAGTCTGAAACTGTGCTCGAACACAGCACTTTTAGGTTTTGTAGTCAACGTGAAGACGAATTCGCCACCCTCTAGCTCAACTTTGTAGTTGTGCATTTTGTCATGTTAATTTGTAGCATTGATATCTTTGCACATCAGAAACTTTTTTGGCTGGAACCGACGATCTTCTGGCTGACTAACTACCCAGTCAACAGCTTACCCCTGTATAATTAGAAAAAATGACAGGGTTGTGTTCAACTTTCAAACTTAATCATATATTTGTAATTTGAAACAATACAGCAATAATGGGACTCTATTCAATCCATCCGGAGTGTAGGTAAAACCAGTGCAGGCAAATCGTTCTTACAAAAATATATCTGCTATTATTTATTTTAAGTTCGGTTTGCATTTTTCGCCTTTTTCATTTTATATATTTAAAGCGGCAAAAGCTAATACACTCATACATACATGTAGTCTTTTTAGCAACTTTAAGGCAAAGAGACGTCTAGTTTTATATACAATTTTTTATACATTTTTATACGAAACGTAAACAAATAAGCGCAAAATTTATTACTTGTTTCGTTAGATAAAACTAAACATGGGTTAGTTTAAAACAAAATTAAAAAGTATTTATAAAGTGTATGAATAGCCGTACATAATTGTATTAGTGTTGCAGTATTTTGTAAACATGTTTTCAAAAGGATATTTAGTCCTGGTTCCTTTTGTTGGCTCGTAGAAGTGCAAAACATGTTGTTTGCGCTTTATTTCGCTTTTAATTTTGCTTCTTGTTTTCTTCCAGGCTTTTTCTATTTTACAGTTACTTCTTGACAAAGACACATGGTTAGTGTTAAGATACACAAGTATGTACTCGTGTGTGCATGTATGCCTACAAAGGTATGAATTATGTTGGTGGTTTACACTGTTGTCTGATTAAAGTTTAATAAAAATAAGCGGCAAAGAAAAATATATTCAAAGCACTCGCACTTATCACGTATACGAAAACGAAAACATTACGTTTTTTTATTAATTTCATTTTGTACTTAATACTGTTATTCGCAAGAGTGTGCTTAGTACTTGTATATGTGTTGTATAAGTGTTATCGGTTGTTAAGTTTTAAATCTCGGAGGCCTTTTGCATATGTTATACCAGCCGAAGCGTTGTTACAACTTTTGGGTATTTTCTGAATGAATAAATTTTATTTTTGTTCTCCATTATTTGACTTCAATTGAATACCATAAATACGCATTTATTTCGGCGTTTAAAATGTATATTTTTGCAATTCCTTTTTTTCGCTTAAATTATTTATTTAACTTTCCTTAAAATTTTAATAAAAATAAGTATTCTAATCTTAACTAAATAAATGATGTTTATGTAAGACGACACAAAAATAATGTGTCAATTAGAATTAAATAAATTTTTTTTATGCTGTTGGCGCCAAATTTTTTATACATATAAATATATAGAGTCTTTCATTAAGCGCTTCCTATCTTAAAATTTAAATAAAACAAAGTTTATTATTTCGAATATAACATCGTTCAAATATCCGTCACGGCTTCTCTGGGCTGACCGAAGTTCTGCATTGCTTATTTTGGTTTTTGAGGAGCGCTGTAGTTTATATAGTTTATTCGCATACACTTGAGACTTCAGAAAACCCCTTAAGAAAAAGTCTTACGAGGTTAGACTATCTCGGTGGCCAGTTCACATCACCTCCACGTGAGATGACCCTCAAATCCCTCGTGCAGAATATCCAATTTGGCATGAACTGCGTGATATATAGGACCGTCCTGTTGAAACGACATATCATTGTGGTACAGATCATTCAGTTCACGACAAAAGAGGTTGGTTATCTTCAACCTAAAGCGCTCGCCGTTGACTATGATGGCCCGGCCAATGTCGTTCTGACAGAAATAAGGGCGGATGACCCACCAATCAGTGAATTCTTCGCGATACATTGGAGGCTCTTGGAGCTCATGTGGATTGGCATCGTCCCAAATTCGACAATTTTGTTTCTTCACGTCCCCATTATTTCAGAAATGGGACTCATTTTGCTAAAAAAATTTTACTATTTGTACGTGTTGTTGAATGCTATATCCGTCCATGGCGATTTGTCAAAACAGGCTGAATAAATGACAACTAATTTGACAGATGTAGCTTCAACCAAGCGCTCGTTATCAACTGACTATAGGTGGGTGATAAACTACACCAAGTCAGATTTTGTAAATTTCATGGGAGTGCGTAAAAAATTGGTGGAAATCAAAAATGCTCCAGTTTCTTTATCAAAAATATGCGTTACCCCAAATATTTTAATTAACTCTACTATTATTGTTTTATTCCGATGATATTTTAATAAAATTACAGTAATATTATACTACTACTTATTAAAATAATATAACGCACACAATGGAAATAAATACATCAATTCACCAGAGTATTTGATAAGTTTACTTACAGTTGCCATTGCTATAAACGTTTTTCAATTTCTTCTCCAAAATATTTGTTGTGTTGTTATTTCATTATTTTAAAAACACAGAAAAATAATAAAAATACTAACCGCTTTTCCTCATTGATTTCAATTTAATAGCTCACAAAAAAACTTAGTTTATAATATACAAAATGTTTTTATATAAAGTTCTTTTGGATCCATAAAGACTTCAGAATATAAAATAAAATTGTATAAATAAATGAATAGAAATTTAATTTACAACCACATCCCTGTTGACACAAAAAGTACTGATGACGTGCATATCAAATACGTACGAGTATATACGTGTTCTACTCAACTGGTATTGGAGATTAATTGTTCTTTTTTTATTCTAAAATCAAAAGTAATTTTCACATTATTGTGACAAATTAACTATCAACTTAAACACAACAAAATTTTTATTCATTCATTTGTAATAATTATAATAATTGCAACACTGCCTACAGCTTTTGGTTTAGTTTTTAATTTTTGCAATTCTCCCGCTACCATAAGTGTTTCTTTTTAGTTTTTTAGTGCAATTCGTATAGTCGTGCAGTCCGAACAGGCTCACACATACATACATACGTGCACACACTCGGTAATTCCATCGTTAATTGGTATAAAAATAGTTGAGAGTTAATTATTTAATTGTAAAGTGCATACACGTAGCGTGTTGCAAATGTATATTTAAGTGTATAGCCAGAGAAATATTTCTGTGTGGAAATATTATTTATTCAAATATAAAACAAACAAATTGTTTTATTAGACTTCAGTCACTTAAAGCAACAAATGAGGTAGTAGTCATGTGTACATAAGGGAATGTTTACTTTCTTCTGTTTGTTACAGTTGCTCCCCAACAGTTTTTAATAAATATTTGCTCAAGAACAAATTAAGTATTCACTTGTAAATCAAATTCTAACATTAAATCAGAAATAAATCCTATTTATGGCTGGTGTAATGTACGAGCATGTACATAATGGCGATAAAAAATTACTAACAAAAATAAAGGCAAGTAATTACAATTCCAATAAACGTTCTTGTGATTTACCAACAACGTTTCGTAAATGTTTGTTTAGGTATATATTTGATTGAAATGTTAATCATGCATGAAAAAGTTATTTGAACAAAGATTGGAAAATCGCATGTTTAATATTTAAATTATTTGTGGCTAATTTTATGTTAATAATAGTGTAAATATGTGTTTAAGACACGTACTTTGGGCAAATGGAATGTCAACTGTCCTCTTCATATAAATATGTTTAATTTTCTGTTTTTAATATCGCAACCACGCAAGAATTTATGTGCCACACGTGCTTTTACCCGGTAAAAAAGACATGCAAAATAAGTAGCTCATGCATGGGTTCTATTGAAAATGAACTGGTTCAACTTAGTTGATGAACGTCTGAATTTAATATACGTGTGTCATTGGGGAGCATTTAATAAAAAAGCTTGTCATTTAAATGAGTGCTAAGAAGCCATGAATGTTGCATGATTTGGTACTGTTTAAGCATGTGTTCGCATTTAACAAAATAGCTCGTCTTGAAGGCAACGCAAAGTACAAAAATTAAACTACAACTGCGCAATGGTTGATATGAATTAATCGTCGTTTTTCATGATTGAGAATAATTTTCTAAAATTTGTATTAAAAAGAAATTTTTTAATTGAATTATAATTGTCCCAATAATTGATTATCAAATAACTTCGTGTCATTTGTGCGCCAAAAAATGGATAATCAAATTATTTTGTCATTTGTGGATTTTGGAACTAAAATTGATTCTTCGAAATTTGGCGAGAGGTGTGGTGTGGCTAGGTGCTCGCCTTTAAAAAGTCAATATCAAAAAACTTCGTCATGTGTGAATCAATTTCCCTGATTAATTGATTGTAGTCATGTGAACGTGTATGACCACAAGTTAAAACGTCATATTTTTTTTGGATTTTATTTTTAAAGGGTATTTTTCAACATTAAATCAATTTTTTAAAAATAATCAATACCTTTCGAGTAATTTATTTAAATAATTTTTTTATTCAAGGCGTTACAGACAATGCTGAATGTTTGAAAAACACATAATTATATGTATAGAACACCTTTCTGAGATTTTAAATTAAGTGTGCAAAATGTGATTTTTCAAAAACAGCCAATTTTTTTTGAAAAATAATAGAAATAAAAACACTCTGCTGCCACAGCAGTATATTTTTAACGAAAAAACAATTTTTTCAAAATACGGACACATTTTTTACAAAAAAAAAAATTCACAAAATTGCTCTTAACAACACTATAATTTCTACGAACGGCAACATTTGCATAAGATGACGTTTCCCAGGAAAAGTTAGTTCAAAAATTATTAATGTTTGCCCAAGCATTTAAGGCTTTCTGCAAAAACGCTTCTTTAATTTAAATTGTCAGTTAAAACCCGATTTTTCCTACAAAATTCCAAGTTGAAGCAGACATTAATTTTAAGAATCATTTTTGCACAAATTGTTTTACCTGCTGTTAAGGAAATCAATTAGTGTGGGTAAATGATTAGAAAGAATAGTAATGGATTTCAGTTGCTTTACTTCTGGGAATTCCTTATCAAAATAATCAAATTATTTTTGAATTCTTAAACCGTTCAGAAACAGATTTATACTTTTCCTAAACTACACATAAATTTGAATACAAGCCAAAAATAGACCCTTATCTTCACTTTACTACTGCTTAATTTGTAACATTAAAACTTTAACTATTAAAAGTAAGATGCCTCTTGTTATTTTAAACTATACTGTCTACCTAAAATTTAACTTCTAAATTTTTATCCATCAACTGAAGTTCCATAACCAACTTAAGAAAACAAAATGTCTTAAGGGTAAAGGGATGTCAACAGAAAAACTTTTTGGCCTCTGAACAGTTGAACATTTTTAAAAATATACCTTTTTATACAAAATGCTCTGTATTTTTCTTCTTTTGTAGTAGAGTAAAAATAAAGCAATTCAATACATTTTTTTTATACAAATTTCAAACCTTTGCTTAGGGATGGTCCCAATACGTGAATAAGTAAAAGCAATAGTTACAAGCCTTCAGTTGTTTGGTTGAGAATTAAAAACAGCATGTATCCACATGAAAGGGAAGATTCACATATAAATTCGTCCTAAAAATAGGTTAATTAAAAAAACTGGCCTCTAACTGTTTTTATTGCTTTTTATGTGATTGTGTAAAGTTAAAATTTTTTTATTATCTGTAGCAGCATACAATCTGTTGCAGTGTTTTTGTCCCTTTAAGTTCTTTATGGCCTAATAGTAATCAAAATAACACAAGTTTAAACTACCTAAGTTACACCAAAATTAAAATGATTTTCTTTTTATTTATACTCGTATGTATTTAAAAATTCAATGGTTCATGTGAGTGCTTGTCGGTGTGCAGTAACTTCCATATTGATACACCGAATATAAAAATATTTCTGTAGCAAAGATAAGTTTTCTTAGTCTGTATACACATTTCTTATTTCCTATACGAGGTGCACTTAAAAAAGCAATTGTATAACTTTATTATTCTCATTTTTATATTATATTATTGTGGAAAATTTATTTGCTGTGTTTGTTATCAGACTTTTTTTTAATCAGTTTTCTTTTTTCAACAGCTTGTTATAAATGATGTGTGGAAAAACGGTTGTGAATTGCTTTTAAAATAGTCGCTAAAGATAATAAGAAAACAGTAATAAATAACAAAATGATAAATAATAACTCAATTAATTAATTGAGTATGGATAGGTCGGGTTAGGTGGCGGACACTTCCCGGAGGAGAATGCCCCACTTAGGGTAGAGCTTAGTACCATTATGATAGGACAAGAAACAGCCAGAGTCTAGGCGGGAATCGAACACGAATCTCCAGATTGAAAAAACTAAGTGTAATATAATTTTTAAAATTTCAAATCTCCTTCGGAGTAGAGCTGCAAAACAATCAATATTATTGATAGTTCTATTTTAGACTGAATTTCGATAGTTTTGTATCAGTAGCGATACTATCGCCTAATATTAAAAGTAAATACGTAGTCGATGAGATGTAGCCACTGTCACATTTCGAACAATAAATATGATTCAGGTTCTTAGCCGCCCGTAAATATTTTTAGTTACATTACAATGTGCGATTAATATTAAGTTATTCATATTTGATTGCATGTAAGGTAGACGTTAGTCAATTTAAAAAAAAACTCATATAATTTAACTGAATTGTCCGGATAATAATTATTTGATAAAACTAATACGGTGGCTGCGGCTAAGTGTCGACTGAAACCGTTTGTTTTCTTTTTTGTTTTGTATTTTGAAATGTTGTTTTTATGCATAAGAATGTGCTTTTATGTTTAATATTCATGCACTAGTTTTTAAACATGATCTCAATTATGATTTTTATTTAGTTTTATAATTTGCAATAAATTTACAAGCTTGAGGACTTTTTAGTTTTATATAAAAAATTAACAATATTTATTTTTCAATATTTCGCGACTCCGTTGTGTAGCTTCTTCAGGCCAAAAGGTTTTGTTAAAAAAATAAATATATATATTTTAAATATTGTTATTTTTTAATTATATTTATTTTTGAGCGATGGTCTTTTTTATGAAAAGTTTTATAATTATAATTTATTTCTCAATATTTCGCTACCAAATAGGTAGCATCGTCAGGAAATAATAATTTGTATACAAAGACCATCGCTCAAAAATAAATATAATTAAAAAATTTTAATAAAGGTCAAAATAAAAATAGAAGTGAGAATAATATTGTTATTTTTTTTTTTTAAATATATTTATTAAGTTTGAAGTCTTTTTTTTTTTTTATTTTATTTTATTTTATTATACGATATTTCGTTAACAAGCTTAATAAATATATTTCAAAAAATATAAAAAAAAAAAAAATATAATAAAAAAGGTCAATTAATAATATCTATAATTAAAAATATTGTTATTTTATTTACAAAAAAAAACAAAAATGGAAAAATTAGTGATAATCATTATTAAAAGAGATTGAAAACCTACAATTGTTATTATTTTAATTATATATTTATTTATAATTTCTTTTTTGCTTTTAATTGTTGTTTTATTAATAAATTTTATTTATTTTATAAGAACTTTTTCTGTTTTGCGTTTTATTATTGTTTTTGTGTGATTACTGAAATAAAATTTATGTTACAAAAGTAAACTGTTTTTATTTAAATAAAATATATATTTAAAAGTATAAAAAAGAACTGTCAAAAATTAAAAAACGTTACCCTTCCAGATATGTTCACTTGACAACTGTTACTGAAAACTATCGATTGTGCCGACTATGGATAATTTTGAAGCCCTACATTATTTTGTAATATTAACAAAATGATCCGGCCAGGGTCAGACATAAATTATATCTGTGCAGGTATAAGAGCCTCAATGTCTTAATCATATGTGGCCAATATTATTAAACATATTTCCATTTTTATAGTTAGATTAAGGTTGTTCTCGACATTTTTTAAATATCTCATTGTCCTTTTAACAATTACCATATTTGGATATCTTAGTAATTTATATACAAATATATTAATGTAAACGTGCATACGATTTTATTCTGACGTCTATGAATTTTTTTCAAGTTTTGTGCTGAAGCATTCATATCGCATATCTAAACTATCCACTTAACATCTGTACTAGTTCTAATGCTCATTTAGCATTTTTGTTTTTCTTCCATATAGATGCATTCAATACTAATTCAATATTAATTGAGATTATTTTCTCTCATTTATCTTTCTTCCCCATAAATATACAATCAAGAATAAAGCATAATTTTAAAATTTATTACAACACACCTCACAGGTTTTCATTTTATTTCCGTTGCCTAAAATATGTTTTAGCGAAAATCTTAAAAACTTAAATTTAAATATGTAATGACATTATTAAATGAAAACAAAGAAATTAAAAATACACAAAAAAAAATTACATCACAATAACACCTTTCCGTATTGGAAAAAAAATAAATGACGAAATCCTTGTAAACTCTTTACCCATTCCAAATGTCTTATGAAAACATAACATGTAAAATGTATAACGAAATGTAACAATGGTGAAAGGGTTTGATTTGATTAGATTCTTAATGAGTGTCTTTGAAAATGTGCTTTTGAGTAGGGTCTCGTGTTCAAAATTACTGATGTAATATTAATTAATTTAATTCCTTTGTTGCTTCAATAACAGATACGCCTTAACAGGATAAAAAATAAATTAAATGCAAGAGTTTTATTAAGTTTTATATTAAGAGAGAAATTAACTGAAGTTGAATGCCATCTAAAATATATATTGAGCAGACATTGTGGATGTACGATTAATTTCGATGTATTCCAGAGACAAATTTTTAACAAGATTTATTAAATATATTAAAGTAATTTATTGTTACTAATTATAATAAGCAATAATATTAATTTACAACAGATTTGGACATAGTTGCTGGTATGAATCTTTTCATAATACACACTTAGCGGAAGTGGAAATTTTTCGTATTTGTTTTTTATGTTTATGGCAAAAATTTATTTTTTAAAGCATTGCAAACTGTGCTTTTTTACACTGTCGTAAATATACTGGCAAACTTTGTGAACTTAGCCAAAAATTTGAACTCGTAAACGCGCGCTATTCAATTGCGCAACAAACAAGATTTCGTCCCTTTTTTCCCAAACAATTTATAGTACTAACTTATCACAAATAGCAACTTCTGCAAATAATCTAAGCAATTGTGGTTATGGCTGAAGTAGTCTGCGCTACAAAACCAAAAAGGCCTGGGTTTGAGCTTAGTCTCAGACTGTCATTAAAACATATCGCTTTTTTTTCTAACGTGAATTAGTGTGTCTTCGTGTATATGCACTGGTCAGGCTTCACCTGATACTAATCCACAAATAAAATCAAAACACGCGCTTTTTTTTGGTATCATCGAAATGAAATGAAAATGAAATAATTAATAAAAATGGCTTCAAGAATTGAATGCCAGAGAGGCTGCAACACTGCCATGAAATAAATTTTTGCAAAAGCTGATTTGTAAAAATAATGAATGTCTATCCCTTCACAACTTATTATCTCTATCACTATCCATTGCCTATGAAAGTTAACATCTAATTATAGGCAATCGTTTCCCTGAGTGTTACTGCTCTTTAAAAAATAAATCTGTAAAAATCTCACATTTTTAGAGTGTCTAGTATACAAATTTTTTTAAGGGGAATGACATATTTTCCAAGGATGGAAGAATTGTTTCATAATTACGTGAATAGATAAATAAGAGGCCCTTGCATAGGTTTTTTAAATAAAATATTGTATTATAGATTTTAAAATTGGTTTTACAGAAACAAAAAAATATTATATGACACACATACTAAGAGTACTAAATACCCTGCTTTACATTCATGCACGTAGAAATAATAACAAAAATAGAAAGAAAAAAAAGAAAATCTTACAAAGTGTTAAGCATATTAGGCCTCAAATATACTCGTATAAACTCATGTATGGAAATATTATATTTAAGCATGTGGGTTAACATCGTGCCTTCTGTATCTTTTGTGTTCATAGAATGTAGCTAAAGGATTCTCATGAACCTTGTTATATAATTTTCCTTTCCTTCTCCTTCTTGGCTAAAAGCTGATATTTTTGTTTTTACTGGTTTACTGTATAATATAAAATTTTATTTCCATGTTTAAGTATTGTTTTGGGCTTGTGTATTTGAACAGGCTTGAGCGATATAAATAAAAATTAATTTATAAAAAAACAACAAGAAATTTTCATTGGTATGTGAATTAAGAACATATACGAGTACAAGCATATACGAGTGTGCATGAGTCTGTAATATAAGCATATTTCGTGACAATGGCCCAACTCCATTTAGAAAATTTCAAAATTTCTTTCATGTTGTATTATAAATTTTGTAAAATATTTTCCACCATGGCTAGAAAAATAATCTTAACAAATATCTGTTCATTATATTGCATTTTCATACCTTTTTAACAATGAGAAAAACAAGCAAAATGAAAAGCATATTACTTACTGGCATCACAAAAAAACAAAAACAAAAACTCTTTCCCAAATAAGTGGGTTGACATTTTTGAGGGTAACTGAAACAAAATCTGTGTGTACGTTGTAACATACGGATGAATACAAAATGCAAAGAGAATATTATTACATAATTTGCGTGTGTGTGTTTTAATAATTTTTTTTTTAGTTATTCATATTAAGGAAAAACTTTACAATGCACAAACATTGCAAATTGCTTGCTAACATTAAAATACAGTACAAGTAAATTTTGCCTAAAGATAATTATTTCGGATAATATAAAATTATTAAACAGGTGAAATAAATTGCTAAAAATTTGGGGACAAATTACGGCTTTCGGTATTAAAATTTTTTTTTAATAAAATTTTGTCGGAAATTTTTGGACGTAATTTGGCCACTGATTTCCTTTCTTTGTTTTTAATGACTATAATATATTTTTTTTAATTTTATTACAATATAGTTAGTAGTTTCTAACCGATTTCAAAGAAAACAAGAGCTTCTGAACTCGTAATTTTCATGTGTGTTACCTCAGAACTTTTTACTGGGTGAAACAATTTTGAGGACTCTCTGTTTTATTATTATTTCTCTAGACCTAGTAATTAGATAGACGAAGAATTTTTGGGCAGCAATGCATATAAAACTAAAATTATATTAGTTTCTATTATTTAGTTAATTTTTTTTCAGAATATCTAGAATCTAATCGAACTACAGTTATTACAAATTAATGACAATTTTCTGACGTCTTCCAATTCATAGTTAATTTATCACAATATTGTGAAGAAATTACATTTTTGATTAGAATAAGCGAAAAAAAAAACAATTAATCTCCAACAGCAGTTGAGTATAATACGTATTTTCCGTGCCACTAATATTATCATTAATATAATTAATATGCGCCGTGGTATATAAAAAATTCTAACATACACAAGGATTTAAATATACCGACAGTCAAACAAGAGATAACAACATACGCAACGTCATACCTAACCAAACTCCAAAATCATCCAAATATACTAGCCCGAAATATTTTAAGCGAAAGAGGGTTCATTCGACTGAAAAGAAGGGATACTCTTTCCCTAGCCCGAACGTAGTAGACGCGGAAATAAAACTATACGAGCAATAAATAATTTTGTACAGCTAGGCTGTACTTAATAATAATTAGTAATTAGTTCTTAAGATTTGAATACTTATTGTTAGTTCAATTGATTTTGAAGATTCAATAAATAATATATATTGTGTAAAAAAAAAAAAAAAAAAAAAATATAATTAATGTAAAATCACAATATTGTGATAAATTAACTTTGAACGTGAACCCGACAGACAATTTTCATTAATTTGTAATAACTGTAGTTCGATTAGTTCTTTAATAGGTAATTTTTTTTTTGGTTAATTTTAACTTTTCTAATTTTTATTTTCTTATCTGCAATAAATTTTGTTCTAATTTATAAATGTTTGCAGAAACATTCCCAACCTTTTATATAAAATTTAAATATTTTTTCTAAAATTGCATGAAATTATTATATAACAAACATTTCTTTACATCTTCAGCTTCATAAATTTTGCCTTGTTACATTAGAAATTGCAAGGAAGAGTGCTTAAAATTTATATGTATTTCTTTTTCAGGTCTATTGTTTTATTATCACAGTATTCTATCTTTTGTTTTTTAATAAAAGTGATATTGTTTCTCAAATTTTTGCTGCAATAGTTTTCTGGATTTTTCTATACACATACACATACACATACATATTATACATACTAATAATATTTTCTACAAATTTGTTATTTTGTTTGCATTTGAGTTTGTTGCAACAATATAAAAGAGTATATACAGCAAAAAAACATACTCCTATTATTATAGAACATTTATAGAAGTTTGTAGTTTTTATGAAATTTCTAATTTGGATTTTATTTTTTTTTTGTTCTATTTTTAGGTAATTGACATGAAAGTCCATTGTTTTTGGTAATGCTTTTTTCGTAAGTACTAAAACAAATAACTGAGAAAATATGCAATATATGTATGTAAGTGTTTTGGTACAGTGAGCATATAGTATATAGGATATTTTTCTTATATCTTATCTATATATCATACGTGCATATTTTCGGCTGCTTCAGGTAGCAGATAAAATAAATATAATTATAGTTTTTTGTGAATGGGAGTAAAAGCTTATTTAAGTTAATCAGAGCAAAAAATTTAAAAAATAGCATTGCATTTAATAAAATATAAGAGATAATATGAACTATTTGCGCTTGTAAAAAAAAAATTGGCAAACGTTCAGATAAGTCTTGATATCTGTAAGCAATAATAATAGACTCAAGGATATCAAATGCACAATGGAGTCATTCGTCACCCCTATCCGCAATGGTCCCAACTGAAAGTATATTTATCGCATATCTGTAATAATTACGATTTTTGTTTTTGAAAGTATATTAACTACTGAATAATATCTTCACGATTTTAAATAAATTAATTGTTTAGCACGAAATAAATTCTGGTAATGCTATCCTGATCACCAATTAAATT
The DNA here is from genome assembly GCA_963924685.1 of Dexiosoma caninum. Classification (NCBI taxonomy): domain Eukaryota; kingdom Metazoa; phylum Arthropoda; class Insecta; order Diptera; family Tachinidae; genus Dexiosoma; species Dexiosoma caninum. The sequence goes on from OZ004725.1 coordinate 93,112,186, forward strand.
GTCAAGTAAATTATAAATCAAATCAAAATAAATACCTTAGTTTTCTGCATAAAATATAACAAATTAGGATGTATTTTACAGTAAAAAATTTACATGTTGTTTTTTTTTATATTCTTACAATAATGGGCATTTCCACAGAAAGGTCCAAGCGCTATCGGAAATTAATATATTAATAAACAATAAATTTTATTTCAACATTTTATTAGATAATGTTAACATTTTAAGGATATTATGTATTTTCTATTATTTTTCTATATTTGTTATATGGTTTAGGTGGTCTATATGCGCATTTCATTTGGTACTAAAATCAAAATTTTTAAACAAATTCTTGAAGAAAGCTAAGAAATTTTACATGTTTTGAAGGTATTAGTTGTTATTGTAGTTGTTGTTTTTCATTCAAATTCAAACATTATTATTATTAAACGCATGACTATTATTTTTAATGTAACTCTTTCAATTAAAGCTTAATTAATCTTTTAATTATTGCAATTAAGAATTTATTTAAAAGAATTAAAAATATTAATAACACTAATTATTTTAAGCCTAAGGTCTTTTTATATATTTTATATATATTTCAATATTTCGCTACTCCTTTGTGTAGCTGCTTCAGGAAAATTGGAAAATTTTTTTTTTTTTTTTTTTTTTTTTTTAAATTAAATTATCAATTATTTTTTTTTATTTTTTTTATTTTTTTTATTTATTAATTATTAAAATTAAATTAAAAATATCAATTTGAATTTTAATTAAAGTGATTAATAATTTGTTTCTTATTTTGCAAATAACTAAAGAAATTTTTAATTATTGTTATAATAAAATTGTTAACAATTTAATTCAAAATTAATTAATTAATGATTCTAATTTGTGCTTTTTTTTGAAAAAATATCTAAACTGTATTATTACATACTTTTTTATATATACAGGGTGGCACAAAAGGAGCTATATTGTTTAAATGGTTTATAAATTTTTTATTTATGCGATTATTATAATTTTTTCTTTTTAAAAAATACAGTATATTATTGGGGAATTTTTTGCAATTAGCTTTGATAAATGATATCTTGTAAGTGATGTCAATTATCTGCTTCGCACATACGTGCTCTTTTTAGCATATTTTCCAAAACTTTTCGCAAAATTTCGGGTTTAATGGCCATGATTTCATTTCGAATGCTTCATAATTTATTCCCCAAGTCTTCACAAAATTCTCAAAAAAACAAAGAAAAAATAATAATTAAAAAAGTTATAAAGAATTCAATCCATATAGCTCCTTTTGTGCCACGCTGTATAAAGATATTCCCAAAATAAATTCACTTAGTATTAATTAAATTAAATCAGAAACGGAAATTTCTATTGCTACTATCAATTTGTAGGCTGTAAACAAATCTAATTAATTTTTTAATTTTTTATTACAAAATTTTTAATAAAATTTTTTAATCGTAATAATAAGTAATAATAATCGTAATTTTTTTTATTGATTTTTAAATACTTTATTATTTTTTTATTTATTATTTTTAGTTTATTATTATTTATCATATTTATTATTAATATCATTATTATTAAAATAAAATATAATATTTAAAATTTTTTTTAAGACATCGTAAGCAAATATTTTATTTTGAAATTAAATTAATTGCTTATTTCATATTAGAATAATTTGCATACACAAATATTATTCACGTTGTTTAGGACAATTCATATTTCGTAGTATTGATTGTTATTTGGTAGCCTTTGGACGTCATCCTTGAGAATGTCGGTTGAATTAAATTTTTAGAGTGCCGGGGATCGATTTGGTGACACTCTTCATGAAGAATGGAGAATCAAATCATTTTTGTTGTACATAACGTGCTTCCTGAATAGAGAATCCAAATGCTCCTACATATACAGGCTTGCTTCATATCTATCAATTGAGGAGAAACGGTCGAAAACAAAGTTGTATAAGAATTAATCTCTACTCCTATCTACACCATCCTTCTCAAAAAATAACTTAACGCAAAATTTCTGCATTGTGGACAGCCATCTTAATTGCCTGAGTGTTACTCCTCTTAAAGAAAAAAAGAAAAACAAAACCAAAGACAGAGAAAAAAAAATTATACACACAGTGTGTTTATTATTATGCTGTATTAAGGTGAGAATCATGAACATTAAACTCATTTTCATCCAAATTAATTTATAATTTCATTGATTACATATATTATGTACATTTCTTTGCTCGAAAGGAATAAAATTATAAAGATGCGTGTCTCTGCATCATTATATTAGAACTTCAGCATTTCTTAAGATACATGACTGTTTTAAATTGAATAATCATTTTTCCACAAGTGCCCTTATTCATAAAGAAAAGTTTTTCGACCATTTGTATGCGTATTTGGATTTCTGACCCTTTTCTTAATCTCATGAACAATATCTATTTGACTTTAGAGAGTATAGCAGCAATTATTTTCTATTCGTTTGCTGTGTAGTCCATTTTTTAATAAATGATTTTGATACTGATACCATCTGCATTAATTTCCCCCATCTATAATTAAATATAAACGTTTGGTTTTAAAATAAAATACATATATACAATAGAATGAAATTAATTAAATGGCCGCCCTTAGGTGCTGAAAATTAAAATTGTTTAGAACTGCTCTTTCGAAAGTCATCCCACATTTAATTACTATTTAGATGCTATTATAGCGAAATCGTAAACTGTGAGAAGTATTAATTAATGTAAGGAAATGAAAAAAAATTGCTTCCTTTAATTATCAAATAAAACTTTTGTGAATTTCCATAAAATGATTTATAAAGAAAATATAACTTTTTGATGCCGACGTCGGCAATTATTTTCTTCGCAGGATGAAAAAAAACTTCCAATATTTCATTTTATCATTGAAGTATTTCAATAAGATGAATTGTGTCACGAAAATAACACCTTAAATTAAGCACCTGCAAAGAATTTCCCACTAAAATGTGTCCAATTTAAATATCACTTTTTTCATCATTTCATTTTTAACCATTAATGCCTGAAAATAATATATTCAGGAGGAATCTGAATTAATTTAAAAACTCATAAATATGCACAACATGTCCCAGCAAATAATTGCTGTACATACAGCAGAAATAAAATCAATAATCAAAACAAAAAAGGTAGAAGAAAAACAATTTTTATAAAATAAACATTGTGGACACAATTATTTACACACCATTTTACGAATTAAATCCGCATTGTTCTTCATCACAAAATTTGGTGTCTTTTTTCATTTTCATTTTCAGATTTAAATGTGAATGAATAAATAAGCAAAAGAAATAATTAAGAAAATAAAGATTGTAGAAAAATAAACATAAATTATTCGTATATAAGAAAATAAAAATATAAAATGATAAACAAATTCAACAATAACAAAAGACTATAACAGTCATAAGAACAAAAAAAAAAACATAAATAAATAAAATTGCATAAAATTTACATAAAATCATTGTGTAGTGCTGGCAGTTGCTGGTTTTTTATAATAAAACTCGATGTTGTTGATGGTGATGATGGCTGTAAGCTGTGTGAGTGAGTACTCATACAGAAACAAGTCAAATCAGGCAATAAAAAAACAACTTTAGATACGCAGAAATCATACAACAACAACGTCTGCCAGTAATACAACATTTCAATTACATCAACTAGAAGCAACTTAACAAAGAAAATTATAAAAGTCATGGAAAAGAAAATGAACAGCAAAGCATACCTTCAATATCAAATACGCCTGTCCAATAGGAAACAGCATAAATATCTGAGAGTGAATTCAGAGAGCACAATATTGTGCTCTAGTTGCATGCTGAATCAGCACAACAACAAAATTGCTTGTTATTGTAGAGGTTCTAATCATAAAAGAAGGAAATAAAATAATCACTCGTTCACAGATGTTAGAGAATTTCCTTTTTTGTTGTAAATGACTGAAATATTTTTTAACACCATCAATCGGATCTAAATTTATTTATGACGCGTAGTGCTGACATATTAAATTTGATATTAAGTAGAATCGCAAGATTGGGTTTTGATGATACCACCTACATGGACATGTAATATATTCACTTTAGACATCTTATATATGTATGTATGCCGTTCACTACATATTTGCCGGATATAAAGGTGTTCTCTCACACTGCAGATGAGAAACCGTATCCTGTCTACGCCGTTCCCGACAGCCGTGACTGAAAGGTCCAGCCTAAAAAAGATACCTGCCGTATGTTTCGCGGACGGTTAATATCACCAGCAGTCGTGAGGTACTCTTCTGGTATTTAGGTTATGTTAGGTTAGATAGCGGACCCACTCCGAAGGAGAACGCCCCTCTTAGGCCAGAGCTTAGGCCCATTTTAATACAACAAGCCGGTCACACCCGCGAATCAGTAGATAATTCGCCAAACGAAACCAATCCGATTGAAATATAAATGCAATAGAAATTCTCACCCGGGAGAGTTCCGCCGTTTCATAGCACTGCACTCAGGGTTGACCCCTACACATGCGATGCATTGTGCTGGAATTAGGAAATTAGGTTATGGGAAGGAGGATAGAGGGAGTAGTGTTTATTGACATTTGATTTAAATTTTCCCACGTTAAAAGTGACGGAAACACCTCTGCGGGTAGTCCATTCCACATATGTGCCGTTCGGCCAAAAAATGAATTTTCTCTGTAATGCGTAGTGCGAGTCGCTGCCAAATCGACCACAAATGGATGCGCTCTTAATGATGATCGCGATGTGCGCGCGAATGTCTGGGTTTCGGGAACAAGTTCCCTGATTTCCCTGATTAGAACACATCCCATTATAGTAACGATAGAACAACGAAACGCACCCCACTTTGCGACGACCCCTACTGTCTCCTATGAGTTTCTTAGATCTTTCCTGTACACGGTCGAGTAACTTCAAAATAGTCTTTGAATCACCGGCCCATACATGAGAGTTGTATTACATTTTCGGTCGGATGTAGGCGGTATAAATAGTGAGGAGATCAGATGGGGTGAAGTATGTCTTGCACCGTCTTAAAAAGCCGAGGCCCTTGAATGCTTCTTTTGGGACCTGAAAAATGTGCTCACTCCATCGGACATCACACTGGATATTCTTGCCAAGAACATCAAGAGCTTCTGATTCCTCAATGTTTATGCCGTCTATAATTACAGTTGAGGCAGTGTGATCGTGCATACGGGGATGGGTAAGCATGCCGCATTGGGTCGTTTGGGCATTGAAATCAACCCTGTTCGCGTGACCCCATTCCAATATTCTCGTGAGGTCACCTGTTAGCGAATCATTCATATTCTGCCGCGTCGCCGCGATCATAGTTGATATCGGCCTACGATCAAATGAATATGAATGGCAGATACTGCTGTCATCTGCGAAAGAGTGGATAGGGTTGAAAGTATGACATAGGGGGTCATTAAGAAAAATATGAAATATGGTAGGAGAAAGAAAGGAGCCTTGTGGTACCCCTGAATTGATCTTGAACTCGTTAGATGAGATCCCATCTATAACAACTCTTATAGCGCGTTCCCTGCGAAAGCTCGATATAAATCCAGAGAAGTTATCACCGACATTAATTAATTCTAACACATTGTCTTTCCTTTGATATAGAAATAAAGAAATATTTTCACTAGGTTAACTAATAAACCAATGGAAAAATTTGATATCGCAAAATAGTTTGTTTCAAACAAGTATATTCTTATTCAGATTTGTGTTTATTATCTTTATTACCCACTTTAAGAAACTGTGCATAATACATATCAAAGGAAAAAAAAACAATACTTTTTCACTCATTTTCTTTTAAAAATAATATTGCACCAAAGGCATTACACAATTTAAAGAGAAATTTTCGTAAGGAATTTCGGAATACTAAACAACCCCTCAGCATTCAGTGTTCGGCAATCTTGCAACTGTTTGCAATTGCTACAGTTTTGCTATTGATAGTTAGCGCTCAATAAGATCCCGCCGTTGACAGTTATGGCCTGGCCAAACAGCGATTTTAACGGGATGCATTGGACTTTCTTGGATCTGTTGTGAATTGGTATCATCCGAAATTCGATAAGTGTGAACACGTACCAATTCATACAGAAATGTGACTCATCTCTGAAGATGATTTTTTCGCGGTATGTTGAACGAACAGAACACCCATTTCAATAAAAAAATTTTATGATTATTTTGTATTACCTTGGACCGGTACTTAGGAGATGACCCCAATACATGTGATGCATTATACAGGAACTGGGTAAAAGGGATAGTGAGAGATATGACAGAAGATGAACCTTCACTATCTTACAACTCTGCTTTTTCCCGTTATCGACTGTCCCTGTTGTAAGACACTATAGATGAATATACTGAGGAGAATAATCCACTGAATTTTTCCCTTTCCATTATCATTACAAAATTATTGATTAAAAGTCATGTTTTATTGACTACGAGAATGCAAAGCTTTACGAGCAGTGAAATGTCTACAGCAGTTCTGTAATGCATAAACGCCTTGATATACAATCCTTACTTTTTCACTTAGAACTTGTTAATTGCATTATGTTTGCTTTGTTGAATAGAAAAAATGTTATAGTTTTTTTTTTAGGCCCAAAGTATAAAAATAGTGCAAAATAAATGAAATTAAAATTTTTTTTTAACTCCGCTGTGATCGCACGATACATTTTTATTTTCTTTTTAACAATAGTCTACAACTGATTTTATTGACTGAATTACCGAGCAGCAGGTTCCACTGAAATAAGACAGTTTCTTTCAAATTAAAAGAGGAACATATTTATGTGGATTTTAATCTTAGAATACGTCTTAATTACGTCCGAAATAATTTTTCATTTGAAATACAATAACCAGACAGAATATGTCTCTGTGTATATGAATGTATTTAATGAAGGGCTATATAATAGAGTGTAGGAGTAGATATTTTTTCGAAATACAACTGCTTTATAAATTTAAGAATCTATGTAAAAAAATTATATTAAAAATTATTTTAACGATAATTATTAAATTGGAAATTTTCAACTCCACTAATGAATTTAACTGCTTAAATACCTGCATCCTAACAAATATAAATGAAAATACTGATTGTTATGCAATTAGTAATACTTGAAAAAATCAATCTACAAGATAAGAAATAACGAACTGTATTAGCAATGAAAAATTATTTTTGTACCATTTGCTGACAGAATAGCAAAAATAATAGAGAACAAATGTAGCTACACGGTGGGCCAAAACTAATCACCCGGGGCATAAGTAATCAGCCGATGTCTTTTTTAATTGTATTTTTGTAATTTTATTTAATAAAAACCTTTGGATTTGCATGTATGGTCATCAACTCTAGCGGCGGTCACTTAGCCCATATCCTAAGCACTGCCAAAATTTGTCATAAAAAAAAATACAGCAAAAGAACATCGGGTGATTACTTATGCCCCGGGTGATTTCTTTTGGCTCACCCTGTATAAATACAAGTAAGTATGTGCTTAAATAAATATCGAACATTTTATTCCACACCCACAAACTGACTCACTCATTCTTATGCTACTGCATGAGAAGTTTTTGTTTTTTTTATCTGGTACTTGGTATGTTTTTAAGCATAAACTACACATGAGTATACTAATTTATATACAAAAATTGTATACTAAGCATTGAACGTACTTTGTATCAAGTAGTCAGTCGTTGATATTATCATATAATGCGAATACAAGTTTGTAAATGTCTCAATACGTTCAATGGGGAATAAAGTCTTTTTCTTCCAAATTATTTTCACAGTCTTAAATCTCAAGTGCTTAGAATTCAAATTAATTTTATTTCGTTTCTACCTGACTTTCATTAAGAATTTATTTATTTTTATTCTGCTCTTAAAGTTATTTATGCACAAGTGCTTAAGCAGATAGTTTGCTCGTTATTTAAATCTCTTTCTATAGCTTTGAATTAAATACAAAATCTAAAAGATACAAACTGTTTTGTTCATAACTACATATGTATGTACATACATACATAGTAGGTATATGTATGAGATTTTAATGAAATTATAAATATAAAGTAAAAAGTTTTAATTCTTGAGCGCTTTTACTTATAATTGTATTGCGAAAAAAATTTTTCTATTAGAATTTTCGAATACGAATATCAAATCAAATATGTTGATGTATGTATAACAAAAATATACATATTTGTATATGTTTGTAAAGGTATGTGGAGTTTTCTTATTAATGAATTTGCTTACAAAATTTTGTTAAGTGTAGCAGTAGAGGGTGGCGATGGTTAAAGTAGTCTGCACGTTGACTACAAAACGAAAAATTTTCCTGATTTCAAACCCAGTTTCAGACTCTTAATAAAATCTCGCATTTTTTCTGATATACATTTATCTGTGAAAATGTGTCAGCTGTTGTCGCAAGGTTTAAGTGGCGAAGATATAGTCATAGAATTTGAAAAAAAAGAATAGATTTAACTGAAAGACCTGAGATGTGGTTTCTGCAGGAAGAAGCCACTGCCCACACAGCCCGAGCCAGAATGCCACTTTTAAGTAAAATTATTAGAAAGGAAATAATTTCCAGAAATTGGGAAATTAATTGGCCAGCCGATTTAACAGATTTGTCAGCACACGACTATTTTCTTTCCGGTTATTTGAAACAGCGAGTATACGTGACCAGCTGAGAACAGGGGTCATGTAAGTGACATTATTTTCCCTACTTAGTGCAAAAATTTCCATTTTGTATATTTTATAATCTGAAAAAAAAACAATTTTAAAAAATATACTAATAAACGAAAAATTTATAACATTTTTATATCCTTTATTTTTGAGTTTTGTTCCACACTGCAGTTTCCTTAGCTGTCAATGCGATATACCGATATTACAAGATCGTAAGCAGATATTTTATTCCTATCTTACGGCATAACAGTCCTTTACTATAATTGATGAATTACATTAAAAATTTCGTTATAAAGTTTCATATTTAAAATATGCTCTTTCTCTAAAGGAACTTTTTAAAAAACATACATTCGCCCAACAAATTATATATTTATTTGAATCTATGCTTCATTTATTAAGAATTTTGTGGCAATATGTATGCAATATGTCAAAAAAGGATTTAAAAAGTTGCTTTAACTAAACTTAATTTAAATTATTTTCACTCATTTACTATTTTCTTTCTGTTTATTTGAAAAAATGCTTTATTTCATGCTGTGTTTAGGGGGTTTCTATTTGAATAAAATTGTCCTTTTTTATATTTTGTACATTTTGTTTTTTATTTTTTCTTTGGTATAATAAGGCTATTGTAGACTAAAAAAAAGTATGTTGTATAAAAAAAGCATGAACAATTTTCCATGCATAAGATGCTATAAATTTTCATCATTTTTTATACAAATGTCACTTCTATTGTAGATGTCGTTTATTGAGTTCTTTTTCCTGAAAAGTAAGACCTGCTTTTGCATTTCTCATAATAGAATTTTTTCTGTCATTTTCCTTAGAGGAAAAGATTTAATGTTGACTTGGCAACAGGAGGTCTTTAATTAGAAAAATGAGAAGTGTAAAATATATACAAAATATTTCTTTTTGTGCAATTTTTTAATATTGCCTTTTGGACAAACCGAGAACTTTCGTAGGTAAAGTTACTTAAACAAAAAAAAATTTAATTTTTTTGAAGAGGGTAACTGAAGTTAACAGATAAAAAGAATATTTATTAAATCAAAAAAAATTTTAAATTATAAAAGAGCTGCTAGCCCAAGGCATTACAGTACAATCCCGCTAATCCGGACAGGCGATTTTTCGGTCACATCTATAATCCGGACAGTGTTCCAAACCGGGCATTAGCACTTCTTTTACTTTATAATCCGGACAATAAAATTAGTTTTTCTTTTATTTGTTAATTCGTGTGATGCTGTTTGTATAATAACGGAACTTTTTACCGTAATATTCGTCTATGTTTGGAATTTTTGCTATTTTTTTTTAGTTGAGTGCATTTGTTAACATATTAGATTTGCAAAATATTTCCTATTTATTAAAGATTCACCTACATAAGTACAATACCGGGCGGGCCGAAAGTCACGCCTGCGCGTAAAAATTGAATAACTTTTTTGTTTATTATTATTTTTGTTTTTTTTTTTAAATATAATATTAGCTTTGTACGATCTAAATTTTAATTATGAAAAATAATATCAGAGAGATGATCATGATTTTGATCGATTGGGCTATAAAAGAGACGATTTGCATAACTGCACGCAAAGTTTCAGGCTCTATTGCCATGATCTCAGCTGCAATGTGCTGCTTTAGCTGCTCTATAGTTTGGGGCTTGTTAACATACACTCGTTGTTTGAGATAACTCCATAGAAAATAATCAGGGGCAGATCATCACTCATTATTAAATTGTTAAATCGTTATTTTCTGCGCACAACTTCAAGAAGCGTGTTGCCCAAATTCGTCTTTGATGGTAGTCACCTGGTAAAAGTTGTTGGGCCAATTGGACCTTGTATGGTTGCATGTGTAAATGACGTGATAAAATGCGTCGAAGTGATGTTCTAGAGATGCCCAGTTGTCCAGAACGTCTTCGCGTTGAAGTTTCTGGATATTAGTCAACACTGTCCCGTACACGATCAATGTTCACTTGGTTCTGTACTATTCTCGGTCTTCCTGATCGTGGCAAGTCTGACACTACACCATGTTGCCGGAACCGTGCAATTAAAGGATTAATTGGTTTTTGGTAAGTTGCATTTCTGGTGTTGATATGCTCGTTGCGTCAGTGAAATTGAATGCCCATTGGAAAAGTAAAATTCTACCACTTTGGTTCGTTGCTCGGTTGTTTAATTTTGTATTGTGGTGTAACATGGTTCGATGGATAAAATCTAAAAAAACGAATAAAAATAATAATAAACAAAAAAGTTATTCAATTTTTACACGCAAGCGTAACTTTTGCCCCACCCTGTACTTAGCTATATTTCAAACTATATTAGTTTTCTTCATTTTCAATTGTAGGACAATGAAAAGCACAAACAATAGATCAATAAAAAAGAAGTATAAACAATAGGGAAGAACTTGACACAGGCAAATCAATAAGATGTATTGCAGACATACATATTTTGTGTTGATAATTTTTTAAAATTGCAATAGAATACATAAAAACAATGTACATACATACTCGTGCGTATGAATTTTCAATTTTTTCTCTTCATATATAAATGTAAAATTTATTGAACTGCTGTTTTTAATAGAAAAAACTTTATAAGTAAATGTAACACTGCTTGATCTTCTAATTTTTACAAAAAAACTTATTAAAACAGCTTCTCTTTTGGCACAATGTATGCAGGTATATAAAGTACGAGTATATTTATAGAAAAAAAAAACAAAAGAAAAAATAACATCTGTAATCCGGACAGGACACTCCATTAATACGGACATGTTCAGGATTTATTGTCTCCACATTGCACAGTGTGACTTTTTCCACTTTTAGCTGGCCAAAATTAATAACTCTGGTGTTAAAAGAGATATCGGAATAAAATTTGGTACATATAGTCCCGATACATAAGAGGTGATGTATAGGAAAAATGGGCGGGATCCGCCCACTTTTGCTTGAAAATTTTTTTTTTTTTTTAATTTTTTTAAATTGAAATAAATTTTCAAACAATTTATGTTTCTCTTTAAGAATTGTGTTTGAAATTTTCTCTCACGATACAACTTAACAACGATACGACCAGCTTGTGAATTGGGCAATGATAAAAAATATATACAACGTTCAAAATACATTAAAAATTAAGCAAAAAACTAACTGAAAAAAATAATTTGTAATCCACTTTTTTAAATTATATCAAATATTATTTATAATATATTAAAATAAGTTAAAAAAAAATAAATAAAATTAATCCATTATATCCGGGTCAAGGCCTTCTTCCGTTCATGGCTCCAACAGCAAGGATTGCATCTCGGGATTTAATGTTTTTCTTCTTATTGTCGGAAGTTTTCTCAAACTACATATATAGGGGTCTGATGAAATTAGCAGCCTGTGTAAAAGATCCGTATTCGTGTCTATTCTGGAAGTTTTCCTTGTGTAGAATTCACGATAGTTTCTAGCATCTTTGTTTCTCGATTCCTGAGATTCTTCTGATAGTTGACCAATTGGCAGGATACAGGATTCGATTATTTCTTTGCCATGAAATAGAATTTTGTGTACACTTACGGGCATACAGTACCAAGAATATTTAGACAAGTAAAGTTCTCTTGTTTCTTTTGCATAATTTTCAAAGGTAATAGGATTTATTTGGTTCCCGGATGCTATACAAGACAGAATTACATGAAATCTTTTTAACAGGTTTATATCTATTCCAGTAATGTCAGATGTTTTTTCAGAATTCGCAAAGAATCGTCTCGAGGTATTTCCGTCGTTAGTGTTACCTTTTTTTTGTGTAGGCATATCAATTAACAGACCAACTTCTTTTCTGAATCTTGACTGAATATACTCTTTCCTTTTTTTGACTTTGTCCTTGTTTTCTTCGCCTCTTACTGACCACACTTTTATTTCTAACCGATAAGCTATGTGCAACATGCATTCCATGCAACGAATCCATGAATGGAGTGGTGAAATTCCAAAATCAAGCATTAAACCATCGGAATTTTTTTGGGCAAGAACTTGTAAGTCGTTCATATCACTTGGTTTAGCACCACATATATAGCAAACCTGACTTGATCTGTAAGACGATAATGCATTACACACTTTGCCATCAATCATACATAAAACAAGAGTACTCTTGATATTGATATTAAGTTTTTCATTTTTAATTTGCGTTGGTTGTAATTTTGAAATTTGGCTGTTAATGATTTCTACCTCCATTGAAATAAGTTCACGTGTTTCCTTAGCAAATACGAATTTAATAGGCCGACAATATCGGGTTGAATTTGGAGTAGGGTTTTTCCATATTAATTTTTCTTTTCCGTCAATATATGAACTTATCTGCAAAAGTACAATTGATATAGAAAACAGACTACTGTCGGACTCATTTTCGGCAGAAAGTTTTTGTTTAAAACTGGCTTGGTCAGAGCCATCGCAACCCCATTTAAAAATTGCGTTGATTTCACTTAATTGTGTGGATTCCAATACATCTAATACTGACTGAGTAGAACATAGTCGAGTTAAGGTGTCATCAATTAGTGATTGAACTTCAATTTCTGCTTTATTTTCCGAAATTGAAATCTTTTCAGGATAACACTTAAGTTTTGAAGTTTTAATACAGTTATATGAGGGATACATTTTTGGACTAATATTTGCGGTGTGCTGTTTAAGTAAGTTATATTGATTTGTCGATAAACCGGTATCTATAATAAGTGCAAGCGCTTGGTCTGAAGACAAACTTTTTGAAATTTTTGGGGAAGTTTGTGCTTTTTTAAGAGCTGTACCTCTTGAGGGGGAGGCTGTAGACAATTGATGAACCATTTTTGCTGAGTTTCTTTTCCCTGATGATCTCAATTTCATTTCGGCAGCCATTAGCAAATGCTCAGAATCAGTGGCATTCAAAAGCTCTTTAGCTCTTCGCCTTTTTGTGCGGTGAGACAATTCTTTGAACTCTATTGCAGGTCTTCCTGCAGCTCTGTTACAATCTTGGGAAGTACTCGGTTGAACATCAAGAAGGCAAAATGTAAAATCCTGGCATTTTGCTAGCCAAGTAGTTTCCTTCTTTAAAAAGCGAGTTTTTATTCGGCAGGACGCAGCCCATTTTTCATCGAAACGGCAACACAAGGTATTTACAAAACTGTTTAGTTTTGGGTAGTCAACATCCTTTCCAATCCGGTTTGTTATATAATTTAGAAGTGCGCATTTTCCGACATTATTTTTATTTTCTAACCAAACCTCAAAAAGTGCACTTCGTGGAATCGCCATTATTATCTGTCCAAAAAACCGAAAGTAGCAGGTTGTAGCAGCCAGTTTTTTTTTATTTTGAAACTAAGTACCTCGATTGTTATTCTCAGAAAGTAACTCAGTCGCACTTTGCCGGACAATTTTTATGCACTCTTTTAAATTGTTTGCGTATTATTTTTACTCTCCACTTTTTAGAGATTTTTTCTTTAACTTATTTTTTTATCAATTATATATCATATTGTATTAAAACTAACCAATATTATTTAAAACACAGTTAGTATCAAGAATTTATAATTATATGATATATTATTTCCACACAAAAAATTTTACAACAGCAACAATTTCACTAAAATTGCAAATCTGCAAAACATATTATTTAAAATTTTGTTATACTGAACTTTTGACAACCGTTATATTCATTGTTATTGTTTTTGTTGTTTTTGTCAACACATTTTGAAATCAGACATACTCTTGCCTACCACGTACCAAAAAATCATCAAGATCAGCGAACTTAACTTTTGCGAATTTTGGCCACCTAAAAGTGAAGAAAGTCACACTGTGCATTGTCGAGATAGTACTGTATTTTTTTTCTTCTTTAACCAATTTAAACACACTTTCTGGTGAATTGAAATTTAATATAAACGAAACTAAAAAAAAACAATTTTTCTTATAATGAAAATTTTTACCTCTTCAAAAAAACCTTCGATTTTGTAAGGAAAAATATTAATTTTAATATGAGCAAATAATTTATGTCAGCAGTTAATAGTTTTAAACAAAACTTTTCATTAAAATTCGCATAAATTTGTTTTCTTAATTATTAAAATGGTTTTATAATTTTTTATTAGTTTTTAATGAAATCTTTACAATCTTCGTTCAAAATTAATGATAACAAAAGAAAAAATAAATAAATAAATAAATAAACTAAAAGCAAAATGAATCTTAACTATATTGCTTGAAAAGAATTTCTAATTAAAAAATCTTTTATGTAAACTATGACATTCATAAAATTAATAAAAAAAAAATTGGTTTTTGCTTCACACATCTCGTTTATTACAATTTTGGTGAATTAACACTCGTTAATCAAACTGATGAAATAAGCTGCTGACTTAATTTGAGATTAAGATTAATGCGAGTAATATGGCTTTTTACATAATCCCATTATTGTATTTAATACATTTTAAAATTAACTCTTGACTAAGCAAAGCTTAATAATAGAAAAAGATGAGTGTTTAATTCATTTGTAAATTATTCATACAAAAATTGACAAACTAAAGTTGACTAAGAGAAATTATTAAATTAAATTCTATTGTTGATCTTAAGCGAAGAGTCTTAATTTTAAGCATTTCGTTATTGGATTACTGGTTTGTTAATTTAAAAGCAATTAAATTTTTAAAATAACCATTTGCCTTAATCATAGAAGCAGGTAAAACAAGTTTCCTATAAAAAACTTTACTTAGTATATTTTTAAATGAATGCAAAATAATAAAAAAAAATATATAAAAAAGCGTGAATAGCGAAAACTTTTCTGCTATAAAAATTGTTTCACAACAAGAAGAATAAAGTGCAGGGTGTCAATTGAATTCACAAGCATAAACTTAATAAACATTAATCTTGTTAGTTTATGACCAGTTTTGTAGTGATTATAATTTATCTCTATATATCGTCTTAAGAAATTGAAAAACCCCTAATTTACATAAAATTCTAACCGACTGATGCGCCGCATTTTCACAGCAAAAATTAGTGCTTGTGTGGAAGCACTATTGTTAGGCAGAAAACAAAACGGAATCACTTGCATTTGCTCTGTTTATAATGCATGATTTTTAATCACTAGGAAACGCTTGGAAGCATTACTTTACAAAAAGACAAACGGAAAAAAACCAAAATTTTTTAAGCATTTATACTGCTATGGACAGTGTGTGCACTGACTTTAATGGATTTTCGGCAGCGTTTTTGTAAATATTTGTACTTAAATATGCAATGTACTGATTCCGATAGTTTCAAGTGTTTTTAAGTTTCTTTAATTTCGATTTTTTCTGGAGTGTACATGTGCCTACTGGTTTCCTCTTAAGTTTTAACCACGTACACAACACAACGGACTGTACATAATTCAGCATTGCCAAATTAAAAATATATTGTAAAAATATTATAAAATAAAATTAGTTATTCGAAATAGGTTTAATAACATGAATTCATTGATTAAAATTCCTAATAGTTAATTTATTGACAAATTTTTATATTTGATGTGTTGTTGTTTTTTTTTTTTGATAAAATAAAGTTTTTGTAAGCTCTGATTTATAAGATTGGCAAGACTAAATCTGTTTAGACGTGATAAAAATATAAATTAGCCATAAACCACAAAATGATAAATTATTCATAGTTGACGATGTCTACAATAGCCGCGCATTTTAATTAAATATTGCATATTTTAATTTATGTAGAATGCAATTAGTCGCTTACAGCGTTCTATGAATTTTGACTTTAATTTTAATGCTATGTCGACATAGAATTTCTCGTAATGATGTGCAAATTAATTAGAAATTTTTTTTTTTTTTTTTTTTTTTTTTTTATCTTGGACCAGTGCTCAGGGGCTATCCCCTACATATGCAATGCATTGCACTGGAACTAGAGAGAAGGATAGGGAAG
This sequence comes from Dexiosoma caninum, assembly GCA_963924685.1. Taxonomy (NCBI): domain Eukaryota; kingdom Metazoa; phylum Arthropoda; class Insecta; order Diptera; family Tachinidae; genus Dexiosoma; species Dexiosoma caninum. Next base: position 93,128,636 of record OZ004725.1, read on the forward strand.
AAATAGACAGGTGGTGAAAGTGGTAGGAAGATAGAGCTTAATTCTTGCACAACTCTGCAGTTGCGTGTAAATTATAAAGCAAAGTTGCGGCGTCTCTGATGTTTTTTTGACGCATTATTTTTTTTTTAAGCTAATGGAGCTATTTTATTTATTATTTTACTTCGCCGACGTTTTATTGCTCAAATACCGACGAAGGAGGGTGCTGTAGCACAGAAAACTCAGAAAAATTTTTTTCTGATTTGACCCGGCTGGGAATCGAACCTGGGTCTTTCTGGTTGCAGAGCCAACACGCTGACTACTCGCCATCAGCACCCCCATCCATATCAGCCATTTTTAGGTTATAAGAGCAAAACATACTAATGTGTATACACATATATACACGTATAAGTACATATGCATATACTGAGATCATTGTAAAAAGTTTCAGAATGGAAGCTCAGCCCGACTAGATATTCCTAAACTCGGGCCGGTCAAGTCAAAAATATTTTCTTTGATATTTGAACAAAATAAAAAGTCGGCGAAGTAAAATAATGAATAAAATGGCTCCCCTTAGCTTAAAAATAATCTCCCTGTTCCTTAAACCGAGTCGATTTAAACACGAGTGATTTGTCAATACCGAAGTATGTGTGTTCATTTTAAAAACGAAAAATTTTTGCAGATTCGGTTTACAGAACATACCCGAATGCGTCAAAATTAACATAAAGAAAAAAGCTATATTTTTCTACTACTTTCATCAACTGTCTACTCTCTATACTATACCCTTCTCTATTCAGTTTTAGCATAATGTATTGCATATTTAAGGGATTTTCCCTGAGCACTGGTCCAAGATAAAAAAATTTATTGATTGATTCGAAAACCGCTGTTAAATAATTATTCTTTTAACAATTTTTAGATTATATTTTAAGTTTAAAGGTTTATTTTTATTTATTATTTTTCTATTTCAATATTTTGGATGGTTGACGAAATATTGAAGTAGAAAAATGATAAATAAAAACAAACTTTTAAGCTTAAAAGATAATATAGAAATTGTTATTAAAATTCAAAGAATTTTGATAATTTTATAAAGAAGTGTCACACTCTTGCAATGTCTATACTATGTCAACATAGACACTAATGAGTGGAACTGCACGTCAACAGACCTTTGGCGACTGAAAGAGGGTTTGGACGCACGTCTGTCGGGCTATAGAATCAACGTTTACTAGAGAATAATCAGTATTCGTAGAGGAAGTTACAAATTCAATAGAATATTTTCCATCTCTTGCAAAATATATTACGTAAAATAATATAAAATAAAATAAATATAAAATATTTTGATTTTCTTTTGTTAAATAATTTTATTCTAAAAAAAAATTTAATTTTTCTGAAGATGCTAACCAAGGGTTAGCGAAATATCGAAAAAATAAATAAATTAAAAAACTATTTTATAAAAAAGACCAAAGTTGCTAATTAATATTATTACATACAATAAAAAAAATTACATTTAAATCTATCCGAGCTATCAATTATCCTCTTAGCACATCTGAAAATTGTTAAATAAATATTATAATTTATTAAAAGAAATACACATTTAACTTTAACTATTGCACTACGCTAATAATTAAAAATATAACTGTCAATATTGGAATCAGTACAATGAAATAAAATTTTCTGTAAATATTGAAACAAATTTCTATATTCCAAAATATGTATGGGTATATAAAGATAAATATTTTTTATAAATTTAAATTTATTGTACATCATTTGTGGTTTTAACAGAATTTTTATAAAGCTTTTAGCATAAAGAAAAACATTGTCTACAAGAATAATGGCCCTTTTTAATTCTGATGATGATTCATTGCTAAAAATTAAATAGATATTTTCCATTTATTTTGGTAATTTGAAATGTGTGCTTTTCTGTCTGCCAATTTTCAGAAGCGTAAGATTTTTCTTCTTGGAAGTTGTTAAATAATAAAACAAAATCTATACTTAACGTTGCCAATATTAAAAAAAATGCTTGCGACTGGCTTATGATTGTACCGAAGAAATCGAGGCGTTATTTAACGATTAATTGAACAGGAATTAATCCATAAATATTTAATCGGTATTAAAGCGGGAATGAGGAAATAAAGAATTAATGTTAATAAAAATTATTAACATTTGACGTATCAGTGCCCCAGGTATCTTTCGTTCAACCACATGCTTTTAATTATATAGAAATTATTCTCTTCATCTGTAAATATTTTAATTTTAATATTTATTAACAGAAACATGTACATATGTATGTCCATATCTGTACAGAACATACGCTCGTATATGTATATACATTTCCTAATATAATGAGAAAATCATGTTCTACAGAAGTTATGCACAATAAACAAACATTTGTTTACTAATACAATATAATTCTAATTATTATAAAAAAATGTGCTATCAAATATCTAACGGTAAATGTTAACATGCCGGTTGAATGTCAGTAGTATTGAATTTTAAAATGTGTAATCCGTTCCGGCAGAACAAACCAAAGCAAATAAATTCAACAAAGATTACACTCTGGGGAAAAGAGACTCGTTCGTACTTTTAACATACAAAACATACATACAAAAGCTATTTTTTATGCATATGAGTATTACTTAAGTCAAATACATTAAGAGAAAGAAATTTTGTAAAAACTTATTATGAAATCGTTTTTTGACACATTTCTGTTGGCTCTAATATATCGCTGTCAGTAATAAATTTAAATTATTTGTACACAACTTTTTTCCTTTTCTTTTATTTATGGGCATATTTAGTATAGTATTAAACATTTGGGCCATTCATAAAGTGGACTAAAGTTAAAAGTTTAAAGAAACAATATGTGACTGCAGACCGTCTTTTATTTTAAAAACAAAAACAATATTTTTTAACAATTGCGAAATGATATGGAAATAATTATGATATGAATACGTAACTTGTGAATGTCCCTGTTATAACATATGTACATATGTATTTTATATACATTTTCGAAAATGTTATTCTAAAAGCAGACACCTTCTAAAGAAATATCTAATTAAGATGCCTACCAGGAATTCGATATTTTGCATTTTTATCAATTTGCTTTATTCATAATCATAACTGTTTAAATTAAAAAAAATTCATAACAATATTTATTTTGCAAATTCATGTAATATATTACTTATTTACAAATTTGTTTAAAAGAAACCATATATAATAAAGGTAAATAATCCTACTACGATGTCATGATTTGACGATTCATCAGATGACTAGTTGGCGAGAACTAGAAAGCAATTTATCGGGTATGTTCTGTAAATCGAATCAGCGAAAGTTTTTCGTTTGTACACATACATACACATACTTTGGTATAGAGAAATCGCTCGTTTTTAAATCGACTCGGTTTACAGAACAGGGGGGTATATTTGCTTCCAACATTTCTCAAACGGATTCCACCACATTAGTGTATCATTACAAAGTATGTAGCTTTGCCTTATATAGCATAATAAAATTTTATTATGTATGGGTAAATCAGATTTAAATATAATAACTTTTTGGCATTTCAAAAGACATACCTTCAACCGATATAAAAGTGTTTATTGGGAATTAAGTGTACTTTCGAATGGTATAGAACATAATTTTTAATAGGTATTTCCGACATAAATGATCACAAAATTTTTCGCCGCAGGCTATAAAATTGGAAACTAATTTGATAGTTGGAGTATGTTTTCGTAATTTTTTTTTGGAAGAAAGATGAATATAATAGAATTCTAATACTACGTGACGCACGATAAATTTTTTTTAGTAGCATTTAAATAAATGCTAAAAAATTTATTTCAACAAAATAATTTATGTGCAGCTTTTATAATACAATTCTTGTATACAAGATATATATATGGAAATTAATCAAAGTTTTTAATTTTTTTCCAAACACTACTTGCGCTGGCTGGTCCGAGTGAAGGAGCGAAGATGTTTGAATTCATTTTTTCCAGTATTTTTAAAGAAGACTTGGGGAATTTTAAATAAAACAGTACACAATTGAAGAAGGTTCCAAAATCGTTCAATTTTATTTCAGAAGAAAATCATGATTTTATTCATAATTTAATTAAGAGCCACGAATCCCATTTCCAATTGAATGTGTTTGTTAATAGGCAAAAGGGACTATGGAAAAACCAGCGAGAATTACACGCACGTGAGTATACCGTTCGTCGTGCTGTTTCATCAAAAATGATAATTGACTCATATTTTTTAGAAAATAAACACGGTGTTGGATATCGGACAATGTTGGAAAATTTTTTAAGGCCAGCTGTGGAAAACCATCCGCATGTATGGTTCCAAAAGAATGGAGCCACAGCGCATACTGCGATAGACAGAATGTCTGTTTGAACTCAAACCCCTTCGGTCATTTTGGACCACCCTATTTACACTACTCCTTATAACTTAATAAAAATTTTGAATGAATATAAATATGTTTAGAGCTGAATTTGATGTCTTGATGAGTCTGAGTTAATTCCGAGAATACTCTTTAAGTTAGTCCATTTCTCGGAAAGAAAACCATTTCCGTTTTTTATATATCTACTGTTAGCACAAAATATAAATGCCATTTGTATTAATTTTTGTTAATTCTAAAAAGTCGTGGCCGTTAGTGAGTATAAGATTTTTAGCCGAGCTTTGCCTCTTTACAACAGCTACAAATTCCTTTCCGTGAAAAGATGCACATCACATTGGTGAAATGGGGAATAGTGATAACAAACCAAAATAAAAATTTGCAAAAAATTTGTAATGTAATTTTTAGGCTACTCAAATCGTGATGTAAGTTACAGAAATAAATATAAAAGAAAAAAATTTTCCTTCCTAGAATTTAAATTTTTCTTATATGTACTTGAGAGTAGTTATGAAGTGTAATTAAATTATAGTCTAATTATAGTCTTATTTTCTGTGACGCACGCTACAACGTTAGAACCTGACATTTCATTCCGAATTTTAAACTATCAAAATCGTAAACAATAATTTTTTTTTAATTGAAGAGAATTGAAGGAATAAATATATAGGTTTTTCGAATTTACGTATCTCTGTCTTAGAAGAGTATGTAAACTGCCACTATTTGCAGGGATTTAAGCAAACCATTCGCCAACGTTAATTAGGATACACTCATGCTTGAATTAGTTAAAATTGTACTATCTTCTATTTTCTTCAATTTAAAGTTATTTTATTTCCATCCGCTGTCCCTCAATTTACTGTTTTTTAATAGAACTGTTGAACCGCGATAAGCTTATGTATTCTCCTCTAAATTGAAAACATTTGTAAATGAAAACATTGCCGTAAATTTATAAAATATGAACATTCTCAAATGACAATAATTCTGAAAACCGCCACGTTATATGTTCAAAAAAGTTATTGCGATCTTAATAATCAAACATCAAATCTTCCAACTTAAGGCAAAAATGTTGGCAAATAAACAAGACGTACAGCTAAATGGATGACGCAACTTTGAATTTTTATTTCCTTTTATATTCATAAAAGAATGTACATATAAAAGCAATGTATCATTTAGAAAACGAATTGAAGAACAGCACAAGTAATAGCACTGTCGAAATAAAACAGTTCTCTACTACTGGCAGTTTTATTTGAAATATCATGCGAAAATAAACTGATTTCTTTAGTGCACATTTTCTAATAATGGCACTTGATAAAGAGCAAATTGAATTAATCTTTCACTGTTGTACAACTCCTTATTATGTATTTTGAACACCGAATAAAATGGAACAGATTGAAAATAAAGAAATACGCATGTGTGTGATTAAACAAGATTAAAAGATTTTAAACAAAAACGTTTTTTGATTTATTTATTTTTTCATTTATGTATATCGGGAATTTCCATATAAACAAAATTGGTAAAATTAAAGCAAAACTGCGAAAACGCATTTTTAAAATAATCGTACAAACTAAAGCTTTCTGCGTAATAAAATCTGATTTATTTACATTTATATTCTGCGTATCGCAGCGGTATTTATATGTAAGTGTGTATACGTAAAACATAAAATTCAATTCTACGTAAAACAGGTAACACATAATATTAACATTGTTTCTAGGCATCTTATTTTCTTGAGTATTACTTTTGTAAAAACAATTTATGGTTATAATAAATTATTATTATTAAATGATATAAATCGCCAATTAAAGAGCAGAAAGAAATATGGAAAAACTTGTACGTATACGAATTCATATTCTGACACCTGTTATCTAAGGAATCTTTTAAAACCAATTTGTATAGAAAAATTGTTCGCAAACAGATTTGTATCATCATTTGCTATATATAAGGAAAGCTTGTAGAAAAAGATTCCGAGAAGTAACTTTAAAATTTTTTTATTCTCCGTAGAGAATGTTTAAGAGCTAAGCCAGAAAAATGGTGGTAAAATTATTCCAAATATCGGTAGTATCTTTTGAATTCAAAATATGTGACACCAAAAGCAGAGAAATAAGCTTTACGGCTTTTTTACTTCCCCCAGTTACAGTTACACATTTCTCTAATGTTTTGTCTACGATATATATATATTTGCGAATGCTGTGGCCAAGTGGGTATATGCATTTATCTTAATACCATATACATATGCGCGTGCTTTTCAAATTACGTAGAAAATATAAATGTCATATGTTGTAAATTTGTGACAAATATGTCAGAATAAATCATTGGCATTGTTGGTTGCCATAACTCTAAACAATTTTTATAAAACGTTAATAAATGCTCGTAATCTACATAAGAACATTTAGCCATATTCGCTCATACGTAAAATTATTGTTTGTGTTTGTTTGGTTTTTCCTTTTTTTGTGTGTCATTAGCTTTTGTTTGGTTGTTTTACCTTGATAAAAACAATCGTAAATTGCAAACATTTAAATCACTTCCGCTTCCGTTTTTAGAGGATATGCCAACTAATGTTGAAACATTATGACGATAGAATAAAATGTAAACAATTACACAGTCACATTTGGCTACAAACACACTTGCATATGCAACTGCACGTACCTGTTTAGTATGTGCTGTATTGTATGTATAAAGGCCAAGAGAAAAATCAAATATTCACAAAAAAAATGTATGCTTGTAAAAAAGCAATACACAGTTTTTCATTTTGATGGCTTATTTTCATTCATATATTATATAGATTAGATGTAGATAATAAATTACATTTGAAAAGGTATAAGAAAATAGCCGAAGTTTAAATAAAAAAATTTAAGTAACAATTTCCATATGAAACAAAGACAAGTAGGTTAGCAACATATGAATGATATGATATGATAACATATGATATGAATGGACTAATTTTGTTGGTTTGTGCAGCGCTTTACATAACACGCATAACTATATAATTATCTTTTGGATTATGTTTGTAACTTTTTTTCTTTTTTTTTTTTGAGAAATCTTATTTATAGTTTTAGAGGTACGAATTTAAGAACAGTTCTAGTTAATTCCAATAAATGACTTTAAAATTTGAACATACCAACTTTGATGTTCTAGTAAAGCTGACAGTTCGTCATCAAATAAATGAAGAAACAATATTCAATGGGCAATTGCCTACTGCAAATGGCCAACTGGTCATATGACCGAAATGGTGAAGAGATAGACGAATAGAGAGTTTAACTTTAGCACAACACAGCACTTTGCAAAGCAGATTTGCTGCGTCTCAGGTATTATATTGACACATTAACTTTTATGGTCAGGGGAGCCATTTTATTTACTATTTTACTTCGCCGACCTTTTATTGCTCAAATACCGACGAAGGAGTGCACAGTTATGGTTGGGGGTTAGAAATTGGAGCCATGCATTTTCTGCTTGCACAGTCAATATAATCATAGTCACCCAACAGTACCCTTGCTCAGTCAGTTTGCTCTATATTTTGTGAATTTATGTAATCATTTAAAATATTTATATAAATTTTTCCCAAATCAAAATAACACTCCGACAAATAATATGAGTGGCGAAAATGGTAATACGAAATATTGATTTATTTAAAATTCTCTAGAGATGGAGAGAAGTGGTGAAGCAACCAGTAGGACATAATTCTTACAACATTTTCTGTTGCACGTTTTAGTTAATGTATGCGTACGAATTGCTGCGGCTTGATGTTGATGATTATTTTATTAATTATTTTTCTGCTAATGCCGATACTGATTTAATTACACCATCTTTCATGTGAAGCGAAAAACGTAAATTTTTTTAATACAGAAATTTTGCTGAAATATATACTATAACATTTTTTTTAACTTTTCTTTTTGTTAATTACAAATGAAATCATTGCCTTTAGAAGTTATTCACTAACAGCCGTATTAATAAAAAAGTCTTAAATAATGTTTAAAATACATTTTAGTTAAAACGCTTTTTAATCCTAAAACACGTTTTTAAAAATTCATATTAGTAATCAGTATTTTAACTAACATACGTTTTAAGGCTTTTAAAAAATGAGGATGGCAGCCCTAGATTTTTTATTTACCACTTGACTCCTAATGATGCAAAACCGTGATTATTAATTCACGCAGTAATCGTATCTAAATAGTTTTATTGTCGTGTTTAATAAGAATATTGTTTTTTATAGAATAAAAAATGTATGATAAGTTGTATATTAATCAAAAAACTAATAACAGTAAAAATATCGCTTGGTAAGATTGCAATTTTAGTGACTTATTTAATTGCAGGTTAAAGAGTATTTGAATAACGAGTTTCATACTATTTGTTTTGATTGTTTACACATCACTACTTAGTTCTGTGCGGTCAATATTGGTTTTATTTGAAATTTGTGTAAATTCCTTATTTTCAAATCGCTCTTTTATTTCAGACTCGTTAAAAATGCGGCAGTCGTGCGTACTCCCCCTCCATCATGCCACTAAATCTAAAATTTTTAGCTGGGCATCGCAAACAACCTAATTAATAAAAACATTAAATTTGAAATTACAAATTACAATTGTTGTTACCTGCACATTCAACGAATAAAATCCTTTCCAATTGATGTAATATTGTGCTAAGTCACCTCCAGTTTTTTTAATTTTAATATGGGTTCCATCTATAGCGCCAATAATACCAGGGAAGTTTCTTATTTCTCTAAACTGTTTTGCTAGTTTCACCTCTTCTTCAATAGATGTTGGCATTCTTATCAAATTTTTGCCAAGTTTAGCAAGAGCAAGAGCACGAGCTACTTTTTTACAAATCAAGCTCACACTTGGCTGTGACAGACCATGCAGATCTCCAGCATCATCCTGAAACTAAAATCATGGTTTTGTGTCATTATTAACATTACTATCAGTGAAGGCATCCCCAGCATCGTAAAGATGTTCAGGAGGCCTCACGCTCTACAGATATATCCGTTCTCACCAAATTTACAATTTTTTTAACCGTTTGTTTATTAAAGCGGTACTTCTGCTTAAATTGGTTGTCCGGAATAGAAAACGGATCGCTTCTTGGTTTGTAATTTTTCTTTTGGCGGTTTCTTGAAATTTCATCAATACGTTCTATTATAAATTTAATTAAAATTATAAAATTTTTACTTTTGTTCATATTACATTTGTTCTTATCAAATCTTTTGATCAAATATAGCGTGTCCATTCGAAACAAACGGCTTACTTTTTTGATTAAACGTTTTTTTTCACAAATAACAATCAAACAATCACAATGAAAACAAACACTGCACAATATGACATCTTCTTAAAATAGCTTTAAAACAAGGTAGAACCAATTTTAAAATTTCCATATTTACACAAGGTTTAAAATGTGCATTTTAAGCTAAAATTCGTTTATTAATACAATTTTAATGAATTTTGCTTAAAAATGCTTCAAAATGCGTTTTAAATTTTTATTAATACGGCTGTAAATGTTTAACGAGTATGTTTTAAAAAATTCCGAAAATGTAAAAATTTTTTGAGAAGCATCCGAAAATATTTGAATATTTCAAACATAGAACACAGAGAATTGTATTAATATGATACTTTGGCATTTTGTTCTACTAGAATTCTTACAACGCCTTTGAGACGAATTTATTCTAAAATATTAATTTTTTCTATTCCCTGATAAATACAAAAACATGCATACAAGAGAAAAGAGGTTGACAAAATTTTTATTGCCGCAACATATAATGTAGCAATTTCCAAAACATATTGTCATTTACAGTACCTCACATAAATTTCCGTTAATAATCATTTCATTTTATTTTAAATTATAATCTAAAGTCCGTAAGTATCTTCATTGATTTTTAGATATCTTGGATATGCTTTATTTAATCTGAGATATACATATCACACTTGATCAACAGGATTGCAAGAAATAAATTAACAGCATCTATATCTATCTACTGTAAAAATTTCAACTTATTCAGTTTACTTTTTCATCTAAAAAAAACGTGAAGTATTTGTAATTTCAAATAGAAAAAGAAAAATATTTATTGACCGGTACTGAAAATATTAGAATTTTAATAACAAAATGAGGTTGGCCAAGTGCGATGTCTACGTATGATTCTTCAAATAATTTACTAAAGCAAATTAAGAACTCTAGAGGCAAAATTTGGAAATAACTGCCTAAACATTCAACTTTAATATTACTTATACGCACTGACTGCCCTTGCTTAGTTAAAATCCGAATATGTATGCTACATTAATTATTCAACCGTATTCAAATTTAGTGCAACTAAATATTACTCATTCGCCATGGCTGTAAGTACTCTCAAGGCATATCGTATTCAATATGTTTTATAATTTCGTATCGTATAATTGATGTGAAAAGTAGTTACTTGAGAAAACTTTACAATTTGCCAATTTTTTCTCCAAAATGTTCACATTGACGAAAAAAAATTTTATTTTCTTAAAATTCCTATTTTATTGAAATGAATATTTTTTTAAATCAAATTTAGATATTATATTTATTTTATTTATTTATTTATATGTATTGAATTTTAAAATTTTTTATACAGGGATTTACATTATACATTTGTTTATTAAATCTTTTATTGCTTTTGATTGTTCAAAATTTCTGCATTTAGAATCATATTTTTCAAAATATACTTAAATTACCACACAATGAATGGTTGGTGTATCTAATTAGTTTTTTACTTCGTTTATATTCATAAAAAATATTTTCAACGTTAGCTGTTGCTATATATATGTAGGTATCATAACGGGACCATGATGAATTGGACCAAAGTGGGTTGGGCTCTTTTCTGTTTTGGACGGCTGAGGATCTGCCTACCTAACCCAACTTTTGCTATTTCCATATTATATAAGATATTTTTTAAACAGTAAAAAGCTTCCGAAGCAATCGAAACGATTTGTGTTCAATATGACATTCGAATATATTTTAATATTTTCTTCCAATGAAGTAACATAATTCTGACCACTCGTCATCAATTTGTTAAATATTAATCGGATCAATGATATTTGTAAGAATTTTGCTGATTGAGAAAGAAAAGTAATAAATATCATATTTTAAAAAAAATCTTTTTTAAGCTGAAAAAAAACGGCGAAAATAACTTAAGCTTGACACATGGTAAGACTGTGTACAATAGAAACTTCATTCTTAGTCATAATGAAAACAGAAATCAGTGCATGTTTTTATGTTGTTTAATTAAAAATTAAATTAATTAAAAAGCATTTATTGGTGTCTTTTCGGCACAGCATTTATTTTGTTTCATTATTTCGTTCAATATACTTGTAAAGTTTTAAGTCGTTACATTTTCTGTCGTATTAAAGAAATTTTCGATTCGCATTTTGAGGAAACTGCTCTGCCCACTCTAAGCAATTCTGTATTTTTTTTTCAATTAAGCAGCACGTTACCAATACTTTCATTTGGGCACGTGGATAATATTAGTTCTTATTTTTATAGAATACTACTCATTTAATTACTCTACAGTATAAGATTTTTCTTTTAAATTCTTCTTCGAAATTTGCTACTAAATAATCTCTAAACTGCCATAATTGTATTTATTTCATCCATTTCATGATATGGAGGCAGTTCCCCAAACTTTATTCAATTCCTGAAAAATTTACATTAAGAAAGGCGTGTGAAAGCAAACAAAATTTTGTAAGTATCGAGTTGAAAATTTGGGAATGTTAAAAGTACTGAGTAAAAATTTTCTTTGTAAGTATGAGCATCTTTTATTTTATTTATTTTAAAATTATACATTGAATCCAGTCAGCGCGTTCTGTTAAATGTAGTCATACTTTAATGAAACATAAAGACAATTCAAAATAACTTTTATTGGGCCAAGGCACAGGGGATGTCGTCTACGTACGCCATGCATTCCACCGGAACTAGATCTAAAGTGAGCGTGTAGAGAAAAGATAAGTAGTGAAGTAATTAATTTTGGCACAACTGTCACTTACGCGATTTTTCTAAAGCGGGGTTTCTCTGTCTCGAGTGTTACGTTGATGCATTTAGAAGAGAGCATTTTATTTATTATTTTACTTCGCAGACATTTTATTGCTGAAATAGCGGCTGTTAGTACAGACACCTTTTCCTGACCGGGTATCGAACCATAAAACTTCTGGTTGCAGAGTCAACCCTCTAAATGTACAGTATTTATTCTTTGGTGAGCACTTCTTTCATAAATACAAATTTTTTAGTTTCAAATACTTTTTAACTGTTGGTCTTTTTTTTTTTATAAAAAAGTTTATTTAATTTCTTCGATTATGGATATCCTCTTGTTTGCATTAAAACAGTAACATAAGTGTAGGTTTATCCCTTTTAAATATGTAAAATTTTAACAACGATAAGAAATATTATGCTTTTAAAAATTGCCTTTATTTCTATAATAAATCATACTTTCAAGTACACAATTTGTGTGCCACACTGTATACATATATACATAGAAAGAGCTTTATATTGGTATTGTTACATAAAACATATCTTTCTTGTTCTTCCTCATTTTGTTCTTTTGTGTATGAATATGTTACAACCATTGACTCCCCAAGCGTACAAGCCAATAACGCAACGATTTCCTTTACGATTGGCTATGAAATATATCACCGCAAAAATAACCAAATAAGATGATAAATTTTTTTAGCATAAAACGAAAGAGAAAGGAAAAGAAAATAAATTTATTTATTTTTTCTTCTTTAAAAAAGTAACACTTTTTGAATTATTACTTTAAAGATTGCAGATAATTTGGCTGATTTGTATATGTGTGTGTAGTAATCGGTAAACCCGGGTACCTTTGGCGTTTCCGCTTAAATCTATTTTAAGAAAATTTTGTATGACAAATTTTAAATAAAAGACATTTCAAATTCTATTTAAATTTTATGAATATGGGGATATATGATAATTGGGAGTATATTATTGATATTGTTTTATCTTGGACCAGTGCTCAGGGAGAGAGCTAGAGCGAGGAATAGGGTAGAGAATAGACACGTGCTGAAAGTGGTAGGAAGATAGAGCTTAATTCTTGCACAACTCTGCAGTTGCGTGTTAATTATAAAGCAAAGTTGCGGCGTCTCTGATGTTTTTTTTTTGACGCATTATTTTTAAGCTAATGGAGCCATTTTATTTATTATTTTACTTCGCCCACGTTTTATTGCTCAAATACCGTTGAAGGAGGGTGCTGTAGCACAGAAAACTCAGAAAAGACTTTTTCTGATTTGACATGGCTGGGAATCGAACCTGGTTGCAGAGCCAACACGCGGACTACTCGCCATCAGCACCATCATAGCAGAGTTTTAAAATTATGCAGCTTTAAATTAAAAATTTAAATTAAAGTCATGATTTTTATAATTTTACTGCCGTATTCAAAAATTTTTTATTTATTATACATATTTTCAAACAAAATTCAATCAATATACCTTTTATAAATGAAAAAAATTTTTATGAATCGGAGAGCTAAAATTCGATATAATTTCTATAATTTATGATTCAAAACTAAAAGCATTAAATTTTAACTGATAACTATTTAGTCCTTACTAAACGGAAAAATTCTTGTTCGAATTGAGTCAAGTTCATTATTATTTAAATGTACGCAATATTAGCAAAATCTGTGAGAAGCATAAATGTGTACTACAAATTCAGAATGAACTGAAAAATTTTAAAAGAGTTTCGTTTCAAAAACTCTTATTACCAGAGAACCAATAATAATGAAATGAGTTTCCTTAGCGCTGTTAAATAATCAGTTCATGATCACTTTATTGAAGAGTCACTCATACAGTGGAGTAACTGTTAAATTTTTCGTAATTAATTTTCAGTTTTTTCGTACAAACTACTATCGAAAACAAATAAAGAAATATAATAGAATTTAATTTACTCTTAATGGTTACGAAGTTATGTGTGCGCAATATAAATGTATGGAAGAATTTACATAAAATTGCCAGGAAAATATTTACGCAATTGAATTTGGTTGTGAAGAAAAAATTCCATTTTAATTGTTTTTGTTGCAATTTCATAGTCTATTTAAAAAATTTCATTTCGTTTCAATTGAAAAAAGAGAAAACTAATAAATGTTTTTTGCTGCACAAAAGTATTTTCATTTTACAATCTGTACTTGGCAAGTTTAAGTTTGTATTTATTATATTGTTGTTGGCAAAAAAAGCCACACAATATGCTTAAGTTAAATTGAAAAAATTCATGTGTTTATATGAATAGAAATTGGCACTGCATAGTAAATAAAAGTTTATTATTTTTTGTTTTTTTTTTTTTAACTTTCAACTTTACAATATTAAATTCTCACTTTAAATTAATTTTTTGCCTTTACTAGACTTTAAATTTATTTGGAATTAATTTTGTTGTATAGAAGTATAATAAAGTATTGTCTGTGTTTTCGTGTGCGTATTTGTTTATGTGTGATAAAAAAAATCTAAGAGAAATGTAAGGAATTTTATGTGGAATTTTTCTTTTTCCAAGGAATAAATAACAATTAGAATTGTAAAATTACAAACAGGGAAACCAATTTAATTATTTGAAATTTCATACTAAAAGAAAAATTATATTGGATCCATATTTAACACAAACCATTCTTCAAGAGTATTTTAAATACCTTTATGTTATCTTTCACAATCTGTCGTGAATTAATATTATTTTTTTTTATTGATTTTGTGCTAATCTAGCTAATAGATTGAATGGAAAACACTGTGAATAGAAGTATTTTTATGAAAGGCTTTTCAAATTCAAATTCAAATCCAAATATAAATCTAATGAAAGGCTATTCGCAAAAAAGGAATTTCCTCACAGATAATATAATATAAATGAATGAATATGCAGAAATGAAGTAAAGTACATAAATACCTTGGAATTTTTGGCAAGTTTTGCATATATACAACACATGTTGTATATGAAAGGCATAATAATGCCAGACATTTAGCTATTCCTTGCTTTTTTCTCTACAAATGACTGTCAGTTTATAAACGAACATTTTCTGGCATGAAACATAACAGTACAAACATACGCAACAATGTGTGCATGAGAGGTCTTAACACTTCAATGTATGCCTCGGTGTGTACGTGTGCGTACATGTCTGTCTGTTTGTTTGTTAAGCAAACAAAAGAATTATCTGTGTGTTTGGTTGTCTGTATATAGTTTAGCATTATTTTTAAATGCCAATTGCACATATACTTCCGTTCATTTGTGCATGTGTATGTTTGTGTGATGTGCATGGGGTGTTTCAGCTAAAATCATGTTTTGAAGCATGTTCACTTTATTGTTCTATACCAAAAAAAAAAAAAAAATAAGAAAATAAAACACGTAGAGTTCAATGTGGTAGTTGTATTGCGGCATTTAAGTCTAAAGCTGTTAACAAAAAAAAAAAAAAGGATAAAATACCAGTGCTGCTATTTTTATTTTCCAAACTAAAAGTTTGGTGTTATAGTTGCTGTTCTTTTTGTGTTCTGTTTTTTTTTTGTTTTTGTAATATCTTCAGCTCATTTAAACAATGCTTTTTGCTGGTGTTTTGTTATTCTAGACAATTGCTGCTCTTGTTATACTCGTAAGCTTGTATGCAGTTGGAAAAATTCAATTTGGCTTTAAGCCAAAAATGCGTTAACATGTGGGTAACATGTTATTGCAAAATTTGTTATGTATGTATTTCAATTTATTGAAAATTCTCAGCAAGAATGCATGCATATCTACAGTACCGATCATAAAAAATCACTTTAGAAATTTACAATTGGTTGGCTTTTATTAGTACAAAATAGTCTATCACTCCCGCACAAGACAAGACACAAAACTCTCAATGGCAAAGGTAAGCTATAAGTTCACGGAGAGTTTAAAACATATTTAAGTTTGGTATGGTATGAAAACTATTTCAATTAAAGGGCTAATTGTTAATTTGTATATGGTAAGAAAATGCAAAACAAAAACAAATTTATAAAAATTTAATAATTTTGTTATTGTTTCCCATGGAAAATAAAAAGGGAGTTTGCCGTTCTTAAACATAAATTTACTTCAAGTCCTCAATTGCTATAGATCTGTTATTATTCGTTTATGCATACAACTTTTAACCCTTTGACGCCGAATTATTTTGCGCTTGAAATTTTTAACATTTTATTACGGATTCTTAATCGGAAATGCAACATTTCTAGCCTTGTCAAAATATAAGAATTTTTCTCAATCTGCGAGAAAAATCATGGTACATATGTGTCGCATTCGGTGTCAACGGTAAAAATTTAGGAACAAATTCAAAAGTATTTTTCCATTATAAAAAGTAAACTGAAAAACAATTTCAACTATCAGTTTTTGTTTTGATTATGAATATGATTTCCCAATAGAACGCAGAACAGTTTTCAATTTAACACAATTAAGTTCGATTTTTATTTAGTGTACATACGAGTAGATGAATAATTTCACAATTTAATGTTTTTTTTTTTTTTGTGAACTCTGTCACCTTGATAAAGCTGTAAATTGAGTTACCACACTCTGCAAAGCCAAGCAATAAAAGAAGTTGCTATTAAAATACATAAACTTAAGCGTATACTCTAACACACACATATGGAAAATATCAGTATCGCTTTGTGCATCACTTGTAATAATATTAGTTAGATTGTAAAATATTTTAATATGTTGATTATTATAAAAATTAATTTGTCAAAGTTTACTTATTTGCAGAGTATTTAATAATGCAAATTTTATTTCACTTGTGTTTAATAAATAAACTGAAACAAGAATTGAAATCTCTCTATGTTAATGAAATTATAGAACACTAACACATTTGAAAATTCATAATTTTTAACTTAATTGTTTTTATTGCGTTTTCAAAAGTACAGAGTTGTGCATGTTTACTTTTATATTTAAGAATATTTAATACAGTTTTTACATTTTTAAGCTAAGTAAGTAAGTAAGTTTTTAATATTTAATATTAAACCAAAGTTGTCAGACTACAATTGTTGTGTTTAAGCCTGAATTATCGTCATGTAAATATAGCTGATGTAAAAATATTAACAATTTTGAAATAAAAAAAATAATTTATTAAATTATTGGGATACTAATTGAATGATATAAAAAAATGTGATAATGAAATGATGCTGGTTTCTAGACAAAAAGATGATGAGCAAGATGAAATCATGTAGCATTTTTGCTCGCAACAGTACATATTGTTATATGTATGCATGTGCATATAGATGTGCAGTCGCATGCAAACAAACAATATTGAGGATAATCAATGCAATTAATTCAACTGAAAATTTATTTATTCATTAATTACCGCAAGTGGCATTGAGACAATTGTGAAAACTTTTTCCCTCGAAATATAGTCCCTTTTGGCGAAATTGCAATTATGTATGATTTCCGTGAATGCCAACAAAATTCTTCTTATCGTGAACGAATTTTTGCCTCGCATTTTTTACTTTTCTCTATGTAATATTCACTTGATATTTGCTGGGGAATTGCAAACAAAATATTCGTATAAGTAAATTCCTATTTTATTTAGATACTTTGATAAATATAAAATATTAAGATCAGTTATTATAGTGCAAAATAAGTGAAATATAAAATGCAAACCAACAAACCAGTAGAGGGTTTTTTGTCAAAGTATACAAAGACATGTCGGCCGAGTTTGGGAGTTCTCTTATGGATTAACTTAAACGGTTAGTACATCATAGTTCCAAGTGTAAACATTTCATTGATTTTTTTGAAGTACGCTATTTTTATATATTTTATATTTTATTTTTCAAACTTGTGTTAATTCTTGAATTCAAGTACTTTTATTGTTGAATTGCACTACGTTTTATGTGGGCGAAGAATTCACTGGCCCTTGAATATTTATGAACAGAACTTAACAGTTAAGGACATGTAAATCAAGAAATTTTTATATCAATATTAAATTTAAATTGGTTTATGTATTGCTGATCAGCTGAAGCCGTTATTGTTCAGTGACCAGTGACTTTGCCTTCGCCACTGATAGTTCCGACAACAACTGACACATTAATGCACAGCAGAAAAATAATGCGAGATGTTTTTCTAATTTCGTCTGAAACTGGACTTGAACCCTGGAAAACTTTTGTTCATCATCCACCATCTCTCAAAATATACTTCGAGGCACCCACCCGCCCATACATGATAGTTGCATACCACTTTTCATATACAATTTTTCTTTCTTTCGTTCACGACTGAGTGAAAGTACGATAGCCTAAGCAAATCATAAATTTTGAAAAAGCAGTTCTTTTATGAATCACAATGTACCATTTAAGAATGAGTCTCCCTAGTGTTTGTTTAACCCTAGAAAACTAAACGCCGCCTGTGAGGCGCAACAAATGATATTTTTGATATTTTTGCCTGTGAACTTGTGAGCGGACGTTCATTGCACAAATTTTTTTTATTACGGAGATTTGTGTTGGCCAGGTTTAGTCTTAAAGGTATATTCCTGACGACACGTTCTTACTAGCACTTTAGTCTTTTTCTGCAAGTTTATCTCCAAATTGCTATCAATGTGATATAGTAAAAAAGAGTTGTACTAATTTTAAAAATATGTGAAAACATTTTATTTCAATGAAACCTTATAAAAATAGCTATAAGAAAAATATGAATTTAAGTTTTCTATTTTAAAGTTTATTTTTATTTAAAATTATATTTTTTTAAATGTTCTTATGGGAAAAGATATTTAAGTTCTATTTTCTGTTTATGTTTTAATAAATAAAATTTTTATGTTATTAAATAATAACAGAAGTTACATAAAAACTCTTTTTTTCAATAAACAAAAAACCGAAAACAGCTTTTATTTTTTTATAGAGTAGACTAAGAGGCGATGTTTAGTTTAAAGCGTAAAAAAGGTTTTAGTTTTCTGGGGTTAAATACGTAAAAAAACATTTTTTTTATTATTAATTTTTAATAATGCTGTTGTTTAATATTCAGGCATAAATAGCTCCTGTGTTTAAAAATTTATATTTGCATTGAGAAACAATAAATAAACAAATAAAAGCAATGAACAAAAGTCAACTGCTTGTTTTTTCGCCCACATTCTTTTCAAGAGTTTTTAAGAGCCTTGAATATTTCCAATCGTTTAATTAATTAATGGTGCTGTGTAATAAGCAAACAATGAAGTTTTTCTTTTTATCGGAATTACAATCAACGTAATAAGATTTTGCTGTTTGCTGTTTTGTTTTGTCAGAAATTTGTTTTTAAATTTCATTAAATTCTTGCCCAAATCTCTTTTAGGTAACTTTCGTAGATAAAAGAAAGAGAAATTTTTTTAACACAGAATATTTCGATTCTGCAGGAAATAGTAAATTAATCTGATTACGAAGCAAATCATGTGGTAAAATGTGGTAGATGTCTATATTGCAAAAGCTTTTTTTGTATTCGATTGGAAATCAGGCGATGACTCCTTTACCTGAAAGGCATTGTGCTGGAACTATGAAATGATGTTTTGAGAGGGAGTAGCGACAGAAAATAGTTTTGAATAAAGTTTATTCCATATACGTGGTGTTCCACATATAAACTATCCATGTGAATTTTATTTCCACAAATTTTATGAGTACAATTTTACTATGACATTCGTATGTAAACGCCCGTATGTAATTAATGCCCGACAAACTCTTCAATTTTATTTGATGTTTGCCACGCTACAACACGTTTATGTAATTATTAATTTTTCTTTTTATTTTCACAATAATGTGATATTTGTGGTTATTTACAATGATTGAAAATTATTTTATATTTATTTATTTTAAACGTTTTTTTTTCAATATAAATAAATAATTATATACAATTTTATATGCTTTAATTACATAAAATATTCCCTTTGATTATTCAAATTAAATTCGCAGTTACGTTAAGTATGTGTGAGTGTTTTTTTTTCTTTGTAAGTTTTTGCCACAGAACTTTTAATGATTGTGTCAACAGAAATTTTACAAAAGTCAATTGGAAAATATGCATATCGAAAAACAGATAAAGAGAGACCTTTAATTAATAAAGTTTTCAAATGAAATGAGTTTTATTTTGAAACAGAGATATTCAAATAATGACAAGCAAAATAATTAAATTCAGAATGTATATTTGGTGTATGAGTTATGGTTAAAAAAAGTCAATAATTGTTTATGTTATATGTACATTAGAATTAATTAAGAAGTAATTGCCAATATGTATTATTATTGCTATAGAACGAATTATCGAAAATAATGACATATTTATTCTGGCGGAAAGCATTCCACTATGAAATTAGTTTGAGTTCAAAAAATTGCCTATGATTAAAATTTGTGCGGTTTAAATATTTCTTAATAATGTTAAAGTACACTTATATACTGGTTAGAATGGGGCTTTTAAAGGATGCTGTTTTCATCATCAGTGCTTATACGATACTGAGACATTGTTTGCGAATGTTGTGCTTTGAACGGCATTTGACTGAGAGCCACTATTTGACACATTTTGCAATGGCCGAACTCAGCCTTCAGCCTTCAGTAAATGGTATCGCCTACAAACGAGACATTGACGAGAAAAGATGTCGTATATTATTAAAATTAAAAAACGATAAAATGAGCATGTACATGATGTTTTTACTATTGCAGATTAATTCTCAATTAACATAAATGAAAATAAACCGAACAATAGAATAATTAGTTTTCTGTATTGTTTATTTACATATCGAGCCTTTGGTGCAATACCGTCGTAATTCAAAAAATCGTGAACTGAGAAAAATGCATTTGAAGTTTTGAGCCATCTTTTTGATAGTATTTTCGTTTACTCAAGTTATTTTTTTACAAATTTTTAAATAAAGAGGCATGTTTTGTAATGTTTTGTGTTTGTAAATTTCTTGTCATAAAGGAAATATTTCATTATTGCAATAAATATTGTTGGAAATAGCTGGAGGCAATAATGACATTTGTAGCTGTAGAATCTGAACAGTTTAGAGATAGAACAATAATATTTTTTCCTTTAGATATATATTTCCCCAAAGATCATTTCTGCATACCCAGCTCAAAAAATTAAAATTTTGAATTACTACGGTATTGCACCAATGGCTCAATATGTATTAGTGTGACGTCTCTAAAAATGACGTTAC
The DNA here is from genome assembly GCA_963924685.1 of Dexiosoma caninum. Lineage (NCBI taxonomy): Eukaryota > Metazoa > Arthropoda > Insecta > Diptera > Tachinidae > Dexiosoma > Dexiosoma caninum. Next base: position 93,150,046 of record OZ004725.1, read on the forward strand.
TATAAAAATGCACATCAAAAGAAATTTTCATGACTTTAGCAGAGCTTGAGCCCTCTATTTTCTGGTTATAAAAATGATAATTACTTCAGCTAACATACTTTAAAAAATTTCTGCCTTCCATTTTGTAAGCGTTCAAGTCTTGAAAATTAAAAAGTTTTTTAATGTTCCGGTAAACCAAATAGAAAAAGATATCGGTGGCCAGTTTTTATGATTCACAGCCAGTTAAGTGTAAACAGCATTTTATAAAAGCTAATACCAGTCCATCACAGTATAAAATTTAAAATGTATTAAGAAGGATTTAATTATCAAAAGAATATGTTAATTATTTTAACTAATCAATAAACAACAGAAAGATGAACAAATTCATTTTGTGAATTCCTTCCACCACTGTCGAACATTTTGTATCCTGCCATTCATTGAACACAAAGTGTGGTTAACATTGTTAAAGAGAAGTTATGAGGTATGCAATATTGGCCGATCGGATGCTTCTCTTGCCATAATTTGAATTATATTAATGGAAAAGATAAATAAAAAACAAAAAAAGCTTTTATTTCAGTTTATATGCATTGCTCTGTGCAATATAGAAATGTCATCTTGATCTTAATTTTTTCTTGGAATCTCATTTGGATTAGAATAATAATTCAAAACTGCTAATTAATTCCAGAGAAATTGTTCTTTTGTTGGGTTCTTAATTTTAATCAAATATAATAATATAATATGTCCATTTCTAGCTGATCTTGTATTAAACTTTGTTTATATGTTCGCATTCAAAGTTTAACATTATCAATTTAATTTAAGAATGTATGTATTTTAGTTTGTGTTTTCATGTTGTAGCGTGCACAACTTCAGCTGTATCCAATTCACAGACACATCAAAACGCCCTCCTTCGTCGTTATTGTGCAACACTGGCGAAGTAAAATAATTATTAAATATTCCTACTAAAAACGAAGCTTCAAAATTTAATATGCTACAACACTTCTATAAAAGAAATAACGCGCAAAAGCAGTATTGCAAGATAGAGTAGCTTCATCTCCTATTATTTTTCCAACTATCCCTTCCTCCAGTTCCAGCACAATGCACCACGTGTGTTGGGGTCATCAATACTACAACCAGTCATAATTGCCGAAATATTTTACATAAGTCAAAGAAGTGTCAAATAGCCCAAAAAACTCAAGCGCATTATTTGGTAATGTGTGCATTGCATATGTAATTCATATGGGTTCATATTTTTTTTATGTTGTTGTTAGCGGCAAGCGTAATCATGCTGATTTGTATTTTAATAATTTATATTTAATAATACTGAAACCACTTAAACACACTTAAACCACAATGTGGAAATCAATCAAAATTCATGATGGGCTGCTAGACGTATTTAATTAATAAGTACAGTTGTAAGTAAACTTAGGAATAAGAATTTTAGTGCATTGTGAAATCAAATGTAATATCTGCAGTCTTCTCATAATTAGTATATGTATAAGTATTTGCCTAATAGACCTGCTTGGTCGCGATGCTTCCTGGTCCAAGAATAATAATAATAGAAAATAAATAGACTGAACGACCTTCAATCAAGGAGCTCTAATTGCAAGTTAACAAACAATATTATTTCATTTACAATACAACAACAACAAATATTATATTAAGAAAATAGTATTATTGAATGTTTATTTAAAATCTTTGATTTAACTCATTTCTACGAAGTCATGAAGTTCACTTTATTTATTTTTTTACTTGATATTTAAAATTATATAAATATAATATTAAATATAATAAATATAATATTAATATTTATTTATAGCACTGGCCGCTAAAAAATTCACTTTAATTTACCACACTTTACTTTGAGAACAAACATGGCTGGAATAATTATATTTTGTATTTGTGTAATAATATTTAATGCCCATAAAACTTGACATGGAAAATAATAATGTAAAAAAATAATAATGTAACAAGCATAATAATTAAAACATCAATTAATCCCATATAACAACTACATTAACACATGTTTAAATTCTGCTTCAAAATTATTTATAAATATATAAGGGAAAAAATTAATAAAATAAATAAATAAAAATTGTTTTCACACATTTGGCTGCAGAAACATTTCACATTGTGATGTTCATGTTGTACTCGTATTTTTATGACTACTCGTACAGAGAGCATACGCATGCAGTGTTTTGTCAATATATATTTTTATTAAGACCACTTGGTGATATTTTCTTAAGATTTTTGACTATTAATAATAATAATTCATTTGTTGTGTCCAATTTCTCATAACCTTAATAAGCACGAATTGTACGCAAGAGAAAAAAATCTAATTTTTAAAATTTTTTTGAATTATTTCAATCATGAAGTATTAACTAAACTGAAACAGTCATACCGTTTTGTCTATATAAAAAAAAATTTATTTTTTTATCATACGTTAGTTTATTTTATTATCGATAGATGTTTCTTGTCGAAATATAGAAGATCACTTAATATCGCACCTCAGCGGGCCGATATAAATTGTAGTTTCTGCCCTTCAAAATTCACATCCTTCTCGGAAAGTAGAGTCTTTAAAGTCTATGATTTGTAGAAATTAAAAATGTGAATGATTAGTTCGAATTGTGATAGCAGAAGAAACTTACGACAAAAACGTCCTCACAAAATATTTTCTAAGTTTTGTCCTGGATTTTCTTTAATGTGGCGTATTAATTTTAGTTTCACAAATTTTTCTTTTCTCACAAAAAATATATATTCATATATGTATGTTCTAGCAGACAATTCTTAAAAAAAAGAATGATATGGGTTTTATAAAAGTTCTACAATGTAGTTACTGTTTACATAATGAGTGTGTGTGCGTGTTTGCAAACAACACAAACGGACAAATGTGGCTACGAACACTTGTGAACACTATTTCATATTTGTGTTTATGTATGTATTTGTAATCGGGTGTTTGTGCGCAAATGTTTTCTCTGTTAATATTTTGAATGGCTTGGGGTATAGATTTATAATCAAACAATTAAATTATGTTGAACATATGTTTTTGGGAGTCGGAGATACAAAACACTTATATGCAAACAATTAAATTTATGATGTGGTGTTTATATTTGCTTTTTAGTGCCTTTGGGGAATTATATTTTCTCCTATGTAAAGTGCAAATCAATTTTTTTTAAACCAGTCGAGTTCAATTATAACGAACTCCGCGGCACACGGCAATTTTGTTCTTTAGCGTGATTAATTTGTTATTAATATATTAGTCTGTAAAATATTTTTGTCAATACTTACAACTCTGCCTTTTAATGTTTTTTTTTTGTTTTTGTTTAAAGCACTGTTGCAGCAGCTCAGATGTCAGGGTGGCGTATTAAATTTTTAGCTATTATAGTAATTATTTTACTTCGTCGAAGGAGGGCGCTCTGAGCTACAGTTCAGTGACCAGTGACTATGCATTCGGCACTGCAACCTTACGGCAATAACTGGCACAAAGACATACTAATGCACATCAGTAGACATGTGAAATGTTTTTATGTTTTAGGCCAAAAATGGGCTCAAACGCAGGATCTTTTGATTTATTAGGCAACGTGCAGACCTCCTCTTTTAACTAAGAGGATAACTGAAAGTTTTAAAAACGAAAAAAAAAATTTGCGATTTTTTTTTGTTGGTTGTGCTCGTATATGGGGTTCGTTATAAAAGAAAATTTGTTATAACCGAATTTCATTATAACCGAACTCCACTGTATTCATTTCTTTAAATTTCAATGCATTTTTGTTTACTGGGTTCAATAAAGAGTTCGCTATAAAAGAAAATTTGTTATAACCGATGTTCGTTATAACCGAACTCCATCGTAGTTTTTTCTTTAAATTATATGATGGGAGAAATTTTTTTTTTTTTTTTTAAATATTATTTAAATTCTTTTAAGTAATATTTTAAAACTATTATGGTTTTAACACAAAAATATTTTACTAAATTTAAATATGAAGAACAGAAAGAATATTGCTCTGCTCTCAATTCTATAAAGTGGAATTAAATTGAATCAATATGTTGTAAGGGAACGAAAATTATATTTAATTTTGGGAATTTATTTGAATTTATTAATTTAAAGTGATGAGAATCCCAAGTTGTTAGTGGACAAAATGCAAAACGTAGAGTCATTCCATATACCATTTTTCCAAAAGTAAGGTAACAGCTGTGGATATTTGAAGGCGTTTGATAAAGTGTGACATCGAGCCGTTCTATCAATCTGCTTCTTTTGGTCTCATTGAAGACCGCATTATGCGAGATGTTATAAGCGGTGTATCATAATTCAGGCTATTATAATGCTAAGGATGTCATCTCCTTGCCATACGAGTACGTTAAAGCAGGAACAGGCAGGCCCACGTGAATGTTGATCATGTGTAGATCCCGTAGCAACATTCCGAATTGTAATTGAACAAGCAAACAAGCATAACTTTTCTAATTATAAGATTTTCATTGACTTTAAGAGGTCTTGCGTACTACAATCTGAAGAGCACTGTATCGCAGAGGCGTACCATAAACAAACATTGACGATATAAATGCCTGGACTATAACTCAAAGTGTTATATAATATGAATGATATGAATAATTTAAAATCGATGTGGACGTACACCAGCTAAGTATTCTGTCAGGACTTCTCTTTCTGCTTATCCTGAGTGATGTAATGTCAATTACACACATTGAAGCCACACATTCAGTAGGGACACCCTTCACAAAACTAACTGATCTTGACTATGCTGACTATTTATGTCCCTTATCACAAACTCTTTGATGAAATTGAATACAGGATTTTTCTTTCCAACATGCGGACAACTTAATTTGTAAAGTTCATTAATTTTCCTTAAATTAACCCCTGTCATGCTTTGATTTTATCTCATGTGTCCTTTTCTACCTCCGTTTATTTTGGTATTTAAGTCAAATTTACTTGATTTGAATTTTGTACTTACATAAGTATAACTATGGAAGTTAGGCGAGTTCTGAAAACGTGTTGCCTTGTTCCCTTGTTTTTTCGGAATACTGTTTCATGTCTGATTCTTTCTTACTGAAAACGTTACGAATTTTAGCCAGATTTGGTTTTAACAATAACCAAAATATTCGAGATAAATATTACATTATCATAAAAGTTATTGGAGTTTTGCATTTTTTTTTGTGGCAAATAATAATTTTAATTTTTATTTCTTTTTTTTCTTTTATTTTACAGGAATTAAGAGAAAAATTACAATAACGAAACACGAGGCTTGCAGAAATACTAACATATAAAAACAGCATTTGTTAATTGCTTTTCGCAAATTGAATGAACATTGGCTGATGGAACAAAAATTAAGAGCAAAAATAGCATCAGACAAGCAATTAAAAAAAAAAAAGTAAATTTAAGCATTTATAAATATTACCATATTTTGTGCATAAAGATGTCCATATTTATGTTTATGCCAGCGTTTGTTTTTGTACAAACACTAAAAAAATAAATACAATTTTACGTTAAAATAACAGTAGAACGCAGAGAGCGCGAGCAAACAAAAATACAAAAACAGACTGCAAAATATACAAATTCATACAACAAGGAATGAACACAAATATGCAGTCAGTTAGCCAACCGTACAACACTATGCAGCAACAAATGAGAAAAAGCATTATAAAATGAAAGTATAATAAAACGAATAACAGGAACAACGTTATGAATAGATAAATGTTAACTAAGAAATAAAATAAATAGATTTGTATGTGTGTTTGAACGCTCTAAACGGAAATAGATGGAAGTACATATCAACAAAAATATACAAATATACACTTATAGGGAATAAGCGGAAACCCATATCCAAACAGTAACATTTTTAAATATAATTTTACCAAAACCGTGAAGTGCATCATATACTGTAAAAATAATTTGAAACCTCTAAAGAAAACTCAATATCACATGTTACTTCGACCACAACAATGTTGTAATACACTAATACAACTGTACTTACTCATACATATATACACGCATACATGTGTTCGAAAATAATAACAGCAATATGTGTTAAAAAAGGATTCTATTCGCCATTGTTGAAGAAAAGCAAAACCAGAGAGAGGAAGAAAAATGAATTATATTGAATTTTTAAATACATTTGGGAATTGTTAACAGTGTAACTAAAACAAACAGCTGTACATTCATTCATACGAATACATACTTTCCTCATGTACATAGCAAGAAGTATAATGGAAATATCTAAACTGTAACCTGGTAACTAACAACCCGCCACACCGATGACAGCATATAATACGAAAAATTAAAAAAAAAAATTATAAAATAAACGAATATACCGTTTGCAGGAAAATATATTTTCTTTTTATTTTAGGTTTTTATTTCGTTTTAATAGCAATACCAACAATATTTGTGTTAAGTGTGGCCGAAAGCCTAAATATGTATAGGGAAGTTTATATACGGCGAATGTAATAATAAAAAAAAGAAGGAAATCAAGGCAAAACTGTAACAATAGCGGCAAATAATAATAATCAAATTAAAAATGATTCCCGCGGTTATCGTTTCCTCCTCCGGTTATACAACAATAACAACAGCAACAACGACTACAAGAACAGTCACTACAAAAATTTCAGCAACAACTGAACTAACATGTACAACAAAATGTACAAATACTTCCATAAATTATCAACATCGACATCAACAACACCAGCCTCAGCTTCATTACCACCACCATCATCACCATCATCATCAACAGCAACACCTACAGCACAAACTCCACCTTCGCGACAAGTACTACTGCTACTACCACCAGCAACTACAACAATACCAAAACAATTCCCTACATAGTCAACATGAAGAACAGCAACAGCGCAAACGACATCATCTACAATATTGTTACCAGCAACAACAACAACAACAACAACAACAACAACAGCAACAGAATCAGCATCAGCGACAGCAACAACTAAACCGCAAATTTGAGCATCGACGACCCAGCGGGATATGGCACAAACCTTCACACAATATTGTTACCTATTATCTATGGTGGCTATTTGGAATTTGTTTAATCTTCTTTACAAATGGTGGCCGTAATTTAAATATCGGAAATCTCATTATTGGATCATCGTCATCATCTTCATCAACTGTCTCATCAATATTGGCTTATGCCTCATATTTAGAACCGGATGAACTAATACACGAATTGGATCGTCCTGGTGAGTTGAATAATTTATTTTGTTTACTCTGCCTTCATTTTATGTTTACCAGTGTATATGGCTTATGTAATACATTTCCGATTGAGTTAAATTAATTGCTATTCATTATTCAATTACGGATTAATTTAGAGGATGCTTGTAACTGCCTCGTTAATCAAAAATATAGGCTACTGTTAGTTAATTTAGCTAATGAGTTAAAAGAACAGGCATTGAAAAATTGTAAAGATCACGTCTTTAACTATGCAAACTGGGTATTGCTGGACTTGTAATTCGAGTAGCAAATCTTTCAGACATTCACCTAGTGTGTCCAACAAATTAAGCTCGTAAACAACTTATGCAGCTTAATTGCCCATTGTATCAGTTCCAATAAAGACGTATAATCTGTTTACTTTAAATGATTTCTCGCAATGATATAAATAGTTTTGATTTCAAATTATCTTTGGAAGTTCATCTTAATTCTTAATAGAGTTCGTTATTTACATTTCTCGCTCTCTCAAAAATTTAATATTCCATTCAGCGTTGCCACGTTTTTTTTAGCACAACTTGCAATTGGAGAAATAAAAAACATTTTTAAGAGAAAAAATTTTTTTTCAAAATAATTGTTATTATAATTTTATTGTTATATATAATTTTACAAAAAATAATATATACTAGTACAGACCATTTTATTTATTTATTGAAAATAAAAACAATAAGAAATTTTTTAAGTTGTTAATTAAGTTAGTAATTTAATTAATGGTTGTAAAAATATAAAGATTTTTAAAGTGCAATGAAATAAATACCAGTATGAAGAAATCTGTTCGATGGTGAACTGGAATTGAGTGAGTTGATCGAACGAATTTTGATCTGGTTTAATGATGCTCATTCGATAGAGGCACGTTATTGTAAATTTTTATATAAATTTTTTGGTTAATTTTTTATTTATTTTTGAATGGGCTAATATTATAAATGTGAAAGTTTTGTATATTTTTGATGTTTGTTAAACAATAACTTAAAAACGACACAATAGATTTCGATGACATTTCGCACCTAGATAACGTACAGTTGTTACTTCAGTTATTAAGGATCGTTTTGGATGTGGTCAAGGTGACCCAGTGTATTTGCAAATGTAAAAAAAAAATATAAAAATAAAAATTTGTGGAAAACGTATAATCAGTTATTAGAGCGTGGCACTGCCCGTTTTCAGAAGTAAAATAATAAAACCCAAGATAAACATAGTCGAATGTTGAAACAAATTTGTAAAAATATTCGTTTACTTAAGCAAAATATAAAACAGTCACGGAAATAATACATTTAAAAAAATTTGTAAACATCACGATACGCATCGAAAGGAAAATTGTGTTCGATAAAATATTCGAGACACAACGAGAATTTCTGCAAAATGACCAATTCATAATACTAATTTAAAATTCGTTGTTCGATTTTCCAAAAAAAATATATATATGATTAGTTACATAATAGCAAGATGAAAACTGTAAAGGCTTGCAGCAATTATAAAAAACTTACTTTTTTGACAAAAATGTTGAAGAATATTTACAATTCAAAAAAGTGTTAAAAACAGATAAAACTGCACAGTTGGCAACGCTGATTTCATTAGTACTAATAAAATTTTCGAATACATCCTTAAAATAAATCACAATGATTAATATACGCGTTATAAATCTATGTTTAAGCAAATAAATGCTTCATTCTTTCTTTTCGCTTTTATTAACGTCCTGTTCACCGATGTCGAACGATAGTCTAACGATAAGTTTAAGTTTAGTTTAAAGCGATATCGTTCGACATCGGTGAACAGGCCGTAAAATGTTTTCTTCATTATTTATTCCAACATACATGCCATAACAATAAGAGCCAGTATTTGTGATGTCGTTCAACCATGTTTATATTTTAAACGTGGTTTAAACTTGAAACACTGTTTCTTGTTTATTGCGGATTTGTCTTAGTTTAACTGATGTGCTTTAACCCTTTAATCACTAGTTGGATCAGTCTAAACATAATAGCTGTTAACCAATATGTAGTACATCCACAAATTAAACATTTGTTTTAAATAAAATACATTACAATGGCTTTATTTTATATGTACGTAAGGCTATTTTTTCCTTCATTTCCGTTCTATGTTTTGTTTGTTTTCTTTGTGATATTTGGTCTTTTTATTAGGAATTTTTAATGTTCTTTTAATCCTTTTTATCGTGCAAAATATGGTACTATCACTATCAAAACAACTTGGTGGATCAAAAGTAGTTTAGAATTTATTTAAGTTTAACAAAACTGCATTTCAACCAAGTTTAATCGATATCTTAAAAACTGGACCTTAGTGTTTATAGTTCAAACTTTAATTAATTAATTAAATTTAAGTGAATTTTCCAGATTTTTGTTATTGAATTTATCGCCATTTTCGAAAATTTTATTTCTATTATATTTCAACGTTTTGAGATCCTGGGAGTCGATTCTGGCTATTCTCACGATAATGTTTATTTGGATTTATGAGCAAATGTGTTTGTACGTGTGTAAACATCTCATCTTAAGAAGCAATAAATAGATCCGACTTTCGAAAGATATTGATCTTGAGGTAATGAACCGATTCGATTCCGAAGATTTTGAAAATTTTCGACAGAGACTTTTCTTCAAATAAATTTTAAGCTAATAAGCCGATATGGTTAAAAATTTAATTGCCTCTTAATATAAAAAGTAGTCGACAACTGCCAGTTCTAATTCCTTCGGTAGATATTGTTGACGAAAAATTGTTTTATATATACTGAACAATGACACTTTAAAATCACAAGATAAATTTATTTTTTTCTAATAATTTTAAGTTGATATTGAATTTCGCAGTAAGCAAACTGCGAATGTTGAGCCATTAGATTATTGATTCCAATATCGGCATATTTTTTAATGTTCTCGTATTTTTATTGACTGCAACTAACCAGATATGCACATAACTTTTTGTGCTTTAAATAAAAATTATGAAAAATATTTATATTTCCTTTTCCCAAAGAAGTTTAAATTAAAAATGTGTTCTAAATCAAAAATATTTCTTTATAAATTTTTCCACAAAATATCAATAAGAAAAAAACCTCAAGTAACATAAACAAAAACACAAAACAGAGAGCAAAATAATACAAATCCTGACATATCCTTAGGGGTACGTGTGTTATGCTTTGTATTTCTTCATTTATTTTCTGTTATTGTTCTTGTTGTTGTCTTCTCATACAAATATTAATAATAAAGACGCAATAACAAGGGTGTGGAAAAAAATAATGGAAGCATTAAGAGAAATCTGTACACCCTTCATGACAGGATCAAATTGTATGGAAGAAAAAAAAAACCGAAACGTCTTGTAATAAAACTAAAATCTACGGCAAATTCTAAGAAACTTTTCAGGAGAAACCATAGAAATAGTTTGCATTAGAAACTAAAAATTCGGTCTATCGATCGTTTTTAACAAATAAAGTCTAATTTTACTCAGAATGAAAAATATTATATTTTTTAAATGATTTTGTAGTGTTGTTATAAAGAGGGAGTAGTGTTTATGAACTTTCGATTTGAATATTCGAAAGTGACAAGAAAAACCTTTTTAGGCAGTTTATTCCATATACGTGCTGTTAGGCCAGAAAATGAGTTCACAGCTGCGTAGTGCAATTCGCTGCCAAAATTACCACAAATGTATACGCTCTTAATGATGAACGCGCTGAGCATATGAATGAGCAGGTTACGGGAACAAGTTCCCTGATTTCATTAGAGCTCATGCCATTATCCTAACGATACCATAACGAAATGCATATAAACTACGAAATGAATATATTATTAATTAGTCTCCGATAAATTATACAACATTGGTAAATGAGCAAACGCCACAATTTTTATTATTTGTTCTTTTGTTGTTTCACTTCCAACACAGTTGAATGGTGGAATCTGCTGGAATCTCTTTAATGCATTTTTTATTTTTTTATTTAGAAGTTAATTTCGTATTCAAATTCATAAATTTATTTTATATCAAGCATTTCTAAATCTAGTAGGAATGCGTCAGTAAGCAAATACTTCGTAACTAAAAATTTTAATTTCCTAATTGAAGAGTGACATCTGTATATCAACAAACAAATAAAAATAAATTTTTTTTATCTGCTAGACGGCTATTTCATTGTTGGCTAAAAGAATATATTTATAACATCAACCCGCTACTGAAAAACATCTTTGCGGGTTCATATCCAAATTTTAAGTTATTAAATTGTACATATCTTCACCTGTAGACTACGATATTTCTAATAATTGAAAATATTACAAGTTGAATTCTGTAATTATGTTGTGTTTTTAGTAAGTAAACAACTGTTTTTGTTACATTAGTTCATTAATTAAGAAAATTAGTTCTATTTGTGGTATTAAATTAAAAAAAATCAAAACTTGAGCACGATTCTGCCATAAATATTTCAAGAATTGTATAAAAAATTATACTTCTGAGGGCTTCTCTCTACATTTGCAAAAATACCCTTAAATATTCAAACCAAACACGTTCATTTTAAACAGAAGTATTTGGTACGTGATCAATATGTAAATAGAGCTTGTGAACTTTGGCCTCTTAATGTACATTAAGATTTCTTATGAAAAATATTCGTATTTAATTTCCATTCATAATAGATATAAAAACAGATATTAACATACATATGTATGTGGGTAGACTAATACAAAAGATAAGGGAATAAAACAAATGATTTGTTATTTGAAGAATAATTACATTATTTAATTATTAAGAACTACAATATTCTAAATATTAATTTCTTGATAACGAACTACAATCCCTTCCACGATAACTATTTTATGCCAAAAAAAAAAACATTTTTTTAAAAGTTTTTTTTACCAGTGCTCAAGAGATGGGCGAGGAAGAGCTTAGCTGGGGAGAAACATTTTGTTTATTATATTACCCCGCAAATGTGTTATTGCTCAAGTTCGGACGAATGTGGGCGCTATTAGCATAGACACAATATACCCTTATTTTGTGATAGGACGGGCCTTGAACTGCGGTTATCGTAGTTGCATATTCAACGCCCTAATTACACAGCCAAACAGGGTGGCGGTGGCTGAAGAAGTTCGCACGCTGACTACAAAACCAAATCTGTATTAAACTCCAGTTTCAGTCTGAGTCTGATGTGCATTTGTGAGTCTTTGTCTCAGTTGTTGTCGGAAGGTTTTAGTGGCGAAGGCTTAGTGACTGGTCACTGTAGAGTAACCGCTTCAGCTGTAACCAATCCACGGGCTCATCAGAACGCCCGCCTTTGTCGGAATTGTATAGCACCAGTGAAGTAAAATAATTACTAAAATAGTTACTAAAAGGGAAGAATTTAATATGTCTCCTGGACAGCACAGGCGTTTCAACACAGTTATAAAAAAAAAGAACGTGCAAAAGCAGAGTTGTAAGATAGTGAAGCTTCACCACCTGTCATTTCTCCTACTATACCTTTCCTCTACTTCAAGCACAATGCATCGCATGTGTATGGGTCGTCTCTGGAGTGCCGGCCCAAGAAACAGCATTCAGCATTCTCATTATTATTAAAACTTGTTTCGCCCACCAGATTTGCAAAGTTTACAGAATTCTATTTAAACGGACATATTCGTATCAAACATATTCCATACTTATATACATCGTTCACAATTTAAAAATTATTTTATTTTTTTTAGTATACTAATAATTTTTTTTTTACTTTTTAACGTTAAGGGACTATTGGCAACTCTCGATAATTTCAAATTCGAAGGACAGAAGAACAATTTTAAAAAATCCAGAGTTCAAATTAGAAAAAATAAGAAATTTAAAGACAGGATTAACTTTTCATTTGTTTCAAAGGTATAGAGGCAATCACATTAGCAGTTTAAATTATAGACCGCACAAAACAACACAAGCTTCAAATTATAGATAATTAAATTTTATTGTTCTGAATTACTATTGTGTAAATATACATGGGATAAATAAATAAAATAGCGATTGCATTGTGTGATAAAAAAATCTAAAGAGAATTAATAAGTAGCTGAGGCGGTGAAAAACATTTTAAGGCCATGATGACAATCAGTTTAACAAAAACCATAAAATCCGATACCTCATCTCAATAGAGTGTAGATCTCTTATTTTTGCTTTTTATTCTTTTTGTTATTAACACATTGAGTGCCAAGCGGTTTTGACGAAAACCTTCCCAGGAGGCCAAACATTTTTTTTTTGTTAAATGGGTGTATTAGTGATAAAAAACGATTTCTGAGATATCCCTAGTCCATTGTGACCCTTACTTTTTATTTTATATAGGCTTTTTTGTGTCGTACATTTCTGTACGACGTGGCACTGCACGACGGGTATGCATTTGTAAAAGTCGCTGTCGTACAAAAACGTACGACGCTTTTTTTTTCTTGTTTTTTATTTTTGTTTGATTTCTTTTTTCTTTTTAGTTAAAGTAAAAATATAATAAAGTAAAAAGCAAATACCTACAATGTCGAAACGATCGTTAAGAGAAAAGGAAATATTGGAAGTCTTGACGGAGAGTGATGAAGATTTTTCTAATGATGATGATTGTGATTGGATACCGGAGGTTTCGGATTCTGATTCTGAGCCTGACATAGATTATTTGAGAATAGAGGACATGTTGTTTGAAGATGGTATCAATACGGAAGACGAAGCTGACGAAGCTGTCGAAGCTGAAGAAGACAGTTTAACAGCAGACGCGGAAATGTTAAATACCGAAGCCAATTGGACTGAATTTTCATCACGTCAAAAGACCTTTACATTTACTGGAAAATCTGGTATCCAGCAAAATATTTCATCAGACATTTCTTGTTTGGATACATATTTGCTATTTGTAGACATTGATATCATTGATTTAATTGTCAAAGAAACCAACCAATACGCACAAGAGATTTTAAACAAAGCCGCCGTAACTAGATCTTCGAGAAAAAAACAATGGGTACCGACAACAAACCTTGAAATTAAAAAGTTTCTGGGACTTCTTTTATGGATGGGTTTGGTGAAAGTTGGGTCTCTTTCAGATTATTGGTCAAAAAATCACCTATATAACTTTAGCATTCCTGGAAAAACAATGTCCCGAAATCGTTTTCAGTTGCTACTAAGCTTCATGCACTTTGCAGATAATAGTAGCATTATTCCAGGTGATCGACTTGGAAAAATCCAACCATTGTTAGATATGCTCCAGATGCGGTACCAAAAAGTTTATGTACCAGGAGAAAATATCGTTATTGACGAAACACTGGTTCCTTGGAGAGGCAGACTTGTTTTCCGACAGTATATTCCCAATAAGGCTCATCCGTATGGAATAAAACTGTTTAAACTTTGCTCTACTGAAGGATTTACCTGGTCATTGAAAATATATTCTGGTAAATCTGCTACTGGGGTAAGAGAAGTTGGCTTAGCAAAAAATGTTTGTGAATATTTAATCACTGAATTGAAAGGAGAAGGTCGTACATTATACGTTGACAACTTTTATACCAGCTACGAACTCGCTCGCTCAATGCTAAATAATAAAACCCACCTTGTCGGCACTCTTCGCGCAAACAAGAAATATTTGCCAAAAGAAGTGATGAATTCTGCGCTGAAAAAAGGTGAATTGGTGGCCCAAGAAGATGAAAACGGAATAGTGGTACTAAAATGGAAGGATAAGCGAGATGTCAGAATGCTTTCAACAAAGCATGCTCCAGTGATGATATCCGATTCAAATCAAGAAGATGATCCAAATATGCCATCAACTAGTACAGCAAAAAGACGCAAAAGTATAGTTAAGTCAAAACCGTTAGCTATCATTGAATATAACAAAGGAAAAGCTGGTATAGATTTATCGGACCAAATGGTCTCGTATGGTAGCACCCTTCGCAAAGGTTTGAAGTGGTATAGGAAATTGGCAATCGAATTATTACTTGGCCTGTCAATAGTAAACGCGCATATTGTTTATAAGGAAGCTACAAAGAAAAATATCAACATACGCAAATTCCGTCAACGTGTAGCTAATGACCTTTTGGATCTAACATCTCCGCAATCAGTAAACCCCGGCAAACACATTATAACTAAAAGGGTAGATGCCAACAATAAAGCAATTCGACGTTCTTGTGTTTTGTGTTACGCAACTGCAAAAAAACAGCTGGACCGGAAAACAGCCAGGAATCACTTGAAAAAAACGAGTACTTATTGTCCAAAATGCCCCAATACCCCCCACTTGTGCCTGCAGTGTTTCCCAAAATACGCCCATCTAAAATAATAATATGTATACTTTATTGTATCCTTTCAAAAATGAATATAATAAAAATTACTTGTAAATTTAATGCAAATTTCAAAAAAAATAAATTTCATACATTTTTCACTAATAGAAACTCAAAAAATCATCCTAGACCCATACATCTTTTTGCGAAAATATTCAGTAAAGGGTTCTTTATTTAAAAATCGCAACAAATTTCACTCAGTGTCGTACATAAAAGAACTACAGGCTCTAAGTAAAAGCAATCACTGTCGTACGGAAACGTACGACGTGGCACCCCACGACGGGTTAGGTGTCGTACGGAAACGTACGACGTGGCACTCAATGTGTTAAATGAAATGCTGACAAGAGAGATTTTTTTTTTTTTTTTTTTTTTTTTTTAATAAATATGTATTTCGATATGCACTGCTCGTAAAAGATGAAAACTATTACGTTTTTCTGTTTAAATTTCAGTACAGAAAATTCGGTTACACCATCAGGAAATTTTAAATTTAAATTCTTATGGTTATAGTGTATCAGTTGTTATACTTCTTAAATCACTAAATTAAAAAAAAAAATATACTTTCAGAATTATTACAAAATATTTGCTTTACATTATGAAATTTCTGAACGGTAAATAAATCTTAATTTCCCCCTTTATAAAATTCACCTCTTTTAAAATTCCTCTGTAAAATATTGTGTACTGGTGTTATGCCACACATAAAACATATACACCAACAACAACAGAACAAGAGAAAAAAGTTATTCTTACAAAATATTGCTGCGGGTTTAAGAAATTTATGAAAAGTTGTTGTGTTTATTGCTGGTTTTAAAGAAACATAAAAGTAAACATTTTTCAATATTTTTATTTCAATTTGAAACACGATAGAAACAACAAAAATGATTTTTTTTTTCGCATAAAACAACAACAGCAGCTGTATGTAAAGGGAAATTAAAAAGCCAATATATTAAAGTCATGTTAAATGCTATACCACTTGTTACAAGTATGACTATGATGTGTAAGCCCTCTTCCTTTTAACAATTTAAATAACTACACATATTTTTAAACCGACCACACATGAACTAAATTTTGTTTTCACTTCTAAACCGCTAAATCATGCAAATCATGTTAGTTTAGCTTTTTTATGTTTTCTCCTCTTTTCAATATTTTGCAGTTTATGTGGCAGGCAGACAACCTCATGGGTGGCAATAAAACACCACATCACTATTTCTCTTTTTTTTTTTTTTTTGAAGTGTAATAAAAAAACAAAAATATGTATGTAAATAAATGAACGGCTATAATATGAAAATATTTGAACTCCACAGACTGCAATAGATACATAAATAAAAATTCATTTTAAAGAAGAGCCAAATGTTTAACAAAAAATTTACAACTGACTGCTTTTGGCACTACCAAATTTTTAGCTGTTGTCTGTTTATATACGAGACATACATTTAAGCAAATGCAATTCGTTTGCTTTACTGGCCATTTTAAATTGTATTTGTGTTTTTTGTTTTTTCTCTTTTACATTTTGCATATTTAGAATATATTTTAGTGCCTGGCTTATCTAGTATGTATGTATTTTATGGCAAATTATAAAAAAAAATTACTTTTTGTGCCATATGAAAAACGCATTTTAATGTTTTGCTTACAGTCATATTTATTACTTTAAGTGGCATTTTCCCATAAACTTCGTTTATGTGGAAATAATTTCTTTTCGGGAAGTCAATTCCTATAGAGTTTTTATGCCACTCTTAAGACAAACAATTTGGTATTTAGTAAATTCACAGAGCAAAATATACAATGTTCATATTGGAATACGGAAAGTCGAAAGTAAAAAAAGGAAAATCAAAAATTTACTGTCATGTCACTTTTTTTATATTACGTAAAAGAAAATTATATAAAAAAAGAAAAACACAACTGACTCACTGTTAAAATATATGATGGATTTTTTGATTTTTATGTCTAAAAAAAAATATTCATATTAATAAAAAATATTATTCCATTGTAATCAGTAAATTAATTAGGTAATTAGGAACTCGTAATTTGGGTAGACATTCGATGGATTGAATAAAATTGGTTTAACTTGATTCCAAAATAATTTCAAATCATTGAAATGGCCGGCGCTGTGTAATATAAATTTTTGAAATTTATGCGCAATAAATTGAAAAAATTTTTTTCTATAATAGTCCTTTATTATCAAAGTTCATTTACAATATATTGCAAGAATTAATTAGGCTGAATATAGGCATATTGATTTAGATTCTGTTGATAATGAAAATTTCAAGGTAAAATAGGAAACATATTTATACGAATAATGTGTAATTCAAATATGAGTATGTAGAAAGTACATATGTTTATAGAAAACTATTTAAGTAATTTTTAATTTCATTAATTGCTCAGCTTTGTACTTAAATAAGAATTCACATTTTCTTAACAATTAATAAGACCAATTTTGAATTTTGGTAAAAAAGCAATTGTTCATCATTTTTAATTAAATCATTTATTTACTCGTTTCTCATTTCCTCGTATGGAAGTGAAGTAAGGTAATTATTTTGAGACATTTCTTTTGACTGATTTGTGTTTTCTCCAAATGGCAATTTGGCGCAGTAAAACATATAGGGAAACCATATAAGAAAAAAGTTGTTCTTAAATTTTTTAACATTGATTAATTTAAATGTTTCTATTCTCTGTTGCAGGTTTCATATATAAAATTTTCATGGTCCATATACAAACTTTTATATTAACCCTAGAAAGATGATCGGTATAAAATTTACGAATACGCCTTATTAGAATCAATATTTCTTCATACTATCATGAATCCGCCGCTGTGCGTCACGGACATCTGAGTCGTTGCGTAGCGCTTTCACGAGTCGAACACTCCAGTATTGCTAATTTTGAACTATAATTATTTCAATTACGAAGGGAGTCAAAATCACGCATGAATATCTCTTAAGTTCCTATAGAAATGGGATTCCTACGTTATAATTAAATTTTGTTGATTATTGATGGAGTTATTTTGTTTTTAACTTTTTTTCTTTTTTTTCATAATAAATATATCTTTAATTCTGGGGTGTCTCTTTCATTTGTACATCTAAAATGTACTCCATATTAGTGTATTCGAAATAAATAAATAAAATAAGACAATATGGCGAATTATAATCATGGGTCAGTTTGCATGATTACCTTTATCTTTATCTTTATCTTTATCTTTATCTATGTCAGGGCTTGATTATCTATCCAGTGTTAATTAAATATTTTCCAAATAAAAGAAGTCTACTCGGGATTCTTTTTGGCGTTTTCTTTCAACTGTTTTAACATACTTTATTTCATAGAAAAATAAAAAAAAATAAGTTGGTGATTTATATAGCTTTACACATGGGAAATCTTCTGTCAGTAACGTTCTATAATTCAGTACTCGACTTGTTTATTATTCAGTACATGACTTTTTATCTAGTACATTGAATTTGAAATTATCGATAGTCGAATGTTCATAGTATTTTGTTATTACTTAATTATAATAATTTTCTTTATTTTTAAATTGATGAAAAATAATTTTCTTCCAAAGGTAAAACAGGTGTTCATTATTTTTTTTTTATTGAAAATGCAACAAGATGTAACAAACTGCAATGTCGTTTAATTTAATAATCTAAAAAACAGTTGAAATTTTGCAATCGTGCACCACTATGACGGTCCATTAGTGTATCCAAAAAAAAAGTATAAAGGATTTTTCCCTGAAGTACTCGTTTTCGAAATATCTCTCTATCATTTTCAAATTTTCACATGTTGAGTGGATATTTGTGAGAGCTGATATTTGAGAAATAGTTGAAAATTTATTATTAATACTGATTTTGTTTGGAATATAGGTTAAGTAGTTTATAACACTAATAAATATAAAATTTATAGAATAGGACAGCAAAACCCAGAAAGAAACAAATACAAAATAATATTTACATTTTTTTTAAGTGTTGCCTTCTTAATTTCATTTCAACAACTCTAAGGAAAAATATACGGTCAAAAACTAAGCCCAAAAATCGCAGACATTGTGCATAAATCGCTAAAGATAAAAGATTTTAATTTAATATGGTTGTACTCTATGCACCTGATTAATTTTCCCATTATTATATATTTGCAGTATTCTTCAAAATTTGTAAAATTCAAGAATAATGAAATGTCATAAGGGCTTCATGAAGCGTTGAAAAACTTGTTTCTATTACAAAGCGAAAATAAATTTTTTTCCTCGACTATTTCGGCATTTTTTTTTCTTTAAAATTTTGACTCTACCAGCATTCTGAACACATTTCTATTAAATTAATTCATTCTATTTAATTAAATTAAACAGCGTAAATTTCTTTTCTATTTCCACATTAAAGTGAAAAAATGCTTAAAATCGTCATTACGCAGTCCCTAAACATTCACTTTCTACATTTGTAAGAGATTTTACCAAGTTGTTATTCCTATCAAAACTCTATTCAAAGGAAAGTGAAGTTTGTGAAGGTAAAGAAAGGTACCAGGCCACTTGGGTCCAATATATTATGGTCCCATTGTGATACCTGTTGTGAAAAAACTTTCACGCGTTGTAGTGATACAGACCAGAGTCTCTGCTAGGAACCGATTTAGAACCCCCCAACTGATAAATTAGCATACTACTCACTAGACTACCGGTCTACACTCAAAGTGAAGTTTGCTGGTGTTCATACTTACGACTTGGTATAATAACCAACGACATGTACATATAGACAAACATAATATAAATTTTCGTTTTATCTGCAAAAATGTATTTATTTAAAGGCAGTGGCAGTGGAAAAATTCAAATTAAGCCATAGTAAAATGTATAGCTCTCTCTTAAATCATATGAGAATTGTTGTTTGAAATGAAATGCATGTTATATTTCATAACCAGATCAATATATTCAGGTCTTGACATCAATCATTTGAAGTAATCAATCTTTCAATTATATATACATACATACATACATATGTACTATGTATTAGTTTGTCAGTTTGCCAATATTTCAATCCAACACTTGTACAATTCTTTAACACTTAAGTGAATACGAGTAGATTCGCAAGAAAAACAAATCTGTTTCTTTATAAGTTTTTTCTTCCAATTGATTTGTTGTAAAGCAAATAATGATTGATTATTTAATAAAATCATTTTCTTTAAAAAAACTTCTTCACAATATATATATTTGCTTTTGGAATATATTGTTTGTTGATTTGTTTTCAATTTAATTGGCATTATGAAATTTAATATGCATTTGCTTTATTAATTTAGAAGCCATACATAAAACATGTTAAACTAATTATTTTAAATATTCATTTTGGTTTTCTACACTTTATTAAAAAAAAAAGAAACAATTTCATAAATAATTAATATGTATTTCAACACCTACAAACTCAAAGTGCTGTTGACATTTAAACCACAATTTCAAATTGTTATGACATTCATTTTAGTTATGTTTGTTGTTCAATATGTTTGACATTTTCATATAATTATCGTCATTCCCATGACCTTTTGTAGCAAAAAACTTTTCAAGTATTTCATTGTAAGATTAAGATTTTACTCAAGTTATATGCAGATCATATCTACCACAGTTCGATCTCAGAGCGAGAGGGAGTCGATACAAGTTGCTTTCTGTATTTAAAAAATTCTGTATTCTACAACTTCATAAATTTTATTTTTATAAGTTGTAAATTGCAAAATAATTGTTAATGAAACTCTGGCATTTTTACGTACGAGAGGGATATCTTTGAGTGGCCATAGTATTTTACTGTACCGTTCATATGGTCCATAAACTCTCTGCAGAGGGAATGTAACTTTTGAACGAAGGAAGGAGCAGTGCTGAGGTGGACATAACTCCTGGATCAGAGAAAAAGTCGGTCTTTAGTCGATTGGATTATTCGGGAGATGACGATTGCTGCGATGTGTATAAAACATTTCCTTGAATGAAATCTTTGTTTCAAAACAAAAAGTTCAATGCCGAAATATAAGACGTAGCTTTATGACATTCGCAATAGCATTTTCTTATAGTTCAGATTTTTTATAATTATTTATTTCAATACATTATTCGTGTAGTTTTATCAGAAAACTTAAATTAATAAGATTTATTAGTTTTATATAATTATTTATTGTGTCTTCAATTTTAATTGAACTTAAAGTAAGCCTGTTAAAAATAAATAAGCTGTTAATTGATTTTAATAATGTCCGCCAATGTGTGTGTTAGTTTCAAGTTCATTTGTTTGTGCAGCAACTATGTTTCTGTACCATTGAAAATATTGTCATAAATTTTCCGCAGGATGCTGTAAAGATACTCAGAAGGTATTGTTCGTCAAGACTGATGTCTGATAGAAAGATTAATTTATATAAATTATTTAATTTTAAAAATTTAATGGTCAATCAACCATTTGTAAAATCATATGATATGCCGAGAAACTGGCAACCGATTAAATAAATTATTTAGCTGAGCTGAACATGGAAATATATGACACATAACTGCAACCCTTTTCTCATATTAGACATTTTAATACTATTCTAATTAATAAAATTACAACTTTGTGGCAAAACTTAAAAAGATTTTGAATACTTTTAGATTGACATGGGCCTTTCTGAGTGGATATTTCGCCATTTTTATAAATTCGATTACACCCCCGGAATCGAGAGTTGTCGATAAATAACAATTAATGGATAATAACATTTTTAACTAAGTTAGTTTTGCATCGATTTTGAAGGTTTAAAAGGTGTTCAATAGAGCATCAGTTGGGCTTATTAGTACAACTAATTCTGTTTCATTATGCTTTTACCTGATTTCTTTTTATCTTGGACCAGCGCTCAGGAGATGACCCCTACATATGTGGTGCATTGTGCTGCAACTAGAGGAAAGTGATAATAGGAGAAATGACAGAAGGTGAAGCTTCACTATCTTACAACACTGCTTATGGCACGTTATTTGTTTTAATAGCAGTGTTGTAGCGTCTCTTATGTCAAGGAGACGTGCTAAACTTTTTTGTAGCTTCGTTTTTAGTAGCAATTTTTAGTAATTATTTTACTTCGCCGGTGCTACACAATACCGACGATTGTATTATTATTAATTGAAAACCGTTTATTTATACTAGATTTGAAGGATTTTAAAGTGATAGTAAGAGTACAGAATAGAATAAATAAAAAAACATTCGCATATAAATATTTCTGAGATTAACACATTTCTGTTTAAGCATTACTTCACGGCATGCCAATTAATTATTTATTTTCTTTAAATTAACCATTTTTTTATTTTTTTGTTTTTCTTCGATATCTTCGATGATCAGGAGATATCCCCCACGTATGCAATGCAGTGCACTGGAACTAGATGGAAAGAGGGATTGTGTAGATAATAGACAAGTTATGAAAGTTGTAGGAATATATATCTTAATTATTGCACAACTCTGCAGTTGTGTGAAAAGTTGTCGAAGTTATTTTGGGCGCATTATTTTGAAGTCAATCGGAGCCAATTTATTTTTTATTTTACTTCGCAGAAGTATCGAAGATCTACGAAAGTCGTCTTATAATCTCCATTAGGTCATTTCAAAAGTATATTTTCGTGCGACACAGTATTATTAATATATGTATATTTTCAGTCTCTTCTGAATCGAACTTTTCTTATTCTCTTAAAAATATATTTAAAATTTTACAAAATTTTACGAAAGTCGTCTTATAATCTCCATTAGGTCATTTCAAAAGTATATTTTCGTGCGACACAGTATTATTAATATATGTATATTTTCAGTCTCTTCTGAATCGAACTTTTCTTATTCTCTTAAAAATATATTTAAAATTTTACAAAATTTTAAACCATGCTGGGAACTTTATATTACAACAATATAAAGTCTAAAGTCAGAAATATATTTTCAAATAGTAACAATTATACTTTCACTTATGTAAATATTTCAAAGTTTCTTGTTTAGTTTGTTACTGTTCAAAAGTTATATTTCAATCTCAATTTAAACAAAAATATTCAACATTCACGTAAGAAGTGAATGACTGCAAAACTCAAATACAAACTTAAAAATATACACAACGACTACAAAATTTTGTGCAACAGAATGCCACAGCAATGAGCATTGTAAGAGCAATCAAGATTCAAGGCATAAAAAGTATATTGGCGAACTTTTGATGGAAGTCATATTTGTTTATTTCCTCTTCTTAGAAAATTGTACTAGATTTTCAGTGCATTTTAACAAATGTGTGAGGAAAAAGTTTTGTTTTTTCTCGTTAATGCTGTTATTCAAGGTTTTCACAGTAACATCGTAAAGTTAAGTTTTTATTATCATTTCTAAGAATATACAGCACAAATATGGAAGCGAATAAAAAAAGTTATAGTAGTAGAATAAAAAATAGAAGAGTTTCTCCTTTTTTGTAATTTTTAATAAAAATAAAATTTTACAATATACTGATATAATAATTTTTTTTTTTTTTTTTTTGATATATATTTATTAAGCCTGAGGTCTTTTTTTATTTTATTTTGTTTTTTAATAGTCGATATTTCGTTAACAGCTTGTTAACATCATCAGGAATAATAGGAAATTATAATTCTTTGAAATATAAAAATATTTTTGAAACATGTCAAAAAAAAAAAAAAAAAAAAAATTACCTCAGGCTTAATAAATATATATCAAAAAATATAATAAAAAAGGTCAATTAATAATATAATTAAAACTGATATAATAATTTTATAATTTTTAATAAATAATGGGTGATTCAAGTAGAGATACTTTTTTCAATAGCCTTTTTTTGACAGATCACATGTGAGTCGTGTCATGCTGTCATGTTATTTTTGTTTAGTATTGTTTGGCATTTTATAATGGAAAGACTTACGCCTGAACAACGTTTAGAAATCGTTCAACTTTATTACGAAAATTCACGTTCTGTGAGGCATGTGTTTCGTGCACTTCGCTCAACTTATGGTCAACATAATCGGCCTACTGAGCGTACTATTCACCCATTTTGAGACCCAGCATTCATTATTGGATAATATTCGACCGAATAGACGACGTGCAGCAATCTGTAAGGAAAATATAGCGGCCGTAGCCGGGAGTGTACACGAAGACCGTGGAGAGTCGATTCGGCCCCGTACGCAGCAACTCGGACTGACGTATGGAACGACTTGGCGCATTTTACAACATTCGGCGACATTTGGTTTCAGCAAGACGGCGCCACTTGATTGGCCACCAAGATCGTGTGATATCACACCGTTAGACTTTTTCCTATGGGGATATGTAAAGTCTAAAGTTTATGCGGACAAACCCGCTTCGGATCAGGCCTTGGAGGAAAACATCACGCGTGTCATTCGCCAGTTACCAGTCGAAATGCTCGAACAAGTCATCGAAAATTGGACTCAACGGATGGACCATATGCGACGTAGCAACGGCCAACATTTGATAGATATAATCTTCAAAAAATAAATGCCAAAGAATGCTCTTTCAAATGATAATAAAGATTCTCCATTAAATTTGAATTTTCTGTGTTTTTTTTCTTTAAAAAAGTAGGGAACCTCGAAATGGATCACGCATTATTTATAATAAATACAAAAACAAGCGGAAAATTTAAAGTTGGGGAAAAAGTGTAGAAATTTGAATTTTTTCAAAGATGTGAAATCATTTCGTTGTTTCTAGGGCTATCGCTATTATGCTATAGAAATATGAAAAATTTGCTATCAATAAAGGCATTTTGTCCTACAAAACATACGAAATTTGCTTTAAAACATTAGGCAAAACGGGTAGCAAATTTGCCTCTAATTAATCATGAGCCATTTTGTCGACGTAGGAAAAGCTCCAGGAATGCAATTTTTCGTAACTGGGAGGAAAAGAAATTCGTTGCTCAGTGTTTTTTTTTTTTAAGACAATACAAACTCTGGGGCACTGCCTCAGCTTCCAATATAGAAAAAATTCAAAGGTGTCAAAACAAAATACTGAGAATGATAACAGATGCGCCGTGGTATATAAAAAATACACAAGGATTTAAATATTCCGACAGTCAAACAAGAGATAACAACATACGCAACGTCATACTTAACCAAACTCCAAGATCATCCAAATATACTAGCCCGAAATATTTTAAGCGAAAGAGGGTTCATTCGACTGAAAAGAAGGGATACTCTTTCCCTAGCCCGAACGTAGTAGACGCGGAAATAAAACTATACGAGCAATAAATAATTTTGTACAGCTAGGCTGTACTTAATAATAATTAGCAATTAGTTCTTAAGATTTGAATACTTATTGTTAGTTCAATTGATTTTGAAGATTCAATAAATAATATATATTGTGTAAAAAAAAAAAAAATACAAACTCTACGAAGCTCTAAGCGGGAATCGAACCCGCACCTCCATATAGCTTATGCACTATAATACGGAGGTATGATTGTGGAGGCCAGCGTCAGGCCAAACGCTTCCTGTTCGCGAACAGAACAATCTCAACTAAGCTGCTTTTGCTGAATAGATTACAATTTAGACTTTTGACGAGGTACTTAATGGACCATGATGGCCTATGCTACCACTTGAACAAAATTGGTCTCTCCAATAATATTGTTCAATGAAAATTCTTAATATTTGTGTGTGATGGAATTTTTCTTACTTTCACCCCTCAAAGTTATTAGAAACTTCACCGCTAACAGCTTCTTAGAACACTTTTTTTAGGACAATTAATATTTACTCTTATTGAGTTATGAAACATAAAAGTCAGAAACTACGAATTTTTTCTAATCTTCACCGATTGACTTTACATATTTTCTGTAGTCGTTTTTTTTACCAATTGGCACCGATTTGTGGGGTGAGACGTATTTGATCTTTTGAAAAATTTCAGAATTATACTTAATTTCAATCAATTGAAATTAATTTTAATGATTTTTTCATTATTTTACAATAAACTACATATATATACGGAACGTTTTTAATCCATCTAAAAGGTATTTAATTTGTAAATAAAAAGCAACTTCAGGAAGATAAGCATTTTTTCTTAAATGTCTTCTTTTCCAATGAACGCTTTTTCACAAAATCACTTCGAATACGTGAACTAAATGAGTTTTTATTAAATTTTCCACAGGAGAAGAGAAAAATCAATAAATTGTTTTCTTTAGTTACTGGCAAATTAAAAGACGTACGGAAAACATGTACCGCAGATGTTAATTTTTTGTTCCATTTGTCAAGTCTTCCATTGCTCTAAATGCTAACAATTTCTGTTTCCAATCGAAAACATTGCTTTAATATAGAAATTATAACTTGGAATATATGTGTATGCAACTATGCTTCTACATTTGCATATATATCGTAGTATGAAATTAAAAACCCCATTTTTTTTTTGTTATTAAATATTTATTCTTCAAAGGTGCCAATTCTCATATTATGTGTAAAGGCTCAGCACTACTAATTACATTAGAGAGAATAAAAGCAACCACTCATGTAGATATTGTTAATGTTACTTAATTATTGTTGAAACAATTTTTTTTTGATATTTTAAATACAGTATTCCCTTTTATTATTTAATTTAAGTTCAAGTTCAGCTTTGAATTTTTATTATGAAGCTATGAAGCAAACGCCAAAAGCATTTTTTGACTGAAAAATTTCTAAACCTGAAAAATAAAAACCGTTTTTTTTTGTGAAACACCAGGTCAACAGAAGCTGGTAGCAAGTAAATTTCGTGAAAAACTTTTCTTGGGAACGTTATAACTCGGTAACCGTTGGACCGATTTCAATGAAACTTTCACCATATGATCGAGTGAAAGTCAGGCTACACGATGGGCTGCCGTTGGCCCGCCGAGTGGCGCCCCATGTTAGTTAGAAAATGCTTTTAATAATACTTACCGTCATATCTCTGCACATAGTAGACATGGAAATTTGAAACAAAGTGAAAAAGACGCAGGAAATCCCACCCTACTAACCTGCAAAATTTCATTTCGCTACCTTGAAAAATTTCCGAGTTGTCGATCTTTTTCCAAAGGGTATATTAGTCGAAACTCTGCGTTGATATCTCGGGAACCGGTCCATGTATTTGAATGAATTTTTCTTCACATGAAAGGTCTTGAATTCTACTTTTATACGCATCGCACTTTTCAAGTAAAAATCAACTACAAATATTCGTAACGACAGACTTTTTGTATAACGCCCACTTTGGCCAAATGACAGGTGGGCGAGGCAAGATTTTAATTTAAGCTTATTCTCGAAGATGTCGCCGATCGGCCTGCCAAGTTTCGTCCAATTATCTTAAAAAACATGCGAGTTATGAAGCAAACGCCAAAAGCATTTTTTGACTGAAAAATTTCTAAATCTGAAAAATAAAAACCGTTTTTTTTGTGAAACACCAGGTCAACAGAAGCTGTTAGCAAGTAAATTTCGTGAAAAACTTTTCTTGGGAACGTTATAACTCGGTAACCGTTGGACCGATTTCAATGAAACTTTCACCATATGATCGACTGAAAGTCAGGCTACACGATGGGCTGCCGTTGGCCCGCCGGGTGGCGCCCCATGTTAGTTAGAAAATGCTTTTAATAATACTTACCGTCATATCTCTGCACATAGTAGACATGAAAATTTGAAACAAAGTGAAAAAGACGCAGGAAATCCCACCCTACTAACCTGCAAAATTTCATTTCGCTACCTTGAAAAATTTCCGAGTTGTCGATCTTTTTCCAAAGGGTATATTAGTCGAAAGTCTGCGTTGATATCTCGGGAACCGGTCCATGTATTTGAATGAATTTTTCTTCACATGAAAGGTCTTGAATTCTACTTTTATACGCATCGCACTTTTCAAGTAAAAATCAACTACAAATATTCGTAACGACAGACTTTATGTATAACGCCCACTTTGGCCAAATGACAGGTGGGCGAGGCAAGATTTTAATTTAAGCTTATTCTCGAAGATGTCGCCGATCGGCCTGCCAAGTTTCGTCCAATTATCTTAAAAAACATGCGAGTTATGAAGCAAACGCCAAAAGCATTTTTTGACTGAAAAATTTCTAAATCTGAAAAATAAAAACCGTTTTTTTTTGTGAAACACCAGGTCAACAGAAGCTGGTAGCAAGTAAATTTCGTGAAAAACTTTTCTTGGGAACGTTATAACTCGGTAACCGTTGGACCGATTTCAATGAAACTTTCACCATATGATCGAGTGAAAGTCAGGCTACACGATGGGCTGCAGTTGGCCCGCCGGGTGGCGCCCCATGTTAGTTAGAAAATGCTTTTAATAATACTTACCGTCATATCTCTGCACATAGTAGACATGGAAATTTGAAACAAAGTGAAAAAGACGCAGGAAATCCCACCCTACTAACCTGCAAAATTTCATTTCGCTACCTTGAAAAATTTCCGAGTTGTCGATCTTTTTCCAAAGGGTATATTAGTCGAAAGTCTGCGTTGATATCTCGGGAACCGGTCCATGTATTTGAATGAATTTTTCTTCACATGAAAGGTCTTGAATTCTACTTTTATACGCATCGCACTTTTCAAGTAAAAATCAACTACAAATATTCGTAACGACAGACTTTTTGTATAACGCCCACTTTGGCCAAATGACAGGTGGGCGAGGCAAGATTTTAATTTAAGCTTATTCTCGAAGATGTCGCCGATCGGCCTGCCAAGTTTCGTCCAATTATCTTAAAAAACATGCGAGTTATGAAGCAAACGCCAAAAGCATTTTTTGACTGAAAAATTTCTAAATCTGAAAAATAAAAACCGTTTTTTTTGTGAAACACCAGGTCAACAGAAGCTGGTAGCAAGTAAATTTCGTGAAAAACTTTTCTTGGGAACGTTATAACTCGGTAACCGTTGGACCGATTTCAATGAAACTTTCACCATATGATCGAGTGAAAGTCAGGCTACACGATGGGCTGCCGTTGGCCCGCCGGGTGGCGCCCCATGTTAGTTAGAAAATGCTTTTAATAATACTTACCGTCATATCTCTGCACATAGTAGACATGGAAATTTGAAACAAAGTGAAAAAGACGCAGGAAATCCCACCCTACTAACCTGCAAAATTTCATTTCGCTACCTTGAAAAATTTCCGAGTTGTCGATCTTTTTCCAAAGGGTATATTAGTCGAAAGTCTGCGTTGATATCTCGGGAACCGGTCCATGTATTTGAATGAATTTTTCTTCACATGAAAGGTCTTGAATTCTACTTTTATACGCATCGCACTTTTCAAGTAAAAATCAACTACAAATATTCGTAACGACAGACTTTTTGTATAACGCCCACTTTGGCCAAATGACAGGTGGCCGAGGCAAGATTTTAATTTAAGCTTATTCTCGAAGATGTCGCCGATCGGCCTGCCAAGTTTCGTCCAATTATCTTAAAAAACATGCGAGTTATGAAGCAAACGCCAAAAGCATTTTTTGACTGAAAAATTTCTAAATCTGAAAAATAAAAACCGTTTTTTTTGTGAAACACCAGATCAACAGAAGCTGGTAGCAAGTAAATTTCGTGAAAAACTTTTCTTGGGAACGTTATAACTCGGTAACCGTTGGACCGATTTCAATGAAACTTTCACCATATGATCGAGTGAAAGTCAGGCTACACGATGGGCTGCCGTTGGCCCGCCGGGTGGCGCCCCATGTTAGTTAGAAAATGCTTTTAATAATACTTACCGTCATATCTCTGCACATAGTAGACATGGAAATTTGAAACAAAGTGAAAAAGACGCAGGAAATCCCACCCTACTAACCTGCAAAATTTCATTTCGCTACCTTGAAAAATTTCCGAGTTGTCGATCTTTTTCCAAAGGGTATATTAGTCGAAAGTCTGCGTTGATATCTCGGGAACCGGTCCATGTATTTGAATGAATTTTTCTTCACATGAAAGGTCTTGAATTCTACTTTTATACGCATCGCACTTTTCAAGTAAAAATCAACTACAAATATTCGTAACGACAGACTTTTTGTATAACGCCCACTTTGGCCAAATGACAGGTGGGCGAGGCAAGATTTTAATTTAAGCTTATTCTCGAAGATGTCGCCGATCGGCCTGCCAAGTTTCGTCCAATTATCTTAAAAAACATGCGAGTTATGAAGCAAACGCCAAAAGCATTTTTTGACTGAAAAATTTCTAAATCTGAAAAATAAAAACCGTTTTTTTTGTGAAACACCAGGTCAACAGAAGCTGGTAGCAAGTAAATTTCGTGAAAAACTTTTCTTGGGAACGTTATAACTCGGTAACCGTTGGACCGATTTCAATGAAACTTTCACCATATGATCGAGTGAAAGTCAGGCTACACGATGGGCTGCCGTTGGCCCGCCGGGTGGCGCCCCATGTTAGTTATAAAATGATTTTAATAATACTTACCGTCATATCTCTGCACATAGTAGACATGGAAATTTGAAACAAAGTGAAAAAGACGCAGGAAATCCCACCCTACTAACCTGCAAAATTTCATTTCGCTACCTTGAAAAATTTCCGAGTTGTCGATCTTTTTCCAAAGGGTATATTAGTCGAAAGTCTGCGTTGATATCTCGGGAACCGGTCCATGTATTTGAATGAATTTTTCTTCACATGAAAGGTCTTGAATTCTACTTTTATACGCATCGCACTTTTCAAGTAAAAATCAACTACAAATATTCGTAACGACAGACTTTTTGTATAACGCCCACTTTGGCCAAATGACAGGTGGGCGAGGCAAGATTTTAATTTAAGCTTATTCTCGAAGATGTCGCCGATCGGCCTACCAAGTTTCGTCCAATTATCTTAAAAAACATGCGAGTTATGAAGCAAACGCCAAAAGCATTTTTTGACTGAAAAATTTCTAAATCTGAAAAATAAAAACCGTTTTTTTTGTGAAACACCAGGTCAACAGAAGCTGGTAGCAAGTAAATTTCGTGAAAAACTTTTCTTGGGAACGTTATAACTCGGTAACCGTTGGACCGATTTCAATGAAACTTTCACCATATGATCGAGTGAAAGTCAGGCTACACGATGGGCTGCCGTTGGCCCGCCGGGTGGCGCCCCATGTTAGTTATAAAATGATTTTAATAATACTTACCGTCATATCTCTGCACATAGTAGACATGGAAATTTGAAACAAAGTGAAAAAGACGCAGGAAATCCCACCCTACTAACCTGCAAAATTTCATTTCGCTACCTTGAAAAATTTCCGAGTTGTCGATCTTTTTCCAAAGGGTATATTAGTCGAAAGTCTGCGTTGATATCTCGGGAACCGGTCCATGTATTTGAATGAATTTTTCTTCACATGAAAGGTCTTGAATTCTACTTTTATACGCATCGCACTTTTCAAGTAAAAATCAACTACAAATATTCGTAACGACAGACTTTTTGTATAACGCCCACTTTGGCCAAATGACAGGTGGGCGAGGCAAGATTTTAATTTAAGCTTATTCTCGAAGATGTCGCCGATCGGCCTGCCAAGTTTCGTCCAATTATCTTAAAAAACATGCGAGTTATGAAGCAAACGCCAAAAGCATTTTTTGACTGAAAAATTTCTAAATCTGAAAAATAAAAACCGTTTTTTTTGTGAAACACCAGGTCAACAGAAGCTGGTAGCAAGTAAATTTCGTGAAAAACTTTTCTTGGGAACGTTATAACTCGGTAACCGTTGGACCGATTTCAATGAAACTTTCACCATATGATCGAGTGAAAGTCAGGCTACACGATGGGCTGCCGTTGGCCCGCCGGGTGGCGCCCCATGTTAGTTATAAAATGATTTTAATAATACTTACCGTCATATCTCTGCACATAGTAGACATGGAAATTTGAAACAAAGTGAAAAAGACGCAGGAAATCCCACCCTACTAACCTGCAAAATTTCATTTCGCTACCTTGAAAAATTTCCGAGTTGTCGATCTTTTTCCAAAGGGTATATTAGTCGAAAGTCTGCGTTGATATCTCGGGAACCGGTCCATGTATTTGAATGAATTTTTCTTCACATGAAAGGTCTTGAATTCTACTTTTATACGCATCGCACTTTTCAAGTAAAAATCAACTACAAATATTCGTAACGACAGACTTTTTGTATAACGCCCACTTTGGCCAAATGACAGGTGGGCGAGGCAAGATTTTAATTTAAGCTTATTCTCGAAGATGTCGCCGATCGGCCTGCCAAGTTTCGTCCAATTATCTTAAAAAACATGCGAGTTATGAAGCAAACGCCAAAAGCATTTTTTGACTGAAAAATTTCTAAATCTGAAAAATAAAAACCGTTTTTTTTGTGAAACACCAGGTCAACAGAAGCTGGTAGCAAGTAAATTTCGTGAAAAACTTTTCTTGGGAACGTTATAACTCGGTAACCGTTGGACCGATTTCAATGAAACTTTCACCATATGATCGAGTGAAAGTCAGGCTACACGATGGGCTGCCGTTGGCCCGCCGGGTGGCGCCCCATGTTAGTTAGAAAATGCTTTTAATAATACTTACCGTCATATCTCTGCACATAGTAGACATGGAAATTTGAAACAAAGTGAAAAAGACGCAGGAAATCCCACCCTACTAACCTGCAAAATTTCATTTCGCTACCTTGAAAAATTTCCGAGTTGTCGATCTTTTTCCAAAGGGTATATTAGTCGAAAGTCTGCGTTGATATCTCGGGAACCGGTCCATGTATTTGAATGAATTTTTCTTCACATGAAAGGTCTTGAATTCTACTTTTATACGCATCGCACTTTTCAAGTAAAAATCAACTACAAATATTCGTAACGACAGACTTTTTGTATAACGCCCACTTTGGCCAAATGACAGGTGGGCGAGGCAAGATTTTAATTTATGCTTATTCTCGAAGATGTCGCCGATCGGCCTGCCAAGTTTCGTCCAATTATCTTAAAAAACATGCGAGTTATGAAGCAAACGCCAAAAGCATTTTTTGACTGAAAAATTTCTAAATCTGAAAAATAAAAACCGTTTTTTTTTGTGAAACACCAGGTCAACAGAAGCTGGTAGCAAGTAAATTTCGTGAAAAACTTTTCTTGGGAACGTTATAACTCGGTAACCGTTGGACCGATTTCAATGAAACTTTCACCATATGATCGAGTGAAAGTCAGGCTACACGATGGGCTGCCGTTGGCCCGCCGGGTGGCGCCCCATGTTAGTTATAAAATGATTTTAATAATACTTACCGTCATATCTCTGCACATAGTAGACATGGAAATTTGAAACAAAGTGAAAAAGACGCAGGAAATCCCACCCTACTAACCTGCAAAATTTCATTTCGCTACCTTGAAAAATTTCCGAGTTGTCGATCTTTTTCCAAAGGGTATATTAGTCGAAAGTCTGCGTTGATATCTCGGGAACCGGTCCATGTATTTGAATGAATTTTTCTTCACATGAAAGGTCTTGAATTCTACTTTTATACGCATCGCACTTTTCAAGTAAAAATCAACTACAAATATTCGTAACGACAGACTTTTTGTATAACGCCCACTTTGGCCAAATGACTGGTGGGCGAGGCAAGATTTTAATTTAAGCTTATTCTCGAAGATGTCGCCGATCGGCCTGCCAAGTTTCGTCCAATTA
Source organism: Dexiosoma caninum (assembly GCA_963924685.1). NCBI lineage: Eukaryota > Metazoa > Arthropoda > Insecta > Diptera > Tachinidae > Dexiosoma > Dexiosoma caninum. Next base: position 93,183,908 of record OZ004725.1, read on the forward strand.
TCTTAAAAAACATGCGAGTTATGAAGCAAACGCCAAAAGCATTTTTTGACTGAAAAATTTCTAAATCTGAAAAATAAAAACCGTTTTTTTTTGTGAAACACCAGGTCAACAGAAGCTGGTAGCAAGTAAATTTCGTGAAAAACTTTTCTTGGGAACGTTATAACTCGGTAACCGTTGGACCGATTTCAATGAAACTTTCACCATATGATCGAGTGAAAGTCAGGCTACACGATGGGCTGCCGTTGGCCCGCCGGGTGGCGCCCCATGTTAGTTAGAAAATGCTTTTAATAATACTTACCGTCATATCTCTGCACATAGTAGACATGGAAATTTGAAACAAAGTGAAAAAGACGCAGGAAATCCCACCCTACTAACCTGCAAAATTTCATTTCGCTACCTTGAAAAATTTCCGAGTTGTCGATCTTTTTCCAAAGGGTATATTAGTCGAAAGTCTGCGTTGATATCTCGGGAACCGGTCCATGTATTTGAATGAATTTTTCTTCACATGAAAGGTCTTGAATTCTACTTTTATACGCATCGCACTTTTCAAGTAAAAATCAACTACAAATATTCGTAACGACAGACTTTTTGTATAACGCCCACTTTGGCCAAATGACAGGTGGGCGAGGCAAGATTTTAATTTAAGCTTATTCTCGAAGATGTCGCCGATCGGCCTGCCAAGTTTCGTCCAATTATCTTAAAAAACATGCGAGTTATGAAGCAAACGCCAAAAGCATTTTTTGACTGAAAAATTTCTAAATCTGAAAAATAAAAACCGTTTTTTTTGTGAAACACCAGATCAACAGAAGCTGGTAGCAAGTAAATTTCGTGAAAAACTTTTCTTGGGAACGTTATAACTCGGTAACCGTTGGACCGATTTCAATGAAACTTTCACCATATGATCGAGTGAAAGTCAGGCTACACGATGGGCTGCCGTTGGCCCGCCGGGTGGCGCCCCATGTTAGTTAGAAAATGCTTTTAATAATACTTACCGTCATATCTCTGCACATAGTAGACATGGAAATTTGAAACAAAGTGAAAAAGACGCAGGAAATCCCACCCTACTAACCTGCAAAATTTCATTTCGCTACCTTGAAAAATTTCCGAGTTGTCGATCTTTTTCCAAAGGGTATATTAGTCGAAAGTCTGCGTTGATATCTCGGGAACCGGTCCATGTATTTGAATGAATTTTTCTTCACATGAAAGGTCTTGAATTCTACTTTTATACGCATCGCACTTTTCAAGTAAAAATCAACTACAAATATTCGTAACGACAGACTTTTTGTATAACGCCCACTTTGGCCAAATGACAGGTGGGCGAGGCAAGATTTTAATTTATGCTTATTCTCGAAGATGTCGCCGATCGGCCTGCCAAGTTTCGTCCAATTATCTTAAAAAACATGCGAGTTATGAAGCAAACGCCAAAAGCATTTTTTGACTGAAAAATTTCTAAATCTGAAAAATAAAAACCGTTTTTTTTGTGAAACACCAGGTCAACAGAAGCTGGTAGCAAGTAAATTTCGTGAAAAACTTTTCTTGGGAACGTTATAACTCGGTAACCGTTGGACCGATTTCAATGAAACTTTCACCATATGATCGACTGAAAGTCAGGCTACACGATGGGCTGCCGTTGGCCCGCCGGGTGGCGCCCCATGTTAGTTAGAAAATGCTTTTAATAATACTTACCGTCATATCTCTGCACATAGTAGACATGGAAATTTGAAACAAAGTGAAAAAGACGCAGGAAATCCCACCCTACTAACCTGCAAAATTTCATTTCGCTACCTTGAAAAATTTCCGAGTTGTCGATCTTTTTCCAAAGGGTATATTAGTCGAAAGTCTGCGTTGATATCTCGGGAACCGGTCCATGTATTTGAATGAATTTTTCTTCACATGAAAGGTCTTGAATTCTACTTTTATACGCATCGCACTTTTCAAGTAAAAATCAACTACAAATATTCGTAACGACAGACTTTTTGTATAACGCCCACTTTGGCCAAATGACAGGTGGGCGAGGCAAGATTTTAATTTAAGCTTATTCTCGAAGATGTCGCCGATCGGCCTACCAAGTTTCGTCCAATTATCTTAAAAAACATGCGAGTTATGAAGCAAACGCCAAAAGCATTTTTTGACTGAAAAATTTCTAAATCTGAAAAATAAAAACCGTTTTTTTTGTGAAACACCAGGTCAACAGAAGCTGGTAGCAAGTAAATTTCGTGAAAAACTTTTCTTGGGAACGTTATAACTCGGTAACCGTTGGACCGATTTCAATGAAACTTTCACCATATGATCGAGTGAAAGTCAGGCTACACGATGGGCTGCCGTTGGCCCGCCGGGTGGCGCCCCATGTTAGTTATAAAATGATTTTAATAATACTTACCGTCATATCTCTGCACATAGTAGACATGGAAATTTGAAACAAAGTGAAAAAGACGCAGGAAATCCCACCCTACTAACCTGCAAAATTTCATTTCGCTACCTTGAAAAATTTCCGAGTTGTCGATCTTTTTCCAAAGGGTATATTAGTCGAAAGTCTGCGTTGATATCTCGGGAACCGGTCCATGTATTTGAATGAATTTTTCTTCACATGAAAGGTCTTGAATTCTACTTTTATACGCATCGCACTTTTCAAGTAAAAATCAACTACAAATATTCGTAACGACAGACTTTTTGTATAACGCCCACTTTGGCCAAATGACAGGTGGGCGAGGCAAGATTTTAATTTAAGCTTATTCTCGAAGATGTCGCCGATCGGCCTGCCAAGTTTCGTCCAATTATCTTAAAAAACATGCGAGTTATGAAGCAAACGCCAAAAGCATTTTTTGACTGAAAAATTTCTAAATCTGAAAAATAAAAACCGTTTTTTTTGTGAAACACCAGGTCAACAGAAGCTGGTAGCAAGTAAATTTCGTGAAAAACTTTTCTTGGGAACGTTATAACTCGGTAACCGTTGGACCGATTTCAATGAAACTTTCACCATATGATCGAGTGAAAGTCAGGCTACACGATGGGCTGCCGTTGGCCCGCCGGGTGGCGCCCCATGTTAGTTATAAAATGATTTTAATAATACTTACCGTCATATCTCTGCACATAGTAGACATGGAAATTTGAAACAAAGTGAAAAAGACGCAGGAAATCCCACCCTACTAACCTGCAAAATTTCATTTCGCTACCTTGAAAAATTTCCGAGTTGTCGATCTTTTTCCAAAGGGTATATTAGTCGAAAGTCTGCGTTGATATCTCGGGAACCGGTCCATGTATTTGAATGAATTTTTCTTCACATGAAAGGTCTTGAATTCTACTTTTATACGCATCGCACTTTTCAAGTAAAAATCAACTACAAATATTCGTAACGACAGACTTTTTGTATAACGCCCACTTTGGCCAAATGACTGGTGGGCGAGGCAAGATTTTAATTTAAGCTTATTCTCGAAGATGTCGCCGATCGGCCTGCCAAGTTTCGTCCAATTATCTTAAAAAACATGCGAGTTATGAAGCAAACGCCAAAAGCATTTTTTGACTGAAAAATTTCTAAATCTGAAAAATAAAAACCGTTTTTTTTTGTGAAACACCAGGTCAACAGAAGCTGGTAGCAAGTAAATTTCGTGAAAAACTTTTCTTGGGAACGTTATAACTCGGTAACCGTTGGACCGATTTCAATGAAACTTTCACCATATGATCGAGTGAAAGTCAGGCTACACGATGGGCTGCAGTTGGCCCGCCGGGTGGCGCCCCATGTTAGTTAGAAAATGCTTTTAATAATACTTACCGTCATATCTCTGCACATAGTAGACATGGAAATTTGAAACAAAGTGAAAAAGACGCAGGAAATCCCACCCTACTAACCTGCAAAATTTCATTTCGCTACCTTGAAAAATTTCCGAGTTGTCGATCTTTTTCCAAAGGGTATATTAGTCGAAAGTCTGCGTTGATATCTCGGGAACCGGTCCATGTATTTGAATGAATTTTTCTTCACATGAAAGGTCTTGAATTCTACTTTTATACGCATCGCACTTTTCAAGTAAAAATCAACTACAAATATTCGTAACGACAGACTTTTTGTATAACGCCCACTTTGGCCAAATGACAGGTGGGCGAGGCAAGATTTTAATTTAAGCTTATTCTCGAAGATGTCGCCGATCGGCCTACCAAGTTTCGTCCAATTATCTTAAAAAACATGCGAGTTATGAAGCAAACGCCAAAAGCATTTTTTGACTGAAAAATTTCTAAATCTGAAAAATAAAAACCGTTTTTTTTGTGAAACACCAGGTCAACAGAAGCTGGTAGCAAGTAAATTTCGTGAAAAACTTTTCTTGGGAACGTTATAACTCGGTAACCGTTGGACCGATTTCAATGAAACTTTCACCATATGATCGAGTGAAAGTCAGGCTACACGATGGGCTGCCGTTGGCCCGCCGGGTGGCGCCCCATGTTAGTTATAAAATGATTTTAATAATACTTACCGTCATATCTCTGCACATAGTAGACATGGAAATTTGAAACAAAGTGAAAAAGACGCAGGAAATCCCACCCTACTAACCTGCAAAATTTCATTTCGCTACCTTGAAAAATTTCCGAGTTGTCGATCTTTTTCCAAAGGGTATATTAGTCGAAAGTCTGCGTTGATATCTCGGGAACCGGTCCATGTATTTGAATGAATTTTTCTTCACATGAAAGGTCTTGAATTCTACTTTTATACGCATCGCACTTTTCAAGTAAAAATCAACTACAAATATTCGTAACGACAGACTTTTTGTATAACGCCCACTTTGGCCAAATGACAGGTGGGCGAGGCAAGATTTTAATTTAAGCTTATTCTCGAAGATGTCGCCGATCGGCCTGCCAAGTTTCGTCCAATTATCTTAAAAAACATGCGAGTTATGAAGCAAACGCCAAAAGCATTTTTTGACTGAAAAATTTCTAAATCTGAAAAATAAAAACCGTTTTTTTTGTGAAACACCAGGTCAACAGAAGCTGGTAGCAAGTAAATTTCGTGAAAAACTTTTCTTGGGAACGTTATAACTCGGTAACCGTTGGACCGATTTCAATGAAACTTTCACCATATGATCGAGTGAAAGTCAGGCTACACGATGGGCTGCCGTTGGCCCGCCGGGTGGCGCCCCATGTTAGTTATAAAATGATTTTAATAATACTTACCGTCATATCTCTGCACATAGTAGACATGGAAATTTGAAACAAAGTGAAAAAGACGCAGGAAATCCCACCCTACTAACCTGCAAAATTTCATTTCGCTACCTTGAAAAATTTCCGAGTTGTCGATCTTTTTCCAAAGGGTATATTAGTCGAAAGTCTGCGTTGATATCTCGGGAACCGGTCCATGTATTTGAATGAATTTTTCTTCACATGAAAGGTCTTGAATTCTACTTTTATACGCATCGCACTTTTCAAGTAAAAATCAACTACAAATATTCGTAACGACAGACTTTTTGTATAACGCCCACTTTGGCCAAATGACTGGTGGGCGAGGCAAGATTTTAATTTAAGCTTATTCTCGAAGATGTCGCCGATCGGCCTGCCAAGTTTCGTCCAATTATCTTAAAAAACATGCGAGTTATGAAGCAAACGCCAAAAGCATTTTTTGACTGAAAAATTTCTAAATCTGAAAAATAAAAACCGTTTTTTTTTGTGAAACACCAGGTCAACAGAAGCTGGTAGCAAGTAAATTTCGTGAAAAACTTTTCTTGGGAACGTTATAACTCGGTAACCGTTGGACCGATTTCAATGAAACTTTCACCATATGATCGAGTGAAAGTCAGGCTACACGATGGGCTGCAGTTGGCCCGCCGGGTGGCGCCCCATGTTAGTTAGAAAATGCTTTTAATAATACTTACCGTCATATCTCTGCACATAGTAGACATGGAAATTTGAAACAAAGTGAAAAAGACGCAGGAAATCCCACCCTACTAACCTGCAAAATTTCATTTCGCTACCTTGAAAAATTTCCGAGTTGTCGATCTTTTTCCAAAGGGTATATTAGTCGAAAGTCTGCGTTGATATCTCGGGAACCGGTCCATGTATTTGAATGAATTTTTCTTCACATGAAAGGCCTTGAATTCTACTTTTATACGCATCGCACTTTTCAAGTAAAAATCAACTACAAATATTCGTAACGACAGACTTTTTGTATAACGCCCACTTTGGCCAAATGACTGGTGGGCGAGGCAAGATTTTAATTTAAGCTTATTCTCGAAGATGTCGCCGATCGGCCTGCCAAGTTTCGTCCAATTATCTTAAAAAACATGCGAGTTATGAAGCAAACGCCAAAAGCATTTTTTGACTGAAAAATTTCTAAATCTGAAAAATAAAAACCGTTTTTTTTGTGAAACACCAGGTCAACAGAAGCTGGTAGCAAGTAAATTTCGTGAAAAACTTTTCTTGGGAACGTTATAACTCGGTAACCGTTGGACCGATTTCAATGAAACTTTCACCATATGATCGAGTGAAAGTCAGGCTACACGATGGGCTGCCGTTGGCCCGCCGGGTGGCGCCCCATGTTAGTTATAAAATGATTTTAATAATACTTACCGTCATATCTCTGCACATAGTAGACATGGAAATTTGAAACAAAGTGAAAAAGACGCAGGAAATCCCACCCTACTAACCTGCAAAATTTCATTTCGCTACCTTGAAAAATTTCCGAGTTGTCGATCTTTTTCCAAAGGGTATATTAGTCGAAAGTCTGCGTTGATATCTCGGGAACCGGTCCATGTATTTGAATGAATTTTTCTTCACATGAAAGGTCTTGAATTCTACTTTTATACGCATCGCACTTTTCAAGTAAAAATCAACTACAAATATTCGTAACGACAGACTTTTTGTATAACGCCCACTTTGGCCAAATGACAGGTGGGCGAGGCAAGATTTTAATTTATGCTTATTCTCGAAGATGTCGCCGATCGGCCTGCCAAGTTTCGTCCAATTATCTTAAAAAACATGCGAGTTATGAAGCAAACGCCAAAAGCATTTTTTGACTGAAAAATTTCTAAATCTGAAAAATAAAAACCGTTTTTTTTGTGAAACACCAGGTCAACAGAAGCTGGTAGCAAGTAAATTTCGTGAAAAACTTTTCTTGGGAACGTTATAACTCGGTAACCGTTGGACCGATTTCAATGAAACTTTCACCATATGATCGAGTGAAAGTCAGGCTACACGATGGGCTGCCGTTGGCCCGCCGGGTGGCGCCCCATGTTAGTTAGAAAATGCTTTTAATAATACTTACCGTCATATCTCTGCACATAGTAGACATGGAAATTTGAAACAAAGTGAAAAAGACGCAGGAAATCCCACCCTACTAACCTGCAAAATTTCATTTCGCTACCTTGAAAAATTTCCGAGTTGTCGATCTTTTTCCAAAGGGTATATTAGTCGAAAGTCTGCGTTGATATCTCGGGAACCGGTCCATGTATTTGAATGAATTTTTCTTCACATGAAAGGTCTTGAATTCTACTTTTATACGCATCGCACTTTTCAAGTAAAAATCAACTACAAATATTCGTAACGACAGACTTTTTGTATAACGCCCACTTTGGCCAAATGACAGGTGGGCGAGGCAAGATTTTAATTTATGCTTATTCTCGAAGATGTCGCCGATCGGCCTGCCAAGTTTCGTCCAATTATCTTAAAAAACATGCGAGTTATGAAGCAAACGCCAAAAGCATTTTTTGACTGAAAAATTTCTAAATCTGAAAAATAAAAACCGTTTTTTTTGTGAAACACCAGGTCAACAGAAGCTGGTAGCAAGTAAATTTCGTGAAAAACTTTTCTTGGGAACGTTATAACTCGGTAACCGTTGGACCGATTTCAATGAAACTTTCACCATATGATCGACTGAAAGTCAGGCTACACGATGGGCTGCCGTTGGCCCGCGGGGTGGCGCCCCATGTTAGTTAGAAAATGCTTTTAATAATACTTACCGTCATATCTCTGCACATAGTAGACATGGAAATTTGAAACAAAGTGAAAAAGACGCAGGAAATCCCACCCTACTAACCTGCAAAATTTAATTTCGCTACCTTGAAAAATTTCCGAGTTGTCGATCTTTTTCCAAAGGGTATATTAGTCGAAAGTCTGCGTTGATATCTCGGGAACCGGTCCATGTATTTGAATGAATTTTTCTTCACATGAAAGGTCTTGAATTCTACTTTTATACGCATCGCACTTTTCAAGTAAAAATCAACTACAAATATTCGTAACGACAGACTTTTTGTATAACGCCCACTTTGGCCAAATGACAGGTGGGCGAGGCAAGATTTTAATTTAAGCTTATTCTCGAAGATGTCGCCGATCGGCCTACCAAGTTTCGTCCAATTATCTTAAAAAACATGCGAGTTATGAAGCAAACGCCAAAAGCATTTTTTGACTGAAAAATTTCTAAATCTGAAAAATAAAAACCGTTTTTTTTGTGAAACACCAGGTCAACAGAAGCTGGTAGCAAGTAAATTTCGTGAAAAACTTTTCTTGGGAACGTTATAACTCGGTAACCGTTGGACCGATTTCAATGAAACTTTCACCATATGATCGAGTGAAAGTCAGGCTACACGATGGGCTGCCGTTGGCCCGCCGGGTGGCGCCCCATGTTAGTTATAAAATGATTTTAATAATACTTACCGTCATATCTCTGCACATAGTAGACATGGAAATTTGAAACAAAGTGAAAAAGACGCAGGAAATCCCACCCTACTAACCTGCAAAATTTCATTTCGCTACCTTGAAAAATTTCCGAGTTGTCGATCTTTTTCCAAAGGGTATATTAGTCGAAAGTCTGCGTTGATATCTCGGGAACCGGTCCATGTATTTGAATGAATTTTTCTTCACATGAAAGGTCTTGAATTCTACTTTTATACGCATCGCACTTTTCAAGTAAAAATCAACTACAAATATTCGTAACGACAGACTTTTTGTATAACGCCCACTTTGGCCAAATGACAGGTGGGCGAGGCAAGATTTTAATTTAAGCTTATTCTCGAAGATGTCGCCGATCGGCCTGCCAAGTTTCGTCCAATTATCTTAAAAAACATGCGAGTTATGAAGCAAACGCCAAAAGCATTTTTTGACTGAAAAATTTCTAAATCTGAAAAATAAAAACCGTTTTTTTTGTGAAACACCAGGTCAACAGAAGCTGGTAGCAAGTAAATTTCGTGAAAAACTTTTCTTGGGAACGTTATAACTCGGTAACCGTTGGACCGATTTCAATGAAACTTTCACCATATGATCGAGTGAAAGTCAGGCTACACGATGGGCTGCCGTTGGCCCGCCGGGTGGCGCCCCATGTTAGTTATAAAATGATTTTAATAATACTTACCGTCATATCTCTGCACATAGTAGACATGGAAATTTGAAACAAAGTGAAAAAGACGCAGGAAATCCCACCCTACTAACCTGCAAAATTTCATTTCGCTACCTTGAAAAATTTCCGAGTTGTCGATCTTTTTCCAAAGGGTATATTAGTCGAAAGTCTGCGTTGATATCTCGGGAACCGGTCCATGTATTTGAATGAATTTTTCTTCACATGAAAGGTCTTGAATTCTACTTTTATACGCATCGCACTTTTCAAGTAAAAATCAACTACAAATATTCGTAACGACAGACTTTTTGTATAACGCCCACTTTGGCCAAATGACTGGTGGGCGAGGCAAGATTTTAATTTAAGCTTATTCTCGAAGATGTCGCCGATCGGCCTGCCAAGTTTCGTCCAATTATCTTAAAAAACATGCGAGTTATGAAGCAAACGCCAAAAGCATTTTTTGACTGAAAAATTTCTAAATCTGAAAAATAAAAACCGTTTTTTTTTGTGAAACACCAGGTCAACAGAAGCTGGTAGCAAGTAAATTTCGTGAAAAACTTTTCTTGGGAACGTTATAACTCGGTAACCGTTGGACCGATTTCAATGAAACTTTCACCATATGATCGAGTGAAAGTCAGGCTACACGATGGGCTGCCGTTGGCCCGCCGGGTGGCGCCCCATGTTAGTTAGAAAATGCTTTTAATAATACTTACCGTCATATCTCTGCACATAGTAGACATGGAAATTTGAAACAAAGTGAAAAAGACGCAGGAAATCCCACCCTACTAACCTTCAAAATTTCATTTCGCTACCTTGAAAAATTTCCGAGTTGTCGATCTTTTTCCAAAGGGTATATTAGTCGAAAGTCTGCGTTGATATCTCGGGAACCGGTCCATGTATTTGAATGAATTTTTCTTCACATGAAAGGTCTTGAATTCTACTTTTATACGCATCGCACTTTTCAAGTAAAAATCAACTACAAATATTCGTAACGACAGACTTTTTGTATAACGCCCACTTTGGCCAAATGACAGGTGGGCGAGGCAAGATTTTAATTTATGCTTATTCTCGAAGATGTCGCCGATCGGCCTGCCAAGTTTCGTCCAATTATCTTAAAAAACATGCGAGTTATGAAGCAAACGCCAAAAGCATTTTTTGACTGAAAAATTTCTAAATCTGAAAAATAAAAACCGTTTTTTTTGTGAAACACCAGGTCAACAGAAGCTGGTAGCAAGTAAATTTCGTGAAAAACTTTTCTTGGGAACGTTATAACTCGGTAACCGTTGGACCGATTTCAATGAAACTTTCACCATATGATCGACTGAAAGTCAGGCTACACGATGGGCTGCCGTTGGCCCGCGGGGTGGCGCCCCATGTTAGTTAGAAAATGCTTTTAATAATACTTACCGTCATATCTCTGCACATAGTAGACATGGAAATTTGAAACAAAGTGAAAAAGACGCAGGAAATCCCACCCTACTAACCTGCAAAATTTAATTTCGCTACCTTGAAAAATTTCCGAGTTGTCGATCTTTTTCCAAAGGGTATATTAGTCGAAAGTCTGCGTTGATATCTCGGGAACCGGTCCATGTATTTGAATGAATTTTTCTTCACATGAAAGGTCTTGAATTCTACTTTTATACGCATCGCACTTTTCAAGTAAAAATCAACTACAAATATTCGTAACGACAGACTTTTTGTATAACGCCCACTTTGGCCAAATGACAGGTGGGCGAGGCAAGATTTTAATTTAAGCTTATTCTCGAAGATGTCGCCGATCGGCCTACCAAGTTTCGTCCAATTATCTTAAAAAACATGCGAGTTATGAAGCAAACGCCAAAAGCATTTTTTGACTGAAAAATTTCTAAATCTGAAAAATAAAAACCGTTTTTTTTGTGAAACACCAGGTCAACAGAAGCTGGTAGCAAGTAAATTTCGTGAAAAACTTTTCTTGGGAACGTTATAACTCGGTAACCGTTGGACCGATTTCAATGAAACTTTCACCATATGATCGAGTGAAAGTCAGGCTACACGATGGGCTGCCGTTGGCCCGCCGGGTGGCGCCCCATGTTAGTTAGAAAATGCTTTTAATAATACTTACCGTCATATCTCTGCACATAGTAGACATGGAAATTTGAAACAAAGTGAAAAAGACGCAGGAAATCCCACCCTACTAACCTGCAAAATTTCATTTCGCTACCTTGAAAAATTTCCGAGTTGTCGATCTTTTTCCAAAGGGTATATTAGTCGAAAGTCTGCGTTGATATCTCGGGAACCGGTCCATGTATTTGAATGAATTTTTCTTCACATGAAAGGTCTTGAATTCTACTTTTATACGCATCGCACTTTTCAAGTAAAAATCAACTACAAATATTCGTAACGACAGACTTTTTGTATAACGCCCACTTTGGCCAAATGACAGGTGGGCGAGGCAAGATTTTAATTTAAGCTTATTCTCGAAGATGTCGCCGATCGGCCTGCCAAGTTTCGTCCAATTATCTTAAAAAACATGCGAGTTATGAAGCAAACGCCAAAAGCATTTTTTGACTGAAAAATTTCTAAATCTGAAAAATAAAGACCGTTTTTTTTGTGAAACACCAGGTCAACAGAAGCTGGTAGCAAGTAAATTTCGTGAAAAACTTTTCTTGGGAACGTTATAACTCGGTAACCGTTGGACCGATTTCAATGAAACTTTCACCATATGATCGAGTGAAAGTCAGGCTACACGATGGGCTGCCGTTGGCCCGCCGGGTGGCGCCCCATGTTAGTTAGAAAATGCTTTTAATAATACTTACCGTCATATCTCTGCACATAGTAGACATGGAAATTTGAAACAAAGTGAAAAAGACGCAGGAAATCCCACCCTACTAACCTGCAAAATTTCATTTCGCTACCTTGAAAAATTTCCGAGTTGTCGATCTTTTTCCAAAGGGTATATTAGTCGAAAGTCTGCGTTGATATCTCGGGAACCGGTCCATGTATTTGAATGAATTTTTCTTCACATGAAAGGTCTTGTATTCTACTTTTATACGCATCGCACTTTTCAAGTAAAAATCAACTACAAATATTCGTAACGACAGACTTTTTGTATAACGCCCACTTTGGCCAAATGACAGGTGGGCGAGGCAAGATTTTAATTTAAGCTTATTCTCGAAGATGTCGCCGATCGGCCTGCCAAGTTTCGTCCAATTATCTTAAAAAACATGCGAGTTATGAAGCAAACGCCAAAAGCATTTTTTGACTGAAAAATTTCTAAATCTGAAAAATAAAAACCGTTTTTTTTGTGAAACACCAGGTCAACAGAAGCTGGTAGCAAGTAAATTTCGTGAAAAACTTTTCTTGGGAACGTTATAACTCGGTAACCGTTGGACCGATTTCAATGAAACTTTCACCATATGATCGAGTGAAAGTCAGGCTACACGATGGGCTGCCGTTGGCCCGCCGGGTGGCGCCCCATGTTAGTTAGAAAATGCTTTTAATAATACTTACCGTCATATCTCTGCACATAGTAGACATGGAAATTTGAAACAAAGTGAAAAAGACGCAGGAAATCCCACCCTACTAACCTGCAAAATTTCATTTCGCTACCTTGAAAAATTTCCGAGTTGTCGATCTTTTTCCAAAGGGTATATTAGTCGAAAGTCTGCGTTGATATCTCGGGAACCGGTCCATGTATTTGAATGAATTTTTCTTCACATGAAAGGTCTTGAATTCTACTTTTATACGCATCGCACTTTTCAAGTAAAAATCAACTACAAATATTCGTAACGACAGACTTTTTGTATAACGCCCACTTTGGCCAAATGACAGGTGGGCGAGGCAAGATTTTAATTTAAGCTTATTCTCGAAGATGTCGCCGATCGGCCTGCCAAGTTTCGTCCAATTATCTTAAAAAACATGCGAGTTATGAAGCAAACGCCAAAAGCATTTTTTGACTGAAAAATTTCTAAATCTGAAAAATAAAAACCGTTTTTTTTGTGAAACACCAGGTCAACAGAAGCTGGTAGCAAGTAAATTTCGTGAAAAACTTTTCTTGGGAACGTTATAACTCGGTAACCGTTGGACCGATTTCAATGAAACTTTCACCATATGATCGAGTGAAAGTCAGGCTACACGATGGGCTGCCGTTGGCCCGCGGGGTGGCGCCCCATGTTAGTTAGAAAATGCTTTTAATAATACTTACCGTCATATCTCTGCACATAGTAGACATGGAAATTTGAAACAAAGTGAAAAAGACGCAGGAAATCCCACCCTACTAACCCGCAAAATTTCATTTCGCTACCTTGAAAAATTTCCGAGTTGTCGATCTTTTTCCAAAGGGTATATTAGTCGAAACTCTGCGTTGATATCTCGGGAACCGGTCCATGTATTTGAATGAATTTTTCTTCACATGAAAGGTCTTGAATTCTACTTTTATACGCATCGCACTTTTCAAGTAAAAATCAACTACAAATATTCGTAACGACAGACTTTTTGTATAACGCCCACTTTGGCCAAATGACAGGTGGGCGAGGCAAGATTTTAATTTATGCTTATTCTCGAAGATGTCGCCGATCGGCCTGCCAAGTTTCGTCCAATTATCTTAAAAAACATGCGAGTTATGAAGCAAACGCCAAAAGCATTTTTTGACTGAAAAATTTCTAAATCTGAAAAATAAAAACCGTTTTTTTTGTGAAACACCAGGTCAACAGAAGCTGGTAGCAAGTAAATTTCGTGAAAAACTTTTCTTGGGAACGTTATAACTCGGTAACCGTTGGACCGATTTCAATGAAACTTTCACCATATGATCGACTGAAAGTCAGGCTACACGATGGGCTGCCGTTGGCCCGCGTGGTGGCGCCCCATGTTAGTTAGAAAATGCTTTTAATAATACTTACCGTCATATCTCTGCACATAGTAGACATGGAAATTTGAAACAAAGTGAAAAAGACGCAGGAAATCCCACCCTACTAACCTGCAAAATTTAATTTCGCTACCTTGAAAAATTTCCGAGTTGTCGATCTTTTTCCAAAGGGTATATTAGTCGAAAGTCTGCGTTGATATCTCGGGAACCGGTCCATGTATTTGAATGAATTTTTCTTCACATGAAAGGTCTTGTATTCTACTTTTATACGCATCGCACTTTTCAAGTAAAAATCAACTACAAATATTCGTAACGACAGACTTTTTGTATAACGCCCACTTTGGCCAAATGACAGGTGGGCGAGGCAAGATTTTAATTTAAGCTTATTCTCGAAGATGTCGCCGATCGGCCTGCCAAGTTTCGTCCAATTATCTTAAAAAACATGCGAGTTATGAAGCAAACGCCAAAAGCATTTTTTGACTGAAAAATTTCTAAATCTGAAAAATAAAAACCGTTTTTTTTGTGAAACACCAGGTCAACAGAAGCTGGTAGCAAGTAAATTTCGTGAAAAACTTTTCTTGGGAACGTTATAACTCGGTAACCGTTGGACCGATTTCAATGAAACTTTCACCATATGATCGAGTGAAAGTCAGGCTACACGATGGGCTGCCGTTGGCCCGCCGGGTGGCGCCCCATGTTAGTTAGAAAATGCTTTTAATAATACTTACCGTCATATCTCTGCACATAGTAGACATGGAAATTTGAAACAAAGTGAAAAAGACGCAGGAAATCCCACCCTACTAACCTGCAAAATTTCATTTCGCTACCTTGAAAAATTTCCGAGTTGTCGATCTTTTTCCAAAGGGTATATTAGTCGAAAGTCTGCGTTGATATCTCGGGAACCGGTCCATGTATTTGAATGAATTTTTCTTCACATGAAAGGTCTTGAATTCTACTTTTATACGCATCGCACTTTTCAAGTAAAAATCAACTACAAATATTCGTAACGACAGACTTTTTGTATAACGCCCACTTTGGCCAAATGACAGGTGGGCGAGGCAAGATTTTAATTTAAGCTTATTCTCGAAGATGTCGCCGATCGGCCTGCCAAGTTTCGTCCAATTATCTTAAAAAACATGCGAGTTATGAAGCAAACGCCAAAAGCATTTTTTGACTGAAAAATTTCTAAATCTGAAAAATAAAAACCGTTTTTTTTGTGAAACACCAGGTCAACAGAAGCTGGTAGCAAGTAAATTTCGTCAAAAACTTTTCTTGGGAACGTTATAACTCGGTAACCGTTGGACCGATTTCAATGAAACTTTCACCATATGATCGAGTGAAAGTCAGGCTACACGATGGGCTGCCGTTGGCCCGCGGGGTGGCGCCCCATGTTAGTTAGAAAATGCTTTTAATAATACTTACCGTCATATCTCTGCACATAGTAGACATGGAAATTTGAAACAAAGTGAAAAAGACGCAGGAAATCCCACCCTACTAACCCGCAAAATTTCATTTCGCTACCTTGAAAAATTTCCGAGTTGTCGATCTTTTTCCAAAGGGTATATTAGTCGAAACTCTGCGTTGATATCTCGGGAACCGGTCCATGTATTTGAATGAATTTTTCTTCACATGAAAGGTCTTGAATTCTACTTTTATACGCATCGCACTTTTCAAGTAAAAATCAACTACAAATATTCGTAACGACAGACTTTTTGTATAACGCCCACTTTGGCCAAATGACAGGTGGGCGAGGCAAGATTTTAATTTATGCTTATTCTCGAAGATGTCGCCGATCGGCCTGCCAAGTTTCGTCCAATTATCTTAAAAAACATGCGAGTTATGAAGCAAACGCCAAAAGCATTTTTTGACTGAAAAATTTCTAAATCTGAAAAATAAAAACCGTTTTTTTTGTGAAACACCAGGTCAACAGAAGCTGGTAGCAAGTAAATTTCGTGAAAAACTTTTCTTGGGAACGTTATAACTCGGTAACCGTTGGACCGATTTCAATGAAACTTTCACCATATGATCGACTGAAAGTCAGGCTACACGATGGGCTGCCGTTGGCCCGCGTGGTGGCGCCCCATGTTAGTTAGAAAATGCTTTTAATAATACTTACCGTCATATCTCTGCACATAGTAGACATGGAAATTTGAAACAAAGTGAAAAAGACGCAGGAAATCCCACCCTACTAACCTGCAAAATTTAATTTCGCTACCTTGAAAAATTTCCGAGTTGTCGATCTTTTTCCAAAGGGTATATTAGTCGAAAGTCTGCGTTGATATCTCGGGAACCGGTCCATGTATTTGAATGAATTTTTCTTCACATGAAAGGTCTTGAATTCTACTTTTATACGCATCGCACTTTTCAAGTAAAAATCAACTACAAATATTCGTAACGACAGACTTTTTGTATAACGCCCACTTTGGCCAAATGACAGGTGGGCGAGGCAAGATTTTAATTTAAGCTTATTCTCGAAGATGTCGCCGATCGGCCTGCCAAGTTTCGTCCAATTATCTTAAAAAACATGCGAGTTATGAAGCAAACGCCAAAAGCATTTTTTGACTGAAAAATTTCTAAATCTGAAAAATAAAGACCGTTTTTTTTGTGAAACACCAGGTCAACAGAAGCTGGTAGCAAGTAAATTTCGTGAAAAACTTTTCTTGGGAACGTTATAACTCGGTAACCGTTGGACCGATTTCAATGAAACTTTCACCATATGATCGAGTGAAAGTCAGGCTACACGATGGGCTGCCGTTGGCCCGCCGGGTGGCGCCCCATGTTAGTTAGAAAATGCTTTTAATAATACTTACCGTCATATCTCTGCACATAGTAGACATGGAAATTTGAAACAAAGTGAAAAAGACGCAGGAAATCCCACCCTACTAACCTGCAAAATTTCATTTCGCTACCTTGAAAAATTTCCGAGTTGTCGATCTTTTTCCAAAGGGTATATTAGTCGAAAGTCTGCGTTGATATCTCGGGAACCGGTCCATGTATTTGAATGAATTTTTCTTCACATGAAAGGTCTTGAATTCTACTTTTATACGCATCGCACTTTTCAAGTAAAAATCAACTACAAATATTCGTAACGACAGACTTTTTGTATAACGCCCACTTTGGCCAAATGACAGGTGGGCGAGGCAAGATTTTAATTTAAGCTTATTCTCGAAGATGTCGCCGATCGGCCTGCCAAGTTTCGTCCAATTATCTTAAAAAACATGCGAGTTATGAAGCAAACGCCAAAAGCATTTTTGACTGAAAAATTTCTAAATCTGAAAAATAAAAACCGTTTTTTTTGTGAAACACCAGGTCAACAGAAGCTGGTAGCAAGTAAATTTCGTGAAAAACTTTTCTTGGGAACGTTATAACTCGGTAACCGTTGGACCGATTTCAATGAAACTTTCACCATATGATCGAGTGAAAGTCAGGCTACACGATGGGCTGCCGTTGGCCCGCCGGGTGGCGCCCCATGTTAGTTAGAAAATGCTTTTAATAATACTTACCGTCATATCTCTGCACATAGTAGACATGGAAATTTGAAACAAAGTGAAAAAGACGCAGGAAATCCCACCCTACTAACCTGCAAAATTTAATTTCGCTACCTTGAAAAATTTCCGAGTTGTCGATCTTTTTCCAAAGGGTATATTAGTCGAAAGTCTGCGTTGATATCTCGGGAACCGGTCCATGTATTTGAATGAATTTTTCTTCACATGAAAGGTCTTGAATTCTACTTTTATACGCATCGCACTTTTCAAGTAAAAATCAACTACAAATATTCGTAACGACAGACTTTTTGTATAACGCCCACTTTGGCCAAATGACAGGTGGGCGAGGCAAGATTTTAATTTATGCTTATTCTCGAAGATGTCGCCGATCGGCCTGCCAAGTTTCGTCCAATTATCTTAAAAAACATGCGAGTTATGAAGCAAACGCCAAAAGCATTTTTTGACTGAAAAATTTCTAAATCTGAAAAATAAAAACTGTTTTTTTTGTGAAACACCAGGTCAACAGAAGCTGGTAGCAAGTAAATTTCGTGAAAAACTTTTCTTGGGAACGTTATAACTCGGTAACCGTTGGACCGATTTCAATGAAACTTTCACCATATGATCGAGTGAAAGTCAGGCTACACGATGGGCTGCCGTTGGCCCGCCGGGTGGCGCCCCATGTTAGTTAGAAAATGCTTTTAATAATACTTACCGTCATATCTCTGCACATAGTAGACATGGAAATTTGAAACAAAATGAAAAAGACGCAGGAAATCCCACCCTACTAACCTGCAAAATTTCATTTCGCTACCTTGAAAAATTTCCGAGTTGTCGATCTTTTTCCAAAGGGTATATTAGTCGAAAGTCTGCGTTGATATCTCGGGAACCGGTCCATGTATTTGAATGAATT
Organism: Dexiosoma caninum; assembly: GCA_963924685.1. Taxonomy (NCBI): domain Eukaryota; kingdom Metazoa; phylum Arthropoda; class Insecta; order Diptera; family Tachinidae; genus Dexiosoma; species Dexiosoma caninum. The sequence continues at coordinate 93,202,450 of OZ004725.1, forward strand.
TTTCTTCACATGAAAGGTCTTGAATTCTACTTTTATACGCATCGCACTTTTCAAGTAAAAATCAACTACAAATATTCGTAACGACAGACTTTTTGTATAACGCCCACTTTGGCCAAATGACAGGTGGGCGAGGCAAGATTTTAATTTAAGCTTATTCTCGAAGATGTCGCCGATCGGCCTGCCAAGTTTCGTCCAATTATCTTAAAAAACATGCGAGTTATGAAGCAAACGCCAAAAGCATTTTTTGACTGAAAAATTTCTAAATCTGAAAAATAAAGACCGTTTTTTTTGTGAAACACCAGGTCAACAGAAGCTGGTAGCAAGTAAATTTCGTGAAAAACTTTTCTTGGGAACGTTATAACTCGGTAACCGTTGGACCGATTTCAATGAAACTTTCACCATATGATCGAGTGAAAGTCAGGCTACACGATGGGCTGCCGTTGGCCCGCCGGGTGGCGCCCCATGTTAGTTAGAAAATGCTTTTAATAATACTTACCGTCATATCTCTGCACATAGTAGACATGGAAATTTGAAACAAAGTGAAAAAGACGCAGGAAATCCCACCCTACTAACCTGCAAAATTTCATTTCGCTACCTTGAAAAATTTCCGAGTTGTCGATCTTTTTCCAAAGGGTATATTAGTCGAAAGTCTGCGTTGATATCTCGGGAACCGGTCCATGTATTTGAATGAATTTTTCTTCACATGAAAGGTCTTGAATTCTACTTTTATACGCATCGCACTTTTCAAGTAAAAATCAACTACAAATATTCGTAACGACAGACTTTTTGTATAACGCCCACTTTGGCCAAATGACAGGTGGGCGAGGCAAGATTTTAATTTAAGCTTATTCTCGAAGATGTCGCCGATCGGCCTGCCAAGTTTCGTCCAATTATCTTAAAAAACATGCGAGTTATGAAGCAAACGCCAAAAGCATTTTTTGACTGAAAAATTTCTAAATCTGAAAAATAAAAACCGTTTTTTTTGTGAAACACCAGGTCAACAGAAGCTGGTAGCAAGTAAATTTCGTGAAAAACTTTTCTTGGGAACGTTATAACTCGGTAACCGTTGGACCGATTTCAATGAAACTTTCACCATATGATCGAGTGAAAGTCAGGCTACACGATGGGCTGCCGTTGGCCCGCCGGGTGGCGCCCCATGTTAGTTAGAAAATGCTTTTAATAATACTTACCGTCATATCTCTGCACATAGTAGACATGGAAATTTGAAACAAAGTGAAAAAGACGCAGGAAATCCCACCCTACTAACCTGCAAAATTTCATTTCGCTACCTTGAAAAATTTCCGAGTTGTCGATCTTTTTCCAAAGGGTATATTAGTCGAAAGTCTGCGTTGATATCTCGGGAACCGGTCCATGTATTTGAATGAATTTTTCTTCACATGAAAGGTCTTGAATTCTACTTTTATACGCATCGCACTTTTCAAGTAAAAATCAACTACAAATATTCGTAACGACAGACTTTTTGTATAACGCCCACTTTGGCCAAATGACAGGTGGGCGAGGCAAGATTTTAATTTAAGCTTATTCTCGAAGATGTCGCCGATCGGCCTGCCAAGTTTCGTCCAATTATCTTAAAAAACATGCGAGTTATGAAGCAAACGCCAAAAGCATTTTTTGACTGAAAAATTTCTAAATCTGAAAAATAAAAACCGTTTTTTTTGTGAAACACCAGGTCAACAGAAGCTGGTAGCAAGTAAATTTCGTGAAAAACTTTTCTTGGGAACGTTATAACTCGGTAACCGTTGGACCGATTTCAATGAAACTTTCACCATATGATCGACTGAAAGTCAGGCTACACGATGGGCTGCCGTTGGCCCGCGGGGTGGCGCCCCATGTTAGTTAGAAAATGCTTTTAATAATACTTACCGTCATATCTCTGCACATAGTAGACATGGAAATTTGAAACAAAGTGAAAAAGACGCAGGAAATCCCACCCTACTAACCTGCAAAATTTAATTTCGCTACCTTGAAAAATTTCCGAGTTGTCGATCTTTTTCCAAAGGGTATATTAGTCGAAAGTCTGCGTTGATATCTCGGGAACCGGTCCATGTATTTGAATGAATTTTTCTTCACATGAAAGGTCTTGAATTCTACTTTTATACGCATCGCACTTTTCAAGTAAAAATCAACTACAAATATTCGTAACGACAGACTTTTTGTATAACGCCCACTTTGGCCAAATGACAGGTGGGCGAGGCAAGATTTTAATTTAAGCTTATTCTCGAAGATGTCGCCGATCGGCCTACCAAGTTTCGTCCAATTATCTTAAAAAACATGCGAGTTATGAAGCAAACGCCAAAAGCATTTTTTGACTGAAAAATTTCTAAATCTGAAAAATAAAAACCGTTTTTTTTGTGAAACACCAGGTCAACAGAAGCTGGTAGCAAGTAAATTTCGTGCAAAACTTTTCTTGGGAACGTTATAACTCGGTAACCGTTGGTCCGATTTCAATGAAACTTTCACCATATGATCGAGTGAAAGTCAGGCTACACGATGGGCTGCCGTTGGCCCGCCGGTTGGCGCCCCATGTTAGTTAGAAAATGCTTTTAATAATACTTACCGTCATATCTCTGCACATAGTAGACATGGAAATTTGAAACAAAGTGAAAAAGACGCAGGAAATCCCACCCTACTAACCTGCAAAATTTTATTTCGCTACCTTGAAAAATTTCCGAGTTGTCGATCTTTTTCCAAAGGGTATATTAGTCGAAAGTCTGCGTTGATATCTCGGGAACCGGTCCATGTATTTGAATGAATTTTTCTTCACATGAAAGGTCTCGAATTCTACTTTTATACGCATCGCACTTTTCAAGTAAAAATCAACTACAAATATTCGTAACGACAGACTTTTTGTATAACGCCCACTTTGGCCAAATGACAGGTGGGCGAGGCAAGATTTTAATTTAAGCTTATTCTCGAAGATGTCGCCGATCGGCCTGCCAAGTTTCGTCCAATTATCTTAAAAAACATGCGAGTTATGAAGCAAACGCCAAAAGCATTTTTTGACTGAAAAATTTCTAAATCTGAAAAATAAAAACCGTTTTTTTTGTGAAACACCAGGTCAACAGAAGCTGGTAGCAAGTAAATTTCGTGAAAAACTTTTCTTGGGAACGTTATAACTCGGTAACCGTTGGACCGATTTCAATGAAACTTTCACCATATGATCGAGTGAAAGTCAGGCTACACGATGGGCTGCCGTTGGCCCGCCGGGTGGCGCCCCATGTTAGTTAGAAAATGCTTTTAATAATACTTACCATCATATCTCTGCACATAGTAGACATGGAAATTTGAAACAAAGTGAAAAAGACGCAGGAAATCCCACCCTACTAACCTGCAAAATTTCATTTCGCTACCTTGAAAAATTTCCGAGTTGTCGATCTTTTTCCAAAGGGTTATTAGTCGAAAGTCTGCGTTGATATCTCGGGAACCGGTCCATGTATTTGAATGAATTTTTCTTCACATGAAAGGTCTTGAATTTTACTTTTATACGCATCGCACTTTTCAAGTAAAAATCAACTACAAATATTCCTAACGACAGACTTTTTGTATAACGCCCACTTTGGCCAAATGACAGGTGGGCGAGGCAAGATTTTAATTTAAGCTTATTCTCGAAGATGTCGCCGATCGGCCTGCCAAGTTTCGTCCAATTATCTTAAAAAACATGCGAGTTATGAAGCAAACGCCAAAAGCATTTTTTGACTGACCCCACTTCTCACCCCACTTCGGCCTTAACATTCAGTGAAGTCACTTTCATTACTGCCACCACTTCCAAGAACACATAGTTTTCAATCTTTGTAATCCTGTCACTTTAGAGCCACATACCTACAGTTCTAAAGTAGAAGTATATCCGGCCAGCATATGCAAGTAGCACTATATATCTGTAGAGCAATATGCATGCTGCCATTAAACATCAACTGCAATCACTATGCCACTGATCTGTTGAATGATAACAAAACTTATAAAAGTACTTAAGCGTACCGAAACCTTACGGCGTACCTCCTTTTTTATATAGAGAACTCTATTTCCGGTGTACCTTTGTCCTGCAGACACAGTCACTGTGTAACCCAAACCCATTATCGGCCACATTTCGAAGTTTTCAGGGGCAGCACGAAGACTGGTCGCAGATGTCTCGACTCAGAAGATGTAAAAGAACAATCAACTGTTAAATACCGTTGGGTAAGTTCGAATGCCATCTGCTACTCCTCTGAGAAAGGACTTACAATAAGAATAAGAAACTAATTAAACCCTTACAAAGGAGGACCTGTGTGCTATTTGTTGTTATACTACCAGTTGCAATTTCTCTGGTGAAGAAAGCATGATCTTTCAACTCAGCCTGTTTTTAGATATACTGCACCTATAACCAGTGAAACGTTCACTAGCCACTAACCTACATTTACAATATGTAAACTCAGCTCTTTGCTTTCTTATTTCAGATATTGATTTGTGACATATATAGTTATGTAGTAATGCCTAGAAAATGCGTTTTTCACGCATTTTTAAAGGGCAAAATATTTAATTATTTTGTTATGATAATTAATGGACAATATTTCACAAACAATTCGTTGGAAAATAGTATCAATTAAAAGTTAATCATAATTTGTAAAATAATTTTTTTTAATGCTGGGAATTCAATTGGGAGGAACGACGATTTTCGTCTAGATCAACTTATTATTTCGACGAAGCAATTATAGGCCTCATATTCCCATATTTCAATCTTTCTTTCAATATTTTGTAATCTTTCGATATCAGGTTGTATAGGCGTTCATATTTTTTCATTTCTTCAATTATTAATTCACTTGTATCCTTCTCATTTAATTTGTTATTAAATTTTAGTTTTCATATAAAAGTGGATAGTGTTGCATGTAAAAAAGAATTACTTGAAAAAAGATATTTAGAAAGCAATCTTATTTAAAAAAAAATTGCACATATCAAACTTAACTGTATTATTTTAAAAATTAAACAATTAATAAAATTATCTTTAATTACTAATATATTTTAAAACTGAAATGATACACCGTAACTCTGCAGTAATTTTTTCGTCGTTCGTCGCCATGTAAAATAAAAATAAATCGATCGCAGTGTTCGTTACGCACTACAAATTTCGTTCGACGACGGTGTTGTGTTACTTTTCAAATGCACAAATGTGATTTATTTCTGATGACAAAAATTCGCAACGAAAAATTCGTCGTTCGACCCAATTGTGCTCCAAGCGTAAATTTTAATTATACTTTGTCGTAAAAGCTATAATGGTAGGAATATTTTCTTTTAATGATTTTTATATGTATATCGCTGTAAACCAAGTTATCAAAAGACGTTAAGATGGCAATATAATTGAAAATCAAATATTAATTAGTTCACATTCGAGATATTTCTAAACTCTTTTGTAATTATTTCCTGCCCAACCAGCATTTAAATACAGCTCAAATATTTTGTAGTGACAAACTTGCGTCGATTTAAAAAAAAAAAATACCACATTAATTGTAAAATATTTAATTTTCTGACAGTGAATTTAAATAGCAAACTTGAACGCGGTCATAAAATATTCAATAAATTATGATTCGATTACCACATAAAAAATTATGAATTTATTATGTATCTTATGTGGGCAATTTTTGACATTTACAAAAATATACAAATTTATTTTGAACTACAATCAGCAAGTTAATTAAACATTTATTAAAAATATCAAATTTCTGTGAAACGTTTGATCATAAAAAATTACATAATAATTTTTTATTTATACCTTTCTCAAAATATAAATAAATATATTGTTTAGCTATTAAATTAAAGCAGGATTATTTTACACATGATATGCTTCGATTGAATTTTATTTACTTGTAAAAACCTTAACAATACCAAATGGCGAATTTAGTCATTAACGTCTTCGTAAGTGTGGATCTTTTTTTTTTTATTGTTAAACTTTATTATTAATATATGCAAATTAAACTTACTTTTTTACAAGGTAAATGAGATTATATTGTAATTTGTAAAAGAGCTTATCACTTATTCCATTAAATTAGAAAAATCCATCATATATTAATTGATTTAATAAAAGAAAACAAATTCCGCTTTAAATAATTGATAAATGAAATGAGTGAAATAAGCTTGTTCCCGCTCCTTAATATTTTACGCTGACAAATTATGCTGTATTTTATTTTAATAGTATATTTTGTTTTGTTTTTCGGATTTCAAACAAATGACAAGTTTCAATTAATAATAGAGATTGGTTGATGATGTTTACTACATTAAGTAAATAAATCAATTAGCTTTTTGGAATTAACAATCTAACAGCCACGTCAGTGGCCATACACATAACGGGACACAACAGCGACAATGAAAATTATTAAAATGTTCGCTGCAACCGCAACCACTTTTTGCAGTTGCACTCATTCTATGGCAATAAAATTCATTTGTGTTATAAGTTTTATGGTGGTAGGACCTTTGGTAGTTTTATTTTGTATCAGTCGTTTTTGTGTGACAGTGTGTAAATAAATCGGTCATATTTAACCGGCAGATCGCATTTTTTCTAGAGGAATGAAAAATAAATAGCCAATACCAATTGAAGAGTTAAGACAGATGATTCTGTCACAGATCCCGACACTGAGTTTATGACTGATAAAAACAGTAGCGATGACGAAACACAATTTTCTGGGAACAAAAATAAAATTCCTGTACAACCTATATATAATTTCTTTATTCCTGAACAGAACAAAGAAATACTGTGGTCAGATTTTAGTGGTGGGCAAAAGGTCTTTTCCTTTACTGGAAAAGAAATAATAACTAACATTTATTTTTTTTTTTTTTTTCAGGGGCTATCCCCTACATATGCAATGCATTGCACTGGAACTAGAGAGAGGGATAGGGTAGAGAATAGACAGGTGGTGAAAGTGGTAGGAAGATAAAGTTTAATTCTTGCACAACTCTGCACTTGCGTGTTATTCATAAAGCAAAGTTGCGGCGTCTCTGAAGTTTTTTTTTACGCATTATTTTTAAGCTAATGGAGCCCATTTTATTTATTATTTTACTTCGCCGACGTTTTATTGCTCAAATACCGACGAGGGCGCTGTAGCACAGAAAACTCAGAAAAACTTTTTTCTGATTTGACCTGGCTTTTTTCTTGATTTGTCTATAATGACCGTCAGACTTTTAAATGTATTGGAAAATGTTCTAACGGTGACTAACAAGGCAATTTTTGAATAACTCTTTGCCAGATCGAAGTCTCTGACAAAACAAATTTATTTTTGTCAGATATTTTTGACGGACAAGGAGCTATTCAAAAAAGGCTTAAAAATTTCTCTCGTGTATATTTTGTATCTAAAACTTATTGTGTTCTGTAACGACTCTAAAATAAAATAAATAAATATAAGCTACCATTAGCTACGAATGGGGAAGGTAGTCAATTCTGTATGGAAAATCTATTGGCACAGCAATTACAGATTTATTTTCATGGTGCCGAGGAACATTCCAAATATTGATTATTACATCGAAATTGCTATTTTAAATTAAAGAATTCAATATTAAATTATCAGTCATACTATAAAATATAGCCATTTAAAACATACGTGTTTTTATTTATATTTTACTAAATTTAAACACGCCCGACAAAATTCCAACTGCAGCAGCGAATCATGAAATGATAACATGACTGAAAGCGTCTTGTCAATTATTTAAAATGCCATCCATGCTCGTAAAAATAAACATAAAAAATATAAAGAAATAGGAACATATTAATTTAAGTACATAGATAATGTCACAAACAAATATCAGCACATGATATTAGAGCATAGGATAGCATTTGAAGCAAAATCAAACCACATAACTGATATTCCTTGAACAAGCAATAAGCCTTGCGCGTTATTGTCAACAAATAAAATCACACATAAAGACAACACTACCAATTGTAGCCTACTATAGACAAATACACCCAATACTCTTTTTACACGGCTTTTGCACAATTTGAGTTCTTGGTCCAGTACTTAATTATGTAACGCATTAATAATCGTGAATAGTTCGAATAAAATGAAATAATAAAAGGAATAATGTAGAGCAGAGATGATGAGTATGCAATAAATTATTTAGCAATGCAGGTCTTATTTTTATAATATTTTTCAAATAATTAGTAACATGTTTTTTCGATATTTCGCTAACACTTTGTTAGCATCATCAGGAAAAATTATTTTTTTCTTTTTTTTTAGAAAAATAAGACCTGCATTGCTAAATAATTTGTTGCATATTTTAATTATTTTGATTAATTTTCAATTTAAACTAGCACCTTAAGCAGTTTCTGATAGCCATATCAGTAGATATAGACGTACATAGCATTGATAGTTACGAACCTGATATTGAGCCTACGCAGCACAAGATATTGAGCAGAACATAAAAAAAATGTTTGTGTGTTTTTTGTTTAGTTTTTTCAACACTTTCTGTGCCTTTGCTTATTTTAAAGTTTAATTGTAAGTAAAGTGTGTGTAATTTAATTTTAAAATTTATTATTTATACATTTATATTCAAATATAATTTTTCAATTACAAGTTTAATCAATTCAATTTTTAATTAATTATTGTGTTCAAAACTTAAATAAATAAATAATGAATTTTTTTGTTATGAAATACATACCATGATGGCTTATCTGATTGTTTTATACAAATAGAAATTAATACCCAATATACAATTGAATTGAATTCAAATATTTTTTTTATTAAAATTTTCCAAATATTAATTAATTACTATTATTAAAAATGTTATTGAAAATTTATCTAATTAGGTCAAGAATAATAATTTATTTGATGGTATTAATTTCTTACAGGTGAAAATCTAATTAATTTTTTAATTGATTTTATAAAAAAAATTTTAATTAAAATTCTACTGTATTTTTACTGTGTATAAACATTAATAACTAATGGGCTTTTTCAACCATTACAATGCTTGTGTATATTTTGCCTGCTTTTTTAAAACACTTGCACTTTATTATTCCCCTATAAAGTTATTTTAGAACATTCTAGAGTAGAACAATAAAGTGCAAATAATTTTAAACAAATATAGTGAAAAATGCTATATTTTTCTTGGGAATCTAAATCACCACAAAACAAACAAAAACAGCGAGTGATTTAAGAATTATTCGTAATACAGGCCTTCAGAAGTCTTCAGTTCAATCTATATTTTTCATTATATACACACGTACTAAGTACGATTTTTATAAGATATTTGGTACACAGAGTCATCTGGAACGCACTTACCGTGTAAATGGAGGTTTGCGTGTACATGCAAACAGATGCAAACATACTCCAGTTGATTTGTTGCGCGAATAAGAACGAAGGCGGTCTACTAAGTTGTTTGCTAAAATTTGTAAAAATAAAGTAATTTTCAAATGCGCAATATATTTTATTCAGCAAAAAAGTATGACATTGCATACACGTTATTTAATACATTCATTATAAAGTATTAAAACTTCAAAAAGTTTAGATACTTTAAATTAGTTCGCTAAATTTTTTAAAAGTACTATTTTAGGCGTTACAAACTCCATAGAATTAAAACTAAAATAAAACAGAATACAGCTTCTAATGAAGTAGAACTAAATAACAGAAAATATTATTTATTTCTGCTCATTAGACTATTACTTTTGATTTGATCTCACCACAAGCGTAGGGAATGGTTTGTATGTACATGCACGCCTGAAAGGATTTAAAATCCTGTTAAACTGACTTTGACAAATGCGCTAAACACAAAGTCATCAAGAAACAAATGAAAATACAAGAACAAAATGTGTATACAGCAAGTGTTGTACCATAAACTTAAAATCTACAATGGTAAGATTGACAAAACACCAAGAACAGAAATGCAAAAAAAAAAAAGAAACATTGATTTGGAGTGCAAATATGCATAATTCTAAAACTGAAAATGGAGGGCGGCAGGCTGAATAAAGACTGCTCCAACAATGCGAACGAAAAATGGCAGGAAACAAAAAACTATGATATTAAAACGTGCATGCAAATCTGAGTGCAATTCACACGCTAAAATGAATCAACACCAGCTTGAACATTTCCAAATAAATAAAGATTTCTGGGAAATAAAGCAAACATAAATGCATGTATACATACATGCATGCATAAGTACATAAGTACATATCGTCATGTGAAATGCAAAACGTTTAAATCGGCATCTTTTTATTGATAGTGATGCAGCGTACTAAAATATACATGTCCCTAAATTTTACAGTTTATGAAGACAGCAGAAAGTTCACAAAGCAGAAATAATTATAAGAAAACAATGACTAACAAAATATGAATGTGAATCTATAAAATTTTACAACATGATCGACACTTTTATATAAGTAATAAAAATATCATAAACTTTAGCTGTATTATCTTCTCTTAGAAACAAATCTGATAGTCATACTAATAAATTGTTTTATAATACAAAAATACTGTTTTAAAATTGGAAATATTTCAATACAGTTTCCAATAAATAGACACGAGTCACGATTCGAATAATTGTATGAAAAATAGAGGTGGTGTGCATTCTACACAAATGCAAAATTACAGAAACAGGAGAAAGATTTTAGCCTTTATGCAAACATATAAAAATTTTGATATAACGGCCTTAAATTAGCCGAATAAAATTGCACACATTTGCAATCAACACAACCTGTAAAGTGATTTCGCCTTCAATATAAGCAAAGCTAGCGATCGTCTTTAGATATCGAAGCAACGAATGTGTTTGCACAATAATTTATATCAGCAAAAACACAATGATTCCAACAAATTTTTAATTTAAGATATTAAACTTTAGGAAAATAAACGCTTTTAAAATCGTACCATTGAACATTAAAATAGCCAGTGAGACATGCATAAAATTAGTTCAAAGGAAAAAAATAAAACATGGAAAAAAATAACATAAAATCTTGCTTATGCCTAATAATTTATACATTTTATGTTTTGTTGTTGAAGAATTAAATTAAGAGCATGTTCTTGATTCTATTCTAACTTCACTAAAGGTTGTTAAAGATGTTTAATGCGCCAAAGAAAAAAAAACATTTCGATTTATTAAGTAAACGATCTTTATCGTCTTATTTTATAAATATTTTAATTTAATAATAAAGAAAACGGTTTGAAGGGTATCAATTAACTACCTAAAAAACCATAAAACAAAATTTTGTTCACCTTAAGCTGTTGACCAAGAACACCATGGCATCACACTCAGGCATACACGCACATATACATATTACAAACATACTAATTTTAGCATGCCCTAAAACATTTATTTATACACGTGCATAAATATTTCTTTTTTTCCGCTGTATACCCACTCTGTCGTAGCTGTTGCGTCGCAACAGACTTTATCGCATTGTTATATTGATTGATGTTTTCTTACCCAAAAGCAATTTTTGTTAAAAAGGAAATTAATTTTTTTCATTTTACTTCACTTTGCTTTAGTGAACTGTGAATCGATCAAAGTCTAGATGTGAAAGAAAGATGCAGACAGCTTTGAACACTTAAACGCCGTTTCTTTTATTTCGTTTTTTTTGTTTGGACAACACGTTCATGCGTTTTTAGTTTGTTTCAAAACACACGCTCACACTTATTTTTGTGAAATTCAAAAATATATAATCAGTATGTGAGAAAATTAGGTATTAAAGCATTTTCAAGAATTTATAAGTTTATGCGTACAGAAATCAATACATAAATAAATAAATAAGAAGGAGACCTTTGAAATTTTTATAATATTAAAGTGAATGAGTGGCAGTGACAGTAGGCTTCTACAAGTTAATTAAAAAAAATTCAAGTTTGTGTAAGAAAGAAATTTAGTAAAAATTTAATAGTTTTTCAGCTGTAGACAAATTAAGAGCACCAATTAAATTTTGACTGTTGCTTTAACAGAATTAATTTGGGAAATTATTGAATAATTTTTTTTTTTTTATTTTTTATTTTTTTAATAATAAAAATTTTAATTGATTTCTTCATAAATTTTAGTAAATTATAAATAGAAGGTTAAATAAACAACTGGCAAGTTTTTAGTGAAATTTTTAAGAACAATTGTAAATATCAATGACAAAATAAATATCGGCTATTTTTTTTTTTGTTTGCATTATGTGGCAGATAATTTCATGGCATATATTTTTTAAATAAGATTTCCGGCATATATCCGCCGCGGCTACGAGTTACATAGTTCATTCGATTAGTCCAATTTTTGTAATTCTTTTTTAAATAAAACTCGTCGTATGGCGTCAATGGTGGCTTGATTATTGGCCAATGCTTTAAGATTTGCTGGTTTATCGACAGAAAGCAATGAAAGTAGTCCACAGGCGTTAAATCGCAATGAACGAGGGTGCAGTGAGCTGGAAATACGGGTATATTTGTCACAACCTCGATTTAACAACAAATCAATTTTTAACCGCGCTGTATGTTAAGTTGCGCCGTCCTGTTGGAACCAAATATCGTTGATATTTAGCTGATTAATTTTTGAAAACAAAAAATGCCAACAAGTTGAGAACGAATCGACAGTTGGCGTCTTAATCAATCCTTCTTGCTACAAAATTATTTTAAATGATTTTGTTTTTCTCTCATAAGAGTGCAATGAAAATATCATAAAAAGGTCAAATGGAAAAAACTCGAAATTTTTTAAATTAAAAAAATAAATTCTCTGAAATTATTGTGATTCGATATTATTCTATTTAAATCTTCATTTTACCGTAGCTACTGAAATTACTTTTCTTTTGGATTGAGTTCATAAATGAATCAATTAAAAGGACACCTTCCTCCCATATGCATTTAATGGTAGACCAAGTACAAAGTTACGTCAACATAATTTTTTTTTCGCGAATTTGGTTATATAAAAAAAAAATATAAATTAAATGCAAATAACTGAAAAAGTATAAGAAAATATGAAGAAATTACAAATGCTTAGAAATACGTACACCTTTTCATGACATTATTTAAGTTCCAATGTAAATTCCTCCAGTTCTTTAAACATATAATTTTGTATTTTATCTTTTATAGTTTTTCTTATTAAATCTTCATACACTTCAGCTGTCTTTTCAAACTTGAGAAAAAAAACATTGCATCTGCAATTACAGAATCATTGTTGGCAATATCAATAATACGAATTCTCCTTGATTAGATTGAAATTCAATAAAATTTTAAATATTTACCCACATTATTTACTGCTAATAGCTAAATTCCACTTGAACTGTAACTAAGTATTCAACGGCATTTCCTTTCTATCGGAAATTCATCTCCAAATGTTAAATCGAATTCTACTGGAAGAAAAAAAAATATATAAAATTAATCTTTATTAGGATTTATTACACAAAAAAGGATCACATGTGTGTACCAGTTTCAGCACCATACTGTGCATTAAAAATTCAGTTTTTTTCTTGGAAATCATTGCATTTCTTGAATGCTGGAAGATATTTTTTCTCTTTTCGCTCATTTCCAGTTTTTAGCAAGAAATTATGCATTCAAGCATTAAACTACTTCATTTACACTTGAATTTCCTTACAAAGTGATGTTTAACGACAGAAAAGGGAAAAAAAGTCTATAAGAGAATCAAGGATATAAAAAAAAATATTCTTTTATAACTGTAGCTGGTGCATATTTTATTTACTGGCATTAATATAACTGAACTCTACAAGCAAAATGAAACAATTAAAGCGCACATTCTTTTAGACATAAAAAGTTCAGCGGTCAAAGTGCTGCCTAAATTTATTATTTACACACCGTAATAATTGTTCAAATTTGCAGAAAAAAATATCTTACAATCTATTTAAGAAAAATAATTGTGCAAAATTATTGAATAATTTACTACTGCTGCAAGATCTTGCCCTATTCAGAGCAATTCAGTTGCCTAAATTGTTTTTGGATTTGCATTTCTATTAACTTAACTTAACTATATATAAATTTATTTTTCTTCTTGCATTGCTGAACAACATAAACCAAATTCTTAAGCTCTCAACAACGTGGGTACCTGCAATGTCGGCTTTACTACGAAGAAAGAAAGGCCTACCACGCAATGACAACGTGGTTAAAAAATATATGTGTACAGAATGGACCAAACAGTTGCTGGGTTCCTGAATATGTGCGGTATGAGGGCAATGAAATGACGGACTATCTGACAAAACGAGGTGCAACTTTTGTCATTATTTGTCCTGAAACATTCTGTGAACTTACAGAAAGCCACAGATATGAAATTCTTAGAAACGCAAAAGAAAGGGAATTCGCTGCTCACCGTCAGGCCAAACATTTCCTGATTTCGAATAGGTCAGTCTCAAATAGGCTACCAATGACTGTCGACTTGCGGTGCCTCCACAAAAGTTGTGGAACACCAGACCCCAAATAGTGCTTGGATTCCTTAGAAGCCTTATGAAGGGGTTCTAATATGAGGGGCTTTGCGCAATAAATCTTTTTGGTCGCGGTGCTTATTGCCCCAATAATAATAATACTGGAGCAGGCAGGCCTATTACATCTTTAATACAGCAGCCTCCTAGGAGGCAAACGTCCTCCTTATTTTTTCTTCATCTCATCACTAACAAGTCTCCTGGCGCGTATAAAATATCAGCAGTAGTCTTACTTGCAGTAGTCTTTATTTCTTTCGTGTCGGAAGGTTGAGAATGAAATGCCGTTTCACAAAAAGGAATGTGTCGGTAATCAGGAAACCCACGACATTTTCGCAATATATTTGGACCTCTCCAAAGTGATGGAGAGTATGGTGAATATCCATCTTGTGAGGTATTTAGAGTTCAACACATTACTCAGCAATCGCCAATGAGGCATTCTCAAGGTCACCTCATGGGCGACTTATTTGAATTCCTTTCGAAAAAGTGGTGTGAGTCTGCACATCACTTCGGCGAAAGTAAGGTAGTGGCTCTCAATTTTTCCTTGGCATTTGATAGAGCTTGCATGATACTTATTGTTTTTCGTGCTTCGATTTATAACGATATTTCTCAGAGATATTAATATATGAGTTCCCATAGATGGGGTCTCTTCAAACGATTTCGGAATAAAGTCAGTGGTTCAGTACTTTCTCCTACCGTATATTTAATTTTTGTTAACAGCCTGCTCTGTCGAACTTCAACCCCTACCTACTCATTTTCTTATAACAGAAGCATTTGCCTTTCATATTCTTTCGCTAGTAGGACTAACTTGGTAGTTATTAGTACCATGAGGCAGACTATGAAAGACACTTTGAATCGACATCTTGTAACTATCTCAGAGTAGGGACATGCAAACAGGACCGATTTTAACGTCCATAAGTCCCAATGCTGGGTTTTTATGCATAAACGAATGATTTAAAGTGCTGTGTCGTCTGTGGTTAAGTATAAGAAACTTTTTGTGTTCTTGGCATGCAAATTCAGTGTGACGGAAATGGAATACAAATCTCACGTATGAGCCGGTGCTTCAACGACTATTTTGGATATTCTTTACAGTGTACGGGAGAGGACTAAGAGTCTGATCCGTTACAGTGGAGTAGCCAACTCTATACAGACACAATGTAGGGTATATCTCGCTGTTTGGTCGCTACAATGGAATATGATTTAATAATGTCTGGGTATTCGTTCCTGAAACTCGGCCATTTTAAGCTTCAACAAGATAGTCTTCAAGAGCATATCCATCTTGTGGTCGATTTGCCAGCGAATCAAGCTACGCATTACTGAAGAAATTTGTTTTTGAGTCGAACTATTCGTATGCAGTGGTCCGATAGACATATAAAATCGTACCTACCGTATAAATACCAGATAAATTCAATTACAACAGACTGACACTTGTAGAAATCTGAAACGGCAATAATAGTAATAATACATTGCTACAGTAGCGTGAAATTGATAACTCTTAGAATGACGGCTTGTGTGGATAAAACGTTAAAATTTCAAAACTATAAAATTTATAAATTCAATTTAATCAAATATTTATAGTTTTTTCTTTTAATTTTTTTTACTGTTAATGCCTGGTTTTCAAGCATTTTTCCTACACAACTTCCGCTATCATCTGTTTATTGCTTTCTTCTAATGCATCTCACAATCCTTTGCATAAGAATTTTTCGTACGCAGTAGAGGATGTTTGAAAATGTTTGCGTGTTGCGGCATTATGATGAAAATGCAAGGAACTGGGATTTAATGTTATGCAACATGGAACGTGATTTTATTACAATATTTTCCAATAAAAAATATTTTTATATAATAAAGTTAAAAAATAGAAACTTTTAGTTATAAGAGCACTTTATTTTTTATTTTTTCTGTCATTCTACGTACCTTTACAAACATAGGAAAAGAAAATTTTCCAGAACTCTTTTACAAATAAAAGTTTCAATATTTTGTAATATCAAATGCCAACAAGAACTTAGAAAAGTAAATAGTAGAAGATGGATGAAATGTTTATAAGTATCTTGTTAGAAATAAAAAGAAATGCAAAAAAAAAACCAAATCGGTCATGAATATAATTGTCAACACAAAATTTATTTACTGCAAAAATTCTTTTTCGATTATTTAACTTAGAAAATAAGAATTCGTATTGTTCTAAAGTTAGTGCAGCTCAATAAAATTCGATATGCATCCTGGTAGCAAAAGGCAGGCAACACAAATGTTTTTATAATATCAAAAAAAGTTTCCGTAGAGATTTTATTCGCTGCTCAGCAAATAAAACTGAAGAATAAAATAAAAATTTAATCTTAAAATTGACATCCCTTTTTAAATTAAAGTAAAACGATGCAAAATATTTGAATTCTAAATTGTTATTCGTGAATCTAATTTTATTGATAAACTTGATGAAATTCGAATTCTTCAACTAAATTGTTTGCACAGACTGCTGCTTTCCTTATTTGGTATCTTCACATTACACAACTTTCTCTACTGACAAACTTTATTTTTATAGTTCAAGAGGCTGTAGGAAATAAATGTTATTTTTGTTGTTTTCTTTAAGCGAAATTAAATCCTTAAAAACAAATGAGTGTTGTCAACTTGTCGAATGGATTTTGAATTTGCTAATTAATATCTATATTCATACGCTGGAGTGATAAATTTGATGATTTGATTTTATGGTTAAATTTCTCCGGCATACCGTCGCATTCCGTTTCCTGCCCGCTGTAGGGGCTTTGGGAATGCTTGGGAGATGGAGACTATTTTACAATTTCGCTGTGACTGCCCAGTACTGCGATTCACTAACAAATTTTAACGACAATTGTTTGGTTAAAATTAGTTAACACCAAAATAAACGATTCTGCTATTCTGTAACATTTTTTAACCATTTGTGTTATTTTTAAGTATTATCTTTAACAGCTGTGTTGTTAACTAAACCATAATAATTTTCCAGTTATTTATTTTAACATAAATCTGAAACACACACACACATACACATCCATACATACCAATGAAGTATATGTTTGTTTATTATCTACTTCCAAAAATTTTGATTTTGTTTGTTTAAATATAAAAGAATAAATATAAATATAAAAATAAAAATATATAAAATAAATATAAAAGAAGAAATTTTGCAAATATAATAAAGAGAGAAATAATAAATAACATAAAATGATTAATAATCTGTTTTTTTTGTGTGAAATACGAAGCACTTGTTTATTTTTTACATGTTCCTCTTTGTGCTTTTCATATATTTTCGTCGAGATGCCACTTGATTTAACTCGATTAACAACTAATGTTAACACCAAAGTACTGAATCGCATAATCGTTACTGCAAATTTTAACAGCCACAGGTCTGGCTATGTTGAGGCTGTCCTCTCGCTTGGATCTGGCGGACTTAGCGTGAGATACGTAAAAGACACAGGGTGGCTGTGACGTCCTCGGGTTTCTACGGGGCTAAGGTAACAAAACGGCACCCACGGTGCTACTTGAGTCGACAAGTATTTGTCGGTTATACAATTTTAGCAGTAATTCTCAAAAAATTCACTAAACCTTGTTTTCTAAGTAAGAGATCATATATTCATGATTGCAAATAAACAAGGAAAATAATCAGACGGCATTGGAAGGCGTGAATGATCTTATCATGTAGTTCTATCCGTTCATTTGACACAAAATGTGAATAAGACTAATGCCCTCAACTGAGATATGGAAAGCTTATGTCTAAAAATGGTTAACTTTTACATTTATTAGAGAAATAATAGTTACGAGTTATTAAAAAATGTTTTGAATATAAATACCGTGCAAATCGAAAGGTATTTTTTTTAACCAAAAGTGCATTGCATTGCCCAATTATATTTTATACGCTTAAAACACATTTCTCTAAACAACTATTTTTCATCACTTTAAGAAAAGAACAATGAAATACAAATAGTTTTATTAAATAAAGTGAAAAAGTAATTAACTTTACCTTTGGTAATACGTACCTTTATTAACAATTTCCTTCTAAAATCGATTCGCACTTTCAATAGCAGGTGGTGAAGACAAATTTAATTTTTTAACGTTAACTTTATCTATATAAAATGTTCAATATGATACTATGAAATAATTTATTTTACATACCGCCCACTTATTATTCATAATCGTTATAGCTGGGAAATGCGAATTTTTGTTAATAATGCAAAATAATTATTTTTTTCGTGGTTATCTTATGAAAAATTCATCGAAATTACTTGAAAACTCACATCATAAGAAAACACTTATTTCCTATTTTTGTTATACAAGGTGGCACAAAAGGAGCTATATGGTTTAAATGGTTTCTAACTTTTTTTATTTATGCGATTATTATATATTTTTTTTAAATACAGTATATTATGGGGTTTTTTTTTGCAGTTAGCTTTGAAAAATGATATCCTGTAAGTGATGTCCAATTTCTGCTTCGCACATACGTGCTCGTTTTAGCATATTTTCCATAACTTTTCGCAAAATTTCGGGTGAAATGGCCATGATTTCATTTCGAATGCTTCATAATTAATTCCCCAAGTCTTCCTCACAAAATGCTGAAAAAAAACAAAGAAAAAATAATAATTAAAAAAGTTATAAAGAATGCAAACCATATAGCTTCTTTTTTTGCCACCCTATAGAAGTAACGCAAGTGAGATCAACAGTGGGGAAATTGTGTGTTAACTTTTTTGGAAAAGAATACTGCTGGGAAAAGTCATGTGCCATGTGACATCTGTATTTAAAAATTATGTTTTATTTATTTGCGAATGCATACAATATTTTGTTACACTAAAGCTACGTTTAGACTTGACATATATTTGACGAAATAAACGTAACCACTACGCTTTATAATATAAAAATTTTCAACAATTGAAACAGAACTTTATCTTAAATATAAGAAAATTTCCATTCAATATTTTATGACAGCACTTAATTTTCTCTCTTAAAAAAAACCCTTTCTTTTTATATCCGCATCACTGGTGGGCATAAGAATAAACGGTCCGCCATATTGGGGCATCCGCCATATTGAATATATAAATATGTAATTTTCGTTGGAAGCCAATAGAACGTAATTGGTGTGCCATGCTGTATCGTCCGCAGTATTCGGTTCAAAAAGGCCGCATTAACTTAATCATGCATTCTCATCCAAAACAAACGTAAAACCAAAGGTAATACTTGGGAAAATTGTAACACGGTTAAAAAAAATATAGTGAATGTGAAATTTCTTGAAAAATCCCATTAAATCTTATTAAAGAAAAAGCATTTGTACTAGTTGTATTTGGAAGATGGCCTATTCCTTTTTACTTTTCCAAACTGTTATTTGTATGTATTTAACAAAGTTGACACAATTTTTAGAAATCATTTAATTTAATTTCCTATGGGATTATTTAATAGTAACCCTGAAGTAATTCAGTATTTAAATTAAATGATTTTTTTTTCGAAGACAAACAATATTGCCTTGAAAACAGAAGGACCATTTAAATAATAACGAAATGAGAATTTGGTTTTGTTTTTCTTAATAGTATCATTTAATTTTATTGTTGTCACCTTTATTTAAATACTTTTGTACCATTTTGTCCTAATGGACTCATTTAATGTTTATGTGTTTTGATGTTAAAGCGAGCGGGCCGGCAGGAACACAAGCAGCTACATTGGAATTTGTAATAGTTTATTAAACAAATACATACTTATTTACATACATACAACATATTTCTAATAACATTTCAACATTATTTTCTATACACTACGGATATAGTTAGCGGCAAAATAGAAAGTTTCTGAAAGCAATGTGATGTAAGGATCAGTGCTCAGAGTTTTACCAATTTTTTAAATTTAATTAATAAATTCTTGGTCTTTTTTTTCACTCCAGTATATAATTAAAGTAAATAAGATTTAAAATAAAGGAAAAATTCAAATACTATATTTGTGAGTTAATTTCTTTTTCGAAATGAAACAGGTGAGGAAGGGTTAACTCTTGCGCAACTCTGCTGTTATTAATTTATGAAGTAGATTTGCATCATCACTTTTAGTGTAGATGGGCTGTGTGAACGGCCCTACCTAAAGGTATACAAATTTTTTGTTGATATTTGAAGTGAAGAAAGCAGCGTCTAAAAAATTCTTACGCTGTTCTTCATACGTAAATGTCGTAGTTCATTAATTACATTACAATTCGATTCTGAAACTCGCGAACTTTAGCTGGCAACCAAACAAATTAACAAATTAAATTAGCAGAAATACAATTGTTAACATTTTTATTTTTTTTATTTTTCTTAAACGACAGAAACACAAACTCTTCGAAGCTGTTAAGGATTGTCTGTAGAAACACCCGTTGTATATATAATACTGCTCATATACTATTCTACAGAGTTAAGCTATGTTCACACGATTGTCAGATTGAAAAATATTGTATGATACGGCAATATGGTGGAAATGCACTCACAATGAAATATTGTTACCATCTGGTAATTTGTCTGTTCACACTATTGAAAGAAAACCATACAATTTCATTGGCACACAGTTCTGCGACAATAAATTTTTCTACCAATAATAATTGACCGTTCACACGATTGTCATCTTATTGTAGGGCAAAAGTAGCCAAATCCGATGTTTAACATTCTATCTAAATATTTATGGGCAGCGTTGCCAACAGAAGTATTTATGTGGCAATGGTGTTATTGAACGGTGCACTAAATGAAGCACTTGCGACAATAACAAATGACTGTAAATTGTGTGTCAATGGAAATGAAGGGTGTTCTCACGATTGCCGGAATTGTGACAATATTATTGGCATACAATGGACCGACAATACATTTTGTGACGATGTTGCCACACAAAAATTGTGTGTTCACACGGTTGTTGCACATTTTGTAACAACTTTTCTGTCAATATTGTAGTAAATGACAATCGTGTGTACATACCTTTACTCTGAAAGCTGACTAAGAATTGCAATAACCTTTCCATCATAATTTTAGGAGTTTTGACATATTTCTGCGCTTCAGATTTAAATGCCTTTTAATGGGAGTAATAAAACTGAAAAGTACAAAATTGCTTGGTGTATAATATTGCTTTGTTTACACTTTCGAATTGTTTTCTAGAAATTCTAAAAATTCAAATAAATAAATAATTTTATCAGAATCTCTTTCATAAACACCCCTAATTTCACTTTTGCTAAATTTATTATACTTTGTTGTTTGCATTAGTAAAAGTAAAGTTGCCGAAAACTTGCAATACTTTAAAGCTGCTGTATGAAATTTTAATTTCATTCTATAAAGTCATTCTCTATCATCGGTCCTGTCAGCGCTCTTTGGTATACCTGCATAGCAAAATTTCCATTGGGGGTGCTGATGGGGAGTAGTCAACGTGTTGGCTCTGCAACCAGAAAGACCCAGGTTCGATTCCCAGCCGGGTCAAATCAGAAAAAAAATTTTCTGTGTTTTTAGTGCTACAGCACCCTCCTTCGTCGGTATTTGAGCAATAAAACGTCGGCGAAGTAAAATAATAAATAAAATGGCTCCATTAGCTTAAAAACAATGCGTCAAAAAAGCATCAGAGACGCCACAACTTTGCTTTATAATTAACACGCAGCTGCAGAGTTGTGCAAGAATTAAGCTCTATCTTCCTACCACTTTCACCACCTGTCTATTCTCTACCTTATCCCTCTCTCTAGTTCTAGTGCAATGCATTGCATATGTAGGGGATAGCCCATGAGCACTGGTCTAAGATAAAAAAAAAAAATAAAAAAAATTATTGCCCTTTCGATTCACAATAATTTAGAGTTTAAATTTCCAATTTTGAGTTCTAATTGTACCGAAAGAGATGGAAAAAAATTTAAATTTCATGAGTTGAAATAAAAAGCCGAAACTGCTGTTTAAAATAAATTGTTTTTTATTTTATTGGGAACTTAAATTTATAGAACGTCGAGAGGTACTCCAATGATTGAAAAATTCACAGGGATCACAGGGATCACAGGGATGCCTAAGAAGCTTTATCAAATTCATTCTATAGTTGTTTCAGTCAGGTGGACTGGAATTTCCGATATATTTTTTATTCAATTACTCGGAAAATATCACAATTTTTTGGACTACCAAAAGAAACATGGCTTTTGGCGTCCGAATAGTGTCAAGTGTTTTTATAAACCGCTTTCGTATAAACAATTGTTACACCTACAAAGTGACAAAACAAACTAAGCACAAAAAAATCAATCAATTTGTAACATATTTAATACAATCACTTAAATATTGTTTAGCTGGCAGAAATGTCAAATAATATAAACCATTCTTTTTTATATCATTTATTTCTTAATGTTTATTTCCTTATTTGTCAGTTGTGTTTTATTTAATTTCCTTGTTAAAGTTTTTTGCTGCTGTTGTCTCTCTGCTGTTATGTAGAACAAATGTTATTCAGCAAATGTTTGCTGTTTTTATTGAATATTTTTGTGCTTTTTTGCCGCTTTTAGGTACAATTTTTTATCTTTATTGTTTTCCCATCTAAAATACACCAGCGTCAAATTGGAATAGTGGAAATGTAAGAAATGTGTTATACAGCAGCCTATTGTTGTATTTTTTGTTTCCTTGTGTCCTTATGTTGTTCATTTATTTGTCTTTTACTATTTATTTTGTTGGTTTTTTACTTTTGTCATCTTTTTTTTTTTTTTTGAAAATTTATTTATTCGTTTTGCCGTCAACATGCTGAAGAAGAGTTTGCACACAATAGACAGAAAAAACAAGAAAAAGAGAGAAATAAAAGACAAACCTCAAGAAATATTGGCTAAGAAATGGCAAATACTAAAAAGATTTTGCTGAAAGCAATTTGATAATTTTTTTCTTCTGATATTGTTTTTGTAAATTTTTGCCACTAAATGAAATAAGTTTAACATTCTCTAAAGTCCGAAATATTATCGTGCAACATTTACTCGAACCTTTGGTAACTTTTGTGGAATATAAAATATAAACTCCTTATATGGATAAAATGTCTATAATTAATGGTGGAATAAACCAATAAAGAATTCAAAAATATATGTGAATAAAACTTTTATCTCGGGAGGGAAGGGAACCTTCAAGGCACTTACGTTTTTCAATTATAAATTATAACTATTTAACATATCGTTTATGCCCAATTTTTAGGAAATTTTTCTAGAATTTCTGGAGTGGTTTTATTAATTACGTGAGTCATAAAGAGGTTTTGTATTGCGAATAAAAACAATAATAGATTTTTTACTTGTGGGCTGAAAAATATGTTAATTTCCCCCATCATGGCGTAGAAAATACAACAAGAACTTTGCTTCTTTTTTGGTAGGGCGATAGAGGGAGTAGTGTTTACGGACATTTAATTTGATTTTTTCATGTCAAAAGAGACAGGATGGTGTTTGGCCGAAAAATAGTTTTCTCTGTAAGACGTAGTCTATGCATTACAGAGAGAATTCGTTTTTTATCCGAACTATCCGTATGTGGAATATACACACACACACACAATATACACAGAACTCTTCCCTACCAATTAAGATTATGATGTTGGAAAGTTCTAGTCTAATGTCTACAAACACTACTCCCTCTATTCGCCTGTCGAAACTTTTTTCTTAGTTCCTGTGCAATGCATTGAATACGTATGGTCGTTGCGTTGGTCCAAGAAAAAAAAAGAAAGCGTACATCAGCAGTATTGTTTAAGCATAAAACTTTAACTGGCTGTTTTCTACAATGGCTGTTTGTATTGTCAGGTATAGCATTTTGACGCCAAACGTTGCGATAAAAAATACTTTTTTGCAAAGAAAATTTTATATTTGTGATTCGCGAGATGGCTGGCATAATAAATACTTGGCGATATATTTTATATAATTGCCAATGCTATAGCATTGCGTTCAAAAAAAGAGTACAAAGTATATGGACATTATTTCATATGCTTATTAATTAAAGTAAATTCACTTTGTCTCCCGTGCTTATACATACCTATTTAGTCGGCCATTCATATAAAAATGAATATCAAATTGTAAAAGCGTTTAAAGTAGTAAATAATGCATAGAAAATGTATGTATATACAAAATTATTGAAAATTATAGTGAAATTGTTTAAATTTAAATTGCTCAAATTACAAACTCGTATGTGCTTGCGGACAAATAAATTTGTAGGATCGTAATCGTTATCCTCTTTTTATTTTTATTTATATATTCTCTTTTAAAACAAATTCGACATTCATTTCATTCTATTCCTTGAAATTAAACCGGGTATGGTAATTTCAATTTGATACGAAGTAGTTTTAAAATTTTTCACGATCAGTAATTTTGATCAAATAGTTTGAGAATTTAATTGAATTTAATTAAATACATATATGTATTTATCCTTAAGAAGAATTTATTTTCTGGTGTTAGTTATCACATATTAGAATAATTTTTACAAAATTAATAAAAAACATTTTCATATTCCAAAACCTGGCCTCAATATAACTATTTCAGAAATATATAAAATTATATCATATAATTAGAGCACACTTTTGTATTAAAGGAACTGAAAACACTGTGCAAACAAAAAATTTTTTTTTATATTTTTTTTTTTTAATTTTAAAAGGTTTATAATTGGCTTCGTGTAATAAGTTATTTTGCATACTAAACGAAATTAAAATACTTAAGAATAACTTTATATTTAGTTAAGTAATTAAGCAATACTATATTGATAGAGGTAAAATAGAAACTTAATTATCAACGAAAATATGTTTTCTCTTCAACTGGATAAGAAAACCAATTTTAAATATCTGATTCAAGAAAACACAAAAACATGGCAATCGCAATTATATTCTCCAACTTTTTCAAAAAATCCACTGAAATGAAATGTTGTTCAGAAAATTATATCTAATATCACAACGAGTTAATTTTAAGGTCGCACATTTTTCCCAAGAATTTTCCTTTTTTTTTGTGTAGCTCTCATTTCCTCTTTGGAAATACTTTTTTTTTATATTGAACATTTCTTTTCTTTCATAATTTTGTATTTCTTGTTTCGCATTTATCCGTATGTATGTCATTTGGTTTTTGAAAACCTTGGCCATCGTGACAATTGTTTCTCAGTGCTACGAATGAAATGGGAATATTGGAAAAAAATAAAGCATAAAAATATTATGAATGAAATGAAATTTCATTACAACAGTCTTATTTCCGTAAAAATTTGCATAAATTTTTTGTGACTATATCCTAGCAATATTGTTATTATAAAACAATTCAGCATTTTTCCCAGAAAAGGGAACCTAAACCCAAGTAAAAGGAACTACTTAAAAATAATGAAATTTAATTTTGAACAGTAGAAAAAAATGAGCTGATAACGGCAAATGTGAGTAATTTTGTAGAATAGATTTAAAAATTATGCAAATGATGTGATAAAATCAAAGTTTTTAACATATTTTATCGCATAAAATAAGCCGTATGGAGTCAAGTTTTGGATATGTCATAAGTGAAATGCCTACTATTAAAATTAATTTTCTATTATTAATATTTTCTATACTGCAATACTGTCGACTGAAAATTGCTAAACGCAAAGTTTTGTTTATAGGTCGCGAAATTATTCTACCAAAAGCTGAGAGTACACTTCCGATTTATACGCTTATTGCTTTTATACCTTAGCGGAAAGGACTAGTAATATGTAATTTATTCTAAAATATACGTATGTGGGTTATTTAAGAAACACCCAAATTTATTCGTCTACCAAAAATCTGAGGTATAAAAAACAGTAGCACTTTGCGAAATATACATTAAAGGATACATAAAATACCGAATGAATTGTTTTCTTTTTGTAAATTACAAATGTTAGAATTTTTTAATTCCTCGGCAAATTCCATGATAAGAAAGCTCAATTATGCTCAGATTCCGATATTGACTAAGAGATTTATAATATTTTCATAGAATTAATAAACTGACTACTCTTTAATTGACTAATAAATTTTTTAAAATTTTTTGTTTATTTATTAATTATTTAATTAAATCGAAGAAGGTTTCCCGGGAGACTAACGAATTTTATATTTATGCAATTTTTAAATGACTTAAGAAAAAAAAATACGATTACTAACTGGTGATTATCTAATAGTGATTTTACGAATATTCGTATTTATCAAATCCAGCAAATATAAAAAAACAAAATATATAAATTGGGAAAAAATAAATAAAATGAAGCACAGACATTAGTTTTTAATAATTTTCATTAAACGAAAACTTTTTGTAGGAATGCAAATTTGGTTGTGTTTAAGTTCATAGTTAATTTACCACAATAATATGAAAAATTACTTTTCAATTTAAGAATATAATAACTATAACTAATTGTAATAAAAGCTTTTTTCAGTAACGTATAAAAACAAACAACAAACCATTTGAAATATATTCTGTTTGTTTTTATACTTTACTTTACGATTATTAAGTAGTTATGAATCCGTCTTTCCCACAGGCATATTGCGGAACGGTGTGTAAATAAGTAACTCTCCTTGATTGTGCCACTAAATATTGCTTGGCTATAGGTAAAGGAAGCCCGTATTTTACCTTTTTTACTTTCCACCATGTCAGCGGGTCGACATCCTTTGCCACCTGTGTTTCCACTTAATATTCCTCCACAAAGGATGAGTAGGAGCTTGGAAACTAAGCTGAGAAATGTTCAGCAGTGGCATTAATGTGCAAAGTTGATAATCCCAAATTCTGAGATTAGAATGTCCTTGTTTTTGAAGCAAAGGTGAGATTTTCTTTCAATTGTATATGATATATCGAATGATGCTAAATTTCAAGTTGAATATTTTTATTCGTATTCGGCGAATATTGTAGCAGATACTCGTATTCATATTCGCGAATATTAAAAATTGGTATTCGTAACATAAGTAATATGCAGATATTTTTACAAAAAACTGCAGTGCAATTTGTTCAACAAAAGGGGGGAAAATTGGGAAATGCACTTTTGACTGAATTGAAAACGTAATTAGACATTGCTTTAGGCGTACTCTTTGAATCACATAAAAAATAACACTTTTTATTTTAAGATTTAAAAAAATACATTTTTGTTTCTGTTAAGAGGAATTTTTTTTAGTTTATAGGCAATTAACATTATAATCTATCGATTATATAAATATACTAATTGTAGTGTTTGCTAGCACAAATATTTACATAATAAAATATTTATTACAAAAGTAAATTTAAAATTTCTGGAGTTTTTAATTCGGAAAAATCCAGTAATTTTTATATAAAAGCACGGCGTCACAAAATTTGTTAACACAAAAATCTCATGATTGGCAACCGACTTTTACAAAAGCGAATTTAAATATAAATCATACGCAGCCGGTGTTGAAAATGCATATGAAAGCATTTTTTGTAGTAATACCTGCGTATGAGTAATATTTTGTTGTTATTGTTCTTTAGCCTCATAGTTACACATCAAAGTCAAACTAGTTAAACTCAGAACTTTTTGAAAGTGCTCGTATAGATTTGACGAAAATCAAAACAAGTGTGATTTTTAAGCAAAACATCAAAAACATTTAGATAAATTTTATGAAACGGCACATAATTTTCTGCATTTTTTTATAATTGTTTCGCTTAATTTAAAAAAAAATTATTTTGTAATTAATTATATTTTTTTTCACGTTTACATGGCAATCCAAAGATGTTACGCATTTGATCAATTTATAAGCTGTATTTCTGATGGTATTTGTCGCAATAAAATTTAAGCTAAATCCATTTATAATTTTACTTCACCGACTTTTTGCTGCTCAAATCGTAATGAAGGAGCATGCTGTAAAAAGGTAAACATCAAAATAAATTTTGATTTGAACCCACGATCTTTTGACTGTCAAGCCAAAAAATTAAGTACACAGCCACTAGTATTTTACTAGGAACGGTTTTGTAAAATCTTTTGCGATATCTAAATTGCGAAATGTGAATTCAATGTGACTTTTGCTTTTCTATGTTCTTTATGTTGGGGTGATCGTACCGTATTATATTTCATGGTTTTATTAATATATCTTTCCTCTAACATAATAAAACCGAAAGGCAAAGTGAGTTAAACATTTTAAGAAATCTTTAAAATTCTTATGATTTAAGAGTTTTCTTCATTGAAATATATTATTCACACTTAAAAAATAAAATTTTTTAAAATGTAAAAGAATACATATATAGTACGAAACAATTTAATAAATTATGTTCACTACATAAATTTGCTATTTTTGCAATATTAATTTTTAACTAAATTATGCCGCAACCACTATTATAATAATATAGAACTGTATCATGATCTTTCAAAAAAACTAGTGAACTCACAACAATTGACTATTTTTGGTAGCTTCCAATAAATTTCCAACAAATTTTTTTTGGAAGAAGTTAGTTCCTGAAGAAGTTAGTAAAAACCAACGAAACGTTAAGCAAATATATGTAATAACATCCAAATATTTTGTTTTCATTAACAAAAAACAAAACTTTACCAAAAATTCATCCTTGAGGAACATACGATAATACTAAAAATTAAACATTGGTCAAAAATATAAAAAATTACCATAATTTTTTTTTATTTTTTCTTTATAATATAATAATTTTTAAACATTTAATAACGATTTTTTTATTCATGTTTTTTGAAGGAATGAATTAATTTCCACTGTTATTCGAATATTTTAACGGATAATAATAAAAAAAGAGTTAAATTTTAGAAACCTATAACATTTAAAATTAAGTAAAATGAAAAATAAATTAGAGCACACAAAAAAACTTTTCCAAAAAGTTTACCGAATGTTCGACGAAATTCGTTTGCATAAGTTTTTATTAAAGAGATTTTGTTTTTTCCTGCCACAAAGAAAAAGGCAAAAACTATTCAAAATAATTCTTGTTCGTAAGATAACTCCAATCACGAAATATACAAATAATCTTTATATATGAATTAAAATGTTGTTACTATTCTCTTTGTATAAATTTTTTCTTTCAGCAACTCAAAATAGTGTAATTTAAAATTGCTCATTTGCGCTACATTATTCAAGGCTAAAGAAAGCTTATACTTTAACAATATTACCACTTACGCATACAAAGAAATGAATTATATAGAAGAGAAAACCAGAGACCTTTATGCAAAGGGCCGTTAAAATTTATTAAAAAAGCATTGGAAGAGCAGCGAAGAATATAATAACACTCCTTAATTGAATTTCCTGTCTAAATTGAAAGAAAAAATTAAATAAAGAAACACAAAACAATTGGTTAGTAGCAAGGGTCTGTTTTAATTTTATTTGGGTTTTTTTTGTTAACGATGACAAATATTTTTAGGGGGAAGATGGTTTGTTATTTTGACCTTTAATTTCAGGTTTTAATAACCGGCTATTTGCCATTATTTTTCATTATATTGAATTCCATATTAATGCCCCTTTGGTTATTGTACCAATTTAGGCAGAACGATAAGAGTATAAAATACTTACAAAATAATTATTCAACTGTAACAATATTTTGTTTTTTCTAGTGAAAATATAAATAAAAAATTGTAAGGAAATATGAAAAAGAAAAGATTCTAAAGTATATTTCACTCTACTATTATTTTATTTTTTATAACACTGAAAGAATCATCAATCAAGTGTTGCGTCTTGTTGAAAATTTTTTGAAAATCGGCACCAAATGTTCTAATGGTTGGTTTGTGTCATGAGAGTTTTGTTTATTTTTTACGCTCAAAAAATTTTATAACCCTTTGGGTCATATGACATATTTTTTACGACCTAAGAGCTTTTCTTTTGCACGTTTTTTTTTATTTATGGGTTTGAAATAAATTTAAAAAAATAAAATTAATTGCTTGTACGCCTGTAAAGCTTCAGTACAATCTTTAAACACTTAACTTGTTTTCACAATGTTAGAGGGCTTTGTAGGTGTGTTGTTTCATCCCAAAAGAGGTTACATAACGGTAAAGAAAAATGTCATCTTGAACTCGCAAGAAAATATCATTAAACTTGATTAGTTAGAAAACATTTGGTGACCTTTTACTGGTTTACATTTTACAAATAGTTTGATTTTTTATTGTTTGTAAATTTTGTAAATTATTACAGAGAAATAATATTTAATATTTTTTTTTCTAATAACACATTTCATTTAATATAAACTTAAATGAAAGTTTCTTAATTAAAAATCTTTCTCATTCAGTTAAATGCTTAATTAATGATTGGCTTCAATAAAAAAATATTAAAATATTTTTAAGGCGAGAAAAATTTACAGTACTAATATAAATTATATACATGCAAAAAAATAACTTCCAAGGAAGCGAAGAAAATCATAGTATTGTGATCCGTGAAAAATTTCCAATGAATTTTACGACTGAATTTTATATGTATTTTATATATGTTTGATCTTTTTGGGACGCTCATTCTGTGAAGCAGAATCATTTATCAATATGTTAAAAACAATTTTCTGTCGAAGCTCCTTTTAGTGAGTTCCGTTGCTGCCATGGAGGTATGAAAAAACTAAAATGAATTTTATTAATTTTTATCCTAAAAAATCTAAAGGGTAATCGCAATTTTTTTTTCTTCTTTTTCGGTTTTCTAAAGTTTTATCCCTTTTCTATAGTTTAAGTATGACCGTCGTCTAAGGTGCACGGCTCATCAAAATATAATAGGAACCTGCAAATTACTCGTATTATACTTTCTATCAACATAACATAATACTACTCGATACTTTTAACGGATTTTTTGAATTGTTAACTATATTTTTTTTTACATATTTTACATGTAACTGAGTAGTATATGAAGCACATTTCCAACATTTTAGTTGACCTCACTTTTTTTTAATCTTTTTTAATAATTAAATTTTAAAATGTTTCTGCAGCAATTATAGAATTACTTCCTTATCAAAAGGATATTGCTTTTTTGCGAGTTTTGATTTTCTGACATTATAGTTGTACATTAGCGTGTTAGAAATAGAGATCTGGTGGATGATTTTTTTTTTATCGGGGACCGGCACTCAGGAGATGACTCCTACACATACGAAGCATTGTGCTGTAACTATAGGAAAGGGATAGTAGGAGAAATGACAGGAGGTGAAGCTTAATTATTTATTTTTGCAGTTCTGCTTTCGCACGTTCTTTGTTTATACTCGTAGCAGAGCTGATGCTTCGGTTCAGTAGCCATTTTTATTATTATTTTACTTCGCCGGTGCGTAGATGTTAATTTTTATTTTAAAATTTTAGTCTGAAACTGGGGT
This sequence comes from Dexiosoma caninum, assembly GCA_963924685.1. Classification (NCBI taxonomy): domain Eukaryota; kingdom Metazoa; phylum Arthropoda; class Insecta; order Diptera; family Tachinidae; genus Dexiosoma; species Dexiosoma caninum. The sequence continues at coordinate 93,233,976 of OZ004725.1, forward strand.
TGGACCCAGGTCTGTTTTTGGATTCGTAGTCAACGTGCAGACTACTATCCATCGTGCCATCGTGGAATACTTGAAGTCAAAACGTTGCTCTTCTCGACGCAAAAACTTTGATATATCATTCTTTAAGATCAGACTGTAAACGCCAATGATATAGAGAAAAGTTTAAAAGCGCGACCCCACCAAAAAAAAATTATTATTCTTCGTCTCTAAGGTGGTATGCTATAGTGTCCACATGTCAAAAATACATGAATTGAACTACGAATTGGAACACAGAATACTATACTATATAAATACTATTTCTACTTTCAAGTTCTCTCTGAAAGAATTGTTGTACAGTAAAATTTAAGCTTTATTAAATTAAAAATTATAAAATATATTTTATTTATTTAGAATACTTATGTACAAAAATGTAAATACAAATATACCTATATATATCCGAATATTTTTGTCAACTCATTTCAATAATGTCCAAAAGACACTGATGTACCTGAATTTGTGATGTATAGTAAAATGAAATAAAACTAAACTTTATTAAAAAACAAAAAAAAAAAAAAAATTACACCGTCATCTACCCTATTCTCCCTCGATTTAGCCCGAGTGACTATTTCTTGTCTGCAAACCTCAATAAAAAGCTCGGCAGAAATAGGTTTGATTCTTTTGATGATGAAATCATCGTACAAACAAATACTTCTTGTTCTGACCATCGTAAATTTTATTTTTTGTTAAGGATAAAAAATTTAGGAAACATTGGACAAAGTTTATAGAGCTGCAAGGAGTCTGTGTTGAAAAATAAAATAATTTTTTATCCAAAAACCTGTGTTTTATTATTGACCCGACCTCGTGTATACATATTTATTGCGAAACTTTCTCCATGTTGCGAAAGTCATTTAAGTTTTGACCGCATTTATGTTTAGATTTTTGTTTAATATTTGTTGCATGTAATAAATAAATAAGAAAATCACTTTGTCGTTCATTTAGGGTTTATTTGGCTGTAATTTTGCTTCCGTATTTTTATTGTGTCTTCTACTAAATGACAACAACATAGATTATTTAATGGATAATAGGGCAATAACTTCAATTTAAACTTCCGTATTTTGTACGTCCTCCTATAGACTTTGTTTTTGGCACAAAATACAATTTAAAGCATTTAATAGAGAAGTGTTACTGCCAACATGCATTAACCTACGATACCAAGAGCAGCAAAAGGCAACAGAACAAATGCTAAAACCCATAACGACAACCACAGCAGCACAAAAAATAATCAAGAAAGAAACTTTATATTCTTGTTATCAGTGAAATATAAAAACAAACATTGTGTTACAAAATGTAACACTGTGTTGTATATAGTAAGATGGTTTTCACAAAAAAAAAAAAACCATAAAAAATTTGGAGAGGAATAAGAAATAAAAAAGTCAAACAGCCATACGCCAAATAGAAAAGATATGCCAAGGCTTGGAACCTGAAAAATTCACATAAATCTCATTTTATTTTTAAAAACACAATCCAGTACAAACCATATTTGCTGGTTGGCTGTCGTTTATATTTATTTGACTTCTAACTTTACTTGAAAATTTTATTAAACATTTATAATGTGTCTTTAACGATTGCAATATTTTTCTATAAATTTTTTCTTCTATTTTTTACGCTATGCATTTTAGTTGCTGGCGGCTGGCAGACAGTTTTTATAGCAAAATAAATATTTAAAGTTCTAAAGTACAGCAACACGCAAAAAAACATAAAATTTAAGGAACATAGTAGAATCGTCAATAAACTTTACTTTTTAAAAATTTACTGCTGATGTACTAAAATACATAAAAATAAAAACAAAATAAATAAAAAGAGCAAAGATCGATTGAAAATATTGTATGAGTGCAGTTTGCCGGGTAGTTAGGAACTAACTACGATATCCTCGGTTCAATAGCCAGTCAGAAGAAAATGTTTCCATTTTGGCTGTGCTAACCGTATCCTCTGTCGTTTAATCCGTCAACATAATAGCAGACACGCAGCAACTCTGCCTTAAAAATTCTCAAGACGCAACTGCGGAGTTGTGCTAAAATTAAGCTCTCACATCACCACCAGTCCCTTCTCTACACAATCTAGTTTCGTTGCAATAAGTGGGGCATATCCCCATATCAATATTTACCACCTAATTTCAAATGTTTCCATAGTGAATAAATGACTAAAGCTTCAGAAGATTTCTTTTTCTCCTTAAATTGATATTCTCCGTTAAATAAGAAATAAATAATTTATTTGTATAAACCTAAAGTTTATGAGCCGTCGATAAAACGAAAAATAAAGCGCAAAAAAAAAATAAAAAAATAAATGATAAAAAAATAATTAGTAAATATTAAATAAAATTGTTTAACATATTTAAACGGTTTTGTAAAATAAACCCACAAAGAAGCCAAAATGTAAAAAATAATACTTTCATTTCCCTGTGGAAATAAAAGAAATTATTACAATTTTATAAATGGAAAAAAGTGTTAAGCGTATAGTAAAAAGATTTCGAAGGAAATAATTTTCACAGTAGATCTATTGTCACTATTTTTTGGTAGGGCCACACCCTACGCTACATAAAAGATAAATATTAAATATGCGGTTTAAGAGATCTAAATAATAGATCTACACAAATATATATATATGTGACGCCCAAAATAGAAAGGGACCTAAGGGTAAAAACCGGTTTTGTTCAGGAGAGCCATTTTAAAGATTTAAATACGTGTATCTTTGGTGTACCATCACTTTCATAAAACGCGCATATCTCTGGGAGGGAACACTTTTGGGGCATGGGATCGGTCTCATTCGATGCTCAGATGTTGTCCACATCAAAAAAAAAAAGTGAAAATTGCTTTTTTTTTACCCTTAGGTCCTTTTCTCTATGCGCTGTCACATATACTGTTTATGGTAAATTTCTAAGATGCAAATAACAGCCCAAATTGTTTTCTCGACGTTTCTTAAACTTTTTTATTACTCCATTGATTTTCTATTAATTTAATTAAATAAATTATAAAAACTGGACAGCAGGAATTTTTTTGTGCCTTTGTAGTGCTGATTTTAAATTGACAATAACTTTTTGCTCAAGATATCTGATATAAATCTGATATAAGATTGAAATGGCGATTGTTTTTTGTTTACAATTGGAAAAGTTTTTAGTCATTTAGGAAGCAAGAATTTTAATAACCTTTTTAGGACTTATGTTTTAATATATGTTCTATGAAGTTGTAAGCTGAACTACTTATTTTCAACTCTATTTGTCACATAATTTTTACAATTATTTTAGTAAAATTAATACCGTCATATAGTTCAAAGCAAGAATATGATTTTATTTTGTACAATATTTTCTTATACTATTTTTAACTTATCCTTCAATTGAATACCAAGTTCTTAATCAACTTCAATGAATTTTTGCTACAGCCTTCAGAATGTTACAAATACTTGTGTAAAATTTTTGCCCTTAAGTTTGTTGGAACAAAATTTATAACTTTAAAATATGTAATTTTTTTTCCTTGAAAGTTGCAACAAATGCTGCAGTTAAGAATTTTCAAACTGCTTTTGTTTACTTTTTTTTTTGCAGCAAGTTTTCTTTCAACATACATTTTTTTTTAATTTTTTGCTTTACTTTAGTGTTACAAACTACTACAACAATTTACTACTGCAATCGATATGACAAATGACTTTACTACGAGACATAACAAAAATTATTTCTTTTGCCTGCAACGACTATGTAACTTAATATACTAAACATGCACATAGTCACGTATAAATGTACATACAGATGTGTGTATATGAGCGGTTGAATGTGTTCAAACAAATAGATGTTATAACTCTTTCACACACATCCAACTATACACATATTAACAATTGTATTGAAATATATTCACACACATAACCTGAAAATTTTGTTTGTACGTGTGTTATGTGTGTGTATTAGCTGTTATATAAGCCTTTATAGTTTTCTAAACCCTTAGAGATTTTTGAAAGATTATGGTATTCTATTGCACAATATGAAACTAACACATATTAATAAATGAATACGCACGCATTCACATACACAGTCACAGAGTCACCTTATGCAGAATCTACAGTTTATTTTGAGGAAAATGTCATTTTTATATAGTTGTGATAAACAATTGAGCACATTTGCAAATTTTTTGTATTTATTTCTAATGAATTCTACACAGAATATATTTTTATTTAAATATTTTCAAAAAAGCATTATTTGATTTTTTGCATGTTTCATTAATTATTTTTATGATGTATAAAATTTATTTTACGGCAGCAATGTCGATTGTTCTTAAAAAATAAGTGCGTATTCATAAAATTGTTTTTGGATTTATAGAAGGTATTAGAGATAACAGGAGCTTTTTCCTGTTCGTTTGTCAAGGTTGAACCAAAAGTTTTAATAATAATGCATTCGTTTATTTTCTTAGCAGTGATATACTTTATTAATTTCAAGTTTGGACTGTAATTTTTTTCCTTAACCTTTTTCTATGCTTGCTTTGTATTGAGTGCGGAATTTCTTGAAAATAAAAAATTAATTTTAAGCCTGAGCCACGTTTATCCAAAATACCATTCAAATTAGAAAATACAATTGTTCCTTTTGCAAACAGCTATTATGACAACAATTAAAATGTTATATACATTACACATTAAGCAAATTATAATCATGAAAATTATTCCAAATTGTGTAATTTTATTGCTGCAGTAAAAAATGCAATATGAGAAACAATAAATTCTTAGTAAGAATTTTTTACGCGCAAGTTTAAATCTTGACAGGTATATTGATTGAATTTTGTATGGAAAGTTGTCTAATAAAACTTTTATAAATAAAAAAAATTTATGAATACGATAATAAATAAATAAAGTAACTGTAAAAAATTTGTGGATCAGAGTCCGGTTCTGGATGTGGTCTTTTGACGCGAAAAAATTAAATTTTTATTTTTTGTGTGGAATATTAAAGGAAATGTCGGATGTGTTTTACAATTTGATGGAAACGTTGCAAGAAACTATTAAAAAAATTGGATGTAAAGATCATAGTTAAATTCTGAAAATAACAGTTAACAATATTTATCTAGAATTTATCTCACAATGAATAAAAAACTTAACTGGGACAGTTTAAAAACCTTGGAAACAAAAACGAGAAAACGATTTTAAGTTCAATTAAAAAGAAGTTCTATCTTAAGTTTTTTATTCCTATCTGTTAAACAATCCTTTTTTTGAACTATTTACCGATAATATTTACAATACACAATAGAAATTAATAAAATTTCATTCATAAACCCTAAAGAATATGTACGTATGTCAATTATACACATACTAATATTTATATGCTATATATATGCCTATTACTGTTCTAGTCAACTATATTGCTGATAAATATACGAGTATTGTTAATTCTCATATCTTTAGATTTACTGCTAAACATGCATAAATATACAATATTAAGTCATAAATTTTTCCTTTAGTTCACTCTCATATTTTCATTACTATTTAGCCTCAAATGAATTCATTACAAATTTATCCACATACGAGTATCAAATAAAACATATTCGTTTTAATGCAGACGTGCATAGGAAACTCTCACATGCAATGTCATATACATTTGTGCCCATAATTATGAAAGTGGTGTAAGTCTTAATTAAGAAAAATTAGTATATCAGTTCCTGCACGCCATATTAGTTTACACCAAATTAGTTCAATGTGTTATTCACGATATTATTATAAATGGACCATTTTTAAGTGGTTGTTATTTCAACGCTAAATGAGATTCCTTTATTGTTAATTATGAAAATGGTCTAGTAATTTTTTTTTTCAATTTGACGACTACAATATTCCTCTATATCAAATGACCGTAATTTTATGAATTTAATTGATGGAACAGTACCAGGAAGATTAATACATCTTTAGTACAAGGAATGTCGCCGTAGGCTTTGTTTTCAATGAAACCATTGACGAGTCGACAACTAAAGAAGTGAAGTCTACTGCTGCTGAATTTATCTCTTGGCTCCAAAATGCAATGGAAACATTCCTGAAAAATTGTTCTTATAACATGTTTTTTCAAACTGCTTTAGATGATTGTGAATTTCACATTTTAAATTTTTCACCTTTAATTAGAAAAAATATATAGAAATATTCAACTAATTCCACCATATATACGACCTCTATACCAATAACGAAAGAGAAAAATATAGAGCTATTTTGTGTTTACTATCCTCCTTATACCCACTTTTTCAAAAATATTTTATTAATCTGAAATCTTATAATGATAACAGCCTTGAATAATAAAAATGCATTAGTTGTCATAGTTATTAAATTGTCAAAAATTACTTTACTAAAATTATAGTTTTTTTTTCTAGTTCAAATCAATTCAACCTTCGAAAACAACACTTTCGTAAGATGAACGATTTCTATTAATTGAGATTTTTACATAAAAAATTTAAATGATGAACAATGTATAAAAAATTTGTAATTTATTCAAATACAAAACATTAAATATCTCGAAACAAAAAATATATGACTTAGAACACTTTCCTAATTAAGGGCATATACATGAGCATGTATTTTTTTTCTTCTCATCATAAGCATAAATGTGACATGTTCATAAGAGTTGCAATAAACTACATATAAACAAAGTTTTTCATTTGTGAATAAAGTTCATAAATGACTCGAAAAATCTATTGTTTTAAATGTCCCAAGGCCAGTGTTATAGATACACAATAGAAAACTATATGAATATAAAAGTATAGTTCAATCTAAGTATGTGTAACGAAATGAATATCAAATTTTTTTTTGTTTAAAATTTTTCTCATATTAAAAAGCTTTGTGTGATGCAAATAATTTCTTTTTCATGTAACAACGCTTTGGTAGATTCCAAAGACTTTAAATGAACCAAAAATCGTATAAGCAAACTAAAGGTCATTTACAAATTTATATATTTTTAAATTTATTATAATTTTTACAAAATAGTAGCGAAATATCGAAGTAAATTTGTTCACACCCTAAATTAATAAATAACTAAATAAAAAATTAAATAAATTGATTCAGCAATTTAAATATAGATTGATTTCAATCTTTTTAAAATAAAATTAAAGTAATTATATAAATATATGATTTCAATTGTGCTTTTTTCCCTTAAAAAAAATATGTGTGAAATTTATTATTATATATTATTAATATATTATATTATATATTCTCATAAAGTATTTTTTACAAAAGTAAAAGTATAAACAAAAACATAACAATACATGAGTTTAATTTTATAACACACAGTGTGTGTCACACATTTCTATTTTTATATTTTTCTTTTTATATACACTAGGCTTGCCATCGGCCAAAAAAAAAAAAGAGAAAAAAGCACAATTAAAATCATATATAAAGAGATATTCCCAAAATAAATTCAGTTAGTAATTATATAAAATAAAATAAAAAAGGTGGAAAAGTTTATTAAAGAAAGAGTTTATTTTTATATTCCAAAAGTCGAAATTTTGCCATAAATTTATTTTAAATATTTCTTTATTACATATTAAGATTTTTGTTTTTTAATTGCAGAGCGATTTTATTTGATTAAAGTTTTGTTTCTGGAATACTATTGTGTAATTTTGTGTAATAAACAAGTGACTATATTACAGAACAGAGATAATGGACATAGTATTGCAGTTACTAATGTATAACCATATAATTCAAAAGTCATGACTATCAAAATCAAACAAAAAAAAATTATCCAAAATGATTTCAGATATTCATTCGGCCAGAGAAGCTGCAACTCTCTTGCTAAATTTAGGAACCGCGTAACATCAGAGTTGTGTAAAAATACTACGATATCTATTTCTAATAAATGAGATAACAGACAATGTCAGCATTGCTGGTTGGTATTTTATACTGTTTAGTGACTAGTGACTTTGCCTTCGCCACTGAAACGTTCCGATAACAACTGACACAATTGGCCATCAGAAAAAATGCGAAATGTTTTTATGACTTAGACGGAAACTGGGCTCGAACCCAGGACTTTTTGATTTTGTAGTCAACCATCGCCATCCTCCATTGTACATTTCTTAAAATAACATTTATTTGCAATTTTTTCACGTTTGTCTTATTGTTTTCTCTATTTAATAAAACTTAATATTTTTAAAATCTGGCACGAAATTACTTCATTTGATATCGAACGCATTATTGCTCCTGATTTATTTCTTATTTATTATAACACTACATGTGCTTCTCGTGCTTACAAAAATATAAATAGGGCTAAATTGGAAGCAGCTACATTGGTGGTCGCGTTTCATTGTCGACAATACGTCGTTAAAATAGTCATTTAAGTCTGGGTATTTTAATGCTGACAGATTGATAGCCTACTGTAGTCTGTTTATTAAGAATATACGGGTATGTCTACTAATTCAAAAAAAAGACACAAAACTATAATGATAATTGTGGTTGAGCTTTAACGTTTTAATTTATTTCTAACATACGAGTAAGTCTAAGACCTTTATAACTTTGTTCATGTTTTAGAGTAGTCATTGCTAGAAATGATATGTTCACATTATGCCTTATTCATGTAACCGTGAGTGTGTAATGTACATTTATAATTAGTATAGAAAAAAAAGTTTTATTAGAGTATCAAATTCCCCCAAACTCACCAACTTAGTTATATTTAAAATTTTAATTAAATTAATTGCACTAATTAGATATTTTTTCTTTTCTTTTTCTTTCAGGTATGTTTTGCATTTATAAATAACTCTAATTAAGGATTGTACATATGAGATAAACGCTACATTTAGTCAATAGTAAAGGTATTAAATATAAATATTTAAATACATCAAGGCCTACATTAAGCACTACAAATCATACCGCTACAAAAAAAATATTTATTATTTTTGTAACGCAAATAACATTTATTCTGTGTTCAAACGCTTTGGAAGCGTACAGCTGTTCGAAATTGATAAATTTAAACTAAACTTGGTGTTTTTCTTTCTGAAGTCTTTTTTTTTAATAAAAATTTGCAACTATATTTACACCGCAGAAAACTGCAATAAGATTTTCTCCCAGCAATTGCATTTAATTTTCAATAAAATGTCAATTAGAGAAAAAAATTCGTTAACAAAAATTTCGTTAGCGATGTTAATAATCTAACAAATATCGGCACGAAATATCACGTAGTAAGAAAAAAATAAAAAAAGAACTTCCACCAAAAAACTTGACCCCTCATTTGGTAATTGCTAGACACAACGGCAAGAAAACATTAAATCATCTATTGGTGCGAAGCATGATACCGCAAACATGAAATTGCCTAGAATTGCTACTTTTGTTAGAAAGGAAATATGAAAAAGAGAAAAAAAAAATGCAGTGAATTTGATATTCCTTCAGAAAGCACAAACCAAAACACAAAACCATTAAAAGGTTGTTTATTAATGGCTTGGTATGGTTTCTGTTGTGAATGATGGCAAATTGTTATGTTAAATTAGCCCCATTACAAAGCCAGTGAAATGAAATATTAAAGTAATAAAATTAGAGCTGCAACGAATTTAAAGAGACTTACAGGGGAGAAGTGAATTAAAAAAAATAAAGTCAATACATCGGGTATTTTCTGAAAACCGAATCCGCAAAAATTTTTCGTTTTTAAAACGAATACACATATTTAGGTGTCGTGTAAACCGAATTCGCATAATTTTACTCGGTTTAAAATCGAGTAGATAAGTCCGGTCGATATTAAATCGAATGTACTACTCGTATCTTCCTAATAAATAACTGATGAACAATTTTTACATGAAGTCTTTCTTTTATTAAAGTAAGTCAAATTATATACTCTGTAAAGAATTTCAATACAAAATAATCAATTTAAAAAACACTCGAATATTTTTTCATATTCTTGTTAAAGTATGCAGATAAAGTAGATGGATGAATAAAAGCACATTTTCATTAAAATTCATTAGATATATCATTAAAAAATCACTTTTAAATAAGAATGACCATTATTAAGGACAAATTTTCAGTAGCTTTACTGACGTATTGACGTTTAAAAAATCTTATTCGAAAGAGAGTTCGAATGTTGGAAATCGTGTGATTTTTAGAACAGCTAATTAACATTTATTCGGTTTTTGAGAATTCGCTCGTTTGTAAATCGACCCGGTTTACAGAACAGGGGAGATAATGTATTTATGCAGGTTTTTTTTTGTAAGAAAAGTAACACTCATACCATTAGAATGCCTACAAAAAATAACGACATTGTGGTCTACTTTTTTCGTTTGAAAAAAGGGTTGTGTAGTGAAGAGAATGCTGGTGAAATGATAGAGTAGGACGTAATTATTACTCGGCTGTTGCTCGTTTTTTTGATTTGCAATTCAGGCTTGTTACATTTCTAGTGTGTAGTAGATTCATTTATTTTTTTAAGCTATTAGAGAGCCAATATTTTTCACGGCTGAAAGAGACCTTCTACATAAACCAACATTTAAACAGTAAAATAATTCAACTTAAACATATAAATAAATAATATATAAAAACATTAACAAATTATTTTCTAGTGTTCAATATTTCACTTCAAATTTGCAAGGATTCTTTAGGAAATAACAAAGTTGAAGTGAAATATTGAAAATTAAAAACATAAGCATGTGATATTGTGATATTGACCTTACGCATGATTAAATATGCATACATTCATTACAGCGTTACCTTAATATAGAAAGGTCCTAACTAAAAATCTACTTCACAGAAAAAATAAAAATTTTCTTAAAAATTAAAAATAGCGATTATTTTCTGCGTCGAACTGAAGAATTTTATAACTTTAATGCCCAAATTCACAGTCATTAGTTAGCTAATAGCAATAGTTTAACCAATAATTTTTGATTCACAGCTTTTTTTTTACTATTAGTTAGACCGCCAAATGACATTGGTTGCGTTAAGACAGTTTTTATTTTTAATAAATTCTCTAAAGAATTCTCTGTTGGAAACCAATAATTTTTCTTTATTAGATTTTATTTTAAAGTGTTATCTATGTATATGAAAATATAAAAACCGCCGATTTAAAAAGAAACATTAGTTAGGGCCTTTCTATATTAAAGTAACGATATATATTTATAAACAAAAATTAAAAAAAATGTTGAATAAATTATATTAATAACAGTTATTTTACTTTTAAAAGATTCATTACATCCATTACATATATTTATTGTAATTCTTTATGTTTTAATTAAAATTTAAATAAATTTTAATCTTCAGTAGCACTTGGCCTACACGATGGCAAAAGTTTTGCAATATTTTGTTTTTAACATTCCTCTAGACTAATGATAACTTCCATAATGTGAGTTTCATTGTACTTTTTCTGCTGGTAATATTGAGCACTTTTTATAGCTGCATAGAGTACATGGTGTTTTGCGAGCGTCAGATGATTATGCTGATGATGGTAATGTTGATTAAATAATGAGTAATAGCCTAAAATGTATATAGTCACGAATGTTATACAAGTTGTTCTTTCCTGAAAATTTTTTTTTTTTTTTTTAGGTACGTAAAACGAAACCACAACGACCACTAAATAAATATTCAACCGACAGTTTTAAGCCATAATGCTGTTGCTGCTGCTACTCGTGCAACTTTAGTTATGTATAACAATAATTTATAGCTACATGAACTAATTTATGTTTAGAAAATATTGGAAATGTCATAAGGTGCTTTTTTTCTTTTCATTACACCTTAAAAAAGAAAAACACGCACTAGCACTCACAGACACACACATATTCATTTACTTTCTTATAAAATAATATGATTTTCAAAAGAAGACATGACTAAGTTACTTCATAATGAGCTGTGATTTGATCATTAGGAATGATGACAGCAATTTTTCAAAAAAAATTTATCAAATCGAAGCAACTTAACAGGCAAATTAAGAATTGTAGAATTTCAAATTTACTATCGCCCGGAACTTAAGCATCCGATATATTAAATAATAAATCTGAATGCTTGTAATCAATATATGGAAAATATATAAGTTTTTGTGATTTGTTTTATTTTTTTTTTTTCTAAATATTGTTTGCCAAAATTTTTAGCAGCTCTTATTTTTTGTTTTTTTAGCCAAAGAAGGAATGTACACTCCCTGGCACATGAAAAGGACTTCTAACACAATTTTTTCTAAACGTTATAGCTTCTACGAAAAAAAACAAGGTTACGAACTTAATTTTAATTTGTATTTATATTTTTTTTTTATCTTGGACCAGCACTCAGGAGATGACCCCTACACATGCAATGCATTGTGCTGGAAATATAGGAAAGGTATAGTAGGAGAAATGATAGGAGGTGAAGCTTCAGTATCTTACAACACTACTTTTTGCACGTTATTTGTTTTTACAGCACTGTTGTTGCATCTCTGATGTGAAGGAGACGTATTAAATTTTAAAGCTTCGTTTTTTGTAGCCATTCTTATTAATTATTTTACTTCGCCGGTGCTAGACAATACCGACGAAGGAGGATGTTCTGACGTGCCTGTGGATTGGTTACAGCTAAAGCCGGTACTGTTCAGTGACCAGTTAGTATGCCTTCGCCACTGAAACCTTCCGACAACAAATGACACAAAGACACAGTAATGCACATCAGAAAAACTGCGAGATGTTTTTATGAGTCTGAAACTGGTGTTGAACCCAGGAATATTTTTCGTTTTGTAGTCAACGTGCAGACTACTTCGACCATCGCCAAAATTTCTAATTTAGTTGTTATTCAATACTATAAAAATTGGTTCATTCGAGTATATACGAGTGGTTTTGTTTTTATAAAAAATTTTGTAAACCAAGTAAAAAAAATTACTTTAAAATTTGTGTCACCCTTCTATAAAAAAATAGTTTATGCATAGTTTGCAGAACGATGCCAGTCGTTATCCAACGTCATGTGAGTTGGACAAAAACCCAAGCGCATATTTTTTCGAGCATCGTTAAGTGGTGGTTTTAATCGCTTCAGATCTCCAGCCTTCGAAATTACACGCTGCACTGATCTTACGCTTGGCGAAACACCAGCTCTAGCTTTAATTCGTGCAGGTGAGCATGAGAATTTAATGCTGCTCTCAGAATAGCACGTTTAGCAGTTGCCGAAAGTAGATTATTTCCCGTAGTTTGACTCATTCCTTAAAAATCTAGATACCATATTTCACCTTCTTTCGATTCGTTCAGAAATTCTGTGGATCGGTTGTCCTTATTTCTAATAAATTTGAATTTTATTTTTTCAGCTTTTGTTAGATTTAGATTCTTCATTAAAATACCCGAGATTGCATTTAAACAATTTCTTTTCTATAGCTTCAGAAAAGTTAATTCGGAACCCCCGAATAAAGTGACGCAAAAAATATAGAAAATTTTAACCGATCACGAAACAAAATATGGAAAACATTATAACGGGAATTTTCCAGAACATAAATTTGATCTCAGAGCAAGTTAAAACAGACATCTTTAAAACACAAAGCAAACCATGGATAATTGTTTGCACATATCGTAGAGAATTACAGTTGTACAAAATACAACGGGGGATGCTATTCATGTGGCGGGGAGTATTTATTATTTCCACGAACTGTTTGAAGTAAACGGTAATACTTAAAAAACGTAATTACACATCCTTATACATACAAATTATTGGGATTTTATTTATTATTTAGCTTATTCTAGGAAGAATATCTCTGAAATTGCTAAAGAATTTATCCAAAATTTCAAGTTAATTGCCATTGTTGAAAACACCACAAATAAATTTGTCAACATTTCTTTCATGAGTTTTTGAGATCATAAAACCATTTTAGTTTTTTATGTATAGAAAATCTCTACTAACCGCAAATAAAATAGAACTGAACACATTTTTTGTTTCGTTATACACATTTTTTATTTTCTTCTTCGATACAAATATTACTTTTCTAACTGGGTTACGTGCTCTGACAAAAAGAAAAAAATTACCTAATTCTTCATAAGGAAACCAAAAACTATTAAATATAAATATGAATATTTTTTCGTTGTTCTGTCATATTTTAACACCGACATAAAAACAACATAAAAGTAAAATACATACACTGAGTTTAAATGAAAATAAACTCTTGTATAAACAACATTTTTGGCAAGTACAATATTGCTTGGCGTAGAAACGTGCAGCAAGAAGAAAATAAAACCATAGATTTTTGGGAAAAATAAATGACAAACTTCGATGCTTCAACAAAAGGAATAAAGAAGAAAATATGAAAATAAGAACTGTCGTAATCCTTTTTCAGATTTATCTGCTATTTTTTTAACCTCACGCAAACAAACACATTTATGTATATGCACTTAAATAAATAAACTCTCATACACACACAAGCGGCTAGAAAGTGTTATTTTATGTAAATGGACCTTTTATTAGTTTCGAAGCATAGTAGAAATTTACTTTGAAACTTTGACTGAAAAAGGAGAAAAAGTATTTAACAAACTATTGGAAAACGTGAGAGCAAAAAAATATGTTTGAAGATGGTTGCCTGAAAACCTAATCTCAAAATGGATGAATAATTTTTAAATTCCTTAGACAACTTAGGCGAATTCGACTCGTAAGTTACAATATATTTTTACGATGTGGTTGGTGACTTTAAACAAAAATGAACATTCAGGAACATTTGCACAAGTATAGCGGAAGTAAATGTTAAAGTTCAAAACTTATAATTTAAAATCAACATATTTTTTTACATTTGTTAGAAAATTTTTAACACGATTTCAATTTTAAAAGAGAAACTCAAAAAAACGTTTATAGAAGTTTAAGAAAAAGTTGTGATTTAAATGTTTTATTGACGTGACAAAGTAAAATTTTAAATATTTTCATTGTCGTAAGATTTTTTAAATCGCATATATTCAATATTTGTGCTTTTACGAAAACTTTGTTAATGCGATTTGTTGAAAAGAACATTCTACAAACGTATGTATGTCTGTCTTTAAGTCAAAAAGGTCAAGCGAAATGTGTACCATTTAATGTACGATTATATACTCAGATAAGAACCTGGTTTGCCGCCAAGGAATGCATTGAAACTGTATTAAATTTTAATCTTATTAAAAAGAAAAGTAACACTAAGATAATGATTGCCTACTACTAGTAGGTGTTACTTTCTATAGGCGAAGAATAGCCATATAGATGACTGGTGGTGAATGGATAGATAGCAAAAAGCTTCATTGATTTTACTATTCAGCTTTTGCACGTTTTTTGTTTATTGTAGTGTCGTAGCGCCCCTTATGTCAAGGAGACGCAGTAAAATTTAATGCTGTGTTTAGTAGCTTTTTGTGATTAATTATTTTACTTCGCGCATGATGCTACACATGAACGAAGGCGGACGGTATCAGCTGAAGCCGGTAACATTCACAGACCAGTGAATATGCTTTCACCACTGAAACCTTCTGACACCGACTGACATAAAGCCATAATAATATACATGAGGAAAATGCGAAGTATTTTTAATGACTTAGTCCAACACTGTGCTCGAACTCAGGACCTTTGGTTTTGTAGTCAACGTGCTAAGTATTTCAGCCGTCGCCACCATCAACCATTGAAATCTCTACCATTAGAAGTGAGTAATTAACCGCTACTTCGCCACCTGTCTATGCTTTACATTACAATCTCTGTAAAAAGGTAACACAGATTCAATGTTGCCAGGCGTCTTACTTGCTTGAGTGTTACTTCACTGAGAACAAAAATGTATTATTTTCAAAATTAAAATTATATTACTTCTTACGAATTGCACTCAAATATGTTTACGTAATTCTAACAAACATTACAGTAATTTTGATGAAAAAAAATTATGCACATTAACGGCTAGGCGTTACACCGCATTTGATGCAAATCTACTTTACACTTCACCTCACTTTCATTATGGTTTGTATTCCTATGTTTACGTGTTTAGCTTCAACACTTTTACATACTCTTGGGATATAGTTACTACTTTGTAACATGCAGTTGATTTCTATACAAATAGCAAACACATTTATGCATTCTGATGGTTGCGCTTTTTGTTTGCCCAGCACACAACATTGGTTGACAAGTGAATTCTGTAGTAGTTTCCTAAAATAAACGAGTTGCTTTAGCAACTTGTGTGTACCGTAAATTACTGTTTATGATATGTTTTCGATAAGAAAGTACAGTGGTGGTTCTTAACTATAAGAAATATTTAGGAAATGGTGGAACTTAATTTAAATTTAAAACTTACTAGCAGTGATGTCGTGTGTATTTTGTGTTTACTTAAATGTTTTTATTATTTGTTGCCACGAAGAAACAAAAAATTCCAGGGCTCTGCTGACGAGTTTATTCCGCACCCAGGACATACGCCGTTCAAATCCCCCTCACACCAAAAGTTGTGCTGATGTGGCTCTTCCAGAAGCACCCTACGTCGGTATATGAGCAATTATTATTACTGAACTAGGAAGCACCGCGACCAAGAAGATCTATATATAATAATATAATAAATAATAAATAAAGTACCTCTCGCTGGCTTAAAAACTAAGAATTAAAAAAAACTTTTGTCAAAGGCAAATGAGCTAAAACTAGAAGTGAGTTGATTTTTCATACTCAACACTCTGAAAATATACACCTTAAAATCATACCGATTAGACAAAAAGACGGGCCTTCAAAATTTTCCTTTAAGATAAAAAATCTGGAAAATTATCTTAAGCCGACTTAAGATCTTTTAGCAAATGTCCATTTGTATGTATATAAATCAATAAAAAATCATAAATTATAATTTTTTCTAACAGCAAGTAAGTTGATAAGTTTTTGGGAAGAGGGAGTTTACATTAAATTAGGTAACTTTTTTTTATGTTGGACCAGTACTCGGGGTATAACAGGGTATAAGTGACACTGAGAGAGATGACAGTTGGTGCAGCTCCACTATCATACAACTCTGCATTTGCACGTTTTTTGTTTTAGTAGTAATTTTTAGTAATTATTTTACTTCGCTGGTACTAAGTAATAATGACGAAGGAGGGCGATTTAATGTGCTTTGATACCAATACGTTTCGGCGCGTTCGATTCAGCTTATTTATCCCGTAAAAATCATTAAATTTTACGTATATAACAGAAATTGCAATATAACTTTTTTAATTTGAAGCCATCAAAGCTACTGTTTGGTATACTTTGCTTTTTTTCAGTTAAATACTTACCGTTACGCAAAGAGAAACTCAAATAATTACGTTCATGGTTATAAATTTTATTACATTATAATTTAAAATTTACCAAACGCAAAGTTAACTTAAGTTTTGCAAAATAAATACCAGACAATAATTAATACAAACACGTTTCTGTGTATACCTACATTTACTGGTATGTTTTTTAGTCGAAATTCTTTATGTATCACTTCCTTATCAAGAGCACGAAGCATCTGAGAAAAATAAAATTATAAGCCTCTAGTTATGCTACGGAGCTATAAAAAACAACAACAACAACAACAACAACAACGAGAGATGGCATCTGCATTTCTTGTATTTAAACATTTAAATAACACGAATCTGTATTTTCAACAAACAAAGCATTATTTAATAAAGAAATTGCCTTAAATCTTCTTAACTCATGGCAACCAAATGAATTCAATTTCAAGAAAATAATCATTATTCATAGCCAAACTTATCAAAGTAATTGTACGCAACTAAAATGGAAAAGAGAAAAACTCAAACTTTTTTCAGTACAAAAGCCATTTACTGTGCAAATAACCTAAAGGGCTTTGAAAAATATAAGCAATAAAATTAAATAAAATATAAAATATAACTCGCGTTTAGTGGTAAAAAAAAAAAAAATAACAACGAAATAAAACTCTTTCCAATGCACTTTTTTTTTTCTCAATCACTAATAGATCCAAAGTACAGCAACGGCGGAGGCTAAAACGTAGTTTACGCATTTTCTTGCGTACAGATCCTGTTCAAGTAAATACAATGATATAAATTTTATTTGAAATTCTTTTTATAGGATTTGCAAGTCTTAATGTGTTTCTTTTTTTTTTTGCAATTTTATTCGAACTTTGCAAAAGTGTTTTTGTCTGAAATACATACTTATTCGTTGCTTCCTAAAAAGACCTTAAGAATTCTTACAATAAAAAGTAATGAAATTTAATGTTATTTGTGCTATAGTTTTCAACATTGTAAGCTAATACCAATCCAAGCAGACTTCTTTATGTGAGAGCTTGCTGTCTGGATGTTGAGATAAATGGGAAGATGTGTATTTTTAACCCTATAAATATTTATTTGTTTTGAAGAAATGAAAAATGGTTTTGTGATCACAAGATAGAAAAAAATTGTTGTACCTTGAGGTGTTTGTTTTTACACCAAAAGTATTAAATAATCTTCCTTAAAGTTATAATATGACAAAGTACAGTATAGAGAGTATTTTAAAGGAGATAATGTTTATGATATGCATACTTAGAAAGATTAGAATTATAATTATGTGTTCGAATTGCGAAAAAAGTAAGAAAACACATTGGAGATTTTTTCAGCAGAAAATATTATGGAAAAAAGCTTTGTTCCATGTGTAATACTTTTGGATATTTATAGTTGCTAAAAGTGATACCAAAATTCAGATTTTGACCGTTTCACCCAGTAAAAGTACATACAAGGAAAAAGTACCAAATATTTGTCCACTTATTTTTCAGCAGTCTGCCTTAGTTTCTGAGATATTATGTGATTGAATTTAGCCGCTTATACCATTTGTTACCTCCTAAATCTTAGAATATCCAAAAATCCCTTTTTAGTAGTTTTATACATTGAGAGAGGAGTCTACATACTGAATTTCAAGCCTTTACCTGTTTGTGCTGGTCTATGGGTCAGTCAGTCAGTAATGTTACTCTTTTATATATATAGCTATATATACAAAGATACAACTTTTACTGTTTATATCTTTAAATAAGATACTTTGAAACTTTTCATATAAATCAGGTACCTAAAAACCTGTGCTACCAAAAAAGGAAAAAAATTTATAAAATTATGCACAAAAGTTTTCACAAAATTAATGCAGCATTTGTGTTACTTACACCATTATTACTTTCGAAATATTGCTTAAAAACGTTTTAAATTATCTGGTATCATAGTGGGCATGTTTTTAAGGATTCCAAAGGAAAAGCTGCAATAAGAAAGCGCAACACCTCAAACAAATTGCCAAAAGGTAAATAGTTTAATAAATCAAACATTCATATATTGTAAGTCTGAGTATAGACCTGTACCTTGTCTATTTGCTCACTTCTTTTTAATCGATAAAAGGAATTACTAATTGGGAGAAGCACTACACGTAAAATAAAAAACCAATACATTCGTACTTAAATAAATTCCAAGCGGCGTCAAAAGTACGGGTTTTCTTACATCAAGTACAGAATACTTAATTCAAATTCGAATTCTTCAAACACTAATTTTTCGCTTATAGATAAATATTTAATCCCGCATCCGTACTTGAAATAAGAAACCAAGTGATTAATTAGTGATTAAGTGATAAATTTCGAAGTTGATTTTAACGCGAATGCTTGCTAGAAATAAGCCTGAAATACGATTGTTTCAAGAAAAAACCGAGATCGAATCAAGTGTAAAAAGCTCTTAATTTCGAAGTCGATTTAATCGCGAATCCTTACCTGAAATAAACCGAAAACGAGATTGATTTTGTAAAAAGCGAGATGGAATTTTCAAGAATTTCTATGTTGTGAATGGAATTAAAATACTTTATTTCAGTTATTTACCATACATATTTGTAAAGTTTATCTAGTCTATATGTAAATTTCGTTAATGTTTATATCAACTAATTAGTACACCTTCAACCACATTTTAAGAAAAGCAAAAAAAAAACTTTCTTGTTTATATAAAAACTTGTAGAAAATCTATGAGAATTTCTTAAATACAAAATAGAATTCCGTAATTAATTTATGATTATTTTCCTAATTTAAGAATTTTATGCTCATCTAAAGAATATCAGGATTGGATCTTTCAAGTAATCTAATTTTTGGCTTGTTCTAAGTACATATGCACTTGAAGTTTTAAGTAGACTCGTAAAAATTACTTTCGCTGCTAACCATCATATCGTCCACAGGAGTCCCGAACACTATCGTACCTGGTAACACGTGTTACTTCTTCTAAAAAAGTAAATATATTTATAAAAATTAAATATAAAATTTCAACCGCTAAAGTGAATCGCATTGTTTATAATTATATCCTAATTTCTTCCTTTTAACCAGTAATGATCTATTAAGAGCTAAATATCCTTATTATTAGCCAGTTTTTAACTTTATTTAAAATTACAAATTAATTCCTAATGTTGTCAACAGTTGTTTTATAATCTAATGGACATTATTAATTGTGGTAGTTTATTAAATAAATAATTAATGTTTTTCACTTAAAGGGTTAAATTTATTTCATAAGTTTGCTAAGTCTGAAACCAAAAGAAATTAACTATAAAAAGAAAACAAAACTAATTCAAGGCGAAATCAATTTATTTTGCTGTCGATGTAAAAATTCATCTTTGTTTGTCAAACTCATGCCATTGTAGATGATGTAGTTGCTGTTCCAGTTGCCGCGTAGTTAAAGGTTCAATGTTGCTGCTTTTCCTATTGCTGGTGTGGTGTGTTTGTTTATTAGCTGTAATTAATCACATTGGTTTCATAGTATTATAACGAATAGAAATGAAAAGTTGTTTAAAAGTCGAAGTAAAAAAAAAAATTGAGTATAAAATTCTTGGATGGATTTTTCTGTCTGTTATAAAATATTTTTCATTTATCTTCCAAATCATTGTATTTATCTATTTAACTGATGCTGGCGTTACTATAATTTTTTCCTAAGTATTTAACTGCCAGTAAATTTAAGCCAATAAAGAAGAAACTAGAACTGTAGCAAGGGAAAAGCAATGAGTTTTAGTAACCCTACGTATTTAACTATCATTATAAATGAATATATTTTTCTTATTTTCTTTATTTGAAATATTTATTTCTACATTTAGTGAATATCGTAGACCAGGGTGACCTAGTGATTCGAAATAGTTTTTACTCAATACAAAAGAAAATTTTCCAATTGCAATATCCTAAGCTTCGGGAGAAAAAATATAAAATTAAAAAATTTTCAAACGGAGCTTTTTTTTTAATATATAGTTTTAGCAGTCGGAGTATTGTTTTATAACTTGTATAAATGCTGTTGGCTAAAACTTGAAAAATTAAATTTTCTACCACAAAACTTTTTTTGGCAAATTGGGAATTTATTAATTGATATCGTTAAAAAATAACAGTAGCATAGAGATAAAATTTCTCTTTATTAATTTTAAAGATTTTCTTTCATAAACGCAATAACTCAACCCTAGAGTCTTAAAAAATGAATCTAATGAAATCATAGTTCTGTAAAATTTGTTCGGATAATATGGTATCGAATATCTACCATTCTCTAGAGGCTCAATATAAAAAACCATGTAGTTTACACGTCTATATGGAACCATTAAAATACTGTTGGTTAGAACGCAACTTAATACAAAAACCTCTGAGAACATGCAAAATGATTAGTACGTTGACTATAAAATCCAAGGTCCTGTGTTAGAGCGCAGTATCCGATTGTCATACAAATATTTTCGAATTTTTCTGGTGTGCATTTTTGCGCCTTTGTGTCAGCTGTTGTCGGAAGCGGATGGTAACAGTGGCGAAGGCATAGTCACTGGTCACTGAGCAGAAACGGTTTCAGCTGATACTGATACATCCTTCGTCAGTATTGTGTAGCATTTTTGCCGAAATAAAATAAAAAAGGTTGAATAGTCTGCACGTTGACTACAAAACGAACAATTTTGATGAGTTCAACCCCAGTTTCAGACTCAAAAAAAAAAATTTCGCATTTTTTCTGATGTGCATTTGTGTATCTTTGTGTCAGTTGTTGTCGGAAGGTTTCAGTGGCGAAGGCATAGTCACTGGTCACTGAACAGTACCGGCTTCAGCTGTATCCAATCAACCGGCACATCAAAACGCCCTCCTTCGTCGGTATTGTCTAGCACCGGCGAAGTAAAATAATTAATAAAAATAGCTACAAAAAATTAAGCTTCAAAATTTAATACGTATCCTTGACATCAGAGATGCTACAACACTGCTGTGAAAACAAATAACGTGGAAAAAGCAGTGTTGTAAGATAGTAAAGCTTTCCTATTATCCCTTTCCTCTAGTTCCAGCACAATGCATCGCGTGTGTAGGGGTCATCTCCTGAGTGCTGGTCCAAGATAAAAATGAAAAAAATTAATAAAAAGGCTACCATAACTTGTTTCAAATATTAAGTCATCTCAGTGCAATTCTGTTATAAATAAAAAAAAGCGTCAAAAAGTAGAGTTGTAAAAATAATTAAACTTTCTTCCACCTGTCACATCTATCACTATCCATTTCCCTACTTCCCGTGCAGGCATTGCTTACGTAGAAGAAATCTACTGACCACTGGTCCCAGAACAAAAAACTAGTTCATTTCACAATTGTAACGCAAATTTCTTCTCCTAAGACTATGTCAAATGAAAATGGTAGCTCTTGATGCGCTCTAAGCAACTAAGCCGTATCGTGATTAACTACTCAAGAAGGGTATTCCATATAATTGGTACGATTGACGGATAATCGTATACTATGGTCTATTCAAATAGTTCCAAACTTTTACTATGGATTGAATCTAGTCTGATGGAAGGAAGAGCGTACAAGAGGTTCATTGCAACTTTAATAAATAAAACCTTTAATGTCAGATATGTCAGAAATATTTATAGGCGGGTTTCTAAACTGACTTCGGCTTTTGTCTCGTAACTTTCCGATTTTATATTTTAGTAATTGAAATTAAGGAAAATCATAGACAAAGAAAATGTCGAGTTTATAGAGTTCTAATTATTAAGAAATTTAATTCTTTCCGTAATGTCAAACAATTATATATTACAAAATACTAGATTAACCCGGTGCGCTTCGCTAACATCACACCCACTTATGTAGTAGTTCGACGTTTTTGGTCGTCCGCTGTATTGTGTTTATAGTGAGTCCATTTGATTTGGAGTTCCTTTCATAAAAATCCCTATAATTTAATACCCATATCACGGCGTATATAATTACAAAGTAGCGGTCCTTCATTTGGGTCCGTACGGCATATTTTGTTTGCAGAGATTTCCGAAAAATATTAGGCCTATGTTTCTTCTATGTATAGAAGATTTTTCTGTTTTTGATGTTTCATCGCAGTTTATTATGTAGTTTCGGAGAGTGCAAAATTGCGCCCATCTCCAATTTTTCAACTTCAATTTAAATTTTTTGAAAACCGTTAAACTTAGTTCCATCCATGTTTTACGTTTCAATGCAATCAGTCGGCTAGCTTCGACGAAATTACACCCTTCTAACCTTCCCCACCCATTTTTACTTAACAAAAATGTATCCTATATTTCAATTCGAACCATAAGCTATCCGCCTGCCAATTTCATCCAAATACATTAAGGGGGTTTTGCGTGATTCAAATATCCAAACATGCAAACACATTTGTAATATTAGTAGGATTAAAAAATATTAAAAACATTTAAAAAAGGAGACTAGAATGTTACGAAAATAAAATAAGCTTTTGCTTCATTATTTACCCACCTTATTCTCACTTATTCATACTGATTGTTAATGAACTGTCTATTTATCCGATGATTGTTAATGAACTGTCTATTTATCCGATTTTGGGTTTTCCTTAACTAATGTCATTGTCAATTGTTGTCCAATTCATACCACATCTGTCTCATATCTCTCAGTTTATAATTTTTCTTTTTCCTAATATCATGATATGATGGTCTTCGTGGTGCCATGACTTATGACCTCATTTTTGTGTCCAGTGCAAACAAAGGGTGTTTATAGAAAATGAATGAATCAATTTTATCTCTTTTGGTTTATAAAATTCTCAGATAATTAACAAGATTTTTCTTAATGTGTTGGTTATTTTTTATTTTTTTTTTTTTGCTTTAACCTTGTATAATTTTTTAAGATTTGAAGACATCTGTGCCATTTATTTCGTTTACTTAACAAAAAAAACATTTCGGTTTATCTGGCAAACACTCATTTAAGAAAATAAAATTTATTTTATATTGTCTAATGGTGCGGGGTTAGTGCAGTGTGGGATTTTCTTGTTTTTGATACGATATTTTAGCACTGTCTTATTCTACTCGTATAGATGAAATTCGACATCAATTTTATTATATTGTTATGTATTGTTATATTCGTATAATGAAAACAAACAAGATTAATATTCATTAATTATTAATTAATAAATAGGCCGTCGTTGATCTGACAAAAATTAGCCGCGTGTTTTTTTCGAAGAATTCAAGTTCTATTTGGCGAACCACTTGTAGTCATACTAAATTTATTGCAATAAATCGATTGACTAGTAAAAACACAGAGCTAATTTTGTCGGAGCAACGACGATAGAGGGTTAAAAAATATATTTACTGAAAAATTCGACATGCAATACTTTTTTTCTTGTCTTATATTCTAAAGTTAGCGTATGGTTTCCATAATCAAAACTGCCAAGTTCCCTAGAAAATTTTTTACAACAACCATTCTTAACCCTAAGCCTAACCTGTGTAAAATTTAACTGCCATGGGTAATAATTTTTTTTAACTGTGATCTTCGGCCATCTCAGCCGCTGTCGAAATCTTCCGCGATTCACACGCCCTCAGTTTTGCTAATTTTGAAATATAATGACGCATGATTATATTTTAAGTTTGCCAAGAAATTGGATTATAATGGTAAGATTTGGGGATTGCTGTAAAACTTTTTTTTTTAGCTTGGACCAGCACTCACGGGATGATCCCTACACATGCGATGCATTATGGTTGATCTAGGAAATGAGGTAATGGGAAGGAGGATAGCAGGTAGTCGAGTTTATGGACATTTGATTTGAGTTTCCCCACGTCAAAAGTGGCAGGAAAGACCTCTGCTGGGATTTTAATCCACATACGCTCTGTTGGACCAATAAATGAGTTCGCATTTCAATGCGTAGTGCGATTCGCTGCCAAATCAACGACAAAAGGATACACCCGTAATAATAAACGCATTGTGCGTAGAACTGAATTGGTTTTGGGAACAAGTTCCCTGATTTTATTAGAGGACATCCCTTTATAGCAACGATAGAATAATCAAACAGACACCATTTTGCGACGATGCTCAAAAGTGCCAATAGAGTTGGCTACCCAATCATTCCCAACGAGTTTCTTCACCCTCTCTTGTATACGGTAGAGTATCTGTAAAATAGTCTTGGAATCACAGGCCCATACATAAGAGTTATATTCCATTTTCGGTCGGATATAAGCGTTATAAATGATAAGGTGATCAGATGGCGTGAAGTATGTCTTGCACCGTCTTGAATGCTTCTTTTCAGACTTGAAAGATCTGCGCAGTTCTTCGAACATTAAAATGAATCTTCATGCCAACAACATCAAGAGCTTCTGATTCATCAATATTTAAACAATATTTACTTACAGGTGAAGAAGTGACTATGTTTTTGTGTTTTTTCGTAATAAATATTCATAAAGATATCTATTTCTATTTCATTTATACGTCAGAAATTTTCTCCAGATTAGCTTATTCGAAATAAATACATAAAATAAAACAATACTCGAATTAAAATAATGCTTTAATTTTACGCATAATTATCGTTAACGTATGTCATTATATGATTATATATATCTAGGGTTAATAAGATATTGACCATGTCAACACTACTTCACGTTTTGCTCAAAAATTAATATTTAAACAAAAATAGTTAATTTTAGAGTGGTTGCCTTTCCATTTTTCTCTTACAGCATGATTTATTTAACACTCTGTATATAAAGAGGACATATCGTAATATTGAAATAGAGAATATGTACAGATTAAGTAAAAACTACTGCTGTAAGTCAGCTTATAAAGGAATATTTAGGTATCATTTGCTTACAAACCTGCTTAAGTAAGGCATGATATTTGAACGCAATGTTCCACTTAGGAGCATTTTCTTTTAAATCTTTTTTTCAACGCAGGTAATATAAGGTAAAATCATGTAATCTAAAAGCATTCATCCGAATTCGAGACGTCGTCATATTGTGTTTGTTGCACTTCGTAAAATCTATCATTGTATCATTACCTTACAAGAGTGATTTGTAGTATGCACTAAAGTAAGGAAATGTAGAGAACACTAAAAAATTGTTTTATTTTTTTTTTTGTATTGTTAAAGAAGCCAAAAACGAATATGTATTTTCTAAAATATACTTATATATATATATATATATATATATATATATATGCAATATATATGTGCTGACTGTAAATCACATTTATAAGGCAGAAAAAGTAAATGCTGCTTCCAAAATTTTTAATTATTTTTTGCTGGGATGGTTTTTTTTTTTTTTTTTTTTTTTTTTTTAAAGACAATACAAACTCTACGAAGCTCTTACAGCTTGTCCGTAGAAATACCCAAGGTCTAAGCAGGAATCGAACCCGTATTGATAAGACTAATGCTCATTCATAGTAAAAAAGGATTAATAGATTTATACAAATAATCACGAAATTTCTTTGTTAATTTTATATTTAAATTTACCATTTTATAAAGTAAACATTACAGGTAATTACACACCCCAACAAATGAATTTTTTTTTGAGAAAATGTGGTTTTTGCTAAATCCTTCTAAATAATTCCTAAAATTAATAATTAAATAATTTAAAGGTTATATTGTTCCCGACAATTGCGCATTGTAATCAAAGATCTAGTTATCAAGTAAATGCTTATTATGTGATGCCGTCTCCAATTCAAAAAAAAATAATTTAAAGGCATTGCAGCTCAATGTACACAATTTGACTAAGAAAATTCAGGCAACAGAATACGTGTTGACCTGTGTTATTTTTTATAAGGAACGAATAACAAAAAATATCTCCACACACTTCAAAGAAGATAATATTAATGAAGCTTTTGGAAATGAAAATCATAAAATCGGACTAAAAAATAAAATAAAAAAAACAAATAAAAATAATAAACTGAAACATATGCCACTTACAATACAGCAGTTCATAAAAGCAAAAGAGGAAGCCAGGCATACAGAGACAGTATAAATAATGATAAACCATATACCGCAGACAATTCGGGGCGTGGATTTGAGAATATGTATGTAACATATATGAAGTACCTTAACAACAAATATATTTAACTTAAGTGTATGTAGCAAAGTGAAAAAGTATCTTCCACAAATAAATTAAAAAGCTATTGAAGAACAGCATAATGTATATATTTATGTAGGTGTACGTGTGTATACATAATTACTTCTTATACATTACATAGTGTATACTACAGGGTCCTTCAACAAGGACTTCCGAACTTTGACAGTTGAGAATTACATCTCGTTGAAGCTACATCTGTCAAGTCACATTGGACAGATATACTGCCTGGCTCACGATGGCAGTCGATATCGTTCACTCGCATAACAACATTTAAAACAAAAACAACATTTTAAATTTTGTTTTTGTTTTAAATCGTATCCCAGGCAGATAGCATTCAACAACACGTGCAAATAATAAAATTGTTTTATCAAAATTGGTATTCTGTTCGTTCAACATCCGCGCTGAAAACCATCTCCAACCATCCATTTCTAGAAGAATAGGTACGTGAAAAAACATAATTGCCGAATATTGGGCGATACCAATCGACATGAGATACAAAAGAGCCCAATGCATTCCGAAAAAGTCACGGTTTTGTTTTGAGCTGGCATCGTTATCGATCCATATTTATGTGAGAACGATGTTGGCCAGGTCTTCACTGTCCACGGCGCCTATAGCGCTCGCTCCATGATTACCAACTCCTTTTGATCTGAATTGGATGATCTCGATACGAACGACATGTCGCGCTACGTGCCACACAGCTCATGCCACATTAGATATTCGGCACGAACGATTTGAGGGCTTGGTCATCCACGTGGAGGTGATGTCAACTGGCCATCGAGATCATTCGATTTAACCCCGTTAGACTTTTTCTCGTGGTGTTTTCTTAAGCCGACGGCGTATGCGAATAAGTCACAAACCACAGCGGTTCTCAAAGCCACACATAACCCATGCCATCGGTCAAATTCAGCCCGATTTATGCACCAGAGTCATGGAAAATTGGATATTTCGGACGCGCTCGACGTTATATTCCACACATAATTGCATCAATAGGTCTTTCAAACGAATGAAAAATTAAAATGATATCTCATACACACTTTGTTTTATTGAAATTTAAAGATAAGAAGCGCTTAATGAAAGACCCATTATAAGCATGTAGATGCACGTATGTATATGTCTATACATATAGTTTGTATGTAGTGGTATTAAAACCTAAAGAACACTAAGTATCTACATTTATAATCAACAGCAATTATGATATCTTAGCAAGTATGTTTGCCACCTAATATCTCACTTTAAGATTAAAAGCGTTACTAACTTAAGTAAATTTGAGTCTTAATGCCTAAAAGGAAGATTTTTCTTACAAAGGCTCTAAAGCAATATTAATAGAATAAGAAGAAGAAATAAACAACAACAATATAATAGACTAAAGATTTTGTAAAGTGATGTGTTTTGCTGCAAGTGTAGAATATGTGTTTGAAAAGAACATGCAAAAGAAAACAACATGTCGAAGAAAAATGAAATGAACAACAGCAATAACAACAGAAAAACTAATTTTAACTTTAAGATAAAAACAGATGAGGAGTTGTTGAATTTTTTCACTTGGTTTATTTATTTTTGTTTGTTTTTTTTAGGGGTGTTTTTGATTACCACCGCATCCTTAAAAAAAGAACAACTTTATTTCAGTGATAAACTGAAAGGCATATACAAGTACAATCGTTTCTGGATAATTTCAATCTAGCGTTAATTTGAATTGTAGGCCTGTACCACTAGTGAATCCATACTAACTTTTGTTACGCTAATCGTATTGGTAAAATAAGTATAACAAAATTTTATAAAATTTGCAATTCATCAAATTGCAGTGAATTTAAAGTAAAGAAGACAAAAATATTTTTTGGTTTCCTTTGTTTATAGATGCATAATTCACTGAAAAGCAGTTTTGCATGTTGAATTAATAAATTACAATTTTAAGATATTACGTTTTTGCAGCAAAGGTTTCGATATGTAAATTCGAATTATTGACTTATTTCCATAAAAAAACTGTATAGATTTTGTATGAGGTTTAATTTTCTGATATTGGAGTGGTACATTAAGATGTCAGAAACAGAGATCTGGTGGATAAATTGTAGAACGGAATACTTTAAGTCAATGTCCATTGATGCGCAATATTAAGCTTCTCGAGAGGAAAACTTTGACATTAATTCTTTAAGATCCGACTGCAAATGGCAAAGATATAAACAAAAGTTTAAAAAGGCAAATCCTACATTCGATAAAAAAAAATAATTTTTTCCAGGAAGCCGTCCAAAAATGCTTTGTATTAGGGGATGTACGGCGTACTTTTATTTTTGCCTGTAAGGTAGTACGCTCTAATGTAGATACATACATACATTTAACACTACCGGTCATACAAAATCATAACTTTCTCTTTCTTTTTCTGGAAATTTATCAAGAGCTTTTTATGAAACCTTTAAGAGCGTTTTAATTAATTAATGTATCCTTTCAGTCCGAATTAATTACAATAACTTTAATTTAATGATATTGTTATGAGAAATTTTGAACGTTCTACTGCGATTTTCAAACGTAAACTTTATACAGTCTTCAGTTAAGAACTGCTTTACGTACACATACTATGTAATACTGAAATGAGTGTAAAAGTTTTACTCTTTTCACAAAAGATATATAAGTTCATCATTTTATATAACTTCTAAGCACATATGGCCCTAACAAATGAATAATAAATAAATAAATAAAATAAAATAAAATATTACGTTTTACTTACACGTTTCACTTACGTTATATATATTTTAATAATAAATTCTCATAGAACTGATATCTTGGAAGTAGAGTATTTGTCAATAATTATATCAATAAAGATTAAAATTTTTTTTTAAATGTTTTTATTTTGTCAAAATTGTTAAAAATTTAATTGTTTCTTAGCAAAACAAAAGGAATTCAAACTAAAATCGTTTTAATAATATATATTCATTTTTATTATATTTTCCACACGTTGCATTTCTTTATTTTTCGTTACAGTAAGAAAAGAAAATTATTTTGTTAAACAAAGAAACACTTGTTATTTATTAAATGAAAGTTACATGAATTTTAAAAACTGTGCACAAAAGAAAATTGGATTATAAAAATAGGTTTATTATTTTAGAAAAACACTCATAGATCACTTAAACTATTGCTATTGCATTATTTTGCTCCCAACTGTATGTCTAAAAGTATTCTGCCTATGTTCTCATAAATTACACATTTTGGGTACTACTTAATTTGGCGTAGAAAGTTTCTAGCAACGCTGTATACAAAACTAAACTTATTTACCCATGATCGATAAAAAAATTACTTTCCAGTTTATTTAACTACGTCGTATACAGAATTAAATTTCACCAGTCTATAAACTGCAATAAAATATAAATTACATTTAGTTCTTAAATAGCTGTAGGCTCAATTGAAATTACAAGTGTTCGGATCCTAGAAACGATAGGCGAGAGTGTGGACACTATATTGCGCATTTAAGGAAATAACACAGGGAATCCAAGTAGATGAAAATGGATTTCCTTAATCGAAACTTTTCATGTAAATTCCATAAAAAATTTAACTTTTTATGTGTATTTGATAAATAAAGAATGAATATGTGATTTTTGTAAATCTTTTTCTTACAGAAGTAATTCTGCTAAAGACACTAATGGAAACCTTTTTATAAGTGAACACCCCAAAGCAAAACAGAAGTTTCAAACTACTTACGAAAAAGGCTGGAATACAGATTACCCAATAAGTTATTTATTAAAATTGTTCTATTAGAAAAGTTTTCCCAGAACCAAATAACGTGTTCATGCTTGTTACTCTAAATGCGATAGAATACTTCCTTGTATTGAAAATAATAACAAACAAACAATTTTTTTCCTTTAAGCGAGTAAAAAATGCCGACTTTTAAGTAAAATCACCAAATGCAATGCTACATATATCTAGCTTGAAGAGATTGCAGTAGAAATATGTAAAACCATGTAACAAAGCTCACTTACCCAATTCAAAAAATTATAATTTTAAGTTCTCGTGTCTGCTCAACTCTCGAATGGAATGAAAAAAGCAGGAAATCTAAAATTTATCAGTAAAAAATTTTTTAGTGAAATTCCTTCAGTATACAAAAAGCCAAGTTTTTATTACATTAATGAAGAATTTTATAAAGAAAGAAACTGTAACAGCTAATGCAACCAGGTCCATTTCTTCTACATCTTATTATCGTAAAACTTTCAAAATTAGTTCTTGTATCATTTCAATTCAAATACTTTTCACTTTTACAACGATTTTCTAGGTTTTTATGGAAATGTGTATTTGAAATTATGCAAATTCTACGTTATAATTTTATTACTACGAGTAATTCGAGTTCTCTATTTTTATATATATTTATATGAAATTTGTATTTTAATCTGCAAGGCATTTTAGGCATACTATTAAGTTTTACAAGAGGATCATTGTTAATGGAAAGCTATTTGGTAACGAAGAATTTGCTTTCGTAGAAAGTAAAATATGAATATTTTTATAGCTGGCTCAAAACACTTAAGGCATTCCTCAGTTACTTCTTTATTCCATTTATTGCATGTCTAATTTCGTACACAAAAGAACTGAGATTTAAGTTTATTGCCATTTTGGAAATGTTCTGTTCGGATACTCTGAACAACATCTTTCTTTCATTTGGAGTGAAGCAGTTTGACCATGAATGTCAGTCAATTATGTACATATATATTATATGTAAATATGTGTGCATTGTATGTTAGTACATAAATTTTGTATACCTCATAATTTACCATTTCATTCTATTATTTTTTTTTCTATTGTCTATGATGGTATGTTATGGAACCTTACAATGTACAGTGCAGATACTTTATTTAAGTGCAAGAGCTGTATGCCACAACAATAGATTATCATACTGTATTGCGCCTTGTACACACATGGCATTGCTTTTTTTTCATACTGTGACGCCATTATTGAAATGTGTGGAATGCGTGCAATAACTATCGGAAATGACAAATCTTGCCACTAGTACCACAGCAGAATGTTTGCTTGCGATATCATCAAACGTCATGTGTGTACCCAGCAATAGTTGCATCTATAGTGTATGGATATTAGAACGTTAATATTTAGCATGCAATCGTTACATTTTCTATGATGCTGCAGATGCTGGCAATTCATCTTTGAGGTTGCTTAAATGCTCGTGCTCTTCTTTTTGGTAATTAAGTAGTTGGCCCCTTAAAAATATTCCTCTCATTACAGACAGTACGTAACGAGTTATGTATGTACATATAAAGGGCTCTAGAGAGAAAGATGTTTCTCCAGGTTTAAGTGTTGGTTATGCATCTGTTTAAAAAAAAAAAAAACTTCAAGTTGAAATTTTATTTTATTTTATTTTATTTTTCCCCTTTGGCAAAAGATGAAAAAATTTACTGCATTCTTACAGCTGCCGTTAGGTGATTTTGATATAAATTACACAAGATGGATTTTTTTTTTGTATTTAAGTTTCATGCAGTTTTTCTTAACGATGCTCTAGTAGTTTTTCACAATTTTTGTGTGTGAACATTTGCACCCATCTGCTTCTAATGGTTCTTTTGACCACATGTGCATAATATCGATTAACTTATGATGAAGTTTAAGTACCATTTGGTTTGTGTTTTTTCTTTAGAGAATTGTTTGATAGGAATTATATTTCTCCAAGAGAATGCTTTTGCAGAACTTAAGAAAATTTATGTGAATATTCAAAAATGTTATTTAAAACACATTATGCATTAAATGGAAGAAGTTTTTTTAGTAAGAGATTCTTGCAATTGCTTAATTTCAAATTAATTTAAGTCTATTCAAAAAAAAAAGCTTCAAAAAATTGCCAATTAAAAAGACCATTTATACATTAATTCTCCTGACCTGGTTTTTAACAGATGACAGCCTCATTTTTCACTTTTTTTATCCAGCAAGTATTTAATGTTGAATTATGTAGTACGTCGTTTTATGTTCGTATCCTTATTTTCTCTTATTTTTCTTATTTGTATTTTTTTTTCCATTTTTCATAATCCATTGATTGTTCTTCTACAAACAGAACTAAAGTAAGGTTGCAAAAATAATGAACTGATTACTGCTGTTGGTATTGGTTTGCATTTAAATTTGTATTTTTCGCAATATCGCAAACAATATAAAATGCTGCCAATATGCATTTTCATTATAACAATAACAATAATAAAGAATGCTGGTTGGAAAGTAAAAAAAGAGAAAACGACAGCAGATTCTACTGTCGGTCAATAGTGAATATATGAAATATGCTACAAGTTATTTACTAATTTCATTAGAGTTACTTTCTTTTAATTAAACAATTTTGTAAAATTCGAAAATCAATTAATTTATAAAAATATTTTTAAAACTTCGTAAAATTATTGATTTCGTAAAATTATTGATGGATTTTATACATTAATATAGGATCTCGACATTAGAAAGCTCTGAATTAAAGTCCAGCAAATACTAGCACTTCCACTGGCAATCATTTTCATAGCGAATGCTCGAGATCGTATGATTGATTGAGGCAGTCAACATTTATAAAGAGTCTGCTCAGGAATACACTACGTTATGCGGGACCTTCCATCACATGAGTTCATGATTTATCCTTTATAGCAGTTTTTTTCCGCTTTTGTTTATTTATCTTAGCAACCTTTTTCTTTCTTGTATCGTCTACTCATTCGCTAATAATCCAAGCTAATCTAATAGTTTTTAATCCACTGAGTAAAAATCTAAAGCTTATAAGGATTTATGCTTGATTGAACATGTTGTTTCAAAATCGAACATGAACTGGTCATATTTTTAACCTCTCCAGATAAATACCTCTGTGAATGTGATTTCTTATAATGCTGACTAATAACTAACAAAATATTTGAAAATATTTACTGTTTAATTCCTCTACTCAAATAGCTTCTCCCGAAATTTTGCTCGTGGCCCAATTTTTTTATGGCATCGAAAAAATCTTTTTCATTCCAATATTGTAGATGCCTACACCTGGTTCCCGCTTCTATAATACACAATTATGTTAGTTAAATACCACAATTATAATTAATAAATATTAATGTACGTAAGTATACACAGCTTACCTTCTATATCCGGCAACCGAAATAGATGACTGAATTCGTCTAACAAAGCTTCCATAAGTTTGTATGCAATAACCTATCTTTCCCGCTAGTGCCCTGACAGTCTATTGAGTAGTATGCCAGTTTATCAGTTTGGGTTTCTAGGTTTGATTCCTAGCAGAGACTCTGGTCTGTATCACTACAACACGTGCAAGTCTTTTCACAACACAATCACAAAGAGACCATAATAATTTGGGTACCCAAGTTGGCTGGGACCTTTCTTTACGATCGCATCTAGCAACTTGCCGACCTAATCTATCTTTCGTTTTAAAGATCAACACATGAATAAAATTATGTTACAGTAATAAACACTTGTTATTTTTTACTTTGCGCGATTCAAGAATTGACCAATAAATATTTTTTAACTTAAAAAATTTTATATTTTGCTATTTTGGTCTTTGATCTCCTGTTTAAGGTAGTTCCTGTTTTTTTATATAAGAAAAGAACACTCGCGCAATTATATCCCACAACTTAATGTTCCCTTGTATAGGAAAGGGATAGTGATAGAGATGACAGGTGGTGTATGGATAGGCAGAGGAAACCGACATTATTTTTAAAAGTCTGTTTTTTGACGTTTTAGTTTTTATAGCAAATTTTTTGATGCCCTGTTTAGTAGTAATTTTTATTAATTACGTTACTTCGCCGATGATGGTAACACAGTAACGGGGAAAGAGGCCTATCTACTGATCTGTACTTGTATTAGCTGAAACCGCTAATGGTCAGTGAGTATGTCTTCGCCACTGAAACAATAAGGCACATCAGAAAAATGTGAACCGTGTTTATGACTTAGTAGGATACTGCGATCAAACCCAGGACCTTTGTTATTTTAGTCCGCGTGCTAACTAAAAATAATAAAATGGTAGACAATAAAATTATTTCAAATAGTTATGAAACATTTTAGGGATGTTCTTTTGGAACACCTGTGAAATAGCCAAACATCTTCAGGCTTCTTCTTCGTAGATAAACATTCAGGAACCATTGTTGTATCACGTATTAAAATCGACTAAAATTAGAATCATACTTATTTAAATAATTATTTCTAATTGTAATAGATGTTTTAAAATTTTAACGATTAATGTGTGTTTTACTTTTTTCCTTTTCTCTAAATAAATTAATTATCTAAAATTTATTTGATAAATAAACGTCATGAAATTTCTACCAAAAATTATATAACAACTTGTGTGGTGTTATTTTTTCTGAAATTTAAAATTTGTTTTTCTTCATACCATTTTCTCTATGCTGTTGCAAATTAAACGATGTATTTATATAAATTCCAATTCCAATTTAAATGCAGTGAAACGTACATTTTAATACAAGAAGAAAAAAAACGAGCAGAAAAATATTGATTATTCGTTCAACGAAGTGAAAAATAAACAAAGCAGCAACAATAACTACACAAACGGATGAAATGGGAAAAGGAAAAAAAGAAAAATAAATAAAAATACATTTCCAGACAGACGAGTTGCCAAATAACTAATGAAGTCCTCGCAGCGAAATTAAAAATTTATGGGTTTATATATATGAGTATATACTACTTTTATTTATTATACATTATAAAGTTATTTAATTTGAAAATTTTGTTCTGCACCCTCGCAACAATCTTCATGAGGGAGTTATGAAAATAAGAAAGGAATCATAATGACTGAGTTATTGTACTCCTTGCTTAGTAACAGTTTGCAATGACGAAACTTAGAAATTCAGACTCACTTGAGATTAGCTTTCTTTACTGGATTAACTAACTGTATTAATCCTCGTTCAACGAAAACTTGCTTACAGAATAATTCGTTGTAGTTTTAAGCGCAATTTCCATATTATTAAATATAAAGAAATTTAAATTATATTTCAGTGGTATAGGAGGGAATTACAAACCAATTTAGTGCAAAGTAGAGAAGAAGGTGGTGCTGATGGCGAGTGGTTAGCGTGTTGGCTCTACACCCAGAAGGACCCTAGTTCGATTTCCATCCCTGTCATGTAAAAACAAAAGTGTGTTCTGTGTAACAGCGCCCTCCTTCGTCGGTATTTGAGCAATAAAATGTCGGCGAAGGAAAATAATAAATAAAGTGGATTTCATTAGCTTAAAAATAATGCGTAAAAATTATCATTTTACAATTACATAAAGATGTCTGAGTAATAATTTAAATGAAAGTACAAAATGAAATGTATAAATTTATCGTACAACAGACTTTATTAAAATTTATTTGAAAAGCTTTCTTGTATGCGTTTCCAAAAAAATATTTATATTCCTTCCCTTTTTATCATGTTCAAGTAAGGAAGTACAATAGTAAAACGACTTCAATATTTACTTCCACCGACAAACCTGCAAATACAGCAAACCAATAGCAATTTGAATTTCATTCGCATTTTACAATTTCTTGTTTGCTAATGATAGTACTTTTCTATTTTACATTTCCTTCCTTATAGTAAATATCCTAATGCATTATTCTTTTTCTCTCTACTTCTCATTTAATTTCTAGTACCTCTTACCTCTGTTCAGGGCGTGCTGGGACGACAGGCAATGCTGCCGTGTGATATAACACCAATGGAACGTGACGATGCTGTTTATATGGTTTTGTGGTTTCGTGAGGGTGACGGTGAACCCATTTATAAGTAAGTAGAAAACGAATCAACGTGATCTTCTCCATCATTATCCTTACAGTTTCCGGTTTTAATTTTTATTGTCTAACAAGGCTTTCATCTCCAATATTCATTCTCTTTCAAAGAGCACAAAAATTTTTGCAAAATTTCAGCCAGAGGGTAGAAAAATAAGAAAGGTTAGACACTTCTTTATTTATTCAAAGTGATTTAAATTATGTCGAAAGCCATGTTTTATGTATTCTACACTATAAAGCGACAAAGTGTTATTTATCTAAAACTTGTACATTTAAGGATTATAGGGATGTTCGCTATGTTTAATTAATTAAGTAGTATTTTTACAAAGTTGGTGAGAAGTTGTAGCAGTAATAAATAGCGCCATCATGCCGTATTAGACGACAAATATTTCCTTCTTAATTTTGCCGTTTTAATACTCTGATTGTTTAAAGAACTTTGAGGTCATTTAAATTTACAATGCAACAATAACTAAATGTTGCTCGAAAAAAAAACAAGGGGAGGGAATTTTCAACAAAAAAGAGAAAATTTAAATTTTACTCTTTTGTTAGAGAAATTTTTGACTGTGATTCCCAATCAATTTGCAAAAATTTTTTTGTTTTAGTTTGTTAATAAATACGAGTATTTTTAATATGTGAAACTAACCTTGAACATATATAAAATGTATAAACTATAAAAAGTACTACTAGTATACGCCACATGAGGCGATGGCTGAAGTAGTCTGCATGTTGACCACAAAAATAAAAAATTTTTTTTCAGAAAGACTCAACTTGATGGTGTTTGCTTTAGGCCTTGTTAAAAATTTAGATAGATGAAAACGCATATGAAAGATTTGTTTTGTAAAAAAGGGGTGCCATTCGCCAAATTTCAGCGAAGTATGTCCCTGTCCAGAGTAGCAATTTTTGTTGCTGACATTTTTAAAAATTCTGCTTTGAAATTGCATTATGTAATTCTAGTTTTGAAAGTTATATATTTTTTACGCATTTTTTCACCTAGAGCAAGCTTCAAGTTGAATAGTGATAATAGTGTAGCAAAAGGGAATTACAGAACACGTGATATCGTGTACCTCAATCTTCTCACCTCTCTCGCTCACAAACTCTAGAATTGCTGCAGCAAAATGTCGACGGGGACTAAAGTAAAAATGCTTCTTTTTGTATACCTGGTATTTATGCAAAGCAAAAAGTAGAAAAATATTCTTCTGTAAATTTTATTTTGGCATATGTGATGCGAGTATTTTGAGCCATGTGATATATATGTAAATGGGGGAAAGGAATTGACACAAAACTAGCCACGTAACTTGGTCTCTAAATGTTAGGTACTGGTTTTAATTTCTTAAGGAGCGGACCACTCACTTTCACTTGACATTGGCCGAGGCAAGTTTTGACAAACCCGAAGTAACTGAAATAAAATTATTCCGTGTTGGGGAATATTTTAGACTATAATTCTGCTTTAGAAGACTTGATAAGATGAGTAAGTACACAATTTCTTATTATTATTGGGGGAAGTCGTTTAACACGACTTAAGGACGGGTCTCGCATCTAAACTTCATGTAGTTGTCCCAGTTCTGGTATTAAAAATTAACCAAGTGTTCGTTATATTCGCTATTGTTGAACATTTTAGAACGACATACATGATATGTCTAGTTCCTAAGGATTACAATTCATCACTTTATTTACCATTGCTTTTTTCGAAATTACGAGACGATTATGTTTGGACTAATTTATAAAAATGTTCCCATAACAAATTTAAATTGTAACATACACATGTACGTATGTATGTGCATTTTACTATTTAAGTGTTTCGGTCAACAAATAAAAGTTTTATTTATAAATGCAACAATTTTTAAATATTTTTTTCCAGTTTCGATGTAAGAGGGAGACAATTTGGGCAAGCGAGATTATGGTCATCACCATTAGCATTTGGACCACGAGCCTATTTTAGCAGTACGTCACATCCAGCACAATTAAAAATTGATAATGTTCGTCTAGAAGATGAAGGCGTCTATAGATGTAGAGTCGATTTTCGTAATTCCCCCACAAGAAACCTGAAAATCAATTTAACTGTAATTGGTAAGTTTTTTTTAATGTTGTAAATGAAACGAATTAGCCGCTCGGGCGATATTGAAAATTATGTTTTTCGCGCAAAGGGAGATTTGCGCTTATTCCAGTTGTTAACGTTGACGTATTCGATAACTTTCTCTCCAAATCCTAATTGGAATTAACTGAAAGTGTTATGCCATGTTTAGAATTGAAATGAAAAACCCAGCTTATCGAAGCGACTGATGATAAATTTTGCTGTCTAGGATGACATCGACGTTGACAACTGGAATAAAGGATATTAATTCTGTCATAAACAACTTAAGTGAAATTTTAAAATTTTTCAAGATAGAGAAAAACCATTTATATAGTCGTTTTCGTTTCGTTTATACGATATTTTTTTTATAAATTTAGTACAATTAAACTAAGTTTTGTGTAATTTCTACTCTCTACTAAAATCTCTATTAAAATCCAGCTTACGAATTAAATCAACAACAAGTATATATAAGGTGATTACTTTTTGTGCGATATCTGAAAAACTAAAATTCATAGAAAGGCTCTGTTTAGTATAAGCAAAGCGTCCTGTGATTGTTTCCTTACGATTAAAATATTAATAATATTATTATTGCGAAAACTGAACAGGCAGTGATGCCAACTTTTCAGACTGAAAACGCATACAATTTTTTGACAACAAGGCTAAATTGAAAAAAGATATGTTCAACGCAATATCCAGTGAAAGTTTTTGAAGAACGTGAATACGATGTAACTTTCGAAAATTAAAACATTAAGAGTATTCTTATGAAAAAATTTATTAAAAAATATATAATGCAGGGTGGCCCAAAATGACCGAAGGGTTTTAAGTTCATTATAACTTCTTTTATAAGACATTATTATTAAATTTTTTATTTTAATG
The DNA here is from genome assembly GCA_963924685.1 of Dexiosoma caninum. Taxonomy (NCBI): domain Eukaryota; kingdom Metazoa; phylum Arthropoda; class Insecta; order Diptera; family Tachinidae; genus Dexiosoma; species Dexiosoma caninum. The sequence continues at coordinate 93,273,740 of OZ004725.1, forward strand.
GAGAATATTTTTAATGCTACTGGTGGTCATTTTATGCCTCGTGCTCTTTTCAAAACATTTTCCTTAACTTTTCGCAAAACTACAGGTGTTGTGTTGTTTATTTCTTCGCGTATATTATTTTTTAATTGCTGTATGGTTTTTGGCTTATTACTATAAACTTTTCCTTTCAAATAACCCTAAAGGGAACAGTCTGGAGCGGTTAAATCCGGTGAACGCGCAGGTAAATTAAAATTAAATGCGCTTATACGGGAAATAATTCGTTCAATAAAGATGTCGCGTAAAAGAGCCATTGTGTCCCTCACAGTGTGAATTATGTATGGAAGTATTTTCATTGCATGGAAAATATTCTGCAGTGAACTTCGTGAGAGGCCAAGTTGTGTCGAATGTCTCTTGGTTGATATTTCTCCATCTTCCCGAATACTCTGCTGTGCCTATTCAATATTGTCATCCTCGTGCACCTTTCGTTGTCTGCTGGCACCAGGAACGTTCCTTACCGCCCCTTGTTGTCGAAAATTTGCAACCAGACGGTTTATTGTAGACGCTGAGGGTCCAACCCTCACATTAAAATAACGACGATATGCACGCTGCGTCAAAACAATGAATCGTTGATTTGAGAAATAAAGTTCAACGATTTAGGCATATTGTTCAATTGTGTACTTTCCCCAAGTCTTCTTTGCAAACTAATGGAAAATAAAAAGTATAATAAAAAGTTAATAGGAATTCGAACATCTTCGCTCATTTTGGGTCACCGTGTATTCATTTCCAATTATATAAGGTACGATAAGACATTTGGAATTATATACGTTTTGTTGAAATTAATTTTTGAGAGCAATACGTCAGGTATTTTATTGCGGAAATAACAAACAACAGCTTAAGAGGGGATAGGATTCATTGAATGTATATTAAGCTGTTGTACGTATTTAAGGACATTTTGTTTCTCATTTTATTTTTTTTAACAAATTACCTTGGTTCCTGCATTTGACGTTTCCAGAATAGGGGTGGAGCTCTTTGGTAATCATATTTGCTTCTAATAATATTACGATTACGATCGTTGACTTAACAGTTACTGAACTTTACAGCAAGTCCTAAATCTTAGTTTGTTTTTCTTAAATTATTTTCAAAATTTAAAATTTATGTATGCACACGCCCACATACATAAGAGGTAAAAAAATAACATTTACTTTTTGTTATATCCAGTTAATTGCTGATTTATTTCTTCATCCTAAATACTGTTTTTAATTTAAAAAAATTAACATAATAATCTTTGCAATTGATTTTTGGTTATGAAAAAGCTTGAAATATTTTGAGTAACATCTGCATTCATAATAACTAAAAGAGCCACTAAAATGTAACAATAACTTTAAAGGCGCTCAAAACCTTATTCATATATACATTCTATAATAGAAAACTATACAACTGGCTGTTTCTTTTTTAGTAGTCACAGCAGGAGAAAGTGCTAAAAAGTTTTATTGTTACGACATCATTGCGCTATGAACACATGCACGTTCATACATTCTTCTAGCTGTGGAAAGCAAAAAATTATAATATCATTTGGCGATGCGAACCATATTGTGAAATGAAATTTTATGGAGCAAAACTTTTCTATCAGTAGCAACATAATCGCTGTAACCACGAGTGTAGTGCAGTGCATGCAACTGCCATGACCACCAAAAAAACGCCAAACTACTGTGGCTAAGCCACTGATGAAACTTAAGTGTAGATGTAGAAATGCTTTTAGAGAGGTAAAATAAAATTACATTGGAGTTTGAGTTTGAGTTCACAGTTATTTATTGAATTTAATGGTTTTTTTCTTCTTTAAATAACCGATCGCATGTAGTTTGCCCGCCACAATTTTAGCAACTTCAGATTTTAATGTGTTATACACCGCGCAAATGTGACAAGGTTAAAATCTATATTTACTAAATATAAATTAAATGGAATTACAGCAATATATAGAAAAGTACAACAATGAAATTGCTAATGAAGCAAACATATCCCTCTTGTATCATATTTTGTGTGTTATTTTTCGAACAATTTTATTTACCTTTCATTTGAATGTGAAACCTTCTATTTTATAATAATAAATATCCTACCTATCATAAAATATTTTTGGGATTAATATAAGGTATATTGATTGAATTTTTTATAGAAATTTGTGAAATAAACTTTTTATAAATAAAAAAAACAAGTTATAAAAATGCGGCAAATATTGTTTAAATGATTTTATCATTTTGTTCGCTAAGAGAAGCTTAAAGGTCTTACTGCACTTAACAATTCCTTAATAGTACCTATCAATTTGGAATTTTTACATCGTAACTCCGTAGCATTGGGATACATCGAAACAATCAAGTGATGCAAATCGCTGTAAGACTAACGGAATAAATAGTTAAAATTTGATTGCCCAAAACTCATGCCAAGAACTCACAGCAATATTTCTCCAAGTTAATTTATAATCCAATTTTATTACGTCCAAATCATTTGAACAGAGTTCTTCCAATTCCACGAAATATGCTTCAACAGGTGTTATGCGCACTTCAACTTGATTTTCTGCTAAATCCTGGTATTGACTGAATTTCAAAATAATATCACGCCGTTTTGCCAAACGATTCCATGTCGAGAAAATAAAACGCATTTGTGTGCTGTGAATAGACATACAATTGTAAGTATGAAATTCATTCGACAAATGCTTTTCGCTATAGTAACCTAGAACGACATACATACATAAAATACTCGTGAAAAAGATTCAAAACATTTTTTTCCATTATTAAACTTACCATTTTCTATGTAGAAACATGTATCAGGTGCAGCAAATATATTCAAGTGTTTTTCTTTTAAAAGCTTTTGAAATTCCTTAAAATCTTTTATTGGGTTTTCAATAACCAAATACATTTTTGGATTATGCACATACGATTGGTAGGGTTTCGTTATATGACCTCGTATACCATTGGCTGTGATATATAGAATGCATCTGACATATTGAGTGTCAAGTGTAAAGAGAACTTCATTGTCAGGACTATGAAAGATTTAACTTAAATAATGTTTTGTTTAGTTTCTATTTCATGAAACATACTCATTGCCACTAGGTTCCATACTCCAATATTTAAAAGGAAAATGTTCGTAGCGTTTGAAAGCAAAAGCAAAATTACCTGTTATAAAAAAATAAAAGCATTTCATACTTAAAAAGTTTATTTTTTAACTGATTTCAAAAAAGGAGTATGTACTCAATTCGATTGTATTTTTTTGTTGTTTTTTTTTTATGTCTGCTACCTCGGAACTTTTTACTGTGTGGAGCGAATTTGATGCTTCTTTTTTCGTTGGAAAGGTGTGGTCCCATTTTAATGGCGGACCGATTGGGGGATATAATTTTTTACTGGCTGTAACGATTTGGATGATTCTTTTTCATTGGAAAGCTCGTGTTTAATGTCTGCTCCTCAGATCTTTTTACAGGGCGATTTTGATGACTCTTTTTCATTGGAAAGCTCGTGTTTAATGTCTGCTCCTCAGATCTTTTTACAGGGCGATTTGATGACTCTTTTTTCATTGAAAAAGTCATGCTAAATGAGGAAGGACGAATACATCTCCCGCTGCCCAAAAATTTTCTTTTTTCAAATTAAAGCCGATTCAAAAATAAACGAGGCACTAAAAAGTGTAAAATTAAAATTCTTGAAAAGGAAGTAAAAGGTAAAAAATAATAAATTTCTAGATTTTTCGATTGTCTCATTGCCTGTAAAGGTATAAATTTTCAGTATCAACCTAATGAAACATAATGAAATTTTAGGTTTGTATGCGTAGCTATAGAACAGCTTGAAGTCGATACCAATTTCGAAATCCAGTATATGCAGAAGCTATAAATATATATTTATGTATTTATATACGGACATGCATAAAACATACGTATTACATATAATGACACACACAATACAAATACTCAGGGCCTGGTAAATAAAAAAATAAATATTCTATAAACTTTGTTCTTGCTACTTAGCACCGATTTCAAGCAATTTGTATACAAATGCATACAAACCTAAAATTTTATTTTTTACTTTTTAGTTTCCTTTCTAAGTCGGTTAAATTTTGAAAAAAATTTTCATTACATTTTTAATTCTATTATTTTTTAGGCCATATAGTTTATTATTAGAAAATATGTATATTGCGGTACATTTTATTATTGGGCAAGAAGATCTATTGTGCAAGGCCCCACATATTATTTTCTCATCTCCAAGCACTATTTGGGATCTGGTGATGGTGAAACCTTTGTCCGGTGAGTGAAGGACAATGCAAAGAATTTGTTCAGAGCTCTCAGTGCAACTTTTCGAACCTCGACAGACATTGACCACAATGGCCTGTAAAGTACCCCGTTAAAAGCCTCAAATCTGTTCTACCGACACTGACAACTAACACAAAACTCGGTTGTCATAGGTAATTAAAGGATTTAGCTGTATTCTTTTCAAATGAATCTATCCTCGATATTAGTATAATGCAGTGAGCAAGAGGAATAGCGAATTGATTTCAGACTGTGTTGGATATTTGCTTGGATACTTGGATATCTCTACTATTATCTCCAATCTTCTGATACATCATGGAGTTCGTATTGTTCAACGTAGAACAATTTCTATTTGTTTCTGATTTTTTTTATCTCAGCAGCTGAGACCCCATAGTCAAATTCCATAATATAATATTGATTACAGAACGAAGCTGCAAATATACAGTTTACAGTTCCAGCTAAAAATAGAGCTTCTACAAATTAATCAATATATGTACTCGTGTACATATATAAAAGACTTTCTATTTCATTTGAGTGAGCTTTACGGCAAAGTGAATTGCGAACTATGCAGCAATATGTGCCAATGAGTAGATTCAAAAACAAAATTAAAGTTTATAAAGGGGACGATGAGAATATAGATTCAAATCATTTTACAAAATGTACCTGTTGCTGTTCCTCTACTACACTGTTGTTATGGGATGTTCAATTTCAAACATTCTCTTCCGATGTACAGCGACAATGTGAAGAACCTCAAATTTTGCGGGTAAGTAAAGATCTTTGATCGCGAAATAAGTGGTTCAAATTGCTCGTATTTATTAAAATTGTTATAAAAATTCAAAAAGTTTATATGAAAATCCTTTGTTCACGTGTGTTCAATATACATCCAACTGTTAAGTCTAACTGCCGTATTCTTAAAATTTTTTTTTATTTAGAAATGTTTATTAAACAAATTTCCATACAAAATTCAAACAATATACCTTCCATAAATTGAAAAAATTTTTATGATTGCGGCAGTTATTGTTTATTGCAATAAAAAAAATTTTGACTTACCTAAACGATCGGTATATAAAACTATTTTGTGATTTTGTCGATCAAACTCTGTTTTAAAAATATATTTTCTTGTCCAATGCGAATATACTTCCACATCATATATTTCTTCAATTTCCTGGGAGTCGCTCATCGTTGAGCTCCTCTTCCCTGATAATAAATCGTTTTCTTGAAACATATTTTCGGGCGAAATATCTCCCAAATTGGTCAGATCATGTCCTTCACTGTATTCTGGCGTAATAGATTCTGCTTCCAAAGACTTCACAAAAGAACTTTTAATGGAGGGTGTTCGAATAACATTTGTTGGTTTTGTGGAGGACAGTTTCTTTTTTCTTAGCATCTGTTCTATCCGCTTGTTATATGTTACTATCTGCTTTTCTAAAGGTTCTAAATCCAATATTTTATTTTTATGCAAGAGATACTCTTTCTTGATGTCCTCAACAATTTTTAATAGTTGGGCAAATGTTTCAGGTTCTTTTTGATCTCCAAGTAAGCAGAGACCTTTTAGGTATGAAGTTATGAGAATATTTTGTACTTGGGGATATTTGGCATATATTCTTTCTGGATTATTCTGACGACTAGTGGCAGTAAATTGTCGCCTTGATGATTGTGCGAGCAGATCGGGGGCCTTTGGCCTTATTATTATACCACCTTTTCCCTTGGCCTTCTTAGCCTGCATTTGCTTTTCTTCGAATTGAATTTCGATGGGAAATTTATATGATGAAATAATGCGTGGTATTAAGTGTCTTTCAATGTGTCTTATCTGGGGTTTTGTTAAAGTTTCCAACAATGAAAAATCTTTTACTTGTATCGATGGCAGACCAACTTTTGATAACAGTTCAGTGTTCCTTCTTTGTAGAAGAACATTTGCCAAAGAGTTTTCGAAGAGTGTATTGCGGCGTGTTAGTTGACTATCAGTTAAACGTTTACTCTTTAAATAAAAATCACCCTGCGCTGACAAATCCTTTCCAGCTAATGAGTCTACTGACTTAATGGCGGCGATGTCAGGTTGTATATTGAATTTCGATTGGGCTTGTTCCTTATAGTCCTTTAGATTATATTTGCTTTCAATGTTTTCAGCCCTTGGTATATGTTCAACTCTTTCAACTGTTTCTTCAAAGTGACAAGCTATTGGTTCTCCCCAATGGCAGAGATATTCGGGTAAGTCTATGGTCACAATGAACCAAGGGCAATCTACATTTGGATCAATTATTCTGTTTTCCGCTTCAAATACTGTCATCCGTATTGTAAAACGTCTAGAAGATTGCACTTGAGATTGCTGAAAATACCAGGATCCACTTGAGATTTGAACATTTCTGTCTACCACCAATTTATAATCATTCTTATGCCACGTCATATTAAGGCCGTTTAATTGTGTTTGCTTAGGTTTTTCCACATAATGCAATTGATATATACCGCCCAGTATGGAATACTTCCGAAGGTTCATCTTTGGCAGAAATTATCAAATTAAAAAGCAACATGACAAAAAGAAATTAATATTTTTTACCTCATCAGAAGACAAATCAAATAAGTCGGGCTTACAAATTGTTTGCAAAAAGTTTTCATATTGTCTTTGTTCTTCCAACAAAAATTCTTCGTAAATATCTGGCACCATATCATCTTCTATTGCAGGTGGTTCATATTTAGGTTTCACAATTCTGTTAGCCTTTTTAGACTTTTTCTTCCGTTCTTTATTTTTTTCCATTTGTTCTTCATATTCCCGCATTTTTTCGTCATACTCCAGTCGGTCTTGTTTCATTTTCTGCAGTATTTTATCTTGAATTTCCATTCTCATAGACCACTCATTAACCAAGCAATCATAAAGGTCTAATATACTACCATTTTGATTTTCACTGGTTGGTGGTATTGGTAGTTTGAAAGTTTTGGCAGTTTCACTCAAATGGTCAAAGTTCTGATGAACGGCTCGAACGACCAAATTTTCTTTTAACATATTTGAAGGTATATGCAATAAAAGTTTGAGGGAATGAAAATTGACCAGCTTGCGTGGTTCACTGGAATTAATTTAGATTTTTACTCTTCAAAATGTAGCAGTTAAATTTAGTACTAATTACCTCAAATATGCCAATCTTATTGCCACATCTTTTAAGCACCAAATATGAACAATAAAATCTGAAGCATTAAAAAAATATTCAGCACTTACAGCATCAATTGAACTAGAAATTATATTCGTAACAATTATAATTAACATTGTGAATGAATTCAACTCACTGCATTCTGGAACTTTCTGAACTTATTATACGATAAGTGAAACGATCCATAAAATTTATAATTTCGTTTTCTATCGCAATTTTACGTTTTACTACATCATCCAATATATTAACGGGACAGATAGATACTTCTTCATCATGGGCTAAAAAGCTTTCAATTCTTTGTAAAATATCCATAGAAGCTCTAATATAATTATTATATTCGTCGCCAAGATCTTCCCTAAGTGTAGCGACCAATGTACGATGTGTTAAATCTTTGCGGGATATGTCTTGTGACAAAATACTTCTCTCATCCACCGACAATAGCCAACTCATACTTTGTGCAACATTTTCTTTTTCCACGTATTCCAATTTCCTATAGAAACGCCTAATGTCTGGGGGAACATAAGGCTTCGGTAGAGGATTACAGTTTACAAAATCCAGCCATTTATATTGCAATAACTGATGTTCGTTGAGAGTGCGAACTTCTGAAACAGCATCTGTTTGTAGAAGAAAAAAAAGTTTGAATCCGTGGCGGAAAAATGATCCGGGCTCATATTACGGCATTTGCACGAAATTTTTATATGTTTTAATAAACTTTGAAATTTCCATTCCCTAATTTGGCCCCTGGTTAGTCTTACCATCCATGAAATTTAAACATTTTCTTAACTCCAATAATCTGTTGTTATATTTCAGTTCCTTGAGTTTGAATTCCTCCAAAGTCAATAAATTATACTGTTTTTCGGTGGGAATTTCCTCCTTCTTCTTCTTTGTTTTCTTTTTGGTCGGCATTTTTCCAAATACTAGTCTTGATTTTTTAGTTAAAAAGTTTAGGAAAATATAAATTTAGTACATGCCACATAATTGGTGTGAAAAATAAATATGAATTTTTATTAATTGTCAACGGAACGTCAGTAAGATGACAGTAGTTCAAATTATATTTATGTGAGGGTTGACGCTTTCCAGTATAAATTGTACGCTCTATTTCATCTGATTCTTGATTTACTTATTTTACACAAATTTTATTTATTATTATTGTATTATTTTTTTTATTTTATTTATTTTTTATATTATTTATTTTTTATTTATTATTTAAATATTTGCTACTTATTTCAAATTAATTTAAAATATTTGCACCGTCTTCTCAAAATTATTGTTTGGTGTTGTGGTTACATTTCAATGAAAATATTTGTTACCATATGTTAAATATTCACTTAAATATAACTTATTTAACAATAAATTGAAATTAAGCAACTGAAAATTTGTCCAAAATAATGGTTATTTTGTAATGTTTTATTTTATAATTCAAAAGTGATTTTTTAACGATCTATCTAATGAATTTAGTGAAAATGTGCTTTTTTTCATCCATCTAGTTTATTTTTATACTTTAATAAGAACATGGAGAAATATTAAAGTGTTTGTTAAATTGATTATTTTGTATTAAAATCTATTACAAAGTACAGGGTGGCACAAAAGGAGCTATATGATTTGAATTCTTTATAACTTTTTTAATTTAAGTGCGTTTCAGTCTATAATAAAAGACATACGATTTTCATAAGACTTTGTGAGCAAGAAATCTAATCCGAATTGGTGCCACTATCAAAAAATTTTTACCAATATTACAATTTGCTTCCATACTATAGCAGGAAAAAACCCGGTTTAGAAGTAAATTGGTTTTTTTTTCTTTATTTGTTTTTGTAATATAGCAAACCTGATAAAAAGAAAAATTTTATCGTTTATAAAAATTTCTAAAAACACGGCAGTTTAATGAAATATCAAATGTTTAACCGTATTATTTGTCTTTTACATACACAATACCTCAATTGCATGTACTACTTGCACTTGTGATACGTGTGAAACGGCCTTTCATAATACATTGACAATATATGTATTAACAATAATTTGCCTATGAAAAATTAACTAAATAAATTGACTTATTTCAACCCAAACAATTATTCCAATTACAAATACTGACTTATGTAAAAGAAGTTATTTAAAATTCCAACCTCTTAAATTATGGTTCAATTTTCCATTTAATTAAGTTTATTTCATAACATGGCAACTGTTTGTAAGTGATAAGGCTTCAAGGAAGTACAATTCTTAATAAGGGGTGAACAAAATAAAATCTAAGTTCTTTAAATTGTTCATGCCTGGACTTTATTTGGCTTTATGTGGCTGTCTATAGTCATATTTCCTTTTTCTAGACACGTGCTGTCCAAATTGGCAGACGAAAAGCTGTTAAGCTAACAAACAGCCAAGTAAAAATCAATACTCATTTAGGTCGTTATTAAATTATTCACATATACAAATATATTTGTTGTGATTACAAAAAATTAGTACACAAAAAATATGAAATTGGCTTTTAATAAAGCAGTAAGCTTTTTAATACCTTTAAGTACACAAGGAAAAAATTTTTTAAAGTTTTTCCTTTACTTTCAGTAAACTTTAGCAAACAGAAATTCTTATTACAATCCGAACTGAATATTTTAACATGGGAATTGGTTCTCTAAAACTAAGAGCATAAGAAAAATCTTTGTTGAAAGAAAATTGATAGTATATGCCAACTTTGAATGTTAATTTGTAGGGAAAACTCCTAAGCGAACTACACGAGTATATCATAAAAAATCCTTTTTTATTTCAACAAAATTATTCTTCTAATTCCCTTAAAATAGCTCCCTACTATATTATATAAAAATAAAAATATACATTATTCATATTTTTTTAAAGGCAAGTATTGCCTGTATGTAGAAAAATTTAAGTGTAACGAAAAACTATTCGAAAACTATTACTTCTTAATTTATTTAGAAAAAGAATCGAGTATATGAAAAGAAATTCCAGCACTTAGCTAAGAAACTAGTATTTATTAAAGTTCAAGTTTGGAAGTTAAATTGTATCCTCACGACAAAAGCTAGTACTTCTCATAAAATATCCTTTCGACTTATATACAATGATTAATAAGCTATTGTAGATACGTACAATAATTCAGTTTTTAAACTTTTGATTAAAGGAAATTATTTTTATGAATGTGGTACTTTTAATTTGTTAGCATAATAGCCGAACTTACAACCTTGTGCTTTTGAGATGATAAATTTTTGTAATTGTAAAATATGTCCACCAATTGAGAGCAGCTGTTTTGGTTTGCAAAACATTTGTAATACAAAGACTTTTGGTGGAAAACTCTGTACGATTTGTTTTACCTTTCCTATCCGAGGTTCTTGGAAATAATTTACTATTTTCGTTGTTTCCCCCTCGGTTTATTCTTTGTTGCGGTTTTCTCTTTTTAAAAGTTTTTTAAATTTTTTAATTTTCCACATTTTTCTTCCTTCGCTATTACTTTGCTGTCACTTTGAAAATTAGTGTTCCAAACGTACAGTAAATTGCACTATGATTTTAATTATACTCTCTTTAGTGTAGGAAATGCATATCTGTTTCTTTCGTTATTGTACTACACAACCAAGGCGTCTTAAACTATGTGATGGTGAATGTAGTTGTTGTACAGCAATCCTACAACCGTCCGCGATGTGTTAAGAAACAACAACGAAAATGTGCTGTACTTACGAACATAAAATGTGTGTTAGAATTTTTAATTTTTTAAAATCATTTGATTTTAAGTACAAAGTATTTCGCACCAAAAAATTTTAATTTAACGGCACTTGTAAAAAAATAAACATAAACAAGTTTTTGACGTTTGATGCACAAACATATGTAGGACAAAAAATTGTCACCAGCTTTAACAACCTCACCTATTTGATACTTTGCAATGATGCAAGACTATTTGCACGAGATTGTGAGTTATACTAATATTTGGCATTTTTTTTTAAAACAAAGTTTTTGAATTTAGTAAATATATAATAGAACTTAAATTTAATAAATATCATTTCCAATACAGAAATATTTAAAAAATATATGTATACCCAGCATAAAAAGACATGGAAAAGAAATAGTTAATGCATGGGTTCTATTGCAAATAAACTGGTTAAACTTAGGGGTGTCATTGGCGAGCATGTGTTCACATTTAACAAAACAGCTCTTCGATAAAATGAGTGGTTGGAACCCATGAACATGCCTTTTATATCTTTTATAGAAGTGGTGGTGCGAGAGAAATACTTTTTAATACAAAGCTCTTTCCATTTGTTTGGGTACGTCAACAAGTAAAAGAATTGCATTTAGACTTATTAAAAATTAAGAGTAATTGCTGAGAAGCCTTTGCTTGCTGAACGTCTATGGGTTTTCCTCGAAAACTTGCCAGAAAATGGGGTTACGGTGAACGGATTATGATACAGATAGTTACTAACTAAATTGTGCTCAATTGTTGTTGAAATAAATTTAAATGTCGTGCGTTTTCTACAAAATGGTGCCACAAGCAACATGTCAAACAGTTGCAGAGAGAACTAATTCTTTCCATTTGAGCATAACTTTAATGCCTATACAGAGAAAACGAGCGATTACAGCATTAAAACGCACGTTTCGTGACGTAAGGGAATAAATCCACCATTTTTCGTACGTATTTAAAATTTTCGTCAAATAATCGGCATCTGTCGATTAGGCAGGCCGTGATTTACAACTCGCCGATATCATTTTTAATTGTCAAAAGGTACTATTCTTTTTTCTTGAACCAGTGCTTGTTATGTTAACGCATTTTTTAAGCTAATAGAAATTTATTTTATATATTATTTTACTCTAATATTAAGCGAAGCTCTTAGCTTGTATGCAGAAACACCTAGGGTGTAGTCGAAAGTCGAACCCGCAACATTCAGATTGGTAGGGTAATTCTAATACACTACGCTACGGGGGCACCCAGCACAGTTTATCTTGACGGAGATTGAAATCACAATTTTCAGCTTGTAAACTCTACACGTTAACAACAGCACCGCAGTACAATAAATAATTTTATGAAACTAAATTTTACCTATAAAGGCTTTTTCACTACTTTAAATCTTATCAAATTTAAAGTTAATAGAAAAATATAAATAAAATAAAATAAACAAAAAAAAACCGTTCATATTGCACTTAAAATATTTCTAGCTCAATATATTAAGACAAATTTTTCAACCATAAATATAATTTTACATGATGTCTACAGGAAAATAATAGTCTATCTATTTTATTTAATGCACTCTTAAACAGAAATAAATAAACCCTGCGAAATCCCTTTTTAAATTACTAAGGATACGAGTTAAATGTTGCCTTTTTTAATTATAGCAAATAAACAAAATTAATGCAGAAATTAACCCAAGAGGAAATTCAGTTGATGGAGAAAAAAGTGTTTTCTACAAAAAAAAACAAAAACAATTTTCAAACAAAAAAAAATAAGGACTACAAATTTTGATTAATAATGGTATTTAAGTATAAATGCGAGATGAAAATATTGCCACTCATCCTTTTTGGGGTATCATAAATAATTTCGAGATTTTACCTTGGAAAATTTCATATTTAGTACAATGAGCTTGAAAGAACTAGTTAGCGCATTAAGAACCTTTTAGCCGGAAGGACTATGTCTTCTGATGCATATTATTTCCTTAGCTAATGTACATCATACTGCCCTCCTTCGTTGCATTAAGTCGTCATCAAATTAAAATAATAAAAAAAAATAATTAATAAAAAGTGGAAGTTGTTGGAACTTGCGGTAAAAAAAATTGATGCGCAATATATTATTTCTTATTATTATTTAATTTAAAATTCAGTGCGTAATATCATATCATTCCTGAGAGTGGCGATTGCTGACATAGTCTGCACGTTGACTACAAAATGAAAAATACCCTGGGTTAGACCCAAGTTTCAGATGAAAATCGTGAAAGCATCTCGTATTTTTCTGAAGTGCATTAGTGCTCGAAGGATTCAGTTGCGAAGGCATAGCGAATGGTCACTGAACAGTAACAGCTTCAGTTGTAACCAATCCATAGGCACATCAGAACGCCAGCAAAATAAATACTAAAAGTGGTTACTAAAACGAAGCTTCAAAAATGTATTACGTCTCCTTGACATCAGAGGCGCTTCAACACTGCCATAAAAACAAATTACGTGTAAAAGCAGAGTTGAAAGATAATGAAGCTGCATCTCCTGTCATTTCTTTAACTACTACTACTTCGCCATATTTATAAATTCTGACAAATTCATATATAATATTGAAAATTAATAATAAGAAAAGTAATAATTTTTACAATGCAATTCAGGTTCCTGGTCGTTTTCTCATATTTAGCATTTTTTAATTTTTTCGCCCTTAACAGTTTATTGTCGCTTTTCTAGTTGAGTACCCAGTAATCAAGTGGGTAGTGTCCATCAGCCTGCGTATTCTTATTTAGATTGCTAGTTATGTTTCTGGTATGTTCCTCTTGTCCGATTGTATGAATCTGTTACTATGCTCAAGTTAATCAAAGTTACAGTACAATTTAACGTATGTAGAAAATTTAAGAAATAAAAAAATGTTACGCTTGGTTCTAAACTTGTTTTATTTCTCAAGATTTAATAGTTTTAATAAACTGAAAAATTGACAAATATTTTTCAATACGTGTACTAGAGGATATTTTAGACTCCAGTATTTTTATTATATACAACTTTCTCTAGAGTTTTAAATAATTTTTAATAATTATATACTGAATTATTATCGTTCATGAAATTATTTGAAAATAAGTTAACCCTTATGCTGACCAATATCTTTGTAAGGTGATATTTTGTTGTGATATTTCAATTTTACATTTGTGAGTAGTATTTTCTATTGGGCATTATAATATACTGTATAATATACATACGTACGTACATATAGCATATTGTAAAAATAAAATATGTATATTTACCAGTTTTTGTGTATGAATAAAATTACATTTATATGCTATATGACCATTGTAACAAAATATTGTACTATTATTTTTGTTTTCATTCCACGCTCCTCTATTTTCAAGTCCTTATGTTGCAGGAGTTTCTTTCATTATGCTCTTCTCCCCTTACATACTGCATTATACGGTACAACAATAGTAGCAACAAACACAATGGTCTGGCAACCAAAAAAAGAAAAAAAAGCAACAACATCAAGTACAAAGCACATACACATAGCATTAATAAAATTCTCAGAATACTGCAATTTGTCAGAACAACATTGCTACTAGACTAATAGACGACGCCATATTGCAATGTTGCACAAACTTAACAAACACAACAACAACAACAACAACAACAACGGCAACAATGTGAAACAAAAATAAATTGTGAAACAAAAGTAACAGAAAATGAACACACACAAAATAATGTTACATATGTATGTATGTATGTACTATACTCGTATATTAATGTACAAATGCACATACTCCTTACATATATGTAATACTCGCTGCACACACACATACATACATACATACATATGTATATAAATACATTAACAGAATTTGTGTATATGTATGAAACAGCATACATTTGAATGTATTTTGGCTTTTGTAGTGTGTCTCAGATGTGTGCGAGCACATGTAGCGGAAACGTGAACGGAAATATAAATGCGGTTTACGGTGAACAATAAAAAGTACATCAACATCGTAGTTCCTATCATACTGTTCTTACTATTGCCGACATCTACGTAACAGTAACATCCACAAGCAATACCATTGTACGTTAACACGAAAAAGAAAACATATTAGCCTGTGGCATCCATGGATGCATGTACATGTGTATGGCTGTATAGCAGCGCGTGTGATTTTATGCCCATAACAATGTTCCTGTTTCAGTTTTAAAAATGCTTTAATGTGAGAAGATTAAAATAAGACTCGAAAAACTGCTGGTCCAAATGAATGCAAAGAAAGTTAACGTACTCGTGCACTAGGACATTCGCATTTCTACCAAACCAAATCAAACATGAATTTAATATTCCATCGTCTGCTGAGTGTTATAAATTTGTATGTATATTTTGAATATTTTTATCTGCTTTTCAATTTTTTATTAGGGCAGTTCATATTTTTTCTTACGTATCGAAAAGCTTGGCACGAACACAAATGGCCTAAATGAATATGTCATATTTTCTTCAAACTATGATGTGTATTTCCAATAGCATGGGAAAAATTTATAAATTTTTTCTTGGACCAGTTCTCTATGTAATGGCAGTGGAAGTAGTTGGATGGCGTTGGCAAAGAGAACAGACAGGTGGTAAAATGATATAAGGACAGGCTGTTTAATTCTTGTACAACTCTGCAGTTGTGTGTGTGTGTTTTTTTTTTTGAGAATTAGTAATGCAGAATTGCTGAATTGCATGAATTATTAAGCCATTTATTTATTATTACACTTCGCCTACTTGCTCAAATAGCGACCAAGGAGGGCCCTGTTAGCAGAAACAAAATTTTAAATTTTTTGGTCCGACCGAGTCTTAACCTTCGCACTACCAAAACCCACCCGGGTGGCATTTTCGATTTTCAATCAGTGATAACTTTTTGAATTATAATTTAAACTGAAAGTGATTTCGACTCACTGACCAATTCTTTTAGTTTTAATGGAAAATGTTAAAACATTTAAATGTAAAAGACATGAAATGTTGGTGTAAATGCAAAATTTTTGTTTCTAATACGTGCAATATCCCACACGGGTGGGTTTCGGGTCATCTTCTGGTTACAGATGCGCTAACAAGTCAGCCAACACCACCCAAAAGTATGAAAAAATCTACAGATATACTAAACTTCTGGATTTTATATTTAGGAATAATCTATTATAAAATATATTGAGCAAATATACATTGAAATATTATTTGTTTTAGTCAATAAGTCCATGCCTTAACTATTAATAGAACAACTTTTCTACCAAATTTGCCTTTATTCATAAAAATAATTTGCATCTAGTTTCATACATTGATGTCCATGCTCCATGGTTTTTTTAAGGAACGATTTTCCTTTGGTCGGAAACACTATTCCAATTTTCTGAGAAATATTTTAATTTGATCCAAAGCTCTTTCCCTGAACCGTTATTTTGAAGCTGGTCTGCAGTTATAGTGGCCAAATTCCCAGAATAACGAGGGTAGTGAATCGGATCGTAACTCAATTGATACAGATTGGTCTTTGTTTCGTTTGACTTGTGATTTGGTTATTGTGTATTTTTTTACCATCACGTGGAAATGGTTTTAGGTTACTTTTTCTTCAAATGCAGCTACAATACTAAATAATATACGCTACTAAAGGTTTTTTTCTTTCTAAAGGTAATTGATAACAAAAATACGAGAGCTAAAATATTACCACCAGGAATATGCTTCCTTGGGTGTTTTCGTCGGCTACCAGCTGTTTGCGTCAACTAACTTGACTACCAATTTGAATCTGGCAATAAATCCCCTAGTACACACTATAATGTTTGGTTGCGATGTCACAGCATGACACAGTGGGTACATTAGATTGACAACATTTTTTCATTAGGAAGTTATAGTTTACCACCACATGAAATTACGATTTTTGTATGTTTTGAAAATTTAACAACGAAACTAAAAGTACTACAATGCAAAAAGTAGGGTGTGTAGAGATTTAATTTTAATGGTTCTCTTAGAAGGAAGTCGGATATTGGTCATAAAGATATTTTTTAGGGACCAGGTACGTAATCAGTTTTGCATCAATTCTTTACTCCACAGGATAATATAAAAGTGTCAATAACAATTAAACTCTGTACTGCATTTTAATCGTCTGGAAAAAAATTATAATATATAATTCCTCAGATTATTATAACTTTTTTTTTGGAGTGAATTTGCGTGGCTTTGTGCCTGTTGTTGTCGGAAATTTTCAGTGGCGAAGGCATAGTCTCTGTTCACTGTAACTATCACCACAGTAACGGCTTCTGGTGTATCCAATCCACAGGCACATCAGAACTCCCTCCTTCGTTGGTAGCATCGGCGAAGTAAAATAATTACTAAAAATAGCACCTAAAAACAAAGCCTCAAAATTTAATACGTAAAATTGACAAAAAAAAAACAAATAACGAGCAAAAAGCAGTGTTGTAAGATATTGAAGCTCTTATCATTTCTCCTATATCCCTTTCCTCTAGTTCCAGCACAATGCACCGCATGCATAGGGATCTTCTCCTCAGTGCTGGCCCAAGGAAAAAAAAATATCTCACATCGCGAATTTGAGAAATGTATGAAAGTCGTGTATCCAATAGATGTTGATTAATTCATGTTTTTCTTTCCTTTTGATAAATTTTTGCGCATTTTCCGAAATTCAGATGCAAAATACTGATGCAATTAGTGAATAAATCATTTGCCAGTATTATAATATTTTGAAAAATTATGAAGATTACTCAATTGAAGTCCCTACAGTATAGCAGCAGTTGTCCATAAATGAAGAAAAATTATATAAAACTAGAAATTTTCCGAAATTTTAGCAATTTTGAAGCACTAGATGCAGTTCTTTCGGGTTAGTTTGTATTAAGTTTTCTTTTTCATAGTCACGGAATAAAATTCCAATTCGTTTCCGAGCTAGAGATGTGAGAAAAACTTCATGTTCCCATAAAATGCATGACGACATAAAATCCGAACAGCAACTAAATTATCTAACTAATTAAAACTGAAATAGAATTTTCTTAGTTTCGCTAAGTATTTGCAGAAATTCTTGATGAGAAAGAGTTTGCATTTTATGTGTAGCACTCTATTAGTTTAGGTAATTTTTCACAGTCTGTAAATGCTAAAAAAGTTTTGCATTGACAAATTTATTTATTCGGCTAGAAAGTTTTGTATTTTTCTAGAAACATTTCATTAAAGATATTGTCCGTTGAAAGAGTGAATTTGAGTGCGCAAATATTTTACAGAATTAACAAACCATCATGAAAACATAATAATACCCGTACTAGATGGTGTAAGCAGAAATACCTTCAGCTTATATCTGGAATCTATCGTAGAGTACCTTGCTGATGTCCAAAGAAAATGCCATGTAAAAATTACTGAAACCTTGTCATATGAAGATATTAAATTCTAACCCGTTTTGGCCATTTGAAACTGAGCACATGACTTGTCTAGTAAAAAAATTGTCTTTCGTCTATAGATTTTAATAGTCGTGTCTTGCCATATTCGAATGTTAGATAGTTAAAAAAACAAACTAGTCAAAGGTTTATAATTCTATCTGTACTATAAAATAAAGCAATATATATACAATATATTCAATAACACAAGTGACCTGTGAATCCAACAATTAACTTTATTTTTTTTTTTATACTTTGACACAATCGCCTATTTATTGATTTATTAAATAATAAAACCGAATTTCTCTCTAGTAAAGTGATGAGAAATTTAACAATGATCTCAAAATAAAATTACAAAGATAAATAAGCGTCCACACATGGTAGAAATAAAATTTAACTGATTTTCTATAAATACTGTTGAAATAGCAGTGATTACCACTGGAATAAATGCAACATTAAGTGCCATGAAAAACGCATTTAACTACGTTACAAATGAGAAAAAGAAAACATTACTCTGCAATACAGCCTTCAATGTCTACAAAATTATAAAATATTTCCTCAACACGTAATTGTTTACCATAAAAAAATTAAATAAAATTAAAAATATTCATTTGCCAATTAACTTGTATTTATGTGAATGACTTCATTGCAGAAGCAACTATTACGTTACATACATGTAAATATTCAAATATCAATCTAGGGAAACTAATTTAACAATTAAGAACATGGTTTCCAATTTGAAATGCTTACAACGATTTAGATTGCGATGGCAGTTAAGACAACAACAGTACAAAGAAGAGAAAAATTATTTATAACAAAGAATTAAAATGTAGAAAAAATGCCGTAAAGTGATACATATTTCTAATTCGTCTAAAACACGCATGTGAATGCTACATTCCTCTGGCTAAGGTAAACATATAAATAAATAAAAAAGAAATCAGTCAAACGGAAAAATTTTACATTTTCCTAAGTATTTAAATAACTCCACGGTAACAAGGGAATTCTAGTAAAAATAGAAAAACGAAAGACTAACCCGCAACTGATGTATGCATGCACGCAAAATAATTTCTAAAAAAAACCTAATGCAAAAAAAAAAAATAAATAAACTAAATATGCACATAAATTATGTCATTTAGTTTAAATGTATTGATGTTAACACTTTTAATTAACGTTCTAAAATTCTTCTATTTAGTTTTCAATTATTTTAATATGTGTTTGTTTACTTGCATTTGCTTATTTTCAGTGCCACCCGAGAGACCTATAATTTTTAAGCCAAATCGTCATGAAAAAACCAGCAATGTGGAAGCATTTAATGAGGGAACTGACATCGTTTTAATATGTGAGGTTTCAGGTGGTAAGTTGATATTGATGGAATTAATTTTATCTAAACTGATTTTTTTTCCAATTTATATACACACACTTTTATTTTTTTTTTTTAGTTTAGTTTCACATTTATATATTTATGCTATACTATATACATATACGAGGACCGTCCACCATTGGCCATATTATTAATACAGTCTTATACATTTTTCCGCTTCAAAAGCTGGGTTTTCGATGAAACTTTTATCTTATTATAATGCTTGGATATTGCCATTATATACATAAGTACATGAAAACGCTTAAAAACTATGGAAACTGTGCATTATTACACTCTCGCAAAGAACTGTAAAAAATGTTTTGGATTTTCATTTAAAAAAATTTTGTAAACTTGCCCAATTTTGACTCGTAAACACTGTTGCACTGTTCAGAAGTGAATTTAGTAAAACAGCATGTCGTTATTTTTTTCCGAATAACATTCTAGTATTCACTTAACACAAATAGCAACTTTTGCCAATAATCTGAACAATTGAGGTAATTTTCGACCATTTTTTTCGCACATATCTCCGCGATAACTTATAAAATTTTGGTTTTCAAATGCCCCAACATTAGAGGATTGTCCGCATAGACACGGTCTTTGACGAAGATCCACAAAACAAATTTAACCGCATGATCACATCTGTAACCCTTACGGTCTCTAATAACTTTCTTACACTGTAGGACGTTTATCACTCCGTGAGTCTCGTAAAATGGCCAGGTTTGCACCACCACATTTTTAAAATAAGGCTTTTGCATTTTTAGTTGTTATTTTGTTGTTAAACGATCCATATTTCTAAATGGCAAACCTTTTACTAAATAAATGACACTGCAGATGATGGATATTTAATTACCGATAGCCATGCCTGACCGGTGTTTTTGAAATAACGAAATGCATAAATGGATATGTATGTACATAATAGACTATATAAAATGCACATCTGATTAGTAAAATTTTGAAAATGAAAATTATTCATCATATGCGTTCCATTAAGCGTTAAACACTGCAGTATACACAGCTGTACGATTACCAATGTTGTTGTTTACTTTAATAAAAATAAAATTACTTATTCCAAATATATTTATACCACTTAGAAATGCGATATATTCTCTAATTCTTTTGTTCACAACTACTTGATTGTTAATTTACTTACAATTTTTAATGTTTGTCATGTTGTTTTCTCTTCAATAAAATTAAATGTTCTAAGTACTGAATTTTCTCTAATTTCAAATTAGATTGGCAACACCAATAATGTGTACGTCGCTCACGCAAATAGAAATTGGCTTAAGCTGTGCTGTCCAGTGAGAAAAAATTTGGCACAATTGTGGCATTTTTGGCAATTTTCTTGTTGTGTGGCACCATGACACCCCCTTCCGATTTTTGACATTTTCTTTACTATTTAAATTATTCTTACTAATATTGGATTGATATATAATTTTAAACTACTTTTTACAAATTTTTGTGACAAAACATAATTTGACATTTTCAAAACTCGACCAAACATACAATTACTTACTCATGCAACAAACAATAATTTTCCAATGTCATTGGTGAAAGAACAAACGGTACAATATCGGAAAATTCAGCTATATATTTTCGAGTTTTTGACGGAGCACTGTTCTGCAGGAGAACTGTCGAACTTACCTCTTATATAAGTTTGTTGTATTTAGTGATTTGTCCGATTTTAATTAACAATTTATTTAAATTTAAATGTTATTTTGTGGCTTATAAATTGAATGAAATATATAAATGCTATTTTAATTGTAAATTTTAATTTACCAGAAATATGACCACAATATTGGTTTATTTTTTATTGTGATCTACACGTTTTATATCTATACATACATATATGTGTGTGTTCATTATATAAAATTCCCACTACTACACTACAATATGAATATTTATAAATCCTTGGGCATGCACGAGTATATTCCCAAACGTATATCAACAATCTAACAAATATGCAGGCTGTTTGTTTAAATCTATTCCAGTTTGTTAATCTATGTGATAGGCAAAATATACATTGATTTCTCGTTTTAAATAACGCAAACTAAAATTTAATTAAAATTGTGCCAATAAAAATTATAAAAGAAATAGTGCGCATGCACTCCGCAAAAAAAAAAGAAAAATAATACGCTTAGGCAACTTGATTATTGAAATACCTGCTTACAATTTATGTGCATGGATGTGTATAGTGTATATACATACATATATATTATAGTATATATATTAAAAAAAAAATTTCTCATAAAAATTAAATCGCCGCATGAAAGTTGCTTAATATTTTTTGGCGGCTAAACATATTCCATTGGTTTAGAAACCTAGACTCGTGTGTCGTGCAAAGTCATTGGGTTTCTTTATTTATTTTATAAATATTTGAAAGTGCTTAGTTCAGATAGAAATTCAAGAATAAAATGAAGTACTATTAATAACACAATTATCATGGCATTTCATAATAAAAAAGAGAATTGTAACCGCAATTAAGCATGAAGAAAAAAAACAAAAACTAATTAAAAGAAATAAAGAAGTTTTTTTTAGCAGACCGACGGCCCTTAAGAATTATTTTGGCCTGCAATGAAAATCATAATCCTTAAGCATTAAAAATAAATCAACTAATGAAGTAATAAATATAACACGCGAAATTCAACCGTAAATACATAATTACTAGTACAATAAAAGAATATAAAAGGAAGCTTCCATCTACAATGAAAACGACTTTGAAATATACCGACATCTTCATGAAAAAAAATTATAAAAGTCTCGACAACACATAGTTTTCGAGTTATGGACCTTTGAAGTTTTCACACAAAAATGGGATTCTCCCCGAAATTTCTGAAGGCATGTGGCCAATATTGGTATGATTTGAAAGATTTTTAAAATATCTTTCCATGTATGAAAAATTAATTTAGAAATTCTCAGCAGTTAAATGTCAATACAGGTTTTACTTACAATTTAGCCGTCTATAGTATAATGAACAACGGCTTCGCCGAATAATTCGATATAAATTTTTTTTATTTTTTAATTTTAATTAGAAATAAATAATAGAAAGATTTATTCACTTTTTATATTTAAATTAATTTCACAATATTGAAAGATATTTTCAAAATATTTCAAATGATATCATATACGTTTAGAAATGTAATGGAGCATAGCATTTTTATATATGAATTTCAGAGCTTCATAACTAGAAAACCGGAACTTTTTTCATTTTCTATTTTCTCCTTAATTTAAATTTTCTATCAGCCTATATATGTATATTTGTTTCTTATTTCGAGAAACGTCTTTTAATTTTTACTTTACTCAAAATAAATATTACAAATTATATTTTGCTAGAACCCCGATTTGGGTCGCTAATGGTGACAGCCGAAGAGCGACGCAAAACGGAACGACGGAAATCGAATCATTTCTTTTTATAAAAATACTAAATTTTTTTTTTGATGATTTCAACATTTAGCAAATAAAATTCTGCTTTCGATATGAATAATCAATACCAAATGAGATGTTTGTTCGATCAATTGCCATTGTCTATTACTTAGCGCTGAACCAGTGTTATGCGCAGGTCTTTGAATAGAACCCAAAAGAAGCAATATAAACGCTAACGGTAGACGTAGATATATGTTGCCTTCTGGGGCCTTGTACTTCATTGATTTATTCTAACAAAACTTTCTGAAGGTGAAATTTACTGGCACTTCATCAATTTCGTATTTGGGAAAAATTAAAGAGCTTTCGCTGAACTTTGTATTGTCTCCGAAGATCGAGAACGGCTGTCTTTCCCTTCTTCATGTTACGTGCGGCAACCAATATTGCACATGTGGCAATATGGTATTTTGAGCTTTCATGTAGTGACCATCACTATGACAACTTTCGGTGGGAGTGCTAATTGCTCCTACTTTTGTATTAGAGTGTGAATTATTTCCAAAGAGATATTTAGATAGAGCAAATATTGCACCTGCCAAAATATGAATACTTTGAGAGCATTCTTGATGAACTAATTGTTTAATTTTCTTTATTCACAAATCGGAATCAAAATGTCGCAATGTGGATTGAACCAAATTAACAATAGCGACGCAACCAAATCTACGCAAATAGGATAGATCGGGGCTCTAGTGTATTACAAAACACGAATACGAATATCATGAATTGGGCGAATATACGATACGAAACTTTACTCATATGTACTTGTATATACATACATACATCTTCTCATTACATTAAATATAAATCGGTTTTAAAAGCCTGCTTTTATAAATCACACTAATGTATATACGGGTATGTAGGTTATAAATTTCTATATACGAGTATGAATGTATATAATTTTTTTTATCAATACGTCAGTCTATGTGTCAATTTTTCCTCAATCACTTTGATGAATTTTTAGTTCCTAACTCAATGAAATTGCAACTTCTTGTACTTCATTATTGAACATTATTGCTATTTATTTGCTGGGTTTTCTCTCTATTTTGTCTTACATTTCTATTCTAAAAGTATGAGGAAAAGACTATAAATAATTTTGTTGGCAAATATCAAAAAAACTGTGAAAATAGAGCAAAGACTAACAAACTGTTGAACAAAACCATCCTAAATGAACTGCAAACAAATGAATGTGCAGTTGTCAATTTTTGAATCCTGGCGAAGCTTTTTTTGTAGCATAAAGAAAAATAGTGAATAATGTTTATTTCCATGTTTACGTAGTGAACAATCTTTATTTCAGTTCTTTTTTATTTCCTTCAAAGACTTACAAACACATACAGTTGTACATGCGTCCATTTGTATATAAATATTTTTTTGTGCATTTCCATTGTTTATTGCTTCATTTCGTTTTTGGAAGTTTTGTTTTATTATTTCACTTGCCTTTGCACTTGTTATCTTAATTTACTGTATCCACAAATAGATTGTCTTTCTTTTACTTGTCTCTTATTCAAAACTAAATAAAATATTCAACATCAACTTTTCTTTTTTTATATTTACGTCTTCGCCTTCAATGTCATCCATTGCTTTTTATCTCTATTTTTACAGGACGTCCACATCCCAATGTTACATGGTATTTGGATAATGCCGTGATTGATGAATCATTTGAACATCGGCCGGACGGTAAGACTGTTAACCACTTGTCATATCCAAATATTGGACGACAGCATTTGAATTCACGATTAGTGTGTGTAGCAAGCAATACGAATTTAACTCCAACAAACAATAAAGTGGTCATACTGGATGTCAATTGTAAGTATCGATTTTGTGGTCGTTTTTTTTATTTTGTGATGTAACAAGCTAATTTTTTTTCGATGACAGTCAGCATTACATATCTATTGAACAATTAGAGTGTATTTGTTTTTCCTGTTGGATGATATTTGTGCATGTATATGATTAGTTAAGGCTGCAGATATAAATTAGGCACTATGTTTGTTGCTCTTATGCATTTATTGATTTAACCCAAATATATTTAACGAGTGGCGCAATGTTAACATAAAATTGTTGATATTATAATTGAGGCCGCTAGTGCTTTTGATTAGTTTTATAATGTAAAGAATTTTTAAATATAGAAATATTGATAATATAGAAATATTGTTCACACGAACATGCTTCGCTCTCTCACTCGTGCGCCACACCTCAATCATGATTCAAGCAACAACCCAGCGGCAAAATAAACGAAATACCTGGATAATAACCACTGACGGCATCGTGACAGAAGTACTGAAAATATAAGCTATAACATGAATCCCACATTAGAACGTCTGTTAGAATGCTAGCTCCGAATCAGTGGCTGTTTATTTAATACAAAAATCTTATCATTTTAAGGCTGAAGCTTAAGCTCTTGGTTTTGTGGGTCTCTCTCCTTTCGGAAGGGGCTGTCACCTAACTTAACCTAGGCTGAGTTTTAATTGGCAAACATTATTCATTCAATTACAAAATCACTAAAATTAGTTGTACTACAACTGAGCTATGCCACACATGTGACAAAAGGACTGTAATCTACAAGCATTATATTCAAATTTGCTTATCATTATTGATGCATTATTAAACTCACTTCCAATTTTACTTTTTGAATGTAAATGAAATTTTAGTGACACTTGTTGACATTACCGTTTATTTTTTACGAGACAGCGCACCGAACATCAGACACTTTTATGTTAAATCTATGCGGTGAAATAAGCGAATGAATCGGCATTGACATCAGCGATTATGTAAACCACATTTTTACCGCCGTATAAATAAGTTTTATCAGTACTGACAAAATCTTAAATCTAAAACATGCAATTACGCATATATGTATGTAGTTTTCGTATTCAAGTGCATTTCGCTGAGCTGAAAACAACGGTGGTGTCCTTTTTCTTTGAACTGTGGCTGCAATCACTGTTGGAATGCAATTTGTTGCTGTAGAACTTCGTACAAAACAATATAAAAAATGCGATTCCTTGAAACTCCTTGAGATGAACATATTTGATTTAACATTTCCACAGATGAGTCATCGATTTCATCAGAAACATTTTATGTTTATATATTTTCAGCTGGAGAGCTGGTTACTATGTTTGAGCAGATAACGATTTATACTGAATTAAAATATTATTTTAGCATTAGTAGTTATACACAGCTATTACTGTTACTGTAAGGTTTTTTATTTTGGCCTTTAAGGCTAAAATAATGTATATTTTGTTAATAAATAAACAATATAAATAAATAAATACCTATAATTTGAATAATCTGAATTATCCATAATTCAACTCAAAGATTAAAATGCTCTTAATTGTATTTAATAAGTTCTAGAAGGGTTTCATATACTGGCATTTTTTAGCACTAAAAATCATGTCCACTATTGTCTGCTGCAATTACATGAGTTTTTTATTTGTTAAATTTTATTTCATATGACATGATTTTATTAAATTTAAAAAGTAATGTATATTCTTATTGTAATTTTACATGCTTGTTATTTGATAATGAATATAATTGTGGGAAACAAAATTGTTATATACAAATTTCATTTTCATTTGATATGGCATTCTATTAAAAACTCTTCAAATGTGGATTGACCTTTGCAACTACGAATATGCAATTAGTTTCTCTTAAAATAGCGCGACATTTAAGATTCTTCGAAAATGCATTTTACAGGAATTTAATTTATACAAACATGCAAAAAAGCTCTATTATTAACTTTTATTAGTGGCTGTTGCATTGAGTGACTGACTGACTATTTGTGTATAACTTGAAGTGCAAATAGTGTTAACAAGTTTCGTGTTTGGATAGATTTGGTATCAGCTCAAATATGTACAGATTTTTTAAAATTGTTTTTTTTTTGTAATCACACTGCCTTCATAAAAGGTTTATTATACAAATTTCCATATAAAATTCAATCATTATACCGTATATAAATCAAAAAAGATTTTATGAATGCCACAGACAGACTATATTAAGGTACTTACCGAGTACGAGTATAGGTCTACTAAACAGCGTATACATATATACTTATGGATACTATTAAAAAATTATGAGTTCTTTAGGTTTCTCAAAAGAGATCAAGCTATAAAAAACAACTTAAAAATATTTAAAACATTCTTACCGAACTAATTTGCAAATTATTTATTACAGTAAAACCAACAGCTGTTCACATATTAACGAAAGATAGATTTGTATCTGCAGATCGCACTTATGACATTGAATGTAAATCATCTGGTTCTAAACCACAAGCTGTAATATCGTGGTGGAAGGGCAATAAACAACTTAAAAAATTAACAAAAAATGTAAGTATATGTCATATTTTACAAAAAAAAAAAAAACAATTAAAAAGGACAAATGGACAAAATAATAAAATTCAGGATAAATTGTTTTCATATGGGCAAGAAAAATGAAAGGAAAAAAAATTAAATAATTCGATATGACCCAAATTTATATTAACAAAAAGTTGAATGCAAAGGAGTAATAAATATGGCAGACATAGATATACATACATATACATATATATACATACAATTACCAATGTAATTACAAATAACTGTGGCAAGTATGACATGTTTTCTTTTACCGTTTGTCTTGTCCTACTTTTAGGTAAACTAATGTTTGACAGGGAGTTTTAAATATTAATTATTGTAAAAATACCACCACAAATTTCGAGAAATTTAGCGGAAATATTGTGAAATACAAAAGCTGTCGTTGAGATAATTCTTATGAGAATTTTTTTTAAATTACAGCAACAAAATGTATATAAAGATTCTTTAAGCTCAGTGTAGTACTTTACAATATACGCCTCTAATAATTCCGAATTCAGAATAAATCTCGCATATATTTTATAATTTTATATTAACTGGATTTATATTGGAAATATATCTATATATAAAGGGTGTCTGGTCCCAAATTTATATTTTTAAATACGATTATTTCAAAAAGTAATAAACGGTGCGGAGGGAGGGTGGCACCGTTGGAATTATCGATTGTACGGATTTGTCGCAGTGGTCCAGTGAACATCGTGCGTTCGCTTTGGAGACATTTTTTTGTGAGTAATGATTCTTACGTAATTGCTCGTCGACAATTTTTTCAAAGCAGTTTACGTGAAAATCCGCGATTTTCAATACGGAAAAGAGCAGCTACACTGGGACTTCCAAGAGCGATTATTCATGAAATTTTAAAAAAGGTTCTGAAGGATCTGGATGACATACTCTTTAAAAAATAAAATACGAATTTCCATTCTATCGTTCAATGCTCTTAATAAAACTTTGTTGCAATTATTACGTTTTTTATTTAAGTTTAAAAATATAAATCTTATTATGGATTTTTGGTTTTATGTTCAGTATTCAACATTAATGCTCGATTGATTAGTTGAATTTTGAACATTGAAGTCAGAATTTAGGAAAAATCCACTGATGAGCTAAGTAAGCATTAGCGAAATAGTAATATATGAATATTCTTTCCTCCTCAATTTTTGGGTTTTCTTTTATAAAAAAAAAATACTTTATAAGAATATCATCATAAAGTATGTAATACTACATTTCACATATTTTTTTTGGGAAGAAGCACAATTTTGAAATTAGGATCATATATATATATATATGTATATATACAATTTTATATATTTAAACAGCAAAAAAAAGTGAATGCCTTCACTATGAAATTTCATTTTCAATGCCAGCTTAAGTTAATAAGATTATCAGTTTTGAACTCATAGAAAACACATTCAACTCTGCCGATTAGTTCATATGAAATACTGTGCAGTTGTTAATTTAACGTTTGTACTTTGTCTTCATGACGAGCTATTTTGTTAAATGTGACCACATAATTTCATTTAGCAAAAAATTCAAAATTGATTTTTTTTTGTTAGTTCAGGGGCCAAATTATGGAATTCGATTCAAATCAAAATTTTCAATCACCTCGAGAAATCTCACCTGTTTCCAGAAACAACTTTTCTGATTCTTTTTTTGTCATAATATTTTTTATTTAAGCAAGTTTTTTGCTTCTCCTGTAACATTTTTTCAAATGTTTGAAGTGGCTTCTTGCATTTTCTGTGGCGATATTTAGGTTTCCGTAATTATGGTTTTATGACATGACAGCATACTTTCTAAATGTCCCAGTTATTTATTTCTTTATGCATAACGACGTTAGGTGTTTTTTTTATCATAATAATAAGTAAATAGTGCATAATAATAAGTAAATTTTATTGTGCGATCTTTTCCCAATTAGTTAAGATTCGTAACTGTTGTTTATTTGCCTAATTTTTATTAACATATTTAGTGGGGTGCCAAATCATGGCACGTGCACATCTTTAATAAATCCTTTTGCATTAAAGTATTTTCCTGAACGCTTGTATTTATACGCCATCCTGAAGGCTTGTTTGGTTTGTTTCCGTTAATGTCTTTTAAATCCCGCACATTTAACGAATTTTAAACATTTTTGGCTTTTTTGTAGTTTAATTTTTTGTGGTTTTCTTTCATGTACTTACAGTTTAATGAACCCGACAATCAATCATTAAGTATATTAACGTTAACGCCTACTCGTGAAGATGATGGCAAATATTTGACATGTCGAGCGGAAAATCAATTTATTGAGGGCAGTGCTATTGAGGATAAATGGCGTCTGGTGGTGCACTGTAAGTAAATAAAAAAATAATATAAAATTATAACAGACGGCAATAACGAAGAAAAAACCAAATAATATTTAAGCAGAAAGGGGAGCCTGCAAATTATATATTTAGAAGACATTTTACTTAATTTATATTGCCGAGTAGACCAGCGCAAGTCGGTTAAAAGTGGAAGAATATAAATTAACATAAAATATTTACAGTTCTTATTTTTTTTTGTGGCCTTGTAATTCCACACAGTAGATGTGAGAATGTAAACTAGAAAAAAAAACATTAAAAGGCACAAATATTGTGGCAATAGATAGGAATAGAGTGTATGTGGCAGTTGCTGTTTGTGGTGGATGTACATACATACATACATTCATATATAAAATTCCTAGAAAAAATATGAAGCAGTCACGCTATTTGAGGTTAAATGTTTGTAGATGTTATTTACTTGACAATGGCCTGTGCCCATATTCAATTTAATTCAATTGCAAAGCTTTTGTAAATGCCTTTAATGATATTGTTGTTTTTTTCCAACAGTCGATTTTGTTGTCCTGTTGAGTTGCCTTAGCCAGCCAAGCCAAACACAAGGTTGTCAACTTAAAAAAAAAACACCAATTTTTTTAATCAACAGATATGAAAAACGCATAATATGGCGCTAAGAGATAAAAAATTAGTAGTAAGTAAGTAGTAATAAGTGCATAAAAAGTCCCAAGAGTTAATTGCTTGATCAATTGTATATACGAGTATTTAATAATTAAAAGATCCAATGTTAAAAAATTGCCAATTGCTAATTGCTTGCTGACATTACACATTACGACTGTTTTCCGTGACTATAGAGTCGCAAGATTGATAATGAGCTTTAGAGAGAATACCGCGGACCAGGAAATACTAAAGTGTTTTATTGTAGGTGGGGTTTTTAATATTTGTCTCTACTTTTTTTGGGTAAGGGATTGCTTAATTTTATATTCAATTATGAGCTCAACGGCCCAATTCATAAAAATTTGTTGGTTTTATAGAAGGTATATTAATGGAATTTTGTATGGAAATTTTATGAATACGATTGGTAAGCATTTGGTGGAATTTTGTGATAAAACTGAAAAGAAAAATAAGGAAATCAATTGAAACTGCAGGCCACTTACAACTAAGTTTAACTCGTTCAAAGCAGCATTGGACAAGGTTTTTAAGCCGAGAAAAATTAATGAGTATCGAAAATCGATTTGACAAGAAAATATGGTGTAATTGAAAATCAAAAAATTTTCGACATCGACATCATCTTTCGAACCATTTCACAGATTTTTGTCAAATTTGCTGCTTTCGATAAATTTTTCAAGTCTATAAAAATCGCAGAATATCTAAACTCAAATGGAAATAGACTTTTTGTGGTATTAGAAAACAAATAAATTTTTCGCAACTATAGTTGTCGAACCAATCACCCGATTTCAAACAAATTGGCAACAATCAAGGCCTCTCTTCTAGGCATAGTTCAAAAATTCTTTGAAAAAACGAAACAATTTTTAAAATTTTTTATTTTCTTATTAATGAAAATTTTGTCGTGTTCATGTTTACAGTTAATTTATCACAATATTTTGCAGAAATTACATTCCTGATTTGAATAAGGGAAAAGAGACAGTTAATCTCCAACACCAGTTGATTATAATATGTATTTTCTATGCCACTACGCATGTCATCAGTACTCTTTGTGTCAACAGGGAGGTAGTGGTAAAGTCATTAACATCATCTATTTAACCCGTCAGAGCTTAGGAAAAAGCATACGAGAATAATCGTTACTGTCTACATACCATTAACAAAGGTTGCCAGCTTTGTTGTTTGTATGGTTTTAGTAAAGGTCATATTTCATATATTGCCAAAGGATAAAGCTTCTGTTTTTCAGTACGGGTGAGAACGAAATTAGTTTTTTTTTTATTTTAGAAATCTATCTAACCGAATCTGGTTCAATGCTATTGTTGTGATCGTTAAATCATAATAGTTATTTTCATTGCATTTTCAATATGGAGTAAAACATTTTAAGTATGAAGACATCCACTTACTGATTTCAAATTGAGAAAAAAATTAACCTGCGAACAATGAACGGGAAATAATTATATACACTCGAACTACCAAATGAACTACTTCGATTGGCAGTAACATTACGACAGTAAATAATAATTTGCAATTCTCTTTTCGTAACCGGAACTTTCATAAGTTCAAGTTTGCTGCAACACAAACGAAAATACACAAATACATATAAAGGCTTTCTTTTACTCGCAGTAATTTGTTTATTTATAAAAAAAAATAATTTAGCGAAACCGCTTTTTATGCATTGTATGCTTCTTTTTGTTTTCATAAATATTAGTTCTTTAGATAAATGTTGGTCGCCCTCAAAGTTCAGTGATCAGTATTAAAACAATCGCACTTGTTTATTATCAGGGCAACAAAAAATCATTAGAATGTTTATCGAATAAATTGAAATGGAAAGTAATCAAACAGAATGAACTTGAAATTTCAAGAACTAATTTCAAAATATTTGTCTTCAGTAAGTGCTGTTTTAAATAAAAAAAATACATACTCTTCATTTAATATACACGCCATCCTAAATAATCTATAACTTGAAAGTGGCAGTTTTTTTTTAAGGATAATAACGTGTACGAGTTAGGGGAGTTATACTCGATCACTCCAGTGGTTGATTATTTTTCGCGTCTCAAAAAGCACTAACAATAGGGGGAAAAGTACACAGTTGACTACACTGTTTGCCAGCACTTAACTTCGGAACAAACACACTGATACATATGTACATATACATACATGAATACATGAGGCGGGAGCTATGATTAGAAATTAAATTGGCCAAGTTTGTAATAAAAATAAATTACATGGCTACAATTTTATACTTCTTTATATGCTTTTGCATTCTCCATGAAAAGGCCATTGTTTAGAACATGAATGTGAATTGTGTTTTGCTGTTTTTATTCGATTTTGTTTAACAACTAAAGAAAACTAGCAAAGGCATCAGAGTAGACCAACCAATGTTAAAAGTATATTTAATCTCAAGAGAATATAGTTGTTTTAGTTCGGCCAAATATACCAGAATATTATTACTTCTTTTTTCACTTCATTACATATGGTGATGGGAAGATTGTAATGAAGAGGATTAATGAAATATAATGTATATTTTTATGTCATACAGCCCACAAGAGGATCTACAGAAAAAAATACACACTTAAAAATCTTTTGCTTTTTTTTTGATATCTGTACGGATTGACATACATTTATAGTCAGATATTATTGTAGGAGACTTTATAATTAAAATCTCTTTTATATGGTAATTAAAATGTATTAACTACCATCCCATAAATGGGACTGACAATAACTATCACTTTTTATAATAATAATAATTCCCCAATTGTTGGCCAACTCTGATCACACCATTTTCTGCATAATATGTCGTTTGGTCAATTTCTAAAATGTAGGCTAACAAGGCTCCCTCTCAATAAAATGTTTTCCTATTTTTCGCATACTTATTTCTATTTTTTATAAAGGGGATTTTACTTTTCTTTCTTTTTAACATGTTATACCGTACTTCTCTTTTTCTTTAGTGTACTCTATTCTATTTTCATAGAGCTTCTACTATTGAAATTGCCATTAGTGGCTAAAATAAAATAAGAAAATTGCCAATCTATTTCTATATATACATATGTGCATATTATATAAGTAATACAATTTTACTGTAGGTGCATTATTGTTTGAAATTGGGAAAAATTGTAACAGCTACTTGTTAATTTGAGCGTTGAAATGCTACTGTTAACTGTCTTTAATTTTAAATGGTTTTCTTGCTGCTGCATCTTTCTGTACCGTACAACTTTTGTACAATGAAATATAATGAAAACATACTTTCTCATACACATGAAATTTTAACGTGCATGAGAATAAAATTTGAATTTAAATTTAAATGAATTTTTCATTCCGCTAAATGTACAAATTCTATTAGAAATTTTCCATGGAATAACTGCTCTGCTGAATTGAATAGTTGTTTAAAGTAAAATAGGTTTCATTCAGTGCATTTTTTCTTTTAATTAAAGAGTATTTTTTTATATTTTTTGGTGTTTCTTTTTTCTAACAACGGTAACATAGCATTTACACATGAAAGTACAGTGTAACCGCAGTTACACATTAGATTAGACATTTTGGGCTGTTGCGAAAACCGAGTCAAAAATGTTTATGCCTGTTTTTTTCGATTAAAAATATTATTTTAAACCATATAAAAGGTTTATTTAAAAAAACAAAGGTTAACTTTTAAAATATATAATAATAAATAAATAAAATAAAATGTCTATAACTAAAATAAAGAATAAAAACAAGAAACAAAAATATTTATAGAATAAATAAAAACTACACATTCTATATAAGTGCTGAGCAAGATGAAAAAAAAAAAAAAAGTTTTGTACTGATGGTTGTTATCAAGTTGATTTTTAACGCAAAACGAGTGAAATTTTCGACTGCGTCTTTTTAAATGACTTATTTTTTATTTATAAAAAACTTAACTTTGTTTGACGAGTTGCGTTAACAGACTCACTAATGTTAAAAATTTGGGTGTTGCGATTATCGGAGGTTGCGTTAACCGAGGATATACTGTACTTTCTGGAAATCGAAATTTCAATGAGGTACATGACTTTTTGAAAATTTCTTGTTCGATTACATATGAAAGAGAAATTTAATTTCTTCGAGGCGTACGTACGAGTATGTGCATATTTATGTAGGTCACAAAAAAAAACTAAACTCACACACTCTTGCTGCTTAGTTTACTACCTACTAAGAGTTGCCTATAATATCATACACAAACATTTTTAGGGAAATAAATGAAAATACCGACGAAGGAGGAAGTTCTGATATGCCTGTGGATTGGATACAGTTAAAGCCGTTACTGTTCAGTGACTGTTGACTATGCTTTCGCCACTGAAACCTTGTGACAATAAGCGACACAAAGTCACACACAAAAGCACATCAGAAAAAATGCGAAATGTTTTTATGAGTCTGAAACTGGGGTTGAACCCAAGAAAAATTGGTCGTTTTGTAGTCAACGTGCAGGCTATCTCGACCATCGCCACCCTCTTGTGTAAAAATTGAGCCCTACTTTGTTGCTCAACTAACAGTTTCTTCTCTACAGCGTATTCTTCACACAAAGAATGTGATACACAATGTCAACATTGTTGGTAGGTATCGTAATTAATAAAAAAATTAATATTCAGAATAGAATTTAATCGAAATATAGTTATTACATATTAATGAAAATTTCCTGTCGTGTTCAAGTTCACAGTTAATTTATCACAATATTGTGAAGAAAGAAAATTAATATTAAAATTAGAAAAAGTTAATTAATATTTCCTCACAGAAACAAAATTAATAAATAAAAATTTCGTTTATAAGGAAAGGTTTTAAGTGACAATTTAAATCTTTGGAAGAAGATTTTTCCACAATAACGCCTCAACAAAATCGGCAAGCATTGCAGAGTTTACGTTAGGCTGGGTAGGTATTTCGCCGGTGAAAATAAAGACCCCAGCGTGCTTCGGTCCAATTCTTCATTGACCCGTTGTGATACCTGTAATGAAAATAGATTTAGATTAAAAAAGAAATGTATCGTTAGACGGAGGATGCGATAGACTGGAACACCCAGTACAGACGTCAGATTTATCCAATCTAGCTGGACAAAAATTAATATCTCCGTCGAGAAAGAGTGGAGATATAGTTTTGGATTTCCGTTCAGGGCTCAACTAGACCAATAGCAACTTCCGTAAAAATTTTAGAGAAATGGGACAACTGCCACCCTTCCAGATTACTTCCAACATCTAAAAATTGCTTTGGTTTTTTATACGCATTACGGTTCATATCAATAGCCGTCGTCAACCAACCATATTATTTAATCAAAAAAAGTCTAGTTTTATCCTTGATAATTGCCTTGGAATATTTTCTTTGTTACTTTGGTCATGTAAAGGTTTTGTAGAAATAGTTACTTTTTTAAACAGAGACCAATTGCCAACGAAAACTCGACACTTTTCCACACGAAAGAGTTTTCCACAACTGTTGTAATTATGCAACAGATGCATTGAAATAACTACTAGCTCTACTCCACCAATTACATTGTTGAACTGCTCTACTGTAATTTGTTTTGCATTTTAGCAAACTGAGTTGCAGTTTGGCTTGGTCTTGACAGTTTGTTTAACATAAATTTTATATGGGTTTAAATATAAAAATACTAAACATATGAGCAAATCAGTATGCAATTGACTATATGGAGTACTTAAATTACCCAATTTATACGAAAATGCATATGATGAAAATGTCGTTGGGATATGTAACACTGAGCCAATTAATGCCTACAAAGTTACTTGATTCAATCTACCTTTTCATTGGTTATTAAGGATGTATAATATTGATGCAAACCTGTTATTGTGCATTTAAAATTTTTAAGGCAAATTTGATGAACCACAGATTTTAAGTATTCTTTTTGTTAACCTATGGCGAACCAGAGGTTCGTTTGTCAGATAATCAGTACTTAAATAGTCACACCTACAACATATTCTTCCGACGACAGCAGCTCAACCTGTCGCGTTTCTGGCGAATTATTTAAAACACTTGCCTTTGCAAAGAAAAAGGTGAACGCCTTTAAAACCATAGAATTAAAACCAGTGCTACATATGTATACAGTTTAACCATGCTGCATGTTAATAAATTTTAAAGAAAATTTATAAAATTTTATTTTATTGAACAGTAATGTTATTTAAACTTTCCTAGAAGTATTTTTCAAACTTTCTGGGAAGGCTTATTTCATTTAATTTTTTTTTTATATTGGTGGTAGGGTGCATGTTTGCGAGGTTACAACAAACTGCATGTAAATTGGTTTTACAATGCACACATTTTCGAAAAAAAAAAACTAATTTTATATTGTGGCTGTGAAACATTTAACGCCATTTGCTGTTTAAAATTTTTAATAAGTTTCTCATTGTGTTTTGCGTTTTGCTTTGGCTCTTGTTGTTGGTTTTTGTGGAGTAATAATTCTGAAATATTTATGTTCTGGTCGCTATTTACAAGTTAAACAGTTCAACAGAAAATCCCTTTCCCCAACATATACACACAATCATTTAATTAAATTCTCGCCCTTAATTGACAAATTGTGAAATTTCCTTTCCAGGGGATGCAGTTCAATCAACTTCAACACACGTTATTTGTTGTTTGTTAGTTAAAGGCTTTCACAGTATTTGGTTATTTGGTTTTCTAAACACTACAATATTAATTTTAATTAAATGTAACACATAATAGTATTCGCACTACAATTACTAAAATATATTTTTTTTTTCTGTTTACCATACCTACGGCTTAGAATGTTGCGGTGTATTTGAATTTATTTTGTTTTTAAACGCAGCGACGACACTAATAATTGGTAGAAAATAATATTGTGAAAATGAGTTGGCATTTCTGTGTGTAAACAAATATATTGAGGAAGCATTACAAATATTGTTGAGTGCATAAATTATATAAAAGAGTGAATTCTTAAATTACCATATTCTGATATATGTATCTTATCAGCGAAATTGACGCTTGGTTGTAATTCGCAATATTGTTTTATTTCATTTATTTATTTTTAATAAACTGAGCTAAATTCTATAGATTTCTATAAAATACCAGAATTATATATATCTTTACAATCGACAAATGTTAAAGCTAAGTAATGAATCCTATTTCTTGGGAAACTTAATAGATAATCATGCATTATTTTGATTCATATTTTGACTTATATTGACGATGGCTGACATAGTCTGCACGTTGATTAAAAATCCAAAAAGTCCTCGGTTCGAGCCCAGTTTCAAACTAAGTCATAAAAACATCTCGCATTTTTTCTGCTCTTTATTAGTGTGTCTTTCTATTAGTTGGTGTGGGAATGTTTCGTGCGCCCTACTATGTTGGTATTGTGCTGCGCCAGCTAAGTAAAATAATTACTAAAAATGGCTGCATAATTGAATACGTCTCCTTGACATCAGAGGCGCTACAACAGTGCTATAAACAAAAAAACGTTAAGGTGCAGAGTTGTAAGATATTGAAGCTTCATGTCTCTCACTCTTTATTCCTCTAGAACAATGCATCACATTACACATGAGGGTCTTCCCTGAGTGCTGGTCTAGTATAAAAAAATAAAAAAAATTAGTAATACTTATCACAGCGGTTTGAGGGCGTTAGATTTTAGGTATATTATGCTTCTAGGGTTAAATACGAAATGTTCAAAGAAATCTACTGGCTGTTGATGATCAATCATCAAAGAATTTTTATAAGTCACATGTACATGGACTTGATAAAATAGCGTACTAATTTACCGCCTACACACATGCATCGCATGTGTAGGGGTCATCTCCTGAGTGTTGGTCCCAGATAAAAAAAAATATACACTCTAATATGAAGTGGGTGTTAAAGCAATGTGGTAACTTTGCAATCACGAACACATGCAATACTTTCACTATGTTAACAAATATTTCACAGATATCCATTTCTCTTCACTCAGTATAATGTTAGTTAAGAAACTTTCTCCGTGTTACGATCTGAAATTTGATTATAAAATCCTGATACCGTATCCACAACTCAATCTGGACTGTATTTACTTTTAAGCATATTGCATCAGTCAATTATGCAGATATTAAATTTAGACTTATGCCAGCCAAACTATAGCTGCTGGACAATTGGTAAACCGATATATCTTTTCCAAAAAATTGCAGGAAAAAGCAATTTTTGTTTGCCAAAAAGTATTAAGAAAGTGTGTTTCGCAGACTCTTAGCTGTATTATTACCATATACAGTGCACTCGCGATAATATGACCTCATTTAAACAAAGCCTGTTCACATTGCCGATATTGTTCATGGCGTCTAATTTCCTTTTAAAAACGGCTTTTGCATATTAATAAAAGTTTCTAATGTTAAATTTTTTATATATTGTTTATTGGATTGATAAAGCAACAATTCAATTTTGAAAAATTTAAAATAATTGTGTGAAAAATTCTGTTGCTATCTTTTGTTATTTCTTTTGTATGTTGTAAGAAATTTTAATTGTTTATACTTTGTAGCGTTCATATTTCGTAGTGTTAATGTTACTGCTAGTGCACATGTCGTCCAAAAACTGATGACTTCTTTTTTTGAGTGCTCACTGATTTTATGAATCTTTGCCCTGCTGCAATGTGTAGTCTTCTGCTTAGACAGCCAACAGGACCTCCAACAATAATAATTCAAATCAAGAAAGAAACTGAAATTAATACTCACAAACATGATTTGTATCTTAAAACGTCTATTACTAAGCACCATATAATTGATAAACAATACAAGAAATACATCCACATGCCAACTAGAACGTTTGAAAAAAAAACATTTTTTGGCAGACAGACGGACGGACAGATGTAGGTAAATGTATTTGGCTGCCTATGACAATCACATATATGTATGTACGTGACTCAAAATTGTATATTTATTGTAGAAAAATAAAAACATAGAATGACCAACTTAAAGTCGTATGACCCTTCTCTCAGCTGTGCTATTCGCAGGATATGCATAAAAAACTAAACGAAAAAGTTTGTAAACAAAATGACACAAATTTTACGAAAACATGCAACATTGTTGCTCACCTGAGAATCATTTACATTTCTAAGTACTCAAATATGTACACACTACCATGGCATTGGCAAGCACTCTCGCATTAATGAACAAGCAAGGAAATATTTTCAAATTGACAGACGTTAAACACAGAACATCAACACGGTTTCATCGCGAATAAAATTTGTTTTAGAATTTCAAAGCATAGCTTTATTTTGGACTTTAGAATGATTTAATTCCTTTAAGGGTTTGCTGAGAGCAAACAAACTTAACTGAATTTGTAAAGTTTGATGTTAGTTAGTTAATATTACTGGAACAATACCCCAATTCCATAAGGTAAACAGTGGCCCAATTACGACGTACTTCAAATATATTTTTCCCCTTTTTTGTAACGACCATTAAAATGCGCTGATTTTATTCGTTTTTTTACTTCTTGCACATAAACTTGAGTTAGTAATAATATAAAAAGTGTTAAAAAAACTAAAACAAAAAAAGGAATCTTTCAACAGAATACCTGAATCTCAATGGATTTATATGGTTTAAGTTACATTTTAAAGATTAAAGAGAGATTTTTTTTCTAATAAAATATTCTCTTGTATAATTTCATTTATATTATATACGATATATACATATAAATGTGGTCAACAAATCTCCCTACAATATTTACAAATACTTTCCCCAGAAAAAACTTTGCAAATATTACGTAACAAGCTAAAACGAATAAAAGCAAACTTAATTGCTGGTTTGATAGGACTGTAAAATAATAAAA
The DNA here is from genome assembly GCA_963924685.1 of Dexiosoma caninum. Classification (NCBI taxonomy): domain Eukaryota; kingdom Metazoa; phylum Arthropoda; class Insecta; order Diptera; family Tachinidae; genus Dexiosoma; species Dexiosoma caninum. Next base: position 93,313,954 of record OZ004725.1, read on the forward strand.
AAAGATGCAAACCAATATGTGATTTTTTCCTTGTTTTATTTTGTTCGTTTATAGAACTCTTTTTGTGTGTGTGTGTTTTTGTAGTATATATTTGACATTTTAATACAGGATCAATTTTGTTTGTGAGTATTCGCAAATTTACTTGTTTCGGTAGTCACAAAAAAGTTTTTTCTTTATCACATGTTATAAAAGGATATGGCCAGTTAAATTTCCAAACATTGGCCAAAATTGTTCTATTTTTTCATTATTTTTACTTGTCTTTCTTATGAAGCAAATCATTAATAGAGCCATTAAAACAAAAATGGAAAAACTGACACAATTTTTTTTTCTAATAATCACATGGTTTTAAATTAAAAAAAAAAAAAACTTGTACCGCCACAAAATTAAATTAACAATGCCGAAGAAATGGCAAATAAATCTTTCTACAAAATTGCCTAGCAAATTTTTCTTTTTGTTTTTTTCCAACCTAAAAGACAACTATTTTAATAAACATATGATAACAGCGATTTTTTAAAAGACTGCTAAATTGGAATTAATTTGATATTGAAAAGTAAATGCAATGACTGACTTAAATAATCGCAGCAAAAATTTTTAATAAAGGTAAACGAGTTGGGAAATAAACATTTTTGGTGCAAGCACTTCCCAACTGGATTACCAACTTTATGATTTTAACAAAGCGTGAGACTAAATTAATCGATTCTTGCCAAGTCTTATCTTTTGTATTGTGTGAAATGGTTAGTTTTTTTTTACGGAAGAATTTCTTATAACTAAATTTAGTTTTATCTTCTTTCTGAACCAAATTCGAATTGCAAACATTAATTTCAAGCTGTAATCGAGATAGTTTAATTTTATGTGTACAAATAAAAGAAATTTTGAATATATAAATATTTATATATTTTAAAATACTAGTAAATATTTTACTTAATTCAACAAAGTTATGTTATTAACGTATTTCGAATGTAAGGTATAATATTTTTCGGTAACTTAATTTAAATTAAAATAATATATATTTTTTGGAACTGGTTAAATGTATATCTATTTTATTTTTCCAAAAAATAACTACTTATTTTTTGGCATTTTATATTACTTAATTTGAAAATCATATACATTTTTCTCTAAATAACTATATATATATATATGTATTTTGAGAATGTCTTCGGACATTCTAATAAAAGAACCAGTTTAATTAATTATGTGGCAAGTACTTTTTATAGTAATGGCTAATTTTTTGCTGTGATGTGATGACAATTTATTCTTAGCTAAATTCTTATTTGATAGCTATTCGTTGACAGTATATCTTCACAGTTTAAAATAATAAATAATTTTTAAAGGCAAAAAAAAAAAATTTATATAAAGAGACCTGACTATTGAATAAGAAAACTTCGTAGAATTGTAGCTTGAAGCAATAGTTATGCGTGTTACGAAAAGCGTGATTTCACAAGTAAACCTTAGTGGCATATAAAGATGAGTTGACAGCCCTGTTTTAATGAATGAACGTGGAACGCCCTGTTTTAGAAGTTGATTTATCGAATACAAATTAAAAGACTTTTTCAAATGAAATGAGAAATATGAAATGACAGTAATTTTCTTATAGCGATTCACTGATAAACTAGCAATACTAATATAACATTTTGTTGCGTTTATTCCATAAAAAATAGGAAAAATTATAGTAATAACTCAGGTTTTTTGCTCTACCAATTCTAAGAGATTCTTTTAAACTTTTTCTGTTAGCCATATGTGTGTATGTACGGGAGAACAACAACTCTATTGACTCTCTACAGCATAGCGGCAATGTGCGATATGTTTCGCTATTTGGTTGGTCAATAATGTCATTAAACTTACTTCCGAAATACGCTCCTTTCTACACACAATGAGCTCCGTGGTAAGACTTAACTCGAATGTCCGTAAATACCACTGCCTATAGCCGCCCTCTCAAAACGGCGTTTCCTAATTCCAGCATAATACATTGCTACTGTACGGGTCATCCCCTGAGGGTGAGTCTTACGAAAATATAAACAATTTTGTTTGCTAGTGCTATGAATACACAATAAACACATTTTTTACAAGGCTGTTATTACCATAGAGGTTCTTGATTCTGTACAGGATCCAACAAAACAGAATTAGAGCATGACAATCCTCTCATCAAATTGGTGTATCGCAGAGTCCCAATAAGTGACAAATATTTTCTATTAAATTATATTTTGCTTTTTTTACATAACAAAGAAAAAAACATGCTATGCCACCATGTTGTCACTTCTGCCACTGCACATGTCATAAAATTATTATGGTGATGGTGTTCATTGGATTGAAGACATTTTCCATCTTATCGACAACACAGCATTCATGATAATCATAGAATTTGTCTATAAATTTTTTTAAACTTGTGGTTGAATAAATAAAAAATTGTATAGAAGAAAAAAGTCTTCAAGTATTTGCTTAGGAAGTACTAAATTTCCAAATTTGTTAACAACTTCTCATTGAGCTGAAAAATATGTTTGCATATACATACATCCTTATACACATACTTGTATTTTTTATATCCTTATCAATTTATGTAACCTTTTTTTTGCGCATATAAGAATCAAAAAACAGAGATTTAATCTCATTTCTTTTTTCCACACTTCATGTCAGAAACTAAAGCAAGTTGAGTTGAGAAAAAAAAATTAAAGAAATAAAGTTAAACCATAAAAACCGAACATAAAATGTAATTGTGTAAAACCTACCCGCCAACATACACACGCCGAAAAACAAGAAACAACGATGGGCTTTTTTGAAGCAAAAAGTACGAAAGTAATTTTCAACCAAAAAAAAAAAAAAATAAAAATGAAAATAAATAAATAAAGAATGTCATAAAACGCAGAACCTTTGTGGGCCACATGCTCAAAGCAAAAACAAGAAAACATTTTTTTCACAACATTTAAATGACCTGCAAAATAAAAAAAAAAAAAAAACTACAACAAGAAACGCAAATCAGTGATATCCCCCGTAAAATTCATGCTTAAGTGTATCTGTTTAGTACATATTTATATGAAAATACTACAGAATGAATGTATATGGGGTTATAAACCATTTAAACTGAGATACAATTTACATGATAGACAGCAAATCTTGTGGTTTCGTTTTTTTGTATTTTTTTTTTTTAAATACAATTCTCTACTTATCTATTGTGGTTTTGCAGTCATAAAAGAAATTGTTACAATATAAATAAAACTAGTACTTACGGCAATCAGTAGAGTTTAGAAATGAAAAATAGCTTAATTGAGTAAAAGGAAATAAAGGGAAAGAAATAAAATTGAATAATACTTAATCGTACTTATAGAATCGAAATACCATACATTTTGTGATGAAATACGAGTTTAAAATTGCAAACTGATGGATTTTAACAACATGTAAGGAAAAAATTAAATGTAAGTGAAAATGGAAATAATTTTGGGTAAACTTGGGTACAATTTAGAAGGTGTTCCGAGATGAATAGTAAGCGCAGCGCATTGGCTCTGCAGGCCCAGACTTAAATACCTCGTCCACGCAATATAAATGTTCCTGTTGTGCATAATGTACATCAATCAAATCGCCTTCCTATGTCATTATGTGCGCATTGGAAACCGCCGCTAAGTAAAATAATGAAATACGATTATTTATATATTCGTATGTATACTTGTTGTATGGTTAATCTAATCTCACATGTCTATATAAAAATTCCCAAAAAATATTTGAGAATTACAAATACAAACAGAAGAAACCAGTTAGGCCTTTGAAAACTTGTAATATAATATAATCGTAATTCATTCCGACTAGCGTTGAATGAATAAAATAGAATAATGAAAATTGCACCACCTGACAATTAGTGAAAAGTATAAGAGCACTGACTTTGGAAGTTTGCCGACTTCTTCCGAAAACACGTTCTTTTCAACCCGTGTACGTTGATATTGATTGACTTTTAATTTTCCCTTGTTCCTTAAGAATACTGTCTTATGTCGAATTCTTTCTGACTAAAAACGTTACGAACTTTAGCCTAATTTGGATTCAATAATAACCAAAAATATACTAGTAAAATGGTTCTCATTATCCATAAAATTAATACATCTACTCATTGATGCTGCAATTCTGCTATAGAAATTAAGAAAATCAAGAAGCAGAACTTACAGCACTTACATCACGGTTTCCATCTCTACACTATATCTATTATTAATAGACATCTTAATAGATAATATCTCGTTCAAAATAGCGTTTAGAAAATTTTTATATAATTGGCAATTTGAAAAATTCGCCGATAAGTTTCTGCTTTTTTGATATCTGTGCTGTAGTCCATTTTTAGATTTCCATCGTGATATTCTAAATACTTCTTAAAAACTTCAATCTTTAAGCGATAACCTTTTCGTAAGCATGCATTGCACCAGAACTAGGTTTTAGGAAATAAAATGTAGTAAGAGTAGCGTTTGAGGATATTGGACTTGAACTTTCTAACATCGCAGTTCGCTTCTCTATGAGTTGGTTTCATATACGAAGCTTCCAGTACATAAAACAGTCTCTGAAATGCGTAATGCGGTTCATTAGAAGGTTAATCACAAATGAATGTGATCTGGCTGCATTACAATCTTTAAAATGAAAAAAGTGAATCTTCAACATGTAAATATATTTCAATTGCGACAACATCGCGGGTGGCGATGGCACGATGGATGGTAGTCTGCACGTTGACTACACAACCAAAAAACAGACCTGGGTTCAACCCCAGTTTCAGACAAAAAAATTTTTAAATAAAAATAAACATTTCGCATTTTTCTGATGTGCATTAGTGTGTATTTGTGTGGCAGTTGTTGTCGGAAGGTTTCAGTGGCGAAGGCATAGTCACTGGTCACTGAACAATACCGGCTTCAGCTGATAGCAATCCACAATCACATCAGAACGCCCTCCTTCGTCGGTATTGTGTAGCACCGGCGAAGTAAAATAATAATAAAAATAGCTACTAAACCGAAGCTTCAGCACTGCTACGAGTATAAAAACAAAAGAACGTGCGAAAGCAGAGCTGCAAAATAATTAATTAAGCTTCACCTCCTGTCGTTTCTCCTACTATCCCTTTCCTATAGTTCCCAGCACAATGCTTCGCATGTGTAGGAGTCATCTCCTGAGTGCTGGTCCTAGATAAAAATAAAAAAAAAAAAAACATAGCTAAAGCTTTTTATCAAAAACGACTCGTCATTTGCTGTATTTACTTAATTCTTAAAAAATTTTCACTATAAGAAGTATACACTTTTAGGAACTGTTAGGGATCTTCTCGTGGAATTCTGATGTCATTCTTTTCAATTTCGTTACACACCTTGGTATGGAATAAAGTAGTTTGAAACTGAGATTTCTTTTTTCTCTAACCCAAACATGAGAAACTTTTGTCACTTATGGAATGAAGCAAGGAGAGTAAAAAGTTAAAGTTATCATAAATACAAATAAATAAGAATTTTTTAATTTTAAAGTACTATAATTTGTTTAAAATAATTAAATACTATGCCTTTCAAAGTCTATGTAGTACGGAAATTAAAGTTTGAAAATTTTCCACTTTTGCTGATGGCGAGTAGTCAGCGTGTTGGCTCTGCAACCAGAAAGACCCAGGTTCGATTCCCAGCCGGGTCAAATCAGAAAAAATATTTTTCTGAGTTTTCTGTGCTACAGCACTCTCCTTCGTCGGTATTTGAGCAATAAAACGTCGGCGAAGTAAAATAATAAATAAAATGGCTCCATTAGCTTAATAATAATGCGTCAAAAAACATCAGAGACGCCGCAACTTTGCTTTATAATTTACACGCAACTGCAGAGTTGTGCAAGAATTAAGCTCTATCTTCCTACCACTTTCACCACCTGTCTATTTCTTCCCTATCCTACTCTCTAGTTCCAGTGCAATGCATTGCATATGTAGGGGATAGCCCCTGAGCACTGGTCCAAGATAAAAAAAAAAAAAAAAAAAAAAAAAATTTTCTATTTATAGCCGAAATCATATTCAAACCTCCAGATTGTGTGATTTGTTTATGTAACATTTATTGTCGTAGCTACAGATTCATATGCAAAATAAACATAAAGGTATACAAAAACTTACTTTAAAATCCCAAATCACGGCAATGTTATCAGAGAATTATATTGAAGGATATGAGAATAAATTGGCTAATCGATAGAAACCCAATTCTCAGTTGAAAATATAAACTTATATTATACAAGGTCTTCAAATATACATAATTACAAATGACAAAAGTGATGAAAAAATCTCTAATATACATCAGGGAGTAGTTGTTGCAATTTTTAACCTTTATGTCAACAGCAGAAAAATTATACGTACGTCAACAGCAGCATACCCGGGTATGCACATACAGTTTATGTGGAAATTGTTTGCGTTTTAAAGATTCTTTGTTGCTAAGTGTGTTTGTTTTATGTTGGCTACTGTGTTTTTGAATATTTTGATAACTGTTTTTGTTTTTGCTTGTGAATTTTGTTTTTTGCATTGACCATTAGACAGGGCATCATTCAAATAAGTTCTAATAAGATTTTCAGTCGTTACTTTTAGCTGGTGATATATGTAGGTGCATAGTTTTCGCGGAATAAAAAAATTTATATACGCAAAAATTACAGACGGTGACTTGCTAACTCGACGACAATTTAGTACACTGGGTTATGAAGACAGAGAAGAATACATTCGTCAGAGATTAGAGGAATTAGTAGCAGAATATAGTGATGATGAGCCATTAGCATCTGAGGAGATTCTGGATGATAATGAAATTAATACGACTTCAGATTACTCTGATGTAGAGCCAATTCAATTACCAGAATATGACCCGGAAGATGAAAGTGAATCTGAGGAAGAACTTGGTGATACCAAAGATTTGTGGAAAATGACCTCACATCGATTGTACCGTGCTTCTATGAGTGTAAGAATATTTTGGCAAATAAGTCGTTTTATACGTTTTGATAACGGAAATACGCGCCAGCAACGCAAGCAAACCGACAAAGCAGCAGCGATATCAGACTTTTTTTTTATGCTCAACAGCAATTTACACACCAATTATGTTGCAGGTGCTAACGCCACTGTTTCTGAGCAATTGTATCCCTTCCGTGGAGGTACTGGTTTTACGCAATACATTCCGTCAAAACCTGCCAAATATGGAGTAAAAGTGTGGTGGGTATGCGACTCCATTTCATCTTATCCGATGAAGGGACAAATCTACACGGGAATGGCAGCGTCCGGTGAAAGAGAAAAAAATGTTGGAGAAAGAGTGGTGAAAGATTTGTGCGTCAATCTCTTCAGCGGAAGTAGGAGAAATATTGTATGTGACAGTTTATTCACTAGTTATAACTTGGCAAAAAGTTTAATGATAGACAGCAATTTGTACTGCGAATAATAGGCGGTTATTTGTGCCATCACAGTTTTTGCAATCGAAGGGACGTGCAGTGGAATCCACTATATTTGGTTTCTGCAAAAACATTTCTATGTGCTCCTTTCAACAGAGCATTATACCACCGAAGTACAAGGTCCAAAAAAAAAGCCAGTAATGATATTGGACTATAATAAAAATAAAGGTGGCGTTGATTGCATGGACAAATGCCTGGCAGAATATTCTACAAAACGTCGAACAAATAGATGGCCTTTGGCTTTTTTTTTATAATATTTTATGTTATGATATAATAATTTGTTTTATGTTAGTTATGTTCTCTTTTGGTTCTGTTTTGTTTGCAAAATAAAATTTTGTTTGAATTTATATCAAAATATTTGCATGTTTTTTCCTATACATACCCAGGTATGCAGCTGTTGACGTAAAGGGTATATATCGAAATATGACCATATATCTAGTCCAAGTTGTCCAATTCCACTCAGATCTGTGTATATAATGTAAAACACTTTTTTTTAGGATATCATGAAATCTCAGATAATTCTGATAACTACTTTTGAAGATATATCGATTTTAAAACGCAAAACATACCCGGGTATGTTGCTGTTGACATAAAGGTTAAAAGGGAAAGATCCTGCAGTTGTAATCTAAAGAATAAAAAAAAATTTATTTAAATGTTATCTAAAACCAGAACAAAATGAATATAAAATATACTCGTAGTACTTCATATCTTGTCAGCACCAAGCAGGAATTTAGTTTTTATGCCAAAATAAGGCAACATTTAATTCATTTACGACTTTATTTGACAACTGAGTAGAGTTTGTTTACAATTCTTTTGCTGATTTATTATGAAAAGTAAAATATACAAAATTTACATTAATTAACATTGACGAATGGCGCATAGATTAGCAAAAAGATTTATGGGTTTATTGAAGCATGGTGGGATGATCGCTTATACAAATATATACGAACGAAAATATGGACATTTGGATATAGAAAAACTTCTTAAAATATTATAATTAATTAGAATTTGATTAATACTCTTGGGGTAATTTATAGCAAAGAAAATATATACTACACATAATAAAGCTGATTGGCAATCAATATGCAAGCGCTCGTGATTGTTGTGCTTCAATTTACATAGTTTATATAGTATTTAAGTGTATATGTTTTTGGATGTGTTTTTTTAACTTAAGAAAGTTGATTTTTATACATTTTTATTATATTTCTATATATAATATATAAAATTCTAGTGCCGCGGTGTTTGTAGTTAAACTCCTCCGAAACGGCTTGACCGATGCTCATGAGATTTTGTGTGCACATTGGATAGGTCTGAGAATCGGACAGCATCAATTTTTCATCCCCCTAAAGTTAACCACGCCCAATTTACTCCCACTTTTTGTTTACCTACTCTTTCCTTTTTTCCAATATGGGTATCAAATGAAGGGGTATGATGGGGAGATTTTGAAAAGTTTATCATCAACCTAAATCCAATATGGCGACGGACCGCAAAACTGCAAAAACCTATTTTTAATGCTTATTTGCAATATGGGTATCAAATGAAAGGGTATGATGAGGAGATTATGAAAAGTTTATCATCAACCAAGTCCAATATGGCGACTGACCCCAAAGGGATGAGAACAAAGCCGGTCTTCTGTTTTACTCACTATACAGTTGATAGTAAAAATATTAATAATTATTAATATTTAATATTAATATAAGAGAAAAATAGATGTGTGTTTTTAAGCCGACTTAAGTTACTCTTCCATATTGCCACAGATACACACATTTCAAAAACTATTACAACAACTTCCTAGTGCAACATCGCATGAAATTATACCTTGATCCAGGAGTAGTTTCAATAAGGCTTTGCATTTTGAACTTAATATCTCAATTGTCAACACTTTATTGAAATGAAATATAATTAATTATTTTTTTTTTAATTTCTTACTAGATCAACCGACAGCCCATTTAAAAATGGGTTCATCCCTTAATCCTGATGATATTAAAGAGGGAGATGATGTCTATTTTGAGTGCGTAATACAATCAAATCCAAAACCCTATAAAATGATATGGTTTCACAACGTAAGTAAAAAAGTATAAATGATATAAATGAGTGTATATACACAAAGAGCAGCACGATTTAAAAAAAAATAAAATAAAAAAAGAAAGGAAATAACAACGTAACATAGAAGAAGAATTCTAAAATTCTTAAGGATCATTAAACAATTTTCGTTTTTTCTTTTTTTTTTGTTATTGTTTATTTGCTTGTTCTGTTGCTGGTGATTATTTGTTTTGCTTGTTGTAAACTTAATTAATTTGTAATAAGTTTAAGTTACCAACAAAAACAATTTTCCCTTCTATGCACAAGAGAGGTAATTCATACCAACACAAACGCATACACACAAATACTTCTTGTTACTTTCTTTCCTTTTTAGATATTTTTCTTACAGCAAAATTTTTTTTCATTTAACCATATTGCACGTGTGCAATTAGTAAACGTTCTAATGTTTCTTTTTTATACGCTCTGTTGCTGTTTTTTTTTTGTTGTTTCTGTGTGAAGAAAGTAAAAAAAAAACTACAACCATTTACAAATTACTTTACGACATTAAAGCTAAAGTAAGGATTCCTTAAAAGATTGATTATAAAAAGTAAGGTTGCCAATGCATCAATATATCACAGTAACAATGTTCAACTGTAATGAACAATGAGAAAAAAAAAGAACTTGAGAATACAAAACATAAAATGGAAAAATGCTAGCAGGAAGTAAGTGGGAAAAAAAGGAAAATTGCAGCAAAACAAAACACCATTTGACAGTTTATCTTACTTTAGTTGCACTTAACACTTACATGAAAAATACACTTACATGAATATATAGGGAACAGTTCACGCAGTGGAAATGAATAATATGAGGGGCTTTTAGAAACCCTCCGAATTGTTTTTGTAGGTGCAACAAGGTGACAAATTGTAATTGTAATTGCAGTAGAGGCCGTTAATAGTTGGTTTTAAAAGTATTTTCTCAGCATTGTGAAATATTTGCAATATTTATTAAGCGAAAGTTTAATTGCCCGAACTTTTAACTTGTCTGCAGAAATTAAAATTAAAAACAAGCTTTAAGTGTCTCTTTAATAAGGAGCAGAATGCGTAACATTAGAACCAACTTTAAGTTACAATTTAATATGAAAATAATAACTTATTTTATTTACTTTACGGATGTAACTGATAAAACGAAAATATTTATCCAATTCACAAGCTCGTATTAACAGCGTTTGCATTATGTAGTAATTGTATATTCCATAGTGTACTCTTAATTTTGTTGTTGGTAAGTTTCATAAAAAAAGTGTGTTCTGATTATGGGATTGAATTTTATGCTTTTGAAATAGTTGTATTGGGAATAATAAATTTTTTTGATTAATTTTGTAAAAATATTTCAAATATGTGATAACTAATACCTGAAATTAAATTCTTATTAATGATAAATGTAAATTTAATTCACTTTAATTCAATTTTTAAACTATTAGAATCAAAATTGGTTATTAGTTATCATCCATACCTGGTTTAATTTTATGGAATAAAATGAAATGGAAGTAATTTTTTTTATAGAAGAAATTATAAATAAAACACAAAATAAAAAATAAAAAAAGATAAAATAGCGATACTATAAATTTACCTATTCAGAAGCACATACTGAGCTTATGAATTGAGCAATTATTATTGATATTTATATAAAATTATCTGTACCAATATACATTATAAGGGAGTAATGTTTGTATGTTTGTAAGAGGTAATCCGATTTTAAAATTTATTTGGAAAAATGTATAATTCGGCCTCCCAATGGATACAGGTTACATAATGTTCACTTATAGTGGTTCGAGTAAGGTATGATCAATTGGAAAGTAGGCGTCCGCTTTTTCCTTAGCTAAAGCTATTCCACCGATTTTGATGAAATTTAAAAATATAAGGAGATCTGCATGTGGAAAAGACATCACTTTAGTATATTTTTTAATTACGTTAAAAGGAGTTGGTGGGCGATTTCTGCTCCCTGAAAAATATCCAAATGATTTTTATTGAAATTTAAATGATATGCATCCAGAAAGACACACATGTAATGTATTTTTTAAACTAGAATTAAGAGTGTTAGCAGGGGTGGAAAAGATCTGCATCTAGAAAATTACATTTTTCTCTTTTTTCAAAGGTGGTAGCAATATAGGAGTTAAGTGGCGATTTCCGACTCGCGGAAACTATATGAAATTTAATATGTAAATCTGTATTTATATCTAGAAATATATATATATCTTTCGGTTTTGAGCGTAGTTTTTTTTTTTATTTAATTGTGCACCGGTAGTCTAATGAGTAGTGTGCTAGGTTCGATTCCTAGCAGAGACTCTGGTCTGTACCACTACAACACGTAAAAGGTTTTCGCAACAGGTATCACAATGGGGCCATAATAAATTGGACCCAAGTGGGCTGGAACCTTTCTTAACCTTTACATCCAGAAACTTACCGATCTAACCTAATCTATTTTATTTTAATCGTTTATTAAATTATAGTATATTTTAAAAAGAAATTACGATGGCGATTGTAGTTGGAACGTTGACTACAAAACAAAAGGTCCTCAGTTCGAACCCAGTATCCGACTGTCATTAAAATATTTTCGCATTTTTCTGATGTGCATTATTGTACCTTTGTGTCAGTTGTTGTCTGAAGGTTTCAGTGGCGAAGGCATACGTGAACACTACCGGCTTCAGCTGATACTATTCCACATGTATTGTATTCGGTATTGTATGATATTATTAATGAAATGGCAAAGCAGTCACAGAAAAAAAAAATTATTAGGTTGAGTATATTTAATACCGAGAAATATATTTTATACACCAATATTATTTTTTACTTTACGTACGGATGGAAACGGCAAATTTTTCCCCCAGAATTCCTATCACCTGAAATATTTTCAAATCAATTACGTATAAATAAATTCTTACAGAAATAATATCTTTCATAAAATTTTTCAGCTGTTATAATTACATAATAACGTGATGAAAGAGCTTATTAAAATCCATTATATTTTATTATTTTTTTACTGAATAGTTTTAATGTTTCCAACCACCTGAGAATGAAAAGTTATTCATTTATAAGTTTATAGTGCAATTTAATGCTACTTACTTTCATTTGGCATTTTTTTTTTTAATTTTCAACAGAATTACTAAATACTATTTTCAATCTTGTCTACGGGTCCGTTTGTTTAAGAATTGTAGATGTATGTCGGTTTAAGTGTCATCATGTTTCTCCATGTGATGTGGTAATCCGTCATTTAACTCCAATGTCTTTAGTGTAATTTTCTTTACACAATATACTTATTTATGTGGATGTGTGAGAGTATGAATACAATATACATACATACATGCATTCCCAGGAAACACTTTGAAAGGGAAAGAATGACGAATTTATTATTTCAAATTAACGTTGAATAAGTGGACTAGACATTGGGTCTGAAAATAGTTATTTTAAAACAATAGATTGGTGAATCTGATGCACATACTTAAAATAATAGATAAATTATAAGATTATATTACATAATTTGTGATGAATATAAAAAAATTTTCTTTATTTGAATTAAAACTAACGCTTAAGCGGGGTGCACACTATAATACTGAGTAATACGTCTAGTCAAAAGATCAAATCTAATGAGGAAATATAAAAGCGTGAAAATAATATGCTGTGATTCTGTCAAAAATACGGAGATAACTTTGACAGTCGTGTGGCTCTTTTCATTTTTAAATTTTTTATTGATCATATGCTGGATTCATATACTGGAACTAGAGAAAAGGTATAGCGAACGAGGTGACAGACGGTGAAGCTTACAACTCTGCTTTCGCACGTTTTTCAGCACCTCTGATGTCAAGGAGATGTATTAAATTTTGAGGCTTTGTTTTAGTAGACATTTTTAGTAATTATTTTACTTCGGCGCTGCTATACAATACCGATGAAGGAGGGTGCTTTGGTGTACCTGTGGATTGGTATGAGCTGAATCCGGTACTGTTCTGTGACCAGTGACTATGCCTTCCCCACTGAAAACTTGCGACAATAACTGACACAAAGACGTACTAATGCACATCAGAAAAAATTAGCAATGTTTTTATCACTTAGTCCGAAACTGCCCTCGAACCGAGTACTTTTTGATTTTGCAGACAAATGCAGCCATCGCCACCCTCAATTTGGATTTGGCTGTACGTGCATATTAATAATATTTTACATTTAGTTTTTAAATATGAATTTGTATCGTTTGACAATTTAATTCAAATGCCAAGGATCTTTGCTGCAATGAAACTATTCAGCACTTGACTATTTCCGAATGAAATATTTTTGGGGTTAACAAAGATATATTTATTTCTAAGCTATATCTCCCTGTTTATAATAAATAATTGTTTAAGCTGAACTAGAATCTCATACAAAGATAAGAAGTAAACATTGAGATGGTTAATAATATCAATTAATAATAAGTAGTTTCATATCTTGTGCAAATATTTCATTCGAAATAATTTTGAATGGGAACTGTAAACTGAATGCTTCATGGGTTATTACGTACTTGTATATAATTTTGCAACGACTGATGTTTTCGTATCATCGAAGCGTATGAATAGTTCTGTTTTAAGGTGAACTTCTATAGGCAAGTAGGGTAAGGCTACTACTATGTGCATACATACCAAAAAAAACAAAAATATTACTTCAATCTATTAGACAAAGAAAAAAATCATAGAAATCCTGACAAGAACAGATAGAGATTGTTGCCTTTTTTGCTGAAAAATATTATTATTTTTTATTTGTTTATGTATGTACGTGTCTGTTTCATTTATTCGATTTGTTTATGTATGGAATTTTAGTTTTTTCCTAGAATTTATTTTACACCTTTTCTTTCTGCTACATATAAAAACTTCACATATAAACAGCAATTCTCTGCCAACAAATAAAACACAAACAAAAAAAGATTCATATTTTTGTTATTGCTTTGTTACTACTACAACATCTCATTGAAGGAAAACGATATGAGAAACAATTACTTGACGTTGACACTTTGTAGTCGGGTAGTGTCAACAAGGTCATCATCATATTCATCAACATGTACATGAATCAGTATTTTCACGACACAATTTCTTTTCATTTCACTTGTTTTCCATGTCACATTTTCTACATTTTATATGGGTTGATCCCTTTTGTTTTTCCAATTTATTCTGTGTTCTATGTCCTTTTTTAAACATTTTTAATTTGATTTTCTGCCATCATATCAAAACGATTGCTGGAATATTTTCAAGAGAATTTATTTTTCAAATTATATTTTTATAATCTTTTATACAGAAGAATTTTCATCCATGATTTTAAACTCTAATTATTATTTCATGTTTCATTCTTGTTTATGTTGATATATGCGTTAAATTCCGTATCACAATTTGTCTTACACGTCTCCATTTTTTTTTCTTTAAGGGCAAAGAATTACATCACACCATACCTGCTGGTATCATACTTTCGGATCAATCACTTGTCTTACAAAGTGTTTCACGAGCATCTGCCGGTGATTATACTTGTTTGGCTGTAAATTCTGAAGGCAAAGGCACCAGTAATCCGGTGACATTACGTATACGTTGTAAGTACAGATTTATTACACCTTTTTCTTAATAATTTTTATTAATTTTTTTTGTTTTACTTGAAATGAAATGATTGCTGTTTTCGAAGCCATGGATATTTAAAATAATCCTTGAAATAAGAAATGAAATTGTGACTGCTACTTCTGGGTAGAGATTTGGCATTAAAATGTTCAACTGTGTTTCACACACAACTCAAACTGAACATTTGACAGTAAATGAACATTACGTTATTAGAGTTTGTACAAAGTATGATTTTAATCAAATTCCTTTAGTTGCAATTTCATCAGTGCTCATAGTTTTAATACTAAAGGCTTAAAGCCGCTGAAATGGCAAATAAAAATAGACTTCTGCTTTAATTAATCAGCTAATTTTTATGATCTTCTTTTTTGTGTTTTACGCATTTTCAGTTTTATTTTATGTTTTTCTCAACATCTGATTGATGTAATACTCTATAATTTATAAAAATGAAATGTAGTTTTCCAGTTTAAAAAACTTTTAAGTATTTCCATCATTTTCTCATGCCATGATTGATATACAATTTATTTTGCAGCTTAAGTTGCCACATGTGTTTCTTAGATGAAATGTTGTAATTTATTTTCCTGTTGTGTAAAAAGAATTTTTTCTTTTGCTGATTAAAACAATTATACAGAAAATTGCAGTGAAAAATAGCAGTGAAAGAATTGAAAAATAATTATTGAAAATGTTCAAAGAATTAGGAACAACATATTAAAACGTTTTCATTTACTCCTGGTTTTTCTTTTACTAATTATTGAGACCGTTCGTAAGGATTTCAATTAGTAAAGTTTGTAAGACAGCAGAGAAATGAGAAAGCAAAATAATAAAAATAAAAAAAATAGAAAGAAAAAATTAAATGCAATTGCAAAATATGTTGAGCAAAGTAAAACAAGTTCATAAAATTTCTGCTGATAAGCAAAAATATTTCAAACATGTATTGCAAAATGGCAACATGAATTTAATAAGAAGTGGTCGCAAAAATAAAAGCTTAAAATGTTAGACAAAACTTTCGAGAATTATCTCAATAAATAGAATAGTATTTGAATCCCATGATTGACTTTATTTTTTTTTTTTTTTTTGGGGGAAAGGGAGCACGAGATATGGGGATATTTTAAAGCAATATCCTCAAGAGTTACCTTTGTAGTTACTGTTGCTACTGATTATTACACAAAGTATTTTGATTCTATTTGAGGAATATAATATACATTCATTTATTTCAAACTCATTATTTCTTCAAATTAAAGTTCTTGCAACCGCAGTTTAATGAATAAATAAATTCTGGTACATAAAATATATGTATCTTTAATTTTGTAATTTTTGCTTTATTTATCTTTTTAATTTTAATTTCTTTCTTCTTGTTAATATTATGAAAAAAATCTCTTTCTATTTGGCATTTTCAATATTCCTTTTTGTTCTTCTAGTATTTCTTAATTTTTCAGGTGATAAAAATAAACTTAAAAAATTCCCAAAAATTGTTAACCAGTCTTGAATATTTAATTGATTTAAACTCTTTTAAAACCTCACATAAGTCCATAATGGATATTTCTGTGAAGGAGAGTTCAGCGGACTGGATGTGGTATATACAAAGAGATTACTCTTCCCTAATCCACGGCTGCGATTAGCTCTCTCTCTCTCTCGGATAGACGGCATGCCGACAGGTGTATAAATGGAGGGAATGTCCCTCTCTCGCGGACAGTTAGCCTGGAATCCACTTTGCACTAAAGGGTACACTGCACTTATGGTGGGTGTTCTAATAGGTTCCTGTCGGATAGGTGTGCATGCTAGGTTGTTGGGTCTGGCTTATAATGACTTCTGTAAGAGTTGTCATGATAAGGAGAAGACGGTGCAACAGCTTCTCTGTCATTATTTGGCCTTCTCCCAGGAGACGAGTAGCTTCTTGTAGCATCACAGCAAGACTAAGTTTGAACTTAAGTGAGTATGACTTGAACGTCCAATGGCCTGTGCAAGCAATCAACAAATTAATACACTTCAAAACCAATCTGGCATATTTAATCTGTTAAAACAATTTCTAAATGCAACAAGATATCGGCAGGTCAAAAAAAATAAAAAAATTTTAGCCAATAGGAAGGAATCGACAGTAACTAGATTCCATTGATCTCCTTTATCTCGTTCAACGAAGAGTTTTCACTTTAAGAAATATTTTATCAGTTGGGATAAGCATATGAGATCGCATTGGTATGCTAAGAATATTTGATATCAAAGCGCTTAGTCATCATGGGGAAAAGTGTCTCATGGTGTGCCTGGTATATTTTGTCATTGAATACAATTGAAATATTCATACACAAAAGAAAACAAATACAAACAAATACATACATATATGTGTATTTTTTTCCAACATCCATTAAGAATATGCAAAACTGCATATTATGAAATAAAAAAATAATAATAATAAATAGAAAACAAAGGAACAGGAATTTCTCTCCAGCTGTTCTTTTCAAATTTTAGATTTTATTATATATATTTTTTTTTTCTTTGCTCGTTGTCAAGGCATTCCGTGGGAAGGTTTAGTTCTCATAAAAATGCTAAGCAGCTTGAATTCCTTGGTATTTGAGAGGTTTAATTTTAAGAAATTAATTATACGCAGAGAATATTTTTTATTTTCAAAGCTTAAAATATCTTTTCCTTCATCGCTTGTAAAAAATAATGGTGTAGAAAATTTCTCAAGAAATAAAAATCTATTCTCATAATACTTAAACGTTCCCTGTTCCTTGGCCATTTTAATCTGCATCTTTAAGTGTTTGAATGAATAGACAAAATGTTTTTGTACTAAATGGATTTCTATTTTAAACCAGAAGATTTTCGCTTAATATTTTTTCTTTGTCTTTAGCACTCTTAAATGAAAAATATTAAACAAAAAATTTATAAAAAACTCTTCACAAAACAAAAGACACGTACTAACACAGCTGAAGGAAAATTAAAAAAAAAAAACGGAAAGAAAATCTCCCATTGCTACATTTCTATTAGAAAAACATAAAAAGAAAAACATTGCGATGTAATCGCATAAAAAGATTCTCTATTGCTTAGTAACAGCTTTTACTTTATTTGTGCAATTGTACTGTTTTTCCCATGTTTTCCTTCAGTTTTGTTGCACAAGGATAAGTACTAAAACAAACATCGTAAGATGATAAATGAATCGAATATATCAAATATAATATTAATATATTATTGCATATCATATATAATTTTCATTAAAAAATAAAAAATTTGTGAATGTAATAATTCGGGAAAAGCCAAAGATTTATTGTGGAATATCTTTCTATATTCAGATTTCTAAATAATTTATTTCTTTTCAATTAGTAATAAATAATACAATAAAATATTTGTTCTAGGGATGGAATAATTAATTTTCCTATGAAACATAAAGCCTCGAGCATTGGTCCAAGAGAAAAAGATAATTTTGCTTTTATTTTTTCTGTGAATCTATAATTCATCCCCGCTGGTCTTTGAACAGAGTTTGATATTTTTGCTTTGTATTAGACTTTTTGTGAATATTTTTTAATCTTTATCCTTCCTTTAATTGGTTTCATAACTTTACACTTAACTTTGAATTAACTTACTCAAACATACAAGAAAGACATGGGAAACTATTTTTTCTGCAAACAAAAAAAAACCAACTTTTTTTTACATTTTATAATTTAATTGTACTTTAAGTTACATGTTGGGAAAACCGAACTTAATCTGTGTCATCTTTCTGCCTAATTACACTTGAAGATTAAAAACTTTGTTATTCCACTTACGGAATGAACGAAAGCGCCTAGAAAACCAAACAAAAAAACTACAGTGAACTCGCGATAATATAAATTAATTAAAGCCAAGGCAGTTTACTTTTGCGAGATTGTTTCATTTAAAAATATTTTCAGCATAGGATTTAAAGTTTCTTAATATTAATTTTTTATTGATTGTTTATTGTTTGCTAAAATTTGCTAAAAAAAGAACAATAATTTATCTTTAACAAACTAAAAGTTGTTATGGGAAAAATTCTGTGATTTCCTTTTGATGTTGGCTTTTGCTTTCTGGGACCAGAGCTCAGGAGATATCGCCTACATATGCAATGCATTGCACCGTAACGAGATGTAAAGGGGGATAATGTAGATAAATTGGAAGGAAAATGGAGCATAATTCTTGCAAAATACTGCAGTTTTGGCGTCACTTTTTCACGCATTGGATCCATTTTATTTATTTAATTTATTTTACTTTATTTTTTCTATCTTGGACCAGCACTCTGGGGATGACCCCTACACATGCGATGCATTGTGCTGGAACTAGCCTTGTGACGGCTGTATTGCTCAAATACCGACAAAGAAGGGTGCTGTAGTAAATACTGCAAAATCTTAAAACAAATTTTTGAGTTTACCGGGGCGGGAATCCAACGCGGGTATTTCTGATTGTAAAGACAACACAAACAATTTAAAAGCAAATAACCAGGCGAAATCAGCGCAGTATTATGCAGTTGAATCAGCATTTAATCCTTTCCCTGTGGATTTACATTTCAACACTGTCTAGTTAAAACCCATTATAAAATTATAAAAATATGCTGTTCCTATTTTAGAGTAGGGACAATTTTTATATTTTGGGGAATTCGTACTATTGTGAGTGAAATTGAGTAAAGAAAAAAATTAATAAATGAAAACGAATGAATATCACATTTTATTACTCGATATTGTGTGTTTCATAGTAAAACGTTTTGTATTTTATCATGAAAAGTAGATGCATATGTGTTTATATCAGAATATTTTAAAGAAGGCTTCAAACATTTTCATTGAGTTTTTGCCCAAGTTTTACTAAATTTTTGAAGAAATTAACATTTGGGCTAAGATAGTATACTAACAGAATCCATAATTTGTATAAGCAAATAAAAACTTGCAGAGAATAAATAGTTTTCTAATCGACTAAAAATTCGCTGAATGTATGTAAAACTGGAATCATACAGCTGCCAAGTCAACCTGGAAGTACCGACTAGGTGATCTCGTTAGACCACCTAGTCTGCACAATCCATCAGTGTCGCTGCTTTATTCACGTTCTGTAATATGACTCGCTGTTTTCTCGCTACCTCAGTAGAATGTGCTCCAATCATATTAAAAAACTTGATTTCGAAACTCGAACATTGGCGCGTACGACGAGGTTTCCTTAGAGAGCGTATCCATTTGTCGTCCTAGTTTCAATCGCTCGATATGCCTGTTTGACAACAGAGCCCCATTTTTGGCCACTTTATTCGCAAGCTCCTTCTCGAGTACATCGCCACGTTCCGGTACCCAGACACTTCATCTAATTCAACCATACTCACAATTCATGAACCAGAATCGATTTTGCATACACAACCGATAGAAACTTTATCGCGGCCCTACTGCCAGTATGCTGAATTTCGAATTTTCAATAACAAACAAAGAATTATTGCAACTTAAAATCAATTTGAAGAGCTATATCTTTCTCGCCAAGAGTGTTTAATATATTCTAAAAGGGCAACAGTGTATGTCAGTTTAAAACCCCTTGTCACTACTTATTATACTTCCGTTTTTTTTTCATGTACAAAGATGGAAACACATGTTCTAAAGTTCCATGTACTTTTTGGTAATTTTTGTTTTATTTTAATTTTCTCTCCTGTTGTTTTCATTTTTTTCTTTACAGATGCACCCATTTGTTCAACAGATCACGACGAATTGCTGGGAGCTCTAAAGCATGAAACTTTAGCGTTAAAATGTGAAGTGGACGCATCACCGCCTGCGGATTCATTTCATTGGACATTTAACTCATCTGGCGAACAAACTGAATTACCAGCACGTTTGCATTCAAGTGAAGTACGTAAAAATTACTAAAGCCCCAGTAGCTAAATATGTATCCCTAAACTTGTATTTGATTTTTGTTATTTCAGTTTTTTTTTTTTAATTCTGCATTATAGCACAGCAACTTAAATTGCTGTGTAACAATTTTAAACTGAATTAAAATAAAAGTACAAATTTAATAGTTACAATGGGAAATATGTGCGAAATCGTATTTTATACAAACGTGTGACAAAATAATTTTTATTTCAGTCTGAAAAGAAAAGAAAATTATTTGGCAACATGATAATCTAAACGTAAGTTTGTGCATTATTTCAGATATGAGTTTGGGAAATACTTTAAAACATAGTTAGGATTACTTTAGTCATATGAAATACATGATCGGTTATTATTTAGCAAAATGTTCCTCGAAGAAAGAATGCAGCAGTTAATCAGTTTTCCGTTCTCAACAATGTAGTGTGATTAAAGTTGATTTATCCTGATATACATTAATAATTGTTCTATATTTCCATTTCCGTAATCTTGACCATTTAAAAACCTGGTAAAGAGACGTTTGAATTATCTTGTCTCTTATGTGGTTCGTATAAATCCTCATTTAAATTAAAAAAAAGAGGTGCTGTTTGTTTGCTTCGTTTTAACCTTTTAACCGATTTTCTAGATTTTGCTGAAATTTCAGTAAAGCAGAGATAGATCTGAGTCTAGTAGAACACTTTGCGAAACTACTTAAGAATAATACATGTGATAATATATTTTTAAAATTATGATCACGAGGGGACTAGTTAAAACTACACCTATCCAAACTATTTAACTGATTGTGATGAAATTATACAAGAAAACTATGTTCAGGAGAAGGAGTAGTAGGTGGTAATTTATGCGCCTGCGTAACTATCAAGTGATTTTCACAAAATTTAAAACATATACATATAGATAGATCTGAGTACAAAAGGACGCACAGGATATATTTTTTAAAAAATTGGACCGGAAGGAGCACAGATAGAAATTACGCCTCTCCAAACCTATACAACCGATTTGTATCTGTATCAATTAAAGTGAAAGGATGTTTCTTGCCAAGCGCATCTTGACAACCGGATCGATAACGATTTTTTTTTTTATTGTTTGAAATATTTTGAGGATGGATGGATTGGAATGGAAAGGAATGTTCGATGTAACCGTAGCCGTAGTAAATGCTTATTATTTAATAATTTTAATTAATTATATGTGCATGTATGTGCGAAAGCAATTATGTATGTTAGAATTTCTTATATGTGTCTATATTACTACTACAGCTTGTTCATGTTAATATTTTTTAAGCTGTATTTGAATAGGAGGGAACCCGTGCACCTTTAGCGCTTTACGCCTAATTTTTTTTTATATAAGTTGATGATCCACATACTTGAAGCTTCTTGAGAACTTCCAACTTTTAATAAATTTTAAAGAAATACCGACTCTGATCTCAGGAAATATTTTGAATAGGCGCGGCATAACAGCTCACTTTTAATACCCTTAGCACTATGTCAAGACACCTCGGTACCTTCATGCAATTCATGGGAAAAAATAATAATTCCAAATATATTTTTATTGCTAATTTACTAATCACAAAATAAACGAAAGTCGATATGAAAATATCAGACTGTGTGCATGGCCAAAAAATACAACACCTTCCAACTCATAAGGAAAAACTATTGGAAACAAAAGTATCGGTAACAATATATTAAAATCTTACTTAAAATGTAGGTATATTGTAAATCTTAGACATATTTCACATGATTTTCTGTAAACACTTTTTCCATACGGGTACTAGGGCACATTGCCAAGCAGTTAACAGTGTTTTTTTTTTCATTCACATAAGGGTTAAACAAATTTTAGGACAAACGTTTTTTGTATTAAAAATACCTTTTATTGCTTATTAACTGATTATTTTAACAATATGTTACAAAATATCGAAAATATGATATTTATGAGGGAAAACGTTTAGTCCTGATTGAAACATGTCCTGGATTATAAATATTTTCAAAATATTATTTTTTTTTCTTTTGTTATATTTCTGTGCAGTTTCGACAAAAGATCATAAGTCGAGATAAGAAAATTTCTTAGTATTTTTATTGCAAAGGAAACTTTACAAGAAGCTTCTTAATACTAAACAGCGCATTTCGCAGAAAAGAAAAGAAGAGAAATCAACTTATCTGGATTTGTTCTTGACGTGTTTTGCAAGCTTGATTTTATTGGAGATTTTAGTAGAAAGCACAATTACAGAAAAGTTAGCTCAGTTATACTAAATTTATGATTTGTTTTAAAGGTAAACAATAACGCATAAAAATACAAAATAAAAACTACCATTTGAAAAGTTTTTCGCTCTTCTGAACAATTTTTAAATTCGACTTCATATAAAGGTGTTACCTATTTTCCTTGTATTTTCAAAAATATTTTATTATCCAAATTATTCGCTGTAGTATTTATAGATAAAATAGCGAAATTATAAATTTATATGCTAACTGTAAGATATTAATAAAGATGAATTTAAATAAATTCCACTAAATTTGTTTTGTCAAAAGTCCACAGATTTTTTTTTTCAATGCTGTATATTAATTGTTAATGTTTTTTTTTTTAATTTTTGCATGCATTGTTTCGCTTGAAATTTATTCTCTATAATATCTTACTCAGAAATTTCTAAATATTGTTGGCCAACAGGGATGTTAATAAATGTTTATAAAAAAAAAAGAAACAAGAAACGAACTTAATAATTTGTGCAACTCCAGAAAACGGAGGAATGTTTTGTTTTTCTCCAATTTTAGAAAGAATAAATCGCATTGTTTTTGTACTTCTTTTTGATTTCCTGCTTGCTATTTTTATTTTCTATGTTATTATTGTTTTGCTGTTTTATTTTAATAAAAGTTTGTTACCGAAACAAGACAAAATAGTGTTAAAAATAGAAAAAGAGAAACTTTAAATAAGACAAAATATTTTTCAAAAATGAAAAAAAAAATATCAAGACCGGAAACGGAAATTCTATTTTTGTGGACTGTGTTAATAACTATTCTCCATGAATTAATTACATTTTTATTTTGTTACAATTCCTTTAAAAAGAAAACAGTAAGATTCACAAAAGAGACTTTTTCAATTCGCTGCTGCCATGTAGTTTTTAATTCTTTATTCTCTTGCTTTGTAACATTCTTTAGAGCTCAGTTGCTGAAGTAATAATTGAGTGAATTTAATTAGAATTAAATACAACAATTATATCATGAAATATATACTCTTTCATTATCGTTGCACATTTAGAAGCCTGCTGTTGAAAACAAAACTTTTTCTTTGTTTATGAAAGTTTTTCTATGTTACAAATGCAGATATTTTTTGGTCAGTTTAAAAAAAGGCAAAAATTTGTTCCAGTCCGTTTCTTGAACTATTTAAAAAAATTTAAATAAATATAAATTTAACGGAAATTAATTTTACATCAATAGTTTTCGGTTGATTATCATAACACAGCAAAATTAGCAGATGGTATTTAACGTAGATTAAATATGTGTGTATCAACTTTCGGGCAATTTAAATTAAACATAATACTTTGCTCCACAATGGAGAGCAATTTATTATTATTTTTTAATGTTCAGCCAGAGAAGACTAGCTCCACGGGATTTCACATGAGTTTTGTTTATGTAAATTTTATTAATATTTGGCACATTTAACAATGTTGTGAAAACAATTAAAAACTTAAAAATTTTTGATGCTTTTCTAAGTAAAAATGTGTGACCTCATTAGTACTAAATAACTATCGAAAGCTTAAACAATTGTTCCCATACCCCAAAGAAAAATTGTTAATATTAATAAAGGATTGTTGCTTTAATATAGAAAGAGCCTAACTAACGATTTACTTTACTTAACAAAAAAGGCAAAATGTTCATAAAGATTTTAGTAGTAAAAATTTTGTACTCGCAGTTATTTTTGGAGGCAGAGTTTTTATTATATTCTATAAGCTATTCTCAGTTAGAACACAATAAATTATGTTTTTTTAATCAATTTTGTTTCAAAGGATTATTTATCAAAATACGCAACAACAACGCAATTTAAAAACAAAAAATGCCTTAAAGCTTTTCAATATTCAAAAAACGATATATATTGTTTCTACATGTGTATGCAACATAAAGTTGTTCTGATTCCCAATATAACGGGTTAAAAAAACGTTTTTATATAGCTTAAAATATCTAGCGACCGGCAGTTAAAAAGTTAAACATTAACAAAAAAAATAAAGGAGAACTTTTAATTTACCAAATAGTAGAACAAAAACAGAAAATAATTTGTCGTTAATTTTCTCGTGTTTCCAATTTCATTTCATCCAATTAATTGAAAATTTTTAAATGATTTAATTTGCTTCTTAGTAATTGTCAAACGTAATTTGGCTCCGTGGTATTTCTCGAACATTAGCTTAATTAAAAATTTAAAATGAATAGAAAATTATTTTGAAATGAAATTTAGGCACATTGATAAAAAAGCTCTTCACACACGATTATCCGACAATAATAATATATAAATTTAATGAAATTCATTTAAAAAAAATTCAAGAAGTTAATTGCTAATTATAATAATGGAAAACAGCTAAGAAGAATGCAAAATGTTACAACAAAAAGTTTGAAAATTTGAAATTTAATGCCTGCCGACAGATTATTTTATCAATTCTATTTAAATAACAATTTATATTTAAAAGTCGTTTTTTATTTTCATCAATATCTAAAACATTAATACGTGCGTCTTTTTAGCTGTATAATTTTTTATCCCGAAAACAAGTGGCGAATAATGCTACAAATAATTTTTTGAAACAACAGCACTTCTTTGACAACTTTGAAAATCAGTATTATTTACAAGAATAACTTTTAGTTTTGACTTTCACTTTGCAAAATATTCAACTTTTTTATAAACAAGCGATAACAAGTAGTTTTTAGATATCAGGATGCAAACATTAAAACAGCATTATTAAAGAAGTGCTGCGTATGTTCGTTAATTGCAATTATTTATTACTATTTTTTATCCTTTTGGATTGAAAGGTGTCAAATATATTTATTATTATGCGAAGCATTTTAATTAATTATGAATTTGGTAGCAATGAAAAATTATATTATACTGGATTTTTCATATTCCTGATGTATTTATTAAAGAGAATTTTCATTATTCTTTTATTTATTTTTGTTTAACACAACAGCTTTTGCATAAATTCCCCACTTTAATTAGTTTTCTTTGATTTTTTTTAGACTGGCATGTCGCGTTTAAATTATACTCCTACAACGGACTTAGATTATGGCACAATTTCATGTTGGGCTCGTAATTCCATTGGTATGCAGAAGTCGCCATGTATATTTCAAATTGTAGCAGCAGGTAAAGTAAACTTTTGCACAACTACCTTTAAATAACCACACACATACCTACATATGTATGTATATCTATTTTAAGTAACAGCGAAAATTTATTGGAATTTTCATTTATTTATTTTTTAATTAATTACAACTTTACAACTTCTTGTAGGTCGTCCTTTTCCACTACAAAATTGTTCAATAACAAACCAATCAGCAGATTCTCTACAAGTTGACTGCATTGAAGGTTTCGATGGTGGTCTACCACAAAGTTTCATGTTGGAATTAGTCGAATTAAATAACCTGCGTTTGGCAAGGAATATATCTTTGCAGGTAAGTTCATTATGTAACCTGTTTTTCATTATGTCACAATAACTATTCTGGTCCATAGCATAAAACAGAAACAAACTACCATCGAGCTTGTTGAAGCATAAAATATACGAACTCCTATCTTTATAAAAATATCTTTAACTAAGAAGTTTAAAAGGAAAATTTATCGATTATATACTTTCATACATTCAACATTTGGGTAATACTTGTCGGTTAATTACATTATGGTGAAGAATGATGCTTCTGCGAAAGTTTGTTGAAAAGTTTAATTCATACGCATGTACTATGTGTACCTGAAAAGCTTTTTACTTTTCTCTAATATTATCTTGGCTTCTGTATGGGGTTTATTTTATTATACCTTTTCTTCATAAAATACTACACAACCGCATTCATGTCTCACTTGATTTTTTCCAAAATATATAAAATTAACTTTCTGGAAAATGTTTGGGTGTGCTGCAGCAGAAAAATATCAATTGCTGAAATTAAAAAACTTTTTTTTTTTTTTAATTTTCATTCTCTAAGCGAAATGAAAATTTAGCAAGCGGTAGAAGTTTGTGTTTTATTTAGTTATTTTTGTATGTGTTTATGAAGTTGTTTATATCATTGGCAACATGATATTTTTCTTGCAATTTGTTCCACAATAAAATTTATTTTCTTACAATTTTTGCAATTTCCATTTATGAAAGAAAAGTAACACCATGGGAATTTGTATAGAAGTGCTTTCACCAAAGTTTATTTTATTTTTAATTTTAAGGGTATTTAATTTTGTTGGATCAAATTTCTTTGACCTACTAAGCAAGGATATTAAAATTGTGCATAATTGAATAAAACCAAAAATATTTGAAAGAGTGTTTTATTTTTGGGGATTCTATAACAATTACAATAATGCTGCTGCTACACTAATTACTAATCCTTTATATTTTCTTTAACCCTAAAGCGAACACAAACATACTCCATAACCCAACTACTAGAGTGTTGTAGAGAATTTTATAGCTACCGAAAGAATAATAATAAAATATATCGTTACGTGCTTGAAATAAACTCTATATATGATATTTATAAACAAATTCTGAGAAAAATCTTCTTATAGCAAAAAGGTTGATTCGAGTTTTAAAACTAAAATTCACTAGTTTAAAATTAGTTCTTTAATACTTCAACTTTGGTCTTGATTGCAGACAGATTTGCCGAAGAATATTGAGTTACGTTTTGTATAGTTCTTATCTTTACAAATTTTGCATTTCCTTTCGTTTGTTAAGAATTCGGGTCCCCGTTGTTAGATATTCTGAAGAGTATTTTTTTTTTATTACCAGTACCTGAATATTTTTATCCCAAGAAGTCTCAATTCTTGATATACCAATAAAATTTGCTGTAATCTTTTATTATTGCTACGTTTGTCAATACACTGTTGTGCAAGCTGGTCAAAAAGTCGGCACATATATGTTCTTTTATTGCTCAGTGAATGCCCCATACACGTACGTAACTCACTGCATTGGAACTAGGAAAACAGATTTTGGCTAGAAGGATAGAAGGGGTAGTGTTTGTGGACAATGGACTTAAACGTTCTAATGTCGCAATTCTGCAGGGAGTTTATTACACATACGAATAGTTTGTTAAAAAAATAATTTCTTTTGTAATGCGTAGTGCGATTTGTTGGTAAATCGTTAACAATTGGATGCGTTCTCGAGGACAATATTGGCACATGTAAGAATGTTCTAATTTCGAGAACGAGTTCCCTTCGCTTTCTTCTGTACACGGTCGATAAATTTCAAACTATGCTTTGAAGCAAGGATATGGGCCATAAATGAAGATAGTAAAGTTATTAAATGGTCTCAAGCATTTCTTGCTCCACCTTACAAATTCTAAGAAATTTAATGTTACTTTAAGAACTTGAAAAACGTGGTCATTACAACGAACGTCACAGTCAATTTTCGATACCCAGTAGAGGGAATTATACTAACACTATTGAGATCACTGTCAGGTTATACAGGATAATTTTAATTTAATTTTTAATATTTAAAATTAATAAACTAATTTTATTTTATTTTCCTTGCAGCATGCAAATAGTCCTGTTACGTTTTTTATTGATAATTTGGATCCAACTGCCACGTATCGTATGATAATATTTGCCGTTAATGCTAAAGGGCGTTCAGAGCCAATTATTATTGATGATATTAACTTTAAAGGTGTTGCAAAATTTACCGGTAAGTCAATAGAGTCATAAATCTTATCTTGATTTAAGTAAAAGATAACTAAAATAATCCACGGGCGAAATACAATTGCAAGCAAAATGAAACAAGGATGAAAAATTAAATAAATAGTTAAGTGAAAATTGAAAACATTGATTTACTGCAACGATGATACATCTAAGAAACATTAAATAAATAATTAAGTCTTTCATTTAAGACATGACAAAACACTGCATTTTAAGTTGCCAACTTGTTATGACTGACAGAAATTTAGTACAGTAAGACCACGGTGGTGGTTAAATGTATCTAAATGGCTGTTTGCAAATTGATATCTTTGTTACTTTAAATACGAAATTAAACCTTAAATACGAAATTAAAGTAAAATATTAAAAACATGCAGCTACAATCATATAAGCTAAAATCGAATTGCTTGTATTTTATGCCAAGGAAATTACTTTTTTTCACTGTTTTTGGTTTTTGCCTGCAAACACTTGTCTGCACAATCAAATCAGCTCTGATTACTTCTACTTGCCTACTTATAGCAAAAATATTTTTGAAACGAGTCTGTATGAATAAAAATTTGCCTAAATATTTCATTAATTATAATTTTCTTTTTGCCAGTCTTTGTAAGTAAAATAAATATTTTCGTTAGGGACTTTGAATTGAAAACAAAAACAAATGAGAGTTTATTTATTGTTTTTTCAAATGTAAGAACCCAAACAATAGTTAATTATACTTTTTGAAATAAATTCAGTTCTTGACGGGATTAGAAAAATGTGATGCGAATGATTTATGATTGTGCAAAAAATACATGTCGTACGAACGGCATTAACCAATAATTTTAATAACAGAAAAACATTCATTAAAAAATATATATTTTTATAATTTTAATTAAAAAATGTGTGCCATAAACTTTTTTTACCCCAACATTAATACTCATTCCTTTCAAAGGCGAGTAACTTCATCAAAATTATTTTTTATATAATTTTTTAATATTTTACAAAACGTGACACAAAAAAAGGGGGAAAAATTTATGAAATATTGTACCTTAGGGCGGATATTGCTAAAATCAAACTATCAATAAAAATTGCATTATGTAAAACAGGATATTGACTGCTTTTTTTTGTTTCTTGATTTTATATGCTGTAGTTTTGCTTAAATGTATCTCTATGAAGATGGCTTCATGTGTTGATAAGTGTTGATGCACATGTATGTGTATGTATATGGGAATGGATTTGGTTTTTGTAGCTTCCGCTGGAACCAAACAACTTCCACTTATGAACTTATTTGTATGACATGAAAATATATTTATATCATCATAAGCATTATAAAGGAACAAGAAATTTATTAAATTCAAAATATTTTGTCGTAGGAATGGTGTTTTATCTTCTACACTTATATCGTCTAAAGTCAGTTTTGATACAGATTAACACAATGCAACATTTCGGATAATACTCTAAAAACTGTTTAGTATACTCAAACCTCAGCACTCATATATATCTGATAGTGTGCCAAAGAGTAAGACATACAAGAAAAATATCTCCTATAAACTTTCCAGATATTATAGCGAAATACATTTCAATAAAAGTGTGACACATATATGCATGTGACATGAGTTTTTTTGGATTCCCCTATGTCACATATATGTGACGTTGAGTGCCGATCGTATTAATTATGGAATGTCCGGATCGCAATACACGTATGTGGCTTATTTGTGCCTAAAAAATATTTGAGAAATATCAAAAAAAATTAAAAAAAAACACATATATATCAATAAGATTTTATATAAGATTTTGATATTATTTTGTTTAATTTTTAAAATTTTTCATTTGATTCAAAATACATTAGTTATGCTGGCCGATGGCAAACCTAGTGTAGATGAGATGTAGAAACTAAAAATAGAAATGTGTGTGTGTTATAAAAGTAAACTCATGGATTGTTATGTTTTTGTTTATAAATTTTTTGGTTTTAATGTTTGATATTCAACTTCAATTCTCGATTGATTAGTTGAATTTTAAATATATAGATCTTGTGTTTGTATTAAAAAATGAGGAAAAATCCACTGATGAGCTAAGTAAGCATTAGCTAAATAGTACTATATGGATATGCTTTTCTCCTCAGTTATTGAGTTGCTTTTGTAATAAAATACTTTATGATATTTTCATACTTTATGAGAATATCATAGGGTATGTAATAATAAATTTCACATATAATTTTTAAGGGAAAAAAGCACAATTAGAATCATATATATAAAGAGATATTCCCAAAATAAATTCAGTTAATATAATTAAAAAAACTTTTATATAATTTTATAATTTAAAACTTTAATAAAGGTCAAATAAAAATAGAAGTGAGACTAGTATTTTTTAAAAAATAAACTCAATGAAATTGTTTATTGAGGAGGAAGGCATATCCTTATAATACTATTTCGTTAATGTTTAATTAGCACATTAGTAGATTTTTCCTAATCTTTAGTTACAAAGTTAAGATTCCTGTGTTCAAAATTCAACTAATCAATCGAGAATTAAAAATTGAATACTGAACACAAAAACAAATATTTTTCACAAAAAACATAAGAATCTATGAGTTTACTTTTTACTCATACATACATAAATAGACGTATTTGAATTTTTTTTCTATTCTGCACTATATTTTCTTCTCATCTACACTATATAGGAGTATATAAAGATATGCTCAAAGTAAATTTCATTTAACATTTAATATTAAAAGTTTTGCTTAAAAATAATTATTAAATAATATAAACCGCAAAGTGAAGCAGTTTGTCCTTTTTACTTTTTACCTTTAAAGAACAATTCTTACGTTTTGCCTTTAAAAGAGAAAAAAAGAATATGTAATATGACTTCTAATACTTTATTCTTTGCTCCAAAGTCTGCTACCAAATATAACAACTTTCTTTTTTTTTGACTTTTCGAAAAATGCCAGGAATATGAGGAAAAAATGCTAAAAAAAATTTTTTTCGTCAAAAATAAAGTTAAACTAATATTTATGCTGTTATTTCTATCGTTTTATTGTTGTGTTAAAGTTACGTTTTCAATTTTTTTTTTTTGTTTAGAAGATTTCCATATTCCTTGTTTGTTGCATCTACAGCAGCTGTTTTTATTATTCGTTGCCTTGCTGTAAATGTAGAATTTTCTACTTCAGCAGATTTTCCTATTTATTAACCAGCACCACTGTTATTTTTTAGTTTGTCTGAAAACTGAAATTCCTTTTTTTTCTTAGCAAAAATATTTTTTGCCGTAGTGTATGCCTTTGTAAGAAAAATACACAAGCCATTGATTTTTGTTTATTGTTTAGTGTATCTGGCACAGTTTCTCTCGTACGAATCGTTTAATTTTCGTTTTTTAATGCCCAGGTTCTGTTACTATAGCTCTATTTCATTCCTAATGGTAGATTTTGTACGTACGTACATATATATATACGAATAAAAAGGGTTTTGTTTTCAAGTTAGGTTGAATCTTAAAATCCTTTTGTATGCAATAGTGAAGTTGTGTTATTGACGGTCTTATACGAAATTTAAACCTTTCATTTTGTACGAACAATGACTTTTGCATTAGGATTGTAAATACTACAGGACACAAAGTATCTGCTAAAGGCAATAATTTCAAAATTAACTTTATGATTTTAATCTTCACACCACTTATACCATTCTTTAACAGAATTGGTCTTCTAAAATTTTTCCAAACTTTTCCATTATTTTTACGTCGTGCACCAACAACCCACCCAGGGGGGTTTATGCACAATTTGGCATTTTTAATGCTATTCTACAAAAAAATTACTTTTAAATCCAAAATATCTATACTTTTATTAGAACGTTATTATTTTATTACTATTAGTTATTTTTTCATTGCCTCAAATCATAACCGGAAGATGTGCCCATAAAATTTCACTTTTAGTTTATGTGAAACAATGTATTGAGTTCTTATATTTTCTGTAGGACTGTCTGGTGGTCCTTAGTCCGTGTTTAGAAATGTGAACATTTGAAAGAAAAACATCACAAATTCTCTTTTGTTTTTCCATTCGCGTTCACACAGATGAAAATGTTCCCATCGACATTCCATTATTATTGTTATTGTTTGCTTTTTTTGTATGGAAAGAAAATGTGGACAAAGCGTATCGCCGAATACCGATCACAAAAACGATACTCTCTTCCGCATCCGTAATATGCTACCAAATTAAATGTATCCCTTCCGAATGTTCACCCGTCTAAACTCTGATTTAATTTCTTGTAGTCACGACATACATAAAACACATTCAAATACAGACATGGTTCTCTAATAGCCAGCTCATTTTTGAACCTACTTTTTAGATATATTTTGGTATGTGATAGAATCGATCAATTTGAAAAGTAAATCGTCTTTTGAAATCGACAGTAGTGTGATCAATTTCGATCGATTTCATATTCCATATTTGTTTCGTTTCCACATATCTTCTCTAAATACAACTGTATAAAATCTAATAATACAACTGTAAAATATGTAAACATATGTGTATCACTCATATTTAAAAAAATTACAAAATAAAATTTGTATCAACATATTCTATCATTTTTATTTATAAAATGCCTTTTTTTGCTGCGGTTTCGCTAATTCTCTTGGAAGAAAATAATAGGATGAATAGCGAAATAGAATAGAAAATAGAGATAAATCGGATCCCTTAAATTTGCCAGATGAAATGTGGATATTTAAATTTTTAAATTTCACTTCTATATTAACTAGTATTTATTTAAATAGATTTGTTGAAGATTTTCATTTAAATAAGAACGGATAATTTTTTTACTTTTTTTCTATATTTCCTTACATTTTGTTCAAGTAAAATTAAACGATTTGAAAACGAATATAAAGTGGCATTATCGAAATGCGTCACATGTTAAAAACGTATTTTTTTCAATGAAACAAGAGGGAATATGAAATCGTCACAACAAATCGTCACATACAAATTCATCACACTATTTGTCGATTTCAAAACGTTTTAACGCCGAAAACGATTTTCATCACATACCTGATTGTAAGCATTTTTCTGAAGACAATTTGTGGTATACAAACATATGGATGCAAGCATATGTACGAGTACATTACTGTATATACTCGTATACATATTATTCGTAAAAAATACACTTTATTTCAATATGTGTATTTTTCTAATATCTATTTTTATTATTTTAAATAATTTCAATATTATTATATTGTTTAATATATAGATTTAGCAATAATAAACAAATCACGTAATTGTACATACAATACCCAAAAAATAGATTGGCACACATGCGTACGTTTTCAGTGTTTACATGTATGTATAATGCCCTTTGGAGTGCGAAGGTTAAATAGCAATTGCAAAAATAGCTTGAATCGAATAAATATTTTTGAATTAAAAAATCTAAACCCTATAGTAATGCATGGAGAAATTATAAATTTTATATATAAAATGTTATATTAATTTTTCAGGTGCTTCCAATGGTTTAACTGTTCCTCTGTCACCATTTCTGGCTGGATTGACATTGTTTTGTGCTTTACTATTTGCCATATCATGTATTATATTGGCAGCTATATATAGACGATTTTCAAACCGGTAAGTCTAAAATTTATTAATTTTTTTTTATCTGGAACCAGCACTCAGGAGATGACTCCTACACATGCGACGTATTGTGCTGGAACTGGGATAGTTAGAGAAACGACAGGAGTTGAAGCTTCACTATCATACAAGTCGGCTTTTGCACATTCTTTGTTTACAGCAGTGTTAAAGCACCTTTGATATCAAGGAGACGTATTAAATTTTTAACCTTCATTATACCGACTACGGAAAGCGTTCTAATGTGCCTGGAAGTTGGTTACAGTTGAAGTTGTTACTCTTCAGTGAGCAGTGACTATGCCTTCGCCACTGAAATCTTCCGACAACAACTGGCACAAATACACATTGAAAAAAATGCGAGATGTTTTTTTCATGAGTCTGAAACTGCGGTTGAACAGGAAATTTTTGGTTTTGTAGTCAATGTGCAGACTATTTCAGCCATCGCCAGCCTAAAAAAAGATTATTGTCTTATACATCAGTTCTATATGGGATGACCACGGCATTAAATCACTTCTTCATAATGGTCAATATGCCATGAGCAATTAGCATTTAGCGCCATCATATTGAAACCACATATCGTTGATATTCCTAACAGTAAATTATAGCCCATAGTATTTTGCAGTCATTATAATGACCGAAGTGGGCGGAACGTTTACTGAACAGAACAGACACATTGATAAAACATTTTTATTCTTTACATGTCCTATTGCATTACAATTTGGCAAAACAGACAGCATAAATGAC
Source organism: Dexiosoma caninum (assembly GCA_963924685.1). Lineage (NCBI taxonomy): Eukaryota > Metazoa > Arthropoda > Insecta > Diptera > Tachinidae > Dexiosoma > Dexiosoma caninum. The sequence continues at coordinate 93,348,953 of OZ004725.1, forward strand.
TGAATAAAGAATAAATGAATGAAACTTTTCTCTATATTTATTGCTGTCAGACGTTTTGCAATGACTCTCATTTTGATAAAAGATTTAATTGCAAGTCTCGATATATATTTATGTCAATCGATATCGTAATAATGCTGATCATTATTTTGTTAATTTTTACAAAAATTTTTGCATTTGCCCATACGTTTGTATAAGCTTGAAAGAAGACAATATATTAGATAAAACAAAGTCAGCAATAAAAGCAAAGCTGCAATATTTGGAGGAAAAAAAAAGCAGTAGAAAAATCATTTCCACATAAAACTTGGAAAGCCCACACATACAAAAATAAATAAAAATTATTTCATAAAAGAGTAGTTTTAATTTAAGTGTTTTCTTAATTTATTTTTCCTATACCAGATCAACTGACAGTAACTTAAAACCTTCAAAACACACTCAACTTTCTATACCCGCCGATTGTCAGTTGGATCCATTGCAGCCGACTCACCATCATAATCATTACGAACAGAATAATCATCAGGCACATCACAGTCTATTGCAATCGAATGGAGATGGGAAGATGCAAATTGGTGGTGGTAATATATCGCCTACGGGCGGCAGTATTGGTATTGGCATAATGGATACTTCTACATTAAGGTCAACAACGCAAAACCATCATCGACAGTCCCCACAAATAATGGGCGATCCGCCCGAAGGTGATGATACTGATCCTGATGTCATACCAAATCAATATGGTACGTGAAAAATTAATATTTTCTTTTTAACCTGTCGTTGGCACCATGTAATATTTTTTGTAGGTATTACAAGTTCTACTTAATTTTTTTGTTCGCTAACAAATGTTATGTACTTTATGACGATTTCCTTTCTAAAAAAGTGTTACTTGTACGCTACATTTCGTTACTATTCGCATTCAATTCTAAGAAGTATGTAACATTCTGAAAAGCGATCACATTCCGTTCTACATATGCTGCTCTAAGAACTAGTAAAATATATAACATTTTGACCCTCAACTCTAAAGTTCGGGCAGATCATCTTGGAGAAATGCATTTTTATATATAAAAAAAAAAATTTTATTTTTGTGAAACGTAACAGTGAAACGCTAAATATACTTGAATGTTAAGTCTCAAATATTTTATACCTTTGTGGTAATAAAAAATTTATCTATTTTAAAAGATAGTAAAGGACAGCATTTCTATTCACAAAAAAAAAAGAATTTTAATTAAAAATTTTATAATATCAAAAATTAATTACGTTTTCACCTGTAAAGATATTATTATTATTATTGACAGTTGAATTAATTTTCAATTGAATTTTTGATTATAATTATTAAATTTCAATAAAAATATTGGGCATTTAATTGTATAAAGAGTGTATATGAAATAAAAAAGTGATGAGTATGTAAAATATTCACATACTCAACCTAAGTTGAGTTCCAAACTCCAATGTATTCCTTTAAGGTTTTATTCATTATGAATACCATTTATAGAGACAACATCATGTAATAATCTTAATCTCCTTCACTATACACACACATTTCTTATTAATTGGCATCAAAACAAGCATCAAATTAATACAATACATTTAATTCTCTATTGCGTAATGTGCTGTTGAAATTTAATTAACTACTATAATTATATTTAATTCTTTTGAAAGATTAAAACTTCTCATAAAATCATTAAATTTTAATATTTGTACTTCTTTGTTTTCAATATCTTTTATTATATATTTCGTTTCTACTTATCAAAATCATTACTTTACTACTATGAAAGTAGATATACTGGAATTTGTTGTAGTTAATGCACTTGTTTATAAATATTTATTCCTGTATGTTTTACGTAATTTAATTGCAGAAAAACGTCCACTGAAGTCAATGTTGGCTTCACCTATATTCCGTAGTCCATCAGCGCGGCTACTGCAACGTGATTATTGCACAACGGATGCTGTAACAGACGGCAGTATAACAATGGGTAGTGGGAGTGTCATTGGCATAACAAATGGTTCAGCTTTAAGTAGTGTGGATGGTGTATCTAGTTTAGGTTCATTAAAAAGTAATAATGGCAGCCTTGGTGTTGGCAATGAGGTGCTGCATTACACATTTAGGCCAAGTAAACAAATTGTAAGTAAATAAAAAAAATAAGTTTAAAAAATATAAAAAAAAAAATTAAATTAAAATGAAAGTGCAAACAAATTGTATATACAAAGTGCTGTTGCAGTTGGAAGCCAAATACAAATATTAACTTAGAACAAATGAAAATGATTTTATGATTGGGGTTAGGTTTTTCCATTGCCAAATCGACTAACTTTACATTGTAAATTAAACGCCATTTAAACGCAACAACTGTTTTTAATTAGAACAAAATTTTTCTTATCGACATATTTAAATTTGGCAATATAATATCATACGTAATTTTTGTATGGAGTTAATCAGTTTGGCAATTGAGGTATCGAGTTTCAATTATATTTTTTATAAGGAATAAAATAAATCAGTCTAATTGAAATTCAGTTGAAAATGCTTTGAATGTTATAAATTGAAATAGTGTTGCATAGTTTTGGGGTGTTGTTTATAAGCTTTTACATTTGTCCACTTTTAAAATTCGCATCATATTTAAGACAATTAAAAAGTTGCTGGTAACGATACGCGCCATTCATCACAATTAACAAATATTTATTAGATAAATAATTGAATGATTTTATTGGAAAAAAATATTTAATGCTTTTTTATTCTTAAAGACTTGCAAGTGCTAAAAATTTTTTATAGGGTACTCATAGAATACAACATAATTTTCGTATATAGCCTCTTTATTAGAAACATTTGGTTCAAAATACAACAGCGTCCTGTCCTGAAAAAGTCGTGTATGAGCTGTGTTTATGAAACATATTTATATTCCCGGAAAGACTTAATCCCTTCACTCGTCAAGGCGACTAATTAGAAATAATATTACATTTTAATTAATACTGCTTTATTATTTCCAAATTTTAGATTTGGTTTCGTGCATTTTCATGTCAATATACGTTACGGAAGTCTATCCGTGGTTGTTTGGTTATTTTTTTATATTATTTTATGGCATTCGATATCCAATAAAATTTCACTTTACACCTTAAATGATAGTACTATCATACATTTTTTCTACATGTATGGCCTTTTGTTACCACCAAAATTAGTAAATTAATCTACAATAGGTCTTCATATTTTTTTTTTAGAGATATACATCGCCATAATCTTATTATAAATTTACTTTTCATCATACGAAGAAGTCATTCATATTTTTTAATTTACTATACTTTAAAATTGTTTCTTAAACATCATATTTTGATCAACCTTGCAATATTTTGTACTTATTTTACATAGTTTGACGTTAAATCTTTTGAATTGAAAATTTAACATGCTCTCTGTAAATATTTACATAGGTGACTTTGGTCCACCTGTTGCTGCCAATTAAGGAAGATGTTTCAATATTTAAAAAAGAAATGAACAGGTTGAATATAAATACAGTTTGCGTTTATTTCGTTTTATGTGCGTGTGTATTTTTTATTATTATATTTTATATATGCAGAGGGCAACAAAACGAAATACATTGTTGTAGTAAAAACGCATGGTCATATTTCACTTACCAAACAACTGCTGCAGGGAATTTGCAAACAAAAGAAAACAAAATAAAGCACAATAGTATAGGAGTAAATTAAATGTCCTTCATGTGGACAAATAAAAAATAATAATAATAATAATAAAGAAATTACAAGTAAGAAAAAATTACATTGAAAGAAAAAAATATAAACCTAGCAAATATTACTAAAATAAATAAATAAAATAGCCTCAATACTTACAAATACTCGGCAACTAAACACAGCAACAGTGATGTAATATGAATAGAAATAAAATCTTAAAATTTGAAAAATAAAAAATAAAATTATATACATAATATATGCCTGCTAACTTGTATATACAATTAAATTGCATATGTAACTACTTGGCATGTTGGTTAATGTCATTCTGAAAAACATACATACATACATATAAAATATTTTTCCATTACATTCTGCTTTTCATTATCTATTTACTTATATTATTGACATTTTCCTTATGCTGCTCTATCGTCATTCTCAAAGAGTTATGCCACCTTAAACAAAAAGGGCATTACCACATGTAGTCCACCATTGGGTGTGGGTTTGCCTTATAGTAGTACGCCTACAACATCATCGTCATTATCATCATATCATCCCACCACACAACCCATGGAAGTCAGCCTGCTTAGTCCTAACAATCCGTCGGTAACATCTTCCATTAGTGAATACAGATTTCGACCGGAAGTGGTGACAACATCAAATCGCATACAGGAAAGTTGTATATAAAATCGTTTGTTGTTCTTAAAAATGTTTGTTGCTGTTGTGATTTAACAAAATATTGTATTAAACGAAGGCAAAGAACATAATTGTACGTGTCCATGTAAATTATTGTGATTATTTAAATGTACATACGAATTGTATAGTTATATACGAGTAAATTAATTATTAATTTTATTTAAAACAAAATACTATTGTATGTACATTGTACATATTTGTTAATATTACTCGTACTTATACGACAACAAACACTACTGCTATTACTACTGTTGATTAAAAGGTGAGATCGTAGGAAAAATACGAAGGTAAATTCTCCATTAGAATCAATTGTTTTACCAACGTGAGGTCATTGAAGGCAATTAACCAATTCTTTTGCTTACTAATAACGACTTTAGAAAATTTTACATAATTTTTTTGGAAATAATTTTAATCAATTATTCGAGAGGAACGAACTGGTTACGTAATTTGTAAAAAATGTGTGATACAAAAAGTTATGAATTATATTTTCAATATTGTATAATTGTAATAGTAATCTTTGGACAACTATGTGAAGCTTGGATTTGTGATCCACTTTGACTTCATCCATTAATATAATGTAATTTAATTCTCATACTAAATAAATGTGAAGAACTATAATTGGAACCTATGATATTGATCAAGGGCGAAACATTTCATTTAGATAATATGTAATAGACCATCGCTATGTAAAATTGAATAGCCTGCTCCGTTACAACTGACTAGTTACAAGTAACAAGTAACTAGTTTTCTATCAGTTCCTTCTAAATGGGATATATACTTGTAAGGCCTCTATCAAGGAATTGCCGAATATTTACATATGTTTTTAACAAGACTGATTTCTAAAAGTTTACGTACAGATGCACAGATATGTCAAATAAGATTGAATTTTATTTATTTTATTACAGTTACCATTACAGCTTTTTTTCTTAACTAATTGTGAAACTATTTAATAACGTTTTCTTTTATATATTTTTTTTATTTATTTATTTTTTTTTTTCAGTTTATAAAATATAAAAAATGGAAATTTTTTTATACTAATTATGGAAAATAATGTCACTTAAATGACCGCCATTTTTAGCTTTGCAATTGTGGGTTCGTTTTAGAGCATTTTCCATGAAATCTTTCAAAATTTATGACTGTAGCGATCGAATTTCGGCAACAATGTTGCCTTGAGTTCAAAGTTTTTCTTGGGCTTGTTCACTTATACTCGCTCCTTTAAAAAACCCCAAAGAAGATAGTCGTGTGCTGACATATCTAGCAAACGCGCTGACCAATGAATTTCGAAATTTGTGAAAATTATTCCCTTTCCAAAAATTTTACTTAAAAGTGCGCTTGTGTGTCGCGCAGTGCGGGCAGTGACTCCATCTTGCTGAAAATAGATATCATTTCAGTTTGAAGAGCAGGACGGTAAAAATTCTCTATCGTAAACCGATACAGCTGTCCATTTACGGTGACTATTTCAGTTTTCGAAGAAGTAAAGCCCAATGATATTTTAAGATATAATGCCACATCAATGGGGTGCATGCAGTAGGCATTGATAATATTTCTTGGATTTTCAGAAACTCAGAACCTTCAGTACTACTTCTTAACAAACCCATTCAAATAATAAATAATAAAATATAAAATTCTATTATTCTGGTTATTTGTTTAGTTCTGAATATCTATATTATTTATTTTCCAGGTTATATTTATGTAATCTGAAATATAAATAAATAAAAAATATAAATAAATGAAAAAGGTATTAAATTTTTAAATGCCATGGTTTGACCAATTTGTCCCATCATGTACATAACTGATAACAATTATGTCATTGACTACTTTTAGTAATGCAGGCGTTGTATTATATGGCATGGTAATTGTCAGGCTTCAGTGGCGATTTGATTAAAAAACGGAACTAAAGTTTTCATTACCCTTGAAAGGCATTAACTTAATTTATTATTTAAATGAATAAGCTATTTAAAAGGGGCTGCATGTCTGAAAACTTAAAATTTTAAAAAATGAACAAAGTAAACACTTTTTGTAAATTGTAACACTTTCTAAATTATATTCATTTAAATACGTCCTGCGCGGTAGTCCAGTGAGTAGTGCGCTAGTTTATCAGTTGGGTGTTCTAGTTCCGATTCCTAGCAGGCAATCTGTTTTAAATCACTACACAAGAGGGCTGGAACCTAGCCTACGTCATGAAAAGGACAATAATATTTATTCAGTATTGCTATAGTTTTAGGGAACTCAGTTTACATAAGGTGCTTCATCAAATGCTTAATTCTTCTCGCACGTATTGCCCGATAATGCGGAAAATATGTCGAAATTCACACTGCCTGAGAGCATGATAAAAAAAATAATACCGGAAAGTTGTCAAATTTGGTTTAATAATAATCCAAAGATCGTGTCTCACTACTTGTTTTGATGTTATTCTCTAGCCGGCGTCAAAAATATCTGATGGCTTTTGGAAAAGCACCTGATAGAATATATAATTTAAAAAAATTACATCGATTATGAAATTAAGCTGTTGTCAAACTATTAGTAGCGATATGCTGTATATTGAAGTAACGTTTTAATTGATTAATAAAAATATTTAAAAACCATTGTGCGAAAACTTTTAATTTTTATTTTTTTCCCATACTAGTGTAGGCGTGGCCATACATACACGAGAACATGCATATCACAGAATATAAGAGTCCAGTTTCAGAACTTTTGTCCTTTAAAATAGACAGCTAAATATTTTCGTTAATGTTTGAAAAATTATAATTGATTTAATTTGTCGTAAATTAATTAACATTAATTTTTATTAACAAGGAAAAGTGTTTTAACCCTTTTCTATGTGACTGGTTACCTGGATAACTTTTCGTAACTTAAATATTATTTTCTTAGTATAAAGATTTTCCCCAACACGGTTGTAACTATTTGATAGCTCATAACTTTTTATTATTTCTATTATCATAATGAAGACTTAACATTTCACACCTTTAACGACATTTTCTGTTTTGTCTTTTTTTCTGGCAACGAATAAAAATAATATAACATCTCTGCTAAAAACAAACTTTGAATTTAATAGCCTGCAAATATTTTAAATTATATAATAATTTCATAAAACTAATTACGTCTACGTTCCTAATAATTATTAACTGTCTCTGTGAGGCTATATTCATATTTGTCTTATACAACATAACATTCTTATGTGCTAAATGTGCTACTCTGTCAACTTGTTAAAGGTGTAGTTTTTGTTATAGACATTTAAGTTTAATCAGTTTAGTTTTGATGTTTTGACATTTTAATAGCTTTTTAATTTTTTTATGATTATTATGATTCCTTTTGTTGAACAAAAATTATTTTAATTGACAAAAAGTTTACCTAATTGCTTGTTTTATTTACATTTAATTAAAATCATGTATGTTGTGTTCTATGAAAAAAAAAAATATTTTTTTCTCTTTATTTTACATATGCTTGGCTTTTATTGTCATAACATCTATAAAATGAATTTATGATTTTGACGTTTTTTAATACTTCTTTCCTGCCATTACCATTATTATTGTGATTATTATTATATTATTGCATTTTATTTTATCTATTATGATTTTATTTTATTTTAAACAGGAACCTTATTATCATACACGTAAACAAATTTTTCAGGAATCACATTTCTAAACAAAATTTTACAAAACAAAACATATCCCGTTAATACAATACACTAATCATTTGTGTTTTATTTAAATAAATATGTATATACATATATAATTTTTCCAAATATATACATACATATATTTAATGTAATTAAATCATATCATTATTTTTCTACTATTAAGAACTGTTATTATACATACATACATACATATTTTTTAATTAAAAGGATTTTAAATTTAATTTTTTAAATTTTGTAGTTCAAAGATATAGTTCAGAGCAAATAAACTTAAATATTTTTGTATATTCACAATGGACATAAGCACCGCAAAAAGTGCAATTTCTTAGCTGAGCATACAAAACTGCTCCTCAGTTACCTGTCTGTCTTACAAAAAAAAAAAAAAATTTTTTAAATTTAAAGCTTGAATTTAAATTATAGAAAACGTAAAATATTTATTGTTCGTTGGTTCATAGATGGATATACCACGGCGAAGCGCTTTTGCGTCTTTAATACCAATATTCGCCATCTATATTTTATCTTCTTCCGAATCGAATACAATTCTGTTTTCTTTTTTCGGGAATTAGCTACAGTGCAATAACATTTATATTAAATGTATAAATGTGGAAAAGATATTTGCTCGGAATTTAATGTACCTACTTTGAAAGTACACAAAGCATAATTGAAAATTTTTATACCTTTCATATAGTGTTTGCCATCAATTTAAATCTTATTAAAATTATAACTAATAAAAATAAAAATATTTCTTTACAGTATTATTTGCAATTGTAGAATGATTTACTAAACATTAGCTTGACAACTATTTTTATTTAATAAAAGATTTATCACATAATTAGTTTTCTTTAAACAAGAATTTTAATTCTAGTTTAATATGTTATTATACCTTCAGTAGAAAAAGTAATTTTTACACAACATTTAAATTGAAATTATTGTATAAAAAAGTTTTTATAAAAATAAATTTTCACATATTTGTAAAATTAAATTACTGTATTTAATTAATAGTTAGTTTAATAACTAAAAATTATAATTATAATAATTCAAACTGTGAGCAACAATAGAGTATTTTCAAGTTACTTAAGTAGCTTAAAAAATTACTACTAACTTGTTAATAAACAACAAAAAAAATATATAGCAGAAAAATTATTTAGGAAAATAATATTAAAGAACTTTAAATAAACTGTAAATTATTGTATATAAACTTGAACTAAACTGGTCTTTGTATATTTGTAGGCGAATATGTATTTATAGGAAAAGTTGTATTAAATTATAACTCTTAATGTATATTTAATCGTTAAGTTTATAATGAATATTTACAATAAAATCTATAAAAATAACTGAAAAAAAAACTATTCATTCTACTTAAGAAGATACTAAAAATTTCAAAACAAAGCAATTTGTAGAAAACAAATTATTGAAAAAAAAAAGAAAACAACTCATAGAAACGATGACATTGAAACGAATTATTTAGAAAAAAATCAATTTCACAACAAGAAATTTATATAATTGAAATGGGAAACTTATATTAATTTTTTATGACTGGTAATTAGTTTTATTTTGAGTTACTTTACATTTTATATTTTTTTCACACTATATTATATTAATCACATCACATGCAATACGTTTTATATTCAAATAAATACATACTTACATGCCGATATATTTTTGTTATATTATTGAAAAATTTTTATTTCGCCATTCGGTTTTGTGTTTGTTTGTATGAAAAAAACAAAACCCCAATAAACAATACATTTAGTGAATATTATTATCGTATAATAGAGTTATTTAAAAAAAAAACTAATTAATAAGTTAGCATAATTTATAAAATAAAAAACAATGTATAAATTAAGACAAAGAGGAAAATAAATAAATTATATATGCAAATGAAAAAAAAATTAAAAAAATAAAAAAACTTTTGTTTCCATTCAGCGTCAACAGGCAGTTTCTTTTTGCGGAGATCTCTTCCAGCTCTCTCTATACATATTATATGTATATAAATATATATAGTATATGTATATAAATAACTTCTTGGGACGATAGTCGCCAGAATTTCGTTTTAATATTAATCCTTTTTTCCCTCAGGTGTTTTATCGACCCTTTTGTTATCAGTTCGATGCATTAAAATTTCGACGGGTATATGCTTCTTCCACTTAAGTCCATGATTACGTGAATCGAAATGGAAATTCCATCACACAAGGCATTGTGCCCTGTCCACCTCTCTACTGAGAAAACTTTAAAACTTACTTACGAATTTTATAGAAGAGTCATCCCTATGGTTCAAAAAAACAATTTTAGAAAGCACAGAAATTATGTAAAATATAATATCTCGATTTACAGAAATATTTTTTAAAGTGCCTTTGTAAAAATAACGATTGCATTCGTAATACAGGGTAGCAGATTTATATTTTGTAACTTAAATAAAAAACGTAATAATTGACACAAAGTTTTATTAAGAGATTGAACGATAGAATGGAAATGCGGATTTTATTTTTTAAAGATTATGTCATCCAGATTCTTCAGATGCTTTTTTAATATTTCATGAGTAATCGCTCTTGGAAGTGCCAGTGAGGCTGCTCTTTTCTGTATTGAAAGTCGCGGATTTTTACGTAGACTGCTTTCAACCAGTTCAATGTTTTCGGATCGAATGGATTTTGGACGTGGGTCATTCATAGCCGAAGCAGTTGCACCACAAACGAATTAAATTTAAACTCAGTCCATCACTTATTCGCCGAATACCGAACTTTGAACAAAATTGTCGACGAGCAATTACGTAAGAATCATTACTCTTAAAAAATGTCCCCACAGCGAACGTGCGATGCTGACTCGACCTCTGTGACTGACAAATCCGCACAATGGATAATTCCAACGGCGCCACCCTCCCTCCGCACCGTTTATTACTTTTTGAAATAATCGTATGTAAAAATATAAATTTGTATAAAAAATTTTCTTTTTCTACCAATCACCTTGCAAATCTGATAAGTTGAAAATAAAGTTTTAAAGTTGTTTTATTTTTCTCGTAGCGCATAGAAGAAATACAAATTAAAATAAGAAACAGTTTTAGCCTGTGTAGAGTGGCATTGATTGACGTTGACTTTTCCATTGATATTTTGGAATGCTGTCGCTTGTCTAATTCTTGCTGACTAAAAACTCCATGTACTTTAACATAATTTGGATTTAATAATAATCAAAATATACTAAAGTAAGGAAAGCGTAATCATTTTATATTGCATTTTATACTTTAGTTTGTTTGAAACAAACGAATAGGTATTGTTAACGGTGCGTGACAAATGTAACACATGGGTGACAATGTTGATAGTTCCAGAAATATTTTTCATATATTTTTTTGCAGATAACATAGCTATTTATATAATCTACAAAAGCTGCTAATAGCTGTAAAAAAATCTGAAAATTATATTCGAAGCAAATGCGCAGAAATTTTAGTTAGAAACTGGCATTTAATTTTCTAATGGTAAATTTTGTAGCGTGTGCGTACGACACATTTTGCTTTATATCAACGAAATTAAAAAAAGAATTAATAAAAGGTTTGTACATTTAGAAAAAGTATATAAAATTGAATAATACAAACGGTAAATCTATTTTAAAAAAACTTGAGTTTATGTTTATTCGCACTCTGTAACAGTGCGTTCCATTTATTTCGTGATATATTGTTACTATATATATATATCGTATTATTCTGGCAGAACTTGCTCTTTCTGACATTTATTTCATTAAAAATTTCTGGCAACAATGGACGCATTATGTTACGTTCGTGTTTGAAAGGGATAATATAAGAAAGAGATAGGCGGTGATGTTGTGGAGTAGCACTTAATAGTCACACAACTATGCTGTTTAGCGTTTTGTTAATTTGAAAAGCAGAGTTCCAGTATCTCTAGAATTATGGCCCTATTAAAATTTACAACTCAACTCTATTTACTTGAATAGAAATTTTCCAATTTGGTATTATCGATTAGAAGTCAAGCTGTCAAAAAAGTTTAATTTGAATTTTCCTCCTATCACAACTTGTTTTTTGGTATTGTCGATTACAACCTTCTATTAGTGCAGTTGAAAACATAGCAACTCATCCCTATCAGTTGTTTTCTAAAGAATTATTAGAAAAATAGAATGCAGCTTAATAAAATTTCTTCATTGTCTTAAGCTAATAGTTACAATAAAGTTACAACAATGAACAGTTTTGTATAAGTTGCTGAGCATATTCAACTTTCTAAAAATTTAAGAGTCAAACAGCAATTTCGATGCAGCAAAAATAAATGAGGGAAGAACTTGCAATATAAGTAAATAGCTTGAAATCGTCACAAAAACCTGTGCACAAATGACGGCGGATAAATAGAACCAACAACAGAATCAATTTGTGCAACTTATCCAAAAAGGAAGAAAGCTAAAGATGGTGGTTATCATTTCTAGTGGAAATTTCAAAAGATATTAACAACGTCCTTGTAAAACAGTTCAAGCTTATGTAGTACATACGAGTACATCCATTTTTTTTTAAATAAGACAACTTTTCATACAGTTTAAATAAAATTTATTGTTTTACATTTTTGCCACAATAACATAAACTTTTCAACCATCTACTGAAGACTCTACCATTCTATGAAGGCAACGTCAATATAATTTCGACTAGAATTAGTTTTAATTTGTAAAAAGTTGTTTTTTAAGACTGAAGAAGCCACAACATTGAGACTGTAGAATCAAAACTACCAGAAGCTTTCCATATTGAAGAAATTTGTCATTACCAATTGAAGACTTTATCATCATAAATATTTATAAAAAAAAATGCGTACATATATCATAGCGTCATAGCATGACTGTGAACTTCCAGATGTTTAAAAATGCACCCTGTACACATATTTAGCTATGTATTCGAAAAATTTGTTTTCTTAATTTTGACGCATAAATATATATCTCAGTCTTGATCTCATGTTCCAAACTAGGAAATATTAACCCATTTTATATTTAGAAGGACAAATTTGGAATAAGATACAGCGTCGTTGTAGAGAGATTTAAATATTATGACACAACAAAATTTAAGTTTTTGTATTTGTAGTATTTATTCTAAGCGAACGGCAAATGTCACACTTTTCTTTTAGAAGTCAAGAGGAAAGTTTCTTTACTAAATTGCTAACTAGAAATTTATTACAAAAGGCCTCACAGTTCTGTTAGATAAAATACTACAAATTTAAAACAAAGAACACAAATTTAACATTTTATTTGCCACTAAAACTTAATTTAATATTTATGGAAAAAAGATTTTAGTATTCATTCATGCGGAATCCAAGCAAATATTTATTCAGATTAAACTTTCTCGTTTAACGAAGAGGGATTTGTACAGTGAGCAAACATGTCAATTACTTTTGTTTTTTGTATTTTAACCTATTGTTGCAGATAAAAATTTAGTGTCAACTGAAGTGATAGAACATGCATGAGCATGCAGGTATGGATCTAAAAATAATTATAAAAATGCAATTCATACTCGTATGCTAGTGCGCAGGGAAAAAACCAAATAAACCTATTTTTGAACGGCATACACAGAAAGTGTTTAATAACTAAAGAGCATTAAATAAGAAGACTTTGGTGGCTGTTGCTAAGTAGTTAGTTCTTTGACCCTGCAAGCGAATGATACTCGGTTAGAGCCGGTTAGAGCAAAAATGGATTTATTGTGTTTGTGCTAATAGCTTCCTCTTTTGTCGATATATGACCAATGAAACATCGGTGAAGTAAAATAATCAATAAAATTGCTCTCGTTTTGCTTAAATTTAATGCGTCAATATAATACAATAGACTCTACAAATTTCTAAAATGAAAACTAACAACTCCAGATCTTTGGAAAATCTAAGTTCTCTATCGTTCTATTACATATTTTAATTTCTTCTCTATGTTATCACTTTCTAACTAGTTCAAATGTAAAGTATTGCATATATAGGAAGCATCTCCTGACTAATGGTAAAAAAAAATAAATTGTAGGAACATTTGATTCCTATTGATCCATATGTTGAAACTTGAAATATCAGATGGATAAAGTTTCAAAAGATGCCATAGTATGTCCCCATATAAACAACAGAAATATTAGTTCAATCAACTATCAATACTAAAGACCAATTAATGCCTGATCCGAAATTTTTAAAATTTTCAGCCGGCATTTCTATACCCTTTAGAAATATTATGACCTTTGTGCGTTTCGTTGTTCTATCTTTACTATAATGGGATGTGTTCTAATGAAATCAGGGAACTTGTTCCCGAAACCCGGTCATTCGCGCGCACGACGCGATCATCACTAAGAACGCATCCATTTGTGGTCGATTTGGCGGCGACTCGCACTACGCATTACAGAGAAAATTCGTTTTTTGGCCGAACAGCACGTATGTGGAATGGACTTCCCGCAGAGGTGTTTCCTGTCACTTTTAACGTGGGAAAATTTAAATCAAATGTCAATAAATACTACTCCCTCTATCCTCCTTCCCACTACCTAATTTCCTAGTTCCAGCACAATGTAACGCATGTGTAGGGGTCATCCCCTGTGTGCCGGTCCTCCAAAAGGCTGAATGTTTTACGATAGTGTCTATTCGCGAACCTTAGCCACGTTTGCAGACCGTAAAATGAGAAAGCAAAATACATTTATCAACTGTCTTCGATGAATTTTTAAATATAATAAAATTTGTGTCATTGTCTGCAATTTTTTCTCCTGTGTGGCAGAAATGTAAACAAGCTGATGAATAATTTTAAATATCAACAATGTATTAAAATAAAATATACTGCCATGTGAACAATTTAATTATAGTGATCACAACAAACTGTCAGCAAAGCATACAGTGATTATTAACTAAAATACCACTAAAACTTTTACAAACTGTTCATTTAAAATAGAACAAATAAAGACATTATTTCGCACAGAATATATTAAAAACGTTATAAATAGAGCGGAATTTAGTTTAAGAAAAACATTTCACTACCTACACTACAACAAAAAAGCGAAAATTGAAAAAAAAAGAGTTGAGGTAGTGAAAGAGAATTAAAAAAAATGTATAAATGAAAGTGTGAAGGTAGGCTTTTATTTATATTGAATAATAAAAAAAGAAATAATTAAATTATAAATATTATATGTTGGAGAAGATAGCTATTAAAAATGTACAATATGTTAATTTCAATAAATTAAATTAAAATGAAATAAATTATTTCATCATATTTAATAAACCAAAAAAAAAAAAAATAAATCACATTTGAGTTTTATTTTGCAAAAAATTTTAAAGGAGAATTTTTACACTTACATTGATTAATTAAGAACTTGGAAAGTAATTATGTTTAACAAATACGAAAGTTGGTAATCTGTAGACCTGTCACAGAGTTAATATATTAATACTTTGTATATATCTCTAAGGCACATTTCCATTAGATTTGTTATAATGTTTATCTGGCCTGATTAGGGACAACTTTCAATTTTTAATTGTATTTTAAATAGGCAATTAGTTAATTGAAGTTTCGTTTGTCAATCATAAATTTAAGTGCCCCTAAAGATATGCCAATGCTACAAAATTATCAGCATCTTTGCAGAAAACAACTGTGGAACAACAATTAAAAGTTTACTTTTCCTCAGGGAAAAATAAAAATAATGATACCTACGAAATCAGACTAAATATTTTTAATATTTCTACTTTTTTCTATTATTATATTGGTAAGCGGACACCTTGTCACCATGTTAATGGTGCAAAATTGAAATTGATCTACCACTCCCAACGCAACCGGAGACTAACTAGTGTTCATTATAAAAAATTAATACAGACAAAATCTATGCGTTCTCAGAAATTTTCAAACGTCGAATAAGTCTTAATCATATGAAATAGTTTTTAAAATACATATAGTGAGTTCAAATGCCATTTCCTTACGTAGTCCAAAATAGGGCACAATGAAATTATTGGCATATTACTCATGCGTACTGCGTGTCAATATAATATTTTTTTTAGCTGTAAAGTATGCAATTCTCTTTCTGATTATCGGTGCGTATGAGCAATATATCAGGAGAAAACACTACATTGTTTTGTGGAATTGCATGAATAGGCAGAACATTATAAAAATTAAAATGTCTAAACCAGTGGTGTTAAAAAATATAATGAAGATGTATAGGTGAGAGAATTTGCCCAGCAAACATATGTCAAACGTTTCAAATAAGAAAGAAAATGCCAGCTATATACAACTTATTAAATGAATGTAATTTAAATTTTAAGAAAAAGATAAAAGCATCAGGGACCATAAATAGCAGTTATCAATTTTAATAAATAATTTTAGAACACTTATTTGGGGCGAAAAAAACAAAAATAAATTCATATAAAACATTTTTTTTGGGCTTAAGTATGAGACTAAAAGTTTAACCATCTGTCATTCCTCATTATAATTCTTAAAATCGCTTTGAAAATTTTAAATAAAACATTCCATGTTAATACTTGCATGGCAATTCCGAATTATTAAAATATTTGTTAAATTCAACGAGGTCATTTTATTTCGCTGCTTGGAACAAACGTTTTTCATGTCTGAAAATATTTGTTCGCATAAGTAGTGGAAACAAATGATAAATATTTTAAATACATTTTTTTGAGCTGGGGACATATCGCAACATATAAATTTTTCCAAAACTCTAGAGTTCTAATTTTATCGAACTCTTTTACCTCAGATCTAAGTATTATTAGCTCTGATTGAAACGTGTTCATTACCCGCTTTTAATGTTTTGTAACATAAAATGCATTGAATGTTTTGAAAAGCATCGTTTACCATAAAATACTTTTCACATTTCATTCCGTGAACTTATTATTATATTTAGATTTTTTTCGTATTCAATTCTAATTGAATCGCGTGTGTTTATTGTGCTTCGTCCAATAAGAAACAACAACAATGCTTAATAAATTTCTGGAAAAATGACAATAACCATCCGCATGTGTATTCATCGCTTGCTCAACGACGACTGAATGAAAGTTTTTAAAAGAGAATAACAACTGTCTGTGTAAATTTTTCAACAAATGTTGTATGTGGCGAACATCACTGGTCTAAACCAATTTGAAACGCTGCATGCAAAAAAGAATAACTAATATACCAATGCAGTGCAATGCACTTTGGAATTCATGTTAAGGATTAATTTTTAGCAAATATTTCATATCTCATTATAAATGCAAAACTAATTTCTCTCAATATGAATTTAAACACTTCCAAAATGCAATCCAATTCGTTTGGCGAATAACTTAATTACCTTTCATAACAGAATAAATTTCCTTTTAAAATCTCTTCGTATTAGGTAGTAAAGCGATTTACCCAGTGAACACTCATACGCAAATGCGTATATATTCAGTTGTGTAGCAGAATTTCTACGAAACTGAAGTTTTCATTTTGCTTCTTCAACTTTCTTACATTTTCATAACTACGAAAACATTAAAGCATTGGTTTTTATTACTAAATATGACACCAGCATTGAGTAGCTGCTTTGTAAACAACTACAAAGTAAATAAAAGATATAATTACGCGTATTTTGAAAATACTCGTACATAAACTAAAAATCTTGCTTGCAATTAAACTTTATTTGCAAAAATTTGTCCAGTATTAATGCTTCGTTGTTCTATAGCGGATCTATGGTGGTAGTAATTGATAGTAAATATGGCAATCTTTTCTTATCTTTACTTTCACTTTTTTCTATTATTGATTTTGTAACTACGAGTATAAAAAATTCGCGTGTTTGCATATGTTTGAAGCCAGAACTCCAGAAACAACAATATAATGTACCATTCGAAATATTATTTTAATGTTTATTTTATGCAAGTGCATAAATTCATCATCATAATTTCATCTTCCTATTTTGAAACGAATTAAAAACGAAAAATTTTGCATTACGTATAAACGTATTCATGTTCACTATCATACAAATTTGGTTTCTGTGGCACACCTGATTAAGTATGCGTGAATTTGAACGAAGAGAAAAAAAAATCCACTATACAAATAAAAATTTAAAATTGAAAATTTTTAAATTTAGCTGCTTTTTTTTTCTTCAAAATAAACAACTAACTAGGAAAATATTTACATACAAAACAATAGAATTTAGCTTCAAATAATTTGCTATTCACATTTTAATTATTATATTTATATACATGTTTGGATATATCATCAATGTTTGAAAATAATGAAATTATTTTCCTACTACATATATACCACTGCAAATTCCAATTGAATAAATATGCAAAGTAAACTTTTAATATGGTATCAGAAAATAGTGATGATAATGTAAATAATTAGAGATTAAAATGCAAACGATCATAGTTATTCACGATAATTATTATTATTATTATTAATACTAAGCTGGCTGGCGACTGTTATCAGGTACCAGGAAAACTCAATTCACACTCATACGCATGTGTTTTATTTCCCCTACAATGTGAAAAATTAAAAAAAAAAATTATTTTTTTTTGTTTTTATGCCTTCAAAATATGAGGTGCCTAATTTATGCAGATGGATTTAATGTACAAAGAAGTTTTAGTTTTATATTTATTTATATTTGGATTTTAATAACAGTCTCATGCAGGTACTTTAGTAATACTATTTTAAAGCAAATTTTTTATGTTTTTACAATTCTGGCATGTTCAGGCAACATATATAAATTTTACGTTTCTTTTCTTGAAACCAAAAATTATCAAAAGATACGGATTCTTGCAATACATCTTATTCATCTGTGACTAAAGGGATTCTAAAACTCATTCCGCTACCAAGTACTGTTATCATAAATTGCTCTGATATTCCTTAATTCCTTGAATACTAAAGCCCACCACAGCAGTAGTATTTAGAACAAGGAGATCGGGTAAAAGTAAAGTAATAAAGAAACAGAAAGAACCATTAATAAATTTATATTAAAAATAGAAGCGTTCTTAAGACCTACTACAACAATTCTTTACAAAGTAACAAACAGAGCAACATCAGAGTTGTTGTTACTTTATCAGTGCAGCACCTGCTTCTTCTCCACCACAACTTTTTCCACAAACAAATTTAATTAATTGTCACTACTGTTGGTTGCGTGATTATAATTTCTTATAAAAAAGGCTGAAAAATTCTATAACAATCAGAGACAGATTTGTTTACTATATCTGCCATTTTTATCTTATATACTGGATATACTTAGGAAAATTTAAAATAATAGAAAAAATCATCCAATTTATCATTTTGTTTCTTTTTTTTCATTTAAAGAAAAACTAACAATGCATCAAATTAAAAAAAAAAACATTTCTCAATAACTCAATTATTTAAACCCATGTGACTTTTTGACTCACATGACTAGTAGCGGTGTGCTGTTATGGGTGATATGGTGGAAAACAAAAGACCTTCCAGCACAAAGTGTATGCTGTTGTAAAACCTACTGGCACAATATTTTCATTATAAATTTCTTTTCCTGGGACCACTGCTCAGGATATGTCCCCTACTTATGCAACACATTCGTAGATCAAACCCATATAATTACCGCCTACTAAATGACTGACAATAATTGATAAAAATCACAGCACTCTGTGCCTGATGATTGAGACATCCAATGCCACCGCCTCCCTGGCAATACCATCCGCTACAAAGTTACACAAATAGTGCGTGTGACAGAGAACCCACGTCAGCGTCGCACTGGCATTTCTTGCTATATAATACAGAAACACCCGTTATTTATCTGCCATATTTATAGTAATTGAGACCGTCTTCTATCGAAAGTCTTACTCCGGTATTCTGCAGTTGCAAACTAAATCCAATGCAACTCACCAAATCACTGCATCATAAAAAAGTATGGGCTTCAGAAGCGCATTGTTTTACTGTTAATTTTAACTACATTTTTAACATATTTTTGCTGTAATCAATTTGTAAGAAAGTTTTTTTTATAAAATGTTTAAAATCCATTTTTCATGCATACAGCAGTTAACATGTACACAGGGCTCTAAGAATCCCAGCAGGTTATTTGTAAGTTTATTTTAAATTTTTAATTTTATATTGCCTTCTTAAGTTTCAATTTAACTTTAGTTTTTACATGCAAATTCTAAGAGCTTTTAAAATGCATGGTGGTAATCGTAACAAAGATCTATACACAAAAGGAAAATAAATACTCGTAAAAATTTGTTATTAGAAAAATGAGAATTATTTCATTTCGTAGGTCTATTTGTTTTATAAATTAAAATTCTTCACGCTGTAATACTTATTTTTTACTCATTGTTAACGGGTTAGAGATCAGCCTGTGATGTAGAACAGAAATTTGTGTTTTCAAAACAAATAACAAATATAAATCTATTCACGAATACATTACTTCTGTTTCGTAGTGATAGAAGCATGTTACCTCAGTTATTTTATCAAATTTTTTTTTGGTTTTTTGTGATAACACCTGCCAAATATATATAAAACATGAATAAGGTGTCATATTTATTGAAGTTATAACCAAAAAGTCTATATGCATAGAATCACCTGTATACACATAACTTTAGTGTGGATTTATGCGAAATATTATAACTACATACCGACATGCACTCTGGCTTTAAATACAGGTAAACAAAAATATTCACATGAACATAAAAATTGCACACAACAGGAATAAATGCTGCAGCAGAAAAGAATAAAGTTAAATTTTGAAATTTAATTACAATATAAATTTAAAACCTTTGTTTACTTGTGTCTTAAAAGTAAAGACTGGAAATGATTTTTATTAGCAATTGCTAAATATGTTAAAATATTTCTTTTGCTGTTTTATTTTAAAAATTGTGCACTTTTATCTGAAACATTTTAAATAAATTTACGCACTTATTGAAATATGTTTAATATATTCTGGTACTTGTTTCATATAAATATCACAATGAAATAACAACAACTGAGGCCATATGTTAAACATATAAAATCTGAAATCATTTTTGTTGAAAACTATAATAAAATTATCATAAATACAATTTTCCCATTAAATTTGTATGCGTTCCTTCATAGACACTACAGTGTAATCGAACATTTCTCTTACAATACATCGGTGCATTGTAGTCATTTATTTGCCAGTACTCTGCTCTTTACCCCGTAAAATGTTATTACCGAAAGTAAGTAAAGTGATAGAGATGGCAGTTGGAGAAAACCTTCATTATTTTAATTTTACCTATTTCTTGCTTTTACAGCAGTATTGCAGCATCTATGGTGTCAAGGAGACGTACTCTTATTTTGCAGCTGTATTGAAAGCCATTTTATTGATTATTTTAATTGACCGAGATGCTAGACAATGCCGAGAAAGAAGGGCACCATACCACCCGGGTACATAATATGCTGTTGAGCTCTCTTTTTTTTTTTTTTTTTTTTTTTTATCTAGGACCAGCACTCAGGAGATGACTCCTACACATGCGAAGCATTGTGCTGAGAACTATAGGAAAGGGATAGTAGAAGAAACGACAGGAGGTGAAGCTTAATTAATTATTTTGCAGCTCTGCTTTCGCACGTTCTTTTGTTTTTATACTCGTAGCAGTGCTGAAGCTTCGGTTTAGTAGCTATTTTTATTATTATTTTACTTCGCCGGTGCTACACAATACCGACGAAGGAGGGCGTTCTGATGTGATTGTGGATTGCTATCAGCTGAAGCCGGTATTGTTCAGTGACCAGTGACTATGCCTTCGCCACTGAAACCTTCCGACAACAACTCACACACAAAGACACACTAATGCACATCAGAAAAATGCGAGATGTTTATTTTTATTTAAAAATTTTTTTTGTCTGAAACTGGGGTTGAACCCAGTTCTGTTTTTGGTTGTGTAGTCAACGTGCAGACTACCATCCATCGTGCCATCGCCACCCTTAATTTGTAAAGCAGAGTTTCAGCTTAAGGTGAGCCATTTATTTCTTTACTTCGCCGACATTTCTATTTATGAAATACCAGCTATAAAACACGCATTAAGAAAAATATTTTGTTGAAGGGATCTTTGAAACCACGGTCTTCTATCTGTAGAATCAATGCTCTAACTCATTGTTAATTACTCGGTAATTTTTCTTAACTACAAAGGTATTATTGTTTATATTTTTCATTGGAAATATGCATGTGTCAGTAAAAATAATGTTTTGAAAAAAAAGAATAAATAAACGCTTGTAGAAAAAGTTTTAATATCTGCCAAATTGCTAACTATTGGAAATAAAATTAAATTCAATAAATATATCATGTTATACACAACGTTAAAAACACCAGTACATTTGTAATGCTTTTTTTTTCTTTAACTACCAATGATATATATTGTTAGTTATTTATTTGACCAATAATATATTCAGTCGAATAAATCATTATTAATAAGCTAGTACGGCCTAAATTATCCTAATTTAATAGAACACAATTTTTCTATTACATTTCTTTTCCGACGATCCGTTAAATGTACGTTGACTTTCTCAAGGGATACGAATTAGCTTAATTTAAAGTAGAACTGATGAACTTATTTAAAACATTATTTATTTTTCCTTTGATCAAAAGTATGAATTGCACAAAATAGGCATCATTTCTTTTGAAATAAATGTACGATTTTAGGATTCGTCCACGATAGTATATTACCTTTTCTGGAGGTAATATTTTGTAAACAGCATACCCTGTCACATGGTTCTAATTATGAATATTCATATAATCACATATATACATACATATCTGTAGCAATTTTAACATCCTCATTTGCATATTAACACGTGCTTTACTTTGTCAACTTTATGCGTAAATATGAGCCTTTTTATTTCTGCCCCTATACTCTTCGTATAAAACAATGATGATTTCAACAACAATACGGTTATTAATGTAGAGTGCAGGGGAGAGTATAGGCAACAATTTCATAATTTTATATACAAATGTGGCTTTTAACGTTTATTTAAAAATTGCAAATTTGCATAAAAATATATATGTGTGTAAAAGAATGTTTTCAATTTAGATTAGTTTCCACACTTATGCAGGTATTTATTCATATTTTAATACCAACAGTCGCAATATTTATTTATTTTACAAAACAGTAGAATAATAAAACGCATAGGGACAAACGTAAGGCAAAAGCTTATTAAGTTGGGGGTGGCCACAGTATTTACAAAACCACTTTTCCATTTGTAGTTGTAGAAAATAAGAGCAGAATTGCAGGAAAACAAAACCAGCCAACATCAGCAAGAGAAACAACCATATAAATAGCCACATGAAAAAAACATACTTGTTTAAATAAATTGTTGCCATTTTTTGTAAATAAGGATTTTTTTCAAATACTTTAACAAACACATTTTGTAATTTTTTACTCATTACTTCGTACTCGTACATTTTTAATGATTAATTTTATAGGTTCCCCTTTAATTGTAACCGACTATCGCGTTACTCATAATTGCTCCATGTTTTCATGAGTTGGCAACCCTATGATATAGCAGCAACATCTGTGCATAACATTGGCATTACATAAATTTTAAAAAATATGTTCTCCATCCCTTTCAGTTTCTAAACCACCATCCGTGCAGCCTTGCGATTGTGTGACCACAATACAAAAATTAAAATGAAATGAATTTTACTAATTAGTAGTAAACATATGTTTTGTAGGTGTATAGGTGCAGTTTGTCAAAATGTGCATGCATGTAGAAAAAGTGGGAGTATTAGTGGGAGCCATTTATTAAATATTAAAGGAAAAGGTGTTTATGGTTTGACTTTTATTAATTTGTATGACAACTGGCAACAAATCGCTTACACAGCTGGTATATGTTTTTCCAATATATAATATTTAATTTTTATAGTAATTATATTTAAATTCCTATAATTATTTATATTAACTTTAGGGGCAAAAAAATAACATGCATGTGAAAAAAAAATAATAAATTGTCTACACCCAGCCACAAGTTAGAGCCACGGAAAAAATTTAATATAATTTTAATGTAATTGTCGCTATAATATTCTGTATGAGTAATACTCAGGCAATTAACGCCTACTTTGGAAAAGTTATAGATAGTTTTGAGAAGAAACCGGTGGTGATGTGATAATGTAATGCTTAATTCTTACATAACATATTGATAATTTTTAAAGCAGAAAAATTTGCCTGCACTAAAGAGCATAAGAAAAATTTTTGATGTCTAATTAATTTTCGTAATTTGTTAAAATTTTTCATTTTAAAATAGGCTAATGATCGATAACATACTGCCAGTTAATATACGAGTGATAGTCACTAAGAAAAAAACTAAATCAAGGACATAATTGTAAATCACACTGACAAACACTAGCAGAACGGAACAACATGGTGTTATCGAAGGGTAATACTGCATCACCTTTAGCGTTCGTCGTGTTTTGTTCACTGTGTATGATAAGCAGCAAATGTAAATTAGTAGCTTTATATTTTTCTTTTATTAATTGAATACCAGAAATTATTCTTTTTAATTTTTTCCCATAATGTAGCTCCAAATTTACCATCTATTTATGTCCTTCGTATTTCTTGACTATAACTCATGTAGAATATTTTTTGTGCTTAATATTCCACCGATTGACTTTCATCGATAAATAAAGGGATGTTTCAGAAATAATTTTATTGCTAGACCAACTTAGTTTAATTTTTGAACAAAAAAAAAATTTTGGCAAAAAGTTAATTTTCTTTGTAACAACATATCGTCGCCGGTACTGTTGCGCTTAAATACATGAATTCACCAGTATCACATACCATATCACTCCTTGGTTAGTGAAGAGGATGGCCAGCCTTACTATAATCGAGCTATTGAGCACAAAAACTAAAAATTTTTATAAAAATTTTACTATTTTTCCCAAAATTTTTAACATATTCAGACAAATATTTTTACTAAAACGAAAACACTTTGAAATTGATTTAGCTAGTTCCTGTGTGCATTTCACTTTTTGCTAAGGCAGATCTTCAGGGAACCTTTACCCTAACTAAAATGTGAAAACTACCTTGAAAAGATCGAGTGCTGCAAAAAATCTAGGGCGGTTATTTATGTGGAATAAACTCCCTGCAGAGGTCTGTCCTGTCACTTTGCACGTGACAGAAATTTCAAATCCAATATCCATAAATACTACTCCCTCTATCCTTCTTCCCTTAACCTAATTTCCTAGTTCCAGCATAAGGCATCCCAAGTGTAGGAATCATCCACTGAGTGCTGGTCCCAGATAAAAAAAAAAAACTAAAGAATTATTACCCTGATGGCACCCGGTCATAAATAATTGTATGGCAACACTCTATAGATTGTATAGCGGTTGTTGTATTACATTTATTTGAAAACGGTTAATAGGATTATAGAGTTTTTATTTCAGCTCTGATATCGCTCAAACTTCTCATTTATTTAAATGAAGGTTTAATATTAACTGAGAACACATGCTTTGTTTTTTGTTCTACTTTACCAAACTGTGTTGGTTTGAATCCTCAAGTATTCGGTAAAGTGAATTATATTGATACGAACCCATGGCCGTTATTGTTTTATTGGGTGCCTCCGTAGTCTAGTGCTTGAGCATTAGTCTTATCAATATGGAGGTGCGGGTTCGATTCCCGCTTAGACCCTGGGCATTTCTACAGACAAGCTTAGTGTCTTCGTAGAGTTTGTATCGTCTTAAAAAAAAAAAAGTATATTGATTGTTGAAAATACAAAAAATACAAACATATGTATGCAGTGCCTTATTTCGAAACTCAGTTTATGCAATTAGTTAAAATTTTTCAATTTTAAATGGGCTGAAGATCGATCACATAGTGGAAGTCAAAATTATATGTTACAGTTAGGTTAGCAGGTTAGGCAGGCAGGTTAGCTGTATGTGAAGGTAAAGTCAGTTCCCACACCACTTGGGTCCAATTTATTTTGTGATACCTATTGTGAAAAAACGTTCACGTGTTGTAGTAATAGAGACCAGAGCCTTGCTAGGAATCGAACATAGAACGCACAACTGATAAACTATTCTATAAACTACTGGTACACCCACATTGGATAGTTACTAAGGAAACAAACTAAAACAAAGACAACATTTAATTTTCATTTAAATATATTGTGGGTTATAACACAGTTGTTGTTGGCGCTATAAAATCTGTGCCAGCTTCCTTGAAATACACCTTTTATTAACACTTAAACACATTATAAGTCTTGAAATTAAATTGGATGACAATTATACTTTGCAAAATATATAAAATTTTTTATTACAGAGAACAGTTTTTTAATCCCAAAACATCTTGAATAGAAAAATATCCTATCCTAGAGCTCTGACTGCTGAATGCTCTTGCAGAAGTTCAATTGGCTGCAACTGAGAGGCCGATACTTTTTTATGATGTAGTGGTGTTGTGGAAAGCATTAGAGAAAGCCTTCAACTAAGAGAGCACTGGAAAAGGCTTTTGAAGAGCTGGCGTTCTTGTGGCGGATATTTTCCTCTTAATTCGGCAAACAAGTTGAATTCTCTTGGAACTGAACATGTTGTTTTTAAAAGGATTTGGATTGATCAATGAGACAGCGGTACATTTAAACAATCTGGTCAAGTTTCGACTGCTCGCAGAATATCACAAAATGGCCGCAATGGCAGATGCAAATGAACCAGCTATGTGGAGAGACTGTCCTTGTAACTTAACATATCTCACAATAAATTCCACAACTAAAAAAAAAATTTCCATTAAAAATTGTACAGATTCAAATATTCATCATTGCTTTAGTAAAATATAATAAAATCTTTTTAAATTTGCAAGAGAAACATCACAATGGAATAAAATATAAAAATATGTGTTCATTAAGGATGGTCAGTGCAGACAATAAGAAAAACTTTTAAACCAATAAAGTTTTTTTTGTGGCTATTTTCGGCAATTTGCGCCATAGACCACCATCAAAACAATTTTGAAAATTTCTGGTAGCAGTATTTTTGTTTTGAAGTTTTGTTGTTGCATTAACATGTGCAACATAAGTTTCGTAATAGTTTCGTGCGGTAGTGTCAACAGCAATTGCTAAAATGTTCCAAGTTGTTGTGCTGCTTTATTTTTCACATTTTAAGAAACGAATCTATTTTACACCAACGAAATGGTATAAAAAGTTAAAAGAGAAGCAAAACAAGCAATACAACCATTTTTATTGTACATATAACGGAATTGACCTAGTACAGGGTGGCACAAAAGGCGCTATATGGTTTGAATGGTTTATATCTTTTTTATTTATGCGATTATTATAATTTTTTTTTTTTAATACAATATATTATTGGGGAATATTTTGCAATTAACTTTGAAAAATCATATCCTGTAAGTGATGTCCATTTTCTGCTTCGCACATACGTATTCTTTTTAGCATATTTTTTCCACAACTTTTCGCCAAATTTCGGGTGTAATGGCTATGATTTAATTTCGAATGTTTCATAATTAATTCCCCAAGTCTTCTTCACAAAATGCTGACAAAAAAAACAAAGAAAATATAATAATTAAAAATGTTATAAAGAATTCAAACCATATAGCTGATTTTGTGGCACCCTGTACTTTACACGCAGATAAACAAAACGCTGCATTATTTGTGTATAAGAAGTTTATAAAATTAAATCAGTTTGAGGGTATAATCAGCCGGAGAAAAACGTTTAGTTGCATATAAAAACTAAATGCGCTGTTGTGCTACACACGATGTGTACAAAATTATATGGAGAAATCAATTGTTATTTACGTTTCAAATTTCAATGTCTCTTTTTATTGATAACAGAAGTTTCTATTTTACATTTTTGGTATTATTTAGCATAAAGGCGAGTAGCGAGCCATAAATCTAGTTTTATTATTGTCGTTATTTATTGTAATTACTTTGGTTTGTTCAATAAAAAATAAAACACTGTGCCCTGTGCTCTTAGTTGTTAGCTCCTGTTATAAATATTTACTTTATCCTAATTGTCCTTGATGATCAGCAATAAATTCAATATTAATTCCCTAGTCGAGTTAAGGGCTTATAATAAAATAACAGAAGTATAAAATAAATATTTTTCCACGTTTAGGTAGACAGTTCCAAGCATTGGTACAGAATTCCGCTTTGTGTTTCGGAGAATAAAACCCGTTTATAATTTGTAATAACAGTTGCTACCATTGTAAAATCAAACATCTTTTTTGATTCAAATATAAAAATATATAATCATGTGTACATTTGCCTTTCACTCAAGCTAAAGAAACTACTGTTTTCAAAAACAAAAACTGAAGAAATTGCTTGCTATTATTGATCTTGGTATTTTACTGATTGTAAACAAAGCAAATGACGTTCTTCCGATTATGAAATGCTGGTCGGAACAGTTTTCTAACCCATATATCACCTCAGAGGTTACATATGGTTCTGGTTCTCCCTATCGTTGAATTCATAATTGTACACATTGAAATTCAAATAGTGATTGTCAAAATGCCGAAAAATTATTTACAATTATTGCTAATAAACAGTATATGTATATTGTACACTATAAAATAAATGTGATTTATAATTTATACAGTATTATTGTGTCAAACCTCTTTGAAAACGAATACTTAACTAATAAAGTACAGAAAATTATACGATTGTATTAAACACACAAACCATTTAATTACTGGGTACAATTAAAAAAAATCTGTCTGTTTAAAGAAGACAAAAAAAGCAAATTTGAGGTATTGAAACCAGTCAATCATAATTTACGCAATTTGGGTTTAAGGATGTGGACAATGTTCGCTCGTAAAAATTTAAACTTTACATAACAATCAGCACTAAGTTATTTCTTTGTAACAAATGTCAATTACAATTAAATTAAATAAAAAAAAAAATAAAAAAAAATTACAAAAAAAAAAAAAAAAATTACAAAATTTAGTATTTTTTCGTAATCCGAAAGTTAAATTGTGAATACTAAAACAAAACACGATAAGTATTTGTGCATTTATGTGTACCTTTTACAAAATTTTAGTTTAGATTATTGTAAAAATTTAATAAATGTTGTAGTAAATAAATAAGATAATGTTTATATCATATGAAAAGAAATCATAAGAAATTTTCTATCGATATGTAAGGGCGTCAATATTTTGGTGTTAGTTATTTTTGCGAGAATTTTTAATCAAGTTTTATGAAATTATATTTACCATGAGAATATTATTATGAGAAAAGCACTAAGAAAAACAACATTTTATTTGTTGTGTTGCTTTTAAAAATGTTTCTCTAAAAAAAGTATTGATTTTAGCGTTTGTGTTCGATATGAAAATACTTACACTTACGTTTTAGTTTGAGTAGAATTTCTAGATATTATTCACACAGATATAAATTAGATAAATACCAATAAATGTTCCATCATTTATATTTTAACGAATGACGACTACATTATAAATTGATAACCACACTTTTTATGGTGTGCTTCTACATATTACTCAGTCGCACTGTATTCCGCAAATATACTGCTCTTGGAAGTATGCAACAGTTTTTGTGTATGTTTATCGATACGTACCCTGTTGAAGACTATTTTTTTTTTTTTTGATATCCCATATTTAATATTTGTGGACCGTGGGCATAAAATCTTTTGGACACCAATTTCTCTCTTTAGTGTATGTTACAGTATGTATGTATGGCTGCTGCTATGAATGTAGGCAATATATGTGTGAATGAAATAAAGTGAATGAATTTGTAGTACTATATAATTTTATTTATTTAAATATATGTGTTCGCGTTTATGATGGCTTATAATGATTATTCAATTAATTTGTTTCTTGAGTGAGGAATAAAGCCAGTTGATAGTTTGATGTATAGAAGAGAAGTAAGTATTCTAGATTTTGATATAAAAGTGTTAAGACTTGTTTTTTTAACATTGATAGTAATTATTTATCTATGTTTGTTATATGGTTTAGCTGATCTATTTGCAAATTTCTGAGTACAAAATGTTCAGTACATCTTTAACCAAATTCTTGAAAAAAGGTAAGAAATTTCACATGTTTATACAAGAACTCCCAAAAAATATTTGAGAATTACTGAATATACAAACAAAATTAAAAAAATAGCTTCTCTAAAAATTTTTTTTATATACTACACACATTTTGTTATTCGATTTAAATATATTTAATTTTTCTAATCCTTTCTTACAATTAGACTTAGGAGTAGTCCGCAACTAACTCAAATGTATGAAGAGAACATAGTCTATTTAACATTACGATGTCTTCGGGTTAAACTAATCCATAAAACTACTCCATGGAGCACCTCAGAGAGTACTTTTAATGCGAAGGTGTAAACGAACTTACGATGAAAGGCACAAACACTTATAGAATAAGTAAAAGCTGTTTATTCAGCTATTAATACCACGTAGTCCAATATTATCTGCAACCGACTGACCACAGCATACGGAAGTAATATCGGCAGCAAATAACTAACAACAATTTCTCGAATAAAACATTCAAGAACGCCTCTTGCTTTTGCGAGTGAAACTAAAAAAAAGCTCAGTTTGCAGCAGCAAATGTCTGCTTCGATATGTGTCTATCAATATTTAAAACGAACAACCTTAACTTTATCAAAAAAATATTTATTGTAATGAGACGACTTTATTCTCTCCAAACATTCGTTTTTAAAACTTTTAAATTTTGTGCGTAATTTTTTTTCCAAATAAAAAAGTTTACTCAAAATTATGTTCACTTGTGTATGTTTTATATTTTTTGACATTTATAGAAAAAGTTTATTTTGCCACTTCTTTTCAATGCTGAATGTTGGCTTTCGATTCTCAGGTGAAGGGATTATGCGCTAATGCCGTAACACTCAATTACAATTATTTGAAATAAATTTCAGTGTTAATGAATGCTTGTGGCACATATGGTACAATATTTTATTTAATTTTAAATTGAAACAATTTCAAAATTCAATTTGTTATAAATTCTAATTTTGATACTAAAAGAATGATGAATGATGAATGAATGATTTTTTTTAATGTTAGATTAATTGCTATTTTGGCATTTAGCTTGCCTTCTTAATAAAATAAAAATTGATTTATAATAATTATATCGAATTTTTATCGGATATAAGTTATAACTGTTATAACTATTTTAAGTTTTTTGATGTTTGGTCTAGATTTCGATTAATGACGCCCTTTTGTCTTCAATATGTTTGAAGGCTTCGCATAGTGACTCAATTATTTTTGTAAACGACCTTAATATGGATATCAAATGGAAGTTTTTGGGAACGAAAAAAGTATTAAGTATTTGTTATGTACAGTAACAATGTTACGAAATTTTTTTACAGTTTTACTATGACGGGTGTGACCGAAAATTTTTATATTTTAATTAATCCCCAAAATTCTCAATATAAAATATAAAAAGTTATAACTTTTACAAAAAGTAAACAGGAGTATAGTCTTTTTAGCGAAAACAGAGTTAATTCTAAGGCAAATTTAAAATTAGTTGAGTTGCTTCTAAATAAAACTAAAATGAATTTACAAATTCGTTTTATAATAAATTTTTATAGTAAAAGAGTCATTTATAAATGTCCAGTAGAGCAACCACACCATTTGTGCAACTTTTTCCACCACACCATTAGCGGTTAATAATATCTAATAAAATGTAGTGAAGTTGTGAATTAATATGTCCATCGTTTTATTAATTTACCAACAATTTTTCAGCATATCCACCCAGGTATACTTTAATTTTTTTATAATATAGATATATTTGTTATGATATTGATACACATGAATATGCATAGATATAAATAGTATTTGCTTATTTGACATTAATGCAGTTAACAAAATGTAGTATGTTTAGATTCATGAAGCACCTTTCAATTGATTTTTTTTATAAGCCAATAATAAAAAGACTATTTGAACAGTACAGCATTTCATATGAGTTTCTTAAACGCATAGCTTTTCGTTACTCTTATCTGGTTGAAAATATAAAACAAAAGCAAAAAGTTAATAACAAACGCGACTGGGGAACTAATTTAGAACTTGAGAAAAGTTTTTATACTTTATTCCAAATTTGTTAGTAGATTGGCCAAAAAGTTTCTCCACATATATTCACTTTAGTTTTGGGAAAAAAGTGATATTTGAAACAATGCCATGTTTTGGTATGGCCATAAAAATACTGACTTATAAACTGATTTGTTAGATAAAACCGACAGACAGGCAGAATTTCCATAGTAAACAGAAGACAGCCAGTGTGGAACAATTTTATAAAATTGTAAAATGCAGACAGTAATATCAGCTTGATTTCAACAGAGTTATATTAATTTAAAACTTTTATCTAGTGGAAAAATAGAAAAGAAAATTTTTTTAGAAAGTTTTGGAAAGTATGCAGTTAAGGGAAATTGAATAAAATTATTTGACGTTGGTGACAAGTTGCATATTTGAAGTTTGGGGTAGAATTTTAATACGTTAGATATCAGTAAAAAATTATAACTTTGTTATGAGCATAATTATAATTAAACTGAAATTGAAAAATTAATTTAATAGAATCAAATAATTGTTAATTAAAAAAATAAAATTAAGTTATTGTAATGAAATGGTGTTTTCTTCTTTGAATGATTTCAAATAGAGAACCCACATTGGAAGAAAAATTCGTTTTTGTTTAAAATTATTTACAAATTAATGATTTCTAATATATTCTTAAAATATAATTGATTCTAAAAAGATTTCAAAGCTTCAGATTTCTATGCATATTTCTTACATAATATTTTGGTAAATCACGAGCCAAATTACGGCATTCTATTCGAATCGATTCTAAACTAAATTCTATAAAAAATTATAGGTTTCAAATGGTTGTTCTATTCTCCAACTATTTGTCAATGAGATTTCCAATAATCTTTGATTAAGTTTGTTTCCTTGTACATAGTTTCATATGTATTTTTATTACCTGTAAATTATCAAGAATTAACTAATTTAAAAGCTGTTATTATTATTGGGACAGCAAGCACCGCGACCAAGAAGATCTATTGTGCAAAATTAAAAAGTTTAAAAATTTTAATTTATCGGAATTGTATTCGATATCGTATGCCGAAATTTGCGTTTAGAAATATTATTCTTATTTTGACTGTGGCGGTTGAGATGCTATTAATAATTTGTAGAATGTACTAGAGCTCACGTTCTGTTTAAATGGTATAATTTTGTTATTACAATCTCTTATTTAACATTTTTCAATAAATTGGCATAGAATTTTAAAATTATTACTCTCTAAAACTATCTGTGGAAAGCTGCGCAGTAAAATTAATGGCACATTTTTAACATTGATGTTGAAGTAAAAAATGTCGCTTGACTTTGAGAAACTTATTAATTATTTCTAATTATTTCGCATGAAATTAAAATTCTTATACGTGGTTAAATTTCATGGTATGAAATGATATGGATGTCAACTTTTGTTGAAAAAGAAAGTATAAATAAAAACAAAAATGGTAATGAAAATTCGATAACGATACTACAAATGTGTCGGTTCACAAGTATATTATTAATATTAGTGTATGAAGCACCGCAATCAAGAAAATCTATAGCGCATTATAATGCATCTAAAGAATCCAAACACTATTTGTGGCCTGGTGTTCCACATTTTGTGTGAAGGCACCATAATTTCACTCAGATGGCGGAACCTCTGTCTGCCGAGAGCATGGCAATCGCAAAGAACGTGTTTAGAGCTTTCAGTGTCACTTTCACAAAATCCACAGATATTGGTCCCTGAGAGATAAATTATGTTCAGGTGTTCGGCTCGCTCTATTTCAGATTGACGCTGGCAGGCACAATCATGCCAGTGAGCAGCGAATTTCCTTTCCTCTCAGTTTCTAAGCATTTTATTTCTGAGAATTTTTTTAAACCTACAAAATGGCTCGGGGACAATTAGCCACAAATTTTCTCCTCGATTTGCACATCTAGTTCCAGCACAATGCATCGCATGTGTAGGGGTCATCCCCTGAGTGCTGGTCCAATATAGAAAAAAAAATACACGTCTTCTCTTTTAAACGCTAAACCATATGACTGAGCTTGTGAATAGAGCAAATATGTTAAGCCATTCCAAAGTAATAAACGCCTTTGTAGTAAAATTAATTTCAATATTATTTGTGTTAGACAATTTTCTCCTTTGAATAAAATAAGCGAGTAATATATTTCAGTATTTCTGAAAAGTAAGTAAAATTATGCTCCCCATTAAAAGCTTTCTTTTATATAGAAAACTTGTTGGAAGTTTACTCCATGAAATTGATATAAATATTTAAACGTAAAAGCTCAAGTCTGCAGGTCATTTAAAAAACGCACGTACATTCACATAAATTTTCATTTTATTTTTATCTGCTTCTTGTTCCACAGTTTTTTTACGTCGATAATGTGGGATTAACGAAAATAAAAAAAAAAAAAGAAAATAAAATAAAAATTAAAATTTGGAATTTTAAACCTCAATTAAGCGAACCCAGCACTTGGTGGTCTTTGAAGTATTTTCGTTTTTTTGCGTGTAAGTATTTGTGTGTGAAATAAAAAAAAGAGTATAATAATTATGTGTTAGTTGTACATTTGGTGTATAATTAGAAAGTGAATTGCCCGAAGGTATTTGGTTTATTTTATGTTGGCTTTTTCACTTGCTTGCATTTTTTGCTGCGAAAAGAGAGAAATTTTTAAATAAATCTCTATTGTACCTCAATAATATTTGTTTATTTTTCAAATATACATAATTTCTAAATGAATTAGTCTGAAATCATAATGGGGAAGAATGCAAAAAATATAACACCTCATTTACCTTTTTATAATTTAATTACTGCCATATTCCTTACAACTTTTTAGTTTATCAAATATTTAATAGAAAAATTTCCATAAAAATTATATTTTATTATTTTTATAAATCCAAAATTTTCTGAGAATATGATAGTAAGTATTTAATTATTAAAAGTGAAAGTTAAAGAGTTTTCATTTACTTTTTTTTTGCAATATATATCAATCTACGCAGAGGAGGAGGAGGGAATTTTTTAGTGGCAACACCACTCGACACAGAAGACGACGGTCTCTGTAAGTGCGAAGGCATTTTCAACCCTACCTCACACGCCAAAAAAAAAAAAAAAAAAAAAAAAACATTGAAATCATGTTGAATCAGCATTGAAATCATGTTGAATCAACATTGAAATCATGTTGAATCAACATGAAATCATATTGAATCAACATTGAAATCATGTTGAATCAACATTGAAATCATGTTAAATCGACATGACATCATGTTGAATCAACATGACATGATGTTGAATCAACATTGGAATCATGTTGAATCAACATTGAAATCATGTTGAATCAACATTGAAATCATGTTAAATCAACATGACATCATGTTGAATCAACATGACATGATGCACCTTTAGATATATATTTCCCCTAAGATCATTTCTGCATTCCCAGCTCATAAAATTTCAAATTTTGAGTTACTACGGTATTTCACCAAAGGCTCGATATGTATGTATTTAAACACTGTACATTCAAAAGAAATAAAATTTATGTGTAATATGAATTGCACATTTTCATTAAAAAACTGGTGTGCTCCGCCTGGCAATTGATTTTAAATTTATTTAAAAAGATGTATTAAACAATAATACGGACTGCAAAACATAAATGTTTAATAACTTTGCTCCTTCTGCTGTATAGTAAAAAAAAGCATTAGTTGTACACTTTCCATATTAAGCTAAGCTTACGAATTTATTTATTTAAATTTTTTCTTACAAAACTTTGCTACATCACTTACTTTTTTACAATTTCATATTAAAACATACTGCGCATTTGCAATGCTTTCCTGCATTTCATTCGGTTTTTTTTAGTTTTATTTTAAAATTGTCATGATTCTTCATTGGTTTACTGGGGAACGAAAGATTTTTTTCAAATTTAATTTTAATATAAAACTTTATTTATTTATTTTAAATTTTATTTATTATTAATATTAACTGCTAATAAAACACCCAGTAAAATGGCATATTTTGTTTTAGCTTTTTACAGATTTAATCTTAAAAACTAGTTTTTCTTAAAGCATAAATCATTTCTAATGACTCATGTACTCCTATACCGAACGTTTTGTAGATTTCTTTAAGCTAACAAAAATATTTCAATATTAAGTTTGTTAAATATTGAAATATTAGCAATATATTTGCATAATATTACATTTGAAAAGTATTTAACATTTAAATTAACACTGCAAGCTTAAGGAAGCTACCTGATAAATAATAAATGGTGTTGATGCCGGTCAGTGTGACCGCGGACTTGTAGGATTTTTCCTTAACATTTTATTTTACATTCTGTTAGAGAAAACATTTGATTTCAAATCATTCTCAATTAAATGTTTTGAAATTTTCTGTATTACGCAACTATTCATTATAATATATTTACATATCAGTTGTTTATTCATTCGTAGCATTCCTTCCATACAGATCACAATCAAATGTCAATTGTTCATTCTAAATCAATGCTGGAAACCGCTTCCAATTACTATAGTCAGTTCAATTTACTTTAAGCCAACTCAAGGCTCACATTTTTATTTTATAGTTTGTTTATTAAAACATATATCATAAATTTTATATTAATTGTGTAATATTACACACACACTTGCACACAGCCACTCATGTTAAGTTATGTAATTTAAAGTTAAACATTTCATGACAAGTCGCATACGAGCAAATATTATTTAGATTATTCTCGGCACTTGATTTCTGACGTCTGTACGTGTGTGTGTGTGTGTGTGTGTGTATGTGTGTATATGAAGCCATAAATATGTTGTGTTATATACTAAAGGAATATTTACTCGACACGTATTTGTGAGTTCCTCTATCTTTTAGTTCTTTGCTTTTTCACTAGACAATTCAGAAATTTTAATATAACGATTATTAATTTTTGTTTAGGTAAGATTAGCAGGCTGCCAATTCCAAACCACACCGAATCCCGTTATGTAGAAACTTATCGTCCTACGCTGCATTCCGATATCACAGCAAGCCACTTTTGTATGAAAGATTCAATCTCCTAACGTGCAGACCAATGTGATAATTACCCTTCAGAACCATCACAATCGTGTGAAGTCGACCCCTCAGCAGCGTGCAGTGCGGTCTCAACCGATCTGGGTACGCATGTTGAGAGCCCGATATACAAACACGTCTGATTGTCATCCCGATGTGATGCTCATCTCCATCGGTTTTAGAATGAACGAAGACATACTAATCGATCTGAAATCCTTCGGTGTGGTGTGCGAGGTCCCCGTTTTGAGAATGAACACTACCAAACACTACCCCAAAAATCCGCATCGGCAGCTTACTGTATGTAATTGACTCCAATTTTATTATGTTCTCATTGTGATACCTGTTGTGAAAAAACTCTCACTTTTTGTATTGAAATAGACCAAAGTCTCCGCTAGGAATCAAAACTAGAACCCCATACTGATAAACTAGCGCACTACTGACTCGATTACTATTACGTGTACATGCTTTATAATTAAAAAAAATTTTTTAATACTGTCTACCGAAAAACATAGAACGTGTAAATATATCATAGGTGTTCTATCCATATGTTCATTGTTACTTTAATGTGTTAAAGTTTAAAATGTGATTTGCAATATTTTTTCTATCTTTGTATGTTTCAAATTATTCTCTTGTTCTTCTTGCTGGTTGTGCTGCCAACATTTCATGTCATATTTGCTTTCTAATTTCAATGTTGGTTGATTTGAGTTTTTATTATGTTGGGCACTTCTCTTCCACCTGCATTTAATAACTTTAGGTGCTTTTTATTTAACGTAGTTTTATTTTATTTTGTTACTTTTCTGTTTCTGACATTTGCTTTATTATGTTTCATTTTTGGATTCTTTATTTAGTTGTTATTAACAACATTTATTTCACATATTTACTTGCTAGTCGTAAATAGAATACGTGCAGTTTAGTGATGTATACACATTTTTATCATTTACTGACACTTGAGTTATAAAGTAAAGTTTGATTCTATAGTAAATCACATAAATGGCAATCAATATAAAATGTGCAGTAATCAGGTTAAATTGAAAAATAGTTGTAAAAAATAAGGATAAATTTATAGTGGGCATTAAAGTAAAGGTTTTTCGAAATGTATATATGAGCGAACCAGTACTTTGAATCTCCAATATTTAAAATTGCACAGAAGAAAAATATTTCAAAATTATCTTCGGAATAGTAATCTGCGGTAAACTGATGTGACCGTGAAATACTTCGTCCAATTTGGTTAAACGCCCACAGACTCGATTTAAGCGAAAAATTTTAAGAAATTGCAAATAATTGAAAATGAAATGACTCCCAAAAAAATTGCACGTTGACTTCAAAACGAAAAATTTTTTGGGGTTCACCCCAGTTTCAGACTTATAAAAAACATTTTGCATTTCTCTGATGTGCATTTGTGTTTCTTTTGTGTCAGCTGTTGTCGGAAGGATTCAGTGGCGAAGGCATAATCACTGGTCACTGAACAGTAACGGTTTCAGCTGTACCCAATCCATACGCACATGAGAACGCCCTCCTTCGTCGGTATTGTGTAGCATGAGCGAAGTAAAATAATAGCTAAAAATGACTACTAAAAACGAACCTTCAAAATTTAATACGTTGTTATAAAAACAAATAACGTACTAAAATGCAGTGTTGTAAGATAGTGAAGCTTCACTTCCTATCATTTCTCCTACTATCCCTTTCCAGCACAATGCACCGCATCAAGATAAAAAAAAATAACTCCCAAAGCAAATGAAATAAGACATAAAAACAAAATAAAATTAAATAACTCGCATATGAAATTCTTTTGGGATTTATTTTATTAGGGAGTAACTCCATTTCGAAATATATTCCAGGTATAAAAATGATATAATTCCCAAAAATATGAAATAAATTGCATTATTTCATAATGAATTAACTACTAACTATTTGGACGAAAAATTTTTAGAACTTTTGTAATTTTTTCCTTGGACTTATTTCGCCCGGGAGTTGCTGCACCCTGCCCTGTGCCCCTAACGTTATACGTTGTAGTTTATTCATGTTATGAAAATGTCTCTAGGAATTAAATCCGCACATCCGGTAAAGTAAGACGCAGACAAAAATCATTACTTCGAAATATGCTACTGTGATTTTAGTGGTGTTAACGTTATCGTCAGCAGAATTGCTTTCAGAGATGTTTCGAAAATATTAGTTGTGTACTAATGAACTGTTCAGATTGCCATTCGGTACTGACCAATGTAAATAAACTTTTGTAAAGCATGGTCCATGCGCTTGCATGTTGAAAATTTACAACAGCAGTCATTGACAATTGCTCTTTGGTTTTAAAATTTACTGAAATCTGAATTGTGTGTAATTGAATCTTAGTGACATCAATTTCAAGGCAAAGAAAAACTCTTTTAATTTTTCCAAACTTCGTCTCGCGCTGGAAATACTACAAAATTAATTAAATTGAAGTAAAAATGAATTTACTTTGAAATTAAATATTTCAATAATAATTAACAGTCGTTATACTCGTTAATTCACATGTGAAAAAAGATTTAATATTTGACTTCGTAATTTGCTGGAAATGCTTTTACTAAACAGCACTCCAGCATTTCATCCCTATTCTTTTACCTTTATAAAAAACAAAGAAGAACCATATTTAATAAAATCGCTTTCAAATGACTTTCTACTCGTACATAATAAACTTTCAAGCACACCATCAGCAAATTTATAATAAAAAAAAAAAACATAACCTGCAAACCATTCATAATTTAGAATACACATATAATCTATCAAACAATAATGTGAAATTCATAATAGTATTTTATCTTTATTACCACATTCCTTGTAGTACTTTTGCATGTACGTGTCCTTTTTGCTCCCATACAATTCATTGCGAAGCGAATAAATATGTTTGATAATAAACGTGAGCACAGGTATGAGATTCATGCATACAATCACAAATTCACAGAACTTAGGAACTGGAGGTTGCATACTTACACGTACTTGTCTATATGAACAAACGTATTTCTATAGAGAATTTCTGGTCGTCATATATACATGATTAATAATGGCTATAAATTTCATGAAATTTTCTATAAATTTTGCACATCAAAATATTTTTGGGAAAAGGTCATTATTATACAATTATTTATGATCGTATAAACTGAAACAAAAGACACAGATGGAGAAATTAGAATACGTGGAATATGAATGTAAGTGTGCAATTGCTAGTAAAAGGACATTAACGCACAAGCACACATACACAAGCATCCACATCAATATTTTAGACAAATTATTCATGCTGTTTGACTGACATCTATGAAATATTCGTTTTATTTTATTTAAATAAATTACTGTCATTCAATAACATGATTACGGAAAATTGAGTAGTTTCATTTTTGGGCGACACTTGACAAACTGATTTCAATATGTCCAACCTTGAAATGTAAATTTAAAAATGATTTAGAAGACAAGAGGCAAGATGGTTTTTTTTGAACGTAATTAATTCTTCTATATATTATAGTATTTTATTTTTCTTATAATGAATTTGAATTATGTGTTTTTGTTTTGGTTCTTCTGCTTTCACACGTTTTTATAAATACGAAAATATGACTTCTCTATTGATTAGCTATTTTATAAAACAACTAAAATGTAAACAAAACGCCGAAAAATTTGGAAATAATTGCAGGTATTTCAAAAAAAATAAATAAAAAACTTTGCGTGAAGTGAAACTTTATTCTGAAGAAATTGTCAAGTATTAATGTTTGGTGGTTCAATAGTTGCAGTTATGATAGAAAATAGAAAAACATGGCAATGCCATTTCTTCTTTATTTTCACATTTTTTCTTGTTGATTTTGTAAACTTTAAAAAATATGTAAAGTTCGCTATTAAAACCGATTTTGCATATTTCTGCAGAAAGAACGTAAGATTTTGCTTAAAATATCATAAGTACTAGATTTCATGCCAATGTAAATGGGCTATAAAATACAATAATATATAAAATGTAGCTCATTTAATCTCGACACCCAGCAGAGTCTCATTTTTGGCTTTTAAGAGGATTGTGAGTTTTATTTCTTTAGATCGAGAATAATAATTCATTTTAATGTGGGAATTAAAGCTTCTATTTACTCGTGAAGTCGAACACGCCTTTTGGTTATTCATATTAGACAAATATTCGATGACTGTCATAGGGTCAGCTAGGCAGGCAACAAATTAAAGTACGACAAAGAGAACATTTCTTTTAATTAATAAATATATCTGCTTATAGAAGCTAGAAAGTTTTACTTCATAATGACATTTTTTTATTCTGTGCAATTAAATTTTTTTTTTTTTTTTTTTGAGGCCAGAATAATTTTACAAAACAATCAAGTTGCATAAAATATTTGCATGTCTTCTAAGAAGAAAACTATAATTTGCTGCAAGTGAATACTTCATTCGTTGACTGTTCCATTTTCAGCAAAGTTTTATACTTTAAGCCCAAGCGAATTACCTAATTGTTTCATTCATGGAAAAATAACAACTGTAACGCCAATTTTATTTCTCAGTTGCTAACAATAAATTTGATTATAATTTTTAATAAAACTTGACTGAAATTTATTAAAATTTTACATAATTGTGATTGAAAAAACCAATAATGTTACCTTTAATAAAGAAAAATATATTTCTATTGCATGCATTACGTGTATGCATAGACATGTACATATGTATGTCAGTGTGTTTGTAAAAGGAAAGCAAAGTTTATTTCTATTTGTAAGTTATATTTGACATGATTGCTTTTTGAATTGTTTTGAAGGTTGGCTGGCATGTTGACGTACATATTGTACGTTTCATTTTATTTAACAGTGTTTATTCAAGTATTTCATTACATACATTTTTATTTGCACGAAATTTAACTTCTACATGATTTTTAAGTTATTTGCACAAAGCGAAATCATTTAATAAGTATTCGTCATATATTAAATTAAAATGGAATTAGAGAGATGAAAATATTCAAAATAACTGGCAAAATTGGCAAAGAAAATAAAATAAAATAAAATAAAATAGAAATATTTATGGTGTTTTACTTTTTTCTGGAATGATTCTGTCATACTATTTATATGTAAATATATACTTTTCGTCATCCTACATTTTATGCTTTTGAAAAAAGGGAAACACGTTTTTTTAGAGTCAAGCGACAAATAATGCCGATAGTGAAAGAATTTGTAGATTTTGAATTACAGAGTCGCCCAAAATGACCGAAGAGGTTTGAGTTCAAACAGCCATTGTGTCTCTTGCTGTGTGCGATGTGTCTCTTTCTTGTTGGTGCCATATTTGCAAATGGTTTTCAACGGTTGACCTAAAAAAACATTGTCCGATATCAAACTCTAGTAGAAAAGCCGACTCCGTGTTCATTTTCAAAAAAATATGGGCCAATTTTCCTTTTCGACGATAGGCCCGTTTTGCCTATTAACTAACCCATTC
Source organism: Dexiosoma caninum (assembly GCA_963924685.1). Classification (NCBI taxonomy): domain Eukaryota; kingdom Metazoa; phylum Arthropoda; class Insecta; order Diptera; family Tachinidae; genus Dexiosoma; species Dexiosoma caninum. Next base: position 93,391,245 of record OZ004725.1, read on the forward strand.
AATTGGAAATGTAATTCGTCGCTCATAATTAAATTATGATTAAAATCATGACTTTCTTCTGAAATAAAGTTAAATGCTTTTGGCACGTTCTTCAATTGTGTTCTGTTCCATTTTAAATTCCCCGAGTCTTCTTTACAAAATACTGAAAACAAGAAAAACAATTGTAATAAAAAAATTTTAAGGATTTCAAACACCTTCGCTCCTTTTGAGCCATCCTGTGTATTATGACAAAATACACTTTAAGTTATTTTTTGTTACAAACAATTGTTTTTTTTTATTTTATTGGTAAACAAAACCGTTGATGAGGGAAATTATTTTGAGTGCAATAAGAAATCAGTTAACCATTAGAAACTTAAATATTTTTTTTTAGTTTTTCTTAGACTGTTGTTAATGTTACTTCACATACATTTATTTCACATCGATTTCACTTAATATATTTTCTTTATATAAAAATTATTTGCTACGTCACTTACCAGATTTTAATGATTCTGCTTACGTCGACGATACGCAATTATTCTATTTCGTATTTAATAAGTTGAACCGCGATCCTGATAATGTGTACACTATGCCATAAAAGTCTACCGATGATAACAAATTCAATATTATGCAGAATTATTGTTCGATTTTCTTATAATTTTTATACAGATCTAGAATTAAATTTTTTTTTTTAATATTTTTTAATTTTATAAATAATATATAATATAATAATTTTTGTATAAAGGCTCTATAAAATAACCTAACCTAACCTAGAATTTCATGAAATAAAAAAAAAACCATATTTAAATGAAACAAAAATTTAACTACTCTGTATAAACCCGTATTAAATGTTCGACAAGTGGGAAAAAAGTAATAATTCCTAAATGCTGATGGATTGTCGGTTAATAACAATTTATTCTAAACGAATAGAATTGGAATTTTTTTTTTTAATAATTTTAACTAAATTTATTATTACCCAGTGAAAAATGTTACAAGTCATTACTTAGGAACTATATTTGCTCCACGCCCGAAATATCAACAACCGTATATTTTTGACTTCGCAGCAAGTCATTAAGAACAACATCCAGAAAATTAATATAAAAGATTTTATTCTAAAAAATTCGCCCATGTTTATTTTTTATTATTTATATATTTATACATATGTATAAAATATTTAGAAAAATTAAATAGATTTAAAATCTAACAATAAAATGTTTGTTGTATCAGGAACATTTTTAAAGAAGCTATTTGGTTTGTTTTGTTTATATATTTCGGAATTTTCAAATATTTTTTGGGAGCTCTTGTATAAACATGTGAAATTTCTTAGCTTTTTCAAGAATTTGGTTGAAGGTCTACTTGAAGATTTTGATATTAGTATCAAATGAAATGCCGCATATAGACCAGCTAAACCATATAACAAAATTTATTATTTATTTAACTGTGACACAAATAAAGTGATAAAAAATGCAATTCAATTCCATTTTTTTCTCTGGATCTGATTATAAAATTAAAAAACCATGATGCGTTACTTCGCATTCAATAAATCAGCATCAAAAGAGATAAATATTTTTTGTCCTTAATCTTGGACCACTGCACAGGGGAAATGCCATGTATTGGAAGATAGATCTTAATTCTTACACAAATCTGCAGTTGCGTGTTAATTATAAAGCAAAGTTACGGCGTCTATAATGATAATTTTCTTAATATAAGGCAGCCATTTTATTTATTATTCTCTTCGGTGAGGTTTTAGTGCTAAAATACCGACGCAAGGAGGTACTGTACCCTACAAAAGTAAAAAAAAACTTTATAATACTCGATAGGGCTGAGTCGAATGCGGGTTATTCTAGTTGCAGAACCAACATTCTAACTACTCAGGTATAAATTATGTTTCTGTATTTTTAATATTTCATAGATGGCATATAGATTTAATTTTCTGATGTAGCATGACACTGTCGACATTAAGCAGTTCCAAATTGCTGACAATGGTTAATAATACTGTATTATTCACAAATAAAAAGCATTTATAAATTTCTAAATAATTTACAAATGGAAGTTCATTAATTTTAATTTTGAATAATTCTAATTATTTTTTAAATATTTTGAAATAAATATTTATATTTTATTTAAATATCTAAAGCTCTCCAATTTATAAATGATATAAAAAATTTCTTTGACAACCATTGAATGTATGAAAATCTGTTTACCGGGATATCAAAAAGTCGCCAACTATTTACTACTCTGCTGTTGACCCTAAACTTAAGGATATTTTCAATTTAAAATGCATGTTATGCCTTCCACTTTGTTGATTTCTGTATACAAACTACTTAAACAGACTACAAGAATGATTTTGAATATTTTTTTTTTCAGCCGCTGTTTTACAATTTAAATTTAGAATGCTGACGCAGTTGTTACAGATGTTTCGTCATGTACAAACATACGTAAACTATTATTATGGCTTCGCAACATTATAAAGCATGGTTTTCTAAACTTCAGTCATCATCGCATATTCATAGTGCATGCACTTATTTTAAAAACATGTACGTGAGTGTATGTGTGCGTGCGAGTGTGCTCATGATACATGTTTGTTCGGTGAATTTTATTGCAACGAAATAATAACTTAATTATACTTTAAAAAATTCAGAATTTGCAAATTATGATGATGGTGTTTTAGTTTTCTCTTTTGTTTTCTGTAGCGAACATGATTTCGTTCGTATCTGCAGATATTGCATTGAATGTTGAGGTTCTTTTTTCGTTGTTTGCAGCACAAATAAAACGATTAAATATTGAGTCGCGTGTTTGGAAAGTTGTAGATGTTGAACGTACATCGGAGTGCACTTGTTCATGTTGATGCAACTACACCATATATGACTAAAATAGAAAGTTTACGAAATTGCGCTGTTATTCAAGAAATATAAAGATGAAGTGAAATAATCGGAATTTTGAAATAAGATATAATTTCCTCCTGGTGGCAGAGGAAATTAATTAAAACTAAAATGTCTTTAATAAAAAATAATATAAGTAATATTTTTAAGTTAAAAACTACGTCACGAAGAATTAGGCATATGACATCATTCCAAGGGAATTTACACAAGTTTTGGAAATATCCTGTTCAGCAAATAGTATAGAACACAGACGTTGTGTTGCAGCATTTTTGCTAATGTTGTTGATTGTATTGGTGGAAATGGTTATAAAGCGGGAAATTACTTTTTTCATATTTAATTAAAAAAAAACCAAAATTGTATTTTTTCCCATTGAAAGAAAAAAGAAATTTCACTATTTCGTTTTCGCACTCAAACCAAAAAGCATTTGGCTTTTTGAATATGCGCAGCAAACAGCCATTGAAGAAAAAGTAACAAAACATGTTCTTTTATTATTTCCTTTAGTTAATTACGTGCTTCCACCTGACATGTTTTTAATAGAAAGGCTTTCGAAATTGTTAATACTGGGAATTTTTTTTTCTATTCAATTCTTGACTTAAGCTCCAGTCAGGTATATGCAGACAAATTTCTTTTTATGTTTTAACTTTTTTTAAATTTGTACAATTTCTCACACTTCTACGCACAGAATTCATGCAATTTCGTGCAGTTAGTTGAAAACAAATATTCACAAAACTTACGACAGTGTAGGTTCCCAGATAAAGCGGTCAAAATAAAAAAAAATTTTAAATACGAGAAAATAAAAGTCTGTATGCACTAAAAATTGCTCAGTAAGCAGGATTATAGTGATATAGAAAACGTTTCTAAAGTACCTTGCAAAACATTTTTATGTTATGATTTTCATAATTTTTCAGAACCACTGGATATAAAGAAGACATATAGCTGTGTGTTTTCGGGATATTTCTCCATGTTATATGTGTTTTGTGCGTCCGAGATTAATTGAGTTTACACTGCATTTGGTCACTGTTTACTTTATAGATTGCTAAAATTGTATATTTAATACAAAATTCGCAGTAAACTGTTTTTTCACCAAATTGCAATATTTCTAAATGCTTGAATATAATATTTTTAATACACAAATTTCGTTTTCTTTAATACACAAATCTGTTTGTTTTACACCCTGAAGTAATTATCTCCTTAATAACTCTTAACTGATATCGTGCGGTTAATTTGAATCGAATCATATACAGATATTATTAAAATGTTCATATTTAATTATTTATACATTCATGATTTCAGTAATCCCAGTATTGTGTTGCTGTATAGTCGGACGTATCCCGATTACATTTTCCTAGAAGCAAAGATATAACAAAAATAGGATCCGTGATACCAATTACGTATTTTTTATTTATTCCTGAGTACTCAAAAATTTCTATGGAAAGAATAGAAAACTTTTTAGAGCTGACAGAAAATGTTGAAAACTCCACAATCGAGCAGGTACGAACCTGCAGTTCTAAGTGTTGACAACGATGCACCCCTGGTAGCAAGAGACGGCGTTGCTATGTACGTGATAGAAAAAAGAAACAGAAGCAATCGCATCACTGTGTAAAATATAGCATTAAATTTTTTTATCTTGGACTAGCATCCAGGGAATGCTGGAACTAGACGTAAGGGATAGTGAGAGAGATAACAGGTGGTGAAGATTCATTATTTTACAACTCTGCTAGTTCACGTTTCTTGTTTATAGCAGTGTTGCAGCACCTTTGATGACAAGCAGACATATTCAGTTATGAAGCTTTGTTTTAGTAACCATTTGGATTGATTATTTTACTTCTCTGGTGCTACACAATACCGACGAAGGACAACGCTCTGATGTGCATGTGGATTGCATTCATCTGAAGCCGATATTTGTTTGTATTAGTTACGATCGTAATGTGTTCTAAATATCACAAATAGTTAGCTGTAAGAGTCTTCTAAAGATATATCTTGTATGTTTTTGCTAAAATATTTAAGTTACTTATGCTTGGCATTTGTAACATTTCATCGATCTCTGAAAAAAACTTATTTTTGTTTAAATTTAATATAATTTCTACTTAAGGCTGGAAAAAAGTAATTCTCTTTGTTTACTTTTTACACATATTTTAATAGCCTGAAATATACATTGTAAATAGGCTTTTAAAATCAAAGACTGTTGGTAAGAAGTTATAAAATTATAAAATTTTTTAAAAATTTAGATTAATATTTAGCGAATGGCTTAGGATTTCAGAATATATAAACTTTAACCGAGACGACTTGCCCGTCAAAACTTTATATTTATGTATTAAGATTTTTTTAGAAAGAGATCAATATGTACCGCCAATACCAAGAATGTATTTAGAAATAGTGATACCAGTTAAGACGGGTTATTATTAATGAAAAAAATCAGTTAATTGAACTTTATAATTAAAAACATTTTCAAATGTTATACGCTTCATAGCCACAACTTCCTTTTTTCTCTAAAAAGTTTTAATTACATGTTCAAATAGATATAAATCCTTCTACTCGTATTCATTAATTTTTTTAATATTTTGCACATTGCTGTATATTGTAATAGCAGACTAAGAAAAAAGTGTGAAAGAATAATATACGGCCGATAAATCCTTAGATTTTCTATATTAGTAGTAAAACCATCATCAGTTATTTACTTATGATGTTTCATTTACTGTGAAATATCTTTAAATCATGATAAAGCGCTTTAAAAAAATTTCAATTTTAAGATATTTTTTTTGGACCAGTGGGATCTCCTAATTTCCTATGAATGCATTGCACTGGAACTAGATAGAAAGATAGTGCAGAGAATAGACAGGTGGTGAAGTGGTAGGAAAATAGAGCTTAATAACTGCGCAACTGTGCAGATTCGTGTTAATTACATACATATGAAGCATTTCTGATGTTAGTTTTTACGCATTATTTTTAAGTTAAAGACAGCCATTAATTATTTTTTTTACATCGCCGTTGTTTTATTGCTTAAATTCTGGCGAAGGAGTGCGCTGCACCACAGAAAAATAAACAAAATTTTTGACTTTACTTGCGCAGGCGGGAATCGAAACCGAATATTTCTGGTTGCAGAGCCAACACGCTAAATAGAATGGTTTTCTAAACTTCTGCCATCAGCACCCCTTTAAATAAGATATACTAACGTAACGATAATTTAAATTTCTTACAAAAATTTTATGGGATAAGGTGCAAACTATCGTATGCCGCAGTAGTTGCTTCAGTAAAATCACCAAGTTTTGCACACAATGCATTCCTTTTACTATTCAGCGAAAATTATTTTGTTTCCACTGGTAAATGTAATTGCAAAAAAAAAATATCTTTGTTTATATTTAATAACAACTAATTGCTAACATAATATGCTTTGAATTTGTTTGTTTTCATGATAATAAACAACAATAATTTGAAAATAAATAATTATTATAACTAACCGGAAACACGTAAAAAGCAAAAATGTGGAGAATACAATAAAAAAGCTATTGCTGATATATTACTTAACAAATTTGTTATGGTTTTTATCAACTTCCTAATGGCAGCAGTTGATGATCATGTAACTTTCTGCAATCTTGCAGTTAAAAACTTTTCATTGTATTTCGATATTTTTCGTAGTAAAAATTTATTCACACGAATTTTTAAAACTATCAGCCGTATGCAAAAATGTTCTTTAAAATTAATGCAGGTTCGAAGTGGGATTTTTGTGTGAGAAAATGGTGTTAATGTAGACTTTAACTTGACTTCTATGTAAACAAAATATACTTAATAGTTTCATTAAAAATGTTCCTAATACAACAAACATTTTATTATTTCATTTAAATCTATTTAATTTCTCTCAAAGAATCAATATACTTCAAAATATCGCTAAAAATCCATCAGATCTGTAAAGTAAATGGGACACGGTCTAACAAATACAATGACCAACTGCTATTTTATCAATTTGAATTTCAATGAAAAGAAAAAAGGGGATATGCAATTACACAAAATTAGTATTGGTCCATAGTTATAGAATAATCCTTTAACACACATACATAAAATACATCACCTTATATCTTTCCAATAAAAATACTCATATTTGCACACACGTATGTATGTATATACAATTATAAAAAAAATCTTTTATCTATAAGAGAGCCATTAAATTGCACATGATTTAGATTTTTCCCTAAGGAGTCATTTACGTTTGAACGCAATCAATTATCGCCGGCTTATCACAAAAGCATATAACATAATCTTTATGTATGTATGTGTAGGCCAATATAGAATTGTGTATGCACATAAGCAAATTAAGACACTAAAGTTATTATCATACGTCGTAATCGTTAACATGCGTAAGTATTGTGAAAGAAGCACTCTTGAAAATGGTTCTGAAAAAATCGTAATGAGCTTATATTGATAATGTGAAGCTTAACAAAAGAAAATACTGCAAAATTGACATACATTCACGTACAGTTTTGAAATTGGCTGTTTAAAAGCAATTTTTCTTTAAATTGTTTTAAACACGAAATTAAGCTTTTCAGTGCAACTTAATTCATTGAAAGAGAAGAAACCCTCTGTCTATTAAGAAACGTGTTACCATCTTTGAAAAAGACTAGTATCGACAACAGATAGTGTGTTACTGGCTGAAGTAGTAAGATGTCCTTTGCTGCCAGGGTAATGTATATCACACTGTCCTCCTTTTTCAGCATTTGAACAGTATTGCGTCCGCGAAGTAAAAAAAATACACAAAACTTGCAACAGCAGAGGTATGTGGGAATTAATCCGTACTCAGTCACTTCACCACATGTTTTCATGCTCTTCAATATCCCTTTCCAAAGAAGAAGTTAACATATAATGCCAATCTTATTGATGGACATCTTAAGTGACTGATTAATATTTTTCTTTAACCCTCTTAATTTTAGTATATTACGGTTACTCTTCGTCGAATCGAAAATTTTTTCAAACTTTGAAAACTTTGTTATTTTTTAAAGTTGTTAAATCTTACGAGATTTTTTAAGGTAAAAGGAGCCATTTTGTATATTATTTCAAATACCTACTGATATAGACATTAATAAATATAAGAAAATTATTTGATGGCTGCCATTGTATGGGCAATTTGCTAACCACTTCAGCAAACGGTACTCTCAAACTAATGAAGATATTGATTTTCAAAAAGTGCATTGCACTTATCACTTTATTTATTAAAAATATTTACACTTTATTGTCCTTTTTCAATAAAATAGCTTTAAAGTGGGACAATAAAATACAAAAGTTTTAAATGAAAATTTAGCAGTAAATGCACTGAATCTTTGATTGAAAATAAAACACCATAAATCGACTGCCTTTCTATTTAGACAATAAGATTCTATTAACAGTAGATTAAAAATTTTCAGCAAATAAAGAGTTTTTTAATTGTGGTTTCACATATTTAAATGAAATGCTATGACTAGTAAAATATAAAAATATGTATCGCAGCAATGAAAGATATGTAAAAAAATAGTTAATACATGGGTTCTATAGCAAATGAACTGGTTAAACTTAGGTGCTGAAAACATGAACTTCACTTCTCCGAGTGAAGGTGTCCTAGTAATACTGGGACAGTACTCTTCTGCACCTGTACCTAATGCAGAGGTGGCATTAGTAAGCATGTATTCACATTTAACAAAACAACTCATCTTTAAATGAGTGCTTAGTTCCAATGAATCTTCCTTGATTTGGTTACGTTCTAGTATGGGTTAATGAGTTTATGTAGCACATTTAAAAATATATTTCAATTATAATTAGAATTAGAATTAGATTTTAACATTCAAAATTTATTTCAGATAAAGAAGTGCTTAAGAAGTCATAAGAATTCCAATTCATAGTTTTTTTTTATCTTGTCATATAAAGGTCTTTTCATTATCAGTAAACAGTTGTATAGGGTGGTCCAAAAGTAAAATGTATTACGCAAAATTAATATCACTTTTGGAATTAGATGTCGTTTTGGAAGGTAGCGCCAATTGTCAAATGTATAACATTTATGATTTCCTACTTAAATTTGAAGAAAAACTTTTACATTAATTTAATTTAATTGTATGTCAAGTATTACGTAAATAAATTGTGCTTAAAAGTGAAAATAATAAACTATGTAAATTACGAATTGTACTAGTTCCTTTCTATCTTTTTTCTTAGGAAATTATGTTTTTTTTATTCTTATTTAATGTACTGTTCGTTCTTGGTGAAAACTTTTCTTCAATTTCTATATATTTTTTTTTCTAATTATTAATAACGCAAATTTGTTCATCTATTGTTATTGTGTTTTATATTTATTAATATCATACTACACTTAATTGAATATAAATAAAAGAAAATATTTTAAATGGTAAAAATTCGAATTTAATTAATACTATTTTTCAATATCAAGGTCATGGATTTTACATGATTTATATAAAGAAGTATACTCCTAACTCAAAAACCGCGTATTATTTGTACCACTAAAAAATATTGACTGACTCTAATAAAATTTATCATAACATATTAATTCGTATTACGCTTTTGAGAAAAAGGTGCAACATAAAAATTTAATTAAAATGAAAATATTAACATTCAAAATTGTACTTGCCAATACTACAAAAAATGCATTTAATGCGGCCATATTTAAGTTAATGTGCATTTAAAAATTCTAAATTTATTAAGAATGATTCTGTAAATCAAACTTTCTGTTTTAAAATAAAAACAAAGGGGAATATTTTAAAAACATTTTTGCACAAGTTTTACGTTAAGTTTTGTTACAACATTTGTTTGTTTGTTCGTTTGTTTTTATCAGTTGGTAGTATTTCCTCTAAATTTTTATGTGTATTTTTTTCCTAAATTTCTGTTTAAGCTTATCACAAAGTTTTCGGTTGGCTGAGTTTAAAAACTCAACTGGTTACGAAAAGTATTTTTTTAACTTTTGTTTGATAGCCTTATTTTATGGTGTTTCTTTTTTTTTACATATGACTACACTAAGAAAAATAAGTAAATCATAGTGACGTTAAATTTTATAAGATTTTTGATATCTTGCTATATATAAGTATCATTTTAAATATCATTCTGTTCATGATTATTCAACAGCGAAATTACAAAAAAAGCAATTATGCTTACGTTGGTTTCAACAACGTTGTCTTGTGATAAATTTATTACAGAAAAACACTGTATTTAAATATAAAATTTATAGATGAAACGCTAAAAAAAAAAATTAGATACGTGCCTTCAGGAATAAGTGGGCATATACTTGAGCTAAAATTTTAGAATAATTATGTAAATATTTTTCCATTTATTCAACGCCTTACAAAATTAGTTACGATTATTAATGCATGTTTGTTATAAGGTTTGGTTGGTCTATATGCATACTCGATTTGGTACTAATACCAAAAGCTTCAGTATAATCATATAACAAACATAGATAAAGAAGCGTAATTTAAAAATATTATATTATATAATAAACTTATAATAAACTAAAAGTACATTTTCTGTTTTATTTATTTCATATTTTATTTATTTTTTTTTTTCGACTTTCCATACAAATTGCAATATGGAACGGAGTCTATGCAAATATAATCAATCAGATTTAATTTTCTAACTACTGAAGTAGATTTAAAGTATTAAGTTTGACATAAATAGAATTAGATGTTAAACTAAAAGGTAGCAGATTTCATTTTATTAAAACCTGTTTAAGTCTCAAAAATAATATCGGAAGATTTTTTCTTATAGCCAAAGGTCCCCATACAATATACGTGAAGAAAAATACTTCTTATTATTTTTTTATCATTGTACAAACTTTTATCTTAAATTCATCATAGAATTATGTGCGACAAATGAAGACTTATAAAAACACACTATAGGTTCGACTCTACTACCACCCGCGATGTAAAATAATTACTAAAAAAGGCTACTAAAACGAGGCTTCAAAATTGAATACGTCTCCTTGAGATCAGGCGCTGCAACACTGGTATAAACAAAGAGCGTGCAAAAGCGAACCTTCACCTCCTGTCCTATACCTCTCCTCCAGTTCCAGAACAAAGCATCGAATGAGTAGGGGTCATCCCCTGATTGCTGGTCCAATATAAAAAGAAATACTGTCATGTTCATGTGGTTATTTCACTCTAAATAAATAGAATTATGCCAAATAATTGCTGCCCATAAAATAATAATTTGTAATAAAATTTCCTATGCAAATACATACAATTAAAATATTTTTAATCTTAGAAAAACATATAAAAGAAATCGAAACGGGCTAATATAGTAATAATTTTTTTTTTACATTAAAAATATGTATTTACAAAAAATTGTTTTCTATAAAACAAATGTTTAATGTGCAAGAACCTGGTATTAATTCTTAAAACATAATTTTAATTTTAATTGTTGAAATCAAATAACTAATTAAATGTTCATAAAAAATTGGAATGCTGCCAATAATTGCAAATAGCTATAAAAATTTGTAATTTTTACTTTGGATTTAATAAAAAATCCTTATATATACCGTACAAATTCACTTTGTAAGATATAGTGTAAATAATTAAATAAATATTTAAAAAAATCCTAAAAGTATACTACAGTTTTTATAGCTTCATTTGTGTACAATAAAAGAAATTTCGCATCACTCATACGTTCCATATCGCTCTCTGTTCACCATTAATTTATTTATAAAGCAATTTTTGTTTACACAATTCTGCTATAAAAGGAAGAAAACTGTTCCTGGGGTTAAAAGAAAATTTTACATTATGCATCAAAGTTTTTATGGTTGTTCCTTGTGCTAACACAATGGGCCTAGGCTCTGGCCTAAGTGGGGCGTTCTCCTTAGGGGAGGGTCTGCCACCTAACATAACTTTAAAATCATTAAAATGCAATATTTCTTTTTGTTAATTTCCACCAAAGCACCTCTTCGCATAAATAAAAATCGTGTCAGTGAAACATATTTTGATTGGATGTACCGTAATTTATATTACAAAACAAATATAATAGCATTATTGAAAAACCATATTAATTTACCGGCGCCAAAATACTTTGTAGCGGCGATTCATTTCAATCGAATTAAATGTTTTTTATAATACATAATTCTTATTTTCTTGTTTTATAAAAAAAAACTAAGCTGCTCTTTAGCAGTAAATTGTTTCTCGCAGATTGAAGCGACTCCTTTTTTTGACAGCACATGTAGTCCAGATAGATACTTATTGTCACATTACATAAACGGTAAAAACAATTTTTTTTGTTTTAGTTTCCCACGGTAATAATAATATTTTAAAACAAATTTATACTTATCTTATCTGGAATGATATCTTGCCATTAAAAAAAATAATTGAAACGTACAATATGTCACAACTTATCAGCACTATTGAAAATTTGCTTTTCGCACAATCTTACCATAATAATTTAAAAATGGTAAATATACATATTGATTTTTAATTATTTTTTTATATAAGGAACTCATAACTCAACTTCTAATTCATTAAAAACTTGACATTTCACATGATATTTATATATACATATATATATTATATTATATTATAAAATTTATATTATAAAATTTATATTATAAAATTATGTAATTTTTGTGTTCTATTTAAGCACAGTAAAATATGTCTAATAAAACTAAATATGTTATATCCAAAGAACTTTTAGAGTGTAATAAATAAAATAATATTCTAATAAAAAAAAATCATAAAAATTCTAATATTTATAACAAATGGCGTCTCGCCAGCACAAAAGTATAAGAGTGTGCAATTCACATATGAACTCACAAATTCGTTCTTCTATACTTATAAACCCTGAAACTCATGCAGGCATTAATGTTTTGTAATTTTTACGTTCGTACTGTTAGAAGGACGTTACAAAAAAATAGTTTGCTTGTAGCGAAAAAGTATACAAGTCACATTCACGTAAGTTTAGCAACTTTAAAAAATTTATTTTCCCCAATTATACATACACACGAAATTCATGTATCAATGTTTTTCGCACAAAATATGTACGGCAACAAAACTTTAATTTTCGCCATTATTTATGAGTACCAAACTTCATATATTTTAGAATTACAACGATATTTATACTTAAAATTGTGGGAGAATATAAATAAACTGGAAACTAATTTTAACATGCTAGTAATAATTTTAAAGTTATCCCCACCACGATATATATTTTTAAGCAGGTAAACATTATTGTGGCCAATCGAATATTTTAAAATTTATTCCTCTATTATATAAAAATAAAAATATTATTGATGGTGCTTGTGCAAATTGTATTTTTCGAATATATTGCATTCCTGCGCAAATGAGTGTAATTGTCGGAAAAATATGGCAACTCTATATATAGTGTGGAGCAGAATGAAGCAAATTTTGTTGTCTTGCAGACTTTACACTACCCTTCGTGGGAAACTGTACAATTTTGAATTTAATATTTTCTCAAAATATTTTTTGCCTTTTTTTATTGGCAAATACCCGCAGAGGTGTTTCCTGTCACTTTTAGCATGGGAAGATTTAAATCAAATGTCAATAAACACTACTCCCTCTATCCTCCTTCCCATAACCTAATTTCCTAGTTCCAGCACAATGCATCGCATGTGTAGGGGTCATCCCCTGAGTGCCGGTCCAAGTCAAAAAAAAAAAAAAAAAATATTAAATCCTATATTTATAATATATGTACAATATATTAACTTCAATGCGACCTTAATACCAGGTGTACTTATCTGTACTGTTGTAGCCTTCTATACTTCATAAGTAATCTATCAAAATAAACTTGGGTTGGTTGTAATCAATAGCGCGCAACAAATTTTTATGAAAAAAATTATGAAAATAAACAAAAATTGCAGAATTTTGAAAGAATTTTATATCGGTTATGATCAATGGATGGCGCGCACCAAACTTATGTGTACAAGCGATGAAAGTAAAGAAATTTTGACCCATTAGCTTCAAGTAAATGATAATCAGCTGCGATGAAAAAGCCACCTAACACTCAATTAGCCTGGATACATTTTGATTAATTTTTTTTAATTCAGCAATGCATTTCCCTTTAGTATTTAAGGAAATTTTATAATATTTAATAGGAATTCGAATCATAAATCAAATGACTGCATATACTACGAAATTGTGTACTTTTGGGTTCATCACTCTAAGGTCGATGGTTGAAACACTTTAGCAGTGGCTATGCTAATGTGTATGCTATCAACCTGCTTCTTTGGTATTTGTAATAGAAATATCGCCTAATAAAAATAAGAAAAATGCAAATTAGCCTATGGCTTAAAAATATTATAGCTTGCAAAAATTACATATTGCCAAAGCGATATTTACTACCCTTTAATATCAAACTGTTAATTTTTTATGATTAAAATTCATTATTGCATTAACGACGAGTTGAACTAGCAACACTATACATTAAAAAAGTAGTAGTGAAATATTGTAATATTAATTAAGAAATCGTTCAAAGCTAATCGAATTTTATCCCCATGCCTTTTGAACAGTATTATAAAATCAATTAAAAAATTGTAAAGTTAACACAACTTTTTAAAATAAATCTTCATAAAATTTAATAAAACAAAAATATTGTTGTTGGTAGTATTGATTTTGTCGTACTGACTATCTGAACTTTAATTAAATATTAATCATACGCACAAGGTGTTGAATTTATTCATTTCAGTACACACGTATGCAAATTGTTATTTAACACTAAATAATGTATTTAGTTTTTTAATTATATTTATTTTTGAGCGATGATCTTTTTTACGAAAAGTTTTTAACAATATTCAATATTTCGCTACCAAATAGGTAGCATCGTCAGGAAATAATAATTTGTACAAATGAATTGAATAATTAAAAAATTTTAATAAAGGTCAAAATAAAAATAGAAGTGAGACTAGTATGTAGTTTTTGTCATTATTTTTTCAAGCTGTATTTTATATATGCAAAGGTTTTGGGCGATTATTAGTACAGTCTTGTTTTCAAGATTAACACAAAATGGCTCACTCTGCTGATCAAAGTAGGGTTAACATTAATCCTCGGTTGTGTCAGAACCTGTTTTTTTATTTTTGTTGGACAAGGTTTCATAACCAGTAATGCAATGAATGAATATTTAATGCATAGTATATATAATTCTGTAGGATTTAATCTACATCCCCTGAGTGCTGGTCCAAGATAGAAAAAAAAATTGGGAATAGTTCATTTAATTACCATTTTTTTTTTTAATTTTCTTTATATACATTTTTCCAAAAATCAATAAGCAAATTTAGCAGTTTTTAACAGCCATGTCAATACACAGTATTCCAAATAACACAACTCATATATTTAATAACTTTAATGTGTTTTAATTATTATTTGTTTTAGAGTAATGTAGTCTTCAGTTGCCAAAATATTTCACATAATGTATATTGTACAATATGCAAATCAGAAAAGTATAATTTTAAGTTTTTGTTCAAGCAGACGCTACTATCAATCACTGTATTAACACTGTTCCCGATCAAAATACATTTACAATTGGTCTATTGTTTTTCTAACCTATTAAATTGCGATTTCCGGCTCAAAATACACGGAGAAAGCAGTATTTTGCCAATACCTAAATTTATATGTAGACGTATACAGACATACATATGTATGTATAATCAGTGCACATACATACTTATACTAATGAACATATTTGTATTAATTTATGCAAAATCATAACATTGTATTTAGATTAAAACATCTGAATTTATTAGAGCATAAATAGTATTCAAATTTGCACAGGATGGAAGTTGCGGATTGAAACAATAAAATAAATATTTTCCTATTTTATTCTTAATTTATGTAGTATTGAAAAAGTACTATCAAAGAGCTGAAGGTATTCACAACATGTGTATTTATCAACATTGTTAATATCGATCAAATTTATAAATTAACATATCGTAGGTTTAGCGATTCGTAGTCATAAATTTTTCTGATTAATTTTAATGCCTAAAAAGTTATATATATAGATTTTAATGTGTATGTTTCAGTGTTTGTTTATATTATATTATATTTTGGATAGTAATATGAGCTGTAATGAAGAATACTACAGTGCATCCTTTTAAACGTAATAATATAATACTTGCATATTGTAAAATATTATTTTAGTCATGACATTCCATGAAAGTAAATGAATATTAAGATAGCACTTTAGAAATCAAAGGTCCCGAGTTCGAGCCCAGTTGTGGATTAACGAATAAAAACACTTCGCATTTTTTCTGATGTGCATTAGTGTATCTTTGTATTAGTTGTTGTCGAAAACGTTCAAGTTCAGAGTCGTAAGACAGTGAAGCTTTCGTCTGCCTATCCCTTCATCATCTATTTAAAAAATGAACAGAAATACCAGCATAACACTGCTACCAACAAATTTTTTAAATTAGTAAACAAATTATTTTTGTAGTTGAAAAATTCAAGTAAAATGGAATGGAAAGGTGAATTTTTTTTTGTTAACCACGTTTATAATTATTATGAGACAGCTATTTAAACTATTTAAAATTTTTATTAATAAATTTTTCTCATTTTTGTGCAGTTAAAATTTTTAAATTTACTTTGTAAAATATAAAGTAACCTACCATTTTAGACGAAAAAAAATTGCATTTTTAAAATGACTGCAATGTAATTAGATAGGAATCTTTATTAGTACTGTACTATATACCTGTTTATTCAAAATTAGAAGTACTGAATTATTTTTATACATTGAAGTGTTTCCTATTTGACAATGATTGAAATGATTTATTTTTGAAATGTTTACATTTTGTAAAAAGATCGTACGAACAGTAGACGTTTAAATACATAATAAAATTTTAACTATCAATATTACACAACTACAACTAAATTAAATAAAATATTAACCCTGCGGTCAATAGCCAAAACAAATTGATTTTAGTCAATGACCGGGTACCCTGGTACCCCTAATTACTTTCTTTGCACTTCTATATTAAAAATAATATTTGTTAAAATATATAAAAAACAATTTCGTTCTATACATCCGAGTTACTTTTTGTATTTTAAGTCGCTACGTTTCCCTTCTTCATCTGTTGCTAAGCTATCAAGACATTTCACTACAACTTATGGTTATATTTTGCTCTACTTTGTTCACACAGTATACTCTCAAAGCCAGCGAAATATGGGAAATAAAGTTTGGTGGATTTGTGATGTCAATAACTTAAAGACTTAACAGGTCTATGGAAGTGGGCGCAACATCACGATGAATAATTTTTTTACCACTCTCAGAAAATCATGCAGTGTGTGTCATAAGCAACTATCCAATCAGCATACTAAAATTATTTCCAAATGCTTTGAATGTACGTAAAGAAATATAATGAAAAAATATGACAACAAACTTTTAAAAATTAAAATTTAAAATAAAAACCGTATGGTAGAAAATAAAAACCGTAGTGCAAAACAAATAGAAATTTAACGGGGGTACCGGGGTACCCGGTCATTGACTCTCGTAGGTGTCAATTTTGTAACCATTTTAAACATAGACAAAGTTCATATTATTAACACTTACTTTTTTCGTAATATTTATACGCATCTAAATCGCGACGATTTTTAGTTTTATCACCATATCTTCCTTATTACAGAACTGCGAGCATTTTTAAATTGAAAAAGTTACTCGAGTACCCGATTGTTGACCGTAGGGTTAATAAAAGAAATTTCTAGAATTGCATATAAATCTCAATTGGATTTAGTTTTAAGTTTTTATCAACTCTTAAATGGAATAGAAGAACTTAGTCAAAGTTTCATTTCTCAGTAAATTAAATAATATCAGAATAGGCATATACAGACATGCCTACATGTAAGTGCTTTTTAAACATGTATGAGTGCCTATGTATCTATGTATTTTGCACATGCAGTACTATTGAAGATGAAATTTTTTGTAATACTTTTGCAACAGTTTTATTAAAAACTAATCTTTAAGCAAAGTTTTTCTTTTCACTTTGTTTCGTTCATATGAATTTTTTGATACATATTAAAATTTTGTCTTCTTTTAACTTCGAAATTCCTGATTTTTGAAGAATGTGAATTTGTATATTTATTAAAAATGTGTAGTATTTTGTAGTCAATTAATTTTCGAGCGATTTTCATGAGGAAAAATAGTTTTTAAAAGAGTAATTGATATTTAAAAACTTCGTAATAATTTGATAAACTGAATTAATTTTATTTTGAACTTTATTTTTGACATTACCTAAAGTTGCTATGTACTAGATAGTGAGAAAGGTGCCAACAACAGTTCTAATTTAAAAATATAATTTTGTTGGGAGATCACCACCAATTTAACCAATCGTTACGGAGTGACTAAAGGCTACTTGCAGGGACAATATGGGGATAGGAAATGACATCGAAACACTGGTCACAAAATTTTTTTTATATGGGACCAGCACTCAAGAGATGACTCCTACATATGCAGCTATGTTTGCAGCTGTTACTCTGTTATTCAAAGATTAGGCAGTATCATATTTACGGGTAATTAATATAAAGTGATATGTCAAAATTTCTGGTATTCGCTGGATTATCATAACCTTTATCCTCAAAAATATTTATTACAGCTGAAAATTTTTTTAAATCGATTAAGGCAGCTACTTATAATGGTTACATAGTGTGTCACATTCTTTTTGCTTAGGAACAGAAAAGTGATGTAGTATCATGGGGTGCCACCGTAGCTTAGTGCACGAGCATTAGCTTATTAATCTTGAGGTTGCGGGTTCCTTTCCCCCTAGGCCTCGAGTGTGTCTGCAGACAAACTCAAAGCAGTATGTATGTAGTTAGTAAAAAAAAATAATTTCAACTCAATTATACTGTTGCATGTTTTGTAAAGTAAAATTGCAGTATATCTTGTGTTACAGAAAATCTTTAACATACCGAAGGATGAATTAGAATTTGATTAAAATTTTTAAAATAAAAAAAATACCAGAATATGTTTGATTTTATAAAAATAAGTCTTTAATTTCTTTTGAATTAGTCACAGATTTTACAAAAAAAAAAATAGATACACATACTCAATTAAAATAAACAAAATCGAACAAATAATTATCTATCTTTTTTTTAGTGCTGCTAGTGCAGACATGTATTTTTTTTTATAACTGAAACTATATTTTAATAAAACAAAGATGTTAACAGTGTTGCGCAATAAAACCTGATTTTAAGTCTTAACAAGTAAAATATAAAAAAAATTACACATGACGTATAATTTAGATTAATAATTAAGTAACCACAATGCAAACAATATTCACATCTCCACATTAAAAAAATTTTTAACCAAATGTTGGTTGAAAATAACTAAAAACGCCAACGCTGCTCATAGGTGTCAAAATACTCGATGGACTTTAAAAGTTAAAATTTGGCCAACTTTAATACTTTGACGTACTGAATGTGAGAGTGTTCTTAAGAAAACATGTATTCAAATTCTATTTACACCGGCCTTTATGAACATCAGAATGGTTTTTCATGATTGGTATTTGAATCTACAATCTGTGGGCTGTAAAATTGATAGCAAATTACTCGGTTGTTATGAAAAATTATATTTATGGCGAAATTTTTACATTTACATAAGCAAACTATATTTAATTTGAATTGCCTCACATTTAATTTTTCATTCATATTTAGAATCAAAAAACTAACTGGAAATATGTTGTATCATTATGAAGTAATCAAGTACATTATCTGGGACTGAGAACATCTATCTGTCTTACACTTTTATAAAAGATATTATATTTTTTCTAATTAGAAAAAAGCCGAGTTGGTGTAGTCAGTATTTGTCTTATTGCTATCGCTTTTGAATATCGTATTTTTCTCAGTTAATTATTAGAGAAATATTTTAAAGAATTTTTAATATTTTATTTTTAATTATGAAAACCATATACCAATATTTATTAGTGAATTGACGTGCTTTATCATAAGTTTAGATTCGAATATATTTCCTTTATATTTCGACTTATGTGGTTAAACTAAAAAGCAAAAACACTGACAAGGTATGCACATACATACATTCATTGTTGAAAGAAATAAAAAAAATTACGTGTTTCTTCCTCTACTCAACGTATATTTTGCAAATAATATTTCCAATGTATATTTTGCTCTGTATTTCTTTTTCCAATTTTGACTTTCAGATATTGCCATTTAAATGCAATGCACGTGTGAGATGCCAAAATTGTAAATAATGGAATCATCCAATCAGTAACACCACATACTAGTTTTGCGGAGTAGACCTTAATTATTTGTTAAATTTATATAGGAAAAATTTGTTTAAAGAATATATGATTTTTCTGTATAACCTATTTGGTCGTTATAAATATTTCTGTTACATCCTGTATAAATATTTTTTTTGTTTAGTTTCAACATTTGCATCCTCTGCTGTCAGCTGATTCTAAAGTGTAGTTGTGCAAATATCTTAAACAAAGCGGGTTAAAAATTAAATAATAAGGTGCACATAAATTCCTCGTTAACATGATTTCAAAATAAGGAAAAAAAAATTGAATTAACAATAAATTTAATTAAAATATTGGAAATAAGAAATCAGTTGTATATTTTTAGCATTTCATAATGAAGGTGAAAGGTTTGTAAATACAAATTATTTTATCCATGCATTTACATATTTTAACGAAAGCTGCTTCTTTATTTATAAAGGCATTAATGTAACAACTTCTGCTACTTCCTTACATTAAAGTGTTCTCCATAGGAGAAAGAAAAAAATTAAGAAAAACTTTTTGTAGCCATCAGCTCAATGAAATAGAAATTTTCTCTCTTATGGATTTATATATTGTATATGCATACCTAAGTAACTCTCGCTGGAAAAGTAATTAAAGTATGATATTTTATTTATATTTTATATTTTTGTATTATATTTCATTATGCAATATATTATTTTATTTTCTTTTCTAATGAAATATGTACCTACATTTTAATTATAACAGCAAAAGTTCCATCTCTTGGGAATAAATGAGGAAGGAAAAGGAACATTTTCTCAATATTTTAGTGCTCGAAAGTTATGCAATTTTTTTTGCAGAATTATGGAGTTTTTTTATATTTGAAAGAGCACTCAGGGGATGACTACTACACATAAGAAGCATTGTGCTAGAACTAGAGGAAAGAGATAGGAGGAGAAATGACAGGTGGTCAAGTTTCACTATCTTACAACTCTGCTTTCGCACGTTCATAACTAAAGCCTTCCGACAATAACATACCAGAAAAAGTGCAAAAAGCGAAATGTTTTTAAGACTTGTTCCGCAACTGGGCTCGAACACAAGACTTTTTTGTTTTTGTAATCAGTACGGTAACCACTTCAGCCATCGCCACCCTCTGTTTATTACAAACTTTGCACATTGTTTTGGCATTGCTCTGTGACATTTTTTAAAATTTAATTTAGTCGAGCCTCACCCTCTTACTTTAATTAATTCGCCAGCACTTGCTTACTTCTAAAACGACGAGAACATATTTGAACTGAAAAAATTTTCCAAATCTAAAAATTTCACTGGCACATACAACACCTAGGAAATCTTTGGTGGCTAATCTCATTCGGAATATGAAAATAGAAGATTCTCTATATAATATCCCTAATGTAATGTAATGCGATACATTTTTGTAGTCATTTTACATATAATTATAATATTTACACGATTGCATTCCAGTGTCCGTCCTTTATTGTTCTCTAACGCACATGTAATCAATTAAGTAAATCTATTTTCTAAATACTTCTTTGTCAGTACGAGTTTCTTGAAGAATTAAATTTTTGAATATTTTTTATTAATTATATTACTTTTCGATGACGCTCCACAATACCGACAAAGGAAGGTGCTTGATGTTACTTGTGAATTGGTATCCGTTGAAGGCGATACTCTTCAGTGACCAGTAGCTATGGCTTCGCCACTGAAACCTTTCGAGAAGAACTGACACTGACTGCGCACTAATGAACATAAAAAAAGCAAAGTATTTTTATAACCTATTCCGAATAACCTATAACGTATACTTCAGCCCCATGATGTAGTGAAGATATTGTATGGAAGTATGCTTTGTATGCCTTTTCCCATCTCTAGTTCCTCTAAATATTACGTTTTATATTTGGGATGTTGTACGACGTCCTTGAAACATTTTTGGCAAAATAGATTTTCTAGTTTAATTTTCTTGTAACAAAATAATGTTCAATTTCGAACTGTGTTCTACAATTGTCTTTTCTGTTGAATTAAAAAGAATACATTCAATCGTATTTTGTTAATTTTTCACATTTATTTATTTGCTCTTAATTTTACCTTTTATTCATTTTCTTTCAATTTTATCTACTGTCTTAACGACTCGCGTGGATGGATAAGAATCTCAATATATTCTGCTTACTTTTGCGTAAAAATCGCGTTTAATGAGCAGTGAATTTTATGAGCTACAGGAAATTGCATTCAAATTAGTGTCTTGGGAATGAAAACAAATTGCTAAGTGTCAAGTTGTACATAGCCCGTAAAATATAAAATTGCAGACAAATACAGATTTGCGTATAAATCGCGGCCAACGAATAAGGAAAAAATTAGAGCATATTTTCATTATGCTGGTATAGATATTTTATATAGAAAAAAGGTTTTGATTATAAAAATGTCATCAGAGAATTATAAGTTACACCATTTTTTTTTCTTTCTCTCTAGTTTATTAAGCACAGGATAATGACCTGTAAAATGCTTTAATACGAAATATCTTTTTTAGTTAATTTTCTTCACTTCTATAGTGCAGGTGTTTCTTATTTTCGAATAATTTAAAATACCATTGGCAAAGAATGTGTTTGCAAGATGTGAATCTAAATAAATTTTAATTCAGCCAAAGTTATGATTTTACTAAAGTTTATTTTTTATTTTATTCTGCCAAGAAGTGAAAAACAAATTCGTTTCCATACTTTTGTATGCTGCCATGTTGTGTAAACTTAAACGATGTTACTGGAATATTGTGGTGTTACAAATTTCACTTGTAGCGTTTCCAGTCACCATAAACATAAGTGTATCTTATTTTCATATATCGCAATTTTCTATTAAATTTTACATTGTCATATTAGCAGTTTATACATCCTTACTACTGGTTATATTACCACTAATATAAAACACACATGATTGCATACATTGTGCTTCAGCATGCAATAGTTTCGAAATAAAAATTACTTTGGAAAATCAAAAGTCAGTGTTTCTTAAATCGTTGAGACAGTTTGAAAAGGAAGCAGTTGGGTTAAAAGATTCTGCATACATTATGGGCATGGTTTGTGTTAAAATTATATTTTAGAGAAACTTGAGCAAATAGTCTCGAAAAGTCTCTCTCAGTATTACTCAGGGGAAGGCAATTTAGTAAAACAGCAGATGATCAAGTGGTTCCCACTAAAGGCAAGAGGGAAAAAGAAATAAAAAAAGAATTGCATATCACGCTGTCATTCATTTTAATATCTCCCAGATTCAGCAATTACTACAATTGTCTCTACTTAAAAAGATAGATTTGTGCATAAATTATTAAATTAAATTTGGCACTCTCTGGTTACAACTTTTCACATATTGTTTTATTTCGTTACATTGCTTCTGGAAATTTATCAACCGTAAAAATGCACAAAAATTTCGTTTTTCTACGCAGAAAATAAATAGGTTTACAAAGCACTCACACATCTGTAGTGGAAATTTTTAGGTAGACAAAAAGAATATTTTTGTATTTTTAACTAAAATGTAAACCGTTCGAGTAGCTTTGTGCAGCAAAGAAGTTCTCCCAGTTCCATGGCATTTTTTGCACAAAAATCTATATAAATATTTAATAAAATTTCTGTTTTCTAAGGATTATTTTACTTGATTTCTGAGTGAAAAAAAAATCTTGCAAAATAGTTGAATAAATAGTAAGAAAATTTCAAAAATAAAAGTGAGAAAAATGTTTTGGGAAAAAAAAATTTTTCACACAAACCTGTTATCTGTGTATATATATATACGTACATGTGGATGGTATATAGATATAGTAGGTTGATCAAATTTTTTCTGTGTCCTGGCTGTCGGTTCTTTTAAATATTAATTTCTCGAAAGTAGAATAGTGCAGTTTATCCTCTTCTTTTGCACGGTCTTTGTTTATAACAGTGTCCAAGAGACGTTTCCAATTTTGAATTTTGATGCTTTGTTTTTATTATCCACAATTGGCAATTATTTTATTTCGCTCGTGCTACACAATACTGACTAAGGAGACTGCTCTGATGTATTTGTGGATTGCTATCAGCTGACCAGTAACAACTGACTATGCCTTCGCCACTGACACAAAGACACCTAATGCACATCAGAAAAAATGCGAGATGTTTTTATGAGTTAGTCTGAAACTGGGGTCGAATAAAGGACTTTTTGGTTTTGTACTCAACGTGCAGAGTACTTCAGCCATTGCCACGCCCATTTACAAGAAATTTTTTACAAAATGATATTTAATTGAATTCCCAAAGATTTTTATAACAGAAACTTTTACAAAATTTATAATTTCATATTTAAAATTATTGTTTTATTGTAAAAACTTTCGAAAAATTTATCTTTGATTATAAGTCGTGAAGTTGGAAAACACATTCAATGCAAGAAATTCAAATTTAATTTTTTTTTTGGTTACAATACCTCACCCAGAATCATACTTTGATCGATATATTTTGTACAGTTGCTTGACATTGCTGCTATAAAAATAAAAACCATAGAAATTATATTTTTGAATGCGAAAACTTCAGTTAATGTACACAACCATTTCTTCAATTTAAAAAGGCTTCAACTGATAATTGATACCTTTAGAGGAAATGAGACTTACATGCGATAGTTACATACTAAGAAACAAACTAAATCAAATCACACTGGCAGAACGGAACAACATGCCGTCTTCGAAAGTTGCTGCACTTTCATCATCAGTGTTCTTCGTGTTTTGTGTTAACTGTGTGCAGTTTTAGCGTATTTAAATTGAAGAAAAGACATATAAATTATTGTTAGAACCAAAAAAAAAAAAATTAATAGAACAGGAAAAAGAATCACACAAAGCTTTGTTTGAAAATATTTAAGTAAAAATATTTTCTGTAGACGATTTTAATGTCAGTTCAAACCGATTTTATAATAAACTGAATTTATTGCTAGTGAAACAACTTTAATCTCTCTGATTTAATATATCAGTACAGTTGAATCAAACTTAAATTTATGTTGAATTACCAATGTCATTCAAGTTGGAATACTATTCGAATTTTCATTCATTGATTGAAATTAATTCAAAATTGTAATAATGATTATTTTGATTCACTATGGTTATAATGTTATTTTAATACAAGTTATTTTATAATTACAAGTACAGTTAAATTGAATTAACGTGTTATGTTCATCAATAGACAACCAACCTCATTCTTGAAACAGCTAAGAAATCTCATAAGTTTATATAAAAACTGCCAAAAACTCTTTGAGTATTCGAAGTATACAAACAAAAAAAACTTTCTGAAGTAACTTGAAGCTGTTTTATGTTTGATTTAAATTTCGCATTTTGTTACGCGTTGTATATATCGAGAAGAATAAGTAATTGTTCGTTAATATTCATGGTGGAAAATTTATACAAACTTTGGAAATACTTCTGGTTAGGAGGCAAATCAGGATTTTCGGCTAGCTCAGCGACAAGGTATATGTGGTCCTCAACCCAATTTCCTATCGCATAACATATAAATAAAATACTCCTTTGCCTTTAAACCCTAGAGTAATTTTTATAATTATTTTATATACATATGTAAATGTATAACATATAAAGATAATAATGAACGGCTAATATTGCAAGGTTGTCGTGCCATTTTGGTACATTCCCCACACTCTACGGACATTTATCCCATCAGACACTTGGACATAATGCGTACTCGATTAAATTCTGTCCAAGTCGTTGATGTGTGAGCTTAATTCATTCTGTACTTTTGTTGGAGCTATCCTTCCCCCTTATAAATCTAAACTTAAAGCTGCATTGTTATTTAGAAATTACAAGAAATCATTTTTTTTTGTTGTTCTTTTGGGTTTATTATAACAAAAGAATTATGGGTATATATATTTATATGTATATAAGAAATTTAAAATTAAATGATCATAATAACAAAAATAATAAATAAAGAAGTATTTTTTTTTATGAATGAATTGAAGTAAAGCATATAAGAAAATTTTATATCAATTATATGTACATAGGTATGTAAATATGTAAACTAGGTATATGATTAAATAGAGGTGAAGAATTAAGAGTAGCTGATTTTAAAAAAAAATTAACTTTGTATTTTACTCACATTAATTGTAGGTAATGACATTTTTTTATCGTATGTAATGAGATTTCTCTTTATTTACGGTATCAGTCATGATGCAGATTGTAAGGCCCAGCAATTGCTATATGATGATGATGATGTTGTTGTTGTGGTTTTTTCTCTTTTACCTACTTACATATATACACTCAATGTAATTTGTGTAAGATACAAAGTTACACTAAAAAAATTTTAATTAATTACTAAATAAAAACTATAAATTTATACAATATTTAATTTAAAGTGTAATGAGCCGAAATTCAAAAGTATTATGCCATAGATCTTACATATATATTATATATTTAAACAATTCACAATTCTTTTTTTTTTCTATGGAAGTACTTTTAAACTTTTGAACATCACTTTTGATATAGATTAATGCATATAGACTAACAAATTATTTAGGTTAAGTATAAACTTTCTACATATTATATAATTATAAGGTACATTATTTTAATTTACGTAATAACTAATTTATTAATTCAGTATATAATGATTAAATTTCATTTAATTTTCTTACGGCTAAATTAGTTTAAATATAAAGAACTGAGTTAAGTCATAAAATTTTTTAACAAATTCCCCTTAGAGAATTTAGTAAATTTAATATTTGCGAGAAATCCAGTTGATTTAATAAAAGGAAACCTTGAATAATCCTTTGCTCAAATTGATGGAATTATGTATAATTTTGTTCGAAAATATGGTGATCACGTGAACCGTTATAGTGTAGGAGAAATGTTGACCTACCCTCAAGGTGTTTCGTGCAGAATTTCCTGCCACGTGAAATATCAAAGTGTTCGTAATTTTCGTGGTACTTTTCCCAATAGCTGGATGAGTTGCCACACTAATTACAAAAAAAATCGTTTTACATAAACCACACAAAGGAAAACAACTCCTAAATCTGCTAGGTTATATAATATAATTACCTTATAGAAATAAAATTTTGCAGATTACTGATGAATATATGTATGCTCCCTCACAGATTTACCCACATAGGATCGGGGCAATTACCTATTCTATCTATCACTTTTCCGTATAGATATCACTTCACTACACACAAAATTTTATCACCGAGCTAATTTTGTATAATGTCACAATTTAAATTTATTGGTACTATTTCTTCCGTTTGCCACTACAATCACTTTGCTATTAAAACAAGTTGATTCATCAATGACATCATTAAGTTAAGGTCAAAATCTAATCTGCATAGCAACGCTTTAACTGCAGGCAGAGTAAAAGAAACAATTTACATAATCATTCGGTACATCAAGAGTGAAAATAAGACAGAAATTGTCACCTTGGCAAATTCCAGAGTAATCATCGCAATTAGTAAAAAAAACTGCTTATCGAGTGCAATTTGTGAGAATGCAATCGAATGTTAAATTACTCTTCTCCGTTTTGAGTGATCATTGAAAAAAAAATCTTAAGATGAAAACAACAACAACAAAAAATGTAAGGTGGGAAGTAATCCCCTTCAACAAAAAAAATTTAGTGTGGAATATAAATCGTAACAATTTGTTTATTTAACTTGCTCAATATTCATTTCAACAGATTCCATGTCAATTTTACATTAGTCTATCTTTGTACCAAAATCTTGGATATTGCTGTACTGATTTGGTATAATGCAACAACGTTGCATTTAACGTTGCATATTAAATCAATTTATTTTAAGATAATTTTGAAATTGATTCTTTTTTTTGAAATGAATGTGAAACAATGTTAAATTTAAATTAACTTTAACATGATTTTAATCAACATTTAGGCAAGTTAATTTTCATGGTAACAATTTAAGCAACAATATTTAAATTATTTACCAGAAGAGCACTTTAAATTCAAAAACCTCCCAAAAGATTTATAAGGAAACTTATAGTTTTACTTATTTTATATATTGTCTCCTTCTTTGTGTATTTTATCATGTGCTGCATTAATTTTGATGTATTCTTGCACAATATTTCGTAGCTGTTACAAACAAGAGTTATAAAGTAAAAAACCGAAAAAGGAAAACATATATAAAATGCGATCTAAAAATTGTTATTGTTTTTTTTTTTCTAATAGACAAGAAGACAATAAAATCAAAAGAAGTAAGGAGTCAAACAAAGTGAGCAGAAGAAAATGTAGAAAAAACTACCGAACCAAATAACCGAATATAAAGAAAAACATAAAAGCCAATTTTGTATTTCTTTTATTGCGATCGTTATTTTATATTTCCGGTTCTTGAAGGTTATAGTGGCATTGTATTAAGAGCTGAAAACATGCATAAAATTGTCATTGTTCTTGCTATTGCAACTGATGTTTGTTAGTCTCTGTTTTGTTTCTGTGCAACATAAAAAAGTTGTTTCCTTCCTTTGGTATTGTTTATTTGTCCCTTTTTTAACTTTCGTTTGTTATTGCCATAGTTTCGTATACTGTCTTTGTGAATTTTGTTAGGACCATAGTTTCAACTGGTGATTATGTTTAAAAAATTACATTTTTAAAATAACATGCTAAAGTTTTCAAAAAACAGAAAAATGTATTCAATCTTTCTCTAAATATTTCAAAGAGTGATACAAATTTATTTAGTTATATTATTCACATTAATTTTTACTTCATGCTGGCTTGCTTACAATTAATTATTTACTAAGCAAAAAAAATATTACGTTTCTAAAATTACTTGCCATTTAAACTATGTGATTCTAGTCGTTTTGATCCTGTGCAACCAGGATCTGTGGACTATTTGTTTTGCAGAACAATCTAAATGAGGGAATGGTGTTATGTAGAGTCAAGCTGTGTCTAGGGCAGTGTCTTTTACTTTAATTTTGTATTACAAATAAATAAAAAATATGGTTAAATATATTAACTTGCAACGTCGGCCTAAAAAGAACTAAAATGACATTACTTTTCAACTAACATGCTGTTAAAATGGAATTTTCCAATTGCGAAAGTATGGAATTTTGTAGATCATGAGAATTTATGGCAAATAGATGACCGTTCTTACTTATATCTCAAACTCTCATTATAATAAAATATTTAAATTATAATAGTTATTCTTATAATTTTGGTTAATCAGGGTAAAGTGCGTAACATTTTAGTCAGAATGAATTAGACATCAGACAGCATTCCTAAAGAGGAAGAGGAAATTAGACATAGTAAATTTTAATTTCACAAACTGAATTTGAGCTTTACAAATTGGCGACAGGTGTATTTGTTGCTATCAAAAATTTCGTCAAAGAATTTTTTTTTTATCTTGGACCACGTTATTTTTTTTGTCAAGGAGACGTATTAAATCTTGAAGCTTCGTTTTCAGTAGCTATTTTTAGTAATTATTTTACTTCGCCGATGCTGCGCAATACCGGCGTAGGAGGGGGTTCTGATGTGCTTGTGGATTGGATACAGCTGAAGCCGTTACTGTTCAATGACCAGTGACCAGTGACTATGCCTTCGCCACTGAAACCTTCTGACAACAACTGACACAAATGCACAAAAGAAAAATGCGAGATGAGATGGGGTTGAACGCAGGAAAAATTTTTTGTTTGGTAATCAACGTGCAGATTACTTCGACCATCGACCATCGATATGTATAAAACACACACAGAGCACTGATGATGGAACTTTGCCGACTTTCGATAATGTGTTCTGGTTAACCTGTGTGCACAGAAAAAATTACGAGTGGTTTTTGTTCCAATTAAAGCTGTTGCTTATTATAATATTGAAATTCAATTATGCTGTTAATTAATTCAATTATTTTTTAATTGAACGAAAATTAAAAAATTATTTTTCCAATTAACTTTTTAATTGATTTTTAGTTAATATTAGTATTCTAATTTTATAAAATATAAATGCCAGTAACGGTTGCAAATTTATAACAGCATAATATCTTATTTACTTTCATTACTTTCTTTGCTAACTAATTGCTCAGTTAAGAAATACATTAGTGTGTAAATTATCACAATAATTTATAAACATACGTTTCGAAGCATATACAAATAAGAAAGAAAAATAACAAAAAGAAATGTAATGAACATATGGACATATACCCGTTCGACAATATATGCATGTGGGAAAATTTTCTATAAATACACATATAAATGAATGAGAGCATGATATAGAACATCACTACTGAGAATCAGAAATGAGTTTCAAAACTCAGTTACTTAGTACTTGTCTAAAGTCATTTTTCTTGTTAGTAGAAATGTATTCATTTGATGTGGTTTTGTGAGAGCAAGTACATTTAGTAGAAACAAGGAACCCAATAATGCTGAAAAAATAATAACAAAAAGGTAAGTTTGTATCACAAAAAAAAAAGTAAAGAAGGGAAATGCCAATCGGTCATACGTAGAATAATATTCCGTTCCCATTGAGAAATTGCATAATCAGTACTAATGTCACTTCGTAAATGTTGAAACATTTTTGAAAGAAATACTTAAAATAAAAAGAATTTTTAATTCTTAAACAGAAACGTACAAGTATAGCAAATTTTCAATTGAATTGAATTGACAGATGACGAAAAATGGTAAATAAATGGTGCACGGTGCTGTGAACAATGTGTGAGGGTGTGCTTTTAAAAATACATTGTAAAGCCCTATTAAAATTTATTTTCGGAAACTACTGTATTATTATTACATAGTTTTAGAATGTTGGACCACTTCCTCTTCCTCTTCCTAATATAATATTCTACTTATTTAGTACAAATAAATAAGTAAAATAAAACAAGTTATCAATTGTTAAGGAGAGTTTGTAAGTATTCAGTACAAATTTATAAAACTTCATTTTCCATAGAATTTAAAATTTTATTTATTAACTCAAACTCATTGTTTACTATTTTAAAATAGATATAAAAAAAAATAATTAAAGAACACAAGCTGTTGGAATATTTTTCTATTAATGCACAAAAATACTCATACATTTCGCAAATGATACTGCTTCTTTTCGTACGCGCAGGAACCCCAATCAACAGGTTCTCATTCTTAGAATCGAGCAGTAATTAAATATAAAATATAAATGAAGAATAGTATAGTAATCTAAAACACGTAGTAATATATGCCTGCTTTTTAATTATATAATAATTTGATACAAGAACACCGGAAGGTAAAAATTCGTAGCATTCACTTAGGAATCTCAGCCGTAGTTAACACAAATAAAATTGATACTCAGTCAGATGCCAGAAATGACTGTTATGTGAAGACCCCTGCAGCATTCCTTCGTATCACTTTACATTGTATTAAAAAAAATATGTCAGATATGAGAAAAGGTATCAATGATTGTAATTCAAATTTATCAAAAGGTTGAAATTCACATTTTCTTGTCGTAACATCATAACATTTTAACATAATATATCCTGGCGAAAAAAGTGAATGCGTTCATTATGAATTGGTATTATCAAGACGTCTTAAGCCCTTCCTTACGTCAATTCATTTTTAATGCCATCTCAAAATTCTCACTTACGAACTCATTATAAATGCATTTAATTTTTGTACTTTGTGTTGTATTCATGACGAGCTGTTTTGTTAAATGCTAAAAGGTAACCAAATAATAGACCATTCATGGGACGTAGGCACTCATTTAAATGAAGAGGTGTTTTTTAAATGTGACCACGTGCTCGCCAATGAAATACCCATATTAAAATCGTGCTATGTTCAACTAGTTAATTTTCTAGTTTTTTGACCTCTTTTTATATTAATTACACTAATTATTTAAGCTGTAGGTCCTTTTTATATATGTAATATTTACTTTTATTCGATATTAAAAAAAAAAACAATTTTCCTGAAGAAGATACACAAAGGAGTACCGAAATATTTCTTTTGTAGGTTTTTTTCTGGGTTCTTAAGCACACAAATATCAGCGCCTAAAACTATTCTTTATTCGTTAATTTGTTTTTCTGATTTCATATATTTTTCAATTTTTGTTGGTTGGATAGTTCGTGTATTAATTTTAAACTTCAAGGTTTACCGACATATTTCTTTAACCCTTATGTGAACACCAAGGTACCCCGGTACCTTTAGCACTTTCATCTTGTTTTTTTTAATGGAAGCAGATGGTTCTCATGCTTCAAACTTCTTGAGAACTCCTAACTATTGAAATAATTTAAATTATCATTACTTTTAGGCTAAAAAATTATATTGAATTGGCGTGGTAGTCCAATTTATTTCTTACACCCTTAACAGGACGGCAAGGTACCCGGGTACCTTCATACATTATATATGAAAAAACTGTTATAACAAGTACAATATTATTGAAAGATTACTAAAGCATAATAAGATAAAGTCGTTATAAATATTTTATACTTGGATATTTATTTACAGAAAGAGAAACAAAAACAAAAATAAAAATTTTTATTCATATAAACAGAAAAATAAGAAAAGAGAAATATGAAGTTACAAATAAATTCTACTGACTACTTTGCGAACAATTTACACATATTGCGTAGTTTGTTGAATGTTGATTACAAATCGGTTTGGAACAAGAGTGACAAGATTTACGTGATTTCCTTTGTTTCATGCGTAGTTTCGAGCACACGTGACAGCTTCCTACTACTGGAGTACGTCCGCTTTTAGCAGTTTTTTGCAAAGCAGAAATATTTGATGTTAAAACCTCAAAATCTTTACCAAGCACACTTTGTAATGCTAATTTGACAGTTGATTGGGCAATAACTTTCGGGTTTTTAGCACGTTTTTCAATGTTTTTCTTACATAATTCAACACTCAGTTCTTTCAGAAATTGTCTGCGACGGTCTGTGGAACGCAACTGTGTATTGTTTTCTATATATATTACATAGGACATCAATGCAGCTATATCGATTGCATTATAAAATAATGATAGTGGCCATCGACTTGTTCTGCGTTTGCAATTGTATTCGCCTAATAATTTATCCATGTTGTCAACCCCTCCTTTAGTTTTATTGTGATATGTTATAATTTCAGGTTTAGCAGCAAGACTTGATTCGACGTTAGACTATGTATGCATACTTGACAACAAGGCTACAGCTTTGTTTTTTTTAGGTACGTAAGAGCACAATGATGCGTCTTTACTAAAAGCAAAATTTGTGGAATATACTTTTCTAAAATTAAATAATAAAATTAAAAAATAATACGTATTAGCAAAAAATGTATAACACGAACCTGTCTGTATGTGGCTGCATATTCGCTAGCAGAAATCGTTTATTCTTTCTTAAAGTTCCCACAAGTGTCAAGCATAAAGCTTTTGCTAGTTCTAAGGATGTAAAAAAGTTATCGGTAGTTACATTTCTTCCTGAGTTTTTGTACGGGAAAACCAGATCTAATACTGTTCTTTCGCCTGTATTTGTTTGTCGTGCGCCTTCTGTGGGTCTACCAGTGTACAAAATTCCATACAATGGAAAGGAGTTAAACGCATCACAAGCCCAAAATATTTTTATTCCATATTTTTCGGGCTACGATGTTAGTTTACCATAATGAGTGTAGCTCTATTTTTTAACTTCGTCATATATATACATCTTTTCTACACCATTCCCTTTTAACGACAAAGGCAACATACAATATCACAATTATTATTGATAGGCATTTTAATTACCTGAGTGCAATGTTAAACTATACTGAAATTGCATACAGAAGAATATGTTTTACGCTAACTTTATGCAGAAATTATTTTGTTCTAATTATTAAAATATGCAAAATAAAATTAATCAACATGTGATGCGAAAACGATATACATCATTAAAAATTCGTGTGTCATTGCTTTCGACTATTTAAGCACTCACATCTTCTCTTCTTAAGTAGGCACTTTCATTTGCAAATATATGTAAAATACTATATACAATACTTTATTGTCAATAATCAATTACAAATTAATTACTTGATTCGTTTAATATCTACCCTATAGTTAATCTAAAACGCCAAATATAGGCGAACGTTCGAACTTTGACCTATTTTCTCTCAATGAATTCCAATTATAAAAATAATAAAAATAATAATAATTTTAAAATTAATTATAATCACTGTTATCTGTCATTTATTCCTTCTTTTTATTTTAATAAAATTTCCAATATCCTTCAAGCTTAAGGTCAGAAATTGATTGATAATTTTATTTCAATATTTCGCTTGTGTAGTTTCTTTAAGAAAAATATATTGTTTAATAATAATAATAATAATAATAACAACAATGATGATGATGATGGGGTAAGTAGTAGTTTTTCTCGTTATCGAATTTATCTTGACGCACTTTTGACAAAGAAATATTTACACGTGGGAAAACACGTACGAATCTTAACGCAACTCCTCGTACATGTTATTAATGCGTGTGTGTGCATAGTATATGATAGACTATTTACTTTCACACACACTAATAAACTGCAAACATAAATAAAATTAAGCAAACATTATTTTGCAATAACCGGTACATAAGTTTTACATCAATATTACATACTCGTCCATGTGTGCGTGCATTTGTAATATGTAAAAAAGAAAATTATTTGGAAGAATATTTTTTGTTTTGTGTCTATGTTTGTTGGTTTTATTGTAATTTCTAATGCGTTTCTTGAAGTGCGAACGTGATACATAAAATGAAATATACTTTAATAAACAAGTAGAAGAAGTTTTCGGTACCTACACACAAATTATTTACTGTATACGATATTTGTTCCCACAGTATTCGTCGCAGGATTAATACACCGAGTATTCTTATTGTGCAGTTGTTGCTTTATTTATTTTTCTTTATTATTATAATTTTATTTTTGCGCTAAAGTTTTTTTGTTGTGTAGAGTGTTTATGATTGCAAATACACTTAAACGTCTGTAGAGAATAAAGTTTTGTCAGACACATCTTGACTAAGCACATAAGTTATTTTATTTCAATCTCATCCTTTCTACACTGACCGGTAAAAGTTTGGCAACCAAAAAAATAAAATATTTTCTTAATTCGCATTATGTGGTGTTAGGTTAGGTTATGATAGAAAGCAGTCGACCAGGATGGAAGTAGATGGAGTAGAAACCAGATGACGTCACACTCACCCCGTGACGTTCTTGTATGTCACTAAGCACGTCGGATGCAACCGAGAGCACAGCCCAAGTTATCAAAGAAAGTCACCTCAAGGAATCTCAGCCGCGACCTAGCCAGACAGGTGCAGTCACAGAGAAATTGCACAACAGTCTCCCTCTACGAATCCTCCTCATAGCACCTACACCGGGCATTGCACGGAATCCCATCATCTCAGCATGCATGCCGATGTAGCAGTGGGTCGTGCAGATGGCCGTGAGTCTACTAGTGGACAATCGGGAAAAGATCAAGAGTTGCCGCGTTCTACGTAAATCATACCGCGGCCACAGAGCTCATGCTATGGCGCAGCTGGAGATAGAACCCCACCTCTCCTGAGCATTCCCCCTTAAACATCCTCTATCCATCCCTTCGCAGCAGAAAATTTCAGAAATAATAGAAGCAGATGACGAGCACAGTCTCGTCATCTCACCATCCATCTCATTACCCCTGATGTTCCTATGCCCGGAACCCACACAAGGGAAACGGAACATAAACTGCGGAGGACAGCCAGCTCCTCCTTACACTCACTAACAATACGAGAGCGCACACCCGGTGACACCAATTCCCTCTACGCTGCCTGACTATCAGAAAGAATAGCAACAGTACCCTCCACGCGCCGCCTTCTCAGCATCAGACAAGCCGCCAGATGGCGAAAATCTCCGCCTGGAAGATACTGGAGGTATCTGCAAGCCTGTAGGAAATAGAGACTCCCAGATTATCGGAGAGATGATACATACAAATTGTGAATTAAGTTATTGAGCAATAAGTACGAAATTGTTATAAATTTTGAGTAAAATTTCAAATGCAACCCTTCTTACAAGTCTTTTTACTAGGAAATCTGTTAAGTGAAAATAAAAAATTCTATACAATGGCACGCCAAATCTCATTTCAGTAAATAAAGAAGACAAAAGGTAAAAGAGATGACCAGCGAATTATACCTTTTGAGCTGTGAAATGATAATTCGTAAATTAATTGACTAAATTAAATAAGTGTGAATACTAAATTAAATTGCCCAAATTATCCCAACATGAACATGGTATTGCTTTTCAAATTTTTATAAAAAAAAAATATTGAGATTTGTTTTGTTAACATTTGAAAATTGATTCCATATATTGTCATTTGATTTCACAAAAGCCTTAATTTACGAAAAATTCTAAATTGTCTTTTTGAGTGATAAAAGAATTATTATTTTTTATTTATCAAAAGTAATTAAAATATGGATAATTTAAAAAATTTTTAAAGTGCTTAAATAAACTTTTCTCATAATTATTTTCACGGGTTTACATCATATAAAGAGTCACCTGCAAAGATTTATTCGTCTTTCATTTAGCGCGTCTTATCTTTAAATTTAAATAATATAAAGTGTGTGGTGAGATATATTTGAAATTGTTTATACCTTTGAAATACCTATTGGTGCCATTATGTGCGGAATATAGCAGCGTTCAAATGTCATGTGGTTCCAAATGGACGCAGTTACCAGCCGTGGTGGCCAAATTGCCGAAATCATATTTAAACATTAATGTCATAAAACTTTCTATACAATAAAGCACGTTTAATTGATATTGAAAATACGTTTCTTGGTCTTATAACGATTTAAACTTGTGTAACTCTACAAAACAAAACCAATTCTATTTACATAGGTATATACATATGTATATATAGTCCTATATGTTCTATATACACAAAGGTAAATGGAAAGAACTTTTACTCACTCAAAAGTATGAAAATTGCTAAACACCACTGTGCATGTACATACTTATTTACAGACGCATAGAATAACTATAAATATATTTATGCATTTTATATTTGTTCACATGTAATGTATTTTCTTTATTTCGTTTCTTCTTGGATAGAACATGTCTTTTTGTGACTTTTATGAGTTTTTGATTTTATCTTTATTTTTGGTATAAGTCCTTTTTTATGACTGACTAATGATGTGAGAAACATTTCTTCTGCTACTTTTTTATTCAATTAGATTCGCCATTAACTAAGGAAGTTTGACAAATGCTTGGCTAAGTAGTCTTGAGTTTTGTTAGGGGTATACAAAATTTTATAGAGTGGAAATAATTTTATTTTTATTTATTTTATTGTAGTGAAAACTAAGGTTTAATTGAATAACAGCATGTATTTATAAAGTGAATATCAAACAAGTCGATTGATGCATAAAGTGGCCTTATGAGAAATTTCATAGATCATCAAATAGTCCGTTTAATTTACTTTGCTTTTATAATTTGATATCCTTAACAATGCTGAGTTTTATTAAATAATATATATATTATATCTATGACTGAGAAAACTTAAATTTTTAAGAACTCTTCTTTCTTCTCTCGTATAGTAAGAAAGGAACTAGTTAGCGCCAATCTATATGCAGATAACGATATAATCCCAGTTTAATTTTACTAAAATACATTAAACATTCAAATACGTAATACAGATCGTTAACCATGTTTATTTGACATTTCGTGTTGTTTTCAAAAACCATATAAATAACAAATTAAATACATAAATATAAAACCACAAATGCTAGAAAAAGAGTAAACAAACAAAACCTAGAGGTTTATGTTTTATTTTGGTTTTTTTTTTGTTTTGCAGTATAAAACCAATAGGCTTCGTGCAAAGCAAACTGCAAAATTACAATTGCAAAAACAAACAAAAAACATTTCTATACATTCGTAATAACCAAATAACCAACAAAATTTAATGGAAACATTTTATAATACCTTTAGAAAATTTAACAAACATTGTGCGACCTTTACACACACACTCATTTGTATGTATACTTTTGGCAATATGTTTGTATGAGTTTCGTTTTATACTTAAAATGAAGAAAAAGAGATTGAGAGTGTGTTGAAGCGCACCTATACATGATTACTCCCATATATGTGTCTGGCTATGTAAATGAAATCATATGAACCACAACAAAATTTGGTTGTTGACATTTAAGCTCATTTTATGCCTAACACAGAAGTGACACACTTCTTATGATTATATAATGCTTTTGTGTCTCCTCCATCTTATTATACTTGTTTGCCTGCCAACGTGTGAGCGTTTCTGTTTGTCATGATGTACTTAGACGCAAGTACGAAGAATGAACTCTGCACATGTTAGGTAATTTATATGCATGTATTGTGATGTGTTTACGAGATCAATCGAAAAGGATTTTACTTCAATTGAAACATTTTCATTTTCTTTATTAAACATTGACCGCATCAAAATATTCGTTAAAGATTTATTTTTTATAAAACTCTTTTTTGTTGTCTGCAATATTATTTTAGTACAATAATTATGAAATTAAGTTTCATCTATATTTTATTAGCATTATTATAAAAAATTATCATCAAAAAAGGCTTTTTGAATTTTTCGGTTTTATACAAAAATATTTTGTTAAGAAAAAATAATAAATTATTTTGTTGTCCTGTGATATTTTATGTGTGGCGCAGTTTTTTTCAGCTTTAGGTCATGTGGGCAATTCCAATAATTAAATACTCACAAATATGTCTTGTATATGTGTGTGCAAATAAATCCTTGCAACCCTTTATTTTTTATTATTATTAATGTATTATTTTTAATTATATTATTAATTGATCTTTTTTATTATATTTTTTGAAATATATTTAAAATATATCACGACCTCTTGTAATTGGCATTGTTAAAATGAAATACTTTAATTAAATGTAGCAAAAAAAAATTTAATATAGAAAAATCCACTACTAGGCTAAGGTCAAAATAACAGGTACTAGAATATCAAAACCAAAATACCAAGCTAAAAGAAAAAACAGAAAAATTCAAATAAACAGAACCTACAAAAAAAAAAAGAAATAACTGGTATTTTTTTTTTTAAATTGGTAAATAATAAACCACTCTTAGTTTAAAATAAAAATCTGAATTTAAAAAAAACACCCTATTATAAAAGAAATATTAAGGAACCTTACTGTTATTGTAAGAGTATGTAATTAGCATGAGCCAATTCCAAAATCTCAATCACAAGTCATAATAAAGTTACCTTAACAAAAAAAAATATAGTATGTTAGATCCTGGGAGTAGTGGTTCAAATTTATTCATCCAAACAAGAAAATCTCAACCAAAACCAAGTCATACAAAAATAATAAACATAAATTTTTATTTCATTTGGTTAAGTAGTTCTGTGACGAAAAAACTTAAAAATCCAAAATAAAAAAAAAACAGATAAGTAACAGAGAAACCAAGAAAAATTAAAACAAAATTATAAATGTCGATTGTTGGAAATGAAAGTTAACATTATGTGAGCATCAGCCCATAAGATGTAGATATGAGATTGAAATATTTTAATCATTTTGATTATATGAAGTATTAGCTGATGCCCCACGTTGGGCGCCATTTAAAAGTATATAACGAACCAAACCGCAGAGGTCCTAATTGAATAGTAACCATGCTACCTATTTATAACATTATACCTCAAGCTTAATAAATATTTAACCATTTCAGGGTATAAACTATTAAGAGACGTAATATTAAAAACTTTTTCTAAGCAATTATAATAAAATTGTAATTTCAATTAATTATAACAAAGGTTTATACAAATTAAATAGATTTAAATCAAATAATAAAATTTTTATGAGGAAAATTTTTAAAGAAGCTTTTTGATTTATTTTGTTTGTATATTTCGTAATTATCAAATATTTTTTGGGAGTTCTTGTATAAACATGTTTTGGTAAAAGGTCTACTGGAGATTTTGATATTAGCACCAAATGATAGGCAGCATATAGACGAGCTAAATCATATAACAAATATAGATAAATAATCGTAATGAATTTTGACTAACGTCGAATAATTGAAAGAATAGTTACATAATTATAATAAAATTAATAAGAGCAGATTTTCTACCTTTTTCGGAGTATAAAAGTGATATTCATCATACGTATCGACACACATACGCATTAAATAAGTCAATGGAAGAATAGAGTGAAAGGCATTTTCCAGAAATGACTTGCTCATTGATTCCAAAATCTTGAAATTAATATACTTTATTGTATGATATATATGTATGTACAAACATAATTCTTTAACAACTATGCTTATGGGCACAAAATTAAAATTTTGTAAAGGTGGCGAGGGCTGAAATAATATGCACGTTGACTGCAAACCGAAAAGTCGAGCACAGTTTCAGACTAAGTCATAAAAACATCTCACATTTTTTTGTGATGTGCATTAGTCTTTGTATCAATTGTTGTCCGAAGGTTTGAGTTGCGAAGGCATAGTCACTGGTCACTGAACAGTATCGGTATCAGTAAAATAATAATAAAATACTAAAATGAAAATTTTAAAAATTTAATACGACTTCTTGACATCAGAGGCTCTGCAGCACTGCTATTAACAAAAAACATGCAAAAGCATGATTGTATGATAGTGAAGCTTCGCCACCGGTCATCCCTCTCAATATCGCTTTCTTCTAGTTCCAACATAATCCATCACATGTATAGGGGTCATCTCCTGAGTGCTTGTTAATTGTTAAAATTGCATAGCGAATCGCACTACTGGGTAAATTCAAATGTTCAGTTATCATCTGAACACATTCTGAAACACATTTTTAACAATTAAAACTATTCATTTATAATCGTTATTCCTATAGATTTTTTCCACTACACTCGTATGTTCATGCTGTTATTTTTAAATGCACATGTTAATTGTGAATTATATTTCATTTACAGGCAGACATTTAAGAATATTAGTTGGGAATGAAGCAGTAATTCCTAGAGTGTTTGAGAATTTTGCAATAATAATAATGAAAACCACACATACATCTAATACACCGCAATAAATAAAACATTTAGCAAATGATACATCTTTGATTTATCAATTGAACATTAAATTTTACCAGAAGTGCTGATTAACGGACAGATAAACCGTTAACTGTATTTCCAGAACCAAATTTGCGTAGAATGTACTGCATGAACTACGTCTACATTTTTGAATTAGAATTTATTAGTTTCGTGGACAATGATTTTATTATGCGAAGGATTTGTTTGCACTGTGCGAAATAAATCACCAAATTTAATTTTTTTTTTAAATTATATTTTAAGACAGATAGTTTTCTGATGAAGATGCATATTTATATATTCGACCAAAATATGAATGCAAAGTCTTACCTTTGTTTTAAGTACCCTATTCAGATACTTGTATATTTATATCCGAAGAATCCCCGAAAATTTACAAAGTTTTCAAAAGTCATATCCCTGTTATTATGGTTCTTGTTGTCTCCTATTCACTTTTGTACACATGTATAACGTAAATAATTCCGCGTCTGTTTTTGTATGCATTGTATGCGAGTGTGCCTGTGTCTGCGTCTGTAAATCTCCACACTTAAGTAATACTTTTCTCTATTTAATTATTGTTGTTACAAAATGCACTTTTGGCCTTAGAATAATAAAACAAATAATAGCATTCTTTTTTGTTTTTTTCATTTTAAGCATGTCTTTTGTCCTGTGAATATATTCATGTTCATTCTTCGAATATGTGGATTATATTATTTTTTGTTTCGCCTTCATTAGTTTGCGTTGGTGTTTGGTTTTTTGGTATGTGCATATGACAAGAAGCAAAGATGGGAGAGTGTGTACAATTTTTGTTCGTATAGCTGAACTAAGTGATGTCGCAAAGTGCTTGTTAAAAGTAGAATGAAATAAACACAATTAGAAAAACTTAACCCAAATGTAGAATACAAAGCATTATGTTTAACTAAGACTTCAAGTTAAATTAAGCAAACAGTGACAGCAACAATTCCTAATAAGTTCTTTTAGATCAGAAGTGTCCAGTTTTGTGTCCGCTATGAAAAAATGTGCAAAATAGTTTTATGGCAGAAGATGAAAACATATTTGCAATTCAATAAAAAAATTTATTTCTACAATTACAAACCACTTCCACTATAAAGTAAAGTGTATATAAATACAAGTTTGCAATGAAAGTGAAAATCTCTCAGATATATTTGAATTATAGTATTTGTGTATAATTTGTACTCAAACTAACAGAATTGTATAACTTTAGTAGACTATCTAGTTCCTGTACAATTCATCGCAGGTGTAGGTATCATCTGCTGAGTGCTGGTTCCATATACAAAAAGAGAGCGATAGTACACTGGTTGTTATAAAAGATGATGAAAGATTTTAATTGTTATACAAAACAAATAGTGTTCCTTTTTAAAGGAGAATTGTGGCGTTTCTGTCTGAGGAGGCGTTTTGAGATTTTTGAACTATGGAAAGCCATTTCATTTATTATTTTAATTTTCGTACGTATGCAAAATTCTACATAGTTTTTTTTTGTAAAACGTTAGCACTCTTTGAATACTAGCAACCGTATAGGATTTTGTAACGAATTTTTAATTACTTTTTCAATTTATATATATTTCTTTATTTAAAGTGAATAACATATTAATTATAATTATTAAATGCCCTTCAAGCCCAATATTATTTTATTAAGCATTCAAATTTGAAGATTTACTAACAACCAGTGAGGGCGAAAACTTCATAACGTATGCCCACTGGGTTGCTAGTATTGCAAGTCTCTTCATTGTACTGCCACTTTCACTAGAGGTTGGCCAACCTGTTACCTGATACAAAGTAACGAACAAACAAGCCGACCAGTAGACATTACAGAGCAATATATATGCACCCGCTTACTCGAATATTTACAAAAGGGAAAACCGAGACGACAATATGTTATAGCGGACCGCTTTCTAAGATTCTGAAGTAGCATCTCAAGAGCTATAATAATATGAACAATGACAACGAACAGGAGGAGCAGCATTAGAATTATTTGTTAAAAGACCTCAGGTAAATATTTAAAATTGTTTTAACTCGTTTACTTACATACATACGAAAATGTAAATAAACGAGGAATCTCTTAAATCAAAAAATAATCGTATATGCACTTGTGTGTTTTTGTATAAAGAGACAAGTAAAGATTTGATACAACTATTGTGGTAAGCAGTCCCATGTGTACAACATGAACATACTACATACAAACATTCACAAAAACGAAATTTACAGAAAGCTTTTTGGTCTCGTTTGCTTTAAAGTATGTTGTAAATGCAGAAGATAACCTTAAGTATTCTATCCGGTTTTGTATTTTATCTTCATGTAAAGAATATATTTATATACATATGGATGTGGCATGCGAAATATTTGTATAACAAAGTTGTCTTATAATTTGTAAATGTTTTTCTTCTCGCTTTTTTCACTTATTTCCTTAATACGCTCAATTATGCTAATGCTTAAGAAATTCAGCCAACAAAAAAATAAATAAATAAATGCTAGTCCTAACACACCCGTAAACCAACACATACACATATGGTTAAAAATTTAAATGGAGGATTTAACAAAGTAAACTATTTGCCGCTCTATGAGCACAATACTACATCTCTGTAAGTAAGATAAATTTAAATACATACGAGTAGTTATGGAAGGAAGATACAAAATGTTTACGTAGAAGTTAAAAAACAAAAAGATGCGCCTGGGCTCATGATTTATTTTGGACGAAAACAATGAAGCTTTTATGTAAATGAAACCATTTCGAACAAACAAAAGTAAATAAGCCTATGCATTACTCTATTGTTCTAAGTTTTATTTGCAACAATTTATTACACTAATTTATTAAAATCAATTTGAAAATTACTTTTGTCTTGAATAAACTATTCGGCAATTAAATTTAAAAACTCTTTGCTGATGAGGGTTCTTAAGCCAATACTTTAATAAGGAGATGTCACACTTTAAAATGTAATATCTTTTTACGTTTCTATTGGTAAATCGCCATGCATAATACAATGTTCTAGCGAAGCCTCCAAACTGCGGAAATTTATTTATTTAAAAATGACAGCTCCAATCGAGAATTAAAATCCAGGATCAGCAAACAAAATTGCCCAAAAAAAATTAATTTTATGATCATCGCTATGAAGTGAAGAGTTTCAATTATACTTCGAGTTAGATTCCATTGAATTCATCAATCTCGTTAGCGTGATGCTCACATATTGACTACCAAAATCTATATACTATAGAGTGGGCCAAAAGTCACAATGGGGTTTATAAATTTAAAAACTGTCTTCATTCATATATTTATTTATTTTATTTTTATTTTTTTTTCAGAATATAAAATACACAAAATGAAAATTCCTTTAAAACTAAATAAGAAAAATAATGTCAATTAAATGAACCCCGTTTTCAGCTTTGCATTTATGGGCTCGTTTTAGAACATTTTCCATAACATCTTTGAAAATTTGTAGCTGTAGCTGTAGCTGAGTTCAAGGAATGTCTCGGGCTTGTTCACATATACTCACCCCGGCAAATAACTTCAAAGCAAATGTGCACACATATCTGTCGAATGCGTTGACCATTTAATTTCAATCTATATTCTTGCTTTCTTTTAAATCATAGTAATTCGCCAGAAAGCCTTCACATGTATATACTCTTATATATGCATATATTTATGTGCATTGAATATACCTACATAGATATAAGTATA
Organism: Dexiosoma caninum; assembly: GCA_963924685.1. Classification (NCBI taxonomy): domain Eukaryota; kingdom Metazoa; phylum Arthropoda; class Insecta; order Diptera; family Tachinidae; genus Dexiosoma; species Dexiosoma caninum. Next base: position 93,435,823 of record OZ004725.1, read on the forward strand.
CTCGTATACAAATATATTTAAGACTAGTCTTAAAGATACGAGTATATTTAATATGTTCAGTGTATATATTTAGTAAACTGTCTTCATCGTATGCATGTTTCATTTTATTATTAAATTCTTACTTTCTTAACTACACTTAATATTTCAATGTTTTTGTTTAACTTAGTTCTACAAGTAATTCAATTGAACATGAATGATCTAAAGGAAAGAACGTCAACAACAACTCACGCATTTGTTAGTTATTGCGTATGTGTTAGTATATCGATACCAACGTGCCAAGCAGTATAAATTACATAGTTCAGTTATCTGAAACGTACAGAATTCATACAAACAAATTATACAAATTCAAGGTAGTTTAAAACATTAGGGGGACATCTATCTGCTAGCGCTTAGGAAACTGGACAAAAATATGGGTTAAATAAAAATTACTTTAACTAATTATAATTTTTAAAAAAATTTCCAATAAATTTTAAAATTTTCAATATAATATTGATAAAAATAGAGAATTTTTTTAAAACCGGTTTTTACTCTTCGATGTAAAATACACTTGTAACGTTTGCTAATCTTGTAACTATTGCATAAATATCAAGCGCAACAACAAAATATATTAAAGTAAATTTTTGTACAATATACCAACATACCATGTTTACAAGGCAATGTACCACCCTTTCCAACCATGGTGTTCACACCACTGTTTTTGTTTTATTTAGACGTTTCGTTGTCTTTTTTCCATTGCTTAAACATATGTATTTTATACAATACCCCCCGCCAATTATTGCTGTACCTGTTATAATACTTTTATTTAAAAAAAATTTATGTTCCGATGTTTATTTAAATCGGTTAGTTAGTTCCGGAGAGACGTCATATGTATATGCAATACATACAATTTTTGAATTTGAGATGACAAATTTTTCCAATTGTAAAAATGTGACCGAATTTTTTGGTTCAGTTTGCAATTCTTGTCAAAAACTCTGACAAAGGATTTGCAAAAAAGAAAATTATTTTATCTTCAAAAGGAGCTAAAAAAAAACCTTGTAAGATTTATCTTACCTCTATCTCCGGAGTTTATTGAACATAATATTTTCTTTATGTCATCCTACATTTTTATTTTATATATTTTATTTTTAATCTGTCATTGTTTGCTGTTACATTGCAACTAAGTGTTGAATAGTAAATAAAAAGTATACATTTCATTGTAGTTAATTTTACGGCCTGTTCTCCGATGTTAAACGAAAGTCGGATGATATCGTTCGACATCGGTGAACAGACCGTTATTCACTGTAGAAAATACATATCTGTTGTTTCTAGTGTAGAGTACGAAATAACTACACAAGTTTTCTAATGCAATGATGCAAGACCACTTGCAGAAAATTGTGAGTAGGGCTATTAGTTTCTATTGAAACATGCTCCTTTTTACCACAACTCAATTATATGCATCGTTATACAAATGTAAACATAAGTACAAATATTACACTTCCTTTAGCTATAAATGGCACAATGTTCGAACGCATAAAGTAACATTGTGATTGGACACTCTAAATATGCACACAAGAAATCTCTTACAAAAAAAAATAATGAAGCGGTCATATGCCAAATATAAGTACATCTAATAAAACACTGTACACACGATGTGTTTTTGTCCAATGGAATGACACTTGACTTTCATTTTTTACATATTAAAAATAATCATGTGAAATACTTCAAATTACAATTTTCACAAGTAAAACATTTTCAGATGAAAACACAGATACTAAATATTGAAACATGTCATGTGAACATAGTTCAAGTATTTCTATTTTGGATCCATTGAAAATCTTATGTAGTTTGCGTGAGTAAACACAATAGTGTATACGTACAAGAACAAGTGCAAACAGAGTTAAAATACAAGTAGCTATAAGCCAAATGCCAAATGCTTGTTAAACTTTAAGTTAATTTGGCATTTGATCAGAAACGCAAATATGTACAGATATGCAGCGTCTTGTTGTTCGTTACACCATAAATACGAGGCCGTTTGACTATTTAAATAAAAATGTTTTTTCCCCAAATCAACATAATCACTTTAAATCAATACATTTAGACCAGCGTTTTTCCAAAATTTTTTATTCCTTCCAAATAATAAGTTTTCTTAGGGACCTCAAAATAAGCATTTATTTCTGTTATGACATCTTCATACGACACAAATATCTTATCACCCTGGTATTTCTTCGGGTTTGAAAAAAGAAAATGGTTGCCGGGGACTAAACTTGGAGAATGTGATGGATGGGGTTCGTAGTCTAATTTATGGCAGTTCGCAGCCCAGTTTATGGATTTTTGTCATACTGACTACACAAGTGTGCATTCGTGCATTGACTTGATCGAACAACACTTTTTTCTCCAAATGTGATCTACTCATTCATTCTCTGATCGTCCAATATTATTCCATGAATTATATCGTCGATTTCTGGCGTGATGTCCTCGTTTGGCCGACCTAAACGTGCGGCCTACTTATGCTGTTACGACCACAAAGGAACTCAGTAAAACACTTCTTAACTACTGAAATTGATGGCGCAAAGTTCCCATAGTATTTATCCACTCTTTCCATGGCTTCAATGATGGATTTTTATGCAAAAAGTAATGTTTAATCAACACGCGAAATTTATTTTTTTCCTTACAACCCTCGTACTTTATTGCAGTAACCTGAAACGATAGCTGACATGAACAATGAGACAAACAAAACAAAAATGAAATAACTCCCAACAATTTATGGTGTTATTTCATATAAAATAAATCCCCAATTCTATAAAGTTCCAAAAGGTAGCCTTCTTCAACATTATTATAACATCGTTCCTGGATGCCAGATCCTAGTGTACTATGACACTCCAAAAGAATATTCGAGTTATGAGTATAGCCATTCAAAGCTGTCAGGACAGACCGACTGTCCAAGAGTATTCTTATTCTTACCCTCCTGTAGTCTTTCTTCTGCAAAATGTAGTGCCTGAAGTATTGCGAAAAGTTCCACCTGAAATATGGTAGTAACCTTCTTGAGAGCAAGTGATCTGTGCATTCTCGATTAGCTAATATGAAAGGCAATAAGTGGAGCATTCTATGCAATTATTTATTTCATTATTTCATATATATTACATTCATATATTAGGGATTTATTTCACTTCAGAAATTTCTGTTTTATTTCATATGAAAGCACGCCAATTTGTGATATTTATTTAGTTTTTGTGTTTTGGGAGGTATTTCATGCCACCTCCAAAATTATGCTTCCATCTTTCCCTTACGTTATCCCACAGAAAAAATTAGCTATAGTTTCAAATGCGAATTGTACGGTTATGAAAATTTCAAATTCTGAAATACAAATTCTTTGTCACACAAAATTTTTAAAAATTTATATAATTTAATTTTTATTTATTTCTATTAGTAATCGATTTGAATTTCTAAATTTTTTGGCTGTTTTCATTAAATATTCTTATGTAATATTTCTTGGCTTCATAATAAAAAAACTTTATAAAACTTCAACAACTTAATAATAGAGTTGCAGTAAACTCATACCAAAGAATATTACTAGTGACAATAGATCTTTTTTTAAAAATATTTTCAGTTTATTTGTATCAAACGTAATATGGATTACTAACTTAAATTTAAAAATAAATGCTTATTACTTGTTATTAAGGACGTGATATCTAATAAGCAGGAAAGGAAAAAAATTGTATTTCCTTCATCACGCTTATTATAACGAGCGAACTTAAATCCGTATGAAATCAAAGTTTACCACTGTATAAATTGCAATTTACTGACCCAGACATAACTAATGCAATCATCATAATCATGATGATTATCACAAGCAGATGATGCTAAATTGATACACAGCGGCAACATTACAAGCATCGTACTCCTTATGTTGTTATCATTGGTTTGGAATTGTTACACTTTAGTTTTTTGTAATTTGTTGTTGTTGTTGTTGTTGAATTGGCTTAGGAAGTGTTGTTTATCCGTTTACACGTATTTTGCAATTTAACTTAAAACTTTATTTTCATTAAACCACAAAAGATTTTAGAAAACCGAACAACAAACAAGTAACCAAATAACCAACAGCAATTTTGTGGCATTACTTTTAAGTTACAAAAAAAAACTTTCGACCTTCTCCTCCTTGCATAAAATGACAAGAAATACCAACGTCAACAACAATACCAACCAACACCCACGCCAACAACACTCCCAGCAAATGAACAAATGTCTTGAGCATAATATAAACCCACTTTCTCTGTTGGCACTTGAGCACTTTAGCAAATGTTCCTTCTACTTTTCAATGTTTGGAAAGCATTCAACAGCACACATGAACTAAGACTCATTTTAGTAAGTAAAAAGGAAACAAAAATATTTGTTAAAAATTAACATGAAACCAAAAATATATACGCAACATGAAACTAATATCAAATTATGTAAAGATATTGTGCCAAGAAAATCTGAATTCTTTTCGCAATCATCCTCTTCACTCAGTTCTGCTGCCAAATACAGTTGATATAAATTTACACGCACGTTCAGGAAAACTGGTTATATTTACTTCCTTCGGTTCTTGTATTGTGAGGTGTGCTGTTATTCGATGTAGGTTTTGCACCACAATGAAATTATTTTTCGTTAAATCTGTATGGATGTGTGAATGTATGCGGTTCGACAATCAAATTGCAAAGAATATTTGAATATAAAAACGAAAAAATGCAGAATATTAAATTTTAATATTTAACAAATACATCTGTGGACTTTTGACAAAAGATCATAAATCGAGATAAGAAAATTTCTCAGTATTTTAAACGTAAAAGAAAATTCCCAAGCTGTTTTTCTTAACACTAATCAGCGCCTTTCTAAATATTTTACTTTTTGAGATATCACACAAAAAGGAATCAACTTATCTGGATTTGATGTTGATTTAATTTGTAAGCTTGTTTTTAATAGAGATTTTAGTAGAGAGTAAAATTACAGAAAATTTAAATTCTTTAAATTTATAATTTTTTTAAAAATTACAACGTAAAAAAGGCAAAACAAAAACGACTAATTAAATAGTTTTTTGCTTTCCTAAAAATTTTCTAAATTGAACTTATGTTGTTTTATCAAATATCCACAGATAGTACGAATATATAACACATATGTATATAGTGAAGCGTATGATTTCTAACTATCAAAATGATTAGTTTTTTCAGGTTAGTCATTTAGGTTAGTTATTTAGGGTGGGAGTTTGGATCAAACAGGAGCGAAGAATCGGACCAACTTTGTTCACTTTTATATAGAGCTGATCTATGAGGCGGTCAATTGAAACTATTCACACACTCTGTGACATGCTAACGAAATAACTGTAACTCAATCATTCTGTGACTGGTTATGGACCTTATTTCAGCGTGTGATGAGTCTCATAGTTATATGTATAGAGTGAATACGTTTAATATTAATTTAAAATGCATATAGGTGAGATTAGTTGGCGGACCTTCCCGAAGGAGAACGCCCCACTTAGGCCACATGTTGGGTCTATTACCACAAGTAGAAACACCCAGGGTCTAGGCAGGAGTCGAACCCGCACCTCCAGATTGATAGGTCTAATGCTCACCCACTAGGCTACGGAGGCACTCTAAAATGCTTTTATTTTAAATTATTATTCATAAAAAATTATCAACATCATCATGATCGTTTTCTACGCACATCAATATATATTTGTTCATATTTTATTGCTTAGCATTTGCATTTAATGCGTAACTAGGGGAAGAAATCAGTCATGAACTGCCAGTTTTATTGCATGCATAATCTTGTCTTAGCAACAGCTTTGCATTTTCTCATTTAATACTGCCGTATAATAAATGCATACGCACACATTTTCTCATACAAAACGACATTATTATTACTTACTTATTTAGAATCACCTTTGAACCAAGTGAAGAAATAAAATTAACAATTCACAGTTTTACAGCATGAATGATCACGTTCGTTTTTTTTTTTTGGTGTTTTAGTTTGTTCTTTTTTATATTCTGATTTTAAGCATACAATATACATAACAGCATTTTAAATAAAGTAATGCTGTCATTATCGATCAAAAATTTTATCGAGTTCTCAGGTGGAATATAAATAATTAAATGTTAAAGTACAAACATCCTTCAATTATTAAACATATATTAAATAAATCAAATATAAAATTAATATACGAGTAAGTTAAATTATATTACTAAAATAGAATTTGTGTTTTATTTAAAAACCGAAGGACAAAACTTTCCATCGCATTTGGTTTGGAACACTTGGTGAAAATTCTTTGACACGACTCTTACACCGCATTGAAACCAGGAAAAACAAAAATATTAAATTAATGCCATAAACTGATAATAAAAAAGAAATCATATAGTATCTGATGTTGTGTAGAGGGTGGGAACCAGTATTTGAATCGATACTTACATATTCGAATGTAAATACTAACCTTATTGCCTGTTTGATGATTTCTTAGTCGCTAATATTCTGAAAATTTAACACAAAATTAACGTTTAATATTTTATGAAAAATATGTTAGTTAACCTTTATGTCAACAGCAACATACCCCGGTATGTTTTGCGTTTTAAAATCGATATATCTTCGAAAGTAGTTATCAGAATTATTTGAGATTTCATGATATCCTAAAAAAAAGTGTTTTACATTATATACACAAATATGAGTGGAAGTGGACAACTTGGACTAGATATATGGTCATATTTCGATATATACCCTTTACGTCAACAGCTGTATACCTGGGTATGTATAGGAAAAAACATGCAAATATTTTGATATAATTTCAAACAAAATTTTATTTTGCAAACAAAACAGAACCAAAGGAGAACATAACTAACATAACACAAATTATTATATCATAACATAAAATATTATAAAAAAAAGCCAAAGGCCATCTATTTGTTCGACGTTTTGTAGAATATTCTGCCAGGCATTTGTCCATGCAATCAACGCCACCTTTATTTTTATTATATTCCAATATCATTACTGGCTTTTTTTGTTGGACCTTGTACTTCGGTGGTATAATGCTCTGTTGAAAGGAGCGCATAGAAATGTTTTTGCAGAAACCAAATATTGTGGATTCCACTGCACGTCCCTTCGATTGAGAAAACTGTGATGGCACAAATAACCGCCTCTTATTCACAGTATAAATTGCTGGTTATCATCAAATTTTTTGCCAAGTTATAACTAGTGAATAAACTGTCACATACAATATTTCTCCTACTTCCGCTGAAGAGATTGATGCACAAATCTATCACCACTCTTTCTCCAACATTTTTTTCTCTTTCACCCGACGCCGCCATTCCCGGAGTCGCATACCCACCAAACTTTTACTCCATATTGGCAGGTTTTGACGGAATGTATTGCGTAAAACCAGTACCTCCACGGAAGGGATACAATAGCTCAGCAACTGTGGCGTTAGCGTCTGCAACATAATTGGTGTGTAAATTGCTGTTGAGCATCAAAAAAAAAAAGTCTGATATCGCTGCTGCTTTGCGGGTTTGCTTGCGTTGCTGGCGCGTATTTCCGTTATCAAAACGTATAAAACGACTTATTTGCCAAAATATTCTTACACTCATAGAACACGGTACAATGGATGTGAGGTCATTTTCCACAAATCTTTGGTATCACCAAGTTCTTCATCAGATTCATTTTCATCTTCCGGGTCATATTCTGGTAATTGAATTCGCTCTACATCAGAGTAATCTGAAGTCGTATTCATTTCATTATCATCCAGAATCTCCTCAGATGCTAATGGGTCATCATCACTATATTCTGCTACTAATTCCTCTAATCTCTGACGAATGTATTCTTCTCTGTCTTCATAACCCAGTGTACTAAATTGTCGTCGAGTTAGCCAGTCACCGTCTGTAATTTTTGCGTATATAAATTTTTTTATTCCACGAAAACTATGCACCTACATATATCACCAGCTAAAAGTAACGACTGAAAATCTTATTAGAACTTATTTGAATGATGCCCTGTCTAATGGTCAATGCAAAAAACAAAACTCACAAGCAAAAACAAAAACAGTTATCAAAATATTCAGAAACACAGTAGCCAACGTAAAACAAACACACTTAGCAACAAAGAATCTTTAAAACGCAAACAATTTCCATATAAACTGTATGTGCATACCCGGGTATGCTGCTGTTGACGTACGTATAATTTTTCTGCTGTTGACATAAAGGTTAAACAATTTCTTGACGAAGTAACTCAGTTGTAATAAAGCTGCATGAATACAGTTATGTTACTTACCCAGTTGAATTTTTTATAATATTGTACAATATTGTATTGGTATACGATTAATAATTGCTCAATTTCACATTGCGACTACTTCGAAAACACTAAATTCTTTTTAGTTTGTTGATACCCAAATCTCTTTGATAAGCACTTGGGCAGCAGGAGTTTTGTTTTAAAAGTATCATCTCCTGCGGCACTAGTACTTAGAAAAGTGACTTTCGTTTGAAATTTTAATTTAAAACAAACAGATTAATATTGACAAAATATATGTAGATAAATAAAAAAAACCACAATACTATTGTTGACTCTAATTAAAAAATAATCACAAAGTAACACGCACATACATACATACATATATACACACATAAACATGTACAGACTAAATAATATTAAAATAAAATCTATGAAAATTAAAAATGTTATAGAAATTACTTACCGCATGTTATATGTACATATAAATTTCCATGAAAAGCTCTAACAACACGTATTATTTCACAGGAAAACCACAAAATGTAGGAAGATATCCAAAACGTAAGTACGAATGTATTTGGATTTTTATTTGCTTGATTCTTCTCTTAAAAAAGTAATGATGTTTTCTGTTTATTTATTTATTGCTGTTGTTTGTGTTAAAGAACAAGTATCAATTTATTCAGAATTAATTAATTTTATTTTATTGTTTATTGTTCAAATATAAGTTAAGTTATTTTGTTTGTTTATATTTTTTTGGCGGGTAAGAAAACATTAAAATCTGTGACTCCTTGATGCCACGCATATAAAAATTTAAATTTATTACCTTTTACCTACTTAAGTATATTCTTATTTATATTTTTAAAGTTACAAACATATATATATATATGTATATAACATCCAAATTAAAATTTTAAAAACTCTTAATGAAAATTGTGTAGTATTTATTTTTGAGTCAAACAACAAATTAAGAAAATCTGACGACGGCAACAATTCTATAATTTGACGATTTGTGACAATACTTTCGCCACTGAAACCTTCCGACAACTACTAACACCAATGCACGTCAGAAAAATGCAAAGTCGGATATTGGGCTCGAACCCATCACCTTCGGTTTTATAGCTAATTACCTCAGCCATCGCCAATCTTATTTGAAAAGTTTCGTGATTTCCATTTGTACTTTTTATTTTTGAATGATTTTTAATTTTTATTATGATTTCTACTTTATTTAATATTATTTACTTTATTTGTTTATTTTTCTTTTCCCGTGCGGTTGTTATGGATTTCCAAATAAGTTTACTGATTTTTATTTACCTATTGTTAAGTTATTTTCTTAAACAAAATGTGGTTTGCTATTCTGTTTGTTTTTCTAATATTTAAGTGTACAAATAAACACAGTTGTATGCAAAGCAAAATATTGAATGGTTGATTGTTCTTTTCTGCTTGAATATAAATGTTAATTGTATTTATATTTCATAAATCCACTAAATAACAAAAAAGTGTAAAATAAATAAAAGTTTTATTAATACCAAACGTTAAACCAGCATTGTTATGTTATGTAATATTGTCTTACTCAGTTTTCGCTTCAAAATACCGATTGGGTACCACTGCATTTTTATTTTACACAAGTTTATATATTCGCTCTTTATGTTTCCTGTTTGCGTTCGTTTAATAAATTGTTTTATTGACATTTCACTGCTGATGATTATACTGTTAATGGCTGGAATGGCTATAAAAGAAATATAATATTGATGATGGCGATAAAAACCAATATTACTGCTGTTGTTGTTAATCATCAATATTGTTTCTTTTATAATTAAGACATATTGGAATTTCTGTTGCTATTATTTTAGTTATTGTTGGTAATTATTCTTATACCAGATGACTTCGGATATATTATTGCAGCAAATATAATCAATGTAAGTAAGTAGTACTTAAATGTAAACTTAGTGCAAAATTTTTCTTTAACTTCCACTCTTTTTTTTTGTTCCACCGTCTTGGTCGACTGTCTTCTAACGTAACCTATATACTATGCATTGACTAAAAGGTCTGATAAAATTCTCTTGGATTAAAAACCAGCAAAAAATAGTTTTTTTTTATATATACCTATGATTTTTCTAATGAATAAACTTAATTTTTATTAACAGATATTTTTATAAGTTTTTCATTTTTTTTTTATCTTGGGCCAGCACTCAGCACATGACCCCTACACTTTGCGATGCATTGTGCTGGAACTGGAGAAAAGGTATAGTAGGAGAAATGACAGGACGTGAAGCTTCATTATTTTACCACACTGCTTTTTGCACGTTCTTTGCTTTTATAGCAGTGTTGTAGCGATTATGATGTCAAGGAGACGTATTAAATTTCAAAGCTTCGTTTTTAGTAGCATTTTTTAGTAATTATTTTACTTCGCAGGTGCTACAAAATAACGACGAAGGAGAGCGTTCTGATGTGCATGTGGATTGGTTACAGCCTATTCCTTCGACACTGAAACCTTTCGACAACAACTGACGCAAAGACACACAAAGTGCACATCAGAAAAAATGCGAAATGTTTTTATGAGTCTAAAACTGGGGTTGAACTCAGGAAATTTTTGGTGTTTGTAGTCAACGTGCAGACTATTTCAGCCATTTAACGCGAATCGAAATTAATTACAGTTATTTATTTATATTAATGAATTTATTTTGGGAATTAATATGTTATATAAGTTTAATTTTAAATTGTGATTTTTTCCCGAAGAATATAAGAAATGTATTGTGAAACAGTGATGGGATTTTGAAGTTTTAATTTGGGGCGGATTTTGCATCAAAAACATTTCAAAATGGTAAATAATTGTGAAAATTAAATTTACCCAAAAAAGCTGAGTCTCATTTCTACCCAATTTTACTTTAAAATTATATTTTAGAGTTATTATTATACAGAGTGGGGCAAAAGTAATCATCCGATGTTCTTTTGCTGTAATTTTTTTTTAAAGAAAAACTTTGCTTCAATATAAATCATCAAGGCGGAATCGAATAAGTGGGACTTGGTACCTCCCATACAAAATAAATATTGTTTTATGTATGTATATCTTGAGAACGGTTAAAGTTAAAGTTTTACATCTTGGTCTGAATGACTTGATAGTAAATTTTTTTTGCTTAGGTCACTTTCATTATAGCTACAGATTTGAAATTTGATATACGGGTAGCTACAGGGTATGTAGGGAGGGCAGGTAAAATATGAAACAGAGGTCTGCGTCTAGATGGACTCATAGACTATATATTTTTTCAAAGACTAGACCATGACGGGTGGTAGGGGCTAACTTTCACGTCTACGAAACTAACTAACCGATTTTAATAAAAGACACATATTTTTTCTTTAAATAAAACTATTATAACAGCTACAACAACATGTGATCGGGTCAGCTAGTTGCATGTATAATACATTGTTCAAGAACATTGCGCTTTAAAACTTATAGTATTTGAACCACATATAAATTAATTGAATTTGTTATAATTTCCCACTAGGACATAACGTACTTTCATTCCCATAGAATAAAAAACCAGAACTAAAATAAACCTAAAGTTATACAAGAATACATGTACACATGAGATGTACATATGTATGTACGCCAACGAACAAATAGTTATAGTAGAAATTGCTATTCTTTTTTACATATACTTTAACGAGTTCTTATTTGCATATACACATATGTACATTTATAGATTTGTATATATATATATATATATATATATATATAAATATGTAAGAATCGATTGAGAGCAAAACTATTTGAAAAATTCAATAATGGCACAATTTTCCAACATAAAGCGACCTCAAATATTTCAGTCTATTGTTCGAATGTATTTGGGTCATTTAAATATTTTTTTCTAGTATTTCTTTTCTTTTATCTGCTGGTAAATATTAAAACAGGGAGCATAAAAATTAGATAAGCTTGGACAAAAACAGCTAAATGAATTTGTATAATTGCTGCCAATGGCCAAAATACCAAAAATAAACACAATTACAAAAAATGTATATATAAAACAAGGATAGTATGTATATTACGAAAAGAAATAAAAAAATTACACATACCTACATGGATGTTTAAAACCAACAAAATATTCAACAAATTTTTCATTGATATTTAATTGTCGCAACAAATTTTTTTTTTTCTTTGGGAAAAGATTAATAATTCTCACAGCAGTAAAACCACAAATGCAGGAAATAACTACCACAGGAGTTGATTGTTGAATGCAGTTGAATTAAATGGATTTGACCAGATATGAATATTAGCAGAAATCATATGCTCACATATTAATAGTATAACAAAAAATACAAGCGGTGATTGAGAATATCATTTAAATATTGGATAAATGAAAACATAAAAAATAATTGATAACTTTTAATGAATTCGTAATAACCTCAGTTTAGATATTTGCTTCCAGGAAAAACAATTTTCTATTATTGTTACAATCTTAAAAAAAAATTATATTATTAATTTTTAGAGTCAAAGTAAGTAAAAAGGAACTTAAGGGGAATATAAATCTAATATAGATATGTAAATATTAATGTTCATGTCGTACCAGTTCAGGAAATAAAAAAAAAAAGTATGTCTGCATAAAAAAAACCTTCATAATTTTTATGGATTTCTCTTAAAAAACGGTTAATGTAGAGAACGATAACCACCACGTAAACCATTAAAATGCAATTATAATTATGATGCTATTGTTTGCTTGTGGATGCAACTCCTGTGTGTGGTAGAGTATATCTCGTTAACCATTGCGAGATTTTGCATATGCAGACAGAACCATGCAATAAAAAATAGTATGATTGCATATGTATGTGTGGATACACTGTCTATGGGTATATACATGTATGTGTATACATATACGTAAGTGGATAAGTGGGATGAATGAATGAGAATGAGGATATAAAAGTAACAGTTGCAGTAACTGTAATACCATAACCATTCAAGTAAAATATATTCAAGAGCTCATAAGTGTTCACACTTGTTAGGAGAAAAGCTGCAATCATTTTGTTTTAAAACAAGGTAGCGCATAAAAAATCGCCCACTTTTCCTTCTCTACAAAATTATAAATTTTTTTCTGTTCCTTTGGACCCTGAAACTTCAAATGAATGACTGAAAATTCTCACTACTACTGTTGACTCATTACGAGTGAATGGCCGCACATTTCATATTTACGTTTGTATACGTAAAGTGTGTGTACTTAACGTAAACGAAAGCATTTTATGCAAAATCCTCATTTTCTTCCATATACCAAAACAATGCAATCAGACATTTAGAAATACTAAATAAAAAAAAAAAATTTTAACTTGTAAGCCAAACCCACAGACAGTCATAGAAAAATGTCACAGCTTGGAACTCAAACATATAAAAAGATGCCACAACAATAATACCTAAAAACAATGGGGTGCAATCCAAAAAAAAATTTACCATGCATGTATACAACACAATGCAATACAATGGAATACAATACTGAATGTACTAAATATGCCATCATAACAAATGCCTAAAGGGTTTCATAACAATGCAATAATGCCGCAACATGCGAGGATATCTCTATCTGCAGAAAACTCCTTTTTCATACAAACAAATATGCATACACGTACGTACATTCCGCAACAAGCAATTTTATTCACAAATTCATACATGTGTTCACTACAAATGAAAAGGGTCGCAGAAGACAAAAAAAATTTATACTCGTAATAATAGGAATATACTATATGAATAAACAATATACTGAATAAATAATCTTGATACAGATCTAAGGAAAAACTTTTATTTTTATCGTTAAGACTTTCTGAAAACGTAATTTGGTCACCAAGTATAGTAACAATCTATATATCTAGTTTTTATTTAAATGTTTTTTAAATTGCATGCAAATATTTATTGAGTAAAATTAGTTTAGAACCTATCTAAGAAAACACAGCACTTCATTTTTTCATCTTGAGAAAATATAAGCGTGGTTAACATGCTCGTTTATCCTGCAGATGACGATACATTTCTTAATATTAGAATAAAAAATCATATATACACACAATACGTACAATAACCAAGAGATTCTAAACCACTGATAAACCACCCGTAGATTTTATTCAATTTAAAAGTATTATTATTTTTCTTTTAAATTTATACATTTCATCTGTTTCTATTTCTCGTTCTAAACATATGTACATACATACATACGTACATATATACTCGTATATGTATGTGTTTATTTAGGTACTCGTATTTCGATGTTTAACCCACTTATGCCCAGTATTGAGTTTACGTAATGGTCACTTCAACCACCGTTCAGTGCTACGACTGAGAGATCAATTTTAGTTTATAAACTAATCGGCGTGCTTCCGGTTTTTTTAGTGTTATTGAAGTTTTTCACATTGAAATTTAAAAAAAAAATTTCTTACTTTTTAGGTATTTTTATGAAAAAATAAGAAAAGAAATACAAAATATTTTAATTAAATAGTGACTTAAGTAATCTCTAATATATTCATATTGAGACATTTGCTAATATAATAAACTTCATGGTTGACAAGATGATTTAAAAATTTATTTTTTGCGTATTTTTTTTTTTTATTTTCTTAAGCTTAAGTTTTCTTAATAGACTTGGCAAATGTTTGACCACTTTCTGTTAATTGTTTTATTATTTTTTTTATCTTGGACTAGCACTAAGGAGATGAAACCTTTATGCTAACAATATTTGTATATGATTTAGTTTGTTTCTAAGTAATTATCACATGTAAAAAAAAATTTAATAATTTTAACTAAATAACTTTTAATAACTTTTAATTCGTGCTTACTGTTGAAAACTGTTAACGAGCAATTTTTGCCATACACGATACCTCCAAATTGATAATATATTCACAGACAGAGAAAATGCTTAATCTACTACGGAACTAAGTGTAATGTAGAGGCACTTAAGACAATGGTGGAAATCGAAACTAATATCTGAACTAACTTTCAAGTAGTCCGCACAAAATAGGAATTTCATGTACATATTTTAAATTAGTTCACAATTTATTTTAGCTTTTATGCATATATTACATAAAAACTTATATTAGTTCCATTTTTTCTTTTTTTTTTCAGTTCCACTAACTATTGGCATTGCAAAGCATTTTTCATTTATTTTAGAATAGTCTAATGAAAGCTAATAGAAAAGAATTAAGCTTGGCAAAGTTAAACAAACAACTGACAAATGAATGAAGGTCAATTAAGCCAATTTAAATTTAATAAACATAACATTAATTTATTTAATAAATTGTGCAACAACTTTCTGCTAAATATGACTTTACGGCATCATATAAGTACGTACATACATATATTATACATATTTTTTTTACAACACTACACAGATGGCAACGAACGTTGTTGGAAATCAAATTTGAAAAATAAAAACAGAGCAACTATTATAGCAAATGGAGCTCATATAGCAGTAGATGAAAGGGTATGTACATACATATGCATACGTCCGCAGATCCATACATACATGCATGTATACTTCCGATAGCAAAAAGCATTAGAAAATTTTCTGCGTAATCGTCTGAGTCTGATACATCAGGTTACAGTACTCATATTAGAAGGACTATGTTTACAACAGGTAGAAGAGGAGATAATAAAAATTAAAAAAATTTTATAATTCGCAGAAAACGAAGAGCAAATAATTTATAGGGAAATGCTGAAGTTTATATTTATAAAATTTTTGCCCTTAAAATTTAAATAGGATTATAAAGTTTACATTTAGTTATTATATGGAGCCATAGACATCTAAGAGACGAAAGCATTAAAAAGCATATTTTAGAGAACAAAGTTTTTAACAGCAAATATCACAGCTATAATATTTTGTGAGATGTAGCAATCGATAGATTTTAACAACAAAAGAAAAACTGTAATCATGGCGTTTAGAGGTTTTGGATAACTGTTTTCAGTTTAAAGTTGTGTTTAAGTTTAAAAAAATATGGCAAAAGACATCAGCCAACATAAACATGAGAGAAAGCAAATATACATATATTTGAAAAAAAAAAAATACTTTAATAATTACCCAGCAAAAAAATTTGGAAAAGGTAATCGAGACTAAAAAAATTGATTCTTGAAAAGTCACTTGTATGAAATGGTTATTTTTTTTGCGCAGGAAGTCTTTGGAACTAAATTTACTACATTCTTCTATGAGTTGAATACTTTCCGGGATTTCAGTATTTTGAACCAAATTCGAATTGCGGGCATAAATTTCATGCTATAATCGAGATAGTTTAATTTTATGAGGATCAATAAAACTAATTTTGATTATAAATATTTATATATTTTTAAATACTAGTAAATATTTCACTTTATTCAAAATGATGTAATTAACGTATTTCGAATGAATATTATTTAAAATGAAAGATTACAATAGTTCTTAAAATATTTATTTAATATATGATTCTAATTTCAGAATTGTGCTTTTTCCCGAAAAAATAAAACGAAATGTATTATTACATATGATATCATATCATATGACATTATGATATTCTCATAAAGTATTTTTTTTATAAAAGCAAACTCAATAATTGAGGAGGAATGCATATCCATATAGTACTATTTCGCTAATGCTTACTTAGCTTATCACTCGATTTTTCCTAATTTCTGACTACAAATTCAAAATTATTATCTTTAAAATTCAACTAATCAATCGAGAATTATGCTGAATACCGAACACAAAACCAAAAATCTATAAACAAAAATAAAATTTTGTTTATCGATTTTTGGTTTTATTTCATATATGCAACATTATTTTTTTATTTTCAAAATATAATATAATATAAAAAAAAAAAAATATTTCATAAAATTTTTAATTAATATTATTGAAAATTTATTTGAAAATTATTTCAATGAAATCAGAAATTATAATTTAATTGATATTATTAATTTCTTCACAGGTAAATATATAATTAATTTTTTATTTGATATTAAAAAATTTTTAATTAAATCTGTATGTTCATAATTGCCGTGTTTAATCTGCTTATTTTTTATTGTACATACATAGTAAGTTCAAATATATATGTAAGTTCCCTGCAGGAAACGACAATAGTAAAACTTGACTGATTGGCTATTAACTTAGCTTAGTACTAGTGACTTGTTATACCCCAGGCCATGTAATTTACTATTGACATTTCACATATGCGAGTTTTGGTCCTATGTAGCCAATTGGGTAGTAAGTGATTCTTGTGGAAAACTATGAGCAACCTCATCTATATTCACAGTAAAATGAGACAATAAAAAATCATTTTGCAGCTGTAAAGAGAAAGATACGTTCTCTTCTCTTCAAAGAATAAATAAAAAGTATAAACGATTTCTTGGCAATGTCGTCAAGAATGTAACCAAAATTAGTCGACTAAAGTGTTGAATTGGAGATATATAGTCGCAGCCCTATTAGAGAGTTAGTATTAATTTAAACTGCACATACTTGCACGTATGCCAGTACATTGTTAAGTTATTGTTATGTAGTGATTTTTTTTTAATATTAGTTTTTTTTTAGTATTAGTTGTAGTAGTGTTCCTATACTTATACAAATTTTAAAAACCAATTTGCAAAAGAGTTAGTCATCTCCATTGAATTCCATAGAGTGCATTTTTTAGACATATGTATACAGACAACATATGTATAGTAATGTTTCTACAGAAGTATGTGAAGAGCTGTGTTATAAGATTCTAAAAACTTGTTCATATGTTGATCTATAAAAAAAATACAGTCAGCTATCGACTTATTAACCATAAAATTTTTTTATTCTTGCAAATTTACTCAGTCGAAATTATAGCTGGCTGTGTTGCACAAATGTAAATCAATCCTAATATGCTTTAATCACGTATAAAAACTACAAAACAATTTCCATGCGTTTGTATTTAAATGAAAATATTAATTTAATGATAATAAATTCTACGCGCCACCAAAGCTCATATTAAAAACAGTTGCCAAGATTATTTTTATAGAAAGTAAAACTTCTCCTATGCTGCGCCTATATAAAAAGTTACTTCCAGATTTATTTAAATAAAATCTTCTTCAAAATCCTTACAATTTAATTTTTTTATTAAATATATATAAAATTAATATATAATTTTGCATGGTAAATAAAAATTTTTTAGTAATTAAATTAGACTATTAATTAATATTACGAAAATATTAATTCAATCTTTAAAAACATTCGCAATTAATTAATTTCCATAAGAAATTTAAATGTTTTTCAATTCTATTAAAAGTAGACATCAACATCAAACGATTTTTTTTCATTATGAATTTAGAAATATGGTGTTCGTTTTTACAAAGAGTTAGTTTTAATAATTTTATTATATAAGTATATACACCGTGATAGCTAAATTTTTTCTGGAGATAAATTCTGAGAGTCGACTGTCAATAGCAGTTTTGTGAATCTATGTACATATATACACATATATATATATATTTACTTATAGATGACAAATACACATCCATACATTTAAGCTACAAAGTTTCTTTGTGCGAAAAAGTTTCTCAGCGAAACCGAAGAAAAAGAAAGCGTTTTAAACATGCGGTGGTTTCAACTTTTTATTTTTAATTAAATATTTGTTCACAGTACTACTCCGGGGAGTCATGTCAATTCTATTAAAGAAATTTAATTAAACAATTAACGTACAATATTAGGTATAAATATGGTAACTGGTGTTAAAGCAGCTCTTTGTACCGAGCTGCTGGATTTCAATTGCGTTAGAAATTTGTCAAAGTAAAGTTAATCTATAAAACGTGAGAGAAGCTAGTAATATTGAGTAATTGCATTATTTTCAGCACTATTCAAAGCAGTACAAGCTTAACTCATATATATATCAATCTTTTACTATTCTTTTGTAAACGGCAACAAGATTCGTATTTGTACAATAGGAAGTCAAGAAGAAAAATATGAATATAAATGATTTAGTAGAACACAATTTACTGTTCATCTGTAAATTGGGTTTTACGATTAGCCAAAGATATATGCAATGTGCTGCTTTACATTTTACAATAGTTTGTATTTTTTGGTATAAAAATTGAGTCTGCTCTTCAGTCTGCTCGATGATTCATTCAAGTACACCAATTTGTATGTCCGAAGCTTGCGATAATAATAAGGTGTTCACTTCTACTGACTCATTGTAGCAATCTGGGATGTGTGCTACTGTTTTATTGTGACTACAATTGAATATGATCTTATTAAATATTGGAACAACTTCGTCTGTATCAATTATCTGAGTGTGTGCGTGCAGTCGTGCTTTTTCGGCTACATATGAAAAATTATGAAAAATCATAAGATTTAGATTTTTTCATTTAAAGGCTGATTTTTTGAACGTCTCCAACTGTTTTTTGACAAATAAAAACTAATTTGGTTATTATCTGTTCCGATGTATATGAAAAAAAAATATCTTCAATCTCACTTGTTTTAAGAGATTTTCGTATGGAAATTTGTTTCTTTTCTTATACCAGCTTTCCTTCCATTCTTCTTTTCTTTTCATTTTGCCTTTCTTTTCTTTTTAATAAAATTGCAAATATTAATAAAAGACACTAATAACAAATCTTCTTCCCACGACGTTTACACGTTATGTAAAACCTCTAATACACGACATCAATACATATGTTTGTCGACTTAATTTGAGTATCTCCAGAGCACTACAAAATATAGTATTTTGTTAGTTGCGGTGCAATGTATTCACAGAAAAAACTTTTTTTATAAACATTAATATACACTTTTATAATTTTGAACAAAAACTGTACTCTTTAATTCGTAAAACTTACTTTATGTTCATAAGCTATTTAGTGCAATAAAATAAAAAAAATGTGTAAATAAAAAAAACTTTTGTAAAATATTATTTTTTAGTTTTAGTTGCTCTAGCAAACTTTTTTTATTGAAATAAGTTGTTTAATTGCATGTGTGGAAATTAATATTGACATGGAAAAAAATTATCTGAGTTAGTCAGCCATAAACAAATATTTATGTTTTCGTATAGAATTTTTGGAAAATAATTTTTCGCTTCCCTTATATATTTACTTCATATTCAGCATGCAATTGATTAATTAATTGATTTTATCTTTTGATCTTTTAATTTTTGCATGACTCTTAACATGTGTAGCAATAATTCTACATACATAAATATGCATGGATATTATAAATAAATAACCGTTTTGCACATTCTTATGCTGTACAATTTTTTAATAATAATAATAATATAATTTAACTTATATAAAATAATTACAAATTTAAATTTTTATTGATTTGCTAAATTCAGAAATATAAATCATTTCGTTATCTATTAAGAATTAAAATTTATTATGCAAAAAAAACCTGATATAGATTTTGTGATTTATTTTATGCGTTTAGTTTTCACAGCAACAAATAGTTATAAGCAGGTTGTGGTATTTCACATCTTCAATCACTCGTTCATTTCATAAAATATATAAAAACAACAGACAACAGCAAACAAATTACAACGCAAAAATTAGAACAACAATAACAAACATATCGAAAAACAAGAACAACAGTGTCCATAATAATAAATTTAAAAAAATATATATTTGTAAACTTTTAAACTGTTCACTGACAAATATGACTTGAATCTGAAGTAATAAATCAAGAAGAATGACTTTGAAAGGAGAGGAAATTATTGTGAAAATGAAATTTTTGTTTTGTGGGAAAAGCTAATCGGTTTTATTTTACATTTAAAATACGAAGGCTGTTAATTAACTCCGTGACTTTTTGAATTTCCTTCGCAGTGACTTTAAATGCAACACTGCTGTCAACCACTATCTATTAGAAGACTAGTGTCAAATTTTTAGCAAGTTGCTCTATTTAGTGTGTGTTAAATCAGAAAATGGCGGTCATACAAATGAGATGGTGAAATGTTCAAATTCTTTTAAGTTTAAATTGCAGATTTTGCTCTGTCTAAATTTTTTCTAATAAATAGTTTCACATAATTTGTTGTTATTTTTATCTACAGACATTGTTGTAGTTTTTTTGTGAAATAAATTTCAACATAAAAGTA
This sequence comes from Dexiosoma caninum, assembly GCA_963924685.1. Taxonomy (NCBI): domain Eukaryota; kingdom Metazoa; phylum Arthropoda; class Insecta; order Diptera; family Tachinidae; genus Dexiosoma; species Dexiosoma caninum. Next base: position 93,457,054 of record OZ004725.1, read on the forward strand.
AATTTGAAACCTTTCGCAAATAAAAAATATTTTAATCAATACGTGTTTAGGACCTTTTGGCTGAGCAGTTAGGGCGTTGGCTCTGCAAACCAAAGATCGTGCATTCACACTCTCCTCCAGTCGTCAAAAAATGTTCGCATTCATCTGCAACAATATTTGTGCAATACCAACCAACTTTGGCGAAAAAACGTAACAAATAAAACGACTATGCCTAAGTGATATTTCACACAGTATCGGCAAAACCTCCCTCATAAAAAGCAATACAATATTCGTACAATACAACACATACGTATATGAATAAAAACACTCATAGAGGCAAAAGCCTACACAACCCTAATAATCAACAATATTCCTTTTACTTGTACTTTCCCCTTCTTAAGTTTCCTTTTGCTTTCGAGTTTAAACAAAAGCATTAAATTTTTGAAATAATCACAATTGTTCATTCCTTTTTATTTCTATGAACTTTTACAAAGTCAATCTATAAAATTAACATGAATATGATGTTGAGTTGGCTTTTGTTGTAATTCTCTTGGTTTTTTCTTTATTTATTTACAAAAACAAATATAAAATATTACAAACAAATACAAGTATGTACTTTTTTTCTCATTTAATGTGTAATTTCAAGCTTGGGGCTGTATTTGAAATTTACCATACGTGATGTAGAAAATAATCAAACAAACGAATAAAAGAGAAGAAATAATAATGAGACTCCTAAATACAAATAAAAAAGAACGAATTTAAATTGTAATAATTTTGTTCGCTTCTATAAATTTCTTTATTTAAAATATAATTACGTAGGACTGAACATTTGTTCGTATTACTGTAAAATTAACGACAAAGGCCTTAGAAATGTAAAATTTTCAAGTAATAAATTTTTCAAGAACGTGAAGCGTGTTAAGCGTGCGGCAAAGGGTGCAATTATTGCAGAAATTCAAAAATGTTATCGTATTGTTTAAATATTGGGGCGGGAAAGAGAATTCCATGGCAATTTTTTTTTTAATTTATGTGACAATTAGCATAAAGAATGCCTTCATTTTTCACATACTTAATACTTGTCATTGCTTAAAATTGTTCTCTGTCATCTAAGGAAACAGATAAATTTTTGAAAAACTATAATCTTTCAAAAATAAGGAAATAATTAAAGCTTCCATGTACTGGAAACTATTTCTATATGTGTGTGTCAAATTAATTCGGTTTATGACCAGCTTTGCCAACTGTGTAGTTTTATTTCGTCGAAATTTTCCCTCTGCATCTAATATTTTATCGTACATTCTATGCATATTGTGATGTTTAAAATTTTTTTAAAATGTAATCATTTTCGTGACTGTTTTATTATTTTGGTTGAATTTCTCTATGGACTTTGAATGAAAATAGAGTTCTGCATTTCTGGTGAATTTTCTTTCATTAATGATTATTCCCAAAATATGTTCAAAATTAGTTTAGATTCATTCTCTAATGATCTACCCCATAGTGCTTTTGAAACAAAGTGAAGATAATGCTCCACATACGACCATAGACCAAATTGAAACCATGCTTTTGTACATGGCATATTTACAGTGCGAAGGTTTCCAAAAAAAAATTACCAAATAAATTGCTACACATACAAAATTCAGCCAATAGCCAGAGTGAGAAACTGACGCAATGCCGATTTCAAAGCTAAAGTTAGACCATATGAGAGGAAACATGGACGTGGGCATTTCCACAGAAAGAAAAACTTCCATGATAACAGTATTCATATTTTCATTTCGGCATACTGCGTGCCGAGTTAACGAAAGAGTTTTTTCTGTGGATATACACACACATATGTCCTACCAAAAAAAAATACATTGATTGCAAGCATTTTTAAACGCTTCAACAATACCTGTACCCACGTACATATTTTGTTATTCGTATGTATATTTTTGCAGTCGCTTTAAATATGGTTTCCTTTTAATTTCCCTACCTTTTCCACAAACTTTACTTAGTATACTTTTACATTCATATAAGTTGTAATTTTCCGTATTCGTGCCACAAAGTTGTGCACATGACTTCTTGTTTGCATTTCAAATAAATTTCATCACATTCATCTCTATAATTTTTTTTTTTGCAGTTTGTTTATTCCTGCTGTTCATTTTGTCGTCATCACTTTAGCTGACATTGTAGTCTTTGGCTATACAAACCATATGTTTGCATGTGGTTTAAGGAAAATATATTTAAGAGATAGAAAATTGATGGTTTAAGATATACTGTTTTTTGGTGTAGTGTTACCAGAGCAATAGGACCTTAATGACTCCTAGCCTGGCACATTGTGTTTAATGTTTATTTCGTGAGAATTTGTTTAAACAAAAAATAGTTCATACCATATAATAGTAATATTTTAAGATAGAAATATTTGGAATGTTATTTGTACATTTGTAACTTTTATTTTCTTTCAGAATTTTGTTTTATTAGAGTTAATAATCCTTAATCCTTAAAAGTGGTAGTAAAAGAGTTAGTAAAACTTGTCCAATGTACTAAGGGCCTTACAATATTTTTATTTATTATAAGAGATGTAATGCTCAGATAATTAAGATGCCACAAAAGATAGTGCAGCGAATACGTACATATGTAATTGATGAAGTGTAGAATAGTTCTGTAGTTGCTTTTTTTTTAATTTGTAAAGAAGAGAGCGAGCTTATCTGGTTTTCTCCTACTTAGCTTTTGAGTGTAAATGTCTTTAATATAAGAAAAAGATTCCTGACATGTGGCAATGCTAAAAATGCTCTGTGAAGCTTGCCATTTCACTATGATATACTAACAACTTAACAGCGCTTGTAAATCATGGAATTTTATTAAAAAATATGCGTGATATGTAAGAAATGTATTTCGTAACAAAACAGGCTATTCAAGCTGTTCTCAAATTTCGCACCAGTTTTACTGCATTGAACACTAATCCACCGACCCGTATGCTAAGAATACATACCGAGATAAACATTGCTGCTGTATCAGCCAGTGTTAATGTTGATAGCGATATGTCACTTCGTCGCCGTTGTCAATAATTGGACTTGTGTTATTCGATTACCTAGAAGATTTTACGTAAGGCCCTCGGCAGACGCAGCTCAAGAACTGCCAACGCCCCCTAAAAGATGAAGTAAGTGGAAGGAATAGAGCTTCTAATTGCTCAATTCTTCAAGTGCGTGTTTTTCTTCACGAAGTGAAATGCTGTTAGTATCCTGTAAGAAGCCTGGAATCAAGTATATCCAAATCAACACTTTTGTCGCTTGCTTTTGGTGACTTTTTGATGACATTCTCAACGAATCGTCTACACTTTTATACCCTTCACTTTAAGTGTAATAGCTTCAGTACATTTTTTTTCAGAAATGTGATGAATAAAAAAAAATTATTATGCCAAGTCCGTCTATCCGTGTGTCTGTTAAAATCAACTTTCCGCCCAATTCGTATAGAATTCGTTTTGGTGTCAATGAGTCACACCTGAAGCGGTTGCTTAATTCTGTCGAATCAGTATAATAGCTTCCGCGCTACAGCTAAATAAGCACAACCACATCGTTTTTGACTTGAAATTTGAGCACGAAAACGGCTCGAAACGGCTGGATCGATTTCGGTGAAATTTGGTATGCATGTTTAGATAAGCGCTTAAACAGTTATGGGATCTATGTTACCAAAATCGAAAAATAAGTAAAAATGCGTTTAGCCTAATCGATTGTATCGATTTTGGTGGAATTTAGTTTACACGTTGAGTTGGCTTTTTGAAGTTATATACTCGTAGTGGTGCGAAATAGCTGCTCCTAAAATTAGGTAAAAATCCAGAACTACTAAATAACTAGGCGGAAATTTAGACGAATATGTGATATAAGGTAAACATCCACAATAGCGGCATTGCCGAATTTTTGCGAAAAATGTTTGCTTCTTACGTTTTCTGGCGAAGGCAGAAACGTTTTCATTTTCACTTTCAAAAGAATTTGGTTTTTGTGACACATCTGAATAATTGTATTTTAAATAAATATGTAATTTTATTTTTTATACAGGCAAATAATTTTAAACTCGCAATATTAAAATATGTACATATATACATATTTCTACACTAAACCATAATCAAATGTAGCTTTCGTATTCAAAACAAATAAGTAGCTGGATACAATGCGACGGATGACGCCAACGATATGTGCAGTATGCTCTGTATGCTGCCATGGTATACGTGTTTAATGCTTATAGAATGCTTCCAATGTCAAAACAATTAATATTACATTAGGTGTTTTCGCGCAATTTTTTTTATAAATTTCAATAAAATGAAGATAAACGAAACAAGTAAGAGAAAAAAAAAATATAAAATAAATAAAGTATCAAAGAACAGAAACTCTAAAATAAAATAAGGTATATAAACATATATTTGAAACAATAAAATGTACAAATGTAAATGATTTTAATTAAATGAAATATGCCGTGTTTTTGTTTTCATGTAAAGAAAACTGACTACATAAATCTAAAATATCTTATTCGGTTTTTATATCTTTAACAGATATACATACATGTGTGCGTATATACATACATATATTATGTGTACATTATGTATAGTCGGTTGGATATAGGAAAGTCGTAGCATGAGCTTGTTCAAATAACGTATAATTATTCCAACACGATTTAGCTAAATAGTGGTGATTGCAGAAAATCAAAACAAGTTGAAAACACTTGATGCAACGAAAATACGCATTTATTGCCGCTGTTAGTAATTTAATTTATATTGCTGGTTCCACTTTAAATCATTTCAAATTAAAAAAAATAAAATAATTATTTTTTATGGTTACGATAACTCATATTTTTACTTGAAGGGAAACTATTAAATAAAACTATTACTGCGAATAAACAATGGCTCAGGCCTAACCAAGTTTGTGAGTGCGTGCAATTCATGTCGTGCATGAACACAAAAATATATACAAACATGACTGAAAATGAAAACATTTAGAAAATTTTTATATTACCAAAGCGAATGAGTACAAAATGTTATTCTAAATTTAGTTTTTCCTTTCCTTCCGACGACATATCTTTCTACATGTAAATATACACATACAAACACCTGCATAGATATGCAAATTCAACTATGTGTTGAAACGTTAGGTGACATTTTGTCACGGGATTTATCAGGCAAGCACTTTGAACAATTACTCAGAACCCAAATGCAATAATAAGAAAAAATATAAAACACACACCAGCACGATTTAGAAGAAAATTGCTTTTAAATTGATTTCCTTGCAATTTACAGTTAATAATACTGAAGGGTCCAACTTTTGTGTCAAACTACAGAGAACAAAAATAACTGAGTTGAAGATATGCTCAACATCGTTACTGAATCTATTTTTTTCACAGCATGTCAAGCAACAAGTCAAAGAAATTGTAACGAGCAATAGAAACTTAATTAAACTATAAATTGTTAATTATAGACAAAAGCGTCATGTAGGGTAGGAAAAAGTCAATTGTGTAAATAGAACCGCTAATTTAATAATTATTTATAGAAATATATTTGTCTATTTAAAGTACATACTATTAAAAATATTATTATTATTATTTATAAGTTTATTTAATCTTAAGGAATATAATTCTAAGATTAATTTTAAATTAAAGAGCACTAGCAACAATGCCCATGAGCACTCGTTTGACTAAATTAAATGTTAAATATTATATTTAAATGTCAAATCACTTATTAACGAAAGTATTTGATTTCGATGGGTAAAATAGTATAATGGCAATAAAAACAATATCTTTGTAATAAAGGTTGTTTATTGCTGTTACTTTTCGTTAAAAATCCACATACATATGTACATGTAGTAAATATCCAATGATTTAAAATGTTTCCTTCAATATAGGGCTGGTTGTATTCACTTCCTCTGTCATGTAAATTACTATGTATAAGTGTATATATATTGTACATAAATATATTTATAATATAACATTATACATTGAAATTACCCTTAATAGCTGACAGTCAGGTAAGCAATAAAATATTTTTTTTGAAACCGCTTCAAAGACAGCTCCAACACAACGTACGAAATAAGTACTCCTCTAACACTTGAAGATATTCTTAAGGATTTCATTTACACAAATTTGCATACATACATTCATATTTTGTAAATTGAATAAATGAGTTGATCGTCAATAAATATTGAACTAAAAAAGCCTTTAAGGTTCCTTCAAAATAACATGAAATAAAATAATCGTTTATTGTTTAAAATTTAATTGGTGAGGGAAAATTACTTATAAGTTTGATTTTTTGCTTACTAAAGGAACGGGTTTTATGTTTCCCTTTGCCAATAGTGACTTAGTAACAAATTCATTCCATAGTGTTTTTCTGACAAAATACTTTTCGATAAAAAATATAGTATGAGCATGTTTTGCATTTGATTTTCTATATTGAAACAGTGTTCAGGAAAAATCCTCAAACAGACAGAGAAGAGACAGATGGTGAAAGTGGTACGAAGATAAAGCTTAATTAACAGCTCTGCAGTTGCGAGTTAGTTATAATGTAAAGTAGCGGCGTCTCTGATATTAAATTTTGACGCATTATTTTTTAGCTTGGGGCCTCATTTCATTTATAATTTTACTTCGCCGACATTTTATTCATAAAATGCCCACGAATGAGGATGTTTAGAATAAACTTGTTCTGACTTGACAGGCCCGGAAGACGAACTGGAATCGTTCTGGTTGCAGAGCCAACACGTCAACTACTCGCCATCAGCACAGCGAATTAGTTTAGAATTAGTCATTACAATCCTTAAATTAAAACTGTAATAAATGTCAGAATATAAATATATACAATATATCTAATATAATATAGATTGTATTTAAAGGTTAAGCTAGAACTAATCAGTCATTTGTGGCTTAAACTGCTGTTGGCTGAGCATTTAGTCTCTTAAACAAAAAATATTTTATTATTCGATTTAAATCTATTTAATTTTACTGAAACTTTTTTTCGTAATGAAATTATTTTTAATTTGCAGATATGGATGTCTTTTCCTTTAGTTTAATAATTTTAACAAATTTCTATTTAATGAGGGTGGCAAAGGCTAAACGAGTTAGAACGTTGACTACCAAACCAAAAGTCTTGAGTTCGACCCCAGTTTCGGACTAAGTCGTAAAAATATTTCGCTTTTTTTTTATGTGCATTAGTGTGTCTTTGTGACAGGTGTTGTCGGAAGGTTTCAGTGGCGAACGCATAGTCACTACTCACTGAACAGTACCCGCTTCAACTTTAAACAATCTACGAAGTAGAATAGCGAAGTAAAATAATTAATAAAAATGGCTACTAAAATAAAGCTTCAAAATTTAATACGTCTCTTTGGCATCAGAGGCGCTGCAACACTGCTATAAAAACCAAAGAAAAGCTTGCAAAAGCAGCGTTGTAAGATATTGAAGGTTCACCACATGTCATCTCTGTCACTATCCTTTTACTCTAGTTCCAGCACAATGCATCGCATGTGTAAATGTCATCCCCTGGGTCCCAGATAAAAAAAAACAATAAATAAAATATTTGAATACGTTGCCTTGATATCAACACTGCTATAAATGAAAAAAATCGTGCAAAAGCATAGTTGTAGGTATCACCACCTATGCTCTCTGTCACTATATCTTTACTCCAGTTCTTTCACAATACATTGCATGTGTAGTGGTCTTCACCTGAGTGCTGGTCCATGATTAAAAAAAAAAGATTTTCTTGTCAATAAGATATAAATTAAAAAAATTATGGGAATAGTAATTCCGAAATTAAAAAAAAAACCATCAGAATGAACAAGAAATTTTTCACATAAAGCTTAAAATTTTTAAAGCGATTAATATTATTATACGGTTTCATTAATTGTGTTCAATATTTAAAAAATTCTTAGTATATTTTCAAGTTTCATAAACTGTTTATTACGTTAAAAATATATGTATTAAAAAATTGTTATCAAATTGACATTAAGTCGACATGCATTTGGCATTATTAAGAAATGTTCTTCTAAAATATTGCTTCTCTGTATCAATTGCTTCTTAGCACCAAAATAATTATTTTCGATAGGTATATATAAAAATTTTTACTCAATATTGTAGACCATGCATACTTATGCAAGTGTGTGATATGATCGCATACTTGAAGGAAACTTTTGATACACACATGTACTAAAAGGCACCAAAAGTCGCATGTACGCACACTACATAATAACATAATTTATTATATATAACATAATTTTCTTGTTCAAGAATTATTAACACGGATTGCCTGTATTTAAATACTATTACAAAAAATTGTTTGTACAGGGTGGCATTGTTTGTATATGGTATGCATTCTTCATAACTTTTTTAATTCTTATTTTTTCTTTGTTTTTTTTCAGCATTTTGTAAAGAAGACTTGGAGAATTAATTATGAAGCATTCGCAACGAAATCATGGCCATTACAGCCGAAATTTTGCGAAAAGTCATGGAAACTATTCTAAAAAGAGCACGTATGTGCGAAGCAGAAAATGGACATCACTTACAGGATATTATTTTTCAAAGCTAATTGCAAAAAATTACCCAAAATATACTGTATTTTAAAAAAGAAAAATTATAATAATCGCATAAATAAAAAAGTTATAAACCATTTAAACCATATAGCTCCATATAGCTCCACCCTGTATATACTCGCAGTAATTTTTATATGCCCTGTGCCTTATATACTCATCTTTGTACTCTGCCGACTCTAGTATGTTATTTTTATTAGCCTAAAGAAATAATATCCGTAGTATATAGCATCTAAAAGCAAGTTCAACAAAATGTTAAGATTACATTTTGTTTTCTCATACGTCATTAAGCACAATGCCTGTTAGCGATTGCAATTTTATGGTATTTGCTGTAGTTGCTTCCATTTTACAAAATAAAACTAAAAAAACCACAACAACAAGTGGCTGTAGGTGGATTTTACTTTACAACTTTGTTGTTGATTTCCAGTTGCTTATTTATTTAAAACTAATTCCATTGAAGTGCCTGGTTGTGCATTATTACTTTACATTTTTATTGCCAGTTTCCGGTAGACATTTTTTTATGTGCATACAGTTACACATTCAAATACTGATGTATAAGCAAACACTACTGTATATTCTTAGCTGCTACCCAACCAGCATTGGCTGTTTGTTATACGATAGTGTTTAATATTCAACTCCTAAGACCTTCTTCTGACGATGAGGTGACGAGTAACAATCTCAGAAGCATCTGCTTTTTTGCAACTACTACTTTTTTACATATTTTCCCAGAGAACAATCGGCTCATGTAACAGTTTCTCCTGTGCGAAGAATTTTCTACGATTAAAATATACGCTCGTCGACGTTCAAAAACACTCTTCACGATATTCGCAGGAGACTCTTCCTTACTTGAGAATGCTAACTGGGTAGTGTTTTTTGTGAATATTTTATTTGACTTTGCTACATATGTATATCAGTTATTTTTGCAGTTCTTAGGAATGCATTTAATTTATTTTTATACACATATATTATTTCAGTTAAAAGGTTTGGGCTTAAAAGGAAATACATACATACATATGTAAATAGGTGACAAATATTTTTTACGAAATTTGCAGGGGTATTTATTTGAAAATTTTTTTTTATAATTTATTCAGTGTAACAGTATTTTAATCAATTTTATGATAAAAAAAAAACTTAACTCGTAGATAAGAAAATATATAAAAAATTAGGGGTAAGAAATTCTGTTTAAATTCTGGTAAATTATTAGCAAAAATACAAAAATTTTGGAGAATATTTTTTTAAGCGAAGCAACATACATTTGAATACTATAAAAATAATCTCTCAAGCTGATCCATTTAAAAGTTCCAGGCGCGTATAGGCTGAAATTCACTCATCGTATGGGATTGAAATTTTATATAAAACAATAAGACGACTCTCTTTAAGAGTTAACTTCGTCGTTACAACGCACAACGCAAACCTTTTTTGGCGAAAAAAACTTGAAATCAATCTTGATTAAAAAAATAAATAATAACCGACAAGTTATGCCGATGGTCATCTGATTGAAAACGATATATAGTGTCCTATTAATCACTAGCATTATCTAAAAAACAAAAATTAACAACTATTAATAACAATTAACTACGCTTGTTATATGTATGTGGTGCATTTTCTTGGCACGGAATTGGGCGAATAGTTAGAATTTGTTCAATAAAAGACCTGCATTTATATGAAAATATAATACAAAATACGATGATACCATTCGGTCCCGCTACTATGGAATTTTATGCACGACAACGACCCAAAACACACTTTACAAGTTGCGAATGGTTGCTTAGAGGAACAATTGAGCACTTCTGAAAAGGAGTTTAGAAAAGTTCGAAAGGATAACCAGTGAAAATTTAGACGAATTGTGCAAGGTATGTCGTTAAAAGCAGTTTAAAAAAGATGTCTCAATGTGATAATAAATAAAGGATATCCTACAAAATATTAAAGTCAAATTTAACTTTAGTTAACGGAAATTGGAAAATTGTTGGCAAATTTTTAATTATTTGTACGACGCATTTACGTTTTGTATTTTTTTTGTTTTTTTCAGATATTTCCGGCACCATTTTTAAGGGCACATATAAAGTATGCCGGACTTAAATTTAAGAAGATAAAATATTTTATGGTATTATTATTATATATGAAAATAAAAGGCTTTTGTTGTTGTGAATGTTTTAATTAAATTACCACCGCGATATAAGATGTATCAATTTCATAAAATAGATGAAAGTTAAAAAAAGAATTTTAAAATTCAACTTTCGTTAGTCCAGACGATTAATGATCCGACATAATATTCCGAGAGTTTAATAGTTGACTCCAATAATAATGCCATGGCTTGAAATGCCGCAGTAAAAGAAGTCAGCAGTATGTTTTTTAATATTTTAACCGCTTTCTTTACCGTTAAAGCTTTTTCTTTTGTGAAGATTTATATATATTTATTGGATTCAGTAGTGAAATTATTATATAAAATAATATAAATTAATGTGCAATTGTTAAAATATTTCAATTTTAAATAGGCAGTTCGATAACATACAGCCAGTTCAAATTATATGTGATGGTTACTAAAAAGCAAACTAAATGAAAGACAAAATTGTAAATCACACTGAAAAATACTAGGAGAACGGAACAACATGCTATTTTGTAAGTCTGCTACACAATCGCCTTCAGCGTTCTTCGTGCTTTGTCCATTGTGTCTTGTTATCAGTAGATGTAAATTATTAACTTTATATATTTATTATTTTTTTATTAATTCAATACGGGAATTATTTCGCATTAATTTTTTCATAATGAAGCTCTAAATTTACCATCCATAACTTAAAATTGCGCATTTTTTTGTATTTTCTTTTAAGGAGAAGTAAGACTCAGGAAGTGATTGCCTGCTACTGGGTGTTGTCCTCGATAGGAAAGCTATAGTGGTAGAAATGACAGGTGGTGAAGGGATATTATCTTTACAATTCATTTGCATATTTTTTTAAGTTACTAAATCGACTTACTATATAAAATAAGGACGTCGTAAATATTTAAGAATGATACTTATAAAAGAATCTTTAAAGTATAAGTTTTTATAATAGCACAATATGTTTTGAATTGTCTTAATTCTATATTTATATAATGCCATTTTAATGTCTATCCTCAAGGATTTAAATATATTTTTGTTAAAAATATGTATGAAAATTATTATTTATTTAATTTAAAGTTATTTTGCTTTCAGCTTTTCAGTAGCAAAGAATTAGCAGTAGATGCAATTTTTATTTCACTTTTTATACATTATTTACCTTTGTTTTAGTTTATTTTACTCTAAAACTCTGGATATTAGTAAAGATGTAATTACCGCACATGACGATATATTTCAAAGTATTTTTAAAAGTCTAGCAACAGCGAAACATTTTTCAATTGTGAAATCAAATATTAGTTTTTGAAGCTCGGCTAAAAATTGCCTACAGATTTATTCATAAATCATTTTTAAAGTTAATTTTCTAAGCGAATTTAACTGTGAATTTATCTGTTATTTAAAAAGGTGAAAAGAAAATGTTGTACATATTTTCCTGATAATTGAAAAAAATATATTTCCAGTGAACTTGTCCAGCATTTGAAAGCTACACTTACCATTTCGTCTGAAGACCTTTCCTGTATTCATTTAATAATCATACGTGGATAGAGCCTTGTTAGCAAAAGTTTTTGTATAAATTTTTAAAAACTTTATTTTTATTAATATTTTTATCAGCTCATATTAATTTCGTGTTGGTTATTTTTACTTGAAATAAAATTGTAAACAAACAAGTGATAAATTAATTTGATGGAAATGCATTTAGTAGCAAAAGTCCAGAGAGCAGCAATCACATTGGCAATTTTCATAATTCAGTTGTTTCGATAACAATTCATGCTGTGTATCAAGACGGAGATTTAGAGTGCAAAAAAAAAACAGTGATAAGAATTATCGCTGGCTGGCGTTGGAGGGTCTTAACCTCAGTTTGTGTATGCAAAAACAAACAAAATATAAAAGTTTTTTTTAAAAATAGTTTTATTTTATTTTTTTTTTGTTTTGTTTTTATTTTAGTGGTGTTCATATAGAAATTTTAACAATTTATAACTTTGCACATAAAATAAGTTCGTGTTAATTCTATTGTTTGTTGCTATTTGAAGTTCATTGCAGTTATGAAATTGTGCTGATAATATGGAAAAGTTGTTTACACTTTCATTAAATACGATGATAAATAAAAAAATATGTTATATATTGATAAATTTCTTCATTGGGTTCGCAATTTTTTGGATCTATTATATTTTTGTACTTTTTTAGATTAATTTAACTTTTTAATTTCATACCAATTGTACATATGTGTTTTGTCTTTTTTTAAATATTGTCCGTTTTCTACACTTGATAAATTTTATATATAATGCTTTTGTTTATTAATAATCCATTTCAGTGTAAAAGCAAATATTCACAACATTCTTATTTTATTTATTTTATAATATATTTAAGAATATTTTAAGTTTAACGATTGAGCTCAAATTTCAGACTGATCTTAGCTGCGATCATACGCCCAAAGTCATTGCTTTTCTGAGCGTTCATTATTTTTATTTTCATTAATTTCATTTCAGATGTCCAGCATTCATTGCACACACACTCAAATCAGCCTGCATTTCATGATAATGCGCCCCCATATCTTTTGGACTAATCAGTTGAATGTTGCCGTCAATCATACAGAAAGTGAATAAAACCATAATATAATAATAACAATAAATAGTAGCGACCACTACAATTATGAAATAAATTGAGTGCTAAATGCGCATGTCACATAGCTGGTGTGTGTGTGTGTGTGTGTTTGTGCGTTTAGTTATGTGTATTAACGTGCCTTCACGATCAGTATATGAATTTTTCATTCCAACTATACACAAGTCATAATTGTGATTTGATGTATATACATTCATATGCTATTTTATTTATCTTTCGTAATTTTTTAATTTATTTATTTTTATTTTTTTGTTCTGTGTACTAGAGTCATGCTATTCATGCTCACTTTAATTTGATTGAGTCTCCAACCTTTGAGTTCATTGAGATCACAGTGTATATAGTAATAAAAGAATTTAAAAAACGTTCAATTGATTCAATTAAAAAAGGACCGAACGGCCTCTGCCATAAAATTATACAGTACATGCCATATGAAAATGGTAAAATAAAATTAACGTTCTATGAATGTACAAAACCGTATAAGTATATACATAGTTCATGCAAATACTGTAGCACTTACAAAAATATAAATACTACCGTCGTTAGTTCCTCCGTTCTTCCAAAGAAGAATTAGAAAAGATTACTTACTTTGTTCAGAGTTTTTAAGATTTATTTTTTTTCCAAACAATTTTGTAATTATTTTATTTTAAGAGAAGTAACATTCAGGCAATTAATGGGCCTGCCTTTAATGACGTGTGTGGAAGAGAAGACACAGCTCGTAAAATGATAGAGTAGAGCTTAATTTTTACACAACTCTGGTGTTGCTTTTTTTTTATTTGTTAAGCAGTATTACCGCATCTTTGGTGTTTAGTAGATGCGTTAATTTTTATGTTAATTGAGATCCATTTTGTCAATGTTTTCATTGCTCAAATACTGCCGAAATATTGCGCTGTGACATAGTTCCTATTACATATCAATTTCTTTCGCGATCTACGGTCAAAGCGCTTAGTACTTCTGCCAACAATATTCTCTTTTAATTAATTAACATTTTCTTTTAAGACATGATGGCATATCGTAGCGCATTTGTGTTTGTCAATAAAAGAAATATGAAATATCGGAAACAAAAGAACATTACGAATGCGATTTTTTTAGTAAGTAAAATCACTATTGTAAAGTGAATTGGAAACTGTAGACGAGTAAGTACTTGCGCTTTAAGAGATGCATTAATTTCGAGTTCACAATTTAGCAGCTGTTTTATGCAGCCATTGCTCTTTTAAGGACGCCACTCTAGTTGCTGTTGATTTTTCCAATTTATTCTTCTGATATTGATATTCTTATCAATAGATATCACACCATAATATAATGCTCACTGCTGTCTATCACTACCCTCTGGCTGATGTTGTCAAGAAATGTTTTATTATTCAGAAATGCCATTTTGATTAAAAAAAATACTCAGTTCTATCAGATTTTACAAACACACTCATATATATCGTAGCTATATGATTAAAATAGGTGTCTATTGCTTGTATTCCAATATAATACGCTAATGAAAACCGTTGTATCTAAGATTAACACAATTTCAGCCACAAAATTGCATTGAGTTGTGTTGGTCAAACCATTTAATTGGGAGTAGGGGCTTAACAGCGTAACTGCAGCAGATGCTTCCCGTTGCTATTGTATCTCAATTTCTCTTCTAATTTCGCCTTAATACGCAAATGTATGTAGTTGTTTTGTTCAGTATCTTTTGAGTTTGAATATTTGTATTTAAGAGGAATTGAAGTAATGTATATATATGTCTGTGGGTGTTGCATGTATTATTTTTGTGTTATTTTATTTCTTTTATGCATTTTGCATCTTGTGACAAGTTGTATTATTCTACTTCAATGTTCATACTTCCATGAGTGCACATAACAATTTATTTTTTTCTCTTAAAAGCACTCAATTAAACTTAAGCTCTTTCGTGTGAGCTAAAATTGTCATAATAATTTTTCATTGAAATCTTAATTTAAATATAGTGAATGTAACATCATGCTGTGATAAAGGTTCATATGATAGTTATGTATTTAAAAGTGTCCAAATTATTCAACTTATATTACTGACGTCAAATGTACGAAGCAAACAGTAGTTTTATAGCTAAAGGTAGAAAATAAGGAGTAAATTTTTAATACTGTAAATATTTTATACAATAATTTAACAAGGCTTTTTTCAATATTAATGATATTTAAATTAATTATATTAGACATTCAAGTTGGATTTAAGAAATAAGGTTCCACTATACATGGTTTATCAAAATTCCATAATGACATGGTAAATATATTGAAAGAAAATATATGATGATATTGAAAATGCATCTAATCACACTTCTCCTGTTGATGAACCACATTTAATTCAATTAATTATAAACGTTCTTGTTAATAGTAAATTTTGCGTTCAACTACAAAATGAATTTCCCGCGTATGAGGAAATTAGTCGGGTATTGCCACAAAGTTCCATTTTAACTCCACAATAGTATAACATAATAATTTTTGATTTTCCAAACGAAGTTTAACATGCAACAGGTATTATTTATGGCATTAGTATTCGTTGCTTTATACTCATGGAGTCTCTCTGAAGGATACTCTGATATTCATCGCGCTTTATTTAAAAAGAGCCAAAGACATTTTTTAAATTTTGGAAAATAAAATAAAATGTTTCAAAATGTTTTATAAGAAACGCTTCTGGTAAATTCAGAGGTCTTGCCGTTCCTGAGATTCAAACTGTATCTTAACGGACATGCCTTACAAATTCTCAAAAATATAAAATGCGCAACTGCAGAGTTGTGCAAGAATTGTGCTCTCTATCATCTATCACTACACCACCTGCGTCTACTCTACACTATCCCTTTCCAACTAGTTCCGGTGCAATGTACAGCATTCAGCACCGGTCTAAGAAAAAAATAGCAATCGCAGGCAATATGAAATAGTTTAACAAACTCTTAAAATTTATTTAAGAAAAATTTTCTCTTGATAGCGCGAGATGAATATAAATGTATTTTGGAAGATTATTCAATAGTAAATACTTGATTAGAAAAAAGATGAGTATTAGCCCGGTATGAGTATTAGAATTTTACAAAAATTTTACAAAAAAATATATATAACTGAAATTTGTCCAAGTTTGCTAAATATTGAAGAGGATTTTCGATTAAAAAGGAGTCATGAAACTAAAATTTAATTATTTGAATTCTTTCTCATCATCGATAAATTTATTAATAATCCATAATTTATTGAAATGTTATTTTTAAATTAATTTTTACAATTTATTTTTAAATACAAATTAACTGCTACATTTGCCCATGCAATAAGCCAAAATTTTTCCATTTTAAATAGGGTTTTGAGCGATATATGTACAGGCATTCAAAATTACATGTGGTAGTTACTAAGAAATAAACTAACTCAAATAAAAAGATTGTAAATCACACTAACAAACACATGCAGAACGGAAAAACATGCCGTTTTAGAAAACGGCTACGCCTTCATATTCAGATTTCTTAATGTCTTGTAGGCTGTGTGTGGTTGCATCTTTCCACCTGTTTTAGTCAATTAGTTTTTAACTTCTGTCATCAAAATGTTTACAATCATATCTACTTGAAAAAAGTGATAAAAATTATGTAAGAATGAACATAATACAATGAAACTCTCAGCAGTGGTAAGCCTAAACATTTTGTTGGGTTCAAAGTTTTTATTCTAAGATCGACACCAAAATATGTACATACTCTTACTTTTTACATACGCTGCTTTTACTTATAATTATTTCTAAAATATAACAGACATTTAAAGACTCAAATTTTAAATTAGTCACAACATTGGAATGCTGTCGCTTATTTTTGCTTGTAGTTACTGTTGGAAATATAATTTGAGCATTAACACTTTGCTTATTCAACATGTATATTCACATAGTTGGCTTTGAAATATTTTTTATGTTGTGTCACTTTGTAGAAAAATTTTATATATAGTTTAAAAGAATTTGTCATCAATAAAAGTCATACATGTACATTGTGTTTTGTACATTGCTTTATATATAAGAACTTTGTGGAATTACTAGAAAGGGTTTGCATCACCACAACTACATTTCAATAGGTTATGGGCCCAGACATACGATTTGGAAGTTGTTGAATTTTTATTGCAAGATTTAAAAAGAAAAAATGGCATCGTCGTCATTATATCAGATAGAAAAGCTAGATGAAAGGAATTACGAAACATGGAGTATTCATATGAGAAGTATCCTTATTCATTCTGGTTTTTGGAAGTATGCAAGTGGCGAAGAAGAAGCAGATTCAACCTGGAGTCGTGATAAAATTTTGGAGTGGAAGAGTAATGATGAAAAAACGCTCGCAACAATTTTATTAAGTGTTAAGTCTAACCAGTTGAACCATATTAAAAACATTAACAAATCTAAAGATGCCTGGATTAAACTTAAGGAAGTTTACAAGCCGAGTGGTCCGATGCAAAAGGTTAGCTTATATAAAAAGATGTTAAGTTTGAACATGAAAGACAGCAAAGATATGGCCGAATATTTAAACAGTTTTTGTGAAATTACGGAGAAATTAGCCGATGTTGGAATTAGTATTCAAGAAGAATTATTGGTAGTCATTTTATTGTCAAGTCTTCCGAGAGAGTTTGAAAACTTCGTTATTGCCATAGAAACGAGGGATTCTCTACCAGCGTTAGGAATGCTAAAGGTTAAACTTCTTGAAGAGTATGAACGTCGAAATCAACAAAACAAATCATCTACGATTGAACAAGCTTTTGGTGCAGCCAAAAGAGAAACAGGTTACAAGAAAGGTAATAATAATTTGAATGTTAAAAAGGGAAATTGCTTCATATGTGGTAAGAAAGGGCATTATGCAAATAGGTGCAACGAAAAACGTAATCAAGAAAAAACTTACTCTTTGATTGCAATGGCGAATTCTGAAAAAAGAGATACACAAACATCGACATGGTACATTGATAGCGGTGCTACAAGTCACATGTGTGCAAATCGAAATTTATTTTGTAAATTAGACAGATGCAGTGATAATATAATGTTGGCAAATAGAAAATCAATTGCTGCTGAAGGAATAGGAACAGTCAATCTGTTTATAAATAATAATAAAATTGTACTAAAAGATGTTTTATATTCCTCAGATCTGAATGGAAATTTTTTATCTGTCAATAAGGTCGTACAGTATGGTGGCAAAATCAAATTTAATAATAAGGGTGCAATATTTACTGATGCTTACGGTGAAATAGTTTTAAAAGCCCGTAAAGAAGAAAATTTGTTCCAATTTAAAATAAAAATACCGAACGAGAAATTATGTGTTGTACAATCCATTAATGAAACTTGGCATCGTCGATATGGACATTTGAACTATGAAAGCCTGTTTGAGTTGTCGAAGAAAAATATGGTGAATGGTATAAATTTGACGCAGAAACATCAAGATCCGTGCGAAATATGTATGGTTAGCAAAATTCATGCTATAAAATTCCCGAAGAAATCTGAAAGTAAATCTGGTGAGTTGTTAGATTTAATACACTCGGATGTTTGTGGTCCTATGAAAATAGATTCAGTTGGAGGTTCAAAGTATTTCCTCACATTCATAGATGACAAGTCAAGAAAAGTTTTTGTTTATTTTTTAAAATACAAAAGCGAGGTATTTGAAAAATTTAAAAATTTCAAAGAATTAGTAGAACGTCATACAAATCGTAAAATAAAATGTATTCGTAGTGATAATGGAGGAGAATATATTAATAAAGATTTTAATAATTATTTGGAGCAATGCGGAATTCAACGTCAGTTAACGGTACCTTATACGCCGCAACAGAATGGGGTAGCGGAAAGGTTTAATAGAACAATAGTAGAAATGGCTCGTTGTATGTTAGTCGATGCTGGTTTAAAACAAGATTTATGGGCTGAAGCTGTAGCAACAGCAGTTTATTTACGTAATAGATCTCCATCAAAAAGTCTCGATGGAAAAACGCCTTATGAAATATGGACGGGTCGTAAGCCATGTGTAAATCATTTTAAAATTTTTGGTACAAATGCAGTAGTTTTGAATAAAAGAAGAGGAAAATTTGAATCAAAAGGTGCAAATATGATGATGGTTGGTTATTCTAGAGTATCAAAAGCATATCGCTTATATGATAAGAAAACACGAGAAGTTATTGAAAGACGCAATGTTTTATTTAATGAATATAAATTACCCTGTAAAGAAATTAATGATAACATTCAAAATTTTATGGATTTCGAAGCGATTGTAAATAAGAAAGATGTCGATGAACAATTTGAGACAAATAATACCTCAAATCAAGAAGATTTAGAGTATAGCATTGTAAGATCAGTAAATAGCGATATTTCACTTGATGAGGTTGTAGAAACAAATGAAAAAGGTAAACGTGGGCCAGGTAGACCTAAAATTTTTAGTAATGGTAGGCCAGGTCGTCCAAGAAAAATATATCAACAACTGAATAATGCAGTGAAGGAGCAAGTTCCAAAAACTTTAGAAGAGGCATTATCCAGTCGTGAAAGTGAAAAATGGAGAGAAGCTATGAAAAAAGAAATGTCTTTGTTGGAACAAAAAGAGACATGGTCATTAGTTGATTTACCAGCAGGTCATAAAACTATTAAAAGTAAGTGGGTATACACTTTAAAGAAAAATAGTGAAAGTGAAATTGAAAGGTTTAAGGCAAGGTTGGTCGCCAAAGGCTGTAGTCAAAAATACGGCATAAATTACGAAGAAACTTTTTCCCCTGTTATAAGATACGAAACGATAAGAATGATTTTGGCATTAGCAGTTGAGCACAAAATGCATTTGCACCAAATAGATGTAACTTCAGCATACCTGAATGGAGATTTATATGATGAAATTTACATGCAACAGCCTCAAGGTTTTGAAAACAAAAGGTATCCAAATAAAGTGTTACGTCTGCACAAATCTCTTTATGGTCTTAAGCAATCCGGGAGAGCATGGAATTTTAAATTAAATGAAGTTTTATGTAAGATGGGATTTGAAAGTTGCAAAAATGAACCGTGTTTATATAAAAAAATACAAGACAAAGAATTGATTGTAGTCGCAGTTTACGTCGACGATATAATAGTTGGATGTAAAAATAAAGCAGAAATATTAAAATTCAAGTCTCAAATTAGTAAGAAATTTGAAGTATCAGATAAAGGTTTATTGGAACATTTTTTGGGGATGAAAGTTGAACGTAACGGTGAAACTGGAGATATAAATATCTGTCAGGAAAATTATATTAAAGATTTGTTACAACAATACAATATGGAAAATTGTAAAACATCATCAGTTCCACTAGAACCAAATTTTCAAACAAAATGCAATGAAAAATGTGAAGAGGTTGATAGCACATTATATCAATCACTTATTGGCTCTTTATTATATTTATCTTTAACGACAAGGCCAGATATATTATATTCTGTAAATAAATTAGCACAAAGAAATACTAATCCACATGTAGAACATTTTAAAGCGGCAAAACAAGTTCTTAGATATTTGAAAGGAACTCAAAATCTTAAATTAAAATTTTGCAAAAGTAATCAAGAGTTAATCGGTTATGCTGATGCAGACTGGGGTGGATGTAAAACTGACAGAAAGTCACATAATGGATACATATTTTATCTTGGAAATTGTGCAATATCTTGGGAGTCGAAAAAACAATCCACAACAGCATTAAGCAGTACAGAAGCTGAATATATGTCTATATCAAATGCAGCAAAGGAAGCAGTATACTTAAGAAGATTACTACAAGAACTTGGTTTCATAAATGAAGAAAGTATTAAATTGAACGTCGATAATCAAGGAGCTTTAAAATTAGCAACAAATCCAGTATTTCATAATCGCAGCAAACATATAGATATAAAGTATCATCACATTAGAGAAGTAGTAAATAATAAGGAAATCTATTTGGAATACTGTCCTACGGAAGATATGATTGCGGATATATTTACTAAAAATTTGTCTAAATTAAAACATAATAAATTTGTTACTTTGTTAAATTTAAAAACATAAAATCAGTTTGTAAAATATATATGTTGAGGAGGAGTGTTGGAAATATAATTTGAGCATTAACACTTTGCTTATTCAACATGTATATTCACATAGTTGGCTTTGAAATATTTTTTATGTTGTGTCACTTTGTAGAAAAATTTTATATATAGTTTAAAAGAATTTGTCATCAATAAAAGTCATACATGTACATTGTGTTTTGTACATTGCTTTATATATAAGAACTTTGTGGAATTACTAGAAAGGGTTTGCATCACCACAACTACATTTCAATAGTTACTACCATATGTACAAGGAGATTTAAATTAGTATATGTATGCATACATATACTGCATATACTACGTATACTACAGTATAAGTTCATTATACTGAATGGCTTTTTACAACAGAATGTGATTGAGAATTCTGAGAGATTTTCCTACATTTTTATAATCTATGTGTCCATAAATATATACTTATGTATTTGGGTTTACATACAAATGAATATAAAAATCACATAAAAGTGTAGATTGTAAAACAAAAATTTAATAACTAGAGTTTACAGTGGAAGTATGTGAATTTTTGTTACCGTTTGGTAGAGAAAATTCTAATAAATATAATACAAAATTTTATCATATCTGCATGTACATCAGTTCGTACCACCTTACAGGCTTAAAAAAGTGCTCCGTACACCCCCTAATATATTGTATTTTCGGACAGTAATTTAAAAAAATTATTTTTTATTGATGGAGTAGGGTTCGCCTGTTTAAACTTTTCTTTATATCTTTGGCATTTGCAGTCGGATCTTAAAGAATGAAATATCAATGTTTTTGTCTCGCGAACCTCAATATTTCGCATCAATGGCCATTGACTTCACGTACTTCGTTCTAGTATTTAGCCGCCAGATATCTGTTTCTACAACACAAATGTCCAATCTTAATGTCAGAAAATTAAAGCTCTATATTACAGCAATTTTGATTGAAAATAAAAATTTTTTAAAGCTATTGAAATGGCTGTGATTATTAAATATTATTTAATATTATTAAATAATTCCCAACTAAATATTTTTTTTATACAAAAATTAGAACTTATTTTATAAGGAAATAATTCACAACGCATTGGCTTTAATGAAAACAAAATTTCTTAAAAAAAATATATAAATTCGGTATTAATTTCTTATTCAATAATTTTTTTGACTTTACCGACCTAAAAAAAAAACCAAAAAGTAATAAATAATACCATTTTAGTTGTGTTACTCTTGTTTGAAGTCGGTGCTAAGTAGTAGAAATAAAATTTATAAGCGTTGTTTATTTGCATGGCCTTGAGGAACTGAGCCTACTGTATTGTTTTCTAATATATAGTACATTTAATGTTTGTCCATATATACACACATTAATTTATTTTTCTGTTTTACTGATATATTTTATTTCGTACTTGGCATGTGATTTGAAATCACGTGATTTTTATTTTGTAGTTTCTATTAAAATCAATTTTAATATCAATATCATAATATTAATATCAATTATCAAAAATTTTCTCGTTCACACGTAAACATTTTCTGCACCATGTTATTTTTCAAAACTGTGCTGCCTACTGAAGATTTTCTGCGCGGCCGGCCGATGATGCAGAAGAACCTTATTTAGCGATCCATTTTATGGACAAAGGAGAAATCCCTTATACTTAAAGAAGTGCAGTAATGCGGAGAAAATTTAAAGGCACTCTTTTCTATTTATTGTTTTAGGTTTTCTAGTATTTATTTAATGAGATGTTATTTAATTTTTTTTTGGGAGTTATTACAATTTTTTTTTTGATTTATTTCATTAAAAGCCTATTAAATTTTTATAGCGACTTATTTAATAATTTGTTGGGTCTTATTTCATTTAGATTTGTTTCATTTTACAAATTTTATTTTCTTTTTATTTATGTACAAGTGTTTGCAAATAAATATATTATAGACTAAAATAATTAATTATTTAAATAAAGTATATAATTACGTTTAATAATATTTACATGGAAAGGTGCAACCTTTCGTCAATCGATTTAAAGATAATCTTGCAGAATATGATGGGAGCTTATCATATTCTCGATATACAATGTCTCTTATGCAAAATATTAAAATTTGTTTTTGAATATAATTGTTTAGTGGCGAAAAGATAGTTGAATTCTTTCTGATAGTATATAGTCAGATGCTCGAGTGATCCGGTAGTGTAGTGAGTTGTGTGATAGTTTATTAGTGGGTGGTACTAGGTTCGATTCATAGGCAGATACTCTGGTCTGCATCACTACAACACGGGAAAGTTATTTCACAACAGGATTGTAATGGGACCGTAATAAATTCGTTACCTTTACATCCAGCAACCTGCCGACCTGCTCAATGAACTGCCACGTGTACCAAAACAGATAATTCTGTTTTTGAATGCCCTCTAGAACATTATTGAATGGAGTGCAATATTTCCCTAATTAAGATGATACCCAAGCCAGGCAAACATCATACAAAAATTGAGTCCTTCAGGCCCATAAGATTACCACCAATTACATCACAACTTTTCTAAATTAAATTAATTGCATTCCATATCATCAATGTTCCTAGAATATTTTTCAGAGTTTTCTATCCTCGAGTTTCAGGCTTTCGATAAAATATCGCATGATCGATTAGTTTACAAACTATAATTTAATTTACCACTGAATACCACTGAATACCACTTGAATTGGAAAGTTATATTGAGCTTTTGTTATAAAGGAATGTAACTTTCTAAGCTTAACATAACTAATATGTGCATAACATAATCTTAGCATCTGCTTTTTTAATTAATATATAGCTCAGATATACCAACAAAGTGTGGATGCATATACATTTGGGGCCGATAAATATATACAAATTGAATACCTAAGAATACACCTCGTTCGAAGCCTAACATGGAAGATCCACATTAATGCTTATTTGACTCAGATTAAATCAAAAATAATCCAAATTGATTGTTTAAAGAAAAAGAATTCATCCATAAGCTTTTATTATACAATTACGTCAAATACGTCATTATAAAATTCTACGAATGATTACAAATGTTCTTTGGTACAATAAAAATTCGAACATACACAAAGACCTCAAAGTGCCTTTGGTTAAGACTGAAATTGTGAAATATTTTAACAAATACTTAATAATACTTATCCCTTCCAAATCCTCTTCATCATGATATTTTTGAATTATAGAAGATACGTTGGATTGGGAAGGAGGGATACTATGGGGCTCTCTCTTTGCCAGTGAGACCATTTTAAAAGCTGATTTTTTTTGTCTGGTAGTAGTTAGACAATAATATAATAACGTAAACCTAAGATTAGAATATTAGTTAGTTGAAATTTGATAAAAAAAAATTGGTAAAAAACTTATTTATGATTTTTTCGCTATTTTTAAGTTTTATAATTAATTTTTGGTACGTCATAGAGAAATCAAACTGTTTGTGATTATAATGTATATCACAATTATAATGATGACTACATCCTATTGTTGGTTGTGTGTTGTTCTTTAATTTGAAAACTGTGGCATAAAGAATACACATTAAAATAATTAAAATGAAGTATTTAAATACCATAAGTGTAAAACACTTTTATGTTATTACGAAAATGAGAGAAATTATTAACACAAAAAAAAAATTACATAAAATATATGTGTGCCATTGAATTTTATGAAGTTAGGGATAGAAAGATCGCAACAAAGGTATTTTTGAAATAAAAAAAGATATGTTTGATAAAAAATTTTAGGTAAAAATTAAAATAATGCAATTAACGAAAGTCTTTGCTTTCACTTCCACACTACATTAACCTTAGGGAATTTTCCGATATTTTACTATACATATAATTTATTGAATATTTAAAATCTATATAGGAATAGTTCCCTATATTTAGTAATCGAATGTTCAGGCCAGAAAAGAGGAATCCAACAGAAGAAGTGTTGACTTTGCTATCAAAATATTGATCTTCTGAGCTTTCTTCAATATTTCAATCGAACTGAGAATTTTTATTAATTTATTTATTAATTTCTCTATTATATCTAATTTTTAGTTTGAATATGCTCCAGTCGCACAAAAAGTCGCCCAACAAACAATTGTGCCAAATTATACAACTTAATTTATTTTTTAATTGAATATTAGACTTGACATATAAAGTATTACAACATATTACTTTAATGGCCTTAAAGTCGCGTGTACAGTTTCCCATATAAGTCTTTCAATAACTTTTACACTTAAAAATAAAAAATAGAATTGACTTTTGTATTTTTTCTTAAATAAAAGATTTTCGTGATATTTCAGATGCTTATTACATAAATTGATTCATTATCATTAGAAGAAAGTTATCGATGATTGGCTAACAAATTGGGTACCGCCGTCAAGGTCTTGATCCCTGTAATATTTCGTTGAACTTGCACAATTAAGTAATTTAATCATATCACGGAAAATTTTCACATACAATGAAAATTCAATTTATACATTACACACGTTTCGTAGTAAAATTACGTAAGTCGAAATATGAACATTCGTTCATATCATCGTTTTAATCTTGTCAAATGTAAATAGTTTTATTAAACAAAAATAAAATCTTAGGGTAGAGGAGAATTGTGTAGAATATCTAAATTGAATTGCCCCTGTTAATTATATTGGAATAGTGAATAAAAGTAAAATAAGTGCAATTAGCTCCATTTTTCTTAAAAAACTTGACCTTTATGGATATATGCGCAATATATTTTTATTAACTTTTTTATTTAAAATAATAATTTTATTTATTTTAAGAAAACTATTTTAATTATGGGTTATGTAGTTTCATTCAAGTATTTTTACAATAAATTAACAGTAATGATTTCCTATGAACCCCTTTTTAACATCTACATACGTACATATATACATGCATATGTATATACATTTATGGCAGTTATGAAAAACTATCCACAAAGTACACACAAACACGAATATATGTAATACATGTATGTCTGGAGGTATTTAAAGTGGTGTTTAAATACAAATGAATCAATGTGCTGCAATGTTCTCGAAATTAAAAAAAAAGTGGTTCATTGCAATGACCATTTGACATTAGAGGGTAGTTGTAAGAGCATCTGTGGCGACATTCAGAAAAATCCATCCACAGAGATTCAATCATTATACGTTATTTGGAAGATGAGTGCATGTGTTTGTATGTGGTCACATATTGTTGCATGACATGTGTATGCTACACTATATATGTAGTATAATGCCCGTATCATTATGAGGGTCAATAGTGGACGTTATGATTGTATGTTAGAATGTTCGCAGTATGTTTTTAGTATAAGGGCATTTTATTACATGAAGTGCTATATGCGGTCACACTTACTGAAGAAAATTTACGAATTTAATTTAAAATAATTGGTAATTTTTTTATTTCTGTGTATTAGTGCAATTGGTCGTTATTTATTTGTATTAACTATTAGAAAATCATGACATTGTTACGAGGATTTAATAATCATTTGTTATATTATGCTACAAATGCTCTTGAAGAAAAGTTTTTCTTCAAAATATTAAATTAAAATTTGTCTCAAAAGAGAAATTGCTTACAATTAATATTGTAATTGAATTAATTACTCGTTTAGTAAAAAAATTAAATGTTTTATTAAATTATTTAAATGTGTTTGTTATATGGTTTAGCTGATCGTTATGTACGTTTCATTTGCTGCTGATACTTTATTTTCCAAAAATTTAAAAAAGCTAAGAAATCCCATATGTTTATAGAAGAACTCTCAAAAAATCTTTGAGAAATTACGTATTTTCAAACAAAATAAACTAAATAGCTTCTTGAAAAATTTTCTTTATAAATATAAACATTTTGTAAATCGATTTAAATCTATTTAATTTTTTTTTGTAAACATTTTTACAATTAGTCAACCTTTGGTTGAGAATGATTGTGCCTAAAGCGTAATATAAAATTAAATTTTTTATATAATTATGTAACAATTCATTTTTTTTATAAAAATTCGTAAAATATGTTTTTCTACTGTTTGAAGTCTTTATTTCGCTTACGGATACCTGTTTCCAATACTTTAATTCCTGTTAATTAGCTCTACAAATTAATAAATAAGTAATTTTTCCTTTTACCAGATTTTCAAAGAAGATTCCAGTTTTATGTACAACATTTTGTTTCTGGTCCTGTGTAATTGAATCAAAAATTGTTACGTTTGAAGTCAACTGTCTACTGTTTTTCTATAAATATGATTAAATTTTATGTAACTAAAAATCGAATATCGTTATTTTTCTTAACTAAAAGTTGTATTGGAATATAAAGCCTGATAAAATAAATAAAAAACTAATAATTTCTTCATACAAATTTGTGTGTGACTTCTAGCTGCATATGCCTACGGATGTATGGACTTACTTATGCTTAACCTCAACACGTAAAATATTTGACTAGTAATTAAAGAAAAAAAAATTATTTTCGCTATAATGTTCTACAAAACAATACTTATTAGAATTTTTATTTGCGTAGCATGTCCTATTTGATGATGGTTTTTGAAAAGTCAAATTTGTTTTTTAATTTCTTTTTAAGCATTCTAAAATTAAAAACAAACATCAAACTTTTCTAATCATTTTTGTTAAATCTAACGTATTGCTATGTTTATAAAAGCTGTTCGTGTTTGAGCAAATGCGTTCATGTACCCAAAAAGTAATATAACTAAAATTTTTCTTTTAAGGAATAGAAAATATTTACATATGTATGTGTATGTGTGGCACACTTATATATTTAATGCATTATTTTGTTATTTTTTGTGTCTCTTCTTCAGAAAAAAAAATATTAAAATTTTTTAAGGTTCTTCATCTTAGAGCACGTTGTCGTTGGAGATGAAAAAAGAAATAAATTAAAAGTGAAAAATCTACGTAGACCTTCAACTTACATTCATTTGCGATGGTATGTCCTTTTCTTGTTCTACTTTTTCACACATAATAAGTATTAAAGGAGGGTTTTTTTTGCATTTAAAACTTTTAACTTATGGATTTACAATACCAAAAAATTAAACTCTTATGTCTACGTTAGGCAGTGTCGGTAAGAAAGGTTTTTTAAAAATTACAACAAGGTATTAATTTTTTTTAGTTGCGCTCAATATTATTATCGTTAAATTGCGCATTTTGGGTCCCAAAAGTTTTAATTACGTAATTCAAAAATTTCCTTTTTCATGTATTTTTTTTTTCATTTCTTTTCAGCATCATTTCTTAAGCCGAAATAATTTGACGGTGTAATTATTTATTTCGCTTTGTGTAGCTGTCATGCGTTATTACAAAATGTCTTATACTTTGTTGTAAAAAAGATCCTACATAAATAAGCAAAACTTTATAGGTTACTGTATAATACTTTTATAATTAATTACATTACAAAAAAAAGTAGATCAGAATATTACGGAGTTTTTATTTTTGGATATAAATTCAAAACTGAATGATTTGATGTTTTAGATTTAAAGATTTTAGTTCTCTAACAAAAACCCTGTTTGTCGTTGTTTAAGGTCTTGAAACTGACAGCTGATATTTGATGTTGTCAAATGCATTCAGAAGGCAATCATTTCTAGTTTTAACATAATCAAAATTTTCAAGTTCACATTTTTTATACATTTTCATTAAATTTGTTTCTATTTACTATTAATGGCGCTGGAGAAAATATAGACCGACAAAGAAAAAATGCGTTACAAGAATCTTTGAAATATTTCCGTATGCTTTTTTGATCCCATTTACATCTGTAGGTGGTGGGGTTCTCTTTGTTTATAGGAATGGTACAAAGAGACGAATAAAACCTATAAAAATTCTATCTTTAACGCGCGACTATGCAAAAATTTTTTTGCGTCTTATTTTTTTATTTTTTAATTGTATTTTTGGTATATTTCGAGAATAGACTCGTAATTACTTTTGATTATTAATTTTTTTTTAGTAACATTTCATTCGCTGTGGTAATGTTACAGATTTTTATTGTTGAGTTTGCATATGGGCCTTACATTCATATGAAGATATTTTGCATTGCTTAAGATCTATGTATATTAATAAATTCTGATTCTCAACGGAGAAAGGATTAATAATCTATATATTTTAAAGAAGACTTAATGTTTTAGTTTAAGTCGAGTTGAAAAAAAAAAAACACAGAAAACTGGAGAATAATGAAAAAGATTAGTTAAATAAAAAATTTGCGTTCATACAGACACATTTTTATATTATAAATTTCTGTATATCTGGAGAATTACAACAGTAAAAGTATTCCAATTTGGTACAAATAATTTGCTTATCAATAAACACCATCCGACAAACAGTGGCCGTGATTGGATAAGTATGTGTGGGGGATAGCGGAGCGCTGGAACTTGTAAGGCTAAGAAAATATTAGCAAACCAGACGTTAATACAGAATGGTCGTAACTAACTATCTTTTTAAATCGGCGTTTGTATATTTTTATAGAGTTAACACTTTAAAATAAAATTGATACAAAAAATTGGTGTGCTTTTAACAAATAATTGCGTAGAGAATTTAATGGGAAACTGACTGAAAAAAATTAATAGCAAACAATATATAAATTTTTCTTTTCCAGTAAAGTGAATTCTTAGGCATGGCCTTTCTATATTAAGGTAACGATATGTACACTCATATATTTTCCCTAGTCCATCAAAAAATGTGTTTGTTTGTGTATGGCTTGCAACAAGCTCCTCCTTAATTTAATATAACTTAAAAAAAAATTGGTTTTGTTAAACACTATAAAAATATTGTACTTAATCATGGTCAATTATCTAAAATGATCAAATGACAAAAATATTATTTAAAAATTGTGGAAAGTTAACTTTCTCATGACAATACGTGTGAATTAAATTGTTAAAAAAAAACACAGAGAATTCTTTAATTTAATAAATAAATCCATTATACAACAATAAGTACAAGTACGTATGCACATTTATACATACATATGTGTAGTTGTACTCGTATACAATTGTTTGTACAGTTGATTTATGCCAGCAACACAACAATCGGTGGGGATGAACAAATGCAAATATACGTATTTGTTCAGAATTCTTCCAATTGTGTCATCATCATATTCAATTAAAAGTTTCACAATACAAAAGGAACATCTTAACGAAATACTTAAACATATTTGTTTGTATTTGTAGTTTGTGTACAAAAATAACCTTATTCTAGTGATTTAAATAAGTGAATTTTATGCGTGTGTGTGAATTTGTGTGGTTACATATGAGTGTGTTTGTGTAATTGCGTATTCTTTTGATTTAATTGTGTTCTCGTAGCGTTAAATTGGATTAAATCAGTTTATAAATCAACATGTGTTTTACAAAAAGGCACCAAGTGTCATTTTATAAAGTCTGTATCGAAAATTTACAGCTGCCTAAAATTTTCCGTAACAACTGTTTGAGTTTTTAATCATGGATACATGTCAATTAATTGTAACAATTGTGTAATTCAATTTAGATTGCCTTCCAAGTTTTCTTTTCCCAAAAAAATAGGAATTCTTTCAAAAGTTTCTGGAGTGAAATTTATACTGAGTGCATACTAGTCACAAAGAGAAGACGACGAAGAATTAACGATTTTCAGCATAAACTTGCTGTATAAATTTTTCATAAGAACTGCTGAATCGCCAGAATGTTCGTTGTTTGTCGTCAAGAAACTAAAATCTGATATTTTATGGCTTTTGTTTTACGGCTTTTAAATATTTATAAAGCTACTCTATGGTTTATTTTTGGTGTTTGATCGGTACTTCATTAAGTATTTTAATTCGAGTTGAATTAAGAGAAGAGATTTCCTATTTAATCATTTGCGAAACTTGATGTGCTCACACGATTTTTGCGAAATTTCAGACGTACATATTTCGTGTTCGATCTGGCACATTTCAAGATCTGTGAAATATTTCCTTCGTAATGTTATGTTTTTTTTTTTTCATATCGCCTTCACCCATTAACCATTTTGGTCATTTTTTATTGTTTTTCTGCATTCACATCTGAAAGATTCAAAATATCAACTTCAAACGTTGTCTCACGTTGTATTTTTATATTTTATTACTTCTACGAAACCTTTAATTATTTGTGATGGAAAGGAATACCAAAATTTACAGAACAAAATATAATGCAAAAATCTTTATATTTTGTCAATAGAGGATGAGAAAATTACTTTTCATCGTAATTTGTACACAAATTTGCTGTATATGATGTACTTATTACCACACTTATACTATGTTCAAGACAGGCATTTTTAACTTGGGGGTTACACGTTCAAATTTCGCCTTTAAAATTTTAAAATTCTCTGAATTCTTTACTAATCCACTCACATTTTTAAAATTTTAAGAGAATTTGATTCTAAATTCTCTGGACAAATTGTGTTTCAAATAATAAACAAGAAAACAGCTGATACATACCTATTCTAATGAATAGCGAAGCCATCTTGATAAATGAATTTGCCTTTAAATTGCTCAAAACTTGTGTGCAGCCTACGTCAGAGCTTTGAATACACATGAATTTCGATAAGCAGTAAGTATGAAAAAATTAGAAAGCTAAAATTGAACGTGCAGCTGCAAAGTAATTGATATAATTTACTTTTTATTGAGCAGTTTAGTGTTCACACATGTTTAATTTAGTCAATTTAGCTTACTGAATTTAAATATTTAACAGCTGGGCAAAAAACAACGTTTTGAGGTATAATTCAATGGTCACATCATTTTCCTTTTGAATTTTTTTCCCTTACCTTTTTGACATTTGACTTGGCATTGTACGGATTTTTTTTTTGTTTCACTGAACAGACATCCCAGTTGAAATATTTGCGAGAAGAGTTTTACTCTTTTTTTTTTTTTAATTATTATTTATTGATCTTATTAAAGGTATATAACAATGTTTATAACAATGTCATACGTATTCCTCAATAACTTAATTTTCATTTTGTATTATTTTGTAATATAAAAATTCTTACCAAACTTTTTCAATTGTACTTTCAGTTTTCTTGTATTTTTGTAAGGCGATTTAGTGGCATTAAACAATTGAACAAGCAAAACATGATTTTTTTACTGTATTGAAAACGAGGACAATAAAATTTCTCTTTCATTTTTCAAGTAACTAGAAAAGTTTTCGAAATTAAATCATCAAAAGAGAACAAAATATTTTTGAAACGAATTCTCTTTAAATATGCATTGAGAAATTTCTTTAAAGATTTGATAATTAATTATAATTAGTGGATATGACTCTTTTAAATATTTGAAGCTGTTTGAATAAAATTGAAAACAATTACGCCATGGAATACTCCGAATTAAAATTCCCCATTGATATATTCTAAAATAAAAACAAAGTAAAATTATAAAAATGTAATTCGTTTTTCAAATAAGTTTGGTTTTTTATGATGCCACCCACCCAAAACGTGTGCAAATTACCACACTTGGCCTTAAAATACCTTTCACCGTCATACTATGTTTTGATTTAATTAATAAACCTTTTATTCATTTCAATTATTTGTTCCGCCTTTTTTAGTCTAATAAGACTATACGACTACCTAAATGGATAGACGTACAAACTGACATGTAAATACAAAGAATATTATTATATTTTTCTCCGGAATATATAAATTTCTAGGAGTGAATGTGTAGTTATTTTTAGTAGACTGTAATATGTAATTATTCCACCAATAGAAAATTTCACGCACCGAAATTACATATATATATATAGAATTCAATGATAGAAATAATCCACATTTGCACTACTTCCAGATCACAATATTAAGATCTTCTTCACTTCTTTTGAAAGTTATTTTTTTTTTTGGCGATTTGCTTTATTAGAGCTCAAATTTCCCATAACTTACACCATCATAAAGTACGCCTTTACAGGATGCACTTCCATTCTCACTACATCGTTTTTGCTTATATTTTAACAATCAATATATTGAGATGACCATGTTAATTTGAATACAATTCAAAGATTTTTAGCTAAATTAATTTCAGTGTTTTCAATTCTTTATGTCATCCGGAATGCCATGCAGTGGAATACTGGTTCGCATTTGCAATTTATTTGATGGTTGTTGCTCCCTGCGGTTTGTTATCCAAACTCAATTCTTCAAACGATATCAACTGCCTTTGAATGATCGAGAAGCACTTAAAAATATATTTTACCTAAAAGACACATCAAATATATATTTAGACAGAGACCAGCTGACACAGCTACAAAATAAATAAAACCTGATAGTACATATTTATCACTGATATAAACTGTAATTGACGAAGAAATATTTGTTTTATTTTAACGTGTTATATCACTGAAGAGAAAGTAACATCATTGTCATGAACTTCTCATTTAAATTATTAATTACACTGTGTCACACAATTTTTTTTTTTGGCAGGGGACATAAAGTAAATATTTTTTATAAAATTTTATAGAGTCTTCCCCTAATTTTGATACCCATATTGCTTAAGAACTATTTTATTTTAATATAAAAAAGAGATATTTAAAATAAGCGTTTTTAGGAAATCTTAACTACTTTCGAAAGGACAAAAGATGTGCAAATGAGAAACCAAATGCATTTTCATTTTTTTGCGCATAGTCACATTAGTGCTAAAAAGAATAAATTAAAATTTGTCGCACAGTATTATCAATCGCTGACGACTTAAAACATTAGTTCCAAACAAAATTTTAATTTATATAATTAAATTGAAAATTTCACAGAGCAAAAACAAAATATAATAATAACAATAAAAATAAAAATGAAAATAATATAATAATTATAATAATTAATAATAATGAAATTAAAAAGTTAATTTACTTATATAATTATTCAGCACATAATTTCTTCTCGATATTTTTTTTGCCTCAAGAAAAATTATTTTCTTATTTTCTTGGCGAATATTTAAGTTTGGTTTGAAAAAAAGTTCACATGTGTATGAATTTTAATCCACATTAACTGTATGTGCTAATTTCCTATTATTTTATCTTTGATTTATGAGTTTACTTTATTGTTCTCTAGTCAAAGACGTGGTCACTGAGAACAAAAACCTGATAATGTACATTTGCAGTCGTATTCTCCTTGCACTTAATTAAAACAAATAAACAAAATGAAAGAAAAAAAAACATTTTTCATTGTTTAATTTATCTAAAGAATAAATCGGAAATGCATAGTTAAAATACATACACAAACACAATTGCATTGACAAATACACTCACTCGCTTATAAACACAATACTGGCATGGCATGTACACGTACAAATTCTCAAATAATTCAAATAAAATATTTCCACACATACATACATATGCAATGTGTAAATTTATAAATCTGAAAATAGTATTAAAAACTTTTTTTTAAATAAATTTAAATACATACATATAAACACCTACTTGTATATGTTCTTTGTACATTCACAATTGAATACTTTGCAAAGTGGGACGAAAAGTTATTTAGGAAAGAACGAACTATAACTGGAAAATACCTGGTGTAAATTGTGTAAAATTTAATAGTATTTTACATTTTATTTACTTTTTTTTTATAAAAATAGACCATAGGCCATAATTGGTGACGCTTATTCTGCTCCAAAAGTGCGACAACGAAACTAGAATTGTGTGAAAGCCTCCAATATAAAGTTGAAAGCAAAAACTACAGTTTTAAAATCAGTTTTCTATAAATGATTTGATGTTCTGTCCCTCTGGTGTAGTCGTCAGCCTATGTAGGACCTTATCGAAGCTTTGCTTCCCCCAGTCTTTGGAACTACACAAAGTTAAGACCGGATTACAGGAATAAAAATAACACAGCCTGAGTGGACCTCTTTTACTATGTTAAGACTATTATGCTGTAAGCCACTATATACGAGTATACTACAGTTTATAATATCTTCGTTATTATCTCCATGATTCTTAAACATTGATCTTACTGCACAGTGGGCTGGCTCACATGGAAAGACCAAAGCTTTATTTATATTGATTCAAAGTATTTCAAATATTTTAAGAAGGGTGTAAAATTAATAATATAAGATATCCATAAAATATATATAAAATAAATATGTTGATAGAACTATAGTTCCGAAAGTATCTTAATCTAAACAGAAAATAAGTAAACATAAGTCTGGTACTTTTTTGATATTGGCGTCTTTTAGAATATCAAAGGGTAAAAATTTTATTGTAAGAGTTTTTGGTACCACATCTATCTTCTAAAGTAATGCATTAGAAATAATATTTAAGGAGAGTGGAATGTAATTTAAGAAAATATTAAATGTGGTTTGGTACTTTCAAAATATTCGAACATATAAATGAAACAATTGATTCCTTTCTTTTGGTATTCTCACCTTTATACATATTTTTAATTTCCAAATTGATTTACATGAATATTTTATTAGTTGCCTCTAATATTTGCTACTGCTGTAAAAATGTGTGTTCTTCAAAGAGAACAAAACAGTACCAAAAAGGAAGAATGTGGGGAATTATAAAATTCAAAACAAGGTTCATCAAGTCACATAAAATTTAACATGTGTTGTGTAATTGTTTGAAATGGGAGGTGACACGCCCATGCAAAGTATATATTGTTGTTTATTTAAATGGAGAACGGTAATAGCGAAATTATTAAAATTAAGTCCATAGAAAAATGTTAACAATATACCCGTATATCACCATTCAAAAAGAATGCATACTAAGACGAAATAGATTTCTCTATATAGGGAGAACGGGCGCACTAAAAGTATCCTAGTTAGGAGTTCTCAATACATAATATTCGTGCGAAAGTGGGCGGGATTGGATTTTGCAGATTAAATGATTACTTTAATAAGGTATCTGAGTGAGTTTTCAGATTATCTTCGTATTTATGGCAGTTAAATTATATACATACATATGTATATAAGTATGAATATGTCTTTATTCGTGCTAGTTGTGCTGGCATAAATTGTATGTTCAGTACATATTTATGTAGTGAGGTCGCATGCCAAACCCACATGAAATAACATGAAAACAGGAAATGACATAAAAATCTTTTGCAATTATGTGAAGATGGTTTATTGCTATAGCAACATTATGGTTTATTTTTGTTTTTGTGGTTGTTTATTTGTTCGTTCATTCATGTTTGTGTATTTAATTTTAAGCCTATGTGTTTGTAAGTTAATGATTGTTTGTTAAAAAAGTTCATCATCACTTATTTCGCCGTCGATCAAATGATGTTGACGTCTATTTGACTACCATTGCTATGCTGTTCATCAATTTATAAACCATTAGAGTAAATTTCTAACTTGTTTATTCTATCATACATGATTGAGTGTGTGTGTATATATCTCGATATTGGTGCATTTTAATCCTACTTAATCTGATATTTGCACATTAACTATTGTTCGCTAGAATGAAATTAATTTATATTTATGAATTAGGAGAATATTAATATCATGCGCTGAAAGCCTCAATAGTATTACTATCGGTAAACATGGTTGAAATAATTAATTTTAAATTTGCAAATTGTTCCATAAACATATCAAAAACCTTTCCTTTTATTAATTCGGCAGTAAAAATCACTCTCTGCACTGGATTGTCCGGGCAATTAATTCCAACGCTCCTTAGATTTGAACTTTATGTACAACTATTTCCGGACTAATGTTAAAGAGAAAGAAGAAAACCCATTAGAATAGTTAAAATGTTATGCCAAAGATTAAAGACCACAAAACAACAAAGACAGAGTAACATCAGGACAAATATTTCTTATCAAAAATTGCGGCTTTATCCATATACTTCTTTTTGTATTGTAAATAGTTCTCTTAGTAAATATAATGAAACACACAAATATATTGTTTTTGTGTCAGGAAAGCTTTTAGCACTACGAATGCTTACAATACAATTACGGTTAGACAATTCTCCTGTTGCAACTAATCTGTCAGCCGATATATTAAACTCATAAAGGACGTAAATTTCTTTTATCTTGTACCTGCGGTCAGAAGATGTCCCCTACCATTGCCATTTATCCACTGAAACTAGTACGAGTGGAATAGTGTATAGAAGAGATATGCAGCACAACTCTGCAGTTGCGTCTTCCTTGAGAATTTGCAAAGCAGAGTTGCTGAGTATCTGGTGTTGATGCATTACAATTTAAGATGGATGACCGCGATTTGATTTGTTATTATTCTTCGCCAACGTTTTAGTGCTCAATTATCGATGAAGGAGGAGGGGTACAGACACAATAGAAATATTGTTAGTCTGACGGAGTCTAGAACCCAGGATCTTCTCGTTGCAGAGTGAACGTAGTAACTACTTAGCCTACAGCACGCCAATGTATTTTTATATGCATACCACAGTAATTTTTATATATTAATAAATTCAAGAGACAAATTGAATTTTATATTGTTTTGGGTAATTTTGAAATTGTTTTTTATTTATAAAAGGTACAATAATTGGATATTATACGGAAATTTCCTTATTAAGTCTTTTATTAGGTTAAGTTAGATATGCAGTTCACCGGTAGAAATAAAGACCCCAGCCTACTTGGGTCCTCGCGATAGTGCAGGCTGGCTCATTGTGCCACCTACTCCGAGCATCTCCCAGAAAGTGCTCTTCCAAGCGCCTTCAGCACGAAACGAAAGGGAGGTCGCAGAATTCGTCCAGGTCCCTAAGACGAGTGCTCCCTATCGACAGTTCAAATTCTAATGAGTCCTTAACATGAAAAAGAAATGTGGATTACTACCAATTCCACTAAAATCTTGTGATTCGTTCGAGAGATCAAATTTCGGAAAAATCAATTTTTCTTAATAGCTCCCAAAAGTTTGCGTCGAATCTCTCTTTTATATTCATTGAATCTTATAGAGTTGCAAAATGTATCGGAAGCAGCAGAATTGTCCAAAATCTCTAAAACGGGTCAAGAAATACCGATGTCGTAAATTTGGGAAAAAAAATTTTTTTTTTTGTATTTAAATATTCCGATTCTCATATTTTCTAATTTCAATTTAAACATACATTTACTGCGAAATTCATAAAATTTTTTTTTTTGACTAATAAAAGATATAATTTTTTTTTAATTTTACTGGGAAGTTAGTTTATAAATCAAAGAAATATTTCATGAATACGGCAGTTAAAGTCACATAATTTTTCTCTCACTTAAGAGCCCATCCACGTATACATTAAATTCTTCCACATTCTAAATACTTATGCATATATTGCAATGCCAACAAATAGTGCAAGGAAAATCCTTTATTATTTCTCTCTCTTGTACATAAATTTCCTTTTGTTTTACCAACATTGCTATTTTTCGTTTGCGCTATTCTTGTTGTAATGCTCCTACTCGTGCTTATAATTAGTTACCACTAACATGAAACAGCAGAAATTTGTTTTTATTGCATAACAGAACTACGTGAAAAAGTGCTGCGGTATAGTGTGAATGTGATATATATTTGTATGATTTTTCACATCCATATGACAGATTGTTTTCATTCTGTCAGTTTACAATGAGGTTTTGTAATTTAGTGACACAATTTTGGTTTCCTATAAGATTTAAAGCATGCACAAATATTTTCGTATAAGTATTAAAAGTAATATTTATGTTAAACATATTTCTTTATGTGGGTCACATACATAGAATGCGAAACGAAATTTTATGTCAGCAAAAATGTTATAACTGTTACCAAAAATTTAAAATATATCCTCGGTAATTACGGATTAAAACCAACTTAAATACTTAACTACATTCCCTGAGTGGTATGCAAATAGAATAGAAAAATAATATAAATTGGGTAGCAGTATATAAAATGCGTATGTGATGCAAGTTTTACAAAATAATAAGACTTTCCGTTGTTATGGTGCAAAGGATAACACAACTTATATGTTACTTAAAGTATTTTATGGTATTCATCAACAAATTATGCGATATGTTATATGCTATATACAAGGTGGGGCAAAAGTAATCACCCGATGTTCTTATGCTGCAATTTTTTTTAATGGCAAACTTTGGTTCTACTTGTGATATCGGGCAAGTGGGCACCGCCAGAGTTGATTAGTATCCCAGCAGAACCAAAGTTTTTTTTAAAAAAATTATACCAACAGAACATCGGCTGATCACCTTGTACGAGTATAAGCGAATAAAAATTTTATTGCTATTACGAATTTTGTTGTCTTTCACGCAGCACCAAGTCGATATTAAATATACTCAATTTCATTTTCATTATGTTCAATAAATGTTCAAACATGGTATTCAGCCAACTGCAGGCCATATTTCTAAAAAATATCTTCCCAATTAAGCCGAATATTATGGTTTCGATGGTTCAGAGACTTCATGTGTATAATTTTTATATACAGTGAAAACTCTACTAACGGACACCTATCGTAGGTGGCCACCTCAATTAAACGGATAATTTTCTTTCTCCCTTTGTTTTCAAAGTGGTTTTAGAACAAATTTCTCTCTGCTCCGCAGACACTCCCGTGGACGGTCGCTAACAGCTTTATTTTGTAAAGTACGTCCAGTAAAGGGACAACAATTTTAACAAATATTAAAAAAAAAAGAAGAGACATAGTGATCTAGTGGTTGCATCAGATGGATAACAAAATGAGGTCTTGTAATGGAAAATTCATTTTAGGCAACGCTGCATATTTTCCAAAGGACTTGTCACTAATCAATATTAATGTAACATTTTATAGAAGTTTGATTTTAAATTACGTAATCTCAAAAATGAGATCGGCCAAATCAGTATCAGAGCTTTCAAAGTGTGCTGGACGCAAAATATTTCATAATCCCGATGATGTGCCAACATCTACTGAACTTTCAAAGAATTTCAAAACCTAACGAAACTTTTAAGCATCGATAACAGTGCGTGCATATACTGAAAATTATGACTTTGGAAAAAATTTCGAAAGTGAAAAGACTCCAGAAATAATAGCAAGTGATTCAGCAGAGATTGTTGTAGAGCAGAAACTTATAAAATTAAATCGTGCACATTTTAAAGCTTTTGCTTTTAATGATTTTGTGGAATATGAATAATCAAACAGTTTCGAAAACCGTTTTGAGGAAATGCTACAAGAAGCGGAAGCAGGCGAAAATTTAAAAAATAAGTAAATAACAGTCGTCATAGCTTAATCCCTAACCTTTTGAAATGTACTCCGCCGTAGACGGACACCTCCGTTAACGGTCAAATCTTCTGTGACGGTCGGTGTCCGTCTACGAGAGATTTTACTGTAGATATAAATCTATGAAGATTCAAAGCTCTTGCTATAAGTATACTGTATAAAGTTGGCTGACATTAGCTCCGACAAAATCCTTCATATAGACAAGTTTAATCAGACAACAAACATAAATAAATGAATAAATATAAAAATTTTATTTAAAATTTCAAAAGACTATAAAAATTGTATAATGCTAAGGAATTTGGAAAACCCAAGTCAGTTTTTTAACCCCACAGTATTAAAAGCTCCTGCAATATTTAATAATTTATGCGTAAAATATTTCAATTGGAAAACGTTAGCATCTACTGCACAACTCTTTTCAAAAGAATTCATATGAGGTAGTTGGTTTTTAAGGAATAATTTTGTTTTTTTTTCGTATTGCATCACACATCTACTAATTAAACATTCCAAAAATATTTCACAAGACTTTTGATCCTACAGACAGGTGCCACGCGAAATTCATTTTTGAATACACAATAAATTTTACTGTTAGAGGGAGCTGGTATTTCTGTTTAAAAAAATATTTTTCTTATTAAAATTTACGAACAATGGAGTACAGCTATTATGAAATTAAAGATGATTATTTAAAATTTAAAGAATAAATAGGGATAACCAATATTATATATTCAAAGAAAATATTCTTTGAAGACATACTGTTGTAAAATTTTTATTACCATTATGACTTCTTAAATAAAACATAAAATTGTTTTTTTTTTGGATAAAACATTATTGAATAAAACATAAAAGAGTTTTATTTAAATTTTGTTCTGACCTTGAGCCCGAACAAGAAGTCATAATTATAGAAAACTGACGTCGTAGAAGATAATAACCATACACATTTTTATTATAAGTTATGATGATCACGTGATTTGCAAAAAGTTATACTCTTATTACTTTAAATTTAGCCAGTTAGGTGAAAATTTTATGTATATTATATTATATTTAAAGACTGTCCACAAATTCCTTTAAATAACAAAGTGTGACGTACTCATCATGTTGTCGGTGGATTTAGTATTACGGCCAATGATATTTATCATTACCTTAATTGGCCAGCGACATACAAAGGTAATTGGTCGCTCCACATAAGAGTCCGAACAC
Source organism: Dexiosoma caninum (assembly GCA_963924685.1). NCBI lineage: Eukaryota > Metazoa > Arthropoda > Insecta > Diptera > Tachinidae > Dexiosoma > Dexiosoma caninum. Next base: position 93,498,444 of record OZ004725.1, read on the forward strand.
ATCGTAACGATAATTTATTGCGGTGCGGTTTTTCATACGATTTTGAAGTAAAAAACCGCAGTGCGGAACGGCATAAAATTAAAATCTATTTTATTTTCATTGCGGGCTTTCTTAGAGCCATACCTAAACAAGAGCGGAAAGCGGAACGTTTTTTCCGAATAGCATTTACGCTGAAATGCCATACCTAAATAAAAGCGGCAACGCTAGGTCAAAACAATAAAAACTGGGTTATCAAAAAAATAAATATAACAACCCTGATTATTTTAACAATAAAGTTTATTGGTGTTTGCGATTTTTAAATAAGCATTTTATAATAAAAAGTTTAAACATTGAATTATATGTACAATTTGGAGGATTTACTTACCTCCATTTTCTAATAACAAATATTTTTTTATGTTTATTTCTATCACTTTCTTTATTTGCAACTTACTTCGCTATTAAACGCACTGTCAAAATCGGATTTTCCAATAGCAAATCGTTGCCGTTGCGTTGACGCCGCGTTATTTCGGTATGCTACATACAAATTGTATGGGCATGAGAATTTTTGACAGCTAGAAAACGCTTTCCGCTCTTGTTTAAGTATGGCAGTTATTCTGTCAATTTTTTTATACTCTTTCTGATCTTGCCATAGTTTTTGAATAATTGGCGATGTTCACGACATTATTGTAAAGAAAAAAGTATGTGCCGTGGTTTCTAATTCCACAAATAAATCAAACGTGGCTTCTACCAAATTAACAATTTTTTTAATAGCTTCAACATTTTTATTTATTGCCATTGCAAATTTTTAACACAAACAGTAATTTTTTTAGAAAATTTTATAGAAATGTATGCACGAATAAAATAATAAAAATGTAAACAAACAATGACAAATATTGCCGTCGCCGTCTTCCGTTGTATTATGTTTATTTTTCTCTCCAGGAAGAAGAAATCGCACCGCACCGCAATCATTGTGTTCAGTCTCTTAAGCGTAGGAAGTCGGACAATAAATATTTTTTATTATAAAGAAAGTTTGTAATTTTAAATTTTTTTGTTTATTAGTAATCTATTTTAACTGCCTTTATACGCAAACATTTAGTAACCCGAAAACATCATATATTAAATTAACCCCAAAGCTGGTTTCCGTTTTCGGTGACTTATTAAAAGAAATTAAGTCATGATTTATTATCTGAATATTGTTTGCCAGTTCATATCATTCTTTTTGACAAAAACAAGTTATACTGTTGTGTATATATGCTTGTTGTATGGTTATGGTAGCCTAAATATACATTTAAAAAATTTGTTTGAAGGGCTACTGCTGAGTAGGCATAAGCACCAACGGAGTGTATATGTGCATAGTCTGACTTAATAATAATAAGCATATAGAAATAACCATATATTACAGCACCTAACTAATTTTTGATTTCAGCATGCCTTTAGGTAATACAAAAATCGCATAATATGCGTATGAACATTTAACTAACTTGCCTGACTAGCGGCTTCTTAGATTATTCTGTGCACTTTTTGTTCTATTTGCCATACAATAATGCTTCAATATATACAAAAAAATTACTATTAATACTAAATTAATATCGGTCTCTGCTTAGGCATAATTTAATATATTTTGAGATTTGCATATTTAATTTGATTTGAATTTATATGGATTCAATAAAAAAAAAACATATATTGGTGAGAAAAGATGTTTAATTTTACGTTTCCTTCGACTTCTATTTCAGTGAGTCTAGAAATTGAGAATTTTCTACCCTCATTTTATATATCGAACATTCGTTGAAGTTTTGTTCGCCTGTTGCAAAAGTAGAATTTCTGTGTACATTTTAAGATGCCATTAACATTATTACTTTTCTCTCGGAAAGAGAATGAAGTATTCTTTAATCACTAAATAGCAAGAAAGAAAATATATGAACAAAAGATAATGAAATTAAATTTAAATTTCAAGGAAAATTACAATTAAATGTTGAGGTATTTTTAGGCCTTTGAATTTTTTGTGAATGTTTTCTTTTAACAGAAACATTTCGTTTTTAAACTGAATATATTAATTAAAATTAACATACATCACATTGATAATTTCCTAAATAAAGGAACGCAAAAAAAGAAGATTTTAGGCGTACTCCACGTGATTGAATTTTGCTCATATTAAATCACTCTGAAAGAAAGTGTTCATCATCTTTCGATATATTTTAGAAAACAGCATATGTTTGTAAATAAATTAATTTAAAAAGTGAAGAATAATTGTCATCAGTATGAAATAATATGAAACAAATTATAAGATTTTATTTATCCTTTTTGATTGATTTAACGAGGTTATAAATTAATTACTATTATGTATCTAAGTTTGTTGTTTGGTTAAGCTGTCCTCTATATTCCTATTACTTGATTTCAATGCCAGCTCAACCTTCAACCAATTTTCGTAAAGTTACGAAATTTCAAACGTTTATGTAAGAACTTCCAAAAATTTTTTTATTACAACTAAATATAAAAAACAGGAACAATTTGGTCACAACTTGATTTATAAATTTTACGGCATTTAAAGCATTAATTTTTATGCTAGGGGAAGCCACATACTTCTGTATGTGAGCGTAGTTTTTTACTATTTATGACATTCACAAATATGAACACTGCTACAAATATGAATAGTCCATTTTCCAATTAGTTTATATTATTGCACGTAATGTAGTGCAATAAAGTTATAGAAAAAATTTAAGAGCCGATACCATGACCGAATACGTAATATTAATTTATGTGCAATGCGATGCAACTCATACGCTCAGATGCATTAGTATCATTAAATCCGAACACAATTTAATTGAAAATTAATATTAACTCTAATTAAGTCAGATAAATTTTTTAACAAATCCAACCAAAAATATACCTCAGAGACATGCATACACAAAGAAATTACATACTATTTTTGTGAATTGATATTTTTTTATTATCTAAATTTTTTTCTTTTAAAGCCGAGCTCGTTTCAAATTGCGGAATAATAAGAGCGTCCTCAGAAAATTAACTGTCGTAATCTTCACTTTCGTTTATTGGTTCTACCAAATTAAACTCTTTACTAATTCTCTTGATTTCTTCTGGTGAAACTACATACATATATTTTTTAGACATTGTGGGAAAAAGTTCCGTCTTTAGAACTTTATCATTGAATCATTGAAAATCAGACAACAGCTGAATTAACGGTGTAAGCTGACATTGGATGATCAAATCTGAATGGGAAGTCCTCCTAATTTTTTTTAGTTTTACCAGTGCTCAGGGGAAATTCCCCTATAATGCAACGCATTGCACTGTAACTATATAAAGAGGTGGATAGTGTAGAGAATAGACAGGTGGTTAAAGTGGTAGAAAGATAGACCTTAATGCTTACAAAAGTCTGTAGTAGCGTTTTCATTAGAAAGAAAAGTTGTGGCGTCCAAATACTAACAAAGGAGGGTGCTGTAGCACAGAATAAGAAACACTAAGAATCATGTGTTAAATTCAAATTAGTTATAATTCTTCAAAGTGAAATATGTGTCTGAGACTCTCTCTAGTTCCAGTGAAATGCATTGTATATGTAGGGGATAGACACTGGTCCAATATAAAAAAAAATGAAAGAAATTTTATAATCCTAATGGCGCACAAAATCAGTTGCATTCTTAAGGCCACATGTTAATGATTTTATTGACGCTATAAAAATTCTAATAAACAAAACTGTTTTTTTTTATTAACTAGTTGGCTGCTGTTTGCTAAGTATTTAGTGCGTTGAGTCTGCAACCAGATGTTCCTTGTCCCAATATACCGCCAGAGCACAAATTTTCCTTGCGGTATTTGAACAATAAAATTTCAACGAAGTAAAATAATAAACCAAATGGTTTTCCATTAGCTAAAAATTAATGTGTCGACATAACATCAAATACGCAGCAGCAGATTTACAAATTCTCAAAATCGCACAACTGAAGTGTTGTGCAAGAATTAAGCCATATCTTCTACCTCTCCTCTTCTATTTTCTATTTTTAGTAGCCTGAGTAGTCCAAGAAGAAAAAGGAAAGAAAATAGAAGATGGATCTATTGCAAATGAACTGGTTCAACTTCGCTGAAGAACGCATGGTTTCAACATTGGCCAGCATGTTCACATTTAACAAAACATCTCGTCATTTAAATGAGTGCTTTGAACCCATGAATGTTCTATGATTTTGTCACGTAAAACGTAAATGCTAAATCATCTGTTCACATTTAACAAAACTGAATGAATACAATGGAAAGTACCAAAAATTAAATTACAACTGAGCAGTTGTTCATAGGAAGTAATCGGCAGACTTGAATACGTTTTCCATGAGTACAAAAGTGATAATGTCGTTAACATTTAAGATGGCATTAAAAATGAATTCAGATAAAGAAGTGCTTAAGTCATAAAAATTACAATTAATAGTGAACGCATTCACTTTTTTAGTGAGTAGTTCATGTTCATCACTGATTCTACGCGCTGTCCCCTAAAAACTTCTTGTGAAAGCAGTAGCTTTTACTAGTCAAATTACTTCTTAAAGCAATAAAAGAAACATTCAAAAGCTTTCCTATATTTGTAGAACTAAAATACTCCCCAAATTCAGTGTGACTTATTTCAAAAATAAAGTGAATAGCTGAGAAAAAATTTGATAAACTCATAGCGGGGTTATGAAACACGTTGGATGTGACAACAATTTTTTCATCTCTTAAATTCTTTTCAGTATATAAATATAATTAGAATTCTTAACCAACATCTCAAGTCATTAAAATTTTACTTTAATTAATTACCGTTTCTTGTCAACAAAAGTGTCGGAAAATATGAAAAAAGTTTCAAGTGGAAATAAATCACAGAAACTGGTAATAATTCATTTCTTAATTTTATTTTTTATTTTGGAAATGCGACGTTTCTTTTTCATAAAACATATATCGCTCATTTACTTCAATAACGTCATAATCCAAAAAGTACACTTTTTGAGTTAATAATGCAGAATAATTAATTCTTCATAGCGGCCTTTATCTTGTGGAAAAATTCACGCATATAGTTTCAGAACACACCCCGTGACAGAAGAATATTTTTTTAATTTCCCCATTAAGAGGCATGTAGATTGAAAACTTTAAGTATGTTTTTTTTACAAAACTAGATATTTTGAATTATGACGTTGTTGAAGTAACTGAGCGATATGTGTTTTCTTATACCACTCTTCAGCAAACTTCAGCTTTAATAAATCTGAAGATATTTGGAATACACCAGACATGTAATACACGCGAGCGAATTCTGCATGCACACATGTGTCGTCATGTAACGCGTCACATCAAAAGTCAAGAAAAATTCCATGAAATTTCCACTTTCTTCTTTAACATGTTTGTCACTTAAACACGTACAAACGTGCATGTGTGTAAAACTCTACACAATAGATATGTACTTGTATAATCATTTCTTATGTTTTACTTTTTTTTTACTTCCCATACAAAAATTAAAATGAAACACGGAGAAGAAGTTCAAGATTTCAGTATTTATGCTTAAGGTATGTACGATTGTTGTATGTATATGTAAGTATGTATGCATGTAAATACATAGATACATATGCAGGGGGGCTGAATGAAGTTTCTTCAAGGAGGATATCCTATAATATTGGTTTGAGATATGGGAACGAATTCTGAACTGCAATGTACGTTGCTTTAACCCAGTGGAGTAAAATAAAATTTATATGCAGAAACATGCTGTAAAATGATACGAATGCATGTTTCATATAAAGTTTAATATATGCACGTATGTTACTATTAAAAAGTGAAAAATCTTTTCAAATAATTTTATTTCAAATATGTACACATACTAATACATACCTATATACACGTACGTATGTATATATGTACATAAGCAAAATAAAATGCTAAAGTTATTGTGGACAATTTAATAGAGAAGCTAAAAAAATTGTTGAACCAATATTTGAAAGCCAGATAGCTAAAAGGAAAAAGAAAAGGAAATATATTCTTTAATATGCTCATACGTACCTACGTAAGAATCACATGTAAATATTGCATGCACATATTTTAAGCAATCTTATCTTCTTCGAGTAACTAATAACAGCCGGCTTTATATGCAAAATAATTTTGTTTTAAACAAATGTTTTCCCACAAAAGCAAAATGTTCACAAGTAGTGGAACAGTATTTGGCGGCAATTAAACTAACATCTTCTAAGGCAATAAACTGACAGTTTGAGTTGCTAGTAGCACTCTAATGATTCTGAAGTGTAATAACAAATGTAATACAATACGATATCGCGAACCAGTTCCGTGTCTCCTACGTATACATCCTAAGGCTTGATTTTAAAGCGATTGATCGTTTTGTTTATTTGTAAAGTGGAGTTACTGCGTCTATGGTCTATAGTAGACTCATTAATTTTTTAGCTAAACGAGAACGGTACTATATCGGTACTATATCATGGACACTAAAGCACATGAGAAAAATTATCATTATTAAATCGCTACTATATTTAATTTTAAATTAATCATGAAGTTATTAGTGCTTTTTATTTATTTTTTTTTTATTTTAAACGTCCTTCATTATGTATGGTAATTTTATCAGGATCCATTTTGTGGAATTGCCGCATTTGAGGGCATTGACTCTATAACCAAAAGTCCTATGCTCAATCGGTCATGCAGTCATCAATTGTGATTGATGACTGTTTTTGTATCTTTGCTAATCTATATATACGGTACTGCTCATAAATATATTAATTATATTTTATTAATTTTAAATTAACATATTTATTGAAATTTATTAAATCTATAGGTCAGCATTCAACACTATAAGAATATTATTCAAATTAACAAAATTGCAAAAATACATTGTCATCTCTTATAATTTTGAATATATAAAACAAAGAATACAAAATAATATTAAAATAATATTTAATCAAAATAATAGTTGCGATTGCTCGTGTCAGTTTTTATAGGTTGTACTCCTACCACCAGCTCTGATCTGTTTCTCTACATGGCACAGTGGCAGATTTGGATATTTTATCATGATTTAACTCTAAAAAAAGGTACAGCAGTTTTAGAATAATTAATAAAATACTTAAAATAATAACAAAAACAACTTTACAAGCGAAATATGTAAAGAACGAGATATATAACAGTATCACAATATGTATCTACATATCTTATGAATATATTGAATAGTCTAACTACAGACTTTACTCCCTCTAAATTATGCAAATCTAAGACTGTGCATCGTGTGAAAACCTTTGTTACTATACTCGTTAACAGTGATAGTACAATTCGAATTATATGTATGTCTTACACTTAATGGATACATAAGAATTATTAAACAATAAAGGAAAGAATAAAACAAGTAAACAAATATAACTTCAAGCTCCCCAATTTTTCCCACGAAACCTGATACATTTTAATAAAATTGTTTCTCTCTTAATTTTCTTCTTTTCATATATGTATGTGTATATAATTTATTTTAAAAAAAAATCAAAAATTTGCACCTTCCTAACACAGGCGAATAACAGAAAAAAATGGTATAAACTCCGATAAGTGAAATAAAGAATTAATAATGAAAAATGCAGCACGTATTGAAATACACTTTTCATGGCATTTAAACTCCACCCATTTAAATCAGAAGAACAGGACTCCCTTTGCGGTTGTACTGTCACCAGCACTATTCAATGCACAATTATTTACAAATTCATTGTTGATTGAAATTTAATTAAATCATATTTCCTTTCTCGGTGGCCACAGCTATATTTCATTTTCATATTGCGTTTCTTTAAATGTCTCCCTGGGAAAGACAGACAGACAGACAGACGTATTACGCTACACAATCTTTAACTCCTACGAAAAGGATAGCGACGATGAAGCATGTAAAATAAAACGACTGCATAAAAAACAGCGCGTGCAGAATTGTATTAAAAGAGACATGAAACTTGTTTGCATTTTACATAATCTTGGCGACATGTGCTGCAAAATTCAAAGCACCGTCAAAGTAATTCTCATTCCATATAGACATTTTTAAAGAATACTTTATATTATAAAAATAAAAAATAAATGATGAAAAGAAAAATTTTGCCGTCTGTCAAAAAAAAAAACCATTATACTTGGTAGTTTTCCTTCATATACATACTCGTACATGAATGCATACATTTATTTTTGTGTTTAAAAGTGTATTAAGTGTTAATTTTATTAGTTTTTCTTCTGCTTCATTTTATTTTGCAGTTAAATGTTGTAGCAAATAAATTATATAAAATTATTTCTCTTTTCTTCACTTGCACACACAAGTTTATTTCAACTACATACATATCAAGGCTCAAGGATTTAAATGTCTTGAAGAAACTTTTTGTATATTTCTTGTCAGGAAAATGTGAATTTCACCATGATTTCACGTTCAGTTTGGTTTTTCAGTAATTTAACACAACGCCAGCATTAAGAATACGAACTGCTTACAAGTAATGTGTTGCCTACTTATTAAATACATGTTTCTTTACATTATTTGAGGGGATTTTACATGTCTTGTGGGATTTTCAAGAGCTTTTTACTTGAATGAAGAGAACAAATTGTTACGTTTGTTTGTGTGAATTTCAGTTTTAATTATGAAATGTCTTTAACAATTTTATTTTTCTTGTTAATTAATGCAACCTTGCAAAACCCTTATTATCTTTCTACACTTAACATTTGCGAGTGTATGAAGAAATGTTTGCAGGTGTGTATGTAGAATAATATAAGTGGTAGACATGTACGTACATACATATATATGTGGAATTATATAAGTATGAATGTGTCTAATTACGAAGGTTGTTTAAAAATATTTATAGCAATTTTTTCTAACAGAACATATTGTTTTATGATCAGATTTTAAAATTCAACTTTTACAGCCAGCTTATCATCAATAAGTGCAAAAACTTAAACAAATTAGTTGTTTTTTTTTTATAAAAAAAAATTATTAATAAAATGGGTAAAAGGTACAGAGTTAAGACAAGGCGAAGTCTTAGTTTAATCAGTTTGCAGGAATATCCAAAGAAGAAGCATTTAGTGTCTGACGCATTAATACAGACGCAGATATTGGTTCTCTGCGAAAATGTCTTCGCCTTCGCACTAAAATTATGACTATTCCTCGGGATAATAAAAGCTCCTCGCCATTCGTTAAAAGAGTAAGAACTAGTTCTACTTCGTCAATTCTGATAATGTTAGAGCATAATCAAACATTCCCTGACCTTGTTGATAAAGCTAATCTTCTAACTGGATTATGTGCAAGTAAATTTTTTTAAGACTGTCCTCTTAAAAGGCTTTTGGGCGGGCCTCGATACTAATAAGTCTCTTGGCTAGAATAGTACATCAGCACTGGGCTTACGACAGTATCTTCGAGGATAGCGGAGTATTTGACAAACATCTTTAGCAGCATGTGCAATGTTGGTGAATTTCCAATTTGTTGGATGATTTTCAATCGCAAAAAGGGAAAATTGTCGTCCAACAGTTTATTCAAGAATGGTCAGTACGGTGTTCGCAGTGACCACGGGTGATTTACTGGCTTTGTTTTCGAAAAAGTGGTAATCACCCATTCTTAAAGGGAAAGGATTTTTTTAACCATTCGCCACAATTTTCATTCCATTTAAATAGCCTTTGCTATATAAGGTTGTTAATACAAAGAAATTTGGACGTTCGTTATATAACATTTTCGTTAAGAAGAGATTCGTTATACCGACATTTGCCTGTGAAAATAATTTTTTAAAACCATTATTTTTTTAAATTTTATTTTCTCAATGCCAAAATTAAACATTTAGTGCAACGCCTGTATTTAACAAATTTCTCACTTTATCTACGCGTTTCGGATACAATTTCAAGGTAAGATGTGTATGATAATGCAAACACATAAATAGATATTTGCATGTTACGGCTGCATTGTTATTGTTCTTAGCAGCATTGAAATGTACATTAAGTGATGACTTCTTGCTTGATGCATCTTCTCTGCTTGCATAAATTTCCTATTCTAAATTGAATGTACCTGAAATAATTTTGTATACATACATGCACATACCTACAAGTGCAATATGGCATGCATTTTTCTAACATGTCAAGGATTTCATTAAAGTAAAGAATATTTTAAGAAAACAATACATCACATACATATTTATGCATATTAAGAAATTTCATGCAAATTAATTTAAATAAATTTATTGCTATTTAATATTCAATACAGGTTAATAGTTAAGAATGAAAATCTAATAAATTATTTTGTTAATTAATGAATGAAAATTATTTAACTGAAACGATTTTACAATTCCAAAGTGATTTCATCGTTTATTAAATAAATGCGTTTATTAAAGATAGCAAAACTAGTCTGCAATAACATTCTCTCATAAATGTTTGTATTCGAATACTTCTCAATAGTGCTTTAATCACAAAATTATAAACCGGACAAGAAAACTTCACCATCAATCAAGTATTTGTCCTGTTTACTTCAATTTCATCTGAAACTCTGAACACACTTCATGTATATTTTCTAATAGTAAATATCTTAAGTTTAAATATTTTATGCTACTCAATGAAGTTTATTAAACTCAAATTATTTATCTCCAAATACAAGGCAATGCAAATAAAAAGAACTGAAAACAAAAACAGTCCATCTAAAATGAGGCAATTAGATATTATGGGAAATTCTATTAATTAAAATTGCAATTTATAAATAGGATTTTCATATATTAAATAGTTTCAAGTCAAGTTTAAAATGTATAAATTGAAACAAGCAATTACTTGTCTTGCACATTTTAAATACATATTGCATGCATTGCTGTGGTAATTATAATACCAACATAAAGGGTGATTCATTGGCCGGTCTCTTTAAATTTTGAATAAAGCTTATAATTTTATTATTTTTTTTATTGGCATAATTTATTTCCAGCAGAGAACTCTGCGAGTACTATGGATTGAAATCGTATCTAACTTTCTAACGAAGACTATCGACTTGTCATAGTACCACAGAAGAAGGCAGAGGTGTAACCTATGCGGCATATTCATAGATATTCGGATGATATTACCAATACTGGGTCCATAAGCTCAAGTACAGAGTGGCCCTAAAGGAGCGAAAATGTTTGAATTTCTTATAACTTTTCTATTATAATTTTTTTTTTGTTTCAGTATTTTATAAAGAAGACTTGGGGAATTTAAAATGGAACTGTACACAATTGAACAACGTGCAAAATCGTTGAATTTTATTTCAGAAAGAAATCGTGATTTTATTCTTAATTTAATTATGAGCGACGAAGCCCTTTTCAAATTGAATGGGTTCGTTAATAGGCAAAAAGGGCTACGGACAATTCAAGAGTAGTTCAACAGCGGCATTACATCCACTTAAGTGTACCGTTTGGTGCGGTATTTCGTCGGAAATGATAATTGGTCCATATTTTTTTGAGAATGAACAAAGTCTCGCCGTTTGCATCACTGGTGTTATATATCGGACAATGTTGGAAAATTTTTTTAGGCCAGCCGGGGAAAACCATTCTGAGGTATGGTTCCAACAGATTGGAGCCACAGCGCACACTGCGAGGGACACCATCGCTCTTTTATCTCAAACTTCTTTGGTTATTTTGAGCCACACTATATGTGCACCATATCCTCGCCGAGGGCTGTATGTGCTTCATTAGCATTTTGACAATTTTGAGTTAAGGATCTGTTTCGGGTACCTCGTCTCGTTACTGAGATAGATCGTCTTCATTTTCTCCAAAACAGAACTTTTTGCGCCATTTTGCTCTATACGTCATTCAATGGTACAAGATCTTGAAATTGCTTAAATCTGGCAATTTTTCTCTACTCGCAGTTAATATTATTATACACCGATATGCTTCTATATACTTTCTCTGTTATAGAGAACTATAAACAATTCTTCCTTTTATATTTTAGTATACTATTGTAAAGTAAACTCTCTCTTAAAACCAAAACTAAATATGTACCTGAAGCGTTGCATTAGGCTGTAGAACAACTAATTTCTCACTGTAACTGTATTTAAATTTTTTTGTTCGTAGTAAGAAACTCTGGACGTTATGCTTGACGCGCTTACTCTGGTTTAGCTGTTAATCCTTAGCGTGTATTTACCCATTTAGAAACATAGTTCTGTGAAGTGATTCGTGCGTTGCCCAAAATTAAAATCCAGCTATTTAAAAATTTTTGTCAAACCGTTTACAGGTCAAAAGTATTATTCAGAAATTTACTGAGCCTGGTTATTCACAAATTCAAGAAATCGATTGCGTTCACAGTGCTTTAGATAAATATCTTAAACGTTTAGAAATTCTTAGTGTTCTCTCGCGCGTTAATTATTTGAAAAATTACATAATTATTTGAAAATTTGTAAGATATCTAACCAATTAAATTTTTCGATTGTTCCATTTTCAGAATTACAAGTTCTTTTTAATATGTTCTAAATAAATTATTCCCAAAAAAATTAATATTTCATTTTGTAACCTCACTTCCAAACAGCAAATATAATAAAAGAAAGAATTTGCCGGAATCAATTACCAACACCCTTATATATTTTATTTTTATTTAGTCTTTAAAGATGCTTTCACATGGTAATACTTGTATTACGACATGTCAAAGACTTTTGTATAATTGTACACCCGTTTTTAATTTAAGTGGATAACGTTCTGACTTACGTACTTGAATTATTTTTTAATACTTTGTTGTGAAATAATTTTCTACTGCTTGACAATTGTTATGTTATCGTTTTTTGGTTTCAATTATTGAAATCTTAAAATAATTAATAATCTGTGTATTTTCATTTCAAGAATCCAATTTAAAACTAGTCAACTAATAAATCGATTAAATACAAAAACCCTATAAATTTATTAAATACCATAGTATACACACGTATGTACTCGTATACACATCAATATAATTCAATCCTTAGATGACTTTGATGAGCTAAAAGACGATGATAGCGAAGACGATGGAAAAAGATGGCCATGATGGAGATTAAAGTAATTAATAGAATTCCCACAACAATCAATTCATCAAACAACATGTTATAAGCTGATAAAATTGTATACCAAATAAATATATATATTTTTTCTATTTTCTTTTCTATTCATTCTTTCGAAATTTGAAATGAAGAAGTAATACACAGCTGTCAAAGATCTTATTTATCTTAATAAACAGTTTATATACCAAACTGAAATATTTTTCGTTATATTATAGTATATACAAAAGAGATTTAATGTACCTCTTGGTAGCGTTTTTAATAAATGTATATACAAATAATTTATAAAAAAATATTTTATATTACTATTCAGGTAAAAAGCTAAAATTTTTTTAAGGTTTTTGGTAAGATGTGTTTTTCTCAATGTCATCCCTGGTTTACATTATTATAGTCTGTTACAAATGCTTATAAAATATTTACATAAAAATTATATATATAATTATTTATATATGCTTGTTATATAATAGCTTTGTTCAAAATGTTCTTTATACAACAAACATTTTATTATTTGGATTTAAATCTATTTTTTTTTCTAAACCATTCTTACAATTAGTCAATATTTTGGTAGACAATGATTATATTTAAAAGGTAAAATTAAAAATTAAATCTTCCAATACAATTATGTAACTATTCTTTCAATGATTCAGCGTTAGTCAAAAAATCATAATCAATTTTGAGTAACGTTTAATAATTGAAAGAATAGGCACATAATTATATTCGTATTTTACGAATTCCACAGAAAAGTTATCCGTGTCATTAAAAATTAAATTTTTCGATAGAGAAGAGAAATTATATAAAATGTAATCTAAGTTACAAAAGCGGAACTCACGCTTCGTTGTAAACTGATGGTGCAAACTTTGCAGATCTGGCAAACCTACAAATTTATTATATTATAATTCGATTAAATACCAATGACAAAATTAAACTCCAGCTGGAAAATTACGGCATTCGATATCCAATTCTTCATTTATATTCCATTTCGATCAATATCGAATGCCACAATTTGACCCCAAATTGATTCAAAGAAATACATTTTTGCAGATTGAGATCGTACGAGTACTTACATAGGAGGATAGCCTAGAGCATTAAAAATAGAAATAAATAAATTGTTCTTCTTAAATACATTTTTGTAATTTAAATACAATTTTGAAATTCATATGATCCATGCCTGGTATGCATTATACGGCACTATTTCACTTATACTTATATCAAGAAAAAAGTTGTTAGGTTTTCTTAAAGCATAAAACTTGAATGGGTGTTAAATTTGAGGAAAGATAAGAGAAGAGTAAACATTTGAAAAAGACCAATGAAGTTGATCAGCTTAGTTATGAGCACTTTGACGCAAACAAACACCCTCATAGACACTCAAATACACTCACACTCCCATATAATCATAAGAAAACAAACATAATCGTAAAACCCACAAGTATATTTTCTTTTATTTTTAAATAAACTAAAATCAATCCATACAACCCCATACACAAACACACACACACACATGAATTTAGCACGAATTCATTAATGGCGCAGATGAATTTGTACGACTATGTTCACGTCCACATTTTGTGTGCGTATTTGTTTGTTCTCTGAGTTATAGCCAACAATATGTGAGCATGTCCGTCTAATGCCTTTGACTTAATTGTAGAAGAAGTTCAAGCGAGCATTTAACGAAAATTATGTTTGTTTTTAAGCTGAAAGACATAACGGAAATAAGTTGATTGCGATTGTGTGTTTCATTCTGTCCTTTAATACGAATACCAAATGTACATACATACAAAACATACATGTATATATACATATATTTATGTATGTACATATGTTTATGTTTCTTAATTGTATATATTATTTTGATAAATAAGCTTTTCAAATATTTTTCAAAAAAGGTTTTTGATCAAATCACGTAGCTACAGCATTAGTTGTTTTTCAAATTTATTGAATAAAAGCAAAAATAGTATTTTTTTGTGTGTGTGTATGTGTGCGTAAGTGCTGAGGATATAAATACATGTTTGTCATTTTAAAGCATAAAATAACTTGTTCTGGTTACAAGTTTATTACTATTGTCTTATACAACATCATTATTGTGCGAAATTCCATTTGAGTATTTAAATGAAAAATTTACTGACTGACACTTGGACTTCATTATTTCCTTTTTTTTCTAGGTCATAAATCAAAGTCAAATGTTGGTGGTAATATTATACATATATATATATATATATATATATATATATATATATATATATATGTGTAAGTGTGAAGATATGTCTTGCATACCTATACATACATATCTATGTATGTATGAAAAATGTACTATTTGGAGATAAAGAAAAAAGGTTTATACAATCACCTTGAGATATGCGCAAGGAAGACTGAAAAAAGTATTTAATTAATTGGAATTTTTATTTAATCGCTTAATAATTTAAAAGATCAGTTAATTGTTTATTTTTGTCTAATTCATCTGATTTTTAACATTTACAATTTTGAGTGGAACAAATATACATTTTTATATTTTAAAAGAAAAAGCGAAAAAATATTAAAAACTGTACAGTGTAATTGGTATAAAGTGCACGTTACGGTACTCTAAAGAGTGAACAATGCTAATAGAGTGAAATTATGTTTTTAAATAAAAAAAGTAAACAGGGTATATAATTTTACTCAATTATTTCATTTATAATAAAGCAAAAAAATAATTTGGGAATTATACTATGGGTGCAATACACCGTCTTTAAAAAAATATAGTGTAGCGAAGTAAGTTTTAAAATAATTATAATTTAGCTTATTGTGGATTTGTTATAAAATTTATATTTTTCCAGTATTAGTGTTCGTTCGTCCATATAATTAAGTTTCAACTAATTTAGTTGTATTCCCCCTAAAATCTCCAATGTGACTTTTATTGGTTTATTATTTAATATTCCAAGATTATAAAAATGGTAATATCAGCTGCACACTTTTGCCCATCTTTGGGTTATCTCCCACAGAACAAAGCGGACGATTTTCTCATTTAATAAAATCATCCCACAATTGCGCTCCAACCCTGGCGATTCTAGTTGACCGAAAATTGATATTTGTTCTTTCAAAAAAAAAAAAGAATTAAAAAATATTGCTTATTTATTTTTTTATAGCAGTTTAAAATTAGCTAACACTATGCTTGGTTTTTAGTAACAACCCCTCTTAATTTTTTTTTCTTTTATTTTTTATTATTTCTTATTTTATTAGTCAACTCTTTGATTTTTTAAAATTTGTCTTTTTTTTTTTTTTTTTTTTTTTATGGACCAGCACTCAGGAGATGACTCCTACACATGCGAAGCATTGTGCTGGAACTTTTTAGGAAAGGTATAGTAGGAGAAACGACAGGAGGTGAAGCTTAAAAAAAAGTTGTTAAATTTTTCTCAAGTTTTTGCTGGGTGAATGTGGGCGGTATGCTACGATGTGTGGGGGGTTTGAGTCATCAACCACTACCATTCTACCATTAAATAGTTCTGACATACTTATAAAGCCGTGACCAAAGTTTCACGATGATACCTATTCTGGAAGTATTTTTGGCCGCTGACACCATACAACTCCGACTACTGTGCAGCGGCACAAATACCCAAAGAATACGTGTACAAAGCAAAGATTTGTTTGTTTCGTTTGTTATTTTTATTTTATTTATTTTTTAATATAGAGAAAGGAAACTTACTTTCTTAAATGGTAAAGATTAGAAAATCTTTTAAACTGATATTAGTCGATTCGACTACGGAACCGCAATTTATGCCTGCCTGTCTTATCCTTAGTTCAATTTAATTTGCATCGTAAATAAATAAAAATAAATTAATGAAAAATAATAAAAAACGATATAAGATACTTCTTAGTAGTTGAATTTATACTGAAGTTTTTATAAATAATTTGATGCGCTTTTATTTCTAACTCTTTTTTTCATTAAAGGAAAATGCTGTAGTTGAATATATTCCATTTTTTAATTTTCTTTTTATTACTTTCATTAAACTAAAAACGGATTTCTGGCAGAAGTCTGATTGTTTTAACGTATCCTTTTTACTCGTATATATGTATATTCAGCAATTTTTTTTGTAACAAAATGTCGTATTATAAGACAATATTCAGAAGTATTTACAAAGAAGTAAAATAAATTATAACTTTTGCAGAGAAAAAAAATATATATATTTTAATAAATGACCTGATAAGCAAATACATTCAGTCTAATATTCCGATGTCATTATAAAATTTCTCTATTCGCATTCTTTCACTTTTCTTGTATTATTTCTTATTTTTCTTTCATTTTCTGCTGTTTTTTTTTCGTAAAATGTTGTATGTTTATTGATATTGCTGTTGTTGTGTTTGTTATCGCTACCATGCCCGTTGTCAAATACATGAGACATTGGTCATTTGACTTTAACTAAATATTAATTCCCATCTGTTAAGGCATATTAATTTTCATTTAAAATTAACAAGGGTTATTTCTTCGCCTCAACTTAATCACCTCAAAAAGTGTAATAGGAAAATCAGCAGGCAACAGTAGCAGCAGCATCAAATGAAGAAAATATATTTTCAGCATTTTATCATTTGTAACGTATTTATTTGATTTATAGTTATTGCAAACGAGAACAACAAAGAGCAAGTGAATTAAATTACGATTAAGCAGGAGAAGAGTATGTTTTTCCTAAAACTATGATGGCATAGCATTGCTGTCTTAAATTCACAAAATAATGCTCACCAAAATGCCTAAAATAAAGGTGTTCTTCAAAGTATACGACTATATTTGGATGGTGTTTTTGCATGTGATGGAAGTTCGTTAAACAAGCCCCTTTTGACATTTTATCATTGATATGGGTTCTTTTGAAAGGATTCTTAAATTTGCTTTTCTTATCTGTTGTGTACTATGTGCTTGCGGTTGAATATGTATTTGTGATTTTTTTTCCTTCATTTTTAGTGAAGTAACACTCCGGCAATTAAGATGCCTATACCAACAATAGTGACATTGTGTGTAACCAGTTCATTGGGATGGAATAGCACAGAGTAGAGACAGGTGGTGAAGTGATAGAGTAGGGTTTAATTATTGTACAATTCTGTTATTGCGCGTTTTGTTAATTTGTAAAGCAGAGTAGCTGCGTCTCATAATGCATATCAGAAACATTTTTGGTGTGAGGGTTGAACCCATGATCTTCCGCCTGTAAAGTCAACTCGTTAAGTACTCAGCCAACAGCACCCCAACATTTTTATTTTACGTTTTTTGTGTAGGTGTGGAATATTTTTGAAAATTATACCAAACCATCTGTACATTTGTGTTCACAATGATGTTTTAATGTTTTACTTTGGAAATGGTTACTTGCAACAATGATATGGTGAAGGATATCCCTTACGAACACAAAATAGAATATTTTTTATTTTTATAAATATTTATTAATTTTAAAATCTATTTTTTGATACAATAAAGGCACTTGTATTTGACAAGCTACATAAAGAAGTTTAAATGGCTGCTAGTGTTTAACGTTTGACATTCAGCAATCAGTGCTGACGGTTTACTCTTTTGGACGCTAGATTTAGCTTTTTTTGTTTTGTCTTTTAGCCTCCAAGTTTAACTTTATGGATTTTTTTAATTTTTTTTATTTTGAATTTTGCCTTACAAAGGGGAACGCTGATTTATATAGCAAATTTATTTCAAATTAACAATACTTATATTTTACTAATTAATATTATTTAAAGTTTTTTCTAAAGTACAACAAATAAAAAAAATTAAAATGGAAGAGAATCCAAAGAAAAGTTAAAAATTTTAATTCACAAAAGTCTTTAAAGTCATAAGTTTACATACAATAATAGAAATAAAAAATTTTAAAATAGAAGATGCTTTTGTTTTCCTTCGATTTGACACAAACACAACAACAAAAAACACAGCCACACAACAAACAGAAAAAAGTTGTTAAAAGCCACACTCTGAAAGGGAGAATTGAAAAGGAAAAGAATATATTCAATTTTTTTCTTTAAAAAACCAAAAACACAAGCAATTTCCATTTTATGCCAATATTATTCAGTGAAGACATAAACATGAGGTAAATTTTAAATTTCATTGTCGACCTTTAAACACTTTTTTATTCGCCCTGTCTGGTGCGAAAAAGTTTTGAATTCGAAAACCTTTTTTTAATAACCAAAGCCATCAACCACTCACGTAAATATAGTTACCACATGAAAGTTCATTACTAGATATAAAAAGGAATACAAATTTTAAATTACAACAAAAATAAACCATACAATTAGAAAATTCAGAAAAAATCAATATCAAAATTTAAACAAAACACTCTTCTGAAGTTTTCAAGTACATTAAAAATTTTTGCGAACAGAAATATTAATTGAACTCAAAAAACAGAGCAATTCAGAGTACTAATGTAACCAAATTTAACCCTGCATGGTTACACTTCGTCGAATCGAGTTTGAAAAAAAGACAAAAAAAGTTCAAATTCCTACCGCACAACAATTTTTATTTTTATATTTAATTTTTTTCTTTTCTTTTTTAATACAATTTTTTTAATTTTTTTTCATTAAAAATCGGTTTGAAAAAAATTTGTTTTATATTTCGTCGATTCGACGAAGAGTAACTTTAATGTACTAAAATGAAGAGTAACCATCCAATGTTTATGAGAACTGAGAAACGTATACCATATTCACACCTATCGTATTTAACATCTCAATTTTATTTTACTGGTAAACAAACCGGTGCTGTTTCTCTAATACAGGTATTATTTGTCTGTAAAAAATTTAGTGCTTTTCATATACATTTTTTACAGACAAGTACTAATGGTATTAGCAATACAGCACTGTAAACACTTAAAATAATTATGTTTTATTTTTGACATCTCATTAAGCAGGTAAATTTGTTTGCCCAATAAAAATAATTGTGTAGCATCGGCCATTCAAAACTTCAGCGAAAAAAGAGAAAAAAACGATTTTGATTCACTTTTTATTCACTTTTAAGAATGGTTAACAATTTTCTTTTTTTTACACAGTACAATTTTAAGATATAAAAATTAGTTTTTCTTAGCGTCAGCTAAAGAAATGTCGACTTAACCCTAATCCATTCAACATGTGCCTCCCAGACACATATTTCACTTTGAAGTGTTATAACTATTTTAAATTTAAGTTGTGGTTATTGGTGTTTCTTAAATTCGTACTTACAATTGCTTTATTTCTTTTCAAAAATTTTTATTTACATTTTAATTAAAAAAAAATTTTTGGGAATCAGTTTTTGTTTTCGTCTGTTGACATTCATTGAAAAGTTTCCAGCTGGTTGATTTTGATGATTGCAGGTTTATGGTGCTGCAACATAGAATATATTTTCAAAATTAACGGAAATGGTTGCGAGATTAAATGTATTCCTGTGGCTACACTATTAATACAACCATTAGAGGTGAAAACAAACGTATAACTCACCATAATATGGTAACCATACAAACAATATGTAACCAATAAAGTAATGTGAATTCATATTAATGTACATAGTATTAAATATATATAAATTGCGTCCATTTATTAGAGGAATGCATCTCTACACCATCAAAATTTAGTTTGAGTACCACTATTTTTCTGCTGTCAAAAGAATTTGACTGCAACATTAAAAAAATGTGTTTGGCTCTGGATTAATACTACGTTCCGAAATACAATCTTAATAGAAAAAATAATAATTAAAAAAGTTATAAAGAATTCAAACCATATAGCTCATTCTGTGCCACCCTGTACTTAAAAAAATATATAAATATAATTGTGGAAACCAAATTTTAATAAAATGTGCCAAAAACATGCAAAAATCTGTAAGCAATTATTGTTTGATCAACATTCTTCATATAAATATTTATATAATATACGAATACCTCTAGCAGCAAAAAAAATATGAAAATTCTATCCTAAGATAATTTGGTGAAATTTTAATATAAATTGCTATCTATTTTCAGAGGGTAAATTTGGAAGTGTGTGTATACGATATATTTTGCTTCAAATCAACGAAATAAAAATTCGAATCTGCTTCAACAAATAATATTTTCTCAACGGAATCAATTAAAATTATTCGCACGCTATAACAGTGCGTTACATGGATTTCGTGATTACTATATACATGTATGTATTTAAATGTTATTTAAAATATCATTTGGATTTACTAATCTAATCTAATCTAATCTAATATTAAAAATTCAAAGCAAAAATATTCATTAAAATATTTTCAAATCTGTGCTATGTTAATTTTATACAAACTTCAACGATTACAAGTAAAGAACAAAATAAAAAGAAAAAAATAAATTAGTTGCAAATCTATTTAAAGGAAAATCTATTTGATTATTAGAAATTTTAAGAAAAAATTTAAATCTAAATACCAAAATTGTAATTAAATTTCATGTTTTCTTCTATTTCTTTTTATTTTTTCTTTAATGTTATAGCATTTTTTAGACAATTTAATTTTACTGTTTTCAATGCATTTTAAAATTACCATTTCAAAATTAGAAAAGAAATTTTAAATAAATTAAAAAATGTGTGCTATTTTCTTCTTCATCCGGTAACTGTTTTGGGAAATGTTTTTGTTCGTGGCAACACTGGTTGTTGGTGAATTTCTAAAACAGACATCTAGCAGAGAATAGCTCCAATAGCAGCAGAAGTAAATATTGCCATTAACCCATACTTCTGTTAGTTAATTCCTAAACCTTGAATTATAGAGAAGGCTGATATAAATAATAGTATTAACATTTTTGCCTGTTGAGGGACTTAACGAACCAGATGTGAGTATACCCTTGAGGATAATAATCAGGACAAAAACAAGTTTTTATATCCCATGAGTTAAAAATCAGTGAAGAAAAGTTTGGGGTGCATTAACTGTACAGCTTCTTCTTCACCATTTGGGCATAAAAACGTTAACAAAGTATAGTAGTAAATAAACTACTCTCTTTTAGGTTAAAAAATAATGCGTCATCATAACACATGAGACACAGCAACTCTGCTTTACATAAACGATCAAACTGCAGTGTTGTGCAATAATTGAGACCTATTATTATTATTATAGAGGGTAGAAGGCTATGAAGGTTCTGTGGTAACTTATGCACTAAATAAAATATAATTGTTCGCTGTTGATTAAAGCCATAGGTCCTACTTAATGGCGTGATTGATATACACGATTGATTGAATAGTACGATAGTAAGTATTAAAAGTGCGTGTCAGATTTGTTGACAGATCTGCCCGATTGATTAATTTGGCCCCTGTAAGAGGAGAACAGAATGGCCGACTAGTTTGTTAGTAAGAGGACGGCCTTATAGCATCCACAATATATAGAGCTCCCGATTCCAACATGAGAGATCAGGCGGTGATTATGGCTAAAGTATTTAAAAAAGACGGAATGTAAGTGGAGAGGCTTGAGTGTCTGCTTCACCAACTCATAACAAGCCGACAACCGATAACCTTATCAAAATGTCAAGAAAAACCACTTCCCATTTTGTGGCAGTCTGTACTGGACACTGACCTTTGGGGCGGCACGTCGATCGCTTTCAAATAAGCGGGAATACACTGTGAAGAAACTGTGTTAAGGACGATAGTAAGGAATCAGTTTTTCATATATGGTGTGAGTGTCCGGTCCTGTGCAGGGGCAGACAAAGGATACAGGGAGCCTCGAGTTTCGCGGTTCTCAGCAGTATGGAGGATATAGTTCCCACCAGAGTAGTGCAGTTCATGGATCTTGCCGGCTGGATATAGCCTAATACGGAATGCTCACCAGTAAGATCTACATTAGCTATTTCCTTTAATTTTAATTTTTGGGGAGTTTTCGTGGTATCAAAATGGCATTATGTGCTAATTGACCGCCCCCTTTGCCATGGGTTACCACTCGAACCAACCAACCATGACAGTATGTTATCGTATGTTCTTGAGACTTAATATTAATTAAGTACGTGGTACTTCTGCCTGTGTTCAGAAAACGAACAATAAAATTCAAAAAATTTGTTTTTATTTCCAATGTAAATACAGCAACGCATTTTTTCTTTCCTTTTCTAAAAACAGGCAATTTGCTATTTTTTTTTTATTTTGGACCAGTAGTCCAGGGATGACTCCTACACAAGCGATTAAATTTAAATCGGGTAAGAAATACAACACATTTTTGTTTGAAACCAAGTGCCAATTGCTCTTTATTTTCACCGGAGACCTGCCTCCCTAAGCTAACATAACTATGGTTGAAAAGAAAACGCCATAAATGTTTATTGAAATAATGTTAAAATTGTGCAAAAATATGAACTTAATTGATATCTAACATTGATTTGAAACGAAAAAACTTCAAAATAACCTTGAAACAAATTCGTAATTAAAATGACGTTGCACAATGTCAAATACATAAAATCCCATTTTATGTAAAAACATTTTATCACATTAAAGCAACTTTGCAGTATACTATGTACGTCAATACGGCAAAATTCAAGATTTTCGTACAAAGCTAGACTAACAAGTTTTTTCTGTTTGTATACTCTGAAATCGCAAATAGTTATTGCAAATTTTTATATAAACATGTGAGCTTTCTTAGCTGTTTCAACAACTCGGTTGAATATCTACTGATGAACATTACACGTTAGTTCAACTTATGTGCAATTGTAATTTTAAAATAATTTATATTAAAATAACATGACAATCATAGTGAATCAAAATTGTTTTAAAATAATCGTTATTTTATTTTTAAATGTTGAATGAAAACTCGAATAATATTCGCTCAACATATATTACACGATACTGCAAATTGAAATGCTTTTGAATCATCATGATTTGTGATTTGTAATTCAACACAAATTTCATTTTGATTCAACTGTACTGATATATTAAATCAGCAGGAAATAAAGTTGTTTCAACAGCAATAAATTATGTTTTCAGGTTATTATAAAATCGTTTCGAACTGACATGAAAATCACTTGAAGCACAATCACCATCAACAAAATTTAAAATCAGCATAATTTTTTCTGTGTGCGTGTGTTTTCAGCAGTTATTACTAACGCAGATTTACCCTTATTCGTTTAAAACAATTCATAGAAGATTTCTCGCAGGGAATATTTCCTTTCCATTCTAGAAATTACACATTTGTTTATAATTTTGTGAATATTAATTTTTCAATTGTTTTATTATCATATATTTTCATTGTATTGTTAGTTTTTTATTTTTTTTTTTTTTAATTTTAAATTTTTTTCTCATTTATTTAGTTATAATTTATACTTAGTTACATAACTTAGACTTTTATCACAAATAATTTTAAGCATTTTCACTTCATACACTTTCAAAATTAAAACAAATTTAATATTTACAAGATTAGTTACAATTAAAAGGTATTTCCAAGTGCTTATGTATAAAGTCAATTACTTGGAAAATAATAAACGACGTAAATACAAACATTTATTGCACTAATTATGATTATAATTAAAATTTAATGATCTACTTTACTATGTATATGTATATATGTATGTGACATTTATATTTATTATGTATGTATATACTAACTGTTATTATACTTGAACGAATATGAAGGGTTTAAAGGATATTAACCCGAAATGTATTTAAGGGAAATATTTTCAAATTATACAGGGCGTTTGTTGAAAGCCGCTACCAAAAGAAAACTGGATAAGTCATCTGGATATTTTTTCTGTTTTTGTAGATTGATGCTTAGATTTAACAAAAATGCAAATGTGTGCAACTGTGCACATAGCTCAGACGTTTAGGACTGAATTACGCAGTTTGATTTCAAGAAATTTAACATTCCGTTGGCCCCCAGGTCGTTTGACCTAACTCCACCGGTTTTATTTGTGTGGTTACTGTAAACAGGAAGTGTATAAAGCACAACCGGCAAATCAGTTCTGCCACATTTGTGGGTTGCTGCAATTCCAGCCGCAACTTTGAGGGCAGTAATTAACAACTTTTTGCTAAGATGCCGGACCTGCATCAACGAGTAGGATGGGCTAGATTTCCCGCTAACCGCTGAAAAGTGTTTTTTCCCGCGATCTTCGATTAAAAAAAAAAACTTTAGCGGCAACAGTGTCAGCGTCAAATATACATATGTGTGTGACAGGAGAGTTTTCACAGAAACCCGTTGACTTTTTTGAGCGACTCTGTCACATTGAAATTTCATCTATGATTCCTCGTTACAAATTAGATATCATGGCTCATGTTTTATAGAAGCCCCGTATAAAAGAAAGTTGAAAGCATTCGACAATATCTGTTATTACTCGATACGAAGCTGAACTCCGCTGGAATTTGACTGCTACAAATATTTGTCAATGGTTGTCGGAAAAAAAAGTAACGTCTTATTCAACACTTGTTTTTTCCTTGTTTGTCACCGCATTGAAAAATATTGGAACTGTTACGTGTAACATTGTCTGTTCCAAGTGGAAGGAAAGCTGAGCTGCCCTTAATTTCAATTTAAATTTAATTATCTTTAAAACTAATTTAAATTATTATTAAATTATTTTGAACAAATGAAAAAATATTAAATAAACTCCATGTAATACGCAAAAAGTTATTTCAGTTTTTCTTAATGTAGCAAAATCCATCAGCCGCCCTGTATTATAATAAATATTTTATGACTCATTTATGGACGTAAGATTTAGTTGTTGTTCTTTCTATAAATGCAATCAATAATCGACAAATAAATATGGAAATAAAACATAAAAAAAACAAACGCAGGGTTCGGAGGTCTGAGTGTGTGATATGTGTGGCAGTGTCTGTATGTTTGTGTTAAAATTCACCACTTTTACATGCCATATAAATAAATAATAAATCATATAAAGCGTTATACAACCGTTTTATTTATTGTTCTTATTTTTATGTTGAACTTTTTAAAAACATATTTTTCTTCTTTTTCCTTTTTTAACTGAATATTTCTTAAAAGTGTTTGAAATTGCTTTTGCAGGAAAAACTTGTTCCGTTGTTCTAAATTGTTTCTCTTTTATTTTGGTTTGTTTGGGCATTTTTATTCCTTACAATTAGATTTTTGCTTGTCTTTTGTTTATTTATTATTAGAATTCCTTTGTATTATAAAAATATTACATTTTTACACGAAAATGTATGGTGTCGTGAAACTTATTATACTAATTATACTGTATGGGTCGCCGTAAATTCATATTTTTAATACAAAAAATTTATAAAAATAGAAATATGTACGCGTAAAAAAATTAAACTCATGAATTGTTATGTTTTTGTTTTTGTGTTCGGTATTCAACTATTTATTCTCGATTGATTAGTTGAATTTTCAACATAAGGGTCTTGAATTTGTAGTCAGAAATTAGGAAAAATCCACTGATGAGATTGCTTTTATAAAAAATACTTTATGAGAATATCATAAAGTATGTAATAATACTCGCTAAGTTGTCAACATATAAAAGATTTTAAGTTGAAAATTTTATAATTTTTTTTGACATTTACACATTTTTTAACGATAACACTAGTGGACGATTTGACGTTTTGGCATTTATATTAATACGGTTGTACGCTTTGCACCTGATTAATTTCCCGTTACAATATATTTGCGCTCTTGTCCAAAATTTTAACAATGAAGAAAAAAATGTAGTGTCATAAGGGCTTAAGAATCACCTTTGCTAAATGGTGTGGAAGAAGTACTTTTTTTATAGATTTAATTAAATATTATAAAAGTTGCATTTGCAATACTCTTTCAATTGGATTCAAAAGAAGACTTAATCACTTAATAGCGGTAGAACGCGCTTATTAGATACCACAGTCATATTCTTTACATTCCATTTTATTATTCTTTTAAATCGTTTAAAAATTTAACAAAAATAAATGTTTTCAAAAAATTCATATCTAAAAGCGACAAGAGTCTCGAACTTTCAAAGAAAATAGAAAAACAAATGCGGCGTTTATTGCAAGGTGTAAATACGGACAAAAATTTTCAAAATTTTCACAACATTTTTCTTTATTTTTCTAAATGTGAAGTTTCATTTTTAGGGAATTATTTTTTTGGAAATTCTATATTATAGTTTTGCTGAACATTTTGCGATTGTTAAAATTAGATCTAAAATTTGATTTAATGGTAAATTTTTTAGCTTTCGAACGAGGTAAAAATTAGTAATAATTTTCCATAATACAAAAACAGAAGACGTCTAGGAAATCACTCAGTTTATTTAGTTTGGATCCAGAGATTGTGGGGAACCACATACGAGTATAAGATTTTTTAAATAATTTATATTATAAATACTGTATATAATGTATGTAAATATATTATTATTCCGCTATTTAAGAGCTTGAAATTATAATCCATTTAAAAAAAATCTATTTATGTTCTTAATTTTCCTTTATGTTTAATTTCGGCCATGCCGACCCACACAATATTATTTACTGAATGATGCTAAAGAATACTTTCATTTCGTTGACAGAAATTTATCTTCTAAATAAAGAATGTAAATTCTATTGTAAAAATTCTGTTAGTGCTTGTGTGTGCGTGTTTGTGCGTATATTTTCACCCATGAAATTCGGCTTTAAAAATGGTTGAGGAGAGTTGAAGAATGTTTTAATTGTGTACACAAAATGTAAAAATTAAACATACTTAAAATGAAATAAATCAGGATCTTCCGCTCAAAATTAGACTTATTTTTTACACAATGAACTCAAGTATAATAATAAATAAATAGACAGTTTTAGAAAGAATATTGTTCAGTTGAGATTTTAATGAAATTTACAAAGAATGATTAAAAACAACTGGCTTCGTTTTTACTTCTTGCATTAAAATTTTAAAAAAAATTTCACACCATTTTTATTTACAAATATTTTATGTAAAATATACAGTTTTTATTAGTATTTGTTTCATAAATACCCTGTAGGAAATGTTAATATTGTCACCGGTACTACTGACTTATTTTACTATTTAAACTTTTCTGTTCTTATGCATTCAGCACAATGCAGAAGTACTATATGTACTGATGACTAGATACTCCACTTGGGGAAATATGTAGACATTGAAACCAGAAATTCAATAGCATTTAATATTTAAAACTTCTTCAGAAAACATTTTCTGAGTCTGACGAGCTCAGAAGGTATTTTAGATATATTTCCTTTCGAAGTAGTTTTTTCTGTTCTGTTTTTAATGATTCGAATAGGCATTTTCCAAGCCAACTTCTTCGAGGGGACTTTTCTGTTGTCTTTGAACATTTGTATATGATGCTTTGAATATTTCCTTGAAGAAAAGTCTGCACCAGAGATTAAAGTTCCGCTAACAGTACTGTATGTAAGCATACGACCAATTCTTTTCGATATTGATGAGCGCATACTGCAGCCATGCGATGATGTCTGGCATGGTATACACATACATAACTGGCGTGTTCCATGATAAACAGCGAAACGCAATGTTCTTTTTCTTAACGTTTAAAATAAATCCGTTTTTTAGCGAAAACACTTCTTAAACAAAATTTTTAAAAACTGTTCCATATACCTGGGTTTAGTATACACGGGTATATTTGTATAAAAAATGGTTTCTCATTTTCTTTCAGAGGAATTGATCCGCGAACTTTAAAATACTGGGATTCCGTCGATGTTTATATACAATTTAATTTCGTCATAGTTTTTAAAAATTTCTTTCACTTTCCTTAACTGAGGTTTTATACCTATGGGGCAATAATTACCTGGGAAAACTTTTCTGATTGATACTTGTCGCGTTTTTCCCAACAAAACTGCTGCTGAAAACGGTAATCCCCGGCCTTCCGCCCATAATATAGCCACCAGCTTCTCTAGAGAAATTCTGATAGGAGCTGTATTAATGCACCATTTTTTTAATTTTTCTTAGAAGACACCCCTTCTAAAGTTTAAATTTTCACTGAAATTTATTACATCATTGTCGCTATTTCTATTTGTGCACTAAATGACATTAAAAAAAAAAATTTAACTTTGCACGTACCACAATTCTTTTTAATAAATGGAAGCAATTGAAAAAAAAAACAAAAAGAAGAAGTATAGATTTTCAGCTGTCAAAAATTTCTCTACACACACGGCCAAATAAGAAGTGTAGACGGTTTGTCGACATTGCGACAAAAGTGGTGACTTCACCACAAGCTTCCTTCAGGGTAATTTTTAATATATACAAAATCTAAGTATTTAATTATATGTGTATATACATAATATATTTACCTATATTTTAATAATCGTTGTCGAAAAGAAGCCAGCCCTATCTAACATTTTATAGGAAAAACGATATATTGACAATTATCACAAAATTTTGCAATATAAGTAAAAAAGGATAAAAAAAAATTTATATCCGGGAAAACTTTAAAGTTTGCGCGGTGACCACTGGCACAAAGTCACACAAATACACATCAGTCTGTTATTTGCATTTAACAGACCAGAACTAATAAGTCAAGTTTGAACTTTTAAAATGCTAGATACGGCTTCTTGCATTTTCTTTGCCGATATATGTGATTGTATCGTAGACACATATCAAAAATATTAAACATATGTAGAATGCTTTTAACGTTTTCAAAATGTATGCCTTATTCGCAGTTTATACAGCGGCAATTTCTGCTATTACTGCGGTGTAGCTAGAAATAAAATGTTGAATTTTTTTCCATATGCTAAGAAATTTAAAAATGGAAATTTTTTGAGACATGACTACGTTGCAATAACGGAGAGATACAAAATTTACTATTACAATTCTTATTGTTCACAACTTAGTGATATGTTATTAAAATAAACATAGAACAAATTGATATGCTTACGCTAATCGAACTACGTAGTTTTTACTAAAATTTTATATTCTTTTATGCATTCTCCTTGACAAATATCTTCTTCAAACATTTAATCTTTTTCTTCTGTCCTTTTAAGAAGAAATCATGCTGATTTTTTGTAAAAATTTTAATCTACCATTGCATTGTATTTAAATAATTTTATTACTACATGAAGTTACACTTGTAAAATATTGAAATACTTTTTTTAAAAATTATCTTTTTGAATTGTGTTTGTTTATTATTTTGCTAACAATTAACTAGTTTAGATAGACTATATAACGAAACATATGTACTTAGGCCTGATTATTTAAACTATAAATTAAAAGATTATTATTATTTACATCTATTATACATACAATTATTATTTATAGTTACAATTTTGATATATGTTATTCGGCTAATAGCATTAAATTTGTATAACAGTATTCTTTTTTTTTCCTAAAGTACAAAAGGACTTAAGATGAATATTTATAATTTTGGAAGATGAGTAAAAAATAATTTTTTTAATTAAGTATAGGAACACCAGAAACGATATTAAAGATATTTTATGTACTTCTTCTTTATTGCTATTCGCTTATCAACCTTATTGAATTTCAATAAATCATGCATGGAATTTTGACACAATTTTTATTTTTATAAAACTAAAAAGCCTTAAAGAACAAAAAAAATTGTATCGAATTTAACAATTTTTTGGACACTGAATGTTTTGCAATAGTTAGTTGTTTTATATTTTTTGTTTTACTTGTTAATAACAAGCCGAAAAGATTAAATCTTATCAATGTGAATAGCAAAACTCGCTCACATTTCATTTTTTGCGAGTGAGTTTTTTTTTTTTTTTATAGGAAAGGGATAATAGGAGGTGAAGCTTCACTATCTTGCAACACTGCTTTTTGCACGCTATTTGTTTTTACAGCAGTGTTGTAGCGTTTCTGATGTCAAGGAGACGTATTAAATTTTGAAGCTTCGTTGTTAGTAGCCATTTTAGTAATTATTTTACATTGCCGGTGCTGCACAATACCGACGAAGGAGGGCGTTCTGATGTGCCTGTAGATTGGATACAGCTGAAGCCGTCTCTTAGTGTACAGTGACCAGTGACTATGCCTTCGCCACTGAAACCTTCCGACAACAACTGACACAAAGACACAGAAATGCACTTCAGAAAAAATGCGAGATGTTTTTATGACTCTGAAACCAGGAAAATTTTACGTTTTATAGTCAACGTGCAGACTACTTCGACCATCGCCACCCTCTGAAAAACATTTCAATGATTTAACCACATGTATATAAAGTTTCAAATAACCACATGTCATGGTACGCAGTTTCAACGGGCGCTCAACACCGAGCAAAGAGAGCAGATAAATTCACAGCTTTAATTTGAGCACATGTATTACTGGAGAAGAGCTTGCCCGTAACCCGCAGATTCCAACTTATTCTTTTTTTTTTAAGGCAATACAAACTCTTCGAAGCTCTTAAGCTTGTCTGTAGAAACACCCAGGGTCTAAGCGGGAATGGAACCTGCACCTCCATATTGATAAGACTAGCGCTCATGCACGAGACTACGGAGGCACCGCAAATGAAACAGGCGGCAACATTTGAAACCCCTGTGCAGGCTTTTTTGGCGAACAGCCATTTGCTCTCATAGTATAAATTTGATATGCTACTGGCCCTACACTGAAGATCTATTTGATATATGGCTTTATAAGAGTGTTTGCCAGGTTAATGTTCCTAGAACAACTACGCCCTTAAATGTCCTTTACTCTTTTAATTCTCCGAATAGATAGTAACACTTAAATTTTATGGGTATTATGTGCAAGTAATGGCTCGATTATAGATAGGAACCGCGACTGTAATTCGTTTAGCGGTTGCTAAAAATGGCAATGCAGATCGAAACTGCATTAACTCTTAAAATTTTTGAATGCCGTCTGGCGACGTAATAAAAGTTCAGTTGCAATCCATAATCGACCCAATAATTAAATCCTAATTAGTTGTACATTAGGGTGGCCAAGGCGCTCACCCATATTTTTGCTTTTGTTGATAATTTTTTTTAAACATTTCAATGTCCTACGTGAAGAAGAAGGCAGTGCTCAACGTCCACAAAGTTTTAAAAATTTTGATATTTTCTTACTTTTTAAATATTTACTTCTGGACTTTTCTTAGTTTTTCCAAACGCTGTTTTCATGAAAACAGAAAAGAGTAGCAACAAAAAGTATGAAAACTGCCAATAAAAAGTGGGCTGCAGCCGAAACCACAAAAGAAAAAACTTTAAAGAATTGAACCATATTATTTTGCCCCACTCTCTACTTTCCCATAATATGTAATACAATTATTAATATATATATATATATAAATTTACTATTTCTCTACCATTAGTACTTAATTTAAAACAACGCCAAAATGACAGATTTTTAAAATTTTATATTAATGTTAAAAGGAACAGCACTGTCTTCCAGGAGTAATATTAATTTCAATCAATGCCTTAATACTTGTTTTATTACTAGTAAACGAATTAAGAAGTGTCCAGATATGTAAACTAATTTTCAAATTTTTAGTTGAAAAAGTGGTCCATGCTAATATACATACATAAATCTGTAAATGGTTAGAGCGTAAATAATAATAATAACAAATTAATATTTCTTGTAGTTACATTCCGTACATTTGGAAAGACTTTGGGGAAATGTGGTCGGTTTATAATAGTGAATCTGCCTAGAAAATGTACTAAATATTTCAAGAAATAAATTTGTCGGTCTTTTATAATATACCCGATGTGCGGAGAAAATCTTAAGGGTTGTTTTTATATTCAAGATTCAAGGTAAAGATTCCTGAAAGTTTTTAAATATTTATTTGTATTTAAAGTGATATTAATTAATTCATAAAGATCCGTATGCTATTCTGCTCTGATTTTGTTCCTAAAAAAAAGTAAATTGACTGGAATAGTTTTTAAAAGACTAATAAAACAATTTGATATGTATTTTAAAAGTGGAGTATTGTCTCGATTTTCATTAAATGCCATATTGTCCCAAGAGGTAAAAGCATATTTTTTGCTAAAAACTCTTCTGCATATTTGTTTATTAATAATATATATACACTTTTAAAAGTGCAAAGTGAACGTATTAAGAAATTTTAATAACACTGATTCATTTGCTGATTTCATTTTCTCGTGCCCAAAATTCAAAGCTGATCGCCCCGAAAACATTATTTTATTAATTTTTTTTTAAGATTACCTGACAATTATATAAGCAATATACATATCGCACTTGATAAACAAGAGGGTTTCAATTGAAATTTTAAAATTTTCATTAGAGGCCAAAAACTGTTTATCGTTACATTTTAAGTGGATTTAAAAATCTAACTACATAATGATTTTTTTGCGATGAAAGAGTGAACTGAGTAAAGTGATGTTATTGTTAGTTAATTTCTTGCAAAAAGTGAAAATTTTAAAATTTCGAGTTGATCACGTGCGATCATGCACCGAAAGATTAACCAATCTAATCTTAATCTTAAAAGTAAAAAAAACCGGTCATAAAACTAAAAGTGTGCGAAATTATTCTTTTTTTAATATTCATCATACTTGGTGTCTGTAAACAAAATACTACGAAATAGATACGTGTGATAATGCGGTGCATATTACTTATACGTACTGTGTACTGATGTTCAATTGGAAAACGTGTACAAACAAACTCAATAAAATTGTTTCATGTGCAGCTGCTTAATCTTAAATTTTCCAACAAATGAGTTAATCTTCGCATTACCAAACCTCTTTATGTACGTATTGAGCCGAAACCCACCTGCATGTGCTATTGCACATATTTTACACAAAAATTTTGCATTTACACCAACATTTCAAATTTTTTACATTTAAATGTTTTAAAATTTTGCTTTAAAACTGAGAGAATTAGTCATTGAGTCGAAATCATTTTCAGTTTAAATAATAATTCAAAAAGTTATCACTGATTGAAAATCGAAAATGTCAGCCGAGTGGGTTTTGATAGTGCGAATGTTAAATTATTGCCTCGATTATGGATGGCAACCGAACCTAAGTCGAGTTCCCAAATATATTATTAGGGATGAAAACTGGCACTGAAAATTTTAAAATTTCGGTTGCTTTTTAGCGCTTTTAGTGCAACCACAAATTGCTGTTTCCGGCTGACAATGCAACTGAACTGCGGTTGCAATCCATAATATAGTGATATCAATAATGCGATATTAGTTCACAGTGCTTATACCGATAACCTCCCTGGAGATATTTGTATTGATTCCATTGAAATTTTAAGTTATTAATACAAATATAGTCTACATAAATACATTGCCCATAATAAGGAGGCTGTACGACTAATAGCCGAAAACTCTATCGCCCAAAATGCAGAAATGAATGTCAAAAAATTTTCGGCGATTGTTATTGGCTGGGAGTGATTTAAAGTTTTGAGATATTTGCTTCTTTTCTTACAATAGTCAAATGACCAATTTTAAAGTTTGCTGATTTTGAAGTTTTGTTAGAATGGGTGAATAATCGCTCTAAATTGTTGGGCAAAATATCACAGTAAAGAAACACCAGAAAAAGACTACCAAATTGCCCAAAAAATTATGAATAATGGCCCAAAATTATGAGCGAATAACCATTATTAAGTCGGTACGGGTGATCTCATGCGATGCGATACCTCAATGGATCCAACGGTGATTCCTCACATGGGTTGAGTTGAGACTCGGGTGAGTGTGTGTTATCTTCAAACGGAATCTCTCGATACTATTCAAGTGCCTGCGGGCAGCCACGTGGACAAACCAACTAACCAAGCACTAAGAAAAATTAAGCAAATTGCGAAAGAAGAATTACCTCAAAACATTTTTTCTTTTCACTAACTCGGGCGTCCGTACCTAGGCTGTTATTCATATCACCGAAATATTGTTGGTCGGTTAAGCAAAGAAGGGATGATTAGCGAAGCCGATGTTAGTTATACCATTGGAGCGGCTTCGCTAACTAAAGCTTCCCTGTATAGCACTCCTCATGTGGTCTCTATGACACCACTGTAGATATGCAGGCTATACTCGTATGTATTGAAGGTATTAAGAGTATTTATACTGCAGATGTTTGTATTTAAATGCCAAAACTAGGAAGACAAAGTTGATGCAGAATTTGCTGATTGCATTCATAATTTAATTTAAATTTTTAATTTAAATCGTATCCCAAAAGGTGATATTTCAGTACATTACTTTGGATCTCTCTTTGAGTCTCTCTCATAACTACTCTAAAGAACAAAGCAGCTTGCGAGTTTTATGTATCGAATTTATGTTTTCAAGTGCTGTGCACTTTTCTAGTCTCTATTGCAAACATGATGCATTCAACTTATAATTTCTGAATTATTAATAATAAAACAAAACTATTCTATGCACAATATAACGTTAACATTTACTGCATTGAAATTATATAGCAGTGCGATTGCTATATAACAGTGGGGATGTACTGGCAATTAATCTATTTTAAAGGTACCGCACTGAGTATAAGAGAGAGGCAACAGTCTTAAAGGTGACAGCTGAGTAGTCCACTCCATCGACTCACATCGGCATAATGTGGGATGTGTCCTGCTATTTGATAGCTACTTCAATTGAATGTGTCCTCATTAGAGAACTAAACCCCGAAACTTGCATATTTTTACATTGTCAGCGAGAGTGTATATATTCGTGGTTGAATTTCTAGCGAATCACAATACTTTCAATCTTCCGTGGCAACTGCGATGTTGGTCATTTCAGGACAAATGAACACAAGCACTACTATCACTATCGAACAGCGCGGAACCTACTTTCCTAGAACCGCATTGCATATTTTATACGAGTAGCAAGAGAATCCTTTTATTAAAAGAATTTTGTAAAACATTTTCATTCTTTACATCCTCAAATGTAGGAATCTTCTGCTGCTCTGTTTTGGGCTTTTAAATTGCAAAATGTGAAAAAGTTATTTAATTTACAAAAATAAACAAAATAGATTACATTTAGGACTAGTGGCACGAAATAAATTTTTTTTTCTAGTTATTTAAAAACAAAATAATATGTAAATATATTTAAAATATATTAAATGTGTAACATGTTTGTTAGACTTTAATTTTCTTTTCGTATTTGCATTCACTCGTATGTTCTGTTGTTCAGAATTAAAAACTACAATTTAAATAGGAATATTACGTTTCCTTTACAAAGAATTTGATTCAACTTATATAATATTTATATGTATATTTATGCTTATACTTCGGTTGTTCTTTATATTGTTTTCAATAATATTTAGTATATTGCAGTCTTTTCTTAAAATGTTCTTATTTACAATTACGATTATGTATTATAGTTTTATGTAATTATTTATATCGTATGTTTTTGTGTATTTTAATCAGTTTCTTTTCTTCTGTTACTCATTCATTATTAGGTTCTTACTTAGAATATACTTAATTAAAATTTAAAAATATACTTAATTAAAATTTAAACACAACTTTCAGGACCCGGTAGGGTATCTGTTATTATATGATTACGATTAGTACTAGATTTTTTTGTCATTGATAAATTTGCGGAAGCAGAAGATGTTAGAGTCGATGTGGGCACTGTAGCTGAGCCATTCGTTACACCTATTAGAGCACTTAATCCTAAACCTTTGGGTAGGGTCATATGGCCCATATTATTGGCTGCTGATGCGGTATTAGGAGGGTTGTTGGCAACAGTCGTACCACAACTGCTACCTGTTAGGTTACTTTCTAATATCCCCGTAGCTGGTTTACTGAGACTGTAGTCAATGAGACTACTGGCAGTGAGATAGTCGGCAATGGAGAGTTTTTCCGGACCTAAAGTGTGATGAGTAGATGGCAGTGGATGTTGTTGTAACATTGCACTTGAATGGGGCAAGGTATGATTGTTTGTGTAGTGACCATTAGTTAAATTGTTTTGCAATAGAAATGTTGACGCTGTTGCTGCTGACGTATTGTTTGTTAGTGAGGTGTTGCCAGCACTACCGCCTGAGCTCAAAGTGCTATTACTACCGCCATAATTCATGCTTAGAGGGAGAGGATCATATCGTGATATGTCATGCCGGCTAAGAGCGTCATACAATAGTGGAGGTGTCTGGTAAGGTTTTTTAACATCTTGGCCTAATTTTAGGGTACTAGATTGCGAGGGAGGGCTATTGAGCTGCTGTTGCAGAGGATCAGAATTGTTGACATTGTAATTTGCTGTGGGTGAGTCCTGAAGAAGAAAAGGTATTAGAAATATCAAAATAAAAACGTTTTAAACTGCAACTAGAAAATATAAATCCAGAACGTACATAATTTCTTGCCGATGTGTTATTGGCAGCACCTCCACTGCCCACCACACCATTAGTATTGATATAGTTAGTTGACATTGAAGATACTCCGCCATTGCTGGTATTTGTGTCTATGAACAAACCGCTTGGCCGATTTCCCAATGGAGAAGATGTCGCACTTCCTGTTGTATTTTTTTGTGCACTCAGTATGTCCGGTTGCTTTTCAATACCCTGTTTTAGTGTATATGCAACAACTAGACGTTGATGCCCGGGTCCAGTCTCTAACGGAGCTGTCACTGTAACATCCATACCTACATTTTTTAAAATCTTTTAATAGTTTCAGGAATTATGAATGAATAAAAGTTAACGACAACGTACGCATCGTACGTAGCATCGAATTGCTGTGTACACAGGAAAAAATTTCCCTTTTTTATTTTTAATTAGAACAACGTATGATTTTAATTAAAAGTTTAATCAATTCAATAAAATTTTTAATTAATTTTTGGGCTCAATACTTAAATAAATAATTTATTTTTTACTATGGAGTACACAAAATCACGCCTTATTTTTATTTACATGCTTATCTTATTGTTTTATTTTATATACTCATATGCAACACTCTTTATAAAGAAAGATAAGTATTCGAATTCAATAAAAATATTTTTTCCTATTAAAAGTTTGTTTGAAAACTTAACTAGTTTTAAAACTTAATTAGTTTTTAATTGTTATTACAACATTTTTAATTAAAATTAATTTTTTTATCTGCGTATGTAAAAGATATTACACCAAAAGATTCCTAGGCAATACCTCATAGTTGGCGTGATGATACTCTGCAAATAATGTGGCATGTCCATAGATGGATGTATAGTGTAGTACACAGACGACTAGTCCAAGACTAACCCAAGTGTATGGAGAAAATATTATCTAACATTACGATGTCCTACGATGGACCATATAACACATTGGACTAACCCAAAAACTGCTCCATGGAACACCTCAAAGCATAATTTAATGCGACGGAATAATCGTAAATACAAAGAAAAGCTCGAACACTTGTCGTATAACAATAAGCAGTTGTTTTCAATAACATGGTCTATGCCTTCACTACATACTACCATATTTGTAAGAAGTTCACCCCTAGGACATGGTAATGTTAATTATACTATGTTTTCCATCCAATCCCGAAAATTTATTATCAAATAACTTCGCCATTTGAGGGAGACGATGGTTGAAGTGGTCTGCACGTTGACTACAAAACATAAAATTTCCTGGGTTAAACTCCCGTTTCAGACTCATAAATACATTTCGCATTTGTGTAAGTTTTGGACTATTCCTACTCCTTTTTGGACTACACTATACATTCATATATAGAATAGTCACATTATATGCAGAGTCATGCATACATATACATATTCACATATACATACCTAAATGTTTGTCTTTGTCGTCACAGATACTGCGACCACCCTGACAACGCCTCTTACGAACAGCAACAACAACAACAAATAGAACAGCAATGCCCACTGTAAACAGTGTACCGGTTAAAAGAGCTGCTAAAGGCAAAATTGACAAACCCATGCGACCATCTGTAAATGGAAACACAAAAATTTTTTTTATAGTAGAAATTCAAATAAATATTATTGTTTTATAAAATTATGCATGATTCAAGTTAAAGGGAAAATAACTTTTTTCTTATCAGCAACATAATTTTGTACTCTGTGGCAACGGGCAACCGAAATAGATTGAATAGCTGGCAAAATTGAAAACTATTTCTTCTTCAATAATGTAAATTCAAAAAAAAGAATTAAAATTATAAATAATTAAAATAATATCTTAAAAATATATTTTATGGACAATTTATAAAAATTTCTGTTGAAAAAATAATTTTATTGGCGTCTTAAAAGAAATATTCTTCGTCTATAAAATGTTAAGAAAAATCAAGGCGAATTCATAACATGTGAACTCACTAGCCCAGCTGGCCAACTATTTATCCATGTTTAATATCAAATTGTATGAATTACTGACAACGTACTAGTAAGCAAGGAAAATTCTTTAGTAAGTTTACATGGTATGAATTCGCCTTGATTTATATACAATAATTACAAAACAAGCAAAATCAACTTCATTTTGTTTTGTAAATATTGTAGAACTGTAACCATCAGTTATTTAATTAGAAATTATTGCAATTTTATTTATTTTATTGCATATTTACTTTTGGAAATATTTTTTGGTATATTATACTTTTTTTTGGGAAAGGGACTATTGGGATAATTAAAATTATTTTAATATCCAAATAAACACTAAGGATGTTGCTGGTGATATGTTGCTTTAGTGCGTTTCAGCCAATAATACAATTCTAACGACTTTCTTAAGACTTTGTGAGAAAGAAATGTAATGAGATGTGGTGCAATTGTCAAAAAATCTAAAGTAAAATTACAATTTGCTTCCACACTATCTTACTTCGAATAAAATTTAAAGGATAAGTAGATTCAAAAGTAAATTTTAATTTAGTTACTTTATTTATTTGATGAAATGTTTAATCTTATCATTTAGAAAACCTTCTAAAAACGGGGAAGTCACATGGGATGTCGAATGTATTACCCCATTATTTGTCACTTTCAAAACACACTGCATTTACACTATCACACTTTTACGTAATACTTGAATTCTTGACATGCCTTAATACACGGTGTTATAGGGTGAAACACCCTTTAACGATAAACACAAACTAGACTTTGGCTTTCGAAAAAAATCACTAGTCCACATGAATCCCACTTCCTCTATATTGATTAACTTATGGTGCGGGCGTCGTACAAACCTACTCAATACACACTTAAATAAACTTTACTTAATAATATAAATAATATTTACTTTAATCTCTTTGTATTCTATGCACGAATGGTTGTTAGTGTAAAATAAAATTATGAAAATGGATGAAACATTTAAAAACAGATTTTTTTTTTGGAAAACTTCATGCTTTAATAAGAAATTGGATTAAATATGTTATGCGATTATATTTTGACGATGAATGGGGGAGAAAATAAAATTTTT
This sequence comes from Dexiosoma caninum, assembly GCA_963924685.1. Lineage (NCBI taxonomy): Eukaryota > Metazoa > Arthropoda > Insecta > Diptera > Tachinidae > Dexiosoma > Dexiosoma caninum. The sequence goes on from OZ004725.1 coordinate 93,538,423, forward strand.
ATATGGACCCTTGTGCGAAGAAATGTTCTGGTGTTTGTGTTAACTGTGTCTGCTTTTCTTAGCATCAACAGTTTCCCTCTTTTTTTCTTTGTAAAAAAGTATTTGGGTCTCGCTTTCATTATGTTGCTAAATTGTCCTTTAATAATTTGTTTTATTGTCTATTTAAGTTAAAATATAATTCTATATAGTAAGGAAATAAAAAGGCTTTGTCTAAAATGTTATTAAGAATTAATGTGGCATATAGTTTTTTGTTTTCGTTTTTATTTAATTTCACTTTTAGACCTTTTTTAAAGCTGTTGGATTGTGTTGCTGTTATACGATGAATTTGTCTATGAAATAACAATGGTTTCTACCAAAAAATTCCATTGATTAACATAGGTTAACTGATTAATTACGGCTCACATAATATTTATTATAATCGATTAATGAATAATTCAATCTTTTAAATTAAATTCCAGAAATATTTCACAATACGAACATATTTTAATGATATGAAGCCTGCAATGCTCTTGCTGGCAGAACTGCACTTACATATACATACATATATGTTATGCATTTATATATATATTAAACATAGTCCCGGGTTTCGATAGATGTTTTGACACATAAAAGTAGTTTTAATTTACAGTTCTCTTCATGTTTTTTCAAGAAGGTTTTTAAAATAATTCAATTAAATTAGAAAAAAAACTTTTTTTGCCTTAAGAATGAACCAGATCCGAGACTCTTATGGCATAATAAAATTTTTTTATATACACAGAAGAACAAAAAATATATACAATAAATAGTACTAAATATAAAACAATAGTAAGTAATAGTAATAGTAATTTATTGGACCATAACCGCCAAAAACCCATATTTATAAAGCTAATAATTTACATCTACTGATAACCCCTCACAGTCGGCAAAACACGAAGAACGCTGAAGATGTAGGTGTAGCAGGCTTCGAAAGCAGCATTTTGTGCCGTTCTGCTGGTGTCTATCATTGTGTCTTTGCTTTAGTTTGTTTCTTAGTAAATTGACTATCTGTATGTTATTGATCTGTAGGCTTTTAAAGTAATTCAAAAATTTTAACTAATTTTACAATGAAAGGTTTTTTGCTTCGATCCTTTATTTTTGCTATACAATCGTAACGGCCATGATATTTTGTGACTTGATGCGATATTCACAAAATATCAATTTTTGAAGTGGTTTACGGTTTTTTGACATTTTTGGCACGATATATTATACGTTTTTATTATTTTTATTGGTTTTAATTTTCAATATAATAATAAATCATAAACAGCAACTCCTTAAAGTAATATGAGCAAGTGCGTCGTTTGCCTTTCTTAAGGCATTTTTAGACACACATGTTTTATTTACTTCCAACAAACTTACACTAGCTGTTTAAAGTTGCGCAATAGTTTAAAACAGTACAAGTTTCGCGTATATATCTGCTCAATTGCACAAATGGTAATTTTAAGCGTTTTCTGAGGGCCGCTTTATATTTTGAAAATTTTTTATATTTTGTATTATTCTCTGGTTTCTGTTTATGCTGGTATACAACTATTATCTTGGATTGTATGAGAATTGTTTTTGGTAAATCTTTGAGCTAAAATTATATATCGAAAATGAATTTTAATGCATTTCTAATTGCGGATTATTGTCTCTAAACTTTTACCATATCTTATTGGTTTCATAATTGTACAAATGCTGTGATTCATCGAAAACATAAAAAAAACACTTGACCAAGTGTTTTTCAATGGCAATTCAATTTTGACAAAATTAATAGTGGACATAAATATGTCAACCTATAAAATAAGACTTGAGTTACTCTTCCATCTTGCCACTGATATAATTTAATAAATAATTTATATGTCGTTATAGCTATAAATTAGTTATAATATGTTATTACTGATTAAATATAAACGCAATTTAATAAAAATGTCTTAGTTAATACTCTTTTCATTTAACAAATATTTACGACTCATACTTAAGCTATTAAACATATGTAGTTGAACTTCACAACACGTTTGACTGAGACGGATTACATGTTTGACCTCTGTAAGTAATCACTCATATTTGCGTAAATTATTTATAGAACATAAGGACTGACATAAAGCAATTAAAGCTTTTTGAATTAACTTTCGTACAAACGATAATTACAATTCTGCACATATACATTTTTATCTTTAATTGGGTTCCTGTTTAGTCTCTGGCTTCTAGAAAAATCCTCACGCATCTGCCGTGAATACATATTTTTCTACATAAAGATTGTTGCCAATATTAAAAAAGTGTGCCCTTGTTAAGTTTAAATGATTTTTTGATATTTTCTTAAGTCTTACAGACCAGTATTTGTGTGATTTCAAGAGTACATTGCTTAGTTACATACACGTCGATTTCTGTGTGTATTTATAAATGAACGTCTTCTTAGGCCTGTTGTTAATAACAACTTTAAGGCACTTTAATTTATATTTCATTCTTTTATGGTTTTCCTGTTCTGAGAGTTAACTTTCAAACCAGATTTTTATTATTTACTGATTCTATACAAAAATATAAAATTTTTAGGCGTACGTATTATACTCCATTAATCATAATTATATATACTTAATTGTGTGTACATACTATGTATATAATTAATCAACCAGATATGAAGCTTTTTCCTTTCAGTAAAAACGAAGAATGGAATGTAAATTACATGTACTCGTATACATACATATATTTATAAATAAAACAAAATTATATGTATATGCTATTGTATATGTACATATATACATACATACATTGCCATTCTTATATTTATATGTAATTAAGACTTAAGAAGAAAATATATTTCTGCAGAGTTTTTTTTATAAATTCAAAATGCAAGAAACAAAATATATTGTTTTTTATCTTGGACCAGCACTCAACAGATGACCCCTACACATGCGATACATTGTGATGGAACTAGAGGAGAGGGATAGTAGGAGAAACGATAGGAGTTGAAGCTTCATTATCTTACAGCACTGCTTTTAGCACGTTATTTGTTTTTATAGCAGTGTTGTAGCGTCTCTGATGTCAAGGAGACGTATTAAATTTTGAAGCTTCGTTTTTAGTAACCATTTTTATTAATTTATATAATTTATAAAAATGTTTAATATTTTAAATATTTTACTACGCCGGTGCTACACAATACCAACAAAAGTGGGTGTTTTGATCTGCCTGTGGATTGGATACAGCTGAAGCCGTTACTGTTCAGTAACCAGTGACCATGCCTTCACCACTGAAACCTTCCGACAACAACTGACACAAAGACACAGAAAAAATGCGAGCTATTTTTATGAGTCTGAAACTGGGGTTGAACCCAGGAAAATTTTTCGCTTTGTAGTCAAGTCAACGTGCAGATTAGTTTGACCATCGGCACCCTCAATATATACTTATGTTGCACTTGATGAACTCGAAATTTTCGAAAATTTTCACTACCAACAATAATATCTATCAGCTCTAAAAAAATTCCATTTACTCGTTCACCTCAAAAAACAACGATGTATTTCGTTTCTCAAATCCACTTAAAATGTAATAAAAAAATTTTTGGTCTTTACTGAAAATTTTAAAATTTCCAGTTAATATCAAGTGTGAAATGTACAGTGCCTTTCATTAAGCGCTTCCTTTCTATAAAAATTTAAATCAAACAAAGTATGTGTGAGACATCATCTTAATTTTTTATTCGTTTGAAAGATCTATTGGTGCCATTATGTATTGAATATAACAGCGTTTAAATGTCCGCATCTGAAATATCCAATTTTCTTTGACTTTGTCGCATAAATCAGGCTAAATTTAACTGGTGGCCTGGGTTCTCTTGACTTGTGTCATATGGTTTTTGTTTACATTTGTTTTATTATTTCTTAAAAATTGATAAAACTAGAGCTCGCCTATCGAACTTCACCGCGCAAGATATTGAATTGATGCTGAAATTAGTTCGGGAAAACCAAAATATCTTCGAAAATAAAAAACTGATAGTATTATATATAAATATATATATATATATATATATATATATATATATATATAATGTTATGATGGATGATATCAAAACAAAAATACTAATAATAATTTACTAATCAGCTGTTGTCTAACTATTTGTTAACCAATGACATTTGGCTGTTTAAATAATAGTAAACAAGAAGCTGTGAATCAAATATTATTGGTTAAACTATTGGTATTAGCTAACGAATGACTGTAAATTTGGGAATTATTTGCATACACGTGCGACTTAAGAAAACCCCACAAGAAAAATCTAACGGGGTAAAATCGCCCTATCTCGTTAGCCAGTTTACATCACCTCCACGTGAGTAGACCATACACTCAAATCGCTCGTGCAGAATACCCAATGTATGATGCTGTGTGACACGTAGCGGCGTCTTGTTCAAACCACATATCGTTGGTGTCCAGATCATCCAATTCAGGCCAAAGGAAGTTAATAATCATCGACATATTGCGATCGCCGTTGCCAGGTCTGGCCAACGTCATCATTCTCAAAGAAATATGGATCGATGACGCTGCCAGCCTAAAATTCACACCAAACAAAGACTTTTTCGAGATACATTGGACACTCTTGGATAGCATGTGGATTGATATCATTCCAAATTCGATCATTTTGTTTGTTAACATACCCATTCATCCAGAAATGGGCCTCCCTCATCGCTGAAGATGATTTTGTGATGAAAGCGAAGGGAAAACCCAGAAGATGGCCGTTATCAGTTCGGAAGTTCCTGTTGAAGAACCTCTACATATTGCTTTTTATACAATGTATCATCTACACTACGTAATTTTCCCTAAAACACTAAAATTTTACTGATCGTTGTGGAAGTTTTATTTCTGATTTATGCAATCAAAAATCAAAGTGGATATTGCCTTCTATTATATCAAACATGAAACATACATTCTCCTGTTTTTCAAAGTAGGTAACTCAACCTAAGCCAATCTTGTTTAATGCGGTGGAAGCCTCAACTGGTCGTCTTGCTATTTCTTAACTAGAAATTGAGGAAATGATTTTGGACAGACTCAATGAGACCACTACTACTATAATATATAATAATCTATTATTATATATAATAAGTTTTTTAATTAATTGCCAATAAAAATTCATTATTTTCTGCCGATAGTGTTTAGAAAATATTACTTTCGACATCTTCAATATTTCTTATCATTTTGATTGCTTACGGTCTATTTTATGGTCTTTATCGTAAGCCTTCAGTTTACTTCTACCATTTTGTTTTTATTATTTTAAGATTAACATCATCTTTGGTTAATTCATTAATGATTGTTTGTTGCTGTGCCGTGCAATGGTCTTCCTTGCAGCCATACCATCTAATAGAAAATCTTCGTAAATTGTAGGCCAAGTCTGTAGTTAATAGCAGGCACTTGCTTATTAAGCATGTAACAAAATATTTTATGCGATTCAGCTAAAAATTATTAAAATAATCATCAAATGTCATCGATGAGGAATACTTCTTGCGTCAATAATACGGTTGGTATTGCATGCTTGTCATTTTATATGCTCTCGCTTTATTAAATGATACTAGAACTTTTACGACCAAAGTATGTTTTTTATAGATAATAAGGTACACATTTTAGCTATTTATATTGAAAATAAAACTTATCAATAAGTCGATGAAGGAAAAATGAAGGAAAAAACAAAAAATAAAACATACGTCAAAAAGAGGGGGAAAATGTCGGATATTTTTATGGAAAAATTCTGCAAATAAATAATGTCTAAAAAGTTTTCAATAAGCGTAATACGTGCGGCTAAGAAATTTTTAGTTTTTAAAATCATTTCATAATGGAAAATGTCTGTTAAATATTTAATCTCAACAAAGAAAATTTTCATGAAGTCATATTATAAATACACATTGATGTAACTAGCTGGTAATATTTCTATTCCCAAACATTTTTCAAATTTTGAGATTCATGCTTGAGGACATTGTACGTTGTGACATTATGGACTTGGAATTTTATTTTGAAATATGAAGCACTTGTATTTATTTAAAGTTGTATTCACAACCTTGAAGTGAAGAGTGATGCATATTCGCAAGGATTCAGGTAAATGCACCACCAGCGGTATCCTAATTCGATCTGCGCTAAGCTCCAGTAGTCCGTGAGTTCTCCGTTCATTATTGTGGGATCATGGTTATAATACAAGTCTCCTCCGTCTCCCCTTCCATACAATTCATGCCTAATTGAGGACTTATAATAAGTCATAGAAAGAGGGGGGAATTGGCTGAGAATTAAGTCCTACTATTGCCAACCATTGCCTGCCAATACCATTCCCCACACTGTTACTGAAGAAGTGTGGCAACGGAAGCGAAAATTACCTAGCAGTGTGACGAGTGACAGGAATAGTTTACCTAAAGATGCTTTTGGTGTATAATAGCCCATAGTTCCTGACAAATTTGTAGTCATTTCTCGGTCAGAGTGTGTAATCAAGATCACTATTTTTAGTATTCTGCCAGTTGAAGCTCTATATCTATAGGGTAAAAAAAAGACAGCAGTAATAGAACTACAAAAAGTTAGGCAAATACTCCGGCACATAGTTACATACCGAACAGATAACAATTTCTTTAGTCATACGAAATTCTGAAAATACAAACTAAATTTTATTGAATCAATTGAAATTTTTTTTGTTTCATTTTCAATTTTACGTTGTTCAACGAACACATCCATATGTATATGTTAATAAATATCCAAATAATGCATATCGATTTCAACAGTGCTTGACTGTAAATCTATTTAAAGATTAAAATAAATACAAACGTACCACAAGTGATACAATGAAATTTATTCTTAAAGATACCTGAACATGAAATATAATAATGCATGTTAAACAAAAATAAAAAGAAAAAAAAAGTGGAGAAAAAAAGGCACCGTCTTTTGGGCATCCTATTCCAGAGATAAAATTGTTTTAACGTAATTTTAGATATCGCTTATATTTCGTTATATTCTTCTTTTTTATTCCTATTTTGCATGTTTCAAAACACATTATCCAAAGTAAACACAACATGTTAAAGAACTCAAGTATGTAAACATGATGTTCATATGTATGTGCTTAAGATACAGAGATACACTGTAAATAGCTACATATGCAACAATATACACACATGTCTATACACACTTCCGTATTTTAATGTTTATTTTCAAATTCTTGTATATGTATAATGTAGTATGTTTACTTAAGATATTTACGTGTATAATATATTTACATCTCTTAGGAATCTGTGTCAGTTTAGTTAAACAAGATATTCTCGCAAAGAAAAATACATAAAACATATAAAATTGATTGTATTGTATTTGCATTTATTTGAAATTTCATCTAATGTAATAAGAAAATAAATCCTTGTTACATATTTTTCAATTACTGTGTTTTTCGAACAATACTTATTATTGTCGTACTTTGTCTACAAGTATTAGTAGACTTATCAGTCGATTATTGTAATACATAAAGTATGAACTTTTATGTTTACAAAAATAAAACCGAAATTTATAAGATATATAGTATATACATATGTAGAATTATATACAATAGTTTGCAAAGATTTGTTAAAACTTCTTGTGTTTATGTATTTACACACATGTTGTACATACGTACATACTCTTCTATGGTAATTAATTAATTGAATTAAAAGAAATTTGACAACAACTTTAGATTGTACATATACTAAACCATACATTAAGATAGGGTATTGTGGCTATTTATAGTCCGACATTATTAAAACATTGCACTGTGGTCGATCCCATTGTTCAAAAATAAGAAAATCAAAGTCAAAAGTTTGTCAATGTCAAATGTGGCATTAATATTTCTTAAATGTTAAAAAAAGTTTTAAAGTGTACTCATATATTTAGTTGTTTTGGTTTTATTCGTTTAAGAATCGCTTCAAAAAACAAAGCAAGTTATCAATTGGTTTTGCAGTGAGAAAAATTGGAAAATTACAAAAAAAAATTTGTGTTGAAATAAATCAAAAAGAATATGGTATTAAAGGGTATTAACTAAATTCTAAAATAATTATAATGTGTTTAGCTTGTTGCGGATTTGTTATAAAATAAATATGTTTCCAGTGTCATTGTTAATGTTCGTTCGTCCATATATTTAAATTTCAACTAGAGTTTTAGTTGTGTTCCCCTCTGAAATCTCCATTGGTTTTTTTTTTTTGGTTTATAAGTTAATAATCCAAGATTCTAAAATTGGTAATATCAGCTGCACCCTTTTGTTCATCTTTGCGCTACAGAACAATGCGGCCGATTTTGTCATTTAAAAAAAGCATCCGACAATTGCGTGACCACCCTGACAATTCCAGTTGACCATAATTTGAGTTTTTCATTATATTAGTCACTATATACTATAATTAATTAATTATTTAATTTTTAATCCTGTAAAAAAGTTGTTAACATATGAATTAAAAAAATGTTTCGTATAATTTTTCTCAAGTTTTTATTTTCGAGGGGTTAATGTGGATAGAAAGGTACGGGTGGGGGGCTTATTACCATTAAATAGTTTTGACATACGAAGTTTCACGATGATATCTATACTGGAAGTATTTTGGCCGCCGACTCCATACAGACCCGACCACTGTGCATTGTGCAACTGATTTAGTTATACAAGAAAAGTTCTTATATAATTCCCTTATTTAAATATGGCAGTAGTCATAGGTGAAAAACAATAGCGGTATTGTAAAACTTAGTTATATTCATAAACAATCTACTTTTTTTTTTTTTTTTTAAGCTTTAAGGTAAATATCGAAAATAAGAAAATAAATAAAAAAATAATAAATAAAAAGAGAAAAAACCTTAAAGCTTAAAAAAAAAAAATTAGATTGTTAAAATAATAAAAAAGGTTAAAAAAAGTATTAAGAAAAATATATTCATAAACTATTGGAGAAATTTTTTATTAACTTTTTAAGCAACAATTTATCACATGTATTATCACAACATAAACATGAATTTAAAGAAGGATGCTCTACTATCACAATTATTTTACAGTTGTCTACTCTAATCAAAGGACTTGTAAATAGTCAGAAACTGATGCTATATATACCGATTTTTGCAAAGCGTTTGATAGCGCTAACTACAAACGGTATATATGTTGGGGTTCTCTCCAAACAGAGTTAGATTAGTCCCTACCTTCGTGATAGGAAACAAACTGTACATTTTAAGAACTTCACAGCCACATCTACAGAAGTTCTGTTTATGTTTTTGCTAAGATGGGCTAAGGAATTTGTTGAGCCATACGTTACTAAGATTTTATTATTTTATTATTCTATTTATTTTATTATTTATTTCTAGTTAGACTACTATAGACTACTTCAGCCATCGCCACCCTCAAATACAAACGTTATTCAACTTTCTTATATAGTATACATTGGGACAAAGTTGAAAAATTAGTTTGATAAATTTATAGGTCTGTACTATTTTCTTGTTGAGAGTTTAATTTGTCCCATTTGCCTGTATATATTTTTAATTTTATCATTTAAAACAATATTTGTAATTCGTCCAGTTGGCTTATCTGCTGCGGTTATAATTTATCAAATATAATTTTCGTATATGTACTAACTCTTAAATCTTGAAATAAATTCTCAAATATACACATTCGTATGCACATACTCTTCTCAAAATACAGCAAGGTAACGGAAAACGCATTGCGTGTACCTATAAATCAAGATATAAAACAAATAGTTTCATACTGTAGCATGGATTTAGTAGCATCTTCAAATAGAGAAGAAAAAATTTTAGTGCAATTTAAATTTCACAAGAGCTCATTCGCCTTTATATGCATAACTACACATATATTTATCTGTTTATGTTATGTTTGCCATTCTTTGTATGTATGCGTATGTACGCATATATGTATGTATGTAGCATACCGTATATATAGATATGTAAGTTATACTAATCTTATAGCTATTGCAGTGTCCAACTATTGTAAATACTTATAGCTTTTCTGTAGTTATGTAGTTCACTTATATCCACCCATTTTCATTGATACTTTTAATAGGTTTATAGACAATATTACTGTGTAATGCAGTGTATACATACATATAAGTTTATGCGTATTCATAGAGATATTAACTGTATACAATTATTTATTTATAAGCCACAAAGGAATATTTTATGAGAATATAACGAATAAATTTAATCATAATATATCTATGATTACTTTTTATTATCATTAGGAATATTCAATAAAAAAAAGTCAGTAAATATGTTGAGCGAAAAGAAATTGTCTTTCTGTAGATTTTCTATTTCTTAAAGAAGGATTCCCTTAATAATTATTTTATGGTACAGGGTGCAGCTAAAGTAACTATACGAGTATGATGTAAAAAATTATAGTTTCTTTGCTCTTGAATATTTCGTATTTTTTTTTATTTCAGGAATAAAACTGAAAAAATATAAAAATGAAACGTTATACAATGCGGAAAGAACTAAGACTGTTTTTCTATTCCTTAAAAATAAGTGTTCGATTATTAATACTCAACGTGCATACCGAAGATTTTATGGTGTAAGAATTGATCCAACGAATCCAACCATTCGTTCGCTAGTGAACTATTTTACTCAAATTGGGACTGTAGGAGATTCAAGATGTACGGGCAGACCTCGAACTGGCAGATCGCATGAAAATATTGATGCTGTGAGACAGAGCGCTGAGGAATTCGCACTGCGCTTGGAACATGCTAAAGCAGGTTTTAACATCGTTAATCAAAATGAAAACTTTTTGCCAAATTTTATTGATATCCGACGAAGCGCATTTTAATTTGAATATTTTCGGATATAACGAGAACAACTAATTCTAGGGATCAAAAAATCTCAAAAATTTTCCCCAAAATATCATTGCTCACAATTCGTGTTACTATTTGGTGTGGCATACCGCCGAAAAAATTTACCGTTATGGAAAATGTTATAGAAAGAGTATATTTTTGCGTTAAAGAAAACAGTTCTCATTTAACTGACATTTGTTTTCATAATTAATGCAAAAAATAACATAAAATAAACTTTACTTTTATCATTGATATTTTTATTTTTTCCACTCCATTTTATATTTTTTTAAAAAACAAATCATGCAGTTAGTTTAGCCGCACCCTATATTTTTGATTTGTACCTTTTTCGTTTTTTTGTATTATTGGTATTATTATGTTAAAATTCTTTTTTAGCCGCAAGCTAAAAATATTATTTAAGTATATGTATGGCATGTCATACATATGTAAAGGGTGGTTTTTTTAACGTTTGAAAATTATAATCTGGGTACAATATATGTAGTTGATTATGGATTACTGAATTAATTAAATGAGTTCCACGGTTATTTTTGAATCAGCTGGTACAATTAACAAAAATTTTCAGCACGCTTTAGATGTATAAAACCGTATAAATTTTGTACTTAAGAGCCACAATCATCCTTGAATAATCCTTGAATTTCATTCTGAAACAAACGATCAATACATGCCATATAAACAGTTGTAACTTAACTCAATACAGTTGTAACAAAGCTGCTTGATTTGTCTTCTTTTCTCTTCCTCCAGAATTTCTCAAGGCATTACATAATGGATGGACATTAAGAGGCAACTCAAATAACGTTATTGTTTATTCCCACAAAAACTAGGAAGTAAGGTATTACCAAAATTATTTCCATGTAGTACCTGATGCAAACATATGGTAACTGAAATATTTTGCTGCATGCATAACAGCTGAGATTTACAAAATACAAATATTTATGTATTCCTATATTAAATACGACTTTTCAACGACAAAAACAACAATTCGTTAACACAGCAAGAGTAAAATAAAAATGGTAACTTACTTTTTCATATAGTCTTTTTTAATAATTTTTATTTTTTTTTCTGCCTTCCGAAAACGTCCACTCACTAGAAAGTACATACAAAAGTGATCTGAAAAATTTGTTTTCTGTTCTTAACATGTAATTCAAGTTTTAAGTTTAAAAGTTTTTGCTGAGTACCTTGAAATGCAACGTACTTTTGTGTTACCATATGGAAGCGCACGGACAATTGTTTTTTTTATCTTGGACCAGCACTCAGGAGATGCCCCTACACATGAGATACAGCACAATTGAACTAGAGGATAGGGAAAGTGAGAGAGATGACAAGTGAGGAAGCTTCATTATCATTCAACTCTGCTTTTGCACGTACTTTCTGTTGTCAAGAACACGTATTCAATTTTGAAGCTTCGTTTCAGTAGCCATTTTTAGTGATATGCTAGTATGAGGAACCCAATTTTTCAGCACACTTTAGACTGTACAAATTCGTACGTATTGCATAATCCTCACAATATTTTAATTCCTGTCAATAAAAAATACCTAAATTAACGGTGTCAAATCGTATGTGGGTATTCCACCAGGCACAGACCAGACCTGCTAATAATGTAAATTTCGTGGACTTGCTGAAAATTAGTCAATATTTTGCAAATAAATTTTTAATATTTCCCAACGACGTTATAGACTAAATAGAGACATTTCAAAAACCGTACCTGTTCCTCAAACTTCCTATCACACTAAAAATGTACCTAATTGACATATTCAAAACAATCAGCAGTTCATGTTTCAAGCGTTAGATAATCCACCCTGTTTTTGTTCACACATAAATCATATGTTCAATTTCATAAATATATCAATAGTTTGTATGTGTATCAGCACTCATGCGTTTGCACGTGCAGAAAGAAATATACATACAGGCATTTATTTAATAATATAGAACGTTAACTTGAGGTTGGGGCAATGACTTATCACAAATAGTATGTTAAAAGAGGTATTTGCAAATAAATATCAATAGGAGAAACTTGTTGTATATAATGTGTTAATAAAAAAGATATATATGATATTTTTTTAAATTTATAATAAAAAGTGTACGCCTGAATTATGTTTTATAACATTTAATTGATTTAGTTAAAACCTTAATTTAACGCTAGAAGCGCCACCGTCTCATTTTTCTCCCGCACGAAAGTATGATAGCCCATAACTTGTTTATTTTTTACTTAGATCAGTGAAACTTTTCGAGTTTTATTAATTTTCTGCATTTATTAAATTAAAAATGTATTAAATTTTCTAATATTTTTTTTTTTATTTGGGACCAGCACTCAGGATATGACTCCTACACATGCGAAGCATTGGGCTGGAACTATAGGAAAGGGATATTAGGAGAAATGACAGGAGGTGAAGCTTAATTATTTATTTTTGCAGCTCTGCTTTCGCACGTTCTTTGTTTATACTCGTTGCACTGCTGAAACTTCGGTTAAGTAGCCATTTTTATTATTGTTTTAATTGGCCGATGCTACACAATACCGATGAAGGAGGGCGTTCTGATGCGATTGTGGATTGGTATCAGTTGAAGCCGGTATTGTTCAGTGACTATGCCTTCGCCACTGAAACTTTCCAACAACAACTGACACACAAAGACACACTAATGCACATCAGGAAAATGCGAGATGTTTATTTTTATTTTAAAATTTTAGTCAGAAACTGGGGTTGAACTCAGGTCTGTTTTTGGATTCGTAGTCAACGTGTACACTACCATCCATCGTGCCATCGCCACCCTCATGTAGATTTAATAAATAAAATGCATTTTACTTAGAATTACTGCTGAGTCATTTTTACCCCGTCAGCATTGTAAGTATTTTAAAAAACAATAAAAATATCCTGCAGGTCTTGTAAATTGGAATAATAAACACTTGAATCAAAACAACACCGGTTTCATCAAATCATTTAAAGATTTGTTTTTTTTTTTGCTTTTCATCACATATATTTAAATACTTTTAGTCGTAATTCCATACTTTTTTTCTAAAGAACGTTTACATATTAATAATAAAAATAATACAATTTTTACAAACCGACAATTTTGCAATGCCGGCGGTTTTATGGAGTCGTAATTTTCGGCGCTTTTAGTTTTAATGATTTATGTAACATGGTGTTGTATCAATTTCCTTTAAAAATTGAATTTAAAATTCCTGAGGATAAGTAACCCTTTAAATATTATTCACGTTCTCCGCAGTATAATCAAGACGCAATTAGAAAATTTTTAATTAAAATAAAGATTTAATTTAAACCTATTAGAAAATTCTTGGCATCAGTTCACAGCTTTCATTTAAAACAATTTAAAAAATTTAACCGGTTTATTGTGTTTTAACCCTTTATAGAGAAAAATAAATATAAACGTAAATTAAATTATTAATTAAAAAACAAAAGAAAATTAACTAATCAAACATTTAACTATTAAGTTTTTTCTGTGTGAAAAACCCAAAATAGATTTGAAAGTACTACTGGGCCTTCAATAATTTCAAAGTGCAAATTTGTCTACATTTTGCATCACTGTTTATAAATACAACAAAAACCTCGCATACTTTTTGGAATATTTTTAAATAATGTTAGGAAAGATACGGTGCGTATGTGTGATTTCAGATTGCACATTATAATGCTCTTATTTTTCTAAAGGAGGACTACTCAAAATTTACAATTTTCTGTAGAGACAAAAATATCATAATTATAAATAAATAGATAGAAAAGATAGATAAAGCGATGAAAAATTTTTTCAGTGGAGGAATATACAACCACTGTCTACAGTTTTCTTGGAATAACTGAAAAATGCCAAATATTGAGCCCACTTGATCACCTTTAGAATTTAAGTATGTACCATATGGTTTAAAACTTTTGTCAACCACATAAATATTTTATTTATATATTATAATATTTTTTTGCGGAGGAAAGGTTACTCTTTTTTATGAATCTATTAAATTCAAATTAAGTTAAAATAAGAATTTAAATAACAGTCAAGAAATATGATTTTTAACTTTCTAAACTAAATACAAGTTACTATATCACAGTTAAGTAAATTTTCATTATATTTTAATTAATTTGAATTTAATAGATTCATAGAAACAAAAACGTTGTCTTCGCTTCATACATATGTGATGTATGCATAAGCGCATGCGATTTTCTATATCCAACAAAATATTTTTTTAAATAAAAACTGAAATAAAAGATTTATATTAAAAGTTAAAAATATGCAAATATTTTCTAACATCAACAATAGCTTTTAAGCATATAAAGACAAAAAGGGCAATTACTATTACTTAAAATTCTTTGAAACTAACATTGTTAGAATGACAGAATAACTGAAGTTCTCTATACTGCGATAGCTTTTATTTTCAGTCTTAATCGTATTTGTGCAAGTGTTTGTGTTTGTTAAATAAATAATACAAAAAAGTACTACAACCTTCAATGGATGTTGGGAAAAAAGCTAAAACCCTTAAGAATATGCAAATACTTTAACGACTTTTTAAAGGTGGAATGAATACTTAAAACAAAGGTAGAAAAAAAGTAGCAAAAAGGCAAACATGCAAAAGATAACATTCGAAAACGTGTAATGAGGCGAAGAGGGGTCTCTGCTGCACACAAGCTAGAATAAAGAAAAGTTTTAATTTGATTTTTCTTTGGGGAATTATTAATAGCAAATGCTGGAAAGTTGCAATAAATATAAAATTTATTATTTTTTTTTTATGATGCATGATAATATTAGCGATATTAAACCTGTTTTCCAAATTCAATTAAACTTTGATTGGAAGAATTAAAATTATTATTTTTTGAGTTGTAATAGCAAACACATCTAAAATTTAAAGAATTTAAATTGTATTAATTAAGTTCTCAATTAAGAAAGTAGTGCGAATATTTTGAATTCGAATATTGACCATAATAAAAAAATTAGCAAACGTTATTGCTACCAAAGTTTATCCCTTGTTAGTTAGACCAAAAGTAATGAAGGACCTAAATAAAGATCTAACTAGATTTTCTATATCTAAATACTTTAATGAACTGTAAATTATATTATATAGATGGATATATATATATAGATGAAAGCGCTAATTTCATTCCAACTTGCACGATTCCGATCAGAAATTCTTGGGGTATTGAAATCTTATTTCTTTAGAAACAAACTGCTTGATAGCGTCTCTCTTAATGGTTGGAATATTTTGCTTTTTTTTTATTGCTGGCCTTTTTGTATTTCATTCTGTGTGTCACTATCGTTTTTCAACGCATCAACAATTCTTTTAGGAGAATGCGGTGTTCTATAATCAAAAAAGGCCAGAGCGATATTTTTGGAGTTAAGGTACCATAAATGGTTTTGTAATTTTTGAAGTACAACCTTGTCAAAGTATTCAAAAATGTATAGTATTGTAGTAACATGAAATCATTATAGGGCGGCTTTATTGCAGAAGTAGACGAAAACCAAGTTTCTTTATATATAGTTATTATACTTGCATAATTGCCGCAAATAATTTTCCTCTTGTTTTGTCATTTTAAATTACTTCCGGAAGTAAAATATCTTTATGTTCTCCATCTCGCATGATGAATAGCGCCATGTGAATAAAATATTATAGCGTCTAAGGCGTAATTGCGTTTCTTAGGTAGTTGTTCTAAAAACACTAAAGTGAGTTCCAACAATTCTCAATCATCTCATGGTTTTTGAATCACATGTATGTACAGCAGATTTTTATTAAATATTTAGGTGGCTTGGAAGGCGGAAAACTTGTCGGGCCCTTAAAACTAAATAGTTGCTCGTCTACTGTTATAGATTTGTATGGTCGATAATGATCTCTTAATTCACCATCTTGAAGACATCTCTTATAGATGCAGCTTTGCCCGCGGAGTTTTGTTTTATTGTAATTTAAAACAACTGAAAACTATAATATCTTGTTTCAAAACAAAAAAGTACTTGGTCGTCCCATATAAACATACGTAAACCCCGGCTGGGCATTGGTAAACCTTGTCCGTACAAAGCTTTGGAAAAGCGATGGTTAAAAAAAATTTTTTAAAATAACTATAAAAACTTAAAAAGTTTTTGGGAATAATTAAAAAAAATGTTTTTAAGGTATTATCCATTCCCATTTGTAATAACATTTCACTTGTATCTTTTTACATATCTAACTATTTACATAATTAACTAATTAAGTATCAAATTATTTTATTTTTATACAAAAAATTTAGTTTTTGATATATTTTAATAATTTGGGATATCTGCCCAATCCTGAATTATTATTGAAGAAAATGTAGGAATGTTTAATAAGTTTTTCATTGTGGTTGGCTACCTACTTTTTGGATCAACCGAAACGGTTAATGGAGTTAAGTTCCATTTTTTATTAGAGATTTTTTTTTTTACTACACTCGAGTGTTAGACATCATTAACTTAGGCAACCAACAAAAAGAACAAAAATAAAAAAAAAATTTAATTTGAACATAATTGAATATAAATATCGATAAAAAAAACTACATGTAGGTTGTAAAAATTGAGAATCTCTTTACTTGAACCGCTTCAAGAATTAAGGAGAATCACATTTCCCTTAACTTTTTCACTCTGAATCAAGTTTTACTCTAGCCCTACATGTATCCTAATTTCCCTGGATATATGCCGTTTTTAGGTTTCTATCCGTAAAAGAAAACTTAAACAAAGTGCGAAAGAGTTTTTCAAACGATATATAAATTATTAATTTCAAAGTAATTACAAGTGTAATACGTTTGATTTTAAAATATTAAAATTTGCCAGTCTTTTTTGTAATTTTGTTTTAAAATTTCATTTATAATCCTGATTTAAAAGATATTTGAAATGAACTTTTACAATCCAAATTTTTATAAAAATAGAAGACATAAGAAATCTTAGTAATGTATTGGCTAGCAAAAAGTCAGATTGGCAAACCAATCTCCTTTAAATCCTTTGTGTTTTATCCCTAATTACACACTTATTGTTTTTATGCTTTCTGTTACTTTTTGTAAATATTTTTTGCACTGTTTTCCATCATTTTTTTCTTGGCTATTTATTCAGTTCTATTTTGAAGTTCTTTCGTTCTATAGCAGGTTTTGGTCATAAGTTGTGCAGAAGATGTTAAATCGACAGGAAATTACATAGAAATTACATAAAAGGATAGACAGTGGAAATTCTTTTTTTTTTTGTCAATTTAAGGAAAAATGAAGGAAAATAAAATTAAAAGAAAAAAAAATATGAGAAAAGTATTTGAAATTTAAAAGCTGTGACTGCTAAGTTTGTTGATTTTTTACGCAAAATGGTTAAAATGCAGAAAGTAATACAATGGAAAGAAACTAAGCAAAAAGAACCAAATTATAATTTGTGTTTTTATTTGCTTGTCTTTTTTTCTTCAAACAATATTAAATTGATTTACTTACCCAGCAAAAAAAAGTGAATGCGTGCACTATGAATTGGTATTTGTATGCCTTCGTAAGCACTTCTTTATCTAAATTAATTCTTAATGCCTTCTTAAATGTTAACAAGATTATCACTTTTGAATAAATTAAAAACACATTTAAGTCTGCAGTTGTAATTATAAATTATATACATTTTTAAAAGTGCTACAGGAACTCATCAACTGTTGCTAAAACTTAACCATATCATAGAACATTCAATTCATTGGTTCTAAGTTACGAGTTATTTTGTTATATGTGAACACTTGCTCGTCAATGACACCTTTCTGTTAAACTCATGCGTAATCTGAACCAGTTTATTTGCAATAGAACCCATGCATTAACTATTTCTTTTGCATGTCTTTTTTTTTACTGAGTAGTAATTAATAAATATTTGGAAACATTTTTTTTTAAAAATCTTAAAATCCTTGCTTGATGTATATTTTATTTGGTAATTGAAGGAAGAAAAGATTAGTGCATATCAGGTGTATGATTATCATGTCAATTGTGAAACCAATAAATATAAATGAAAATATAAGTTACAACGAGAACTTAAAAATCTACCTTTATGTAATATAAAATCATCACACCTTATCTATTTCTGATAAAACTTTGATAAGAATTTTCTCGTTTGCAATACATGTAAGCTTTAAATATCAGTAAATTAAACTAATAACTTGTATATCAATTTTATACTTGGCAAATTTCAATATTTGTGTGGCCTTAAGGTATTTTCAGTATTCCTTGAATATTATCTTACGTCAAGTGTCTGCAAATAGTCTTTGGCATATAATGAGACAAGAATATTTTGTAAAAATCAACATTAAATGAAAATTTCTAAATTAAAAAATATGTATAAGTAACTGATATTTGAAGTAGAGGATGGCGTTAGGTGCAGCCAGAAAAATGTGTGTTCAAACACTACTACAGTGATAAAAAATATTCCTACTTTGTATTAGTATCTTTAAAAAACGACAGCAAAAACCGCCTCCTCTAAAGAGGTAGAGATTTAAGGTTAGATTTGATCGGTCACAGCGTACTAGAGTCTAATTTTATTATGGTCCCATTGTGGTACTTGTTATGAAAAACTTTCACGTGTTGCAGTGACACAGAGCAAAGTCTCTGCTAGGAATCGAATCTAGCCCATCAAACTGATAAACTGGGGTATTACTCACTAGAGTACCGGAGCACCCGAGCGTTAATATACAAGTATACTAATAAAATATTTTGAATAAATCTGGTGAACACATCGTATGCAAAAAATACAAGTATCACACGATATTCTATTTCGGTTTACTTTAAAAGGATAAACATTTAAAACGGCCGTAAAACGAGTGACGTAAACTTTAAAACGCCATAACAAGTATGAGTTTTCAAGCCCTCTACTATAATCAGTTGGCAGAACATTGTTATTTAAAAAATTTTAATTTCTTTTACAGTGTTATTTGTATGAACAGGGAACGTGGTTGCGTATTGCAAAAGTCACATATTAAAAATTCAAATCCGACAGACGGACTCCACATAATATTAAATTCCAGTATCTACAATCCACCAAATTTACAACCTTCATGTGTTTGTCTTCTATCCGTATTCTATTATTTTGCTATTTCTCTTCTACTAATGTTTATGTTTCTCAAGCAATGTAATAAATTCCGAAGTTTACAACATTTTAAAGTAAATTTAGCACAAGGTTTGGTATATATATTTTTCACATCTAACATGCATGAGTTTCATGTACATTGAAACATTGTAAATGCCAACCTGGCTGGACAGTTGAGTAGATGAATGGATGGATGGATGGATGGATGGATGAAAGTGTCTTTTAGCAGTTGTACCAGCAAAATTGCACAAGCTCTAACAAAAATATTAAGAGAAACTTACCGGAACGTTTTTCCGCCTCATTAATTGGTATGTTTTCTAAAACAATTGCCTCTGAACGTCCTTTTTGATTAACACTGTAGACAACAAGATGTAATGCTGGATTTGAATCTGGATAATAGTCCATGGGTGTTAAATCTATAAGCAGAAAGAAAGAAAAATAGAAAAGATAAATTGTATTAAATAGAAGACATAACAAGCAGTGAATGACAAGCTTAATAATTCTTGAGTGCTAAAGTAAATTTATACTTTTAAGGACTTTTGAATTCAAGTTGCTCTTGAGTTTGGCGTACATAATATTCCTTGTTTATTGGCACTAAAGCATGAGTTTTAACATGCTTTTTTCTGATTAAATAGAAAAGCTAAAAGCTACTCTGTTTTCCGTTAGCTTACATTTTATAACTATAACGAAATTGCGATTATAAAGAGCAGAGCACTGAACAAAAAAATTGTTTAGCTTCTATGATTGAATATTATAATGTTCTAACGTACTTTTTTTTTCTGGACAAGTGCCCAGAGAAAGTACTCTATGCATGCAATGCTTTGCATCGGAACTAGTTGCAAATTGATACTATAGAGAAGAGGCAGATGGCGGAGTGAGACGAAGCATTGCTTGCTTACTGCATCTACAGCTCGGCAGTTGCGAGCTTCTAAGAATGTGCTCCGCCTTTGTTGCTGTAATGACGCATTAATTTGTAAGCGACTGAAGAATCATTTTATTTACCCCGTTGATGTCTTATTGCTCAAATACCAACAAAGGAGGGCGCTGTCTGCATAAGCACAATAGAAAAATTGTGGCTCTAACTGTATATTGAGCTTAAGATCGTTTCGTTGAAGACACAACGGATCGACTACTCGGCTAACAAAACTGTACTCAGTAAGATACCAGAAAAATAACAGTAAAGCATTGAACATATAAACCTCGTATTCGGATAAACCGTACGCAGTTAAAAACTGTGGTAGAAAATATAGTCCGTATATCCATATTAAAATATTGTTCACTTTTACATTTATATTATTTAAAAATAATATATCACTTATTTAAGAACTTTTTATTCTTAATTTTTTTATAGTTTTTTTTCAAAAAAATAAAGAACTCTCGATAGTCGAAGAATCTTGCTACGAAGACTGTAATTGCCTGGCTATTTCAAGGAACGACCTTACGCTAAATCAAAGAGATTCAGATTTATTTGTATGAACGTATTCAAAGAAAATGTTCATAAGTACCTGATAAGTTTTGAATGTCTTTTATTAAATTAACTTTTCTGTACAAGAATATTTAAAAAGTTCAACACATAATTGGTATGTCATTGTTTTAAAGACAATAGATAATAATGAAAATCTCCTGGGGTCGAATTACGGCATTCGATTCGAGTCACTATTTCAAACAACATTTTATGACATCACCAAATAAATAATTTAATTGATAGAGAATATCTGCTTAGAGATAGTTTTTGTGGTCACGCCAAAGTAAACAATTTAACATTGATTGATAAAGTTTAACCGACGTATTCATAAAAAAATATTTTTGATTTGTAGTCTTTAATAAAAAAATTTCTATTCAAAATTAAATTTTTAAACTTTCTTTATAAACCAAAAAAATTTTTATGAATATGCCAGGTAATTACTAATTTAATTTGAAAAAAAAAACAGAAGCTACAACAGCAACCCACAGACTGAGGCAAATCATTTGACTCTAATCATTAACCTGAATGTTAAAGCATTTTCGTGCCCAGACATAAAAACGTAAATTTAATACCCTGTCAAGTAGCAACATCTTCAACTTAGAAGTTATGAAAGAACACTTGTGAAATACGAAATGAATTGAAAATGTTGACAAAAAAAAAATGAGAAAGAATACATAATACAGCGACACAACTCAGATAATTAATTAGACATCAATCACAAACACTTATACATATATTTATTTTTTTATTTTTTTAATGACAAAGAAGATCAAACAATATTCTCGCATTCGCGAGCACTTGCATATCTTGTGCCCCAATCCCGAAAATATATTAATTTTCTCTTTTTTACATTTTTCCTTCTGTTTGTTCATTTACTTGTTTTACGATAAAATACAAAAAAAAGTCCTATAAATAAGATTATTGGCAACAGAAATAATATGAAAATACTATGGAAATTTTAGAGATGAAAATTTTGTGCTGAAACAGCTTAACGCGCTTGTTTAACTAATCGTAACTTTACGCTTCGTTACGTTTTGCAAACAAACCGCTAAAACATACATCCAGGCACACACGCAAAGGTGCAATAGTATTAAACTTTTAATGTAACCCATATTCAAATGTATGCATGTATTTGCAGGAGCAAGTATGACGAGATTAAATACATATATATATATAGACAGACACATGCATATACATATATGTATATGCATATTTAAATATTGAATGAACTTTTGTTTTTGTTCTTGTGATTTAGATGTTGTATGTACATACCAATCTGAATTTTGCCAACTGGCAATGTATGTGAAAAAATCATCAATGCATTAGCAATACTTCGAGTACATATTGAAATTTAAATTGATAAGGACAGAGATAAATCAAGTTAAAACTAGATTTTTTTCTTGGACATGTAATGCATTGCACTGGAAGTAGAGCGAGGGATAGTGTGGACTGGTGGTGAAAAGTGTTAGGAAGATTAAAGAACTTTGAAGCATTGTTTTTATGGTAAGGGAAGACTTTTCCTTTATTATTTTACTTCCGCGACGTTTTATTGCTCAAAAACCAGCGAAGAAGGTTGATGTAGCATATACAAATCAGAAAAATGTTTGACTTGACCGGACCAGGAATTGAGGACTGGTCCTACTGCTTGTAAAGCCAACACACTAACTACTCAGCTGTCAGCTGGGCAATGTTTCAAGAAAACCTAAAATTGCACTAAAATATCCTGAAAGGGGAAATAATGATATAAATTAGCCATCAGTTGATAGAATTTTCAGCATTGACTTGTCGCATTTTTACATTTTTTCTGTACAAATATTTCATTTATGGAATAAAACAATTTTAATTGCAAAAATTTGCCATAAAAACGGCTAAAAATTAATCTTATAAGATTTAAAATTATGTTAGGAGATTTAGTTATTTTTATTTCTTAAGAGAAATAACATTCGGGTAATTACGATGCAATGGTGACATTGTCTATTACATTCTCAAAGGAATGTGATCCAAATTATGAGACAGTGTTTATCGCAACTAAACAGAAATGCTTAATGTTAAAAAATAATTGAGTCAGCTGAATTTGCTGACTGACATTACGCATTCTGCAGAAGACAGCATTATTTGCCATTCGTATTCATCGGCTGTGTGATATGTTAGGATCAATTTTTAAGGTCTCAAAGGAAACATTAAACCGCCTCGAGTTTTTAAAATGATGTAATATATACTTCACCCCTTCTGATATCCTTTATACCGCCATTTGATTGAACTACAGACTACAACTGTGATGTATCGTATTCAAAGAGTATTTTCTAATTACTCGATCATGTAGAGAAGATTGCGAATGAACTTATTGGGGAATAGTAAGTTGGGTAACTCTTTGAGCGTCGTCGTAATGTGGAGTGCGTTTCGTTGTTCTATTGTTCTAACTAAATCAAGGGAACTAGTTCCCAAAACCCCATCATTCATACGCACAATGTTCTCTTCATTAAGAGCGCATCCTTCTGTAGTTGATTTAGTTCATTGTCAGTGAATCCTACTACGCATTAGAAGGAACCTTGATTTTTAGCCGAACAGCACGTATAACGTACCCGCAGAGGCCTTTTCTGTCTCTTTTGATGTGGAAATATTGAAATCGAATGTACATAAACACTACTCCCTCTACCGCTGGTCCCAAAAGTTTGTTTTTTTGCTGCAGCCAATGTATGTGTAGACGTCATTCCCTGAGTGGCGGTCCAAGATGTAAATGAATGATTTAATAAATAAATAAATATGTAAAAAAAAACTATAAAAATTGAAGCCAAATAGAGTTTAATACTGAAACAGAAGGTGTCTATGAAGGTGAATATTGTATAGACGAATAAAGTTTTCAACGTAAATAACTACATCATTAGTTTCAGTCCTAATCGTGTCTATTCAACTGCTTACACGTACTAATTTGTTAACATAGACATTAAAGTTGTGTTCGCACAAACTTTATACAATTTTCTAACTAATACGGCATACTCTAAAAATAATACCCACACATATTCCATCAACTAAAATATACAATAAAAAACAACTTTAATAATCAAAGTTTGGTTCATTTAACACGATGCAAACTTAACTTAACAAAACTCAAGTACAAATTTTCCTTTTTCTGAATATCTACACACATATATTTAATTTAATTTTTTACTCTTTTTTTTGCTAATCCTTGCTTGGCTTTATCTGTTCTAGTTACTATTTGTTGCTAGTGGTTTTTCGGCAAGCACCTTCTAATTTTCCTAACATTGCAAAGTGGCTAATGAGAATCTTATAATTACAAAAAGTGTTTTCTATCTGCCAGAAGTTATAAAGTTTACTCAAAATTGTATAAAAAAAAAACAAATAAAAAATCAAGATAAATACGTTGGTGTATGTATTTTACCCTTTTAATCAAATAAATACTCATTATTTGTTTGAAAACTTTTGTTTGCTCTTTCCCGAAGAGAAAATTGCAAATATATGTATGCCATTGCTTTCACATAAAAGTCTATTTACTTGAAGCGTAAAGTTTTATCGGTATGTGTGCGTGTTTTTTTTTGTGAAATACACTTTGTTGACGTTACATTCAACTTGCTAATTACACAACTAATTAATGTTATTTCAATGAACAGCCCCACCAACCAAGTTATAATCAAATCAAAAGGTAATTATCACCAAATTGCAGAATTTGCTCATGTGTGATTAATACATATTTCAAACTTCAAAGAATTGCTTACCGTAATGCTACTCTTTGAAGGATCTTCTTCTACTGCATTTAAGAAATGATTGATGTGTTACATACACTCCAGCGAAATATTTAATTTGCTGTATATTAGATTTTAATTAAATATCCTATTAATAAAAATTTATCGTTCATAGGTAACAAATATGTAAAAAGTTGTACTTGCAACATCAATTCTAGTGTTCTGAAAAGAAAGCAAATCTGAGCGGCATGCGTTACCGCTCATGGCACGTGGCAGTCTTTTAAAAATATGATATTTTTGAGAGAGCTGTTAGCTGAAGTTGCTAACGCATTAACTCTTAAACCGGGAGGATAATTAGTTCTCCATAAGTCATACAAAAAACTAACTGCTGTATTCATACAGTGTTTTTTTTACTTATAAAAGATTAAATAGACAAATTTCCATACAAAATTCAATCAATATACATTCTATAAATCTAAAAAATTATAGTGAAGAAATGTTTCTTATTTTTAATTTGATTGAAGGTCTACGAAATGAACAGGCTAGTTGAGCTATGCATACAGCAAACATAAATAAATAATCGTAATTCAATTCGACTGCCGTTAAATAGTAGTTTTTTTTTTTGGTACGATCAGAGCAGAGAATAGAGCAGTGAATAAAAGCAGTTTTTTAAAGTATGGGGCGACATCGAAGCAGACCACCACCAAATCGGCGTTCGAGTAATATTTCTCTCCTCCCAACCTCATCTCTGAGTCCTTTGTTATCCCTTGCATCTGCCCCCGAGAAAATTTTTACATAGCACTCCCTTCGATGACAATACGGTCCGTGGCCCTTAGCCAGGATATCTGCAGATATCTTCCTATACGACTCCAGTTCGCCTCAGATGATGCCTGAAGATCCCATACCCTTTAATAATGCTGATGCATTAAGTCTTAAGATAAAGAGCGCCATTTTACTTATTATTTTACTTTTATTTTTGGAATATTGTTGGCCGTTTTCTTACGCAAATATCTATGAAAGAGCGCATGGTTAACATAAATACACTATATAATTTGTTTAATTTTTTTCTATCTTGGACCAGCACTCAGGAGATGACCCCTACACATGCGGTGCATTGTGCTAGAACTAGAGGAAAGGGATAGTAGAAGAAATGATAGGAGGTTAAGCTTCACTATCTTACAACTCTGCTTTTGCACGTTTTTTTTGTCTGTTAATAGCAGTGCTGCAGTGCCTCTGATATCAAAGATACGTAGTCAATTGTGAAGCTTTGCTATTAGTAGCCATTTTAGTAGTTATTTTACTTCCCTGGTGTGATTGTGGATTGCTATCAGTTGAAGCCGGTACGGTTGAGTGGCCAATGACTATGCCTTCGCCACTAAAACCTTCCGACAACAACTGACACGAAGAAAGCGAAATGTTTTTATGACTTAGTCTCAAGATGCGTCCGAACCCAGCCCTTTTTGGTTTGTAGTCCGCATGGAACATACTTCATCCACCGCCACCATTATACATATGTATCAGTGAAACCTTTGTATATTGAAATTTAAAGAAATACAAACTAATTCGTTATAACTATCCCGGTGCAAAAACTACATCCAAAGAAATCAATAAGATCCTGGACGTGTGATATAGAAGTAGTGGAAAATCGGATTAGTTATACTTATTTTTACATGGCGTTGTCGTTGCTGGAATTTCTCTTTGTTGATGCCGATTCATTGAAAACGTAATGCTAAGTAAGTCACTTTTTTAATATTTTTTAATCAGAGCAATGGAACTAATTTTTATTATTTTATTTTTTTTTATTTATTTTATTATTTATTTATTTTTAGTCCTAGAGAACTATGAAAACTTGAAATTCGCTTTGCTTTATTGCTATTATAAGTTATGCAGGTTATAAGTTCCAAGTCTACAAAAATTTTAATTTAAATTAATTTGATCGAAATGCAATTGAATTGCATTTTTCATTACTTCATTTCTTTTTCGGTTAAATTAAAATAAAGTCAAATGTTTTATAAATATGTATGTATGAACAAATATATAAATAAGCAAACATAAACGAATTTTGTAGAATAAAATTATTTTCATGTTAATTTTCTGGATGTTGTGCTTAATAACTTTTTGAGAAGTCGAAAATATGCAGTTCTTGATATTTTTGTAAGCAGTTCAAAACTAGTTCGTAACTAATGACTTCTAATATTTTTCACTGGATATGGTATTTTTACTTAATTCACTATTCAAGGGGTAAATAAAAAATTCAAAATTTTTGTTGTTTTTTAATTTTATTACATTTTAATAAAATAATGTGTAATTTTGCTTGTTTACACATCTTTGGAATGCCATCATAAATATTTTTTTCCAATATGGCATTTTGACTTCGTTGTATACTTCGAATGCTCAGAATTTCTTCGTCATAACTATATATGTATGAAAAATTTTGAATAAAGAGGTTTTTTCAGGGGACTCAGCCACAAATTTGTTATATAGAAGTCCGTTCTAGCGAGAATTCTTAATGTTTATTTATTTTGAGAACGGTAATAGAGGAAGTTTCCTCACTTAGTTCATACAAAAATGTTAACAATACATATAATCAGTGAAAATTTTGGGCCATATCAGATAAATGATATTAATGATTCTTAATATCTAGAACTGGATTAGTGGGTGCGGGAAGGTAATAAGACGAAGAGAGGAAAACCATATTAATTCAGATATTATTAATTATGAAATGGATATAAGATTTTTTGTATGCGTGCATATTACATGAGAAACTTTCTCTTAACAGTCAACTACACTGATAAGTCGCCGTGTTCCTATACAGACGATATTGAATTTGATTTATGCACAATCAAAAGAATTCAACGCTAGAGTTGTGTTTTAAAATTTTTTTAATAAATGACCAGTATTACCCCAAAAATTACAATTTCAAATTAAATGGCAAAAGTTTATTGCCTTCATTTGTATTGGAAAGCCATACATTCATTATAAATTATTATCCTTCAATGTGTTCTTGTCAGCCTTAGAAATTTTTCTTTAAAATGAGTTTAAAAACCACAATATACTTGAAAAATCGAGTACTTACCACTTAAATCAACACGAAATATTGGCACATCTGCATAAGTGCTGGAGGTATTCAAGCGTAACTTTTTTGTTTTCGCATCGTAAGCCTCCAAATGGAATTGTTGTTGCAAGCCACCATCATAGCCTGGCATGCACTCCAATTCCATTGTTGAATATATTATATTATCGTAATTGTCGAAACTAATTGTGCCACCGCCAGCAGATGGCACGCCGCCTATTATGCCACCAACAGCATCACCAATTCCACCTACAACTGAACCACCATTAATGTAACCATTATTATCCAAGTCCATTGAACCATACGGACTAATTAGACTGTGAGTAGCAATTCCATTATGGAAATTGTATTCCATACGTGAATAGTCAAAATGTGGTTCATTATTAATATCGTTATCGGCGTTATCATCACCATCATCATCGTTATCAATGTCGTCGTCTTCATCAGTTGCAGAACCATTATCGTCATTATCGCTGTCCTTTTTGATTCCGTGATTATTGTCTGGAGTGTTACTGCCATCGATAGGGTTTTTGTTGATTGCATTATTGAGGTGAACTTCGTCACTACTGCCTGGCTTATTGTTTAATTGTTCTGATTCCTTTGTTTGATGTTGTCGTTGCTGTTGTTGTTGTTGTTGCACTCCTATTGCTTGGTATTCAGTTGTATTGTAAGTTGTTTGTATTTGTAAGGCATTGTCTATTGTTGATATGACTTCATTCAAAACTTTTGAGTCACTTAAGGAGTAGTCATTAACAATTTCGGCTAATAAATCAGCATCATCTTCTTCCAATTCATCGTCCTCCTCTTGCTCCTCTTCATCATCTACTGGTGGTTCGTTCAGTTCTTCGGCTTCTAAGTCTAGTCTGCTATCATTGTCTTCATTGTCATTGTTTACGTTCTCTTCCAAGGCCTGCAATTCTGCCGTGTAGTTACTTTTATTGGCATGATTGTACGCTGAATTGTTGTTACCAAACATTTCCAGGTTTTCTATTTGCTCGTCATCATCATCAACATCGACTTCATTATCATCATCGTCAGTTTGATATGATGATGCCACCGATGCAACCGTCAATAAAGCTGAAGATGTTTCTTTACTTCCTTCTTCATATAACAAGGACTTCAATGGTTCTAAAGAGGTGTCCGTCTGCTGTATTGATTTACTGGTGATTTCAGGTTTATTTGGTGGCAGTATTTCTAATTGTCTATTTAAGTTTTTACTATTTATATTGAATTCTTTGGAGTCATTAAGTTCTGTATGCAGATTGCTGTAGTTCGTGTTGCTTACGTTCAATTTTAGTGTGTTATTGCTACCGGCTTTGATATGGAAATGCTGTTTTTGTGTTAAAGATTTGCGTATGCGTTTTTTATCAGTCCGAAATTGGTTGATGTTATTGTTGTTTCTAATTGAATCATTGATATCTTTGTTAGGATGACTTTGATGATGATGCTGCTCGCTTTGGGCGTTCCTATTGTTAGTACTAAAATTTTTTGCTGCATCATTTTTATTAGCTTTGCACTTTAAATCCTGTCGTATGCCTGCAGCATCTTTCGATTTATCATTATGTTCTTGCTGCTCCTTTATTATTGGAAGCTTTTGATTTTTTTCTAAAATACTTGCGGCAACATCTCGTTTTGTCACACGTTGCTGATGTTGTGGTCGTGTTGAGCCAAGTTTTTGCTGTAATTTTTCTAATTCCTGATGATGGTCAGTTTTTTTCACTTGATGTCTTTGCTGCTGTTGCTGATGATGATGATGATGAATTACTCGTTTCGTATTTTTATCACTTTTGTGCGTGTGCTTCTTTTGCTGCTTATTGTTATACGTATCGTTGTATTTACTACTGCTGCCGCTGGCAGACATTGCTTTAACAGCAGCTAAGTTTTTGTTAAGTAATGATAAATTAGAATTTTTCTTTTTACTTTTGAAAAGTTTTTGTGTTTGTTTTTGCTGCTGCTGGTATTGCTTGTGGGACTGGTGATCTTTATTTTTTGTTGTTAGCAAACTTCTTGCAACATCAGCATTGTTATCAGTTTTTGTCGACAGCGTTGCTGTTGTCGATTCGATGTGACTCTTATCTTTGTTAGCACGTTTTCTGCGTATTTTTTTATTTGTTAATATTTTTGTTACCGTTGCTGCTAATGATGGCTCATCGTTTCGTTGAGCTCCTGTTGTTTTTGTTGTTTTATCCTTTTTCGAATTGCTTGTTTTTGTCACTGACAATCCATCACTTTGATTATTGGTATATACTTTTGATATGGTTGCCTGTGGATCCATTGTTTTTTTACTATTACTATTATTGCTGTTGTTATCCACTTTATTGTAGATATTGCTACGACTGTTGCCATCGTCGCTATCATCTGCAACTGAAGTTTCATCATGGTCATGATTGTTGAAATTTTTAGTTGTTCCTTCTCCCTGCTCCTGTTGTTGCTTTTGCTGTTGTAGCTGCTGCTGTCTTTGTTGTTGCTTTTGCTTATCTAACTGTTGTCGTTTAATGGTGGCCAACGTTTGCGAGGGTGTAAAAGAAGTACGTTTTTTTAATCTTTGCAGCTGTTCTGGATTTAAAGGTATGTGAAATTTTCGCAGTATCATTGGTTCCATATAATTTTGCTGTTGTTGTTCTAACTGTTTCTGTATGCTACGCTGTTGATTAGTATTGCTAGTGGTCCGTTTATTGTTGCCTGCAACAGAGGCAGAACCAGCCCCATAGATATTGCCACTGCCATTATTATTAGATTTTTTATTTGTCCCTTTAATGCCTTCATTGTAAATTTTATTATAATTTTTGTTGCTACTGCTATTACTGTTGCTGTTGTTCATAGATTTATCATGATTACTACCGCTACGAGTTGTATGCTGTTGTTGTTGTTGTTGCTGTAGTTTCTGTTCATTATGTCTCTCACGTACATATTCCATATGCGGGAAATTTGTTTCGTGCCTTCCATATTTTGTTGGCATCATCATTTGATTGGCATGCATTGTTGTTTGATTCGATGAATTTAATGATGCTGAGGTCACTACGTATGGCCTCAATGTACAGTTACGCAAAGCTCCTGGTTTTGCTACGTTTATTTAATTCATTTAAACAAGATATTTCGTTTAAGTATGTATGTGTGGATGTATAGGAAGATAAGAAAATAAGGAAAAAACGTATAAACATTATCATCATCTACGTATAATTTGTATTCGATGGTGTTGTTATTTTATCACAAATAATCCAAAATACTTTTACATTTCTTTTATTTTTATCGTTGATTTTGATTATTATTAACTCAATTTGTTCCTTACAAAATACAGAAATTGTGATTTTGACGGTTTCCTTTCAAATATAAATATTTGATTTGATTTTATTGTTTGTCTATGAGATTTTAATGATATTGTAAATAAATTCATATTTAGAAAGGTCTGAAATGTACTTGCTACATTTTAATTTTGTGTTTAATTATAGCTAGAGAGCTGTATTTCTTCGCCACTTGTATATTATTATTTTCAAAGGCATTTTAGAGTTTCAAAGTATAAATAAGTAGGCATACTTAAGCAGGTTATTTATATATTTCTTAATTTGTTTAAACTGAAGATGCTTTAAGTTTAATTCATTAGTTTCTGCCAATTAAATCAAAATCTAATATCAACATAAATTTCAAAACTAAACAAACTTGTTGGAAAACATTCTTAGTTTTTAATTATAAAAGAAAATTATGAAATAATCTTGAACACAGTTTTGAACATCAGGAATGGCATTAAAAAAAATAAAACTGTATTTGTTCTTCTTTTTCCAGAATATGTGCATGAATTTTTCTCTTTTTCAACTTACCAGCTGGTACCACTTGAAATAAACATGGTTCTGATTGTTTGCCAATGGAATTTCTACCCCAACATGCCAATGTACCATAATCTCGTTCGCCTTTTGGTGTATAAATCAATTCACTAACAGTCTCTGCTATAACAAAGTGTGAAGTAAAATGTATTATAAAACACAAATTCTAAATCGTATGAAAAATTTTCTATTTAAACAGCTACAAAAAAATACTATTAATTTACCATAAGTTTCGAAATGGGTATCATTGGACTCAACGATAGTGCGGTGTATATCACCAGTAGTAGTGACCTCTTGTATTGTAGCATAATGGCCAGACGGTACCTCAAAATGTTCTCCGCTACTGGAAAAAGTCCATTCAAAATCAATTTCAGGCGGATCTGAGTTAACGCGACAAGGTATGGGCACAGCCTCTTCCAATGAAGCGCCAATAACAATTACAGCATTTGTACTACATACAGGAGCATCTGTGAATAAAAGAATAATGGATAAAGTATTAAATAAAATTATATTACAAACAATAAAGAATTTATTTTTTATATATCCTGTCTCATGAAATATCACATCCTTTAAAGGAGTAAAGAAAAAAAGTGAAATATAAATGAAATATACTAAAAAAAATAACAAATAAAAAACCCGGAACTTATTCATTTTATTTCTAAACAATTCAGCTTGAAATAATCATTGCTGCCGTATATTTTATTATTAAAATCATTTTTCCATTTACGCTGCCATACAAAAACTCACACACATACCCTTATGTACATGTGTGTGTATCTGACTAAGCATATCTGAATGAATTTCCGTTCAATAGCAACACACACATACACTTAGAGTCATAAACGTTTCAATATAAAATGCTTTAGAAAGATCATATGTTCCAAATATGTATCCAAAGAATAATATAAGAAAATACAAGTAACAATGCAAATATTTATTTTTATTTTTTACTTCCCTCTATAGCACCTTGTTATTGTATGTATATAAATAATAAAAAATGAAAAGAGAAATATTTATATTGTATAAACACATACGTACATACATACGTATGTGTGCATATATTCGCAAATGCTTCCGCTTTGTTGTGTTTATATGGCAGTCATATTTTTTCTCACACCTTATCATCGGCGCCATGAAAAATAAGAATTGGCAGGAAAAAGCATATTGTTTTGAAAATTATTAAAAAAATATTTGAAAAGTTTTTTAGCTTCTACTGAATAACTAATACCACCAAGCTATGTAAGCATGTGTTTCTTCATATAATATGTGAGTGAAGAAATAAATGAAAACTTACGTTGGAGTAGCAGTAGAAAAAAACCAAACACGCACAACCAGATATGCTTTCGTTATCCAAATTTAGTAAAAATTTCTACCACATCAAAAAAATAAATTAATTTTGTGACAATTTCATGTATTTGTAGTTTTAAAGGTTTAGAAACTGCTGTTGTAATTTCACTACTACATGAGAAAAAGTCATCTAGATTTTGTGGTTCGAAACTCTTTTGATGTAAAGCCGTCCTTATATATTGCTAATGTATGCTATTTACTTTAACAACAGCTCAAAGGCAATATACATCTGCGATGACCTTGGCTCACAATCCATACCAAAGAGTAAATTTTTCTGGGTCCAATCGCATTTGGATTTAAGTTTGATAATATATTCATTTAGCACTGTGACCCGTTACTAAATAATATTTGTATTTATAGAGCACTTTAATTATTTTCCTTGGACCATAATATAATTTATGGTGGTTCGACTACACTAAAAGTTTTATTAATTGGATTTTTAATTTTGTTGATATAAAATAAAATGTATCCTATGTACGCGCTACCAGACTTATATCTATCTATTTATATCTATCAGATAGAATTTTCATACTTCTTTGCAGCTCTTAGAAGCTTTTGTAGATTATATATTACATTATCGGAAAAAATTAAAAAAAAATTAAATTATTTTATCGGAAAAAAATACACGCTACATTTGTCACGCACAATTACACCGAACTTTTATAATACAAACTGCTTTGTTTCGAAAATGCTAAAAAATAAAATAAAAAAGGAAATAAATATTTCTACATTATCTTTGAAGAATGTAAAACAGAGACTGCAAAACACCGCACATGTGCGAATGCTATTACACTAATAAAGAGGGCATGCAGCCATAATTTTAATTTTTTTATAATAAAAACTTTAGTCTTCAGTGATTATTGAAGCATGCGGTTGTGTATTCGCATGTTACTTGAAAACCAAGGCTGCCACTTTATTATTATTTATAGATATGAGCAGATTGTGTAGTAGTTTTTTACTAGACTCTGCAATGTTGAATGAATATGAAAATGATTTTTTGTTTGACGAAAATTACTTCGGTAAATCTGAAATCTTAGTATGCCAACGCACGGAACAAATTAGTGCATTCATTTATTCTAATATTAAAACTAGAATAATAAACTGTAAATATTTTTCTATTTGTGTATATGAGTGCACTGATATTAATGACAGTATGTTTTTCTTCGCCGTTTGTTTTTTAATGCAAATAAGAAGGCAACACTTAAAAAATATTATACACTTAGTTGCAAAACTCTACATACGATTTAATTTCTTCAATAAATTTTAATTTTTCCGAGAAATACAAAAAAGTTGTTAAACTTTTTTATTTCTTAGGATTAACGATCTTTACAGAAAATAAAAAATAAAAATTCACGCTGTTTAATATTATTGAATGAAAAAAATAATAAATTTTATAAAAGCAAAAGTCTACATATGATACATTATAAAAACTTTGGCGTGACTTAGAAAATATTTAATGGATTGTATGGTCTTTTTTGAATCTTAAACTTCTTTAAGCCTTTTAGGCATCGAAAAAAATGATTTTTTTGTTTTTTCGGCGAAATATTTCCCTTTCGTCTTTTAAAATCATTTTCAAGTGAGAAGGGAGGAAGTTCTTCTATATCTAAGTTTCTGTTTTAAATAAATTAATAAATGTGCCCTATTAAATACTTACAAGTAAGAATTTTCTAAAATTTTACTTTTCATATAAAATAACGATCAGATTAAATACTTTTTCGAAATCATATGTAGAGTTTTGTGATTGTATTTCTGTTTTTCTGGCTTTGCTGTCCCTTTCTATTGATAGATTTATATTAATTAAAGAAAAATAAATTTAGTGTCATACGGGCTTTAATAACAGATATTATTCATACGATTATATATCAAAAGTAGGAATTTTTTGGGTATTTTTATTACACATGTTTCATGGCACCTATAAATATTTTACATACTGGCAGCATTACTGAAATGAGGGAAAAATAATTACGCTCAAAGACAAACAACAAAAACAAGCATAAAATGTGAATGCATGAGCCAGAAGCCACACCACATTTTTTTTTGCTTATTAATGAGGCATCATGAAGGAGGGGTAAACATCAGTGTAGAAAATAATATTTCTTTTTATGAAACTACCATACCAAGCATAAATGTAGAACTTGATTTTCGTTGATAAAATTTTTAATACAAATTTGCAAACATTGGCACAGTTTACATTGCATGCTTTTCTTTTATTAATATTACATAAATTTTATTATAAATTATGCAAAATCGGAAAATTTTTAATACATGATGTGCTTAAAAATTTGAAAAAATCAAATTTTTTAAAAGTCACACTTTTAAAATTGTTACTATTTTCCAAAATAAACAAATTCCCAGTTCAGTGCGAACTTCATTGTTATAAATTTTTTTAAAACCAAAATTATGTTGTGATTTGATTTTAATGAAAACCTGTTGATTTCTTTTATTTACGTCTCAAAATATTTTGCAGCATTTCTGTAGTAGCATTCGCGTTAAAATGGTTAATTTTGTTTTTTTCTTTATAACCCCAAAAAAAATCTGAGTTTGAAGAGCAGTGTTGCCGGAAAATAATGATGAGATAAATTGATATCAAATTAGAATTCTTTTGTACAATTTACGAAAGGCAATGTGAAATATAGCAGTGATTGTGGTAAAATGGGAACAATGTTGAATGTGAGTTTTTATTAGTGAAATGCAAAGGGCAAATCTGTAAATTTTATACCTTTACAGGAGAGAGAAGAAATTAATAAAATAAGAAATATTGTGATTATTTATAAACATGATTTTTTCACAATAAGAATTTTTCTTATTCTTCAGACAGATTTGCTTTATTTAGTAAAAATAAACTATTTGCGGAATCTTCTACTTCCTTAAAATATAAGTAATATTTTTTTGGCGTGTAAGGTAGGGTTGAAAATGCCTTCGCACTTACAGAGACCGTCATCATCTGCGTCGAGTGGTGTTGCCACTAAAAAATTTCCTCCTCCTTCTCTGGGTAGATTCCTCCCCGGGACCACTTTCCGCATTACTTCGGGAATGCCCAGAGCCACGTCCCAATCAGGACCACTCTCACTCACCCACGTCTGGGTCCGCCAAGTCCGCAGCCGGCGCCCTGGACCCGGCCCGTATCCCCTGGTCCCCGTCAGAGGGGGCCCCGCTACGCAGCAGCGCATCGAGGTCCCTCTTCTTCCTCCGCAGAACGTATCCCACGTAGTGCGCCACAGCGTCCAAATTGTTCTCGCAATCGAGCATCCTCCCTATAAAGGTGGCAGGAGCGAACACGCCAACCCTCTGCGCCATTGCTCTTCTTTCAGTTTGCCACCTGGTGCAGTCGAAGATAGTGTAATCCGTAATACCACAGTAAATGCAGTCGGGACCATCTGCCCTGCCCATCCGGTAGGAAGTATCCGTGGCCCGAGAGGAATTGTGTCAGGAAGTAGTTAACTTCCCCAAATTTCCTCCGAATCCATACTTCCACGCAGGGAATGAGCCTCGCCGTCCACCTGCCGACCGTGTCCGCGATCTACCTGTCCTGCCATCGCCGGACAGTTTGGGGTCTCAGACCAACAGCACTAACAGCAGGGCCCTCGCCCTCGAGTCCAAGCCTCCCACCGCTCGCGCGCCAAGAGGTCTATGGGAATTTCCCCACATATCACCAGGATCGCAGCGCCCGAGACCGTGCGGTAAGCCAAAGCAACCCCAAGGGCCACCGTCCGCTGTACCGCCTCGAGCACCCTGCCTTTGGTTCTCTCACCCAGTACATCACCCAAATCTCGCTCCCATGCAGCAAGATCGACTACGTGACCGCCATAATCAGCCTTCTCTTGCTCTGTGTCGGGCCTCCGACATTCGCCATGAGTCTGCTCAATATGACATTCATCTTCGCTGTCTTAGCCGCCACATGCCGTATTTGGGCCCAGTAAGTCAGCCTACAGTCGGGTCTGTCGCCGAAATATCTTATCGCACTCTGGGTAACCAGAGACACAACCCCTATCCGCATGCCGACGCCGAGTGGTATGTGTGCCCGCGTCATCAACAT
Organism: Dexiosoma caninum; assembly: GCA_963924685.1. Lineage (NCBI taxonomy): Eukaryota > Metazoa > Arthropoda > Insecta > Diptera > Tachinidae > Dexiosoma > Dexiosoma caninum. The sequence goes on from OZ004725.1 coordinate 93,575,656, forward strand.
CACCTCGGTCTTCTCCCCGGCCAATTCCAAGCCGTGGACCTCAAGTCATATCCGGGTCTTAATCATGACCCGGTTCAGCTTCCCCCTGGCGTCAACCATATCCCGCGCCAAGATCACCGCCGCTATATCATCCGCGAATCCCACGAGCTGAGCATCCTCGGGCATTTCTACCCCAAAGATCCCATCGTAAGTCAGATTCCATAGGTCCGGGCCCAGCACAGATCCATGGGCCGCGCCGGACGTGATATTCCTGCTCCTCCGCCCCGTCGGCGTATCGTACAACAGCACCCGATCGTCCACATAACTACGGAGAATTCTATACAAGTATCCGGGAATACGGAACCTTCCCCGTAGCGCCTCTAGAACATCAGCCCATCGTAGGCTGTTGAAGGTATTCCGAACGTCGAGTGTAGCCAGGACAACTATGCGCTTCGGTTAATAGCGCCTTTCACTCTGAGCGCGCTCGAAGCACCCAACCACATCAGCAATCGCCCCGAGCGTTGACCTGCTAGGTCTAAAGCCATGCTGTCTATCCGACAACCCCCCAGCCATCCTCACGGCTTCCGCCAGCCTTCTTTGCAGTAGCTTCTCCAGCAGCTTGCTGGCACCATCCAACATGCAAACAAGCACGAACCGCTGTGTCTTCCAGCGTCTTGGGAAGACGCCCTGGACTAAACAAGCATCATATACCGGAAGCAATGCTTCCGGCCTGCTCTCCGCCAGGATCTTCAGCACATCCGACGGTACCCCAACCGGGCCAGGGGCCTTCCCCATCCTAAGAGCTCCGGCGGCGACCCTCAGCTCCCCCGTTTTTATTTTCCTGTTTCGATATTTGAAAAATAAAGATTAATGAAAAAGAAAATTATTCAACATATTTTGTTGTTGTATATTTTGGTGATTAGTAAATCAAAATTAGGCTAAAGTTCGAAAAATTTTTATTTTAAACGCTTTGGAACATGTTGTTGTCTATCGAGAGTTTATATTTTACATAATTTCGTTTTTGTAAAGAATTAAATTTATTAACCATACGGATGACTTTTATGTGGAATTCGGTCTTTCATACTATAAAAAATTTTTCTTATGTGCATTAGCGCTTATGCAAATATACAGAAATGCGTGCTTCTGTTTAAGAATTAAGCGTTACAAATTACTTTACCACCTATCACTTCTCTACGCAATCCATTTTCAAAAATGTAAATGACAGTAGGTCGTAGACCTGTTAATTGCCAGAGTATCATTTTATATACTCAAATATAATTATTTTGGCAAATATTTAAATTATTTCCATGCTATTCAAAAAACTAATCACAGTAACAATTGCTGCGCAACCGCACAATGAACTAAGCATTTGGAACTGAGCGACAGTGCTGTTTTCTCCAGATGTACAATATATATGCACATATGTATATAACATCAACATATTTGGGCTGTATTTAAAATGCGTATTTGAAATACAAATACTAAGCGTTTAAGGTATTTTGTTTTTGAATTTCAAATAATTATGCACTCAAAATATATTTTTAATTAACAATAATTAAATAAAAATAAAACGGTTGTAAAGATTATTTCAAGAAAAATTTTACTACCGTTTTATTTTTATAGAAACGGCAATAGTACACTGTAATTGTTAATCGTTTTTTAAATTTAATTTCTACATTATTTCAATTCGGTTATTTCTGTTAAAATATAATATAATATAAAAATGCAACTTTTAAAAAGAGTTCATCCAGATGTTTGTGGTAAAATGGAATTACACTGGATGATATTAAAAGGCAACTTCTTTGAATACAATGATGGGCGACGTAGGTATCCAAAAGCATCCCAGAACACATTGTAGCATCTTGTATCATGGGTAAATACACCATTGTACAATACTTGACAATTAATCGAATATCAAAAAGGCATTCATCCATATACCAGTTTGTGCTTGTGCCGTATTTAAAACGATTATTTTCGTTAGCGGTTTTATTTATTTCACATCAATAGTTGTATTCTCTGACACCACACAATTTAAAAATCTGGCGTTTATGAAAGAAAATAAATACTTTAGGATTGATAGTATTTTGAATTTTGTATTTTAAATAATTTTTTTTAAGAATACTGCATTCGCTATTTTATATTTTCAATAATTGAATAAAAAGGTTTTGTATTTTAAATACACAACTTTCGTGTACTTTGTATTGTATATCGCAAATTCTCCAGATCTTGTATTTTGCCCCACCATGATCATGAATACCAAATATGAACTCCACAATAAGCACATTTCCATGGAATAGGAGCAACATGCAAAGAATAGTGGAAATGTAAATGTATAGAGAACGGTCAAAAATTTCATATACTCGTAGTTCGTTCAGACCTTTCAAACAAACCACTCCATCCATGTATATCACCTTGTAATATAATATTGTGTTGTTTTTGATGTTCATTTGTGTGTACATACATGCATACATTAAAATGTAGCCAATAAAGTCTCATAGAACAATTGTTGAGTTACATTTGAAATATTTATGTAAAAGTAGCAAAAAATATCTTTAACTTTAATGACGATCTATTATTTATACTGATTATTTTAAATTATAACAATGGATGACAGTTCCTTCCTGTCTGCTGTCCATTACGATATGCATAGGAATATATAATTAAAATATGATAATTAATTAAATAACATTGACTGGCATGATTAAATAAAACCTCTACATAAAAAAGGAGATTATGTATAAACATATCACACATACTTGAATATTTTTAAAACAATACGAGTGTTCAATAAATGGCAGAAAATTTAAACAGTTTGTCGCAACTGATAGAATAAAAACATAAGAAATTTCTGCATGTAAAATAATTATAAAGTGTTGTTTTTATATCAGCGTGAGCACTGTATGGGAAATGGAAATATGAACTCGTACATTTATTTTATTCCAATTATGGCGTGTTTTTTAAAAATGGGTTTTTAATCTTTCTTTTCGCATTATTTATTAAAAATGTGTGCACTTTATCTATCTCTTTTAAAGTGATGTACGAGTATAATGGCTTTATAGCGGCTTTACTATAAAGTGCAAATGTTTAAAAAACTGGATACTAAAGGCAATACATTTTCTTTCCATTGCGATTCAATTATACGCAATACATCAGAATTTACATAAAAATCGATATGTCTCGATATTTTACGCTGATTTGATTACAGAAATGTCGGTATTCAAAGAATTGTCTGCAAGAAAGAATAGATATTGTTTGTACAATATTATACTTCTGTGTCAAGTGATAATCATATCACTACATAACTAATTCTAAGTAATGTAGATGGTATGTAATATATTGTTGAAAAGCATGCTGTTGATGGTTACTTTGCCAGCACAGTTTTTGCAGGAAAATTATATACTATAGATATTTATAAATCTATATATATAAAACAGGATGTGTGTATGTATGTAACGTATGGACTCCAAAACGGCTGGGCCGATTTTGATGAAATTTTCAGGGAATCTTCAGAATATTCAGGTAGGTGACACTGTGATTGTCTGATTTTTGACTGTCGGTCTGCGGGCGGAGGGGCGTGTCAAAATCCAATTTTCATATTGCACCACCAATGACATATACATATATTTATTTTTTTTGCTTTTTTTTATTTTAAATAAATAAATCGTGTGGTAATACAACACTAATGTTTTCTTAGGGCCAGCAACGCTGACCGGGTCAGCTAGTATGTTATATAAGAGAGAGTATCTTAAAGCTAATTTGGTCGATTGACATATGGATATTTCATGTCAAAAAGAAGTAGATTGATATATATTTAATTGTATTATTATAAATTTTATTATTTTCCTATTAGTAAAAAATATTTCTACTTTTTATGAAATATATTCAATACTTATATAAGTTTTCACATTTACATAAATAATCTTCTTAAGTCTTCCTCTTAAGCTATTCATACAAATTGTCGCAGATATGCATACAACTTTTTAAATTGCCACTAAAAGTAAAATTGTTAAAATTTTGCATATGTTTTGATTTATTTGCGTTTGAATAGAAGAAAAAGTAAACAAACCGATTTACCCTAATGTACGTACACACACCACGATATTATTATTTTCAATTCGATTGCGTTCTACTTTTATCATAAAAATCATTGCAGTCTAAGTACATTTCATATAAATATTTTTCATATCCGATGCTATTTATGCCATTTATCACTAATAAACCATAAATAATTATAGCACCATGAATATGAATTCAATTATCCTTTCGAATTTATAATTATAACGTAGCTATTTGCATGCAAATATTATATTATGAATTTGTATGCAGTGTAAATGAAATGTAGAAGTTCTCATGTGCGGGAGGGTGGTAAAACTCACAGTTTGAATTATAATAAAAGAAAATAATCAATTACAATATACAACTATATACATATGTATGTACATATGTACATATTATGATTACTCTATATCTGATATGGATTTTTAAACTGTCATTATTTAATGTTTCAATGTTTTTGAGTTTGTCTAAACAAGTGACAGACATCATGATATTCATAGACAAATACAAATAATAATATAATTGAAATAAGAAACTGGGAAATTTGTAGCGTAATGAAAGAATATATTAACACATCGATTTTGAAGTCCAAAGGACAGACAAGGAAATATATTCCCTTTATTGACAGCTGAAACTATTCCAAATCGCTTGAAATACTTTAAAACACATAAATATTGCGAAAATGTAACACAAACAAATACACATTGTAATAATTATTTTTAATTAAACTGCATCAAATGGTTACGTATTCATGAGTTACTATCCTCATCAATTTTTAATTGTGCATATATTGAAAATAATACAGTGATGTAAAATGATGAAGATATTTACTAATAAGAAAATTAATTGAGGATGGCGATGGCTAAAGTAGTCTGAAAAACCAAAAGAGACCTGCGTTCAGACTAAAATCATGAAAAAAAATCATCTCGCATTTTTCTGATGTGTCGGAAGGTTTCAGTGGCGAAAGCAAAGTCACTGGTCAATGAACAATACCGGCTTCAGCTGATAGCAATCCACATCACATCAGAACGCCCTCCTTTATCGGTATTGTGTAGCACCGGTGAAGTGAAATAATCACAAAAATTGCTACTAAACCGAAGCTTCAACAGTGCTATAAACAAAGAACGTGCAAAAAGCAGAGCTGTCAAATAATTAATTAAGCTTCACATCCTGCCATTTCTCCAAATATCCATTTCCTATAGTTCCAGCACAATACATCGCATCTGTGGGGGTTCCCTTCTGAGTGCTGGTCCCAGATAAAAAAAGAATATGGGAGTTAAGTTAGGTTAAAAGGCTGTCGAACAGGATGGATCGACTTATGTAGGCATCGTTGATGCCATTTTGTCACATTAGCCCCATAGAAACCAGAGGTTGTTGCAGCCAACCTGTGACGTTCACGTACCCCAATAAGTCTGTTATTTGAAACTTAAAGTTGTTTGGCAAATGGGCCTCAAAAAATCTCAGCCTTGAGAAAATGCGCAACAGTCTCCTTCTCCAAACCGTCCCCATAGCTCCTACACCGGTCATTAACCGGAATCTGAGAGTACGACGTACAGAAATCACCAAGTATGTACTGTTAACTGTAGTGCAGGCTGATAGTTGTGGGTTTAAAATATACTAACTATTTATTTATTTATATGGTTTACTGGATACGCAAACTACATCACAACTGAATGACGGATATTAAGGAATGGAAAATTATTCATTTCACTGTCACAAAAACTAGACAACTATTGTGAAAATGTAATCGCATAAGCTTTTTGTGCATTTTAGGAGCTTATTGCACACTAAATACCAGGATTTAAAAAGTAAAAAAAAATTTTGGAATTAATTTCGTGTTTTATTGCTTCGTTGAGGAAGAATGAAATTAGCAATTATAAACATATTTTCTATAAAACCTACAAAGGAAGAATTTCTCTGGTTTTTGAAAGCACTTTACAAATGTCTCATTATTATATTTCTGAATCACTCTAAATAAATATATTCTAATGAAATGTCAGTTTTCGTGATGCTGCATTATGATAAACCATGATGCTCAGCAACATATAAAATTTCAAGTCAGAAATAAGAAGTAAGTCGTTATATGACTACTTCCAAGTAATGGCGCCTTTATGCCGTGTATTGTTGAAAAAAATATTTCTTGGTAATGGCTCGTATTTATAGAGCAGAATATATACAGTTACTATTTGATTGCACTGCTGCACATTGCTAGTCCTATTTCTGGTCGATGAGAGTTTGTTAAATTATTTTACAGGATTCAGTCATAATTAAAAGGTTTTATTTATTCTACTCGTTATTTAAATTTAAACGCGTGACTGCATATCTAATAAATTGCTTTTCTTTGCTACAGTTTTTTCGAAGGTATGTTTTACATTAAAAAAATTATAATTTATTTTCAATGTACATATATTTTGACGCCTGTATGTTAAAAAAAAATCGAGTGCTTTTGTTTGTTCGGCTGTTATATGGCTGTAGCTAAATTATGCTGAGTGTATTTGCAGAGTATGTATTACAAATTTATTATTTGGATTGTTAATTACATTGCTTTAGTTGATTTTAGCTATTTCCGCTATTCTGTATACTCGTACATACATCATTTTATTAAATGTTTATCTTTACCATATTGTAGTTGTTATATCATTTGAGAATTGGATACTTCCAATTACTTTAATTAAATGTTGTATACAACCACACAAGCAATAAGGAATTATACACGGAGTTATGTGCAGATTATGTAAATAAGTGTATGTATATGTATATGTGTACGTATTAATTAACATTGATATAAAGGGGATAATGTTTCTTTAATTTGATGTGTGGTTTGGGAGGTGTTTTCAAAATACCGCACAATTATTATATATAATGGAACGATAGAAACAGAATCCCATTAGGAATTTGGTGACACTGTACCAATTCGACTAAAAAGGCATGATATTGAGATTACCTTTTTCATTCGTTATCGCAATGAAAGTCTCCGGCATAAGTTCATAATTTTTTTTCTTATTGTAAAGCTGTCTGACATGAAAAATTTTTATTATTTAATTAATATATTTAAGTTTTTATAATTTATTCTATAAAACAAATATTAATTAAAAACATAAGAAATATTACATACATGTACATCAAAATTCAAAATATGTATAATTTTTTGGTGGAATTTAGAAATAACAGAATTTTCCTCAAATGAAAAAGAAAGTCACGAAACGTTGAGAAATATAATGAAATACAAGTCTGCTCTGAAAATCATGTGATTTCATATCATATCAAGACCAAATAATATTTTTAACAGCAGAAAAGGTATCTCTAGATTTTGTAAGTTTTTAAGAGTTTCTTAATAAAATAAATAATTACTGAGTAAATAATAATGAGCACATTGAGTAATTTACTCACATAATTTATTAAATTAAAGTTCGCCACATAATAGTCGCAAAAACAGCCAAGTGGTTTGAAAACGTTAGAGACTTTGCTGAACGTATTAGATCACAACAAATTATATGCACACAGTCAGAACACATTTTTTTGTGATTTCAAATCACTTTTGCGATAGTGATTCTCGGCATATGATTGACAAATTGAAAACAATAAATATGAAAACCAAAATAAATATTTTTAAACATTTTTCAATTTATAAATAGCGTGTGATCGATAACATACATGAAGTTAAATTAACATGTGATAGTTACGAAGAAACAAACTAAATCAAGTATTTGTTGTTCATGGTTCATTTTTTCCGTTTCGAATTTAAATTTTTATAATTAACTTCTTTGTTGATTATAAAAGTTCTAGTTTAGGAAATTGGCGTAGCGGTCAATATGCCCATTAAAATATTTCTGTTAATTTTGTACAGATAACAATGGTACATTTAAAATATGGCACACGTCATCAGTAGAAATAATCTAATTAAAATAATATTATTTTCACGACTACTATTATGTGAGTGCGGTCGCATAGGCTTATGCTCTTGCAAACACGCTCTCGCGCTACAAGAAGCAATGCGCCTAAGTGCATTAGTATTAGCAAATAAAATAAAATCGTATGCAAATAATTACAATCGAGTCACATTTACGATTCAATAAATAACAAAATAATACTATTTATTTCTAATGAGTATTCCAACGCAGTTTTGCAAATGCATGCAAGTACAGATGTGTGTACATAGTCTGTTCAAAAGAAAAGGAGAATTTTTAATTTTTTTGAAACATATTTATTTATTCATCAATATCCTTTTTGTCCTTTAAAATTAATCCCCTTCAGATATAATGCAGTTATGGCAGCCCTTTTTCCAATCCTAGAACCACTTCCGAAATGCCCTTTTCGGTATGGCCATCAGATCGTTTTTCGATTTTGACTTTATCTCATCAATTGGGGCCAAAATCTTTCCTTTCATTAGTCTCTTCAGTTTTGGGAGTAGTTAAAAGTCGCAGGGAGCCAAATCTGGTGAATAAGGTGCCAAAAGCCAAAAAATCACAAACAAGCATTGCTGTGTGCACTGGTGCATTATCGTGATGCACAATCCATATTTTTTTTCCACAATTCCGATCGTTTAAGCCGTATTGCTTCACGCAAACGTTTCACAACATCCTTGTAGTATTCGTTATTAACCGTGCGACCTGTTGGCAAGAACTCATGAGGCACAACGCCATTGTAATCGAAGAAAACAAAATTCACCTTTTCTTTTGAACAAACATTGTATATATTTTTATATTAAATACACATATAATTAGCATCCAAATTAACCGGTCATAAAAAGTTTACGCTGACACCAATTTTCTGCTTTTGTTAATTTCTTATTTGAATTGAAAATAGGGTTGAAAAATTTTCATGCAGGTACCCTAAAAATGTACATTTATGAGATTTATCAAGAATGAGAATTCTGAATTTGGCTATTTATTTCTCACACGAACATACAAAAAATTCTGCGAATGCGCATAAATAAATGCGTGCTCTGATTTTTTTCCCCAAATATTCATAATTACGCAGTAAGAAACTAAAAAAAAATTTTATTGTGCAGATATGTATGTACGTATGAGATGACAATAATTACCTTATTCTCATTAAAAGCAGGGCCGTAACAGTTATAAGAGAATTGAAGAAAATGTTATATTTAGTCTTGAAATTGATGAAATCAAATAAAGATTATTTATAACCATTATCGTAAGAAATATTTAATTTGGTCACCGTAAACAAAGAAATTTAATTTTTTTCAATATTCATACAAAACCAAGATAAACCAACAAAACGACGACAATATGTTATGCCCACGAAATTTTCCCACTTCAATAGCACTGACCATGCTCATAAACAGTACTACTAACACAATCGCAGTTTCACATAACGCTTTTCTTTTCTTTCAGTGCATATCAAGAATAACTTGACTATGCATGTGAAGAAGTCCTGTGTTTGAGCAATTACAATTGCAGTTACATTACATTAGTAATATTAAAGTATATATTTTGTCATTCACTTACAGCGTATTCTTAGATTCACCATGGCACTTGTTGTTTCCCCTCTGTCATTAGCCGCTGCACAGGCGTACAAACCAGCATGTACTCGTGCTACACGTTGTAATACCAAAGACCGTGTTGAAATAATAATGCCCCACGAAACGTTCTGAGTAACTAGAACAGCCTGCAAAAAAAAAAAAAAATTAAAAGTGAAATAAATTGAATTTAATAAAACAATACTATGTAAGTAAATAACTACATGTTGTATTCTACACTCTATCATATTTTTTTTATTTTTTTGTTTCCAATTTATTCATTAATTTAATATAAAAGAAAAGGCAGCAGTAATGTTAACTTTAAAAAGTATAGCACGCAATAGTTACTAGTATATATATATATATATATATATATACATAGCGTGATATGAAATGAAAAAGTACCTAAGTAACATGGAAAAAGTTTTACAGTAGAAGTAAAAGAACGTTGTAAATAGCATCTACTTTTCCTCTTACGATTTTCACAATTTTATTCGTGAGAAGGTTGCTTTTATATGTAGGAGTGTAAACATTTCCAAGCACGGTTAATAATATCAATCAATCAATCAATTTGTAATCTTTTATAACTTAATGCATTTTTGATTTCTCATGACGGTATGAAAGTAGACTTATGTATGTGTGTACGTGGCATATTACACCAGGTGTCCATCATAACTGCAAGATTATTAACTCCAAGCGTTTTTAAAGTTATGTTTTATTTTACAATTTTTAAGTAAAAAAGTTGCGTTTTTTAATAAATTTATATTTTTTTAACGGTGCACAGTATTGACTATAAATTTATTAATTTTTTTTATCGATGCATTGTGCTGGAACTACAGGAAAGGGATAGTTAGAGAAATGACAGGGGGAGAAGCTTCACTACTTTACAACTCTGCATTTGCACGTTCTTTGTTTTCATAGCAGTGTGGAAGCGCCTTTGAGGTCACGCAGACGTGAAGCTTCGTTTGAGTAGCCACTTTTTTAGAAGTTATTTTACTTCACTGGTGCTACACAATATCGACGAAGGAGGGCGTTCTGATGTGCCTGTGGATTGATGACTACTGAAGCCGTACTGTTCAGTGACCAGTGATTATGCCTTCATCACTGAAACCTTCCGATAACAACTGGCACAAAGACATACTAATGTACATCAGAGAAAATGCAAGATGTTTTTATAATTTAGTGTGAAACTGGGTTTGAAACTTGGAATTTGGTTTTGCAGTCAAAATGCAGACTACTTCAGCCAACGCCGCCCTCGGTTTCATATTCTGGTAAACTTCGTTCACCTACTATAATAAAAGTGAGGTTATATGTACAGTATTTTTAAGCGTAGTACAGTATAAATTATTCAGTAATTTATATATTATAATTACTGTACGGTTAACATCACTGAATGCAAGAACTTAAATTGCATAAAAGTAAATATAAAAACGTTGGTAAACTTATTTATAAAGCAAAATAATAAAAGATATCTACCATTTTGTCTCCAGTGTACGCAAAGTGTGCCAAGAACACACAGTCTTACAGTGAATCATATATTTTATGTTCTCATATATATATGTATGTATGTATATGTATGTAATAATGGTCTGTGACAAAAAAAATTATATATTGTAAATAAATTCCAGGTGTTTGGCACAAGCAAAGAAAATGAAGGACATGCATGCAGCAGCATGTTGCGTTCTACTTATACACAGACATATGTATATGTTTTAGAACGAAATAGCTATCTGTCATATTGCAGTACATGTAAGTAGAAATACATTTCTTGACTGAGATGAAAAAACAAAATTTAATTAACGAATTACTTCCAAACTGAACAAGAAGTACTGCAGAAGTAATTGTTTTGGCCGAAAGTGATTTTAATATATTTAATTGTAGAAAAGTTATTAATCAGTTATTCAAATTAAAAAAAAGTACTTAATAAAATTGTTATTTTCGCAAGTATTTTAATTTTATGGACAATTATAGGGTATTTAGGGTTTTAATAACTCCAGTGGAACCCACCATTCTGGCTTATAGACTTTGAGCACATTATTTTCATTTACAGCCTACTTGCAATTATAAAAGCCGAAAGTCCATAGCACGCATAAAACGCGTTATGGCATCCTACGCATATTTGTATGTTGCAAGTTATATATCAGAAGAATCCATGTAACTTCAAATAATGGAATATGTACAAATTATTAAATGCGTAGTATGCGGTTAGGCGAATACGCGCGGTATGAACTTTTAGCTTAATAGTGTACCAACTGGCGGAAATTAATTGTTTTAAAAATGCATTTTTGTAAAGGAGCAAAAGTTATAGTATGACCTACTGATTTTCTTGAACACTGTTGGCAGCAATATATTTGTTTTTAAGAATTTCTTATTTCTTTTACATCTTTCACTGCTTTGGTAATAACAATAACAAGCAATAATCTTAATAAGTTTTACTATACTCTTAGTACTCAAATAAGCACTTTTTGATGCAGTCTGTATGGTTTGGAATGGGGTCATAAACAAGTTACTTAAAAAGAATCCTTGAAACTAAAACAAAACCTTACAAATTGAAAATGTTTGCTCGTTTATGAAAATGACACCGCAGTCCATTGATTCGGTCAAAATTTAATTTTTATTTATGGGATTTTAGACATTGTTTTTTAATAGAACATAATGACAATGGTATAATTCTTCTGAAATACACTGTGGCTAATGAAAACCGCTACCAAAAAAAAAACTTGATAACTCTTTTTCTATCTAAGTAATCTGGAATTTTTTTTTGGTTTTTGTATATTGATCCTTAGATTTAATAAAAATGGAAATGTGTAAAATCGCAGCCGATAAATCTGGATGAACTAAAACAATCAACAATAGCTACAATTCCAGCCTCAAATTATCGTGCAGTAATAAACAACTTTTTGCTAAGATGCAGCACCTGCATCAATGAGCAGGGCAGACTTTTAAATTCAATTATCTTTAAGACTAATTAAACTATGTTTAACAAATGAAAAAAGATTGAATAAATTCCGTGCAGATACAAAACAAGTTATTTCAGTTTTTCTTACTGTAGCAAAATTCTTCAGCCACACTGTATTTAAAAAAAATTTCTGATCGTGAAATCTTACATGTGAAGTCAATTATAATTTAATTAATAAGTTTTTAACACTACAATGTTTAAACAAGTTTTACGCTTTTTAGAGATAAACAAGTTTTATATGGTGTTCAAACTGCCATGTTTGAAAATTAAAGTCTTGCGAAAACGCGGTTTTAAATTTTGACATAAAATTTATTCTTTGATTGCAAAAAAAAAAAAAAAAATAAAAAATAAATCCTCAAGATTTTCTATTGGTTTATTTAATTTAATATTTCGTTATCCATCAGTTAACATTTTCAGGAATTTTTAATATTTTACGAAAAATTTTTCTGTTTTGAAATTAATATAAAAACAATTTTAAAATGTTTTACATTATTGAAACAAATAGAAAATATTTAATAAACAAACCTTTAAGCTTTACAAGGAATCAAGAAATATTTATTATAAAAATAAGTGAAAAAAATAATGATTAAAAAAAAGAAATAAATAAAAGCAAACACAATTTGGAATGAGCAAGAAAAATAATTATTAATAAAAATGTGGTCGCAGCACAAACATTCTATCAACAAGAGGGTATTACCTCGAAATTTTGATGTTTTTACGATTTGTAAGAAGTCAACTAACAATACCAATATCTATCCGCAGTAAAAATTTCTACTTATTTCTCTTTCATCCCAAAAAACTATGATGAATTTCGATTTTCAAATCCACTTAAAATGTAACGAGAATAGTTTTTGGCCTCTACTGAATATTTTAAAATTTTAAGTTAATTACATATTCATGATCAAGTGCGATATATCAAGTTAAAGCACTATAGTTGAAGTGTGAGCACTTTAGATTATAATTAATAAAAAAAATAATAATTTAAACATATTTTACAGTTTGAATGCCACATTATATTTTATTTAAAAGTGTATAGTGGGTTACGTTATTCTAAATATTTTCATGCAAAAAAGTGTGATATTGTACTTACATTATGCGACCATGTGATACGGTGTTCCTTAGGATTTGCCTTTATGTGGCACTCGAAATAAACATCATCGCCTTCTTTAATGTCATCCGGTTTCAATGTTGAGCCCAATGACAATGTTACTTGCGGTGGATCTGATTGTCAGTGCCATTGTTAGTTTATGTTACATACACAGTGTTGATATCAACAGACATGTCCAGCAGAAGCATGATATATTATTTGAAGAGATGAAAACAAAAAGAATTTAATTAATTTTAAATTACTTAATTAATATTGTATGATTAGTGAAGAAATTTATGTTATATATATTTAAATCTATTCGAATGCGACTTTTTGCCAAAGAACTAGTGTAACACCACATTTATTGTTTCATAAATTTAAATCTTATTTTATTTATTTTTTTTTTGTTTAAAACTTTCATTAAAATCTTAAGCCAACCATGCAAACTTATTAACGCCCCTTTTTATACAGTTAACATTGTAATAATCGTAAATTTTATAAAGTTGTTTAAGTTGCCATACACGCATTGTGCCAAACCCATGAACATGAAAATGCAACAATGTTACACTTATCCAAACATGCAACCTTCACACACATACCTACTATCACATAAACTTATTTACCCGAAGTTTATTTTTGTATAGTGATACAAAATGCACAAAGGCTTAATTCTACAGCACGTTTTCGAAAATATTTGTAAAATATTGAAAAATTTTACTTTCTTTATCTATGTTGTATCTGCACTTCTTATTAAATTTTAAATTTATAGATTTAAAGTTTCTGTTTTGCTATATAAGAATTCTGCAGATATGGGGATTTACTTTTATGTTAACCATACATGCATTTTTGTAAATGTAATGGTATGAAGATATAACGTATATAGAATTTAATGTACTTTACCCCAGAAAGGAGCATATAAAGTAACAAAACTAAAATGGGAGTTAAAAGGGATAATGTAATACAATAATACAGTATCTTTTCACTTTTGAGGGTAAATTGAAAAAAGATAACAGGAGGACTTTTCAGGGAAAAATGTGTTGCTACTTAAATTGTATGATTAACAGCGGCCGACATTCTTAAAGTTGAAAGAAAACATTTTTTAAATATTTCAGTGAAAGCTATTGCTCGAAGTACACGGTCGAAGCTATGAATTGTAGAAATACGCTAGAAAAAAATAATACAGTTCCATGTTATATGATATTTTTCAAATTTCTAGAAATGTCAATTAATTAAATTGCTTCTGCTAACATAAATTAAAATTGAAATTAAATTAAATTAATTTGGTAGAGATGGACCTTTAAGATTAAAAAATATTTTTCAAAGCCGCTCTAAAACTTACAGACTAATGCTAATTAATCGATAACTTGTCCTAGAATTCGGACCATCATATGCATTTTTAGTTTTTCAATTTATTTTTTAATTCTTTTGAGGCATCGATTTAAGGTATCTCAATAAAAAGAATAGCATTACATTTACTTTATAAACTATTTAAATTAAATCTAATTATTTAATTTAGATCCCAGATCGGTAATTTTTGGTTCGAAGTCTTTAAAAAAAACAGTATGTATTTTTGCACATCATTTTTCTGTTTTAAATAAAAAACTTTGGAACCATAAATAATTTATTGATCTTTTGTTATGTATTCTTTTAATATTTTTGCACTGCCATTTGTGGTTTTAAAATCAAAATATTGTCACCAAAATGAAAAAAGCACAGAAAGAAAAGTCTAAATATTTTCAACAACTTTTCACAACAAGCTTTTTGGGTACAAACAATCAAATTTCATTACATTTAGTTTCGAAATTAGTTGCAAAAGAGTTTTGTTTTTTAAACTTCTCTATATTTAAATGACTTTCAAAATATATTCATTTCATCTTCTTTTCGTTGTTTTTGTTATTGTGACAAAATAAAAGTTTTCGCAATTTAATTTTTAAGCTTATAAATAATTCTCTTAGAAATGGAATATACTGAAGTATAAATTGTTTGTTTTTCGTAATTAACTTTTGGAAAAAAAAATAGTTGCAAAAAACCATAGAAAACTTTTTCTTAACTATTTGCTTTTGTTTATAACAAAAATTTTTATGCTACACATTTTCTGTAGTGTTCAACATTTAGTATCATTATGATGGCAAAGCACTAGGCACTAGACAAGTGTACGAGCTAAACAAAAAAATCTAAAAAAAGTCTATAAAAAAATTATGAAAACTTTTGCTTTAAATTTTTCGAAACCTCTTTGCTAACTGTATAGTTTCATATATTGTTTAACATTAAGCGCAGAGAGGCTGCTAATATATGGCCTTTAATAAATTTGTGCAAGTGGGTTATACAAAGACTGTAAAAAATTGTATGCGTATATGCACACTTCCATGGAGGTCGGAGAATGGGTAAATTAAAATTAATTAGCTAAATGACATAAAATTTTATTTAAAGTTTTTTGTTCTCTTGATGGTTTAGAATGTTTATTTTATGTTTGCAGTTTTCATACTTTTCACCAGAGATTTGTATGCATATAAAATTATTGCACTATACGTAGGTTAAGGAATGTTCCTTTCCCGCTGTTTAGGTTTTGTATTAAAAATGTTTTTAAAATTTACATATAGTATAAAAAAGGCGTAACTCAATTTACACAATAGCGTTTCTTGTTTATTCTGGTAGACAAACGTCAAATGCATTTTGTGTAAAATTTTCCGGAGCATTACTTGAACCACCGGGTGAAAGAAGGTGATAAATCCAAAAATATTGAATATAGAACAGACATATGGAAAAAACTTTATAACTTTTTTTATAACATATCGATAAAATTGGGATACTATTAATTCTGTGGCTTTCATGAATAACAGCCAATGTTAAATTTTTCTTATTTCGAGTTAGTGATATCTAATTGTTACATTTTAAATGATTTTTTAAAAGGTAAAAAAAAAATTCAAAAAACTGGACAAATATCACTTTTTTCTTATACAACAACAACATAAATAAATTTCAAGTAGTGTTAATTAGTACGTAGCATATTGACAAAAATTGTCTTTATGATTGTCTTTTCAAAAAAGAAAAAAAAATAAATAGCGCCACATACACTGTTTTATCTGAACACATTTGAAAATTATATTCTGATATTTGCTTAGTTAAAAATATATTATAATCAGATGTGTGTTTGATTTTTGTCATTTCTGGTCATAACTTTGCTTTATACGGTTCTCATCTCCACAGTGATGACATGGCCTGAAAGAGAATGGTTCTTTCCAGAAACTTACGGCTTGATATCAACGACCGTAAGAACTGGAGTACCAACTCTACCAAATTTGAGCCGGTATCTCGGGTATGGTATACTGAAGGATGCAAGCTGAAGGATGGTGGAATAGGGGCGGGAATAAAGAGGCCCCGATTCAGGAAATCGATGCCAATGTCTATCAAATTTGTGACAATGTCACTGAAAACTGTGAACACGTTCTTTCCGACTGTTCTGCACTCTACAGACAGCGGTATAACCATCTGTGTGGAATTCCGGTGCCTCAACACAAGCTTTGGAACAGCGGATCGGAAATAGTGCTTGGATTTCTTAGCAGCCTTAAGATGGGAGTCTTGCACAATAGATCTTCTTGGTCGCAGTGATTCATGGCCCAATAATAAAAATAATAATACGTTTCAGCGGAAATCATTTACATCGACATAATTTGTTTTGCCTGAATACAATTTCGATGTTTAAGATGGTTTGTGTTTTTCAAATTGCACTGGGATCTGATCCACAAGGAAATGTTTCCTAAAAATTAATTTCAATATTGTCGTAGCCAAAATCTACATTACTGTGTAAAAACAGTAGAAAAGTTTCGACGCTAAGACTGCAGCTTCAAAAATAAATTAAAAAATTTCGACTTTGAAGACATTTTTGGTAAATTTTTATTTTTGTATCTAAAAATTAAATAATTTAATTTAATACAGAAAGCTCCTGAAGAAGTTGGAAAAAAACCAACGAAATTTTGAGCAAATAGATTTAATAACATGCAAATAATTTGTTTTATTAACAACACAAAAACAAAAATTTACCAAAAATTCAGCCTACTAATAACAAAACATTGGTCAAATAAAGAAAAAACTAACATATAATACATATTTCTTTTTTTTAGAAATAATGACTGAAGTATTTAATATCATTTATTCGTCATTGGTTTTCAGCCATGGAAGTGTATGCAATTATTAATGGTAATTGGAAGCTTACACACTTTTTGTGAAGCAAAAATTATATTTAGGAGAGCCATCTATAAATTCAGAACATGTTATATAGCCTTTTTGTACTTCGACATCTTGTATCCGGTTTAAGAATACCAATGAAGAAGAAAAAGTCAAGGAATTTTTAAAATCAAGAGGATCTTTTGAATTAACAGATGTGACGGAAAACCGGAATGAAATTTTACTTTTTTATAACTTAATTGCACAAGAATTAATTTTTTATTGATTATCAGTTGGAAAAGGTGTTGACGATGTCTAAGTGCCCGCAAAAATGCATAGTTGTTATTTTCTTTTTATATTTTCGTATATTTTAAATTAAAGTTCATAAAAGCACGAATGTGACTTGTAAGTTAATGCGGCTTGTGGGTTATTTTAAAATTAATTTTTGCTTTGCTCTACGTAATAAAATTTATCATTTAACATTTATTATTTTACACATACACACTAGCATACACAAATGTATCACACATCACACATTGTTAATAAAGCTGCTTTTACAAGCGTTTGAAATATTTTAATTTATTACAATACAACAGGACACAATTTCAGGCACCTTTTAAAATGATTTTAATCTTCCAAATTTTATAATAATTAAAAACGTTTTATATCATTTTAGTAATTCTTTTATAAATTAATCATTGTATGCTTAAGAAGAAATGCTTAAAAAGATTTTGATTTAATTTCATTTTCTATTTCATCAGCCTTTGAAGGTTTTATTAAACTGGAATTGAGTACGAAGCCTCCTTCAAGTTATTTAAAGAATAAATAAACCGGCGGAAATTTTAATTATACCAAGAAACAGTAACACAATGAAAGTACAAGTAACTGTTTGCTCAGACCTTTATACCCCATTCATAAGTGTTCAATTGTTTTTCATTACATTGTTTTGCTAACAATTTTATGCAAACTTCATTCTTTCTTATCAAACTACAATTGAGGAAAATTACGGATTTTGGTTGATCATAATTGTTGTACAGTGCATAAATTCATAATATTTTAATATTAACTGCAATATAAATTTATTTCAAAAGTTTTCCGTTAATATTTAATAAATAAGTATGATTGTTAGCTTTTGATATCGGTTGTATGAAAAACAAAAGGTAATAAATTAAGCATTTGGCATACAATCAATGTACTCGTATTTAGTAATTTTTCACGTACTTTATATATTTTTTTTTTTACTGAAACAAATAAAAAACTATTAAAACGTATGAAATATGGAAAAATAATATTTTTCAAGTTACTTGCATATTACAATATTTCACAAAATACAAGACCGCAATTAACTAAACAGTTTGTTAGTTCTACTTTTTTTTTATCTTGGGCCAGCACTTGGACAGCATTGTGCTGGAACTAGAAGAAAGCGATAGTAGGAGAAATGACAAGAGGTGAAGCTTCACTATCTTAAAACACTGCTTTTTGAACGTTCTTTGTTTTTATAGCAGTATTGTAGCGCCTCTAATGTCAAGGAGACGTATTAAATTTTGAAGCTTCGTTTTTAGTAGCCCTTTTTAGTAATTATTTTACTTCGCCGGTCCTACACAATACCGACGAAGGAAGGCGTTCTGATGTGCATGTCAATTGGTTACTCTGGAGCCGTACTATTCAGTGACCAGTGACTATGCCTTCGCCACTGAAACCTTCCGACAACAAGGGACACAAAGGCATACAAAGGCACTTAAAAAAAATCCGAGATGTTTTTATGAGATTGGAACTGCTGTTGAACGTGCGAAATTTTTCATCAACGTGCATACTGCTTGAGCTATCGGCACCTTGAATTGTGAATGTTGAATGATTCTTTTTCACTTTGTTTGATTTACATAAGAATTTTGTGTGCATGGTAATTTTTTTTATTCCGTCATTTCTTTTTTTCTTGGACAAGTTCTTAGGGTATACATTGCAGCGGAACAAGTTGGAAATATATAGTGTAGAGGGAGGTGATAAACGAATAGAGAGCATATTTCTGTTCAACTCTCCATATTTTTTAGATAATTATTAATTTTTAAGATAGACGAAAGACGGACGAAGACAGATCAGATTTTGGACCATACATGTTCTGTTGAAGAATCAACGGATTAATTTCTGAACCAACAGCACTGTTGAAAAGGTACAGGAGACCCCCTTTGTCGCAGTGCGGCCTTCTCCACGAAAAGGCTGTTATGCTATGATAGTCCCATCTTCCTATAGATACGACAGTATGAGATTGCGACATCGCGGCGATATTCATTCGCAATTAAAGCTGGATTGCACTACAATTTGAAGGTGAATGGGTCCGTCAGACTCTGATTCTCTTTCCCCATACTCCAAACGTGTTTACAGAAATAAATGAAATTGGGGAAAATTGGATTTTTGAAAAATACATGTTCTCCTAGATTATAAATGCAAAATCAATAAAATATTGAACGATTGATTATCACTGCTGGGAAACTGCGAGGCAATTTTGTCTTGTTTTGAGAAAAATCTAATGCCTTAGATAGGAATCGAAGTCACAACCCTCAGTTTATTCCTCTTTTCAAATAAAATGTTGAATTTTTTGCCTATAATTCCTTTATGTTATCTGCAATCAAAAAAAATTGCACTTTCACAAATGTTGCAAATTTAAGCTAAATAATAGTGCTGCTAAAATTCACATATGATTCCGACATTTTCCACTGCAGTGCTATCAATCGATTTATATATGGAAAAATAAATTTAAATGGCTTACTGTGTTGGGGTTTTAAATTCATTTTGAGAGACCATTTTATTTTTTTTTTCAGAAACAGAAATGATTTTGTACGTGCAATATTTTATCACCAAAAAAAAAACACTTTAAACACTGTCAACAAAATTCAACGAAATTTCAGTTTGTTTGTCCATTTCTAGTTCTGTATTTGTTTTAATATTTACACTGATATACACACACATATACAAAAATTTGAATATTTTTTTGTGTTGAAATTTTTCTAAAAAAAAAACATACAAACAACCATTATTTGTGTATTTATGAAAATAAAAATAAATAAATTAGAAAAAGAAAAAGATAGAAAAACATGAACGGAGAAATCATTATTTAATTTTGTGGAATTTTGTTTAAGTTTAACAGGTATAATCTTAAAAATTCTAAATATTATATTGAACGAGTTTTAAAGAAACTTAGTCAATATTTTGAAATTAGTTCCATCCGCATTTAAAGGCATTGTCAAAGGATATTATTTTAATAGATAATTTGTATTTTTATTTTATAGTTCACAGCTTTTAAATGTAATTAATTAAACAATTTTCCATTAGAATAAGATATCGTGTACATAAATAATGTGTGTATAAATGAGAGGATTGTTGGTTTAATTTACAAATAAAGTTTAAATAATAATAATAATAATATTATTATTAAAATTAAAATTAATAATAATTTTAGGACAAAATTAAATACATTGTTTTTTCTTGGTCCACTGCTGAGGGTATGCAATGCATTGCTCTGGAACTAGTTTGAGTTTAATTTTTCCACGTTTAAACGTCGTCTCCTTAGATCACTTTTAAAAAATTAGTGTTTTTATGATTTTCATATGTTTTTGTTAATGAAAAAATTGTATTTAACTTCTGTTATTATTTAATGTGAAATAAAAAAGTTAAATTAATTCTCTTTTGTTTCTTCATTATTGTTAATATTATTCAATTCTTATTGTAAATGAGAACAATGCGTGTTGCCGAGTACTGAACACAAAACCGATGCTCTCTTCCCCACCTTTAATATGCTACCAAACTACATGTTTCTCTTCCAAATGTTTCCTCGTCAAAACTCAATCTTGGAGATAATTGTACAGAAAATACATAAAATTGTAGTAGGAACGTGTAGTCAGAAATACACGAAACCTCGGCTCCTAGGCAATGATTGTCAGCTCACAAGTTCACACGATAAATTACTGGGTTGGTTTGAAAGCCTGAGTTGTAATTTGCAGCCGATCATTAATAAAAATTCGCAATTAGCCATTTTTTTTTATTATTTTACTTCGACGATTGACCGGGCTGGGAAGAGAACCCGCGACCTTCTGGTTGCAGAGCCAGCACGCTAACTACTCAGCCAACCTCATCATCTTATTATAACATAATACTATATATAATATATATTTAAATATAAATACTTTGTTATATTTTAAAATAGATTATGTTTAAGTAGATATGTCTGTAGGTATACTGCACTTACATATGTACTCGTATATAGTTATCGTACGAAATTGCCAAAAATAATGAATAATCTGCAAACTGCTTAACTTGTGTACTATACGACTGTAAATATTTCTTAAAATTTTAAAGAGCAGTGCAAGTATAGCTTCTGCAGAAATAAACAAAAAACAATTAGAAATGAATAAATAACACAATAATGAAAAATGAAACAATAAAATGAAAATTAAACGAAAGTTTCATTTTGTTGTTTTCCGGCATAAAACCAAAATAAACGAATGTGAAAATATTGTGTTCCAAAAAGAACAAAACAACCAGCATTAAAAAAACACACACAAATACTCTTTTTTATTTTTTTTTTTGGACTGGCACTTAGGGTATGACCCCTACACATGCGATGCATTGTGTTGGAACTAGGAAATTAGGTTATGGGAAGGAGGATAGAGGGAGTAGTCTTTATTGACATTTCATTTAAATTTTCCCAAGCTAAAAGTGACAGGAAACACCTCTGCGGTTAGTTTATTCCACATACGTGCCGTTCGGTAATGCGTAGTGCTAGTCGCTAATATTTGTGAAAAATTATTTGACATTAGGGTACTCATACGTACGATTTCGGTCAAGAATGCACGCAATGGGTTTATTAAATATGTAAAATATTTTATAGCAGCTTGGGAATAGATTTTATATTCGTGTGTAATTATATCACATTTGGCACCGGCTAATGTATTCTCATAAATCAGAAATGACTCGGATATTATATTCTCATTTACACTGGTCAAATTACCTGATAGATTTATTTTTTAACTTCTGAAATGCTATAGGGTGGCTCAAAAGGAGCGGAGGTGCTTGAATTCCTAATAACTTATTTATTATGTATATATATATTTTTTTTGTTTTCAGTATTTTGTAAAGAAGACTTGGGGAATTAGAATAGAACAGTACAGAATTGAAGAACGTGCTAAAATATTTTATCTATATTTCAGAAGAAAATTGTAAAAAAGAAGATTGTATTCGTAATTTAATTAAACCATTTCCAATGGAATTGGTTCGTTAATATGAAAAAAGGAAAATAAGGAAAATCCAAGAGTAGTTCAACAGTGAGAATTACATCCACTTAAGTGTATCGTTTGCTGCGGTGTTTCGTCGGAAAGGATAATTGCCCAATATTTTTTTGAAAATAAACACGGTTTCGCCGTTTCCATCACTGGTGCTAGATATCGAACAATGTTGGAAAGTTTTTTTAATACAGCCGTGAAAAACCATCCGGAGTATGGTTCAGCGCATTCTGTGAGGGACACAATGGCTCTTTGAACTAAACCCCTACGGTAATTTACTTCTAGTATAAACACCCATACATATTGTATTATATGATCTTTATACTGGTAAAAAAAATTAAAGGCAAAACTTAGAGTGTTTTCACACAAAAGTTAAAACCTGTTTTTAACGTTAAGACCACACACAGTTGAAACTGGGGTGCCACTATAAGTTTAATTAAATGAAATTTTAACGCACAGTTTGTGCAATAATATTTAATTTATTTTCTCCTCCCACTATTCGATGAAAGCATTTGCATTATGCTCTACACAATATCGTCTTTTTCTTTTGCACTTTTTTATTTTTGTTGCTGCTACGGTCATTATTTTAAATTATTGTGTAACTTTATTTACCAAATTTTCCTTTGGTTATTTTTATTTCATTGAGCGCCACTTAAATTGCCAGCTGTTTTCAATTTTCTTGACTTAGTAGCACTGCCTTTAGTACATGAAACTCAAGTTTGTATTTCATTAAATCAACTTAAAACCAATTCAAAAAAGGTTTTAAGAAAATATTTTTATATGGTAAAACCAGGTTTTCAATAGTTGGTTTTAACATAAAACAAACACTATTAAAGTTTTAATAGCAATATTTTATTAATTTATTCCTCATCTGGCTGGCGTGTCTAATCTGAGATGGAAAAATATTATGAGTTCAGACTAAGCATTTCGAAACAAATCTAAAATGTCAATATCTCGTTTCACGGTGTTTGATCCTCTGAAACGGTTCGACTGATTTTAATTAATTTTTTTTTAATAAATATCCAAAACAGAACCAAGAAAAAGCGGCAATATACGCCTCTCGTAAACTATCTGCCGATTGTGATGAAATTTAAAACAACGATAAATCTGACTACAGACAGACACATGGATTGATATGTTATTTAATTTTTCAATTATTTTAAAAATAGAACCAAGATGCATGTTAACTATTTAATTGATTGTGATGAAACCATGGGGAAAATGCAGAACATCGCCTATTGGTCAAATAGTTCTTATATAAAATTCACTTAAAAAAGTTTCTTAAAATTCACAAAGATTTATTTTTATAAAACCAAATAAATATTTTTTTTTAAGAACATGAATGTTTGTTTTGCATTTTTCAGTCTTCAGTGAGAACTTTTTCTCTTTCTTTTGCAATAGTCACAAATTTATGGAGAAACTTTTGGAATGGCAATTGTGGTATGTTCCACATCGCCGTGGCTGCTTTTTCATGTTTCAAATAAATTTTATTTCATTGAATTTTATCATATAAATCACGAAAAAAGAAGGCAATACAATTGAAATATAAAAAATATTTATCTAGATTTTTGTTTATCTGGCAGTAACAAAGTTTTGTTGAAACTTCTACGCTCTCGCACTGAATATTTATTAAGCACACGACTATATCGTTCGTGGATGGCACAGTGTTGATACAAATTATTTGAAAGTGTGCCGTATGTATGCTCAAAGTTTTATCTTCTTTTTTCAACAATAAATTTATGATTATGTATCTAGTGTTGACAACTTTATCATCATTTGTAAATAAACAGCATAATTTGTTTGTTAAGCATTTTCTATTTGTTTTTGTTTGTTTGTTTCTACCAGAAGGTGACAATCAACATATTTAACGACAATGTTAATGTATGTGTAGTACAGGAGCCGCATTTAGTTAAAAGATTTATGCAAAAAGTTTTATTTTTACTTGAATATTTTTTTTTTAAATATGAAATATTTGTTTAATATTTTATCAACTCACATATAACATTGAGCACTAAAGAGTCTTCTAAAGCTGAGTTTTGAAGTCGAGGATTCGATCCCTCACATTTTAATAGAGTACCATCATCTTCAGGCTGCGGATTAAATGTGAGTGTAGATAAAACTTGTCCATTTGTTTGAGTTGTAGATAACTGAAAGTAAAAATTAACAATATTTTATTTGCTTTTTAAAAAATTGAGAATGTAAACCGGGAATGATGTCATGGTTGTCTGTAAAGTGTCTGTAATTAACGCATTTTGTCGATGACCCTGTGTGACAAAGTGCATACTTGGTTTTTTAGTTCCTCATCTTTTGTCGTTTCTTAAGGATGCTTATTTTAATTTTTTTCCTATTAAGAGAAAATTGTTGTTAAACAATATTGCTATCAAAATAAAGAATAGAATCTTGCAAAAATATTTACTTTACGTCCGCTGTACAAAACTATAAATAAAATGTCGTTTGAAAAAAATAACCAATATTCTAGAAAGTTGCCACAAAGAATCAGTACAACTGAAGTAACTCATTACGAAAAATTTAAATTTATTGTGCCTCCGTAGGTCTAGTGCATGAGCATTACTCTTATCAATATGGAGGTGCGGATTCGATTCCCGCCTAGACCGTGAGTGTTTCTACATTCAGACTATAGGAGGTTGTATTAAAAAAAAAGAAAAAAATTCACATTCTGACATTTATTATGTTGTTGTTTGCATATTTTGGCACATTTCTGTTCGTTTTAGTCTGCGTCTTATTAAATATTAACAAATACCAGAAGTTAAATTAAGAAAAAATATTTTTAATAAACATACCCCCTGTTCTGTAAACCGAGTCAATTTAAAAACGAGTGATTTCTCAAAACCGAATAAATGCTAATTTGGTGTTCTAAAAATCACACGATTTCCAACATTCGAACTTGCTTTCGAATAAGATTTTTTAAACGTCAAGGCGGTCAGTACAGCTACTGAAAATTTGTTTAAAATAATGTTTATTCTTATTTAAAAGTATTTTTTTTATCAATATATCTAAAGAATTTAGTGAAAATGTGGTTTTATTCATCCATCTCAAAAAAAAAAAAATGGAGAAATATTGGGGTGTTTTTTAAATAGATTATTTTGTATTAAAATCTATTACAGATTATATAAGTTGACTTAATTTAATAAACGAAAGACTAAAAATTGGTAATTTTTTTTTTGTTTCATCAGTTATTTATTAGGAAGTACATTCGATTTAATTTCGACTGGACTTATCTACTCGATTTTAAACCGAGTAAAATTTTGCGAATTCGGTTTACAGAACATACCCGATAATTAAACAATGATAAAATAATAATTTGTTTGTACCAAAAAAAAGGTAATACCCGATACGCACTAAAACATATTTTGACGAATCTAATTAAAAAATATATAAAATATAACCATCAGATCGATTAAAACATAAAACAAGGGGTAAGTTCAATAGTTGCTCTGCGTCAATAGTGAATCAGTACAATTTTACAACAAAATCATTTATAATTGTAAACCTTCAAGTTCTGGCTTCACTTACCGTGCCTCTTTTAAAGGGCCGATTATTTTGCGTCCACTTTATTTCCGTATCCGGTACAGAACCTTGGACTATACAAGTCAGATTATAAAGCGTACCTGTTGAAAAAACCTTTTGCTTGTTTGTCAAATTCACAGATGTCGGTTTGACTGAAAGCAGAAAAAAAGAAAACCTTCAGCAACGTTATTATAAATTCTTCAGGCAGAATGTTATGTTTGAAAATTAATCAACAAATAAGCTTATCGTTGATCTTAACTACAATATTCATTTAAAATTCATTACAAACTTAAACTAAAAGAACAGAAAAAAATCTCATACATAGAGAAATATAAGCAACGAAGGGTGAAATAATAAAATGGGCAATACATTAACAAAGTTGTTGGATAAATGTTATGACCCAAGAAACACGCAACAGAAAACCGATGCATTGACACGCAATAATTGCAACTATTACTAGCTGAATTCATAAAATAGTTACCAGAAAGTAGTAGTGAAAATATCATTTGGTTCCTACACTGAAACAAACTCATCATTAATATAATGAAACGGTTTCATTAATTGTTCTTCATTACAATAATGAAAGGCTGCATTAATCAAATGAATAATGACATTAGATACATGGAATTTTGTAATCTCTGCTCTTCATAAATTTCGTATGGTTCATTATATCAATGAGTATATTTGCATATCCTAAACGAGTTTAATTTTTCTTTTTATCTTGGACCAGCAGTCAAAAGATGACCCCTACACATGCAATGCATTGTGCTTGAACTAGAGGAAAGGGATAGTAGGAGAAATGACTGGAGGTGAAGCTTCACTATTTTACAACTCTGCTTTTGCACGGTATTTGATTATAGCAGTGTGGATGCGCCTCTGTTGGCAAGGCGACTTAATCAATTTTGAAGCTTCTGATAAAATAAAAGTAAGCTGCATGATTTTTTTGCTAAAGCTATAATAAATGAGCAGTTATTTCGGTGAAAAAAGTTTTATATTTGTCATTTTTTCATCTTTTAAAAATAAAAATTTAAGTGTCATTAATGCAATAAAAGTATTTCATAAATATAATGAAAACTTCTAACGAGTGTATGTATGTTTACAGTATCTTTAAAATAGATTATAATAACATTTCGCGTTTAAATTTTCTGTTTATATATGCGGGTATTCTCAAAGAGTTTTTGAAAGTTTTTATATAAACATGTGATATTATTTAACTTTTTTAAGCAAATTTTGCTGGAGGTCTACTGATGAGTTGGTCTAATCACACACGAAATGTATCTCATATAACGATACAACAAACATACATACATATATAAGTTAATTTACTATTTTAAATGAAGAATAACGTCAGATCAGTGAAACATTTAGATTTTGTATATGAAAATGTTTCATTAAACTAAAGAGATAGTTTAATTATATTTACGAAACACGCCGCTAAATGATGTTTATAAATATAATAAAACATGTTTTATTCATCCAACGAATAATATGTTTGAGTAAATTTTATTGACAAAATTCTTTATATTGATGTAGTAGTTCATTGTATGAAGTGCGGGTTTTTTTCAGTGTAACTAAAAGTAAGTATATTTAATATATTTTTTGTTCAAATTAATTACGCCTGTTTGCAACTTCAGGTTATAGACTAGTCATATTTTTTTTTTACTTCGAATTACTACTTACGCAACATGTCAATTCGTATACTACGTTCCACTGGTGGCACTAATTTTGTATTCGTTGCCTGACAACGGTAGGTATTGTTTAAAGCAGAACGCGTTATATGCGGCACTTCTAAACGATTAACCGTCACATGACGTCCCATTGAAACACCGTTGCCGGATTGTAGCTGTTGCGTGCCATTGATCCATGTCACTACGGGTTCAGGTCGACCTGTTATTAAATTAAGAAATTAAAAATAGGCATTAATTTATGGTGAAAGTTTGTAAACGATAAAGTTGAAGGCTTAAAGATTTTATTTTTTTTTTAATTTCTAAAAAATATTTCAAATCTTAAGGCTGTTTTTATGATTTGTTAAACACATTTCATTTACCATTGAGCTACTTTCATTAATATTAGTTAGAATAACTCATGTATGTGTAAACATTATTTACGTTAGCTTACCATCAACATGAAAACAACATAAATATAAATTAATGTTACTTCTGATATTTCATTACTTCTTCCAATAAATTTTCCTAATGTGGAACATATTTGACGACAGTATAACTTAATGAAAAAACATTACAATTTAATATTTCGAATGAAACTTTGAAATTCTGCCGTATTTACTTTGTGTGGAAATTTCATTCCACGAATTTTTCAAAGTTAATTTAAAACCATATTTTTAAACAGTATACGTATAAGTAATATAAATTGAAATATGAACTCGCACATATATCAATCATACGCCCACATAATCTGAGCTAGAAAATGAAACAGGTGTGCATAGTAGATGCAATTTCAAAAGACGACGGCATCAAATATTTTCTTTATTACTTTTAAAGAGAACCTATTTATTAGGGAATATATAGGGTTCGCCAAAAATATGACTCTATCCTGTTATAAAATAAAATAAAAATAGCTCACGAAAAAAACATACATATATACAGAAATGGAGATACATATCTTATATCCCAGACAAAAAAGTTAACATTTTAGAAGCAGTATTTACTTTTTATACCTTATGAATGTGATTTCCAGTATAAAAATAGAAATAATGTACAGTAAAAAATACATATTTTTTGGTTCTTTAACAACAAAAAAAATATTGTGGTGTTCACTACATTCCCTGACTTTAGTGGATACTAATAAAGACACCTGTAAGGCAATGATCAATTTTACGAAGAACATAATGAACCGATGGATCGAATTCGAGTTAATGCTTTTAGATACCATGATTTCACCACATATGCTCTGTGCTGAAAAAAGTATTGAAAAGGGAATACACAGTGAAATATTGGAAAGAAATCTCCTGCCATACGTAAACAGCTTTATAAGTGAATGTATTCCCTTATAAAGATACTTACTGCGATGCAGTAGTTGTTATTGGGATAGTTTAGCATATTTTTTTAACAATTTTATTGCAAAGAATAGTGGCCTGAGTCTAAAGTTTTGCATACACATAACACAGGTGAACAAAATCAAAGTTTTTTTGTGTGGTCTAAGGTTTCATAGTCAATATGAATACATTTGTTACTCCGATTTAAAGCCTATAAATTACTTTTTTGGATTCACTCTGGTTCTCGAGATTTACCGTTATACAGAAAAAAACGGAGGCTGCACCACGTAATTTGCAATAACTTGTGAACTGGTTCTTCGATAAAACTAAGAAAAATACGGAACGATCGAGAATGAAATAGCCTTTAAATTATGGGAACGACCTCATACGACTGTTCTTAATTTTTGGCCTAGAGAAGGAAGAGATTGAATATATTGAAATATCTTTTAAATAGCTTGGAAAATGTAACTGATCTATTGAATATCACACTGAGTAAATAAGTTTTTTACTTTAATTTAACCGTAGAATACATAACCAAAAAATACCACACAAACGCATAACCAGGGTACCCGTGTACCCCTTTTGTAATATTTAATCATTTTCAGTTGCACAGAAAAAAGTATTTAGTTTTCTTTTGTTAACCCCGAATAATTTGAATATAAGAGAAGTAAGTGAATAATATAATATTTTTATTAGCTTATTAGCAATTATTAATAATTAGAAGGAAAAAGGAGAAAATAAATTTATTATTTTCATATTTTACCGAATTATATATTTACAGAAATTGAAAATAAATTTAATTTGTTATTTGTAATACATACAAAATAACGATTTTCGCACACGCGAGTGGAAAGCCTGAAATTATAGAATTTTATAATAAGACCAAAGGTGGCGCAGACGTCATGGACTAGTTTTACTCAGAATACACTACAAAGCGAGCAACAAAACGATGGCCACTGTCATTCTTTTTCAAGAGCTACATAAACCGACCTATAGAGACAACTTGTAAAAGCGGCCCATCTATGTCTATTTCTGTAGGACGATCAAGGAAGCCAGTAACTGGATCTTGGTATTTATGCTACATGTAGGATACAAAACGTAGAAGAAAAACACGTAAAGCATGCAGCATTTGCAACAAACCAATATGCCTGGAGCACTCTATCACAAATTGCATCTGTATTCATTGCGACCAGAATAATTAATACAATTTTTTTTTTATATTTTCTATTTTTTATGTTCATGCTTTTCATTACATTTTGAACTTTTGTTTATTTCCCAAGTTTTGTATTCATGCTTTTCATTATATAAATAAATTCCGAATAAAATGTCTAAACACCCTCTTATTCGTTCATTTATTCATATAAAATCTATTGGGTACACGGGTACCACGGTTATGTGTTTACGTAGGTGTCGTCTTTGAAAGCTTATAACTTTGGAACCACTGAACCGAATTTTACAAATGGTCACCAAACCGACGCAAAGTTGTTTTATTTTCCTAGATCCGAAGTTTCAATAATCCATTGTATTTATTTTTGCAGTTACAAACGTTCAAAGTCGCTAGTGGACACACGGGTACCCGGTTATGCATTCTAGGGCTAAATTATAATATTTTCCAAGCTTAAGGTCAGTAAAGTTCTTCTAATTTTTATTTGTCCAATATTTCGCCACTTCTTTGTGTAACTTCGTCAGGAAATTGTTTCCTGTTCAAAAGTATTATTCACAATAATAAGTAAAAGAAAAATTATTTTGTCAAAACTATTTTATAAAACTCAAAATAATAATATTTCTAGTCGTATTCATGAAATTGACACTGGATATTAAAGTTTTAATTTAGCATTAGAATGTTGTTTTCGAAACAAATTCGAAATAGTTTTTTTTCTATCTAGGGCGAGCACTAAGGACAAGACCCTTACACATGCGAAGCATTGTGCTGGAACTATAGGAAAGGGAGAAATGATAGGAGATGAAGCTTCACTATCGTACAACACTGCTTTTTTGCACGTTATTTGGTTTTACAGCAGTGTTGTAGCATCTCTAATGTCAAGCTTCGTTTTTAGTAGCCCAAGAAAATTTTTCATTTTGTAGTCAACGTGCAGACTACTTCGACCATCGCCACACTCAGGTGCTATGAATATGGTAAGAAAATATATAAATAATTACAAAATTTTTAACATAGATCTATATATGTATAAACGTGTGTAAAATAAATGCAGCATATATATGTCAATTTGAGAAAAGTTTAAATTAAAAATTAATTTTGTACTGTACCAAATTTCCCAGAATTGATCAATAGAAAAACTTTTAAACTATAATACTAAAGCAGAAATATTACAGAAGACTCAAATGAATCAAGTAAGATTTTGCAAAAGAAACAAAATACAATTAAAAAGCTGATTAAGATGAAACGGAAATATATTTCCAATATTAAGGCAAAAATTTCTTTGCCAAAATCTTAATAATTAATTGAATTATAAAGAAAAGTAAAGAATATATATATATATTTAGAAAATAATATATCGAATGATGTATGCCTCATTAACCTAAAGCCAAATTTATAAAATACAATATTTTACCAAATTGTAATTTTATTGTTTTGCAAAAATTTGTTGTTAAATATATATATTTATTCATAAAATTGACTAAAATACTTCCTGTTATAAGGGACAGTTGACTAAAATACGTACATACAAATTAAATTGCTCCTTCTAGTATGAAAACACACATATACTAATACAAAAATATCAATTACTTAATACTGTGATTTTTCTTTTCCTTATTATTTCACAATAAATCTTAATTTACACATTTCTACGTAGTTGAAATACAATAAAAATAATCCAATGAAAAACTAAGTAACTTGCAGAGCGTGAACAAAAAAAACCAATACAAAGAGCAATTGAACAATGACAAAGCAGTGCAAGGAGCTCGACTTAATCTTGATTTAATAGCAGTTCCATTTGAAAATCACTAAATTAAAGTGCAATTAAGCAATATAAATTGCTAAAAAATATATTGGTATGTTATAAATTCACTTTTAGTCAACAGTTCTCAGGATTGTGTATTAACCCTGTATGGTTACTCTTTATTTTAGTGCACTAAGGATACTTTTTGTTGAATGGAGGAATAATTAAAAATAAACTTCTTTCGAAACGCTTTTTAGATTAAAAAATTTACAAAAAAAATAGTTTAGTTATGAATTTTATTAAAAAAAGAAGAAAAAATTTAAATATAAAAATAAAAATTCTTTTTCGATACTTTTTTTTATTTTATTTATTTTTAATTTTTAAAACAACAAAAACTTTCGGCATCAACTAATATTCTTGATGAAAAGCAAATGAGCTTCATTGATTTGATGATTAGTAACTAACCAAGGTTAATAAAGGCTGGATAGCAGCAGTCAGTCGCGGTTATTTTTATATAATTTTTATCACCAGAAGCTGGAAAAAAACATGCTCTTATTTTCTTATTAAAAGTGGTTTACATGTTGATGCATGACATATCTGTAGTAAAAAAAACAGCAGACATCAACCGGTTATGAACCAATTTTGCTTCCATATCATGGCTATGGCTTCGGAAATAGTTTTCTGAAGTATACACTCAAAAAAAATTAACATTTAACTGAATAAATTATTTACGAAGATTTCGCTACAGTTAAAAATTAAAGAAAATTCAGTTATTTTATCAAGATTTGTGATTTTCAACATTTTGTGTATATTGTTTAAAAAACAACCCACAATATTTGATGAATTTCTGTTCAGTTAATATTTGCATTTCTTTATATTTACTGAATACAAAATATATATGCAGTTATTCAGAATGATTTAAGTTAAGTTAAGTTTCATTTAATTTGTACTTAGTATATTTTCCTTTATGGAAAATTTCGAAAATATCTAAAGAAATTTTAAAAATTTAAAATTACAAATGAATGAATGAAACTTTTTTAACTTTGAAGGAATATTAAAAATTAAAGGAAGATATGGTCTGCGGGTTTTTTCTGTTTTCGTAAATTTGTACTGTTTCCGGAGAGATGCCTCCGTAGTCAAAGTGCATGAGCATTAGTCTTATCAATATGGAGGTGCGGGTTCAATTAACGCCTAGCCGAGCTATAAGATCTCCGTAGAGTTTGTGTTCTTTAAACAAAAATGACTAAAAAATAAAAAAATGTTTACCACAACTTAAAAAAAAAAAGTTATTTAAAAGATGGTTATTTTCGTGATTATTGCTAAAATTTCCATATTTTTAATTAATTTGTAACAAAATAAACTCAAGAGTATAGTGAAATATAAATCCAAATAAATTCTTTTTAATTAGAAACGATTCAGGATAAATTAAAAAAAATAAATATAAAATTTGTGTTTGCCAGTGTTTACGAAAAGAGGGCGCTAAATTCACAAATGACGTCGCTTTTGCATTATTGAACAGTAATTTTTTATTTATTATTTAATTTGTTTTGCTTTTGGTTTGTGGTACGTCACAGACATTATTTCGGTGACAGCCGTTGTATGTAGTAAGATATTCATATTTATTTGAACTACAATTTTTTCAAAGAAATTAATCAAAATTTTCGTTGTGTGTAAGTTCATAGTTAATTTATCACAATAATAAAAAAAAATACTTTTAATTCTTTATATAAAGGAAAGAGAATAATTAATCTCCAACATCAGTTGAGTAGAACACGTACATTTATATTTGCTATGCCACTACACATGTCATCAGTACTCTTTGTATCAAGAGGGAGGTCGTTGTAAAGTCATTAATATCATCTGTTTAGCCCGACAGAGTTGAAGAAAAGGTATACCAAAAAAAAACCTATTATAATCCACATATTTTATTAACAAAGGCTCAAAGATTTTTTCTTTCTGTTTTAGAAAAGGTCACAATCTATATATTCCCAAAAACAAGAAGCTCTGCTTTTGAAACGGGTGAGAACGAAATTAGCTTTTTACAACTTTATATCTTTCTTTATTCAAACTTTTCGTTGATTAGCCCTCTTTTGGATGGCAATGAAAACCCAGAAAATAGATAAATAGAAAATGTTAAATTTCGCGAATTTAAAATATATCGCAAAAAAATTATATATTTCTACTCGTATGTGAATAAGTGATATTTACATTCAATCTATCTATGTAAATCTTTTAATGAATTGTGTATTTCTTTAAAACATATACATGTACGAGTATACTCGTGTATTTAAGTATGTATATATTCTTATTCATTTCAGGAAGAATTTCTGACTTCTTGAAGGATATTTTGGTGTTAATCTACTTAAACTGTCACTTCTTTATCTGGCTCTGATGATTCTTCTTTTGTTGCGTGTTCATCTTCAAATTATACAAAAGTAAATTATAAAAGTAATTATACAAAAGTAAAATTAAATAAGAATATTATAATGTTATCTAATTAAAGCAATTTATTTTTTTCAGATTGCAATATTTTCCTATGCCAAAGATGAAAAGTTGCGAAGGGTCCAATTAATGTAATTAAATTATTATCCTTATCCTTGTCAATATTATTATTTTACATTATCATTTTCGTCATTATCATAATTTAAAATTATGGTAAAAATAAATGAAGGAAACAGAAATTATAAGTGATTTGGTTAGTCAATATAAATTAAAAATAAATAATTTTTACTGTTTAAGAATTAACATTCAAAAATAGTTTAAAAAAGGGTTGATTTAAATGAAAGGTGGGTAGTCCGCTTTTTAGATGAAAATAGCATTGTTTTAAAAAGAATTTTTTTCGAATTTACTTGCATAAATTTTTGAGTGTAAATAAAACTACATAATAAATTATACATTTCCTTCTCTAGAAAGCCAGACTGCAATTGGCTTCCCAAAAAAATATTTGGGTTACTATAAAGTAATTACAAGTGAAACAATAAAGTTGTATGGAGTTTTCAATGTGTAGCAAACACATCCATATACTACTTCAATAAAAAGGGAGTTTATATAAAATAAAGAAGTGATTTTTTTTGTAAATTCAATTCAGTATATGCACATTTTTTTTCTTTTTGTGAAAATACTGTGTGAAATTGTAAAATAAGAAAATATACCACCTGAACACTTTAATTCCTAACGTCAGTTACCGTTAGTCACCCATATACAAAAGAATTAATGTCACACATATATGTACGTACGTACATGCTTAAATGTGAATAGTGTATAACTTTTTAGAAAGTTCATATGTATGGATGTGCATATGAATACGTTTTTATAGCATAAAAATAATTTAAATTGGTATTAATAAACTGAATATTAAAATCACTTTTACAGTTTGTACAATATTTTGTATTGTATAGTATATACTTTGCATATTGCACTAACAGGATAATTATGAATAATTGGTTATGTTTCTCAGAAGCAATGAAATAAGGTTTTTAAGTTTATAAATCATAACTAATTGTATTCTTTAGAGTTTAGACAAGAGAGATATATTTTTTTTTTGCACAATTTTAAAATAACATTTATTTAACATTAACATTTGCTTGGAGAAAATAATGATCTGCAAATAAGTAAACAAAATCTAAATTCAACATAATTTAGAGGAAATTGCAGTTAAATTGGTGATTACTCGCGCTCTGCCTTGTCGTAACATGAAGGTAATTGATTTTACAACCTGAACATCATCCCCTTCAGAATGAAAGTCTTTCTGATGTGTAGTTATGGTAGAACAAAAAGCGCCTTCATCAGTTATATAAAAAATCAAATTGTTTAGATTGAAAATGATGCCTCAACATACGCAGAACTCAGCTTTACAAACTAAAAAAAGAGGAAAAAATGAGCCGTATTATTTTGCCCTGACCTCGGCACCTGTCTCTTCCCTACACGATCCCTCTTTAGCTAGTTCCGGTGCAATATGCTGCATACGTAGCACTGAACACTGGCCCGAAGAAAAAAAAAAATTTTAACACCTGCAGAAAAGCGAATCCAGCAACATTTGCGGCAAACTTGAACATTTTGTCTTTTATATATTTTAGTAATATATATGTATGTAAGGAGGATAATTAATCTGTTAAAATAATTAAAAAAAGCACCAGAATATGTGACTGTTTCGAATGCGATAACTGCTGCAGCATGTACACAACTGGTTTTTATTGACCATATCATAAAGGTATATCAACAAAATAAAGAAGTGAAAAGAATTTGAAAAAGTATCAAGGGTATTTTCTATTGCGAAAAAGGGCAAACTTCTTCTCTGTCGCCCTGAATTACAGATGTTTTTGAAAAGTTAATTATTTTTTTCAAAATATTTTTGTCGTGGATAAACTGAAAGACATATGAATACTTTGAGTATATATCATATTATTGTACTAATAATGTTTCTTCAGTTATTATATTGTAATAAAAATTTCTCTTCAAGTTATTTAAACATAATTTATATTTTTGAACCCTACTATTTGTTTTCAGAATTAAGTTTTGAAGAAAACCAAAGTTTGTATGTGTTTTAAATTTAAAGCAAGATTTCAATTCCTATCGCATAAATTTATTTTCGAAATATTTAACCCTTAATATATTAAAACGGATACAGCCTCGTATAAATATAATTTGTTATACACAATACTTCAATTAAACAAAAAATAGAACAAAAGAAACACAAATATGTGTGCACAGTTAATAATTAAAACAATACCAATAAATGCCAAGGAAAACTGTAAATTACAGATGGTAAATTTAGAACTTCATTATGGGATAAAATAACGGGGAACTATTTCTCGTATTCTATTAATAATATATAAATATAGTAATTTACATCTACTGATACCCATAACCAGTGGACAAAACACCCAGAACGCTGAAAATTAAGGTGTAGCAGCCTTCGAAAACATCATGTGGTTCCGTTTTGCTAGTGTTATATGAATTTCTATTCTTAATTTCATCATCTCTTTTTTTTAGATACTGAAATTGTGTGTTACCTACGTTTCGAAAAGGAAGAGTGTAGAGAAGAAAGTGTTGGTGGTGTAATATAACAGTGCTTAATTTTAAATGGTGCGTATTTTGATACCTTCTAAAACAATCAAAGTTAATTTAATAGAAAAAGAGTTGTAATATTTCTGGTGTTATTGGGACGCAATTTTTTCATTTCTTACTTCGATAAAGTGTGATGTACATTAGAGTAGTACAGCAGAAAAAAATTTGACAACTGGTTCGAAGTAATGCTCTGTTGACTATAGAGTCAATACTTAACCTACTCTTTCAAAAGCATTTATTCTTATCTAACAGATCAGTATTTTGATCAGCTTCTAATGCATCACGTATTTAAATAACAAAATTAAGAATTAATTTAGAGTACTTTCTTTGAAAGCTAAAAAAAAAGCAAAACAACTAAAATATTAAATATCTCAACAAATGTTGGTATTCAAATACATTGTACAATGTTCATACATATAGAAAATATAGGAAGAAAAAATACTAATAAAATTATACAAAAAATAAAATATTCATATTAATTCCATGTGTTGCAATAAAATTTTAAAGCTTATTATGCACAGACACCGCTGTTTTGTGCTGTGTATATTAAGTACGACACAACAAATTCCCTGAAATGTTGTCAGAAAAATTATGATTTATTGTACCCAGTATACTTCACAACACACAGTTACACCACTAACGTTTGCTGTTCGCTTTAAGATGTCGGCATGATGGTGATATTTTGTAGCAGCAGGTCTTCGTGAAGCATAAGTTTATAGCCAGAAAAATCATACGAATATAATAACATCGTAGTGGCTGTTGTTTGCCAAGTATTGCAGTTATTTCTTTCAATATTTTATATTGTAACAACGTTTTCCGTCTTTCCAGCCATTTAAACACCAGCTAACAAACTTTTAAGTATACACTGCAATGTTTATATGTATTTATAAGTAGGAGCAAGTGTGGCTTCTTATGTATGACTCTTTGTTTACGAAGAATATCTTCAGAGACCTTTTTAAAAGATTTACTACACCACATACGTCTGCAGGTCAAAATCAGTATAAAGGAAACAACTGAAGAAAAAAGTATGTGTATGTATGTATGTATGTATGTTAAACGGTTTCTGTGGTTTTAAACGCGCCCCATTCTATCTTTATGGTTTTCATTTAAATAGAATCTTAAATTTAATATGAAAAGGCATTAAAACAGTGGGAGGTAGTGATAAAATAGAGAAAATATTGTGCCGTTTTTACAACAACTTTCTTAAACTCTAAAAAGAAAGTAATAAATTATTTTCATTATATGGCTGCTGCAACTATATATTTGAAAAATTCTAATAGACATATACCACCAAAGCGTGCTTCGTAATTCCGTAAACACATTCCAGTTAAAAACCGAAAGTCATATATGAATGCTTCATTTGCCAAATTGATTAACTCCACTGGGGAATCTAATTGTAATTCAACGCCTAGCACTATTTGTGTGTCCAGAAGCACAACAATATCTGTTGAGCGCAAAACAATCGCAAAGAACAAATTCAGAGCTCTCAGTCTCACTTTAAAAAAATCTGCAGACATTGGTCCAAGTTTTTTCAAGTGGCCACAATGGACTGTAAAATACCCCGTCAAAAGGCTTAAGTCTGCAGTATTCAGCGAAGGCATCTATATTTTGCGCCGGCCCTATTATGCGAGTGAGCATCGAATCGACTTTCCTTCCAATTTCTTAAAATTTTATTTTTATGGGGTTTTCAAATTCTACAAATTGACTCGGGCCCAGTTTTGCCATATAGTCCACCATTTCACTACCCTCTTAACACTTATATCCAGAAACCCAGCCCAATGTAACTGCGTTAAAGTCATGAATAAGAATAAGACATTTCTAAACTAATATAACTTTTACATGATACAATAATTTTGTAACACTTTATAGCACAATAAATTCACTTTTAAATTGTTTCTAAAATTTTTTTGCATGGAGTTAATCTATTTGGCAAGTGATGCTCCCATATACGAGTATATTGGATGACTTATTCATCTATTGAATAATGTTATGCATAAAGTACCGCGGTGCTCCTCTTCTATTTAATATATATCTACCCTATTTCTAAGAAAACATTTACTAAGACTTGTTAATCATTATGTGAATAGTAAGGTACCCGGACCCGGGTATATTTAGTGTTTTAGACTTAATTCTTTTTATAAAAGTTGATAATTCACATACTTGAAACTTCTTGAGAACTCCTAACTTTTAGTAAAATTTTAAATACTCGTAAATACCGACGTTGAGATAAATCAAATATTTTAAATAGTCATGGCAGACCAATTTACTTCCAGCATCCTTAACAGTATGGAAAGATACCCGGGTACCTTCATACAATTCATATAAAAAAAAGATCATTACAAATATATTTTTAGTGCAATGTTACTCGTAACAAAATAAACGAAAGTCGATATGAAAATGCCAGCCTGGTGAAAGAGCAATAAACAAAGTAAAACTAATTTTACCTCTATGTGAATGGCAAAAATATAAAAACACCTTCCAGAGCATGGCAAGTTACCCGGCTACCTATAAAGAAAAACTATTGGAGACCAAAATACCGATAACAATTGGTTTAAATTTTACTTCAAGTACTCGTATATTTTTTTTGTAAATCTCACATTTATTTTACATGTTTCTATGCAGACTTTAGTGCTAAAAAAATGTTGGCTTGAAACACTTTATTCATATCAGTACCCGGGTGCCGGAGAAAATACAAATTTTTCATATTGAATTAGTGAAAAAATTAACCGTTTTGAAAAATAAAGTTAATAATTTTGTAACGTGAAATGCGACGTTTAAAGATATTTCTGTTTTAATAGGATTCCTTTTTCCAATAATTTATATTGTTTGTATGTAAAACTTTTTTAGTTAAACAGAAAACGGGGCCTTCCTTTAATCAAATAAACTAATCTGTTTTATGGCACGAGAAAATATTTTTATTTTCTTTAATATCACGCGGTTTTCACTTCTTATTGTAGACAACACTGTGGTAAAAGCTTATAAGAAAAATTACGCAAAAAACAGTTACTTACCACCACGCACTTCACAAGTCAGCACAATATTGTCGCCTTCAAATAGGGGACCCACTGCACCGGCAACATCACGACCTGATGCATCATACACCAAGATTTGATGTGGAGGAACTAAATTGTAGAAATAAAAAAGCATTCAAATTTATACTATGAATTTAAAAAAAAAAGACCAAAATATTTTATCACGAACTTACCAATGACCGTTAAATTTATTCTATGGTTGCGTGTAGGTGAATTCTGGAAGTCAACGCGGCATCTATACACTCCTTCATCGTCCAATTGTATATTATCAACTTGTAATTTGGCAGGTTGTTTGGTTGTTACAAAATATGCACGCGGTCCAAATGAGTTCGTATCTGACCAGTACAGAGCCTTTTCGAAAGGTCTCCCCCGTACATCGAAACTACAAAAAAAAAATCAAATAGAGCAAAATAAAAGAATTATAAAAAAATTTTAATGCGCTTGCAGAATTTAATTATAATTC
Source organism: Dexiosoma caninum (assembly GCA_963924685.1). Classification (NCBI taxonomy): domain Eukaryota; kingdom Metazoa; phylum Arthropoda; class Insecta; order Diptera; family Tachinidae; genus Dexiosoma; species Dexiosoma caninum. Next base: position 93,616,641 of record OZ004725.1, read on the forward strand.
TTAATTATGTATAATTTTTTTTTAATTCTGTTTTTCAGCATTTTATTTGTTTATTTATTCATTTTTTTTTTTTTTTGGTTTCATAGACCACAATTTAAATTTGCTGTCAAACAACTTGTTCAGGTTTTTTATTCTTTCATTTTTACTTGTTTATGTGAAAAAAATTACATTTTTATTGTCGTTTTACATACATCATTTACATCCTGCGTATGACTGTGAGCATATGGGCGTTTGTATGTGTACGTGAATGTGTGTTTTAAACTGTTACAGTTCACTTGACTGACAAGTGAAAAGTGAATTAAATAATTTAATTTTTTTATATAAAAAAGAGTTGAAATATTCTGTAATTCTTTGCACTCTATACTTATTGAGGAAGTATTTACATATCAGAGAACTGCAACGATTATAGCCGACCATATGCTTAAAGTTATTATGGTTCTTTTTTAACGACAAAGAATGAGTGTAAGCGCAATCGTTAGCTTCAAATATTCAGTTTTAAATTGTTTTTTAAGATTATTTCTTTAATATACCCGTGTTAATATATAAGGAAAGTAAAAAGGCGAGCTGCAAGTGTTTATTATACCCATAAGTTATAGGTTGGAACTGGAACGATATTAAATTTTTTCTCTCGGTGGCATGCCAGCCACCTCGGTGGAAAACCAGGTATCTGGTATATATATTCGGTTTAAATTTTGTACTTCTCATTTTAGTATTGGAAATTTTAATTTTTCACGTACCCGTAGTTTTGAACATAAAAATAGTTACTAAGTTTAAAATATCTACTTCCCCGATATTGTATTTTTTGATTTTTCATTTGCTCTTTCTGAAATTATTTGATGTGCTGTTATTTGATAAAAAAAAAAAACAAGTGTTGGTATGTATGAGTTGTGTGCATTGTATTTATATTTACATTCTGTTGAAAATTTTGTTAAATTATCTCATGCGTAACATTAAGCAGATTTATTTTCAAGTGTGACATGAAAAAATATAACATACATATAGAACTTAATTTCGCATGATCCAGAATGAAATACGCAAGGTTGATGTTAAACAGTAATGCTGTCATGTCATCTGTAACACATTGAATAATTCATCAAAAAACTGTTCTATATTTTTCTTTATTGGCTAGTAATATTAAAATGTCATTTACATGTGATAAAATAAGAATTAAAATTAAAAAAATTAAATAGTTCTTTGTAATAAATGAAGCATGATGAAATAAGATATGTTAATCATCGTACATGGAAGTCGTGCGTGGTGAAATAAATGTACAATAAGTAGGTACATACATATGTATATACATATATTTATTGAATACATTTTTTATGAACAGGTTTTGCATTTCAAACTCAACTCGACTTAAATAATAACCAAACGTTTGCTTCGAAAGTTAAAACTAAAACCAAAAGTCAAATGTGCATGTTTCTTAGTTGCAGATAAATCATGTATTTCACCAGAATCTTTCCAAGCAGTGTCAAGAGACATTGATGGTTAATATTTAATATTTGTCTTACGATAAGGGTATGTAATTTTAGCAATACTTTTTTTCTCAAAATTATCAGAAACGTATGAAAATTTAATTAATAAATTAATCATACGCCATGAATTACAGTTCATGCATTGAAAAATAAATCAAGTACGTGATAGTCATTTCTATTACTTAAAAACAAATATGATTGTTTTTAAAGGAAATTATTAGATCAGTAAAACAAACTGTTTGTTTTAATGTTTTCGAACTTTTAATCCAAAAAGAAGGTCTTCAGCTGATACCAATCCACAATAACTTCGTCGGTATTGTGCAGCAGCAGCGAAGTAAAATAATTGCTACTAGAACACAGCATCAAAATTTAATACTCGTATGTCTCCTTAACATCTGAGACGGAGCTATAAACAAAGAACGTGCAAAAGCAGAGTTGTGAGACAGTGGAGCTTCCACTTTCCTCTACTTCTACTACAATGCACACCATTTTTACGGGTCATCTCTTGAGAGTTGGTTCAAGATAAAAAAACTACTTACACAAACACATTAAAAAACCTTAAAATTAATTTTATAAGAAAAAAGAGATCAAACTTAATAAACATAACAAACTAAGAAAATTAAAAGTATCCGACTGAGTTCCGTTCCAACTGTCATTCGTATGGTTAAAAAATGAAATTTTTGAAAGAACCCAAATTATGTAAAATATAACTTCTCGATTTACAACACAATTTTTCAAAGTGAATTAGTAACTGAATTTCATTTCCATCCAAACACCTTGCAAATCTGATCTAGTATCGGGAAAAGTTGATAATAATAAAGTTTTAAAACAGCTTGAATTGATTTTTTTTTCATTTCCAACAATATAAATATATATGTGTGAGTAAGTTCCTTTGTTCCCTTCGAATGCTGTCTAATTAATTTGAATTTTAATAAAATAAAAGTTTATATGAACAATCAGCACGGTAAATTTTTGAAAGATCCTTTTAATTCAATAAGTTTTCAATGGTGATCTCAGTTGGCAATATTTTTTTGCAACGTTTTGTTCACATAGGAAATATTCAGGTGCGTGCATAATTAGCACATTTGAAATAATCTATTTGCAATCGTTATTACCGCACAAAAATTAGTTTACCAAAGTAGAAGAACATAAAATGTGTACATTTGTCAAAGAGTGTCGTGCGTTTAAAAACTTTACCGCATGAAAAACTGCATGTTACACAATATGCGTTACAGAAACCTTTTCTATCAGCTGGTTTTTATTTACAAAGTCTCTCATGTAGCTATCTCGCAATGTCCTCCAGTGGGTTTGGCAATCAGACTCTAAAATTTTTACATACAAATTTTGTAGTTTTATTAATTTATTTTATTTGCTTATAGAAATCCAAGCTTCGTTCTTTCCTTTCTTTTTATAGTTCTGTCTTCTTTTTTTATACAATACTTTACGTTTTTTAACTTCTTCAGTAAGATTTTCCTCCATTATTATAAAATTTATTTAATATTTTATTTTTATTGTCAGCTGAATAGTTGGCAAAAATACACAACGCGTGAAAAAGTTAAAAGTTATCTGACTATCTGCGGCAGGCGGTTCAAAATGTTTTCTGTGCACGCACACGTGCAGAGTAATGCATATTAGGGACTTTTATCTTAAATGCATATCAACGCAAATATGTACTATGTATTATTTACAAAACACATACATACATATTCAAAAATACTACTATATTTTTTCATTAATTTATGCATTTCTTTAAAAAAAATAACATTCAGAAGCAATCAGCGTACATACTACATACAGAATACGATAAAATTTCTACCAGAATAAAAGACCGACACATTTAAATACTAATTTTTCAACACCCAAAGTGTTGATAATGTTCATGGTGATGGCAAATATGAAGATATCATTTTCTCTAAACTACATTTAGTGGTAGGAAAAAGAATCCAGCTAATTAACCATAAACCACAACATTAATGTTTGTAGGCATTTCTCTACAGACAATTTTTGTTTCCTCTTACAGAAATAAATTTATTCATTTGGTTTTTTTATAAAAAATAAAAAAGTACAAACGTCATCCACCAATAAACTGTGCTATAAAAATAAAATTATGTGTAAAGGAAAGCATAAAAAAAAAACTTAATTGCCGACATTTATCTTCGGTAGAGGAAACGCGAAACAGTATAAAAATAACAGGCAAACAATCTTTAAAACTAGCAAAGAATATCTTGAAAATTAATGCTACATAGAGGTGATACTACTTTCTTAAAAAAAAATTAAGAATACATTTCAGAAAAGACCACAACCGCTTACTGTGAGACATAACAGAGGCGGAAAGCCTCTAATACCGCTGCCAAGCAGACAACCGCAATATAAAACGAAATGAAAATGTTCCTTTTCTTTCTTTTATCATTTACATGCTCATTCTTCTCCTTACTGCGACTACAAGAACTTTGCTTTTTCGTTTTACTTTCTTTATAGTCAGTTTCTAATGCAAAACGCCACAAACCACAAATGACGACATCTGTACAATGTGATAAGAAGAAGATATATTATATAATGCACACAGGATATAAATTGTGTCAGCGACAAAGAAATAAAATCACGCGCAGCGTGAAGATAAAAATAAACTACAAGCCCGCACAGGGTTTTCTTTAGAATAACAAAAAAAAAGAGAAAGAAAGAAATTAAAGAGGTTAAATATAAACGTTAGTAAATGTTGTCAGCTATCACGAAGACTTTTAAAAATAAAACGGCGGCAGAAAACCAGAAATGCAAACAATAAAAGATGGCCAGGACAATGACAGCTTCAACATTTCATACTGAAATTGGAATGTGGAGAGCAGAAATTAAAACACTGTTTCTGTTGGCAAATATTATGATAAAACTCATATTTTTTCAGATTCTCTTTAAGGATTTTTTTGTAAAAGAAAATTTTCATTTTACTGATGTGATTATAAACATATTTTCCATGACGTATTATTTATAGAGCTTGCGGTATTATTTTTGTTTTCAAATGGACGTATGAACTCCCAAATAAAATAAATATTAAGAATTAAATAACTAAATAAGTACAAAGAGGAAATATCACAACTATTTTTTGTGGGTTTTCTTTACTTCTGCTTATGAAAATATAATTTAATGTATAGTTATAATAGTGTGAACAATTTTTAAACAATTTTTTATCTCATATCATTTAGCAGTAGTGGCGATTTGTAAATATTATCGTCTGCTCGAGTTTCAGTATACGACTCAGATTTCTACTATTATTTTATGACAAAATATTGAACATTGCTCGAAAAGTTGTATTATTTTATGTCTTTTTTGTTTGAAGCACAATAACAATTTGTTTAAACTGCATTAAAATATTAAGACATTATGGCAATGCGACTTAATAACAGACATTATGAAACCCCTAATACCAGACAGTTTACACAATACCGCACACCCAACTGAGCAATTAATAACTTAACTGCCGATGGTCAATATATCCAAATAATTATGCCGTTAATGTAAAATAATAAAATAATAATGTCAATGAGCAATCATTATTATTGAAATATCTGAAACAATGGCTAATGCGTTTTTGCGTTTTTCCCCAAACAATTAATAATTACTGGTATACTTTCTAATAAACAAATAGATGGAAATTAAGTTAAGAAATGGAAAAGAAAAGGACTGAAAAATAAAAATTGCAACACATACAAATAAAAACCAAAAGAATTAGTTCACTTATAATTAATTTTGTCCAAAAATTTATTGAAATGAATGTAGAGTTTAAAAATTTTGTACACAAAAAATGTATATAGCAGAAAAGACAACAAAACTTAATTCATTCCATTCATTCATTACAGACCTTTTGACATACTGCGGTCTTTAATAAGAATATGTAACAAAAGAAAAATTAAATAAATTTGATAAAAAAAAGTTCTTACACTAAAGGCAATTTTATGTATTAATTCTAAGGTCTTTTAGGCAATGACCTTCTGAAGTCGTTATTTGTAAGGGAAAGTGGTAAATAAGTATTTGCCTCCATTGACACCAAATTAAAAAAATAATTAGTTAAAATATCAAAGTAGAATTACTGAAGAGCATGTTTATTAGCATCTTATCTCGTTACTTTCCCTTCAAAGCTATTACTGTTTTATATTTTATTCACATTTTCGAGCATTGTCCACACACATAAATTGTGTAAACACTCTCTGGAAATACGGAATAAATGAAAAATATTGAAATAAAATAAGATAAAAACTGTTAAGATGTTTAAGTCTCCAGTCAAATGCTTTTTTTTTTAATACTGCGAGTGGTAGTTGCAGCTTCTCAATAGAGAAGGTCTATTTCGCTGACCTCATTTGCTAACGCTTTTTCATTATATTTTATTTTAATTAATTAAATTAATTAAAGTACGTGCCTGAAGTGTTATTTCTTCTTATGTTTTTTTTTTTTAATGTAAATATTTCTCTTTTTAACATAAAATTCCTTTACATTCAACCACTTCCTCATCTGTATTTATTCTTGTACATATTTCATTCACAACCACTTTATCTTCTTTTCTGTTTTGTGGTAAAAAAATAATTTCTTATTTTTCTTTTATTTATTGGACACTTACGAGTTTGTAATTGCTTTTAAGTGGGGTTAACTTGTTAATCTGCCACAAGAGGCGACATTTTAATTTTACTTTAATATATTTCTCTATTGGAAATAAGACATTCAGAGTCTTGAGCTTGACTTTTCTAATCTACTGTTAATTATATTGAAAGCTAAAGATACATAAGATAACTAAAAATGTACAAATATACTTCAAATCACACAAAACTAATTATAGGCTTGATTATGGCGGCAATTGACGTGGAAAATTATAATGCAATTTATCTAAACAAAAAAAAAACAATACGAGTCATGTGTTGAATTAACAGAAATCAGTGATGATAAATTTTAAATATACGAATTAAGTTTACTACAATTTTATATTGTGAAACCCAAAAATACTGTATTCATTTTCATCAAATAATGTTAAATGAAAATACGTCAAATGCAAAACCACGTAAGTAACATTTTTACTTTTCTATAGGAGGAAGAAAAAACCTTTTGATTTTTTGGATTTTCGTTTATAAAATAGCTAATTTTTTTATAAAAATTTGTGACCATATCTTGTTTTCATTTCATTTATTTATTTATTCAACAGTCTCGTAATAAAAAGCCAAATGTGCCAAAAAAAAAATTATTATACAGATTATTGTTTAAAACCTAAGTTAAAATAGTATAAGTATATATATAAGTATATTATTCAGTTATATATTTATATATAGGTATCATATATAGTATATTAATTTTATTATATATATTTAGATATAAAACAAATATTATATTCTATATTATTAATTTGCACAATATGCGGCAAATTAGTGATGCTTATTAAAAAGCAGTGACCTCCCATACCAACTCCACATACACTTAAACAGTACAAGACTAGAATAGTAAGCTCATAAAAAACCGGGAATATATAAGTCAAGGTAGAAAATGGGCTATAGACAAGGTGATGAAGAGGGGATGAAATTAATAAACAAAGGGGAAGCACGCTAACCCAAGCCAGCCAAATGCCTTAGTAGTTTATCCCTTAAAAGATTATTAGTATGACTAAACAAACGTAATTCTAAATATGATTCTGAAATGTTCGTTTATTATCCAAAAGGATACCTAAACAGTTACGATGCTCAACTCACTCAACCTCATTTTCGCTAAAGAAAATGTGCAGGACAGTAGACCGATGGAATATACCCGGAAACAGCATCGTTTTAGATGCACTAATTGTTAAATAATTACGTGCAGTCCACGTACTGATATTTTGTAGACATGAATTGATATTGGTCTCTAGGGCCCGCCATCAGCAACTATATATGGGGAGCAAACTGACGAACCAACCACATCAACTAGGTCATTTATATAGAGGACCAAGGACAGAGCCACGAGAATCACCAGAATGAAGTGGGAGTACATCCGATACAGCGTGATTGTAATGTCTCAGTTCGGTAAGACATAATGAGCTGCCAGTAAATTAAAGAAGAGTGATAATTACGCGAAAGTTTAGAAATCATCAACTTAAATTTCAATCCAAAGTACCACTCAGGTAATGATTGCCTACTACTAGATGGTAACCCTTCTATAGGAAGAGAATAGTGATAGAGATGACAGGTGATGATGGGATGATACAACAAAACTTCATTATTTTTACAACTCTACTTTGTACAACCATTGTGTTAGAATTTGCCATGGATATACAATTTTCTTTAATTAAAAACTTTTTTTTTATAACGTAATTATCTTATTATAGATTTATTACTGAAATCATAAATATAAATTTTATTTTTTGCCTTGTATTCCGTTTTTATTGTTTAATACAACCTCGCACCCATAATTTAATTAACAAACACTTAAGGTTTCTCTTCGTTTACATCTAGCACTCATCATCAAAGTTATTAAACAACATGTGGATGGGTGAATTTGAAAACAATATTTCTTTTAGCTGACTAACTAATTTATTTATTATTATTTTCATCTCCCATTCGCTTTCCTTTTATGCTTTTGTTATGGGTTTTATTTTGATTTTAAATATTAATTGCAAAATAAAGAAATAAGAATAACAATATAAACAAAGGATATAAAAAAAAAAGTTCTTTGTTTTATTTACACCGCAGGGAAAAGTAATGTTACGATGGTTCATTGAATGAATGAATTCAAGATGGACTGTGACTGAAACAAAAGCATAGCAATCATTAAAATTGTGAGAAAACAATAAAACAGACAATTGTTATAAAATGTTTTTGTTTCTTTCGTTGCATGACTTATAAAACATATTCAAGATGTTAGAAATGAACGAGGGGCGAAATAATAAAGTATGTAATGAAGTACGAAGACGGTTTGAAAAGTGAAAAGTGGCATTAAAGAAAAACTCAGTAACTGTATTTCTTTTTATGAGCTCATACCATGTCATTGGTAACCGCGAACAAGCAAATTTACTTCAGAAGAATATAACGCGAAGTATCGTCAACGTTCCGTTTGAAATGTGTTCGAGAGTAAAGGGAAACAATTGATAGCTCGCGGTCATCACATGACCGAAATTGAATTTTATTCGTAAAATATTATATTTGCAGTACATCTGAATCAAATTTTAAATAGGAGGAGAATAGGAATATTATGACAGTGGAAAGAAGATAGAGCGTAATTTTTGCACAACTCTGTACTTGCGTGGTTGTGGCGTCTTCTAATGTTAATTTTGGCACATTATTTTTAAGCTAAGTGTAGCCATTTTATTTATTATTTTAATTCTTCGACATTTTATTAATCATTAATTCACTTCATCTACTTGCGTTTTAGAAACAGATACAAAATTATTGAAAAATCTATCTTAAATAACATAATAAGTGGTTTTTTAATGTGGAATTTTCATTCCACTTGAGCTAAAAATTGGTATCTTTAAATTTACGTGGAATTTTTCTCACGTTATCATTCTCAGTGAATGTACAAATGAGAAGATAATTTCAAAAACATCTAAAAAATTAATTAAAAACCTAATAAATTTAAATAAAATTAAAACAGAAATAAAATTGCATGAGTTTACATGTTAAAATTGTTTTTTTTAATATTCAGGGGCCAGTTAATTCGTCACCCGCATAAAAAGTATTACATTTAATCAATAAAAGTACCTGAATTAACAAAAGTGTAAAAATTAAAGAATTTAAAGAATAAAATAAAAATGCAAATTTAAGGAACAGGGAAATATTTTACGTGATAAAGTATTCATTCAAGGGGTGAATATCTTAAATTCAAGTTTTGTTTCAATTGAGTTTACTCGTATATTTTTTTTTTTTTTTTTTTTTTTTATCTAGGACCAGCACTCAGGAGATGACTCCTACACATGCGAAGCATTGTGCTGGAACTATAGGAAAGGGATAGTAGGAGAAACGACAGGAGGTGAAGGTTAATTAATTATTTTGCAGCTCTGCTTTCGCACGTTCTTTTTTTTTTTTTTTTGTTTTTTTTTATACTCGTAGCAGTGCTGAAGCTTCGGTTTAGTAGCCATTTTTATTATTATTTTACTTCGCCGGTGCGTATGAGGGACAATTATACATCCCTGTGACCTCACATTTGATAATCATTTTAACATTTTATAGTCTGATCTCTTTCACGGCGACAAGATGAAAACGGAAATATAGGCAAAAGAAAAAAAACACTAAACACTTTAAAGATTATAAATTGAAATGCGTCAAGAAACTTTTAAGTAGTTCTTCGTTCGAACAATCTCTTAAAAAACATTATATATATGTATATGTACGTATATATATATATGTATATGAAGATAAGAAATGATGTAAATATAAGATTGTTGGAAGAGGTTTCTTTTATTTGTGGTTGCTGTTTTATGTAGAGGACCCTTATTTTTATCTTCATTTATCATATTACCAGACTGGATTTTAAAAAATTTGAAAAAGATCATACGAGTATATTTTATATTTTAATGTTATAAAGTTACTTTATGTAAATCTGTAAAATATATTTATATTTGTACATATCTGTGAACTTTTGACTGTATCGAAAAAACCATTTAATGAGTATTTTTAGTTTCGTCTCTTTTTACGTTGCATAATTTTACAGAAATCCAGTTTACAAATTAAATCAAGAAGAATCCACGTAACTTGAGAAGATTTTGTGTGATGTCTCAAAAAATAAAATTCACAGAAAGGTGCTGATAAGTTCAAACAAAGCATATAGTGAAGATTCCTTTACGATTAATTTAGTAAGAAATTTTCCTATCTCTATTGGTCTTTTATATAAAGAAAAAATAATGTATTTCAAACGAATTTGGAATATAAAGCGATATTAGGGCTATATTTAATAATTGTATGAAAGAAAACTGCAACACGGTCAATATTAAAATTACTCGGCAACACTGTTACACATGAATCTGAGTATATCTGATGTATTTTTCTCTTGAGCTTCATTTCATTATTTTTATTTTACTTTTAACAATTAAGATGATTTTTTTCTTCTTTTCTTTTAATTGCAAATACTTTATCTTACGCCTGAGTATATAAGTGTAATTTCAATTCAAGTAGTGGAAAAACAAAAAGAAAAGAAATAATGAAGTGTGGAAGCACTAAGATTTTTTTTAAGTATAACACTTGTTAGTAATTCTAACAGGCCCAGTGTATGAATGAAAAAGTCAGATGTTTTACCACAGATTTCTTCGTTTTAAAAATTTAAAATATATCATCTGAAATCGGAGAATTTGCCCCATTGAGATACTTCTAAAATAGATTTAAAGACTCACGATATTCCTTATTGACAAGAAATCTTCATGAGAACACTTTAAGTTCAAAATTTTCTAACTCCATACGTGTCTACTTATTGCACAAAAGTAGCACATTTACTGAAACCAGCAATGAAAACGAAGAACCGAATACAATAAGTTAAGCGATAATTCTTAAAAAAATGGGTTCATATGCAAGAGTCGATGCATGTTGAACACCACAATGACATTGAAGTTCAACAGGTTCAAGTAGGTTAAAGTACAAGTTGTTATTGAGTGGAACGCACTAATAATAAATAAAAAATAAAGTGTATTGTATTCAACGTTGCTATCTTTTTTTTTTTTTTTGAAAAAAACTTGCAGTTGGAGGAAAAAAAAATTTTTTTACGAGAAGGCTTGTTTTGCACAATAATTGCTTTATTTCACAAAAAATAATATATAATAAATAGTTCATTTCATAAATTTATTTAAACTAAAAGTAACAAGAACTTTATTGTTTGTATGTTTTTTAACTTACTTAGTAAGTTCATTAATTATTTGAGAAATGAGTTCATCACATTCGAGAAGTCATTGTGAATTTGTATAAATTTTTGATTTTATTGCAAAATTAAATTTTATACTTTGAGTGCATTATTTCATATTATAAAATAGCATTTTCTTATTAATTAATTATTTAATATTAATATTTGATATATATGATTCTAATTTTAAAATTGTGCTTTTTTTCGGGATTCATATATAAAGAGATATTCCCAAAATAAATTCAGTTAATATTTAATATTAATTTTAATTATTAATCTGGTGAGTCGCCAATTAGTGCAAGACTTTCTACGGATATGCAGTTCTGCTACATCTACACAATTTTAATATTTAAATAGGTTAACGGGCACTTTTGGAATGCTGCAAAATATATTGTTGAAAAAAAAAAGAAATCATCATGCAATATTAATGAAAGTCCGTCTTAGCCGGAAGTGGAACGTAACAAACACACGCATTTAAATATTGTAATAGACCTAAATTTAACGCTACTTGATGTTTATGTGAATTCTATAAATTGTATGAAATAAGCTCCTTTCTTGTTTTATTTTCCCATAGTATATACACTCATACCAAGGACTGCCATAAGGGCTGGTAATCAGAAATAAAGGGAATATCTATGAAACAGTTTAAAAGGCTTTATAACCAAAGTGACCGTAACGAACAGAAAATAATATATTTTTTTTATTTTTTACCTTTTTCTTTGTAGACATAGTTCTGTTAACTTTATTTCAAATATTTCAAATAAGCACAAAAAAGAAACTTAAAAGATAATGGGCAGTTGTTAATTTGTGTGAAACACAAATCCTTTACATGCTATTAATTCGTCTAGCAAATTATGAACCCTTTTCAGTTTGTTTCACTTTTGTTTTTTAACGATAGCAATTTTATTGAACATTATAAATGGTTTATGCTACATTCCTTGAAATAGAAAGGTATTACCATATTCGGTATAGGTAAAAATTTAAATATATTTTAATAGGTTTTCATTAAAGATTTCGATCGATATCAAATATTATATTTAATACAGTCACTGTATCCTATAAAAATGGTATTTGGTTAATTGATTCAACATTCTATTAATTTTTTTCTTTTTTCTTTGTTTCAGAGAAGTAACATTCGGGCAAAGATTTCCTACTACTAGTTGGTGTTACCTTCTGTAAAAAAGGGATAGTGATACTGATATTTGTGAAGTGATAGAAGCAAGCTTCAATATCTTTTGATCATAGCAGTGTTGCGCCATTTCTTATATTAATGTGACATGACATATTCAATTTTGAAGCTGTGTTTAGTAGCCGTATTTTTCATAATAAATATAAATATTAGCATTTTATATTTACATATGGGTGGATTTTTAACAAAAGATCATAAGCAGGATAATAAAATTTCTTAACATTTTAATCGTAAAGGATTCTTCACAATAGGCTTGGTTTACACTAATCAGCGCCTTTCTAAGAGTTTCTGAGATATCAAACGAAAGTTAATCCATTTATCTAAATCTATACTTGTTGTTGATATAATTTGTCAGCTTTATTTTAGGACAGATTTTATACTAAATTTATATATTTTTAAAAAGTAAAGCAATTAAGGAAACAAGGACGACACAAAAATGACTAATTAAATGGTTTTTCGCTCTCCTGAAAATTTTTAATATTTTATTTATTATGATTTGTCAAAAGTCCACAGATATATTTATTATAAAAAAAAAGTTTAATACACTTCTATTAAGACATAACATACAGAAAAACAGTTCATACTATTCAAAATTAGAAAAAATTCAAGGATTTGAAATATTTTTGCAATGCACCTTTAAAGAATCGGAACCACTATTAAACAATTAATAAAAACGTTTACAGCTAAATGTACAATACTCTTTTAAACAAAAAAATTTGGTTCAAAAGATAAAATTTAAAATTTTATTACAAATGAATCGGTTCAACTTCGCTGAAGAAAGCAAGACAGGGTTGTCATTAGCGAGCATGTATTCACATTTAACAAAACAATTTGTCACTTATATGAATGTTTCATGATTTGGATATGTCGTAGCATCAGTTGATGAGTTACTGTAACACATTTAACAATTTTTTTGAAATTATAATTACAAACTGAGCAGTTGTTAATGTGCAGAGCTGAATGTGTTTTCCATGAGTTTAAAGGTGAGAATCTTGTTAACGATCTGAAACGTATTAAACGGCATTAAAAATGAATTCAGATAAAGAAGTACTTAAGAAGTCATACAAATAATAATTCATAGTGAAGGCTTTATTTTTTTGTTTTTTTGTTTAATTTGTTTTTTTGCTGGGAATCTAATAAATTTAAATCAAAATTCTCCATATAGTAAATCTTTTAACTATTTAATTTTCTTACTAATTAAAAATTTTTAGCTGTTGTAAAAATATGAAAATTAATTGTAGGAAAAACAATTAACTAATAAACAAAAAACTAATAAATATCAATCTCTGAACTGGTACACGAATGAACATTATTATGAAATTCCGCTAATCCGGTCGGCTTGTTATTACATTTTTTTTCTCTCTTACCATCAAAGTATTTTAAATGTCACGTTCAATATCAAAATCTGTCAGCAGAGTGTTTCAATAGCAACAACATCAAAAGCATCGCTTGTACGCAATTTCATGTTTTTTTTATTTTCACAAAATATATTCATTTAAAAACAGCAGTTAAAATAACAAAAAAAAAATTGTATACATTTCACATATAACAAATATGTTGCAAAGAATTTATGTACGTGACCATCACGTAATATAAAAATTTTTAAATCAAAGTATCCACAAAAAAAAATTAAAATTTTTGTTAGCAACAGGAAAAATATCTTCTGTACAACAGTAAAATACAATACAATGGCTTTTACTCTTAAAAATGGATTAATGTCGAAAAATGCTGCATTTGTAAGGTGGCCTTGGTAGTGTTCCAAATTTGCATTCACTTACAGGTAGAGAGGTAATTTAATTGGTACAAAATGGTACTTTTATTTAAGAATTATACAATGCATTGCACAATATCTGACAATCATAGCACGCTTTCCATATTATTGTGCGCTTACATGAACATGGGGTAAGTAATTTTAAAGGAATCTAATGTAAATTTATTGTTCTGAAATGATTTGGTTTCAATAAAACAAAAAATTCTTATTGGTTGGAAACATTAAAATTATTAATTTTTCACAAATGAAGTTGATTGACTTATTTCCGATAATTTGATTATACATATCAAAATAATGATAAGTAAAGAAATTGGATGTATCGGGTTTTTTTCTCATACACACTTGAATTATGATAACAAGAAAGACCTGCTATTATGACCTAATTTATTGACTGTCTCACACTCTATCCCGGATGATAGAGGTAGTCACGTTAAAGAATACTCGATGTTGCCGGTTATTCGAATCATAGACAATCAAAACCTTCTTACAAATAAAAATTTTTGTTTAAATTTAAAGTTTTGAGCTTTTGGAAAAATACGAGCTATAATAATACTGAAAATAACAAAAGCTTGTTGAGCATTTTTAATACAATATGTGGATAATGATAGGCATTTCTCGTATACATTTTCTTCAACTGTCGGATTAAATGGATGATATTAATGACTTAACAATGACCTTCCTCTTACCACAAAGAGTCCTGATGACGTGTGTGTATGGCATTTCAAATATGTATTTACGTGTTCTACTCAACTGTTGTTGGAAATTAACTATTCTTTTTCCTTTATATTAAAAAAGAAAAGTAATTTATCATATTATTCTGATAAATTAACTATGAACTTAAACTTAAAATTTATAAAAAAATTTTAATCACATAAAATTTTTTAGAGATATATAAAAAAAATTTGGTAATGGCGGCTTTAAAAATATATAATTTAGAAGTTGAAATATTTTCTGAGCAATTATTTTGAGGCACATATAAATATTGATTTTTCTATAAAAAATAAAATTGCTCAATTCACAAGCTCAGGCGTATGGTTTATCGGTAAAAAGACGATATGTATTTATATGGTTCTGATCAGGCAAATTTGTAATATTGTATTTAGGTTTTTGTTTTCATTCATATTTTTTTCTTTAAAAATATTTTTACATTAAACCAGGTATGGATGTTTTAATTTGATATGAATTAATTGTTAAGTTTTATACGATAAGCAACTTTAAATACAACTCTAAGGTCTTTCACTAAGCCCTTCCTATTTTTACACTTAAATATAACAAAATGTGTGTAAGATATCTATCATAGAAATTTTTTCTATTCGTTTAAGAGACCTATTCGATCAAATGTACGCCACGGATTCTCTGAATGAAGCGCTTCTGAAACATGTAATTTTCCATGACTGTGGAGCATAAATCAGGCTGAATTTTACCGATTGCATGAATTATATTGAGTTTGAAGGCCGCTGTAATTTGTGACTTATTCGCACACACCTTGAGACTTAAGAAAACCCCACAAGAAAAAGTCTAACATATTCTAATCGCACGATCTCGGTGGACAGTTAACATCACCTCCACGTGAGATGACCATCTCCTCGTTACCAATGGTCGTTTACCTTCAGTATTGGGTTATTTGGATTTGGTACATATCCAGGACTGGACTGGTATACGATTACACTCCTCATACGACTTTAATATGCGCTTGTGAATTGAACAAGTAATGCGAAAATAATCCGTATTATTTCAAAATAACAACTATCGAAATATTATATGTTAGACTTTGGAAGGGCATAATTTCTCATCATTCTTTGTCGCACGAAAGATAACAAATCAATTGTTTAACATTTAGCTGAACCCAAATTTATAGCATCCAAAAAAAGAGAATAATTTAATAAAACCTTCTGCCAACGTTTCAGGTTTTCCGTAATGCGATAAATATTTTTTCTTAACTTGTGCGTACTTTTTCTCATTTCCATTAACAATATAAAATGTGACACTTCTGTGAAAGTAAAACAATTTTGTGTTAAAATATAAAAAAAAAAAACTAAGAAAAAAATTTCAACATGAACATACATACATATTATGCTAGTGTGGGTATGGATATGTGCGTTGTGTGCAAGAGCGTTGTGTACATCCGCAAACACGAATATTTAATACGCAATTTAAAACTTCTAAATAGTAAGTGTCCTTTCAGTTTTCATTTTCGGTTGTTACAGTTAAAAATTTTTTGTCGATTTTACTTTGTTGTGGAAATTTGAACCGATAGCAAAAAAAAAAATAGAGAGCCCTAAACGTGTCAATACAAAAAGGCCAGCACAAAGTAAAAATATGAGAAAAATTTTGTGAATAAACATTTTTCAAATAAAAAAAGGAAACAAAAATGGCACTAGTTAAAACATTCAAGGTTACTTTAATATAGAAATGTCTTAACTATTTTTTTTTCAAATCGGGGTCTTGCTTATTTTGCTGGACAATTCTCTTATACAACATTGTTAAAAAAACTGGTATAGTTGCACTATAAATTGTTTGACAAATTTACAAAGCTATAATTTTTTTGAACTTTTTTCTTGCTCTTGCAAAGTAAGAGCCCATTTACATGGGCATGAAATCTAGTACTTAGGATATTTTGAGCAATAGCACGTTGTTTTGTACTAGATTCCACATACAAAACAAAATATAGTACGTTATTACTTAGTGATGCAACCCTGTATATTTCTAAATTGTCCTAAAAAATACAACCAGTTAGGTACATATAGTATAGAATGAGTCACTAGGTAGGCGCGGAACTACAACAAGTGTACAATAGAAAACACTACAGAGCACTTTATTGCTGTTTAGAGCACTAGAATGTCATGTAATGTAAGAAAAAATATGCTTATGTTAATTATTAACGTGTGCAAAACGGATATTTAATAGTGTGCGTGTAAATTGGCAAATTTTGCATGTAATTTGATAGCTGTACGCACACAATCACCTAGCTAAGCGAGACTACCCAGTAAAGCATTGGACCATGGTATGTATATTAATGTAAGAGGGTGGGTGATACAATGTCAAATACTATACTGAAGAATGTCTGTCATAAAATGAAATCTAGCTAAATGTCAAAAAAGTGTGGTGTAAACGGTCCAGATTTCGAGATAGATTTCTAATCAAATCTACTAGATTTCATGCCAATGTAAATGGGCTATAAACAAGAAAAAAAACAGTTGATAGGTCCTTTCTATATTAAGTTAATGATATGTTTGTATATACATATATGAAGAAATTGAAGCTAACCATATGTGACTGAAAGGAATTTCAATCAAATTTTCTGGAAACTCATGTTATATGGAAAATATGAATACTTTCATATAGTCGCAGTCATATACTTCCTTCCAAATGTAATTTGCCCATTAAAAGGATTGTAATAAAAAAACAAACGGTATCGTTGCAATAAAGCGGAAAACGTTTTCTTAACATCGATTTTATTTATTGGCCTACATAACTTCACAAGATACATACTCGCAGGATTTTACTTTTCGTCAGCATATAATAAAGTTAACAATATATAAAGGGTATACGTAATCTCACAGAATATTAGGACAGTTCCAGTGAGAAACATTCATGACATCAATATTGACGAGTTTTAATGGTTCTTACTCAGGGCTTATTGATAAATAAATACAACATTGTGCAATTTATTACGGTAATAAGTTACAGCGTTAAACATTTACTGCCGTATTCATACAATTTTTTTTATTTATAACAGATTTAATAGACAAATTTCCATACAAAATTTATTCAATAAACATCCTATAAATTCGACAAATTTTTATGTATATGGCATATAGTATTTAGATGAGCTGTTAGTGCACCCAGGTATGTAGACAAATAAGTGGAACTATTACATAATTTACTGACAAATGTGATATAAGCACTTCTTGTACTTTCAAATTAAATATTAAAATCAATATCAAACTAAAATAATTTACTCTCAAAAACAAATTAATATATTAGCCCAACTCACAATCTTGTGTAAATGGTCTTGCATCATTGCATTTGCCAAGTTCTGTAGTAAATCTACACTAACAAAATAAGCAGATTGCTATACTAATGTAAATCATAGTTTATATTTACTACACGTATGCAATATTTATTTCCAAAGTGACAGCAAACAATAGAAACATAAAAGGAAAAATATGAAAAATTAAAATTTAAGAAAAACTTATAAATAAGAAGAACAAAAACTGGATCGAGAACGATATAAAGAAAATTTTAAAACTCCAAAAAAATCCAGAATTATAGTTCAAATAAATAATAGTACGAAGTTTTTGAGTAAAACTAATCAAAAAATGTCGTTCACAGTTGGTGTGAAATTTTTACAATTACATAAGTTTCCCACCGGAAATGCACAAGATTGTGAGTTTTGCTATTAATATATTAAACCAACTCAAAATCGTATGCAAATGGCCTTGCTGTAATGTAATAAATTTTTACTCTTTACGCTATAGAATTTTGTGACATCGCAAGCAAACATTATCGTGTATACTAGTGGCGATCTTTGTCATTGCCGACCGATATTGTACTCATTTCACACATTTCAGCAATGGCGTCACAAAATCACAACAAGACATAACAAAATAAAAAGATATGCTTTCATTACACCGATGTAAATAAACTACAAAGAAAATCATAGTTCATATTTACTACACGTTTGCAACACTTTTCAAATAGCGACAACAAACAATGAGAAAAGAAAAAATAAAATATGTAAATTTAAAGAAATATTCTCGACAAAAAACGGACTGAAGAGGATTTAACGAACACATTAAACTATTTCCAAGAAATAATAAAGCTTTGAAAATAATATATAATTAACATTGCATATATTTGCATTGTAATAATAAGAGTTTCTATTATGTTTTTACAATTATTTGAGTTAGAGTCTTCCTACTTGAGACCATAAATGATTCAGAACTTCTTGTACATTTAAGCATTTATACTTTAAAATGTGAAGTATTCATTATACTGATCACAAATGAATTTCGCTGACTTCTGCTCACTTATATTTAAAATTTCATGAGTAGCGAAAAAACGATTCATTTCTGATATCTGATATATTAGAAAAATTGTAAATCTTAATGGATATTTAAAACCTACTCTATTTTGGCTAACTACTCATCCAACACAACAGTTTTCTCCAATAATATTCTTTTGTTTAAACTTGGCTTTAAAAAATGTTGTTTAAGTAGTTTTTTAAAGGTAACTTCTGGGTCACACATTAATTATGGAAAACAATTTTTTTTCGTAAAAAAAAAATTATACATTCCCATGTATACATTGTTTCTTTTTCATCAGAAATTGTTTATGTTTGTATCTGTACAAAAATACCATAAGCTTTATTATACAAATGTTTTTACATTCCACGGTTTCAAAAGTATGGAAAAATTTTTCTACATAACTTGCAGTTATGTAAATACGGACAATTAAAAAATGAAATAAAGAACAATTTTTAATCAATTTTTAAATTAGTTTTTAATAAAAGTGAATCAAACTAAAAAACAACTGTTATCATTTTATTAATTACCGCACTGTGGCAGTCTTTTTTTACACATTGCGAAAACTTTTGTCAATATGTAAATGCTTTTTTCTCGTTACTTGTTGGCAATAAAAAGTTTATTAATAAAAAAGTTATGTACATGAGTTTTAATTAACCTAATAATTTAATAAACAGAGAAAAACTTTAAAATATATATAAAATTTTAAATAAATTTACTGCATGTAATTAAATTGAATTGTAAATACATAGAGAAGTTAATTCAATTATAAAGTTTTGCTTTAATATGTAGTGCGGACGTGGGAGTGCTTGTGCTTATGCAGGGCGTATGACTGTAAGCTTCAGAAATTATTCATCAAGAAAAATGATTTATTACATAAAAAATATCAAAAAGGAAACTCTAAGTAACTGCGAATGAATTCTGAGAAAGAAATATTAGATGTGATTCAAACTTACAAACCTAAAATAGTTAAAAAAAACAAATAGTAACTGCCTGGCCCACGATGTCGAAAGAATTTTTTCATAAAAACAAATTCTACATTGTAGTTGAAGGAAAGAAAAATACTTTTGATATCGTGGGGCTGGCAGTAAATATCTGGAAACATTTTCATGCTTTCCATATTTACAGTGTCCAATTCGTTTAAAAAAAATCCTACAGATATGATCTTGGAGTTCTATGCTATTGGTTTTGCATTACATGAGCAATAAAATGAAAAAATCCCAAGGATTACAATCCACATTTATTTAGTAATAAAGCACGTACATGAACAAGACTTCAGTTGTTTTTAACACACACACAATCTGCGAAGCCACATCGAACCCTTAACTTCCACATTTATAGTCTAATGGTAATGCACTGCAGATGCTACTCCTTCTAGACTTCTAGCCACTCTTGAATGTTCTGACGTAATTTTGATATTTTGAAGGGAACACAATTTAATATTACAATCAAAGATCTCAATTGGGGCATCTATAACAAAGAATATAACTTAAAAGTGTAGAATCAAAGAATCGTTTTCTTCGTTACTTCAACACTATAAGAGGCGAAAGTTTCGACATCCCTACAACTCTGCTTTTGCACGTTCTTTGATTTCATAGCCGTGTTGAAGCGCCATTGATGTCAAGGAGACGTATTGAATTTTTAAGCTTCGTTTTAGTAGTCATTTTTAGTAATAATTTTTTTTCGCCGACGAAGTAAGTGCGTTCTGATCTGCCTGTAGATTGGTTACAGCTGAAGCTGTTCAGTGACCAGTGACTATGCCTTAGCCAATGAAACCTTCCGACAACAACTAACATAAAGACCCACTAATACACATCATAAAAATTGGGAGATGGTTTTACAAATTAGGCTAAAACTGGCGTCGAAGGAAGTTTTTGTTTTTGTAGTCAACGTGCTGACTTCTGTAGCCATCACCATGTAAAAAATTTGCAATTATTTGCAATAACATAGTTTCTTATGCATACATTCTTGAATTTTTGGATTCTCAGAAAGGTTGTATAGAACAAAAGGCAACACATACTGTCTTTGTTTCAGAACATTTCTCAAAACAAAACGTGCAATAGAAATATATCAATTGGAAAAGTGCAATTTTGCAATCGACCATCTCGAAATGTGTGATGAATAAATATAAAATTTGTTTCAATTGGTTTAGTTTGATAGTTTTCAAGAACTTTTAATACTTTTATCGCAAAAAAAATACAAAAAGACATTTTTGTTCTTTTCAAAAAATTTTAATTCGTGAGGTGTTTTTATTTAAAAAAGAAAACTGTATAATCAACTCTTTAGTACTGAGTTAGAAAACCAAACCAATTTAAATACAATTAGATTTACATTTAACCTTTGCTAACTTAAATTTTTTATTTAATTTTTAATAAAATATTTAGTAAAATTAATGCAGCAACTGTTTGTACTCGCAAGAAACTTTAATTACAAAACTTGTTACTTTGTGGATCTCATGGTTTTGGAACGTTATTTTGGTTTGTTGTATCCACTTACATACTTACATACATAATTAACATATATACACATACATTTTCTTTTATAAACAATTTTATCTCCAGCTTTTGCTGCGAGCAGTAGTACGGTACCACTTTATTGCACATTCTTTTCTATTTCCCATGCACAGTCAACAAGCACTTTGGTTTCAAATTAAATGTGGTCTGCTGGTGATTATACCAAGTGTAACTTTAATGTTGTATTTCTGGGTTTCGAAAGCTGTTACCTATTGGAATATCTAAACTTATCTCGTGGCAATATTAAACAATCTAACTTATGCATTTATTGCTGAGATAGTAAAAGTTACAAAATTACCACTCGTAATAAGAAAGAAGATGTACTTTTAGTTTATTACTTTGTTCTTGCTTTGCTTTATCAAATATCTGATCATTTACATACAATCATCATGTGCTTTTCTATAAGAAACATTCGTTTTAATGTATGGAATAAAATTCCTAAATTTACTCAAGTGTATAAATGCCAAGGAAGAATGAATGTGATTTGATTTTCAACTTTATAAATTGATGTGTAAATTGTAACCACTAGGTGTTTTTTCAATGTTGGAATTTAAGATAAAAAAATTAATTTTTATAATTTATGCCTTTCATGCTGTAATTCATATAAAAATGAATATATAAGGAATGCAATTTGTACTGCTTATAAAGTGAAAAACCCGGATGGGACTGCATATGAATAAAGAATAAACTGCTCAGTGGTTCTGAGCTACACAACAATTTAATTCATTGAGGCAAAATAACATTAACGGAATAACAATTTTTTTTTATTATTATTAAATTTAAGGACTGTTCAACTGCAGTTTGAGAATTTAGCCTTCCGACGTTCTATTTGAATAATGAATATTGAATAAATAGACGACTGTACGCTACGAAGCTGCAGAACGTCGAAAATAAAATATGCATGTTTTTTCGATATAAGCCCAATGAACAAAATGAAAGTCATTCTTAGAGAATGATATATTTATAGGTTCTTAAGATTCATATTAATCAATTCTGATACCCAAGAGAGAAAGAATTAACAATCCATATAGATTTAAATCGAGTTTAAAAAGGAAGTAAGAAAACTGAAAAATATGTAAAAATGAAAATAA
Organism: Dexiosoma caninum; assembly: GCA_963924685.1. NCBI lineage: Eukaryota > Metazoa > Arthropoda > Insecta > Diptera > Tachinidae > Dexiosoma > Dexiosoma caninum. Next base: position 93,639,535 of record OZ004725.1, read on the forward strand.
AAGAGTTCATGTTATCCTTAGATTCCCATCCAGCAAAAGCTTTTCTGGCAAAGTAATGACTTAAAATACTACTAATCATCCTGTTAGCTGCATCCACTCTGGCTTTTGAAAGAATCATTTTAACATGGTGTTGTCATTGGAGGGAAGCACTTACCACTCTCACTTACGAATAATAACTTTTAAATGGCATTACTAATAAGGTATTACAGTAAGTAATTAATTTTTAGGGTATTCGTTAAAAGTTAGTGGTAATGACTCATTAAAGTCTAATGGCTAATGTTAACCCTCACGAAATCTAAGCAAGCTCAATGCTCCATATTTCGTTTAGACCCGCTAAGACATATTTATTTCGTGTTTTCGATTTCGGTTCTTGAAAACTACATTGCACGTTTCACATTATTTATGAAAAATGTGTGCATTGTATTGTACTCTTTTAAATTGATGTCAAATGCCTTTACAGCGACTTTACTATAAAGTGTAAAATGTTTTATAATGGGTACTAAATATAACACACTTTCCTTCTATTGCAATTCAATTATATGTACTTCATCAGAATTTATATAAAAAGCGACATGGTGTGATGTTTCAGGCTGATTTGGTTACGTAAATGTCGGCCTTAAAAGTATTTCTGCATTTCGAAACAGTTGATATTTTTTGTACGATAATAAATACTTCTGTACCAAGTGATAAGGCAGTCACTACATAACTGCTTCTAAGTAATGCATACGGTATATAGTGTGCTATTTGATAGATGCAACAAATTATCTAGTTTTTGCTGCGACTGCTTCCGAATCACTGAATGGGCGCCAAAAAAGAGAACATTCCACGAGGACACCTTTTATAAAATTTATTGGAAATGATATACGTTTCCACTATTTCCGGATCACAATAAAATAATATTCTGAACTTCTTTTGAAGTTTTTTTTTGCTGGAATGTAGCTACAGATTAATACAACCACCGTGGATGATGTCACAAACTTATAGTGTTTTCTTTTGTAGAAAATAAAATTTTTCACTAGTAGAGTTTTTTTGCTGTCAAGAAGTTGATAGGGAGATCAAAACAAAATTTATATTTTATATAATGATGATTCATATATATAATAATGATGATTCATATATATTTGTATTGCTGAATTTATTCATTTATTTAAATTTATTTAGTTTTGTTTGGCTTCTTTTGATTCATTTTAAATAAAAACACGCAATAAAATTTTCACTCCTTATATTTTTTTTTTATCTTGGACCAGTGCTCAGGGGCTATACCCTACATATGCAATGCATTGCACTGGAACTAGAGAGAGGGATAGGGTAGAGAATAGACAGGTGGTGAAAGTGGTAGGAAGATAGAGCTTAATTCTAGCACAACTCTGCGCGTTGCGTCTTAATTATGCAGCAAAGTTGCGGCGTCTCTGATGTTTTTTTTATGCATTATTTTTAAGCCAACACGCTGACTACTCGCCATCAGCACCCCCTTCTATATATTGCATCATAAGGGGAAGTATTTTTCCATAAATGAATACCTCACTTTTATTTTTATTAGACAGAATTTCTGCACTTCATTATGATGCAGTCTTCAAAATAATTAAGCGACAATTGCACTCCACTAAATTTGTCTTCTATAATTTGGCCAATGTCTATTTTCAACAATACAAATGCAAATAAGTAGTAGTAAGTAGTTTTTACATTCATAAATTTTTCTTGAAAAAGACTCAGTTATCTACAGAGTTTCTTGCATGTGTTCACATTTAATAAAACAACTCATCGTGTAAATGAGTGCTTCGAACCAATGAATATTCCATGTTAACGAGTTCCTGTAACACATTTAAAAATCAATCTAAATTATAATTACAAATACGTATTTGTTTATATGAATTAATCGGCAGAGTTGAATGTGATAATCTTGTTTCCATTTCAGATGGCATTAAAAATTAATTCAGATAAAGAAGTACTTAAGAATTCATGAAGATACCAATTCATAGAGTACGCATTCACACTTTTTTTGCTGAGTGCTTTAGATTTACAAAAAAAAATTAACCAATATTGCTATGAATAAAGCTTTTTTGTTGAATATTCGCATAAATATCGCAGTATATCAGTTCCCCAATTGCAGTTTGGAAAAGTACAACTTTAGAAGTGGAAAATGTAATGCTCACTTCAAAGACATTTTATATGAGCACATATTTGGTAATTTCATCATCGTAAAAATATTTTATGAAAAGTAACACCAATTTTGCAGTTTCATAACACGACATTGTTCACATTGTTATCGCATTAAATTTATTGTTATTTTTTACAATGGGAAATCCTACAGATTAACAGCGTGGCCATGGTTGGGGTAGTTCGCACGTTGACTACAAAAACCAAAGTCCTGCGTTTGAACACAGTGTCCGACTATTATTGTCGGAACGTTTCAGTAGCAAAAGCATAGTCACTGTTCAATGAATATAACCGCCTTCAACGGATACAAAACCATAAGTAATACCGAATTAGTCGGTATTGTGCAGAAAACACAGCTTTAAAATACGAATGCATCTCTGCAATACTGCAATAAAAAACACAAAAACCTGCAAAAGCAGAGTTATAAAACTAATGAAGCTTTCCTCCACCTGTCATCTTTATCACTATCCCTACCTTAGTTCCGGTGCATGCATTGCATACGTAGGAGACATCGCCTGAATACTGGTCAATGAAAAAAATAATTCACTATCGGCTTATAGGCTTCTATCTCAGCTTTGGTTTGTTCTGCATCACGACTTTTCAGCTACATTTTCGTAACAATGAAAAAACTCATATTAGAAATCCAAAAAATTCCCCCTCTATGGAAACACACAGATACATATTAATTTTATTTGTATATGTATATTTAATGTATTTGTGTGCTGCTAAAAATTTAAATACTTTGCATATGTTTTTAAGATAGGAAATAGTTTAATGTGAAAACGAAATGAAATTGTTTTTTTTTAATTAGAAACTAATTTCAAAATTGATTTATTTGGTTTACTTCATGTCAAGTGTGTAATTTTATATTGGCTAACGTTGTGGCGGCAGGATTATAGTAAAATTTATTCGTAATAATACTAATAATATTTATTTAATTTGCATACTAAATTTATAGCACTTATGTGTTGCAATACATTTACTAAATCTACTAAATATATTAAATTAAAGTATATGTTGTGTGTTGCAAATGCAGGTAAATTTTTAAAAATTAAATAAAATTTCATTCTTTTGATATGTTCTGTTTTCATGGATCGTATTGCAGCTCAGCTAAGGACAATTGAATTAGCCAGGAATAACCGAAGGTATTTTACTACTATTCAGGTCAGGAAGTACTGCCAGTAAATAAGGTCTATGTTTTTATCTTGAACCAGTGCTCAGGGTAAATCTCCTACATATGCAATGCATTGTACTGGAACTAAAAAAAGAGAGCGGTAGGAAGATAGAGATTAATTCCTGCACAACTCTACAGTTGCTGTTAATTAGAATAAGCGTAGGCTCTGATGTTTTGACGTTTTCTTTTTTAAGCTAAGGGGGGAAATTTTATTTATTATTTTAATTCTCCGAAGTTTTATTGCTGCAGTACAGAAAATTAAAAAAAAACTTTTTGACTTCAATGGGCTGGGAATCGATTTCGGGTCCTTCTGGTTGCAGTGCAAGCAATATTTGCAATTTTTTTCCACAACTGCAAAAATATTATCAAGGTGGTGCTGCCTCTATCTGCCGAGTCCGTCGGAATCGCAGAGAACGGGTTTCAATCTCCCATTGCCACCCTCACAAAATTGACAAACGTTGATCTAAGAGAGATTAATTATCCGATATTACCCTGTTGGGCATCTTTTGAACCACCGCAGACTGGCAGAACTGTGTCAGCTAGCAGCAAATTCCCTTTCCTTCCAGTTCCTAAGAACTTCATTTCTCTGGCGTTTTCTAAGTCCACAGATTGGCTCGGAATCAATTTGATTTTCTCTCATATCATCTTTAGACCTTTTTAAAGGATTTAGCATTTCTCAATTATGTCTATTTTAAATATCTTTTGTTTGTTTTGCAGATGGATTAGTGCTCGAATAGGTAATGCGGCACTTCTGCCAAAAAAATCCTGTCATACAGTGTAATTCAATTGTATATTTTATATTTCAGGACATACTCGCCGCTGATTCAATACTACCAATAATGCTCTCACTCTAAAATTCCCACCAAGCTATTACTTCTGTTTATCCGATCTGTACATGCGACATTTTTTTGAAAGAATGTAAATTCGTCGTATTAGAAAAGAGGATTTTGCACAGTACTTTGAAAATAAGTATACAACGTTTTCCAACATAAGTAAAGTGTGTTCTCCAGGAGGTATGTACTGACAGATATTAACTTGTTGTCATTATTTTCAATAGCAACAATTTATTATTAACAACATACTTCTATGAAGACCAATACATTGCAGGACAGCTGCAGGAGACAAAACAAACATGAGATAGATTATAATTATTTGATAGGTCAGCCGCACCGAGCATGGCAGAGTTTGCTACAATGCACCAGCCATATTTATTAGTACACATAAAAAATAAATCCAAATTTTCTAAGACAGTCACAAATATAATATTATTTCTCCCTGTATCCTTTCATAGACTTGGCCGAGTTGAGGATTCTAAGGATTCTATTCAATTGATTGCAGATTGTAAGCTGTTACATAACTAGATCACCCGTTATGAAATTAACGCTTATTTATTGGAAAGCAAATAATATATTCCCCCACTGTGCATTTAGTTTATGCAATGCGAATGGTTATTTACTTAGTTTACCATTGATTTGTTTTAATTAATTTTAACAATATACAAACAGCCATATGCATATGTACATATGTATATGTATGCAAGAAAATGAGGTGAATATTATCTTCATATAAAATATTTTTTCAATTAATTTGTTATATTGAAATGTAAATGTTATTTTCAAGTCTTCTTAATGCAAAATTAATGTATTTCATACGTTTAGTTAAAAATTTTGTCATCTTTTATATGCTCTATATGTATGAATGCATATTTATATTTCGATATAAGAAATACTACTTGGAAATAAATATTTCAAAAATTATCACGTCAATTTGAGGGGAGGAAAATGTACTGAGCAGAGCACACAAAGTCATCTGTCAATGATTTTCTTCTTATAAATTTAAATCCATTATCATCAAATAAATATACATATTAAGCTGTTAATACTATGTGGATTAACTTCAATATTTCCTAATCTTTTTAAACAAATTCTTGCTGCAGCTTATATCTTTGAATGTTTGTCTTTCTACTTGTTGTTGATATTTTGTTTTAACTTTTTGTTGTTGTATTTTTACTAACAAGGAAATCGTATTGGAAGCACTTACAGATATTTACCGTGATATGTATCTTTCCTGATTTGAAGGTATGTCTGCGTTCTTTTATTTCGTTGCTATTCTTTCTCTTCAATCTGCGTGTGAGTTTATTCAATATATATTTATTTCTTTAAGGAAATCGGAAATTATTATACATTATTGTTTGGTACACAATGTGTCAGGATGTATATTGTTAACATTAAACGGATGACTTGTATATAAAACACAAACTTAAGAACATAAACTGAACAAGAATTGATATGAGAATAAAAAAAATTGACTTGCTCATTCTTTATTTTGTTTCAATCTTAGTATTCGCTTTTTTTACGTTTTACTATCAGCTGAAAACATTTGATTTCATTTTTAAGGATTGTAACTAAACGCAGTTGTGTGTGTCAAGTCGTATTGGTAATGGTTGATATAGTTTTGTGATTATATGGCAGACTGGAATATATTGTTCTCAGTTGAGAGCAAAAAACACATAGAAACAAACGAATACGTACACATTGTGGTATGCTGTGCTACACTGCCATGCATAAGTAGCATGTATTAGTTTACAATAGAGATACGGACAAATACTATTAGTTTCTATTACAATAATAAGTTTTAATAATATATACAGGCAGTTTTATTATGTATGTTTAATATCATTAGGTAGAAAGTAAAGTACAAGTAAGCGAAAGCAAATAATAATCATATAAGAAATTTATTCTTTCAACCAAATCTTCTTATTTCTGGAATAATTCAACGCAAAAAAGCCTGTTAAGAGATTATGCTGAACATTTGAAAGAATCAATTTATTTAGAATTCACATCAAAAAATTTCATTTTCTTTGCAATGAAAAGCCTCCGAAAAAAATAACACTTCCTTTCTTGCCTACAAATTAATCAGCACATCGTTAGGTGGAATGCTAAACCAGGATAACAGGATACAGGAGCAAGAACAACTTTTTAATATAATATAAATATTTATATATACAGGGTATCTGGTAGCAGATAAAAAAAAAAAATTTATTAAGAGCATTGAACGATAGAATGGAAATGCGGATTTAATTTTTTAAAGAGTATGCACATCCAGATCTTCCAGAACCTTTTTTAATATTTCATGAATAATCGCTCTTGGAAGTCCCAGTGCGGCTACTCTTTTCTGTATTGAAAGTGGCGGATTTTCACGTAAACTGCTTTCAACCAGTTCAATGTTTTCGGTAGTCCTTGAAGATCGACTGGGCCCTGACCGTGGGACATTCACCGAAGCAGTTGCGCGGAATCTCTGCAACCAGGAACAAATTAAATTTACAATCGGTTCATCACTTATTCGCCGAATACCGAATGCACTTATGCCACCGCTTCTTCCAATCTCCGAAGTACTTCTGAAATGCGCTTTTCGGTATGGCCATCAGCTCGTTCTTCGATTTCGACTTTATCTCATCAATTGTGGCAAAACGCTTTCCTGTCATTAGTGTCTTCAGTTTTGGGAATAGGAAAAAGTCGCAGGGAGCCAAATATGGTGAATAAGGTGGTTGAGGCATGTGTAGGGTGTTGTTTTTGGCCAAAAAATCACGAACAAGCATTGATGTTTGAGCTGCTACATTATCGTCCATTCCGATGCACGCAAACGTTGCATAACTTGCGTGTAGTATTCCTTATTAAGCGTACGAGCTGTTGGCAAGAACTCATGATGCACCACGCCATTGTAATTGTAGAAAACAAAATTCACCTTTTCTTTTGAACAAACCTCGTATAGTAGTATTTCGGTAATGTTCCGTTAGCTTTATCTGTTGATTTTTCCTAATTTCTGTTAACACACTTAAGATTCTTATGTTCAAAATTCAGCTAGTCCATCGGGAATTAAGAGTTGAATTTCGAACAAAAACCATAAGAATCCTTGAGTTTACTTTTTACACATACATATGTATATACAAACTCGTATTTCTATTTTTATATTTATATATATGAAATAATAATCATATATACATTTGTATATAAAGATATTCCCAAAGTAAATTCATTTAATACAAATATTTAAGTATAGTTAAATTTTTATTATACGACTACAGACTTAAAAATTTGAGAGGTCTAGCATTTTTCTCACTAACATCATCAATTAAAAAATCAATTTAGAAATTTTTGTTAGTAATGCGCTTTTGCACTTCGACTAGCAACATACTCTTTAATTTCCACAATAAATATTATTAACAATTCGTCGTGAAATTTTTACTTAAAAAGATTTTTTCGTTTAACATGAAAATAACCAAGCGCCCGAATTATTTTTTTAACAAAATCGTTAACTAATCGTTTGTCCAAAAACTAACGTAACTAAAAGGGCAAGTGAATCAATGAAGATTATATTTAACCTGCACAAATCTATTGGTAAAATTGAAGCAGTTCTTTATAATAAAAAAAATAAAACTTGCTTCTGAGTACTAGGCTTCATATACATATGTATATTCGACTTTTTATAATAATTTTTATTTTTATAAATTATTTAATAAAATTTGTATTTGATAAGAAAAGTTTGGCCATGTTTTAGCTTTTTTATTTAAAAATATTTTTAACATTGAAACAGTTAAATTTCATATTCATTTCATATTTCATATAATTCTTGAAATTTGTTCTTTTTAATGCACTATGAAAATTTAACTGCCGGAAATATCATCTTTATGATATGAAAATAACATTCTAAAATAATGAACGTAGTTTTTGATTAGAAATATAAAAAAATAAAAAAAAAATTGGAAACATTTGACCTTGAAACTTATCGTTATTGTTAACCATCACAAAATCTAACCGAGCTCAATGCCGTTAGAATGCTCCATATTTCATTCAAACCGGGTAAGGCATTCTTATTTCGTGTTTTCGATTTCGGTTCTCGATAAGTGCACTTTATTTTCCGCTTTTAATGTGATGTAAAATGGTTTCAAAGCGGCTGTACTATAAAATCAAATATTTAAAAATGGATAATAAATGCAACACACTTACATTCAATTGCGATTCAGTTATACGTCATACATCAGAATTTACATAAAAATCGATATGTCCCGATGTTTCAGGCTGATTTTTTACAAAAATATCGATATTAAATATATTTCTGGGAGAAAGAGTTTGGATTTTTTGTACAATAATAAATACTTATGTATCAAGTGATAACCAAGTCACTATATAACTGCTTCTAAGTAATGCAGACGGTATGTAGTAGATGGATGAAAAGTCTGATGCTGTAACAAATTCTCTAGTTTTTGCTGGGAGCAAGTCTGATTTTGGAAATTTTACAGAAGCAGGCAAAAAATGTTAAAAAGCATTATATATCCTTATTAAGCGTTCTTTATCTCCCATGATGGTACCGATACTGTTCAATCCCCGTTCGATATCTCGAAGACTGCATTAAATAAGATTTGTTGGATACCGATAGATGAAAAATTCTGATTCTAACCGTATAAAAAAACACATTTTCACAAAAATTTTACTTGGTATAATTGACCTCTCCCCTATAGATATGTAAAATCACATATGTTATGGATAGTCAGTATGATTTAGAATTTTCAACAAAAGTAGTGGTTTTAATAAATTAGGATCAAAGTCCTGCATTTGAGACGTTAACAAATGCTGGTATTGAGGGCTGCAAAACACATTTGCACGTTGTTCTTATTTACAGATTTTAGATTGGAACTTTGTCGAATTAATAAAAAATATCATTGAAAATAAAGGTAACAAGTTTATACAGAACTAAAATTAGATGATAATTAATAATAAAACAATAAAAATTTACCAACATGGTAAATGGCGTGATTATGCGTAGTCTATGGTAGTGTTTGTGTGGAAGAGTTCTGCAGCTGTAGTGCCATTCGACTGATGGCTAATGACTAATAGTTTTCTGGCAAATAAGAACTACACTAGCGAGAATGTTAGCCTTGTCGGCTATGTCATTCATTTAAAATTTTCGAATTGTGAAACTACCATTAAGTTTTACTCTTTTACAATGTGACCAGAAGCTTTTACTATAACGAGAGGCTCGGATAAATTTTTTTAAAACTTTCAGCCTGATACTTTTTCCCATTGCCAGTGGTACTTTAGCAATCAAAATATTTTGTTTTCCCCTCTCTATCATTCAATCAATACTTTAAACTGGTAGACATACAAATATTTTTAATACATAAAATTTTTCATTTGAACACCGAAGTTTATCAAAATTTATTTTCCTATCCAATATGTACATCTTGAAGCTTTCTCATAATGAAATACGACGTTGTGAAACAGTACTTTTTTTAAAAATTTACGAAAATTTTATATTGCAAAAAACATAATAGGAAAGGTAAAAAAAAATATAAGGAAGCGAACAAAAGTTCACAAAATATATAAAACATATTGCCACTCGTCAGCATAATATGTAAAAATTTTCATGACTTTACTTAAGAGCAGATGTGTTCTCTTATGGATATACATACATATGTACATATATTTTACGTAGAATATGTATAGTTATATATGTCCATTACTGTATATTAACAGTTCACGTTAACAAAATTGACAGGGCTAAATATATCGTTGCCACCCAAAGAACACAGAATATTTTTCTTGTTACTATTCCTTTGTTTCGTAATGACACCCCCACCGCTTGTTGCCATCGCACAGCTATTTTTCAAAATAAATAACTGGGGTCTCTTACGTATAAATGTGAGTACGCTGGTATGTTTCTGTTGCTGTTTGTGCTAATAATGTGCAACACATTAAGTCTTTCATCTCGGTCAATAAATCACAAACAACATTGCCCCCAGAGTAATATCAACAGTATGCAGCAATAATTTGTTATATATGGGAATTTCAGTTGTTGGAAAAACTTTTTTGTTGTTGTTACTTACTACGTTGCTGTAGGTATTGTGTTTCTACAGGGGTCTCTGTTCTGGTCATTTTGTAATAATGATTTTATATTAATAGTGATATTATTAAATAATAAATAACGACGTGAAATTTATGTATTTTATTAAAATGATTGAACGATTTTCGATGAAGAGAAATTGCTAAGAGTTTATTGAAATGAAAAAAAAAAAATTTTAAATATGCTTGAACTGTCTGCATCTTCGACTATGGTGGTCTAGAGTAATGAGTTTGTTATTGTTATGAATTTTAAACAACGTAAAAGACTCATTAGTTTTGGCATTTTGTTGGTGTTCTATGCGGTGTCGTAGGGTAGACTTTTCAGAATCCTTCAACTTTACAACGGTCAGTTTTTAAAAACGTATCACTGCAAACATTTCTGCAAGATATTGAATTTATATCCACACGATATATTAATTTGCCGTCATTCATTTAATTTTCTATTAAGATAAAAAATATTTTAATGTGCAGCTTTGGTTTTTTATGAAATGACAAGTTTGACGTTTGCACATTAAAAATATATTTTCTTTAGATTCTTAACGATACGTTTTTAGGAAATAGCAAGCAAGGCGTATTCATACTAGGTATACTTACTAGTACAACAATTAGAGAAGGTATACTACATTGTCGAAAATAATTTATAAAATTTTCACATCCAACCATGATAAATGGTCACCAGCGGGGCTTATGAGGTCACATGATATGAATTCGCCCTGATAGCAACGAGCTTTATTGATGTTAGAGCTTTTGCCAGCTGATACTCACAACTGCGATCCATTTCTATAAACGATACCTTTATACAGATTTTTTTATATACAAATTAGAGAATAATAAGAATAGAATAGTAAAAAGCCGCTGATCATATTGAGTTCTTTGGAAAGGGAAATTGTAGACAAATGCCAAATGGCGAAGCTAAAAAGTAGAGTATTTCCGGAACTACACTATTGCCTCCTTTGTTAATATTTAATTAAATTTGCAGTGGCTCCAACGGTGACTATACGTATTAATTTCTTCAAGCTGAAGGAAAATTATTTTGTTTTAATACTATTTTTTTAACCTTTTTTATTATAAGAACAATCTTTTATTTTATTATATTGTTTATTAAGCTAAGTAACGCTGTTTTCAATGTACTTCATTATTGACGATTTTGCGATATAGATTCCATACTATACCAGCTGCTGCTAACAGTATTCTTAGGACTCCTGACAACGCCACCTGCATATTTTCGTAAACATTTTTTACTAATGAACAAAAAAAAATTATTTCAGCTGATTGTTGCTAAAAACATGAATTCTTGATATAGTAAAGTATATTGCAGATTTCAGTTTTATTATTTTTATATAATTATATTTCACAGACGTTAAAATTAAATGACAATCTGTTGCAAAGAAACTCAAGAGAAATCGGGAATATATTTGTTCGTATGATTTTGAATTCCTCATCTTAACTTTAATTAAGAATCGTTAAAATAATAACTACCAATGGGGAGATAAAAATTAAACAAAAAATTTTATGTTTCTTAACCCTTATGTGAACACCAAGGTACCCCGGTACCTTTAGCACTTTCATCTTGTTTTTTTTAATGAAAGCAGATGGTTCTCATACTTCAAACTTCTTGAGAACTCCTAACTATTGAAATAATTTAAATTATCATTACTTTTAGGCTAAAAAATTATATTGAATTGGCGTGGTAGTCCAATTTATTTCTTACACCCTTAACAGGACGGCAAGGTACCCGGGTACCTTAATACATTATATATGAAAAAACTGTTATAACAAGTGCAATATTATTGAAAGATTACTAAAGCAAAATAAGATAAAGTCGTTATAAATATTTTATACTTGGATATTTATTTACAGAAAGAGAAACAAAAACAAAAGCAAAGCAGAAGTATTTGATGTAAAACCTCAAAATCTTTACCAAGCACACTTTGTAATGCTGATTTGACAGTTGATTGGGCAATAACTTTCGGGTTTTCAGCACGTTTTTCAATGTTTTTCTTACATAATTCAACACTCAGTTCTTTCAAAAATTGTCTGCGACGGTCTGTGGAACGCAACTGTGTTTTGTTTTCTATATATATTACATAGGGCGCCAATGCAGCTATATCTATTGCATTATAAAATAATGATAGTGGCCATCGACTTGTTCTGCGTTTGAATATGTATTCGCCTAATAATTTATCCATGTTGTAAACCCCTCCTTTAGTTTTATTGTAAATTGTAAATCTCGGAGTTATTTTCCGAGATCAAGAATATATTTTTCTTTAAAAATGTTAGTTTACCATAATTTTTCCAAATAGGTACCCGTGTACCATGCCATGCTGTTGAAGGTGTTTTTTTTGGTATTCACATAAGGGTTAAAAAAACCTACTACATTTTAATTCACCTTCTTAAAATATATGTGTCCTCAAAAAAAATATTTTTTACTTGTCCTAAACATGCTTTTACTACTTCTATTTCTCATTTACATGTTATAAAAAAGTATTTTAATTTAAGGTATTTTCATTCGGTTGAACACTGCTTTTCGTAGTAATCCTTTGACCATGTCATTAAATTTGCGTATTTTTTCATCTGATGTTTTTTTTTTACAAAAATTACTTTTAATACCGTTACACATCAAATAGGTAGTATTTTCGAAAAGTTGTGCCCCAAAAAAAAGAACGCAAAATTAAAAAAATGCTTTAAAGCAACTTAACTTGGTTGCTGTTAAATAAAAGTACTCAATTACCTAAACCCAGCTGTACTGATATGAACATACCTCGGCAAATATATAAATTACACATATATATACGTATGTAGCTTTCAGGCAAAACAAGACAAGTCTAATTTAAAAATTTTTCAGTGGAACAAAAATACTGTTGAAATGATGAAGAAAATTTTTGCGTATACATTTGAAAAAAATTAAAAACTATAGAAGAGGAGTTGTTTTGTGAAACGGAAGCAACTAAAATTCAACATAAGTTTTATTTTTCATATATACTATTTCTGCAACTATATAGCGGAAAAATTTATTGATTGGACCAAAAGTCTCGCATTGAAAATTTGCCTTTTGATAGCAAGTCTGGAAAATTTTCTTAAACCGACTTAAGAGCTTTTGTGAAAGGTTCAGGTATACATATGTATATAAATCAGTAAATAGTACAGAATTCATAAAATGACTGCACACTTATAAAAGTGGTGGCGTACTGTGTCCGATTCATAAGTACACAATTGCAGAATTAAAAGGATACACAGTTAGATATTTATATTGGCACTAGTATATGTATGTACGAGCTTTTATGCATATGTATGTGTAAAACAAAATAAAAAAAAAGAGAAGAGTTTCAGCAGCGATCGTCAGAGTAGAACTTAATTTGGGGGAAAAGTAGTTATGATTAAGGTGTGCACATAGTAGAGACTTAAAATATAGAATTGTTTTAATATTTTGTATATTGTTTGTGCTTGCATTTGTTCTTTTTTGTGAAGAAAAAAGCATTAATAAAATGCAAACAGGCTGGTAGTTGTTTGGTCTTTTTGCAATGCACGACCGCAAATTTCTTTTACGTTCATATTGATACGCGTGTTATATTTAATTATTTTCTACTGCTCTTTGAAATAGAATTTATACAACGCGTATATTTACTAAACCTATGCGCAAGGCGGTTAAAACTGTACAGTATTGCATATTTTTCAAGGGCGAATATTGATAGTAGTAGTATTGGTGTAAAGCAAACATAGAAAACAAAGAAACAGCTTTGCGCAAAAATCATTGTACAATAGTTGAATAGACAATATTATCAAGTGTACAATGAAAATACTGTAAACTTCATAGTGCACCATACTTCATTTCACAAGCACTTTATAAAAAGAAAAAAAAAATTTATTTAAAGCAATTTTAATTGAAATTAAAAGTTGTGCGATGGGGCAACAAACATTTTAAATTTATAAAAGTTAAATTCTAAATAAATTATAAATTTTAGAATAGCATTGTACACAAAAAATGCTATTTCATTTCAGTTGACGCTATTGTCAAATGAAATGCAGTACTGAAATTCGCTTCGACACTACAATAAATAATGCCGTTACTGGGCAGATAAATAAATGTTGTTGTGTGCTTTTGATGAAAGGGAACAGCAATTTTAGTGTTCTCATAAAATCATGAGCAATGAAAAAGAGAACACTTCATACTGTACATTAAGAAGCTTAAACAAGCAAAATGTCTTTTCCTCACCTTTAGTATTTAGTCGTAATAACCCAAATATGTGTTAAGGGGTCGGTGCGAATGAGTAATAAAATAAATTACGCATACAAAAGTCATCATACTTTACCTGCCGACCAGACGAGCAATTTCTGTGTCATAAACGGCAAATTAACTATGTCAAATTGTTAGCGTTCACGTAGATATCTTAAAAAAACGAGAAATACTAATAAAATGCAAGAATTTAACACTATTCGCATTAATAAATAGAAGTTTTATTTAAAATTTTAATTTAATTCAAAAATTTTCTGGTGTTTGCGGATAGAAATTTAATTTAATTTGAATTTGACAGCTTGTTTAAAGGTTGTTGCTCAGCAATATCTTCTAGCAATTATTGCAGGATATGTGTATATTCTAACACATATGTATGCGGTCCATACATTACTATCTTGTATGTGTCATCAAATTTGACAGTTGTCACAGCAATAATTGCTAAACTTACTGCTCGTGCGGTCGGGTGGTTAAAGGTAGATACATAACACGCATCCAAAAAACTTAAAATATCTAGTCGTCGATAGAATGTCGACGAATGAACACGTGTAATGTACTTCTAGCTCTTAAATATTTTGACAGTGATAGGTACCAGTGATATATATACGGGGATATACATTAACACACACTATATTCTTTATATATATATTAAAGAGAAGAGGCAGTTGGTGAAGTGAACGAGTGGGACTTAATTCTTACATAACTCTGCTGTTTTAGCGTTTCGTTAATTTTTAAGGCAGATGTGCCCCGTATTTTATGTTGACGTATTATTTTTGAAACCAACTATTTTACTCCTTTATTATTATTATTTTTACGTATTCTACTCAACTGCTGTTGCAGATTAATTGTTAATTTTCCATCAGGAATGTTAACAAGCTGTTAACGAAATATCGAAGGGATTCAACCCCTGTTTCAAACTAAAATTATAAAAAAAAAACATGTTGCATTTTTCTGTTGAGCATTTCTGTGGCTTTGTGTCAGTTGTTGTCGGAATGTTTCAGTGGCGTAGGCTTAGGCACTGGTCACTGAACAGTAATGGCCTCATTTGTATCCAATCCACAACCACATCAGAACGTCCTCCTTCGTCGGTATTGTGTAGCATCGGTGAAGTGAAATAATTACTAAAAATAGCTACTCAAAAGGAAGCTGCAAAATTTAATTCGCCTCCTTGACATCAGAGACGTTACAACACTGCTACACAAATAAATAAAGTCCAAAAAATTAGTGTTTTAAATAGTGAAGCTTCACCACCTATCAATCATTTCTCCTACAATCCCTTTCCTATAGTTCCAGCACAAAGCATCGCATATGTAGGGTTCATCTCCTTAGTGCTGGTCCAAGTTTAAAAAAAAGAAAATAGAAAATAGCATGAACTCTCTAGCCGCCTCCCGTTTTCCTTGCGCTCTACTGGATATTTTGTTTCTTCGTATTTGAAAGTATATTTTCGAACATTCTCCATTATGTATAGAATTAAAATTAAATGCTAAAATATTGTCCGAAACTGTGTCAGGACAGCAGCCAACAAGCAATCATCGTATGTTAAAATGTATTTACGGTCATACTTATATATATTCATGTGTGTTTTTGGCTTGGTATTTGTATTTAAATATGAATAGCTGGTTAGATGAATGCAATAAGTAACACATGTAATGCACAACACTAATACAATACGAAAAGTTAAAAGGTGTAACAATAAAATGTTACACGTAATCCAGCTGAAAAAAACCGCAATACAAAAAAATTATAATCAAGCCTTAAACACCAGCCTCGTTCAGTTAACCAGTTTCTATGTACAAATATATGTATGCATATGCGAAAAAACGGATTATACGCTACTAGCGTTACAAAAGAGGAAACGTCAAATGCTGACTGCTGCAACTTAGTGCTGCTAAAATCTTCATCTATATGAAGAACATATACCAGTATATATGTATGTATGTACGTACACTTGTTAGACACACACTTATGTATGTGTAAGTAGTATTGTATATATTAATAGATGTGCAAATTTAAACTGAGAGGAAAATTAGAATATTTTATTTCACTAAAAAGAAGGAAAGCTCTTATGCATACTTGCTCAGGAATGAGTGGAATTTATGGTTCATATTTAAAAATACAAGTGCGATGTTTTTGGCTGGAGATTATGTTGAAGATTTGGGTTAATTTTATTCTTATATATTTATTTTCTGGTTCTCTTTTAGGTGTACAGTGGCGCAATTAGCTGAAAATTTTTTTAGGTTAATATACTTAGTACCATAAACTGAGTTTCGAAATAAGACACTGTATACATATGTATGTATTTAAAAATGAAACCAATTTAGTTTTTTTAAATTTTTTAATCTTGGACAAGTGCTTAGGATGGGGATACATATGCAATGTTTTGCATTGGAACTAGAAAGGGAGAAGGATAGTGCGGAGAATATGAAGGTGAATAAACCACGTATATTGCAGAAGTCAATTCTGAAACGGCCTGTCATAGTTTACGCAAGAAAAATCAAATAAATTTTCTATTATTTATATTGTCGACACCAATGAACTAGTACCCGCATGAGAGACTGTTCGGTGATCAGTGCTACACCTTCATCAGCAAACATCATCCAACAGCAACTATCCCACTGGTATCCACAATATAAAAATTTTTTATTTCACTTTTAAAAGGTATATGCAAGAGCTTTTAGCACAATGCCGCGAAAAAGAGCCATAAAAGCCTTGATCCGGTCACTTTCACCCGAAGTGCCAACAGTGGTTGGTGGTGTCAGCACTGGTTAATAATTTTGTTCGCCCGTCACTGATTTTATTTTTTGTTTTATTATTCTGGTTGGAGTTTTCTTTTTATTGTTGTTTTGTGAATTTGTGACTATTTTATTATTTGTTCCTATTCTGCTATTTAAGTTGAAGTCCGTCTATTGTTTGTATTTAGTTTCACTACATTTTTTTTTTGTCACTATCATTCTTTCCCGTTTTCTTTTCACTTCGTTATTGTTTTTTAATTGTTTTACAATTTGTTTCACAGAAGGCGCATGTGTACCGGACGGACGATACTATACTACTCTACTAAATTCCTGATTCCTACTTTTCTAGATTTCTGATTACACTTAAATCTATATTATCTTTTTAGACAACTCGCGTATAAAAGATAGAGTATCAATATAAAAATATATAAAAAAAGATAATTATGTACTTCAAATTTATGTGGCTTCTTACAAATATTTTATTTAACAATAGACAACAATCGAAAATCATTTCGAAAAAGAAATCATGAAAATTATACACATAATAAGAGAAAAAAAGAAACTACCAGGCCCACTGTTTGGTGCCCTTTGTTGGGAATATGTGAATCGCTTAGTTGGCATTTTAAACTGACAACCACATCGAATTTAATTTCATTTATATATACATATGTATGTGTAAAATTATTTTATTTATTTTGTATATTCACACAAACATACATACCTAAGATCGTATACAGTTTGTGGGAAATGTTCTCCACCTATTAAAACATTTGGATATGTCAGAATTTCTCCACAAAAGAGTCTTGGTTGTGGGAAGGTCTTTAGACCATTTCATATATAATTTTAATAAATAAATGAATATCTTTACATAATTGCATAAAAAACTTATTAGATCGAAGTCGTCAAGGTTGAGGAATAATTTATATAATAAATAAAAACCCATTTCTTTTAGAAAAACTGACTATATTAATGATGTGTATAATAATAATTTGTATATAATAATTTGTATAACATGAAGAAACTTTAGATTTTATCTTTAAACTGGAAATATTCCTTCGCAATATCATACTTACAGCATGCACGAATAATGGATGATTGCATTTCGGATAGGAACTAAAAATCACTTACATATGATGGCCTTAGGCAACAGAAAATTTCCTAAGAACTAATGAATAAATACAATTTTTACCAGCCTTATAATATTTTGAATGTTAATGCTGCACAAATGACTATATTTTTTTCTTGTATAAATTAATATTAACTATTAATTTTTTATTTAAAGTACTTTTAGCAATATGAGTTCAATACACAAGGCTTTCTCAGTTCTTAAGTTCGGACTATTTATTTACAAATTTAAGGAAATAAATTTCATGCTTTAACCAAAAATTTTTCAATGTATATAAATTTATAACCTTAAGTCGATATTATTCTTCTTTTGCAAATCTAAAATTTCTGTTATATATTTCGAACTGTTTTTAACAGTTTTGTTAACAGAATTTTTCAGTTGGGTGTTACCTCAGATTTTCATTATTGTTTTTTTAATTAAAAGGGTCATTCTTACAATGTAGTTCTGTTTTAATTACGTCAGGACCGAGGGAATACTGCATTATTGTGTCTTTATGTATCAGTTGTTGTCGAAAGGTTTCAGTGGCGAAGGCTTAGTCACTGGTCACTGAACAATACCGGCTTTAAGCTAATAGCAATCCACAATCGCATCAGAACGCCCTCCTTCGTCGGTATTGTGTAGCACCGGCGAAGTAAAACAATAATAAAAATGGCTACTAAAGCGAAGCTTCAGCACTCCTACGAGTATAAACAAAGAACGTGCTAAAGCAGAGCTGCAAAATAATTAATTAAGTTTCACCTCCTGTCGTTTCTCTTACTATCCCTTTCCTATAGTTCCAGCACAATGCTTCGCATGTGTAGGAGTCATCTCCTGAGTGCTGGTCCCAGATAAAAAAAATAAATATATAAAGCAAATTTAGATTTACTGATACTTCACACAGTGGGCAAAACACGAAAACCATTGAAGATGAAGGAGTACCAATCTTCGAAAATAGCATGTTGTTCCGTTGTACAATTTGACTTTGATTTGGTTTGCTTCTTAGTAACTATCACATGTAATTATGACTGCGCCTGTATGTTCTCGATATCTTTGCATATTTAAAAAAGAAAAATTTTAACTAATTATATAAATTGAGTTCCGAAATAAAATACTGCATATATATCTTTTTTTTTAACAGTTAATATACTAAAATTTTATTATTTCTTACTATTCAGTTCTTTATTTTTTTGTTTAGTTAGTCTATAAATATTGACTACCAATAAGCGGAAAACATACTATAAAAAATACTCACAATATTTGAGAGATTTTACTTTTATTTTAAATTCTAGAACTTATTTTTGCTCTTAGCCAAGACTGTCTTTGGCTCAAGATCTACACTAACATGCTATTTAACAATATTCTTTTTTTCATTTTTTTCGAATTTCTCTTGCGGAAATAAATTTACACAAAAGCAAAGTGCATATAAGTCTTGTCTACAAATGCATGAACATTTTTCACCATTTAACACCGTTCTTTCTTTTTACACATTTTCGTTCTTTTGTGTATAAAAAAAAATAAATTAAATAGAAGATGATATTTGTATAATGCTTTACCTGTAAAGTGGTTTACCAGCACTTTCACGAAACCACAGGACCATATAAACTCTATCATCCTTGGCTTCCGGTTCGATGTCACATGGCAAAGTGGCTGTACGACCCAGTACCGCTTCAACTGCTACTGTTGAGACTGAAAAAAAATTAAAAAAAGAAATACACTAAAGTTACAAATATTTTCGAATTAAAATAACATTTTCTATAGAAAAGAAAATATATAACAAATACACATACGAAACTACATACATATATCTATGTGTTTTCGCATGAAAGAGTTTCTAATTTAAATAATAAATGAAAAACGTGTTTTAATTAGGAACTATTTTGTTAGACACAATAAAATCGTGAAGGCGTTAAAAACATTTTAAAGTTTTCATCAAGTAAATTTTTGTTATGACCTTTTTGTAATACTTCTATAATATTTCCTTAGTTATATCAAATCTTTATATAAACAGAAGAAAAACATATAAAAGAAGAAAAGTGTAAATTCTATTTTAAAATTTTAATACTTTCATTATATTCTTACAAATGAACTTAATTTGCTTTGCTCGTTAACAGTTGAAAATATTAAATAATTTCAAATGTCTCTGACAGGATATTTTATTTTTTCTTTGTTTGTTTTAACATCCTAGGCTTGATTGTTGAATGCAGAGAAGGGAAACTCCAATATATAATTAGTGGAATTCAAATCATTTCGATCTGTAACTGTAAATATGAAAGACTTTTTGCATTTTTAAAGAATAGTAACTGTATATATTCATTAAGCTGTTAATACGATAATTTTAATATTCTTTGTATTCAAAATTCAACTTTGCTTTAAAAAAACAATTTAACATCCAAGCGCCTGAGGTTGGTTTTGCTACATTTTTCTCATTGGCTCATTTAGGCAATTTAACACATACTTTATTAAAACGGTAATCCTGTAGCCCTGATATCCCTCAGAGCATTATATTGCATAAGCCAACATTTACTAGGGCACAAAAAAGTCCTTCAACAAACACACATACACCAACAATGAAGGAGTCGCAATAATAATACGTGAGTTGGAATATTAATCGAAAATTGACGACTGCAAGAAAATAGTTTTTCTTAACAACTTTTTCAACATAATATGGTTATTTACACTTGTATATATATATATATATATATATATATATACATATGTATGATGTGATAATGTATATTTTTATGTGCTTATGTATAAGTACACAGAAAAAAATTAAATTCAATAAATACTCAATTACTAAATTCATAAATACCAGAGAATTTATAAAATTAAATACTATAATTTGTATATGTTCAATTAAAAAACATATACATACATATTATTAAAAAAATATACTATTGATGAATTAAAGTAATTTATATTTATGGAAATTTCCAAGAAGTAATTTTTAAAAATAGTTGAGAAATTTTAATAAATTGAGGCAACTAAAATGTTTTATGAAATTCCATTTAAAACCAATAAAAGGAATGTATGATACAAATAAAAAAATTTTTATATTTTTAAGACCATAACCATATAACAAACATGGATTTACTATTTAATAATTTTGATTAACGTTCAATAAATAAAAGAATAATTATATTTTTTTTTAAAGAGAAGCAACACTCAGGCAACAATGATTGCCTACTACTAGGAAAGGAATAGTGATAGAGATTACAGGTGATTAAAGAATAAATAGAAGACGACTTCATTATTATTGTTACAATACTCCTTTTGAACGTTTCTTGTTTTATAGCAGTATTGCAGCGCTTCTGATATCAATAAAACGCATTAAATTTTTGGAGCATATTTGGTAGATATTTTATAAATTATTTTACTATGCCGATGATGTTACACAATACCGAGGAAGGAGGGTGATGTTATTTGTGGATTAGTATCAGCTGAAACCGATACTGTTCAGTGACCAGTAACTATGTCTTCGCCATGGAAACAGTCCGACAACAAATGACACAAAGTTACACTAATGCACAAAAGAAAAATGGTGGTTTTCAGTCTGAAATTGGGGTTGATCTCAGGACTATTGGTTTCGTAGTCAACGTGCTAACTAACTCAGCCATCGCTACCCCCAATTGTATTAAAAAATTAAATTTTCTTTGCATTCTAAATACAATCATTATTTCTTTTAAGCAATGCACGCATGTATGGTAGTAACGGAACTGAGCTTATTTCAATTTTTTCATATCATTCATTCTTACAAAGTTGCAATTTAGAGGAGTAGTAGGATTAAGTGTTGTAATTTTCTAGGAATAATTATTTTAATTTATAAAATTGTAAGTATTAATTATAATAATTTAATTAGGTATTAAATATCTTACAATTGTCAAGTAAAGGTCGACTAATTGCAAAAAGGTTTAGAAGAATTAAATAGAGTTAAATTCAATAATAAAATATTTGTTGTATAGAAAATATTTTAAAGAAGCTATTTGATTTGCTTGGTTTGTATATTTCATTATTCTCAAAAATTTTTTAGAATTCTTGTATAAATATGCGAAATTTCTTTGCGTTTTTAAGAATTTGGTTAAAGGTCTACTGAAGATTTAGCATTAGCATCAAATAAAATGTGGATATAGACCAACTAAAGCATATAATAAAAACCGATAATTAATATTATTATTATTATTATTTATTTATGTATCATCACAGCACTTTAAAATATAATAAAAAATTTTTATACAGCTTTGAGATTTTTCTTAAAAGTATTTCAACAAAAGAAGTCTATTTAAAATAATTAGAGGATACTATTCTATAACTAAATTATTTACATTTTTGAGGAAAGAAGATAGTAAAAACCTTAAAATAGTAATATAATAATATGTTTTATTATAAAAACTAATAAATATTTGGTCTTTAGTTGCGAGTCATATAAAAACGATTCCATGAAATTGTAAAACACATCCGCCTCTTCCATTCGACACAAAAAATAAAAATAAAAATTTTTTTAAGCTAAAACGGCTCTGGCAAAAGCATGCAGCCAGATACTCCAGCCATAAAAATAAAAATCGTATAAACTATTGTTAGTACCAAACAAAAATAATTAATCAAACATGAACAAAATATCTAACAATGCTTTGTTTGAAAATATTTAAGTAAAAATATTTTCTGTGTAAGTCAGTGGGAATATGATTGTTCTTGTACTGTATGGATTGCTACTTTATGTCAACAGCAGATATTTTGTCTTCTTCACACCCACCCTACTGTTACGCTTATAAAAGTATTTGAGGAAAGTTTTTTGCTGCATTTTATCTGGAAATAATCAAAAGAATAGTGCCAACAACCGCAAACAAACAAACAGTAAAAGTGAACAATAACATAAAACAGCTAAATATTCTTGTCATATTTGCTGTAATAAATAAACCATAGACTAGAATCATACGACTGACAAAAAATTTTCCAATTTATACGTTTTTTAGCAATGCAGCTAATCCGTAAAACGAGTTATTGCTGTATTTGAAAGAAACTTTTTTTTATTACTTAAAATATTAGAAACAAGAGCACGTCTCTCGTGTAGTTTATAGTTTGAACAGTCTTCGTTTTTTGCCTCCCTCTCAAGCTTAAGAAAATAATAACTAAATATATTGTCAGATTCTTAAAGAGTTGTTTCTTTAGGAAATTGAACATTTGACATTTCCCTTGATACATTTAATTAATGATGGTTTGGCACTTGAAACCTTATTGTCAGCAAAGAAATATGGTTCGTCTAACATACAACCATCATATCCGGGCAAGAATTGCTGTTTGGTATAGAATTTCTTTTGACATAACGTTTTGTTTTATGTTTTTGTCACCAGTTTCAGTTAGTTTCAACTAGTTCGCTTGTGCGCTATAATAAAGAGGAATTCCCTGTTGAAAGCTTGGGGGTATCTTATTTATTAGCTGTTTGCTTCAACTATTAAAGTTATACATTCGAAAAATCAGATATATTCTTAATGCTGAACAGAAACTTTTAAAATAATTATAAAGCAGGAGCCAACATCACGGTTGATGTGCACCTATACCCATTTGTTGGTGGCAGAGGTTTCCCTCACTATATTCTGTCAAAACCGGCGAAGTATGAATACTTCTTATCGACTCAGAGGGCAAATTTATTCTTCAAACCAACAACAAGAGCATTTGAGTCACCAATTTTTGGATTTAGCAATAATATTAGTATGTGCTCTTAGAATAAATAGCGGGAAACTTACTATAAATAAACAATTTTTCCATTTATACGGCGCTACTTTTAAAATAACTCAACCTTGTAGATACGTTTATTCTCTTTTATTTATTCAGACAGAACTTCGATTATTTATATAATCGTAATTACTAATTGTAAAATTAACATTTAAATATATTTAAATAGAATAACAAAAAACTTGCTGCACAAAATTCTTTTTGCAAATCTCAGTTGGAGGTTGACCATACAACAAGTATATATGCTCGTAAATAATTGTAAACATTATAAATATAATTTAAAGAATAAAAACATAATTCATTTATAGTGCAAATTATATATGTAGTCGTATATAAAATAATTTTTAAAAATTGGCAAGAATGAAATTAATCATCCATGGCATTTATTTAAATTAAATACCCTTTCAAATTTTAGAACGATATTAGAAAAACCAAGAAATAATAAAAAAGATTTACCATTTTAATGATTCTAAATGATTTTAAAAGCTCATACCATAAGCGAATTCTAGAAGGGGAAATTTACATTAAATTGGGTAACTTCTTCTCTCTTAAAAGCTTCAACATTCTTTTGCTGCGGAGGAAAATCTTAAATATAAATATTCATTATTTTTATTTCGTATTGCTAATATTGTTCTTTAATATTAATAAGTCATTAACTACTTTTTGTGCAGTATCTCGATCAACTCTAGTTTAATAATTCATTATACACATTTAAATAAATAGCCTGATTAATATACACTGATGTTTTTATAATTATTATTTTAATTTTTGTACAAACAAGTTAAAGTTTGCTTAAACACAAATTTTTTGTAAATAGATATTACACAAATCAATCACTCTACCATTTGCGATAAATCATCAGAAATATGAGGTAGCACGCCCATTAATTTCTTTTGTATTCGTCTAAAAAATCTTTCAATTTGATGACTCTATAAAGGAAGTATAATTGCTCTACAGTATGTTATTTTAATGCAATATTTTATGGCTTTATTATGTTGTTTGTCTTTTAAAATATACAGGGTGGCGCCAAAGTAATGTTCATAATTGTAATTGTATGATTTCTTGCAAATGTCCAAATGACCAAATGTCTTTTTGATTTGACATTTAGCATGTAGATTGAGAATTAATTATGACAAATGGCAGCCAATTAAAAATATGGCCATTACTTTTTGCTGTTACTGACTTTTTCAAAATGCACCAGCAAGGATTACATGTACCCACTAACAAATAAACTACAGAGAAAAAGCTGATAAATTCGAAATAACGGCGGTAAGAATATATTCTTTGTTCAATTGTATTGGAATAGAAAATATTTGTAAAAATATGTGCAAAGTGACGAAACAAAATAGTGAATATGTATATATCCTTTTTAGTTCCTATAACAGCATTTCGTGTCAACATGGTATGAATGAGTAATGAACCAGTGATGCGAATTTATATTTTTTGTGGTTAAATTGAGTTTTTATGTCTCTTAGCGTCGAAATTTACGTTTTACCTACTGTCTAATTGTTTTTTAATTTTCTGCTCACTCCATAAAGTAATTTTTTTTTATTTATTTTGTATCTTGAACCAGCACTCATGGACCTATACATGAGATGCATCGTGGTGGAACTGTCTGTAATACAATTCTGTTTTAGCACATTCGTGTTTGTAGCCTCTGATGCCTCTGATGTCAAGGAGACGTATTAGAAGCTTTGTTTTCTTAGTAGCAATTTTTAATAATTATTTTACTTCTTTGGTGCCACGCAATACTGTCGATGGAGGGCTCTCCGATGTGCCTAATGATTGGTATCAGCTGAAGCCGGTACTGTTCAGAGACCAGTGACTATGCCCTCGCTTTCGCCAAACTTTCGGACAACAACTACCACAACGTCACACTAATGCACTTCAGAAAAAATGGGAAATGCTTTTATGACTTAATCGGATACTGGGCTCGAATCCAGGACTTTTTGGTTTTGTGGTCAACGTGCAGACTACTTCAGCCATTGCTGTCCTCGCGTTTACATTTATACTGCTATAAGCAGTTTAATGAATTTCGGCTACATTTGATTTGTTCTTAAATATGCAATGTACTGCTTCTGACACCGTTTAGGGCTTCTAAATTTCGAACAGTTTTAGTTGGGTTGTCATACAAAAAAAAAATGCAAAAGAATATGAAAAAGTTTCTGTTCTGATGTTGCAAATCTTACAATCAGTAAACGAAAAAAATATTATAAATTTCAAAATTGAAAAAATAATAAAATCCATTAAAAACATAATTAAGTGAAATATGTGCGAAATTAAAAGATTTGTAGTTTTTTTGATTTGTATTTGCAAATAAATATAATAGGAAAATTCCTTGGCTGTTATGTTAATAAATGCCTGTGTTTGCGTAGTTGTGAGAAAAATTCGCTATATCTTCAAAATAAATTGTTTTTTTGTTTTTATTTAAATATTTATAAATAAAAACTAAGCAGATATTTGTTCACGTGAATATTTGTGAGCTCGGAAACAAATGTGAAGCTCTGGGTTGTAGAGAATGGGAACTCTAAAGAAAGAAGAATAAAAAAAATTATTGTCACTTTCATAGAAAAGCAACTCTTCTTAATAGATATAATGCACATTATAAGTACGATACCCTGCCTCTTGCAACAATAAATAGCGACTTCTAACAAAACTAACTTCACCCACACCATACAGGTACGACATACATAAATCCCATCAAAGTATAATGTGAAAATAGAAAGACAAACTTAGGCAAATGAAAGAAATCAAGATAATATGCGATTTTAAGGTTGCAATAGCAACTTATATTCATTCATTTATTTATACTACTCTGCACGTTAATGCCGAGGTAATTAAATGTCAAGATGTTGTGACTGCAAGCCATTTCTATCGCACACTTGTACTAACTGTGTAGAATTTAGAAGGGATTAAATGTTGCTAATTTTGGTTCAACATTATTTTTCTTCAGCTAATTTCTTTTACGTCTTAGGTGTTGAAGCATGAAGGTGAAATCAGAAAGTTAAATAAAATCAAGAAATAGAATAAAATGGTTTTGATTGTACGTTAACAGGAAAATAGATGAGCGCATTAAAATTTTAATACAATTTCTTTGTATTTAACGACGAAGAACTTTAATTAAAGTGTTATATAAATTGAAAAATTTAAAAACATAGTAAAGAAAATTATAAATTTTTAATTTAAAATTTCTTCTTTATTTTATATATTTCTTATTAAATGGGATTTGAAAAATAAGTAAATTTTTCATTTCTAAGAACAACCTTTAGTTTATTTAAGAAATTTAATATATAATTAGGCCAAGTTCAATTTAGCATTTTATAAAAATTATGTCAATATTTAGTTTATGCGAGACCACCTGCATTTTCTGTTATTTAAATGAAAAACTTTAAAATTTATCGTACTTCATGCTGCTGAGCTCATAAGAAATATTGCAATGTTCTATTGTTTATTTTACCATATTAATTCCTGTTGTTTTCTTTTCAGATGTTCAAATAATTTTTAAAATTATTTCTACATTTCAGATATTAATTTTTTTAAATTATTTATTTATTCCATGTTAACAATATATTATTGTAGAGCGTAACTGCTACAGAATATTAGAATATAGAACGTAAAGATATAAACATTTAAAAACGTTTTACGTTCATTTACTAAAAATATAAACAGGACACAAATTATTAAAGCTAAATTTAATTTTTGAAAGGACAGCTTTTAAACATTACATTTCCGAGAATAGACGATGACTAAACAGTGACTAGACGATGACTAAACCGTGACTAAACGATGACTAAGCCACGACTAGACGATGACTAAACGATGACTAAACCACGACTAGACGATGACTAAACCGTGACTAGACGATGACTAAACCATGACTAGACGATGACTAAACGATGACTAAACCATGACTAGACGATGACTAAACCGTGACTAGACGATGTCTAAACGATGACTAAACCATGACTAAAAGATGACTAAACCATGACTAAAAGATGACTAAACGATGACTAAAGGATTACTTAACCATGACTAAAAGATGACTAAACCATGACTAAAAGATTAGTTAACCATGAATAAAAGATTAGTTAACCATGACTAAGAGATTAGTTAACCATGACATCTTTTAGTCATTTTTTAATCTGTCAAAGGATTAATGTACTTTTGCAATAAATTACACGTTTCCAATATATGCTAAGTTCTGCTTATTGTTCTCTTCGGAACAGCAGAAAATATTACAAATATTACAAAATAAGAACTGATAAATTGGTTTAGGTCCTTTCCCTGTTTGTCAAATTGTACAATATTGTTGGATACGGCAGTATGGTAGCAATGCACTCACAATGAAAAATTGTTATCATCTGGTAATTTGTCTGTTCACACTATTGAAAGAAAACCATACAATTTCATTGGCACACAGTTCTGCGACAAAAAATGTTTCTGCCAATAATAATTTTTCTGTCAATATTGTAGTAAATGATAATCGTGTGGCTAATAACAAAATTAGATATTAAAATTAGAGATGTATGTGTATGGGCTTTTTTCACCTATTCACCATCTTCAATAATAATATAATACCACCAAAGAAGAAATAAGTTACTGATAGTGTTATTATAAGAAAACCCTAATGAGTGGAAAATATGACGGTAAGAATTGGTACCGCTGCTTTTAAAATAAAAATAGTAAAGATTAGTTAACCCATGACTAAGAGATTAGTTAACCATGACTACAATATTAGTTAACCGTGACTAAAAGATTAGTTAACCGTGACTAAAAGATTACTTAACCATGACTAAGAGATTAGTTAACCATGACTGCATGATTAGTTAACCGTGACTAAAAGATTACTTAACCATAACTAAAAGATTAGTTAACCATGACTACAAGATTAGTTAACCGTGACTAAAAGATTAGTTAACCATGACTAAAAGATTAGTTAACCATGACTACAAGATTAGTTAGCCGTGACTAAAAGATTAGTTAACCATGAGTAAGAGATTAGTTAACCACGACTGCAAGATTAGTTAAGCGTGAGTAAAAGATTAGTTAACCATGACATCTTTTAGTAATTTTTTAATCTGTCAAAGGATTAATGTACTTTTGCAATAAATTACACGTTTCCAATATATCGACCCCTGTGCGCGAAATTATCGTATGTTACAAAACCTAAATTGTACATGAGAGCGTTTTTATTCTTTTTTTTGTTGTTGCCGTACAGCATTAGCTGTCACATACGATAAAATGTACATAGTGTTATCTCCATAACTGTAACAATTATTGCTGTAATATTTTATTAGCAGATGAATTAATGGATTTAGAACAAATTTGCATAAAAAAGGCGATTTCGAAAAAGATGTAACATACGATAATTTCGCGCACAGGGGTCGATATGCTAAGTTCTGCTTATTGTTCTCTTCGGAACAGCAGAAAATATTACAAATATTACAAAAATTCAATGGTGTCGTTTTGACGATATAGGCCTTTTTACCGGTTCGTCAAAATTTTTCCAAATCAATATTAGTGATCTATCTCTTTAATTTGAGGAAGACTGTGTTTTAATGCTTGTAAGTAATTTTCTATTTCTAATGTACATGACAGATACCTCCTTGCTCTTTTTCTCTATGGTTAGTTGGTCAGTTATACGATGGAGACAACCCTTAAGAAAATAACCTGAGGTATTGGAATGAATTGTAAATTTTAGTTTAATATAATAGTGTTATGATTGTGCTTCTTCTCCATCATTTTTATTTATTTAATTTTTTAATGCGCTTTTCTTTATGTAACAAAATACGATTTAAAATAAAATTTTTCTTGCATCAGCACTTGTTAGATATCGAGAGCATTCTTCATTCCTTTTTGAATTAAAGACCAAAGCTTACTAAATGTTACTTATGCTCGTATGTAAGAATTAAGAAAACACATGAGTTACATTTCTATTGTACGGAGCGTACGAGAAGAACTGATTACATAAAATTTACTTAATTTCATTTCTATAATATATTTCTACAATAATATTTTATGAAAATATAAATTTTATCGAAAAAATGTTTTTGTTTTTCTGCGTACAAAATTGCGTTTACTCACTTTAATTTAATATTTCTCTTATATGTGCTTTTTCAATTCGTGGTGTAATATATGTGAATATTATTATCCAACATAGCTCATGCATTGATTTCTCCATAAACTACATGAAATTTTATCAATCATTTGATTGTTTAACACAAATATAAAACCATGTATATACTACATATTTTCATACATACACATTCAAATACAAACAGTCAAATGGAAAATTAAAAATGATCCCTGTCATTTCCTTAAGGTATTTTGCCTTGAAGGTAAAAACCTTCATCTCATTAAAACAACATTTTTGCAAGCTCTCCCATGTAATTTTTGTACAGATTTTAGCGTATATACAGGGAGGCCCAAAATTACCGAAGGGATTTGAGTACAAAGAGCCTTTGTGTTTCTCGCAGTGTGCGCTGTCTGTTCATTCTGTTGGAACCATACTGGCGGATAGTTTTCCACGGTTGACCTTAAAAAATTTTCCAACATTGTCCGATATCTAACACCAGTGATGGAACCGGCCATACCGTGCTCATTTTCAAAAAAATATGGGCCAATTATCCTTTCCGACGAAACACCAAACGGTACACTTAAGTGGGTGTAATACTCGCTACTACACTTGGGTTTTGCGTAGCCCTTTTTGCGTATTAACGAACCAATTCAATTGGAAATGGACTTCGTCTCTCATAATTAAATTATGAATAAAATCATGATTTTCTTCTGAAATAAAGTTGAACGACATTGGCAGGTTGTTCAAAGGCTTACAGTTCCATTTTAAATTCCCCATAATTTTCTTTACAAAAATACTGAAAACAAAAAAAATTTAAATCTATAATAAAAGAGTTATAAAGAATTGAAACACCTTCGCTCCTTTTGGGCCACCCTGTATATTTTTCTCAACATTTGTATTCATGTGCGTTTAGGTGTATTTGAGTTGGTACTTTTGACTGTCTATTTGTCTGCAATGAGAAATTATGTTAATTTTTTCTGTGAAATTATTTGGTTTTATTTTTTATCGCTTCAAATAAGATGAGCAAAAGGCAAAACAAGTTTAACATGAACATTTTTGTGCACTTTTACTAGAGGTAATAAATTAAACCGCAGGGCATTCACGTAAAAGCAACAGAATCTGTATAATCCAATGAACACCTACCGATTTACGTTTCACATACAAATACACGCATGTAAGTATATTTATATGCTTATAATCTCATGCTGTAAATATACTCAAGTGAATATATATATGTATGTATGTATACCCAAATGTATATGTATGAATTCATATAAATATATATTTAAAGTAAGTTTACCGATGGTTGTAGGTAAGTATTGCCAGTACACAGTTCGTGTGTCTGTCTGACTATTGAAAATAATTCTCCACTGCCACTTTTTTGTTTCAAATAAAAGAAAAAATATAAAAACCAGAAGATGAATGGTAATAAAACAAAAATCGTTCATCTTAAGTTTTGTTTTATTAAGATCACTTAATACTTGTTCAAACATTTGATGTATACCACAAAAAATCTGGAGAAGCTTATAAAAGACCAAAAACGTACATATTTGTAAAGGGATTGGCGAAATATAGTAATGCTTATAGTAACTGACCATATACATAGAAAACTTTTTGGCATAAATCAATATGTGTGCATTGAATAAGTTTTACAGCAAATTACTTACTCGTACATACATACAAAAAGTATATGTGCGGTTGCTCAGCATAGAGACATACATCAGTGTAAATCACGTATAAGAATTTATTTCAAAATTTAAGATTACTTGAAAAGTAAAGCGCTAGGGTAATTGAACTAGAGAGATAACTTGATTAACACCTGAAAAAATAATATTTTAAAAAAAAATTCAACAAAACTAATAACAACGTCAACTTAAGTATCACCGCGGCCTTATTTATGTATGTTGGTGGATTTTATCTAAATTTTGAATATATATTTATAAGTAGCAACATAATATGTTGCTATTATAATTAAGAGATCTGTAGGAGTTAATTCTAATTCTACTCTACTATTTTTTTTTTGTTTTTTTTTATCTGGGACCAGCACTCAGGAGATGACTCCTACAAATGCAAAGCATTGTGCTGGAACTATAGGAAAGGGATAGAGGGAGAAACGACAGAAGGTGAAGCTTAATTAATTATTTTGCAGTTCTGCTTTCGCACGTTCTTTGTTTATAGTCGTAGCAGTGCTGAAGCTTCGGTTCAGTAGCCATATTTATTATTGTTTTACTTCGCCGGTGCTACACAATACCGACGAAGGAGGCCGTTCTGATGTGATTGTGGATTGCTATCATCTGAAGCCGGTATTGTTCAGTGACCAGTGACTATGCCTTCGACACTGAAACCTTCCGACAACAACTGACATACAAAGACACACTAATGCACATCAGAAAAATGCGAGATGTTTATTTTTATTTTAAAATTTTAGTCTGAAACTGGGGTTGAACCCAGGTCTGTTTTCGGATTTGTAGTCAATGTGCAGACTACCATCCATCGTCCCCTCGCCACCCCTGTTGTAAGGCTAGTGAATATGTATAGCAGGTTTGCTGCAGTCGAGCATGGCGATGACTGATTTAATTAGCACCTTAACTACAAAGCAAAAATGTCCTGTGGTCGTGCCTAGTATCCAAGTAAGTCAGAAAATCACTTCACATTTTAATAATCAAATGAATCTCTCAATACCAAAAAAGCTGTTTCTTCGACAAATTGATATTGTCTATTTCTTGGCACTGCGCTAATCATCTAACCAGGTCTTTGAATAGAACCAAAAGTTTGTATAGGAGTGGATCTACATACTTTTCTTATGCAAAATTATATCATAACAGAAGCTTAATGTGAGAGCAGATTTTCGTAAGCATGTTTTTGAAAAATTATTTGCTTAATTATGGTCTCATAACTACAAAATGTTGTGCCCCCTAAGGCACAGAACGCAACTATGATTGGCGATGGCGAAGTAGAGTCCTCGTTTGACTAAAAAAACAAAAAAAGTCCTGGGTTCGACCCCACTTTCAAACTAGGTCAGGTTAGGTGGCGGACCCTTAGGTTAGAGCTTAGGCCCATTGTTTCACAATGGAAAACTTCTTCAGGGAAACTATTTTTATAATAATTGACAAATTAATTTTCATCATATCATCTATAAAACAGATACATTAAATGTTGCTCAATATTATAGACATTTAGTTAATAGATAATAGAAGTTAAAATAATTTTCCATTGTAAACATTTTTTAAAATAATTATTATTTGAGTTTGCCTCCGTAGTCTCGTGCATGAGCATTAGTCTTATCAATATGGAGGTGCGGGTTTGATTCCCGATTAGACCCTGGGTGTTTCTACAGACAAGCTTAAGAGCTTCGTAGAGTTTGTATTGTCTTTAAAAAAAAAAAAAAAAAAAACACCTTTTTATTATTTTACAGAAATCAAATTTATTAAAATTTGAGTTTTTGAATTTTTTATTTACCGCCTTTTTAGAAAAATTAAATTAGTCAATTATTATAAAAATATTTTCTCTGAAGAAGTGTGAAAACGAAATATCGGAAAATATTAAATTTTATTATATTTGAACAAATGAGATCCCAAGCTTATTTAAGTACACAATAATTCAACAAGACAAAAGATCGAAGAAATTTGAAGAAAATATTTTAAGTACTTTTAAAAACTTTTAGTCTTTTCATCCATCATTCATTTAATTATTAGGTCTAGGCACCATAAATTCTTAGAGACTTTAGATATAATACACATATGTACATGTATAATACAAATTCAATAAATTAAATATTCGAATGTCAAATAATCTTTCTTTTTACAATATAATTCGGAACAATAACGTTTGGATTAATTTATAATTTTTTTATTATTTAAAAATAAATCTGCAATATCGGCTAGCCCGCACACGATAGCACTGACCTGAAATAAAGAAATAATTTTACCAAAATCAAAGGTATTCTGCCCCAAAAATAAGAAACAACCACAACTACTTTGGATGTGTAGAAACAACATAAAAAAATATTTATAGTTGAGAAAGGAATTGAAACCATCAACTTTACGGTGAAAACATGTTAGTGAATTTTCAGGAAATGAAAACATAAATATATAAAAAGTAATTTTACAATTTTGCTTTGGCGGAGTACAAAGTATGAAAAGTTCAACATTTCAACCAAATAGTAGAAGTGAAAATATAAATGAAAACAAATGGGAAAAAGGAAAGAAAATTGCAAAACAACAATCCAAAGCACAGACGAGTATGAACATAAATATTGAAGGAAGTCACGTGTGCATTACAACATTATATGTACATATGTATGTGTGTAATTATGTATTTGTGCAAGTACTAGAGAATGTTTGAGGCTACAAATAAATATTGAATTTTTCCCCCGCAGTCGAGTCGAAAGGAACAGTGTTGTAGTGGATGGTGGCGCAGGTCTTCAAGAAATTTTAACAAAAATGTACACGTGCTTCTTAAAGGTTTTTGGAAAATATTTTATTGGCTGACTTAAGGAAAGTTAGGCAATATGAAATTATTTGTTTTTGTTAATTTTTCCAAAAACATTGATTATTTGAAAATACACTTGTATAACAATTTCAATTTAGTTTAAAAGGCATCAGAAAAATTTAGTCTCAGTAACTAAACGATGTGATTTTTGTATTATATATATACTTTTGATTAGATAAGAATGTGCATATCTAAAATGGAATAAGGAAAAAGGAAAATAAAAACATTAACATAATTTAATAAATCGGTCAAATTTAACATGAGGCGATATTTTTTCGAATATTTCATTCTACGGTAGTGAACGATATTGAAGTAAACCCAAGTATGAAGAACATATAATTTTTTTACTGATTCGTCATACCTAAAAGTTGCTGGGGAAGAAAATCTATTGAAATGTTTGTAACCTTGTCGAGAAAAAAAATTAATTTTTGCGGTATGGAATAATTTTTTCTGTAGTCGGTAATTCTCAAAGATATTGTTGGAGGTTTTATATAGACATAAGAGATTTCGTAGGTTTTTCAGAAATTTATTTAAAGATCTACTGATGACTTAGCATTAGCGCTAACGAAATGTAGATATAATCTAGTTTTACTATACAATAAAATTGTAATTAATTTTGACTCACGTTAAATAAATGAAAAAGAATAAAATTAATATATTTATTAAAATTCCTTTTACAGAGTGGGCTAAAAGTCATCATGCGGTTTAAAAATATAATAACTTATACGTTTATAAATTTATTAAAATTAAATTTTTTTTTCAGGTTATATAAATAAGACCTGTAGAATATATAATGGAGAGATTCACAACTGAACCAAGCACCACAATAAATGGATTTAAATCAGTGATCAATTATTTTAACGCAAAGAGCATTTCGTCGGCAGTTTTTTTTTTATCTTGGACCAGCACTCAGAGGATGACTCCAACAGATGCGATGCATTGTGCTGGAACTAGGAAATTAGGTTATGGGAAGGAGGATAGAGGGAGCAGTGTTTATGGACATTTGATTTAAATTTTCCCACGTTTAAAGTAACAAGAAAGACCTCGGCGGGGAGTTTGTTCCACATACGCGATGTTCGGCCGAAAAATGAGTTCTCCTTGAAATGCAGCCAAATCGACCACAAATGGATGCGCCATTAATGATGAACGCTTTGTACGCTGGAATGAATGGGTTCAACATTTCGCCCTCTGAATCAATTTGTTGCTGAGATTTTTCTCGAAAAGATAGACGACGTTTAATTCGCACTGCGGAAAATACTGAACGTATTGGGCGAAGTGTTAACAAAATCCCAGAAGCTCGTATATCACTACGGCTTATTTTAAAAAACTGAGTTACTGTTACTCCTACATAAAGTGAAATTGTTGCAAGAATTAATCGGCAACGTATAAATTCCTGCAGTTCAATTTTGACAGTTGGCCAAAAATGATATCAACTTAAATAATTGGATAGCGCGTTCGCCAGCTTTGTCAGCAGGCGACTGAGTTATTTGAAGGAGTGAATATATGTTAAAAAGACCTGGGCAATCTTCTTCAATAAATGCCAATATTTTTGCAGAAATTCGGGTGTTACAGCAACAAATTTTAAAAGGTATTTCGGAAAATGCTCTAAACCGGGCCCATAATTGCGAAGCTGAAAATAGTGGTCATGAAGTAGTGACATTGTGTTCAATACTTGTAAATTTTATAATCTAAACAAGAAACCAAAATAAAAAAAATGTATAAACGTAAAAGTCTTTAAATTTTTAAACCGCATGAAAATATTAATTCGAAAGACTAACAGAAATAATCAATACATACACGATCATACATATAGGTACTTACCCGTTATTCTCTATATCGTTTTATGTTTTTCGTAGAAACAAAACTTACAATCTGAGTTTAACTTAGTTTATGAACATGTCAGAACACTCATACCTTAAAATTTTCATATATTTCTGTCAAAACTAAAGAGAAAATTAAAAAAATAAAAACAAGGAAAATTAAAACGTTTGTATTTTCAAGTAACAATTAAAAGTAAAACCACTCACATCTGCACATGACTGACAGACGAGTAACAAAACCCTGCTGGTATGCCAACCCATCTGTTTAATGAGAAGAAAAATAAAAGAGTTTAAATGTGTTACATGAGAATCCCAATAACTCGTACTGCATTTAAATCGAAAATCTAAACAATTTGTGAGAAACTGTTGAACAAAGCGTCTTAAATTGGAATTACTCTATAAATGTATAGGTTCCTTGCGGAATTGTATAGCGCACTTGATCAACAAGAGCGTATTAATTCAAAATTTTTAAAATTTAATTTTTTGCAAGAAAATTTCATCTTATTCAGTTTACTTTTACAACTCAAAAAACCATGTATTTTTATTTTCAAATACAATTCAAATGTAAAGAAAAACTGGTTTTGGCTTCTACTGAAATTTTTAAAATTTTGAGTTAATACAAAATCGGTTCAAACTTTTTGAATCTTAATTGGCTATTGATAACATCTTATAATACGTAATGTCATGCAAACTAAAATTGACAGTTATAATGGAAATGCAAACATATGTATGTATGTAAACTAAAGACCGTGACGTTAAACTCTCTGATGTGACACCGGGTTTAGACAGCCCAAAAGACTTTAGCAAAATGTATATCACAGGCAGGGATAACTATGATAAGGATTCCAGCTTATGTGTACTGTGTAAGTCTTTGCTTTTTTTCCCATAGGAATGATGGTGAACGTCACAAATTCTCCCGCTGTTAATAACACTGTCGGATTCAGCCCCACGGGCAGCTGCTGACATAAACTTGAACACAATCAGTTCATAGTCGAAGACGGATGTAAAGCTACGCTTAGCGTTCCTTTTTTTGAATGAATGACTATATGTATATATATGTATATCACTAAATACATATACACCTTACGTTCATAAATCAACTTCTTGAAGTTTAAAATTGGCATATGGCAATCAATTGATTTAGACTTAAGCTACTAGTCCATATTGCCTCAGAAATAATTAGTAACGAGTTTTTCTTATTTTAAATCTTCCTTACCAATAAGAAAAAATGGCAGAGACTTGCAAATACGAAAATCACCGTCCATTCTACCGTAGTCTCAAATTAGGCGTCATTGTAAAATTTTCAGATTTTCAGTAGTGTGAAACTGAATGCATATGGTTTAATTTGATCTTAAAACAAACCGATGTAAGTGTTTGCAAACGTTGTTCACAAGAATTTTATATATACATATGTAATACATTATGTTAAGTGTTTTCGTTTGTGTGCTAGAAGGCTAACATAAAACAGGCTACTTTAGGTGCACAGGTAAAGAACGGAAACACTTCATTGAAAACAGGTTGTTTGGGAGACAAAACGGAATGTTAATTTGTCCTTTTGAATAAGTTCCTTTATTTTGTTCATCTACAGTATATAGTTTATGAATATAATACATGATTATTTAATTGTATAAAATAAGTTTAAATGCATGTGCGGCATATATCTAGAATTCTAGTAATTTTAAAGCAAAACTGAAACCAAATATGTACACGTCATGAACATGACTGAGGGTGGCGATGGTCGAAGTAGTCAGTTTTAGACTCATAAAAACATCTCGCTTTTTTTCTGATGTCCATTTCGTTGTCTTTGTGTCAGTTGTTGTCGGAAAGTTGCAGTGGCGTAAGCATAGGCACTGGTCACTGAACAGTAACGGCCTCAGCTGTATCCAATCCACAGGCACATCAGAACAAACTCCTTTGAATGAAATGGCCACTAAAAGGAAGCTTCAAAATTTAATACGTCTCCTTGACATCCGAAAAGCTACAACACTGCTACAAAACAAATAACGTATACAATCGGAATTGTAAGATAGTGAAGCTTCACCTGCTATCAATTCTCCTACTGCCCCTTTCCTATAGTTCCGGCACAATGCATCGCATGTGTAGGAATCATCTACTGAGTGCTGATCCAAAATAAAAAAAAAAATTACTGTAAAGTATCACTCGAATCTTTAAATCTGTCGTTTTTTTTTATTTGATAAGAAATTTAACGAAAAATTTTACAATTAATTACGACGATGAGTGTATTCAGTTTTTAGTGCATATTATTTTTCTGTACTCATTGGCATTTCAAATGAATTTATATCCTACAATTTATATTACTACCCGCAGAGGTTTTTCAGGTCTTTCCTGTCACTTTTGACGTGGGAAAATTTAAATCAAATGTCAATAAACACTACTACTCTCCAAAACCTTATTTCCTAGTTCCGGCACAATGCATGTATAGGGGTCATTCCCTGAGTGCCGGTCCTAGAAAAAAGAAAAAATATTCTGGGTAGACTGAATGCATAAAACAATGCAGTTTAATAAATTAATAAATGTTCGGTAACATACAGGCAGTCAAAACTAAATCTGATAGTTGGTGAGGAGCAAACTAAATCAAAGACAAAATTGTAAATCACGCTGCCAAACATATGCTGTTTTCGAAGGCTGCTAAACCTTCGTTTTCAGCGTTCTTCGTGTTTTGTCCACACTGTGTGGTATCAGTAGATGTAAATTATTAGTTTTATATATTTGTTGTATCTTCTTCGTTTGTTTCTTAATAACTATCACATGTAATTTTGACTGCTTGTAGTTATTGCTCATTAGCATAGTTAAAATTTAAGAGTTTTAACTAATTGCTTAAACTGAGTTTGGAAATAAGGCAGTTCATATTTAACAATTAATTGCAATTAAATTTTTTAATGAAATTTTATTAAATAAATATATTCTTTTACATCTCTGGTAAAAGGAATATATAAAAATATATACAAAATATTAATCAATTAAAACTGTATAAGTTTTGTTTCGCTTACTGATTTCAGCTGAAAAGTTTCAGGACGAGTCAGTTAATTAGCAAAATTTTTATAAAATTTTTTTATATTTGTGTACTTTATCCTTATTTATGTTTTCAATTTGTTATTTTTTAATTTGCTAACAAAAACTTCCCAGTGAAATACTGCCAGCGTTTGTAACTTTTGCGCATATTTTATGTATGTATCAGGTTATAACGAAGCAACTAAAGAAACAACAAAAGAAAATAATTAAAACTTATTTTCTATCAAAGGTAATAAATATATATGTATGTATATATATGTACATAATAATAATGATGGCAACATATACATTCATACGTAGGCATATAAACAATGAGTTGTATTAAGTAACGAAATATTTTAATGTTGTGCTTGAGGGTAAATGAAATATATTTTAACAATTAAATAAATAAAAAATCCTTTAAAAAATGGGTTAATAAAACAGCAATAATAAACACCAGGTAGGTTCGCCCGCGGTAACAAGTAAAACTATTGAAAATGAGACAATCTATAATCCTTTCGTAGAAAGTCGTTAATGGTTTATAGTTGTTATGCTGCACGATATTCACTATACAAGCTTCATCAATGTGGGTAGAAAGTATAAAATATGATGTCGTGCAAATGTTTATTTGAGAGTTTCTAAAGCTTTTTCTGAAATGTATTTATTATTTTTTCGGGGAATGTTTATAGTGACCAATGACACAAACAACAAAAATATTTTTTAAAAATTTTTTAAATTTGGTAGCGAAATATTGAAAATAAAATAATTGAATAAAACGTTTTTTAAAAAAGACCATCGCTCAAAAATAAATATAATTATTATTATTTTATTTATTTCTTTATTATATATGCAAAATTTAAGTACAAATATCTATTATTTTATATTTATACAAACAAAATCAAAATTTTTGGAAATAGATAATAAACAAACATATACTTCAATGGTATGTATGGATGAGTATGTGTGTGTGTTTCATATTTGTGTTAAAATAAACAGCCTAAAAAGTATTGCGGTTTAGTAAAGATAACACTTAACGATAACACAAATGGTTAAAAAATGTTAGTGAGTAGCAGAATCATTTACTTTGGATTTAACTACCAAACTAACTTGTCATTAACCAAACAATTGTCATTAAAATTTATTAATGAATCGTACTACAGAAAGGGTCATGCCACTCTAAAACTATCTACTCGTAAGAAATTTTTCCACAAATAAATTTTTGGTTTCTTTTTTTCCTTATATTACAAAATTGTGTGATAATTGTCAATATATTTTTTACTGAAACAAGTTTTTTGCTTCTTCTGTCAAATTTAATTTTTAAAATATTAATAATTGAATGCGAAAGTAATATTATGTATATTTTCATAAATAAATAAATCGGTTTGCAAAGCAGGGGCAGACAGCTTGTAATTGCATAATTCTAACTATCTTTAGCAATTTTTTTATACCTTTAGAGACCCATACATTCATAAATTCAGTGAACATGTTTATGTTATTTATATAAATTTTAAATTTACTTACATTTAGTTATTTATTTTTTCTGCTATTGTTTTTGGTTTTCAGCGTCCTTGTGCCATGTGCGTGTTAATAAATAATTTTCATGTGACCACAACACTTTGAAAAATGAGTTGAAAAATAATTTGCTTTTTCTCTGCAGTATTTTCATGCCCTCATATACAGTGGACTTGTGAAAGTGTGAACTAATTTTGACGAAGAGTGCTCTCGTTTTGAAACCAGCACAGTTGATCAAAAGAAATCTTATAACAAAATTAAAACTATATTTTTATATATAATAAATAAAACATTTTCTATTCTGTGCTGCTTGATTTTGATTCCAATTGCACAACAAGTTTTGTTTATTCTTCAATAATAACTGATTCATCTATCAGAGTAAAACTTATTGTCGCTCTTAGACTTTGATTTAAAATTTTACTTTAACAAAAATAGTTTTCTCTTTCCTAATATAACTTTAATATAACTTAAGTAAAGTGTACTTTTCTTTCAAGAAACATATCGAGGCCATTATTAAATTCTTTTCATTTTAGATTTACTATGATGTTAATTTAATTTTTAGTTCCCAACAAACTTCGTAATAAAGGTCTTCCGAGATCGAAAATTAATATGTCAATGTTAATAATGTATTTGCAGTTTGGCGTGTTTGTTATTTTGAGAAAATTGGTCTGGAAACTGAGGATTTATTTAAAATGTATGGAACATATAAAACATACGAGTTTATTTTATAATATAGTATTTATTAAAAACGAAAAGACAACTTAAATATTTAAGAATTTGAAAGATTGAGATGTGTTTTTTATGAGTGGAGTTCTATCACTTTCAAAATCAACAGCTAAATTATTACATACTACAACCTAAAATTTATATTTACTAATAAATAAAAAAAAATAAATACGAAAATTTTTGTATTTAATACAATTTAAAGTTGAACAAATTTTTATTACAAATATGGTAGGAAAATATGTTCCGTTCTAAATGTGAAGGTTCTTAGAAAAAGGGGACCACAAATATTTAAATATGTCAACAATCAGTAGAAAGGCATAATATTCCATTTTAGTTTAATTAAAATTTAAAAAATTTTTTTTTATTTCGCAAATTTTAACATTTTAGCGAATGCAGTCGAAAACGAATTCTAAGTTTTGTCCAGTTCTTGATACCATGTTTATTGCTTATACAAAAAGAACAAAAAATCTATAAAAGCTACCTTGTGCACCAGTTATAGTGCCATTCATGTGCGAATGGAAAAAAGGAATTTTTCAGATTTCTTAACTTTACCCCACTTCAAAAGCGAGCGAGTGTCCCGTTCCAGGTCCTGAAATGACAATATCCGAAAATGTTGTACATGTTTCGGAGTATCTGGTCACTTTAAGCCCAATCAAGTCAGATAAACTTTTAAACGAATCCAAGCAAAATGTACCTCAGAGGCATGTACAAATAAACTACTTATTGTTTTTGTGAATTCACATTTTTCTTAAGAAAACTTTTAGTTTCAAACCAGAGCTTGTTTCATGTTGTTGAATAAAAGTCGCGACCTCAACAAATGTATAGTAGTAATCTTGATCTTGGTTTGTAGTTACTTCCAAATCAATCTTTACAATAATTTTTTCGATTTCCACTCCTGTAACGAAATATATTTTTTAGACTTCCTAATTAAAAATCTTTTAAAATAAAAGTGCATTATATTTCTTGCCCACTTTTTTGTTCCAGTACAAAGCTGTTTCACAGGAATTTTTAGAAGACAGTAATAATGTGTAAACATTTTTAATAAATAAAGGTTAAAGTGCTATGTACTTTTTGAGAATCGAAATCACTATTGGTTTATAATGTTGCCGTATGTTCCTGATAATCACATAATAACAGGATTAGATACATTTGTGGTTTTACATAAATAAAT
Organism: Dexiosoma caninum; assembly: GCA_963924685.1. NCBI lineage: Eukaryota > Metazoa > Arthropoda > Insecta > Diptera > Tachinidae > Dexiosoma > Dexiosoma caninum. The sequence goes on from OZ004725.1 coordinate 93,682,371, forward strand.
AGAAATTAAAGTAGAAGTAAAACTTTTCTGAAAAGAAACAAAATAAATGACAGTACGAAATCAAGAAGAACCAAGAACCATGACTTAAATTTATGTTGTTATAACACTTCTTTGTGAAATATTTGACTGAAAGGCACATATTGACTGGATTGGGGTTAAAAAAGTGTAACCATTTTGTGTTACGCGAGTTTACTGTAATCACCTTGGGCAAGGGAAAGAGCTTCGTATACAAAATCCTAAGGTCATTTATTTAGTAATTAGTAGTGAAAGTCTATTTTCTTTAAAAATCTTGTTTTTAAAAGTGAATATATTATATTCACAAACATGAAAATGTAACTTAATTCAGCAAGAAAATTACTTTGGACACACAAAAAGCATTAGATTTGAAAGAAATATAAACAATACAAATTTACATAAGTATGTACATATATTGTATTTATATTATACATAATTTTTGTTATTAAAAGTATAACTCTTTGAATGCCAAAGAAGCTTGCTTTTGTTTCTTTACGCTAAATGGAACAATTTACATACAAGCTTTGGCTTAGCGGAAGCCCTTTTACTTTTCCATATCAAGCGAAGTATAAAAATCACGTATTGTTGAACACAATTTTGATATAAAATATTATTTTCACTATAACATTGCACGAAAGGATTGTGGCATAAATAAACATACATTTAAATCTTATTTATGTGCCACAAACCTTGATTACCGACACCATTATTACCCGTACAACGGCGTCTCTCCGACCACTAACCATTTCCAAACCGCTATTAGTTATTTATGTGGATTTTTTTTTTATTTTTTATTTTTATGCACTTAAACGTTCATAAATTTGAAAAACTTTCCATAGGAAATAATATGAAGATGGAGGGAAGACATGAAATGATACAAACACAGCACCAAAACCGTGAAAACTGAAGCGAAATAACATTTGAATTTACCATTTTATTAAAGTTTGCGGCGGAGGTAAATGTGCAATTTAAGATATTTGAGCTAATATATATCTATAGAAAGTTTAAGAAGAAAAAAATATATTAACATAAATCATGGAAATGTAAAAGAAGCGGCTAAATGTAGACATTACAAGGATTTAAAAAAAGAGAAGACATGAAAAAATAAAATATTAGATGGATCAACTAAAAGTGATGCAAATAAATTTATTTAGTTTTATCATGCAAACTGGAGGAGTACAACCTCCTGCATATACTAAATAACAAGGTGTTGCTACATTAAAATTCAATATACATGAAGCATGGAGAAGTAAACCATTTTTTGCAGGATGTAGTCGTGGAATCAATAACTTTTAAGGAAATTAAAATTCATTATTACGTAGTGCTTAAGTTGTTATTAGACTGAGCAAATATTTGTCGTAATATGATAATTCCGATTTTAAGGAATGAATTTTATGCCAAAAGCACACTATCTCATTTATATGTTGGAGGCACATAACAAAACACGAAGTTAAAATTGATTGTTTAGAAGTTGCACGTTGAAAAAATACAGAAACTTTCCGTACAAGGTACTCTACTACCATATAATCGAAGATTTAATGTCGCGTTCAGAAAAGATTTTTGCATGCTAACTACGCGCTACTTGATTGGTATTTTAACAATAAAACGTCGACGAAGTAAAATAATAAATAAATGGCTCTACTTTATTATAGAACTTCTCATTTTTAGTGGCTAATCAATTGCAGAAAAAAGTTTTACTTTCTTATTTTTAATTAACACATTCAATTAGTATAATATATTTTTTTCCAATGAAAAGTGTAATCAATTTAATTAAATTTTTAATTATATCTTCAGCTAAATACTTAAATTTATTTTTTTTATTATAAAATATACAAAATGACGTCTAATTTTTATTTAAATGCTTCTCTGATTGCAATTTTTCATATATGCAATACTTTTTATTCAAATAGAAATTAATATTCAATATGAATTCGAATAGAATTCAAATAATTTTTTTTACTTGTAAAAATTTGTTTGGTATTTTCAAAATATTTAATTCAATTTTTAATTACTGTTATTAACATTTAATTGTATATTAATTCAACTAAGTCAGCAATAATAATTTAATTGATAATACTAATTTATTTACTAATTATTTTATTAATCTATATTACAACAATTTTAATTAAAATTTTATTTAATTTTTTTTGGTGATGAAACTGATTAAATTTATATTTTGTAAATATGAATTTCGAATTTGTTAATATTAACTTTTTTATTAATATTATTTTAGATTTCAAATTGTACGTTCTCTTCATTATAAAATTAAATTTTTCAATTTCATTTTGTATTTTCTCAATTGAGACTTAAAAATATATAGTTGTACAAAAACATAAAAGAAAAATTAAAACATGGTGCGTATAAATTTAAAAAATTATGTAATTTGCTACTTGCTTTAGTTTACTTTAAGCGACATTCTTGCTTAGCGCGAAGAAAATCTCTTTTCACATATTTTTGACGATATTATATAATTTAAAAGTTGTAGAAAGCTCACTTCGTTCTCACTTTTACTAAAAACAGAAGCTTTGACCTTTGTTAATATATGAAGTATGACCTTTACAAGAAACAGTAAAACAACAAAGCTGGCAATCTTTGTTAACAGTACGTAAACAGTAACAATTATTCTTGTAGTCATTTACCCAAGGTCTGTCTGGTTAAATAGATGATATTAATGATTTTACAAATACCTCCCCGTTGACATAAGGAGTACTGATGATATGTGTGTGGCATAGAAAATATGCATATAAGTGTTCTGCTCATTTGCTATTGGAGATTAATTGTTATTTTTCCCTTAATCTAATCAAAAGTAATTTTTCACAATATTGTGATAAATTAACTGTGAACTTGAACATGAAAAATTTCATTCATTTAATTTAATATAATTTCTCCATGCATGATTTTTAGCAGCAGTAGAATAGAATAGTTCAGATTTATTTATTTTTCTTTTGAATGTGTTTATTTGTACTGGGAATGGATTCTTTTACGATACGTGCGTTTGTAGAATACTGAACACTCCTATAATTAAACAAATTTGACGTACATTTTTTCCAAATATTTATCTTTAATATTTTTATGCAATCCCTTACGACATTAATTATTTTTACTCTTATTTTTTTTGTTGCACTCGAAGATATTTTCGTCAATTTTGTAAAAAAAAGACCAACACCAACTCGCTATGAATATTTTGTCAGATATTTTACGCTAATCCTTGCCAGTCGGTTAGAGGCGCTAATGGTTATAATGAAATATCTTTTGAAGGATGAAATAATTTATACTTTCTCTTTAGTAACTACTAAAAATTTTATTTGAAAATTAATAACATCTGTTAGTTAATTTAAATGTTCATTCAATATACTCGCATCATATTAAAACCTTAAAAAATCAACAAATAAAGTTATTGGACAATTTATGGAAATCTATGTAAAACACAACAGACCATGTTTAAAGTTATTTATACGTTATTTGATAAAGGTTTAGCACACAGCATTCTGTGGTATACAACAATTACAAGTTTTATTCTTTGTTCAGTTTTTTTTTGTTCATTTAAGACTTTTTCTTTTCGTTCTCAATCAATGTGATTTCCAACGAGAACAAAAATTTGCATTTTGGTCTGTTAGATTAAATTTTCCAAGTTTTTTTCAAACTCTCACTAAAATGGAATTATGCATATCGGGAGATTTTTTTCTATTTTAAGCAAACCGTATTTAAAATTTAAGTTCAAAATGTTTTTATATTGTGAGAAAAAATTATATTACATTTTTCATTTCTTCTATATCACATATTCTTAATCAACAATGTCAAACACATACATACATATGTAGTTCATTTGTAATAAAAATTAAAAATTTTCATAAAAATGAAAATCTGTTTTAATAATTATAAAGGATTTTCACCAGGTTATGGGCCCAGAACAAACTATTTTGGGATAAAGAACTATTTTTGAAGAATACTAAGTTGTGTAAGATTCTAAAAACGTCATCTTCGTCATTATATCAAATTGAAAAACTGGATGAGAAGAAATACGTGATGTGGAGTATTCACATGAGAAGCTTGCTAATTCATTCTAGTTTTGGGAAGTATGTAAATGGCGATGAGCAAATAGGTCCGAATTGGTCTGCTGATAAAATATTGGAATAGAAAAACAACGTTGAAAATGCACTTGCAACGATTTTATGAACCGTGAATTATAGTCATATTAATTATGTATATAAAGAATATTCGGAACTCATAAGATGGCTGGATGGCGAACACCATTCACAGTAACTGCCTGACCGGCCTCATTTTGGAAAAAATACGGCCCGATGATGCCGCCAGCCCATAAACCGCACCAAACAGTCACTCTTTGTGGGTGCATTGGTTTTTCGACAATCACTCTTGGATTCTCATTCGCCCAAATGCGGCAATTCTGTTTATTGACGAATCCACTGAGGTGAAAATGTGCCTTATCACTGAAGATGATTTTCTTCGAAAATTGATCATCCACTGTTGCCGTGGTCGCGGCGCCCATTTGGCCGATATTTTGTTCCATACATAATTGAGTAATACCAATATATCATAATAAAATAAAATTACAATAATTTCCTAAATAGTTTGTGTTTTATTCAAAATCAACATCGGCCCTTGAAATTTAACCACCCTTTATATAGAATATCTATATATATAAAAGACAAACATGTTAGTTACACCAGAACGGACCAGGAGGACGATAGGAGGGAATAGTGATAATAATAATGAAATTTTGAACATGGATAGATCTGCATCTAACAACGCTCATAGGCTATACACATTTTCATAACTAGGACCAGTAGAGCGATAAGGGGACTCTCCAAAACTATACTGCCGATTTAGATGAACTTGAAAACTTGGATGTATTTGAGGTTAAAAGACACATTGGCAATTGTGCAGCTCTAGGAAGGGTATTACTTTTTTTAAAACTAAGACCACGAGGGAAAGTAGGGGCAATTTCCACGCCAACGAGACCATCTAACCGATTTTAATGAAATTTAAAAGAATTTATGTTCTTGCGTCTAGAAGGACACATAAGCTACATACATATATATTTTTTAAATAGAACCAGGGGGCGACGTAGGGGTAAGATATGCTTTTCCGAAACCGATGGAGATAATAACGGGAGCGAAGCCGCGGGTAAAAGCTAGTACTAAATGAATCCATTGGAATCAAGAAATTTAAAAACTGTTACCACCATTATTTTATAATGTATTCCCTATGAATTATATATATACGAGTATATGTATTACATATACATTTATATTTAGTTGTGTATTCTTTAGAAAACTTTTCTAAAAATTATTATAACTTTCATTTGGAGTCAAATAGTTTCATTGAGTCAATTTCCTTATTTAACAAATATTAAATTTGGGTGTGGCCAATACAGCAGTTATCTTCCTATTTTATCTGCTTAAGATTTATCATGTTAATAAAAAAAATTAAAACAGAAATTCATATCACAACAATCATTATATTTTTTGCTCAAATTCATTTTAAATCGTTTTTATTTTTTTGTGAAATGAAAATGCTGGAAGAAAACTTAAAGGAGACAAGCCCTGAAGTAAGGAAAATATCAAACATCGCAGTTAACTGCAAATGACAGGGGATGTCTAGCTGTCAGAACCATTTATATTCGACTCATGCTAACATAATAACTGTATCTGCTACTACAGCGAGTGGAGAGAAAATAAACTTATGTTTTCTAATGATTTTAAATGTGTCACTTTTTTGTTATCTACTTTTCACTTTCATCTTTGCAAGGAAACATATTAACACTATTACAGATACTCTGGCATACAAGACTACTTTCATACACAAACGATTTAAAAATAATGACAGTGGCAGTCTTTCTTTTTTCATATTGTTTCCTTCGTTTCTTCCCTACACAGCCTATTAGCCAATGGAACACGATGAAGAGAGAAAAAGAATTGTAAAAGCAACTTTAAAAGCGCTACCACCAATCTGTCTACAGCTCAAGCAACATTTTTTTAATATCGATATAAAAATAAAATGAAAAAAAAATTACCATTAAAAATAATGTGCTTTTGAGTTTTCCATAAAAGGCATAAGAATTCTACAAACAGCAATTGAAAGCGCCATAAGAAAATCTTTACAAACCATTTACACACAATATTGCAATTAAAAGAAAAACACACACACACAATACATAATTTCTTTAATAACATTAAATACAGCTAAATTCAGATTTCAAGAGGAGAAGACCACAGGAATGGGGAAGGGGTACAATATTGGATTTGAACTGAAGCATTACTCAAGTGTCACCTAATTGACTGTAAATTACTGTCATTTACTTAAACAATTAAATATTATTGAACAATTGTTATTAAATTAAATGACCAGAAAACTTCAAGCAATTTAATATTTTATTGAAATTTCAAAGAATTTCATTATGCACATGATAATAGAGAATTTATCTTGAAGGCAGTACTTTTGCAATAATGTCATGTTATATTCTATCACTTATTTAATAAGGAGAGGAAAAGTATAAAAAAACATAAAGAAAAATTAAAAAAAAATAGATTTTCTAATTGAATTTTAGATAATACTAAAAATTAACTTTCTTTCACTAAAGGAATTATAACGAAGAGCGACTTTCTATAAGCACTCGCCCATCTGGAAATAAGAATAAATTCATCTCCAATCAAAAATGCCTGAACGCTTTAAATTCACTAAACAAAATAATTAAATTTAATAAATGTATAACACGGCAAAATTTGTAGGGTTATTTTTTAATTTTTAATACCACACCGGTGTTTACTTATACATGTTGGAAATATAATTTGATCATTAACACTTTGCTTATTCAACATGTATATTCACATAGTTTGCTTTGAAATATGTTTTATGTTATGTCACTTTGTAGAAAAATTTTATTGAATAGATATAAAAAATTTGTCAACAATAAAAGTCATACATGTACATTGTGTTTTGTACATTACTTTTTATATAAGAACTTTGTGGAATTATTAGAAAGGGTTTGCATCACCACCACTATATTTCAATAATACATGCTTACATATATATAACAAATCGAAAAAGGAATTAAATTCACTCATACTGGAGTATGTTAATAAAGATATGGAAGGAAAGGAATAAAACTTTTGCTGTTGTTACTATACCAGGTAAATGTAAAAAAGTTTTTGAAAACGTGAATGCAGAAAATATGTATAAACGTCGTTATTTGTACTCGTATATTAGAATTGTTACAGATAATTAATGTACCATTAGACAACTGATAGTGTATAGTATAGATAGTATATTATATATACTGATAGTGTAGCACAGAATAACATACATTTAGTATACCAAACAAAAGTAAAAATTAACATTTAAAGTGATTTAGTATTAATGTTTTCAAATTTATATATAAGGTCTGTTCCACAGGCATAACTATCTATATATCGCACATAAAAAAATCGATTATACTTTTAATGTTACTTCATATTCACATACTATACCAGGTTTGTTTCGTTGTGATATCGTTAGCATAATGGGATGTGCTGTAATGAAATTAGGAAACTTGTTTCCGAAACCTGTTCATTCCTGCGCTCAACGCGTTCATCAGAGAAAACTCATTTTTCTGCCGAACGCACTATATGGAATAAACTACTAGCAGAGGTTATTCCTGTCACTTTTGACGTGGGAATATTCTACTAAAATGTCCATAAACAACATTCCCTCTATCCTCCTTCTCAAACTTCATCTTCTAGTTCCACCACAAAATGACCTCCCCCCAATTATTACAATATATTTTCACATCTACATTGTCCGATTATATTGATTGCCACAAAATACATTTGCTATAATGGTTTTTGTACGAATATTTTGCGTGAGCTGGTTAATAAGCCGATGCTGGTTTTGCAAATAAACCCACACAAATTAGTTTCATAGGAATCGTATGTTGATACCGGTACGAACATGTAGTAATTAAATCTATTTGTGCGTATTGAAAGGAATGTAGTCCATCGGCCGGAAAAATTATAACACTCAATTATAATTTTTGCGGTTATAAATTTAAAAGCCTTACACAAAATGTGTCCAATGAGACAGATGATGAGAACGGTGATAATACGATTCCGTTGGATAGTCGCCTGCAACCAGATCAATGAAACGTCTCAATATTTCCTCCCATTATTTCTTCTAATACTGAAATAAAGTTTTAACGTTATGCTGCCTTACCGATTTCCAATTAGAAAATATATTATATTACAAAAACATGCTTTTTTTTTTTTCTCTATTATGAAGTTCAAAGTTTTCCAGCTAAACATCTTGAAATTTTGTGTTTTTCGTCGAACAAATGATTTCTGCCAAATAATAAATTGTATCTATTTTATGTTGTTTGTAGTTGGAATTTAATTCATGGCTTTTGATTACAATCAGAGATCATGTCAAGGAATGCAATTTTATGCTTTGGCACTTATACGTGCTACAAAAATTTCTGTTTGTTGTACGTTGATGGCAAACGAAGATAAATATTCGAGTTAGTTGTCAGAAAGTTTCTTTTTATTTTTTCTAAAAAAAATATAAAAATAAGTAGAGATAAACTAAATTCCTAGCAGTTTTTTTATTTTTTTATTTTTGCCATAAAGAAAAAAGGATAAAATATTAAATTTAAACAAACAACTGCAAAATGAAAATCTCGCAATTATAAGGGATACTGTTACAAAGACAAATAAGGGTCAGAATGTCGACCACAATAAAGACACCAAAAATAGAGTGACAAACATACGAAAATAAAACAATTTGCCAAAGACCTTCTGCAATGTGTATATGTATGTATGTATGTGTGCGCTTGTACTAGAAAAAAGGTCAACCAGTAATCTGATTTTGTTCAAACAAAAGGTAACTTTAAAAGCCGCTTTTGAATAGAAATAGAAATGAAAAGAAAGGAAGTATATAAAAGTAATATATCTTCTAAGCTGGTATATGAACAACATAAAAATGCTTTAGCTACAAATATGTACATTTTTGTACAAGTTTTTTCTTTTACCTTAAGCTGTATATGAATGAAGCAAGCAGCAAAAGTACTTCCTTCCGGGAAAAAGAGACTTTGACAAGTGCAAAAGCGAGAAGCCATATGTAACTCCACTAAGGTTAACTACAGCCACTGGCTGGTGACTAAATCATTGTAAAGCTACGTTCAGACTTGGCAAATATTAGACGGAAAAAGTCCAACTAGTTAGTCAAACTTACAAGGGATTAAAGAGTGAAAATTAAGTTATGTAATGAATTATTGAATGCCTTTGGTCCTTTATTTAAGTAAACATAATTTTGTTTAAGGGTTACGCTTTTTTCGGGAATTATTTACCAAGTCGGAACGTAGCTAAATATTACAATTAGAGTAATAGAAAATGTAAAAAAAAACTGTATATTTAAATGCTTGAAGGTAATCTTAACAAATTTGTGATTAACCCCATTCTTGTGCTTAATTTTTTTTCTCAAATTCATTGCTTTTAATTTACAAAATTTGACTGTAATTTAACACTCAAATGTTTGCCTACAATTCTTCAGTTATAAAATATTGCTCCTGTGTAATATATTTGGAATTAAATTTGTAATTATACAAAGCAATTCGCCGAATACTATAAATATAAATTTTTCCAAATTTATCGCCTGCAATAAATATTCACCCAATACCATTAGAAATTTAATAGTTATGTGTCTTAACGTGTTTGAAAACCAACAATTAAAATGACCTTAAGAATCATAAATCACTCTAGCAAAATATGAAATAATGTTAAAAAAAAGCATTTAGTGAGATACATTCAATAATAGTTATAATGCTGAATAAGTTCAGTTTAAAGCCAAATTCATAATTTGATATTTCCCCCTGTTTCCGACATGCAAAGTTTACTTTGACAAATTTAGTTTTCTTTCATTGTGTCGTTTTGCAGTTTTATACAGCTTTACAAGTAAAAGAATAAACACTGCTGTGTTTCAGTATAACTATACAAATATAACTATTTACTATGAACGATGAACAAAGCAAATTTGCAAAACTTTACGAGTACACGAAAGTCAGTACTTACGGATATTCTTTTATCCATTCACATACAACATAAATAACTTACAACTTCGTCGGTATTGTGTAATATCATGGGCGAAATAAAATAATTAACAAAATGTCTACCAAATCCAGCTACAAAAATTTAATCACTTTCCTTGATATCTGCAGCGCTGCACACTGCTATAAAACAAGGAACGTGCAAAAGCAGTATTGTAAAAATAACGAAGTCTCCATCATTATTCCATTCTTAGAAGTTAACACCTAGTAGTAGGAAATCATTGCCTGAGTGTTACTTTAAAAAAAAAAAAACTTTGCCTGTGTAAAACCGATTCGAGAAAAATTTCTTTAACTTCGCGCTATAACAAATTTGCGATTTTACCCCGATTTTCGAAACATGTATAAACACCTCATAACTTAAGAAAACGTCAACGGATTTTAGGGCAGTCTGTTTTTCAATCATGAAACATAATTCAAATACTATAATTTTTGGTTTAAAAAAATTACTTAAATATGCAACTTATTTCAACCTTAAATAATTAACATGTCTTATTGACGATTAAATCTAAGTAGTAGCAAAAAAGTAGTAGTAGTAATTTTAGTTTTCACAATTGTCGTAAAGCCTTCGCGTTTTTGCGCTGAAAACACCGCAATTCAAATATAATGGCATGTTACTGCAAACGTAAAAGTATATTGTGTTGGATAACTCAATTCATCTCGGCAGTTTTGCGGACTGCTTACTAGTTATGAGCGATATTCACCTCAATATATAATGTCGTAATACCGCAAACTTTTATTTTATTTATGAGCAATATTTTGTCTGCTTGGGGAAATATTACGTATACGCCATGAATTGTACGGGAATGTTCTGTAAACCGAATTCGCAAACATTTTTCGTTTTTAAAACGACTACTCATACTTAGGTGTTCTGTAAACCGAATTCGCATAATTTTAATAGGTTTAAAATCGAGTAGATAAGTCTGGTCGAAATTAAAACGAATGTATTATTTTCGAAATAAATAACTGAAGAAACATAAAAACACAATTACCAATTTTTACTTGAAGTCTTTCTTTTATTAAATTAAGGCAAATTATATACTCTGTAATAGATTTTAATACAAAATAATCAATTAAAAAAACACTCCAATATTTCTCCACGTTCTTGTTAAAGTATGCAGATAAAGTAGATGGATGAATAAAAGCACATTTTCACTAAATTCTTTAGATATATCATTAAAAAATTACTTTTAATCTTCCTATACTCGTCTAAGAGACCGACTTTTTACATTTTTGTTTTTTTCTTACGAGCGGAGAGCGCGATCGCATTATAAGTTTTGTTAGCTTCATCATTCTCAATAAGCTTCAATTTAGTGTGGTTTTAAGGTTTGTAAAAGGTAGACGTGTGTGCGCATGCGGCAATAATTGGTCTGTGAGACCGACGTGACTATTGGTGCAACAGTTTTGCGTAAGTAATATTTTGAACATATGTTATAATTTTGAGTTAGTTTCATTAATTTTAAAGAGTTTCATAGCATGTATATATTTGCAAATTATATAGGTTTTATTATACAGGTTTTCAAATAAGATCAGAATGGATGAAGACCAAATAAGACTAATATTGGAGGATGATTTATCTGTATCTGATTATGAAGAAAACGAGCGCGATTATGAGGATGTGATTTCTGTGGATCCAAAATCTTTTTATTTATATTATTAAAAACATATATTTTTAAAAAGAAAATGCAATTTTATATGTATTTTTTTAATTTTTAAAGTTTTCTAGGCTCCGCAAAAACATCGGTCTGACAGACCGGGCTGGAGTATACGTGTTACATTTTTTGATGCGAGTATAGGAAGCTTAAATAAGAATAAAAATTATTTTAAAAAAATTTCCAGTAGCTTTATTGACGTTTGAAAAATCTTATTCGAAAGCAAGTTCGAATGTTGGAAATCGTGTGATTCTTAGAACACCAAATTAGCATTTATTCGGTCTAGAGAAATCACATGTCTTTAAATGGACTCGGTTTACAGAACAGGTGACATAATTTATTTAGCAACCTACAGACGATGCAACGTTTGGTACAATTTAATGAGGTTGTACAATATATTGCAACGTTTGTGGCCTCATTCGTGTTAAATTGTGTGTCAGTTGTACGAAAAAGTTGGTACGGCGGATGAATCATGTATGGATTCCTTGAGAGGTACGCTGCAGTTAGACTTGAAAGATTTGAATTTGCAAATTTCTTAGCATTCACAAAAAAAAATTTTGATTTTACAAAACCAAATTTTGATAATGAAAAACACTAATACCTTAGTAGTCTACTCTATATATAAAAGAGTAACGTGACTGACTGACCCAGCATGGCTAAGCTCAAACGGCTTAAGGTAAAGGGATGAAATTCGATATGTAGACTCCATATCGGTGTTTAGATGCACCAGCATTCATAATTTTTAATTTGATAGTTTATTTTCTTATTGAGACATAGAGACTTATGTATACGATCAGAAATATTGAGTACCTTAACTCCACTGCTCTATGCGATCTCGGTGATTAAATCTTAAATGACAATTTCCATAATTATTTTTGAAGTGATTCCAGCACACACTGTTGTTATCAACATTTGCCTCAAATAAGCCCATGAAAACAGTACCCAATGTTATGAAGTTATTTCGACACTAATAAATTTTTAAATATTATTGATTAGTGAAAATACATTATAATATTGCAATTTTTTTTATCCTTTACCTTCAGCTGTCAGCTGCTTTATCTTTGGTTTAAATTTAAGAGTAATTTTAAATGGTTCTATATTCTAACATGATTATATAATCTATTGCTGGTTTAATTGTTTTTGTTAGCGAACACATTTATACATATATCAAGCGTTTTTAGTAACTCACTAATACCAAGAACACCAACGGAACCTTTACTCATAACTGCCACTACACTAGTCTACGCGATATGCTTAATTAAAAAAGTGTCCACTATTTGAAAATAATTTTGCGTCACATAAACCACTATCGACTATTGAAAGTGAAGGTTAAAATGTAAACTTAAAGTTTCTTCTCATACTCAATATTTAAAGAAAAATGTTACGCTAACAGGCGAAAGTTGATAAAGTTTACCACTTCGAACACAGTACATATATACATATGCTTTCCTTCTATTAGCAATATAACACATTCCACATTGAACTTTACATGTGCATGGGTGTGTTTGTACGCATGTAGGAAAATGTCATATAAGTTCGTGATATGTTAGAGGTGGAACTAAAATCGTGATTTTGTTAGTTTGTTATAAGAATAGAGTAAAGCAATGCATTCAAGTTTATAATGTTAAAGACTTCTTGACCCTCTTTTGTTGGTATTAGAAAAAAGTTTTTTGCGACCAATCTCCCCAGGTGTGATTGTAGGGTCAGCAATTATTTTTTATTTTTTTTTTTTTGTTTGTTTACAACAACGTTTATTTTCGTTCGTTTTCTTTCTCTTTGCATTCTTAAGAATCTGAACTGTATGTGATATTCAAACTTGATACTTGATACATAAGCAGCGTGCATTTTTATTTTTGCCACAATAACAAGTGTTTCCACATCCCATGCAAAATTTTTTTTTTCTTTTTCATTCTTTCTATATTTTTTTTTCCTTTTCATTGCTCGTTTTTATTATTTTTATGAACCAGTGCTACATTTCAGACACGTCTTTATACATACTCGTACATACATACAGATTACATGCCAAATCATAAAATATTATTGTGCGCCATGTAGGTTTACTGCTTCCAATATAAATTTTTTTCCCTCACGTGTTTAAAATATACTCTTGCAGTGCCTTTTATCTACGAGTATGAGCAGGTAACTCACTCACATCCACCTTCGTTTATTTGCCAGATTTTTTCTTATTGTCGTTTCGTACCACAAAATAAATAAATAAAACTCAAAAGCAACCAGAAAAATAATACACAAACTATATGATGTAGACACGGAATAAAGGTGGTGAAAAAAAAGAACTGTGAAAATTTTATTATTTGGAACGTGCACAATCACAATAATATTGTCAAATTCAATTGAAGGGTATTTCAAATTGTGAGCATACAACTGAATATGCACATGTATACATTAAATTTTGTGTTGAAGTATTTGGATTTTTGTCCCAAAGAAACATACATATATACTCCTAAATGTTGTATGTAAACATTGTAAATATTGCACTTATTTAAGGTAAATCAGAAGTTTACCATCAACAGGTGTTATTTAAAAATTAATGTCTTTTATTTAATATAACATAAGCTTTTGAGCACTACATGTTTGCGAAACTTTCAATTCTATTTGGAGCAATTTGCTTATATGTATATGAATTCCTGGATCTCTATATTTTTACATTTGAACTTTGCGATGGGATGATACAACAACAACCCTCTTCAAAAGGGGAATATTATACATATAAGCATAAACGTTTATCGCTGTAAGTATTGGTAAACTAGCGGGATTAGCTAAAAAAAGTCCACTCCCTCGTGTGTGTAAAATATTTGCCACATAATTAAACTGCAGAATCCGTTCTTGTTAACAAATTAAACAAAATTTTTTAAATAATTTTTAATAAAATTTTTTTATTAACAACGCTTCCAAAGTGGTCAATATCAGCAGTTAAATTTTTTATCTTAAGGCAAACTTGAGCAAAACTTGGCCATTAGTAATTTACTCAAAGAACTATTAAATATGCTTATATGTATTGCCGATAATTCTGAAGACATAAAAGAGAAAAAGAATTTCAAAAATAATGAAAGAGGTGAATTCAGAAACTACCGGTAAATTTCTAACAACATCTAGTTAGAAATTATACGTAAATCTGATATAGCACTCAAGAATATATATCTATAGACATAATTTTTTTTCTCATAGACCAGCACACAGGAGATAACCCCTACACATGCAATGCATTGTGCTGGAATTAGAGGAAAGCGATAGTTAGAGAAATGACAGAAGGTGAAGCCTTAACAATTTTACACCTCAGATTTCGCACGTTCTTTGTTTATAGCAGTGTTGAATCGGCTCTGATTCCAATGAGACGATAAATCTTGCAGCTTCATTTTGTTAATTATTTTACTTCGCCGGGCTACACAATATCGACGAAGGAGGGCACTCTGATGTAATTGTGGATCATCTTAAGGCGGTACTGTTCAGTGAACAGTGACTGTGCCTTCGCCACTGAAACCTTCCGACAATAACTGAGACAAAGACTCACTATTGCACATAAAATTTTTAATCAGATTTAATCAGAAACTGGGGTCGAATCCAGGACTTTTTTTTGTTTTGTAGTCAACGTGCAGACTACTTCACCCATCGCCATCCGAGAGACTATATCTGTGATACTAATTAGTATTAATGATGAAGAGCATTTTTCGAAATCACTAGACCAACTATGGAAGAAGTACCATAATTCCTACGCTAGATTTTTAAGTAAATATTTTAAAGCACGCAGTCAGCAATACTTAGTGCTTAAATATGTAGGACAAAATATTTAAAAATTTGATATTGAAGAAAACGAAATGGCTGGCTTAGGAGGAGATGGCTTTATCCCACCCATAATATACAGCTGTCCTGATACCAATACGTCAGATCAGGCAGAGATTACAAACGCGGTATTTGGGGTATACAGAATGCAGGTCTAGCAGTATGAGGGTATTCTCCATCTCAAGGCAGATTTGGCCGCCTGTAACAAACAGAGAATGATAACTGTATCAAGATGTCAAGGTACAATATTTCCCCTTTTTGTGGCAGTCCGTACTGCCCACATCCCATAGGCACGACGGCTACATTGGAAAAGGTGGAAATACACTATGCAGGGCCTGTGGTGAGGACGATAATTAAGAGTCCTGTTCCTTCTATTGTGCCCGTGCCCGGCCCTGTACAGGGGCAGACAAAGGGCGCTGGAAGCATGTTCTTTGCGGATATTGACGGCACCCACCAGATTGATTAGATTCTTGTGATGTGAGTATTAACACTCCATATCAATTATTTCTTTTGGATTCCTAGAGTTTTGTGGCATCAAGACGGCGCCCATCCCTGGCGGGGATACCACCTGAACCAACCAAAAACCATTACATTGTTTGAGTCAAGCAGTGCCACAGTCAAAGAAAAATTACTCACAAAACAACCTTTAGCTAATTTAAATATTATTAAATTTAATAATGTACTTATGTAACTAACTGCCCATGTAGTTCATATTACCCATACTCATGCCTTTTTATTTTATTTGCTGTCCTTTTTTTATTTTAAAGTCCGACATTTTGGTAAATACTACGATGAATTCCTTATATTAAAAAAAAAATAAAAATAAATAAATACATTGAACGTAATTTACTGAAACAAATTCTTTGATGAAGTAACGAGCACATACATACTGGTACAGCATTAAAGCAAAGATAGCCAATTGCTCTATTTTTATCTACACGTTTTAAGTTTATATACATATACTTACATATGTACCACGTGTAGAGAGAGGCATTACTATATACCAATGTTGCCAATGAATTTAAGTTTGCAAACTTCTAAGCTACAGCACCTCCATAATTTCTGCTTTTCTTTAATAAAAGTACGACACTAGATTTTCGTGCCAATATAGTGTATAAGCATACGACATTGTTTTATACCAGCAATGTATTGCATCCTATTTGCATGACCCTCAGATTGAAATATACCTATTTCCAAGACTCATAGTTTCACACAAGAGCTAGATTCAAGGGTTCATTAATACTAGATTAAATTAGTGCGCTTCTCTGCCCTCAAAAATTCTTAAAAAAATATCATTTTAATTTTACTATAAAATTTTTAACACTTTCATTATGCACTCCTGCATAAAAATTAACATAACGCGTACATACATATTTAAGTATGGAAAAAACTCTTTATATGTGGTTTATTCAATTTTTCATTTGCTTTTGCAAAAACACGTAAACTAAAGTTGTATTTGCTTTGGTTTTTACTTGCATTTAATAAGAGGAAAAGTGTTTCGTTTAATGGTGTGCGTAATAATTTTAAAGTCATATTACTACTAAAGTACTAAACCGATCTGAATAAAATTAAGATTGTGCCCATCTGTGCCGAAAAATCTTTAAAACTATATATATTTTTTTTCTATCTAGGACCAGCACTGAGGAGATAACTCCTACACATGCGAAGCATTGTGCTGGGAACTATAAGAAAGGGATAGTAGGAGAAACGACAGGAGGTGATGCTTAATTAATTATTTTGCCATCGCCACCCTCATACCCTCATCTTTTTGAAATCGGCGCAGTGTACTACTGGCTGTAAAAGGTATTATGAAAAACGTATTTTCCTATTAATACGAGTATATGGATTCTACTACACGGTAGAAATATTCTATAATGTGAATTTGTTAACTTTTCGTAACTTTTCTTTGCGACCGAATTCCTGGCAACACCGGTATTTCTTTCTTGTGGCGACATACATTTTTCTCTAATCCTACAGTAGCTGAAATGAAATCTTGTTACGTTGCTTAAATTGTTGATTCACAAGTCAATATTTATTTTGTTATATCCTTGTATTATACTGGTCAAGGCTATCTATAACTGAGTCTTTGTTAGTTACTATCAACATAACAATTACACACAATCAGCAGTATTCTATTTAAGTATGTATGCTCGCATAAAATAAAGCAAAGAACAAAAAAGAAATACTATTTCTATTTTGTTGTTTTTGCTTCTTATTTTGGAAAATAAATGAATTGTTTGTATTCAGTTCAGTAATTTTTTTTTTTTTTTAATTTTTTTCTCTGGCTGAATAGGAATTGCTGTGTATTAAGTTAGATTATGGTGATTGCTGTTTTTATTATATTTAATGTGTTATAATGTTAAATTGGGTATTTACTGTATTAAAAACAGTTTTGTTCATGGGATAAACTGTAATCAATGGTTAGTTTCTTTTTTTTTTTATTAAATTTGGTACAGAATAAATAACAAAAATATACAATTTTATTTATTATATAAAAATGTGGAAAATTCTTATATACTGCTTTCTTTTGCGTTCTAAAGCAATAATTTTTGAAAAAAACATTTCTGTTGCCCATTATCTACAACGTTATTCATATCTTTCATCTAAATAATTATTATATTATGCCGGAGATATAATTTAGCAGCATAAAAAGTATAGTTTAATTTTAAATGAATTAATTATAACAAATTGATACCAATAACGTTGACTATTGAGAATAAAATCCTATAGATCAAGCTGGAAATGCAATAAAAATTTTATAGTGAGACATATTATATCACGAAATCCATGTAACGCACTGTTACAGCGTGGGAATACTTGTAACTGACTTTTTTGTTTAAGTAGATATGCCATTTTTATTATTAAATTTTATACATTTTTCAAAATGTTGAAAAATTTTATTAAACGTTTTTTAAATTCGCCGATACAAAGCAAACTGTATCGTACGCATGCGCATAAAATGTCTGTGAAAAATTTCAGCGAATTTTAAATATTCTTATAGTTTTCCAACTATTAGAAGCTTTCGTAGATTATATAAATAATTATATTATCTGAAAAAAATATGTATCTAAAATATTTTTTTTTAACATCGCCATGCACAAGTACACAGTACTTTTGTAATACATCGAGTTTGTTTCGAGCATGCTAAATAATAAAATAAAAACAAAATGATCTAAATTTTCTCTTTTTAGTATATTTTAGTTGTTTTGAAATCCGAATTAGGCAAAAGTTTGAAGAAATTATAATTCGAAAGAATAAGACATGATACAGCATTGCAAGGAAAGAAGGAAAAAGTAAAAGTCAATCAACACCAACCTACGAGAAAATTATTTCTTAATTTAAATTGTATGTCTCTTATTGGCAACTAAAAACAACAAAAATGTTATTTTTTTCTTTATTTGACCAATGTTTTGTTGTTAGTATAATTGGATGTTTCCCTAGGCTGAATTTTTGGTCAATTTTTGTTTTTGTGTTTTTAATAAAAACAAATTATTTGGATGTTATTAAATCTATTTGCTCAACGTTTCGTTGGTTTTTTTCCAACTACTTCAGGAGCTTCTTTATTAAATTAAATTATTTAATTTTTACATCGGTAAATTAAAAGATTTTTTTATATATAGTTTTGTTTTAACTGGACATCACAAGCATAAGATAACTTTTGAAGTAAAATTAAATTAAAACGAAAAACAAAATTAATTCATGAAACTTTGTTAAATACATAGATATGTATGTAGTACCTTATTTCGAAACTCAGTTTATGCAATTAGTTAAAGTTTTTAAAGTTCAAATATGTTGATGATCGATAACATACAGGCAGTCGAAATTACATGTAGTAGTTACTAAGAAACAAACTATAACGAAAACAAAATTGTAAATCACATTGACAAACACTAGCAGAACGAAACAACATGCTGTTTACGAAGGCTGCTACACCTTCATCTTAAAATTTTGGCAATACTCTTATCAGATTTGAAAGGTGAATGCTAGGAAATGAAATTTTTGTTATAAAATTTTACTTTTGCTATTACAAAACACAATCGTTATATTTATACATTCCCTTTGAAAAATGTTGTTGTAAATCGAGAGATGAAATTTTATATAATTTCGTTTCGCTCTAAAATTTGATTTCTTCACCGTACGGACGATTTTTCTGTGGCATTCGTGATATATAAAATGAAAATTTTTAGCACTTAATGATATTTGAAAAATACCATACATTTCAATTCACACTTCATTTAACTGACATGAGATAATTATAAAAAAAGAAATCATATGTCACGTATCACTTCAAAGATATTTTTATGGTTCTCCAAATTAATGAATGAATGGCAAATATAAAAGTACAACATTTTCTAATTAAACACTTTTTGTGATTTTGCCTTATCTACACATTTAAATATCAAATTGAACACATAATATCAGGGTATAAAATATTCAAATATATGTTTGTATGTTTACAATTATTATTTTTCATTTATTTATTTTTTTTGTAACTAATAACAAACAATTACTTTATTCAATTTGTTTGTTGGTATTTTATAAAATAAATTTTGTTTACTTTTCCCTTAACAATATTGTTTGTTTTATTCTACCGCTTCAAATACAATTAAAATCTTTTAAACCACGAAATTTAAATAATATTTGAGTGTATATAAGTTTACATTTTGTTAAATTTGAACATACATTGCTGTCTATTTACCGGTATTGAAAATAGCAATATAATTTCAATAAGTTTGCCTTACAGCTGAACTTTAGAATAAATTAAAGTAGTTTTTAAGGGCTTAAAATTGTATATCAAACTGCAAGTAATCACTTGCATGTGTAAATGCAGGGTAAAATATAAAAATAAGTATTTGAAACTACATATATAAATAAGAAATATGAAAAGAATTTATAATTTGTATTCTGCGTAATAAAAAAAATTCGCAGCTTACTTCAGCGTAATCTGACTGCCTGCTTTTTTTTAAAACAACAAAGTGAGAGTCGACGTCTTTTGCTCGACTATTTCCCCGCAGGGGGGTTTGGGACAGAGTTTCAAACATACGGGACTTTAGCAACCCCGCGGTACCTAGCTAAAGCTGTAGCATTACTTTAAACTCCCCTGGAGTTTGAAAATGACAGAAGAGGTGACTCTTCGAAATCTTACTAGAGATTGAGGAGGCTATGATTGCATTTCCGTGTGACTGTTTAAATACAGTTCAATTCTAATCTAGTGCTACGGGGCCAGCAAAGCCCCACACCTCCAACGCTAAGTAAGGGTTTAATGACTGATAGAATCGTAAGATAAGTACTTCGTGTTCACCCTGAAAAGTTGCAGTTGTGTGCTGGTTTGGGAATGGATTCGTAGTGGATGTGGTTAATGCCAAAAGTTACGCAGGAAGTTAAGTTTTTGGTCTGTGCGGGAATATGTGAGTTTGACACATATATTCTGATACGACTTTTACTTAACTAGGTGCTGTTGCCGGAATGTATCTCGAACTAACAGTATTACTGTTCAATAGTTCTTGACTCAACAACATTCTGATGTGACACAGAGTTTAGACAGCTCGAACATCTCAGCAAGGTGCATTGTAGACCAGGTATAACTATGACTGATTTGCCATTCATTCTCTAGTGATGATGCAAGATTTTGTATCTCCTAGTGCTATGGGGGCGTCAGTGGTCGTCTAGAGGAAAGAGTTAGAGAAATGCCAGGAGGTGAAGCTTCACTTCAGCCATCGCCACCCTCAGGCAAGTCTGAGTTTACGAACTTTGTTGTTGTTGGGTTTCTAGTGTAAGAATTGATTTCAAATTGAATTGCAGAAAGAAACAGAAAATAATCCTTAAATTGCCCATTACTTTACAAGTTAACCAAATCACCTTTAATATGATTTTCTGGTAGTCGACTACTGAATTGTTTATATGGTATATAAAATGTAAAAATATTGTCCTGTAATTGTAAATTTTTTTCAATTTATTTTGGTAACTGGCCAACTATAAAATTAAGTATTTATCTTAACAACAAAAAAAAAAAACATTAATGTATTAAAATATACTGAAGTAGTTCCCAAACAGACATGAATGTAATTTAAAATTGTTATTCCATATCAACTTTATATACAGTATATATTGTATTAAAATAATAAAAAGCCAGGTTTTTATATCGTAAAATGTGCATGAATAGTGGTCAAATAACAAACCAAAAAACTGTAATTAAGCGGTAGGTAAACAGAAAATTAAATATTAATCCCCTTGGTATTTTACATGCTTAAACATAATTATAACTATGACCATTTGCATTTATAATAAAAATTAAAAAAAAAGTGAAATTATATAGCAGGCCATAAACAAATGAATGTGCAATTGTGTGTATCTGAAACATGTGTATAATTTCAATATATATTTACTGATGTTATAAAATAATTAAATATGCAACATGTGCTCCTACAGTTTACATAGTAATTTTATTAATTTAAAATATAAACGTATTTAGAATTTTATATTGCTAATATTTTGAGTACATAAAAGAGCAAATAATTAAATAAATATATGTAATTAAGTACAATTTTCAGTTAGTAATAAAAAATTTTAATTGGTTTAAGTTTATTACTTTTGCTTATTCAACAAATTTTAAAGCATTGTACCAGAAGAGAAATGCAATGAACAATATTGGTTTTGCTAATTTTCATATTAACTTCTTGGCTATCAAAATTAAATTCAAAATTTATTCGCTTTAGAACTTACTTAACCCTAAAACTCTACACACATGTTATATTAATTTTTCCTGTTTTCGGGGATAATTCTGTCAAAAATAGTTATACAATTAACTTTTTTATTTAAAAGAAAAAAATTATATATGGTTCGGCACAAAGTTTTATTTGATGCTTCCCACAGATAAGCATTTTGCACTTGTTCTTTCTTTTTCTGTCATTCGAGAAGGGACAGTATCTAAACCGTCCTTGTTTTATGGCACTTGGTACTGGTCTTTCAGTTTCATTTAGGGTTTTTTTATACCAATTATCATTTTCCGAATATTTGCAGACAAAGTGGGATAATTTTTACACTGTTACGAATGACGTATTATGACCTGTAAAGCTAAAGCCTTCCTAAGTGTTCGCCTATTCGCCGTATTATTTTTATTTATCGATCCACTTAACTCCAACAATATCATTGAGTTGATACCAACGGTATTTAGTAGCCAGTAGAACGCCAACGATGGCATAACTGACATAAAATAACTTTGACATAGTTGATTGAAAGTGTTAACTCCTTCTTTAGTTTTGTTAAAAGATCAATCATTTCATCTTTATGAGGATGAATGTGTATTGATGATAATAAATAGACAATATTTTTGTGGCTCTGTTTAAGTAAACTATTTGCTAGTAATGTTAGAGGTCTACTATAAAAAAGGATTTTGCACAATATTTCTCATTTGTATCTCATTTCTGCAGGTATTTCGTTTTTACTTTTTTATTCAGCCATCGCCACCCTCACAGATGGTATGATCTCCATAACACAAGTGTGCTCATCTCTGAACTGGCGGTCTGTGCAGCTGTAATATAACATCATCCAGGGTTAAATGATTTTCAATTTAAAAATTACATTTATTCTGTTTCTGAGAGTGGTGGTGCTGACTGAGGTAGTTTACACTTTGACTACAAAACAAAAGTTTCTGAATTCGATCCCAGTATCCGATTTAGTCCTAAAATACTTCGTATTTTTTCTGATGTGCATTAGTATGCATTTGTGTCAGTTGCTGCCGGAATGTTTCCATGGCATAGTCAATGGTCTCTAAAAACTACCGGCTTCAGCTGATTTTCACGTAACATGATATTACCCTGCTCCGTCGATATTGTGTAAAAATAGCTACTAATATTGTGATCAAAAAATGTGCAAAAGATAGTAAAATTAATAAAGCTTTCCTTTGTCTATCCCTTAACCACCTGTCTTGACTATCACTATGTCTAATATAGGGCAGTCATTGCTTGAGAGTTTCATTTCTCGGTAAAAAAAAACAATTAGAAAATCAATTATTTCTGGTAGTAAATTTTTGGGTTTTATGGCTACTTATTACATTTCTTATGCTGGATGGAAGCATTTTTCGCTGAAAGCACTAAAATACTTTTCTATAGACTGTTAATTTGAAAGAGGCGCAAAAAGTTCATTACAGCATAATTCAATTTTATAGTTTTTGCTAACTGACCAATTAACCTTTTTTAAAGCTACACGTTGTTAGGATTAGCCGAAAAACTTTTTGTTCTATTAATAAAGTAAAAGTAAAGAATATTTATCCATTATTTAAGTAAAAACGGAAACATATTTATTTTGTGTTAGTTTTTGTTTATTTTCGTTTTGTTTCAACCTATTGACTTAATTCACTTAAGAATATAAGATAAAGAAATAAGTTAGAAAGAAGTTACAAGTAAACTTTGGAAATACGAAGGTGTATTAATTGATAGTATTGCATATGCAATGCTATTATGGCGGACATGCAAATTTCTAATTTGGCTACTTGTCTATTTATTTATAAAATGTAATAAAATTTAATGACTTTTTAAAAGATAAAATATTAAATGGGAATACATAGTAAATGGAAAGCAAAATACACTCTAAACAACTTTTGCTGAAAATTAGGTCGATAATGGAAGGCAACAATATACGAATATTATCGACATAAAATTACACAAATCCATTTTTAAAGCATTTTGTTAGAGAGTCAGTAAAGTAAAGTAGTAAAGGTGGTTGACTTTATAAAAACGTTGCTCCGTAAGAATTTTTCTGCATGTGTGGCTATACAATCGAATATTCCCGGCGACTTAGTTTCTTACAAGTCTTTAGATACTGTTACAAATCAGAAGATGTGAATTATGCAACAGAATATTTTAATTCATTGGATTTTCCAGGACTGCATCCACATAAGCTGTTCATCAGTACGGTTTTTGTAATGGTGCAAGACTTTCAGTAAAAAAATGAAAGACCTGTGGCATTGCAGCTACTATATTACTAGGCAAGTTCAAAGCTAAGCTCTACTCTTGCCACGCGTCGCAATGATTTCATCCGTTATCTCGTTTTAATTTAAATGCCTTCAGTTTCTAGTTCGCATCGCGCTTGCGCTAGGCTCTTAATAAGGCGCGAGGACTATCGTTAGGAATTTGTGGAGTGAATTTAGACAATTCAGTTTTCTCATACGGACAGTTGTATGAAGCATGTTCCCGTATTGGTAAATTATCCGTTTTTTATATTTATACAGTAAATAGAGAACAAAAGATGTTGTATACCACAGAGCATTAAAACAAAAATTGTTTATCGAAATTAATTTTTCTTAATATTTTACACTACGAAATATGCAGAGGGTTCACTAGTTTAATAATAAAAATAAAATAAACAATCAGAAGATCAAAGAAATTCAGTGAATAATTCCCTTAAATTAGAATAAATAAAATTAAACAAAACAAATAAACGAAACTAAAGAAATATTCTGCAGTTCTTTCAATTCAAATATGACTAATTGAAATAAGCAATTTGCCATTATATTTGTGTTAGAATCTTTGCTACTAAAATGTTATTTCTGCCATGTTGCTTCACATTGTATTTTTTAAATGGTTTATTTGGAATTTCAAAATTAACATAATATTTAAGGTAAATCATAATATCTGTAGAATTTTTGACAAAATATCACAAGTCGTGATAAGAAAATTTCTTCGTATATGAATCGTTAAGGGAACTTCAAAAAGACTAAGACTTTTAGTTTTTGAGATTCACACAAAAAGTAATCAACTTATCGGGACTTGTTCTTGATTTAATTTGGAAGCTCGATTGGAATAGAGAATTTATTGAAAAGAAAATTACAGAAAATTTAGCTCAGTTACACTAAATTTATAAATTTTTTAAACAACAAAAAAAAAAGCAAAATAATTTTTTCGCTCTCTTAACCTTTATGTCAACAGCAGAAAAATTATACGTACGTCAACAGCAGCATACCCGGGTATGCACATACAGTTTATATGGAAATTGTTTGCGTTTTAAAGATTCTTTGTTGCTAAGTGTGTTTGTTTTACGTTGGCTACTGTGTTTTTGAATATTTTGATAACTGTTTTTGTTTTTGCTTGTGAGTTTTGTTTTTTGCATTGACCATTAGACAGGGCATCATTCAAATAAGTTCTAATAAGATTTTCAGTCGTTACTTTTAGCTGGTGATATATGTAGGTGCATAGTTTTCGTGGAATAAAAAAATTTATATACGCAAAAATTACAGACGGTGACTGGCTAACTCGACGACAATTTAGTACACTGGGTTATGAAGACAGAGAAGAATACATTCGTCAGAGATTAGAGGAATTAGTAGCAGAATATAGTGATGATGACCCATTAGCATCTGAGGAGATTCTGGATGATAATGAAATGAATACGACTTCAGATTACTCTGATGTAGAGCGAATTCAATTACCAGAATATGACCCGGAAGATGAAAATGAATCTGATGAAGAACTTGGTGATACCAAAGATTTGTGGAAAATGACCTCACATCCATTGTACCGTGTTCTATGAGTGTAAGAATATTTTGGCAAATAAGTCGTTTTATACGTTTTGATAACGGAAATACGCGCCAGCAACGCAAGCAAACCCGCAAAGCAGCAGCGATATCAGACTTTTTTTTTTTGATGCTCAACAGCAATTTACACACCAATTATGTTGCAGACGCTAACGCCACAGTTGCTGAGCTATTGTATCCCTTCCGTGGAGGTACTGGTTTTACGCAATACATTCCGTCAAAACCTGCCAATATGGAGTAAAAGTTTGGTGGGTATGCGACTCCGGGAATGGCGGCGTCGGGTGAAAGAGAAAAAAATGTTGGAGAAAGAGTGGTGATAGATTTGTGCATCAATCTCTTCAGCGGAAGTAGGAGAAATATTGTATGTGACAGTTTATTCACTAGTTATAACTTGGCAAAAAATTTGATGATAACCAGCAATTTATACTGTGAATAAGAGGCGGTTATTTGTGCCATCACAGTTTTCTCAATCGAAGGGACGTGCAGTGGAATCCACAATATTTGGTTTCTGCAAAAACATTTCTATGCGCTCCTTTCAACAGAGCATTATACCACCGAAGTACAAGGTCCAACAAAAAAAGCCAGTAATGATATTGGAATATAATAAAAATAAAGGTGGCGTTGATTGCATGGACAAATGCCTGGCAGAATATTCTACAAAACGTGGAACAAATAGATGGCCTTTGGCTTTTTTTTTATAATATTTTATGTTATGATATAATAATTTGTGTTATGTTAGTTATGTTCTCTTTTGGTTCTGTTTTGTTTGCAAAATAAAATTTTGTTTGAATTTATATCAAAATATTTGCATGTTTTTTCCTATACATACGCAGGTATGCAGCTGTTGACGTAAAGGGTATATATCGAAATATGACCATATATCTAGTCCAAGTTGTCCAATTCCACTCAGATCTGTGTATATAATGTAAAACACTTTTTTTTAGGATATCATGAAATCTCAGATAATTCTGATAACTACTTTCGAAGATATATCGATTTTAAAACGCAAAACATACCCGGGTATGTTGCTGTTGACATAAAGGTTAAATATATTTGAAAACTTCACTTAAGTTGTTTTGTCAAAAGTGCACAGATATAATCTTTTTAAACGTTCGTACAATTTTAATTACTTCGAAATATACCAGACCACATTTCATCACAGAAATGAAAATAAAATATTATATAAAATTATCCCATAAACAACATTGTTTAATTATAAATAACCTTAAATTATATTTTCCTTCAATTTAGTACAGTGATAATAATTAAAACATAAATTTTACAATTTACATAGATCTCCAACAAGAAAATAATAGTAGAGTACGAGTATACCGAAATTTATTACTCTTTTACAGACCAAATATTTTATAAAATATTTCGTAGTAAAATAGACATTCATTCGTACAATGAATTGTAGAGGATGAACATGAAAATAACAACAAACAAACAGATGATTGTGGCACGTGCCATTATTAACAAATTGTTTGGTAAAATACATAAAACAAGCAATTTTGCAATCAATACAATCATTCATTGCATTTGTTCGACAGACATCCAAACATAGTATATACACACAAATAACCAAATAACATTAGTTTAGAGTATAATATTATTTAACTTTTGGTGAACTTTGAACTGCAGGAAAAACGACAAAATTAGAAACAAACAAGAAAAGAAGGGGTAAAAAAGGTTACCAATTGAAATTGTATTAAAGAGTCAACAGCAACTGCAAATACTGAAACCTATAAAAAGGTTAAAATAATAACAAATTTACGGAAATGTTACAAATTTTCGTTTTGCGGCAGCAATGGATATTTGCTGCAAAAATTCGTCGACCGTTTATGCCGTTTGTGCACAAGAGTGTCTGGCTGGAAGGGCCAGAAATATTGTAAGTCGTAAAATATCGAAATGAAGCAAGTAAAAGGCTAATGATGAATGTTGTTGCTTCTGCTTTAATGTTTGGAATTGTGTCTGTGTTGGAACTGGTGTTGGGTATTTAAAGGCCACTGGTTTACAAATATAATATCATGGAATTGATTGCAGGAATAAACAACAATTTCATCAGAAAAGGCATAAAGTTTATGTGTAAACTATCCATTTTTGCACACAACAAAATTGGCTATAAAATTTTTATTCGAAAATTATATTTTTGTAAAATTTGATTACATTTTCCTTTGTGTATAGTACGTTCTTACAAATCTAAAAGGGATTTAAGGGATTCCTTAAATTAAATATTATTAAAAATATTTGTGCATTCGATTTGATTTCAAATTAAAATGCTTTATAAAGGAAAAGAATATTTGATTTGTAGAAGTTCACATCTTCTTGTACAGAAAATTATATTTTGTGTTTTGTAAATTATTATTGAAAGAACATTAGTCAACAGATATGAGTATATGGGCAGCCATGGTACCGATGATGGCAATATGCTGGAAGAAGGCCAGCATAAAAGAAACGGGGAAGCGAACATCGTTGAAGCGCTTCGGATATGTATTTGTGGAGATGAACGGAAATGGGTGACATGATGAGCCTACTTGTGTAATACGAGAACTCTCTGGTCTCAGATGGTCGAGAAGAGCTATATTTTAATTTCAGTATATACCGACTTTTGATTATGTATAACGTTTTCATTTTCATTTACAAACTATTGTATAAATACCATTTATTTTACATGTGTTTAATAATAAATGCCGTTTTTCATGCATGTGATAAAAAAATGCATTAATTAATTACTGAACTATAATTTATTGGATCAATTAGAAACAATAATAAACTCTTGATCATAGATGTTCTTTTTTTGCATTTTAGTTTTTGCTTTTTGTTATAATTTATTTCAATTAGAAATGCAATTTTAAAGATATTAATTTAATATGCCCATTTCAATGGTATTTGTTATATGTTTTGATAATTGCAAAAACTATATGTAATTTATAGAATGCATACATTATTTAGAGTTATAAAAAGCAAAGTAAAAACACATAATTAATGTTATTTTCAAGGCTTTTAACACAACTATAATTGTGGTCAATTTATAGATATTGTACGCTTTAGTTTTATTTTATATATTTTACAAAAATAAAATTAATACACATTATTGTATATTTATTTAATAAAAGAATCCGTAATGGAAATAGAGTTAATTGCCATGAATTTTCGCATCACTTATTGCAGCAATGGGAAGAGTCAGTAATAACGTAGCGAATGTCATATTCCAAGGTGGAAAATTTTATTTATCTTATCAACTACATCAATTGCATTGTAAAAACTTCATGTAGCGACTTTAGTTTATCAGCGTATTGTCGTATGATCTTTGAATCTAATTTAATCGTTTTGGATAGCATGCAAAACTTTTGCACCTTCACATTAAACGTTTTCAATTATGCTACAAAAAATTCAGACCTATAGGAATGTTCGTATAAAAAATATATCTAACGCATTGAACAAAACACGAAGAACGCTGAAGATGAAGGTGTAGCAGACTTCAAAAACAGCATATTGTTGCGTTCTGTTTGTCAGTGTGTTCTACAATTTTTGTCTTTAAATGAGTTTGTTTCTTCGGTAAATATCGATCATCAGCCTCTTAAAATTTTTAAAATTTAAACTGAATGTGTAAACATTATTATTGTTTATTACTTTTACTTCACACACTTGTATATATATGAAACTTACGTGGCGTATTTTCAACGTCAATATGAAAACAATGACAACATAACTACTCTGACGAAGAAAAGTGAAAATTGGTGAACATAACAGAAGTCTAGTATGCATCATATGTATTTATAATATATATATTGTGTAGATACATCTTAGTCGCCATTGAATTTTTTTTTTTAAATTTCTAAAATATAACTAAAAGTTTGAAAAGTCTAAAGTTCTAGAAATATGCTGCAAACACGAAAAAAGTTGTTGAAAATTTCAAAATGCAAAAACGTCACTCACATCTTAACAATTCCATGATGAATAAATTAAGTGCACATTTTGAAATTAATATATAATACTTGAGGCAGTGAAAGTTTGCTTTTTATTTATCAACATCAAAATATTGCAAGCTAATGAATCATCAAAGAATCGTATGAGCAGATAAGTAGAAGGCTAACAAATACTTTTCTAATATTTAAACTTCAGAAAGAAAATAGATATTCCAAAGCACAATTCCCGTAAATATATTTACATATGTATAAATAAGTAAGTAAGTAAAAATATATACTGATGTATAAATTGAAACATAAAACAAATGTATTGGATTTTAAATTGGCGTACAGAACTTGCAATTGATTTTGCTTACATTTATCAATTTATTGGTATAGGAAAAAAGTCCATGCATGCATGCAACAATAGAAAATCGAATGGCATTTGTAAAAAAAAAATCAATATTTTGTATTGAGTATAAGCGGAAATGGTCTACATGTATAAAATGATTGTACAACTAAAGTGGTTCATTTCCTTTTTTTTCATTTTGAATTTGTTATAGACAACTATAAAGGAATTGATTAACAACAAAACAAATGGTTCTAATGAAAATAAAAAAATACAAAACAGGAAAAAAAACCTCTGAACAAAAAGCATGAAAAAAGCAAATGTGAAACAAATCACAGTATTGCTGTCTAAATGAACAATATATTTTCTGTATGTTGTAGACATATGTTGATTGTCAGCAAAATATAAAAGTGAAAAAAAGCGCAAAGAGTTTTCTGTGGTTATTTTAAAAGACTTTTATTGAATGGAAAAAAAGAAGCTGAGTGGAAGATTGTTTTTATCTACTGCATGCAAATCATTGCATGCAATATTAAATAATAATAAAAAAGCAGTCCAATAACCATTTTATTGAAGCTCACTAATCAATTGTCAATTGTGAGATTCTTTGAAATGGGATAGAGTTTCTTAATTGGTAGGGTTACTGGAATTTTTACACAGGCTGTATTGCGAAAAGCAATTTTTTCCTCGAAAGAAAGTTTAAAGCGAACACGCACAGATGTATATTGATATTTATATATACTCGTACATACATGCTCATTGACATCATATGGTAATGAATTCCTCTTAACAAGACCGATTTAGAGAATGTATATTTCAAAAAGTCTTCCTCACGATCTACTTAATCTTTTGTAACACTTAAAAACATATTAGTTTCTTCATGTAGTAAAAACTTTCAGGTTTATCTGATTCTCTAATTCGTATCCCTGAATGTGAAAATAGATGAGGAATATTTTTTAATTCGTTTTTAAAGTCGTGGTGTTCGCTGTTCTTGATTAAACA
Source organism: Dexiosoma caninum (assembly GCA_963924685.1). Classification (NCBI taxonomy): domain Eukaryota; kingdom Metazoa; phylum Arthropoda; class Insecta; order Diptera; family Tachinidae; genus Dexiosoma; species Dexiosoma caninum. Next base: position 93,713,713 of record OZ004725.1, read on the forward strand.
CATAAAGGATGGTAGGTGAAACCACAATTTATATTTGTATTCCACGATGTGCGTGGAAAAAAGTAAAAAATTCAATTAAAAAAAAAACGAAGATTCAATTAAAATAAGAATTAGATTTCAATAAATCACGAACATTGCGCAACCGATTAACAGGTTTAATTGAAAAAATTTCACAAATTATTTCTCATTTACCAATTTTATGGCATTTTGGTTGCGCTGTTTTGAGAGAACTCCAAAATTAATTCAAATAAACGTGCAATCAATTACTTAAAAAAATTTTACTGAGCTATTTTTTTCTGCATAGCTACCATTTTTTTAACCTATTACGTTGACGATTAAAAATCGATATTTGCAGTCAACTACATTTATAGCCAATAGCTGTGTTGTCTATGCGTTTAACCCTACAGCTGCTGCGACTAACAATAAATTTACTTTACGTGATTTCTGATTACTCTCTTTTCCCATTTTTGAGTAAGTAATTCGAAACGAAACAACTCACAAAGCTTAGCAAAATATGGACAGAGTTCGTAACAAAAATTTAATCAAACATATTTATTTTTTTTGGGACAGTAGCGTAGAATTATGGAAATTAACTACGATCGTATTACTTGTGCCATATTAGTTGTTACTTTGTCTATAAGACTCTATTTGTTAGACAGCACTCTTTTGTCTAACAAGGTGCAAACAATCAAGTCCTTTTAGTTTTTTGTTTTGTTACGTCCACCCTTAGAAGGAAAATAATTATATTACCATTTTGTTTAAATATATCCCAGAACTACAAGCAAATTTACTGCTTTTATTTTTTAATGATACAACACGATTTATTTGGCATTAATGAACAACTCTAATGTAAAGTATAAAGAACGTATTATCTCTAGGGTTAAAGCATTATCATTATGTTTTCCAATAAATTACATTTATTACATACATTCTACACCTTCAGTGTGATCTAAAAATATGGGACATTTACCATAACGGTGAATGACTTTTCTGGGTTGTAAATTATTCGAATCTTGGAATATCTAGTAAATGTGTTCAATGCATATACTTGCTTGACTTTGCTTTATCGCTTATATGGAGACAATAATAATGAAAGTGTATTTGCAAAATATGAATAGCTTTTCAAAAGTCCAGTATAAAAAATATTCAATTTTAAAGACATTTGTATATTATAAGAAGAGTGAGCTCGGTTTTTCTTAATTAGATGATATTATCGCGAGTTCACTGTATTAGCATTAGTTATCTCTTTTTATATACTCGACCCAATGTGTTCCTGCCACAACAAACTATTAGCGAGTGGTGCGTATGAGTAATTTACGCACGTGATTAAATTTTAAAACACGGTGTCTTGGCATGCAAAATATTTATAATTTTTAGTTTACAGTATTTCAAGATTTGGAATGTTTATAAAAAATTTTCAATATTTTTTATTTGTCTGTCTAACTGCACGCAAAGTTTCAGGCTCTATTGAACTGATCTCAGCTTCAATGTTTTGCTTTATCTGCTCTATAGTTTGGGGCTTGTTAACATGCACTCTTTCTTCGATATAACCCCATAGAAAATAATCAGGGGCAGTTAAGTCTGGTGAACGAGCTGGCCAATTGAATTCTCCAAAAAGCGTGTTGTCGAAATTCGTCTTTGATGGTTTATGATGACATGATAAAATGCACCGAAGTGATGTTCTAGAGATGCCAAGTTATCCAGAACGTCTTCGCGTTCAAGTTTCTGGATATTCTTCAATACTGACCCGTACACGATCAATGTTCATTTGGTTCTATACTATTGTCGCTCTTTCTAATACTGCACTGCATCTTGTTGTCGAAAACGTGCAATTAAACTATTAATTGCGGTTTGGTTAGGAGCATTTCTGGTGTTGAAATAATTTCGATATGCTCGTTGCGTCAGTGAAATTTAATGCCCATTGGAAAAGTAAAATTCTATCACTTTGGTTCGTTGCTCGGTCATTAAATTTTGCATGGTGGTGTAACACGGTTCGATGAATAAAATATTAAAAAAAAAATAAAAATACAAAAAAAAAGTTATTGAATTTTTTCACGCAGGCTTGACTTTTGGCCCTCCCTGTATAAATAAATGATTAATTAATCACATACACTTTAACACAAATTGACGGTATTAAAAAAATGCACAGCTTTTCAATATAGAAATTTATAAAAAATATTTCTCAGCCGATTGCGAGCTGTAATTGAGAATTGAGTGTCGAAGGTATTGACATTCTCGAGTCGGAGATCGAAAAAAAATCTCAAATGAAAAAGTCAGCAGAAATGTATATCGCTTTTCAAGGTTAAAAATATGGCAACTTTTGATCGAATTTTGCCAGCTGATTTACAAATCAAATTTTTCCAGGTTTTGCTACAACAATTCAGAACTAGCTATGCAGCACAAGAAATGTTGAACATTGCTTATCAATCAAAACTAAGCCTCCAGCAAAGGTTTCATAACCTACGAAAACATGTTTAAAATATGTTTTAAAAAATGTAAAGCACGATGTTAAAATCTCATTCAATTCGATGAACCCTTAATTCCTCGAAGCTTTTGAATGATTTTATTCTCTATTAACTTATTATTATACTATTCTTAATACCATGTACTATCTGACTGTTGCGGCTAATTTTTATTTCTACGTGGTTTACGTTTACACACTTCGGTTAAAGTTTTGTCCATAACTTGGTGAAAAGAAAAATCTTTTTTATTTATTAAGTTGCAAAGATTTTTATCATTTTCTTCGTTCGCAAATTGTATTTGGTAAGATTTGTTCTATCATTATACTTGGCTAATAATATTTATAAAGCATTGTGGCATTGTGTATGTGAGTGATACTTAAGAATAAGTTTTCCAAAGCAGGATATATTTTGATATATGAGTATTATACTCGTATTACTTAAATTGCACAAACTCTTAAAATACACACATTTCTTACGCCGTATGTAAGCTTATTGGCAGTAGTACAAGTTCAAATTCCTGTTTCATTGTTAACCGAAACACAGTGTTGGTTATGCTACGCATTCCTTAAATTTACCACACAATTCAGAAACTAATTTATTGTTTCTTGTTGAGATTTCGTTTTTAACCTAATGCAACAAGTATGAAATTTGTCAGTCTAATAAAGTTAAGGCAGCAGTAACAAAAATAAAAAGGACAAAGTAATAAATAAAAAAAAATTAAATAAACTTTGGAAAACCATAAATCGTTAAACTTCTGCAATCGTATAAGTGAAAAAAAGTTTTTTGCTGTATACGAAACAATGTAAATCCTGTCAGATTGCTTCGATTTAATTTATTAAAAAAAAAAATTACAAAATATTTAAAGAAATCAATTTTGTTCCAGGAAAAATTACTTTCAAACTAAATCAATTTCTAACGACTTTTAGATATTCTATCATCAACTTATCGCCAACTGACCGTGAGCGCTAAACTCACAAAGGGTTTTTCTTATTATTTTCTTATCATTAAACAAGTCTTACGATAAAATTGAATACTTTGTATATTTAAAATTTTCAACATTTTTGACATTTTGAAAATTTTAAACTATACAAAACAAAAAAAATCATAAAATTTTAAGTTTTTTACAAAATGTCGTTTACGATCGTTCGCGATAGCACAAATATACTCGTATACATACATACATACATATATATATTTTTTTAATTTCCAAAAATTAAAAAATTTAACACAAAATTATTATTTGGTGTTTTGTTTTCTTTTGCTTTGTTCTTTCCTGCAAACTAAAAATTAATTAATTTAAGCTCTCAAAGTTGTAGTTCTATTTTTTAGGCATTCGTCGTGTTGTTCTCGTATTTTCTCTATTTTTCACAGCTGCATTCTATTCTTTACATTGTGATAAACGATAAAAAAAACTAGAGACAAAAAAATGGAAACTTTAAGTGGAAAAGTACATAATGTTTTAACAACAGCGACTAAAACCTTCAGAAATATAAACAATTGCAGGCACATGTCCATGTGCTGCAATAAAATGAAAATCGTTGAAGTGATAATTTCCAGAACGGAACAAACCAGCTGATCTTATCAATTAAGCAGATTTTTTCTCTATATAAAGAAATCAGCTGATTCGTAACATATAATATAAAAAGACCATGGACGCTGAGGCACAAACCATTATAATAATAATAAAAGTAAAATTTGGAATTTTGATGTACATATGTTAATAAAAAAAAAAAAAATTAACATTTTAATAAATTCATTGTGTAAGGATTTAACTCTTTTTTTATTTTGGGGAAGCACTCAGGGGATCACCCCTATATATGCGATTCATTGTGCTGGAACTAGAGTATAGGAGTTATAATGCCTCCCGTTATTCCCCTAACTAAAGCTAATATAATTTAAATACATACTTTAATACTTAATACATTAATACTTAAATACATACTTTAATTTGCTTACCTTTTACTTTATTCCAAGAACTTTATTTTATGCATTTCCGTTCCCATATAAATAAACGCAAATGCAATAAAATAAATAAATGCAATTACGCAAAATTACCAAATTATTTAAAAATTAAACGTAACAAATTATTAAAACCAGACTTTTTCTTAAGAATTGTTTTCTTGCATTTCCGTTCCCATATAAATAAACGAAAATGCAATAAATACAAAATTAAATAAAATTACTAAAGAATTGCAAACTTAACTTTTTCCAGAGAATTGTTTACTTGTTAAATAAAAATACATATTTGTAATTAGTATATAAGAACAAAGAAATTATGAAATAAAGTTAGTCTAATTTAGGAACTCAACATATGAAAAGAAAATAAAATATATTTTTTTTTCGTGTTTATAATTAGTAAACACATAACTTATAGGTAAATTTGGAGAAATGACAGGAGGTGAGGCTTCACTATCTTACAACTGTGCTTTTGCAGGTTCTTTGTTCTATACCAGTATTTTTTTTTTATCTTGGATCAGCACTCAGGGGATGACCTCTGCACATGCGGTGCATTGTGCTGGAACTAGAAGAAATTATAGGAGGTGAAGCTTCACTGTCTTACAACACTGCTTTTGCACGTTATGTGTTTAATAGCAGTGCAGTACACAATACCGACGAAGGAGGGCGTTCTGATGTGCCTGTGGATACAGCTAAAGCCGTTACTGTTCAGTGACCAGTGACTATGCCTTCGCCAATAAAACCTTCCGACAACAACTGATATACAGATGCAGTAATGCACATGAGAAAAAATGCGAAATGTTTTTATGACTTAGAATGAAACTGCTTTCGAATGCAGTACTTTGCTTTTGTACTTAACGTTCAAACTACTTCAGCCATCGTTATCCTCTTTGAACACCTATAACAAACCAAAAAAATTTAATAGTTCCAGCTTTATGAGAAGATAGGCATTCCGTTCAACGCCCGGTAAGAACTGTGTCAAAGCTTCGGAGAATGAGACTCGTGTGCACTTTATCTGTGAATGCCCGGTTCTGGGTACGCCTAGGGTGGTATTCTTTGCGGCTCTTTTCTTAGGCACTGGTACTGTACTCTAAATTGAACCTGATGCACTAATTAAGGTACGTAAAAGCCACAGGATGACTGTGACATCTTCTGGTTTCTAAAGAGCTAAGGTAGCAAAACGGCAAATGCGCTACTACTTGAGTCGACACATATTGGTGAACTGTATTTTAACCTAAACAAACCTAAAACTGTTTAAATGTAAACTTGATTTGAATAGATGTGTTAATAATAAAATTACTTGTATCTTTTCTATCATTGTGTTATTTATTAAAATTATTACTGACTCTTAAGAAGGATTGAAGCTGGTAATTAAAAAAGTATTTGTTCGAATAATATTCATATCTGTCTTGCGTTTCTATTTATTTTCGATTATATATTGCATTTCTTTGCAATATAAATGTTTTTCTTCACTAGCAACTCCTCCTTCAGATTTTCAGCAAAAATGTCAAATTCTCGCAGGTACTCGGCTTATTTCTCTGAATTATATAATCATTTAAAATTTGAACAGTCCTATAAAATCATATTTAGTGAAACAGCATATTTTAAAATAAATAAAAGAAATAAAGTTGCATGCGTTATTGTTTAATTTTCAAGGATCTTTAAGCTGCGAAGTATTATGTAAACAAAAGTATTGTCAACAAAGGCTTCTATAAATATTTATTTTATATGTAGATGCACATGTGTGTACGTAAATATTTATATATTGTTACCACCAAACAAGGATTTTCTTAAAAATGTATACTCTCGAATATAACTGTGTCACAGGAAGGAACAAAATTAAATAAAAAGTAAAGCATTTCCATGCATGTGCAGTGTAGGAAAAGCTTGAATGTTATTTTCATTCTTCACAGTGTGAGTGGAAATAAATAAACATACACAAATACGTACGAATATATTCTTATTAAAAGTTCTATATGTGACAGTTAAATTCAACCACTAACACATTAGCACAAAGTAAAATATATGCTTAGTATGAGCTAAATACAAACAATATGGATGCTGTTGTTGCTCTTGAGAAAATCGGGGCGAAAAAGAAGAATAAGTTTTCCAACACATGAAATATATTTAGCACAATTTTAGCTGCGCTAGCAATTTCTTTTTATTATTTTTTATTTTATTATTTAGTTTTTGCTTTCTTCGTTTGCTTCTAAAAAAAATTGTATTTCTTATGCAAACTGTTGCCATTTGTTTGAAAATTTGCACATACTTACATGCAATTTTTTTATGTGTTTGACACTAAGAAACTAGTTAGCAGATGACATTGTAAGCCCTGTAAACATTTACAATGGATATTGACGCTGCTTCGTGGCACTATTACGAAAAGGTCTTCGCGCACGACCCATTGCAATATCACATAAATTGATGTCTTCTTTTAACGTTTGCAAATTATCTTCTTCTTTTAATATAAAAAATTCTCCTTTCACAGTGTTTATAATAAAACTCTTCCGAAATGGGTTGACGGACTCTTATGAAAATTGGGTGTATTTTTATTAGGTCAGAGATTAAGACATAAACAATGTTTTTTACAAAAGGCAGCACTGTGGACTATGATCCCCGCAAGGAGGTTTGTGGAACTCGATTCCATGGAGCTACGGGACATTAGCCACCCCTGCGCTTCCCAGCTTCTTTCATTCTGCCAACTTCTATTGTTGAATGTATACCACAGTCCTTTGACTTACGACATACGTTATTGACCCAATTGTCAATAAATTGTAATTTAAACTACGATTGAGTTCGAAGCATTATAGCTACAGAGCTAAAATTCGGTATATATAAATTCTCACAAAAGACTCCCCACCTTAAATGTACTAGTGACAGACAATCTACAATTAAGTCTTCCATTATTCCTCTACTTCGTTAGAAGTATCAAATAAAGTTTGTTAAAAGTTGTAATAAATAACTTTTGTTATTTTTCTGAAGAGAATTCACAAAGTGATAACATAGTGAAGTCAAAATAACGAGAATAGGACTTAGAGCCTATTTCACCAATTCTATTTAAATATCAATTCATATTTAAATGTCGATTTTCATTTTCATCTAGAATATTTAAATACTTTTTAAGTAGCCAGCACTCTGCATTTAAATATTGACTTTGCAACAGCATTAAAAAGCATGAAACAGCTTTAAAACAGCTTTTAATTAAACAGCTTTTTAAAAAGCTGTAAGTTGACGCTATCATATTAAATATCAGAGCGTTACCATACTTTCTTGTGTTTCATTATTACAGTTGGTGAAAATAAAATTTTTTTAAACATACTTTAAATAAAGATCATTAATTAAATTAAATTGTGTTTAAATATGTTTGGTGAAAGATACCCTTACATCTATTAGTGCTTCAACACCGGTAGTAAAGGCGGCGGATTTGTAGCCAGATTCGTATCCATAAAATAGTTTTTAGCTTTATAAAGATTTAATAAATAAATTCAATAAATTTCGTGCGAAAATTTAACTGATACTCTTTTTGTTGATCAGAAATATTTTCAAGAATATTACAGTAAGTATTTCACCCAAGTGCACCTTCTTAAATCAAGTCTAATATATTGAAAAACAAAAAAAAAAGATACCAACATTTTATTTCCAGTATAATTTGGATAAATAAACGATGCGATGAATTGCATTTAAAACTTACAACCACAATAAGTTGCATTTTTTTTTTAATCTTTGTAAAAAACTCTGTAAAAGGAAAATAAATTTGAAGTTGGTAAGAAACCGCAGATTTTACGCATTGTAAAAGCGGAATATAATGATTTAACACAAAATGTGTTTCCTCATGTAATGCAAATTGAACTTTTAATATATCTAAAAGTGGCTTTTCCTCCGCTAAATCTTAACACATATACACACACATACGCGCTCGCGTACATATGAAGCAAGCCAAAAAATTAATGTTTATGCACACACCAAGGATGCATACAGGATATAGTAAATTTTCCTACTTAAACCCAGGCTAGACAATGACTTCCTTGCGGAAAAATAGTTTTACATATACATGCATACGTTGCTATCTAAAAGCTATGCAAAAGGAAAACAGAAAATGAAAACTGTGTATTGCTGTGTGAGCACTCAAGTGTCACCACACCATACAACACAAAACTGTTAAACCACAAATGAGTACAAAACAAAAAAGAAGAAAGCAAATTGTAAAATTGTGGCAAAAGTAGCAAAAGTGAAGCAAAAAAAAAAAGAAAAAACACCGACCCCACACATGCAAAACTTTGTATCTTTCTGCAGCGTAGAGTATGTTTAGTGTATTATGTCAGAGATAGCGCAGGATATGGCAACTGAAAATGTTCTCTACCTATAATAAACTAAGAGCAAGGAGAAAAAATGTATTAAATAGGTATAGCACTATTCCTATTTTATTTTTTAACCACTTTGCTAAAATGCTGCCACATTCGAACACATCTTGCACTTTTCTAACATCTCCAACCAACTAAACGAGGCTGAGGAAAAAAAAGAAATCTGTTGTATGTATCCAGATTATAAGTTTATAAGTAGGAAACTCATTCGTTGCCTCTAAGCAGCTCCACTTGTACTCTTTCTCTGCAGTAGGTTTCTTGCTATTATTTTTTTCTTTCCATATTCTTTATTCGCAACTTTTTTTTCCTTTTTATTGCATACATCCCGATACAGATGCGGTTGTGTTTATATGTTTGAGTTGCTTTGCATATGATGCGTAAAGTGTTGTAAATTGCAATTTAAGAAAGGAAATTTATATTTTTTTAGTAAATTATTTTTTCCCCATATGCAAAAAAAAAATAAAATCAAACTGCATTCAGAAATAAGTAGACACACTCAAACGCAACGATTACACTCAAAAATTTAACATTAAACTATGGTGATTTCGATTTATTAAAAATATATGCACTATATTGTTCTCTTTTAAAGTTTATTGGACCCGACGCCAATTTTGCCTCAACAAGAATGATATGAAACGAGAGCTGAAGGACTGGGTTAAGATCCAGATAGATACTGATACAACAGGTATGATACATTGAGGAGATTTGATGCAAATAGAGTAGAAATGGCCCTCAGACTTATATAAAATAAAGGGGTCATTCGTGAACTCGCACGTCAGACTTGACATTACTAATACGAACATCTGCAGCTTTTGCTGGGAGGATGACGATTCTATAGAGCATCTCATTATCAACTGTCCGGGAATAATGAATAGGAGAAGGCTACTATTGCACAAGTTCACGTTCACGTATAAGCACCTCCGGTCTCTCCCCGAAAATAAACTGGTCCGATTCATGCGTGTTCTCGGCGGTCGATAGTCAGTATGGGGTGCACAAGAGATCAGTAATGGTCGAGATGCTGGTGGCAGCGGCCACAACCTCTGCAAAATCGCTGAACGATAAAGTTTTAATTGAATAGAGCAGGATTGAGACAGAAATGCAACACAATAGGTTTTTGGAAGCAGGATGGAGGGGAAAGTGTTAGTGGTAGTACGGTTTGAGTTTTCAAACATCGCAATTAGCAAGGAAAACTTCTGCAAGGAGTTTATCCCACATACGAGTGTATTCCTTTGAATTCATATTGCGATGATGCTTCAGCGAGTCAATAGATTCGGCTACTCCGCCGTCCCATATATAAAAGTTGTATTCCATTTTTGCTCGGATATAGATAACGTTGATAATAAAGAAATCAGATAGAGAAAAAGTATCTGTTACATCGTCTCAAGAAGACCAGGCACTTGAATGCTGCTTGTGAGACGTGCAAAACTTTGTCAGTCCACCGAGCTTCGAACTGAGTTTTCATTCCAATAATATCAAGGACTTCTGCTTACTTTAGATCTACACAATTTGTGCAGTTTCCAAGAAATGTAAACTAAAATGATTTTGGAAATTCACATTTACAAACAACACAAAAACTATTAATGGAAATTGAGAATTTTACCCGTACGATTTTTAATTGAAATTAAATTTATTAATAAAGATATTTCAGTTTAAGTTACCTGCACAAGAGTTTGAGTGTACGAATATATGCCAATGCCAAATGCTGTACAAATATTACTTTTATTGCATTTTAATTCTATAAAGATTCGCTTTTCAAATAAATCTGTGGCTTTCATTCAATTCGTATTATAAAAGTTTTATAGATTGAGGTGGTTAATAACGTTTCAGGTGCCTTTTTCTATTTTCATGTATATGTGTGTGTGTGTGTGTTCTTAAGAACGAACAAAAGGAAAATCGTGGAAAAACAAACTGCAAGCCAATCACTTTATGAAAATAAAAGAAAACCACTTTGTTTGAATTGATATTAATAAATATTATTTTTAAGTGGTTGTTAAGTGAACATTTTTGTAATTGAATAGTGATTTTTTTAGCGAAAGTAAATAAAATTAAAAAATTATGTAGCTTCCATCATGAGTAAAACTTTTAACGCGAAACGATTCAAAGGAACTCTACTCCCTCTATCATACCTCCCATATCTTAATTTCCTAGCTCCAGCACAATACTTCGCCTGTGTAGGGATTATCCCTTGAGTGCTGGTCCAAGATAAACAAAATCCAAGCTGGGAGCTTCTATAGTAATATCCAATAGAAATAACTAGTTTTGCTTCTTTATTCATAAGTTATGAAATTTGCAGAAAAATTAGATGTTGAGAATTCAAAACGAAGGATAAGTTTCCATTAATAAATTTTTATAGATTAAATTAATTTTTCACAGGCTTAAAATTTCTCGATCCAAGTAATTTGATACTTTAAATACATGTGAAAATGCGTGGGAATGTTAGCATAATATGTGAATACCTTTGCTAGTTGTCTTATTCGAAGTAATAAAACTGGTCCCAATATACAACTTAGGGAAGCGGACATAAGAATACCGTGTGGTATACTGATAAAATATCTAAGGCTTATAAAGCTTTGCAGCTCAGTATTAATAAGTCTATATAAATTTCACAATATTCATACTAGAGCCAATGTTAGAAAAATAGTGAGAAAAAAAAATAGATATCTTCCTGTGTTAATAAATGTGCTAGGTTAGGTTAGCAGGCCGCCAAGTCCCAAAGGAAATCAGCCCTCTTGGGCCCTCGTGGGTCCCATTGCGCAGACTCCTCCGCGAGAACCCGCAAGAAGGGGAACCTCATCGCAGACGCACGACCAGCGGTGAGACCGGGATAGTGACACAGCAAGTGCTCCTCCTCCTGTTGATAACAACAGAAGTCGTGATACCGCAAACCCAATTTCCTGGTATATAGACCAAAGTTACAGTGGCCCTACCATTATTTTCGGTCGTTATTTGGCAAAGGTTATATCTCAGGTTCTCTAATTGAAGATACGTTTTTCTAAGAATTTATGTTGAAAATCTTTTAAAATTCTATCTTACCAGAAGAAGTACTTCCAAAACATTGCAATTAAATCACAAAAACAACCGAAAAACATAAATAACTTTTAATTGCGAAAAATGTAATATATTTACTAATTCAATTTAAAGACTTTCCAAAAAAAATTAATAAAAATTAACAAGTTCAAAAACTTGAAAAAAAAAAAAAGTAAAATAAAAACTTCCTGAAGATGTTAACCGAAGGTTAACGAAATATCGAAAATAAATATAAAAATAATAAATAAAAAGAGAAAAAACCTTAAAGCTTAAAAAAATAGATTGTTAAAATAATAAAAAAGGTTAAAAAAAGTATTAAGAAAAATTAACAAGAGTAAGTTTTCTAATATAATGAGCATATAAAAAGGTTTAATCCACAAAATATAAGAAATATTTTAAAGATCTACTGCCACATTCATCAAATATATCTTTTATTTATAAAAGGTTTATTAGACAAATTTCAATACAAAATTCAATCAATATACCTTCTATAAATCCAAAAAAGTGTTTATGAATACGATAGCTAATCTTCTAATACACAACTCTGGCAGACTATTTGTATTGTAATGTAAATGCAAAATGAAATTAATGTTAAATTATGAGACAGTACTATTAGCGCCAACCTGTGAACGCGGTACATTCGCACTACCGAGTAACTAAAAGTGAAGTAAAAAAGCAGCTACTGAAAACGGTCGTTTGTTAATTAATTGTTGAAATAATTTACTTTAAATTCGCGCGGTATGACGGTGACACCACCTCGGCAATTAAAAGTTAAATTGACATATTCTTCTAAGACATCAACTAGTGATGCCATTCGATTTGTAATAAACGTTCAGAAACCTTAGATGCAATTAATCAACCAAAAAAAAGCGGTGTTTTTGGCATGTAATATAAAAATATAACAATTATCTTCTCTAAATAAAAACTTGTTTTAAATTTTAAGAATGTTTATAAATTTTAAATTTATCATTTAGGCAAACATGCTTCAAATGGTGATTTCCAGTGTGAGCTGGCATCGAAGCAAACCATCGGGCTCTTTTCGATTCCTCTGATATCACAATGAATGCCGGTCCACCCAACAAGTGGCTCACAAATCCTTAAACCTTAAACTAAATATATTTTTCGTGTTTTTTTTAATCTTTTCATCTTAAATAAAAGATGTATAATTTATTGCCATACTTAATATGCCCATATTTTGGTATTTTCTTTAAATTTTTGCCATAATATGCCTATAATAAGCCATTAAATGTAGTGATGGCTGACATAGGGCAGTAATTTAGCAGCAGACGGAAGGAAGCCTACATTTGTGAATGTATAGCAGATACGTACATATACATTTATAAATATGTATTTATACACACATAAAAATTTCAGCACACACTGCCAGCAACCAGTCATATTAATGGTTTTTGAAAATTTCTTTGCAAAGAGATAGTTCTGCGCAATAAAGGAAAAAAAGTGTAAAACTCACGGACATACTGCTACAACAGGAAAAGTAAAAGACCAACACTTTTTAGACACTAACTGCCAATTTAAAGTAGACAAAAAATACAAATTAACAGAAGTTTTAACTAGACACTGTACGAGTAAAAGAAGGAGAACTTCCACATGTACGTATGTATGTGTGACGAAAGGTTCTGTGTAGTAGAGTTATCAAAAGTGTTTGTTTTAGTGGCTAAAGTAGTAGTGTGGTAATAGAAAACTTTAATTTACGTTTACCAACATGATAAACTTTGCAAAGGAACGGAAAATATTGTTCAGAAATAAAAAGTAAAAAACCTATCAGGCAAGTAGTTCAAAATAATGTAGTTGTTGTCTTGTATTGTAAATACGCTGTTGTTTATGAGAGTGGCCGCATATGTGCGCCAAGAAAAGCAATGGCTTTAAATAAATGTGCAATTAAGCACATTTTCTAAACGATGTTAATGATGAGAATCCCAAAGGTACTAAAACTTAAGAAAACAAGCTACATTACATTTACTTTAAACATGCATACATACACATACGAGTATAAACAAACAAAAAGCAGAACATTGTTAAATCGTGATTGTAAATATATGCTGTCGTCTGTACCTGCAGAGATGCGTAAGAACGTTGTTGCATGGAGTGAAACAAATAGACCTTTGAAAAAGGCATATTTGCTAAAGAAGGAGTTCCAGGTTAAGTTTTTGTGAACTAAGTGGTATTTATTCTGAGCTATTTCAGAATTAAATTTAATATTATTTTTGCATTACTTGCAAAGAGTCAAGTAATGACTTACTATTTATCCGCTATATATTCTATTAATGACGGTAGAAAATAAATTACTTTTTTATATGATTGAAATTTTAAAATTGTGCTTTTTCCCGAAATAAAATATATGAAATGTATTAGTATAACATACTTTATGATATTCTCATAAGGTATTTTTTATAAAAGCAAACTCAGTAATTGAGAAGGAAAGCATATCCATATAGTACTATTTCGCTAATGCTTACTTAGCTCATTACTGGATTTTTCCTAATTTCGCACTACAAATTCATGATTGTTATGTTCAAAATGAGGTACCACGGGATGTACGCGGAGTATATTCATGTATGTACGGACAGCAGGGCTGCGTTAAGATCTTTGTTAAGATCCCGAGAGGACCCAAGTGAGCTGATTCCCTTGGAACTTGGCGGCCTGTTAACCAAACCTATTTTCAAAATTCAACTAATCAATCGAAAATTTAAGTTGAATACCGAACACAAATCTTACTTTTTTTATTACACATACATATTTCTCTTTTTAGATTTTTCTTCTCATCTACACTAGGTTTGCCATTGGCCCCAGCATGCTAATAATTTTTGGCAAATAAATATTATTTAAATGAATAGCTGAGATTCAAAACTCGGTCGTTACAATTTATCCGATTTTTGGGAAAAAACGAAAAACATGTTGCGGCTGATTAAATGAACCAAATTAGTTTGAAATGTTTTACGATTTTGGATTAAAAACTCAAGAGTTGAAAAATTTAAACCAATTGAAATTAACTAATAGTCTGTGCAGACATGTTGTCTTAATTGAGATAATTTAAGCAATTTAATTTAGTGTTCACACATATTTAATTTAGTCAATTTAGGTTACTCAATTAACATTTCACAGCTGATAAAAAGCAATGTTTTGAGGTATAATTTGCTGGTCATCTCTTCTTCCTTTTTGTTTTTTTTTTATCTTTTATTTACTGTTTGGACATTTAGATTGCCATTGAACGTAATTTTTTATCTCCACTGAACAAATTTCCCAGTAAAAATAATTATGAAAAAGATTGCATTTCAAGTTTTACTCAATATTTACAACAATTTCATACTTAAATTATTGCGAATTTAATTAAAATTTTGTTATGAATATTGAGCTTAATAATGGCATTTATTGCAAAAATCTCTATAAAAGTATACATCTGAATATCGTATAAATGAAACATAATTAATTTAAAGTGTGAAACGAACGAGTTTTGCTACGATTTTTTTAAACATATGCATTTTGTTGCAAACCATATGGGATTGAAACTACTTTGCAACACACTATATATCACTAGGAAAATTAATCACTCAACATCGCTATATTTTGAAAATTATATTAATTTATTAAAATTATGTAAACAGTGGTACAAATGGTAATGAAATCTTATTTTTTTAAGTTTCAGAAAAAAATATGAATATTTAAACATATAAAGGGAAATCTGCATTTTCAGTAAACTCCTCGACGTTTTCTTCTGGTAGTCCTAGACCGAAATATAAAATTATAGGTCTTTGTTATTTCTAAAATATTCCCCAAAGTGGTTGGTTGAAAGTTTTCAACAAGTTTTTTCTTTAGATATTTAGAATATCTCAAACATATGTTAATGTAAAATCCTCTAAAATGAGCCCATAATTACGAAGCTGAAAACGGGGGGTTTTTAAGTAACATTATTTTTTAAATTGGTGTAAAAAAATCTTTAATCTAGAAAAAAAATATATAAAAGAGAAAATTATTAAATTTTTAAACCCCATGGTGGCTTTTGGCCCATTCTGTACATAAATGTTTCAATCTTTAAAACAGAAACTTGAAAAAACCAGGTTTGAAAATTCGCCAACTGAGCGATAAAATTTTATAAGTGCCAGTTGATGTATGACGGTAAGTTAAGTGGATTTAAGTGTAGTCGACGGAAACAAAATAGGAGGAATGTCTTCTGTATTCAATTGTTTTTGGATACTATCCATTGATATTCCAGAATCGCCCGAAGAAGCGATTTATATACGGTTTTCGTGATATAATGCCATCAGATTCCTTTGCCCAGCGTTCTATATAAACAAGTATACACCTCGCTTTAATTATCATAAAAGTGATGTGTGAACAATACTCTGAAATCGTTACATGTAAACGAAAGTGGTAAATAAATTAATTGAAATGTCAAATTAGATGCAGTTAAAAGTATGTTTACACACATCGAAAATCCTTTAAAAAAATTTTGCAACGCACTTAACAGTCTTTCTACTCAAAACTAGTTAAAAAGCCCAAAAGAGAGCTGGGACATTGCTAACTTGATATAACCCCATATCTGGCTTCAAAAAGAACGGTTTGAAGCAAATAATGAGTCGAATTGGTTCGACATCGGTTGCAGCAACGATACCAATGGGATATGGAATGTGCGACACTTTAGCACAAGCACTGTTAACGATGAGCACTCTCGCTAAAATACCAAATCCAATCCATATGGGTATTTGAGAGGCAGTTCCCGAACAGAGCAGTACTCTAAATATATTTGGTCGCAACCCATTTATTGACATTATAAACATTACAGTACAGTCAAGATACGTTTTTCATGTTAGTTTACCATGGTGGGTATGTTCCCGGTATGACCCGGTAGAATCTTGTTAGGAGGGAAGAAATTAAAAAAACGCAAGTGAACTCTTCTTTCATGAAACACAATTACAGCATTCTACAAAGTAAAAAAATGCGATTATAAATTTCAAAATTTAGCGTCTGGGGAAAAATTAATTTTTTTGGAAATTATTTCAAACATTTTTTTCGAATATATTTCATTGAAAATAATTATTATTTCCAATAAAATGAAAAATTATACTGCCGCTTTTGGAAATTTAATTATACCGTAGAGAGCTACAAACGCATAAATTGCTGACTCTATCATGGCTGGTTTATTTACTATTTATTCATTCGACTTATGATGATGGTTATAAATTACTAATTCTATTATTTTTTTAACAAAGCTACATCATAAGTTTTATTCTTTTGTTATTCCCTTCTTTCTTTTTTTTCTCAGAAAACTTTATATTTATTAAATATTTGTAAAAAATATTGTATAGAATATTAGTTTACTATTTAAACACAACTAGGAGGTGAGAATAATATCACGAGCATTTAAATTATTTTAGTTTTCGTTTGAGTATTTTTTTCTTTGTGTAAGTTAATTAATTTTATTTTATTGAAAATAATTAACGAAAAGCTCAGTTAATTAAATGTGCTAATGCTCAAGTTAGTTTATGAGCCAGTGTTGAGAAACCACCCCTTGGTATTTGCTGTCATTCTGAGAGCTTGTTTATTACAAGAAAATTACATGAAAAAAAAATATTGTTTATTTACTTTTACTTCTTCTGTTTGCTTGTGCCCTAAGAAAGTTAATATCATCCGAAACGTTGCAATGAAACCGTCCGTTTATTTTATGTACTATCCCCTTGTCAAAGGCAACAATAAGAATGTTGTGTTAAACTATGACCAATAATATGAGTAATAAAATATATTTAAAATTTAATTAAAAAAATTTTTTATCTCATGTGAAAAATAAGTATACTTGTAATGCAATATATTTAAATCATTTATTTTATACTGCTGTGGCGATGGCTGAAGTTGCACGTTGACTACAAAACCAAAGCAGTCCTGGGTTCAACCCCAGTTTCAAACTAAAAATTATAAAAAAACCAATACGAATTTTTCTGATGTGCATTAGTGTGGCTTTGTGTGTTCGTTGTTTTCGGGTTTTAGTGGTGAAGGCATAGTCACTGGTCACTGAACAATACCGGCTTCAGATGATAGCAATCCACAATTACATTAGAACGAAGCTTCAACACTGCTATTAACAGATAACGAGCAAAAGCAGAGCTGTAAAATAATTAATTAAGCTTCACCTCCTGTCTTTTCTCAAACAATCCCTTTCCTATAGTTTCAGCACAATGCATTGCATGTGTAGGGGTCATCTGCTGAGTGCTGATCCCAGATAAAAAAAATAAATAAAATTTTCATATAAATTTAAAGGAAAACAAGTATGGTTGTGTGTAATCTAAAGATACAGCAAACAAACGTCGTGTTATCTTGCGCAACTTTATGAATAAGTTAATTTCAAAAGTATTGGAAAATTATTAGATCTCTACCATAAATTACCTTTCTCGAATTCGTTGGCAATTATATTGCATGAAGTGAATGCAAAAAAAAGTTTAATAAATTATTTTGTCATTCATATATCAAAAAAGGTCAGCACAACGATAAAAGCAAAATAAAATAATTAAATCTATATTGCAATTATGATTTCTCTGTTTCTCCCAAGCTTCAATCTTCATAATTTAGCCATTAACAACAAAGGAATTAAGGTCACAAAACTCAAGAGCTGTAGCTTAGTATACGAAACCATTTACACCAAATGAATAATTACTCAACAAATTTGTCACAAATTTTATAAAGCACTTCTATATTTTCTCAAGCCTTATATCTTGCTAACACAGAAATCTTACACAAAAAAATACAAGAAACCAAACACGGCTATATTTCAACACCGACAGTAGCGACGGCAAATACAATAATGAAATTACTATACCAGTTCAGTAATACTTGGCAAAATTCAATTTCAGTTTTAAGTTTTATTTTATGTTGCGTACACTTAAATTACCTGCTCAAGAATGACGAAAATCCTTCTAGCCAAGTTGCACGCAAGATACCAACCATCACCAGCCAACACACCAACAAATGACGTAGGGAAAAGTTGTTTGCCCACCCAATCTGACATTAAACTGAAGTTTAATGTTGATGTTGGACAATCATTAATTTCATGAGACTTTATTGCAGCATTTGCAAAAAAATTAAAACAAGAACATCAGCAAGACTAATCTTTTGGAAAAGTAAAATGAAAGGAAAATGTAATGACTGACCAAAAGTGTAAGACTACAACAATTGGGTGGCAACAGTTGAACTACCCGAACACAGCACCAGGTCTTGCAGGGGTGTGAAAGGTAACTTGAACTGATGCATAAAAAAAAAAAATATTAAAGAAAACTAAAGAAATATATATATAGAAATATAGTATAACTTGAAATTTCCTTTTTTTAGGTAAGATTATTATTTGGACTCATCTGCAATTAGAGACAGCAGTTGTAAGATGATGATTACCAAACTGGAAAATTCTTGGGAAATCCTGAATAAAAAACATAAAAAAAAACCAAAAGAAAATACGTGTATGCAAATATGCAGCATTTTTCATATTTGATATAAAAAATATAGTAATTTTTATAGATAAAATAATAATGAATTATTGTATTTATGTTTGTGAATTACCAGATAGAATTAGCGCAATCTGAGTGAGCTAGAAATTCTTCGTGAATTGCCAAATCATAATGGACAGAATGTTTTAAGCCACGACAGACTTCAGAGTGAACTTTATCTAATTTCGTCATAAGACGATGCTTCAAATCCTTTGTAATATTTTTTGGCCACATGAAGGTTTATATTATTAAATTATATTATGAATAAATAAATAAAATAAATAAGTTTCAGAAGGTATTTGTATTTTAAAATGTAAAGTATCTTGCAGAATAATCATTTTACTTTATAAAAAATCATAAATTTAATGAGGGCAGTTTAGCACCAGAAAAAAAACAAAATTTTTTAGTTTTAAGCGAAAATATAAATTTTTAGTTCCTTGAAGTTTGTTGAATAAACTTAATATATTTTTATTGCACAACCTTTTTCTTTGTTTTTTGCTATTTTATTTTTCAGTGTAAAAAAGGATTCGTGACAGACAATAGTAAAAATTACCAATAAGGTTTGCCATTGCACCATGACTAGACTAATAAGCGAAAAATTGACTAATAAGCGAAAAATTCCAGCAAATTATACAATTTTGTTAGCAAAATTCGTGCTGTATGAGAAATGTGTTTCGTAAATTAACAAGCTACTCAAGCTGTTCTGACCACATTTCGCATCAGTTTCACTTTATTGAATACAAGTGCACTAAGCCGTTTACGACGAGTACGTAGCGAGGAAAATATTGCTGCTGCATCTACCAGTGTCAATGAAGATCGCGAAATGCCGGTGCTACACAATACCGACGAAGGGGGGCGTTCTGATGTGATTGTGGATTGCTATAACCTGAAGCCGCTACTATTCAGTGGCCAGTGACTATGCCTTCGCCACTGAAACCTTCCGTCAACAACTGACACACAAAGACACAAATGCACATCAGAAAAATGCGAGATGTTTATTTTTATTTTAAAATTCAATAGGTGCCAATGCACCGATTTGACTGTACTAGACTATTTTTTGTAGAGATACTCGCAATATCTTCTCTACAGGGACAAGTCAATCACAATTCCAGCCCTGGAACACAACATCAAAGCAACATTCCCATTTACAAATTATCTTTAAAAAGTAAACGACAGTCATTCATTTGTCGATACATATAAATATATCATACACCGCAAATTTTCGTTTTTTTTTTTTAATTTTAAAACGCCCACAGTTAAAAAATCACCCTTTATATGAATATAAATCACTTAGCCTTTTACAATTTAATGATGTTACTGGCGCAATTTTTTGGAAATTACCACTTTTTGTTGCTGGTGTTGTGCAATAAAATTTATTTAAATTAGAAAGTCATTTAAGTGTGGTACATAATTTTAATTTCTTTTTCGGGAAGGATTTTAATGTTTTCGCTTCTCCCTTGTTGCTTCATTCGCTTCAAAGGTAAGTTAGTTTATTAATTTTAATAGGCTTTTTTCACTCTTTTCATTGTGCGTTGATAACTTCTTTTTGTGTTTTTTTTTTCTTTATTTTTATGGATTTATTTAATTTAAGGGCTTATTACAGCAACTTGGTAAGCCACTTAATGAAAAAAATTTAATTTGAAACTTTGAAGTATAAAACAAATAAAGAAGACTGTTAGTAAGGTTTTAAGTTTCTCACTATTATACTATACTCGTAACATAAAATAAAATCATAAAATAGACAGCTCGCTTTGGCCGTTTGTTTAGTATACAACTCGAGTTTTTACCATAACATGTGGAATTTAGTTTATGTTATCTTCGACATGAGAAGCTACTACCGTTACTAATAATGGAATATGTATTTTGAAAAGTGATTACGTGGATGCAACCATGTCATTTCATTGCAGTATATTATTTTCAGATTATGCTTTCCTGAACCATATTGTTTTATTTCTTAAATGTTGTATGGTGTTTATTGGATTCACTTTACAATACAATAAAATAAATCACCAGCAAAAATAATAATAGAATTTCGAGCAGGACTTTTGGGACGTAGGACTAAGAATTACATAATTGTTTCGGATTTTTGAAAACTGACACCTGCTTTTTATTTTAGAGGACCCGAAGTAGCCCTTCTCTGAACCTCATTAAGGTGAATCTGCGTTAGTTGCTTACGATTTTGACACAGTAAGTCTTTAGAAGACTTATTTAAAATACAACAAGAAGCAAATAAACAATTTCTTATGACAATATACTTAAAACAGGAATATGAAATATTCTCCACTTAAAGCAGTGATAAATAATAGTTTAATAAGAGTGTAGGTTTAGCAAATATACGGTATATATCAGAGTTGTAAAAATACAATTAATATGGTCGCAGGTCCCACTCAAGTGTAATACATTATTTATTTAACTCTTTTTATTTCAAATATGTTTCTTTCACGACTAATTTTGCGGCAATATATAATGCAGTATATAAGAATGAACAGCAGTACATACTTACTTACTTATTACTTCATTTCAGCTAAACGATATAAGTAACTTGCATATTTTTTAGAAAGGTAAATGTTTACTTTGAAAATTCTTCTAATTAAAATTTCTTTGAAGTCATTATTTATAAAAGAAATATTGTGAGGAAAAGTTAATTTTTTTCTAATACGACTGTTTTAAGTAAAAAGTTTCTGTTTAAGGTGGTTATAAAGGTTAAGAAAATTTACTGATTATTAAAAGTTTAGATTCTTTTGCATTTTAAATATTTTCTAAATAGAGAAATAAAAATAACATTAATTATTTAGCAATAGCGGTATCTTGCAACTAAAAAATAATGAATTTTATAAATTTTATATTTTCTTTTATTAAATATGAATAAAATGTTTAACTTTTTTGGGGGTTTCTAATTTAGTTGCAATTTAACTTGCTACTGAATTATTTGTGGTTTTTGTTTTTTTTTTATCTGGTACCAGCACTCAGCAGTTGACCTCTACACATGCGATCCATTGTGCTGTAACTATAGGAAACGGATAGTTAGAGAAACGACAGGAAGTAAAGCATAATTAATTATTTTACAGCTCTGCTTTTGCACATTCTTTGTTTATAGCAGTGCTGAAGCTTTGGTTTAGTAGCCATTTTTATTACTCGTAGTATTTTACTTCGCCGGTGCTACACAATACCGACGAAGTAGGATGTTGTGATGTGATTGTGGATTGCTATTAGCTGGAGCCTGGTATTGTTCAGTCACCAGTGACTATGCCTTCGCCACTGAAACCTTACAACAACAACTGACACACTAATGCACATCAGAAAAATGCGCGATGTTTTTTTTTTTTTTTATATAATTTTAGTCTGAAACTGGGGTTGCAACCAGGTCTGTTTTTGGTGTTGTAGTCAACGTGCAGCTCTTCAGGCGGCGCTACCCTGTTCGACTTTGGTGGTTAAAAGTTAATTGCGCCTAAATTTAGGAAAAATTTGTATTACAATTATCTTAAACGGTTTTTTATTCCATACAAACTGAATATAATTTTACAAAAAATATATAATTTTATAACTAATATTAGCAAACTTAACTTAGTTTGCCTCAAATGTAAAACATGTACAGCATATACATTAACTTATCTGAGGCAATAAGAAAATGTGGATTAATTTTAATTCGATCGATTGTTAGATGCATAGTTTTAGAAAATTTGATTTCTATAAATTTATCCTTATTAATATGGATTATTTTATATTCCTTAGAGCCAGTCTCTACTACTTATATTAGGTAAATATGTAAAGATGAATTTTATTAATGGATGTAATACATAATTTATTTAATACGTTAAGTCGGCTTAAGCTACTCTTTCACATTAAAATAGACTTAAATGCGTTTATGTGCAACAAATTTGTTTAATAAATTTTATTTATGAAATCTTCTCGTAATTAGGGGGAAAGGGGATAGTGTAGAAAAGAGACAGGTGGAATGGGACGTAATTCTATCACATTCGCACAGACGCTAATGCACAACAGAGAAGTTGTTGGTTATGGGGGAGAGTTTGAAACCACTTTCTTCTTTCTTATAGAGTCAATGCTTATTTAAACATTTTTTTTCCAATTATTCCAGTGCATATACGAGTATATTTTGTTGTATGTGTGTATAAGAGAATAAAATTAGTATAATTGAACTTAATTAGCATTTCTTTCTAGTATTGTATAAACATGCATAATTTACAATTAGCATATTCTGAGGCAAAAAATATATTAACAACGCTAAGGATCATACGGACACAAGTTTTCTTTGCGTGCTTTAAAATTTAAAGAATAGTTTGCTAAACTACCATATGTGTGAAAATAAAATATAAATATAATAAAAAAAATAATATACATACATTTAAGTTTAACAAATATTTACAAACATAATATATTCATATGTATAATAACATACATACATACATACATACATACATACATATGAGTATGCACTGATACATTTCAATATTGAAAATGACTTGCTTAACTCTTGTGCATTCAAGCTTCATGTAAAAGACAAATTTTTATTTCATTTCATTCAATACATTCGTTTTGTTCTTTTAGCATCAGGTGATTTTTTTTGCTATTCGATTTTTTTTTGTGTACCAAAAGATTCGTGACACATGTGGCAATGGAAAACATGTCAATGAAAAACAGGGAAAAAATTCTAGAATTTTACTATCTACCGAAATATTATTTTTGGCTCAAAATGGTCAGCAAACAGAATTGCCGAATTTCGTAACCTGAAATATGCAAGATGGTGCCGTTTGTAGCCCGGCGGTATCATTGAAACCTACTTCTTCAAGCATGATGAAAATCGCAATGTTACAGTCAATAGAGCAAAGTACCGCGCGATAATTACCAAGTCTTATTTACCTAAAGTGCCGAGAATTGAACCTGGTTGACATGTCCTTGCAATAAGACGGTGTCACATGCCACACGGTAAGAGGAGCGAGTTTGGTGAGCAATTATTCTCGAGTTCTGGAGCATCCATTAGCCACCAAGATCATACTATTTAACGCCATTAGACTATTTTTTGTGGGGATGCGTAAAGCCTATTGTAAACAGGAACAATACAGTCACAACTCCAGCTTTGGAAGACACATTACAGCTGCCATTGGTGAGACACCGGCCGAAATGCTGGACAACTTATGCCGAAATAGAAGCTAATGGATGGACCATTTACTGCGTGGCCGTGGGCAAAATTTACATGAAAAAATATTTAAAAAGCTAATGGCAGCCAAACATTTATGGCCCCAAATAAATTTTTCATCCACTTTGGAGTGTATTTTTCAATTTCCGAACCCCAAACGGTTAAAAAATCTGCCTATATTTTCATGAGTATGTACATGAGAGTATAAGTTAGTGCTAGTGATGTTACAAATATTCCTACTGGAATCGGCAAATTTTCAGCTATTTCATGACATTTGTATTCGACAAATTCAAGCGAATATTTTGCAAATATGTTCATTTAAAAAAATATATAAAGTGCAAAAAAGTTTAACTAAAAAATATATTTAATTCATAAAATTAAACAAAAAAAAAAACATTTTTTTGAAAGTCAAAACAAAGGCTAATAATAAACAAAATATATTCGACAAGTACCACTAAAATGGCAATTTCTTCTTTGTTCATATCATGCTGAATTAGCAATCAAGTCTCAGTGGAAAAATATTGAAATTCAAAAAGAAAAGTTTTCAAGAATTTTCTCCTTCAAACCTATTGCAATGCGGTGCAAATAACAACACTGAATTATTAAATAAAAGCGCAAACAGTGTGAGAATAACTAAATATAAAAGTATGCAGCTATGCAAATTTTAAAATGTTCAGTTCAGCTGAGAATCGGAATGTCATTAATAATGTTAAATACCTACATATAAATATTTATATCTAAAAGTATGAGAGTTTTTATTTTCTAATTTTTTGTTATTGAAGATTTTGTATTGGCGAATATTAGAAATTGATATTCGCAACATCACCAGTTCTTACATATCTATGCATATGCATATTTACATAAGTATGTATGTCAGTGTGTTAACTTGGACGCTTTTCATGTGTCGAATGGAGATGGCGAGAATTGAAAATCAATTGATTTGAAATCACTCAACTGTATAAATGAATGGCTGAACAAACTAGATGGTCTCTGATTCCTTAAGTTGTGATGAAATAAAAAAAGTTTGAAAACAAAAATAAGAAATTCTAATAGGACAAGAGACAATGCATAGTTAAGAACTGTTACATTGGGAGTTCGAGCGACACTGAACTAACAGAAGGAAAACATTTATTTAAAAAACAATATTACAGTTGGAAACGTCCAGTATGGTAATTTTTGTGCTTAAGTCGAAACAAGTTATTCTCTTCATAGTAGAATATTGCATATTAATTTTGGGAGTAGTGTGAATGACATGGGTATGTCCCGTAATTTTAGAGAGAATTTCTCGAGTCGAAAAGTTTCTCGAAAAGTCGAAAAAACTGTATCTGTAACTCAAATCAAAAATTATCAGAAGGCATTACGTCCTTACGTTAATAACGTCAAAATTGATAACTCGTCAATTTGCCATTGGAGGCGTTGTAGATGCTGACTACAAATATTAAAAAAAAAGTGATCAAATTTTAATAAAGTTGAAAAATTTTCACCCACGTCGGCAAAAATATAACAGCCTTCTCCCTAAAAATTATCTATATTGTGACTTCAAAATGGATTTGTATACATTTCATTAAGATTTGAAAAAAAGTATTATTCACTGTTGAATTATGTCTCATTTAAATTAACTTGTTTTTCTTTTTTACTTTTTTGACAATTGAAAGCAGAAATTTTTGTCACATAAGTTTTGCAGACACACTTTTTCTGCAAATTTGCAAAGTTATTACTCGCAAAACTTTCAACAGAAACAGTTTAGTGAGAAAAACATTTTCTTTTTCATTTTTTTTTTTTATGTGGGAGATGACCCCTATATATGCGATGCATTGTGCTGGAACTATATGAAAGGGATAATTAGAGAAACGACAGGAGGTGAAGCTTAACTAATTATTTTACAGTTCTGCTGTTGCACGTTATTTGTTTATAGCAGTGCTGAAGCATTGGTTTAGTAGCCATATTTATTATTATTTTACTTCGCCGGTGCTACACAATACCGACGAAGGAGGGCGTTCTGATGTGATTGTGGATTGCTATCAACAAAAGTCGGTATTGTTCAGTGACCAGTGACTATGCCTTCGCCACTAAAACCTTCCGACAACAACTGACACACAAAGACACACTAATGAACATCAGAAAAATGCGAGATGTTTTTTTTTTATAATTTTAGTCTGAAACTGGGGTTGAACCCAGTTCTGTTTTGGTTTTGTAGTCAACGTGCAGACTACTTCAGCCATCGCCACCCTAGTTCAGTTGAATAAATTCTCGTGGCGGAAGTTACAGAACATGGGTACATGTTCCTAAATTAGTCAAAACACAATGCTATGCGCCAAGATACATAACTTGGGGCCGGAGTCCGTAATAAGTTTTTTATTAAGGATAATGAAAGCGTTAATATGTTAATGTTGAAAACAATAGTGTAACTTTAGCTGAAGGTCAGCACAAGTCTTAATTTATTAATAAACGAGTATAAAGTAAACTAAAAAGATTTCATAACAGGCAACAACTGACCGTAATTTATCCAGTAAAAAAGCTTTGCCCCTACTGTTTACTATCACCGACAAAATAATCCATTGTCACACATGAGGACTCAAAAATTAAAAGTGAACGTGACGAACACATAAATTTTCATCGTCACGTTAGGCGGCCCCAGCTAATAAAACTACACTGTAAATAAATCTTTTAATGTAATAATTAGCTAGTAAATATATTTCACATCCACCTTCTGTATTCATCTATACATCTCAACTTTTATATTTAGTGTAGTGCTACATATCGATGGCAGTAACTTAACCCTACACTGCTTCACAAAACTTACTTACGTTAAAACCGTCTTGTTGACTGAATGAAGAAGTCCATATCGCAGAACGTTCTATGTTTTCTAATGAAACTATAAAAATTCAATTTGATCTATAAAACCACTTTTTTTCATGTTCAAAGTTAAAATACTCGCCGCTTGTTATAGCAGCACTTTTAAATCACTGTAACTTAATGACAGCATTCAGTCTTGCATTTTGTTGAAAAATAGCAATAACTCTTTTATTTTTGCCTTTCTTATTACGAGTATTGTAGGCATTCCGAGTCGTGCATGGACAAAGGCACATTTCTTGGTTTCAGTACGTTACGGTTGTTAGTCTGACAAAAACTGAATAATTTGGATGTGTTGCATGATGGACATGATGCTGATAGAGGTTTTTCTATATGCATTTGTTTGCTATTTTGTTGGATTTTCTTGGTTATAAACAGGGAAAAAAAACAATATAGAACGAAGCAAGGAAAAGCGTACGTAGAAGCAAATTTACATTTCATTCCCAAAAAGACATCACAAAAATGTCATTGTTCACAATGGGCGGCTAAAAGCAGTGAAGGAAACAAATCATTTTAAAAAGATGTTGAGAATAAAGAAAATTGAATTTTGTGCAGTTCATTTTTTGCATAGCGATGGCAAAGTTGAATATACACTGCAATATATATACATATGTATGTATGTAAGTCATTATTATTTTACTTTATTATGTACATACAAGTATGTATACAGGGTGGGCTATTTAACATTATTTAAACTGAACCAAGGTATATTTATTAGGTCTATGCAGCTCTACAACAATGAACAATACAAAAAACAACAGGCATATTATTTGTGTAAATTAACTTCGGGATGTCAAACTACTACTCTCTCAAAAGTAAAAACACACAGGCTACATGAGCACGAACAACATTAATTTTATTTATGTATGCTTTCCAACCCTCTCTCAATGAGTAAAATTGTTAATAGCGCGCTCTTCAAATTAAACAAATGAGTAAAATGTAAACAAATTTGACAGTCGAGTATAAAATACTTGTGAAACACATGGCGAGTTGTACAGACCTAATAAATAGACATTGAACTGAACTACTACATATTTTTAATATGTCAACTGTGATAAAATCCATTTTTTTTTTATCTTGGACCAGCACTTAATAGATGACCCCTACACATGCGATGCATTGTGCTGGAACTATAGGAAAATGATTGTAGGAGAAATGATAGGAGGTGAAGCTTCACTATCTTACAACATTGCTTTTTGCACGTTATTTGTTTTTACAGCAGTGTTGTAGCGTCTCTGATGTCAAGGAGATGTATTAAATTTTGAAGCTTCGTTTTTAGTTACCATTTTAGTAAATATTTTACTTCGCCGATGCTACACAATACCGAAGAAGGAGGGCGTTCTGATATGCCTATGGATTGGATACAGCTGAAGCCGTCACTTTATGACATAAAGTTAAGTTTACGAAATGGTTGGATTCGTGATTGAAGATTCAGTCAACGCGTCATACTGAATAACAATTATTTATTTGTGTTTGTTGTATGGTTAAGTTTTGGTTATTGTTATTTTTCGATGCATCGATAAGTAAAATTCCCAAATATGAAGTGAACAAATTTTTAAAACCCAGCAAAAATTTATTGGTGTGGACTATCAGCCGACAGCATCATCAGTTCATATTTTTTTTCGAGCTTGCATCACTCTGAATTATTATCTCGAAATAATACTCAAGTAATTACGATGCCTGCACACAATGGTTTGCGATATTTTAATAAACCTACTTTAATATATTTTATTTTTATAAAAATAATATGTCTTATTAACAATAGATTCATATCAGATAAAAATGCAAAAATACATTTTTGATGAGGGGACGACCATCGACGACTATAGTCAACTTGCTAACTATTTACCCTACAGCAGCTTAATTTCGTGATTATCTTATTTGATGAAATTGATCTGTTTCTTGACTTACAAGATCTTGTGGTTAGAGAAGTTTTAATTATTTCCTTTTCGTGGTACGTTAACTACACTTTAATGATCAATAAAATACAATTTCAAATCGTTTTTTTTTTTATGACACAAATCTTTTCCAAATATTCTCGTTGTTGATATTATCTTTCACAAGTTCTCGAGTACGTATCGTAAAATAAATGTCTCATAGTTCATATATTGTGAACACGAACGGTTTATAAAAGTACGAGTATGTGTCAAAGTTATAAAAAGTTAAGGACATAAAAAATATAAACGTTCGTATCTATACGATTATATACATCCATACTCACAATTGTGTTCATTTTTCATTTATTCTTTTTGAAAACGTGTTTCTGTGTTGTTAATCTCGCAAACAAATGCCCACATTTAATCGGTTAAAATTCTTTGGGGAGTTAAATCAACTTAAAGTGTATCATCTACGTGATAATACACAGTGTACTAATCATAAATAACAGTTTCTGGGGGAAAATAATATTTAAATACGCACCAGTACAGTTATCACAACGTTTATATATGTATGTAGTTGAATGTATTTAACTTTTCTAGCTGATAGTTACTTGTAATCTTCTTAAAGTGACAACTTTAACTCAAATACTTTGTCGTGAAAAAAGGAAACGTTAAAATGCCAATCATGTACGAAAATAACACTGCCATAAATATCCTACGAAGTTAGAAGGGAAATTACACAAGAAATAACTTGATGTTCTTTTTATTTTTAGCTTTAAGACGTTACGCTGATATTCATAAAAAATATTTTTGATTTGGGTGTCAAAATTCTATTTTACACCAACGTTTTATTATAAAACGTTTTGTAAATTCACAGCATTTTTTGATGAAATCGGCCGCAATGAGGAATTAGCTATTAATTATTTTTTACTAGTTGAATTCACACTACATTCTGTAACTGTTTACTCTTTAAATTGGGAATGGTATCTTCACACGGCAATATGAACCACTTGAGTCGCTCTTCGAATCCATAATGTTCACACGACTTCTCTTGTTTCATTTTAGCATTTCATTCTATTAATTTCCTTCTTTTCCATCTTTTTTTATATTAATCTGTGTATATATTATTTATTATTTTTTTTTCCGAATGCTTTTATATATTTTATTCTATACGCTTATTTTATATTTTTTCTTTATTTTCACTTTGTTTTTTTAATTAGTTCGAATAAAGCAGCGATAATTTGTTATCAAAATGAGAGATGATTGTAATTTCTTCGTGGTTCGTTGTGAATTTACTACGATTCGATAGTTCGCTTTAAAAATTTTGTTGCGAAACATGATGATTGAAACCAAGAAAGTGTGCATACGTGTGAAGATGGTATAAAACGTTTATGTATATTTTCTTTTCATAAAAGTATTGAATTTAACAAATAAACAGTGTACCGAATGCAGTGTGAACTCAATTTAGGTGTAATGCACGATAATTTTATGTAATAAAAAAAATCTGAGCATATACTCGTATTCCTGAGCAAACAGGGTGGCGATGGATGAAGTTCAACACCAGTTTCAGACTGAAATTATAAAAAAAAAGCATCTCGCATTTTTCTGATGTGCATTAGTGTGGCTTTGTGAGTCAGTTGTTATCGGAAAGTTTCAGTGGCGAAGGCATAATCACTGGTCACTGAACAATACCGGCTTCAGTTTATAGCAGTCCACAATCACATCAGAACGCCCTACTTCGTCGATATTGGGTAGCACCGGCGAAGTAAAATAATAATAAAAATGGCTACTAAACCGAAGCTTCAACACTGCTATAAAAAAATAACGTGCAAAAAGCAGAATTGTAAAATAATTAATTAAGCTTCACCTCCTGTCGTTTCTCCTACTATCACTTTCCTATAGTTCCAGCACAATGCATAGCATGTGTAGGGGGTGATCTCCTGAGTGCTGGTCCCAGACAAAAAAAAAACAAGTCGTTGGAAACTGAGCCCAAAATCGCGGATATTGTCCATAAATCCCTAAGTTGTCAACATATGTATAAAAATTTTAAGTTCGAAACGTCGATTTTAAGTAGAAAATTTTTACATTTTTGCTTTTTGTTGTTTTTGTTACCGTTGCATGCTGTTCGTTGTGATCAAAATATATTTGTGAATTTTACCTGGGTATGATGTATGTCTACAAATATTTGTACCAGGTATAAATTTCTTTTTCTTTCGTTATTTTCTTTGTTTTTTTTTTTGATTATGATTAAGAAAGCTTTTATTATTGTTCGCATGTTTTGCTTAAATGATTTGTTCAAACCCAATTGAGTACCAGGTATCCTTATCCATTACCAATCTTGAGGTGTACCTTTATAATCATCCGTTCTTAGCTAAAGTATATTACTGTACTAAAGATAATGCTGCAAAGTTGCACAACAAATCTTCCTCTAGTGCAATTGAAGTGGCTTATAATTCTATTCCTCTGATCTAGTCTTCGATTTTAGTTTGACAACTTCTTTTGCTGTGGCAATTAAGATACGATTTTCTTCTTTATTCCGTTTTAGAGACCCTTGAACAATTTCAACTCCTCGACATCTTTTTTGTTCTCTCTTAATTTTAAAATAATTAAGCTTGCCGAATAAATATCTTTCACATAACAGTAATATATTTTAACTGCTAATTTATTTATTTATAGTAATTAAAAGTGCATTTGTAATCCAAATAGTCAACTTAGTTAAATAATTTATCTTGAAATCAGTCGAAACTTTGTGTGGTTTTCATATACATTTTTTTTTTTAAATAGACAACGTGGATTTTAAAAATTATACCTTATAACTTTTTTAATTCTTATTTTTTAATCTCATTTCTTTTAATTGCAATTTCTATATTAGCTTTTAAGCTTAAAGGTTTGTTTTTATTTATTATTTTTCTATTTCAATATTCCGTCAACAATCGGTTAACATTTTCAGGAAATTTTTATTATTTTTCTAAAATTTTTTCTTTTTGAAACTAATATGATTAATATGATAAAACAATTGTTCTACTCGTACCTTATAACTTAAAAAAAAAATTAAATCACTCGGAATCTAAAGAAGTTAAATGAAAATCGGTCGGAATTGCTAATATGTAATTGATACTAAAATAGTACGAGTAGTTGTAAAACATTTGCTTATTGTCTTACAGTAGATAGATTGCAAATATAAATAAATATAATAATTAAAAAAAACAACATTTTTCACTAAAGAAATATATTTCCCTTCTCCTTGCAGACTCTTTGCGCTAGAATTCAATATTCTAAATTGGACAAAAAAACAGCCCTCGTAAGTTTATGAGTTTCTTTTATGTTTATCGTACTTTTCAATGCATTGCACATTGAAATTATTCGGTTTTGTTCCACACATATCTGTAGTGTATATAATAGAAGATTAGGAAGTTCTGCAAAATATTTA
This sequence comes from Dexiosoma caninum, assembly GCA_963924685.1. NCBI lineage: Eukaryota > Metazoa > Arthropoda > Insecta > Diptera > Tachinidae > Dexiosoma > Dexiosoma caninum. The sequence continues at coordinate 93,746,321 of OZ004725.1, forward strand.
TTTTCATGTATTTGTGTACGTGTGTGTACACATATACATGTATATATAAGCATAAAATCTTTATGGTTTATTTTCGTATATTGTTTTGGTCTTGTTGTATTTTTTAATAAAAATTTCTATGTAAAAAATATCGCTCGAAAAACACATACAGAGTGCATACACATAATTCCAATATGTACGTGTTTTCTATTACTTTTATAGTCTGTATGTATGTGATCGGTGACAGGTGTCCTGACTTAGTTGTCAATGTAAAGTTAACTTTCCAGAAAGCATAAAAGTGATGACAACAGACTTATATCATCAAAAATGTCACAAATCAACCCAGCAAAAAAAAATGGTAGTTAGTCTTAGAGAATTCCATATTCATGGCATTCATATGTGAATATTTGGTACTGCTTAACATCCATATTTATAAATTCTGAGCCTTAACGGAGAAAGGAATAACAATTTAAATAATTTAAGGAAGAGTTAGAGCTTCAGCTTAAATCCTAGAAAACTGGAAAATAAGAAGAAGAAAAATTAAATAAAAAACAAAATAAAATTAAAAATTCTTTTCTATTTTCATACCTCCGCGGAAGAAACTAAAGTCACTAAAGAGATCTTTATAAAAATCAAACTTTTTGACATGCATCCGACTCATCAAAAAAGAGAACATTCCTCAAGTATAAGTCTACTTCCGGATTTTAGGATCTTCTTCACTTCTTTTTTTTTTTGCTGGGAATATACGAAACAGCAGAATATTTTTTGCTCTTTGGAATTGTATTATCATGATTGCTAAAATTGCAAAGATTTTCTAATTTATGTTCGCGTTTCCTTAATTTATATTGAAACTTTTCTCATCAAAACTTATACTCATTATTTTATTACATTTTAATACAGAAATTTACAAAATTACATATGAGATTCTAATAAGAGTAGACGCAGGAACTGACAGTAATATTATTTTAGCACAGTGCATCAAAACTGGGGCCAAATTACGGCAATCGATTGGAATCGAAATTTCAAACAGAATTTTATTAAAATGAATAGGAATTTTCACGTATTTGACTGGTAATAATATACTTTGCTATTTACTGCGATTGTTATTTTATAATGAATAGAACGAATGCAAATGTTAAAAGAAAATAATGGGTCAGAGTGTGAGACCCTGTGGATTGCCATAGTGCGGCTAAATCGATTGACCATTTTTGCACCACCACCGCCAATCTTTTATTCCCAGAGAAAAATATTGCTGAAAAAGTAACGACTTAACTGTAGTACTTCTACTTTGACATTTAAAGTATTATTTTAACATACTGATGTCATAGGAATTTAGAAGATTATTTCATAGCAGTCATTAGTATAGAGTATATACTCGTATACTCGTATATATTGTTTTGTTTAATAGTACGAAAAATGACAAACTCTAAAACAACCCACCTGCATTGTGCATGGATTGTTGGATCACGATATAAAAATGATGAAATAATGTAAAAAAAATGTTGAAGAAGAAAAGTTCTGTCATTCAATGGTAAAACATTTTTTGATAAAAATATACATAAACTAGTCACTGAGTCGTAGGCTTGAATGGTTTTTGTTATAAGTGATTCACAACCGAAAATCCCACCCTGGTGGGTTTCGCCAGTATGATGTTTAATAGACAAATTTCCATACAAAATTCAATCAATATATTTTTTATAAATCCAAAACATTTTGATGAATACCGCAATAAATGTATAGAACCCTTGGCCAGTGAAACTAACGCCTTTTATACACCAGTATTTGAAAACTTAACTTATTCAACTTTAATTCTCATAACATTAGTTATGAAATAATATACGAATATATTGTAATTCACTGAAAAGTTATTGCAATTTATACTTTATTTTCTTCTATTTTATTATGTTTTTTGCAGCAAACATACCAAATCAATCTTTTCGCATTTCGAACATATATTTTCAATTTTCCTTTCTCTTTCAATTATATCTGTGAGAAAATCATTTCATTCTATTGTTCAATGATAGAGAATATTTTGTAAAGCCCTAAAGCTTGGGAGAAAAATTTCTTAAGTAAATAATCGTAGTATAGATGTGTAAACCCTTTAAACCCTGCAAACATTTGGATGATATTTTCCTAACAGCTATTGTTACAGGGAATACTTTTTCAATAGATGGTAACGGAAAATCGAGTTGCAAGTAAAAAAAAGATATTGTGCAGATGATGCGAATTTAATTTTGTCTAAATGTTCGATTCCCGATTGATAACTCATTTGAAGTTTAGTTGCTCTACAAATCGACTCATAAATAAATAATGTCGTTATTATTTATTGTTTTTTTTTTCTACTATTAACTGAATCGTTTATTTGTGCAACCCGTCTACTTGAATTTTTTCAAAAATTATATTATTACAGATTATGAATGGCCGACTTTAGTAACATCTTCTTATTGAAGAAAGCTTCTCAATGGGGCACAATTTTACAAGAAGACTGTCAACTCAGATGAGTAGACAATATGGAGAGCGTCAGTAGCGAAGGGATAGACACTAGTCACTGAACAGTAACGGCATCGGCTGTACCAATCCATAGGCACATCAGAACGCTTCCCTATGTCGGTATTGTGTAGCACCGGCGACGTAAAAAAAATTACTACAAATTGCTACTAAAAACGACACTTCAAAACTTAAAATCTCTCCTTGACATCAGAGGAGCTACAACACTGCTATGAAACAAAGAACGTGCAAAAGCAGAGTTGTAAAATAGTGAAGCTTCACCTCCTATCATTTCTCCAACTATCCCTTTCCTCTAGTTCCAGCATAATGCATCGCATCTGTAGAGGCAATCTCCTGAGTGTGGGTCCAAGATAAAAAAAATTTAAACTTAAACATGACATGTTTTTTTATTTACAAATTATACCCACTATCGAAACTTAATATTGTAGCAGAATATTTCTTTTAAATTTTAAAATTTTTTTCATTATGTATTTGCAATAAGAAACATATAAAATTTTTCCCAAGCCAAAACCTTTACTAATTTTGATGATCTTTTTTTTTAATTTTTTGATGATTTAAAAAAACGCGCTTGACGAGTTTCTGAAATAAACGATTCAATTGTGCATGTGGCATTTGATGGAATATAATATTTGCATGAACGTCAGCAAATAATTTATAATACGATAATTTTTTTCGCATTTAAAAAGCACTATGACAACCGATCCCATATTGTTTTCTTTTATGGAATTTCTAAAATTGAGAAATAAGAAAATCTTTAAATATTATAACAGATTCAATGTGATGAATATCTAGCCAAATCTTCTATTTTTATTCTCGAAGTATTGCCTTGGACGAACAATTCCATGCGATACTTCCGCAATACGAATATTTATTATGGTAATAATATTTTTTTTTTTTCAATTTCCAATCATTTTCGTATTATTTTGCTCGCAGGGAATTTTTTATGAGAGCTCATATGTTTGTAAATTGTGTGTCGTTTTGTGTGTCCGTGTGGGAATTTAAGTGTGCGTGTGTAGTTGTTGAGTGTGCAGCATTAGGGAGGTTTTAAGCCATCTGCGTACCTTTCAATTGGTAGTAGATTGCTTTTGGATTTTTCCTTTTTTTAACCTTCTAGTTTGTTTTTTTTTTACAACCCACTGATGCTAAACTCTACGCCTTTGGTTTAAGGGGTTATAGTCATAAGCCGTGTCGAGTTGGTATTTGTATTCGCAACTACACTTTCACGTCTGTGTATGGATTTTTTATCGCAGCCATTTATAACTTTTTTACTCGCACAATTATGCTTTGGCGTCTCGTTTTGTTGCACTCGTATAGCATTTGTCAGTGTAATAAAACCAGGCTCAAGCCCCTAAGAAATAAATGGAAATATTAAATGTTATTTGTTTGGGTGTTTCCAATGTTTGTGAATGTTGATGTTGTATTGCAAAATAAATTGTTGTTTCGTTACTCACAAGTTTTTGAATTGCTACCTGCAAAATACATTTTTCTTTTTTTTTTTATACCATCGGTATTTTTCTTTTAGTTCTTCTACTGTGTAAACATTGAACCATGTTTAGCATGCCAATTTTTTGATGATGTTTACATTAAATATTTTTTCAAGATTTCCTACAGTTTATTCGTTTACCGTTTTTTAACGTGGTATGGCTGGAATATTTCGTAGCTTTTTTTTTCTTTTTTCTTCAGTTATTTAAGTTGTGAATCCTTTTTCACTTTAGCTTATTTGCCAGTCAACCTTTTGTGTTCATGTCCTTAAGAAAACTTCTATTTTTTGGGTTTTTTTATTTTGCTAATGGATTTCAATGCTAAAGATATTCTTGTGTATTTCTTCAATTGAAATTTTATGGAAAATCTGCGATTGGTTTGGCAACTAGAATATGTACATATAATTTTGCTCAAGTAATTTTTGCAACTGTTTGGTTAAAGAATTTACGTAAATTCTAACAGCATGTTTTAATAGTGTAAATTAGTTTATGCAAATAAATTGCGGTAAATATAAATTTGATTTACTATTATAATGATGTACATATTTTATAAAGCAATTGCTAAATATATGTATAATAAACAATAACGATTAAGGAGGAATATTTATACAACAGATGTATGTAACCAGTTGCGGTTGTATTTAAGACTGCATTCTCGATGAGTACAATAGAGTAGATAATCACAAAATATGCCAGCTCAGTGGAAACGTTGACGAAATTTTCGACGTTGTATGCACGAGTTGTTCTCTTTTGTTTAGAATTGCTAAAGACATTGTAATGGATATTGTCCTTTACTGCACACAATATGAGTCACACGTTTTCCAAGCTGTCTTTTATTAAGGATCAGCCGTTCTCTGATCTCAACAAGATGGGCGGAAATGGGTTTAATCTAGTCAATCAGTATTTGGTTACAGATGAAGCAACTGTCGTTTGTATAATTATCGATGCTAAGATGCAGAAACAATTTTATTTCTATGGTCTTCAGGAAAAAAGGCAATCGAGTTTGTTGATCGCTTTTGCTTGATTTAAAATCAAATAGTGTACGTACATAATTTTTTTATCAAATCTGTATCTAGTGCAGAATAAATTTTTATAAAGTATAACATATTCTGATAATTATTTTTTTTATTGAAATTTTTTAAACAAAATTTGGTTGGAAAAATTTTTTGGTCGTGCAAACGCTGGAAATGACTTTCTTTTTTGAATTCTTTTATTTTATTTTTTTGTGCTGTGGCGAATATAACATAAAATAAAACACAAAAAAAACGTAAATAATTAAATTGGAGAACAAACTTATTGAAGTTGTTCAAATGTTTCTATGAATTAAAAAACTGCTCTTTAAAATCCGCCAACAAACTACTTTGTGTGCCAACCTCCTTCGATGTTATGGAGTATGACATTAGAAGTTTCACTGATGGCTCGTAGGGGGAGAGCGAATGTCTTTTCTAAGCAAATATTACTCTCTGTGCGGAGTCAATAGAGTCTAAACACAACAAACGCTGGGATTGGCTCGGTTTTGAGATTCTGATGAGTGTGCAACTTGTTGGCTAAACCGGCAATCATTGGGATACGAGGGGGCCGAAAAGAAACCAGATTCAGTGGTGGTCTGCTTCGTTATCCCCCCATACTTTACAAATATATAAAACGTCCTTAACAAATATTTTTTCATAAAATTTCAAAATTTTATATTTCAAATAACGTTTTAGATTTATTTCAAAACAAAAGTACTTCACAATTGATTGAAGTGTGTGAAAAAGTAATATGAAATCCTTATCACGCATTTCATTGTACTCCAAATACAGAAAAAAAAGAAGAAAGCAACAGACCTTAGTAAGAAGTGACACATATCAAACGCATGCAGACATTTTGTCTTTAAGGCGATAGTTACAATAAAAACGTTTGCTCTCCGAATTCCGCATGTTCAGCAATTTCCCAAGCAAGAAAATGATGAGTTTAAAAAATATCTTTAACAACACATAGTCTGTTTAGTTATTTGATATACTGGTTGATACATACACATGGCAAAAAATTCACACACACACATACACACACTAATAAAATACACATATAGAAATTTTTCTTATAAGCTGCAATTTATTTTCGTTGTTTATTTCTTCTGAAAATATTCATCCGAAACAATGAAGGAGAAAAAAATTAGGAACGAAAGTAAACATGCAGCATATTGCAACGTATGTGGCAATGCATGCATGCATGTGTATAATATAAAATACGCCAAAAAGAAAAAAGAAAAGTATATCGTGTGTATGCATAATAATATTTATTTGCGAGGAAAAATAAGTAACATAACGAATGACACAATTCAGTAATTCAATGACACGTCATGTCAGCGCAGTGTTGTACCCATATTATTGAATTGAATATACGAGTATATTTTAAAGAAATCCATAGCAGAAAGCGGTAAGAGATATATCCATTTGATTATACTAACTATCCATGTTATATGAAGGCTACCTGTGCAAAATATGATTTAATTTTTTCTTTGGAAAATTTATATTTGCATATCGCAAGGAAATTCTTAATTTGAGCAAATATTCGATTTTCGTGTGAGTTGATTTTTAAATTTTATTATTACGCACGCACATAAATTAATTATTACAACCAATGGAAAATTTCAGAAATAATAGCGGAAATACATACTATAGTTGAATTTTTAAATCTTGGATCTTTAGTAAATCAATGAATTTTAATGCTGTTATACTAAAGCTACAAGATGTAAAAGGTCTTTACAACGAACGAAGAATTCCGCTAAGAAAAAAATAACAATAAAATTATTTATAAAATAGCAAGTGACTGCTAATGATTGCTAGATACCGCCACTTATATTAGTTAGAAGCGCATTTAAATAAGACGAAAAGAGAAGAAATGTCTTTTTCAATCCAAACATATTTTTCCAATGAGTTAAAATCACTCGGCGAACAATCAAACCTGCTACATTAATATTGATTAGCTAATGAACTACGGCTGCACGAAGAATTCGGGATTTCGTGCACTACGCTAAATATAAAATAAAAATACGAATATATGAAACAATACAGAGATTCGTATATTCCAACACTACTGGTTAGTTATCTAAACAAGAATCGGGAGAGCTCACGAACGGTAGTTCAAGTGACCTACTTGTAGCTACCGTTCGTACGGTGTCATGACTTGTCTCCCTCATTGCTTTCAAACCAGGACATCTTCTACTATTTCACTTATAAACTAACTGAGAATTATCTGCCAACAGCAATATGAAGAAACAATGCAAAGAAAACAAGTATGTGTACCTATGAGTTGGTACGTACCTATCAGTCAAGTTATATATCACCCAATATATCACGTAGGATAAACACCTCGGTACAAAGTAACACGCCTATTTTTTTGAGAGATGTTGTATACATATATATTCTGTACAATTCAGTAATAACTAAGAGGATATTTAAAAAATAAAAAATTATTTCAAGTTCAATTCTACGACTTCGTGAAGTCGAAACGTGCAATTTCTGATTAAATATTTCTGAGGAAATTTTGGAATATTGAACTTTCCAATGATTCTGTAATTTGGTATTTGTTAGCTGAGGTTTTGATACCTCTTACTCGAAAAAACATTCTATAAAAATACACATGTCCAATTCCTGAGGTAACTCAAATTGTTTCTCCAACTCTGGACTCATCTATTGTAATGGATACAATATAAAAATTAATTGCTCTAGGAAATTCGCACCGAGCTGTGTTTTAAACTAAAATAGACCCATTTTGTTTATAATTTTATCTCGCTGAAGTTGTTAAATCAGAAAAACTACTCATGTCTGGCATACGGTTTCAACCCACGGCGGGCTGAATGGTGAGCCAAATTTTTTGCCCATGTTTATCACGTAACGAACATTTGAAAACACTAATAAACTGAATGAAATAGAACAGAAAATACATTTTTCGAGTTTTAAATTTCATTTCAAAATAAAAGTTCATGTAGCTTTTCCATATTTACACACAAAAGACATGAAATGATGCAATAAAAGTAAATTTAACTTCACACGGCTGCAAGGAACGACACCCGGAAAATTAACTATTATTTTATAAATGAAAACAGATGTCCCATGAATACAATAACTAACAATCGAATGAATAAAAATAACTTGACACAGAAAATAAAAATAACCATAATGAAATTTTTACAATTTAAGCAATAATATTTATGTGATTCATAACGTCTTTGACGGTCTCATACACATTTGCGATATATAAATGAATTGCAATACAGTGACAAAATAGTTCAATTACAACATTATCGGTTGTACAAAGCACTTTATTTTACCATATGACAATTACTCTTTCCAATATTTAACTTTGATTCACACAATTTTCTACATAATGCTGCAGCAATGCATGATGCGAAAGAATGCTTTTAAAGACGAACAATTACGAAAAACTCTATGCAGCATATTTAAGTTTTTTTTACAACAAAATATATTATAAGTATATACAGACATCGCACATTTGTTGAAGCAACGTAAGAATGTATGTTTATGTAAGTACAGGGTGGCGCAGAATGATCTATATGGTTTAAAAGGTTTATAACTTTTTTTTATGCGATTATTATAATTTTTTTTTTTTTAAATGCAGTATATCATTGGGGAATTTTTTGCAATTAGCTTTGAAAAATTATATCCAGTAAGTGATGTCCGTTTTCTGCTTCGCACATACGTGCTCTTTTTAGCATATTTTCCATAACTTTTCGCAAAATTTCGGGTGTAATGGCCTTTATTTAATTTCGAAAGTTTGTTTTTAGTTGGAGTATGGTTCTTTGTTTGTTAACGTACACTCTTTCTTTCAAATATCCCAAAAGAAAACTGTCAGTAGCTGTTAAATCTGGTGAACGTGGAGGCCAGTTAAAATCCCTTGTGCGCGAAATAATGCGTGGTGTGCCGCAACTTTATCTGTAGACAAGTCCATCTGAGGTAAAATCGATTAAAAATCAAAAATACGAAAAACCAGGAAAAATTTAAGGTACAGTGGTATGTTTGAACGATATACATAGATCAACTCAACTGAAATAATTTTATAATTAAAAAATTTTATTATTATATAAAATAATAATAAAAAAAAAAATTTATATATACAAATAATAAAATAATATTATTATTAAATAAAAATAAAATAAAATAAATAGAACTTTAGACATGCTGTGGTCATTCAATTTGCTCTATTTTCTTTAACTGGTAAATTTTAATTATCTATAAAATGGTTATTACACAGCTGGTACAATGCAGAACATGTTATGGACCATCATATAAATAATAATTTAAAATCATAAAAAAAACATCTCGCATTTTTTCTGAAGTATCTTTGGGTGTCAGTTGTTGCCGGAAGGTTTCAGTGGCGAAAGCATAGTCACTGTTCACTGAAAAGTACCGGCTTGAGCTGTATCCAATCCACAGGCACATTAGAAGGACCTAATTCGTTGGTATTGTGTAGCACCGGCGAAGTAAAATAATTACAAAAAATATCTACTAATACGAATCTTAAAAATTTTAATACGTCTCCTTGACATCAGAGACGCTACAACACTACTATAAAAACAAATAAAGTGCAAAAATAGTGTTGTAGTGAAGCTTGAACTCCTATCCTTTTCGTTTATTATTGTTTTACTTCGCCGGTGCTGCACAATACCGACTCGCATGACGGCTTTTTTTTAATGTATGTAAAAAAGCCATGGTGGCAGAAATATTTCTCACGTTCTTTTCCTCTATCTACGCCGTAGGATTTGTTCGATAATTTTACTATTCACTGTACTCATGAGTAGCAGATTTTACCAATTAAAGTTGTAAGGCAGTGAAATCAGTTGCAACTAAATCAAATACTAAAACAAACAAAAACAATACTAATTTTAAATGCCTGACGAGAATTTGTAAATATTTCAATTTGCAAAATATAAAATCGCCTTCTCTATCCAGACACCTATATGAGCCTTAAAGTAAGCATATTGAGATATTGGAGAAAACCTCGTTTATGAAGATATTATTTTGTATTCTGCTCTGTTGCATAGTCTCATCAATGTAATACACAACCATGTTTAAGTATGTGTAAAGATGTGCTTTATAACGATGACACCATTAAGGAAATTAACATGTAACGTGCCGGGTTTGTGTAAAGCTTTACTAACTAAAAAAAAATGTATTTTTTATATTTTTATTTTTCTTTTGTATTTTTTTGGAATGAACTTCGTTTGGGCAACTGCAAATGGTAACGATTGGTTATAAATTTTAACTAAGCCAGTATAATTGAATTAAATACTCTGCAAGAACTAAAAAAGGAAGGTAAAAAAATCAAAAGAAAGATGTTCATTATTTACGATACAATAAATACTTGGTGTGATAAATATCACCGAAAATATTTCAAGATAAAATAAAAATAAATATACAAGAAGTTGGAATTTTAAATAGATTTTCGTTTATTTTTTTTGAAAATAACATTATAGAAAATAAAAATAAATACAATGGAACTTGGAAATAACGGACATCGACATAAATAAAACGTGAAAATATTAAAGTTTTTACTGTAGTAACCACTTTATTTCGGTCCTTATGCGATATATAGCACTCTTGAAATGCCAATCATTTCAATTTCAGTTGACCATTTAGTGAATTTTTTTAACCGTTTCTGGTGTTGACAGTTCTTCTTGGCACTCAATATTTAACACTCTTAAAACAAAGGACAGTCTCCCCCACAGTAGAATTATTTAAGTTGGATTTAATATTAGTTCGACTAAGACTTTTCAAATTAAATTATTGAATATCAAAACGGTGAACAATTTTTTCAATGTTTATAAACTCACTGATATCGTTTAACATTAATGACTAAAACAAATTCTAAAGAAGCTGATACTTTAAAACTTTAAACACATTTTCATAAGGTTGACATTTTTCATCAAAGTCATTTATTTCAAAATACTACTGCCAATAAATCAGCTAGATTTGGACTGGTTAACTGGAGAAATGTGTCTTTACTTCTAACAAAGTCACGAATTCCTTATTAGAAATCGCATTCAGTTATTTTCTTATGCTCTTTATTATGAGAAATTGGTATACAGCAGAACCACCCCGAAAACACACTACTTAACTTTTTCGAATTCTTAACTTTTTCATAACATGGAAAAATGCATGTTTATTTACGCATTGTATAGTGTCAGATCGTAAAATTCTTACTGCAGACGAACTTTGAAAAAACTGAGTTGAAAAGAAGCAAAAATAATTTGTAATTTTTTTTAGTTCAAATCACTTCAGAAAAATTTTTAATGAAACGGTATTGAGTATTGCACCGATGATCTTCTGGTTGCAGTGCCAAAACGTAAACTACCCAGCCAACAGCAGAGAGAATTCTTAAATAGCGATCATGAAGTAACATGAACCATACTGATTTGTTTCACTCGTCCAACATTCGTCAAGAACTCACAAACGCATCTCTCAATTAAGTAAAATACTATTGTGGTGAAATGAGGATCTTTAAATGGTCGTCAGAATGCTTAAACAACGATTGCGGTGTAAAATAAAAAAAAACTCTGGGAACAATCAGCAAAATGACGCGCAAAAAAATCTTTTGGAAGAGTCAAATAGACTACTAAAAATCTTCCAGTGCATAAACGACGATTTACTTGTCCAACCGTCGTCTGGAGATTAACAAAATATTCGTATGAAAATAGTGTTATAAATAGAAAAATAGAATAAAAAAAAATTTACTCAAAAAAGTTAAGAAACACTTAACTTTCTACAGTCCCGTATGATGACTAAAAGTTGCTTAACTGTCCAATATTCTTAACTTTTTCGACCTTCTACTGTATTCGGTTACATAAAATTTTTAATATTATAAAAAAAAAACTTTTCAAATTTTCACTTACTGCAATAGAGACAGATAGATATTGATTTACAATGAAAACATCATATTCGCATCTTACCTAAAATGAGAAGAAAATAAAACGAAAATGATAAATAATTTTTTCAGCAATAAATATTAAATGCGTTTAAATCCCACACATATAAAATGCTACTTAAGATATTTATTGCTTTCAAATCATATGGGAACAACTGTTAAGTCAACATTAAATAAAATAAAAAAAAAAAACAACAACAAAAGATTACAAAACAAACAAAAAATCCCCTGAGATTTCTATATTTTTTTTATACAATTATTTCTGCTGCTAAGGATGTTACAAAAAAAAAATGAAGCGTTTACAAAACATTAGGATCTTTATAAGGAAATAAATCTTAAAACCGCATATAAATATAAAAATTATTTTGCATTAAAAATAAATTATGTATAAAATATCCTGAAAGTTGTCACAAGTTCTTTATAACGCGATTACTGCGAACTTTAGGGACAACAAAATTTTTATTCAATATTTTTAATGGCACTTTAGAAAACGCTGAATAATGTTAATGCCCATAAACGTCTACGTATAATTAACAGACAAAAGCAGGAAAAATACATTTTATATAAAGTAGTTGATACTTATTGGTTTTAGGACGTGAGGTTAGGTTATGTATGCGGCAAATCACATAGTTTTTGAATTATATTAATTTTCTGCAAAGGAAAGGAATGCCTTCTAATATTGTGCTCTGGATTACGCCTACAATTGAAATTGTACTCTAACTCTGTTCAACTTGTTGTAGTGAAATACACCGTGCTATGAAATTATCTCAGAACCATCTATACTTATGGACCAGTGCATTAGAAACAAGACTAGAAATTAGAAAGAAAGTATGAATTATTTAAAAAAAGTATGATTTCACCTTTTTTCCTCTTAAAATCTAAGAGATGCTATATAAATATATAAATTTCTTTCAAAGAGAAACAGCAGTATTAACCGACTATTAAAGTTGTGAATTTTTAATTTTAAGTACATACATAATGGAAAAGATAGATGAACCAATAAAATAATTGGAAGAGTGAAAGAAGAAATTTATTTTACTACGTGATTATAATTTAATTTTTTTGCAAGCACTACAAAATATATTACAGGGCTTTAGTTGCTCTATCAGGCACGTTCTGATATCAAAATTTCAATTGTGATTTCATGGTTTTCTAAAACTCAGAATAATTTTTACATTTCGATGTGTTTTTTGATGTTCGAAAAGACAAGAAAACAGCTGCCTTTAGTTTTAATGTGGCAACATTTTTTTTATGCATTGAAAAACAATTAGTGTTTTTAACAAAATATTTAGCGAACATAAAATAAAATTAAATTTTTATAAATAAAATTGAAAGTATTAAAATGCCTGAAGCTTTGTTATTGATTTTGAGTTAAAGAGAAAACAAATCGAACAAGAAGTGGTCAATTGCCATAAAGTTAAGGGTTATTATTTTACAAATTAGGCAAACACTTTACTATTAAAACAACTTCCAATATGACTTAATTATTAATTAATAATTAATATTTATATTATTTATAAAATGGATTTCTCCTTGATAGTAATATTTTGCCACGTATTTAGGAAGAACAAAACGTAAATGCAAATCACAAAAGTTAATAAAATTTTTTACAATTTTTTTATATTTTCAGAAATATTTATTGTACAAAATCAGCCATTTTACTATTAAAATAATTATTAAACATATTAACTTATTCACTTGATGAATTTTTAATGAGCTGAAAAAAATGAAAAGCAGTCCAAAATTAATAAAGTGATTACAAATCGGCAGCCACTTAGCTAACTGGTTTGAAATCACAAAAATTCAAAAAAGTTTTGTGCGCAGAACACCTTTTTTATGATTTTAAATCACTTTCACAAAAAGTGATTTGCAGAACAGGCTTGTATAAATTAATTTGATATTGATGTTGTGACTTCTCTAAAGTCAAACTTGAAAAATCAAAATTTTTAACAAGTTCAATTTCCTACAAATCAATTAAATTAATTTTTTCTCGAATAAAACAATTAAATAAATAATTTCAAAAATTCCAATGAAAAGTAATTTTCACATTATTGTGATAAATTAATAAAAAAGTCGGTCCCAAGATATCACTTATATCTTCAGATAAATTTATGCTAAATATAATTCAAATCGGTCCTACACGAATAGCTGAAATATATGGATATGAAAATATATTAAAAGCCAGTGAGAGTGTCCTTTACCAAATATTAATGAGTTGAAAATAATACTTTTTTTTTTTTTTTTATCTGGGACCAGCACTCAGGAGATGACGCCTACACATGCGAATCATTGTGCTGGAACTTTAGGAAAGGGATAGTAGGAGAAACGACAGGAGGTGAAGGTTACTTATTTTTGTAGCTCTGCTTTCGCACGTTCTTTGTTTATACTTTTTTTTAGCAGTGCTGAAGCTTCGGTTTTGTAGCTATTTTTATTATTATTTTACTTCGCCGGTGCTACACAATACCGACGAAGGAGGGCGTTCTGATGTGATTGTGGATTGCTATCAGCTGAAGCCGGTATTGTTCAGTGACCAGTGACTATGCCTTCGCCACTGAAACCTTCCGACAACAACTCACACACAAAGACACACTAATGCACATCAGAAAAATGCGAGATGTTTATTTTTTATTTAAAAATTTTTTTGTCTGAAACTGGGGTTGAACCCAGGTCTGTTTTTTGGTTGTGTAGTCACGTGCAGACTACCATCCATCGTTCCATCGCCACGACAAAGAAGAAGAAGGCAGTGGCGATATTTCCTACAGGGATAAAAACATCTATTAGTAATAAAATATCTTCCAGAATTTTACTTCTACGTAATACGACATTAAAGAAGAAAATTTTTTGTTTTAACAAAACAATAAAACTGTGACATTTTTTATTTTACGCTGTAAGCATTTCTCGAAATTTTTCTAGATATAAAATTTCTTTCAACAATTTTTTTTTAACAAATAATGTCAAAACTTTATTAGTTTTTGAATTGTTCCCTACTGCAGCTTTTATGCAAACAAACAAAAAAATGAATAAAGTAAACTCTAAAAATCTTTTGTTGTTGTCACTTTTATAAACTCTCAAAACTATTTTCGTAAGGTACTGCATGAATGTCTTCAGCAACAGTTTATGGGTGTTTTTTCATATTTTCTTTCTTTTATTTGGCATAAACGCATTCAATTTTTTACAGGAAAAAAGAAACAGGAAATGAAAATAACACAGCAAAAACTGTTTTTATAACGTTGCGTCTTCACGTGGTACACTTTTCTCTTCTATTAATATTCGTTTTATTTTTGTTAAGTAATAAAAATATAAAAGTTGTGGATATAAGTACATATATCTAAATCTAAATCATCTAAAAAATCTTAAACCTGTAAAATTATATAAAATTTAAAACACTGAATAAGTATTTTTTAGGAGTTCCAATTTATTTTTAAATTTACTTGTTATAAACAAACTATACGATTATTTATCTATGTTTGTTAAATGATTTATGTAGTGCATATGTGCATTTAATTTGCAGCTAATAGCAAAATCTTCAGTAGGCCTTTAACCAAATTCTAGAAAAAAGCACAGATATTCCATGTGTTTATATAAGAACTCTCAAAAAATCTTTAATAAATTTTAAAATATGTAAATAAATTATACTAAATAGCTTCTTCAAAAATATTCTTTATACAACTAACATTTTATTATTCGATTTAAATCTATTTAATGTTTATAAACCTTTTTACAATAAGTCAACCACTGATTGACAATTCTTGTATTTAAAAGGCAAAATGAAAAGTAAAATTTTTAATACAATTATTTAATTATTTTTTCATTTATTCTCGTTATAATATAAATTCTCTTTTCATTGCTCGAACAAAACTTCGATTAATAGCAAATCTCGCAATTTTCAGAACATCATGAAAGCCGTTTTGCAACCGATTTAAGAACGCTGCTTTTCCCAGAACACATTCGCGTATTTCTTTTACATGCACCGTTTTTTTTTTCTGTTGCAGACACATTAACTTAAACTAACTTTCGCTTTTATTTGAAAGGCTACTATGCGAATAGAATATCGATCATCTTTGCTGATACGTGCAACGTAAGTGATAACTGAAATAAATGGAATAGAACTGTCAAACACTATTTTGAAGACACTCGACCGTGTACAGGAGAGGTAGAACGGTAGGATAGCCAACTCTATTGACTCTCTTGAGCATCGTCGCAATGTGGTGTGTGTTTCGTTGTTCTATCGCTACAACAATGGAATATGCTCTAATGAAATCAGGGAACTTGTTCCCGAAACTCGTTCATTCCTGCGCACAACGCGTTCATCATCCATTTGTTGTCGATTTGGTCGCGAATCGCACTACGCATTACAGAGAACTAATTTTTGCACGAACAGCTTTTGTGTGGAATAAACTTTTTGTACAACCCCATTTATTAGTTCCAGCACAATGCGTCGCATGTGTAGGGGTCATCCACTGAGTTCTGGTCCAAAATCAAAAAAAAAAATATATTTATACTAGTTCTATGAATTTCAGTGTTTTACTGAAAGCTCTGCTTTGAACAATTCCAACCGAAATTAATAGACAGATTTGTTTTATTTCCATTTCTCTATAAGAATTTTCATTCTTCTTCCATTTAATTTATTATCTTTTTCATAGCACGGCTTTTTGTTCCTTAATTTCTATTTTATATACACAAAATTTCGTTCATGCGTATGCCACAAAAAATTTAGCTGCTCTGATTTTGTTTTTAGAAAAAAAAAATAACGTCTATTTTCTTCTAAAGTTTTGCTTTATGTTTAGAAACTAAATTGAATTAATGTGGTAATTAGTGCAGGCATTTAAAACACACACATACGGATGAAAACAGAACGTATTCAAACACACATATACAAAAGTATACTTTCAGAAAACGTGTACAATAAAACTAAACTAAAATTGTACATATAAAAGAGCAAAACAGAAAAAAGAAGAAAACAGAAGGATATTCAAGAACACTGAACATTTTTCCATGTTTTGTTTCTGATTCTAATTGCAAAATATCCTCTTGTTTTTTCTTTCGCTTCTCTTTGAGTACTTATGTTGGTTAAGTATATGTGTGTTAATTTAATTTAATTTTTCTTGCTACGGCATTGCTATTGTTTGCCACTGGCTTTATTATTTTTCTCTGATTTTTTTTTCATTTAAGCATTAGATATAGTTTGGCATGATTAATGCGCATAAATTAATTTAATTTAATAGACTCAAAACGTTTTCTTTATAAACTTACATACATGAATACATCTCCACATTAAAAACGGAATTTATATCGCACAGCAATACATAGTATGTCTGTCTGTACATTTGCAGATGAATGCCTATAGATAAGTTAGTTTAACCTACTCGCAGGGATAGCTCTGCAAGTGACTTACTGCCTTAGCTTTCGTAAAAGTGGTGTCACTACATATGTCATTTTAGCATATTATGGAATTTATGAATTTGATCTCTCTCCAGCGTTATCGTTTCTCAAGTTTTCCCTTATTTTTCAATGTTTTTGAAGTGCCGAAAAGTTTTTAAGTATCCAGCTTCAAAAATAAGTTTTATTGAAATTCATTAAAATTTTAAAATTTTGTTTATTAATTTTTAATTTACAGATATATGACGAAAATATTATTTGATGTTGGCATCTAATGTAAACGATTTTATAATTTTTTAGTATTAAATGTGTCTATTCTCTCTTTAATACAACTGTGCTGTATTAATAATATTATAGTTTTTTTTTAAACTTAACTATTTCAAAAAAGCATGGATAAATATTTAAAGAGAAACGGTAAGGATAATGGAATATTTTTAGTTTTAGGTGTTATTAGTTTTAAGCAGCAATGCAAGTGGAGAAAATTGCTTAGATACGCTACAGACACATCGGAGGTTCCAACAAAAGCTACAAAAAAATGGGGATCTGCTCAAAATTGAGCGAAGAATAAGTTTGTTATTGTTGTTTATCTTTTATTGTTTATCTTATTTTGAATAAAAATGAATTGAAAATATAATTTTGTATTTTTTTTCATTATTTTTTCATTTTTGTTTTTTTATTTTTGTGGAAAAATTTTTGTGTGAAAAATTAAGTTTTTTTTTTTAAATAAAAAGTTTTTCTTAAAAAATATATGGTAACGCTGATCCTTTAACCTTTTTAAGTTTAAATTGAGAAAATCGAAATTGTTATTGAGAAATCCAAACTCATATTGAGAAAAAACAAATTGATATTGAGAAAAAACCAATTCATATTAAGAAAACACAAAACAGTACTGAGATATAGATTTAATATTAAATAAAACCACCTTGAAATATTTCTCACAAAAGTTGCTTAATAGGTAGTAGTAGTTGTGTGCGATAATGACCCCGTTCTTAGTCAATTAGAAATATATGAAAATTTTGGAATTTGGAGTTGAAACAGATGGAAGCTCATCAAACTCAAGCTCATAAATTCAAAGACAACGCAAGAGTCCGTAGTTTCCCCTACTCCATTTAGATTTTTTTTAAAAGAATTGTATCTATGGAATATCCTAGCCATTCATGTTCTTGCTGTTATCAGGCCTATAATGGTGGCTGTCGGTGCCATGTGGCAGAATATGCATGAGAAATTGAATCGCGATCTTTGAAGAAATTCGGAATGGGGTCATGTGAATAGGATCGATTTTTAAACTCCGTAAAATCAAATGCTGTCTTCAAATCCATAGACACATAACCGAGAATACTGCTTCATTTGGAGTTCTGAATGATGCAGATATTAAGGAATCACAAGTTAAGCCAGGGAAAAATTCATTGAGACGCTCGCTGTAATGACTACATTTGCAAGCCTTTGAAGAAACGTCAATGTTATGTCCTCAAATGGTATCAATGATCGCGTTCCACCTCTCCAAAAACTTATTTTTCTAGCTCCGCTGCAGTGCATATGGTCAGAGAAAAAAAAAATGTTTTCTTGTGTTCTTTAATTTTTCTTCAAACAAAACAATATTTATTGTAATACAAATCAAGCACGAACGTCGATATGTTGCGTCTGAGACCAAATGAAAAACGTTTTGATTAAATTCACCCAGATATTTGCTTTAACTGATAAATATTGTGAACACTGCCGTTCAAGTAAATATATGCCATCATAAACCTGCACATCTTTGCGATATCTTGTGCTTTGAAACACTAAAACCAAAACTTAATCGATTGAAATTGAAAATTTAATGCATATTTATTTTAGATATTCGTAAGCAATTAAAGAAATTGCTAAAGTAAAATTTATTGTTGTTGTTGTATTTAAATTTTTGGCTATAACCCAATAATGGTAATAGTTTTCATAACGAGACTATACCGAACTTATAGGCCAAAAATTCCATTGCCACATTTGTGCACAGCTATACGAGCAAGTGTGAGTGCATAATTATTCTCTATTTAATACTAAATGCAAACAATATAAAATCTATTCTAACACCAGAAGTCACATATAGACATACACACTGCAAGATGTTTCAATAGTTGAATAATTGCGGTTATACACAAAATTTTAATAATCTGCTGTACATATAATCAAAAATATGGATAATACGATCTGCATATACAGACAGACGAGCATTGAATGCACATAACAAAATTATTTTACAGTGGAAATAGAAAAATTGTTCATTAAACTATTTTTTTTATTTTTTTGGAATTTTTAATTTTCTAATTATTTAAGTTTAAGGCTTTCTGCAGGATCCACGATGTCTTGGGGTAACGCTCGGTCGCTTAACTGCATTCAAAAGAAAAACATTGGCAGTTACTATTTTCTAACAAAGATTTTAGAATTAATAATCATTAAAAAAAAATATCTTTGAATCAAATCAGTTACCGATTTCCAACACTTTTTAAAATAAATTTCCATTCGGTAAGTGTGCAATTTAGAAGGTTCTACTTTTATTTCAGTTTCTTAACTAAATTTAAATCCAAGATCATACCTAAAATAATTCAAATTCTTAAAGAATGTATTAAGATTATTTATCTCTGTTTGTTATATAGTTTAGCTGGTCTATATGCAGCATTTCAAAGCTAAGAAATTTCAAAAAATATTTGGGAATTACGAAATATTTATATACTTTTTGGGAGTTCTTGTATAAAGAATTTGGTTATAGGTCTACTGAAAAGTTCGATATTAGCACCAAATGAAATGCTGCATATATACGCCAGCTAAACCAAATAACAAACAAGATAAATAATCGTAATGAATTTTGACTAACGTTGAATATTTGAAAGAATAGTTACATAAGAATATAATAAGTTTAATAACTAGTTTTTTTTCAAATTATTTATTATGATTTAAATATTATATGAATTAACTATAGATACTCCATACCGGAGCAACAAGTCATTTTTTGAAAGCGGAAATCACCCCCACTTTAAGTTACCCTTGCAAGCATTGTGTATCTTGCAAATACGCAATATATGCCACAGTTTCATAGACCACGAAATTGTATTATATCGATTTCTTTCAGTTAAACAAATTTTAAGGGTCAACTTTAATCATTTGAGGAAAACTCTCTTATTATACAACAGAAGGTCTTCAGAATGCGCTTTCTCTTTTTAAATTTAAATAAAACAAAGGATGTGTGATTTATCATCGAATTATTTTATTTGTTTGCAAGACCTGTCGATACCATTATGTATGGAATTCAACATTGCGCAAAAGCGACGCACAATAGAAAAAAAAGAAGATTCCCATGACTACGGCGCATAAATCAGGTTGAAATTCACCGATTAATTACACAGAGGGCTGTGGCTTGTAGTCTGATCGCATAGATCTGAGTCAAATCGTACAATCTCGTTGGACACATGACATAACACCCCCAATTAAATGACAAAGCAGTCAAGTCGCTCATCCCCAATGTTCGACTATGGTGTTATCCTGAGAAAACCACATGTCGTTGGTGTCAACATTATTCAATTCTGAGCAAACTAACTTGGTGAACATCAACGTAAAGCGCTCGCCGTTAACAGTAATGATAACCGATGGTCCCGAAAGATCCACTATTTATTGATGCACCAGATCATAAAATTTACTGTACGAATTCAAGAAGCACCAAGCACCATGACTTAAATTTAATTCAAATATGTGGATTAGTGTTAATATAACTTTTAGTGAATAACAATTTTGCAGAAGCACAATTTTTGTCTATGTACATGTTCACACCCCTACATGTTCGTGTTTATATAAATAGAAACTTTAAAACGATGATTACGAAGGTATAATAACATAAGATTCTGTTTACTCTATATAAGTACAACAACCGTGCAAATGAATATAAATATACATACATATTAATATCCTCAAAGCCACTCGCTTAAAATTTTAGTAGCAAGAATGCTCTGATGGTATTTTATTTACAATTTACATGCTCGTCATTGTATACAGCATTTACATTTTTAAATAAATATTATTGCAACTTATTACTAGATATTTTGAGATATTTTGTTATCGTATTATTTTGATTAAAAAAAAATTGTTTTCACTGTTTCTATTTTGAAGTTGATATCGCTTTGAATTCTTAAAATCGGTCATAGTTGTTCATATACTGCACTACATCAAGTTGCAAAATTGTTATGTTTCTAATACAAACTGCAACTTTCTCTTGCGAAATAGTTAACATTTATATATGAGATAGCTACATGTAAATTTCTAATGAAGCGTTTTCAAATGCAAAACTAATGTTGATATTATGATTTAACATACTGTATTTTGATGAGCACGTATGCTGAGAGTGTTAAAATTCAACTTGAAATTGTGAAAGTAAATTATTTTCAATACAATGCTGGGCATGTATGAATATTTCGAACGATGATTCCTCGTAAAACAGAAGAGAAAATTGTGAAAAAAAAATATTAATTAAGAGCTCCTGAAGGAATTAGAAATACAAAACTGAAGTAAAATGCATTTAAATTATGAAATTATGAACAAATAATTATTATTTTTGCTATTAGTATTTTGCACAGAAGTTCTTAAAGTGAGTTCCTTAAAGAAGTTATTTTCAAGCGAAAACTTGATAAATTGAGATTAGCAACACTATTCTCAAGGTGCAAATTTTGTATGTAATGCGAATTTTTTATTTATTTATTGTATGTATATTACATGGCTTTCTTCAAATAACATTAATTTTAATTTTGTTTCTGAAAAGCTGCGTAGCACTTTGAACTTTATTTATTAAAAATATTTCCCTTTTGTTGTTCCTCTATAAAGCCATTTTATAGCAATTTAAATGAGGAAAATAAACTGCAAATGTTTTCAATAAATATATTTGTTTTTTCTGCACCAGTGCTCAGGAAATGTCCCCACGTATGCAATGCGGGCACTGAAACTAGTTTGAAATATAATGTTATATATAGAGTAGAGGCAGAAGGAGAAGATATAGCAGGAAAGATAGCTTAATTGTAGCATAACTCTGCAGTTGCGAGATTTTGAGAATTTGAAAAGCATATTTGTTGCGTCTCAGGTAATTAAAGGAGAGGCATTTTATTTATTATTTTACTTTGCTTAATTTTTATTGCTTAAATAACGAGGAAGAACAGCTCTGTTATCGCAGACACAATTGAAAAATATTTGGTTTGGTCGGGTATTTTGATCGCGGATCTTCTGGTTGCAGACTGAACACAGTAACTATTCAGCTAATAGCATCCGTATAGAAGGTTTATTGTCAGTTTCTGTTAAAATCCCTGTTACTATTCTTCATTTGCTGGTCTGATTCTCGGTATGGTTGTTGATGATGGCTGCTTCTATCGGTGCTGCTGTATATGTTCATACACACGTATGTGTGTGTAAGTAACTACACTCCCTAAATTATATTTAGTACTGTTTTTGGAAATGACAGTTGCTTTGCCGCTAATATACTGAAGCTATTACTAACTCCTAAAAGTATATATGTATATAAAAAAAAAGTAAATAAATAATAAACGGTGGTTATTACGTGAATGTACTGACAAAATAATAAAAAGTATATTTCTTTTTATTCTTGAAAAGGCACTCAGGAGATGACCCCTACACATGCCGTGCATTGTGCTGGAACTAGTGAAAAGGGGTAGTAGGAGAACTGATAGGAGGTGAAGTTTTACTTTCTTACAACTCTGCTTTTGCACGTTATTTGGTTTCTAGCAGTGTTGTAGCATGTCTGATATCAAGGAGACATATTAAATTTTGAAGCTTTATTTTGAGTAGCCATTTTTAGTACTTATTTTACTTCGCCGGTGCTACAGAATACCAACGAAGGAGCGCGTTTTGATATACCTGTGGATTGGATACATCTGAAGACGCCACTGAAACCCTCCGACAGCAACTAACACAAATGCACAACAGAAAAAATGCGAAATGGGGTTTAAACCAGGAAATTTTTCGGTTTGTAGTCCACGTGCAGATCACTTCGACGAGGGTGGCATCCTCTAAATATGGCAAATCAGACTTTTTTTTTTTTTAGTTGACTTGCGAAATATTTTTAATAAAAATATGGAAGATGTAGCGAAAACCTATTATTTTTGCGCACTAAAAACTGAAATTGAAGATGTAAAAGCAAAAAATAAATGCAGAAGTTAAGAAACTTCCATATGGATAGACGAACACTGTTAACGACTATTGTGCTTAGTGGATTAAATCCAATAATGGGAAGGATGTGCAAAAGCTGAATTCAAAAATCTTTGCTCGAATTTATTAAACATAAATGTGAGTGTTCTAAAGGAAGCAATAACTGTGAGCATTTTCATATAAACTATTGTGTTTTATTGCTGTTCATGCCAAATATGTTTATGCCATTATTCAGAGGAATCAGGTAAAGATCGGTAGTGAATTTTTATAAATCTAAATTGCCTTTCTTTTGCCTGCACGTGAATAATTATTTTCCTCAGAATTTAATAAAATGTTTTTTTTTCAACTTACTTCGAATATATCTACTATTCAGCTTTTGCATTATTAAAGGCTTATTGATTGAGTACATTAATAAACATAGAAAAATATATAGAGTAATCGTGCTTCCATCAGATTCTACGGTGAGCATCAGGATCTGAATAATATGTGTAAAATTAACTTCAGCAGTTTAAATTGTAGTGGAATATATTAATTTTTTCTTGCTTTCATTCTCCAACACTACTCATCTATTTTTAAACGTTTTTTTTTTTTTTTTTTTTTTTTTTTTTTTTTTAATTAAAAACTTTCGTAAACTTAAGTATTAGTTTCAAAGCTTTTATAAAGTTTTCCTTTTCCTAATTGCTACAGGTATTAAGAATTAAGCACATACTATTTATATGACTTTTTCATTGTTGCTGGCAGTTGAAAAGAATCGTACGTTACGTGTCAAATGTTTCTTTTTTTTAGTAATTTTCAAATATTTGGGTTTATCAAGATAAGGTGCATTTGTTGAGGCATACCGAGTATTTATACATATACATATACATATACATATACATATACATATACATATACATATACATATACATATACATATACATATACATATACATATACATATACATATACATATACATATACATATACATATACATATACATATATATATATTTGTATATATAAGTGACTTGTGCTTTTAAATGAAACAAAGAAAAATTAATCTAAAAATGTATGATGTCGTATTTTGTTAATATTTTGATTTGAGCATATCTGTTCGTCCTTGTAAATTATAATAATTATAAAATTATTTCTTTTCAATTTTAATTATATTATTAATAGACCTTTTTTTTATTATATTTTTTGAAATATATTTATTAAGCTTGAGGTCTTTTTTTATTTTATTTTGTTTTATTATTCGATATTTCGTTAACAGCTTGTGAACATCATAAGGAATAATAGGAAATTATAAAAAAAAGACCTCAAGCTTAATAAATATATTTAAAAAAAAAAATTGTTCTTTTTGTATAACTCCATTAAAAATAATATAGGATAATCATAGAATATTTCTTTTTTATAAAATCTGAAGAAGGTATCAATTCAGTTGTACTTTTTTTTCGTTTTAAAAATTAAAATAAAAAGTTACTGAAAGTACGACTAGAAATTTACATTTGCAGCTGACTGGCCCAATAATAATAATAATAATAACTATCTTTATTTTAAATTGTTCACTTCATGAAGTTACTATTTGCATATTAGTTGACGATGAAAAATATCGCACTTTACAAATATATCAAAAATATATTGTAGGAAAAAAATTATTGTTCTTAAAGAAAGTGCATTTTGTAGCAGTATAAATCAATAAATAAAATAATATCAGTAGGAATTAAATAACATTATGCTGCGCTGAAAGTGGTGCTTTACTTGCAATGCTTCTAAAAATTTGTTTTTTGTTTGTTTTGTGGACCAATTTCTTTTCTTCAGCAATACTGCAATGTTTAAAATATAACAATGTTATGTCCAAAAGAAATTTTGTAGCACTAAACAAACAAACAAAACAAACGAAAATAGTAAAAACTTGGATCCTTTCTAGAATTTTTATAATATTTACAATTTTTTCGCAACAACCATGCCATAAATTTTTCATGAAAATACCCATATGTAGGTATGGCATGCAGCCATGCAGTGAATAACCAGAAAAAAAGACTCCATGCACATTTTACACATTTGTTAAATTGCATTTTTCGTTGTAGAATTAAATTTATGTGCTACGTTAGTGGTTGTCGTGGTTGGCGAGTATAACATTTTGAGAAATTGTAAGCCATTTATTACAACATTATAATTTGTTATAAAAAAGAACAACTGCCAACAACCAACAGCCAACAACAACAAAATACACCTTAAATTAAACAGAACAAAGAGAAGAACTCTTAGAAATAAAAAAAATAAATTCCAAACACTTAAATGATAAAATAAACAATTTTCAAATATTTTGCAGCAGTTGCATACATTTCGAAAGGGTTATGCATGAGGAGATTTTCTTTTAAGTTTTATTGAATAAAAAAAATTTACAAACAAAAAAATCTGTGAGAGATTTTTTTTGAATTCAACTTATACTTCGATCTTTAAAATTTAATTCGATAGTTGTCATTTCTTATTTCTATACATTTTATGACGAGACATATCTTATCAAATTGGAGGTACTAAAGATGCATATGTGTGTACAAAAGTCCTGAGTTAGGTTTAGGTTAGGTGGCGGACCTTCCCCGAGGTAGAGCTTAGGATCACTCTGATACCACAAGTCATTAACCCCCAGTGATCAGACATTCGCCACACGAACCCACTCCAATTACAAGATAAATCCCGTTATTGCTGAATTTCTCACTCTAGAGAGTTCATTCAATGATGACAAGAAATATGAGGCGAAGAACCTCCACCCTTTCATGTCAAGGGCTGTGCACTGGCACATGAGGTGAGCAACCGCCTCCTACTCATTCAGAGACCCACAGTTCCAGCGAAAATATGAAGAAAGAATGCCGGTCGATCGGCATGCCTTCCACTGAGGAAATACCCCGTGCGAACCGCGACAGTGCGATTCAAGGAAAGAAGACACTTAGTACTCTTCTTAGGCAGCTTTGTCCAGCAAAGTTTAGCAATAATGCACATCCAACGAAACTGGCCCTCCGTAGAGCAGAGTGGACTGGTGATCAGGACAGCTGACAAAAGTCCTAATTTTCTAAATATTTTTTAAGAGAACTGCCTCCATGGTAAAGAAGGAACATGTGGTGAAGTGATAGAGCAGGGCTAATTCCTATACAACACTGCTATTGCTTGTTTGGGTAATTTTGGTAAAATTGGTGCTTTTCTGGTGTTTAGCAAGTTAAGCAGAGCCATTTTTATTACTTTACTTTGCTGACATTTTTCATTATTCAAATACCGGTCTCCCTGTCTGTTTGCACAAACAATGCGAAATTAACAACTGTTTATGTATGTTCAATAAGCTATATTTAATCGTGGCAATGAAATAATTAAAAATTTATTTGTGCAGTACTCTTTAAATCTTCCAAGTTTGAATTATATATTCATTTACTTACTGACAAAGCTGTTTATAAAAGCACATGCTAAGTTCTTCCAGAAAACATCTCATTTAAAAATCGTTTAATAATTTCAAACTAAATATAAATTTAAATGTATAAAATACTTACGTACATAAAAATGTAAAGTTTGATCATAAAATAAATATTTGTTTTTGTAAATGCACAAACACTTGTCCATTATAAATACTTTTCGTAGTAATAAAAATGTTTTCCTTTTAGCTCAATTAAAATTAAATATATAAATTATCAAGGACAATATTGATCACTAAAGAAAATAAAACAACATAAAACTAAACAATACCATACGCACCAATATACATATATATTCACAAGTATTATTGTAACAATAAATTTCTCTAAACATCCGAAAGTTGTAAACATTTACATGTTGAAATATAATTTTACAAGGAGTTAATGTATCAAGACATATGAAAATGTTTATTAAAAAATCTATTTTCTAATTCAGACAGAACATTTGGCGAATCAATTATTAATTCCTTTAACGCTGCAGGCCTAATCAAAACGACCAATGTTAGTCGGTTCGAACAACATACACGAAATATCGCTTCTGAGAAACCGAAAAATTAAATATGCCATTTTATATGTATATAAAAATTAGAAACATTTGATTTGACGTTTTATTTATTTCACAAGTTTACAAAATTCGAAAAATTGTTTCTTTAGTTATTTGGTTTTTTATTATTAAAATTATTCGTTGTATTATCTATAGATAAATTCCCGAAATAAAAAATGTATATTCTAAGTATAAGATGTTAATAAAGATGAATTTAAAAATGAAAAATTAAAAAAAAATTTAGTCATTTGGAACGGTAAACTGAATCCTGCACACCGTTTTTTCCATCAGCTCTGCTATTTCCTATATCACAGTTTTTAAGAAATAAATGCTCTTTCACAATATATAGTAGAATAAATTGTGAAGGGTTTTCCCTATTCGAAGAATAAAAAATACGAAATTCGACAAAAAAAAGGTAATCTTTAAGACGTGCGAACATTGTTTCTGAGTTTATTCAGTAGTTTTAGAAATATCATAAAAGCTTAAACCAAAAAAAAAGAAATTTTTAAAAATATTTAAAATGTTTTACATGAACTGAATTAATTTTGCGTATATCTCTTTATATATTATTATAATTTAAAAAAATTTATTAATAAATTTTAAAATATTTTTTCGGGAAAAAGCACAATTTTAATATTTATATATGTGACAGCGCATAGAGAAAGGTACCTAAGGGTAAAAAAAGCAATTTTCACTTTTTTTTTTTTTTATATGGATAACATCTGAGCAACGAATGAGACCGATCCCATGCCCCAAAAGTGTTCCCTCCCAGAGATATGCGCGATACGCTGAGTGATGGTACACCAAAGATACACGTATTTAAATCATAGTCAACCAAAACTCTCAATAAATGAAATGCGTATGTATTGGATAAGATAATATTGCCCAGCAAACACAAAACTAAGCATTACAAATGTAATGAATTTTACTTTTAAAAGCAAAATGGAAATGAAGTTTAGAAAAAGTTAATAAAATTAAACACTCAATATGCCTCAGTTTTTACAGAATTAGGCAATTTTTTTCACATATATTTGATTGGTAGAGTTTGATTTACAATTAAAACTTAAAAAACTAAGTGTGTTTAGGCATTATAAATTAAGTTTTCCAAATTTAAGATTTTGTAACAATTTCTTATTAACAAAATATGTTTTAAATTTGAAGAACTTGATTTATTTCTCTGCTTGGAACAAATGAATTTTAGTCGGAAAAAATTTGTTCGCAGCAATATGTAGAAGGAAAAAGGGATAACAATTTCAAAGCATTTCTTTTTAACTCTGGAAAATTCTAAATGATTTCGATTTGTTCGAATTGACTTTATGAAATCTGTTCTATAATTTAACGTTTGAAAAGTTTTTTGTAAAACATTTTTTGCTAGCATTCCATCCATAAATGGTCTGCCTTGCTGAGCGATTTCCAAACTTATTTGGCTTGAAATCTCCATTTTTAATCTTTTATTTTGCAAAATTTCCTCATTTTGCTCTTCTTGCAGAACCCATTCTTTAATTTTTTGCATATAAAGGTTTTTTTGCTCAAGAAAAAATATTTTCCTCTTTTAATTTATTTATTTCTTTGTGAAAAGGTCAAAATGCCTTTTAATTGAAAATGTTTTCTTTGTTTTAAAAGTTTGGTAACATAAAATGCATTGCATGTTACCAAAAGCATTTTTAATGACAAAACAAAGATTTTTGTCTTATATTATACTATTTTGTTTGCTGGTTTATTTTGAAATTAAATCAAAGCTGAAAAAACAATAAAGCTGAAAAAAAGCAGTAAGCATCCGCACAGGTGCACTCGTTAACACTCAATTAACGACTGAAATCAAACTGAAATAGAAGAGAACAAGCGTCGGTGTGACTTTTTGTTATTGTTTTTGTAGCACAATTGTGCACAGAAAATGAAGATTTGGATTACACTGATTTAAATCTTTAAAATGGCTCTCCTGAACAAAACCGGTTTTTACCCTTAGGTCCCTTTCTATTTTGCGCGCCACATATATATAAAATCTTGTATTTTCCAGAATGCAAGAAAAATAAAAATACATCAATAAGTTTATTTTTGGTTTAGCAGCTTGTAGGTAAATATAAAGAAATTGAGCTCTTTTTTATTCATTTATTGGTGAAGCACATCGGATTTTATGCACAATTTAGTGAAAAAACGCAATTGAGAAAAATCGACATTTCAGTACTTCAGTACAATTTTTGAATTTGTGTATTCTGCATATGAATTAGCACTATCACTTCGTGTTTTACAAATATAAAAAATAAATAAAATAAACTTTAAAGTTTTAAAGGCTTCCTGCAATTGTAAAACTAAAGCACTACTTTAAGTAATTAGAATAAGTGAACAATTATAATTCAAAGATTTTGACAGAAAGAAATAATACCAATGTTGATCGTTATGACTTCGTAACTTTTACAAACTCGGTGAACGATGCAACAGCTAAATTTCTCTCCCTCGAGCGATGAATACATTGTAAATTGTTGTATTATTTAATTTTGTTTTAAATACTTTTTTTGGTGTTATTGTTTAAGCTTTTTTTTATTAAATGGTGTTTTGTAGTTGAAAATTGTTTTATCAATAAGTTACTGCCGGTGGAAAGAAGTGTATGGGTACGTATGAGTGATGCGAAATTATTTTTTGTTATACGCAACACTAACTATAAAAACTGTAGTAAACTTTTAGGAATTTTCATTAATTCCAAAGATGAAATTGTGAAATTTTATAGCAATTTGCAATTACCGGTAACATTTCAATTTTTAATAAACATTTACTTTGTTATTCGATTTTAACAATTCAAAATAAAAGTATGTTTTAGAAAATAATACCAGCTGCCTGAATATTACTCATCAGTTTTTTAGAAAACAATTTTTTTGTTAATACGACTCTACTAGTAGTTGTTTGGCGATTATAAACATGTGAAATTTCTTAGCTTTTTTCAAAAATAATCGTAATTAATTTTGACTAACGTTGAATAATAAAACAAATAGTTACATATATCTATATATGTATATAAATCGTTTGTGTATTTGTTAGTAACGCATGATCTGCGGAACTGTACCAGCTATTGAGCTTAAATTTTCAACACAGGTTCACATCAATTCACTTTACGTTTGGAGTTCTTGGGAAGTGGACAGCAGGGTTGCCATATGTAAAAAGACATATTTTTATTTTTAACAGATTCTTTTGAAATTTTGCAGCAAGTGCACAACAGTATTGCCAGGTGTGGTAAATTTTTTTAAATTATTTTATTTAATAACAAACCGGTTTGGAAAAAATTTAAAATGTAGATAGATCAGAGCTTAAAATAACACGTGAGGTATTTAGGAAATAGTACCACGTATGGGGTAATATCTGCCTCTTCTAAGCTTTCTAAATAATTTTTATGTAATTTAAAACACGTATATCTGAGTCAAAAATAATGCATCGGATTTACATAAATAAAATAAGTCCAAAAGAAGAAATATATTACTTACCGAAACTATACAACTATCTTTATAATTAAAACTTAAATTATGTTCGTTGCTAAGCGGCTCACGCAGAACTGCTGGACCGATTTCCATAATTTTTTCTGGATATTTTGAGGAGGGGAAAGAAAAGTTTCGCGTTAGCGAAGACGCGGCTAAATGCTAGCCCTTAAAATAGAACCAAGCAATAAATTATATAATTGGTAATAATTCTTTAATTCATAAGCTCGTATTAATATCGTTTAAAAAAATGTTCTGATTATAGAATTAAATTTTCTATATTTTTGAAATAGTTATCTGGTCTGGTTTGGAATATTAAGTTCATTGATTAATTTAGTAAAAATTGTTCAAACATGTTGTAATTAATATCAGAAATTAAATTCTTCATATTGCTAAATACTCTAAATTTTATTAAATATTCATTTCAATTAAATTTTTCTAATATTTAAATCAAGCAAAATTTTAAAGCTAATTAGCAAAAAATTTAAATTTCCATACCAGATTTAATTTCACAGAATAAGATGAAATGAATACCAAATTTTTTTCATAAGAAGAAAATATGAATAAAAAAAAGAAAATTAAAAATACGATACTACAAATAAAGAAATATTGTGTTTTTTTTTAACAATAAATCAAATCACTAAGCTTGTGAATTGGACAAATATTTTTTATTGCTCGTTGCGGAAAACATTAAAAATTAATGTTTTACATATTTGCTTAAGCAGTTTTACAAGAACTCCGACAAAAGAAAATGTATTATTTGTGTTTCAACATAAAAAAGACATTTAATACTAAATTGTTATGTATGTACATGTGTATTGATTTTGGGGAGCCAGTATAGGGACGTCGAAAAAATACGCTAATGAACATTGATTTGGGTTTGAGCGACAACTTGAAACCGCATGGTATACAGCAATGTCGAAACAAATCATGCAACATTTAGAACATAAATTTTGGGTTTTTGCTTTTCGAGTCAAAATGTTTGCAAAAATTCAATCAAAAAGAATTCAAATATGGGTTTGTTGTGAAGTATTGTGATACTTTTGTAAGCAGTGAACCGATGATTCAAAGATAGTCGACCACGTACAGGAGTGGGCGAAGAAACTCATTGGGGACGGTGGGGTAGCCAACTCTATTGACTCCATTGAGCATCATTACAATGTGGGTTGTATTTCGTTGTTCTAACGTTACTACAATGGGATGTGTTCTGATGAAATCAGGAATCTTCTTCCCACAACCTGTTCATTCTTGCGCATAACGTGTTCATCATTAAGATGCATCCATTTGCGATCGATTTGGCAGCGAATACAGCTGTGCATTACAGATAATATTAATTTTTGTGCCGTACTGGGAAAATCGAATGTACATAAACACCGTTCCCTCTATCATCCTTCTAAAAACCTCATTTCCTAGTTCTATCACAATGCATAGCATATGTAGGGGTCATACACTGAGTGTTGGTTTGATTAAAATTTTTTCAATGATATACTTAGTGCCGTAGTTTTTCTTCTCTTGTGTTTCTTCGACCAATTTTCGGTGTACGATTCGAGAAAACTCCCGAAATTAAAAAAAATTAAAATTATTTTCGAAGCTTTTTCACTTATATAAAAATTTGTTTCATTATTAATCCATTGCATTTGGACATATTTAATTCTAGTTAGGCCTTAATATCTGTAGTTGCTTCATTTATTTGTGACTAATTTGTACGGTTTTGAAATTATTTCAATTTAAAGACAGTTTTTGAAACTCTGACTGCTTTTGAAATAATTTTAAAGCTATTTTCTGTGCGAATGCGAATAAGTAATATTTAGTTTTTTCATAAACAATTATAAATTTAGTGAAAATAATTTGCTTCATATTTATAAATTTAAGTTACCATTTCAATAACAAGCATTGTAACAAAACCCTATAAAATTTAATATCAGAAATAATGGTTATAAACTTGGTCATCGCACATATGTTGCCAAGTTCTATGTTAAAAATATAAATAAATTAATTGTGAAAACCTGCAAGTATCAACACAAATATCAGGCAACACACAAAGCCGAAAAATACCTTGTATCCATTGCATAAAATTGTCTAATCAATAAATGTTTGTTCATTCGTTTTCATCGTTTGGTTGCACAATGGTCTAATCTCACATTGAGTGTTTATTTGGTTTAATATTCTTGGCTGGTTGTTTGCACAAGCAGACAAGCACAGAAGAAGAACAAAATCTAAAACAACAGCAACAGCAATTGCTACAACATGTACATTAATAGAGTATCTGTGGTTTTTACACAATAAAGCAACAACAACAAAAAACCTCTGGGGTAGTTTTCCAACTAATCACATTCTAATGGGAAAGTAATTATCAAAACAGTGTCTGTACACCGAACATAAGTTGACATCTGCATGTGTGGCAGCAGTAAAAACCTTTTTCACGTTGCAACTAAGAAATCTAAGTGAATGAAATATACAAAGTTCGAAATAATGTGGGGATTATTGAGAAAAATTTTGTGAAGGAAATGTAAAATTGTTAAACTTGCTTTTGTGCAAGTGCGATTTAAAAACAGTTTCCGAAGGAATGTCAAGAAAAAAAAATTTGAAATGGAAATCTATTACACGAAAACTTATTGTTCACTTCAACAACCATGAATATCCATATAAGATCAACTAGTTTTATACAACAACTATTACTTTCCATTTAAATTAGATTTCCTACGGAAAACTATCTGATTTTTAGAAATTCTCTTAAATTCGCTTATGCAAATTTTAACTCCCAAGTATAAATTAAACATACAGCAACGTACTGACTGTCGTAATGTCTCAAATTATTAAAAATATTTTTCTAATTAATTAATTTGAACAATTTTCTTGTTTCGAGTTCACTGAACTTTGTAATTGATTTTAAATCAGTATGAAAACTTCTGGTATAGTTCTTAAGAAATTTCCATAACTATTTTATATTTCATAAAACCGAAATCACATTTTGTTACTATTTCAATTATGTTGTGAATGCTTCTACTTGGCCATTTGTGTATGTGCCTTTATACAGCTTATAATTTCGTAGGCCATTAGTTTTCTATTTGTGGTTACGTTTTGGAAGCTGGTGAGGGCTATAAAGCCACAAATATTCTCAGCAATCGGAAATTAAAATATAAAGTAATAAAAAAGAAAGAATTAAAGAATTATGTAGAAAATATATGCGTGTGTGTATATATGTATATTTTTTAAAGTTGTAGCCATAAACACTTTCAGAAGAATATCACCAAATGCACAATGTAGGAAACCCGACATAAGTTACCCAGCAGCCGTCGGAAGACAACATCGTTATTTCAGAAAGACGGAACAAGCTTTGTCACATAAGTATTGGTTTAAAGAACAACATCACATACCCGGAACGAAAAATAACCTTTTGTTGATTAATTTAAATTTTTTGCATCAATTAATATAAAAATAATTTTATTCCGACAGCTTTAGAACAATCACAGCACAATGGGAAAAAAGCAAAAAGAAGAAAAGCATGTCATATATATATAATATATTCCAAATTCCGAAATTTGTCTCCGTGGAAAAAAATTATTGCTGGCATTCCGGGAAGAAAAGTTTCGGTGAATATATTCATCGTTCAAAAGACTTTCTTTTATCTGCACCAATTTACGTAACTGGGCAATTCGTGACGAATTTCTGGTCTCAAATTCCTAGTGATAATTCCGAAGAGTTTCGAGTCTAATAATGAAGTTGGCAATCGATTTGCATGATTAGAAATCGCTTCGAAGAATGCATCAAACGTTTCTCCCGGTTTCTGCCATATCAAAGGCAGATTTTGAATTCTTACATTGGGAATTGATGGCCTGACAAAAGTTGTGCCAGTCGACTATGTTTGCAATATCGTCTACATTTCGCACTAAATGTGACATAGCGTCATTTATTTGCTGTAGAAATTTTGCGACTTGTTTAATATTGTTTGTTAATATACAAATGGATAATCGTAATTCAATTGGCTTGTGCCATCGTATGTGTGCCAATAATAAGAAATAAAGAAATTAAAGCAGCCAAGAAAAAAGGGAAAGCTGGCGCGAGTAAGACCAGGAGTTAATATGCGCACTACTAAGTGATTCTACACCTCTATTCATCCCAGTTTACGAAGGCATGATTTAAGGTTTACGAGGTTCTGTCGTCAATTTCATTCTTTGTGTCAATTTGTTGACTTTGGGGTTTGTCCAAAAAACTCGTGTTCGACCCAGTTTCAGACCAAGTCAACAAAAAAACATATCGCATTTTATTCGATGTACATTAGTGTGTCCTTGTGACAGTTGTTAATGGAAGGTTTCAGTGGTGAAAGCATAGTCACTGGTCACTAAAGAGTACCAGCTTCAGCTGACGGCAATCTACTAAAACAAAGCTTCAAAATTGAATACGTGTCCTAGACATCACAGGCGCTGCAGCACTGATATAAACATAAAACCTGCAAAAACAGAGTTGTAAGATTGTGAGGCTTCACCACCTGTCATCTCTCTCAATACCCTTTTACTCTAGTTTCAGCACAATGCATCTCGTGTGTAGGGGTCAGCTACTGAGTGCTGGTGCAATATAAAAAAATACAATGAGGTATAAAATTAACTATAAAACAGATACATTAAATGTTGCTAAATGTTATAGACATTTAGTTAATAGATAATAGAAGTTAAAATAATTTTACATTGTAAACATTTTTTAAAATAATTGTTATTTGAGTTATAATATTTTTAATATTTTACAGAAATCAAATTTATTAATATTTGAGTGTTTTGATTTGCCACTTTTTTATACAAATTAAATTTGTCAATTATTCTAAAAATAGTTTCCCTGAAGAAGTTTTACATTGTGAAAACGAAATATAGGAAAAAATTAAATTTAAAATACAAAACAATATAAGATTTCAAGCTCAATAAAGTAAACTATAATTAAATAATAATAATTATAATTATTTTTCCGAAATATTTAATACTTCTTATGTTTTCAGTATTTACCAAATGCAACGAAATGCCAAACAAAATGCCAAGACGTTGTCAATTCGGTTTTGTTGTTGCAATGCTGCCATTTTATTTTGACAACCGTCTACTTTAGACACATAAACAGTTTGCAACGCCATGACACACTACTAACAATTTTGAAAATGACACACCACAATGACAACCATATAAATTATAATGTTTGCTTGCGATGTCACAAAATGGCATAATGTGTAAGAGGCTTAAGTTATTATTTTTGCCTTATTTTCGTATGTATGTGTATGAATGTACGGATAAATATTTATTTATTAATTATTAATAGAAAAAAATACTAAAAATTGTTACTCAATCGAGCAAGAAAATGGATTATCCAGAAAGATATCGATCATAACCGTGACGAATAATCGAGCTTTCACTGTATTCTTAGCTCATCATACATGCTTTCAGAGTTTTTGTCAAACATATTTTGTTTAATTGTGGATGAAGTACAGCTTTTTTAACTCTGGTATTACCTGTGCTAAAGCCAAACTCAAGGAAACTCTTAGGACCAACGTTTTAAATACTTCCGAAATATCACAAACTGTATATTTTCGACTTCTCAGGAACATATTAATCCAGAAATTTGATATGAAAGAAATTTTATGCTACAAAATTTTTTAATGTTCCCTTATTTATTTATTTTTAAATACGAGTGCATACATACATATGTATTTATAAAATAATTGACTTTATTATTTATTTAACCGTAAAAGAAATAAAATAATAAAAAAAAATACAATTCAAATCAAAACAACGCGATGAGCAACTTTCCGTAGCTCCGAAAGAAATTTGTTCCATTGCTCTAATTTAAAAAGACTGAAAAAGTAAATTTCTGTAGCTTCACGAGCATTACTTCGAATTCAATGAATCGGCATCAAAATGGTAAACTTCCTGCAACGACGACCCTTTTTAAAATAAATACAACTACTTTGATTTTTCACTACTACCGAATTACAAGTTCAGGATCATATTGACTTCTTTGGTAGCACTTTTTTCGCTGGGAAATTGTATATTGATATTGGCTATGAAGCAATTGTGACAATTTTAGTAGGCCTAGTTTCGAACACTCTTGTATAATATAGTATTGTCTATATACTATGCCAAGTCAAACGGCATGCCTTGAGAAGAGCGACAATGCGATTGATGGTCTTGCGATTTAAGGGAAGAAGACGCTTGGTCCTCTTCTTATCCAGGTTGGTACAGCAGAGCCTAGCAATACAGCACGTCACCTCATGCTCCTCATACACCGACCGTAGAATACCCAGTTTAACCGTGGCAATCGGAACATCTATGCCTATCAATAGTTCGGAAATTCCGAGCTCTGTGCCCATGTTGTCCAAGCCATCAGCAACATAATTACCCACGTTATCCATGTGTGCCGAGACCCATATAAGAGTTACCCTGGAATGGTCCGCGATTTGTCGGATGAAGCCCTTGCATTCATAAACGATGACAATTATAGCTTGTGGATTAATATTAGCTGAATACAGTACTGTTCAGTGACCAGTGAATATGCCTTTGGCCCTGAAACCTTCCAAAAACAATTGGCACAAAGGCACAATAATGCACATCGGAAAAATGCGAAATATTTTTAGAACTATTTCGTGTACTGTTATCGTTCGAAGGACTTTTGGTTTTATAGTCAAAGTGCTATTTTCATCAGCCATCCCCATGCGATACGGTCTGATATACTCTGTTTTGCGGCATTTTTATCATTGTTGATAACAGTTTAAACACTAATTGGTTTTCTCTGAGCCAAAGGATATTATTTGCTTAATTATATTTGGAAATAAAAAACTTTAATCTTATTCTATGTTAACCCTTAAGAGAACACCAAAGTGTGCTCACGCAAACGAACCGCACGGCCTGGCTGGGACTACATGCAGTTTGTATAGAAATTTATGGTGACTACATGAAAATCATTAAAATATACTCCATTTTTTTTTAAATAAATAATATTTATTCACACATTAAAAAAAACACATATATATAAGAAAACATAAGGCGATTAAATTTTTTTAAACTAAAATTAAGTTGAACTTCAAACTTGATTACATTTAAAACATATGTAATCGCATTTAGAGTGTTGAAGACAAACAGGACTTTTGCAAAATTTACAGAAAAAATTACGTTTTACGTTATCTTTGTCTTTACAAATTATGCACTTTGATTTGTTTTTTAGAAATTCAGGTCCACTTTCTTGACAGATCCCTTATAACGCATCGCAAGTCGCAATAACTCATTTTCTCCCTGTTTTTCAGCTCGAATTTAGTTCTGATCTTTTCCAGTATAGATATTTCCTTCTAAAGGAAAATGACTTTTTGCATCACACGCCCACCATATTTTGATTCCATATTTAGCGGGTTTTGAAGGAATATACTGCGTAAACTTTGTTCTTCCCCTGAACGGATACAGTTGTTCATCGACAGTAATGTTTTCGTGTGGTTTATAATTATTTTTAAGATTTAAATTCAAAAAGTTCCAAACATCTCGTATTGGAGCTGCTTTGTCGGACTCAGATCGGAATGATCTAGTACGGCTATCATCAAACCGTATGAATCGCAACAGCTCTTTAAATCTTTTCAAAGACATTGTTGCCCGAAATAAAGGTAAATTAGTAGTTTTCCATAGTTCTGAAGCAGGTTGTGTATTACAATGATTTGCCCCGCCACATATCAATATTCCTATAAAACCGTCTAGCTCTTCCATTGTAAATTCTTTCCAAAATTGTTTATTATCCGGTTTATTTTTTTTTGGCGTGTCTATTTGTTTCGTGTACTACAATTTCTTTTATATTATTTGAAAAAAACTTTTTGAAAATGTCCAGTTCAAAAATATCTTCAGTTGTAGGTCCACCACTGCACTTCAGTACGTTATGTGCCATATATCGTCTAGAAACTGGAGGTGCCTTTGACCATGCTGTTCTATCCTTTCCAAAAAAGAAATAATTAGATTTTGCTGTTTGATTTTCAATTTCGTTTTCTTCTTCGCTTTCTGACGAGCTCTCAATTTCATTTCGATTTCCAATTGGTCCTCAATATCCGAAGCGTCATATTCTATATTATCATCTTCAACTTCATGAGCATCGTTTTCGAATTCATTTTCTATATCAGTAGCTATCGCCTCTGCCAGCTTTTCAAAATAGTTCGGGTCACGTTTAGAAACTGTTTCTAAAACTTTATCTACTTCAGTACTCATTCTAATGCACTATTTGATCAACTGACAACACAAAACTAAGTATTTCATAAAATGTAAAACAGAATGTTTGTTTTTTTTTATAAAAAGCAAAAAATAAAATACCGTTACACTTTGCTTATACTCATCTAGTCATTTAGTTTACATTCATTTTCAAACGAAAACTCATGAGGCCTGGCCAGGCCCTGGTGGTACAAACGTGAATAAAAATTTTTGCAGGGCAACTGCTGTGCCCACACATAAAAAAACAACGGGTTCTCTTCATTTCTCTGCACAAAACACTTGATTTGAGGAATTCATAAAAAAATCAGGACGGTAGGTTTTTATTATCTATGTAAAAAACTCAAAAAAAGTCCAAAAATGCCTGGCCAGGACCTGGTGTCCTCTTAAGGGTTAAACACTTTATCAATGTTGTTGAGTGGCAGGTCTTTCTCCTTTGTTCTCTTAACTGGTAAAAAAGACAAGTTGCAAATTATATTTTTATTGAATTAAAATTTAATTTTTACTAATTACTAATGGAAAAACAAATAATAATTACATCGTAATACACAAAATATATAAATATTTGGCTGCATTAGTCTAAACAAAATATTCAGAAATGGTTAAAAAAAATGGTTTGCCAATTTAAGCTAGAAAGAAGTACGGGTAAAACTGCTGATATTAATTGTATCATACGCAGTACGCTTTTCTAAGCCCGATATCGACGTCCAGTTTATACTACTCTACCTTAAAACTTATATGTTACTACTTTTTACATGAATTAATGCATTATGTTGGCTGTGTTATTTTGTATGTTAATTAAAGTATGACACATCCATACGCAGGATATTGAAAAATCTACAATACAGACAGACGTTCAATTTAACTTCGTTTGTATACGAAATTATACAATATTTACTTATACATTTATGTATTATTTTTGTAGTTATTGTTTCTTTGTCTCCTTGAGACTAAACAAAATTTTAATGAAAATTAAAACCCCTGCTGAGTTGCCTTCACATACAGTTTCTATTCTTCTATTATTTACTTTCAGAAGCTTTTCATGTTTGTAGGTTTCGTGAATGTTAACAACCCTATAGGGAAAAGAACGGACACACAACACGCCTAAGAAGGGTTCCATTGGCACTTTTTACACATATTGTGACATGTAACCGAACTAACTACAATAAAACTGTCTAACGTTGTGTTGATAAATACCAGAGGACCTAATTCTTAGAACGAAGATTGTGTACGTGACACTGGTTTTTGGATGGAGTCAATTTATACGATAATTATTTAAAAATATTTTGAAACGATTTTGTACGTGACAAGTCCTGTTAACACCTATCATAATTCGTAACTATTCAAACGACTCCTTTATAAAAAGGATCAGTGTGTTTGGAACAAGGGGTATACATTTTCCCACAGGGTATATAAGATACTTTTACTATAAAATTTAATATAGAATATACATATTTATTCAAGAAATTTAAAAATTAATAAATTCTAATTCAGAAAAAGGTATATAACTAATTAAAATATTTCCAAATTGAATATCAATTTAAATTTCCATATTACATACAAAAACATCACTATTTTGCATAAGAACTATTTCTGAATTTGAAAATATTTTTAAACCAAAATATTAAATATTTATAAACCGAAAATAGTTTATTGAAAGGCATGTAAATTATTAAAATTTTTTTTATTATTTACTGATAAATGAAATAAATCAAATGCTGCAATATTTGAACATTTTCCATCATCGAGTAATGTAAAATTTGTTTTTATTGTATTTTTGTGATAATAATTTTTACATTATTTTCCAAACAAAGCAAACATATTTCTATTTATTATTGAGATTAATGTATTATTTTTCTAAAATAATAGTTCTATATAAATGTGCTCATCTTCGATATTTCTAACATATTGATGCTGTATTATTTTGAAAAATTAGTTTTTTATAAAGAATGCTGCTGGAACTATTGTAACTGTTATAACATTTTAACCAAGAAATCTTAGAAAAGAAATGAAATACAAACAACAATTTCCTTTTTGGATTTTTTTTTTTTTGCCGATTTCGGTGAAAAAGAAACTTTGAGAATAGCAAAAAGAGATATAAAAGTTAAAAAAATAGTTTTAAAGTTTCTATGTTATAATTTGTCGCAATGCGGATATTTTTATAGTAAAGTATTTTGTGTGTGTGTTTGGGTGTGTGTGAGAGCACCAGCTTTTCTTTTTTATAGTTTCATACATTTTTCTTCACATACTCCGTATTCTATTTTCGTATGATTTATAAAATGAAACATTAAATGAAAAAATTTAATTTTTGCCAGAAATAGTCAAAATACAGTCGCATTGTCTATTAATATTAATAATTCTATAATAATGCTATTAATAAATATAATAAAATATATAAAATAAAAAAATATATAATTTACATCTACTGATAACCACATACAGTGGACAAAAGACAAAGAACGCTGTATCATGTTGTTCCGTCCTGTTAGTGTTTGTCAGTGTGTTTTACAATTTTGTCTTTGATTTAGTTTGCTTCTATACTAACTATAACATATAATTTTGACTGCCTGTATGTTATCAGCATATTTAAAATTTAAAAATTTTAATTAATTGCATAAACTGAATTTCGCAATAAAGCACAGCGTACATATATACTCTGCAATCTTAGGAATAGGTACAGTGCTGCATTAAGTAAATAAAACCATTTTCTTGTGTATATGCTACCAGCGCCCTCAGTCGTCGGTATTTGAACAATTAAACGTCGTCTAAGAAAAAAATAACTAAAATTCACAAAAATGCCCAGCTGGGGAATATTGCAAGAGTTATGTTCTATACATTCCTATCACTTTACCACCTGCGTATTCTCTAAACTATGTTTTTTTTATCAATGCCCAAGAAAATATATTTTATTTATTATTGTACATCAATTAGTAGAGAGCAGATAGATACATGTAGAATTACCTCAAAATCTAGTGTATTGCTTTTCGCTTTTTTAGTAAATTTTTTTTCGTATTTTAAAGAACAGAAAGACAATCAATCGCCTCGAAACTTCAGATCCTTTCCATCCATGGAAATTTTTTTTTTTATATTGAGAGGTGTAGAGCAGAAATCTGGATGAAAAAGTTGCATACAGACTGCAACAAATTTTAATTTTTTTCATTTTTGTTTTGTTTTATTATTAAATTAAAAGTTTTTTCACATCTCATTTACTCCAGAAAAAAACAGTTAATTTTAGGAAGAGTTTTGTATGAAAATATTTTTTATTATAACTAAATACGAATTGCATTACAGATTTTTGAAAACCTATGTATGTATTCATATAAAAGGGTAAAATAATTGAGTGACTGACTGTCAGTCAGACTGACAGTGTAAACGACAGAAAGTAAAACTTTCAACTATGTACGTTGATATAGCTCTTAACGCAGAGATCTTATTAATCTTGTTGATTCTCGGGGTAAAAATAAAAATTAAATAACGTTTTAATTATTTTAAAACAAACGGACAAAGTGTTTGGTAATTTTTTTTTATATGAACTCTAAGCTTGCAAAGAGAGAAAACATAATTTGGTATATATTTTTATATGCAAAAGCTATATTTTATAGCAAAAAAAGATATTGAAAGACTATAATGATCCTATTGCATTTTTCTGAAAAAAGTTAAAATATCACAATCAAGCTCTGAAAATGAAGTCCAGTTTCATCTAAAGCTTATAGTACTGCTCAAATATTTTTAAATGATATGTTTTTCAAAAAGTTAATTTTTCAAAAGCAATAACTACATATTACAAACGTTGCATTCGCAGTTCTCTTTTATTTAAAAGAACTGTTAATCGCCTATTAACGGTAGAATGTGTTTAGTATGCAACACAGCCTTCTTGTTTATATTCCATTCTATACAAGTTATGAATTCGCCTTGATTTTGTTATTTGATTTTTCTTTTAATACGTGTAAAAATACAACTAAATAAATGCATTGGGAAAAGAGTTTCGAAGCAACTTTAAAAGAAAATAGAGGAAAAAGAATGAGTGTAATGGATTTTTGACATTGAAATTACGGGAAAAGAACAGAACCATGCCGCGGTAGACATTTGTATGATATTATACTAAACATGTACATAATGACATCCGTAGCTCTTTCAAACGATGAAGAAATTGTGATTTGTGTATGTGTGTGAGATACATCGTTGTTTTATTTAAATTTAAAGACAGAAATCGCTTAATAAAACACAACAACTTTATTGTTAATTAGTTCTAAAATTATTAACAAATTTAAAAATTTTAAACCATAAATTGTCATAAAATAAAATTATAGTTGAAAATT
Organism: Dexiosoma caninum; assembly: GCA_963924685.1. Lineage (NCBI taxonomy): Eukaryota > Metazoa > Arthropoda > Insecta > Diptera > Tachinidae > Dexiosoma > Dexiosoma caninum. Next base: position 93,789,748 of record OZ004725.1, read on the forward strand.
ATCTCAGAAGAAAACTTAACATAAAAAATTTAGTTCCATTGAAATAAACAGGCTGGAAAAACTGTTATTAAATTATACTACCAAATTGTAATAAAATTTGTAAATTTTGGCAGCATATGCCAGCATATTAATAAAACATGTTAGTTTCACTGGTAACAGGCATGGTAATTGAGAATTATAAAATAAATAGCTAAATAATTTCCTTATTTAAGACAACATTTTGTATACCTAGATGTGTTTGCAATTTTTAAGAGAAAAATGTTTAGTAAGTTTTTTATAAAAAATAAACATTCATAACATGCTCAATATGCTCAACATGACTGTATGACAATGATAAAGAAAGACTTTCTGTTCTTTGATAAAAATTGTCGCTTAGTCAGAACTTTTCTGCAAAAAGTAAAAAGCGATTACATTAAACTTTCCATCCCTGGTAAGTTCAAATTGACTGCCATAACAAGACAAACAAGGAGTCACGTACTCTCAACTAATGAGGTCGTGTCAGGCCTAACAATAATTATATTTATAATAATGATCATCTCCAAAACATTACAGATGAAGATGATGATGATGGTGATGATGATATACGAGTATAAGGGGTCATACTTGTATAAATTCTGAAACATTTTTCTAACTGTAGACACATGTACTAAATAAAAAATGTACAAAATAATGTAACTTGTTTCGAATACATTCCTATATTTATATGCTCATAGATATTGTTACATGATAACCAACATCACTGCCAACATTTTTTTCTGCCATTGAATAAAACGCTAGCATTTCGATACTACCAAACGCTAGTTGGCAAATTCTAGCGAAAATACATTTGTTTCGAATTAGAATGCAGAGAAAAAAACTCTTATATATGACTCATTTAATATGAAAGGTAAAAATTCTACGCCTAGAAACGGATTCTCGTCACTATTACCAGGCACTTTTTTAATCTTATAGATTAGTTATTAATCACTTATATAAGAAAATATATATGTGTACGTGCTATTTCGTTACTCCAAAGTCTGTTGGTGTCTATGAGTTTGTAAGATTTCCAAACTAAATGTTTGACTTAAACTCAGTCTTATAAAGGAGCGACAATGTTATTCTAGCGACAGCAAGTATTTGTATAGAAAGAATTTCAATTGAAAATGTTTGCGGGGCAGAATTGGCTGTTGTATTAAATTATAGACTCATATATACGAGTATGTATGCATTTGCATACAAATACCTGCAAATGGACGTAAACAAATAATATAAAAATTAAATTATAATTCGCTGCAAATATAACTCGAATAAAGAATTTGCTATAATTGCTAATTTGATTGCCACTGAATTTAATTTATTGCTATAAAAATTGCACTACAAATTTTTGACCTATATTGAATTATTTGGAAATAAATACAGCCAAACTGTCACTTAAATTAATTGCCTTTTAGTAAAGTAGCTGTATGTCTGTGCAGGGATATATTTAAATAAGCAATTTATTTATTATAATATTTTGTGCAACTAATTTTGAAATTTGTTCCAGAACTGTGTAACATAATTTTTTGTTTAATGCGAATTTTATATTAACTTTTATTTTAATTTTATTTCATAACGAATATTTGCCACACAAAAAATTTATTTTTTAAACGAAATTTTTTCATATTACGTTTTAATCAAAGAGATGGCATTTTTAATGGAATTTATTAATGAAATTTAATATTTATTTTACTGGCTTTCTTTATTATGAAAAATTATTTTCATAATTGGATATGATGTGTCAAACTGGCTTCACAAACGTGGTATCATTTCAAGCTTTAAAAACTAAATTCAGTTTATTGTATCACGATTTAAAGATTTTTATTCAGAACAAAATAAAATTATTGTATATATATTTTGTTATAATTCTTTCTAAATTTGCATTTTCTTTCCTTGGACTAGTGCTCAGAAGATATCCCTACGTATGCAATGCTTGCACCGGAAGTGTAAAGAAGAGACAGCTAATGAAGTGATAAAACGGATAGAAACAGCTAAATGCTCACAAAACTCTGCAGTTGTGGGTTTTTGTGATTTTGTGTTTTGAAAATAAAAGAGATACATTTTATTTATTATTTTATTTCGGCGACGTTTTATTTGTAAAATATCGACGAAGGTGGAAGGTGGATTATTTCCATTTTTTTATAACCAGGAGCGAATTTACTGCAACTGAAACTTTTTCCTTTCCAACTGCAATATTTTCTGCCTCCAAGTCTAAAAATGTTTTCATTTCATTACCATCCGGCTCAGAAAAAATCCAAAACTTTGTTACGTTTTCGTCTGATGAAAATTCTGCTTCAATCATTTCCTGTTCATGATTGAATTGAACATTCGAGCGGCACTGCGTCTACCGAACATTCCGTATAAGATTTTTTAAAATTTCCATTTCATGTTAGGTTTGGAGAAGTTGAGAAAAGTTAAAAATAGATTGCGATAAAGTACGCAACTTGAACTTTAAATCGTTTTAAGAGATCCCTTCATCTACTTCAACCCCTCAAATAATACAATATCTGCAAAAACTCGATATAAATCGAAAGAAATCATCTTCGATACCATAATAGTGTTACCCATATCAGGACAATTATATGATTGTGTTAAAAGCAGAATATATTTATATATAACGAAATCTTACTTCAGTAAAATCTGACAAGTAGGTATGTTGATGTTTTTTGTTGAAATCTGAGCAAAATAATAAGCGATTGTGTAGAGAAAAATTTTTAAATAAAATTTTTGTTGCAGGCCCTCTAATGTCAAAGAGACGTATTCAATTTAGAAGCTTTGTTGTGGTAGCTTTTTTAAGTAATTATTTTACTTCGCTGATACTACACAATACAAAGCACAATGCACATTAGGAAAAATGATGAATTTTTTTATGACTTATTCAATTAGTAAAAACGTAACACGTTATCGGCGACCAGCTAGCAAAACTGGCTGTAAAGCACCTGATACACGATCATTGTTCAGCTTCAATATTTGTAATTGTGTGCGAAAAATAGTCACACATATACGCTCTGTGTAATATTAACGAATATCAAAATTGTTTTGATATTCATGACAATATTGAAGCAGTTGGACGTAGTGTGGCATCGTTATCGTCAATATTCATTTTATTTCTGGTAACTTTGATGCACATCGTAGTTTTGACGCATTACAAATAGAGTAAACAATTTTTGTAATCAAATTAATTGAAGTATATCGCTCATTAATGGTTGTTTGGGAAGTGCAAATTAAAAAATATAGTGATAAAAACAAAAAAAAAATATCATCAGTGCTTTTTTTTAATAAATAAAGGAATAAATAGATATGTAGTTTGCCTACGGGAACTTCAAAAAATGTTTGCCGACTGTAACTTCTTTTTGTTTGCACATGAAAGAACCCAAAAAAATTAACATTGATGAGAAATGTTGACGTAGTGTGCCAGAGTCTTCAATACATATACTAACACTAAGACAAATATTGAAGCTGAATACTGATACGTGTGTCAGCCGCTTAGCATAAGAAATGCTCGTTGCTGTTTACTAAAATCGTATCGTAGAAATTCTCACTTAGAAAATCTACAGAAAATAGATTTTTACGTTGCAAACGTCAACTTGGCATTACTTACATATAAAACAAAAGATGCAACAGCTGACTGAATTATTGGAAGTTTTACGTTTTTAATAACCGACACCTAAAGTTCAACGATATTGACAAGGGTAACGATGGACGATACCTTTTTGGGTTTGAATAAGCTGGACAAATCAAAAATAACCTGGACATTAAACGAACTACGAAATTGTTTATTTTTGTTTTGCATAAAAAATAATTATTAATTAATATTAATTACACTAATTATTTAAGTTGCAGGTCCTTTTTATATACCAACTACTCCTTTTGAGTAGAGAAATATCGAATAAAAATAAATATTACACATATATAAAAAGGACATGCAGCTTAAATAATTAATCTAATTAATACAAAAAGATGTCAAAAACATTATTAATAAATATTACTATATTCTCTGTAAAGTTTAAATATTTCTTTAAATTTTCTAAAGATGTTAACTGATGGTTAACGCAAAACCGTAAAGATAGAAAAAATGGAAAATCTAAGCAAACCTTTAAGCTTTAAAGATAATATAGAAATTTTTTTTTATGGAAATAAGGTTAAACAATAAGGATTAAAAAAAATTTTTTTTACAAATATTTCTTTCAATCTATTGCAAAAAATTGTGCGTATTCTTTTTGATGGACCAACTTCTTCATCAAAATCCATTTCAGTATTTTGTTTTGGATTTCATAGAAGTTATTTTTCGTGAAATAAGAAACAAATTTCCCACTGCTTGAAATAATACTTATAATGAGATCAGCTGTTCAAGTGTTGACAGATGTTATCAGATGTGATGATATTAAAGAGAAATCATAAGATATTACACTTTTTAACATAACTTTATAATAAGTGTACAATAAGTGTTGACTAATATGATGTAACAAAGAGAAAAATAATAAATATCATGACACTTTTGAAATAGTTATTGTTTTGTACTAACTTGAAACGATTTCTACTTTAAAGTAGTAAATAATATGGATATTTTTCGAAAATTTCTATTTAGCTGGACAAAGTTTAGCTTGAAACCGTAAAAGCTGGACAATCCAGCAAAGTCCAGCCCGTCTGGGTACCCTAGCACGAAGGCAGGACTCCTTGGTTTTGTGGTAAACGTGCTAATTACTGCAGCCATCTCCACTGTCCTTTTGCCCATAGTCATTTCAAAAGCAATTGTACCCAGTCAAATTGGTTGTCAAATAAAACAACATTCCCCAATCAAAGATGTCAACATCTTCAATAAAGAAAAACATTATAGAAATTCTACGCTAAAGGAATATGATAATTATATAATTTTTTTATATTTTGAGCATACAATTTTTTAACACACATAGATACTGTTTCTAAATGGAATAGATACTCATAGAGTTTATGATAATATTAAATGAGGCCAATTTTAAAGCACGTATTACTTTCACAGAATTTCTTAACGTACGAGTGGTTTAATGTTTGAGTAATTTGATGAGCATACAATACTAATACGGGGGTTGTTGAGCTTTAAGCAAATTTATTAAATTTAAATATCAGCGTAAATGTTTAGCACCAGTGAGATTTAAAAGAAAGACCGAACCTATTAATCCACTCTTTAGTGCTTGTGTATGATAACCCCATAAACATTTCTTATTATTCAACAAATTTGAATAACAAACAGAAATTTTATTCCCCAACAAAACCAAAGAAAGGCAGACAGGTGAGAAAAGTGATGTTTAACTTTGGAGGCTAAAATGTTATTTACATAATTGTGGTTTGATGATATGGGTTGGGTTTACAATAATTTACTGTTGCCTTCAACATTTCGCTAATACAATGTTATATTAAAAACCTTATTATTATTTATTAACTGGGTTAATTATTATATAACTTATATATTGTATAATGAAAAGGGAAACGAAAAAGTGCTAAAAACGAATGATCACTCATGGGAAGTGGGTGAGCCTCCAGAAACTTTTTCCTATGCTATGGTGTTCACACTGCCGAGTTTAAACAAGTTTTAGGTGTTGAGGAGCTAAACATGTTTAACTTTATGTGTTTTCCCATATATGCAGTTGTTTTCAAAACATGTTAAGCTCCAAAACGCGTTGGAAAACAAGTAAAACGCAGGGTTGATCTTATTTCAAAGGCCGTGTTCATATATTTTTTATTTTGCTCTTTCTCTTAACGTAGCTTTTAAAGGCTTTTAATTAAATGTTATTTAATTTGTTGGCTGTTGCAAGTGCGACAGATGATGCGACAGAAAGATGTTATGAACTGTTCAAGAGGATTAATTACACTGGTCAACAAAAAATTATTGGATTAAGTTTTCTTAATTAATTTCAATACATATGGTACTCCGATTCAATGCCTATAAATTACTTTTTTTGGATTGACTCTGGCTCTGGAGATTTATCGTTATATATTAAATAGCGGAGGTCGCACCACGTAATTAGGAAGAACTAGAGGTTTAACTCTTTCATAGTACGAAAAAAAGGATCGAGAATAAAATAACCTTTAAAATATGTTATTAAATATTCTTTGCAAATCCTTATAGTTTAGGAGATTCTGCATATCTTTTGAGGAAAAACTCCTTTTTTCAAGAAAATTTAAAAAAATTTATTTTAAAAAGATTATTAAAAATGTAAAATAAACAAAATTTGAAATGTTGTTATTAATTTTGATAACCGCATATGTTATAATTAAAATGAGCTTTATTTAATTAATACCCTTTCATAAATTCAGATTTTATTCACAATTAACAATTAGTTCTATCGAAGAGCTAGTTCTCGACTTATTGCAAATTACGTGGTGCAACCTCTGCTTTTTTCTGTATCACGGTAAATCTCGAGAACCAGAGACAATCCAAAATATGAAATTTATAGGCATTGAAGCGGTACCATATGTATTCAAATAGACTATAAAACCTTAGACCACACAAAAAGAATTCGATTTTGCTATCCTGTGTTTGTTATTAATCGAAATTAATACATGATTTTCGTATCAGCTGTTTAAGCAACCGGCACTACGTCAAGTAAAATACAATAATTGTAGTGTGAATACTTTGGTTTAAGAGTTTCAAAAACTTACTTAAACATGTTTAACTTTAACAGTGTTAACTCCAAATACGAGCAGAATAAATAGTATATTAACACTTAAAAATTTTCGTAATATATGGGATGTTAGAATATTGAGTAATTGAAAAAGAACAAATCTTCATACGCGTGATACTTGTCTAAATTTACAAAAATATTTAATTAACTTCAGTTTGTAACGTGAATTTACTAATTTTTTGTTGAATTTACTGCAACGTTTTTGAGCATCTCAAGAAATATAGAAATGATTTCGGCACAAATATTTAATTTGAACTCCCCTATATTAAGCAAATAATAAAATTATTTCTTCTTTTTATTTGACCTTCTATTTTTATTGTATGTAATAATATTAATTAGCAATGTAGGTCTTTTTTATAAAAAAGTTTTTTTTAATTTATTTATTATTTCGATATTTCGCTAACCCTTGTTTAGCACCTTCAGAAAAAATTTAGTTTTTTTAGAATAAAATTATTTAACAAACATAAAATCAAAATATTTTATATTATTTTTTTATATGAAATAAATATGTTAAATAATTTTATTCTAAATTACTACATTGCTAATTAATATTATTACATACAACAAATAATTACTCAAACATAATGAGCCAATATCCATCGCTATTATTTTTCTTTGAAAATTTCGCTTCGCTGTAATGAAGACTCTGCCAATAATCACTTTGGGACCGTATCAAATTCTACAAATACATTGTATGCAACTGCATATCGCTTGAAATTTTTTTAATGCAAAACATAGGAAGGGATTAATTCAAGTGTACTCGTATCAATCTGCTAATGTGTATTTTAAACTACATTTATATTTATATGAGTATGCAAGAAATGTCTGTCAACAAATTATTACTGTAATAATAACATTATTTGCAAACTAGCAAATAGTAGCAAGAAAAAAAATGACATTTATAAATGTTATGCTCTGTATAAAATGTCATATTTAGTAAAAGATTATAAAGTATATTTGTCATTCTATAAATACGTATTTGCAGTTATGACAATATTTGCAGTTAACGTATGAGTTCTATTAAAAATTTATAAATGCAGAATGATTAGTCATGTATCGGGCATAACTAAACTTTACTACGGTTGCAAAGAAAATAGGGTGCACGTAAAAGTAAAAGTGTGTACAGAACAGTGTACACGTTGAAACATATTTCTTAACAATATGACTTTTTTATGAGATTCTCAATTTTTTTTTTAATTAACCAAAAAAAACTATAAGTTTCTTACCTTGCCGTTAGGTTTGTATTATTTCGGTCAAATTTTTTTTCGTTTTTAATACGGAACATTTTAATATGTCACCTTAAAACGTGATAATTTTATATTTTATTTTAATTTGAAAAAATTGTGCATTATCTACGACGGCAACGAAGATAAAAAAATAAAAAGTTAAACATTTTAAGTTGAGGACAATTTTAGTCCATCCATACATATATAGATTAATTGATATAAATAAAATTTTGAGAAAATTTGCAAAAATTATGAACTTTTTTCAGTAGAGGAAGAGCAAGTTATTTTTCGTTGTAATTTGCACATAAATTTGGTGCATATGATGCACTTAGATTTGCAGCAACTGCAGGCGCATCGTTTACTATCAGATGACAATCTGTAAATAATATTCCAATTTCGGTATGAAAGTTTGCAGATTATTTATAAAATAAGTCAAAGGAACATATCAGTGCATTTATTGTTTAAAATTAGCATAATGGACCAGAATATTTCCTTATTTAAGATTCTAAAAATATTTTTGCGCCTAATTCCAATAAAACGGCCTGTTCACCATGGCGGGAAATAAAGTAATATCGTGATTTTGTCTCAAAATTAAATTAAATAAATTTGCATTTATTTCATACTATATTAACCCGGTGTGCTTCGCTACTCCGACACACGCTTATGTAGTTGTCAGCCACTTTGAGGCGTCTGCTTATGAATCCATTTGATTTTGAGTTCTCTCCTTAAAAATTCATTCAATTTCATATCCATATCACGGGGTGTATACAAAGTAGTGGTCTGTTATTATAGGCCGTTCGCCCATTGCATATTAAATTTAAGGAAAACATTAGGCCTATGTTTCGTTACATACTTATAGTTATCTGTGTCTAAATTTTTTTTCCCAATCGATTGGATTTTGATTTGCAAATTCCTGCCAATTATATTAATTATATTTGCGTGATGGTGGAACAAACATTGAAACATCAAAAATAATAATTTTCGCAATTATAATAATTGTGGATTCAGTCATTAAGTTATTTCAATTAATTATGGTGAAATTAAATGAAAATTACAATAATCAAACACGCTTGTATAATAAAGTAGATATTCAATTTCTTTCCACCTGCTGTGATATTTACATCCAAAAAAAAAAAAAAAATTATGGCGTCCATTGTGTTGGAATATTTCTTAGATGAATTAAATATTTAACCTAATTAATAATTTCTATTTTCAATAGAAAAAATTGTTAAGTTGGAAAAAAAAGCTGTTCGCAAAGTTACTTTAAATGTCACTTGTTACCGCAATGGCCACTTTAGATTTCGTTCGTAGTTTCTCCTTAAAATTTATTTTTTTTAATTTCGTAGGACACTGAACGGCAAAGCTGTTTTTTATATTGTATGTACGTATCTAAACGGCATTTAATTAAACAATGTTTGGGTAACATTTTTCTCTACAATCGCTTTTTTGGGGAAACCCTATTGGCCAAATCACATTGGCAATTCATTGACTAAGAACAATCTGTCTAGTCATTTGCACAAATATTAATTTATTATACTTATAGATACACGTCTGTGAGTCCAATAATGTTTTGCCACAATTTCATATTGAAGCACATACACGAGAGCATAAATTATGTGCTTTTGGAAACTATGTTGAACTTTTATACAATCCATTTAGCAAAGGTCGTTAACCTCTAGGTGATTTAAAATTTGTTGTACTTTTTATATTGAGAAAAATACGCTTTGGACACCAAATTGCACAATTAATTAAAATTTTATATTTTATAATGCAATAATGCATCAGTTATTCTTGAAATAGTTTGGCAACATAAATTAAATTTTAGAACTGACTACAAAGTCAGGCTCCCCTTTGGAATCGTTTTGCAATCATTAATTATTATCAAAAGAGGAACTACTTCTTTATTGGCTTTAATAATTTATTGCATATCTAAAATGTTATCTTATTATTTAAAATGGAGTATTATCAAACCGAAAATTGATACTTGAAATTCATTGAATAAGATTATAATAACGCAAACTAAACTTGCAGCTGAATTTAATTTTAAATAACTTGTTTACATTGAATAAAATGGAAACAACTTTACCCCGTTATTTTGTATAAAGAAGCAACTATAATAAATTCTTTACTTTTTGATAATCCCTCGCATACTCATCTACTTCATCTCTACTAAGTTCTGCTACACTGCAATTACATTCACTCGCTTTACGAAATTTAACGTCAATGAAATTTATGAACGCATAAGATCATTTATTTTATATGGAAAAACTGAATGTGGTCGTTTATTTCCATTTGATTAAATCAAATTCCAAAATCTCTTCCACTTATGATGCGTCCTGGCTGGAGTAACCTCTTTAAGAATAACGGGTGTGACAATGCGGGGGACCCAAGATAATATTACTTGAGTATTTCTTAATAAATATTTTTAAAATCTTCATTTAAATTGGCATAAATGTTAATTAGCAGAGTAACAGGCGTGCATATACATATAAGAATTTATTAAAGTGTAACTTGTACGTTCTGGCTGTTTTAAATTGTAAGACACTGTACCATAGGAGGCCATAGTATCCCAAGGAAGCGTCTTCTTAGTATGCGTTCAAAAAATATCACCACTTCAGTTCTATTCATAAACTTTTGGAAGACTTGGGTCTGCTACATGCGCTTACAAAGCTGTTGCTGAACTATTGGAGGGCTTTAATCTTAAATTAAAAAGTTAAAGTAAAAAGTGGTAGTAGAGGTGATGGCTCTCGTTGCTAAAGCTACACAGGGAATCAGGGTACAAGACACCCTTTTTTAGACGAGTATACGGATACTCATTGACTGCGGGATTAACTCAGCCGCTCAGCAAAATAATGAGTGGAGCAGGCACATACATACGTATTTTAAATTGTTATATGTATGCTCATTGCACGATATAGAAAGCCATTCTATATACGGAATTGTGCTCGAAGACAGCCATGAGATTAGGTCTACAGTATGTGCTCACGTTAATCTTGTAAATTATTCAACATGATTACCATTGAAAACAATTTAAAATTCAAAATAGGAGACCTCAAGTGCGGCTGAGGATTTTACAAGCGTCTATTTTAAATGAAGAAACTTAACTCACGCCAGTAAGCCTCCTTCGGGCTAAGCATGTGTATATTTTATTAAGTGCTGTATCGTTTAGCAACCAGTTGGTTTTACTTTGGAATTGTTGAGTTAAAAAAAAGAAATTTAACTTAAAAATGTGTCTTGTTCAAACACGTCTTAAATTTCCATTAAAAACAAACCATATATAACTGGTGTATTTTAAATTAAAAAATTCAAAATTTTAAACCTGTATTTTGCAGAAATTCGTTTGCTATTAAAATACATTCATTATATTGTTTGGCTACAACTATTTGTAATGAAGGAAATAAATAAAATCAATAATAATAAAATATAATAATCACACATGGTGTTGGCAAATGTTAATCTTTTCTTTAACATTTTCTACATTTCGCAAGTTATAATTAGTAAATTCGTTTCGGATTGCTTAAGTTTTGCCTTTCTATGTTCCAGCTTGTTGTTGCTATAGTTCTTTCTTACTTTCTCTTGTTAATAAGTTAATAACTTTTTCCAATTTCTTTCTGGTAATGGAAACGAAAGAAACTGTTGGGGTTAAATAAAGTTAAAATAACCATAATATAAAAGGACATGAATAAAAACGAAACTTTTAGATATTATTATTATTTTTCTTGTTGAAATGCTAACAAACATGGCAGCAAAGGATTTTTATAAATCGCAAAGCTCTCTTAACAGTGGTGTATCAATATATAGTAACAGGGAATGAAAATGTATATTGTTGTATAAAATTATGGGGTTACAAAAGTTATGTTCACATTTTATTTCATTGCTAGATATTATTCATAAATTATACTAGTTTGATGAAACTTACTAAAAGTTTACAAGTGTACACACAGAAAAGAATTCCAATGGAAAATTATCATGACATGGCATGATTAAAATCAGGTTAAATTTCTGAAAAAAATTATGACTTAATTTAACCCTAATCCAGTTAACATGTGCCTTTCAGACACATCTTTCACTTTGAAGTGTTGATGCTTCTAGAATTGGTACTTTGAATTATTTCATTTCTTTAAAAAAAAATGAGCTCTTCTTTAATTTCTATTTATTTATGTAAAACCACAAATATACTTAATCCTGTCATAATGTGCCTATCAGGCACATACGACAACATTATGAACCAACAAATTAAATTACGGGGAATTCCCATTTAATTTTTATCATTCAATGTAAATTTACACAGTTTATTAAATTGTTGGCTAATTTTCAAAGAGAAAGTTGTAAAGACGGTACTTTTTCCCACAATGTCTAAAATATATTTATATGTAGAAATCGAGACAATTATTGAAGAGATTGATTTTGAAGAAATTGTTAACCAAGATTAAGATTACGACAGTAAATTCTCGGAGGATGCGGATATTATTCTACAATATGAAACAAGTACTGCTTTGGAAGAAAAAAGTGCAAATAAGAGATATAAATTCCCAAATATAATATGCAATGGGTTTATATGTGCCTCTACAGAACATTTTAGTTTTAGATTCATTACAAAATTTATCTGACTTGATTAGGGTTAAATCAAACACTAAAACGTGGTATTTTTATTTTTATTTTTATTACTTCGACAAATTGTTCCATTCATTAACTATGACGAAAACGAAAATAAAAAAATAAAAAGTTAAAAGATAGAAGATAAAAAGAAACTCCGCAACTACAGAGTTATGCAAGAATAGAGCTATATATCATTCCATCACTTTACCACCGGTTTCTTTTCTAACATGTATTTCTTTCCAAGAAGCAAACAACACACAATGTAGCCACTATTGCTAGCCGTCTGGATTACCTGAGTGCTAATTCTTTAATTAAAAAAAAATAACAAAAAACAAACCATTTTAAGAAATTTAAATTAAAAAAAAATAATTTAACTAATTTCAATTAATATTGATGCTTTTCTTTTGATTTGAATGATGGCTGAATTATTTTCAGAAAAGGATATTTTCTTTGTAACATGAATTTGAAAAAAATCTATATATTATTTATCTGAGTATTTATTGAGCTCGCGGCCAATATTCTTTTAAAAATTATATTGTTGTTATTAACATCATCAGGAAGTAAATGATATAAAATTTAAAATATTTTCAATCTACAAAAAAATATTTTCTAAAAATGTCACAAAATGCTGGCAAAAAATTTTTTGGTTCTTGAAAGGAAAAAACATGAAAAAAAATAATTAAAATAACTATAGTAGTTTTATTGGCATAAAAATAAGTATAACATATTTAAAACATACGTAAATATTTACATGTCGTCTTATAAAACGTAAAACTATGTAACTACAATTTTTTAGATTTTGCAGAAGAGGGGAAAAACGTTATAAAGTACTTAAGTAAACCACCGGAAAAAAGTTCCTTTAAAACTTGCACAATTTTAATAAAATCACTAATTTATAGTAAAATATAAAATATGTGTACGCACATGCATTTTCACGTGTTACGCAATATTCAATAGAAAAGCTGTTTTTGAAATTTTTGTCACTTACACAGTTTTACGTTTCATATGACGATATATAACAAATTATAGTTATATAAATATATTGAAATATATAAGAAATATATAATAATAATAAGAATATAAATATTTAATAATTTTAAACCTTTTTTTTAATTCCATTTATAATAAAAACTTCAGTAAATAATTAATAATAATTAATAATATTGATTAAGTAAATAATTAAATTTCTCATAATCACAATCCTTAATAATTCACAAAGAGTAAAAATATTGCAAATAAATAGTATAATTTTTCAAATAATAAAATAGAAGATATCTATATATAATCACAACAATAATACAAAGTTGAATTAACGCTATAGAAATGAACATCGCTGTTGTGTTGTTACGAGCATTATTGGGTTTTATTTATTCCCGGATATTTTAAGTATTTCGGCAATTCGACCCTTCTATACAAAGTTGACATATTGCTTGAGGATTATTAATTGGTACAAGTTAATTTGCGCAATAAAGCTAAAGTAACAACAACAACAACAACAACAATAAATAAATAAGAAAAACTACTATAACAGCTTAAGAACAAAAAGTTAAGAAGATGAAAAGCAATATTCACAAACACAAACAAGATGAAAGGATGGAAAGAAAAGTTATTAAGCAAAAGGATAAAGTTTTCATATGTTTCGGAAATTGCCTTGCTTTTAACACTGCTGCATAAGCTGTTGAGTTTATAAATTGGTATATAACCGGAAGGCTTTTGCATTTTCCTTTCTTTTTTTTCGTTTTTTTTTTTTTTTTTTCTCTGTTGCTTGTGTAAGTAATATATGATGATATACATATATATAATATTATGTGGTGGTATTAATACAGATCTGTAATTCTACTACTATCAATTTGTTATGACAATTGTAAATTGGTGGTTACTAATATCTAGTCAAATATATACATGCAGGCATGAGTTATTCAATTTTTTTTAGCAGAGTATATCGAGCCTTTGGTGCAATACCGTAGTAATTCAAAAATTCGTGAACTGAGAAAAATGCTTTTGAAGTTTTGAGCCACCTTTTTGATAGTATTTTCGTTTACTATAGTTATTTTTTACAAGTTTTTAAATAAAGAGGCATGTTTTATAATGTTTTCTGTTTGTAAAATTCTTATCATACAGGAAATATTTCATTATTGCAAATAAATATTGTTGGAAATAGCTGGAGGCAATAAAGGCATTTGTAGCTGTAGAATCTGAACAGTTAGAGATAAAACCATAATCTTTTTTCCTTTAGATATATATTTCCCCAAAAATAATTTCTGCATGTCCAGCTCAAAAATTCAAATTTTGAGTTACGACGGTATTGCACCAAATGCTCGATATGAGAAAACACATAAGTAGAGTGTAATTTTTATTGACATTTGATCTAAAGCCAAGTTTTGTTCTGATAACTTAACAATATATCGGGCAGGGAAAGAACCGCAATATAAAATTCAACGATTTCTTCCCATATTATTACTATTTCGAAAAATTAAGAAAACTTGGTGATTGATAGATTCGTATTCTTATTTTCTTTTTCATAAAGAGAAAAAACACATTCTGGCAATGATTACCTACTACTACTAGGTGCTACTTTCATAGGAAAGGAATAGTAATAGAGATGACAGCTGGTGACGACATTGACAGAGGAAAGATTCATTACACTGGTCAACAACAATTTATTGGCCTGAGTTTTCTTAGTCAATTTGAATACGTATGCTACACAAACCGATTTAACGCCTATAAATTACTTTTTTTTAGATTGACTTTGCTTCTCGAGATTCACCGTTATATATAGGAAAAAGCGGAGCTTGCACCACGTAATTTGCAATAACTCGAGAACTAGTTCTTCAATCAAACTAAGAAAAACACTAAAGGATCGAGAATAAAATAGCCTTTAAATTATGTTATTACATATTCTTTGCAAATCCTTATAGTTTAGGAGACATTCAGAATGTTTTGAGAAAAAAAACCCGTTTTTTGAAGAAAATTTAAAAAAAATATTCTTTTAAAAATTTCATTAAAAATGTAAAATAAATAAAATCTAAAATGTTGTTATTAATTTTAGTACTTGCACATGTTACAAATAAAATAAGATATATTTCATTCAAAATTCATTCAAATATTTTGATTTTATTCACAATTAACTAATATCACTTATTTTACAGAAAAATGTTGTGGTTTAATTTTTTTTTATTTGAAATAAGTTGTTGAGTTTTAATGAATTTACTTTCAGTTGATAAGAAAATCGTTTTATGTGGGATTTTCTACAATATGTTTTCTCAGGACAATCTCTTTGTAAGTTCCAGCAGTAGTTTGCCATCATATGACGATTCCATCGGCCTTGATATCTTTCCTCCATTATCTTGATATCTTGGTGCAATTTAGCATTTTCTCGAAAGAATTGTCGAACAAGGAAGTAAACACAAGTATTGGTACAGTTTGGCTATGTGGTGTTGGCGGCTTAGCGGTAAACCCAAGAACGTTTCTTATGTCGGTTCATATCCTAGACTTTGTCAGTACAAAAATAACAGTCACCCAAGTGGTTTCTTGGTTCTCTCCATATCGTAGGTATTCTAAATGAAAGATTTTTACATTCTCCTTGACACCAGAGTATTATTGACTCAACAGAAGTTTTGCAAACTTTGTGTGGTGCGCCGTACTTGTCCTCATATCCTATTTGCATTCCAAAACATGCACATTTGACGTTTTTTTTCAAACACTCTTTTTTTATTGCAAGTGGAAAAATATTTTCTAAAAATAAAAATATATACTCGTATAACTTAATTATAAAAAATTTCTACAACAAAAAATTTAAAGCACTGCAATTTTCTGTAAAATAGGTTCTACCAGTTAATTGTGAATAAAATTAGAATTTATTAATGATTCTGATTTTAATGAAATATTTTATTTGTAACATATGCGAGTATCAAAGTTAATAATATTATTGCAGATTTTGTTTACTTTACATTTTTAGCAAAGTTTTTAAAAGAAATTTTTTTTAAATTTTCTGATTAAAACGGATTTTTTCTCAAAACATTCTGATTATCTCCTAAACAATGAGGATTTGCAAAAATTATATAATAACATAATTTTAATATTACTTTATTCTCTTAATTTTTATTGATTATTTTACTTCGCCGATGATTTTTCTACACAAATCCATTGAAGGAGGGCGCTCTGATGGTGCGGATTAATTAGTATCAGCTGAAGCAGTTACTGTTCATTGACTACTGACTATGGCCTCGGAAACATTCCGACAACAACTGATACAATGGCAGAATAATTCATATCAGAAAAGATGCGAACTTTTTTAATCCTTAGTAGGACACTGGGTATGAACACCGTACGTTTACTTTAGTAGTCAACGTGCGAACTACTTCAGCTACATATAAAGAATCCTTCTTTTCTCTCTTTGCAATTTCTTTTTTTAAAAATTTTTTATATGAAAAAGCCACAAAGTAATAATACAAAAATAGCCTTAACTTAAGATTTTAATACTCAGTTTTTATCTCTTTTCACTGTATCTTTCCCTCCTTTAACCGGAACACCATTATAATTGCTGTTATTGTAAGCTTCGTTTTTCCTTTTGCTGTTAGTACTTTTGAGGTTTTCTTGTTTTTGAGCTTGCAAATGGCAGGGCTTTACAGTGGATATTCATACATGATTGTGTGTGTGTGTGTGTGTGTGAATATGTTTATATATATGTGTCACATTTTATTTAAGGGATTATGTTAACACTTTAAATGTTAATTCTGACATTTTTCCACAGACTTGTTTATAAAGCAAACAAAAAAACCCCTAAGATGTGAGCAAATGAGAAAAAAAAATATATTTTAATTCCAAGTAACACTTTAATTCCTTTTTCTATAATTCGTAGTTTTTGAAATGGCAAGTTTTAAGCATTCAAACTTCGAATTGAAACAACTGGTATTCAAACTACAAGTTCTTTTGTCATGTTGACATTTTTGTTTAGTTAATGTCTAGTCAAGATAAACTTCTAACTTTTCTTGGTAAAAAATTTTGTATTTAAGTTTAGTAACTGACTTTATTTAATACAACTGGAGAGACAAAACTTCTGAAGCTGATTTTTATATATAAACAAGTATAACACAGACGTATGTATGAACTTGCACACATCCACAGTCACATGCTCTTTATATAAATTTGTAGTAGTAAGGTGTGGAATATTAAATTAATTTTGTTCTCTCTATTTGAGAATGAAATGAAAAACGTTACAAATTTAAAAGTTGGAAGGATTTCAATTCAAATCTTTTGAGATTTGCTTAAATTCTTAAGCTCCTTAATTGATGGTTATTTAATTTGTTTTTAATACGAAGAGATTCTTTTTTATAACAATAAAATTAAAACTATAAAGAAACCACTTGTGTGTATGTCTCCCAAGATCCTGTAACACCATAAAATGTTCCAAAAGGAAAACGGAAAGAAACAAAAAAATGCTGATGATGAAAATGTTTATTTAAATATGAATTTGGTTAATTTTTTTTATTCGAACATGGTTTCGTTTTTTTTTTTTTTTTTTCAAATCATTAATTTAAAGACAACAGATGTTTAACAATAAAATAATTTTTTTCTAGCAAAAGATATAGACTGAACCAAACGATTCAAAACCGACCCTCTGTATTATTTGTAAGTATACACTTCTATACAGTAATGGCAGTTTCGTCTTTTCGAGGTTACGTTTAGCCTTTTTTAGCCTCGAAATTGTTAACTTCATTTCAATTTTCTATTAATTTTCTGATAAAACCCAGAAAATACATTTTGAAGTATATTAAAAAAATTAGTCTGGCAGCGAGAGTAAAAATATGTGGCGTTATTCGATTTTTTTTGTGGTTTATACATATTTATAAAATGTTTTATGCATTTTTTAATAATATTAAATAAAGATTGAACTGTAGGACGTTTCCTTGCGTAATGTGAATGTAAAATAAACATGTTCTGTGTTTCCTGTTGAAGAGAAATTCATGGTATGTAATACACATTCTTACATTTGAAATAGGCCCTTAGTTTAGACATGGGCATTCGAATAACTTTGACTTTACCTTACATTGATTGTACGCATGTTTACCTACGAGTATATACATATAAATGATTGCTACTTCCAACAAAAAATATTTGCTTGGGAAAATTAGTTCCCAATACCATTTTATTGAGGTCAGTGCCCATGCTCGCAATTGACTGCATTCGCAATAATTTTATGACAACTACTTCATATAATCTTATAAACGAAATGAGCTGTGATTACTACAAGAAGATTAAATAGCATAAATTAAGATAAACTGCAGTGAAACTATGTAAAAGAGTAATTTCTATATGGAACACATTCATGTTTATAACAACATATATAAGGAGTTATATATCTTTTTCAGTTTGGTAACAAAGTCAGCAAAATATTTAAGTAATTTCGTCCACACTTTTTTTAGTATCTGCCACCCTCTAAATTACTATCGTTTAATCTCAAGGCTTTTTCCTGACACAAAACATAATCAAAAATGCTGTGGGGCATAAAAATTTCGTTTAGTATTTCATGGCATTTTTAGTAGATTTTGTCTGCAAAAATAAACCAAATAATAAATAACGACAAGAACAAGATTGCATTTTGCTCAAGTGTTTAATAAGAAATTTTAACGAACAAAACAGTGTTTAATTTTATAAACTTTGGTTTATAGCTTTTCATAATAATTTATATAAACTTTTACTTTTTTATGGCTTTTAATATGGTTTATACTTGCACAACTTGTACTGCCACTTAATGTTCTACTTTTTTACACTTAATTTCTTAGTTATTTATTTATACTCATGTGCCTCACAAGTACTAGAATACTTGCACTCGTATTGTTGTATGTTAGTTTTGCTTTTATATAGTTACGCATCTTATCTTGAACAATTAGGGGTTTTTGATCTCTGAAGCGTAATTTAATGCTTCTTTAAGGAAGCACATCAGCATGTACAAAATACAAACATATAAAACAACTTTTACCCAAAAAAAAAAAGAAATTTATTTTATGTAATATCACAAAAAGTATCCTTAAACATATACTGACTATGTTGTTGTTGAAGTTGTAAAATGAAAAATAAAAATAATAAAAGATATAAAAAACTTTTACCATAAACATATGTAAGGAAACACATACTTATGTACGTACAAAACATAGCACTGTATTACTGTTCGCATTGCTTTATGTACATATACATATGTATGTACATATGAGTGAGTGTATTAGTATGTCCATGCATACATGCACAGATACGTGCATATGTTTTTGTTACACAACTGTTTGTTTTAATTGCTTTTTGCTATACACCTGTAAGCCATGCAAGTTTCCAAAGAAATTTTTTTTATACACCCGTATTTGCACATCTCCATACATACATACATACATACATACGTTTGAAAGTATGTTCATTTTGTTTAAAATTTTTCTTTTATGAATGATTTTTGTAAACAAACGAAAGGAATGCAAGTTTTTATGTAAACTCTTGTATGTATGAGTTCGTTTTTAATAAAAATCCTTTGTAATTTGCAATGCATTTTGAGTCTCGTAGCTGACACTGGTTTTATACAACAATGGCAATTTTTTAATGAAAAATAAAAAAATTTGCTGATAATAATAAAATCTGTTTTTGTAGATAATAAAGAAGTATGAAATTTTTGCAAAATTTTTAAAAAGTTTTGTGATATTTATTTTATTTATACAAATGCGCATTTATTTCGTATGTTGTAGAAATCTCTATATTAAAGCATACATGCTCAACTATCGGTCCAGAATCGCCAAAAGGTTGTAATTAAACGCCGTGATTATCGATCATGTCTTAGCTGTGAAATGTACCGTTACAATTTCTCAGCAACAACAATTTAGATGTACGAGTGTACTTAAAAAACATTAACATTAAGTGAATGCATGGTATTTCACAAGTTTTGAACACCAAAAAAAGCCGTCAACCATAAAATGAATTTTTACATTAGAACAATGAAATTTCTCAGTAAAAGTCAGCCAAAGATGATAGGATCAATGAAAAATGTTTCATTACATTTATAAACAACATTTGGGGGCACGTTTCATAAATGTAATGAAATTATGTCTTTCGTTCAATAATACCGTTTATATATTAAATGTAAATGTTTCGTTTATATAATGACGTTATTGCATAAGATGAACGAAAGTAATTCATAAAGTTGATGAAAACTTTCATATTTGAAGCAATGTTGTTGGCATAAATGCAATGAAATTATTACAGCAATTCAATGACATATTTTCCATATAAAATAATAAATTTATTTACCTAAGTATTTATAGTTGTTGTGTCCTTAAACTATCCGCTATATAAATTTCGCTGGTGCATATGCCAAATCATCAGTAGACCTTCAACCAAATTTCTCATGTCTATGTAAAAGTTCTCAAAAATCTTGGAGAATTAACGAATATAAAAATAGAAAACACGAAGTAAATTTATTTTTTATAAGAGGAATATTTCATTGTATTTATGAAATATTTGCATTGCTTTTATAACAACAATATTATTTCACATATCAAAGTTTTTATTAAAAGATTATGAAAGGACAAATATAAAAAATTTTAAAGCAAGACCGTAAGCATTAAGTAGAAAAAAATCATGAAACTTACTTTTATTGTATCATAAATTATTAAAAATTATATTCGATTAGGCTATGAAAAAACATTCATTGATATAATGAACTATGAGAAACTTATGAAAATGAGGGATTGTAAAATTTAATGTATTGTAATGCAATTCTCCATTATATCAATGAAAACTTTCATTATTAATGAAGTATATTTAATGAAATGTTTCTTTATATTAATGCAGAATGTTTTTTTGCAGTGTATCTTTATTATTGTATATGTTTGTATACTTCTCAACTAAAGATTAAAAAACATTCCCCTGTAAAATTTGTTTTTTATGGTGGTTATGACTCATATGGTCGCATTAAAATAATTTTAGGTTTCTGCAAACTGAACACTACTTTCATGGTTTCTAGATTTATCATTTCTAAGCACATTCTGTAGTACTGAAGAAGCTAAAAATCCAAATAAACAGCGATACCAATTGTGCCTTTTTTTGTCATAGTGTTTTTAGACCAAAAGTTAAAACCCGATTTTAACAGCTGGTTTTGCGTTCGCACTATAAGTTTATTTAAATTAGGTTTTAACGCACAGTTTGTGTAATAAAATTTCTTTTATTTTCTCCTCCTACAACTCTATGAAAACATTTTCTTTTCTTTTTTGCACTTTTTTATTGCTGTTGATGCTGCGTCCATTGTTTTCAATTATTGTAGTGACTTAATTTACCAAATTTTCCATTACTTTTTTTATTTCATTAAACGTCATTTAAATTACCAGCTGTTTTAAATTTTTTAACTACGTAGCACTGCTTTTAGTAAACGCTAATCAAAGTTGTATTTCATTACATCAACTTAAAAACAATTCAAAAAGGGTTTTAAGATGGTTTTAAGAAAATATTTTTTTATAGTAAAACCAGGTTTTAATAGTTGGTTTGAACGTAAAACCAATTTTTGCTTTAAAACCAGTCAGTGTAAAAATACTATAAGATTTAGACCTCTTTCAGTTGCCCGAAACCAGCAAAGAATATTTCTTCGAAATTCTACCATTGCCAATAAGCTTACGATTTTGACGAAATTTAAAACAAAGTATGTCCTGGTGCGAATTCTATCTCATAGTAGTTAATGATAAAATAGAAGAATTCACATTTTTTTCTTCGCTTGTTGATTTTTTTATTTTTCATTTCAGTAAACAAGTACTATTCGGAAAATTAGCTTTTAAATTAATTTAAAACGCACAATATACATACATACATACATGTATGCATCGAAATATAATTATACTCTAAAACAATGCGTTTAAAAAGCACTCAGACCCATTCAACTTTCTGGAGGTTGGAAAATTTATTTAAATCTTTTTCTATTTACTTAAATCTTTTATGAACAAAAAAAAAAGATATGAAACCATGTCCTTCTTTAATTTATTAGCATTGTACAGTGGGGAATACACTTAAAGCTAATTAAAACTTTTCAGAAAACTATTCATTTTGTAGGATCCCAAAAGACCCACACAGACAGCACACCCACACAATGACAACTAAAAAAGAAAAATACACAAATATGTCGTCTTATGTATTTATGCAAACACATACCTAACAAATATATACGTACATGTGAACCAATAGGATTCAATGATCAAGAGGAAAATAAGCATACTAAATATTTTTAAATGAAATAACGACAATATTTTACAATAATTAAAAAACAAGATTAAATTTTATAAAAATAATTTCCACCATTTTCCACTAGCAGCAGTAAGTAAAAACTAACAGAAACTAGTTTATTTCTCAATTAAAATTAATTTTGATATTAAGTCTAAAAACCGTTGACTTTTCTCATTTCTGTTTTCGTCGCTGTACTTGTCTGCTTTTTCACTTTCCTCTTTTATAGCAGTGATATATAGTGATAAGCCTATGGTATAAGAATATATTTTCCTCCAAAGAACGATTATTGCCTTTAAAAAAAAAAAAAACAAGAAAAAATTTGTAAAATTCCAAAAAATTGTTTTCTGTTTTTAATGATGGATGTATTGACCCTATATATATACAGATAATGAAGATTGACCCTGCATTATCTCCAGTTGCCCATTAAATTTTAGTGATTTTTCTGTCAGGTTTAAAAGGGACCTTTATGAATCAAGTCTAGCAAATATGCACAATTGGGCAAATGGTAATTTTAAACGTTTTCATGAAGACTTTTATTGTTGAATAGAATGTACTTATTTTAACTTAACTTTTGCAAATCCTTGAAAAGTATTAGTACGTAAGCTGTCTTATTTTTAATTATTTATAATTACTATTATGTTTTATATGTTTTGTAACGTACGGAAAAAAAAATAAATAAATTAATCAAATTAATGTGAGGGTTTAATTGTTTTCAATATAAATATACGAACGAATTGTAGTCAACGAATGTAATTCAAGATTAATAAAAAAACATTTTAAAAATACATCAATTTACCATTTCCACTCGCCTTCCCTTTTACAAATTTACATTTCTATTTTGTTTCATTGTTATTATTATTTGCTTTTGAAAATTAAAATTGTGGTATCTTAATCGACTTATGGTTGAACCTTCCTCATCAATAAATAATGGACTTGGTAATTCATACACATAAATATATTCATATCGCTGAGTATGCCTTCGAATACTGAAATAAATTAATCTATAAAAGTATATTTGTACATGGGAATATGTTTGCAATTTTTAGCTTAATATAACCTGGACACAAGAAAAAGGTACGTACAGCAATTTATATTTGACCATTTCAAGCGACCAAATAGAGACATTTAAAGTGCTCAATGTCTGACACATTCAACCCAACCACTCAAAATGTTATCTGTAGAAAAACTTCAATAAATTTTCTATTGATTTATGTAAATTCTTATTTCAGATATTTTTTTCTATTTTTACATAATTGAAAATATATATCCAGTATTTTTTTCATAATTTTTTTTTCGTTACTTGCTCTATAAAGTATGCCATTTGCTGTACTACAAACCCACATCCATCTAAACCAGTATGTGTCCAATGCAAAAAAAAAAAAAAACAACGGGTAAAATTTAGATATTTTATGTCAGCCCTTTATAGAATTTCAAATTATTGCTGGTAACAATGATAATGATGATGAACAAGAAAAATAGACTTGTAATACATACAAAATAGTGACTGCTACAGCAGACAAAGGACTTAAATAAAAACTAAACATAAAATGAAATATATAAAAATAGACTAGTACATATCGTTAGTTGAAATGCTAAACCAGCTAAATAGCAAATATTTTGAAATTGAATTTTTGATTAATTTTTCCTTTTTATTTTTCTTTTATCAGAAAAATGCATTTCCTCACAAAATAGATTCGTATAATGAAAATTTCCGTTTTTTATAAGCGAAAATCAAAAGAATATAACTCCAAATATGCTTATTTTTTTAAAAAGTTTTTTCTTCCTTCTGTAAAAGAGTTCTGCCGTATTCATAAAATTAATTTGTTATTTATTAAGAGTTTAATAGACAGATTTCTTTTTTCAATTCCAAATTGCATTTCACTTAACGATGTATGACTTTAAAATTAGGGTTGGTATATTTAATCGGAGATTCTTTTAATAAGTTGCAGTTTACACTATAAAAGTTTTATTTCAGAATTTCTAAGTTTAAAGGAAGAGAAACATGTGATGTGTCACATTTTCTTTTTCTGCGGTCAGTGCTCGGGAGATGTCTCCTACCTAAGCATCCGGAACTAAGGAAAGTGATAGTGAAAGAGAATACAGTTAGAGGAAAGCTTCATTATAATTATAATTTTTAGAACTCTGCTTTTGCAGCAACTCTAGTGTCAAGTTTTATTTAGTAGCCTTTTTTATTAATTATTTTACTTTGCCGATGATGTTACACAACACCGACCAAGGAGGGCGCTCTGATGTTACTTGTGGATTAGTATTAGCTGAAGCCGATACTGAAAAATGCGAATATGTTTTTATGACAGTCGTGTATTGGGCTCGAATCCAAGATGTTGGGTGTTGTAGTCAACGTGCTAACTACCTCATACATCGCCATTCTCAAGAATAGCAACCAATACAATTAAAAAAAAGTTTACAAAAAATGTCTATGGTTGAGCGAGTAATTGGTTAAAAGTTTAACAGTTGGGAATTTGCCGTATAAAAATGAGGCCTTTAACAATCCTGTCTACTGCGGAATGACTGTAATGGTTTCAAACAATACCATGATATATGATGTGGATAAATAAAAAACCAAGTAACGTTTGTCATGACCATGATGATGAAAATAATAATATTTAAAAATATGTTGTGTTGGCATTAGATGTTTTATCCCTTAAGAATGATTATGAAGTTGTGTTAGTCTCTCTCTTTCAATTTCTGTTGTATTCCACAAACGTTGATATAGAAAAACTGTAGAAAAAACAAAAAGCTACTAACGAGACATTGACACATGACACAGAAAAGGAAAAATAAAAAATTTTCTAATATCAAACCGCATGCAACACAAAATTTTTTTTACAAAATAGAAGAAGACTTGCAGATATTATGGGATGGCTACTCTTCCGCTTTTGTTATATTTCATTATCATTAAATGGTTGAACATTAACGACCGCGTAGTGTTCTAAATCAGATATCCTCCGAAGTGATTAAGGATCTTGTAAATCCAGCAAATCAGCGTTGAAGGAATTAGGAATTTGCAGGTTGGAATTTATACTAGTTACTCGTAAAACTTTTATCGCTAGAATTACAGAGCAACAGAGGGTACCGGAACTAATCGGTGAAAGGATAAGAAGGATAGGGAGCTTAATTTGATGCACACATTGGCATTTGTGCATTTTTTTAGTTTTTGTAAAGTTGAATTGCTGCTTTTGTGATATTATATTGATGCACTTATTTCTAAGCGAAGGGATGCCACTACATTTTTATTTTTCTTCGCCAATATTTTATTGGAGTGCTGCGGGATAGAACTGAGGACCTTGAGGTCGTAGAGCCAACGCGCTAACTATTCATTAAACACCACCTACATATTCATCAAAGAAGTAGCTAATAATGCGCTAGCCTAAACATTCGAGTATGTATTTATACTAGTGGAGCATAGGACTGCCTTGAGTTGAATAACGAGAAAAAGAAAGCTTTTCGGGCTTGATCGCTGAAGTTCCATAGTGACTTCTTAGTACGAATTCAAGGTTGACATTCACCGCACTGCTCGACTGGCACAACTGGATGCTTGTACTTCTGTACTTCAGAAGATTCGAACCTGTTCGTTACTTATTTCATTCGCAACTTCGGGAGTGGTCATAGTAGTTGCTGTTGCTAGCAGAAATATTAGAACAGAGGTTTTCTCTTTGCCAGTATTACAATGCCACTAGTAGATGGTCGATAGCAGTTGTCTTGACATTTTCCTAGATTGTGTTGTAGGTAGGCGTATATATAGCGCTTTTTCCTATCATCGGCTGGAGTTATTTTTTCCGATGCCTTTACATTCAAGACAGTTGGAGTAAGTTTTATAAGTAATCGAGAGTAGACAGATCAAAGAACCTCAGCAATGTAGTTACTAATAGTCAGTGATAACTATTTTTAAAGATTGCAACTTCTGTATATCAGGAGGGTAGTGGTTGCTTTACAGCTGCTCTTAGGGGCGGTGGAAAATGCTTTAAATTTAGTGCTTTAAAGAACACCGTGGAGTTGGGCATTAAACGCAGGTATTACCGATAATCTTACATGCATTTGCCCGTGAATCTACTGCTTGATGTTGATTCAAAATTGGAGAATTCTAAAATAAATTTGTATTATTCAATTTGTAGTATTCAATAGGCTGGTGTTACCAATTGAAGAGATTTACTTCAGCATTACAAAGAAATTATTCTGTGAATATGTGCTAAGATATTGTCAGTATATATAATAGTCGCAAAAGAAACTAATAAAAATATTTTGCTATCATCTGTTGTTAACAACATTGAGGGAAAATGTGGAAAATATGTGGGAGACGAATCATAATATCATAAAAGTAGAAATCAAAAATTCTAAAATGTTAATCCCTTCAAATATTTTTTTATTCTTTAATATTTTTTATACTCAAGACCACAGTCAATAATACAGATAATGTTCTTTAATGAGGAGGTTCATAACAAAATGCAACAATACCATTTTTAAAAATTTCGTTTTTTATGGAATACTATTTTATTTATTAAAATACGAGTATATATATGGCTATTGCAAAAAAGTCTTGACAATTATCAATAATTACATTTTTATTCAATAACAAATACAGGGTCTTGCAACAGGGACTTTCGAACTTGATAGTAGACAACGGCCATCTTGTTGAAGCTACGTCTGGAAAATTAGTATTCAGCCTGTTTTTCCGAATCACCATGGACGGTTATATCATTCAACAACTCGTGGAATTAATAAAATAGTTTCATGAAAATGGATATGTTTATATAATAAATTGTTGTTAAGTTTCCTATAAAATTTGTAAAATTCAAAACCAAATAAGGTGAAAGTACCATATTCTTCAAATGAACAAAAGAGACAATTCAAAGCCTAGTTCATGTTAGAAATGACCTTAAATGACCCCTAACAAAAACTAACTAACTAGAAAACTATTATACAAGAACAAGCATTAAAAACAATAAATACATCCTACTGCCTTTAACGAATATTATTTGTTTATTAAAAAAATTGGTAGACTGGAATTGTTGCGTTTTGTTATGAGTCTCCTCAAATATCACTTCGATAGTGTACGTTCGTTGCCCCGTATCGTTTTCAATTTCAATTCTTCTCCACAAGGCAAACATTTAAATACGAAAACACGGCCGGTAAAAACACAATTTCCTTGTGGTCAAAAATATTTTTCATAAAAAAAAAGTAAATAAAATTTATTTTGTGACTGCAAAATCTAATAAATAAAAATTCTGTGAAAATTATAAATTTTATTTAATATTTTAATTTTGTTAAAAGTGTAAAAAAAAAAATTGTGGTAATATGTCATATGTGAACATATGAAATATGGTGGTTATATGCAGGTTGAATTTAATACAAAAATGTCAAAAAATATAGAATTTCACATGTACAAAATTTATTTTGGTGTAAATAATATTTATTATAAGGGTATGTAATAAATTTTCAAAACCTTATGCGATATATTTTCGTCATATTTATTTATGTATACATATAAACAAGTACTTACATACAATTTTTGTGGAAATATTCATTAATGTCAATGATTTATAACATTTTTTTACTGGGTGATCATGTGAGAGGAGTAACAATTTTCATTATTTTGCTTAAAATTAAATTAAATTTTGTTAAAAATTTTAGATTGGCATCGAAGCAAAGTTTATTTGTTATTAAAAAATATTGCATTTTTGTGGCAAATCTAATAATAAAAAAGAATTATTTCTTCAATGTTATTAATTAAAAATATAAAAAAAAATCGTCATACCAAGTCAAATAAGAAGTCAATAAAAAATAAATAATTTCTTTTGTCTGCCTCCGATTTCAAAAGTAATTTTTCCCATTCCTCTATCTTGCTATCGCCAAACAAAAATTTCAGGATATGCTCTCTAAGAGTTCCAAGCTTGAGAAAAATGGGGGATACATTCCCTCTAATTTTTCCCACTCGCGACACTTGACCCTCCCCTAATATTTGAAAAAAAAACCGTAGATATTGAACTTTCAGATTGTAAAAGTGTAATGACTTGGTAGTTGTAGAAGAAATTGTGGCCCATGTAGACCAATGCTTTTTTCTTACAATAAAAAACCTATTTATGAGAATTTACAATTTTTTGTATTGCAATTCGAGTTACGTTTCCCTTTTTTATATTGGACCAGCACTCAGGAGATGACCTTTACACATGCGATGCATTATGCTGGAACTAGATGGAAGGTATAGTTGGAGAAATGACAGGAGGTAAAGCTTCACTATCTTACAACTCTGCTTTTGCACGTTATTTGTTTTTATAGCAGTGTTGTAACGTCTATGATATCAAGGAGACGTATTAAATTCTTAAGCTCCGTTTTTAGTAGCAATTTTTAGTATTTATTTTACTTTGCCGGTGCTACACAATACCGACAAAGGAGGCCGATCTGATGTGCCTGTGGATTGGATAGTAACGGATTCTGGGTACTGTTCAGTGACCAGTGACTATGCCTTCGCCACCGAAACCATCCGACAGCAACTGACACAAGGCCACATTAATGCATATTGGAAAAATGGGGTCGAACCCAGGACTCTTTTAGGTTTTTTAGTCAACGTGTAGACTACTTCAGCCATCGCCTTTGAATGTTTTGCAAACATTTTTTACATAAAATATTCGAAAATCACGATATCAACACAGCTTTTGATTTGGAAATCATTAAGGAAATCGTCCGATTGTCAAACAAAAATTTCTGAAATTAAATGTTTTGCTAAAAGCGGAATTTTTGGGCAATGTTTTTACCATGATCTTGTTACTTTGAAAAGCTTTTTAAAGTTATTTTCTGTAAATACTGTTAAGGTAAGACTCCAAAAAGAGTACTTATGTTTCATGAAACAAAGTTCACACATCCATATGCATTTTATTGAGTATATGGTCACTAGAATTTCCGGCTGAAAAATTTTTCTAACAAACAATTTTTTAAAATTGTTGCATGATATAATAGGGCCATAACAATTTTCAATATATTCTTAAATAACTTTCTTTAAGTTTTAATTGTATAAAATAGAACTGACTTTGTGTCAAGCTCATTACTGGAACGCCAACGTGCAAACGACTTTATATAAAAGAACCCGTCTAAAACGGTGGCAGTCTTTGATGATGTAGAGGTGCTTTTCTAAGTCTGGCGTTGGTACAATTTTCTGATTATGATATTTATGCAGAATTGTGATCTAAAACATTTCTCCCGAAGTGTGAAATTGTGGTTTGATAACAACCTATCATCTGCTATGGAGTGCCCATCTCCTGATTTCAATCCCAAAGATTTTTCAAACCTACAAGTTTTTTGACTCGCTTTTTGCTTTAACATTTTTATTTTTTTTTCAATTAATTTTTCAATTTTGCCAATTTATTTAATTTTCATACTTACTTACCAATAGTTTTTATTTTTTACTATTTTGTATCATTCAGCTCTTTCACGCTTTTTTGGGACTTTATTTCCCA
Source organism: Dexiosoma caninum (assembly GCA_963924685.1). Lineage (NCBI taxonomy): Eukaryota > Metazoa > Arthropoda > Insecta > Diptera > Tachinidae > Dexiosoma > Dexiosoma caninum. The sequence continues at coordinate 93,819,964 of OZ004725.1, forward strand.
TCGTAGAGCGTGATTGAATTATTTTATTATTATTTTTATTTTCTTTGCAACCAGTAGTAGTTTTTTTTTAAGAAACTTGATACATATTTGAGGAATTTATTAAACGGAAGACCATATCGTTGACTTAATAGAAAAAAGGCGTAATGCCATTTAATATTACAAATGTGATTTCCGAATAAATTTTAATAAATCATTTCTATATTAAGAAAAAGAAACACACCTTTAATGTGTGATAAATACAAAATAATGTATAAAATTAACAAACGTTCGATCAAGTTTCTGTCTTACAAGCTTTTGTAAACATATCGGTCTACGAGTATATTACAGATCACACGTAGAACATTAAATCACACCAGAGGCACAACAATGTGCAACTAACAATTAGCTTTAATATAAAAAAAAACGTTTACAATACAAATAACCCAGTCATTAAAAGTTAACATTCGTTTGGTATTCATGATAACATAGTTTGAAAAGGTACCCTGTAATAATATTTTAACTTGAGGTCATACATTCCGCATGTTGATTTTTATAGTTTCTATCAAATATTTTGCAATTTTATATTCAAATATTTATAGTTCGGTATAGCAACAAAACAGTAATAACAAGAGAAAACTTGAAATTACTATTTAGGTCATTGGTTGCAATATATAATGCAATTTGTTGTACAAAGATGAAGTATGTATGTATATAAAAATACAGAATGCACATTTTTATTGTACTGTTTTCACTGCTTAAAATAATATTTTGTATTGCCAAAAAATTGTGTAGAATGGAAACCAGTGATTTATAATAAAAAATAATTTTGCAACCCCATCCCCATTAAAATACTGCCAAAATTTTTTTTTTATTTTTGTAACGCTTGATATTTGTCTCAAGTACAATTAGATAGTTCTGAACTACTTACATAACAAACCTTTTATTACTAATATATCAAAGGCAATATGGAATTATTTAGAGTTAATTAAGTCTAATTTCATCTATTATCAGATTCTCAAAAAAATTATTAAATCATCACAATAATGTGAAAATTACTTTTGATTAAAATAAAGGAAAAATAACAATTAACCTCCAACACTAGTTGCATAGAACACGTACAAACATATTTTCTACTGTACTGCACATGTCATCAGTACTCCTTGTGTCAACAGAGAGGTAGTTGTAAAGTCATTAATATCATCTATTTCACCCGACAGAGTTTAGGAAATGAATTCGAGAAATACTTGTTATTATACACATACTATATTAATAAAGGCTCAAAGCTATCTCCTTTTTTTCCGTATAGGTCGGAATACACATATTCGCAAAGGATTAAAGCTCTATTTTTAATATATTTTCCAACTTTTAAATGTCTTTCTTTATTAAAATGTTTGGTTAATTAGACCTCCACCGGAAGACAATGACTTTCTATTAGTCTATTAAATTCTAAATCATATTATTCTGAAGGCAACTCTTTATACTCTATTTTATAATAAAAGATTTATTACAATTTGAAATGTTATTCACATTAAAATAATTTAACGGCCAGTTCACCGAGGTCGTAGGATATTGTTCGTTCTCTTATTATATGCAATACAAACAGGCCCTAGGTGTTTACTTGGACTTAAGCCTGCACAAAACCAAAAACTCCTGGATTCGACTTCAGTTTCAGATTAAATTATTATATATAAATATCTCGCATTTTTTCCGGTATGCATTAGTGTGGCTTTGTGTGTCAGTTGGTGTCGGAATGTTTCAGTGGCGAAGCCATAGTCACTGGTCACTGAACAGTACCGTCTTCAGTTGATAGCAATCCATAGGTACATCAGGCCGCCCTCCTTCGTCAGTATTGTGTAGCACAATTAATAAAAATGGCTACTAAAACAACGCTTAAAATTTTAATAAGTCTCCTTGACATCAGAGGCGCTGCAACAGGCTATAAACAAAAAAAAGCGCATAAGCAGAGTTGTATGATGGTGATACTTCACTATCTGTCATCTCTCTCACTATCCCTTTCCTCTAGTTCCAGCACAATTTATCGCATGTACAGGGGTCATCGCCTGAGTGCTGGTCCAAGTAAAAAAAACTGCTCTTTCTTATCGATACTACTGTAATGGTGATTTCCTTTCTGAAGGAAAATGTTCCCCTTTCGATGGCTAACACTTGCTACAGTTTGCCGACACCTTTAAAAAGTGATAAATTTGTTACTATCACAATGGTACAATAGAGAAAATATGCGAAATAATTATTATTTATTTTAAAGTCTCAACGTAGACTGGGGAGGATTATTATGAAGGTTATAATGTACAATTTAATATCCTCCATGGATAAGAAATGTGCGTGCGTCATGCAGAGTAAAAGATTCGCAACAAAATATTAAATTTCTACTTTCCGTAGTTGTTTAGTTTTATCTGTTTTATTCTCTGATCTCAGTATTTTATTTTAACTTATTTTCTTTAGGGTAATGAAATCAAAATTTTTTTGTTATAAATAATAAGTAAATAGAAAATAATAATTAATAGAAAATATATACGAAAAATTAAGTTTAAGTGAAAACTCGTGATCTGAAAAAATTTCATTGAAGTGGTGTTTTAGATATGGCCGATACTTTAAATCGTGAGGAGTGGGACAAAAGTAATCACCCGATGTTCTTTTGCAGTAATTTTTTTTTTAATGAAAAACTTGGCTCTGCTTGTACGGTCAGCCACTTGGCCAATAGCACAAGCAGAACCAAAGTTTATAATTTAAAAAAAAAAATTACAGCCTAAGAACTACGGGTGATAACTTTTACCCCGCGTGATTAGGTTTACCACACCCTTTATTATAACATGCATTTATTTTCACGGAATTGCACTAAATAATTAATTGTGAAAAATTTGCAATTCTCACTTCATAAAGTTATGAATGGATTCCAAATGAATACATTTTGATTTTCGTATTTTACTTTTTTGTTATATTTTTTTTCACGCCAGCAAACTGTCTAAAATATGAAGTGTTTGTCAAATTTTAACAGTACTGACTGATATAATAATTAAAATATCTTGAATATTTCCAACTGCCAAGAAACACTAAAAAGTAAAAACTATTTAAATTCTTTTAGAAATAATTCAAAAGCAAAACAATACTGAATCTTAAGGAACAATTTAAAATACCTCAAATAGTTTAACTTGCTTTATAGTCGTAGCTTTATAGCACAGGTAACAAAACTACCTGCATTTCAAAAGTTTTAACGGTGTTTCTTTCATTCACACAACCATACGTACACATAGTATGCCATAATCTCAGTGTGGTAAGTAGTTTCGCAAACGATATAAAATATTGCATAATTATGGAGTATATATAGGGTGTCCCGAAATTAATAAAAACGAAAAATAAAAATTATTATATTTCAGTGAAATTCTCAAAAAAAAAAAGACTAAAGAATTAAATACCGCTTTTTTTCATATATTTTTCAAAAGTTGTATTAACTTCTGTGCTATCAAAATAATGTGAATGCCAATTATTGGAAGAAGAATATGACAACAAACATATTACAAAAATATATCCAAAATATAAAATATAAATGGAAATTAAAGTAAACAAAGAAGAAAGAAATAACTGAATTTATCTATTTGTGTATATATGTAAAATATATGGCTGGAACATGCACTGGTATTCGAAAACGAAATAAACAAAAAGTTTACTGAATTTATGTAGAATTGACACGTTACACATTGTGTGTGAATTCGACAAATGTATCCATGAAAGCCTCACAGTCGTTATTGCAACAGTGGAAATTTTGTTTCTTATTTCATTAAAATCTCTTGTTAATTTTGGGACACTCTTTATATATATATAGGTACTATACGCCTTGCATACATATACATATAAACATAATAAAGTTAAAAATGTATAAATATAATGTTGTACATTTATTGAAGAGTATGCGCGAATGAAAATGTTAAATTTTTTTGATAGAAAGTGGAGGCCTAATAAAGTTGCTGATTCAATTTCATTTTTTGTGCATTTAAAATTTTAATACATATTGACATGAACTGCAAAAATTATGTCAAGAAGTAATTTGAAAAGTTGAAACTTTTAGCGATAGTTTTGTATAAAATCTAATACTTTATTTTTAACTGAATTGTTACAAATTTATTTTTAAATGAAGATGTCTAATTTTACAGTACAATTTTAATAGATTATGATCGCTATAGTGGCAGCTCTTCAGAATTCTAGATCATTAAAAAACTTCGTGCTGAATGTACTTGAAATGATGATGATAGAGTCTTATCTTAAAACCAAAATTTTAAGCAAAGAAAATTTTGTTTGCCATATGTGCGCGGACAAATTAAAAAAGAACAGAAACTTTTTAATACAGTCGACTCTCTATAAATTGAAACTCCAAGAGACAAAATAATAAGTTCAAATTATTGAGATTTGAAATTAACAAGAATTCAATTGAAATCAAACAATTTAATGCAAAAGATATGCGGACAGTTAATAATAAAAATAAAAATCAATTAATGTCAACGACAATTTTAAGTTATAGATGGTAAAATTAGAAAATTTAAGGACATGTACCTCACTGCAAAAAACCCTTTCATATCAACTCCTTGACATTTGTTTGTAACAAAAAATTGTATAATGCTGCAAACATAAGTCGAATATATAACTTCATCATTAAATTAATTAGAAACCATATATTAAAATGCACTGAATAAACATCTAATAACTTGATTTTGGCACCATACTATTCTAATGATCAATACATGTTAAGTACACTAATATCCGGTTATGTCCCTCCTGAAGCATTCATATACTAATGATAAATCGTATAACATTAATATACTTTCTCATCAAGAATTAAGATTTGATACTACTATTCCTAACTTGGACAGTAAGGAAAGGGATATAATCAGATATTGATGGTACAAGAACTAACAATTCTTTTTCTTTTTTACTTCTATAACCTTTGCTTTTATGAAATGAAATATGAAAGTAATGTTTTTCCATATTTTCATTACATCTAACATATATATGTTATACATAATCATTATTCCATGTTATTATAAAATATAATATATAATTTGAAAATAATTATACGAGTATATGTAATATTATTAAGTACGCTAGAGTGTTCGATTAGGACCAGTGTCTATGATTAGTTTCGATATTAAGCTATTTGTTTATTTTTACTTGAATATGCTAATGAATGTAATAATAAATAAACTACAAAAAAAAAAATTGTAAATTTAGAGCTGCATAAGGAGAGGAAAAATAATGGTAAACAATTTCTCGTATTCTATTAATAAAAAACACATGAAAAGCAAATAATGCACATCTACTGATAACCAAACACAGTGGACAAAACACGAAGAAAGCTGAAGATGAACGAAAACAGTATGGTGTTCCGTTCTGCTTGCGTTTGCCAATGATTTAGTTTATTTCTTAGAATATAACTATCACATGCAATTTGGACTGCCTGTATCTAATCGAATATCAACCTATTAAAAATTTAAAAAGTTTTAACTAATTGCATAAATTGAGGTTCGAAATAAGGTACTACATACATACATATGTTTCTATTAACAATTAAAAAGACTTAAATTTGTGCTTGTTTCAAAAACAGCTACACATTCACATTACGAGTTCAAATTATAGAGTGCAGAAAAGCCAAACTTCAAGTTATAGAACTTCGGCGTAAAATATATCATTTTAATTTATAGGGCATTGCATAACAACTAAAACCAATATTTTATTTACTTTTATTTTATATTTCAAACTTTAAAATAATTCAAATTATAGAACGTAGAAGTGAAAAAATTTATAACTCGTCGGTGATTGGTACTTTGATTCAAATAATTTTAAATTACCGAGGGGACCAATTTGCGTGGATCTTTTCCAATTGATTTAATGTTTTTCAAAAGACCTGGAAAATAATTAAAATTATCGGGGGATTCAAATTAACGAGTTACAAATTATTAAAAGTCGACTGTAGTCAGATATGAATTACACTAAATAGCCACCGACATTTCTCTTATTAATTTCCTTGCAATCAAATTTAGAAATTTTTAAATAGTCGGTTAAATTAAAATTATTTCTTTATATTTTTCATGCACATTGATATCCAACAAGAATATTTTGAAACGTTTTAATGATTTTTTTTTTAAGAAAAAAGATAAAAATTGTAAAAATAATTCTAAATTAAATTAAAATTGCCGTATAATCGCCAAACGTTATAAAGAAAACAGGTAAAAATACAAATATACTTTTCATATAACAATTAAATTTCTTGCTAATTTGTGTTCATATCACTTGATATATGTACATATTACTAAAAAAAAATAAGAAGGCCAGGCATATGACTTGCCGACATACACCAATTTTCAACCATTATATTGTACACAGCAAATATATAATCAAACAGGTTCTATACACCAGGAATGGAAAATGGCTTATTCTGTTTTTGTACCAACCATGAAAACCAAATGTAATTTTTAATCCATGTCGGTACCATTTTTTAATACGTATTGTTACGTTTTACGTTTTTAAAACGTGTATTTGACTTGAATTAGTGATTGCAAATAAAACAACGAATTGTTACGTTGTAGGTTTTTCTTTTATTCTTTTATTTACTATAATTTATTTTAAAAAGCCTTTAATTATTTGTCCTTTTGCTTAGTAATTTCTTCACAATGCTGCTTTAATTCAATAATGTTCACAATCTTTACTTTCAGGCAATTAATTTAAACGTACGCTTCATGTAAAAAAATTTGCTCGTTTTTAAAATTCGATTTTACTTAAAATCGAATCGATTTTCATCACATACCAATTACGGCGTTTGATATGGAACGAATTTTTTTAAATTAATTAAATTTTGTTTGAAACTTCGATTCGAATCGAATGCCGTACTTCGGCAGTTTGAAGAATTTAAAGAAATTTATTTCTTATTTCGATATACATACGACAATAATTATTCTAATAATTATGTTTTGTTAACAAAAAGCTTTTCTTCTATTGAAAAAATGTCAATTTTTTAAATAATTTAGACTTAAATGAGACACAGCCTAGATTTTAATGCGCCTTAACTTCAATGTTTTAAAATCCATGTTTCAACTCCAGTGAAGATAGCATTATTGTTCATTAAATTACATGTTTGCATGTATGTATATTTATAACTACATTTCTACTGGTCTATTAGAAGTTACTATATATATATATATAGATATATACTATATCTAACAATTATTACTGCAGAATGTGTTGTACCCACATATGTATGTCGCATGTCACAATATGCTGTGTTTGCATAATGAACTGTCGACAACCTTTCGTACAAAACTTATATATGTATGTATGTACATAGACAGAAGTGTATATTGTATTTACAATAGTCGTGATATGCTAGTTAGATATTTATTGTTGTTAAGGTTTTCGCATTTTTGTATTCTAAAAATCACGTGCAAATGTCGTTTCGTTGTCGTTCATTTATTGTTAAGTTGGCGGTCACTTAGAGCAGTGGTAGATTAGTTATATGCACGCGATTATATTCCATGTTTGTAATAAAAAGCTGAAATATTTTCATTTATTTTTTTTTCACAAAATTATAATGTAATAATGTACACAGTGCATATTTATGTATGTATGTATGTCAACAATACATATTCGTATGCTGTACGTGCTTTAACACTTTCCTATCAAAATTCAACATGTCTTTGATTTGTGTACTTTTTCTTTCTTTTCGCTGTAATATCGTTAAGTTAACGTGTTTAATTTTTAATTAAAAAAATACTTGGGAATAAATTTATTTTAACACTAAATATAGGTGGCGGTTGAAAATTCCAAACGAAATTATTGTGAGTTTCTGAAAGTTTTACGTGATATTTACCTTGAGAGATATTCCACGCAACTTGAAAGTCTTTATATATTTCTAGGAGATAAGCGGTCTCATAAGAATAATTAACTTATCAAGTTTAAATTTATTATATAGGGGAATTGCTAATAGAATGACATGAATAATATTTCGCTAATATGAAGTATGGAAATATAAATTTTGTTTTTAAAAATCTTCCTAACGAATTATAATCACACTTCACTTAAAATGTAATTATTTCTAAAAATGAAGCGCTTAGTTATTAGAGAATATCATTAATATTAAGTTTTGAATTAATACTTTTACCAGAATTTAAATGTTTTGTGGTTTGCATGTGCATATATATTTTAAAGAAAGAAGAGCAATATTAAATATCGTATTGCTTTTCACTACTTGTATTACACATTATGTTGATATAAAAGATGTGTAATTCACACACGGTAGTCAGGCTACTGTGATTCTTCTCTTTAAAGTGCCTGAAACTGCATTAAATGTGCCTGATAATTATGTATCATATTTACATGTGTTTTATTATTATTTTAATGTTTCGATTATGTTGCAACTATTTCAATCTTATTTATATTTTGCGTATCTTTTAAGTTTAAAATGTTAAAAGTTATTTCAATAATGTTAATCCTTTATGTTATATGAATAAATTGATTAATTTTTGTTTGTGTGTGAACTCTTTGAATCAGTTAAACATTTTGAATCTTTCACATACTTTGCATTATTTTCTAAAACATTGAAACATTAGTTTTTATCAAATAATAATAATATTTTAAATCATTTAAATATGGCAAATTCTTGGGATAATTTTAGTAGACTCATTTGTATTCATGCATTTTAATGCTTTAAATAATTTGAGTTATATTAGTAACTAGCGAACTAAAACCCGGTTGGCATCGCTATTTAAATAAAACAAATTCAATATAAACCATATGTTTATGAATATAGTATATATCGAAAATCTTTTTTTTTTCTGAAATAAATGTTGAACTTCTATGATTATGACGTTATTAGCCACAATATATCATAATCATTTAAAAAGTCGAATTTTTTAAATTTATATTTATATTTATATAGTTCCTTCCAGGTATATAGAGAGATACTGTGAAAATTTCGATGAAATCGGTTTAGAAGTTTAGCAGTCCAGCACATAAATATATATAAGCATGTAATATTTATATATAAGATTTAAATGATTTAATAAATATCATTACCTGTATATTGAAAAGAGCCGTTGAATGAGCCTCAAGTAGCATTGCTAATGGGTTGCTTTGATTAAATACAGAGTACACTAATTTAAATGAGTAAGTAAGAGTAGCGATGTTCTACCACCGTTACTTTATCACCACGTATAAATTAATTTTATATTTTTCTGCTTCTTCGCATACATGTGTGAGATACTAGAAAATATTTTTCTTCTGTCGTTTATGTATGCTATAATTTACTTTATGCGTGGCTATTCAAAAGTGAGACTATGCAAATAAAATTTTTGTTTTCATTTATGTTTTTGTGAACATATTTCATGTAAAACTGTCAATGTGTTAAGTGTTACTGAGTGTTTAAATTATAAGGCTTTGCACAATCGTTAAAACTTTATAAAATAAGACCAGTTTTATACATTTCATTTATGCGCTTTTGCGTATAAATCAATTTATGTGAATTTTAAAGCACAGAAATTTTTCTTTGACTTTTCCTTTTTTACATTATAATTTTTCGTAATTTCTTCATAAATTTTAAATATAACGCTATATAAATTTTTAAATTTCTATGACAATAAAAATAACTAGAAAAAGCAGTTTTAACCTTCCATGAGGCGCGTGGAATTTACTCACGCCGTTAGGCGCCTGGACTACATTGTAGTCTAATTTAATTTATAAAAAAAATATATATATTCTTTTCCGATAAATGTTCATTTATATTGTTTTAAACGCATAAAATATATTTAGACATACGTTTTCTTTACTTTCGTTACAAGAAAATTAAAACAGTTAATTCATGTTCTTTTGAGCCGTTTAACAATAAGTTTTTAAAATGTTTGTAGAATTAAAGTGTTTAATAAAAAAACAATCAAATGCATCATCATAGTAACAGAATATAGTTATAACTAATATAAACTGATAAGTAAGAAAATATATACGGGCATACGAACGAGTAAACAGAGTAAACGCACTTCTTTTCACACGTTAGGTATGGTTGGTCGTAGTTCAATTTGCTTCCAAGCAATCGTTTCAATGTAATCAGATCTCAAAACTTTTTTTCCGGATTCTTAGCTTTATAAACGCAAGTAGCATTGATTGCAGATATATTTAGCAAGTTGTAGAATGCTACAACTTCGATATGTAACAAAAATACTTCTTCCTGTACTGAAATACTTGTGGTAGTGAATAGTGTCTACTGTAAGAAATTTATAAATAATTCTATTTTTGGAATAATATAACTTACATTGATATTCCAACAGACAAACTTTTAAATTCAGTACTCTCTAAAAAATGATACGTAATTAGGCGCGTGGATTACAATTCTAGTCCAATCGTATTTAAGTTCAAATAAACGGCATAAACGTGGGTCTAGCCTCTTAACATAACTAATAAATTAGTAGTTATGTATATTATAGACAGCTACTGAAACGGGAAATGACATCTTCAAGCTAAGTTAAAATTGGCTACTGCTTAAAGATGGGTGGATAACATATGTAATCCACGCGCCTAATGGAGGATTAAAGATCAATTACTCCTAAACAATTTGGCAAAAATAATTTTTTAATTTTCTCTTACCGTTCAAACTTTAAATATTTTGCTTTCTAATCGGCTGACCGATAAATCAAATAAAAAAAAATTTGATGTATATAAAAGTTTTCGTTTGCTTTGAATATTTTTTAAAAGCCAGCTTAAAGATATGCATCCAAGAGAAGACTATACAGTTATGCTTCATCTAATTCAATCTTTTTTTTTTTTGGTGATAGAACTAAACTTTATTCAACAGTAAAACATCCAGGAACTATTAATCCGGCTTGCTGGATGATGAAAAGTATATATTCTTGAAAAATAACAGCTGTACATGCATGAAAATTTTAGAACTGGTAATCACCACTAGCTTTTTCATTTTATGAATATATTTAATAACCAACTTTTTTGACCACCTATTTCGTGATATGAAATAAAATCAAATACATATTCCTAAAAACAATAATGAAATATGTAATGCAATTATTTATAATTTTGAGACTTTCATTTATCATCCTTCTTTTTTTTGGCTGTTTTTTTTTTACCAGAAATTTGTTGTTACACACGAAATTCATGTATATTTATTATTAATGAATTATTAAAAAGAGAGCACAAAAACACACTTTCCCTTACAACCAAATGAACTTCAAATAATTATGAAAGAGCTTTTGTGAGCATAAAGAAGAAAATTAAGTATAATTTTATGCCAAATTTAATACACCTGCTTGACGTAAGCAAACTTATGCTCGTATTTATTATTAGGGTAAAATTTCATTTACGAATGTGATTTAATGAAAAACCATGACAAAAAAATTATTCAAATTAAAGAATGAAGAAGATAAAGTCATGATTGTGGTGGTAATAAAAAGGAGTGTACGTGAAGTTAGTGGTTGAGTATTCAAATTACATGGTGTTGACTTTTGAAATTATTTCATATTTAACCTAAATAATCGAGGGACATGCCATAGTGTGAGGCAAAATACATTCATTAATTATATTTATTACAGTATAATTTATAAATGTAGGAAGGCTTCATCATATTTATGTAAAATTTAACTTTTGGACTTTGTAAAATAAATGGTGTAAAAATTACCGGTTTATGGCTTACTTTTGTGGAAACTGCGTTTTGATAATTTTTGCAAAATATCAGTGCGTTTCAATGACTTGGAGATTTGGAAATTTTTTTTTATATTTTGTAATATTAAATTAAAATTTAATTTTTAAATTAGAAAAATTTTCCCGAATTTAATATTACAATGATACTAGTTGTAACAATTCTTTATTTAATTTTATTTTGTACATATGTAATCATATATGTATGCATACGAGTATAAAAACAACATGCATGTAAGTGGGTTTGTGCTTTAGGGGCAGCTAAACGGTTGAACCGATTTTCTTGAAATTTTCACATTATGTCTTTGTATATCTGGAAGGAACTAAACGCTATATAAATTTCACAAATTCCAAATCTTCGTTGCCATGCCCATAGAACATAAAAAATTTATTTTTGTATATATTGAGCACTGTAGAGGAGGAAGTTTCTGTATTTGGTCTGAATGACTTGATAGTATTTTTTTTTTGCTCCGGGCATTTTCTTTAAAGCTACAGGGCTAAAATTCGGTATACGGGACAGTAAATAATAGGAAAATATGAAAACTTCCAATTTTTATAATGGGGACTAGGCTAATCCTTTTCTGCATGCGACACTACCATTTGATGTACTTGTGCGCACTCTTCATAGAGCCAGTGAGCTGAAATTGGGTAGACACTAGTATGTAGGAACGGTACACTGCACTGCATTAAATTGCAATGAAAGGAATGGAAAAAGGAATATTGAAATTAATTTTCTAATTACCGAAAGAAACTGAAATGTGTGATATAATAAGTAAGTGAATAGCAAACTACTAGTTTTTCTAACATGCAAATGGCGCAATTTAGGAAGTATTGAAAAATATTCGAAACTTAATATTTAATCAAATGGAAAAATATTATGCGAAGAAAATTGGAAATTGTAGTATCATGGATATATGAAGTCTTATTATTTGTATAATTATTACTTTTTGGCGTACTTATTATTCTAGCTAAGAAACCAGATGTTACAAATTTTTAGCGCGTTGTATTTGCAGAGACGGAATATACCATCAAATTACTAAGGCTTTACACATTTGCAACTTCAAAATTCAGCATCTTCGGTTCTATTGTAGCCAAAGAATCTACTTTTGATTTGTTTTCAAAATCTTAGTGTGCACTAAATACTATTGTTACCACAAAAAGTTTTTGAGAAATATTTTGAAGGAGTGGAAAAAATGAGAAGAAATGTATCCCCAGATTTCTTTCAAACCAAGAAGTCTTACAGAGCACACCATGAAATTTTTGTATTAACAGCAATGGTATCAATGGGAAAGGATTATGTTTTTGGTAATAAAGGAATAAAAAGCATAATAGTTCCATATATAATGTGTTCTTAATGTTTTATTAATCGGTTTAATGTCACCTTCAACCAAATTCTTGAAAAACCTAAGAAATCTCAATTATGTGCTACTGGTTTTTTTATAAACATGTGGGATTTGCAAAATTATACTCGTAATAAAGAAACAAAATAGATACCTACGTAACTCTGTAGAACAACATAATCATCAGAGTATACAGCTGTGTCACAGAAACCAAATTCGGTCGAAAGTAAAAAATGAAAAGCTTTTGCGTTCTCCGGCCAAAATTTTTCGGTTTTAAACTCATTTTAAAATAGTAAGTAAGTAAAAAAATATTTCAAAAAAATTCAAAGAATGCTCGTGTTTCTTAATTACTGTCTTAAAAAATATGTAAAACCAGCAATGTTTTCAATATCAGCAAGAAAAAAGTAAAAATAAAAAAGCACTGCATATATTTTCAATCAGAACTGCAACTATTGAACCACAAAGTATTAATATTCAATAATTTTTTAAAAATAAATTTCACGCAAATTTTTTAATTTATTTTCAAAATACACGCAATTATTTTCATATTTTCTCCGTTTTGTTTACTTTTCAGTTGTTTATAAAGCAGCTATTCAATAGAGACGTCATTTTTGGTAATGAAAAATAATGCTTTAATTTTTTTCGTATTTATGAAGCTGAAGACCCAAAACAAAAACATGTGTAAATTTTCTGTGACACCTGATAATATCCAGTTTGCTGTAATAATATCCCCATTCCCAAAATGTTCTACTTGTGATTAAAAAATTACTTATTATTCCAAATGTTATGCAGCAAATGAATATTGTGTAGCTGAATAAATAACTGAAATATTGAGAAAGATTTTTTCTTTGTTCATAATCTTGTGTAAGAGGGTATATCTGTTCAATGAACACTTTTCCTAAAATGTCTAGTTTTATTTTCTCAATGGCTTACGGTAGACTGACCTCCAATTATTCTATTTAGTATTTTCATATCACTAAAGAACGATTTTATATTATAGAACACAAGTGTAAAATTTTCAATTTAAAAGCAATGCAGAAAGTTCTGTGAACTGAAGTGTTGCCACGTGAGCTATACATTCCGTAAATCACCCCACACCAAAAAAAAATGTTTACACAAAATTTACAACAGCAATTAAGAAGAAGATAACAAAACTACACAGCGTGCCGACATACTATTCAATAGGCCATGGCCATGGACCAAAGTACACTAAACTTGAAACTTCTACTTTCACAAAATGAGGGTCAAATCATATTTATAGACTATTCGGATACTGCTGTGAGAACTAGGACGAAATCGTGCTCTTGCTTATAACTTCATACTTCGATGTTGCTGGCGTTATTGCAATTGCGGTGGGCAGATAGCAACTTGAAGACTTGGCTGGCGATCTCGTTAACTGTCTGAAATTATTCGGGGAAACATATGATTACGGAGAGTGGCGTTATTGACTAGCTACAGTTCCAATATTTCCTTTATAATAAATCTTTTTTAAGAGATTTCGTTTCTACAAAAAAGAATATGAATATAATATATTATATTGGTAATGAAAAATAACAGAACATTTGACAAGAAAATAATTGCGAAATGCTAAATGGAAAATATAAAAGTATGGTAAATTTGGTAGGAAAGGCAAATTAATTAGACCTGCTTACATTGGCTTTCTTATCCTTAATTTTCTTTTTTGTTCTGTTTTTTTTTTATCCAAGAATTTTTGTAATTTCAGAAATGACTATAGAGAATTTGAATAAAAATCACCGCAAAGTTTTCCTCGAGATTAATTTTAACACTTTTATTTATTCTTTAAAAACAAATGTAAATTGACTTGATAAAATAGTTTCCGTATTAGATTTCTTTTAAAAGAAAACTTTCTAACATACCTGTGTATTCTGTATTTAGGATTCAGCATTTAAATTACATGTCTCTTTTTAATATTTTATTGATTTTATTTTTGCCTATCTCTCATGTTACTATCCTGTTTCGTTTAATCTAAAACCTTTTTTGATTGGCATAGGAAAAATAAACAAAAATAGAAAGGAATTTTTGATCAATATAATAGCACGAGATGGGAAAGCATACGTTTGGCCAGGGATAATGAGGATGTTTATAGAAATGCCAAAGTCAAAAGGGTTAACCATCGAATAATTTAAGTTTGTTTGTAACTTTTCTCCTTCATTATTGCTTATACACTTTACTTGCTACTCATGTTATTTAAAAAGAAAAAATCTTGTAAAGGATTATTTTTCACAAAAATTCATTTGATTTACTTAAGCCTTTCATTTTGTAGCTTTTTTCCTATGAATTTAGCATGAAGTTGTTCGAAACAAAAGTTTTCAATTTATGATGGGTTTCATTATGATTATTTATTTTTTGTTTCTATTTTACGTTACGGAAATAAAAGTTTGTATAAATTTAAAATTTTTCTTTTTGTGGGAGTGGAGTTTTATGTTCTCTTGATCCAGACGAAATTAGTTTAAGGGTTGAACTGAAAGTGATAAAAAATTATTGAATTACAAACAAAACTTTTCATTATTTATGGACAGCTAAACAAATAAAAATTTTAGTTTTTTGACAATTTAAAATTTGTTGTTCTAAAGTCATGTTAGAATCAGTATCTAAGATTATTAAAAATGCTTTCGAAAAATTGTGTAATTTAAAATGTCTAATAGACTACAATTTTTAAAATAAATGTCAACGTTCTTAAATAATATAATGACTACTAATCAGCTTAACCAATAACAACTTTACATTAAAAATTAAACGTTTGTTAACTATTTGTTGTATCGCTACTATAATGGAATGTGTTGTTCTCGAAACGCGCTCATTAATACGCACAACGCGTTCACGATTGGCAACGCATCCATTTGTGGTTAACTTGGCAGCATATCGCACTACGCATTACAGAGAAAAATTATTTTCCGAACAGTACCTATGATTGAATAGATAGAGAAAATATTTAATGCATGTGTTCTATTGCAACTGAACTGGGTCAACTTAGCTGATGATTTTAACCCTGGGTAAATAATCTTATTCTGACTTGCGGTAAAGATAATCACGCGTTAAATTGACACATGATTTTATTTATTTATATCAAATAAAGCAAGTACATTTTACATGTATAAATGAAATAGAAACACCAGAATTAAAGATATGTATATTATGAAAGAAAGAAAAAAACAACAAAACTTTATTCTAACTTAGGAATCCCATTTCTATGGAAACTTAAGTGATCATCATGCGTAATTTATACTCCCTCAGTAATTATATTCAGTCTACTCAATGAGCCAGATGTAGAGCGTCATATTCATGATAATTGGCAGAAATATTCGATCTTTGGAAGCGTATGCGTAAATTTTACGCAGATTATTTTGCTCGGGTTAACATAGCGCTGTCATTAGTATATTCACATTTTACATAATCATTTAAATGAGAGCTTAGAACCCTTGAATGGTCCATGATTTGGTTACGTTTTAGAATTTAAACAAACATCTCGTCATGAATACTACGCAAAGAACAAAAATTAATTTACATACCAATTCATAGTGAACGTATTCATTTCCTTTTTGCTGGTTTACTTCTTAAAGATTATTGAATTGCCCGTGGCTACACCCTACGTGATCCATCCATGAGCTCCAATTTTCGCGTACTTTTTCCATTATTTCGGGCAGTATGTCACCAATGGCAGTACCTATATTGTTATACATGGATTCTAGCTGTACACGAGAGCCTTCACGTATCCTCACAAAAATATTGTAGTGGTCTCAAATTTCATGATTTTGGCGTTCAATGAACCGATCTAAAACGTGCGATTAATTCCCCACCAATATTACCTGTCAATACGTTCATTGTATTGCATGTTGCGCCTTTTTTTTAAACCACATATCAATTAAGTCAAACTCTTCCCTTTTGGGCCAAACAAATGACGGCCCATTTGATGACATTGGCGACGTATTAACATATCGCAATCTTTATTGATAGTAAGCACTGGTTTAGGAAAAAGAAGGAAAGTTTAAGTTTCTTTGGCAGTAAGTTATTACAATAATTTTTCTGACAATTGTCTTATTATTTTTCCACATAAAAATTAAAACAAAAGGCAAGCCAGAAGCAGTACAAGCTGCACAAAATTACTAAGTCTCTTGGGTGTCAGTAATACATTTTACAATCATATAATTGAACAATAAGTATGACATTATACGACTGATGTCAACTAATGCAGACAATGCTTTTAAATTACAAACATTAAGGAATCACTAAATGCACAAAAAGAAGGATAACCAATGTCAGTAGCAATACAATGGCACTTAAGTACTTAGACGTATGCGAAAAGTAGAAGAAACTAGAACAATTGTTTAAATAGGACATTGAAGAGGTTTGCACGAAATTCCTAACATGAAAGTTTCCCAACAAACATGCCACTGTGGATGCAAATTGTGATTTGTTAAATATTCATACTGCATTTGTATCAATTTGCTTTGGATAGCCTTTTTACCAACATCAAAAATTATTAATTCAACAACATGAGATGAAACTGGCAACAAAGTAATTGAGAGGTTTTAATTTTTAATATACATTTTTTTCTGCGAGACACAAGCTGTGTATTTTGCTTTATTTTTTATATAGGACTTTAATGAAAATAAAGCTACATACTATTATCTTGATATCGAAAGGCCCTCAAATCTTTTGAAAAATTGAGTTTTAGCTCATTCCTCTTAATAATCATAAAATAAAGCATTTATAAAAACATTGGGGTATTCCCATTGAAAATTTCTTAGAGAATCCGATTTTAAAAAAAAATACTTACAACTACAAAACTTAAATTTTTATGAACTTTTTTACTTTTCCTCTAATTAATTGATAGTAACGATAAACATTTATTTAAGATACCATTATGCAATTGCTCAATTGACAAGTTCAGTGTTATGGTTTATTAAAAAAATAACGAAATTCGTTTATGTGCTTGTAAACAGGCAAAAACATACAATTTGAAGTTTGTTATTTTATGGAATTTTTTTCATTTTTGTTTTCATTTATATTTTCTTCTTTAAAAAACATTTGACATTAATTTCAATTTTATTCCATTAAATTAAACCACGTATGGAAATTTTAATTTCTTGCTCATTAATTTTTAAGTTTTCCACGAATTTTTCATTCAAAGAGTGAGAAAACTGAATTGAAATAAATTAAATATATATTTATGATTGAGACCTGGCCTCAATAAAACTATTTGAAAAACATATAGAATTAAATTCTATAATCAGAACATACCCAGGCAAAAATTTCCAACCGTAAAAAATACACCTACGTACATTGGAAATTAAATAAAAGCTTAAAAAAATAATGAACAACAAAATTTCTGATTTATTTTAATTTGTAGTATTTGCTACTGGTTGTAGTATTAATTCCAGTATCTTTCTTAAATTTTTAAACATTGTGTTCACTGGGTCGTTGGTGTTTAGAAGCGCATGTGTTGGATTACGTAACGAGTATATTTCAGTATTTCTTACCTAAACACTTAGAGAGTATCTATAAGATAACTAGTACCCCGGGTTATTTTAGACATACATACATACACAAATATATTTTATGATAAACTCAACAAAAAAAACATGTGCTAAGGCACATATCACTTCGAAAATTTTACTTTTTTTCTATAATTTCTTTCCCCGTCCTTTCTTTATTTGTTTTTATGTTTATATATGCAATAAATTTGAAAGCAGAAAAAAATGTGTCAAAGTGCTCAAATTATTTTTTTTTTTTGGTTTCATCTTCACTTGCAAAGCAACAAAAGAATTATCTAAAGCAAACCGAAGAGGATACGAAGGTTGGCACAACTTAAGGATGTAGGAAATTGCAATGTAGTGGGTTCGTTGTACAGGGTGTCTGGTTGCAAATTTAAATTTTTTAAATACGATTATTTTAAAAAGTAATAAACGGGAGGGTGGCGCCGTTGGAATTATCGATTGTGCGGATTTGTCAGCCACGATGTTGCAGTGGTCAAGTGCGCATCGCGCGGTCGCTGTGGAGACATTTCTTAAGAGTAGTGATTCTTACGTAATTGATCGTAGACAATTTTGTTCAAAGTTCGGTATTCGGCGAATAAGTGATGGACCAAGTGTAAATTTAATTCGTTCGTGGGTGCAGAGATTCTGAGCAACTGCTTCGGCTATGAATGCTCCACGGCCAAGGCCCAGTCGATCCGAAAATATTGAACTGGTTGAAAGCAGTTTACGTGCAAAGCCGCGACTTTCAATACGGAAAAGAGCAGCCTCAGTGATACTTCCATGAGCGAATATTCAAGAAATTTTAAAAAAGGATCTGAAGGATCTGGATTACATACTTTTTAAGAAATAAAATCCGCAATTGCCATTCTATCTTTCAATGCTTTCAATAAAACTTTGTGTCAATTATTACGTTTTTTATATAAGTTTGCAAATATAAATCTGCTACCAGACACCCTGTATTTAATTGTGTCTTGGTTGTACAAAGAATTTGATTTTTCGACGTGTTGTACTACACCATTGTAATGTTTACTGTTCACTGTTGCACTATCTTTCATGTATTTCATATGCATATTATTGTTGTGACTACCTTGAAGTAATAATGAAAGACATATAATTCGCGGCCGAGACAAAATACGAATATAGTTAATATACAAAATACACTTTAGTTGAGTTCCCAACTGAAGTGTATAATTTTACTCAATTTTACAAATCCATGACGGAACTTTGGAATTGCAGAAAAAATTACCCAATTAAAACCGTATTTAGAAATCGAATTTAGTAATTAAATACAAAAAAAATAAAAGTGATGGTTCTGAAACACCATTTCGTAATAGCATACGCGACAATATTTAATGTCATCTTGAGAATATGGTTACCAAATGATGTTGTATATGAGATCGGACTTAAAACTGCACCGTTTGTGCATTGTATAACTAATTAACTAAGTTGGTATGACGATTGTATCGTGTGTGGCTTCATAAGAATGGAAAATTTCTTGAAAATTTAAAAAAGAAAAACATCTGATGCTTGATAATGTTATGTAATATACCCATTTAAAATACCGTTGATAAGATTCCATCTACATTATTTGTCACGAATTTAATAAGAAAAAATTAGTGATAAAATAGAGTGATAAAATACAACGTGCCATATTTTATTATGGAACTAAAGAATGATTGGGACTTCATTTACTTCTTTAGCTGGGTTATTCGTTTGGTTGCTACACACATCGGTTTACAGGACTGTAGTCCCTATAGGGGTATAGGGACAGAGAAGTTATATTGACTTCGCCGATGTTTTAATGCTCCAATACCGAAGGCAAAGAATGCTATTAGTATATACGTAGCAGAAAAATTGCTGGTCTGATGAGGGATTTAATGGATGATCTTCTATTAACAGAGTCAACACTCTAACTAATCACGAAATGGCCAACTCTCTTCTTGTATGGATTCAACATGCACAAAAATATTTCGATTGTTTGGAAAGATGTACGAATTATGTTGTTCAAAATAAAAATTTTTCATTCTAAAAAAATAAAAATTAAAATCCATTGCGTATACGCCCACGATATTTTCTATTCACTCCGAGTGAAAAATATTGGAAGTCATTTTTTAAGAATTACTTTCGATTTACTTCCGAAATATCAGTAACTGAATATTTTCGACTCCTCAGGAAGTTATTAAGACCAGCAACCAAAAAATTAATATGAAAATGATTTTATTCTATAAAATTCTTTTATGTTGGCTTATTTATATATTTGTACATACAGATGTGTAAAACATTTGACTTTATTATTTATTTAATCGTAAAACAAATGAAGTAACAAAAAATACAATGCAATTGCGTTTCGATAAAATAAATTAAATGTGAATTTGTATAGGATTGGAACTTATCAAAACTTGCTTATTTATGGCAATAAAGCAAAGCGAAAGGCAACTTTTCATATCTCCGTAGGGGCTATAACAATTTTATTCCATTGCTCTGATTAAAAAAGTAAGTTGATTTAGCATCACGAGCATAACTTCGAAATCTTATAATCGGCATCAGAAAAATTCCGCAAACGACAATCTTATGTAAGAAGTAGAAGTAATCCCATTTTGAACTACTTCCGCATCACAAGTTCAGGATCTTTCTGACTTCTTTGGAAGCACATTTTTCACTGGGCTGTTAAGTACTGTCACCATTTTTTGGGTATTTCTATAAAACTTAATATTTATCTGCTAAGCAAAATAATATATTTTCAAAATTTTTTTCCAAATTTTCACGTTTTTCCCTCGACGTTTGTAACATTTTTTGTAATTTTTTTATTCTTTTTAAATTTTTTACTTTTAACTAGACGCTTTTACTCGTATTTATTTCTAAAATGTCAATATGACTGTTAAGGCAAGTGCAAAAAAGTATCTGCAAACAGGCAATTTATGTGGATGCAATGGTGTGCTATTTAATTGTGTTGGTTTGCTAACGCTCCGTGTTCTCAAATTTCGCTGGTTGAGCAAATCAGCCTCATTAGTAAAAAAATTTTTCAGTCCGTTGAACAGAATATTGATTTAAGTGAAATATATCCATGATATAAAAGTGTTGCTGGAAAGTAATACTGATGCTGGTGATTCAGAACATTTTCTCAAAGCGCAATTGCAGTTAGCGGTTTTATCTAAATGTTCAAACAGTAGCCGTTTTTTTAAATATTTAAATATTGCAACTGTTCGAACACCGATTTTTTAAAACTATCGAATAATTGATCACCCCATTACGTACACAAATTTCAGCAAAGAAGCCTGTCAAAGAAAATGGTCGTTGTAACTTAAAAACTAATGTGCCTATTCAAGTTCAGAAAGTTTGGCGAACACTTTCTTCTCTTACAGATTGTTAATAGTCATTTGAATGGTAAACAATAAATGTATTTAAATAAAACATAAATAAAAAATAAAATCCTTGAATGTTACTTCTGTAACAAAAAAAAAATTAAGTTCCAAACCCAAATAAAATTATATGCTGAGTGCAACCACATCCAGTATATTAATCTCTGACCAATTCTTTTATCGCCTTCTGAAATCCAAAAAGTTGCACAAAATTCAAAATCCACTCTTTGCTTTATTATAAATCACCATGTTAAAATGGAAGTGTCACTTAAATTTTATATTCTTCCAATTTAAAAGGAACATTCTCATCATCATTTACAAAATTTTTAAAGCTGCAGACGGAACTTTTTGGCTTACCCCCTTAAATTTTTCCAATGTAACTTTTTGATTTCATACCACGAAATGAATGTGGTTGATGGTCTATGACTTCACAATATCGAATACCAGTTATGTGTAGTACTACAGTTTTTTTTTATAGAAATTTTAATTGCAGAATCTTTTTGAGTTAAAAATACATTTCTTAGAATTTTAAAAATCTTATACTAATTGGGCCATCAATATATGCCGCTGATTAGAGCAAATAAAAAAAAATTTTATTCTGTGGTTAGATACGCGATTATGCGTGTTATTTATTATGGTTAAAAAAACTAGTTTGTTTTTAACATACCTGGATCATCGTCGTCATCCCAGTCTATTTGTCCTGTCGTTGTCTTTAGCTGGACAACAAATAAAAACAGTGCGAATAAAGCCAACCAGTAGCGATAGGCTACCAACAACGTTGCGCGGGGAAATTTTGACAATTTCATAATGTATAATCTATTTTCGTCTTCTTCCTTCGTTTTTCCTGGTTTATAGCACAAATATCCTTTATTGAATACAATACAGTTATTTCGTTGATTCAGTATCGTCCTTTGAAGGAGGGGACTCTATGGTAGTTGTTTAGTTGAACAATTTTAATACAAATGTAAGTGGAAGGTTTTTCTTGAATTTTTCTATTTAACGAATTTATTTATTTATATCCTTTTTATATATTTTTATATATTTAATTTATTATCTCACAGGAAGAGTGAAAAATTTACGTGTATGCATTTGTATACGTATTTATGTAAGTGTGTGTCTGTTTTTCTGATTTTTGTTTTTGTTTTTGTTTTAGAAACAACATGAAATTACTAGCGAACTAGAACAATTTTAATGTTTCCTGCTGGCGGATGTTACAATTTAATTTTTGAAGCGTAACAATTTTCCAAATGCCATTTTTTCTTTTATTAAATTTATTTTTATCGTTTTGCTTTCTATACATATTTTTTTAGGATTTTTTGAGCTGGGGTCTGTTTTGCAACCAAGTATATTGTGTTGTTGGTTGGTTGTTGATATTGCTGTTTTTGCTGTTGCTGTTGCTGTTGCTGTTGTTGATTATTCATGGCAGATAAGAATTTATATTTTTAGCTGTAAATGATGCAACCTGAACCATTGTTTTAAGTATATTTTTTTATATTATTCTTTTCTTTTTCTTCTTTTTGTAAATAAATAGGTTGTTATATTTAAAGGTACGCTCAAACTTAATGGTTTTATTTAAACTGAGTCGTTGGCTTTTTTATGTAGTTTGTGTTTTCTGGTTTCCTTTTCCATATTGTTGTATATATTTTAATTTATATCTTGTGTTGCTGAGCGATTTTTTCTTAATGCTAATTAACTTGTTTTTTTTTCCTTTTTGAATTGCGCTCTTCCTGCAGGCGTTTGCTCATTTGTTCAACGATTGTTATCAACGTTGCTTGTGTTAAGAAAAGGTTGCAATTATTCTGGTCTTGCTGTCAGTTTCAGTTTTCATTTCATTTCTGCTTTCCTAGGTCAGTCAACTGGAGCTGTAAAATATAATAAAAGAAAGGAATAAATACAATTTTTACTTGCTAATTATTTAAGTTTAAATTATCAATTACAAAAAAAAGTTCTTGACAGGCAAACTTTCGTGTTTAAGTTCTGATTAACTTGAAATAACTTAAAATACTACTTCAGTAAACAAAACAATAAAATAAAGCGAGAACAAAGTTTTGGCTTAAAACTTTTAAGTAACTCTTGAAATTTCATTGTAAATGAAATTCATTATTTTAAATATCTCTTCAGAATTTTTAACACTTTTTTAACCACATTTTGCATGCATTTTCACTTTTTCTTTGGCACTTCAATCATGGCCTCATTCCATGAATTCATTTTTGATTCAGGTCTTTTTTGTTGCTCTTAATATTGCGAGTATTTTGTTTTTTGTTTTTCACATTCTACTGAATATTGTGATCGCATTTCAAAAGTTTTTGTTTTAAAATTTTTAGCATTATTCATACGTGTGTGCATATGTACATATGTTAGTATGGAAATGTTATTAAAGGTTTAAGTTTTTCTCTGTCGAAGCATGCACAGGCAAGTCTTTATAGTTGCAAAAAACTGCAATTATGATCATATCACTACGAAAAAGGTAAATTGTGGTTTGTCGATGTTCTAGTAGAAATATGACTCTAAAAATGTTTACAGCGCGAATGTAATTAAATGACTGTTTCTTGAAATGTTTAGAAATTTTTCTTTTTTCTTTATTATTGATTTGCACAAACATGTGTTGGAACAAAATTTTTCTTTTAATTTTTGTTTGTTCGTGAACTTTATTTACAATCTATCAATTACAGATAATCAATAAATTTCATAAAAATAATTAATATTAACAATTATTGCTGAACTCATTTGAGAACACCAATATGTTCATAAATATAATAAAGGATACAAAAATAAAAATTCTATGTACTATATATTTACATATATACAAATAGATAATACAAATTTCTTCACATATATATACATATACAATATCTGCATAGATATAGTAATTTTCGAAATGACAAATCTAGTACGTGATTTCTCTTGAGTCTATGAGTTTCTTTGGTATCATCTAGCAAAGTAATTGCCAATATGTTGCTGTGATTACTAACCCTTTCCTTTCTGCTAAAAATTTTCGAATTTCTTCTTTTACCGTCAAAATTGATAAGTCATCTAAAATGGCTTTCTTTGATATAAACCAAGAAGCATTAATTATGCACTGCAATATTTTAGATTGAAACCTTTGTAATATTTCTATATTGGAGTTACTGGCTGTTCCCAAGAGTTGTATTCCGTACGTCCTAACTGGTTTTACAATCGCTTTATATATTATTATTTTACATTCAAGACTAAGTTTTGATCTTTGTCCCAGTAACCAAAAAAGCTGTTTAATTTTTAAATTCAAATGTTGTTTTTTAGCTTTTATATGATTTTTCCATGTAAGCCTACGATCAATGTGTAGTCCTACATATTTGACCGTTCATTATGTGGAATGTGGCTGTTATTAAGATAAACATTTGGACAATTTCCACGACGTAAAATAAAGGTAACATGTACCGATTTTCCTGTATTAACTTTAACATTCCATTTATTTAACCAACTTCATATTTCATTGAGTTCTTCCTGATGCATTATTGAAGCAGCATTCGGATTTATATTGGCTGCAAGAATTGCACTGTCATCAGCGTATATTGCAACTAAGACATTATTTATAACTGGCATAGCCGATGCAAACATTGTGTCCAAAATGGGACCTAATACGCTACCTTGAAGAACACCAGCTTTAATACGATAAATCGCTGAAAAGTTTCCATTCACGTAATATAAAAGCATCTGTCATCCAGTTATGATTTTAATATGAGATAGAAATGTGTCAATCGTCAAACGCACAGGCTCCTCCATCAAGTGAAGGACGTGACAGAGAAGATAATGAACCACTTTCACCTCTAAAAGTGTCAAACATGTTTAAATTTAAAAGGAGAGGCAGACGTTTTTGGAAAAGCAATTATCTCATTTTTCACCCCGCACGGGGGTTTGGTACAAGTTTTCAAACCTACGGGTGTTTAGCAATCCCGCGGTACCTAGCTAAAAGTTTAGCATTACCTTGGAGTTTGAATATGACAGAAGAGGCGACTGTTCGAAATCTTACTAGAGATTGAGGTGGTTATGCTTGCATTTCCGTGTGACTGTAGAAATACAGTTCAATTCTAATGTAGTACTACAGGGCTAGTGAAGCCCCACAGCTCTAACGCTCAGTAAGGGTTTAATGACTGATGTACTCTTAAGTGATTACTTCGTGTCCACCCCGTGTGTGCTGGTTTGGGAAAGGATTCGTAGTGGCTGTGGTTGCCACCAAAATATATGCTGGGATATAAGTTTTTGGTCTGTTCGGGATATATGTGAGGAAGGCACATATATTCTGGTACGACTTTTACTTAACTAGATGCTGTTGCCATTCAACACCGGTCACAGTCACCGGCATGTGTCTCGAACAAACAGTATTACTGGCTTAAGCGTTCTTGACTCAAATATATTCTGATGTGACAGAGAGTTTGAACAGCTCGAAACGTCCACGCAAATCTTGAAGACATCTCATTTTTCAATAACAGAATATCACACGTAACTTATATCGGATAAAGTCAGCGTTTTAGCAACACCTTCGATTATTTCTCTGGCTTTTTTTCACGAGGATTCAAATCAATGAATAGTGTTTCACGCAAATCTCTACGCTGGCCAGAGAAATAAGACTTTGATAAATAGAGAAACTGAAATTTATATTATCTTAGGACCTATTTTGTTGTCGGGCTACCATTTAAGAGGCTGTATTTATATAAAAGCAATGAAGTAAGAAATATTCTTTCTGGGAGTATAAGATTTGAAGCAATACTTCAAAATTCTACTTAAATGATAATACACTATATACTTCTTCTGACAGATTGTGTAAATTGAAATGTGATGTAAGAGTTCATACCAAATGTTGTATTTACTTACATGTTAGTAATACGATCTTCATCATAATATCTATGCACTTTTGACAAAAGATCATAAGTCGAAATAAAAACTTTTCTTAGTATTTTTATATAAACAATATGGACGACTTAACATATGACTTCCGATCATGTACTCTTATTTTCTTCCACCAACACAGTAAAAGAATTCATAATATGAGCATTCTATGATCTGGAGGAAATAAATGATAAATGGATTTCATAAAAAGGCTAGAACGAGCTAAATCGGCCAAAATCTTCATACACTAGTCTACGGAGGCACCACGATTGCTTATGCTGGCTTTAATTGGTATGATTGTGAGGACAAAGCTTTCGATAATTTTTCTAAAATAAAGCTCCAGCTATAAGATTTTTATACTTTTATGCAACTTAAAGTAAGAAAGGAAAATAATTTGGGGAAACTTATTTTTCAATTAATATTAACGAAATATGTGTAAGTGACAGCTTGGAATACAATCAAGCAGAATTTGCAAAAAAAACAAAATTTTTTAAATCTTATACATCTACATACATATACTTACAATGAAATAAATTAAACAATGAATTTTGATCTCATTTATGTATGCCTGTCACATAAATAAATATTATCGCCGTTAGCATTTGATTTTTATGTCAAAAATTTTATTCAGATAAATTCAATTGAACTTTTTTAACTTAATTTGAACTTGTTCATTTTTGTTCATCAAACTTTGTGATTATTTCGCCTTATAATTGATTCGTATAAGTTTGATGTTGTGTTCTCATACAAGTTGTGTGTAAGGATTTTATGAATTCACTTTCTCCAGCTTTTCTTTTGTTTTTTTCTTTTTGTTAATTGTATTGTAATTTATTACTACAAGCAACATTTAGACTGTTTACATTGTGCTTGCAAGTATGAATGTATATGTGAGGAATTGTTTTTATTTTGGGTTTTTTAATAAATAAGTGCATACAAGTTGTTGTCCTTGGTTGTTATTATGCTGTTGTTTGTACTCCTGTATTTGTGTATCTGCATGTGTATGTGTGTAGGTATGTATGTATCGCATGTTACAAGTATGGTGTGCAAGTTGATTTTAGTTTCGTTTTCCTTTTTGATTTTTTCATTGCTATTGTACAAAGGGGTTTTTTATTTCATTAAATCTGATAATAAAAAAGCATGAACGAGAAAATAAGAGGGAGAGAAACAAACTTCTTTTTAATTTAATGCATTTGGGTTAAATTTTGCTCAATGAAAGTAGGTTAAATTCAGATTTAACAATTGAATAAAATATTTTTTATTTCTTTTTTTTTTTGTATTGTTGTTGTTGGTTGTTGTTTAATACTATGGAATTTATACAACAATAGAAGCTTTCTTTGCGTTTTTATTTTTTTCTCTTAAATTCAAAGTTATTATGTTGATTAAAAAATAAAGCTATATAACAACAACAACAACAACAAAAATCTGTTGTAAGAAAGAAATGGATTTAAGTCAATAAATAATAAAAACCTTAAAAACTAAAAGTTTTCATAGAAAGCCAAATCCAGAGGACGTTCGCTTGTAAAAAAAAACTTAACGTTTTCGTTTAAATTCCCTTCATGCCATAACATTTTCACCAAAGCGTTTAATTTTATTTCATAAATGAACAATTTTAATTAAAATAAATTTTTCTCTTAATTTGAATTTCTTTGAATAAAATTTTAATAAAATGAAGTTACATATACATATGTATTTCATTATGACAATTTCCATCAAAAATTATTCAAATTCTATAAAAAAAATATTTCAAATAAAAAAAATTAATTAATACTTTTTAAATTTATGATTAAAAAAGGCAACTAAATACAGCTTAAAAAATTAATAGGTCTGTTTGACATTGAAACACTCCGTTAATAATCGAAAAAAAAACTTGCAAAAATAGAGTAAAAATAATAAAGCTCTCTTCTGTCTATCCCTTAACGACCTGTCAACGCTGTCACTATTCTTTTCCTATAGAAGGTAGCACATTGTAGCAGAGAAACATTGCCTGATAGTTACTTCTCTTTATAAAAAAAATACAAAAATAAAAAATATACCAACTTATCACTACCTTCTTAACACTTCCACCACCTGTCTATTTTCTATCTACACTATCCTTTTCGCTATCTAGTTCAAGTGCAATAAAAATTTTAAATTAATATTGTACATTTTATATATAAAAATCTCAATTACCATTTTTAGATAAAAATACCAAAACTGTAAAACCGAAGTTTTTTAAATTGATATGTATTTATTGTAACCGGTGGTGCGAGTTTAGCTTTTTGGAGCCGTGTTTTAGATTCTTTTTTAATCTTTTAGCCTCCAAATGTATGTTTTAGCTTCATGGGTATTTTCATTTTTTTTTGTTTTAAACTGCATTGAGAGAAATTAAAAAAATTTGCGAATTAGAACACCATTTTTGAAAAGAATTTTTTTTTAAATTAAAATAGAATAATATGGCTTTTCACTGATAGTTGTCATATTGAAATATTTGTGTTCCACTTTTTTTAACAACCTTTACTATGATTTAGCACTGGACATCTAGAACGGGACATATTTTCCTACAAAGTTTGCAATAAAAATTTTCCTAAGTTTAAATTGTTTAACTATGAAAATTTTTATACTTATTATTTTATAGATTTAGGATCATATATATAAATTTTAGATTTTGGTGTATAATAAATAAATCGTTTGATTTTAAAAGTGAGACATCTACATTTTAAAAAAAATATTTCTCAATCATTTAAATTCCTAAATATTTAACATGTCTTTTCTTTTTGAAGTAAATTATAAATTTTTTTAATACTTATTTTAATTTCAAAGGGAAAAAATTTTAAAAATAATAAAAAATGTCCTGAAGATGTTAACCAGATATATATATATATATATATATATATATATATATATATGTATATGAATATTATGTTATAAAATTGACTCGTATATTTGATATATTTGAGGGTGGCGATGGCACTATGTTTAGTAGTCTGCACGTTGACTACAAAACAAAAAACAGACCTGGGTTCAACCCCAGTTTCAGACTAAAATTATTTTAAAAAAAAAAACATCTGCTGGTACCAGATAAAAAAAAAATATAAATATTTTAAATAAATTTTCAGTTCCCAGACAAATTGTCTGAAAATAAAAATAAAAAAAACACCACAAACTGCAAATACATGTGGAAATGCCCATATATAGATTAATATGTATTTAAAAATATGTAGCTAAATTCTTTTTTTTTTATTTATACCTTTGGAGTACCTTTTGGTATACTAAATTTAAACATGTTTTATGCATTTTTATTAATAGCAAATAAAACATTGAATTATGAATAAAACAAGTTTTAGTCTTTCTTGGCCAATATAAATTTTTCTAATCCGATTTAGACTTTCTTTCTCCAGCTCCTGGCAACACCGATTATAACTGCAAATATTAAAATCAAAATTTATTAAAAAAAAAACTCTAAACATTGCAACATTTAAATAATACGAACATAAAACTGGTCTAAGAAAACCACACGTTCTTTAGTAAGTATTACATGTAAATTGCCTTCCTAATTAAATATTAATTAAACAAAATAATTAAAAATTAGTAACAAAAACTTAAAAGAATTACAGTGCAAATATATACTTTTTTAAATTGAAAAAAACCCGAAGGGATTTTTATACTTCAAACAATTTCAAAAACTTTTTAATTGAATTATTTTTTAATTTAAAACATTAAAATATTGTTAGATTTTTAATTCTAAGTAAGGCCTCGTAAAAAGAACTTAAAAAGGAAAATCCATTTTTGTCCGTTTGGATAAGTCACCGTTCTTCTGGGTTGAAACGGCTAAGGGATGTATTAAAATTTCTATATTTTAAATTTAAACCTTTTATCAAATTGTAGAATATTGTTGTCATAAAATATTAACTGTGGTTGATAAAAAAAAAATTTCTTTCTGCGTAATTTTCATATTTTGTTTAAAGAAATTGCTTTCTATTTTCTGGGGAACAATTGAAAAATATATTTTTTTCGTATTATATTTTGTTTATTGTTTCAGATTAGAAAAAAAAACTACGGAAAGTTGCAATAAAAATTTTTTTGTTTGCCACAAGGAAGCTCTTTATATCCCATTTAATATTAAAGCAACAATGAAACTTAACGTAGAAATACTCATGGCCACAACAAAAAGAAAACAAAATATATATAGAGAGAACAAAAACAAAAAATTATCCCAATACTTGGAAAACAAATTTTCTAAAAACCTGTACACACCCAGCAAGACATTGAGAAATTTCTAAAAAAAATTGAATAAAATTCAGCGAGGTTGACAAGTAATGTCTCTAAAATAGTACGCTATGATATTTTTTATTATTGAAATGATGAGTTGTAATGTTTTCAATAACAATTTATTTATTTTATTGCTTATTTAGAAACTTCTGGTTTGACGCTATGGTTCAGTGTCCTGCTGGGATCTGGATCTGGATAGAACTCTTTAAGGACACCAAGGACACATTGTGAACATCAAACATCATCAATGTAATTTACAATTTTGTCTTTGATTTAGTTTTCTTCTTATTGTAATTATCGTTTACTGTATGGAATGGATTATCAGCCTATTTAAAAAACTTGTAAAATTTTAACTAATTTCCATAACTGGGGTTCATATGTATACATTTTAACAATTAAAAATATCAAACAATAACATCCACTTGCTTAGCAGTATTAAAATATTTGCTGGGTATATTTATTTATAAATACTCGTACAGTAACAGTAAAAACAATACCAAGTAACTGAGTGTACCGGTACACCTATTCTTTCATCTGCCTGTTTTTAAAGCCAACACTTGGATTATTGTGCTGAAAACAAAGTTTCACGTTGGTGAAGTTATATGACATAATTTATATGCTGAAAGGGGAACTAATACACTCTAAGAATTCAGTTGTTTCCATACATGCATGGCTTTGTTAGCATTCATCATATAAGTATGTGTGTGTACACATGTATGACTACGTGTACATTACTGCTGTATGGAAAACCACAAACAAATAAAAATTTTGCTGAAGAACGGAAATGGAAGCGCCGTCTGAAATAAACGCAGGTAACATAACTTGGTTACACTTATACACGTGCTAGATTATTATTTCCCCTTGTTACTAAATTTAAAATTTACTTCCATTTCGAATGTAATGCAGAAAAAAGAATGGGTTAGAATTGTGTAGTAATATACTCAACATTCAAAGCGTTTCGGTAGAAATGTTGAAGAGTAATTAATTATTTTATACTGAATCACAAGTAACTAGTAAAAGTTATTTTTAAGCAACAATGAATATTGTTTTCCAAAGTCATTTTTCTATGCAATACCAATAAAATTTTTGCTAAGATGCCGCACCTGCATCGATGAGCAGGGCGGGCATTTAAATTCGATTATCTTTAAGACTAATTCAATGAGCTTTCAAATGAAAAGAGATTGAAAATATTCCATGCATTACAAAAGAAGTTATTCCAGTTTCTTAATGTAGCAGAATTCATCAGCCACCCTTTACAAAATTTTCCTATTATAGAATAAATTGTACTGTAATACTTAAATATATCTGTGTTGTTAATATGATAGAATAGCTTGAGCCGAGTTAAGCTCTTTAGTATTTTAAATATTACAAACGTATTAAATTTTAATAAATCATTTATTAAAAGGTAGAATAACATAATAAAAATAAGCGAAAATAAGAAGCGTTAAGTTTATAGAAATCATTTTTTTTTAAATTGAGAAGTATGAATCTACCAATCGATTGAATTAGGCTTAAGCGACGATTTAATTTTGCAACCGATATACTTCACACTAAAAGTTTTTCAAGTAAATTGAGATTAAATTAAAGATTTTAAATAAACCATTCTTATATTTTTTATAAAAACCAACGTATAAATACAATAAGCAGGCCCATTTGGTATAATAAAAGAAATTCACTGCTAAATGCTGGAATGTTAAGTATTTCTTATTTAATATTGCTTTCAGAAATTTTTTCCATAACGGATTGTGCTCATCAAAAATATTTTAAATATAAAATTAAAACGGTGAACAATTTACTCTTTCGCTTGCAAACGAACGGATATTTTATTTTTCTATAATCAAGCAGCTTCAGCTACCTTCGTGAATAATTTATTTTGGGATATTGGCAGATGAAGACCGCAAAGCTGTAGAAGGCATAGTCTTGCAGCAAGAATGGGAACTTATAATACTACAGAAAATATAAATGTGTAACATTTATATAAAATTTCTTATGCGATATGCTCACTTCTCTATAATGAAGAAATTCATAAATCCTCATATATGAATACATAATAACCGCACACCTCTCATAACCGGAACAACTTTCTAGAACAGAGATTTTCATAAGTTTTTCAGTACAAAATGTATTCTCATAACCGGACACTCTATTAACCGGACGCGGCAACTAAATTTAAAAAAAAAATTGCGCGCACAAAGCCTTTCAAAAGCGGACAGAAGCTTTAATTTTAAAAATTGATTGAAACTCACCAACAATTGTTGTATTTCTTAATTTTTCCTCTCTGATTCATAATTGTGTTAAGAGCCAAATATACTACACATGCTGTTTGACAAACATACTTTTTTCATTTGCATACAGTCTACATAGAGTTTTCATTATTTTCTTATTGGTCTTCATTATTTCCCACTCTATGAAAATTTTGTTATAAATGAAAGAAATTGCGGCTTATTACAAATTCAAAATGTCAGCCGAAATATCTATGGTCTAAAGTTTTTTAGACTATTCGATAGGTTTTTGTAAACACATATTTCGCCCATGTTTTACAAGCCTCATTGAAGTTTATACTTCAACTGTTAACACGTATGTACAGACTCATGCGTTAAGGATGGCATAAAAACTGCTGTTTATTTGAAGAAAGTGTTTGCTTAGCTCGTGTTGTCAGCTTTAGAGGCACAAAATATTACACAGAAATATGTTGTCAATTAAAGAAAAAATTTAAATTATATGTACTTATTTCACAAATATATACTTCTGATGAAGCATTAAAACAAATTGTCCGTTTGAAGCATTTCGTTACAGAAGACTTTGTTGCATTCCGGCACATCGAAAACATTTAAAATCAATTAGAAGAAACTCAAGGGCTCAAATTAACCCGATCTAAGTTCAATCAGTAAAAGCTGAATAAATTTTGTTAACAACAAATCACTATTCTAGTATTATAACATAAATAAAATATTTAAAATAATAAATGTGTACCTCTTATAAGCGGACACCTCTCATAACCGGACAAAATTATGTACTCATAATTGAAAAAGAAAATTTTGTTTGCATTTATTCACTTGCGAACAGCAACGAGAAAAATTAAATCTTCGAATACATAAACAACAACAGCAACTAATTTTCTAGTCTCTCACACATGTATGCGAAGAGCACTAAAATCTAAATTGATCTTATTCGTGCTCAAATACTAACGGTGACAGACTATTTCGGTACTTTGGTTAAAATTATACAAACGACATTCTGTGATAAAATAGAAAACATTAACTTACTGATAGGCCAACGATATCGATAGAATTTTTTCAATTGTTCAACTAGATTTAAAACAAAGACAATAATTAAGAATGTGTTTTTGTTTCCATGTATTTGTTAGAAGGAAAAAATTCTTTGGACATCGTGGCCCATGCAATTAATGCATTAAGTATACGCCGCCAGTATAACATCGTGGGTATCTGTTTATCCAGCATATCAGTGTTTTAAAAAGAATTTCCACTGACCAGTAATTAAAACTTAAAATTGTGAAAACCTGACCAATATGCATTTGCAATAATCATCTCTATATTTGGAGGAATATTTCTAAAATACTACTAAAATATAATTACATATACACATTAGTACTTTTTATAAATTTTTTTTTTTTTTGCTTATGATACATTAGCTCTGATAAAATAATGCAATAAAAAAGAAACACTGAAGGAAAATATAAAGTAAATAATTCTTACATATAACAATAGATAATTTTTATTCTTTCCTATTACGAGTTAGTCATTTATAGTAGTAATCCTACATACTGTTATGTTCTTTAGATCTTATTAATTTGTTAACTGACAAAAAAATTTTATGAATTTCATGAGTAAAATAGTTAGACCGATTATGGCCTATTAGGCAAGTTTTTTTTTGAAAAGAAATTGATAAATGAAAAAATGAATACAGGGTGGTAAATTTAAATGCAAGGAACCAAATAATCAAGAGTTTCAATTATAAAGAGCGAGATGAAATAAATTGAAGTAAACAAGAATTTCATTAAAAGCATTGCAATAAAAGCAAAAGCCTTAAAGTAAAACCGCTGTTTTAGGCAAAGAAATTTATGTACCAATTTGACTGCGGTATTTATCATTCAAAAAACCAATTGTGTCAGTGTTGTATGCTGTAAAAGTGTGGAATAGTAAATAAACACATTTGATTTGTGTGCGTGTATGAAAAAGTTTTATAACCGATTTTGCTATATTCATTTAAAATTTCTGCAATCTATTGTTTTGCTATAAAACGTTTTTGCAGCACTTTCAAAAAGAACAATAAAGTGCAAATAATTGCAATAAATAAAGTGAACAGTGCAATTCACTTTTTGAGAATCGAAATCCATATTAAGAACGCAGCAACGAATCAGAATGAAATGTATCGAATAGCAAAGATACTTAGATATCGGGAGGAAATGAACGGATTCGGTAAGGTAGATTTCGAATAATTTCGAAAATGAATTTTTCGGCAAATTGTTCTTGAACTCCAAAGTCGATCAAGGTCAAAATCTAATCAGCTCTTAACTTCAGAAAGAGACGTCGATTCCTTCTAATTTGCCTAAAATTCGATATTCGTTGGAGATCGTTTGAAAAAATGTTTTTTTTTAATAACTGCAAAAGTCAAATCGGGTTAAAAAATGTAAATTTGCCACAACTGTGTTGAAAATATTCGAAAAAATTTTTTAATTACTCCGTAATTTTCTTCCGGATCTATTTTATGTACTTTCGGAATTAAAAACCTTGTAGAATGTAATAAATTTGCTATAAATGAGTTAAAGTTAGTGGGATGGCCTGCAAGGTCAAATATTTCAAATATTTTCTTTTACTTAAGCAGAACACTTACGATAGTTCGTACTACTGAGCTTAGAGATTCTATTTATATAGAGAGTGGATAAGCAAAATCATAGTTCAAGACTATTTGAAAGTCAACAATTTACATAGAATTTTTTTTTCAATTTATAGAATATTTTTCAAGGTTTCTGAAAAAGCTTTCGATAGAGATTCATATAATGGAATTCCACATTGCTGAGAGTGGACTGTATAAAAATTAATTAAACATGTAATAATATTTTCTGTTCCACTTGAGTTTAAAAATATCCTGCAACCGCAAAAAAATGTAAGTGAACAGTTTTCGATTCTCCATTTGAGATTCAAAATCTTCAACTCTGCGGCAACATAAAAGACCACAGCGGCAACAAATACAATTTCTATGTTTGATAAAATGAAAATAAAAAGCACACGCGCACATAGAGAGAAAGTACAAAGTGATACAGTTATTAGAAAAAAAAGTGTCCTTGTTGTTTAATAACAGTGCAGTGTGCTTTGTTTCAAAATAGAATATTGTAATTGTTATGAGTTTTTTCTCTCTTTATGTCTTCTTTGTTTTTATATTTTCAGTGCTTTTTTGATCATTATTTTTGTTGTTTTAATGTTAGATGAAATAACGAAAACATTTTTTGCTAAAAACTGGAAACACTGTCATTCTGCTTGAATTGAATTTGAAAAAGTGTTGTGAACTCTGGAAAAAAAATATTAAATGAAGAAATTGTAGCAACAGTATTGAAAATTGCTATTCTACCACTAAATGATGACAATAGTACCAGGAAAGGTTATTACAGTGGGGCTGAAAAATAATTAGTTAGTGGGTGTTTTTTTTTGTGAGGCTTATGGCCGAAGATCGATATTCCAGAATACAGATACAGTTTACCTGTTTGTTCATTTTCGTGATCAGAAGCGTGCTTTTCCAAAAATTAATATTTTTCATAAAACTTTTTTCGGCTTTCGTAAACATTACTGACAGCTGAAATATACGTAATAATTGTATAGGGTTCAACTCTTGTACGAGTATCATCAAATTTATATTCTTTTTGGATCAGACTCGGTGAATTATTGCCGCATATACTTTCAATAATTCTGTAGTACAATTCTTTTACATGGTTCACTTTTCGATTTTTTGTTTCCTAATTTTCAAACTTTCATACATACGGGGACATTCAAGTCTTACAGTACAAAGCTCCAAGTTTTTAGTTTCTCTATTTTGTAGTGCCTTCAAGTATGAGATTTTTAATACAATTTTTTAAGCAGATTTAAGATCAGATCTTTCGATCTTTTAAAAAAAATGAGATTCCAAATGTCATCCGAAACTTTTCTTACACGCGCTACAGGTTTTTCTTTTTTGTTTATTCTAGTGTTACTTGTAAAATTGCAAAAATGGAGTATTTGGAAAATTATTATTACTTTTCTCGAAATTGAGACACAGCATCATTGTTCTGGTGATACGAAGAAATTTAATAAAGTTTTTATTCCCACAAGTTTTCTCGTTAATGAGATGCGAAAAAGCAAAAAAAAAAGACAAGTATGTGCAAATTCGTAGAATGTTGAAGTTGAGCTGTGAAAAGCTTAATGATAATGTTGGCATATTAAATTCAATAGTAGGTTAAGTTAAGGCGAACACAAGTGTTTAGTAGTTTTTTTTTTGACATTTCTTCTTCACTTGCACATAAGACAGCAAAATGCAAAATATGCTCGAAAAAATTTCAGAATTATTTTTAATAAACATTTTTAGCAACTGGTTGCTTTCATATTTCCAATATTTCTTGTTTCTTCCTCTGGAAAAGCGTAGATGGTTATTAAAACTACAAACATCCAGAAGCACTACACTCTACTTCAGTAATAATCATTAGCAAGAATTTCCACATTCTATGTCGTTATTATAATGAAATGAATTTTCATCACGACTAAGATGAATGTTAATGCCTGACGAGCATAATGATGAAAGAAAAATAAAAAAAGTAAAAAAAAAGCACAAGAGAAAACTTATTTGAAGGAATATGAATGCACAGCAATGTAAAGACAAACAATACTTATGCGTGAATAGTTAAGTCATTACAAATATATTTATATGCATCCATGCTTATACGCAGACACGATACATATTTGAAAATTCCATATCATGTCTGCATTCGTTTGTATGTGTGCTTTGAATATCCTTTCTCTTTATTTCAATTACTTGTAATACTTGCACTAATGGTTTCGATGCACAAAAGTGCAACAAGCAAGTAAAGTAAAATAATACTACAGGGTGGGGCAAAAGTAATTACCCGATGTTCTTTTGCCTGCAATATTTTTTGCACTTCCTATGTAACTTCTACACATCTTTCACTACAAAATTCTGCGCGGCACAATTGCGTGACACGTCATCTGGTCGATGCTCTGGGCTCCTCTTCGTCATCGTGGGCAACAGCATATATTCTCTACAGAAGGGGTGTTGCGGGTGCTGTGGCGCAATTCACGCTGCTCCTACAAAACGGACGAATTGGGTCTCAAAGCAACGTAAACAATTATTCCACGTTCGTGCGGAGTAAACCAATTCATGGCTTGTCGATTTGTATTCTGCTTTTGTTTACACCACAAATGCGAAAAGCGAATTGACATTTGGTGCCATTTGCAAAAGTTATAGCCTTTTGCAACAGGGTGATTACTTTTGCCCCACCCTGTATAAGTAAAAAAACAGATATGTAATACAGAAAAATGTTTATATAAATACAGGCCTTATGAAAATGATCTGCTTCAGTAACAAACTTTAAACTTTTTTTATTCGAACTGAAGACTAAAATTATAATAATTTTCATTTCGTTTTACGTTGCCGTAGAAGCAGAAATATTCAAAATATGGCCATGATGTTTTCCATTGAGCATTTCTTGCTCACACACATACGAGTTTTAATTACAACTACTCCAATTTCTCTTTATTTTAAATAATTTAATATTAAAAAAAAAGTAGTACTACATAAATTTCATGCATTCCATATTGTGTTTTATTTCTTTTTAAGTCAGTATTAGTTGTAACGTTCCAACAAAACATGGAAAAGAAATACATAATAAATAAGTTCTATTGAAAAAAAAAAACTGCTTACACTTAGCTGTAGAATGCATGATTTAAACACGGGTATCTCATTGGCGAGCACTTGTTCACATTTAACAAAACAACTCGTCATTTCAATGAGTGCTTGAAACCAATGAATGTTCCACGATTTGGTTACATTTTAGCATCGGTTTATAAGTTCCTAAAACACATTTAAAAATTTAAATTTAAAGTATAATTACAACTGCGCAGTTATTCACATATAAATTAATCGCCAGACTTGAATGAATTTTCCATGAGTTCAAAAGTGACAATCTTGTTAACATTTTAGGATGGCATTAAAAATTAATTCAGATAAAGAAATGCTTAAGAAGTCATGAAAATATCAATTCATAGGGAACGCATTCACTTGTTTTTTGCTGGGGTAGTTTGTGTGATATAAAGCAAGAAGTATGGTTTTAATGAAAACAGTTTCAATTGCTAATATCTGAAGTTGTGGTATTTAATTGATGTTCACTTAGGAAATAGTAATGTAACTGTCATGTATTGACAAAATTAAATTTATTTAAAGCATTCCTATCTTTTTCACAAAACTTTTCATTTTATTTGCAGCTCAGCAGCGAAATAAGAATTGAAATAATTTAAACAAAATTATTTTTTTGATAGATTTAATTAGAAACTTTGTAAAAAGTGAAAAAGTCTGAGAAAACTAAATAACGTATATAACATGTAAAGTGAACAACTGGGCCTTATAAAATAAAACTTTTATAAAAGATAAGTCACAATTATTTAACAAGTTTAATCATAAATCTAATTTTGTCTTTTATATTTGATAATATGTTGTCCGAAACAGCGGAGCTGAATCTATATGTATGCAAAGTTTTCAAATTCGTTAATAAATTTAAAACTCCCTTTTTATAAGGAAAAATGGCACTTTTCTTCAAGCTATTGACTGAGAAGTTAGCACGTTGACTCAACTCAACTCAAAGTTCGTGCGTTCTAACACTACTACCGCCACACACTTGTTTTCTTGTGCACTAGGGTACATAAAAAACGTATTCACAAAATGTTTCCAGTG
Source organism: Dexiosoma caninum (assembly GCA_963924685.1). Taxonomy (NCBI): domain Eukaryota; kingdom Metazoa; phylum Arthropoda; class Insecta; order Diptera; family Tachinidae; genus Dexiosoma; species Dexiosoma caninum. The sequence goes on from OZ004725.1 coordinate 93,859,903, forward strand.
TTAAGGCAACACACAATGCCACCATTACCGGCAGGCATCTTAACTGTTTAAGTTAAGCTCTTAAAGAAATAAATAAATAACATATATACGCTTTCCTCTTTAATTATTAATTTTATTGAGTTTATTGTATCAGAAATACTTTATGAGAATATTATAAATTATCTCAGAACACAATTTATATATTAACTTATTATGGCTTTTGGAATAAGAATGAATAAATGAAATGAAAGTAAAAATTAAAAGAAATTTTGAAGAAAAGAAAGTACGCTGAACTTCAATATGAATTTATGTTCCCTCTTTTTTCCTCCTTCTCCCTTTTTTCAATGTTTTTTTAAGTAAAAGAAGAGTAAAACTTAACTCACTGATACGACCAATGTTTCCCAATTTTTTTATCTTGGACCAACACTCAGGGGATGACCCCTACATATGCGGTGCAGTGCACTGGAACTTGAAAGGGGGTTGTAGGAAGGAGAATAGAGAGAATAGTGTTATGGACATTTGATTTGAATTTTCCCACGTCAGAGGTGACAGGAAAGTCCTCTGCAGGAAGTTTATTCTACATACGCCCTGTCTGGATGAAAAATTAGTTCTCTTTGTAATGCGTATTGCAATTCGCTGCCGTATCGAATACAAATGGATGCGCCTTTGGTGAAGAACGCGTTGTGCGCAGGAATGAACGTGTTTCGGGAATAAGTTCCCTGATTTTATTCGAGCACATCTCATTATAAAAACCATAGAAAAACAAAATACACTAGAAGTTTGCGACCAGATCATTCCTGAGGAGGAATGAGGTACAACTGATACGATGTTTATGACCTACATAAACTTATGACTATAAGTAAGAAATGTTATTTCTTATTGTCAGTAAAGAGCTGTGGAGGCTACACTTATTTTAAAATTGAATAAGGGATACCAAATATACTCGTATGCCGTCTTTTTAACCAAGTCAGTTCGTCATTGTCATCTAGAAGATTTATATGTAGCAAGGATATTGTGAAAGTAGCAGTAGTATAAGTCCGTTCTTATAATTTGTGCAATACGTTATTATTTCCTCCATAACTTTTGCGTATCTTATTGTTTCTAACACACCAGTGTGTGTACAGAGGTAAGAATTTTTTAATATATTTTTTTTTTGACTCAGTTTACAGAATTGAAGAGAAAAGTGCATATAAATTGTTCAATTATGAAATATTTTAAGATTTATTTTTTAAACTGCATCTTTTCCTGTGATATCGTTTCGTGAGCACTAAATAAAATAAAGTTGTTATTCAAATATCACAGTGTCATAAAAATTCCAGAAAAACAGTTCACTCTTTATTACAACCACTTACATATGCAAATGAATGCATATTATTTTTTACTTTGTGTGCTAAATTAGTTTTGCAAAAAGATACTTATATAAAATTATATATAGTATAAAGGGTGCCTTTTTTAAATATCGCTAAACTTTTTGTTTTTCAATAAATTTAATAGTTGGCAGTTTGTTTGGATTGGCAAAATAAAATTTTTTTTTATTTAATTCACAGTACTTTTTGTTTGGCTGTAGCAGTTAGTTCAGGGAGAACGGGATTCGAATCCTCTATGTCTGTGCAAATATATGTACATGGTGCGGTTAAAGTAACTATATGATGTAAAAAATTATAACTTTTTTGCTTGCGAATATTTAATTTTTGTTTTATTTCAGGAGATTGTTTTTCTATTCCACAACGTGAATATAGATAATTTTAAGGTGTAAGAAATGCCCCAACGGGTCTAACCATTCGTTCGTAGGTGGATAATTTTGCTAAATTTTGGACTGTCGGATATTTAAGACGTACGGGCATACCTCGAACTGGCAGATCGGCCTAAATATTGATTCTGTGTATCGCAGAAAATGCGGAGACATTTCTGGCCGCACTCTTCAGTAAATTTTGAAACTCGATTTGCACCTCTTCGGTCACAAAATCCAACTAGTCCAAAAACTAAATCTTTAGGACTTCGCATTGCACTTGCAATATGCTAGAGCAGTTTTAAATCTCATTAAACAAAATGAATATTTTTTGTCAAATTTAATGATGACTCATTTGACGGCACCAGATTTTTTCCTGTGGGACGATCTCAAAGGCAAAGTTTATGTGAATAAGTCCCAAATGTTGCAACAACCTTGCAGGACAACATTAAAGAAGAAATTTATCGTATAACACAAGAAACACTCATCAGGGTTATGGAAAATACTATAAAATTAGCCTATTTTTGCGTTAGCGAAAGCGGTTCTCATTTAACTGGCATTATAATTAATGTAAAAAATTTACATAAAATAAACTTTATTTTTATCAGTGAATTTTTTATTTTTTTATTTTTTTTTTTCTTTGCATTTAATATTTATTTAAAAAACAAATCATATAGTTACTTTAGCCGCATCCGGTATATCAAAGCGATTTTTTTAGTCAAACTGGGGTAACCAACTGCCGCCAAAGTGCAGCATGTTAATGACCTTGAATTTATTCTTAAGAAATTATTAACACATTAAACATGGAGTTATGTAAAAATTATGTCTTTAAAATCATCAGCAGTACTCATTACTAAACTGCATTTTTTCAATAAGACGCTACAGCAGTTAAAAGTCCTTTGGAGGAATAAACAAAGAGACTTTTAGTAAAGGAGTAATTGTTACATTTGCGAATTTAAAAAAATTTTCTTTAACTTATAACATTCTGGCAATAAGAATGTGGCTGTAAAAGAATACTGTACAGATTAAAGTTAATGAAGAGCCATTTTGTCAAGTTTCATCAACTTTTGGTGCTGCTGAAATAGAAACGTGGTATGGCACTGTGATGTACATCAGAAGACAACGTGCTAACTAAGAAAATGTACTCTGGAAGAACATTGAGTACATAATACTTGAAACATGATATTGAACGAGTTGTGTAAAACATCGGGATGGAATTGCACCAAAAAAATTCATACTGGACAATCTACTCAAATCAAATGAGTAGCCTTTGAAACTACCCATTTTTTTTTTTATATATTCCAGTTAAGAATCTTAAAAAACATTCCTTTATGTATACGCAGCATACGTGCAATATATAGGGACATATGTTTGCAATCGCTTTGGCAAAGGTTGTATCCATAAAAGCAGTACACAAGCAGCAGCAGCAATAGATGCTGCACTGACAACAGCAACACTGAATTGTCATCGTATAGATAATGTCATGGTATGTAATTTATATTATTCTCCTAAGTACACTTCAACAACAGTCATGAATGTTAAACATCAAGAAAGAAGCACTAACTTTCTGTGTACGTCACATTTGAATTAGTCTTCATAATGTAATAAAATGCAATAAAAGACTCTGCACAATTGGGAAAAAGGAGTTTTAAAAATATTTTTCCTTGCATTTTTAAATTGTTTCTGTTTTAGTATTTTTTTTTTAAATGAACATTTTCGGGTTTAATTAATTAACATTGAAAATTAATCAATATTGAGTCTCATAGGTAGGTAGGTTCGCAGGCCGCCAAATCGAAATCCATAAGGAATCAGCCCACTTGGGTTCTCCTAGTTCTTATTGTGTTACTTGAACGTGGTATGTCCTCATCGCGTCCGATAAACAAGCTTATCCCGCTTAAGTCGCAACCGGATACCCCGCAAGGTCCAGCAGGAACGGAAACCCCATCGCACACGCCCGCCCAAAGGTGCGAGCGGGTCAGTGATACAGCAAATGCTCAACCGTGTTGTCCTCCTCACTATCATGACAGCTCCAGCAGAAATCTGCCGTGCACAAAAATATGTCAACGGCCCGTCAGCAACGCCACCACCATCCGTAGTCGGCTCCTCGTAATTCTCCAAGTCTGGTGGTCCGCCCGGAGTCATAGCTTAGGTTAAGCTAGAGGGCAGTTGACAAAGACGAGTCGACTCAAGTGGCACCGTAGGTGCCGTTTTATTAGCCTAACCTCGTAGAAACCAGGGGACGTCACAGCCACTCTGTGCCGTTCACGTACCCCACCATCTGATCCAACCGAGAGCACAGCCCCAAGTTGTTTAAAAAGATGCCTCAAAGAATCTCAATCTCAACCTAGCCACACCGCGATACTCACAGAGAAAGTGCACACAGTCTCCGTCTCCGAATCTTCCCCACAGCTCCTACACCGGCCATTGAACGGAATGCCCATCCTTTCAGGCTCGGAGTCATACCGACCGAAGCCAATATTGAGTCTTAAGTTCTCTGTTCAAATATATGAAAACTTTTATAGTTTTCTTTATTATAAATTTTGATATGGAACAAATCATTTGCAGTTCATTTCCAATTAATTGCATTAACTATTTCTTTTCATTTCTTTCTTTGCTGGGCAGTTATATTTGCAAAAACCGCATACCAGTACGTACAGACATTTTAGTTCGTTTTAATGCTTTACAGAAGCATTCTCCTTATTTATTTTCTTTTTTGATATAAAGTTTAATACTTGCAATCAGAAGACATTTTCGTTTCCCTAGTGGCTAACAAGATAAAAATTGCTTCGTCCAGTTTATTCCACTCCTAAATTTTGTGCTTAATTATTTATTGCTTTGTCGATTTTCTGACTGATTTTCATGCAACGATTATTGGCTTTAATACTTGTCTATTTTAAGAGAAAGTTAGCTAGTGCAAGAGTTAAGAAGGGTAAATGGAGTAGAGTGTTTTTGGACATTGGATTTGAATTTTTCCACCTCAAAGGTGACAGGGAAGACCTCTGCAGAGATTCTATTCTATTTACGCGTGGTACAATTCGGTGCCAAATCGACCACAAAAGGATGTGCTCTTAATGATGAACGCTTTGTGCGCAGGAATGAACAGGTGCCAGGAACAAGTTCCCTGATTTCATTAGAACACATTCCATTATAATAGCAATAAAACAAGGAAACACACAAAATAGTCTTTGAAGTACCGTCCAATACATGAGAGTTGTATTTAATTTTCGGTCCGATGTAAACAGTATAAATATTAAGGATACCGGGGGGTACTCTGTAATTCGATTCGAAATAACATACAAATTCGAATAAATTTCAAAGGGCTGTTGTATGTCTTACACCATCTTAAAAAGCCAAGGCACTTGAATGCTTTATTTGAGACTTGAAAAATGTGCCCACTCCATCGAACATCAGACTGAATTTTCATGACAAGAACATCAAGAGCTTCTGATTCCGCAATATATATTCCACCCATTCTTACAGGCAAAGCATGCGTCGGTAGGTAATAATGCAGCATTGGATCTTTCTATTTGTAAAATATTCTGAAAAACTATTTGAAACGTATCAAAACGTACAGGCTGGCATCATTAGTACAGTATCTATTACTGATAGAACGATTAGCCACTACCATTTCCTTCACTTTTTCACCATTTTCATCAATTTCCATAAAACTTTCTATTTGACGAAGTAAGCCGTTTAAGTTAAATTAAGTACTGTTTTAAGCTAAGAATATAGTTTCAGTAGAACAAGGTTATGTGTTCATAAGTTAGAAACAAGTTAAGCAAACTATTGTCTGTAACTGGAGAACGAAAAAACTAAAATAACAAACAAGAGTGCTAAAATTGTTTCAGTTTGCCGTTTGGCTAAAAACTTTTGTTTTAAAACTTAATGTGTTTCTCCTTTTTTTTTAATAAACATAAACTGAACAGAAATTGTTGAGTGTAGCCTTTTCATTTGATTTTAAAATTGACCAATTTGTAAGGGAAACAAAATTTTCATTTCCACAAGCACCTAAATATTTATATAAATAAATGTGTATACGGAAGAACATTTTGTTAAACTACAATTGTTACAATTTCAAGCACTTATTTAAAAAGCAAATAATACTTCAGTATCAAGTTAATAAATACAGAGAAAACTTCACTTTCCCCCAAAAAAAAAACCTGCGCTTGACTTTTTTTCCAATATTTTTTATAAATCATTAAAAAAATCACTACTCAGTTGAAAGATGAAAGACATTATTTAACTAAAGTTGCAAAACACGTGGCAATTATGAAGATTTGCCACATCATATTGTGTGAACAATACATATACGCTTCTTGTATGCTTCCATTGCATTCGAGCCAAAATTGCGTCAAAAAAAAAACTTAAATGCAAAATTTAATGCTCAAGAGTTTACCAAACAGATACCTGTTTTCTTTTAAGTAAATTTATTTTGGTTGCTTTGCAGCTGTCATTCAATCTTGAATGAAGGAATAAATAAAGCACCACAGGAGTACGAGTATATGCTGGTAGCGCACCTGTGTGTAAATATCAAGTGAATGTATGTGTATACCAATAATATTATTTCGTAGAATATACAGCAAGACTGTGTTTAAGTTTTAGAAATTTTAGTTCTGTTGCTATAAACTTGTAGCAGTTGGCTGGTAACCAGGTGAGCAATTTCTTTGTATCACACTTTAAGTGTATCAAGTGTAGTTTATTTGTTGAACATTTTCTTTTTCAAGTTTGTTTGCCCATTCCGTAAAAAGAACTTAATAATAAACATTCACTTAAAATACCAAAAAAAAAAAAAAAAAAAAACAAACCATATGGTTTATCAAATGTTGTTCACTTTTCGTCTTGTGTGGTAAGGTACTTATTGGCAATAAAAAGATATTATTTTATTTACCAACAGTAATGTATAAAGAAAAACAAAATGTGGGGTAAAAATTTAAATTTATATGAACGAACATATAAATATTTGTCTAAATATGTCACAAAATAAAAAATTATTTAAACATAAAGGGTGACTACTACAATGAAATACCAAAATAAAATACCATTTTTGTCACAATAAATAATCAATTCAGATTTTTATATATCCTTCTCACAACTTTGAGTTAAAAACACTGCTTTATTTGGTAACATATTTAACAGCTGATCGTTGCTTTCGGTTTGGTAAGCCAATGCGGCAAATGGCCTGAAACACAAATTTATATTGATATTTGAATTTTCAGTCAAAATTTTGTTCTCCGTTGAAGCCCATTTGCGGTGCAATGTCGCATTGGTAGTGAGGATAACCCACAAGGTTTTATCGAAACACAATTACAACCATAGAAAATTATTCTTACGTGAGCTTTATGGGCTGCCGGAGTCATTGGTCCATATGTCTTTAGAAATGATAATGGTCAGAATGTTACTGTCAATAGTGAAAAGACATGATTAGAATTTTTTTAAATTTTAGTACCTGCTATTAATCTTGCTGGTATGTAGTTTCAACAGGACAGAGCCACATACCACACAATGCGCACTACAATTGATTTACTCAAAGAAACTTTTGATGAAAGAATAATTTGCTTTAATGGTCCACTTAATTGGTCAATTCAATTGGTGATTCAACTCTATTTGATTATTTTCTTTTGGGGTTATGTAAACTTACTTGTCTACGTTCATAAACCAGGGATAATTCAACATCCGGAAATCGACATTCGAAGAGTAATTGGCGAAATACGATTGCACTGCTGCGAAAAATATGCGAATATCGTTGTTCCAGATTGCGCCCGACTACAGCCGCAGCGGCCGTAATCATATTTGAACATTAATGTGAAAAAAATTTCTACCCAATAAAGACCGTTGTGTGTAGAATATTCTTGAGTAGAATAGTGGGACCGATTATTGCCCACAAGGCTAGGTCTTTTTGAAAAATTTCTAAATGAAATGAAATGATATTAAAAATATTTTTCTTTTATTTTATTATGATTTACACTTGTGTAACTCTAAAAATACATCCTGCATATTTAATCAAAATTGAGAGCTGGAATGAGGTAAAATACATTTGCTTATTTAGCTCTGGTATGGTAGAACTTCTATGACTTTGAAGGCTCACACAGCAGGTAAATCAATACGTGGATTCATCATTAGCGCATTAACTCCACAATACAAAATCTCAGGTCAGCCCAAAAGTGTTTCTGATGGGTCTATGCAAACATCACCCTACTTCATCGATATTCGAGCAATAAAAAAAGAAACGTTGGCATTTTAAAATTAATGCGTCGACATAACATCAGAGAAGCAGCAAGAGTTGTGCAGGAATTTATATCTGTTCTTTTCTATAAGTTCACATTCTGTCTCTTCTCTATACTAGCACATTTCAACTAGTTCTAGTGCTATGTATTGCATGTTGAATACTGGTTAAAAAAGAAAATCCTTTGCTGTTGCATTCAATCGATTTCAAACTCTTTATCACAAAGTGGCATATGTGGGATCCGTAAATGCAGTAGCAAAAAATAACTGCATTACCGATTCAGTTAAGACTACATTCATGCGTAGAACTTACTTTAGCACAAAGTGAAATGAAATACGGTACGTTTTTGATTGTTTCAAATGCATATATATGTATGCGAAAATCTCAGTTAATATACATAATCATTTCTCCAATAGTTTGAAGCTGGTAACGTGATAGTTTATACTCTAAGAAACAAACTAAATCAAAAGAACAAAATTGTAAATTAGACTGACATACACTAGCAGAACGTAACATCATGCCGTTTTCAAAAGTTGCTACACTTTCATCATCAGCGTTCTTCGTGTTTTGTCCACTGTGTGTGTGGTTGTCCGTATATGTAAATTATTAGCTTTATATAAAAATTATTATTTAGAAATAGAATACGACAAATAATTCCCCGTTATTTTTTCCTCTTCTAATAATGGAAACAAAACTTAGGTAATGAAAAGGACTATTGTAAGTTTAAGATGGTAAATTTAGATCTTCATTTAGAACATAAAAATAATAACGAAGAATTATTTCTCGTGTTCTATTTATAGAAAATAATAAATATATAAAGATAATAATTTACAAGAGAACCCATACTCAGACAATTCATTGGGTCGGAACTAGAAGCTTTAATTATGTTAAAGAAAGAAGTAGTGTTTGGAAATTTTCTATCTGAACTTTCTTGTCAGCAGATAAGCATTTGCTGTATTTAAGTATTTTAAATTAATTAAATTTCTTTAAATTTTTCCTTCCCAGAGCATAAATACTAAGAATTTGTTAAAAACAAATACTAGAATTTGTCTAGCTTAGTAACATTCATATATTCTTCTCTTAAGATTTAATGGAAAATTAAAGCTGCAACATTTGTGCTCTTTTCACTAGAAGCTCTGTTAAACACCATTTAAACTCTTTTGTAAACTTAACTTTTTAAATGTTTTTGGTCTTTTTTTAAATATATTTACAAGTACACACAAATGTACATAGTTGGAAGGATGGGGAAAGGTTATTTCGTATTTTCTTTTTCAAAGAAATGTTTCACAAAACGACTCACGTATAATTGCTTCACTTTTGTCTTTATAGTGAATTGTTTCACGTAAAGTTTAACTGCATGCGGTTGTTACCAAGATTTTCTTTTGTTGTTCTCTTTCATTCTATTAATTTTTGTTTTGTTTTTTTTTTTTTATTGCAATGTTTTCTGTTCCTTTGTTGCTGCAAACAGTTTGTTCGCAAAGTTGTAGGTGTATAGAATACGTAATTCAGTATGTGTATGTTTTGTTTTTCTTGCAATGTTGCCAGGAGTTAAAGAACGAAGTCCTTCACTTCGGAGTTTTTGGTATTTTCTTTTTAAATATGTTTGTTATATTTTCTATTTTATTCTATTTTCTTTCTAATTAATTATATTAATAACAACATTAAAAAGAATGTCAATGTATTTTTGCTAGCAAAATAAAATTCAAAGTTTTTTTTCATTGCTCAACACCGAGTAAAAAAAGACTAGTCAAAAACCTTGAACATCTGTTATCAGAGAGAGAAAAACCAGTTTCTTTTTTATCGAAGAATATCATCGTTTGCATACAATAAACACGTACAAATGTTTAATTTAGTTTATGTTTGAGGAAATAGTGATATTATGCTTCTTTATTTCATGTTTTGTTCGATAAAAAAAATTATACGTATGACAATTTCCTGAGGAGAAAAATCTATCAATAGAATCTTTCAAAAATAACTTTACAATGTGCAATACGAGTACATGTGAGTCAATACACTGCTGGACTTCTTGGAGAAATAAATAATCCAACTTGGTACTATTTTAACAGAGATAATTAATTATCCAGAATGCTCCCGACGAACAATCCAGATCTCACTGTATCATGACTTAATTTTGACAAATTAAAAGAAGAAAAAAATAGTAGCAAGCAATAATTTGGTAAGATTCCTATGTAAGTATTTTAATTATAATAATTACGAAAGCAGTCTTTCCTCTGCTAATTAATGCTACATTAGTTCTTTTGGCTCTTGCCGCAAATTATTATTATTATTCCCTCTAACCATATTCAAATAAAGCAAAAGACGTTTGTATGAAAATTAAAGCTAAAGAAAGAAGACAGTAATTTAAAAATTTATTTCAGCAACAGTTTAAAGTATTTATGAAAAGTATAGTTTTAATGAACTTTATAGTGCTCAATGCTCAGTGTAATGCACGGTGTAAGAACTCTCACACGTTTAACACATGCGAACATTGTAATGTAGTGCACTTAAGCTAATTTAACACATGCAAATCCATTGACATTGTAACACAAAAATATTAATCAGAACGTTAACCTGATCAACAATTAAGTGACACACTTTGAAATTATTCTATGTTGTGATTGGTCAGTGTAAATAAATTAATTCGAATCTTTACCATTCTCATTCTAAGGAAGCACGCAGATAATGGAAAATAATATAGTTACGAGTATGTAAGTTAGCAAGGCTAAGTTAAAAATGTAAGTGGCAAATTTATATTTTTCAATACGATTATTTCAAATAGTAATAAACGGTGCGGATTTGTCAGCCACGATGTAGCAGTGGTCGAGTGAGCATCGCGCGTTCGCTGTGGAGACATTTTTTAAGAGTAATGCTTCTTACGTAATTGCTCGTCGACAATGTTGTTAAAAGTTCGATATTCGGCGAATAAGTGATGGGCCGCTTGTAAATTTAAATCTTTCGTGGGTACAGAAATTCCGCGCAACTGCATCGGCTATGAATGCCGCACGGCTAGAGCCCAGTCGGTCTTCAAGGACTCCCGAAAAGACTGAACTGGCTGAAAGCAGTTTACGTGAAAATCCGCGACTTTCAATACGGAAAAAAGCAGACTTACTGGGACTTCCAAGATCGATTATTCATGAAAATTTAAAAAAGGATATGAAAAATGTGTACGACATACTCTTTAAAAAATATAATCTGCATTTGCATTCTATCGTTCGAAGCTCTTAATAAAACTTCGTGTCGATTTTAACGTTTTTTATTTAAGTTTGCAAATATAAATCTGCAACCAGACACCCTGTAGTTATGTAAGTGAGAAAGGCTAAGTTAAAAATGTAAGATTAGTACATAAGCCAAGAAATTATTCTATAAAACCAGACTTTGATTTTCAACTTAAATCGGCAACATCTGCTTAGTTTTTATTTCGAAGACTCAAATTCTTTTGACAGTTCTTTTGAACGCATCATTATTAGCTGTAATATTAGCAGCTGTTTAAAATAAATAAGGGCTATAGGGACTAAACTTATTACACCACCCTTGAACCATTAAATGGCGATCCTGGCAAAGATCTTGCAAAAGTTTAATAACTATTCCCATATATTTATAATTTCTTTCAAACATTGTTATTCTTTTCATTCTATAACTTTGTTTATTATAGACTCTAAACAAAAATGTTGCTGGTAACTCTGATTTCTAGACCAACAAACCAACCAGGGCAACGCAGATATCTATTACAGTTGAGATTTCTGTTATTGTTTACCATGTTCCGCTTGGGTTGTTTCATCTAAAACAAAAGTCTACAATTTATGGCAGTTTAAATAGCACAAATACTAACATTTTAAGTACACACCAGTCGGGATGTGAATGTGTGTTTTTTAAAACTTCGTCAACAGTTTAAGCATCAAGCAATTGCTTTCGCAATAGCTGCTATTCTACTGACATGGACAGAGCAACACTCCACAATTTCAGCGTTTGGGTAAAACAAATTTAACATGTGCTATTTATTATTTACTAACTATTTATTAGTGCATACTTGAGAGAATGTTAGATTTTGTGGTAAGTTTTTCTTTTATTTTTTTTTTATCTTTTATCAGGAGGTGACTCCTACACATGCAATGCTTTGTGCTGGAACTAGAGAAAATGGATAGTGATAGAGATGCCAGTTGGCGAAGCTTCACTGTCTTACAACTCTACTTTTGCATGTTTTTGTTTTAAAGCACTGTTGCAGCACTTAAAGAAGAGTTATTTAATATTGAAGCTTTATTTCAGTAGCCATTTTTAGTACTTATTTTATTTTACTGGTGCTACACAATACCGACGAAGGAGGGCGCTGTACCTGTGAACTGATATCAGCTGAAGGCGGTACTGTTCAGTGACCAGTGACTATGCTTTCGCCACTGAAACCCTTCGACAAAAACTGACACAAAGACACACTAATGTACATATATCAGAAGAAATGAGAGATATGTTTATGATTTAGTCCGAAACTCGGTTCGAACCAAAACTTTTTGGTTTTGTAGTCACCGAGCGAAGTCATCATCAGTCATTGCCACACACAGAGTATAGGCACTCTCATCTAGTGTACTTTTTCTTATACTTCACTTTCAGTTTGATAACATAAAATAGAAATTTCTTCAAGATCGACTTTTAAATACAATAAAAAAAAAGAAATTCAATTTTTGATTAGAAAAAATGTCCCGTGAACTGTATTCAATACTTTATGCAGGCTTAAGAAGGATAGAAATAAAGATAACGCCATGCGCAAGATTGACAACCCTGCAATAAATTTACTGCGTTAAAGCTCAAAAATATTATGTGTCGGTTTTTCAATAAACTACGAATTTTTAGTCATATTGAAAAACTACATAATAATTAAAATTAAAAAAGAACGTTTAAATTAGTCCCTTTAAACTAAGAAAAAGAGAAAAAAAGTAAAAGAGAGAAATGTGCAGTGGGGCATTTAAAACAAAACAACAACAAAAGAAAGGAAATGAACAATTGTGGCAAAATTTGTGCTTTACTTTACAAACTGCAAGTTTTTGAAAGAACATTGAAATGGGTACGTTACCAGATACATATTAAAATTTTATCATAAGATTAATTGTAAATATAGTTGCTTTTCAATTACTTAAATAGAAAAATAATAAATTGGCCCACCGTTATATTTACACGTAAATATAATAAGTTGAACGGAAAAAATTATTAGCCTTTGGAAACACATCTTGTGTGACGTCAGAAAACTTGCCTGAAAACTTTACAAATTCCAATAAGTTATACGCCAACACTTAATAAGAATGAAGAGAGGAAGGGAGGGAGAGAGATAGAGATATAGAGTGTGTAGAAAATTCTAATATACATATAATCATTATGAAGAGATTTATAACAATTTAAAGCTAAATCAAGTTAGAAATAGAGCAAAAAAGAACTAAAAAAGGAATTTTAAATCCAAAAAATAAAGTTAATTTTTTTTACAATTCTAATAGTAACTTTCAATTATTTCGATATTTCTCATTGCTTAAATAGTGTTTATTTATTTATTTATTTATTATATGAAAATATGTATATTTTTTGTTCATTTCAATTAAAATATTGAATCAATAACATATTAAGCAAAAATTCTATAATAATGTAACTTTAAGGGAACACAAATACAAACAAAAAGTTCTTCAACAAAAACTAAATAGTTTTACAAGGGCGAACAAGATCTTACAACCAAAAAAATTACAGAATTCTGAAAGGTATCTTAGGTTCATATATTTGTAAAATAAAAATATAGATATACGAACAAAAATATAAATATGTAAAATACTACCCTTTAAAAAGTATTTTCTATTAATATAGCAGCTCTATAACAATGTTTGTATAGATGTCAAATATTTCATCATATTCTTCTACTTCTGCACCAGACAAAAAAGCATTATCGGTTTTATAAATATCCTTATAATATTTTTTAAAGAGATCCTTAATTATTTAAAAACTTTGGCAACATTTATTTATTTATTTCATGGTATTTAACTCAGCGTTTACGTTAGACAATGCTCCAAAGACAATTGAAATACATACATACTTTTTAACTAACATTTGAACACTTTTTCAATTGTCAGAACTACGTTCTAAATATTTCGAAGACAGTAAGTAAGACAATTAACTGACGTATGCTGAGCATTATTTGAAATAGAAGAAGAAAAATATGGTGCTTTTGACATTAATTCTAAAAAAATTAGATTTTTTCTTTGGTTTTGAAAATGATACAGGAGAAGTTGTAAAATTAATACACAAAATCTTTCTTTATACATAAAAAAAAGTGTATTATACGAACTCAAAATTGAACGTTCACATTCGAGACTTTTCTCTAAACGAATCGTTATATGAGTATTATTGTCTGGACGCCTACGTCACAAAAACAATTTGAAAACTATATTTATTTTTTTTTTTTTTTTTTTTATCTAGGACCAGCACTCAGGAGATGACTCCTACACATGCGAAGCATTGTGCTGGAACTATAGGAAAGGGATAGTAGGAGAAACGACAGGATGTGAAGCTTAATTAATTATTTTTGCAGCTCTGCTTTCGCACGTTCTTTGTTTATACTCGTAGCAGTGCTGAAGCTTCTTTAGTAGCCATTTTTATTATTATTTTACTTCGCCGGTGGTACACAATACCGACGAAGGAGGGCGTTCTGATGTGATTGTGGATTGCTATCAGCTGAAGCCGGTATTGTTCAGTGACCAGTGACTATGCCTTCGCCACTGAAACCTTCCGACAACAACTGACACACATAGACACACTAATGCAACACCAGAAAAATGCGAGATGTTTATTTTTATTTTAAAATTTTTGGTCTAAAACTGGGGTTGAACCCAGGTCTGTTTTTGGATTCGTAGTCAACGTGCAGACTGCCATCCATCGTGCCATCGCCACCCTGATGATAGCATCGTCTAATCTAAACGCAGCGTTAAGTAAATCGCAACCCCGAAAGTTTCTGCGTTGCCAGATTATTATTATTCTAATATTCTAAAATATTTCCCTTCGTTTCGGTATTTGAGCAACAAAACAACGTCGACGAAATGAAATAACAACTAAAGGAACCCCCTCTTCATAACTTAGAAACTCTTAAGTTATATTTAATATAACAGAGAGACATATCTAAGTACGTACGTCAAAATAAGCTTGAATATCTTGTTACAGAAATTAAATTCTCTAGAAAACATTTCGCCTTAAACGCTCAATTGATTACTTAATGAATATAAACATGTGGTTTTAATCACATCCTCTTATAATAATTACGCCTGCTATGGAAAAAGTTTTCTAAGAATTCGTATGTACGGTTAATATGATAATTATAATTAAGAACTTTTCAAACACATTGGAAAAAAAACACGTCAGTGATTTATTAAATTGTCACTCGGCAATTATTCGCTGCATTTTCTCTACACACAGTTCTGCTTAGAACAAAATGTTGAATGCTTTACACAACCATATACATATGTATGTATATAATATACATATATATATGTACGCATTTATATATATATATGCGAGTTTTTTCGTACATGTTAAAATGTTCTTCCTTTGTTGAATTACAATATCAAGAGAAATATATACTACACACATCCGTGCATTTCTATTTGTATACATTTTTAATTAATTGTACATACATGTTGGTTTTTTATAAAGTTTTATGCCGCTTACATATGGGTATTGTATTATGTTGACAATCTGGGGCTCATAAAAAATATGTTTGTTGTCTGTTTCATACAGATATTTATACATACATATATACGTATATATGTGCCTCTATATATGTGATAGGCAATCTAAAATGTTGTTTGCAAAGGAGAGAAAGGAAAGGAAAATGTAGAAATTTTCTTCAAACTCATTTAATAAATTTACACACTCGCGTAATTGCAAACATATTTTCCAAGAATATATTGTTAATAGAACAATAGAAAATTTATATACAAGTAGTCGCGATGACATTAACAAAATTTTTTTTTTACTTGGACGACCCTTACACATATAACGCATTGTGCTGGAATTAGAGGAACGGAATAGTTAGAAAAATGAGTTTTTTCACACGCCTTTTTGTTTTATAGCAGTGTTGCAGCGCCATGTGACTTCAATGTCGAAGCTTTGTTCTAGTAGCCATTTTTAGTAATTATTTTACTGCTAAACAATACCGACGAAGGAGGGCGTTCTGAAGTGCCTGTGGATTGGATACAGCTGAAGCCGTCACTGTTCAGTAACCAGTGACTATTCCTTCCTACAAAAACTGACACAAAGCCAAACAAACTTACATCAGAAAAAATGCGAAATGATTTTATATTTTATGTTTGAAACTGGGCTCGTATCCATAAATTTTTGGTTTAGAAATGTTAGTTGGAAATAAATCTATATTTTTATTTTAAACATTTGCATTTTTTCATTACCTCCCATCTTTTGTTGTTTTTGGTTCGCTACAATTTCTTGAATGTGTTAAGCTCATTCGTAAAATAATTTATATATTAATTGGTATTTCTTATTCATGGCTTTGTCAAAATTTTTATATGTTTGTAATTATATATTTAATTAAAACTAAAAATATTCTTTGGAAAAAGAAATTTATTTTTTCAATTATTACAATTTCGATAATTGTTTGATCATTTCGGTGAGAGGTGCAAAATTAAATATTTTTTTACTTGCTTCAATCATTTTAATAATTAAAACTGTTTTTTACGTTTTCGGTGAGCTGACATAATTTTTTAATATTTCTAAGGCCCTTTATTTGAAAAATATGTACATATATAGTGTGTCTGGTGGCAAATTTATATTTTTAAATACGATTATGTCAAAACGTAATAAACGGTGCGGAGGGAGGGTGGCGCTGTTGGAATTATCGATTGTGCGGATTTGTCAGTGTAAATTTAATTCGTTCGTGGGTGCAGAGATTCCGCGCAACTGCTTCGGCTATGAATGCCCCACGCTCAGGGCCCAGGTGATCTTCAAGGACTCCCGAAAGCATTGAACTGGTTGAAAGCAGTTTAGGTGAAAATCCGCGACTTTCAATACGGAAAAGAGCAGCGTCACTAGGACTTCCAAGAGCGTTTATTCAAGAAAATTTTAAAAAAGGATCTGAATGATCTGGGTGACATACTCTTTAAAAACTAAAATCCGTATTTCCATTCTATCGTTCAAAGCTCTTAATAAAACTTTGTGTCAATTATTACGTTTTTTATTTAAGTTCGAAAATATAAATCTGCTACCAGACACCCTGTATAAATACAATTGGGAACACTGTCACGTGTGGACTATGTTTATTAAATATATACACATATTACTCATATGCAGTCAGCAACGATTTCTATAAAGAAAATCCAAATAAATAAATAAATTAACCGTCTCATACAAAACAAGGTGAATAGCAAATTAAAATTTCCTCGCAGCTTAATTTTTCCACATGAGCCCGTACAAATAAAATTTTTAGAAAGACAAACAGTTTTCTTCAATATTAAACGAAATAATTCAAATACTTTCTCTCAGCATACACATTTTATTTACTTTCATATTTTTCGTTATGAAAATTTATCGAAAAAATAAAAACACCAACGATAATGAAATAATAAACAAAATATATTTACATTTATTAAACAATTAAAGCGTTAAGATTGAAACATCTATAAACAACTAGATTAACCTGGTGCCTCCTTTGCTTCCACCCAACACTTAAATCGGGCACTTCGCCTTTCCACCCCCAAATTTAAACACAATTTTAGCCGAATTTTTTTATATGAAAAAATAATTTTGAAAATTGGTCACAAACGACGAATTTCTTCGATATTCACTTTTTAAACGCCCGCGTAAAAGGCGAAAAAATTATAATGGACCTTGCAATAAGCGAAATCTATTTATAAAATTGGTCCACAAAATGCAAAAAATATTTGGTAATCAATTTTCGGTGGGGTGTATTATGGTAACTGCAGCTATGTTTATTAAAAGTGGAAAATGTATACAAAGTATTCCAAATTTCTTATTCAGATTAAATTTCCACCTTTAAAATAAAGCTAATTAAACTAAATTGTGTGTGAGTTATTGGCAATATAGAATCGCTTGAACAATTTCTTCTTTTTGTAACATAAATATCATGAAAATTAAATGGAGTATTTATATAATATATGTTTTAATTAAACCGTATTCAAATGAAGTTGCGATTAATACGTCACTGTAATGTGAAGAACAAAAACCAAATTTATACGAGTACATACATACATATGCATGATAAGAGTGAAAATTAACGTTAAGTACAGCAAAGAATATTAAGTTTTCGCGTAATAACTCAGAGTGAATATGGCATCTTTAGAGCAATGTTTGTTAAACACGATATATGCAAATCCTCTTAAAAAGCTAAATAGACAACAAACCATAAGAAATTACGTACGACAAAGTATGCTTGTACAATGTACACATATTTACACATGTGTAAATACTCTCAACAATTATTTATCAAGGTTTAAAAATACACACATACGTTCGTTTTAATCTACATGAACGTACATATATCCCAGCAAACGCTGTAGAATAGCAAAGGAACTAAGTAGATTTATTAAATAGATTTTCACCTTTACAGAAATTAATAGTATCAATTAAATTATTATTGTTGAGTAATTGAAACAATTTTCAACTGAATTTTATTTATTATAATATTATAATTAAAAATTTTGAAAATTTGAAACAAATATTTAGTAGCAAAAAAAATATTTTAAATCAATTCAAATCCTTATTGGATATTAAATTTTAAAAAGAAAAGATTATAATATTATTATTAAAGGCGTTAAAAACAAAAAAATTTAATTTTTTCTTTAAAAAAGCCAGAAAATAATGCATGGAATATTTTATATATAAACTTGAAAACATACATAATCATTTGCATTTAAACTTTTATGGCTTCATTGAGCAAACAAAACAAAACTTTAGAAATGCTGCCAGACCGAAAGTAAAGGACTATTTTTAAGAATTTCCAACGAAATATAAAAATGTAGAAAAACCACTAATAATATATGAATAAATAAAAAAATAACAAAATGTTATATTGTTAAATAGTGACTTAATTTAACGTCATTATTAACATATGTAATACATTTTGATTAATTATCGAAAACATACAGGCAATCAAAATTACATGTGATAATTACCAAGAAAAAAACTAAATCAAAGACAAAAATTATAAGTCACACTGACAAACACTAGCAGAACAGAACAACAAATTGTTTTCAAGGGCAGCTATGCCCGCAGCGTTTTTCGTGTTTTTTCCACTGTGTGCGGTTGATGTAGATGTAAATTATTATCTTTATATATTTTTTTGTTTTATTCAAATTAATTTTCCATAAAATATCATAAGAAATGAAAGCAAAAAAAAAAGACTAAAAAATACAGGATGGCAAAAAAGGACCTATATGGTTTAAATGGTTTATAACTTTTTTATTTATGCGATTATTATAATTTTTTTTTTTTTAAATACAGTATATTATTGGGGAATTTTTTGCAATTAGCTTTGAAAAATGATATCCTGTAAGTGATGACCATTTTCTGCTTCACACATATGTGCTCTTTTTAGCATATTTTCCATAACTTTTCGCAAAATTTCGGGTGTAATGGCCATCATTTCATTTCGAATGTTTCATAATTAATTCCCCAAGTTTTCTTCACAAAATGATGAAAAAAAAAACAAACAAAAAATAGTAATTAAAAAAGTTATAAAGAATTCAAACCATATAGCTCCTTTTGTGCCAACCTGTATAATGAAAAAAAAATTAGATTTGTTTGTTTCGTTACTTTTGTAAATGAAGGAAATAAATAATTGAAAAAAATCTGTAGAGTAGCAATCCCTTTTCTACAATTCGGCCTTAAATGCCACTTATGTACTATTTTTAATTTCAGAAGAATAGAATGTTCTTTAGTAGGTAGCTATTTTAAAGATGTATAAAGCTAGATGATGTATGATAATCTGCATAATATAATGTCAGCTTTAGTAAAACTGAAACAAGCAAAACTCAACTTCAGCAAGCGACATGTTCCTCAAAGATGGAGCAAAATTATTCCATATGACGGTGTAATGAAATTCTATAATGTTTTTGCTAAATTAAATATAAAATCGCTCCTACACTTTTATCAAAAGTAATCACGAGAGTGATGCTGCTTTACATTGTGTTTCAAAAAGAATAACAATGCCGGAAAGATTTCATAGAAAATATTGGGAGAGAAAATTTCTTCTTTTCCCAACAAACTAAAGCTAACAGTTATTATGTTAATTATCGCTCATTTTTCAAGCTTAACATTTTATTTCAATATTTCGCTACTTCATTGTGTAGCTTCTTCTGTAGCTGCCATTGTACTTAACAAATTTTATCTTTGCTTTACTATGTTTCTCAGTAGATAACAACCACTTGCTATTTAGACTGCCTGTGTGTTATCGATAAATAGCCTAACCAAGATTGAACAATTTTAATTAACTGCATAAAATAAGATTCGAAATTTAATAAAAGTTATTACTTTTTCAAGAAACCAACAAAGTTCTAAAACTACAAAATAACTTTTTTGTCCCCATGAGTTTCTCATATACTTAACACGATTTTCTGTGGTAGACTTTTTATATATTTTAACAAACTTCATTTGTAAAATTAAGTTTACAAATCCAGGAGTAGTTTTGTAGTCTCAAAAAACGTCTTACATTTATCAACATATTGAACTTTACGTTAGCAAATAAATAAGATTTTATTTTACTTTGGAATTTTCTGTAAAAGAGAAAAAATTAATTATTTTTCAATCTACAATAAAAGCACTAACATGTTGGTCCACAATATTCAATTTCATATACGAGTAGACACATAAGTAATTCATTAAAAGAAGTTAGTCATGTGGCTAAGAAGTTTCCTTTATGCCAAACTTTTCTATAGCTTAATTTTTTTTCATAGTCATTTATACTACAGGATATTAGTTCAAAAAAAAAAGTTTTATGAACAAATATAATTTAGTTAAAGAATTAGATAAAACCATACGGCTAGTTAGGTAAAGTTGTACGAAGTACATAGGTGTGTAAAATTTGCGTTTAAAATTTCATATTGCAAACTAATATTAACAAGAGTATTATATGGCAAATGATTATGCAAGACGAGCTGTGTAAGTGATGGTCGTATAAATGTTGTAAATATCTCTTGCTTAAAGGATTTCGAGTTTGCGGAAGTTGTGAACCAAGTAGTGAGTGGTGTTTCACGTTACTAATCGTATAAAATATGGTATTATGAACTTCTGCTTGCTTTATTAACACAAAGGAAAGTTACTAAATTTTGTGTATGACTAAATTTCTAAGCTGATGATATTAAAAGTCATCCTAAAATTAACGATATTGAAAGCAATGAACAAACAAATAACCTTTAAGCCATTTTTATTCAACAATGGGTGCCCTTATGACACTACATTTTTTTTACATTTTTCAAATTTTAGAGCAGAGCGCAAATATATTGTAATGGGAAAATAAATCCGATACAAAGTGGACAATCATATTAAGATAAATACAAAAACGTCAAATCGTCCACTAGTGTCATTGATAAAAAATGAGTAGCTGTCAAAAAAAATTTAAAAAGTTTCAACTGAAGATTGACGTTTCGAACTTGTCTGCGATTTTTTGCTCGGTTTTTGACGGTATAGTTTTCTTTGGCGTTTTTTTTTTTTTAAATGAAAATCAGGAGGCAATACTTCAATATGTAAATATTATATTGTGTTTGTGTCTTTCTGGCTGTTGCTGTCCATTTCTATAAATTTTATATTAATTAAAGAAAAATAAGTGCCTCAATGAAGTTGCCAGGAGCTTGAGAAAAAAGGTTAATCGGCTGTTTAGAAAGACTATACAATTCGAAATCGTCAATTAAAAAGGCTAACAATTTTTCACTCATAATTCAATGTAATTCATAATTTACTATTAACAAAAAATGCATAAAACATATTAAAAATTATTAAAAAAAAATACACTACAAATGCATAAGCAAAGAAAATCGAATAAAGCAGCATATTTTTAATTACATATAAATCAATATATACCAGGAATTCCTACATAAATTTCACGAGCGTCTAATAATTTAATTTCTAATTCGGTAGTCATGAAATCATGGCAAATTTTTCTGTAACTTTTTTAAGTAGCATCGGATGTATAATAAAGAATTAAGCAATTTAATTCTAGAAATAGATTTTCTTACAGCACATCCTTCAATTGTCGCACCTCCAACCAGAAATTAACTATTGATTAAACATTTGTCCAGTTGTAACTAAAAAGCTTTAGCCATTGAATTTCGATGTAATGTAATTTTCTTTTTCGCTGTACTTAAAATTTTCATTGCCAGTACGACAATTTTTAATGTTTCAAAATAATTTTAGAGGTTCAGCAGAAAATGGAAAAAAAATTCAGCCTTCTTGAGACTACATTTCAAAAAAAAAAAAAAAAAAAAAAAAACTCATGAAGGTAGAATGTAAATTTCGAAGCTAAAAGAATAAAAAAATTTAATTCCAGCTTCTTTAACGCTAAACTGGCATCATTGGTGAAGAGGTTAGAAGTTGAGAATTACCACTCGACCACTAGAGGTCAATAGCGTCGAGAGCAAATGGTTATTGGTTGTGGCTCCAATTGAATGTACCGGCAATCATTGGAACACGTAAGTGGTCGAAAAAGTGCCCGATTTAGTGGTGGTCTAATTCGATTTCCCCCTACACACACAGTCGTAATAGCGTCGCTTTTTTTCCAGGTACCTCTTCGAAAAACTATTTCCAATTTTAACACTATATATCGCATAGTAACGGAAACAAAACAGTGGATGGCGAAGTGTAAATTGAATAATAAATGTGCGTGCCGAACGTTTGAAATAAAAAGATACCTAAAAGAAAATATTTTAGAGCAGTGTTATTCAAACTCACCAAGCAGCAGGTGCAAATTAGCTTGCAATTTCCGCAAACACAAAGGCCATTTTAAACCTATGGTTTCTAAGTTGATGTTGCTAAGAATTCTCTCATGCAATAGTTTTCCTTTTCCAAAAAAATCGATTAACCTTAATTAACATAATTGGTCAATATACACAACAATACTTTATAACTTTACTCAGGCATATAAAAGTAACTTTATAAAAAATATTTACTTGTAACTTTCAACTACATATAACAAAGTTCATTGGCGACTATAGAAAATATACATGCATATGTGTTAAAAGTAGAGCATGTATGAAAAATTAGAAAATTAAATTTGTATATCACAATATTTGTTCGATAATCTGTATAAGTAACTTAACAAAGTTATTAGGATGCAGAGAGTGACTAATAGAACTGAATATAGGCATACATAGAGTAAGTGTGCATAGAGCTAATTTTAAAAACACTTTTATTCACATTTATCTTTTTATATGTATTGCTTTTATTGTATATATAAATATAGGTATAAAATTTCCTTGCAATACAGCTATTCATGTCTTGGAAAATGGTTTGATTAAATTATATTGTAATTGAGCCAAAATAACACGTCGAACTTGTAATTGAATAATACAATGCACTGTATATTTCGAAGAGACTGATACAGGTGCATCACATGTATGCGTTAAGAGAAAATGCTGTATTAATTTTATCTAAGTAACAAAGTTCTTTCTTCTATGAAAAAATAATTTTCTCATAATCCATTCTGCAGACGCTTTCATCAAGACAGACGGACGGACAGACAAACAGCCATATACAATTCCTCATCTTGTATTCCAAATCTATAACTTTCCACATCAGCATAAAAATATTCAGCAATATGTCATGTGCAAACAGCATCTCTTTACAGTTTAATAACATACAGTTCACTCACAACTCATACGCACCATTGAACTATTTACTCATCAATTGGCTTAGAAAAGTATGATACGTCTTTGTATTGCCAATAGCGGGAGCGTTTCATACAATTTTTTGCGCTTTTTTACATTTTTTGTGCGAAAAATTTTATAATTGGTGCGCCTTTTTTAATTTCCGTGTGTTTTTTAAGTTTTGGTGGCACCAAAGCAAATTCAATACAACTTTTTGTATCAGTGTGAGAAGCATTTTTTAATGCCATTTCATTCAACAGTGGAAAATTTTTATAATCAATAAGAAAAACAAGTACTGATGTTTATAAAACATTGCAATTTGAAATGAAATCCTTTTTATGGACAGATTCTAACAATAATGATGAAAATATTATCTTTTTTTTATTATTATAAATTAAATTATTATAATAAATTTTTGATCTCTTTTTAAAAAGTTATAAACAGAATATACAGTGTGGCACAAAAGGAGCTATATGGTTTGAGGTCTTTATAACTTTTTTAATTATTATTTTTTATTTGTTTTTTTTCAGCATTTTATGAAGACGACTAGAAGAATTAATTATGAAACATTCGAAATGAAATCATGGCCATTACACCTGTAATTTTCCGAAAAGTTATGGAAAATATGCTAAAAAGAACACGTCTATACAGGGTGGCGAAGAATGAGCTATATGATTTGAATTCTTTATAACTTTTTTAATTATTATCTTCTTTGTTTTTTTGCAGCATTTTGTGAAGAAACCTTGGGGAAATAATTATGAAACATTCGAAAGAAAATCATGGCCATTAAACCCAAAATTTTGCTAAAAGTTATGGAAAATATGCTAAAAAGAGCACGTATGTGCGAAGCATAAAATCGACATCACTTACAGGATACCATTTTTCAAAGCTAATTGCAAAAAATTCCCCAATAATATACCGTATTAAATAAAAAAAAATTATAATAATCGCATAAATAAAAAAGTTATAAACCATTTAAACTATATAGCTCTTTTTGTGCCACCCAGTATAAAATTAAAGTACAAAAATGTATGATATACTACAAATGAATGAAAACACATATACTATGTATGTAAAAATTTGTATAGTTTTTTTTTTTTTTAAGTTTTTTTTATCTATATATGTATATATATATGATTCTAATTGTGCTTTTTCCCTTATAAACTATATGTGAAATTTATTATTACATACCTTATGATATTCTCATACAGTATGAAAAATATCATAAAGCATTTTATTACAAAAGTAACTCAAAAATTGAGGAGGAAAGCATATCCATATAGTACTATTTCGCTAATGCTTACTTAGCTCATCAGTGGATTTTTCCTAATTTTTGAATACAAACCCAAGATCTATATGCTTAAAATTCAATTAATCAATCGAGAATTGAATTAAATATCAAACATACAAACCAAAAAATCTATAAACAAAAACATAACAATCCATGAAAAAAAAACGGAAAAAGCACAATTAGAATCATATATATAAATATATATTTCCAAAATAAATTCAGTTAATATACATATGTATATTGTAAAAAGCTGTTTTATTGATATATTTTTAATAAAAGGATAAATACTGAACTATTATTAGTTTTGCATCTTTACTATTAATCGCTGATCTATTTTTAAAAAGTTTCGTATAGAATTTATGAAATTAAAAAAAACATATTATCTAGTACAAATGAATATAAACAAATTTGTTTAGTTTTTTTTATTTTTAATAACACTAATTATTTAAGCTGTAGGTCTTTTTAATATATGTAATATTTATTTGAAGAAGCTACACAACGGAATAGCGAAATATCAAATCAAAAAAATATTACATATATTAAAAAGACCTACCTACAGCTAAAATAATTAGTGTTATTAATCTAAAAAGAGGTCAAAAAATTAGAAGAATTTTTTAATTTTTGTTAATTTTTATTTTTTTTTTCTAAAAACCCTGAACTGCAAAAGACTGTTTTATTGTTATATTTTTCATACAAATATTTTATACTTTTTATGCAAAATGAATTCAATAAAAATTTTAAATAAAAAAAATTCTAAACTTGGTGGATTTTTTTTTAAATGGCGTATTTCTTTCTCCTTTTTGGTGGGTTTTGAAATTTCAAAATTGACAACGCTGATTGCCAATATGATTTATACTCGTTTGTTGAGTTATCTATAGAGCAACATATTACTCATACGCACAGTGTTTCTATGTATAAATGAATGCCGAAAAAAGTATTCGTGTATTTTCATTTACATTTGAGTGATTTGAATGCTACTCATGCGACATTTCTATATATTATTATAAAATAGCAATAAAAATTTCAGATATGTACTTATGTATGTACAAGGAACTAAAAACATTAATCTGCTAATTTTTAATCATTTGATTTTAAACATCTAGACTTAAATTTATTTACCAAGAAACCATATGCAGCTCTAATAAATTAATTATTATTAATTGAGGGTGAGGGTGGCGATGGCACCAAAAATCCTTGGTCCGAGCTCAGTTTCGCATTCTTTCTGATGTGTATTGGTGTATTTTTTGAGGCAATTGATGTCGGATGGTCTCAGTGGCGAAGAAAGAGTAAATGGTCACTGAACAATACAGGAATTATATGATACCAATCCGCAGGTACATTAGAACGCCCTACTTCGTCGATATTTTGTAGTTCCAGCAAAATAAAATAGTTCCTAAAAAAATGGCTACAAAACAAAGCTTCAGAATTGACTCCTTGATATCAAGGGCTTTGCAGCACTGCTATAAGCAAAAATCAAATAAAACGTTCAAAAGCAGAGTTGTAAGATAGTGAAGCTTTCCTGTGTTTATCCTCTCACCACCTGTCATCTCTCTTTAACGCTTTCCTCTAGTTCCAGCACAATACATCGTATGAATAGAGGTCATCCGCTGAATGCTGCTCCAACATAAAAAAAAATTAAAAATATTCTACGAAAAGGTAATTAATTTAAGGGATTTCGTTTTCAAACTCCATTTTATAAGTATTTTTATTTTCTGATATCTATTATTATTTTACATAATTCTTATATGATTATCAATATTTGAGAGGATTTTTGGAAGTTGAAAATCATATAATTTATTTTTTTTTTTTTTGTTAAGTTTGGATATGCTATTGTATAATTATATGTCGTGTCTACGTACGTGTGTGCTTTACTTCCATTAACTTTCGATGAAGTTATTAATTTTGTTCTGGAAAAAATTCTTAAAACATTTGTATATAAACTGGATTGTAATCTTGAGTGTTATACATTTCTTTAGTTTTTTTAAGCGTTTTAATCGCATTGTGTATACTTTAGACGTTAAAGGTATACTATATATGAACGCATTAAAATTAAAGTTTATTTGTTTCTTTACGTGCCATCAAAATGATTTTATTTTTTGAAAACACGCAAACAGCACTTATGAATTCGCCTTATTTTTACGTATTAAATTAGTTGAATTTATTTACATTAAATTAATAAACATAAGTAATTTATCAAAAATTAGCTGTACAATTTTTTATATGCTTTAAATTGCAACTATTGCAATTATAAACAAAATTTGGCGTTGGTAATAAATTTTATGATTTACAAAGTTCATAAGACAATATATATCTAAATATTCAACAACATTTACAGAAATTGAGATACATTCATATCAGGACCGTACTTCTGGCAGACATTCTCAACAAGGTATTAATTTTGCACCATTTTTTCGTTTGTTGCTTTGTGATCTACTACTTCTTTTTAACTATTAATGGATTCCATATTATAATTTGATTGCAAATGGATTGTAATGTGTGTGATAGAAAAAAAATACTTCTTCAATTATGTGCTGCAATAAATAGAACATGATTTAAAAAGTAAAAGCATAAATAAGAATTTGATAAAATAAAGATACTGCAAATTTGCCTACTCTCAACCACATGAAGACATATCGTCTTTTGAATTGATCTGATTTTTCTTTTTAAGTAGAATTTAAAGCGATGGGAAAAAGTTTGCATCATCAAGAACATATTTGGTTTTCGTACTGCTAAAAATTGGTTGTGTGCTTATACCCCGATAACTACAAAATGAATATTTCGTTTACACAACCAACGGTGGTAAATGGAAATTTGTATTCAAAAATATTTCTTCCAGTGCTAAACAATACGAGTAGTGGCAATTGTTGTAAAACTCATGTTCACACTTTGGAGAAAAACTAACGAATTTCAAATTTCTTGTTTTCGTGTTTCTTGATTTTACAAAATGCACAAAACTGCAGATTGTTCGACACATATTGCAAGCGGCACTTGTGCTTGATGCCTGACCACCCATTGGTTTATTTGTGACAGTAGAATTGCCTGCTGCACATGTTTAGCAGCAGGGCTACTTTCCTTTTCACTTGTGTAATTATAAATGTTAACAAGGCTATATACACTGGTTATAAAGGCAATAAAATGTTACAAAATTACTTCACAAATATTAGAAATTTTTAATAAATTTATTACATTTGACAGATTATGAAGGTTAACGATTTACTGATCAAACTAAAACGATATCCGTTTTAACTTGTCATGGTTTTTAATTTATTCTATCTTCATCATCAATTGGTGAATGAGAATTTATTGTGATACCATCTTCAATGTCATTAATTGAAAAAAGGGCTACGATTTGTTAAATATATTACAATTTTAGACAATTAGTCCAGAATATACAAATGAGCTGAGAATATTATTAATAAATAATTAGCATTACATATCCAAAAACAAAGTTACATTTAAAGTTTTCAAAAACTATTCTAGAGGAACGTAATTAACACTAATAAAAAATAATAAAAAAAGCCATGTCGTTTAGAAAAAAAATAACTTCTTTTTTGAAAAGTAATATTGCAGTATGACTTCGAATGGCGTAACGTAAAGATCAAAAGTGTTTTTCCTTAAAAGATATAATGAACACTTGTTAAGAGCTGCTCCGGCGTGAGGTCATAAGTAAATAATTGTCTTAGCTCAACTAATAAATTCAGTGAAAAAATTTCTTCACATTAAAAAAAAGCAGAAAATGTCGCATGAAGAAAGTTGTATTTATAAAAACTGTAATCTGCTCCGATAGTCTCATCAAATTAATCAAATAAGAATATCTATTAGCAAAATTCAAACAATTATAAAGTTTTGTGGGTAACCCAGTGTGATTATAGTTCACGAATACGCGGACTCATCTGCTGAAGAAGCAAAACGGCGACCGTTGAAAAAATATTCGACATTGGAAGCTCTTGATATCCCTAATATCATTGATATTTCTCTCACTTCCACAAATGCCCAAAAATGATCCGATTACTAGCATGGTTACAAATGTATCAACCAAAACAAAAACGCACCATTATACCGCAAAGCCTGTTCCAGGAGTGAAATTAATATATTTGTTCGCCTTAGAATCGGTCACTGCAAACTATCCCATTAACATCTTCTTGATGGAACACACACGCACACCTGGTTGTTTCTTTTGTATCACACACTTCAATGTAGCTCATAGAGTTGACGATTCATCCAATTCATCCAGAACACGCATTTTCGAATTGAAAATGCCAACTGATCTCCTTAGATACACGTGTGATAAAAATATTAAAGTAATATACAAATTTATAACTACAAATTGTTTGCAAAACATCATTTAAATGGATACTTACCAACCATACATTCGAAAACCCCACTACTCATTTATTATATTAGTTATTATAATTTAATTCTAATTATTAATATTATAAAATAAAATAAATAAAAGATAAAAACTGCAACATAAAATAATTGTCTGTTGCAATAATCGGTGGTTATATGAACGGATCTCTCTACTGACGACAGAGTGATAGAAAAGAATCACTAACTGAATGAGATTATTTTCGCTAAAATATTTTAGCAACCGCTGCTACAGCATGCCGTGTCATTTGTCAAGCTTTTTCTCTTTTCCTAGTTTGTTAAGATAATAATTTTTCTTTCTCTCTTTAATGCGCTGCCAAATCGACCACAAATGGATGTGGTCTTAATGATGAAGGCATTGTGTGCAGGAATGAATGGGTTTCGGGAACAAGTTAACTGATTTCATTAGAACTGATCGTATTATAGCAACGATAGGACAAAGAAAAGCACCCTACGTTACGATGATGCTCAAGAGAGTTAATAGAGTTTATTCGTCATCACTCGTACACGGTTGAGTAACTTCAGAATAATCTTTGAAACCCATACATGAGAGTTGTATTCCATTTGTGGTCGGATGTAAGCGGTATAAATAGTTCTAGTAAGGAGATGAGATGGGCTGTAGTATGTCTTACACTCCCTTAAAAAGCCAAGGCATTTCAATTCTTCCTTTGCGAACTGAAAAAAGTATTCAGTCACATTCATCACACTGAATTTTCAAGCCAAGAATTAGAGTTGAGGCAGTCAAACCTGTTCGTGTGACCCCACTACGATATTTTTGTGAGGTCAGAATTTAGCGAATCATTCAGATTTTCCGTCATCGCCGAGATCATAGTAGATGTCAGCCTCCGATCAAATGATTATGCATGGCAAATACAAAGAACAATAATGGCAGTGATACTCCCAACTACAGTTGACGATTCTGATTCCGAAGACAGGCTATCTGACATGCAAAGCAAAAGGCATTTTGTAAGAGTACTTTTCTTGGATTTATTTTAATATGAAAATCCTCAATTGTACAAAAAATTTTACTGCTTCAGAAATTTTAATGTTTTTGCTGGATATCAATATGAAATTTGTTTATTATTATGTTTCTAGAAGAAAACTAATTAGTAGAATCTTTAATTGATACAAACATTTTTGCAATTCTTATACAATAACGACTCAAAGTTAGAAAAAAAATCTCGTTGTAATAACAAATAAACTCGTATATGAAAACAAACAAACAAACAAATTCTTCCATACATTTAGAAAACATTTCCTAATTTTTTTTGCTTTTAAAATAAAGAACAAAATCTCTTACAAAAATTTAATAAATAATCACACAAAATTACGACAATTTATTTACTTTTTTTTACTTTCTAATTTGATTACTCACTAAAATCATCGTTGATTGCAAAGTTAAGTGTAAAACGAAGAAAATGAAGTATGTCAGTCTTTATTAAAATAAAACAATCCGGTAAAAACGGATAAGAACTGACAGTAACTAAACTAGCAACAATATTACTATAAGCAAAAATGTTAGCAGCACCATAACGACGACAATATCATCATCAGCATCAGCATTACCATTAGAGTTTTTGTCAGTGAATGTAAAAATTCATTAATACCATCACAACCTATTAAAGTTAATAACTTTTTGCTTGTCTGCATTAGTTTTTGTTGTTGATTTGCCACTGTTAGTCTCTTTTCTTTTTAAAAATTTTCTCTCTTCTTGTTTTATTTATGATTTTTTTTTTCTTTTTTATTTTAATGCTGCTACAGTTTTCGTTGAGCGTTTCAATAGGAGACTGCCATACATTTTTCGTTCAGTAGTATCTTTTTTATCTCGTTTCATTACACTGAAATTTAGTTGGTTTTTTGTTTTCTCTTTTTTTTATGGAAACAGAAACTTAAAGTGTTGGTTCTTAAAGTTTTCAAGCCAACTTTGAATAGTTAATTTCAATAAAAAGATTTTTGCAAATGAATGAATCATAATTTGGCTGTGTTTAAGTTTCTAGTTAATTTATCACAATAATGTGAAAAATTACTTTTGATTAGAATAAATGAAAAAAGTACAATTAATATACAACACCAGTTTGAGTAGAACACGTATACATATACGAGTATATATTTTCTATGCCACTACACACGTCATCAGTACTCTTTGTGTCAACAGGGAGGTCGTTATAAAGTAAATGAATATCATCTGTTTAACCCGACAGAGTAGAAGAAGGTCCGAAGCCACATATTTATAAAAGCTTAAAGTTCTGTTTTTAGTCGAAGTGAGAACGAATTTTGCTTTTAGAACCCTGATTTTAACTGACTTTCTTTATTCAGTTTTTTTTCACAATATACTACAGAGTATAGCGAAAATAGTTTCTAAAATGAGAATTGAACAACAACAGTGAAAGAACAACTACCAGAGATCAGTGAAATCTAGAGCAAATAATAGGTTTGTCGCAGAATTTGATTAGATTCGAAATCACATGGTTTTCAGAAAAGCCCGATTTTATAAGTTTGTTCTCATATTTAGAAGAGTTTATATGACAAATTAAAGGCAACTTTTAAATACCTGGCAATATGAAAAAAGATTTTATATCAGAAATATTAACTGTCTGCAGAGAGAGCATCACTGTTTTTCTTCAAAACTTCTTCAAAAAAAAATTCAAGAGTTTTTTTATAATGGATATGAACTCAGCTTGAAGTACTACCAAAATCAAACACTTATAAGGTCAAATAATGAAAGTAGTAACTTTTGTAATAGTCAATGAGTTGACAAATTGAAAGAAAACTGCAGGAGATACAACATTATTAAGAGTGCATGGAAAATAATTATCTTGGTTATTATTATGACAATGATTTTCTGCTACGTTTATAAGTGCTCCAAGCAGTTGCCTTCTACTGATTTTTATTGAATTAAACTTTTTTCATTATGCTTTTAATTATATCAGATAAAACCAAACACATATTATCTATCATGATAAAAAGGACAGAAACCTTTTTAATGAGCTGTACAAAAGAAAAGTTGTATCGTATAATTTTGTATTTTTAGAAAACTTTTCTTAGTTGAGGAAATATTTGAAATTAGAAAAATCAAATTAATTACAAAAGAATGCACATCTGGATGTGCTAGAATAAATTAAAAAATAGAAATAAATATTTCTAATTTAAAAATTAAATTAGAATTCAATGGTTTCTTTTCGTCTCTAAAAATTAAAAAAAAAAAATAGTTTTAAATTAATAAAACTTTGTATCCCACAATCAATATATTTTTTTTATGTTGGACCAGCACTCAGGAGATGACCCATACACATGCGGTGCATTGTGCTGAAAGTAGAGGCAAGGGATTGTTGGGGAAGGGACAGAAAGTGAAGCTTTATCATCTTACAACACTGTTTTTCATACGTTATTTGTTCTTGTAGCAGTGTATTAGCGTCTCTGATGTCAAGGAGACGTATTAAATTTTGCAGCTTAGTTTTTAGTAATTATTTTACTTCGCCGGTGCTACACAATACCGACGAAGCAGAGGATTCTGTATTTTTGAAAAAGGTTTATTTTTTAAAGCAACAATGTCTTTTATGAATACGCCAGTAATTAGAAAATATTTTTAGAGAAAATTTTCAGATATTTTAATATAATTCTTGTAGTTTTTTTTTTTACCTGTTTTTAATAATATTTATTTAACTAATTATTTAAACTTAACGCTAGATATATGGTAAGATAATAAATAAATAATTCGCTATACAGTAAAATCTCGGTAATCTCCAGATCGTTAATTATGAGTATTCGATAGTCCGGACAATATTTTTCATTACATCCGGACTGATTACAACTTTATAATCCGGTTAACATACAATTATTTTGCAATGTTAATCTCTGTTAATTGTACTTTTTTGCTTGAAAATCTCATTATTTTGCTACGCATGTTTTTTTTTTATTTGGGTACATCAATAAAATTGTCAGAAGAAAATCATGTCGACATTAAAAAAATTTTAGTGCTTCACAATATGCTTTGGGAAAAAGTTTGAACACTTACCGACAACCAAATTGAATGATATTTTACCAAGTAAAATAATTATCTTTGATATTTGCTTTGTGACAAACTGGAATTTATAAATCTTGTAGCTTTAGTAAATAAATACTTTTTGTTGTTGCCGTACTACAGCTGCAAGATCTTAAAGGCCTTTACTACGAATCGTGAATTCCGCTAATATATCTTTGGATATGTGTTTTAAAATGAATTTTTAATACAACAATAACGTTTTTAAATTTTTATTCGGTAATCCGGATAATTTGATAAACCGGTTTAAGGTCTGCCAAAAAGCTTATTATCAAGCTTTTACTGCATTGTCTAGATCTAGAGTACATTTCAGATATTTAATGAAGGAAAACCATTTGAATTAAAGATATGGTTATTATGAGGAAAAGGTAAAAACAATAAGAAAATATCTTAATCGGTAATCAACAAAACTTAATTATAACATATCATATCATATCATAACATTTCTATTGAACTTAGGAGAAAATCATGCGTATTTTTGGCTCTTGTAGTCATTATATTTCAAAATTAAAAATACTTCCTACAGCGGGGTGTTTGCCTCGTGAAATGTCTACGCAACGAATCATATGTCCGAGACCCAAACCGACGGATTCGTGATAGTTTGGAAGAGATATTGATTACTCTAATGCGTATGCGTAGATCTTACGCAGATTATCTTTCTAAGTTTAAGGTCTTCTGATTTTTATATAAAAATAATGTAATAAATAATAGATGTTTCATTGGCGAGCATGTGTTCACATTTAACAAAACAACTCGTCATTTAAATGAGTGTTCAGGAACAATGAATGGTATGATTTGGTTCCCTTTTGCACACAGCTGATAATGAATAAAATGCAAAGTACGAAAATTCAATTACAACTTCACAGGTTTTCATATGAATTAATCAGCAGATTGAAATACATTTTCCATGAGTTCAAAAGTGATAATCCTGTTAACATTTAAGTTGGCATTAAAAATGAATTCAGACGAAGAAGTGCTTAAGAAGTCATGAAAGTACCAATTCATAATGATAGCATTAACATTTTATTTTTTGCTGGGTATATAAATACTCGTAAATTTATAACAACTATATATTTGCTATTTTATTTTTTTTTAATTTTCATTACCAAAACCAATTCTATTTGAAATTCGTTTTTGCTTTCTTTTTTGCTAAGGATTTCTTCTAATTAGAAAATTTAATTAATTCATTTCTTAAGAAAAATATTTACTTCAAAACGTCAATACAAAAGCTAATTTCATCGTACTGAGATTTTTTGGCCGATTCTAACTCTACAAAGCAACTTTAAATTAATCCAAGGGCTAGCAAAACTTCAAAGTAGAACAAAAAATAAATATACCAAATACGAGAGCGTTTATTCAAATTAATTTGTAAAATTAAAAGAAAAAAAAATCATTTGAAATTTCTCTGTAGCTGATAAAGCTTTATTAAGTACTGTTTAAACGAGTATAACACAAACTGTGTTGGTGGTAGTGTAATAGTGGAAGGTTGTTTGTTATGTGTGTGATGTTGTTTACACATTTCGTTTTTGTTTTTCTCTGTCCAGTCTCTGAGCAGAAACCCCTTAAGAGTATTTCATTATTTGTTGACGTTGATAATCTTAAAAGATACTTGTTGTCAAGGATTTTATGGTAAAATGCCATTTGACCCCGAAGAAAGCTGTAAATAACCACTAGAAAAATATTTTTAAAATAAAATAAATTTCCAAATGAAATAAACAAAAAAAAAAAGAAAAAAATGCAGCAAACATTCTAAATAAATATACTTTGTTCTTTAAGTAAAATATGTAAGAAAAAAAATATTAATATATTAAAAAGTTCTTCATTAAAAAGTTGGGTTAGAAATATGGAAAGAATGTTAGGAAATTATATAAATAAAAAAAAAGGAAAAATAAATAATAAAATATTACTTATGCACACATTTCTAATCTTGAATTAATTTTGCGAAACACTTGTGAAATGCTGTTAAAATTAAAGAATTTCATTTGCAGATACGAAGAGTGATGATACTGTGTTACTAGAAATAATAGCGAAAGTGCATTAAAAATATTTGCGTTTGTTATTTCAAATTTAAATATTTAATAATTTTAAATTATGTATATATTGCTCCATTTTTTGTATCGTATTACAGTTCGTTTGAATTTCTAAATAAAAATAAAAAATAATAAAAAATAGAACAGGTAGATATTTCGCACAGGCCGGTTTCGTACGCTTGTTATGCTAGAAAATAGACTAAAAAATACACTTTTTGTCACCAAAAAAATAACCCAAAATGAAAGTTTTATATTTATTATATTTATTAATAAATAATTATTTTTTATATTTATTAAGCAGTTACAGGAATCTATATGTAATTTATTTAATTAAAAACGATTTTTGGAAATTAAATTGAATTATATTTAAGTTTAATCATTATTTTTTACTGGCATTTCCATTACTATTTCAGATAAAATATGCTAAACTAAGCAAATATTCTTTTGCAACAACTTGAATAAGTTAATTATGAACGCGAGAAGTCGTTACAAATATACTTCAATAGCCGATCACTTACCAATTTCAAAGGTTTTCGCAAAGAACCTGAAAAGAAGACAAAATTAAATAAATGAATTTATTTTGGGATTAAATTTATATATAGGTATAAAAATAAATATGCAATTTTGTAAAAATCTTTCAAACATGTGATGGTAAAATAAATTCTACTTAAAAATAAATATATATTGAATTCATTTCAGTTCAATTTGCCAACTACTTGAATCAAAATTTTTATCGTGAAAAACTTAAAATGAAATGAAAAAAGAAAATTTACATGAAAACATAAATAAAAATACGATAAAACATTCAAATGAGCTTGAGATCTTTATTATTTTGTATTTAAAAACATTTAATTTTTTTCCAATATTTCGTTTTTCACAACGGAAAACTTTTTAAGGGAAAATACTTTATAATAATTGACAAATTTAATTTTTATAAAAAGGCGGTAACTCAAATAGTAATAAATTTAATTTCTATAAAATACTAGAACTGTTATAACTCAAATAATAATTATTTTAAAAAATGTTTACAATGGAAAATTATTTTAACTTCTATTATCTATTAACTAAATGTCTATAACATTGAGCAACATTTAATGTATCTGTTTTATAGTTAATTCGCTGTGGAAATGGTACTTTTATAATCTATAACATCTCGAGTATGTATCTACGTCTCTATCTAAAATAATTGTATTTTTAAAATATGGATGTTTATTATATTTTTACTGGGTTGAACCACAGTTTCAGACACATAAAAACATTTCGCATTTTTTCTGATGTGCTTTTGTGTCAGTTGTTGTCGGAAGGTTTCAGTGGCGAAGACATAGTCAATAGTCACTGAACAGTAACGGCTTCAGCTGTATCCAATCCACAGGCACAACAGATAGCCCCCCTTCGTCGGTACTGTGTAGCACAGGCGAAGTAAAATAATTAATAAAAAAAATGGCTCCTAAAAAAAAACGAAGCCTCAAAATTTAATACGTCTCCTTGCAATCTTAGACGCTACAACACTGCTATAGAAACAAATAACGTATAAAAAAGCAGTGCTGTAGTGAAGATCCACCTCCTATCATTTCTCATACTAACCCTTTCCTTTAGTTCTAGCACAATGCACCGCATGTGTAGGGGTCATCTCCTGAGTACTGGTTCAAGTTAAAAAAATAAAATTTTTAATGCTGTTTTTGGTGTTGTTGTAATGTTTCTGTATTTTTTATCAGATCTGTGTCCAGAAATTCAAATTTTTAGTTTATTTTTTGTAGTACCTTATTACCACTCTCATTATCATTAGCGCCACACTGTATTCTATAAGCTACGTTGGCTACTTCTGATTTATGTGTTCTATATTCTGTTCTGCTAAATAGTCTACCTAGTGTGTTATACATTTTATGTGCTATTTTTCTTTATCATAAATCTTAGAATTCTGTAATCTCTTCTATGTAAATTATTACAATTTTTATATTGCCTTATTAGTTCAGAGATCAGTGAAAGTGGGTAATTATTATTAATTAAAATAATCCTAATTTTCCATATATTATCCTTATAAAACTCTATATCACTAATATTCAGTACTCTGTCTAGCAGATTCGTTGCTCTTCGAGGATTTTTCGAATAATAATTAATAATCCTTCCACGCGAAGAAGGTTTTCAATACCAGTTTGTAAGTAGCATTTTTGCCTTTCTCATGACTAATGTTTCTAAATACTGTATTGTAAAATCACATTCCACACAAATCAAATCACATTCATTGTAAATTTTGTATCATCATGAAATCAATTGAATACAGTGAAAATATTATCAATTGATTGATTTGATATTATAAAAAACAAATCATCGACATATTTTGTGATAACTTTTGGTTTTTCATCAAATTTCTCAATACAACAATCTAACAAATTTTCGATAACAATATCAGCTATAATCGTAGTAGTAGCGGATTCTATCGTATACTATAAACTTGCCTGGTCACAAGATCATAATATAATCTTTTTTTAACCGATAAACGATACGACTGAACTTGTAATTTGAGCAACTGATTTATAATTACAGGTTATTGGCATCAATCACATTGGTGGCACTCATCTCGTTGCTGGCAGTAGACATTCGATATTTTAATCGTTTTTTTCTCATAAATTTAAGTATACAAGTTTGTATTTTGATATGCAAATATATTAGCAAATATTAACAATTCGAACTTACATTTATTGGAATTAATTAATGGGTTCCACAAAATTGTATTATGCGGCTGAGTGTAAATGAATGCTTGTTTGTACTCGTACATATTAATTAAAAATGTATACATATGTAAATATAAAGAAATATACTTATATTTGTATGTGTATTACTTAACAAAACCATTACATGTACAAACGAGATTTCCATAGAATTTCAAAATATTTTACTTACAGTTTGTCTGTGTAATTGTTGTTGTTTACTTAGGCGATGTTAACAAATAGAGATCCTTAAGATATTAAGTTACCAACAAAAATCAATACTTTTAGTGGCCTGCAGTTTAATTATGACTTAAAGTATTAACTTTATTTGCACAAGGTTTTGCTTATGAAATGAAAAACATTCCGTTTGCCTTCGACCATTTCTTAGAAATCGAGAGTATTGGCTGTTGCTTTGTTGCTTTATGTAAATTTTAAATTTTAATTTTAGCCAGTGGTACTTGCTGTTATTTGTACGAATTTTACGCCGGGCCATTATGATTTGTTATTTTAGGTTTTCTTATCGTTAT
Source organism: Dexiosoma caninum (assembly GCA_963924685.1). Classification (NCBI taxonomy): domain Eukaryota; kingdom Metazoa; phylum Arthropoda; class Insecta; order Diptera; family Tachinidae; genus Dexiosoma; species Dexiosoma caninum. The sequence continues at coordinate 93,898,642 of OZ004725.1, forward strand.
GGTGTCGTAAGTTTTAACTGGGATATAAAGAACTTTGAAAAGCTTATCTTAATGGTGCAAAAGTAAATACTGTGTTTAAAATTTTATTTTGTATTTGAATTTATGAGTGAATTCGCTTTACTGTGAGTTTTATTTGAAGGCTTTGTCTTATTTAAATCAAATTTCTTACCGATTTTTCCACAAAATTCTATAATTATTTTAGTTTTTTATTTGACATTGATGCCCAATTTTAATTAACAATTAAAAATTGCTCTGCAATTTAAAACATTGACTGGTGCTATTAACAGAAGTAGTGAATTAATTATAAAGTGTGGCGATGGCTGACGTAGTCTGCACGTTGACTACAAAACCAAAGAAGTTTTCGGTTCGGGCGCAGTTTCAGACTAAATCATAAAAACATCTAAAATTTTTTCTTAAGTGCATTAGTGTGGTTTTGGGACCTCAGTTGTTGTCGGAACGTTTCAGTGGCGAAAGCATAGTCACAGAGCGCCCGTCTTCCTTGGAATTGTATAACACCGGCGAAGTAAAATAATTACTAAAAAAGGCTACTAAAAACAAAGCTTCAAAATTTAATATGTTTCCCGGACATCAGAGGCGATGGAACACTGCTATAAAAAAAACAAAGAACGTGCAAACGTAGAGTTGTAATATAGTGAAGCTTCATCTCCTGCACAATGCAACGCATGTGTAGGGCTCATCTACTGAGTGCTGGTCCGAACAAAAAACCGTGCTAAAGTGAATTCGTATTGTACAGGTACTCTGCTAGACGGGAGTTCGCTGTAGTTGCTATAAATTTTAATATTGACTTTTTCTTATTTTTGTTTTTCAATAACGAAAGAATCGATATATTATAAAATTCAGAATAACATATTTCCTGAAAAGATTTAAAATTAAATTCTTATAAAGTCTTTGATTTCAATAGTTAATTAAATGTCTAAATTTGTAACATCTAAAGAAATATTAAATAGTTTTATTATTTTCGGTTTATAAATGAAAAAAGATCTCCATTGCTTACGTACAATAAATTTTTATTTAACTAATTACGACACTAATTATGGTTTAGTTTATATCGGAATATTTTTTTTTTTACTTTTTCGATCAAATTGCAAATTAAAATGAGGGCAATATTACCACTAACTTTTTTACTTAAAATAAAAATCAATACATCCGCCCTTAAATCAACCGCAAGTGGTGTCAAAAGTACTGATATTCTTAAATCAAGTAGAGAATACTTAATTCAAATAGGAATCTTTTAAGTGATAAATACTTAATTTTAGCATATTTAATCCCGTATACGTACTTGAAATGAGCCGAAAAAGATATTGATTTAAGAAAACCTGAGATCGAATCAATTCCAAAATGTGCTTGATTCAAGAATTTCCAGCTTGTGTATTGGATTACATTTCATTGGTGTATATAAAAACTCATCGGTAGACCTTGGGCCAAATTTTTCAAAGAGCTGAAAAATCCTAACAAGTCTCTGAGAATAACAAAAATACAGAATGCAATACCGTTGCTAATTTATGATTTTTTTTCTTCTTAATTTCAGAACTGGTTCCTTATTTTAGAAATTTCCACAATTGGATATCTCAAGTAATCTCATTTTCGGCCTGGTTTAATTACATATAAGTACTATTCGTACATGAATTTTTAACTACGACTCGTACTAATATTAAGTAGAAAGAGGTTAAATTTAGTAAGAGGTTTATCTCTCTGTGTAATTGTAGCAAATGAGAATTATATGACCCATAACAATATATTATTTCTATTTATAGTACATGTACATGTACATACATACCATACATTATATTTCATTTAATTCGTTATTTTGTATATTTAGCCACTACAGTTCTTTCCCCAAATATGTGTGGGCGGCATGCTTTGCTTCCACACAATTAGAATATTATTTATTTAAAAGAAAATCAATTTATTTAAGGGTTAATATTTTTCTACCAACGCTTTTATTTTATTTGTTTTGTTATAATAAAGCTACTTTTATTATTGTTACTTTACAATAATATCACACGCAACCAATCAACGGAATTTCGCTGCAAAAAAATTTCTAAGACGCAGGACTTCAAAAATAGGTTAACAAAATTATGAAATGCTTGCCAAAATTTTATATCACTTTTTAACTGCATGTAAAATTAATGTAACTATAATGGCTGTATACTTGTCCTCAAATTAGTTTTTACCACAACAATATAATCCAAAATGCCAATATATTTTTGTAGTAGAATATAGATTTTATTTATGGCAATAAAAATAATATTTTTCTACATAAAGATTTTTTTTATTTGTTGAAACTTTGTGTTGTTATTGTTTATGCGGTACCACTACTACAAAAATTATAAAATTTTATGTAATAAAAGTAAACAATTTTTACGTGAAACGGAAATTTAATGCAAATGTTTGTAGTGAAAACAATAATAAAAAAAAATAAATAAAATTTGTTTTTTGTTTTTCATACTAATGATAGGTGGCGTTTTTTTAATTGGCGGATTTTTCAAAAGCAACGCTGTAGTGAAAAAATAAGGATAAATGGTGTGTTTTCATGCAAAGTTTGCCTACTACTAAGTGCTACCTTCTATTGGAAAGGGATAGTGAATGAGATGCCAGGTTAGGGGCGGATATACAGAGCAAAGCTTTACTACAGGGTGGGCCAACTTGGACTGACTGATTTGAAATGCTTATAATTTTTCTATTTTTAATTTTTTTTTATTTTTTTTTTTTTTGCAGATAATACAGAATTTTATAATATATTATAATGTCATCATACTCAGTGGATTGGTTTTGCTAGCGATGGAAAATCCCAATTTTTTGAATAATCTGATTATGAGCGATGAAGCACATTTTCATTTAAATGGATATGTGAATAAGCAGAACTGCCGAATTTGGGGTACAGAGAATCCGAGAGCATTGCATCAGCGACAATTACGTCCTGTCAGATGCACTGTTTGGTGTGGAATCATGGCTGATAAAGTTATTGGTCCATATTTCTTCGAAAATGAAATTAATGAGCCAGAAACCGTCTCTGGGGTGGTATACCGGACCATGTAGGAAAACTTTTTACGTCCGATAGTTCTCAATAATCGTAACATATGGTTCCAGCAAGATGGAGCTACAGTTCATACCGCAAGAGCCACAATGGCAATTCTGCCGAATAATTTCAAAAAATGCAGATTTCGCGTGGCCACCTCGTTCTCCAGATTTGACGGCCCCAGATTTTTTTTGTGGGGTTTCTTGAAGGAACGAGTTTACGTCAACAAAGTACAAAATATTTAGGAGCTAAAGCAGTATATTCGCACAGAAATTACTCAATTGCAGTCAGAAACGTTGCGCAACGTAATACAAAATGTATTGAGTAGAGCCATTAACTGCCAACAGAAGAATGGACGCCATCTAAAAGATGTAATTTTTCATACTTAGCTTAAAAAAAATTTATAATTTATACTTTTATTTGCAAAAAAAATTAAATAAAAAAATTTTAAAATACGAAAAAAAATTATAAGCATTTCAAATCAGTCAGTCCAAGTTTTGTTTATAGCAGTGTTGCAGTACCTCTGATGTCAAGAAGGCGTTTTAACTTTCTATGCTGCTTTAATATCAATTTTTGTTAATTACTTTACTTTGCCGATGCTACACAAAACAGACGAAGGAAGGCACTTTGGTGTGCCTGTGGATTGGCATAAGCTAAAGCTGGTACTGTTCAGCAATGCGTACAATTAATTTATTAATTATATATTTACATACAGATGAAAATTACATTCTATTTTTACTTCTAAAGCGCAAAAAAATTATTTAAATTGAGAAGCTGTCGGTAGAAATACATTGCACATTTAAGAACAAATGCTTACCAAAATGCTTCCGAAATGCACTAAACTCAGTGAATACACCGTATATATTTATAAACGTAGAAATATTAGAATATGTAAAGTATTGCTTCGAAGCAGCTCATCGCGAACAAAAATCATGCATATTATAAAACCGCAATTATCAGAGATTCCATTTTGTTGTCTTCCGCACAAAAATGCTTCCAGACAAGCACTAATTTTTGCCGTGTAATCTATATTACATTGTAAGAGATTTTTGGGTAATAAAAAAAATTATACCAAAATTATTTCTAAACTACATTTTTTCCTGGGATTAGTGGTCAGGGTTCTTGCAGAACTCTAGCATAGACAAAAAAGAAAAATGTTTGGTCTGACTGGCTATTGAAACGAAGGTCCTCTATTTGCAGAGTCAACGTTCCAACTACTTACTGCACAGCACTCCTTTAAGTTTCAAATTTGCTGGTTGGTTGTGCAATTGTTTTATAGAATTTTGTTTTTGTTTCTTAAGAAAAGAATATTCCGAGTAGAAATTTATTTTTGATCATATACTGAGGTATATCGTAATTATTGTTCAAGTATGTAACCCTTAAAAAAAGTGTATTGCGTGACCTTTAATAATTATATGTCTGCAACAGACAGAAATAATCCGTGTAGCAATCAGTCTGGAATAGCGCACTACAAACATTATCACAGGACTTTTTACGAAATGAATGTAACACTTGCTAGCAATTCAGTAATAAAAACAGAAAAGGTTTCCTACATTTTATTTACATATTTTGCATAACAATTACATTAACGAACGAAATCTATTGAGCACCACCACAAAAGATCACGGCGTAAGTGAGTAAGTTTGCTACCGAAAATGGGAAGAATCTATTAATTAAATTGGACAATATTATTTCGTACTGCTTAATAGTTGGTGTCATTAGTTTCTTTGTTGCTCATTGTCCATGGCTGTTGATTTACTGTTGTACCAAATTTGTTATGTTCTGCTAGGCTTCCAATTTGTTTCCTTTCCCCTTTTATTTTTGTCGTTGTAGCTGCACCTTATGCTGTGCGCCACTATAATTTGTACATCGTTTGTTATTGCTGTCTTAACTAAATTCGTTATACATTGTCATTTAGAGTTTGTGTCAATTTTACAACAAAGAGTTGTTAGCAAATTTGTATATTAAATTTCTTAAAACATTTAAAAGCTTTTTAGTTAAGAGATTAATTTAACAATGTATTTTGACAACGCATTTTCGGTGCGATAAAATTTAAAATATTATTTTCAATAAAGTTACACTTAAGATAAGATGAATGAAAACGAATACAAAAGATTTTAACTGTCTAGAGTTGTGGAAAGGAGGAAATAATAATAATATAGTTTCAAATTTCTCATTATTTTGTAATTAATTTTGTGCTTGTATTTAGAAAATTTATATTTTCCAAACAGTTTTGGTGGGTTAATTGTAACAAATGCAATTATTTGAACTTTATACAACGAGCTTAGTAAAGAAGACCCAGGGCAAAACTTTTACTAATTATTTATAAAATACTGGTACCGTGACCACTAAAAAAAAAGGGGGTGATCAAAAAAAAAATTAGTGAATTGTAATCGGTAAAAAGAAAACCTCTCAAAAAATGTTACAATAGTGTCAATTGACTGTTTACGATATCATACTGTCCCTGAAGTAATGCTGATGGCAGTCCCGGGACGGAATCTACCCGGAGGAGGAGGAGAGTATGTTTTAGTGTTAACACCACTAGACGCAGATGGCTACGGTCTCTGTAAGTGTTAAGGCATTTTTAACCCAAAAAAACTATCATACTTTCACTGATTATTTATATGAAATTTGTAGAACTGTTAAAAAGAGAAATTCCTCATTCGTCGGTATTTGGAAATTAATAACGTCGGCGTAATAAAATAATAAATTAAGTGGCCTTTCCAAAAAGAAGCTGCTCATCAGAGCACTTCCAAGTGATTCCGTATTGTTGTGTTTCTTACAAAACTGCAGGAAAGCACTAATTTTTTGCTGGGACTGTATCCTATTCCAACCACTTCCACTGCAGTATGCGTAGGGGTCTAGTCCAAGAATAAAAAAAAGTATATACAGATTATATTCAGACTAATTCCCAGCCACTGATCGAAAGAGATATAGTAAACAATTGCTTGGCGTTTAACATAATAAAACTTAAGATAAGTAAGTATTTAATTTTAATAAATTGTGTGGAAGTGATGCGAGTAAAAACAAAAAAAAAAGCAGTAACCTTCTACAACACCCGCAAAATTCCACCTTTCTACTAACAATTACTTTTTGATAGAGAGGAAATATTGTATCTAAAAAAAAAAGGCTGTAAGAGATTTAAATAAATCTGCGGTTTCTTTTTTCATTAAAAATTTTTTGTGCGATAAGAAAGATAAAAGAGGAAAACAGAAACCAGCATAGAAATACGTATGAATTCAACATTAAGAAGTTTATCAAAAGCCAGACCTTCCTGCCATTCTACATTGTTAAGCGATGCAAAAATTTAAGGCCTTAAAATTATTTTAAAATTAAAACAAATCTACGTAAGTAACTTATCGTGTTCATAAATTTTCCTTACAAGGAAGTAAGTGTGTTATAAATATGAAAATATTGACTGTCTGTAAAACAAAACTTTTTACTGCCAAATCTTTTCTTTTACAGGCTTAAGTTTACTCTCTTCAAACATTTTTCTTCTTTTTTTTTGTAAAAAGCGACTTAATGTTTTCAAAAATCATATTTAACTTATTCATATTGTGGAATATGAAATTGTTTTTGAGGTAAAGATAATTGAAATTTCAAAGTCTGCCAGACATAAACATGGAAGCGTATCAACGAAATAATAAATAAGTTTTAAAAAAATTTTTGTTTTTTGCACCAGTGATCAGGCGATGTCCCCTACATATGGAAAGCTTTGACGAGTGATAGGAAGGAACAGAACTCAACTCTTGCAATTTCAGCGCCTCCGACGAAGAGTGGAATCTTATTTACTGTCATACTTCACCTACATTTCATTGCTCAAATACAGCACAGACAAATCTATTTCTGATGTAACAGGGGCTTAATTCAGCGATCTTCTGGTTGTAGATTCAACGCCCTAAATGCTGAGGAAATAGAAACCGCCAAAATTGGATTAGATTATCTCTACAGAATAGAAGATGGAATACTAAATTTGAAAAACTGTTAGATGCGTACGAGTACGATTCGCGCTGAGAATCTTTACAACGTCCCGCGTACATAACAGTTGATGAAAATCTGCCAAAAAAGTGAATTGTTTAACCGTTGACAAAATATTATCTGTTCCGTTGCTCATTTAAAATAAATATGTTGGTAACTTTAAACATTAAATGTGGAACATATTAGTATGTGCACAGTCTGCGGATGACACGACTAGTCGATACATTCGTATAAAGTGTGGTCCATAGGGGTATGGAGAGCACATGGTCTATTCAACATCACGGTCTTCTAGGGGTGGGGCGAAAGCTGAAGTAGTTCGCACGTTGACTACAAAACAAAAAGTACTGGGTTCGAGCCCATTTTCGGACTAAGTCATACAATAATTTCGAATATTTTCTGATGTGCATTAGTTTGACTTTGTGGCAGTTGTTGTCGGAAGGTTTCAGTGGCGAAGGCATAGTCACTGGTCACTGAACAGTACCGGCTTCAGCTGATAGCAATCCACAGGTCTCACAGTGCTCTGCTTTCTCGATAATGTGCAAAATAATTACTAAAAATGGCTACTAAAACAAAGCTTCAAAATTGATATCAGTGAAGCTCCACCACCTGTCATCTCTCTCACTATACCTTTCCTCTAGTTCCAGCACAGTGCATCGCATGTATAGGCTTCATAACATAAGTGCTGGTCCAAGAAGAAAAAAAAATACTACTTCAAGTAACCACTCCATGGAGACCTCAGAGAGTTATTTTAATACGGAATAGTAATCGTAAATACTAAGAAAAGCACGAACACTTATCGTCCAGAAATAAGCTGTTGTTTTCAATGACAAGGTCAACGGCTGCATTACAGAGGATGATGTTTGTAACCAGTCTATTTCCGCATAGTCCAATATTATCTGCAGGGTAAATACGTGCGCTGAGAGTATTTCTGCAATAAACATTTTTCATTAAAAACAAACACATGTAGGTATTTAAGCAGCTTATAACTGCTCAAACTCATTTTTTAATAAATTTTGTGACGCTGTATCCAAATCTAGAAAAAGTGAAAATGTATGTATGTAAAAATGTATGTGCGTATATTTTGTATATCCTTTCAATTTGCATTTTTGGAATAATGCGTTATTAAAATTTGCATTATCAACGCCTTAATGGCTGTAGCATTTTAAAATCATAAATTTATGTATTTTTTTACTTTGCTCTTTATTTAATGCGAAAATATTCAACGTCAGAAAATGTTCATTTTGATGTGCGTAACAGAATATTATGCTGGTATTACCAGGATATTGAGCGTTTAAAATTTTTCTGTTTTTTTTTTAGATTTATTCATTTTTAAGTATCCATCAAAGAGGGATTTTCGATTATAATGAATATATTTCACTGTCACGTGGTGTTCATTTATATTAGTCAAATGAAGAAGATAAAAAAAGAATATTATGACCATTAAATTTACTTGTATTTAATATTTATACTGCAAAATAATAAAAAAAATATGTATATTTATCCACTGACAATAGTACAGATAAATCCCAAAGGCATCATAGATACCAATTTTTAAGCTGGAGTTAAAGTAATCACGCGAACAGCTAACAGCTGATGCACTGATTGCTCTTGGTAAGGGAATTGCTAATGACCAATTGCGTGGCATGTCATCTGACCGCTTTTTCGGGCTTCTCTTCGACATCTTGGCCAACGGCAGATGTTCTCACCACAGCGGATGTGCCAGTACCGGCCAACTTTGGAAACATTTCGTGTTGTTCCAGTCTCCTCAAAGCGAGTGGCCATACGCCGCAGTGTTTGTGCAGTTGTTGTCGAACGGCCAGGAAATCTGCGCCAACACAACGAACGAATTGTAGCGCAAATATTGGAAAGAAACATTACGCTTTCTTGCGAAGTAAACCGATGCATGGTTTGTCGATTTGTGTTCTGCCTTTGTTGAATTAAGGAATGTCAAACCGCATTGATATTTGGCGCCATTTGAAAAAGTTATAGCGTTTTTCAAAAATACTTTCACCCCACCCTGTGCTTACTAATACAATAAGAAAACTATTTATTTCTGTTCCCGCTGACTAGCTTCACAGCTTTGCGGATTTAATTTTAATAAAAATTGCAAATGAAAATGAAATGAAATGTGCAATTATGCGTACATGTTGTTCTTAATATATTTTGTTGTTTTAATATACGGATATAATAAAAAGCTAATAATAACTACAGTCAACTCTCGATAATTTGAAATTCAAGAGACCAAAGAAAAGTTCAAATAATAGAGATTTCAAATTAACAAGAGTTTAATTGAAAGCAAAGCGAGTGGTAAAAGCATTGTGATGCTAAAGCAACCCTCCGAAGAGTGTAGAAAGGAATTAATTACAAATTATAGAACGTCGACGAGCAAGATGACATTCTCATATATAGAGCGATCCATATGAAAAAAAAATGATTATTTTGTTTTCATTTTATATTTTGCTTAAAACACAGCACATTAAAATATAAAGCGTAGAGGCAAAAAATGCAAATGGAAGCGCTTCCGCGATCAAATAATTTCAAAAATGACCGAGCGGATCAAATTACAAAGTTTTTTTTTGAAATTTACTGAATGTTTTTCAAGGGATATGGAAAACAATTCAAATAATCGCGAGATAAAAATTAACCTGTATAAAATTATCAAGAGTCGACTGTATATTCATTAAATTTGTTAAAATTTATTTTTTAACTACGCACATGCGAGAAAACAAGCATTCAGCTCTGGTTTGGGGAACTGTCAAATAACTGTTAACTGTCTACAATATAATTTCTGTGGCACATCTGTTTTATGTTGAGATATAAAATTTCATATTTATGCAGAAGGTGTTAACTTTTAAACATTCCACTTGATAAATATTAAAATTAATGTTAAAGAATGTTTAAGAATTAAAAGAAAGAATTAAGAAATTTTAGTTGGATATATTTTTCATTTACTTTTTTTACATGAACACTGTATTGTATTCTGAAAGAGATGACATTTTCAATTGTTTTATGGGCGACCGCAAAAATTAGTCATAAATTTTTTTACTGCCTACTCTTTTTTATTATGTAAAGAAAAGCGACCGTAAACGTCTCACTTATAGCTGACTTATACATACAAAATTTTGCACAGCCCTGCAGATAACGTGAATAGTCTATATATGCAATTAAATTATAGTCATTAAAGAACTAGACCTAGTCCACGACTAACGCAAATGTATGGAACGAATATGAAACATTACGATGTTCTACGGGTGGACTGCAGCACCTTAGAGACTCAGTAATCGGAGTAATCGTAAATGCGAATAAAATATATGAGTATAAATAGAAGCTGTTGTTTTCAATGATATGCTTCATGGCTGCATGTTTGTAACCAGTCCATTTCAGCTACAAGGGATCACATAGTCCAATATTATCTGCAAGGACGTTAAGCTGTTACAGTCGCATAATTGACCAGTACACAGAAAAAAAATTTACTTTTTTATTATTAATTAACACCTTTAATTAGAAAAATATATTTTTAAAGTAAAAGTTTAATGAATTCAATTAAATTTTTAATTAATTTTTCAGCTCAATTTTTTTTTTTGCTATTAAATACACAAAATGTCGGTTTAGTTTTATTTCATATATTAATATTCAATAAGCAATCGAATTCAAATATTTTTTTGCTATTAAAAATTTGTTTGAAATTTTCTAAATATTTGATTAAATTTTCATTTATTATTATTAAAATTACAATAAATTACGATAGTAATTTAATTCCTTTATATGTGAAAATCTTATTAATTTTTAAATTGATATTTCAAAATTTTTAATTAAAATTTAGTGTTATTTGTTTCTGTGTATTTGGTTGGGACCTAACCACTCAAACTTAAATAACATTATTTTGTGGACTTTCACATAATCAATTTGTGTAACGCAGTGCCTCTTTGGAGAGCATTTTGCACGTTTTTTTTATTTTATAGCAGTCCAGGAGACGTATTAAATTTTGAAGCTACGTTTTAGTAACCATTTGAAACTGGACTCGAATCCAGAACTTTTTGGTTTTATAGTAAACGTGTAGACCACTTGAGCCATCGCCAATAACAAAAAGATTTAACTGAAAGGTTAATGGTCATTAGGCTTCGCTCTTACTCACGTTAATTTAGCTTTTACAACATAAATTGTATTTATATATCATAAATTTCTATTTATTGCCAATATTTCTCAACAAATATTTAAATGCCACATACAATATTATTTCCTGTAACACTTACCAACTTCCCTATTAAAACTATTGGTATGGCAGCTATAAGTGCATAGAAATTTCAAGTGTATCTGGCAATTTTTAATATATTTTTTTTTAAGAATTTTATTCAAATATTTAATGAACCATCACAATATAGTCATATTATGTTTTTCCCTTTTAATGCTATTTTTATAATATAAAAGTTAAATATAAAATGCCATCAATTGTTTACACATGCATAATTTACAACAATGCCAATATATGATTGACAATTTTATTGCATTTCAATTTATGAATTTATTTTATATTTCTTATGTAAATAATCTCTTTTGTCAATACTGCAATATTGCTTTATTTAAATAATAAATATCAAATTAAACTTAAACAGGGAATGTAAAGGAAAAAAAAAGAAAATAATCAAAGGGAAATATAAATCGCAGTAATTATGTACATGTGGTATGGAATTATTCTCTATATATTTTATCCATAAAAATGTTATATAGAACGTTGAATGATAAATTGGATTTTTTGTATTTTGTAGTTTGATTTTTGGATATATTTTAGAATATATATATTTTAGAAGACCTTTATAAAAAAACCGTTGGCAAGCGCTCTGATGTAAAGTTAGTGTTATTTACGGTTTATATACAAATTTCTTAATAAGGGTGGTTAAATTTCAAGGGCCGATGTTGATTTTGAATAAAACACAAACTATTTAGGAAATTATTGTAATTTTATTTTATTATGATATATTGGTATTACTCAATTATGTATGGAACAAAATATCGGCCAAATGGGCGCCGCGACCACGGCGGCACACCTCCATCCGATGGTCCAAATTTTCGATGACCCTGAGGCATAATGGAGGTTCTATGCTGTTAATGTGCCGAATTATCTCATCCTTTAGCTCTTGAATTGTTGCTGGCTTATCGACGTACACCTTTTCTTTCAAATAACCCCAAAGAAAAAAGTCCAACGGTGTCAAATCACATGATCTTGGCGGCCAATTGACATCGCCATTACGTGAGATAACACGGCCATTGAATTTGTTGCGCAAAAGAGCCATTGTTTCGTTAGCTGTGTGGCAAGTGGCACCGTCCTGCTGAAACCACATATCGTCCACATCCATATCTTCCAATTCGGGCCATAAAAAGTTCGTTATCATCTCACGATAGCGAACACCATTCACAGTAACTGCCTGACCGGCCTCATTTTGGAAAAAATACGGCCCGATGATGCCGCCAGCCCATAAACCGCACCAAACAGTCACTCTTTGTGGGTGCATTGGTTTTTCGACAATCACTCTTGGATTCTCATTCGCCCAAACGCGGCAATTCTGTTTATTGACGAATCCACTGAGGTGAAAATGTGCCTCATCACTGAAGATGATTTTCTTCGAAAATTGATCATCCACTGTTGCCGTGGTCGCGGCGCCCATTTGGCCGATATTTTGTTCCATACATAATTGAGTAATACCAATATATCATAATAAAATAAAATTACAATAATTTCCTAAATAGTTTGTGTTTTATTCAAAATCAACATCGGCCCTTGAAATTTAACCACCCTTTATTAAAATATGCTTCCACCATCTTGTGTGAGTTCCGAGCGAGTTATTGGTGACGTAGTCAGTCACTTGGAGCCAGATTTCTATTACTAAGAGGTGATAATATAGCAATATAGACAAACTAACAAAATTATTACAGTAACGGACTGTATTTTATTCAGGAAGTAGTCCGTTCAGTCATTTGAAAATGAAATAAACTTTTGCGCATATCTGACATTTATTTCAAAATCTTGTATTCTCAGTTGCATTCAAAAATTATCCTTTGTTTGTTTGCTTTTGTCATAATAAAACAAATAAAATAAAAGAGTAAATATAGGTTAAGGGCTTAAATCAGTAAATGAGTTGTTTTTGCGGAACTTAAGGTTTGTTTTTGGTAGTTGTTCGCAAATAGTTTAGGGGAATTTTTATATAAACGTGTCAGTTTTTAAGAAAAAGAATTTTTTAAGATCCGTAGACCTAGACATATGCCCTAAATAATAAATATAAATGAATAATTATTTATTTATATATTCCACAGTTGTACCATAAAAAACAAAATAATAATTAGTTATTTTTATTGAATTCGGCGATGATTATTTAGAAGTACACGTAGAAATGGCAGAAAGAACAGCAAAATCTCGAATTTTTACCGAAGTCATTGTTTGTTAATATAAAGAAAATAAAGGACAATACATTTGTTTTTACGGGTTTAAGTCATTTAATATTTTATCATTAAAAATTAACACAACTTTTCGTTAAATTTAAATGAAAACTAGTTAGAGCGGTTTTTAAACGAAGTTTCATTAATTTTCAATTGCAATCTCACTTAATTTTATATGCAGCATATTTTCACTATAATTCAGATTATTTTTCATATGAAACAACCTAAAAATTAATAAACAAAAGAAGAATCTTTTTAAGATATGTAATATTTATGCAGGTAAGATGTCTACCACAAATGGTGATAAGTGTGTTACCTTCTTTGGAAAGGGGGGAGCTTATAGAATAGAGCTTACTTCCGGCACAAATTTAGTGTAGCAAATCTTAATCGAAATGTGTTTGGTGCTTGCTAGAGGTATTTATTAACAATAAATAAACGAAAAAATACCTATTTTGTTTATTATTAGATTGACCCGGTGCGCTTTGCTACCGCATACCAACTTGGCCATTGATGAGTCAGTGAGTCATCACATCGCTATTACTGCGATGGCTGAAGTAGTCTGCACGTTGATTACAAAACTAAAAAAGTCATGTGTTCCAGTTTCCATTTTCACTCTAAATCATGAAAACAGCTCGCATTTTTCTGATGTGCTTTAGACTTTGTTTGTGACAGTTGTTATCAGAAGGTTTTAGTGGCGAAGGCATAGTCCCTGGTCACCGGACAGTACCGGCTTCAGCTGATATCAATCAACAATCACATAAGAGAGCCCTTCTTCGTCGGTAGAGTGTAGCACCGGCGAACTAAAAGAAATTACTAAAAATGGGTACTAAAACGAGGTTTCAAACTGTAATACGTCTCCTTGACATAAGAGGCGCTTCAACACTGCTATGAAAGATAGTGAAGTTTCACAAACTGTATTTCTCTAACTATCGCTTTCCTCTACTTCCATCACAATGCTTCGCATGTGTAGGGGCAATCTCCTGAGTGCTGGTCCATGATAACAAAAAAAAAGGGGGAAAGGGAAGTGAAATAAAACTAATCGTTTGCTTAGTTTCTAAGTGTAAAAACTGCTTATATGATGAAGTGCCACAACCAACTTTAAAAATTTGCGCCAATACTACGAGTATCTTTGAAAATCTTTTTTCTTCACAGACTTAATTCCTTCCGACGCAACATTATAAATTTTTTTAATTTGTCATGAAGAAAATAATTCGCTTGCAATAGTTGCGATGCTATATTTATTTATACACCCTCTTCATTTGGTATTCCGTATTAAAAATGTATACTTATATGCAAAAGAATATATCGTAGTCATAATATTTGTGTAACAAGTATGTTAAATTGAAATTTATTTTCAACACACCCCCACTTTATAATGATGATTTATGTGGCCATTAAATATTTAGGACTAGCCTTCTTAAATAAACAGGAGAAAAAATGTAAAAAATTAGCTTTAATATTTTATTCCCATTTAAGTTGGTAACAAGTTTAAGTAAACAAATAAACAAAAAAACAAACACAAAAGGATGTGAAAGAAGTGAAAAATGTTGAAATTTTTAGGCGACCGTTACATACAATCGTACGGCTGTAGTATTGTACGAAAACTAGACCCTCTTGTTATTTTGGGAAAAATTTCAATTTGTTCCTCTTATATTTTATGATCAAAGAATAAAATATATATTGCATAAAAATTGTTGGCATATAAAATGAATAAAAATATTATACAATATTAAAAAAAGCGAGAAATAAATAATTTACAAACAAATAAAAATTGCTCTATTTCCAACTACGAGTATGCAGGTACGAATTGCACAACTTCCAACGATGTTAGTGTAACAACGTTTAATAACTTTTGCATTTTTTGCACCAATTGACTTGTGATTTTAAAATATGGATTCAGGAAAAATTTAGGGAACGTTTTGTTCAGTTGTGTTAACGTGCATAGACAATGTCCTGGAGGGCAGTGTGTTGTGCACAGTGGGTGAGTGCTTCGGAGTGAAAACATTTTTCGGCGCATCTCAACCCCATAAAGATAACATAACTTTCACAGACGTGATTGAGATTACCACCTTAACTAAACACCATGAAAAAGCTTTGATTTGTATCAGGTGTATCGATATATTTACTGTGCAAAGAAAAGAAATCTTAAGGAGGGTGTTCTGCTGTGCCTGTGGATTGGTTACAGCTGATGCGGGTACTGTTCAGTGACCAGTGACTATGCCTTCGCCACTGAAACTAAAACAACTGACACAACGACACACTAATGCACTTCAGAAAAAATGCAAAATGTTTTTATGACTTATTCTGAAACTGAGCTCGAACACAGGACCTTTTTGGTTTAGCAGTCAACGTGCAAATTACTTCTGCCAGCGCCACCCTCATTACTTTGCCAGCTAAGTTTTTGCTGGGTTATTTCAATATAGAATAACTCTTGTAATAAGCCATATCAGAAAATATTCCCATATATTCATTCGGTTGGTTAATCGCTAATCTCCATAAATGTTTAAATAGAAACCATTACTTTTAAAGTTTGCGTATGTATCCAGCTAAAAAAGGCATGCCAAAGAAATAGTTAATGCAACGGTTGCATTGTAAATGACGTGGGTCAACTTTTCTGGTTTTATCTTGGACCAGCACTCAGTGGATGACCCCTACACATGCGATGCATTGTACTGGAACTGCAGAAAAAAGGTTTTGGGAAGGAGGATGGAAAGATGGAATGAGTAGTGTTTTTGGACATTACATTTGAATTTTCCCACGTCAAAAGTGACAGTAAAGACCTCTGTGCAGGCAGTTTATTCCAAAAATGAGTGCTCTCTGTAATGCCTGGTGCGATTCGCTGCCAAGTCGACCACAAATGGAGTTGTGAGCAGGAAAAGTTTACTGATTTAATTAAAGCATATTCCATTGTTGTAGCGATAGAACAATGAAACACAACCAACAATGCCATGATGCTCAAGAGTTGTCAACCCTACCTTCCCCAATAAGTTTCTTCGTTCTCTCCTGTACGCAGTCGAGTATCTTTATAATAGCATTTGAAGCACCGGTCCATACAAGAGAATTGTATTCCATTTTCCGTCGAATGTAGGGGCTATAAATAGTAATGAGATCCTAGAAAGTCGAGGCACTTGACTTCTTTTTTTGAGACTTGAAAGATGTGCTTCGTCCATCGAACATCACATCATCTTTATGCCAAGAACATCTAGAGCTTCTGATTCCTCAACTGCAGAACGCATGATTTTAACACCGGGATGACATTGGCGAGCATGTGTTCTCATTTACCAAAATAAGTAGTCTTTGAAATGAATGCTTAGAACACATGAATGTTCCATGATGCGTTATGAGGTCCTGTAACTCTTTTAAAAATTTATTTAAGTTATAATTAAAAGTGCGCCGTTGTTCGTATGAATTATACCAAATGATAATACATTAAAAATTAGTTCACTTAAAGAAGTATTTAAGTAGTCAGGAAAATACCAATTCATAGAAAAGGCATTCCCTTTTTTTTTTGCTGGGATGCCAATACTGTCTGCAATACATTCATTTGTATATTAAAAACAAAATAAATAAATATGGGACAGCCATATGCAGTTTCACTATATACATATATTTTTTTTAATATCTTTTTACTGTTATTTATTTTTTACTAAATGCATAAAATTTTTATTCTATTCCGTTAGAATATGCATATAGCGGCTACCAATGTAGTGGGCGCAGTGTAGGCGTTAGTGTCCATATGAGGTATTATAGTTTGTATACGACATTTTGTTTTTAATTTTTTATGTTAAAAAAGAAAACAATTATTACAATTCAGAACCAGGTCAAATTTTAACAAAATAAAAATAAATGCAAATGTACGTACGAACACAAAACGAAAAACATGGCAAATAAATTCCGAAAAATTAACAAAAAACACAGAATACAGAAAAATAAAATTTCAAAGAAACAAATATAAAAACGTACATACATACATACATATGTAGTTTATTTGACATAGTGTAGTATGTAAATAATATAAATTTATTGATTACTGAGTATTACAGGGTTCAAAGCCTGATATATCTATGCGTAAAGAATTTGGATTACATTACTTGACGCAAAACATGAATTATACAGCTTTTTTTTATTTTTGCTATTAACATTTTTTACTAAATTATTCCGAAAAGAGACTACCTGATCTAACGAAATTGTGGATTAGTGAGATAAAAGAGCTTTAACTTGGTATGATTGAAAGGCTACAAATGTTATGAATTACAGAATGTATTTGCCGATGATGTTGTGACTTTGCACGTGTGTTTTCCATTTCTATTTTTTTTTTTTTAATCAAAAAGAAATACAGAAATTTGTGTTGAATAATTTTAGGATCATAAAATATTTGTGTAATTTCGCTTGATATTTTCTCGTGTTGCATCATATGGTGTACACAATTATGGAAATTGTTTCAAATTAAATACATTTGTATAAACTGATGAGTTAAAATGGTATGACGAGTGACGTCAACAGGTTTTTCTATATTTCAATGAACATGAAATTTATGACAATTTACATGTCGAAAGTTATTTACTCAAAAGTTTGTGAAAGAAGAAATTGCGTTGGTGTCCTTACCTTAATATTTTTCGAATATAAAAATTGTTGTAAAAGTCCTCCTTATTCTGCCATTTTTAGTGGAAAAATTTTTTAAAGAAAGAATTAAGAAAAAAAAACTAACATCTAGATTAAATTATCGGCTGGTAACAATACTTTTTGCAAAAAAAAGTTATAGGCGATAATTTAGAACAAGCAAGAAAATGTTTAAGAAAATATATTACAGTTGATAATTTCGGGGCTTCGTATCTGTGAAATAGAATATTAGGACGCCTACTAGACAAAATCAAATTTTGTCATCTATGAAAATTTCACCATTCACTTTGAAAATACGTATATGACAACAAAGAAAAATTAGTACGAGAGGATTTAACACGTTGAATAATTATATCATTCACCACCAGCAAGTTCCCAGTAGTGCTTATTTGGAAACAGTTTTCTAAGGGAGACGGCAAAAAGCAATCACTTGCAATTGCGCATTATTAATGCATGATTTTTGATGGCGATGTGTCCCGCTTAGAAGCATTACTTTACGTAGATAAGAAGACAAAGGCAATAGAATACATTTTTCTAAGCATTTAAGCGGCTTTTTTAAGATGTGCTTTTGTCAGTTGTTGTCGCAAGGTTTCAGTGGCGAAGGTATAGTCACTGGTCACTGAACAGTATCGGCTTCAGCAACCACATTAGAACGTCCTTCTTCGTCGGTATAGTATAGCATCGGCGAAGTAATATAATTACTAAAAATGGCTACTAAAAACGTAGCTTCAAAAATTAATACGTCTCCTAGACATCAGAGACGCCACAAAACTGCTATAAAAACAAATAACGTGCAAAAAGCAGTGGTGTACGATAGTGAAGCTACACCTCCTATAATTTCTCCTACTATCCTTTTCCTCTAGTTCCAACACAATGCATGGCATGGAGTCATCTCCTGAGTGCTAGTCCACGATAAAAAAAAAATCTGAGTTTGGAGAGCAGTGTTGCCAGAAAATAATTATGAGATAAATTGATATCAAATTAGAATTCTTTTTTACAATTTACGAAAGGCAATGTTAAGTCTAGTAGTAAAAATGGTAAAATGCGAACAACGTTGACGAGTGAATGTGAGGTTTTATTATTTTAGGAATTAAAACAATATACTTTCATACATACATATTGAAATGCAAAAGGGCAAATCTTTAAATTTAAACCTTTACAGGAGAGAGAAGAAATTAATAAAATAATAATTATTGTGATTATTTATAAACATGATTTTTTCACAATAAGAATTTTTCTATGGCAACTAAATATTTTTCTTATTCTGCAGACGGATTTGCTTTATTTAGTAAAAATAAACTATTTGCGGAATCTTCTACTTCCATAAAACCTAAGTAATATTTGAGTACTTCATTTAAATGTATGAAATACTTACCGCGAGAAATGGTGTAAGCCTCTGCTTGAAAGAGTGTCTGAGCCACAAATACAGCCAAAAGTAATCACCCGGGGCATAAGTAATCACCCGATGTCTTTTTTTAAACAAAAAATAATGTATTCACTGACTATAGTGCGTTGCGGTAGCATTATTTTTGGTATTTCTTGCTAAATATGCAATGTATAGCTTTCGACAGCTTTTAATGCTTTTAAATTTCAATAATTTTAATGCTGGTACTTTGGTACTAGAAATAGTTTTTTTTTTTGTCTGAATATTCATTTCAATTACGCTCATTTTTGTTGGAAATATAATTTGAGCATTAACACTTTGCTTATTCAACATGTATATTCACATAGTTGGCTTTGAAATATTTTTTATGTTGTGTCACTTTGTAGAAAAATTTTATATATAGTTTAAAAGAATTTGTCATCAATAAAAGTCATACATGTACATTGTGTTTTGTACATTGCTTTTTATATAAGAACTTTGTGGAATTACTAGAAAGGGTTTGCATCACCACAACTACATTTCAATAGGTTATGGGCCCAGACATACGATTTGGAAGTTGTTGAATTTTTATTGCAAGATTTAAAAAGAAAAAATGGCATCGTCGTCATTATATCAGATAGAAAAGCTAGATGAAAGGAATTACGAAACATGGAGTATTCATATGAGAAGTATCCTTATTCATTCTGGTTTTTGGAAGTATGCAAGTGGCGAAGAAGAAGCAGATTCAACCTGGAGTCGTGATAAAATTTTGGAGTGGAAGAGTAATGATGAAAAAACGCTCGCAACAATTTTATTAAGTGTTAAGTCTAACCAGTTGAACCATATTAAAAACATTAACAAATCTGAAGATGCCTGGATTAAACTTAAGGAAGTTTACAAGCCGAGTGGTCCGATGCAAAAGGTTAGCTTATATAAAAAGATGTTAAGTTTGAACATGAAAGACAGCAAAGATATGGCCGAATATTTAAACAGTTTTTGTGAAATTACGGAGAAATTAGCCGATGTTGGAATTAGTATTCAAGAAGAATTATTGGTAGTCATTTTATTGTCAAGTCTTCCGAGAGAGTTTGAAAACTTCGTTATTGCCATAGAAACGAGGGATTCTCTACCAGCGTTAGGAATGCTAAAGGTTAAACTTCTTGAAGAGTATGAACGTCGAAATCAACAAAACAAATCATCTACGATTGAACAAGCTTTTGGTGCAGCCAAAAGAGAAACAGGTTACAAGAAAGGTAATAATAATTTGAATGTTAAAAAGGGAAATTGCTTCATATGTGGTAAGAAAGGGCATTATGCAAATAGGTGCAACGAAAAACGTAATCAAGAAAAAACTTACTCTTTGATTGCAATGGCGAATTCTGAAAAAAGAGATACACAAACATCGACATGGTACATTGATAGCGGTGCTACAAGTCACATGTGTGCAAATCGAAATTTATTTTGTAAATTAGACAGATGCAGTGATAATATAATGTTGGCAAATAGAAAATCAATTGCTGCTGAAGGAATAGGAACAGTCAATCTGTTTATAAATAATAATAAAATTGTACTAAAAGATGTTTTATATTCCTCAGATCTGAATGGAAATTTTTTATCTGTCAATAAGGTCGTACAGTATGGTGGCAAAATCAAATTTAATAATAAGGGTGCAATATTTACTGATGCTTACGGTGAAATAGTTTTAAAAGCCCGTAAAGAAGAAAATTTGTTCCAATTTAAAATAAAAATACCGAACGAGAAATTATGTGTTTTACAATCCATTAATGAAACTTGGCATCGTCGATATGGACATTTGAACTATGAAAGCCTGTTTGAGTTGTCGAAGAAAAATATGGTGAATGGTATAAATTTGACGCAGAAACATCAAGATCCGTGCGAAATATGTATGGTTAGCAAAATTCATGCTATAAAATTCCCGAAGAAATCTGAAAGTAAATCTGGTGAGTTGTTAGATTTAATACACTCGGATGTTTGTGGTCCTATGAAAATAGATTCAGTTGGAGGTTCAAAGTATTTCCTCACATTCATAGATGACAAGTCAAGAAAAGTTTTTGTTTATTTTTTAAAATACAAAAGCGAGGTATTTGAAAAATTTAAAAATTTCAAAGAATTAGTAGAACGTCATACAAATCGTAAAATAAAATGTATTCGTAGTGATAATGGAGGAGAATATATTAATAAAGATTTTAATAATTATTTGGAGCAATGCGGAATTCAACGTCAGTTAACGGTACCTTATACGCCGCAACAGAATGGGGTAGCGGAAAGGTTTAATAGAACAATAGTAGAAATGGCTCGTTGTATGTTAGTCGATGCTGGTTTAAAACAAGATTTATGGGCTGAAGCTGTAGCAACAGCAGTTTATTTACGTAATAGATCTCCATCAAAAAGTCTCGATGGAAAAACGCCTTATGAAATATGGACGGGTCGTAAGCCATGTGTAAATCATTTTAAAATTTTTGGTACAAATGCAGTAGTTTTGAATAAAAGAAGAGGAAAATTTGAATCAAAAGGTGAAAATATGATGATGGTTGGTTATTCTAGAGTATCAAAAGCATATCGCTTATATGATAAGAAAACACGAGAAGTTATTGAAAGACGCAATGTTTTATTTAATGAATATAAATTACCCTGTAAAGAAATTAATGATAACATTCAAAATTTTATGGATTTCGAAGCAATTGTAAATAAGAAAGATGTCGATGAACAATTTGAGACAAATAATACCTCAAATCAAGAAGATTTAGAGTATAGCATTGTAAGATCAGTAAATAGCGATATTTCACTTGATGAGGTTGTAGAAACAAATGAAAAAGGTAAACGTGGGCCAGGTAGACCTAAAATTTTTAGTAATGGTAGGCCAGGTCGTCCAAGAAAAATATATCAACAACTGAATAATGCAGTGAAGGAGCAAGTTCCAAAAACTTTAGAAGAGGCATTATCCAGTCGTGAAAGTGAAAAATGGAGAGAAGCTATGAAAAAAGAAATGTCTTTGTTGGAACAAAAAGAGACATGGTCATTAGTTGATTTACCAGCAGGTCATAAAACTATTAAAAGTAAGTGGGTATACACTTTAAAGAAAAATAGTGAAGGTGAAATTGAAAGGTTTAAGGCAAGGTTGGTCGCCAAAGGCTGTAGTCAAAAATACGGCATAAATTACGAAGAAACTTTTTCCCCTGTTATAAGATACGAAACGATAAGAATGATTTTGGCATTAGCAGTTGAGCACAAAATGCATTTGCACCAAATAGATGTAACTTCAGCATACCTGAATGGAGATTTATATGATGAAATTTACATGCAACAGCCTCAAGGTTTTGAAAACAAAAGGTATCCAAATAAAGTGTTACGTCTGCACAAATCTCTTTATGGTCTTAAGCAATCCGGGAGAGCATGGAATTTTAAATTAAATGAAGTTTTATGTAAGATGGGATTTGAAAGTTGCAAAAATGAACCGTGTTTATATAAAAAAATACAAGACAAAGAATTGATTGTAGTCGCAGTTTACGTCGACGATATAATAGTTGGATGTAAAAATAAAGCAGAAATATTAAAATTCAAGTCTCAAATTAGTAAGAAATTTGAAGTATCAGATAAAGGTTTATTGGAACATTTTTTGGGGATGAAAGTTGAACGTAACGGTGAAACTGGAGATATAAATATCTGTCAGGAAAATTATATTAAAGATTTGTTACAACAATACAATATGGAAAATTGTAAAACATCATCAGTTCCACTAGAACCAAATTTTCAAACAAAATGCTATGAAAAATGTGAAGAGGTTGATAGCACATTATATCAATCACTTATTGGCTCTTTATTATATTTATCTTTAACGACAAGGCCAGATATATTATATTCTGTAAATAAATTAGCACAAAGAAATACTAATCCACATGTAGAACATTTTAAAGCGGCAAAACAAGTTCTTAGATATTTGAAAGGAACTCAAAATCTTAAATTAAAATTTTGCAAAAGTAATCAAGAGTTAATCGGTTATGCTGATGCAGACTGGGGTGGATGTAAAACTGACAGAAAGTCACATAATGGATACATATTTTATCTTGGAAATTGTGCAATATCTTGGGAGTCGAAAAAACAATCCACAACAGCATTAAGCAGTACAGAAGCTGAATATATGTCTATATCAAATGCAGCAAAGGAAGCAGTATACTTAAGAAGATTACTACAAGAACTTGGTTTCATAAATGAAGAAAGTATTAAATTGAACGTCGATAATCAAGGAGCTTTAAAATTAGCAACAAATCCAGTATTTCATAATCGCAGCAAACATATAGATATAAAGTATCATCACATTAGAGAAGTAGTAAATAATAAGGAAATCTATTTGGAATACTGTCCTACGGAAGATATGATTGCGGATATATTTACTAAAAATTTGTCTAAATTAAAACATAATAAATTTGTTACTTTGTTAAATTTAAAAACATAAAATCAGTTTGTAAAATATATATGTTGAGGAGGAGTGTTGGAAATATAATTTGAGCATTAACACTTTGCTTATTCAACATGTATATTCACATAGTTGGCTTTGAAATATTTTTTATGTTGTGTCACTTTGTAGAAAAATTTTATATATAGTTTAAAAGAATTTGTCATCAATAAAAGTCATACATGTACATTGTGTTTTGTACATTGCTTTTTATATAAGAACTTTGTGGAATTACTAGAAAGGGTTTGCATCACCACAACTACATTTCAATAATTTTAACGAATGTCACGTGAGTTCAAATAAAACTTGTTGCTAGAAACACTGAATTTAATTGGATCATACCTTCCAGCTAACAGCCTATAAATTTGTTAAAATAATTTCCATTTGCTAAATAAATTATTAATAGTGATTTTATTTCTTCTGAGAAATGCTTTTTAAAGTTTAAACAGGTAATCAATAAGATAATGGCACACATTGTGCTTAGCTGCCATTAAAAAACACACGCAAACACACTTATGCATAAAATACAACAGACAGAAACAAAACAGAACAAAACAAGATACTTGTAGATATTGTAGTAGTTGCAAACATGGGTTACATATATACATGTGTATGTCCATGTCACAGTTAGAATATGTACAACGTTTATTTATTCGATATTGCTTTGTATCAGTGTGACCATTTTATAATTTTTTTTTATAAATTTAGAATTTGCTACTTGGCTTTATGCACGTTTTTAATAATAACGCAATTGTTTTATTTAAGATTTTCTAACATTATTTAATCTTTTATATTGAAAAAATATCACTTTAATTAATAATTGAATGCTTCGGCAGTCTAGTGCGTAGTGCGCTAGTTTATCAGTTGCGGGTTCTAGGTTCGATACATAGCAGAGACTCTGGTTTGTATTACTGCAACACTTTAAAGTATTTTCACATTGGCACCATAATAAAATTGCACACAAGTGGGCTGGGACCTTTCTTTACCTTTACATCCAGCAACCTGCCGACCTAAAATCCAAAATTGTTTATATTCTCTACACGAGAGACGCATAATCTCTACTTCATAAATAACATTTATATAATTTAACTTAATTTAATAAAAGAAAGACTTCAAGTAGAAATTGTTAATTGTTTAACTTTGTTTAACTATCGGTCTTTAATTGGTGATTTGGCTACGGTCGCTTGATTTAAAAATTGAGACAATGCAATTGATCTTCTAGCAATCTAAACATTTACCATGTTACGAGTATAATAAAAGAAAAATATACATAAGTTCTCAAAGTTACGTACAAGTTACAAAGTTCTACCGAAAATTTCCAAAAGTTTTCATCATTTGAAAGTAACAAGAATAGATAAAAGACAAAGTTAACACCGAGGATAACGAAAACAGTCAATTGATTTCGTTACTGCCCTAATAAGCATAATAAATAGTTGTTATTTTACTTGTGTTATGTCTATATATTTATCTATTTGCTTGATACGCCAAGTCTATTATTATGTTTGTAAAGTTTTATAAAAATTCAATATAAATTATTATATACAGTCAACACTCGATACTTTAAAATTCAAGGGACGAGAGCAAAAGGAAAATAGATTTTTATTATGTTTAAATGTTTTTAATTAAGCTGAGTGCCTTAAATGACATCAGAAATTAAAAACAAATGTTTCTTCCAGTGGAATTGCACCAATTCATACTCATTTTTATTTTAAATCACTAATACATTCTCACTCCTTTTATTGGTTACCACTGCTTTAAACTCATTCACTTCGAAATAAGATTAACAGATAAATTTAAGAGAAAAAAAAAATTCTACGAGTACTAATTTACGAAAAGAAATATTTTTAATTTTAAATTTAATTTGATTAAATTAGATTGATCTTGTATATACTCGTATACATATACAGGATGGCATAAAAGAAGCTATATCATTTAAATGGTTTATAACTTTTTTATTTATGCCATTATTATAATTTTTTTTTTAAATACAGTATATTATTGGGGAATTTTTTGCAATTAGCTTTGATATCCTGTAAGTGATGTCCATTTTCTGCTTCGCACATACGAGCTCTTTTTATCATATTTCCCATAACTTTTGGCATAATTTCGGGTGTAATGGCCATGATTTCATTTCGAATGCTTCATAATTAATTCCCCAAGTCTTTTTCAGAAAATGCCGAAAAAAAAACCAAGAAAAAATAATAATTAAAAAAGTTATAAAGAATTCAAACCATATAGCTCCTTTTGTGCCGACCTGTATATGTATATGTATTGCTTTCAAAAATAAATAAATGTTGCTTAAAATATTAATTCATAAATATGGTTTTCGAAATTGGTACAGCTGACCGCCCTGTTATAGATCATAGAGTCGAACAATTAAAATTAAAACGCGTCGCGTGAAGGAAGTAAATTACATTAACTTTGTTAATTTATTGACCGTTTCTCAAGGGAGCTGAAAAACAATTCCAATTACCGCCAGATTCAAATTAATAAGTTTCAAATTATCAGGAGGCGACTGTATATATATTTTTTATGCCGCTCGCTAACAATCTTACCAAGGCACTATTCTGCTTTGTGTGGGGTGTAAAGTGTATTCCTTTTATTTTATTGTTGTATTTTATTTGGTTTACAGATCATTGACCGTAAATAAATGTTTTCATTCATTGTTTACTTAAACTCAGGAACAGATGTAAGTGGAAGTGTATGAACAGTGAAGAAAACTATGTGTATATGCGTAATATATACAGATGTACGTGTGTATGTGTATGTATTTCCATTTAAGTAAAATTCATTGTCTATTGAATTGTATATGTGTTGTTTGTTGTGTGAGTTTGGTGTCGGTTTGGCTTGATTGTGGTTTTATTATGTGAAATTATTTTATAAGAATATTTCTATAGAGACGTACATACTCGTATGCATGGATATATTTTGTAATTTATTTTCTTTGTGAGGCATTCTACTGTTTGGTATTTTCAATTAAATTTGTGTTAATGAAAAGTTTCTTTTTTTTATTGAATATAATTATACGAGTTAACTAAAAACAATATCGAAGCAATTCTTATGAAAGAATAGTTACTTGGCAACGTTGCCAGAACAAGACAAGTTAAAAGTGCTAAATACCCAAAAATAAAATTTTTAAAATAAAAATGTGCATTAGTGTGTCTTTGTGTGTTAGTTGTTGTCGGAAGGTTTCAGTAGCGAAGGCATAGTTACTGGTTACTGAACAATACCGGCTTCAGCTGATAGCAATCCACAATCACATCAGAACGCCCTCCTTCGTCGGTATTGTGTAGCACCGGCGAAGTGAAATAATAATAAAAATGGCTGCTCAACCGAAGCTTCAGCACTGCTACGAGTATAAAAAACTAAAGAACGTGCGAAAGCAGAGCTGCAAAATAATTAATTAAGCTTCACCTCCTGTCGTTTCTCCTACTATCCCTTTCCTATAGTTCCAGCACAATGCTTCGCATGTGTAGGAGTCATCTCCTGAGTGCTGGTCCTAGATAAAAAAAAAAAAAAAAAACAGCTGCATACCAGGTTATGAATAACGAAAAAATATTAATGTTGCATCTATTGGAAGTAAAATAAGAAAGGAAACTATATTTCTCCATTCAAGTTTCCAAAATAGTAAGAAATTCGATTTCTAATTAAGTGAAATAAAAAAAGAATTAGATTTAAAGTTCTAAATAATATGGACATTTTTAACCCAAAAAGCAGAAATGAAGAATCACCCAAAAAAGGTTGCAAAAAAATTTCGACAATTGTTCATTGGCCCAAGCATTGTCTAAAAACATTTTTTCATTTCACTATCCCAGGCGATCGTACCAAGGCAATTATTTATATTGTCCAAATATACTAAGCCGAAAATCTTTCATCCGCGGAGGTGATATTTCGTATTTCCAGAGAAGTAATTTTTTAAGCCCAGCCGAAGGCCGACTATGCACAGAAGTCTTAGTTGCATAGTCTGCTTTCGGTCGGGCTAATTCATTTTTTCCCCATTGTATAACCAACATCGACTTCGCTAACTAAAATTTCTTTGCGTAGCCATTCATTGGCCGGACTTAAAACATTACTTCTCTGGAAATACCAAATAGCACCTCCGCGTTTGTAAGATTTTCGGCTTCGCATATATCGAATAGCGTCTTCAGTGACGAATCGCAGCCTAGCCGCTCATTGATGGCTCTTTATGACAAATCACTCGAATTTCAAATTAATAATCGCCCAGAAATATTTACCATCTGCCATGTTCATTTATTCATATTTTAGCAATTATTACGATATGATCGCTTATTCACTTGCTAAAAATACACAAGAATACCATTCGGTTGCTGGAAATCTCCGAACTCTAAATACTCATGCATACGAAAAGTAATAGCAAAATAACAAAATCATTATAATTACAACAGAGTTTTCTTACAAAATGTATGTGCAGCATGCCTGGGCATGCTGATGAACGTATAGTTTTTCTGTTGTTGACAAAAATGTTAAACCAGTTTGCTATAATATTTCACTCACAATATAATAAAAAATTACTTTTGTTTTACACATTTTTGTGTTCTAAAATCCATTTTCTTGACTATAAATATTAATTTCCTTAAGATATATATGAATACAGGTTTTTTTATGCAAAATAAATTAAATATATTTAAAATTTTCTTTTCTAGTGCCAGGACAATGCATCGCAAAATATGCCAATTCAGTTTGGTAATTTTCAGATGAACTGAATTTTTTACCAATATCATCCGTTATGTTTACAAAGTGGCAGCAAACGTTGTATAAATTTACACTCTCTTTTAAATGTATATTTGAGCTTGACAACAATTTTAAGGGGTCCTCTTTAATGGAATTTTAAAAATTGTAAATTTAAGTCCAGAATTCGGTTGCATCTGTTCACTTATATATCTCTACTGACTTTTAATTTTTCCTATTTCAATAGTGCAAATATAAATTGTGGTATCCTTGATTTGATCTAGCATATTATCTAACGAAAATTTTAAAATTTCCATCAAAATAATAATAGTTTTGGGAAGACGAGATTCTAATTCACTGATCAGCAAAAAAGTTAACATTTATAAATTTTTCTTTATACGGTGAGACAACCCTTTATATCAGTTCTTAAGGTTTTTAAAGTAATTTTATAAACTAAATAAAAAAAGCTACAAGTACGAAACTTTTTTGGAAATTCTTAATGCTAAATCAGAAAAAACTGCTAAATCTAGAACTAAAAATTCTAACCTGGCAACTCTGTTATTTGGTAATTATATATTCGCGTTTGCTACTTTAATTTTTATTTAATGAGTTCGGAAAGCATAGAAAGCGAATGTACCGCCATGGTATCCTGTAAATATGTATATGCGGGGGCGTAATATGTAGTAATAATATTTGGCGTTATTAAAAATGTTTCCATAATAATTACAAGTTAAAAGTGGTTGGATATTAATTTATTATTTTTAAGGTTCAAACGTGAAATACAAACAATGTTCCTGGGTTTTTTTTTTAGAAAAATTACGTCACCATAAAACAATAATTATCAGAATATGCAGTGTATATAAACAGCGTGTGTTAAAATATTTTTAATTAAGTTTAGCTTTACTTGGCATAAAGAAGTTTTGATACTAAAGTTTTTGTATATTTACAAGTGTGAATATATCTGCTTCTACACAAATTATTATAACTTTTAGTTTAGTAACATATATATATATATATGTATATATATTTAAGTATATAAAATATGATATTTTATACCTAGAATATACATAAAATTATATAATGGAAAACTCATGTCATGACATAAAGTAAATTGTGAATTTTTGTTGAGAAATGGAGGTTCTTATTGTGAATTAAATTTCAAACATTCCATAAAATTACTATCAATGTTAAAAAAACTAGATTTGAAACTTTTATATCAAAATGTAGAATACTTACTACTCTTTTACACATCAAACAAGAAACTTGCTTTACTTCAGATAATTCAATTAATTGGATTATCATTATAAACGATCATAAACACGAACACATTTATTTATATGAAATCTCTTGGTTCGCAATATTATTAAATAAATGCAAATATATTGTAATACAAATTCTATTACTTTATTTCATTCACGCCTATATTTCCTACATCCATATCGGTTTACATACTCATACATATCCAGCAAAAAATTGGACATTACTTGCCACATAATGACTTACTTTTGTGATTGCTAAATTTAACTACTCGATTGCTAAATGCATTACTCAAAATTATAAAAATCAAATGTATTAATTGAATTGGTTCTTGTATTTCTATTAGAATGTTTGAAAACATTTTTACCGATGACATGCGTAGTGGCATAGAAAATACGTATTATACTCAACTAGTATTGGAGATTAACCGTTCTTTTTTGCCCCTTATTCTAATCAAAAAAGTAATTTCTTCACAATATTGTAATAAAGTAACTGTGAACTTGAACACGACAGGAAATTGTCATTAACTTGTAATAACTGTAGTTCAATTAAATTCTATTCTGAATATTTATTTTCAAAATAATTAGTTATTTAGAAAAAAGTATATAAATTTCTAAATTTCATTCTTATTATATATGATTCTAATTGTGCTTTTTCCCTTGAAAAATATATGTGAAATTTATTATTACATACTTTATGATATTCTCATAAAGTATTTTTTGTTTTTTTTTTTTTACAAAAGCAAACTAAAACGCAAACTGAGGAGGAAAGCATATCCATATAGTACTATTTCGCTAATGCTTACTTAGCTCATCAGTGGATTTTTCTTAATTTGTGAATACAAACCCAAGATCTATATGTTTAAAATTCAGATTACTGCAAGTAAAACGCCCATTTAATTTTTTCTAATCTTTTAAATTTAAGAGAGAAATTTTTCTAATTTTATAATTAATAACTCGTTAAATGTTAGTAAATAAACGCTGCTAATATATTTGTTTCTTGTTTTTTTCCTTAGCTTGCTCTTTATTACAGGCGGATTATAAGAATTCCAAATAACTTATTACACGCAGCTGACATAGACGTCAAACATCTCACACACAAAATTCGATGTGACATATCAAATTCCATGTGTTTGCGTGCACAGTTACCCTGCAGGAAATAAGAACAGTAAAAATGTACTGACTTTGTAATCAGTAGTAATGACTGGCAATGTCCTTTACTATAGACATTGAACTTATGCATTCTATTGAAAATCTACTACTGCCCATAGGGTAGTGAGTAGTTCTTGGGGGACATTTAGAGCGACCACAATAAAGTGAGAAGTTAAAAAATCGCTCAGCAACTGTAGAGACAAAAATACGTTCTCTGCTCATCAATGACAAAATAAAAAGTGTAGACGATTCGTTTACAATGTCATCAAAAAGTCACCAAAACCAATCGACTCTTGGAAACACTTAGTTTTAAGGTGTTTTCGTTTCCATCAAAAATTAATGCCCGATTTTGGCGTAATCATTTAAAATATTTGTACTCTATTGTTCTCATATAAAGTCGATTTACGGCATTTTAAAATACAACAATAATAAGGATTTTTTTCAATAAATAAAGTGAAAAGTGCAATTAAATTTTTGAGAATCGAAATAACAATCAGCCTTCTTACAGGGTATTATACACATACATATAAATTTGAATATGGGTATACGAAAGATTGTAAATGAAATGGAAAGCGATTGTCAATTGTTCATCGTTTGATTTAAGCAGCGGTAACAGAAGATTTCTGAGTGCGATATTTTTTATCATGGCATTTTATTTTAACAATTCAGTCAGAGGAATTACATATAATTTGCTTGTAAGATGATTGTTTCATATCCAATGATTTTTCTAAGGAATTTAATTCAAAACATTTTCATACAATGGATTTATATATTTACGTGGTGATGCAAAGATTATTTTACAAACGTTAGAAAAAAAAATTATATGTATGTAAAATTTTTAGACATTTTATGAAATGAACAAAATTTGTATTTATGCTTTACCACAGATTCCACAAGGAATTATACCCACTAAAAGCAATTCCTTGTTTTGTAAATACATCATCCTATAGTCTACGTAAATACTTAACATATTTTGAAGAGGATTACGGAACATTCAGTATACTCGAATAATGTCAAAGATGCGTTAGTATTTCAAAGTCAATTATTGAATCAACAAACTCGATATAAGTCGGTTATTTTATACAGGGTCTTCCTTCATTGACAGATAAGGGCCATTTGTTGAAGATACATCTGACAAATTAGTTTTCATTTATTCAGTCTGTTTTCTCAAATCACCATGGAAAAAGTGATGTTAAGTTATTTTACTTTTTAGGTGATTATTTGTATTTATCTTAGAATATTTTGAACTTTGATTCTTTGTTGTGGTTAAAATGTTTTGAACTCTTTTGACAATTGAAAAGAAAAATGTTTGCTATTGTAAAAAAAAATATTGAGCAGGTTTTTTAGTTTAGTTTGCAATAGGACATTTATAGCTGAGTTTTTCTTAAGAAACTTTGTGTGATTTGTCTTACCTCTACATCTGGCGCTTGTAGTTTTAAAATTTTCGTTGTTATTTTTTTTTTTTAATGAAATTTTTGTCGTGGAAAAAAGAACAGGTTCTCTCCACAACCAGTTGAGTATAATACGTATTTTCTATGCCACTACGCATTTCTCAGTACTCTTTATGTTAACAGGGAGGTAGTTGTAAAGTCATTAATATCATCTATTTAACCCGTCAGAGCTTAGGGAAATGCATACGAGAATAATCGCTACTGTCTACATACATTAACAAAGGTTGCCAGCCAGGAAAGACAGTTAAAAAGTTGTATAAAAACTAATTACGTTCGATTAAAAAGTTCTAAAATATTTTTTTTTTGATTTTTCTCTTTTTATTTGTTTTTTTAATTATTTTTATTTTCCTTATTTTTTTATTTGTTTGCTGTCTCTTTGCAAATAAGTACTATAGCAAATAAGTACATATAGCAAATGCTGTAAGTTTAGCAAATGCATATCTGTTTATTTTGTTAGCGTAGAGTCAAAATTGACTACGCAATTTAGCAAATGTTGCATCATAGTTTTTTTTTTTTATCTGAGACCGGCACTCAGGAAATGACTCCTACACTTGCGAAACATCGTGCTGGAACTATAGGAAAGGGATAGTAGGAGAAACGACAGGAGGTTAAGCTTAATTAATTATTTTTGCAGCTCTGCTTTCGCGCGTTCTTTGTTCATACTCGTAGCAGTGCTGAAGCTTCGGTTTAGTAGCCATTTTTATTATTATTTTACTTCGCCCGTGCTACGCAATACCGATGAAGGAGGGCGTTCTGATGTGATTGTGGATTGCTATCAGCTGAATCCGGTATTGTTCAGTGACCAGTGACTATGCTTTCGCCACTAAAACTTTCCGACAACAACTGACACACAAAGACACGCTAATGCACATCAGAAAACTGCGAGATGTTCATTTTTATTTTAAAATTTTTAGTCTGAAACTGGGGTTGAAACCAGGTCTGTTTTTGGTTTTGTAGTCAACGTGCAGACTACCATGAAAATGGTAATGCAGAACGACCCTGCATAATCTCCAGTTGCCTAAATTCCAGTAGACTTTAATGCTTTTCTGTAGTGCGATTCACTAATAAATTTTAACGACAATTGCTTGATTAAAAATAGTTAACACCAAAATAAACGATTCTGCTATTCACTAACATTTTTTAACCATTTGTGTTAGCGTTAAGTGTTATCCTTAACAGCTCTGTCGTTAACTAAACCACAATACTTTTTCGGTTGTTAATTTTAACACAAATCTTGAACACAACCACATTCATACACACCATTGAAGTATATGTTTGTTTATTATTTATTTCCAAAAATTTTGATTTTGTTTGTATAAATATAAAAGAATAAATATTTTTAGTTAAATTTTGTTAATATAATAAAGAAATAAATAATATAAAATGATAAATAATCTATTTTGTTCGCGTTAAATACGAAGCATTCGCTTATTTTTTACATATTCCTCTTTATGCTTTTCGTATATTTGCACCGAGATGCCACTTGATTAAAATTTTTAACTTCTAAAGTTAACACCAAGTTACTAAATCGCACAATCGTTACTGCAAACAGCTAAACTGTCTTTAAATTTTACCAGTTAACAAATCGTTAAAAGTTACTAAATCGCACTACTGGTAAGTTCAAAAGAAGTCTTCATAATACAAGTCTCGGAAATATACACAGTTGCGCAAATGGTAATTTTAAACATTTTCATGAGGACGTTTATTATATGTTAAGATTGTAGTATGTTAATCATCTATATACTTCTTGAAGATAAGTTTTAGTTTTGCTAAAAATGATTTCTTTATAACTAAAATTTATATTACTAAGATTTTATTATTTAGATATTCAGTTAAAGAATTTAATTACTTGTTTATTATTTATGGCAAAAAAAGCGAGAATTGGCCATTAAAAAACTTAATAATTTTTGTTGTTGTGGCTTTTCACATGAATATATTATATTCTGGAAATAACATTTTATGAAACTAAATTAACTGCTTTAGAAATAATATAATTTCGAGAGTCACATATGTTTCAGCAATATTAAAAATGTCTATTCTGACCGTGATCACATTGGCAGTACTAGGTACATAAGCAACAAAATCGCGAAATATAATAATGTCCATGTAAAAAGTCGTGTAAAAATAGAACAACAGTGTTATTTCGAAATTGTGCAAAAATAGTCCGTGTAAAGATACGACTGGGTGTATATCAGATTATTTCAAATACAGCATAAACAAAGGTAATTCATTTACAGCATTGCACTTGTAAAAATCTTTATGTAAATAACAAATATATACCTGTAACTACGCAGTGGGAAAATTTATACAATTTATTCACTTCCTTTCAGTTTCACTTTTATAAAATAAAGTGATACAAAAAGTTATGCATATCACGTAAACCTTTTCAAAATGTTAAAAAGCAGGCAATATAAAGACTACTGGGGCAGATATTGAACAATCCCCTGTAGGCTAGATAGGAGCCTTTAAATAGTGTCAATTGCCTGCAATAATAAAAAGTCACGTACATTTTATATTAATTCTTAAAGACTAGAAGTAAGCCGTATAGTATTCACGAACACAAATTAGTTAATTACAATGTATAAAAAGTTTAAATTGAACGCCCGGTTGTCTATATCTTATTACCCTGCTATAGGAAGTGTTACAACTCGAACCAATTTATAGCACCTTGGGATTAATCTGCGTGCTTAAGCACGTGACCAGTTATGCTTTTTCCATTGACTTAATGACTTATTTATGTATGTTTTTTATCTCTTTAATTATAATATTTTGTTGTTCTATACACAGAAAGTAATTTTTCTTTCTTATTTTTTATTAACAGCTTTAAGTAGAATAATATATTTTTTCAATTAAAAGTTTAATCAATTCAATTAAATTTTCAATTATTTATTAAATAATTTATTTATTTTGCCATGAAATACAATGCAATGAATGGACGGTGTAGAAAGAATCGGAGCGATTCAAGTTCTCGGGGGTGTGGTGGGGTGGTTGTTAGGACCATATAGTGACACGTGTGTAAGAAACTGTTTGTTTGTTGTGGTGTTGATGTAGAGGGAGCAGAATTAAGTGTAAGGTGAGCAGCAGAGGTCTAAGCGTTGTGGTGTATGGCGGTGATACATTCATTACATTAAGTAAAGCGACATACAATGTCGACGTTGAAAAAGGTTGACGAACGGGTGGTTGTTCCCGGGTCTTAGTAATATTAAATTATTCTGGGGCACCACCATCAGTCAGTCACAAATATTGCATTGTATAGTAAAGAAAGGAGACAATAAAGCCACAAACACTACGAACAGAGACGACAGACCAGATTGAAAGCAACGAAGACGAACACAACTACTACGCAAGGATGGGCTCAGACAGCATAAACAATAACAGTATAGAGAGATCAGAACGATCGACGGGGTATAGAGGTAAACACTAGAATCAACAGCGTCCTCGACAAGACGGCAATGACAATCAGAAGTCCGACAGACGAAACGACAGACAGAAATGATGGCTTATTTTTTTAAAATGTTTTAACTTTTCAATAAATCTATTTCCCCAAATGTCTAATTAAATTTTTCATTATAATTATTAAAAATTTCATTGGAAATTAATTCAATTAAGGCCACAATAATAATTTAATTGCTACTATTAATTTCTTAACAGCAAATTAATTTTTTAATTGGTATTATAAAATTTTTAATTAAAATTTAAATTCATTTTTTTTCCTGCGTTTATTTTAAAAATTTTAATATTTCTTTTAGTTTGACATATTATATATTTTCTTTTTAAATGGTTTAACATTATAATTCTTGTATTTCTGCAATAGAAAATTTCTTTGAAATTTAAAAAATATTTTTTTGTTAGACATTAAATAATCAACGTCTTATAATAATGTGATGATGATTATAATAATGTGATTATAATAATGTGATCAGCAATTAAGATTTACAGTCATAATTTTCCATGAATTCTGAATGTAACAGCAAGTTCATTTCCAATTGAAGATTTTGGCCGATATAAAATTAGCATGATCAGAAACGTTCAATTTATGCTGCTCAGATAAAGTAATGAATATTCAAAGAAAAAAATTTTAAAAAATTTATTTTCTGTGTTTAAATTTGAATTTCTGCTGAACAATTTTATATAAATTACTCTCTTGTCTTTAGCATTATCTTTGGTTTCTTTTCACATTCCTTCATGTATTTATTTCAACTACCATTTCCTTAAGCCAAAACATACATATAAAATTTATTATGTGTAAAGGAAATAATGACAGGGTTTTCCTCAGAATATTGTAGTCAAACAAAAAAAATTATTATCAATAATAAAAAATTTATAAAAAAATTCAATCATACATATGTACATACACATAAGCACATGTCTATGTATATATATAAACATAAGCAAATATATATATAGCAAAACTTTTATTTTATAGGAGTCTTCGTACAAAATATAAATATTCGGGAACAATACTTCCATCTGCTTACGAATTTAAAAACTTCAAGCCCAAGTAAAAGGTTTTTCATGACACTACGTGTTTCATAGATATAAGTGCTATTGGCATTGAGGTATCATATCTGTATACCAGAACAATACGAAAATAAAAAAAAATCAACTACATGTGTTGATTTTTTCCTTGTATACAAACACTTACAAGTTTAAGTAACGTGAAAAGTTTTATTGTCAAAATACTGCTTCAGCAAATACTTTACAACACGTTGTTGCACAAACAAAAAGAAACTAACGAGATGAAAGTTAAATAAGTGAAATCATATAAAATGTTAAAAGATTATATACATTCTATAGAGGTTGTTTCAAAAGTACGAGTAATGCTAGATTTTAAATTTGGTAATTGTGGCCGCCAGTCCAATGTTACTTTTGAAATGTGATTTCAGCAATGAAAACATGTTGCCCTAAAGTCAAATAATCTATTTTCAATAAACCGAAACGAACATTTGTCAACTAAATTTTTTTCTTCTTCTTAGTTACATAATCGTATTGTTTGAGTAAGGGCAAATTGCAATTCTGTTTTAATATTGGGATAACCTGTAGCATAAAAACTCGGTCCTAATTTTTTGTTATGAAAACAAAATTGACAACTTCGGCTTTCATTGCAATTGTCATGTATATTAAATATTAATATTTAAAAGATGTTTTTCTATTATTAAAAATGATTACTCAGATAAACAGCAAATGATAAATAATTTATGAATTGAGAAGACGTTTCATACCTAAAACATTTCCGAAGTGTTTTGAATAAAGTAAGATTCTATGCAGTAATACTTAAGCCGTCATATCCCATTAAACACATTTCTTTTCATATAATTTTTCCTCTTCCTTGTTATATTAAATTTAAATTTAGCCTGTTTTCATTTAGTTTTCCATTTAAACTTTTATATAAATAAATTATGTATTTTGTATTTTATGTATGTATGTGTGATCTCAAACAGACAACTTACTCAAACCGGAAATTCAAATTAAATTATGATTTGTTTGTTACAAGGTTATTTTATATCAAATTACCACACAAAATTGAGACAGTTTTTAAAAAGCTTTTCTATGAAATTGAGCACCGTTATTAAAAATAAAGCATCTC
Source organism: Dexiosoma caninum (assembly GCA_963924685.1). Taxonomy (NCBI): domain Eukaryota; kingdom Metazoa; phylum Arthropoda; class Insecta; order Diptera; family Tachinidae; genus Dexiosoma; species Dexiosoma caninum. Next base: position 93,936,684 of record OZ004725.1, read on the forward strand.
TTATGTGTTACGATTCAAATTCAAATACAGGTGACGCTGAAATCTAGTCAAGAAGATTTTAAGAGCTGAATTGAAATACTGACATGTGTGTCAGGTGACTGTTGATTGAATCGTGAATGAAAATGAAATTGTGTCAAAGACAATCGCAAAAGTAACTGAAACAATTCTTCTTTAATCAGTAATAGAGTTAACATTTGCGTATTTAATCGTAGCGCGATATATAATTGAAGATAAAATTATCCGTAGCTGTCATATTTATAAAAATGTATAAATTTTGTTTAAGAAATTTAACACTCAATCAATTTAGGGACATCTTAATTATGACATGAGGCTCCAACAATAGCGACAGTGAATGTTTCTTTTTTTTTTTATAAAGCAACACTGTAGAGAGGTGACTGGGTTAATGTTTTGAATTTATTTTGAAAAATATTATTGGACCACATATTTTCTTTAAATCAAAATTGTTCGTCTTTAGATCTATGAAAATAATACGGAATGCTGTTTGTGATTTATTTACTTTAATTTTTATAATTAAACTTAATTTAACAATTTCTTTGAAAGATTCGCAAATTAGTTTAAAAGAAAAACTATTTTTTTAAATTAGTTAATATAATTATATTATTAATTGACCTTTTTTATTATATTTTTTGAAATATATTTATTACGCTTGAGGTCTTTTTTTATTATAATTTCCTATTATTCCTGATGATGTTAACAAGCTGTTAACGAAATATCGAATAATAAAACCAAATAAAATAAAAAAAGACCTCAAGTTTAATAAATATATTTCAAAAAAAAAAATTAGTTAATATATAATAAATATTATGTAATGCAAAAGTACCAAATGAATTTATAATTTGCTGTAAAAAAAATTGGAGGTATTGCGAGAGAAAATATTATATTTGCGGTAGTCATAGTATCATAATATCTTATATTTTAAAATAGTTTAAAAAAATTTTTGTTGCGCTTCAGATAAAAAAAAGTCAGAAAATAAGAAGACTTTTCGAAGTGTTATTGGTTTGTCATAAAGTGAGAGTAGAAATCTGAGTTGTATACTGAAACTTTTTAAACGAACCGGCGATTATATGTAAAAGGCGCCGTTACTTTTAACTGGTATAAGAATGAAAACCTAATTAAAAATAGTTCACACTTTTATACGTACACTTTAAGGCCATAGGGTAGGTAATGGCTGAAGTAGGCTGCACGTTGACTAAATAACCAAAAATTTAATGGATTCAACACCAGTTTGAGATAAAAGCATCTCGCAACATGTGTCTTTGTGTCAGTCGTTGTCGGAAGGTAACAGTGGCGAACGCAGTAACGGCTTCATCTGCATGCAATCCACAGGCTCATCAGAACACCCTCCTACGTCGATATTGTGAAGCACCGACGAAGTAAAAGAATTACTAAAAAAAATTAAGCTTCAAATTTTAATACCTTGACATCAGAGGCGGTATAACACTGCCATCGCATGTCATTTTCTGACTACTGGTCCCAGATAAAAAAAAGTTACATATTTATAGCAAAGAAAAAACAAATCACGGAACCTAACTATATACATGTGAGTAAATTTTATTTGGTTTAATTTTCTGGCTGGCCAGCCACTTAACGTTTAGTCTGTAGAGTGGAGAGTGGACATTGTAAAAATCTGCACAGCTGCATTTTGGAATGTGCTACTTTCTACAGTTGCTTTGTAAATGACGTTTTGTAACTCACGCACTTTTAAAATAAATACTTCCTCTAAATGAAAAATTTAACTCTGACGGAGATTAGTGCAAATATGTATATATTTTAAATACCATATAACAAAAATTAAATGTTCAGTTTTAATATGAATTCGTTTCCTTATTTCTAATTTTCTTATTTTGTTGTTCTTAATCCTAAAAATTTTTCATTAAGTTATGCACATATATTTGTTCTTGAAGTACTGTATAATATAAGTACTGTATAATAGGTACACATATAAATTTTTTTTATATGTAAATCTTTTCCTATAAACCAGAAAATTTATTTATTTATTTGCAAGTTATTTTGCTTTTATTTCATTTCCTCTAGCATAGAGACTTGTATTAAAAGTTTTAAGTATGTCCGCCGGAATTACATTTCATATGCAAATCCCTATTGTTTTGTATATACCTTCCGAAAATGCATGACATGGAAAAATTTTAGAGTAAACAGTTCATGATTTTTTTTCTACAGGGATACATTAACAAACCTACATACATACATATATACATACGAGTACATGCATTCATACAGTTGTTTGCGGTCACATACTTATATTTTGAGAAATTTTTAACATACCGTTGTTATTTATGCACATGCACACATGTATGTATGTATGTATGTATGTACACGTATGGAGAGGTACACTACTACATTACACACATACATGTGTTCATACAAGTGTAACTTTCATTGTTAATACAAGTTTCGGTACATATGTATGTATGGTATTCTGTTTTTGAGTATTCATGCATGTAGATTTACCTATTTCGTTCTATTCTTTTCTTTTCCAAGTTGCTATTTTCCATTAGCATAGCTTTACATGCATAAGTTTGTGTAAACAACATGAAGATCCACACATTTGCATGTACGAGATCGATGTAGAAATTGAAAAAAAAAATTCTTTCCTTGTGACCTAAATAATCAAAAGCAGCAGTCAACACATATTTTCAAGTTTGGGCACAAATGCAAATAAAAACAATTTGTTTATGCATATTTTTCCATTTGTAGATGATAAAATAATTCCAGTGGAAAAGCTTAGCTTTAAGCAATTTCAAATAATTTCACTTCCAAGAGATTATGATAAGACTTGGTTATGCCATATGAAAGTAGACGACCATTATGTTAAATGAGTTATTGTTCAGAAGTGATATAAGAGAATATCTTGAATTTGATTTCACGTTGAAATACCCTAATCACCTTGAGGGTGGCGATGGTTAAAGTAGTCTACACGTTGACTACAAAACCAAAACAGATCTGGATTCAACCCCAGTTTCAGACTAAAATTATAAAAAAAAACATCTCGCATTTTTCTGATGTGCATTAGTGTGTCAGTTGTTATCGGAAGGTTTCAGTGGCGAAGGCATAGTTATTGGTCACTGAACAATACCGGCTTCAGCTGATAGCAATCCATAATCACATCAGAATGTCATCCTTCGTCGGTATTGTTTAGCACCGGCGAAGTAAAATAATAATAAAAATGGCTACTAAACCGAAGCTTCAGCAGTGCTATAAACAAAGAACGTGCAAAAGCAGAGCTGAAAAATAATTAATTAAGCTTCACCTCCTTTCGTTTCTCTAACTATACCCTTCCTATAGTTCCAGCTCCTGAGTGCTGGTCCCAGATAAAAAAAAATAATTTTTTCTCATATTAAACAATAAATCTTTGTATTAAAAAAACCGCTTACATACAAAATAGAGAATGTCTAAAAATATTTATGTAAATAACAAACAAGATCAGTATACGAGTATATATATATATATATATGTATATATAATGTGTGTAGGTATATGGGGTACTAAGCTGTCCATTAGCCAATAACCATAATGAATAATTTTGAAATTGAAATCATATAAATATTTCTGTCTTTTATTATCATTTTAAGTTCTCCTGCAGCTAAAAAAAATATACGATATAACGACTAGATGTTTCAAATCCTTAGAAATGTGCTTTTTTCTTGACAATTAATCTTCAATATAAATTGAAATATATTCATTTAAGACTATCCTATAAATTTGATTTTTATAGTAATTATGATGAGTGTATTATGTCGAGTTATTCACACAGCTTCAACTGTAAGTAGCGAAGTAATTGCAAAATATCGATGAAAATTAAATATCAAGTTTGACGAACAGAGCCTTTATTTTGATAAAAACAAATTAAACAATTTGAATGCGTTGCACTGATCTAAGTATATCCATACAAAACAAACAAAAAGCAACTATCAGTTGTTAAATGGGTTATCAAATAAAGCAGTGTTGCTAACTCAAAGTTGTAAACCTCGCAAATATAAAACACGCTTTATTATATATGAACAACAAAATTTAAACATTTTTATTTTAAGTTTTTCTGACTACGTAATTTGAAAAACCAATCCTAAAAGATTTGAAGTAGCTTAAATAATCTAAATTATAAACTACTGTATAATGCTGATGCCAAATGATAATTAAAAAATTTACCATTATTAGTAGACTATACAAAATATACTTTTAAGAACTTTTAGTCTCATAATAAAGTAGGAGATAATAAAAAAAAAATTTCACAAAAAAAATTGTTAATGTTTAGTTTCATACTTTTTTTTTAAATAAATAATAAACGTAGAAAATTAAAGTAAGATAAGCTGAAGTAAAAGCTGCAATACAATTTATTGTCATCTTTTGTATGTTCTTACTAACTTTACCTGACAAAGCGACATAAACAACAAATAAAATAGGAATAAAAATCGGCTTGTAATGACACGAAATTACTTTCAATTTTATTAGAAACAAAATTAATTATGACTAATAAAAATTCACAAATATTCAGAATGTAAATGTCCTATCAAGAATTGTAAATTTGCCGGCCTGACATAACCTATGACTTATCAAATTGCATTTTTTATATTTAAAATTAATTTTATTCCACATTATTTACTTAATGTCATCGTTATTGATAATTGTGGACTTGTGAGCTTTTGTTTGGTTTCTAATTATGCCTTAACAGTATGACTTTTTAATTACAGTATTATTAAACTTAAAATTAAATACTCTTATGCACGCCACTCGTACAATGAGCAGATAGTAAGTGATTTATTGTCACGAACCATTATGTAAAATTTTAATAAATATGTGAATTACATAATAATTATATTATGGTATATGAAGAATAATATAATAACGAAAAATATTAATAATTGCTTTGATTTTACTTTTCAAATTGTTATAAATAGCAGCTTAGAAAATATTTAAGATATGCATAAGGAAATTGAGTTATTAAATCAAAAATAAAAATAAAAATAATGATATGAATAGTAATGCTTTCAGCATACAGTTGCGCTCAATATAATAGTAGTAGACATTTTCTTCTATTTATTTCATGGAATGGACAAATCGAAAATTGTTATGTTTGGTTTTAAAGGTTTTTTGCAATATGTTATACAATCAACAAATTAAATTAAATTAAATTAAAATTAATTTAAAGTTACTAAAAATGTTAAACAACTAACATTTCATACTTTAATATAATTTTGGTTTTTGTACTTTCAATTTCATTTTGCATATACACCTCTACCGTATAATTAATATTATCCTATACCCTAAAAAATTATATTGCTCATACGCATAAAAAGCATTAACAAGTGAAAACATATAATTTTTGGTCAAGGATAAATAAGTAATAGTACAGCAACAATATAAAAACAATTGATTTAATTTGTTTTAATCGATTATTTTTGTAATAATTGTTTTTTAATAAAATATTTTTTTTATTTTAATATAAACAAAGACTTATTTAAATTATAAATATGCTGGTATATTCTTAAAAAAGTTTTTTCGTTAACAAAAAATTTCAAAAAATTAATTTCACTGAAAATTTGTTTTTTAAAGATTTTATAAATCAAAAATATTTTTTAGCAATACGGCAGTTATTCTTTAGGAGTTTCATACGTTAAAAATTTGTAAATTAATTTAATACTTTAATAAAACTAAATTATTTAAGCTCAAACTCTTTGGTATATAAATAATATTAATTTTTTTTTAATACTAATTTTTATACTTATTTCTTTTAATAAATATTTCTATATTATCTTTTGAGCTTAAAGGTTTGTTTTTATTTTTCTATTTCGATTATTTCGTTAACCATCGATTAACATCTTCAGGAATTTTTTTTTGTTTTTTTTTAATTTAATTTAATTTTTTAATTATATTTCTTTTGACAGATTGTCTCTTTTATAAAAATTTTTTAAATTGTTTATTTTCAATCGTCAAGAAATAAAAATTTGTATTAATGAAATTTTTTTTTTTTAAGAAAAAGAAAATATTTCTGAAAAGAAATGAAAAGTTTTTGCATACACATGTTCAAAAATATTTTCTTTTTTTTTCACATATATACAAGTGTGTAATATAGCATATTTCTACAATGTAATAATAACATATAACTATAATAATAAAAATTATTTTTTTATATATGACCTATGACTACCTATTATTAACTTTAATTTTTGTATAGAAATAGATATTTAATATATAATCTAAATATTGATTATATTAACTAAATATTTATAATTTGAACAATCTATTTTATTAAGCTTTAAGGTTTTTTTTATTTATTATTATGATATATAAAAATTTTTTGATTATATAAAAATTTTAATTATATTATTAATTGACCTTTTTTATTATATTTTTTGAAATATATTTATTAAGCTTGAGGTCTTTTTTATTTTTTTTTTTTTTTTTTTTAAGACCAAGCTTAATAAATATATTTAAAAAAATATTATATAAAAATAATAAATAAAAAAAAACCTTAAAGCTTAATAAAATAGATTGTTCAAATAATAAAAAAGGTTAAAAAAACAAGTATTAAGATAAATATCTAAAATTTTGTGCTAAATTATCTACATCTGATTTATAGTTTATTCTATTGTCCGCAGGTATTTTAATTATCTGTAGCATTTCTAACAAAAAACCGTCGTTTATAATTAGTTTCTTTCTCTAACATAGTTGTGTCTTAAAATGTTGGAAATTGATTTAATGTTGCACAATGTCTAGTTAATGCTATTTTTTGTGTACTTATATGTCTGTATTTTTGATGTGACTTAAGTCCTGCTAATCTAGTTTTGAGTTTGTTTTATTTTTTCCTACATATATTTTATTACAACTTCCTAAATTATTTCCTCCACAAGGTATCTTGTATACTAAATTAGATAATTCTGTGTTTTTAACTCTATTTTTCTATTCATTTAATTTAATTCTTCGCTACTTTTTTGTGTTGCTTCTTCAGGAAAATTTATATTTATATATTATATATATTATATTATATTATATTATATTATATATTGAAATTGGTGAACTACTTTTGGTTTTATTCACAATTTAGTAGAAACACTCATTTTTTTCATATACAGAACACCAGCAAACACAAAAATTCAAAAATTGTACTACTGTATGGAAATTTCCATTTTTCTCAATTGAGTTTTTTACTAAATTGTGAATAAAATCAAAAGTGCTGCACCAATTTCAACGAAATAAGGGTAAATTTCTTTGGAATATACTTATCTATAAGATGCTGAACGAAAAATAAAACTTGTTGTATTTTTATTTTTTATGCTTTCTTGAAAACAAAGAATTTTAAATTTTTTGCAAAATTAAATTTCATTTGGTGTAAACTTTTATGATATCTCTAAAACTACTGAGCAAACTTGAAAGAATATTTTGTTGTGCAATTTCGAATTTCTTTTTTTTTTTTAAATGGGGAAAACCCTTCCCAAGTTATGGTACTGTATGTTGTGAAAGTGCCTTTATTTCTTACAAACCGCGATATCTCGAGAGCTGATACAAAAATTTTTAATTACACTTCGAATATCTGTATAGGAATTGAAGTCTGGAAATGAATTTACTATTAACTGGCGTAATAAATTTGTAGGTAAGAGATAATTTGATTTCAGGGATATATGAATAAGAACTGTGTGCATGAGAACTTTATTAAAATTCTGTAAAAATCCGAAAGTTCATTTTTCTTCTGGAACCAGTGCTCAGGAGATATCACACACCGGAGCTAATGAAAGGGATACTGATAGAGATGACAGATCGAAGAGCACTTCGTTAGATTTACAAGACATCTTTTGCACCTGTTTTATTGTTTTTTTATAGCATCTGATGTCAAGCAGACGTTTTTAATTTTGAAGATTTGTTTTAGTAGTCATTTTTATTAATTATTTTACTTCACTGGAGCTACTTAATTAATTTTTATGATAGTCGTATAGTGGGCTCTTTTAAGGAAAGAAAAAATCAACAATTGGTTTCATTAATATTTTATAACAGTTTAGTTAAATAACATGGGTTCTTTTCTTTAAAATTTATTCAAAAGAATTAAGGTCCAAAGTTTAATTTTCCTTGTAGCGGAAAAAATTATAATTTATATTTAAATTTATTCAGGTCATCTTCAATTGTATTCTCGCAGTGTGACTATTCTAAATAAATATTTTTCTTCTTTTTTTTTGGTGGTCATACTCAATTAATAAATTATATTTTTGTATATTTATATCATAATGATTGTGAAAGTATATGAATTAAATTGTTGCAAAGGTCCCAAAAAATGTTCGATAAAAGTTTCATAAATTATGGTTCACCACTTTGATGATCCTTATTATTTCTTTCCTACACACCCATATTGTAGAATAGGGCCGATTAATTTGAAAGCAGCATAAGTCTCTTCGTCGAAAAATGATACTCTTGATTTTTTATTAATTAAATTTTTATTAGGTTTGAAAGATTTACAAAAACTTTGTGGAATGAAGTTGGAGAAAAAAAATTTAATTTGAAACGTGTTATAAACTTCTTTTAAAAGATAAGTACAGCAAATAACTACTACATGAAAACGAAAAACGTTTTGTTTCAGATGATATCACATCTTTTTCTACATAAAGAACAGGTATTGAGCCATAATTATTACAGTAAATACCAAAAAATTGCACTATAAAAATTGGCTTTTTTATCTTGCAAGTGACATTTTCTTAAATCAATTCATTATGATGAAAATATGAAATGGGCTTATGAAGCTTCTTACGTCAAATGTAACAGTAGAGACCTCCACTTGTTAGTGTATGCCACATTTGCCACATTGAAAAAGAGTTATCGCTGTAATACGTAGTGCAATTTGTTACCAGTCGACTGCAAATTGATGGAAGACCGCCTTGTACGTGAAAAGAAGCGGATTCCGGGACAAAGTCCTTTGACTTCATTAGAACCTTTCTGTTATAGTAACGATAACATATGCTACCGTACTGTGCGCAATGATATTCTTCATCGTCTAATGTATACGATCGAGGAGCTTGAAAATTGTTTGTGAAGCACCGTCACTTAAGTGTAAGTTGTATTCCATTTTAGGAAAGATGGAATAAATAGAGAAGCGAAAGGTGTTGATGTAATACGAAGTCATAGAACTGAATTTTTGTACAACTCTAGACTTTTTGTGAATTTATAAAGCATCTCTGTTATGTAAATGCATCAACCATTTTATTTATTTTTTTTACTTCGACGATACTTTTTTTGGCTCAAAAATCGCTGTGAAGAAAGAACTGGAATAGGGATTGAACCCATTACTTTAAAAAAAAAGTGTTGGGAAAATCGTTATGATGAACAGCTACTATACTGTTATCTCATGTATATTGTCGTTGCTTAAATTTAAAAAAAAATGTCAACTACTTGATATAAAATATTTGCAGTTCTTCGAAAAATATTTTAAATTCATTTTCTCGTGCAAACAAAATGTAATTAAAATAGTTTGCTACAACAAACTCAAACTCGCACAATTTTACATAACTATACGTCTATGTAAATAATGTAAAAAGCAGGCAAATCGTATTTCATTTAAATGTGTTTTTTTTAATAACCATCAGCTAAAATTAGCTTAAAAGCTCACTTCCATTCTCCATATCCAACCTCACCTTTTCCTGATTATTATTTTGCAAAGGCTCTAAAGAGGACTTTCTAGGCTTATGATGACTTATCGTTTTAAACTCTACAAGTTATTATTATTTATATATTTATTAATTAATTTTCATGACGCTTTTCAGACTGGTATTCTCGTACCAAAGTTAAAGCAATTTAATATAATTTTTACCTCAAAGATTTTCTAACGATTGAATAATTTATTACTGTAATAAATCAGCATGATTTGACGAATATTGAATGTTACTTAGAAAATAAAAGCAACAAGTAACTGAAATGTATTAAGGAATTTAAAATTAGTAAAATAAACTTACACTTTGCTTATAATTTTTTTTGGAAAACATTCGGCATATTATCGCGAATTCGTTGTAGTAATAGTAACTATTGATAAGATTTAACACTGCACTGATTTTTTTTTACTAATATTATTATTATTATGCGATTTGTATTCTTCTTTTTTTTTGCTTGCTCACTTTTGGACTTTAATAAACTTTTGTTTTAATATTTTTATGCGGCAAACGATACGCATTTATTTTATTCATTAAATAACTTAAATTTATTCATTTTGGTTGGAGAATTTATTTTGCAATTTATTTAATTTAAAATAAACATTTTGACATTTCCATTAAAACTACATCACTTTTGTTTTTGTTTCTCCTTCTATCTCACTTTTCTTTCATGCAAATATTGATTGTTTTACTTTATTATAAATTTTTTGGGGGAGTTTAAAATTACTGACACGTTTTTTCATAGATATTTAAACACGTTTTTAACATAAACATTTATTTATATATATTTCCTTTTACTTCGCCTGTTATGTTGTATCTAGTTGTTTGCAAACAATTTATTAGTTTGATTAAATTAATTTACTTTTTAACACAATGAAGGCCATGGCGTCTGCTTCTGTACAGAAGATATAACAAAAATGTTGTTATGTTAATACGTTCTAAGCCATAAATTAGTTGATGATGTTACTGTTGCTTGGCATAAATTTTATCTCAATGATCTGCGAAAGTAGAGTCGAAAATTTTTAATTTTCCTGCCAGAAATTGTTGTTACTGTTGACAACAGCCACAAGAATATAAATATATACATATATATAAGTATGAATCTATTTTTGAGTATTTTAGCAGATACCAATATTAAGTTTGACCGAATTTCATAATTTGTTCATGACAAAAATAATGTTTGTTAAACGTTGAAAATGAACATGATGATGACTACAAACGATGAGACCGTAACGCGTGCGACGCGTAACTAACGACGTGAAACGAATTTCATGTTGAGCAGTGTTTACTTCTTAAGCCGAATTGTTATTAGGTACGCAACATTTTCTTTGGCAATTCACACGTTTCTATTTAATACATTTATGTTATTATTAAGATGGAAAACACTTTTTTATATCTTGATTATTTAACAATTGCACACTTGACTTTTAACTTTTTTTTTAATAATTATATATTTTTGTTTTAATGATGAAAGCATTTCATTGTACATATATGTATATGTATGTATGTACGTAATTCTGCTTTCTTTTTTATATTTTAACTTATAACACACCGTTTTAATTTTTTTTTTCTATATTATTACTGGAAAAAAAGTTGCGTATCATTACTGCTTAACGAAACGATACGTTCAGACACGAATTTTACACTGAGCATTAGTTAAGTGCGAAAATTTTATCGTCGCACATCAATAACAAGCACGAGGCAGAAACTTTTATATAATTTTCCTGCTATTGTTGGTTTATGTGTACCATAACGAAAGTAAAGCAGAAAATATCCTGTTTTGTTCTCTAACAAATCAGAGAAAGCTAAAAAATATCCCAAAAAAATATCCTTAAATTTCTATAGAAAATTCTTTGTAGTCGTTCAGTACCAAAAAAATTGAGAGAGGAGAGAACAGTTCAAAAAATGTAAGTAGTAGAAGAAATATGCCGCAAACCGAATAAAATTATTAAAAATATCCCACAATAATAATCTCTTTCAAAAATTTTCTCATAAAATAATACCCTTGAAGAAACGGCAACAGAATAATGTCCATGTGAAGAGAATGTTTTATATTTTTTATTTTTTTTGCCAATATTGCTTGTTGTTGCTTTAAAGGAAAGAAATAGTAATAAAACCTTCACATATAATTAAATTTTACACCGCTCATGAATGTGCTTATCGGCGTATAAATAAAAATACAAAAAATATACTGAAGTAAAATAGGATAATTAAGACATGGCTGGTGTATGTTCTTTAATTTTTTTCTTTTGAATAGCACGATTTCACAATATTATTGTTTTGCAAAACAAAAATTTTTACAGGATAAATATTTCTTCTATTAAAATGATATAGTTTATCTGCCGTATTCAATTAATATTTTTGTTTTACAATTAAATTTTGTAAGCAAATATATTTTGTAAGTCCTTGTAAAGCAAAACAATTTCTTATGAAAAGAGAAGATACAGATTTGAATATATTTAAGATAATTTTATATTTGACTCAAATGGGAGTACATAATTGGAAGCAGTGATAAATATAAAGCTGAACTGAAAATTGGTTTGTATTGTAAATCTTTGAAAAATTAATAGACTTTTGAATTAGTTATGAAGACACCGATTGAAATATTCAAATAATAAATAAATATATTAAATTATAATAAGCTTTAAAAAGGACAATTTTTTTTTGGATAGACATATGTATGTGTACTGTAGACAATCATGAGATTAGAAAAAAAACAACTTTTGTAAAATTTCATATGCATATATTCGCATTTTAAACAAACTCTGTCTATTGGGAATTTTGAGTAGGCTTAGTATCCCTTATCAAAATGTATAATTCTTTAGCATGTTTGTTTTAAAGGTTCTCAACTTAAAAAAAAAACTATAAACGACCGTGAACCCGCGAATAATGCAATAAAAAGTTTGTTATTTATTAATCGTTAAACTTTCAAAACTGTACTGCATATTTAAGCATAAATGTACAGAAATTTCTCCCTCCAAAAAGTATTATTCATGAAAAAAATTAGTTCAGTTTTGGACTTTTTTTCTTACTCATTTAAAATTCCTTTTGATTGCACTAATAAATTTTTAATAAATTGAACGAATGTATCAGAAACTATACCAGATATAAAATATATAATTGGAAAATAAAATGCATAATAGATAACAGGTGAGATTTTGTATAAGGAAACTTACACAATTATATCAACTGCCATATTAAAAAATTTTTATCTCAAACAGGTTCATAAAAGAATGTACATTCACAGCCGTGTCCATAAAAGGTTTAGGATTTATGATGGGCTTAATAATTGAATTTTGTATGGAAATTTTTAATAAAAAATTTAAATGAGAAATTTTTTTATGAATACGGCAGTAAAAATTTAATTTTTTTAGGTTAAGTAGTGGAACCTCGGAAGGGGAAAGCCGAACTTAGGTAAGAGCTTAGGCCTATTAATTTGTTTAAATTATTATAAATATATAGGGAGAAAATTCGTTTGTCAAAGTATTCGAAAACGACTATATTTATTCTAAATGAATGTTATTACCCAACAAAAATTGTATTACAAAATTACCTAAAAGGTAATTAAAAAAATTTCAAATACTACGTACAACTTGACCGATAAACTACTTAATTGCGATCGCTATTATGTCCAAAATTTAATCTTTTACAATTATATTATTTACATCCAAAAATAATACCTTTCTTTATACTTACAGAATGCTTCAAAATAAGTTGTTACAAAATATTATCAGAATTACTTTTGAAAAGTTAAAAATTTACCAATTGCATTTGCAACGATATAAAGAAAATTAAAGAAATTGCTGGTAAAAATAGCATTTATGAAAACAAATGTAATATATAAATATAACATACTTATAATCACAGCTTATGTGTGTATATATAATATATGGAATGTTGGAAATGTATACTATGCACATATATATTCATAAAGACAAAAAATTTGAAGTCTTTGAACAAAACTTATTTGTATTAGTCGCACTTCTATTTTTATTTGACCTTTATTAAATTTTTTAATTATATTTTTTTTTTGAGCGATGGTCTTTTTTATGAAAAGTTTTTTTTTTTAATTATTTATTTTCAATATTTCGCTACCAAATAGTATGAACAAAAATTTTTTATTTTTTTTTTATTTATTTTATTTTTTTATTTTTTTATTTATTTATTTATTTATTTATTTTATTCTTATTTATTTCTTTTTTATTTGGCAGCGAAAAATTGAAAATAAATAATTAAAAAAAATAAAAAACTTTTCATAAAAAAGACCATCGCTCAAAAAAGAAATATAATTACAAAACTTGTTTGTTAAGTTTTTAGAACTAATTTTAAAAAAGGAAAGAAGTGGATACATATATTATTGTGTTTTTTTCTTCGTAATCCTTTTGGTTTCTATTAGTGATATATAAAATATATTCAAAAGGAATATAATTTTAATATTGCAAATTGTTACATACCTTTAATGTCTTTCAAAACTGATTAGATAAATAAACATCCAATCGTTCAGATTGTAAAGTTTTTAAAATCTGATGTCTTCCATCAACGGTCGTTCTCATTTTGTATTTACATATATATAACATTCTTTATTTCTCATTAAAATTTTCAGGAACGATTTTCTGAGACGAAAAGTCATTTGCCACTGAAGTATAAATATTTGACATTATGACACGCACATTTGATGTTCCACTTTGTTTGCTTTCTGTATTTAAAATTCTTTTAATTTTGGATTTTTGTCCCATTACATTTTCTTAACATTGCTTTTTACATAACGTAATAAATGAATAATTACAATGTGGTCCGTTTGATTTAAATTAATTACACAGATTTTCCAAGATATAAACTTTTTATACTTTTTTGTGCTTTTCGTTTTCAAAACAAAATTTTATTTTCTGTAGAAATATAAAACATTTCTTTTTTTTAAGTCTTAGCCTGCTCTGTTGTGACATATATCAGCCTACAAAGTAATGAGTGTAGAAAGTTATTCAATATTAGAATATATGAAAAGTTTTTGCTGGCTAATTCAGTGTCAAATTAAGTCCTTGAACATAAATGTGCACTTGTCAACATAAAATAAGAACAGTTAAAAAGCACTATATATGCATACATGCTTTTTTAAATTTAAATAATATATCTTTTTAATACACGAGAATGCTAAACATTTCCGATTACAATTATTCAATTACAGATATTTCTATTAAAATTAACAGTCTCTCATGTCTGTCCATGTGAACGAAAATTGTATACCTGGATCTCTTTAAAAAATACTAACAGAAAAATTAAATTTGTTCTTACCTCTTCGAATGCTTATATTAATCCTATTAGGAAGCAAAGTGCTGCAGACTAAAGACGATTTAATTATTTTCTAAATACCTTTCGTAATAGTTCTTATATTTATTTTGCATTTTCTTATACAAATATTTAAAGTATTATTAAAATTTAAATTTCTTTACAACTGGCAGTTATTTTTTTATAATTTCCTACCACGTTTTCTCATCTTTCCTCAAAACTGCCTGATGGAAAAAAAACGCCTGCGCATCAAAACTTTATATTGACACCTGCGTGCGTATAAGAGTTTTTATAAAGATTTCTCTTTGTAGGACTTTGTTTCTCTTTATTCAGCAAGAAATATTTAACGCTAATTTCCCTGATATGGGGAAATTGGAGAATGCAAGCTTAACTCTTTAGAGTGCTGTTGGCCCATTTAACTCGTTTCGTAGAAAGCTTCGAGTAAGTAGATGTCAAAAAAAACCGCATTTCTTTTCGACCATCTTAAATCGCTTTTCTAATACCAACTTATTTATATTTTATTTGACCTTTAATTGTTAACGTAAAATGGAAAATAAATAAAAATAATGTAATTTTATAACTAAAACGACTTAATAATAAAAATAAGAAAATAATTCATTTTATTTCCAATTCTAATTATTATGAGTATAAGTTTTGATTTTTCAACACTTGCTTTCTTTCTACAGACTTTAAATTTTACACGACTTCTCAAATTTTTTTCAAAAATATCCTTAAATTTAGGAAAAAATTGTTTTATCAAATTGAAAAGTTTTAGTTGTAATAGCACTATCTAATGGTGTGTACACACTATTGGTATTTTGTGCCATCCCAAGTAAACATTACACTGTGTAGTAGTGGTAATTTTCAATAGGAAATTGGCGTCACAAAATGACAGCAAAATAAACGCCATGTGCGTACAAGGCTGAAGTGCGTGTGTGTGAATGTGTATGTAGTTGAATTTCTGTAGTAGTAATTACATTCCCAATCACGATATATAATAAGATGATGTAGTAAAAATCGTATAAAGGGATGTGAAACAAACGCATTACCTCACTGAAATAGTTCAGAAAATTAAATTCACAAAATTAAATTAAACAAAAATTTCCTATTTTTATCGTACACAAAAAAAAATCATAAAAATGGCTTTGACGGCTGCAAAGTCAACTGCGATAAAAAGCGGAACTCAAACAAAAAAGCGTTTTAAGGAAGAACAGAACATTTTTGCGCACATAAATATTAATTGTTACACCAGCCAAAAGATTCATTTTTCCTTTTGTTTTTTTTTTCTTCTTCTTCTTCTCTTTATATGATACAGTTAACAGAAAGAACAAATGAAATGGACAGACGGATTTTCATGACGGAAATTTTTTTTTTTACAGAAACAAAGAGCATGAAAATTAAACGCATTAAATTTACATATTCATCAAATAATAGCCTTTTATTAACCATTGTTAAGCAAAACTTACAAATGTATTCATAAATAATCATTAATTTGTAATACTTTGCAAATTTGTTAATATTTGGCAGAATAAAATGGCAGCAACAAACAAAATAAGCACAGCTACTAAACAATACACATGTCATCATTTCTTTTGTTGTTGTAGAAAAGCTGTAATTCAAAATATACTCGGAAATTAATTATAACACGGTCCTAACTAAAATTTTTAATCGCATAGAAAAAAGTAACTTTCTAATTTAGACATAAAATTTCTTGAACCAGATACTCGTTTGTTTAAGTTCAGTCCTACAAACGAATTTCTAAATCCAAATCACAAAATTTGTTTGAAAAATATCTTGATATTTTCAATAAAAATAATCAAACACAATTATTTACTAAAATTATGGAAAAACTGAAATAAATAAAGCAAAAAAGTCAAAGCAATTGAAATTATTATTGAGTAATATGAGGAGTGGACGGTTGCTTACCGTCTTGGAAGCCAATATTTAAGTCACCATAGACGCCATACCGCTAGATTTATTAGAAAAACCAGAACAAAATTCGAGCGATAATATGGACCATGCAACTCAAAGCCGCGACGGATATATACCGGAAATCATTAAAAAAAAATAAATGCCATGATTTCAGATTATAACAAATAAAATTCTATTCCAACAATATTTCTGTGTTCTATAACCGTTTTAAGTTCTCATGCTGCTAAAAAAAATCCCCGATACAAATTCAGTTTCTCTGTATTTTCTGTTTTATATATATGTAAGCAGTAGGCGTGTCCGTTGTCAATTATTTCGTTGTCAATAAATGCATGCACCAAATTGCATTTATCTACGATTACTCAGTCTATATTAGTCCTTTCGTTCTGTGGAAATGACGAGCTGTGCAGGACCTTCTGTCATTGCTATTTGAGCAATAAAAGGTTGTCTAAGTAAAATAATAAATTTAATAAATCTGTTTTAGCACATTGTACTCGAAAAATTAAGCAAATTCTGTAAAATTGTATTCTCTGGTGCATTTACAGACATTTCTCCGATATTGGAAAGCCAAGTGTGACATGTTTTTTGAGATTTTTGTCCGACCCTGCAAAGAAAAGTGAAATTTTCCTTCGAAATTCTTTGAGATTTCGTATAGAATTATGTTTTAAAAATGTACAGACCTTCCTCAGACAAGACGATTCAAATTCTTGTCAACCATTCATACGCTTTGCGATACGTTTTCTGATCGACGAATTCGGCAGCTTGTGCAGAGGATAAAATGTTTACTGGGTATAAACAAATTTGCTACTAATTTTATTACAATATACGCCTGCTTTGTAATTTGACTAAATTTGAAGTTAATATACAAATGTTTACAGTCGTAAATGTGGTTCATATACAATCACGCGCAACTGAAATATATCACCGCACACATCTTACGGACTGTCAGTATGTTGTTTTGTGTACGGGTTTATTTGATAAGTTGCCATCTCACAGTTAATGTTGGCATAATGAGGAATGTTTTAAATGTCGCATGACAAATGTTTATGAATTATTAATACTAAAAATGCGAATAAAATATTAATAGAGGCAAACAGTATTTTCAATTTTAAGATTATTATATGATTCAAAATGTGAGGGTGTCAAAAAGTTCATGAAATATTGCAATAAGAAAGAAAATTATATTTCATTTCTTTTTTTTTTGCACAACTTTTAGAACTCTTTTTTATGTCTTTGGCATTTGCAGTCGTATCTTAAAAAATTATATATCAATTTCTTGTCAAGAGAAGACCAACGTTTCGCACCATTTTCTTCAATTAGTCCGTTCTGTTATTAACCAGCAGATCTCTACCCTGCAATCGGTGCGTGGTGATGGCTGAAGTAGTCTGAGCCCAGTTTCAGACTAAGTCATAAAATTATCACGCAATTTTTCTGATGTGCATTACTGTGTCTTTGTGTCAGTTGTTGTCGGAGGGTTTCAGTGGCGCAGGTATAGTCACTGGTCACTGAACAGTACCGGCTTCAACAGATAGCAATCCAAAGGCACATCAGACCTCCGTCCTTAGTCGGAATTGTGTAGCACAAAGAAAGTCAAATAATTACTAGAAATGGCTACTAAAAGAAGGCCTCAAAATTTAATACATATCATAGACCACAGGGGCACTGCAGCACTGCTATAAAACAAAAAACGTGCTAAAGCATATAAAGCTAAAGATAATGAAGCTTCACCACCTGTCATCTCTCAGTCTCTCTCACTCTATTCTATTCCTCTAGTTCCAGTGCAATGCATCGCATGTGTAGGGGTCATCTCATGAGTGCTGGTCCAAAATAACAAAAAAAAAGTATGTAAAAGTATTTTTTCTTATCAGCTGACTGAATTTTTTGAAACAAAACACATAATTATGATGGGTTGTTCACACAGTCACATTTTTCGTGTTATTATTTTAAAATAAATGACTTTATGAGTACCATTTGAATGCCCCAGTGGTTTTTTATATAAATTTTTCTATACTTTCACATTTGTTTATTGTGCAATATTACAAAGTCATAAGTTAATTGTAAATTGTTTTTTTCGTGGGCCTTATTTTATTGTATTTTTAATTTAACTTGGAATACAAAAAAAAATTATTTTGCGCATTTTTATATTTCGCAATTTCTTTTAGCCCAGATTTGCTCTCGCTTACCTGAGTCATTTGCAATTTTTTGATACTTTTCGTCGTTTTTCTTCATTTTTTTATTGTCGTGTGGTTGAAGGTTTTGTAAAAGCAAATAAATTCGTAGCACAGCAGTCTATCTTCTTGCAACTGTGCTTGATTTGGTTTCTTAAGCATTCCACAGACGATACAACCGTTGGCACAACTAGAAACTGTTGTACAAGATGTGGCATTTGTGAGCTCATGAGTTGCGTCTCGGTAGTACGAAAAATCAAAACATTTTCATTTACTTTCATTGTTCAAAATCGTTGTAACGTTTAATATTATTTGCCGATGAGATAAAAGGGAAACAATATTTATTTCACTTCATGACAACTTGGTTGCCAATTGATGTAGCACAGCACATCATATCGCACATTAAATTGTATTGTTTGTGCGACAAGCATAAGATTTGGTTGTTAGCCAAGTTGGTACGACGGTTGTATCGTGTATGGCGTTCTTTAGTGTATCTTTTTTTATTGCTGTTTTGAGGTTATAATTTCCTTTTTCTTACTTACTGACAGCAATGGCACATAATTTGTCATCGCGAGTAACAAACAACATGAATTCTGTGATAAAAATAATACATTTATTCAACTTACGAATCTAGTGCCATTAGGATCTTAACTATAGAGCATTCATTCCCTTTGTAATGGCTACTTAAACTGCACAAATATACACACTGTCTAATGTAGCAGCCAGAGAACACTTTATTTCTTTTTAACCACATATATTGCTGGTAAATAATTGTAATGATATAAATTGCATTACATTTGTTAAGAATATGTTAATTTTTTGTGTTACTTTTGGTTTCATTGTTTGTATATTTCTTCAAATAACCTTGAAGCTTTCCTTGCTTCAGTGTAAAAAGCAAACACTTCAAATTATATTTCTAGAGGGAAGAAAGCAAGAATTAATTTTTAATTTTAATAGTAATAATTCACTATAATTTTTATTCTTGCCTTGGTTATGTTACGTTAGGCCATCCAGGTAGCGAGTAAAAGCAGATCACAGCATCTGGCACACTTGGGTCCTGAAAGTTTCCTTTGTTTTTTCTGCCAGAGAGAAACAGAAGGGAGCAGTAGACAATTAAACATGAGAGAGAAGAAAATAGAAAATGGGACGAATGATCAGAAGATTGATGGAAGAATACGACAGAAGACGAGACAGCCGTCGTACCCAAACCAAATGTCAGAGCCAATAAATTTATTTAATGAAGATGTGTAGGTCCCTAAGAGTCTACTGAGGGAAGCGTTTTGAAATACACCCTGCCCTGAAAACGAAGGCGATGATGGTCCAGTGAAGGACACAGATTTGTCGTGAAGATTTTTTTTCTCCTGGGAAATCCCCTACATATGCAACGCATTGCACTGGAACTAGATAGAGAGGGGGATAGTACAGAGAATAGACAGGTAGTGAAAGTGGTAGAAAGATAGAGCTTAATTCTTAAACAACTCTGCAGTAGATGTTAATTTTGACGTACTATTTTTTCGCAGCTAAGGGTCGCCATTTTATTTATTATTATTTTAATTCGCAGACCCTTAATTGTTAAAATACAAACGAAAGAGGCTGCTGTAGAACAGAAAACTCAGAAAAAAATTTTTTTTTACTTGACCGGGCTGGGAATCTACCCCGGGGCATTATAGTTGCAGAAACAACATGCTAACAACACTGAAAAAAATACTCGTCATTACTACAATGAAGTTTGACATTAATAAAATCAAATTTGTCATTAAAAGTCACCCAAAAAAGCCCTTCATTGTATCAATGACAATGTTTCATAACATTTATGAACATCATTTAAGTGCGCGTTTCAGAAATATAATGAAACTATTTCTTTAGTTTAACAAAACATTTTCATAAATAAAATGGAAATGTTGCATTGATAAACTGTTGTTATTTTATAAAATTAACGAAATTAATTCATAAACTTGATGAAAACTTTCATATATGAATTAATATTGTTGTCATAAATAAAACTAAAGTATTTGATCAATAGAATGACATATTCTTCATATAAAAATAAAATGTTCTTGCATATGTGAGTATGTATTGGTTATGTATATACGTATATCGTTAAGCTAGTCTATATGATATATATTTCGTGGTTATCTCAAGTCTTCAGTAGACCTTCAACCAAATTTTCAAAAAGCTAAAATATCGCACATTTTTATACAAAAACTCGCAAATAGTTTTTGAGAATTATCAATTAAATAAAAAGAAAAAAACTAAGTAAAAACGAAATGTACATGTAGTCTAGCTGAACGATACACCATACACATATACGTAAGTAAATAAATTTTTTTCTATTATTGTATTGTCTTTAAAAAGGAAAAAAAAAACTTCCCATGACCACATTTCCTGATTCCAGCACCATGGATCGCATGTGTAGGAGTCATCCTCTGAGAGTAAAAGCCAAATATATAATATTTTTAAACAAAATAACTGCCAATTTAATGAGCTTCGGCAAATCGTATGCCTGAGGAAAAAAAATCACGAGGCTTAATTACAATTTATCATAAATTTAAAAAAAAAAATTTTTTTTGGGCAATGAAAATATATTCATTGATAAAATGAACTATGAGGAACTTATGAAGAGCTGAGATTGCAAAATTTCATGTATCTAATGTCATTGTACATTGTATTAATGAAAAGTTTTATTATTATAATGAAGCGCATTTAGTGAAATTTAATTTTTTTCAGCGTGCTCGCCATCACACTCCCATATTCTGGGTTATTGCTAACACCGAGCGAATGTTTAAACGTTCACTACCATTCCCATGTGGAGAAGCGGTGTTGAGCTACCGGTTCCCCTAGTTCGAATTTTAAGTATCTAATCGAATTACGAATTTACGATACAAGGGCTTTCCTCCTGTCGTCTGTGAATAACAGAAGGTTGCAATGCATCGCCTATGGCCGCCACGAGTACTGACACGTGTATTTTTTTGAGACACCTTATACTTTTGTTGAATACACTTAAATTAACTAAACGTTGATATTATCATTATTTATTCTTTCGGTATTTTCTTTCAGAATACAAATTATGTTTTTGTAATCATAAATTACCTTTAAGACAACAACTTGAATTTTAGTCTTAATTTGATAAATTAGACTTTAAACAGTATCCAGAACGTATGTGTGTAAATATCAAAACAATTTTTTACACCTGCCGACCAGTAAACTCTAGTCATGTCAGCCAAGAGGAATTTTTTCTTTAACTGACTGAAATTTAAGGCAACCATTTCCTGTGTAAAATTAAAGCGTTTCATTTCGTTAGAGCAGATTTCTACCCAATTATTTCAAATTCGATTACTTTCAAACAGACGCATTACAAAAAAAAAAAAAAAAAATTGTGAAGGCAAACAATTCTCAGTCGAAATTTTCTTAACATCTCTTAACCTAAAATTGGTATTTCACCTACCTTTACAACAACAACTATCCACATGCTACGCATTGTCGTTACGAGTTCACGTATTGATTTCAAACATGTGTTTTTGTTTTTTGTTTGCCACTCACACACATTGGTAACCAAAGTGTCTTCAGTTAAAAAAAAAATTCTTTTTTCGTTTTATTTCTTCATGTTGCGACTTTATAAAGTCACGGCTCGTTGCATTTAGCAGTAATAAATATGAAAATATTCTCTGTTACATATGGCAGAAAAACATTGAACCAAGTAAATAATTGCAGACGAAGATAAGCTACAGAATACCCTTTTTAAGGGATAACAAGTTGTAAAGCAAATAAATAAAAAATGGTATATTTTTCAGGTCTCAAAAAAAAGCATTCAATTTCCTCGGCTTTTTAAGACCGTGTAGGGCATGTTTGAGCCCATCTGATCTTCTTACTATTTATACTGCCAACATTCGACCGAATAAGGAATACAACTCTCTTGCATGGACCGGTGTTTCAAAGACTATTTTGAATTTATACAACCGTGTAGAGCAAAGGGAGAGGAAACTCATTGGAGACCGTAAAGTAGCCAACTCTATTGACTCTCTTGAGTATGGTTGCAATGTGGGGAGCGTTTCTTTATTCTATTGTTACTATAATGGGATGTGTTCTAATAAAATCAGGATACTTGTTCCCGTTACCGGGTCATTCGCGCACACAACTCGTTCATCCCTAGGAGTGCATCCAATTGTGGTCCATTTGGGAGCGAATCGCACTGCGCATGACACGGAAAATACATTTTTCTGGCAAACAAACATAGGCCTTTTCTGTCACTTTTGACTTTAAATCAAATGTCCATAAACACTACTCCCTTTATCCCTTTTCCCATAAAGTAATTTCCTAGTTCCTTCACAATGCATGTGTAGGGGTCATCCCCTGAGTGCTAATCGAAGATAACAAAAACTGACAGCTGTAAATATCAATTTAATAAACTGTACTTAAAATTACGAAGAATAACAATCTTAAATTAACATTAACAATTTATTAAGTTTAAATTTAGTGAATAAATCAGACATTGATCTACAACAGATCGCCTTCATAAATATTAAAGAGATGAAACATATCAATAGATTAAGAATTTCATTCCTTTTTAAGACATAAAATTTCAATTTACTTTTTTAAATATATTTAATATAAACCAATATCTGTGCAATTTGTGTAGAGTACAGAAGAATTCTGAAAGTAGGTTAACAACGAAAAATGCTCTTTATTTAAATGATTTCTGACATACAACAGCCAAAGCAAAAATTAATTTATAATTTCTTTCAATGTAAAATGGAAAATCTTCAAAGACTGAATTAACAAGAATATTCAGTTTTTAAGGCCATTATAGTCATGGGCAGACATTACAGATCCATAAAAAAATGGACCGCTATCAATTGCATTTAAACATCAATCAATGAAGTGGAGATGATTAAGGTGAATATTATTGGATGGCACTTAAAATACTATTCTTCACCTACAACACAGCTGTTGAAGAACTAATTTCAGGTATTCGCTTTACCCACCAAAACTGAAGAAACCCAGCAAAAACTTTGCTGCCAAAGTAATTAGTTAAAAACTAATAATTACTATTGATTATAATCAAATATCTTCACTACTTCAACTTTGCTTTCTTAACTAATTACTTTAACAAGGCGATGCCATTGGAGTCAAGAAGTACTCACCACTCTCGCTTACGAATAATAACTTCGAAATGTCATTTTAAACAAGTAATTGCAGTTTGTTATTTTTGCCAAAGTTGTGGTTGTAATAATATTGACCTTGGTACCGTGGTAGCTGTAAATGAAAGCGTTCAAAAATAAATAATTAATGTTTTTAAGTTAATCATATTATTTCACAAATCCTTATTAACCGACTTAAAAGAAGAATCTGAAGATTTTCCATTTCACTGTATTTGTTTTTATGTGTATTATTTCATAACTTTTTACTGAGTGGACCATTTTGATCATTTTTTTTCTCATAAGAAATGCCGTACCTCCCCTGTACTCTAAAGAGACACTAAGGTGGCGATGGCACGATGGATGGTAGTCTGCACGTTGACTACACA
This sequence comes from Dexiosoma caninum, assembly GCA_963924685.1. Lineage (NCBI taxonomy): Eukaryota > Metazoa > Arthropoda > Insecta > Diptera > Tachinidae > Dexiosoma > Dexiosoma caninum. The sequence goes on from OZ004725.1 coordinate 93,961,250, forward strand.
ACCAAAAAACAGACCTGCGTTTAACACCAAATTTTAAAATAAAAATAAACATCTCGCATTTTTCTGATGTGCATTAGTGTGTCTTTGTGTGTCAGTTGTTGTCGGAAGGTTTCAGTGGCGAAGGCATAGTCACTGATCACTGAACAATACCGGCTTCAGCTATCCACAATCACATCAGAACGCCCTCCTTCGTCGGTATTGTGTAGCACCGGCGAAGTAAAATAATAATAAATATGGCTACTGAACCGAAGCTTCAGCACTGCTACGAGTATAAACAAAGAACGTGCAAAAGCAGAGCTGCAAAAATAATTAATTAAGTTTCCCCTCCTGTCGTTTCTCCTACTAGCCCTTTCCTATAGATCAATGCTTCACATGTGTAGGAGTCATCTCCTGAGTGCTGGTCCCAGATAAAAAAAAAAGTGTAAAATTAAATTTTTGAAATAAAAATTTTATAGAGCAAAACAGACTGAAGTTGATTTTAATTTTTTAAAGTGCACAATTTATTCTTCTCTTTTAAATTGATGTGAAATGGCTTTATAGCGGATTTACTATAAAGTGCAAATGTTTAAAAATGGGTAATAAAACCAAGACACTTTCATCCGATTGTGATTCAATACAACAGAATTTACAAAAAAATCGGCATGTTCTGATTTTTCAGGATGATTTAGTTACAGTTTAGAAACATGTTTTCTACAATAATAAATACTTCTGTAGCAAGTGATGATCAAGTCACTACATAACTGTTTCTAAGTAATATAGAAAGTATGTAGTGTACGGTTGAAAAGTATGCTGTTTATTAGCTGCAACAAATTCCCTACTTCTTCCTGCGACGTGTTTTTTCCAGTATTATTTGACGTAAATTGAGAAAAATTATATATCATACTCAAAATCCAAAACAGCCATAATTCAAATCGTTTCTTTTTTCATAAACCTGTTTACAGAACATAACGCTCTGACGGCTACAAAAATTCCTTTTCCGAACAGTAATGTTACACATCGTTTTATATCAGCTACGTCACTTGTACAGCATCAACAGTTTTTACTTCTCCTGAGCTGTGACCGTGTTTAGTGTATTGCGCCATATTGATTTTTATTTTTCGTTGCATTTTATTCATTTCTGTTAAGGTAGAATTATATCACAACTGTGCTTTCTGCTGTAATTTAAAATGTTCGGAGCAGGCGCATTTGTGTGACTTTCGAGAGAATTTCGATAATTTCAGATTTAACTAATTTCTTTATGTATGTTCTGCCTTGGAAAGAGGGGTATAACTCAGTTTTAAATAACAAAAATAGCCAGTCTACGAATTAATAATCTCTGATATAAATAATGAACTTTTGTTTTAGTTTGTGTTTTCAAAACAGTTAGCCTAACATGTACGAAAATCTTTTTCGACATTTTAAAGATTTTTTATTAACTACATTTCAGAAAAATTTAACTTTCGAGTCGCAATCAATATTATTTTCCAAAATATGTGGTTTTACACGTTGATTTTCCATAAAAATGGATGGTGTACGAATTAATAGTCACGGATTTCATTAATAAAATTTTCAAGTTTAGAAAGGAGCCAAACTGGCTCCACTGTGAACAACGTAGGAATACACTCAAACACACCTTTGTGTCTGTTTGTGTATTTTTGGAATATAAGAAAAATTATTATAAATTTTCTTTGTATTGCTTTTTGAAATTTGTATTATTTATTCAGTTGAGTTGAAAGAGGAGGAATAAATATAAATATAATTAGCTGGTTTTCCATTTGTGCTAATGTTGTTGGTGTGTGTACTCCTGATTCGTTAATTTTTATAACGTTTTTCTTTTCTTCTGCAATTAATTAAAATTTTCTTTGTGCAGTTTTCTGAAAAATATGAAAATTAAAATATTAATTGCAAAGAACTGTAATCTTTTTTAACAATTTTAATATAGCAAAAATACATGATAATATAAAAATAATAAAATAGCTGATATGATGATATGCTGCTTTAGGGTGGCGATGGTCGAAGTAGTCTGCACGTCGACTACAAAAAGAAAAAATTTTTCCAGTTTCAGACTCATAAAAACATCTCGCATTTTTTCTGATGTGCATTTGTGTGTGACTTTGTGTCAGTTTTTGCCGCAAGATTTCAGCGGCGAAGGCATAGTCACTGGTCACTGAACAGTAACGGCACATTAGAATGCCCTCCTTCGTCGGTATTGTGTAGCACCGGCGATGTAAAATAATTACTAAAATAAAATGGCTACTAAAAACGAAGCTTCAAAAATTTAGGACGCTTCAACACTGCTATAAAAATAAATAACGTGCAAAAAGCAGGGTTGTAAGAAAATTAAGCTTCACCTCTATCATTTCTCCTACTGTCCCTGTCCTTTAGTTCCAGCACAATGCGCCGCATGTGTAGGAGTCATCTCCTGAGTGTTGGTCCAAGATACAAAAAAAAAAATCAGTTGTACCGCATAAGAAACATCTCTAACCGACTTCCCCTGTATAGAATCCACCGTACCCGTCTTGCATGGAGGGGGTTCCCCTTCGCGATTGCAGTGGAGCTCCCTCTCGAAGATGGAAAAAGCTTGATAGTTTTACCAGCGAAATTTAGAAAATGTCATTATTTTCTGAACACACCTCGTATTAAATTCTTCCGTTGACAGGTTTAATATAAAAAGTTAAATAATAACATTTTTAATTTTCTTTTATAAAAAAAAATTTAGAAAAATCACTCAAATGTAATAAATATTTTTAAAATTTTACATTTCCGAGAAGAATTCATAACAAGTGGATTAGAGAAGCAATTAGAGAATTCTTATAGACTTAAGGTATTCTCCCGTCAAGTCACTGTTACTTTACGACATCCCTTAGATGTCAGAAATTTCCTTGCGTTTTATTTAATTTTTTTTTTCAGAGAATAAGAAATAGAGAATAGAAAGAATAAGAATTTCAGATTGAATAAAGAAAGGAGAAAACGTATTTGCAATGTAGAGTTATTAAATATTTCTATTGCACGAGACTTTTTTTACAAACATCTAAGGTCGTAAAAATATAAGTATTGACATTTTTATTTTTGATATTTTTTCAAGTAACCATAGTAAAGGGTGGTTAAATTTCAAGGGCCGATGTTGATTTTGAATAAAACACAAACTATTTAGGAAATTATTGTAATTTTATTTTATTATGATATATTGGTATTACTCAATTATGTGTGGAACAAAATATCGGCCAAATGGGCGCCGCGACCACGGCGGCACACCTCCAACCGATGGTCCAAATTTTCGATGACCCTGAGGCATAATGGAGGTTCTATGCCGTTAATGTGCCGAATTATCTCATCCTTTAGCTCTTGTTGCTGGCTTATCGACGTACACCTTTTCTTTCAAATAACCCCAAAGAAAAAAGTCCAACGGTGTCAAATCACATGATCTTGGCGGCCAATTGACATCGCCATTACGTGAGATAACACGACCATTGAATTTGTTGCGCAAAAGAGCCATTGTTTCGTTAGCTGTGTGGCAAGTGGCACCGTCCTGCTGAAACCACATATCGTCCACATCCATATCTTCCAATTCGGGCCATAAAAAGTTCGTTATCATCTCACGATAGCGAACACCATTCGCAGTAACTGCCTGACCGGCCTCATTTTGGAAAAAATACGGCCCGATGATGCCGCCAGCCCATAAACCGCACCAAACAGTCACTCTTTGTGGGTGCATTGGTTTTTCGACAATCACTCTTGGATTCTCATTCGCCCAAACGCGGCAATTCTGTTTATTGACGAATCCACTGAGGTGAAAATGTGCCTCATCACTGAAGATGATTTTCTTCGAAAATTGATCATCCACTGTTGCCGTGGTCGCGGCGCCCATTTGGCCGATATTTTGTTCCATACATAATTGAGTAATACCAATATATCATAATAAAATAAAATTACAATAATTTCCTAAATAGTTTGTGTTTTATTCAAAATCAACATCGGCCCTTGAAATTTAACCACCCTTTATATGATTTATGCATGGAATTACATTATTAATGCTGAGCATATTGCAAAGAGTTACTTCTGTTAATTACCAAAATTGGTAGAGCTTTATTTAAAAGAAGCAGAATGCATCTATTGTGGCAGCAGTTTCTTTCTCATCTGAGCAATATTTTACACAGTTGTACTTTTTTTCGGAACGAGTTCACTTCGTGTAGATGTTTAATATTTATTTAATGAACTGTCCTGATTGTGTGTATTTTTATTTTCTGAAAGAAAATGACAATCTAAACTGGGAATCATATTTGGTAAGCGTAGCAATAATAATATTTTTATCGAGTTGTTTAACTGTAATTCATTAATATTCCTTGAATTTTAAATACACAATTCTCAATGCAACTGTGAATTTTTTCAACTAATAATTTCATACCATATTTGCATATAATATCAATTTATGCAAATCACCCTTGAGTTTGGGTTTCATTTTTTCTTTTTTCTATTTCATCCAACAATTTTTTGTATTTCAACACTCTTTTGTGAAACGCCCTAAAGTGTGTTAAATTTTTTGTTTAGTGTTTTTTTTTTTTTGTTGCATTTCATGTTACGTTTTCTCTATATTTTGTGTCATTTTTACACATTTAGAAAAAAAATATGTAAGTTTGTATGTAAATTACGTATATTTGTTGTTAAATGTATTTCAAAGTATTGAATAGATGTTGTGGTTATTGGACATGGGTGTGATAAAACAAGTTAAAATTTTTCAATCGGTACTCACGGATTAAATGTACCCGATGTGTTTCTGTAAAAAAAAAAAAAGAAATTTTTATTAAAATAATAATATTGATTAATGAAGTAATTTATATTTTTATAAATTTCAAACAATTAATTTTCTAAAAGCCAGTTAAAAATAGTTGGGAAATTTTAATAAATGTAGGTATTGAAGCAATTAAAATGTTATGTGAAATTCCAGTTGGATCCGATAAATGAAATATATAAATGAAAGCAATAAAAAATTATTAAAATTTTTTAGTTTTATTCAATGAAAATATTGCGCCCGTATACGTATAATTTTATTTCTCGTTAAATGAAAATTCCATTAGTTCTCTTTTATTTTATGTAAATATATTATTTCATAGAATTTTTTACAAGCAAATCATACATATTGTTACGAAAATACATTTATTGACGCACAAATTGTAAATCACCCTCGTATAAACGTATTTCATTAGAACGTTCTGGATTTTCATCGACTGCCAACACATAAACAGATCCACTACTCACATACCAAACTTACGCAAAGCAAAACAATAAACATTCAATTCAATAGACTGACAAACACACATTCACACTAATACAACAATAGTAAGAGAATATAAGCAAAAGATAAAAATAAAGATAATTATTAGCACAAACAGATGCAAATTTAAATTAACGGATTTCTGGAATATTCTACACTAATGTCGAAGCTGCTAGGCAAATGTAGAACATTCTAATCGGATCAATTGACACATAACTGCAGTATAAATAAGGCTGATTGTGAGCCGTCGAAAAGCAGTTGTAATAACACTCTTGAACGTTTAAATTAAGTGTCTGAAAGTAAACTACAGTTTGTGAATATTATTCAAATAAATTATTATTAAGTAATAGGGCAAATAAATAAAAGATTATCGAACTAAATTGTAAATTATAGTTAATAAAAGAATACACGTTTTAAAAGGTAAAAAGTAATAATTCTTGCTTTTATTTTGTAATCACGAATTCAAGTAAAATACACTTTTTAAAAAGCTAAAACGTAACAATACATGTTTGTACATATGTAATTTCGTATTTAATAGAATTTCTATAAACTTTTACAAAATTCATAATTTCATATTAAAAATTTATTTTTTATCGTAGAAATAATTCCCAAGTCGTATATATAAAAACGATTCCATGATATTGTAAAACACAGCCGACTGTTCCTTTAACATGTCACACACAAAATAAAATTTTAATTATTTTTTTGCTTAAAATAACTCATACACACATTTATTACAGTGAGGTTAGGTGGCGGACCCTCCCCGAAGGAGAACACCCCATGTCGGCCAGAGTTTCGGCCCATTGTAGAAATGTACAGGGCCTAGGTATGAATCGAACCAACACTTGCAGATTGATAAGACTAATGTTCTTACGATAGGCTACGGCGGCAGCCTTTCTTACAGTTACTTTATTTCTTTTTCATTTAAGAAATATCGACACTTCACATAAATTATTGCTAAAACCGAAGAGAAATAATTATTTAAGCCTGTTAAAAATCAAACAATGCTTCGTTTGAAAATATTTTAGTAAAAATATTTTCTGTACTTAGATATGTGTACTTGTTGGGTACACGATTGATCAATAGCTGTCCGTAGGAACGTTAGTGATAGTGTTAGCTTCACCTGGTGTTAAGACCACTGTGCATTTAGGCGGTCAATACACATACATATAATAATCATAGACATATTGAAATACTTTCAAATTATTATTCTTTTTCTAAACTTTGTCGGATTATATAGATTGTATTAATGATTTTACAACGTCCTCCCTCTTGACACTGAAGACGTGTGCAATGGCATAGAAAATATGTATATGCCTATTCTACTCAACTGCTATTGAGATGAATTGTTTTTTATTTTTCTTTATTCTAATCGAAAGTAACTTTCACATTATTGTGATAAATTAACTATGAACTACTAAATATTTGTTCATTCATTTGTCATATTTAAATACTTAATTGAAGACTGTAAATATGGGTCTTAGACTGGTAAATAATATAGCAGAGAGTGGCATTTCTCAAAACACGATAATCCTTTAATTAGCCGTTGGTTTTCTACAGTTTCAGCTGTGAGAAACGAACATATTTCTCTCTTATATTCATGTATTTGATACCGTAAACCGGCGAGCGAATATGTTTTTGAATATGTGTATGATTTTTTTGCCCTAGAGTTAATGACAGTGGTAAAATTGTATTGATTTGCTACTGACTTAGTCATCAGTAGGATTGACTGGTTATACCCCAGGCAATGCATTTTACTACAGATATTTGTCATTAAAAATCTACTAATGATGTTGGTCTTATGTAGTCGATAGAGTAGTACGTAGTTCTTGTGGGAAACTGAGAGCAACCGCATCTATTTTCACTACAACAAATTGACATAATAAAAAATCCTTTTGCAGCTGTAAAGAAAAATATACATTCTATTCTCTGCTCATCCAGGACAAAATAAAAAAACCTAGACAAATTCATTGACAATATCATCAAAGAGTCACTAAAACCAATCGACAAAAGTGTGGACTTGAAACACTTGGTCCCATAATTTCTACAGGGTGGTTACATAGAAAATTCCAATTCAATTTTTGTAAAATATATTTTTTCTGTATCATATCAATTTAATAAATATTGTATAAAAATTTTTTTTCCTTTGAACTGACACTTTTAGTTTTTTACAAAAAAATAATTATTACTTTTCCTTATGAAAACCAAACTTTATGTTGTATATACTTTACACTTTTCTTCAATGAAGTGTACTTGTGAAAAAAAAGAATGCTTAGCTAAGCTAAAATTCATGCCATTTGATGTTTTATAAAAAAGGAAAAAATAAATAAATATATATGTATGGATAAATAAAACACGAATGTGAATTGCGATGAGAGAGTTGAAAAGGAAGTAAAAAAATAATCAAAAAAAAAAATGCAATTGATTTATGCTCTAAAAAAATATTGAAATAAAAAAACAATAGAGCTGTTATACAATATTGAAGAAATTTTTAGCAAACAGTTATAGTTTTTTCCTTGGACCAGTGCTCAGGGGATGTTCCCTACGTATGCAATTTATAGCAGCGGAACTCCTTAGCATTGTCAGAAAATTTTTTGGCTCAACCCTCAACGCCTCCCCCAAGACAACAAATGTAGCATTTGCCATTCAAGATGTATTTACATAATTACATAACCATAAAAACATTTTTTTTAGATTATATTTTTAAAAAATTTCCTTATCATGTCCTGTTAACTGGATGTCAAAATAAAAATTATAACCTAAATCTATTCAAAATTTGAGGGCAATATTCACTGAAAAGTTTAAAAATGTTTCAATCCCACTTAATATTTTGCTAATACCAGTAATTTATATGTACATATAGTACATATTACATTAAAATAAAAAATAATCAGCCGTAGAATTTTCTCCTGTAATGTGAAAAACAAAGTTTTATAAATTTTCATAGTATAAAGGTCTCTCCACTTGAGGCGTTACAATTTTGTTGTGCTATTTTGAATGCTCTATTAGAGCTGTCAGTTTGTGATTGTGAATGACGACAACATAGCATTTTTTTCATAATTAAATACACGAAGGGACAACGTCAACAAACAATTAACTTGAAGAGCGCTTGGAGCGATTTTCGGCCGTAGTAAACTATAGGTCTGGTCTTACATATAGCGAATAAATTTAAGTCCACATTTTCACTACTGAGTATTCCCCTTCCGAAGATATACCGCACCGCTCAAATCCACCAACATATTACACGAATTAACGATTAAAAATAACACGGTGAAATCCACATACGTCGTTCTAAAGACTTTACCATCTCTCGAACCACATTTTACTGTATTTTACGAAAGAAAAATCTTGGCCTGCATATTTACAAGCTAAAATATCTTTCTAGAGAAAGCGTGAATTCGCGTGGTCGCCTCATACATGCGATCTAACTGCCGTTCTTTTTATAGGGCCATATCCAGTCAGCTCAGCGACTATATCCAAAATCCCACCCCAATTCTCCAGAGTGATGACATGGCATCACAAAGAATTGTTCTCTCCGGAAACTTCCGAGTGAATATTAAGGATTGTGAAAATTAAAAAAGCACCTCTATCAATTATGAGCTGGGAACTTTGGTATGGTATACTGATGGGTCCAAGTTGGGGAATGGTATAACAGGGTCGAGAATCAGGAAATCCAATGGGCATATACCCAACAGGCCCTCTTTATATACTATCAAATAGTGTAGGCGGCGCTTAGCACCCTTCAGTAGACCATGATAACCTCGAAAATGGTATGCGAGTGCCTGGACCTTCTCAATGAGTTGGGAAACTTTAACGCAGTTATATTGGTCTGGGTTCCTGGACATAAGGCATATGAGGGCAATGAAACGGCGAACTATTTGGCAAATTGAGGAGCAATTTTTCCCTTAATTGGCCTCGAGCCGTTCTGTTGTCTTACGAAAAACCACAAAAATGAAATTCTTGGAAACTGGGAGGAAAGAGAATTCACTGCTCTCTGGCAGAATAGTGCCGGCCAGATCAGCTCAAACGCGTCCTGATCCCGAATAGGGAAATCTCGAGTAGGCTGCTTTCGTTGAATAGAGATGACTTTAGCCTTCTGATGTGGCCATTGTGGCTTGAGGTACCACCTGAACAAAATTGGACCAATGTTTGCCGAGTTTGTGAAAGTAACACCAAAAGCTCTGAACGAGTTCCTTGCGGTTGTCTTGCACTCGGTTGATTGAGGTATCGTCTTCTGAGTGGAATTACGGTGCCTCGAGACATGATATGGAAGACCAGACTCCAAATAGTGGATTGGATTGGTTAGAAGTCTTAAGATGGAGGTCTATATGAGGGGCTTTGCACAATGGATCTTCTTGGTCCCGATGCTTCCTGGCCCAATAATAATAATAATAAACCATATTGTCAACGTTCCGATCGAACTGAGAGCGAGGGTAATAGAAAAAAGTATCCTAAAAACTATCATTAGTGCGTTCTAATGCCTCAAATACTCTGTGATTCATTATTAGATGAAATTGTTCTGTCTTAAATGGAATACCCGATACATATGCGCACATACATATTTCTCTACATGTTCACACTCATCTGCATACAAATATTCAAAAATCCCACATACATATACATAAATATGTCAAATAACTATACATGCATACACACACATACACACATTCTACTATTTTATTTCTGGTGCATGGTGAGATTGACGGAGTTGTTGTTAATTCAATTGTTGTTGACAAGTGTTGCTTGAACCATTAGATTGTAAAATAAAAAAAAATAAAAAAACAAAATTTCTAAAATGCCTCTGGTCAAAAAAGCTTTAAAACAAATTTGATAATTTCAACTATTATAATTTTTTTTTTTTGTTTTTGTCTTTTCCCAGTTTGAATACAAACAAAAACGTTAAAAATTGAACACAATCTTTCATTTCTACCAAAATATTTGTTAACAAAGATTAAATATTTTGCAGAGAGTTTAATGTTTTTAAAAGTTAAATATTTTGAAGGAAAATGGTGTGTAAAATATTAAATATTTTTAATCAAAAGAAAATATAAAAGCGGTATTTTAGCAATGCAAACAACGGTGAAGTATAATAACAAGCGTTCTTTATTTTAAAAGTTAATGCACATAATTTTAAATAGTTTTTTCAGCGCGAGATTGATTTTTATAATATAATTTTTATATTCTTCAAATTTCTACGATTTTTATTTCTTGTTGAATTATAGTTTATTCAAATGAGCTTGAGCTCCTATATTACTTTGTGTTTTAAATTTAACAAAATTTAATTTAATTTAAAGCAGAGTTGTAAAAATAATGGTACTTTCCCCTATTTATCCTTTCACCACCTGTCACCACTATAACTATAACACTATAACAAGGTAGCACCCTGGTAGGAGCCCATCATTCTCTTTAGAAAAAAAAATGTGGCTAACATCTGGTTAGAATCATCTACATAAATACAAAAAATGTATAAATCACATCAGAACGCCCTCCTTCGTCGGTATTGTGCAGCACCGGCAAAGTAAAATAATAATAAAAATGGCTACTAAACCGAAGCTTCAGCACTGCTACGAGTATAAAAACAAATAACGTGGGAAAGTATGTTTCGCTTATGTAGGAGTCATCTCCTGAGTGCTGGTTCCAGATAAAAAAAAAAAAAAAAAAAAATTATTTTTATATTTCACCTTATGATCATATCTGAACATTTATCTTATTTTCGAAGTTTTTTGAGATGTAAAAGAGATTAAAAAATTGTTAGGCTTAAAAAAGGATTTTTTTAAAATTATGATATTTAATACTTTTAGACTATTAATTGAAGTTGCTGTTTATTAAACCTGCTGATAAAAGCATTTCCCAATTAGCGAAATTCTTCCCAATGTCAGTGATTGAAATAATATTCAACAAATTGATTACGAATTATGAGAATTGCATTGCTTCAAGTTTTTAGGAATATAGTTTATTGGAGGAAAGAAATGTCAAAACATTTTCGGATATCATTTTGAATGCAAATCTGTATTGCATCTGAATTTTTTCTTAGCTTAAAAAATTAGTTTATGTAGTATTACCAATACCAATAGGAAAAGTTAAAGTTGAAAAAATTTTTTTTCATAGTTTATATGCCAATATGAATAAATTAAGAATCTTTTGGGCACACATGTTGAAAAAATCTAATCGTAATGGCAAAAAGTTTGAAGAATCAAAAAATAAATAAGAAAAAAATTTAATATGCAAATGTATAAAGTTACTTTGAGTGTAAAAAATATGTGTGTAATATATGTATGTCAATAAATATTTTAACTGAAATTGATTTTAAAATCTTATAAAAAAAAGATTTTTAATGAGAAAATAAGAATTTTTTGTGTGATAACATGATTTTTGAAAAAAAAAATTTGCCATCTCTGCTGATGATATAAATAGACTAAACTTTTATAAAAAAGTTATTTAAAAAAATCTGAGTGTTACTTTTCCTAATAAAAAACAAAAAATAAACCTAAAGTTAATACACAACTGTTATAATCCTTTTTCATTGTTGTATGATTTCATTAGTTTTCATGCAATATAAAATGCAGCAAAAATTTATTATTTTCAAAGAAAATTCATAGAGCAATTCATAAAAACTCAAGTGAACGCGACGCGTCGCTTTGTAAATTGTTGCTTACCGCCATCAGTTATTGTTATACCTACGAAAATTTCTAAGCAATTAATACGGCAAATGCTGCTGATATCGTTGTCATATCCCCGCATGGTTTTTAGTGGCTTCATTTTCAATTTAAGAAAAAACTCCCGCCTTGCTTATACAAACAAGAAATGCTATATTTTTATTACAAGGCACAATTGTGAGAGAAAAAAATATTTCTACTGTGTCTATGCGAACAGCACACTCGTTCCTTGGTATTGGAGCAATAAAACTTCGTTGAAGTAAAATAACAAATAAAATGGCACTCCTTTAGTTGCCTCAACAAAACAGCAAACATATTTTACAAATTCCCAGAAACACGGAACTGCATAATTGTGTAAGAATTAAGTTTTCTATCATTTCACTATAAGTCTCTTCTCTACACTATCCCTTTCCTTCTAGTTCCAGTGTGAGGCAGAGCATAAGTAGGAAACATCTCCTATAAACTGCTTGAAAAGAAATTGGAATATTAATTGATTTCTGTTAGGAGGCAGTGCGCTCGGGATAACGTCAACGAATTAAAACCGCGTGTGTTGTCGTTTATCAGATGTTGACTGTTATGAATGTGCAAGTTTAATATCAAAATATTATTGATCCAATATCAAAAAAAAAACCAAAAAAAAGGTTACCAAATTCAATAAAAACAACAAACATATTCAACATGGCAACTTGGCATCAATATCTGTGCTTTTGCATGGCTTGGAAGAAAGGTAAGCCCCAAATTTGGAACTAAAGATTAATTTTTTTATGTTATTTTACACAGAAGAAAGTAAAATTTATTGTTCAATTAAAAACTACGAAAATTCAATTAAAATAGTAATTAGATTTCAAGCTATTGCGAAAAACGCAGAATCAATTAACAGTTTTAAATGAAAAAAATTTTAAAATTTTCTTGTGAGAGAATACCAAAATCAATGGAAATAAACGTGGATTCAATTAAATTATTAATTGAGAAAAAAAATTTTTCTGAGCAAAGACTTAATTGGGTAAAACTTAATTATTATTTTTTTCTGTGTACTTATCGTTGACGTTTTACACCTTTATGCTTTGGTTGACGTTTCAGATTGCAAAATGTTATTAAAAGACTGTTGCCGTTTTGGGATGTTGACGTAATGTGGTGTTGACGTTATCCCGAGAGCACTGTAATTGAGTTGATATGAATGAATGAATCTCAGAACACTCAGGACATGAGTGCTGTGACTACGCAATGAGCTTCCGGAAGAGAGGATATAGAGAGTTTGCAAGTACTAGTAGTATATTTGAGAAGAGTGTCTGTTAACGTTAGATCTAATAACTGACACACCCAGTGCAAATTGGCACCTGAAAATCTCCATCCCTACCGCCCTGCTGCAACAAACAATTTGAGAGATACATTTCGGATATTTTTCAGAAGAAAAATCTCCTTTAAGTTTCTTATTTAAGAATCACCAGTGTCATGCATACGTCGGCTACATACCCAGCAAAAACTAGGGAATGTGTTACACCTACCAGACAGCATACTTTTCAACCAAATACTACATTTCGTCGGCATTACTTAGAAAAAGTTATGTAGTGACTTTATTATCACTTGATCCAGAAATATTTATTATTGTTCAAAAATTTTTTAAGTTTTCCAAATGCACAAATTATTTTAATACCAATATTTCCGTAATTAAATCAGTCTGAAACATTGGAACATGTCGATTTTTATATAAATTCTGTGTTAATTAAAAATAAAATAGTAAAATTTTTTTCTGTAAAACTGACCGTATACGTTTCTGTAAATTCAGTGATGACAGACATCATTAAAATCCAGGCTCATTCTTGACCTAAATGATACACAAATGACTTTTACTTAAATAGTCCCGTTGCTTCTCAAGCATTTGAAATAAATACCATATCAGCTCATTTCTCGTTCAGTATTTAATCACACATACAATTGTTTGCAGATTCTTTGAAATCTAAAATTTTTTGCTGAATTACTGTTTAGATTTTTGCTGATAAACTGTGTTTCACCAAAAAATAAAAAGAAAGAAATCTCTGTAAAAACTAAAGCAGTGAATATTTACGCACTGTATTCAACTTGAAAAAGAAAAACACTCACACAATGGAAAAATATTTGAGTTTTGCTGGGACAGAATAAAAAAAAATCACAGAAAAAGGGAAACAGTAATTTCATTTCAATTACTTTGACTGAAAAACTTCTTGAAAAAAAAATTTTAAAAAAAAGAAAAAAAATTGTGTAATTCGGGGGAATGTAATGAACATGACCAGCAATGGACAATGGAGCATAAAATAAGTGGTGGAACTTTTATATACACACTTTTTTGCGATGGCATTTGTTATATAAATTTTGTAAAAGAAACCGTTTTTTCAGCTTTTTTCGATTGAAATAAATGAAAAATGAACAAGCAATTGTAGTGTAGAAAATTGCTCCAAAAAAAAGTATGTGTGTGGAGCAATTTAAGGGTTCATTAGTGATAGCGAGAAGCAATCAATGAATAACGTCAGCATTTTTGTTATAAAATTGGAAAAATAGCTATTGAAATCAAAACATTTAAAGTGTACGGTATACTGGGTTGAAAAGTAATTCACAAGTTACAGAAAAACACTCACTCATATTTATAACAACGCCTTTTACGTATGTATAAAGTAAATATAAAGTTTTAATTATATTATTAATTGACCTTTTTTATTATATTTTTTTTTTTTTTTTTTTTGCAATATATAGTTATTGAATATAAAAAGGAGAGATTGTCAACGGAAAATTCACAATTGAAATTAATTTAAACGAAAATCAGAAAAAAAAATATGGTTCTTGATACCAAAAAAGTCAAAAAAACATATGATTCTTGATACTCCCGCGGTATCTGTTGGATCGAACTTTTTCAACTACTTTCAATTTGCTTCATACGATCATAAAAAATAAAGACAGACATATGTACATTAAAGGTTTTCTTATAAGTAAGGACAAATTTTAAATTGTTTTGGTTGCAGTTCGCCGACCAGCTCCCAGTTTCCTTTATATTAAATAAGTACACAATTAACATTTGAAGTAATTCTAATAATTCTTAATGGAGCCGGAAACGACTTCAATATTCACGCCTGCGTATAAAAATTGAATAATTTTTTTTCTTTATTATTATTTTTTATTTTTTTTTTATTTTTTAAATATAATATTAGGTTTGTACGATCTAAATTTAAATTATGAAAAATAATATCAGAGAGATGACCACCATTTTCATCGATGCACAATTGGGCTCTTAAACAGCACGCAAAGTTTCGGTCTCTATTGCCCTGATCTCAGCTTCAATGTTGTGCTTAAGCTGCTCTATAGTTTGGGGCTTGTTAACATACACTCGTTATTTGAGATAACCCCATAGAAAATAATCAGGGGCAGTTAAGTCTGGTTAACGTGCTGCCCAATTGAATTCTGATTTTCTTGAGATAATTTGGTCTTCAAAAATTTCATTTAAAAGACTAAATGTATGTGCTGTTGCTCCATCCTGCTGGAACCACTCGTTGGCTGCCACAGGGCGTCCCCATTCACCGGCCCTATAACTCTTTCTGATGTCACTCCACACCATACCGTACACTTTAGCGAGTGGGATTTGGAGTACCCCAAAATCGCATATTTTGTTTATTTGCATATCCATTAAGATGAAAATGAGCTTCATCACGATAATTTCGATATGCTCGTTGCGTCTGTAAAATTGAATGTCCATTGGAAAAGTAAAATTCTACCACTTTGGTTCGTTGCTTGGTCGTTAAATTTAAAATAAACAAAAAAAATATTCAATTTTTACACGCAGGCGTGACTTTTGGCCCAGAGTGAAATCTGAAAATATTTCTAAACAAAATCAAGAGTTTATATTTTTACCATCTCCTATTTTAATGAAATTGAACATATATATGTATACTACTTTTACGTGCACATTATATTGCGCAATAATTACTTCGATACATTTTATTCGTTCCTATTGTATAGTTATCTAAACTTTAAGATGTCGGCCACTATAAAAAACTATTGTAACTACGCGAGACCATGATGCATACCTATCCTAACATATTAACCAATGTGCAGGGGAAAGAAATAAAACAGATCAGCACCGTTCTAGATTCCCTTTAGACTCTCTTCGTGCCACAAGGATTGTACGGTTCCACCAATCAGGTTAGGCTCTAGACTTTAGTGATAAATATTAATTGAAGAGAAATTCTTGGTAATGAAATAGAGAATAGAGAATAAAATTTTTAATTTTTTTTTAAATTTTAAATATTTATCTTATCAGCACCCTACTGAAGGCAGCTTCAATGCATATTGATACAAAAAATTACATTTTCTGAATTGAATCGCCGATTAGTTTTCATTTTCTCAGAATAGTAGCATTTAAGCAACTTAATTATTTTCATCGAGTTTATCATTTTCTTAACGCAAGATTTTTTTATCCAATTAAGGGAACTGCCAATAATGAAGACATTTGCTTATTTTCGGAAAAGGTACAGGGTGGCACAAAAGGAGCTATATGGTTTAAATGGTTTATAACTTTTTTATTTATGTGATTATTATAATTTTTTTTTTAATACAGTATATTATTGGGGAATTTTTTGCAATTAGCTTTGAAAAATGATATCATGTAAGTGATGTGCTTGGCACATACGTGATCTTTTTAGTATATTTTCCATAACTTTTCGAAATATTTCAGCTTTAATGGCCATGATTTCATTTCGAATGCTTCATAATTTATTCCCCAAGTCTTCTTCACAAAATGTAAAAAAAAAACAAAGAAAAGATAATAATTAAAAAAGTTATAAAGAATTCAAACCATATAGCTCTTTTTGTGCCACCGTGTATAATTTAGGGAAGAAGCAAGTGCTGAAATAATGAAATAGGACATAATTTTTCTTAAAACTATGCTGTTGTTTGTAATGCAGAATTCATTGCCCGTATCACGTCATTCCATTGCAAATTTTAAACGAAATTCTATTAAAATTTATAAGAATTTCGTTCGATATCGAATACCACAATTAGATGCCTGGTATTAATGCTGATTTCGATTCTCAAAAAGTGCGACCCATTTTTCGCTTTATTTCTTAAAACTATTTGCACTTTATTATCTTCTTTGAAAGTGCTGCAAGATGGCTTCATAGCGGAATAATAAAGTGTAAATGTTTAAAATCAATAGCGAAAAACCGGGCAAGGAATACAATGCCCTTTTGCCCGACAAGGAAACACCATTACTTTAAGCTAAAGGAGATACATTATGTTTGTTATTTACTTTGCCGATGTTTAGATTGTGCTAATACCAACGAATGATGCCGCTGCGATGTACATTAGCGTAGAGCCTAATTCATAACAAAAAAAAAATTTTAAGACAGGAGTAGGTTTTGAACCTAGGACTGCAACGCCATTCACGCTACTTCACATTGCCGTAGGCCAAAGCGATTTTATATTTTCCCCAACACTCTCTGAATTGTGGAGACCAAAGCGTACAGCGTGTAAAGTCAGCATACCGTCTTTAAATCGGCACAAAATTCAAATAACATTTATTGAGCCATTGCTACACTTGAGCAGTATTTGTTCGTTTTTTCCTAACAACTCCTCTTGGTTAAAAGCATTCTTAATATTTTTGTAGGTGTCTTTTTATTTGCCAGTGTTTTCATTTAAATATTGACTCCGTTATAAAATTGTTATACTGCTCCTGTCATCTGAATTTAATTACTTATAAAATTCAATTATTTTAATTACTCATAAAACATTTTAAGGACTTCAAATTGTTCTTTCATTAAACTAATTGGACAGCAAACTGGTTTATTTTTTACAAGTGCAAGAAATTTTATCAACATTTCTTAAATAGAAAAACTTTTCGCAGCTTTAATAGTTTTTGTTTTGTTCTGGAAAATTTCAAATTTTGAAAACGTTATTTTTCGCATTTCTGTTCTTTTCCATTTTTTTCATAATGATGCGATACATTGTTAATAAAAGGAAGCACGAGTCATTGCAGATGGTTTTTAACAAAATAAATTGAAGAGAAATTAACAGGAATTTTAATTTAAATGTTATTTTAATTTAGAGAACGTTTTCTGTTTTAATTTGCGAATTAAGATTTTTTAGATTTATTTTTAATTGCAAAAATGTGAGCGATTGACAGGCTACGAAGATACAGCGCTGGGAAGATTCATAAGATAAAATAAACGGTACTAAAGACTTTTGGATGTTTAGTTTTTCCTATAGAACCTAAGAAAACCTTTATGACAACCTATGATGACAGATAGCCCAGGAATTAAGGGCGGGTACATAGAATCCGTCATCCATCATACTTTGACTTTTTCAAATGACATTAACGTGCCGACGGAAGATATTGGCACAATGACTATTTTGTTGACGGATATCAACTCATAGCCAGCGTTACCACGTTAAAAAGTTAAAATATAAAAAAAAAGTACCAGAATACGTTTTACTTTATAAAAATAAGTCTTCAATTTCTTTTATACTGGTCACTAATTTAAAAAAAAAATTATGTATATAAAAACATTATGTACATACATTGAAATAGTAAGACAAACAAACGCGTGCAAATAATTTCCTATCTCTTTTGAATTTAAATACTGTGTTCTTCTATTTTTGTTTATGCTGCAGCAGTCTTAAATTTTTTGTTACAACAGCAACGATTTTCAATAAAACAAAAAGGAGTTAACAGCCTGTCGCAATATTAAACCTGATTTTAAAACTTTACAAGTAAAATTTACGTATTACTTAGGCTGGATAAAGTAAACAAAATGCAGAAAATATTCACATCTCCACTTTAAAAAAAATCAACCAATTCTGGTTGAAAATAACCTACAACAGCAATGATGTTCATAACTTTGACGGAGGCGTACAGAATGTGACAAGTCTCATAAGAAACCATGTATTTTAACTTAGTTGTCAGTTGAAAAAGTTAAAGTATGACGGATTCTAAGTGCCTTGGCCTTTATACAACCTGATTGTTGTGATATATATTTGTTTTTAGTGTGTGAGGTAGGATTCAAAATTACAGAGAGCGTCGTCATTTCCGTCGAGTGGTGTTACCACTAACATATTCCTTCCTCTTTTTCTGAATTAAATTCTTCCCGGGATTGATCTCCGCATTACGTCGCGAAGGCCATCAGCGGCGTCGCTTACTTACCTACGTCTGCCTACGCCAAAACTGTAAACAACACAACGGCACGGCTCCGTTCTTCCAGTTTCCCGGCAGAGGGGAAATTAAACTGGAATTAATTGCAAAGGGATATGGTGAAGAGACAGGTGGTGAATTGTGCAAGCAGGGCAGAGAAAGCTTAGTTGTTACAGAACTCCGCATTTGCTTATTTTTTTTGGAGAATTTGTAAAGGAGGAGTAAATCATCGCATTCGCAATCGAGAGCGCCTTCGTGTAGAGAAACATTGCGATGGCTGCAAATTTTTGGATCTCGGTATTCGATCGTCATTTATAATACCTACTATTATTTTTTACATTGCTGTAAGCATAAGACAATAATGCCCAAATTCACAGTCATTCGTTAGCTAATAGCAATAGTTTAACCAATAATATTTGATTCATAGCTTTTTCTTTACTATTAGTTAAACCGCCAAATGTCACTGGTTAACAAATATTATGACAACAGGTGATTAGTAATATAATATATATGTATAAATAATACTATCAGTTTTTTTCTTTTTGATAATATTTTGGTTTTCCCGATCCAATTTCAGCAGCAATTCAATATCTTGCACGGTAAAGTTCGATGAGCGAGTGCTTGTTTTATCCATTTTTAAGAAATAATATAACGAATGTAGACAAAAACAAACAAAAATAACAGTGCTGCCAATATTGAAAATGAAAAGATTTTTAGGGTTACCATTCTTTGGTTATACTGAGAATGTTAGTTAAACAATAAACTGTGAAAATGAAGTATTTAAACAATAGTTATGATTTTAGTTTACTAATAATTAACTAATGACTGTGAATTTGAGCCTAAGAAAAATAAAACGAAAAAGGTAAAGAAAAAATTAATAAATTAGTGAAACATTGTAAAAAAAAAAAATTAGAAAACTTGAATTAAAATGGATGGAAATATTATTTTTTTATTCCTTATCTTCGGAATCGGAGGATAAGCATAATATAGCCATGATAAGAAGAAATATTCGTGAGAAAAAAATAATCCTTCTTCATTATCTGAAGTTGAGTAAGTTGTGTATCTTGAATTGAAAGATTTTTATTTTTATACTTTATTTATTTTTATACTTTGTATTTGTTCTGGAAGTGATTTCTTCATTGCAAATTTTTTTGTCCTTATTTATTGGACAATCTTTGCTTGATATTCATTTGATATTAAAATTTTATTGTTAAAGTTAATTGTGCAAAAATATCTGGGAAACAGTTACGTTTTTTACTACTACTTTCTTGTTCTTCTTTCTTCATTTGTTTTCTTTCGCAGCCAAAAGCTAGTGGAAAGTTGAGTAGATACGTTTCGATAACGCTTGCCGTGATCCACGTTAATTACATTTCGTTGACAAAGTACTTGATTTCGAATGCGAAGATTTGCCCTCAGTGTTGCTGCATCGCAGTTGTTATTGTGACGCATTAATTTTTAAGCTAAACGAGAGTCCTTTTATTTCTTATTTTACTTCGCCACCATTTTATTGCTCTAATACCGATGAAGCAGAGCGCTGTTAGTACAGACATAAAAGAATACTTTTTGATCTGATCGGGGATTTGAACTGTAAATTTTCCTGTTGCCCAGCCAACAACAACAAGGGAAATATATATATATATAAACATATAAAATCATATACTCCATAAGCCAGTTATTCATCGGCCTATAATTTATTTTAGCACGATATTACAATCAAAAGTGTTAAAGTAGGAATAA
Source organism: Dexiosoma caninum (assembly GCA_963924685.1). Taxonomy (NCBI): domain Eukaryota; kingdom Metazoa; phylum Arthropoda; class Insecta; order Diptera; family Tachinidae; genus Dexiosoma; species Dexiosoma caninum. The sequence goes on from OZ004725.1 coordinate 93,982,044, forward strand.
AAAAAAAATTAAATAATAAAAACAAACAATACCAGCAGCATAAAATAAACGTTCTTTTGCTAACAGACCACCTTTACTTTTTCATAAGCTCTCATTTCTAATATTAAAAATGTTTCGCTTACGATTATCTTTGATAAATTTTCCTACCGTCTTTTTTTATATGTTGGCACTTATCCAGATTGTATTACGAAAATTCATACACGCTCCAAAAATTCTTTTTGCTCATTGCTTTCTCTCGCTTATCATCAGCAAACAATAATGCCAGCTATAACGACATCACACACCCAAAAATAAAATATTTAGAAGAAAAAAAATATTAGCAAAACAGCAAAATATTAAATGTAACCATCTATTATGTTGGCTGTATTACAGGTTACCTTGTAGTTACATTGGTTACCAGTTGGCTGGATGTTGCAGATGTTCTGAAAGTAGTACCAGCACCATCGTATTGTATACATATACGAATGGATGGAGGTAATAAACGGCTACGAACAATGTTAACACATACAACATTTTACATTTCCTACAACTCACACTTTCAACTCTGGCCTCACTAATGATTTATGAATTTCAAAGACGCGATATTATAACTTTGCCACAATTTGGCTTAGAAAATATTTTTTTGTTTACACATATACAGACACACACATAGATATAAATATACTTATGTATATGTATATATTTTAATATAAATTTGCTGGCAATTAAATGTGTGTCTACAATATTTTGCTTGTATTTACATTTCTGGTGCAGTCGAAGACTAAAATAGCCCATCAACCGAATGGCCTTTCAATGAACGATTTTTGGCAGAAGAAAATTTAACTTTTTTTATATTTAGGAATGGAATTTTATTCAAAATGTACACTTTTTCACTGTTTGTGTACTTAAACTACATAAGTACATGGATTTTTTTAGCACACCAAAGAAAACTAACGAACAAAACTTGAGAATACACCAACTGAGATTGAACAGTAAACTGCGTACAGTTTGCTTTAAATTTAATGGAATAATTCTAGTCATATTGTCATTTACATTACATTATTCTACAGCTAAATAGTGTATAAATACTAGCAAACTGGGCAAACTTTGTTCTACCTTTCACCCGTGACTTCTTTCACGTTCATCGCAATCAGTTAGTTAGTCCTGAACATAATTGGTCCTATAAATCGCATTTATGTTTCTATATTCAGGTTTATGTTTATTTTACAGTTTACCACAATTGTCCAGATAGTTTCTGGTAGGTAAAAACCGGCCCCTTTCTTTTCTCGCTGTCCTATTTTTGAAAGAGTATACCACCTATGTTTCCTTCCATGCCCAAATCTAACCTTGTTTTAAATTTTATCACACATTCAGTTGTCTACTTTGGAAGGGAGATAAATTGCCCCTAACCTGCCTCTTATTTCTAGTTTTGGAGACAAAAAAACATGTATCGTATACTCAGATCCATGTATTTTTACATTAAATTTCATCAAAATCGGAAAAATAATTTCGTTTCTAGTTTGGGGGCAGGAGAGCAAAATATTCTGTACTTATCCTTAACTAATAAATATGCACGATATTTTTATATACAATCAAACAGTGATAATTCGTACCCCGTTGATTCGAAAACGTCAACAATTCGAAATAAACGGCTGGTCCCTTGAGGGTGGGCGATGGTCGAAATAGTCTGCACGTTGACTACGAAACGAAAAATTTTTCCTGGGTTCAAGCCCAGCTTCAGACTCATAAAAACATCTCGCATTTTTTCTGATGTGCATTTGTGTGTGACTTTGTGTCAGTTGTTGTCGCAATTTTTGAGTGGTAAGGGCATAGTCACTGGTCACTGAACAGTAACGGTTTCAGCTGTATCGTCTCCACAAGCACATTAGAACGCCCTTCTTCGTTGGTATTGTGTAGCACAGGCGAAGTAAAATACTTAATAATAATGGCTACTAAAAACGAAGCTTCAAAATTTAATACGTCTCCTTGACATCAGGGACGCTACAACACTGCTGTAAAAACAAATAACGTGCAAAAAGCAGTGTTGTAAGATAGCGAAGCTTCACCTCATATCATTTCTCCTACAATTCGTTTCCTCTAGTTCCAGCACAATGCACCGCATGTGTAGGGGTCATGTCTTGAGTGCTGGTCCGAGATAAAAAAAAAACTTATTTTAGAAGCTAAAAACTAAAAAACTTTTCGGCATATCAAAAACCTTGAAAAATAAGGGAAAACTTGAAAAATGGTAACGCTGGGACGGCATGTAAAGGGTGGTTAAATTTCAAGGGCCGATGTTGATTTTGAATAAAGCACAAACTATTTAGGAAATTATTGTAATTTTATTTTATTATGATATATTGGTATTACTCAATTATGTATGGAACAAAATATCGGCCAAATGGGCGCCGCGACCACGGCGGCACACCTCCATCCGATGGTCCAAATTTTCGATGACGCTGAGGCATAATTGAGTTTCTATGCCATTAATGTGCCGAATTATCTCATCCTTTAGGTCTTGAATTGTTGCTGGCTTATCGACGTACACCTTTTCTTTCAAATAACCCCAAAGAAAAAAGTCCAACGGTGTCAAATCACATGATCTTGGCGGCCAATTGACATCGCCATTACGTGAGATAACACGGCCATTGAATTTGTTGCGCAAAAGAGCCATTGTTTCGTTAGCTGTGTGGCAAGTGGCACCGTCCTGCTGAAACCACATATCGTCCACATCCATATCTTCCAATTCGGGCCATAAAAAGTTCGTTATCATCTCACGATAGCGAACACCATTCACAGTAACTGCCTGACCGGCCTCATTTTGGAAAAAATACGGCCCGATGATGCCGCCAGCCCATAAACCGCACCAAACAGTCACTCTTTGTGGGTGCATTGGTTTTTCGACAATCACTCTTGGATTCTCATTCGCCCAAATGCGGCAATTCTGTTTATTGACGAATCCACTGAGGTGAAAATGTGCCTCATCACTGAAGATGATTTTCTTCGAAAATTGATCATCCACTGTTGCCATTTCTTGCCACCATTCTGCCCATTCACGACGTTTGGAATTCAAATTGAGTAAGTCTGAAATAGAGAAATGTCAAATAAAATTCGGAAAAAAGCTTGGCGTTTAGGTTTGGTTCACATTCAACATCGGCCCTTACAATTTAACCACCCGATAGAAGGGAATACTTACGTATGAGTAATAAAATTTACACCATATCACTCATACGTTGCCTACTACACTTACTTCTGGGGGCTAATTCTGGCAGTCGTGATCAAAATTGTTTTCGATTCGAAAGTGCTATTATTTCTAATTCTGTCATTCGATATTGAACGACTCGAAATGCCTGTTTCAGTGTTGTGAAACATTAATTGAGTTTAGCGAATTGTTACCAAAAAACCCAAGACCAAGACCAAAAATAGCCAAACTGTGCCTGCTAACAGGGAGGGAGGTGTTCATCTGTGTTTGAGCATTAAAACGTCTGCGAAGTAAAAGACCAAATAAAACGGTCTCCTTTAGATTAAAAATTTAAGGCGGGACCATAATACCTGATGCAATATACTCTTTTTAAATATATCTGGTTACCGATTAAGTTTTACATATAATTTATCGAAAATGGTTAAATTATAACTTTTTTGATTTGGTTTTTAAAAATGTTTAATTTATATTTTCTATTTTTATTTTTTAGTTCACAAAAAAGAAAACATTACTCGACAGCTCTTTTGCTCAAGGTTACGTTCAAATGGTCGCTCGCTATCGACCGCTGTCATTAGAAATTTTGATACATGTTATTCGATAACGACTGAGAGAATCCCAAACGTAAAAGGAACTCGCACGTACGAGTAAGTATTCGATGGTATACGATTGTCAGAATTAAAAGAATTAAGGCTCTGTTTTTACGTGATTGATACGTTCCTAGAAAACTCGCAAAAAATAAGATGGAGCATCCATATGAAATCAGCTTCCAAGCACATATTAAATATCTGGTAAAAGAAGGTTTAAAAAAACCACTTTTATAAAAATTTATAATTTGAATATTTTTTTTTTAAGTCAAATAGTGATATGGAATTCTGATATGTGCCCTGCCTCATCACCAAACATAGAAAAAAATTGAAGCGAAAGAATAAAATCTTGCGCATTATTAAAAGAAAACTCCCAACTTAATTGATTTAAATAAGAACATCGCCATTCATATTCACCTTCATGTTCAATTCAAAATATAATTCAAATTTTAAGAATGCATTTTTCTCTTGATGAATATAAATTTTACTAATAAAACAGATTTTCAACTTCAGTCAGTAAATGAAATAATAAAACAAAATTGTAGAATGCTTGTGATTGTCGAGTCAATAAATAAACTGTTGCACTCGAATTTTTCTTAACTTCCCATTAATTCTAATATAGAAATTGTTTTTGAAACCTAATTGGGTGTGTTTGTGTTTTGCCAGAGTATAAGCTACTTAAACCACCACCGCATTTTTTTGTGACATTTATTCGGCTTTTGTTTTCACCAAGAAGGTTGCTGGCATTATCTGGTATAGTGTGCGGTGTGTGTGTGTGTGTGTGTGTGTATGTGTTGGTTAGCGCCATATGACGACACATTAAATTTCCGTTTTTTCGCGGTTGTAGTTGTTTTCGTTTTTTCTTTTTGTTTTTGCAAATCGTATGTTTGCATGTTCCAATGTGTTTATGGCTGTAAGAGGTTTTCTTTGTAAAGAATTGTGTGTGCGTGTGTGTGTGCATGTGTGTGTGTGTGCGTGTGTGTATGTGTGTGTGGTCGTGTATGGGTTTGTAAGAAACTTCCTTTTTTTAATATTAAAAACTTGTTGCTTATTTAAGACATCATCGTCATCAGCCATTCATATATACTTACCAAACCAACCATTCATTCTTTCAATAAATTAAGTTTAAACAACATTTATACTCAAATTTATGGGAAAAGTTTTTCCTGCCACTTCATGCCACTGATACTATATTTGAGCCTTTTTATATTAAAAAAAAAAACTCCTGTTTAATGCTTCTACTCTCCAGTATGTCTTTTCACATTCTTCAAACTATGAGCATACTAAGTATGTCAATTCGTTTGTCGCATAGTAAGTAGCAGTACGGGGTCCCTGCTATGCAATCCATATTAACAATTTTGAAGCTGTATAACAGCAGGTTTTGGTATGCTGTTTACGACGTTTCAGATAGAGTGATTATGTGTTGCCGTTATATGTTGGTAAGAGTGCTAAGAGTTTCCTTTCTGTTCCAACCAGACCAGCTCTTAATTTTCAGCTGATCAGTCTAAAATATTAAACATCTGCTAATGCTACGGACGATGCCTTCTGTTGTATACGAGTATGCATCAATTTTACAGTATGTTTTCATGTTAGAAATATTTGTGAAGCATTGAAACTATAAAAATACGAATACGAATGACTCATTGAATAGTGAACATCGCAATTTGTTCGGATGAACAGGGTCGATTTTAACGCTTTTAACACCAAATTCTGCAAACTTACGCACCGACGCTTACCCGATTACGCTATTTCATCTGTGAATGATGGGTGGTATATATATTGAGGTATCAGAAGCTCTATTGATGATGTTCGCATGAAAGGTTAAATGAGGAGCGTCGTCACTTGGGCCCATATCGGCATTTTGTTCGCTCTATCCATAGAATTTTATAAGACAAACGCCATAATTCTTCTTTAGAGGGTAGATTTGCTGGTCAATAAATCTTTAATTTTATTCAATGTATTCAAATCCCTATAAAAAATATATTGGAAGTTAATAACTGGTCAACTTCAATTCCCTTTGGTAGGGTATACTTTGATTACTGACACTTTTCGCAGTAGACAAAGTACTTATGTAGGCTGTTTTATAGTCGCTACAACTGCCCAAAAACATCTTTTTTCTTTTCTCTAAATAATAACAAAAAAAAAAGTAAATAAATCATCATCCTTTTTTGCAGGCCGTTCCTCGCTTCAAAGTAAACAATAAATAACTTTGAATACTTCGGATCATATTTCATAATAAAATACTTAGTTTTTTTTTTATTTTATACTTTCATTACCACGATGTTGGTTGGTTGTGCTAAAATTTGCATTTATATTAAATTTATTGTAAAAGAACAAGCATTTATTCTCATTCAATGACTGACTGTGTCTGATTATAAATTAAAAAAAAATAAAAATAAAAAAATAATGAAAAATATGACTGTATTTAAGAGTTTGTATCTGCATGTCTTCCAATCAGCGAGCGAATAAGTAACAGTTTTAAATCCGTTTATTTATTATGATGTGTCGATCGAAAAACAAGCATTTTTCATAAATAAATATGTACAAATATGTTCAATATCGCATATTTAGCTGGAAAAAACCAACCAGCATATAGAAAAGTAGAAGAAGAAAAACCATTTTAATTGTGTCAAAACGTGGTAAACAATTTTATTAAATAAATATATTAAAGAAAAATTGGTCTGAATTTTAAATGATAATGTTCTTAAATTCAAACTGTCAATTATACAGTTTAATAGGCTTAAAATTGTGTTTGTATATTTTACACACGCACATACGTACATAATTATGTAGCCGTACACAGATAAGCTTTATAAAAACAAATGATTTATAACACGAAATAAATATTTAAGTACTTACTGTTCGTATTAAACATGATGTGGCATGAATACACAAACTATGTATGTCTTGTTTCCTTATTTAATTGGATGTTATTGTTATTGACGGAATTTTGATTGACCTCTTTATAATTATTTAATTAATTTGTATAATTAGACTTGATCCCTTGAGAGATGTTAAGCAAAAATCTGTATCGAAGCGCAATAATTATGATTATTTTTTGTATTAATTAATTTTGTTTAGCACAGATTAGTGTTTTTAAGTATGCAAGTTAAACATGGTTTTGTAAATTTAACATTAAGAAAATTGTCTTGTAATCGTAGTTAAACCAAGTAAACATTCATTAAGGATTTTTTTTTTAAGTAAAGGGTCTTACAACAGAGACTTTCTAAATTTGAGAGTTGATAACGGCCATTTTCTTGAAGCTACATCTGTCAAATTAGTTGTCATTTATTCAATCTATTTTGCAAAATCACCACGGACGGATATATCATTAAACAAAACGTGCCAATAATAAAATTGTTTTATCAAAATGGATGTTCTATTCTGTTCTAATTTTCATCGAAAAATCATTTTCAGCAATGAGGCCCATTTCTGGACGAATGGGTAAATGAACAAACATAATTGTCGAATTTGGGACAATGCCAATCCAAATGAGATTCAAGAGCGTCCAATGCATCTCGAAAAGTCACTGCTTGTAGATTTTCATATTTCTTTGAGAATGACGAAGGCCAGGTCATTACTGTCAGCGGCGAGCGCTATATGTCGATGATTACCAACTCTTTTGGCATGAATAAGATGATCGGTACACCAAAGGCATGTGGTTTAAACGGGATGGCGCTACGTGCCAAACAGCTCATGCCATATTGGATATTCTGCACCAGCGAATTTAAGGGCTTGATGGAGGTGATTTGAACTGCCCACCGAGATCGTCCGATTTGACGCAGCTATATTCTTTCGTTTGGGGTTTTCTTAAGTCGCAGCTGTATGCGAATAAGGGACAAAACACAGCGATGCTCAAAGACAACATAACCCATGCCATCGGTGAAATTCAACCTGATTTATGCGCCAGAGTCATGGAAAATTGGAAATTTCGGATGCGTTCCACCCAGAAAAGCCATGACGGGCATTTGAACGATGTTATATTCCTCACATACGAGTAAAGTCATCAATAGGTCTTTCAAACGAATAACAACTTTCAATGTTTTATTTAAATTTAAAGATAGGAAATGTTGTAAAAAAGATCCTCTACAAATCTGTCAATTAATCTGAAAGAGCCTTATGGGGTATGGAAGTGATAAATTCACGTGACCGATCTCAAAGTGTTACGAATTATTTTGCAATATAATACTTCTATGGAGCGTATCTGTACTCGCCGAAGGAATGCAAATGTTGGAAATTAGTTTGAAGCATTTCAAGAATTTGCCCCCTGCGACAAATATTGTGAGTTCAAAGCCTGGTACAGCCATCAAATAAACTTTTGATGTGCCTATCATCACTAATTTTTTTTTTTTATCTTGGATCAGCTCTCAGGGTATGACTCCTATACATGCGAAGCATTGTGCTGGAACTAGGAAATTGGGAAAGCAGGAAAGACCTCTGCAGGGAGTTTGTCCCACATACGCGATATTCGGCCGAAAAATTTAGTATCTCTGTGATGCGCAGTGCGATTCGTAGCAATGAAAAATGTGCACGAAGTAAAAAATAAAAGTAAAATAATGCAAAAAGAAAGATTATTTGGAAAATATAAAACATAAAAGCAGAAGCATAACAGCAATACAGAGTTAAATAAAATATGTTATATAAAAAGATATATTTCTTTTTAAATAGCAACTTTTTTTCGGGACTCAGGCTTAGCTGGAGGTGGCGTAGCAAAGAGATTGTGAGAAAAGACTGTAGAGGCTTGTTAGCCTGAAAGGATATGTTCGGAAATGAGGTGGGGTCTTACGGAAAAGATCTCACTCGGAATATACAGTTCGGCCATTCGACCGACATTATCTATGGTTGCATGGTGTGGTGAGAAAAATAGGATTCAAAGATCTGATTTTACTGGTGTTACACGGGCATGACGTATCTGTCCCGGTGCGACCCTTAATATGATACCGCATCTATTGATTATTCTTTCCGGTTCGGCTTTCAGACTGAGGAAACCTGTTTAATAAAGCTGAAAAGTGCCAACTTTCATCCTCTTCATTATAATTTTAATTTAAAAAATTAATGATCTTACAGATTTTTGCTTTGCGATAAAACAATTCAGAAGGCCTTAAATACCAGTATTAAAAAACTATTATTATTTTAATTACACTAATTATTTAATCTGTATGTGCTTTTTATATATCTAATATTTATTTTTATTCAATATTTCGCTACTCCTGTGTTTATAAACAAAAACCAATTTTCCTGAAGAAGCTACACAAAGAAGTAGCGAAATATCGAATAAAAATAAATATTACATATATAAAAACGACCTACAGCTTAAATAATTAGTGTAATTAATATAAAAAGAGGTCAAAAAACTAGAAGAATTATTATAATTTTATTATGTTTTTTTATTAAAATAAATCCGCATTCCTTTTTTATGTTTAATTATGAAATTTTGCTACTAAGAATTAAATAATCTTAAATTTACAAAGTTTTTGGCTAAACTCGATATTTACGCGGATTTTAGATGGCGATGTGTTATACAAAGTAAGGCGTCCAAAAACGAATATTCATAATTTCACTTCACTATTGAAGTAAAAAATAATTTCAACAAAGAAAAAAAAAACATTGACTGCCTGGCCCACGATGTCGAAAGAATTTTTTCATTCATAGAAATACATTTAAAATAACAATAAATTCTAAAACATAGTTTTTGTTTTACATGTAGTTGAACGAATGAAAAACTTCTGTCGATATCGTGGGCCTGGCAGTTAAAAAAACATCGATTTGTTAGACTAAAACAATGAGTATTTATCTTTAAATTTGTCATTTAAATATCTGTTGAAATAATCCAAACGCCCCATGGCGTGTTCAATTTCTTACAATACTAAAACAAAACTTCATTTGTGATTTAGCAAAAAAAAAAAAGTTAACTAAAAATGATTTACTCTACAATTGTATTGAATATGATTTCATTAATAAATTGCTAAAAAAAAAAAAACTAGCAGTAATTGCATGTTGTTGCGTTTTTTTTAACACTCACACACTTATAATTTTTGTTTTTATTCAGTTGATCTCTGCTGACGTGGCTGAACTAAAAGAACAGAAAAAACAAAAATTCCCTGTAGGAAATGTCAATAGTGGAAAGAGTGTTAATTCACTACTGACATTGTGACCAGTACTACTGACTTACTATGCTCGTTGCAATGTGCTGTGCTATAGATATTTAAAAAGTGCGTGTAATTGAGAGTGCACTAGTGCAATAAGTACTGGGTACTCAACTTGGCGACAGACATATGTCCGTATGTAGATAATGGAACCAGATATTTAATATAGACACTGCGACTACTGAATTCTTCTGGGTACATATGTAGACAATTTAGGAACACTGGAACTACTGACTTTCTGTAGCCTTTGCAATGTTCTGTGCTATAGACATTTAACACGTGCGCTTCAATTAGAATGTACTAAGTGCACTAAGTACTAATAACTAGATGCATTAGTATTTAATATTTAAAACGGACAACATTTTTTGCGCTCCACAGGCTAGAAGATATTTTAGATATTTTAGAAATAGAAGACGTATCTTTGAAAGGCTGCACAAAAACTTCAACTGGTTCCACAAAATCTGTAAAATTTTAGCTATCATTAAAATATATTTCATCATTCTGAATATTTCTATTTTTATACAAAATTGATTGCTTTTTTACAAGTCTTTTATAAATTCGTTTGCTCATGGTATATTCATATAATTGCTGACATATTTCTGTTATAGTAATACAGTGGAATTCGGTTATAGTGAATTTTCGTTTATAACGAACTGTTTCTTAACTCCCGTAAACAAAAATGCATGGAAATTCATACGGTTATAACGAACTAAAGAAAAAAATCACAAATTTTTGTCTGGCTTATTTAAAATTATTTACCACAATTTGGTTCTCTTAGTTACAAAGAAAATAATAAATTTAAACTCACGGCATCTAGAAATATCAAAGACACAAAGATATACCAGAAATAACTTTGAAAAAAACAAAACAACTTAAGAAAAAAAGTGAAGAAACTACAATGTAAAATTCCAAAGTCAACGTTGTCAACAATTTTAAAAAATTAAGAAAATATTGGAAAAAATATTGTGAAGAGTACCAATAAAAAATTATTCATTTCGGTTATAACGAACAAAATTACACGATCGCGCGGAGTTTGTTTAACCGAACTCCACTGTAATTACCTTTTAAATTCATTCTTTTAAGAATTTTCTTAATAAAGAAAACTTTAATATTCCGCGTACCACATTTATTTTCAACAAAACAAAAAGAAGAAGCATCGTTTTCCAGCTGTCAAAAGTTTCTGTAACCCAGAAACGGCAAAGTAAAAACTGTAGACGGTTTGTCGACAATGTCACCAATTTGTGCGACAAAAGTGGTGACTAAAAGATACTTCATCCCAGCCTTTCTTCAGAGTAATTAAACACGCTTCTGCACACATCCATGCACACAAACATATAAAAATCACACCTGCATAACATGAAAAGGCTTGCGTTTGTGTGCATGTGTGTGCACTTAACTACCGTATCCATACAAAAACAATATAATAAAGTGTGTAATTTTTTTAATTACAGCTCTATTGTTTATAAATTGCAAAAACAGTCGAAAATTACATTTCATACTGCACAACGAAGAATGAAAAAAGCAACAACGGTCATGTAAAAAAAAAGAATAATTAACTGAAAATCTATAAAAATTGGAAAACACTTAACGAAATGTCAACACACGTTTTGACTAGTCCAACGAGTAAGTTTATTTTTAAATTTTATACAAACTAATTTGTGTTGTGGAGAAAACAAACGTTGAATCCGGGTCTTTTTTCCAGGATTACTGCTTGATTTGTGTGTAAATAAATTTATTGATTAATTAACAAAAATAAATGATGTTTGTTGTACTCAGTTTTAAATGAAATAAAACTTTAGCATTCCAATTAAAGAAAAGCCAGCAAGAAGGTTAAAAGAAATCATAATAACTTTGATAGTAAATAATCATGAAAGCAGAAAGTATGATTTGCTTGCAATGCTGCAATATATCCCAGTGAAAAGAATACATGCAAAAGAAACAGTTAGTGCATGGGTTCTGTTGCTAATGAACTGAGGCTGAAGAATGCACGACTTTAACATAGGGATGTCATTGGCTAGCATGTGTTCAAATTTAACACAACAACTCGTTATTGAAATGAGTGCTTGGAACCAATGAATGTTCCATCATATGGTTACGTTTTCTGCATGGCTTAATGAGTTCCTGCAGCACGATAAAAAATAATTTAAATCATTTAAAATAATAATAATTACAACAGTTGTTTATTAATCGGCATAGTTGAATGTATTTTCCAAGAGTTCCAAAGTGATAATCTTGTTAATGTTTAAGATGGCAATAAAAATGAATTCAGCTAAAGAAGTGTTTAAGAAGTCATGAAAATACCAATTCATAGTGAACGCATTCACTTCTGTTGCCTGGGATAATTTAAAGTTTCCAAATATGCCACTCATAAATTTGCGATTTTTTTGTTCGTTATAACCATATAAATTTCCAAATATTTTTATTTATTGAACTTGACAAACAGTTCGTTAAAAACGAAAATTCGCTATAACTGCATTTATTTTTTTATTAATTAATTAATTTTTATGAAATATTATGCATAATTGCTGCGACCGGAAAATTTGTTTGTTGTCTGCGTTATTAACGGTATTCGTTATGACCGAATTCCACTGTGTTTATGCAATTATTATGAGATGTCAAAAGAACGTGAGATATTTTCCAGATCTCTTCTCTCTCATTTTGTTATTTGAATTAAAATTTTTATTTAAACCGCAAAAAATTGTCAGCCTAGCTGGGTCAGAAACAACCCTGTCCTACGTATATTATGACTCCATAAAATTATAACAGTAACGTGAAGCGTAAAAACTAATTACGAGTAAATTAAATCTGAAAGTTTCAACCGCAAAAATGTTCCCGATTTTTTCGTCCTCTTCCCTCTACACATTTTTTATCATTTCTTCATTATCATATATTTTTCATATCAAAGTAAGTTTTATAACACATTCATTGTGGTTGTCTCTTCTTTTTTTTTAATATGTTATTTTGTCAAATGATGACATCTTCCTGAAGCAAAAGTGACATCTGGTCAAAAGTTTATCATCGTTGTTTAGATGCATCTTTTTCATATTTAAGTTGAAAAATGAAACAACAGTGTGAGTATATCATACAATAAAAGATTTTGAGAACAAAACGACAATCATTTAGCAAAATAAATGCGACGGTCTACAAGAAAGAAAAGGCAAAAAATATAAATAAATTGTCCTCTTCAAATAGCAACAATAGCAAATGGTTGCAACATTTTCAAATTAATGCGAAAACAACAGGCCTTTTTTTTGTTTTGTTTTTTTGTGTACGACTGTGACATTTCCGTTTCCGGGTAGGCACCGAAGAAATTTAAAGAATTCATTTTTCTCATTCTGCCAAAACGAATGAAGCTTATCTTGCAAAAAGAATATAGAAAATTAACAAAAGCATTTTTAAATGAAATGTATGAATTCCTACTTTTTCATTACTTGTTTATTGGATATTCGAATAAAATTTAACAAATTATTGTTTTAATTACGACTACAGCTTTTTAAGTTTAAATTAAATTAAAAAGGAATTTTTTCATGAGAAATTCAAAGTCGAGTTGAGAAAATAGAATTTTGTAATAAGAAATCCAAATTGATATTAAAAAAAAAAAGAAATTAATTTCTCTTTATCAAAATGTGTTTTCTCAATATGAATATGGCAAGGCGAATTCATTGCAGGTAAACTTACTAGTAGAATAATCACAAAACTCATTGTACATTGTCAAAATAATTCATACAATTTGACATCAAACAGTGACAAGTAGTCGGCCAGCTGTGCTAGTAAGTTCAGCTGTTATGAATTCGCCTCGGAATTTGGAATTCTCATTATTAATCTGTTATGTTTTCTCAATATTAATTTGTTTTTCTGATTACACTGGTCAACAAAACCATTTTTTTTTCGGCTGTGGTCTAAGGTTTTATAGTCAGTTTGAATATAAATATATGGTAATCCGATTCAATGCCTATAAATTACTTTTTTTAAATGGACTCTGGTTCTCACGATTTACCGAAAAAAGCGGAGGTTGCAGCACGTAATTTGCAATAACTCGAAAAATGCTCATCGAGAACTAAAACGTATTTATCATTTGTAATTCAAAATGAATAATAATGGAATGAAATAATATTCTAGCTGGGCCATATGTGCACATTTCCGTTGCCACAACTGAATCGAGTCTTTCCATTTTGTGTAGATTTACAAATATCATCACTATTTAAATTTTCAAAGCATCTTTTATTTTTATATAGAACTGGTTTCCAAGCCAACTTTAAAATGCCTTGACACACGTATAGAAAATGTTTATAACGAATTCCTAATGAAATTTCAACTTTCGTTTACAGCACTCCTGCGACGATTCATTGGAGGAAAAAAATTAATTCAAAAAGCACACAAAGCCTACACTTGTGACGGAAATAGAAATGGCTTTTAATGCTTTTTATCGTATTCAATTGTTGTATACAATTTTAATTGTTCTGTCGTTGATGACTGTACAGACGCGTGCACAGCAACCGAGGCGTGATGCTGATGTAAATACTCACATGGGCACATACGTTTTACACATAAATGACATGAGTATTCTTTTAAAGTTACACTTGCTCGCACATGAATGCTTATGAAGAATAAAAAATCAATTGCACTTTAAACTCTAGATTTTTTTTTTTTTTTTTGTAAATATTCGTTTAAACATTCCCTTATTTACTTTTCCATTCTACGTTTCAGTGGCCGCCACCAGCGATTCTAAAACTAGCAAAGCCATTCCATGATATTTGTGTAGAAAAAACCGGTGCCACTGACGGTTTGTACTAAAACCATAACTTATTTCCATTGAGTTGTTATACAATTTATATTTACATATTTTGATTTTTTTTAGAGGCCATTAAGGAGTTCAGTGATGGTCAAATTCATGAAGACGAAGCCCTTAAATGTTATATGAATTGCTTGTTCCACGAATTCGATGTTGTTGATGCTAATGGTGATGTTCACTTGGAGACATTATTCCAAAGTATACCTGGCTCTTTAAGAGAGTTGCTAGTAAAGGCCTCGGAGAACTGTATGCATCCGGAGGGTGACACTTTGTGTCACAAGGCTTGGTGGTTCCATCAGTGCTGGAAAAAAGCAGACCCAGTAGTAAGAAGATTTTTGTTTTTTATGTTACTAACTAACAATTAATAACGTTTATTTTAACAAATTCTAAAACTTGCAGCACTATTTCCTGATCTAAGACGAAAGAAAGGCTTGGCTCTCAATTTTAATGATGCTGTTTTCTTGCACTTATAGTTCTAAGGCATTCATATTTTATTTAATATTTTCGTTTCTATAAACCACTGCAGAAAAAATTACTAATAGACTTTTTCTTATTGAAGTACAAGCTCCAAATATATATCATAAGAATGAACTCTAATATAAAAAGTCAGTATTATTACCAGATATCCACCATATCCAATTTCTTCGCAGAAAAAAATTTAAATTTCTATTCACCTTTTTATTTTTACCGAGCTGATATGATGGGGCTCGTGGCAGGGTAAGGATGAGAGGGACTTGTTGTTGCGGCCACCGATGGGGTGCCAACATGGGAATCTCGGGAAATGGGCGGCGGAAAGGGTTGATCATTCCTGAAGGAATGTGGAAAATTGCAGGGTTTCGAGGCCCGTATGGCCTGAATTGAATATTGCAAAGACCGCACTGCTACTGAGAATGAACAGGAGGTTCTGATAATGGCTTTTACTAGGCACTCCTCGACCAGGGTGATGGTCAGCAGTCTCCGATATTTTCAGGCTATGCGAGGAACAGAAGGAGACGATGCTACGCGTCTTCTATCAGTGTCTCGGTTTTTAAATGCGACTGGTTAAGGTGGTTGGGCTGCAGATACCTGATGGGGCTGCGGTCAATCGCGGGGCGGTATATCGGTGATATCAAAGGCTTCGTTGTAGGAATTGGCTGGCTATGAGATGACTGTGGGCGGGATCTTTCTTCGTCTTCTTTTTTCTTTTCCATTCTTTTTCTTTTCTTGACGGGATTCACAATGGACCCTATGGGTCCCTTACCTTACCTTACCTTACCTTGCGTAATATTTATTTTAAATTTTGTAACCAGAATCATTAAAAAAAAGAATCTTTTTCAAAATTAAACAACATTTTATTTCCTGGGATTGCAGTGGTCAAATTAACTCGTATATTCGCATTTACTTTTTTTCGCATTCTGTTGCATTTTAAAGATTTTCATAGTCATAAATAGAATTCGTTTTCTGGTAACAATAGAATTTTACTAATTGCAATTTACATGTGTAATATTCGGCTCCGGCAATGCTGCAATGACCACTTTGCATATCATACATTAACTCACATGCATTCAAAAAGTATTTATTTTTGTACGAGTGTAAAAGTCTTTTACAGAAATCAAACTAAAACAAAAACACACATTCCACACAGTGTTTTTTGAAAGTTTGACAACTTAGATTTTTTTGGCATTGCACAGGTTAGGTGGTTGTATGAGAGCACATGTCAGTGGGGTCGACTTCGTATGACAGTGGCGGCCCTGACGTGGGATTTTCAGATCGGTCTGCTCGCTAGAAGGTTGAATTTTCCATAGAATGACTTTTAAAGAAGTTGCCAAGATGAAGAGGAGGAGGAAACAGTTTAACTCGCCGTGGAACGGGCGTCTCCGATGGGCTGCACATTTCCCTTGCTGCGTTATCGGGATGCAGCGTGAGGGGATAGGTTTGTTTATCAGGGAATCGAGATTTTTTTGGCAGCTCGATACAGTTCAGGCAGCACAATGGGACCAAGGAGCAGCCAAGTGGGCTGATTCTTTTGAAGCATTAGTAGCCTGATAAACTAACAATCAGGCGCTTTTTTCGATTTAGAAAGATGATTTGTAACATATCTGTGATTTTATTTTTTATTTTACTGTGCGTTTTTGTGCCTATATTTGATTTAAAAAATTCCCATTTCGAAATGCCACGTCCATATAAAATACATATTTATAATGTTACATCTCAAAAACGGTAACAGTAAGATTCTCAGAATTTGGTACAGATGGCTTAAAGCCAATGTCAATCATCCGTCAAAAAAAGGGCGGAATCGGATGAGAGCACACGGTACCTCCCATACAAATTAAATATTGATTTTTAATATATTGAGAACGGATAAAGCTAAAGTTTTTAAATTTGTCCTGAAGGACTTCAAAGCCGATACAAATCGTCAGCCAAAAAGGAGGAGGTATTGGAGAAGTGTGTATTGTGCCTCCCATATAAAGTGAAAGTTGATTTTTATATATCTTGAGAACGGTTAAAGCTATAATTTCTCAATTTGGTCTGAATGACTTGATAGGAAATAATTTTGCTTCGTTTATTTTCGATATAGCTACAGAGCTGAAATTCGGTATACGAGAAAAAATATATTGGGAAAAATATGAAAACTTTTATCAGGGGAACTAGGCTGATACTTTTTTGCATGTGGCACTCCCATTCGATATACGGGTGCGCCATGGAACTGAAATTAGATATACAGATGTGAACGGTACGTAGGGGGGCAGATGAAACATAGATAGTCCTGCGTATATGGACACTTAGACTATACATATGTTTAAAGATAAGACCACGACGGGTGGTAGGGCGCAACTTCCGCGCCTCCGAAACTAATTAACTGATTTTAATAAGGCATATAAATTTATTTTAAATAAAACTATTATAACAACTACCGCAACGCGTGGCTATATAAATATATATCTGAGAAATTCTTTATAACAGTTGTAGGGTTTGAACTCACAATCTTCAGTCAATTATTGTTGCAATATCATTTGAGAGATGTGCACGGCGCTACCTATTTCATTCAATTATTGGCTAAATATTGTGAGAAATTATTTAAGTGTTTTATATTCTGGGACAATTTAGAAAATTATAAAATCATAAGAAAATATTATTGAAAGAGATTATCCACTCTCCTTCCCTGATATACTACCATAATATCGATGCGTCTACTCTTGCTTGACAACAGCACTGTACCATTTCACTACCTCCCTCTTCTCTACACAATTTATCTCAAAAAAAGAACGCAGCAACATACAGAGTATGTCAATATTGTTTTCTGAGCTGAGTGATTGTTACTTCTCTCTACAAAAATAACACCACAACCACTTCAAAAGAGTTTTTAAAAAAATCACCCTTTATGTTCCAACAACATCGAAAGCCCAGGCATTCATGGAAATAATAAATGTTTTATTTTTGGGGAAGAAAAATATATTTCTTTTGTGCTTGAATGTGCACAGTCTATATGTGCTTGTGTGTTTATGGGCATCGAGCTGTCAAGTAACTCCTGGTTTGAAACGTTAAACAACAACATATCGACACATTTAGAAAAAAAATTTCTATTGATAAACACAGTATTTTTTCTTTTTGTTTTGTACGGCCCCAACAACAAAACAACATTTAAAATACAAAAAAAAAAAAGAGAAAGAAATTATTTATAAAACAAACAACATGGCCCATAAAAACACAACTTCAGACAAACAACAATTATGCAGATTTCTGTGTTTAACTTTGCAGTTTTTACTCTTTCTTCTGTCGAAATCAACTAGATACAATGAAAAGTTGTGGTATCATTTGCTTAGATTGTTCGAAAATTACAAAACGTTATAGCAAACGAGATGCCCATGCATTCTAATATGGACGTTTTGATTATTACACAAGTGTGTCAAGTAGGACTACAAATGCTTTTTTCATACATTTAATAATAGAGAAGAGGAATTTTAAAAAGCAATAGTTTTCTTCTGGCGCTCGCTTAGAACTCTATTCGAGTTGATGTGTATGTTTTGAATCATTGTCCTCATATCGTAATTGTACAACAATTATTATTTCTCGTACATAATTTAGAACTACTATTTCACACAAAAAAAAAAAAAAAAAAAGAAAATGAAAAGAAAGCAGTCTTTAACTTTTTCCACTACTGAGTAGTAATGAATTTGTTAAACAAAATGTTTTTTATTAATTGTGATGACATAAAAATTTTGCAACTGTGAAAAAGCATTTAAAATCTTGTGCTAGTCGGTATACAATTGATTTTATGGTAAATTTATTTTGATATTTTATCTTCAAAACATTCACAGTTAAATGAAGCCTGTTTTAAGTTATTTTTTTATTTATAATATCGCAGCTCATAAGAAGTTCGAATTGACTGTGTTTTTATTAAACATTCTTTTTTACATTATAACGCAGTTTTTTCACAGCAGGGGTGTGCTCCGTCCGTCGAGGTCTATCAAAGATCTTCTGGCTTCGACACCATGGCAGTCACTCGTTACCGACGAAACTAATACTTCGTTTACTTGTCGCTGGGTTTATATTCGTAACTTTAAAATATACGCTTTTGCACAATTACCTGTTTCGGCTGTTCACGAACCTATTTAAAGGTCACGAGTGAATGTTCCTCGTCCGGCCAGTCGCTGTTCGATGAAATCCCACTAGATAAATGCCCCGTACTTTAATCGGCTAACTACGGTTACAATAAATATAATACGAAGAGATAAATTCCTCGTACATCAGTTGGTTAAATACGGCGTGCGATGAAATTACAATCCGATCAGATAAATGTCTTGGACCTCAGTCGGATAACTACGTTAAAATAAATATAATCTGACGAGATAAATGCCTTGGACCTCAGTCGGCTAACTACAATATATAAATAGTGAGAGCAACGATAACATATGCAATTACAACATGTAACAATCGAATTCCAATTTCTTCTCCCTTTCGGTGAAAAAGCCGGATCTCTTATTACAAATGAAACATCAACCAGATGAGAGTTCCTTGTTGTCGAGGTCACTAATAACTTACTCACTATATGCATATATGTTGTTGTTTTCTTACGTTGGGTGTGGCTATCAGTAGTTTACCATAGGAAATGTATACGGTAATTATACAGGGTGGCCCAAAATGCCAAAGCGGTTTGAGTTCATTATAACTTCTTATATATGAAATTATTATTAAATTTTTTATTTTAATGGAGAATATTTTTAATGCAAGTGGTGGCCATTTTATGCCTCGTGCTGTTTTCAAAACATTATCCATAACCTTTGGCAGAACTTCAGGTGTTATAATGTTGATTTCGTCGCGTATATTATTTTTGAAATGCTGTATGGTTCTACGCTTATTAATATAGACTTTTCCTTTCAAATCACCCCCAAAGGAAACAGTCTGGAGCGGTTAAATTAGGTGAACGCGGAGGCCAATAAAAATCGTTTGTACGGGAAATAATTCGTTGACCAAAGAACTCGCATAAACGAACCATTGTATCCCTCGCAGAGTGAATTTGAATGAAAACATTCTTATTATATTATCTGCAGCGGCCGTCGTGACCAGCTTCCCGAATATTCTCCTGTACCCGCTGAATGTTGTCATCCGTGTGCACTATTCGTCATCTGCCGGCACCAGGAAGGTTCCTCTTGTTGTCGAAAATTTGCAATCAGGCGGTTTTTTGTTGACTCTGTGCCTCCAACCCGCACATTAATATAACGACGATATGCATGCTGAGTCACAACAATGGATCGTTAATTTGACAAATAAAGTTCAACGATTTTGGTACTTTGTTCAATTGTGTACTGTTCCATTTTAGGCTGGAGAGTTGCTACGCTAACTATTTTAACCAACTCAATTATTTATATGTATGAAAATTCCTGGGTCACTATTAGGAATTGCAAAACGATTGTAATCGTAATCGCGATTAGTCACACCCTTTAATCGTAATCGACATATTTAATCCCTCGATAACGATTAAAAATATTATGCCAACGAATAATAATCAAATTATGTGAAATTAGATAAAATGAAAAATTTTAAATATTTTGAGTACCCTTATCAGATGAAAACATTCAGAGATATGGTATTCCAAAATTCTAGAATTCTTTGAAAATATATCATGGTTATATGTTTTAATTTAAAAGAGCACTAACCATCCTTTACAGAACAAACCAAAAATATAGAAAACAAAATCCTTAAAAGGCTGATTAACAGCATGTGCTTCTTCGAATACCTCAGCAACTTCTGCCAAATCTAATATTTTCTACAGAATTTCGAGATTAACTAAAGTTGCAAATAAAATCATTTGTGAATTTGTATTATCGTTTAAAGAAAAGTTAAGGCAACTAATTGGTAAAAATTAACCTCATCAGTGAGAGAAAGAACAAATTATAAGCATCAGGCAATCAATAAATATGATGTTCTCACTCAAAACCATAAAACATTTTTTGGTACACTTCAGCATATAATGCTGAGATTAAATATTTATATTTGACATCTTTTAGAAAGCCACAACATTTTGTGTGTAGATAATAATTGAAAAACAAACTTCTTTAAAGCTGCTTTTCTATGATTGACAAGTGTTTCTGACAGCTTTTATATGATTTATATTTTTCTATTTTCAAACGATATGAAAAGAATTTTATAAAGAAAAAAAAAACGTTTTTATTTTTAGCAACTAAAGTGTTTCTAATGTAAAATCATTTCCTTGTTTAAAATAAATTCAAAGTTATTTCCAAAGCTCATTAATAACGCCAGCCCATGTTGCCAGGTGATTGCTTCGCATTTTTTAAATTTTTTTCTTTTATTAGTGCCAAAAAGTTGTTGATTACTCGCAGTAGGTACAATTAAGTCGCTGATATTTTATATGTTAAAGTGACGTCTTAATTGCTTTTTTTATTTTTATTATCTTTATTGTGTATTTAAATGAAATTTGTTTCCACATTAAATGGAAAATTTTTTAAATTTGAAATTTTTTAATTTAATTTCATTTAATTTCATTTCAAAATATATATAATTATAATTCAATAATAATTTTTCCAAACAAATCGTCTCCAATACATTATTTGATGTTTGCATATCCAAGGCGGGATTGAAGAATTGAAATTTTATATAAATATTTCTTTGATGTTATAGATAAACAAAATGTACAGAATTAACTAAATATCGGGGTCCCTCCGCAGCCTAGTGCCTGTACATTAGTCTTATCAATCTGGTGGTGCGGGTTCGATTCCCGCCTATACCCTGGGTATTTGTTGTGGTATCACAATGAACCTAAGCTCTGGCCTAAGTTTGGCGTTCTCCTTCGGGGAGGGTCCACCACCTAACCTCACCTAACCTAAAGAAATATTCCAATTCGATGAGTATTCATGGTGCAGTAACTACTGCCACGAAGTACTATATCATCTCCATTAACAAATATACGTAATTTGACATCACCTCAATTGGCTGAGCAAATTATTAAGTTTGAAAAAATGTCTCAACTGACTTACTTTTTTTTTATTTTTTATAAATAAAAATAAAAATTAATGGCTCAACGTAACACCTGCGATGCCAGACCTCTCAAATTCTTCTCCTTCACCTACCGTATGCAGATTCGATCGAAAAGCATTACGAAAACAGTTTAACGTCCACGGTATAACATTCACAACACACGTTTAGCTTATAGAATATTATGCTACGTTTGATTAGTAAGTCTGTGTTCAGACGATGCATGTCTTATTAATAAGATTATTGTTTTTTTTACATACAATCGGCGTTCGCACAATGAAAGTCTTCTTGTTTACGAAATGAGTTTTATGTATACGCTGAAGGAAAGCTGGGGTGTAGTATCTTCTAGTCATGGCCGTTTGTTTAAAGAAACTTTTGACAGTTGAAAAACTATGCTTCTTCTTTTTAGTTTTTTTTTTAATTCTTGCGTTTTGTCGAAAATAAATGTGGTGCGCACAAAATTAAATTTGTTTTATTAAAGAAGTCATGAAATTAAAATACAAAATATACCGTCGATGGACTTGGCAGCCAGTGCCAGTTTCAGACCCATAAAAACATATAGCAATTTTTCTGAAATTCATTTGTGTGTTTTTGTGTCAGTTTTTGTCGGAAGGTTTCAGTAGCGAAGGCATAGTCACTGGTCACTGAACAATACCGGCTTCAGCTGATAGAAATCCACAATCACATCAGAAAGCCCTCCTTCGTCGGTATTGGGTAGCACCGGCGAAATAAAATAATTAATAAAAAAAATGTCTATTAAAAAAAAACGAAGCTTCAAAATTTAATACGTCTCCTTGACATCAGAGACGCTACAAAACTGCTATAGAAACGTGAAAAAATCAGTGCTGTAAGATATTCAAGCTTCACCTCCTGTCATTTCTCTAACTATCACTTTCCTATAGTTCGAGCACAATGCATCGAATGTGTAGGGGTCGCCTGAGTGCTGGTCCAAAATTATCCAGTAACTAAATAAATATACTATGAGCAAAAGAATTTATAAAAGAATTTGTGAAAAGCAATCAATTTTGTATAAAAATAGAAAATGTCACAATGATGAAATATATTTTAATGAAAGTCTAAATATTACAGATTTTGTGCAGTATTTCGAAGATTCATCTTCTAGTTCAAAAGAAAATATATCTAAAATATCTTCCGAGCTCGTGAAACTGAGAAAATGTTCTGCGTTTTAAATATTAAATACTAGTGCATCTAGTTATTAGTACTTAGTGCACTTAGTACATTATAATTGATACACACGTGTTAAATATCTATAGCACAGCACATTGTAAAGGGCATTGTAAGTCAGTAGTATTGGTGACAATGTCAATAGCGAATCAGTTCTGTTTCACTGTTCACATTTCCTACAGGGTATTTTGTTGTACATGTAGTAAATTAGTAATAAGGAAGCAAATCGAATTGACTTCGTATACTCGTTTCTTTTCCCCTCTTTGCCCCTATGAATGGCAGTCTTCTCAAAAAGACTTGCACTGTCTGAACACTAACCAATCAGTTTCAAAATGGCAAATTATTAAAAAACAAAAAAAAACAAATCAGAATGAAGCAAATAATTCTCACATACACTATACAAATTTATCCATTACCTTGTTTTCGTTGTGGTTTTTCATTTTTCTATAATTGAAAAATGTATGTGGGCTCATGAAAATTTATTTACCAACTGTTTCACAACGGACAAAAATCATATTTGTACAAACATGCGTTGGTGTTTTGTATTGGGAACATACAAACTTAATCAAAATATATCCAAATTTTTGTAAGTGTCAGCAGCGAATGTATTAAATTTGCTTTAATACCAGGTACATAACTTGTCAAATGTCATTCTTAATACATTCTCTTTTGTAAAAATAATATCCAACTGGGAAATGCCTGTAACTGACATAAATACAAATATATTCGTAAATATGGTACATATGGTATGGATATTTAGTAACTTGAATATAAAGGGTCTTCCAATAGGGATTTCCAAACATTGAATCAATATGGGCGGACGCTGTTGAACGCTACAGCAAAATGTGCGCGGTTTTTGTCCAATGTTCCAAGCGCTTCATCTTGCCGAGGGACTATTTGGAGTGTGATGAATAAATTTGAGTTCTCTGTTTCAGGAATCTACCAATAGCCGTATTTTGAGGAAATTCAATATTTAACGAAAACACTTTGCTGTACGTGAGAGTGCGTAGGAGAATCCGAGGCAGTCGATTTCGTATTGCTCACGACAATAGGCCAATTGTCGAATTTAGGAACGATACCCAAACTAGATGAAAGCCGAGCGCTCTTGTACTGACGGTCATTATTTTTATTTCTATGAGAAAGACATTTACCAGGCTGTCACCGGGAATGGCGAGCATTACAGATGGATGATTATCAACTTCTTTTAGTAAAATTGTGCTGACAATATGGAGACCAATGATATTGTGGCCATGTGGTTTCAACAGGCTGGCGCTACGTGCCACACAGATCAGTCCCATTGGACATTAAGCCTGATTCAAAAGAATTAGAAAGTTATAGCCCATCTCGCACACACTTTTCTTTATTTCAATTCAAACATAGGAAACGCTTAATGGAAGACACTTTACAAGTAAAGTACGCCAAAGTAACAATTTGTGTTAATGCCTATTTTTAAAACAATTTGGTTACAAGTGTAAATGAGTACAATAAACCAAAATAAAAGAAAGTAAATATTCACTTAAGTTACATGAATCTAGAGCCGATAATTGAAATACGTAGTCGGAAATGGATTTCAAAACTCGAACTGCTGTATTCATATAATATATGTTTTTGTTTTATAAAAGGTATAATAATTGAATTTTGTATGGAAGTTTATTTATTGAACCATTTATAAATCAAAAACAAAATGTATGAATGCGGTAATAATTGTGTGGAATTAAAGTAAACAGGCGCTTGTAAAGGAATAAAACCGAATGATTTCTTATATATTTTACATACTCATAGGACATATTTTAAATTAAATGCTCTGTATGGTATAACGATATTAGGAAAGGTTTATCTTATTTTCTTTTTGCACTTTGTTCTTTAATACGAGCTTGTTTGGTCGACGTGGCTAGCCGCAGGCATTCGAGTAGAGTCGCGAGAATCCGTTTCAAAGATACCACACACTCACCCGAATCCTAACCCATGTGAATCATGGCACGCTGGATTGCGTTGAGGTAACGCATAAGGTCGGCCCATATACACGTTTCCAAAAAAAACATTTTTTGTAAAAATATTTTAGCTAAAAAAAAATTTTGCCAGCACTGGCTTGACCAATAATTTCTTAATAAAATTGCTTTCCCTAGAAATTTAAATAATTTTAGGAACACACTGTTGCAACAATTTAAGTTGAGTACACGAAAGTCGTTTTCAAACAAATGTACAACAGTAGGCATCAGGTTTTACAGTGTCATTTAAATAGTTTATTTATGTGCGTGTGTAGAAATATTTACTAATATGTATGCATGCTTTAGTACTAGAGTATTCCAATAAGGTTTTTTATTTAATCGTTGATTCTCTACAATGAGGGTGGCGATGGCACGATGGATGGTAGTCTGCACGTTGACTACGAATCCAAAAACAGACCTGGGTTCAACCCCAGTTTCAGACCAAAAATTTTAAAATAAAAATAAACATCTTGCATTTTTCTGATGTTGCATTAGTGTGTCTTTGTGTGTCAGTTGTTGTCGGAAAGTTTCAGTGGCGAAGGCATAGTCACTGGTCACTGAACAAAACCGGCTTCAGCTGATAGCAATCCACAATCACATCAGAACGCCCTCCTTCGTCGGTATTGTGTACCACCGGCGAAGTAAAATAATAATAAAAATGGCTACTAAAGAAGCTTCAGCACTGCTACGAGTATAAACAAAGAACGTGATAAAGCAGAGCTGCAAAAATAATTAATTACGCTTCACCTCCTGTCGTTTCTCCTACTATCTCTTTCCTATAGTTCCAGCACAATGCTTTGCATGTGTAGGAGTCATCTCCTGAGTGCTGGTCCTAGATAAAAAAAAAAAAAAAATAAAATTAACCGGTTTTTTGATGTCTATCACATGGTCGAGTTGACCAAGTAAACAAATTTTTCTAAATAACTTAATTTTTTTTACGAACATATATATTTAAAAATATAAAAAGGAAAATGCACTTTGATAGTCATTAATACAAAATGTATTACCAAATCCAAACGTAAATCAGATCTCTTAACTAATTAATATTTTTTATATGGTTATATCATTTCTTTAGTGTTGACGTGAATGTACCGATCGAAAACTATATTTTTATTCGCTCAATTCTCTTTAATTAATAAAGAAATTTTTTTCGTTTATTATTTTGGAAAGGTTGATATTGGGAATGAAATATCAGGTCACAGAGTTGTAAAAAAATGTTTTTTTAAATTGTTGTGGGTATTTCATAATTCTATTATTATAATTTATTTATTATAATGTATTTACTTAATACATACTATTTTAAAAAACCTAAATATTTAAGTAAGTTAATTACGATTAAAATGCATGAAAATGTGTGTGTTAATCAAAAAAGACCAAAGATAAGAAGTGCGATTTCTAATCACACTACGCAGGTGTATCTGAGCAACGAACGCCTAAGTGGCTGTTACACCAGGCAAGTGGTTGTTACACCAGACAAGTAGTTGTAACAGTTGTAGCGTGTATTGGTCGCTACATTGTGAATATAATGAATTTATAAAGTCGTCTGTAATTAAAATCAATCAATTAAGTAAATAAAAAATTAAAATTCTACAATAAAAAATAGTTTTTTCATATTTAAATCTGTAAAGTACGTCACTATTTGAGTAGCCCGAAAATTGCATTAAAAATATTTGCAATTTTTATTTTGTTTTCTTACATGATCGTTTCTTATCACTATTCTTCGCCTATACCAACGTGAACTGTTTTCAATGGAATTTTTTGCAACATTTTTTGGAGCTCTCGTGTAGAAACATATTTGGCAGGTGGTTAAAGTTCCAAATCGTATACTCAATAACGCCTACAAATTTTATAAATTGGCAAAAATAAGCTATAAATACCATTTCTATTTTATCTGTCAGGAGTAGATTGAACAACAAATACATATTCACAAAAATTAGTTTTATATCATTCGGAAGTACACTTAACTCGTACTAAACCCAATCTATGTATAAGTGGGCGGGATCACCCTTGAAAGAGCAGAAAACGCGAACAAATGTATTAAATAATTTCCAAAAATAGAAGTAGATAGAAAATAACAACAACGTTTATTATTAATTTTTCCAAAAAATCCTTAATTATAGTTGTTGCTATTTTTAATTTTTATAGAGTTTTTGTGTAAAGTTACTAAACTTTCTTACAAAATGTACTTGAAGGTGTAATGATGAGTTGCAGTTGTTTAAAAACTTGAACTGAAATCCTAAAAGTTGCTTATGAGAGCAACGTCTGATGTATAGTTTGCCAATGGGACATACAGCACTCAGATAATTTAGCCTTATGAAAATCAATACTTCAAATTTTAAACGATTTTGGCATCAATTAAAAATCAACTCTGCTTAGAAAGCAGAAAAAACTGAATTCTGTCATCGAAACAAAGTAATATTTTTATTAAACTTACTGTCTGGTCATACATGCCGAGTGAAAATAATTGTTCAGCTTTTTATATTGAAAACAAAACGAATTTCAGTTTTTTTATTGTTGTTTTCAAAATAAATGGTTGAACGAGTATTTTCATTCGTCATCTATGAACAGGCAGTTAATCGCTAATTTGAAATAGTCGACTATAGTCGACCGGTTAAATAAACAGAAATTACTGTTTAATGGTGACTAGTTGGAATACCCTCTATAGTATGCAAACATAAACACGCACATGCACACCACATACATACATTGTAGTGCAATGTATTGTGTATAATAATAGTTTAGTTTGCCGAAGAGGGCAAATAAAATTGCAGGCATCCCATGTTATGAACACTTATTTAATTATAGATTTGCGCCCTTAAGGTACTCATTTAATTCTATTATTTCGCAACATTAACCTTGTTGTCATAAACGTCAATTTGTACCGCCTTAATTATTAAAAATGAATAAGATATGTTTTATACAGCCAACAATTATAATTCCAAAGGGGCAAAATATTAAATGTGAAAAAAATTAATAATAATATTGAAGTAAATAAAACGCAGCTGTAAAACTGAATACGTTTAATTCATTGGGAGTAGTGGCAGTGTTGCAACTGATGTAAACAAAAGAACGTGCATAAGCAGAGTTGTAAATATAATTCAGATTTCCTCTGTCTATCCCTTCAATACCTGTCGTCGCTATCACCATTCCTAACCTATAGCAGGTCACACCTACAGTAAGGAATCATTGCCAGAGTGTTACTTCTGTTTAAAGAATAAATAAAAAAAAACAATATTCTGTTTTCGGGGTATTATAAAAAATGTTAAAGAATTAATTTTTGCAATAGTTGTTGTCACCGTTTTAATTCCCAATAATTTGGAAGAAATAATTTTTGAATTTTGCCTTACATTTCCTGAGGTGCATGCATGACATGTCTAGGGTCATCCCCTGAGTGCTGGTCCAAGATTAAAAAAATAAAAAGGGTAAATTTTTTATTGTTTTTGTTTTGAAAATTCGTAAAAAAAAGAAGGAGAAAGTTTGCAAACGTGAATGAAATATTTATTTATGCCGATAAATGAATGGTTGTCATTAATTTATTATGTCATGTAAATGTTGCCGGCGGCTACGTCGTGATGATGAGCTGCAATTTTGGCATACTATTCGAAGCATTGTGGCTGGTACCTCAGCAATGGCAGCAGTAACGTTGTCAGAGCTTTTAACTATGGCTGGCTTGTCCCTGTGTACTATAGACTTCAAGTATTCCCACAAAAATTTGTCTTAGTGGAGTCAAAGCGTATGATCTTCGACCAATGGGCTGCTGCAAAACATGAGATTAATTATTCACCGCACGGTACCTTGCTCGACTTGAGATATCGCGATCTTTATTGCCACTAGCAACAATATTTTCCTCTATACGCACTCTCCGTATACGACTTGGTGGATTTTTTTTTTTTTTTTTTTTTTTTTTTTAATAGCATGTAAGGTGTATTGGTTATGAACTCCATAAAACGGACGGAATTTACGAAACACTTTTCTCTCACTGCACGAATTTTGAAAATAATGATTTCAATGATTAGCAAGTGAAACAACCGAACAGTTTAGTCTCTTCATGGTGAAATGGGGAACGCTAGATAGCATGTTTGCCATTGCCACATGCTACAAATCTCGTTTTTACAGTGAAACAAATTACACAGAAAAACCACATAGCAAAAAGTTACCCGATGTTTAATGCAGCCCCATTAAAAATCAAATTAAATTACAACTAAAGTTTTTTTTTTCTCATTATTGGGGAGAATATTATACATTATAATTCATTGCAATTATTTAATAATTTGAAGCCGAATTCACTCATAATTTCTTTAATATTAACCTTAAGTAACCTTCAGTTAACACCCTCAATGGCTTCATAACAATTAAAATGAAATAAATTGAAATAGTAGTAGAAGAACAAAGAAACCATTTTCCCAAAACTTCTAATTAACCACACAAATTAGACTTTGATTTTTAACGTGTCAAATTATTACTTGTTCAATATATATAGTCGTATCTAATTAACACCAAACCTGTCAATTCGTCAATCTAAAATAATTTTGCGTACCACAAAATGGAAATGCTAAAATATTCACATTAAATACTGTTGGCTAAATGTGATTTGGGTGTGTATGCTTTGTATTCAAACGCAAATAATATATAAGTTTATTTTTCGTGCTCCACTTTTTTATACAGCAAATATGCTAATAATGTAACAAATGATTTAAATAATTAATCAATACTTAAATATATTTTATGACTATAAGCATGGGGCGGTATTATGCAAATTTTTGGAAAATTAACAACAACTCTGATAATTATGGGAAATTAAAACTATTTTTGATGAAAAGGAAAGTGGACTCTTAATGTTTACTGCCAGTAAAAATTTGTGCTTTGCAAGAAGCATTTTTATGGGGGAGACAAAAAAATGGAATCACTTGCAATTGCGCTTTAATAATTCGCCATGAGCCGCTTCGACGCATTACTTTGTGTATCCAAAAACACAACGCACAAGAATGCATTTCTTTAAATATTTATACCGCTATGAACAGTATGTGCATTGACTTTAGTGCATTTTTGTTAGTATTCGTTCCTAAATTACGTTAATTAAAACTTTTAAATTTTCAATAGGCTAGTGATCGATAACTTACAGGTAGTTAAAATTACATGTGACAGTTACTAATTAACAAACTAAATCAAAGACATAAATTGTAAATCACACTGACAAACAGTAGCAGAGCGGAACAACATGCTGTTTTCGAAGGCTGCTACAACTTCATCTCCATCTTCAGCGTTCCTCGTGTTTTTTCCACTGTGTATGGTTATAAGGTTTTTATATATTTATTATTTTTTTTTTATTAAGAAACGAGAAATTTATTCCCTGTTTTTTTCTCTCCTAATGAAGCTCGAATTTTTACTTCCAATTATTACTTCCAAAAGATTTTTGTGCTTCTAAATTTCGATTATTTTTTTTGCTAGAATGTTATATCCTATACTAGTGTAAAATTATTATTAATGATGTATTAAGTTTAAATGTCTAACGGCCATTTTCACAATGTCTAATTATTTTACTTTTAACAGAAAATTAACAAAGTGGCGGTTTGCTTAACAGCCGCTATTTAATCGACGGTTAGTGATTTCAGTTTCACCATCCTTCAGTTACTTAACAAAAGAATTCGCTAAAAAGTATGGCAATATTGTTCGTGTTTGTTTACGAAAAATACTATAATGACAGAAAATAGAAAAAAATCTTAATGTTTATGAAAAAAAACATTGAAGTATACTGAAAGGAAATGGCGGAATATTCATAACCAACAAATTGTTCCAGCTTGGAACTTTCAAAAAAACAAATGAGACAGGTAAAATAATGGTCTATAAAAATATTAAAATATACACATGTTAAAGAGTTTTTTGTAGAGCCTCTAATATCACAGCAAGATTACTTTTTTTTGTTTCAAAGTTTTAATATTATAAACATTGAAAAAATATAAGTGTTGCTTTCCCATTTTGTACAAGTGTACATTTTTTCTATTTATCAATTAAAATTAGCTTTGCATAGGTGTCGATTATATTGTTAACCGCCACATTTTGTTCGGTTAAATTTAACAGACACTTTTTCGTTAAATGGTGTCAGTTAAAAGTTAATCATACATTGTGAAATATGTTTTTAGTTAACCGACTGTTAAAGTTCCAATTAAGTTTTAATCAGACATTGTGAAAATGGCCGCAATATATTTTTCAACTTTGTGTATTAAAAATCATAGAAACTTTTAATCACCACATTCCAATGTATGATATATTCGCAATATGAACAAACTTCCCTTTTAATTGTTTTCTTAATTCTGACAACTTAATTAGATATCACTTTTCTCAAATGTCATTCACCAATGTACACATTTATCTGGTTAATAAATTGTTGAAAAAAAAATTAATTCATGCTTTAGTATTATAAAAATATAAATACCACTCAAAGTTATAATTTCACTGTAATTCTAGTTAAATAGTTGTCCAAATATTTTAACTTAAAAATACTGTTATTGGAAAATTAATATTCCGTTAAACAAAATTAATAAGAAAAATCCAATATAAAGGTACGTACATAACAAATAATAAACAGAAATATATATTTAAACTGAAAGGGCAATGAAAAATTTGCTAAAGTACAATCGAAAAATGTGTGCATATTTATATAAAAATATATACAGCATTAATAAAGAACAACATCAAACACAGCAGATTTTTGGCAACTTTTTTATCTTGGACCAACACTGACAGGAGGTGAAGCTTCACTGTCTTTCAACTCCGGTTTTGTTATTTGCTTATAACAATGTTGTTGCAGCGCCTCTGATGTCAAGGAGACGTATTAAATTTTGAAGCTTCGTTTTTAGTAGCCATTTTTAGTAATTAGAATTAGAAACTGCTAAAGCCGTTACTATTCAGTGACCTATGGCTATGCCTTCGCCACCGAAACCTTCCGACAGCAACTGACGCAAAGACACACAAATGCACATCAGAAAAAATTCGAGTTTTTATGATTTAATCTGAAACTGGGGGTCGAACCTTAGGAAATATTTGGTTTTGTAGTCAACGTGCAGCCTAATTCAGCCATCGCCACCGTCATCTTAAAGATATCATTTTCTGCAACAGGAGTAAAATATTGAAAACATTTTGGATGAAAACATTTATTTAATTTATTCATTTAGTTTTATTCCATTTTGGTATAAAGTTGCAAAATTTTCTTCATTGTGGAAAAAAGTAAAAATGTTATTGTTTTTCTGTTCATTTTACACTATTCATTGTAAGAATCTACAACTTTTTATTCTACTATAAAACCATTCTACAGCACTTTAGAAGCCAATAATAATGTACAAATATTTCTAATAAATAAAGTGAAAAGTGCAATGCACTTTTCCAGTATCGAAATCACTATTAATTGAAATATCAAATGACATTTAATTAAAATCATACATCTTATTGAAAGCATAAATAGCAAAAGTGCTTCCATAAAACTAAAGGACGCGAACGCGCCAATCGCATTGAAAGTCGCTTGCACTAATAAAAATTGCAAACGACTGTCTAATATTGAAATAAAAAATTAAAAAATAAAAATTATAAATATTAGCAACATTATTATTTTCATATTCATTTCTACTTGTATCCTTTTCTACGCTTTATTCTTTGCTGCAACTCAAGGACATTTTAGTCACACAATGAGAAAAATAATACTGGTTTATGGCATTTTGTTAACGACCGCAAACTTTTTGGTAGAAACCGCAAGAAGTCAGAAAGTCGAACCACGTCGTGATGATACTGTAAGTAAATACCAATAATTTGTTTTTTCCTCCAATATTTCAGAGCCACCAGCAAAATATTTCAAAAGACTCTCTCTATTTGAGGTGTTATTTTATAATATTAAGCGGCATATTTATAAAGAAAAAACTTCTCAACTTTTAATGTCGCTCAAATAGAGTTTTTTGGAAATACTAGTACATAAGGATATGCAAAGAAATTCATATATAATTTATTTATATGTCACAGTAAAGATTTTATCAAGACACATTGATTAAGTATGTACTTATAGCCAAGCTAATTTACTACAACCAGCCAACTTTTCTTTAACAGCTTCTCGTGAAAACATTTTAAATGTGTTCTTGATTTTAG
The DNA here is from genome assembly GCA_963924685.1 of Dexiosoma caninum. NCBI lineage: Eukaryota > Metazoa > Arthropoda > Insecta > Diptera > Tachinidae > Dexiosoma > Dexiosoma caninum. The sequence goes on from OZ004725.1 coordinate 94,015,520, forward strand.
ACTACGCACATACACAGGTATAAAAAGGAACACTTTAATAATAATAAATGGGCCTTGGTTCTTTCTTTGCGTTTGACTGCATTTATTTAATTTCGTAAACTGAAAAACAAAATTTATTTCCATTTATTTTCATTTTTAACCGAGTTCAAAAAAGGAGGAGATTCTCCCTTCGACAGTATTTTTTTTATGTCTGTTACTTCAGAACTTTTTACTGGGTGGACAGATTTTTATGATTTGTTTTTCATTGGAAAAGTCGTGCTTACAGTGCGGTACCATTTTTTTTCTATCTTGGACCCCTATACATGCGATGCATTGTGATGGAACTAGGAAATAAGGTTATAGGAAGAAGGATAGAGGGACTAATGTTTATGAACATTTGATTTGCACATCCCATTATTGTATCGATAGAACAACAAAACGCACCCCACATTGCAACGATGCTCAAAAGAGTCAATAGAGTTGGCTACCCTACTGTCCCCAATGAGTTCCTTCGCGTTCTCGTGTACACGGTCGAGTAACTTAGAAATAGTATTTGAAGCACCGGTTAATACATGAGAGTTGTATTCATTTTAATGGCGGTCTGATCGGGGGAATACAACTCTCCCAAAAAAATATAAAACTTTTTATTGTGTGGATCGATTATGAAGATTATTTTTTTATTGGAAAAATCGTCCTTGCCGTGTGGTTCCAATGTTATGTTGGGCGGATCGTGGGAATACAGCTCTCGAACCGGTTTTATAATTCTTTTTTCATTGAAAAGCTCATGCTTACCGTGTGGTCGCATTTTAATGGAGTGATGATTGGAGAATATATCACAGGGTAAACCGATTTTCATAAATCTTTCTTCATTGGAAACCGCGTACTTACCATGTGGTCACATTTTAATGGCGGGCGGATCGGAAAAATGCGGCTCGCTAGACAAAAATTTAATTTTTTAATAGGTTTTATGTATTCAGGGCGAGTGAAGAATAATATAAAATTTTTAAAAACATTAACGTAATGAAAATTTTAAAATTAAAATTTAAAAAAAACCGCACCGACTTAAAAAACGAACTGAAAACTAAAAATAATAATATTTTAGTTTTGTAATCGATTTCATTGAACAGCTTGAAGTCGGTGCCAAGGAAAACATAAAAAAGTACATATCGCACTTGATCAACAAGAGTTTATTAACTCGAAATTTTTAATTTTTGAGGGTGGCGATGGTCGAAGTAATCTGCACGTTGAATACAAAAAAAAAATTTTTCCTGGGTTCAACCCGAGTTTCAGACTCATAAAAACATCTCGCATTTTTTCTGATGTGCATTTGTGTGTCTTTGTTTCAGTTGTTGTTGGAAGGTTTCAGTGGCGAAGATATAGTCACTGGTCACTGAACAGTAACGGCTTCAGCTGTATCCAATCCACAGGCACATCAGAACGTCCTCCTTCGTCGGTATTGCGTAGCACAAGCAAAGTAAAATAATTACTAAATATGGCTACGAAAAACGAAACTTCAAAATTTAATACGTCTCCTTGACATCAGAGACGCTACAACACTGCCATAAAAAAAAGAAATAACGTGCAAAAAGCCGTGTTGTAAGTTAGTGAAGCTTCATCTCCTATCATTTCTCTAACTATCCCTTTCCTCTAGTTCCAGCACAATGCACCGCAGTGCTGGTCTAAGATAAAAAAAAAAATTGTTCAATTTCTATAAGAAATGAACCAACAACATTAATATCTATCCACAGTAAAAATTTTACCTTATCCAGTTTACTTTTTCATCTCGCAAAACCATGATGAATTCAGATTTTCAAATGCACTTAGGACTCTACTGAAAATTTTCAAATTTTGAGTTAATGCGCTCTTATTGACATATATGTAATATGAATATGCATAAAATGTATTACGTATTAGTACTAAAATTAACACATTTGTTTGGTTACCCTTTAAAATCTCTATATTTGGTTATTTAATCGTACTACTGAAAATATTTATTCCATGCCACAAAACTGACCACAACCATTTTCATGACACATCATTATAAATAAATATCGACTACGTTGCTATTATGAGTAGAAATTTTCACTATTCTAGTTGTTAATACATTTTTTTTAAATTTCAGTTACATGCAGTCTCACTCATGTTTTGTGGCAACATTAATGACAAATTGACCCAACTCTTCTCTTTATGATTTTATTCAATTTTATTTTCAAGGAAACCATATCACAGTGAAGTAATAAAAATGTTTTTATTAACTTTATTTTTATTTCCAGTACCCGCCTCCTGATTTTCTGGCCAAATTGAAGCCCGTTCATGATACATGTGTGACAAAAAGTGGCGTAACTGAAGGTAAAAAAAATATAAAGAGAGAGATGGAAACGAGATTGTGACACGTTAATTACTGTAAGGAAATGTTTGTGAAAAAATTAGGAATTTTATTCACGAAAACTTGTCGCACTTGATCAACAAGAGGGTATCAACTCAAAATTTTTAAAAGTACAAGCCAAAGCCTATTTTTCTGTACTTTTCAATTGTATTTGAAAATCCAAATAGTTCATGGTTTTTTGAGATGAAAAATGAAAACTAAATAAGATGAAAATTTTAAAGTAGACAGATATTGATATTTTCTGAAATTTTAAAAATTTTGAGTTAATATCCTCGTTGTTGAGATAGTGCGGTAGGCATATGTAAGTATAAATGTGAATTAAGGTGGATCGCCTCTGTATGAAGGGTTAAAAAAGTCACTCAATAAATTTTGAATTTTGCTGTTTTGTAATTTTGTACCGACTCAAATTATATACAAAAATAATTTCTTTTATTTTTTTTTCGACTTATCTTTTAGCCCTCTACCAGGGCTGGAAGTTGAAATAACTTTTTTGAATTTCATATTAATTTTCTTAATAAATATGAAAATTTTTCGTAAGAATTTCTCTTAAGCCTATACGAGAAAGGCAATTTTGTACTGAATAAAAGTAACTTAAAATCCAGGAGATCTGACAATAAGCAATTAAGTGAAAAAAGCCAATTTTATTTCTCATTCAAAATTCTTTTAAAAATAAAAAGTTTTTTAAATAAATTTTATATAAAAAAAAAACTATTCGCCTTTTCTTACTTAATGATTCATAACTCTCTTAATTACTTTACAAGTTTTATACATATTTTTGATCTCCATAAAATTATCTTCGAAATACATGCAGAAGAAAATATGTTCAGTATATTTTTTCATCTTAATGGAGTAATTTCAAATTATAGTTTCTGACAAACCGTCTAAAAATAAACTTTTCTCAACTTCCAATACGTCAATATATTTTTATCAAAACAATATATCGAGAATATAGAGATTTCTGTTTAAAATTTACTTTATTCAGATGAACCGTTGTCGAAATTTCCACCAATAATAAGTCGAATTTTTTCGAATATTTCCAAAACGTATATTAAGAAAAATAAAAGGAATTTCATATTCGAAATCAAGGTTGTTACCTCAAATTAGCTGAGGAAATTTTTTTTTTTATTTAATGGCAAAAATCTAGAAGTTCAAAAATTGGCATCATAATTTCATGTGTCTTTTCATTTGTCTGAAATCTGATCTTTTTTATTATCACATATTTATAAAAAAATATAGTAGATATTTGGAGTGTAATAAGTTGCAACCAGTGATGACATTTATGACCCTAATGTACGTATTATGTACAATGTACATGTATATCTGTGGACTCTTGAGAAAAGATCACAAGTCGAGATAATAAAATTTCTAGTAACTTAAACGTAAAAGAGTCTTCAACAGACGCTTTGTTTACTCTACTCATTACACTAATTTATAAGTTTAAAGGACAAAAATATAACGTAAAGAAAAAATAAAACAAAAAGCACTACTAAAATAGTTTTTTTGTTCTCTTAAAAAATTTTTAAATTTGCTGTAATGTTCTCTTTCTCGACTAACAGTCCAGTTGCCAGTTTATTTGAAATATTATTTATACTGTTATGAATACGAACAAACACGTAAGATGGAATAATTAACGAATGCTGTAATTAGTACTGCGAGAGCCCTTGATTTTATTGGTTAGCTAACAGTCGGGAGGGAAGGTTCGGTCCTCATTACACTTCGAATTGTTGGGTGCAGTAATTGAATTATTGTTATAGACTCCCTTTTTTTTATTTTGTTTCTCAACTAATGATAGAAACTTATACGAACAAAAAGGTCAGAAGAGGGCTACTATAAATATTTAAGTTGATTACGAAAAAGTTGTTATGACTTCTGTGGATTTTATTCGTCGAGCGCTACATCTGGTGTTGTTGATGAGGCTGGTCGCTTAACCCTTCCGCCCATTATCCTAGACACCAAACTATTTATCTATACCCTAGCTGTGGCTTGTCCCTTTGCACGACAGACTGCACGTATCGCCACATAATATAGTCTAGTGGAGTCAAATCGACTGCTCCAAAACGTGAGATTAATTGCTCAATAAACTAACCTCTCAATAGGTTGATGGTATGGCAGCATGCCGAGTGGCATGTGCAACCGTCTTGTTAAGCCATTCCAATTCTTCGTCAAAAAATCTATCATATGGTCCAAAGACAAAAGACCAATTATTAACAAAGGCGACGCATTGACATACTATCACGATCTTCATTGAGACTGGCCGATACAGCAGCAATATGCTTCGCCTACGCGTTACTGGATATTTAATAAAGTGAAACGTGTGAGGAAGTTGTGACAACAGGCTTAGCGATGAGTATAGAGTAGACAGCTCCTTTCTGGAATGCTGGAATGAGGTCTAACGAGATTTAGAGAAAGTATTCCCTAAACTCGGTCATGCATCGAAATCACGTGTCAATCTTTCAGTGAATGGCACTGCTCGTTCTAGATAGATCCAACTCGCTTTGTAGCCTAACAGCTTTTATAAAGAAACTAAAACTCGATTACGATGTTTTAAACGAATTGTAGTAGTAGAGGTATTGCCTGAGCACCGATCCGGAAAAAAACATTACTCTTTTCTGAAAATGAATTTCACTAGTGACAATTTATTGATACTGTTTCATAACTTACCATTCAAGTGATTCTTTTAAGTTTTATTTTTATGTAATAAGAGAAAAAAAATTGTGATGTTATTGACATCAATATTCTATAGGAAAGATTAATCACCAATTTAACTTTTTTTTCAATTTCATTGCACTTTTTTTTTTAATTTATCACAATTTGTAGATGTCAATTAATATTGTTTTCTTGCTTGTCTGTTATTTATATTTTGTTCTGTCTTTTGCTTTTCATTTCATTTCCATTCGCTCAAAGAGGCAATTAAAAAGTTCAGTGATGAAGAAATACATGAGGACGATTTACTAAAATGTTATATGCATTGCATATTTGATGAAATGGATGTATTGCACGATGATGGTGAGGTGCATCTGGAAAAAGTGTTGGATATGCTGCCAGATAGTATGCATGATATCGCACTTAACATGGGTAAAAAGTGTTTGTATCCAAAGGGTGATACGACCTGTGAAAGGGCATTTTGGTTACACAGTTGTTGGAAGAGTTCCGATCCGATTGTAAGTTATTAAATAACATTTTTCATTTTATGAACAGGTGAAAAGTTATTTTTCTTTTCTTTTTCATTTACAGCACTATTTCCTTCCCTAAAAGAAAATTTTATTTTGACAATTTTACTTGATTTCAATTACTACAAACCATGCTGACCACTGATTATGTACGGCTTTCGGAAACCTTACAGAGAAATGTTTAAACTCGTTCTCGTTTTACTTCTTAATTACAATTTTTATTTTTACTACATTTAGAATTTATTGTTTTTTGTTTTAATTTATTTTGGATTTTATTACATTAAGCGTGCTCTTGCAAAACTTTAAAATCTTTGCGAAATATTTATTTGTCTACTTTGGTAATTAAGTGCAAGAAATTGTTTGAAACTCAATTCATACGAACGCATGAATTTTCCTAAGAATACATATGGACGTGGAAATTTGCCTATTTTAACTGCCTGTTGGTAGAAGCCGAATGAAAATAATCGTACGGCCATTTATATTGCAAACAATAACAATTTTCAGTGTTTTTGGCCGAACGAGTATTTTCACTCGTCCTCTACGAACACGCAGTAATTGTTCATTTACAAAAAAAAAATACATACATGCATACATACATACATATGTTTCTAAAATTTAGTGTTTGTCTTTCGTTCCAAACGAAATATTTTTACAAAAGATTTAACCATTTCAATTGAATTTTTTTTTATTAATTCGAGAACTTCTAAATATTTTATGTTAAAATTTTATTAAATTCTTTGAATTTATTCCTCTCTTATTTAACACTTCCATCAAGTTGACTTCAACTGTTTCGAGTTGCACAATATTAAAAAGAGATTTCATGAAACAATTCTGGCAAATTTGGTTAATTGCTTAAATGACAATTTTAAGCGCTTAAATGAGTATCCTTAATAATTTTTAAAACAATTACAATTTACAGCAGACTTTTTTATCGTTCCAATAAAAATAATGATATGTAGGTATGCTAGTACATATGTACATACACCTGTATTCATTTACATAATTGTTAGTCTGGCATAATAAAGAAAGACCAGGGATGGAAATATCACTTATGCATTGGATCACTAAAATTATATATAAGACAGGTTGGAACAATATAGCACTGATACGATCTTAAGTTATAACCCTGATAGTTAGGAAAGAGACAAACAGTAATCGGAAATGCTAAGTGGAACTACATTTTTTTAATGCTGATATTTGGATTTTAATCCAAATCCAACCGTGCCACCGTTATCAATATGGAGGTGCATGTTCGATTCCCGCCTAGACCCTGGGTGTTTCTACATACAAGAGTTTGTGTTGTTTAAAAAAAAATCATATTCAATAGTAGACGTTTTTTCCCCCCAATTTCCGCACACGTGTATGTATACCTTTTTTAGAGTGATTTGGATTGCTTGTGCTGGAAGTGTATATATAAACATACATATTGTTATCAGGAGCAGGAAAAAATTCTTAACAATTTTAATTTTATAGTCGGGATGACTTTTTATGGTAGGAAAATATTTTCGCTGAAGAAGTTTTACATTGTGAAAACGAAATATTGGAAAAAATTAAATTTAAAAGACAAAATAATAAAAACAAATAAATAACTTACAAAATAATATTAAAATATTGTCCCCGACGAAGTTTTATGTTGTGAAAACAAAATATTGGAAAAAAATTAATTAAAAATACAAAATAATAATATAAGGTCTTAAGCTCATTTATTTTTTTTTTCTTTTTTTTTTTAAAGAAAACTAACGAACAAAAGTTGAAAATACACCAACTGAGGTTGAACTGTAAACTGCGTACAGTTTGTTTTAAATTTAATGCAATAATTCTAGTCATATTGTCATTTACATTACAGCTAAATAGTGTATAAATACTAGCAAACTGGGCAAACTTTGTTCTACCTTTCACCCGTGACATCTTTCACGTTCATCGCAATCAGTTAGTTAGTCCTGAACATGTCGAGCCTTTGGTGCAATACCGTAGTAATTCAAAAAATCGTGAACTGAGAAAAAGGCATTTGAAGTTTTGCGCCATCTTTTTGATAGTATTTTCGTTTACTAAAGTTATTTTTCTACAAGTTTTTAAATAAAGAGGTATGTTTTGTAATGTTTTTTGTTTGTAAATTTCTTGTCATAAAGGAAATATTTCATTATTGCAAATAAATATTTTTGGAAATAGCTTGAGGCAATAAAGACATTTGTAGCTGTAGAATCTGAACAGTTAGAGATAGAACCATAATCTTTTTTCCTTTAGATATATATTTCCCCAAAAATCATTTCTGCATACCCAGCTCAAAAAATTCAAATTTTGAGTTACTACGGTATTGCACCAAAGGCTCGATACTATCATACACATATGAGGGTGGCGATGGCACGATGGATGGTAGTCTGCACGTTAGCTACGAATCCAAAAACAGACCTGGGTTCAACCCCAGTTTCAGACCAAAAATTTTAAAATAAAAATAAACATCTTGCATTTTTCTGATGTTGCATTAGTGTGTCTTTGTGTGTCAGTTGTTGTCGGAAGGTTTCAGTGGCGAAGGCATAGTCACTGGTCACTGAACAATACCGGCTTCAGCTGATAGCAATCCGCAATCACATCAGAACGCCCTCCTTCGTCGGTATTGTGTATCACCGGCGAAGTAAATCAATAATAAAAATGGCTACTGAACCGAAGCTTCAGCACTGCTACGAGTATAAACAAAGAACGTGCGAAAGCAGAGCTGCAAAAATAATTAATTAAGCTTCACCTCCTGTCGTTTCTCCTACTATCCCTTTCCTATAGTTCCAGCACAATGCTTCGCATGTGTAGGAGTCATCTCCTGAGTGCTGGTCCTATATAAAAAAAAAAAAAAAAAAAAAAAGTGTATTAATATTATACGATTTATCGTTAGCTCTTCTGTATGAATGGTAGATGATTGAGGATCGAAAACGATTTTGTATGTATCCATTTTTAGCTAAAAATATGAATGCTTCAGGAGAAAAATATAATTCAACAAGAAAAAGATGGAAGAAATTAGAAGAATATGGCATTATTAGATAATTTATTACATGATAAAGTTCATTTGAGGGGAAATATTACCATATTTTTAGTTATTTTTCATTGTAACTGATTAGTTGTCAAAAATACACAACGCGTGAAAAAGTTAATTGTTACTACTGAGACAGACGCGTCAGATTGTTTTCTGTGTAACCAAAGAGAACACACGTTGTGTGACGTCAGAGTTCCTACAAGCGCAGAACAGTTTTATTATGTTTGCCAGATGGCGTCATCTTTATTTCTATCATTATTGATTTTTTATTCGATTTTAAATCTATTTAATTTGTCTAAACCATTTACAATTAGTCAAAACATTGGTTGACAATGATTGCTTAAAAGAAAAAAAATAAAAATAAAATTGTAATTTCAATATAAACTTACGTATTCGTTATTTATTTATTTAATGCCAGTCAAAATTAATTACAATGAAATTTAATTAAATTAAAATGAAACAGATAACAAAAGTTGGACTGAAAAACTACAATTTATATTAGTTAAAAATTTTTCAATTATAAATAGGCTGGTGATCGATAACATACAGGCAGGCAAAATTACATGTGATTGATAGTTACCAAGAAACCAAACTAAATCAAAGACAAAAATTGTAAATCACACTGACAAACACTAGCAGAACGGAAGAACATGCTGTTTTCGAAGACTGCTACTACACCTTCATCTTCAGCGTTCTTCGTGTTTTGGCTACTGTGTGCGGTTATCTTTTTTATTAAAAGAATACGAGAAACTATTCTCTCCTAATATAAATTACAATTGTCCTTGGCATTTCTTGATTTTGTTTTCATTATTAACTGTGTGCACATGTTTTGTTTTTATTTATATTCTACTTGAGCTGGAAAATGCAACTTTTGACTGTCGCCTGTATGTTATTGATAAGGCACTGCCTGCACATGTACTCGTATGTATTTAACAATTAAAAATCAATTTATATTATTTGTCCATTTCAAAAAGGTACGAGTATTTTCCAAAAAATGTAATTAAAAATTGATTGAAATTATTTATTGAATTGTGAATCATTTTAAAGAGTTAAAATTTCCATGGCTGGTGTGGGCTGTTTGTAAATGAAGTAATCATGACCGTAAAAACTGTTGCATTTTCACAACGTATACAATATATATTTTTTTTAATTATGCTCCTTCACAAACATGTACTTAATAGCTTGTAAATAATATTTAATTTTACGCATGAGTTATTAATTTTATTATTGGTAAGTGTGTTTGCTAGCAGATTGTTTAACGACATGTTGGAAAGAAGACAAGTGTGGCATTTTTAAAAACAAAACTTACCGCTTAATGGTAACATACCTTTAATATCAGGTTTTCCATTAAAGACATAACAATTTTATCTATAAATAAAGCACGGGAAATTTTTGATACTGAGTCCACATGTATTCCAGCTATAATGCGTATATATTATATTTTTGGAATGAAATTCTATTGCGGTCATATCACTCCCGCCCATTACAGCGATCGATTGTTTAATTCTAATAATTCTCGCACACATTTCGGGTGGAAGATTGTCAATTTCGCGCGTCTAAACTTGCTGACTGCTCGGAATAGACCAGTGACTTGATATGACCCTATAAAAACCAATTCCGTGGCGTTAGGGCGCAACAACAAAGCGAACATTCAACCTGACCATTTCAATGCGTGCTATGTGGCATGTGCTGTAATGCCTGCCGCGTGGCTAGTGGCACTGTCTTCTTTAATTAATTTGATGTTGTAAAGGTACGGTCACATATGGCAAATATTTGTCCAGAAAAATGTAAACCCATTATGAAATCAATCCAATCAATCCAAAATCAGAGCACTGGGCAGAAATGAAATAAGAGCCAATAAGAATGAAAAAACTCCCAATAAAAAATTAAATCAAAATGTTACCAAAGTGCACTAATTAAGTATGAAGTTTAATCAACGGAAAGTATAACAATACAACGAAAACCGGCTTCGCTAACAAAAGCTTTTCTGACAGCCACCGCTCTCAAGGATTTTGTCCCCTATAATTTAAGCGAAAAATTTTAAAAAATTGCAAATAATTGAAAATTTAATAACTTTAAAAAAAATTAAATAACACCCAAAGCAAATGAAATAACACCTAAGAACAAAATAAAATAAAATTTCTCCCATATGAAATTCTTTTCAAAAAAATGAAGTAAATCCAAATTTTTTATGTGAATTTTCAGGAACTTATTTGATTTTTTTCCTGGGATTTATATCACCTGTGACTTCTTGCACGCCGCCATATGATTGTATGTAAATTTATTTAGAAAATATATAATGTATTCGTATATTAAGCGAATTTATTTTGGGAATATCTAATTTTAAAATTGTGTTTATTCCGAAGAAAATATATTAAATGTATTATTACATACTTTATGAAACTATAAAATAAATGAGAAGAAAAATCTAAAAATAGAAATATGTATGTGTAATAAAAAAAAAGTAAACTCATGGATTGTTATGTTTTTGTTTACAGATGTTTGGTTTTGTGTTCAGTATTCAACTTCAATTCTCGATTGATTAGTTGAATTTTGAACATAAGAATCTTGGATTTGTATTCAGAAATTAAGAAAAATCCACAGATGAGCTAAGTAAGCATTAGTGAAATAGTACTACATGAATTCTTCATAACATTTTTAATTATTATTTTTTCTTTGATTTTTTTCAGCATTTTGTGAAGAAGACTTGGGGAATTAATTATGAAACATTCGGAATGAAATCATGGCCATTACACCTGAAATTTTTCGAAAAGTTATGGAAAATTTGCTAAAAAGTGCACGTATGTTCGAAGCAGAAAATGGACATCACTTACGGGATATAATTTTTCAAAGTTAATTGCAAAAAATTCCCCAATAATATCCTTTTTTTTTTTTAAATTATAATAATCACATAAATAAAAAAGTTATAAACCATTTAAACCATATAGCTCCTTTTGTGCCACCCTGTATATGGATATGCTTTCCTCCTCCATTATTGAGTTTGCTTTCAAAAAAAAAAATAGTTTATGAGAATATCCTAAAGTATGTAATTAAGCATTGCTTATATTTTTTTCAGGAAAAATTTGAATTACATATATACTGTATTTGTTTTTAATAAGCTCTTTGCCACTACATAATATAAGTTATTGTTAATTATTTATAAGATTTCCTTAATGTTTCTTACAGAATAGATTGGAAATAAATGAAGAGAAGAAGAAGTTGCAAGAATGTTTCGAATGACAAAAACAAAATGTTTTATATTAAGAACTACTTTAATTAATTTATTATTTATTCTTATAAATTTACTTAGAACTGTACCCACGTAATGCAGTTAACGCTATTGGAAATAAAATAAAAAATCCATTAAATTTAAATCTGTCAAATTTAACATTTTTTTTTTTTTTTTTTTCTAATATATTCCAATTTGAGGCTGAATGTATTTAACAATGCCATTAAACTTTTCTAACATTTATTTACAAATATATTTATTTCTCTTTAATACAAGCATATTGACATAACTTTGCCAACTTTCATAGAAAACGAGGGAAAAATTTACAAATAATAAATATTTAAATACATAAAACTGTCCTTTTGTCATCATTTTGTATTCATAACTTTCTTGGCTTCTTTATATTTGAAGCGGAGAAATGAAAATGTCTGCATTGAATTCATTCAAAATTTTTGGTATTCGAACCATGTCATTAAAATATAATTTTCATTTGATGCTGTATTTCAATTGGTAAAATTACGAACATTTGCACTTAATTTCTTATGACTGAATAAATTTGCCACCGCCTTATTGGTCTTAGATGGCGGAGAAGTACCAAAACTTTTTTATTGTAAAATATTGTTAGACTTTTGTAAAAGTTGGTGTATTTTTTCTTCTACAAATACAAATAATTTTCTCAATAAGGGCAATAATATTAAAGGAACACAATATGTTTCATAATTTTCCCATACATTTTCTTTATTAATTTTTTGCTTTTTTTTTCTTGTATTTGTAAATAATTTGAAATATTGTGTTTGAGCGTTAAGCAGAAGTGATACTTTACAATTTACAATCGCATTTATGTACAATTTTTAAGTTTTTCAATTTACATTTTGTTTTTTTTTTTCTTGCTTACTTATTGGTAAAATATTGCTTTCGAATTGCCTAAGAATAAGTTCAGGTTTGAAATTGTAAAACAGCATCTGTTTCTTGGAACATTTCGTTGTAAAATGTTTGAATTGTTGTCGAATGAATAATGGAAAAAGGAATTAAAAGCACAGAAAGAAAAAAAATTACACGTACTTTATTGAGTCTTTTTGTTTGTTTGCTGAAGTTGGGAAGAGGAAAGAAAATTTGTTTTTTTTTTGGTATTAAAAAATTAAACTTTATTAATAACGCATAAAACACAATACAAATATAATTGCTAATAGTCATATTGTTTAAAATTTTCCTACTAACGGTAACGCTTGATTGGAGTGATTACACTTGAGCGCGAAAATTTTGTTATATTGGAAATCGTAGAAATTGCAATAGATATTTTTGTTATATTTTACTATAAATTTTGATCAGTCAAGTGATTGCCCAGGAAAAGGAAGTGAATGCCTTCACTGGGAATTTGTATTTTCCTGACTTCTTAAACACTTCTTTATCTGAACTCATTTTTAATGCCGTCTTAAATGTGACCAATTATTATTAGAATAGAACTCATGGAAAACGCATTCAAGTCTGCCGATTAATTCATATGAAGAAGTGCGCAGTTGCTATTTAACTTTAGTACTCATGACGAAATAGTTTGTTATATTGGAACACATGCTAAAACGTAACCAAATCATGGTACATTTATGATTTCTAAGCACTATTTAAATGACGAGTTCTTTTGTTAAATGTGAACACATGGTCATCAATGACACTTCTATGTTAAAATCGCACGATTTTCAGCTAAGTTGAATCAGTTCATTTGCAATAGAAGCCGGGCATGAACTATTTCTCTTGCATGTTTTTGCTTTGGATAGTTTTGTTTCATGATTTAATTTAATATTTGATGTTACTACAAAAATCCATGCTACGGGGGATGTTTCATAACTCAGTAACGATTTGAATAAAAATAAAAACTTCTTTTCGGCTAATAAGCATTTTATTTTCCAACATAATCTCATTTTAGATCAATACATTTAGTCCAGCGTTTTTCCTAATTTTTATCCCTTCCAAATAAAAGGTTTCCTTAAGAGCCAGTTTTCATTTATGACCACGCCCTTTCTTCAGCTTTGGAAAGAAAAAATAGGCTTAGGAGGCTAAATCTTGAGAATACGCTGGAGGTGGTAGTAGTTCGTAGCCCAATTTATGGAATGTTGCCATACTGAGTACACAAGTGTGCACTTGTGCATTGTCTTGATGAAACAGCGCTTTTTTTCGCCACATGTGGTCGTTTTTGCTTTAAATCAATATGGAATCTGTCTAAAAGTTCTGAATAATATTGGGCGGTGATAGATCTACCCTTCAGTAGGGAATTCAGGGTGGCGATGTCTGAAGTAGTCTGCACGTTGACTACAAAACCAGAAAGTCCTGGTTTCGAGCCCACTTTCGGACTAAATCATGAAAACATCTCGCATTTTTCTGTTGTACATTTGTGTGGCTTTGTGTCAATTGTTGTCGGAAGGTTTCAGTGGCGAGGGCAGAGTCACTGGTCACTGAACAGTGACAGCTTCAGCTGTATCGAATCAACAGGCACATCAGAAAGTCCTAAAGTTCGTCGGTATTGTGTAGCAACGGCGATGTAAAATAATTAATTAAACTGCTGTAAAAACAAATAACATACAAACGCTGAGTTGTATGATAGTGAAGCTTCACCTCCGGTCATTTCTCCTATTATCCCTTTCCTCTAGTTCCAGCACAATGCATCGCGTGTGTAGGAGCCATCCCCTGAGTTCTGGTCCAAAAATGAAAAGAGCGAAAAGTTTATGTGAATGCCACCGCGTACACCTCCAAAAAACAGTGCCCATGACCTCATTGACTGACAGCCCCACCTTTGCCTTCTTTACTTCACGTTTAGCCGTTTTGGTTGTTTCTTGGTATCTGGGGTATTGCGATAGATCCATGTCTTGTCTACGGTTATAGAACGGCATAAAAATTCGTCCGAATTGCAGTTGAACATCGCACACAAAATTAACTTTTTCCATTTTTGTTAAAATTCACGAGTTTTTCTGCTTTTAATGGTTGCCAAACACAAACTCAATGATGCAGACTGCTCAAAATATAACAATAGTCTATTAATAGATGGTAGTTGACGCAGCCGTAGTGCATTTAAAATTACTGCCAGGGAAATTCCAAAAGCCACTGAGTTATCAAACGGCCATCGTAATATAACATTTAATTATTCTTGACATAACTTTAAATGAGATGCGACCCCAACGGCAACACTCAAAATTATCGTAATTTCTCGTTATGAAAATAAAACTGACAAACTACTTTTCATTAAAAAAAAATTATCAACTTCCCCCTCAAACAAAAATATTATTGATTGAACGATTGATGAAAACACCGCCCCACCATTAAAATTATGGAAATTCACAACTATTGCAATAAAATCATTCCACACTTGAACAATAAAAATATAACTTGCATTATTTAATGAATATTTATTAAAAGAAAATCTACTATTACGGTTTTTACAATATGCAAATTGCGACTACAATTACTACTGTGGAAACATTTAATAGCAGTGCAGAAATAGTACTCGAACGTAACTAATTTGTTTGTGAGACGTTTGTGTTGGTCTTACGAAAAGCAATATAGAAATTATGATTTATTGTACTGAAACTGTGACGCGAAGAAAAGCTATAAAATATTTCAAACTACAAATAAAGCAGTCATCAGAATTGTAAATTCACATGGTTTACAAACAAAAAGTAGAAATATTAAAGTGCTGGTATAAATAAAAGAAACAAGGATTTAACAAAGCGGGACATGAAAAAAGGAATTCTAATTAATGTTGCTGCATCGTTTGTTTTCGTTGCGATATTGATGCCGATTTTTATTTCTGCACAAAAACCGAGACGTGATGAAAATGTAATTTGATAAAAAAATTTTATGATTCAAAAAACTTCTATGCACTCTAAAGCGAATG
The DNA here is from genome assembly GCA_963924685.1 of Dexiosoma caninum. Classification (NCBI taxonomy): domain Eukaryota; kingdom Metazoa; phylum Arthropoda; class Insecta; order Diptera; family Tachinidae; genus Dexiosoma; species Dexiosoma caninum. The sequence goes on from OZ004725.1 coordinate 94,031,189, forward strand.
GCAAGAAATAGTGAAATATATTTAAATGAAAAATCAAATATTCAACTTAAAACGCCAACTACAGGGTGGTTTAAAATGACGGAAGGGGATTGAGTTCAAAGAGCTATTGGGTCCCTCACAGTGTGCGCTGTGACTCCATCCTGTTAGAACAATATTTGTGTATGGTTTTCCACAGCTGGCCTTGAAAAATTTTCCAACAATGTTCGATATCTAACACGAGTGATGGAGACGACGACACCGAGTTCATTTTCAAAGAAATATGGGCCATTTATCCTTTCCGAAGTAACACCGCACCAAACGGTATACTTAAGTGGGTGTAATTCACGTTGTTGAACTACTCTTGGATTTTCGTAGCCCCTTTTTTGCCAATTAACGAACCCTTTCAATTGGAAATGGACTTTGTCGGTTTTAAAAAATTAATTATGAATAAAATCATTTAATTTTCTTCTGAAATAAAGTGCAACGATTTTGACACGTTGTTCAATAGTGTACTGTTCCATTTTAAATTCCCCAAGTATTCTTTACAAAATACTGAAATCAAAAAAGAAAATTATAATAAAAAAGTTATAAGGTATTCAAACAATTTCTTTCCTTTTGGGCCACGCACGTTCAAGAACAAATAGTATGATCAGACCAAGGCGAGGACATAGTGGACAACTTAGTGAAACGAAGAGCCAGTAGCTGCCCAGACACCTCTGCCTGAAGAACATCCTGACACCAAACTCGTCGAACCCTCCTCCGATACCTTGAAACGTACCTATATACCTATATACTCCAGGATACCACATCAATTTCGCCAAAAAAAAATTATGAAAATGTTGTTGCACTGCTGCTCTAAAAAGGAAAGCAATATGGCTCTAAAGTTGTGTTTTCTTCATTCGAATTTGAATCTGTGCATCAAAATATAGAGGCAGTGTGGAAAGTAGAGGACGCTTTCACTAAAATGTCGTTGCATGTGGAAGGCAGTTTGCTGGTGGAGCATTTTTAAAGACACCCTTAATACATGAGCAAAGACATTCACTCAAACATGAGATTTCAATTAAAACAGGCAAGAAATTAATAAATAAATTCCAGCAAAAAATAAACTTCCAAAGAAGATCCTAATATGTTAACCCGGAAGTAATGCAAATGTGAATAATTTCCAAGAATTTTATATCGGTTTGTCCTTGCGTTATGTTCTCGTTTTTTGGCGCCCATTCATTGTATCGGCAGCAGTATTTAAAAAATGTTATTCTGTTGACGGTCCCATTAGTGAGTTTGGTTGCTTCCGTGCAGGTATGAAAAAAGTAAAATTATTTTTATTTTTAATTTCCAATTAAATTTAGTTTTATGTCTTGTTCACAGACCCGCCCATAATTCGGGGTGAGCGCAAATTTTTTGTTTAATTTTCCTTTTTTCCTATTTTTCCAGTTTTCTGGGTTATTTTTTAAACTCGACTTAACCTAAAATTTAACTCTTCTTTCAAATATAAATTAAATTCGCGATTGAGTCTAAGAATTTATTAATGTAGGAGGAGTCTTAAGCAGTGCAAAATATTCACATATGGATCCTTTAGAATTTATCATTCTCTTGACTTGTATTTTCTTGCTGGGTTTATTTTTTCTTTTCTTTATTCTGGAACTATAGAAAAGGGATATTGAGAGAAATCGCAGAAGGTGAGGCTTCACTATTCACAACTCTGCTTTTGCAGGTTTTTTCCTGTTGTTTATAGCAGTGCTGTAGCACATGTGAAGTCAAGGAGATAATAACAACTACTGAAACAAAGACACTCTAATGCACATCAGAAAAAAATAGAGATGTTTTTATGGCTTAGTCTGAAACTGAGCTTGAAAATAGGACTTTTTGTTTTTGTGGTGAACGTGCAAAGTGATTATTCTCATAATTTAATTATATCAATGACAAGGAATAATATTCACATAAAGCCTCCTCAGGTAAAAAAAGTGTTTAAGCAATTGCTTAGTAGTGTTCTTTTTCAGAGCACGTCATGACTTTGAAAATGTAATTTATTTGCACTAGTTGTTATGTAATGTAATGGTAAAAGGTTGAGGCGGAGGCCTCTAGCACGGCGACCATCGTGATCTGTTATTCAGCCCATACTGTCCATCGACTATGGTGTACGCTCATGAATCGGACCAGGTCCCTCTTGGGAAGAGATCGGAGGTTTCCATACTATTCATTATTCCCGGCCAGTTGCTGAAGAAATGCTTCATAGATTCATCATACTCACAGCAGAACCTGCAGATGCGCGTGTTAATGATGCCCAGTCTGCTAAGATGTTCGTTGCATGTGAAATTACTTGTAAGAGCTCCTGTGAGTATACGAATGCAGTTTGAGAGATACTTCGGCGCTATTTGCAGCAAAATCCAGAATGTGTTAAACCGACCATGTTGTGCCAATATCGATCTATCCGGACCTTAGTCCAGCCACGTTTCACATCATATCTCTTGACGCCAAGCAAGTGCCCAGACCCAATGAAAGCTAGTTTCTGTACTTTCTAATTCAAAATCGTATTGAAAAGTTTATGAAAGTCCTCGAGCTGTTATTTTTCTGCAGCATTCTTTTTTTTTTCTTTCTTTTTGCTCTAATGAAACTCGTTCTTATATCAAATGTAGCCTGTGGCCAATATTGATTTTAATCTTAATTAACTTTTACGCATTTGCAAGTGTGTTTATAACCTTTTCTCTTTTTTATTTTGACAACTTGTTAGAGACAAGATGATTTCATATTTTTCCAGGAGGTGTTTCCTCTGTAAATTCTCCACATTTTACAGTTTCACTTAAATGAAATGAATGCAGAAATAAAGACACGAGAGATTTTCAATACCAGTATCAACATTTATTCGCTTATACACGAATATGTACATGTATTTTCTTAAATGTATGAATTGCGTCTGTATTTGATATCTTTTGGAAACTTCTATTTCAGTATCCACCGCCGGAGTTTTTGAAATATTTTACTGTGATGCATGACGTTTGTGTAGAGAAAACTAGGGTAACAGAAGGTTGGTGTTTTTTTTTTTATTTTTTTTGAAGAAATATTCGCAAAATAATTAATTATTATATTTTAATGTTTTCACTGAAGCGGCCATAAAGGAATTTAGTGATGGGGATATACATGAGGGTGCAGCATTGAAATGTTATATGAATTGTCTTTTTCATGAAGTTAATGTTGTCGACGATGATGGCGAAGTGCATTATGAAAAACTAACACGTTTATTGCCCGATGATTTGAAAAAAATTGTCCAACACATTATAGATAATTGTGAGTCGCATGTACCGAAAGGTGCTACTCAATGTGAAAGGGCCTGGTCTTGGCATGTTTGTTTCAAACAAACTGATCCGGTGGTAAGTAAAGAATAAAAACTCAATTTAAATTAAAATTTATAATTAATTATTTGAATGGCTTTTTTTATACAGCATTATTTTTTGCCTTGATGGCTGTGTGATGCAGCAGTATATTTAAATATTACTGGGTATTGGGAAATTCTGTTATCTTTATTTATTTTATTTAATAATTGTTCAAAATTGCCAAATAAATTTTAGCTAAGCAGCATATAAAGATTAAATACTTTGACTTCTGTTAGCGGTAAAATACTATATTTGATCTTGAAATTAAGAGTTTTTTTTCCAAAATTAAATGTAAACTTAACGACTAAATAATCTCTTCTACAACATGACTTCAAAAAAGCAAACGCAAGCAATGTAAAATAGTACTTCTCCACATTGTCCTGATGTTAAACAAGTATATTTTTTAAATAAATAATTTATTGCAGTAAATATATTTTCAGCTAAAAATTTCAATTCTTATATCAAGAAAAGAAAGTAATTTACAATTTACAATTTTTAAAAAATTACAAAAAAAAAAAAAAGAATATTTAAAGATCTGTAAAACATATACATAAAAAAAGTATTTACTTCGGACGTAGAATAGAATGTATAGGACAAGTAGCATTTCTTTCTTTTCTGTTCTTTTAATTATACTTTGTGCACTTATGCTTGTGGTTACATCTTTATACTTTAAAGCTAAGAAGTTCGTCTTTCAGTCCAAGTGATGAGGATAAAATTAACATTTTACGCAATATTTTATTTTTGTGAGACATTTTAAATATTTATTTACTTAGAAATGTATTGCGATTTACTTTCCTTTAAATAAGAGCATGATTAAATGCAATAAAGAATTTACGTAAAGGTAAAACAAGTGTGTACATACATACGGACGAAGTACTTTTAATACAAAATAATGAATTCAATTTAAAAATGTTTTTACAATATTTTCGCATTTCGATTGACATTCTCTAAAAATAGCAAAAATATTTAACAAGTCTTTTGTTTTAATTAAAAATAATATTAATAATAATTGTTGACGCTTTTAAGTCTTTTAGATACAATAAATACCAACTGCTTTTAACTGTTTCTCCATATATTCTACTATGAAAATAGTGCAGACAAAGTATGCATTAGCGAATATCGACAATTTGCAAATGTGAAAGCATCTTCAGTATCTAAGTGACACTACAAACTACATGTACTATACAAAGGGTGGGCAAATTTGAGGTTAGGAAATAAATTGGCTTAAAACCCCACTTTTTTGTGATAAATTTAGTTTTATTGATACCAGTGGAATGTAGAAGTATGGGAATTAATAATGGAATATTATGTCGGGCAAATGTCCATTTTTAGCACGTCGGCAGACGTTCACTCTTTCCGAAAAATTTTTAGCAACATTTTGCAGCACAGCTTAGCTTATCTCGCCAATGCAACGCCGAATTTCATCTCTTAGAATGTCAGTTGTTTGTTCACGGAAGCCCTAGAAATGGAAATATCCCTAGAGGAAATAATCCAGCGGCGTTAAATCACAAGAACGACGCGGGCAATTGACATCGGCCAATCGATAAATTTTTTTTTTAAATATTTTTGTTAATACAAATTATCATTTCCTGATGATGCTACTTATTTGGTAGCGAAATATTGAAAAATAAATAATTGTTAAAAACTTTTCATAAAAAAGACCATCGTTCAAAAATAAATATAATTAAAAAATTTTAATAAAGGTCAAAATAAATATAAAAGTGAGACTAATATAAAACTAATAATTAATAATCTGCGATCTTATCCGACATATAGTATTTGGAAAAATACCATTAATCTATTTATCGAATAGCAAAAAAAACAATTTTTATATTTCTACTATAGACATTTTCCTAGAATTATATGAATCACGAAATGCACTGTCACATGTTTAATCGCACATAATTTTGAGTCGTTGTTCATTCTACACATTGGGCTATTGTTTACATTTTTTTTTTTGGAGATTTTGTAGTATTTTTTGGATGTTTCTTTACTGTGATAGTTCACCCAGCAATTTTGGGCAACTCTCCATTCTTCCTTTTGGCCGATTATTCGTTCAGCTAGAAATGGAACCTGAATAAAATATAGCAACTGAGTAACGGAGTTGTAATTTTAATAATTACAATTTGGCGAAAACTTTTTACTTAGGTGGAGTGAGGTTCAAAATGTAAACAAATACTATTGAAATCTGTTAAAAAGAAGCTTCCTAAATCCATGAGAAGTGTCTAATTAATCCTAGGAAACTAAATCGCGGCTGTTAGGCTCAACGAATGATATTTTGGCGAATTTAGCATTGCTCGAATGCAAGTTACAACACCAGCTTTCAAACCAATGCAGTAATTTATTGTGTGAACTTGTGAGCGAACTTTAATTACACAAAATCGTTTTGCTACGCAGATATACTACTTTGTGTTGCCTGAGAGGCAAGGTTTAGTGTCAAAGGTATATTTCTGACTGCACGTTCATACTAGAATTTTAATTATTTTGTGCAAGATGATCTCCAAATTGCTATCAATGTGATATAGGTAAAAAAGGCTGAACTAATGTTTATGAAATGTTACAACTTTTTCATATTAATTAAACTTTGTTCAAATGGCTGTAGAAAAAATGTGAATTTAAGTTTCTTATTTTAAAGTTTAATTATATTTTTTTAAGTGATTTCTTAGAAAACAAAATTGAAGTGCTGTTTTCAGTTTATGTTTCAATAAATATTTATTTCATAATTAAATAATATAAAAATAGAAATATAAAAAAATATATGTAAATCAACAGGAAATATTATTTTTGAAAAAGTAGCGACGTCTAGTTTAAACCGTAAAAAAAGGTTTAGTTTTCTAGGATTACACAAACTTGAAACTTTTTTTTTCATATACTATATTTGGATTATAGTGTTAAAAATTTTCAAATAATAATGTCTTTATTTCATACAACAGACAAAGCTAAGACCAGACCGACAATCAAATATCATTTCGTCGACATAAGTTATTTAGTTACACCAACAGTTGCAGAAATGAATAACTTTAAGGCCACATCCTCTTCCTACGAACCACAGCATGGTGTATGATATTAAAACGTTTCGGAAATGGATGCTGTTAAAAAATTTTTCTCCATAAAAATAAAATGTGTTTGCGAAATGTTAAAAACAAAATTGAGTTGGCTAAGTAAAGTTCATTAGTTGCCTTAAAATAACTTTTGATTTTATTTACAGTTCCAGCACGCATTTGTTTGTCGGCTTAATTTGCAAAAAAAAATAAAAAAGACCAGAGGGAGAAGCAGAAATATACAAAATAGCATTAGAGACGCATTTAAATTAAATTTATATGTTTGCTTTCTTTATTCTGTTGAAAACAAAACGAAGTAAAGAAATAAAAACAAAAAGAGTAGAACTAAATAACTAAATTATATTCAAAAAAAAAACTTGCGAAAGTTTGGTTGGAAATAAGGCGTATGTTCTGGCCACAAAATTTCTTCATCTTCCACACCCATTTTAACGCCCTTCTTATATGAGTATACGAAATAGCTTTCACTACTACATATTATATAAAACTACTAAAGCACTCTTGCATTAAGATACCGAAAAAAAATAATAATTATATAAATACCAATCTCTGTACATATATAATGGGGAGAAAAAACTTTTAATAGGGAAGTAGAATGACAAACCACATTTCCAACAAACTACATTCAAATTCCACTCGAAAATTAAGATGCAAAAGATAGTAGCGAAAGTAAAATGAAATAGACAGGGTAAATCAGCAAAAAGTGTAAGTAGACCGTTATATGCTGACGAAATTTGGGATGCCAGCGACGAAGCTGATTTTCACACTGATGTCTTTATTAATCACTATAAATAACTCATTTGGGTTTCAGCGCATCCTAAATACCTTATCGAAAAAGAACCAAAAAAAAATTACAAATTCTTCGTCATTCGTCGATATGGAACTTTTTCAAATCCGATTTCTGCTCTATATCTCTCACTATCAAACAGAAAGTTGCCTGCAACAGTTGCGGCTTTCATTGGAAGGCGTAAATATGGTCAATGTCTACAAAAGAACACATTTCCAACCACACGAGCAATGAGTTTGGCAATTATTGCCGTGGCAACTGCCTAATTTTATTGCCAACACAATTTGACCCAGGCTATCAAATTCAATTGAAATTGTATTTTTTCCACAAAAACCCAAACATTTTTAACAAAGTTGAATTTAAAAAAAAATTTTTAGATAAAAATTCAATTTATTAAATAAGAATAGAGTTAAATTACTCAAGTTTAATAGTATTTTATGTATATTTTAAGATATGTATGTATGTGTTCACCACCTCAAAATACATTGTTGATCACTGGCAATTTGACGTCGTTATTGCCTGTACTAAACCATAAGAAATCGCTCGTCTGGTTGCATCTATTTTCAATTTCCATATTGGGGTCGACCGCTGCGTATGAGCAACAATACCAAAATTTTAGTCTGATTTGATTAAGATTTGTTGTTCGCCGCAACCATGGGCGAATGAGTGATATTAAAAAGCAAGTAATTAGTAGTAGGTACTAAATTAGAAGTGTAAAATCTATAGCATACATTTGTGCTGTTCTACTACTTTCAGTGCATAGAAAAAAGCATAAATAATTTAAACATCAGTATTTTTAAAACCTGATAGTTTTAAAACTACATTTAAGAAGTCATCAATTTCATTATTTTTAGTGAAAAAAATAACTTTTCGTAATTTGATCAAAGCTAAACATGTTGAAAGTTGTGAAAAATTTTGAGCTTCATATATGGACCCATAATCTACTTGGCGTCATCTATACGATGCAACGCCGTTTTGTACCTTTTTTGGAAAATTCGTATTCCAGTTGTCAATATAGCCATTTCTCCATGACTGTCAAGATATGTTTGGTATTCTGTAAGAAAATGTGACGTTCATGTAGTCTTTAATTTTGTCGTCGGTATTTTTGGTACTGTGTTCTGTAGCGCTGAAAGACAAAACTTGCAAAAAATATTTAATACAAAGAAAAATTTTAACATAAGAAAAAAATTAATTCGAAATGGAAAAAATTAAAATACAATCTTTTTACAACTTTGGGGGACCTTAAAATTCAATGTTATAATAAAAATTATAGAAAATATAGCACAGTGGAGAGCTACTGCAAGTGCTGTATTTAAAGAGATTATACTAAAGCTCCAGAAAAAATTAACTCTTAAGGGACGGTTCAAGAAATGCCAAACACAGACTGTGAGCTTTTGCTACAAATAGAAGACAGTTCTGTAGCTTGCATATGGATTGTCTGTGTCACAAGATAATTCAAGTAGAAAGTTGAGGCTGGCGATCGTTGAAGTAGTCTGCACGTTGACTACAACACCAAAAATTTCCTGGTTTCAGACTCAACAAAACACCTCGCATTTTTCTGCTGTGCATTTGTGTGGCTTTGTGTCAGTTGTTGTCGGAAAATTTCAGAGGCGAAGGCGCAGTCACTGGTCACTGAACAGTAACGGCTGCACATGCACATCAAAACGTGCTCCTTCCTCGATATTGTGTAGCACCGGCGAAGTAAAATAATTACTAAAAATTGCTACTAAAAACGAAGCTTCAGAATTTAAGACGTCTCCTTGACAACAGAAACGCTACAAGACTGCTACAAAAGCAAATAACGTGCAAAAAGCAGTGTTGTAAGATAATGAAGCTTCACCTCCTATCATTTCTTATACAATCCCTTTCCTATAGTTCCAGCACAATGTAGTAGGGGTCATCTCCTGATTAAATTAACGAACAAGTAACAAAAACCGTTGACTTAAAAACATTCAGCAACACAACATTCAAAAGACATATTTCAATAAAAGACGGATTAATTCACGTCTTCATCAATATACATTTATTACATTAATTACATTATTTTACTGCATACGTTTGTAATAAAATACACAAAAAAAAAACATTGCATATGTTGTAGACCCTATTACTCCTGCCATTTTAAATAACTTTATTTAATGTGGTTTTTCAAACTCATGAAATTAGACCTAGAATGCGTTGTTGGCAATTTTTACGAAGGACACTCGCTTATTCATTCGCTATTCATTAAGTTCAGCATTGAATTAAGTATCATTTTGCTGGTGATTTTGCTGCTGTGACAGCTAAATTTTATACATTTTCAATTTCTTTTTTGCCTTCCCTTTCTTTATTTATATTCAAATATTTTCTGCATAAAATGCTAAAAGCGAATGAACATATTGAATTCATTCATCGAAGCAAATGTATTTTAATATTTGCTCAGAACTTCTTTATCTATCTGAAGCATTGAAGAAAATGTTATTTCTCTGATATAACTGAGCTGTGTCTTTCTATGAATCGGTCAGTCAATAAAAAATGGACTTTTCATATCGAGGCATGCCCGTAAGCATATGGTTTTTAAAAATAGAAAGGTATCGATCAGTTGCCTAGTCTTACAAAATTTCAGAGTTGTGAAATGTGCCTTTTAGATTTTATACACAGAGAGAAAAAAGACATTCTTTATTGGGCACAACAACACAAATTAAGTCTGGTGAACGTGCTGGCCAATTGAATTCTGAATTTCTTAAGATAATTCGGTCTTCAAAAATTTCATTTAAAAAACTAATTGTAGCCCGGCCGTGTGTGCTGTTGCTCCGTTCTGCTAGAACCACTTTTTGGCTGCCACAGGGCGTACAAAATTATTAATCATGCCGCCATTCACCGTCACTGCATTAACAACTTCATTCTCGAAAAAGTAGGGGCCTTTCTGATGTCACTCCACTCCATACCGTACAATTGAGCGAGTGCAATTAGTGCTGGTGAACAACTCTGGCGTTTGCAGTACCCTTTAAATCCCATATTTTGCTTATTTCCGTATTACATTAACATGAAGATGAGCTTCACCACGATAATTAATAATTGAAAAAACACAATAAAAAATAATAATAAACAAAAAAGTTATTAAATTTTTACACGCAGGCGTGACTTTTGGGCCAGCCGTACATATTTGTAAGAGAATGAAAATCTTCCATTTTTTTTTATCTGGGACCAGCACTTAGGAGATGACTCCTACACATGCGAGGCATTGTGCTGGAACTATAGGAAAGGTATAGTTATAGAAATGACAGGAGTTGAAGCTTAATTATTTAACAGCTCTGCTTTTACGCGTTCTCTGTTTATAGCTGTGTTGAAGCTTCGGTTTAGTAGCCATTTTTATTATTATTTTACTTCGCCGGTGCTACACTATACCGATGAAGGAGGGCATACTGCTGTGATTGTGGATTGCTATCAGCTGAAGCCGGTATTGCTCAGTGATCAGTGACTATGCCTTCGCCACTAAAACTTTCCGACAACAACTGACACACAAAGCCACACTAATGCACATCAGAAAAAATGCGAGATGTTTTTTTTTTATGATTTTAGTCTGAAACTGGGGTTGAACCCAGGTCTGTTTTCGATTTGTAGTCAACGTGCAGACTACTTCGACCATCGCCATGTTATTATTCTTAACTAATTTTATATATTTTTCATACATTTTCATATGTATGTAGGTACCCTGTAGTTGTAGTAGCTAGCGAATGTCTAACTATTTCTTTAAGTACCAGTCATTACCATTACCTACCAGCAATGCTCACGACTGACGATTTTAATATATGGATGGCATTGACAGTAGTCAATTGCCTCCATCTGCATAACGTTTTACATATGGTTTCACTAATCACATGTGATATGGGATTTCACTGACACTGCTTCTATAGCGAATATTTTTTTTTCACAAGTTTCTTTTTCAATATTAATAAATTTCTCAAATAATTGTTCTTTTTATTTTTTTATGCGACTTCTTTAATCTTTCTAGAAAAAAAAATACTTTTTTCACTAAAAATTACACGTTCACTGACCAATTGTAACTGACGCCAACAGAAAATCAAAATAACTACTTAAAATGATTTTTTTTCTTGTTGATTTTCTTTGGAATAACGGCATAGTTTTTTTCTACTCGAAAAAAAATTTGGGGTTGAAGGCATTAACACATCCATGAGTGGGACAGTCTAATCGCGAACTCTTGCATTACATGTGTCAGCTGTAGCAGGTAGTCGATTTTTCATTCAGGACAATGTCTAACGATTTTGAGTTAATTTCTAAAATTTCTAAAACTGCAGGGTATGAGAAGTTTTAATAAATAGACATTGAATTCAAATATGTAATTGCTTTCACTACTTTTGCTAGTGTCATCTTTTTGCGTCTCCAAAAGCTGGTCGCCTTATAATAAAAGACCTTGTGCATTCCTCAAATATGCATGTACTCGTATGTGTATTTTGCAACATGTATGCAACAGCAATTTCCTGAATGTTCAAAAAAAAAACAGAGGTTTAAAATCTCTACAATTAAAATACACATTTTATTTATTACTCAATTAAACAAAGTTCTTAACTGCGATTGTTTTTTACACAACAACAACAGCAAAAATAAGTAGAAGTACAAATGTTCGTACGAAAAACTGAAAGTGCAAAACTAATAAATAAATAAATAAATTTATACACATACACAATTAGTAAAGTACTTAGAAGTGAATGAAATAGTAAATTATTTATTTACTCAATGGGTATGAAATTATTATATTTTTTAACAGAAAGAAGACACAGTGACATGATGAAAGGAGTTACCATAGGGTTATTAAAATTGGCACAAAATTATTGGTCATTTTATATTTGCGGAATTTGGAAAAAGGCGGTGGGTACTTAAAGTGTGAACATACACACATTTCAAATTAATTCACCATTCAAAAAATAGTTTGCCTTGTCTATGTTGGTCACTTTAATTGAAGTGCAATCATGTCCACTATGTTTGGCGGGACATTAAAATGTTATTTTTTATAACAAATAATTATTTTTTTTAATTTCAGTACATACACTCGTTTTGTATTATTTTGTGAGCAGACATTAGTAAGAAATTAAAACTATAATTGTAACATTAATTTATTGAATTCATAAGATGCAATAAGAAGGGTATTTTCAAATGCTCTACTACTTGATTTATTGCTCGTATAAGACGAGTGTGTGCTTTTTTGCAATAGTAATTATTCGTATTGAGCCCTCATACGTTGGCATAGACGATGCAAGCCATGAGCAATGCCTTTAACATGTGCTGTGCTGGGTAAAATATGTTTATGGCTTTGGAAGCTTTAACCATATACAGCACAGCGTCTGTGACAAATAGCAAAATCAAGATTTTTTTTTAATTAACATTCAATATCTTTATTGATTTGTGAAAAAGTTGTGCTCTCATGTAGTGATTACACATTAACACGAAAATACTCTTTAAATATGAAAAAATTTCGAAGATATGATCTATAAATTAAAACATGCCACAAAAATGCTGTCAAGAGTGAAATATGCAAAAATATGTAACAACGAATCGATGACAAAATTAATAAATATTCCTGAAACGGATCTACTACCCGGCTTCATAGGTTGTATAAAAAAAACATGCATTGCATATTTATGGTGGCCATGGTCGTAATATGTTTAATAGTTTATTAATATAAATCAAAATAAATATTACCTCTATTTTTAATAGTAATAAAGTAACAAATCTGATATTTGTAATTATCACCCAATTTCGAAATTGTCCAGTGTTTAAAAAATTTTTGAGCATATCATTAAAGAAATAATGTAGTTATCAATTAAGAATGATGCATCTGTAATGAACAGCATTGATTTTTTTCCTGGTCGTTCTCCTGCTACAAATTGTGTAGCCTTTAATAACTTTTTTATTTCAGTGTTTGAAAGATAAATCAAGTGGATGCTATATTTATGGATCCCTGCAAGGCATTTGATAAGGTAGCACACGATATAATGTTGCATAAACTTAATAATATAGGCTTTCAGGGTAAGTTTCTCCAATGGCTGGAATCTTATACGAGTATACTTCTGGTGTGCGCAGCTTTACCATATATTTTTTAAGAAAAACTTTTAATTTAAAAAAAAATAATAATTTTTTAACAAAAAAACTTTTTTCCACAAAAGTACAAAAATATACGAGTATATTTTGAATTAATTTTTATTCAATATAAGATAAACAAAAAAGTTGAACAACAACAACAACCTTATTCTTTCCACGACTTTGAGCAGATCCCGATGTGTCTGAGGCATATTCTAAGCTTTTTTCTCCACTTTTATTGCTGCTGCTTAAAACTAATAACACCAAACGAATTATTTAATAGTAAAAATATTCCATTATCTTTACAGTTTTTCTTTAAATAATTTTCCATGCTTTTTTTGAAAAGAAAAACTTTTTAGAAAAAGAAACTCAGGCATAAGAAACTATAAAATTATTACATGACAACATGAAATAATATTTTCGTCATATATCTGTAAATGAAAAATTAATAAAGAAAATTTGAAAATTTGCACGAATTTCAAAAAAAAAATATTTTTGAAGCTAAAAACTTGAAATTTTTTTGGCATTTCAAATACCTTGAAAAATAAGGGAAAACTTCAGTAATAGTAACGCTGTGTGTATGACGGGATAGCATATTAGGTCCGTTGTTGTCTTGATTTTTTATTAACGATATCGCAATGTCATTTCGGCCACAATAATTTATTTATTTATTTATGCGTTAAATGCTTTGAATAATATGAATGTGAATGTGGTTGGAATAAATCTTTCCTTATCTGTAGACAATTTTAGAATGTTCTTAGAAAATAAGAACTTATTAATATATATTCTAAGGATATTGTAGTCCATTGGCGTAAATAAATAAATAAAAAAAAAATATTTTATATATTGTTCAAAAGTGCCTTAATACGAACGTCATTTTTACATAAATAATTAATTAAAATGGTCTAACTATGGAAAACATACAGGCAGTTAATATTACATGTGATAAGAACAAACTATATATTCAATTTCAAGCTCAAACGTTCGTCTTTTTGGTTATTTTTTCATATACTTCGATATTTCGTTAACAATCGGTTATCATCTTCAGGAAATTTTTATAATTTTTTTAATTTATATATTTTTAATATTAATTCTTCTTTTGACCTTCTATTTTTACTGTATGTAATAATATTACTTAGCAATGTAGGTCTTTTTTATAAAAAAGTTTTTTTAAATTATTTATTTTTTCGATATTTCGTTAACCATCGGTTAACATCTTCAGGAAATTTTTTTATTTTTTAATTTATTATTTATATATATTATTAATAATAAAAAAATACACGTGATAATTGCTAAAAAACAAACTAAATCAAAGACAGAAATTGTAAGTCACACTGGCAAACATTAGCAGAACAGCCAAAAATCTAGTACCCAAAGAAATGGACTTAAGTGATGCACAGTTGCATAGAACAAATTTTTACAAACAATAGGGTTCCTCCTCATCTAATAAAAACGATTATCGAATCCTACCAACACCCATAAAACCCCATAAAGAAATGGCATTGAAAATAAACAGTTCTTCAGCGTTAAGGGTGCCTCCGTAGTCTAGTGCATGAGCATTAGTCTTATCAATATGGAGGTGCGGGTACGATTCCCGCATAGACCCTTACAGACAAGCTGTAAGAGCTTCGTATAGTTTGTATTGTAAAAAAAAGTATAACAACAATTATTATTGATATGAAGAAAAAAAAATATTATTATTATTATTATAGTTTATTTAAAGTATTTTTCTGAAGGTTTAATAAAAGTTTCGTTAGTTACGTTATCAGTACTGCAAAAATTTTTAACACAAGAAATTTGGACAAAAAAAATATAATTGAATACGGGAAATTGAAAATGATAATTATTTTTCTGTGTAGACATCAGTATGTGTCAGTATGCAATTTTGGAACAGGACATAAGAACAATAGACGCTTTTATCAAATGATAAAGTACAAACAAGATAAACACTAACAACACTATAGTAGCTTTTAAATCAAATTACACATTTTTCTAGAATATTTACAAACACAAAAACACCAATAGACAAACTACAACAAAATATCATTACGATGATCAAAATAGTTGTGATCTGGTATATCGTGCATTAGTACCACAAAAAGAAATTTAGAAACAAGAATAAAAAAACACACAAAACAAACATAAACAAAAATATGGAAACATGTAACACTGAACAAAAATACACCTGACTTTGACAACATTAAAATTCCGAACAAGTGGGATACAAATGGAAAAAACGACACACAACTGAAATCTTAAAAATACAATAGAAAATAGAAAAAACAAAATGATAAGAAAATACAATATAATATTAAAAAACAACTGCAGCAATAACCTTTAGGCTTATACTGGTACATATGTATATATATATATATATTTGCAAAGAAAAATTATAATATAATTAATACAATCAATAAGTACAACAATTCAACTCTTCTTTTGAACAGACCTCGTAAATGTATATACGCTATTTATAACAACAATGAACATAACAAATTCGAATTGGCCAAAAATAGACTAAAGGAACAAAATGCTGTTTTCGAAGACTGCTACACTGCTTCATCTTCAGCATTCTTAGTATTTGACATCAGTAGATGTAAATTATTAGCTTCATATATTTATTATTTGTTATCAATAGAATACGAGAATCGTTTCCCCGTTATTTTTCCTATAATAATGATCTAATTTTTCCATCGGTAACTTTTTTTTTTTTTATCTAGGACCAGCACTCAGGGATAACTCCTACACATGCGAAGCATTGTGCTGGGAACTATAGGAAAGGGATAGTAGGAGAAACGACAGGAGGTGAAGCTTAATTAATTATTTTGCAACTCTGCTTTCGCACGTTCTATTGTTTTTATACTCGTAGCAGTGCTGAAGCTTCGGTTTAGTAGCTATTTTTATTATTATTTTACTTCGCCGGTGCTACACAATACCGACGAAGGAGGGCGTTTTGATGTGATTGTGGATTGCTATCAGCTGAAGCCGGTATTGTTCAGTGACCAGTGACTATGCCTTCGCCACTGAAAACTTCCGACAACAACTCACACACAAAGCCACACTAATGCACATAAGAAAAATGCGAGATGTTTATTTTTATTTTAAAAAAAATTTTTTTTTTTTTTGTCTGAAACTGGGGTTGAACCCAGGTCTGTTTTTTGGTTGTGTAGTCAACGTACAGACTACCATCCATCGTGCCATCGCCACTCTCAACATGTTCTTGGTGTTTCTTGGTTTTGATTTCACTGTACGCCGCTAAGCGCATCACCGGAGAACGGCTGGATCAATTCTGCAATAAACCTATGATTATTTTCAGAGATATGGTATAAAATTCTATACATAGTCCAACATAAAAGAACACACTTAAAAACAAATCTAGGGAAAGGAAAATTTAACCAGGAGGTACGTCGAATGTATTCCTCGACGACATATTTTAGTGATATTTTAAACCATATTTAGCCATTTTATAGCATAGTTTGTGCAAAGCAAACTTATACGTCTTCCAGCAAACATTTCAAATTGATGATGAAATGGCAAAAAATATTTCTTGACTAATAATGAATTTGAGAACTGGCTGTGCCTTTTATGTGATGAAATATTTAAACAAAAATTTTATAAATAGAGAATATGTTTCTTTTTGTCTAGATGAAAGAAATGATCGTTGCCAGCTCGTAATATGTAATCGGTTAATAAATCGCGATTACGATAATTTTGAATCAGTCTTTTTAGTCAATATTTGTTTAATTAGAAAGCAAAAAAATATTACATAAAGAACTATAACGTTAGAAAAGCTTGACTTTCTGCTTACTGTGTAGCTATTTCATCAATACAATCATTTCAATTTAAAAAAAAAAAATATGTTTCAACGGGCCACCCTTTATTTATAGTCTATTCAAGGTTGTGCACATTATATTTCTTTTTTCCTTTGCCGTTTTACTGTTTGTAATCTCTGTGTGAATAGCAGAAACTGATGGCATTTTTATAAGCCTATTTCCATTGAATTGGATATCAAAATGTTTCCAGATGAAAGAACTTTTCAACTTTCAATGTTTCAAATTAATGGTTTTCTTATGTTATGGAAACAACTGAAACGCGTTACTTCTGCTTTTCACAATTTCTTACTTAATTTTGGCAACAACTTGACCAACGTTCTTACACAAAAGCAAAAGGAAAAACTAATAGAAAAAACTTTAGCAGGGGAAAAAAACAGGATATAAATTTAAATCATATAATACCGATGCTTTGAAGCATGACAAATTTTATATTTTTTTTTTCTATAATTTTTTTTATGTTACATCTTTTTCAAAATTGTCTTTTTATTAGTTTTCGTTATGACTGGCATGTTTTTACAGTTTCTGTGCGGGCTAAAGAAAAGAAATTGTTTGTTTTAGCAAACTTTTCTGCTCATTGTAGAGCATGGTATTCAAACTACAATTGCATTTCTTTGAATTCTTTTTTGTTTTTATTAAATAATATGCACAATTTCATAATAAGCTGCAGCCGCTGCTTAAGGAAAATAATCGTGTTTTATCTCATAACCATCGTCATCATCATCATCATCATCATCATCATCATCATCACAATTATCATTGATGCAAACCTCTTTCATCCGTGTAAACAAACCTCCAGCCATCAGTCAGCTTTTTCTGGTTCATCTGCGTTTTCTATGAATGTCTGCATTACAAACAAATCAAATTGAAAGAAAACATTCAAGACCAAAAACGTCGTCGTAATATTTTTTCTTCTACGTATCCCATCTACATGTTTGTATTAAATGTTCTTTGCACTTGCAAAGATTCATGCTGCCCCGATGTACACTCGTATAAGTAGAATGCGTCTAGTTAGCTGGAAATGGATTTCATTGCTTTTTATGATTTTTTCATCTTAATTTATAAGAATAAATATACTCGTACAGAGATTTAAGGAGGCGTTATGAAGATCGAAGATTCAGTTCGATATTTAGCAGGATTTTGCAAGGAAAAAAAAATTAATTTTTAGCATCAGGTTTGCTAAAAGCGCAATACAGTTTCTCGCTGAAGTTGAAAGTCCAGCAGTCCTAACTAAGTATGAAGCTCTCTATCAAAACGAATAATAAATTCATTCATTATAATTTATAATATAAAAAATTTCCCAAGATCAATATGCTTTCTGTAGAGCACGTAAGACATGGAAAAAGATAAGAAAGAAGAAGCACTTTTTATGCTTATTTAAATATAATTCTTTGTATGTATTTGTGTCTATGTTTGTGTGAAGGAAGCACAAAAGTACAACGAAGACCACGAAGAACTGAGAAAAAAAAACCACTTTATAGTCAATTTTCCAATTGAATTATGTCAAGTTTTCCATTTCAATAAAAATTTACTTTTGTGCTAAATTTAATGTACATAATTGGGTTAAGTGCATTAGGTGAGAATGAATAAAAGGAAAATTTATAAAGTACTTAAGTAAGAAGATATATGAATTAAAATAAACATTCATTGCAATATTAAATGACAAGGATGACCGTTTATTGTTCTCTTTATGCTACAAATCTTGGATTTCTTGCGGGGATACTTGCCAATAAATAAATGTTAATAAGAGTTGCTCCTCTTCCTAACCATTAAGGAATTTTCTATTCAAAGGTTGTTTCTTGTTATTTTAAGTATCTGTGCTGCAGCAAATCTCAAGATCTTTTTGTCTATATATATAAAACAGGATCTTCAGGGAATCTTCAGAATATTCAGGCGGGTGACACTGTGAAGTCTGATTTTTGATTTTCAGTCTGCGGGCGGAGAGGCGTGTCAAAATCCAATTTTCATATTGCACTACCAATGACATATACATATATTTATTTTTCTTGCTTTTTTTTATTTTAAATAAATAAATCGTGTGGTAATACAACACTAATGTTTGCTTAGGGTCAGCAACGCGGACCGAGTCAGCTAGTTTTTTAAAAAAATTGACAATATTTCGCTACTTCTTCGTGTAGTGTCTTGAGGAAAAAGATTTCTGTCTATAATCAATTACAGTGAAATCTATTCTAACGGACACCACCTATTGCCGCACACCTCCCATAAGCGGACAAACTTTGTAGAACCGAGGTTTTCATCAGTTTTTCAGTACAAAATATATCCTCATAACCGGGCACTGTATTAACCGGACGCCGACAATAAATTTTAATAGTGCGCAAAAAGCGATCATTTACTTCAATAACGTCACAATTCAAAATATATAACTTTTCTGTGAATAATGCAGAATAATTATTCACATCAGCCTCTGTCTTGTGTAAAAAATTCATATAAAAAGCATTAAAGCTCACTTCGTGATGGAAGAATATATTTTGCATTTCCCCATTAAGGTGTATGGAATTTGAAAACTACGTTTTTTACAAAAATAGTTTTTTTTTTAATTATGACGTTGTTGAAATAAATGAGCGAAATATACTTATACAGGGTGGCACAAAAGGAGCTATATGGTTTAAATGGTTTATAACTTTTTTATTTATGCGATTATTATAATTTATTCTTTCTAAAAAATACAGTATATTATTGGGGAATTTTTTGCAATTAGCTTTGAAAAATGATATCCTGTAAGTGATGTGCATTTTCTGCTTCGCACATACGTGCTCTTTTTAGCATATTTTCCATAACTTTTCGCAGAATTTCGGGTGTAATAGCCATGATTTCATTTCGAATGTTTCATAATTAATTCCCCAAGTCTTCTTCACAAAATGCTGGAAAAAAAAACAAAGAAAAAATATAAATTAAAAAAGTTATAAAGAATTCAAACCATATAGCTCCTTTTGTGCCACCCTGTATTTTGTATTCATATAGCGCGAGTCAAAATGAATATGTGTATGAACATACGTTTTAAAATTTATAACCGTAGACACAAACCAGTGAGTTTAACAGAGCGCTGTTAACGCGTTAACATGACAATGTTAAACAATTAAATAACTATATTTTCTTCAAGATTTTAAAATTAACGTATTCAAGGGTGGAGTGGATTTCTGGAAGTGAATGCCCAATTGTTGCCAATTTTAACAATTTGATTTTTTTAGAAGATTTTGAAAACGCCATTTTTTAGTTCTGTTAAAAGACTTTTCTCCTTTTCTCGATGGGCGATTAAAATTTTATGGCGTGGACTTCTGGAAGTGTCTAAATGCATGCCCAATCGTTGGATATCTTAACAGATTGGTTTTTTAGAAATTATAAGAATATTTTGAAAAAAAACCCAATTTTTAATTCTATTAAAGTAGTTTTGTCCTTTTCGCCCTTCTCCTACCATGGTCGAGAGAAGAACAAAAGTCCTTTGGCCTTATCAGTCACATAGATTAATAATCGTAGTTAATTTTGAGTCAACATAAATGAATAAAACGAATAAATAAATGAAATAAGAAATATTTCTACCCATAATTTAAATTAATTTTCATCAGAAATTAATATTCTTAAAGCATCTTCAAACATAATTTTTAATTAAAAATGTCTATTTAAAAATTTCGTCATCCTTTTTCATCTTCATGCATATCGCAATAGAATCACAAGTATCGCACTCATACTTTTCGTAAGAACCCTTTTCTCTTACTTATGAAAACAGAAAAGTACAAAAAATACAAACAATAAATAATGAGTTTTTCGTTTCTTGCTGCTGTAGTTAAACACAATTTTAATTTTATTAATTTTTTATGCGTGTCCTGATTTACATGATATTTTGAAAAGCATTTATTTTTCGCTAGTTCCCGGCTGTTGTAAACTAAACAAAACCTCAAATTCTAATTAGAAACGTACATAGACAAATATAAGCAGGCACGAAGGAAGTAAAACGTAGAAACAGTACACGGACTAGCAAGCCAATGCGATAGAAGGCGAAGGACCAACAACAACAACAACAACAATGAACAGAAATGAAACCTTTTGAAAAATTGGTGACAAAAGGCTTTTAATTTATTTAAATAAGGATTACAAGTACATTCAAAGACTGATAACAAAAGGAACTCGAGCTAAATACTACTTCTCCAAATTATTCCAAGTGTAATTAATGGGCAGACAGGTGCAAAAGGAAACTGAAACTGAGAGATGCTTGATGTTATAAAACAAAAAGACAACACGTGAAATATTCCATTTACATTTTTAGCCATAGCATTAGCAGGAAATCTTTATGTCTAAGAGTATCTAATTGAGTGAAGTTAAAGTTGTGGAATAGAATTTTTTATATTTCGGATTAAATTATGTTAATTGTTTTACACTCATTTATAAATGGGAAACTAATTAGAGATTTATAATTAAATCTCAAATTTAAATTCTACAATGGAATTCATCAAATCCTTTTCCTAAAGCAGATAATTCAAGATCCCAGCTAAACAAAAGCATAAGAGCGTAGCGTTATGTAAAGGGTGCTTCAATTGCTGGTATCTTCTTAAAAATTAAATAAAATTATCTAAAACTTAATGAACATTTGCTCAAGTGTTCAAGTTTATAGTTAATTAATCACAATAATGGGAAAAATACTTTCAATAGGAATAAAGGAAAAAATTACAATTAATCTCCAACACCAGCTTGAGTAGAACACGTATATAAAAGTTGATTTTTTTAAGAGTTTTCGGATTTGATTTAAAAAGAAACATATAAAATTTAGAGGCAAAATTGAAGCAAAACCTTAAAATGTGGATGAATACCAAACAAGAAATATATACATATATTAAATATAAAAAAAAAACTGATTTCTAAAGTAAAATTAAATTGATAAATAGAAAAAAATTATTATGAATACGGCAGTTTGTTATTTGTTACAGTCAATGGAAACTAAATTGTGTGTGATATATTTTCTACTTTTGTTTAAATATAGAAAATACTTATTTCTCTTTTTGTGAAAGTGGTGCACTTATCCAACAGAGAATAACAGTCTAGCCATACTTATGACACGCGCTGTTCATTTATTAGTTAATTCGTGATGGAATGACAAGCCTTACTAAGCATTTTTCCCATTGCCACATATTCTGAATTTTTTTTCTACACTGAGAAACCAAAATCAACATCTTAATATATTACTACGTCCAAAAAAAGTGTATTTTTATGTGAATTTACGTCATAACTTAAAAATCAGCCACACTTTTAGTTGATCACAAATTTATGTTAGAAAATTTCAGAATTAATGGTGGCAGAGAAATCTTATTTCCAATTTTTCTTATATAAAATATCATGCTTAATTTCAATCTGCCATCTGCTTAATATTCATTAAAGACCAAGCCCGTGCACAATTATTTCAATCTTAGTTCCTTTCGACCGCTGATAGCAAAATGCTATCACATGTTTGTCAAACACTTGCACTTATAAATACCTACACAAGTACAGAGAAATTAACGTTAAGCATGTACTATGTATGGCGTTTGAAGAAGAAGATTTCTTTCATAAAAATAATTGTTTGCTTCCTCCATCTTTTTGATGTTCTTCATTTACTGTTTCCTTACACAATATATATATGTATCTGTGTATGTGGGTACATTTTTTATGTTTGCATGCAGCTAAGGACATCAAGAGCATTAACTTTAAGTACAATACAATAAATGAGTCTCTAGTGTTCAAAAGATCTCAAAATATATATAAAAAATAATTGAAGTGTATGAGTGAATTGCTTCTTACAATTTACACGTCTTAGGCGACTTTCATTTAGTCGCCATTTATATGAGGGCAGCTTTGCCAGGACAATAAGTAGAACAACAAGTTGCACTCGTATGTATATCTGCAAGTAAATAGGCAATGATTTTTTTTAATTTTTAAGTCGCACGCTTGTACTGTTGAAATCTATTTTATTTATTTTGTAGAAATTTTAAGTAAAAAATTTAATTTTAACAACATTTCATACACTTCCCGCGTATACCTCGCATGAACCTTAACATGCCCCGAAATAGAAGGAAAATATTCTTCATGCAAGAAAGTCTCTGTCGTCTTTGAATAAAAAAAAATTTAACATCTAATAAATAGACAACCAGTCAAGTTTCCCTTCTTAACACATACCCAAATAGTATTTCATACATTCTCTGCAGTCTCTGCAGTTAATTTTCGTTTCTTATTATTGTTTGCTTAATTTCTTTTTTATGAAATCAAGCATAAAAGAAAATTGAAAAAATTAGGAATTCATACAAGGCAGATGATTCAAAGAATGTCGACAGCATTTATGTCGTCATCAACCATTAAAGATTGGTTCATTAAATGGGCTTTATTTTGTTTGCCATCTTATGATCAATAAAATTGAATTAGAAAAAGAGGTTTTTTTTAATTATTTGTTTAAGTAAAGAAAGACATTAACAGTCAACAGCAAAAAATCAACACAATTTGCCAATTATGTATGAATTAGTTGTTAATGTCGTTATAAAAACATTCCAGATCATGTGTACTTAGCTGTGATAGAAATTAAATAAATTTAAATGCCACAGTTACACTGCACTATGGGTAGTTTAATCACTGTTTTTGCCCTAAATAAATAACAGATAGACTGGAAAGCTTTTCGAATTGCAAAAGATTTTTTTGGATTAAGAAACGATTTAACAAAAGATTTGAATGTATCAAAAACAAGTAAATTATTAATAGTTTTCCAAGTCTAACCAACCTTGGATTAGAAATTTTTTATTTGCTTTTAAACTTGGAATTTCAAAAAAGCAGTTATATACACATACGCAGCAAAAAATTAAACATTACCATAAAAATAAATTGACATGTAATGACTTACTTTTGTGATTGCCAAATATAGTTACTCGCTTACAAAATACGTTACACAAAATTATAAAAATCAGAAGTGTTAATTGAACTGGTTCTGTCTGAAAACATTTTCAAAATTGCATTCTTAATTATTTTAAACCTGCGTAAAAAAAATAAGCTTTTCACACAATGAAATGGTAATGCCCCTGTTCTGTAAACCGAGTCGATTTAAAAACGAGTGATTTCTCAACATCTAAAGGTATGTACGCACGATTGTCATTTACTACAATATTGACAGAAAAATTGTTACAAAATGAGCAACAATCGTGTGAACACACAATTTTTGTGTGGCAACATCAATGCACAAAGTGCATTGTATGCCAATAATATTGTCACAATTCTGACAAACGTGAGAACACATTTCATTTCCATCGACACACAATTTACAGTCATTTGTTATTGTCGCATGTGCTTCTTTTAATGCACCGTACAATAACACCATTGGCAGATAAATATTTCTGTTGGCAATGCTGCCCATAAAAATTTAGATACAATGTTAAAAGTCGGATCTGGCAACGTTTGCCATACAATAATCTGACAACCGTGTGAACAGACAATTATTATTGGCGGAAGAATTTATTGTCGCAGAACTGGGTGCCAATGAAATTGTATGGATTTCTTTCAATAGTGTGAACAGACAAATTACCAGATGGTAACAATTTTTCATTGTGAGTGCATTGCCACAATATTGCCGTATCCTACAATATTGTACAGCGTCTTCACTGACGCTAAGATCGACAGTGTCTTCTAAAGTGAATATAACTTTCAATACCATGTAGTCTGCATTTTAACTTTGAATATGCATCGTCCTTGTAAAGCGGATAAATATCGCAATTTCTCAATTTATGTTCACGTCTTATGTTCCTCTTGTGCGGTGAATCTAATTCTGTGGAATAATCAAATTGGAATTTTCGTCAGGATCTGTGATATTTTTTCTTCAATTTAGATGTTCACGTTGGCCTGGCTATTTCATTGCTATGCGAACACACAGCTCCGTTTCGTGCTGTACTGATTTTGATGGTTTGGTAAGAAATTAAGAAATAGTGCCGTTTGTTCTTGGTCATAAATTTGCCACACAGATACCAAAATGTAGTTGGCTTATTTTTACACAACATTTTTCAACAGTTTTTCGCAAATTTTTTTATTTTTGTATCTCAAATAAACACTTGTCTCCTCGGAATTCCCTTGTTGACTAATGCTGATTGTGCAAAGTAAACCTTTTATATACCTTTTTTAGATGCCCTTTTTCGTTTACTTTATTTTTTTAATAAAGAGGGATATATAATATGCATGCACGCAGGTAGACACAACAAAGAATACCACCGTTTTCGGCTCTACGCAAATTTTGGATAAAAAATGTCCGAAGTAGGTACTTTCAAATAATCGGAAATAAAACACGTATTTATCCATGGATTTTCATGAAATAAAGTTTATTTTATTTTTATTACACTTAACTTTAAGATTAGGTAATAAAACTGGTAACTTTTTTTGTGGTTTTGATTTTTTATGAATTTTTTGAATTCAAAAATTTGGTAATTTTATCAAAAAAAAAATTTTTTTTTTACTTTTTCATCAATAACTACAAAACTAATGACTAAATACAAAAATAATAGTAATAGTAATGGCGTAATTTAAAATTTTTTGACGTATTGCATAACAATATTTAATAAGTTTTTCCAAAGTTGCGACCAGATGTAGGGAGCAGCCTCTTCAAAAAACCCCAATTTGAAATAATGATGATTTTTGTAGTTAGGTGACCACAGCGGATTAAACAAGGTAGTAGTTATCAAAGAAAAAAATTTATTTTCTAATTTGTTGCATAGTGTAATCAATGTATACAAAAACCTTATAAAAAATTCAAGGTTTTCCAAAAATTATATTCTCGTGAAGACCATAATGCATTTTCAGGATGTTACTTCAGTTTCCCAAAATAGTTCTGATCTTTAAATCTTAAAAAAAAAATAAAAGTTGAAAATAACTTAAATTTGAATAAGAAATTGAATATAACTTTTTTTGACAATTCATGTTGACTCCCAGCCTTAAATATCTGCTCGTATATTTCTAATAATCTAATACGTTCTATGAATCCTATTAAGTGGCTGTCAACCTTTAATATTCACACTCTTGAAACAGAAAAAAAACAGAAAAATTTTATTCAAAAACAAACCCGATTATGTCGCGGTTTAAATGAAATAACATTTACAAGTATCTTGTCTCACAGTTAATTTGGTTTATTTACGCCGCATATTAGGGAAATTAAGCGCAATTGCTTGGTTTAAATTTCATGAAAATAACAACTTTTGATAAGATTACTTGTTGTGCAAAGTATTGTTTTAAATAAAATGCATACTGACTACTCACACTTACACAGAGAAAAATATTTTTAAGAAATTTTAAAAAATATTAAACAGTTTTACTGAGTTTAGTTGCGCTGGTAACATACACGGAAAAAAATAAAATTAAATTTTAATTAAAAATTTTGTAATATCAATAAAAAAAATTAATTAGATTTTCCCTTGTACGGAAATTAATAGTGCCAATTAAATTATTACAGTTGACTTAATGCAATTAATTTTGAATTAGAAAGTAGTAACTAAAAGTCAGTAACTAAAAACTAAAATTATGAAAATAATAAACTATTTATGTCACTTCATTATAATTTATCAAATGCTATAAATATACGTGTGCGTGTGTGTGATCGGTACAAATTTTTGAATTAATTGAATTAATAACTCGTACATTTTTGATTGGGAAAATTCGCGGATAGTATCGTTGGAAAGGGCGTTTTCTGAGCTTTCCAACGGTGTATCATAGTCCCGGATCGGAATAAGGAATTAGGAGCAGTTAAATTTTTTGAAAATTCTGTAAATAAATAGTGTTGTGTTAAAACATACAAACTGGACATTTCTAAACACACATAAAGAAAAAAGAAAACAGAAAACATAAAGTGAAGTTTTTACTAAACACAAATAAATATTAAAATATAAAAACATAACAAATATAAAATAGAACTATCACAAACAATACATATAAAAATAAATTTAAACAAACCAACAAATACTACTCAAACATAAACAACAACAACAACAGTACGTGGCATTACTGTACAGTGCATTGTTTTCTATATGAGTGCAAGCGATTGCTCGAACAAAGCAAATGTGAAAAAACAAAACGGCAGACATGCATACATAATTGTCAACTCTGAAAGCAAGAGTAGTGAGAATATTTACGATCCTAAATGCAATAGAGATTATTTAACCCTGAAACCGACCACTGGTCCAATTTTTGCTGAAAAAAGTGCAAGTGATTCAAATTTGAATAAGTGTACAGAAGATAAAATAATTGTATCGCGCCCATTTTCTCCCATAAATAAAAGTACGGATCTTCCGTCGTGTTCAAATTTTTCAAGCCATAAAATACCTACTGGAATGGACCGCTACATCACGATCACTAAGCGTAAATCCAGTCCTAGGGCCGCCAATACTGAACCCGACCCTAAAATGCCACGAACCAATGAGGGTCAAAATAGGTTTGCCATTCTTGGCAAAATGGCCAATAACAATACGGAAAAGCCAGAGCAAAGAGCAATAAAACCGCCACCAATATATTTGCGAGAAGTGTGTACTAATTCTTTGGTGAGTAAATTGTCAAAGTTGATAGGTAAAGATCACTTTTACGTGGTCTCTATTCGCAAAGGTAACGTGCTGGAGACAAAGATTCAGGCCGACAGCGAGAAAGGCTACAGGGACATAGTGAACAATTTTGATGCGGAAAAAAAAGGTTACTACACTTACCAATTGAAGAGTGCAAAGGGCTTAGTGGTGGTCATTAAAGGTATTGACAATTCTGTGCCGACTGAGGATATTAAAGATGCCCTGAAGAATGCGGGGTTCGATGCTAAATCAATTTTCAATATAATTAACCGAGAGAAAATTCCTCAGCCAATGTTTAAAGTTGAAGTTGCTTTCGACTCAACTAAATTGAAAAAAAATGAAACTCACCCCATTTACAATTTAAAATTCTTATTGAACCGAAGAATTGTCGTAGAGGAACCAATTAAGCGTAAGGGTCCGCCTCAGTGCCAAAATTGTCAGGAGTTTGGACATACAAAATCTTTTTGTAAATTACCATCCGTATGTGTGAGATGTGGAGACATTCACAAATCTTTGGAATGCCCACACCCGAAATATGACACGAATGTGAGAAAGTGCGGTAATTGTGGTGAAAAACACACCGCCAATTATCGTGGTTGCAAAGTGTTTTTGCAACTAAAAAATTCAAACAAGGCAAGAAGATCAGTGCCAGTACCACTCGAGTATAAGGAAACTAATTTTCCTAATTTGCCAACAACTTCTGCCCGCGCAACTCAAAGAGCTCAGGGTACAAAGGTGCAACACGTTAGTTTCGCTGAAACGTTGAAGAAAGGTAATACATCGCAAGAAAGTCATCGAGTTAACTCGTATGCAAACGTTTTGAAGGAAGGTGAGCACAAACCACTGCCCGACACTCAAAGTGCCATCGAGAAATTGATAGACACTATGAACAGTTTTATGTCCAACATGCAGGGTATGTTCCAGCAAATGCTGCAAAACCAGAGCATGCTGATGCAAATTTTGTTGAACAAAAAATAATGGATACGCTGAAAATTTGTTTTTGGAATGCTAATGGCCTGAGCCAGCACAAGTATGAAGTGCAACAGTTCCTACAATCACAACAAGTTGATGTACTTCTCGTATCCGAAACACATTTTACTCAAAAGAACTGTTTCAAAATAAAAAATTATTATAATTATGACACAAAGCATCCAAGTGGCAGAGCTTGTGGAGGGACAGCAATACTGGTTCACAGAGATGTTGCCCATTTTCCCCTACCAGAATTTTCGACGGATCACATACAAGCCACCACCATAAGGTTACCACGTTGTGGTACATCGATTTCTGCCGTTTATTGTCCACCCAGACACTCCATTACTACGGATAAATTTTGGAACTTTTTTCAAACGTTAGGAACAAAGTTTATTGCAGCGGGTGATTTTAATGCAAAACACACCTTTTGGGGTTCTAGACTTATTTCACCAAGAGGAAGGCAACTTTTTGATGCGATATCCCTTCACAATTTGGACGCAATATCTGCAGGTCAACCCACATACTGGCCTACAGACATTAATAAAATTCCAGATGTGATCGACTTTGCGGTCACTCGCAGCATAAGAAGAGAACTATTTCATTTGGTTCCGTCTTTGGATCTTTCGTCGGATCATTCACCTACTTTTTTGAATTTTTTTCGCGCTTCTGAAAATGCAGAGCAGAATAAGTGTTATCATAAAAAACATATAAATTGGCTAAAGTACAAAATGTACATTAGTACCCACTTGCCACAACACTTGTCTTTGAAATCGGAGTCTGAAGTAGAGGATGCTGTAATCCTCACAACAAACATCCTGAAAGAAGCGACAGCAGTTTCCGCATCAAACGTTTTGATAAGAAGCAGGCGTCACTACAACAGTAATGCTACCGTTGAGTCCCTGATAAGGCATAAAAGACAGTTGAGGCGTCAGTGGCAGGAGCTCCGTTCACCTGGCTTAAAGGCACAACTAAATAAATGCCAACGGAAACTGCGTGTTTTGCTGAAAGAGGACAAAGAATTTCAACTGAATGAATATCTGCAAAGGTTGGACACAACAGAGCAAACAGATTATAGTTTGTGGAGAGCTACAAAAAAAATGAAACAACCTACTTCCTACGAGGCCCCAATAAGGTTACATAATGGTGAATTTGCACAGAGTACAGAGGAGAAAATTGAGGAATTCGCCAACCACCTGGAAAACGTATTTACACCAAATGTAACCGCTTCCCGTATTGCGCCGATTGTCATAAACGAAAGAGTACAACGTCCACTGAAATTCCGATTTGCTGAAGTCGAATCTGCTATAAAAACGTTAAAAGCCAGAAAAGCTCCAGGCAGTGACAAAATCACAGGAGCAATGATAACTAATCTGCCACAATCAGCATTGAGGCTGATTCTCTTTATTTTCAATTCTATGTTGAGGTTGGGTACGTTTCCGAAAGCATGGAAACACTCAGAAATCGTAATGATTCCTAAGCCAGGTAAAGATGTTACGCAAGTATCTTCTTATCGTCCAATAAGCTTATTGCCGATACTGTCCAAACTTTTTGAAAAATTGATTCTCGAGAAACTACGGCACCACGTTGACACTAATTCTGTTATCCCACATCACCAATTTGGATTCCGGAAAATGCACAGCACTGTGGCACAAGTACACAGAATAACAAACCTTGTCCGATCGGCTTTCGAGAATAAAGAATACTGTTCGGCACTTTTTATTGATATATCTCAAGCGTTCGACAAAGTCTGGAACGACGGTCTGATGCACAAAATTGTAAACTTGCTACCGGAAAACGTTCACAAATTGTTCAAAAATTACATAACTAATAGATCTTTTCATATAAGGTCGAAATCGGTGATATCTTCCATTAAAAATATCCATGCTGGTGTACCACAGGGAAGTATCCTTGGTCCTTTTCTGTACATTTTATTTACTGCGGATATGCCTACAAGTCAATTGACGCATACATCAACTTTCGCGGATGATACTGCTTTTCTAAGCATACACAAGAATGCAGCAGTAGCAAGCCAACATCTTCAAGCGCATTTGAACCGATTGGAAAAATGGTTATCAAAGTGGAAGATAAAAGTAAATGCTTCAAAGTGCGTCCACATTACGTTTACTCTGAGAAGGGACAATTGTCCTCCCATCACGATAAACGGTGTTACAATACCTGAGGGCAACCACGTAAAATATCTTGGTATTCATCTCGATAGACGTCTTACGTGGACTAGTCACATAGCGGCCAAAATCACTCAACTGAAGTTGAAAACTGCGCAGCTTTACTGGCTTATAGGACGACACTCTGCACTAGGCCTAGATATGAAGGTGCTGTTGTATAAGGCGATTTTAAAGCCCATATGGCTATATGGCGTTCAGCTGTGGGGAACTGCTTCCGCATCAAATGTTGCAAAATTACAAAGAAGACAGTCAAAAATTTTACGAATAATCACAGGTGCTCCATGGTACATGAAAAATGTAAATATCCACAGGGATCTAAAAATTCCATCAATTAATGATGAAATTAAAAAAGTCTGTACGAAGTATAGGACGAAGATCACGGTGCATCCCAATCCACTTGCTAGAGAATTGCTGGTCTTTGAGGGTCACAGAAGACTCAAAAGGACCCAAACGTTTGATCTGATTGGATGAAAATTCTGTGTAACCATTGGGTTGAAATTGCAGTGGCAATGGAAACTATTTTTTTTTTTTTTTATAGTATATTTTTAGATTAAGATTTGAACACATTTTGTTAATTTCATATTGAAAGATCCAAAATTCAAAAATAACATGGGAAAAAAAAAAAAATTATAATTTATAAAAAAAAAAAGTAAATAATACTATTTAGACTTGAACTTCTTTCTGTGTACATCCTCACTCGCAATCGTTTTTATACATATTTTTATGAGGAAATAAAAAAGCAAACGCAAAACTTGAGACGACGATAGACATGCACAAAAATAGCTTTCTCGGCCCAGAAATCATTATCTACTGAGGACGTTAGTTTGCAGTGACATCAAAATAATTCAGCTCGCTAATGATACAATGGAAGATGGTATTTCATTGTGAGTTTTTATCGAAGGAAAACTCTATGAGCAAATGTTTAGGCTGATGTTTTTTATGAGTTGTATGAATATAAACATTGGCATCATATAATATTTCAACTCAATGTGAACTGTGAGCGGCGATAAATATGTGTTTTTTGAAACAGTGTTTTATACGGTGTGGTTGGATGCCGCCTTGCAAAAAAATCCTGGTTTCTTATATGTTTATGTTTCTTTATTTCAAATTTAAAGAGGAAAAGTATTAAGGACAAACCATAACAAAAATAGACAACATATTATTATTCGTGATATCGTTTACAGAATGTTAAATGTATTGTATCGCAAGTGGAATATTTACAACCACACACTTCATTATGTCTTAACTGAATGATTTCTGCAAAAGAGGGAAAGTCTAAGCATTTCATAAAGTTTAATTGAAATGTTTTAGACGACATGTTGAAAGTAACTCAAAAGTTTGGGAGCTGCGGTCTACGGGGATGAGGGCTTTTAAAAGGATTTTTAGAAAAAAAAATATTTTCTAATACAAAATGAAATGAAATGAAAAAACAACTAGATTTGAATATATAAATCGCACATTTTTTTATAAACAGAAAATTAAAAAAAAATTACACTGTCAAACTCAAACTTTCAAAAGCTTCGATAAAATTGAGAGAAAATATTCTTAAATTTCCCATTTCACGACAAAAAAAAAATTGTTTAAAATGCAAAAATTAGAAAAAATATATGTAAATTGCTTTTCGAATATCGAAAAGTAAAAAACATAACAAAAAATTTTCAAAAAATTAAAGAAAAAATATATGTAAATTGCTTTTCCAATATCGAAAAGTAGAAAACATAACATTAAATTTTCAAAAAATTAAAGAAAAAATATATGTAAATTGCTTTTCCAATATCGAAAAGTAGAAAACATAACAATAAATTTTCAAAAAATTAAAGAAAAAATTTTTGAAAAATTCAAAAATAATAAAATTATAGTTTTGCTATTGAATTGGTTGAAGGCGGTGCTACGTGATAGTCATCATTTACTAGGCTTTGAGCAACTGAGGCTTTTAATATAACTACTGTATTGACTTTTTCACACCAATTTCTTTATAAATGTCTTGTTTTATAATATGTAATACGTTTTATGCATGTCCATATATAAGGGCATAAATTTGTTTTTGTTATCTTAATACATACATACGAGGTTTGTTCAAAAGAAAATATGAATTTTCGATTACAACGGCGTGATGCATCATGTTTTCTTGCCAACAGGTCGTACGGTTAATATGGAATACTGCAAGGAAGTTATGCAACGTTTGCGTCAAGCAATACGGCTCAAACGATCTGAATTGTAGAAAAAAAATCATGGATTCTGCATCACGATAATGCACCAGCTCACACATCAGTGCTTGTTCGTGATTTTTTGGCCAAAACCAACACTCTAATCATGCCTCAACCATCTTATTCACCAGATTTGGCTCCCTGCGAATTTTTTCTATTCCCACAGTTGATGAGATAAAGTCAAAATCGAAGAACGAGCTGATGGCCATACCGAAAAGCGCATTTCAGAAGTGCTTCGAGGATTGGAAGAAGCGCTGGCATAAGTGCATTATATATGACGGGTATTACAGTGAAGGGGACAAAATGGATATTGAAGAATAAATAAATACTTTTCTAAAAAAAATTCAAAATTCGCCTTTTCTTTTGAACAGACTATGAATGTATATACTATTTCGTACTTGGCGCGGATTGCAAGTTATTCACAAGAAACGCATACAAAATTAAAATTCTATTATTTTTTATTTTTCGGTTGAAATTTTTTTCTTTCCAAAAATTTTAATTTTTCACTTTTTATTAGTGAAAATTTTTATTTTATTCTTGACTCGCCTTTAATATATACATATGTATTATTCATACATATATACATATACATATCTATATGTACATTAGGCTGGGTAAATTTTTTTTGCCGCAAATCGTATGGCAAAAACGTAATCTAAGCGAAATTCTAAGAAAAATTTCCCAAGAAACCATGGGTTTTTGGGTGGCGATGCACGTTGACTACAAAACACCAAAAACTTTCCTGAGTTCAACACCAATTTTAGACTCATAATAATATCTCGCATTTTTTCTGATGTGCATTTGTGTGTCTTTGTGTGTCAGTTGTTGTCGGAAGGTTTCAGTGGCGAGGGCATAGTCACGGGCCGCTGAACAGTAACGGCTTCAGCTGTAACCAATCGACATGCACATCAGAACGCCCTTCTTCGTCGGTGTTGTGTAGCACTGGCGAAGTAAAATAATTACTAAAAACGGCTACTAAAATTTCAATTACTTTCTACTAAAATCTCTATTAAAATCAAGGTTACAAATTAAATCTACAACAAGACTAGATAAGTTGATTACTTTTTGTGTGATATCTCAAATACTAAAATTCATAGCAATGCGGTGATTAGTGCAAACAAAGCATCTGGTGCAGTTCCCGGTACGAAGAAATTATCTTATCTCGACTTATGGTCATTTGCTAAAAGTTCACAGAAATATAGTTACACTCTTCTATTAATTCAAAAAATGTATGGCGCCATATAAATTCCACGCTTGATCACGACAAGTTAATGCCTGCAACACGAAAAGTACCCTTCACTGGAGCTTACGAGGCCATCATTCCTCATCATTTGTTTCCGGGACGAATGTCTGTCGATTTTGTGAAAGTGACACTGAGAGATCGGAACACGTTTTCTGCGACTGTTCTGCGCTCGGCAGATAGCGGTTTCACCATCTGGTTGAAATTGCTGTTACTAAAAACAAGCTGTGGTACACCAGACCAAAAATTATGAAGATGATTCCTCAAGAAGAATTCAATATGCAGTAGATAATGGATGAAAGTATGATACGATAACCAATGCTATGAAATTGTAGTTGTCATTGTTCACGATGGATCTTTAAATAATTGCGGCTGTGCAAAATTGTTGATGCCACCTGATATGCATTAAAAATTAAATTAAGTTTCGCAGAAAATTACATTTTCAACGAAATTCACAGGTTCACAAGTTCAAAATACGCATAGATAAATAATTATATTCCAGAAGATGGCTGTACTTTGGCTCTGTCGAATACAGACAGAAATGACAAATGGTAAATTTTTCACTCGAAAATAGTTCACATGTGTCACCGTGGTGGCCGTCTCTTGTGAAAACATGTTTCACAATAAGCGTAATTCACTTTCGACATGTCACATTTCAAATGCAATTCTTTAATTTTTGTTTAATACCAGAGTCCCTAACTAATACTGCAGGTTTATGTCAAGCTTACCTAACATTTGCTTAACTTGATTATAATCTTATGCCACCACATTGTTTCTTAAGAATAACGAACCGTAAAATATTAATAAATACTTTATGTTGAAATCATTTTTTATTTTTTTTTTATACTGGCAGTACAACAGTTCACTATTCTTGTACAGACACAAACAACCGCTCTTTTTGTGTGTTTTCCCTGTACTTTATTCAATTAAATTTACATTTAAGTCTTCATTGTGTCTTATTTTACTCCACTGTAAACGATGATAACGCGGTTTTACACATGTTGCCCATATTAAAATATTACATAAATTGATATTCCGTAAAAAAAACATTAATAGAAAGAAAATGAAAAACACTAACTAGTCAGTCAGTCAGTCAGTCCGTCAGCCAGCCAGTCAGTCGGCCGTGAATACTGAACACAAAAGAAGGACCTATTGCCATATGGTGATGGAAGGCAAGCATAAATGGCTGGTGATTTGGTTAGCTGGCTTATGTCACTCTGCTATGCTCTCTCGTCCCATAAGTAAACGATGACAGCAGAAAAAACAAGGCAACAACGAGAAAGTAATGAATGAAAGATGGATGAATGGCATAATCAAAAGCTACTGCTACTGAACACAGGACACAGAAAATATTTTATATCCAGTTTTAAAACGCATGCACACAAAAACCCGCAAACTTTACATTCTTGTCACCGCCATGTCGCAGCGATAAGAACATCATTGTAGTTCATCATTCCCATTGTCGATTTTGTGGCCTCTACGGTTTAAACCAACCAACCAACCAACTACCTTGTCCTTCTTACCTTGTAAATTTAATATTCTACAGCGTTTAGCAAATCATAAAATCATTTAGTATGAAGCAGAATATCCAAGAAAAAACTCACGCATATACAATCCCTGACACACACACGCACAAAGTAGAAAACAAAAAGAATGAATTACAAACAGAATGTTTTTCAAAGTTTTATGGTTAAAACAAAGTTTATTCCTGCAACGAAAAATTTTGTTTTTTTTTTATTTTAGTTCTCTGCGCACAACAAGTTGTGGCTGGCAGTCTGTGAGCGATTGTATTCATACTTGAATTTTGTTAAATTGATTTTGGATTGTGTCACAAGTGGAATAATATTATATAAGTATTAGTACTCGATGAAAATTTTAATAAAAATATTGAAACTTTGGTAGTAGAAAATTTTGATTTCAAATGAGCAATCGTTACCGCAATGTTTTTCTTACTTACTATACGGGAGAAGGGAAAAAGTTGATAAGCATTTAAGTTTTGTAGTCGCAATTATTTTAACAAGGCATTTTTTCTGCGCTTCAACGCTTTATTAGAGTATTACAGGTCTCCGATTTCGACATTCCCACGAATAGATTGTAACATCTGTTAATTGTTGTGCCCCATAGATATATACCATCTATCCATATCAGCGGTAATAGATGAGACCAAAAATTTAATATGCAAAGTACTGGTTTTTAAGAAAAACATTACATATGTAGGGTGGCGATGGCTGAAGTAGTCTGAACGTTGAATACAAAACCAAAAAGTCCTGTGTTCGCACCCAGTTTCATACTCGTATTTTTTCTCATGTGCATTGGTGTGTCTTTGTGTCGGTTCTTGTCGGAATGTTTACTGCCGAAGGCATAGTCACTTCTCACTGCACAATACCGGCTTCAGCTGTAACATATCGACAGGCACATCAGAGCGCCCTCCTGCGTCGGTATTTTGTAGCATCGGCGAAGTAAAATAATTAACAAAAATGGCTACTAAAACAACTAAAACAAAACAAAATTAAAACGTCTCCCTTAGGGTTTTTGATATCCCTTTTTCCTTAAATAAATGTATAAATGATAAAATAAAAACATACTTATTAAAAACATTGCTGTAAATGATTAAGTAGAAAAATTTGATTAAGAATTGATCTCTTAAAATTAAAATTAAATTATTGTAAAAATGTAAATGTTACTGTAACAATAAAAATTTAGAAAAAAAAAAAAAAAAAACGTCTCCTTGACGTCACCTTGACTGCTATGAAACAAAAAAAAAGGGAAACGAAAAGCAGAGTTGTAAGATAGTGAAGTGAAACTTCACCACCGGTCATCTCTCTTACTATCCCTTTCCTCTCGTTCCAGCACAATGCACAGAATGTGTAGAGATCATCTCCTGAGTGGTGCTCCGAAATAAAAAAAAAAGCACGCAACTGCAGAGTTGTGCAAGAATTCAGCTCTATTTAGCCACCACTTTCACCAGCTGTCTATTCTCTAAACTATTCCGCTCTCTAACTACAAGGTGGGCCAAAAGAAATCACACTATTGGAAGATGCTCTTATTTTTGCAAATGGAAATCTATTTTGACATTTGTGAACTAGACAGATGTGGAATACAAGTAAACAAGCGCGTAACCTACGCCCAAGCCATCCTCAATCTCGAGGACGAAGTGGACGATTTTTCGACCAAAATCATAATGAGCGATGAGGGTCATTTACACCTCAGCGGGTACGTGAACAAGCAAAACTATCGCTTCTGGGGCACCGAATCTCCACGAGTGAGGCACTGGGAGCCATTACACCCGCTCAAAGTGACTGCAGGGAGCGCTGTTCACGTTGGAGGAGTCATCGGGTCATTTTTTTTCGAGGACGCCGCTGGTCAAACGACAACAGTGGACGGTGCGCGCTATAGAGCCATGTTAACCGAGTTTATTCTGCCGCAACTGAACGAATTAGGACTGGGGGACATGTGGTTCCAACAGGACGGAGCAACGGCACACACTGCGCGAGCGACAACCGATATTCTGAAGGCGGCGTTCCCGGTTCGCCTCATCTCTCGTTTTGGCGATTTGCACTGGCCCGCAAGATCGCCCTATTTAACCGTTCCAGACTATTTTTGTGGGGTTTTTTGAAGTATCGTGTTTACGTGAACAAGCCCAAGACCCTCGAAGCCCTCAAGAACAACATTCGACACGAGTGCGAGTATCTGTCGCCCAAAGTTCTCACCGA
The DNA here is from genome assembly GCA_963924685.1 of Dexiosoma caninum. Classification (NCBI taxonomy): domain Eukaryota; kingdom Metazoa; phylum Arthropoda; class Insecta; order Diptera; family Tachinidae; genus Dexiosoma; species Dexiosoma caninum. The sequence goes on from OZ004725.1 coordinate 94,069,161, forward strand.
AGTGATGAGGAAAATGCCATAAAACGAGCCCGTATAGCAATCAATTGTGACGGCGCCCATTTGGCCGATATCATCTTCTCGACTTGACCAATAAAATTCTAAAGATTCAGATAAACATAATCAAAGAACAGAATCGAAATTTTTCATTTAGAAAAAAATGAGAGCCAAACAACATCGGATGACATCTTTTGGACCAACTTGTAGTTCTAGTGCAAATCATTACACTGGTCCGAGAAAAAAAGGACGAGCTTATTTCTTCACCCATAAAAAATACAGCGGTTGCATATACATATTTTTAACTTCTTAAAGCCTTTTCGTTAAGGATTTTTAATTTTAATTTTTAAATGCATATTGAATTCATAGCAGTGTAAAGAAAACTCCACCTAAGAACGGTTGATATTTTTTTTCCTGAAGACATATTTATAAGCTAAACGCAAAAAAGACCTCAACTCTTTAGAATTCCTGACAAAACAAAAAAAGCAATAAGGATATCGGATATGAACGTACGAGTACTTCCATAAGCATGCATGTATCAGTTCTTCATATTTAAAAGTATAATCAATGGAAGGGAAAAAATCTTACTGTCATTTTGCGAAACTGAAACTATTTAAAGATGCATTTAAAGAAGTAAATTGAATTTATTACGATTCTAACACGCGCGCAAAATGCATAGACGAGTATGTGTGGTTGTGTATATCGAATTTCGTAGTTTTAGCAAAACTGCCATAGTTTTGTTGCAACATTTAAAAGTCAACTTTGCTGCTATGCAGTTGACATTAAGTAAGATGGATGCGATTCGTGGTAAGAGGTCAACGCGTGGTGAATTTCTTTTGGCTTCTTAACGCAGACAACATTGACCGAAACAAAATTGAAAACGCAACAAGCAACATACAGATTTCGATGAACTAAAGAAATCGAATTTGCAGTTAAAGAAATTTTACAGATTAAAAAAAAAAATAAAACAATCAAAAAAAAATGTTTTACTTAAGAGAAGTAACAGCCAGGCAATCAAGATGTGACAATGGTGATATTGTGTATTAACTTATTTTTGAAAGAGCTTAGTGTAGTGTAGTGTAGGTATAAGACAGGCGGTAAAGTGATAAAGTAGGACTTATTTTTTACACAACTGTGCTGTTTGTTCGGTTTGGTAAATTTTTAAAGCAGAGTTGCTGCGTCTCTGCTATGGAGTAGATGCATTAACTTTTAAGGTGATGGTTACTCTTTTATGAGGTGCTACGTCCACTTACTTTATCTCACAAAACAAACGATAACCTGAAGATATTACTAATAAAGTTTCACATGCTAATGCGATCAGAAGATGTTTTGAGAACTGGTTTGTGCCACAGAATACAGTTTTAAATGAAAAGTGTTAAACAAATGTAATTTTTCAGCAAACAATTTTGGAAGCAGTATTTACTTTTCCAGCCTTATGAATGTGATTTTACAGTCAGCACTTACGTATGTATTCCTTTAACACTAATGTATAGTACAAAATAGATTTTTGTGTTTTATTTCTCTAACAATACGAGAAATTTATATTACAATTTCGATCTTTGCTATTGCACATGTTCTTTTCAATGTCTGTACAATATCGAACCGTAGCAATAATTCCAGGATTGGATAGATAGATAATTTATATTACAATTTAGAACTTTGCACATCCTCTTTTCAAAGTCTCTACGATATCGAAACAAAAGAGTGCCCCGGTAGTCTAGTGAGTAGAGTGCTAGTTTATCAGTTCGGGGTTGTAGGTTTGATTGCAAGCAGTATGGTCTGTATCACTACAATACGTGAAAGTTTTTTCCAAACGCGTATCACAATGGGACCCAAGTGGGCTGGGACCTTGCTTTACCTTTACATCCAGGAACCTGGCGACCTAACAATACAAGAAAAAACACAAATATTTTAGTGTTCACTACATTCCCTTATTTTAGTGCATACTAAACAGTGCTCTTGTAAGGCAATTAGACAATGATCAATTTTACAAAGTGCAACGAACATAAGGAAGTGCCGAAACGTATACAGTTGAATGCTTTTAGGTTCCATGACATTACTCGCTGAAAAAAACATTTAAAACGAAATGAGGGTGGCGATGGCACGATGGATGGTAGTCTGCACGTTGACTACGAATCCGAAAACAGACCCAGGTTCAACCCCAGTTTCAGACTAAAATTTTAAAATAAAAATAAACATCTCGCATTTTTCTGATGTGTATTAGTGTGTCTTTGTGTGTCAGTTGTTGTCGGAAGGTTTCAGTGGCGAACAATAATAAAAATGGCTACTGAACCGAAGCTTCAGCACTGCTACGGGTATAAACAAAGAACGTGCGAAAGCAGAGCTGCAAAGATAATTAATTAAGCTTTACCTCCTGTCATTTCTCTAACTAGCCCTTTCCTATAGTTGCAGTACAACGCTTCGCATGTGTAGGAATCATCTTCTGAGTGCTGGTCCCAGATAAAAAAATGCTCCAAAGTGGAACATTGCCTCCGTAACCTAGTCCATAAGTATCAATCTGGAGTTTCGGTTTCAATTCCCGCCTACACTCTGGGTGTTGGTGCAAACAAACTAAGAGCTTCGTAGAGTTTGTGTTGTTTATAAAAAAAAAATGTGTTCGCATTAACAAAACAGCTCGTCATTTAAATAAATATTTAGATCCCATGAATGTTCTATGATTTGGTTACGTTTTAGCTTTTAACAAAACAGCTCGTTCTGAATACAACGCAAAGTAACAAAATTTAAATTACAACTACGAAGTTGTTCATATGAATTAATCGGAAGAGTTGAATGTGTTTTCCATGAGTTCAAAAGTGATAATCTTATTAACATTTAAGATGGCATTATTCATTGAATTCAGATAAAGAAGTGCTTACAAAGTCATGAAATAAGTGAACGCATTCATTCTTTTTTTTTTTTGCTGGGTGTTTAATATATTTCGGCCATGTATTGGGACATGTGTTTTGAGATATTCTAAAATAAATTCAATAAGGAGAAGAGTAACCTGCAATATGAATATTTCCTTCAAATATTAAATTTTCAATTTCGATTCAAACGTAAATAGCTTTTACTTTTTCTAACCTCACTTTAAATTTATTTTCCAATTTATTCTGATTTTAGGAAATGACTATACAATCAATATACCATTTAAAATTAATATTCCGCAAATAATAGTGACCTTCTTAATAAAAAAAGTCGTAATTTACTGAATATTTATTAAAAGTTAGGAGTTTTCCAGGAAATTCTAAGTATGTGGATCAAAAACTTCTATAAAAAAAATTAAGTCTCAAACGCTAAAGGTACCGAGTACCTTGCTTCTTTTGCGCCAAAAAAAAATGTGTCTACAGAGCACCAAGTATGGAGCAACAACAAAAACAATATATTTATTTATTATGACTAAGCTACCACGCCTACTTCAGAATTGCTGATGATGTTCACTCTAGAATTCCATTCCATGCATGTATTTGCCAAATAAATGTTACGCATCATTTAACCACACCATACACACTCGTTTTCAGATTCACAGTTTTCTTATCTGCAAAATGTCAAACAGTAAACAATTATAATAATTACTTTAACTATCTAAATTACAAGCAAAACTTTTTTTTTATTAAGAATAAATCTTCTGACACGAAAATTTTTATGTGAAACCTTAAAAACAAGTTTAAACGTGAAATTTATGGCATCCGACTAAAGGCAGTTAAAAAAATAAAATGAAAATGAAATTTTTGATACAAAAGATATTAATGTGTTGGAGGTAGTGATATAACGACTTTTGTGGCAACAAATTTGCAACGCTAATTTAGTGGAAGAGTCACTGCTGTAACACCAATAACAACAGCGAATGCCAGCAACCGTAGCTGTAGCAGCATCAACAAGCAATAGCAATAACAATAAGTGCATCGTAATGGCGTACATTCACGCAGGCAACAACATATTGTTTAACGCATAAATTTAAACAGTTTCCTAGAAACAAAGACGAATTCTACAACTCCTTTTCTCATGAAAATTAATTCAGGAGAAAAAATCGTACTCACGAGCAGATAAAACACGTTGAGGTGGATTTTCATTGTTGCCAGTATAAATGCATAGTTTTGTACAAATATTTATGAATATAAATGGATATACATATGTACGTGTATCTGTATATACAGCGCACTCGCATACAAACATACACACATACATGTTTAGAAAGGCATGCACTGATAGAAAAAGCGTCGTTACTATTAATGTAATTTGACATCATCGTTTTTGACTCCATGGCACTTTTCATTATTTTGATGTCAGCTGGTCGTCAGTACAATGACATACCAGCATCAGAGAATTTATTGCTTCACAAAAATGCAAATTGTTTTATTACTTACTCGGATACTGGTCTCGAACTCGGCCCTGAGCAGTGATGCCATTTTATAAACGAAAAAGGTCGTCAAATGTTAAAAAAAAATTACGCGAAAAAGTGTAAAACGCGTCAAGACAAAAATATGAAAATTTGAAAAATTATCTTGGACCAGCACTCAGGAGATGATTCCTACACATTATATGTATTGCGCTGCTTCTGCCCGTTTTTTTTTATAGCACTGCTGCAGCGCCTCAAATGTTTTTTTAAGCTTCGTTTTAGTGCCCATTTTTAATAATTCTTTTACTTCGCTGGTGATACACAATACCGACGAAGGAGGGCATTCAGCCATCGCCAGGTAACACATTACAATTTGCACGTAAGAAACCGGTGCCCCTATAGTCTAGTGAGTAGTGTCCTCGTTTATCAGTTGGGGTTTATAGGTTCGATTCCTAGCAGAGACTCTGGGGTGTATCACTACAACACGTGAGAGTTTTTTCACAACACGTTTCACAATGGGACCATAATAAATTGGACCCAAGTGGGCTGGTACCTTTCTTTACCTTTACATCCAACAATCTGCCGACCTAACCACAAAACCTTAGATAGATAAATAAAAATTTTAAATGAAATTTTAAAATTAATTTATTATCATGTAATAAGGTGAAGACAGAAAAAAAAGCCTATTTTGTCCTTCAAAAATCTGCTTGATGGGTGCACATCAATGCAGTGTCATGTTTTTTAGCTTTCTAAAAATGCTTTTAAACACAAAACTAAGAAATAAAACAATAAAATTTATATTAAAATACCAATTACAAACATTATGACATTGTTTACTTTTTTATTTTAGACATATTTTACACAGTAATAATGAGTGACATCGAAGACACATTTTTCTATGAGTGTAGAAATATTTCAGAGACAGTAGTTTTTGTCTTCATATAGTACACAGTTGATACTACTTGAATATTTTAGAATCGGTGTTAGGAATTTAATTAAAGGAATATAGTGGTTTTAGAAGTATAGTGCAAGATCGATAGAAGATTTTATTTTTCTTTTCTTTGAAAGGAATTTTATTATTAGCATTATCAGGATGACTACTATTTCGATACCGTTTCTTTGGCACTACGAGTTAAATCGAGAATATCTACTGAATATTAAATACAGGGTGTCCGCCGGGAAGGTATACTACTTTGTTTTGCCGCTATTGTGGTAAACATTAGTCTTGACAGTTCATATTTGGCAGTCGTGAAGTAGACACGTGGCAAATTTATGGAAAAATATTCGATAAAACAATGTGTTTTAATCGTTAAAACATTTAATCAAAATCAATCATCGATTGCTGTGACGATGAGAAAGTTACGTAAAATTTTTGGGAGAAACAACGTGCCAACAAAACGCACTATTTATCGTGTAGTGAATGATTTCGAAGAAAGAGGGTCTGTAGGTGATAGGCGCAAGCAGAGACCACAACGTACTGCAAGATCGGCTGAAAACATATACTGCTGCTCAAGAATGTGTTCAAAACAATCCATCAACCTCAATTGAACGCCGTCCTCAGGAGCTTGGTCTTCAAAAAACAACTTTGGCCACAATTTTTAACGCCACAACTGCATACTTGGGGCTTGATTAACATGTGGTATCAACAAGACGGTGCTACATCGCATATAGCCAGGATTACAATGGAATTACTGCGAGACCTCTTTCCACAACAAGTTATTTCATGAAATGGTGATGTTGATTGGCCTCCACGGTCGCCTGATTTGACTGCTCCGGCAAGGTTTATTCAAACAAACCAGAAACGCTTGAGCGTGAAATGTGTTAGAATGTAATGAAAAATGTGCTCAAAAGGGCTCGCATTTGTGAGGCTAACAGAGGCGGACAATTATCTGATATTGTATTCCATACATAATTGCCGACATTAAATAAAACATTTATCAATATTAGATCCATTCTCTTTCATTTAATCAAAAATTATAAACAAACAAAGTAGTATACCTTCCCGGCAGACACCCTGTGTATAAAACGAATATCCCATTGCATATATCGGCAGAGCAACATTTAATAACTTTAATATTTGAAACATATGAATTCAGTACAATATCTTATCATATGTTGCTTGCAATTAAATATATAAAAAAATTTGGCATTAAGTTTAATAGTTTTCTAACAGTTCTAGTCTTTGTAGCATTATGCCCTTAATGCATTTCATTAGAAACTGCTTAATTCAAAATTAGTTTTGATTGATTTATGCTTTTAATAATGCTTATACACTGACTGGGTCTAACGCAAAAGTTGGATTTGCGTTTAAACCTTATTTTACCATATAAAAATATTTTCTTAAAACCATCTTAAAACCATTTTTGAATTGTTTTTAAGTTGATGTAATGAAATACAACTTTGATTTGAAATGCTCTAAAGGCAGTGGTACCAAGTTTAAAAATTTAAAACAGATGGCAATTTAAATGACGCTCGATGAAATAAAAAAAAAATAGAGGAAAATTTGGTAAATAATGTCAAGACAATAATTTAAAAGAATGGATGTGGCAGCAACAAATAGCAAAAAAGATGCTATTGGGTAGAGCATAATGAAAATGCTTTCGTCCAGTTGTGGGTGGAGAAAATAAATGAAATTTTTTTACACAAACTGTGCGTTCAAACCTGATTTATTTAAACTTATTGTGAGAATGCAAAATTATCTGTTTGCGGTTTTAACTTCTGATGTGAAAACAGTATATAACGTATAGGTACCCGAAATTTGTTTTAGGATTTGTTTTTATGAATATGCCATTATCCAATTTTGATTTTTAGTGCTATTAATTCGTGTTTAAACCACTGTTATTCCCGCTGGTTAACATTTGGCCGTCATCATACAAAACGAAACAATCATTGAAGTTAACAATAAATATATAATGTTATAGTTACGTGTACGAAGCATTAAAATAAAATAAAAAACAATTAAAAAAAGGATAGAAATGAAAAATTTACATAAGGTCATGTATAGAAAATTGTCATGGAGCGAACGACACGACAAGCAACATCATGGACAGCAGCAGATTTTAAGTACAACCAACTTAACTAAACAGAACTAAAAAAAAAACGAGTAAATCACTTGGTCGTTTGGCCAAGTGGATTGTGCATGTGCATGTTACAACACAGACACTTTGAAATGTATATAATAGGGCTGGTAAATTAATTGGAATAAAGTAAAAGTTTAAATAAAAAAAATTACAGAAGAAAATAATTGTATACAAATAAACGATCTTTTGGTAATATGAAAGAAATATAAAACTGCACTTTATCTAATATATAAACTGACACGATTTTGTTGATTGATTTGGAATTTCGAAATGCCTTGGAAATCATTGGGTATAGAACGATTTAAGTTCTGCTCCAATTTCTTTAAATTGTAACTCAGTAGTTTTGGAGTGTAACGATTTTCTATTATTGTATATGTAAATTTTTATATAAGTTATATTCGAAACATATTTGCGCTACCCTATTATGCAAATAAAGGTTACACCGTAAATGCTGGAGTATGTAAAATATACAAAATTTATAAATTCTTTCTTATGAAATGGAATACCTAGTGAACATTTCTCAGCGATGTATTTGGGCTCTGAAGAAAGGTAGAATTTTATTCCTAAATTCATTGAATAGTAAGAATTGTCCCTTATTGTACATTTCTTATACATATATGTAAAGCGTTTAAGAACATACTTGTTGAAATGAAATACATCAAAGGTATATTTATGTACTTCGAGCTATGATATAGATTTGTATGTATTAAACGGAAAGTGTCTACTGATTTTGCATTCTATTGAAGACATTATGGCGGCGCATTTGACAGTAATAACAGTACCTAGAAACACTGAGATGGTTTGCAGTCGGAAACTAATCCATAATAATAAACAGGACATCGCCCAAAAAAGTCACTATTCACACTATTAAATATTAACATGGCTAAGAATGTTTTTAAAAATATTGAACCAAAGCGTTCACTCTACAATTATTGTGCATTCTTGACATATCGCCTCCTGATGTAGAAACAAAATAATTATTGCTAAAAATGTGGAGAAATTTGGCAATAAATGTTGGAAAAATAGAAATAATATTAATAAAGAAATAAAAAATATATAATATAACAGAATACGTTCTGCTGTAATGACAAATATATTCCACTACTCAAATAAAATAAAATTTTTACAGGGCCACAACTGAAAATAACGTTCAGTGAAACAATAAGAGAAAAACAATTGAACGCACCTCGACATGTAATTTTATGCAATGCAATATATGGAAAGCATATAAAAATAAACTTATTTAACTTTAAAATACCTAAAGCTTGTTTAAGCATGGAAATTATCTGCACAAGAGCTGTGTAACTCAATCACTTAATTAAACGAAATGAACGTGTCTTGTTGCGATCAGTTCCTTCGTTCCTTCATTGATACGATAACTATAATAAAAATCTTCCCTGAGATGATTATTTTTTATTATGTTCCTTATTATTTGGTGTTTAAATTTCAAAATGTATTGACGTCTTTCGATTTATATGTTTTTTGAACTTCGCATTTGTTCCTGTAAAGAGTGATCAACTGAAATTTTTACATTTTCCCGCTTTTCGCAAGAACTTTACAATTCATCTATAATTTTTTCCACTTTTTCGCCAAAAAACGACAGTTGTATAACCCTTTGTGCTAATAAGAGTATATTTAATAAAACAGTTATCTCTACTGAAGAGTTTTAAATTTTTTAAAGAAATAAATGCGCAACGAACGCCACTGCTTTTTTGTATTATAAATAATAATGGATTACAAAGTTTTGCGACGCACGCTACCAAAAACGGAAGGAACTATGAGAGTTGAGGGTGGCGATGGCATGATGGATGGTAGTCTGCACGTTGAATACACAACCAAAAAACAGACCTGGGTTCAACCCCAGTTTCAGACAAAAAATTTTAAAATAAAAATACACATCTCGCATATTTCTGATGTGCATTCGTGTGTCTTTGTGTGTCAGTTGTTGTTTCAGTGGCGAAGGCATAGTCACTCGTCACTGAACAATACCGGCTTCAGCTGATAGCAATCCACAATCACATCAGAACGCCCTCCTTCGTCGGTATTGTGTAGCACAGGCGAAGTAAAATAATAATAAAAATGGCTACTAGACTGAAGCTTCAGCACTGCTACGAGTATAAAAAACAAAAAAAAAACGTGCGAAAGCAGAGCTGCAAAATAATTAATTAAGCTTCACCTCCTGTCGTTTCTCCTACTATCCCTTTCCTATAGTTCCAGCACAATGCTTCGCATGTGTAGGAGTCATCTCCTGAGTGCTGGTCCTAGATAAAAAAAAAAAAAAAAAAAAAGAGTAAAATTGGGATTTCGTAATTTATAGTGAATTTTGCATAACAAAGCACACATAAACTAATACCTAAAAATTAAGATAGGAGAATTGTAAAATTATTTGCTGTCAAAATTGTTTATAGTTTTTGTGACGCACATTACGTGCCGAATGTTACAATTTTTCTAGTACCATATAACTAAACACAATTTGACAAATAGATTTGTAGTCAAAAAATTTTTATATGTCCGCGTTTTGATTTTTTCATTCGCCTTCAGACAGACAAGAAATGTTGCCGGCGACATTCCATTATTATTGTTATTATTTGTTTTTGTTGTAAGCAAAAAAAAATGTGTACAAAGCGTATCACCGAGAACCGAACACAAAAACGGTGCCTTCTTCTCCAACCGCAATATGCAACCAAACTGAATGGGTCCTTTGCAAATGTTCCCCCGTCTAAATTCAGACTATGGAAATCCCTCAGAATATAAGCTTTTTCTCGTAGAAATATTTTTACTTGTACTACTGGTATTATAGAAACTACACCTTACATAAATATGGTTGTAAAATTTTAAATATGTTTATAGCTGAATTTTAAATTTTTATGAGTCTGTGTTAATTCCTGGAACACTCTTTATGTTTGTCTAAAAAAGAAAACCATTAGTATTTTTTATATAATTATATTATATTTTTTTTTTTTGATATATATTTATTAAGCCTGAGGTCTTTTTTTTTTTTTTTTTTTTTTTGTTTTCAGGCTTAATAAATATACATCAAAAAATATAATAAAAAAGGTCAATTAATAATATAATTATAATTATATTATATTAATTTTATTAATTTAATTTATTGGTATTTTTCATATAATTATATCATATTAATTTTATTAATTTAATTTATTAATTTATAAAAGTCCTGAGCGTTATTGAGTATAAGATTTTAAACCTTAACCATCTGTCAGGTTTGTCTCTTCACAACTGATACAATTCCGACTACTGCACTCTTTCATTCAAAATGGCTGACATGTAGGCGAAGAATAGTGATGAGAAGCGAAGATATAACAAAACAAAATAGAAATTGCAAAGATTTTTAATGCAATTTTCGGGACAATTCAATTTGTGACGCACGTAACAGAAATTAATATGCAAAAAAAATTTTTGTAGAATTTACATTTTTTTTTACTTAAAAGCTGGGTTGAAATGTAATTTAAATTATAGTCTATAAAAAAAAATTTTATTCGACTCAGCAGTAAAATACTACAAAATAGCAAACAAAAATAAAATTCTTTTGTAATTAAAGAGACTTGAGTGAATAAAAATATGGCTATCGATCGGCCCATATATATCAACAAGACGATGGTATATAACTTTCATGTGTAGTGGAGAGGGCGGAGAAACTTATTGGGACGGTAGGGTAGCCAACTCTGTGGACTCTTTTGAGCATCGTCGCCATGTGGGGTATGTTTCGTTGTTCTATCGCTACTATAATGGAATGTGCTCCAATGAAATCCTGGAACTTGTTCGCGAAACCCGTGCATTCCTAAGTACAACACGTTCATCACTAAGAACGTATCTATTTGCGGTTGATTTGGCAGCGAATCTCCCGACGCATTACAGAGAGAACTCGGTTTTCGGGCGAACAGCGCGTATGTGGAACAAACTCCTTGCGGAAATCTTTCCTGTCACTTTTGACGTGTGAAGATTAAAATCAAATGTCCATAAACACTACTCCCTCTATACTCCTCCCATTAACCTAATTTCCTAGTTCCAGCACAGTTATCCCCTGAGATAAAAAAAAGTAAGAATATGAATATCTATAAAATATTAATTTCTTATATTTATAAGATTAAGAGATCTGAGGTACGGTTGAATTTGCTAATAATTTTTATATTAACGATAATTGAAGTGGATTTTTGTTTTTATATTTTTAAATTTATACATATATCTAGTCTAATATTACATTAAAAAAAATTATATTGCATTAAATTACAAATTTTTGTTTGGTGGCCTGTTTCTGGAACTTGCCCATATTTATTATATCATCGTATTAGTCTGCGTAGAGCGATAGAAACAATTTGAATGAGCCGGATCACTTCTAATGATTGAACGAATAAATGAATAAACAGTATAAGAGCTACCGCAAAAGATGGTAATCGTACACAAGCCAGTTTTTTTTATATTTGATGCTGGCTTCCAAGGAAGGCTTCATATCAGTGTCACAAGAGAATTGGAAAAAAAAATGCCATGATGCTTTCTTCCGTCTCACACGTATATTATTTTTTTTTTTTGACAATTTGTAAAAATTTCACAGATTGTGTTCCCTGGGTATATTTGACTCTGTGCTTGTAGTCATGTGCATGTGTATGTATGCATATGTTTGTAAAAGCGAAAATTTCATTGTTTCTTACATTGTTAACATTGTATATGTTGCTTTGTTTAAACATTGCCTCAGGGTCACTCCAACTTATTTGCTTTGTCACCTCTACGAGGACGATAGACCTTGAGAGTATGCGAACCTACGAAATTTATGCGCATCAGTTACAATAAGTTGAAGTGTGAATTGTAATTAGTACGAGTGTTACTGTAGGTAGGAATGTTGTCTTGAATAATAAAAGTTAAAAAGTCATTGTTTTCAAAACAAATGAAAAGCTAACAACACTTGTCGAATAGATGAGTGCAGAAGTATGAAGCCAAAGAGATGGGAAAGCATTACATTTAAAATTTAATTTCTATTTTTTTTCCACAAATATTTTTCATAATATTGTTGCTATTTCCTCTTTTTTTCATTGAAATTCATTTGAATTGTTGTAATTTAGCATGCATAGTTATTGTCATGTTGTTAGTCCGAGGCGGAGGAATATTTATTTAATAAAATTGAGTCATAAATGCCAATGGCATATTTTCCTTACAAAATTTAACTTCAAAATTCATATTGGTTCATAATATTATGTAATCTTTCTAACAGATGATGTAATTCTATTGCAAAAAATCTTACACGGCTTGTAAATTGGCATGGTCTTTTAATTTCGAAAAAAAAGGTATGAGAACCTTCATTGGCGAGAAATCAGTTGCAAAAACTACTGCTTCACTCGAAGTAGGTTTTTAAATTTTTTTTTTAATAATAATAATGCATAAATCGCAATGAATTTTGACTAACGTTGAATAATTGAAAGAATAGTTACATAATAATATTGCGAAATTTAATTTTTCTTTTTCTTCATTGTCAACCGAAGGATTGACTAATTGTAAGAAAAGTTTAGAAAAATTAAATAGATGTAAAATCAAATAATAAAATGTTTGTTGTAGAAGGAAGAAGCTTTTGGTTAGTTTTGTCTGTATATTTCGTAATTCTCAAATATTTTTTGCCAGTTCTTGTATAAACATGTGTAATTTCTTAGCTTTTTTCAAGAATTTGGTTGCAGGACTACAGAAGATTTTTATATTAGCACCAAATGAAATGCCGCATATAGACCAGCTAAACCATATAAAAAACAGAGATAAATTATTTTTTTTTAATAATTTTACATACATACATATATACATCTTTTTTTAATTTTATTTAATAGAGCTTTATATTTACATTTTTATTTAATGCTTACGCATAGACGCATGCCCGATCACGCTGTCTCATCTGTAATTGCGGGCGGTATAAACTTTGAGAAACCAGAAGCTCTTGATATTCTTGCCTCGGCTTTTTAAGTCGGTGTAAGACATACTTCATTCCATTTAATGAGGAGATCAGAGAATTTATATCGCCTACATCCGACCGAAAATGGAATACAATTCTCATGTATGGGTCGGTGCTTTAAATGTGAAAAACGTGTTTTTAGAGTTTCAAATTGAAAGAATCAGAACTTCTTTCCTTTCCAACGGATTTCTTTCGTTTTTTCTTCTGTTTGTAGTATCTTATCTTTCAAACAAGGCATACTTTTTGTCCATCGGTTAATAAATGTCTATATTATAGTGTATAAAAACACATTTTCCAAAAAAAAAAATTTTCTCAGGCTCTAAGTTGCTTATGAGATACCAAACAATATCATACCGTTATATATCAATACCGTTATATATCAATACCGTTATAAAATCACTTTACGAAGTGACCCAAAAAAATCTAAAGCTATTCTCGTTCTCCAACAAAATAGAAAGTGTACATGAGAACACCCCGAATAATTTTTTTCTCAACTTTTGTATCACAGTGTTATTGACCTGAAACTTGCCAATACAATTTCGTTCATATTTTCTGACTGTAAACCTTTTTCGTACTTTATGAACATTTCAATTAAATACTTGCAGGTCTTTTAAAAATTTTGTAATTTGTGTGATGCTGTGTGATGTGTCACCGAAAATAATTCAATTATTTCCATTATACGTGAATGAGTATATAAGAAGTGACCAGTGGCCCTTACACCATTAAATTCTTGACATTCTATTGTGAAGTGAACTTAATATATTAATACGTTGTGAAAAGCACTGCTGCATTGACATTTTTTTAGTTAATATTCTGAATACGAAGTTAAAATGTGCCAATAAACAATGAAAATAAAAAATTCCAAATATTAATTTCGTGCAAAATGAAGAATTAGGAATGGAAAAGGTGTAAAAGAAAAAAAGAGTGTAAAAAATTTCACAACAAAATAGGTTTCATTGTTTGTAAATGTTGTATCTTAAGGGAAACGTTTTGGAAGAAGTGCAATTTACGTTATAATTTTCTTCTCTCACACAATAGCCATAATACATATAAAGTGTAATAAGAAATAAATAATACGAACAGTTTTTACCGTCTAGTAAATACAGGGTGGTCCAAAAGAGCGAAGGTGTTTGGATTCCTTATTACATTTTTGTTATAATTTTTTTTTTGTTTTCAGTAAATTGTAAAGAAGGCTTGGGGAATGTAAAATAGCACAGTACACAATTGAACAACGTTCCAAAATCGTTCAACTTTATTTCAGATGAAAATCATGATGTTCTGCATAATTTAATTATAAACGAGGAAGCCCATTTCCAATTGAAATGGTTCCTTAATGGACAAAAAGTGCTACGGAAAATCCAGGAGTAGTTCAACAACGAGAATTACACTCACTTAAGTGTACCGTGCGGTGCGGTGTTTTGTCGTAAAGGATAGTTGGCCCATATGGGACAACATGACTTAAGTAAACTAATTATATATTTTTATTGGATTATCTGGTAAAACGAGGTGTAAATTTGCACCTAATTGGCTCAGAACCATTCTGTGAACTTACAAAAAGCCACAAAAATGAAATTCTTGGAAACTGGGAGGAAAAGGAATTCGCTGCTCACTGGCATAATAGTGGCACTGGCCGTTAGGCCAAACGCTTCCTGACCCCGAATAGGGCAATCTCGAATAGGCTGCTTTCGTTGAATAAACCGGAGTTGAGTACTTTACAGGCCATTGTGGTCTTAGGTACCACCTTAACAAAATAGGTCTCTCAGAGACCAATGTCTGTCGAGTTTGTGAAAGTGACACAGACAGTTCTGAACAGGTTCTTTGTGCTGGGGACCAACAGATGCCAAATAATGTTTCGATTCGTTAGAAGCCTTAGGGTGGGGGTCAATAATAATAATAATAGGCTAGGTTAAAAACAAGGGGCAAATACGTCGTCCTAGTCCCATACGGAATTACACTTATGCCCAAAACAGGCATGTTGTGAGCTCTACCGTGTCATTCGGTGTACCTCCACCTCACTGGAAAAAGTCAGTCAACTCTATATAGTCCCTTAGGTGTCTTCCATCCGAGTCGCTCAGACATTCCAGTTCGGGTATTTAGGGAATTCGGTCAATCAGTTCCCTAAACCGACAGTGATACAGGTAGTGTGTCGAGTGTCTCATCCTCTTCCCTACATGCCCTGCACGTAGTGTCCACTGCAATGAACGCCAGATGTGACCGGTTATTAAACCAAACCAGTCTCTTGAGTGTTGGCCTCTTCAATCTCAGTAGCTCCCTTGACTTCTCCTGATTCGGCTTGCCCCAAAGTATTAACTTTGTCACTCTACCCACAAACGCTCCTCTGAAAAGGTCTGACATTCTGTAGTGTGATGCTATCCAAAGTTGCTCCCATCCTGGCAAGCCTGCCAGCCTCTTCGTTGGCAATTATAATGTAAAGTAAAGTAAAGTAATGTAAAGTAAAGTAATGTAAAGTAAAGTAAAGTAAAGAAACGTAAAGTAATGTAAAGTAAACGTAAAGTAATGTAAAGTAAAGTAAAGAAACGTAAAGTAAACGTAAAGAACGTAACGTAACGTAACGTAAAGTAACGTAACGTAACGTAAAGTAACGTAACGTAACGTAAAGTAACGTAACGTAACGTAAAGTAACGTAACGTAACGTAAAGTAACGTAACGTAACGTAACATAACGTAGCGTAAAGTAACGTAACGTAACGTAACGCAGCGCGACGTAAAGCAACGTAACGTAACGTAGCGTAACGCAACGTTAAGCTACGTTACGTTACGCTACGTTACGTTACGCTACGTTACGTTACGTTGCGTTACGTTACCTTACGTCACGTCACTTTACGTTACGTTATGCTACGTTACGTTGTGTTACGCTACGTTACGTCACTTTACGTTACGTTGCTTTACGTTACGTTGCGTTACGCTACGTTACGTTACGTTCCTTTACGTCGCGCTGCGTTACGTTACGTTACGTTACTTTCCGTTACGTTACTTTACGTTACTTTACGTTACGTTACGTAACGATATGTTACGCTACGTTACTTTACGTTACGTTACGTTACGTTACTTTACGTTACGTTACGTTACTTATGTTACGTTACGTTCTTTACGTTTACTTTACGTTTCTTTACTTTACTTTACATTACTTTACGTTTACTTTACGTTTACTTTACGTTTCTTTACTTTACTTTACATTACTTTACTTTACATTAAAAAAGCACTGTTGTCAGATAGTGAAGCTTTACCTTCTGTCATTTCTCCTACATTCCCTTTCGTCTAGTTCCAGCACAATGCACCGCATACGTAATAGTCATCTCCTGAGTACTGGTTCAAGATAAAAAAAACCATTAATTGCTTGTAGTATTACTTTATTAACGTTTCATATATTTTTATGAAGCATTGTTCTCAAATATTTTTTTCTACCAAAATATGCCTCAGGATCTGTTTTTACGAAAATAATTAAATTTTTATTTCATTTTAATTCACTGAAAAAAACTAAATTAAAAAGTTAAACAAAGTTACATAATGCAATATAGGGTATTATTAAGTAATATAAGGTAATAAAGTAAAATAGTAGTAATATATATCAAATATTAAGCAAATTTAAAACTCCTTGACTTAAACTACTTCTTTTCTTTGTTGGTAAGTTTCGGGCTCCAGAAATAAATGGATCTGAACTTAAAAAGATGCGATTTAAAAGATCTGTATTTGTAGCTATGCGCGATATTTTTCGTGTATGTTGCAATCTAAACTGTTTTATATCTTTATTTTTCGCTTCAGCTGCTTCCTCCGATAATTCACCTATTGACACTAATGCATGCTTGATGCTCCATGGATAAGAATTTTGTGTACCGATAGAGGGAGGTAGTACCAGCGATACTCCTTCACAAGTTTTCTTGCTGTCTCTACAGCATATTCCTCAAACTTTTCGGCATCAATTTGAAATCCAGAATTTATAGCTTGGAGAATTGTGGCACATCTTTGCAAAATATCCTTATCGATTCCTGTTAGTTTTGATGAAAGGTTTACATTTTGAAAAAATCTCCTCGCTGTGTTGCCATCATTCGAATTTCCGCAACCACCAGCTTTTGGCCTATCTACCAAAAGTTCCATTTCGGCCCGAAATCGTTGTTGAATAATTGTTTTCTCTTCAAAACACATGACTTTTCGTTCTTACTGGTCTTCCATTTTTTACCTCTAATTTGTACGATAAGTGAATGAAGTCCGAATTCGTAACGAGCTTCATCTACTTTTTTCTCGAGGCATTTTTCAATGTGATTCATTTCTGTAGGTAAGGCACCACATATGTGACATTTAGCAGAAGAAGTTTCCGTTAGAGCGTTACAAACTTTACCGTCAACCATGGTCAGTTTTATGTCATGCTTTATATGTAATTTTTGTTTTGTTTTATTTATTTCGGTGGGAGAAAGTGCAAAAATTTTCGATTTAAAATAACGTTCCTCATTTTGACACAGTTGCGAAGTTTCTTTTTTAAATTGAAACCTCAACGGCCTGCAATAACGAGTGGATGATGGGCGCGGGTTTTTCCAAATTATAGTTTTGTTTTCCGTGACAAGTTGAAGAGGAACATAGGATGTAACAAAGAGGGAACTGGGATCCATAAGCCTATTCGACTTCTGCTTAAATTGGCTATGACCAGAACTGCCATCGAATCGCCATTTTCCAATCAGTGTTAAGTGTTTTTCTCATGGGCATAATGCTTCATCAAGAACTTGATCTTGCAATTGCACAATTCGATTAGCCGTATGATCAAGGAGAGCTTGTAGATCGACCTCTGCACTCGACTCTGTAATAGTAATGTTTTCTGTGCTTGGATAACAAGTTTTCTTAGCTACCAAGATACTTTTATAGCCTGTGAAAAAGTTTTTAGATATTTTTTTATTCACAAAATCTTTTATAGTTAAGTACTGTCGCTTAGTAAGTCTTGTTTCAACGAAAAGAGCCAAAACCTCGTAATCCTCCACATTGTGTGTCGGGGGAAAGTTGCGATTTTGTAAAACTTCGGTTAAAGAATTATCAACTTGACTAATTTTAGACATTTTACGCCTCTTTGTTCTATCTGAACACTTAAAAAATTCCTTTGCAGGACGACCACGCTTTTGGCTAGGTGCAGGTTGTTTTTTTTCAAGGGATTTTGCTTCTAGCTGAATAGTTTCAAAACTTTCAAGCCATTTTTTATGTTCCTTCAAAATAATTAATTTGCTTCGATGATTTTTCGTCCAAAGCTTACCAATCCGCTTACAAAGGCTTTTTAAAACTTTTGTTAAATTGCTAAGGTCGAATTTAGTTTTATCTGCATTAAATTTTTCCTCCATAATTTGAAATATTTTGTTTGCTTTCGAATGATAATTACCAGCTGTAGAATTCCAAATATCAAGCACATACATTCTAGAAAATTGGCACTGACAGAATAACCCTTCTATTTTAATTTCCATATTGATATTTTTGAAACTTTTATCACTATCGCGAAAACAATTCATTATAAGAATTAAAATTTGACCTTTGTTTTGACACTTTTCAAATGCAATGAGTAAGCTTCACTTAAACTGAAAGTCAAATACCTTAAAATTGCAATATAAAGTTTAAAACAACAACAATTAAAAAAAAATTAATTTCTCTTTACTCATATTCTTAAAAAGAAATAGTACAAAACAAAATGCGATTCACTATTTTTCGTCGGATGACTATGTAAATCACACCCATATGCGAAAATATGCAAAAACCCGCGGCCACAATATTTTTTAATTTAAAGAGGGATAAAAAAACCTACAATTTGATGCATAAGGCGTTGTGGGCAGATGAGGGCACTAAAAGTCTACGTGAAAAAGAAGTTTTTGTGAAAAACGTGTGTTTTAAAAAGGTCAAAAAAGTATTCTTCAGCGATTTTTTTATGGGCTCATATTTTTGCAGCTTTTGTTATTTAATTTGGTAGAAAATAAGTTAAAATTTAATGTTTGTAGGGTTTTTGGAAACTTCTGCCACAATATCGCGAATAACTTTTTGGATAAACTTAAGTTTTCTTTTGTGACTATGCAACCACAATATATGCAATATAAACATACCTCCACTTTCAACGGACACAAACAATAAATCTCGCCAAAAAAACAACAAAATTTTTTAGATTCATAAAATTTAAAGTGTTATCAATAAATTTTGTGCAATAAAGCTTAAAAAAAAAACGATAACTTTTTTGATGTTTGGCCTATGGGGGAAACCACTGTGCATTGATGAATTTAATAACTAATATCGCCATCTGCACTCTTGTAAAGGCTAAATGAGTTTTTGGTTCTGAAATTAGCTAAAGTGCAAGACATATAGTTGTGATCTTCACCTCTAAGCAAGAAGCTCTTGAGGTGGTAAAATTAGTAGAAATAAAGTTTAGCACGAGAAGTAGTGCTTTAGTATACACGTGGAAGCCTAAGCAAAATAACTATTTATGTGCATATGTTTTAGAAAACATAGCAAATGCAAAAATACAAAAAGTGACTATTTTACTTACATTTGATGATGGAGCAATGTGAAAATCTACTGATGTGCTTTTAGATGGGAGTGTGATAACCTTTAACTTAATGCAGAAGGTACAGTGATGCAACAAAACTACACGATTGGAATTTTCATTTCATATTTACAATTTCAAGCGACAAACCGACCGACCCGATCATATTATTTATGCAAAAGG
Source organism: Dexiosoma caninum (assembly GCA_963924685.1). Lineage (NCBI taxonomy): Eukaryota > Metazoa > Arthropoda > Insecta > Diptera > Tachinidae > Dexiosoma > Dexiosoma caninum. The sequence goes on from OZ004725.1 coordinate 94,089,223, forward strand.
ATTGTTAAATTAAGATTTTTAATTCTTCTTTTCCATTCCAAAAAGAAATTATATCTAACTGTACTTTGAATATACACAACCGCACAAACACACATATTTATACATATGCTATTTTAAACTAACTATTTTTTGCTTCTTATTTGATGGGCTTTTGCCTCTTTATTTTTATTTGCTTTTTTTTCTCTTATTTAAAAGGCAACTTGTGATTTTGACACTTTGCAAAGCAACTTATTAATTACTTCACTTTGATACATAACAAACCCAAAAATTACTTAATAAAATATTCGCTTCCCTTCGAATTTACGATGCGTACGCGACAAAAATCTTACCGAAACTCAATTTAGTTAATTGTTCTTCTTCTTCTTTAAATTTGCCTCTCCTATTTGTTGTCATTTACATTTTGCAAAAAGAAAAAAAAAACACTTCAATTTCAGCTTCAGAAACATAGTTGCCAGATCAAATAAGAATAAATGTGTGAAATTTGGACCGAAAAATCGTCAAAATAATCATGAGAAGCCGTTAAAAATAAAAAATAACTTTTTTCATAGATTTAACATAAAATAAAATATCTATAATAACACAGAAAAAAAGACATGCAACAGAAATAGTTAATGAATGGAGTTATTGCTAATAAACTGAGGCTGAACAACGCATAGGGGTGTCATTGGAAGGCATGTGTTCACATTTAACAAAACACATCATCATTTTAATGAGTGTAAAACCAATGAATTTTCCATGATTTGATTACGTTTTAGCATTGATTAATGAGTACCTGTATCACATTTATAAATTTATTTAAATTATAACCGGCAGAGTTAAATGCATTTTCTATGAGTTCAAAAGTGATAATCTAGTCAACATTTAAGATGGCATTAAAAATTAATTCAGATAAAGAACTGTTTAAGAAGTCATGAAAATACCAATTCATAGTTAATTTTTGTTTTATTATTAAATACAAATCATAAAGTCCTTATCAGAAAGTATTAGAAATGAGTCAGGATTTGTAAGGGAACAATGGAAAAAAAACGTCAATCAATACCAACTTAACAGCTAAACAGAACGCGTTTTCAGAAGTTGCCAAACTTCCACCGTCAGTGCTCTTTGTGTATTTTATCATTTCACCATTTCATAAAAAAAAATTTTTTTTATTTATAAAAGCAATCCTTAAACAAATTTCCATACAAAATTCAATCAATATACCTTCTATGAATATAAAAAAAAGTTTATGAATACAGCAGTCATTTGTAAAGTTCAAATATATCATCTTTAATTTCCATTAAATTAAACCATGTTACGCTTTGGTTTTATCTCATGTGCTTTTTTTTCCTCTTTTTGTTTTCCTACTTAAGTTCAAATATATTATATACAAAATTTTTAATGTAAAACATTTGTAAGAAATTGGTAAAAATTATGCATTTTTATTGCAATAGAACAATTTTAATAGTTCAACTATTACCTTGAGGACAAAACAATTGAAATTATTTACTTTTAAATAATCTTGAACATACCAAATTATTTCCAGAGAAGATTTTTTTAACCGATTTTTAACTTTGGTTTGGTTTAAGTTTACTTGACTGATTACTCCTTCCATATTTGCTGAAAAATGCCGTAAAATTTAAATGGTTTTGATAAAATTTGATAATATTACATATAAATCTGTATATGATGTATTGATGTACTTTACTTAAATCACATGCAACAGCGAAACGCAGATTGTGTTCGATGACAAATAAAGCAAGTTTGATTTCACAACTCTTGGATCTACAGTTCTCTGCTGAATAATGTTCATCGCTTGATTGATGGATTGTGTAGAATCACGAAGTTTACTTGGATTTTAAGTTTTTCTGCACTCTTTTTTTAATTTAAATTTAGCCTCGAAAAATCTAAATCTTTTTAAAATTTTCTGCTGAACCCATAAAATAATTTTCTAATATATTTAAAATTACCATATTGGCAATGCCTTTTTGTATAATAACTATTGGAATGTTTTATGCATTTTTTTTATTAATTGTAACTAAAACGTTGAATTATTATTAAAAAAATTGTTAGCCTTTTTTAGCCTTTTATTTTGGGCGATTTAGCTTTCTGTAGCCTTTTCAAAAAGTCTAGTCTGCTTTTTTCCAGCACCTTGGCAACACTGAACACTATGTTGTTGAGCTTTTCTGGCCAAATTGGGAAAATTTATTTTGGTTCTGTTTAAATAAGTTTAGAGATAATTTATAATAAACCATTGCAAATATTTATCAAGTAAAAATGTGTTGTAAGACTGGCATATAGCTTAACAACATCGTGTCATTCAAAAATCTCATATTTTTTGGAAAAAAATCCAAACAACAAATCTTATGCATAGAATCTGAAATACTGATGATTTTTGCAGTTAGGCCGCCGTAACGCATCAAGGTCACAAATTTTTTTTCCATTTGTTGCATAGTGTTCTTAGTATATTTAAAAAACTTATCACTTTGTAAAAATTTGTTATATTCTCACTATCCTTTGTACTTTTAAAATTTCTGGTTTGCTTTCTTTTGTCTACATACACAAGGATAAAAAAGACACAGCTATCGAGATTTCCAAAAGTTCAAAGTTGATTTCTAAATACCGATATTATAATTATAATTGTCTCAAATAAGGCAAATTTATGGCAGCATTCATACAAACGTCAAAATGCAATTTTTGGACCCAAAATCGTTCAATCTGGCAACTGCGCGCATACCCCTCCACAATCTGCTCAACACTCTCGCGGACAAACTAAAGAATTGTTGCAACGAAAATTACAAATGTGGACGGGGACTCAGCTTTGGAATCCGCGCAGGTAAAAAATTTGCTTATAAAATCGTATGTCGGATGTGCATAATATTTATTAAAATTCGTGCCACTACTAATACTGCTTCCTTAGCAAAGTAGTGTGCCCAATTTTGCACTTCGACTTATGCACATACACACATACAGCTGGACATAGGACAAATAAAATTTATTTGCCGGCATTATTTAATGTCATGTTTCAATTTTTTTTTTTTTTTTTTATCTAGGACCAGCACTCAGGAGATGACTCCTACACATGCGAAGCATTGTGCTGGGAACTGTAGGAAAGGGATAGTAGAAGAAACGACAGGAGGTGAAGCTTAATTAATTTTTTGCAGCTCTGCTTTCGCACGTTCTTTTTTTGTTTTTATACTCGTAGCAGTGCTGAAGCTTCGGTTTAGTAGCTATTTTTATTATTATTTTACTTCGCCGGTGCTACACAATACCGACGAAGGAGGGCGTTCTGATGTGATTGTGGATTGCTATCAGCTGAAGCCGGTATTGTTCAGTGACCAGTGACTATGCCTTCGCCACTGAAACCTTCCGACAACAACTCACACACAGACACACTAATGCACATCAGAAAAATGCGAGATGTTTATTTTTATTTAAAAATTTTTTTTTTGTCTGAAACTGGGGTTGAACCCAGGTCTGTTTTTTGGTTGTGTAGTCAACGTGCAGACTACCATCCATCGTGCCATCGCCACCCTCAACCCTTAATTTCATATTTTTACGAAAATCTAAAATTTCAGTCATTCTTACTGATTTAGAAGCTATTTTATTTATTTGCTATTAAGAAAGCTAAGTATTTGCATAAAGTTCGGAGGTACATAACTCGAAAACTGCGTTGTCGGGAGTTTTTTCGATTTATCCCCCATGTTCAGTAAACCGAGTCGATTTAAAAACGAGTGATTTCTCAATACCGAAGTAAAGCAATTACGTAAGAATCATCGCGAAGACATCTTAAAAAATGTCTCCACAGCGAACGCGCGATGCGCACTCGATCATTGCGACATCTTGACTGACAAATCCGCACAATCGATAATTCCAACTGCGCAAGCGTTTACTACTTTTGAAATAATCGTATTTAAAAATATAAATTTCCCACCAGACACCCTGTATAGTATGTGTAAAAACGAAACATTTTTAGGGATTCGGTTTACAGAACATACCCGTATATTTTCTTATTTTTCAATTTTCTATCGCAGCAGTATTTACAAAGAACTGACAATGCAGTTCTATAGTATCATAAAATTAAATGTAAATTAGCCCAGTGTACATTATGTATAAATGTCCCTATATATACTCTCCTCGAAATATACAACCATAAATAAATTTCAATTACAATATCAGTTTCAGTAATATTTATTGATGAATTTAGTTTTTTTTTTAATCAAATACAGTTAATTATTCTTATAAATAATTTGTCTGGTGTGTGGTCTTTATTATACAGAATATAAAATGGGTGAACAGGAAATTCGTCGAAAATTTAATAATTTAACAGAATTAAAGTATTATAAAAAGGAGAAAAGAAAAATAAAGTCAAGAACTACTGAATTTATGCTGGTTTTTTGTGCAAAAATGTGTTACGGATTTATATAAAAAAAAATAGAGAACTACTATACATACGCGCCTTTTACAAGAATAATTTTAGTTTACAAAGGCTTTTTCAAAACTCATTGTGTAGAAATTGCAAAACAAAAATTTTGTTCATGGAATTAAACTATTAAAATTTCATACATCTGAACAGCACAAACAATTACGCGCCCTTACGAGCATACAAGTAATTTATTTATTCTTTTTATATTTCTGTTTAACAAGTATATAAAACGAGTTTTTTTCGTACATTTCTTTGCGAAAAGGGGTTTGTGTTCTACGGTTGTATTAATGTTCACATATAGAATTATAAGTGAACTTTTACTTTGTCTATTACTTGACTATTGTAATAAATATACTTAATTTTGAGAAAAAGGTTAGAGAATGAAGTACAGTATCACATGAAGAAAATGCGTTCATTTTGAATTGATTTTTATAGATTTAAAGTTAAAGAAAAATGTTTTTTTTTGTTTGACGGCTTCTTGAATTGTGAAAATGCTTATGTTTTGCATATATTTCTAATGCTTATTTTTTGTTTGTTAAAATTAAAAACAAATATTTCTGTAATTATAAATATCCTAAAAGTAATTTAATATTAAAATCTTAAACGTAAAGACTTGTTTTATTTTTGTATTTAATCAAAACGCGTATGTCTGATATTACCGCCCCCATTACTACTGTTAGCCCCACTACGTCCGTAGCCAGCGGCATTATTTCCATAGTTGCGGCTACCACTATTATTGTTATTGTAACCGCCACCATAGCCGCGATTTCCTCCGCCGCCACCAAGGTTACCCTTTCTGAATGTGCCATGGAAGCGGGAACCGCCATTATTACCGTATCGTCGGCCACCATCATCGCCATAGCGGTTATTACGAGCCATACCTTCTAAAGCAGGAGGAATTTCCTAAAAGAAAAGAAAAAAAATAATTTTTAATTTATGTATGTACAAGAAGAAAAAAAACATCGTCAGGAAATAACAGACGCTGGTATATTTCACTACAGACGAGAAAGTTATATCACAACAGGTATTACAATGGGCCCATACTACATTGGACCCAAGTGGGCTGCAACCTTTCTATTTATATGCCACAATCTGCCGACCTAACCTAACCTAGATTCATAGTGTATGTTTATATAGACGAAGAAACGTCAGGTGTTGCAGTATAAACACCACCTGATACGTCATTTCCAGATTATTGGATTTTTATTTATAATTACACTTAATCCAGTTGTCAGTCAAGATCGACACCAAAACTTATACAATGTTCAGACATACATAAATTCTTAATTGAAATAATTTAATTTTAATTGAGCAATTTAATACAATGTTCACACATATTTAATTAAGTGAATTTAGCTTACTCAATTAGCATTTCACAGCTGGAAAAAAACAACACTATGAGGTGTAATTCGCTGCTAATCTCTTTGCTTTTTTTTTACTATTTATTTTTCGTTTCACTGAACAGATTTTCCAGTAAAAAACTTGTGAGAAGGGTTGCATTTCAAGTTTTACTCAATATTTCTAACAATTTCATACTTATTGCTCTATAATTTAATTTACATTTTGTATAGAATATTTAGCCGAACAATGGCATTTATTACAAAAATCTCAATGAAGGTGCATGTCAGTACGACGTATTGCAATCTCTAAAATCAATGTCCAATATCTTTCAGTTCAAAGCTCAATTGACATTTAATTTTTTTAATATTGGAGCAACCCGCACTTAAGGGATGATCTCTACAAGCGATGCATTGTGCTGGAACTAGCGGAAAGGAATAGTGAGAGAAAGGGGAGGTGGTAAAGCTTCACTATCTCGCAATTCTGCTTTTGTAGGTTTTTAGTTTATAAGTGTTGTAGCGCATCAGGTGTCAAGGATTAAATTTTCAAGCTCTATTTTAATAACAATTTTTTAGTAATTATTTTACTTCGCTGATGCTACACAATACCCACGAAGGAGGACGCTCGGATGTGCTTCTGGATTGGCATCAGGTGAAATCGGTATTGCTAAGACCACTGACTATTCCTTCGCCACTGAAACTTTCCGACAACAACTCACACAAAGACACTAATACACATCACAATAACTGCGAAATATTTTTGTGACTTCGTCTGAAATTGTGCTAGACTTTTTGGTTTTGTAGTCAACGTGCAGCCATCGCCACCTTCAATTTGATATTAAAGTCGCAGCTTGTCGACGTAACAGAAGCCAAGATTTGGTAACGACGTTGACAACTGGAATAAGGGTCACTGAATTATATTTGGTTAGATGTTTTTTTTTTTTTTTAATTTCCATAATTAGAAAAGAATCAAGTTAAGTTTCCTCACAATTTAAAACACTGTTTAAAAACATATATCAATGAATACTGAATAATATGGAACTTGGCAAATATGTATGCATTTGGGAATCCTTATATTTATATATATATAATAGTAATATACATATACTTGCAGTTGCACATTGGAGACCTGCAAGAGACCATTCACTACTAGTAACAATAATGAATTCAGCTTAATACTGTGATTGTATTTTCTACACAACACACACAATATCAAAAAATTTAATAACGGAACTGAATCACATACATAAAAATACGGCATTCACTCAAACATGAATTTATCATTCGCTGCACAGCAGTAATAACACGGATTCATTGAAATCAACTCAGTTCATGTTTTTATTTCCGTTTGTAACAAAGCAAAGGCAAATTTGTTAAGTTAGAGAACGAGAGCAGATTTGTGTTTTTTTTTTAATTTAATATGGCAAAAGTGCGTTAATTATTTTTATTTATTTAACAAATATCATCATCAAAATGAATTACGATTATTTATTTGTTTGTTGTCTGGTATATAGTTAATCTATAATTGGAAATTTTAATCTTTTTCAAAAATTTGCTTTATGGTCTACTGTTAATTTTGTAATTTTCAGCACCAGTGAAATGCTCATATATTAAATTAATTTAAAAAAAAGGAAAATACATTGAGGTATTTTATTTTATTAAAGTGTTAATGAAACGGCAATACTGATCACTATGTTAAAGATGTTAAAAAAAAACTATTAACTGATATTAGAATTCATTGTTGTGACTCCTCATTTAACAACAATAAAATTAATTCGTAGAATAATGAATGCACGAATACAATGACCTTTTCATTGCGAAATACACACACACTGTAGTTGAAAAATCCTACTGAGTTCAACGTCACAAATCATGCACAGTATGAATGCACAATTTTACTAATTTTTACCATTCTTGCAGCTCTCTATTGCACGTCAAACAATATAATAAAGTATAAATAAAATGTTTACCTGGTTAGCCTCTCTCAGTACATCAACCAAAGCTCTGGATTGTTTGGAATTATTTGATGTAAAGAATGCATATGATGTACCCTTTGTATTTGATCTACCTGTGCGACCAATACGATGAATATAGTCTTCTGAAGATTTCGGATAATCAAAATTGATAACATATTTAATACCATCCACGTCTATTTAAGTGCCAAGAGTAGTAGAAAAAAATAGAAAAGAAAAATCTAAAATTAGCAATACGAATATTTTGGGAAAACTGTGTAAAAACAAAACGTAATTCATAAATGAAATAATTAGATTGAGTTGTTTTTATTCCATGACTTGTAGTATATTAACATTATTTTTATATAGTTTCTCCTTTTTTTGAAAATATTATCGATACATAATTTGGAAAAAACCATTTTTTTTTTATTTTTAACTGAATACAGAATACAAAGTGCGCGCCTCTTATTACATATTTTTTTAAATTTTTTTTTTAATTTTTTGTAAAAAAAAAGGTGTTACTTTACCTTGTGATTTTCGGTTTTACTTTGAATCAATTAAATGAGGGGCAAACTCTTCGCAGCCACGTCGTTTAGGTGCTGTAGAATTGGCATTAAGACGACGTAGTGTTGAAGAGCCTGTAATTATTTTCAACAACTTGAAAGTTTTCTTATAGAATAAAACTAAACGGCGTTTCAATATTTCGGTTTAGTTTTTTTCAACAGTTCAAGATACGCACATAACATTTCAGTTGTAATTTGAATTAGACACACATGATCAGCAGGTGAGTTGGAAGTCTGTTTGTAGATGTTTGTAGATTAGAAGCCAAAGCCATCACTTTCTTGTTTGAGGAACGAGTGTAGCGCGCACCACGTGTTTTGCGGTTCAGTGCGCCTTAGGCTCCAGCATCCATCCAGTAGTACACGAAAACACAAATTACGCAAGCATGTAGACATTAATTTGATTGAAATGTAAAACTATTACACTTATTTCTGGCTAAAATGTGTCCTTTGTTAGCTTTCCCACGTTCGTTACTAGATGACAACGTACTGTGATGAAGACTATTGAAGCAAATGATGATATTGTCGCATTGTAGATTATACAGCTACTATTCAACATTTGTTACGACTCCACTTTAATACGTCTGTCATATTTGTTAGCAAAAAGAAATTACCAAATCACTAAAGGTAACATAATGATCCAGGCTTTTCTATTTGGAATTTAGTTGACATTAATTTAATATAACGTTTTCAATAGTACATAATCAAAGAACACATTAGAGACATCATGTTGAATCAACAATAATTGATAGTAATAGGGGTTCTTTCCTGTATGCCTGCGTGTACTTTTATCACTTCACTTCCTTGTTTATCCAACTTTCAATCGGAGGGCATTTATAGTTCCATGAGAGAATGTAAGCAATGCGTATTTTTGCAAACCAAATTTTTCTTTATAAAAATCAAACTCGATTTCTCTCGGGTATGCACTCCGTATTTGTAATGCTGTTCCGTGTGTCTCCAAAAATACAGGGTAAAGGTTGTATTGTGTTTTAATAGAGATAGATGTTTCAATTACAACGTAATTATGCATATTCTCTAAGCATATTTAGTCGTAATAACAACTAAAGACTTCAGAGGCCTCTCGTAATATAATTCATGATGATGATAGGGATATGAGTCGTTAGGTAGACTTTAATGTTACTCGGATCACTTATAAGGCGGTGGTATATTTTGATAGTAGATCTGCAAACTGCATCTTTGTGAAAATAATGCAAATGCTACGCTCTGCTATAATTTGGAATCCATCATACAGAAGCGTAACCACAATCTTTTCGTGGCGCGTTTCAATATACCGCCTCCTTGTTTAAGATACGAAGCACAATGCTTGGTAGCGGTGTTGTTACGGTACTACGACATACCCTTTTTCCAATGGCCTTGTGGTAAAAAGTGTTGCCGCTTATCCGCATCCCGCAATAAATTGATCATATTTTGCTTTAAAAGTTTCAAAATTTCCATTAAAATTTCAATTTTAGATTACAAGTTGACATTTTATCCCCACCATGCAACCATTTATGGCCTCTGCGAACGAAATGGATTTTTTTTGAAGAAACAAAATCAAAACGGTTTTTGGGGAAAAGGAAAAAAATATTCCATAAATATTAATAAGTCATGTTAAAAAATAAATATAGATATATATGTATTTAGAAAGAGTTCTTAAACTTAAAAATCTTAGTGAGTTAGTTGTTTCTAGTAAAATGGCTATTTTTACAACTCCAGTTCTGAATATCAGCAACGGAGTGTGTTTAATATGAAGTGAACTTTTAAGAGGTCTACAAACCAATACTAAGAAGTAGAGTTACTAACTTTAAATGTAAAAATATCTTCGAATAGTTTGCATGATTCCTCACTTTCCAATTTTTGCGCCTTTTTTTAACTTTTTACATTTAAAATTTATAGTTCCACATTTTTCTACATTTTCTAATTTTGTCTTGGCCATTATAAGCTGAATTTAATATGAATAAAAAACAATTGATTTGACACAAAACAAATGTTTGAAAAGTAGATAAAGCTATAAAAAAAAAACTTACCCAAACCACGAGCTGCTACATCGGTAGCAACTAAAATATTCGATTTTCCGGAACGGAATTCTCGTAACACGAAGTCACGATCTGATTGTGACTTATCGCCGTGAATAGCACCACAGCGTACACCGAAGCTACGAATGAAACGTACTAAGTGATCGACGCGGCGTTTCGTTTCGACGAAAATAATAATTTTCCCAGGATTTTCGCTAGTATCATAAATTTCCGATAGTAAGTTCTTTAGTCTGGAAATAAATAGAAGAAAAAAGTTGATATAAATTTATTTAATTAATTATTTTTTTGGTACACTTTGGTAGTACTGGCCAGGGACTTTAAATTTTGAATGAATAAAGCAAACCAAAAGGTAAAAAAAACTTACTTTTCTTCTTTATCATTTTCGTCGCAAACATCTATAACTTGGTGAATATTGTGATTGGCCGAAAGTTCCAAAGATCCAATGTTAAGTTGGATGTAATTGCCAAGGAAATCTTCTGCCAATTGCTTGACTTCTTTAGGCCATGTTGCAGACCACATAAGAGTCTGACGGTCTGGACGAATTTGGGAAATAATCTTACGGATTTGGGGTTCGAAACCCATATCCAACATGCGGTCAGCTTCATCCAAAACTAAATATGTGCAACGTTTCAAGTTTGTGGCATCAGCTGCCAAGAAATCAATTAAACGACCAGGAGTGGCAATAACAATTTCACATCCGCGCTGCAAATCGCGCATCTGGCCGCCTTTTGGGGCACCGCCAAACACACAAGTGTTCCGTACATATGAAGACGAGCCAAACTCAGTGGCTACTTGTTGGATTTGTTGAGCCAGTTCACGTGTGGGAGCTAAAACCAAAGCAATTGGACCCTCATTTCTTTGCAAGGGCTGTTGGTTGTTAATGTGTACAATAGCTGGCAATATAAAACCTAAGGTCTTGCCAGAACCAGTGTTTGCAATGCCAACAAAATTGTGACCACTCATAGCTATAGGCCAACCTTGAGATTGAATAGGTGTCGGACTCTTGTAACCCTGTCGACGAATTTCTTTCAGGCAATAATCGGGGAAGTAGGCTTCATCGAAAGCCTGAATGGGATGTGGAGCATTTCCACGAACAGTGATTTGATGTTCTTCTCGATAACGTTGCACTTCAGCGGGAGAACGATTTGTAACAATTGGGTGTTCTTTGTAAAAGTCCTTTTTGAAAGGAGATAAATTGGAGAAATCCACATCATGGAGTGACAAGTCTTGTGTATTACCACGACGGTCATTAAAATTGTTACCACCTCCAAAGCCTCCACCGAATCCACCACGATCGTTACCACGACCGTTTTTTTCAATACGTCCCTTGCGAACACCGTGATAATCGCCACCGCCACCTCTATTATTGCCGTAGCGGTTTCCACCTGCGTTTCCACCACCGCGGTTATCACGTCCACCACGATTTCCACCATAATTTCTATCATGAGGAGCCCTACATATAATAAAAAAAATTAATGAAATTAGTAAGTTTTATTAAAATTAAAAGGAAATATTAAACTATGCCTTTTTAGATAACTTTTTCTAGACAGCTTTGCACATTTATCGTCTTTAGACATTTTATTTTAAGTAAATATTCTTCAGAAAAATTCGCATTTAGCCTTCTGCGTAAATTCAGCTACCAATGTTCTCAAAACTAATATATTTTTACTTGTTCTTTTATCTCAATGCAATTATTGTTTGTCTATGTATTATTTTTCAAATAATAAGCTGTTTAATATAAAACCTATTTGCCAACGAATTGAGTTCATTATTACATCTATGAGATTTAAATTATATTTGCATGTTTGATGGTTGTTTAAATTATAAACTAATGAAAAATTATATGCCATCTGGCAGTTGGTACCTCGCTGCTTTTATTTTTAAATGCCAGTGAAGGAACACTGTATTTATTTTTCTTTCGTCTTGTACTTGTCATTTAATTTTTAAAGGTAAATTGATTAAATTTGCGTTTGATTTCTTGAATGTCGCGTGTAACTTAGTTTTAATATATTGTATATAGTACATGTTTATACATATTTCAAGTTTTATTTTAAAATTAATGGTAACAAAAATTTCGAAACATGCAATAAATTTAATTTCATTTACTATTGAGCAAACGAAGAACGGGTATATCGATATACAAATGTATTTTAAATTTAAAAGCAGTTTAATAAAATTTTTCTTCGATATGGCGACGTATGAATTATAATAGGAAACCACAATACACACTAAGGTATTTCACAACAGGTGTTTTGATAACAATTCGTCATAAGATTATATATTACAACTTATCCGAGTTTCACTCCATTCATGTAAAAAATTAATTTTAATATTTGTTTAAGTGCTCATATACCCTTTTTGCTCCAAGCGAAAAATTTACACAAATTCAGAATTACGTTATCTCTAACACATCGAAGGTGCATCTTAATACCAAATGAAAATACGTTCGATAAACTCATTCAACAACAGTCAAACGTCGGTCGAACAGAGTTCATAATAAGGTCTTATATTTTACTGGAGTTTAAATTTTCTATTTTTAAAATCACTAATGAAATTACCAAGTAACTTAACTAAACAAACAATACATTCCTTGTTTAGCTTCAATAAAGAAATGTAATGTACTGTATGAATTATCAATTATATTTTGAAAAAATATTTTTACTCCAATTGGAAGTTATTCTAAAAAGAAAATGGTAACGTTGTTCATAATAAAAAGAAAAACTAAACGAAGCTAATCAAAATTGCTTAGAGCTGATTCACACATATCAAGTTTACCTGAGGTTTTGTTAAATTTTTCTTATGAACCTGCATTTGCTGTCATACACGAAAACATTTTTAATCAAATTTCGCTTGCTTTACAATAGTATGGTTAAGAGAGAAAAAAAACAAAAAAGAAGATAGAAAGAAAAATACTTGACGGTACCATAAGTCTGTACCCCTTAATGAGGCATACTTGATGTGTGTGAATGAATCAAGCATCCATCCGTCAGCCAAATGTAATGATGAAGCAGTTGCATCAAGCCATGTTCGGTGTATGAAAACCTATGGAAATGGTTGTCGAACCGAAATGTCACGTCATCGATATGTAGAAAATTAAATTTTATTACATCGTTACGTGACATTTGTTAGCATTTCCATACGCTTTCATACATCAAACATTATAGTTTGTTGCAACTAGTTTACATTTCAGTAATTCAGCTTGAATATTTGCCTTTGTGTTAGTATACATATTGAAGCCTATGACACACTACGTCAACATTTCTCATCAATATTTATTTTTGTGCGTTTTTTCAAGTGTAAACATATAGAAGTTACCGTCGGTAAAATACATATCTGTGACGCGCAAAATAGAAAGGGACTTAAGGGTAAAAACCGGTTTTGTTCAGGAGAGCCATTTTAAAGATTTAAATACGTGTATCTTTGGTGTCCTTCACATTCATAAAACGCGTATATCTCTTGGAGGGAAAACTTTTGGGGCATGGGATCGGTCTCATTCGATGCTCAGATGTTGTCCACATAAAAAAAAAAAAAAGTGAAAATTGCTTTTTTTACCCTTAGGTCCCTTTCTCTAGGATTCTGTTTATTTCTTTAGCCCCCGTCCATACTGTTAAATATTTGCTGCAAAACTTTTGAGTTTGCTGATGAGAAGGGGAAGCGTGGAAGTAGGTACTCTGTTTCATGTACATGCAGTTTTTGTTGAATTTCTTATTTGCTCTTTTGACATGAGGTGTATTTGACGTTTCATTTTATTTCTTTTCATTTGGTATACTGTTAACATCTACCATAATAATAGCTACCCTATTTTAGTCTACACGTGTTACGTATGTTAATTTTTTGTGAAATATAATCAGTAATTTAAAAAAAAAAAAAAATATAAAATTATATAAAAATTATAAAATTTTTCTTCTTAGCATCCATTTTGCTTCAAATTATACCTTGTGCTTCAAATGTCTATCCAAAAAAAAATATTCACACCTTCTATCACAGGGTAGTTATTTTATATTTACATTCGGTATTGAGAAATGTCAAAAAAAATTAACAAAAGAAGATAGAAGGGAGGAATAAGAAATACTAAACATGAAGCAAAAGATTTAATTTGATTACAAAATTTTTTTTTCTCTATTAGTAATGCGTCACAAGTACGACGTGCTCTCAAAGGTACCAGAAATAAAATAAATATTGATGATAACGATGCCACACTACGTCAAACTGCATCAATATTGTGATGAATATCAAAACCATTTACTCGAGATTCACACACATCAAGTTTACCTGACCAGTTTTTGTTAATTTTTATTTTAAACCTGCATTTACGTTCATACACGAAAACATTTTGCCGTCAAGTTTCGCTTGTTTTACAGTACTCTATTTATGAGAGAGAGAGAAAAAAACAAACTTGACGAGTAACGCAAAGTCTGTAACTCTTTCCATTCTCTCTTCCCCGTTCATCCAAATAATCTAGACTTGACGAGTCAAACTTGATGTGTGTGAATCTCGAGTTAGATATTCGTCAATATTACACAGAGCGTATATGTGTGACTATTTTTCGCACACAAATATTGAAGCTGTACATTGATGGTGTAGCATGCGCTTCAACACTACCTTAAAGACTCAGTCATAAAAAGATAGTTTAATTGAGTTCTGAATAAAATAAGGTCAATATTATTATGGAGAAGCTTTGCTTTGCAAAAACGAAGTAGTTTCTATAAGTAAATAAAAAAAAATTTATTTTCTTTACAAAAAACAACAAATAAATAAGATCTCCAGCTTATTTAAGAAAAATATAAATAATTAAATTTTTTATATTTTAAGGTTTTATCAAGACAAGATATATTTTTTCTGAGACCAAAAACTTATTCTATCCAGTTTTTTGCATCTTTTTAATGATTTAAAAATTTAATTTATACGTAATTTTAAATAAAACAAAACTATTATTATTATATGTAGGTATTAAGCGTTTTGTTTAATTTGAAATTTTTCGTAATTAGTTGGCAATAGGTTGGTTTACATCCACTCGACAGTAACATAAAGCCGTGCAATAAAAGTATATCAGTAACTTTAATTTTTTTATACTATGTACTAGTAAATGCGCATGATGGCTATTGAATGGTTTCTCACGATCCCTTTCCCACAAATCTTCTGAATGTAGACTAAAGTTCTGTAGTGTACACATGATGTTGAGTTGGCAAGCAATTACAAAAATGGTTGCCATTGATTTTATACATAAAAAAAGTTGAGTTAAAAAAAAAAAAAAAATTAAAGTGATATTTGCTTATGACGAACATAATAAATTGCTGGTCTGTTGTAAAGTGATTGCTTATCGTGGCATTTACACATGCAAATGCAAGTCCGAAAAACTCTTTGGCGCTTGTGGCAAGTAAAATGCCAAAATGCTACCAAGTACGAGTTCACTAGTACGCATTAATATGAATGAGTGCTTGAATTTGATTGTAGATATTTGTAAAAAAAAATAAATAAAAAGGAACACAACTATACAAAAACACGTCCTAATGGGAATTTTAAACAATAAAGCTATGTTCACACGATTGTAGGATACGGCAATATGCTGGCAATGCACTCACAATGAAAAATTGTTACTATCTGGTAATTCGTCTGTTCACACTATTGAAAGGTAACAATAAAATTGCATTGCCACACAGTTCTGCGACAATAAATATTTGTGCCAATAATAATTATCTGTTCACACGGTTGTCAGATTACTGGATGACAAACGTTGCCATATCCGACTTTTAACATTATTTATGGGCAGCATTGCCAACAGATATATTTATCTGCCAATCGTGTTATTGTACGGTCCACTAAATGAAGCACATGCGACAATAACAAATGACTGGAAATTGTGTGTCAATGGAAATGAAGAGTTCTCACGATTGTTAGAATTGTGACAATATTATTGGCATACAATGCACGCACCGACAATACATTTTGTGACTATGTTGCCACACAAAAATTGTGTGTTCACATTTTGCAAAAATTTTTCTGTCAATATTGTAGTAAATGATAATCGTGTGTAAATACCTTAATTTAATATTTTTTGAAAAAAAAATAACAATTTTCATATTTTTTTTCAGATATTGCCCATTGGAAATTTTTTTTCTGAACGTGCAACCCCCATGTTAAACACAAAAATATAACCCTTAACGTGTTAGTTAAATTTTTGCTTGTAAAATTTTTTTAATAATTCACACTAAAATTTGATGAGTTTGCTTTCAAATTATGGGCAAGAAAACAGCTGGTAAATATTCTTATGAACTGTAAAACCATTTTGATAAATGAATTTGCTTTTAAATTGCTCAAAACTTATGTGCAGCCTATGTCACAGCTATAAATTCCACATGAGTTATGAGAAGCTTGATGTGTAAAAATTTCAAAGCAAAAGATGAACGTGTGGCTGCAGTGTAAAGAATTTTGATTTATAGAAAGTATACATAACCTATTGTACAATGTTATAAATACTTTTACAGTATATGTATAACACTTCTTTTATATGTACAACACAAAGTAACACCATTTAAAATTTTGCTAAAATATTGCGCCACCATCGACTATGAAATACAGATTTTTGTACAATCTGAGAAATCGCACAATTATATTGAAAGTGGACAGCGTTAATGCATGAGAAATTCGTCATAATGAAATGGTACTGTACATATAAATGCGATAGTGGTTGACACACAGAAAAACAACGACTGAATACAGAAAACGTGTTTTATTTTCTATGACGCATATACTTGATATTAAATATTACCAAATGTCAAGACATGTATTAAGCAGATATTAATTTTTATTTATCCAAATGTAAGGGTTATTTTTAACAATTTCCATGTAACAAATACACAATTGGTAAAGTAAGAAAAGGGAAGCAAAAACCAAATACTGTGAAGTTTTTGTATACAAATATACATTTCTTACACACACCCACACTCGTTACAAAAATTTTCTGTATACGTAGTTTTAAAAGTAAAAAATGTGTATTAAAAAGTAACCTATAAATTTAAATAAGAAAAAAGCATGGACTTACATATCAAAATTGTCTTCTTCGTCTGAGTCTTCAAATAAATTGTATTCTTTTTTGTTTGTTGATGATTCCGCTAATGCGCTAGACTGATTAAAATCTCGATAAAATTGTTTATTGGTATTTGGAAGGAACTCTAGTTGTCCTAAAGTGTGGTTGCTAACTGCTAATTGATGCTGTGGAACCGTGGGAAACGTTTGCGTGGTTTTTCTGTTAGTTGTTGAAAAAAGAAAATGGCGTCTTAAAGTTAAACTCTCCATTGCTTCAGTAGTTGGAATTAATAAATTTTTTATACAATACGCGGCAGTTTTATTCGCATTTGCGTAACACGAGTTTTTAGAAAACAAAGGCACAATTAATTTAAACATTTTTCGGAAATATTTAGTACTTTCTTCTTTAATTTAAACCTCGTGCACCAACGCGAACAAACTAAAAGCGGTCTTACCTAATCTCCTTCAAATGTGGAATAACTCATGACGCAAAAATTTCTATGTACTTTTTTTAGCATGGTTGGAATCAGTGTAGCCACTTTTCTACTTCTATAAAACTACTCACAGTTGATTCAAACCAAGGTATCATGAAGAAGGTAATTGCATTTCTACAAAAAAAAATTATTCAACAAAAACACAAGCAAAATTTTTTTCAACTCAATTTTATCACCACGTAAACTCACTAGCAAATCCGCCCGTCAGTGCTACAAGAATTTATAACGTATTTTTGTGCCGGACGCTTACTTAGCTCATCAGTGGATTTTTGCCAACGTCTGAATATAAATAATATAAGCGTTAGCGAAATAGTACTATATGGATATGCTTTCCTCCTCAATTTTTGAGTTACTTTTGTAATAAAATGCTTTATGATATTTTTCATACTGTATGAGAATATCATAAAGTATGTAATAATAAATTTCACATATAGTTTATAAGGGAAAAAGCACAATTAGAATCGTATATATGAATAAATATTCCCAAAATAAATTCAGTTAATATAAAATACTACATGTGCACGGTATTAAATTTTGATATTCTTTTGTTTTGTTTAATTTTTTAATTTTTTCATTTGATTCAAAATGCATTAGTTATGCTGGCCGATGGCAAGCCTGGTGTAGATGAGAATAAAAAAGCTAAAAAAATAGAAATGTGAGTATGTTATAAAAGTAAACTCATGGATTGTTATGTTTTTGTTTATAGATTTTTTGGTTTGTATGTTTGATGTTCAAAAAATTCTCGTTTGATTAATTGAATTTTAAACATATAGATCTTGGGTTTATATTCAGACGTTGGGAAAAATCCACTGATGAGCTAAGTAAGCGTTAGCGAAATAGTTCTATATGGATATGCTTTCCTCCTCAATTTTTGAGTTACTTTTGTAATAAAATGCTTTATGATATTTTTCATACTGTATGAGAATATCATAAAGTATGTAATAATAAATTTCACATATAGTTTATAAGGGAAAAAGCACTATTGGAAATTATAATTGTTTTATAATTTTATAATTTTTATAATTATATAATTTTATAATTTCCTATTATTCCTGATGATGTTAACAAACTGTTAACGAAATATCGAATAATAAAACCAAATAAAATAAAAAAAAGACCTCGAGCTTAATAAATATATTTCAAAAAATAAGAATGAAAAATATATTACTTTTTTTTAATAATTAATTTAATTTTCACTCATTTACACTAACTTAACATTATCTTTTTAGGTTATGTTAGATTTAAAATAGCAAATGTATACAAAAAATTTGTCGTTTGGACGAAAAGCGAATTGACGAATTCTTCTTGCGACAACCTTGTGTTTATAAACCTTGATTTTGACAACTGAACAGAAATCATCTGATGAGAATTTTAACTAATGCGAAGAATGTGTTAATTTAGTGTAATATAAGTTGAATATAAATCAATTACTGCAAACAGCAATTTATTTTGCACTTTTACTATTATAATATTAAATTCTTATAATTTTTAAATCATTCACAATCACTTTTCTTAACAAAAATAAACAAACTTTTGACGTTTATATTAAAAATACGTTAAAAACTGTTGTATCAGACGACGGGCGAAAAAGCTAATGTTAACGAATATGCTTTGGTGTAGAAGTATGTCACATTAATGAGGGTGGCGATGACTGAAGTAGTCTGCACGTTGACTACAAAAAAGAAAAATTTTTTGCGCTTAACCACAGTTTTAGACTGTAACGGCGTCAGCTATAACCAATGCACATGCACATCAGAACGCCCTCCTTCGTCGGTATTGTGTAGCACCGGCGAAGTAAAATAATAAGTAAAAAATGGTTACTAAAACAGAGTTTAAAAAATTTAAACGGCTCCTTGACATCCGAGACGCTACAACACTGCTATAAAAACAAATAACTTGAAAAAAGCAGTGTGGTAAGATTGTCATTTCTCCTTCTATCCCTTTCCTCTAGTTCCAACACAATGCAGCACATGTATAGGGGTCATGTCCTGAGTGCTGGACTAAGATAAAAAAAAATATAATTCTCTGCATGCGCCGAGACACTTTTTGAATTGAATTTAAAAAAATATTCTCATCAGCTGATTTCTGTTCAGTTGTCAAAGTTATGTTCTATATTGGATCATTTGTTTTCATTTTTATGAGAACTCGATGTTTAGTATTCATATGTATCCATTATAAAAATTTGGCTTAATTCTGCCAAGTCTTTATTATGTCATATACATACCTCCAATTTAAAATGATATTGTTTTGTTTCTTTTATATTAATAGCTTTTAAAATTTTAATTAATAAATTGTGTATATATATTAATTGTTGTTATTTTTCGATTGCTTCTAATGAATATAAAAAAAAGTGTGTTTAAAATATACATTTTACATTGTACGATTTTTTTGACGTTTTTTAAAAGCTGCAATCGGAATTTTGACGATTTTTTGAGAATTTTATCTGGCTGCCCTATAGATAAATGTTTTTAAAGGGTGCTTTACATTGTCCCACAAGTCGTACGACATGCCAAATTTTTGTGTAGAAGAGCACAACTCGGATCGTCTAAACGCAATATGTAATGAAACTATAAGATATTGAGAGAAAATACGGATAAAAATTTGACAGTCGTATGGCTCTCTTGATTTTTTAAAATTTTTCAAAAACCAACACACACCATTAGATCAGGGATGCATTTTTGTGTAAACAAATGTGAGAAAGCCAGGGAGGGAAAATTGGTTTCATAAATTTATACCAATTATAAAATCAAAATGTACATTTTAGACCACGACAGTACAACTTTATAAAAATATACGTGTATTTTCTAAAAGTACACTAAAAATTTTGACCACGAAAATAACATATTCGAAAGTAATAAAAATATTTTTCAAGGTTATTAAAAAAAAAATTCAATTGCACAAGAACTCCATCCCTGGGGAAAACAAGCAAACAGCTGTAGTTAAATTAAATGAGAATGTTTTCATCTTACTTGATTTTATCCATACCAATGATGTAACAGCCAGAAAACAACCATTCGATTTTTAATCCCTTTTTTTTGAAATACGGATGGAATTTCATTTTATTTTCTCTCTCATTTTACGTACGACAAATCTTATCGTCTAAAGCATAGGCTAATAGTCTAAAGCACCCTTAACTAATATGCAATGTAGTAAAACCTGTTGTTTTTGGTATTGTTGGATTGTTGTACCATACCTAATAGTTGGATCATGGATATATGTTACTAGCGGAATCAATGGAATGAAACAAAGGTACTTTTTGGTATTTTGAATTTAATAAACGTGTGGCAATACTAAGTATATTGTTATTTACTACATAAACTGCAAATATACTCAAATCCACAATATAAATACTATGCGTAGTATTTAGCTATTTAAATTAAAATTACTACATTATTCTGTATTACAGTAGACGGTCGCAAATTAAAAACACTTTGCTTTAAGGGCAGTCCGAATTTCTGAATTTTACTAATTGCTCCATGTTTCTTATACATATGTAAATAAATATAAAGTTGAATCTGCCTGTAAAAACATACATACATATGTAGTTTGTTAGTGCTTTTTATACACAAGACTAAAAAATAATTACGATGATGTGAACTAATTGAACATGCTCACTAAAAAGAGCTGAACTGATAGGAGCGCTCACTTCAAAGAGCTCATGAACTCAATTCTAGTTCAACCCCATTTTTTTCTGATGTGCATTTGTGCCAGTTGTTGTCGCAAGGTTTCAGTGGCGAAGGCATAGTCATTGGTCACTGAACAGTAACGGTTGCAGCTGTAACCATTCCACAGGCGCCTCAAAACGCCCTCCTTCGTTGGTATTGTGTAGCACCGGCGAAGTAAAATAAGTACTAAAAAGGGCTACTAAAAACGAAGCTTCAATATTTAATACGTCTCTTTGACATCAGAGACGCTACAACACTGCTATAAAAACAAATAAAGTGCAAAAAAGCAGTGTTGTAAGATATTGAAGATTCACCTCCTATCATTTCTTTTACTATCCCGTTGATCTAGTTCCAGTACAATGCACCGCATGTGTAGGGGTCATCTCCTGAGTGCTGGTCCAAGATAAAAAAGAAAATTTAAAAATTTAAAGAACTTTTTGCAAACAAAGGTTTATGAAGTTACCAGGTCTTTTCACCTATGTATTCCACAATTTCTGAATCTTTGTTCATGAGTTTAAACATATGCAGGGACGCATATAATTTCAAACACTACTGTAGTAACAGCTCACATTGTACAGGGTGATTAAAAATGACTGAAGGGTTTAGAGTTCAAAGAGCCATTGTGACCCTCGCAGTGAGCGCTGGAGCTCCATTCTGTTGGAACCATACTTGCGGATGGTTTTCGACGGCTGACCTTATAAAATTTTCCGACATTGTCCGATAACTAACATAAGTGATGGAAACGACGACACCGTGATCATTTTCAAAAAAATATCGACCAATTATCCTTTCCGACAAAACACCGCACCGAACGGTATACTTAAGTGGGTGTAATTCTCGCTGTTTACCTACTCTTGAATTTTCAGTAGCCCTTTTAGCCTATTAACGAACCCATTCAATTGGAAGTGGGCTTAATTATTCATAATTAAATTATGAATAAAATCATAATTTTCTTCTGAAATAAAGATCAACGATTTTGGCACGTTGTTCAATTGTCTATTGTTCCATTTTAAATTCCCCAAGTCTTCCTTACAAAATACTGAGGGAAAAACTATTTTGAGAGTAATAAAAAAAAAAAAATGTAATTTAAATTAAAAAAAAAAAAGGTAAAATATAGAGCAAGAAACAAGTGATAAGGAATTCAAACACCCAAAAGGAGGGAAACCTTGTATATGATTTCTTCCAAAGTTTTCACAAACATTGTTCTGAAAAAGCATTCGTATGATAAGTGGACTGAAAGAACGTCCGGCTGCTTAGCTGATACACTACGTGACGATATGCATTTAAATTTTTAATCATCGGTTGAATACTGAAGACGTATAACGAACAATTGAATTAAATATTTAGAATATTAAAAAAAAATTAATAACAATTTAATAGTGTGCTGATGGCGAATAGTCAGCGCTTTGTCTCTGTAACCAAAATTACCCGAGTTAGATTCACAGCCCGGTCAAGTTTTTTCTGAGTTTTCTCTGCTGCAGTACCCTTCTTCTTCGCAATAAAACGTCGACGAAGTAAAATAATAATAAATAAAATGGCTCCCCTAATAATGCGACAAAATTAACATCAGGGACGCCGCTTTATAATTAACACGCAACTGTAGAGTTGTGCAAGAATTTAGCTCTATCTTCCTACCGCTTTCACTAGCTGCCTATTCTCTACACTATCCTTCTCGTATATTTAGTTCCAGTGTAATACGTTGCATATGTAGGGGATTTCCCCTAAACACTGGTCCAAGACTGCAAAATATTACTGCAAATATATTACGAAACAGTAATCCTAATAATTAATAATTTTAAATTTCTGTCTGCGTATATTTCTGCTTAATGTTTAAAGTTTAAAATTTAAAGTTTAACTTCCATACTTATGAAAATATTTTTGGGTTTAAAAAAGGTTTAATAATGAAATAATTGAATATGGAAATGTGTTTATTAAACCTTTCGTAAAGCAAAAATATGTGTTATGAATACATACGGCAGTATTAAATATTATTATATTACGGAATTAGGTTTCAGTTCGCTCATCGAGATTAAAAATTATGTTGTTAAATTAAATTTTAAATTAAGCAATTAAAATTACAGTTTTGATAAATAAGAATCAGATACTATAGATGTACATAGCACAGAAAAACAATTTCCATAAATTTACATGAAATAATATGTATTTTTCGGTTAGGATAACTTTAAAGGGGCGTTTTCCGTGGAGTGAATATATGTATGTGCATATATTTCAAGAAAATTAAAGAAATAATAATTCTCAAACATTTTTTGAGAGTTTTTAAATAAACATGTGAGATTACTTAGATTACTATTTAAAAAATTTGGTTGAAGGTCTACTATTGAATTGACATTAGCACTAATAAAATGTACATATAGACTAGCATAACTATACAAGAAATGCACATAAATTATCGTATTTAATTTTGACTCGCGTTGGATAAATAAAAAGTAATTAAAGTATAAAAATTATTTAATTATTAAACTAATAAAATAATACTAAAATCAATATGATTTATTAAGTAAAGTTTTCAATGATACATGTACACACTACACACATACATGGACATTAATCCTTTTTCCAATACATAATTACAAGCCTAACAAATAACAAAAACTTCGATACATCTTGGCGCGGCGACCCTTTAAACAGCCATACAAATCGTTAATTTTCAAACAATCTGTTTTACTTAACGTCTTACGCTGACCAATGTGTACGCCCGGTTGTAATGGTGTCATGGTTGGCCTTTTGCCCTTCTTTTTACTGAAATAATATTCACCGTAATGCATAACTGAATTGTAATCGTAGTCGAAAGTGTATTTTCCTCGTTTCTTCGATATTAATTTGAAATTCTTACGAAATTTGGGAACTATATTCTCCCAATGTATTTTAACATAATTATCACGATCGGCACGTGATTGTTCATGATATATGCCAATGGCATGCATGATTTCATGCATTATGCGTCCTTCACTGCTAAAACAATGAGCACTTGTGTCGTCTGGTCTCTGCAATGATACAACCTGTTCGCCTCCCTTTCTGCCCACATACGACCAACACCCTTTAGGACCATCTTCTGGCGGTGATATAAGGACATAATCTTCTTCTTCGCCATCGTATGGTATAAAATTTATGCATGTTAGTGCATTCAACGTTGTTAAAACTCGTTCAATAGTTGTTCGTTCATTATCTTTATATAAATGGCTAATTTCGAATGGAATTGTTCCATTCGGCCACAAACGTTTGCGATGCCGTGTTGGATTGACACCCAAACGTAATGTTATATAAGTGAAGGGATCAATAGCAATATCACCTTGAAAGAGTCTTGGTATTGTCTCGGGATCCTCAGAACAAACCGCGTCCTCTTCCTTCTCATTTGCCTCATAGCGATCATACTCTGCTGAAAAACAATAAAATTATCTTGTTAAAATGCATATAGGAAAATATTTCAATATACATATGCATACATACTATGTACATATGTATATTTTTTTCATAAAAAAATTCTCTTTGTCATTTGCAAGTTGCACGAATATTTTCTTTATGAAAATCTGCGAAATTCTATGTATTAATGTGTAAATTTTTTGACAAAAAAAAGAGATCGTATTTAACAATTCCTAATGCTTCTAGTGATGTCGATTGTTGAAAAATTAATTGCATTTCTCACTTTATGTAAGTATGTTTGGCAAGCCGCTGTGAAATTTGTGATTCCCCTATTAACACAGCCTCATGTATTGTAGATGGCATATAATTTGCTGTTTATTTGAAGAAATTGTTTGCTTAGCACGTGTTGCCAGCTTTAGACCCACAAAAATATTTAGTCAATTAAAGAAAAATTTAAATTAACTCAACGGCTCAAATTGAACCGATCTAAGTTAAAGCAGTCCAATCTGAATAAATTTTGTTAACCAAAAATTACTAGTCTAACATAAATAAAATATTTAAAATAATAAATGTGTACCTCTTATAAGCGGACACCTCTCATAACCGGACAAAAATACCGCGACGGTGAGTGTCCGCTTATGAGAGGTTTCACTGTATTATATTGTAATTTTTGTCTCATTACTTATAAAATATTGAAATTAGTGAAAAAGTATTGAATTGAAAATTAAAAAACTTTTCTTCTCGCTCAGCTTGTTCCTTACAGAGGCTTACGACCATTTTGCACTATGCGCTCGATATGTATACATGTACTCGTATGCGTAAGTTTATACTTAAATATTTCTAAATAAAAAACAGCAAAAACACGTGAATCTTCAGCTTGATAAAAACCATCAGTACAAATTTACATAGAAAGTGTATTTTTTTATTTATTCTAAATATATTTTTGGTTTTATTCACCATTTTAATTAAATAAATGCATTTATTTTAAAAGTTTAACTTTTACTTGGTTTAAAATAATATTTTTAATTGAAAAAATGGCATAAGAATTTTTGACTCGGTTTTTGCAACAATTCAAAATTCGATTGGTTGCGTTAACCGAGGTTACACTGTACTTTGTTTTGGGGGAGCATTTAAAATACACGACCGGTGCAGGCGATTAAATTAATTGCCCGCGATATCATATTCGACGACTCTTCTATCTCAATCGTTTACGTTACTCCGAAAAAAATCGTGTAGGTTTCAAAAATTCTTACTGCTGACGAGCATTGAAACGACCGAGTTGAAAGAAAGCAAAAATAGTTTGTTATTTTATAATATGTCGACGGTTTAATAGGAAAGCCATTTTATTCATTATTTTTTGCTCAATTAGCATAGAACAGAGGTGGCCATTACGCGGCTCTTGAAGTCGATTTGAGGTTTATGAATACATTAAAAAAATGTGGTACCTTAGAGTGGAAAACTAATTTTTTTTTTGTTTAAATGTTTTTAATTAAGCTGTATGCAATCAAAAATATATAAAAAGATGTTTTCTTTTAGTGCAACTGCACTAATTCATGCCGAGTCGTGCTCGATAAACAATCTTCCAAATACCTGCTGAGAATCCACATAAGGTTAGGTTAGGTGGCGGATCCTCCCCGAAGGAGAATGAGAAACCACATGAAGGGTGTTCTAAATTTAAGTATCATTGTAATATTGTTACAATTTTTTTCGACTTGTTATTTTTATTTTCAGATTCTAAATACATTTCCGGTTAGTTAATATAGAATCTTACATTAAGGAACAGCCTGTTTTTATTATGAAAACATTTTTTGAAAATGACAAACGTTTTTAAGATGTAATTAGGAAACTAAGAACAAAAAAAAAAACAAGAGAAAATGCCCCAACAAATCGTGCCATCAACCTGATGGTTGAGAAATTACAAGAAGCTGTAAGGAGAACTATTGAAGAAGATCCAAAAACATCCATTCGTCATCGTTCGCAGCAATTAATATAAATATATAATTAATATAAAAATTAATAAAACGATCCACATTATTAAACATTCGTTTCTTGGCCCATCGAAAAACAAGATGAAAATGAGAATATTTTTAACAAGATAATCTTCACCGACGAAGCCCTTTTACAGCTCAATGGCTACGTCCACAAGCAGAATTGCCGCATTAAGGCTGAATAGAACCCAAGAGATATCTTTGAGCAACCATTACATCCACAAATAGTTACGGTTTGGTGTGATTTGAGGTCCGGAAGAATCATCGAGACATATCTTATTCCCATTATGGTCAATGGAAATCGCTACAGGAAGATAATACAAAGCATTTTGTGGCGGAAAATTGGTGATTTAGACATAGAGAATATGTGATTTCAGCAGGATGCTGCCACTTGTCACACAGCAAGAGAAACAATGAATGTTTTGAAAGAAAAGTTGGAAAATCGCATTATTTCTCATAAATGAGGAGTAAATTAGCCAACAAGATCGTGCGATTTGATACCTTTAGATTTTCTGTAGGGATGTTTGAAATCGAAGGCAATAATCCCCCAAAAGTTGAAGAGCTCCTTCAAATAATGTGGTTAGTACACACATACATGTATAATGTAGTACAAAGAGTAGTAGTACACTAGGTCTAGTCCAAGACTAACCCAAATATATGGAGAAAACATGGTTTATTTAACATTACGGTGTCCTAGGGGTGGACCATACAACCCATCGAACTAACCCAAAAACTACTCCATGTAACCACTCAATGGAACACCTCAGAGAGTAATTTTAATCAGGCGTTATAATCGTAAATACGAAGAAAAGCACGAACACTTGTCGTATAACAATAAGCTATTGTTTTCAATGACATGGATCACGGCTGCATTTTATAGGACCATGTTGTAACCAGTCCATTTCAGCTAAAATGGACCACGTAGTCCAACATTATCGAGCAGATATCAACCATTGACAAGAGATTGGGAGCCTGCCGAGGCAGTATGGGGATCAGCTGAGCGACTTAATTATTCTTTTTTAACCCGTTGCAATAAACTGAAATAAAAATATTTTTAGTATCTGAAAAAAAGACTTTTTTTTATTAAAATTAAAATAATTTGGAACCCTTTACCATAAGAAGACAAAATGGTGTTAGAAATATAGAAATAAAAACAAAAATTACCTAAAAAGTTAAGAAACACTTAACTTTTTAGAGTTCCGAGTGATGACTGAAAGGTGTTTCACTTTTCCGTATTCTTAACTTTTTCGCGTCTTAATTTTCTCTAGCGTCTAATAAATTTGATCTAAGTTTATTTTTTCTATAAATTTTATATATAATACTGTTCCATTTCATTTAATATAATGATTATATTATATCTACATACCAACATATCGACCCTGTGCGAGAAATTATCGTATGTTACACTTTTTTCGAAATCGACTTTTTATGCAAAATGGTTCTAAATCCATTAATTCATCTGCAGATAAAGTATTATAGCGATAATTGTTATAGTTATGGAGATAACACTATGTAAATTTTATCGTATGTGACAGTTACTGCTGCCAGGCAAATAAAAAAAAAGACGAATAAAAACGCTCTCCTGTGAAATTTAGTTTTTGTAACATACGATAATTTCGCGCACAGGGGTCGATATGTATAATACAATTAGAAAATTCAATTTAAAATTATTGTGCTTGGAATATTTTATATATGTATATGTATGTATGTAAACTTAAATGAAAGTCATATTTAGTAAATATATGTATATGTATGTCAATAATACCTTCTGCTGAATTAGGAAACTCATGTTCAAAAAAATTTACAGCCGTTGGATACCGTTTACTCGATAGTTCAGCGGCATTTATAAATTCTTGCAAATATTGTATGCCAACAACAATAACAATTATGTTGCAACAGCAAAAGGTGCGTCTGTGATAATATCTTAAAATCATATTTTATTTTTTAGACTTTGTTTGCATTAAAATTACACAGCCACACACACCATTACACACACACACACACACTCACTTTCGCAATGCGCCAAATATGCAAAGCAACATAAATTTTATTATTATAATTCTGTTGTAATTGAAGCACCAAAACTAAAATATTTCGTCTTGGTTTTTATGTTTTATTTATTGCCAAATGTCAGTGACGAATATGCACAATTTAAGCATTCTGTACGACTACAACGAATTTAATACTGATCAAGCTGAATGTGAAGCGTACGAGACGAGGCAACGTTTTGATTGTTACGATAGCAGAGCTAAACAACGATTAAACAAATTTGAACGTACGATGGAATTGATAAGCCTTGAAAGCGGCAGGTAAGAGCAAATAAACACTTGCCATTGTATTAGAAACCTACCAAACTATACTTTTTGTATACTTTCGCTGTGATTTACGGCAGTTATGAATTAGGTACGCGTATGTAGATATGTTTGTGCGAGCATTAAACTCAATAAAAATTTCTCAACCATCTCCAACAGTTGCAGTCTTTAGACATAATACGAGTTAAACGCTTTTAATATTAAAAACTTCAACAAATGTACAAATATTTACAATAATCCAACAGAGAAACTGTTAAATATTGTTGGAGAGTTTAAATAGAGACTGGGCGTGTTAAACCTTTTTATGATTTTATGATATTTATTTTCTTTGAATTTTATTTCAAACTCGTGACTATAATTTAAGACTACATTTGAATTTATTTAAATTCTTTACACGACAGAGTGAGAATTTAGAATACAATTTTCTATGATAAACAGATAAACTGACTTTTTCAATAGTTTATTTTTATTTAGAGAGAAATATCACCGTAGTTAGGCTATTTTTGAGGGCGTGCAATTGTTTTTATAATTTTACGTAAAAAATCAGTTTACAAAAATTATACAAATTTAATTTAGCTATTAATAAAAAATTAATAAATTGGAAGAATAAACTGCTAAATGTTTAAATTTAACTTTAATTCGTTATATAATAAAGAAGTGTACGTTTTTGATGTATTTTCTTAAACCAGTTAAACCAGTAAAGTTCTTGAATGCATTAATTTTATTATAAAAAAATTATTAATGATTCCTTTTATTTGACGTATTCTTTTTTTATCTTGGACCAGCACTAAGGAGATGACCCCCACAAATGCGCTGCATTGTGCTGGAACTATAGCAAAGGGATAGTTAGAGAAATGACAGGAGGTGAAGTCTGCCTTTGCACGTTCTTTGTGTATAGCAGTGTTGAAGAGCCTCTGATGTCAAGCACACGTATACAGTTTTGAAGCTTCAGGGACCAGTGACTAGTGACACACTAATGCACATCAGAAAAAAGCGAGATATTTTTATGACTTAGTCTGAAACTGGGGTCGAACACAGGACTTTATTTTTGGTTTTGTAGTTAACGTGCAGACTACTTCCGCCATCGCCACCTTCTGTCTTAGGACTTTTTATTTAAAAAGTTTTCAGTTTTGTTAATTAATGTGCATTTTATAAATATAAATTTTATAAGCTTTTTCCTGACTAAAAACTTCTTATATAAAAGACCTAACGCTTAATAAAATTATTTAAAATTTTAAGAATTAAACGTGTTGGCTCTGCAACCAGAAGGACCCGAACCCGAAAAATTTATTGTTTGATCCTCCTTCGTCGATATTTGGGCAATAAAACGTCGGTGAAGTAAAATAATGGTGTCTCCTCTGAACTTAAAAATAATGCACCAAACAACAGAGGCGTCGCAACTTTTTTTTATTACACACAGTCTGCTAAGCTCTTAAGAGAAGTTTGTCTGCAGAAACACTCAGATGTCTAGGCGGGAATCGAGCCCGCAACCTCCATATTGATAGACTCATTATCAGGCAGTAGGGTACCGAGGCACGCACTTTATAATTAATTATTTGATTTTCCGAACTAAGAAGTGTCTTTTTTTATTTACAAAAATTCCATAATTGGACAGTTATAAGTAAATTTGTAAAATTATTATTATACCTTTTTTACTCTTCAAAACGTTTTTCTTTTATTGTTATTATTATTATAAATGTCGTGTTCAAGTTCTCAGTTAATTTATCACAATATTGTGAAGAAATTACATTTTTTTATTGGAATAAGGGAAAAGGAAGAATTAATCTCCAACTCCAGTTGAGTAGAATGCGTATTTTCTATGCAACTACACACGTCATCAAGTACAGTACACTTGAACAGGACAGAAAATTTTCATTAATATGTAATAACTGCAGTTCGATTAAATTCTAAATATTCTGAATATTATTATTATTATTATTTATTAATCAATTATCAAAATTTATCGTTTATTTTTAACATCTAACGAAACAATTTTAAAGTGGATTAGAATTCCTGTTGTTTTAATCATTGATGAATACTTTAAAATATCAATTAAATTAGCTTTTTGCTTAATATGCTTTTCGATTAATTGTTTTTTAATCCTTTCAATTAATTTTTTTTCTTTTGCTAAGAAAACTATATTAAATTATTTTTAATTTTCAATAAATTTATTAAAACAAGTTACAAAACGACATATCGCCGTTGCTCCAGCAAAATCAGCTGTGTTTTCTTGACCACTTCTATCGTAGCTCCTGAGTTTCAATTTCAAGTTTCATTTTTCGAAATACTTATAGCAATATTAATACTGTCTCAATAAAGCGATTGGTTCTAAAAAATACAGGGAATTAATGACATAATAAAAATAATTTTTTGCTCTTCTGAAAAACTATTGAAAAAGATACATATGATTTTGTCAGAGCAACGACGATATGTAAATGCGGAACATTTTTTTAAATTCATTCATTTACACATCTGTATTCTGCTTCTCGTCCAGAAATAAAGAAAATTATTTTTATAAAAAATACTTTAAGAATATCATGTCATATATTTTTTTTTCTGGAAAAAGTACAATTTTGAAATTAGCATCATATATAGAAAATTATTACTATTAGAAAAATTGCCAACAATTGAAAACTTGTAATTTTTGGGGGCAGCACCCCCTCTCTACGCCTATGCACTGAATACATCTTTTGTAAGTAGTTTTGACAGTAGTTTTTAAAACATTAACCACGTAGACCACAATACGTTACCGGCACAATATCTCAGAATGAATCTTCGCTAATGTTGATAACAAATTATGACCAGTTTATCTGAATTAGCTGTCAAAACAAAATAAAACCAAAAACTTAATGTATGTAAAATAAAATAAATAAAATATTTGTATAAATATTAAAAATACATCCATATGTACATATAGATTTTAATATAAAAATAGAAAGAAAGATGTGTAGAAGAATGTCTTCAAAGCTGAGGTCAAACTGAAACAACAACAGTTGTTTGCACACTATGGTTCACAATCGTGATTCAGGGAGTTAAACAAGTGGTTCGTATTACCGTAAAAACATGCTATTAGCTTATACTTTAAACACATTCGCCATAGCAGGCTACCAGCTACAGAGACTACAAATGTAGTTGGCACCATACGTTGCCTTTGACATCGTAACCTGGTAAAAACTGACAAATTGTGTGTTGGAGAAATACATTTTTATTATTACCACAATACAACATTTATACAAATTAAAATTACAAAAATAATTATTCAAGTTTAAATGCGCATTATTCCCGAAAGATATATTTTTATAATATTTTCATTAATTTTCTATTTACAGATGGCTACCGTTTCGCTAATACTGAGTTACCTCATCAAAGGATTTTTACCCTAATTTTTTTTGTCGTCAAAAATACTCGACTGTTTCCAGCACACGAAGAATAAATGTGACTAGTGATTTCACATTGAAGAGAACAATAAAATAGAAACATTTTTTGTTCAGTGACTATGCCTTCGCCTTTGACTATGCCTTCGCCACTGAAATCTTCTGACAACAACTGATTTTTCATTTGGTATTGATTTCCACATGGTATGGAATATAATTACATTTTATATCATAGGAAGAGATGCCCGACTCACAAAAATAACTGAATATGTTTTATTTATTTTTTTATTTTATTTATTTAATTTTCTTTATTTTAACCGAGCACATAGTGGGCCATATATATGTAAAAACGTTTGACCAAAAATGTGCAATATGAATATAAGGAAATATAAACTTCAAATAGTGAGGTGGGAATTAAAATAAATAAAGTTAAAGTAAAAATAATGCGATAATTAAGAGAATTATTAGAAAAGTAAATGTAATGCGATGAAGATTGACTCCGATAGCGTACATTAACGAATTGACAGAAATTCACAAAAGGTTGATTTAGTTCTTTTTACAGATAGCGAGAATGTCTTTAAGTGACTGGAGAAAGGATTCCAGATTCTAGCGAACCTTACAACAAAAGACATTTCAAATATGGATCTGCGAATTCTGGTAATAATAATATTAGAGACACACAGAGAACGAGAAAAACAAAGTTATTGAATAAACCTCTAGGTTGCATAGAACGCATGACCCTATAAAAAAGTACAGTTTGTCTAAGCTCCACATGCTTCTTAAACGACAAACCAAGAAAATGCTCCACATGCGGAGAAATATGCACCCGAACTTGCAGGCCGAAAACATACATACCTAACAATTCTATTAACTGTCTTCTGAATTTCATTCAAGGCGGTATGGTTGGTAGCTGAATATACTTCAAGGCCATAATTAACAAGAGAGAGGAGCAGTGATTTGGCCACCATTATAATTATGCTAGTGGGTAACACATAACGTAGACTATATAGTCTCTTCAGTCCAAAACAAACTTTAGATTTAAGTGAGTTGATGTTATTCTCAAAATTGAGATTTTCATCCAAAGTAACAACTAAACAACGCAAATGAGTAACCAACTCTATATTATCACCACCTATCTGAAAGTTCAGTAGTGACCTATTGAGAGGGCCAAAGCACAAGGCCTTAGTTTTATTATTATATTATTATTTATTTATTTTATTTATTTTTTTATGTTACTTGTAAAGCTCTGTAAATTAAAGTGAATTATTCCAAACTCACAAGAAGTTTCGAAACCTTGTTTCCCCCCTAGCAGTCATTAATATTATGAAAAATGTTAATGAAATGTAATTATTTCGTTTATCTTCGACTAGCACTCACGAGATGACCCCTACACATGCAATCCTACACTAGAGGAAAGGGATAGTTGGAGAAATGACAAGATGTGAAGCTTCACTATCTTACAACTCTGCATTTTGTGCTACACAATACTAACGAAGGAGGGTGTTCTGATGTGGCTGTGGATTAGTTACAGCTGAAGCTGTTACAGTTCAGTGACCATGCCTTTGCCACAACTGACACAAATGCACAGCAGAAAAAAACGTTTTTATGGGTCTGAAACTGCGGTTAATTTTATATATTTGATGGAAGAAAATTGCATGTATTTATAATTACTCGCTTTACATTATAATATGAAATCATACTATTACAATTATGGCAATGCTATAGTTTTTTTTGGTAATATATTTGTTATTTCCTTTGACAGCTGTGTGCTAAAATATTAATAATTTGAAGAATAATATGAACCAACAAATAAAGATGACTCTCAAAAGTTGTTAGAAAAAATAAAATAACTGCCAGAAAAATGAATTAAGCAATAAATAAATAAATAAGTTAGCCTGCTCTTAAGCAATGTCTAGTGTTTAATTATAAAAAAAATCCGCTAAACAAATTTGTAAGTAAAAATATGTGCTTCTGGAATGAATGTGAATGTGAGCAATTTTTTAAAAATATTTTGAAATTTTATTTACATGTGAACGAAGGTATTGATTGAATGGAGCTAGTTGAAGAGAGACAATTGGACGTCTTTTTTCACTATAACTGTGCTAATCATTTATGTTGTTTTAGCATTTAATTGTTGTTGTAATCTTCGTTGCGAACTGATGATTGATTTTGCTGGTTCAATGGTCATAAGATGCGCTTAACAATGATAAGGTTAATCAATAATCAAATATATTGTTCTTCCACACAATATTGTTTCTTTTTATTTATTATTTAAATTTTTATTTCACAAATAAAAAATTAAAATTTTTTAACACTTTTATAGCACATTGTATTTATGAACGATCATCGCACGTCAAATTTCGTTGATAATCAGACCGGTTTTTGCCATGTACGATCTTCAATCCTCTCTTGCATACTAAATGGATTTTTGCTGTCCGTTTATGCACATATGTCTGTATGTCCATACATATGCACATATACATGCTTATACCAAACAGCGTTACCGTTTGTGACATTAAACTTAAAT
Organism: Dexiosoma caninum; assembly: GCA_963924685.1. Taxonomy (NCBI): domain Eukaryota; kingdom Metazoa; phylum Arthropoda; class Insecta; order Diptera; family Tachinidae; genus Dexiosoma; species Dexiosoma caninum. Next base: position 94,124,277 of record OZ004725.1, read on the forward strand.
AACTTTAATAACTTTAATAATAATAATAAATAATTACAGCTTACGTGCTTAAAAATGTTTTGCACCTGTATTGGTAGGAGAATTTTAAAGTACAGTGGTAGGAAAACGTAGGCATAAATATTTTCATTAAAATTTAATCACAAAATTTTTTTTGGTTGTAAAAAATGTTCACATTTAATTATTTTTTATAATTATATATATTTTTATATATATATTTTATATTTTTTAACTTGAAAAAAATTTAATTTTTTTATAAAAATTTTAAGCTTTTTTTATAAAAGCATTTAAGCTTTTTTTGCAGTTTCGTAAAAGCAAAATATGTTTTAAATAATTTATTTTACACACTGTCTTTGAAAAAGTATCAACACAGCCACTAAACAGGTGCAACTATATTAAAACTCTTTAATGAGGCATTGTTTGTAAATAATTGTTTGGTGATTTTGGTTCCATAAAAAGACCAACAATTTTCACTTTTCATAAATTTGTGTCTCTTTGTAACCCTTTGAATGAAATTGAACGGTGTAATTTCATAGTACACATAGCTTATACATGCTTTTAGAGAGGAAAGTTTAAATACGACTTGCAAATTAGTATTTGGGAAAAGCTCAGAAAATTTTTTCAGATTAAATAAACAGATGATTTTACAAGAAGAAGTTGTAGTAGTCTGCACGTTGACTACAAAAACAAAACAGGCCTGGGTTCAACCCCAGTTTCAGATTATAATTATAAAAAAAAACATCTCACATTTTACTGATGTGCATTAGTGTGTCTCTGTGTGTATATTATTGTCGGAAGGTTTCAGTGGCGAAGACAGAGTCACTGTTGACTGAACAATACCGGCTTCAGCTAATAGCAATCCACAATCACCTCAGAACGCCTTCTTCCGTCGGTATTGTGTAGCACCGGCGAAGTAAAATAATAATAAAAATGGCTACTAAACCGAAGCTTCAAGACTGCTATAAATGGAGAACGTGCAGAAGCAGATCTGTAAAATAATTAATTAAGCTTCACCTCCTCTCGTTTCTCTAACTATCCCTATCCTATAGTTCCAGCACAATTCATCGCATGTGAAGGGATTATCTCCTGAGTGCTGGTCCCAGATAAAAAAAAAAAAAAAAAACAAAAATGGTGTACGAAAAATGTAAACAACTTTTGACAGTTTGGGATAAAATAAATCGTTCAGATAATGTAATGTGAAAGTGGGTTATTTGGTTCACCCTTATAACATCGTATGTTAAATAGACCATACCGGTCTTGGACAAGCCCTAGGTCTCGATGAACTACACTATAAATGCATGCACGGAGTAGTCTACAGGGGGTATTCAATCATATGTGGATCCTCATATACATACTTGAAGTAAAGGTGGGAGAATGGAGCGAAAAATGGTCAATTAATATTCACGAAAGAAAGAAATATGATATATAGCCGAAACCGTCATAATTATCAAAATTTTTGTTTGTATGTTTTCCTACTGTGAAATTTATGTTATGCCTTCTCGTATAGCATACGTATTTTAAAAATATTTTTAAATTGTATCTGTAAGACACATTTCACTTACAACAACGAGTTCAGAAATGCACTGATAATTTTAAACAATATTGCGTCATATTTCTAAATTCTTTTTGTACGAGTATTATGTCTTGTTAAAAGGAAACAACACAGTTTATCGCATAAATGAACTTTGTTCACGTAGTAAATTATTTTTATTTAAATTATATTTATTCTTATATTTTCTTTTTTAAAATAAAAATAAATTTTGTGTTATTTTTAAAGTTCTACCGGTCTAATATAAAACACTCTGTATAATATATTTATGTACATATTCAGGTACAGGAATAGTGCTTTTGTATTTAATTTTGTAATACAAATTGATTGTAAATGAGTGTGTCATATGCATATTAAAAATATCATGTGGTTATTTGTGTTAAAAATTACTTTATCATTTTTGTGCGCACTTAATTTTGTGGTAGGTGTGCTTTAAGTCAATACATATGTATATACATTGTTTAATTATAATTTTTGGCAATACTATGGTTTATTGTTTAAAATCGTGGCAAAAGTTGTTATTGTCACTGATTTTCTTTTCGATAGTTTTTGACCAGTCCATATTGACAACCACAACACACATATAGATACATACAAATTTATGTATGTACTAAATATGTACAAGGTGGGCCAAAAGAAGTCATCCGAAGTTGTTTGGCTCTCATTTTGTTTCTAAATGAAAAATGTCGATTCTGTTTTTTGATTAAGTTTATCTGAACCTTTAGAATTTTATTGGTCAAATCGAGAAGATGATATCGGCTAAATGGGCGCCGTCACAATTGATTGCTATACGGGCTCGTTTTATGGCATTTTTCATCACTTCGGCGAGAACTTCGGGCGACAGATTCTCGCACTCGTGTCGAATGTTGTCCTTGAGGGCTTCCAGGGTCTCGGGCTTGTTCACGTAAACACGGGACTTCAAAAAACCCCACAAAAAAAGTCTGGAACGGTTAAATCGGTCGATCTTGCGAGCCAGTGCAAATCGCCAAAACGAGAGATGAGGCGAAACGGGAACGCCGCCTTCAGAATATCGGTTGTCGCTCGCGCATTGTGTGCAGTTGCTCCGTCCTGTTGGAACCACATATCCTCCAGTCCTAATTCGTTCAATTGTGGCAGAAAAAACTCGCTTAACATGCCCCTATAGCGCGCACCGTCCACTGTTGTCGTTTGACCAGCGGCGTCCTCGAAAAAAAAATGGCCCGATGACTCCTCCAGCGTGAACAGCGCACCATGCAGTCACTTTGAGCGGGTGTAATGGCTCCTCGTGCATCAGTCGTGGAATTTCGGTGCCCCAGAAGCGATAGTTTTGCTTATTCACGTACAAGCTGAAGATGAAATGACCCTCATCGCTCATTATGATTTTGGCCGAAAAATCGTCCACTTCGTCCTCTAGATTGAGGATGGCTTGGGCGTAGGTTACGCGATTGTTCACTTGTATTCTACATCTGTCTAGTTCACAAATGTCAAAACAGATTTGACATTGGCCGCCATTTGCAAATATAAGAGCATCTTCCAATAGGGTGATTTCTTTTGGCCCACCTTGTACGTGGTCACCACCGCTGTTAACTTTTCATAAATAACTTGCGCGCTTTGAAAAATTATAGTATTTCGAACAAAAGTAATTCATACAAAAGTCCGGATTGGAGAAAAAGTAGTGGTAAGCAATTTAATCCACGATTAGTATTTCATTTCAATATCTATTATTTTTTAAATCAGAGAAGTAACACTGAGGCAACGACTGCCTCCTACTAGGTATTGCCTCCTATTGGAAACGAATAGTTATACAAATGACAAGTGGTGAAGGGATAGGGATAGACGGAGGAAAGCTTAATTATTGTTACAACTCTGCCGTTGCTCCTTTTTAGTTTTATAGCAGTTTTGTAGAATTTCTTTGAATTTTTTTTCAATCTCTGTTCTGTAACCATTTTTATTAATTGCACTGTATAAAAAAATAAATTGTTTTATATAAAAAAGTTTTGCCAACTGATTCTAGTAGAGGGAACTAAAAAAAAGATATACGTGTATCGGCGTTTTAAAAGTTTAAAGTTCCTTCCTTGTATATTAAACCGACATGGAAAATAGTAAGATATCTACGCTTTAGATTTCCGATGTGTTCAGAAGATTTATTCAGAATATTACAAGAAACATTTTGCTAGTATATATTAACCCTTTGGAATGGGTCTTTTTAGTCCTTTTTTGTTCGTCGTAATATATACGCCGCAAAAAAGATATGCAAAAAAATAGTTAATGCATGGGTTCTATTGCTAATGAACTGAGGTTGAAGAACACACGAGTTTAACATAGGGGTTTCATTGGAGGGCATATGTTCACATTTAACAAAACAACTCGTCATTTAATTAGAACCAGTGAATGCTGCATGATTTCGTTACTTCTTAGCATGGGTTAATGAGTTCAAAAATTTTGTTTTATTTTATTTATTATTTAAATTATAATTACACCTGCGTAACTGTTCATATGAATTAATCGTCAGACTTGAATGCGTTTTTCATCTTTAAGATGGCGTTAAATATGAATTCAGACAAAGAAATCATGAAAGTATCAATTCATGGTGAACGCATGCAGGTACTAACATAAATGTGAAAACTAAAGTTTAAAATTTTCCATACGGAGACCGCAGGCTCTCCTGATAAACATGATTTCCGAACATACGTTGTTATTCATGAAGAACACAGAAAATAATTTTTTTTTATTTTATCAGGATTTTGGTAATATTTGGAGAATTTCTTCTGGGGGTCGTATTGATTATTATACTTTTAGGCATACACTACAGTACGGTTAACATCGCTGATAGCCACAACCATTAGCAACTGATGGCACTGACATTTTGAGTTTATTTTAGTTAAATAATAAAAAGTAAATAGAAATTAAAAAACTAATGAATAACAAATATTGTATAATAAATGTTGAATATAAAAATTATAAATAAAATATTATATAGTTAATGGTATGGTGTTCAATCGATTGAAGAAGGTTAAGCGATTCAATTAAATTTTAGATATTTTTTGGTACTTTCATATCTGCATATTTCAATAATATTTAATTTTGAAAGGAATGTTTTAAACAAACAATAAGAAAAAAAAATTATTTATTAATGATACATCATAAATAAGAAATGATATTTAATAAATAAAATAAGTATACTTTATTAATCCTTATTTTTAAACGTTCTTTTTATAATAAATATATTTTGATTTTATGTAAAGCTTAACACTCTTATGTAAAAACGATTGTTCAAATTTGAAGAGTGCAGTAAAACCGTTTTTCCCATACAAAATTTCTACTTCAAGCACACATTAAATTTAATAATCGTTTTTAGGCGTAAAGTTTTTATTTTATTTTTCTATCATTTCGATATCTCCTTAACTATCGGTTAAGATCTTCAGGGAATTTAGAAGATTAAAAATTAATTAATATGACATTATCATAAATTAATTTAAAAAACATTAACTCAATAAAAATTGATTATTGAGGAGGACGGCATATCCAGATAGTACTATTTCACTAACGCTTAGTTAGTTCATCTGATTATAAACTTAAGATTCTTATGTCCCAAATTCAACTAACTAATTGAGAATTAAGCAGTTAAATACCAAACTTACAACCAGAAATAGTGGTATTAGCAAATAACTCGTACGTGGCAACGCTGGTCACACAACTATTCTGCGTTTTGTTAACTTTGCGAGCAAAGTTTATGGAAATACCAAAGAAGGAGTGCGCTGTAAAATGTATTAGTCTGGAAAGAATAGAAAAATGGACAGAATTCAGCAGTACATCTTTACATAAAATTAAGAAAGAGAAATACAAGTACGGTATTCACAAGTTGTTGTAAATGGGTATAATAGTCTAAAAACGTGGTTGTAGCTTTTACACGTTGTTCTGTTCTGAATACTTGGAGTTTACACAAAAAACTCAATATTTTTGGTAGCTTCAGTGGCAGCAAAATTGGCAAGCGACTAGAGGGATGACACTAAATGTGAAAATAAATAATAGAACCATAAACAATGTTACCCTGTTGAAAATTTGATAAAAATTTTGTATTTTACAGTAAAATTTATTGATTGTATTATTATGAGTTATTTCTTTCTGGAACCTTAATATAATTAAAATAATATTAATAATAACAAATGTTTGCCGTTTCTTCAAAAAATGTTCTTATATGGTGAATCTGACAAAAAAGAAACAAAGAGCTAAAATCAAATCAAAGTTAAGCAACGGAAATATTTTTGAATGAAGAAATTTTATACTGTTCACTCCCACTTGTGGGATATGAAGACTAAATCATACAGGCCCAAAAAGAAGAATCATAAGATATTCCTTAATTTTTATATTTTATAGTATACATATATAGTGGCAGTGGCTTGTGTAAAGATAAAACCTAGTGGAAGGAAGTATTTCGAAGAATTTTTTGATGATAACAAGCCATAATATTAGTGTAGATGTCTGAGGAAATCGGAATAATGTGGCAACACTTGCCATTTATATTATATTATATTGGCTTGTCGTAAATACGACTCCGACAACGCCACTCATAATAAGAACTATAATGTATTTGCTAGTGGCATGTGTAATGGCAGGGAAAATTGTTCTGGCTGTAGAGCCACCTAAGTTCAGCTGTTGAGAATTAATATGCGGTAAAAGCATTTTGAATTAAGAATACAACAAAACAAATATTTCCGTTTGTCTTTGATTAATTTGTTTGTTAGTAATTATTACATGTAATTTGACTGCCTATAAGTTCGCGAACATTTAAATTGAAACATTTTAATTAATTGGAAACATTTTTTTATTTGGACTAATGAAGTATTAAACAGTATTTGTTACAAAACTGCTTAAGGCAGTCATATTTTTCTTAGCTTGTTGTTATTTTAACTTAAACGACAATAACGAGAATAAGTTAATCTCCCACCAAAAAAATATTAAAGGCGCCACTGAACATCCATAGTTTTGAATTTACAAACTTAATTTAAGTGTTGGTTAATTTTTAAAATTTATCCTTAATATCTCTATGGACTGTTACTAGAAATTAGAATAAACATTTAGTAAAATAAAATAAAATTAAACAAAAAATAAGCCAACAACTACTGCTGAACAAATGGCAGACTGACAAATTGGGTTTTATTTATGACATCTGTGCGTGCCTAAAACATTTTGGTTTATATTGTATAAGCATTTTAATGCCAACATAACTATACAATTGGACGACACAAAATATATAATATGTACATGTGATTGCTGCAAATGTGGAATTAAGTCAAGGGAAAAGGTATTATAATATAATTATGCATATTGTATTTAATTTTTTTGTAACACTTTGTTCGCTTCATTGTGACTATGGAAACAATAATACAAAAGAGATTTCATTTGTAACTCATGTTAATTAATTTTAATATTGTACAAAGTTGTTGCTATGAAACAAAAAAAAAATGCAAGAATGAACTTAAAGTGCTGAAGTATACCATTCTTTTTATGCTGATTATACTGTTGCAAAAAAGCAGCATGTAAAACTGTTAAAAAACTTTGTTAAAAAATATGAAGACAAAGAAAATTAAAATGATGTATGATGTGTAGTGAAATTTTTTTCGCTACTACAATTTTATTTAATTATTATTTTTTAACTTTACTTGTTTCAAATCTGATGTGGGAAATCTTGTTTGGTATTAGGCAGTTATGATGGTAGCACAATTGGGACGAACGATGAGTTTCTTCTAGCAGAACGAATACTTCGATAAAAATTCGCCGAGTAAATTCGCATTGTAGTGCACAATTACGACGAAAAATCCACAGCAGTCATAATGAACAAAGTTGTTGCTTTATTAACTGATATATTTAAAAACTCATCAGTAGAGTTTCAACGAAATTTTTTAAAAAGCTAAAAAAATCCATATGTTTATACAAAAACTCATAAAATATGTTTGAGAATTACTAAAATATAAAGAAAATAAACTAAGCAGCCTTTTAATTTTATACAACAAGTATTTTTTTATTCGATCTACATCTACTAATTTTCCTAACAAAAACCATACAACAAGTATAAGTATGTATGTATAAATAATCGTAATTCTTTCTGACTCGCGTTCCATATATATAAAAAAGAATAAGTTAATCTTATTATTAAATATCTTTATTTTCCTTTCACAATTATTGTTAATTATAAATTTTATATTTATTAAAAAATAGTTTCCTTTGAAGAAAATTACGAATTAATTAGAATTTAAGGAATTTAAATACTTTTACATTTATCTAATATTATTATAGCTTCAATTTAAACCACACACATTAACAACTCATATAGATGTACACGTCTCTATCTACGTATTAAAAACCATTAGGTTGTGTTAATCTGTGTTTAAATGTTTCCTCTTTCCCAACAACTCTTAAGAACACCGGAAATTATTAATTTGTTGAACGGTTCGGTTTTCTCTGTAACATTTTTTAAGGTTAATAATGAAGAAAAGTTTAACATTTCATTATTATTATTGCTCTATGAGTCTTTCTAATCCATGAAGTGTAACATTTTATGTGTTATTATCAGGGCAATCGAAAATAAACAATGACACAAAGATTTTATAAATTGAAAATATTTTATTTAAAATATATCTGTGCCCGCAAGGAAGAATATCTAAAGTCGAGTTATACCAAAGTTGATTTTGTTGAGTTATTTGGCTCATATGTCTTCTCGTAACAGTTTTTGCACTCTACACAATTTCAATTATTATAAAATTATTCACATCGAGTCAAGAAATATTAGCTTTATTAGAAATTTCCGGATTTTAGGCAAAGATTTGAGACTTAAAAATGCTCTGCTAAACATTTGCCGAAATCGAGTTTAGTTGTTATTCCTTATGGTAACAGATATACTGTTTTGATTATAACGAGAGTAAAATAAATTCATAGACAAAAATAAATGTAACAGGATGAACATATATCTTCTACGAGTATATATGTAAAACTGAATGTGTGTTTGGAAACCAAACCGCTGGACCGATCTTCCTGAAATTTTCCCAGCATTTAAGTGGGACTCTTGAACGAATTATAGGCAAATTTTTTTAACTACTCCCACTTTTAGGCTTACTTTTTGTCATTTAAGTTACTCCTTTCACATTTTTCACAATTTCTTCAATTTAACAATTTTCAAAATTATTTTTGCATATGGAAAAGGGCTATAAATTTTTTTTTCAAGTTGTGGGCGGGGAAGGGAAAATGCCCGCCCCAAAAATTGAACCAATTTGCAAAACTATTATTGCATATGGAAAAGGTCAACAAAATTTTTTTTTTGGAAATTTCGCCATTTGTGAACCAATTTTCAAATTTATTTTATAATCCATATGAAAAGGTCCATTATTGTCGAAATTCGAGAAGGGTGAGGCCCGCATTTTAAAAGTGAATATAAAATAACTTCGTCGTTTGTGAACCAATTTCTAAAATTTTTTCTTCAAATGTGCGACATTTTTGTTATAGTAAAGTGCTGATCCCAGATAAATAAAAAAGAACGACGTTTACAAACGCTTATGACGTTTACTACCGAAATTTTGAGGTGGTGGTCGCAAATTTGAGAGCGCTTACTTAAATTTTCGGCCGTAATAATCGTTCCACACAATAAACTATAGTAGGTAAATTTTAGACCACATCGTTTCTATAGTATGTTCTCGTGCTCAATCGATCTCACGTCGTTCTCAGGCCTTTCGAACCGTGGTTTCTCTGTATGCGGTTATATGAAGTAGTTAGTCTGCTGCAAAAAGCCTATAACGTTAGATGAGCTCAGAGACAACATCGAAAGCGATGTTAATGTTCGGGTACATAAAAGTGGTCGAAAATTCGGTCCAAATTATATATATATATATATATATATATATACATATTATCGTTGTAAACGGGTTCGTAGTGCTCTTATTACAAAGTGTGCCCTTTTGAAATGTAATATTTGCGTATTTAAAATTTTATTTGTCTTATTAATAGATAAAACTGTTGTGTTTTTAATCGAAAACCCGAAATAATAAAAATTGCTGGATATGAATGCAATATAAATTGATATCAAATTACAACTTGGATCAACATGGTTGCTAATCAAATACAAGAATATAAATAAATAAACCCAAACGTACCCAGCAAAAAATTAGACATTACCATAAAAAGTACTTGCCACATAAAGACTTACTTTTCTGATTGCCTAATTTAAATACTCGATTACTAAATACATTACACAAGATTATTGCAAGATAATTGCAAAAAATTTCCCCATTAATATACTGTATTTTAAAAAAAAAATTATAATAATCGTATAAATATAAAAAGTTATAAACCATTTAAACAATATAGCTCATTCTGCCCCACCCAATAGATTACAGCTTGAACATAATGTCTGCAATGCCAAATTGGTTCAGAATTTTGAAATAGCGGAACTTTTTCTACTCAAAGAAGAAAATAGTAAATTTAGTTACAAGAACTTCTTACGTAAAAAATAACCATTTCACACAATAAAAAAGTAATGACTTCTCACGCCTTGTTAAAATCATTACGTTGGTAATCCAGTTGAGAAGTGATTCCATCAAAAATGCTTAATTCCAAACTCGATTACGTTTTTTAAATTTTTTTGCTGGGTGGAGTTACGTAGACATAGAATAAAATACAAGGGAGCAGAACTTGCTTTTTAAAAATAAGCTTTTCATTTATTTTAAAGTCACCATAACCAAGCGACAAAAGTGTTGACTTGGAGACACTGGGTTCCAGGCTTCCTGCAGGGTTTATAGGCATGAACATTTTTTTTCTAGATTTAAGTTTTTCTTATTTCAAAAACTGCTTTGTGTTATTAACGTTGTGGTTCTTAAATATTCACTTTTACTCTTGGCAAATATTGCTATACGATACACATATATCGAACGTTAAATTATATACACAGCTATACGCTCATTTAAGTTTTTGTTGATTATTTATAGCAACACTTACAGTATTTTTCGTCAACTATTATCGTAAGCTTCTGTAGACAGAATACTAACACAGTGTCGAGCTCTTGGATGTGATGGCATTTGCTATTTAATATTCAAAGGATAACGGACTTTCCGTCAAATATGCAAAATATGTCTATAGATTTCTATGCATGTTTGTGTCTATCCATATGCACCCTACAGGAATCGACAATAGTGAAACTGTACTGATTTGCTACTGACTTAATCATCAGTACTAGTGACTTGTTATATCGCAGACAATGTAATTTACTATAAAGATTAAACTTGTGCCTGAAATTGAAAATCTACTACCGACGTTGGTCCTATATAGTCCATAGAGTGTGGGAAATTGAGAGCAACCGCATCTATTTTCAGCACAATAAAATGATACAATAAAAAATCGTTTTGCAGCTGTAAAGAGAATGATACGTTGTGTTCTCTTCTCATCAAAGACAAAATAAAAAGTGGAAACGAATGGTTGACAGTGTCATCCAAAAGCCACTAAAACCAATCGACAATCGGGCTTCCTACAGGGTATATACTTATGAAAACAAACGAACCGGAATGCAACAATTTATTACCAACATCATTTAAGCAAACAACAAAAATTAAAATATAAAAGAAGAAAAAAAGAAAACGAGAAGAAAATCAAGGCCAAGTATAGAAAGGAGCGAGTATTATATCCCATTATGTGTTTATGGTTTTTAGTCAAATGATAAATTAATGCTGAAAATGGGTTTGCTGCTCTCTTTTGTGGTCAGACAGTTCAGTAGTTATTTCGTATTAAAACAAATATAATAAGCTATAACGAGCCATACATGCACAAAGATGCTTCTGGTCAGTTGCGGTTAAGAAAATTGGAATTGTAGGCGGTATTTAAAGCAAATTAAAATAGATTTTCTAAATTATTGCATAAGTTATTTACATATGCATTGATTTATGGGTATGTTTATTCGTTTTATTTATTTGAAGTACTTTTTTTTTTTTAATAATTATTAACATGTTTTATACACCAATCCTTTATCAAGTAATAAAATGGAGAATTCAAATAAAACATATTGGCCTGTTTAGTTTCTATCTTGTGTTTCATCATATTGATATCGACTTATTAGCCCCGTTACCACCAAAACACAAATTGTACAGAAGAAGATTTTTTTCTTTTAAACCCGGCGTGCTTCACTACACATATTTAAAGTTAAAAAAGTTCAATATAAAACATATGTTCATGAAATTATATTGAAAATTTTGTTTCAGCAGCAATAAAAGTTGATGCTCTACTCGTTTCAGTTCTCAAGCGAACTTCAGGCTTCTCGGAATTGTTCAGATTGCAACCTTAAAATAGAAATATCTAATAACTTCGTCGTTTGTGGAGCAATTTTCACTATTATTTTTCATATGAAAAAATACCAGTTATTTAAATTGGGGGAAGGGCAAAGTGCCCGCCCACCCCAGCACATACGACTAAAGCTACAGGCTGGCACAAAAGGAGCTATACGGTTTGATTTCTTTATAACTTTTTTAATTATTATTTTTTTTTTGTTTTTTTTCAGCATTTTGTGAAGAAGACTTAGGGAATTAATTATGAAACGTTCGGCCATTACACCCGAAATTTTTACGAAAAGTTATGGAAAATATGCTAAAAAGAGCACGTATGTGCGAAGCAGAAAATGCACATCACTTACAGGATATCATTTTTCAAAGCTAATTGCTAAAAATTTCCCAATAATAATCTAAAAAAAAATTATAATAATAGCATAAATCAAAAAGTTATAAACCATTTAAACCATATAGCTCCTTTTGTGCCACCCTGTAGAAGGTTGAAATACGTCATGTAGACACCTCTTCCCACTAAGAAGTGATTTTTGGCTATCCTAATGTTAAGGGGGTAAAATGGATAACCTAATATCTAAGAAACTAAGAAAGATGAATAAAAATTACAAAAGCATAGGTATAAATGCGGCTGAAAAATAAGCAGACATGAGTTTGGTACACTTTCCATACATTTACTTTTAGTGGGTAAACTCCAAAATAAAATAAATTTCGGTATCCCCCTTTGTAACCATCTTTGTACTCGTATCTCTAAAAGTATTCTTCTAGAAATTACAAAATACAGGGTGGACCAAAAGTCACACCTGCGTGTAAAAATATGATGTTCGATGAATAAAATCTAAAAAATAATAATAAACAATAAAGTTATTCAAATTTTAACACACAGGCATGATTTTAGGCCCACCCTATATATATATATATAAATAGCATACACAACAACAGAATGTATTAATATGTATTTCTCCACAACGTTGTTTAACTACAATGCGAAAATCGGTTGTAACCGTTCTGTACATTTACAAGTATGAAAATATCTGTTTGTACGACAAACTTTTAGTTTTTTCTTCCAAAAGTGAGCAAAATTAAAAAAAAGTATTTAAGTGGTCGCGACTATGGTCGATGACCAATGTTGTAGAATCAAGAGTAAAAACCGCGACTGTAAGTATCCAATCAAGAGTGAAAACTGCTAATCTTCATGTCTCTTGCCTTTACGAAAATTTTTTTTAATATTAATTATTAAATATGTATTAACAATAGAATTAAACAATATTTAAACATAAATAATATTTGTTACTTTGTTACATTTTGCTCATTATTATTACCTTCATAAACAATCATGCCACTTAATTTTTCAAATCTATCTAATCATATATCAATATTTTTTCTTGGTATGACTGTATACAACTTTTGCCGTCCGAAGGAATGAAAAAGACTTTTTAATAAAACAATAATGGCCATTAAATTATACGAAACACAGCTTGTGAATGCTCCTTATAGCTTTTTCTATTGTTCTATTCTTAAGAAAAAGGTGAACACTTGCTTTTAAACAGACATTCAATAAAAAAAACCATCCATGAAGAAGGCTTAGTATCCTGCAGTACGAGTAGTAGGGGCAGGAGACACAGCCTGTGTCGAAACAATATACTTGAACATAAATATGTATGTATGCGTAATAAATTATTTAGATAATGCCTAAACAAATAATAAATAATATTTATTTATGAATGAATAGAAATGGTCAATAATGACTGCGGGAATACAAATGAAAAAATTTCTTCAATCTTGCTTTAATAGACAAAATTCACTTGCGTCTGTGTTTGCGTCAAAGAGTGTATAAGTTTTTTAAAGTTTGCATCTGAGGTCATATGCGAAACAAATATTTCCATGGAAATTGTTAAATATTTCCTTATCTGATTTGACCACACTAATTCATAAAAAATTTTAAAGTTATAGTTTATGAGCTGTACTAAAAGGATAATTTTCATTAAAATTAAAAGATTAATAGATTTGCAACTGTTACTTTTTAATATCGGAGTAAATTGAATTCATTTATTAATTATAGTAATTAAAAAAAAGTAAACATTTTGTTTTTAATTTTAAAGTACATTTTTCATCGTCGAACTATAATCCACGATGTTAATTGTAAAGTTTTTGCCCAACTTAATTTGACATTTCTTTGTTTCAGTATTTGAGAAATTCTACCATTGAGAGGTGCGTTAAGATTGTTGTAGCCTTTTACAAAAATGGGCGTTCAAATAAAAATATATTTCGTGCACTTACTGATTTTTTGGTAAGCATAATCGACCAAATGTGTCCACAATCGGGAGAATAGTGCGCAAATTTCAGCAAGCCGGGGCTGTAGGGCACCTGTGCATGCTCGCTTATTTCGTTTTGCTGAAAACTTCTTCGTCTTTTCTGAAAATAAGGTCATGCATGATGTTTGCTATTGCGAGATGATAACGGAGTTCCTGTGGACAGAAATTGGGGATATGGACCTGGACGATATGTGCTTCTAACAGGGTGGTGAAATTTTTTTTTTTTATGGGACCAGCACTTAGGAAATGACCATAGGAAAGGAACAGTTAGAGAAAAGACAGGAGGTGAAGCTTAATTAATTATTTTACAGCTCTGCTTTTGCACGTTCTTTGTTTACAGCAGTGCTGAAGCTTCGGTTCAGTAGCCATTTTTTTATTACGATTTTACTTCGCCGGTGCTACACAATACCGACGAAGGAGGGCGTTCCGTGATGATTGTGGATTTCTATCAGCTGAAGCCGGTATTGCTCAGTGACCAGTGACTATGCCTTCGCCACTGAAACCTTCCGACAACAACTGACACACAAAGACACACTAATGCACATCAGAAAATTGCGAGATGTTTTTTTTTTATAATTTTAGTTTGAAACTGGGGTAGAACCCAGGTCTGTTTTGGTTTTGTAGTCAACGTGCAGACTACTTCAGCCATCGCCACCCTCAGCCAACGAAACAATGCCTATTTTGCGCGATAAATTCATTGGCCGTATTTTTTCACATCGTGGCGATGTTAATTGGCCGTCACGACCATGTGATTTGACACCGTTGGACTTAATTTTTTAGGGATACTTAAAAGAAAAAGCGTACATGAAAAAGCCAAGAAGAATTCAAGAGGATGAGATAATTCGCACATGAAAGACATGAAAGGCCGCAATTAAGTCTCAGAGCCATTGAAAATATCGACCATCGGATAGATCTATTCCACCGAATGCGTCGCAAGCATTTGCTCGATACATTGTTTCACACATAATTGTCATAGATCCTTCTATCTTATGAAAGAAATTATTAAGATAATTCTCTGAAAGCTTTTTGTTTTATTTACAATTAACTTCGTGCGTTTTGTTTGAACCACACTTATGTAACTGAATAGTTTAAGGCTTTTAATTCAATTTGAAATTGAAGCTCCAAAAGAATTTGTGACAAACATTTTTCTCCCGACCCGTGCACAAATGTAGCATAACAAAATTGAGTACATCTTCAATTGAGTGTGTAATTGTTTCTATTAACTTCTTTGGTCAGCATCGAATTGCAATTTATAGAACGATACAAAATGCACAACTAAGGGCATGTTGCATTGGTAGTAGTATACAGATATGTACATGGGTAAGTGCGTGTTTATTTTACTGAATGCTATTGACTTAAATCTTGTGTGCAAATTTTGACAGTTTTTGCATCATTTATCAATTATAGATGCTGTTGTTTTTGTTGTTTGGAATTTTTAGCAAAAGACAGAAGCATGTAATAAATTATGTTTGTTTCTATTATTTGAATCTGGTCAAATCTTGAGTTCGTTATTTTCTGAAAATGTTTCTTTTGATTTCTATCAAACTTTATAATGAGCATTCATTAAAGATATCAACACAGTTGACTTCCAAGGAGTATGTAGAAAATGTAATATTCACTGATTTATTGATTTTTATTTAAAATTTTTATATTAGACAATAGTAAATTAAATGTGGAGCTGGTAAAGGAAAATATTTCGTATATAGAGAAGTATTTATTTTTAATTTTTGGGAAATTGTCGAGGTATTTAATGTAACTAATTAAATTAATAATTGTGCACTTTTATCAAGTGATCATAACCGTTTATATTAATGCCTTCAAGTGTTTAACAATGCATTGTTTTATTGGACAAATAAAGAAAAACTACTTCAGCATACAGTTGCATGACACATTTTCCTGGCACCCACTCACTTATTTGTGATTACGTGATTAAATACCAGCGTGATCAATTATTCGACAATTTCAGGTAATACGCTGTCGTTACATAAAATGCCAAAGAGCCTACATCTACTTTAAAAATTTTACAGAAAAGACAAAAACTTAATAAAATGAAAAGTGTTGTGGTTACAATTATGATTTTTTCGCAATATCATTCAAATAAAAGAATGAGTTTATTTACAACGTTAAAAATGATATCTCAAAAACATTAAGCCGGTAACATTTTTCCATTGTTTCATTATTTCTCGACAGCAAGCAATACATTGATTTTGAAAGCGTGGTAAAAAGTGCTTTTTAAATTTCATTAATAAAATCGTTATTTTTAATTATAGAAAGCTAAAAATTTATGAAGACGTGTACCTTGATGCGCTGTACCAATATCTATTAAAAACTAAATTTTTAGTGTTTTGGTTGTTTATCCCTTTTGGATTCAAAAATTAACACAATTGCACTGTACAGTCTGTTGTCAGTTAAAATTTAAATTTTGTCGTCTGCAAAAGTCAGAAAATGTTTTTAAGTTATCACACGACATGTATATGCTTTGCGGAGGAAAACTTCACTATACCGACGTAAAAAACATATCGTCTAATGGATGCTTTCAAGTTCAATTTTAATATTAATAAATACTACTCCCATTATTCTATTCGTTTGACCCCGTTTTCCTACTTCTGGTGCAATGTATTAAATGATCAGTGGACATCGCTGGAGCATGGATGTTAGAAAATAAATATTGTAGGTCTAAAATGTTTATGAACTCAGACTTTATAAAAATATTCAATAATAATGGCCATAATCCAATTAATGTCATATTTCTATTCGTATCTTGATTGCACAATTCTTAAGCATCTACAAACTTGTATCATATTATAATATACAATATAGTTTAGTAAATTAATATAATCGCATTTACTTAAAATTTACGACTCTTTAAACTTTGATTTGTACATTGTTATTGCTATTTGTCTCTAACTTGTCTTCTCTATTACCATGCAAATTGATAAAAAATAAAATACACCTGCACTAAAGGACAAGTACATACGTAGTCCAAGTATAAATTGAATATAATAGTATCTACAACCTACGTACTTAAATAGTTAATACAAACAAACAACTTGGCAGGAATTGTGTCTTGCATAAATGTGCGTCATTAAGCATTAACACTATTTGTTCACGTCTTTTATTTATCGTGGGACTTAATCAATAGTCAGGACACACCGGTGTCAAACTTCCTGTTGCTGGAAATGGTGGGAAATTGCTTTGAATAGCAATATCTGCTAAATGTAGAAAAAGTGAAGAAATATACAGCCAGACAAATGCAATTTGTTTACAATTATTTATGGAAGATTTTGCTTTCTTGTGACGAATGAAATGATAATATGAGTATGAGGGCTGGGAAGCTAACGCGGTGGAGTAACTTCGTCACTGAGTCTTTGCAGATAAGGCCGAAAAAAACATTTAAAAAATAAAACCTCAAAATATAACAACAACAACAACGTCAACAGTGATGAAACCAAAAGAAATAATGAAAACCCAACGACAACATTTAGAAAATTAATGACAATTTAGAATTTTGCCAATCTATAATTACTATCGCACCTTTGGAAATGCAAACAATAAAATTAATGCTGGTCGCATTATTGTAGACATTTATTTAGGAGAAGGTGGTGCGCTATCCACTAGTAATGTCATGAGAAAAAAGGAAGCGGTTGAACAAACAAGACCAAGGAGTTTCATGTATTCAAGGATTTTTTATTTAGCAACTACAAAAAAAATAATATGTGTTAGTAAGACCAGATTTAAGTATCAACAATTTGCAGGACTGCCCGGGTATATGCCTTATTAAATTTAATATTACGCTATGTGAGTTCATGTGTAGTGTGATTTAAGCAATTTTACAAAGTTGTGTTAAAGAACCCTTTCTTTGATTAATTGTAATATAAAAAGAAAAATATAAGCTATAAAAATATATATGCTAATCCTAAGCATTTGAGTGGAAACAGAACGTAAAGTTGTCTCAACTGTATAGAGCAAAATTAAGTTCTAAAATTATTTATCTATGCTTCTTAAATGGTTTAGATGATCTTTATTTCATTTGTACATTTTATTTGGTGCTACTACCAAAATCTTCAATAGTCCTTTAACCAAATTCTTGTAAAAAGCCTAGAAATTTCATAGATTTATACAATAACTGCCAAAAAATCTATGAGAATTACGAAATATACAAGCAAAACAAACTTTTTCTTTATACAACAAACATTTTATTATTTGATTTAAATCTATTTAATTTTCCTAAACCTTTTCACAATTAGTCAACCTTTGATTGCTTTTATTCGCGGTAAATAAATGAAAAAATAAATAGTTTCACAATTATTAAGTTTTACATTACGAATTAAATTTGCGGTAAGATATTTAATCCAGAAGTTTTTTAAATCAGGCTCAAGTTCACAATTTGAGCCTATGTAACTTCGAGCAATAAAACGGCCGGAAAGTGAAATAAAAATACTCTCCCTTAGCTTAAAAATGAATGCGGCAACATAACTCTGCATCACAAATTCGCAAAGAGTTGTGCAGAAATTAAGCTCTCGTTGATAAAAATTTCATCCAAAGTATTGGGTGCCTCTGTTAGTCTTATCGATATGGTGACGCGGGTTCGATTCCCGGCTAGACCCTGGGAGTATTTACAGATGAGCTATAAGAGCTTCGTAGAGTTTGTGTTGTTGTTAAAAAAAAAAACATCTGTGTGCATCTACAAAAATAAAACTAAATTTTAATTAAAAGTTTTGTAATACGAGTATCAATGAAAATTTACATACATACTTAAATTTTCAACTGTAAAGAAATGAATAGTAATAATTACTTTATTATTGTTGACTTAATTGAATTAATTAATCAATTCAATTTTTCATAACAAAAATTAAAAATTTAAGAATTATAATTTCCTATTATTCCTGATGATGTTAACAAGCTGTTAACGAAATATCGAATAATAATAAACAAAATAAGATAAAAAAAAAGACCTCAGGCTTAATAAATATATATAAAAAAAAAATTAAAAATTTAATTAAAGTTTTTGAAAATTTCAAACAAAAATTTTTAATAGCAAAAAACATATTTGAATTCGATGCGAATGCTTATTGAGTATTAATTACTATTTACAAATATAAAGAATGTTGCATATATGAAGTAATACAATAAGATAAGTATTTAAACAAAAATAAGCCGTAATTTTAGTAAAAATAAGCCGTATATTTAATGGCAAAAAATTAAATTATATTATTAAATTAAAAAAAATATAAAACATTTATTTATATAAGTATTAAGTCAATTAAAAATTGAATTGAATTGATTAAACTTTTAATTAAAAAAATATAATATTCTAATTAAAAGTGTTAATAAAAATATAATCATAACATTTTTTCCAGTGTGTTGAGGTACAATTTTATTATTAACTCGAACAGTTTCGTAAAGTTGCGTAATGAAAAAGTGCTACGGATACATTTTTGTTCATTGACTTTTACTGTCCAAAGTCTTTACTACTTATTTAGCAGATGTAAGAGTATATATGTGATTTTGCAGATATTGCGGTGCCTCTGTAAATTTTCATATGAGTTCAAAAAGCAGTACAGTACTACAGGGTGACCCAAAATTACCGAAGCGGTTTGAGTGCATTATAACTTCTTATAAACCATTTAAACCATATAGCTCATTCTGCGCCACCCTGTATTACCAATTAGAAAAAAAAAGATGCCACGCAGTGTCTTCACAAAATCAAAAATCCAATAAAACTAAATTAAAGAATTCGAAAACTAAAAATTCTCCGCTAAATCATATTTATTTTTACAATTTTAATAAAAAAGAGTAAAAATTTCCGTTAAAAAACGTTTACAACTGCGTGCTGTTTTGATATATTTTGTCAATTAATTAATACCTTTTAGATTCTGGTTTTCCGTGAATTTTATAACCCACGCCAGAAGCGGCGTTCTGCAGACACACTTTATAGTACAAACGTTCGCGTAAATTGTTGGTGAGGACATGAATATTTGAATTATGATTGTGGTTAAAAAGTAATTTGTCTTCTCGAAACAAAAGACCACAGACAAAGCATTAATATTATGGTGGCATAATTTACAATAACAGGATTTAATGTTGGTCCCCCCAAAAAGGAAAGAAAGAAAGAAAAAAAAAAATGTTAAGAAAACACAAATCAAATAGTTTAAAAGGTAAGTTGAAAAATATACTTAAGAAGTCTGTTGGAGTGAGAGTTGTATTTTTACATTAATAGGTTTATGTACACAAAATTGTAGTGCACACTTAAACAAATGCTTTAACATATAATTTATAATACTTAAACACTTAGACAAAAATACATACTTTTGCCCGTTTCCCAGGAGGACCATTATAATAAAGTAATGGACTCGAGCGGAGGGAGGCTACTGTTTATCATTTTGTAAATACTTTTCTAAGACAACAAGAAAGAATTTTAGCACGTTATTCTCGACAGCACTAAATAAAATAAATATTGAAACGTATACAACCACTGCTGCTCGTATTTATCAAAATGGTACAAAAAGATGAAGATTGTGAACATTAAACATTAAGATAAACTTGTACAAATTTTATGAAATACCATCGTTGCATGTTCTTAGCAGAAGGGTTGTAGATTTTATTTGTATATTTACATATATACATATTCAAGTATATATACATATATATATATATATACAGTTGGGGGATTCAAATGGCAGTCATAAAGTCATATGTTTTAAAATAATAATACGACAACCCGTCATAATTTAGTGTGCTATTAAAAAAATTCATTCAGCTCATAAGACAAAATTATTTATAAATATTTCATATCGAAATGCTAAAAGCAAGTGAAAAAACTAAAATAATTCGTCTATTTAATATAGTAAATAAGAAGTTACCTGTAAGTCTTGTAATAAGTCCAATTTCATTAAAATTATAAAATTGCGATTTTGGTACATAAAATTGTTGAAATAAATATAATGGAAAACAGCTGTTACCAGTAATAGGAGCTGTATAATTTTTTGGATGGCGGTTAGCGAATAAACAGCAAGTGTCCAGATCAGTTACACAAATAAAATTTGCTCGCTTGTATGTTGTTAGATGCTGTGATTTTTCTCTTTTACTTTTATAATATAAAAATTTCTTTTAATTTAAAGATATAGAAGTGTGAATGATTTTTAAACAATTTTTAATTTTATATAACATTTATAAGAAGTGGTGGCTTGTAAATATAATCGCCGGCTCGACTAAAAAGTTTCAGCAAATGTCTCATATTTCTTTTGTTAGTTTATGACAAACCAATGCATAGCACAAAAAGTATTATTATTTTACGACAACGATAACTTTTTTCAACCATTATAAAATATTAAGACATTATGACAGTATGACTTAATAGCACACCTTGTGAGGGTGGCGGTGGTCGAAGTAGTCTGCAATTGACTACAAAATGAAAAATTTTCCTGGGTTCAACCCCAGTTTCAGACTAAATTATAAAAACATTTCTCATTTTTTCTGATGTGCATTTCTGTGTCTTTGTGTCGGAAGGTCTCAGTGGCGAAGGCATAGTCACTGGTCACTGAACAGTGACGTCTTCAGCTGTATCCAACTCACAGGCACGTCAGGACGACCTCCTTTGTCGGTATTGTGTAGCACCGGCGAAGTAAAAAAATTAATAAAAAAGAAATGGCTACTAAAAACGAAGCTTTAAAATTTAATACGTCTCCTTCACATCAGAGACCCCTACAACACTGGAACGAATACAAATAACGTGCAAAAATCAGTGTTGTAAGACAGTGAAGCTTCACCTCCTATCATTTCTCCTACTATCCCTTTCCTATAGCTCCAGCACAATGCATCGCACTCATCTCCTGATAGCTGGTCCAAGATCACAAAAAAAAAAAAAATATGTCGCCAAATTAGTGAACCTTCTCAGTAGCAAAGCATACAAACCTAAAATTTTATAATATTGTTACTTTTTAGTTCCTTTTTTAGTGCTTCGTTCCGTCAATCTTTTTAAAACTTTAATTTTATTCTAGACTAGCTTTTGATTTAACCTTTTAAGAAAGTAAAATTTTTGTCCAGGAGAAGTTGTATTCCCCCGATTAGTTGCCCTTTAAAAAGGGATCACGGATCAAGAATCATTAAAATCGGTCTACTTTGTAAAAAGTGCTGCAGAGGTGCAACTGTATTTTCTCGATTCACCCACCTTTACAATGTAATCACGCGCTAAGCACAAGCTTTGCAATGAATAAAAAATCATCAAAATCTGTCCACCTAGTTAAAAGTTCTCTCTATAATAAACTGTATCCTACTGATCCACCCACCATTAAAAAGGAATCACACGGTTAGCACGAGCTTTCTAATGAAAAGGGAATCTTCAAAATCAGTCCACCCAATAAAAAGTTCTGAAGTAACACGCATACTATCGAATAGAGGGCCTGTTCCCTTTTAAAGTCAGTTGAAAATGTATGAAAATATATAGTTTAACATCAGAAAAAAAATTTATATATATGTATACATCTTTTTCAAATAAATCTTTCGCCTTGAAAGCACTGCTGCCATAGGGGGTTTCTCTTTTGGCAACAAGGCTTGTTTGTGATTAAGGAAATAGTTTTCTACCGTTGAACTACTGTAGGTATCTAATCTGTTCTTCCTGCTAATTTATCAACACCTTTTTGTTGGATCAGGAGCCACTACTCGACCTTCAGTTTTATCATAATCGTCCAATATGAGCTACGCGGTTTAGGAGTTTTAGGCAAAACTTAATCGTCAACATTTAGAGCAGATTGCGGAATTAACATGTTCAATTCTTGATTGAATTGATTGCAGACATAACCATCACTTTGAAAATTACCTACATGTTGTTGAATTTGCCTTAAGATTATTTCTTGGTTTTTCAAAGGAGCGAATTTCCTTTTTTTTTTCTAAAACTTTATTTTTACAAGTTCTTCCAACA
Source organism: Dexiosoma caninum (assembly GCA_963924685.1). Lineage (NCBI taxonomy): Eukaryota > Metazoa > Arthropoda > Insecta > Diptera > Tachinidae > Dexiosoma > Dexiosoma caninum. Next base: position 94,147,350 of record OZ004725.1, read on the forward strand.
GGGACTTCCGAACTTTGGCAGTTGATAACGGCCATCTTGTTGTAGCTACAATTGTCAAATTTATTGCCAGTCTGTTTTTGCCAAACCACCATGGACCAATATAGCATGCAACTATTTGAGAAAATAATAAAATGGTTTTACCAAAATGGGTGTCCTGTTCGTACAGCTCGTTTTGCCCATTTTACGGACTATTCGCAATTTCGCGGATAAATTTGCGTCCACTGGTTCAGGAAATGATCGACCAACACCCACCCGTACGTCGAGGAAACGCAAGATCTGCCGAAAACAGCGCCGCAGTCCGTGATAGTGCAGGAGAATCCGAAGCAGTGGATTTCGCATCGCTCACAAGAACTCGGCCTTTCGCAGGCCACAACTTGTTGAATTTTGCGTCGTGACTTGGGCCTGCGCCCGTACAAAATTCAACTGACCCAGGAACTGAAGGTGAACGACCTTAGACAACGGGACGAAGGTCATCTCACGTGGAGGTGATGTGAATTGACCGCCGACATCGTGCGATTTGATATTTTTCTTGTGGTATTTTCTTAAGTCGTAAGAATAAGCTACAAACCACAGCGGTTCTCAAAGTCAACATAACCCATGCCATCGGCTATTTTCAGCCCGATCTATGTGCCAGACTCATGTAATGTTTAATTTCGGATCCGCTCCACCCAGAAAAGCCGTGGTGGACATTTGAACGATGTTATATTCCGCCCATTATGGCATCAATAGGTCTTCCAAACAAATAAAAAATTTCGATGACATCGTTTGCTGTATTTAAATTTAAAGAAGGGAAGATGTTAATAATAGTGCAAGAGGCCAAGAATGTCGTCTCTTGCGCATGGAACGACGACATTTGTGCTCGCAACCTAGCAAAAGAAGATTAGTGGCGTCGGCGTGGATGAAAAAAATTCTGGCGTTTTTTTTTCGCTATTAAAGGCGCACGCGTTTATTAGTTTGCTAATCTGAAAATTAAGTCGAATATGAGAGAGAGAGAGAAACTGGGTGTTTATTATGTGAGTGTGGCACACCACCATAACGTTTTCTTTAGTATTAAAAAAATTGTAGAAAATTCTGCTTAATTAAAAAATTTTTGTCTTTAATTTATTGTTCTATATCTTTGAATTTTCAATGCACTTAACTAGCCTCAATGAAGCTTTAACGCTATCTTAATTGATGGATACCATTAAAACACTTTCACCTTTTTTCCAGTACTCAAAAAAAAGAGAAAAAGAAATGCTTCTCAATGTGCCAAAAAACCGCGATACTCGCCATTGCCAATTGCAATTTGACTTTGGAATTGTATCTTTAAGTGGATAATGGCTGCCAACATTGTAAAACACATATCAATAAATATTGAGTTGTTCGGGTATGCATTAACCGTATATACCGACATGTAATCGTACAATTTTAGTTGAAACATGGATGATGCAACAAAAAAAAAAAGATCTGTACACAGCCACAAACAAAGCATGCTATCAGGCATAAATATCTTTAAAATCTCCAAATGTATGTATGTGTGCATGTACATAAGTATGTGCGCTAGTGCATGGATGGATATTTTTGCATCATCATATCCGGCCATAATACACACATAAATTAATATGCTGGAGTACATGTGTGCTAACATCGCTACTATTTTAAAGGTAATGAAAGGAATGATAAACTGAAGCATTCATATACATGCGAGTATGTATGTACGATGTGTTTGTTAATGCACTTTGAATACGATTCAAAATGTTTGCGTTTTTTTTTAATGGAAGTGTGTGTGCCTGTTAATGCATATTGTGTGTAGTTAGATTAGTGAACGGATGTTCGGTGTTGCATCTACCTTAATGATACAGAAATTAAGAGCTGCAATTGTTTACTGTTCGATAAATTTAAACTTTGGTTTCTAAAGCTTGAAGTTTTTTTGCTTAAATTCATTAATACTTTCCATATTTATTTATAGATTTACAAAATCGAAAGTAACTTCATTTAACTGATCTGAGTTATAGTTTATTTACTGGAAAAAAGTTGTAATTTTTAAATGTTCGGTTTGGGAAAACGTTCTAGTGCCTAAATGTGCAATTATAGGCCTTTAGCCTCGACAGCGTTAGTTTTATTTTTATAGTATAAATGTGTGAGTAGTAACTTTTGATTAAGTCTTCGAAATATATTTATTTATCTGATGCTGGTTGCAAGAACTGAATCTTTCACGGCTTTCAAAATGTCATTAAGACTGCAGTGTTTGTTAAGCTCCTCAAGGCAACAGTTTGTAGCATTTTAAAATGTGTGCGAAAAATTTAGAAACTCGTATATAAAATATATACAGAAATAACATCCAAAGCACTCTAATAAATTTAAATGAACTCTTTGTTATTGCAATTGATGAAGGCGGTATTACTAATTTTATAAACACACTATAATATAATAGAAAATACGTGAGTTTTTTTTTTTATATTCTTAAGTAGAATGAGATTAGGCATTTTTTGTTTTTATTTTTCTTATTGTTTTTTTGCTTCTTAATGCCATGATTATATTTTTTTGCTGATGTTTATAATATCATTAGATTTATTTTAAATGACACTGGATATTGAACACTGAACGAAATTACTCCTGATGATTCTCTGTGGAAGTTATTTTAACTGGAATTATTAAAGTGAAATTTTAATCATTCAATAAAATTTCCTGAACTATTTTTAATTTTCTAAATTGATTTAGAAAGACTGGGTACGTTTTTAACAAAATTAGGGATCATTAAAATGTATTGTATGACATATAAAATAATAAAAACCGTCCAAAATATGCTTTACCCGACAGATACGAAGACACAGATCTACGCTTTTTGAATTGCATTTATCATACATTTATTGAGATTGAATTCCGTAATTAATATTTGCTTTATCTTGCTGCTCAGGAGAAATTCTCTTCATATGCAACGCATTGCTCTGGAACTAGATAGAGAAAAAGAGGGATAATGTAGAGAATGGAACAGTGGTGAAAGAGGTTGGAAGATAGAGCTTAATTATTGCAGACCTCTGCAGTTGGGTGTTAATTATAAATTTAAAAAAAAAAATTTTAATAAGGAAAAAAAGTTAAAAAGTTGTAAAAAACTAATTTCGTTCTCACCAGTACTGAAAACAGAAGCTTTGCCCTTTGGCAATATATGAAGTATGACCTTTACAAAAAAACATAAAAACAACAAAGGTGGCAAGCTTTGTTAACAGCATGTAGACAGTAACATTATTAATCGTATGCTTTTTCCTAAGCTCTGACGGGTTAAATAGATGATATTAATGTCTTTACAACTATCTCCCACAAAGCGTACTGAGGACATGCGCAGTGGCTTAGAAAATACCTATTATACTTAATTGGTGTTGGGGATTAAATGTTTTTTTTTCCTTATTCTAATCAAAAATGCAATTTCTTCATAAAATTGTGATAAATTAACTGTGAACTAGAACATGACAAAAAAAAATTTTCTTAAGCTGTCAATTTTGACGCATTATTAGGGCCACCATTTTATTTACTATTTTACTTTGCTGATATTTTTTTATTTTTCAAATATTGAGCAAGGAGGGTGTCGTAGCACAGAAAAACTTTTTTGAATTGACCGGGCTGGGAATCGAACCCGTGTTCTTCTGGTTGCAAAGCCAACACGCTAACTACTCCATCCATCAACACCCCCAATTTTGTATTAAGTAGAAGTAATCTTGGTAAAGCATGTTATAGCATATACGAGTACATATTTATATACATACTTATATATGGTACCACGTTGATTCTTCATCCCGAAAGTGATGGGTTCAAATACTTTTTCATTCTGTTTACAAAATGGAATATTAAATATTTCTTTTCATATATTTATATAAATTTTTATTTGTAAATACATAGCAATACAACATAGCATACAGTCATATGATTAAATGATATCTATGCATGTTCACACCCAAATATTCTAACAACAAAATCTTAAACACCATATACATTTTGTCGACAGAATAAATAGCACATAAATTATTGTCGCAAACTTAACGATAGAAGCTGACTTGAAGCCATAGCGAATATCGTTAAAAATTTTAAATTCGATAACATTTCGTTATACTTATTTTAATGATACGATTTTCTTAATTAAAGTTAGTGAATCGCACTATTGCTCGTGATTTCTTAATTAAATCTGCTAGTTCAGATGGTATATAGATTTGTATATTATCTGCGGTAATTTCTTTAAAATGTCTTGGGGGTTACCACAAATATCAGTGTGTTTTAAGACCTTGTATTGCTTTCTTTTCATTTGGTTTATTTTATTTTCACACTTTTTATTTAATTTTTGGTACACTTTTTATTATTATTTTTTGGTAAAGCACAAATATTCTCGCTCTAAGTTATTTAATTTTGTAAATTAATAGGCTCGCACCTTATTGGTTTATATATTTGTTGATAATGTAGTTGCGCTCTTTTGAATTTCATTAATAAAATCGGTATTTTTGGACACTTGTGAGTAAAATTTTAAGCGAAGGTGTATTTTGGATAATTACATCATAATAAATCAAAAGGTCTGGAATTTTTTTTGGATTTTAGCTGACGATATGTACAAATATATAAATAAGTAAACATAAACGAGTAGAATAAGTAGAACAAAAAACAAAATCGAAGCATGTGTGCACAGTTTATAATGAAAACAAAAATCAAGAAATGCCAAGCACAATTGTAATTATAAGTTATAGATGGTACAATTTAAAGCTTCATTAGGAGAGAAAAATAACAAATAAAAATAAAAAAGAAATAAAAAACTAATAATGTACATCTTCTGATAACAGATGGTGGACAAAACACGAAGACCGCTGAATATGAGAATGTAGCAGCCTTCGAAATCAGCATGTTGTTCTGTTCTGATAGTGTTTGTCAGTGTGATGTACCTTTGAGTTAGTTTGTTTCTTAGTAACTAACTAACAAACTAACTGACTAATCGCATAAACTGTGTATAGAAATTCGGCACTGCCTACATATGTATATATTTAACAATTAAAATTTGAAGAAGTTTTGTTGAATATAAATCAGTTTCATATTAATTATCTGGTGCTGTGCTTAACAACTTCCTGAGAAGTAGAATGGGAATGGGAAAGCAAAACATCTGCGACTGCGGACCGGGCAGAGGTCTGGCAGAGGCAGAGGCAGAATTAGTGGCAGAGGCAGAGACAGAATTAGTGGCAGAGGCAGAGGCGGAATTATTGACAGAGGCAGAGCCCTCCTTCGTACAAACACTCATCCACACATGTGAAAGTGCATAATTTGCTATGGTTTGTGTGTAATTTGTCGTCTTATTTTTCATTTTTGTATTTTGTGCTTGTGCGTAAATACATACGTACTTGATTGCTACAGTTGGGATGAAAGCCCATAATTTGTTATGGTTTGTGTGTAATTTGTCGTCTTATTGTTTTGTTGCGTGGTTCTATTGGATTTAATTTTTTTTTTAATGTACACAAATTTTTTCCATTCATAAATGCTGTGGTTTGCATATTTTTTGTATTGTTGGATATTTTTTTGGTGACAAAGTTTTTTTTCTTTCTTTAAATAGTTTCTTGATGGTTGCAGTTTATTTAGATGGCTTGGGATGGAAGGGGTATATATTCGATTTTATTAATTTGTACACAAATTTTGTTTTTGAGGAATAAATGCTGTTATGGTTTGTGTGTGTGTGTGTGTGTGTGGCAGTGAAGATATGGACAGAGAGAATTATTAAAAGCTGCTGACCGTATTTATGTTTAAATTCGTTTTTTGTTTGTTTGTATATGCGTTTGTGTGTAATTTGTTCGATTTGTTGGTTTTGGTATGCTGCTTCAACTCTCTGTTCTTATCTTATCGATAGGCTCTGCCGATATATCTGGCAGCGAAGATATGGACAGAGAGATATATTAACTGCAGCTTACCGTATGTAGTTTTATGATGCTTTGGTTTGCTGCTCCCATTACCTGTTGCTATCTTATCGATTTACTCAGCCGCTATATCTGGCAGTGGGGATACGCGCAGATAGAATTATTAAAAGCTGCTAACCGTATTTATGTTTAAATTCGTTTTTTGTTTGTATATGCGTATGTAATATTCATTCTTACTGATTTTGTTTTGCTACTTCAATTTTTAAATTTTTGGTTGTTTCCATGCATAATATGTTTCCTTGGTGTGTGGCGTATATGAGTGTATGTTATGTTTGGTTTTTCTACTTTATGTGGTTCGATAATAATAATCTTTATTTTGGATGTTTACATACTCACATACTTGTGTATAAATATAAACATATACTTGCTCTAAGTTTAACTCTGTTCTTTTTTTCTATAAAATATTAAGGAAGGTCAGTTTATCTTTTTTTCTGAAGAAAAAACTGTTAATATTAGGTTCGTTTAAATATTGATCTGCTTGTTAAATATACAATTTCACACCCTTTAATTTCCCACAATCTCTTGTTTTTTTTTTTTTTTTATTCAGTTATGCCTATTCAAAAACTTTTAAAACATGATTGTGCATGCTTTTCAGCTTTAGCTTGCTCAACAATATTTTTATAACATGATTGTGCATGCTCTTAATGTTTTGTTTGCTCATCAATATTTTTCAAAAAATTCATTCTGTTATTTTTACTGATTTTCTGTAATTATGCTTTTATAACATGATTGTGCATGCTCTTAATGTTTTGTTTGCTCATCAATATTTTTCAAAAAAATTCATTCTGTTATTTTTACTGATTTTGTTCAAAGATATCTTAGAATAGCTGTAGTAATTCTTTTTTGTTTTCCTACACTTCGGTCAGACTTATTGCAATTATCAATGATATTTTTAAAATCAGTCTGAATGCTTTTCCTTGCTAAACAAATTAATTCATTCATTTGCAATTTGAAAAATTTATTTATTTATTTCTTATTTACCTTCCTCAATTTATTTTTGTTATACAATTTTAAATCAAAAAACCTTTTTTCACTATATATATATATATGTATAATTACATTTTATTAATTATTATAAACAGATGAATACAATTTAATTAAATTTAAAGTGTTTGTTTTTCTTATATAATAAACGGTACACCGACAGGTGTCCGGCCCCTCAAGGCAATCTGGGTGGTACCAGGGACAGCAAGAGAAGTGCTCCTTACCTTCTTCTTCTTCCACCCCGAAATCTTCATTTTCCTCAACCATGTGCAGGAAATAGATGATGGCGTCCTTATGCTCATTCATGAGCAAATTGTTCCATGCTTCTTTAAAGGCTTTTATTTCGGCTATTATTTGGTTCTGTTGAAACCGAAATTCCCATTCAGCCACCACTCTATTGAGCATCTCGTCTTGCCCATCATGGTACATCTCGCAAACGGCCGCTGCTTCGTCCAACATTTTGTCGTCAGAGGAGTCGTCGTAGAGAGCCATAAGGATTGGAATATCAATTTTGGGCAACTCTACTACCTCGAGGATTTCAACGGTCGATGTGGACATTCTACTATTTTTTTCTTATAGCTGAAACTGCTGCTTTAAAAGTAATACACTGAATGAATAACAAAATGCTTTTCAACCCACATACCACTTATTTCATATCTGATGTCTGCCTGACACTCCTCTGTTTGTCAGCTGTATCTATCTATCTCCCTCTCGCATATGTATTTCTCAAGTGATAGCCGGCTGCTGCTCCTCAGCTCATCGTCAGCTGTATCTACCTATCTCTTTTTGACATATTTAAATATATGTATGTATACAGAATCCCCATATGCTGTTAGTAGAAATTTTGTTTATTTATTATGCTTGATTTTTTTTTTTTTTTTTCTTTGTTTTCTGCTATATGACCGTTACTTGTAGTTGTATATAGTTCAAAATTAAGCTTACTTAAGCACTTTTAATTTTTGTATCTTTCATTGAAATACCACAAAGATAAATTTTGCTTTTTTGGTGTTCACTTAAAGTAAAACTATAGTCCAAGTTTTAACAGTATACCGTGACAGTTCTATCAGATACATTTCCTACATTTAAGTTCTGTAGAGTTTGTGAATAAATACAAAATTTCTTTGAAAGTTATTATACTTACATATATATTATTATAATTTTACTAAAGTGAAAATAAAAATAAATATAATAATAGAAATAATAATAATAATAAAAATATAATAAATAAAAAATGTCTTCAGTAAAGTGTTCAATGTGTGATACCACCTTCATTAATTTAAATATCTTGAGAGTGCATCAGAAACTTCATTGCTCGATATGCAAAAAATATTTTGAAACGCAATATCAGCTCAAAGGACATATGACTGAGCATGGTGTCCAAGAACAATATGACACATGCAATATATGCAATGTTTCTTTTAGCAAAAACATGCTAAATGTACATAAGAAACTGCATTGCACTATTTGTGGAAAATTATTTTTGTGTAAAACAAGTGTGAATGCGCATATGAAAACACACATGTCGAGTATGGTACACTCCAATGGTGATGCATTGGCGCATACCTCGATAGGAAATTTATTAAACCATTGTCAGGCTTGCAATGAAATGATACCATCCTCATCAAGGGATACCCATCTTAGAACACATAAACATAAAAGAAATTGTTTCCCTGAAGTCAGTATTAATGATGATCTGACTAGGAGGTATAGCCATTTTAGTGGAAGGATTGAATCGTATCGCTTTCACAACAAAAGTGAAGGCATCCTCTTTCCTGGTGAGTTTTTAAAAAATGCAATGCGATGTATAATCAACCAATTAAAAGAGTGCAGTCAGAAACATAGTACACTAAAATTTAATATGGAACTAACTTGCGACTACATGAAATTGGTCAATGATGAAATGTGTGTAACTCCTATGGTACATATATCAAAAATGACCTTGCTCACCATTGCTGATGATGTTGATGAATTCTATAAGAAACATTCAGAGGAAATAAGTGTAAAAATGGATGAATTCCAGGAAAGAGACAGCGGTTGGACTCTTATTAGTATAAAGTATGTAGATTTAAATGTAAACAAAGCATCAATAATAAGAGGTTCACGATTCATTCCACTACCGAAAACCATAGCCAGAAATGGTGGATGTGTAAACATTGAGAACAATGATATATATTGTTTCAAATGGTGTTTAATTGCAGCTTTGTATGGTGATTCTACTCTAAAACCAAGACAAATGAGAAATTGTAATAACTACAATATAGAAAATATTAGAAATGATACAATTTTTGTTGGTGGTAGAGTATTAAACTTTGAAGGGCTGCAGTTTCCACTCCCTCTGAAGCAGTTAAAAGTTTTTGAAAAACAAAATAGTATGAGTGTGAATGTGTTTGGTCATAATGGAGCATCACTAATTGGACCTTACTACATCACAAAAGAAGAAAAAGCAATTCACATTAATTTGCTCTTGCTTCACTCAGAAGACAATTTTCACTATGTTCTTATCAAAAACATCTCAAAGTAAGTTATATATATATTTACATTTATTAAATATTTATATAATAATAAATAATTTAAAATTACTATCTTTTAAGGCTTATTCGATCCAGCATAACAACGCATCACGGAAAAATTTTTATTTGCAACACTTGCTTATTTTATACCCATGATGAAATCACACTTCAACAACATAAAAAGTGCTGTGGGAGAAAAGTTGCAAAAATGCCGGCTGATGAAGATGCTTTTAAAAAATTTGCAAATTATAATAAGCAAATGGACGTGCCTTTTGTTATTTATGCTGACTTCGAGTCAATTTTGGAAAAAATTGATGAAAGTGCAGGTACGAATACTGTAAATATTCAAAAGCATTCTCCATGTGCATTTAGTTATTTTGTAAAGTGTAGTTTTAAGGAAGAAAATAATTTATATAGACAATACTTTGGAGAAGATTCAGCAGAAGTATTCGTTAGAAAAATAGTTGACGACAGTCTTTATATTTATGAAAAACATCTAAGTAAAGAAAAAGTAATGAATATATCTGCTGAAGAATTAAATTCCTTTAATAATGAACAAAATTGTCATATTTGTAAGAAAAGTTTGAAGAATGATAAGGTTATAGATCACTGCCCTCTTACTGGTAATTATCGTGGTGCAGCTCACAGTGAGTGCAATTTAATGTACAAAATACCCAAATTCATACCCGTCATCTTCCATAATCTATCTGCATACGATGCACATTTATTTTTTAAAGAACTTTCTGCTATTAAAAATGCTGTCATAAAAGTCATCCCACAAAATAAAGAGCGCTATATTTCTATATCAGTTTATATTCCGATGAAAAAGAATTCTGGAGTTGAAATACGTTTTTTAGATTCTTTTAGATTTATGGCTTCTAGTTTAGATAGTTTGGCGAAAAATCTTGATATTTCTGATTTTCATACGGTTCGACAAATGTTTCATATTGATAGTCACTTTGATTTGATTAGAAGAAAGGGAGTATTTCCTTACTCGTACATAGATTCTATATCAAAGTTTGATGAAGTAGAACTCCCAAGAAGAGAACATTTTTTTAATATTTTAAGTGATTCGGAATGTGATATTATTGAATATGAACATGCGCAGAAAGTATGGGATGAGTTCAATTGTAGAACACTACGCGATTATACTGAACTCTATCTGAAAACAGATGTTCTGCTTCTTACAGATGTTTTTGAAAATTTTCGAAAAATATGTAAAAGTATTTATGATTTAGATCCAGCCCATTATTATACTGCACCAGGACTATCTTGGGATGCAATGTTGAAGACTACAGAAATAACTTTGGAGTTGATTACAGACTCTAACATACATTCTTTTGTCCAAAGTGGTATTAGGGGCGGACTAGTTCAGTGTTCCAAGAAATATTCAAAGGCGAACAATAAATATATGCATGACTTTGATAAAAATAAGACATCAGAGTATTTAATGTACTTAGACGCCAATAATTTATATGGTTGGGCAATGTCGGAATACTTGCCTTATGGTGGCTTTGAGTGGCTAAGTAAAGAAGAAATTGATGTTTTCAATGTTGAAGAAATCTCAAACTCTTCTGAAACTGGCTATTTTTTAGAAGTAGACATTCAATATCCAGATTCCCTTCATGATGAACATAATGATCTTCCCTTCTGTCCACAAAATAAAAAAATTTCGCAGAATGGGTGTGGGAAGTTAATAGCAGATTTCACATTTAAACAAAATTATGTTATTCACTACAGAGTTCTAAATCAATGTATATCAAATGGACTTGTATTGAAAAAAATACATAGGGTACTGAAATTTAAGCAGTCTCCATGGCTGAAAAAATACATTGATATAAATACCTATCATCGTACAAATGCGAAAAATGCTTTTGAAAAGGACTTCTTTAAGCTTCTTAATAATGCAGTTTATGGAAAAACCATGGAAAGTGTAGACAAACGTAAGGATATACGTATTGCTACAGATTGGGAAACTACAAACAGAAATCATTTGGGTTTAAGAGCATTAATCTCTAAACCTAATTTTTTGAGTTTACAAAAATTCTGTGATAGTATGTATGCAGTTCAGCTAAAAGAAATGGAACCATATTATGATAAACCTATCTATATTGGTTTCGCAGTTTTAGAATTGTCGAAATGGAAGATGTACGATTTCCATTATAGATACATGAAACCAAAGTTTGGTGAGAAACTTTCACTTAACTATATGGATACCGATTCATTTATCTATACAATTCAAACTGATGATTTTTATGAAGATATTCGTAACGATATTTCTTTAAACTTTGATACATCAGAATATGCAACGAATAATGTATTCAAGTTGCCACTGCTAAACAAAAAAGTTTTGGGAATGATGAAGGATGAAAATAAGGGTAACATAATGGTAGAGTTTGTGGGCTTAAGATCCAAAATGTATTCTTTTTCGGCTCTCAATTCAAAAGAAGTGAAAAAATCGAAAGGCGTAAAAAGGTCTGCTCTTAACAAAATCACATTAAATGATTATAAGAGCTGTTTATTTGAGCAGAAAGTTGTATCAGATGAGATGTTTTTATTCCGATCAAAAATTCATCAACTGTATACACAAAAGCTCTATAAATTAGTCCTTAACCATACTGATGACAAAAGAAAAGGTATGGACGACCTGGTAAATACCAGAGCGTGGGGTCATTATAAAGATCGAGATGGTAACTCAATGGAAGTTGTGTAGTAGTATCTTGAAAATTATCAGTATGATTATAGTGAGCGATAACCTAAATCACAAATTTCCTTGAATTTGCAAACATTAATCATATATTTATTTATTTACTTTATTTGTGATATAGAATTTAATTAATTATAGAAATTTGTAAAATATTTATGAAATACTCGTATGTAAGTGAAAATGTATAAATCTTTAATGATAAGTCAAAATATTTTATATGTATAATGTATTGTAAATATTTTAAATAAATAAAAAGACTATATGATTTGATTTGATTTCTTTTATTTTAAAGATTCTTTTACAAGTAAGATTACATTTCTTAAAGCGCAAGCACCATAATAGTGACAACTACAGTAAAATAGATCTGGATACTTCATGCCCATTTCTTTCAAGTTGATACAACCAACATCTTCAATATTGAAAATTCTTTTATTCATAATTTTTTCCAGCCATTGCCTTTTCTCTTCACCCTTGACATATATTGTTGCACCATTGACATTAGCTTTTAAAAATTTAATTACGCTGTCAAAAGAAATTGATCCATCATTCCAGAGTAAGTGATGATGATTTCTGGTCAACCATTTCGCTTCCTTCTGCTTTTCAGGTGATAAATATTTAAAATCAAATGGAGGTTTTATAATAAAATTAATGTATTCGTCTTTGTTGAAAGCAATCGCAACTTCCTTTGCAATAAACCCGTTGGAATTGTTTTTGAAGCCTTGCAAGTCTATGAAAATTGTCTTATCATTCATATTAATTTATTTATATAACTTTGCGAACTGTTCCTTTTATGGGTGAATATTCTATTATGCGATCATGAATAAGTATGCAGTATGCTGAAGTTTTTGATGGAATATTTATAGCTGTTTCAAATTCAATTTTTATATCAATTGATCCACTATTGAATGATTCGTTTTGATAGCTAACATCTACAACAATAATCGGAGCGTTATTCTTAAACTCTTGAGCTGTTAGAATTGGTTGAGATTCTCTCATATAGTAGCTTTGTTGAAATCGTGTGTACATATCATATAGAATTGCATATCGCTCATTTTTAAATTTAATATTAAGATCATCATATGGATATGACACTGAGTTTAAATGTACTTTTAAATTGGTGAGGTCACAGTGAACAAACTTATTTTCTTGTTGAAATGCAATCAAGATAAAACGAGGGCGTTCTCTATTTGCAGCCAGTTTAACATTCCAGATGTGACTAGTCCCCGAATTTAGTTGTGGATTAATATGACAATCCCAACTTCGAAAGGCCATCGGTATGGGAACACCATTGTTAACAGTTTTAATCATATTCAATTTGCAAAGATCAGATAATTGTACATGTGGAATTCTCCATGAGATGAGTGAAATCGTAAGTTTAGCTTTTTCAGTTAGAACGCTCGAGTGCACAAGATCTTCATCGTTTTTATTACGCAAGAGTATCAATTCATGTTTAACATTTAATAGAATTTTATTGTAGTCTTCAGCGAATCCTAAAAGCATTTTAAGTGGCACATAGAAATTAAAACATCCATTTGCTTCAAGCTTTACATCATCAGTTTTATTCCATCCAGCATTTTGCATCACGATGCTTTCGGAAGGCGATAGAGAAACCAAATTTTTTATGGTGCTCGTGACTCCCAAATATCGTGTGTGATCGATTTCAATACCATTAAGTTCATAACGAATTTCATCGAAGAGGTATGCAACAAAGTTGTTTTTCAAATTAAAGTTTTGTGAAGCTTTTGAACTTTTCTCATCTACAACAAATCCTTCTACATATAAATAGCTTTCACTAGGTAGCACATATAAATCTTGATTTTGTATTGAAATTCGAATTTCATCATTATTGTTATAAGATTGTAGATATGGTATGTATGTGTGGTAGTCTTTTTTTATTATATTTTCATCAGATAACGGTTTATCTAGTACGTCTATTATTGAACTCATTTTGTTTTCAATTTTAAATTTAAAGACTTGAGAAAGTTTTTATTTGCTGCTGTTAGCGTTTTATGTTTCAATGATCTCTTTAATTTTCGTTTAGGTTCGAATAGAGTTTTAGAATTGTTTGCAGCGTTATTTTTCGAGATACTTGTATTATATATTATCATTATTTAGTAGGCCTCAAGTGTATTCGAATAGTTATTTCCTCTCCTCGGAAATTAATTAAAGAGTCGTGCTGATCAACCACTCTTAGAGCTAGTGTACTTATCTCTCTGGAGGTAACAGGTAAATAGATGAGGTTTCTCGGAATCTCATCTATTTTATAGCCTGGAGGTACATTAATTGGAAATTCATGTAGTGTATGTGCCTTGGAATTGTTCATATACGTATTAACAATGATACTGCTTTCAATTCGCATTAGATTTACCTTGAAAATATTAACTGGAAGATCGGAATAATGATCTTCGTTAGGAGACAATATTTTATTATTAAATCCCAATAGACTACCAATTGTATTTTCTTTATTGAAATATATTGGATCCTTCGAACTGTAAATTTTAACTTGCATTGTATTGTTATTCGCTTCTATATGAATTTTGTTTGCAGGTCTGTAGCGTTTGTATTGTTCCTCTATATAATCAACTATATCATTCAATTCATAAGAACCAATTGGTATTTCAATTACAAGTTCGCCGATATGAAACATATTGTTGTAGATGTCTACATTCGGTATACTATTGTATGAATGAAAATCTGTTAGAGCACACTCATATGACTCATTCAATTCAATGGGTGGAAAATAATTAGCCGATAACTCTGATGAGTTGGAGCTCAGAGTAAGTGTTATTGACATTTCGACTGTCCGATGTGAAATAAATAAAATATTCCATTATATATTGTTTATAATAAAAGTATTTATTTATTTATTATTATTATCTTATAATTATGCTATTATATATTGTTTACAATATTTCATCTTTGCTAATCCAACTATTGTGTTGATTAGAAAATCCCAACCATTTAACAAATGCTTTATCTCCTCTAGTTTTAATGACCCTTTCAACTAAATATGTATTAGGAAATCTGGTTTTTGAAAGTTCTTCAGCATAAAATCCACCTTTGATAACATTTTCAAGATAATCTTCCAGTATAAATGTTGGAGGATATGTATTTTGAACTGATTTAATAGTAAAAATTTCTGATGTCCAATTGGGGGTATAGCCTTTTTCAAAAGTATGTTTATATTTGCTAATTCGCACATGATCTCCAACGTTAAATTTACTCATTTTATACATTTTTAAGTGACTGTATACCGTATTTAATAGTTTTTTCTCATTCGATGAACTAACCTTAATCGGCGGCATTTTGATGGTACGATGAACTCTTCTATTGTATGTGTTAATCAATTTTTTGTAAATATCAATCCAATTATATGAACCATTAAAGCTAAATTCTTTCCACATCATTCCTTTTAAAGATCTATTGAATCGTTCGACTATTGATGCTTTCATTCTGCTATACGTTGAATAGTGATTAACTTTATATTTATGCATCAATTCCACAAAATGTTTATTGAAAAATTCTTTACCATCGTCAGTTTGCAAATTTTTCGGTACTCGTCCCAATTGAAAAATATCTGTCATTGCTTGTGTTGTTTCAGGTCCAGTTTTTGTAAATATCTATAATTCTTGTTGTATTTAGAATAATTTCCCATTTCAACCAAATCAGCTTGCCAAAGATCATCTATTCCTTTCATTACAACTCTTCTACGGGGAAAAACTTTTCGTGCTTGTTTATGAAGTTCATTTACCAAATTTCGTTTTGAGCTCATTTTACACTTTAGTTTAAGAACTATGTTGTAGTCTGTTTGACCCACTTTCAGTTATTGATGCAAACATGTAATTTTCAAATCTATAAATTTTCTCATTGAGCCTTTCAAATTCATTTTCATAAAGTAATTTTGTTTTGTTAAAGTTTTGTTGAATTTTATTATTCTCTTCTAATTGCAAAGCTAATTTATGTTCTAAGTTTTCAAATTGTGCTTGTAGATCGGCATATATTTTATTATTATCTTCCATAAAGTGTGTTAATAATTTGCTTTCCGCTTTCTCAATTTGAGTTTGCAAAAACAATTTATTGATAACATCGTTTTCCTCCAAAGGTTTTGCCACATTTTTGATTCTTTTGTTCTGAACATCAATGTTGTTGTCCGTATCCATAAAGATCCCCAACAATTTAGGAGCATTTCTTGTTGAAATTATACTACTAGTATCGTTTAGATAATGTCCGAATTTATCTACAGACATTCTTTATATATTTTTTTTTTTTTATATTATTCTATTATATTAACTTCGCGTAGTTCTTCAATAATTGATACAATTTCGTTATTATGATTAGTGTGACCTGCAGCTTGTGATGCAAGTAATAGACGAAGTCGCTCTACCAACTCATTAGGATCATCCCAGTATATATAGTTTGGTTTGTGAGGATTAAATTGCATCATTCCATCACCTTTATAATTACGAGTATGTTTTGTTTTTAAGGTTGGTGAAAATAAATTGTTTAGATCGTCTTCTTTAAACAGTTTTTTAATTATATGTTTATATTTATATGCTTTAGTTCCTTTAATGTGACCATCAGGTTTATAACCTCTTCTATATGCATTAGTACGAATTAAAATTTTTTTGTAGATTTCTAGTTCAGATTTGTCATAGTTTTTAGGTGTTTTATGGAACATTAAAGAAAATAAACCAGGTGTTAGAGCCCACATTTGATCGCCAACTTGAATTTTATCATTAGACAGTTCAATATTACTATCACCAAATTTCCATTTATTACTGATATAATCTTTATGTGGTCCATAGTTTCTATCTAATTCATTTCTCCTTTGCAAGAGTGATAAATCGGTATAATTCTCTTCAATTTTGGAATTCTGTGAATAAAAAGTGTCATCATCATCATCATTATCACGTTCATCATCTTCGTTGTATGAGTTGGTGTTATCAGATATTGTTCCTTCTACAAGTTTCTTTGGTGTACTTGTTAGCAATTTAATTGACGGTTCCTTAAGATATAAATTTTTATTGTGTTTAGTTTTTGTCGTCACATCATTTTCTACTTCTCTTTTGATCAATCTATTACTATATTTTGAATTATTTATAAATTCTTTTAAAGGTTCTGTTATAGGCTTAAATGTATCTTTTAGTTGTTCATGAGTATCTATTTCACCAGTCTTTATACTGCGGAGCTTTTTCTTCAAAACATTTCTAGTCCTCACCAAATCTTTTAAAACTTTTTCATTCATTTTTATATATCAGCTATCAGATCAGGTTATGTGCTATCAGATCAGTTAACAGATTAGTTATGTGTCATCAGATCAAATGTATTATGTTTAAAACTAATTTATATTGTTATGAAATAGTCAAATAGTTTTCTATAGCGACCATTGTTCAATTCATTGTCTTTGCATATCATCAAAAATCCATATTTATCCTTCCAACACTCTCGACAAATTTCATGAAACTTTTCAAAAGTCATATCGCTAGCAACATGGTCACTATAAGCGTGCTTCATATTGGTTTCATCTTGCTTGAACATTATAATTACATTAGCATTGTCTCTTATTAAATGTTTTGGAACTCTAGTATAAGTTTGGCATAAGTAGAATGAATCGATATTCTTATGTCGACCCATACAAAAATATGCACGTATATTATTTTGCTTTTCACATGCAACATCATCAAATATCATAATTGAATTAACTTTAGCTTCGTCAGGCGAAATAACAGCATCGTTATCTGTAAATGTGTAGTAGCCCATTCCTTTAACTGATGTTATAAGTTTCCTCAAGTATTCATATTTCGGTTGATATAGGGATTTTGAGTATAAATAGATATTTTCAAACTTGAGTCCGTTAGGACTTTCCAATAAGCTAATCATAACATTAGTCTTTCCACAATTTGAAGGACCAACTATTAGCGCACGAATAGAATTTGGTAAGAGGGAGCTATGCTTTATTTTAAAAGTGATGTGCGATGAAGCATCAATATTACGAACTAATATATTTTTATGTTGTTTTACTAAACGCATTTTGATAACTAAATATTATTCATAAATATAACCTTTATTATAGAATAAAATGGTTATACAGTACAACAAAAACATTAGTTGTAAAAAAGCAATCGATGGAAAAGGTTTAGTCGACAAAATAATAAACTCTCTACCTATTGAGCTTCATCTTTCTGGATATCAATACTGTGGACCTGGAACAAAGTTACAAAAACGTTTGACCAGAGGTGATAAAGGAATTAATTTACTAGACGAAGCTTGCAAAAGCCACGATATCGCTTATTGGAAAAATAAAGATTTAAATATTAGACATCAAGCTGATAAAATTCTTGAAAACAAAGCTTGGAAGCGAGTTCTTGCAAAAGATAGTAGTCTTGCGGAAAAATCATTTGCATATATGGTAACTAACGCAATGAAAGCTAAAACAAAACTAGGAATGGGTGTAGAGACGAAGAAGAATAATAATGTAAAGAAACTTTTGAGTCGAACTAGTTTGGATGGGAAAAAACTATTCTATTCAACTGTTCGAAATGCTACAAAAATTTTAAAAAGGGAAAAACCTCTAGATATTAACTCTGCTATTAGAATTGCACGAAAAACCATTAACAGTTCTTTTAAAAGAAAAAAATCACAAATTAAAGTACCACGTATAATACGAGTACCAAAAATTGGTGGTTTTCTACCATTAATTCCAATATTAACTGCTCTGGGTGCAATTGGTAGTCTCACGACTGGAGGTGCTGCTATAGCTAAGGCTGTAAATGCAACAAAAAATGCTAAAAGTCAACTTGAAGAAGCATCTAGACACAATAAGGCAATGGAATCAATAGCAGTGGGAAAGGGACTTTATCTTAAGCCATACAAAAAAGGTTATGGATTAGTTTGTAAAGAGCTCTCAAAAAACTCATAGAAATGCTACCCAAAAGACCATTAACTGATGTCGATTTGAGAAAATTTTCAGCAAAAATTCCACACTTTAGAGGAGTTTTCATGTTGAATACTCTACCAAAACGTGTAAGGAGAAGAGAATGTGGAATAATCAATTTAGATGTATCAACAGGACCGGGAACACATTGGGTAGCATATTATAAAGACAACAATCAAAATGAATATTTCGATAGTTTTGGAAATTTACAACCACCTACAGAAGTAGTCAAATATCTGGGCAAAAATATAAAATACAACTATAATCAGCATCAAAATTTTAATGCATTTATCTGCGGACATTTATGTCTTAAATTTCTTTATGAATTAAATAAAAAATATTAAATAAAAACACTCACAAATATGTACATTTTAACAAATTATTTATTTATTTCTTTTTATTAATATTTTATTATACAATACAGTATAAATTAATTTTGTTACCAAACTGGATATTGAGCATTTTGACAGAAAAATTCATCCATCTCATAAGTCAGCACCAAATTGCGTTCTCCTTCTCTTTGAATGCAAAATTTTCCACTCGAAAGATTATTTACTTCATCGTCTGTAAGGGTGCTGTACCGATTGGGTAGAAACAATATATAATTTTGCAGTTCGACTTGAACTGTTTCCCCATATTTCGTTGTGACCCTTTTTGCACCATCAACAGGATATTTTTTTCCTATATCCATGTCCTTAATATGCATTATATTTTTAACTTTGCACGAATTAAATTTTTTTACCAAGTTTGTTGAGGACTCCATTTCTTTTTCTGTTCTTATCACTTTCGATCTTGGTTTCAGACTGATTTTAAAAATATCATTGATAATTGCAATAAGTCTGACCGAAGTGTAGGAAAACAAAAAAGAATTACTACAGCTATTCTAAGATATCTTTGAACAAAATCAGTAAAAATAACAGAATGAATTTTTTTGAAAAATATTGATGAGCAAACAAAACATTAAGAGCATGCACAATCATGTTATAAAAGCATAATTACAGAAAATCAGTAAAAATAACAGAATGAATTTTTTGAAAAATATTGATGAGCAAACAAAACATTAAGAGCATGCACAATCATGTTATAAAAATATTGTTGAGCAAGCTAAAGCTGAAAAGCATGCACAATCATGTTTTAAAAGTTTTTGAATAGGCATAACTGAATAAAAAAAAAAAAAAAAACAAGAGATTGTGGGAAATTAAAGGGTGTGAAATTGTATATTTAACAAGCAGATCAACATTTAAAATCCGCACATCAACCTAATATTAACAGTTTTTTCTTCAGAAAAAAAGATAAACTGACCTTCCTTAATATTTTATAGAAAAAAAGAACAGAGTTAAACTTAGAGCAAGTATATGTTTATATTTATACACAAGTATGTGAGTATGTAAACATCCAAAATAAAGATTATTATTATCGAACCACATAAAGTAGAAAAACCAAACATAACATACACTCATATACGCCACACACCAAGGAAACATATTATGCATGGAAACAACCAAAAATTTAAAAATTGAAGTAGCAAAACAAAATCAGTAAGAATGAATATTACATACGCATATACAAACAAAAAACGAATTTAAACATAAATACGGTTAGCAGCTTTTAATAATTCTATCTGCGCGTATCCCCACTGCCAGATATAGCGGCTGAGTAAATCGATAAGATAGCAACAGGTAATGGGAGCAGCAAACCAAAGCATCATAAAACTACATACGGTAAGCTGCAGTTAATATATCTCTCTGTCCATATCTTCGCTGCCAGATATATCGGCAGAGCCTATCGATAAGATAAGAACAGAGAGTTGAAGCAGCTCAAAAAACGAATTTAAACATAAATACGGTCAGCAGCTTTTAATAATTCTCTCTGTCCATATCTTCACTGCCACACACACACACACACACAAACCATAACAGCATTTATTCCTCAAAAACAAAATTTGTGTACAAATTAATAAAATCGAATATATACCCCTTCCATCCCAAGCCATCTAAATAAACTGCAACCATCAAGAAACTATTTAAAGAAAGAAAAAAAACTTTGTCACCAAAAAAATATCCAACAATACAAAAAATATGCAAACCACAGCATTTATGAATGGAAAAAATTTGTGTACATTAAAAAAAAAATTAAATCCAATAGAACCACGCAACAAAACAATAAGACGACAAATTACACACAAACCATAACAAATTATGGGCTTTCATCCCAACTGTAGCAATCAAGTACGTATGTATTTACGCACAAGCACAAAATACAAAAATGAAAAATAAGACGACAAATTACACACAAACCATAGCAAATTATGCACTTTCACATGTGTGGATGAGTGTTTGTACGAAGGAGGGCTCTGCCTCTGTCAATAATTCCGCCTCTGCCTCTGCCACTAATTCTGTCTCTGCCTCTGCCACTAATTCTGCCTCTGCCTCTGCCAGACCTCTGCCCGGTCCGCAGTCGCAGATGTTTTGCTTTCCCATTCCCATTCTACTTTGTGGGTATTAGTGTTGTGGGTATTGGGTGTATGAGTGTTGTGTGTATGAGTGTTTGTACGATGGAGGGGTCTGTCTCTGCCAATAATTCGACCATTCCTCGGTCCGTAACTCTGCCAGACCTCTGCCCAGCCTCTGCCGGCCCGCAGTCGCAGATGTTTTGCTTTCCCATTCCCATTCTACTCTGAGAAGTTCGAAAATATGCAGTTATTGATATTGCGGAAGTAGATCAGAAGTAGTTCCTGGGAAAAGACTTCTATTCCTTTTAACTCGGGTGTATTGTGTTATTTTCTGCTGGTATTTATATATATAATTTATATGTCGGAATACATACAAAAAAATCTCTGCGTGTAGTTGCCCTCTTATGTATAATTTTCCCTTTCACATAAACGATTTGTTTACACGTCCATACGAACACACGTGCACACAAAAACATTTCGGCTATTGAGGAAACGTGTCCATATATAATTTTGTACA
The DNA here is from genome assembly GCA_963924685.1 of Dexiosoma caninum. Taxonomy (NCBI): domain Eukaryota; kingdom Metazoa; phylum Arthropoda; class Insecta; order Diptera; family Tachinidae; genus Dexiosoma; species Dexiosoma caninum. The sequence continues at coordinate 94,169,369 of OZ004725.1, forward strand.
AAACAGAAATTTTAATGACTAAACAAGTGTTTGTAATGTGATATTTAAGTTAATATTTTTCTTGGCTTATGTATTTTTGGTTTTAATGTGCTTGAAGAGCAATAAAAACATAAAATGCCTCCATATATTTCATAACTATACGTTTCTTAATAGACTGAATGAGATTTAAATAGTTTAAGTTCTGGGAAAATATTATTAGTACTTTGCCTCTGGCAGCAATATATAAAAGCGTTTGTTATTTATACAATAACTTTAGTAACATGCAATATGTAATTTGTTTATTAATAAACGTTTATTATAAAAAACAATTTAATTTGAGAAATATTTATTTTACAAGTTTTTATATCTGAATTATAAATATTCCAAATATAACTTTAATCGAGGAAAATGAATTCATGTTCATAGCTGATCACTGACTTAAAAGTATTTAATTACTGCAACAATATAAATATATTTGTCTGCAATAAAATTATGAATTGACACCAATGAAATACATATTTTTGGTACAAACATCATTACATGAACACAAAAAAGAACGTGGTGCATTTTAATTAAGTTCTCTTATAGCTAATATTAATGTAATTATTTTTATATAAATTTCCTCATGGGCAAAGTTGAAGATATGTGAGAGTTCCCCAGTTTCAGACCCATAAAAACATTTTATCTGCTGTGCATTTATGTCAATTGTTGTCACAAGGTTTCAGTGGCGAAGGCATAGTCACTGGCCACTGAACAGTAACGGCTTCATCTGTAACCAATCCACAGGCATATAAAAACGCCCTCCTTCGTCGGTATTGTGTAGCATCGGCGAAGTAAAATAATTACTAAAAATGCCTAATAAAAACGGAGCTTCAAAATTTAATAAGTCTCCTTGATATCAGAGACCGTACAACACTGCTATAAAAAAAAACAAATAACATGCAAAAAGATAGTGAAGCTTTAACCTCCTGTCATTTCACTAAGTATTCCGTTCCTCTAGTTCCTGCGCAATGCATAGCATATTTAGGGGTCATCTCCTGAGTGCTGGTCCAAGATTAAAAAGAAATTATTTTACCCCGCCGACGTATGAAAACAATTTATAAATATATATTCCGTTAGCGGGTCTTGATTCGTGGACCTTCTGATTGCACAGCCAATGCACTAACCACTCACTCAAAAGCACACATATATACTATTCCTGTGCTAAGATACACTTACGTAAATAAATAAATAAATATACATGTATATACATATATATAAATAAGTGGAGTAAAATAAGTTTTTCCTTTTATTTACATCTACTCGGTTGGCTTCTAGTGTTATTTTTGTTGGCGGATTGCATTCAATTTAAAATTGTTTACTCAGAGAAGCACTGAAGGAAATTATTTTGCCAAGTTCATTCATGCATATAAATTTAAGGTGAAAAATGCATTCCACATGGACTAGTTTTCTAAAAGTTTGTATATTTGTTTCTTCAATTCATGTATAAACGCCTTTACTCATACTTATATACATAAATGCGATTTAACGTGCAAGTGCACATCATGACAACAATCAATAAATATGAATATAAAAAAGTAATACTTATTCATATAAATAAATTTGTAAATAAAAAGATTTTTTTTTTCGTTATTGTTCAAGGACATGAAATGCGTGCAGTAAAATGGTTGCAAGTACTATTAGCGTGATGGAAATTTAAAGAAAACTTTTACGCTTTATGGTGTGTATAAAATGTGGAAGAATTTTAAATAAGATGAAGAATTAAATAGTATTTAATTAAGTAAAATTAAGGTGCTTTACATATAATTGGGAATGAAATTTGCCAATATTTTTAGTTCTAAAAACATACAATTTAACAATGTATATTTAAAACTTATGTTCTTATAATTTCAATCTAATAACTAATCATTAAGGGGTGGTAGATGAGTAGTTAACAAGTTGGCCCTGTAACCAGAATATATTCGGTACAAAATTTTTTTTACTGTATCTGTTGTGCTAATTGCGCCGCTTTGGTTGGTATTTGTTGGCAAAATAAAATAGTAAATAAAATGTATATATTTTAGCTTAAAAATTAATGCGTACACCAGAGACGCATAAACTCTGCTTTACAAAATCTCAAAAAACACACAACTGCAGAGTTGCGCAGAAATAAGCACTCTATTCTTCTTATCACTTTACCACCTGTGTCTTCTTTGTACTATCACTATACAAGCAAAAGAAATTAATTAAAAAAATGTTTTTAAGAAAAATTTTTTCTTTCACAATAACATGTTTCATAAATAAATAATAACATACTGTAACATATTGTCCAGGCAAACAATTGTTTATATCTTCACACAAGCAATGAAGTCGGCAGAATGACGTCACAAACAATTTCATGTTAAAACTTTTTTTATGGGGCGCCGTACATGGACATGAAATTTAAGTTTATTTTTATACGTTCAAAGAGCGTGATCCTTTCACATCATTTTTTTCTCTAAGAAAAACTAAACTCTTAAGGAATTACGATTTATTTGACAGCGTATGTCTTAAGAGTATTGCTCAGCTTCATGTTAAATTAATGATTGCCTAACTTATGTATGTTAAAACATAAACACATGAGACCTACAAACTAACAGTACATGTTAGGCAATGAATTTGATAATTGCTAACATTAAAATTGCCAAATTTATGTCTCATCAAGACCATCGGTAAACAAAGTTTTGCTGTCAGTGAATAATTTCTTCTATTTTTGAAATACTTTACTGGAAGAGAAACTGTGAAATTTTAATACAAATTTAGTTTCTTAGTTTACATTTAACAAGTACAGCTAAACTTCGGTTATCCGGCCCTGATCGGTTTGTTGTGTAACCTCTATTATCCGTGATTTTAACTCTGTCATCTATGCTTCATATTCCAACTCTCTACCAATCGCGCTTTAACTCTGTTAGTAGTGTAACAAAAATAAGTTTATTTTTTCTAAAGCAATCAAATACATATGCACATCGATAAGAGAAGATCAATTTTATTGTGACTTAATCAAATTAGTTAGCAAATGAAAAACGGGATTTTTTTTTTCTTTCAATATGTATAATTCTAATAAAGGAAAACAGGGATCGCGTCTTGCTGATATACATGTATGCATAGAATAAATTTAATATTACATCGGCAAAGTGATTACAAATATGTGTATGTGCTTGCTCCCGGCACTCATATAATTATGCACATGAATATAATTATGTTTAAGATTCGGGACTCCCATTTTCTGTTATAAGATTTAATGTGACGACGTTTGCAATTTTAGTTTTGGCTCGTTCAAATAGTAAATCATCAAAAAGAGCAAGAAAAATCATTTCTATTAATAAACAAAATTACTTTAATTTATGACTATCACAAAAACATAGCGATTAAATCGTTGTCTGGAAAATAATGTGTTTTTAATATAACCTCCATTAACCGTGTTTATCGATTATCTGTGCTAAGCCCGGTCCCGTGAGGCACGGTTAATCGCAGTTCAACTGTCTAAATTTCCCTCTATTAAATAAAAATTCGACATGTTTTGCACTTCATTTCTTTATTTTACATCACTACGCATGCTAATTGAGTGAATTCCATATTACTCATTCGCAACTGCTGCCACTAACAAAATTAGCACAAAAGTATGCAGTAGCTTCCTACAAATACAATCAGTTATGCCAGTTTAACCTTTTTGATGCTAGATTTACTATTTCTTGTCTTTTAGCCATGAAATTTCCGTTTTAGCTTTATAAATTTTTTTTATTTTAAATTTAGCCTCAAAAAGGCAATTTTTTTTAAATTTTCTGCTGAACCCTCAAAAACATATTGACATTGAAAAATTTATGTACACTGAAGACCAAATTATTTTGATAGAAATTGAATGGTGAAAGTTTTTAAATTTAATGTCGAGTCAACAGTTAAGTACTGGCTGAAGATGCGACGATATAGCAATGTGCTACAAGAAAATCCATTTCTTGGTTTGGTTAATCTAGTATTTAGTATAATTGTAGTATTACCTTTTAGTACCGGTGCGCTTGAAAGACCTTTTAGTACCATGGAAATAATTAAAATAAAAAAAAAAGAAATTGTATTAAAACTAAAATGCTTAATTATCCAAGTTTGCAAATTTCAAAAAATTTTTTCGTTCGTTTGAAATAAAATTAGTTATTTAGTTACTTGGAATGCTGAACTCAAACTCAAAAATCTGTTTTTCTCCAACAGCTCTAGTTTTTGCAATATCGCGGTTTGTAAAATACAACATATAGATGCATAACTTGGGACAGGTTTTTCCTATACTATTAAAAAAACCCAAATATTTCACAACAAAATACGAAAATACGAGTAGTCTTTAGGCTGTGCGAAAATTTTTTTTAAGTCTGCTCAGTAGTTTTAGATATATCATAAAACCTTAAACCAAAAACAATTAAATTTTACAAAAATTTTAAATTTTTTGTTTTCAAGAATGCATAAAAAGTAAAAATACAACAATAAATTAATATTTGGTTTAACAGCTTGCATTCCAAAGAAATTGAGCCCTTTTTGAGCTTCATCACAATTTAGTGAAAAAAACTCGCTCACAAATTTTATATACGGAACACCATTAGAGACACAAATTAAAAAATTTTATTGATGTATGGAAATATCGATTTTTCTCTAAACACACCAACGTATAGAAATTGATGTCCAATAATTACATGAAATTTGTCAGCCAGCACATGTGATGAACTTGAAAGCAATTTCCTCAACCTGGGGCCAAATTGCGGCATTCGATTCGTAATGAAATTTAAAATAAAATTTTATTAAAATATGTAGGAATTTCGTTCGATATCGAATGCGGCAATTTTTTTTTATCTTGGACCAACACTCAAGAGATGATCCCTACACGTGCGATGCATTGTGCTGTAGCTAGAGGAGAGTGATAGTAAAACAGATGGCAGGAGATGAAATGTTTATATCAGTGCTGCAGCGCGTCTGATGTCAAGGAGACGTATTCAATTTTGAATCTTTGTTTTCATAACTATTATTAGTAGTTATTTTACTACGCCGGTGCTACACAATACCGACGAAGAACGGCGTTCTGGTGTGCCTGGGGATTGCTATTTTTTTATTTTTAATTTCTTGAAAAGAAAAATTCTCTACTTTATTTTTTTGTGTCACTTTTTTGGATTTTTTGTGAGTTTAATTTTAAGGCTTGATTTGTTAATTTCATATTGATAAAATAAATAAATACAATAGTTGTCTTACCACATTCAATCTGATGAATCCTATATACGTTTTTTAGACAATTTTTTCACTCAATACCCTTGACTTCTGGCTTAGAAAAAAATGGTGATATTTAATTTTTTATTTATGATTTTTTGACACTCTATTTCATTTCAAATATTCTATTTATTACTAAAAATTTATTTAAATTTATTTATTAATTGTGATTAGTTCCAATAAGACTACCAATGTTTTTTTTTTTAAATTTCAAATTTAATTCAAGTAGACTGTTACAGCGTAAAGAAGTCACAGAGGGCTAAGGAAAGAGAGAGACAGGGTAACATTTTAGCCCAATACAGATATTTGGTACTCCACTGGGACAAGAACATTAAGCAAACTTTAACAACTTTATAAGAAATTCTAACAAGAATGGCAAGTTTCTATTTATTTTTTTTTTTGAAATTTTATAAATGAAAAAACCAAAAGCAGAGCACAAGAGAAATTTGAACACAAGCACAAATAAATATGCATATGCACACAAACAGAAGGGCAAATAGCCGGGTAAATATGTGCGTGTATGTGTGCACAAGATAAATGCTTTAAGGGAACCAAATACAAACGAGGAAAAATATTACATGCATAGCTAAAAACGGAAATATTTTGCAAGGGATTCTTGAAATATTTTACTTGTGGCACTAATGCTTTCCTTTGTCCCTGTGAACATAACGGTTTGTGTATATAAACGACAGTGTACCATGTGTAAAAACAAATACACACACACACTAACAACATACAATTCATTTACAGCTTCAACATACACTATCTAATATTTTAGTAGTTCTTTATACATATTTTTGTTAGAAGTAAAAAAAAAAACACACAAACAAAATTTTTTTACAACTTTTTCTCTGATTGTTAGAGTTTAGTTTTTTCGTTTCTTTTGATGACATTTTTCATGTATTTTAAACATCAAATGTCAACAGAGACGACAAAGACTAACGACTTATGAATTAGTTTAATCGTTGTTTGTATTTGCAGGGATATATTTTCTACGGGTAGGTAGGTATATGTACATACGAACGTATGTACGAGGTGTGTTGAAAAAATAAGGAGACTTTATTTTTTTTATAAATAAATAGAAATAATAATGTCGCCTTCGAAGTAATCCCCCTTAGATACAATGCACTTGTGCCAACGTTTTTTCCAATCCTCACAGCACTTCTCATAAGCACTTTTTGTACAGCCTTTAGCTCTTTTAGCTATCAATCCTTGCAGGTCTCTATCCTTTCATATGTCATAGGAAACAGGGGCCACATACGGTAAATATGTTGGCTGAGGCCGGGCCTTAGTGTAAAAAATCTCTCACAATCTGGTAAAAATTCAGAAGTTTCGGAACAAACTTCGCTGTCACACGTCCCATGCAAAAAACATCTGAAAAAGTTGCATGACACGAGCTGACTGATATGCCAACTTGCTCAGTAACTTCTCTTATTCGACGATTATCAAAAACAATTTTCTTCACAGCTTCGACGTTATCTTTTACTGTAGATGTGCTGGGGCGTCCAGAGCGATGTTCGTCGTCGACATCTTCTCGGAGTTTATACTCTTTGTTAACATTTTTATTATCGTGCGCCACTGTCAACATTTCAAGTGTTTTAGAGCACTTGATTGTATTTTTCACACAAAATGCAGCATCTCCGCTAAATTTTTTATAATAATATAAAATCGCCGAGAACAACAACAACAAAAAATCGATAATCGAACCTTCGTTGCCCGCGAAATTTGTAAAGTCAGCTTATTATTTGTACACACCTCGTATATGTATTTGTGATTTTACGTACTCCAAGGACATGTGTACGGATGTAGGAAAAGTAACAGAAATATGTGCTTGTAAAATGTACATACAACCTTGGAGTTTTCGCACACATTATATTTTTTGAAAGCGTTTTAACTTTTTTCTCCTTCCAATTTGGAGTTATTGATTGAAACTTGCACACATGCAATATGAATTTGATAAATTACCGAAGAAATGAGTATTAATGTTAGCAGATTTTTGGAAGCTAATTTTCACAAAATAGTTTTGGTTTTGCCAACGTTGGTTTAAGTGTTTGATTTTAAAGGATTATAGTTAAAACTAATTATTGTCTTAGAACATTCTTTCTTACAAAATTGTTTAATGTTTTATTCTTTTTGCATAGATTTTTAAAATTCAATTATCGATTTTACATAAAAATTTTAGCAACCATAAAGAATAGTTCGCACTTTTCTTTACTTCCGAATGAACGGACGTTGCGTTAAATTCTCATTTGTAAAAAAAACCAAACACTGTTAACTAATTTGTTAATAAAATTTCTTCTTTTACTTATTATGCCAACAGCTATTAAATGCTCGAAATTTTCCAGGAAAAAGAACCCTAAATAATTTCTAAGCGTGAGAAATTTAAAATAAAATCCCAAAATTATTATGTGTTTATTTTGCTGGTAACCAAATGGTAAAATATGTATGACTTCTATTGCTAGTTGAGGTCGCGTGTAGGCAAAGTATTAATAATCAAGTATAAGTAGAAAGAAATAATGAACTCTGGCTAGACAATATTGTGTACAAAATTCTATACGCGCTTGGATACCATCAGTGCAGCATAGATTTTTACGAAATTTTTTTTTTAAAACAGATGATGCATTTAATGATAACAATGGCTGAAAATTTTGTACAAAAAGAGTAAGTGCTGAACCAAGAATGAAAAGAAACAACAGCCAACGTCACCAAAACAAACATCACTGACTCTACGGACGGCATGAAAACAGGCTAAAAGTTTTTCGGTATTAAAATTCTAAAAGTGAAGATGATTTTGAAATATTTTCTGTTCTTACACTCTACACATCGATACTTACATTCGTACAAATTATTGTGAAATGCATGAAACAATACCACATGGGATTTAAAAAGGGGCTCTAATGGAGTGCATGAAATATTCATTAAAGCACGGAGGAGATAGAAAATTTTCTATACTCATTCAAATTTACACACATTCTCATACACACCAGTAAGAGCATTAATTTTTTTGCATTTTGTGATTTGCTTTGTTGTAAGGATAAGTTCCAGCCATCGCATTCCTGTGGAGAATACAAATATGCAAACATTTGTAAAAGCTAGGAAGATAATCCTTATGCCAGTTGCCAGGCTAGCACTCACTTCTATCGCAGCAAGGTTTCAACAAATGGGTGCATTTTTGGAAATTTTTAATTTAAAGAAAAAAATATTTAAAGTACCAAATCTGGAAACAATTAATTTCGAAATTTTGTGCCTTCTTAAATGGAAGGAAAAGTGAAATCTCATTAGGAAAGAAATCTCAAAAAGTTCAAGATTAAACTTTTTTTTTAAAAGGGACTGATAAATAATTCTCTTTAATACTTTTTGACTCTTTAAATAATCTTCACTACTTTGACTTTTTAAGTAAATACTTTAACATGGCGATGTCATTGGAGGCAAGAAAAACTTACCGCTATCGCTTACGAATAACAACTTCTAAATGTCATTACAAATAAGTTATTGAAGTTTATTTGACATGTATACTCGAGAAACTACTTATAACGAACCAAACCGCAGAGGTCCTAATTGAATAGTAACCATGTTACCTGTTTATACCAGCTATGCTCAGGGAAATTGGGGTGGATTTATGGCCTCCTCAATCAGTTTACCGGTTGCTACATATAATTTAAAATTTAGCAATTAAAGCGATTCTCCTGTTTCTATATAACTGGATAACAGAATCATAGACGGATCAGTGAATTCCGATAATAAGTGACTCGAAATCAAAATAAATAAATAAATATGTCCGGACATAAATAAATATTTCCGGAAATAAATAAATATGTCCGGACATAAATAAATATTTCCGGAAATAAATAAATATGTCCGGATATAAATAAATATGTCCGGACATAAATAAATATGTCCGGACATAAATAAATATGTCCGGACTAAATAAATATTTCCGGAAATAAATAAATATGTCCGGACATAAATAAATATTTCCGGAAATAAATAAATATGTCCGGACATAAATAAATATGTCCGGACTAAATAAATATGTCCGGACATAAATAAATATTTCCGGAAATAAATAAATATGTCCGGACATAAATAAATATATCCGGACATAAATAAATATTTCGAGAAATAAATAAATATGTCCGGACATAAATAAATATGTCCGGACATAAATAAATATTTCCGGAAATAAATAAATATGTCCGGACATAAATAAATATTTCCGGATGTAATATATTGCAATTTAAAAGAAATATAACATTTTTTTTAAATATTTTCAGGATAATATCCTTTCTTACCTGGACTCAATTCTCTTTTTCTTCTTTTAATTCCAATTTTCAACCAATTTGTTATCTAATAATTCACAAATTTAATATTAATAATTTTGAATATTAATTCAAAGACACAAAAAAACTATTTTTTTCTCATCTTTAATTGACAATTCTTCAAACTTCACTCTTTCTTTAAATGAAAATAAATGTTCTAATTTTCCCTATCATTTAATTTTGTTTTTTCTTTCCTGATATAAAAATCCGGCTAACTATGTTAAAAAAAATTATTTGAATTTAAAGTAGTTATTTACAAAGTAGTAGTAATAAGGCCTCACAAACTACAAAAAGCAATGTTGTTTTTTTTCCAAAGTTGGATTTGTAATAATATTGATTAATTTTTTTTTAAGTTAATTTAATTAAATTACAAATCGTTTTTAATCGAATTAAAAAAGGAGGAGGTTTTCAATTTTACTGCATTTATTTTAATGTGTATAATTTCAATATTTTTTACTGTGGGGACCGATTTTGATGCTTATTTTCTCAAAGTAAGTCTCGTGTCTCCCTTGTATTGTAATGAGATACTAAAAAATGTAAAATAAGAATTTAGCAGACTCAAACAGACTTAATTAATTTAAATTTTTTAAAGCTTTCGAATTTTTATAATAATTTTTATTTTTATAATAAAATTTTTTAATAAAATTTGTATATGATAAGAAAAGTTTGAACATACACAAGTTGGAGATTTTTTTTTCCAAATATTCTTAAACATGAGAAAAAGTTTAAATTAATGCACCATAAAAATTTAATTACCCGAAATATCATCACTATGAAATGAAAATAACATGCTAAACTACTGAAAGTAGATTTTGGTGAGAAATATAAGAAAACATTTTTTTCAAAAAGGGAATCGTTTGAGCAGTGAAACTCACGGCTAACGTTAATGCTCAAGAAATCTAAGCAAGGTCAATGCCTTTAGAATGCGCCATATTTGGTTCAGACCGGCTAAGCCATTTTCATTTCGTGATGTCTATTAAGTGCATTGCACTTTTCACATTATTTATAAAAAACGTGTTCACTTTATTGTTCTCTTTTTCACAATAAATGGTTTCACTATAAAGTGAAAATACTTAAAAATATGTACTAACTCCAACACACTTTCATTCTATTGCGATTCAATTATACATCATACATCAGAATTTATATAAAAATCTACATGTGGCGATGTTTAAGGCCGATTTAGTTACGGAAATATTGGTATTAAAAGTATTTCTGCTTTTAGAAATAGTAGAGATTTTTTGTACATTAATGAATACTTCCGTATCAAGTGATAATGAAGTCACTACATAACTGTAGTGCAGACGGTATGTAGTATATGGTTGAAAAGTATGCCGTTTGGTTTATACATAGTTAATTAGTTAATTGTGCATGTTACACAAAATCTATTTTAAATGAATTAACAACTTAGGCAATATTTTTCTTATACTTGAGAAGACAACATTTTAACAACAATTAGATGAAATACTTTAATACGCTTTAAAAAGCATGACTAGCTCATGGCTATACAAATATGCGAGTACATACACATGTGTATTTCATTTAGATGTTTTTTCTTAGTCATTAAATTTGGTGGTAGCCGATAAGAGTTTTAAACTACAAATAACTCAAACATTTTTCAAACTTGTGAAGCTTTTTTCTGCCAACGTACTAAATTGACCCATTTAAAACAAAATTGTTGTTATTTGTAGATTAAACTCTGTATGGTTTGTGTGCATGTGATGTAAAATTTTCATAAACTTTTACTTATTCATGGTAGATTATTTATTTTTTCCACTTGTTTTTATCATTAATTAACAACAAATGTTGATTGCCAGTGCACCGAGAGACACAAACCAAAAATAAGTAAAAAACAGCATCAGCATGTGCATTAAAATATGACAAAAATTAGTTATGGATGTCATTCTTTTTTTTTATTTTTTGATTTTTTGAATTTTTTCTTTTATTTATTTGCGAAATACTAAATGAATCTGAATGTTAAAAGTTCGAAATTAAGAAATAAAATAAAACACAAAAATTGTATAAATATGATTTTATGTCAATTACGTGTGTAAATATTTAATTGTATGTATTTACGTTTCGAATTTATGGATTCACTTTTTTCTATTGTAATTCTTGGTTGTGCATTTGTGTTGTGTTGAAAGTATTTTTTTTTATTTTTTTTTAGAATTGGGTTTGAAATTTAAATATGTTTAATGAAGTGCAAGCGTAAGGCCGGCCAAGAGACTTTAACGGTCAATTTAATATAAATGTTGGTGCTTTCATTAACCGTTAAATATCAGTTGTATCTTTAAAGATACAACCATTAAAAAATACCTGCAGCAACAGTTTTGCCCCGATTTTTTTGAACCAGTTTTAGAACATTATAGTTATTAGAAAGAAAAATATGCTGTACTGATATCTACCAGAGAAGGAACTGAAATAGCAGTCAAAGTAAAAAAAAAATAATTTTATTATTTAAAAAATGTTTTCGAAATGTTTATTGGTTTGAAAAAATCTAATATCGGATTTTAAGCTGTTTAACTTTTATTGGTTGTATGTTTAAAATTACATGGTGTACTCCATGCATTTTGTACCTACTGCATTTTCATTCGCTTTCATTTATTTGTTATTGTATCTATTTCTTTTTTATTTATTTTTAATTAACAATAATTTTCAGTGTTTTAAGTTTTTAAAATTAATTATTTTAATAAAATTTCTAAACAAATATATTTTATTATATCTGTACAGGAATTTTAATGACTGGGTAAATGCATAGTATAACTTTAAAGATGCAACCAGTTTTTTTTTATAAATAACTTAAAAAAAATTTAAAAAAAAATTAAAAAAAAAAATAAAAAAACCTTTTGACATAATCATGTATGTTATAGAAACCAAATTCGTACGAAAATGACAACGTTTATAGCTTTTCCAGACAACGTAAAATGCAAAAGTTGTTCATTTTAAATTCGTTTGAAAGCACTCAGTTAGAAGAAAATTTAAAACATATATTTAAAATAGTCAAGAATACTGTTGTTTCTTTAGTTCTGTTTTAAAAGATACAGTTTCGTTCTAATATTTCTTAATGACTTTCTATGCCAAACTTCCAACCCAATGCACTCTTAGGCATATGACAGCGGCATTTGTCACTCATATTAATGTGATGGTAGGCTCACTTCGACTATGATCGCGGCGCTGAGGCAGGATATAACTGATTCATTGAATAGTGACGAAAATATCGCAATGTGGTCACGCGCACAGGTTCAATTTCAACGCTCAAAAGACCCAATGCTGCATGCTAACGCACCGACGCATGCTGCTTCACCTGTAACAATGGGTGGTATATATATTGAAGAATCAGAAGCTCCTAATGTTGTTGGCATGAAGATTCAGTGTCATGTTCGATGGACTGAGCACATCCATCAGGTCTCAAAAGAAGCATTCAAGTGTTTTGGATTTTTTAAACGACGCAAGACATACTTCACACCTTCTGATCTCCTTACTATTTATACCACCTACATCCGACCGAAAATGGAATGCAACTCTCATGTAAGGGCCCGTGCTTCAAAGAATGGGGAAGAATATCATTGGGGACGGTAGCGTAGCCACCTCTATTGACTCCCTCGACCATCGTCGTGGGGCATATTTCTAGTTGTTCTATCGTTATTATAATGGGATGTGCTCTAATGAAATGAGAGAAGTCGTTCCCGTAACCCATTCATTTCTGCGCACAACTCTCTCATCATTAGGAGCGCATTCATTTGTAGTCGACTTGGGAGCAAATTGCACTACGCATTACAAGGAAAATTAATTTTTCTGCCGAACAGCACGTATGTGCAATAAACTCCCTGCAGAGACCTTCCCTGTCACCTTCCACGTAGGAAAATTCAAATCAAATGTCTATAAACACTACTCCCTCTATTCTCCTTCCCATGACCTCATTTCCTAAATCCGCCAAAATGAATCGCACATGCATGTGTAGGGGTCATCCCCTGAGTGCTGGTCAAAGATAAAAAAGTGACTTTTATATATTTTTTAAAGTTTTTAAAACCAGAGTGAAAATAAAAGCTTTGCATTATTCCCTGTTTTGTATTAGAACCGCAACTACTGAACCACCAAGTATTAATGTTGGACAATTTTTTAAGAATAAAATTAAAATTCAAGTATGTTTTTTTAATTTTTTTTAAAAAATGCCCACAATTATTTTCATTTCAATTTTTTCCTTCTTTCTTTACTTTTATTTACTTTTCAATTGTTTACAAGGCAGCTACTTAATAGAGATGTCATATTTAGTAATAAAAAACAATGAAACGAATGAAAGCTGAAGAACCAAAACAAACGCGGTACGATTTGAAGAATGTGTAACTTTGCACTTTCGATAATTTTCTCTGACGCAGCTGAATATATATTTTTTTGGAGGGAAAATCGGTGACTTCGGGCATTTAAGGGTTAATGTAACTAACAGAATAAAGATTTTAATACACAGAATGTTTTCAGTATTTTAAATACTAAAATCCTAATCTTGTTAAAGACTTCTGTATTTAAATACGGTATTGTTATTGAGTTTCTTTGGACAGATGTCCGCCCACCTTAAGTAAACACTAACAATTAATAAATTCTACACTTTTTTGCTGTATTTTGTTTTTATTTAAAAAATCCTGAAAATTAGAATTGCCAATTAGTTAATTATTAGAGAAGTGAATATATGGCACTTTATAAATATTCGTCATTACGAGCAAAATTAGTACGAAGATTAAAAAAAATTTAGAAACAAAAATACACACGTACATATCGTTACCTTCATATAGAAAGGCTATAACAAATGTTTTTCACACTCTACGGGAGAAGGAAAAAGTTCATAAAAATCTAACGTTTGTGGTCGCGTTTCATTTTTAAGGCATTTTTTGATATAATTCTCTAAGCAAGGGCCAGTCTTTGTAAACTAATTTATTTTCATCAAAATATGACTTCGGTCTTCTATATTAAGGTAACGATATACTTGTATATTTAGATATGTTCATGGCATGTGTATAAGTAATTTATTAATTTGCTGTTTGTGCCACTGATAATAACGTATTAAATTATAGTGAATAAAAAGTTTACTAATGTGTCAACATGTGTTAATTCCGACACGAAACAATATTATTGACACCCATACATGCATGCATACATATATATCACATACATACAATTATGTATATGTAAGCTGTGCTACATACGAATATATAAAAGCAAATACTACAAGTAGATTTACAAAAACATAAATAATAATGTTTAAAGGATTTTAGTTAAAACATCCATACGCTTATATAAATACACACGTTATAATTATGTGACATTAAATTGTGCATACATATCGCTAACTCAACTGAAAAATTGCTGTCCTGTCTGTGGATTTCTTGGCAAACAACGTCTGACCTCAGGCCATATTTTATTGAAGGTTTGCGACACATCGAACAAAGAAAACAAACGAACATTTTTGTCCTCTCTTCTTCAATTAATTACTACATCGCTTGAATGGATTACAAGTTTGTAATAACGTATAAATGTACATATTTTATTGTTTATAATTTCTGTGAGTAAAGTACATACACACAGATAAAATTAAAAATTAAGTAATTAAAATTACAAAGTTTCTTAGTAATTTGTTCTGTCAATTAAAATGTTTTCTAAGTTTCAGCCTGTAAACAAATTGATCATGTCAATTATAATATTTGTATTCATGACATTTTTCAAAAGATACCATTCAATTAAAGTGCTACGTCTTCAAATCTATTCATATAGAACAGACATAAACATAAATCGATTATTAGCTAATTTTGATTACATATGTATCTAAATAATGAAGTTCGAATTAATTTAGCAATTTTTGACTCGAAGCCTTCAAGTGAAGAACATGGTACTTTCGGGTAGTGATTGGAATGAATGGAGGGGCAGGCAGCTGATAAGCATTTAATTTTAACACTTTTCACATGCTCCCGAATATTTAAAAACAGCACTTAACATGCAAAAAAGCGTCATGCAAACCCACAAATTTCTATTTCTGTATTAAATTTAAATTGGTTTGATTTTCAATTAATTTTTATGTTTTTGAAATCCCCTTCCCTATTCTATATTCAGTGAGAACTGCTAACGGTAATAAAATTCCACTTGAAATTCACAATACCAAATTTACCCACGAAAGGAATTAAAATTCCATGGGAACAAAAATGTCAGTTCATATTCGCGAAAGTGTGAATATTTTATATTATATAGTTTTGTGGAATTACTGAATTTGATATATTTTGGCAATTAAAATTAGTTAAAAAATGAAGTGACTCAGAATACAACCTTCGACTTTTATGTCAAATAATATTTCCTTTCCCCAAATTGATATGAGCGAAGACTTTTACACAACAACAAAAAAAAAAAGAATAAACTTAAAATACCAGGTATTAACTCATTTTAGCTGGCGATATTGTATGCTTGTAGTTTGTGTGAGTGCTGACAAAAAATGTACATTTGCATTTTATTTATATATTGTCTATAATAGATTTAAAATTAACCGGAAGAATTGAATACGGCAATGCTTTTGTTGGCACATTTGTTGACTTCCATTTACATTCGTAAATTTATATTGAAATGCATTATGCACATCCATATACATACATATGTGTGTTTCTATGTGAATGGAATTTCATTTTCGCCGATAATAAATCATTTAGTAACAGCTCAATTTTGTTTTCGTAATTATATTTAATTAAAATGAAAAGCTGTTATCTATTTATGCATTTAGTTAACAATGTTGAAAATTATTTGCATTCGGATGTGCATTAATTTTTTAAATCCTTAAAAGCGCATAATTGGCGAAGATTATTTATGAAAATAGGAAACATAGATTATTGAATAAATGTAGAATAATCTTGTTATCAAAACACAAATTACACTTGGACATGTTTATATGCGTTCATAAAATTCAAAAATAACAACTGAATTTCAAAACTTTAATTGAGTGCTGTAAAAACCTTTTGGTATAAATAAAATTTGTTACTTGTGATAGAGATTAAGCAAAATATTATAGAATTTAAAAAATAATTGTGTTAATTAACTATCTTCTTCTTAGTTAAATAAACATTTTATATCTATGGATGGAAAATCATAAGTAATCTTGTAAACCATACGTGCATGAGAAGATAAAGATACAACTGCAGTAGATGAAAACAAAGTATTTTTCCACAATAAACAATTTTTGGCACGTTTTTTCAATCTGTATCCTGATGACCCTAATCAAATCTCACCTGATGTCACATAACTTTCAAATTTCATTAAATCTCAAATCATATTTTTTCTTTGGGATTATATGCCATGTGTCTGACGTACATACACAATGATACACACACATGCACAATGATTCATTTATTTTTTACTTATTTGAACCCCAAAAACAATTTCTATTGTGCACGTCATTTAATGTGTTTGGGAGAAACTGTTGCTTAAGAAAAACAGTTCACTCATCCACGAACAAGATGTAACATATTGTCCGTTATTTCATGTAAAATGAAAAGTATTTTGTAACCTAAAGAAAATTAGTTATTTTTTGAATATTACAATACAAAAATTCCATATAACATTGTAGTCAATAACATAAAACATCGCGGTTTTTTCTAAACAACTACGCTTTCGCTGTAGTGTTGGCAGCTACTTTTTCTCGACATCCCACAACAAATTTGGAAAAATCTCCAAAGACCTCCCAATTTCAAAAAAAGTAGTTTCCACTCTGATTATTAAGCTCAGGGAAATGTTTAATTTTTCTAGAGCAGTCTGTAAATTAATTATGTTTTATCTGTGTGGTAGAAAACAATATATGGATCTGAGTGGTAGTTTGTCTCGCACTATTTCTCTTACATCTGGTGTTCCGCAGTGGTCTGTTGTGGGTCCTATTTTATTTTTATTATAAATAAATCATCTGCCTAACTGCGTAGACTCCTGTATTTATAAGACCTGCTTATTTGCCGATGATATTATGCTTTTGTTTAGTACTCATCATGATTTAGTAGATGCGCTAGTAAGAATATAAACTATTGCCTTGAACAAATTTCTGTTTAATGTGATGTGAAATCGCTATCCATAAACTTTTCTAAATCTAAGGCTATTTGCTTTAGTTTATCTGATGATAATTTCACTGGCTTTAACTTTAATATTCGTAATTCTCAAATTGAGTTTCTTAGTCAACATAAATGCTTGGGAGTTATAATTGAACGTCGTTTATCTTTTGGGGCACATTTTCCATCTGTTTGTTGTCTCCAGTACATTACGTAGGATTTATTCCACCAACATACATTTACCTTTCAGAGTTAAGTGCAGATTAGCCCACGCGCTTATTATGCCTCAAGTGTTATATGGGATCGAGGTATTTTCAGGTGCTACTGCTACCAATCTCAAAGTCTTGCAACGCGCTGTGAATACAGTTGTGAGGTTTGTCTGTAACATTCGAAGGTGGGAGCACATTTCTCAGCATGTGAACAAATTTTTCGGATGTTTTTCTTAATGAGTTTATGAAACTCAGAAATTTGGTTTTCTTTTATCGGATCATGAGAGGCGGACACTCTTTGTGTAATAATTTCTCTTTTTTACATTCCTTTAGGAATAAACAGATTATAATACATAAAATCAATTGTTCTTTGTTTGAAAAATCGTTTGTTGTAAGGGTGTACGTGTTTTCTCCCACTCTAATAATGTTTTTCGGCTCAAATTAATGAAATTTTTTTCGAACAACTAGATTTGTATACTCATTTTTTAATATTGTTTCAACTGTCACTGATGTAATCCGGAAATGCCTTTTTTACATATTTTGTTTTCACGGGTTTAATGTAACCAAATTTAATTTTTCAATAAAGGTAAGTAATTGTAACTTCTATATACACTTTGGTTTAATATGTAGATTTATTTTAAGGTATTTGTTGATTTCAATAATGGTAAATATTTGTAAATTCTATATACACTTTGTTTTTAGTATATTTTTTATATTGGGTTATTTCATTTGAAACTATTTTCCATAATGCAATTAAACTTTTATTCTCTATTTTCCTTCTGCATTATAATTTGCATCCGCATTTAATAAAAAACTTTTCTTTTCAGAGCTTTCAAGTTATTATATTAATTTATTAAATTTCAAAATATTTGCACTTCATTGATCTTACTTATTCTATTTTAAAAAATGCATAGGTGTTTTTCTTTACAGAACTTTTACAGAACTCTTACCAATATCGCACTTTTTGCAAGTTCTTTCTTTCTTCTTGTTGTTGACGTTCGTGGGCATTATTTAACAGTGTTGCCAGTCTGTTCACTGGGTGAACATATTATCTAACTAAATTTTCTTTTCTTCTTTTATTAGTATTTTTTATCTTGGACCAGTGCTCAGGGGCTATCCCCTACATATGCAATGCATTGCACTGGAACTAGAGAGAAGGATAGGGAAGAAACAGACAGGTGGTGAAAGTGGTAGAAAGATAGAGCTTAATTCTTGCGCAACTTTGCAGTTGCGTGGAAATTATAAAGCAAAGTTGCGGCGTCTCTGATGTTTTTTTTTTTCACGCATCATTTTTAAGCTAATTGAGCCATTTTATTTATTATTTTACTTCGCCGACGTTTTATTGCTCAAATACCGACGAAAGAGAGTGCTGTAGCACAGAAAACTCAGAAAAAACTTTTTCTGATTTGACCCGGCTGGGATTCGAACCTGGGTCTTTCTAGTTGCAGAGCCAACACGCTGACTACTCGCCATCAGCACCCCTTTTATTAGTATGGTTGGGGAACCATTAAATTAAATGGAATTATTGATCAAAATTAATATTTAAATTAGCAATTAATATGTATATTACTTATGCAATATAATGTAGTATTTAATATAATTATTTGTAGTATTTACTCAGTTTTCTTATTACTATGTAATATGTGTTTTGGCATAGATAGGATTATAAATAAATAAATAAATAAATAAATATATATAAAACAAAGTGGTGTTTGTTCGAACACTTATAACTTTAGAACGGCTGGACCGATTTCCATTGACCTTAGCACAGACATGTAACTTTGTCCAACTTAAAATTTAGTCTATATTGATTGCAAAAATTCCCATTGGGACATGCCACATCCATACAAAATAAATATTTATTAGCTAATATCTCAAAAACACTAACAGTAAGATTGTATAAATTTAGTCCAAATTGCTTACAAGCCAATGTAAATCATCGATCAAAAAGAAAGCGGAATCGGATTAGTGGATTATTAGTAATGTATTGCCATCTTCTTCTTTTTCTTCCCTTAACAATCTGTGCACTCTTTACTTTTCAATCTCTTTGCCATAGGAAATGTACCACACAATGTGAGTAATTTAATTGCCCGAGAAAAAATACGTTCCATTGTTTATTTACACTTGAGCATGAACATAAATAAATTACGTTTTAATTTTGAAAAAGTGTCAATCAACTAAATAATAAATAAATTGCATGTCTCGTTTTGTACTCGCAATTCTTACTTACTTCTGTCATTTATTCTAATCGTTTTATTTTGTGGCTTGCAACAACTCGCATTCTGCTGCGTTTTATAAACTATTTTGTAAAGGCGTGAAGATTTACACATTGCGATTGTTTTGTCAACTATTTCAATATTAAAATGTATAGTTTTCAATTGTGTACAATAGAATTATTTATTTGTGTCTTTGCGTGCGGGTGTGTGTGTGTTATATTCCAGTCTGTGATTTTAATTATTAAGCTTTTTGTCACTACTTTGGCTGTTTCTTCTACAGCTGCTCCTATTTTTTCGAGAGAAAAAAAAAACAAAACTACATTTACATCTCTCAACTATAGTTTGGGTTGCACTTTTGTTTTATTTTCAATACTTGAAATATAAAGTTTTTTTCTATACATAAAGACAAAAATCGGAAAGAAAATACGTACTACGACTTGCAAGTTCTTCAATATGAAATATAGTGGAATCTTTCTTGGGCGAACACTTAAGGGAACACATTGGGAGGGATGATCTTTCAAGAGAAAGCTGCTCCGGGGCAGTCAAGACTCAACAGCATCTCGTGTTATCCCATACTCGACCAGGTAAATACCGTAGTGATTGGTCAGTTGGTGTCAGACGAGCGGCGCCGACGAATTATTACGCAAAAAATCTATACAATTATTCCGAGTTCTTGACGAGTATAGCGATTCATGTCCTCTTGGATTGTATTTTGTATCAGTTTATTTCACAAGTGCCAAAGCTGAACTGAAATTTACTGCCATTTGTAAAAATTATAGCATCTTCCGTTAGCGCGATGACTTCTATTTTGATCTGACAGAAAATATTTTAACCATGAAGCCGCAAAATTTGTTTTTGATTTATAAAAAAGTATAAAAGTTGAATTTTGTATGGAAATTTGTTGCGTTGTTTTTCAGGTTTCCACCAGTATAAAAGCGGTGTTTCTGCTTTAATGGATGTAAAACATACGACGTGAACTAGATGAAGGAAATATTAATATTGAAATAAATATTATATCGTTCTAAAGTCTTTGACAGAGTTGACCACGTTACGCTTTTGCAAGAAACTTTGCCCCTCATTAATTTCCCTTTTACGTCAATAAGACTGCTGTTCCATATATCTGTAGCCGTAGTTAATTCCAACCATCAGCATATGCCGTTAATATGAGCAAAATTGGCGGGTAACATATTCCCTCAGCCGCCGCCGCCGGAGAAATTTAGCGACGATTTGGATCTCTACATACGATTCGGATTTAAAACCAATTCAAGTAGTAGTGGAAAAAACGTCAGTCAGTGTCCATACTAAGAAGTTATTAATTTAGAAAGATTTCACTGTATACCAATTTATTTGCAAGCACATCTGCTGCTGTTACAATTGCTTGTTCAAATCAAACAATAATTCTTTTAGTCGTTTTCACAATTTAAAATAAGTGATACCAGCAGTAGCTGCCACTGCCACATCGATGGGAAAAAAGCAAAATAAAACAGGAATAGTAAGTGTAACATCAGAATTTGCATACTGTATATCGTTTAGTTGATGGTCGTCAATAATTGAATAAACTTTTGTGCAGCAGAGAGAATAAAAAAATATTATCGCCAATGACAACAGAAACAAGAAAATGTTTCAAATTTGATATTCAAACAATTTTTGTGCTGAATGTTTATTCGTATTACATACATAGACTGACATTAGCAGATAGTGAAACTGATGGCGAATGTGAAGTCTCTGGCACACGTGATTTGTAATTGCCAGTAAATGATGTCTGAGTTTGACGAATGAAAACTTGAAATAAATTTACATTGTATGGTATTTGATTGCAACTTGTTGTTTTTGTATTTTGGCAAATCGCATAACTAAATAAAAAAAGATACATAATTTCAACTGTTGAAATAAAAAGCTTTTCATGTTAAAAATTAAAAAAGTAAACCACAAATGCAACATCAATTCTAAATTGAATATCGCTGGAGAAATACGGTCGCTTGTGTTTACACTATGCAACCAACATCAATTCTAAATAGAATATCGCTGGAGAAATACGGTTAAAAAAATAAAACTTTACAGTTCGCTTGTGTTTACACTATGCAACCAACATCAATGCAACCAGAAAATCTGAAAATATTTTGAAACCATATACATGACTAAAGACTATGCAACCAACAATAAAACTTGCCTGGTTGTATAAACATGTTGTATCGTCTGTAGCCACCATAAAACACATGCTACGATCTACAGAGACAAAGGCAGTGATTCTTTGGCAGTTGCAGCAAGTTCAATAACAATATTGAAAAACAAATATAACGGAAAAAATACAATTAAAATTCAGCGCTACCTGGTTTCTTTATAATTAACCTTTTTTTTTTATAAATATTTCTTGAGTCTTAGTAAATCTTAAAGGTTTCTTAATTAAATATTTTCTATTTATTTCAATATGTCGTTAACCATTGGTTAACATCTTGAGGAAATTTAATATTTTTATGTTACTGATAACTCTGCATTAAGAACCCAGCAAAAAAAAATTAATTCGTTCAATATGAATTGGTATTTTCCTGACTGCTCATATGATTCTTTTTCTGAATTTAATTTTTAATGGCATTTTAAATGTTAAAAAGATTATCACTTTTGAACGCACATTAAACTCTGCCGGTTAATGCATATGAACAACTGCACAGTTGTAATTATAACTTAAATAAATTTTTAATTGTGTTATAGGTATTCATTAAAGCAAGGTAGAACGTAACCAAATGATAGAACATTCATTGGTTCTAATTACTGATTTAAATGACAAGTTGTTTTTTAAATGTGAACACAACACGTGCTCTCCAATGACACCCCTGTGTTAAAATCATGCGTTCTTCAGCAAAGTTCCATACCTATGCGTTGCTGTTTTTGCTGCGGAAGTAATAAATTAATTTTTTAGTTGTTCATCTCTTGCCGACATGTTTCAAAAGAACTTCATGCAACTTGTAAAACTGTTGGGTTTGAGAAACAGGACCTGCATGTGAGTACTTGTACATCTAAACACAGGGTAAATATATATACTTGGCTCCTTCATTGCGTTGTAGTCGACTTGTTATATATTATATTATTATAATTATAATTATATTATATATTATATTATTTTAAAGATGGCAGCTATACCGAAACCAGCTAAAAACTGATAGGTTTTTGTTGTAGAAATACATTTGCAATATTGCCACATTAAAATATTTTACATTTATAAAGTAAAATAACTTAATAATAATAGATAATAATAATAATCAATTTATTTATTTAAAACTTTTTATTTATTTATTATTTTTTATATTATTTTATTTATATTATTTATTAGATTTACAATTTTTGAAAATAATTCCAATTCCAATGGTGGTCCTGTACCCTTGTGGCTATGATGTCGTCAAAATATTAATTATTATAGAAGCGTTTATATTTATTTATGGTTAATAAAAATCTTATTACGATTTTTTCATGTGTAAATTAGTATTTAAATATTGCTTATTACATGTGCAGCGAATGCTAGACATATTTTGAAATATTTCAAATATTATGAATGTTAAGATAATTTTGCCTTTTTTAAATCGGTTGAAGCAATATTTCGAAAATATAATTCTTTTGAATATTTGCATTTCATGTATTATTTTTGTAGTGCTCAGCTCAGTAATTGTGAAGTGTTTGAAAATATAAATAAAAAAAATTAAATAATATATCACTTATACCTTAAAATTTAATACGCATGTGTAAGGGTCACCTCCTGAATGCTATTCCAAGATAAAAAAATTTTTCTTTATATTTATTCTTGTTTACGCTGTCTTATGTTTAAATTATTTCACAGATTGCGGTATGGGAGAAACGAAAGTTTGCACAAAAATAAATGTCATATTCAACTTACATTATTGTTATTTAGAGCTTCAAAATTTGCTTAATGAAGTACAAAAATTGCCCACCCCTGCTAAATCTCTTCATTTGGCTGTCTGTTTTGCCATGAATTTTGAGTACGATTATGAATTATTTTTTTTTCATCCTTCTGTTATCGTAAATTTATTACTGGATAGAATTTTGTGCTAAATGTCAAATTGTTTATTCATGATGTTTCGCGTTGCTATATTGGTGGTTCAAATATGCATGAAGTCCATCGTGCAATACAGTTATGCAAAGTGTAAAAGTGGAAGTAGACATAAAAAAATATCTCGTTGAATCGTCATTAATTTGCAAAAAATTACTGTAAAATTGAATCATAGTTTGTCACAAATGCAATAGAACTAAATTAGTTATTGGCATTATAATTATTGAAATACAAATGATAATTACATTACATGTTACTTAGCTTATTGGAAAATTCATATAAATTATATAATTTAAAATATATTTCATCTTTAATGCGGCAATTTGTAGAGAATAAAAAGGCTTTAAGGGAAAAACAAAATTGTAAAATGTTATAAAGATTTAAACTGCAAATGTTCCATAGATACAGGTAAGCGGCTTGTTTTAAAGTATTTATTTATTTTTGAATAATATTAGATTTGGGTGGAATTTGAGCCTGATGAAATATTTGGGAGAATATTTTTCTGGGATTTCTTCTACACTAATAAGATAGTCCGATTTTTGTCAATACTTCCTAGATTTAATAATAAAATTCTTGGTATCCACTTTGCCCTATTTAAAATATTTATCCGCTATGACCGAAAAAAGATTTAGCTAAATTGCCGATATTATTGCCTTTTCAAATTTAATTGTACAGAGCGGCCAGGAGCGAAGTTGTTTGAATTCCTTATAACTTTTTTATTATAATTTATTTTTTATTTGTTTTCAGTATTTTAGAAATAAAATGAAACAGTACACAATTGAAGGTGCTGCCAAAATCGTTGAACTTTATTTCAGAAGAAAATCATGATTTTATTCATAATTTAATTATGAGCGACGAAGCCGTTTTCCAATTGAATGGGTTCTTTAATAAGCAAAAAGGGCTACGGAAAATTCAGGAGTAGTTCAACAGCGTGAATTACACCCACTTAAGTGTATCGTTTAGTGCAATGTTTTAACTGAAATGATAATTGGCCCATATTTTTTTGAAACGGAGCACGGTGTCGCCGTTTCCATCACTAGTTTTAAATATTGATCAATGTTGGAAAATTTTTCAAGGATAGCTGTGGAAAACCTTCCGCAAGTATGGTTCCAAAAGCATTTAGCCACAGCGGGAACTGATAGGGACACAAAGGACCTTTGAACTGAAACCCTTTCGGTTAATTTGGGCCATCCGGTACATTGGTACATTTAATTGTATATACAAAAGCTCACTATTATTTTCCAAACTTTCATGTATGTATATATATTATTTCGGTAACTTTAATAGTATAGATGCTATTTATTAAGAGTTTTATATTTTAATTTATTTATTTAGCTGCTTGTTTTGTCATTTAGCTGCTTCCTTTAGCAAAGTTTTGTTAACTGTGCTCTCTTCGAGCCAATGTCTGCAGCATATTCATTTTCATTTCAACATAAAAAAAAATTTAATTTATTTATATGTATATACTTTTTTTGTTTGCTTCTGTTTGTTTTGGTTTTCGAATACAAATATACAAAAAATTGCTGTTTGTTATTGTTTAATGGCTTTTGAATAATTTAATAGATGTGAAGTTTGTTTTCTGCATTAATTGCAAAAATAAACTGAAAAAAGTAAAACTTTTCTAAATTAATGTGTTTTTTTTTTACAACAAAAGACTCTGTGTAAAAATGTTGAACTTATGTTGATTTCAGTTCTGTGAGTATAGATACGAAACTTAATTAATTGAGGTTTTTGTATTTTAGTTACACATACATACATACTCATATCATTAAATAGCCCATAGCCCAACTCACAATCTTGTGCTAATGGTCTTGCATAATTGCATTTTCAAAGTTGTTTTGTAAATTTTGTCTCTACACTAACAAAATAAACTGATATATATTTGCTATACTTGTGTAAATAAACTACAATGAAAATCATAGTTTTTATTTACTATATGTTCAACATTTAATTGTAAAGTGACAGCAAACAAAAAAAAAAATAAAAAAATGTGCAAAATTAAAAAATAAAAAATCTTATAAAAAGTGAAAACATCCAAAAAAATAGCAAAAGAGGATGTAACAAAATAAATCCCAATGAAATAAATCCCAAAATAAATGAAGCTCGTTTCACACTGTGTAAATGAAATAATTACTAAAGATAATGAAATAGTACCGAAAACGATTATTTCATTTGGGAGTTATTTCATTATGAATTAATAAAATAACTTCTAAAATCGGAGCACTGAACAGAAATGAAATAAGACCCAAAAATAAAGGAAGAATCCCCAATAAGAAATTTAATCAAAATGTTACCAAAGTGATCTAGGTAACGAAAAGTACAACAATATCAGAAATATTAACAAAAGATTTTCTGCATAGCCGGGATCAAGGATTTTCTTTTATATGGCATAATGAACACCGGCTTCGCTAACAAAAGCTTCCGGCGCTCTCTCTAATTTCCATCCCTTTTGGTGAAGCGCCCATAAACTAGATTTAAGCGAAAAATTTCAAGAAATTATAAATAATTGAAAATAAAGCAACTTCCAAAAAGATTAAATAAATCCCAAAGCAAATGAAATATAACATAAAATAAAATAAAATCAAATAACTGCCATATGAAATTCTTTTGCGACTTATTTCATTTTGGAGTAATTTCATTATAAAAATAGGCAAAAAAATCAAACAAGTAACAAAAAATGAAGTAAATCCCAAAGTTGTGGGGTTCATTATGTTCATTAAGAAAATTTTTTAGAACTTATTTCACTGTCATTAAAACTTCAGAAGTAACACAAATCATACAACATTTCTGAGCCGAAAGTTGCAACCTGAACTAAATAATCTTTTGGAAAATTTCTATTTTTTTTTGAAAAGTTTGCCATCTCAAATACACAAGATTGTTAGTGTTGGAAATATAATTTGAGCATTAACACTTTGCTTATTCAACATGTATATTCACATAGTTGGCTTTGAAATATTTTTTATGTTGTGTCACTTTGTAGAAAAATTTTATATATAGTTTAAAAGAATTTGTCATCAATAAAAGTCATACATGTACATTGTGTTTTGTACATTGCTTTTTATATAAGAACTTTGTGGAATTACTAGAAAGGGTTTGCATCACCACAACTACATTTCAATAGTTAGTTGGGCGTATATAATGTCTGGAAATTTCAAATGCATTAATTTAGTTTGAAAAGTAGTTTGTGTGTGAACTACTAGAAGAGTGGTCTCTATTAGTCAAGTTAGTAATATTCGTATCGCTAAATAATATTTGCCTCTTCCATGGTATTCGTAGTCGCCAAGATCAAGCGAATATTTTGGGAAAATATTAAAAACCAATAGAATGTAAAAAAATACACAACATTTAAAAAATATAATTTTTTAATCATTTTTAGTAACACGGCAAAAAAAGAACTTGAAAAGAAGGGAAGATAATATAGGCTTCTCTTTGTAGGATGTTCTTTGTTGGTGCCAATTCAGTGAATCGAAAGCAGTGTTCTATAAGTCAAAAAAATTTGATTCTGATAAAGCTCTCTTTACTGAGTTCCGTTGCTTTCATGGAATTATGAAAATAGTAAACAAATTTTATTACTTTTTAATTCAACTTAATTTTATGGCATGTTCAGAGGCCCTCAACTCGGAATGTAAAGATGACCGCAAAGTTTTTATTTAATTTTTCTTTTTTATTATTTAAAATTTTTATATGATTCCATTTTAAACCCGTTTTAAGTTAAAGCTTTAATTTTTCGTGAAAATACTCTCAATTAGACTGTTAATCCATTCTTCGCTGAGCCTCCGAATTTATTATTATGGATCTTAAGAAGTGCAAAATATCAACATATAGATCCTTCAGAAGCTATGAATACGTCATTCTCTAAGAATGAATTGCATTCTTTTTTGCTGGGGAATAAAAAAAAAATTAGAGCAGAAAGCCGTTAATTCGTAATCGGAGGGACAATTTTACGAATTACCGGAGTGATTTCGATTTATCGGGGTTAAAGTAAAAAAAGAAGGATTTACTGGTGTTTGGACTCTCGACACTGACCAAACCATTCTTTTTTATTCAGCTTCTTCTTGTCAGTTTACTTTCTTATCGAAAGCAGTTTCCACTATGAATCCTCTTTTTCTAAAATTGATGAAAGTGTTGGAGGAGCTATTTTTTTAGCACATATAATTTATTTTGTTTCAACACAACAGTAAAACTGCAAATGAATTAATCTAAAGAAACACAAAAATTTCCGGTTTTTGCAAAAAAAGCTGTTGAAAAACATTTCTTTTGCAATTTTTATGTTTTTTTTAAACACTGGATTTTTTTTATGAATTATAAAAGGTTTTCAACAATTAAGTACGAGCTATAAGGATTTCCTCAGACTTTGAACTGCAAAAAAAAAACGAAAATATACGAATGAAAGAATTTTCTCAAGGGACCAGCCATTTATTTCGAACTTATAGCGGTTTGACTCTACTCCACAACTTGAATTAAAATCGAATGTTCTTATTTTTTCATATCACGTTGTATTTATTAATAATCAAATTTCTGTTGATTTTCACAAATAGAGGGAGGAGATTTTTTCAATTAAATTTTAGTTATCGAATGGCGCTAAATTTCAGATTGAATATTTGTATTTGGATTCGCCGAATATTAGCGCAAATAATCATATTCGCGAACATTAAAAATTAGTATTCGTTACATAACTATTCTGCACAGAAATATAAGCGTGTACTTGACATACCCCCTTAATACTCGTACAATATCAAGTATACGCCGCCATATATTTAGAAAATTTTCTCCAAAGGCAAATTCCCAATTTATGGTGGAATTTCATGACAAGAAATAAACACTATCAGGACACCTTCTTAAGTTGAAATTGAGAAAATACAAATTGATATTGAGAAATTCAAATTCATATTGAGAAAAAAAAATTAATAATGAGAAATCCAAATTCATATTGGGAAAATACAAATTGATATTGGGAAATGCAAATTTTTATTGAGAAGAAACAATTTGATATTGATTCTAAGTAGTAAACAAATAATTTGTATTGACGAAAGAAATTTCAATTTGTTCTGCAGAAGAACACGTGGTTGGTCCAGAAGAGGCAAAAGAGCTAGAGTACGAATGCCATTTCCAGAGGTCTAAACATACATCTAATCGGTGGAATATCTTTTAGATCTTCCAAACTACGAAAATAAAATAAATCTTCACAGTTCCTTGCACTGGTTGCAATCAAGAAGAAAAAAAGATAAAGACAACACGAATATTGATTACTTTTGTGAAATTTGTTATTTCAATACTCGTATCATGTAAGATACGACCGCTTAAAAAAAGTTGGGTGCAGTCTTATCAATAAAAATTTACGGAATTAAATTTTTATCATATTGCTCGTAGTTTTGTGTCCAATTTGTTAATTACTTTTCTACGGAGAACGCCGTCTCATGTGGTACTTTTTGATACATGAGCCTGGTGTAAATGCTGCTTAATCACCCATGTCTTTTATTTTGTTGATTAGCCAGAGTATCCTTTTGAATGAAGACATCAGGTGTTCCTGATTCAACATAAAATTTTGAAAACAAATAGCAAATGGGGGAGCGAAAACAATTTTTAATATTTAGAGTTTGATGTTTTTATTTATTTATTATTATTCCTTTCATTTAATGTGGGGCTTTTTAAGGATTTTGGGATTTTCTTTAATGACTTGAATGACTTAGTGGTTTAATAGTTTTCGTCCCTATCCCATACCAATTCAATGCAGTAGAACGTAACGTCTTGTACAATACAAATTTTCTGCCGTAAAAGTTTATTAGTTGTGTTGTTGTTGTTGTTGCTGCTTTTTTATGCCGAAAAATGACTAAAAGTTTTAATATTCTTGTTAAGTGGCAAACATCGTTTTCGTTTTCGTTTCGTTTCTGTTTTTCTTTCTTTTGTTTTTCTTAACATTAACATCCAACATTAGAAATCATTAGATATCCAGCCGTCCCACTTTTCCGTTAGTTTAAGTGTTTGAAGCATAGAGAAAGAGGGTGCAAAATCCTATTAAAATTTTTTTTTCTGTTGTAGTTTACCTCCGTTTTAATTTGTATTCTTTTGACATTAAAGCATTAGAGCATGTAATTGTTAATCCTACTATGGTTCTGGTATTAGAAATCGCATGAGGTTACATTTTTGCTGAAATACTTTGCTGGTGTTGAGTTTTGCAGCCACAGGTGTCTTATCTTTCTGCGTATTTGGTGAAACACATCACATACTTTTTACCTGTCAATTTGGGAATATATATTGTTTTATTCGTTTACTGACTTAAATAAATTGAAATAGAAAACATTTTTTATTATTTATGTACGCACTTTCAGCACCATTGCTGTTGACATTTGGTTTTTGTTTTAACTATACAAGTTACGATTATTTGATTAAGCTAATTAATACTAATATTAATGATAAAAAAAATTCCAAAAGAAATTAACGTGACAGAAATGAGATTGAAGCCAAAAATGTCAATGTGTGTAAAACTGGGAAACAAAAGTTTACAAATTTAATAAACGTTGTACCTTTAGGTAATTTGAGGGAAAGGTTAATCGATTTATTGATTGTGGATTGATAATAATCTTAATATGGAGATAATAAATATTTTGTATATTTACGACTAAATACAGTGGTATCGGGATAGAGTAAAACATTTTGTGCAAAGCTTATTCGTTTTATTCATTTTAAGGAGTCTCTAAAAAAGTTTTTTTCTTATTCAAATAAACAAGTTTTATCAAATATTTATTCCGAAACAAAAAGTATTTAAAGGTGTTTTGTTTTACACAAGAATTTTTTACTTGTTGTACCCCTAAATAGCGAAATTTATGAAAAACAATAAATATATCGTCCCATTATGTAGCAGCAGCGAAGTAAAACAACTATAATGTGTAGATTTTGTAAAACTAAGCGGAATAAAAATAAGTTATATTACATTTATGTCCGGCCCATAGTAGGCTTAAATTTATGCCTTGATTGAAGATGATAGATGCTTTGTTCCTTATCGTCAAACGACCTTGACCAGAATGTCCCCCTGTAATTTATTGAGATGAATCTGTAGATGCTCCGAGTTATTTATAGCGTGTTAAGAAATCTCTGTTTAAACCATTGCAATTGGACAAACTAGAACTTCCTGTTTTAATATCTGTCTTATCTGTCATACAATTTTATGTTGATGCCTTTGAGTTTTCTCCATGTTTAATGTTAATAAGAATTTAAGAATAAATTATGCATTAAAATTATATCATAAACTCGATGTATAAAGAAATTTAAATTTCTATAAATTGGAAAAGAAGAGATAAAAAAAGAGTTTTATATGTTATGAACTGATCTGTATGAATACTATTAGTTTAGATGCATCACAATTTTCTGTCGAAGATGAATGACATGCATATAAGTGCAGTTTCACCCATCAATTTGTATTCATCCATCTTGGGTCGGTATTTCAAGGATTAATTAGAAGCTTTTTGATTGTGTGCAGGAGAGGGCGAACACGCTTACATGTGACAGTAGAGTAGACAGTAGTGATGCTAGTTCATCATCACAATATGGGGTGTGTCTAGTAGCTTTATCGCTACTAGCATGGAATGTGTTTTAATGATATCAGGGAACTTCTTTTCAAAAATCAGATATTTTCAAGTTCAAGTTCAAGAGATCGAATCCATTTGTGGTAGATTTACCAGCGAATCGCACTACGCGTTACAGCGGAAATAAATTTTTCAGCTGAACTCGTAAAAAATAAATTTCCTTCAGAAATATACCACTTCAATTGCGATGTTGGAGAGTTTATGCCGAATGTTCACAAACAATACTCTCTCTATCCTCCAACCCGTAATGTATTGCATACGTAGACGGAATCCCAAAACAAAATCTAAATATTTTTCAAATTCAATTCTCGCGTATTACACGTAACAATAATCATCCTATATTTACTTATATATCTATGTTTTATATTATATATATACATAAAAAAGTCAACATTTGTGTTTGTGTGAAATATATGGACAAAGTGCTAGTGGTAACAGGCAGTGAAGGGATATACGGAGGAAAGTGTCAATATATTTACAACTCTGATTTTGCAAGTCTTTTTTTTTCGTTTTTATAGTAGTTCTGCATAGTAGCCATTTTTATAAAATATTTTACTTCGCCAATGATGCTACATAACACCGACAAAGGAGGGCGCTCTGATCTTGCTTGTGGTTTAGTATCAGGTGAAGCTGGTACTGTTCAGTGACCAGTGACTAAGCCTTCAATGGACACTTTCCTCAGTTTATATTTCAAGCAGGCGTGATACCTTCCATGATATTACATGACAGTAAAAGTATCCAAATTTGATGCACATGGTTTGGATATCAATACCCAACATTTGCAAAATGTTGACGGTTGAAGTAGTCTGCACGTTGACCACAAAACCAAAAACAAAGTCCTGTGTTCGACCCCAGTTTCAGACTAAGTCAAAAAAACACCTCGGTTTTTTTTTCTGATGTGCATTAGTGTGTCTTTGTGTCAGTTGTATTCAGAAGGTTTCAGTGGCGAAGGCATAGTCACTGGTAACGGCTTCAGCTAAAACCAATCCACAGGCACCGGTACAGTAAAATAATTACTAAAAATAGCTACTAAAAACGAAGCTTCAAAATTTAATACGTCTCATCAGAGGCGCTACAACACTGCTGTAAAACAAAGAACGTGCAAAAGCAGCATTGTATGATAGTCAAGCTTCACCTCCTGTCATTTCTCTAACTATCCATTTTCTTTAGTTACAGCACAATGCATCGCATGTGTTGGGGTCATCTCCTGAGTGATGGTCCAAGATAAAAAAAATTGCGGCTTTCTATAGTATGATATATAAAAATAAAAAAAAATAAATTTCTTTAATAATTTTGTTATAAAACCTATTAATAATTGCCAAAGTTGAAATTATTTGTAATTAGTTGTTTGAATGTATACTAAATATTTTAAAAATAAAATCTGAAAAAATTAAAAGTTTTACTGCACTACAAGTAAAAGGGAATATTTAAATAAAAATTTTATTAATTCACTTATACGTTTAATATGTATATTTGCAGTACTTACTATTGAGTCTTTTATATTTTATGGGCCATTGACATACACAAGTACTTCAATGTACAAGATTTACTCGATAGAACAAGGTATAAGGATAACTGCAAACAAAATGCATTTACGAGCTCAAGCATATTCACTTATACAATATAAACACATTGCAAACATATCCATTCATACATATTTATGTGTGCACATGAATTCATATATTTAAAATTTTGTGTTTGCTGAGCACAGTGTGCTAATGCTGAGCTAACCATCCGAATGCTAAAGCTTTCACTCATTCATTCGCAGATGGTCAACAAGAATCCAATAAAAAGATTTTTCAAATGCTCAAGTGTATTATCCCTTGAATAAACCTGTTCAAATTTTTACTACTTAAAAATACTTTTAATCTAATATGGGGCTCTGTGCTTTTGCTATGTACATATGTACGTACATAGATCTGTTTTTTTTTTATAATACATTTGTACGTACATACATATATATTTTGTGCACATATACTTCACAATTACAAATATAATTTCTTCTATTACACTGTCAATCCAAATTTATAAATGGCGAAAGAAAATTTTTCTTTTAAATTTTAAACAGAACTTCTTCTCGAATTTAGTAAAGCTAATAGTATGACTATTACCCCGTTTATACGCTAACTAATCGCAATTAAAATTAACTTGCAATTAATTAACTCACTATTTATACGTAGATAAAAATACATAAACTTACACACATATTAGTGATGCCGGTGGAGAAAGAAAAAATTAATTGGCAACATTGCTATAAAAACACATGTACTATCCCCGTTGATAAACAAGAATAACTGGTGTAGTGGCAGCACTTTACTTTTTAATTGCAAGTAGTAAAATTAATCATGATTAGTTATCGTGAGTTAGTTACTTGCAATTAAGGAATCAACTCACCGTTTATACGTCAAAAATTTCTATTCAAAACATTTTTAATTGCAATTAAGGCGTGCGTATAAACGGGGACAGCAATATTCTTGGTTCGTTCTCTTATTCGTGGTTCGTAACCCAACCATGACTGAAACTACTTGGTTCGTTATACGAAATTTAGACAGCGAACCATGTTAGTTCATTCTGAAGCAAGTACGAACCGTGTGTATCATCTATAATCTCTAATTTTGATAACAAATTGAAGCTAGTTTATCTGAACTAACAAAAAAAAAAAAAACAAAAAATATGTGTATAAAATAAATAAAATCATTTGCAAAAATATTTAATACAATACCCGACTAGAAATTTTTATTTGCACCTGAATGGTACCCTATTGGGTTGCAGGCGATGTAACGCAAAAAGTAATTTGGGAACTGACGAAGCTGTACCATTATAATTCCCAACCGGGTAATCCCCTTAAAATGGCAAATAGATATTCGTGGTTAGATAGTTTAGGTTTTTCGCTATATAACCCCTACAAGCATGTAGAAGGCCAACAATTAAGAATCATTTTTTAAAAATCTTTTTTTATTAAGGAAAACCGAAAAACATTTACAACTGAATTTAGAATAAAATAAACATTATAGAGTATGTTTTCATAAATAATAAATTATTTATTAAATTTGCAATTTTGTCTATTTGTGTTAGAATATACCAAGAGGAGTAACCAGATCTCCAGTAGAATAAACCTATGGGGTATGCCACAACCATTCCCAAATTATTCCCAATATGTGTATTGAGCATAGGTCCATAGTCGTATTTCGTAAGTCAAAAGACTACGATATACGTAAAAATTAAGAAAATTATTGTGTTATTATCTAAGTTGTATGAACATCGCCCACTACAACTCCAAAACCCTTCCTACTTAACCGTTTGCCAACTAACGTTTCTAGCGAGCACCACGAAGAGGTGTAAGAATAGGCACATCTATAACTCTCTCTCAATTAGTTGACATGTCATTGGCATATATCAGAGAGTTATAGTTACCCATCTCTTACAAGCCTTCCTCTCGGAAAAATGGTGTAATTCTATTCACCAGTTCGGCGAAAGTAAAGTCGTGGCTCTGGATATTTCTAAAGCATTTGATAGAGTGTGGCATGGGGCACTTCTGTCCAAATTTATTGCTTTTGGTGTCGGTGATATCTTCTCTCGATTTATATCGAGTTTTCTCAGGGATCGCGCTATAAGAGTTGTTATAGACGGGATCTCATCTAACGAGTATAAGATAAATTCAAGGGTACCGCAAGGCTCCACTCTTTCTCCTACCCTATTTCTAGTCTTTCTTAATGACCTCCTATGTCAAACTTCCAACCCTATCCACTCTTTCGCAGATGACAGCAGCCTTTCTCACTCATATTCATTTAGTTGTAGGCCAACATCGACTATGATCACTTCGCTGAGGCAGAATATGAGTGACTCATTGAATTGTGACCTCATGAAAATATCGCAATGGGGTCTGGCAAACAGGGTCGATTTCAATGCTCAAAAGTCCCAATGCAGCATGCTTACACATCGACGCATGCCCGATGACGCTGCGTCATCTGTAATTATGGGCGGTATAAACATCGAGGAATCAGAAGCTCTTGATGTTCTTGGCATGAAAATTCAGTGCGATGTTCGATGGACTGAGCACATTTTTCAGGTATCAAAAGAAGCATTCAAGTGCCTCGGTTTTTTAAGACGGTGCAAGACATACTTCACCCCATCTGATCTCCTCACTATTTATACCGCCTACATCCGACCGAAAATGGAATACAACTCTCATGTTTGGGCCGGTGCTTCAAAGACTATTTTGAAGTTACTCGACCGGGTCCAGGAGAGAGCGAAGAAACTCATAGGAGACAGTAGGGTAGCCAACTCTATTAACTCTCTTGAGCATCGTCACAACGTGGGGTGCGTTTCGTTGTTCTATCGTTACTATAATGGGATGTGTTCTGATGAAATCAGGGAACTTGTTCCCGAAACCCGATCATTCACGCGCACGACGCGTTCATCATTAAGAGCACATCCATTTGTAGTCAACTTGGCAGCGAACCGCACTACGCATTACAGGGAGAACTCATTTTTCGGCCGAACATCGCGTATGTGGAACAAACTCCCTGCCGAGGTCTTTCCTGTCACTTATGACGTGGGAAAATTCAAATCAAATGTCCATTCACACTACTCCCTCTATCCTCCTTCCCATAACCTATTTTCCTAGTTCCAGCACAATGCATCGCATGTGTAGGGGTCATCCCCTGAGTGCTGGTCCAAGATAAAAAAAAAAAAAAAAAAAGTAGACCTGTAAGAAATAACAAAATCAATATAACTTTATGCAAGAAACGTATGTCAACAGGAATTTCGACAATATATGTACCAAAATTTAAGCCAACATTTTAGAGTGCATATTCTACAAAAATTTTTATAAATATTATTTTTTTTGCTCCCCATTGTAGTAACTTCGATTGAGCCTTAAGAAAAACTAAATATATAGGGCACAGTTGCACATAAAACTACTACATTTGCATGTGTATGGCAGATATTTTCATTATTATCTACTTAAAACTTAATTTTATATTCATACAAAAATATAAAAAATTATATAATATTTTTAAGCGTTCTTCTAATTGTGTTTGCTTTTTTCAACCATATTAGTTACAAACAATAATTGAATGAATTATGAAAACATATTAAAATGTAATTGTAAATTTAAACTATACATTAGATAGTTTTAAAAAGAAGCTGGCAACTGACACAAAGGCACATGAATGCACATGAGAAAAAAATGCGAAATGTTTTTATGATTTAATATAAAACTGCAGTGGAACCCAGTAAATTTTAGATTTTGTAGTCAACGTGCAGACCACTTCAGCTATCGCCACCTAAAATCGATGATGGTCGATCAGTCGCCTCATCTCAAAAAATATATAAGCAGTGAAATGTGTCTATACAGACATACATATGTATAGATTATACATGTAAATATTGAAAAACCCTTTTACTTGCAAAATTTCGTTTTTTGCGCTTCAGTCTTTTTTATTTTATCAAATTCTATTTACTAATTCAGTTTTTTTCTTGTTTATTTCTGTCTCCTCCCGCTATAACAAAACTTTGAAGAGTATCGAATGCCTGATACTAGTTATAAGCGATAGAACATGAACATGTTGTAGTTTTTTTTCAACTTGAACTAGCACTTAGGAGATGACTGCCACACATTCGATGCATTTTGCTGGAACTAGAGGGAAGTGATAGTAGGAGGAATGATAGGAGGTAACGTTTAACTATATTCCAAATCTGCTTATGCACGTTCTTTGTTTTTATAGCAGTGTTGCAGCGCCTCTGATGTCAAGCAGGCATATTATATATCTGGAAGTTTCGTTTTTAGTGGCCATTTTTAGTAATTATTTTACTGCACCAGTGGAACAGAATACCGAACCCACCCTCCTTAAGTTGCATCGTTTATATTATAGCACAGTTTCTTGTGTAAATTTCTATTTTTGATTCCTCATCAAATCAAAATATTTTGTACTTTCCAATCTCAATGTTTCACGATGTGTACAGATGTTTAATTTTTTAATTGTTTAGTTTCTGGAAAACAGGCACCATGCCTCTTTGTACAAATTCGATAAATACACAAAACAATTTTTTTTTCTTGGACCGGCACTCAGGGGATGACCCCTATACATGCGCTGCATTATGCCGGAGCTACGAAATAAGGTTTTGGGAGAAAGGATAGAGGGAGTGGTATTTATTGACATTTGATTTAAATTGTTCCACGTCAAAAGTGACAGGAAAGACCGGGTAATAAATACCAAAAAACGTTTCGTTCATAGTTTCTGTTTTGTTTCCATCCAGTATTAGAACTATACTGCTTATACTACGCTTTTATAATGTAATATTTTGTTTAAATACATGGTTTTCCAAAAATTTTTCATCTGCAGTGTTCGATTTGTAAAATTTTTCATGATTCCATTGTGATGAAAACATATGTATTTCAAGGAGAAAATTAGTATTATAAATTGCGGACACATACGTTTCGTTACTAAATTAAATGAAGAACTGACTTAAAGGCCAATTAGAAAAATTCTCTCTTCTATTTACGCATCGTCGGAAGCACACCAAAATGGCGAATCAACTGGAAATAATGAATTTTTTTTCTTTCTTACTTGACATTTTTACAGTGTTGTTAGTAAATCAATAGGAATGAGAAATTAAAATAAAAATTTAAATATTTTTCGGAACTTCCTAATTGGTCTTCGTACAAATAAGACCTTTAAATATTAAAAATACTTTTCTTAGCTGAATTGTCTTTACGCAGAATGAAATCAAGCAAGCAGAAACCAGCAACAACCACCAACCAAAATGAATTTATAAAAAAAGGAAAGGACAAATTTTAAAATATTAAGGAATAAAAAAAATGTATGCAGAAACTTTAGGAAAGTGATAAATCCTTTAAAACTTTCTTTAGAGAAAACAACAAAACAACGAAATCTATTGAAAAAGAATCTATAGTTGGAAAAGTTTATAATATTCTGTGCTTTATTTCCTTTCATTTGAGAAAGTACAGTGTTTTCAAAACGATTAAAACAGTAAAATGTTGTATAGTTACTAGGCTAGCTTGTGTTGAAGGCTTATGAGCACGTTTCTATTCAATTATATTCTATTCTGTAGTACAAATCTTTCTAATTAAATATATAAAATTAAAGATATAAATTCGTTATTTCTTCCCGACTGAATGGAAATAGAAAAGAAAATAGTACGTTTATTTTTATATCATATTGGAAACATGTATTTGTGAAAAGATGAAAACCATTCAAAAGATATTCAAGTAATTTATTTATTATAAATCAAAAATTGCTCTGGTGGGTTTAAATGTTTTTGACATTATACAACGATTTATTCTTTGAATTCAATGATAAAGTTTTCATAAAAACTTTATACGGCAGCCAAATTTTCTTTAATTGGTCCAAAGTAAATTATTTTTTTTCAATGTTATAAACATTGTGCATACTTTGAACTGCTGTGTAGAAAGATGTTAAAGATTCTCAGATGTTTAAAATAATTGTTGTTGAAATAAACTTATTTTACTTATAAAAGCTTTTTGGTTGTCTTTAAGCTTTGTATATTATAGAACGTCTAAGGCCATTCGGCAAAATATGAATTGTAACGAATATTTTAATAGTTTCTGTTATATTCAAAATTTTCGACATATAGTGATTACGCAAGCAAAATCTGGATACAAAAGAATTGTTTCTGTACATATTCTGATCTGAAGAGCTAAGATTCCTTTTTACACAAGTAAAGTTTTCAACTCCTTTGATATGCTACACTTATCCAACATAAATATCAATAGTTAAGTGCATCATATGTCAGTAACACATCATTATTATTAATTTTACGAGTTTACTATTTAAAAGTATGAAGTAAGACAGTTAAAATAATTTGTAGGTAATAATTGTTTCAATCAAATAAAATTTTATTTATTTTTTTTTTTATCAAAAATTTTAACTTGTGTGCAAAATAGCTCACAAAATATTGATGATATTAACAATTAAATAAATAAATACCTCCAATTTGTTTTGTGATCAATATGTTGCAATGAAACACTGTGCTTCTTTGTTGGCCTTGACGAAACTAAAATAATTGCTGGCACAAACCAAGGAAGAAGAATTGTGGAAGCAACACATTGTTATTGAGCTTGTCAGTGGTCTTGTCTTTGCCTTATTATTTTTTTGTTGTTGCGCTCATGCTTTTATTTAGTTTTTTCCTTTTTTTTTTAACAAAGTTATATTCAGATGAAGCGGCAATAAGACGGAGAAATATCTTAAAAACAAAACTAACTAGAATAAAGAAAGCTGAAATACAATTTGCATTTTTTGCTGGTTACAAACAAACTTTAATATTTTTTGTTTAATTTCTTTTGACTTTTTAGTTGCAACATTTTTATATTAGTTCTGGTGTAGAAAAGTATTGTCTCTTAGGGACAGTGATAAAAGTTCTTTGGATGCAATCCTTTTGTTTATTGCTCAGTCATGGTATCATTTAATATAATCAAAGAAATGAGATAAAGTTAAAATGATGTGAAAATATTTTAAATTCTTGCTAGAAATACTAATATAAACTAACAATCATTTCCAGTTTGCCAACTAATCATTCATGCAGCACTTTTATTGATTTTTATTTGTGCGGTAAGTTAGCAGGGAGCACACTTGATCGCACATAGCCGCCCGTTGAGCTCCAGTTGGCGATGGCTGAAGTTGTCTGCACGTTGACTAGAAAATCAAAAAGTCTTTAGTTCGACGAAGTAATTTAATTACTAAATATTAATTGAATGCGTTTATTTGACATCAGAGGCACTGCAATACTGATACAAAACAAAGAACGTGCAAAAGCAGAGTTGAAAAATAGTGAAGCTCCACCTTCTTTCATTTCTCAACTATCCCTTTCCTTTTGTTCGAGCACAATGTATAGCATATGTAGAGGTCTTCTCCTGAGTGTAGGTCCAAGATAAAAAAATATACTTTAATTCAGAAATTTATATTCACTGCAAATAATCCTTCAATGATGTCATCAAATCATGATTTCTGTTGACTTTTAATCCCTAAATCTACACAATGAATCACACACTTGGAACAGTACAACCTTTTTTATTTCCAGGCTTTCGTTTTGCAAATTTTAATGAATTAATGCGACTGATATAATTTTATTCCGAAATTTCACAACAATTTAGGAAAATTAACGTTTAGTTCTAATTACAACTATTGTTACATATTTATAACGAATTTCCCATCATTAAATGGCCAATATCTATGTGTATTGTACATTATTATATTGTATTTTTAAAATAAAAGAAGAAAAACATTTTTGCTTTCAAAAGTTTTGCGCAACATTTGTTAGGAAAAGTTTTCTACTTGTGACTTATTTCTTCTTCATAATATTTCCAGAATACTTAATACATATACTTACAAATATAAATTTCTTTTTTTTTTGTATAATATTAAACTGAAAATATGAAGATAGAAATTTGTAATTGCTCATTTTCTATACAAATTTTATTATATTTTTTTTTTGCTTTTATTCCCAAATAAATTTTTTCGAAAAATATTTTATGTTATGTCGCATTATGATTATATTTCCGTTTCCGTTTTCTTTCGTGTTCGTTTTTCTCCCTTCAAACATCGAACTTCTTTCAGTGCTGATGCTTTTCTTTTAAATATATTATTATATTTTGTGTTGGTATATTGGAAGAACTCAGTTTGTTGCCCAATGGACAGTGGAATTTCAAAAGAAAATCTGCTCGAAGTTGCTAAGTTTCGAACAACAATTTCAGTATTTTAGACTGTTTATAAAAACTTGACTGCATTTGCTGAACTATAAAAATTCGTACACTGAATAACACAAAAAACAGTGTAAAATTATACTGTCGCGCATTTTAGAATGATCTTGATCTGATGTGGCAACAGTGTTACCGTATGTGAAGATTTATTTTATTTTCCAAGTTTTTTTTAGCTTAAAAGAAGATTTTTGTAAGTATGAAGTATGGTATTTAATACATCAATGCTCATATGCACAGTCTTTATGTTTTAAGTAAACTAATTATATATTTTTATTGTTTAAAGTTAACTACAGAGTGGGAATATGGGCATTAGACAATTAACTGCAGTGCCTGTTACCTAAAACTGCAAATATAAGTTTTTCCCAATTATCGAAAATATTCCCCACTGTCGTTGCTGTGAATATTCAACTATTACGATAATTAATATAATTTAAAGAAATATTGAGTCATTTTCGGAAATCATTTTAAATGCAAATTGATGCTTCTGAAGCTTCTCCTTTGTTTTTTTTTTTGTCAATACAACTAAACGCTGAAAGAATTTTTTCACAAAACAATATCAAGAAGAACTAAACAAGAAAGAAATGAGCTACACCAACATGTGCACCAATGACATATTGCAAAAAGCTGATGGTAATTGCACATACAGATGTATGTATGTATGAAGTAAATATCATGTTATTTAGTTTCACTTGAAAAAAAAAATGTTTAATTGTTCTACTTTAAACGAAATAATACGTGGCAATAAAATCATTAAAAACAGATTTTTAACAAGAAAAAAAATATTTTATTGATGTTTTGAAGATTTTTGCGAAAAAAATTGCTACACATCGTGGCAACAAAATAGTGCTTTATACATAAAAATACTTTTCAAAAATTTAAAAAATATTTTAATTGGTATATGATATGATGAAGTCATATGGTAGCTCAAGATTCATTGGTGTAGTCTAACAGACTAAGAAGAACTTGAAAAAGCCAAGATTTAGTTAATCAAATATTGAACCATGAACGAAACGCAGAAATGTATATCTTGTCTAACGCATGTTCTTTCTCATAACAAAGTACATTTTTTAATAATAAGAAATTTGCTTTATAAGTTAAAATTTTGAACATTGTAATATGAGGAACAGAGTCATATCTCATTTTTGCTCCTCACTGTGTTTATATTTACAGCAAAAAAAAAATTTAAATCTTCTTAGCTTCTAAATGATCCACAGTGAATATTTTTTGGAAATAAAAAAAAAAGAAAAAGTAAATAAGGTCACCCTTAGATTCCGAGTTATATTCTCTTGAAATAAAAGTAAATTTATTTAAAAATTAATAAAATTAATTTCACTATTTTCTTGCCTCCACGGAAGAAAAGAAACTCACTAAAAGGAGCTTCAGCAGAATCAAATTTTTTAACATATTTAACACAGCTTTGGATTCACTGAATGGATGCCAAAAACCTATATAAAATTCATTCTATATGATTCAGAGTTGTTTTGAATTTTGTCAAATGTTACTGGCATACGAACGCATTGTAGCTAAACTCTCTACTTTAGTCAAAGATTTCAAATTTTAATAACGTAAAATTTAATAATAAATAAAATTGAGTGATGTAATTTTTGGGATAATTTTATGATCATTTAATTCTATTGTACTTAGTATCTTGATACTATTTTAAAAAATTATTAGGCTATATAATATGCTTGGAAAGTTGAGAAAGGCCAGGTCATGATAATGCCCAATTAAAGGACTGCCCTATAACTTATAACTAGGAACTTTCCGAAAATGAAATTTATTTATTCACTACTTTTTGGTGCGTTATGGTTAATTTCCCCACGGATGTACATTTTCATGTAATCATAGCAAACATTATTTTTAAATTCGCAAGAAAATATCACGTACTTTAAACAAATGAAGCTCGGGAGGAGAATTGATATACTTGCAGGTTGAAAATGCAACTTTTAA
This sequence comes from Dexiosoma caninum, assembly GCA_963924685.1. Lineage (NCBI taxonomy): Eukaryota > Metazoa > Arthropoda > Insecta > Diptera > Tachinidae > Dexiosoma > Dexiosoma caninum. Next base: position 94,212,743 of record OZ004725.1, read on the forward strand.
TGTCAGTCGAATTGAAACGAATTTTTTACGAAATTATCCGCCTGTTCATAGAATCCAAATGAAAATACTCGTTCAGCAGCTTATATAAAAAACAACAATAAGAAAACTAAAATTTTTTTTGTTTCTAATATAAATGGCCAAACGATTATTTTCACTCGGCTTCTATGAACAGACAGTAAATCTCTTTTTGCATTCTTGGAAATTTCAATTCTTCTCGCTGATGTTAAATGTTTAACTTACAAGTCGAAAAGGATAATTTCGTTTAATTTGAAAAATAAAACTCACTTTAATTGTGTAATATCGCCAAAGTTATTTTGTATTTTGCTTTTCTACAACTGCCATTTGCGTACGAAAATTAAATGCCTACATCTTGTTTAAATGCATAAATTCTATATACCTGTCAACAATTAAAGACATATTATATCGTTACATGAGTTATGTCTAATAAAATACACCTTGGCAACACTTCTTTATTGTTAAGTGTTGTAAATAATGTTGTCTTTATATTCCCTCCATTTTAAGCTGGCCTAAAGTATCAACTTTACATTTCTCCAAATTTATTTTTTTTCCTCCCACTGTACACCAGTGTTGCAGGAAAAGTCTTTGACATTTTGCAGCATCATGCTGTTGAAAATTTTAGCTTGTGTTTCTTTTCTTCGCCTTAAAAAAAAAAAAGAAATTGATGTGAAAGTTCATAGTCATAATGTGCGCGCTTTCTTTTACTGCATGTGTAATTATTTGTAATTTTCATATATTTTCTTGTGATATTTTAATTTGAACCGAACCGAATGTTTGCTCTATTTCCATTTGCCTTCCACCATTTGCTGTCGTTAGTCTTTCGTTAGTTCTTTTTTTATATTTTATTTTAATTCTTATGCAAAGTATGGCCAATTGTTGAAGCAGATTCTTCTTTTATTTTGCAGTCATATTTCATATGGAAATATTTTAACTTTTAGTTATTCGAATTGCATATCTTTGGAATTTTTAATTAGACCATGAAGTGTTTGCAAAATATATCAGCTAATGTTTCCTCATAATTAAAAATAAACACTAGACTGAGGGGAAATTGCTAATGTAATTTTATTTAAACAAATTAGTCAATTGCACAAATGTTAAAGAAATTATTGGTAAATTTCTTAAACAATATTTTTTTTTAATTATCATGTATAATGTACCTCGTCCTGTGCAACACTCAATTAAGCCAAATACTCGCCTATTAAAATAGTAATGTAAAAAATAAATGTACATATTAATACAATTTATTCGACTTTTTTATTTCTTATAAATATTTTTATATTCATCCTGCTTACATTTGAATTGATAATTTCGTTCAAGTAATAAATTAAAAAAAATAATATTAGCTAATGTTCTAAGTTGACATATTGAAGCGTTCCGTAGTCAAAGGGAAAAAAAATTTACCGAAATTGTCCAAACCTAACAGCAGGGTTAACTAATGATAATTAGGAATATAAAAGTATTAATTGTTTTTACAATTATTTTCATCAATGCAAATTTTCAATGAAATTTCAGTAGTACTTAACGTTTGATTGCATATTTCTTAAAAAAAGGAGATACCATTAAATTTTAATAAATGTTATTATTAACTTCATATTTTTGAAAATAAACCGCTCAAATATCATTAATTCGGATTAAAACTATTTTTATTTTAAAAAAGAAGATAAAAAAAAAATAGAAAATTAGAAATCTTATATTCAGATCAAATGGACGGAATACGTAGTAAAAGTCAATAAATTTTATAAGTAGAGGATGAGCAAATTACTTTTCATCGTAATTTCCATATATATTTGCTATATAAGTTAACAACAAATATGTTTCACAAAATGAAACAAATATTTTTGCGCAGAGCTCAGCAGTTCCCATATAAACTACTTGAAGTCATTACCCAACCAAACGTTTCAATAAAATTGCTGACACTATGTTTAGCCAAACGTCCCAATAAACTTGCTGACACTATGTCTGCACTCATTGCACTACAATAGCATTCCTTTAACGCGTGCATTCATCTTTTTCTTGATCGTCAAGCTTACCTTTCTTTAGCATAGTACAAGTATAGTTAGTCGTTAAGTACTACTCACAAAGATCAGTCGATCTTAGCTTGTTTATTCAAGTGTTCATCAACTAAACATAAATATAAAGAATAAAATAAAGTGAAACACAAAAGAATAATAAAAGAGCATTACTTATACAACACATTTATTATCGCACTTATGTTTGCCGTTGCTGTAATTCCATTGTTTATTGGCAGATGATATTTTTGAAATACCGCTCATAGATTTGAATGAGTTTCTGATTTGGTAACACACACAAAAACGCTGTAATTATGGTCCCATGCATAAGATTCGAAAAATTTTTTTAACCTTACGGCAGGGTTAATCAAATTTTTTCATATAAAAATAAAAAAAAAGTTAATTTCACTAATTGTTTAAGTTCAAAGCCTTTTGGTTTTTTAAAAGTTTTCGATTCTCCTTTATATAGCTTCTTTGGAAGAATTAATTTTTGCTTAAAATTATAATTTTTTAATTTTTAAGTTAGAAATTTTCATTCGGCTATAAACTCATACATATTAGAAACAGATAATTGCAATAAAAAATTTATATATAGTTTTTTTTCATCTTGGACCAGCACTCAGGGTATGATCCCTACACATGTGAAGCATTGTGCTGGAGCTAGAGAAAAGGCATAGTGAAATAGATGATAGAAGATGAAGCTTCACTATCTTACAACCTTTAGCACGTTTTTTGTAATTTTTAGTAATTATTTTACTTCGCTGGTGCTACACAATACTGACGGAGGTATCTGTTCAGTGACGAGTGACTATGCCCTCGCCAATGAAACACTCCAACATCTGACACGGGTGCCTCCGTAGTCTAGTGCATGAGCATTAGTCTTATCAATATGGAGGTGCGGGTTCGATTCCCGATTAGACCCTGGGTGTTTCTACAGACAAGCTTAAGAGCTTCGTAGAGTGTGTATTGTCTTTTTTACTAATGCAGATCAGAAGAAAAGCGCAATGTTTTTATGACTCAGGATGTAACTGCGGCCGAACGCAGGATATTTTGGTTTTGTAGTCAACGTGCAGACTACTTCTGCCATTGTTCCGGCCGAAAGGTATTCGATATTGATGGAAAATACAATACAATATTCAGAAAATTGTGTTCATCAACTACATCTTCTCTTTCTTCTACGGCCCGCAAAGGGCACACTTGAGCCTTTTCTTCTCTGACTGCTATTACTTCTACTACTCTTCTGGGATGTAGATATTTTACTAGTGTGGACTACTTTTTGCTGTTCTTTATTTCTGTATAAAAAGAGATAGATTAATAAGATTTATGTATATCGAAATATTGTGATTACTGTGTTTTGGACTCTGGTGCTGCGTCTTCTGTCTATATGAGGTGTGGGTTCAATTGCCGCCTTAATTCTGCATATTTCTGTAGCTTGCCCGAGCTTCGTAAGGTTTGTGTTGTTAAAAAAAAGCAATGAAAAAAGTTTGATTTTTTTTACCACTGTAATTAAGTGTTGAAATCAATAATTGATCTAAAAATAAAATTCTGTAAAATTGTATTAATTTCTGTTTTTGTGAAAATATTTTAAGTGCCTCAAGCAAATTTATTCTCAAACAAAAAACCATAGATTTACGTTTGACCTTTTCTAATTTCATCTTGGAGAAAACCTTATGCAAACTTTAAAATTTTTTTATGTCTTCGGCCACTTGAATAAAAGAAAATACATTATTTTACAATTGATATACAAAATTAAAACTTTGCTTAAGTAAAAAGTTTGAAGTGAAATATGCAAATAGTTTCAAATATTTAAAAAGGTCATGTTTAAATGAAATCAACATGATTTCTGTTTAAGTTTTCCGGTTTACAGTGATCTGTGAGAAGTAAAATTCCCTTAAGCTTCATGCATTTTTTGGGTTGCTAAAAGGAAACTCTTATTTGTCTATTTGTTTTCTTTCAACACGCTTGTTTAACCATTAAATAGAGCAGAGTGTAAAAAATTTGCATTTATTTGGTATGATTTCAACAATTTGTTTAAACAAGAAGGAAAAAAAAACAAAAAAGCCGAAACTTATTTTTTGCTCAAATAAGTTTTGAAATGTTTATTCCAAATAACTTTTTTTTTAATACTTGGCAAAAGTTGAGCTTTTCTTATTTGAACGATCCCTTTGGGATTAAATACTTTCTCACACCTTTTTGTATATCTTAAAATTTTGGGAAATAAATCTATAAGTGTAACTCTGGGATTTCTTTAAATTTAAAACTATTTTAAATGTTCAAAGCCAGAAGCAAAAAAAATATGGAAAAATATTTAATATGTAATTTAATCGTTTATAGAAAGATTTAGCGGTGTTAAAGCTGTTGTAGCCAAGCAAATGAAGTCAGTTTGCGTTAATGAAATGTGCGCATAAGCACGAGCTCAAATAAAAGAAATATGGAAATCGGTTGGCCATGTAAACCATCCTTGAGTTTAACTCATTCAAATCAAATTTGCAGTTTTCGACAATGTTTGCAAGTCCGGAAAAATTAATACGTATCGAAAATATATTTGACACGAATTTACGGAGTAATTAAAAACACAAAATTTTTTTTTTAAATTTTTTTACATCAGTATTTTTCGAATCACTTTACTGATTTGTGTCAAATTTGCGGCATCGGTAAATATATATTGTACATCCGATTTAATGAAAACTTCCGGTGTTATTAAAAAAACGATTTTTCGAAACTTTTCGTCAGTGATATCTTTTTCGAAATCTACTGAATCGAATCCGTTCAATTCCGAACCCTTGCCAGATTCTTAAGTTATGAAATGTTTACCTACATACACACAGACATCATACATACATCGCGAAAAGAGCTGGAATCGATCCCCAGGACTGCAAAACGAAGAAACATAAAAAAAACTCGATTTTTATTAAATTGTAAAGAAATAGTAAATTCCTATAACGGAAAGTGCAAAAAAGAAATAATTAAGATAATTTTTATGTATACATTTAAAGAAAACTAAAAATAATTTTTTTTTACTTCAGTATTTAGGTGAATTCATTGTTGTTAATATTAGGGAATGTTTTCGAAAACAGCATGTTGTTCCGTCCTGCTAGTGTTTATCAGTGTGCTTTATAATTTTTGTATTTGATTTAGTTTGTTTCTTAGTAACTCACCCAGGTAATTTTGACTGCTTGTATGTTCTCCATCAATAGCTCATTTTATTAATTACATTTGAAAAATTCGTTTAATTTTACTTATTTAATGGTAAAACAAATAACGTCATGAAAAATACGATATAATTGCATTTCAATAAAATAAATTAAATTATAAATTTTGCAGAATTGTAGAACTTATTATAAGAAGCAGGTCATTTCTTATTAATAGCATTAAACTAAAGCAAAAAGCAACTTTTCATAGCTCCGGAGAAGTAATAAAAAATTAGTTCCATTGCTCTGATTAAAAAAATTAAAAAAGTAGATTCACAAGTTCAGGATGTTATTGATTTCATTGAACGCACTTTTTTCTACGAGTCGATCTCCACCATTAAAATAAATTAGTCTCGTTATGCTTTTAATAACTTTGGAATGATCCATGCAACTGTGTATTTTCATGGCACATCCATAATAAATGTCTTTTACTTTTTTGGACTTTGTTTTAGAATTCTTGCAAAATTAATAGACACAAATTTAATTATAGAATGTGGCAACATATTGCATTCTGATACCACTATTTACTACTTCATCATCAAACTGTTGTTTGTTATGAATAAATAAATCACGATTTTTATATTAAAATAATCAAATACAACTTTTAAATCAAGCAAAATTTTTACATTGACTAGAAAAAGGGTCTTTGCAAAAAAAAAAAGTTCAGGGAATATTATTTTTATTTACATCAAAAAGTAGAAACAAATAAAAGGAAATAATAAAAGGAAATATAAGTTACTCTGTCAATAACTCTATCAAATTGATACAAAGTGTGCACTAAATGAAATCCTATTGTTGTTTGAGATATAAAAAAAAAGCATTCAATAAGATACAATATGTAACAAGAAGTGCGTTCATTTCTTGACAAAGAAATGTAAAAAAAAATGAAAATAAATAAATCTTTTGTTTATATGACAACATATTGCTGCCGCAGGTGTTTAATACTTTTCGATTTTCCTATCAATATAGACTTTCAACAATAACATATTTGCAATTTTCTCGAACAAATAGAAAATTAAGTTTTTTTTCTGCTCTATGAACTTCTTAAGATTTGAATTTTATGTTTGATATAAAGTTTGCTGTAGCATTGGAAGCATCGAAATAAAATATATTTCTGTCATGAATAAATAAACTCTATTTCCTGCACACCGAGCGGAAATCGTTCTTTATGACAGGAAGTGAAAGCAAATAAGAGCATTTTTAAGCATTTTGTATCTCAATTTAGGTGCTTTTTTCTACTTCAATTCAAATAAGCAGAACAAATTGTAATATATTCTGTACTGTATATTACAGAGTCGTCTTTATATAATTTGCTAGTTGATTTATTTATTATTATTTAATTTTTGATGTTTTTGATCTGCTTAACCGTTGGGACTTTTTCATGAAATAAAAAAAAGATAAATTATGAATTTATAATTCAGCACTGCTCGCCACATGCCATTTTTGTCTTCATATTTTTTATAATAAAAAATTAATAAATTTTCTAATTATATTTCTTTTTTGAGCGATGGTCTTTTTTATGAAAAGTTTTTTTAATTATTTATTTTCAGTATTTCGCTAGCAAATAGGTAGCATCGTAGGGAAATAATAATTTGTATTCACAAAAATTAAAAAAAATAACACTAATTATTTTAAGCCTAAGGTCTTTTTATATATTTTATATTTATTTCAATATTTTTTTATATATTTTTTTATATTTATTTCAATATTTTTATTTTTTATTTTATTTTGAATTGTCATTGACAAGAACTTTTCCTATATTGTGAATTTTTAAAAAAATTTTTTATTATAAACAAAAACCAATTTTCCTGAAGAAGCTACACAAAGGAGTAGCGAAATATTGAAATAAATATAAAATATATAAAAAGACCTTAGGCTTAAAATAATTAGTGTTATTAATATAAAAAAAAGGTCAAAAAACTAGAAAAATTATTAAAAATTAAAAAAAAAAAAAAATTTTTTTTTTGTTAATACAAATTATATATAAAATAAAATAAATAATTAAAAAAACTTTTCATAAAAAAGACTGTCGCTCAAAAAAGAAATATAATTAAAAAATTTAATAAAGTTCAATTAAAAAAAGAAGTGAGACTAAAAATTAATAAATTTTATTTTAAATTTAAAAATTAAAAATTATTTTTGGTATAAAACATAAAAATCAAATGATAAGAATAAAGTTTATGGAGGGTGTAAAATACATTTTAGTTAGAATTTTAATAAAAAAGTGAATTGTTAAAATATGTTAAAAATGATATTTTTTATATCATTTGTATTATATTTTCAGTAACTTTTACATGTAATAATTATTAAGAATTTTTTCCTTAAATCTTGTCTAAAACTACCAAACTTTGATCCCGTAAACTTTTTAGTCTCAAACGCTTAAGGTCTAGGTTAGGTTAGGTAGGCAGGTCGCTGGTGAAAATAAGGAGCCCAACCCACTTAGGTCCAATTTATCATGGTCCCGTTGTGATACTTCTGAAGAAAAAGAGGGTATAAAATAGAATAATTCAGGAAGAAATGTATCGCTAGACGAGGACGCGATACAGTGGAAGAATGCAGCAAGAACCGAAGAAGGCGACGACGCTAACGCGATAACCAGCCCTACCAAACGTCCTGGAGCCTCTACAAAAAAGTGCTCATGCAAGCGTCTTCAGCACGACACGAGAGGGAGGCTACATAATCCGTCCATGTTCCCATCCCCAAGGCTGAAGGTCTAACCAAAAACAAATTGCTATCTACTTATATCTGTATGTATATAAAAATTAATATAACTTAAACTTTTAAAATTTTGTATTCATAAATTTTGCATAAAATATTTGACTTAGGTTAAGAAAAACTAATCTGGTTCGTACAACGGGATATAAAAGTGTAGAGAAGTGTTCGGACTGCATATAGTGAAAGAGTTCTATAAACGCCTTTTGTTGAGAAGGAGATTTTCGGTAAATTTTTTCCTTTTTTAAACAATTTTTTAAAAATTTTCTAAAAGAAAAAAACATTTTATATTTCTAGAGCTGCCAGTTTATGAGTTACAAAATTGGTGTTGCTTTAAAATCTCTTTTAACAAAAAAGTTATAGATGGTAAAGTTTAGAGCTTAGAACAAAAATAATAAATATATAAAAAAATAGTAATTGACATCTACTGATAACCAAACACGAAAAAACGGAAAAACAACATGTTGTTCCGTTCTGGTAGTGTCTGACAGTGTGATTTACAATTTTGTCTTTGATTTAGTTTGTTTCATAGTAACTAGCACATGTAATTTTGACTGTCTGTATGTTATCAACCACAGCCTATTTAAATTTGAAAAATTTTAACTAATTGCAAAAAAGTTATAGTTATTTTTTTTTCTGGGACCAGAATTCAGGAGATGACTCCTACACATGCGAAGAATTGTGCTGGAACTATAGTAGGAGAAACGACAGGAGGTGAAGCTTAATTAATTATTTTGCTGCTATGTTTTTGCACGTTCTTTGTTTATACTCGTAGCAGTGCTGAAGCTTCAGTTTAGTAGCCATTTTTTATTAATGTTTTACTTCGCCGGTGCTACACAATATCGACGAAGGAGGCCGTCTGATGTGATAGTTTATTGCTATCATCTGAAGACGGTATTGTTCAATGACCAGTGACTATGCCTTCGGCACTGAAACCTTCCGACAACAACTGACACACAAAGATACACTAATGCACATCAGAAAAATGCGAGATGTTTATTTTTATTTTAAAATTTTAGTCTGAAACTGATCTTGAGCCCAGGTCTGTTTTTGGTTTAGTAGTCAACGTGCAGACTACCATCCATCGTGCCATCATTATTACAAGTGCAAAATATGTAAAAATTTTATATAGAACTCTTTAATCTTTTTTGGGAATTTTACTAAATTATAATGCTAATTTTAAACTACTTTTGCCAAAATACTTCACTTATTTATGAAAATATTTTTATTACAAAGAAAATACTAGTACATTGAAATTGATTTGGGAGGGGTTAGCTAGTTCCTATACGAATTTCACTCTTGCTTATGCAGATCTTCAGGGAACCTTTACCCAAATTTTTCTTAGAACAAATAAAGATATTATATTAATGAGAGGTTAGACCAATATCAGAGCTGAAACAAGAACTCCAAAATTAACCCATTTTCTCATTTCCTTACTTAGTACTCTATATTTTCAGTTATTACTGCTATTACTATTACAACAAGCATGAAAATTATAATTCATTTAAAATAAATATTTATAAATTTTATTTACAGTGTAAGGGAAAAAGATTAGATAAAAACATTGTAGATATTAAAAGAAATTTTTTTACTTATTCTTTTTTTTCTATCTACTTCAGAAGAAGTTAAAATTACAAAATTCTTATTAAAGCAGAACTTGAAATCATGTAATCTTTATATGACATTGTCAATCACTGTCACAAACATATCTTGTTGGTATTTATTTTCGACCACACCCCATATATTATATTTGGCCGTATACACATTTTGTATAGCAAAATTTTGTTTTTGATTTTACATCTTTTTCACATATTTTAAGGATATGATGTCTAAACTTTAACTTTTTAACACGAGACAATACAGTAGATCATAGATAACAACTACTTAATAAGAGCTTAGAGTCACTAAACAATATAACTAACTAAAGTCGTTTAATGATTTTTTAGTCACCTGACCATGGATAACAACTTATCACTAACAGTGTTTAGTGATTCTCTAGTCACGACGATTACCTACCAAGATTGTTTGTCAGTGATTTGTATTTAGTCACTAGAGAATATAATTAATTAAGAGTGTTTAGTGATTCTCTAGTCATGAGACAATACTAATTGAAACGAAAATGCTTTACAGTAACACTAATAATAATTGTTGGGAAAAGGCGTTAACCAAGTAGTACAGCGAGTTGTCCGGTGTTATAGTCAAACATACTATGTATCGGGAACCAAGTTGAGAGCAGCTGAACGATGCGACGTAAGAGAGGCAGTCAAGTAAGGCACATACCAAAAACTACATCTACGTATATATTTATTCACTAAAATTTATATAATTTTTTATATCAAATTGATAGGAAATAATTAAGAAGAATAAAGAGAAGGAATAAAAGAAAAATTAAAAGTTTTATTTTCTTGTGGCGATCTGGCATCAATCAGGCTAAGTACACCCAGGCAAGAGAAGTCGCTACAACGGAGAAATTATAACTTGTGTCATTGTTTTGTTAGTATTAATTTTCTATTTGGAGAAATATATTCAGCGTGTAACAGCCCTTTTTTAATTTTTTTGATTTGCATTTGAGACTTTCCCTGTTATTTTGGTTATTGCTTTATCATCTGAGTATAGTGCCGTTGACTGTTCTGCCGTATTTCACTGCCGTCATTCACTTTGTATGCCACCATTCGTTGAATACAAAGTGTGGTTAACATTGTTAAAGGGATGTAATGCGGTATGCAATGTTTGAGGCTGGGTAGTCACCAATAGAGAGAGAGACTTAATTAACCAAATGAAAAGTATTCAATATAGTTTTGTTTTTATCTTATAATTACAAATAGTAGAATTTGCCAACAGTACTGTCCGTGGTTTTGACAACATGTTAATTGTATCACACAAACAAAATAACTCCTGTTTTATATTGTAACGTTTGTTGTAAAGTTAGATATTCTTGAATCTACAAACATACTTTGCGTCAAGAATCGTTTTCTTTGCCACCCTACTTATCCCAATTTTCAATTTGCTAGGGAAGGATTAAAGCCAGTTGTGGTGTTTTAGTTTAGTGGAAAGTTGTTAAAAAATTTTTATATTTCAAAAAGAAACTGTTCTAAAAATGTATGTGTGTGTGTTTTTTTTAAAGTTAACAAACTCATTTAGTAACTGTCAATAAAATTATTGCCATAACCATGCCGCTCTAATCACTCTGCTGTATGTTAAGTTTCAAATAAATTAGTTCGTTAGTTTGGAAGTTTTATATCTTTGCTGCCACTGTAAATTACTTTGTAACTTCTAATTAACAGTCTTACAGTGGTATAACATTTTTTTTCACAGACTTAAATTAAAAAAAAAAAAAAAGAATGCAATAAAAAGTAAAAAAGCACCACTTTACAGAAACATAAAAATGTTGAAACATAACTTGACTTTATAAGTAACTTATGCCATTATTTTATTTAATTTTATCATCAACTAGTGTTACTTATAAATGTTTATTTCTTTATCTTTTGGGATGGCTGTGGCAGCCATGATGATGGTGGCGTGCTAACGATACATGTATCTAAGCCTTAGAAAATATTTTTTATTATCCTTAATTCGAGTTGTTTACACTTTTTTCGTTTGCTTCCTTCGCATTTTATCTTTCTTGCTTTATTTTCTTAAACATATTTTTTTCTTCAACTTCCTTTACGAAATATTTATTATGAATGTTACTCATGAGCGTATTTAGTTAATTTTATTTTACACTGGAGTAGTTAAAAATTATGAAGCTATAAAGAGTTTTAAAGAAGCAAACAGAAGGACTCGGAAAAATTTATTTTATACAAATTTCCGTTTCTTAATCTCTGAGGAGTTTAAAATTACTGTATAAATGTAAAAGTTGAAGAAATAAAAAAAGAAATTTAGTTTGTGAATAATTCGCAGAAGTTGAATACTTTAAAGTAAATAAGTTCTGCGTAGTTTGTATAGAAAAATAAATATTTGTGGCAATTTAATATTTTAAATTACGTTATTTTTCAAGCACTTTATTTTATATATTTTATATATATTGTGTAGCACCGGCGAAGTAAAATAAGAATAATAAAAAAAAAAATGGCTACTAAACTGAAGCTTCAGCACTGCCACGAGTATAAACAAACAAAGAACGTGCGAAAGCAGAGCTGTAATATAATTAATTAAGCTTCACCTCCTGTCGTTTTTCTTACTATCCCTTTCCTATAGTTCCTGCACAATGCGTCGCATGTGTAGGAGTCATCTCCTGAGTGCTAGTCCCAGATAAAAAAATAAATAAATAAATGCGATTAATTGATAGTTGGTTTCTTAATCATTTATCTTTAAAGATATAATTTTGTAAAATTTACATGTAAAGTTTACCCGTAGATTCTCAAGCTTTAGAAGAACTTTCAAATTTTTAGTTATATTTTAGATAAAATTTTAGAATATCAGTTGTGTTTATGTATGTCTGATGCAATATTCGCGAATACCAATATTCAGATTTCATAAGCAGAGATGATACAATAAAATAATTTTGAAAGAAAATTCGAAAAAAAAATTTGTGGTAAATGACTTTCAGCATGTGAAAAGGCTGCAAAAAAGCAAATCTTCAAAAGACATTGGTAATTTTAATAATAAAAAGGTCCATGGGCATTTCATTAGTTTTGCAGCTGAAGAGTCTTTGGCATGTTTTTAATGACTTACTTATTATTTTTTAGCACTATTTTATTTGAAATATGAATATAGGTTAGGTTAGGTGGCAGACTTTCCCCGAATCAGAACGCCGCACTTAGCGAGAACTTAGGCCCATTGTGATACAACAAGAAACATACAGGGTCTAGGCGGTAATCGAACCCGCACCTTCAGATGGATAAGTCTAAAGACTACGGAGGCATCAAATATAAGTTGAAGTATATTTTAAATAAAAACGTCTGTAATAATTTATTGTATGCTGATTAAAAACACTCGTATGTACTACCCTGGCAAACTGTGAAGAGTTATTTAAAAGTGAAATCTGACAGCATTTTCTTTGTATGTCGCAAAGAAAATTCTTCGTGGAAATAGTGCAAGACCAGAAATAAAAAAGTGTATAAATATAGGCCAAACGGTTGTTGCAGCCTTTCTATAAAAGGGTCGTTGGTGGAATATTGTCAAGATAATGCCTTTTCTGCCGGTACACTACTACCTGTGATAACATCAGGTGACGTCTCCTGTATGATATGGAATGTCCGAAGGAGAGTGAAACCATAGACTACTTTTTATGTAGCTGTATCGCGGTCACTACAACGACATTGTAAATTTTCAAACATGTTCTATTGTATCCGAGTTAAGTCTTCTTTACACTATTAAAAATAATCATTCTAATACAAAAATTCATAGGAGTTTTACTTTCCATTTTTGTATTGCAAGAGAATTTTACATAAGGAAAAGTATGTATATGAATTTCAGTTTTTATTTGTATTTTGTTTTCTTAATTTGGCCAACAAAGTAATCGGCTTACTTTTGTTTTTGTTATATTTATTTTCATTAGAACTTGTCCATTTTTTTTTAATTTTAACTTTGCATAATTGCACAAACTTTATGATTGCAACTACAGCATTTAAAATAGCTACATGTAAGTGTACTTTATATTGGAGTATTAGGTGGTTTCTAAAATAAATTAGTTTAAAAGTGGGCAATAATGATTTTCATGTCGTTGTTTTAATCAGGGCATCGATTCGATTCGAATCGAAATTCTAATAAAATGTTTCGAAATTCCGTTCTATGTTTGGACCCAGGTGTTGTTGTTAATTTTTTTTTTAACGAAACGAAATTACAAGTAACAAATTATAGGAATAAATGAAAAAATTAAGAAATTTAATAACAGAATGGACAAGTACAATAATTTCTGAAGCGGCAAACTTCATCTACAAATTTGAGAATAAATATTTTTGTTTTATTGGACGAATGCTTAGGAAATGTGCCCTACGTATGCAATGCAGATAGCGGATGTACTTGCAAAGAGATATTGTAAAGTAGAGATAGATGGTGCAGTAATAAGAAGGACAGATAGAGCTGAATTCTTATACAACTCTGTAGTTGCGTAATTTAGAGAATTTGTAAAGCAGAGTTGCTCCGTGTCATGTGTTATGTGGACACATTAATTTTTAAGCCTTTTTAGGTCTTTATTAAGGCAGAAGAAATGGACAAATTTTTATTGTGATGGTTCAGGTTCATATTTATATATTGGGGTTTGTCGCAATATAGTCATAAAGTCATATGTTTTAAAATATATGACTGTTATGAACAACGCATCATAATTCGCATCAGTAAATAAGAACTTTCATGTCTTGTAATAGTTTCATTTTTAATTAAAATTTTACAATTGTTGAAACCAATATAATCGAATAATAACAGCTATTGCCAGGGATATGGTCTGAGTAATTTTTTGGACGGCGGCAAGTGGATAAACGTTAAGTGTCTGCCAGACAGATAAGTTACACAAACGAATATTTTTTACTTGTATTTCTATTATTGTGGTTTTTTCTTTCTTTCTTCTTATAAAAATAATTTCATATAAATTGATAGAAATGTGAAACATTTTTAAACCATTTTTTTTATTCTTATATCATTTATAAGTAGCGACAGCTTGTTAATATTATCGACGGCTCGACTGAAGAGTTTCAGTGAACGACTCAGATTTCTAATGTTTTTTTTTTATGAAGAGTTTTATTATTTTATGACTTTTTTGTTGGAAGCACAAGAACAATTTGTTTAAAATATATTAAAATATTAAGACATTATGACAATATGACTTAATAACAGACATTGTGAATACCCCAATTATATATTTTTACTTTTATACGCGAATTTCTCAGTTTATGCCTACTTGAAAGATTGCTACAGAGCTCTATTCCACTACAGACTTTTATATACTGTTAACAACCAGTTTTAAAATTTTAGTTCTTTTAAATGATTTCCTGATGGCGGAGTAGTTAGCGTGTTCACTCTGCAGCCAGAAGGAGCCGCGTTCGATTTCCAACCTTGTCAAGTCAAAGAAATTGTCTTCGTCGATATTTCAGCAATAAAACGTCGGCGAAGTAAAATAATTAATAAAATAGCTTCCATTTGTTTAAACATGAATAATACATCAAAATCAATATCAGAAACGCATCAACTTTGCTTTATAGTTAAAACGCAACTGCAGAGTTGTGCTATAATTAAGCTCTATCTTCATATTCTCCCTCCCTCTATCCCTATCCCAACCTAGTTCCACACGATAATTATAATAAAAAATTTTAAAAGACAACTTCCTTATTTATTTATTTGACCAGTCCCTGTTATAAAATATGAATGTATGTTTCTCTAGACAAATTCTCTAACACTTTATATAAATATTTTTCGTTTCGTAAAGAGAGCACACATGTATAAACAGATTAAAGTTATTATTTACATTTCATTAATTACAAAATGTAAACTTTGTTTTTCAACTGTAGAAAAAATGATTTTGTTAAATAAGTTTCCAAACTTATTGTGATAGTTTAAATGAAAAGATAGAATGTTTATAACAACGTATCTTAATATAAATCTTTTATATCTAACAACACATTTGGTCTTTAATATATATGTACGTATGTATGTACATTAGAGCGTACCACCTTATAGGCCAAAAAAAGTGCGTTGTTTTTTTGAACCTCGTAAGGTATTTTTGAACGGCATTTTCGAAAATTTCCACACAGTGGACAAAACACGAAGAACGCTGAAGATGAAGGTGTGTAGCAGCCTTCGGAAATAGCATGAACTCGCTCGAATGACAGCGTTTTTTATCACTTCACTAAGAACACAAATATTCTTTGCTGGGTATAAAAAAAAATGGAGTTGTATTATTGCATCCCTTGTGTTTTTAATACAGTAAAATCGCGATAATTCTAAATTCAAGCTAGAGAAATGCAAATAATCAAGAGTTGAAATTAATAAGAGTTTGCTTGGAAGCAAATGCAATGGTAAAATTATTACGAAACTAAACCAAACTATTAATTTGACCAGTTCAGATTATAAAGACGTAGGGAATACTTCAAATTCGCGAGAGCTTCAAATTATCGAGAGACGACTGTATGCATTTGTATTTTTTATTTTTTAATTTTTTTTCTCTTTAGAGCAGTTATAATAGAAATTATACACAAAGTGCCTTTTATTCCACTTGCAAATTTTTATTTTCCACTTTTCCTTCTTTTTTGCCAGTTAAAGTTTTCTTAATCTTTTTTCGGTTTTGTGCATTTTATCGGAAAACACATTAGGTTGGGGTTAAAAAGAAAAAAAAAATAAATTTATACACACTCGTATACACAATATTCAACCATTCATTCAATAACGTTGTGTTGTACGAGTTTTCGCATATAATTCGCTTAGTGCCAAACCAGTACGTATCATAAAATTTTACAACATAATGTTATTTTGTATTATTTTATATACTCATATTGTCGTAAGATGGTAAGTGTTTTAAATAAATGGATTGGTTATAGGTACGGTTATGTGGAATACGAATACAAATACAAGAAAAAAGTTTCCTTTTGAATTTTTTCTGCAACTTTTTGCGTGTTTCGGAGGGTTTTATTTAAAAGCCACATACTTAAGCTTAACAAAATAGCGCTTATTTTTTTCTTATTCCTTCCTCTAACAATTGTATATGGGGGAGGAAAGTTAGAATAGTTATTTGCAACTGAAAGAAGCACTTAACTAGTGTCTGCTTTTGGGATATTTTCTTTTGAAATGGCTGAAAAAAATTAGAAAGAAAAACTTTAGAAAGTTTTCAAATATTATTGCAAATTAGGGTAAAACAGTTATAAAATTGTAACTGTCTTGTAATGTTCAAATACTTATTTTATTTTTATAGTGTTCAAAAAAATATTTCTATGGATTTTCTCCAACAGATTTTTACATTTCGAGTATTTTTGCAAAATAGTTAAAGGTTAAAGGGGTGCCATTTATTACTAGAATTGCTTTAACCAGCAAACTTTTTAAATAATACAATACTAAGGAGTAGAATACAGCAAACACTCGATTACTAATTTATAAAACTTTACTGCTTTAAATGAAAGAGAAATTATTTATGTAATAATAGAGATGCAATGATTAAATTGATTACGAATATTCCAGGAAAAAATTACCCATTACCATAAAAGGGCCTTGTCACATAATGATTTTTTGTCATTTTTGTTTTGTGATTGCCAAATTTAACTACTCGATTACGATATACATTATACAAAATTATAAAAATCAGAAGTATTAATGAGAACTGGTTCTTTAATTTATATTAGAATGTCTGAAAATATTTTCAAAATATATAATTTTTTACTGAATTATTTTAAACCAAAAAGAGAAGTAAAACCCAATTGCAAAAAATATTTTTAATTTTTTTTTAATTTAAGTCAACAAAATATATTATTCCTTACAGTGAATATTTTAAGAACTATTAAAAACTTTAATTTTAAATAATATTCATTCGTTAATTTTCAATACATAGTACATCCAAGGCACAAAAATAAACAATAAAAAAGAAACATTTGATTTAGTTTGTTTCTTAGTAATTATCACTTGTAATTTTGACTGCCTGTATGTTTTCGATCATTAGCTCATTTTGTTTACATATGTAAATAATGACGTTCAAATTAAGGTACTATTTAACAATATACAAAAAAAATAACATTTAACAAGGTTGTAAAATTTTTGAATTTCACTTTTTAGTTCAGAAGTTATTGCGAATCATAAGTAAAATATTTACTAGTAATTAAAAATAAAAAAATTGTAATACTAAAAATTTGTTTTATTTATACACATAAAATTAAACTATCTTGATTGCAGCTTGACCATTAAGTTTCGAATTCGAATTTGGTTCACAATACTGAAATAGTGGAAGTATTTCAAATCAAAGAAGAAAAAACTTCTTGCGTGCAAAAAATTACCATTTTACACAATAAAAAAGTAATGACTTCGCAAGAAATAGTTATTTTAGTCTCAGGCCATATTAAAATCATTAAGTTGGTAACCCTGTTGGGAAGTGATTCCACCAAAAGTTCTTAATTTTAAACTCGATTACTTTTGTTTTTAAATTTTTTGCTTAAATTGATTACGAATAGTGCAATTTCTCATAAATAAGTACAATGCGAGAAGAAAAAGGCAAATCTGAACTGGATTCTAGTTGTATGCGCTTAACTATTTTTTTTCTTATTTTCTTATTGACGTGATAGTATACCATCGGTTGACTTTCAATTTGTAATAGTCGTAATTTGGAACTGCTGGAAAGAAATACTTACATTTATTGTCTCCTGCACAGGGAAACATGATCACCTCTCTTGGTCGAAAATGACATTACACATACATAAAATGGAAACATTTAATACAGAAAGAAATAACAAGACATACATTTGTGTAGGTAAGGATGGAACGGAATAACCTGGAAATAGATATTATATACACAGCAAAAAAAAAGATATGCAAATACATGGGTTCTTTTGCAAATGAACTTGCAACGTAGCTGAAGAACGCATGATTTTAACCCAGGGGTGTCGTTGGCGAGCACGTGTTCACGTTTAACCAAACAGGTCGTTATTTAAAGAAGTGCTTAGAACCCACAAATGTTTCATGATTTGGTTCCATTTCAACCTGTGACCAGTGGCTAGTCCTTCACCAGGGAAACCTTCCGACAATAACTGACACAAAGACAAACCAATGCTCTTCAGAAAAAATGCTAAATGTTTTTATGACTGAGACTGGGGTTGAACCCGGGACTTTTTTGGTTTTGTAGTCAACGTGCAGACTACCTCAGCCATCGCCATCCTCAGTTGAATGCGTTTTTCATGAGTTCAAAAGTGATAATCTGCCATAGATGAAATGGATGACCGTAACTAATACACACACATTTTTTTCTAATACATTTGCAAAAAGTTTACATTTGCCCGAACATATGATTGTCATTGCTGATTGATATCTCCATCAGCGTTGACGAATGTATGATGCATAGTTTCATTTCTGACATTTTGTTCTTCAAAAATTAATATTTATGTGAATGCCTCAATAGTTTGTTTTAATATTTGTATATAGTTAATTATTAATGTGTCTAATATTAAAGCCTATGAATTTAAAACACATTGGCTATTTAAGTGAAAATGTGTGATGGAAGTTAAGTATATTGCGTTAATTATTTATATATATTTTTGTAATAATATTCTATTGACAACTTTTTTAATTTAATGTATTTTGGTGCTTCTGCAACACCTTCTTGGCCAAAAAGAAGTAACCATTCGCGTCAAAAAAATCGAGCTATACCAGTCGACGTTGATCCAAGGGCAGGCTACTATTGAACTATAACAGACGCAGTGTAAGTATCTGACTATTTCAGTTCACACATAATAGCCCACTCCAAGGTTTTTCTGGATATTACAATTTTATAATATATAACATTTCTTTTTTATATACATATGTAAATATATAAAGATATTGAAATAAAATCAATAAAAAATCAAAATAAATTGTGTTTCATTTCAACTGGGATACCGTCTCCAGTGATCGATATATCCAACAACACTGACTGGTCAGCAGTGACCAATATACCCATCAACGCTGTCTAGTCAAGAAAATCTTACTGAGCAATTTGGATATACGTCCTATGGACGACAAAATTCATTATTTAGAGAAGAATGCATAATCACATGTGCACAGAAGTTTCGGTAATTTTTCTTACGTTGCCCTTAATATAATCATAAAAACTTTGGTCTACGCGATGACGGTCATATGATCGGTCAAATGATAGTCACTGTTCTTGTAGGGTTGTTAACTTTTAAGATGAATGAATGAAATAAATTCAGATAAAGAAATGCTTAAGAAGTGAAGAAAATACCAATTCATAGTGAACGCATTAATTTTTTTGCTGGGTATTTGACAAAATTTAACTAACTGAATACAGTTACTACGTCTAACAAGTTACCATTTATTTTGTTTAATTTTTTTTATTAATAGTTTGCTCTACAATTAAATAAATATTTCCCTAAAATAATTGCTACGCCTGTCTGGTTAAATATTTGCCCAGTCTGCTAGTATAGAATTGGTAATTCCTTCTATTCCATAAAAATTATCACATGTATAGAAAAACTTATCTACTGAAAAGCTATTTAGAAACTTCATACAAAATTATAAATATTAATTACTTCCTTAACCAATCGCTAGTTTAGTTAACTGCACTTTAAGCAGTTTAGGAATAAACCAAAAATGTTTGTGCTATTTTTTTCAATTCTGCACCAAAAAAAAAAATCCCACCGGTTTTGCTATTTTAATGGTTTCTTTTGAATAACGAAAAACTTTTGTAATAAATTCAAAATCAATATACTTAAAATTTATAACCTCATTAATAGTTCAGTACTGAAGAGTAGCGAAAATAAACATACACGATTGCAGAAGTCCCATTGTATGCATGTGTTTGCACATACACTTTCAAAATAACGAAATATTTATAAAGTTCATTCTACATACGAGTTGTTCAATTCTTTAAAACATATTCAAAGATATTAACAAAGTACGTATGTGTGTATGCTTTCGAAGCAAATATATGTACTCGTAAGTCTTCTTTGCACAAGTATGTAGACATCATTCAAAAACTTTAAACTGCACAAACTTACTTTTTCTATAAACATATTTTTTCCTCTTTATTATATTTTAATTTTAATCTGTATAGGTTTTACGTAAGTGTATACTTGAGAGAGCGGTAGTGTGGGAGAGCGTGTGTGGGTGTGTGTATGGAAGCTTTACACTTCATTCATTCATGCATAATAACCACAACAAATGTTTAGCTCTGTTTCGACACACCAGCCATACACCCCCGCAACATTCACACTTACTTTAGGAACAAACATTGAGCACACATACACAGGCACATACACACGCACGCACACATGCATATGTTTCATTTATAGCGCAATACTAAGTAAGTTTGAGTGGCAGTCGATTTTGTACAAAATACTGGAAAAAGGGGAAAAATTTACCTATCATTTTCGTACATAACTTATGGTTATTAAATCAAAGTTTGCAACTTTAAACTTTTCCCTCATCTACAAACATCGATATGCACACACTGCAGGCAGAATTAAAAGTGGTTATACACATACACACTCACGCGCATATCTATTCACTTAAAATCACACATAAAATATACTTGCTAACACTATTGCATATTCTTACTAGTGGTCTTGCCACAGAGATTTAAAAGAGTTTCATAAAAATGTATGCGTTGTGATTTTGTAAAATACTTTCTTTTTTAATTCTTAAAGATTTTCCTATAAATGGTTTGGTTTATGTATGTTTAGAAAGAATATTGAAAGTTATTAAAATTTAACATTCTGTTTTTTTTTAAATCTAAATTTTTAAAAATAATTTTTTTTCAGATCGACAATGTCTTCTTCAAACATTATTATAGCGAAAGACGTGTGTGTATATGCTTGTTTCATGATTTGATATTACAAAAATTAATTCGAAAATACAAACGGTCGTATTCATAAAAACTTCTTGAAGTTATAGAAGGTATAGTGATTGAATTTTCTATGGAAATTTCTTCAATTTTACATCCTTCTTATAAAATTGGTCATATTATTTGATGACGATATTTGATGGCTGAAGTAGTAAATAAAGTAAGTAAAGTAGTAAATAAGTAAATGAAGTAAATAAAAGAATACACGTATTTAAAATGGAACAATTCGTTGTTTTATTTTGCAATCACGAATTCAAGTAAAATTCACGTTTTAAATAAGTAAAATGTAAAAATATAAAAACAAAATTTTCGTAGATCAGTTTTTTTATTTTTTAGCTTTTGTATTGTCAAAAACAAATAACCAGACAACAAATAATAAGTATTTTAATCGCACGATATTCAGAATTAAATGTTTTTGAAAGTTTTCTTGGCTTTGTTCTGAAATTAAAACTTCATATTTTAACTTTAATTAATGCATTTCTTTTTTTTTATTTAATTAATTAAAGAAGAAAGATCGATAGTATTACAAATATATTCTAATTCTGTGGAACGTTTTACAAACTACATCCAAATAGTTTTTAATAACTTTCTGAGAAGTCGAAAATATACAGTTTTTCACTGGGAACATTATAGCATACCTTTTCTTAATACTTTTTTTAACCTTTTTTATTATTTTAACAATCTATTTTTTTAAGCTTTAAGGTTTTTTCTCTTTTTATTTATTATTTTTATATTTATTTTCGATATTTCGTTAACCTTCGGTTAACATCTTCAGGAAGAAATTATAGCATACCTTGTGAATTTTTAAATTGCTTATTGAATAAGTTTATTCAAGCTAATAATTTTGTTTTTTGTTAAAAGCTCGAATAATTAAAAATAAATAAACATTCAAAACACCTGTTGTAATGAAAAAACTTTCATTCTCTTACAGTGGGACATTTGTTGACAACTGCATAGAACTGCCCGAACGAAAACGAAAATAGTTTTAAATAAATGATTCGTTACTCCCATTTCTTGTTTTATTTTATGCAACATATTCATAGGTACGAACTAATCTGCTAATTTTCTTTTCGTAGGATATTTAACAGAATTAAACCTAAACCGCAATTGGAGTGTTTACTTATTTCTGGTGTTAAATTTGAATTTCGCTCTTAAGTGTGTTCGGAGACTTATTATGTCACAGAAAATTTTCGGAAGTGAAAATTTTCACATTTTTGAAAACGTGACGTTTTTGTTTTGCTGCTTCAGCTTTCATTATTGAACATAAATACGAAAAAAATCAAAACATTGTTTTTTTGTGAATAAATATAGTATCTCTATTAATAAGTTCTTATGTTTACCGCTTGAAATATACAATACATACATTTGTATGTAAATATGTATACAAATTAGAGTCAATACAAACATTTTTCTTTTATTAAACAAAATTTACTAACATTTTCTGTGTCAAATTGATTTACTTGTTCAAAATATAAATGGCAGGTAGTAAAAATATTGCAATTTAAATAAAAAACTAATCGTTGCTTTTCCTAGTCCTGCATTCTTTTCTAATTTCTTTTATGCTACTTGGGATGCGAAGCTGCATATCTGGCAATTTACTTTAAAAAGGATATGCTAACTTTACAGAAAAATATGGCAAAGCATATTTTTGTTCATTTCCACATTTTTTTTTTCTTGATTTCATAATTTTTATAAAATTCGTAAAATTTGTTAACTAAATTAATTTAACTTGTATTTTTAGTCACAACTTAAGTAAAATTGATATTCTCTATCACTTTCATTTGTAAATTTTTAAGTGGATTTAAAAAGAAAAATTTTGTCGTTTTTCGTTTCTGGAGCAGCTAAAAACGTTTGTATTTTCAATTTCGTGTGAATTTTGTTTCTGTGACACTAAAAAACTAAAAAGACCCATTCTCTAGGGTTAATGTATATAAACTCTTCTGAATAAATCTGGTGAACATGTGTATACAGAAAAGGAAAGTATCATGCGATTTACTATACTACTCGTAACATTAAACTTTAAGACAGTTCGACACTCAAACTTTTAAAACGCCGATACACTTATATAGCCTCTTCACTATAATATTTTGCAGAACTTTGTTGTCAAATAAACTTCATTTTGTTGTACAGGGTAATTATTGAATAAAATCAATTTATTGTAAAATGAAAGAATTGATTCATTTAAATTAAAATTGTTCGGCAATATATGTATGTATTTGAACATCTTTATTTTCTATACATAACTGCTTATGTTGAGCTAAAAATATAAAATAAAAAGAAAACTAACTGAAAACCTTTATGATGCCAAACAAATACCGGGATTTGTTCAGTGAATTTGATATTGGTGCGGCTAAAAATTAAAGTTCAATTGAGCGCACGTTTTATAGCTAAAGTCAACTTTATTCCCATATAAAAAAAAAAAAAACTCAATTCAATTTGTTGATAAAGTCAGCCATACAAGTGTATGCATGTGGTCGTTCGGTAATGTTTCACATGTGAAGGAAATAATAAAAGCAAATTTAAAGCAACTTTTTTACTCGTTTAGAGTGCTTTAAAATTTGCAAAATGATGATTGTGAATATTCAAAATGAAGTTGTTGAAACTCAAGAAAAATTTACAAATAGTAGCGCTGTTCAGGTTTTTAACGTAATAATTGTCTGGCACAAGTGAAAATGCGAAATATCGTTGCATTTATTTTGTAATCAAGCAATCAACTACACAAACCTGCACGTACAGATAAATTATAAAGACAAGGAAAAGGAGGGAAACGTATAAAGAAATATTTTTTTAAACATTCCCACTTCACATAGTTATCAAGATATAATAATATAGGAAAATGAATAGAAAATCATAGCATGTTTTCTCTTGGAATGCTGTCTCCTGTCTAATTTTTCCTAACTAAACTTTATGAATTTTAGCCTGATTTTAATTTAATAATAAACCAGAAAAATTAACTAATAACCTGAACAAATATTTATAATTATAATTTGCTTTTGCAATAAACTACTTTAAATGATGGAAGAGCAAATTAAATCTAGGAAGAGGGAATTCTGAATAATTTTTTTTTTTTATAAAGAGGAGTAGGTTAGGTTATATTAGTTGAAGGACCCTCCCCGAAGGAGAACTCCCCACTTAGGCGAGAGCTTATGCCCATTGTGATATCACAAGTAGAAACACTCAGTTTCTTGGCGGGAATCGAACCCGCACATTCAGATTGATAAGACTAATGCTAATGCACTAGGATACTGAAGCACGCCAGTAAAGAGAAGTAAAATCTTCTACAGGAAACGCACATTGATAGTTATGACAGGTGGTGAAGGGATACGTAGAGAAAAACTTCATTCTTTTTAAAACTCTACATTTTGCTCGTTTTATTTTTAGAATTTATATAAATTTTATATCATTGCTGGAGCGCCTATGATGTCAAGATAACGCATGTTTTATAAAAATTTTTAAAATAATATTATTTTATACCTTTCATTTTTGCATGACTTCATATCAGTTAATTAATATAAATTATTCGAACTGTTTAATTTTATATATTTAGTTTTATTTAAAAAATTATTTAAGCTTTAGGTCTATTATATTATTTTTTATTTTTCTTTTATAAATTTATCGGTATTTCGCTGCAAATTTGTTTAGCTTTTTCAGGAAGTAAATATAATTATTAAAATTAAAGGAAACTATAATAGACCTAAAGCTTTTAAAATAAAACTAATTATAAAAAAATTAATATCAATATTAGAAAGAGAAAATTTTGTACGCCATCTTGGATTTATAGCAACAACATTATTAACTTGGTATTCTTATCAGAGAATCGTCATGGAAATAAGAGCCACACGAATAAGAGCTGGTATTTACAACTTTTTTTTTAATATTTTTATTTGTGAACTTTTTACCTTTGCCTCATTATTAATAACAAAAAACCGTATATCTTTGAAACGTCCTTCTTATAAGATTTATAGTTTTTACTTTTCATATTCTCAGTAAATCATTTCAATTGATTCTTAATCATAGGAAATACAAAAAATAGTTAGCCAGTCGGACGGCTGTCTTTCTGAATGTCATGGAGTTGCATTGGATGCAGATTAACATCGTCATATACTGCCATCCGAAAGAAACGTGCAGAGAAATTTCAACTTAAGTGGTTTGGTTGAGGACGATGTCAACTGAGATTTATTGTCTTAAAAAACAAACAAATTTTTTGTTTTTGGTTTTTTTTTACTTGTTGTCTTGGACTAGTGCTCAGGGGATATCCCCTACATAAGCACTGCATTGCAATAGAAGAATAGATATAGAGAGGGATAGTGTAGAGATTAGACGGATGGCGAAAGTAGTATGAACATAGTGCTTAATTCTGCCGTTACGTATTAATTATAAGGCAAAGTTGCGGCGTCTCTGATCTTAATTTTGACGCATTATTTTTAAGCCAAGAAAATCCATTTATTTATTATTTCATTTCGCTGACGTTTTATTGCTGAAATACCGACGAAGGAGGGTGCAGTAGCTCACAAAGATTAGAAAAAAATTTTTTTTGATTTGACAGGGCTGGGAATCCTCGTCTTTCTGATTGCAGAGCCAACACGCTAACTAGTCGTCATCAGCACCCCCCAGCAAATTAGTTGCTACAGGCTTGGATGTAGGCTAAGGATTTGACTTGCTAAAGTACGAATTAAAAAAAATTTAAAAATAAATAAAAGCATATGAACGCGGAAGACAACAAAAAAGTAGTTGATTTAAGGAAAAAAAACATTTAACAGTAATTTTAAGTAGACAGAAAATAAAAATTTAAGTTTTAAGCAGACAGCGAATGAAATTGAATACATTTATCTCTCTGTAAGTTTAGTGGTATAGAATCAAAAATAATTTAGCCTACAATTTAAATAACTGTTGTTTTTTTTCTTAATGTCCAATTCGTTATATGGAAATAAATGCGAAAATTTATAACAAAACTATTTTCTACTCTTTTGTTTTTATTATTCGGTGTATATAATTCGTTGTTTCTGCAAAAATAGAAGGTGAAATTTTAGTGATAATGAAGCGGCATTACATGCTACGAGTAGAATTAATAATTTTTTAAAAATATTTAATGGCAACGCTTTAGTGTATTTTAGATACATAGAAAATGCTTGTAGGGTTACACATCCACATGATAGTCTTTCGTTCCTTCATTTATTGCTTTCAACAACGTCAAATGCCATTCATAACAGAAATTACTTCATCCACCGTTCAACACAAATTATATTGTCTATTCGCCCACATATCGTAAGAATAGATGTTTGTATGTATGCAGATGTAGATGTGCATATATTGGTGTTGTGCTGAATATGTTTGTAAATTTTAAGAATTTTCACAAAGACATCAACTACAAAATAGACTAACAAGATGACATACATACATCTGAAGTGAGTATGTGCGATAAATAATGATGATGCCATAATCCAAATAAACAAACCCATAACTATGAATAGGTTCAAGCAAATTATGACATCGAAAAGTATTATTTTTCTTAAATGTAAAACAAAATAAGAATTTCAAGTAAAAATATGTGTTAAGAACTTGTTGTGCATCCACACTGATCATGGCGTTTATCTACAAAACCTAAGGAAATATTAAATTGGATAAAATTTTAAAAACTTGTCAAAATAATATTTGAAAAACAAATTCAAATTATAAATACTATATTATTAACAATAAAATTGTGCAACTACCCAGTACCAAAAAATCCTCGTTATTCATTTAAAAGCACATACGAGTATGTTTTGCGAATATATTTTCTTTCCATAATTTGTACGAACAGCATTTACATACATATGAATAAAATACATACATACATATACTATTTTACATATTAATACGTACCTATGTATATTGTCAGTTCATTGTACTATATTTACTGTGCATTATGTTACAGTGGGGCACGACACTAAATACATGGATATTGGAATAAGCAACAGCAGTTTTTCCCTAAAGAAAAAAAATTAAAAAAATTATATCAAACTAAATTGTTGTATGTATTTTAATTGTTAAGTGCATACATATGTATGCAGTGTCTTAAGGTGTGAATGCAATTTTGAATCATAATTCATCTCTTCTCATTTTTTCATGCAACGTACTTGGATATTTATTTTGTATTTTTACTTGTATTCACAATTATTAATTAAATTTTGGAAAGAAAATTAAGGTTTATACAGCAAATAATAAAAATTAGTGCAGATAATAGCCCAGCAAAAAAAAGAGAGTGCATTCAGTATGAATTGGTATTTTCATGATTTCATCAGCACTCTAACGTTAACAAGATTATAACTTTTGACCCTGGTATTTCCTACAAACAAGCAATGAAGCTATTCAGATTGCTTTTGGATTGTTAAAAGAAGAATTTTAAATCTTGCGATTAATAATATTCCCAATTGAATAGTATTTTTCTTTTTTAATTTTAACTGCTAGAAAAGATATTATTTTGTTCATGTTCTTAAGAACAAAAAACCATTTATGCAATTAGTTAAATCTCAATTTTAATTAGACAGATGATCGATAACGTGCAGGGAGTCAAAATTACAGGTGGTAGTTACTAAAAAACACTCTAAATTAAAGACACAATTGTAAATCACACTGTCGAACACTAGAACGGTACAACATGCTGTTTTCGAAGGATGCCACATCTTCATCTTCAGAGTTCTTCGTGTTTTGTACACCGTGTGTGGTTATCAGTCGATTTAAATTATTAGCTTTTTATATATTTATTAGGTTTTATTGAGAGAATGCGAGAAATTATTCAATCTTAATTTTTACTCTTTGATGTGCCTTTACAGGCTTTATTACATTCCTCAACATAATTATACTTTAAAGGAATTTTGTAAACTGTCTTAAATTGATCAATTTTCACCTTTATTTTATCCTTAATTTTACTAATATTAATTAATCTGCTAATCTTTCCGAAATAAGAGTTACATAAGTTTAAGATTTATAAAATTTGGGTCCAGATAAAATATTTAAATTGTTATCATTTCGCCGTCTTTATTTGTTTATTAAATTATTTATAAGGCTTATTGAAAAATTATTATTCTCTAATATATTTCTAATTTTATTCTTATTATTTGCAAGAAATTCCTTAGCACATATATTCAATACTCTTTTTTATAAAATAATAATATGTTTTGGATGTTTTGCAAAGTAATTAATTATTTTTCCTGAAGATAAAGATTTCTGATACCCATCTGATAAACAATTATTTCAATTTTTAAGTGTAAAAATACACCTTATGCTTAAATGAAATTTATTAATAAAGATGATGGTGCTGATGGCGAGTAGTCAGCGTGTTGGCTCTGCAACCAGAAAGACCCAGGTTTTTTTTTTCTGAGTTTTCGGTGCTACAGCACCCTCCTTCGTCGGTATTTGAGCAATAAAACGTCGGCGAAGTAAAATAATAAATAAAATGGCTCCATTAGCTTAAAAATAATGCGTTAAAAAACATCAGAGACGCCGCAACTTTGCTTTATAATTTACACGCAACTGCAGAGTTGTGCAAGAATTAAGCTCTATCCTTCCTACCACTTTCACCACCTGTCTATTTCTTCAATATCCTTCTCTCTAGGTCCAGTGCAATGCATTGCATATGTATGGGATAGCCCCTGAGCACTGGTCCAAGATAAAAAAAAAAAAAGATAATAATAAATAAGGTCGAATAAAATATATAAAGAAATTTTAATTTTACTTATTATTTTACTTCGTCGACGCTGTTGGCATAGACACTACCAGAGGATTGGATCCGCGATCCTTTGTTTGTCACTAACTTTATCGTTATGTTCATGTAAACTATTCAGCTCCATTTCATTTGTCTCCATCGTATAACTTCTTAAAAGCTGTAAAATTTTATAAACTTTTTCTTCGGTATGTAAATCACTTTTTCGTCCCCACTGTGTTTTGTTTAAAGATGATGTTGAAAGGACATCATGCTCAAACATATGTATACACTTATCATGAAATTATTCCCAAGGAGTTGAATGGTGTATATGTATGTATGTGCATATGGAAGAGCGTGAAAAAAGTAACAACACATAAATGTTTTATGGTGCATTTATGCGTGGGGTACAAGTGTTGGCGGTGTTTTAATGTGGACTTTAAAGTCTAAAGAAAATCGTATGGAAAAAGCAACCCTTTTCCATCCACACGCATGATTTGTATGTTTTTGTTTCTATTACAGTGTTCTTAATAATAAAACATAGAATCCCTTCATTTTCAAAACATTTTGTCTTTGTATTTCTTGGAAGTATATTGTACTAAATGTGAGAGAAGGTGCTAGAGAAATTACTGCAATTTTATCCTCTTCATCTTCATGGTTTTTACTTTGTGCTGATTTCTTTAAGTTCAATATTTAATATTCAAAATGAGTTGGAAGAAGAGTACTACAGTGTTGATATTTTTATATTCATATTTATGTATCTTATTATTAAAGACTAAATCGGATTATTTAAAAGACGTGTCTATTTGATTACAATATTATCGTAGAATCGCGTGAAATTTCCTAATGGTTCTTCTCACTATTGGTGTGAATTTATTTGATTAAGAATTTTTTACATTTAATTGAAGTTCTGACATACTGTCTTTGACATGAATACTTTAACTGATATTTTAAGCTTTTAAGTACATTGTAAGCTTGTGTAAATTTTAATTTATGACAATGAATAATAAATATAAACACAGACATCTCTACATAATAATAACTGAAGATTGTGTATATAATTTTGAAGCAAATTGAAATTAATTGTGTGGAAATTAAAATTGAAAATTGTAAGGGAATGTTAATACCTATAAGATTGTAAATATATTACGTGGGGCAGATATGTTTGAATTGTTAAAAAATTAATAATTTTGAATAGTCTTTAGTATCACAATCTCTTTAATTTTTTTTTAAAAGAAAGAAAGAAATATTATTTACCGATTAGAGGTGCCATAACCATAAAAATATCTGTTATTTGTGTGGCTCATTTATGTCAAAGGTCCAGCAACTGATACAGATTGAAAGTATGAATCTTCAATGTACTGTACTATTATTTTATATGAAAATAATAAATGGTATTGATTTCGAGTTGGAATGAAAATAGTTAAAAAAAAACATTTAAAAATTGTTCAGAAGGAGGATGGAAAACAATTTCCTTTAAAAATTTTTTTCAAATAAAAAAATTAAATTATGTAAATATTCTTTCATTTATTCAACGTTAGGCAAAAATAATTATGATTATTTATTTATGTTTGCTATATGGTTTAGCTGGTGTATATGCACATTTCATTTCGTGCTAATACCAAAATCTTCAGTAGGCGTTAAATTTTGAAAAGCTTTAGAAAATTTAAATAGATCTAAATCGAATAATAAATTATTTGTTGTATTAAGAAAATTTTTTAAGAAGCTATTTTGTTTGTTTTGTTTGTATATTTCGTAATTCTCGAAGATTTTTTGGTGCTTCTTGTATATACATGTGCAATTTTTTTAGCTTTTTCCAAGAACTTGTTTAAAAGTCTACGGACGATTTTGATATTAGCAGCAAATAAAATGTTCATATATACCAGCTAAACCATATAACCAACATAGATCAATAATCGTAAGAAATTATTAAATGATTTTAAAGATAAAAATATATATAAAATTTGCATAGAATTTATATAATTATCTTCGGAGTAAAAGCAAAAGTGAAATAAATAATTTTGATTTATTAATTCTCTTTATTATTATAGCAGAATATATACCCGAACACATATTTGTGCGGCCCACCCGTTTTGTCAATCAAATTTGACAACTACATCCATAAAACCAAACTTAATGCTCGTGAGGCCGGGGTGTAACGACAATAAAAATATTTTCAATTTTAACGTATACGCAATATTCATATACGGTATCCGCACTTTCTCAATTAAAATATTGCGGATTCAATCATTATACTAATATTTTATTATTATAATTTTTTTAACTTCCCCTTAAAGGAACGCAGCAAAAAATTACAGGAAAAATAAATATTTAATGGATGGATTCTATTGCAATCGAACGGGTTCAACTTAGCTGAAGAA
Organism: Dexiosoma caninum; assembly: GCA_963924685.1. NCBI lineage: Eukaryota > Metazoa > Arthropoda > Insecta > Diptera > Tachinidae > Dexiosoma > Dexiosoma caninum. Next base: position 94,244,200 of record OZ004725.1, read on the forward strand.
CGCATGATTTTAACACAGTGTGTTTTTGGCGGGCTTATGTTCACATTTAACAAAACAACATTTAAATGAGTGCTTGGAATCAATGCATGTTCCATGATTTGGTCACGTTTTGGCATGGGTTAATGAATTCCTGTGATACAATTAAAATTTTATTTAAATTATAATTGCAACTGTGCAGTTGTTCATATGAATTAATGAGTTTTCCATGAGTTCAAAACTAATAATCTTTTAAACATTTAAGATGAAATTTAAAATGAATTCGGATAAAAGTGCTTAAGAAGTCATCCAAATACCAATTCATAGTGAACGTATTCAGTTTTTTTTTGCTGGCAAGGTACTGATTTCACCAAAATGTTCGAAAATCTAGTTTTCATTATATTTCGACGTTTTGAAGTCCCCGGAGTCTATTCTAACTATTTGCGCGATGTTGTCAGTATGTATGTATGTGTAACTAGATTTCGAGAACTTTCGAGAAAGTACTCTTTCATATTAATTTTAAACTACTAAGCCGATCAAGTTAAAAATCTAATCAGCTCTTAATCTCAGAAGGAAGCGTCTATTACTGCTAATTCAACTAAATTCGTGTGATTCGTTCGAGAGATATCGTTGAAGAAAAATTTTTAAAAATTTCTTTTTTTCTTCGCAAAATCGCCAACTTGACAAAAATTTGTTGGATATATTTGACAGTGTTTAATACGATATACCTATAATATACATACATATATTTTTTTTAACTTTAATTGATAGTAGTACAGTGCCAAAATTGCAATGCCCTATGTGGACTAGAAGGCAGTTATTAACACCGTCAAAGTTTTAAAAAAATTTTACTTTCTTTCTTACTTTTTAAAAATTTATTTCTGGGTTTTTCTTTTTTTTCCAGATGCTGTTTTTATGAAAGATTTACAAAGAAAAAAGTGAACCAGGAAAATGGGGAAAATTACCAACAAAAAGTGGGAAACTACAAAGGAAGTAGTTGTTGAAAACTTGAATCTGGGTAGTTCAAAGGATTTAGCCATGTTCATTAACCCCACTCAACAGCTTCCTACAATATGTTTGTACTATTCATCGATTTTGTACTATAATATAAACTAATTTACTCAACCAGTGGTACTCAATTTAGAACAACACCAAAACTGCCGGTTTTTAAATTTATGTTACATTGCTTATCCCAATTCGGCTGCATGTTTTATTGCTATGGATCCCTCATTGAATTTTTTGATGTAGGAATTATGAGTGCACGTATACATTTTTTTTGGAACAGTATTCAGTGTATATTCCTTAGAAGAAAAGAGAAAAGACAGACGCTGAAGTGATTTCCAAAAGGACATTTTGTTCAGCCCTCATACGTTCGCGGTATTGATTGACGTTGATTTTTCCTTTGTTACTTTGGATTGGTGTCGCATGTTTAATTTTTTCTCACTAATCACGTTACGAATTTTAGCTTGATTTGGAATAAATAAAAAATAACCAAAAATATATTAATAAACACTGGTTTATAAATTGAAAGTGTTCACTTACTAATCATTTTTCATTTTCGTTTTTAATTTAATTTTAGGGAAAAAAAATTTTAAATTTTCAAAATTCATTTAAATAAATTTTGTGTTCATTATGAAAGCGTCAAAATTTTTCGTTTGTTTTGCAACAAGCACAAAGTTGCTTAAATGTTAAGTTTACAACATACAGTTACGTCTGCAACTGACACTTTTTTTGTTAAATAAAATATTTGATTTTTATAATGAACATGTATGCCAGTGACTATGACCTCAGCAGTGGAGAAATGCGTAATAGAAAAAAGGAGAAAAAGAAGTGTTTCAAATTATTTTAATTAAATATTAATTTATTGCAACCACAGGATGTGATGAGCGACAGCTGTAAAATATGCTTTAAATTGTCAGAGAAATTGTTATATTAATTTAACTATTCATTTTGTAAATGAAATGATCTTATGAGTGAAAGAGAAATGTGGGAAGTAGCATAACTACAGTTTTGCTATTGTTTTGTAATACGTGTAATATTTTCATATTCTAGGAAAGTAGAAGACTTACTTCTTTGTACGTATTTCGTACTGCTATATATAACTCATTGCTTTTAGAAATTAATGATAAAATGGCTGTTGTGATGATGGAAGTTGTTATAAATTTAACATTCGTTTTGTATGCATTTCTAAACTTCATATTCACTCACAATAATAATTTCCATGGAAATTAACAAGAAAAACACTACAAAAAACACATAAACGGAAACAAGTATAGGAATCTATTACAGATTAGTAATGTTCTAACTAAATCTGAATAGAAATATTAGATGGTAGAAATGATGAATTTCACTGTTGATTTACATTATTAAATTATTTAGATAAGAAAAGATAAAATTGTACAAATTTGGTTCTTTCAAATTTTATACACAATTAAATTTTTGTTATGCATGCAGTGCGCAGTTTTATAGACATTATTTTTTTATTTCAAAATTAGTTTATGAAAAATTATATATATCAGGACGAAGTAACTAAAAACTAGAAGAACTGCAGACATGCAAATCGATCGCGAGATATACTGATGATTATAAAGCAAAACAAGCGCGGTAAACATCGATGTCTTATTAAATCGTAAAAATATCCTACACTGTTCTTAAGTAACACTTAAATTATTCCGTGGATTACATGTAATTTCTTTGTTTCAAAATTGAAGAATGTTTTAACTTTTTGTTTCTTGTAAGAAAGATATTTTTTTTTCTTCGAAACAGCAGAACTTTAGAAGTCTGTAACGGCGGCGTGCAATAAGTCCCAAAAAATTTTCATATAAATATTTTTAAGATTTAATTATTTTTTTTAGGAATTATTTAATTTTTTTGCCTGGTATTTATTTCATAAGCAAATTACTTCCAAATGAATTAAGTCCCAAAAAAATTTCATATTGGAGTTATTTAATTTTATTTTGCTTTTGGGTCTTATTTAATTTGCTTTGGGAGTTATTTAATTTTTTTTGGGAGTTATTTCATTTTGAATTATTTGCAATTTCTTAAAATTTTTCACTTAAATCTAGTTTATGGGAGCTTTACCAAATGGGGCGAAAATTAGATACGTCGTCGGAAACTTTTGTAAGCGAAGCCGGTCTTCATGATGCCTTAGAGGAGAAAATCCCTGAGCCCGGCGAAAGGTCGGCTATGCAAAAAAAAGCTTTTGTTAGCAAAGCTGGTATTTGTTATATTGTTATACTTTTAGTTAGTTAGTTCACTATGGTAACCTTTTTAATGTAATTTCTTATTGGGGGTTCTTTCTTATTGGTCCTTAAGTACATTTCTGTTCAGTGCTCCCATTTTGGGAGGTATTTCATTAATTTCATTGGAAGTTATTTCATAATAAGAAAACTCCCAACAAATTGGATTTATTTAATTTTCGGTTTGGGTACTATTTCATTCCTTTTGGGACTTATTTCTTTGGCAGTTACTGCACTAGAACTTATTTCACCTGGGACTTATTTGACATAGCCGTCTATAAAATTATAAATCTTTAGAAATAAAAATTATGTGTTCATCTTTACAATATATTCGTACTAGGATTTTAAAATTTCACAATTCGTATTCCTTTGCGATCGCTAATATATCCCAATGATTGCCAGTCAATCCAACAAGTGGCATTGAGATCAGTGCCTATCCTAACATTGGCTCTAGGAACCTATAGTTAAATAAAATATAAAAAAGTTATCATCCCTTTTGCGAAAAAAATATCCTTTAAAATTATTGACAAGTCTAAAATTGCTCTTCGTCCTTGTTTTTGTACATTATTAAGGGTCTTAACAAGAACCATAAGTTTCTGTTTATACCAGAAATTTATGTTTGAAAAAGAAAATAAATAAAAATAAAAATAAAAATGTGTCTAATTACTTGTAAAATTTTTTTCTTTGCAATTATTTTTCTTTGTAGTATTTCGCACCATAAACATTTTTTGAATCCTTTCACTTTTTCATAAGTATGTTGCAGCAAAAATAAAAGGAAAACAAAAAAATAAAAACACGTAACGAAAAGCAATAACATGTAGTTTGTGCATGGCAGTTTATTCTCACAATATTGTAGTTGTACAACTTTTGGTTGTTTTTTAATGCGGTCTTTGTGAAACCCTACAATTGAAATATGGAACATTGTGGGACAAAAGGGACAGGTTACTTCTTAAGAGTGAGTTTTTGAGATTTAGTCGAAGCATGATTATCATTTAAAGGTGGGTTAAACTTAAACTGCTGTTTTTAAAATGTACTTTATTTGGGTTTTGTGTCAGTTTAACTCATCTGCATTATCGTTTAAACTCTAGTTAGAATAACAGCAATACGTAGTGCATTCACAATTTAAACAAATGTTTTTGTTTTTCGGTTAAAATGCATAGTATTATAGTTTTATTCAACACGTCAGGCTATTTTGTTCTTATTGCTGTATTTTGATAGTTTTCTTTGTGATATTTAATATGTTTATTAGAAATTTTTACTGTTGTCTTATCTTTTTTTACATTTCTTAAACTCTCACTGAAACACAACTTGCTGAATCACAGTCAAAATCAGGGCATATATGAATGGGCATTCCCTGTACTCTGGGCGTAGATAGAAAAGTAAGGAGAATATTTTTATTTTCATTACAGACGAAAGAACTAAATTCTTCCTTAAATATATAGTCCGACCATTTTTAATTTCTCGTACATTTTTGTAATACATCTTCTATAATTACGATTATTTTATCTATGTTTGTTACATGGTTTAGCTGGTCTATGTGCAGCTAATATCAAAATATTCAGTGTACTACTACTACTGAAGATTTTGATTTTTTACCATCTTCTATAATAATTTTAAAATAACAATAAAACTTTATAGGGTGCACTGAAAATATTTACGCTACATTTACTAACTGGGTTACATGCGTATTTTTGTAAAAAAAAAAGCAGAAGAAAAGAAAAAAACTTGTTCATAATTTTACTTCTTTTGTTTCCATAGTTACACAAAAAAGTGTGATAAATAGCCTAAAGTAAATGTACATTCCATAAAAGGAAAAAAGGAAAGAATTAAATGCCAGAAAAAACAGTATAGTTTATTATATTGAAGTAGAGGTACATAAGTTTCAGTACCTAATGAAATTATTTAAAATAATTATATTAAAGAAAAGAAAATAAAGTTAAATGTAATTAATTTTAAAAAGCTTCTTTTCACTTCAGTTGGGACACATTATTTCAATCAAATTACACAATAATTGTTCTTTTGACAGATAAATTTACAGTCTATATATTTTAAAGGAAAATAGAATTAAATCTCAATTACAATTACATATTATGATATTATTTAAACAAATACGTTGTTTTTAATTTAAAAAAATACCTTAACATACCCAACAAAAAATTAGACATCACTATGAAAAGTACTTGCCACACAAGGACTTACTTTTGGGAATGCCAAATTTAAGTATTCGTTGAAGCTGTATTCATATTATATGTGTTTGTCATTTGTAATTTCACTTATTAACACGGTATTTTTACACACGGTCTGAACACCTTTAAAGAATAGCATGTTTTATATCTTTGTATGCAGTACATACGACACTTCAGATTTAGCGTGTTGTTGTATTTTGAAGTGACAAACCATCTGACATCAGCTGTTTTGCAATGGAATTGTGTTGGTGGTTGGGCATATATACATATGTATATATTAAAATCTATTTATTTATGTATATTCTTTTAATTTTTCTTAATACTTTTTTTAACCTTTTTTATTATTTTAACAATCAATTTTTTTTATAAGCTTTAAGGTTTTTTCTCTTTTTATTTATTATTTTTATATTTATTTTCTATATTTCGTTAACCTTTGGTTAACATCTTCGGGAAATTTTTATTTTTATAAAAAAAAAAAAAAGAAAAAATAAAAATAAAAAGAAAAATTTCCTGAAGATATTCACCGAAGGTTAACGAAATATAGAAAATAAATATAAAAATAATAAATAAAAAGAGAAAAAACCTTAAAGCTTATAAAAAAAATTGATTGTTAAAATATATTCTTTTAAAAAACAAAAATTTAAATTAATTAAAAATACACTTAAAAGTGAATACATAAAGAAATCAGTATATATATATGCCATCAATATATCAATATCTTATTATTATAATATCAATATATTATTGTGTTATGCCAGATGTGTGAACATAAAAATTTAGACTTCGAAAGTATTATTCAAACTGGTTCTTATATTTATAACAGAAAGTCTGGAAGTATTATCAAAATACACAGTTATTTAGAAAAACATATTTACATTTTGAAATTGCATACTTAATTTTTTTAAAAAAATTAGTTATATTTTGGAAAAATAAAATAAATAAATCGCGAATTCAACATAAAGGTTATACGTCTGATTAAAAAATTTAATTTTAAAGAGAAGCAAAATTGTGTAAAATATAATGTCCCGTTTTACAACAAAATTTTTCAAAGTGAATTTGTACAAATAACGACTGTTTTTGTAGTAGTAGTAGTGATATTTTTTAAAGAAAAATTCTTTCTTTACCTTCCTTGCTCTTCAAACCTGGTATCGGCTGAAGTTAACGATAATAAACTTTTATTAAAGTTTCGTGATTTAGTTTTTGTTTTTTATTTCAAATAAGAGAAATACAAATTAAAATAAAAAATAAGTTTAGCCTGTGTAGTAGGTTGGTATTGATTGACTTTGACTTGTCTCATGTAATGCTTGTAATGCTGTCTCATGTCTAATTCTTTCCGACTAAAAATATTACGAACTTAATTCTAATTTGGCTCTAATAAAAATATACTAAGGAAAGAAAAGTCTAATCATGTTATGTTTTAGCATGGTCCAAACAAACGACTATGTATTATATAAGTGCGGTGTAATTGTGCGTAACAAATGTAACGTTAGCTTGACGATGTTACAATTTAAAAAACTGTTTTATATAAAAATTTTTGAAGATAACATAACAATTTATATAATCTACGAAAGCTTCTAGTAGCTGTAAAGAAATATAAAAATTCTCTCTGAAGTAGATTCACTGAAATTGTAGAAAAAACTCACATCTAATTTTCAAATTGTAAGTTTTTCGGAGCGCGTTCATACGCTGCGTTTTGCTTAATACCGCCGAAATAAAAAAAATTGCATAATAAAATCGTCAAATATGCTTTAATAAAAAATATTTTCTCAATCAAATCAGTTAAAATTATTCGCACGCTGTAACAGTATGTTACATGGATTTCGTGACGTACAAAAATGCAATGTAATTGAATGATACTTGATCAAAACCTCAGTTTAATAATTTTATACAATTTCCCACAGACATCATAAAAGCATATTCATAGACATAATTCTATTCAAAATTGGTTCCATAAATTCTCAATGAATTGCAAATAACACAGATAAATTTGACTTACGTTTTACTTTACACACAATTCTTTCTACCTAGAAACGTTATCCTAATTTGGATTTAATAATAAGCCAATAAGAAAATTTTAATAATTTTGTATAGAATTGAATTTTTTAAAAGTACGATGTAATTGTGCGTGAAAAATGTAACATGTGCGTGACAATGTTAAAAGTTAAGAAAATGTTTTATATATATAGATTTTTTTCAAATAACAAAACTATGTATTTATATAATCTGCAAAAGCTTCTAATAGCTCTAAAAAAGAACTCTATCTGAATTTAATTCGCTGAAATTTTAGATAGAAGCGTATAAAATTCAATACTCGTAATAAAAAGTGGAAATTTGCTTTAAAAAAAAATATTTTCTCAACCGAAGCAGTTACAATTATTGGTATACTGTAACAGTGCATTACATGGATTTAATGATATACAGTATATAACATGTCCACAAGACAAAAAAGATGATAAGAAAAACACCGATATAAGAAGTAGAGAAATATGTGAAAAAAATTTAAGTACATGTGAAAATCATTGCCTAAAAAAATTTTTTTTTAGACGGTATAGAATTTCTTTACAAGATGTAGTTTTACGCTTTTAAATAATTTTTTTATACGTATGAATTCGTGAGAATAATAAAAAAATTGATTTCTAAACCTTTATCCGTTTCACTAAGAAATTAAAAAATATAATTTACCCACTGTTGTTAAGAATGTACTCTTATAAGAAAAATATTGATCATATTCATATAAATCATGCAAGAAAAAAATTATAAATTACAAAAATACATATTTTTTAATTGAAGTTAACAAAAAGTATTATTCCTTTAATTTCAAATAATGTTCATTCGAAATGCATTAAGATTACTTTTCAATACATACATATCAATTAAGGAAAAATATAAGAATGCAATAACTGCTCAAGAATCGATTATTTTGGTCGCACGCCATGTTGAAATCACTGAATCCGAGTTTGCAATTTTTTGCTGGGTATTTATAAATGCGTACTTTAACATGCTGGTATGACTAAAGCAAAATTTAAAAAGTTTTTCTTTCTCTGCTCTTTTGCTACTCTGTTTCATGTTGTATGATTGCCCCCGTTGGCACGTGAAATTGTCCTTAATACTGAATGTTAAATATATAATTAAATAAAAACATAAAGGATAAATATAAATATAATAAAACTGAATCCTTATGAGCAGCGTTCACATGTTGATATGCATAAGTATGTAACTGATATTTTATTTTCAATTACAATTCTTACATTGTCATGCATACGTACAACCATACATACGTACATGCTACTAATTGTATGTATGTTGATTGTGTTGCCAGTGCGCATTTCCGTTTCCGTTTACATGTATCGTATGCAGTCGCATATAAAATTTACCGGTCTACAGCCAATAAAATGAGCTGCTACAGTTTCATGTTTTCACTTTAATTATTTGTATTTTTATTCGATTCGAAGTTTATTCCTTTGGAGAGAAGAAAACAAGAAAATTATATAGCATTTGTTATTTATGAATAGTTATTACAATGTTATAAATTGTTTCATAATACTTATTATTACAATGTATCAGATGTAGGGATTTTTAGAAGTTAGTTGTGCATTGTTTTTTTTCAGGAATATTTCTTAAGAAAATAGTTATAAATGTTTTCTGGAGAAAGCAATATTTATCTTGTTGAAAAAATTGTCACATTAAATTTTGTTGATACAATTTTTCCGGTAGGCTCCAAATAAGATCGGAAACATTAAAGTATTTGATGTTTTATATAAATTATATTGGTTCTTGTAGACGATGTAAAAATTAAAATAAAATAGGCTGGCAGATGTGTGTTTAAGATTAACGTGGGTATCTTCGCATAGCGTCTTACCCCATAGTGCTTTCAACAACGGGAGAATTCTGACGTTCACCACCGCCCCCATGGGCACATGGAAAGACACCTAGTGATTGATTAAATATACATTGATTGTAATCCAAGTATCATATTATACCTTGGTAAGTTGTTTCGGACTGACTAAACCCTGTGTCACATCAGAGAGTTTTACGCCAAGATCTTTAATAAAGACTTCCATTCATCCATCAATCTATCACATGACAGAGCATTATGAATTTCCATCTATATAGATCAAGACACCCTCCGGCGACTTCTGTTGAATGGCAACATCACCTAGATTAGTAAAAGTCATATCAGAACATATTTGTATCCCAATATAACTAATATGTTCAGAACAGACCAATAACTAATCTCCCCGCGTGACTTTCGGTATTAACCACAGCTACTACGAATCCAAACCCATGCCAGCATACTAACTCCAACTTTTCAGTGTTGACACGAAGTACTAACAAGGAGCACATCAGTCTTTAAACTCTTACTTCGCCGCAGTGGGGCTCCCTGACTGCCCGTAGCACAAGACAAGACCGAGACTGTATTCTATAGTCTGAGGGAAACTACAATAATACTAGTCCATGATGAAATCTCTAATTGGATCTCAAAGAGTCGTCTCTTCTATCATCTTCAAACTGAAAAGAAGTTCAAGGCGATGCATCACCTTCTTTATTCATAATTAATTATTTATTTCTTATTTCATAAATCCCACGATCAAGATATACAGTAATTTAAAGTATCTGAAGAATGCTGAGGTTATTCTTCATTTAATTAGCTAGGTACCACGGGATTGCTAATATCACGTACGTTATGAATAAATGTCCATAAATCGCCTTGCGGGAAAAATAGGCTTATAATCTAATTTAACAGAACTTACAGTGTCATGCAAGTTTTTGCTCTGAGGAGTATGAATTTCGGGAAAGTAAAAAATTATAAAAAAGATATAATGTTCTTCAGATTATTTATAACAGATACTATTAAGATTAGACAACGAATATATGAGTAAATTCATTGAACACTATTCACTATCGTCACCTTGTGAGTTTATATCTGAGGGGTAAACATAAATTAAAAGCTGCTACGGAGTTGGTTGACCTCGAAAAATCATATAGTTCTAGTAGTGTCGTTCTTTGTAATCGTATCAATTTGTTGCTTTAGTGGTCTTATGCGATACAAAGATGTTAAAAAAGATTTCTTGGAAAGAGAATTAAATAAAAATTGGTCAATAAAAATGTAAGCTTATGAATAGCGACTCGATGCCATGCACGAGGTGTGTTCAGAAAATAAGCCTGCAAACAAAATTTTTTGAAATCTAAATTAAATTTAAAATCTTAATGAGCAAAATTAACTCGATTTTGATACTTAGAAAGATCCTTTGGTCAACTGAAATATGTTCTAAGCAATATTTGCCTGACTGTATTTTGCTACAGTGACATATACACACACATTTTTTTGATTTGGTGTCATGTGTAAAATGTTGCTGGAACGATTAGCTGCAGGCTGCGTTATGCTAGGTACAGCGGAAATGGAAAATATTTCCACTACGGTAAAAATATAACCATGTACAATAGATAAACATCAATGAAATGACTGATAAGACATATCAACTGCTCATAAACATTTTTTTGAATTTATAGAAGGTGTACTGATTGAATTTTGTATGGAAAATTGTCTAATAAACCTTTAATAAATAAAACAAAATTTTTATGAACTTTTACGTTCCATTACATTTTTAACTCATTACTTGGTTTTAAGTCGTTGCTTAACTTAAATGCAAAATATACATGGTGTGTTTATTCAATTTATTAAAACAAACATAAACTTGAAAGCAACAATAACATGAGCAACAACATCAACAATGATTAATGTTACTGCGACTGATGATTCCTTTGGAAAATTAATTAGGCGATGAAATAGCAGATTCTATTTTACAAACAAGAAAGAAATTAAAAAATAACAGAAATATCATATAATAAGTTGTAAAATATGTATGGGTGGGTGTGCGTGTATGTATAGTGCCATTGTTTTAGATCATGTCGTGTATAATAACAAAAAAAAAATAACAAAATAGGACGAAAGAAGTGCAGTCATGTATGCCCTGTATGTTTCTTGAAAGAGGAGGAACAAAATATTATAAAAATATACAAATAAAACAACATACGTGGGGAGACAAAGGATTGTGTTACGCACAACGTGTATAATGTGAATTCACTTTCGTATTCACTGATTGTGAAAAACATTTGAATGATAAATTAACTTATTGTTTCATCATTCATAGAATATGATAACAATAAAAGTAAAATAGTGTAAAATCTACTCGTATATACCCTTATCTACGCCATATTAAAAATTTTCTTAGGAAAGCATCTTAAGCAATGACAAAAGACAACATTACAAAAGCATCGACCCTCGTAAGGAATGTTAAAATTGCGATGGAGCAATTACCACCATATGGTAGGGAAATGTGCTTTGCATTTTCTATTAATAAATGAAGGAGTAAGTAAATAAATGCGAATGAACAAATGACAAGGAAACAACTTTGCGATTACATTTCTTCCAATTATTTGTTTCAATATTTTACATATTATTAAATGAAATGAGATCCAGTTAATAGTTGATTTACAATTTCTACAAGTTTGAGTGAATTAAAATAAAATTAATTTAACGATCCAAGTAACATAGTTCGATACATATAAAGGCGTACGAGTGATGATTTATGTAATTTTTTATTTTATATCAAAATAATAATATTTCTTAATACTTGTTTTTTAACCTTTTCTATTATTCGAACAATCTATTTAATTAAGCTTTAAGGTTTTTTTATTTCTTATTTTTATATAATCTCGATATTTCGTTAACCTTCGTTTAACATCTTCAGGAAATTTTTATTTTTAAAGTTCTTTTTCTTTTTAAAATTAAGGAAATATCGAGATTATATAAAAATAAGAAATAAAAAAACCTTAAAGCTTATTAAATAGATTGTTAAAAATAATAATATTTTTTTTTATATTTTGAATTAATTTTTTGTTTATTTATTTATTTAAAACGAAAAAAAAAAACGCGAACAGGGTGCTATGCAGCATTGCTGCGATATTCAGACTGGTCTATGAATGACGGGTATCTCTCAACGGTATAGCGGGCCATTCTAACCTGGAGCTTGTCTGAATGATTTGGGATGCGAAGGTGTCTGTTAACGTTGCCCCGGATGGTTTGGCTAGGCTGGGGCTCGAGTTCACCAGGGGACACTGTAAGGAATCGCGCAGAATACCTTATCGAAGTCGAGGCTGGCGTGGTCACGTTACGATTGTAGGTGGTTTGCTATTTATGTGGGGATGTCTTGAGGGCGGCTGCTCATCTTGGGCGTGGTGCTGAAAGGGCACTGCTGTACAGATGAGCGCACTGGGAAATTGAATCTGGTTTTCAATGACTTCTGTAGGAGGTTTCGGCTTGAGGAAGAGAATAGATAGGAACACCTTCGATGCCGTTGTTCGGCCTTCTCCAGCGAAAGAGCAGCATATCTGGAGGCTTCGACATTTTACGGTCTCGCAGAAGTGCTTGAGCGCGCCGTCGTACGGATAAACTAATTAATCCGGGAAACGTTGTGATTTGACATCAGGCCATACCAAATTATTTATGCAAGAGATCCTTTATTTTTGGCACTGCTTCTAACAAATTACAGCCGAAAATCATAACATTAATCACTCTCCAATTATGAAGATTTTTCTCTAATAAGACTTGCTGTTTATAAAATAGCAATTTAAAAAATATTATCGATGTTCATATGTTGACAGCTTGTAACCCGCAAATATTTCAAATTACGTTTTTATGTGAAAATATTTCACTTTTTTTCTTGCATCGTTTTTTTACCTGGGAAATTTCACAATATCGGCACCTCATAAAATAAAAAAGAAGCATTTCATATATATCATTCCAATAACAAGAATGTTGCGACAAGAATTTCATAATTAACAGTCGAAAAGTTTCAAGAAATGCAGTAACTTAGAAACTTTGTTGTTTAACACGATTCTTTCAATAAACTTCCGCGGAATTAAATTTTTATCTATATAGTTTTTCTATTACCATAAATTTCATTATTTTATTTAAACAAGTTAATTTCGGTATTTTTATTCACTTTTATTTCAGTTACGGGGTGGCCATATTACCATCGTCATGGTTCTGCCCATTATTCGATAAAAATCTGATATCAAATTTTCAATCTATTGCATATTTCCAGTTGCGCTAAATCAATAATTGAATCTGATTGACGTTAAAGCACAGAAATTAAGAACAATTAAGTCTGAAATATTTGAAATATTATTTTAAAATCATTTAATTGAATGTTCGTTAAGGAAGCGTCTTTTATTTAAATCATTTCCATTTACCTGCAGTGGATATTTTTCGTTGTTTTGCAAAAAACAATTGAACGATAATGTGTTATTGAAATATTTAATTATTAAGGTTATTAATTTTTATGTTTTTCATATTTGCGGAATTTAATTATAATTGAATTTTGATCTCAATCTACGAATACAATTACATACTCAACTGCCATCCAAACCTTTCACAAGTGTCCAGTAGCGTTTGGTGTCTTTGTTTCGGTATCATTTTTGCATTTCAAATTAAGAGCAACAAAACATGAAATTTTTATTGTATCCCACCATCGTGTGTCAGGTTTTTTTCCTCCTGATATAGTACTAAAATGGAGTAAAGTAACAATTATTTTCCGTGCACCAAGTAGTATAACGACAATGTTACCTGCCATATTCTTTTCGCATATACACACCCATACATATAGGCTGGACGTTGTAACACACAGAGAGAGCAACACGCACACGTGGGGTTTATCACGGTTAAATGCGGTTGTTACGTGAAGCATTTGTTAACTCAAAACAGTGTTTGCGAAATGGCAAAAAGGACATTCGTTCACTTGCTGAGTCATTCATTTATAAATTCTTTTGTAGAAAGCAATGAATTTATGCAAGTATTTCTGTTGTGAAAAAAAAACGAAGAGTAAAAGGGAATTAAAAAAAATTGCAATATCTTGTGTTCTTTGCCATTTCGAGTTTTTATTTTTGTTTCGTAAAATCGTTGGGTTATAAAACTGTAATGCAGCTTTGCTTGTTTTATGCTTTATGACCACCGGTGTTGCCTTTAGTTAACGTGCGAAATACAATTTGGTTACAAGTAATTTTCTGTCAGTTCATTTTTATTTTCTTATAGTGTGCTGCTGTTATGTTTTCCTTTTTTTTTTAAATTTTTTTCAGTATTTACATAAATGCTGAGTGCACTTTTTTTAATTGAAGAGCAAAATTGTAAACATTTCATGGGAAATTATTCCGCTTTAGTAATTCGTACGTACGTGAACGTAGATATCAGCTAATTACAAGTTATATTTACTTCTTACGATACTTTGGTGTGAAATAATTAAATTTCATACATTTTATGAAGTTAATTTTTATATAACAAAAAACTAATTCAGGCATTTGCTGATTAATTCATATCCTTTCTTTTATCTGTGTCTGTTTAATTATTATTTAAAAGAAAAAATGAAAACGTATGTTCAACATTTTACTGCAAATTTAAATAATACTTAAATTTTTCAGTCTAACATAGACAACTTAATTGGTAAAATTTCAAATACCTACTTAATGACAATAACAATATTTGATAAGGAAAAAAAATAAGATTGGTAGGAAGAAATTGCTATTTTTCTTTGGCCGGCACTAGAAAATGAGATTTAAAGTATTTTCACACCAAAAGTTAAAACTTGATTTCAACATTAAAACCACAAACAGCTGATTATGCGTTCTGACTATAACTTTAATTAAATAAGATTGTTTTAATAATAAATATCAAAATAACAAATAATAATAAAAGTTTCATTTATTTTCTCCTCCCACAACTCGATTAAAGCATTTTCATTATGCTCTACCCAGTAGCTTATTTTTCTTTTGGCCTTTTTGATTGTTGTTGCTGCTGCGTCCATTATATTAAATTATTGCGGTTACAATAATTATTATTGTGCCGACAGGCTGTTTTACTAAATGCACAATTTAACAGCGCAAGCTTACGAATCAAAATTGTGGAACAAGTTTACACAACTTGAGCGAATGAATTTCCATACACTATTTGACAGTTCATTTGCGAGAGTGTAAAAATGCACAGTTTGGGACACTTTTATGCCTTTTTACGAGGACCCTTATTGTGTTATTTAAAGCATTGAAATTTTACGGTGCTCGTACAAACATATATATGCATGTACTTATCTACTTCTGTTAATGAAAATTAAAAGCGAATTATTTAAAGTTCTAGTGGTTCTGACTTTCGCATGCAAATATTCCTTGCCCTTCTTTTTATTTCACTTCAGTTTCTTTTTTGTATTTTCTTTCTTGGTATGCTTCACATCACAAAACTTTTAACACATTGTTGATTTTAGTTAAATGGTATATGTTAAATATAACTGACAATGAGGCAGTAGAATGTGTACATTGTATTGCACTCAACTTGAGATATGCGGGTGGTTGTCCTTCAGCTCACGGTCGTACACGATAGCGAGCGACTGATTTGAATAATCAAATATCTTTTCAAGCAGACCAAAAACTATTTTAAATTTATAAACGATTAATATGTATTTATATGCATATATATATATATATATATATATAATATAATTGTATGTTATACTGAAGAAAGACGGAAACGCACAAAATAATACTGTAAGTTTGGTGGATACGTATTGTAGGCTGGGTTAGGTTATGTAGGCAGGTCGTCGGTGAAAATAAAGAGCTAAGCCCACTTGGGTCCATGGTCCCGTTATGATACCTGTGAAGAGAAGAAAAGAAAGGGGGTAATAGACTATAGGATAGAATGGAAGAGAGATGTGCATCACTGGACAGGGATGCAATAGAGTGGAAAAAGTCCAGTAGGAACTGGGAAACCGACGGTCCAGTGAATGCGGCGGTGTCAACCCGACGGCGAGCCGCTTCCCCCGATTAATGCGCTCAACTCTCTGGTACCTATTGTAACCCAAAATAAGTTTTTATCAATTGTGAAACAGAAACCAAACTCGTACGAAAGTAAAAATGAAATTGTTTTTACCTTTTCAAGAGAACCTAAAACGCAAATCGTTTAAAAATATGAAGTTGGAGTTCTTAATTTAAGAGCACTTTCATAAAATAAACGAAATAAATGTTGAAGAATTCTATTGTTTTTTAAGTTCTGTCTGCAAATTTGCAAATGCAGTTTAAATAGCAAATTTTTTTCAAAGTTTACAAAATCAACAAAAAAAAAAAAAAATGGGAAAATAAAGCAAAAAAAAAAATTGTCATATTTTTCTATTTTTTTTTAACTGCAACTATTGAACCAATAAACATTAATATTTTATCATTTTTTAAGAATAAAATTTAATTTCGAGCAAGTTTTTTAATTTATTTCCAAAATACCCGCAATTATCTCCATATTTTTCCACTTTTGTTTACTTTTATTTACTTCATTCAAATGTTTACAAAGTTCTTTCGTATTTATGAAATAGTACACAGAAAAAATAAAACAAAATTTCATTTAAACATTTTGTAATATTTATGATTGTAATTTCAAAATTGTGCTTTTGCCCGAAAAATTATGTGAAATGTATTATTACATATTTTATGATATTCGCATAGTGTTTTTTATAAAAGCAAACTCAATAATTATGGAGGAAAGCTTATCCATATAGTACTATTTTGTTAATACTTACTTAGCCCATAAGTGGATTTTTCCTAATTTCTGACTGAAAAAAAAAATATGTATAACAATCTAATTGTGAATTATATTAAGATTATTAACCTTAAGGTCAATTTTAAATAAAATTTAAATTTTTATTCTTATTTATATCGATATTTCGCCGATATTTCTTCAGGAAATTAATTTTGATTATAAAAATATTTAAAAATTACAATTGAAAAATCAAACGTGGACAACATAAAAAATTGAATTTTTTTTTAGAAACTAAACAACATATATATAGACAAAAATTGTGAACACAAAAATTTCGTTCAGTGTAAATAGTATAAAGGATCAAACAAATTGTTGACCCATTTCTACCACTTTGAAAAAACTAGACTGTTCACATTTGTGTGCATTGGCAAAATCTCATTAAAAATCATTGAATTTAATATTTTATGTCAATGTTTGGCCACTGTCTTTTTAGCATCTAAAATGTGCGGTTACGCACATCGTTAGAAAATAATACACGTATAATGAAATTTGTAGTTGTAGCTCGCAAAGTACGTATACTTTGCGTATTTAACAGTGCATTATAGATGCTATACGAGGGTGAAAAAAACCTATTCTATTATGATTTACTTAAAATGATATGGGAAATAAATCCCATAAATATTTTATGGACAAATGTAATATTGTTACGGCTCATGTTATGGTGACGGGATCGACTAGTGCAGAAAAGGTTGATAAGATGAAAATTACATTAAAGGCAATAACATCAAATAACATTTGAGTCGAAATTAAAATTGTTAAGAAATAAAAGTAAAACTAATATGTAGTTATAAATTTATCTTTTGTATTTTTTATAAAGAAATAAAACAAACATTTAATATTAATTTTTCATTCGATGGAAATTTGTTGAAAGAGAACAACATGTGTAGAAGTAAAAAAATTTATCCAGAATGCTATCGTCGTCTCTAGAAAAACAACAGTGTTATTTTTTGTGTAAAACTTTCTTCAAATGTAAAAATCGGTACTCCAAGAGATGTGTTCACTTGCTTTTTATATAAAATTCTGGAAAACGGCAATAAACCGAAATTCAATAACTTTTTACGCAGATTTATTTGTAATAAATAGTGCGGAAACAACCTTGATTGACAAGAGGAGAGACTATGTATATATAAAAACTCTTGAGAGGTCACATACTGATGCAAGATTGTTATTCATCCATCGATAGCCTCTAATCTTAAACAAGCCTTGCTTGATATGGATCCCAGATTTAATATTCTAACAGCGAAGAGGCCTTGAATTTTCACAGACAGAGTTTAATAAGTCTATGGGCTCTACTCTTCTAATAAGAAATGAATATAGCAACATCTAGTCAATGCGGATACTGTTGTGCACAGGATGACGAAGCCATACTTCAACTTTCAACCGCATGGCGGGCTGGTATTAGAGCAAATATGGGAAGATTCTTTTGAAAAAGATCGTTATCTTCCTCTAATTTCAAGAAGAGACATGAGCACCGGCAATCGAAGATGGGAAAAAAGCGGTTGCCATGCTCAAGGGCACAGTTGATCAACTTAATGGTCACGCTCATTCTTGATTGTTTATGAAGAAGACGAAACATTTCTGCAATTAATTATGCATAGGGAATTTTTGATGTGTATTTATGTCAAATACTGGTTTTCCTTTCATAGTTGAAAGAAAAGTGAAACTAAGTTTGTTAGGTACGAAGTTTCTTCTACCATCGTATTTCCATATATATTATATGTGTTCGACTATAAACAAACGGTATAATATGTTCACGCACATATGTTTATAATAATAAAAAAAATATGTTATTCTTGCACATACACACTTAAATATAGGTGCGTAAGTACCCAGCAAAACAAAGCCGTGCAAAAGAAATAGTTAATGCCCGGGTTCTATTGTGAAAGAAGTGGTTCAGCTTAGCTGAACAACGCATGATTTTAACATAGTGGTTTCATTGGCGTCCACGTGTCCACGTTTAAGAAAACAGCTCGTCAGTTAAGTCAGTGCTTAGAACTCATGAATATTTCATGATTTGGTTAGGTTTTTGCTTATAAGAAAACAGCTAGTCATATACAAAGCGATCTACAAAAATTTAATTACAACTGCGCAGTTGCTCATATGAATTAATCTACAGACCTGAAAGCATTTTCCATGAGTTCAATTTTGATAATTTTGTTAACATGTAATATGATATTAAAAGAGAATTCAGATAAAGAAGCGCAATGCATAGTGAACGCATTTACTTTTTTTTTTGCAGGGTATACATTTACATATACGAGTATGTGTTCCTATACATACATAAACATACATATGCATACGTTTGTATTTTTATGTATACACAATGCATGTAATGAGTTTCGAAATAAACTCAAAAACTAAAAGTATCTATGTTATATGTTTATAATTTTAAATATGTGTACGTTCGAATAAACAAACATTTGTGTATTTTCTTATGTGTGCGCGTAGCTGCCACCTTAATTGCATTATATATTTACAAATACAAAATTTATACAACATCATTACGACTGTTCCAGTTTCGAAATACAGACCACATAATTACAGATTGGCAAAAATAAATGGATAATAAAATTATTCGACAAATTACGCAATACTTTATTAATACGTTTAAATTCAGCACGTTCTGCCATATGTTTTTTTTTTGGGACAGTTTTGATTTCTTTATTCCGTATCAACGTAGTTTTCACTTTTACTTTATTTATAGTTTGTATAATTAAAAAATAATAAATGTGTTATAATGAATAAAGGCGTCCATCAAAAATAAAATCTACGCAAAATTCTAAGAAAACTGAGCCGTCTAAAATGAAATCCCAGCTCCCGCCGAGAGACATAGAGCATCACATTTGAAATTTTTTTATAAACAGAGTGATTTTATTAAGAAATGCTGTTATATGCAAACAAGCTGGGTTCCTCGACATGAGGGTTATGAGGGTATTGAAATGGCGGACTATTTGGCGAAACGAGTAGTAAATTTGCTCTAATTGCACCAGCAATTCTGTGGACACAGAAAGCCACAGAAATGAAATTCTTGGAAACTGGGAGGAAAGAGAATCGCTGCTCGCTGGCATAATAGTGCTGGGCAACGTCACGCCAAACTATTCATAAACCCGAATAGAGCCATCTCAATTGTGCCGCTTTCGCTAAATAGAGCGTTTTAAGGGGGTACTTTACAGGCCTTTGTGCCCCTTAACAATATTAATAGATTTTGTGAAAGTGACACGCAAAACTCTGAACGCGTTCTTAGCGACTGTCCTGCACTCAGCAGACAAATGTTTCAACTTTTGGGTGGAATTGTAGTGCCATCACACAAGCTGTGCAATACCAGACCCCAAATAGTGATTGGATTCCTTATCAGCCTTAAGATGGGGGTGTAATATGAGCACAATAAATCTTCTTGGTCGCGGTGCTTCCATGCCCAATAATAATAATATATGCAAACAATACTACATTTTGCTTTAATGTTGGGCTTATTCCTGCTTTAATTTTTTCAGGCAAAATTTTAGAAACCTTATTGTCGAAAATTCTAGCCAAACACTCAAGTTTGTAATATTATTAATCATTTATTAATTGTTTTTAAAATGCCTTTTCTATTTATATGTGCTATATTAATATTGTTCTAAATATCAATTATTTTCTTTGCAATTAGCGGAGAAAGGCTTGCATACGAGTGTAGATTTTTCGCGATCATTAAGAAAAAAATAATACTTTAAAACATCGTTATAAGTTGGCAAATTCAGTTCACTAGATTCACTTGTAATGCCAATGATACAGTGCGTTTTGATTAGTCAGAAAACTTGTCACAGAAACACTTGGCAGCAACCTGCCGGCCTAACACTTGCAAACACATTCGAAAGAGGCAATTCACATCGCGGAAGTTTCCATAATTTATATTCTAGAAACTTTAATTATAAAATTTTTTCAGCTTAAGATCAAAAAAGTTCTTTAATTTTTATTCATGTGTTCAATATTTCGCCATTTCCTTGAAAAAGCTACGCAAAGCAGAGCCGAAATATTGAACAGATAAATACAAATTAAAGAACTTTACTGACCTTAAGCTTAACA
Source organism: Dexiosoma caninum (assembly GCA_963924685.1). NCBI lineage: Eukaryota > Metazoa > Arthropoda > Insecta > Diptera > Tachinidae > Dexiosoma > Dexiosoma caninum. The sequence goes on from OZ004725.1 coordinate 94,265,292, forward strand.
AATATTATAATAAAAATTAAAATAAGAAACTGTTAAATAAATAGCAAGAGACTTATATTTTTTTATTTAAAAAAGTGTTTGCAAAAACGAAATGACCACGCTCTTAGTTTTTGAATGTTAACTCTTATAGTGTTTTCACATCAAAAGCTAAAACCTGATTTTAACGTTAAAACCACAAACAGCTATTTTGCGTTCTAACTATAAGTATAATTAAATCAGGTTTTAACGCACAGTTTGTGTAATAAAATTTCATTTATTTCCTCCTCCCACAACTCGATGCAAGCATTTTCATTATGCTCAACCCAATAGCTTCTTTTTATCTTACACTTTTTTTATTGTTATTGCTGCTGCGTTCAATATTTTAAATTATTGCAGTGACTTTATTTACCAAATTTTCCCTTATTGTTTTTGCAATAAACGTCATTTAAATTGCCAACTACTTTTAATTTTTGAACTCGGTAGCATTTGATTACGTCAACTTAAAATTCCAAAAAGGTTTAAAGATGGTTTTAAGAAAATATTTGTATATAGTAAAACTACGTTTTAACGTAAAACCAACTTTTGCACCAGTCAGTGTAAAAACACTGTTAAGTGCACAAATCAATCAAAATTAATTTTTCAAGCACGTTTTTATGAAATGCATCAAGTGCATAATTCTACAAATATTAGAACTGGTAGAAAAACTGATAGATAGAAAATAGAAAGTTTAAACTTAAGAGACAACAATTTTAAGAAAATAGAAGCAGATTCTTGAGGCTTAAAATTGTTCATATCGTTAATGTCTTGTAACGATATGTGTATCTTTCTGCTCATTTGCGCGTACAATATTGCTGAAGTTACTGCCTTGAATTTACCGTTACCGCAAAGCGCGACTCTATTGAAGTTTTCTTTCTCACACTTTTCTTTCAAGTTTTGATAAAGACATTTACTTAGAGTAAATGTTCATACTGCTGGTTTGCTTTAAATATATTTTGGTTTAATTTCCCGTCAATTAAATTATAACGGATAAAAATGTTTAATTAAATCAAAGGTGTTTTCAATGTTTTATTAAAATCAAAAAGAAAAATAATAAAAACAACAACATTGGCTGTATCACCACCAGATCAGGTACGATCAGGAATTAACAGCTCCTGCCGCACAATATCGTACATACAGTAACATATATGAAAAATTATATTAACATTACACCTATTTAGTTCTTTGCTGTTAAATTTATATCATTTTCAGTCTATTGCAAATGGCACTTTAATAATTTCCATTAATTTTTTCTATTTGACACAACAGGGCTTCAAAATTTAATTAAAATGATTTATGGTTGCTTTGAGGATAAAACATGTTGTCCTCTTCATATTATTAGATGATGAGCAAGTTTTGTTGGTATGTATACCGGCAATACTAAGAAACTATGTCTTTATTAGATTCTGTGAGATATTTACCATTTCAAAGGTTGTGGTTATATGATTGGATAAATTGAATTGGCAGGATATATGTATGAAAGATGGTCAGCTGGTAAGTGGTAAGTGGGTAAGAAGAAAAGGAGTAGCAACGAAAGCGATAGTGGAACAAAATTTGGCAGAATAGGAAAGTTTCAAAAATACTGGTAAGTATTTCGTTATGTTTGCCTTACGTTATAATGCCATACAATTATAAGTTTAAATGTTTCTACCCAAAGCATTAAACACAAATTGTACAATATCTAAAATTTATTTCTCACATTCTCAAATCGCAATTCGTAATATATAATTTCCACAAATAAAAGTGTAGCAGAGGAATTATGTTTTAGTTCCTTATCATGCTTAAGTCTTCTTTTTGATTGCTTGTAGAAGAAAAAAAGTTTGCTGGAGAAAACTGAAATGAAAACATAAAGTTATTAAGTTTTAATGTTCGTATGTCTTGCTTGATGTTTTTAAGTTTTCTGTAAAACCATTAAGGTGCATTAAACTTTTAATTGCTCACGCATATGCTTCAACAATCTAAACGACAACAGCAGTGGATGAGTGGCAGTAGCTCCAACACAAACATAATAACAACACTAACAGCATGAAAATTAAGAAGTTGGAACAGGAATGAAATAGATGTCAAAAACATGTCGACTAGCAAACATACACTGCATGAGAGTTCTCCTCTGTCTTGCATAATTCTCACCTTAAATATTCATCAAAATTTTCTTCTGTTTGCTACCCATCAAGAAGTTTTGTATTCAAATTTTTTTTTATTTTGTATATAAAATAAAAAAAAAGTGTGAGTATTAACGTAGAAGTACCCAAATATATGGGTGATTCCAACAGTTTGGTTTCTTAAAGAACACAATCATCAAATTCTTAAGAATGAGTTGAAAGTCATCTTTTCAAGTTTGCCTAAGTTTTATAAAAGCAAAAGTCAGTTTGGTTTCCGTTATTTTCACTTTAATTTGTTTGTTAGTATGAACGACTTCGAGTATGTGGCTGTGTGTATTTATTTTTAAAATGTTTTAATAATGAAGTTATTAAAAGTGTCATAACAACTCAAGTTGAGGTTCTTTTTGTTTCTCAGCTTGACTCAAATCAAGCTATAAAATGAAATTAAAGTTAATTGTACTTGGTAACTCGTTACTTTGTAAACATTGTCATAACTGGCAAATTATATTATAAAATATTTCTCTTTATGTAGAAATATACATATATATATACATACACACATGCAAAATCACTTACTAGGTATTTTCTACATGTATGTGTAATTTTATGAAATTCTTCTATTTATGTCATCCAGACAATTTTTCCATAATTGTATTTTGAATTATATTGGAAGCTAGAATAAATTAAGTTTTTGATGCGAATTTTTGATTCCTTTTGATTTATTTTTGTTTTCTAGTTTTATTAGCAAATATATTGCATTGTTAAATTTCCGACTTTATTTCTCTTTAATAAAATAGGCACAACATTTTACTAAACAATTTCTGTAGAAGAGCAATAAAAAATTATGAAAAATTTTCACATTTCAACGCATGGTTAGAAATTAACAAAGCGGAACCAAAGCCTTATTGTACAATTGGAAATGTGTGACTATTTGCCAGTAAAAAATTTTTTCAAATGCATGAACAATACATGAAAATAATGGACCGTATTAAGGATCTACATATACATATATACATGCATACACACAATATACAATTATACACAGGAGCATAATACATAAGGCATACATATGGATTAATGTATATATGTACATGTGTTTGTATGTGTAGACAATAAAAAACTCCTTGCTTCTTTGCCCGTGAATTTAATGGTTAAGTGCCTACTAGATGAATGAGGGAAGTGCTCATGTCTATGGGAGATGTAAGAGCATATAGAGATGAAAACAATAAGGAAAATAAAATACCTTCTCCATAATACATACTACATATGTAGAATACATACATATATATGCTGAATGCGTACATATGTCAGAGTAAATAAGTTGAATGAGTTATTATGCAATGGTGTAAAGAATCATTGCACGTCTATACTAAGACATCTTTGCTCAGATAGTATTACAGGGAGCGTACATGCACATATTAACACGCAGTTACACCCATAAATATGTTATCTTAAAAATATTCATATTGAATTAATGAATCAAGAATTTCGCTTGACATTCCATAAACAATACTCATGTAGAATAAAGCAGTAAAAGAAATAATAAAAATGTAATGACTGAAGTATATTATGCATGACTAAGAATTATGAAATATTAAAATAAATATCCTAAGAAAATAATAATAGAGAATAAATAAAAATGAAGTCAACAAAGAATATAGAAAAAAAAACATTTATTAATTCTCATAATATTTGAGCTTTTTATCAGAATTGCTTATGGATTTTTTTTTCGCCACCATTGTGGCTTCTTATTGATAGCCATCTGGGAGTCTAAAGAAAAGTAATGCTTGTTTAAACTATTACACAGAGTATATACAAAAGCGGCCTCTAATTACTTGCAAGACATCATATAATCATAATTAATTTATTCGTAGTTGAAGTTGCAGAAAATTAAAATCGGTGTTACAGCAGCATATAAGATATAATTTTAATTTTACGTATACATCTTATAAAGTCACTGATAGTAAATTATTCCGCATTGTTCTATGTTTTGTATGCCATGTAAATTTGTAGCTGATATATTCGTTTTAAATTAGTAAAAAAAATAAATTAAAAATGAATTTGCCAAGACCAAGAAAAAGGGTTACTACCACGTGTTACGCATAAATGATATAAGGAATATATTATTTGAGACAAAAATAAACTACTTGTGGAAGAACTCTGCAATTGAATATTTTATAGGAAAAATTAATACTTAAATGGTAGTATTTATATTTTTTTATTTTCCTAATTTTTGAAGTGTATTATTATTTGTTTCCGCTAATAGTATGTGGTAACTTCTTGAAAAGATATTCAAGAAAACCCTGCATATACAGAAATACTTATGTTGATCTTAGTAGCAATACAATTTTTGGTTTTATTTTTGAAGTTATTACGTTAACATATTATGTCAATATATCTATATATATTTTTTCTAGCTTTTACCGGCCTCACGTCCAACTTATCGTTCCCTATAAACCATGCTCGAAATATTAAAAAAAAAATAAACGAAAAAGATTTATTCAAATCGGAAAAATTTTTTATTCGTTCAACTACCTTCAAAAACAAAAACAATATTTTAGAATTTGTTTTTGTTTTTAATGTATTTTTACGAATGAAAAAATCTCTCGACACCGATGGACAGGCAGTTAATTTTTGTTTATATAGAAGATAATTTTATTTTCTGAAATGTAATAATATTCCATAACATTGTTTGTTTAAAATTGTTTAAAGTTTTATTTTAATTTGTTTTGATTAATTTTTTGGCATGTACTTAACCTTTATTCATGTACTGAACATATTAAATTGTTTTTAATTTTGTTTTTAATGTGGGAGGTATTTGAAATATAACCAAAGTAAACAAATTTAATTTTGAAATATATAAATGTTTTCGTAGCTATGTATATCGCACCCTAAATACAAAAGCGGCACAACTCAAAATTCTCAAATTTTCAGGAGAGGCAAAAAACTGTTTATGCAAAAATGATTGTAATATTTATTTATTATTATAAAATAAAATTTATAATAACTGCTCACGAAGTGATTATAATTAATATCTCACTTGTAGATCCTCAAATTCCCCCTAAATATCCACCGCAATCTACAAGGGATATTTAAGCAGTAAGACCGAATTGTTCTATTACTTATGATTTAAAGTTTTAGATAATATGTAAATGTATAAACTATATTCATATAAAGCTATAGCAGCAAAGCCGTAAACTAATTAATTAATCATATAAATAAAGACATATTTATTTATATGTATATTGAACAGAAAATGAAAATTCTAGTAGTTTTCATGAATGAATTAATAAATAATATTAATATCTTATTTGTAATTAGATTATATAGGTTTGTAGTTTTTAGATATTGCTATTAATATTTTTACAGATATACTTATGTGAAGAAGAAGTTAATAAGTAAATGCGATTAATTTCCGCAAATACAAATTTCCAGATACCTATTGGAAATACATTCATATTTAATAAGATAAACTCGATAAAAAAATATTTGTGAAATACGCCATTAAAAGTACAACTGGAATTGCAAACAGAAAAATTTGTACATATTTAATATTTGTAAATAATTGTCAAATATAGTCGAACTAAAATAAAAGAAAAAAAAAATACAAACAAAATGTAGCCAACTCTAATGTAAAATGTAACCAAACCGAAATAGAAAAGCTTAAATGCTGAGAAATACTTTTCAACACAAATCCCAAATGACATATTCACAGAGGGTTTAATGTTTTTGTCAAAAAAAAAAAAGAAATGTCGAAGCAAATGAAAACCAATATATGTAACCTACCAGTCTAGCGCTCTTGTCCCCTGTGTCCGCATCAAAGAGAGTCACAGCTAAAAAACAAGTGTGAAGATGTACGACAACAGTTAAAAAAAACAAACACACATAGAATAAAAATCAGTATCTGACTTGGCTAATTTATTTATGGCCACCAAACAGAAGTTACATAAGTAAAAAGTACAAATTAACTAGAAAAATAAATAAACCAACTAAAATGAAAAGGATAATAAACAAACGAAAAAAGAAAAACAAAAGATTCCATATAAAATATATAGTTTTACTTTATCAATACATTCCCAGTTTCATGAACATTGCAGGGACATCTGGTAAACACTCGAAATAATTTGAGTAAGATTTCAAATAAAAAAAATAAATAAAAAAAAATAAAACGTATACCAATATTATAAAATCATAAAAAAAATAAATTCAACCGACCTAAAAGAAGAACTAAATAAAAATTTTGGGATTGTATGCGTTGCTATTGAGGAGTTTGAAATCGGAGCTAAGTAGTTGGAACAAAGTATATAGTCGTTATTTATTTACTAGGCTTTGAAGAATTTTATTCTATTCTAATATATTTTATGTTTTACTGATATATTGCATTTCGAACTTGGCACCGCCTTCCAAATGTTCAATAGGTTTTTTTATGATGGTTCAATTATTTAGTTTAATTTTAATTTTACAGTTTTCATTGTTGGGTTCCGTTAATCTTTATCAATTTTTATCTAATTCTTCGCCTGCTATTTATCCTATCCGTCGCCATAAAGTCGGATCACAATGTAATCACAGCCTTTCCATTAAAAAAAGAAGCATCCAAATCGGTCCACTCAGTAAAAAAATGCTGAAATTACACACATAAAAACAAATACTGTCAAATTGAAAACGTTCTCCTTTTTTAAGTCGATTAAAAATGATTTGTAATTTAATATTATTAACTTAAATAACATTAATTAATTATTTTTGAACGATTGCAATTATATGTATCTTCCAAGGTACAAAGGTCAATATTATTACAACTACACCTTTGGAAAAAACAACAAAGTAGTCGGAAGTAGTCTGCACGTTGACTACACAAAACCAAAAATTTCATTTAATGCATGGGTTCGGCGCAGTTATTCATATGAATTAATCGGCAGAGTTGAATTTAAACTGGTATTAAAAATGAATTAATATAAGGAAGTGCTTAAGAATTCATGAAAATACCAATTCATAGTGAACCCATTCACTTTTTTTGCTGGCTATAGATAAAGAAATCTACGCTTGTACAATAAAATTTCGACAATATATTTCGCTATTCAAATTCTTTAGATGTATTCTCGTCTATGCGCCATACAAGTATTTGTGTAAATATACCAGAACATTTAAATGTTTTAAAAATATGTTCGATATATTTCAATGATTATTTGGTCGAATGGTTACTTCGATAACTTGTTGGTCAATTCGTTTGCCAGTTAGTTTTGATTATTTTGTTAGCAACAGCAATGTCTTGTTTGTAATATTTAAGCTCATTGGTGACAACATAAAGATATGACTTCAAACGTATAAATTCCTTTTAGTTGACATGAGCAACCATCGTATTTTATAATTTGGTATAGAAGATGTACATTTCTAAGCTTATGTAGTAATAAACGTACATGTATCTATATGCATGCATAATGTGCATATGTCCATGCTAAAATGTTTATATTAAATTGATGCGATAATCATTTATATGTTTTTGGATTTTGTTGTTACAAAACTTGAGCTCTCTTAAATTAAATTTATATGGGTATAAATATACACTGTTGCATTAGCAAATGTCATATATACGTAACTACAATACTAGTTAAACTTATTAAAAATAACTTTTAAAAAATAAATTTAACTTGTATTGAGATTTAATTTTATATTGCATTGTTAACCAACGTGTTGTCTAATTATAAAATTGTTTCGAACAATTAAATAAATGTAAATTTAATAAAAAATATAGTTGTTGTATAAAATAATTTTTGCAAAGGTTACTTATTTTTTCCAGTTTGTTGTTTTGGAATTCCCAAAGGTATTTGGGGAGTTTTTACATGTGAGATTCTTAAACTTTTTCAAAAAATTTGGTTGAAGGTCTACTGATGAGTTGGTATAACCACTAACGAAATATACATATACGCTACCTATGCAATACATCAAGTATATATAAAGAACTGAAAAATATATCTATATATTGCACTTATGCCAAAATATGTCGTTTTAATGAGCGCACATTTTATGCCACTGTTCAGAAATGAACCGGAAATTTTTTTTCGAAAACGTCAGAAAATTAAACACTGCTTGAAATACGAAACACCACCACCTTATTCTGTAACTCGCTAAAGCTAAATCTCCGTTACTAAATATCTATGAATTGTATTTAGATTATGATTTAAGGTATGTTGTTCGTAAATGCAAAAATATAAGATATAGTATAATGATGGAAAATTATCTACGTCCAATAAATATCACACTCTCTTATGCAAAATCTATAGTTAAACTTAATGTGTGCTAGAATTAGGTATTTTAATGGCAAATTTACTGTACACTTTAAATTTAACCATCGTTTCAGCATAAGAATGCAAATTTGCCGTCATCGCTTCAACATGCCCTCTACAAAGTTTTTAACATTTAGTGCATCAAGATTTAGCTTTAACTACGACAATTACAGAATAAGGCGGCTGTTGTATATCTGACTACGATTGACCAAAATAAATATAAAGTTATTTTAAACTTATGGATAATTATTCTTGTAGCAAATGATATTGCAAGTTTTAATACACGTGTAGCTTATAACATGAGGATACTACTTAACTGAATGATACTATTAAAATCAATAATAAAATAAATTCAGGCAATTTATTACACAATAAAATAATTAAATCTAAACAAATTGCTTTTAGTTTTTCACATTTTTAACGTACACAGCCAAGGGATACAAGAAACTTTTAATTTAAGTAATTAATTTGTATGTATATTAAGGTTTTTGCTGTTAAAACTTAATTTGGGTAAAATAATAGAAATAAGCAATTAATTTAAATATTAATTTAATAAAGGACATGTTATTTATATCAATCTATATGGTAGAAACACAATAATATCCTTTTTTTTTTGGAAACACTAGCCGCAAATTTGTTTGTATTATATTTAAAGGGATGTCTTTAATCAAATAAAAATATATCCTTTTATTGGTTGTCCGTTCGTCACTTTTTTTTTGTTCATACCCTAAATTACGAAACAAATTAATGTGAAAGTCTTATTCGTATTAGAACCTTTAATGTAATTTTTTTTTCCTTTGCTTAACCGTATTCTAAACATGGCAACTTAGGTTTAGTATATCGTTGCGCAAGAGAAACCATTTGCCAGCAAATCAATTAAATTTAAATTATGCCTACCATTAAAACAAACGGTAGAGCAGTACAGCACTATGGGACCATATTGTTGGAAATGTAAACCAAATAATAATAAATAAATATAAGAGAAAATTAATATTTTATTTATAATAATTTCGGTTATCGATATATTGGCGCTTAATTGTTCCCTTTGAAAGGGTTGCTAATGCCATATTAACACGGAACAATAAAATAAAAATTTTTAATTAATGGGGCGAGCAATGCAATGTACTTTTATTTGGAGAAAAAAAACCTTAGTTTTCGAAGCGGCTTCACACACGAAAATAATTTTTAAGCGCATAATTTTTGTTCTGTTCGTAATACACGGCAATTTGTAAGCTGGAACCTGTTCCTAGAGAGACTCATATAGTCGGAAAACAAATCGAGATCTTGTCTTCGTGTATCATTTTTGCAGCAATTCGTGATACTGTAACTCCGTTATTATTTTCACCTTTTGTATGCATTTTTAAACAACGACAAGCCTATATTAAAAAAGCAGCAAAGCCTGTGCATGCATTGGTTTTGGTTTTCTACTGTTATTGCGGTATTGAACCCGGTTGAAAGTTTACGCCAACAAAGGAACCTTTCTCTCGTTCGCTTGCGTATAAACTGTCATTATATGCATGCACAATTGTTCTCGTGTGTAAAGTCCCAAAGATAAGAACTAAATGCTGAGAAATAGTATTATAAATAGTATAGAGATGAAACTTTTTGTGATGTGATATATTTTATATATATTTATGTGTAAGAGGAAATCTAATAATAATAAAATAAAATTTTAATTAAAAAGTTAGTTATATCAAATAAAAAATAAATTAAATTTCTAACTGTAAAGAAATTTATCAATTAAATTATTATTGTTGGCTTAATTTTCAATTAAATTTTTAATAATAATAATTATAAATTTAAACAAATTTATAGAAAATTTCGAAAAAATTTTTCTGGCAACATTTGACATTTGAATTTAATTCGAATACTAATTGGTAGAGAACTTCTATTTATACAAAGTGTGCTGCATATATGAAATAAAACATACTTATCTGCATTTAATTATTTTGTGGATTTCTTAGCAATAAATTAATTATTTATTTTATTTAGACGAAAATTTCATTAAAAATTTAATTGAACTGATGAAACTTTTAATTGAAAAAATACATCATTCTAATTAAAAGTGTTAATTAAAAATAAAGTAAATTATTTTTATTATTATTATCTGACTAATAGTGCTAAGAGATGAAGACAGGAAACATCAAAGGTCTTATTTGTAAAGGCAAAATAATGCCAATTATTACAGACGATTCACGGCATATTGATTCAAGTGATACAAAAAACTGCTACAAATGTATGATATGTAATTTGCGAAAACAGAAAAATCTAACGAGTAAAACGTTGAGTGCATAACAGTCGGACCAAGTGACCGTTGTTAATCATTTTAATCAAAACTGAGCTCGGTATCCTATTCCTATTTGGAATGTGGTGGTTTTCTTCGACCACAAAAAAAAAGATCATTTTGTTTTCATTAAAATTTTTTTGCGAGTGACAGAGTAAATTTTTTACAATTGTCCTTCAATTTATTTATTAAAGGATAAAAGTAATTAATAGCAATTAAAAAAAATTACAATAAAAATATTAATTATTTATACACACTTGATGTATGGTTGAGCTAGTCTATATTTACATTTCGTTGGTGCTTATACCAACTGGACCTTCAACCAAATTTTGCGTTGAACAATTAAGAAATAATAAAATAAGAAATTGTATTCAAAATTCCTTTTAATTTGAAACTTCAAGCAAGATTTTTCTATAGGAATTTTTTTAGGCATTTTATTATAAAAATTAGAAGTTGTACAAAATTTGGCTATTAAGGAAAGTAATTATATTTTAAATATATTTTTTTGTCATTAATAATAGAAAAACATTCCCATTGTTACTCCCAGAAGAGCTGTTGGTTGCTGCTGTTGTACATTCTTTTTGTTAAGGAGTATTTTAGCTGAATTATGTTTCAAAGTTAATGTGCATTAAAAAAAATGACTTTGAATGCTGGTACAATTAAAAAAGTGGCCCACGCGTCAAAATTTCACATGCAGGAATTAATGAAAAAAAAATTCTGTTTTGTTCTCTTCCCTATTTATCTCATTTCTGTTTATGGGATTTAATGTTTAGTTTTTTTTTGGCGTAAAAGACAAATGGTATAAAACCGCAGACATTCAAAATATTTTAGAAAAAAAAAAAATATCAAAAAGTTGTATGGTTTGATTGTAGTAAGCCAAAATAAATTGTAAATGATACAAGAGGAAAGTGTACTTTTTAATTATGGAAAGCATTTACTAAGGCTTTCATTATGTTGCCCATTAAGAAAAACAACAAGAAAAAATAACGAAACCTCTAGTTTTAATTAAATGAATAGCAGAAAAGTGTATGCCATAAAACAGAAAAAATAATATATGGTATGGATTTTTAATTCATTTGCAACTGAAACAGTGTTGTGAGTTGTATGAATTGCATTATAATTGACGACAAAAACAATATTATTTGCAAAACAAAAAGCCAATAAACAGATAAATAGTAAAAATACAATATTAATACTACGAGTACAAAAAGTCGGCAACAAATTCGTAAAACGTAGGAATTAGTTAAATAAAATTAAAGAAGTGTGTATGTATGTTGTAAACCAGATACTTATAGCTCTGTTAAGGTCATTGCCATTGCGCTACCATTATTAATATTTAAAAATATATACATGTACATATGTATATCATTGGTTTCATATAGAAAGGTCCTAACTAACACAATTACCGTTCGGAAGTCCCTGTTGTAAGACCCATTATTAAACCTAAAGAAATAATTCATTGAAGTAATAAAATCGTTTACAATACCAACCGAAAAGCAGGAGTACCATATGCCATAAATTTGATAAATAAATATAATTACATTAAGCATGGCAAATAAAACAATTATTACTGTGACTTTTTGAAAAATTGCCTTTTATATTTAAAGTAAAATATATTATTATTTTCCCGTATACTTCAAATATAATTTTTATGATTCTTGTATTATTTACTGTCGTCTGCAGTATGCAAAATAGTTGTCCCATACATTTACTAGTTGGAAACATATACGAATAAATTGTCACAGAAGGCAAGCAAAACGTTAAACATCACAGGCAGTAATATTAATGACTTGCATTTAAATTATATACAGATAAGGTTTATACCCAATAGACGTTGTGAAACATAAGGTCGTCAGGACTATTTTAAAATTGAACGCATTGAATTTTTAATAATTACACTTTAATTATTCGCAAGTTTACAAAATTTTCTTAAAAAAAATTTTCCTTAGTGGGGTTATTTAATAAATCGGTCCTCCTTTTTAAGATAATAATTCACTTAATTTAGTAAAAATTTTCCATGTGTGTAAAAAATATCAAATTTCCATTTTCCGACAGTAAATTTTAATATTTTTTTACTGGTCATTAGAGCTTCTAATACTTTATCCAAATAAAAAAAAAACCTATTTTTGATTATATAATTTCTTTAATATGTCAAACTTTGTTAAATTTCAGGGTGTCCGCCAAAAAACATTTTTAATTAGTAATTAATATTATTTTAAATAAAATTACAAAATTTAAATTTAAATTTAGATAATATTTTATAAAATAAAAAAAATTTTAAAACATAATTTTTCCAATTTTGGCAGTACCATTAACTTATTACCTCTTTTTAACTTTTTCGGTAATATATAATAATATGTATACATTTCTTGAGATGTATAAAATTTTAAAATTTTTGTGGCAAAAATCTGGAACTTCTTTGCAGATTCTATTAAAGCACTCCAAAATGTACAAAAATTGCAAATAAAAGATCACCCATTCTCAATAAAATTTTTGCTCCATTCAACTAAAGAATAAAAAATTTATCTCAAGTTTTCGAAGCACCGCGACCAAGAAGATCTATTAAGCAAAGCCCCTAAGGCTTCTAAGGAATTTAAGAACTATTTGGGGACTGGGATTCGACAGCTTTTGTGAAGTAACCGTAATTCCACCCGGAAGGGTGCCGACTGCAGGACAGTTGCTTTCAAGATCACTTTCACAAAATCGACAGATATTTGTCCCGGAGAGAGTGTTCTGTTCAACAGTTCTGTTCAGCAGTTTTAGGTATAAAATTTTGTGTGTAGCGCTTAGCTATCCACTTTTAACAACAACTAGGGATGATAAATTCTACTTACATATTTCTTTAAGATGCTATGTTAGCTTTACAAAAAGTTATATTACATAAATAATATAAGTAGTTTATTTATTTTTAGTTTGCCTGTGGGACAAAGTATTGTTCGACAGTCTTTTCTGTATCACTCAACAATATTTCTGATGATCACAGTGACATCCTTAATTGGGATTTGAGTAACATCGTAGTAGAACAATGAACGAAATCTCCGTTATTAAATATTAAGACGTCTCTCAACACCAGGTATGGGTTTTCACATTAGCAAAAGGTGCAACGTCTCACTTTTATCTTTAAAAAAAGAAGTTGACACAATGTCACCATTTTGTCACAAAAAATACAAAAATTTATAGTGTAATTCCGGCATGTTTTTGTTTATAATATGATACTATTGGGTAAACTGTTCTTCAGGCAGTGGGTTTTTTTCTTTTTAATGAGTATGGCTAAGGAGATCTTGTTATAGAAAACAAAATGATGAAATCTTTAGCTAAAATATTTTATACACCATTTATTTTGTAATCGATTCGCTCTCTGGGATATTATTTATTATGAAAATATTGTTGTATTTACAATTTCCTTTGTCCTTCAAAAATTATTATCAACACAACTAAAACGTGTATGAAGGTTTATGTATGTATGTGCTCATGAATCTTATTTGAGGCACATTTTTTTATTTCCTACTTACTATATTAGAAGTGCTTCTCTTTGTTTTTGTTATAATTCTCTAATGATTCATATTTCTTTATATGTGCACATGCACATAAGCACTGGCATTTTATAAGAGCATATTTGCTGCAAAAAACTTATCTTATTGTACCACCTGGTGTAATAATGAACACTGCATGATGTGGAATACGATGCTGTTGATGACGGTGGTTTCACGGCAAATGTATCGTTAAATTATTGTATTTGTGTGCATTTTCGTAGCACCATGGCTCTAATTTCTTGGCACGAATACACTAAAAAAAAATTCACTTTTAGTAGCAGTAACTTTAGTGAGGGCTTAGTCGATAGAAATAATTTAGACACGACAGAACATGTGTTTTAATACAAACATTTTATGCACGAATATGTATATGTACACGATGGTGTAAACAAAACCGGGACGAACTACAAATTTTTCAAATCGAATATTTATATATATCTAAGTTTTACGACGAATGACGAATGACGAAAATTTTTATATATATATTTTTTTTATGCCATTGAACCAGTGCTCAGAAGATATCCCTACATATGAAATGCATTGCGCTGAAACATTGGGATAGTGTAGTGAGTGGAGGGGTGGTAGCAAGATAGAGCTTAACTCCTGCACAACTCTGTAGATACGGCGTCTCTGATGTTATTTTTGTCGCTTTCTTTTCAAGTTAAGGGGAGTCATTTAATTTACCGACAAATACCACACACCGACAAAGGGTGCTGTAGCAAACAAAAATTTTTAATTTAATGTTTTCGGCAATAATTAGTTTTTTAAGTACACTTTCTTTTGTTTGGAATTTGTGCATTTTTTATTATTAACTCAACTGGTTAATATCTTTGCTTTGATTTGACTCATATCAACAGTAAACAACAGACTTTTGTTCTCTTTTCTTCGACACTGAGATAATTTCATAAGATTTCCATTATAGAAAGTCGTAATACTTTACATTGCCACGTAAAGGCACATTTAAGAAGTAAATATGCTATATTTTTCTCCATATGAAAATAAAGGCTCTATCTGTAGCTAAACATTTTAATCACACAGCACTATTTTTGGATATATTTTCTCCCAAAATTTAATTTAATTCATTATTAAAATAATAGACATATTGTGTAAAAGCTTGCACTATATTTAATTAATTACTTTACCTATTTCAATTTGTTTTTATTATTAACCTCTATATGGAAACTTAAAGAACTACACATACATATTTTAAGTTCCTGCACAATTTCTTAGTACACATATCCATATGTGTATTATATTCATCACTCACAGAAGCCGCCATGCCAATTTAAGATAAAATCAATCAAAAACATCAAAGTACTAAGTATCTAATCAAATCTTTATTATACACTGCTAGTTAGTGCAAGAAATGTAGCAAGTGGTAGATGAGTTTTCCACTCGAGAAGATAAAAAAAATTACATCTTCTCGAATATACATGAAATACATCGTACATATAGAGTTTGCAGACCATTATAGGGAAATGAAAAATGAAAAATACAAATAAATCGCCGCAAGGTAATCTTATGTGACATTTATCAGTGTAAAACGACGCAAATCGAATAAATTTTTTCTATAAAAATGTACTGATTTTTTTATTGATTGGTCCAAAAATTTACATATTGATCAAAAAATTCTTTAAAAAAAACTCTTATGAATACATTTTATTCTATTCTATTTTATTTTATTTATTTTATTATATTTAGTTCAGCATGTGGGTTTAATCACTATAACAATATAACTAGAAATATATTTATTTGAAAAGAAATAAAACAAATAAGGAAAATTCTATTCATTTTGTTGTATTTCCCAATTTTTTTCTTTTCTTAAGTTGTTTATAGACTCAACCACAGTACTTCTTTTACTTACGGACACAGCTATGCTGTGGATAATTAAAATAATGTATACTCCTAATTTTTACATTCTTCACTTGTAATTATGACTTCAGATAAAAAATTCAAGAATATGTATATTGATGTGTAGCGACGCAAATCGAAATCAGAACGACACAAAGCGGTTTGCCCAATATTTAAAAAAGCAACGCAAAAAAGACCGATGTAATTCGGGGCTGTAGTGTGCACAAGAATAACAAAAAATCGATAATCGAATGTACGTGGCCGCAAAATTTGAAAAGTCACCTTACTTTTGGTACACACCTCGTATATGGGAGTCACCGCGTCGAACGCTCTTAAGCTTGCGTTAACAAAAACATACGTAGTAATACATGCCTGCTAATGGAAAATAATAAATGCTCAATTATTTTTAAAAAGACTCAGTAAAACAAAAAACTGGAAATGGAAACTCCAATTGCATGACTGCCTGAGCAATTCTGACTATAACGTTGTTGTTTATTTTCCAACAAAGCTCTGTTACTGTTAACATTTTACATTAAGAACAGAAAATTGGGCTTTTTAAATGAACTTGATAATTTAACTTAATTTTTAAATAAATTTTAGTGAACCCAGTTTATCAAAAAAAATTATTCGTTTTTCAAGAAACCCTAAAAATAACTTTTAAACCCACATATACATTTTTATAGTCATACATACATACATATCCACATACATATTTGATCATATAATTTGTATGGCAGACAATTTGATTGTGTACAAAAATGTTAACTTTCTTTGGGGCATGTAAAAATACGGGCACAATGATTATGTAGTTGTGAAATTGTGTGATTTTATTAAGTGTAAAAAATGACTTGGGGTAAATAATACTAATACATTTACACAACTACTTTCGTGATAAACTACTTTAATATTTGAGGGGCCTCCGTTAGTCAGCAACATTTTTACTAAATAAAAATAATCAAATTTATCTAAATGGAATTCAAGGGTTGTAAATCAATTTGATTGATTTTGTGTACGAGTATGTGCTGGTTTTTTATATAGTTTTTTCATATATTTTTTAAGATTCAATTTCATTAGTTATTTAAATCTGTAACACTATGTATTATAGAGTAGGGGACGGAGTTTACACAAAAATGTGTTTATTTTATTGGAAGGTGTAGTAAAATGGGATTTACAAAAATTTTTGCAAGAATAATCAATTATTTTTCTAAAATTTTAGCAAAATAGCAGATTCTAATATTTGTATTTATCAACCAACTGTCTGAACTGATTTTATATTATGGACATTGGCAATACACAAATATTTTTCGCTCAGTGGTTAAGAGAGTGGTTGGTGTAAACGAAAACCCATATTTATAATATTGAAATTAAGTTTCAAATGCATTTTATTTAAAATTTTTCATACAAAATTTTCTTAAAATAAATTTGAAATACATTTTCTTTTTGTTACAAATATGAGCCAAAGTATGTGGATTGCATTGAAAATAATAAAAATATGATAGTTTTTATTTAATATTGAAAGATATATTGAGGCCTTTCAGCGTTCAATGAATCACCCATTCTAAGCAAGAACATTTCATAAAACAACAATAATGAAGTTTTACAGCTTTATCACTCTTAACATATTATCACGAGTATTCTATTTAAAAATTCAGAGTTGTTTAAACGAATATGAAATGATAATTTTTTCATAAATTAATCTTATCTAACTCAAGCCAACTTCTCCTTTTATCATTAAAATTTTTGTTGTAAAATTTCAAATGAATTTAAATTATTACAACGAGTAAGATGTTTGTTGTTTAAGTATTTCAGTTTTCCAAATTTTCCGAAACTCCTCATAACATTTCTTGCACCAACATTTTAGTATTTTTATTATAATTATTTTTTTTTAGTAGTAACTTGTTATGTTCCATAAATTTAATACCTGATAATTTTTCTTTAACGTTTTTTATATGTATTTTCCTTTACTTTTTACCTTTGAGCAATATAGTTTGACAGTTTGCTTTTTGTTCAAGTTTTAAAAGCGTTCGCAGCTGTTGTCATAGCAATTAAAAGTTTATTAACTTTGTTCATGTTGTTACTTTCGACAATTTGTAATTTTTGTGTTGCTTTTGATAATGTAATGTCAATTAAATAGAAATACAAAAGAATATTTTCTTTTAGAAGTGAAACCCTCATCGATAAAGACTTTAAAAGAAGTGCAGATTAGTTTTTTTTTTTTAATTTTGAATGATTTTCTGTTGCTTGGGAAACATTAAAAAACCATTTGAGTTTGCGATAGACTTAAATAATGTCGATGTTTAAATTAAAGCTATTGATTCCTTTCTTTTCAAGTCTCTCTTCTTATTGTACTATGCATACTCCCCCTAATATAAAGTACTTTTGGACGGCAATTTCAAAATATAATATTTTTTCCGAAGGGGTTACCTTTTTGAACTTTTCTTTATATCTTTGGTATTTGCAGTCGGATCTTCGAAAGTGATGTATCAAAATTTTAGTCTCAGGAAGATCTAAGTTTTGCACCAATCGCCATTGACATTAAGTATCCTGTTCTACAAGGTGGGACAAATGTAATCACCCGATGTTCTTTTTAGTCACCAAAAAAAAATAAAAAATATATATATATAATATATTATATTCAGAAGTTGGGAAAAATCCACTGATGAGCTAAGTAAGCGTTAGCGAAATAGTACTATATGGATATGCTTTCCTCCTCAATTTTTGAGTTACTTTTGTAATAAAATGCTTTATGATATTTTTCATACTGTATGAGAATATCATAAAGTATGTAATAATAAATTTCACATATAGTGTATAAGGGAAAAAGCACAATTAGAATCATATGTATAAATGAATACTCCCAAAATAAATTCAGTTAATATAAAATAAAAAAAAAAAAATAATATAGGTCAAAAAGGGCCTACCCCTTAGAGTCGTGCGTCCAGGGCCCAATTTACGGCATTCGATATCGAGCGTAATTTCTATACATTTTAATAGAATTTAATTTGAAAATTCGATTCGAATCGAATGCCGCAATTTGATCCCTGGTTAAAAACGAAAAATTTTTTAATATTATACGACAATTAAATAAAAATTAATAACACGTATACGCCACCAGCGACACATATTATAAACCATATTGAAACTGATATATTTATAGCATACTTTCCAGGTGTAAGAATTATGATTTTATCCTATGGAACCACACGTAGCGACGTATGAGAGATAATACATGTGTTTTTTAAGACCGTTTCACACTATACAACTTTGTATTAAGACATGTCAAAAATTTAAGTATTACGTGAGAGTGTGAACGCAATATATATGAAAAAAATAATTAATACGGTAATACATTGACATCCCATGAGCCCTAATTTTTCTAAACGACAAGATTTCTCGTTCCATCAGGGTTGTATTATCACAAAAGTAAATAAAGAAAATAATAAAATTAAAAAAAAATTATTTCGTGGCGAACCGGGTTTTTTCTATCTACTTATACATTTTATTTTATTTGAAGTGTGATAGAGTGAACGCAGAATGTAATATTACTTTAGATTTTTTAACAGTCCCACCAAAAGTCTTTAGATATCTTTCTCGCAAAGTCTTATGAAAGTCTGGTAAGAATTGTAATGTAGTCTGAAATGGCCCTTCATAGTTTCGTTCAATTCGCAGAATTGTAAATTATGAGGCAATATTTGATTTTATTGTAAGATTATTATTAACTCATTAACCACCAAAATAAAACTAGATCTTTTTTAATATTTTATTTAAGATTTTAAAATAAGCTTAATTTTTATTCATTGTACAGAAGGATTTAAGAACAAAAATAAATTGGTGGAGTAGTAGTATGGGTGTGTTCAATTAATATATCGGTGGGTTACAGGTGAAAAATTTCAAAATATTATATTTTATAAATTCATAATGTTTTTAAAGATTTCGTGCATTTCCCGCGAACTTTTGCATTTCATAAAACACTTCTTAATTGCAATTTTAACTTTTTAGTGTAGTGACCTATTTCATCTTCATGTAACGTTAAGAAAAATAATAATAATAGTCGAGCTATATTTTGCGTGTTTCGGCGTTGTATAGAACACCAACGATTTATAGCTAAAAGCTCAATTGTACAATATCTTCTTATCACTACACTGCATAGTCGTATGAGGCTAGATAATATTTTCTTACTTCTTTCGTACATATCCAAGGACATTTTTCTGTTCCTGCTAATAGTTCCAGTAATATAATATGAAGCATTAATTGGTGACGAGAGAAAAAAAAAAATAAAACCATAAACTCTCAATGAAAGCTAAAAAAAAGGAATCATAAAGTTTAGCAATTGCTGGAAGCCATCACAGCGATGTCAAAGTTGCAACAAACTCAATAGAACCATACAACATGATTTCAACGTATGAAAATTTTGCTCCAAATTTTAAACATTTAAAATTTATAAAAGCCTGTCAAGAAATTCACTTGCAAATAAATAAAATTTTAAGGACAAATTTGTGTGCAAAAATCGTCTTCCAATATATTGGACCGAGAGTGTACGCAAGTTTGTCAACCAAACAGTAGCAGAAGCGTTCAATTAAATGCGTGTTTTTTTTTAAATACAAATCAAGTCACATGAAATCTTCTTTCTTTGAGGCCAACCTATTCATTATAACTAGAATTTATTTTCTCAAACACTTATCTTATTATTCTTGAACCAAAGGTATCAATAAAATTTTTATTTTATTTTTTCTTTATTCTTAATATAATGTAATAATATAAATAATATAAGCCTTCATATGGCCAAACAATATTACAAAGGATGTGAATTAATACGCATAGCGTAAAATGTATAAAAGTAACTCCATAATTTTTTACAATAAAAACCGAAAGTGTAGCAATATGAGCTTATTTCGCCACAACAGTTTCGTATCAATTTGAGTTGAAAAATTGTGTGCATTTCTTTAAAAACTGTTGAGGCGATTCCACAAGCGTAATAAGTCTGAATATACTCATAATACTTTTTAAAACTTTTTTCATGTTTAAAGTATTATATAAATTTGGGCGATTATTGGGACTGCTGATGACTGAGTAGTTAGCGTATTGAATATGCAGCCAGAACGACCCGAGTTCGATTCCCGGGCCGTATTAAATAGCAATATTTTTTCGTATGTTTTCTGTGCTACAAGACATTCCTTCGTCGATATTTGAGCAATAAAACGTCGGCGAAATAAAATAATAAATAAAAGGAGCCCACTTTGCTTAAAAATAATGCTTCAAAATTAACATCAGAGACGCCGCTACTTTCCTTCATAATTAACACGTAGCTGCAGAGCTGTGCAAGAATTAAGCTCGATCTTCCTATCCTCTCTCTCTATCTAGTTTCAGTGCAATGCATTGCATTTGTATGCCCTGAACACTGGTCCAAGAAAAAAAGTAAAAAGCAAAATTTGAGTACGCAAAAGGTCAAGTATTGTTTTCATTAAAAGTGCTTTCTTATTTAACACGCAATTATCCTATAGGAATTCAATCACTTTGAAATTGCCTTCTTGTCTATAATTCAATTGAAAATGCAGTAGTCATTTTTAATGTTTTAGCAATTTATTTAAAAAAAAAAAATAAACAATTGTCTGAGTTTTCTTTCCATTAATGCTGGTTTCTATTGTATAGCTTTTTCATTTCTTTTTACTTCTTTGGTTTTCTTATACATTTTAGCAGCTTGTTTTCATACCGCTATGGGTGTGAATGTATTGCTCCAAGTTTGGTGTGACATTGTTGAATTTAAACAATCACTACTATTTTCACACTTAACTTGGAATTTACATAAAATATTGCCGCATACAACACGCATAAAGCAACCCCATGACTTCAGTTGTGGTGTATTTGCCACAGTATAACCACCCATTTTAACATCCTGCCAACAAATTCATACTAAATTGTGTTAGTCACACAATAACGCATTTTTTTGTTTGTTTTGTTCTTAAGCCAACTATTTATACTTTCAAATCTATAAGGTTAGCGTTTTTTTTTGTGTGTAGCACATCCCTTAATACTATTTCTAGAGCCAGAATGGTAGGAAATGGCGGGATTCAGAAACTATGTGCGTTTGCTAGTTATAAAAATGTAACACAATGAAACGTTAAGTAGAAATAAAATGCGAAAAAATGTATTGAACAAAAAATTGCTTAACAAAATTCCAAAAAAGGAAAATTTATAAGTCTGTATGTGTGTACTTGTGTATGTATTAAGAAAGCGTAACTTTTTGTAAAGAATTCTAACAAAAGCAAATGTAATTCAACGTTTTTTTTTTTTTGTTCATTCTTGAGATCTGGTTTTTTTTCGGATTCATATTCTAAAATTGGATTTCTGCTGAAGCGGCAAAATATTTGAATTAGAATTAGAAAGGAAATCACTTTTATGGCAACTTATCTTTTAGTTTAAGATATTTTTCTACCATTTACTTCTCTTTAGCTTTTAGCAACTTGTTATTTTATTTCATTTTTTGAAACTTTTGCACATACAAACTTGTAGAAATAAAATTTATAATATAGAATTTATTTTCTTCCTTTGTAAAAATTTAAATGCAAACGGAAGTTTTGAATTTAAGTGATATTTTTATTTGGTGTTATGTGTAGTTTTTTTTTTTAATGTAATACACAAAGTACTACGGTCTGTAGGGAAAGAAATGTCTTCATTATTGTCAGATTTTTGATAGTGATTTGTAATTCAATTTACATTTACTACGCATTTACAGTAGCTATACTCGTATTAGTGAAGATAAATGAGCGCTCGAGTTGTAAGAAGTACATTACAGACGAATAATAGACAGCACATAGAAGAGGAATTAAATAATATATTTAAAGTAATTTTAATTATAAAAAATTGACATTGTGCTCAAATAATAACACAGCTAAAAATGTCATGTATACATACACGATATATGGAAACGTATATATGTTTTGGATCCGATAATTGAGAGCATATGGAAATCTATTTTTATTTTTATTTATCTTATTTATTATTTTACTACACCAACGCTTTAACGTACTGGAACGCACTGGAAACACAGTAAAACTTTTTTTTGACTTATCGCGCTGGGTTACCAAACACGAATGCTTCTGGTTACAGAGCCCAGACGATATCAACTCAACATCAGCACCTCCATTTATTTAGACATGAGGGGGGCGATTAATGAAGTAGTTAGCACGTTGACTACAATACCCACGATCCTCTGTTGGAGCCCAGTATCCGACTGTGATAAAAACATGTTCGCATTTTCTGTGCATTAGTCTTTATGTCAGTGGCGAAGGCATATTCTTTGGTCACTGAACAGTAACGGGTTCAGCTGATACTAATCCACAAGTAACATCAGAGCGCCCTCTTTCGCCGGTATTATGTAGTATAATCGCGAAGTAAAATAATTAAGTACGTACGAATATGTATGCGTCTCTGTGATACCATAGACGCTGTAAAACTGCTATAAACGTACAAAAGCAGAGTCGAAAAAAGAATGGAGCTTTCCTGCACCTGTTGCTTTCCTAGGAGACATTTTCTGACAACTGGTCACAGAAAAAAAAGTTAGATATGGATGTATGTATGTATTTTTCTTTTAAAATTAGTAAATTAATGAAAAACGCTGCACTTAACTGCTAAATTAAACGTTTAAGAACAGTCATACACTAGTTGTAACTAAACTGTAGCAAAAGTGATGTATTAATAGTAGTCAAAAACGGACAAAAATAGCATTTCAACTAGTATGTACAAATAAACGAGTTGAGCTCCTAACTATGAAATCGATAGTTCGAGACATGATAGGAAACTAGTCTGAAGTACAATGCAACTAGTATATTTATAACCACATACTAGTTATTTTGTCTGGAGGGAAGTATAATCTTTAATGAATCGTTTCTATGTATTGAAAGTTAATTGTATGTCAATAATACATTTATAAACATTTGCTATTAAACAAGTGTTGAAAATTTATGACCGAAATAAATCCACAAATATTATGCACACTTAATTACTTATTAATTATGTTACCAAATTATAATTTTATTTAATACAGGCATATATGCGTGTATATGTAGCTACGAGTTTATACAGACTATTACTTAGTTACATATGTTTGTCGTATCTTTGCATTCATGTTTATATGCGTATGTACGCAATAACCATTTAGTATTAAGCAATAAATTAAACATTAAATACAATTAAAATAAAAGCATTAAATACACACACTCAAAGAAAAATAAAAGCAGTCTTTATTTAATGTGAATATAACAGTAGTTTTAATTACACTAAATTATATCGCTTTAACAGTCGATATATGTACACATGGATATAAATATATACCCTGTAGGAAAGCTGGGACCAAGTGTCCAAGACATCACTTTTGTCGTTTGGTTTTGCTGAGCTTTTGATGACATTGTTAACGAATCGTCTACACTTTTTATTTTGTTGTTGATGAGAAGAAGATGTTTCTTGCTCTTGAACAGCTGCAAATCGACTTTTTTTGGTCTCGTTTTGCTATGTTGAAAATAGCTACGGTTGCACGCAAAATGAAATTGTTCATAATAAATGTAATTAATAGCTTTAGTTTTACTAGTGAGGAAATCTATTAAAATGTTTCAAATTACTCAAATATACTCAATTTCCAATATGATCCTACAAAGAATACCTACTAGTGCTATTGACTACATACTCGTATGACCAACGCCCTTCGAAACGGAATCTCGCGATTCTATTCGAGCGACTACGGGCAGCTACATCAGTAGTAGATTTTGAATGACACGTACATGTTCAAATTTCATTATCTGGGATATAAGAGGCCAATATAGTAATTATATCAGTAGCAAATCATTAAAATTTTAGTGTTGTCAATTCCTGCAGGGTATTTATTTTTACATATTTTACTGTAATTTACACTGGCAGACAAATACTTTGCTTACTGTTCACTTTATTCACATTATGACTTTATTTATAGGTTTAGTGGTTCTTACTCAATGCACCCTAAAAATAAAACCATAAAATGGCATGAAGGGAGTAAGAGACGGATAGAAAGAAAATATATACATTTAAAATTTTCTTTCCTACAGTTACTTATGTGAAAATAAGAAGCTTACTTAATTTAATAATAAACGCTCTTTATATAAGAAGAACATTTACTGCCTCTACTCATAAATATGTGTGTAAGAACATTGGCTCCATTAATATTCTTAACTCTAGCAGAATCGTGAAATTAACAAAAGCAATTTATATTACTAGTATTTTTAATATTAACAAAAGTGCATAAGCACTATATTTTTAAACGGATATGCAATAACTTTTGTATAATACGCGAAAATGAAACCGATCTAGTTATTAACTCTTTAACAAATATTTAATACAGAATTACTGCCGTCTTCATATATATTCAGAAATAGCTGATAATTTGTGCTGTCACGTTTATTTATATGCGAATATCAAATTGACACCAAATTGATAAAACTCGGATTTTCAAATGTTTACATTAAAATCATTTTCAATTTGAATCCAAGTTCTAAACCAGAACCTTTGAAAAAGGTTTGAGAGTTGTACTAGATATGAAATAATAAAGTCTTCTTATTTCTAAGGTTTGACGTCATGTTTAATAGGTTACTGTCACTAGTTTTAGTGTGTGAACTCTGCAGCAAGTTTAATTATCCTACATTTTGTACTATCACTTCAATATAAACCATTAAGCTCAAATAACAAAATTTTCAGACTTCATGCAAAGCAAGAGAAACCTTTTACCGTTAAAGGATAAAAAATTTTAAGTAAAGCAAATTGTAAAGAAAACAATTCAAGCGAAATAGCGAAAAAGAATTTAAAATTACTTTTTACAAAGTAAAATCTTTTGCTCGTACAACAAATAAAAGTATAACAGGTATCAATATATCCAACCACACATTCATGGCTCAACACATTTGTTTAAACAGGAATTTATAGCACACAAGTATTCAGGGCAAAAATGTAAAGAAGAGCCGCACATGTTATTTAAAACAAAAATTAATAAGTACAAAACTATATATGTATATGTATGTATGATTATATGACATAGCGAAAGGGAGAACAACAACAATAGCAACAGCAATAACATTATACGAGTACAACTTTATTATTAAGAAATATTAACAAAAGAAAACGATCTGAATACAGATCCCCAACAACGGCGACAACAGCGACAACTATTACAACGACTAACAAAAGATGATATAATAAAAGGATGTACGACGAACACACACGCATACTGGCACATAGAAGCACACTGACATCACCATTTTCGAATTATAAATAAACGGACAATAAACTATAAAGGAGTTGAAAAAGAAGAAAAGTGTAAGGAACAAAGCTTAAGGAATGTTGTTTATAATGATGGCGATGACTATAATAACAAGTATAAAGTATGTTCATATATACAAGAATAAGTATAAGCGTATGTTTAAAACAGTAAGTACCTACCAACTACTGCTACTAATACATACTAATACCACATCTACAACAATAAAAATTTAAACAATGGAAACTGCAAGTAGAATGAAAACAACTATGATGACAGTACATGCCACCTACAAAAGAGAGATAGAGAGAGAGAGGCAAATATATGTTCATATATGTATATACATATATATAACTACCTGAGCTGAATAACGGACCATTTCATAAATACATATTTATAATAAAGTTTGCTTGACTTAGCTGGCAAATGTTGCATGTTCAATTCAAACACACCAATACAATTCATACACACTTTGCCTTATGAAGTGTGTAATAACAAAATTTTTCTCTATATGCTCGCATATGCCATACACGTACAAAGTAACAATTATTTATTCAAGGGAATAAATATTCAGGATTCAAAATGCCATTCAAATACCAATTTACTTTAAAATTAAAAAGTTAATTTTAAAGTATTGCAAATTCTCTACGAAATCTAGCCATACACTCTGTTATAATTTAACGCAACTATTAGCAAAAAACAATCCGCATTGCTTTCTTCTTTTTAAATTTTTAAGCAAAGTTAGAAACATTTAAAAAACAGGCTGAATATAGAGTTCTTCTTTTATGTAGTTCTGATATTACTTAAAACTTATCATTTATTTAAATGCAATTTTAACATAATATATCTAGTTGTAAGAAAATTTTGTGTAAATGTTCCCTGAAGATCTGCGTTAGCAGTAGTGCAATGCGCATAGGAACCAGCTAATCCCTCCCAAAATAAATTTAAAATTATTTTGTTTTAGTAAATATTTTACTAAAAGACAAAAGAATTACAATCTTCTTTATTGGAAATCAAATTTGATCAACAATATATTTTAATTATACAGGGTGTTTGGTAGCAGATTTATATTTTCACACTTAAATAAAAAACGTTATAATTGACACAAAGTTTTATTAAGAGCATTGAACGATAGAATGGAAATGCGAATCATCCAGATCCTTCAGATCGCAGAAAGTCGCGGATTTTCACGTAAACTGCTGTCAACCAGTTCAATGTTTTTGAATCGACTGGATCCTGGCCGTGGGGCATTCATATCCAAAGCAGTTGCGCGAAATCTCTGCAACCACGAAGGAACTAATTTTACACTCGGTCCATCACTTATTCGCCGAATACCGAACTTTGAACAAAATTGTTGACAAGCAATTACGTAAGAGTCAATACTCTTAAAAAATGTTTCCACAGCGAACGCGCGATGCTCACTCGACCACTGCTACATCGTGGCTGACAAATCTGCACAATCGATAATTACAACGGCACCACCCTCCATCCGCACTGTTTATTACTTTTTGAAATAATCGTATATAAAAATATAAATTTGCCACCAGACACCCTGTATATATAAGATTCTAATTTCAAAATTGTGCTTTTTCCTGACAAAAATATTTGAAATGTATTATTACATACTTTATGATATTCTCATAAAGTATTTTTTTGTTATTTTTTAAACTCAGTAATTGATAACAATTCCTCCTCATTTATTTATTCATAAACTTTTGTCAGGAGAAAACACAATTTTGAAATTAGGATCATATAAATATATATTCTCTCAAAATATTTTAATTATATAAAAATAATCAAGCTTAAGGGACATTTTTTTAGAGAAAATTTTAATATTTATTCTTTTTTATAAATCATTAATATATAAATGTATGTATGTATGTAACTAATATGTAAGTCAGAAAAATTGGAAAAGTCTGGAATATATGATAGAAGTAACTAGATTATGGCATACAGAAGGTATAACAATGTAGGAAAATTATGTAGTAGAATTAAAGATAAGCTAATATAAATATAAGATACAGATAAGATAGCAAAATTAGACAGGTCTAATGTGGTTTATGGGATACAATGTATTGGGAAAAAATATAACAAGGTATATGAAGGTACAACAAAAAATAAATTTATAATTATAATAACTAGACACAAAACGGATAAAAAATATAAGAATATTAATTCACGAAAAACAGCATTATGTATCTTCTCGTTGTTTCAATTCAGACCATTATACACATTTTTATAATATTACCATTTTGAACACAGAACTTAATTATAGACGTAGATATATTTTTTAATTATATTTATTTTTGAGCGATGGTCTTTTTTATGAAAAGTTTTTAACAATTAATTATTTTTCAATATTTCGCTACCAAATAGGTAGCATCGTCAGAAAATAATAATTTGTATTAACAAAAATATTTTTTTTAAATAAGAAAAAGAGAATATTTTTGAAAGGAAATGAAAATTTTTTGTCATTGATATTAAAAACATTCATTATACACATGTATAAATGTACACACATTGTACAAAAAATTTTAATAAAGGTCAAAATAAAAATAGAAGACAGAAATGTTACAAATTATAACTATTTCTATAGATCAGAGAATGAATTGTAAAGCAGATGCGTTAAATGTTGCGCAAAATTACAGATTTTTATTACGTAAAAACGGAAAATAGAATTAATATTTTCTGATGTTTTATAAAAAAACTTTTTATTTTTTATGTTGACAAGATTTTTTTTTTTAATTTTTATGTTGACTATGTTTGATTTTTAGATTGTAATTTTTAAATATTTTTTTAATCAAAAAGAAAAAAATTTATTTTTTTGAAGAAGCCAATCAATGGTATTGGTCAAATATTGATATAAAAATGTATAAATATTTAAATTTTCTTTATAAAAATGATCTTAGGCTTGATTACGAGTATCTTAATATAATTAATAAAAAAAAAGAAGTCGAATAAAAATAAAAAATAATATTTAACAACATATTTTCTTTTATTTTGAATGATCTCTTTAATATTTTTCGGTAACTTTAAAACTCGATCTGAGGTTTTTTGGCTTTACATGAAGATAGTTTTGCAGACAGCAAAACAAATGGTATACACAATGTGTATGCTTCAAGTGGTTGCATCAAGTCTTCGCAACCAACTGCAACCTCTATTTACCATGACTTCATTCTTCTTATTGCAACTGTTGACCATACATCGAATTCTTTGAATATCTAACAATTTTATGTGACACCTCATCAAATTATCAACACTTTATTTTCCTCAATGGGGTAAGTAAGACTAATCAGTTTCCACCATCTGAAGAAGCAGCTCGATATATTCAGCTACTAGAAAAACTGTTGTCTAGTCTAGTGAAGATAAAACTTACTCGCGCTGTTAAACGAGAAATGCACGACAGATCTGACTGCATTTGAATTGTAATCTGAAATGCCAATTTTAAAACAAGTGTTCGTTAATGAGGTAAATTTTTAATACAAAAAGCTAAAAAATCTTTTTATTCTTTACAGTTATATTTTTCCAAAAATAGTAATAAAGTGACCTTTAAAACTCAAAATAAAAATACAAGGGAAAAAATAAATCCAAGCTAGAAATGTGTTTAAAGAATAATCCATTCCTTACTCGAAATTCTTGCTAAAATTTTCCACTGTAATGGAATTAAAGTTTTAAATTGTATAAAAAAAATGTTTAAAACTAATTTGAATATTTCACTTATTAAATTTTTGTTCTAATTCTAAGCCGTTCTACTTGACTTGACTTATTACTACAGAATAGATGAACGGATTGTTTCTTTTTGGAAAACATAAGGCGTAAAAAACAAGTCTTGGTCTTATTCAACTATCGTATTTGTTAGAATTCACATTCATTTTCGGGGTAAGTTTACTTTGTCAGTGATCAATAAGAAACTGACAGTTTTAGTGAAATTAATTCTTTTCAATATATTTCTAGAATATATCCTCAAAACAGTTTGAATAATTTAAACAATTAGCAATTCAAATATAATACAAATGTAAATCGTGTTAAGGAATTCATACCACCACAGCACAACAGAAAATATCTTACTGGTCGCTAGCACTGCATCATTATCACCGATAATCATTAATCACAGCATTATTTTACTCTGAAGCATTGTGTTGGACAAAGAAGAATAAAAAACCCAGACAGTAAGACAGATTGACAGATAGGCACACATGCGAATAAATGGAAACACGCATCCAGACTAACACCTTCGTAGACGAAATATTTTGAAAAGTATAAATCCTGAACAACAAAAGATTTATATCCGTTTTTTTTTTGGTTACATGTCACAAAGTTGATTCTTTCGAATTAATAATAGCACTCACTCGCTATAGAATTTTGGCAAAGCGAATGGCGGTATCCTCCATACGTTGCTTAGAAATGGAAGTAGACTATTGCCAAAAGGATGGGATGGACAACATTATACACATACGTGCAGCACAAAAACAGAATATAAACTAAATTTCTTAAGATTTAAAAAGAAAATGAATCGGAGGAGTGTATGACGAGATTAGTAATTTCAAAAGCTCTTAAGAATGCACAGTTATTGCATTATTTAAAGGAATAAAAACATTGGTGGTATGTACTTATCGCACAGTAAATCACAAGCATTTACAATGGTATTTTTCGACTGAGGGAAGAATTTTTAGTGACACCAAATTTTTTGCGCTCAATAAAGATTTGTTCTGTGAATAGGTTCAGGTAAAATAAAACAATTTTGATAAAATTTCAGTTGTGACTGCCTTTTTTATCTTTGACCAGCACTCATGGAACTAGCGGAAAGAGATAGTAGGAGAAATGATAAGATGTAAGCGTCACTGCATTAAAACTCACCTTTTGCACGTACTTTGTTTTCATAGCAGTGTTGAAGCGCCTCTGATGTCAAGGAGATGTATTGAATTTTGAAGCTTTGGTTTTAGTAGTCGTTTTTTCAGTATTTATTTTACTTCGCCGGTGCTACTCAATACCGACGAAGTAAGGCGTTCTGATGTGTATGTGCATTGGTTCGAGCTGAAGCCAGTGACTATGTCTTAGCCACTGAAACTTTCCGATAACAACTGACAAAAAGTCACAATACACATAAGAAAAAGTGCGAGATGAGTCTGAAACTGCGGTCGAAACTAGGAAATTTTTGATTTTTAGTCAACGGTGCAGTTTACTTCAGGCATGCCAATTATTGAGATGAAGTATAATAAAACAAACATATTTTTCTGCTGACAGCAGCCAAAGAATTAAAGAAATTGTTAGCAAAAAATATTTAAAAAAATATCTTCTTCTTATTTATTTTTGGATGTTTAAAATACGAAATACATACAGGTTTTTGCAAAACAAATAAAAAAAATGCATTTAAACAATATGCACTACATAGATTATTGTGAGTTCCAGTTGTGAGTGACGCAAAAGCTATGTTGGCAACTAACTTTCTTATATCTACAAATAAATGTCAAATACAGTGACTCTCAGCGCCGTCTGCAAAAGTGGCAGGCAGCTCGTACAAATTATGGCATCACTTTTTCGCCACACTCTTTCGACACGCTTTATGAACAACACTTAAAAGTGAATTTAACAAATTTACGCTGGTCGGCGTACCGGTTACCAATTTAATTTAAGTTCCAGGGAACAATTTGAACAAAAATATGTGTTTAAAAATATAAATTTAACTACAACAACTTCGTGGCTGAAGAATATAATCACCATTTTTTTTTTCAATAATATACCAGTCATTATTCCTAACGCTCATACAGCTCCATATTATACATTATAGCAATTGGAGGATTATTATTGTATTACTGGACATACAGATTACGTACACTCAATTAGTTTAAGAGCAAAATCTGTACACTCTTCACATGCATTGACAGCTAAAATTCTATTAGTTACGCAAATTGATGAACAAGGCATAACAAAGTTAAAATGAATAGTAGCATCAATTTAAAATGAAGAAGAAACGTGAAACCAAAATCGTCATCATTTACATATGTCCAAAAAGCCTTTGCTGTATCTTTCCATATGCCAGTATAAATTTTATATTTGCTTCGAAGTAAGTTTGTTTCACTTTGTTGGCGTGATTAAGTAGATGATCTTATGGGAGGAGTAATAACGTGAAATGTTTTTGATTTAAGTAGTAGTTTGCTTAACTCTAATCTAAAATATCTAAAACACTATGCATGTTTGCTCTTATTGCCTTACAATTATTCTTTTTGATAATATATATATATATATTTCAAGTAAAAAGAAAAATTATAATGCTACATAGAGAAAAATGAACCATGGCTGTAATAAACTGAACTGAATGCAGTAGATTTTTCAGTTTAAATCTGTTTAGATAATCGATCAACTTCATAAAGGTATCAATAACAGTCATTAGTTTCCTTTTTTTAGAATTTCTTCCATAAGGGTCGTTGCTACCCGTAAAATAATTTCAAGAGTGAAGATGGTATGTTGTTTCTTTTGGCTTTGCTGCTTATTTTCTCTTATGATTATCACTGTAGAGGAAGGCTGAAAAAAAATTTGATTTCTGAGGTATTGAAAGTTATTTTAATAATAAATTTATTACCTCTGTAGTGTTGTATGGAGAATACATTTTTATTTTCTTTTTTATTTGATTACAATTCTCTATAATTTTTTTTCATAATATAGTTCTCAAATTTCTGTTTCTTTCATAAATTAGTTTTGTATTAATTTGTTGTGAGTAGGTGATTAGTATTATTACTTGCAGGCACAGTGCAGTACAGTTGTGTGGATTATATTTAGATAATTCATATTATTCGCAAAATATAGTGTGTGCCCTGAAGCGCTTGAGCATAAAAATTACTACAAATTTAATTGTATCTAATTTTTCTATTTAAATTTATTTAAATTTATTTAAATTTATTAATTTTATAAACCTAATTGCCTGCCTATTCAACAACAAGTGTTAAAAAATTAAAAAGCTATTAAACTACAAAAGACGAAATTAAAAGTAGGTCATCTTTTGACCTTCATATATAAAATCTAAAATCTTAAAGAACATTCTCATAAAATGTACCGAAGCATTTTACGGCTCTATTAAATATTAAGTGTACGCTCTATGTTACAATATACATACATACTCGTATGTATGTACATTTTGATTTTGTTTGTATAAATAGTATATAATAATTACATTTTGCAAGTATAATGACGAAATAAATACTATAAAATTATTAAAAATCTGTTTGATTTCGTGTTAAATACGAAGCATTTGTTTGTTTTTCAATAATCCCATTTGCGCTCAGTTTTGAGCAGCACATACGTAATTAAATTTTTAAGTAAAAAGTAAATAAAATGAAAACCACTAATTGTGTCAAGCTAATTGAGCTACATTGGAATTTGCAATCATTGAAATTCCAATACGCATTCTAGAAGTAACCACAATTTCAATATATCAATATGTGGAATGCAAAAAAGTTAGAAGGATTGTGCAATTTATTTTGATTATATGATATCAACTGTAAGACTGTTTTTCTACACACGCAAGAATGTCTGTATGTAAATGACTGACACACTCTTTTGTAGAAGATATTAAGAAGAATTAGGACAACTTGAAGTAATTAAATATTGTTATTGGGGTACACTTAAAAAATTATGTAGGTAAATTCGAATTAAAATTAATTTGATCAACAATAACATTTTCATTTAGAAGCCGGGCTGCCTGCATTTCATTTAAATCAACATATTTTTTATATTATTTTTGACTGTCAATGTTTAACTTCCAAATTTTATAAAACATAATTGCCTTTTCCTTTACTTTAAACAAACAAAAAGAAACGAACAGAGCAGTAAAATGATTGTGTTTTTCAGTAATTTTAACTTGCAGAAATTTATTACCTCAAACAGTAAAAACAACCGATTTTAAATTTAATTTTACTATACAAAAAAAAACCACTCAATCAATTATAATTACTGTTACTTTCATTTATTTTTATCTTATTTTTTAATAATGATAATAATAATTATGAGAATAATAACTTAGTTGCATGAATTGGACCATTCGCATTCTTGGCATGTGATTGTACTGAAATCTGAAAAAATAAATTGCTTTAATTATTTGTTAAAATATGTCTTATTAAGCAGAGCTGTAAAATAATTAATTTAGCTTCACCTCCTGTCATTTCTCTAACTATCGCTTTCCTATAATTCCAGCACAATGCATCGCATGTGTAGGGGTCATCTCCATCATCCCAGATAAAAAAAAAAAACTATATTAAAATACTTCCCTTTTTATATTAAACCGGCACTCAGGAGATGACCCCTACACATGCGTTGCATTGTGCTCCAACTAGAAGAAAGGTATAGTGAGATAGTGGAGCTTCATTACCTTACAATTCTGCTTTTGCACGTTTTTTGTTTATTGCAGTGTTTAAGAGCCTTTGACGTCAAGGAGTCGTATTCAAGTCTCAAGCTTTTGTTTTAAGTAGCCATTTTTAGTAATTATTTTACTTCGCCGGTGCTACACAATACCGACGAAGGAGGGCGCTCTGATGTGCCTGTGGATTGCTATCAGCTGAACCCTGTTCAGTCACCAGTGACCTTCGCCACTGAAACCATCCGACAACATCTGCCACAAAGCCATACAATTGCAGATCAGAAAAAAAGCGCGATGTTTTTATGATTTAATCTGAAACTGCGGTCGAACGCAGGACTTTTTTGGTCCTGTAGTCAACGTTCAGACTACTTCGGTCATCGCCACGCCTGTGTAATATGAAGGTAAACGCGCAATTAATGAATAATCATCGGAACCAGAAGCAGGAAAAATCAAGCGTCTTTTCAGGAAAACTACTCACTGGAATTTACAGAAATATTTCATTTATACTATTTATTTGAAACATGAATTCTTTCTTATTCTTTCTTATTTCTTATTTCGCAGTCTTCTGTGAAATTACAAAATTTGGCAGTAACATTCCGCTATATCTTTATGGGCTAAATAAAACATACATATATGTACTCAGCAATAAAAAAAGTGAATGCATTATGCACTATGAATTGGTATTTTCATGACTTCCTAAGTACTTCTTTATCTGAATTCATTTTAATGTCATCTTAAATGGTAACAAGATTATTACTTATGAACTCTTGGAAAACAAATTCAAGTCTGCCTATTAATTCATGTGAACAACTGTGTATTTGTAATTTAATTCTTGTACTTTGCGTTGTATTCATGACGAGCTGTTGCGTTAAATGAGAACACATTAGAAAACGTAATCAAAGCATTAACTATTTCTTTGGCGTGTCTTTGTTTTTTTGCTCGGTGTGTATATGAGATAAATGACTGGCGTTGCGCATTTTTTACGGTGGAATTGTTCAAAATAATTTTTTAAAGCATTTTTTGCAAATAATATTGTTTTTTTAGATGATCTTAACACGCAGAGATGACATATCGACATTGTCATTTTTTCACTTTTCGATTTGAATATTAAATATGCATATTTATATTTTAGAACTTTTTGAAAAAACCAGCAAAAGTAAAACCTGTCAGAAACTATTGATTTAAAGCATTACAGGTACGCAAGACAGCAACGTCGAAGTATGGATGTATTGTAAAGGCTGGCCCAAAATTAATGCAATGCCAGAATATGCCGTCATTCGTACAGATTTTGTCTAAGATTAATGTAAGTAGCTGGCTGGCGGCCTAACCTCACGGTGATCGTAAGATCGAGCGAATTTTACAGCGTTCACTTTCGAACTCCAGTATGTCGCCATCTTCTTCGCAATTTCTATTACTTAACTATGGACACCTTTTTGCTGAGGACTGCTGAGTTCTTTAGTTATTAACTTCTTTTTGGGTTCTCTACATTTTACATTAGGCCTTTCTATCAATAAGTAACTCTGACGAATGGAACCCAGGGAAGTTTCTGGCCATATTAGGATGTAAGGCGTTCGAGTTTCTGTCATACGAAGATTTGAGGGTGGCGATAGCTGAAGTATTTAGCACTTTGACTACAAAAGCAAAAAGTCCTGGTTTCGATGCCAATTTCTGAAACATATTTTTAATTTTTTCTGATGTGCATTAGTGTGTCTTTGTGTCAGTTGTTCTCGAAAGGTTTTAGTGACGAAGGCATAGTCACTGGTCACTGAACAGTACCGGGTTCAGCTGACATCAATTCACTGGCCTATCAGAACGCCCTCCTTCATCGGTGTTGTGTTGCACCAGCTAAGTAAAATAATTACTAAAAAATGCATACTGAAGCAAAGTTTCAAAATTTAATACGCCTCCTTGACAACAGAGGCGGGGCAACATTGCAGTAAACAAAAACAACGTGCAAAAGCAGAGTTGCAAGATAGTGAAGCTTCCCACCTGTCACCTCTCATCGCATGCGTTGGGGTCATGCCTTGAGTGCTGGTTTAAGGTAAACCATTTCGGTTTTACCAATTCTATTATGAGTCCAGCCTCAAACACTACAGCACATCTCCAGAATGTGTGAGAATGTGCTGGCCTCGACTCCCTTAGCACCATTACTAAGCCAGTTTAAAGTAGAATTTAGTGTTATTTCTATTTATTCAGGTATTTTTAGGATATTTCTTCTATATACTCGTACAGGTACGCATATTTTTATACAATATTATCGCAATTCCTCCCCGTTGCTCTGTTTTCAGAGTTTGCTTTTTTCATATAAGTTTTACGGTTTTCACTGTAAGGTAGTTTCTAATAATCTTAGCTGGGGAAGTGAGGGATTGTCACGCATGTGCCGACCCGATGCAATTTAAACAGTAAATTATTGTCTCATATAAAAAATTTTATTCTACAAATGTTGCTGCATATTTTTTTTTTTAACGACAAGACACATTCTGTGAAGCTCTTAGTTTGTCTGCAGAAACACTCATGCTTTAGGCGGGAATGAATCTAGATTGATAGACTAATGCGCATGCCAAAAGGGCCCAATGAGTTTTAAAGATGTAATCTTGTACGATAGAATATTTCTATTTTAATTATTGAACAATATTGCAAATGCAATGAAAATTTCACGTCCTAAGACCTTGCGATAATTTTGGGACACCCAATACAAATACTACAAATTTATATTTATGTAAAACGTATTCACGTTAAAAGTGCATGTGATGAGTTTTCACAAAAAGTATTTTTTACCAACGATTGGTAGTGCGGTTGAAAACAATTTTAGTTTTTCTTTTTTTTTTTTTGGAAATTTTTAGCAATTCTTTTTAATGTCATGTGTGTGAAAGTTAAAGATAGTATGGAACTGCCATAGTGCTGACGAAAATGAAAATTATATGCCGTTGCAGAACACACATACGTTCATACATAAATATCTTCAAATATCCATGTATATTTTTCGTTGTCTGCTATGAAATTCAAAAATGCTTTCTGATCCCTTAAAAGTGAAAAAATTACTCGTATATTACAAAATCGCTCTGATAATCAAATATTTCACCAACAATTATAACAAATCACACGTATAACAATCAATACAACGTCGTAATTATGTTTAATACATCGCTTTTGTTGTACGAAATTCATTTACATAAATACATACTTCCATACATTTGTATAATACAGAAATATTCAAACACATTTATGGCGGTTGGTTTCCTAACACATACTCGTACAAGTTAATTGTAATTACCGCTCGGAATACATGGAATATGAACTCATGAAAACTAAACAGAAATTTCTGTGGTTTCACCAACATGCAAAAGAAACGAAACGAAATACCCTGCAGGAAATGATAACACCCAGCAAAAATTACTGCATCGCAGTAAGTAGGTTTATTAATGAATCTTGACGTAGCTTTCACTTATAAAACTGCTTACGTATGGATTAATATTTGTTCGCAATGTCTCACTTTGGAGCATTTCCTTTCAAAAGATTTTTTTAGCGCAGGGAATGTGTGGTGAAATCTTGGAATCTAAAATCACTCATTCGAATTCGTTCCGTCGGTTCATTATGTTCATAGCACTTCGTTAAATTGCTTAAAGTATTATTGCCTTACAGGCGCCCTTTTTAGTATGCACTAAAGTAAGGGAATGTAGAGAAGAGTAAAATATTTGTTTTTTTCCTTGTATTGTTCAAGAAGTCAAAAACGAATGTTAATTTTCTATGTATTTGTTGTTAAGGCAATACATATGTGCATATTAACATCACTAAATAAATCACATTCCTGCGGCAGCAAAAGTTAATACTGCTGTAAAAATGTTAATTATTTTTTAATGGGTAGTAAAACTGTATTGACTTGCTATTGACATAGTCACCAGTACTGGTGTCTTACTAACCCTAAGCCTATGTAATATATTATAGGCCCATTAGTACATTTTAGAAATTTAGTCAATGCCTTTGAGACGTTTTACTAGATTTCCACACTAATAATACTTTCTGCATGATGAACCAAAAAAACTATATTTTTTTTTAAATATTTTTTATTTTTTTTATATTGGACCAGCAGTCAGGGAATGGTCCCTACACATGCGAAGCATTGTCTGGAACTACGTTCTTTTTTGATAGCAGTATTGCAGCGCGTTTGATGTCAAGGAAACGTTTTCAATTTTGAAGCTTTGTTTTAGTAGGCATTTTCAGTAATTCTGTTACTTCGCTGGTGCTACACAAAATGGATGGAGGAGGGCGGTCTGATATGCCTGTAGATTGCCACTTAAACCTTCCGACAACAATTGAAACAAAGATACACATATACACAAGTAGGCAAAAAGTGCAATATTTTTATGACTTCATCTTAAACTGGGTCGAAGACGTGACTTTTTGATTTTGTAGTAAACGTGCAGACCAATTCAGTCTTCGCTTCATGCGTGCAGCCACATATATTTGCAACACAACAAAGACGCAATAATAAATCGTTTTGCTTCTGTCAAAAACATATCTACACATCAAATGACAATTAAAAACTGCAGATGATTCGTTGACAATATCAGCAAAAAGTCGCCCAACCAGGCTGCAAGAGTGATCACTTGGTTTCCCATAGTTTCCTACAAGGTTTGGAAGAAAATTTACGTACATGTATGTACATACATATGTATAGTTAGATGTGAGTATGTTTTTCTATGTGTTCGCTATATGTATGATTTTCTACAGTGAAACTTAAAGCAAAATAATAACAAAAAATAAAAGAAAACTTTTTAATTTAAATAATATGAAAAATTTTCACTATTTAATTTACAACTAGGATAATATTCGAAAATTCTATGTGCTAATTACCATGGTAGAAATTAAATCAAATATAGTTGAATTTATATCAATTCCGGTACTTACAATACATAAACACAAGCAGAAGAGAACAGCAAGCAGTTATCGAAGCCCGCTACATATTTATAACCAACATTCTCGTTTTTGGACCAATGTTTATTGTTATAAGTTGACTTCCTCGAAGATTCGAACTTTAGCTTAACTATGAACGCATTGAACAAATGCAAGTTAAGTAAATTCACTGAATTAATCAACACTATTATTTTTTTCTCTTTTTTCTAAATAACTTATCCAGCAAAAAATTAGAAATATTATTTAAGAACTACTTTTGAATTGCTTCCGAAGTATCAAGTAACAGTAAATTTTCGACATATAAGGAAGTTATTAAGATATTTTACAATTTTTCTACCTTATTTATCAACAAAAATAAAATCTTGTTGTATGAAATAATTTTTGCAAAGGCCATTGTGTTTTTTCTATATCTATATAAAAAAAAAAATCTCAGAACTTTTTTAGCTTTTTCTAAAATTTGCTAGAAGGTGTACTGCTGAGTTAGTATTATCACCAACGAAATTTTTTAGTAATTATTTTACTTCGCTCAAACTCAGGAGTTTTTGGTTTTGTAGTCGACTTGCACACTAC
This sequence comes from Dexiosoma caninum, assembly GCA_963924685.1. NCBI lineage: Eukaryota > Metazoa > Arthropoda > Insecta > Diptera > Tachinidae > Dexiosoma > Dexiosoma caninum. Next base: position 94,305,468 of record OZ004725.1, read on the forward strand.
TTCAGCCATCGCAATCCTTACATCCTTACATAATAATAAATTCTGAGGGTCAACGGAAAAATTATTAACAATCTATATTTTTTAAAGAAGAGTTAGTTAAAGCTTAAGCTTAAATCTTCCAACTGAAAAAAAAAGAAAAATTAAATGAAAAATTTCCGTTCACGCAATAATTCTTATGCACCTCACTGTAGAAACTGAACTAAATTTATTTGTCTGTATATGTCTGAATGTAATACAAATAAACAGCACAGATAGACTTATTACATACATAAGTATCCGGCAAAAGTAATTAACCTAATTTTCATTATTTTTACTACGGAGAAAATATATTTATATTTTTGCACAAGTTTTTTACGAAACCGTTCCAACACAAACACACACGTATCTATAATAGAAAATGCAGGCGTTTAAATTTCATTATTTTGCAACAGAGAACGAAATTTTCTGAAGTCTTTATTTAAAAAAAAAAAAATTTCATTTTCCTTGTGATTAAAGAAGCCTTAAAACGTAAGTCATTCATATTATTCACGAAAATGAAAAATGGTAAATTTATTAAATTGTAGGTAAAAAAAATTTTAAAATATTTAAACAAAGAAATCTTAATTTTTTCCCGAAATATTTTCCTTCTTTCTTCTTTATTTATATTTTCCCTGATAAAAAATTTTTTAAGCACAGTTGTGTTATAAATTTTTTAAAATTAAAAATAATTTTTATGACTTCAAGAGTATAACTTTTAGTGAACTTTGAGTATTCAGGTGTTTATATAATTCTATATGAGTAATATAGTAAAAATATGAAATGTTAGTGCTTTTTTTATTTTTTTTTATCTTGGACCAGCACTCAAGAGATGACTCCTACACATGCGGTGCATTGTGCTGGAACTAGCGGAAACGGATAGTAGGAGAAATGATAGGAGGTGAAGCTTCACTATCTTACAACACTGCTTTTTGCACGTTATTTGTTTTTATAGCGGTATTGTAGCGTCTCTGATGTCAAGGAGACGTATTATATTTTGAAGCTTAATTTTTAGTAGCCATTTTTAGTAACTATTTTACTTCGCCGGTGCTACACAATACCGACGAAGGAGAGCGTTTTGATGAGAGTGTGGATTGGATACAGCAGAAGCAGTTACTGTCTAGTGACCAGTGACTATGCCTTCGCCACAGAACCTTGCAACAACAACTGACACAAAGATGCACAATTGCACATCAGAAAAAATGCGAGATGTTTTTATGACTTTGTCTGAAACTGGGCTCGAACTCAGGGCTTTTTTTGATGTTGTAGTCAACGTGCTGACCACTGCAGCCGTCGCTACCCTCAGAGCATGCCGCAAACACAAGCCTATATAAAATGAATTGGAATAGTTACACATTTGCACTACTTCCATATTACAATATTACGGTTTTTTAAATTTTTTAGACTTTTTTTCTTGCTGGACATTTATGCAAATATTTCACTCTACTCAATTCCTATCTAATCTACACTATTTTACTCTACTTTAAACTATTCTTAGCTACTCTGCACCTGTTTTAATATCCTCTACAGTACCCTTCGCTAGATTACTGTGGTGTGCTTTCATCTGCCGTTGTCTAATCTACACAATTTAATCCGACTCTACTCTACTCACGCTATTAAATTCTACCCTAATCCTTTTAAAATATTGTTTTTCTTATCAGGCTTGGATAACGTAATTTCTTTCTTGTCTGCTTTTATTATTAACATATTCTATTCACAATATATTTGTATTTAATTTAATGCTGATGTGAAGCATTAAAAATATAAAAAAACATAAATTAGCTTAAAGTTTACTTTATATTTTGTGCTAATATCGCAATTAAACAAATTTGAATATTTAACGGAAATAATCATCCACTGTCTATACTCTTAAGCCGTAGACTTTACCATATTTCACTACGTCGTTTCATTTCTTGGTTAAAAAAAGAAAACAAAAAACAGAAACAAAGCACAACGATATTTAAAGAATGATAATGTATTTAAGTTTGTGTGTATCCTTGGGCTCATTTAAACACACATACATAATGCCTAATTGATAAATTTTATACAGTTTATTTTATTTCATTTAATTTCCACAGAGCGGAGAGAGCAAAAACAACAACAACAACAATAATAGACACAAAATGTAGCTAAACATCATTAGTGTAATTAAATCATTAAGCAGTAGCAAGACAAAAAAAAAAGAAAATAAAAATAAACTAACACGATTACTAGCAAATAGAACAAATTAACGTATGCAAATCCTCGTTAAAAACTTAATTGAAAATGGCTAAAAAAGCAACTACAAAGCAAATACACGTACTCTAAATGTAGTTGTCACACAAACACAATAACAGATTGGTGTGCTGAAAGATAAGCATGATTTTAAACAAAACCCACAGTGAAAGTAAATTGTTTATACATACAAAAAAAAAAAACGCTCAATGAGTGATAAAAGGCTGCAAAAAGATATCGTTAGTATTAACATTTTAGCCAGAATGTATACATACTCATGCATATCAACACTTACTTACGCATCAAAGCAATGCCGTCGAAAACCAAAGCCAATACTCAGCGTACACACCAACACCGTGCAAACGAACCGAAACCTATTCATCTAACATATCACGAAAATGAGAAACACGTTGTAAAACGGTATGACCTACCACATACACACATACATACATACATACATACATACATACATACATATTAAGGCATATCATTTCGTAACACGCAAAACAACATACAACCCAGGGCTTATACTCATTTGATACCGAAACTCATTATGTTGACAAAAAAAAAAATCGTAAAAAATTCAAATGTAAGAAGCATTTAAATTACATTTTAAAATTCGCTTAACCACATTTATGTTCACAAAACCACTAGAATCAGACTAAGCCAGACGACGCGAATAAAAACGAAAAATGAAACATTGGGACAATGCTGACGGAAATACGCTTGACGTCAACAATTTATGTTAAGGAATTGAAATTGGTATCGCCAATAACAAATTTCCGTAGGAAGCATTCCCGGCTTTTCTCACAAACTTCAAACGGAAATCATTTTGTTCAATACATTTTCATTATGTGCAGTTTTATGAATGCGTAACGATTGGGTTTTACTTCAGCAGTTTAAAGGTATTAATTTAATATTTATTATTATTTTTTTTTTTTTTTTTGTTAAAGAGAAGTAACTCTCAATCGCTAGAAATCTTTGTGGGATATTGTGTGTTACACACTTTTTGGAAATAGATACTCTATAGAAGCCACAGTTGCTGAAGTGATAGAGTAGGATTATTTCTTATATAACCCTGGCGTTGAGCGTTTCTTAAGATTGTAAAGCACATTTGCTGCATCTGGGGTATTAAGTAGATGCATTCATTTTGTTCATTATTTTACTTCATTGACGTTTTTTATTACGACAAGTTAGAGTGCAGTGACTTTTATTTTATTCAACGCTGGTTTAATTCATGTAATAAAAGTGCACAGAAACTTCTGCTTTTTATGGTAATTTTTTTAAAAGTAGGAATTAAATTTGCTGTTGTCTTGTTATCACTGTTATGTACTGTATATATATATGTACATTAGAGCGTACCACCTTACAGGCAAAAACAAAAGTTACCAACCAAAGCGTGCAGTTATTGATCGTTTTCGCACTAAGTGTATCCTTCTCGATTCAAAACCACCAACAAGACGAAGAAAAGTGCGTACCAAAGTGCAGTGGAGCGAAGTATTTAAGAATACGCCGAAATGGCGATTCGTCGTATTTCTCAACTTGTTGGCTTTTTTTTTAATCAGCTAAACATCAACGATATTTCGTCCCGAAAAGACGGCGCAACTTGGCAGACAGCGTGCTTAACAATCGATTTATAGCTACATTAATTTGGTGATAAATTTACTTCTAGAAGTGGTCATGTTCACTAGCCACTTCGTTCATGTTATTTAATGCCTCTGCATTACTTTTTATGTGGTTATGTTAAACCAGCAACTCTTGTATCATTGGAGGCCAATATTCAAGCCACCATTAATGCGATACGGACAGATTTATAGCAAAAAGTAGTCTAAAATCGGACTAACCGCATAGACAACATAACTCGTAGGCGCTGCTGGCATCTGACGGAAACCATATGACAAGAAATGACACAAAACTTTCCAACAACCCTGCTTTTGCACGTTCTTTGTTTATAGGAGTGTTGAAGCGCCTCTGATGCATTAAATTTTTTAAGCTTCGTTTTTAGAAGCCATTTTCAGGAATTATTTTATTTCGCTGGTGTTATACAATACCGATGAAAGAGGGCGTTCTGATGTACATTTGGATTGGTCACAGCTGAAGCCGATACTGTTTAGTGATCAGTGATAGATGGCTTCGCGAAAGAAAACTTCCGACAACAATTGACACAAAGACACAGTAATGCAAATCAAAAAAGATGCGAAATGTTTTTATCACTTAGTCTGAAATAGGTGTTGAAGTTAACGTGCAGACTAGTTCAGTCATCGCCACCCTCACCCTAAATTCGGAAAAAATTGTATTTTTTTTAAAACTGCCGACCAAAAATACTTTGTATTAGGAGGTGCACGGGGATCTTTTTCGGTTTGTAGTATTTAAAAAAAGAAACTAAGAATTTTTCTTTATTTAGTTTTCTTGAAAATCCTTTCAATTATTATGCCAGCAACTGGTAACTCTTAATCTTCCTTTAAGCAATTATTTATAAATTTATTTGTTTAATTCAAAACTGGCCTATGGATGAAATAGTAAGAACGACATTAAACAAAAACATAAATTAAGTAAAGAATTTTTATACTATTCAACAAGATGTTGTGAAGTTTTTTTTTTTTTTTTTGTTAAATGATGAATGATAACGAAAATTTATATTTTATTTTATTAAAAATAATTCTCATTATTCAAAATTTTGTTTATTTTTATAAACCCCAGTTCTGTAGTGAAATAATGTTGTTATCCACCAAAGAATACAAAATTTAAACTGCTGTGTGAAAAGTTAAGATTCGACACCTGCTCGAATAAAAACAATATTTTTTTAACACTATTCTGCCATCTCCATCTATACTGTGTTATATGATGATGGTTGGTGTGCTGATGGGGAGTGATAAAATGGGAAATGGCATGCACGCATCCATATTTATATACTCGTATGTATACATTCACATACACCCACATGTAGAAGTATTCACATTGATTCACGGTCTAGTTTAGCTGCGTTAAACATATACATATACATATACATATGTATGAACGAGTCCATACATATAAATATGAGAGAATATTAATATTTAGGGACTGCACACTTTGTGGGGTGCATACAACTCGTTATTATTGCGAATTATTGTTTACGTTGTGCAAATGACATACACATTTACATTTAAATAAGTGATTTTCCAAGTTAAAAGTTAGAAGCCAAAACCTTTCTTATTTACTAATTTCTATTGTAGTAAAGCATTTGATTTTGTAGGTGAAATAGTTCAAATTCATAACTTTCCATTTCAATATGTAATAGTGTTTAATAATCAAATAAGTAATAGTCCTCTGAATGTTCTAAATTCATTGAAATTATTTCTATTACGGAGTTCTTACACAATTAGTAAAACTCTTAAATTTGTACATAAAAAATATTTATTTCTCTTCGGATATGTCGTGAGGGATTATTTTCTCTTTCAGGATTTTCCACATAATTTCAGGGAAATTCTCTTCTAGTATAAGAGTTCTAAGGAGTGAATTTCTTATTCAGCAAGCAAAGAGATTATCCTTTAAAATTAGACAGAAAATCCCTTTTAACAAATAATGGGAACAAATTCATTTGAGAATATAAACTTCTATTAATTGTGCAATATTAAGGGAATCTTATTCATCATGCAAATAAGTCAGGTTATGAATGCGAAGCGGATGCATTACAATGTTAATTTTGAAAACTCGTACACTGACTTACGTACATACTGTATGAAAATGAAAAATGTAATTGAAACGTACTGAAATAAGAAATATATCTTTGAATTAAAATAGTTACAGGTCGGTTCAATTCAATGAATTCAATGAGAAAACTGCAAGGATAATCGATATGTGTGAAATAAATGTAGGCTGTAAAATAAATTTATGCAAAATTAAATAAGTTATTATTCAACCACTCAAAACTAATCACAATACTATTATATATGTATATGCCAATAATTTTAACAACCGCCATCAGAACGTTAGTTTTGAAGTTGATATCTAATATTAGGCTTGCATATATATATATATAATATTTTATGTGCGTAGACAGTGTTTATAAGGGTTACGTTACGTTAGGTTAACACGGTGTCAATCTTATCTGAGTCAACTCTTTTAAGTTCTGCTGGCTACCGTTGTGCATACTTATTAGACCCCATTTTATCGGTACAAAAATATACGGCTTCTTAGCATTCAACGCTATATGACAATGACCTGCCATTAGCAGTGTCATACGCACTGCTGACTCTTTGGTAATACTTGCAGCATGGCGAACTATCCGAGATTATAGTGAGGATAAATCTTACTGAGACAAGTGGCCTCACTCAATCCCCTAATTTGCGCAGTTTCGAAGATCCTATACTAGAACATTCCGGCCTGCAGGACCACTCGTACAAAATTGGTCTCTCTGAGATAAACGTCTGTTGAATTTATGATGGTGACATTGAAAGTTCAGAGCACGTTCTCTGCGATTGCCTCGAACTCGGCAGATAGAGGCTTCACGACCTTAGTGATAACGATAACTTTTTCTGTTTATTGCTTGAAATATTCCGGAGCTGTTTAGAGAAAACGAATTGCTAAATTAAAATCCATGTTCGTTATTGTAATTAAACATTTGTAATTGAAAAGAAACTAAAAATTTAATCTACTCAGTTTCAAAAAACTACCGCTAAAAATCTTAACCAAATCAAATTCTTTACTTAATTCATTTTGCTTCAGAGTTCAGGCATAATTGATGATTGTGTAAATTCGATGGAATGTTGTTTGATTGTTGTTTTCCTTTAAGATGAATTCATGCGTAAAAATTAAATAATAGTAAAAGGCAATACAATAATTTATGCATACACATACATATGTACGAGCATGTAAACAACTTTAACCAATACATGTTTATGACTTTTCATAGTTAACTACTCAAATACGTTCGTACATACTTGCATACATTTGATACTTAACATAATTTAACCTATTTCCCATAAGTGTATATGTATGTATGTGAATGCGTTTGTGTACTTGTATATAAATACACTGTTTGTATCAGCACTTGTGTTTGTGACGGTACAAAAAGTATTTACTTTAATAAATGCGCACTGAAGCAGTGCTAATCAAGTTGAATTTTGTTATGAGCCCTTACCTAGACCTTTTCTGATTTTTCAAGCCATACAAAATTTATAAGTGTGTTTGTTTCTGAATATAACTGAAAACAAAGAGGAAAAAGAATTCTACACCAGTCCCTTGAGTTATTTCTTTAGAAGAAGTAACACTCAGGCAGCAACAATGTTGAGAGTTACGTTGCTTTCGGAAAGACCTAAGTTTTACACAGCTCTGCTGTTCCGCGTTCTAAAGAATAATAAGAAAGAGAATAATTTTTAAGGTAAAGGAACCCATTTTCTTTATTACTTTCTTTGACGACGTTTTGTCTTTGCTTAAGTATCGACGAAGGAGCGTGTTGTAAATCAGGAGTTACTCGGTATTCTAGTGAGTAGTAGGATAGTCTCTCAGTGTGGAAGATCTAAGGTCGATTTCTAAAGGATACTCTGATACACCCCACTACAACTTTAAAACTACTCACTGATGAGGCTGGATAGATAATAGACGTTAGATCAAAAGCTACGTGTGGTGCACATCTCAATGCTTAATGGTTGTGGCACTTGTTGTATGGACCGGCAATCACTGGGTCATGAAAGAAGTCAACAAAGGGATCCAATGTAGAGATGGTCTCTTTCGATTAACGCCTGCTCTCGAAAAAAAAACGTAAATCAATTGTTCAATTTGTACATCAGCAGAAAACATTTGATGACTGAAGGAGGATTTGAACACTCGACCATAATTATTTGGAAAACATTGGCAGCATAATTGGAGGCACGGAATAAAAAACATTGTTATTTACAAACAAAATTCTATTAGCAAATAATAAAAAAAATAATAATTTTATAAAATGATTTATTTATTATTATTAATATTTTTTTTATATTTACTTTATTATTTAATTATTAAATTTATTTAAATTTGGTATTTTAAATAAGCAAAGCTGATTTTGTCCACCAGATAGGTTCAGTTCACGGTATGGTCAATTCAAAATGATATTTGATGTATTATTACACACTGCAAAATGTACTTAAAATATTCTACACACTTCAGAAATTTGATTTGGATTTACATTCAACTGAACTACTTTAGGCAGCCTTAAGGTTTGTTAGTGTTTTAAAAGAACTTTGCAAATGCTTGTTGCTTCAAAGCAACAATCAAAATTTTAAGTTCTCTGTAATTTTACATCTCTCCGTGATAAAGAATTTACTTTCTTTTTCACTTAAGCTTTTATCAATAAATAAAATATTGAATAAACAACTCAGCTGTACTTTCAAGGGCAACTATAAAACAATTCATCTTTGGACTCATGCTATTCTCTTCATACGAAATTAAAGTTCACGGGAGTGCTGTAATCTGCACGTTGACTACAAAACCACAGAGTTCTGCATTCGAACCCACTTCCAGACTAAGTCATAAAAGCATCTCGAATTTTTTCTGTTGTGCCTTGTTGTGTCTTTGTATGAGTTGTTGTCGGAAGTTTTCAGTGGCGAAGTCATAGCCACTGGACACTGAACAGTACCGGCTTCAGATGATACCAATCCCTAGGTTCATCAGAGCGCCCTCCTTCGGCTGTATTGTATAGCATCAGCTAAGTGGAATAATTACTAAAAATTGCTACTTAACAAAGCTTCAAAAGAGAATACGTCTCCTTGACATCAGAGGCACTGCAGTACTATTATTAACAAAAAAAAAACCAGCAAAAGCAGAGTTCTAAAATAGTGAAGCTTCCCCTCCTGTCATCTCTCTCACTACCCTTTTCCTTTAGTTCCAGCACACTACATCGCATGTGTAGGGGCATCTTCTGAGTACTGGTCCCAGATAAAAAAAAATTTCAACGCAGAGCTTAACAAAAGCATTGGCAAATATTGCAATCATTAAATAAAACAGACAAATATTTACACAGTTTAGAAGCTTCCTCGTACGGTTTGTCGTTAGAAAAAGATGATTTTGTGTGCTTATGAAAAGACAAAATTTATATTTGGCATAGTTTTGATTTCCTTTATATTTTCTTCCGAATTAAATAGATATGAAATTTTCTATTTGATATCAATTAGTTTTTAAGTTTTTCAAGATAAACAATTTTGACCCAAATAGTTTCAAATTATTTAAACATATGCAGATTTATAATTAAAAAGAATTTATTTTCTAATTTTAGATATCACATATTTTAAAGATTTTTAAAAAATTAATTAAAAAAATGTATTATTCCCAGGCCTGACCCCAATACCGTTTTCTCAAAAACGTATAAAATGCAATCCCACACTTTTGTATGAAAATAACCAACCACACAAAAAAAACCTTACTGTATAATAAAACAATTTTACAATTTATACGACGTTAATAGAAGTTTGTAAAAAGAATAATTATATTGTTGTGAGTAAATATTCAGCATGTATTAACATAATAATATATAATATATCTTACCAACAAGATACAACATATGTAGGAAAATTATTCCACTTCAAATGCCTAATCTTTAAATAGGGAATGCAAACTTTATTAATAATAAGCTACGTTATGATTTCAATTCATTGTTATCTTCACTTTTATTTAAATGGAATCCAGGAAATTAGTCGAAAATACATTGTTGTTTATCAAAATATAAATTATTAATTAATTTCTGTTGATTATATGAACGTGATGCCATAATAATAATTTAAAGATGTTGCAGTACACAGTTTTTTGTGACAATAAAAAGGGTTCCCAACTTAATTCGCTCAGTTTAGATACTATCTTTCTGTATATATAAATATGTCTGTAAAAAGATGTCAATGCAGTCCGTTACTGCCAACGTATGTATTTAAACGTTGCTAAAAACTCATTTATGATTCGAATTTAAAAATAGGTGGTTCGACCACAGCTCTACATTGCTCTACATTCTTGTTCATTACTTATTTTAAACATTTAAATTCGACTCTGTCAGGAACGTGATACGATTTGCGCGTACGTGACAAATTATATAAGCAGTAATGATGGGTGCTTGTTAGGTTCATTATGTTTTCTATGCGAAAATTTTCTCCAGTACGATGATATTTTGAAAGATGAATTGAAAACATTTTAAGTTCCACTGCTTGACATCGTATATTATTGACATGTAAAAATAATAAAACATTCAGTTGGCGTGTAATTTTTGTAGAAGAACAATTCTTTCGGTTACATTTTCTTTCCTCAGACAATACCTACACAATTTTTGAAAAATGGTTTTTAATATTTTTGCAATATTTATATAATTGCAAACCAACACAGTAGTGAAATGCAATAACTCTTACAGGCCCGAAAATATTATTGTATGACGGAGTTAAAGTGATGTTGTTGGTGAAATGAAAGCAAAAAAGGTGTTGGCTACGACAATGTAACAACAAATATGTTTGTTATCATAAGAACTGTAATTTTTGACATATTAAAACAAATATTTAATGATATAGTTAGAACCCACAAAAGGTGGACAAAATCGTTCCAATACCGAAAAAAAACTGCCTCTGTAACAGCCATACCTAAACAAGAGCGGAAAGCGGAACGTTCTTTCCGCTTAGCTTTTACGCTGAAATGCCATACCTAAATATAAGCGGCAACGCTATGTCAAAACAATAACAACAGGGTTATCAAAAAAAGTAAATATAACAACCCTGATTATTTTAACAATAAAGTTTATTGGAGTTTGCGATTTTTAAATAAACATTTTATAAAAAAAAGTTTAAACAATGAGTTATATAGACAATTTTAAGAATTTACTTACCTCCATTTTTTAATAACAAATATTTTTTTATGTTTATTTCTTTCACCTTCTTTATTTGCAACTTACTTCACTGTTAAACGGATTTTCCAATTGCAAAGCGTTGCCGTTGCGTCGACGCCGCGGTATTTCGGTATGCTACATACAAATTGTATGGGCATGAGAATTTTTGACAGCTAGAAAACGCTTTCCGCTCTTATTTAGGTATGGCTGTTAGGCTGTCAGTCTATAACCAACAATTGACAAAGTTTTTTAAAAAATAAAAGCAGATCAATTGTCACAATAGATTCAAAGAAGGAATATGTTGTATGAAAATCAATATGGTTTTACACGGAACAATATGGTGGAATTGATGGAGGCGATTTTGATACAGGTTTTTTGACTTTTCGATATTTTACTCATATAAAATTTTTGAAATAAAAATTTAACCGATGTAAAAAAGAAACTATAAAGTAAAAAATAATGAAATTGTAGGATTGTATACGCTGCTATTCAACTACTTGAAGTCGGTGCTAATTAGTAGTTTACTACGCCTGAGGTCCTTAATATACGTCTTATGCATGGCAACGAGAACGAGCTTTCCAATGAGAAAAGAATCATCAAAATTGGTTCACCTAGTCAAAATTTCTACCTAGGGGGAACTGTACTTCCCCTGTCCATCCATTATAAAAATATAAAAAGTTCTTAGGTAACAGACATAAAATAAATAACAGTGGAATTGAGAAGTTCCTCCTTTATTGGAAGTCGGTTAAAAATTGAAATCCATTGGTGTTCGTCAGAGTAGTGTCTTGGGCCCATTACTATTCAAAATTTATGTCAATGATTTGAAAAATATAAACTTTTATGTTAAATTAATTATATTTGCTGCCGATCTTTGTCTCTTTTTTATAAATATAAATAAAAATGGCACGATGGATGGTAGTCAGCACATTGACTACGAATCCAAAAACAGACCTGGGTTCAACCCCAGTTTCAGACTAAAATTTTAAAATAAAAATAAACATCTCGCATTTTTCTGATGTGCATTAGTGTGTCTTTGTGTGTCAGTTGTTGTCGGAAGGTTTCAGTGGCGAAGGAATAGTCACTGGTCACTGAACGATACCGGCTTCAGCTGATAGCAATCCACAATCACATCAGAACGCCCTGCTTCGTCGGTATTGTGTAGCACCGGCGAAGTAAAACAATAATAAAAATAGCTACTGAACCGAAGCTTCAGCACTGCTACGAGTATAAACAAAGAACGTGCGAAAGCAGAGCTGCAAAAATAATTAATTAGGCTTCACCTCCTGGAGCAATGCTTCGCATGTGTAGGAGTCATCTCCTGAGTGCTGGTCCCAGATAAAAAAAAAAAAAAAATTCTTAACTCACTGAAAACAAAATTTATTAGATTTAGGTCATATTTGGGAATTTAATTAATTTTAACAGTATCATTTAACTTATTACTGTAGAATTAATTCAGTTAATTTTCAATTAAATTTTTAATAATATTAATTAAAAATTAATTAAATATTTAGAAAATTTCAAACAAATTTTTAATACGAAAAAAAAAATATTTGAATGTAATTCGAATGCTTGTTCGGTATTAATGTCAATTTGTATAAAGAGAACTGCATGTACGAAATGAAATAATCAGACAAGCTTTTAAATAAAAAATAAACAGTTTTTTTTTTATTTCATAGCAAAAAATAAATAATTTATTTATTTAAATATTGAGCACAAAGGCTAATTAAAAATTTATTTGAATTGATTAAATTTTAGATGAAAAAAAATTTATATATATTATTCTATTTAAAGATGTTAATTAAAAAAAAGTTAAATATTATTTTTGAGTACAAATAAAGAATAATTATTTAATAGTTTTCAGTTGAAACCTCTTAAATGAAGTAGACTATTTTTAAAGATAAAGACATCAATATTAAACCTGTTAATAGTGCGCCAGGTGTAATTATTAGCAAACTTGTATTCACAGTCTTTCTAAAAGTTTTTTTATTAGACCAACATACATACTCATGAATTTGCAAATGTAACAGAGAAATAAAATGGAAAGTAGAAAATAAATTTTTATATTTCTATTAAATAAAGCGTATAACGTAATGAATTGTGCCTTTAATACCCTGCAGCTCAAATATGAATTAAACAGTGGAAGCATCGCTAACGTTTTGTTTAACACACATTCATGTGTATCGTATGAAAATTTATTTCTAATGTAGTGGAAAATAATTTGCAAAAAGGAAAATAATATCCGCATAAAACAATGCCATATTCGTCAATGTAGGAAACGTTGTACAATATCATTTTCTGTTATGAAATTTTTCTACTAAAATACTCGTATAACAAAAATATTACAAAGAAAGAATTTAAGAAATACAAGTACATAGTTGGGCTACTGTTTCAGTGGGAGAGGTTCTGGTTTTTCAAATATTTTTTTTTCAATTATTATCTATTTATCTTTAGAATAAATTTAACTGGCATATGCAAGTAATCATGACTTATATTTAAGAATATATTTATATGTGATTGACAATCGTCAAGCGTGCTTAGTGTATATCCATTGTGTACTGCCCAAGAAATTATCAATGGATTTCGTAATAAAAACGGAAATTAATTTCTAAAGCATTTAATTCGGATATAAATTTATAAATAAATAAATTGGCTTGGCAAACGATTTAGATTTTAATACCCTGTACTCGTATAGTGCAAGGTAATACAATGTTCTATAAAACCTCTATGTTTGTTAATTGAAATGGAAACAAGAAAATAATATTAGCAAATAATAATTGTTTCTGGCATAATCGTAGTAAAAATATTTGCTTTTGATTTGATTTCTTATTAACTTTTGTGAGTTGTTGGCAAGAGCTGAATTAAAGTCGCATTAGTGAATATCAACTCATTAGTAGACCTTCAATCAAAATTTCTTAAAACGCTAAGAAATCTCAAAAACTTCTAAACGACAATTATTTTATACAGCAAAAATTTTTGATTCTATTAAAATCCATTTAATTTTTCTAAACTATTTAAAGAATTCTAACCATATAACGAACATGAATAAATAATTGTAATTAATTTTATTTCACGATGGCTGAAGTAGTCTGCACGTTGACTAGATCTCGGTTGATCTCGGAAGGTTTCAGTGGCGAAGGCACAGTAATGGCTTCAGTGGATACCAATTCACAGGCACATTAGAGCGCCCTCCTTCGTCTGTTTTATATAGCACAAGCGAAATAAAAACGGCTACTAAAGAGAAGTTTAAAAAAATTTAATACGTCCGCTTGATATCAGAGGCGCTTCAACAGTGGTATAAAAAAGAAGAACGTGCAAAAAGCAGAGTTATAAGATAGTGAAGCTTCACCTCCTATTATTTCTCTTACTTTCTCTTTCCTCTAGTTCCAGCACAATGTATCGGATGTGTAGGGATCATCTCTCGAGTGCTGGTCCAAGATAAAAAATAAATAAATAAAAAATCAATAAGTACGTCTTATTCGTAGTAGTTATTTTTATTAGATTTTTAATTAATTTTATATTTGGAATTTATTAATGAATACGTAATAAAAATTCTGTAATAAATTTTTAAATAATTTTTCATCTAAATCATATCATATCAGAATTTTAAATAGTTCTATGGGAATAGTTGCAAAATACTCGGTACGAATGAGCAATATTTTATTTCATACAATTATTATACGTCTTACGTCTAATTATTTTACTTTTAACAGAAAATTAACTAACTGGCGGTTTGCTTAACAGGCACTATTTAATCGACAGTTAATGATTTCAGTTTCACCATCCTTCAGTTACTTAACAAAAGAATTCGCTAAAAAGTATGGCAAATATTGTTGGTGTTTGATAACGAAAAATATTATAATGACAAAAAATAGAAAATAATCTTAATGTTTGTGAAAAAAAAACATTGAAGTATACTGAAAGAAAATGGCGGAATATTCATAAGCAACAAATTGTTGCAGCTTGGAACATTCAAAAAAACAAGTGAGACAGGTAAAATATTGCTCTATAAAAATATTAAGATATACACATGTTAAAGAGTTTTTTGTAGAGCCTCTAATATCTTACTTTACTTTTTTTTGTTTCAAAGTTTTAAAATTAAAAACATCGAAAAAATATAAGTGTTGCTTTCCCATTTTTTACATGTGTACATTTTTTCTATTTATCAATTAAAATTAGCTATGCAGAGGTGTCGATTATTTTGTTAACCGCCACATTTTGTTCGGTTAAATTTAACAGACACTTTTTCGTTAAATGGTGTCAGTTAAAAGTTAATCATACATTGTGAAATATATTTTTAGGTAACCGACTGTTAAAGTTCCAATTAAGTTTTAATCAGACATTGTGAAAATGACCGTTAATAAAACAAATAAATCATATTTTACGGTAGACATACAAACAAATTTTTGGTGGTCAAGCATAAATTACAAACTTGGGGGTCAAGTATTTTAGAGATTGTTTTAGATTTTTTGAAAAAAGTTTTAATGTTGCGCAAGTTAAATTTTTACCAAAAATCGGGTTTCCACGCCGTTTTTTGTATTTTTTTTTCATAAATTTATCAAAGCCCACGATTTTCTTCACTTTTGATTTAACAATTTAAAAGAAATATATGCAAGCTTTATTTCTGTGAGCAAAAAATATAACTTTTGGTAATGACTTTGCTTTTTTAGGTACCTTACATTATAATTTGTCGTAATTTTTCCATAATTTTAAAAATAACACTACGACTTTTAAAATTTCTATGAAAATTAAAAAAACTAATAAAGCAGTTGAAAAGATCACTTAATTCGAAATAATTTCGAAGTAGTAGTTTTTTAATTTTCTCTTAACGTTCCTGAGTTATGTCATTTTTAAAGGTTGTACCCGATAAATATTAAATTTTCAAAACTTGAAATTTTTGGCTTTGTAATCAGCTGATCGATTAATCAGTTTGTGCATATAAAAGTTATTGTTTGTTTTGAATACATAGAATTAGAAAAAATCGAAAATTTGTTTCCAAATATCTTGTAAAATTGTTATATTATTGTACCAGTAAGTCTTTCTTATAATGTAGCAAAAAGAAAATGCAAATTTCTAAAACGCTAAACATAACTAAAATGTACAAAAAATACACAAAGTGCACTGATGATAGAAGCTTGCCGACTGCTGAAACGCGTTCTGTTTACGTGTGGTAAATTGGTATTGATTAATGTTATATTTCCCTGAAAAACTACGAAAAACTTAGTCTTTGATTTATTTTCTTTCTTACTAACTGTCACATATATATTTGACTGCCTCTATGTAATCGATCATTAGCCTATTTAAAAATGTAAACTAATTTACGAACTTTAACCTGACGAGGATTTAATAATAAACCGAAAATTTAGAGTAGCCCGAAATATGTTCGAAATAAATATTGAATTACTATAAAAATAATTTAATTTGTAAGGTGTTCGCTAAGAAACAAATTAAAAAACTATACCTATTTTTGAGACAGTAAAAATTTACAACATTTTAGAAATTGCAAATCTTTGAGTTTTTCGTGTTACGAGTATATTTAAATATGACAATAAGAAATAATCAGACTATCCTGACAATGACAATGATAACTATACAAAATCAATCACTACTCAGCTGAATCTAGATAAATGTCTCTTAATTATGGTTCAAGTGTTTTCACAATGCAATTTCTAACACTTTTTAACCCCTTTGAAAATTTATGATTTGGTCCATTTTCAAATAAAAGAATAAAATTAATTCACAATCTCATCACATACCAAAAAACAATTTCTTCATTTCCCAAATACCCAATTGTCATGCTTGTATATTAATCCGAATCTCAAAGTAACAATTTAAATGTTTTTCTTTTTGTTCTGCCAATCAACTAAATTTCGTAGAAAAATGTTCACTAAAAAATGAGTTTTAATGAAAACTCAGTATCTTTTGGAACCACAAGCACTTGTATAATGGTGGTCAACCTTAAACAAAGGCCAACAAATTAACAAAAACGAAATAAAATGAAAAATATAAAATGAAGTAACGAAAGAAAAACAACCTGAAATGAAATCTAACAAATACTGAAAAGAAAGCAATTTAACATGAAGATGGGTAAGTACGAACAAAAACATAGTTGTATGTACATGGAAAAAACGTACATTCCATTGTTGATTCTACTTCATTTACTGAAAAATTTCTTTCATTGTAAGATACATTGACGTTAATGGGAAATGCTAGGGAAGCGTTGCCCAGTATATATGTGCATACAAGTAGCAATAGAAGTATGACCATTATTCTAGTAAAATGAAGATTCCATTTTATATATTTCACTCCGATCTCTGCAAATATTTCTTTTATTATTTTGCATTTTTATAAACTTGCAATTTTTTATTACTATTTTCTATGAAGCTTTTTTCATACATTTCAGCACAGGTGGATGTCATGCATATCAGTTGGTCATGCCATTTGTTATTTTCAAATTACTCACTTTCGTTCCATATCTACAATTTTCAAATATTTTTGAATTCAGACAAAGGACGACGATTTGCTGAAGTTAGAAGTTAGTCTATCCATTAGTTCTGGCCTGCATTTTAAATTAACCTGTATACCACTAATATACCTAGAAGTTAAATTTATAAAATATACATTGAAACATAAAAAAGATTAAAAAAAAGACTTGGCAAGTTACGAAAAAAATAAGAAATTAAAAAGAAAACGAGTAACAAATTATCAAAAATTAATTGAAATTAATTCAGAATGCAGAGTTAAAAATGCAAATTGTGAAAAACTCTGCAGAAGGCAGAAAAGCTCACTAAGACTAAAAAATGATTAGAATTTATAATTCTAATACTATAAAATAAAACAATTATAAATAATAACCTTATTCAGTAAATTAATTCGAAATCAAAAAAAATTATTTTATTTATTATTATAATTTACTAAATCAAAAATATAGACTGTTGTATTTTAATAAAGGAAGATAGGTCAGCATATCTGTGTTTATCTTTCGTAAATAACCAGCAAAAAAAGACGTGCAAAAGAAACAGCAAATCAAGTGGTTGAAATTAACTGAAGAACATGTGATTAAAATATAGGAACGTCATTGGCGGGGGCGTATTTACCTTTAACAAAACAGCTCGTTATTGAAATGACTGCTGAGGACCCATGAATCTTCCATGATATGGTTACTTTTTAGCACGGCTTAATAAGTTGCTGTAACACATTTAAATTTTCATTTTAAAATTATAAATACAACTGTGCAGTTGTTCATGTGAATTGATCGCCTGAGTTAAATGTGTTTACCATGAGTACCAAAGGTGATAATTTGCGAACATTTCAGATGGCATTAAAAATTCAGCTAAAGGAGTGGTTAAGAAGTCATAAAAATATCAATTTATAGTGAATGCATTCACTTTTTTTGCTGGGTAGTTTTAAAAATTGCTTGCTTATTCACAAAATTTTTTTCACCTTGAATTTTCAAGACCTGCAAGAAAGGATGACTTCTGAACTCCATTTCCTTATGATATTTATTCGACTAAAAGGAATATTCTCTTTATGGTGTGCATTGGAGTTCATTGAAACACCAATTGCAATTTGATGTATTCACGTTGCACATTTTAAATTGAAGACTTTGGGAACATTTTTCTTATTTCGTTTGGGAGAATAAGATTGTTCCATTTCCTCATTGACTTATGGTCAAAAGAAAAATTTTCTCAAATGGCGCAACATCGCCAAGAGATTTTAAAATTTGTTAAACTATAAAGCACTCAATTATCAAGAATCATAGAAATTAAGATTACGTCATCAGGCAAACAGAACAAAAATCTTCTGGGCATGTTGGAACTCTGACGTCTTATTGGCTAATAATTTTACACTCTTAATTCATTATATTTTTATGCGCACAGAACAGTGGACAAAATTATTATTTTTCTATTTAAATAATTTAAAGGCAAATACATTTTCTTTTCAATCCTGTTATTAAATCCTTAGGTGTATTCATAATACCGTGCAAAATTATATTTGTGGTAACTGACCATTTCTTTCAAAGACTTTCTGTTTGAAATATAAAGCATAAATACTTTCTTTGGTCATATTAAGTGGTTTTAATCGTTTATTTGTCTTTGTATTGCATTTTCCCGAAAATTCAATGGCAAACAAATAGCTATCGTTTTGTATAAAAACTTAAGAAAATGTTAGTTTTTCTCATAATTGCTCACTTCTTTTTCCCTGTTTTTTTTGTTTTCACTGCACACTTAATGTTTGCACCCTTACTGCTCGTTTCTATATTTTTATTTGTTTTTTTCTTTATTTAAACATACTAATTTAAACGTTTTTTTTAAATTTTAATTAATTTATCATTTTTCGTTTGTATTTAATAAAAAATATGACTCAAAATTACTTCTTTTTTAAAGAACCGATATAATAAACTTCTGAAAATTCTCTCTCTCTCTACCACAGAATACACACATTTGTTAAATGAAATTATAAGGTTGAAATAACCTTAGACGGGAAAAACTGCGTCATCGAGAGAGCAATCACGCGCAAGGGGTAATCCAGGTGGCAGCATTAAAACTTTGACAGGCGTTTGTGTGTAAGTGCTTTGAGACATAAAATGTCTGACAAAAAATTTTCACTTGCAATATTTAAGAACAAATAATATTTTCTTTCAAAACAAAACACCGACTTTAATTAATATAAAATTGCTTATCACTTTTTGTTAATAATAAAAACTGTTAAACAAATGTGTTTGTATAAAATTTTGACATTTTATGTCGTCAAGTTAAGCAGAGAAAAAAGTAATCAACTGACGTAATGATTAGATTAGATTAGATTATGCGATAATCTCTATTTCGTCATTCTTTCTCAAATATTATACATACACATGCACATATGGCTAAATGCTTAACGTTTTGTATAATAACGAAAGTAGCAAAAATACCTAAAATTAAAAAATTCACATGAAAACGAAATTGTACTTGTATGGTGAATATGAGATTCGACACAACCGAATATTTTTCTTTTCTTTGCTATGAATTGTGTTAGATGTACGAAAATATGGGGGAACAAATAAGTCCACTATTGTTGTAAAAACTCATGCACGGAATGTGATTTTTATAAATGAACTATATTTATCATTTCGTAGCATTTTCTTGCGAATATAAAAATTTATTGGGGGGCGCCAAATATGAAAACAGAACTTTTTTTGTGAAACTGGGAAAAAATAGCAGCATAGAATGCAGTGTTGGTTTGGATCGATGTTCATTAAACACTTAAAAAAATAACATAAACGAGAAGTATTAGTAAAATTTTAGTCATTTGATTTTACTGAATATCCCAATATAAACCTTACACAACGAAATGTTGACTAAAATTATCAACCTAATTTAAATTTGATTTAAAATTTGTCTTTTGTGATAAACATTGTTCAATGTTCATTTCACTTAATTCAATGTCAGTTTTACCTTAATACATCTTGTACAAACATCTTAAATTTTACTATATTGCTTTAACGATATAAAACTTTAATTTTAATATAAAACGGAATTTTTTTTTTGTTTAACATTGTGCAACGTTATTTTTATTACGAATAATATTGAATCAATTTATTTTAAGTTAATTTAAAAATTTTTTAGTTTCTAATCAATGTGAATCAATTTTAAATTGAAATTATGTCATTATTTTTGGAGAAATTTAGCATGATTTTAATCAAACTTTAGTCATGTTAATTTTTCATAGGAATTTTTTCCTGTGTGTTCTTCATAAATGTAGGCACTCCTTTTGTTCTGCTGTCAGGTAATCCATTAAAATTTTACAGAAATTTAGAAGGACTAAAAGCTATCGGAAGCAATGCATTGTATAACTTAAGTGCAAATTCTTAAGAATATGCTGCCGAAATGCCCAAATGCAACTGACTAAACTATTGATATCAGTTCAATACGTAAAGTAATGCTTGTAAGTGGCTCATCCCGAACAAAAATTAGCATTATATATTCGCAAATATAAGTGATTCTGTTTTGTTTTAGAAAATTTTGCTCTTACAATATTGATTACAGACTGGTACTAATTTTTGGTATGATTGGATAGAAGAAAAATGATTTTATGGGTAAACAGTTGTTCTACATTCTAAACTTCCTTTTCTTTTAAAGAGAAATATCACTCCTCCGCCAAAGTAAACGTGCTTACACCGGGTGTTACCTTCTATAGGAAAGGCATGCTGAAAGAAATGACATGCATAGGAAAGCTTCACTATCTTCCAACTCTGCTTTTGCACTTTTTTTTATAGCAGTGTTCCAGCGCCTCTATTGTCAAGCAGACGTACTAAATTTTGGTGATGTAGTTTAGTAGCCAGGTGGATTAATTATTTTACTTCTCCGATGATACACAATACCGACGATTGATTGCTCTCTGATGTGTCTGTGGATAGGTATCAGCTGAAGCCGGTACTGTTCAGTGAACAGTGACTATGCCTTCGCTACTGCAACCTCCCGTCAACATTTGACACAAAGACACAGGAAAAATGCGAAATGTTTTTATGACTGAGTCCGAAATTGGGCTCGAACTCAGGACTTTTGGTTTTGTAGTCAACGTGCTAACTACTTCAGCCATCAACACCCTTCACGACCATTATTGTTAAAGTGGACATTTCATGTGGAAGTTTAGATAAAAAGTTCGAAACTTGTGTAGGAAACGTGTTGACAGCATCTTTTGCATTCGTAATTTCTAGACGTCTGTTATGCTGACTTTTAAAACTATTTATAATTTCAGAAATACTACAAACATGTGATATAGTAATCCATTCATTAGTTTTATCTTCTCAATTGTGTATTGTAAAATGGTAGACGCTCTTGTTCTACTGACTACAGGGCCCACATCACTTCATTCGCCTTTACTGTTTGTTATCAATACCCATGTTCATCTCGTACGTATGTCATTGTAAAGTATTGTCATTGTAAAGTGTTGTTGCCGTATATTGTGCAACTGTGTGTAAGATTACAAATGGGTGTATAGTTAAGATTATGTGGATGTGTGTGTGTGTGTTTATTTTTAATATGTTGCGTATAAAAGCAAGTATGTCATTGGTGAGTGTTTTTTATGATGGTCGCCATTGAACTTTGAAAGTCATGAACATAAATTTTACTTTGGTCCACATAAAGTGTATGCTTTTTATTTCCATTATAATCAGCTCATGGAATTTACCAATAAATAGTTTTTATTTTTTTTTTTTCAACAAAACAATTCATAAAAAACAACAAAGGGATCCAATGAAGCGTTTCTATGCACCGTTGTTTGTGTACAAAGTGTGTGTATGTAAGTAAACACAAGTTCTTCCTCCTTAATATTTGTTTCACTTTAAGTTACGCTATGTTACCCTAAAATATTTGCAATCAATGCATACAATTCTTTAAAAATACAAATAAATATTTACAACACACAAAGAGACGACAGAGGCATGGATTGCTTTCTTTCAACAATAATTATATTGATATGAGATTTAACAACGTTTGAACGAATACTTGTGTCTAATCAACGTTTAAAATAATTTCTATGTAAGATTAATAAACTTCAAATTTAAGTGGCAGGGATTTTTAATTTTCTTTTTTCTTTAGTTTTGCTTAAGGATTTCTCATGAGCACAATTATCGTAAGTATTTCTGCGAATAAAATCGCTGTCCATGTAACCACATCTCCGCTAAGGTTCTTTTCACCATAATTCTCTTTCATAAATCATAGCAAATAACTACCGTGAACATTTGGCAAACTGCAAGCAACCAAATAAGTAGTTTGTTATTTTGTTTCTAAAAGTAAACAACAAGCAGAGCTGTAGAGAAAGGGAGGGCAGAGTTCCAGCATCTCTAATGTTGAGTAAATTTTTTAAAATTATGATCACTTTCGCATGATTTCAATGCAGGGCTTTCGGACAGCAAGGTAAACGCGCCAACTACTTCAGTTTGCGGAGCTTTTGTGTAAGTAGTTTGCAAGATGGTGATCTCCCTTCAAGCCAAGCATTTCCCTGATGTATCGATGCAGTCTATCATCGTTATTTGGGCAATGAACCGGCTCTCGCTTAGCATCATCAAAATGCATCAAAATAATGCCACAGATGCAGAAACTCTCTATTTTAAGAATATCCCAAAAATGCACCACGGCAGATTTGTGCAAGCATGAAACTATATTCTTTCCTATTACTTTATCAACTGTCTCTGATCTCCTAAAACACTTTTCCTTTCCAACTAGTTCCGGTGCAATGCATTGTGTACACAAGTGACATCTCCTTGGAAGTGCTTAAAGAAAAACTAATGCAATGAACGAGAGGATTTGTGTTGATTCATAAAATGGTTGTTGTTGTTGTTAAGTTACAAAATGTTCAATGCAGCTTGGGAAGTATTTTAAAGTGAAATTTATATATAGTAAAATAAAGATTATGGCTATGAAATCATCTGCATGATATTTGCATAAGAAATTGCTTTTGTTCACTATCAAAGATTTTCTTTTGAATAATAAAAATTTTGGGTTAAAAATTAACACTTCCCGGCAAAAAAATTTCAAAAAGATAATCGAGTTGGGAAGTAAGAATTTTTGCTGGAATCACTTCCCAACTGGAATGATTTTAACAAGTCGTGAGACTAAAATAATCGATTCTTGACAAGTCATTACTTTTTTATTGCGTGAACTGGTTATTTTTCTACCGCTAGAAGTTCTTCTAACTAAATTTCCCCTTCTCTTCTTTGAGTTGAAAAAGTTTCGCTATTTCGAACAAAAATTCGAATTGCCGAGAAATTGTTCAAGCTGTAATCGGGATAGATTAATTTTATGTGTATAAGTAAAATGAATTGGGAATATAAATATTTATATATTTTTAAATATGTACTAGTTAATATTTTACTTAATTGGACAAAATGTTGGTATTAACTTTTTTCAAGTGAATATTATTTAAAATGAAAGAATAAAATATTTACAGTAAAGAATAATATTTTTTGTTAACTTAAATTAAAATAAAATAAAAAGTATTTTTTGGAACTGGTTATATATTTATTTTATGTCTTCAAAAAGTAACTAATTTTTTTTTAATTTAAAATAATTAAGAATGCAATTTAGAAATTTATGTAATTTTTTCTAAATAACTTTATATTTAAAAAAATATTTTCAGACATTCTGATACAAATAAAAGAAGCAATTGAATTAATA
Source organism: Dexiosoma caninum (assembly GCA_963924685.1). Taxonomy (NCBI): domain Eukaryota; kingdom Metazoa; phylum Arthropoda; class Insecta; order Diptera; family Tachinidae; genus Dexiosoma; species Dexiosoma caninum. The sequence goes on from OZ004725.1 coordinate 94,329,669, forward strand.
CTTTCTATAATATATTTTGCATTTAGTAATCGAGCAGTTAAATTAGGCAATCACAAAAGTAAGTCAAGTACTTTTTATAATTATAAATTAGAGTTTATATAGATAATGGACCATGTTAAGCGGCCTACCATACTAACAAAAAACTCACCAAACGCTGTCGTAGTCATAATAATTATATAAAATTTTTATATAAAATATTAATTAATGCTCTTTCCAGAAAAGCGTTTTATTTCATTTAACGAAAACATAACAGAGCATAAATAAACTAAATTCTTATCAATAGTGAGACCAATTTTTGATTTAACTGAAAAATAAACAGTATTTATCACAAAGTATTTGTGATATTTTTTATTAAACTAATTTAAGTATAGTCGAACTTCTCTATAACGCAGCAGTTGGGGACCGTCAAATTTCTACGTTATAGAGAAAAGTCGTTATAGAGAAACTGCAGAAAATTTTTACTACATTTTTTTTATGCAGAAAATATATTTATTAAGACAAAAAAAATTGTTTTTACATGAACACATTAATTTTTTTTTTATTAATACATACATATATGACTAAATTGATGCAAACAATCCAAACTTCGCAATAGAGAGATTATTTAGTGTGAAAAATTCTATTTAGGTCTTAAAACATTGTACGTTACAGAGAGAACTTCGCCATAGGGAAGTTCGCTATAGGGAGATCAGAATGTATGAAAATACTCACAAAAATGTTGTGTTCAAGAATTTTATTTGTTATAGAGAAGATTTCGTTATAGAGAAGTTCGCTATAGAGAAGTTCGACTGTACATGTATGACTTAGCTTACAGCATTAAATAAAAAGTTTTTTTTTAAAAATTTACTTAATTTAGGAAATAAAAGACTGGATCCCATTTTTTCCATTTCTGCAATCTTTTTCCAGAAATCTAAAAGTGGTCTGCATCCGGAAAATATTTCCAGGTTCAATAATTTTAACTGTTTCAATTCAGATTCAGTTTCCTGCCTTTCATATTCTTCAACAAAGTGTGAACATTCGTTTAGAATATTACAAACATAATGATTATTATATTATTGTAATTGTAGTAAAAGTTATAAAAAATAGTGCCAACTTATAATTATATAAATACAAATCGTCAAATTTAAATCGGAAATCCTCACGTCGTCAAAATGCCATTATTGGCACCCAAAATCGTCAAAGTGGCGATAAATCGTCACAAATGGTCACTGAACAATACCGGCTTCAGCTGATAGCAATCCACAATCACATCTGAACGCCCTCCTTCGTCGGTATTATGTAGCACCGGCAAAACAATAATAAAAATGGCTACTGAACCGAAGCTTCAGCACTGCTACGAGTATAAACAAAACAAAGAACGTGCGAAAGCAGAGCACTAAAATAATTAATTAAACTTCAGCTCCTGTCGTTTCTCCCACTATCCCTTTCCTATAGTTCCAGCACAATGCCTCGCATGTGTAGGAGTCATCTCCTGAGTGCTGGTCCTAGATAAAAAAAAAATATATATGGCAACCGTGGTTGTAGTATTAGTCAAAATATGTTAGCATGTGTGAGACATACTACGCTTGAAGAAAAATCAAAAAATTTAGATTTCTGGCATGTTGTACGAGTGATTAAAGGAAAAAATATTACAAATAAATAAATTCTTTCATTTTTTTTTCCTTTCTCGCTTTTTTTGTACACAAGATGGCATTATTGCCTGCAATTGCATCCAAAATCGATCATCAAACCAGCAAACCCACGTAAACGAATTTGACATCGAGCATTTTGATAGGACGCTTTAATGTAAAAAATCATATGCCGCTTATTATTTCTTACAAAAAACGTATCATTTATATGGTTTTCAATTAATATTTAAACTAAAAACTATTTCTGAAAAAAATAATCAATACTTGTCACTTGAGATACAGTTTTTTTCCCCGCTTATAATATGCCATTAAGCCACTGCTTTAAAGACCACAACAATAACAAATCATAACCAATCGAAGTGTTCACAATTCATTGTTATGTTACGTAATTGCATTTCCGTATCGCATAGATATTTATGGCACCACTCGGTCAAGTAATGCGTTGGTAACAGATTTTGCTGCAAATGCGGTCAACCACAAAAGCTCAAAGACCTTCGACTGTGCTTTTGTATGTGAATAACTGTGTGTGTGTGTATATGTGTGTGTACAATACAAATTTATACCGTACAGATATACCAACCACATTCATCGAAACGTATTAAATTCAAACTCGAAAGTATAAAACTTCTACTAAAAATGTATACAATACAACAAGGACACAGTAGCAACAGAAAAATGTACAAAAGAAATCCAATCATCAATGCTGCCACTATTGAAAATGGCACTAAGAACACCTTGATTTTTCCATATTTTTACCTCAGCAAGCGAACATTTATGTATATTCGTATGCATATAATTTTGCAAATGTAACCGAGTTCCTTTATGTTATTTCTATATTCTTCTAAAGGACTAAGGGATACTGTTAATTTTTCACTTTATTTTTTCTTCTCTACTCTTATGCTTTTCATTTTATAGCATTAACGTTTGCCATTATTGTTTGCTGCTGAAGAAGAAATTAAAAATTTTATTGAACTTCACAGCTGGTTTTTCTATTGTGTTATAAAAAGGATTTTATGGTTTTCGTTTTACTTAGTTATTAATATTGATAAGGAATATAAAATAATTCTTACAAGTGCAGAATGAGTGCAGAAACGAATATAATCTTTCGCATATAATTGAAAAACAGACGTTCACTTCTTTTTAGTTTTTAAAATGTGATTTAAAGTTCTAAATTTAATTTTGACTGGAAATTAATGGAAAATTATGAGAAAGGGTTGACTCCGCAGGTAATACTGAACCTTCCGTCTATGAGCCATCTGCAAGCGGTAAAAAGTTTATACATTTTTTATTACTTAACGCTAATCAAGTCAGATAAAGTTTGTAACGAATCCAACCGAAATGTGCTGCAGAGGCACATATAAACCCATTGCATATTATATTTGGGAATTTATATCTCTTATTTGCATTTTTCTTCTTTCAAAGCAGTACTTGTATTGAAGAATAAAATCCGCATCCTCCGAGAATTTACTGTCGTAATCTTAATCTTGGTTTATAGTTTCTTCAAAATCAATCTCTTCAATAATTGTCTCGATTTCTACATATAAATATATTTTAGACATTGTGGGAAAAAGTTTCGTCTTTACAACTTTCTTATTGAAAATTAGCCAACAATTGTATAAACTGTGTAAGTTTACATTGAATGATAAAAATTGAATGGGAATTCCCCGCAATTTAATTTGTTGGTTCATAATGTTGTCGTATGTGCCTGATAGGCACATTATGACAGGATTAAGTATATTTGTGGTTTTACATAAATAAATAAATAAATAGAAATTAAAGAAGAGCTAATTTTTTTTTAAAGAAATAAAATAATTCAAAGTACGAACTCAAGAAGCAGCAAGAACCCTGACCTCAATTTAAAGAAGTTAGAACACTTCAAAGTGAAAGATGTGTCTGAAAGGCACATGTTAACTGGATTAGGGTTAAGTTTTTGTAAACTAAAAATTTAGTTGACCTCGGTACACTCAAGAACCTGAGTTAAGAAAGAACCAAGTTTTCGAAATTATTCGAAAATTAAACCATTTAATAGATCAAATTGATAGATCACTTGTTAAAAAAAATAAATTAATTAATAAATAAATAAATGAATACTACGATTATTTGACGACGACTTCGAATAAAGCGTCTTATTTAAAATACAGTAGAACCTTACTAATCCGTATAATTCGGTAATTCGAATACCTAATTTTTAATAAATTTTAAATAAATACCGACTTTGAGCTAAGGAAATTTTTGAATAGGCGTGGGAAGGGCACTTCTAACACCCATAACAGTATGGCAAGCTACCTGGGTACGGTCGTACTATTCACTAGAAAAAAACGATCATTACAAAAATATTTCTTTTTTACTGATATGAAAATAAAAGATCGTCGACATGAAAATTTCAGACTCAAATATTTATTTGGTGAAAGAAAAATTAACGAACAAGAACACATTTAATACATAGAAAAAAATTTTACTTCAAATGTACGTAAATTTTAAATCGCAGACTTATTTTACATGAAATTGTGCGGATTTTTATGCAATCAATTTTGATTTCCAACTCTATTGCCATATCGGTACCCGGGTACCTGCCCATGCAGGGTGTTTTTTTCACATAAGAGTTGCACTACTTAGTCTAAAATCTTATCAACTCTTTAATTCAATAAACATAATCGATTATCGCAAATTTGATTACAATCGATTGATATGTTTCATAGGTGTCATTGTTGAAATACGGTAAAAGCTTGATAAACCGGATAATTGATTGCAGTCCCTAATTCGGATTATCAATTTATCCGGATTGCGGAATGAAAATTTAAAAACGTTATTCTTATATTGAAAATAGGTTTGAAACATATATAAAATGATATATTAACGGAATTCACGGTTCGTAGTAATGACCTTTTAGAAAATTCCAGTATGTTTCATTTGATAAAAAAGTAATAACATACATATTTAATTTTTTATAAGTATGAAAATAACAATAAAAATTTTAAAACTAATTATTTTGCTTGGTACAATAGTCATGCATTTTTTTTTGTCGACAATTTTTTTCCAAAGCTAAATAACGCAATTCGTGTAGCATGAAAAAATGTCGACATGATTTTCTTCTCGCCATTTTATTGATGTGTCCAAACAAAAAACATGGATTTGCGCAGCAAAACAATTTTATTTTACAGCAAAAAAATTGAGAAAACCATGTTTTTGGAGTAACAATTAATAGAGATTACACAACAGTTTCCATACAATCCATATTATAAAGTTGCAATTAATCCGGATTATAGAGTACGAACTGTACGTGAATCATATATGTACTTAAAAAAAAAATTAAACGTAAAACGCTAGATCCGCCTCGAAACTCGATTTTCAAAATTCGGGATTAAATTAGTAATTTCCTCCATATGATCATAGTAAAAAAATAACATTAGATTTATATAAAAACTTTTGAAGAAAGAATAATTTCACGTAATGGTCCAATTAATTGGGCACACAGATCGTATGATTTAACCCCGTTCGATTTTTTTCTTTGGGGTTATGTAAAGTCAGTTGGCTACGTCGCTAAACCAGAGACAATTGAACACCTGAAAATCAACATGCGAATAGTTTTTGGTAAAATATGGAAGCAAAGGTTGCGAAAAGTAGGTGAAAAATGGTATTCCAGACTGGGCCTTTTACACGGCAACCGCGGCATATTTCTTTGTTTTATGAGAATTAAAACTTGCGTTACTCTAAAAAAAACCCGGTATATGTACATAGACGATAAAAATAAATAATATAAAAGAAAACCTTATTTTACGTGACTCAAATTACAAAATTAGGGAACAAAAAATTTTTTTGTAATTTTTTTTTTTTATCTGGGACCAGCACTCAGGAGATGACCCCTACACATGCGATGCATTGTGCTGGAACTATAGGAAAGGGATAGTTAGAGAAACGACAGGAGGTGAAGCTTAATTAATTATTTTACAGCTCTGCTTTTGCACGTTCTTTGTTTATAGCAGTGTTGAAGCTTCGGTTTAATAGCCATTTTCATTATTATTTTACTACACAATACCGACGAAAGAGGGCGTTCTGATGTGATTGTGAATTGCTATCATCTGAAGCCGGTATTGTTCAGTGACCAGTGACTATGCCTTCGGCACTGAAACCTTCCGACAATAACTGACACACAAAGACACACTAATGCACATCAGAAAAATTCGAGATGTTTGTTTTTTTTTATAAATTTAGTCTGAAACTGGGGTTGAACCCAGATCAGGTTTGGTTTTGTAGTCAACGTGCAGACTACTTCAGCTATCGCCACCCTCAAGAAAAGAATTGGACAAAAAAAATATGTCTTTATATCGGACCATGTCAGATGTAAAATAATGCTGTGAACACTAAAAAAAATGTTAAATTCATATATAACATAAATAGTAAAATTTGGTAATAATTCTTATATTAAGGATCATCGAAATAATTTATTTTTTATATTTTTCAAAATTATATGTCTAGTTTAAAATTCCATTAAAAAAAATTATTTGGTTTAATTTCACAAATTTTTGGTTGGTGGACTGTTTCTGGAACTTGCCCACATGTATGTAAGTCGCACATAGTAATTTGAATAAAAAGAAAAATTTGTTAAATAATGTCCGCCCTATTCGTAAAAAAAATAAAATGAAAATGTATGCAATCTGTGTTGCATTATGTTTGTTATAGTCCAGACTAAAAGCGGTCATAACTCAGTTCGGTTATTGCACTTGCACTCTTAACTGGCAATTGCCTACATAATGCTACACAATAATAAAAGGGAAAAACAACCAACAATGACAATGGAAATTAACATGTTCCAACATGTGTGACACTCAATTATTTATGTTTCTTTTTTCTTTTGTTTTTTAGTTGTTGCATGTTACGAATGGAAAGGAAAATAATTTTTCAACATCCAAACCGAAATTCGATAAACTACAGTATAAAGTTGTAATTAGACAGAAAAGACGTAATGAGATGATGAATGTAAACGTGGAATGTAAAATTGATTTTGAGACCTAAAGATTAACCCTTGATTGATATTCTGACATACGGTAAAGATAATCATTAGTAAAATTGACGCATGATTATAATTCGCTATATTGTCTTATTGTCATAATAAAAATATTTTTAATTCTGGTGGTTTTACATTTAGAGTACATTTCAGATGTTTAAATTAAAGATTTATTAAAGATATTTTTATTATGAAACAAAAAATTAAAAAATAAAAACAAAATAACTCCATCAGTAATCAACAAAACTGAATTATAATTTAGCAATCCCAATTCTATGGGAACTTAAGTGATAAACATTTTTACTTCCTCAGTCTATTCATTACATCATCACCTCTCAGTATATTCATTATAATTCAAAATTAGTAATACTTCCTACAGCGGGGTGTTTGCCTCGTGAAAGGTCTACGCAACGACTCACATGTCCGAGACACTCAGCGACGGATTCGTGATAGTATGGAAGTAATATTGATTATTTTAAACCATATGCGTAAATTTTACCCAAATTATCTTTCTATGGTTAATAAATGTTTTTTTATAAAATTGCAGACTGAAAATCTCTTAGAGATAATATACAGTAGTAACAGAAATAATTTGATTTTTTTAGATTTAGATATTAAATCATTGTCGATTTTTAGTGGAATTAAACGACATCGTACCAATTGTCTATTGTAATAATAATTTTGCAAATTAGACTTCTGAAGAACATTCAACGAATAAACATTGGCGAGAGAAAATAACGATTTTTATGACGTTTTATATTCTCAATAATATTTTGCATTTATTCTGCTTCTCATATTTATCTATATTCTCTTCCGAAAAAATAACTGTCTCTTCCAGTGATGTTAACCGTACGGTAATTACCGTATATTACGGAAATTCAGTCTAGGTAGGCAGGTAATTTATATATTTGTACGGTAATTTTAAAAACTTTTTTTTACAATATGTTTACACATAATCTATTTATTTCTCATAAAAACAAACCACAAAAGTATAAGCAAAATAACGCCAATTGTGGCGAAATTTCGTTATTTTTTTCTAGCGCTGACGGCCTGTATTTATTACCGTGTTATCTCTGCAATCAGAAGAAGCCAGATTCGGTGTTTTCTCTGCGCTACAGCACACTCCCTCGTCGGTATTTGAGCAATAAAACATCGGTAAAGTAAAATCATAAATAAAGTGGCTTCACTTAGCTAAAAAATAATGCATCTAATCATAGACGCCACAAGTTTTCTTTATAATTAACACGCAACTGCAGAGCTGTGCAAGAATTAAGCTCTATCTTCCTAACACCTTCACCATCTGTTTATTCTCTACACTATCCCTCTCTCTATATAGTTACAGTGCAATCCAATTCCTATGTAGGGGAATTCCCCCGAATACTGGTCCAAGATTTTTTTTTTTCTTGGACCGGCACTCAGGGTATGACCCTTATACATGTGGTGCTTTGCGCCGGAACTAGGAAATAAGGTTTTGGGAGAGAGTGTAGAGGGAGTAGTATTTGTTGACATTCGATTTGAATTTTCCCACGTTAAAAGTGACAGGAAAGATCTCTGCGGGTAGTCAATTCCACATACGTGCTGTTCGGCCAAAAAATTAATTTTCTCTGTAATGCGTAGTGCTTATATATATATATCTATATATGTATACATAAACATGTTTTTATAAGGAATAATAATTTTACCTAAAAAACGGTAATTTTTTTAGTGCTGTACGGAAATCGAAATAAAAAAAATTAACATCACTGGCCTATTCATAGAAGCCGAGTGAAATTATTCCTTCGGTTATTTATATAGAAAACGAAAGCCATTGAGTTATTATGGTGGTTTGAATATATATTTTCATTCTATGCTTGAAGAGGCAGTAAGTGTTACTTTGAAAGTTTAAAGCGGTCTTGACTAATGATGTTCCCCTTAAAAACAAAATTATACATGTTCCACACTCATTTTAAGTAAATGAGTACAGCACTATATTAACAGCTGGTTATTTTATTGTTTCTGACAGAAACAAATTCATTTTGCGCTCTCGTTATTGTTACTTAGTTTATTGTTATGGAATAATTGGAATTTATTGTTTTATGCCGAAACGTGTGTTCTTTTGTAAGATATCCAACACTTCTATAAAATCAGGTGAACATGTAAAAATGTTAACAAATCATATGTAGCACTTATGATACTTTTCTTTTTAGCGAAAAGAAAACTCTATTTCATAGCAGAGGGGGGGACTGTCATGACCCTAATCAAATTAAATTCAAAGTATGTAAAATACAAAATTTAGAGAAAGAGACACGCGCATTTCATCTAAACCCACTTTAATTAGTTGATAAACATTTTTTAAAACAACTACGATAACAAAATATACACAACATACCGCAACAGTTCGGCACCATCAGTGGTGACAACTTGATTATGCGAGCACTAACATGTTTGTTAAGTTCAATGTTGTGGTATAATTTACATATCGCATGCATAAATAAAAATCAAATTGGTTAGAGTTGAATATACTTTCAATAAAATTATGAATAAAACTCACAGGTTGCACAAGTTTTTTTAAATAAAAATTAAAATATATTTTTTGTATAACAAGAATAAAATATAAATAAATTATTATTTCTGAATTATTTTAAAGTAAAGTTTGGAATGAAAAGTAAATGTTTTTTCTCGCTTAAATGTTTTCATTGAATATTCAAATAAAATTTAGTATTAGTATACACATCTAAAATCAATAATTTAAGACAGATCGTCGTCAGATATAAAAACGATTTTAAACCGTATTTATATTAGGATACCTTTTCAGCTCTGATATTGCTTAAACTTCTCATTTACATAAATAAAAGTTTCATATAATAAATCTAGTTGTTGTAAGAAAAATTTGCGTAAAGGTTCCCTGAAGAACTGCATTAGCAACAGTAAAATGCGCATGGGAACTAATTAAACCCTTCTAAATCAATTTGAAAGTATTTTCTGTTAGTGAAAATTTTTTCCGAATAACTAAGATAAATATTTTGTGGGAAAAGTAGTGCGTAAAATTATTATATTTTATTAAAATTCCTAAAAAATACTAAAGAACCGTAAGAAGTGTTTGTTAGAATTATGTTGAGAATTAAAACTGAATGTATCCCTCTTTGTCAAACGAATGTGTCCGAGATATTTTAAAATTCTCTAATTAGGGTGCATTTTAGACTTGATTAAAAGTTTGCCAGCGTATTTGGTCATTTCTGCGGTTACCGATTTCAATTCATTGTGAATGTATGCGTTTTTCATTGCCATGGATACGCTGTTATTAAACTTAGAACTTTATATTCCCATATTAATTTTTTTATGTTAGAAGCTGAGGCAGTGCCCCATGACTGGATTTTATAGTATCGTACTGTAAATCAAATGTTTAAAATCTATGCGAAGGTTTGACTTTATACCAAATAAGCACACAATTTCATTTGTGTCACGTCTGCGTCAATGTGAAATTTCCTAGTGAGCTGCTGATCGAGGATTTTACTGGACTGTTAATCCAATTAATTACTACAAAACGTCTTATTAACTTGCGTAAGATAAAAACTATATGTATGCATTAATTCTCATAAATTATTATACTTCAAAGTCTTAATCACATTTCGTAAAAATGATTCTCAATGGCTCTTGCGATCTTTCATGTGTGTTCAGAAAATTAGTATCAAAAGTTAATAAGGAGCTTAATCTTTAGCTCCGAGGTTTTAGAAACAGATAGATAAATACTAGGACAGGATACTTAAAGTCAATGATCATTAGTGCAAAACGGTGGTCTTTTCGAGACATTGATATATCGTTATTTAATACGCGATGGCAAAAGCTAAAAATATAAAGAAAAGTTTAAAAAGTCGAACCCTAACCTTCGGCAAAAATATAATTTTTTTTTCAAAATTGCTTTGCAAAAATAATTTATATTAGATGGCGTATGGCGATTTTTTTATGAGGTACGGTATAGTTTATATACAGGTGAATATTGCTTTATCTTCTATGTCTATGAACCCCTCATGTCATATTTAATCTAAGAATCTTTTTTGTATAACCCCATGTTATTTTTTGAAGCCTTTTATAGTTCTGATGAACAATAGAACCATGTTATTTTCTGAAGGAAAATTTATGGTTTGGCATATATTTAATCGTCTTAAGGATCGATATAATTTTAGTCGATGGCAATTTCTAAATAAATAATATATTATTTATATATATTATATTATTTCGCAACTTTCTCATCTTAGTTTAATTGTTGTAGTCATAAAATATTGTAAAAAGTAAAGAGACTTTTTCTCATTTCTAGACGAGATAGTTCACTGGGAAACTTTTGACTGATTCGAATACTAAATTACAATCATTCGGTGAAGAAATACGACTGTTGAAAACATAACCTTTCCTGTTTCATCATCTATCCAGTCTACGCTCGAAATTCCATAACGATAATTTAGTAAAATAACTTCAAATACTGATTTTTTTAGTTTTCAAGATTTTCTTAATAATAATTTTCACAAAAGCTTAAGGTATTTTCTTTTTTATATAAAAATGATTTATTTAATTTTCAATAATTCGCTACTCCTTAGTGTGGTTTCTTTATTGTTTAAAACAATATAATTTTCCTGAGTTTTTATAAAAAAAAGCGATAAGACTTCGACCTCGAAAAATTAGTGAAAATTGCCTTTCAATAATTTTCATAATTATTTGTGCGTATTTTAGATATTGATTGATTTTTATAATTATTTTTTCCAAAGAATGCAATTTTCAGCGAAAATTAAAAATTTAATTGATACAACAAGTAAAAAGTTCTCACGCTGTTAAAGATTAAAATTTGTTTAACTAACTTTTCAATAAAATTTTTAAGGTCAACGGTTCTCAAAAGTGTTTGAAAAAGCCATGCAATATTTAGAAACATTTAAGTTTCAACTGCATATCGTGTTGTATGCACCAACAATGACGACGTTTTGCATGCATTTCTTTCAGACAGAGAGGACAGAAGTGGTGACGTAAAAGACTCGGGCTTAACTCTTGAACAACTCACCCGTTTTAATTTAGTGTTAATTTTTAAGTTTTGAAAGAGAAATTATGTTATTATTTTATGATTTTCGGATTAACTCTAATGTGAGGTAGATGCAATAATCTTTAAACTAATGAACAGCCATTTTTTGAAAACATGAGCCAAAAGAAAATTTTTCTCCTCAAGAACCCATTTAGAAAAAATTGCCACATTCTGATAATATTTGTTTTCAGTACAATGAACACTTATTGATTTCAATTAACAAACATGTATGAAAGCAAATGTTTGATAATATAAAACAAAAGCTAATGTTCCATTTGTTTCTAAAATATATTTATATATATATATGTGTTTGTATGTAATTCACACATGTACTTAAATATTCATACATATTGTATATAAACATGTGGAGTGGTCGCTCATGATTTTAGCTTGACTTTGAGTGTGTGTGTGCAAAAGCTTTCAAAGTACATTTGAATGTTGAACAGTTTGCTGTTATAAATTTTCACTAAGCAAGCAGAATAAATGTTACTTTTTATTTTAAATGAACTCGTATATGCAGATGTTGTTGTGAGCTTGTCCAGACTCATAATATCCTTATTTTGCTCCGAAAGCAGTCTGGAAAGTTTATTTCCGGTATTAAAAATATATAAAATCACACCATTCGAAGTATTTGATTACAATTACACAATAGGTATTCTTATATACAAAAGTATTCTAACAAGGAACCAATACCTAAGGATAATTTATGTGAATTACTTCAGAGGGACTCAGCCAGTGCCATTTGCGCAATTGAATCCCTGTGTTAAACTGTACAAAAATAAATTTGTTAAGATTAAAATGTGAACAATTAAAATTTCTTTCTAAAACGTGTCATTGCCTAAAGAAAGCCAAAAGACTGAATTTCTGAGATCTTTTGGAGAAGTTAGTGTTTGTGGTATGACTAACTGCCTGTTTTTACAAAACAAATGAAAAAATTACGGTGCTTAAATGCACAATGGAAGAAGATAAGTTTAGTTTAGTTTTAGACTAAATCATGAAAACATCTCGCATTTTTAAATGTGGCGAAGGCATTGTCACTGGTCACTGAACAGCACGTATGTGGAATGGACTACCCGCAGAGGTCTTTCCTGTCACTTTTGACGTGGGAAAATTTAAATCAAATGACAATAAACACTACTCTCTCTATCCTTTCGCACAATGCAACGCATATATAGGGGCCATCCCCTGAGTGCCGGTCCAAGAAAAAAAAAAAATTTCAAAATTTAATACGTCTCCTTGACATCAGAGGCGCTGGAAGACTGCTAAAAACAAACAACGTGCAAAAACAGTGTTGAAAGATAGTGAAGCTTCAACTACTGCAATTGCTATCGCTATCCGTTTCCTCCAGTTCCAGGACAATCCATCGCATGAGTCATACACTTTTTGACAGTTCATATGCGACAGTGTATAAAAAGCAAAACTTCGGCAGTTTACCAGACAGTTAAACGTTTCCATGAGCGGCCTTATAATTTTAATTCAAATATTTTTTTTTATAATTCTTAATATTTTTGCATAAAATTCAATTCAATTCAATTTTAACTAATAATTTTTCTGATTATAAGTTAAATATATGTAAATAATAAAAATATAAATTTTTTTTCGTGCTTTCAGTTCATTTCAAGATCTTTTGTTTGGCTTGATTTGTGCCAATTACCTGACCATCCGATTTCTTTACTATCGAGACTTCGTAATCATTTTTTGAACTGACTCTCTAACGAAAAGATTTCAAAGCAGTACTGTAATAACATTTTTATACATTCATATAAACGCATATATGAGCACACATATGTATGCGCATATCTACTTATGTACATATATGTATTTGTATTTGTATATGTAAGTGAATGAGAATTTTATGTGTACTATAAGCATATTTGTTCAAGCATGTATTTGTTTAAATTCATGAAACTTGTTATGGTTGTCGCACCAATAGTTTAGTTTTGGTCCACATTATTTTAGTGTAAGTCAGTGTATGTTGCCTGTGGCAAAGCACAGTGAAAATAATGGAAAGTCAATTTTTTTCTGTCGGCTTTTTCTTATACAAGCCTTAATACTGGTACGTGCACAGTGGAGCTAACAGCAGTATAATAGACTTTAATGCTATTAGTAATTCAGTTTTATGTCGATTGTTTATTATTTGGCTGTTTGATTATTTGATTATTTTAATGAATATTTGTATATTTTTATTTACTTTTCAATATAATAGTAATTAAATAATTTTATATCACATTTCTTAGAATTTTTAAACGGAGATAACTTTTTATCAACACTCTAAGGAATCAAAAAATTTTATACAAATTTGCTTTTTACGTGTAGATTTAAAAGAATTTATAAAATTAAATTTTCCATATTAAAGAGCAAATTAAACACAAAGTCGTGCAATTTAAAGCCCTGGTAGAGGGTTAATAAAAAATAAAGAAATAATTTTTGATTATAATTTACGTAATTGCAGCATTATGGAGTATTCGAAATATATTGGATTTTTTCCTTTCAAACACCGCCGCTCCACCATAATGAAACATACAGATTTACTTATCTTTGGTCAGGTGTTTAACTTTGCTTCTAAAATGAATTACTTTTATCCATAAATCACACAACTGTGTCCACCGTTCAATGTCGTGTAAATATGGGCAACATTTGTTATTCTTCGTATTGTACATTTTATCAATAATTAACATTTTGTTATCTTTTTTATGTGTCTGTGCCTTCTTGTCTGTGCACAGTTTTAGTAAATTTGTACCACACATGACAATATACTTATTCGTATATACACATACACACATCTACACCCATCTATGTATGGTCGCTTCAATGGTACACTCATGCAAGTGCTTGCATCCAATGATTGGTCTTTTATGTTGTGCAACAAAAATTGTCAACAAAATGTGAAAACTCATACACACACCGCACATAATCACAAATCTGCATGCACATTGTCTTTGTTTATTAATTGTGATGTAAAAAAGATTTCACATTGTTCTCTTTCTATCTATGTTTGTAATTTTCTCTAGAACTATTAGTTGCAAACAAATTTTAATCTTCAAATTACGAAGTCTATTGAAAACAATTTTGCCTACACAGTATTCAATATATCCATTCAACACTAAATCCACAGAAAATAAATTTAAGCCTTAAAAAATTGATTTATTTTAATCTTTGAGAAATTTTTAAATGCAAACAATTGTAAAATATTGGCCAAGGATTAGAAAATGTTGTTTTGTTTTTATTATTATAAATTTTGAAATATTTTCCTCAAATTTTAAGAATTTAAAGTTGCGGGAAAAGGAAAAATTTTAGTGTTTATACAGGGTGTTTGGTGGCAAATATATATTTTAAAATACGATTATTTCAAAAAGGAATAAACGGTGCCGAGGGAGGGTGGCGCTGTTGGAATTATTAATTGTGCGGATTTCTCAGTCACGATGTCGCAGTGCTGGAGTGAGCATCGCGCTTTCGCAGTGGAGACATTTTAATTGCTCGTCGACAATTTTGTTCAAAGTTCGGTATTCGGCGAATAAGTGATGGATCGAGTGTAAATTTAATTCGTTCGTGGGTGCAGAGATTCCGCGCTTCGGCTATGTATGCCCCACGGCCTGGCCCGGTCGATCTTCAAGGACTCCCGAAAACATTGAACTGGTTGAAAGCAGTTTACGTGAAAATCCACGACTTTAATTCGGAAAAGAGCAGCCTCACCGTGACTTCCAAGAGCGATTATTCATGAAATTTTAAAAAAAGATCTGGATGACAAACCCTTTAAAAAATAAAATCCGCATTTCCATTCTATCGTTCAATGCTCTTTAAAAAACTTTGTGTCAATTATTACGATTTTTATTTAAGTTTGATAAAATAAATCTGCTACCAGACACCCTGTATCTTTTATATCCAATCCACAACCACATCAGAACACCCTCCTTCGTCGGTATTGTGTAGTACCGGCGAAGTAAAAAAATTACTAAAATGGCTACTAAAAACGAAGCTTCAAAATTTAATACTTTTCCCTGACATCAGAGATGCTACAACAATGTCATGAAAACAAAAAAACGGACAAAAAGCTTTGTTGTAACACCTCCTATCATTTCTGATACAATCCCTTACCTCTAGTTCCATCACAGTGCACCGCATGTGTAGGGAGCATATCTTGAGTGCTGGTCCAAGTTAAAAATAAAATATGTAAAGTTGTACACTAAATCATTAGTGTAAATCAGTTAGAACGCAAAATTCACACAGGAAGAAAATTTATTAATTTTTTTTTAATTTTGTGCTGTAATTTTGGAAATAATAGTTAATTTTGAGTTGTGACTCTTTAGTCGACATTTGTTCAGTGGGTGCTGGGTAATATATCTATCAAATTAAGTAGGCATGACTCCACAATAACGGTTTTTTTTCTGCTTAAGAAGACGGTGACACAAATGAAGTTTTCGTGGTCGTTAGAGATGTGATTTGTGAAGTGGTTTATGGAAAAAAACAACTATTTTGATCAATTTTACGCTGTGAATGTTTATGATATTAATTTGTAGTCTTGTATTATTTTGCTATCTATAGATTTAGCAGCCCTTAATATATTTCATCTCCTTATGAACAGAGCAAACAAATTTATAATGTGCCTTCTTGTAGGATACATAAATACAGACACATGTACGAGTATGTAGTTAATGTGTTTTTGCGTCAAATATTTATAGCATAAAAACTCTGAAAGCAAACAAATCAATTTACAGAACAGCTTCATTGAACTTAAATTTACAAACGGTTATCAAAGGATAAGAGGAAAAGTTCAAATAAGCTGCAAATTTGAATGCTCAATTTACAGCAGTTGAAATTAGAAAGGGTTAAAAAGATCACATTGATAACAGATTGCTTGAATCAGTAAACACAAACTCTTGTTTCAAGCAAAAAATCTCTATTTTAAATTTAACAATAACAACAGTCGCTTTATTACTGCTGTCCACTTTGTTATGCATGACGAAAGCATGGAATGAAAAAGAAAACTATTTAGATTCCTTTGTTTTTCAAAAACATGCAAACAATCACTTTACCCGTTCAAAAGCTGGAGGCAAATTGCAAATTATAGAACGTAGACAAGTCAGGCATGTAAACGAGTTTCCAATTATTGAGATTCTACTGTATTTCATTTTCATTATACTAAGCATATGCGGGTATATATTTTATTTGTGTGGTTATGCGGTTCAGTAATTAAAAAACCCTGCCGAAAATGACTTATGCTTTAAAGGATGACATAATCCTCCTTCAATGAATCCCGCAGACCTACTATTGATGAAATTTGTAATTTAAAATCATACAGTTAGGTTTGCTTTACAAGATGAGAAATCTTTCGGCTGACCACACATATTTCTTATTTATGGCCATTATTTTGTTTTATGGATTTAATTGAATGCAAACTGTTTCCAAATTGGAATTAACTTGCAATTGTAATAACATAATTTAATACTGGTATGCATGCCAAGATTCATAGAGAAGTTTGAATAAGTGTGTGTGGGTATATATTTATGTATACGAGTATACTCGTATGTAAGAAAAACAATCTGCTAACTTGGAAAGTAAAATAAGTTTTCAATAGTGCGTTCGTTACATGTATGAAAATACCTGAATAGATACCTTGTTGTTTTTTTTTTTATTTCTAAATGGAATTTAATTTGGATATTTTACAAACTTTTTGATTTCAGTTAATATTGCTGTGCGGCATTTCTATTTTCTTAGAGAGGAAAAAATTATCCAACACAAATTTGTTTATTTAATTATACATTTATTTGATAATAAAGCATATGTATGTATATGTTTTGAATTCAATTAGATTATATTTAATACATTGACTTAATCTACAGCAACAATACATAAATACTGAGTATTAAATAATTTTGGAATACGTATTCCACAAATGTTTATGAGTATAACATTTACAACGACTTATAAATTATAATTTTTTTTTCGTATAAAATAAGAAAGTCTTAAAGAGAATATAAACTAGATATTTTAGTATTTATTAAGAACACTTAGTATAATTTGAATAAGTAGAGAGAATATGCTAGAATTTATTTTTGGTTATTTAAAAAAATTTTACAATTTGCAAGCGATTTTTTAGTAAGTTTTTCCTCGGTATATCGTTAAGATGGTCGGTAATTCAAATTCTTGCTCTTAACTAGGGTTTTTTCAGGGGTTTACCATGAAAATCGTTTATTTTCGTTTGCCTCTTTCCCGGGAAGTTTATTCGGGAATTCCCGGGGGTATTTATGTACGTAAGAAGTGATGAGTTTACAACTCAAAAATTCTCCGTTTTCTTTAAATTAGTATGGTTCACCATCATATGTTATCTATCTAAGGGCAAGGAAAGTAAGAAATGATAAATATATATGATTCTAATTTCAAAATTTTGCTTTTTCCCGAAAAAATATATTTCATTTATTATTTATCATCAGTAGATTTTTCCTAACTTCTGACTACAAATTTCAAAAAAAAAAATACAATAATACAATATATACAAAATATACAATAATTTTTTCCAATGTAACTAACTAAATAATATGGGGTTCATGTTCCAAACAGATTCTCCCATTGATATCACTCCAGAGTGATTGCGCCTTTTAAGACCAATGGTAAAAGAAGAATTTGGTTTTAATTTGGGCAATTATTTTTCATTATTTTAATGCTAAATACCAAACCATAACTGAATTTGGCAATTATCTGTGCTAAAGATCATAGGTAAGATGTGAATTGTGTGTTTAATATGTTTAGTGAGGATGGGGGACATGAATTGTATGGTGGTTTTTTAAAGAGAGTTGTGATGAAACAGCGCTATGTTCAAAAATAATTTCCTGCAAATGTCAAATAGCAGCGCTTTATTGCGCCATTTGAAGTTTCAACACCAAGCCAGCTTTAATCAGGAGCCGCCAAAAGATTAGAAGAAGGAAAAACAAACAAAATGCAGACTTTTTTCTATGAATCATCCAGGGAATTAAAAAAACCTAGTCTTAACTAAATGAATTTAAATTTAATCTATTTAAATTTAATTTAAAATTAAAATCTATCTTCTAATATTTGTCCATTAATTCAAAATATCGAATATTATATTTCTGATTTCTTTTTGAAAGGCAATCAGGAAATTGAGATGCGTACCAACATTTGATAAAATGATAATGTATGAAAGACAGAGCTGGTGAAGTGATAGATCTTTAAGGTTTTAACTTTTAAACAACCCCGCAATAACGCCAAAAAACCACCATAAAATTAAATCATTCCGAGTTCTTTTACAGAATGCCATTGTATACACACATATTCATAGCCTGATTAAATCAAATCATGATTTTTATGCAAAACTTATTCGCAATTCAAAACTTTTATTCTCAGCTGTAGAAAATTTGTTGGCATAAGATATTATAGCGAAAAATATTCAATAAAAATATTGGATTAAAAACTATATAAATTTTCGTGTAAATTAGAAACTAATGGGACGCTTGTAATCAGTTTGAAGGATACCTAAGGCAATTCTTTTAAACTCGGTTAACTTATGAAGTTATTGCACTACGTCCTTCTTTTTATAGTATTTGGATTGGTATATGCTACAAGATTCGTCTGAAACAATACTAATTCAAAATATATCTCAATAACCTGAGAACCAAAGATGTCTGATATTAATCTTGAAAATTGAATTTCCTTAAAATTTACACATATCCTGATACAAGACTTGTTTACGTTCTTAAAATAACTTCTAATCAGATTATTAAAGTAACAAATTATTTATCTAAATATTCGAAAGAATAATAAAATTCTACTATTTTTCGTATTTTATAAAGCCAGTATATGTGACGCGCAAAATAGAAAGGGTCCTAAGGGTAAAAACCGGTTTTGTTCAGGAGAGCCATTTTAAAGATTTAAATACGTGTATCTTTGGTGTACTTCACTTTCATAAAACGCGCATTGCTCTGGGAGGGAACACTTTTGGGGCATGGGATCGGTCTCATTCGATGCTCAGATTTTGTCCACATCAAAAAAAAAAAGTGAAAATTGCTTTTTTTTACCCTTAGGTCCGTTTCTCTATGCGCTGTCACATATCTGGATGGAAAAGCTTAAAATTTTCAATTGTAAAATATTAAAAAATACTTGGCAGCCACCAAAAATGTGTGTTGAATAGTTTGCAAAATAACATGAAAATTGAATTAGATTTAAAAATTATTTTGAACAATGCAAAAAAAAATTTGAATTTAAAATTTATAGAAGAACTTTGAAATATTTTTGAGGTCAATTTTTAGTTTTTTTTCTATCTTGGACCAGCAGTCAGGAGATTACGCCTACACATGCGATGCTTTGTGCTGGAACTAGAACAAAGGGATAGGAGAGAAATGACAGGAGTTGAAGCTTCACTATCTTACATCTCAGCTATTGCAAGTTTTTTGTTTATAGCAGCGCTGCAGCGCCTCTGATGTAAAGGACACGTATTTAATTTTGAAGCTTTGTGTTAGTAGCCACACAATACCAATATATTTCGCAATTCTCTCTCTTTCTTAACATTTTTCAAAAATTTGGTCTTATTAAAATGGGTTTATTTATCTAAACGGTACTTTAACTATTGCGACATTACCAAAGATGTTGTAAATATTTAGCGAAAAAGACCAAGAATTTGTGCATTTTTCTCAACCATAAAATAAAGTGTACTTGTTATATATTGTAGTTTTTACTACAATATATTTTGATGATCTTTGCCTACATTTTAGGGTTTTTGTTATAGACTTTATTAACTGAAACGTGAGTGTTAAAATACTAATTCTATAGGTTTTCTTTTTCAATGTCTCAGCATTAGCTTTTTTTTCCTAATGCCAATATCTAAATACAATTTCTATATACAGATAAGCTTAAATATAATATTGGTAGTTTTATGGGCAAAATCTATTTTACAACTTTCTATTGCGGCAATAAGTTTCATTTTAAATTATTTAAATAAATATACATAAAAAATTTATACAATTTTCTTATAGGCAGGCATTGTATGAAAAATAAAAAAGTAATTTTCAAACGTTTACTCGGAATAGAAATGTTTCTTTTCTACAATAAATTCAGTTTTCAATTAAATATTTTGTATTTCACCCAGAAAACATACATCATTAAATGTCATTTTGCTTGCTCTTGCTAGTAAATTTTATACGAACTTAACATGTTAAAATTGTGTTCACTGGGTTATACATATATTTGCAAGAGAACACCTAGCGCAGCTGCTCTTATATGTAAATTGTTTATTTATTTAACTATTGAATAGATATTTATTTTACATTTTATGTAGGAGATATAATTTATTATTGTATATTTAAAATTAAACAATTTGTTTTTTCTCCTAATAGCAAATTGAATAGAATTGTTTTGAAATTTATTTATGTATGCATTTGTTTAAGGAATTGAAAACAAAACAAAACAAAATATTGCAGTAAAATGCGGTTCATGTTAAAGTATTGTGAAACTATTTAATAAACTATTGTTACAATTTATTAGTCAGCCCAAGCTGTCTATATATATATATACTCTAAAATATTATCGTTGTTCTGGTTGAAGTAATAAACTAAAGTGTGTAATATTAATAGCCTAGCTTTTTCAGAGCTTTCAGATCGACATCCCCATAGTAGTCCTCGCTAAAATTTATAAAAAATTAATAAAAATAATTTTAATAAAATTAAGTAATTTTTTTGTTATAAACTAGGTATATTTGAACTTATTATTCTTTATTATTCAACGCGAGTCAGAAAGAATTACGATTTATATATAGGTTGTACAGTTAAGATATATTTCGTATATTTCGTTAATGCTTAGAGCAAGTCATCGGAGGACCTTGAACAAAATTGTTGGAAAAACTAAAAAAACGCACATATGTTCAAAAGTTGCCAAAAAAAGTTTATTAATATTCTTAAAGATTTTGTAGAAGTCTTTATATACAATCGATTTATATCTTCCTTGGATTTTAGGCTGTTTTAAGAACTAAAACAAATTTTTAATCTCATCATTTATTAATAGAAATAATTTAATATTCCCGTATTATATGCAAGTCATCAACAGCCTTGTCTACTATCCTCATTTTTTTCTAAACAAAACGAGCACAGGAAATGGAAATTAATTTTAACTTTCAAAAATCTAAATTTCAATTCAAATCAAATTTTGAAAAATGCCTTTTATTCTCTTGCATTAGAACAACAAATCATAAGCATAAGTTTGAATACGTTTGTGATTGATTTCTCAGCAAATCGCAGCGAGCTTATTATTAATAAACGCTCCTGAAGAGAAGATTGCTGTGTCAATTGTTAAAGTCAAATATCCACAAACGCTACTCCCTTTAATCTCTTTCCAAAAAAACCCACCTTCCGAGGCCCGGTGCAATACATTACTTTTTTTTTTTTCTATCTTGGACCAGCACTCAGGGGATGACCCCTACACACGCGATGCATTGTGCTGGAACTAGGAAATCAGGTTATGGGAAGGAGGATAGAGGGAGTAGTGTGAATGGACATTTGACTTGAATTTTCCCACGTCATAATTGACAGGAGAGACCTCGGCAGGGAGTTTGTTCCACATACGCGATGTTCGGCCGAAAAATGAGTTCTCCCTGTAATGCGTAGTGCGGTTCGCTGCCAAGTTGACCACAAATGGATGTGCTCTTAATGATGAACGCGTCGTGCGTGTGAATGATCGGGTTTCGGGAACAAGTTCCCTGATTTCATCAGAACACATCCCATTATAGTAACGATAGAACAACGAAACGCAATTAGATAAGGGACATCCCTTAGTACTGGTTCAAGAAAAGGATTAAAAATGTTGCTACTTTTTTTTGGAGACGATTAAGAAAACGAACATTTAAAATTACAATTTTTCTCCTTTTCACATTTATTGATTTATTTGTTTATATGTACATATATGTATATGTATATTTATTTAAATTGTTTTTTTTTCAGTTTTTACTTTACTTTTTCCTCAAGGCAGTCACTTGGGTCCATTCTGATATTTGACATTCTAAGGTACTGATGTAGGCTGATGACGTTAAAATTGTTAACTCTTTTAATAATATAAAGGGAGATAACTCTCTACGTGTTGATATTCAAAATTTTTCCCAATGGTATAGATTCAATCTATTGGAATTAAATGTTAAGAAATGTAAACAGATGTCATTTTCCAGAAACAACCCAATTGATACGTCCTATTGCACTGATACTGCTGTTTTAGAAAAAGTTCAAACCATATTGGATCTTGATATACTGTTGGATCACAGACTTACCTTTCGCGATCATATTTCAGTGATGGTAAACAAAGCCAATGGAGTACTTGAATACATGAAATGCTGGCCTAAAGAATTTCAGGATCCATCTATTACAAAACTTTTATTTACTTCACTTGTTCGACCGATTTTTTATTATGGATCTATTTTATGGGATCCTTGCTATTCTATTCATGTCAATAATATTGTATCAATTCAAAAACAATTTTTAATCTTCTGTCTCCGTGGTCGCGGATAGAAAACCTATATTTTACCGCCGTATTTAAAAAGTCTACGAGCAATGCTTAGAGCCTATTTCACCAATTCTATTTAAATATCAATTCATATTTAAATGTCGATTTTCATTTTCATCTCGATATACTCATTGAATATTTAAATACTGTTTAAGTAGCCAGCACTCTGCATTTAAATATTGATTTTGCAACAGCATGAAACAGCTTTAAAACAGCTTTTTAAAAAGATGTAAGTTGAGGCTATCATATTAAATATCAGAGCGTCACCATACTTTCTTGTATTTCATTATTTCAGTTGGTGAAAATAAAATTTTTTTAAACATACTTTAAATAAAGATCATTAATTAAATTAAATTGTGTTTAAATATGTTTGGTGAAAGAGACCCCAAGTGTTGTATTTGTCTGGGGCTAATACGTGGTAATGTTGATTCTAAGTACCTGCCTGCTTAGATATATAAACTTCAATGTTCCTGTGAGATCGACCAGAAATTTTCAATTCTTAGGATTGAAATACTACCGATCTCTTTATGCTAATAATGATTCCTTTCGTCGCACATATGATATCTTCATTAAATGCTAACGTATCATTGAATTCTTCGAGACCAATCAAATTGTAAGGAGGAATTTAACTTTATATTTAAATAGCCGTATTACTTATATTGTAAATAATACTCTGTTTTTGTAATATCATTTTTAAGAACATAAAAATCTATTTCTGTTGGTAAATAAATAAATAAATAATGGTGAAGGCGTTGTACGAATAATTAAACTGAATTTTCAATTCTAACTCTGCAATTCTGTGCAATTTAAAATTGACAATCAGGGCTATACATGTCTGTATGGAAAACAAATATATACATACAACACTAAATACAACATCAAAGTCTTATATATATTTGTCAGGCACTCGAATTAATTATCAATTCCATTGCAATTTTAGACAACAGAGAAAACTTTAAAACGAAAATGATTTTACATATCTGTCAAGTTGTTGTTCTACACATTTTATTTATTTATTTACCATGGTCATGCAACAACGTCTGCTCAAAAAAATCTTTAGAAATTAAATAACTCACCCTGAGTATTTTCTAAAATGTCTGATGTTTTAAATTCCTTGCCCTTAGAAAATATACTCTGTTCTTGCGGTATTGTTGTGTTGATGTCCTTTGGTCACTTTATACTTCAGCAATAATTTCATTTTTAATTTGGCATTAAAAAAAAGGAAAAAAACAAAAAGTGCCCATGATCTCCTGTTGCGTTTGTTACTTTCTCTTTCTGGTTTTCTAAAGTATATTTTTGGGGTTTCGCATTTTTATTTCGAAACTGGTTGTATATAAAATAGCAATTAGTTTACACATATAATTCATTTCTTCTTCAAGAAAGTTGGAAGTATGACAAAAAACACAAGTAAATTAAAGCTTTGTTTTAAACCCGCAATTTATGTTCAAAATGGTTCACTTTAGAGAAATAAAAAATAAAAAAAGTTTACAGTATACGAAACAAATCTAAGTTCATTCTGAAACAGCAAACCCTATGGAATATAAATGAAATTTTTATATGCTTATTTACATATATGTATGTATTTATATATGACACAAAAATTGATATTTAACAGCAGAAAAAATATTTCATTCTTTGTTTTGGATTTTCAAGAAAATATTCTCGATTTATGAAAGTTTTACATGGTAGATTTCATATGAAAATTTAATACTTAACGATATTATGTCAGATTTAATCCATTCAAAATCGGATGAGGGTCGATTTCGTATCGTTCACAAAAACTCAGCCTTTCGCAAAAGACTACATTCATTTTGCATCGTGAGTTGGCTCTGTGCCGGTAGAAAAGTCAACTGTTCCATGACCTATAGGTAGACGACTATCGAATACGAAGAGTGTTTGCTGAATGGATCTGAAGCCAACTCAAATTTTCTTGGAAAAATCTTCTTTAAGAACCTCTGCGTTAGCAAACAAAGTTTTCAATTTTAGAGCAATAATAATCTACATGGAAGCGTCCAATGTTTATTGAAAACCGCGCTCTTTTTTTGAGAATGTCATTTTTTTTTAATTGCAGTGGGACATCGATTCATACATACCACATTGAGAACGACGTTGGCCAGGTCATTACAGCTTAATGAAGACCAACTAATTTTATCCACAATTGGATATGAATACCAACGACTTGTGGCAGACATTGTACCGGAACTAGTTGGAGAAATGTAATGAATAGAAGAAATAGGTGATTAAGTTATTGGAAGAATAGAGATTAATTCTGACACAGTTCTCTGCAGTTGGGCAGTTTGTGCATTTGTAAAGCAGAGTTGCTACGTCTCTGATGTTCTGTTGACACATAACTTTTTAAGTGAAAGAAGGCCCATTTTATTTATTATTATTTTCCTTCGGCAACCGTTTTTACGGGTAGAGGAGAGCACTTTTAACTAGACAGGCACATCAAAAGAATTTTGGTCTGAACTCACTCAGGCAATATGCAAAGAATTAAAATATTTAGATGCCGTTTCACACGTTTTTACGTTTTTTTTCCAATTTAAATTTGCAAGGAAAACCTAATTGATAAACAATTTTAAATTCAGTCCTGATAATAATTTCCTGCAGTGTATATTTTAACTTGTAAAAATATTCTCAATGTGTAGACAATTTTCAGCATTATAAAATATCAGTCCATTATCTTTTCGCAGATAATCTAAGAAATTCTTGGCAATCCTACCTTAATAAATTACAATTTACTATCAGTTTGCTGCATGAGCAGTGTTTGTTCGTATTTATTGTACTGTGTGTACGAAAACTTCTTTGCCTTTTGTCATATTTTCTTCATTATAACACATGGTTGTCTGTATTTAATTCATCTTATTTTCTTATTTAACTTTTCAATTAGTACTTGCTCTTGTGCTCTTGTGCTCTTGTTGATTTTTAAACTAAAATATAAATGAAATATAAAACTTCTTCAGAATATAATAAAGTACAATAGTCGAGTTCACACTAAAGCGGTAGTTGTTAAATTCGTAGTTTGTTAAAAGTTATTCGCGTGAATGCAGTTTTAATATTAGAAGTAATAGATAACAGCTGTTTTTTCTTTCACTTAAAAATTATGTGATTTGTGGGGGTGTTTTTTGAACCCCAATAGCACTTACGAAAGAGTTCGCTGTTAAACCAAAAACTCGCACAACTTGTTGACATTTAAGATCCCAATACCCTGGAAAATCATCATGTATAGAGTAATTGTTTGTGTTATTCGTGACACACAGTCAACTGTGTTCGAATAAGTGGCCCAAAAGTGGACTTAAAGAATGCTCCACGCAAGAAAAGCGGCCATATGACCGAGACCATTTTCAAATGCAACATATTGATCTTCAAAATAAAAATTTATTTGTTTAAATTTCTTTCTTCTCATCTATTTCTATAAATTTATTTTATTTTTACAGAAAAAGTTCAAAATACGGAAACGTAAAGTCCCAACAAGAGGCTCTAGAAAGTTAAGTGGTTCTTAACGTTTTTCTGTAATTTTTTTTACTTCAGTTTTCTATTTTTTAATACCATTTTTACTTCTTATATGGGATTTGGGGGATTGTTAGACGAGCGTGATTATTTCACAACTCTTTTTTTAGTCGTTCAGATGACTTAATCGTCGTTTACGCACTTTGGCACTTACTAGTCCACAATCTTATGTGACTCTGCAAAATGATATTTTTGCGAGTCTTTTAGCTCACTGTTATACGAGTGTTTTTTTATTTTATTTAAAACCACAATCCTTGTTTAAGCATTCTGACGACCATTGAAAGATCGTAATTTCACCACATTCATATTTTATTCATTTGAATGATACTTTTGCGAGTCTTTTACGATTATCGGATGAGTGAAGTAATTCATTATTGTTTATGTTTCTTCAAAAAAAACCATTATCCTTTGTGGCTGATGTTTGTTGAGCAGTTACTATGTTGGCTCTGCAACCAGAAGATCATCGGTTCAATATGCAATTCCGTTCCTTCACATCTTTTTCTGAACTGTCTATACTTCTGAGCTTAGAAAATTAATGAGCCGACATAACATCCAATAACAACTTATTTTTGTTTCTCTTTGATTTATATAGAAGATATAGTTTCTCCAGTTGTAGTGACCGTGTACGATCGTAATACAACATCGCGTATGATTAGTTTAATCGCCTACTCCGATTGTGCAAGAGTCTTGTACGATTGAAACTGCTTGCTGGGTAAATTAAAACATTACAAAATATATATACAAAGACAGGCAAAGAGTTAAGCACCCCCAAAACACAAACTACTTAAAATATTAAAATAAGTGAATAACGAATTCTTGACTAAATATTGGATGAATGTCACATCCGACACAGATCCAGAAATAGGTGAATAACGCGAAAACTATCAGTAAGCAGTAGAAATAATAGAGAGCCAGTGAAACCTGTTGGCGGTAGTGAGAAGGAAAAATCTAGAAATTAAGAATGGTTGCTCCTACATTTTACATGTTTTTGTCTCCACTAGCTCTCGTCCTACCCCTTGCTCTCTTTTATTACTCATGCACACTTTTTCGAAACTCAAAATATATATTGGTCTCTAGTGCAACCAAATTCTGCTACGTAGAAACTTCACGCATTTAATAAGAATGCCAAACAAATATTGTATAATGGAAATGATTTTTACATTTTGCAAAGGTAAGAAAATATAACAACAAATAAAAAAATCTTTTCAAAATGTATAATTTGGGGCTTTCATTATGCCTTTGTTTGCATTCTTTGTAAACAAATATCAATGAATTTTTAATGGAAGGTGTATAAGAAACTTTACTACGGGAAACTATTAAAAACGCAATTTCCACAATGATGCAATTGTTTGTTTTTGCTCAACAATAATGTAATAATTAAGTTTCCTAACTTAGCTAGCATTCTTAGGACTAGAAACAGCGAAGAGAAGAGCAGGAGTTAGTATTCAAATGATCAACAAAAAATTAAACGCGATTAAAGTCGATTTGTTCACATGTTTTAACACTTTTTAGCAGGCTCTATTATACGTGACTACAATTGTTACTTCTCTAAATCATTAACAGACATAGAATACGGGAATACGGGAAGACTAATTTTGCGTTAAATTAATCAGTTACTGTTTCATCAGAAAGGCAGATAAAAATGTAATTCGACGGGCTCTAAAAATATTATATACTTTCATTTATACTCGTAGTAGAAAAATGCTGCTGAATTAAAGTATATTCTAATTGTTAAATAAAAGACTACACTACACTTCATCTCAGGAAGATTGAATTACTCCTTGTTGGAGAAGTGGTTCTCCTTATTTAGGCAACTTAATAATTTGTAAAACATTGCCTTGTGTACAATTATCATCAAACTTTATAATACTAGATAACAAATGTAATTCAGGCTTATATGAAATCCTAGCAAAAGGATTCATCAATATAATTTGAGTTAAAGCCCATTTGATCGCCTGGCCCTTGGCATTATTTCTTATATAAATAAATGAGAAAAATTATTTCCGTTTTCATATTTATTTTATTTAGCAAGTAAACTTCTTATGAACTTCTTTTTTATTTAACAAAATATACACAAGTTTTATATGCCTGCTATTGATTTTTGCCTAATTATTTTTTTATACAAACACTATCACGTGACCATAAATAATTTATACACAACACAACGCAAACATAATATTTTCTTAATAAATGTATGCGGATGTTTTGCATTTCTATTGTTTAGTTTTATATTCTCTATTTTTTCTAATTCACACGCTTAATCTTATTAAAATAAATGAAGTCAGTATATCTGGATTGTTGTATTTTGGTGGCTTTTGTTGATAAACCATTGTGTTATTATGTGGTAGGTATCGTGATTATATGGGCAAAAAGGATAAGCCAAATTAATAGTTATCCAGCATTAAGAGCCATGTTGGTCCTGTTAGTAAATTTTTCACAAATTTCTTTTTGTAAGCCCTTTTCGTAATCCCTCTTGCAAAGAAAAAGTTTTGCTACGTTCATAAATCCATAATTGCTGTACGTTTATACAAAAAGAAACTTCTTTGAATGTGAAAGTGTTGTATGCGTTGGTGTTGATTTGAAACAATACTACACGAATATTGTCCTGTTCAAAGCTTGTTAGCCCATATTATTTTATTCATAGATTTTTCGTTTCGTTCTTACTTATTCATGTTTATTAATGCTGGTTTAGTGTATTTGCAAAAATTAAAATTTACGAAGCTTCACTGAGCTTGAGCTGTATATTAATGGTTTTTAGTGTGTGCTGTGTTTTCATGCCCTTCACTTTAACCCTTGGACGCATATGGGCCACCGGTGTCCGTAAAGTTCAACAATCAATTTCATCCAAATTAAAAGAAAAATAATTAATCTGTAGTATCACCACAACAATCGCTCATTTTATTTTATTCATTTATATGTTTCATTTATGGCACTGAGCACGAAAAATAAAACGAGTAATATTATTTTGGTTTTGGTATAATTTAACGTGTTTTTAAATTTTTTCAAAAATGATTTGTGATACGATTTTTGATTATTAAAATTTGTTTTTCGATAGATATTATGAGAATGGTAAAGATTAGAATACTTTATTTTAAAAAGTGATTTTTAAATACCTAAATTTAAAAAATTTGGTAAGGCACACCGGTGTAACAATATGCATATGAAAGGTTGATAGTACTCCTAAAATATTTTATATATCTAAGCCCATAAAAGTAATAGAATATTTCGTTTGACGCATTAATCTTAATGCAATGTTTTAGTATTCAAATAACGACGAAGAAGGCCGCTGTTAGCACAGACAAAATTTAACAATTTCTGTATAAAATTTATAATTTTATTGTTGCATAAAGAAGAAAAAATTTTTGAACAATCTATTTAGTTTATTTTGTTCGTATATTTCGTAATTTTCAAAAATCTTCTGGGAATTATTCTATAAGCATATGGAATTTCTTGACTTTTTTTCAAGAATTTGGACGTTTTCAGCATTAGCACCAAATGAAATGTACATATAGACCAGCTAAACATAGATTAATAATCATAATTAATTTTGACTCGCCGTGAATAAATGAAACAAAAATAAATGTTACATATTAAGAAATTTCACTTTAAGTTTGAAAGTTGGCCGTTTCTGACTTTTGATCGAATTATTCTTATGCCACTTTCTCTTCTTCTATAAAAGGCCACAACAGTGTGTTCACATACATTTTTTGATAATCATTTTAACTGCCTTCTCTTTCAAGGAAATACACTGTGTATTTGAAATTGTATTATTTTCTGTTATTCTTTGTAAAAACGACAACGACAAAAAAGAATACAGTCTGCTGCTAAGGGATGCTCACAGTAATAAGTTGTTTATGTATCAACGAAAATTAATTTGTTGTCGCGCAACTGTACAAATAACTTATTCGCCCTTTGAAGTAAGCCGGAAACCAGAATGCCTGAACGGTTAAGCTTACGCAATACCCACAAAACCTACGGGAATATTTAATTCATTTATTAATTAACAGTTAATGAATTTATTTCACTTTAACAGCTCAGTATAAAATTTCTCATAATTTTACTAAATATTTCAGTAAGTAAACTGAATGCTTATGCTCAAATACGAATAAAGAAAATAAAGATTCTACTTAAGTCGTCTGTTTTTACAACGTTTTTTTCTATGTACGTTAAGCTCTCTAAAGATGTGTTTTTTTTAATTCAAAAAACTTTTAATTGGATCAGCTTATTTAATTTCTTTAGCTACTTTTCTTATACAATTTTGAACACAAATACTAGTAGACAAATGCATTCACAAAAATTATAACAAGAACAACGGTTACTAAGATGGGATTGCAAGGAAAAAAGTCACAATTTTAATTACTGCGTACGGTACGGGCGTTTGTATTAATATGTAGGCGTTTGTTTGTGTGTGTGTGTGTGTGTGTGTGCGTGTGAGTACGTGATTGTATGTGAACTTGAAATATGTACTTTGTACGAGTACAAGAATAGTTGGAATCGTATTTACAAGAGTCACTGTAAAAGTATTAAAAATGAAACCACCAACAACCCGCATTTCTTCACGGAATAATCTTTCCTTTTTCATGAGAAAATTCTTCAGAACATGAAAAGTTGTCTATTCATGTCTTTCAAAACGCTATGAATTTTATATGTGTATATGTGTTATAAAAATAAATTGACCTCAACGTACTGCTTATGGGGATTCAGAAGTGAAAAAAAAAATATATTCTTTTTATTTGGAATTCTTAACAATCCTTTTTTAAACGATAGTGCGACAGCTCATGAATAACTACAGCCCTAGGAGTAAAGCAAATTTTTTCCGAATTTTATAACGCATCAAAAAATGTTTCATATATGAAGCGCTTATCAATATTGCACATTCAAAATAAAAAATTACATTAAAGTAATGCTTATCAGGATATTAAGGATTCACACACATACATATGACTGTTATGATGAATGAGTTGTTAATTGTACTGAAGTTTCTGAATTCTAGTAAGAGGTTAGAAAGCAAAAAATCAAACTAAATTTTTATCATTTATTTTTCAAGTATTTTTTTATATTTTTTTTCGTAATTTTTTATTTTTTAATAAAATTATAAACTTAAAATCAAAAATTACTTAAATTAAAAAATGTCTAGAAGTAAATATTTAAGACATTTCTATAAAGAAATTTTGATATTTTTACTCGATTCTTCACTCAGCTGTTTACAGAAGTATTTAATAAGTTTTCTTTTTTTATTTATTTCTC
This sequence comes from Dexiosoma caninum, assembly GCA_963924685.1. NCBI lineage: Eukaryota > Metazoa > Arthropoda > Insecta > Diptera > Tachinidae > Dexiosoma > Dexiosoma caninum. The sequence goes on from OZ004725.1 coordinate 94,361,596, forward strand.
TGTTGACTTAACTTTTGTTTTGAGTTTTTTTTTCTTAACGTAAGTGATTTGACAAGAACTAAATAAAATAGAATTTTAAATAAAAATAAACGAAACAAAAAAATTATATAAATTAAACCAAATAGAGCTCGAACAGAGAATAAAAAACAAATTGTTAAAAAATTATATAAAATTAATTGGGTTTCTTTCTTAATTTTTGCAACAAAAAAAAAAAAAAAAAAACAGAAAAACCTACACAAACATATTTTGATCTTCTTTGCTTTTTATTTTTACAGGAGTATTTTTTTAGGATAATTTTGTTACTGTTGTTGTGATTGCCGTCTACTCGCAAATTTGTGTTCATTGAGAGTGGGTAGTTTGTATAGTGATTGGTGGTGGTGTTGTACGTTGAGAGAGTTATGTATGTAATTGTATTGTGTATTTGTATTGGTTTGTTTATTTATGTTGAGGTGGTGTTATGATAAATGAGTTTATGAAGAGGAGGTGGGGGCAGCTTTGGCTTTGTTCTTGTTGCGACCTTCACTATTCAGACCAGCTAAAAGTTCACTTTTGCGGATGCTCTTCAAATCCAAATCGCCGTAGTAGTCTTCGCTGTAAAATGTAAAGTGATTTTTTATGTGAGCGTTTAAGGATATGTAAGGTAGACATTTCTAATCGTTTCTTAAAATTTGTACAAATTTTTTAGTTCAGAGGTGATTTTCAATCGCAAAGAAAGGCATAAAGTGCGGTTAGAGCAATCAATTTCATAAGCATTTTGAAAAAGAAAATTCAAAAGATTCAAGCAGCTGATATTTACAAGGCACAACATTAAAATAAAACTATGGCAATAATATTTTCTGTGGCGCTTAAAATATAAATTTTAAACTAGAAGCTTTTAAGCCACCAATACCTTGTCCTGTATAATTTGAAATATTTATAAAGCACTTACCAGCCGGGAACATCTTCGGGATCTTCACAGTTACCAGTACCATCACTGTCACCAATTTTGAATACTGTACCAATTGGGCAACCGTATTCACGAGCAACACCTTCCAAGCAAATGTAATATTTGCGACAATCCTCAGGATGGGCATGTCTAGAGAAAGAGCCAGCATTAGCTAATTCACCAGCTGCGGGGCAAGTGAAACCATTAGCAACTTCTGCAAGTAGAAAACAAATTACAAAATTTCATTAAATATTCTGGAAAAAAAAATATATAACCTTTTTATACCTTCATTTTTACATTCCGGTACCTGATCAGCCCACATACACACACGAGCATCACGATCATAAGCTAAACCAGGAGAGCATTGATATCTAGAGGGTTCGCCATTCCAACAGTTCCAGAAGACATCACATTTATTCTCATCTGGGAAAATACCATACAAACGGGAGCAATGAGGCGTTGAAATTGGTGGCTCTGAAATTTATTAATATTTAGTTAGTGACTTGTCTGTTGTAAAATAAATTAAGACACACTTACCCAATTGTGAACGATCGCCGCAATCAACATTGTGCAAGTAGTCACAGTTTTCGGTCAAATATTTCGGATCAGAGGAATCGAAAGCCAAGCCATTACCACAGGTCTTTAATTCAGCAACATTATTGTCACATTTCCAATATTTATCACAGGATGCATCATGTGGATAGAAACCAAAATCATCGGGACATTTAAATGAGTCCTGAGCAACAGCTAAAAAGTGAAAAATAAATAAAAGTTAATTAAAATTTCTATCATAATTGTAATTGCAATAATGTTTGTATGTTTGTCATACTAAAAGCAAATAAATTAAAATTAAGTCAATAGAGTAAGGAGAAAAGGAAAAAAAAAATAAAATAATACAAGTGTCAAAACTAATTAAAAATTATATTATAAACTGTGTAAACAGCATTATAATTAATTAACAGCTCATTGCGTTACAGCGAAATATTAAATAAATAAAAAATCAAAAAGCCGTGACAAATATGTTCGGCAATTGTTCATTCATTAAACGCTACACTTTTGTTCGCATAAGGCGACGGCTTAATTGTGCATTTACACGTACTGCAAAAACAAGTTATAAGTTGTTTATCGTGATAAACTAGTTTCATAAAATTGTTTATCTACACAATTCATACAGAAGTTTGCAATTTAAAGTGCCTGTCCACACTTACATTTTTTTGTTGGAGCAATTTTTGGGTTTGTTTGGCGAGCGAGGTGAAAAGATTGATGAGGGTACCGCAATTCTCCTTTGCTTTACAATATTCACTATTCAACTATTCAACAGTTTGACGTAGGTGTGGTGTTGTCGAAAAAAGGCGTGAAAAATATAAAAATTGCAAAACTGGAATGGCATAATGCGGACGCTAATGCAATTTCAAAACAGAATTTTTAAAAATTGCAAGTGTGGACGTGGACTACCACGTTACCAACAACTAGCTTTAGATAATGCAACATCTGGTATACATCTGTTTGGCAACGCGAGTAACAATTAAAACTTCTTCGAATAAAATTAAAAAACAAATTCCAAGATTTTTGCACTAGCGAAACTCGAGTTATAGCGAATTATAATTTATACCGAACAGTTTCTTAAGTCCCAAAGTACATGGGAATTTTTACGCTTATTGCGAAATATTGCAAATTTATATGGTATTTAGAAACATTACCCCTGTAACGGTGGGGATACACGTCCAATTTTTAAAATTTTTTACAATTACTGCTTCTCAAAATTCATGTGTATTAATAGCTGTGACGTAGGCTGCCCGCAGGTTTTGAGCAATTTAAAAGCAATTTTATTTTCAAAATGTCGCCGTCAAGAAAACAACTGAAATTATTTATAATGAAATAAACAATAAACACGAAAATTATGATGGCAAAACATTCGATAAGAAAAACTAAAAAAAATATGGTCTTTAAAATTAATATCAGCTGTTTTCTTGCCCATAATTTGAAACAAAACTGGCCCAGAGAATTTGAAAGCAAATTCTCAGCAAATTTTAGAAGTATAGATGTATTAGTAAAAAAGAGTGAGTTTATTAAATTTGAAAGGCAAAAATTGATATAGTAAAGCCTAAGTTATGTGAAAGTTAAAGTGCACGTTAAAATCGGTTATCCCCTACAAAACTCCTACTTCAAACAGACAGTAACTTTAAAAATCGTTTTTACATAAGAGTGTATATTATTTATTACAATTTGGTAACACTATCAGTTGTTGTTTTAGTAAGAAAAATAAATAATAAATTTAAACTCAGAGCAACTAAAAATGTCAAAGACACAAAACTATAAAAAAAACAATTCTTTAAATATAGCTTAAAAACGTAAGAAAAATAATAAAATGTATGAAATTGCAAAATCTACCTTGTCAACAATTTTAAGAAATAAAGAAAATATTGGGCACACTACCAATATAAACTTACTTACTGCGGTTATAACTAACTTCGCATATAACGAACTAAATTGGCCTGTCCCGCGTAGTTCGTTATAAACGATATCCACTGTACACTGATTTTTTTTTTTAATTCAAGACTTTATGAGTTATCGGTGATGAACTTTTTAACTGTCAAAAATGCCAGTGTAAACATCACAGTTAATTTAACTTCTTTATGATTTCAAACTAGTTGAAGAATCACTAATTTAATCGTTAAAACGCACTAAAAATGTAGGCAAATATATCATTTGAAATAGGCTAAAAGCTTCTTAATTTCAATTCACAGCACATTTTAAAATTACAAACAACATTTACATTTTAATTCACTTAATTATTCATTTATGTCATAAATTTTTTCTATTATTTCATTTTAAACATATAACTATACTTTGTCGTATTATAAAAAAAAAATTTAATAGTTCATACTAATAGATATAGAAACCGGCAGCAAGTGACAACTTGACCAACAGTAAATGCATAATCTATTTATAAATTAATGAAAAATACTGTTTTCTATAAAACCAGCCTTCTAGATACACACAAAAACACAAATGTATATACATTTTAACACATTTATAATTTATGATGTTGAAGTTTAATAAACAACAATTTGACACTGCTTTTTAAAGAGCCAATATTTACAATATTAAATAACTAGTCATATCATTTTTGATTATCATGTTATACGTTCTGCTCTACAATAATGACTACAACAAACACAACAACAATTAAATCATAATACAACACAGACAATAACAACTGAAAGACGGCTTTGAAAATTATACTTTTAGAGAATTTATAATATACATATGTACATACATATGTATGTACATAATGTAATTAAGTATTCAATTGTGAGTGAGTTGATCCCTGGACAATGGCATATTTTTTTTTTTTTTGTAACCAGCACTCAGGAGATGACTCCTACACATGCGAGGCATTGTGCTGGAACTATAGGAACGGGATAGTAGGAGAAACGACAGGAGGTGAAGCTTAATTAATTATTTTTACAGCTCTACTTTCGCACGTTCTTTGTTTTTTATACTCGTAGCAGTGCTGAAGCTTCGGTTTAGTAGCCATTTTTATTATTATTTTACTTCGCCGGTGATACACAATACCGATGAAGGACGGCGTTCGGATGTGATTGTGTATTGCTATAAGCTGAAGCTCGTATTGTTCAGTGGCCAGTGACTATGCCTTCGGCACTGAAATCCTTCTTGAGGATTTAAGATATTTATTTAAATATATTGTTTTGTGACATAAACAATATATCAGTATTCCAATAAATTAAATATACTAAATCTTGTCTCGATATTCATGATAGGTAATTTATTTAATAAATAAGTACAATGGTTATTCTTGAATTTACAAAGGTTATTGTTAATTTGTTATATTTGTGGTGTATTCTGTGGTTTACTACACTATTTACATATACATAATTATTTTTCTAAGAGATATGTTGGTATACTTTCCCCATTTGGAATAAATACAAAAGCATATACTACTATCTGGGGATAGTCATTAAGAACATTGTAACAATGGTCTGTTATAAGCGAACTTGACCGTACTATATCTCTATATAATCAAATGCAATCGTAAAACATTTTTTGTGCATAAGCTTGTATCTTTATAATGTGATATGTACTATTCGAATAACAACATTATATCTCGAAAGAATGGCCTTTTTAATCATTTTGATTTCCTCTAATTATAAAATTTAATTTGTTTTTATAAAAATGTATGTATAGAAAAATGTTCGTTAGAAAAAGTATTGCAATATTTAAAATAGTTTATATAATTTACAGATAACATTAGTAAAAACAAATTTCAAATAAACCACACTAAAGTGCAGAAAAGTGAAAAAAAAAAACAAATTTTTACATTTCACAAACAACAACATAAAGAGAACAACAGAATTAACCACAAAATTGTGTAACTAACTAAATTACTACTGCATCGATATTAAAGCAATAACGTTTTTACTGTTCTCACCCTCAAATACACACTCACTCACTCACACATACCCACAATGGCAGAGGTAAATAGAAGAGAAAAATTTACAGCAGTTTAAAATATGCTACACTTTTTAAAATACGAATTTAAGAAAACTACCATCGACGACTTAAGAATTTACTGCCGTATTCATTAAAATTCTTTGGATTTGTACAGGGTAACGCAGAATCAGCTATATGGTTTGAATTCCTTATAACTTTTTTAATTATTATTTTTTCTTTGTTTTTTTTCAGCATTTTGTGAAGAAGACTTGGGGAATTAATTATGAATCATTACACGATCGAACACAGCACATACTGCAGGTGCCTCAATGGCTTTGTTAAGGGACACATTCGGCGAACGCATTATTTCGCGCACAAGCGATTTTAACTGGCCTCCAGGTTCACCAGATTTAACAGCTCCTGACAGTTTTCTTTGGCGATATTTGAAAGAAAGAGTGTACGTTAACAAACCAAGAACCATACTCCAACTAAAAACCAACATTCGAAATGAAATCATGGCCATTAAACCGGAAATTTTGCGATTACACCCTAAATTTTGCGAAAAGTTTTAGAAAATATGCTGAAAAGAGCACGTATGTGCACAGAAGAAAGTGGACATCACTTAATGGATATCATTTTTCCAAGCTAAAATATGATCACACAAACTATGGGATTATTTTAATTTCTTTATAGAATTTTAATCAGCTGTTTTCTCTCAGAGATTTTAAAATTTCTACTGGTTCTTCAGTTTTAATTATTCTAAAACTTGTTGTATTGTTAAGCTGACATATATATATATGAACATTTCGTTGCTGCTTATGCCAACTCATATACCAAATTTTTATTTAGGTAAAAAATATTTCATGTTTATATAAAAACTCCCAAAAAATCTTTGAGAATAACCAAAATACAAAAAACAGAAAAAAATAAGTAGCTGTTAGAAAAATTATTTTGTATATTATATACACACATATATACCAACGAAATGTACATATAAACTAGCTTAACAATACAACAAGTATATACATATGAATAATCGAAGGACCTGGTATAAATCAAAAAAAATAGGACCAATTTTTGACTTTATTTATTTATCTTTAAATTCTATTCGAATAGGAATTTCGTTTCTTACAGTATATATTTGAAAAATATTTGAATGGGCATTTAAATTCTATTTAAGTTCACTTCTATTTTCTTATATTAAATTTAGTCATCAAATAATTAAAATGAAGCCCTGTGCAAATGTACATGCACAACCACAAAAATGATATAATTCCCCTTTTGAAAACAAATATTAATTTTTTTTAAAGAATTTCGAAATAAACAACAAATGAGGAATTACTTTCTAAAACTTATAAAAAAAACCTTTAATCAAATAGTTGTTTTTTTAAATAAATAAAATTGAAATGAAATCTATAAATATATATATATATAAACATGGTTTTAATCCTTTAGCGAAAACAAATAATTAAATAAAAATCCACAAGCAAATTAAATCAGTTCGGCTCTACATTTAATAATTTTAAATTTAATTGAATCATCCAATGTGAATATATGTATACACGGGTCGGCGCACAAATTGTTACCAGCAACTAAACTGCAAATGCATTTTACTTTGCACTTTGCCCAAATGAACTTGAAACAGAAGAGAGTTACTGCTACAGATATATTTTCTTACGAAGATTGCAACCACCCATTATTGAAGGCTTACGACATATTGTGTGAACAAATTACTTGTGTGTTGGACTATTTATTAGACATTGTTGTGGCATGTAATACTACCGTATTGATGGATATTCACATATTGGAATCAGCGAATTTGTTTCGAAAACCCAGTCATTCGCGCGCACAACGCGATAATCATTAAGAGCGCACCCATTTGTGGTCGATTTGGAAGCGACTCGCACTACGCATTACGGAGAGAATTTGTTTCATCGCCGAACAGAACGTATGTGGATTGGACAACCCGCAGAGGCCTTTCCTGTCACTTTTGACGTGGGAAAATTGAAATGGTATTGACCTTCGAACACTACTCCTCCACCCTTTCTCCCAAGACCTTATTTCTTAGTTCCGACACAATGCACCGCCGGGTCATCCCCAGAAAAGGAGAATAACCAAATATTAGTAAAATAAATTTTGAACGTTAAAAATTGGTTAGAATAGGATAAACAACTAGCAGGATACAAACGTGCAGCCTGTGTAACCTTCTTGTACAAACTTGTTAAGATTTCTAGTCTAAATACTTTTAATTGGCAACACTTTGAGCTACGACCCGTGTATTTGAAATAAAAATTTGTTTGAAACAAAAGCAAAAATACAAAAAACTATTAAAGTGTAAAACTAAATTAATGCAAAAGTAGTACAAAGTGATCTGGAATTTATACATGACGTCAAATCACATAGAATCTAGTAACCACATGTTTTTGTTAGACTTATACCATTTTATGGCAAGTGCAAACGCTAATGGACGTTATTGCCGACCAATATTATTTAACAAAGTAAAATTTTGTAAAGTTTTCGATATCGATGTGGAATAAGACAACATATTGATTACCTACCTCTTCGAACAATAATGCCACAAGACATTGAACGTAAAGCAGAGAGTAATCTTAGTAAATTGCTTTTCTGTATATGAATTATTTTTCGATTAATAGCTGCCATTTTTGGGGCTCTTATTGAGAGTTAAAATTTAATAACAATTAAAACAAAATTTACAATTTCTGGAAATCTGAAATATTAGCTGAAAACTTGTTGAATGCCTTGCTTAAACGTTTTAATTGTAGTAATTTGAAAGTTAATAAATACATTTTAATTGTATACTCCTAAGAAATGCAACTCCGTTTGGAAAAGAAACACTTGAATTTGTACGACCAACCGTGAAATTTAAAAAACAAAAAAGAAACATTGTTTGCAGATTTTGACGGCAATAAACGAGTAAAAATTTACATTCCACTTTATGTCATTTAAAAAGTTGTAATTAAATTTCATTTAGATAAAAATATATATGTACATACATACTATAATGTATTAAAAACTAGTTATTAGAAAAAAGTTCAATAGAAATCTCACTTTCGTTTTCAAATTATTTATTATTATTTTGTTTAACTTGAATCCATAGAAGTGAATAATTGAATTTAAATGCTATTACAGATTTATATGTTTCGTTTGATGCAGTCCTTCCATTTTTAACAAATTTAAATTTTCAAAATTCTTCAAACTTCTTTATTTATAGCCATAAAAATTTGAAAACGTTGCAATAATTTTAAAGATCTCCTCTGTCTAAACTTGATTAACAATGTTCATAATTTATTTTTTTCTCATACGAAAAACTATTTCCATTGTTGTCGATTTAGTTAATTGAAAGACAGACACCAATGAAAATGTCTCAAATGAAAGCTCATTATTACTACACTGAAAAAATGTGTATTGAAAAAAACAAAACAAAAAAAATTGTTCAATTGTCATATTTTGTTTATTAATTTTACGCAACAACTTGTATTAAATGAATTTGTGCAACGTTAAGTTGATATAGCCAAGGCTAATTTACAAAGGGATGAGCCTATGCATTGTGCTGGAACAACGAAATGTGGTTTTGTGAAGGGAGGAATGAAGAAGTAGTGTTCATGGCCGTTCCTTTTGAATATTCTAATGTCAAAAATAAGAGGAAAAAGTTTATGCAGTTGCTAGAGTAGTATTCTGTTTTTACTGTGGAAAACCTGTGACACGTTTCTGGCTACATGGTTTCCAAAGTGTGAAATAGCATGAACCGTAGTTATTTTATATGAAAATTTTGACACGAAATATATCACTGTCGAACTTCTCCAGACTGATGCTCTCCCAATTGAGAATTCCTTTCAATGTCAATGCTTTTTTTCTCCCAATAATGAATTTTCATACAATGAATTTTTGTTTACAGTGAATAAATTTTACAAATGCTTATTTAACTGATATGCATTTTTGTCTGTATATAATGAATTATTTGAAACGTTTTTCTGCTACGTTTGTGGAAAAAAAGAAGAAAAATATAATTGCAAACAGCCATATGCATACAATTCAATACTAAAGGCAAAGTCCGAAAACGAGAAAAAATATCCGGCCGTTGAAAAATAGCAGATGTCAATAGCCTTTAAGTTTATTAATCAATTAGATTAACTCGGTGCGCTTCGCTACCCCACAACAACTCGCCCACTTTTGTATAGTTTTTCCGAAACGTACCCATTCCGCATCATTTTCAGTTTTCTTCTTATAAATAGTATCCCATACATATTCATCATAATGAACTGCGACTGCATATAATTTTTAAAATTTGAAAAAATGTGCTTTTATAATTTTGTTTTTGTTTTGAATTTATTTAAGCAGTCGAACGATATCAAGTGACATCGTGGGCCAGTTAGTTAAAAAACAGGTTTTGGTTGGTCAAATTTTTCATATGAAAAAATTAATGTTGCTTAAAATTTTTCACAAATTCGAACAGCATACTAGAGTTAATAATAAAAAAATAACAAACATCAATTTGTTTTTCATTTTTTTAAGATATATTGTTTTATAATTATTCTTCTTTAAAAGTACCCAACGAAAAATTATCGAAACTTAGAAGCACTAAAGGCTATGGGAACCAATATATTGCATATTTAGGGAGAAATGCTTACAAAAACCCTGCCGAAATGCACTAAAGAAAGTGAATACACTGTTTATAGCAGTGTAAATGCTTAAATAAATTCTTCCTTGTGCGTTTGTCTTTTTGGATACGTAAAGTAATGCTTCTAAGCGGCTCGTCGCAAGCAAAAATCATACATTTTAAAAGCCCAAATGCAAGTGATTCGATTATGTTTCCTCCGTTATAACAAAAACGCTTCCAGGCAAGCACTAATTTTTGCTGGGTAATAAATATATGCTCTTTGCAATAGACATCATTTAACTATTTTTATAATGGTTTTCCCAGTACTTATTATTCTCTGTGTAGTAACTGTGTACGCACTAACAAGAGTTTTTCCTCTGCAATTTTTATATAATAAATGCTTTACAAATGAATTCTATTCTCTCTATAAAACTTGCCTTGTCGTGTCTTGTTCCAGGAAATATAGAATAACAAAGATTTTTCATAATAAATAATTAACTTGAGATGTGTCATAACAACCTTAATAAATGATGCCTGCTGCTCCTTTGACATAAAAACAGTAAAAAATTAATTAAACAGTACAAAAAAGGTGCTAAAAAGAGCAACATAATTACTGGGAATCTAAAGAATGTAATATCTTTTAAATTACATAAGTTGTATAAAATAATATAATAAAAGCGACGTATTTCTCACCCTAATTGCTTTTTTGAACAAACCAAACGTACAGCGAAGCAACTACATTAAAAACTGTATAAATAAATGCTCCATTGTTTACTTGGAAGCAAGTTACTACTATACCTTTAAACGCTCATATATGTATGTGTCTTAAAGGTATTTTATTATTTTGTGACATTTATCCATATTATCAGTTAAATTATTGCCATTTCCGTTTGGCAGAAAGAGAAAATATGTAGGAAAAAATGCTTTTATAAGTCCCAAATTGTATCATTTCATCAATTGGAATTGACTTTCACTTTTTTTTTTCTATTTGTTGCTACATTTTGTATTCGTTTGTTCACTAAGATGAGATGATGTAAGTGGAGCACGTTTAGATAAATTGCAATTGCTGTCGTATTTTCAATTATTGCCACACACAACGCCACACTAATCCAAACGTACACAAAAATACAACTATCATCACAAACAGTATTGTTAACAATAATACCATTTACATAAACTTGAATTTTACCTTAGTGCTAAATATGCATAAATACAAACACACACACACACACACACACACACACATGTTTATATACATGCACACAATGATTTACACACTCACACATCTATGTTGTATATCTACAAAATGTTTGATGTTTTGTATAAAGAAAATAAATGGAAATTGTTGAAAATCTAGAGATAAAATCGATATATGAATATACATACATACATACATACATACATACATACATACATACATACATATATATGTATATCTACCTTTTTACGAATAACATTGTTTATTGTATAAGTTAACTAAAGATTTGATGTACAAAGAATGGTTACGTAAAGAATTAAAAACCGAAATACTCATAATTAAATTCACGTGGAAGTACTGTTTTGGATTACATTTTTAAGTTATGGCTTGAATTGTTAAAGTTGGAAATAACAGGAAACCACAAGATTTAGAAAGGAAAGAGAACAATGCAATATGACATTTGTTAACTACACAACAACATAACAAATATGTTTGTCTACACTAGGGCTAGGCAGGCCGGCGAGGCTCTGCTGGAGGCCCAGGAGTACAAGCGGTCTCGCGGGGCGTTACGTCGCGCAATTATTGCCAGCAAGAGGGCGAAATGGAAGGAACTTCGGAACGACCTGAACCGTGATCCATGGGGACTCGGCTATAGGATCGTGACGGGGAAATTAGGCGCGAACCGTGCTGGTGTGTAATAGGACGGCGCGCGGAACTTCGCGATTGTTGGTGGCCTGTTCTCCACGCACCCTCCGCTGGGCCTACGCCGATGGGGTGCCACCGCCTTTTACCGGGAGGAGATTGCGGATCTGGTTGGGTGTTTCGAGCGCGGCCAGAGTGAAAGACGCTATTATCCGAGGCGCATAGTTGTCCTGGCCGACGTAAAATGACTCTCCTTTAGCTTAAAAATTAATGCGCCCACATAACACCAGAGAAATAGCAACTCTGTTTTACAAATTAATACAACGTGCTAATGGAGAGTTAAGCTATATTCACTTCTTAGCACTTCACAGTCGGACTCTTCTCTACACTAGTTTCGATGTAATGCATTGCATCCTCAGAGTACTGGTCAAAGAAAAAATAATCATAAAATGAAAAGGTCAACTAAAAGCATGCCATATTACCATGTGTGGTACAGGCATAAACGTTTGTAAATTCCATCAATTCGACTAGAAAATTTTATATAGAAATCAGAAATCACTCAACCGAAATAAATGCATTTCCTGTAAATTTTCTAGACGATTTGTTACTCTGCAATACATAAATAATAAATTGAGTTCTTAAAAGGGTTACGAACGTGACAACAGGCACACCTCAATACAAACCCATATTTGAACATATCAAAAATATACATACATATATTGACAACATGTTGTTGGTGTCTACAAATTACCAAATAAATCATTCAAATGAAACAGAAATATTGAACTGCAACATTTAACAGTTGTATTTATATTCCACAAAAGGAAACTGTTGTTGATTATTAGAAATCGTTTGAATAATTTACCAAAATCTTTACGAGTACAAATACAACATATTCACATCCATACTCCATCTTAACACTCAGGGTCAACTCCTTTCAGTGTTCAATTTCATACTGGTACTCATGTACAGACCCAAATTACAATTAAATTTTATGAACGATAAGATATAAAAAAGAAACAAAAACCTACATTAAGTTTTGTGTTTCTTTTGAAAAAATTAAAAAATAAAATTTAATGTGTAGAAGGGAAGAGATACACTTCAGGTGCATCTTTATCCTTTCAAAATAAGTGCCAAAAATGAAGCTGCATCATTGCAAGGTTATTTCAAGCACTTTTTCTTTCACATTTTAGAAATACAAAAAAAAACAAAAATAACAATAATTCAGGCAAAAAAAGAAGAAACTACACATGCTGTAAAAAAGTAATTGCACGCAATACATGTTGGTTTTGGAAGGTAAATTGTGCTGTGGTGATTTGCTGTTGCACACCATTGTTTTATAGAGAGGTACTGATGTTTGTATACCGAAATTACAGTCACTGCTGCAGTGTTTTAACTATGTCACATATCAAGCTTCATTTGCAGAGGTTTCCCCCTTTGTTGCAGTTTTAAACAAAAAAGGAGTTGAATCTTTATGTTGTTTGCATGAGTTTTTCTTTTCTCATTTCTGCTACTAGTTTCATCTTTAAATAATGTGGTATGTGGTTGTTACATAATAACTTTGGCTTTATTTTTTTAGGTCAAACTAAGCAAATACTGGTTTAAAAACAAACCACTGAATTCGAGTGCATATATACGTGTGTGTATGTGTGTGTGTGTATGTTTCATGTAAACTTAAAAGGAATTGTTTTTAGTTAAATAAAAAATCACTTTTAAAATTTTTGTGTTTTCTTCACAGACTATTTTATTTTCTTTAGATTAAATATTTATTGTGGAAGAAAAATCGTTTGCCTATTTTCATTATAATTAAATAAGCCACCTTTTAAAATGTTTAAATCAGATAAGAAAGTTTATACCGGTGATAAACAATGTGTTTGGATGCATTAAAATCAATGACGTTTTTCTGCTTTTAAGGAAATTTTTTTCTGAAGCTGTTATTCGGTGTCTTATATTGAATTTTTTTTGTGAATCTTGAATGAAGAGTGTCGTGAACCTAAAGTTATTTTATGTAATAATAATCGTCTACAAACAAAATATTGAAAACGCACCCACAACTAATTTAGATATTTTTCCAAAAAATTTCTCAAAACTTAAGGAAAATATTTTGGGGAAAAAAGTATATTTGAAAATGGTGTAGAATAAGTGTAAAAATAATATTCTGCTGAAGAAACACAAGACTATCTAAGAAAAAGATCACACTTTAACACAATCTCTAACCACTAGATGGTGGCCTAATTTTAACTCGGAATTTTACCAACAGCGTTTGTTATTCAAGCAAAAGTTCATTGCACATCTTGCCCGATTTTGTGCTATTCATTTAAAACATTTGCCCTCTATATTGTTCCGCTATGAAGCCTTTTTACACCAAATTAAAAGAGAGTAATAAGGTGTAAGGTGAAAGGTGCCATGCACGTTTTGAGATTCGAAATCACTATCAGTAGTAATTTATTGGTATAAAAATCATCTGTACTAGTTCACAGCTGTAAATTTTTCTGCTAAATTATCAGTGACTGTGCTTGGTAATTGAATAGTACCTTTTTTTGTTCTAAACGTAGTACCTGAATGGGTGGCTTAGATCCGGTTTACTATCAATTACTATGAATCAACGAAATGAATTCTAAAAGCTGTACTGAAACACAAATACCCGGATCATTGTCCCATTACACAAGAATTCAATCAATCTGTTAGTACTCGTCCACACTAATATGTTTCTATAGACAAATTCCATTGGGACTAATGTTGTTATTCTAGTAATTAAACTAGTACCCTTTAGTGCGTCCGTAGTCTAGTGCATGAGTATTAATCTTATCAATATGGAGGTACGGGTTCGATCCCGCTTAGACCCTGGGTGTTTCTACAGACAAGGTTAAAAGCTTCGTAGAGTTTATATTGTCTTAAGAAAAAAAAATAAAAAAAAAATATATCGGTGGTATTAAAAAAAAAATTAAATCGTAATATCCTGCAGAGAAGGTATTTTGAGCATATAATTAATTAACATAACTTTTATAATAGCGTATTTTAAGAAAGATCGTACTATTGAGTAGAAAAAGATGGAATCTCGAACAATGATAAGTTTTGTATGCTTAAAACGATTTCTTTTATTTATTAGAAGATGATTTCTTAGTATAAAGTTTGGACACACGATATCAGTCTGTATATAGGTTTGGCTATACGTAGTTCTATTTATCTTCAGCACTGAAGCACGCATACGATATTTGATACAAAATAGAATGCATTAAATGTGAAAAAAAACCACAGTAATTTCAAAGGGACACAAAATTGTATACATTAGACACATGTATGACAACTCCTAGCAAGTTACAAAGGCAACAAATGTAGTTGACTGCAGTTGTTGCTGTGAAGTCACCTGAGTTATTTGTTTTCAAGATATCAATTATATCCTAACCGTCTGAATAAAAGTATTTTACTTTAAATACACTAATTATTTAAGCTGTAGGTCCTTTTTATATTGTAATATTTATTTTTATTCGATATTTCGCTACTCCTTTGTGTAGCTTCTTCAGGAAAATTGGTTTTTGTATAAAATGAAAAAAATATTTATAATAATAAAAAAAAAAAAAAAAATATTTTTTCATTATAAACAAAAACCAATTCAATAAAAAGAGGTAAAAAAAGTAGAAGAATTAGTATTTTACTTTTCTAAAAATTAAATTCTTTGGTGAGAGTTTAAGGACTTGTTTCAACTACGTTTCTTCAGAAACAAATTCAGAGGAGAAATTATCGCGACGGTTTTTATTAGAAAACGTAGACTTAAGAAAAAAAATAATACTCAGACAATTAAGCTGTCTACGAACAATGGTGCCTCAGTTTGGTGTCTTAATTTTTGGAATCAGACAGGTTAACCACTTCGGTAGAGTAGGACTTAATTTTTATACAATTCTGCTGTTCTGCATTTTAATAATTTGTAGAGCAGATTTTCAGCATAACTGGTATTACGTAGACTCCACCACTTGCGTAAATAACAACGAAGGGGGACGCTGTGATTCATATTAGAAAATTGTTTGATGACTGGAGTAGTAAAGGCCTTCGAGCACAGTTGGCGGTTATGCAATTCGGATTTCCATAGTATTTTATACTCTTTGCGACTAGTGTAAAATATATTTGTGTCGACTGCAGAACGTTTTTGTTCTAAATATCCTTCTGAACAAACAAATTCAAAGAGAAATTTGCAAAAGTTCCACTTATCGAGAAGGTTATATGAAAAATTTTCTCTAGGCAGACACTCTAGATACTCAGCTAGAGGCGCAGTACACCTGCAGTACATTGTGTCACTTTTCTAATAACCTAAATTATTTTCTTACAAACGTTATTGAAACTGTTCTGATCAGTTTACTGAGTGAAAAATTTTATTTCTTTTGTTTATACCTGCATTAAACTCGAGTATTTGAATGTTTTATTTGCAGTAATTAAAATTACGTATGTATGTACTCTGTATACATATATGTTGCCTTTTTGCCAGTCAACCAGCAGTCGATGACCAGACAGCATAACGAACCAAAAACAAAAAAAGATAACAGTAAATATGCACGTTGCAAAAAAAAAATAGAAAAGAAGAGGCTGACAACAAGTTGCTAAGTAAAGAGAAAGAAGAAAAGTTGCAAAAGAAAAGTAAACCAATAAAGAAAAATGGGAAAATTTGAAAAAGAAATTGAGAAGTGAATGAAATTTCAGTTTGGGTGTGGTTACAGTCACTTGGTCGTTTTTTACTTGCTACGGGTATTGTGAAATATTTTTGTCTGAAATTGCATAATTAATTTTATTTTTTTAGTTATGTGCTTTCTTTTAAGTTAAATGTATATTCATTCTAATGAAAATGAAAGCAAACGAAATGTGAAAATATGATAAATTATAAAATTAAATCGAAAAGACGTACGTAGTGCTTGTCTGTGGTTTGTTTGGACTGGTCGCGTGTCTCTTCTCTGCATTAAAAGCAAACCAAATTCAAAAAAAATATATGTATTTGTCTGTTTGTATATATTAAATAAACCAATCAAGAAAATAAGCAAAACACTAGCAAACCAGTTCGTTAACATTACGGTTTACTAACCTAGAAAATGGTCAAAAATATCACAACACCTTACACTGACTAAAAAAAAAGCGCACACACACAGTCACACATTTTTGAAGTGAACGTTGTTGCGGTGAACCATGGACTGACTCTTTCAATGCCTATGGGTATGTGGCTGGGCACTGCAGGTAGTTTCAAGACATAAAAACGCATGTAGTTTTCAAAATGACGCATTATAAATGATTGTTGTATGTTTCGTTGCATTTTGTGTTTGCTGCCGCAACATTGATTGCCAACAAAAAACCAAAGTTAAAATGAAGAATTTAAAAGTTCACTTTGTGAAGTCAAATAAAAATATACAGATGGCAAGAAAAGCCATTTTTCACAAGGAAACATTTACGCCTACTTTTATTTTCGTAAATACATCAATTGCGTGTGTGTGTGTGTGTCCAAGCACTTCTGCGTTGTTATATACTTTAAAGACTTTAAGCATTATATCATGCAATTTACTATACTTTGACTTTAGTGTCATGCTTAGTTATTTCCTATGGGTGTTAATTTCTTTTAATTTTATATACGTGTTGTTTGTAAAACTATTTCGCTTTTTGAAGTGTAAACAAAACATTTGATTAATGATTTTAGTGTTACACAAGCGATTTTTAGCCCGACAACATTGTTTTTTTTTTGCTCTCTCTCTTGCTTTTTGTGTATAAAGTAAAGTGTAAATAAAATTTGAAAACAAAAAATCTATCAGTGTTGTTTACAATTCATTGAGCATTTATGCAAGCAATTTGGAATAGACTTATAAGTGTTTGAATATGCTTTTATGGTTTATGTGGCAAATTGTATAAAATTATTAAGGTTTGAAACTTGATCATTCAATTACAATGCATTTTTGTACGTCACGAAATCCATGTAACATAGTATTACAGCGTGCGAATAATTTTAACTGATTTTGTTGAGAAAATATTTATTATTAAAGCAGATTTGCCTAATTTATTATTAAATTTTATACTCTTTTCAAAGTGTGTAAAGGTTTTCTTAATCGGTTTTTTAATTCCGGCGATATAAAGCAAAATGCAGCGAACGCACGCGTTCCGAAAAACTTTCTAATTGAAAATTAGATGTCAGTTTCTATATAAAATTTCAGCCAATTTACTTCAGATAGAATTTTCATATTTCTTTACAGTTACAAGAAGATTTCGTAGATTATATAAATAGTTTTTTTTTATCTGGGACCAGCACTCAGGAGATCACCCCTACTCATGCGATGCATTGTGCTGGAACTATAGCAAAGGGATAGTTAGAGAAACGACAGGAGGTGAAGCTTAATTAATTATTCTACAGCTCTGCTTTTGCACGTTCTTTGTTTATAGCAGTGCTGAAGCTTCGGTTTATTAGCCATTTTTATTATTATTTTACTTCGCCTCTGCTACACAAAACTTTTGCAAATGTAATAAATTTTTTTAACTTTTAACATCGTCACTCACTCGTTACATTTGTCACACACAATTACACCGCACTTTTATATTATCATAGTCGTTTGTTTCGAACATGTTAAAACTTAAAATGCAATGCAAAATGATTAGACTTTTCTTATTTTCTGGTGGCACAACAATGGCACCCAGAGAGAAACCTGGCGAGTACAGGACAATCGCAAAGAACGTATTCAGAGCGCTCAGTGTTACTTCTACAAAATCTACAGATATTGATCCAATTTTGTTTAAGAGGTACCTCAAGCTACAATGGCCTATAAAGTTGCCATCCAAAAGGCCAAAGTTCGCTCTAATCAGTGAATGCAGTCATTTGAAATTGTCGGAAGCCTTTGGCCTGACGCTGCCCGCCGCAATTTGACAGTGAGGAGCGAACTTCGTTTCCTCCCCGTTACTAAGAATTTCATTTACATGTATAGCTTTTTGTAAGTTCACAAGAAAACTTGGACTGATTAGGGGAAATTTACAACCATTTTAGCAAGATAGTCCGGCATTTCTTTAGTTCCATAACCCATATATCCAGGCACCCAGCACAATGTAACAGCGTTAAAGTTCAACAACTCGTTGATAAGGTCGCATACCATTCTTGATATTATCATGGTCGACAGAATGGCTTTAAGATCTACTTGACTATCTGATATTATTTACAAGTGGCCCCCTCATGCTCCTACGGAGACATGCTACAATATAAAATGCAATATAAAATAATTACACTTCTCTTATTTTAGTATATTTTGTAAAAGCCAAATGAGCATAAAGTTCGTAACGATTTTAGTCGGAAAGAATTAGACATGGGACAGCATTTCAAGGAACCAAAGGAAAAATCAACGTCAATCAC
The DNA here is from genome assembly GCA_963924685.1 of Dexiosoma caninum. Lineage (NCBI taxonomy): Eukaryota > Metazoa > Arthropoda > Insecta > Diptera > Tachinidae > Dexiosoma > Dexiosoma caninum. Next base: position 94,380,794 of record OZ004725.1, read on the forward strand.
TACCAACCTACACAGGCTAAACTTATTTCTTATATTAATTTGTATTTCTCTTATTGGAAACGAAAAGAAAAAAAATAATTAATTTAGCCGATACTACATGAGATTTGCAGGGTCATTGGACGGAAATGAAATGTTCATTATAAAATTTTACTGCTACTACTATGAAGACAACCGTTGTGTTTACAAATTCACTTTTAAAAATGTTATTGTAAATCGAGAGATTATATTTTACATAATTTCTCTAATCTTCTCTGTGGAATTAGTGACGTACAAAAATATGTTTAATAGACATACGTAAATATATTATAATTTTCTAATCTTATTAAATTAAATGTATATTTTTTTTTACCTTGCAGAAGTTATAAAAGATCGCATAATTACATAATGCTCCAATATTTTTATCGTATTTAAATGGGTTTTTAATTTTTTATCTTAAAAAATAAATTAACTAATGCGTTCGAAAATGGCTCTGAGATGTAAATTACATTTTGTACTGATAACTTACGAGTATAAAATTGGAAGTTTGGAACTAATTTCAAAAGCACTTTCACATTGGGCAAATAACTGTAAATACTTTCCTTTATTATGTAAGAAAAATATTAACAAATATATTAAAAAAAAAAAAAACAACAACTAGCTCTAATAAATGGTAATAGACCTTCATAATTGCATTATATCATTTCTTTTTATGTTGTTTATCTCATGATAGACATATGCCTTTATTGGTTATGACGGTAACAGCAACTATTTGATCATACTGACCGTACCTTAAATATTACTTAATGTTTTGAAGCGAACTTATTTTTGGAACGAGCATTTCGCCGACAACCAATAAAAACAACAGATATAAAATGTATCTGCACTAATAAATTAATTAAATTTTTTTTGCGAAAGATTTGTATGGTACCAAAATGTAAATCAAGCACATAAAAAATTTTAGTATTTTGCAGTTAAAGCGAACTTTTCTTTAAATTTTTTTTCATAAAACAAATAAATAAATAATTTACTTCTTTAATAATTTCTGAAGAAAAAACAACTTATTTACATTTTACCTTCCCCATAATAGAAATTTTTCAATTATGTTCCTTCTTTTAGATTTCTATTATTTAAACAGACATACTATATATGTACATACATACATAAGTAAATATGTTTGTCAGAAGCCGTACAAGTTTATATCTGCGGATGTGTGTTTCTACATGAAAAGGAATTTTTCTTGAAATGTTGCAATTGAATTTTGCAAACTTCTTTTTCCAGTTAGTCGAGTTAAAAATGCTTGTAAAATATTTAAAATTAAATTTCTTTAAATCTATAAAACAAAATTGGAATTTAATATTTATTTTTTATTTTTTTTGGGAAATACACAAGCAGTTTTTTATTGCTCGGAGTATTGTGTTTAAATATTTTAATTTTTTGTTTATGAAAGCTGCTTAAATGACATTTAGAAACTAGTTTATATTTGTGTTGTACTAAATTCAGCGTGACAAGTGTTCATACAAAAAAGGAAAAAATAAATAAATTAAAAAAAAAAAATGTATATGTACATATATAGAAATGTAATAATTAAATATTGAAATAATCATTAAATATTTTAGTTTAATGCTTTATTGGAATGCGATCGAAACGGTCAATTTGTATTCCATTTTTTTCTTTGACCAGTGTTCAGAAGATATTCCTTATGTATGCAATGCTTTGCACTGGAACTAGTTGCAAAAGTATATTGTAGAAAAGTGAATTGTGACAAAGATATAGAAGGATAGGGAACTTAATTCTAGCAGAAATTTGCAAAGCAGGGTGCTATGTCTCACGTGCTATGTAGACGCATTAATTTTTGAGCTGTAGGGGCGACATTTATTTTTTTATTTTACTTCGCCGACATTTTATTGTTCAAATACCGGCGAAAGACGTCACTGTTAGTATAGACAGATCGGAAAAAAATTTGGTCTGACAGCGTATTGAACCGCAATTTGCTTAGTCTTTTTATATCTTCTTGCCCGTTTCTGCCAAGAACGGTGAGCGGATATAAATTTTAGGTTTCGGAGCTGTAGAAGATTCCATATAAACAGATCTTTAGGTTTCTCTAATCGACTGCAAGGTACAATAGACCAGCTTAATGTTAGCGGTTTTATGATCATAAGTTACCTGCTAAATATTATTATAACGATGTTAATTTATATTTTTGTTAAATTTTTTCATTGTGAAATTGTACTCATGTTGCTATTAAGTTTTCAGGTAACAGTGCTTTATGGGGACCGTTATTATTAAAAAAAAATAATTTTTATCTTTCCGTAATCGCTTTATATGTATGTATTGACTACATGCGACATACTCAGTTATCTACATATATGCCATTTACACTAAAAACGTCATAAGTCGAAAAAAATTGTTGTAGAGGGAACTATATGAATTTGTTAAATTTAAATGCAACTCAATGAAGAAATAAAAAAATATTTGTATGAAAAATAATCAATCTGAGTAAAATATCGTAGTTTTTAAGTTATTATTTTATTTGAATAAATGTGCTAAATGTACATAAATAAATCATACTCTTTACTTGTAGAGTGCTCAGGTGTTCATATCACGAAAATGTCAAAAATTTGCATTCGCTTCTTTAGTTGTCTTAAAAATTTTCATTTTGTATTTTTTTTTTATTTGTTTCTTTTGTACTGTAAAAAAAAACAAGAAAAGACATTTTACATAACACTTTGCAAAATTGCAGTTTATGAAAATAAAGAGAAAAGGCTGCGACTTTTTTTCGCAATTTCACAAAAATTTTTATACACGAGTAATAGTGTTAGTTAAAAAAAAAAAAAAAAAGAAACAATAAAGGCAAAAAATAACATAAAACCTAAATAGACATTTGTGACATTTCAAAGAGTTTTACAAATATTTAAATACCGTAGCTAAACATTAATAAAAATTCCGATGTAAAAACCACAAAATATGATATTGTGAAGTATGAAATGTGAATGAAATAAAACAATAATCTCTATAGTACGACTAAAGTATAAAATAATAATAAAAAAAATTGTCATTAGAAGTGTCACTAAACACAATTATTTGCACAAATTATTGGCTGTTGCTACCAAGGTAGGATAACAAGTAACAAATGGTGTACGAGTATATCACTAGTTATAGATACATACTGCACAGTAACTGATACTCTTATTGGTATGATAATATAAGTATACGCCATGAAGTGATACAATGAAAGTGGCAACAATTTAAAATTTAAGGAAACAATAAAAATTATTTTAAATTAAAAAAAAAATACAATTCATGTTATAACTGCAACGGAAAGCTTAATAACCCCATTATATGTTAAAAATTGTTTATCTAGATGTACTCCGTTGACGACGGATCACTAGTAGATATATATATCTTGCTTTTAACAAATAATTATTTAATTTATTAATTAAAATCTAACGCAAATAATTCTTATTACACTTTTTATAAAATGTTTAACTGTCAACATTGTCTGTCAGAATTAATTTTCCTCGATTTTCTTAAAAATGTATTGAAATGACAAATCAATAAATAACTGTAAAAATCACGTTCATTGGTTGAGTTGTATTAGTTTTTCTAATTAGATATTAATTTTAAACTTCTGTGATAATGCTATTAGCACAAATAACAAACAACAACAACAACAAAGATAGTTTGTAGTTTTGTGAGTTTGAATGTTTGTTCCACTGCCTTGCGAGAACCGTTCAATGGATTTAGAAGAAATTAAGAAGAACTATAGCACAACATCTAGATACTACTTGCTAAAGATTAAAATAGGTAAGAATTTATAATTTCTTTTTAATTTAAAATCCATATCTGTACCAGCAGCAGAGCATACACTAGAACCCCGATTTGCGTCGATACTATCTGGGTCGTTCTGATTTGCGTCTCTTTTTACAATATTGGTGAATCCGCTTTGCGTCATTTTGATTCCGATTTGCGTTGCTATATAGCTGCATACGCTTTATTTTTTAACTGAAGCCAATAGCGACGAAGCAGGGCGTTCTGATGTGGTTGCGGATTGAATACAGCTGAAGGCGTTACTGTTCAGTGGTTTTGTAGTCAACGTGCAGGCGACTTTGGCCATGGGCACCCTCATTTTTAATTTTTAGTTAAATCATTTTGAAGAAAGATTTAATTATGAAACATGATTTAGTTGAATCGCCGAAAGTTACAACTCTTAAATCCGCCCCTTTAGAAATTTTACAACGTTTTTTAGAAGAGGGTGTGAGATTATGATTGAAGCTGTATTGTATGATATTTCAAATACTTTTATTTTATTAATAATTTCAATCATGTTCCTATTTTTTTGGAACAAAAATTCGTTATGTGTGTCATACATGCCCATTAAAGCCTTTGACTCTTCTTTATAAACTGTGCAGTATGTATGAAAAATAAAAAGAAAAATTTTTCATATATTTGTTTTGCAATTAGTTAAAATTTTTATATAACATGCAGACAGTCACAATTACATGTGATGATTACTAGGAAACAAACTAAATCAAAGACAAAAATTTTAAATCACACTGCCAACACTAGCAGAATAGAACTAAAGGGTGGTTAAATTTTAAGGGCCGATGTTGAATTTGAATCACACCTAAACGTGAAGTTTTTTTCTGCATTTCATTTAACATTTCTCAATTTCAGACTAACTCAATTTGAACCATGGTAAGATACACTATCGAGCAACGCGTTAAAGTTATTCAGGCTTATTATGTACTTGCTGTTTTCGTAATTTCTAAGATATTTGTTTTTGTTTTTCATGTGGATGCGTATTTAGGAATAAGAACCGGTGTTGTTTTGCTTCATGTATGTATTTATTTAAATTTCCAAAACCGAGACCTGTAAACAATTTTTTTTTAATTAATTCGTATACTGACTACCTAAATCTACGCATTACAAAATTTAAGACATAATACAGTTAAAAAAGAAAGTTTCACGGCTCTAAATAAAAAATAAAGACGATATGGACTATTAAAATTAAATGCGAGACACAAATGGGACGGCGGCGCTTCTAGTGTTAAGAACTATACGCAGTCATGCGTTTGTACAAATTTTTAAGCAAACTATAGAAAATCACGATTAGAATGGCACACGGGCATTTCTCTAATCTAATTTCAAATGTGTTCCATATGATTTGGAATGTCAACATTGCCAGTTTTTGGCATAAACACCAACTAAACTACACTACTTAAACCATACAACAAAAAAATATCGTAAAAGAAAAAATTTAATTTTTTATTGTTTTGTGTCTTTTAACTTTTACATGACTTTAAATTAATAATAAATTTGTTTTTCTTTTCTACATCAAGTCATGTAATTGCATTTTATTGTAACATATCTTTCACCTACAAAAACCTAAAAGCGTTTCCTGTGTTTCGATTACCACCATAAAAATATCTTTTTTTTATTAAATTAACTAATTAAAATTTCTTCTGATGAACAAGTCTTAATATGATGCAATAAAAAATATCACCAAATGATATGCAATTTCTGTTTCATTAATAACTAATTAACACAAATATATCTTTGGTCTTTGGTAAAGCAGGAAATTCATACAAAATGCGAGACAAATGACAAACCGTGTGATTGTACACAACTTTGAAAATGTTAAGATGACATACCACAACAAGACAGACAGTCAGCGACCGAGTGGTCTTTGGTTTTTATAATTGCAAATGCTATTATCATCTATTCAATGTCAACTTCTTTCAATACATGTATTCATGCTATATGTATAAATGTACTTCTGTGTGTACATAACGCAAGTTTAAATGTTAAAATGAAACCGGTAAGATTCTGCCACAATTGCATAATTATTATTATACACCACTTTTAATAAATAAATAATTAACGCATTACACTGACCGCTTTAATATGCTTTTTTTCTCACAAATTAGTAAATAAAGTTCTGATTATTATAAAAGAGTAAGTTGAGCAGTTACCTAAAGGAATTAAAAGCCTTAATCATTAAAAAAAAGAACACAAATTTATTTAAACATGTTTTAAATCTTCTACTCTCCCAAGTATTTACACTATTTAGTCTGTGTTTAAGCTCATAAATTATTAGCAAATATTAATTGTTTTAAAACTGGTATTTTAGTAATATTTTATTTTACATTTAAACTTGTTCTTTGTTGTTTGTATGAATGGAAACAAGTGTGTGTATATCTGTTAGTGCTTAAGTAAATTTATATGAACGTTTTTGTTAACCATATATTTTCTTTTTTGGTTTTGTAACAAATTATAAGGCATTTATTATGTTTTTATTATTTATAATTTACATGCAATTAATTGAGTTAAATTAATACGGTTTATAACATTTGTTATTCTTGATTTAATATTATGCATTTATGTATGAATGTACATACATACGAGTATGTAATTATGCATCTACGATGATTTAATTTTTTCATACATGTTCATTTGCCCAATTAACAAAATTTCCAAAAATTACTGAAGAAGTGAAATTTCTCTTAAACTTTAATCAGAAATCAACATTACATGTTACAAAATTAAATTTTACGGACCTCGAAACGAAGCCTATCGCCAATATATTTGCGTTAAATATTTATCTTTTCGGATATTTCGTAAAACAAGATTTTAAAGAAGCAGAAGTCAATGTTTTTACTCTTAAACCCTTCAACAACATAATTTTAAAGGCAGTGAAAATGAGAAATGAAAAAGATCAGAAATTTCAAAATTAAATAAAATATTAAAAATTATTTTTATTTAATTTTTAATAAATTTAATTCTTAAATATTTCCCTGGGTTATGTTAGATTAAGTCGGCAGGTTGGCGGGTGAAATGGGAACGACCTCAGCCCACTTTGGCCCAATTCGATATGGTCCCACTGTAATACCTATAGTAAAAAAAATTTCTGTTGTTGTAGGGAAATAGATCAGAATCTCGGCGAAGAGCCACAGAAAAGAATTTCTCAGAAACTGGGGAAAAAATGGAATTCGCCGCTCACTGGCATACGAGACCCGTCCAGCGTCAGGCCAAAGGCTTCCTGATCCCGAATAGGGCGATCTCAAATAGACTGATTTCGCTGACCAAACAATATCTGTCGATTTTGTAAAAATGACAATGAAAGCTTTGAACACGTTCTTTACGACTGTCCTGTACTCGTCAGACAGAGGTTCCACTATCTGGGTGGAATTACAATGCCGGACCCAATAATAATATTAATAATAATTGTAATGCATTTGAATATTCAAACCGATAAACCGCCAAAAAATTTAGAACCACTTAAAGCACATTCCATATTTATGAAGAAATACTTCCAAAATTCTGCCGAAATGTACTAAAATGTATAAATGCTTAAAAAAGGCATTCTTGTGGTTTGTGTTTTTGGATACATAAAGTCATGCTTCGAAGGGCCTCATCCTGACCAAAAGGGTCTGCATGATAAAAATGCAATTGCAAGTGATTCCATTATGTGACAAAATAATTTAATACTTTTGTTAATGTTAATAATTTGTTTGCTGGGTTTTGCTAAATTATAGTTTGATTTTACAAAAACACCCATACATATGTACATATATGTATGCATATAAACTGCACGTATACATTGATAGCGTGTTGATATTTTATAAATGCACGTTGTTGCTGCTTATATTCCCACAAAAAAACAACATTCATTCATAACTGGAAATTGTTCATTTAATTGAAAATTAATTTAATATGCATTACAATACTTTCATTTCAAATTAAACTCTTTGCTTTCAAGAGAAATGGTTAAATAATTTATAAACATATAATTTTACATATTAATAATGTCAAGAGTCATTGGACTTTAAACATATGTATAAAATTTTATTTATTGTTATTATTAATATTGCTATTATATTAATAATAATAAAAAAAATGTTAATAAGTAAATATCATATAAAATCAATTTTCACGCTTGTGGCGACTACGAATAAAATTACAATCAATAAAAAGTTAAAACAGTGATACATTAAAGATTTTCGTTTACTTTGAAATGATTAAAATTTAATTAGATATGACGTTAGCTTCTTTTGCACTAAAATTATGCTAATTTTAGCTCGCGTTTATGTGCAGTAAAATGTTAAATAAAAGCATAATCCTGACAAAAAATTTGTTATAACGAATTAAACATAATGAACAAGTTTCGAAGACCATTATAGCAAAATAAGTCGTGCTGATATTTTCGGTACTGCAGCACATCTACGAGATGGAAACTTACAATACCTAATCACTTTTGGGCAAATCTATCAAAAAGACTATCTCTAAAAAAAGAAGGAACAGATGTTAAATATAACGTTCTCGTTCATGTTTATATTTTTCTTAGATTTTTATTTTATTTATTTATTTAATTTAAGCCTATGAACAATGTATTTGAAAATATCATTTAAGTAAAAATAAATTTTGAACAAAAATTAACATTAATAACGTTTAGTAGTATTTGTGGTCATTGAAAATATATTTCTTTGAAGCAATAGCATAATATTCAAATGGAAGAATTTCTAAAAGGTTAACACCACTGGATGTGATATATTACTATAAATACTTCTCTATTCCTAAAGAGATTCTATTTTTAGATAAAAGTGATCACTTTTATAGAAGCAAGTGTATTCATTTCAAAAGCAATACATTTCCAATAGTTTCAGGTGATTTTTGTTTAAGTATGGCCAGTGTTGGTAATGCATTAAATTGAGAAAGAATAAAACGAAACATTTTAACATAATAGTAACTTATGCAAAGCAAGACGAATTCATTTTGCAGGTGCAATTACAACATTAGAGAAACAACTGATATGTTAGCCCCTATATAAACATATATAAATTTGAGATAACTACAGGAAAGAAGTAGCACATTTGTGCTCTAAACACCACCTGTAAAGTGAATTCGCCTTGTGTGATATTAAAATTTGCCATTTGTTCCTTACTATATGTTTTCATACTACACTTTTTCTGAATGTTTTGAAACTATAAACACAGAACGGACCAAACAGCTCTAATCGGGAATAGTAGCAATATTTTACCGAATATCACATCTTATGCTAGGAACACAATTTGAACGAACGACGAACGAATAATTCGTTGCGAACTTTCGTCCTCAGAAATAAAACACATTTGTGCACATGAAAATAAACACAATACCGTCGTCGACGAAATTTTTCGTGCGTGAGATACTCTGAGATAGATTTATTTATATTTCATTCGCCGACGAACGGCGCGTTACCGGTTTTTGACTAGTTTTCAAATATCTTGGTAAATAAAGTTATGTGTTCCTAGCATTATGCTCTAAGAAAAGTAAAATTTTTAAAAATTTTAACAAGTTAAAAATATTTCATTCATTTCATTTCCTTTAATTTGCATGAAATAGAAAAAAAAAACATTCAAACTTTAATACCACAAATACAGCTTGAAGTTTTACAATAAATTTATTGCAATATGTTAATTATTTAAGACAGACATTCAGTTTAAGGTGTGTAGCATTAAAATTACGTATAACATTAGTTACGCTATTAATTTGTTAGCTGATTCAGTTTTCATGTTTAGGAGATATACACTGATGTAAGTATTTTCTTCACTTTATTTATCGCTTCGCTATGCATTTTTGCATTTTCAAATAATCAACGGACAAGACGAATAATTATTTCTTTATAAAAATAAATTACGATATTAATTCATTGTTGTATAATTTTTATACCAAAAATGTTAGCTTCTAATAGTTATTTGCGTTAACAAATGCTGAGAAACTAATTTTCCTAAACTCATACAGACCGAACACAAATTTTTTTATTTATTTATTTAAAATATATTTTGCTGGAAAAATGCACTTAAGTCACTTTTCAAACTAATGCTTCATAAGATCAAATCTAATATTTTACTCAGAGCAACAAATCATTTCTGTTTTAAACTGTAACAAAAAGACACTATGTTTAAAGCATAAACTAAGACACATTTGATTGCTTTGTTAATATTTAAACATTTTAATTAATAAAAAAAATTGTTCACTACTTGTAAAAAAGCGAATTATTAAATAAATTCATGAAAAATATTGCTCTGTGTACAGATTTTCAAATAGTTGCACAACGATATCTTATTTCAGTGAAATCTGACAGGCATCCGCTACTACATATATTAAGAGTTGCCAGATCAAACTGTTAAAAAATCGTCAAAATACTCATAAAATATAAACAGAACGCCATTACAGTTTTCAGCGACCGTCAAACAAATCGAATAAATGAAAATGTCTACAATCAAACAATAACATATCAAGTCATGTTCGTGCATGCGCAGTATTTAATATATACCGTCCGATGATTTCAAGAAAGCCTTAAGTTACAAATAATTTAAAATAGACTTTTTGATTGAATATGATAAACAGTATCAAAATAAATGTTCCTGCTAAATTTTGCATGCCTGCAATTAGAAATAACATTCTGATCAACAAAATTCTAAAAGGCCTAAGTATAAGCGCAAAAGTCTAAAGTTTTAAAGTGTTTTGCTTTTTCCGGAAAAAATTAGTTCAATATAACTATTAGTTCAATATGTACTAGTATATACAGAGATAAATATATGTTGAATATGCACAATATCGCTCTTCCGTAAGAAAGAATATTAACTAAAAAATGTCAATAATAATCTTTATTAAGAATAAGAGGGCTAAACAACAAGAATATCAAATTTTTACAGAGATAAGATATGAACAGTAACTATACAGTGTTAAATAACAACACGCATTCTGCGAAGCTCTTAGGATATCTGCAGAAAGACCCAGGGTATAGGCGGGAATCAAACACGCAACGTCCATATTGATAGGATAATGCTCATGCACTACATTGCATATAAATATTAAATGCCGATTTTTCGAGAAAAAAGTAAAGATTTTGGAGTTAATACACGATCGCTTCACAAGCGCTAGATGGGATAAATTATATATGTGCATATATGTATATTTCCATACTACATTTGCATTATATTAAAAAAAAATTCACAAATAAATTAATATAAAAATTTAACCAAATCGTATCAGAGTCAATCAACAGAAATAAAAAAATTCTTTCCAATTTTTAGTTTACGAAATATTCTTTTATACTTTCTTCTGTGCAGAAATTTATTATATTTAGACTATTTAATCAAATAGTATTTTCGTCAAATCGTCATTTTACTTTTTTCGGGAACAAAAATCGTCAAATATGGCAGCAGTGGCAATGCTATTTCTTGAAATATCATCAAATCAAAAACCGAGTGGGAGCCGACGTATTTTGCATGAAAAAGAGATTTATATTGTACGTGTGAGGGGCTCGCAGTAGCAGAATTTTATGGCAATTGAGAGCATGAACGCCACTGCTTTAAAGTTTAAAGAGATGCTCTCAATCATTTTATTAAAACAAAAGTGCAAGATATGCACACTATTTGACCTTATGAAAAATGCCATGATAACTTGTTACCATTTTGAAAAAAATGTAAAAATGTTGATTTTAAATATTTACTTCCCCCACTGCTAATTCTGACCCAGCGTCTAGAGTTGTACATAAAAATACTTGTATCTATTTTATTGTACGCGAAGTGTGTATATTGCTAAGAAATTTTTATAAACTTAATAAAAGAAAAAAATATATTTGAGGGATTGGATGGAAAGGAGCATTTTTTCGATATTACAGAGCCATTCTACTGAATATGTATTGGAATGTTAATTATACGATAATAGTAGAATGTTGTTCAGTTAATTACGAGTATTAGCCACCACTTCTTTTAATCACATCGGAAAGTTTGGGATCTGACCGGGTCTTGAACCGTTGATTTTCGAGTTGTAGACTAACAACTCAAACAATAGTACCACGTAATAATATAATAGCAATAATCCTGCATTAATAATTTATAGCATTTATCTAAAGAGAAGTTAAAAGTATGTACTCAAAATAAAGATGATTTCCGTGTAAGTTGACTTTAAAATGTCAATATCACATTGAATTATTTTGGAATGGAAGTGTTTCGAGCATCAGGATATCAAGAAGATAACAATTTTTTTTTTGACTTAGTCTCCATCCAAACATTTTGAAACGGATAGGATTCATGTCCATACAATGAAACTTGATTTTTGCAGTTTTGTAATTTTTATATATGACTTCTTTTTCTTAATTTTTGAAAAGTTGATGTCTTTTTCCATTCTTCTTGCCTTTCTCATCAATAAACGCAAAAGTTTCGCAGCAAACGTTCTATAGTCTCAACGGGAACTAATTCAAAATGAGATGTTACAATTTATTTATTATTTTATATTGCAAGCAATAGGTGCACCATTATTAATTCAAATTTTAATTTGCAGAAGTATTGTAGTTTATTAACTGTTTAGACACCAAGCCTTGCATTAATATAAATAAAAAGTTGGAATATTTAATAAGAAGCACATGTACAGATGTATATCAAACCCCAATTATTTATGACAAACGAACTGCACATATTGAAAGTTGTTACAAGTCCAGTTCGAAGCGATTGATTAAGTCCAAAGCAGGCAGAGGCAGACAAAAATATAGATAAAAAATCGAGTTTTTGCTAAAGAACGTTTTCCAGTTAAAACAAGACCAGTTAATTGCACTTTGAAACCAATAATTTTTCTTTATTTCTATATATATATATATATATATATATGAATACATAAATAATATCGTTTGTAAATATATATTCTATATAATGAGAACAAACCAGTCATAGAAACAGTATTAAGCAGCTAAAAACAATTCTGTTTAATAATGCTGAAAGCATTTTAAAATAAATGCCAGTTAAAAAGTAACTGGAGTATGAATTTTAAATTAAATCTACAAAAAAAACTTGATATTGGCTTCTAGAGTGAAATCGGTAAATGCAGTCAGTAGCCACTTTTTCAACTTTATTGTTGAATAAATGAATTATTCTTCAATGCAAACAATTTTTTTCTTACTGTATTAGACATAAACTCACTGAATGTGTTACATATATGTTTTTCTAAAATATGTACGTTAAAGAGTTAATATCGTTAAACACCTTTGCTTATGTCTTTTATTAAAAATATATCAGACCAAAAGTGTGATCGATATTCCTTTAAAGTAAGAGATGATTTTTTTATTAAATTTTTTAACACAATTTAATAAATATGTATTTTTGAAGAAATTGTTTTTTGTGATCTTTACATTTCACCAAAAAATATTTTTTTTTAGTTTTTCATACACATAGTTTTTATATATAAAACATTTTTTTTTTGGCTTCCATAAATTAAAAATAAAAAAGCAAGGCATATTTCTTTAATATTTTACTGTATTCCGAAGGCCATTTGCTTTTCATCTAGAGTATCCTTTAGTTTGGCTATTTTTAATAGACACATTTATCTTGACACTTGCATTATTAAACATTTTCATTTCTCCATATAGTTTCTTTTATTTAATTTTTTTATTTTTAAATCATTTGGTGTTTTCAATACATACCGGCTCCAAAAAGTGCAACAAATACAATTATAAACTTATTCATTTTTGTTAAATTAAATTAGTTTATATATTTCTTTTGTAATCCAAATAAAACTAAATGTTATCGTGTATGTCTCCAATTTTTAAAACAAAAACGAAATTGATTAAAAATCGTCTAAAAATTACTTGCGACAACGAAATACTTGTACCGACTGTGTGTGGTTGGCGGACTTACATTCGCTTTTTATACCGCTGCGAATGTGCGCACGCGTGCATGAGCTGTAAAAAATGTCGCTCGCGTTGAATTGTGATTATTTTCGTGCTTTTTTTTCGTTGCCTTTTAGTGCTGTACAACATGTTGGCTGTTAAAAAAAAACATCCATCTTGACTACTGCAGAAAACTAGTCAAAAGAAAATTGTAATAGTAGTGAAATAATAAAAAGTAGAGAAGAAAAACGCAATGAAAATACTAGTCAATGTTTGAAGAAGAAGCAACACAAAACGATGAATAAAAAAAATACACCGCATATCAAAAACTTCACTCACTACAGTGAGAAATTAAATAATTTTCTTAAACTTATTGTGAGATTATGCTTAAAAGCAACTATTATCAGCACAAATCCATACAAAAGCTCAACAAAGTACAAAACACTATACACATAATATATGCACACATACGTATACAAACACATATACAAAAACATAATCATATATGTATGTATATATACGTAGAAGCAGTGTTTCTCAAATAGTTTCCTATTGCCAAAATAATTACTTAACAAATATTTTTTAAGAGTTTGCTAAGCACACAATTGGGACGAACGACGAATTCGTCGTGCTCAACCAATTCGTCGGTAAAAGTTCGTTGCGTAAATTCGCAGTGCGGCACACTATAACGACGAAAAAATTTCATCTGGCATAATAAACCAAGGTGTTTGTTGCCTGTGTTACCACCGTATAGAAAAAAATAACTAAAAAAAATTAAACATTAACAGAAAAATTTAGAAAGCTATTTTATGGTAAATAATTGTGTATATGTAACTAAAATTATTTATTTTTAATATTAAACAACTATTAAAATAAAAATTAACTTTATTTACTAATATATTTGAAAAACGGTAACTCTGTACTAAATTGTTCGTCTTTTTTCCGCATATGAACTAGAAATAAATCTAACTCAGTCTTCGTCACGTATGACGAATTTCGTCGCCGGCGGTATTTTGTTAATTTTCACATGCACAAATATGTTTTATTTCTGAGAACGAAAGTTCAAAACGAATAATTTGTCGTTCGTTGAAATTGTGTTCCTAGCATTAAACGTATAGAGAGAATATACGAAGTAATTTATCTCTTTTCAAATTTTTACATATAAGATACCTTATCTGCTGATGCAAGTTAATAGACGCCCTGCAAAATATTTGCTGGCAAAGTAATGAGTTAAAATACTAATTGCCACGCTCTTCATTACTTCTACTTTGGCTTTTCAACTAATTATTTTAACATGGCGATGTGATTGGAGACAAGTAATTACTGCTCTCGTATACGAATAACAACTTCTAAATGTGATTACAAATAAATTATTGCAGTAACTAGTTATTTCGAAGGGCTTTATGTAAAAGTTACCGGTAATGACTCATTAACGCTTACGTTAGATACCTTTGTTTGACATGCATGCTCGAGAAACAACAACAAAAAGCAATGTTCCTTTTGCAAAAGTTGTTTGTTAATAATAATGACCTTGGTACTTTGATATTTGTAATTGAAAGCGTTCAAAAATAAATAATTAATGTTTTTAAGTTGATTACAATTTTTTAAAGTCTTTAAGTTCAGAGTATTTATTTATGATAATAATGTGAAAATTACTTTTGATTTACTATAAAGGAAAACTGAACAATTAACCACCAACTCTCGTTGAGTAGGACAAGTATTGACTCCACTCTCTCTCTCTGTCGTGTTAAGAGATGATATTAATTACTTTACATCTACCTCACTGTTGACACAAAGAGTACTGATGACATGTATAATGGCGTAAAAATCGACATGTCTCGATGTTTCAGGCTGATTTGGTTACGGAAATAGCGGTATTAAAAGTATTTCTGCATTTACAAATCTTTCGTACAATAATAAATAGTTATGCATGAAGTAATAATGAATTCACTACATAACTGCTTCTATGTAATCCAGACGATGTTATGGTTAAAAGTTTGTTTGCTGTTTACTAGCTGTAACATATTCTCTACTTTTTTCTAGGACACTGCGTTTACACGAATACCAGGAGAGTTAAAATTTCACATTAGAGTTATTCTGATCGAAGAAGGGCAAATTGAAATGCATACACTTCGTATAAGCATACGTGAAATTATTGTCAATACCTAATGTTATTAATTGGTTAGTAAGGCACTTTGATATACATATATCAGCGCTCAGAATATAGCATCAATTATATGTTATATGCAAAGAAACCATTTATTGCACATGTTTCATATATTAGTTGCGTAGTGATGTTCGCAAACGGCGTTCATTTTTAAAGTATTTCACTGCAAACAGAGTACCGCCTAAAACATATACATATGAACAACATCTTATTATTATATTTAGCAATAAAACGATAGATAAACGCTACTCAATTTTCTAAATATGTATGTTTTCATTTTACAAAGGTTGTAAGTCTATATATCAAACATAATAACGTTACTGACTGAACCCTCATCGCCCATCCCAAACGGCCAAAAGAAGAAGCATGAAATTTCGATGCTTAGATCCGCTAAAACTCGGAAACTAAGATACATGAAATAAAAATTACAGAAGCATATAAATGCCGCTTAAGAATATCGGACACATGTTTGGTACTTTTTCTAGAAATGTACTTTTGGTGGGCAACCATATACGAGTATCTTCAAAAGTATTGCATGTAGAACAAAGCTTTTTTCCTTAATCTTTTAGAAAAAATCTCGAATGTGTTTTTTTAATTTTTCGACATTCCAACATAATGGAATATGGTGTAAAATTGTACCTTTGCACTTTTATCCTATTTAAATAGTGCTTATGATGGATACTTTTTAATATTTTTATTCACCCCCATGATATGGGTATCAAAATTTTTGAAAGGAACATAAAATATAATGAAATCTCTGCAAATAGAATATGGCGGACGATTTCCATGATGTGAGTATCTAACACAGTACAACAT
Source organism: Dexiosoma caninum (assembly GCA_963924685.1). Classification (NCBI taxonomy): domain Eukaryota; kingdom Metazoa; phylum Arthropoda; class Insecta; order Diptera; family Tachinidae; genus Dexiosoma; species Dexiosoma caninum. Next base: position 94,397,404 of record OZ004725.1, read on the forward strand.
TTTTCATTGATTTGGTACTCAATTCTGAGAAATGCAAGTGAAAATAGCCCCAAAAATAAGAACTTCTGCTTCATTCAGTTTGTTGACTGCATAAATAATTTATTGGCCATACGAATTTTTTTGCTCAATGTGGATTTTAATCACTTTTCCTATATTTTAACACGGCTATATCTCGGTATACCGTATGGAATATCACTTTCCTGTCTGAAGCAAAGTTGAAGATATTGAATAGGAGGAAAAAACGCGGAACAAATCTACCCGAAAAAAGTGCATCCAGCGCTCTTTTTCCCCATTGTTCACCTTTTTTCCACAATAACTGGATTACAAATCCACAAATATGCTGTTTTTTTTTTATAAATTTTGTTTTTGCATGAAAATATTACATATTACAGCTATTTGTTATCTAGGCATGGAAACAAAATTAGAAACATTTTCAATTATTGTCAATCGTTGAAGTTGACGCTTGTAGTTCTGATGATTTTGTTACCGTAACAATATCTATACAAAAGTGTTGCTCACTTTGAAGTAAGTTGGTGTTGGGTAGCGAAGAGCACTAGCTGAATCTAGTTATTCATAAAAGGTAGAAAAATAAGGCACTGGTTAGTGCGTTAACTTTATAACCAAGCCAAACATTTTTCTGACGTATAAATGACTTTGAGCAACAAAATTCCGGCGAAGTAAAATATTCAATAAAATGGTTGTGCTTAGCTTAAAACTTAATGCATCAACAGAATATTACTCCTATACCAAGTGTGCTGCACAAGATGAATTGTGCAAGAATTAAGCTCTGTACCTTTCTACGACTTTCAACCACATATCTGTTCTTCACACTACCATTTTCCAAGTAGTTCAGGTCCAATGAATTCTATAGATAGGGGGTATATTTTGAGCTATGGTCCAAGTAAAAAATTATGATGAGACATATTTTTCTTGCTAAAACATATTGGGCAACAGGTAAATTGGATGGACTTGTTTTTGGATGTGATGTTTTATTTCTTCTCAAGAAACACACGAACTGGACATTTTTAAAAAAATTAAATTGAAATAAAATAAAATAAAATAAAGACACTCCCATAAATTTAAGCGTCTCTGGCTTGGTACATACATACAAGAGTTTTTTTTTTTTTAATTTAAAATTAATACCCCTCTGATGTTTTCTTAAGTCAGTCGACGTACTTGACGTTAAGTAGCTGTCAGTAGTAGACCAACAACATCAGTTGTTATGTTGTTTCTGCAGGTTTTCGTTTTCTGTTTTATTTCTGATTTCTTGAATTTTATAAAAAATAATTTTCTTCAGCTGTTCGTATTGGACTTAAAACATTACAAAAACAACACACAAAAATGCCAAGTTTCTGGTTGTTTCTTGAATTGAGTATACGAGTACAATATTTTTGTATGCAAGTTGCGCATGCGTCATAAAAGTTTTAGCCATCGTTGTCTAGCGCGGCTATTATTCTCTGCTTTACTTTGTCGGCCTTTGCATTCAATACGAGTGCAAATACAGAAATAAATATTCGAAATAGATTTTGAGCAAAATTTAAGTTTTATTATTATTATTTCTTTTTTTTTTGTTTTTATATTTGCAATGTTAGTTTTTTATCCATTTATTTTATTTTTCTTATTGTTTTGAGGTGGGGGCTGATTTTTGCATTTTTGTGTTATGTTTCTTTTTCTTAATTTAAATACATACCTTTGCTCTGATAACAATTTGTAATGAATACATGAGGTGATCTACTTTGAATACGAAATATTTAACAATAGTTTGAATAATAAAATTTTAATGTTGATGTTGCTGTTGCTTTTTGGACAATATATTGACAAACTATGCACTGATAAATATGCTAAAATATGCAGTAATAAATCTTTGTCGTGTTTGCAAGTTTTCTTAAGTGCACCAGCAATTATATCGAAGTTGACTTTTGGGTTACTAGCAGCAAACTTGCATCTTCATGATGGTTACTGTATTTGTTGTGACAAAGTTTTAACTCGCAAAATTTCCAGTTTTTGATAAGTTTAAGTTTTTCCGATTAATTATTAGCTATCGAAGTATGTACTAAATTTTAAAGCAGAATTTAATTTTCGGAGCTTTTGTAAAAAAATAAATATTCATCATGAATAGATATGGATGGCAGTACCAATATAATGTAAGAACTTTTTTCATCTATTTAAAATTTGTGGACAGAATGTTGTTGAATTTCTTTATAGAAAATTATTTACAACGTTCAGATTTTTGCTACCATAGGCAAGGTGCATTATTATCGTTTCATGTACATCACACCGACCTCCTTCGTCGACTCTTCTTTGGCTTAAAAATTTATTCGTTTACCTAACACCAGATATAAGGTGATTTTCTAACCTGGAGCTTACTATGGATTGGGAGGTATGCGAACGTGACTGATAACGTTGTCGCGGGCGGTCAACGAGCTTACGGTGTGTTTTCCGATGAGTTATGAGGTCTGAACGCTGGGAGACTGGAGCCGCCTTTTAATGAATTTTGAGTTCTCACGATGAATACGAGGAGGACATGATACAACATCTCCTCTGTCATTGCCCGGTCTGCTCTTTCATGAACGATCATGCTCAGGATATGAATTGATAAAATGAAATAATTGCGATCTATGTGCTATTGCCAATCAAAATTCACCACAAATAAAATAAAATAAAATTGAGTGAAAGTATAGAATGTCAATCAGGTACCCTATCAGGAAGGAGGAGTAAATGATGCCAAGAAGTTATGAATTGAATTGCAATTCATGGCACAGGTATGTTTGTTTTCGTTATTGGGCCATGAGGCGGTTCTGTGACGTTGCTTTTGCACAGCCGAGTTCTTGGAATACAATCAGTTTAACCACCACAGACAGCTACTGATTTAAAACAATACCACAAGTTGTCCGAACCGCTCTATGGAGAGGGCCGCTAGTCTGAAGCATCAACACTTCACGGTGTGGCGGAAATGTCGGAGTTAGCCGTCGAACCGATAGACTCGTTTATAGGGGAAACAGGGTGGTTTGACAATGGGGATGCTGATGACAGCTATCTTATGCTACAGGTTTCCTATTGGGCGACACAAGGGGGATCCAAGTAAGTCGGACTGAGGATGTGTGATGGAGCGTAATATATAACACCAGATATGATGTGCAAATTAATAACATGCGCAAAATTATAGAATTACTACTCTGTTATTTCAATCCATTATCGCCTCTCAAACAAACAAAAAAAGTTACACTCAATCATAATTGCTCCAGTGTCACCCGAGTTTAGAGTTGAAATGAATTTATAATTTACAATTGGCTCGCAATTTTTTTCTGTCCTTTAACACATCAGTTTGCCAGAGAGAAATTAATTTATTTCTTAAATTGTCACTCTAAATTTTACTCTTCTTACCACTTCAATATCTTCAATATTTTCTTCATCTTTATTGATCAATATTAACAATTGGGAATTTTTCGCCGATAGTTTTAAGTAGAAAAGTGTAACGTATAAGAGACTGTTTGAACTACTTTTGAATAACAATAGTCTGACGGGCACATATTTTGCGTTTAATATTAGTATGTATAATCATTAAAATAAACATATCATGGTGATATTCCAAAACTAATTTATTTTCTAATGTTAATGGGAAAATTTGCAAACAGACGGAAAATTGTATAAAATAAAAAATATAGTAATAACAAAGGAATAGCAATTAAAATAGTTAAACTGGCATTGATAAGTGCAATGATCCTCCATAAACAACAATGAAATAATCAACAGCACGGAATCATAATCTCTTATAATTGCACAGCGCCGTCTGGCCTAGAAAAGTGGGAAAAAATAAAATGTAATTAATGCATTTACAATGGGCAGACGTAGAAATGGATCGAAGAGAGCATCGATTGGTACTTTTAACGACACTTTTAAAATTAATGACTTTTCAATTTTTTTTTTCTTTTTTTGTTTGCAACTCAAAATCAGTTCTGTTGCATGCAAGTATCTGTTGTAAGGGAAACAAATAAACGAGCAACGTCAACGACAACTATTCAAAGTGATGGTCAACAAGAAAAAAGTTGAAGGAAAGATAAATGACTTAATAAAGACATTTTCGTTGTTTATTACTGTTTTTAAATTGATTCTGTTTGTATTTTGCATGGCAAAAAAGAGTTAAAAAGAACGTATCGAGCATTAATTTCGTAAATAGTTTTATTTAACCTTTTTTAAAGATCAAAACAATTTCCTCCATAAACAATCAAAGACTGCTATTGAAAAAGTTTTTCTTTTCTCACTGGCAAACCATAATGTCTGCTTTAAAACATAATTTGGATTTTTAAATTTTGATTGATGGAATTTTGTATGTAAATTGGTGTATCAAACATTTTATAAATAAAAAAAAAATTATGACTACAGCAGTATATGTAGAAAAGAGACTACATACAATTAATTAATGCCCTGAAGTATTAAATCGAAGGTCTTGAGTTCACAACCTACTCTAGTCATCAACATTAAATCGTAGGTTTTTGAGCAATGAAAACATTGGCAAAGTAAAATGTTAAACAAAATAAAAAAAGAACGCGCAACAGTAAAGTTGTTTCAGAAAGAAAACAAACTTTACTATTGCAACAACCTGCCTCCTCTCTACATTATCCCTGCCTTTCTAAAGGCATCTCAAGTGACTCGGTGTATAGCGTCTGTTAAAAAAAACTTCTGTCCACAGGAAAGATAAAATTAATTAAAATTAATATGCCTGAAATTTTTTGAATAACCGTGATGTGCATGTTGTGCATGTGTATCAGTTGTTGTCGCAAGGTTTCAGTGGCGAAGGCATTGTTACTGGTAACGGCTTCAGCTGTATCCAATCCGCAACCACATCAGAACGCCCTCCTTCGTCGGTATTGTGTAGCACCGGCAAAGTAAAATAATGACTGCTAAAACCGAAGTCTCAAAACTGAATACGTCTCTTGACATCAGAGACGCTACAACACTGCTTTAAAAACAAATAACGTGCAAAAAGCAGTATTGTAAGATAGTGAGGCTTCATCTCCTAACATTTCTCGTACTATCCCTTTCTTCTGCTGTTCCAAGTTAAAAAAAATAATAATTGTATGACAATAATGTTTGAACATGCTTTCTGCTGCGCAACCAATGGTGTAATCTCAGTGCTTAATTTAAAAAATGTTACGCAATAACGCATTCGAGATTTTATTGAGAAGAAAAGAATAAAGGAAAAAGCTTTATTCTATGTTCAAAACTTTTGCAGGTATATCGTTGCAGAGAGAGGTACCAAAATTCAGTTTTTGCCCTTTTTTCCCCCTAAATGTACATATATCATTAATGGCAAAATTTTATTCCACACACCTTGACATCAGAGGTGTAGCAACACTACAAACAAAAAAACGTGCAAAATCAGAGTTGTTAAGTAGAGAAGCTTCACCACCTGTCATCTCTCTAAATGCATCGCATGTGTAGCGGTCCTGAGTGATGGTTCAAGATAAAAAAACTAAAATAAATAATGAAAAACACTTAAATTATGCTGCCCCGAATAGAATTATCTTTGCCAAAAGCTTTTTTTCAACTGATGCAAAATAGTTCTGGAACAACCTTTAGTCAAATATAACCGACATACCGTAAAGGTCAGTTTTACGGCTCTTCCACCTTGTTATTTCTAGATGATTGTTTGTGGTTATTGCCATTTCAATGTTTGGGTTTGTTTGTTTGTTTGTTAATCGAAAATGAAGTAATTCTTCTGGCTTGGTTAAATAATTGCAACATGATTTTGTTTACACTTTTATTTTGCTTTTTTTTTTTTTTTGCTTAAATTGAAATGTAATCTGGAACACGAAACAAAAAAGAAAAAAATGGTTTATAAAATTTTTATAACAGCATGGCAAAGAGTGCAAATTCATACTGATTAAATTACGTCCATTGTTTTTGTAGTTCTTGTTTGTTGGCTGCTGTTACTGATACTGATGTTGCTGTTGTTGTTCTTGTTGCTGTTGTTGGAGCATGTTGGTAGCCAGTTTTATATAAAATATGATTCAAGGTTTCGGAATGCAGGAAGAGTATTGAATTCCAATAAGCATACATAGCAGAGCAACATACATACGAGTACATACATGTGTGCTTACCCTGCAGATACAGTCCAGATAATATTGGACTACGTGCTCCATTGTAGCTGAAATGTACTGGTTGGCAACAGGCTCTTATGTAATGACAAAAACTGCTTATAGTTATTAGACAAATGCTCGTGCTTTTTTCCGCTTACACCGTCGCATTAAAATGAACTCTCTGAGATGATGCATGGAGTAGCTTTTGGATGAGTCCGATATAAGGGAAAGTTGCGTTATATGGTCCACACCTACCACATCGTAATGTTAAATACACCATGTTCCCTACATTCATTTGGGTTAGTGGTGGGCTAGTCCTATTGCTCTATGCATTAAACTTTACCTGAATGTATGGACTGGTCACGTTATCCGCAGGGATCTTACACACATACTCATACTTACATGTTAACTGAGTAACTTTTCTGCTGCTTATGCAGCTAAGAATTAGTGATTTAATTTAATTCAATTTCTATTATTTTTTTCTTATTATTTCTTGTTGAGGTTTCTTTGCAGTGTTTTATTTTCAAAATAAATAGACACACAATTATTCCCATAACTAGTTGACTGTATCGATGAGTACTAGATCGTGTGTATATGTGGGTTATTTTCACTTAAAATTCATCGCTAAGCAGTGGTTGGGTACATAAAATTATTACTGAACAGCTTTTTTCATGCTGGCTCGATGTATTAAATTCGGTTTTTCTATTCCAGATAAATTATGCTTTCAAATAGCCAAACCAGTGACTTTCATTTCTATATTTTTTATTATACATGCACATAAATGTGTTATATATAAATATTTTAAATATCTTCTATATAAATTTCGTGATAATGAGCCTTTCTTGTCATTGAATATGTGTTTGCATTTATTTGTTTTAATGCAGATTGGGATTGTGCCTTGGTATCCATCACTGCGACATACTAGTTTTTCTTGTCTATTGTTATTAATTATTAATTTTTTTTTTTGCTTTTAATTTGTGGTATTTATCGGCTATTGAAGTGTCTAGAATTTTATGATGGACAAAATATCGTATAGAATAAAGTAAAATTATTTAGCTTATTTTTCTCTCAATGTTGGGCATAAAAAATATGCTGTATTTCTTATTTTCTTGTGTCCAGTTACATATCTCTGGGTGCTGCAAATTTTATTTACTGTTTAGTAAATTGTACTATTCCCAACCGAGGCTGTCTATTTGTGCTGTATCTGAGTATCTTTCAATTTCGCGTACTTTCGTTGGTGTGAGTGTATTTCTTATAATGTGAGTCGTGTAAGAGAGTAGTATCTGTTTTTCTTTTTGTATTTTTTTTATACCAGCTACTGTAATAACGTGTATGACACTTATTGTTTGCATCTGTTTAGGTTTTTCTCTTTTCATTAAAATATATATAAATATACACTCACTCATACTTGCGTATGTAGCAAAAAAAAAAGAAAAAAAAACCCACCTACCTTGTGGATGTGGCTGGCTTTCGCTTTCAATATTCACATTGAATATAAAAATGTTGAGTTTTAATTTATATTATGACTTTTTGATTTATTTTTTTATTTCTTTTACGTATACTCTACAATGTTTCGGTTAGTTAAATTGCAGAAACAAATTGAATAATTATTTCAAAATCAAGCGAATGATTATAAAAATAAAACAACCTCTTTAGTGCAAATTATTTTATTAAAGGAATTATATAAGGTCAGATATGGCAAACATTTGACGTAATACATATTTATATCCGGTAGTTTGTGAAGTTTTTAATTTTTTTATTTCTTAAGGAGTAACACTATTTGATTTTGTAAATACACTGCATATTAGAGAAATATTTATGTGATAATACAAAATACAGTTTTATTAAAATTTGTTTTAAGCATTTTTTAGTGGATGCGCTTCTTTTAAACAAATTCGGTGCTGCATTTCAAAAGAAAAAAAACTAATAAGCCAATTGCAAAAAAAGGTGGTATTTTCAAATTATAGTTTGTCCACTTTTTCCTTGATATAAAACATTTCCTTCGCCTTTAATTAATTTTCGCACATAAGAGCGTCCTACTTCATCGGGCGAGTTGAAATAATTAGTAAAATGGCTACCAAACACAGTTTCAAAATATGAAAGCGTCTCCTTGACAGCAGCAGACAGCAGAGTTGTAAATATAATGAAGGTTTCCTCCACCTGTCACCTCTATCAGCATCCCATTTGAGTCACTAAAATGTCAGCAAATAAAATAATAAACAAGTAACGATACCAGGTACTCTGCTTTACAAATTAACAAAACGTGTAACAGCAGAATTGTACATATAAGAATTCAAGGATCAAAGATTAGAATCACTAAATTTGGCAAAGGAAGCTGGAAAATACGGCCACAGGTTTCTTCTCTATTGTTTTCCAAAGAAGGTAAAACACAAAGTTACATATTGTTGGTAGATGTCTATAATGATTGGACACTCTATTTCTTCTTGGACCAGTGCTCAGTGCTGGATAGAGAGATTAACAGGTGTGTTTTAATTATAAAGCAAAGATGCGGAGTCTTCAGATGTTAATTGTGACGCATTATTTTTGGACTATGGCAAGCCATTTTATTTACTATTTTACTTCGCCGACATTTTATTGCTCAAATTCCGACGAAAAAGTGAGTTGTAGCACAGAAAATTCTGGAAGAACTTTTTTTGATTTTACTGAGCCGGTAATCGAACACAACTCCTTTTGATTGCAGAGAAGTCAACACGTTTGTTCTTATGTTTTTTTTTCTTTAATCAACACAAACTCTACGAAGCTCTTATAGCTTGTCTGTAAAAACACCCAGTGTCTAGGCGGGAAACGAACCCGCACCTCCATATTAATAAGACTAATGCTCATGCACTAGACTACGGAGGCACCCTGTCTGAAGATTGAAGATAGCTTCTATAAATCGTCTTAAAAGAATTCCCTTGCTATAGTTTCTGAAAGAATATTTATGTGGACATTACTGAATATTTTAGACAAGTCAGTGTTCCAGTTGAATTTAATTTTGTAGTGTGAAAACATTCGCATCACCACTGCCATGTATATTTATAATCAATCTAGTTTAACCACTTCAAAATATTAATTTGCAATAACAGATAGTTTATTAGTACAATATATAATAAATTAACTCGTTACCAGCCCAGTTTTATCCAAGTTAAATTGAAAACAAAACTAAATTTAATGTTTGTATTTGGAACTTTGCCTACTGGTTGGTAAGGCAATGTGTATCACTGTCACTCTAATAAAATTGATAAAAAGTCAAAAACTTGTAAAACAAATGAGAATGTAGGTGATTTCAGGAATATTGCATTTGATTTCTGTAACTATTACGGCATGTGTAAAATGAACGTTTCTGTATTTATTTAAATATTTTTATTTATTTAACTTTTTGTTTTGTTTAGTTAGTATTTTAACAAAAAGTTTGTACAAAAACTATGTTGATTGCAGTTACAATACAAATAAATGTTCATTCATATTTTTTTTATTGTTGCATTTTTTTTCTTAAACTTAAACAAATATGTGGCTTGACCACTTCGTATCTAATAAAATTATTTCGAAATTCACTTATTATGCAGATAGATTTAAGAAAACCGAACAAATCTGCCTTCAAGAAACAACGAAGTATTTAGACAGTAATGCTCTGCAACGTGTTTAACTTTTATTGCTTTAGATTTGCATTTAAATAGTATCGCAATAAACTAAAATCAATTTAAATAGGAAATCTTCCCATCAAAAGTTTTTAATTCGTATTTAAATGTATTAAATTGAAACTCTAATTTTTTAGTCGCTTTTGATTTCAGACAATTTTACGGCCCAATGCATAATAATAATTGTCAAATTTTTGTGAAATAAAATTTTAGGCTCTACTTTTTGTAAAATACGAAAATTACAAATCCCTTTTTAGTTTCAAAAGAAACCAATAAAATTGTCAACATATGTACAAGTAAATGTCAAATCACATTATCAATCTTGAAAAAATTAAATAAAACAAGCTTTAGTTCAAAAAACCTTTTTTTGCTGCGTAGAAATAAAATTCAACTTAAAGAATGTGTATTTTATTGAGTTGTTTTCTGTCTTGCTTAATTCAAATTACTGGTTTTGCAAGGTATTTTTAAAAATCAAAAGTGAATTTAAAATAAGATTCTATGAACCAAGTTAAAAGTGAAATGTAAATAATGAACAGCTTGTTTATTTAACGTTATTGGAAAAAAGTTTTTGTAAATTGTTAGGTCTTGAGAAGAACGATGCTGATGTATGTACGTACCTCAAGTTCAATAATATAATTTGGAGAATTAAAAATAAAAGTTACACACAGCGACTATTAAAAAATTTTACTTCAGTTTCAAAATAATATACATATGTATATGATGCTAACGATTTGCCGTCTTCTTTACAGAACCCCTTTTATCTAAGATTTGAGTATCAAGAGATACAGAAGGTATCACAGAAGGGCTCAGAGAATTTATAAAATATGTAAAATTTGAGGGTGGCAATGGCTGCAGTAGTCTGCACGTTGACTACAAAAACAAAAATTTTCTGGGTTGAACCCGAGTTTCATACTAAATCATAAAACCATCTCGCATTTTTTCTTATATATATTAGTGGGTCTTTGTGTCAGTTGCTGACGGAAGGTCTCAGTGGCGAAGGCACTGGTTACTGAATAGTACCGGCTTTAGCTGATACACAGACAGATCAGAGCGCCCTTCTTCGTCTTCATTATGATTGCAAGAAGAAGCCTTAAAGATGTTGTTCTCTAATCTCGTTTTACTCAACTGTAACGAAGGTTATTGCTGATCATTTGCAATGACCAGTGTTAAGCTGGAAATTCAATAAGATTTTTTAAATATTTTAATACACATTTGCATTGGTATTACACCCACGAAAAATGTTAAACATATAATGTTTCTCCGAATATACAATAGTAGTGACTTAATGATCACTTGACACAGAAGTATTTATTATTGCACAAAAAATCTCTGGTATTGCTAAATGCAGACATCTACGTAACCAAATTAGTCTGACATATCGATTTCTATGTAAATTTTAATGTGTTACGTATAATTGAATGACGTTTTTAACATTTGCACTTTATAGGAAAGCCGATATGGAGCCATTTTAAATCACATTTCACACATTCTTAATAACACATTCTTAATAAATCGAATCGAAATCGATTTATAGCGAAATCAAAACGGCTTATTTGTTTACTTATTAATAGTTTTTTTATATTAATTTTTATAAATAAAATTGATTTTTCAAATCGATTGATTTATTAAATACTTTATTTTATGAATTACAATTCAGTTTTTATTAACGCTTCAAAACGATAGATAATGAGTACCAAGTTATTATTTGAATTTAAAAAAAAAAAAACTAAAGTGTGCTTTTCCCTTTTTTATTTCGGGTTATTTACATTATTTATATACAACGACTTTAATAAGCCATTAGCGTGAAATTTCAACTAATGCCCTACAAAATAACTACTTACTGAAATAATTTATTTGTAATGGCATTTAGAAGTTGTTACTCGTAAGCAGTGAAGTTTTTGCTTGCTGGGGAACTATGAAAATATGTTAAGTAGAAGAGGTGAAAAAGAGAGTGGAAGAGAGAGACAAATGAAATGATGGAGTTTAGTTCACCTAAGGGGTAATATTTGCATGTTTGTATGTTTATTTGTAATCTACGGAACCAATTATCCGACTTTTAAAAGTCTTTGCGATATTTCCACATCGGTACAGCGGTACCTTACCAAGTTCTTGAAGGTGTTTTTGGTCATTCACATACAGTTAAAATGAGTTTTTGTTCGTTTGTTTTTCCTTCACTCACGCAAAAAATATTTCAGTGTCACACAGTGCTGCCACGAACAAAAAAAATGTCTAACAAATAATCGAAGAAAAAAAATTACCAACTGAGAAAATTTTTAATTTGGGATTTTTATTTAAAATTTGTTCTTTAAACTTGAAATTTAAATAAATTACGATTATTAATTTATGTTTATGCCTATATGTAGCATTTCGTTGCTGCCATTCAAATCAGGGTTTAAGTGTTTAGGATAGCATTGACGGCTGGCAAATATTTATAACCGTCTTTTACGAAAGAAGCGTTGTTTGTTTGTCACGCTTCAACCGATTTCGACACACATTTCATTTAATGATTTCTGCCTCGCGGAAGTTGTGAAAGCGATTTTGATTAAAATTTAAAGAACATATATGTCGATCAGCATCTAAAAAGCATCTTAAATATAAGGTGCGATACACTGGCTAAAGTATCTCTTATCATAAGAAATCCAGGCATTTTAATGTTTGCTTTGCTTCCTGAAATAACTTAACTGCCCCATCAACCCATATACTTTTCAACTCGGGAGTACATACGAAGCTCATCATAAACTCATCACAACATTTTACTAAAATTTCTAACAACAGAGAATAATGCAAAGTGTGTATATTTTGAAAAACTAAATTATTAATCAAATTCACTGCATTTCAATTTCTTTAATACTGCCGCGATTGGGTTTTATAGTTTGATATATATTTTCTTTTGAAAATCACTAATATAATTTATGGAAAACAAATATCGGAGTAAATGTTCATTTATTATTTATTATTTATTTAAGTAAGAAATATACTACTCATGTATTTCTTTGTAAAAGTACAAAGAACAATCAAGAAATCTTGCAATTTCTTTCTTATAAACACATATTTTGATGCTGTAAATAAAAATGTGGAAATATATACATGCATATATATATACATACATATATATTTTGATATATAACATTACTTATGTTACATTTTATTTGTTGTTTTTTATAAAATATTTTACATTTTAGTTTAAAATATAAAACCGGATTTCCATTAAGTTTTTTGCTCTTGACTCATAATTTAAAGTTTCCAGCAACAACTTTTTGTGACTAAGAAGAAATAAAATAAAGAAAATAAATAGTACTCGTATGAGTATAGGAATTCTTAAGACTGTTTCTGTATCTGCAAAAACAGCGATAGCGACAGTAACAGCAACAGCAACAGATATTTACCATATACAAAGACTTCAAATCGTAGCCGTCGACAGGGGTAGAATTAATAGCAGTAATACATGCACTTTCAATCAATTGGTATCAAAACAGATACAGCAGCAGCAGAAAATTACATAAAATCTTAGACAATTGAACATTGTTAAATTCTTTCAATTAAAAAGTGGGAAGTTTTATAAAAATAAATTATAACAGCAATTTATCTTTAAAAAAAACATGAGTATAAAAAACGCGCAACAGCAAAATTGTGTATAATTTATTCAGTTTCAGTCGGCATCGAATTGTACTAAAGCTACTGTTCTATATGGAATATATGATATCAGGGGCTCCATTGCAGGGATAGATTAACTGACGAATGGACAGTTGATGTTGTATGGGGGCGGGATCTGGATTTCTCTTTTTGTTTTTCCTCTTTACTGTATTCTATTCTTATTTCCTTTATTTTGCACCGCATCGGTCTCCGACTGGAAGTGTACCAGTGCTACTGGGGCACCACACACACCTCTGTTCCTAAAGTACCCTAACCTATTATTTTATAAAATTTTACTGATAATAATGATCTGCAATAATCTGAAAAGTTAGATTTACAAAATTATAATATAGATATAGTTTAATATTATTGAGGGTGGCGATGGTTGAAGTAGTCTGCACGTTGGCTACAAAACCAAAAATTCCCTGTGTTCAACCCCAGTGTCAAATTAAATCATGAAAACATCTCTCTGTTTTTCTGATGTGCATTAATGTGTCTTTACGTCAGTAGTTGGCGGAAGGTTTCAGTGGCGAAGCCAGAGTATCGGCTTCAGGTGATAGCAAATCACAGTCACATCAGAGTGCCCTTTTTTGTCGATATTCTGTAGCACCAGCGAATGAAATAATTAGTAAAAATGGCTACTAAAACGAATCTTCGAAATTTAATACGTATCCTTGATATCAGAAGCACTTCAACACTGCTCTAAAACAAAGAACGTGCAAAAGCAGAGTTGTAAGATAGTGAAGCTTCACCACCTGTAATCTCTCACACTATCCCTTTCCTATAGTTCCAGAACGATGCATCGCCTGTGCTAGGGTCATCTCCGGAGTAATTAATTTCATATTAATTTAATTTTCAATTTGAAAATAATTCATATTCACTATATGAAAATGCTTATGTAGTATATATTTGTTCTAATGCGGAACTGCCCAGTTTAATAAAAGTTAGTGTAAATAAATTATATGTGTATATTGTAGGTATGTATGTGTGTGTGTATGTATGTATGGATACATATTTCGATTCTTTGCAATGAAACTCGATTAAATTTTTTTCCAATCTTTTAATATCAACATTATTGCTGTTGCTGGTGGTGCTGATTTAAACAACAAACAAGAAAACTATTTGAAATATTCAGTGAATTACATCAGTTGAAACCAGTGATCAAAAGAGCAATAAATACCAGTTTAACGCTGCTGTCTGCAAAACGAATATTAATTTTTTTTTTGTTAAGTCGAGCGGGTGTGTCTATTGTAATATTACTGAGTATGAGCACATACTCTAGTTGGCAATAACGAACTGCACTAGAGTAGTGTTGTAGTAGTAAATGAAAGAAAGTTGTTTTTAGTGTTTAGTTTAACTATTAATTTGTTTTTATATGAAAATAATTCAATAATATTTGTTAACTTACTGGTAATATTTATTTAATTTCAAGTATCAATGCGGTATGCAAAAAGTATTTATTTGATTTGATCATTATTTTTGTAATTTTTTTTATTTTATTGCAAGTAAATCTAATTTCTTTGTAACAAAGTGGGAGTTAATAATAAAAGTGTTTATGCCTTAAGTCTTTTGTTTTTTATCAATTGTTCAATTTGTAATTTAAATTGTTATATGTGTGCGGTGTTAGTGTGATAAATAATTACGACATCTGGACATACAAACTGTATGTGCTTAACTTGAATGTAAATAAAAGAGTAATGTGGTAGCCAGAAGCGAAATGTATGATTAAATGCATATAAATTTGCTAATATTTGTTTATTATAAGTTTAAGTTAAATAAAAAATTAATTAAAGAATTGTGGTAACAAAAATGACAATTAAAAAAATAACAAATTTACTAAATTCAAAAAAAAATATTTTTTTTTAATCAATAAGTAGATTTTAATTATAATATAGAAATGTAGATATTTTAATAATTTAAATAAAATTCCCAAATCATCGAATGAATTGCAAGAAACAAACATCCTTATTTATAAAAATGTTTTAAATTTATAAAAGACATAATAATTTTACTTTCTACGGAAGTTAGATTATTAAAGATTTTATAAATCAAAAATAAAATTTGTTGTTACTATTAGCACGTCATATTTGATATATGAGAATATATTTTATATTTTTTTCTTTAAATTATTTTTGTGTGAACTTAAGCATTTAAGAAGCATATTCATTAAAATTCCTAACATTTCAGTCTCGTTAAAATTCGATTCATCATTTATATTATTTAAGCATGTTTGAATTTGATCTGCTGTCTGTTATTCAAATATTTGCGTGGCACGTATGCACCTCTTTGGCAAACCCAAAATGAAGTAACTATTTTTGGCAATGATAAATTTATTTTATTAAAAAAATACTAAATGAGACCTATTAAGCTTCTTCAAAATAAAGAAAAACCGCATAAGTGTATTTTGATTAAACGTCCTCCTAAACAAATACAGCGATGATGAGTGAATCTCATTAAAGATTTCACTGAAAAATAAACATGTGTCTTCAAATTGCATTTGTCGCAATAAATTTTAAATTGAAAACAATAGAAATACTATTTAAATTTTCATAAAATATTCATTATCTACTTCCCACTGCCGAAAATTATTATTTCGAGTTGAGGCTGCATCTATTTTCTTTGTTTTGTAGATAAGAAAAAAAACACAGAAAAAATGAAAACGTAAAATATGGTTTTTAACAAAACGAAATTTACTTTTGTTTTGAAGGAAAATTTTTTATTAACATTATGTGTGTTTAATTTTTCCTCAGGTTATTGACTTTTGTTGGATATTTGGCTGCCTGCTTATATTTCATATAATTATATTTGCGTTTTTATTTTTTATTTAATAATTTGTTTGCCATTAATATTGAACTTTATATAAAAGCCAAAAGATGGTGTTAAGCCAAATATAATTTTTTTCAACTTGTTTTTATATTCAAGATTGTAGTTAAATAAGATTAAAAACATATCAATAACTTTTAAAAAAACAATATAATAAATTATGTAATTAATTGGGGAAAAGTCTTTAAAAATTTGTCAGGAATGCTGAGATTATTAAAAATATAAAAAATTTGTTTGAAATCAATAATATTAATATATTATTATATTATTATATATAATTATATTATATTATATATATTAATAAGATTATTGATAAAGTTGTCAAATGGAATTAAATAATAAAAACAAATATTTTATAAATTAAAATTAATTCATAAAAATTCTTAAAATATGCTGTTAAGATTAAATTATGCAGAAATATGCATAGAAGAAATCCATTCCCATTCGATACTTCAAGCAGTTGGTGAAATCGAAAGACACTAACAGGAAAAGAAACAAATCGCATAAAACGCGGCACTTATGTATACAAAAATACGTTACACCATATAGATTTTTTTTTTCTTTTTAAAAGAAATAAGTATCCAGTAATTAAGATACATACCAACAATGCACAGTGGTCGGAGCTGTATGGAGACACGGGCCAAAAATACCTTTTTTTCCTACTGTACCCTAACAACCACACTTAAGCAAAACCACGTAGGCAAAACCTTGAGAAAAAATTTACGAAACTTATTTTTAAATCAGTCATATATTCCCAACTTTTTTACGAGATAAAAATAAAAACATTGACTAATTAAATTCTAAATACTATGTAATACAAAAAGGTAACAGCGGTATTGTGTAGCACCAGCGAAGTAAAATAATTACTAAAACAAATTGCTACTAAAAACAAATCTACAAAATTGAATACATCTTCTTTGACATCAGAGGCAACACTGCTATAAACAAAAAAAAAAATACAAAAGTAGAGTTGTAAGTTAGTTAAACTTCACCATTTTTATTAGCATTAAATTGCCTAACACATTGTCTGCCAACCACGATATAACTCGTAGATTGCGATCTTCTCCAGGACGATACATGGCTTCTTGGAAAAGAACAAAAGAAATCAATGCTGGCTGGCATGAACAGAAAATTTGGGTTCTTGATAATTATAACAATAATTAGAGGATGTTTTAAAAAAAAATTAGCAATAATTATAATAAGTAACAAGAATTATAAAACAAAACACACAAAACAAAAAACGTAAATGTGATGTTCTCACCGTGCGTTCCTGTGTACGAATTAACTCGTAGTTGTCTTCCGCGAAGAGATTTCTGTTACAGAAGCCAACTACGAGATAATTCGTAAAACATTTTTTTTACAAAAAAAAAACACATTTTATGGTTTTTGATGATACCTATGCATTAGAATTAGACTTTTTAATAATATAATGTGATTTAATTAAATTGTCATTTTTGGCCAGATAACTGAAAATTGTCGGGGAGTCAACGTGTTAAAAAATAAATACAAAATATTTTTTAATTCTGTTGCTTTTGTTCGAAAAATAAAATTTCGATTCAGGAAGTTTCCTGAAGATCTTAAGCGACGGTTAATGAAATAGTGAAATAAATGAAAAAGAATTAATAAAAAACCTTTAAGCTTTACAAAGAATCAAGAAATATTTAATATACTCGCATACAAAAAGTTTTGTTCGGCCTTTTAAGTAAAAATTTTAATGAAATTTTAAAATTAAACTTTAGTTTTATTTTTTAGAAGTACACAGATGTTATGTTTACGGTTGTGGTATTAGTACAATATTCATAGTTGAAATACTACTTCATATACAAAATATATGCTTCATATAAGAATACATTTATTTCGTTTTCTTTCGTTTGCTAAGGAAGACATCATTTATGCTTATATTTCTTCTTCGAGAGACGAGTTGGGATTGCACCAGGTTGGCCTCGAATTACCCTACCATTTTGTGCTTATGCATATGTGAAGGCTAATTATCCTAAACTTCTGTATCATATGTTTATGTAATGATAAGATTTCAGAAATCTTTGAAAGATTTGATTGTATATTATTTGACAAATTATACTACGCGTACTACTATATAATAAAGGTCAATTTTGTACCAAAAGCATTATAAAAAAAAGAAACCAACCATACTATCAAATTTTCAAATACTTAAAAATTATATGAATTTTGATCCGATCCTATATATATATATATATAAGGCGTATATTTTTTTTTTGGCGTGGGTAGGGTTGAAAATGCCTTCGCACTTATAGAGACCGTCGCCATCTGCGTCAAGTGGTGTTACCAATAAAAAATTCTCAGAGAAGGACTCTGGATAGATGCCTTCACGGGACCGTTTAACGCATTACATTTATATACACATATATATCTACCTTAAAGCGTACCTTCTTACAGGAAAAAAATAAAAAGTGCGCCGCATTTTTACAAGGCAAGTTCGAAAAAAAGTTTTTTTTAGCCGAAATTTGACGTCACCTATTTAAACTTTTCTCGACATCTTTTGGCATCTGCAGTAGAATGTGTTACACCAATGGCCATTGACTTCAAGTACCCCTTTCTAGTATTTCTCTATTAGATCTCTGTTTGTGCTACCTTAATGCACCACCCTAATATCAGAAAAATAAAGCTTTTTCTTGAGGTACAATCTAATATGCCTGCATAGTATATTCTTTTTAGTTTTTTCAATTCTAAAAATTGCATTTTGGGTTATTGTTTGAGCTGATGAAATTTTTGAAATGCTTTAAAAAATATATATTTAAATGGTTTAAATTTTGCCATTAATATGCATCGTATGGCCCGTTAAACGTTAAAATAACCGCTGTAACAGTTGGCAATTTATAACGCCTCACACATGCACATTCTACGTAATACACACATGCAAATTAACATTTAATAAATATTTTGTCGGTTTGTTAATACTCGTATACTTGATGTTTGTCTGTTTGTTTGTTTAAATATTTACCTGTAGCACAAGACATTTAGTCATTTTATACTAACAGTCCTACGGGTAGACAGACATTAATTGCTGTGATATGCTCGCACATTTATGTATAAAAATATATTGTATGTACGAGTACATATTGCATTGATTAATTTTCTTAAACTTAGTTTACAATGAATTTTTAATAGATTTTTATATTGCTTTTGGGTTAAATAAAGGGTTATTAACTTTTGTTCCATAAAGGCAAAGGTGTGTAGCCGTATGGGGAAATTGCCGGTAAGAAATATTTTCAACGTGTTTTTTAACTGTTTAAGAAACACACTTGTCTCAATTAAATGTCTTGCCTTGTTTCAGTTTTAGTAACTGTTTATTGTTTTTACGTATTAAATCATTTATTAGCAATTCTCTGTACAGAGGAATTTAATTGCTGTTAGTTGAACTAGGAAAGCAAATAAGTAGAATGTGACTCGACAACATAAGAAAACTTTAATTGGTTGACAATGATAATTAAATGCATCAGCAGTCATATGGAAATACATACATACATAAGAGTGCATTCTTAAGCTAATGGATAAACTTTCATCAGATGCTTAATTATTATTTGCAGTAAAGCATAAATGTAATTCGAAATCAAATATGAATACACTTAACCCTGTGCTTACGCGAATAAATTCCATGGAGACTCGCATAGAAAAAATAGGGTATCTATAGATAATGGGGACGTACATATGTATTAAATATGAGTAAAATAAGATAAATATGCAATTGAAATTCATGTGTTTTCATGAATATACTTTATTACAAAAAATCAATAGAAAAAATAATCCAATTAGAAAAAGAAATATTTATTTTGCATGTAATAAAAGAATGCATAGACAGAAAATTTTTTAATTACTGTTTATTAAATTCATTTAACATTTATTATTATTATTTATTATTTATTATTATTTAGCTCCACTCTTACACTTTCACAATCACCTGAACTTATTTGAAATAGACAATGTAAATCCCCTGTATTGATTGTAGTGAGTTATTTTTACCACACGAATTGCAGTGCTGAAATATGCATTTAATTTAAGAACTTTCAAATCTGGTTTATGGTAGGGTGATCGAACCGGTTTTTAACGTTATTGCTGTCTGTTTTTTTTTAATATCTCGAAGGTGGAATAGTTCGGCTTTTTTACAATGAAAAAACCAGCCAGTCGAATTTTTTCCGACGTGTTTATCTCGACCAAAGAAAAAACAAACAAACAATTTGAAAACGTTTAAATGAAAAATTGTAAAGATGAATTTTGCGAGAAAAGCTTGATATGTGAATACACATATGCTTGTATATGTATAAAAAATTTATTGCATCTGGAGTATAAAAATTTTTATTTTAGTTAAAATTTTTAAATTTTAAATATGCTGTGATCGTTAACAAACAGGCACTTGAAATAGTTACTAAGAAATAAACCAAATCTAAGAAAAAAATTTAAAATCACAATGACAAACACTAGCAGAACGGAACAACATGCAGTTTTCGAAGGTTGCTACATCTTCATCTTCAGCGTTGTTCGTATTTTGGCCACTGTGTACGGTTTCAGTAGATGTAATTTATTAGCTTTGTATATTTATTTATTAATTGAATACGAGAAATTATTCTACGTTAATTCTTTTCCATAATGAAGCTCTAAATTTATCATCTATAAGTTACAATTGTCCTTGGTATTTCATGATATTGCTTTCATTATTATTTTTATTTCATTTTTATTTTCATTATTATAATATTTTTTGTATGACCTATAAACTGTTAAAACTTTTCTTTAATAAAATTAATTAAACACAGCATAATAATTGGAATATTTTTTTTTAATAAAAAAAAACCGATCACCGGTTTTAGAAATTGACAAATGGCAAAAAATGTAAAAATAAAATTAAATTTTACTATATTAAAATATAAATAAATTAAATACCGGGTGTTATTTTAGCGGCATGAGAACTATTGATATCGATAACTCTAATTTGACAGCTGAAAATGTTAAACTAACATTTGTTGACATTTATGTTCAGTAAAGTTTGACAAGTCATCGTGAATCGTTTAAAGCTAGAACAACGTTTCCAAATTGTGGAAATTTACTTTGAAAAAAAAAATAAATCTATTCGCAAAGTTCATAGAGCACTTTGTCCATTTTATGGTCAACAAAATCGGTCTAGTTATTGATCGTTTTCGTACTAATTTTACACTTCGCGATGCAGTGGGTGGCGATGGCTGAAGTAGTCTGCACGTTCGAGCCCAGTTTCTGTTGTATTTTCGTGTAAGTTCTTGTCCGAAGGTTTCAGTGGCAAAGGCATAGTCACTGGTTGACTTCAGAGGCGTTGCAACACTGCTATTAACAAAAAATGTGCAAAACCAGTTTTGTACGTTAAAGAAGATTCACCGCCTATCAAATCTCTCACTATACCTTTCTTCTAGTTACAGCGCAATGCATCCCATGTGTAGAGTCATCCACTAAGTCCTCGTTCAAGATAAAAAAAAATCATAAAAAAAACAAATCAAATGTGCTGGCGGCATCATCATTCGAAATCAGCAAGTAGCTGCCGTTACGGTGAAATGCGAGCGCTATCGAATTTTTGTTTCCAAAAATTAACCAGCTAAATATCAAAGACATTTGGTTGCAACAAGACGGAGCAACTTTCCATACAACGTGCTTAGTAAGTTCGATTTATTGCAAAATCAATTTGGTGCCAACTTTATTTCCAGAATTGGTTCCCTCTCTCGTCCGATTTAACGCCTCTGGATTATTTTTATGAGACTACGTGAAGTCATTTATACCTGCAAATCAGCAACTTCTGAAGCATTGAAGGCCAATATTCAAGCCACAATTGACGACATACGGACAGAGTGTTTTGAAAAATTTTTAAAAATTTAAATGATCAAAAATCATAGTTACAAAACAAATCTCATGAAATTATCTGCCAGATTACAATAAAAAAATATCAACTGTATTCATATATCCAAAACAATACATAATTAGTTCTGCTTAAGTAGAAGTTGAATTAATTAAAAATCAACTTATCTGCAAAAAAGTGACAATCAGTGGAACTAAGCAACAATTTATTTATAACGTACAAAATGTCTGAACAAAAGCAGGTAGCTTAAATCTTAACAATGACAAAGTATGCGGCTGCATACGTCACGTAAATATTCTCAAAATTATTTACAATATTCTCCTACATGTGAGGAATATATAGAATTCAAATAATATTTCATTTGAAATATTTTTTCTTTTCCAGTCATTTTCGTTATCCAGCAAAAATCACAAAGTAAAGAACATTGCAAAATTAATGTAAATTTTTTGCTCCAAAGTATATAATTTATTTTCATTTATATTTTTTTTTTTCTTTACCAATTATATAATTTATGTATTATTTTATTTTATGCGACATCAGATAATGAAGGGAACTTAATGGTCGACGCAGAAGAATTGTTTTCAATATTTATCTTTTACTTTTAAACTTTTTTGCAGGTGATTTATTTCAACAGCAAAAAGAAACATGCAGAAATTATTAGGTAACACGTTCACAATTCAATTTAACGTTGCTTAAGAGATTTTTTAATATATTTTGTATAGACAGAGACACATACATACACATAAGTGTGTATGTTTCTTTCTTAACGTGAAGAGAACTTTTTGCCATGGCAACAACATCTTTATTACCGAAGCATATGTTGAGTGAATGTTAAACATCAATCTTTTTATTTTTCCTTTTCTTAACGAGATAAAAAAAACAAATAATTTAAAAAGTTAAAATCATAGAAGTTGCTCCAAAGATCTTTCTGTTTGCATAATACGCAACATGAAAATAAATAAAAAGAATTATTTTTATTTTTGTATTTCACACCATCGCATCGGTTATATTTTATCTATTAGGCTTGTTTTTTTCTTTATCTCGTTCTGTTATGGTAAGTTCAAGTTTCGCCTTCATAATCGTATAAAAAGTATCTATCAGTTGTTTTATTCCCTTCTGAGAATTGTTTTATAAACACACTTTTTACATACACACATGCTTACGTATTAACATAAATATTATGCCTACATAAGAAATACCTATTTGTTGGCTTACGAGTATTTGTATTTACTTACACGTACATTTTCAAAAGGTTTGTGGGTTTAAACTTTTGTAAATTCCTTGAAATGCTCATTTTCTTCTGTGCTTTTATTCGTAGATGTTTCTACTTTTATTATTTACTTTGCGAAAAGGAATTTCAATTATGCAAAATGTCAAAATGGCAAGATATTGATAAAAATCATATTATATGTTTTTGCAATAAATAAATATGTTAATGGAATAAAATTTAGCTGGAAGTTGCACAACCGTTTGTATGTGTCCTTAGCAGTTCAATTAGACGGACGTTTTTTTGTTATATAATCGTTTATTCCAT
This sequence comes from Dexiosoma caninum, assembly GCA_963924685.1. Taxonomy (NCBI): domain Eukaryota; kingdom Metazoa; phylum Arthropoda; class Insecta; order Diptera; family Tachinidae; genus Dexiosoma; species Dexiosoma caninum. Next base: position 94,420,963 of record OZ004725.1, read on the forward strand.
CCACTTAATTGCCTGGCTAATTTAAAATTAATACAGGGATAAGATAATTTCTTTCCAATACTAATTAAATTTGATTTAATAGATAAACTTTTAAGAAAGTGTTGATTTATTTATTAAATGTTACAAATTCAATTACAAATTACATCTCAAAATAATTCACCCGGTCAAAAAGCTTAGGACATGAGATTAATATGTACAAGATTCATTGGAGCATCTTACAAGATATTACAAATTACTGGTGACATTATCTTGTGACTGCGTATAAGACATTTGTACATTTGTATACTTAAGAAATCCCTAATGTAAATTTTTTTTATTATACTAAAATATAATAAAACATATTTTAATTATATTTATTTTTGAGCGATGGGCTTTTTTATGAAAAGTTTTTTAATTATTATTTATTTCTCAATATTTCGCTACCAAATAGGTAGCATCGTCAGGAAATAATAATAAAATAATAAAATAATAAAAAAAAATAATAATAAAATAATAATAAAATAAAAAATAAAAAAAAATTTTAATAAAGGTCAAATAAAAATAGAAGTGATACTAATATAATAAAACATAGCTTGCTATATATGAATTTCGATCATGAACTTTGAATTGTACTTTGATTATATTAAAATTTAAACTCAGCTAATAAGTCATGATTTTTTTGTAATTTGCAACGATCATGATCAAACATGCACAATCGAGTTCATGATTCTGCATACAGAAACCTGTTTTCAAAACTTGTGTAAGTGATAATTATTTTGCTAAGTGGAAATCCTGATTCTGGATGACAATCCCTTTTTTATTATATTGTACAAAGGCATGCACAATCATGATCATTAACGTTCTCTTTGTCAATGATTATTATCTCCTGCCACGAGGTTTATTAGGGCTAAGTTCCGAAACTAGTGGATTGATTTGAATGCAATTAGATACAGCCATATATAACTTTGACAAACTTAAAATATAGATCAAATTGATTTCAAAAAGTAGTTCGAATCGGATAAGTGGGCATGGCACATCCGATACAAAGTCAATATGAAGAAAATATCTTTAGATTAGTGAAAAGAAAATACAATTAGATATAACAATAATAACGTTTGTATTGATAGCAGTATTTTTTATCAGCACGAAAATTTTGCTAACGATCAATTTAAGGAATTATTCTTGATGTTTGTGTTTTCCTTTACAAGTCTCCTCTTAAATTTTTATTCTTTACCTTAAAAGATGTAAATAACGAATTTCGAAATATTGCCAAAAAAATTAAAATCAACTGAAGAAAATTAAAGAAGTCAGTCTAGTCTTGATTTAATTTGATTTGCCCACATACATGCAAGAGTGGTGGTAAAAGTCTCAGATTTCATAATTAACATTCTTGTTTTGGTCGCAAAAAAGCGTGAAGACGAAACAAGATTTTTTACATCTCTTTTGTCAAACTGTAATTTATAATTGCCATAGGTCAGGTTTAAAATATTTTTATGTCTACCACTAAAGCATTTGCAATCATTGTGTGGTTGGGTTGGACTTGTTTCATGTATTTTATTATTACTGATTAACTTTACTGATTATATGAACGTTGGCGTAACACGACCGGCTGCACAGTGGACACAATTTTAAAAATATGTATGGTATCGAGTAAGTTTATGGTTTTTTTTTGTGGCTACGCTTTCAATACTTCGATTGTTCATATAGTTGATACGGAATAATTTATTTTATTTGTCTCTATGATTTAAAGTGTTTTTAATATTAAATTGATGTTAACTTTTGAAAGACGATTCTTTATTCCCGTTTTCTTTTGATTCTTATTTCTGAAAAAGTTTTAGGGAATTAATACTCTGCCAGAGACTCTTGTATTACCTTCTTCATGAAAATGTATAGTATATAGAAAAAAGAGAGATGGCAAAGTGATAAACTTGGTCTTAATTATTTCACACCTCTGCTGTTAATTTCTAAAGCAGATTTGCTGAATCTATGTTGTGAAACAGAGGCATTCGCTTTTTAGCACCAACTAAATATACATATAGAGTAGCTTAACCATACAACAAGTGTATATAACTACTCATAATTCATTCTAACTCACGTTAAATATATTAATAAGCGTTAAAATAATTTATTTATTTACTTTTTCGTTGCAATTTATACGAGTACTAGACATACACATTACAAACCTACTTGTAAAAATTTTATAAAATTATAATTTTTACTTTTCTTATAATTTTGCATTCAAATAGTTTTCCTTGAGCTGTACAGATTTATTAATGAATTCATACAATTTTTTTTTGGATTTATAAAAAGGTGCGTAATGAAATTTTCATACAAAATTCGACTATTATACTTTTTATAAATCAAAAAAGTTTTTATGGACAAGGCAGTTAATTTTTATTTTTTTAAATATATTATGAAAAAAAAAATAATTATACTAAAATTAAACTTTTTTTGTGTTGACTGGAACTTTATGGCAATTTTTTACTAATCTGAGGTAGCTGATGGCAAATCGAATCTCAATTTTTCGCCATCAGCTCGCGTTTTTAAGTTACAGATAATAATCGTATTTGTGACTCTTTTCCAAAAATTCAAAAAATTATATCTTTAATTGTCATTGAGCGATTTTCCAAACTGTTGTTTTTTCAGTCCTTTTTTCTCATTAAACACGTTTTTAAAAGTGAATAACGACAAAAAAATAAAAGCGCAAATCCACAATCACAAGAACGGTGATTGTTTTAGATATATCACTAGAAAGTTTAAATTTTTGAGATGGTAGAAACTGAAAGCTGGCATTTTTGAAGGCCCTCAAATCAAAAGGTTAATCGATGATGTAAACTTTAGTACTTCCACGACAGATTTTGAAAGAAATGATGGGAACGAATTTGTTTGGATAGTGTATAATTTCCTGGGAAAGAAAAAGGATGAGATCTACTCGGACCACGTGGATAACATGTTGTCATATTTCCAGCATTAAGATACACTACCTACACAGTCATTTGGATTGCTTCCATGTAAATCTTGGAGACTTCAGTGAAGAACAATCTGAATATTTCCTTCAATATATTCGTACTTTAGAGGAGCGGTACCAGGGTCCCTGGGATATCCATATAAAGGGGACTGTTGCTAGAGCATTAAAAATAAACCCTCTAAATCAGATAATTTAAGAATATCTGCTAAAAGAAAATTTTTCAATGAATTGCAATTACATTATAATAAATGTATATTAAAAATTTTTATTTTTCTTTAAAATCCTCTTTAATTGAGGATCAATAGTTAGGCAGTGTACAGATTACAATGAAATAAAGCTAATTTCATTCAAAATATGTTGAACTGAATGTGTTTAGAACAAAACTGTGATATTTGTCGCAATTTTATTTTTTACGAATTTTTAAAGAACAAAAAACTTTTTTTTTACTTCTTAGTTCTTTCTTTTTTTTTCGTTCTTTTTTCAAAACTTCAACGATATCTCTGAAACTTTTGGGCAAATTTAAAACCAATGTGATCACGGCTTAAAAATTATATTGTTGATGTGTTTTGGATCTTTTTCTTGAGTGTTTATGGTCATCCGTTTTCAAGTTATTCCAATATACATATGTAGTGCAAATGCAGATTTGGATTCAGCGCCGTAAATAAACTTAAAAACATCATTCATTTCTTAATCTACAAAAACTTTGTTCCCCTGTGTTATTTATATTATTATATGGTTAACAGGTATATATGAACATTTCATTTGGAATCGTCAGTAATTCCATATGTTTATACTAGCGAAACCATATAACAAACATAGATAGATAATCGTAATTGATTTTGACTCACGTTGAATAAATGAAATAAAATATTTACATAATTAATTATTAATAATTATTGAAAAGATAACTGTAGTACAAAAATGTGCAGCAAATTAATTGCATTTAAAGAGACACGTTCATTCACTTTAATTTTGTGTATAAATATGAATGTTTGTAAGTTAATTAGGCTGCAACTCATATGTATATGTATATGTGCACATGTGTAAGTAAAACTACTTCTTCGTGAAAAAATAGTTTTGCCGCTTTCTTTTTTTTTTCTTTTTTAAATGACCTTCGTTGTGTTTCTTGCATGTTGAAATTTTTTCTATTTTTCACGTATTTATTAAATTATTTTATAAATCAGGTTTTTCTTATTTTTTTTTTTTTTTATTGTTATTTTTTTATACAATTTGCATTTAGATAAAAATATGTTCATACTCTATAGAAGGTGACTTAGTTTAGCAAATGTACCCAAAGTCAAAACAAAAAATTAATCTAAATTTTGTGTTAATTTTTATTAAGTTGCTTAAAAATACAAAACTTTTATTTATTAGACTTCAACGTGTACACGCATACGTGCATATTTTTAGATGTGTGTAGTTCTACACATACTTGTTTATATTCTAAAATTTTGGTGCCTTTAAGCTAAATGCTAATCAATAAGTGTTATTGTATCATGGACTTGGTTCCATCCATGACCACGTATGACTTCACAAACTGAAACATACATGAATAAAGCCATCACATATTTTTAAGCAATAGAAAATAGAAAAATAAAATAACATTCGATAAAATACTAATTTCATGGCTTTAATGATAATAATAATAATTACAATTACATCATAATTCAATGTTTTTGACTCAAATGTATACTTGCAACTATTTATTATTCTAAACGAGAATAACAAATTTAGTGCATGTGCTGTTTTATATTTGAATTATTGAATTTGAATTTGATTTTGAAAATTTTTACCCCTTGACTGCAGCTGAGGGTTTGTTTGCCTTGTTTTTAAAATGAAATTGAGATCACCATGTTTTATGGAGAACATAAGAACGAATTTACAACGAAAAATACATATATTTAGGTATGCATTTAAGCAAAATATGCATTACTTATAAATTGTAGTTTATTCTAGTTTATGTAGATTAGACAATCGTAGTAACTGGTCTTCGGGCTAAAGTTGATTGCCTCCTTCAACGTACACTTTGTGACATGTTGTTTAATACTAATCCATTTAAATGTATGTGTTTGTTATTCTGAGGAGTCTAATAACACTTTTTAAATACCGTTTGATGGATCTCAGATATAACATTCACGTACTCTAAATTGTCTTGTTTGGTTTTTTAACGAATATCGGCCAGGGATATTCGTTTCGTGACCGACAGTAAGGCTAAAATAATGTCACTAACGGGATGATGGAACCTCATTCAGCATTGTTTTGAAAAATGGAAGGGATACAAAAAATTATCAGATTTGTTAGAAAATAGTTAATTTGTATAGTTTGGGGGACTACTTTAGTTCAGTGTATAATGGAAACATTTACGATATTTTCTTACAGCGATTTCGTATGCTTTCAGTAAGACCAGAAACGTATAAATGAATGAGGAATGATATTAATTTCACAAAGAACTGACGATTATATAAAGGTGGAGAATTTTTGCGAGAGCTTCATTTATATTTTTCATGTCCTCCCGAAAATCCAATAATTCCAAGTCCTGAAAGCGATTCGAAAAATTATGTAATGATAATAAGATACCAACAAGTATTAAATGTGTGAAACGCGGCAAATCGACTTGTCTACCCTTGGATAGCTAAAGACGGGTAATTAACAAAATACTTTTTTTCTTCCAGTGCTTTGCACCTGAGGTGGATAGAAATCGACCACCACTAAATCGGGTCTCTTTTCTACACCTTTTTTATAATAATGATTGTCGGTCCATCCAACAACTAAAACACACATTAACCATTAAGATCTGCGCCAAACCTAATATTTGCTTTAGACTCTATTGACGCCTGGTAGTCGAGTGGTAATGCCCGACTAACAACAGCTTTACCCAGATTAACTTCTCCCATCTCACTAACATCGAGAATGGAACTACAAGTAGCCTATAATCAGACATAGGTCAAAGCTGGACATTCACATACAATCTGTGCCGCCATCTCAGTCGCCTCCAGTTATATTCTGCATATATCAACCTCAAGAACCCCAGTCCTCCTTAGATGATACCTGAAGTTCCAATAGTGCGTTTCTAGCAACGAGATCCAGTTGAGGAGACGCAGTACCTACCGCCGCCTACCCACTGGGTGCCCTGAGCACCATACGCGCCATACAAATCGGTCAGCTCCAGATCCCTCCCTCACCACTCCATCCGCTGCCTCAGTAAGTCTCCTGACGCACATTAGTTTAACCTATCTCACCAAGCTACACCTATTGCTTCTCAGCACAGTCTCCAACACCTGTACAGAGCGAAAATACTGATGTGATAAAGAAGCTATGCAACTGAGCGTCTCTATTTTTCACAACCATCACACAGTATTTCGTAAGCAGGCGAACAAGATACTTGATTTCCTCTGTTCTGTTATCTTTCTCCTATCCTTCTGAGTGCACCAACTTTTTATTAAATAATAAAGAAAACATTTTTCTGTGATAAAAATATTTAAGTCATCTGAAGTTCACACATTTTTTTTTGAAAGCCACGTAGAAACAAACTTTATAAATCCAATGTAAAAAGTATATTTCTAAAAATTATATTTTAATGAAAACTATTAATTAAAAAAAATTTTGTTAAATTAAACCAAGACGCATACTTCGTATGCCCAATCCTGCCCCCTCAGTATGCGACTTCAGCTTGGTGAGCAAGCTCATCATGTCTGTTTTTAATTGAGATCTATGAGTTCAGGAGTATATGTAATCATTGAGAATTATATTGCTACAAATATATTTGAAACACCACTACTCAAAGTGATGCTGGTACTCAAGTTGTGAAATTAAAATTTCGCAAACACCAAACCGAACGATTGATTTATAAAATAATGAAGCGCATTTTATATAACATAATTTGCTTCGAGTCAAATAAATTGTTTTTTGCGTAACAACAGACAACAGTTTATAAAAAAAACTTTCGATTGCATTTTATTTTTAATTAAAATAATACCGTTCCATTTTATTTTAGACCAATTCAAGTTTTTGTTTTCACCAATACTGTTTAAAATTTTTAAAATTTTTCTTTTTTGCGGCATTTCTTAACACGTTCATGCAAATAATTTTATGCGTAATATTGTATTAACAAGGCCATAATCAAAACTTTTTATGGCCACTGCTCTTTTTTAATGCTTTGCGATACGCTACTGAACCGTTTGTATTGTAGTTGAAACGTTCCCAACAATTATACTCTTCATACATCCAATCACACACATTCATAAGTTTTCTCCTTTCATCAGATACACGGCATACTGCAACATTTGCTGTATTGACATCTCTGGGTGGACCAAATGCTTTTAGCCAATTCTTTGTTATCCATTCAAAATTTTCATCATACAGTTTGGCTCTAAGGGCAAAACAATTAAAGAGGCAGGGTATACGTTCACCTTTTGGAAAGTGATAATATTCCAAAAGTTGTGACATGCTAGTGGCTTTCTCATTAACACACTCCAATAAGTGGGTGTATGTGACAACAACGTTTAATTCTGCCTACAAGAAAATTGTTATGGTAACTGAATTGAAGTGACCGCTTTATAGACCACTAACTACTCACCTCTTTTAAACACTTCAGTCCCTTAAATGCATAAGAACACACGTTAGTGATGGGACGGCTGAACTCGTAACGACAATAGTTGTATAAATTTTCTCCTAAATCGTCGACGATCTTTTGCTTGTTCCAACGATGACGGTCGATGTCAAACCAACCCTTTTCGGCCACCACACATCGAGCAAAACAAGGTATTTCCTCTGACGTCCAATTGGCATAGTTCTTAAATTTCTGTACAAGTTGTGTGCTTTCCATTTCCGGATTTTGGTCATTGTCTTGCAAGCATTGCCGCAAAATATCATTGTTTGTGTCATTTTCTAAATTGCACGAAAACTGAAATGTTTTTCATTTTTACTTTGTATTTTTACCTTTTATCAATAATATTTATTTACTCTATGGTTTTTTTTCAATATTTTGAGTTCACTTACTTGTTTTGAAAAGCAAAATAATATAACGATAAGTTCATAGAATTGCATGGTAAATATTCTATTTAATTAATACTTCTCCTTGGCAGTGCTCTGGTTAAACTGTGTACATTTCATGTCTGTGCAACATTTGCCACTTCTCACGCACACACCCTGCTTACAACTAAACAACTTATCGGTGTTATCAATTCTTAGTGGCACATTAATTTATGTAAAATATTTTATTAAATTCAAAAGGTTATCATATTTTAAACAACCAAAACAAACAAAAAGCAATTCATTGTAAGTCACTGACTGCAAGTAATATGAACCTCTTAAGCTGCTGACTTGAAATTCTCTTACACAGCGAATTGTTAAAACGAGTAGAAATACAAAAGCATAAGAAAAGTAATTCCAAATATAAAATTTTATGGATTTTTTTCAATAAACATACATAAATACATATACGGGTATAAGCTTCAAGGTAGCCCATTAAAAAATTATATGAAATGAATGAATATTTGAAATATCAAATATTTATGAGTTTGGAATTTCATACAATACGAGTTCGTCATAACAAAAGCTGATATTGACAAGCTGACACTTCCCGTATTGGAACACATGTGAATTCTAAACGAATTCCTACATACCCCTATCAATCAATATTTCCTGTATACTTGAATGGCATTTGACAGTAGTACTGTTAAAGAAGTGCTCGTGAACTCTACAGCGTCCATTAGATAAACTTCCCAATATCGTATTTTGCAGGGGTATTTCAGATGCTTGGTGCGGTTGCTGGAATCACAAGAATGGCAAAAATTTCAAAAATGGATTACCACACAGAAAAAAATTTCACTTTTTTAATTTTAATTAACACAGCTTCAATTAGAAAAATATAATTTTCCAATTAATAGTATAATCAATTCAATTAATTTAATTAATTTTTGCGCTCAATGCTTAAATAAAAAAAATAAATAGTTTTTTTTTTGCTACGAAATATTCAAAATGACGGGTTATGTTTCTTTAAATGCTTATTTGATTGCTTTCCTTCATATATGGAACACTCTTTATACAAATATATATCAATACCCAACGAGCATTCGAGTTAAATTCAAATAATTTGTTTTGCTATTAAAAATTTGTTTAACATTATCAAAACATCTAATTAAATTTTTAATTATTTTTCTTACAAGTTTAATTGAAAATTAATGCAATTTAACGAACAATAATAATAGAATTGATGCAATTAATTTCTTTGCAGGTGTCAGTATAATTAATTTTTTAATTGACAACAAAGCATTTTTAATTGCAATATTTTTTATTTTTCTCTGTGCAGATTCACAAATAATTCTGTTTTCTAAGCGTATACTTTCGGCCCTGTTCTAAAAACTGAATTCACATAATTTTTCCATTTGTGTAACTCATTTACACAATTGCTGTTCAAACACTTCCACTAGTGGTAAAATACCTTAAATAACAGAAACAAACATAAAACTAATATTTGAAATTCTAAACTATATTTGAATTAATATTTTGCAATTTACATATTTTTTTAAATGTAATTCTTATTTCATAATTTTGCTTTTTCCCGCAAAAATAAATATTGTGACATACCTTACGATATTCTCATAAAGTCTTTTTCAAAAACTTACAATTATTTTTATTATTATTAATTTATTATTTTTTTTTTATTTTTCATTTGATTATAAATGCATTATGTATAATAAAAATATAAAAATAGAAATATGTATGAATGTGTATAAAGTAAACTCATGGATGGTTAGGGTTTTTGTTTCGATATTCAACTGCTCAATTCTCAATTGGTTAGTTGAATTTTGAAGATAAGAATCCTAAGTTTATAGTGAAATAGTTCTATATGAATATACTCTCCTCCTCAATAATCAACTTTAATGAGTTAACTTTTTTTAATACTTTATGAGAATATCAAAAGAGCAATTTTGAAATAATTAAATTCGTTCTACATTGAAATTTCAAAAGAACTAGAAAAAACTAGAGAAAAATTTTTTAATAATTTATCACTCAATATTTACAAATTGAGTGATTTTCGAGACAGGAAAGTCATATTTGGGTGATTTCTTTTCTTGAACGATTACGTTTCCGAAACGGAACTTTATGGTGCTGTTGGATGAGTACTGCAGCTCAAAATTCTAGGGTTGAAAAAATCTAAACATCAAAAATTCTTTTTGATATACATCAGTGTTTATCCTGTTTTTTGTCTACACTGTAAAACACAATGTCACTACTGTTGGTTTGAATCCGAATTATAAAAAATTAAAAATAACACTTTATGGACCGAGTGCAGCCAAAACTTATTGCATCGATTCTTTTAACCAGTGTCAAGAAGATATACACTACATATGCAAATCACTGCAACAGAAATAGGATGTTTTGGGAATAGCCTAGAATTTTCCAACATCGCAAATAGATGCCCTTTCGAGGAGGACAGCCTTCTTCTACGTAAAAATGTTCGACTTTCGGGAACGAGTTACCTGATATCATTAGAGCACATTTTATTGAAGTAGCAGTAAAAAGACAACGCTGGCCCAGCGAGACAAAAGAGTTACCTACCATTCTGCCACCGATAAGTCTCCATGCCATCTCCCGTACATAATCGAATAGCTCCCAAATTTACTTTACAACGACGGCCTATACATGATAGCTCTATTCAATTTCCGGTTGGTTATACGTTGCTGATGTAGATAGTAAGCAGATTTGGTGAAGTTTCTTCTCTGCTGCTGTCCAAATCCAAGGCACTTGAATACTTCTTTTGACACACAAAACAAAAATGTGGTCCATCCACCGAACGCCAAACTTAATTTGCATAACCATCCATAACTACAGATGACGCAGTATTTTTTGCTTAAATTATATATATCTATAAATTATACAGCTCAATTCATGACCATTCACGAATGGCAGGCTTTTGTTTCAATTACGTTTATTGCAAAAATTTTAAATTCCGCAGAATCACGAAGAAAAAAATCATGTGATGCTGTTCTCAAGAGTACTAAATAATTATAACTATTCAAGCACCTTCAATTCACTTTTTCAGACCAAGTAGATATCTCAAACAATGGTTTGAGAAACTACGAAGTGGAATAGTAATATTAAATATTAAAAACCATTTCATTCCAAAGTTAATTTTATTCATTATTCATCCTTATTTAAGCATATATATATATATACATATACACAAACATAATCAAACCTTATTTTTAACATTATCTGCATTTCGCGACATTAGATGGCAAATAAATTCCTTGTACATCCAGGCACATGAGTTACGCGTGCGCCTTTTACCCATTGCCCGACAAACTGAAATATTTTTATTGTCAGCTGAAACCGCAAATTTTTCCTGCATGCCTCTTGCATTCCATTTACGTAAACGATGATTGAACAATTGCAATCTATCAACGAAGCAACGGGTATAGCAGGGTATGGGTTCCTTAACAGGATAACTGTTGTATTCAGCAAATTTCTCCCACTCGAAGGAATCAAATTTATGTAGACAATCTTTCATGGCCAACTTACCATCGAAATTTACGCCTTTCATGTTTTCAATCATGACAAAGGGATCACTTTCCAGCTGTTAATTAAGATATTGTTAATGAGAATAAGTGCTTGTACGTGGTGGAATTGAAACCTACATTGACAATACAGTGAAAACCATTGTAAGCGATTTCACACTTGTTGTTGCCCTCAATTAATTTCGTTTTACAAGCCTCATAAATGATGCTGCCAAATTTCTTAATGACATTTCCACCAACAAATCCCTTAGTTTCATCATAGAAATCAAACATTTTGCTCAAGTAGCAATTGGTAAAGCAGGGAATTTCTTCATAAGTAGCAGACCATTGCTTAAATCGCTGTATACGTTGGATATGCTCAAATGTGGGACCACCGAAACGATCTAGGCATTCAGCAATAGCAAGGCCCTCTTTAGCATCAACATCTGCGGATACCACAGACTACAAATACACTCAAACAAATTAAAAAACAATCACATTAATAACACGTTTATATCACATTGTCCCACCGTTAATGCAATTAGTATTAGATTGCAAATAAATAATTTAAACACAGTGATGTTGCTCCGTTTTTTCGAATTTATGAATGCTTTCATTTTGAAATATTATAATAAACTGACACAAATATGCTAAAATAAGTTCAAAACTTTTTTTTATTGCTTTTTAGCAACACATAACATTGGCATTCGACTGACCTACTACCTCTTTGAAAAGTACAAATTGTGCTGATAACAAACGTTTGAATTATGTTGATTTCAAACACAGGCAAACATCATTGACATTTAGTTTAATGCCTACATATTTATGGAGATAAGCTTGCTTGAGTGACAGTTATAAAAAAAAGATTTTGAAACATATTTTTTCTAAGATTTTAATTGATTTAATAGAAAATGATGAGTTACAGCTGACCCTCCTACAACACCGTACTTGCGTTCCAATACAGTCTCGTGTTGTGTGAAATCGCGTTATATGAAGCAAAAGAAATTCTATCAAATAACAAAAAATAAACGTCTTAATGTTGATTTGATATCGCTACCTTGAAAAGGCCCTTATGCATATTTTACTTCAAATCGATGTTTCTGCTTATTTCGAAATATAATACTCTTAATTCAGTTTTTATATGATAGACACGTTCCTTGAAAACCCACGCAAAACGAACCGCCTAAAAAAAGATACAGTATAAATATAAAATGGACGGATTCGTTCCACGTGCATATTCAATTTTAGATAAAATAAGATAAGTATGTAATTAAAAATCATGTGGCATCATGTACATATTTTATTTTGATCACACCAAAATGGACAAAATACGATGAAGATGTTTATGAGTGTGATTTATAATTTTTGTTTTTGATTTAGTTGTTTTATATAATATAATTATAAAATAGAAAAAAATAGTTCATTTAAAAAAATAACTAATGAATTTGCATCATAAAATTATTACACTAATAACACTAATTATTTTAAGCCTAAGGTCTTTTTATATATTTTATATTTATTTCAATATTTCGCTACTCCTTTGTGTAGCTTCTTCAGGAAAATTGGTCAAAAAACTAGAAAAATTATTATTACACTAACGGATTGTAGTTTATTCAAGAGGTATACATACCGTTCAGTCATTTTTAAATGAATAAGCGTTTAAAATTCTAAGCAATTTTATTGCCACTGATTCGGATATTCGTTTCAAGAACATTAATACGGATATTCGGTTGCTTTCAAAATTGTCCTTTGTTTATGATATACAAGTACTTTTTCGTGCAGTAAAATAAACGAAATAAAAGAGAAAAAATTATTTAAACGTTTAAATCAGTTCATCAGTTGCTTTTACGGATCTTGGTGTTTGTTTTTGGTACGGTAAAATAATTAGAAAATTTCAAATAGTTTAGAGGATATTTTATATAAATGTGTGAAAATTTTTATATCTTTAAAAAAATGTTTTTGATCCGTATAGCCCAAACAAGAAACACAAATTAATAATTGAAAAAAATATATATTATGTAACTATTGCTTCAATTATTTAATGTTTCAACATTAGTCAAAATTCATTACGAATATTTATCTACATATCGAGCCTTTGGTGCAATACCGCAGTAACTCAAAATTTGAATTTTTTGAGCTGGGTATGCAGAAATTATCTTTGGAGAAATATATTGAGGGTGGCGCTGGCACGATGGATGGTAGTCTGCACGTTGACTACGAATCCGAAAACAGTCCTGGGTTCAATCCCAGTTTCAGACTAAAATTTTAAAATAAAAATAAACATCTCGCATTTTTCTGATGTGCATCAGTTGTTTTGTGTGTCAGTTGTTGTCGGAAGGTTTCAGTGGCGAAGGCATAGTCACTGGTCACTGAACAATACCGGGTTCAGCTGATAGAAATCCACTATCGCATCAGAACAAAGAACGTGCGAAAGCAAAGCTGTAAAAATAATTAATTAAGCTTCACCTCCTGTCGTTTCTCCTACTATATCTTTCCTATAGTTCCAGCACAATGCTTCGCATGTGTAGGAGTCGTATCCAGAATGCTGGTCCCAGATAAAAAAAAAAAAAAAAAAAAAAAAATTATACATATGATTCTAATTGTGCTTTTTCCTTTATAAACTATATGTGAAATTTATTATTACATACCCTATGATATTCTCATACAGTATGAAAAACATCATAAAGCATTTTATTACAAAAGTAACTCAAAAATTGAGGAGGAAAGCATATCCATATAGTACTATTTCACTAACGCTTACTTAGCTCATCAGTGGATTTTTTCCCAACGTCTGAATATAAACCCAAGATCTATATGTTTAAAATTCAATTAATCAAACGAGAATTGTTGAATATTAAACATACAAACCAAAAAATCTATAAACAAAAACATAGCAATCCATGAGTTTACTTTTATAACATACTCACATTTCTATTTTTAGTTTTTTATTCTCATCTACACTAGGCTTGCCATCGGCCAGCATAACTAATGTACTTTGAATCAAATGAAAAAATTAAAAAATGAAACAAAACAAAACAAAAGAATATCAAAATTCTATACCGTGCACATGTAGTATTTTATATTAACTGAATTTATTTTGGGAATATTTATTTATACATATGATTCTAATTGTGCTTTTTCCCTTATAAACTATATGTGAAATTTATTATTACATACCCTATGATATTCTCATACAGTATGAAAAACATCATAAAGAATTTTATTATAAAAGTAACTCAAAAATTGAGGAGGAAAGCATATCCATATAGTACTATTTCGCTAACGCTTACTTAGCTCATCAGTGGATTTTTTCCCAACGTCTGAATATATGATGTTTTTCATACTGTATGAGAATATCATAGGGTATGTAATAATAAATTTCACATATAGTTTATAAGGGAAAAAGCACAATTAGAATCATATGTATAAATAAATATTCCCAAAATAAATTCAGTTAATAAAAAAAAAAAATTATATATTTAAACGATGTTTTTATTGCCTCCAGCTATTTCCAACAATATTTATTTGCAATAATGAAATATTTCCTTTATGACAAGAAATTTACAAACAGAAAACATTACAAAACAGGCCTCTTTATTTAAAAACTTGTGAAAAAATAACTTTAGTAAACGAAAATACTATCAAAAAGATGGCTCAAAACTTCAAATGCATTTTTCTCAGTCCACGATTTAAGAATTACGACGGTATTGCACTAAAGGCTCGATATGTTTGTTATATCGTTTAGCTGGTCTATGTGCAGCATTTCATTTGGTGCTAATATC
Source organism: Dexiosoma caninum (assembly GCA_963924685.1). Lineage (NCBI taxonomy): Eukaryota > Metazoa > Arthropoda > Insecta > Diptera > Tachinidae > Dexiosoma > Dexiosoma caninum. The sequence goes on from OZ004725.1 coordinate 94,436,193, forward strand.
AAAATCTTCAGTAGACCTTTAACCAAATTCTAGCAAAAAGCTAAGAAATTTCACATGTTTATAAAAGAACTCCCAAAAAATATTTGAGAATACCGAAATATACAAACAAAACAAACCAAAAGCTTCTTTAAAAATGTTCCTTCTACAACAAACATTTTATTATTTGATATTGAAATATATTTGAATTTAAACCATACAACAAACATATGTAGATAAAAATATATATTCATACACTTCAATTTGATTTACTTATTCCACAGTTGAAAAAAAATCAGCTGTTTTTACGGTATTTGTGATTAATTATTTGTAGTAAAAGTGGCAGAAACAAAGAAAAAATCGTAAATGTTTGCGGAAATCGTTGTTTTTATTTCTAAATTAAAATAAACAAAATAAAGGAAAAGACAAATTTTGGTTTTATGGTTTTAAGTCACATGGTTTTTTACCTTTAAAAATTTAATTAGACTTTCATTAAATTTTGAAGAAAAATAACTAGACAGATTTTTATTTGAAGTTTCAATTATTTTAAATTTGCAATTTAAGTTCATGTACATGAACAGAATATTGTGATTGATGTATAAATGAATGCGTAGACAAAAATGTTTTCACTGCCGTTTACTAAAATCCACATATATTTATATGCGTACATATTTTTAATACTGCACTCACACCCACATTTTACATCAACTTATTTGAAATAAATATTGGAAATCTCCAGTTTTTATTGTGTTGAGTTTTTCGCACAACCCGATTTGAATTGCTCACAAGTTTGGGTGTATTTCATATAAAATTCTCCAAATCCCGTATAAACATCCGTTTTTCTAAAAAGAAATATTTAATTTTTAGACGACATTAAATAGATTCAAATCCTGTAAAAACATAATGAACTGTTTTTTGCAATCGCCTGAAATGAAAATCGACTACAAAATTTAAAGTTTTATGAAATTTTCTCCTTCTCCTGTGCAATAAGAAATTAGTAATGACTGCCAGATATGACGGTTTATACCAATTTTGACGCATTACACAATTATATATATATATTATATAAACATACACTGTATTTCCCTATACAAGTTGGCCCAAAGGAGCAAAGGTGTTTGAATTCTATATTATTTTATGATAATTTTTTGTTTGCAGTATTTTATAAAGACTTGACGAATTTAAAATCGAACAGTACACAATTGAAGGAGCTGCCAAAATCGTCGAACTTTATTTCATGATTTTATTCATAATTATGGTATGGAAAATCCAAGTGTAGTTCTACAGCTAAAATTGCACCCACTTAAGTGAACACAGTGTCGTCGTTTCCATCACTCGTGTTAGAGATCGGACAATGTTGGAAAATTGTTTAAGGCCAACCGTGGAAAACCATCCGCCAGTATGGTTCCAACAGGATGGAGCCACAGCGCACACTACGAGGGACACAATGGCTCTTTGAACTCAAACGACTTCGGTCATTTTGTGCCGCCCTGCATTGTGCCGTACTAAAGGATGGTTGCAGCAGATATCAGTTCGAGTTAATGAATCGTGTCGTGCGAGTGTTACCTGTGTTTGGTAAATGCACAGTGGGGCTCTAATTAAAAAGTGCCCGATGGAAGAAATATTAATTAGAGACACTGTCATAATGCAAATTACCAAATATAAAAAATTTTAACAAATATTCTATAATCGGCAAATAAAGGCATTTGCACATCCCTTCATTTTAAAATCACCTAAAATGTTACAACAATTAAAACTAATTGAAATGAACAAGCATTTTTTTCTGATAGTTTTATTAATCACAATTTTTGTTTTGTTTTGAACATTAATTTAGAAAATGACAAAACGTTTATAAACTTAATTTGTGTTACTACCAAAAATTTTCCGTACAGCTGGGCGATTGATTTTAATCCAACAAGAGAAGACACGATCAGCAAATGTACAGACATCTGATTCAGCTTCATTGTGATCGATACATTTTTCCAAACCATGCTGCACATTTGCCAAATAGTTGGGATACTCATGGCTGAATTGATAAGTAATACTCTTCTCGTCAAATCCTTTCTTTGCGCTGAATAGTTCCATTTTTTCTAACCAACATTTAACGTAACACTTGGTACGTCTATGGTCTGGAAATTCGTAATTGAGAAATTTTTCGTAAATGTCATCGGGCACATAGTTATCCTCACGACAGTCCTCATGAGCTTTTAGGGCATCTTCTCTGTCACGTAATTCAAATTTGGCCGCTACCTATAAATAATTTAATTACTTCTTTTTCGACAGCGCGAGTAGTAAAATAAAATTATAATACTATATTTTTATAAATACTTTAACGTACCAATGACAACGATATTAAAATAAAAGTTACTTGCAATTTCATTTCGATCAAGTCGTTGTAGTTTTCTTGGAAGTTTATTTAACACTGTTTTCTTAAGATGCTGAAATATAAGAGACACATGGATCTTTGTCTTTATTGAAGTCATTAAACTGGTTTCTTTTCGTGGTCCCCATGCAAATAGTCACAAGCAAAAGTTAATACACGTACGAATGTTTTTAACTGGTTAAATATATGAAAAAAAAAACTTGCATAATATTTTATTTCATATCAGCTTAAAGAAACATCAAGATTTCTGGTCTGTTTGTATTATATTTTTGCAATAAAACCGATAAATTAGACGAGGGTCGTACTCGTGTAAGATGTTTGTGTTTTAATTAAAAGAATATTTTATTTAATTAAAGAACAAGCATTTTTCCACTTTCAAGATGTATACGAAGGTTTTTTAGCTTGACCAAACAAGACAATAAAAAGGTGTTAAAAACTTCGATTAAGAAATTGTTACTTAATACATACTTGCATATCGTTACCTTAATTTAGAAACGACCGAAGTCATATTGTTCCTTAAATAAATTTTTTTATATTTCGAAATATAATATTCTAATAAAGCTTTCATTGAAAAATTGCTACTGACCACTGATTAAGGAATTTAATAAAAACTGCCTTAGAAAAAAATAATCGGTACTACAAAACTTAAATTTTATAAACTTTTTCTTTATCCTGTAAAGTAAGAGAAAAGTTAGTTACGGCCTTTATATATTAAGGCAACGATATATATTTAGTTGTATGCAGGTATGTGGTGTATGTATGTATGTGTGTGTGGTGTATATGTCATTGATTACGACTGAAGGTAGGAGATAATTCTGTAGGCGCATATAATTGCCGGATTCACAAAGTGTTTTTTTAACTCATATGTTTTAAAATAAAAGTATACAAAATATGACAGCTGTTGGATACCACTCAGTTTTTGATGAGCTAATGCAAACTTACCTCAATAAAAAATTAATCAAGGAATTAAAATATGTTTCTATGTACAGCATTTTATATATTTATCTGGGGATATTTTGTCATTATTATGTCTTGCATACTTTGTGAAATCTTGTTTACTGATTGCATTTACATTCATGGATTTGAAAATAATAAAAATTTAAGTACAGAATTTTTTTTTGTTGTTTTCTTTGGCCAAACAATTCCCAAAAAAACAATAACTCTTTATAACACGAAACATTAAATTCGTTTTTAAGCATTCAGGGGATGACACATGAGATGCATTATGCTGGAACTAGAGCAAAGAGAGATGACACGGTGATGAAGGGAAAGACTGAGGAAAACTATACTATCTTACAACTCAGCTTTTGCACGTTTTTTTATAGTAGAGTATTGCCTCTGATGTCAAGGAGACATATTCAATTTGGAAGCTGTGTTTTAGTAACCATTTTGATTAACCATTTTACCTCGCCTAGTAACTCCAACTTCGCCACTGAAACCTTCTGACAGCAACTGAAACAAAGACACACTAATAATGCACATAAAAAAATGCGAACAAGAACTACTTCTTTCATAGCCCCCTCAAAGTCAAAGAATCTAGGAGGTCAATTCTACTTCCGAAAGTAGAAGAACTTTATAGAGGGTGCTGATAGCTCCGCGTTCAATTCTCAGCCCGATCAAGACAAAAAAAGATTTTTCTGAATTGTTTTCCGTGCAATAGAACTCTCTTTAGATGCAGTATAATATAAAAAAATGCTTAAAAATAATGCATCAAAATTAACGTCAGTAAAATTTATGAACACTGACAATTGAAATCGAAAGTTTTTTTTTCAAAACAAATATAAAACCAATCGCTCTTAAAACTTCAACCATACCATGTTAAAATAGTTGATCACCTGCTTGCAAAATATATGAAGTTATTCGTCTCTTATTTGAATGCTTCCAGTTTAACGTGCATGCTAAAATTAAATTTTTACCAATTGGACCTTGAGCCAATCATTTTAATTTAATTTTATATGCAATCGCGAATTATAAAACTTACCATATGTGAATAGAAACGTTGATAACAATAAATTATAGTAAATTATTGTACATTATAAGTAAGCATCCACTTAGGAAGCGTATGGCTAGAAAAATTTGCTATTAGCAAATAGTGTGAATGTAGATGAATTAAATTGATAAAGATTTAAAAATCAAATTATATTTTTTCATTTAATTATTGAATAATAATAAAAAATATAAATAAAACATTATTATTAGATATTTTAAAGAAATTTCTGCACTACAAAATTGTCACAAAAAAAGAGAAAAAAATTTCTAAGCCATAAAATACAGCAAAAGCAAAATAAATACTTTGGGAAACGTTATTAAAGGGCGTTTCACACTATGAGACTTTGCACGAACACGTGTGATAGTGTAAATGCAATGTCTTATGCAAAAGAAAAATAATATGCTAATATATATAACAGACCTTAATAGCTCCTCGTTTTTAAAAATTTTTTTAAAGGGCGTTTCAGAATATAATACAAGTTTTACGACTTTCACGAAAAATTGGGGTTTGGTGCGATTGCCAAAAAATCTATAGTAGTATTACATTTTGCTTTCACACTATAGTGTAAGAGAGAGAGAGAGAGGGAGAGAAGCTGACAGGTGGGGAAGGTTCGCTTTCATACAACTCGGCTTTTGCACGTTTTTTATATTGATAGCAGTGTTGCAGCGCCTCTGACGTCCAGTAGAAGTATTTAATTTTGAAGCTTTGTTTTTCAGTAACCATTTTTAGTAATTATTTTACTTCGCTGGTACCACATAATACCGACGAAAGAAGGCGCTCCGACGTGCCTGTGGATTGGTTACAGCTGACCACTGACTATGGCTTCGCCACTGAAACCGTCCGACAACAACTGCCACAAAGACATATTAATGCACATCAGAAAAAATGCGAAATATCTTTCGGACTTAATCTCTGAAACTTCGGTCGAACTCAGGACTTTTTTGGTTTTGAAGTCAACGTGCTGACTACTTCAGCCATCGCCTCCCTCATGGCGACTTATTCCCTACACAATTAAGCATTTTCATAAATATATACACATACATGCATACATACACATTTATTAGCTTATAACTGTTTATTTAGACCGCCAGAAAAACTCCGTTTTTTGAAGTATTTATCATGCGCTTCAATTTAACTTTGTAATTAAGTGATGCATGTTTGGAATATTTTGAGAGTAAAATTTTTAACAAGTGTTTTGATTTCTTATAAAAAATACGCATAAAATTTTACTTAATGAAAATAAACACAAGCAAATTAATTTCCATGGAAAATTTTTTTAAACATCGGCAAAAACGAAATACGTGCAGGCTAAATGATTTCTTATATAGAAATTTCCATGGTGTCTGGCTGGACCTTATAAATCTCCTAACAATGTTCGGCAAACAACACAGATGAATTCAAGATATTCATGCCGAGTAGAGCAACATCAAAGAAAAAGCATACAAGAGAAAGAAGAAACAAAATCAACGGGATGATGCATTAAAAATTCTCTTAGCAAATGCCGTTTATTTGAAGCAAAAATTATTCAAGTGGAAAATGAAAGTAAATTTTGTTAAAAATTAGTTAACATGCAATGCTTTCGATGAAATAATAAATAATAAAAACAAGAGCAATTTTCATTAACGAAAAAAAAAGAAACGAAAACACAAGATTAAAATCGCATTAAAAATTTTTAATAAAGTTTGTGTACACAAAAAAGTTAACACTCGTTGCTTGAACAGTTAAGACTTATGTACATTATGAAGAAAATATGTTGAAAATTATTCATAAAAAAAAAGCCAATAAACTTTTGGAACTCGTAACATTATGAAAATAAAGATAATTTAAATATTAACGACTTATGATTATGTTGCTATATTTTCACAAAAAATTAATCATAAAAAAGTTAATTTGAATATTCACTGTACCAGTATATAATTGAAATTTGTTCGGTAGATAAGAGAAATCATATTCACCAGAAAAATAATACACATAATCGTCCATATGCATATGTACATAATTGCTTTCTTAAAATAACAATAGCATGCGTTTCTTTATTTAAAAAGCCGAGAATTGTAAATTGGCAACATAGCTTTCCAAAACACATATGCTGAGAACGCAATTGGGGCGAACGAAATAAAAGTTCGTTGCGTAAATTCGGAGTATGGCGCACAACTGCGACATATAAAAAAGTTACTTGAAAAAACTAAAACATTAACAAAAAACAATTAAAAAGAAATTTTACGTTTAATAATTATGTATATATAACTTAGATTATGTATATTAAAAGTTAAACAATTATTAAAATTTGAATATGGAAAGATAATTAAAAAGTTGTAAAAATCTAAATTTCGTTCTCACCTGTACCTAAAAAGCAGAATCTTTGACCCTCAGGTATATATGAAATAAGAATCTTACTAGAAACATAAAAATAAAAATAAAAATAAAAATAAAAACAATAAAGCTGGCAACCTTTGTTAATAGTATGTGGACCGTAAGAATTATTCTCGTATGCATTTTCCTCAGCTCTGACGGATTAAGTAAACGATATTAATGACTGTACAACTACCTCCGTGTGGACAAAAATAATACTGATGACGTGTGTAATGGCAGAGAAAATACGTATTGTACTCAACAGGTGTTGGAGATTAATTGTTCCTTTACCCTTATTCTAATCAAAAAGCATTTTTGTGATAAATTAACTGTGAACTTGAACACGATGCAAATTTTCATTCATTTATAAAAAAGAACTTTTTTTACTACCATATTTGAGAACTAAAATGAAAAACAGTAACTCTGTACTAATTTGTTCGTAGTTCATCGTCATATGAATTAGAAATAAATATATCGACGAATTTCGTCCTACACTTATTAATTTGGAAAACGTTTATTGCCAATTCGTTTTAATGTTACAAATAATTACCATTGTTGAATTCACAAGCTCATATCAACGTTCTATGTATTGTGTAGTCATTTTATTGTACAGGCTGCGTCAACCATAATGCACGATGTTAATTGTGAGTCACACATTGGCGTCAAGTGTTTTGCCCAACTTAATTTGACATTTCTTGGCTCAGTGTTTAACAAATTGAACCATGAAGTGGTACACAATTAAACAACGCGTTCAAATTTTTAAAGCTTTTTACGAAAATGGGCGTTCAAATCAAAATGCTTTTCGTAAGCATCTTGATTTTTTTTTGTCAGCATAATCGACAAAATGTATCCACAATCGGGGGAATTGTGAAAATGCAAAAACACCTGTGTATGTTCGCCCAGTTCGTTCTGCGAAGAACGTACCCATTGTTCGGGATAGTGTTCCTGAAGAGCCGTCAACCTCGACTTCTCGTCGTGCCGTGTATGGTATTCGCTATCGCGAGATGATAATGGATTTCTTTTGACCAGAAATTGGGTATATGGACCTGGCCGATATGTGCTTCCAACTGGATGGTGCCACTTGCCACATAGCCAACGAAACAATGGCTGCTTTGCGCGAGAAATTCTATGGGCGTGTTATCTCACTTCGTGGCGATTAAGGTCTTCATGAGCATATGATTTGACTCCGTTGGACTTCTTTCTTTGGGGATATTTAAAAGAAAAAGTGTACTTCAATCTGCCAAAAACAATGCAAGACCTAAAGGATGAGATAATTCGGCCCCTTAACGACATTGAAGCCCAATTATGTGTGAGAGTCTTAGAATATTGCGAAAAATAATAAATTGTATTTAATAATTGTGTCTTATTTTTTTAGTTCACCTTTTAACGGGCACAATAAGTTAATATAAACAATATTTAGTTATGCCGCTAGTCAGATAATTACAATTAACACAAAATTTCAGTTTACTTGGGTTTAAATAGCGAAATTAATTTTAATCGAGCAGAAAAAAAAGGAAAACGATGTAATTTTTTTATTCTTTACTTTTTTAAATGTTTTACAGTATCAGTTGCATCATTAAATTTCTCACGTAAAAAATATTGCTAATTACTTTATAATTCGTTATCAAAAAAGGGCATAAATGTTTTTTTTTTTTCAATTAAAGATGGCAAACAACAAATTTAATTCTGTTATGGTTTTAAAATCACAGCTGATCTCTTAATTTCCGTATTTTTTTTTCGTATTTGCATTCAATTCACGTTATCGACGAAATAACAGGATTATTTAAATGTCTTTAAATTGTAAAAAAAAACAATCACAACTACCAAAAAAATAGACCATACTGAAAATCCTGAAAACACACACATTTCATACTTACACACATGCATACATATGTATACATAAGAAATAAGTCTGTATGGGATAGTAAATGCAGACGTGCATGCATGTAAAAAATCGTTTACCATGTGATAGGGCTTTTATACTCACGTGCATGGAATTGGTAAACAAATTAAATAAATTATTCAATTGAATTTATTTATTACCAACCACTCAGTCGCATCAGACTTTTGCATTTGTGTAATTATCGTGCAAATACAGCCGTTACTCATACGTACCGTATGCTTGTTTGCGTTCATCATGTTCGTACATGCATGTACATATGTGTTTATATATTTATATATATATGTGTGTGTGTGTGTGTGCGCGTACATATGTGTATGTGTAAGGTTTTCCACCAAGTTCTGCATAACAACAAAATGTATTAGCAAAAGTTTATGCTGAGCAACCCAATAAATATTTTCTCGTACATGATTTTCTTCAGTGAAGAATACAAGATATTTAATTTCTTATTGCGGGAAATGTATGTAGAGCGAGCTGTTGAAGGTTCCAAATAAGATGACGTTAATATCTGATCATGCTTAAAAGTTTTAGTTATTTAAAGATCCATTAAAACCAATTAAAAATATTAACAGATACATAGCTGAATGTGTTATATGTATGTATGGCATTGAGAAGAAAATATATTTAAAGCTTTATTCACTTGTATTTGCCATATACGAGTAGAATGTAAATTTTCAGTATGGCAAATTTGTACATACAGTCTGAACACCTTTCAACAATGGGAAGTGTTATTTCTCTACGATCTTTTTTATTTAGAGTATGTTCTATTTTCAAGTGAAAAAGCATCCGACATCAGCTGTTTTGCAAGTGAATTATCTTTGTGATTCGGCCAATTAAAATCTATTTATTAAAGCATATATATTTATTTAAATTAAAAATTAATAGAAACACAAATCATTATATAATTTTCTATTAGAATATTGTTACGAATTATTACGTGTGAACATAAAAATGAAAAAACTTCTGTAAAACGCAGTTTTTGGCGTAAACAAAAAATTACGTTCTGCGACAAGTACAAATAATGTGAATACAGCTATACATTTAACCAAGAGTAAGCAATTTCAGCAACTAATATGTTTAGCTATTGCTAAATGCATACATACTTACAACCTGTTGTTTATAGCCCATTTATATTGCCATGAAATCTACTACTTATGAGATTTTGAGCAAAATCTAATTGTTTTTACTAGATTTCCCATATAAAACAAAATCTACTCATAATCTAATTGTACTTAGTGATGCATAATTACAGGTGAAACAGCATGATCGGGCATGCGTCGGTGTGTAAGCATACAGCCTTCGGTATTTCGAGCATTGAAGTCGACCTTGTTCGCTTGAACCCATTGCGATATTTTCGTGAATCACTCATATTTTGGTTCAGCGCCGCGATCATAGTCGATGTCGGTGTACGACCAAATGAATATAAGTGACAGATGCCGCTGTCATCTGCAAATGAGTGGATAGAGTTGGAAGTTTGACATAGAATGTCATTAAGAAATAGGGTAGCAGAAAGAATGGAGCCTTTTGGTATCCCTGAATTTATCGTGAACTCGTTAGATGATATCCCTTAGAAAGCTCAATATAAATCGAGAGAAAATATCACCGACACTAAAAGCAGTAAGCTTGGACAAAAGTGATCCATGCCACATTTTGTCAAATGCTTTTCCAAATTATACTAAAATACAAATAAATACAACCAGGTATGTATGTATCTGGTTCTACCATGCCATTCCATAAAGTACTAAGTACAACAAGTGTACAAGAGAAAAAACAACCGGACACTTTATTGTTGTTTCGAGTGGTCGAATGTCAAGGCGAGGGTGGCGCAATTTTTCTGATGTGCATTAGTGTGTCTTTGTTTGACAGTTGTTGTCGAAAAGTTTCAGTGGCGAAGGCATAGTCACTGGTCACTGGTCACTGAACAATACCGGCTTCAGCTGTTGGCAATCCACAATCACATCAGAACGCACTCCTTCGTCGGTATTGTGAAGCACCGGCGAAGTAAAATAATAATAAAAAAATGCCTCCTAAATCATGGCTAAAATCAGCACAACTATAAACAAAAGAACGTGCAAAACCAGAGTTGTAAAATAATTAATTAAGCTTCACCTCCTGTCGTTTCTCTAACTATCAATTTCCTCTAGTTCCAGCAAAATACATATCATGTATTAGGGTCCTCTCCTGAGTGCTGGTCCAAGATAATAAAAACAGGTGATACATGTGGTTTGTTAGAACCAAATGTCAAATACTCTATTGACAAAAATGAAATCTAGCTAAATGTCATAAAAGTGTGGTGTAACATTCTAGATTTCAAGTCAAATCTGCCAATGTATATGGGCTGTTATACTAAATCTGGCTATTGCTGCGACTAGTTAAATTTTGTAGATCACTTATCCATCTAAACGTAAAACATATTTCCAACTATGTAAATATAAACTGACTATCATATGACATAACACCAGTGACGCAGCAACTCTGCATTGCAAATTGGCAAAAAACCGAAAGTGCATAGTTGTACAAGAATTAATCTCTATAGCCTTCTATCAGTACACCGCTTGTAGTACGCTCCAAACTAACCCTTTCCAAATACTTCGGCGGCAATGCATTGCATAAGTCGAAGATATCTCTTGAGCTATGGTCTAAGAAAAAGAAATATATACGTAGACTTTTTAATCCTGTAATTCAGGATATTATATCACTTTGTCATTGTGGTACTTCAAATGAAAATATATTCTACACGTGTAAAAATTTTGGTGATTAAGAATTGAAATATGCTTAACAATTTCCTCCTTTAATTCCACATAGCAATATATATATATATTTCATACGAATTATTAATTTTCAGCAATTTTTCTACTTAAGTTACAATATCCTGCGTTCGTTCAAGTTATCCTTCCGGTGATATTGTATCAAAATATAACAGGAAAAATTTCTCTTTTGCATGCCGGGTAATGGGAATGTGTAAATAGGTGCACACACATACATATTTATATGGCTAATACATTTCATTGATTGCAACTGAATGCCACAAAATAGTTGTAAAAGTTTGTGTGAGTGTTAATGTTCAGCCATAAAAATCGCGTTCAAAAAAATGATTTTTTCCAAAAATACAAAATAAATAAATAAACGAAATAAATTATTGAATTTCATTCCCAGCCATTCAAAAGTTACTATAAGCAATAATAGTTTAAAAGCAGTGTATTTCAAATATATATAATTGGTTAGGATTTTATAGTACAGGGTGGGCCAACTTCAACTGACTGATTTGAAATGTTTATAACTTTTCGATTTTACAGTTTTTTTAAAATCAATTTTTTTTACAGGTAATAAAAAATTTTATAAAATTTTATGTCATCAAACTCAACGCAAGAAGGTGTAAAAATTGAGAAAATCTCAACTCCTAATGAGCGATTAAGGCGTTTTTTGACTTAAGCGGGCGGGGAATCGAACACGGTCCTTTCTGGTTGCAGAGCCAATGCAAATGTATAACCATTAATTTTAACAATAGAAAACGAAGGTTTCGATTCAATTCTTTCTACAATTTTCCAACTGCATATTTTGAATTGACGTAGTGCGATTTCTTTCTTTTCACTATCTAATACATTATTCAAAACTGAAAAAAATGGAATTGTGTTGCTTTCTAGTTTGTTAAATCCATAAAATCTAAGGTTTTTCTCTGGAATTCGAGCGGTGTATTATTGGATATCATTACTACGTTTCGTCAAAGTTTTTTCTACATTTTCTCGTGAAATGTATGAATTTTTAAATAATCACTTCTAAATTATCTGTTTTCAAATTCCTAAATAAAGCATGTGCATTTCATCAAGTACAACTTGGTTTTTGGGACAAGCCTGCAGTTTTTCGGTTTGATGTATGGGAAAACTGTTTTGCAAAGAATTAAATTTTTAGTTTCTGCAATTCTTAGCAGGGATTATAAAAATTTATTGGGCGACCGTTAAACGACGTTACCATTTAAGTGTCAGCAAAGCACTGAAAGTTTGTGTTGTGTTACGTCTTTTCAATGCTTCAACCGCCATACATAATGCTTTGGCAACCGTGTCCCGTATGTATTTTTCTCCCTGGTATATACATACATACATATGTATGCACCATGTAATAACAATATACAGTCGAAACTGGGTATAACGAATGATATAATATCAGGCCTATTCGTTATAGTGAAATATTCCTTATATATCGAAGTTTTATTGTATGCATACGTTTTAGATTAAGTTAATTTCTAATAGAAACACATTATTTAAAATCATTTTCTGAATTTAGTGTTAATAAAACTGATATTTCCAATTTAATAACGAAAGAGGTGTGAAAAGAGTATTTATAGAAGTTTGTGTCCGAGCGATTTGAACAGCTTCTTCTTGTACTCGTATTTCTGTTAGTACTAATGAGAGCGAAAAAGAAATATTATTATGTTAAGTCGATTGGATATACTTTTAATTACCTCTGCATGTATAATTTTGGTTTCATTATTGAGCAATGGCGATGGCTGAAGTAGTCTGCACGTTGACTACAAAACCAAAACAGACCAGTTTCAGACTAAAATTATATAAAAAAAACATCTCGCATTTTTCTGATTTGCGTTTTTGTGTGTCAGTTGTTGTCGGAAGGTTTCAGTGGCGAAGGCATAGTCACTTCAGCTCCTGTCGTTTCTCTAACTATCCCTTTCCTATAGTTCCAGCGCAATGCATCGCATGTGTAGAGGTCATCATCTGAGTGCTGGTCCCAGATAAAAAAAAATATGGTCCAACTTCTACGTGCCTTTTTCGTCTGCTTTAAAAATTGAGTCTTGTGTTAAGCATTCCTCTAATAAAATTCTTGGCACTTTTCTTTTGAATGTCTCCACTGAATCATTTTTTGATGTTAACTTTTCACGAAATTCTTTTAGAAGTCGTATTTCATATCGTTTCTTAAATCTGCCTAACCATCCATCACTTCCATTAAATCCGCCTGCATAAAGCTTGCCGTGTAGTTCTATAGCTTTTGCCTTCAGTGCTACTTTATTTAAAAGAATAAACATTTTTCGGTGGTACATATGTACAACTTTTCCTTTTCCATGATATCGTCGGTTTTCCGAGCAGTTGTTAGTGTTTGTAAAATTTGAAACAATTTCTTTTTTAATGTACATATGAAAGACTTTGATATTCCATATTTATTAGAAATTGCTGACAAGGTATCCTTCTTTTTTTATTGCTCATATTTCTTGGCACGTCTAAACTTAACTAAAACACAATTAGAAGGAACCTTCAATTCATATGTATGATCACATGCATAATAACAAATGAGCGTCTGCGTATATAGAAAATGGAAGAAATAAGTATTTGTGATTTTGTTTTAAAAACATTCTTTTTCGCGTTAACATTTTCAACTATTTTCTATATCGAGCGTCAAGAAGCAATAAAGTTCGTTATAAATATAAGCTTTTCAATGTTAGAAAATTACCCATTCGCAATAACGCGAACTCGTTAAATTGAGTATTTGTTATACTAGTCGATGACTGTACTTATGATTGGAAATTTTTCAATATTTTGTGTCTTGTCACAATAAATTCGAATGACAATTTATTTTAATTTTTAACCAAAATTTTATATTTAATAAGTTCTCATTCGTATGCACGCATGTATAGTGTGACAGTATATAAAAACAAATATTTCTGTTACATGATATACATACATATGCTTCATCCTTTAGATATTTAATTTTATTTCTTTCTTATTACATAAATATTTATGACTAATCTCTTTGCAAAATATTTTTACAGCTAATTTAAAGCAGATTTGTGTGTATAATCTTGCATATGAATTTACATAAATAAGAAAAATTAAATCTTTCTTGTTTTGCTCCATAATTAAAAGCATACAACACAAAATATTTTTTTTTTTTGTAAACTGTTCTTATACATTCACTTATATAATACTTTTGTTGTACTGAAATAAATAAAAAAGAAAATAAATGATACTTGCACAATAAGTGCACGAATATAGAGATAATCCTCAAACAAAAGACTAACATACACATATGGAAACTAAGTAATTATTTTAAATTTTTCATAATAGAATTTTATTCTCTGCAAAAAATTCATGTAAGTAATCAGAAAGAAAGACTGCACCAGCAGATAAGCTGTAAGCGAGAGTGAAATAAATTCAGCTTCCAAAATGCATGATTTTTGTACATTTCTCTGAAGCTCCTGTTTTTACTTTGAAAAGAGTTTCGAAAATGTGATGAAATCATAAAGAGAGATCCGTAAATGGAATAATTGTTCTTCAGTTCTTGAAATAATACACCAAATATTGGAGACTGGGTTTTCGGAGTTATTTCATGTCCCCTTAAAAAACTTTTATTTAATATACAATTTTTGGATAGCAATTATTTAAATAAGTCGGCGGCATTAAATAACTCCCCAAAATCAAAATGAAATAAGTCCCCAAATTATAAAGCCCACAAAAATGTTAATTTTGAAGGAGTCATTTCACTTTTTGGGCCATTATTTCATATTAAGATTTGGAGACTTATTTCATATGACACAAGTCTACTAAATACCTTCACATTGCCGGCCTTTAGACGGTTTCAAGAATTTTCTCCACCATGATATTTACCGAAACGGCGCTGTCTACTAGATATATTCTGCGTTCCCGGCCTTTGGGAAGATTTAAGCCTTTTCTCCACAATTTCTTTCATTTCAGAATTTAAGATATTTCTATAGATATAAAAATCTCCTGTAGCGATGTTTGTCCAGTCTAATTTCCGGAATTACTCGGTTGATTTTAATGAAATTTAACATATATAACTTTGGCCATCTTAAAATAAAGGCTATATTAATTTGAAAATTTCACATTAGGAGATACCACGCCCATAGAAAATAAATATTTAATGAATTTGAAGAATTTGAATTTGAGAATTCTTTGAATTTGTTTCAGATTGCTTAAAAGCCGTTGTAAATCTACGCTTAAAAAAAGGCGGAATCGGGTAAGTGGGCATGGTACCTCGCATACAAATTTAATATTGCTTTTTGTATATCTTGAGAATGGTTGAAGCTAAAGTTTCACATTTTGGTCTGAATGACTTGATAGTTAATTTTTTCCGGTATACAGGAGAGTAAATAATGGAAAAACTATGAAAACTGGCTGGTGTGCACTACTCATAGTTCCAGAGAGCTGAAATTGGGTATACGGATAAGCAGTCGGATGGTAGGGAGGGGAGGTAAAACGTAGATAAGATGGACATATAGACTCTATATCTTTTTTTAAAGATAAGACCACGACGTTGTGTTAGTGTTAGGGGACAACTTCCGCATCTGTGAAAGTAACTATCCGATTTTAATGAAGGACTCATAAGGCATATATTTTATTTAATCAGAATTATTAGAAGAGCTACAGCAACGTGTCAGCTAGTTTCATATAAAATGACACCCCAATTATTTCATTTCGATTTTGGGAAGTTATTTCATGCCCCCAAGTCTTATGGTGATTTCGATTCTCCAAAAGTGTATTACACTTGTTAATTTATTTATGAAGAGTATTTGCATTTCTTCTATTACAGCAAAAAAACATCGAGTGATTAGTTATGCCCCGGGTGATTACTTTTGGCCCACCGTGTATATTCAAAAAAAACAGACTTATGCAAATCAGAGGGATATTTGATGACTGGAATGTGGCGAACTTACTATAGTCAATTGACAAACTACTTAGCCCATTATCAAGTGTTTTAAATTAAGAATCTTTCGACCGACTTGGCGAGAAATGATAAATCAAATCATTTCAAAGCTCTTAAGTACATTTCAGTACCATTGAATAAATAGTTGAATGAATGTTTTTGCTATGATGACTAAATATAAATTTATTTTAAAAATTTACATTCAATAGAATTCCAAATGTGTATATTTTTTTCATTGATTGAAGTGTGATTTATTCAAAATAATAGCACTTTTGTGCGTATGTGAACGTGCAACATTAGGCTAATTCTATTAATGGCGACACCAAATTCTGCGCTGCATGTGAGAAAAAAAAATTAAATTGAATATCTGACTATGGAGAATATTTTATGTCGTATTTAAGTTATTTTTTTATGCGTGCTTATATGCGTTATAAAATTTGCATGTATTAAAAGCACAGGAACTCATGTATTTAGAAGAATATATATTTAGAATTGTACAGTGGGCTTAATTTATTATTTATTATATACAAGAAATTCGCATTTATATTTATTTTAGGCTCTCGTACCAGCGCTCAGGGAAGTTCCCTAGGAAACTAATTGAAAGGGTTTATAGAGGAGACAGCCAGGGCAGTGATTCAGCATATTCCTTTCCAAAATAGGTAACATTGTAGTCAGCATTATTTGAAAAATTAAATTTAAAACTTTGAATGAATTATTCATGTTTTATTGCTGTTTACAAATATTAATTTTACTTTTTATACAATAAAAATATATAAGCGATAATGACAGGATTCGCTTACTGATTATAAATTTTGTGACTTTCAAATATGAACTGCGTGTAAGTTATTATCCCTGAATGTATACGTATTCGCAAAAGCAAACGCAAACGCAAACGTGCAATTAAAACTATAAAATTTGCTTCCGAATTTTTGTAATTCAATCGTATTTAACATATCTGTGGACTTGTGACAAAACAAAAACTTTCCTATAAATTTCCAATTTATATCTCGTCATATATAAGTAAGTTGATTCTTTATGCAGATTGTCGCGAAATGACCGAATATGTTTGAGATCGTTAGAACTTTATAATTAAGGACATTATTATTAAATTTTTTTTATTTTAAATGCAGTATGTTAATGGAGAATATTTTTAATTTAATTATGAAAAATTATATCTCGCAAGTTGTGGCCATTTTCTGCTTCGCATGTTCGTGCTCTTTCCAAAATATTTTCACATCACCATTCGCAAAACTTCAGGTGTTATGTTGTTGATTTAATTGCTGTATTGTTCTGCGCTTATAATATAGTCTTTTTCTTTCAAATAACCGTAAAGGAAAGAGTCTGGAGCGGTTAAATCCGGTGAACGCAGAGGCCAATTAAAATCTTTTGTATGGGAATTAATTCGTTCACCAAAGTTGTCTTGTAAAAGAGCCACTGAGTGGGACACTGTGGCTCCATCTTGTTGGAACCATACTTGCGGATGGTAAATATAACGAAACTTCAATGACAAAAAAAAATTATGCACAAAGATCGAAATATGTGGCGATAGTTAAATCTGAAATCACCAAGAAGGCCTAGAAAAACTACAAAATTTACTTGAGTCCACCATCTCCTAATCCCCCTTGTTCTGTAAACCGAGTCGATTTAAAAACGAGTGAGATCTCAAAACTGAATAAATGCTAATTTGGTGTTATAAAAATCACACGATTTCCAACATTCGAAATTGCTTTCGAATAAGAATTTTTAAACTTCAATATTTTAATGAAAACATATGTTACCAAAATGTAGTATTGCCAGATAATTCAATGCCAAATAATTACATGAGGTGAATTATTTTAAATGTATTTAATTTACTCAAAAAAAATTTTAAAACCACATTTTAAAAAATTTAAATTTTTAAACGTATTGTTGCTTTATTAATTACTGCGTTATTCAGAGAGTTACATTAACATATACTTTTTAATAAAAAGTTGGGTAGCTGTGATTTTCGAAATAAATAACTATTTGGTCGCCATATTGATTTAAAAGTTGTTAAGTTGTTAAAAGATGTTGGAAAAATTAAACAAACATATTTTAAACTATTTTCATAAATATTCACTTAAAGGGAACTTATTTAACATAAAAATTAAAATTAAGCTACTGAAAATTTGTTCAAAATAATGTTTATTCTTATTTAAAAATGCTTTTTTAATGATCCTCTCTAATGAATTTAGTTAAAATGTGCTTTATTTGCAAACTTTAACAAGAACATGGAGAAATATTGGAGTGTTTATTAAATTGATTATTTTGTATTAAAATCTACTACAGAGTATATAATTTGACTTAATTTAATAAAAGAAAGACTTCAAGTAAAATTTGGTAAATGTTTTTTTAAGTTTCATCAGTTATTTATTAGGAAGATAGTACATTCGATTTAATTTCGACCGAATTTTAAACCGATTAGAATTATGCGAATTCGGTTTACAGAACATCTAAGTATGTGTATTCGTTTTAAAAACGAAAAAGTTTTGCGGATTCGGTTTACAGAACATACCCGAATATTTCGTGTCCCAATGGGTACATTTGTTTACGAATGAATGACACTGTTCTCATTCTTCCAGATAATCTAAAACATAACTTGAATTTTTCGCTGGAAAATGTTGAATAAGTTTTGCATTTCGGATATCAACACTAATTGTTAGTACAGAAATACAGCAGATACAATAAGTATTTAATGTAAAGAAAAAACGAAAGCAACTGATTTTGTTAAATATCTAAGAACTACATTCCAACCGTAAATGCCATTGAAGTAATTTTTATATTAAATTAAAATTTAGCAAAAAAAAATTATTTCCCAGCAATACCACTGTGCTTGAGTACATACTGTATATATAACTTTTACTGGTATGAAAATATATGTATGTATTTACATGTATTTATTGTATATATGATTACGTGAAAGATTTACCATATTTTTTTTTTATATGGAAACAAGTGTGTACCTTTGAATGTTATAAAATCGTAGCGTAGTTACCGTTAACGTTCATTTTTATTAAACAGTTACATCAGATGGAAAAGATTGTAGCATGTGACAAATTTGAATTTAATAAAGAATCTGAAGCTAAATCACTGCTAAGTAAAAATAAATATTAAAATTTTACTTCGTACCTGCGTTATCTTCTTTTCATGTTTCAAGCCGCGAATGTTTGATTCACAATTGTTTTATTCCTTGGCAATGGAATATTTTAAAAAGGTGTAACATGTTCACATTTTTAACAATGTTACATATTTAATTATAAAAATTTATATATGTATGTACATATATGCAAATCTTTTCTTTAAGAAATTGCACACAGAATTATGTAAATTATAAAATTGTCATTATAATCCATATTACTAATTTTAATTTCAGTTATAATATTAATTTAAATTTCATATGTGTACTGTTTTATTTTCAATTAACATCTTTAATTAGAATAATGTATTTTTTTATTATATTTCTTTTTTAAGCGATGGTCTTTTTTATGAAAAGTTTTTTTAATTATTTATTTTCAAAATTTCGCTACCAAATAGGTAGCATCGTCAGATAATTAAAAAAACTTTTCATAAAAAAGACCATCGCTCAAAATAAAAATATAATTAAAAAATTTAATAAAGGTTTTATTAAATAGAAGTAAGACTAAAAGAAGAATGTATTTTTAATTAAAAGTTTAATCAATTCAAATGAATTTTTTATTGATTTAACATTTAAAAATAAATTTACATGTTCGAAAACTTACAGGCAATCAAATTTTTGACATCGACCATTTTACCATTTTCGTACAAACTTGCACATCCAATAAAATTTTCAAGTCTATAAAAATAGGTGACTATATGAAATCGATTTGACGAAGATTTGTGGAGTTATTAGAAAAACGATTTTTTTAAATATTTTGTCAGCGATATCTCTCGAACTAATCACCCGATTTTAGTCAAAATGACAGTAATCGATGTTTAATTTGAGGAACTGATCAGAACTTATTTAACTTACTTATGAAAAGATCAATTTTTGAAAATTTCATTTTCGAAATCTATCGAAGATTTGTCGTACGTAAAATGAGCGAGAAAATAAAATGAAATTGCATCCGTATTTCAAAAAAAGAGAGTAAAAATCGAATGGTTGTTTTCTGGCTTTTACACCATTAGTATCGATAAAATCAAGTAAGATGAAAACATTCTCATTTAATTTAACTACAGCTGTTTGATTGTGTTCCCCAGGGATGGAGTTCTTGTGCAAATGAATTTTTTTTTTAATAACCTTGAAAAATATTTTTATAACTTTCGAATATTTTATTTTCGTGGTCAAAATTTTTAGTGTACTTTTAGAAAATATACGTATATTTTTATAAAATTGTGCGCTCGTGGTCGAAAATGGACATTTTGATTTTGTAATTGGTGTAAATTTATGAAACCAGTTTTCCGTCCCTGGCTTTCTCACATTTGTTTACATAAAAATGCATCCCTGATCTAATGGTGTGTGTTGGTTTTTGAAAAATTTTAAAAAATGAAGAGAGCCATACGACTGTCAAATTTTCATCCATATTTTCTCTCAAAATCTTATATTTTCATTACATATTACGTTTAGACGATACGATTTGTGTTCTTCTACACAAAAATTTGACATGTCGTACGACAGATCTTATGGTCTAAAGCACCCTTAAATAGATAGTCGACTACAAATAAAATTGACTTATAATTCACTTTTATGATTTAACTACCATGTAATGTAATGCAGAATATATTGTGCAGTTATTTTATTTGCTTTTGGTTCACTTTTATGAGTTGTTTTTATTTTGTTAATCCATTCATAAATTGTTTGATTTATTTTACATATTTATAGCAATATTTTTCTTTCTTTTTAAGATATCGATTAAGACCCTGCAAGTCGATTACTTAATTTTTCGAGTTAACTCAGTTTCAATAAAAGTATTGGTTTCCAATTATCAAAATTTAAATTATTCGATATATCCTCGATTTCGTCGATAAAAATATTTTATTAATTTACATTTATCACTAATTAATAAAGGTGTTAGCTTCTGGGTAGTTATCAGCAATATTTCTTTTTCAACTTGTATTACAATATTAGTTTATAAGTTATTTCTATTATTGCTATTAGCATAGTAGGTATGTAATAACAAGTTAATTATACACCAACTTTAGGGTAACTAACTATAAGGTAGTTGAAAAGTAATGCAGATTTAGATAATTAACTACTTCGTAGGACATCGCAATGTTAAAATAGTAAGTTATCACTATTAAGTGTCCACCACCATCAGTTGTAAGAAAGTTAACTGAAAATTCATTGCAAGTTACTGAGTTGCCAGTAGTTCAACTCGAGAATGATAATTATGAATCAATTCCCAGGACCTCAAAACGTTGAAATATAATGAGAACTCAATTTTTTAAAATTAGACTAAACTCATTAACTTCATATAGCGAGAAGGTAAAAAGTTATTTTTCCACCAATATTATGTCATTTTTAGCTGTCATTGGACAGAAAATATTTTCAAGAATAATCCTGAAAATTATGTACATTTTTTATGTTTTATGCAGACTTGTGCATATCACTCCTGATAATATTTGACTACGTTCTCCATTGTGGCTGAAATGGGCTGGTCACAAACAAGGTTCTCTGTAATGAAGCCGTCTACCATGTCATTGAAAACAACAGCTTATTGGTAGACACGACAAGTAATCGTTATTCTTCGTATTTACGATTACTCAGTCGCATTAAAATTATTCTCTGAGGTGCTTCACAGAGTGGATACATTGGGTAGTTTATGGGTTAGTCCGATGTAATGCACAAGACATAGTAATCTTAAATAGACCATGCTTTCTCCATACATTTGTGTTAGTCTGGGACTAGTCCTAATCCTGTGTGGAATACTCTATATATGCATGCATGCATGGGCTAGTCTCATTATCTGCCAGGATTTTAAGTAACAAAAAAGTAATAAGTTTTCTGAAATTGTAAGCACAAACATTATTGAAACTTTCTAACGTTCACTGTTATTGTTAATTTCGTTTGTTTTCATTTAACTAAATTTTTTCACATACAAATATCAAAATCCTGATAAAACATAGAGCAAACTTTAAAATATGAATGTTGTAATTGTAAACTGAAATCATTCTTTGTGATTGAACTGTCAAAGAAAAACAAAACTGTCGGTTTTAAAACAAAAAAAAAACTTTTATTCAAAAGACTTCATACAAAATTCGTTTCTCTGCCAGTATTGACAATTTAATTTTTCTTATTTTCACGTTGTCTTATTTTGACGTAGAACTCTGTTCATTTCGCCATTTTTTTTTCGTTTCACCATCAGATGTCGGCCCTAACAATTATTCAAGTAAATATACGAGTACACAAAGTCGGACAACAACTTTCATGCTGCCACATGCAACCCAAGTAAATACACACGAACAAACAAACAAACATATTCACCAAAAATAGTTCAACTCTTTTCAGCCTTGATAGCGATAATTGTTGTACTGCCATGAATAAACTATTCTATGAGTAGAAGCTGGTAGCAGCAGTGGTCGAATGTATGGTTTGGGTTTCTACTTATTGTTTCAACAGCATGAAAATATTTGCTAGGGGAGTGCAATGAGTTATTAAAACTAAACAAATTGCAGTCGGCAACTTGACGATATAGAGATTTCAAAAAATAAAAAAATTGTAAAACAAATTATGTTTACTTCCAAATCGTCTGAAAAACCGATGGAGTGTTTCCATAAATTCAGGTAATTCCAGGAAGAAAGACAATAATATAATAATTCAAAAGTGAGCTTAGTGACACATTGCAGAATCTTGTTTATTAAATATAAGTTACAACAGAGAGATGAAAAACTATTCCAAGTTTTAGCTCTTTTCAGTATGAGTTGCCAGTACTTTAACCACATGCATTCGACAAACTTCATCAGCAACTTTGAAGCATAAGAATTAGTAGGACTATTGTTTGCGCTAAATAGAAAAGCAATGCAGTCGCAAATGTATTTTAAAGAAATTTTTAGATTTGAATCTTGCTGGCGGCACTAGAGTACGCTAAAGAAAGACAATTTTAAATAAGAATTGGAAAACATTTAAACTTTTTCCTGTTTTAATTAAGTTTATTTAAATTTTTTTCCTATAAGAATATTTTATTGGTTTGAAAAAAGCTTATTATTCACTTAAGCCCTCAAAATTGTTTAACTTTGATGGAACATCCAAAAAGAAAGAAATATACTGTCCATGCGTTTTTTTTTTCTGTTTTCGTAATAACTAGAAGAAAAAAAAATTATTTATTTTAAAAAATTAATTTTAAAAACTGCTTGTGGATTTTATGAAACCCATATTTTATAATTAGCCGATTAAACTATGCACAATAACCTCTAAACAGCCGAGATCTCAAGCAGAATTTTCCACAAATTAGTAAATGATATGCGTTCATTAGAAATATACCTCAACTTTGGCTGGGCCTTATGAACAACTGTTTCCTTATGTAAATTATCGTGAGCATATGAATTTTGATAGTTTATATGCAACAAAATATCCCTTGTACTAACAAAACTTTTTCTCTGTTCTTTTTTTTTGTATTTTATTTATATTTTTTTTTTGTTAAATTCACTGTGATGCTCTTTTGTTTGATGTGTTGATTCAACTTTTCAAATACAGAAAAAATAATGGTCATCGTTATTTTTTCGACAGTGGCTTTTACCCTTCAATTGTTGTTATTGTTAAATTGTATTTTTTGCTTAGTTGTCATGCAATTTGTGTAAAATGTAATGCATTTGAGAGTGGAACATACATAAATAAAAAAACAAATATAGAAAAGTGTTGGCTTTTTCTAATCCTTTTCAACCACAAACAAAATGAACAATCAAAAAAGCTGAAATAATCTAAAACACAAATACTAGTAAGATTTGCTTTTAAATGTAAAATTCTCGGCCAGAAGTTTCTTAATTTAATCCCGAATTTTAAATTGTTCTTGATTTGTATTTTTCATGGCATGTCATCAATTGGTTTATTTTACAAGCATTTTTAAAGCTGAAGTGGTTATTAGGAGAGTATTTAATTGTTCATTTTAGCTGCTGGATTAATAATGTCAAAATTAATTAATTATTTAGGCTCTATTTTTTATATTTATTTATTTATATATTAAATCTTTATTTATATATTTAATGTGTAAAAAAAAGCAGAAAAAATTTTTATGTAGTGAAATATTGTCATTAACTGCCAGGCCCACGATATCGTAGAAAAATAAAAAAAACAGATACCGTAAAGCTTAACTGTCGTATTCATAAAATTTTTATTTTTTATATTAACTGAATTTATTTTGGGAATACTGTGAACTCGCAGAAACGTTAACTAATTTTTACCGAGGGTGTTCACGACTTAGATTGCAATTTTTTCTATAACATATTTTAGTCTCTTTTATCTTTTATTTTAATTTATTTAAAATAAAGTATGTACGTTATTTTTCACCTATGAAACATATTTTGATTCTACTTTTTCTAAGTTCCTGCCATATTTTAATATACTACTATGGTTTGCCAAAATATTGAATTCATCAAAAATAGAGGTTAGCTGAATTTAAACTACGATACAAATTTTATTTAATTAGTTAGCAACAACAAAAAAACATTCTTTGACACAAAGGCAAATAAATAATTTTTTAAGACAACAAAAGGATGTGTTAAAATTATTTCATTCGAAGGATTTATATAACATATTAAAAATGATTTTAATGGATGGATATTTATTGAACGAGCTAAACAAAAAAATCGATGATCTCTTGTTGACGTTGTTTTTGCTTGAGCATTTGTAATGCAGCCTTGTCTTTGAGGTTTCTTAATACTCTGTTTCTTATTGAACAAATCGTTGATTTGGCGACAAACCAGTTACAGATGAACCTTTCCGTAAAAGCTCTAAAATATCTGACTTTTCGTGAAGATTTAACACTTTTGGTTTTTTATTAGACATATTTTCAATAAAAATATTTTTAGAAGTCACTTGTTTATATTATTTATATACCTACATATATGTACAGGGTGGGCCAAAAATAATCAGCCGGGGCATAAGTAATCACCCGATGTTCTTCTGCTGTAATTTTTTTAAGACAAATTTTGGCACTGCTAATGATATGGGCTAAGTGACCGCCGCCAGAGTTGATGACCATACATGCAGATTGAAAGGTTTTTATTAACTAAAAGCACAGAGAGATGCTTACAGTTGAACTGCCGCATTAATACTAAAGCTACTTATCGTGCAACAAAAGTTGTTTACAACAAACCAACTACAAAATTCTTCTGCGGGGAACCTCAAAATTTTAAAATAAACTTACAAAATTGAATTTTAACGTTCGATAAAAAGTTCACGTTTTAGAGCCTTCAGCCTTTGTTCACGTTTTACAGTAGTTAATGTAAAAAAAAAAATTCAAGTTTTTCGGTAGTTCATGTTTCTGGATGTTCACGTTTCTGCTAGTTCACTGTATCTCTTTATATATGATTCTAATTTTAAAATTGTGCTTTTTCCCGAAAATCATTTTAATTTTATTTTTAGTAAGGCTCATATTCATAAAAAAAAAATTTTAAATCTATTTTGAAAAATTTTAAATGAAATGTATTTATAACCCAATTTCAATTCTATACAAATGTAGTTCTTTGCTTCCCATATCAGTAACTGGTCAGATTTCCTCCAAAGGCTATGCCATTGTCTCTTGGCGAGGAACTTTCCTAAAGACTCATTGTTATAAAGTCTCCCGTTATTTCCTTAACACTAGCTAATATAATTTAATAAGCATATGTATATACATAACTATATACATACTTTAACTTGTTTAATTGTAATTTTTTATAATAATGCAATGCAATCTATTTTATTTTAATACATACGTATTGCCAAATTTAATTCCAGACATTTTTCTTAGGAATTGTTTTCAAGTTTTCATTCCCATAATGAAAATGCAATTCAATCTATTTAATTTACGAAATCATTTCATTTTTCCTAAGAATTATAATTCATGAGGTGTTAACAAAACAGTTTTCAGCTTAAGTTTGTTCTGTTCGCAAAGGAAAGAAAACACATTTATGATTAGTAGGCAAAAAGCGATGAAGAAACATTTGAATTATGTAACTATTCTTTCAATTATTCAACGTTAGTCAAAATTTAATAAGATTTTTTATCTATATTTGTTATATGGTTTAGCTGGTCTATATGCGCAATGGTTTAGAAAAATTAAATAGATTTAAAATCATATAATAAAATGTTTGCTATATAAGAAAAGTTTTTAAAGAAGCTTTTTGGTTTGTTTTCTTTGTATATTTCGTAATTCTCAAATATTTTTTGAGAGTGCGTGTATAAACATGTGAAATTTCTTAGCTTTTTCAAGAATTTGATTAAAGCTCTACTGAGGATTTTGGTATTAGCACCAAATAAAATGCCGCATATAGGCCAGCTAAAACATAGCAAACATAGATAAAGAAACATTTGAATATGTGTAATATTTATTTAATAAGCTAAAACCCATTGTAATTTAGCATTTAAGAAAAGAATTATAATAATAAAGAAGCAGTTGATTTTGGCATGGCACCTTAAAATAAGGTTTTTTTTTAATTAATTAAAATAAATACTCATTGGATAGAGCCACAGTTTTCGAACTCGTTAAGAAATATTGCACTAGATTGCCTAGATAGAACAGACTAGCGAGTCGTGTGATTGGTAAAAGCAGAAAAATATGTGGAATTGTGGGGATACGAATTTAGGGATGGGCATCCTTAATATCAACAATTTTTGCTTTGTTGAGTACTTATGAAATAAATACGTGGATAAACCACATCATTTTACATCGTCAAAAAATCTAAACTTGATACGTTCTCTAATTTTTTACAAACAATTTTTATCATTTTATAATTAATATTCCCCTATATTCCACGCTTACAGTAACATGCGCCGCAATCATTTGAATACCAAATAAATTTTAAGTTCTTGGCAATTAAATAAAAATCAAAATCTCATTGAAACTAAAGCGATCGTAAATATTTTTACATACGCATAATGCCTGCCTGACTTTAAACGTGTGAGTGAAATGCCAATTGAATCGTTCAACAACTGCTGTTTGCGTTTTGCCATTAAAACACCGTTAATTTCGAATACCGAAAATTTAACTCTAATAAAATCATCAACGAATTGTAGTCATCAAATAAATTTCAAATTAAAACATTTTTTTTTTGTTCTAATTTCTCTTACGGCACGTACAAAAAGGAATTGCTAAATGTGTAACCAATAACAAAATTGAGGGAAAAAAGACTTAAATTTATGCAAACAATTTTAAATAGTTATTCTAAAATAATACACGTAAGTGCTGGTTATTTTTTAGTTTACTTTTTTTTTCAAGTGTCGTTTGCACGCATTTGTGGTGGGAGTCTAATGCGGAATAATACATACGAGTTTTAGTTTTCAAGAAGATAAAATAGGAATTATTTAAAACAAATTAAAATTAAAACTTTTTAACAATCAGAGTCACGTAATTCCACAAATAAATTGGAAAAGAGAAATGAAAAAACCATAAAACAAAAATTCAAAATATTTTTTTTATAATTCTCATGCAGCAACATGCCACCAACAAGTGTAACTAACAGTAGTGGAGAGTTTAGTTTTAATTTTTATTTATTTTATTTTTTTTTGTACTCTTTAATCAGTATTGTGTTCTTGTTAAGAAACATATCCGTGATATTTGTATTAAGGCGCTACATTTAGGAAGAAAAAATTTACTATGGAGTTGGTTCTAACAAAATACTCGTACAATGTACCAAAAAAACAAAAAAATCAGTTTTTCTTCATTTGTTAAAGATTAAGAAATGATTGTTAATATGTTCGCTCATATACAAATAAATTTTAATTTTATTACGTTCATCACGAGCAGCGTCAGATATAAATTCAGTTTCGCGAATCTATGCGCGATAATTCAAAATATTGCGAACAAGAGGAATAAGGCGTTTCGAATTTATATAAATATTTGCCTACATAATTGGCAATATCTTCGGTTACACCTGGAACGTGCAGGTTCTTGTGAATGTTCGTGTTGTTTTGCCGTTTCTGATGTTTGTTTTTTTATTTTAGAAACCGTGACAGTGCTGTTCGTACAGCTTGAGGATAATTACTTTACTATACTATAGTCGTATGCAATTCATTTGATGTTATATACACGTGGAAGAAAGCTATTGGTATCAGCAGTGATTGCACCCCAGATTGCAAATATTGAAAACTTATTAGCCATAATTTAGGTAGAGTGATGTCGAAAATCAAACTTTGGTCCTCTTGCTTATCATTTGCTAATCTTAATGTTATCTCTGACCAAAAGCCAACTTTTTAGAATGGCATTCATGTGGGCAGCACATTAAAATATTTGATCATCGTTTACGGCACACATTTGTATTTATTTGTATATTTTTTTTTTGTTTGCACTTTTTACACTGATTCGTATTATGTGCACATGTGACATTTTCGATGAATGACAGTTTAGTTGAAATCTTTGATGTAGTTGTGATTTGTTTTTGACAAATATTTAATATTCTAAACGCACAGCGTCAAAGCGACAGCTCTGCCATTTCCATTCAATTTGACACGTATGGTATGTACTCGTATGTATGTATGTGTATATAAAAGAAAAATATAAAATTAAATTGAGCATAACAACTTCATGCTGCTGTGATGGTTGTTTTTATTTTTCTTGTTTTTTTTTATATTTTTAACCAAAACATGAAGTTTTCAAATAAATTGTTTTTAACTTCTGTTTATATAAAGTTTATATTTGTTTTTGTTGATGAAATGCTTTTAGCACTTTTATGTTATTTTTCTGAATTTACCTATTCCCTGTGCATATCTCCATGTGCATATATATTGATGAGTTTTCCATATTGTTACCTTGATATAGAGAGGCCCTACTCATTTCAAATTGATTTTTTTGCATATTTTAATAGAAAATCCTCCAACAAATTGACAAAAAGAAAAGCGATGTATGCCGAGTGAAAAATGCTCAGAGAACTTAATAACAAAATTGGGTTGAAAAGTAATCGCAACTAGAAAAGTTTAATTATAGTAAATTTCTTTATTGTCTTATAAATAGAGAAAAACGGCAATTAGGGTTTTTCTATAATCAGTTTGAAAATGTTTCCGTGTACCCCAGTTGATACATTTTCTTTGAAGTCCTAGATATTCCCAATTCATTACATTATAACGCCGAGCAATGTCAACAAAAATCTTTAAGACTTAAAAACACTGAAAATTAGAAAAACAAATATGTCTTCAAAAACGATGATGGTGAGAATGTTACTATTAACGATGAACAACATGGGTACTCGACCAGAGTACCGCGCTACCGGCCTATAAACTCTATTCGTATACATATGTACGTAGGTATATGGAAGTTTTATGCATATTAATGAGGAAGTCACCGTGAAATTATTTTTCTTTCTTTTGCAATGTACTGAGCGGCCCATATTGCTAATATAATTGTGCACTTTTGTGTCTCTGCAATTGTATCGCTTGATTTCCAAAAAAGAAAAACCAAAATGAGTTGAATATATTGAATAATGTGTTGACCACCTGGTTCATATGCTTCCATTCTCTATATGTGTACGTTTACTTTTGATATCGAGAAAATGTGCCATAAAATTGTAGCATCTGTTCATCTAGATAAATCGACAATAAATAAATAACAAAAAAAACTTAGTTCTGAAGTCTCGTCCGTCCGAAAACAGTCCATTATTGTACACAATGTATGTTTTCTGAAATATTTTTTGAAATATTATTATAAAATTCATTTGACTTTATTTAAAAATCTGTCCATCTGTCATCCTGTTATTTATACATATATTATTATCAGCATTCATGTGCCAACTTCATTGCAAGGTGTCTAGACAGAAAACCTATTAATCGCATACATACTGACATGCAACAAAACACTTTTCACATTCAACAATAATCGCCCTCTTAACAGTTTAATTTGAATTTTTAGTCTTCTGTTTATTTTTTTACGCGTTCACATTTTTATTCATACATGCATGAATATATTTAATTTCTTTCTTTTTGTTATTTTTATTTTTTAAATGCAACACTGATGCTCGACTTTCTGTTCCACTCAGCCGGTTATTTTTTATTTTTCTATAAATTTCGTTTCTTTCTTTTTACATCTTGAAAACTGTTAGAAGGAATAATTTTTTTGCATGTAAGAATGTTCTGTTTTATAATTGACTTGCAAAATTTTATTTGACTAATATCTGCTGTAAAAATTACTGCCACGTGTAAGTGAAATGAAAACGTGACAGAAGTGACTGATGAAATAATTAGACATCTATAGATACTCGTGCACAAAAATTCTCCTGAAGTTTAATGCGTGCGTTAGTCAGAAGAACATTTCCTAAGCTTAAAAAATTATATATCGTTAATTTAATTCGATAACATCGATAACAAGATCCAAATAACGAAAAATTTACATTTATATTTTATTAAAAAAATTAACAAATTGCCTTAAGCTTGATATAATTACCTAACTAACCTAACTAACATTAGGGAGAAAACTGTGTATTTATAATTTTCAATAATGTTTGAATATTTACTGTGTTATGGACATGAGCAAATTTAGATTACTGCTTAAGGCCGTTTCACACTATATTACAATATTAAAGCTATGTACACACGATTGTCAGATATTACAATATTGTACGATATGACAATGTTATGCCAATGTACTGACAATGAAAAATTTTCACAAAAAGGTAAATTGTTAGTTCCGACTATTGCACGAAAATCTGACAATTTCATTGTCATTCAGTCGTCCCACTAATGAAATTACAAAAAAAAATATTTACTGCTGAACCGGTTTTGTTCTTTCTACTTTTACATTTCCTGCCTGTTCATAAAAGCCGTGGGAAAATACTCGTTCGGCCATTTATATATATATATATATATTTTTTTTTAGATGGGACCAGCACTCAGGAGATGACTCCTACACATGCAAAGCATTGTGCTGGAACTATAGGAAAGGGATAGTAGGAGAAACGACAGGAGGTGAAGCTTAATTAATTATTTTACAGCTCTGCTTTGGCACGTTCTTTGTTTATGCTCGTAGCAGTGCTGAAAGCTTCGATTTAGTAGCCTTTATTTTATTATTATTTTACTTCGCCGGTGCTACACAATACTGACGAAGGAGGATGTTCTGATGTGATTGTGGATTGCTATCAGCTGAAGCCGGTATTGTTCAGTGGCCAGTGGCTATGCCTTCGACACTGAAACCTTCCGACAACAACTGGCACACAAAGACATACTAATGCTCATCAGAAAAAATTAGTCTGAAACTGGAGTTCAACCCAGGTCTGTTTTTGGTTTTATAGTCAACGTGCAGACTACCATCCATCATGCCATCGCCACCCTCAATATTGAAAACAAAAACAATTTGAGTTTTCTTATTACTGTTTTAAATATAAATGACCTAACGAGTATTTCCACTCGCCTTCTATGAACACGCAATTCATTTTATTTGAAGAGTGACAGTGTAAAAGCCAAATGTAACATTACTTTATATTTTTTGGCAGTCACACCAAATCTCATTAGGTTTCTTTCTCACAAATTCTGTTGAAAGTCAGTCTATAATGCCCTTTAGTACGACTTATGAAGCAGCCAATATTTAAAGAGCCATGTAGACTTTGTTGCAAGCATGTCATAACTAAATATTTTTACTTTCAAATCTTAATCTTCAAACACAACCAAATATTCAGTCAATCATTTGTAACAAGTTTAGTTCAAATAAAAATCACTAATTCTAAAATATTTTTAATTTCTCAATTGCAAATGTTATAGATGCAAATCAACTTTTGAGTAATGCCACTCTTGCAGCGTAGACCCGATGTACAATCATTAAAAATTAAAAAAAAGAGCTCAAATCTTGTTAAAAAAAATACTTTTTCAATTCCAAATTAATTAAATATTATAAAATATCGCAAATTAGAGACCAATTTAAAACATTATCCATGCATTTTTAAATACTCAACAGAATCAATTATATTGGGCCTTCCTTTGCTCGAAAACAAATTCAATAACCACTCAAGTGAAAAATGCTTGTAATTAAATTCTAATGGAAACAAATTGAATATTCTAACAACATTTAAATGAAAGGGAAAGCTTCAAATGTATATAAATAAATGAACAGCAGAAAAAAGCAGCCTAATAAATAGAAAATCAAATATTAATTTAAAATCAAACAATAATTGCGATGATTATACAAAATTTTTAGCACAAAAAAAAAATAATAATACTATGGACCACAACCACAAAAGCATTCTGTGAAAGTTATACGAAGCTCCATCTCGATGTGAGGGTGGATTGGAATTAATGCCACCAATCTATCTAAAAAGTATTGGTAGCGGCGGCAATGTCGGTATCGATGGTTGTGAGTCAATATTAAAAAATTATAAATCAGCAAAATGTTTGCAAAATTTTCTATAATATGCGTACATCTGTATGAATTTATTGTATATATATGTACGTACACTAATGTTTAATATGTATGAAAATTTACGTATGTATGTGTATGCAATATGGGCTACAAAAATATGGTGTCTTAAAATTTCGTGTAAATTCTTATTTATTGGCATTTGCAGCTGCATTACAATTACAGCTGAGCACTACAAAAATAATTCCCAAAATACAAACGTTATAAAGAATTATAAATATAATATAATATAATATAATTTAAACAAAATATAGGGCCATAAATTACTGATGTGAAGAAATTTTTTAATATCTGAACACTTTCTACGAAATGGGTCAGAATTCA
Source organism: Dexiosoma caninum (assembly GCA_963924685.1). NCBI lineage: Eukaryota > Metazoa > Arthropoda > Insecta > Diptera > Tachinidae > Dexiosoma > Dexiosoma caninum. Next base: position 94,469,291 of record OZ004725.1, read on the forward strand.
AGAAATTTGTTCTAAGAAATTGCAGAAGCAGGGGTTCATATGATCTAAGTTACCCACACAGAAAACACTGAAAATTGAAATCAATTACGAAAACTGCGTGTTGTTTTTAAAATTCAACCCACAATGAAAATCGTTGATTCGGTTTTAAACTTGTATTGAAAAATTTTTTATGGTTTGATTTTGGAGCATGATTTACGTAAATTGACTGAATTAAACATGTGTGAACACTAAATTAAATTACTTAAATTACATTGTTTATTATTATTTAGTTTAAGAAAAATACCATATTGGATAAAATCCTTCGGCTTTTCAAAGTACAGAGGTTTATAAGTGCCAAGTTACTACGCTATAGTGGCAGGTACACATCTGGATTACGCTAGAGGTGACGAAGGCAAACAAGGTGGAATTCTCTTTGGACCTAGTCAATCTCCCGAGCAACATATTAAAGATGGGGCCTACTAAAGACCTGTAGAGGATTTTCGTTGCAGAACGATCGTTAAATTCTTTCGCATATCGTTTTATGAATCATAAAACATCATTAGCCTTATTAACAGCAAATGTGACAGGTGTGTTAAAATTAAGTTTTTGGCAAATTCCTTGATTGAGTCAATAGCTATTATCTGTCTGCCATTAATAAAACATTTGCATAAAAACGACGAACATCTCTTAATTAATTTTCATTTAATTACACTGAATTCCATGAGGGGTGCTGTAACACCAATTAAAAAAAAATTGTTCAAATCTTCCTGTAGACAAACGTTATAATCATTTTTGCAGTACTGTAGTAAAGCTTAACATCATCATCAGACATCAGAATACAACAGCATTCCAGGGTTTCTGTCAGAAACAAAAGGGAACCATAGAGAGAGCATGGAGCTTCTCAATGAATAGCGAATGGTTTACTTTGCAGTATGTATAAATGACATCTGGCTGACTTGCTTTACCATGGGATATCAATTCGTCATTTAATTGAATTTAAAATTAACTTTAAACATGAGGATTATAAATTTTCAGAAGAAATTAGTTGGGGAAGATTTCCAATGAGGAAGTATCAGGTTTGAAATTTAATAAGATGTTGTGGGTCGATCTGCTGAATTATTGTACTAAAAATATTTTATTCATGCCCGCAACACTGTTTTCCACTTTTAAAATTTTGTTGTCAAAGATAGCAATATGAGTGCAACATTTCCCAAAAAGTTCTATAAAAAAGAACAATTTATTTTTTCATAAATGTATGGCCACACAGTTTTCCACTTTTAACATTTTTTTGAACTGACTTTTAGGAGCGTGGCACCGCCCACTCTCGGAAAATAAAAGAAAATTAAATTCAAGTTGAGCCAAACCCAGTCGAATAGAAAAAATTTCCAAATCGGGATTATAAATATACTCAATATATGGCAGTAAGTATGGTATATGCAGCGCAAAGCAACATTTTTCGTCTTTAATAATTTTTAACTACATTAACGAAATTTCATTAAAATTGTATAGTTTCTTCGAAACATATGCAGGCAGCAGTAGCGAAAATATAAAAATATTCTACCGGGTAGCGGGTTTGAGAAAACTTTATTTAACCATATTAAAGCAGCCAAATCTGATTTCAGCACACAAAAATACATAAACTTTAAACAAATTGATTAAAAAAATTTTTATAAAACCTCTTTTTATTGGCCTATGTAATGTACGTCTGAGAAAGGAGAAGATAATAATGCCCATTAGACCGCGACCATCAAGTCTATTAGGTCGCAGTCACCATAGGGGTCCATGATTAGTTCAAGAAAGGTAATCTTCCTTAGCGTCTAGTCCTCTAGTTGATATTCACCCAGCGTTTTTGCTGTAATGCCTGCCAGAGGTTATACGATTGAGCACAGTGTTAAAGTCCTCACAGCAATATTCGCAGCATTATTTTGTGAAGGTGGTAGTTGCAAGTGTAGTGTCCAGTGGCAGTTCTAAGATATCATCTGTGAAGCTGCAAGAATCAGTTTGTTGAAGGATATTACTCATGCATGTACATAACAGATGAATATATGGACTTATGTGGGTGCAGCTTAGGAAAAAAATTTTTTATTATTTTAATATTCTTCTTATTTCTTATTTCTTATTTCTTATATTCTTGAAAGTCTTCATGCTGTGTTTTTTCTGTTGTTTTTCAAGGTGAAAAAGCAAATATCCTCACTTTTATTTAAACACCCTTTATTTATATTTATCCACCGGTTAAATATCATTCGCTTTCATACTACTTTTGGTTCTATGTGGTGTTTAAAGTACACTTTTCGTACGAATACATAAATTAATTTTCACTAATATTGCATACAACGATTTATCTATGCCTGCAAATGAAAATCAAAATTCATTGGGTCAATATTTTAAAAAGGTGGTGGTAGTGTTTGTATGTCTTATTTCGTATTTAAATTTGCTTGTACGCAAATATTTATCTCACAGTTTTGCTTATTGTTATAAGAATTAATAAAGACTTATTTATATCGATTTAAACCAGAACAAAAATATTAAACATATTAATTCACTTAAATAAGTTCATAAGAGTGAAATAAAGAGATTTTGGTACAAGAATTATTAATTCTACGAATACATATCGCTCCTTTACTCAAACAACGCCATAACACAAATAAATACTCGTAAAGCATAAACAAATGGTTAGTGTTTAAAACGAAAACAAAAATTTTTTTATTGTTTTATTTGTTCATTATATTAACTGAATTTATTTTGGGAATATCCCACCATACATATGATCCCAATTGTGCTTCTTCCCTTAAAAATTATATGTGAAATTTATTATTACATACCTTATGATATTCCCATACAGTATGAAAATATCAGAAAGCATAAACATATAGTACTATTTCGCTAATGCTTACTTAGCTCATCAGTGGATTCCTCCTAATTTTTTAATACAAACTCAATATATATAATATATATGTTTAAAATCTAACTAAACTAATCAATCGAGAATTAAAGTTAAATATCAAACACAAAAACCAAAAAATCTATAAACAAAAACATAACAATCCATGAGTTTACTTTAATAATACACACACATTCCCATTTTCAGTTTTTCATTCTTTTTTTTTTTTTTTTATTTGTTCATTATGTTTGAAAATTAATATTTAATAATTACACTCACATAGTATATCCAAAAAAACTAAATTTTTTTGGAAATTACGTAACAAATAAATGCGCATATGATTTAATGGCATGTATGTATGTATGTATGTTCGTATCCAAATATTTTAAAAACAACATTTTAAACAACAGATACATTTTGTCCGCAAAATAAACAGCGCACTTAATAACAGCTGACTTGAAGCGATAGAGAATGAGTCTATTATTGGATTCATTATAGTTATATGATGAGGAAGAATTATTAGATTTATTTAAATAAATTCATATTACATTCTCGACTAACAACAAATTACATTATTTTAGAGCTGACAGGACGTTATGTCATGCTGTCATTTTTGTGAGAAAAAAGAAATTTCCTTTATTTATTTCCATTTATTTATGAGTTATAACACTCTTGCAGGGAAGGCCCGAAATGGCAGCATATATTAATATACACATTAGTGATGGTACAAATATTCGTATTCTCATATTTCATAACATTTGCAGACGAATATGTTCGTCCCATAAAATAAAATACATAAAGTGTACTAAATAATATATAAAAAGTAGCAAAATCATAAAATTTTGTTAAAGCAAAATTTCTCTGTAGTGAAAAATAAATTTAAATATATTTCACAGTTGAAGTTAAAGTGGCAAAAATAGTCATTGCGAAGCTTTTTCTCGCTCAAAGCTATTACGATATGGTGTGTAAATAAGCCCCCTTGGAACATTCATTGCACTGTTATAAAATGCCCCATTCATTCGTAAATTCATTCATTCTATCAATGAAATTTGTTATTATAAATGAGCTAACGAAGCCCTTCATTGTGTCATTGGAAATGTTTCATTATATATATGATGTTTTTTTGCTGATCTATGTCATAAATACAATTACAAATAAATAAATAAATTATCATTAGAGAAGTTGCAATTTTGCTTTATATTTAACATGCAACTGCAGAGATGTAGAATTAACTCCTATCTTTCTATCACATTCACCACCTGCCTATTCTCCACACTATCCCTCCCTCGATATATAGTTGCAGCGCATATCTAGGGGATTTCCCTTGAGCACTGGTCCTAGATAAAAAGAATAGGACGAAAATATTCATTAAGCAAATAAAAGTTTAACATTAAATAAATGAAACTTTCACATAACACCAATGAAATTATTTCATTAAATAACTTGAATTTTTTCACGAAAATAATGACGGACTTTCATTTCATATATTATATAAATTCATTGATTTACTAAAAATTGTTCATTGATTTGCTGATTGTGTTTATTGTCTTTATTGTCAATCATGATTTTGACACGTTGTTCACTTATGTACTGTTCCATTTTAAATTCCGCAAGTCTTCTTTACAAAATACTGAACAAACAAAAAAAAAATAATAAAAAGTTATGAGGAATTCAAACACCTTCGCTCCTTTTGGGTATCCCTGTATAAAGCAAAACATTTAATAAATGCGTTTCATAGTGTGAATGAATTTTTTTTTCAGTGTGATTGCGTCACTAAATATTGCCTGCCTGAAATAAAAGAAGCTCGTATTCTTCGTATTTGCCAGCTGTTTTTCTACTAAAATTCCTCGATAGTTTTTCGAATTAAAAGATGAGTAGGAGCTAGAAACCTAAGCTGAATAATGTTCAGCAGTGGCATTCAGCTGCGAATGTGATAATCTAAAATTCAGCCATCGGAATGCCATTCGGGAAATATTTTTCAATTAAATTCGTATTCGTTTGGCGCAGATATCCGCATTCGCGATTAAAAATTAGTATTCGTTGCATCACTAATACTAATGGAGAGGGATTCCCATTGCAGAGATTATTGAAAGAGAAAAATAATCGTTTTCTCACAATGTCCATGAATTTTTTGCCGTTTCAGATGTTTAATTTTTCATAATAATTATTGTACAATTGACAAATAATTGTCGTTATATGTCGTATACGATTGTCGTAGTCAGTCAGCGTTAAAGCAAGTTCAGTCAGACAATAGGAAGTCTCGTACAAAAGTGTTGCCTATTTTTTCAATTAGTTTTTATTAACATTATGAGGTTCTTTTCTGCAAAAAAAAAATATAAATATAAAATAAAATAAAAGCCCAAAGTACTGCTTCCTAAGACGGCTTTTGTATATTTTTCGAAGTCATGTTTTATTTCTTTGTTTTCTGGTAAAATGAATGAGGCCAAAAGAGTTCATTGTTGTCACGTTGCAACGGTAGTTAAGTTGACTGGTTGGTGGTTGGTTGGTTGCTTATTAAAGCAGCAACAATAATTCTTAGTCATATCTTAAGTGATTTGTTTCTGTTTATTTGTAATTTTATTTTTTGTTTTGGATTTTATCTACAAAACAGATACAAAGTATTTTTCTGTTTTTTTCATTATTATTATTATTATTGTAGAGTTAAACTTAAGGCAAAATATTCAAATGCAAATCTTTACCTTGCCGCGCTCTACATACAAATTTCGTTGAAATAACTTTTAATTCTTCTAAACTGACTAAATGTCTGCTTGTTTTTTTATATTTATGCTTGTTTTCCTCAGAGCATTTTTTCTGAGTTCCTTTGTCTTTTGCATAAAAAAAAAATTTGTAAGTATGAGTCTTTGTTTTTCTATATTCATATTTTTCTATATCGTCTGTATTCTTGAATTCTTCAGAGCAGTGAGAAAAAATGTTTTTTTTTATTTTATATTTCTAGAGTTAATTTTTTTCCATATATTTTTCTTTCTTTATTATTTATTTGTTTTTTTTTTTTTTTTGTTACAAGTGTTGAGTTATAAGGCGTGTTTTCATGAAGTGCTATCACTGCAGCCATCAATGATGTTTCGTGCACTAAAGAATAACACTTGACATTGTCAAGGCGCTGGTTTATGTTGAAAAATACTTATGTACGAGTATGTTGTTTTACATTTTTTTCGAAACGAGTTATTATGTACAGTGCGGCGCAGTTAATGCAACCTTGGACTAATGCAAGTCCTAGTTTTTTATGTAAAATAAATTTCCTCATACAATTTTTCATAATTATGGAATGTGTGAGGCGTGTCTGTGTAAAAACTAAAAGAAATAGTCTACGCAAAGTTGATAGTATTGTATATTCCTTATTATCGACAACAAGAACTTCATTTATTAAAAAAAAATATAACAATTTTTATATATATGTATTATTCAGAGGTGTCATAGAAACGAATCTTATCGGAATTACATTAGAAAGCGGTGAAAATGCTTTGGTGAAATCCAATGTTATCGGTTTTGCTATCCATTCCTCTCTTCCGTTCTTTCTCCTACCCTATTTCTGCTCTTTCTTAATGACCTTCTATGTCAAACTTCCAACTCTATCCACTCTTTTGCAGAAGACATTTGTCACTCATATTCATTTGATCGTAGGCCCACATCGAGTACGATCGCGGCACTGAGGCAGAATATGAGTGATTCACTGAATAGTGACTTTACAAAAATATAACAATGGGGTCATGCGAACAGTGTCGATTTCAACGCTAATGCTGCTTCACCTGCAATTGTGGCTGATTTAAATATTTAGGAATCAGAAGCTCTTGATCTTCTTGGCATGAAGATTCAGTGTGATGTTCGATGGACTGGATGGACCTTTCAGGTCTCAAAAGAAGCATTCAAGTGCCTTGGCTTTTTAAGACGGTGCAAGACATACTTCACCGCATCAGATCTCCTTAATTTATAATGGAATATAATTCTCATGTAAGCGGTGGAGCTTACAGGAGAGGACGAAGAAATTCAGTTTGAACGGTTGTGTAGCCAACCCTATACGAGTTGTGTTCCGTTGTTCAATTGCTACAATAATGGGATGTGCTCTAATGAAATCAGGGAACCTGTTCGCGAAATCGGTACAGTCGTACGCAAAACAATTATTTAATTAATTAATTTTTTCAGCAGTTAAATTTTTTGCAAAGATGTAAGTAAATAAAAGTTTATAATGTGTTCAACAAAAATAGGGGAAAACAAAAAAGTAGTACTAAAAATTCGATACTTATCGAAGAAAAAAATATCCAGATGTTACAAGAGGTTTCACAAAACGCGATAAGGCGACAGTAACAGTTGGCTGAATCGATAAACAACGCAAATTCACCGCAAAAGTGTTAACGGATGGAAAAAAGAAAACAGTATGTCATATTTTACAGCTAGATTGTGTTGTTTTATTTTATACAGATTTGTCCGGAATGGAAAAGCGACGTGAAGAAAAAGTAGTTGGCGCAAAAAATAAAGCGTGTTGCTGCTTTCACGCAAATGTCTTCTTCTCACCTTCTGAATTCTTTTGAGTTCTTTAGTATTTAATTTCTTGTTACGATATGCACAGAGATGCAGTGGGTAAATCTGTAGAAAATTATAATTAGAAAACTCCGCAATAGAGTTTTTATAATTAAGAATTATGATTACAATCATAAAGTTTAATTCTCGAATGTGGCTGGTTAGTCTTGTGGAATTAATTATGCACCAAGAGATTCATTTCAATTCAATAACTATTAATTCCTTTTATTGAGTAACTTCATAACTTAAATTAATTTCCTTAGATTTATGATGCGTAATGTATGTAGAGGAGATAAATAGCAGGTAAATAATATAGGAATTTAACTTCACTACCTTAGCAAATGTAAATTTTCCAATTAGCGATAAGTAATTAATGTAAGATTTCTAATAAGTATATGAGTAAAAGTAGTTGTAACAAGAATAAGTAATTCTTTGTGCGACATATGATGTTAATGTGTCGGCGGTTAAAGTGCAATACTGCAAACTAAAGAATGTATATTTTTCCATTGACTAATTATGCAGCGAAAAGGACCATTTTTTTGTTGGTACTTCGACGATATGATTTAGCTCGTGCGAGTACTAAATTAAGTTGCCAAATTGATTTGTATCATAACACATATTAACTAGTCATTAATAAAAATTATAATTTAGCAAACCTGGTTTAGACTCCTTTTCTGCGCGCTTTTCCTCTAACAGCAAATATGCAACAATGGCAGTGCTCATTTTATTATTGTTAAAGGAATTTTATTTTTTATTAGCTTAAATAACATTTATATTAAATTTATTTTATATTTTCACAAAAAATCAAATTTACACAAATGTATATGTGACAGCGCATAGAGCAAGGGACCTAAGGGTAAAAATAAGCAATTTTCACTTTTTTTTTTTTGATGTGGACAACATCTGAGCATCGAATGAGACCGATCCCATGCCCCAAAAGTGTTCCCTCCCAGAGATATGCGCGTTTTATGAAAGTGAAGTACACCAAAGATACACGTATTTAAATCTTTGAAATGGCTCTGCTGAACAAAACCGGTTTTTACCCTTAGGTCCCTTTCTATTTTGCGCGTCACATATAAAAAATGGATATAAATAATACAACGATAGAATTTATTTAATTTGTTTACTGTATCACCAATTCTTCTTTTATTTTCTATAATTGGTTTTTTTGTTAAAAACACAAGTTTTAAAAATATTTTACTGCAAATATCATAATTTACTAAAGTTGCAAATAAGATAATTGCACTAAAAGCAGTAAACAAATGAGCAAAAACATAAAACTGCTGATTCGAATATCGGTTTTATTTGCATTCGAAAATAACAAAACCGACTTGTTTTCATGACACCAATATTATTAGTTTGCAAATCCGATAAAAAGTAAAACTTACTTGGTGTCTATGAAACCCTTAATAAATTAATCGAATATGTAAATAGTTGACAAATTTTTTAGTCACATGTATATTTCAAGTTTATCCGAACATTCGCTGAAAACATATCAAAATAATTAGAAGCCAAAAATATTAATTGCTTAAAGTCTGAAAGTTATGCAAAATTGTCTCAACATAGCAAAATATGCGGAAATATGCATTTTAGATTATATCAAAGATATGAAATAGTCTAGCGGGAAGAAGAAGGAATACGGATGACTTCTAGGAGGCCTCTGTACGGGTAGATCTTCTGGTTTCGCTTCTATCGACAGAGATTCAAACTTGGCTTTTTTGCGTTTGCTTTGGCAAAACCAAACAAAAAATGTTACTCCTTCTCTTGTCCTTCTATTTTCTTCATTTAACCCAATAAATTGATATATCGTAAAAGCAGTATGAGCTATTCCAACATTTCAAAGTAGTCGTAAATATGTCTACACACCTATTTATACTGTAGGAACCGCAAACATTACATATGTATGTAAGTAACATATGCGACAATGATGTATGTATAACGAATGATTAAACAAGCCATTATGATGAGTGGCATAATGATTTCTTGTGTTATTAAAATGAGTTATTAAACTCAAAATACGCACACATATTAATACATATGCATACATATGTACATACATACATATATATACTCTCACGTATACAGATAAAAAAAAGTTACTTTAATATATGCAAATTTGGAATACAATTTAAACAACATCTTTCATCTGCGGAGTTTAAATTGATTGTCAAGTTTTCCTTGAAATTACTAAATTTAAATCAAATAAGAAGTAATCTTAAGACCCGCACCTGCAAACACTGAGTGTGCACCAGTTGAACATCTATCGTAGCAAAGCGGCATCAGCGCTAATGATGAAATGCTTTGTGGAAGAGAAACTGGACAACGCACAGGAACATTGGATCAAGTGCCTGTTCCAAGAAACCGCCAACTTGAACTTGTCATGGGCTAGAGGCCCATATATCCGGAAAGGCCGGCTATAACTTCAAGTAGGTAAAAAATTTTATAATTGGAAAAATTACATGAAATAATCAACTGCTGAGGTGAGCAGTACTACTAAACTGTGCATTTCTAAAGCTATGTACACACGATCGTCACAATATTGTAAGATATGACAATGGTGGGTGGCGATGGTCGAAGTAGTCTGCACGTTGACTACAAAATTAAAAATTTTTCCTGGGTTGAACCCCAGTTTTAGACCCATAAACACATTTTGCATTTTTCTGTTGTGCATTTGTGTGTCTTTGTGTCAGTTGTTGTCGGAAGGTTTCATTGGCGAAGGCATAGTCACTGGTCACTGAACAGTAACGGCTTCAGCTGTATCCAATGCACAGGCACCTCCTTCGCCGAACGCCCTACTTCGTTGATATTGTGTAGCACTGGCGAAGTAAAATAAATACTAAAAGTGGCTACTAAAACGAAGCTTCAAAATTTAATACGTCTCATTGACATCAGAGACATTACAACACTACTATAAATCAAAGAACGTGCCAAAGCAGATTTGTAAGATAGTGAAGCTTCACCTTCTGTCATTTCTCCTACTATCTGCTTCCTCTAGTTCCAGTAAAATGCGTTTCATATGTAGGCGTTATCGCCTGAGTGCTGGTCCCAGATAAAAAAAAAATTAGCTAACAATGAAAAGTTATCAGCAGAAGATAAATTGTCAGTTCAGACTTTTGTAAGAAAACTTTATTTAATAAAACGCTGTACGACAATAAATTTATCGGCCAATACACATTGTTAGTTCACTCCAGACATCTGCAACATCGCTGTTTACTTATAATTTTTTTAAAAATAAAGAAGAAATGAAGAATAAATTCTATGTCGAAGTAGCACAATAAAATAGCGAACTGCGCAGCGTTGCCATTAGTTAATATTTTAGTAAAAATGTTTACATGTAAATGAAATTGACATCTGTCCCTTTTAAATTCGAAAACCTTTCGCATTCGTTATATATTTTAGTTAAAATTTTCCATTAAAACTATTCTTTTAATTTTTTTTTTTATTTCATTATAAATTTAGCGAAACGTATTTACTTATATATATGATCCTTAATTTTTTCCTAAACCTTCTGGCAACGCTGCTTTAAGAATTAACACGAATGACGAGTAAGTACTTTTGAACTCTGACAAATATAACTTCAGTTGATAATGTAAGTGTGTGCCTTCAAATTCGCACCCAAACATTTCTAGTGTTGTTTGTCAGAAGTACGAATAGTAATGCCGAATATTGAAAAAAATATTTTGGGAAACAATATTAAAGAGACAACGTGTATAAATTTTTTTGTGCTGTTACAGGCTCGTATGTTGCAAACACGAATTCTTACGAGTATGGCCAGCAGATACAAAGTAATATGCTGTGTTAACTACACCGCAACTCATTTTAAAGCGAGTATCTGAAATCATAAAAACTCCTTGCAGTTCACTAATGCACACGTTTGTCAGATTATTGTACGGCAAAAATTGCAAGATCCGATATTAAATATTATCTCTTAATATTTATGGGCAGCGTTGCCAATACAAATATTTATCTAACAACGGTGTGATGCACTAAATTAAGCACGTGACGATAACAATGACGGTACAATATCTGGCAACTACGTGTCAGTGGCAATGGCACGATTGTCAGATGGCTGACAATATTATTGTCGTACAATGTACTGACAATGCTACTTGTAAAAATTTTTCTTGACAAAAAGTGTAAGTTCACACGATTGTTAAACATTTCATGGCAATGTTTCTGACAACAGTGTAATATCTGGCAATTGTATGTACATATGTAGCTTAAGATACGTATTCAACAGTTACTCACGGTACAAATACGTCTTATATTTGAATTTTTACCATGTATTTAGATAGATAAATTATTGCATACACAAATGCCTAAAGTGCCCCCCGTCCCGTATTGAAAGCTTAATTAAATTTAGAAAACATTTCAAACCACCAATTAAATACAGCTGTGTGAAAATGTAATTACAGAATTGCCTGAAAATATGCTGCATTATTATACTTATTAAGACCGTGGAGCAAATAAGTTCACTTAAAAAAGTTTAACTGTTCCTGGGTTTTTTTTCTTTTCTTGAAAATCATTTCATTTTGTTTGAGTGAATGAATGTCTAATTAACCAGAAAGTAAAAAAAAAAGATTCTTAAAAAACATCTAATCAAATAACAAAAATTCAACAACCATTTAACTAATTTCTTTACCACTTAATCTCATTTTCTTTAAGCTGATTACATTTCTCAAGTATTTGCTTTAAATTGCTAAAGAACAATGATTTCCATTTTAAGTACATGTTCATTTAACTACTGCAAATTGTGCATATAATTTTTTATCTATAAGTTTCAGGGACTTGGAATCAAATACAGTTTGTTCGTTTTTTTGTTTTTTTTTTTTTTTGCTTTTGGCATTTGCCAACCATTTTGCTCACCTGATGGCACAACCAATTATTTAAACAATGCAATAGCAACTTCCTATTGTACTTATATTCAGATCTTATGTTCGCTCATTCGCCCTTAATTAGACTTAACGTTTCAATGAGAAAACACAGCAGCGCCAGCAAAATGTTAAAATTCATCAGAGACTCATTTATTTCTGTTTTATACATTCATCGCCTTTAGTTTATTCATTATTTGCATCAATTGTGTTAGACGAGTTTTTGTCTTGAATTTTGGCACCATTGTAGTTACTTTATGCTAAATAAAAATTTGTTTCAGACTTTAATGAAATTTATGCAATTTTCTATACGTTTGTATGTGTGTTTGTGTACAGGTAGATAATTTCGATTTTGTTCGAATTTTTTTGTTATTTCCTTATCACTCCTCAGATGTTTCCACAATTTTTATTATTTTTTTTTTTCGTTGTCTCTGGCTTAGCTGCCAAAAGTACTTTAGCTAATTACGATTGGTATGCTAAAATGTTGCTCAACAGCAAAATAAAATGTTTATTATTTTTGGCAACGACATTGTTTCATTAAGTGGGCTTTTTCAAGGATTTAAATTTCTTTTAAATTAAAATTCTTAGATGACAAAAATCAAAATATACTTAATAAAATCTAAATTCAAAATTGTGCCTTTTTCCATAAATATCATAAAGTGTTCAAAAAAAAAAACTTAATAATTGAGGAGGAAAGCATATCCACACAGTACAAATTTAGCTAATACTTTTAAAATTATTTTTTAATAAGTTATTTAAGAAATTTCGGAAATAAAATGTTGCCGATGAATGAGTTGATTGAAGAAATTTCGAATTTTTCCAGGGATGAAAACGATGAAGATAACTTAGATGATGAAAAGTAATGTGGTCTACTAAGTTGGCAAGTTTTACTGGACGAACACGTGCAGAAAACATTATTCGTGATCAAATTGGAAAAAAGTTTTACGCTTCTAGTCGTATTGCTAACTTAAGAGATGCGTTTTTGGTATGCACTCCGGGAACAATATTGAAAATGATTATAAAATATATGTATATGGAGGGCTCCGTATTTATGGGAATGATGGGGGAGATATTTATGTTGTCCCATTTTGGCCTTCTTGTATGAATGAAGAAGGCTTGTGGAATTAAAAAACTGCAATACCTATTCCGATCAACGCTGTCGTTAAAAAATGCTAAAAAGCTATGTCGACTTATTAGATTTGAGGATAAAATATCAGAACTGAACGCCGAGCTCGTGATAAGTTATCTCACATCAGAGAGTTATGGGATAAATGGGTTGATAATCAACAAAGTATTTATATCCCACATGAAGACGGAAATGTTGATGAGAAACTATTGGCATTTCGAAGAAGATGTCCATTTAAACAGTTTATGAGGTATGTGATGAAAATAGATTCGTTTTAAAGAAAATTGAATGTTGAAAACGAAAGCTTTGCTGTAAGTTGTGATGAAAAACGAACGGTTTTATTTTAATCGTTCCATATAAAACTACAACTATTTGGTTTAAAAATTAAATATTAGCATGAGTTTTAATAGCATTTACTCAAGTTGAAAATATTGGATGAATATTGGTCGAAGTAGTCTGCACGTTGACTACAAAACGAAAAATTGTTCCTGGGTTTCAGACTCATAAAAAAAAAAAAACATCTCGCATTTTTCTGTTGTGTATTTGGGTGTCTTTATGTCAGTTGGTGTCGAAAGGTTTCAGTGGCGAAGCCATAGTCACTAGTCACTGAACAATAACGGCTTCAGCTGTATCCAATCCACAAGTACATCAGAACGCCCTCCTTCTGGAGCATCGACGAAGTAAAATCATTACTAAAAAAGGCTACTAAAAACGAAGCTTCGAAATTTAATACGTCTCCTTGACATCAGAGACTTTACAGCACTGCTATAAAACAAATAACGTTCAAAAGCAGTGTTATAAGATAGTGAAACTTCACCTCCTATAATTTCTTCTACTTTCCCTTTCCTCTAGTTCCGGCACAATGCACCGCATGTGTAGGGGTCATCTCCTGAGTGCTGGTCCAAGATAAAAAAAGGCCAACACAGTAACTTGAATAATTTGACCTTTTCTTTTTTTCTTGGATCAGTGCTCAGGAATTGTGTTGTACATATGCAAAGCATTGCATCAGCACAAGGAAAATAGAATTTTGTAAGGCGTACAGAGCGAGTAGTGTTTGTGGACATTTAAACCTGAACTTTCCAATATCGCAATTGACAGGCAAGACTTTTGCAGAGAGTTTATTCCACTTGCAAATGATTCGTCTAAAAACTTAATCTATTCTGTAATGCGTAGTACGACTCACTGGTAAATCGATCACAAATAGATGGGCCGTCGAGGACAATCATTAGAGCTCAGTCCATTTTAGTAGCGATAAAACAGCGAAACACACCCCACATTTCGACAATGCTCCAGGGAGTCAATAGAGTTGTGTACCCTACTCTCACCGATAAGTCTTTTCGCCCTCTCCTGAACACGATCGAGAAGCTACAAAATATACGTTCCTTAAGCAATCGAGTTAGCAGAAAACTGCATCTTCTAAATTATTTTTATTAGATGGTAATTGTTTTAGAAAAAGTCCTTTGCGAATATTGGATAAAAACAGCTTCGCCCTCAATTGTTTTGTCATAAAACACAGCATGTATTCTCCTTGGGCACTAGTGATGCGATTTCACCTAAAAATTCTATTTTAATATTTATTAATTTTAAACTACCAGCTTTGTGTACGAGTACATACATAAATATTTACATTTTCGCTTAAATATTTTAACTACACCTTTTATTAAAACATGTACTCGATTTTCCATCAAACTTTTTGTTTTTAATATTGTCATAGAACAAAATGGAAAATGTAATCAAATTCGATTTGATAAACAAAATAAAAGTAGCAGAAACCGAAACAAAAAATAAGAGATGCCAACACAACTCTTTCCGATTTTACAACAGTTTTTGGATCGAAATCGATTTTCATCACATACCTTTATGTCTTCAAAGCGTGCCAAGTATGGCATATACTTTTTTGCCAGAGTCACGAATTTTGCGTGAAATTTACAGGTATATATTGGTAAGTCAACTCCTGATGCAGCACCTGAGAAAAATCAAGGGCAAAGAGTAGCGGTTACAGTTCAGTACAATAAGACTTTTTTGCCGGAATCAACCAGACAAGAGCTTCGTAAGCATTCAGTTTTCTTCAGCAAGTTTTTTTCAACGATAAAATTTCCCTAGTGCAATACGTTCCACAAAAGTCCATATTATCTAAGTCCTTAGTACTTTTCTTCATAACAAAACTGTATTGGATGCAACAAGTCAGTTGCCAGAGACTATATCTTTTTATAATTAAACTAAAGCAGGAGTAGACACTTTAGATCAGTTGGTGACTACTTATACGGTAAAAAGAAGAACTAATCGCTGGCCCCTTGTATTACTTTGCACTATTATTGATATATTGCTTTTGGTGTTGGTGGGGTTTTCTCTCAAGTTATATCTCATTGGAGACGATGGGGTAAGCAAGTCTATTGGATGCCTGAAGCATTATCGCAATATGGAGTGTGTCTTTCTCTTTTATCGCTACTATAATGGAATGTGTTCTAATGAAATCAGGGAACTTGTTCCCGAGACCCGGTCATACCAACTCATCAGTAGACCTTCAAGCAAAATGCAAAAAATTTTTTATGTTTATACATCAGCTCACAAGAAATCTTTGAGAATACCTAAAATCCGTTTCGGGTGCGTATAGTTGTTCTATCGTTATAATAAGGTAATGCCCCGTAATAAAATCAGAGAATTTGTTCCCGAAACACGGTCATTCATGCACACAACGCGTTCATCATTAAGAGCGCATCCATTTGTGGTCGTCTTGGCAGCGAATCGCACTACGCATTACAGAGAAAATTCGTTTTTTGGCGGAACAGCACTTTTGTGGAATGGTCTACCTTCGAAGGTCTTCCCTGTCACTTTTGACGTGGGAAAATTCAAATCGAATGTACATAAACACTACTCCCTCTATCCTGACTCTGAAAACCTTATTTCCTAGTTCCGACACAAGGCATCGCATGTGTGTCCCGTACCCTGAGTGTCAGTCCAAGAAATAAAAATATCAGTTGTTAATGCTAACGCCTTATGATAAGAAATTAACAAGGATTTTAATAAAGGAAAACTATACAAAAGAAGGTTATTTCTCGACGAACTGGGAACGGCATTAGTAAAACCAGATATAAAACGGCGATCTTGTTTACCACTGCAATAACTTTGCTGAACTCCATATGTCAGCCAAGCCATCAGGCTTCTACGTCATAAAGTGGCAAAAAAAAGGAAATCGACTTCGGGTTCTCAATGTGAACCTTGCGCGATAAACGACAGAAAAATCGATTTGCGGGCGGCATAAAATGGAAAATTTGTATGCGCAAATTGCAATAAAAAAATTCAGTTTTTATTATTTTTATTATTATATAAAAGCTTAAAGTAAGTTATGCCAATAGCATCCGATTGAATTTAGTGGGCGATTTATGTTGCTATTGTTCTTCTAATAATATTTTATTGAACTCTGCTAAATAAAACAAAAATTTTTTTTATTTTTATAAAATCAGTAAAGGCTATACAGGGGTGAGTTGTCACCCGAACAACTCTAACGTAAATTTGTTAGAGGAACGTATGAGGGTTAAAGGCAGCTTCCGAGATTTGACTTTAATTAGATTTTGCTCTTCTCGCGAATTAAATAGTACAATTTTTGTAATTGCAATAGGCCTGTGGCAAAATTTTGTGTTTCACCGTGATAAATGATTATGAAAATTTTCGGGATATTTGGCATAAATAAAATAAAAATTATGTTGGGAAGTCAATAAATTTTATTCACATCTAAAGGATCTGAGAAAAATGTAAGATTTTAGAAAAATGGACTGTATAAGTAGGCGTACTGCCTCCGGTACAAAAAAGCAAAATAGATTTCTGTATATTTGAAGAACGATGACAATAAAAGTATTCAAATGTGGTGTAAATCGATTGGTTAACAATACACAATATCAGCCCAAAAATTGCGTAGGTTTGGGCATAGCGAAGACCATTCGACCATTAATATAGAATAATTATTAAAAATGTCCACATTGGCAACCCCAGATTTATTGAGGTTATGTAATTTATTTACATATACACGTAAATTAAATTTTCCAAACTACAATGATAAAAAATATAATTAAATTTTAGACAATCGAGTATGAAACTTATAACTATCAACTTTACTTTCTTGCATTTGTTGACAACAAAAACAACTTTATAGTTTCACGAATGAAATTGTTTTCAAACTTCTCAAATATATTTTTTTTTTCTATGCTTTTTTTAAGAGTTTGGCAAGAGTTTTCGTTTTTATTTTCATTAGAAAATTTTTACCGTAAGTTTGTATCATTTTTGAAGAAGAGAAGAAATATGAACAGAAGACAACAAGAAGAATATAAACAAGTATAATGTCCATTTATCCTTTTTTCTCGTTTTTACTGCGCTCTATTTTGTTTTGTTTTGTTCTAAATTCAATTACAAAAGTGCAATCTTCATAAATCCACTTAAGTGAAATTTCAAAGCGAGCATAAATGTCATTTACACAAAACAAGAAAAACAAAACAACAACAAATATAGTTGTAACTAAAAGGAGTGAGACACGAATGAGGTACATACTGCAGCAAAATGAATATGAAATTCACACTTAAAGGAAAACAGCTTCGTTAGTACTCTTGCTGTTAGGAGTTACACGGTTTTAGTGGGTGAGGGTATACTGTATAAATTTTTCGATTATATAAGGAGATATTAGCGTTACGTATATTTTATTGTTCTTCAATATTAATTCAGAAATAATCATACGTATCTTAAATTAAGTGAGATATTAATTTAGTCTTGACCACAGTGAATCACGTTTTCATGTTAAGGCTTTGGCGTTAACTCTGTAATTCGAAACGAAAATAAAATGATTGGAATTTGCATGTTATATTTATTATATTTATTTATATATTCTGTTTGTCGGTTAATATAATGCGCTTCGGTACACCCCACACCAACGTATCTCGCTCACTTTTGTATAGATATTGTTACGTTCACCAAGCCAACTGCACAATATTTTTACACTTTTATTGTTATATCTTTTCCAAAAAATAAAATAGCCACCCTGTTCAAAACACAGTTTTGCCGTAAAGTGCCCATTTCAGTTCATTTTTGGTTTTCTTCTCAAAAATGTTTTTTTATTTGATAAGAATATCATTTAAGTGAGTAAAAAATAGTCGTCCGTCATATTATATTTGCAGACATTTAATTATATTTTATACTCATTTCAAAACTCGGCTTAATTTGACCCATATTATGGGGTACTATAAAAATAGTAAAAAGTGTACAATGTACACTGTATATTATAAGCACTATTTAAATGGAATAAAAGTACAAAGGTACAATTTTAATACATATATTTTCGAACTTTGAGTTTTGAAGTAAGAAAACACAATTGAGATCTTCTCCAGAAGAAAATATTACGGAAAAAAGGCTGCTGTAACTTTTCTGTTAAGCCCACGATTCCAAGCATACCGTGTGGAAACTTTCGGCTTTTACAATAGAATACAAGTTATAAAAATATCACTCAATATATACATAAAAATACTTGACATTTGCAAAATCTGTCTTTAGATGTCATACAGTGTGAAATTGACAATGCATTTTATTAATTTATTTAGAATATAAAAAAAATCGCTTTTAGAGAATCTAAAAACGGAAGGCGGAGATTACATACCGAATTTTAACCTTCTAGCTTTATTCGTTTGGGGTGGGCGTGCATTTGGCTTTCCCACCGCACCAAATTAGAAAATTTTTATCGGAATGTTTCCATATAAAACAAGAATGTTGGAATTTGGTCCACAAATGACGATATTCACTTTTTAAAGTCGGAAATTAGCCCCCAAAAAAAAATTAGTCGAACTTTTCAATATGAAAAATGAATTTTGGTAAATAATTTTTGGGGCGCACCCACTCACAACAACAAAGAATTTTAGTGAACCTTTTTCATATGCAAAAATTTTTTTAACTTCGTCACCATTTGAATAAGTTACTTGATAATCAATTTTTGTGGCAGGGACTTTGCCTTCTCCCTTTTCCCACAATCTCAAAAAAAAAAAATTGTGGATCTTTTCCATATGCAACAATAATTTTGAAACTTGGACCACAAATGGCGAAGTTATGCTCGTTTATATTAGAAAATCTGTTAAAAACTATGTGGAAAGAGCAACATAATTTAAAAAGCTGGGCATGGTTAAAAAAATTAGTATTTAATTTATTCCAGACTCCCAGTTAAATGTTATAAAAATTTCAGGAAGATCGGTCCAGAGGACTGGAATACTATGAGGTACAAACCAACAAACAAATAAACAAACAAACATACAAATACACATTCCATATTATATATATATATATATATATATATATATATGTACTATATATATGGATTTACATTGGTATACAATAAAATTTAATTTCGATTTTAATTACAGAGTAATTCAGAATTTCTGAAAAATTTTAACAATATATTATTTCATAGGAAAACTTTGAATAAAGAAATGTACTCCATCAAAGACTAAAATTTTAAAATATATTTTTAATTATATTATTAATTGACCTTTTTTATTATATTTTTTGATATATATTTATTAAGCCTGAGGTCTTTTTTTATCTTATTTTGTTTTTTATTATTCGATATTTCGTTAACAGCTTGTTAACATCATCAGGAATAATAGGAAATTATTTGCATAAAATTAAAATATCGAATAATAAAAAACAAAATAAGATAAAAAAAGACCTCAGGCTAAATAAATATATATCAAAAAAAAAATATATATTTTTGTTAAAAAGTTAATATTCTTTATTTTCCATTAACTTAGTTACAATTTATGAAGAATAAAATAAATTCCTTTATATTTATACAACATCTACAGTAACGGCAATGCATTCTGCTAAGTTAAACTTTCACAAAGAAATCATTTGAAATGTTGTGGTTTTGACCTGCACCACGTTGCTTACACAACGTTTTTTTCCTTATCAACAAAGGACTTTTCTAATTAATTAAGTAATGATCAACCGATAACATTATCAACCATTCGCTTTATCAAGTTCATGTTCTCTTTGTTTAACATAAATTGTCTTAAGAAATAAATTTTTCCCAGGCCGCACCAATAATACCAACGCGAATTTAAAAAGAAGAACATCTTAAAAGAAGCAACAGCACATTGACACACTACTCATAACAAATACCACGGCTACCGAGAGTGTAAAACAATGATACCTTCGTCTTCATCTTTTGAATTTATGTTTTGATTGTACGACGCATAAACAACTATGTCGGCAACAATTGAAGCGTTTAAAAGGCGATAACACCAAATGCGCTTTAACAAAACTTTCCATTTTGTTTTTGTTGTGTTTCTAGTCCAACTAACTTTTAAACAATGTTGGCAAGTTAAAAAATAAACAACAATAAGAAGGACGTAAAATATATAAAAAAAGGAAATCTGAAACATTAACAACAACACTTTTATTTTACCGAATGAGTTGAAGTAAGACAAAAACAACAACAACAACAACTAATATTGTTGATATCTCCTCTATTCTTTTTAAGACACTTATAGCCGGGATAAACAACATCTTCAACTTGCATAAAATTAAAATGAAATAAAAAAGTATAAAAATAAGAAAGAAGGTGTCAAAACTTTCAACTTTTAATAACAACGTATCAGAGCTGTTTTCGAAAAAAGATGCCCTTAAAAATGTTGGAAAAAAGAAACAGCCGACAACGGTATGATTTAAAAGTCAATGCAGGCGTAATTCAACGCAACAAAACCTTTGAGCTGTACTAGACCTATTTGTCGTTGTTTGTTATTTTAATATCAGACTTTGTAAATGAAAACATTTTGCTGTTCTGCACCATTTTGAAAATATAATAAACCCTACTGTGCAACTTTTCTGCACCTTTAGCGACAAGAGAAAAACTATACTGAACGTAGCCTTTCAGATCAAACATACATCGAGATTTAAATAAAACAAAATAATGAAAAGTTTTGTTTTTCCTTTTGTTGTTTCCCAACCATTCATATAAATAAATAAAGAACATTGCAAATATTGAAAACTACAATGAAATTAAGAAGCTTAAACTTTGAATGAAAACTTTATCTTACGCTCTTTCGCACCGACAGTTTTCATTTGTTTTTCTTTTTTCTTCAATTTAATGGCAGCAGAAAGCAATTCTATTAAAAAGAATATTTGCCGCTATTTTATCGCAGGTTGAACTGCTAACAAAAATAAAGAAAAGGACACTACTAGCAAAATTATATTTATAATTGGAGAAGAAAAACTGTAAATATATCTGATTGATGACATAAACAATTTATTAATTTAAATATATGGAGTAATATTTCTTGAACGTGTACCGAAGGGGCCGTACAAGGAGGTTGTGCTTGCTCAAGAGAAAACTATTATTATTATAATTATAAATGTTTCCTCTCTGGATCTGACTGCAAGTCTGCACGTCTGATTAAACCAAGACTTTGGTCTAGGCCTAATCGAAATTTGCTTCGATGGTGCGAACGTTTTCATACCAAACAATATTATACTCTGGACTATTTCAGCCATGTCATTGACATCATTGTCAAGGCAGCAGAGCCTCCAATTGAAATGCCGAAAGAAGTCGTTGAGCTCAGCCCAACGTGCCGTTTCGTAAATATATTTCAGACGTTTCGCAGCAGGCCGTGAAACGCCTCGAGTTTACGCAAACGAAAAGGAGGCAGAAATGGTGCAATGATCCGAATTTCCGAGAGGTGCGCTAATATTCATTTCATACTTGTCAGGGTGTGAAGTGAGAAAAAGGTCGAGGGTGTTGTGTTGGTGCCCGTCAACACATGAAATATGCGCAAGTTGATTGTGCACTGCGAATAGCTCAACATATTGGCCTTCTGGAGTCGCAGGGCTCGAATGGCGAAGCCACAATAAATTATGGACATTGAAATCACCAGCAATAACGATTTCACTGTTCTGGTAATTTTCGATGATCTCCGATATAGTGTTGGAAAGGTCATCGAAGTTGTATATAGTTTTCTCCCTTTCCGTATTTGGGCTTCTGTAAAGAAACCCGAAATGCAAAAGATGTGCCCTGATTTCAAAATTAACCCAAAGACAGCTAAATTCGGGATCATGCGTGCTTAAAGATTGCTGGCACTGGTACACAACCTCATTGCGTATATAAATTGCGAGGTCCGTATGTAGATGGAAAAGAGATAGGAGGTGATACCCAGGTATATGAAAATCCTGTCGGTCAGCATCTTCAGACACTTAAGGCAAAAACATCCGATGGAGACAAACGTGAGCATAGACAGAGAAAAAGTTTACCCTTAGACCACGTATGTTGCCTGTCATGATTAACGCGAGAAAAGTCAAATAAAATGTCTATCTTCTGTATTACAAGCGCCACTGAGGTAATCGCTGCTTGAATGACTGCCGGTGATCAGTGTTACGCCTTCATCACCAAACAGTCTGGCAGCAATTAAGACAATGGCACCACCAATAGAAAAAGAGTTAGTCGGGTATGGTAAGGGGATTTAGCACAATGACACGAAAAAAGGCCATAGAAGCCTAGGTCCGGTCACCGTGACCCGAAGTGACAGCACTTGTTGGTAGTGTCAATCCGTCACTGTTATAGCGGTTTTTGTCTTTTTTTTTTTTCTTCCCAGTTATTCCACCATTTAATTGTTATTGTTTTTCGTATTTTATTTATTTTATTCAAGTTTATTGTTTTTGATATTTGTTAGTGTAAGTAATTTATTTAAATTTTCTTAAGTTTATTTTGTTTCTTTGTTTGTCACTATGTTATTTTTATTTTTTATTTTTTTTTTCACTTATACTTTTTACCTTTAATTTATTTCTAATGTAACTATTTTAATTATATTTACTGCAAGACCAAACAGCGGACCAAAGGAAGACGCGTGTCTACCAGTCGAACGAATAAAAACTACTTATTTTTGTATTATTAGTTTTAAGCAGCAATGCAAGTGGAGAAAATAGCGTAGAATATGTTACAAACACATCGGAACCTTCAACAAAATCTAAAAAAAAGTGGGTAACTACTCTAAATGGGAAGAAGAAAAATAATAATATGTTTGCTATTGTTGTTAATATTTTTTTGTGTGTTTTGTTTACCTTATTCTCAATAAAAATTAATTCAAAATGTATTTTTTTTGCTTTTTTTTTTATTTGGACACTTTTGTGGAAGAAAATTTTTTGTTGAAAAATTTAGTTTTATTTTTTAAAATAAAGTTTTCTTAAAAAATATATGGTAACGCTGGTGTGGTTATCATTTCATGACAAAATGCTCTCGCAGTACTTTATGTGTGTGAGCCAGTGTGTATACGTTACAAATAGTTAGCGATAACTACGTACAATATGACGTATACGCTCATAATTTGTAGGCAATCACATCTATCCTGAATAGGATGTGAAATTTTGATTTCCCATGAAATTCCCTTTCTCATCAAGGGTAAAATTTCACGCGAAATTTTCTTTACGTTATCAGTTCTCAATGAATGTGAAATAAAGCAGCAGAAATGTAAAGCTTAAAAATTAATTAAAAGTCAAACAAATTTAATCTATAGTTTACAAAAAAATCTTTGGGAAAATGGGGCTAAATTTGACCCCAATTACATTTTGGTAATTTTTATTCATTTACTAATTTTATAATTTTAGATTTTTGCGGAAAACTACTATGAAATTTTTTTTCATTTCAACAATTGTATTAACAAACATGCTATAGAAAGTTCAAAAAGAATTTTCTTTAATGTTTTCTGATTATTTATCATCCGTTATGGGCCATTTTTTTTTTTTTTCTATTGTTAATAAAATAAAATTTTTGCTAATATTTTTTTAGACGTTTAGATTTGTTGTCTTAAACTAGAATACTGCATGAGAAAATTCGTATAAATTTTTTGATTAGCAGTAACATCTCAAAATTTACAAATTAATACTGTATTAAATATTACAATTGCATGAATTTAATTTAAAAGGAAAATAATAATAATAAACCTGAAACATTGTGGGCTTATTTCTCGAAATGCAAACATGTCTATTTGAAATTAGATTTTAATTTCAAATAAGTTCAACCTCTTAAACATGTCCACGTGGCTATAAAAATGAATTTTGTAAACCAACATTAATATGTGGAGCAATAAACATGCATACGCTACGCACATACATTTTTTATATGGTTGGACATGTACAAAACTTATTTGTACTCGTATATACAATTCATTTCTGTAAATACAATCAAATGCAGGGCATTTACACACACATATGTATTGTACAAATGTGTTGCCTGACAAAATTTATAACTACAAGTAGTGTTAAGACAAGAAAAAATTTAATGCAGAAACTCCTTCTTTTAATTAACAAAACCTTGTAATTTCAAAAGTTAATTAAATGATCTGATCTCCATTATCCCCAAATAGCTAATCTCAATTACAAAATTGAAGTGAACAATACTGCTACATAAACAGTTTGACATATTTTCATATGTATGTCGTATATAGACACAGATGTTTGTGTTTATATATATATAAGTATGTGTGTGTGTCTCTATGGACAATAAAGAAAAGAGTAGGGTCGACAAATGAAATGCTACAACAAATGCCAAAAAGCCATCCTACATTTCTTTGCCTTTCTTTGTCTTCTCATTTATGCCAGTACTTTTGGTCAATTGCTGTGCAGAATACTACACAGCACAAAGTGTTTATAGAAAGAATAATTCCAAGTGTCTTCTCTTGCTTTGCACTCGAACTATAGAATATCTCCCCAACGTATTGTAGATGTCAAAGAAAATTATTGTTCAATATTGAACGGAACGCGAAATGGTTCTGTTCGTATGTGTGATAGTTATTTGTCGTAATGGCTTCAATCTAGTAAATTTGATGGTTAGACATATTTGAGTCATCAACTATGAACATTTTAGACAAATGAAAAGAAGGAGATAAAAATGAAAATGTGAAACTATCAAACTTTCGCAGTAGAAGCTGCAATTGTCCAGTTGTCAATTTTATTAATTTTTGCAAAATTGTTTCTTCATCTCTTTCATGAGAGTTGACAAATTGATTTGGAGAAGAAAAGTTGGAGAATGACAATTTTATAATTTTTGCTTAGTAGCACAAGCAGAATAATTTATTTTCTAGTTATTCATGTATTGCTTATTTTGGAATAATGCAGTAAGTAACACTACTCAACAAATTTCCAAATTTTTATTTTATCTTCAGTCGCTTAATTGATTACACAGTGCAACAAATTGCGAGTTAATCTCTCGAAATCATGCATCATTATGACGGTTCGTTAGTGTATCCAAAATGATGACGACTGAAATTTTCAGTTGTTGAGTGTATATTTTTTAGAGCCAATATTTCAGAAGCAGGTGCAAAATTTCATAATACTTGTTTTGGCTCAAATGTAGCTAATGAATCGTAGAATAATTGAGCTAATATTACAAATCGAAAAAATATTCCTTTCGTGGACGTTTTTGGCAAAGCTTTCGGTATTTTTATTAATTTTTAAACGAGCATTCTGAACACATTTCACTATTTTTTCCAAACGCATTCAACCAAATTAAAAAAACACGCGTAAATTCCCCTTCTCTTTATACATGAGTTTTTCATGAGAATGATAGGAGGTGAAGCTTCACTACCTTACAACACTGCTTTTGCACGTTCTTTGTTTTTATAGCAGTGTTGTAGCGCCTCTGATGTCAAAGAGACGTATTAAATTTTGAAGCTTCATTTTTAGTAGCCTTTTCTAGCAATTATTTTACTTCGCCGGTGCTACACAATACCGACGATATTTTTGATATTTTCTATACTTATGCAGACTTTCAACACAAAAAAACTATTGCAGAATAAGTGTAAACATTTGCAAGTTTTATCAAGACAACAGTATCAACGCAAACAACAGAAATTTTCAATAAACAATTTTATTATTTTTTCCTTGAAAAAAGGCTGAAATCAAAATAATAACTTTTATATGAAAATTTATGATGAATTTTTTAAAAACTGTTGTATTAACGCAAAAGAATACTATTTTCATGATAAAGAAGTAGAGTAATAAGGTGAAATTTTGACAGTGGACATTAAAATTGTTAAATGTTTTTTCGCAAAAAGTGAACATTTTTAAATCTCGAATTAATACCATCTTGTTCATCCGGTGCGGGATGTTAATTTTTTAACTAAATTATGAAATCATGTCAATGCATGTTTTAATGGCCATATGAGAAATTTTCATTCTTTTTAATATTAAATCAAATACAAACATGTATCCTCAAACTTTGTGTGTAGTCAAGACTTCAATGTCGGCTTATGTGCACACACTCTCAAACATCAATTTTGCACTTCAAGTATTTCAAGCGGCATAGAAAACGAGCTGAATAAACAACACACTCAACTAAATGCATAATCAAGTAAATGACTGCAATTGATAACTTGGAGCACTGCATTAGTATACTTGTTTAAAGAACACACACACACACATACACCCCCACAAAAAGTGCAACATTAAATTTCTAGTGCGTGTGTGTCTCTTAATAACTCTGGGGATGGACTACATTTTATGTTATTATTCTCATACCCAAAAGCAGAGAAGAGACATTAACATCACTTTTAAGTTTTCTAGGTTACAATATCAGAAATATGTATGTATGTATGTAAATATGTGAAGTGCACATACATTCTTACATACACCCATATGTAAATACGTACGTTCAATTTCAGTTAATTCGAATACAATTTAATTAATTAGCTTTACATGTTCACGTGTACAGCCATCCGTACATATTTAGAACGCATATCAACATCATCTTTGTTGTTTCGGATTGCTTTAGAGAGACATAAAGACACAAAGTGCTCGATAAGTTAACTCTTTGCATGAAATCTCATAGAATTTCAAGGCATTCATAAGTACTTTGTTTATTAACTGCATCTGAAATGCATACACATGTGTTCGGTATCAGAGATAAATATCCAATCGTAGAGGTGAAAGTAAGTATAAAATGTAATGTTTCGATATCTGTAACGCAACCACTCAATCTCACACACATACATATGTACACACATACATGCATGCACAGATTGAAATAAACACAGGCAATTGCAATTTCAGCCAATATTGGTCACATTTACATGATGTCTTACAATTTTGGTAAAGTAAATAAAATTATGTGGAGTCTAATATGACTAAGAAACGTAATATACAAAGTAATTTCTGCTTAAGGCTGACACACTTTCTGAATTTAAGTATAAGAACGAGAAATTTTGGTATTTAGATGAGCTAACAAATATACTTTCATGTAGATTTGATTTGATTAGATACATTTCGTTTGCAGCAATAATTTGTAATTAAGATCATTAGCTGTTGCAATCGTAAATAACAGGCGTCATAATTTTGCAATTAACTTCTTCTATCAATAAATATTCCGGGACTTTCAAACAAAGTATTGTTTGCTTCTTATTCATGTTTCATTAACTATTTTTGATTGGTTCTAACAAAATTTATCTGAATTTTATTTCTATGGCAGCAGTGTCAATAATTCTTAAAAAAAATACATAAAGTAACTGCAAAAAAATGTGTTGATCAGGATCAGTAGTTTCAACTCAAAAAAAATTAAATTTTTGTGTGGCATATTAAAGGAAAAGTCGCATGTGTTTCATAATTTCATAGAATCGTTTTGATATGACTGGCAACCAACAATGGTAAATGGTTCAAAAGTATCAACAATAAAACATAAACTTTTAAATAGGAAATTATAAATTTTGTTAAAGTTTATGTTATAACCACACTATGCATTTCATTTAAATATAAAATTACATACATGCAATTTTATGTAAATTAAATATATGTAGTTCCTGTAAATAAAATCTATATACGACGTTTGTTCAAAAGGAAAGGTGAATTTTGAATTTTCGCGGGCTGTGTACATTCGATTATCGAAATTTTTTTTTTGTTATGTTTGTACACATGTGTTAGTCATAAGAATATGTTGGCATTATTAGCCAATTTGGATTATTAGTTTGTAGTTGACAACTGAAAAGGTTAGTCACGTTTGTGTGTGTTCTTCAATTTTTGTCTTTTGAAAAAAATTTATCAAAGAATATGTATTAAATTTTGCATTAAAAATGGAATAAAGTGCTCCAAGTCACTTGAAATGTTGACTGTGGAATTCGACGAGTCCACTTTGTCTCAAAAAAGTGTTTATAAGTGGGACAAGCGCTTTACAGAAGGCCGAAAAGATGCTGATGACAATGAGCCTCCTGCAGTTGCAACCACGTCAACAAGTAAAGAAAACATTGGAACAATGAAAAAATTGTTTTGGAAAATTGTCGTATCGCTATTAGGGAAGTTGCAGAGGATGTTGGCATATCAATCGGCTAATGCCATGGAATTTTCTAGAATATTTTGGGTATGAAACGTGTGGCAGCGAGGTTTGTTCTAAAATTGCAGCGTCGCATTAGAATCGCTCAGGAGTTGTTGAATGACGTCAACGACAATCCAGGTTTGCTCAAAAAGGCCATAACTGGTGACGAAACGTGGGTATATGGTTATGGCGTCGAAATCAAGAGCCAATCATCCCAATGGAAGCGCCCGGATGAGCCAAAGTTTGACCAAATGTTAAGGTTTTGCTCACTGTTTTCTTCGATTACAATGGCGTGGTGCAATACGAGTTTTGCCAACAGGTCATACGGTTAGTAAGGAATACTGCAAGGAAGTTATGCAACGTTTGCGCGAAGGTCCGGCTCAAACGATCGGAATTCTGAAAAAAAAATCATGGATTATGCATTACGATAATACACCAGGTCACGTATCCAAGCTTGTTCATGATTTTTTGGCCAAAAACAATACCCAAATCATGCCTCCTTTTTGTTTTTTTTTTTGACCGGTACTTAGGGGATGACCCCTACACTTGCGATGCATTGTGCTGGAACTAGGAAATTAGGTTATGGAAAAAAGGATAGAAGGATATTCACCAGATTTGGCTCCCTGTGACTTTTACTTATTCCCAAAACTGAATGAAAGGAAAGCGTTTTGCGTTTGATGAGATAAAGTCAAAATCGAAGAACGTGCTGATGCCGATACCGGAAAGTGCATTTCAGAAGTGGTTCGAGGATTGGAAGAAGCGCTGGCAAAAATGTTTTATATCTGAGGGGAATTACTTTGAAGTGGACAAAATTGAACAATAAATTAATACTTTTAAAAAAAATTCAAAATTCAGCTTTCTTTTCAACAAACCTCGTATATATATAAAACGGAATGTGTGTTTGTTTCTTTGTTTGTATGTTTGTACCGTATAAAATACCAGACCTCTGGATCGAAGTTCTCAAATTTTGACAACATTTAACTGGGACTCTTGAATGAATTATATGTTACTTTTTTAACCACGCCCACTTTTATGCCCACCACAATAATCCATATACTGTTTGATAGATTTTGCCGCAAATTGCGCACCGCAATAATTGATTATCATTTATGAACCAATTCTCAAAATACTTTTTGCATATACAAGAGCCTAATACATTTCTTTTATTGGTTCCAAGTGGAATTTCATAAAACGTTTTAATTGTTTCAATAGCTACATTTATTAAAATTTCTCAACTATTTTAAATAAATTAATTGTTTGAAATCTTTATAAAAATTACTTACTTTTATTCATAAATAGTATATTATTTTAATAAAAAAGTAATTTATTTTTTCAAATAAACATTTATTTATTTATTTATGAATTGTAGTTGTTAGGTCACCGCATAATATCGATAATAAATTTGACACATCGAAACCACTGTAACCTAATTTATTAATTAACAGTTAAAAATTAATATTTGTTTCTTCTTTAACTTAAAGTATTTTGTTGTTGCTAAAAAGGATGAAATGCATTTTTTTTGTATGTTTATTGTTGCGTTATTCTTTTATGCCATGTATAAATGCTTTCATATGTATATACATACGTGTATGTATATAAATTGCAATAATTTAATTGGTGAATTACAACAACAACAGTGGTGGCCCTTGTAAATAATATTGTCTTAGGTTTAAGTAAATGAATTTTGAACAAAGAAATCACTGGCATGGTAACAATAAAGAGCGAAACATCTCATCTCGTCTTTCATTCAAGTTCACGGTCATAATTCCTTTGGCAATATATCACTGCCCAAAGAACATTTCAGTGGCATATAGACAACAGTTTTAAGTATTAAATTGCTCTATATAGCTGCCGGTGGGGAAGACGATTCTCATCGTACAGTAGTATTTAATATGGTAGCTGTTATTTCAGTAAAAATAATATATGTATGTATGAATTTAGTAATTAAATGCGCATTTTATTTTTTCTGTGTAGGGCAAGATATTAAATAGTATAAGCGATCGATTAACTTTAAACTCATTTTCTGTCTTCTATTAAGGATTAAATTGATTTGGTTTCATTAATCGGTTAAGGCATTGAACACAAAGATGCCAGGCGGCCATACAGCTCCACGACTACAAATTTTGTAGGCTGCATTTGTCACTTTGTAGTCAGCTAGAGTATACGTACATCTGTATGTATTTTAAAATTCTAAATTCATTTCTTGTTAATGAACAACAAATTTTCATATTTAATAAAATATTACTTTATAACCGGTACAGGAATTAAATATAATAGCATATCATATATTATTTTCCTGACAAAGCTACACAAATTTACAACGCAATATCGCCGGATGACGATACGCTGATTAATGAAACGCCAAGAGGTCTGGTCCAGCAGCAATGTGCATGTCATCATATTACTTCCGAAGATAGTGTACCGATCTCCACTTACAGATGATTAATGTCCAGTACAATATTTCAGTTTCGCATTTATTGCAGTTGCCACCAGTTTTGGAATTTTGTAAGACAGAAAAAAACCTACATTAATGCAAATTCTAGACTGCTTAATAAAAACATCATGGCTGTTCAACATTGTTGGAAAGCTATTGCATTCACTCATTGTTAGGATGTAAAACGCGTCCTAGTCGACGCGGTCGATATATTCAGCTGAGCAACATTTGAAAAACAGTTGTCAATTGTTCGCAAGTTCAGCATCAGCTTCATTGTTAATTAAAAATATTTATTTACATATAAATTGCCTGTGAAAGCGTTGCATTCCTCTGAATAATTGTCGGTATTTGTTTATATGTATATGTATGTATTCACTCGTATGTATGTAGACAAGTGTTCAATTTAACGTGATTGACATCATTACAAATTTTGCAAGTGACAATGCAATAAAAACATGGATGCTTAAGGCACTGCCACCAAAACTAACGTTCGTTTTTTAAGTACAACATTGCACACACATGTGTATGTACATGTGTTTGTTTATATACAAGTATAAACTCATACATTAATAACTATTTATAGAGTCGTTAACACGTAAACAACATAAACCACAACCGTATAGAAAAACGGCTGATTGACAATGTTATACGACTATAAAAATCTTTATTATGAACAACCATTGAGCCGAATTATTTTTTAAATTTAAATGCTTCAATTAAATGTCACATGCAAATTACAAAAATATAACAGCAGACTGTACAATTTGAGTAGAAAAAATAACACGTATTGTTGATTTAAATACCAGTGTGCTGTGATGACTTTAATGTAAATATCGAAACGAACCGATTTAATAGTATTTAAATTTTGAAATGAAATCAAAATGTGTGTAATTTTACAAAAACAAAAGAATGCCAAATTTAGATTTCATATCCTTTAATGTTTTGCAATGTTTTCAGCAGCATGATTACAAATAACATTGAGGCAAATAAACCATAAAATTTCTCTTTAAGTATTTATTTTTAAATTTTTACTCAAATTTTCTTTAAGACATATGCATAATTGGAAAATTTAGCACATTCTGTTGGATAATAAAATACGTTACGATTTTCAAATTCATCGTCTTATGTATGACAACTATGGCCCTGAAGTTGACTAATTGTCGCAAAACTAAATTCGGTAATTACCGCTGACTTTAATTCATATTCATATCTAGAGAGCTAAACTTAACTTAATCAATTGGAATTCTGCAGATAAGCCAAAATGTCTTCACAGTTTATCATTTTTAGCAAACTTCCACAGACCACAGCTACACGACATAAAATTTTGTTGACTGCATGTGTCGCATACTGCGTTATTGTGAAGACGACAGCTACAGCTGATTGGTGTTTTATGTGGAAATAAATAAAAATAAAAATGAAATTACTTTTGTGTCTTGGTCCAGCAATCAGCAGATAACCCCCAGAGGAAGGAGATAGTTGAAGAGATTACAGATAGTTAAGGGATAGACAGAGGGCAAAGCTTTATTATTTTTACAACTCCGCTTTCTTGCACGTTTCTTGTTTTTTACAACAGTGTTGCAACGCCTCTGGTGTCAAGCAGACGCATTCATTTTTTTGAAACCGTGTTTAGTAACCATGCTTAATAATTTTTTTTTTTTTTTTTTTTTTTATCTTGGACCAGTGTTCAGAGGCTATCCCCTACATATGCAATGCATTGCACTGGAACTAGAGAGAAGGATAGGTAAGAAACAGACAGGTGGTGAAAGTGGTAGAAAGATAGAGCTTAATTCTTGCACAACTCTGCAGTTGCGTGTAAATTATAAAGCAAAGTTGCGGCGTCTCTGATGTTTTTTGACGCATTATTTTTAAGCTAATGGAGCCATTATATTTATTATTTTACTTCGCCGACGTTTTATTCCTCAAATACCGACGAAGGAGGGTGCTGTAGCACAGAAAACTCAGAAAAAACTAACTTTTTTCTGATTTGACCCGGCTGGGAATCGAACCTGGGTCTTTCTGGTTACAGAGCCAACACGCTGACTACTCGCCATCAGCACCCTCTTTTAATTATTATTTTACTTCCCCGAAGGAGGATGCACTGATGTTGCTTATGGATTAGAATCAGCTGAAGCCGGGACTGTTCAGTGACCGCATCTAACACAAAGTCTTAATAATGAACATCGGAGAAAATTCGGAGTGTTTTTAAAACTTAATCCGACACAGGAGTTTTGGTTTAGTAGTGAACGTGATAACTACTTCAGCGGTAGCCACCCCCACGTAGAAATGCAAACAGATTAAAATCATTCTTGATTGTTATTAATTTTTACGTTTGTCTAGTTATTTTCTTTTCAATCAATTAAAAATAGTTCCAATATCTGATTTATTTCTCTTTTTGTATTATTTTTGCAACACTCAATCTTGGTATGTCGCCGACAAAAATACAACAAACTGGCGACAGTTAAAATGGTGGTTGTGTAACCATGCGACTGACTTGTCATCAAAATGATAATTTTTATATACAACGGAGATTTTGGATTTTGCTTTAGAGAACATTTAAAAATTATTCGAAAATTGTATATCAATATTGTTTTAAAATTTCAACAAAATCGGATAGTTAGCTAGTTAGCACTCGTAACCGCGCTTCAGGACATCGCGTATGTGTTCTTCTAGATGCAGATCGATGTATGTAAATATATTCTGAATTTCTTTGAAATCGAGTTAAAGTTTCGGCGGGACAGAAATGGTCTTCCTTACTTCTGTATGAGAAGTGGAAGTAACCAACAAAAAAAAACATTGCCAGCCTTATTTTTGCGAAATGAATCAATCAATCAAAATTATCCATACAAATTTGAACGCAAGTAAAATATTTTTTTTTTATACAGAATAAAATTTTTAACCGTTCTTACCATCTGATGGAAAAAAAATTACCCAACTTTTAAATTAAATTTTAAGAGTTTAATTATTCAAACTGATCAACCTTAAATTAGTTTTGGAATATTAAAGTATTGAGTTTAGCCGTTTTAGATTTTGTACCTTCTTAGAAATTGTATTTCTAGAACTGAAATCAAAAATTTTTCTATTGAGTCTATGGTAACAGCGCTCTCCTGAAGCAATAAAACTTCGGCGAAATAAACTAATAAATAAAGTAGTTCTCCTTCGGCCTACAAATTAATAATCAACATAACACAAGCGACACAGCAACTATGCTTTACAAATTCCCAAGAAATGCGCAACTTCAGAGTTGTGCAAACATTAAGCACTCTGTCGTACAGCCTCTTCAACACTTGTCTGTTCTCTATATTATCCCTTTTCAACCAGTTGCGGAGTAATGCATTATCATAAAGGGAAAATACTCTCAATCGAAATCGATAAGCAATGAGAGCGTCAACATTAGGTATTTAACTGTCCCGGTATTAGTCTTCATTGACACCTGGTATGCTGAACTGATATTGGTAGACCCCAATGAAGGCGAAACATTCTGTACAAGGAGTGACTCTGCGGCTCCCACTAAAGCTATCAGAATTAATTTCTTATATGATTTTAAGATATGAATATGTAACAAATTGTCTTTAATGTTTCAAAGCCAGTAGGAAAATCATTTATATTTTTTTAACTCACAAAAATTTCCTTTAAAGTTCATATAAAATTCTTGATTTTTTGTATATTAAATTCTTAATTTTTAGCATTCGCTCAGTTTGTTGTGTATGTGTGTGCGAGTATATACCCGTACTATAAAATCAGCGTACATATGTGTAAATGCTTGTGTTTTTAAAAATGCCAATCAATGCAGTGGGGCATTAATTTGTAAGCTTATTTAAAACGTACATCCTACATTTTACACGTTTTTTTATTGAATTCGTTTATTCTTTATTTTTTAATGTATGTACGTACATACGTTCAGGCATTGTACGTTTTATTTTTATGAAATCTGTTTTTTGTCTTCTTTCAGAATCTTCTTTCGCCAAGGTGATATGTCTGCTTGTTGATGCGATTAAATTAAAGCTAATTTCACTCAATATACATATATTGTATTGCGAGCTTTAAATTCCAACAAAGAATTAAATGTTTCGTAATTTTCCTGAAGTTAAAAAGTATATTAATGCATTTTCCTTAATGAGCATTTATTAATGTGAATATTATAAAACGACCAAAGTAGAGACGTAAGTGTACACGATTATATACTGTGTGTGTGTGTGTGTTTTTTTTACAATTTAAAGCCTTAAAGCTCTGCATTGTAATCTTACTACAAGCCGAACAATTTGTAAATTTCCCATAAGAGATGAAAATTGTCGGCATTGATGTTTCTTCTTTATCTTTTTATTACTGATATTTTTTTACCTGACTTTCAAAGTGTGAGGAATAACAATTGCTCTTAAGGAATGATATGAAGCCGCAATACCTGAAGGATTTGGCTAACTCATATTACTTACAACAGTGTGCACTTACAAAAAAAAAATTCAATTTAATTACAACTTTCCTGAGCTTATGGGCAGTATTTGAGCTTATTAAATGTTAAAAGTCATCAGTCTTTTTTTTAAATTCATTCAAATTTAAAATACATACTAAAAAATATTTTACAGTACACTTTTGCTTCAATTACTATACTCAGCAAAAATAGACATGAAAAAGAAATAGTTAATGCATGGGTTCTATAGCAAATGAACTAGTTCAAAAATGCCTGAGTTAAACACAAGGGTGTCATTGGCGAACATATGGTCACATTTAACAAAATAACTCGTGATTAAAATGAGTGCTCAGAACCAATGAATTGTCCATGATTTGATTACATTTTAGTATAGGTTAATGAGTTCAACATTTAATTTTTTTTTTTAATTATAATTACAACTGCGCAGTTGTTCGTATAAATTAGTTGTCAGAGTTGAACGTGTTCTGCATGAGTTCAAAGGTGATAATCTGGTGAACATTTAGGATGGCATTAAAAATTAATTCAGACAAGGAAGTGCTTAAGAAGTAAAGAAAATACCGATTCATAGTGAGCACATTGATTTTATTTGCTGGGTAAATATGTAAATCATTTAAGTGCACGTTACGTATACGTTATATACTGTTAAAGAAATTACATATAAAGTATACGTAACCATGTAGGTGGGGAAAATTGTTAAATAAACAAAAGAAGCACTATCTTCGTCGGGTTGACTATACGGTTTTCGAAGATAAACATTTTTATGATAATTTCAAAAAATAATTGTTTTAACATGCCAACTCGCCAGATGTTTAAACAACTGATTTAAAATAAAATAATAAAAGGCTTTAAATTAAAAATTATTATTGAAAAGTAAATTATTCAATTGTAGGCATATTATTAAAACAAGAGAAAGTGTAGATTTATTGCCTGATTATTTCTAGATTCTAATCAAATGTTATAAATTTTATTATTTCTATTTCAAATACAATCATTGTGGACCGCAGCTTTACTAATTGTTAAAAGGTTTAGAAAAATTAAATAGATTTAAATCAAATAATAACATGTTCATTGTATTTACAAAGAAAATTTTTGAACAAGCTATTCCTTTTATTTCGTAATTCTAAAACATTTTTTAGGAGTTCTTGTACAGGGAGGCGCAAAATGAGCTATATGGTTTGAATTCTTTATAACTCTTTTATTTTTAATATTTTTTTTTTGTTCTTTTTTCAGCATTTTGTGAAGAAGACTTAATTAATTATGCATCAATACACGATCGAACACAGCACATACTGCAGGTGCCTCAATGGCTTTGTTAAGGGACATTTTCGGTGAACGCATTATTTCGTGCACAAGCGATTTTAACTGGTCTCCACGTTCACCAGATTTAACAGTTTTCTTTGGGGATATTTCAAAGAAAAAGTGTACGTTAACAAACCAAGAACCATACTCCAACTAAAAATCAACATTCGAAATGAAATCATGGCCATTACACCCGAAATTTGACGATTAAACCCGAAATTTTGCGAAAAGTTATGGAAAATATGCTAAAAAGGATATCATTTTTCAAAGTTAATTGTAAAAAATTCCCCTGTATTTAAAAAAAAAAATTATAATAATCGCATAAATAAAAAAGTTATAAATCATTTAAACAATTATAGCTCTTTCTGCGCCACCCTGTATATACATGTGGAATTTCTTAGCTTTTATCAAGAATTTGGTTATAGGTCAAGACCATGTTTTAGCATGTGTTCACATTTAACAAAACAGTTCGTTTTGAATACAACCGAAAATACAAAAATTTAATTATAACTGCGCACTTGTTCACATGAATTTATCGGCAGAGTTGCATTTATTTGCCATGAGTTCAAACGTGATAATCTTCTTAACATATAA
Organism: Dexiosoma caninum; assembly: GCA_963924685.1. Classification (NCBI taxonomy): domain Eukaryota; kingdom Metazoa; phylum Arthropoda; class Insecta; order Diptera; family Tachinidae; genus Dexiosoma; species Dexiosoma caninum. The sequence goes on from OZ004725.1 coordinate 94,506,753, forward strand.
GATGACATTAAAAATTAATTCAAATAAAAAAGTATCAATTTATAGTGAACGTATGTATTCACTTTTTTTTTGGGGGGCAAATTCGATATCCAATAGTATTTACCGATTAACTCCTGATTGATTTTCGTGATCGATATATTGCATTAATTTTCTGCACAGGACTACTTCTAGTTTTTATTAAGTGCGAAAAGTTTGTTACCCCAAGGTGGCTGCTCTCAACAGCAGCTAAATTGCTTAACGTTCACTACCGTCACCACCACAAGGAAGACAACTAGCATGTTTCATATAGTTTGCATTCCATTATTATAGTTATCCCTGACTATGATATACCGCTTGCTAAGGTGTTTCGGGCTGTCTAACCCCGGTGTCACATTAGAGGGTTCGGAGTCATGGTCCTTTAATGCAGACTTCCATTCGTCAAATAAGTGACTCTATCCTAAGATAGAGCACCATGCTCGTGAATGGCAACAGCACCCAGACTAGTATCGACTCATACCATGGCAAATGTCATAAATAAGACTATATGTCCCGAACATACCGAAAACTATTCTCCGCTATTGTCTAATAAACACCTCATGGGAATAGACAATATTACAGCTGCCGTTGGTGATATAAGGGGTGAAATACTTGAAACAGTATAGCAAAATTTAAACTCATGAATGGAACACCTGCCACCAGCAACATTTACGTGACATAATCTTAAAAAAGTAAATGGCAGGCATTCATTTATCGACTCCAATAAATATTTCACACACTCGAGGGATTAAAAAAAATCACCCTTCCCCTATTCAGTTACAATTCTACACATTCCGTATAATGTTTCTAGTATTCTTGGTAGTAATTCTGTAATTTGGCATGTAATTTTTGTTGAGTGTAGAGCCATGAAGTCATGGACAAAACATGGGCAAAGTCTCTACAACAATAATACTATTATTTTGCTGGTGTGTTCTGGTAGATGTTTTTGATTGTGATGATGTTGATGATGATAATAATGATAGACATCATTAACAATGTTACCATATGCAATTGACCATTTTACAACGCTTGCAACAAACATGAAAACCCAAATGAAACCACACAAAGAATGGAGAACGGTTAGGCCAACACACTGCGGAAAATATTTCCATTATCTTTTTCTTTTATGTATTGCAACAACTAACGACAAGCACCTTGCTCAAGGCTAGACACATATGTTGAATTTTTCAGTCTTTTGCAATACATTATTTATGTATTCTGTTTACATTGGACATGTATATCGATTTAAGACCTTTGTAAGATTTCTGTCATTCATTTTATAGTTTTAATCATGTGGAAAAACTGTTTTGTAAATAACTTTTATTGGCCATATTCTTGATCGAATGAGAATTTTCAGCAAAAAATTGAGAAAATGTAATGAAGCAATAAGTATTTACATTTGCAAACCATATCTGACAAATTGTTCTGGCTGTAAAAACCAAAATGCAGGAACCTTGTGAAATTGTTTTTGGTCAGTTTAGTTTAAAATAATTTCGAAAGTAGAGAGTTAAAACACTACAATGAAAAGCTCAAAGGACCTGTATGAAAATAAAACCAGCACTAAATTGCAATAAGACAACACAAGCAAAAACATGTAAACAAAACAAAAAGCACACACTTATACACACACACACACACATGTATCTACCATCTTTTACATATATATGTGTGTGTGTGTGTGTATGTGTGTGTATGTGGTTCTTATTTTATTTTCTGGTGGCGAGCCATAAGGCCTTTGTATGCGAATATTTCAACGTACTTACATCGCCTTAGATACATAACAAGTACGAGCACCTACATGCACTGCACATTTGCTATGGTGTTCGTTTCGAATGAGAGTGCAAATGTGTGTTGTGGTCTTAAGTCCATATTTCTTTTAGCGAACAAAAACACTTGTGTAGCCAGTGTATGTGTATGTATGCGTAATGGTAGCCGTAGACAACATGCCAAAAATGTTTAAAAAATAAAAGCATGTTGGAAAAGATTTCTCTATTTTTCCCCATAATTTTCAAATAACACAAGTCGTACTGCAATTTTCTTAAATATACGGTGGAAAACATGGGAATGATATATCACAGCAATCATCATCAAAATTGAATTAATAAAATTAATTTTAAAATTTCCTAGAAAATATCATTCAATAAATGTACTTACTTCTTTACTTTGACTGAATTGAAAAATTGAAAAGCAGTTGAAAATTTTCCTGAAAGTAAGAGAGAAACGCATAGTATATAATAGTAAAGCTTTTAATAATATTGTATAAAAAATGCGAGAAAAAGAACTTAAAGTAGCAGCAGTGTAGTGAGGAGTGCATTTTGTTTTTTGTGTTAAACACATTAAAATTTTGTGTACTTTTTATTCTAGTGAAGGAACCAAAAATTAAAATTTTTTATCCCGCTAGGTCTCCAGCAGGTGAAAATGCAAAATACAGAGTCCAATTTTAAAGCTGTGTCATGACAAAGAATGAAAAAAATGAGAGGGATATTTATATCGGACTGTTTTCCTTTTTATTCCATTGTCATCTAAAAAATAACCTTCTCCTATTGATCCCATTGCAGTACGCAAATAAAAATATCTGAATATGCCATTTAAGACTTACGATCTAATGCAAAAAACACTTAACTCAGGTTGGTAAACCAAAGTTAAGAATCATTATTTATAAAGAGACAATTGTGAATGATGGTGTTGCCAGTATCAACATTTAAAAATTGCTGCAGGATACATCAGTTAAAATAGTGTTTTTGCGTACCATTTTTTAACATAGGTTTATTAGCTTTAATGGCGCTGGTATCCGACGTAAAGTTCAAGTCTCAAGTAAGAATTTTTTTTGTATAAAGCCGTTGCTCTTTAAGAGTTGGGCTTTCTCATTTTTCCCACTCTTTGTCACGACCCCTGAATTGTGAAATCTCTTCCAAAATTTTCCAAAAATTTGGTAACACTATTCTCGTAGTGTACATTAAGATCTTTAAAATAAAACTAAATTGGTATGTGTAGCTACAATGGAACCGCAGATATAGAATTTAGAAATTTCAAAGTGTAATGATTTGGGAATTTTAGGGGAAATTGTGGCTCCCGTATTGTCAGCTAAAAACCTCCAACTAATAAAAATGAACTAAAGGGTTGTTCAAAAGAAATTTGAAATGAATTTTGTTTTCTTCGATTACAATGGCGTGGTGCATCATGATTTCTTGCCAACAGGTCGTACGGTTTATAAGGAATACTACAAGGAAGTTATGCAACGTTTGCGTTAAGCAATACGGCTCAAACGATCGAAATTGTGGAAAAAATATCATGGATTATGCATCACGATAATGCACCAGATCATCCATCAATGCTTGTTCGTGCTTTGGATTGGAATTACTTAAGTGTCAACTTTGATGTCTTTCGGTGGGAGTTAGGCTTTGATTTCATCGCCATAGTTTCGTAGGGAAATTTTCTAGTAGATTACATTGTGGCTAGACTCCTGCTGACCAAAAAAATTTACCCACCCCAATAAATATACATCTATATAGATACAAGGTATGCATGAGAGCCCATACAAAAGGGACTGTGTATTACAATTACAAAAACCGTCACTATTCGTTTGCTTATAGTAATAAAATAATATACACTCTACTTAAAAACATTAGAATAAAATAAAAATCTAACCACGGTACAGTTCTTAAGTCTGCTGGCTTGAGAACCAGTCTTCTACCTGTTATTTGTCTTTTCAATAGATGCTGTAGATTTATAGGTCAAGTTAGCTTCATGCCATAGTCAGTCGTATACTTCAGACACGTCAACGAAAATGGCCAGAACAGCACTTATTTTCTTCTTTTGATGTGTTAAATAAAATATTTTAATTCCATAATTTTCATCGAAATCAGCTTCTCTCGCATTCAATGGCAAATAAAAAAATTTTAAAAATTTCGGCAACATTTTTCAGTTGGCTGATATTAAGAATGCACTATTTTTACAGATCTACAACATAAATTCCAACACAAATAAATACTAAAATCCACAGTTGTTATTATTTCTCTGCAAAAATATTCTTTGCAAATTAAAAAGCCGCATTTTTAAAATCATGTTGCGAGTCTCATTAAATTTTGTCGCAAAAATTATTTTCTATCCTCTTGATGACAATTAATTGCAGCATATAAACCTTAATTAAAACATAATTATTTTACATTAGGGCTCTTAAATTTTCATTTTCTCACGTTTTTAATTGTTTAAATAATTTAATTAACGAAGACGAACGCACCGGTAAAGCATACACTCGCACAGTGAAGTGTATAGATATAAAAGTATGATACGCTTGGCAACACAAGGTTTCTGTTAAACAGAAATGTTCGCTAAAAAAGGATAAAAAAAAAGTTAAACTCTGTTAAAAGAACCATTATGCAACATCTACAGACATTACGAAATTAGTACACCTTCAACACCTAGTCACAGCCATAACGAAATTATATTAACAAGAAGAAAAAAAGCAAAGAAACATTGCCAGACATAAACATTTCCTTGCTCGTAAATATATATTCGAGTGGCTATATATGTGACTATATTTAATTAACTTCAAGAAGTGTATATATGAGAAGTTCTATTTGTAGCTGTTCCATGAGGAACAGCATGATTTAAAATGCAAACAATTCATGCACTTGTATAATCAATTTCTAAATATAAAATATATTTGAAGTTTTCTATTTAGTAGCGGTAGCATTAATTTTATTTCTTTTTGTGGAAATAATTTTAGTTTTTCAAAAATTTTATTTCAAGGTACCAGCAAAGATACGCTATGCAGCCCCGAGCAATGAGCATAAGAAGAAGGATACATCTCCTGGAATAAATATTTTAAATATGAATATTTATAATGAATATTTTAAAAAACATTTTTAAGTTTCAAAATATATGGCTAAAGTAGTCCCCACTACTAGTGACTATAAAGCCACAAATTTCAGTTTCAGACTTAATCACAAAAACATCTCTCTGTATTTCTGATATGCATTAGTGTGTCTTTGTGTTAGTTGTTGTCGGAAGGTTTCAGTGGTGAAGGCATAGTCACTGGTCATGAACTGTAACGACTTCAGCTGTAACCAATCCACAGGCACATCAGAGCGCCCTCCTTTGGCTGTATTGTGTAGCACCGGCGAAGTAAAATAATTACTAAAAATGGCTACTAGAACGAAGCTTCAAAATATAATACGTCTCCTTGACATCAGAGTCGCTACAACACTGCTGTAAAAACAAATATCGTACAAAAAAAAACCAGAGTTGCTTCACCTTCTGTCATTTCTCCTACTATTCCTTTCCTCTATTTCCAGCACAATGTATCTCATTTGCTGGTCCAACATAAAAAAATAGACAAAAAAATGCGACGTTGATAACACTGCTAAACAGGAACTTACTTATTGGCCTGAGTTTTCTAAGTCAGTTCGATGACATATGGTACTCCGATACAATGCCTATACCTTGAGAAACTTAGGAAAACACGGAAGAATCGAGAATAAAATTATGTTATTTAAATTATGTTATTTAAAATTTGTTGCAAATCCTTATAATTTAGGAGATATTCAGAATGTTTTGAGAAAAGAAACCCCTTTTTTCAAGAAAATTTTAAAAAAATTTCTTTTCTAAAATGTTATTAAAAATGTAAAATAAACCAAAACTGAAATGTTGTTATTAATTTTGGAACTCTCATATGTTACAAATAAAATAAGCGATGCCTCATTAAAATCCATTCGTAAATTCTGATTTAATTCGCAATTAACAGGTAGCAGCTATTTTACAGAAAAATATTGTGGTTTAATTTTTTTGTTTTTTTAAATTGATTAATACAAAACAGAAGTAGATGAGTTGTAATGAGTCAATACAAAAAAAATTATTGGAGTACCACATTTATTTAAATTGCCTATGAAACCACACAAAAAAATTTGATTTTGTTGATCTGTGTAATTAATGTCCATAAACTATTTTATTTCTTTTACTGTTCAAAATTCTTATTGTAGAATGCGCATTTCTTACAGTTGGCACAAAATTGTTCATTTAAATGAGCTTGAGATCTTATATTATTTCGTGTTTTAAATTTAATAAATGAAATTTTTTCCAATATTTCCTTCTTACAAAGTAAAACTTCTTGAGGGAAAATATTTTCAACACAAAAAAAGACCGAAGGAATTAGAAGAATAAATCCATGTTCATGGAGTCTAAAATTTACAAATTTTTTAATCATTGTTGTATCGTTTTACTCAGTTCTGGAGACATATGAAGTGGTGCAGAACTTCTGGGAAAGCAGCTGTCACTTGGAAGTCAAACACCGCCATCACATAACAGAGCCTCAATCATTTCCATTATTTGCATTTTTAGACTTTTGATTCCACTAAGCAGACATTATTATTTTTATTATTCTTAAGTAAATAATTAAAAGTGCCAGCGGAATCATTTAATTTTCCATTAGTGTGGCAGCTTTCTTCAATATATAGCCAGTAAATAAAATATTAAATAACACACATTTTTTCAAGCATTATTTATGCCAGTTTTGGTAAATTATTTCCGTTTCAGTTTTATCAAAGAACATTCTTCTTTTGCGCCACTTGCGGTTTTCATTTATTGCTTAGAATGAAAAAATTTTTCCCTTTTTTTTTGGTTGTTGCGGAAAGCAAAATGATGAGGTCGTTTTAGGTAAAATAAATATCAAAAAAAAAAACAAATGAATGCGCACATTTAGCAAAGAGAAATTCTTAAGCGTTGGTGTTGATGTTTATTAAATAAAATGTGGTAGCAATACGTAATACAAAATGTAGATAAAAAACATAATTGTTACCATTAGGCAATAGATTAATTCAAAAAGGGAACGATTTGAATAAAATAATTGGAATGAACAGCTTTAAAATTAAGAAATTTTTTAACATTTCACTTAATACGACAATTAGCAATTTCACAACAAAAAAATTCTTTAATGTAAAATTCTAAGGAAACAATATTTTAGTTAAGATTTCTTCTTCTTAACATGTACAGCAGCAGTAATAAAAATAATATTTTATTTACTCGTACAAATTTTTTAGTCGAAACAAACACAATATGCTACTCTTGGTTTACTGTTCCCCAAAATTTTGTTAGTTCAGTATTTATTAATTAGTTAATTAATATTTAAAAAATCCTGGCCGTTAAAGCGGATAACAACCGAACTATAATTAATTGCTGCAAATGTTTTTCTTGCATTGGCAAAATTAAAGCCATAAAATTTTTTTAAGAGCAGTCACACTCAGGCAGTTATTACCCACTACTACCTTCTATACGTAAGAGATAGTGATGAAGATGACAGGTGATGAAGGGATATCAGAGGATAAATTCACTATCTCTGCTTGTGCATGTTATTTGTTTATAACAGTGCTGCAGTGCCTCTGATGTCAAGGAGACGTATTCAATTTTGAAGCTTTCTTTTTGTAGCAATTTTTGTAGTTATTATACTACGCTGATGCTACACAATATCGACGAAGACAGGCGCCTTGATGTGCCTGTGGATTGGTTAGAGCTGAAGATGGTACTGTTTAGTGACAAGTGACTATCCCTTCGCCTCTTAAACCTTTCGACAACAACTCACACAGAGACCCACTAATGCACATCAGAAAAAACGCTTTATGACTCAGTCTGAAAACTGGGATCAAACCCAGGACTTAATGGTTTTGTAGTCAACGTGCAGACTAGTTCAAATATAACTGCCATCAATATGTATAAAACGAAGATCAAGCCACATTTTGAATGCTGCTCAACTCAAACTCAAACTCTAGGATGCTCTTATAGCTTTTCTGTAGAAACAACCAAGGACTAGGCGGGAATCGAATCCGTACCTCCATATAGATGAGACTAATGCTCATTCACTAGACTACGGAGGCAACAGCAATATAGATGCTAAATAAATGATAAATCAAACACACTTTGCTAACTATTTTTAATTTTAACAATCTATTTTTTCAAGGAAGTTTTTTCTTCCTGAAGATGTTAACCGAAGGTTAACGAAATATCGAGAATAAATAAGAAGAAAGAAGAAAAAAGGAAAAACCTTAAAACTTGAAAAAATAGATTGTTAAAATAATAAAAAAGGTTAAAAAAAAGTATTAAGAAGAATTAACTATTTTTAATTTTACTCGGCTGTGGAAATATAAGAAGCCAATTAAAGTGCAGCCACCTTGAGCCAGGGTAAGCGGCACTGTTGCATATGAATCGCTGGGTCAACACTGTCTGAAGTACAAATTCACTTTTTTTTAAATCTTATAAGAAGCTTCGTAGCAAATCATTGTTATAGAAGTAAATAAAATCTTACATCTCTTAGCAGAGAGTAGTTTCTTCTGCTTTCCTTGACGTGAGATTGTTTAATTTCAAGTGATCAAGGTTTCATACGATTGGCCACACCCATTCTTAATAACTATACCAATACGGATTTGTACCTGTGAGAAGTGTATCTTCCAAAGCGTTTCATAAATGTCAAAAAAAAAAACAATCGAATTAAAAAATTTTTCTTATTTTGAATTCACTTGAAAGAAAATTGAAGCTTCTGGATTAAGCCAATGCAACAATGTTTACCTTTTACCAAATTTTCTTTTAAAATTTCTCTAGAACATACGCTTTTTTCCCCCCTAAAAGTGTAAAAGAAAGAAGATAAGCAAACATCCGCTTCCGTATAGCCTGTGAGTATTTATTTCATTTTCGATATCATAGACAAACGTATTAAAATGGTTGGTCATACAAGTGAACGAGTATGCATGTGTGCTCAGTAAATACTGTGAAAATAATATAAGTGTTTTTCCAGAGTTTTTAAGTTACAAAACAAAAAGGAATACTTTACAAGCGGCCAACTATATAAATTTATTTCGCAATTCCCACTTCAATTTCGTAAATTGAATGAAAAGCCAGAGTAAAAATCCATAAAACTAAAATTTCTGCAAGAATGCAGCAACAGAAAGAAAATATAAAAAAAAAAACCAAGAGATACTAACAAGTTTCAAAAGCATACTTTTATATTTCACCATTCATTTGCAAAATGAACAACATTCTGTTATGCTGCCAACAATTGCATGGTAGACCCTTTTTTTGAAGGATAAATGTTAATGCAGGAAACCAGGAAAAAAAGACATTCGAATTGTAAGTTAATTTTGGAACTTCACACACAACAAGATTGATTTGTCGAGTCTTGAATTTTTATGAGAGATGTGGAAACAGAATGGAAAATACTAGTAGAATTCATTTTTTTAAATAAAAATTTACGAAACAACCTTTCAGGTTTGTTCAGAAGAAAACTGTACAAAAATGTAGCAGGAAAACTTAATGTGGGTTCACATAAAGCACTAAATTTGTATTGGCATATTGAGTGAACAAAAACCTATATTTAATAGTAAATTAAATTCGTTACCATAGACTAGATATCTACAAGAGTAACAATTAAATTCAATGCAATTACAATTAATTAAAATTAAAATGTTCGCATTTTATTTTTCCAAACTGGAAATTAATCGGTATACGAAATGTTATGCTGATACGTAATAGAAGTTGTATTTAAGATTCAGTTCTTGTAAAATTTAGAAATGTAGTTTTTAATTTATTTTTCTTTTTTTATGCAGTGCTCAGCGAATGGTCCCTACGTATGTAATGAATTGTACTGGAAATAATATTTTTGGGGAGAAGTATTTTGAGACATTTGAACATTGCAAAGTTTTACAGCACCATACCGCAAAGTTAAATCCGTAACATATGTTTTATTATTGTACATTTTATGAATTTCCCTATTTTAATTTCTAATTATTTCAAATTTTTAATTTTAAAAATTTCCTTATTTCGTGTTAAGAACTATAAAAGGACCATCAGGCCTGCTCTGAAAATCAATTTTGAAATCACAACAAGGGTGTTCTGCTCACACAATTTTTTTAATTTTTGTGATTGAATCCGGCTGCCGATTTTAAATCACTTTCTTAATTTAGGAATACATACTTTTTATTTTTAGCTCATTAAAAATGCATCAAGTGAATAAATTAATATACTATTTATTTATTTTAATAGTGATTTTGAACTAGTGATTTTGTATAAAAAAAATTTATGAAAATATAAAAAAAATTAGAGGCACTATCTGTAGTAACAAATGTTGTTATTCACTGTTGTGATTTTGATTTAGTTTTTGTTCTTCGAAAATACATCAATGCTTGTCAGTGCAGCAAAATATTGCTATAAACTAGAAATATATTTTATTTTTTTTCAAATTATTAATTTTTGGTAAAGCCATATGGGAAGTTATCATTAATAATAAATTGTTTGCCTAATTTGTAAAATAAGAACACATAAAGTAATAGCAAATTCCAATAATAATAGTAGCAACTCCTTGTTGGATTTGTAAATTTTATAGCTTCTTAATTGTTTTCTATGACCAATTGTTTTAAATGACCAATCGATAACAACAAAGCTCTAGGCATTTTATTGCAGTCAGTTTTATTTAAAAAATTAAATTTTGTTTTATTTTCACTTTTATTTTTATTTTGTTAAAAAAAAAAAAAAACTAAGTATTTTCAATTCACAAGAAAATGCCACCACATCAAGACAAAAGTCAGCTGTTTTCTTGGGTTTTCAAAAAACACATCGAAAAGTAAAAATTATTGTGTAACAGCATGAAAGCACAATTTTGATTTTGAAGTCAAAGAGTGATATGAAATCTTTTCATTTTCAGAACATGTTTGATTGTTTAATAATTTCTATTTTTACTTTGGTCAGTTGAGATTTTATTTTGTTTCCTAAAAACTGATAAAGAAGAAATCAGTTACGAAGTATCTATAAGCATTCTATAAACCGCGAAAAAGATGTTAAAGGTTATTGAAGTATAAAATGTATAAAATTGTCTGTAGTAAATATAAAGGCTGTTTAGTTGTATCAAAAATATTTGTATTTGGTGCATTTTAATTAAAAGACATGTTCAATCACACACATAATAACTGTGCCCCTACTATAATTCACAGCTCAACTCAACTCAAATAATTTTTTGTATTTTGTTTCTTCTTCATTATTACACAAACAACTCAACTTATTTGAGGTGGGAATCATAATAGGAGCACTAATAAACATTTCACATCACTCATACGCTCTCATTGCCATGACCATTCAATTTATAAAAAACTCACAGCAGATAAATTTCGCAAAAATATTATCCAAAAACGCACTTCAAGCTATGAAAGTGTTATGAGAAGCGTTGAAACTATTTTAAAAATATAAATGTAGAACATTTCAAACAACGCAACTGATTAAATGTTGCTCCAACTAAAAAGAGTGCCGCAAAGATTGGGGAAAATGTATAATCATGTTTAATGTTTTAGAGTGCAAAAATGCACACCATTTTTATTTCATGCTACGCTTACTTACGAGGTCAGGTTATTATATGCTATTTGAGAAGTGGAATTGCCAAAAATATTTAGACAGACAGACACGGTATTGAAAACAATTTTGCAACAGCAAACAAAGCTTTCTAATTTTTAAGCAGTTAAACCATATTGAAATTTAATTTATTTTTTAAATGTTGTTGTTTTTTAGATTAAATTGAAAAAAAAATAATATATTTTAAATTTATTAACTGCGTTCTTAACACATTTACAAATTAAAGTTAATACATCCTCCAAAACTTTGTTCATTCCTCGAATTGCAAAATAAAAAACTGAAAAAAAAATTTATCTGAGTTCTTAGCCCGTATGACCCCTTTTTATTGTCAGTAATTGTTTATTTTAAATATAACTTTTACAAGTTTTTAAAACAAATAAATAATTAAAAACTAAAAAATTGTTAATGTTAACCTTTACCTTGTGCTTGGTGTATCTTTACAGATAGAACCATTTTAAAACATTTTTTTTTAATTAACTAAGTTTACTTTATTAAGTGTAATTTTTTAAAAACGAGGAACAGTTTTTTATAAAAAAAAAATTCTAAATGGTTTCAAAGTGCTTCTTTTAGGAAAATAAATTGGTTTGAAAAATATCTGATAATCGGGCTTTACGCTGTTGAAATTTTATTGGTTGTATCTTTAAAGATACATTCCACAAGAAGACCTACTGCATCGCAGGAAGTAGGTTTGTAAGAGCTTATTAGATAGCATTCGCTTACAAAGCGTGTAAGTTACAATTTTGCCTTTGAATTAGTTTATTTTGTTTTTCAGTAGCTATCACATGTAATTTTGACTGCCTGTACATTATCGATCATTAGCCTATTTAAAATTTAAAAATTTTAACTAACTTTAGATAATAATAATAATAATAATAATATAATAATACTTTAGATGAAAAGTAAAAAGAATAATATGAAATATTTACAGTAGATAGATACTGATGTTGTTAGTTGATTTTTTGCAAAAAGTCAAATTGTATACATTTTGAGTTAATACCCTCTTGTTAATTAAGTGCGATATATTTTTTTGTCGACTACGGGCATTTAAGGTTTAATAATAATTTTTTTGTACTTTTAATTTTATTATTTTATATTCTAGAAGTATATAAATATTTATATAAAAAAAAAAAAATTTTTTTTCGGCGAAATTTTTTACGAATTTCGTTAATCAAAAAATTTGTTCTTTTCGGTAGCTTTCGAATTACTGCTGTTCAGTTTTCACAAGTGCAATTATTTAAAAATTAATTTTAAATTGACTTTTGCCAACTCCAATTTAATTCATTCATACAATTATAATTTTTTATTTCAGTTTTTCCATTCATTTGCAAATTCGATAAACACATCACAATAAAAACAAGTCTTAAATAACAAATATGCAAATGAAAAGATAAATGAATTAAATAAATTAAATAATAATAGTAATAATAATAATACAAAACGAAAACACTTAAATTAAGCAATTTTTCAAGCCTAAAAATAATAAATATATTCATTGTTTTTAACCAACGAAAATAAAATATGCACACACAAACATACAACCGAATGTAGAATAAGAAAAACAAATATTTAAAAATATAAAAAAAATTATCAAAAAAAAAAAAAAGCAACTGCAGAAAGGAAGGAAACTGCGCTAGAAAATCGGAAATAAACCACGAGCAAAGTATTTGTTATGCGGTAAAAATGCATAGAAATCCCAAGACCGGCATTTATTCAAATTTATGCCGTAACCCAACGTAGCTAATGTAAAATAATAGCAATAACATGAAAAAGAGCAAACAAAAGCTACAATATGAATAGTAACAACTTTTGAAGTAACAAAAGCAACATCAACAATAAAAAAAAATGAAACAGCAACCACTCACTACTCCATATTTGCAAGCCAACGACCATGAAGATTTTAAAATGAAGGTAATATTTGTAGTGTGCAAATAGTTAACTGTACAAACAAAAAGCCAAATAGACCCAAACCAGACCAAACAACCGAGCAAACAAACAAATATTTTACAAATAAAATAATGCTACAATCATTCATCCTCTTGAATACAATGCAAAAATGCACTACTATATATTCTTAGAGTTGTTGGCTAAAAATTTAGGTTAGAAAAAAAACAGGACTTTCTGTACTCAACTTGTAGTACAGAACACCGTTGTTACTGCGAGTGAGTCTGCATATAATCGCTGCAGAGGCAGCTTGTTATCAACTTTAGTCGGCAAAGCCATTGCAATTCATTTTGAAATTGCATTTGCTTTGGTATTTAATATCAAATGCTTTTCGCTTAGGTGAAATACGGCCACGCACAGTTACGAAAAGTGTTGTTTAGTTGAAGAAGAAAATTTGAAAATCTAAATTTTATAGTTCGTTTTAGAATTTCTCTCCTTTAGCTTAACAGTTAATACGTTTAGCTCACACCAGAGATGCAGCAACTCTGTTTTACTCATCTAAACACCTTTCTCTTCTATATGTTACCACATTTAAAAAAAAAAAAAACTCCGAATTTCAACGTTATTGATTTCCTGAAAAACAGTGCCGGTGAGAAAAAAGCGTAAGTTTTTATTACACAAAATAACTACAATATTAGCGCGCCAAAATTATGAAAAACTGCTCCAAATCTTGAAAGAAATGTGGATCCAAATCTTGCCACTTATTTCATTATGAAAAATTACATGAATTGAATAATTGTAATTTCAACACGAATTCAAAATAAATTTTATATTCAAAAAGCAAGAACGTACATATCGCACACTAAACTATAAACAGTCATAACCCAAAATTTATCAAAATAAGTTTTCTTCCATGTCAATGTTCGCGTCGTTATGTGTCTTTTTATGCTACTTGTATCGCTTATGAGTAATTGAGTAGTTTTCTTTCACCTAAATAGTATTATTTCGACTTGTGCCGCTTTTTGGTAAAAAAAAAAAAGTAGTGTTAAATTTTGTGGTGCATCCTTTAGAGTTGTATCTATTTAATTTGATGATGAAGGTTCAAACACTCTATGAACAAATTTCGACTAGTCACAACAAGGGGTTTTATGCCCGCAAATTCCGAAAGTAATTTCCGCAAATTCCTCTCTTTTCTTTATTCTCAATTCCCGGGATTTTTTTGTCGTCAATGCCGAAAATTATAAAGTCTTATTTATTTTAACAACTATGTGCTTATGATGAATTGAAAAGACAACTGGTTAAAAATATGACGAAAAGGAAAAAAAAAACTTTTATATTCGATAAAATAAATAATCGTATATATATTACAGTAAGACCTTGATTAACGCTGGTAACCGGTGTTGCAAGCAAATTTATTTCCGATTGCTTTTGCACAATCAAATTTATGTATGTTTTGATTAAACTCAATTTTACTATTGTTATACGTTTTTCATAAAAATATATATAAGTAAATATAAAAATATTTAATAAAAAAATATTGAAAAAAACCACCAAAACTCTATAATACGAGTATATTAACAATAATGCTACCGAGCCCGACCTCGCGGGCTAATCGAGGCCTAACTGTATTTATCAATTAAAATTAAGTGCAAATAATTTGTAGTATAGCCGCGATCTTTCGGATGGAAATACTTTTATTTGATTCTGATTGCAAACAAAAACAATCTGAATTTTTTTAACGTTGCCTTCAATATAAATGTCCGAACGATTATATTCACACGCTTCGTTAAACAGTCAGTATATTTCATTATGGAATATTAACTGCCTGTTCATAGAAGACGAGTGAAAATACTCGTTGGGCCTTTAATATTGAAAACAATAAAAAAAAAAACTCAAACTGTTTTACTTTTCAATCAGAATGAAATAAAATTATTTCAAAAATTTATAAAAATCGATAGGTGTCCAAAATTATTTTTTTTTAATAAGCGTTGTTTTCTTTCAAAATTACAATTTTTGTGTTGAAGTAATTACATATATTCTTTGAGGGTGCTGTTCGCGTAGTAGTTAGCGCTGTGACTCTACAA
Organism: Dexiosoma caninum; assembly: GCA_963924685.1. Classification (NCBI taxonomy): domain Eukaryota; kingdom Metazoa; phylum Arthropoda; class Insecta; order Diptera; family Tachinidae; genus Dexiosoma; species Dexiosoma caninum. Next base: position 94,522,115 of record OZ004725.1, read on the forward strand.
CTAGAAGATTGTCGGTTTAATTTAAAAAAAAATCACGCAACTACAAAGCCAAACACAATCCTTCCTTTCATTTCACCACCTGTCTTTTCACTACAATATTTTTCCACCTAGTTCCGTTGCAAAGCATTGCATCTCCTGAGTACTAGTGCAAGTAACAAATTATTTCTATGTAATGCAATCGAAAAGAACGCGGAGCGCAGGTGAAGTTGGTTTCAGAAGTTGAAAAAAAATTCATACACATTATTTATCTTCACTGGCGTTTCAGTAGCGTTACCGCTTTTATTTCGTTATATCACTTCAGTGGTAGCGATAGGCATTAAAGATTGTTTGACACTGAGAAATATTGTTGACTTCTATTTTGTATTAACCAGAATTTTTGGGCTGCATATTAATAAAAAAAAAATTTGTAACTAAAAATTAATAGAAATTTGATCGCAAAGCATTGAGTTTTTAAAAATTTTATGTGTATGACTTTTAATTCAACAAAAGATGATATGAAATAAAATAAAAACGCTTTAAACGCATGAGTAAAAATAGCTAAATGGTTAACACTGATGTTGGATTTTGCAAATATTTTTGCTTAGATGAATGCTTTGAATGTTTTTGGCCTAGAATTTTCAATGTAACATTTATTGTTCAAAGTGTGGGTTAGTGAAGCACAAAAATGCCACAGAATAAAATGAAAATTATTTATTTGTTTTCGCTGTACACTCATTCATACTTACATATATACATGTGCATATAACAGAGATACTTTTGTACGTATGAATCTTTTCATTATTTTATTTCAACTTCCCTCTCAAATATTCAAGAGTTTGCCATTGTTATGCAAACAAACATTTTCATTTGCATTATGTCAGTAAGTTGTAGTTATTTTATTATTTAATTTTTTTTTTTATTATTATTATTTTTGCTTTTTTAACAATGCCACATGCATTAGAAAATAACCAAAAAGAACAAAATATATTTGAAAATGTGTAAGAATTCATACCCATTCGTTCGTTTGACTAATAGTGTGCATAAGTGGGAGGTTATTGAAATATTTTGCATATTCGTATATTTGGCAGTTTCTAAAAATAAGCCTTTCCAAGCAAAAAAAAAGTATTCAAATATGTACGTACGACAATTGAATTTATTTTTAATATTAAGTACGTTAACCAAAAGAAATCATAATTTAATAAGAGAAAGAATTTTGATATCATGTCATAATCTTTACTTGGGAATTTTAAATTTCTATAAGTTTTTGCATTGCTACGGGACTCCAATAAATTTATATTGAATATCGAATTCCTTCATTAAGATTTTTATAGCGTCGCAAGGTATTTAATATCATTTGCTATCGGCATTTCGTTCATGAGCATTTAGTTCACAGTTTAGAAAATTCATCATCATTCAATAGAGTACTTATAACCAAAGCAAGTTCGATGATTGATTCAGTTAGGTTGTTTCGTGGTCAGGCAGATCAACGCTGATAAAGGATTTCTCATCAATAAACCAAAAAAAATAAATGGAAAAAATTAAAAGGCAAACCTGCTCATAGAATTACAAAACAACATAATTGCAGCAAAACATATTTAAAATGGCATTTTTATTTAATAGTCATTCAAACATAATATGTGGAAGCAGTGTTGCCAGTTAACCCGCTAGATTTAGCACTTTCTTCTCGTTTAGCATTAAAAGTTTCCAAAAAAGTGCTGGATGTTAGTTTAGCACATTTTTACTATTGTTGAGCACTATTAACGTTTTTTTATTTAGTTCATAACGTTACTTTAAAAATTTATATATTTAATATTAAGTTTTGCCTCGTTGTTTAAAGAATTATTAATTTGTATATGCCTTCTTTTTTGTTGATCAGTGAATAAAAATCTAGTCTTGCCAAAAATATTACAATATTTACAAAAATTGCTACATTTTGAATACGTCGAAACATAGCAAGGATACCATAATTTATATTTGGTCTAGTGAAATAGAAAAAATTCAAAGTGTGTAGAGTTATATAACTGAACAGATATGGGAGAAGAAAAAGTTAACAGCGGAATTGAGGATAATTTTAAAAATTCCATTATTGTCCTTTTTAGTTTTGCTTTTTTCAAACGCAGAAGGGGAACGTTTAAGCAGATCATTGGACTTAATTAAAAGTAAACTCAGAAATAGAATAAACACAGAATTATTGTGTATTTATACGTATAAAAGAGGTTGGACAATTATAAAACGTTTGCTGCCACTATATAAAAATATGGGATGATATTGTAAGAAAAATCTGTTCATCTGAGAAGTTCAAAAATGATTTGGTTATGAAGATGAAAACAACAACTTGATTGCAATTTTGAATACTCTCAATAACTTAATTTAAAATAATTACACTAATTATTTAAGCTGCAGGTCCTTTTGATTTATGTAATATTTATTTTTATTCGATATTTCGCTAGTCCTTTGTGTAAGTTCTTCGGGAAAATTGTTTTTTTTTTTTGTTTGGCTGAAGAAGCGACACAAAGCAGTAGCGAAATATCGAATAAAAATAAATATTACATAAAACAAAAGGCCCTGCAGCTTAAATAATTATTAATAACACTAATTATTTTAAGCCTAAGGTCTTTTTATATATTTTATATTTATTTCAATATTTCTTCAGGAAAATTGGTTTTTGTTTATAATAAAAAAATTTTTTTAAAAATTCACAATATAGGAAAAGTTCTTGTCAATGAAAATTCAAAATAAAAATATTAACAGCCATATTCATAAAAATATTAAAAGTCATATTCATAAAAATATATTCTGGATTTGAAATAGGTATAAATATTCGATTTTGTATTGAAATTTTTGTTTTTGAACCAAATCCAAAATACATTTTTACGAATATGTTACATATAATAAAATATTCAAAACAATAATTACAATAATAATAATGATAATAATAATAATAATAAAAATCTTTCGTCTATATCTTTTTTAATAATAACCTATATGTTTATAGTTCTAAAAATTTTTGTTCTGTCTCTAAATGTAATTCTATGTATGTAAAAATAAAAACTACAAATACAAAAACCAATTTTCCTAAAAAAGCTACACAAAGGAGTAGCGAAATATTGAAATAAATATAAAATATATAAAAAGACCTTAGGCTTAAAATAATTAGTGTTATTAATATAAAAAAAAGGTCAAAAAACTAGAAAAATTATTAAATAATTATTGTAATTAATATAAAAAGATGTCAAAAAACTAGAAGAATTATTAATGTAAAATATATTTATCCTTTATATCCTTTTATATTTATATGTATATCATATAGTGTACATATGTTTGGAAAATATTTTTCAAAATAATTCGTTTGTGCTTTTCATTAACAGGGGTAATAAAAAATTAAAATACCAATTTTTTTTTGCTTATTTAAGAAATATACAAAATAATACAAAATTAAGAAAAATATTCAATTATTCTGGCTCGCCGACTATGGTTAGTATACAGAAGCCTATACAAAGGAAAACCAAAACCAGGATACGCATTTATTTTCAAGAAATTTTAATGAAGACTATTGTCTGGCGTATACATTATTAATGTGTGTGTGTGAAGCTAGAAAACGATTGCAAATATGTAGTTGATATCGAAAAATTCACAATCCTGTATTTAATTAAAAACAATCTACACAAAAGCGTTCAGCAAATACTTGAAAAAATTAAATTCACTTTCCCTGCCCTTACACATCAAAAATAAACTGTAACCGATTCGTGGAAATAGCATTTATACCTTCACTCAGTTAAGTGAAGCAGATAACAAGCAGTGGTAATACGAACGCAATTTGTTACACGGAAGTAGCAACAAGCTACAGTGGGAAGTGCGCTTTATATAACGGTAATATACACGTTAAGGGGGTAAAATGGGTAATAGCTGTAACTTAATATCTCCGAATGCAAATTCCAATGGGACATAGAACAACAGGTGTTTCCGTATTCTTTTCTCCTAGACTAAATCTCGCATGTGTTCTGTTACTTTTTAGATATCCGAAGATATTTAAATTTTACCATGGTACTTTTATCCATTTAAACAGTGCTTGCATACGTAAATTCTTTAATGTTTTATCCAGCCGCTATTTTAGAACAGAATAAAATAAAATAATATATAAGAAAATCTCTGCAAACACAATATTGGTCACGTCTCAAAATGGCGGATCACTACTTTTTTCCACGACTAGGATATGGGTATCTAAACGAAAGAGATTTTTTAGAAGAGCATGAAAAATAAAGTGGAATGGATACTTGTCAGAAAAACGGTCTTTTAAAAACAATACTTTTTCTATATAAAATTTTTAAAAAATTTACTTTTTCGAAATAGTTTTTTTTTTAACATGGAATTTTTAAGCGTAGCGATGGCTAAGTAGTCAGCACGTTGACTACAAAACCAAAAAGTCCTGGGTTCGACCACAGTTTCAGACTAAGTCATAAAAACATCTCCCGTTTTTGGCACAATGCTTCGCCTGCTCCAAGATAAAGAAAAAATGTACACTTTGAAAATTTAAATTTTTTTGGAAGGCACTTTGTGCAAAAGATACTATTTGAAAAAAGTGCTTATAGAAAAAAAAAAAAACTTTTTGGAAATGTACTTCTTATAACAATCAATATCTAGGAATAAAAGTGGTAGAGATTAGAAAAATTAGTGCGGGGTATTTCATAAAGACCGCATCGTTTCCTAATTTAATTGTTCACATCATTAGAAATTATCGAGAAAATATTCGTTTAAAAATAAGGGAGACGCTGAAGTTTTATTCATGTTTATTTATCATCTTACTTCTTTCGTCGATGGTCAACTTTAAAATTTATTTTTTTGCTTAAAAGTTATAATATTTATAATCATTATTTCAGCGATCGACCCCACTGTGCAACAGTTACTAATAATACCGGTAGCAAAACTTTTATATTGAAGACTGAATTTCTGATGCTACAATAATAACAACATCCAGCAACAACAGTCGCGGTAAAATTTAACCGCTTTAACCGCCTCTATCGAAGTGAGTCATTTTAATAAAGACTTTTAATTGAAAATTTTCAATTGTTGTTTTTTGTCATCATTGCAAATAACTAACGTAACTTCCAGGAAGGCATAGCAAATGCACTTACAAACGCCAATAAATGCTGGCTGATTGGCAACCAGACGCACACATACACACATCGATAAATGTACAGAAATTTTTCGTTATTGCCGCTTTTAATGGTTAAATTGTTCAATATTGGCACACATACAAAATGTTGCGATTCATGCATGTATTGATGAACAAGCATGTATTAATCTGTGTTTACGGTTCTCCCCTGCAGTCAGACTGGCACGAAGTGCTTTTATGTCAACACCCCATTTTCGAGTACCATTCGAGGCGAATTCATACCACCTAAACTCACTAGCACAACAACAAGCACAGAAATCATTCTACGTTGTCAATAATAATAATTCATACAGTTTTTAAGTCCAACCATGATGAATAGTCGTCAGCTGGGGTTATAAGTTCACCTGATATGAATTCGCCTTGCCGAGTATATAGTAGTGAAAATGTCTACAATTTTTTGTCAATGTGTCAACAGACATGTTATATTTCAGCTGGCATTATCGCGAAACGTGTCAACATCTTTCGCTTTTTTTAATGTGAAAAGATTTTTACATCGGCGCAAAAGCTTCTCGTTTTTCTCCATTTTTGTCAAACTATTTTCTTATAAAAGAACGTGCGCGTTGGTTAAAATAAAGTAAATTTTTTTAATTATTTTCCAAGCATTAAGAATTTAAAATTATGTCGTGAAGAAATATAGTTGGTTGGTTGGTTAGTTCACGTGGCTGACCGCAGAAACTCGAGTAAGTTCGCAGGATTCCGTCTCAATGATACCACCCTCCCATACGAGGTGTAACTCATGTGAGGGATACCCGTTGGATCCACCGAAGAGATGCACTAAAGCCACGCCGTTGCGTTGAGGTATCGCATAAAGTCACCCATACCGACAAAGACGGAATGCATTGCGGAGGAGATCCGGCCTACCAGCAGGTCTGCCAATCGCTCAGTGGCCCGTCAACACCGCAACCAGAAGTGAGCTACTTCTCTGATCCCTATTAATGATCTGTTCGGTGCGCTTATCGCCGAAGCGTGTCCACAACTTTTTGCGACCACACATGTGCACACCCCATTCAACCTCTTATCTGCCTATGGAAGATAGTGTCCCACGATCGAGCTCCGAAGCACAACGGGACCGGAATCGTGTCCGGTATATCCAAGAAAGAAATATAAAAATGCATGCTTTTAACATCAGCAAAAGAAATTGTAAAATATGTAAATAGCAAGTTTTATTATTGTCATTTCCTTTAGACAGTTTCCAATATCGTGCCACAACAACTAACTACCACCACTATGGGATAAATATGACCTACGTCAGTGGTAGATTTTCAATGACAAATGTCCATAGTATATTACATTGCCTACGGTATAATAAGCCACTAGGACTGGTGAATATGTCAATAGCCAATCATTAACAGTTTTACTATTGTCATTTCCTGCAGGGTCTTTACTTATTTATGTATGTTATACTAATGTATGTCGGCAGCATTGTGTTCAAATGTGGTTAAACAATTACAACAGCTGCTGGCATAAATCTGCTAGAGAATGGATGAGAGAGCTGGTCTTAGACAACTCATTGGCCTGGGAAAATTTATCTTATTTTCATTGCAGAAATATTGTTTTGAGATTTTTTCCGTTTGTGTATTAAAATTCAAATTCCATAAATAAAATAAAATGGCAGGATAAAACGAAGATGAAACTGTTTCTGTTGCTAATTTCTTTTCACCAGATTTAGTGCTGTTCCTTTTTGTATTCAAAATAGTAAAATAAAAATAGAAAGTATTATGTGAACTTGAGGTTTGATTTTGGTATGGTAAAATATATAGAATTCTCAAATAGTTTAGGGGAATTTTTATGTAAATTCCTCGTTCTGCAACGATGCACCAAAATCCCTCGTTCTGCAACGATGCACCAAAATCCCTCTTCTTTCTCTGCAGAACGTACCCACGCCATTCCAATTATTTTCACAGAGGAGCATTCTCTCTATTACATTAGCGAGAGTGATATCGCCAACCTGCCTTTCAGCGTGAAATGATAGAAAGCAGCATAATTTATAAGCGAAAATGAAGCCATTTTGTTTTTAGGTTCACTTCGTAAACGTTACAAATTGGGCGCTCTTATGTACAGTACACATCAGATGAATGAACCAGGAAACTATTCATCAAACATACTAATTAGATAATTATAACAAGAAGTTGGTTCAAAAGCGAATATTAAAACAACCGATTCAGGACTAATTCAAAAGAATTTAATTCTTGTAACCTGGCCACAGAGAATACTCAAGTCTCAAGGCACCCGCAAGCCGCTACTGTATATACATGAACATCTACATATGTCAGTGAACAGTGAATACAAATTATTTTTAAAGGCATTTCTTTCAAATCTAGGAAATTTCTTAACAGTTAAATTTTTCTTCCTACAAAAATTGAGGAAGAATTTCATATAATTTCATAACCATGTTCAAATGAAATTGAAGTATCTTTTATTATCGATTATTATTGATATATTACAATAACTAAATTCTAGGCGAATGGCAATTATTTAAATTATTTACACATTGAAATAACAAGTGTTAAACTCAAAAGTCACTCGTATTGTTGTATCGGTTGTTTTATTGTACCATCGAAATGAATCCATTCCTGTAATCAATTTATTGGTTTGGCCAACCACTTGCAAACAAGACACAGTATGGCTTATGACTTTTAATTTTCATAGGAAGAAGCGATATAAAATACCATGGATTATACAAATAATATTTCTATAAAATAAGTAAAGAAAATGAATGCTTAAGATCAACATAAAAATACAATTCAACCAGATATCCCTCCCTATAATACATGCTAGCATAACACAAGCTTAAGGATAAAAGAATAAATAATTTTATGCAACTCTTCTTTGACAAATAATAAAGAAAAAATATTATCAGAATACTTCGCACTTTAATGTCTCACCTTTTCCTTACTTAGTTGTTCCTTTTCCTAAGAACTAAAAGTTGCTTTAATTCGCATTTCTATTTTGTTTACACTGTTCAATACATTCGCAATTGTATGAGAAATGCCGCAAGTACATGTGCGCATAAACACACACACACACACAATACAATTTAGGAATTGAAATGGAATCAAAGCAAATTGCATTTAAATAGTCTACGTAATTTTTGTTTAGTGAGAGGAAATGTGATTGAATCTACCATTATTAATTTGTGTGTGTTTGTTGAGATGAATGCATGCTAACAATGGCGTTACTTCCGCTTCCGCATGTATTCATTATGTCGTCGCAATCAAGTGATATTGTAATTTATTCCATTTACTTTTTGATGCCCTAATTAAATTGCTATAGACCAATGACTTAATATCACCCCATAAAAAGGCCCCATTCAATGAGGTCAGATTACATGAACGAGGCAACAGGACCATTTCTCGAGAGTAGATATAATTAAAAAGTTTCAACCTTTCAAATGATCAAGTGGCTTTGGTTGTTAAGTCAACTTGGAATGATTTAAGTTATGATTTTTTTTTGAAATACGTCGCATTGTGGTTCCAGAGATGCTTCATGCCTTAGAACGACGTGGAATCGACTGGTTTAGATCAATTTGAATCGATGCATTCACAGTTGGTATATATATGCCTTGCTGCAAACGCTATGACAATTTTTTGGCACGAGAACATCCCTTAGACGATTTGTGGATTCAAATTTATCCAGTATAAAACGAGAGTTTGTCGGGTGGGACGGTTTGAAAATTGGAGTAACGCTCTTAAAGTTGCGACGATCAAAACAGTATTTCGGCAGTTCATTTTAATCATTTCGTGTACATTACCATTACCATGGCGAAAATGTTATGTCTACTGTATATTTTTCATTCACTTTAATAGAACATTCATTCACAATAGAAAAACAGAATTGTTATGTTCCAATTGGAAAACCCATTTATATCTACAGGGCAATGAATATTGTCTTTGATATTTTTGCTGCATTTAAAAAACATAATATTATGTAAAATTTAAATGCGATAAATACTGAAAATAAATTTAAAATTAAAAAAAGATTTTGCTGCAAATTGACGCTTAAAAACTGTAAGGAAGAGCCTTCTCTTCTATTGTGTAAATATACTTTATATCGATTAATAATTGTTAAGTAACTTTCATTGTTAGCGGTTTTCTATTGTTGTAGAAAAGCATTAAAATTTCACTACCCTGTAGGAAGGCTGTATTTTCAAGTCAAGACTTTTGTCGAATTGGTTTTGGTGAATTTTTCATGACATTGTATCTAATCTAATCTAATCGGCTATTTTCTCTTTAATGAAAAGAGATGAGCAAAGAAGAGAGGAGGAGAGAAGAGAAGAGCAGAGATGAGAAAGAAGAGCAGAGATGAGAAAGAGGTGAAGAGTAGAGCAGTAATTTGTCTCCTTATAGGCTGTAAAGCGATTAATTATTGTCTCATTTTGTTGTGATGAAAATAGATGCGGTTGCTCTCAGTTTCCAACTGGAACTATCTACTACCCTATTGACTACATAGAACCAGCGTCAGTAATAGATTTTCAATGACACGCACACATTAAATGTCTATAGTCAATTGCATTGCCTGTGGTATAACAAGTCACTAGTACTTGTTGATTAAGTTAGTAGCAAATCAGGTCAGTTTTTCTATTATCATTTCCTGCAGGGTAAATACGCAATCATACAAACATATGTTCTACTTATGGATATAAATATATGTATTTGTGTATTACGCATATACACGCATTATTTATATTTTTTTCTTGGCGCATTTCTAATTTATTTCAAAATATTTTATTTGTGCAACATTTGCGTTAATTGTTTTATAAATTGCTTAATTACACATTATTACAATTTTGCGGCGCTGACAACTTCCATACACAATTGAAAATATTAATAACGAAAACCAAAAACTCATTATGCCATTCTACTGCTCTTTGAATTATCGACCACATTCACAATACGAGTATTAAAAGCCATCGCATTTTGGTTAATTTTTTTTTTTTTTTTCAATAAAAATAAATAAAAGGAAACTTTGTTATCATTTTTTATTTTATATAGAAATATTAAAGAGAAAAAAAACATGCAATCCTTATTTGAAAGCCCAAAAGAAAAATTATAGAAGCAAACACTAAAATATGGAAGTGCATAAAATACCTTAAGCTAAAGGTAGTTACTCATCTGACTAATCCTTAATAAATCAACAAAGATCCATTAAAAAAGCAAAATATAGAAAAAAAAAAAAAAAAAATAAAAACTTGTTCGACAGTAAATGCCAAAGAATTTTTTATGTTGTCATTAGGGTGGGTAAAATACTACAGGAATAAAAATTTGCTCCAATTTAAATAATAATTAAGTCAAGGATGGTGCAGCCATAGAGGTAGATCAACACCAAATCCGGTCACTTTTCGAGTTCCCTCGCATCCCAATGGTTGCCGGTCCCATCAACATTTGAGATCTACGCCAAACCTAATCGTTTCTCTAGACTGTTGTTGTCTGGTAGTCGAAGTGGTGATCTCGACTTAGTGTCCCATCCATATCCAAATCCTTGAAAGATAACTGCTTTATGATTTTAAGGCTAATCAGGGCAACTTTTGCACACTGGTTGAGGCATTACCAAGAAAAAACAGCAATTTAAGCGTTTAATAAACTTGAACCGGTCTAGTAAAGAACTATTTACAGCACTACTTGCTCAACATAAAAAATTACAAAGAAAATCAAAAGTAATAAAATATAGCAGATGCAGCAGAAACAATAAGAAAAACGATGAGAAACACAGCACAAACAACATAAAATCCACATTTAAGACTTTGTTATTGCACTGTAAGATTAATGAGCCGAGTTAAGGTGCAACCTACACACGCTATTACTTTATGCCAGCATTCTATACACTGCCACCATTTGGTAGATTGTTTTTAGAAAATGATCACTAAGGCGAGCCTGATTGGAAAAATCCTTAATAAAAATAGTATTTTTACCGATGAAGGATTGTGAATTTAAAATAACCTTCACGGCGATGTCAAATGTTTTAAAGAATAAAGACTAAAGACGCTGTCCTAAGCCAGTGTTACAGAAATAGAAAACAATAACAACCCGTATCTAAAATATAAACGGCGAACGCGAACACAGTCGATGGCGATAGAGACCCCATCTCCATCGGAATGTTCAGGTACCGCATATACTCGCACACAACTCTGCCTTACAAATTAACGAAATACGTAGCGGCATTTCATCGCGCCTCTCTTCTCTACAAAAACTATCCCTTTCCAAAAAGAAAACACACAATACCAGCATTGTTGGTAGGCATCTTAATTGACTCTTTAAAAAACTTAACAATAAAAATCTGTCAGCACTGGATATCAGCAATTGGCGCCGCCAAACTAAACACAAAAAAATATTCTTTTCTGCCAAAAAGTACGTTTAAAAAAAATTATTTTTCCTCTCGGAAAAATGCTGGGAATCCATTAGCCTTTTTGGCGAAAGTAAACTGCTGGCTCTGGATATTTCTAAAGGATTTGACAGATTATGACATGGAACGCTTTTTTCCAAACTTATTGCTTTTGGTGTCGATGATATCGTTTCTTGATTTAAATCTTTTAGGGATCGCGCTATAAGAGTTGTTATAGACTGGATCTCATCTAACGAGTTCAAAATTAATTTAGGGGCACCACAGGGATCCATTCTTTCTCCTACACTACTTCTTATCTTTCTTATAAATGACCTACTATATCAAACCTTTTCACTCTTTCATACTCATTTTGATTGTGGGCCAATGTAGACTGGGATCGGGGCGTTGAGGCAAAATATTAATGATTCTTCTATGAATATCAAAAGAATATCGGAATGTTTTTCTTTGCTGAAAAGACCCACTGCTGCAAGCTTACACATCGATGTATTCCCAATCACATTGAATCATCAGTAATTAAGGGTTGGTATAATAATATATATATATTGAAAAATCAGAAGCTCATGACATTCTTGCCATGAAGATTCAGTAAGATGTTCGGTGGACTGACAATATGTTTCAGGTCTCAAAAGAAGCATTCACAAACATACTTCACCCCATCTCATCACGATACTGATTACATCGGTTACATATGAACGGAAATGGAATACAACACTTGTGTATGGGCCGCAGCTACAAAGTCTACTTTTGCGTTACTCGACCGTGTACAAGAGAGTGGGAAGAAACTCACTGGGGACTGCAGGAAATCCAATCATCAATACACACAACATGTTCACTCTTGTGATCGATTTGGTAGCGAATCGCACTATGCATTACAGAGAAAACTTGTTTTTTTGGCGAACACCACGCATTTGGAATAAACTACCTGCAGAGGTCTTTCCTGTCATTTTGAACGTGGGAAGATTCAAATCGCATGTCCATAAACACAGCTCCCTCTGTTCCCCCTCACATAATCTTATTTCCTAGTTTCAGCACAATGTAGTCATTCCCAGAGTAACGTTCCAAAATAGGTTAAAAATTATAAATAAAAAAAGGAAAGAACCAACAACACGCATAAAACTTTTCGAATAAGTTTAGTTTAGTAGCTTTTTAATCATGTTATTTGACGTATGCATTAGAGAATAGAAGTAGCATTGCCGGACAAAAAAAATTATGTATGACATGTATGACTTTGTCTTAAGACGGATGGACCTTGACTTTAGACGGCGAACATTTCATGTATGTGGGAAAACCAAGTGCGCCACTGATCTCCTTTTTGGTGTGTTCACATTAACATTAAGTCTGTAGCATTAACAACAACAACTTTAACTGCCAGTTCACACTATGAACTATTTAATTCGGAAGCTCTGAGGAGGGAAGGAAGAGCAGCATGTGATCTCAGAATTTCTGAAATAACAATTTAATTGAAAACAGAAACATTTTCAGGAAAGACATATACCCCTTGTCACTCTGTGTGTATGAAGTATGTGAAGTAGAAAAATTAACATTTTTGTAGGGTATCGTTTTAAATCCCTTAAGTCTAAAACCTGGCACCATCTCTAAAAAATCATACAACAACTAGTGCGAAAAAAGAACTGCCAGACTCTGCTTTAGGGGTTGTTAAAAAACAATATAGCAGCAACTTTAAAAGGATACCAAAATCTCAGATTATCAGTAAAAACAAACAAACAAACAACTTGCTGCAAGCACAAGTCAGAACCAAAGAACAGAAAGACAGGTGGCAGGATATATGAACGTAAGGACAAACTGACAAACGATTAAATAGAAGGACATTTATGGTGGACAATGTTGCAATTATGATGTGGGTAGTCTGCATGGTGTTAGTTTATAGTAATAGCACGACAAAAGAGCACCTACTAAATATACATTAGATGATAATGAACAGTATTATAAGCATATATATATATATATACATGCACATATTTGTACAAACACATTAATGTTGTTTACACTTTTGCCACTCGAAGGTTATTATCCGGTTTAAGGACTAACGAACGATTGACCGAACAATAACAATCACCATCCACCTCTACACATACATGCATATATACATACATACACACATACATACATACACACCTATATACATACCCCTATACTTAGCCACAGATAAATTGCAAGCTTTCTCTTTTTGAAAACAAGCACTTCTTTAAGCATGCTGGTCGCAACTGTATGTTTTGGTTTTTTGGTACAAAGAAGCAACAACAGAAACAAAAGCGACAATAATATGCAACACAACAATAGTTTACCAAAAGCTGGTTATCGTCTTTTTACGCTTGCCATCCATGCTGTTGCGAAATACACACACACACACACACAACTACATCTTCCTAGTAAATTTTTCTTTCGTTTTTCTTTTCCATCGTAAAACGTTAAAACATGCTTTTGCTTTCCTCGTTTTTGCTCTACAATAAGCTTTGACATGATTCTTTTTTTTTCCTTTCGTTACATGGCTTACGAATGTATGAAAGTAAATAATGAAAACTGTCAATAATATCTACTGCTTCCCATCTATAACTTAAATTCTTTGCGGAAAATTTACTTTATCCTTTAAATATCAAGTGCAAAAATTGAAGGTGCTATTACACACAATATAAACAGGATGGCGAGATATTCAAACGTACAGTTAATCTGGTTATCGGGACACGAAGGTGTGCTCGGATACAATGTAGCGTTAGGGATGGTCAAATATAGGACTTGACTGATAAAGTGGCATAAAATGTTTGAGAATTACGGAATAATTGTAAATATAATAATAAATAAATATAATAATCTGAAAGATTTTTTGGGGATTCTTGTATAAACAGAAAAATTAAATAGAACTCTCATATATGGGCCGGTGCTTCAAGGACTATATTGGAAGACCGCGTACAGAAGGAGAGAGCGAAGAAAATCATTGGGAACGGTGGGGTAGCCAACTCCATTGACTCCCTTGAGCATCGTCGCAATGTTGGATGTGTTTCGTTATACTATCGCTACTACAATGGAGTGTGCTCTAATGAAAGCAGGGAACTTGTTCCCGAAACCCTTTCATTAGTACCCACAACGCGACTTTCATTAAGAGCGCACCCTTTTGTGGTTAATTTGGCAGCAAATTGCAACACGCATTACAGGGTGAACCCATTTTTCGGACGTATAGCGCGTATGTGGAATACACTCCCTGTATTTCCTGGTCTTTCCTGTCACGTTTGCCATGGGAATATTCAAATTAAATGTGGCGATGGCACGATGGATGGTAGTCTGCACGTTGACTACGAATCCAAAACAGACCTGGGTTCAACCCCAGTTTCAGACTAAAATTTTAAAATAAAAATAAACATCTCGCATTTTGCTGATGTGCATTAGTGTGTCTTTGTGTGTTAGTTGTTGTCGGCAGGTTTCAGTGGCGAACGCATAGTCACTGGTCACTGACCAATACCGGCTTCAGCTGATAGCAATCCACAATCGCATCAGAACGCCCTCCTTCATCGGTATTGTGTACCGCCGGCGAAGTAAAACAATAATAAAAATGGCTACTGAACCGAAGCTTCAGCACTGCTACGAGTATAAACAAAGAACGTGCGAAAGCAGAGCTGCAAAAATAATTAATTAATCTTCACCTCCTGTCGTTTCTCCTACTATCCCTTTCCTATAGTTCCAGCACAATGCTTCGCATGTGTAGGAGTCATCTCCTGAGTGCTGGTCCCAGATAAAAAAAAAAACACTGAACTGGCGATGGTCGAACTAGTCTGCACGTTGACTATAAAAGGAAAAATTTTTCTTGGGTTCATTCTCGCATTTTTTCTGATGTGCATTTGTGTGTCTTTGTGGCAGTTGTTGTCGCAAGGTTTCAGTGGCGAAGGTATAGTCACTGGTCACTGAACAGTCCAAAGTATGCAAAAGCAGTATTGTAAAAGTAATCAACCTTTCATCTATATACCCCATTATTACCTGTAATATACATATATATCAATCTTTCCTAGAACTTAAACCCATAGTAGTAGGCAATCATTGCCTGAGTGTTACTTCTCTTAAGAAAACATGCAATTTTCGAAGGCTACTACAACTTCATCTTTAGCGTTCTTCGTGTTTTGTCCACCGTGTGTGGTTATCAGTAGTTGTAAATTATTAGCTAATTATATCTTATTACTTTTATGAATAAAATACGAGAATTTTACCAGGTTATTTTTTCTCGTAACGCAGCTCTAAATTTACCATCTGTAACTGATAATTTTCTTTGGATTTCCGTTTTTTGTTCTAGTTGAGCAAACTGTTTTAGTTTAATTTCATCAAATATTGTATATAATGAATTATATTGTGAGATGCAAATGTGATAAACAATTTTTGTTCTTGATTTAGTTTATTCTTCAGTAACTGTCACATGTAATTTTGACTGCCTGTACGTTATCCATCATTAGCTTATTTCAAATTGAAAAATTCTTATTAATTGAATCGTTAATTATTATAGGAACATACCAAATACAATTTCATAAAAGTTATAAAAATCTACAAATATGACAGTATAGCACAATTTGTGCATAGGCTGAATGTTACAAACAAAAAGCACACTTAAAATTGCCGCTTTATTTGCTAAAATAACAAAAAAAAACATAAGACAAAATCTTAAATTAATACTTAACAAATCTAACCCTACTACAAACAATGTCTTAAAGCAGAAATTTATATGTACATTTATATATCTACGAGTATGTATGTAGAATTATTCTTTGCTTCCCTCAATCTTTGAGCCGATGAACATACAGCGTATGCAAAACCTTTGTTTTAACCGGTGTTTTTCTTTTCTCTTCTTCTATTATTATTATTATTATGCTTCTTGTTGTTGGCTTTATGCAAAGCGATTTTCAGTACCTATAAGATGGTATATTGTTCAGAGTTATTCTAAGGAAAAATGGGCCGCCAGCCTAATAAAGGTATGAAGAAACAAACAACAAACTGTACAAAGTACAAGGTTTGTTTAGAAAACATTGTAAAAATATGGGGAGTTGAAATTTTTCTTTTCTTGTATGCATTTCATTTCTTCACTTTGCTTACGAGTATTATTTTGTTTTTCCAACTATTTTATTATTCAAACTTCGCTACCGGTTAGTAGTAGTGTAAAAATGAAAGAGGTTCATTTTTGTTTACCGTGTTCTTTTTTTACTTTTACTATTTTTTCTATATTTGTTTTATTTTCTTGAATTTGTTTTTTATTTTTTATATAGTTTTTTTTTTTTGTTTCAAGTATTTATGGCTTAATATGTCTCACACGTTCCAATTACAAGTAAAATAATGGCGTGCAAAAGAGCCACTTAAGCGTACAACGGAAGTGATTGAAGTAATGTTGGTACACATGTTAGTTAGATACGTATACGTACGTGTGTGTTTGTTGTGTTTGGTGTAAAAGTAAAGTAGTAGTTGTAGTGTATGCTTTAACCCATACAATGTAAATATAATATTTCTATTAAAACATACAGCAAACTTAAACTCACATATTCTGAAGCATTTACTCTCAACTCAACTCTCAAGGGTCCTTTTTTTAACAACTTTCTCGGGATGTTTGAAAAGTGTTTGAACATTTTTATGTTTAGAATAATAACAGTACTGAGTTTTCTTAAATGTACATAAATGTTATTTCAGTTATAAAATCGCATGCTGAAATTGCGCTACATATTACGAATAAATAGAAATTTTAATGAAAGCCAAATAAAGAAATGATGTATTTCAGTGGCAGTAGTTTTCAGAGTATGTTTTATACATTCGTTCTAGTGGCAGTGCTTTCTGTACTGCAACGAAACATAAATTTAGCTTTGCGTGGTATTGAAGCTCCTTCAAATATTTCATCGCTTATTTAGCGATTTCTGTTTGGACTCTTGACACTCTAACAAATTTACCTATAGTATGTTGTGAATTTTTAAATTTATCTTACCGCGGTCGGCTCTTATGCATAGAGTTCTGTTTAGAATCTAATAAATGGCCATAATAAATTATGTAGACTTTTAATAGAAAAACTTGAATTTCATTTTAAAATTTTTTCAGTTGAAGAAAATATTTTTAAAATTCTGAACCATAATTTTTATGTACATTTTTAAAGAACAGTGCAACGAATTGAAGACAAGTTGTTTTGTTAAAGGCAAATCAGCTAAAACATGAGATAAGTTGGCGCGCTGAAAATGTATCCTTGTAATAAAAAAATCTGGAAAATTTTATTAAGTCGACTTAAGTTGTTCTGTCAAAAGTAGACAAAATTTTAGTTTCAATCGTGAGAAATTACTGCTGAAGCCGTTACTGCTCAGTGCCTTCGCTACTGAAACGTTTAGATAACAACTGACACAAAGCCCCTATAATGTACATCAGCAAAAATGCGACATGTTTTTATGATTTAGTCTGAAACTGTGGTTGAATCCAGGAAATTTTAGGTTTTATAGTCAACATACCAACTACATCAGCCATCGCTACTCTGGATTGTAAAGAAGATATATTCTAATTAAGTGTGGAATAAAATGCCCGTCCTTTGATAAAATTTGCTGCGTAGTGCTGTGTGGAATTTTCGTGATGTTTTCGAATTTTCGGCGACACTCTCTTTTATAGCAGCAATGTTTTCAAGAGACCGACTGGTACAATTGACGCTAGGCTTGCCAGATGGCCTAGATTCGCCTGGATGTTCCAGTTTTTTATGTCTGGTCCAGTTTTTTCATATTTTATATTCTTTTATAATGAAATTAATATTTTGTACAGAAAATTGCATTCTAAAGACAATAAAATTACAACTATATTTGCAAATGTTTAGATTATATCTTTTCCTAAAGTTAAAAAATGAAATTTATTTCCGTGTGAAAAAAAATCAATTCTTAAATACAAAATATACCTCCTTACAGATCTTACAGTACTTTCTCGAGAATCGAGAATACAATAGTCAAACACTTTTGATCCTCCCTCGTATAACTGAAGTGGTTAATATTTAGTTATTCTTTGAAAAAAAAAGTGCTTACAGCCAGCATATGTTTGATGTGAACAGGTACGTACGTGTACATTATTGCTTTACGAACATCTGACTACAAACATTGATATTCACAATATATGTATGTGTTTTGAAATATTTTTCTATTTGTTGTTGTTGTTTTGTTTTTAAAGTAAAGTGCTAAACTATGTTGATGGGCTATGTTCGGACTTTTGGGTTCATAGAACTAAACAAATTTTCCAACAAACCATCAACATATAAATCGCCTTATACTCACTCGTACGTCCTTTTTTTCTATTTCTTTTCTTCTATTTATTTGTGTTGATTTTAATGCCTGAGTATTTTATATAATGGGTTACTAGGTTCAAAAATGTCTACTAAACTCAATATGTTCGCACAACAAGTCGACCAGAGTGTTTTCCTTTTTCTTTAAACTTGTTTAATGGTCCCCTGGGTGTGTGCGTATAATGGTCGACAAATGTTTTCAATTAGCAACTCATGAATTCTTTATAAAAAATTTACTTCAATAAATATTGTATTGACCATGGGCGGCAGAATGCATTGATTTGTTAAAAAGGACCCTTAAGTTTTTTTTCTCTTTTATTTTTTACTTTTACAAAATAAAAATAAATATTATAAAAGCTCGGATGTATGCAGTTTGATTCAATTTCTTTCGAAGACAGGGGTAATTTAAAGGATTGTGGACATGTAGTTTCTATTATAACAAAACTGGCCAAATGAACGGATTTTGTCAGGTATTTATCCAAACTGAATTTTTAATAAGGATGACTTAAGGATTCTTGTACGAATAAATTTATAGTATGAGTATTATAATATTATATTTTATTGCATTTTATCAAAGGCATCAAAATGGATAATAGTTTTCATTTGTATGTATTTTCTGCAGACATATTGGTTAGTCCTTTTGATAGCAATCAGTTTATTCAACAATACAAAGCATTACTAACGAACCCAATCGCTTCAATTAAAAGTATACAAAGATTTGAAATGCTCATTTCTCATTCTTAAAATCTTTTCACATCTTCTGAAAATCATTCAGTGCATGGAAGTATGATTCATGTAAAAAAACACACATGTATATGTATTCAAATAAAAAAATAAATAAACGTTTATAATCGGAATAAATTAGAACTTTTTTGTATGCCTTTTTTTATACAGCCCATTCAATTACTGCCAATTCCTGCAAATTCCAAATTTTCTTGTTGATGTTGTAATAAAAATAATACGTAAATTGAACTGATTGAATTGTGTTTCTATTAAAGTGTCCACTACCTGTTTTATTACACCATTCCATATAATATTTATTTAAAGTTTTTAGTGCCTGCAACATGTTTACAAATTGATTTCAATTATTGTAAAGCATTTCATAAATTGACGTTGTGAAATAGTCAAAATTCGTACAACGCTAATTGTTAGAATTAAAATAATGTACAACATATTTGGTATTCGTATGTCACAGCTTATTCTATTAAAGAAAACATTTTTAAAAAAACATTTTGCAATTGGCTAAATTTTGTTCTGCGTCTCATTCATTCTCTCGCATCGAATACGATTGGAAATTTAAAAAAAAAAAACTTTTTCAATGTATTAACATTTCTAATTCTTTTCTTAGTTATTCAACGCAAGTCAGAAAGAATTACTTGTTGTATAGTTAAACTAGTCTATATATTGAAGGTCTACGGATGAGTTGGTATGTATAAGCATACTATCTGTTTTTAAAGTTCCGTTTCAAGACTTGTGTTCAAATCTCTGGTAGTGCAGTATAATATTTCTTAAAAATCGTGCAACTTGCGTAGCAGTTCCATAATTTGTTTCTCCAATTTTTATTTTATTTTTTACAATTTGTGGAAAGTGGAAGTATAGGTGGGGGGTGTATGGCGCTGTAATCACATAAATGATGATAATATCTTTTTTGCCACAAAATTCCTCAATAACGAGCCGGGAGAGTCAAAGAGGGATCGTTGTTAAATAATATAACAGCAGTAACATTGCTAATAGACAAAACCTTACTTTAGTTTAAAAATTATTGCGGCAACGTAATACCAGAGACGCAATAACTCTGCTTTTCAAATTCTTAAAAAGAAAAAGAAACTGCAGATTAAGGAAAGAATTAAGCTCTCTATCCGGCTACCATCTCAACAAAATCTAATTTCTTTTGTGTGGTCCAAGGTTCCATAGTCAATTTGAATACATATGGACTCCGATTCAATGCCTATAAATTACTCTTTTTGGATTGACTCTGGTTCTCGAGATTTACCGTTATAAGAAAAAAGCGGGGGTTGCACCACTTAATTTGCAATAACTCGAGAACAAGCTCTTCGCTAGAACTAAGAAGAACAGGGCAGATCGAGAATAAAATTACTTTTAAATTAAATTATTATACATTTTTTGCAAATCTTTATACTTTAGGACACATTCACAATATTTTCAGAAAAAAACCCGTTTTTTCAAAAAAATTTGAACAAAAATTTTTTTAAAAATTTTACTAAAAATTTAAAATAAAGAAAATCTGAAATGTTGTTATTAATTTTGGTACTCGCATATGCTACAAATAAAATTAGCCATATTTCATTAAAATCCATTCATAAATTCTAATTTTATTCACAATTAACTGGTAGCACTTACATATTTTACTGAAAATTTGTTATATATTACATGTTGTACAGGGTGGCACAAAAGAAGCTATATAGTTTCAATTCTTTATAACTTTTTTAATTATTAATTTTTCTTTGTTTTTTTTAGCATTTTGTGAAGAAGACTTGGGGAATTAATTATGAAGCATTCGAAATGAAATCATGGCCATTACACCCGAAATTTTGCGAAAATTTATGGAAAATATGTAAAAAAGAGCACGTATTTGCGAAGCAGAAAATGGACATCACTTACAGGATATCATTTCTCAAAGCTAATTGCAAAAAATTCCCCAATAATACACTGTATTTAAAAAAAAAAATATTATAATAATCGCATAAATAAAATAGTTATAAACCATTTAAACCATATAGCTCCTTTTGTGCCACCCTGTATATACATATATCAGATTTGGTTGAAAATATTTTTGCACTTGCAATAAAAAGGATTGTTTGAAAAAAAGTCAAATGTGCATATTTTGGAATGCAATAGCCGTTCAATATTAACATCCGTGTGCACCCTTCGTCGTCTGCCGGCATCAGGAAGTTTCCTTACTGCCTCTTGTTGTCGAAAATTTGAAACCAGACGGTTTATTGCTGACTCTGAGGGTCCAACCCGCACGTTAAAATAACGACGATATGCACGCTGAGTCAAAATAATAGATCGTTGATGTGAGAAATAAAGTTCAACGATTTTGGGACGTTGTTCACTTGTGTAGTATTCCATTTTAAATTCCCAAGTCTTCTTTACAAAAAACTGAAAACTAAAAAAAATTATAATAAAAAAGTTATAAGGAATTGAAACACATTCGCTCATTTTGGGCCACCCTGTACATCTATCCATACATATTTACTAATGTAAATATTAAATATTACTGAGATCTGCATTTCATTGCTTTATAATAATTTCAAAATTAAATTTTAATCGCAACTAGAATTTGAACGATGGCGTCACCCGAAAAAGACTTTTAAAATAATGAAAAAAATAAAAAATCGATGTAAGTAATTGTGAGTCAACCTTAACGTCGAGTTTTTTGCCCAACTTATTTTGACATTTCTTTGTTTCAGTGTCTGACAAATTCAACCAGGGACAGCCATTGACAGCACGTTAAGATTTTTGAAGCCTTTTAAAAAAATGGGCGTTCAAATCAAAATGATTTTCGTGCACTTTGTGATTTTTTTGTCAGCATAATCGACCAAATGTGTTGACAATCGGGAAAATTATGGGCAAATTTCAGCAAACCGGATCTGTAGGAAATATGAAAACACCGTTCTGCGGAAAATATTGCGATAGTTTGGCAGAAGAGCCGTCAATCTCGACTCGTCGTCGTGCCCAACAGTGAAAAGGTCTTAATAAACTTCCTGTGGCCAGGAATTGAGTATATGGACCTGTACGATATGTGGTTCCAACAGGATGCTGCCACTTGCCACACAGCGAACGAAACGATGGCTCTTTTGCGCGAGACATTCAAAGGCCGTGTTATCTCACGTCGTGATTACACGATTATGAGATTTGACACCGTTGGACTTCTTTCTTTGGGGGTATTTAAAAGAAAAAGTGTATGTCAAAAAGCCAGGAACATTTCCAGAGCTACAGGATAAAATAATTCGGCACATTAACGATACTGAACCTCAATTATCTCAGAGTCATTGCAAATATCGGCCATCGGATAGAGGTATGCCACCGATGCCGTGCCGACCATTTGGCCGATATATTATTCCACGCGTAATTGTCGTAGATCATTCTATCATAATAAAAAGTATTAAGATGAAATTCTCTGAAAAGTTTTTGTTTTATTTACAATGAATATCGTGGGTTTTGGTTGGACCACCCTTTACAGCAGATTTGCAAAGTGATTGGTAGGAAATGAAATTTTCATTATAGGATTTTAGTGCTACTGTTACTATTACGAAAACAACCATTATTTTGATAAATTCACTTTCGAAAATGTTGTTGTAAATCGAAATATTATCTTTTACATAATTTCTCTTCTCTCTAAAATTAATTTTTTTTTCTGTGAAATTCGTCATGTATGGAAATTATTGGAAACGTAATAAGTTTATTTGACAAATTATGATTATTGTCGAAGCTCCGTCTTGGATATATTCTTTGCCTTTTAAAGAAAATTGTTCCCAAATGAAATTACCAAGTATCTACTAATTCATATTTCAAAAGCCATAACACAACGTTTTACACCTTGTGCAAGCATAAATAAATGTTTTTTACTATTGAAAAAGCAAAAAAAGAAATTGTAGTTTTTTTTAGAATAGTCCGCAGAAAGAGGCAGAGGTGGAAAACACAGAAAAAGTGACAAATAGCAAAAGCAGAGATCTAATCGTTGCTGGAAGCGTGTTTACACAATAAGTTTTATTCAGAGTTTCTACATAAATTTTTACAAAATTTAAAAAAGCAAGAGGTTCTAATTTAACAGGTACTTATTGAAAGGGTATTTTTTAAAAAAATTATATCACTGTTTTTACATTTATATTTTTGAAAGGTACATATCGAAGAGGTACTTTTTTAATAGGTACTTTCTAAAATGTTTTTAAACACATTGTTTAAATGTACTTTTGAGAAAGATAATTTTTCGAAAAATATACCATTTCAAAAGGTAATTTTTAAGAACGTTACAAACACAACATGTAAACAATGCATTTACGATTGCCACTTAACATATTTTCCAAAGGTATTCGACATAAACGATTTGCACACAAATTTTAACTTGTGGAAATAGTTTTTGTTTTGATTTCTTCTATTTTATTTTTGTTTGTTCGTAGTTTTTGCTTGTTGCAAATACCAACTAGAAGGTTCTGTGTATGTGTTTTCAGAAAGTTTGCTTCTGTATGTGTGTGTGTGTGTGTGTGTAAAGAAAAAAGGAAGCGAACAACATTTCCTCAAAAGTTTATGAGGAAAATAAGCAAAGTTTTTATATGACTTTTTGTTGTTTTTAATTTTACTCTTTCTGTTTTTTTTTTCTTCGATTTTTAGTCACTTGTTTTGAACTCGTATTAAAT
The DNA here is from genome assembly GCA_963924685.1 of Dexiosoma caninum. Taxonomy (NCBI): domain Eukaryota; kingdom Metazoa; phylum Arthropoda; class Insecta; order Diptera; family Tachinidae; genus Dexiosoma; species Dexiosoma caninum. The sequence goes on from OZ004725.1 coordinate 94,546,266, forward strand.
CAATGTGTACGTACATTTGTTGTATCTACACGACTGCCAAAAGAACTTTGAACTTTTTGTGGCAAACATACATAAATGACCAGTCAACTTTAACAAGAGAGGAAAAATGGACGCGTGGAACAAAACAAGCACTAGAAAACTACAAAACAACAAACATTAACAATAATAACAACAACCAAATGGCATACCATTTTAACAGCTTAATGTTTAAAGCAACAGAATGTTTTCCTCTTGGACACTGGAAAGAAAAAAAATGTTTGAACATTTATAACTGCAGCAGAATTGGTAGTTGACAAAAAAGAAAAAGACTAACTGCCTCAAACTTACAGACAACAATACATAGAAATAACGAGCGGCAACTAAACCCGACAGCTAACAAATGCATGAACACACACAGCCACATACATGCAACTTATAAGATACATTTGAAATCGAAAACAAAGACTTTGGATTTATTTCGTTGCAAATACGTGTGAGTGTTTCAATAAAATGCAAGTGTCAGGAAACGTATATGTATATATGTGTGTGTGTGTGCATTAGGAGATGTGTATAAGTAAATGTGGCATGCATATGTTCTTTCAAACACCTGCAGCAATTTCAAAATTGCACCAATAGAAAAACTACAAAGTGAAATGAAACGAATATTTCGTCATGTACATGTATGTGTGATTGTGTGTAAATACAAATACAAGTGTTTTTATTAGACACAAACAAACAAATGAATGCATGCATGCACAACTAATCGTGCGCTCCCCTGTCCAATATTAATCTCATAATTGGTTTTTCAGAAATTATATGATTAAAAAAATTTTTATTGGACTTAATGGTAACCATGTGTAGTGACAACAAATTCTTTAGCCGGAAATACTATTATCAATTCGAAGATTTTCCAATATCAAAAATACACAATTGTTAAGACACAGATGGCCAGCTAAAGGGTAAAGTTGTTATCAAGTTTACACTTTTCACTATTACTGTTCAATTTGTAACACATTGTAACAAATTGGTCTCTGAGAAATGTCCACATCTCAGTCCATTTGTTCATAAAAATTTTAAATACACTTTTAAAATACTTGACTCATTTATCGCATCAATGCACTGAAAAATATAATCTCTGCCGAAACATTAACTCAGTCCTTCAAACAAGTCCAGAGAAAAGACTATAGTTGGCTTTAAGTAGATAAATAAACTATATTAACCCGGTGGGCTCCCCTTCCTCCACACCAACTTTTCTAATGACGCCCAATTTTTTATAAAAAAGTACATTTTCAAAAGGTACATTTTACGAAAAGTCCTTTTTTCTATTAATACATTTTTGAAATAGTACCTTTTCCACAAAGTACTAAGTAGTTTAACAAAAAAAAATTATTTTTTTTCATTAGATCGTTTTTTTTTAAAGTACCCATTCCACTCGTATAGTGGAATTTTAAGTTTTCTTCTCAAAAATCCCTTTCATTTGATGGAAGTGAATAAAAAATAATACTCAGCTTTCTTCTGTTGTCCGCCATATTGTCATTTCTTTTGATTTTGAGATCTTTTCTCATAACTAACTGTCATTCGATATCCATATCTTAGTCGTGGTTAAAAGATAGTCCTCCGCCATATTGTGTTCCATTATATAATTTGCTCCCTTCTGCAAAATCGCTTTATACCCATGTCATGTGGTTTGGATTAAGATAGTAAAAAATTTACGTTTAAATGGTATAAAAGTACCAAGGTACAATATATGTTCGAATTGCAAAAAAGTGAGAAATCGCATTCGAGATTTTTTCTAAAATAAAAAAAAATAAGGGAAAAACCTATATTCTGTGTTCAATACTTAAGGAGATATATGAGTTTTAAAAAAAGTACCAAAATTCAGTTTTTGTCCCCTAAGTGTACATATATTACAAAAAGTGTCAAACACTTGTCTTCATATTTTTTGAGGGTGGCGATGGCACGATGGATGGTAGTCTGCACGTTGACTACAAAACCAAAAACTGACCTGGTTTCAACTCCAGTTTCAGACTAAAATTATACAAAAAAACATCTCGCATTTTTCTGATGTGCATTAGAGTGTCTTTGTGTGTGAGTTGTTGTCGGAAGGTTCAGTGTCGAAGGCATAGTCACCGGTCACTGAACAATACCGGCTTCAGCTGATAGCAATCCACAAGCACATAAGAACGCCCTCCTTCGTTGGTATTATGTAGCACCGGCAAAGTAAAATAATAATAAAAAAGGTTACTAAACCGAAGCTTCAGCACTGCTACGAGTATAAACAAAGAACGTGCGAAAGCAGAGCTGCAAAAATAATTAATTAAGCTTCACCTCCTCTCGTTTCTCCTACTATCCCTTTCCTATAGTTCTAGCACAATGCTTCGCATGTGTAGGCGTCATCTTCTGAGTGCTGGTCCCAGATAAAAAAAAAAAACCGCATATTCGCATATGCTTTAGGCTCTTTGGTTCTATCTGCCTTAGTTTCGCAGATTTCATCCATTTCTGTACTTTTGTATACCTTCTTAAAAGACGTTTATATTTAGAAAAGATCGAAGGTCAATTAATATAGCCTAAAGGAATCATGCAAATATTTAAACGATAAAGCGACTGTGTAGATGCTGCAGGCGCGCCATCTAACTGAAACCTGACTATCGCTGATTATTCACAAAAACCGGCTATTTTAATGTGTTTTTGTTTTTTTTTCTGGGACCAGTGCTAGTAGGAAAGTGATAGTATGAATAAGAGACATGTGGTAAAGATATAGAAGTATAACTAGAAGGCTTAATGCCAGCATAACCCTGTAGTTGCGTAGTTTCTTGAGAATTTTATAAAGCAGAGTTGCTGCGTTAGACGTTTTCTGTTTTCTGCAGAAGTAGAGTATTTTTTTTACATCACCTACGTTTAGTGCATGTAATACCGACGAAAGAGGGTGCTGTTTGCGTAAAAGCAATTGAAATATTTATAGTCTTCCAGCGAATTCGAACCTGTGTCATCTGGTTGCGCAAACTACTCAAATTACGAAAGCACTCTTATGATCTGATGCCGTGGAATATTTTCTTTGTAGTAATTCCTGGCTAAGGCTAAGGCTAAGGCTTGATGATGCCGACCACACATAAATATCAACTGGCGACATATTCATTTCGGGCAAGTCTTCATTTAATAAGCCCTTTAATTGTTAAATTTATGACATGTATTCTCCAATCTGGGCGCTATTTGCAATGCCTTCGATTATTAAAACTTTCTTTTCTATTCGAAAGATTGGACACCTTAGTTTCGTAAGTGCTTAAAGGTGGTAGCATACACAATATAAAACAGTAGCAGGGAAAGAAGTCAAATAACTACAAGGAAAAGTTGTTTAAAATTGTAGTACTTGTAAATAGTTTGGTGCAATTGCAACAAAAACTTAAATAAAGAAAAAAAAGTAGACGTGCAAACAACAAACAATGTACCGGATATTCATTCGAATGTTTGCTGTTTCCGTTTTCCATCTAATGACCGGAAACTATTTTTACAACCTCTGATCTCTTTGGTTTTATTTTCTCTTTTTGTTGCCTTTTTCGAAATCAAAGTTTTACATACAAAAACCTTGATTCTTAGCAGCGATTACGACCTGAAGAGAAGAAGTAGTCTATCCAAATGTCATTACACTAAAAACATGCAATGTACAGCATGTATTAGTGTTCGTTTGCTTTATGCTGTAGATGGATAATTCGACCCATATTCTTAACAACTTGTAAATACTGACTGCCAGCAGTCGTATAATGTTGATGTACTTGTTCCAATTGCTTGTAACATAATTTATTGATACAGTTATTTCAATAAATGTTCACTTTACATGCAGTTTCCAATTTACAATTATTATTATTATTATTATTATTGTGTGTTAAGGGTGCCAGAAAGCTATAAAAGGAGAGCAAGAAAATATATGCCAAAGAGCACATTTTAAAATTAAGTTTGTTCACTTTTTAACATGATTTTTGATTTTTAAAATCACTGAAGTGCACGTTTGTATCTTAATAGATCTCAAGTAATATTGCAAAAGACACGTACTCTGACAACCACAAACTGTATTCAAATATCCTGCAAATTAATTTCATACATACAGACATTTAAACTGCAATAACATTGTTAGAAAATATAATCATGTACAGTTGCTCCATTTTTAAATTTGTTTTTTTTTTAACTGAAAGGAACTTAAGCTCTGTTTGAAAATAATTCATCTTTCATTGGAGTATAATTGTTTGTTGCCGAAACCTTTCAGGTTCTAAGATGTTGAAGCTGTTCTATTTTGAATTATAATCCTCTAGAAAATTTTGTTTAACAATTTGCTGTAACAAAGATTGCTATACAGGGCCTTCCGTACTTCGACAGTTCCTAACGGCCATCTTGTTGAATCTTCATCTGTCTTTTTTACCAAATCACCTTGAATGGATATAGCACTCAAAAACGCATGCAAATAATAAAATTGTTTTATCAAAATGACTTCCATGTTCCATGTTCTTACCGGGCGCTTCGCCCATATTACGGTCACCATAATCCACTTACCGAGAGGAATATTCGCAATGTGTTGTATAAATTTGAGTCCACTGGTTTAGTAAATGATCGAGCTACACTCTTACATCGACGAAACGCAAGATCTGCCGCAAACATCGCCGCTATCCGTAATAGTGTGCAGGAGAACCCGAGGCAGTCGATTTCGCGTCAACTAGAATTTGGCTAATTTTGCGTCGTGACTTTTGCCTGCACCAGTACAAAACTCAACTTATCCAGGTACTGATTATAAATGACAATAGACAACGGGGGAATGGTCATCTAACGTGGAGGAAATGAGAACTGGCCACTGAGATCGTACCCCCGTTAGACTTTTTCTCGTGGGGTTTTCTTAAGTCTCAGGTGAATGCGAAGAAGCCACAGACCACAGCGGTCCTCAAAGTAAATAAAACCCATGCCTTCGATCAAATTCAGTGTGATTTATGCACCACCGTGGCGGAAATTTTAACAATGTTATATTTCACACATAATGGCATCAATTTTTTTTTCCAATTTTAAATCCATCTTTATTAATATCTTATACTTAGTAATTCTTCTAGAATTGCACGACACAAGTCTGATCAAAACTATAGGGATATAAAAAACAGCATTATCTTTTCACTGTTCTAGCTTAAATCACTATCCAAACTTTGGAAATGTATCACTATTAAACACAGAAAATAATTATAACAGTAGATATATGTATGTTAGAAATGTTACATATAATTAATACACCAATTACCCACAGAATTACTTTTGAGGCAGATACAGCAAATGTTGCTCAAAATTATAGGCATTTAGTTAATAAGAGGTGGAATATATTATAATTGTATTTAATTTGTACTTATATATAGAATTACATTGAGAGGAGGAACAAAATTGTTAGAATTATAAACACATAGTTAATTATTTAAAAAGAGATATAAAAAAGATTTTTATTATTATTTTAATTATTATTATTATTATTATTGTGATTATTGTTTTTTAAAATAATTTATTATGTTGTAACATAATCGTAAAAAGGATTTTGGATTTGGTTCAAGAACAAATTTCAATACAAATTTATGCCTATTTCAAATCCATGAATATTTTTTTTTTTTATCTAGGACCAGCACTCAGGAGATGACTCCTACACATGCGAAGCATTGTGCTGGGATCTATAGGAAAGGGATAGTAGAAGAAACGACAGGAGGTGAAGCTTAATTAATTATTTTGCAACTCTGCTTTCGCACGTTCTTTTTGTTTTTATACTCGTAGCAGTGCTGAAGCTTCGGTTTAGTAGCCATTTATTTTTTATTATTATTTTACTTCGCCGGTGCTACACAATACCGACGAAGGAGGGCGTTCTGATGTGATTGTGGATTGCTATCAGCTGAAGCCGGTATTGTTCAGTGACCAGTGACAATGCCTTCGCCACTGAAACCTTCCGACAACAACTGACACACAAAGACACACTAATACACATCAGAAAAATGCGAGATGTTTATATTTATTATAAAATTTTTTTGTCTGAAACTGTGGTTGAACCCAGGTCTGTTTTTTGGTTGTCTAGTCAACGTGCAGACTACCATCCATCCTTTGATGACTTACCAAATTCCAAAATTGAATTTTATGTAAACTTAAATCACTTATCGTTAAATAATTATTCCTTCATAAATTGTTCAGAACTTATTTATTCAAAGATTTTAAATGGGCTGTACTTGATGATTACAAAAATTTATTTCAACTCTTAATATATTTTAAGTATTGTCAGTATTGTCAGTACTCAGTGCATAGTTTTTCAATTATTGTCTTATTAAGCGGTTAATATTGATAGCTATAAAGTTTTGGTCCTAAATTCTTAATTTTTTCTACATTGATTTACAATGAATGTCTCGAGTAGCAGTAACTTGCATTATATTTATGTATTTATTGTTATTATTTTAATGCACGAAACTAGTGCATTGACCACTGCATACGAATTTGACTAATTGGGACAAGTAATAAAAAGTATACCCAGTTGGCAATTCAACAGCTGTTAATATTTTTATTTTGCATTTTCATTGACAAGAACTTTTTCTGTATTGTAAATTTTAAAAAATATTTTTTCATTATAAACAAAAACCAATTTCCCTGAAGAAGCTACACAAAGGAGTAGCGAAATATTGAATAAAAATAAATATTACATATATCAAAAGGACCTGCATCTTAATTATTTATTGTAATTAGTATTATTAATATCTCATACTTAGCATATAAATTTGTAATTTCGAGATTTTATCTATTAATACTACAGCGAATAATTTAGATAAAAAAAAAACTAATAATAATAATAATAATAATAATAATAATAATGATAATAATTTTTATGTTTTTTTTATAATTTAAAAGACAATACAAACTCTACGAAGCTCTTACAGCTTGTCTGTAGAAACACCCAGGGTCTAAGCGGGAATCGAACCCGCACCTCCATATTGATAAGACTAATGCTCATGCACTAGACTACGGAGGCATAATTTAATAAATTTAAATATAGTTAGAAAGTATCAGGTGTACCATGAAATTATCCGAGGATAATGCATGCATCACATGTTACTTTCAATTTAATAATTTGTGTTTTAAGTTGCATTTGATAAGAAGAATTTTGAATAGATTCGTGGTATTTATGGTTAAGTTTTTCTATGAAGTCAATAATTAGTTCATATCCAGTTTCGTAGTGAAGAAGTAGAGTTGAACATCTCAAATTTTTGTTGTGTATTATTTTAAGACATTTATTTTGGATAATTTGTAGGTTTTTCAAATGTGTTTTTGCTGCATTATACCAAATAAGACTTGCATAAGTCAATGTTGGTCTTATATATAAAATAATGAAAATATTTAAAATAATAAATGTGCACCTCTGATAAGCGCACACCTCTCATAACCGGACAAAAATACCGCGACGGTGAGTGTCCGCTTATGAGAGGTTTCACTGTATATAGATATTCATATATACATATTCGATAAATAAATTCATTTAATATTTAAATATTTAATTGGAGACTACGCTCAATTAATTTCAATAATTTATTTCTGTTTTTTTTTTTTTTTTTTTTCAATTTCCTAGCTTTATTATGACTACGTGCACGTGCACAAGTCTGTACATACGTATCAAATCATATTTATTGTCATACAAATTAAGCTCCTACACTCAAAATAAAAATCAATCCATCCCTAATTAAATCAATCCCAAGCGGTGGCAAAAGTACGGTAAATAGAAATTTTCTTAATGCAAACATGGCTTGTTCAAACGCTAAATACTTACTTTTTGCTATATATAATACCGAATTCGTACTTAAAATAAGCCTAATACCACATAGATTTACGAAAAAGCGATATAGAATCAAGTCTAAAATGTGCTAAATTCAACAAATTCAAACTTCTGTATTAGATTAAAGGACTTTATTTAATTTTTTCAACATATATATTCGCTCCCTGGGTAAGCCAGCCTATGGTACTAATACCAACTCATCAGTAGACCTTCAAGCAAAATGCTAAAAAATTTTTTATGTTTATACAAAAACTCCCAAGAAATCTTTGAGAATACCTAAAATCCGTTTCGGGTGCGTATAGTTGTTCTATCGTTATAATAAGGTAATGCCCCGTAATAAAATCAGGGAACTTGTTCCCGAAACCCGGTGATTCATGCGCACAACACGTTCATCATTTTAAGAGCGCATCAATTTGTGGTCGATATGGCAGCGAATCGCACTACGCATTGCAGAGAAAATTTGTTTTTTGGTCGAACAGCACGTATGTGGAATAGACTATCCGCGCAGGTCTTTCTTGACACTTTTTACATGGGAAAATTTAAATCAAATGTCCATGTCCCTCTTCTACCCCCTCACAAGACCCTATTTCCTAATTCCGGCACAATGCATCGCATGTGTACAGGTCATCCCCTGAGTTCCGGACCAAAAATAAATAAAATTACCTGCTTCATTTATGATATTTTTTTCTTGATTTGAGATTTTTCTACTTATTTTAAGAATTTCCTGAATTCGGCCACTCATATAATCTGGTTTTTCGGCTTGTCTTAAGTATACTAATACTATTCGTATTTGAATTTTTTAGTACGACTGGTATTTTACTTAGAAAATACTTAAATTTAGTACGAGGTTTTTCTTTCTGTGTACATGTGCTTGAAAAATAAATAACATTTTCAGAAAACAATTCATATTCATATGGTTTTCATATGAATAAATTTTCATAAACAAATATGAAAAGAAAATTAAATTGAAAATATTCATACAGGATTGTAAGTGAAAATTAAGAAGGGTATTTAAATTTCAATTATTATATCACACGCATAATAGACGAAAATTTGAAATGCTTAAAAAAAAATTTAATATGTTCTTGAGCACTCCTTAAAATTTATATTGTGGTTTTGTTCTGCCCTTTTTTCTTCCTACTCACATTTCAAAAATTCATTATTTCTTTTTTAATTTTTTCATTTCTTTTTGAAATTTTCACACAAAGTCTCAGATAAACTAATTTGCTTTTGATTACAAAAATAAATGCACATACGAATGCACAATGTATGTATGTATGTATAGATATGCGTAATAATGGGTTTATAGATGTGTGTGGAAGTATAAGAGTGCATGTTACTTTTAAGTTTTCTTCCAGTTCTTTTTTTTGTAATTTTGAAGTGCTCAGTGTAGATGAGGCTACATTTGCCAGAGATATAAAAGTTGTTGGTTCAAACCAGAAGAATATGGTTGCTATAATCAACCGGGAATTCGCCAGTATAAGGCGCTATAGAAACGTTTTTTGAATGATGGCATTCTAGATTTCGAGACTCTGTCTGTCCCCCACAGACTCAATTACCTCTCGTTAAAATTTGATGAGGTTCGTTCACCTCTATGTCGTTTTGCTTGGTATTAAGGGACAGGACTTTCATTTCGAATTTTTTTGTGCTGATAATAGGCGGCCTCACCATCGCCGAGAGTTACACAGCCGTTAGATTAGTGAAGAATGATAGCAATAAAGATTACGCAATCAGATGGCGATGGTCGAAGTAGTCAGCACGTTGACTACAAAAAGAAAAACTTTCCTGGATTCAACCCCAGTTTCAGACTCACAAAAACATCTCGCATTTTTTTTCTGATGTGCATTTCAGTGTGTTTGTGTCAGTTGTTGTCGGAAGGTTTCAGTGGCGAAGGCATAGTCACTGGTCACTGAACAGTGACGGCTTCAGCTGTATCCAATCCACAGGCACGTCAGAACGCCCTCCTTCGTCGGTATTGTGTAGCACCGGCGAATAAAATAATTAATAAAAATGGCTACTAAAGACGAAGCTTTAAAATTTAATACGTCTCCTTCACATCAGAGACGCAACAACACTGCTGTAAGAACAAATAACGTGCAAAAAGCAGTGTTGTACGATAGTGAAGCTTCACCTTTCCTATATTCCTATAGTTCCAGCACAATGCATCGCATGTGTAGGGGCATCTCCTGAGTGCTGGTCCAAGATAAAAAAACAAAATTATTCTGCGCATGTGGGAACTTTGACGTCACACAAGCTGTGTTCTCATTGGCTAATAATTTTTTGCTCTCAACAACTTATATAATTATATCTAAACCTAACAGTGAGCCAATTTATTATTATTTTTCTATTTAAATAATAAAGATGCAGACAGATTTTTAATTAATCCCATAAATGATATTTAATATGTACCCAGCAAAAACTAGAGAATTCGTTTTAAAATTTTTCGTTTTTTTTTACAAATTTTCTGTTACTGCTTTAGTGATTCACTCGTGATTCCCCATTGCAACGAATTATTTAGCTTCGTGTAGACTCAGCCTTTGAATATTAATATGACTTTTGCAAATGTATAAACGTGTAAATTTTTTCGTTTTCTTGTGCAACAGCAATGTTTACCTACTTACTCCCTCACATAGCACAGAATTTATTAAACACAGAAAATAATTATAACAGTAGATATATGTATGTTAGAAATGTTACATATAATTAATACACCAATTACCCACAGAATTACTTTTGAGGCAGATACAGCAAATGTTGCTCAAAATTATAGGCATTTAGTTAATAAGAGGTGGAATATATTATAATTGTATTTAATTTGTACTTATATATAGAATTACATTGAGAGGAGGAACAAAATTGTTAGAATTATAAACACATAGTTAATTATTTAAAAAGAGATATAAAAAAGATTTTTATTATTATTTTAATTATTATTATTATTATTATTGTGATTATTGTTTTTTAAAATAATTTATTATGTTGTAACATAATCGTAAAAAGGATTTTGGATTTGGTTCAAGAACAAATTTCAATACAAATTTATGCCTATTTCAAATCCATGAATATTTTTTTTTTTTATCTAGGACCAGCACTCAGGAGATGACTCCTACACATGCGAAGCATTGTGCTGGGATCTATAGGAAAGGGATAGTAGAAGAAACGACAGGAGGTGAAGCTTAATTAATTATTTTGCAACTCTGCTTTCGCACGTTCTTTTTGTTTTTATACTCGTAGCAGTGCTGAAGCTTCGGTTTAGTAGCCATTTATTTTTTATTATTATTTTACTTCGCCGGTGCTACACAATACCGACGAAGGAGGGCGTTCTGATGTGATTGTGGATTGCTATCAGCTGAAGCCGGTATTGTTCAGTGACCAGTGACAATGCCTTCGCCACTGAAACCTTCCGACAACAACTGACACACAAAGACACACTAATACACATCAGAAAAATGCGAGATGTTTATATTTATTATAAAATTTTTTTGTCTGAAACTGTGGTTGAACCCAGGTCTGTTTTTTGGTTGTCTAGTCAACGTGCAGACTACCATCCATCCTTTGATGACTTACCAAATTCCAAAATTGAATTTTATGTAAACTTAAATCACTTATCGTTAAATAATTATTCCTTCATAAATTGTTCAGAACTTATTTATTCAAAGATTTTAAATGGGCTGTACTTGATGATTACAAAAATTTATTTCAACTCTTAATATATTTTAAGTATTGTCAGTATTGTCAGTACTCAGTGCATAGTTTTTCAATTATTGTCTTATTAAGCGGTTAATATTGATAGCTATAAAGTTTTGGTCCTAAATTCTTAATTTTTTCTACATTGATTTACAATGAATGTCTCGAGTAGCAGTAACTTGCATTATATTTATGTATTTATTGTTATTATTTTAATGCACGAAACTAGTGCATTGACCACTGCATACGAATTTGACTAATTGGGACAAGTAATAAAAAGTATACCCAGTTGGCAATTCAACAGCTGTTAATATTTTTATTTTGCATTTTCATTGACAAGAACTTTTTCTGTATTGTAAATTTTAAAAAATATTTTTTCATTATAAACAAAAACCAATTTCCCTGAAGAAGCTACACAAAGGAGTAGCGAAATATTGAATAAAAATAAATATTACATATATCAAAAGGACCTGCATCTTAATTATTTATTGTAATTAGTATTATTAATATCTCATACTTAGCATATAAATTTGTAATTTCGAGATTTTATCTATTAATACTACAGCGAATAATTTAGATAAAAAAAAAACTAATAATAATAATAATAATAATAATAATAATAATGATAATAATTTTTATGTTTTTTTTATAATTTAAAAGACAATACAAACTCTACGAAGCTCTTACAGCTTGTCTGTAGAAACACCCAGGGTCTAAGCGGGAATCGAACCCGCACCTCCATATTGATAAGACTAATGCTCATGCACTAGACTACGGAGGCATAATTTAATAAATTTAAATATAGTTAGAAAGTATCAGGTGTACCATGAAATTATCCGAGGATAATGCATGCATCACATGTTACTTTCAATTTAATAATTTGTGTTTTAAGTTGCATTTGATAAGAAGAATTTTGAATAGATTCGTGGTATTTATGGTTAAGTTTTTCTATGAAGTCAATAATTAGTTCATATCCAGTTTCGTAGTGAAGAAGTAGAGTTGAACATCTCAAATTTTTGTTGTGTATTATTTTAAGACATTTATTTTGGATAATTTGTAGGTTTTTCAAATGTGTTTTTGCTGCATTATACCAAATAAGACTTGCATAAGTCAATGTTGGTCTTATATATAAAATAATGAAAATATTTAAAATAATAAATGTGCACCTCTGATAAGCGCACACCTCTCATAACCGGACAAAAATACCGCGACGGTGAGTGTCCGCTTATGAGAGGTTTCACTGTATATAGATATTCATATATACATATTCGATAAATAAATTCATTTAATATTTAAATATTTAATTGGAGACTACGCTCAATTAATTTCAATAATTTATTTCTGTTTTTTTTTTTTTTTTTTTTCAATTTCCTAGCTTTATTATGACTACGTGCACGTGCACAAGTCTGTACATACGTATCAAATCATATTTATTGTCATACAAATTAAGCTCCTACACTCAAAATAAAAATCAATCCATCCCTAATTAAATCAATCCCAAGCGGTGGCAAAAGTACGGTAAATAGAAATTTTCTTAATGCAAACATGGCTTGTTCAAACGCTAAATACTTACTTTTTGCTATATATAATACCGAATTCGTACTTAAAATAAGCCTAATACCACATAGATTTACGAAAAAGCGATATAGAATCAAGTCTAAAATGTGCTAAATTCAACAAATTCAAACTTCTGTATTAGATTAAAGGACTTTATTTAATTTTTTCAACATATATATTCGCTCCCTGGGTAAGCCAGCCTATGGTACTAATACCAACTCATCAGTAGACCTTCAAGCAAAATGCTAAAAAATTTTTTATGTTTATACAAAAACTCCCAAGAAATCTTTGAGAATACCTAAAATCCGTTTCGGGTGCGTATAGTTGTTCTATCGTTATAATAAGGTAATGCCCCGTAATAAAATCAGGGAACTTGTTCCCGAAACCCGGTGATTCATGCGCACAACACGTTCATCATTTTAAGAGCGCATCAATTTGTGGTCGATATGGCAGCGAATCGCACTACGCATTGCAGAGAAAATTTGTTTTTTGGTCGAACAGCACGTATGTGGAATAGACTATCCGCGCAGGTCTTTCTTGACACTTTTTACATGGGAAAATTTAAATCAAATGTCCATGTCCCTCTTCTACCCCCTCACAAGACCCTATTTCCTAATTCCGGCACAATGCATCGCATGTGTACAGGTCATCCCCTGAGTTCCGGACCAAAAATAAATAAAATTACCTGCTTCATTTATGATATTTTTTTCTTGATTTGAGATTTTTCTACTTATTTTAAGAATTTCCTGAATTCGGCCACTCATATAATCTGGTTTTTCGGCTTGTCTTAAGTATACTAATACTATTCGTATTTGAATTTTTTAGTACGACTGGTATTTTACTTAGAAAATACTTAAATTTAGTACGAGGTTTTTCTTTCTGTGTACATGTGCTTGAAAAATAAATAACATTTTCAGAAAACAATTCATATTCATATGGTTTTCATATGAATAAATTTTCATAAACAAATATGAAAAGAAAATTAAATTGAAAATATTCATACAGGATTGTAAGTGAAAATTAAGAAGGGTATTTAAATTTCAATTATTATATCACACGCATAATAGACGAAAATTTGAAATGCTTAAAAAAAAATTTAATATGTTCTTGAGCACTCCTTAAAATTTATATTGTGGTTTTGTTCTGCCCTTTTTTCTTCCTACTCACATTTCAAAAATTCATTATTTCTTTTTTAATTTTTTCATTTCTTTTTGAAATTTTCACACAAAGTCTCAGATAAACTAATTTGCTTTTGATTACAAAAATAAATGCACATACGAATGCACAATGTAAGTATGTATGTACTCGTATGTATGTATAGATATGCGTAATAATGGGTTTATAGATGTGTGTGGAAGTATAAGAGTGCATGTTACTTTTAAGTTTTCTTCCAGTTCTTTTTTTTGTAATTTTGAAGTGCTCAGTGTAGATGAGGCTACATTTGCCAGAGATATAAAAGTTGTTGGTTCAAACCAGAAGAATATGGTTGCTATAATCAACCGGGAATTCGCCAGTATAAGGCGCTATAGAAACGTTTTTTGAATGATGGCATTCTAGATTTCGAGACTCTGTCTGTCCCCCACAGACTCAATTACCTCTCGTTAAAATTTGATGAGGTTCGTTCACCTCTATGTCGTTTTGCTTGGTATTAAGGGACAGGACTTTCATTTCGAATTTTTTTGTGCTGATAATAGGCGGCCTCACCATCGCCGAGAGTTACACAGCCGTTAGATTAGTGAAGAATGATAGCAATAAAGATTACGCAATCAGATGGCGATGGTCGAAGTAGTCAGCACGTTGACTACAAAAAGAAAAACTTTCCTGGATTCAACCCCAGTTTCAGACTCACAAAAACATCTCGCATTTTTTTTCTGATGTGCATTTCAGTGTGTTTGTGTCAGTTGTTGTCGGAAGGTTTCATTGGCGAAGGCATAGTCACTGGTCACTGAACAGTGACGGCTTCAGCTGTATCCAATCCACAGGCACGTCAGAACGCCCTCCTTCGTCGGTATTGTGTAGCACCGGCGAATAAAATAATTAATAAAAATGGCTACTAAAGACGAAGCTTTAAAATTTAATACGTCTCCTTCACATCAGAGACGCAACAACACTGCTGTAAGAACAAATAACGTGCAAAAAGCAGTGTTGTACGATAGTGAAGCTTCACCTTTCCTATATTCCTATAGTTCCAGCACAATGCATCGCATGTGTAGGGGCATCTCCTGAGTGCTGGTCCAAGATAAAAAAACAAAATTATTCTGCGCATGTGGGAACTTTGACGTCACACAAGCTGTGTTCTCATTGGCTAATAATTTTTTGCTCTCAACAACTTATATAATTATATCTAAACCTAACAGTGAGCCAATTTATTATTATTTTTCTATTTAAATAATAAAGATGCAGACAGATTTTTAATTAATCCCATAAATGATATTTAATATGTACCCAGCAAAAACTAGAGAATTCGTTTTAAAATTTTTCGTTTTTTTTTACAAATTTTCTGTTACTGCTTTAGTGATTCACTCGTGATTCCCCATTGCAACGAATTATTTAGCTTCGTGTAGACTCAGCCTTTGAATATTAATATGACTTTTGCAAATGTATAAACGTGTAAATTTTTTCGTTTTCTTGTGCAACAGCAATGTTTACCTACTTACTCCCTCACATAGCACAGAATTTATTAAAACCACAAAAAAAAAAGAAGACGTTGTGCCACATGTGTGGTCTTGTCATACAGAAAAATTAAAAAGCAAAACTATACTAACTGTAAGTAATATTAGTAGGGGAAAGGGATCAATAGTAGCAGAAATTATAACATAGTAACTGGAAACCATACTGCTGTAATCCTTTCGTTTGTCATATATATCCTCTTCGAAAAAGCAGTATAACAAAAATCTTTCTGCCTGCATAGCATTATAGCTTAAGGTGTTTAAGCATTTAAAAGTTCTAAGACCAGTACAAAGATTTCACTTGATAAGTATGAGTGCAATCAATGTCTCATTTTAATTAAATTTTTAGGTTTTGTAAAGGGAATATTACAAAACAAACGAACGTTGGGCAAACACAATTGAAAATTTAAAGCCATGTATTTCTCTAATGATTGCTCAATTCTAGAAATTACACTCTGCAAATATTAAGACTTAAGGTACCTGCACATGGTAATACAAAGTAAAAAAATTATGTAGAATGAAAAAAGTGGTATCGTGTAAAAGCAAAATGTATTGATTTGGAGAGGAGAATACGAATAAAAAATTTGACAATGTTTATTTGCTAAAGCAAGATAATAACTTGTGTATTCTCATCACAACAGAGGTGTATTTTAAAGTTAACATTGGCAGCATTAACAGCAATTATTGAAAGTATTAACATTTTTATACAACACGCGTTACTGTAGATGTTGTAATAGTTTTAATTTAAAAAAAATATATGTATGCCTTATGTGTCCTTTATTAAAATCGGTTGTTTAGTTTCGGCGACGCCGAAATTGCTCCTTACCACGAAAAAATATATAGTCCATGTGTCCATTTAGACGCAGACCTATCTATGTCTTACCTCCACCCCTCCCTACCTACCGATTGCCTACCCGTATACCCAATTTCAGCTCGCTGGCTCTATGAAGAGTGCACACCCGTGCATCAAAAAGGGAATGCCACATGCTGAAAAAGATCAGCCTAGTTCACCTGATAACAATTGCCAGTTTTGTTATATTTCCTATTATTTACTCTCCCGTCTATCGAACTTCAGTTCTGTAGCTGTAATTAATGTGCCCGAAGGAAAAGAATTTACTATCAAATCATTCAGTTCAAAATGAGTAACTTTAGCTATAAGGGCTCTCAAGATAT
Source organism: Dexiosoma caninum (assembly GCA_963924685.1). Taxonomy (NCBI): domain Eukaryota; kingdom Metazoa; phylum Arthropoda; class Insecta; order Diptera; family Tachinidae; genus Dexiosoma; species Dexiosoma caninum. The sequence goes on from OZ004725.1 coordinate 94,563,147, forward strand.
ACAGAAATCAATATTTAGTTTGTATGGGAGCTATCACGCCCACTTGTTCAATCCATACCAGTTTTTGAACCATATTCAGAAACTTTCACTTCAGCCGTTCTCAAGATGTACCCAAATAAAGATTTCCTTTGGTGGAATTTCTGAAATTTATATACCCTATAGTTCCTTTCAGATACACAGCGAGATACAGTGAAAGTTTCAAGAAGATCGGTTCAGCCGTTTAGCTGTCCATACAAAGAAGTCACTTTTATATATAAAGATTTTCTGTTTGTTTCAATATGTTTAGAGAATTTCACTACAAATGCTTTAAATTTATACCTACTTTAATGTTTATTTTCTCTGCAGAATTTGTTTGTTAACTTGCATTCCATGTACCAATGTACAGGCGTTTGCCGATAAAGCGATTTCTAAGAATTTCATGCAACGATATTCCAGACATCAGCAGTTGCTCTCAATTGAATTTGCAGTATCTGAACTTTTCACCCTTAAAAACGTTCCCCAGAACAATTTCCACTCCAGTCAACAAAAGCTAAAAATTTGTCTGGTAATATAATTTACCTAGAAGTATCATTCATGCTACATATCGTCATATGAAATAAAAAAGCCTTAAATTGAAAAAAAAAAAATCCGATATATTGATTGATGATGCGACCGCACACTGTATACAATTTAGACCGTTTCCTAGTCAAAACTTGATTACAGTCTAACGCTTTTGCGGAAATCAGGGATTCCGATATGTCCATAGCACTGTGAAAAACATCCGAAAGTTTGTTTTTGCGGGCATGATATGATATAGAGTATCGGACTTGTAAAGTTTTTTGCGCACTTCAGCACCTTTTACACTGAAAAAAATCTACGGGCAGTATTGTACGTTCGACTGTTTAACTGGAATGCATCAATACTTTGTTCACTATCGCAGTCATCGGGTGTCAATGATATTTTGCCAGAATCGTTCTAGCGTTATTATAACAAAAAAGCTTAAAATTTTTCCGCTGCCATATCGGCCAACTTTTGCTTTCGAGCTGAAACACAAGCTGCACGAATTAGTAACTCTGTTTCGTTTCATTGGTTTCTTGAAATCTCCTCCCCATCTTTTCCCTGCGAATGTTCACCGTATGTTTCTATGGGACTTCTGTCATCTCAGTAACAAATTTTTTGAAGAATTTCGGACTCTCTTTCATTTAATTAATAAATTACATTTAATTATATTTAGAATAAAATTGTAAACGGTATTGTTCTTTTCAGTTGTACTTTTTTCTCCAAACCAAATATACGCCAATTCACAATCGGAGGTTTATATCCATGTTTTTGATAGTTTCAAAACGGCCAAATATGGTAAAAATTTTAAAAGCTTCATCCAGGGTGACGATGGCTGAACTAGCCTGAACGTTGAGTACAAAACCAAAAAGTCCTGGGTTCCAGCACAGTATCAGACTTAGTCATAGAAATAATTCCCATATTTTCTGATGTGCATTAGTGTGTCTTTGTGTCAGTTGTTGTCGTAAGGTTTCAGTGGCAAAAGCCTAGTCACTGGTCACTGAACAGTCCAAGAACATATCAGAGCGCCATCCATCGTTGGTATTGTGTAGCACCAGCAAAGTAAAATAATAACTAAGAAAGGCTACTGAAACAAAGCTTCAAAATTTAATACGTCTGCATGACATCAAAACCACTACGACACTGCTATAAACTGCTGATTGTGGCGATGGCACGATGGATGGTAGTCTGCACGTTGACTACGAATCCAAAAACAGACCTGGGTTCAACCCCAGTTGCAGACTAAAAATTTTAAAATAAAAATAAACATCTCGCATTTTTCTGATGTGCATTAGTGTGTCTTTGTGTGTCAGTTGTTGTCGGAAGGTTTCAGTGGCGAAGGCATAGTCACTGGTCACTGAACAATACCGGCTTCAGCCGATAGCAATCCACAATCACATCAGAATGCCCTCCTTCGTCGGTATTGTGTACCACCGGCGAAGTAAAATAATAATAAAAATGGCTACTAAACCGAAGCTTCAGCGCTGCTACGAGTATAAACAAAGAACGTGCGAAAGCAGAGCTGCAAACATAATTAATTCAGCTTCACCTCCTGTCGTTTCTCCTACTATCCCTTTCCTATAGTTCCAGCACAATGCTTCGCATGTGTAGGAGTCATCTCCTGAGTGCTGGTCCTAGATAAAAAAAAAAAAAAAAAAAAAAAACAAAGAACGTGTAAAAAAGTAGAGTTATATACAGTAAAGCTTCACCACCGGCCATCTTTCTCACTGTCACTTTTCTATCGTTCCAACAAAATGTATCGCATGTATAGGTGTCATCCCCTGAGTCCAAGGTCCAACGTAAAAAAATTAATTTTTATAAAAAAAAAACTTTCTTTCAGGCTATTTCAGAAAATTAAATATTTTGCACCAAATGAAATTTTTCTTCTTCTGTTTCATGAAATTATCATTCCGCCTCTCTTCCATATGTCACTTGCTTTATCATGTGTATTTAAGTTTCTTCACTTCACATAAAATTACAATGAATATGCTGAGTCGAATACACTTGACTGATAAATATAAAATATTTGACAACCTGGTAATTATCCGATACATTTGTTGTTTTTACAAAAACAACTCGCACAGTGATTTGGTTTCATGTCTTCTCTATTGACTAGGAATAGAAAAAATGTCATTACTGTAAGTGTGAAAAATTAATTATTGCTTAGAAAACTCTAAAGGAACTACAGTGCAGCGTACCGAAATACATGCGCCTGTGAAAGTTTACACTCGTACAATTGGAAGCAACACAAAAGTTCTTTAGACAGATTTTTACCTTCTCCAGTAAAATATCTTCACTTCAGTGTAGGGCTCTTTTAATTTCGTATGACGATATTAACCCGTTTGTGCATCTAATTTCTTTCTCTAAATATTAAAGAGTATTATGTTTTCATCTACCACCATTTTTTATTCATACTTGAACTGATGCAATCGTCTATATGGATGTTTGAATGTGTGAGTGTGAGTGTGTGTGTGTTTTGTTTTCTCATCTTCATAGCTGAAAGTGTTCTTTATTGCATTTGTCACCCGTCTTTCCTGTTACTGTTACACCTAACTTGGCACAAAAGTTACTAAACAAGAGCAACTAAAGCTGTTGTTTAACAACATTCCGAGTTCTACAATTTTATCCACATGTGTACTCGTAATTTTAAATACAGTGGGAGTATGAAACTGAATTTGTTCATACACATTTGAAGCAGTTCTTTAGTTTTTATTATTATCATTATTTTGTTCTTCTTCTATTCGGAATGTAGAAAGAAAGGCAGTTACTCGTGTGTATTCTTCCTTTGTATGCATTTATATTTGGCTTAAGTGCTACTTGGCTATAAGTTTGTTTAAGTGTTCACAAAAACATATGAGAAAAAAATGTACACCTACATTCGTTTATATGTATGTATCAAATGCGTTCCTACTTACATACACATACATACTCGTATATACTCGTACATGTAATCAAACACTTGATGTAGCACATTAGAGATCTCGTTCGCATTCAAATTATTCGAATATTGGCAGCATCATTGTTAAAAAGGGAAAATAATTTTATAGACTAAGAAAATTGTATTATTGCGAAAAAATTTTAAAAACAAGTTGTTCGATAATTTGAATGAATTGTTTAATTCTTTATTATGCCAGTCTACACACTTTTCAACAGCTGAAGAAAAACTATAGATGTATTCGGAATCTCCGTATATGTGAATATCAAAATTCTTCCAACAGGGATTTCTGAGCTTTGACAGTTGAAGGTACGTTTGTCTGGTAGCAGATTTATATTTTCAAATTTAAATAAAAAACGTCATAATTGACACAATGTTTCATTAAGAAAATTGAACGATAGAATGGAAATGCGGATTTTATTTTTCAAAAGGAAGGAACTTCAGATCCTTTTTTAAAATTTCATGAATAATCGCTCATGGAAGTCCCAATGAGTCTGCTCTTTTCTGTATTGAAAGTGCCAGATTTTCACGAAAACTGCTTTCAACTAGTTCAATGTTTTCGGGCATTCATAGCCAAAGCAGTTGCGTGGAATCTCTGCGCCCACGAACGATTTAAATTTACACTCGGTCCATCACTTCTTCCCCGAATACCGAACATTGAACAAAATTGTCGACGAGCAATTACGTAAGAATCATCAAGAAGATATCTTAAAAAATGTCTCCACAGCGAACGCGCGATGCTCACTCGACCACTGCGACATCGTGACTGACAAATCCGCACAATCGATAATTCCAACGGCGACACCTCCCTCCGACGATATCTGCCACACACTTTGTTTTATTTAAGTTTAAAGAGAGGAAGCACATAATGAAAGACCCTAAATCACTCACATTAATAGAATAAAAGTATACAATTATTCGATTAGTCACTTATTTTTTCAGTTTAATTAAAAGCGATTTTTTTCTTTTTTCTCGGATCAGTGTTCAGGGGATCTCCCTTAAATATGCAATGCATTCAGAAAAATTTCTGTAATCGGTCAAATTAACTATTCAACTCGTGGATGTTGTTTAAGAACAACTGAGAATATTATTGTTGGAGTGTTGGGAAAACCGAGGCTTCTCCATTTCTCGACGATCTATGGTATTGAGCACTCCAGAAATCACCCCTGCCAAACCAAAAATATCATCGTGCTTTTAAAGATTGCGCTCGAAAAACCCAAGAATTATTGATGAAATACCTCTCCATCCTTAGCGTGTCTTTAGATTTTACTTTTTACGAAAATGAGACTACAACAACTGTAATGGTGAATGCATTGAGCTATCGAACGATTTTTAATGATTTTTTTTACCACCGGAGTTAGAGAATATTGATATGGACGACAAAACGTCGATACGTACTACACAAATAACGATACCATTACTCTTTTGCGTGAAAAGTTTGCTGATCGTGTGATTTCTCAAACAGGCGGTCACAATTGTCCACCGCGATTTTGTGATTTAACTCCGCCATAATTTTTTTCTTTGGGCTACGTGAAAGATACGCTCGATGCCAAAGGCCTATAATCGATTAGAGACCTCGAACATGGAATTTGTGAAGTTATGGAGGCCATACAACCGAAATTTCTTACAAGCGTAGCCGTAGGTGCCATTTTGCTGATATTTGTTACCATTATTTATACGCCACGCTACTCGTTACAATTAAATAAAAATACGATGATTTTTCTCAGAAATACTCCTTTTTTATATATCTAAAGAATGATACATCTTATTGAGAGATGTACTACAAGCGGTAATTGCAGGCTCACAATTTGGCGTCGTTACTTCACAACCAAAGTGGCCCGCAAGTTGATATTTTGCCATCGCATTAAAAAAAAAACAAATCATTTCCATTAAGCAAAACTATCTGATTCGAATAATTCAAACAATAATTTATTGCCTTCAGAGACACACATGTATGCTAACACATGTATTTAATCATACACATATATGTATGTATTATAAACCATACTCACACGTATTTAAAGTCATAATAAAATCTCATAGACGTTTCGTGCATGTAAATTGTGTTGTGCCGACAAATCCATACATACTTGTATGGATGTATGTTCATATATTCATGGCATGCAAGAGACAACTTACAGTAACGGTCTTATATGTGAAGGCAAATAATATTTAAAAAATTTGTAATTTTTAATATCTTTCGGTTTAGTCATTGTCTCATTTAAATCAAAGTGTTAAACAAAATGTAATATATCGCAGCATTGAGAAATTGTGAATTAAAAACACATCCTAAACCCGATAATTAGGAGTGTCATAGAATCCAAGTCGATTTTGCAAACCAATATTTATTTATTTGGTGTCATGAAAGCAAGTCATTTTTGTTATTTTCGAATGCAAATTAAACCGATATTCGAATCAGCTGTTTTATGCTTTTGCTCGTTCGTGTAGCATTTGTTTTATTCGAAAGTTTAGTAAATTAAAATTAAATAAAAATTAATTAAAATATTATTAAAATTTGTGTTTTTAATAAAAAAAAAAAACCTATAGAAAATAAAAGAAGAATTGGTAATACCTCAGTGAAAAAAGTGCTTCCGAAGAAGTCAATAAGATCCTGAACTTGTTGTGATCCGTTATCTTTTGTGATCTTTTTACATAGGGAGCTACGAAGCTATGAAAAGTTGCTAATTGCTTTAATACAGAAGCAATTTTTTATATGATCCAATTCTATAAAATTTCTAATCTTATTTCATTTATTTCATCAAAATGCAATTGAATTATAATTTTTATTACTTCATTTCTATTACGATTAAATAAATAATAAAGTCAAATATTTAGACATACGAGTACATACATGTGTAAATATATAAATAAATAAACATAAATGAATTTTTGTAGAATAAAATTTTTTTCATACTAATTTACTGTATTTACTGTATTCTTAATAACTTCCTGAGTCGAAGTTGAAAATATACAGTTATTGATATTTCGGAAGTAGATCAAAAGTAGTTCTTAAGGATTGACTTCTAATATTTTTCACTGGAACATTAAACCAATCAAATAAATCCTACCGTTGTATTATTTATGTACATTTGTTGTGTACATTTGTATAATTTGTTTTTTTGTGAAGATATAATTAAATTTAAAATAAACAACTGTCATTGTTGTCTATTTGCAGTTAGAGGAAGAACACGCGGAAAAGATGAGAAGACTTTTGCGTTTTACTTGCTGGAAAGCAGAAACTTAGAAAACGGTCCTCCAGCAGTTGCTCTGGACTTTGCTTTATTCAGCGGCGCCTTTTTCTTTACGTCACTTTTCCATGCTGTCCAAACATGTGTAAAATAAAACGGTAGATCTGAGCTGTTCAGCGATTGAAGGTATATACTGTTGGCTTATAGAGTTTTGTGAACCCTCTGGCAACGTCTGGAAATTTTTCCATTATTTTGATGCATATCGAATTTTGTTTACTGAAAAACTGAAATTCATATTTAAATAGAACTGAAGTATAAATACGATTTAATTACGAAGTCAAAAATTGGCCCCAAGAAATCTGAGGCAGTGTATGCTTCGGTAATAATTTTTCTATAATAATCACGGATATATAATTTTTTTTTTATTTACAAAATAAAAGATCTAGTGTAATATTCCATTAAATTAAATTAGGATGAACTAATAATCCAAAAATTTTGGTGGGTAGACTTTTTCTGGAAAACTGATGCTACCAACTATACTGGAGGAATATATTCAGGGCATGAAACTATATTAATCATAAGATTTCGAGTTTTAAAAAAAGTTTTTTATTAGTTTCTTTTAACTAAAGCACCCCATGCATGTTTCAATTCAATTGTCAATTGGGTCAATCAATTGAATTGCATCTTGGCCTCACACTTAATAAACTGAATTGAAGGATTTTCGTTCAACTGTCAATGTTATATTTTTTATTTAAAATTTAATGAAATTAAAGACAATTTTAAAAATACTTATCTTAACTACTTAACAAAAGAAAACTACATAAATTCTGACAGCTGATCAAGAGACTCGAACTCTCACAGCCCAATCGAATTAACACACTTCGTAGCCAACTTTAAAAAATAAAAATCTTTTGATTTTTCTTCAACCAACTCGACAACTGCCAAACTATTGAATTGACTCAGTTGCCAATTGGATTGAAACGTGTATGGGGGGGCATAAAAAACATTTTTTTTTTGAATTAATATTCTTATTATACTTATTATTATGCCAAGCACTGTATTGGTGTAAGAAAATGTTGTTGAAATTTTATAACAATATATACTCTACGTACGAGTATTTTAAATGTCATACGTAAAGTAAACTCTTTTTCTTTTTATGGCAGTGTTAGTTGCAACTATCTGAAAGCAGCTGCAACAGACGGACAATTTTGCAAATAAATTCAAAATTCACTAATGAGCTATGTATGTGTTGCACAAAAGTTGCAATATGAAAACAAATGCAAAAAAAAACACGTTAAGAAGTAAGAGAAATACTTTCCCATTTTATTTAAATTAAACAACCATATTTCCTTTCATGAATATTATACCCGTACCCGTAGCAGTATAATTACTTGCATATATGTATATGGATGTAGTATGGAATACACCTTAACCTACACATACACACATACATATGGCTTTCTGTATATATATGTACATATGTTTGTGAATATGCATATAATGATTTATATATTTGTGTGTGCGTATGCAACAAACTAATTGTGCAATTATTTTAACATAAAGTGGCATAAACATGACAGAAGTTGCATTATGAGTAGCTTGACTTATGCAGTAACATCAAGATTTACATGAATTTGACAAACACTGGTACATACATATATATATGCAGCCAAATACACATACGTACGTACATACTAGTACTATATACACTTATGTATAATAGGACATACAGACTATATTTTTTAGAGCAAAAAAGTGATATGTTCGTTGCAGCGAGTAAAGTGGTATGAAACGTTGACGCTTTTTCATAATAAAATTTTAATATAAAATTTAATTATGAAGTGTATTTTAATATCATAAAATGTGCTTTATTTAGGGTTAGTGGAATAAATCCTAAATTTAATTCAAAAAACAACAGCGTAATGAAAGGAAAATCATAATCAAATATATGCATGCAATTAGTTGATTTATTTAAAGGCGTGACAACTTATCAGGGAATGGAGTGCAACGAGAAAAAAATATTTCTTACCATTTTTTGTGATAGTTTTAATAAAACTTGGATTGAAAAAAAAATATATAATTTATTACAGATGTAGGGCATCCATAATAGAGAATGTAGTTTTTGTATAATAAAAATGTAAACATTGTGAACCCTAACCGTAGTCGCAAATTAAAGTCGGTGTCTTTTAAAAATTAGTTTAAATTAAAACACTCTTATTAATTATTTGAATCGCATAGTAAAAAATAAGTATGTTTTTTTTTCATAACGACTCACAGTGGTCCAAATGCTTAACTTAGCTGGAAAAAAGTCATAACTCGTAGCGACATAAAGTTTTGTACGTTCATTAATTTTATCAACATAAACAGTCACACAAAAAATGGTTAAAATGGGCTTAAGTGGGAGTGGTAGATTTCTTGTTCGTTCAATGAAAACAAACGACTTCTCTGTTTTCTGTTATAAAGGGTGGTTAAATTTTGATTTGAACACCCATTTTCATAATAAGCCTGAATAACTTTAACGCGTTGCTCGATTGTGTATCTTTCCATGGTTAAAATTGAGTTAGTCTGAAATTGAGAAATGTCAAATCAAATGCAGAAAAAAACTTGTCGTTTAGGTGTGGTTCACATTCAACATCGGCCCTTAAAATTTAACCACCCTTTATTATGTGAACAATTCCTTATGTAAAAATATGTATTAATTTAATCGGGACATTCTCTACAATTTATATTTTAAAAATATTGCAAACCAATGTACATCAGTTCTATCGGGGTTGTCCTCACTGAGTCTTTGCTTATACAGCAAATGCCCACTGCTACCATCACATCCCCATTTATACGACAATATGAGGTCAGTAGATTTACAGTGTTGCAAAGCTTCCTTTTACTGCTTCAAAAGCCTTTTTGCAGTGTGATCTACCAAACTTTGCAAAGCGATTTCCGCCGTTATGTTAGAAATTTTGATACCATCATTTGGATAGCGTTTTGGCAGACAAAAATTTATGGTACGATGGGTAGATATTAGCATTATGGTTTTTCGTACCTGCACGCAAAAGAGCATAAGTGTTCCATGTATATACCCACCATCAATATACAAAACTATTGCCGCATCATTTGTGTACGGTTTTGGCTCTCTAGGAGAAATTCAAAATTTTTTTTAATTTTTGATGCTCTTGAAGGAGACGAGTCAATGGTATTGACAATATTTGCAGCTTTTGTTTTTCCAGACTTGTAGAGGCTTGTTCCAGCAGCAAAAGTCAGTTCTTCTGTCGACCAATTCTTTAGTAACAGTGTAATGTTTTTCCATTTTGCTCTCTTATTGTTGTCTAAAAATTCTTGAGAAAGTCTACCTTAATTAGATGTAGAAGGTCCAACCAGAGCTACTTCACCGCGAGATGTTGAAGAAACCTTACGAGGAATAATTAAACGGCCCATCTAGCCAATATTTGAAAATACTTTGTTTTTTACAAAAAAATATTTGGTTGCGATAAAGAACTGATTTCGACTTAAAGTTGGTTTTTATGCTAAAAATTGAATTTCACTCGTTTATAATTGACCAAAAGTGGACTTTTAATAAAAGTAGAGTTTAGAATTCTTAACACACTTTATTGTTGAGTATGGTTAAGGGCCTGTGTATAAAAAAAAATAAAATAGGATTTGTATTGAGCAACATAATTTATTTCATCAGAAAAATGTTCACTAAACTTAAAGTTAGAAAACCACAATATAATATATTCTTAGTCATCTCCTTTTTCTTAAGTATTAAATTAATAAATAACACTCATTCCATCGTGTTAAATTTGCCTTAAACATTCTTGTTTTAGAAAACAATTAAACAAAATTAAAATATATAAAAATTAAAAGATTGCATGCAAGTAACCATTAAACTAACACTCTTTAGAGTTGTTAACATAATACCATAATTTGTTTTAAGGCACACAAAACACTAATTAATTACGAAGATTAAAATATTTTACAAAAATTGCCCAGGCAACATTTCTCATTGGCAAGGTACCCCGAAAATCATAATTCTTGTGACTCCAAACAGCGCGAATAAAACGACTGCAGTATTGTTAAGATTTAGATATAAGGTTACTAAAACGATTAAAAGATTGTGGCAGTTTCTGTATTCACAATGTATTCAGTGTTATTATATGCAACGGAGAATAACTATTTTATATAGAAATGCATTTCTATAACAATAATATGGCTAATATATATGAAAGTTTTGGTAGCTAATTACCGCAACAAAAAAACCCCATTAAAGATATTTTTTTAAATCGCAGTGATTTAATTTGAAATCATAAATAAGATATAAAAATATGTCAGCTTTAAATTTGGTAAAAATTAAAAAAACTATTGCATATAAAGCAACAGCTCATCTTATGTTATGGGAGGGCACCTACGTTTCTAACTGCTCATTAAAATTGCATGAAAATTCTGAAATGATTAACTACAGCAAAAGATAAAATTTCCGCTAAAATAGCAGCGAATTTGAATTCCAAGGATGAATTTATTTAACAAAAAAAAAACTTACAAATTTAGACATAAAAGAGTATAACTGCAATAATGGGTGTGCTGCTGAGTGTGTATTTAGCGCGTTAACTCTGCAAACGGAAGATCCGCTGTTGAAGACCTCGTTCAAACCAGAAACTTTTATATTATGCCTCTACTAAAAGAGCCCTACTCCTTTGGTATTTGAGCAATAAAATGTTGGAGAAGTAAAATAATGAATAAAGTGGCATTGCTTTAGCTAAAAACTTAATGCGTCAACTTGGCTTTACAAATGCTCAAAAAATAATGCGCAACTGTAGAGCTGTTCAAGCATGGAGCACCTGTCTCTTCCATACAATATCCAACTAGTTCTCGTGCATTGCATTACATATCTAGGAAACATGCTGTTAGCACTGGTTCCGGTGCAATGCTTTACATATCTATGGAACATGCTGTTAGCACCAGTGCAAAAAAACTCTTCCTAATAACGAAGTTTACATTTCAAGTTTCTTCTCTATTATCGACTTAAAGCTACAGTTTCATAATAACCATTCTTCCAAATGTTTGTGGACATGATACCGTTATGGCAGTGTCAAATTTTATTATATTTATTCACATATTCATTTACTAATACATGCATATACATACATACATAGATGCATAGATGCACCTGCACACACAAACATTGTAACATCTAAAACTGCCTAATAAGCGTGCTTAAATATTTACAGCGCAGAGGGACAGAGTAAATCATGTTCATTAGGGCACCCCTTTTACATGAAGGAAAGAAGTCTTACGTTAAAATAGAAGTTGTACGTTAAAATTTTTAATAGAATATCTTGCATTTGAATGTCATCGTACTCATATTTGAAAGGCTGATTGTTTTAATATGCTGAAGAGAAAAAGTTAGGCTTAATTCTTACATAACCCTACTTTTGTGCGTTTTCTTCACTTCAAAAATAGAGTTGTAGCTTCTTCGGTGTTTAGCATTAGTTAATATTTAAACTAAGTAGAGCCATTTTCTGTATTATTTTAGTTCCCCGACGTTGCACATTGTTCAAGTACCAACGAAGGACAAAGGTACATTAGCACAGATACTGATGCGCATCAGAAAAATCTTTGACGACTGGCATAGGATTTAATCCACAACTTTTAGCGCACAACAGAAAATGTTAGTATTATAAATATTTACTAAGCATAAGTTTAGCATTAAAATCAGAAATATTTGTGAAACAACAAAAACAGAAAATAAATTATTTCAGAACAACATGAAAAATAGTGCACATATTTTTCATAATTGTAAAATATTATTATTTCTTAACGCAGCGAGCTTGTGGCTCGGAGGTGTACAAAATAATGCATATATTCTGATATGTGCTGAATATATTCTGATAAGTGCTGAATTACATACTGGATGAAAAAATATGAATTTCTGTTCTGTATTCTACGTGAAATTAAATCACTCGGAATTTTCTAAGCATTGTTGTTACAAATAAACATTTATAAAAACAATTCGTTTATAATTCCGAGGAGATTTATTCCACGTGGAATACGGAAGGCAGGCGATTATTAAACCTACAAATTTCTTGTCTTTCTCTTTTTTAACGATGTCCTACTTGGATACCAACTTGTAGCAATACGTTCAGATTTATGGTGTCTTGTGCATGTACAATTTTTACATTATGGAGCAGTTAAAGGAAAAGTAATTTCAGCTTTCTTTCAAATAAATAGTGGTTTTTCACCAATAGAACAGTTGCTAATCGTACTTTCTGTCTTCTATCCTTTTGATTTCGAAGTAAATACCAAAAAAAAAATTTGTTAACAAAGAAACAGCTGTTCACTAAATGCAAAAACTGTCGTCTTTCAGGGTAAAATGTTAATTCGCATTAGTGATGTTTTAAAGCAGATTAACACTGTCGTCTGTCTACGATATAAGAAGACTTTCGCAAACACAAATTATTTAATTAAAAATAAAAGGCAACCAATTCTAAATCCATTAGTAATATAAGAAAACATATCAAATAATACTGAAATGGAAAAAGAAATTTTTTTTAGACTTTTAACTACATTTATCAGTCAAATGCTTCAATATTACTGTGTCCAGAATTATGATATACGAGATACGCAAATACATAGTATGAGTTAAATAAAAATTAATTTAAAAAAAAAACCGGGATAACACTTCAATAAAGCTTTATACATATAAAACTTAAGGAAAAATTCATTTCATTTATTGATTGATTTATTGATTGATTTCCCAATATAATATATTACCAGTGTAAATTCAGGACAAGCTATTTACAAACTAAATAATAATTTAAGTACAGGGTGGCTGATGAATTTTGCTACATTAAGAAACTGGAATAACTTCTTTTGCAATGCATGGAATATTTTCAATCACTTTTCATTTGAAAGCACATTGAATTAGTTTTAAAGATAATCGAATTTAAATGCCGCCGTGCTCATCGATGCATGTGCGGTATCTTAGCAAAAAATTGTTCATTATTGCCGCAAAGTTAACGCTGGAACTGCAGCTATTGTCGCTCGAATTGATTGTTTTAGTTCTTCCACATTTGTCTGTTGCCATTTGTACACTTCCTGTTTACAATAATCATATAAGAAAAAGTCCGGTGGAGTTACGTCAGGCGATCTGGGGGACAACGGGAGGTTGAGTTTCTTGAAATGAGCCTGTTAGTTAGTTCAACCAAAACTACGGACGCCAATGAGTGATAGCGGCATTCTTTTTCCAGTGTCTCATTTCCAGTGTTTTCATTTTCGTTAAATCTAAGAATCAATCTACAAAAACCAAAAAAAAAATTCCAAATTACTTAGATAGAAAAAAAGTTATCAAGTTTTCTTTTGGTATCGGCTTTCATCAGCCACCCTGTATATTAGGTCTATACAGTAAATTGGGTACATATGTATATAAAGATTAAATTCGTTTAAACTGATTTATTGAGGATTTAAATTGATATAAGCTGACAGTTCAGCTTTAAATTTCGCTACTGATAAGGCAGTTAAAAAAAATTTAATTTTTAAGAATAATTTGGGTATATCTCAATTTCATGTTCTCCACGGATACTTTCTAGGAATTACCATAATAATAATTCTGTACTTATGGTAGGAACAGAAACGGCAAAGCTTTCTTTTTATTTCAGTTTAATTTTTAATGACTGCAGCATTTTCTAGGGCTACTCACTGTGCAATAAATATAAAAGTAGAGAGAACAGATACACACATTCTAATTGTTAGTCATTTCAACTATCATAACTTCAAAACCTCAAAAATAGCATCACTTACTTTAACAACGTGACCGTTAGAAGCAAGAGCGACTGAGATTACCAAAAAAATGATAGCAGCCGGTAACAGTAAACAAAAAAATTTTATGCAAAAATAAGAACAGAGTTAGTCGAAATGACTAACATAAGAATTCTAGAGATGTCTACCAATCTGAACATATAGACGTAACCACTGAATGGTGTATAATTGTATTTGTTATAGAAAAATATTCACGAAATGAAATAAAGCTGAATTGAAATAAAAGGCAATGCACTGCATATCTTACAAAAGATGGAAGAATTACCTATAAATATTTGTCCCATCATCTGATCATTACTTATACTTTTATACTTGGCGAATATATTGTGAGTTGAAACCATTTAAAGGCATACATTTTCCAAGAGAGCAACCTTAGTACAGACACAAATACACACAGATATTTATGATCATTTTAAAGTTCTCCGGTATGGTTACACGCTAACAAATTGCAACATATGAATGGGCAAGTGTTTTCATGAGCAAATACTGTGTGTGAACAATGTATGCATTTAAAGTGAAGAGCAAAAAGGGCATGAGTATCAGTCAGAGTGACGTATAAGTGTTTTTGACAATCGATTTGAGTTCTATTTCTTCGATTTACAGCAGAAAGAAATTTACACAACACTTTTAATAGCCTTAAGCTCAGCCTTAACGTTCAAACTTAACAAATATTTTACGAAAAAAGCGTTACCACTGTTTTTGGCAATTAATTAGTTAACATTTCTTGAGATATAAAATTTAAAATGGAGTGAAGTAATAATTTATTGAAAACGTATGGTACTTTAATTGAGATAAAAACCTGTTTCAAATCAAAAGTATTTTTAAATAATAAAAAAAAAGTGTACAGAATTTTAGGGTTACGCTTTTCTGGTCAAATATTTACCAAGTCTGAACGTAGCTTAAATTTTAAGTGTATAAGAGTGTCAACTAGGCGAGAAATTTGTATGAAAAGCATTATAATTTTTTAATGATGCATATCCTCCGGACAAGTTGACGTCACTTTGGATGATTGGTTTACTTTTTTTATAGATTCCGAGTATTTATTTTATCTTCATTTGATATTCAAACTTAAAAATTATCGTTTGGTATGTACTTTGTATTTGTTCTGAAAATAGTATGGCGTTGCTGTTATCACTGGTATGATTGTACTTTAGAATCTTCTAATTTAAGCTCTTTTGTTGTACGCTTATTTTAAAAAATACAAGAAAATTATGTATGTGGGAATTAAAGAAAGACTTTTATTGAAAATACAACACTGATATGAACGATTGACTAGTGACGGGAACTGACGATTGATAGCGACATTTATTTCTTAATGAAATGACTCCCAAAAAATTTTATTTTTTTTCGTTTTCGGTTTGAATACTATTTCAGTTTCTTTGGGAATAAATTTGATTTTTACAGTTTGGGACTAGGTTCATTTATTTTGCGATTTATTTCAATATTAGTTATTGAAGCTGGGAGTTATTTCACAGAGCCCTTTATATGGTTGATTATTAAATTTACTAAAGCGCTTATTATGTTTAAAGATTTCTTTTTTTCTTAAATTCAATAATTACGAAGCTCACTTTTGCTAAATTAAATAATTAATATACTGCCAACTTTTCATATAATCCCAGTTTTCCTTCAAACTGTAAATAAAATGCTTTAGTTAAAATTTTTTAATTTTAAATAGACTACTGATCGATAATATAGAGGCAGTCAAAATTACATGTGAATATTGCATAAAAAAGCTTACATTTTAAGGTTTTTATTTCTTCTTCTTGAATTGAAAAGATTTCCGACAGAATATACCATAATTATTTTCTTCCAAAATATCAGGCAAACCTTTGAATTGTTATCCGGGTTTATTATTCTGCACTGTAAATAATTAAAGCGCATATGTGGTTATGCATTGGGAAACCTAACACCGGAAATGCTTTATGGCAAGATTTAATGGAAACGTTATTTCGAACAAATGAATTTGCATAAGCATTTGTACTTTCCATTTTTATGTGTACGAGAATATGACCAGTTTGGATCTTGTAACTTTTTTGTTGGACTTTCAACATCAGATTCGCAGTAAATTTAAAAATATTTTGTATTTGTTATAAACTGATTGTATATAGAAACAGATTAAGTTTTATTAAATTAAAATTTAACATATAATTTCTTTGCTTGATGTAGCAGTTTCTCTTTTTGCTATTTTTCTTTTAATGAAACTCTTGCCAATTTGAACTCTTTACAATTGCAAATTATTTATTGGTTCTTTGAATTTAAATTTATGAATAATCGGCTGTATTATTTTATTACTGGAAATATCAGTTGAATATGTTAATTCAAATATTTTGTACACTCTTTAGAAAATAATACTATTGTATGTGCTGAATGGTTTGTATTAAAAATTGAAAATGTTGGAGTTAAGACGTTGTTTGACAAAATATTCGTGTCTATTGTGTGTAAAAATTTGTGTCATGGTGGTGGGGCACTTATAAATAACAAATATTTGTTAGCAAGCATCAGCTTTTCCTTCCAACCTAATCTGCAACTGCAAATAATAATAATAATAACCATATCCTAAAGTTCTACAACAAAAGTCGGTAAAAGCTTTTAACTCTAATTGCTTCTTTGAAATTTTTTTAAAGCCCAACAATATGAACGAATAAAAACTTCTGCAATTCCAGTTTATATATAAAAACTCGTGCATCAATAAACCGTATGTAATACGGGTAGTACAATATGTAAGTGGCAATATACATAAACACATACACACATACATACACATATATATGTATATATATAAAAAAAGTATCACTTGACCTACTCAGTTCTTCATTTAAGGTGAGAATATTGTCACAGTTTTTAGTTTTTTTTTTTGTCGCTTTTTCAAATGCAGTTGGATTAATAAGTAAAAATTATGGCACTCTGTGGAACCATAAAGTACTTATATATATATTTTTTTTTATTGCAATATGCCTTAGCTTTCGTATTTATTTTGTATAATTTTTTTTCTGCAACCAGATGAATATTTTCATGGTTTTGTCATTTTGCCAAGTAAAATAAAAATTGCTAGTCCTCTTCGCACAGGTCAGGCTTAAGTTTGGCAGTTAAAAAGGTGGGCAAATTTGGTGATGTTTTAAATTGGCAGTGCAACTACCACAAAAAAAAAATAAATAAATTTACCGTACAAATATGAAGTAAATTTTATTTATTATATGCAAACTTAGTACATGTAGTTCCTTTAAATACAAAAAATCATAACTAGTGAGAAATTCGATATGCATTATTTTTCCATTCACTTAAAGTATCCATTGTAGCATATTGTTAAAAATATCAATTAATTAAAGAAAGGATTTAGGCATTAAAGATTTAAATAGTTTAAAATGCAAAACGTTTCGACAGTAAGAAAGAAAATTTGTTTGTGTAATTGTGCTTTTTGTGTTTTAGGTGACGATAAGTGTGCGTGTAATTTTAAATTTGTATATACACAGTGCATAGAAGGAGGCATATTTCAGAAGCCCAAAGGCAGTTGAAATTTATTTCAGACAAATTTAATGGGTTGCGTATACTTAATGTTGAAGTAAAAGTACCTTTACCATCATACGACTTATACGAGTAGTACTGTAAACTGTAATTTTTTTTGTCATTTCACCAGAAAAATATATATATTTTTTTTTTTTTTTTTTTTTTTTTTTGTTAGTTGTTTAACATATAATTGTATATTAAAATTAATATTGTGTTAATGTAATAATAATAATTTAAAGTAATTTT
The DNA here is from genome assembly GCA_963924685.1 of Dexiosoma caninum. Lineage (NCBI taxonomy): Eukaryota > Metazoa > Arthropoda > Insecta > Diptera > Tachinidae > Dexiosoma > Dexiosoma caninum. The sequence goes on from OZ004725.1 coordinate 94,581,366, forward strand.
TTTAAGTATTGCATATATATATATGTATGTGTGTATATATGTGTCTATGTAATTTTATATATATATGTGTATTTTGTGTATATATATATATATATATATGGATATATGTGTATATTTATATATATATGTTTATGTATATGGATATATGGGAGTATAAGTATATATAAAAAGATATTTTAAATGTATATTTAAATGTAAATATTGTAAAATATTTTTGAATTTTATACATTTTGTTAATATTGTAAAAAAAATTTTAAAATATTTTGAATCATATTCTTTTCACAATTTTTATGAGACATGTTATGTTAGAAAAGTTTTTATATATATAAACTTCAAAAAAAAAAAAAATTTAAAATAAAAAACTTCCTGAAGATGTTAACCGAAGGTTAACGAAATATCGAAGAGAGAATAAATAAAAAGAGAAAAAACCTTAAAGCTTAACAAAATAGATTGTTAAAAGAAAAATATATGTATAATATGATGTCAGACGCTTTCGTAAAACTGGCAGATTCATTATATCGAACAAATTAGTTTCATGTAAAAATTACTGTCATTTGCCATTAAATCAAAATTAATTTATTTAATCCCCCCACAGCGCGGAAGTTATGTTGCAAAAAAGTAACATGACTACGTTCTATGGCCCAATAAAAATAAAGAGGAGTGGCACATATGTACATGTTTCGGGAAACCAACAAAACTAGTTGTATAAAAATTAAATACTATTCCATGATTTGTATCCCTTTCCTGACACACAATGTCCCTACTGTTGGTTGGCACGTAGGTAGTTAGGAAATTTGTTAAAAACAAACCAACATTACTGGATATCATAAAAATATTTATGTATTGCACTTGCTTATATTACTAAATTTATATACTCGTATACTAGTATGTAGTATATATGTATGTATGTCCACTATTACATTACAGATCCCAACACCAATATAACATTAATGGAAAATGTTTTATTTACTCTTTACGAAACTTCTCCTTGCCAACCGCGTAAAGATAAGGCAAACAGCTTCAACTTAATTTAATAATATTATACATTTTAATATTACGGATGCGTAGAAAAATTTTCATAATAATTAATGAACCCACCCAAAGTAATAAAAACTCTATGTAACTGCTTTCACAAAGTGATCTTTCAGTTAAATTTTTATTTCTCGCTTCCCAATTTTAGCTTTTTGGTTGTGTATGTGTGTTCTAAATGTGTACGTATAATCGTGTATGGTTTGCGAGAAACCAAGCGAATAATTTTTCCACCAAATACTCAATGGAATTGTGACACACATTGTAATATATACAGGGTGGCGCAGAATGAGCTATATAGTTTAAATGGTTTTTTATTTATGCAATTATTATAGTTTTTTTTTTCAATACAGTATATTATTGGGGAATTTTTTTGCAATTAGCTTTGAAAAATGATATCCTGTAAGTGATGTCCATTTTCTGCTTGGCACCTACGTGCTCTTTTTAGCATATTTTCCATTTCCATTTTTCTTTTTTGCAAAACTGAGGGTTTAATGGCCATGATATCATTTTGAATGTTGGTTTATAGTTGGAGTATGGTTCTTGGTTTGTTAACGTACACTCTTTCTTTCAAATATCCCCAAAGAAAACTGTCCGGAGCTGTTAAATCTGGTGTGGGTGCAATGCGCACGTTAAAATGACGACGATATGCACGCCCTATCAACACAATAGACTGTTGGTTTGAAAAATAAAATTCAAATACTTTTGTACGTTGTTCGATCATACAATGATTCATAATTAATTCCCCAAGTCTTCTTCACAAAATGATGGAAAAAAAACAAAGAAAAAATAATAATTAAAAATGTTATAAAGAATTCAAACCATATAGCTCATTCTGCGCCACCCTGTACTACGTTTAAACGTCAGAGTTATTTACAAATACTGAACTCTCTCGCACTACGCATTACAGAGAGACCTTGTTTTTCGGCCGGACAGCGCAGGTCCATCACTTGATATACACTTGATATTGTTAGGAACCTTTAGTTAGTCGGGGTTCCAGCATTACGAATAAAATAAAGATATTTGTAGTGTATATTATACCCGATGAACATTAAGTAAAAATTCAACCATTTGTTTTGCTTTATTTATAAATGATTTATTGGAGTTCTTAGGATTTAGTTCTATTCTCTGGAATTAACGGCTATAAACCTTAAAAATAATATACATAACTCAGGAACGTAAGGAGCAAATTCAAAAGTTATTTTACCAAATTATTTCGAGTTAATTGAACTTTCATTACTTTTTTCATTTTCATAGAAATTTTAAAAATTATAAATCGTTATTTTTAAAACTTAGGGAAAAATTACGAAAAATTATAATAAAGTAAGGTGTTATTGCCAAAACTTATATTTTTTTGCACACAGAAATAAAGCTTGGATATTTTTTGTTTAAATTGTTAACTCAAAAGTGAAGAACATCGTGGTTTTTGACAGACTTATGACAAAAACACAAAGAACGGCCCGCAAAGTGCGACCTCTAAATCTTTGCGGAAAAGTCTGAAAAAAATCTCATTCTAGGCCTTTAAAGCTTTCAAATTATGCTTGTTTACCCATGAAAATAAAAAAAATTTTTCTCCTAGAAATTCATGTATAAATATATACATATATTCATATATAAATATATAAATTCATATATATTGGAATAATGAAGATGCTCTTTTAATGCCGCTACTACCATCGTAATCAAACATCTTAAATAGAAACAGAGGATAATTAAAAACGAATTGGATATTCTCTATTATTGATCCCTATTCTCCAACAAGCGATATGAGTTGTTCTAAGTCAAGTTCATTTAAAACTTACTGCCTTTTTGCAGAACACGAAAAATAAATGTGACTCGGGATTTTACATTGAAAAAAATCAATAAAATAAGAAAAATTTGTTTTTAATTTGAATATGAAATCACCGGTCACACTTATTAGTTTTGCGTCTCCCAATATAAATACTATTATACGATTGCTTCATTCGTTTGTTTTTTATTAATATATTTTTAAGAATTCTTCTCCTATATGATTTAGTGCAATTGATGTTTGACATGTTATTTTTTTATTTTTTCATTTATTTCCGTAAATTACTTTATTTCACAGAATCGTTCCAAATAAATTAAATCAATAATTCGCTTAATAATTCGAACGATTTACCGATTAAATTAATTAACTTCCACAATACATGTATTAAATTACAATATATCACCACTATTATAATAAGAGTCTGTTCTGTTAGAATCCATAGCATTGCGGATTGAAACTATCTAAGGGCCGAAGGCATAGTTACTGGTCACTGAACAGTAACGTCTTCAGCTGTATCAATTCACAGGCACATCTGAGCTGCCTCTTTCGTCGGTATTGTGTAGCATCGACGAAGTAAAATAATTACTAAAAATAGCTACTAAAAATTAAGCTTAAAAATTTAATACGTCTCTTTAATATCAGAGATGCTACAACACTGCTATAAAAATAAAAAACGTGCAAAAAACGGTGTTGTAAAATAGGGAGATCCACCTCTCTTCATTTCTCCTACTATCCCTTTCCTCTAGTTCCAGCACAATACACCGCATGTGTAGGGGTCATCTCCTGAGTGCTGGTCCAAGATAAAAGAAAGGTAGCTTATATCAAAATATGCCCATTCGTTATATAGGAGTTTCGTTAAACAGCGTGTTTGTTATAGCAGGCTTCGACAGTACATACATACCTTTTATTGCCTAATCATCTTATTCCCAACTAATGTTATGCTTTTCGTCGAATGAGTGTTTTTGGCCATAGTTAAAATTCCCGTTTTTTCTTTTTATCTATGCATACATAGCCAGAGCAAATTGTTCTTCTATACTAGAGCCACGATTTCATGAAATAGACAATGAGAAGTCTTTGGCTCTAGAATTAATCTAACAAGCAGCTTATTTGGTATATTCATGTAACTATACATTATATATTAATTTGTCTACTACTAGGTGCTAATTTCTATGCGAAAGGAATAGTGACAGAGATGACGAGTGGTGAAGGGATGGATAGAGAAAACCTTCATTGTTTTTACAACTCTGTCTTTGCATGTTTGTGATGATGTGATTCATTGCATCATTGCCTTGGAAAAGTGATTTTTAGTATACACTAAAGAAAAGTTTTTTTTGTATTGTTAAACAAGTCAAAAACAAATATGTATGTATTTTCTGTTATTTTCATTATTGCTCTTGTTAAAGCAATACAAATGTGCTCACATTCATAAAGCAGAAAAGCTGTTGCATATTCGCAGCTGATATTCGCTGGGAAATTTACCACTTACCAAACAAAAACGCACACACACATATTCACATACATTACAATTATGTATGCAATACATATATTTCAGATCCGTTAAATATTTCTTCTTTATTTATTTACGCTTTTCATCTTCGTTATATTTTAATTTTTTTTTTCTCTTCTTTCGTATCAAAAGGACACTATGCGGCGTTAAGTGTAAAATACCATTTGCTTGGCGTAATATTATTTGGTTGCATAAAAGTGCGATTGTACTTTCTTGTTTTTTTTTTTTTTGTTTACTGCCACCCATTTGTAAATATTAATATTTATGTATTTTAAGCTTTTAGTAAAACTTTTTATTATGGCTTTTTTGCCATTTCTTTTCCTCCAGCTTTCAATTGAACTAATGATCCTTCTTTTCCAACCAAAAATAAAAAACAAACAAACTACAAAAGTTCACCATTATGTTATTTGGCATATTATATTTTATTTCAATTTAATGTGAAGTGAAAGTGTTTTATAGTTTTAATTCGGTTGTCAGTTTAGCGTTGATAGTCTATTAAAGTCTTATTATAACATTAAAACTTTTGGGTTCAACATTAATTTCAGTTTGCTGTTTTTGGAGAGATGTTTGGACATGAGAGTGCTTTCATTATTAAATGGAAATAAACAAGCTGGGAGTTAAAAATAAAATAAAATATTTTTATATGGATTTATTAACATTCTGGGAATTGGCTATTAAATAAAAAAAAACTATCTATTTGTTTACGTATGTAACAAACTGTACAACAAAAAAGTTTGTAACAAAAATACTTTTTGTTTAAAATTTTAAATTTCCAATATTTAACATTTTTAACGGTCGATTAAGGGAAAATTGCGAAAAATAAATACAATTGAAAACTTTAAAATCACAACCGAAATTATTTTCTGAATAGCAGATAAAATGTTTTTTTTCGTCGATAGTTCCTACGTATGCATTCCACCGCAACTAGTTGGCAAGGATTGCGCGAAGAAGGTATATGCTGATTTTCTTTTTTTATCTTGGACCAGCTCTCAGGAGAAGACCCCTAAATATATGGTGCATTGTGCTGGAACTAGAGGAATGGGATGGTAGGAGAATAGACAGGAGGTGAAGCTTCATTATCTTACAACACTGCTTTTGCACGTTATTTGTTTTTATAGCAGTGTTGTAGCGTCTCTGATGTCAAGGAGACGTATTAAATTTTTAAAAATCGATTTGTAAGAATTTAAACATAAAACAATTGTGAACGAACGCTTTGAAACTAAAAAATATATAAGTATATTTTAATTGTTAAAGATGAAGTTCCTTAACTCAATTTATTAAAACTATTAGATTAGTCGAACTTTTTTAATATTTAAAAGTTCGATAACATAGACCATCTTTACACCTTGCAATAAACGCCGCGTTTCTTTCTCTATTTTCTTTTAAAGCTGATTCAAACCTCTTACCGCTTTTACATTTCAATTTTTTCAGAGCATTAATTTTCGTTCAACTTTTAAACGGATTAAACGAAAAATATAATAATAAAATGGAATATAAATAATAAGGCTAGGTTGCCTACTAAGCGCGTTCTAGTGCTATTAAGCGATAAAAAGTTCTTTTAAATACAATTAAAAAAGAATTGCAACGAAACGTTCATAATATGTATGTAAGTATTGCTTTTAAAAAATTAACAGTTTGAAAAAAGATCTTTTGCAAAATGTTGCATGCAAACGTTGCGGCGTTTATTGCAAGGTGTAATTATAGTCATACAGCCAGTCAAATCAACATAGCTTTCATTTTTTTTTTTTTGGACCGGCACTCAGGGAATGAGCCCTACACATGCGATGCATTGTGCTTCTACGGAAGAAACTAACACAAAGACAGAAATTGTAAATAGAACGGAACAACGTGTTATTTCTATTATTCTGAAGGCTGTTATTCCCCTTCGAGTCCATCAAATAGAGAAATATAAAATTCCTGTTTGAATATTTTATACTTCATTTGTAATTTCCACTTGAAATTACTGAATAACGCGGTACGCTCAACGTGTTATTAGACTCCCGAAAAACAACATAACCTATAAGATGTAAATAATTTGTTTAAAAAATAAACCGCAAGTCCAAAAGCTATGCTCCCGATCTGGAAGCAAACACATACATAGGTAGAAGAGGTAAGAAAAATAAGGGTGGTGCCCCGGCAACGGAAGATCTCCAACCGGAGACCCATAGAGTCCACTGTGAATCCCCTCGAGAAAAAAAAAAGGAGTACAGAGTAGTAGAGACAAAAAAAAGAAATTAAAAGAGAAGAAAAAGGAAGACGAAGTTAGATCCCGCCCATAGTCAACGTCTCATAGCCAGACTATACCTACACTGAAGCCGCTGATATCAACAGTGACGTGACAGAAGACGTGTTCCATAGTCTCCTCCTCTTCCTTGCATAGCCTGCAATGATCGGAGGACACGTTTTGCCATCATCTGATCATCACGCTGATCGAGGAGTGCCCAGTTAAAGCACCTATCCTTAAGTTCCTGCTGCTCATTTTCAGTTTTCCTAGTGGACTTTGCAATATCCAACTCAGGCCATACGCCCTCAAAACCCTGCAATTGTCCACATTCTTCCAGGAAGCAATCACATACACTCTCATAATTGCATTAAAGTCGATGAAGTGATTGCGTAGATTAGCATAAACACACACACACACACACCCAGAAAAATGTTTTTCATTTTCATTCAATAAAATAAATTTTCTCTTCTTCTCTTATGATGGTGCCATTCTGCAAAGTACTTTTTTTTCGTTTTATCATGTGCAACCAATCAATTTTTTTTATTAACAAGACTTAAAGATGGCAAAAGTTTTACTAGAGCAAACTCAAGTATCTACAAATACTTTTTCATAAAATTCACCGTTAAAAAAGTTATTCTCTACCATTTGATTGTTTCTTTATTCTTTCGTTCAACATAAAAAAATATCACTCTAAAATCCAATGCAACTTTTACATAAAATGAAACATAACTGAGCATTTATAATAGAAATTGAATGCAAAACACAAAAAGTTTTTATATTTCTATGCTTGACAAAATAACTATAATATGATGAATGAAAAAAGGAAATCAAAAACGTTATTATATTCATTGGAGTGCTTGCAGGGATGTGCAATGCATTCGACATATATATTGCGAACAAAAAAAATTCATTTTCTCTGCCAGAGAATAACAATTGTAATGTAATTGAAATGAAAAGCTATTTTTTATTATTTTTTCTATCTTTTATTATAATTAAGAAAAGTTTTTAAAAAAAAATATTTTATATTATACATGCACATACACACTCATATTTTATGCATTACACAGGCGCCCCGATTTGTGTCTTTAATGGTGACTGGGGAAAGGCGACGCAAATTGTATCACTGTTTTCTATATAAATGCATTGAATTGTTATTGATTGGGTCAAAATATTAAATATTTTCGAAACAATTTAGCTATTTTTAATAAAAAAAAAACACACATATGTATACTAGACCGTTCCTCAAAAAAAAAATATTCTCTGTACACCCCTTAATATAAAGTATTTTTGGAGGCAATTTCGAAAAAATACAATTTTTTTTTTTAACTTTAATTTTCTGTTTTTAGGGTGTTAGAAACAAAGATTTGGTGGATAAATACTAGAACCGTATATTTGAAGTCAATGGCCAATGGTGCAAAACGTTGATGTTCCCGAGACAAAAACATTGACATACCATTCTTTAAGATCCGAAAATACCGATCTAAAATAGTTTATATTACGGGATCTAGCCTAACTTTTTTTTGCCTGTAAGATGGTACGCTATTGATATATTCTATTTATTTCAGCAAGTGTGTATAATTATAATAAAGAAATAACTAAATATATATTTATTTGAAAAGATATAAAGAAATAAGGAAAAATATATGCATTTTCTTTTATTTCCAAACTGTTTTTTAAAGTTGTTGTTATTATTGACCTTTACCCTTTTCAAACCAGCATTTTTAGTTTTTTTGAACAACTGTGGTGTTAGACAGAGTTGCTCATATTTTTTCAGTTCTCTTTTTTATCTTGGACCAGCACTTGGGAGATGACCACTACACATGCGATGCATTGTGCTGGAACTAGAGGAAAGGCATAGTGGGAGATATGATAGGATATGAAGCTTCACTATCTTACAACACTGCTTTTGCACGTTATTTGTTTTTATAGCAGTGTTTTAGCGTCTCTGATGTTAAAGAGATGTATAAAATTTTAAAGCTTATTTTTTAGTAGCCGTTTTTTAATAATAATTTTACTTCGCAACTGCTACACAATACCGACGAAGGAGGGCGTTCTGATGTGCCTGTGGATTTTATACAGCTGAAACCATTACTGTTCAGTGACCAGTGACTATGCCTTCGCCACTAAAACCTTCCGACAACAACTGACACAAAGATACACAAATTACCATCAGAAAAATGAAGCGAGATGTTTTTATAAGTCTGAAACTGGGGTTGAACACAGGAAAATTTAACCCCCCCCTCGTTTTTCTTAAATTTTTAAGACTGTATAAAATATTATATGAAAATCCTACAAATGCAAACGTATTGAATTTGCGATCTTGCTTAAACTTTTCAGTCATACTGTATGTCATAGAAAAAACAAAATACATTTCCACATCCCTGCACTACTGCTATTGAAATCTAAAACAACTTTTTTTTTAATAGTTAATCCTTTTTTATAATAGTTTAAGTGCTCTTGAAATGCCTGAAAATGCAAAAGAAAAGCATGAAAAGCAACATCAGTTTGAAGATGTTTTAATAGTCAGTGAAAAGCACATCGTTTTCATTATAATTCGATGAAAAAACGCATATTTATTGAATAAAGTACCCATATGAATGCTACAATCGTATAATTCGTTTAGGTTTATTGCTGCAAATTAGATTCCATATTCATTCAAACTCACTACAGCATGCATATAAATAAATTGGATTCTTTTCATTTCATTTTCATTTCAATTTCTCCAAGATCATTGTAACAAAATTCAGATTCATAGAATAAGTAGGAATTTCATAAGCATAAAACTAAATTTTTAGTTAAAAAAAAATTGCAACCTTCAACTTCTATATTTAAAAATCTTGTTTTTTTTCGATATCGATATTTCGCTTCAACTTTCTATAGATTCTTCACAAAGAGGCTACACAAAGTTGCAGCGAAATATCGATAAATTTATAAGAAAAATAAAACAAAAAAGTTTTTAAAGTATTTTAGTAACTTCACAAGCTTTTTTCGTACAAAAAATGTCGCTGTTTACAGAAAGCAATTAGTGAAACAGTTCTCTACCGATTGCATTATTAGATTTTTGAAAAGCGATAGTTCAAAAATATCTTTTTTGACAAGAAAATACCACTGTGCGTCTTAACTACTTAGCGAACAGTAGCATCAAATTGGAGTAGTTATGTAATTAGAATTGGGCTTTAAAGCGAGTGAAAGAAACACCGAAAAACTAATTAAAGTTATAATGTTAATGAATTATTTGTGAAAATCAAGCAATTTTTTAAAATTCAGCAAAAACGATTGAGTAACGGTAAAGATTAACTTGTGTACATATGTTCGTACATACATACATACTCGTACATATATTGGGTAGTACCCTATTGAAAAAGGTGTTTATCGTAATTTTTTCGATAATTAAAATGCAACTGTCAGCACGTTTCTTTTAATAACAAAAATTCCAAAGCAAAAAAACAACAAGCGTTCTTGCACTTTTCACGAGATTAATGAACTTATCTTTAGGTAGCTCGCGCGTTAAAATGATAATGTTGTAGATAAATTATTTTTCCCAGGTTGAATTCATTTATTTTTTTATATCTTCTTTTTTTATTTTTCAATGCTGTTTTATTCTTATTTATAGGTTTTTGCTGAGAACACAATTGGGACGAACGGCGAATTTTTCGTTGCGAACTCTCGTCATCAGAAATAAAATACATTTTTGCAGATGAAAATTAAGCAGTTTACGTGAAAATCCGCGACTTTCAATACGGAAAAGAGCAGCCTCACTGGGACTTCTAAGAGCGATTATTCATGATGACAAAAAATAAAATCCGTATTTCCATTCTATCGTTCAATGCTCTTAATAAAACTTTGTGTCAATTATTACGTTTTTTATTTAAGGTTGAAAATATAAATCTGCCACCAGACACCCTGTATTTCATACTCCGAAAGACGACGAACATATTAGTTTCGTAACTTAAACTTAAAACATACAAAATATACTAATAAACTTCAATAATTGAACTCCATTTGCTTTAATAAATTTAACTTTTATTTAAATATTTTCTTTAATTCAACTTTGTGCAGAATTCTTTAGTTTTTGCTATAAAAAAAAAAATAATTTCATTTGAATTTGACAGGTTGTGTTAAAGATTACTGCTTGCCAATATCTTTTAAGAATTATTGCAAAATATATATTCTAACACATAATTGTGCGGTCCACGCGTTAACATCCGTGTAGTTGCGGGGTTAAGTTAAGTGTACATCAAATTCATTGTAATAAACGTTACAAATAGTAACTGACTGTATGATTTTGACGCGCGTTATACCGTCCATAACCAACAGAGCTATTGTTGTAGTTGTTTATTATGATTATTTTTCGTTTTTTATTTTGCATTTTATTATTTGTTTAGTATGAAAGTGAAAAAGAAAACTGACGATTAACCCAATTATCGAATTAGTTAAGCAATAACAACAACTACAACTGCAACTACAACAACAACAACAACAACAACATTGATAATAGTACAAACATCTGCAAATTCAATTGAGCACTAACATGCTCAATGATATTAAATGCACATTTATAAATGTTTATAAATAAATATGCATGTATGAACGTATATCGTCATATGATTTCAAAAGGGGCCTAAGTTACACAAAAATCGAAATCTACTTTTTCATTGATTATGATGCGCAGCATTAAAATACCTGTTCATGCAAAATATTACACGTCTGCAATTAGAAATAACGTTCTTATCAACAAAATTCGGAAGTGCATGCGTAGAAGCTAGTTTTAAAGCACTTTACTTCTACTGTAAGATTTTTTCAATGTAACTTAGGGCTTTTATTAAATCTTATGACGATATGTATGTTTTTAAAGGTTTGTTGGAAAAGCCAAACAGGGTAATAAGTAGGAAACCGTAAACTATAAAACAACAACAAACTGTGATTAATAATCACAGATGTTACCTAAATGACAATATACATATGCAACAGTATACTGACAGACGTTTCCCCTTGAAAATATGTTCATGACCTGTAGGAAGTGAGAATAGTAAAACTGTTGTGATTTGCTACTGACTTAGTACTACTAGTGACATTGGTCCTATGTAGTCAATAAGGCAGTATGCAGTTCTTTGCGGAAACTGGGATCAACCGCATCTATTTTCACCACAACAAAATGAGGTAAGAAGAAATCTTTTTGCAGCTGTAAAGAGAAAGATACATTCTCTTCTCATCAAAGACAAAATAAAAATTGTAGACGATTCCTAGACAATCGACAAAAGTATTGTCATTCCCTCCAGGAAATGACAACAATAAAACGGTACTGATTTGGTACTGACTTCGTTATCAGTACTAGTGACTTGTTATACCCCAGGCAATGAAATTTATTATAGACATTTAACATGTGCTCGTCATTAAAAATCTACTACTGACGCTGGTCCTATGTAGTCAAGTATGTATGAGAAAATAGGACAATGAAAAATGGCAGCTGTAAAGAAAAAGATAAGTGTTCTGCTCTTCTCTTCAAAGACAACATGAACAAATTTTGACGATTCCTTGACAATGTCAGCAAAGAGTCAACAAAATCAATGGACAAAACTGTTCACTTGGAGACACTGGATGCCAGGTTTCCTACAGCTTGGGAATATACCATCAAATTACAGCAAGTGGGTGTGTGTACTTTGCAGCACATACAGAAATACCATTTTAATGTTTTTACTAACTACGAGTTTATGTAAAGAGTTAAAACTTTTCTTGCTTTCAGTCAAGCAGATCATTGAAAGAATTTGATCATCAATTTACATTGGGGAGGCACTGTGAAAATTCGTACAGAAATAAAAAATTAAAAAATATGGTTCCAAAAAGATTGGCCAACGTATAAATCCATAAAAACATCATTAATTTCTAAATGAAACTTTCGCCACTGACAACAATCACACTAATGCACATTAGTAAAATTTTTTATGACTTAGTCCGAAACTGGGCTCGAACCCAGGGTCTTTGGTTTTGTATTCAACTTGTCATTTTAATTTCTCATTAATTTCAACTTTTTCGCTAGTCCTCTAAAATTCAAATTATCAATAGTGGGCCGTACATACATTTAACTTCCTGATCCATTGACATCAGCATCATCATCAGCATTTGGCAAATTTAACGTAAAGCTGTTTGGTCAAGGGAAATGAATTCCCACACTAAAACAGCAACTTGTTCTAATAGATTACAGCGGTTGAGTTAAGATTAGTCAGTGTTCTGTACAAACATTCTTATACTCGTATAGACGGAGCACGACTACATTTATAATTGTTAACGAACTATCAATACAGTAACAGAATGCAAGCGTAGATAAAGAAAATACCACACATACCAACTAAAAAGTAAATTCTTCGTGGTAAATGTGACCAACTAACTTTTATGTTAAAAAGCAAAAGAAGTGGAGGATGTCGATGGCTGAAGTAGTCTGCATGTTGAGTACAAAACTAAAAGTCTTGGGTTCGACCACAGCTTCAGACTAAGTCATAACAAAATTTCGCATTTTTTCTGATGTGCATTAGTGTGTCTTTGTGTGAGTTGTTGTTGATAGCAATATACAGGCCCATCAGAGCAGCTTAGTCGGTGCTGTGTAGTACAGCGAAGTAAAATAATTACTAAATATGGCTACTAAAAAGCTTAAAAATTTAATACGTCTTCTTGACATCAGAGGCGCTGCAGCATGTCTATGACCAAAAAAAAATGCTGCAAAAGCAGAGTTGTAAGATGTGAAGCTTCACCCCTGTCATCTCTCTCTCGAACACTTTCCTCTACTTCCAGCACAATGCATTGTATGTGTAGAGTCATTTCCTGAGTGCTGGTCCAAGATAAAAGAAGCAAATTTCACTAAACTTAATGCAATCAAATATTGAAATTTTTACAGTTGGGGGAGTAGATTAAATCGAAATATCTGGTCACGTTAATCAAAGCCGTGTGATACTCCAAAAGTTATCTTCAGAGTGCTTGTATTCCGCATTAAAAGCAGCAACATGAATAAATACGCATTGGCTCAAATTGGTGCAGCAGTGGTGATTGTTATTTGTTGTAGCAGAAGTACCAAGTAGTGTACGCTGTAGAATTTATAGTTTGTTTTTCTTGTACTATACAGCGAATGCCCAAAATATATAAAACCTTTTGATCTTCGAATTAAAATAAACAGTTTGCATTAACAGTTTTACGCACAACAAGCGTCGTACACTGACCGCATTGAGTTCAAATTAAGGCAAAAGAAAAAAAAAAGGATAAAACCTGTAAAAGAATCATTCAAATAAATTGAGAAAAGGAAAAACGCCACAAATGTTGTATATTCGTTGTAGGTTGTTGTTCATTGTGCTAAAGATTTCGTGGCTAACACGTGTCAGTAGTCATATGAATTCATCTAACAATTTGCTGTTACATCAACGAATAAAATCATGTCCCATTGATGGTATTCCGGTTTGTGGTATGCGGGATAAACAATTTGTTCTATTCTCTAATGGCTGTTTATTGACTGAGGCAAATAAGGATATATTGACAAGCGACACAGGTAAGATGACTTATAATTTGAGCTTGTGCACAAATACACCTTTAATCAATTACTCGTACATATGTGTGTATTACTTTGGAACTTTGTCTTTTATTTAAAGTTTTCAGAGAAGTTCCACTACATTTTTGTATGACGGGATGTGATTTTTCATGTGAAGAAATTTACAAACCAGTGTGTGCTCGCAATAAGAAAACTTATCAGAAGAAATTATTTAGAAATCAGTGTGAATTGCTGAAATATGTTTGCAAAACGAATATGGGTAAGTTAAGTTCAATTAATCGTGATTTCGATTCTCGCAAAGTGTATAGATTGCACTTTTTATTATATTTATTAGAAAAATTTGCTCTTTCATTGTTCTCTTTTAAAGTGCTACAAAGTGTTTAAATCCTATTCCGTACAATCACCGATTCATTTCGATTCGGATATTGCATTTTTGATCCGTAAATACAGCCATTACAATTTAATATTGATTTTCTTCTTATTAGTTGCGAAGTAATGGGGTGTTATCCAAAAATCAAGGCTAATATTTACAATGAACCAACCATTAGTTCTCACAAATCTTTTCTCTGAAGTTAATTCAAAAACTATTCTATCGAATAATAATAGCCTAACGTCAGTCTTCCATCCTCCTTGCACATGCACCATCCAATCCCTGCTTCACTATATTTATGTTCTAATTTTAAGGAAGTTTCCAATCAATGTGTTGGAAAAAGTCAAAGCATACTATGATAGTAACACTTTTGTGGTACCTGCTGCAGGCTTATTAATGAAACAGCAGCTCCTAAAAGTTAGATAGATCTAAGACAGTGGAGTATTTAAGACTGAATACAATAGAGAACTTATGCAGAAGTTTCGCTGTAGTCTTCTGTATATATTATACAGCACTCATAAGTTAGATATAAGTTAGTGTTTGCACTAATGAGAATTAAGACTGATGCAATTGAACATGTTAAGTCACTTTTAGCTTGGGAAGATTTAAATCAAATGTCAATAAACACTACTCCCTCTATCCTCCTTCCCATAACCTAATTTCCTAGTTCCAGCACATGCATCGCATGTGAAGGGGTCATCCCCTGAGTGCCGGTCCAAGACAAAAAAAAAAAAAAAAAAAAAAAAAAAAATTAATTAATATATTAATTAAATATTGATTAAAAGTCGATAAAAAAAAAGTTAATGGAAAAAATCGTTTTTTTTTTAATTAAAACAGTAATTGAATTAATTGACAGCATAATTCTTTTTTTTTTACAAAGACAAGTAACACTCAGGCAATGATTGCTTACTAGGTGTTAACTTCTAGGAAACGAATAGTGATAGAGAATACAGGTGGTGAAGGGACAGATAGAAGAAAACTGCATTTTTTTTTAGCAGCTCTGATATCAAGGAAACCTATTAAATTTTTGAAGCTGAATTTGGTATACTTTTTATTGTTTTGTTTTATTTCGCCCATGATGCTACAAAATACCGACGAAAGAGGGCGCTATGATGTTCCAGTGGATTGGTATCAGCTGAAGCCGGTATTGTTCAGTGACCAGTGACTATGCCTTCACCACGGAAACATTCCGACAACAACTCCCACAAAGACTCACTAACGCAGATCAGAAAAAATGCGAGATATTTTCATGACTTAATCTTAAATTGGGCTCGAACCCTGCACTTTTTTTTGGTGTTTGTAGTCAACGTGCTAACTATCTCAGCTATCGACATTGAATATTATATCAAACATGAACTTTAATTAAATTTTTGCGTTTTGTAGTGATACACACCAGAGTCTTTGTTAGTTCAGATATGCTTTCTGCCTTCTAATTTTTTAAATATTTAAAACGCAATTTATCAATAATTTTTAAATTGCGCATTTTAATGTTTAGCAAATTTCACTATATTGTTTTCATATATTTGAGATTTTTTAAAGATCACTCCATATGAATATCCCGCAAAATATAATTCGAATAATTTAAATGAAATATTAGCGGACCGTTCTCTGCTATCAAAAGAAAGAGGAAAATCAGTAACTTGTACGAATGTTTTTAATCCTGTATGCGCGTCTCATATGGGTAACAAAGCAACTTTTAAAAATGCATGTCTTGTAACTGCTTAAAATATTAAGTTCAATAGAGCAATTAATTTAGCAATTAAAATGTTCTTTAAATATCACTTCGAAATGTACACATGTGGGTGTACTAAGCCTAGTTTAGACTAACATACATAGAAATATCTATACGCATATATAGTGAATCGATTAGCCGGCAAGATACGGGAAAGAAAAAAATTTTTTTTGCATCGATTTTGAATCCTTTGCATGTGACACATGTGATACGCGTATTTTATTTAAAAAGTTCACTTTGACAATGACAAACTCTTCCTTTTGTTGTGTTCCCTGTTTTCTACCAAAATTGTTTGTATCACTTTTTTCTTGGACCAGTGCTAAGGGACGTCACTACGTATGCAATGTAATGCAGCGGAAATAGTAAGTAATGTGATGGGGCAAATAATAAGAATTTTATAAAATTCTTTTGTATTTGGAGTCGTCAAAAACTAAATTTTAATTAAAATTTGAACCCAGTAGGAAATATACTTGGCACGAGGGTCGCAACCATAGAATGCCAAATAATAAATTAAATTAAAAATTATTAATCATACGCCTTCAGCATATTCAAAACCATATTTCCGCTCTCTCTCTCTCTCTTCTCTTTCTTAGTTTCAGAATGGCGCATTATTAATAGCGATATGTGTCCTGAAGACTACTCCAAAGTACGTCGCCGCAAGGATGCGACCACTGAGCAGCATTCAATGGAAAAGTATAGTTATCACAACAACTTGTACAATCCGTTTGGATACAATGGAAATAATTATGTCAATACAAACAATGAACTAAATGTCTCACCAAATGATTTGTATGTTTATATGTCGCCACCAGCATTTCAAACACAATTTCTTGATACTGATGTTGCCAGTTATCAGCATTCTATTCCCGAACATAAAACTTATGATGAAATTTTTAATAAAATTGCAACATTCTCACCAGCAGACATATCTTTTCACACAAAAGAGGATAAAACGGGAATAGAAAACCAAATGTTCGAACACTCCACAATTACCCCCCTGCCATTTGTTTTAAATAGAATGAATTTACATTACTTACCTCATCAAAGTTTATCGCACGAAATTAATGAAGAATCAATAGCTCGCACAGCAATAGATTCTTTTAATGTTGAGGGCAAAAAGGAATATTATTATGACTTTACAAAGATTGAACCAAGTATGAGAAACCAGCATATAGAAGTAATACGAACTCCTAAAACAACCGAAATTTCGGAAACTATACCTGCCACAACCACTTCGCTGAAAGGTTTTAATGAACAAGAACACACGAGAGTTACAATGCCAAACATAGAGTGTAAATTTGGTGCCGTTGCAATATGTGCTGCGCTAGACGACGGTACTCTGCGAACTTTCGAAACAATTTGTGAAATGATGACGACCAATGTTTATTTCAAAAAGAGTGAGTAACACACGATTTTAATTTTTAATTGTAATTTACTGATAAATCTAAATTCTGGGGAAATGCCCATATCTAATGAATTAGTGCCGATTAGTTTTTTATTTAAATTTTTTTTTGTGAACAATTTTCCAAATTTACAGATAATAAGTTAATTTTATAAAGTAATTAATATCAACAATTACTGCCTAACTCCTGTGAGAACAATAATATATTCATGAATATAATAAAGGATACAAAAATAAAAATTATATATATGTACTATGTAAGTATGTACATATATACAAATAAATAATAGAAATTTCTTCACATATACATACATATGTGCACATACATACATATATAGTCATTTCTGAAATGGGTGTTTCTTAGAAACAAGAATATTTTAATGTACATTCATACATATTAAATTTGTTTAAGAATTCTAAAACTTTACAAAATTTTCATAAAAATTAGCCTGGTCTAAATTACACGACGGAGCGTGTGAAAATTGTGAACGCAATTGTTCCAGAGACTATCAACCAGTATGCGTAGCAAGGAATGGTATTAATTATACCATGGTGAACGATTGCTCTTATAATAAGGCCGTTTGTCTGGATAAAAAAAGCGGTTAGTATTATAAGTTATTTTTTAACGCAATAAAATTAATGATAAACAAATATATTTTGCAGATTGGCAAAAAATAAGTAACAGTGAGTGTGCATGTTACACCCGTATTCCGCATAAATATGTCAATTTAAACCCCGGCTTTCCCTACACCAGCAATCATTTTGCTTCTCAAACAACAGCAATGCCAATTACTGAAGAGTCAAGAGGACCTCTTACGAGTGAAGCATTAAAAGAGAAAATAAATATAAATCAAAAACATACACCAAATGCCAAACGAGCTATTACGGAAAATTTTAACTCCCATGATTCTGGTTCGGAATCGGATTGTAACAAATGCGAACATTGCGAAGAAACGAGTGAAATTCCAATTGTTGCTGAATCGCATATAATGCGTTTAATCAATAAAAGAGAGGTAATACAATTTATATAGCAGAACATACATACATACATACATACTTATAGTACATACTTATAGTACCTATGTATATATGTATGTGCGCATTTATGTACATTTCTATACCTCTTAAATTATTTCAATTTTAGGAGAAGAAAAATGATGAGTCTTGATGTTTTATATTCCTCTTATCAGGAATTACTTAATATTTATCATTAGATTAGTTTTACATATGTAAGTATGTATATATACATATATATGTATATGTTTAAATTTTTTATATAAATAAAAAATAACTACTGAAGTGATAAATTAGTTTTATTAAATACTACCGCCACTCCCACTTATATAGTTGTCAGCCATTTTGGGGCGGCTGATATATTGTGTTTATAGTGATTCCATTTGATTTTTCGAGTTCGCTTCTCAAAAATCCCTTTAATTTGATACCCATTGCACGGGTTGTATACAAAATAGGGGCCCGCCATTTTGGCTCATTCGGTATATGCAGAGATTTCATTAGGTGTGTTTTTTTACTCCAAAATGGGTACCCGCGGAATTCCAATCTTACCAGAAAGCGTTTTCTTACACAAAAATTGGGTAAATGAGAGACGTTTTGAGGGAGTACTATTCTTGTTCTTCTTGCACGAAACAGCCCATGCTTTTTCTGCAGGATAGTTTGGACAAGAAGAACAAGCAATCAGCTGGTTTATAAGCAAAAAATAATGAAGTAAAATTCAAAGTTTCCGAACAATGCAATGAAAAAGTAATAGTTAATTTTATTTCATGATTTAGTTAAAAATTATTTGGGTTTTCTTTAATTAACATATATAATCCAAATTAATTTAAAATTATATACATACATGCATGTGTGTAGATTTGTAATTGTAAAGACATTCATATATGTATGTACTTAGGTCTGTTCCAGGTGCATAACAAAAATGCCGAAATTCGCACAAATTTATTTTATTTCTATTTTATTTATTTATAACAATAACCAACCGAGCGCATAGGGCCATATATAGTTGGACGACTACAAACATAACAATAATTACATAGCATAAGAATAATTAAACATGAAGCCAACAAATAATCTAGAAATAATGTTCATGAAAAATATAATAGTTATAATATTATTAGATAAGGCTACTGTATAAAATGGAAGTTATATTACGCATGAATTTGACTTTATATATTCAGAATCTAGATTAGTTCAATTGCGAGAAATGTTCAACAAGCTTATCTGGAATGAATTACGTGTAAGATGGAATGCGCTAAATTTATCCAAAAGCGTTCAAGATAACAATTTTTGTGCAATTTTGAGAGAAAATTTTTCTTTTGCAAAAAAACGATAAAAGTTTTCAGTTAAAATTTTATGGAAACGCTAAATTGAAGATTTTTCAAATCAACTTGAAGTTGTAATTACATATATTTGTGCATATTTATCACTTTATTTAATAAAAAAAATGGCTTTTACTTTTTTTTCAATTTATTTTTCCACATTTTACAGGCGTTGCCAACGATGCAAGTGTTTTGCCTTTCAAATGTTATGCATTTGAATCGTATAAAATCACTAAAATAAAATTTATTTTGACACTTTCCTATAATTAAATTTTCTTCAGTGTATTTTTTTAAATAACACAAAAACTATCATACATATGGCAACATCATTTACCAATCATATGTTATTTGTTTTTTATTTTCGAGTCAAAGTAGCAAAAAAAAATTTATAAGAACAAAACACACAGTTTTGTATATTTTTAAAGAATTAAATAGGCATGCGAGTGATCGCGAAAATGCAACAAAAAATTTATTCTCGACCACAGAATATGTGTAAGTTCTTAGAAGCAAACTAGAGAATTCTAAAGGAAACGACTAGCGAGACCAAAAAAATCACGATAAAAAGTTAGTACGTGTGAGTTATTCGCAGACACAACAAATACGGAAAAATAAAACAAATGCTGTCTGTCATTGGCAGTGGAGGAGACTGCAACCGACCGAGTGACTTTTAATTAAATGAAGCATTAATTCGTGTAAATTTAATAATAATCAATAAAGCTGTGATAAATTGCATAACAACGAAATAAATTGTAAAGTTACAACAAATGTCGAACTCCTTGCCCAATGCTTCATTAGCATCATTTAATAGTATAAAATGTGATACAGTAATAAAAAATAAAACACTTTTAATAGAGGAATGTTTATGGGCGTTACAATATCCTGAATTACAAAAAGCTTGTTTTTTGGCCAGAATTTGTGCTGAGAAAGCACCTATGGAGTGCAAATTCTTACATATAGGCGGCGTATTGCAGGTGGGACCTACATGTGGTCTTACCGCTTTAAGTATGTTATTAGGTGGTGAACCACCGGCCGAACAACTGTTACAAGAAGCTCAACAGAAGCATTTTACTTATAACGGTGAAATGTTTAGCGCTCTTAATCTATATAAATTAATTTGTGATTATTTGCCCTTGATCGACAATAACAACAATAACAATTTTAGCCAATTAAACACCATAAATGTCAATGACACAGTCACAGAAGAAAAGGAGAGAAATACTGCAACAAAGCACACTAATGTGATCGAATGCCAAATGCATGAAGGTCGTTTAAATTGTGCCAAGGTCAAAGAAAGTCTACAACGTGGAGCTTGCATTTTTGTGCCGTATCCTTTTTATATATATTATTAAAAACAAATGTGGTAAATAATCTTGAAAGACTTGGAAAAATTTTTAATGTATTATTTTTCAAGTTTAAAATTTTATTTATAAAAGTGGTTACTATTCAAAAAATATGGTTCGTTTACTAGTTTAGACGACCACCTTTTACATGTTGCCATACTTTGTCAGCGTAATTTTTGTTTTTGTTTATAAACGTTTGACAGTTGTTTTTAAGAGGTTATGTTTCTCAACAATTGTAGAAGATTCAGCTTTTATTTGCAATTTTATTTATTTTCCCAGTTTTTATCAATAAAATTTCAATAATTTATCTTAATTTAAAATTTGTTAAAGAAAAAATGGCCACCGAAGAGGAACAAGTAAGTTGTATATAAAATTATTGGCAAGATATGATATAATGTATCTCTTTTTCAGGCGCAAGTTGTGCTCCCGGTCAAGGAGCCTTTAGATTTGATACGTTTAAGTTTGGATGAGAAGGTTTATGTTAAAATGCGTAATGAAAGGGAATTAAGAGGACGTCTGCACGTGAGTTGCAAGTTGTGTTATAAATTTATGTGAAATCTAATTATTTGTAAAAGCATGAAATTTTTGTTTATAATTTGTTATGCCTATTGCAGTAATGGCATTGCATCAACATACATACATATGTACACGCGTATTACATTAATATTCAAATATTCACAAATTGGTTTAAACTAATTAAAATTTGATTTTACAAATTTAATTATTTTATGCTGAGGTATATTTATTACTTTTCTTATATCAATAATATTATACGTCTTAATAAATGATTTAATACCTAATTTATAATGACCATTAAGCTCGAAAGAGAATAATAGAAATATTTATTAAAAAATAAGATTAAAGTATAAGGATTAAAAAAAACTATTTTAACTTTTTTTAGGCATTTGACCAACATTTAAATATGGTTTTAGGAGACGCCGAAGAAACAGTAACAACTGTTGAAATAGATGAAGAAACATATGAAGAAGTTTACAAAACAACAAAGCGAACTATTCCAATGTTATTTGTAAGAGGTGATGGAGTTATTCTGGTATCACCACCAATGCGTGTAGGATAGATTTAAAAGAAAAATGTTTAATATAAGTGAATAAAGAAAAAATAAAAAGAAACTTAATTAATTCTTTAATTAAACAAAATACATATGAAACAAAAAATGTACTCCTTAACTAAAGCTTTATTAAAAAATATAGGTACGATCCCGATTTCAATCATTCACCCTGTTTAAAACTTGGCCACAAAGCGCACTGGGCTTTGTTAATAGGATTTTTAATAAACCATGAAAATGAAGTTTGTAAACAAATGAATTATATTCTAATATTTCATTTTAGTAAAATTTCATATTTTCAGTTTTATGTTTTGGCTCGCCATGGGAAAGCGAAAAATCTTGCCGTTTGGTCTTTACAATCATTAAGTGATAGTAATTCAAATTTAATTGAATTTGCTCAACCTAAAGGTTATCCAAATTGTGATTTTCTGTTACCACCTGGTGGTATTGGTGGTGATTTAGGTTTAAGAGAACGTGCCATTATTGTCAAGAGATTGCCGCATGAAATTATATCAATATCTTACTAATAATAAATAATTATATAAAAGCCGATTCATTCTATTGAAACCAGCCATTTAAGTAAATTAAGAAATATATGTATGTATTTTATCGTTCTTAGCCATATATACGATGTACTTATAGATGTTCTTTAACGAATTTGTTATTTATATGGAAAAGGGCTTAAAACGTACTTTTTAATTAATAAATCATTGTCATATACAAAATATATATTAATATTGTTTTCTTTTTTAGCCAGTTAGTTTGAAAAAACGGTCTCAATTTCTTCCAACTTGAAAGAATAATTTAATCTACTATAATAAATTTAAATATAAATAGGTCTGAATATAGGAATTTGCAAAGAAATATAATTACTCATTTGTAAGTTTAAAAAATTATAACTAGGATCACATAGTAATGCATAAAGAAAATGTTGTAATAGAGAACACGTATGAATCCATAGAGAATACTTGAATTTTTTCAGTGTAGCTTAATTCGATTCAGTACATGAAATCTCAGTGTGAATTAGTTAAAAATCTAATATCGCCCAATCTCTCAACATGGTTCAAAGTAAAGCAAGAAATTAATCCATTTTTTTATTTTATAACATAATCAGCGATGCTCTTATGCAGTCTACAGACTGTCAACCAAGTTTATACAGCATCAATTTGAATTGAATATCGATGGAGAAACAAGGTTAAAATAATACTACTTTACAGCTTGTTTGTTTCCACTAAAATTAATCAGTAAATACACTAAACAAAGATTGACACTATGGAATCAACATGAATGCATTTAAAATTGTAAAACTTAAGTGTTAATACATACATACGTACCTTAACTCTTGCACTAACATTCTTTGTGGACATTGCTAGTGTCTTCTTTTGCATACGGCAAACCTACTCTATCGGCACAATGTCAGCTAATATTTATGGAAAAAAATCTTGCTATACAATTCTTGTTACCGACCGAAAGAATTTATGTCTGTATATTAGACAAACGAATTATTAATTTTTTTAATACATCATAGCCTTTCTAATTATTGTAATGAATTATTCACAGACACATATTTATTTTATTTCATTACTTTAAATTTATGACTTCTTTCACGGATCACGCGTATGCATATTACTTTTCAGAGACTTCTGTCTGCAGCACTGAGTAAACAATTGCAACTTGCTAAGAACATGCCAGGATGCTCCGCCGAACTTGCTAAAATTAAAATTATTACTACTTCCCGTTCCGATTTACAAACAAAAAGAGTTTTAAATAACACGGTATCATGAACGTTAATTTTTTTTAACTCAATTTTCTTCCAATACCACAATTTTTTTCCAAACAATGAATGCGTAAAACTCGCGCGCAAATTTACTAACTACAGTGCACTCGGGATATCATGAACTAATTAATACACAAACGTGTTCACTTTACCATTATAAAGAGTTTAACAAAAATTAACAAATGAACGAAATGTATAGAGCAGGTCGATATCTTATAATTACTGTAACAACAAAAGTCTTTCAAACTTTTTTTCCTTTAAGAATTTCTTGCTTAATGTAGAATGAAATTAAATTTTTTTGTGTCCACTCATAAACACTTGTCAAGGTCAAAGTTAAGACTGAATTCATCTAAGTTAGTAGATATTTAAATAAGAAAAGAATGCTAAGAAGTCATATACACAGAAGAAACGTAACGGTATAGCAAAAACTTATTGCTTGTTTTTGTTGTTTTTGCGTAAAATAATTGTTTCTTTTTTAAGCGCATGATACACACATCAGTCTTCAGCTTCAATATTTGTCTTTGGGTTAGTATATATATTGAAGCCTCTGACACACTACGTCAACATTTCACATCAATGTTAATTTTTTTGGTTTTTTCAAGTGCAAACATACATATATAAGTTACCGTCGGCAAAACATTTTTTGAAGTTACCGTCGGCAAAATACATATCTATTTATTCCTTTATTTATTAAAATAAAAATCACTGATGATATCTTTTTTTGTTTTTTGTCACTGTATTTTTTAATTTGCACGTCCCAAACAGCCATTAATGAGCAATATACATACATACTTCAATTAATTAGATTACAAAAATTTTTGACTCTATTTGTAATGCGTCACAGCTACGATGTGCACTCAAAGTTACCAGAAATAAAATGAATATTGACGATAACGATGCCACACTACTTCAAACTGCTTCAATATTGTCCTGAATATCAAAACCATTTTGATATTCGTCAATATTACACAGAGCGTATATGTGTGACTATTTTTTGCACACAATGACAAAAATTGAAGCTGAACATTGATCGTGTGTCAAGCACTTTAGATGTTATTGGTCACTGTTTACAGTAACTAATGTACAAAATAAAAAGTTCATTATTATACCCAGTAGTTCTGAATTACAAATTGTTCACTAGTATAATGTAGTTTTCTATACTTTTCTATACACAATAAACACACGCGATTCAATTAGAATTGAATACGAAAAAAATTAAAAAATAATAAAAGTTCATGAAATGAAATGTAAAAAGTATTTTATGGTAAACGATGCTATTCAAAACATTAAATGCTTTTTATGTTACAAAACATTAAAAGCGGGTAATGAACACGTTTCAATCAGAGCTAATAATACTTAGATCTGAGGTAAAAGATTTCGTTAAAATTAGAACTCTAGAGTTTTGGAAAAATTTAGATAGGTCCAGCTCAAAAAATGTATTTAAATAATTATAATTTTTTTCCACTACTTACTTATGCGAACAAATATTTTCAGACATGAAAAACGTTTGTTCCAAGCAGCGAAATAAAATGACCTCGTTGAAATTAAAAAATTTTTACTAATTCGCCATTGCCATGCAAGTATTAACATGGAATGTTTAATTTACATTTTTCAAAGCGATTTTAAAAATTATAATGAGGAATGACAGATGGTTAAACTTTTTAGTCTAATATTTAAACCCAAAAAAACTGTTTTATATGAATTTATTTTTGTTTTTTTCCCCCCAAATAAGTGTTCTAAAATTATTTATTAAAATTGATAACTGCTATTTATGGTCCCTGATGTTCTTATCTTTTTCTTAAAATTACATTCATTTAATAAGTTGTATATAGCTGGCATTTTCTTTCTTATTTTAAACGTTTGACATTATGTTTGCTGGGCAAATTCTCTCACCAATCCATCTTTACTTTATTTTTGAACACCACTGGTGTAGAATAATAGATAAAGCGCTTTAAGAGAATTCTGTTGTAACAAGTTCTTTAATGGTTGTGAAATTAGCTAAGTAATGTAATTAAAGAAAAACACCACACTTTACCAGTTGGGATTTTAAGTCTTTTTTTTTTTTAATATTTAATATTTTTATTGTTTTATAATCAAATTTTTGTTCACACTACATAATAGCAAGCAGTAAAATTTATGCATGTAAATTTTCAATAATTATAACGTTAATATTATAAATATTTTATTAATAATTCTTCATTCATACTGAAATAAATAAAAGTAAAACAAATACCCAGCAAAAACCAAACAGCCGTGTCACAGAAATGGAATTCAATTCATATTTTGGTGTTTCAGAAAATGAAAAAAAAAAATTCGGAATGAAATAAGACTTAAACTCCTGAACGGAATTGATATTTTCTATGGTTTAAAGTACAAATAACTATTTAAAACTACTTTTTATTGGAAGAAATTAGTTTTTTATTTATTTTAATTTTTAGTGTATTATTTTGAAAAATGTTTAAAACATTTAAAAAGCTTTTGCCAGAAAACAAAAATATCGGTAGTGATTGCCATATCCCTTCCCTTTTTGTGTGTAATTTTGTCAATATCGCAATACTGCAGCACATTAAACAAAAGAAATCATAAAAGCTCAATTGATTGAAAAATTTAAAAAAGTATCTTTATATTTTTGTATTTTATTCTTTTTGCCTGTATTTTTTCTTTTGTTTTGCCAATTAATAATGTTGCCCCATTATGATTGGATACTTAGTAATGTTGCCGAAGTATTTATGTATATGAACACGTTTCAACAATTTTTTCCGAATGAATCTTTGACACCAAAATCTAATTCGAACGGGATGGTAAATGCGGTATCAAAACCATTCCGCACGAAATCTGTGACAAGGCTGACAATGTAATTTTTGCTTTAAAAAGACGTATTTCATAGCCTCCCGGCTTCTGCATGACCTTGATGAAATACCGGAATGTGACTTGAGACAAATAGATTTATTGATTTTTATTTGAAAAAATTACCTCAAACTTAATTTATTAAAATATTTTAAAACGAGAATTCGTTCTTTGCTATTGCTTTCAATTATGTGCATGTTCTACCGAAATTTACATTGGCCTTAAAAACTAGGCTTCAGGCCAATGAAACTTTAGTAAAAGGCATAACATCTTGCAGTGACTAACTTCTGATATATTTATGTATATAAAATTATGCACATTCTAATTCTACACTGCCGTGTCAAAAAATTCTCTTGACTTCTTTTGATAATCGTTTTTGCTGGGTAAATATACACATACTATTTGAATTTATTATGTTGGTTTATATCTGTATAATACGACTTTGTTATATTGATTCGATAATAAAAAAATAATATATGTATGTGTGTATGTATGTATGTACTTCAAAGATGTTGATTAGTTCGATGTATAAACTATATACTAAATATATGTTAATGTATATAATTAATAGAACAAGGAATTACTAATGGCAGAGTAAAATTATTTTTCTTTTGGAGAAATAAAGATGTGATGATATTTTGCGATATCTTCGCCTTTAAATTATTATTTTTAATAACTCTTAATATACACACAACTACAGGTTATACGTATATGTATGCATGTATAATACTATTATTATAAACATTAATATAAAGTTACATATTTGCTTTTATATAATTTCTTACATCATTAAAATCACAACAATAAGAGTTAAGATATCCTTATGGATTTATAATATATGTGTACGTATGTATGTATGTATGAATGTGCGGCTGGGACATATATTTTTCCCACCTCTTAACTGAAAGGCCAACAGGTATCGGTCAGTTTACTCCAGTCAAAATTTCAACAAGCTTCGTTTGATTTGCATTGCAGAATACCGCGTGATTTGAGAAGAAAATGGGAAAGTGGTTGAAAGCCATACAATTGTTTGCGATAGATTATAAAATTGGGTTCTGTGTTAAGACCACAAAATTGTTGAATCCATCATGACATGTGCTAAAATTGTGCTTGTGAATGTCTTAATTGAAATATGGATTGAACATTTTGAACAATAATTTCGCCGAGGTGTATATCATATTGGAAGGTGGCACAATATATTGCCAAAAATAAATATTCTTTTGATTGTACCACCAAAAGAAGTGCAATATACAGTGAACTGTGTTGGCAACATTGTGCAATATTATTTTCCCGTTTTAGTTTTTATTCTTAGTTTTAATTATGTAGTAATTAAATTTGAAAAGCGCCCTAAACACATGTTTTTGTTTTGTTTATAGGTTATGTTTACTTTTTTATTCGAGAAAAATTGCGCCATGTTATATATTGTAGGACTTTTTCCTTAACATGGAAACAATATGTCGTCTATGTTCTGTAAACCGAATCGTTTCCCAAAACGCGAAATATTTAAAATCGAATAAATAACTACTTGGTGTTAGAAAATCATTCTTCTTTTGTGTCATTCGAAATGAAGTTCGAAGTTAAACTTTTGTTTTCTTCTGTAAAATCCAAATTTATAATTAATGATTCACAATAAATAAAATTAAAGATAATTAAGACTTTACAACAATATTTTATTGCAAATATTTTCTATTTACAGTACTCGCCCATGTTCAGAAAAACGCATACTGCTTAAAATGGGCGTTTTCGATTTGAAAACACTAGAGATGTTCTGACAACGAAAAACGAAAGAAATAAAATTGGCGTTTTCAAGCCGCTAATGTATATCGAAGCGATTTGGTCTATTTTATAGAAACTGCACTGTAAAGAGAAAATAAAATGATGCACACTTTAAATGTAATATGTTTTCTTTTTATTTTAAAGGAAATTTTCAACCTTTTTTCACAATTTTATTAAAAATATTAAATTTTAACCAGTATTTGCTTGAAGCCATTTGTAAAGCAAATATCGCTGCCATTATTATATTTTGTTATTAGAAAACATATAAAAATTTTTATTGCTCGAAAGTAACTTAAAAAAAGAAAACACAAGCAAATCGCGCAGTTTTCTGAACATGCTGAATTCACGTTTTGAAATAGCTGCGTTTGTGAATATATTATTCAAATACTGCATTTAGTAAAAAAAAGAAAACGTTGACGTATAGTATATACATTTTCATAAACAGCGGAGACTCCATCTTTTGGTTCGAAGCAAGACGAATTGATACCAGGTAAAATTAGTAGTCCAACAACAACAACAAAAATCATTGGCTACTGTCAAAATATTTCATACAATTTGACATTAAACAATGATAAATAGTCGGCCATCTGGGGAAGTTAGTTCACCTGTTATGAATTCGCCTTATTTCGAAGATAAAAATTTTGTGATATACCAAAAGATGTTTTGGTTTTTAAACAAGTTTTTTCAATTAAATTCTTTTCACATTAATATATTAAAATGTGTGTAATTTGATTAAAATTAAATAAAAAACATATCATTTATTACATGCAAAGATTTTTTTACTCATTTAATAGATTCGGTTTACTTTCGACCAGGCTTATTCATTCGTTCTTAAAACAAATAAAATAATGTAAATTCGGTTGACAGAACACCAAAAAAAGTGAATTCGTTTTAAAACGAAACATTTAATCGTTTTCGGTTTACAGAACACGACGGATTATTTCCGTTTAAAATTTATGGGCATCTTCACGTTTCCTTTTTTGTGTGTTTTATCATGCGAATGTGTACATATATTCGATGCGCATGAGTAATTAATAAATGGTTTATTAATTATACGCCCATGTTTTGAAAAATTGCATATCGCTTAAAATTTGCGTTTTTCATTTTGAAAACGTTAAAGAGGTGTTGTGCCAAACACCTCGTGGCGATGGCACGATGGATGGTAGTCTGCACGTTGACTACACAACCAAAAAACAGACGTGGGTTCAACCCCAGTTTCAGACAAAAAAAAAAAAAAAATTTTTAAATAAAAATAAACATCTCGCATTTTTCTGATGTGCATTAGTGTGTATTTGTGTGGCAGTTGTTGTCGGAAGTTTTCAGTGGCGAAGGCATAGTCACTGGTCACTGAACAATACCGGCTTCAGCTGATAGCAATCCACAATCACATCAGAACGCCCTCCTTCGTCGGTATTGTGTAGCACCGGCGAAGTAAAATAATAATAAAAATAGCTACTAAACCGAAGCTTCAGCACTGCTACGAGTATAAAAACAAAAGAACGTGCGAAAGCAGAGCTGCAAAATAATTAATTAAGCTTCACCTCCTGTCGTTTATCCTACTATCCCTTTCCTATAGTTCCCAGCACAATGCTTCGCATGTGTAGGAGTCATCTCCTGAGTGCTGGTCCTAGAGAAAAAAAAAAAAAAAAAAACGGTAGAAATTTGGCGTTTTCAAACCGCTAGTGTATACTGAAGCGATCTGGTCTATTCTATTTATACTGCCCTTCAAAGAGCACATGAAATGATACATTTTAAATTTATTTCAAGAAACTTTTTTTTAGCGATTTCAAATAAAAAAATGCAATTTAAAAATTTTTTATGCGATTCCCAATTGCTTGCTTCCGATCTGGCGAATTATGTACCGTTTTTATAATGCCAATAATAATAGTAAGCAAGAACGCTGTAAATATTTAATTTTAAATTTATTTATTTATACTTTGTTATGATAAAACATATGGTTTCATTGTTCGAACACAGTTTCGAAAAAAGCAAGGCACTGCGTTTTGCGGAACACAGACGACACATTTTACGACGGTAACTAGTCTTGCATGATTATTAATTTTATACTGAAGATTTGCCAATTATTTTCACATTATCTTCTCGTATCGTTATACTTTCACAATGAAAGCAATTAATGCACATCAGTCACAAATTACGGCATCGGATTCATTTTACCATAATGTGCCTTTAGATGTATTAAATCACACTACTTTATTAAGCAAATGAAGGAATATAACATAACAGTTTGAAAACTACCTCCAATGATGAATAATGCATACAGTCAGTAGGAGTAGAGGCGTATAATTTTCATTTGAAGTCTTTAGCTTCACGAACAAATGTAGGAAAGTAATATAAGGTCGTGGTACGAAGTTTCCTTAAATCGAATATGTTTTAAATGAAACAATTATGTTCAAAGCAAACAAAATGGGGGAAATGGTTATAAGTACTATATATACACCTGATTTTTGCCAACAGTTTCTTTTTATTTCTTTGCGAAATATTGCAAGAATTACATTTCATTCAGAATAACCCAACTGCATTCCAACATATTACCGGACTTCTGCCTGAATTTCATGTTCCCATAAAAATTAAAAAATAGAACGGAAATTCAGTTTGGTGTCAATTTTCTCAAACTGTTTTCCGTTTACTAGTTAGGTACTGACTTTAAAAGAAAAGCACATACTTTTTTAGGAACAATAAGTGGGTATTCTCTTTCATTGAACTGAAATTCCTACATTTCTTATTCTTCGAACATTGTTGTAAATATTTTTTTAGTAATTTTGCGTGTTATAAATCAATAAATAATAATTGTTTATACAATCAAACATTTCCGAATGTACAGTTGGTCCCACGGCCCAAATTACGACATTCGATATCGAAAGAATATATACGAATTGACTTAAAAAATTAAAGTTTTTACAAATCAAACGCAACTTTGCTCAAGACAAAATTTTATTCAAAACTAATTAAATTATTTTCAACACAAATGAAATTTCAAATATAGTGTTTCTTTCATTTTAATTAATTTTTACTGCCAAGAGGACAAAATATTTCCCTCGTTGCAGTTTTGAACATACAGTTTGTAAAAAATATGTTTACAAAGCTTAGAAAAATTAAAAAGTTTAAGGGAAACTCTTATTTGCAAGTAAATTATATAACTTTTATTAAACTTTTTTCTTCATGTATTCAATTGAAGATGTTTATAAACACTTTGCACAAAAAAAAACAAAATTAAATTAAATAACAATATCATAATCGTAACTTAAAAAATACTTCCAGTTTCTACGCTGTAAAATAAATGTTTTCAAAATTGTGTTAAATTTAATTAAATATATTCTAAATGGTAAAAAAAAGATTTGAGGGTGCTAATACTTGGTGTGCCCTCCTTTAGCTTTAATTACAGCTTCTAAGCGTCTAGACATTGAATGGATAAGCTTTGGTATATCATAATTTTCAGGTATTTTTTCCCACTCTTCTTTAATAAATGTTATTTGTTTTTTGGTGCCCTTTTTCCGACTTTTTTCTTTGGGTGGACCCATGAATTTTCTATAGGGTTTATTCTGGACTTTGTGCTGAGCTATCGATCACTTTTGTACAGTTATATAACAACCAGGATCTACAAATATATGCCTTATGCTTCGGATCATTATCCTGCTAAAATTTATACTTGAGCTTTTCTGGGTCAACAAAACGGAATTTCCGAGCAGTTGCACTCAATTCCTTTTTTAAAATGTTTAGATAGACTTTCTTGGTCATTATATCCTCTAATATTCTTATTTCGCCAACACCCTTGCTCGAAATACAACCCCACACCATAACGAATAGTTTACCGAACTTTACAGTGCGTATTATATTTTTATTTTTTAAAGCCGCCAGGGGTTTTCGCCAAACTTTTTGAGGTCCATCATGGTAGTAAATCATCACTTTCGTTTCGTCACAAAAAATAACATCATCCCAGTGCTCCGGAGGAAAAGAAATGTGTTCAATGGCAAACTTATACCTTTTTTCTATGTTTGCCGCTGATAGCAAAGGTTTTTTCCTCGCAACTCTTGAAGAGTATTAATGGTTTTGTAGCACATTTCTAACAGTCTGATGAGAGATACTTACTCCACATTCATTACTGATGTTAAGTGCAATTCCTCTAGTACTAAAATGTGGATTCTCATCAATCATTTTCAAAATTTTCTTTTCAATTCGCCGAGTTACTTTTTTTCGTCTGCCTGGTGATACATTTGGTTCCAGTCTTCCTTCTTTTTCAGCACGGTCAATAACATTATATACCGTCTTTAGGTTAAGAGACAACATTTCAGCAATTTCTCTGTGAGATTTTCCTTTATAGTAATTAAAATACACCAGTTGGGTAATGTCTTTGTTCAGTCGCTTTCCTGGCATAGTTTATATATAATTGGATAATCGCTTGTTTGTTCTATGAGCTCAATTTAAGAATAAAAGACAACAGCTACTCTTAGCGTCCGTATAAAACTCTTACACGCAATACATGTGCAAAAAACCAACGGTTCTTTCTTGACTTTGCATTTTTGTAAACATTTTTTTTAAACTGTTGAAAGTATACAAAATTATTTTGTAGCGTTGTTGTTGTAATATATTCATAAATTAGCCAAAGTTTCGACGCCTGCTTGTCGTCAACATACAAAACAACAGTTATAAAAAAAAAAATTACAAATATAATGATATTGTTGTTGTAAATATTTATTTAAACTTAAATTCTTAAAAAATTTTTGTTTTGTAAACATATTTTTTACAAACTGTATATGGTATTTTTTTTATGCACAAAAAAGTGATTGCAAATTCCGCGGTTAATAGTAATATCTGCACATCTTTTCTTGAAGATTTATTCAATAAATTATGTCAATCCAACAATATAGGTGATTGCCTAATTCTTGACAATGCAAATGTACACAGAGAAGGCAATTGGTGAGAGATACAATTGCTGACCCCGGACATATATTAATTTTTCTTCCTTCGGATTCATCTGTGAGGATAAAACCAAACAGAAAACTTTTTCTACAAAACTAAACTATATGCTCGCAATTTGGTAGCTGAGCTAAGGAGCAATATTAGCTGTTAAATCCATAACACCTTCAGATTGCAACAATTATTATGTTGTTATGAGCATATCTTTGGCTTTAGCTGCATTTGGAGAATCGCTGCAATGTATATTTAATATAAAATGCTATGGGACATTTCTAGGATGAAACTAAGAATTAGTTTTTTTTTTGTTTGTTTTTACAGAAATTCTTTTCATTTGTGTTAAATTGAAATTTAATTTAAAATTAAAAAAAAAATGGAATTTGAATTTTGTATTGAAAATAATTTTATATGTTCCGAATAACATTTAATTTGCCTTGAAAAATATTTAATTTGAATTGAAAAATCGTTAATTTTAAAGTAAAAACCTAAATGTGGATACATTTTCCCATATGGGGAGTATGTATATACTCCACAGCAACATGAGTCTCCCCTTTCTTTTAAAAAAAAAAACAAGAAGTCACACTCAGGCAATGATTGCCTACTACTAGGTGTTAACTTCTAGGAAAGGAATAGTGATAGAGATTACAGGTGGCGAAGGGATAGATAGAAGAAGGCTTCGTTATTTTTACAATACTGCTTTTGCACGTTTCTTGTTTACGGCCCTTTCACCCTCTCTTTGGTTGCTTACACAAAAACACATCCCTGATAAAAAGAAAAGTATAAAGGTTTTTGAACATTTTGAAAAAATGTCAAATTTCCATCCGCATTTTGGTCAGATTCATAACATATTGCTTTTACACTAATATACACTCCCATTTGTTTCAAGTTTTTGACATGTCGTATTACTCAGTATTACAATGTAAAACGTCTTTCAGTAGCAGTGTTGCAGCGCCTCTGATATCAAGGAAATGCATTAAATTTTTGAATTTGTATTTGGTAGACATTTTATTAAATATTTTACTACGGCGATGATGCTGCACAATACCGACGAAGGAGGGCGCTCTGATGTTAATCGTGAATTATTATTTGAGAACTGTTTGCTAAAGTCTCAGACAGTATTATAATAATTATTATCGGACATCGTTCTCAAGCAGACTTTATGACGAAAACAGTTCAGCGGCTTTATTCTGGCAGTCGTATACTCGTATGACCGAATACTTACTCGTACATTGGAGTTTTTTTTTTGGAGATTCTCTCAGTCGCTATCGAATATTTATATATATATATATATATATATATATATATATATATATATTATAATTATGTATCGATATTTCTAATGACAGCAATAAATAGCGAGCGACCAATAAATGTGTCTGGCTTTGTTCGATTGGTGTGACTACAATTTGTAAGAATGAATTCTTTTTAATGTAATACATATGTATGTACACACATATAATCATACGTATGTACAGGGTGGCACAAAAGGAGCTATATGGTTTGAATTCTTTATAACTTTTTTAATTATTATTTTTTTATTTCAATTCTTTTTTTCCAGCATTTTGTGAAGAAGACTTGGGGAATTAATTATGAAACATTCGAAATGAAATCATGGCCATTACACCTGAAATTTTGCGAAAAGTTATGGAAAATATGCTAAAAAGAGCACATATGTGTGAAGCGGAAAATGGACATCACTTACAGGATATCATTTTTCAAAGCTAATTGCAAAAAATTCCCCAATAATATACTGTATTTAAAAAAAAATAAAAAATTTATAACAATCGCATAAATAAAAAAGTTATAAACCATTTAAACCATATAGCTCCTTTTGTGCCACCCTGTAGTATACATCGTAAGTATGTACACAACTTCTTTATAATTTATTTCTGAAACAATTAATCAAATGTTGTTACAAAATGTTACTCCTTCGTTTGAGACTTGAAAAAATTCAATTGGTATACAAAAACTAAACGAAATTAATAATTATCAAAAAATTTCTCTCAGTTATGGTTTAGTATATGTTTTAGATCCAATTCGTTCACTTTAGTTCTACAAGATTTTTTATAAATATTTTTTTACTTATTGTGATAAAAATGTCAAAATCTATGTCTATTGATGGGAGGATTAGTTTATTATTTAAGTTTTGTTAAGTAATCTATTCCTATTATTCTTTAGAACTTGTTGCTTATTAAAGTTTCATTCTCATGAAAACAATCTTTAACATCAGACTTATTCAAAAAAAAAAAAATATTTTCGCAGATATAAAATGTTAATAAAGTGATTTACTGGTACTGAAAGTTCTTTAAAAACCCTTTATAAACTGAGAATATATGCGTATTTTCTGAATGAGCCTGTTTCTAAACATACATATGTATATGTATATTTATATACATACATAAATATATTTTATTTAAATTAGACGATAAGTGGTTTAGTTAAATTGAAATTATTTTTTTTTGTTTTAACTTTCTCGAATTCATTTTTGAAAATTTTCTAGTAGTAAATTTTTCTTTTAAATTTTGTTTCTGAATATTTATTTTTGTCGAGTCGTAGTTTTTGCACGAATAATAGTCAATAGTAGTAAATAAACTCTTTCAGCAACAAATCCAACAATACAGTAGTACATTGATTTTTCTGTTTAAATATAGTTTGGAATTTAATTTTGTTTCATAATGTAGAAATTTTTAGTTTAGCATAATTTAATCATATGTATAGTTAATTTTATTTAAGAATGATACGTTTCAATTAGGTTAGGTTTTGCATTAAAATGAAATTGTTTAGTTTTAATTCTTTGCTTTTGTAAACTTTGTCGTATTCATTTAAATATTTAATTCATTTTGTATGTAAAGTCTCATATTTTATTATCTAATTGCAGTTGCTTTCAATTAAGCATTCACCTATAAGCAAAAAAAGGTATATTTATTTTACTTTAACAACGTAGTATATTAGTATTTCTTTTTAAACATAATTAATGGTTTCTAATTTAAAATACACAAAAATATTAAAAAAAAAAGGTAATAATCAGTCTAATTACGAGTGTCGTTGTCGTATTTCGTTTTCAAAATTTTTTAAACCAGATCAAAGATGACATGCAACTTTTATTTTTAATCTGGTACAAAACAATCGAGGAAAAATATAATAACGACGCTTGTATAATTTCCTTCAAATTCTCCAGACTCAATACAAATTTTATGAGAGAAATGTTTTGAGACACGCAAGTTTCCGCAGCATAATAGCCCAGATAAACGTAGGATTCTTACGCAATATTGACATTATTACCCACATGACTTAAAGCTGATTTGTATACTATATAAAAATGTACGTAACACAAACGACAAACAGGTAATCTAGTTAAAAAAATTATTCATATAAATTTGCTGCAAAAAAAAAGTGTAATTTAAACCGAATATCCGATTTTTTCGAAAAATGAAAAATATCTATTTATAATATGTATAATTTATGTTTTTTTGGCATTTATTTCTAATAAAGATAGCAAAAACTTCTACTTAAAAAAAAGAGGAAGATAAAGCTCTTATTCAAAATTTTTTACTTTTTGTTGTTTAAAAAAAATCATGAATTACGAATGGATTCGAAGTCTTTTAATGCAGTTCATAATGCATTAAAGTCACAGAAAAAGAATATTCTTTTATATGTAGTACCTGTTACCAAACATAAGACAAAAGCATTAGTACAGTAGCTGGATTAAGGCAAGCAAAACTCTGTTTTACGGATGGCAAGTGGCAACTGATAATTGCAAATTTCAATGGGTTTTTAGTGCTTTTCTAGCAACCACAAATTTCTTAAGAGTCTGTTGCAGTTAAATAATATTAAATATTGCACTAATATGAACCCTTTGTTTTTCAGGACTACAACGCTGTATATGAAGTTTGTTGTTATAATTGAAGAATACAAACAATGGCTAAGAAAGAAAAACTATCTATAGAGGCATGTAAAGGAAATTGATAGATTGGAAAACGAATCGTTTTCAAAAGTAATGATAAACTCGGAAGGATGAAAAAATATAAAACGCAGTTATTCAATTCATGTGTAGTTAAATAAACTTTTTTATTTTTCTACTCGTAAACTTAATTAGATTTCGAATGCACTTATAGTTATCATTATGTAGTTCATCAACAAACAAGATATGTGGTGGAAATCGATTCTGAAAACGAAACGATTTAAAACCGACAAAACGTTTTGAAAACTTTGCTATATTCGTTTTCCGTTTGAGGCATTTTCCATGCGTGTTTCATAAATTTTTTTATATTACCACTTCAAAAAATATTTTCGAAATCATTCGAAATACATCGGGATCTTTCAAAAAGTTTCGCATTTAAATCTATCGATTAGTATCACATACTTCTATATTGCAATTTTGCTTAATAGTTTTATATAATAGATTCTAAGAATTGAAAATTGATGTATTATTATTATCATTACTATTATTATTTTTATTTTTAATTCAAATGAGGCCTGTTTTAATATGTGTATCATAAATAATTTTTATACAAATATCTTCTAATATACATACATATTTATATTTAAAATAAAATTAAAAATGAATATACAATTCCTATATAAAATCATAAAATAGAAAAATTCTTTATGTATGTGGTAAATATAAGTATGTATATGTATATGTATATGCATACTTTAAATTTGTAATAAGGAGTAATTAACCGTTAATTTTGTATTTAATTTAGAACAACGGTTGCTTTAATATTAACGTTTATGGGTATTATATATCTTGCAGATTGTATATCTATGATATTTTCTTAACAAAATGACTAGGATAATTCAGAACATGACATTGGAGTACAACCAATTAGAGCAATTGGAAAATTTTTAACATGAGTTTGCCATTGCGATGATAATTGGAAGAATTTAACGCCAGTCCATTCGGTACCATCAATATAAACTAAAAAAAGGAGACAATCAAATCAATATTAAGAGAAATTAAATTAATAACAACAAGTGGATTTTTTTCATCATTCTTTAGTTTACAGAACAGACACAAACACAAACAGTCAATTTCACATACGCACCTCTTAATGGTATTGGATGAGATTGTTTGGGTGAGCATATTAAACGTGCTACA
The DNA here is from genome assembly GCA_963924685.1 of Dexiosoma caninum. Taxonomy (NCBI): domain Eukaryota; kingdom Metazoa; phylum Arthropoda; class Insecta; order Diptera; family Tachinidae; genus Dexiosoma; species Dexiosoma caninum. The sequence goes on from OZ004725.1 coordinate 94,620,122, forward strand.
CCCTCAACACATTGCTCTTTTTCGAGATCACGATCTTTTTCCTTTTTCTTGCCCAAACGCATTACTGAAAGTTTAACAAAATTATGTGTAAATTTAACAAATTTTCACACAAGTTTAATTTTGATAAAATATTTAACATACTTTGCTTTTGTTTCTTTTCTTTCGTTGCAAATGAGACAGTCAGTCCATTCGATAATTCACTCAGTTGACCATTTTGTGGCAAACGCCATACTTGCAGACTTCTAAACGTACTCTTAATACTATTTTTACCCCCTTGATCACTACTACGAGTATTGCTCTTTTCCTTGGAGGAGGTGTGTTCACCCGGTCGTATAATAGGCCAATAATCTACTTGCAATTCCACAGATTCACTGCCGGCTTGCTGGGGTGTAGCACCAAAGCCAACTTCACGTTGAGAGGATGCAGATGAGGGAGGTGTTTGTAGTGGTGGTGATATCCGGCCGCTTTGCGGCGGTGAGCCAGATAGTACGTTACCGCTGGCACTGTTTGAAACACATTGCAAACTGGATGATGCATTTTGGCAAATCACATTCAAAGGGTTTTGAGAATTAGAGTTGCCGATGGGTATAGCCATGCCAGCATTTGATGTAGGTTGAGTAGCTGTGAGAGACATAATTTGAGAGTTGTTTTCGTCAAGATCAAGTGATGCCTGGGGACCCTCCAAATAACCAATACGTACATCCTGCATTAAGGAAATATAAAAAGCAATATATTTCTAATTTCATATCAGAATTTTTTATATTTTTGCTTTACTTACACTAAGAAATGGCACAAATATCTGACATGATTCCTCTTCCTTGTAATTAACCATGGCCTCCGCTATAGGTACCTGGGTGCAGGGCCCAGCCGCATATAAATATCGTTGTATACGATTAACTAATTCTACAATATCGGATTTATTGCCTGTTATTGAATCAGAAAGCGCAGATGATAACGCTGTGGCATTCCCTGCTGACACAGCACTCACAGCCGCCGCAGTTTGAGCAGCTCTCTCGCACAATTGATACCAATTTTCTGAACCGAACATGGCGGCATAGGTCTGATCCATTTGACTTAAATAACGCGCAATAGCACTATTACCGATGGGTATAATATAGAAGCGTAAATGATTTAGCCAATCCGGCGGCCGCACGCCCATTAACTCTACGTAATGTCTTAGAGCAGCACCCTGCAACCAATCTCCGCCTATTAGTAAAATCTTCACAGTGGTGGGTGGTTTGGCATTCGAGTTGCAGCTAAACGCAAGGAAATTCGTTAATTTTTCTTACAACGCAAAATTAAAATCAGAAAAAAAATCACTTACTACTTTTGAATTTTCGCCATTAGAGCTTGTAAAACAGCCTTTACTTCAGCCGTATTTTGTGGAACAAATGCTGGCTTAAAAGAATTCGCAAATAATGCTGTCAATTTTGATACTAAATTACTACCGCTTAAAGCTTCCGGTGGACTGATTAATGTTACCACATCTGGTATAACTGAATCTTCACTCGCAAATATGCGAGTCAGCTGATCCAGCAGCATTTTACGTGGCTCTACATTGGTGGGTGACAAGCATGCCTCTAATACTGAGCGCGGTTCGGCGCTTAAACTAAGCGACTGTTTCTTTTTACCGCCACCACCAGGTGTATTACTCGATGTGCGAAATAAACGGGATTTCTTTTCATTTAAAGCTGGTGTAGTCGCGGTACTTGTATTGGCTGCCGATATATTGTTGGCATTTTGGCCAGCCGTTGCCTGCAAATTGTTGCTGGTGTTTACGGGTGTCAGTTGATGCTGCAAACGTATAAAGTTCTGATCACCACGTGGTGGACTATTCTGGGGATCTGAAGTTTGGCCGTCTGTATAGACGGCATTGCCTTCATTACCGGAACTATCATTACGATTATCACAAATACGATCTGAAAGCAAAAAATAAATAAAATTAAAAATTTCAAGTTTGTTCTTTTTTGCATGCGCTTGTTTGTTGTTTATTTTACAAAATATAATTTTCTAAAGACACTGACGTTTTACTACAGGGATCACAGAAATATGCAGTGCAACCGATTTTTATTTAACGAGAGTATATTTCAAACATGGTTTTGTTTTCAAATTAATAAAAATTACATTTTCATAATTTAAATACTGTTTTCTTGGACAAGTGCTTAGAGGATTCTGCGCTACATATGCAATGCAAGCACCGGAACTAGTTGGAGGGAGAGAGAGAGAGAGAGAGAGAGACAGAGAGAGTGAGAGTAGGGAAGAGAGAGAGGTGGCGAAAGGATAGAGAGCAAGTCTGCAGTACCGTGTTTTTTTGAGAATTTTAAAGCAGAGCTGCTGCCTCCTTGGGGGTATGTCGACGCAGTGCTTTTAAGAAGAGCAATTTTATTCATTATTTTACTTCGCCGGCGCTGTACCATAGACAAATCAAAAAATTTTTTCCCTGAACGTGGGCTTAAACCCACGATATTCTGGTTATTCAGTCAACGCGCCAACTACTTAACATTCAGTGTATGACATTACTTTTGTACCACACGTTACCTAAATATATAGAAAGGCCCTAATACTACATTAACACCTCGGCTAGTATTTACCACATTTCGTGCAAATACAGTCGATTTTGAGTAGATTTCCCATACAAAACGAAATCTACTTTTTCACTAGATTTGAACGAAATCTTCTCAAATCTAGTAGAACTTTGAACTGCAACTATGGTTCTTTACAAAATATACTAAACAATACAACCATTTAGGTTAAGTATGTATGTATATTAATGTGATAGCGTAGCTGATACATGTGGTTTGCTCGAACTAAATGTCACATACGATACTGAAAAACTTTCATAAAATGAAATCTAGCTAAATGTCAAAAAAGTGTACTGTAAACGCTCTAGATTTCGAGATAGATTTCAAATCAAGTCTTAATATATTTCAGTCCGTCACTTTGATGAGAAAAACTGGTGTGCTCCGATGGACCATTGCTTAGACAATTTAATAAATAACTGTCAAAAAATTATCGCGACTATTAAATTTAAATTGTTATGATTTCTATTCCCTTTCTTTACTAGTAAAGAAACTGGTAAGAAAAACATTAGTCAGGATCTTTCTATCGTATATTAAAGTAACGATATGTGATATGCATGTGTGAAGGTTCTCAGTCTTTGCCACGATGGGAATATTTTACTACCATTTACTACTACATTTAAGGACGTTTGGTTCTTAAAAAATTTTTTACTTAATGGATATATGGAGGTTAAATACATCCGAACGAAGATGAAAGATTACAAAGACTATTTTGAAGTTCCTCGACCGTGCACAGGAGCGGGCGAAGGAACTCATTGGGGACTGTAGCGTAGCCAACTCTATTGAGTCTCTTGGGCATCGTCGCAATGTGGGGTGTGTTTCGTTGTTCTATCGTTAATATAAATCACGGAACTTATTCCCGAAATCCTCTCTTGCCTGCACTGAACGCGTTCATCATCCCGAAGAGCAGATGCATTTGTGTTCGAATGTGGAGAAAACTCATTTTTCGGCCGAACAGCGAGTATTTGGAATAAACTCCCTGAAGGTGTCTTTCCTTTGACTTTTGACGTAGGAAAATTCAAAGCAAATGTCCATAAACATTACTCCCTCTATCACCCTCCCATAACTTAATTTCCTAGTTGCAGCACAATGCATCGCATATGTGGAGCTCATCACAAGTTTAAAAAAAAAGAATGCAACTGTCGTAAAACTAGTATTATTAATATCCACTCGTATATACATATGTATTTGTTGCTTTAATGTTTACCGGAATTATAAAATGTTAAAAAAGTTTATGCAGCCAATCAATATCTAGTGTGTTGTACGTATACCATCCCTTTCACCCACTTTTAAAAATGCATCATACTACATTATCACGAGCCACAGGTTTGTGTGCAAGTGATTGAAACATCGCCTGAATTGCTGGAAAAATGTTTTCACATTTTTTTGTGTGGAGAAAATCTATCGATGTTCATCTTGGCATGTTATTTGCACATTGTATAACAAAAAGTGTTTCGCAAGTGTTTTAAAAATCAAATATTTAGTGTATTGTAATGCACTAAAAATTTATTCAAATGAAAACCACTGTATTATCATTTTAGCCACGGATTCGCTTAATGGGAGCTTTCACTGTATTTATTGTATACATAACACACATTTTGATAACAATCTAACTGATAAGAGATATTATTATGGCTGTAATTAAAATATACGTGTATATGAAAGTAGATGTGTGAAGCGTGTTATAAATGGGATTATATTTTTATGGTGTTCTCTTTTCTACCAAAAAATAATTTTATTTAATACGTGCAATTTAGTGTGCGTTTCGTAAAATTGTTTTGCTCTCACAAAGGTGAAGTGAGGTTATTTTTGCACAACTGTGTAGCTTCTGAGAATTTCTAAAGCAGATTTGCTGCGTCTCTGTTGTTATGTTGAAGCATTTATTTTTAAGCTAAATCAGACCAATTTTATTTATTATTTTACTTCGTTGACGTTTTATTGTTCAAATGCCGACGAACAAGAGCGCTGTTAAATACAATTTTTGATCTGATCTGGGATTTGAACCGCGGATCTTCTTGTTGCAGAGACAGCATGCTAGCAACTCAACCAACAGCACCCCCACTGTATGTACTCGTATGTATGCAAAATATATTTATCAAGTAGACGCAACTCTAAAACAAAATTAAAAATAACAAAAACAAAAACAACAAGTTTTTTTTTTCTAAAAATTCATGGAGATTGTCAAAGAGCAAGAGGGTGTCGCTGGTAGAAGTAGTCTGCACGTTGAATACAAAACGAAAAATTTTCCTGGGTTCAACCCCAGTTTCAGATTCATAAAAACATCTTGCATGTTTTCTGATGTGCATGGCTACTAAAACGAAGCTTCAAAATTTAATACGTCTTCTTGACATCAGTGACGCTACAAATACTGCTATAAAAACAAATAACGTACAAAAAGCAGTGTTGTTAGATAATGAAGCTTCACCTCCTATCTTTTCTCCTACTATCCCTCCCTTTCATCCAGTTCGAGCACAATGCACTGCAAACTAAAATTTAAGAAATGAGTAAAAATGATATTGGCGACATTAAAATGTAAACAACTTTTGACAATCACGCTGTGTAAAACATAAACGAGCACAAATGTCACCTGATTAGTTGAGTCTACTCGATAAATATACCATGTACGTAGGTAAGTTTTATCAAGGTGTAATTTTTATGGTAGATATCACCATTGCTATACTTATCTCTAAAACATTATTTAGCAACAGTATACATATATACATACATGCATATGTACGAGTACATATATAGTACAGAGTGAGCCAAAAGTCCTCATGGGGTTTGAAAATTCATGTCCTCATTATGATTCACAACTCAACTAATTTTTTTTTTCATTATTATACACAAATAATTTCATATGTCTTCGTTAAGCTGTTACTGGTATTCAGCGTTACCATTTCTCAAGTTTGCCCTTATTTTTTAAGGTTTTTAAAAAGCCAAAAAGTTTTTAAGTTTTTAGCTTCAAAAACAAGTTTTTTTTTTAATTCTTTCATATTTTCAAGTTTTGTTTATTAATTTTCAATTTACAGTATATATAACGAAAATATTATTTGATATTGCCATGTAATGTAAACGATTTCATAATTTTTTAGTATTAAGTGTGTCTATTTTCCTTTTTAATACAACTGTGCTGCATTAATAATATACTAGTTTTTATGCCTGTTTTTTTTTTTAAATAAAAAATGTTTTTTATTTCAAAAAAGCATGGATAAATGTTTAAAGAGAAACTGTAAGGATAATGGTATATTTTTAGTTTCTGGTGTTAATTAGTTTTAAGCAGCACTGCAAATGGAGAAAAAAGCTTAGAATACGGTACAGGCACATCGGAGGGTCCAACAAAAGCTTCCACGTTGGAAGAATAAGTTTGTTGTTTTTTTTTGTTTATCTTATTTTGAATAAAAATGAATACAAAATATATATTTTTGTGTTTTTTTCATTATTTGAACACTTTTGTGGAAAAAAGGTTTTTGTTGAAAAATTAAGATTTTTTTTTAATAAAAAGTTTTTCTTAAACAATATATGGTAACGCTGCTGGTGTTATGATTTACCTGACAAAAGCTTAACGAAAATTGGTTGTGAATCATAATACAAAAAATTAGTTGAGTTGTGAATCATAATATGGATTAATAACTTTTCCGTTTATATATACATATTTTTTATTTAATTATTTTCTGTTTTCAGATTATATAAATAACACCTGGAGAATAAATAATGGACAAGAACAAAGAACCACAACAATAGAATTTTATTATTTAAATCAGCGATTAATTATTTTAACGCAAAGAGCATATCGTCGACATTTTAAAGTCAGAATTTCGCCCTTAGAAGCAATGATTGGTTGCTTAGCTCATCGTCCGTAGGCGATTTGCCTCTAACCGGTGGACCACGTTTAATTCGCACTGCGGAAAATATTGAACGTATAGGGCCCTACTTCTTCGAAAATGAAGATGGAAATGCTATAACCGTAAATGGAGAGGGGTATCGGTTTATGATTTGTTACGTCCTGCTCTTGAAAACAGAACTGAGATATGGTTTCAGCAGGATGGAGCCGCTGCCAACGCTGACCGACATACAATGGCACTTTTAGGTAAAATTTATGGAGAGCGAATAATTTCCAGAAATTCGGAAATTAATTGCCCAACGCGTTAGCCAGGTTTGTCAGCACCCGACTATTTTCTTTGCGGTTATTTGAAGTAGCGAGTATTTGTGAACTGGGGCAATCCTTGTATTCAAGATCAACATTGCTGTAGCAATTCGAGCGCTACAGCCACAAATTTTTAATACGTCTCCTTGACATAAGAGATCCTACAACACTGCTGTAAAAACAAATAATGTGTAAAAAGCAGTGTTGTAAGATAGTGAAGCTTCACCTCCTATCATTTCTCCCACTATCCCTTTCCTCTAGTTCCAGCGCAATGCACCGCATGTGTAGGGGTCATCTCATGAGGGTGGCGATGGCACGATGGATGGTAGTCTGCACGTTGACTACAAATCCAAAAACAGACCTGGGTTCAACCCCAGTTTCAGACTAAAATTTTAAATTAAAAATAAACATCTCGCATTTTTCTGATGTGCATTACTGTGTCTTTGTGTGTCAGTTGTTGTCGGAAGGTTTCAGTGGCGAAGGCATAGTCACTGGTCACTGACACAATATCGGCTTCAGCTGATAGCAATCCACAATCACATCAGAACGCCCTTCTTCGTCGGTATTGTGTAGCAGCGGCGAAGTAAAATAATAATAATAAAAAAATGGCTACTGAACCGAAGCTTCAGCAGTGCTAAGAGTATAAACAAAGAACGTGCAAAAGCAGAGCTGCTACAATAAAATTATTAAGCTTCACCTCCTGTCGTTTCTCCTACTATCGCTTTCCTAGCATAATGCTTCGCATGTGTAGGAGTCATCTCCTGAGTGCTGGTCCCAGATTAAAAAAAAAGATGTTATGGAAAATCTTCAAAAACTAGCCCATAATTGAGAAGCTGAAAGCCGGGTCATTATTTTTCATACTTAGTGTAAAAAAAATTTCCATTTTGAATATTTTATAATGAGAAAAAAATTAAAAACAAAAAACATATATAAACGAAAAAGTTATTAAATTTCCAAACCCCATGGAGAGTGTTGGCCCACTCTGTGTATATGTATATGTATATGTACATATAAGGGATTAATACTTTGTGCGGTAATAAAACATATGCTTTACGAATAAGTACACGTGCAATTATATTTGTGCCTCATTGAAACATGAGTTTTCTTTCCAATAAATCTAATCAAGTTATAAAAATGTTTGAAAATTTAATTTATTTAAGAACGTTGTATCGCTTGTATCTTTTTAAGTCAGCCATAATTGTGGATAATTGTAATAGCAAATAAACAAATATTATATATGTGTGTTTACTAATTATACGAGGCTTGCTTTATAATTAATCGGATATGCAGTATGTATGTAGGTACGAGTATGTATGTCGCACTACATTGACAACAATCGAATGTAATTGAATGAGACTAATAACTAAAGAGTAAATACAATATAGCACTGATTACAAACATTCAAATACATACATACAAATACTTGTTTGTACTCGTATTTACATACATATGTACATATTTACTCGTATATGTTATCATTAGAACACGGTCTAGCGATATTTATGAGAATTATTATCTGCGCTATAATTGTATTTTATAAATTGTATAGAAGCAAATGAAAAGTATATGTATGTACGTATGTATTTCTAAAGATTTTATTTTAATATGTTACAATAATATATACGTAGTAAAAAGCCAATTATTGGAACATGCAATGAAAATTACATATGCAAACATTCATACATACTTATACATAATATTTCTCATGTACAATATTTTTAAATTATGTTACAACAAAATTATTTGGTTTCTAGTACATGCATCTATACATAACATTGATCTCCTCTTAACGCCAAATGACCGTAACCGACATTAAAAAAAAAAAAAATTTCATGATTAAAATGAATATTTTATGGACCTACGTATAGTGTAAAATTTAAAAAATGTCACAATTGTTATTAACTTTAAATATACAAAATGTGGGGTGAAATTAATCACTCTGGGCAAAAGTAATCACCCGATTTTATTTTGCTGTAATTTTCTTTTAAGAAAAACTTGGACGCGGCTTGTATGGTCATAAACTCTGCCGGAGGCCACTTGGCCGATATCAAAGGCGGAACCAAAGTTTTTCATTAAAAAAAAGTATAGCAAAATAACATCGGGTGATTACTTTTTCCCAAGGAGATTAATTTTACCCCACCTTGTATAAGCTGAACGAATTGATCGTAAGTCTTATTTGGTAATAGGAAAAAAAATCATCTTCTATTTTACTTGACGTTTTTTATAATTTATCTTATTATTTAATTATTAAACTCGAGGTCGTTATTATATTATATTTATTACACTATTATTATTATATTATTATTATTGTATTAAAAAAATAATAATATGAAAAAACGTTCTCCTGTAAAATATGTGTTTTGGCGCTAAGGGAACGATATGTAGTACTCGTACTCAGTTATATTGTGTATGTTTGTATACATACATATATATAATGGTACATATATTTATATGCAATACATATACGCTGTGATCAAAGAATAAAATGTGTTATTATGCAGGTCATTTAGATTTCCAAATTTCCTTTTTCTAGTTCAATTTGTTATTTATTGTGTGTTTGAGCTGGTTCATAATCTATTATCCTATTTCCTATTACTATTATAAATATGAATGTTTGTATGTTTAGATGTAAGGATGTGTAAATGTTTCTTCCACTATACTGCCTAAACCGCTGGACAATATTTTTGTTAAATTTGGTAGACGGATAGTTTATGATCCAACATAAAAAAGGGTACTTTTCATGAGGTAAAAATGGATCCAAGATCTTGATAATGGTTGAAAAATTATACTATGAATGTCTACCATCTCGCTTCAATTTTACTAAAGGTTGAGGAACTTGCTATTTGGTTTGTCATTTAGTAAGACACAACACCTAGCACGAACAACTATGTACATAATTGGGTGTGGTGGTAGCGAAGCGCACCTGGTTAATCTAGTATGTAGATAAATTTCTCTAGCGTTCCACCAGCTGTTCAGCGGACTTCGCACAATGATTTTTCAAAAGTTAAAAGTTGTATGTTAATAGAATAATGTTGAAGAAATGATTGCAAATTGTTATTGAAACAAAATATTTTCAAATCAATACAATAATTTATTCATTGTTTGTAGCACTAGACCTAAAAAAGAAATCCCGCTGCACCCGGGTATTTGATGAAATACTTCCTTAGGAGAACTGTACTGATTTTTTATGAGCTTTAATTTTGTGACATTAGGGGCGTACAGTAGGGTTGTAGAAACAGAGATATGGTTGATAAATATTAAAAGGGGATAATTGAAGTCAATGACCAGTGGTGCAAAACATAGGTCTTCTCGAGACAAACACATTGATATATCATTATTTAAGATCCGACTGCAAATGCCCCAGATATAAAGAAAAGTTTAAAACGGCGACCCCTACAGTCGGCAAAAAAATACTTTTTTTGGAAATGAGCGTCCAGCGCATTTAGATTTCCTGGAAGGTCGTACGCTATAATACACTATTGCCACAAATAGTACAATTTGTGAGCGGACCCTCTATCATGGCCCATTGTGCCAACATTTTTTGATGATACACATAGCATTCAGGCACTTTGTTTGTTTGTGGGTGGCGATGGCTAAAGTAGTCTGCACGTTGACTACAAAACCAAAAATTTCCGGCGTAGTAAAATAATTACTAAAAATGGCTACGAAAAACGAAGATTCAAAAAGTTAATACATCTCCTTGACATCAGAGACGTTACAGCACTGCTATAAAACAAATAACGTTCAGAAGCAGTGTTATAAGATAGTGAAACTTCACCTCCTATCATTTCTCCCACTATCCATTTCCTCTAGTTCCAGCGCAATGCACCGCATGTGTCCTCCATCTCCTGATCGCTGGTCCAAGATAAAAAAAAATGTTTACATATTTGAACTAAAGGGTCTTCCAACAGTCCAATGGTTCAGTAAACGATCGACCAACACTCGTACGTCGACGAAACGCAAGATCTGCCGAACACATCGTCGCTGTCCGCGAGACTGTGCAGGAGAATCCGACGCAGTCGTTTCGAGTCGCTCACAAGAAGTCGCCCTTTCGCAGACCACAACTTGCCGAATTTTGCGTCGTGACTTGGGCCTGCAGCCGTACAAAATCCGGTCATGGCGTTATCCCAAGAGCACTGTATGTGTATATGCATATATATGTATGTATAAGTATGTAAACTGAATTCAATAAACACTATGTACGGCCGGGTTTTGCAGCATTTGTCCAGGTCCACTCTTAAATTGCACTTGTTTTTTTATACAAGTCACTGCAGGCAAAAATATAATTTTTGCTGTTAGATTTGTTATGTTTGTTAAGTTTCCTGTTATAATGCTGTTTACATGAAACAACTGTTCAACGACAGTTTATTGCTTTTTATGTATGAATTAAATGTGAAGTTTTGTATCTATTGTTTAATTGTTGGACTTAAATCTGAAATATATATTATACTTCTGTTGCCATAGTTGGCATATTTTTATTAATTTAGCAGATTTATCAGAAATTAATATTTTTAGAGTTGTAAAATGCACTAAAAGCATTAAAAGTCCGAAGAACACTAAATTACCATCGCGGGCTGCGAGTGCCAAAACTGTGAGTGTTTAGTAGAAAAAAATCTGCGTGTATAGAGTTTTTCGAACTGTTACTCGCATGTGTAAAAGAAATTTGCAAAGGCTTTTCAAGAAAAATATCAAAAATATATGAAAATATTGCCGTTTTTGCCAAAATTGCAATAAGGCGATTATTGGATTCAGCCTTGTTATCTAATTTATTATTGATTTATTCAAATAAAAGTTCATTTTGGGATGTTACGCACTGGGTAAATTGTGTTTCATTCTCGTTCAATAATAATTAGCATTATTACAGCGCTGGTAAGACACTTTATAAATGTATGTATGGATGTATGTAGTACATTTTAACGTGTAATTTTTGTGGTATAAATGAAACAACCATACAATCAAAATAGTTGTCGGTGGTTTTCGGCCAACTTCGGCTTGCTCCACTCTATAGAATTAATAAACATTAATTAAAAATACCAGGATTAAAAATAATATTATATCTTCATATCCACAACCACCAAATAAATTTTTTTGTGACCCCACATACCATTGTACACATACATAAACAAACAAACATAGAGTGAGACAGAGATAGAGAGGAAAATACAAAACAATGGAAAACAACAAATTCCGTTGGGTGAATATTTTAATTTGGGGAATGAAAGAGATGGAGAGAAATAGAAAGAACTTAAATCATATTTACAAGGACGATGGAAATGAAATAAAAGGAAATAGACTTTTTTCATAAAAATCCAGAGACAGAAATCACTTGCTCAAGAATGAGAAGTAAATTAATATTTTTTCTTCTTGAATTGGTTCTGCTTTTTCTTTTTTGTTTAATAATTTAAGTGAATTAGTAATTAAAAATTATTTTAGAGAAGAAATTCTAATTTTTATTTTATTAATTACACAGACCTGGTATTGTAGCCGAATTGTTATTGTTTGTGAAATGAATGCATTTTTGTTTGTTATTTTCAATTTGAAAGGACGAATTGGTCAATTGGTCGCTTTTATCGGATGATCCGCGCTCAATGTTTCCTGCAAAAGAAATTTCGAATTCAAGCCATGCAATTACTATTATTAATATTGAAACAAATTTAGCAAATTAAAAAAGTTAAGTAAAAGAAAAATCCTTTGTTTAACTACAGGCAATTAAGGAAACGAAACAAGTTGGTATTTTGCAAAATCTTTATTTTTTTTTTTGCTATTAGAAGAAATAGGCATCTACAAAAGAAATACAAATGGCAGAAATAATATAAAAATAAATTAATAAATAAATACATGAGTATGTAATTTGCTATCTAAGTTAATTTTTTTAGAAATGGAAATTTATAACTAAATATGTACGTCGTCTTCTGGTTCAATTGAAGATACAGTGAACTCGCATAAACATGAACTATTTTTTAACGAGGGTGTTCACGTTTTCGATTTTGTTCACGTTTTAGATTGCATTTTTTCTATAACATATTTTAGTATCTTTTATTTAATTTAAAATAAAGTATGTACGTAATTTTCCACCTATGAAACATATTTTGATGCTACTTTTTGTAAGTTCTTGCCATATTTTAATATACTGCATAGGTACTATGGTTTGAAAAGGGTTTCTAAGATACTAAATTATTGAATTCATATAAAATAGAGGTTAGCTGAATTTAAACTACTATAATTATAAATTTGTTTAATTAGTTTTTATTGAAAAAGAGCAACAATAAAAAAACATTCTTTGATACAAAGGCAAATAAATAATTTTCTAAGACAACAAAAGGATGTGTTAAAATTATTTCATTCGAAGGAAATATATAACATATTAAAAATGATTTTAATGGATGGATATTCATTGAACGAGCTAAACAAAAAAATCGGTGATCTCTTGTTGACGTTGTTTTTGCTTGAGCATTTGTAATGCAGCGTTTTCTTTAGGGTTTCTTAATAGTCTGTTTCTTATTGAACAAATCGTCGATTTGGCGGCAAACCAGTTACAGATGAACCTTTCCGTAAAAGCTCTAAAATATCTGACTTTTCGTGAAGATTTAACACTTTTGATTTTTTATTAGATATATTTTCAATAAAAATATTTTTAGAAATCACTTGTTTATATTATTTGTATAACTACATATATGTACAGGGTGGGCCAAAAGTAATCACCCGGGGCATAAGTAATCACCCGATGTTCTTCTGCTGTAATTTTTTTTTAAGACAAATTTTGGCACTGCCCATGATATAGGCTAAGTGACCGCCGCCAGAGTTGATGACCATACATGCCGATTGAAAGGTTTTTATTAAATAAAATTACAGCAAAAAGACAAAAGATTACTTATGCCGCGGGCGATTACTTTTGGCCCACCCTGTATATATAGTCAGCACAGAGAGGTGCTTTCAGTAGAACTGCCGCATTAATACTAAAGCTACTTATCATGCAACAAAAGTTGTTTACAACAAACCAACTACGAAATTCTTCTGCAGAGAATCCCAAAATTTTAAAATAAGCTTACAAAATTGAATTTTAACGTTCGATAAAAAGTTCACGTTTTAGAGTCTTCAGCCCCTGTTTACGTTTTAGAGTAGTTAATGTAAAAAAAAAATGTTTATTTTTTTTTTTTTTTATATCTTGGACCAGTGCTCAGGGGCTATCCCCTACATATGCAATGCATTGCACTGGAACTATAGAGAAGGATAGGGAAGAAATAGACGGGTGGTAAAAGTGGTAGGAAGATAGAGCTTAATTCTTGCACAACTCTGCAGTTGCGTGTAAATTATAAAGCAAAGTTGCGGCGTCTCTGATGTTTTTTGACGCATTATTTTTAAGCTAATGGAACCATTTTATTTATTATTTTACTTCGCCGACGTTTTATTGCTCAAATACCGACGAAGGAGGGTGCTGTAGCACAGAAAACTCAGAAAAAACTTTTTTCTGATTTGACCCGGCTGGGAATCGAACCTGGGTCTTTCTGGTTGCAGAGCCAACACGCTGAATACTCGCCATCAGCACCCCCAATGTAAAAAAAAATGTTCATGTTTTTGCGTAGTTCATGTTTCTGGATGTTCACGTTACGGCGAGTTCACTGTACATCTATTAATCAGTACTTATTATTTGTTTTTTTGCTCCATTCTATAAATGGAAAGCAGTTGCGCTTTGCTCCCTAAGTCTTTTCTTTTCTTAAATGCCACAATGTATAATTATAGTGCATTAAAAACCATGCATTATTACTTTCACTGCCGCCAAAGAGAGCAACTAAAATGCGACATACATTTATTTTTATGCGGCTATATTTCTCAAAAATTAACTACTAATGCAACTACGTATGTAGTACATAGTTACTAAAAACAAAAAAAACTTTATTGATATTGTAAAGTATACGTTTTTTTGTCCACCTTAATTATGGCCTTGGTTCAATTTTATGAACAAACTGTTTAACAAGGTTATTAAATTATTACAGCTTTATGGCAACAACTTGCAGCGAATCACGTACATATATCTGATGGGTGACTAAAAACAACATTAAATTTTATATGTGTATATTGTTAATATGCACATCAATTTGCTATAAATTTTGTAGATTATTGTTGTATGCTGTTATTCAACTATCAGGATGAAAGCTAATAAATTGTGCAACACATTTCTTGATATAAAAGAGAATAAATATGGTAACGTTTATGCCAGACATTTTTCTTTTGTTGTTTTATGCATGATTCATCTAAATATTTTTCTTAGATTATTATTTGCTTAATTCCAGCACTTTTTCAAAGGACATTTATAGAATTTCTTGAGTATTGCATTTTTTTACCATTTTTCGAGTTACTTTGAAAGGAAAATAATAACAATAATATAAAGCATTGAAATTCTCTTCTTTGAACGGACTGTGGGATGAACGGGCGCGATCACAGGCATTGCACAAAAAACCTATGTTGTACGAACATTTCTTCGTTTGTTTTTGTCAAACATTTTCATTACGTAACCTAAGATATGTGCTCACGATTGTCAACAATAATATTGTCAGGCATCTAACAATCGTGATAACATCCACTATTTCTATTAACAGGTAATAGCCAGATATTGTATGATCATTTGTTATTGTCAGATGTGCTTAATTTAGTGCAACGTACAATAACAGAATTGTCAGATAAATATTTCTATTGGCAACGCTACCCATAAATATTTATAGACAATGTTTAACATCGAATCTGGCAATTTTTGCCATACAATAATCTGTCATGGGAGATGTTGTGGGAGCTGACAATGTTTGTTGGCAGATAAATTTATTGTCGGACAACTGTGTGAAAATGAAATTACCAGATTTTCTTACAATAGTCTGAGCTAACAATTTACCTTTTTGGTGAAAATTTTCCATTGTCAATAAATTTCCATAACATTGCTATATCTTACAATATTGTAATATCTCACAATCGTGCGTACATAGCTTTACGAATAATTTCTGTAAATTTATGTTATTTTCTTAGCTTTAATTTTCTGAACAATTTACCGCAGCTGTTTTTGCTTCAGAAAGGTGCCAACACTTATATATGCAATAATCGTTCGTATGTATGGTGTTCAAACTTATTTGCCTTTCAGTTGTTTTTTTTTAATTGATTTATTTTTTTAATAAATGATTTATTAGAATGAAATAGGTTACTCACATTAACGTAACGTAGATAGTTAAGTCCACTTAATGGCATTTTTCTTTCTGACAAGTGTTACATACATATATGCTACATTTAGTAACTCTTCGTGTTCCATTCCAAAAAGAGATCTTTTTCTTTTCTAAATAAGTGTGTTTGTTTACTTTTTGGGTAAAATGAGAGTAAAATATAATTTATCTAAATTACACTAATTATTTAAGCTGCAGGTCCTCTTTATATATACACTCAGGTCTTTTTTTATGCGTTTTTTTAATATTAAAATTTTTTTTGCGTTTTGCGAATTTTTTAAATATCAAAATTTTTTTTTATGTTTTTTTATATAAAAGTATGTATGTAGTATGTACTATGTAATATTTAGATAATTGATAACACTGGTATGTATGTACGTACAAGTTTTTGACATAAAATGTGTGCGTTCTGTAAAGCTTTGAGATTTCTGTTAAGGTTTGTGCTTTCTGTTAATTACATAATTCGATTAACGTGATGGCCAGAATAAATTATTTGAAATTGGGGATTTCCCTTCTAGATTTTGTTAACATGCGACGAAGAAATATTCTTACGTACGTTTTCAGTTTAGCCATTGCCCTGCAAAGGCAACAGTTGCATTTTGTATTAAATTTAAAATATTTATTGTGGTGGAATTTTACACACATTCTTGAATTTTAATTATCGAAGGTGTTGAAATTTCGTTCCATAAAATTTTCGAATTTGATTTTTAAGATCGTGATATAGAGAAAAATAAGAAAAAACGACATACGATTTCGTTAGAGGCCAAAATCGAAATTTTAGACCGCTTAGCAAATGGAGCTAAAAATAAGGCGCTGGCTGATCACTTTAAACTAGGCGATTCTTCAATCAGAGCCATAAAAAAAATGAAATTTGCATAAGAAATTCTGTAATTTCAGGCACACAACTGAGCAACAAATATTCATCTTATTCAAGAGACCCAATTATTTTTACACATATATGTAATTGCATTTATGAATATAATGTTTTTTCAATTAACTTGAAAAAAAAATTTTTTTTTATACGAATTTGGTTCATTTTAATACTTTGATTTCAATTTATGCGATTTTTTTAAATTCCGGAACGTAACTCTAGCTTTTGTATGGAGCTAGAGTCTTTTTTTTTGCGTTTTTTTTTATGCGATTTTTTACGGAACGCATCTACCGCATAAAAAAAAGACCTGAGTGTATAATATTTATTTTTATTTCGATATTTTGCTACTCCTTCATGTAGATTCTTCAGGAAAATTGGTTTTTGTTTAGAATGAAACAAATATTTTTTAAAATTCACAATAAAGAAAAAGTTTTTGTCAGTGAAAATTCATATACATATTCTACAATTTCAAAATAAAAATAGTATAATATATAAATATATTGAATTTTCATTGACAAAAACTTTTTTTTTATTGTGAATTTAAAAAAAAAAAATTTTTTTTTTTCATAAACAAAATCCAATTTTATTATTATTGATGCAATTATACTAAAAACCGTAGAAGCAGTGAAAAGCTAAGTATACATTACGGTTAAAAGTCTGTAATATTTTGTAGCATTGTTGTAATAATAAATATATTTCTTTTTAAAGGTACTGGCAAACTGTACAATGTGCTATCTTTCGAAAAGGGCACCATTTTTGTTCTGAAAGGAAATCACCATAAGGATATTCTTTGTGGTGGTCTCCCTACTCTAACTTCAACTGGTCGAACACATTTCTTTTGTTGTTGCCAATTTAGCATAAACGTACTAGTATAAGACTAAGAAACAATATTGTTACAGATATTTAGTGTATGTATGTATGTATGTACTCGTACATAAGTCTACAGAAATTCTTTAATTCTTTCAAGTAACCTTTACCTTGTCACATTCATGGTTATTTGGTTTACAGTAACTTAGTGACATTGCTTAAAATTCACAAAAAGCTTGAAAATATTTTCTTTTCCACGCCATAAAAAATTATATTGCTATTTTTTAATATTTACAAGGCGACATTACAAATTATTACAAAAAACAACGCAGGATTATAATTGTTTTTGAGTGTAAATGAATTTTTCTATTATATTTTTATTGCCTTGACCATACCAAGGACAACAAAAAGGATTGTAAGTAAACACAATTGTGTATGTGGATACATTAGGCTGTGCAACCACTAGTGTATGACAAAAAAATTCAGTTACTTAATTATAAACCAATAGGAATATTATACCGATTTACGCTTTAATAAAAAAAATATGTACTTGGTAAAAAAAAAAGGTTAAAACTCTAATATACTCGTATGTGTACGAATTATATGAGGAAACACCTTTTTCAGAACTTCATGCTATAAACCTATTATAACTTTGTATAATGAAATGTTCTTTTAAAAAAGCTGACTAGTTGAGACAATAAGATATGAATGAGGACACGACTTAAATTTTTTTCATTTTGTTTAAAAAAATTATATTTTTATTTTTTTACAGAGAATAATAGAAAATATAGACCTTTTGAACACTCTCCAAACAACATTTGCCTCGTTATTTTAAACTTGCATAAATACAGTCGAATCCCGGTATGAACAATCCGATATTACGAATGTGCATATTTTTCCTTAAGCTAATTTTTCCATAACCTACATTTTGAATAACGAAAATTTTGAAGTGCTTCTTATATATCGTAAGTAAATATAAATGTTTACTTAATTTAACGTTCTTCGTTTAAATAGTTTTTATTTTTGCAGAATTATGGAAGAAAAACAGACCTGGGTTCAACCTCAGTTTTAGACTAAAATTATATACAAAAAAAAAAAACTCGCATTTTTCTGATGTGCATTAGTGTGTCAGTTGTTGTCAGAATGTTTCAGTGGCGAAGGCATAGTCAGTGGTCACTGAAAAAAATGGCTACTAAACCGAAGCTTTAGCACTGCTATAAATAAAGAACGTGCAAAAGCAGAGCTGTAAAATAATTAATTGAGCTTCACCTCATGTCGTTTCTCTAATCATCCTTTTCCTATAGTTCCAGCACAATGCATCGCATGTGTAGGGGTCATCTCCTGAGTGCTGGTCCCACGTAAAAAAAAAAAAAAAAAAACCAAATAAATGCGGGGTATATGGACAAAAATAGTTACTATGTTACATATTGGGAACATTTTGTCAGTAAAAATTATTTATGTGTATAAAACCTAAACAAGCATAACATAATTGCGGTATTCACATACTAGTCAAAGTGTCAAATGCTAATAACAAGTGAAGAAACTAAAATCATTCTACTTTTGAATATAGAACATAAGTCTCGTAATAATTCCATTTTTAACTAAAATTATATAATTACTTTTTTGGCACATAAAATCGTTGAAACAAATATAATAGGAAACAGCTGTTGCCAGTGATAAGAGCTAAATAGTTTTTTGGACGGCGGCTAGTGGATAAACGTTAAGTGGTTGCCAGCCAAATGAGTTACACAAACAATTTTTTATTCTTATATCATTTATATCGGCTCGACTAAGAGTTTCAGTGTACGACTCAGATGACCACTCTGATTTTATGCCAAAGCAATATTTTATGACTTTTTTGTTTGAAGCACAACAACAGTTTGTTTAAACCATCTTAAAATATTAAGACAATATATGAAGTCAGACATTGTGAATCCTCCAAATATGTTTATCTTTTGTTAACAACTGTTAATGAAAGCAGAAAGAAGAGAGTAATCTACTGATAGTAAATTAACTACGGCCAATGTAATAAATATTAGCTGAGCGATTGGAATTACAGAATACAGATTTAGCGACAGTGCTAAATTATTTGCCATAATATTTTTTTAGCATTTCAACGATAGAGATTTAGCTTTAGCTTTCGCCAAAACAACCACGTGATTTGAAAACGTTAGATATTATATATACATATGTATATCACATATATAACGAATAAAAAGCGAACATTTGGTACCCATAATCTGGATTGTTTGTTCGCTAAAAATTCGTTCGATCCTCCCAACAATTATGTGAAATCTGCTAATTGAATTGAAAATAACGATAAATCATTAAGCACATAGAGAACAGCACGCTATAAGCTACAATTTGCCCAAATTTAAATACTACACACGTTTACATATGTACGCGTATATGAAAATGATTATTTTGACGACTACATTCCTACATTGTTACACGACCACCGTTGCCGCTGTCGCCAACTTCGGTTAATTTCTATTTTATTAAGCAGTAATGATGCCAATATTATAAGAAAGAAGAAAGAAATATTATATTATTTTTATTTTATTTAACTAAAGATAAAAAGAAAGTAAACGTAAAAAAATTTCAATAAATTAATAATCAATGCCTTTTTTAACCAATGAATTGGGTTTCTTTTCGAGTTTTTACTTGAAAAATATATTCTGAATAAAATTTACCGAAATATGAAATTATTCAGCAAAGCAGTAACAGATATTATACATCTGGCTACATCGCAGCTGCCGCTGTGATTATAATAAACAGTCATTTACCGTTAAATACATTTAAATTATCTGTAGCTTGTAGTTAAGTGTCGGCTATGTGTTTAAGACTCGTCCCAAATTACGGCATTTGATTCGAATCGAAATTCAAAGAAAATTCTATCAAAATATACAGGGATGTCATTCGATAGCAGAAACTATAATTTGGGGGCTGGCTTTCTTAAACATCAAAAAAATTTCTTATGCGAGGGTGAGTCAATAGAATTGGAACAAACTACGTCCTTTAGTGTTTGGCCTTATGCAACCAGATTTTTCCATTTTCTCCTCCAGTCATGTGGTAGTCTACTACTAATGGCTGCCGTAGTCTAGTGCATGAGCATTAGTCTTGTAAATATGGAGGTGCGGGTTCGATTCCCGCTTAGATCTTGGGTGTTTCTGCAGACAAGCTTAAGAGCTTCGTAGAGTTTGTATTGTCTTAAAAACAAAAAATATACACACACTAAATGACGCATGCTGTCAAAATTTCGACAGGAGTCAACTGACAGATGCCTGTTGACAGGAGCAGTGTTGCCCATTTAGTTAAGAGGCGGGAAATTTAAAAAGTCACGGATATAATTACACAAAATGCTAAATGCAAGAAAATAATCTTAAAGACAAATTTATTTGAAATAAATATATTTTTTCTGGCTTTCCATAAATTTAAAAAAAATTTGTTCATCAGTGATTCTCTTTTATATTGAAAATTCAATGATTAAATTAAAATTAATCTTATTCACATTAACATTGTTTAAAATTTGTGTTATCATTAGAAACCGGAAGTTTTTAACATGTTGGCAACAATCTTTGAATATGTTTGTATGTATGAAGATATAATTTAGGAGAAGTACTGTTGTATTTGTATTCTCCAATACAGTTGTAATGTGAAATTGATTAGCAACAACAACAAGTTTAGTTTAAAACATTTATTTTTGTGAAGGTTTGACCCATATTTCATATTGAATGGCAATAAAAATATAATTAAAGAAAAATAATAAAAACTACGAGTACATTCATTATTTATGAACTTTATTTTAGTCTCTTCTAAAAATATATTTTTTTTAAACAAATTAAAAAAAACAATGTTTCTATGCTACGCATAACTATAATTGTGTATTGGTTGTATAAAAATAATAATAATAATAATAATATATCTATAACTGTGGTGTATCTATGTATGACTGGAACAAATTAAAAACGTGAATTAAAGAGAACGTTTGCTCCTAATCCGTTTTTTTTAATAAACAAAAAATAACAGATTTAATGCAGTTTTAAATTCCAAACAAAATACAGATTAAATAGTAAATTTGAAATAAATAAATAAATAAAATTGTTAATATGAATGTAAAAAAGACTATACATATGTATATCTAACTTACCACCACCGGCAGCAATCTCATGCAACATTATGCGAGAATTTGTAAAAAACGGCCGTAAGGAGGGCTTAGGCGTTGAACCAATTGACAAACTGTCTATGTCAGGGCCAGAATCATCACCCTCGCAACATGACAACGATTCTAGCTCTTGAAATAATGCATCTAAATCGCGTTCGCCCCTCAAGGCAGCGGTGCCGCGACTAACTTCACCTTCCAATTCTTCGGATGCTTTAAAACGTTTTAACAGGGCGAAAATCTTTTGCTTAAAATTACGTTGCTGCAGGGAAATAGTCTGAAATTAAAAGTTAATAAATTTTTATAGTGACACTTTTTGAACTGCAAATGAATTTTGATCTAGTTAATTTACAATTTTATTAAATTAAACTTGTGTTTTATGAAGAAATTAGGAAACAGGTAATATTTTTCTATGAATCAGGGTTGCAAAACTTTATATGAAAAATACGTTAGCACCCCCGGAAAAGGTGCCGTCGACGATTTATTTTTCGTCTCAGATTGCCTGATTTTCTATTTGACAATTGATTGACTGCCTTATGTCAATAAAAACATAAAAACATTTTGTGTTTCATATTTATTATAAGAAAATGTAGAAATTAGCAAAATATTTATAGTAACTTTTCATTTTGCGCTCGCATCTTTTTATTTTAATTTTTTTTTAAACGTTGATGTTTGTCTTTATTTATTTTCTTATTTTAATGTTATTTGTCTTTTTACTTTTGAAACAAGTTCATTGACTTTTACAAAGATTTTTTTCTTGTGCTTTTTTTGGACGAAGAGACAATTTAACTGCTAATTTGGCCCAAAACTTGTCATGTCATTTTAAACTCAAAATTAGAATGAAAACAATTAATTAGTTTGCGGTGTGCTATACGTACGTATATTGTCAATGGAATGTGTATTGCTCGGATTTTGTATTCTTATTTATTTTTTAGTTGTTAAGTGTTTTTATTATTAATGAAGTTTTGCATTATCAAAATGCCGTTTGAAAAATTTTAAACAAAACAAAAGCATTGTAATTTAAAGAAAATGTTTTACATTTTATGCATGACAAAATTGCTATTTTTGTATAATTTATAAATAAAGGACACGTAAGTTTTGTCTTCCCGACTGCTTATACATACATATGTATGTATATATGTATGTATGTATATGTATACAACCTTCTACCGAACAAATAACAAGTGTTTTAAAGTCAGTCAAGGTACAGTAGCGGGCGAGGAAAATGCCACACTTGATATCTATTATCAATAATAATAATAACCACAGTAGTTAAAAAGATCAGAAGATTAATATACATACATATCGATGGTCTCAAGTAGAAAAGCCCTAACTCGTATTTTTTACGAAATGTGAGTTTTTCAGTGATTGCAATACATTTCACATAAATACATTCGTTAGAAAAATTTATTGTAATAGTTTCAAAAAGAACGGTTTCACAAGTATTTGGATAATTGCATTGTAATAATAACAGTTTCTATTGTGTTTTTACCTTTTCCTGTAAAGTTACAATTATTTAAGTTAAAGCTTTTTTACTTGAGAACGATATGTATACATATATCGTTACCTTAATATTTTTCATCAAATTAGAGTTGTTTGCATATTTCGACATATAATGCTCGAATGAAAATGAGAGGAGAAAAACTGGTGTGTTCCGAATGACCATTGCTTCGACAATTTAATGAAAAAAAACCGGACTTAAAAAACTATAGGGACTACAAAAGTTAAATTGTTATACATTTTTATCCTTCTCCTTTATACAGGGTGGCCCAAAAGTAGCGAATGTGTTTGAACTCCTTAAAACTTTTTTATTATAATTTTTCTTTTCAGTATTTTGTTAAGAAGACTTGGGGAATTTAAAATTGAACTTTATTTCAGAAGAAAATATTGATTTCATTCATAATTTCATTATGAGCGAAGAAACCCATTTTCAATTGAATGGGTTTGAAAAAGTGTTTATCGGCCATATGCAAAAACGCTTTTTAAAATGAATGTCGGCTAG
Organism: Dexiosoma caninum; assembly: GCA_963924685.1. Lineage (NCBI taxonomy): Eukaryota > Metazoa > Arthropoda > Insecta > Diptera > Tachinidae > Dexiosoma > Dexiosoma caninum. Next base: position 94,643,890 of record OZ004725.1, read on the forward strand.
AAGTAGGCTTTTTGTATGGGAAAGCCGGTTTTAACATAGACTTTAACTTTGCTTACATTTAGCTTACAACTCAATGAAGAAATAAAATAATATTTGTCTGTCCATTTTCATGATTTTTCTGCGCAAAACAAAAATATTACTAACGGCCACTTTCACAATGTACATATGATTAAAATTATCATGAAATTTAATCAAAGCTTAAAAAAATATTTTGATTTCACAAATTCGTATATTAACATTTAATTGAGACTATTTAACAAAAAAGTGTCTGTTAACATTCGCACTCCTAAAACTCACCCGGGTGGCATTTTTGATTTTCAATCTGTGATCACTTTTTGAATGTTAATTTAAACTGGAAATGATTGCGACCAAGACGAATTCATACCCGGAATTGTCGTCCCTACAACAACAATATATTTTGTTTACAAATACATAAATTTTTTTCAAGTTGTCAAAATAGGAATGGGCTGATGAGAATTTTAGGTAATGCTAAAGGCCGTTTCATATCCAATAGTCGTATTCATTTAGTTACTTATATGTACTTCTTAAAACAAAACTGTGTAGAAAATTGCATAAGAAGAAAAATTATAGTTGAAATCACTTACCCTGCTTATTTTAGCACGTGATGAACTTTTATCCTTCATTTCGAATTCACTATCACTGTCTACCGGATGGTTAGCACCTAATGCAACAACATCTTCAACTTCAGAACGTTGTAATTTACGATATTTCCGCATATCATGCTTGGAAGGATTATAATCACGTTTCGGATCGTAACCGGGTATGCCAAGATCATTAGCTTCGTCATTAAATTCGCCCGAACTGAATTCACCTTCCTCGTCCTCGTCCGAGTATTCAGCAACGCGATCTAAACAAATCGAATGATAAGTCTTTATTCATTGCATTTTTTCTTTCGTTTTCAAATAAAAATAAATTATTTATCACTTTCATAATTAGAAATAAATACATATATGTATATATATGTATCTATTAATTATTGCCTTGGATGAATGAAAAAAGCATAAAAAAGCTAAATCAATTTCAAACAAATGCATAAAAGAAAATAATGCAGCTGAATCTAACCGCAGCTTCACAATTAAAAATGTTTTAATTTAAATTCTCGTATTAATCACAATAATTAAAACTCAAAGATTGTGTTTTAAAATACAAAGAAACCTCTTTACTTTTTCAAAAATTAAAAGAAGACGTTTAATGTTTTATTTTAATTTAAAAATATAAAAATTTTGGGTTAATATAATATCACTGTTAATTTATTTATATGTATGCACATTAATTACTTTTAATAAATTTCTTGAAATTTTTGTTAATAATTTTTATTTTTTTCTTAGGATGAATCACATTCATTTTTTCACTAGATTTTCTTTTGTTATGTTTTGTTTTGTCAATAGAGCTACGTCTTTTTTAAATATGCATATTTTAATTTCAAGCTAAATTAAATTATTTAATTATTATACACGTTATTATTTGTTTTATTAACTCAGCACGTATAATCACTCTTAGTGTCTGTTTTATCTAGTGGCGCATTTCAAACTGATTTGACTTTCGTTACATTTTCTCAGTTTTGAAGAAAAACAAATACAACGAATTTCATTATCTTTTTGTTAAAACGACAACGACATCAAGAGCAACAATATGGAGAGCTCGCCAATAACCAGTGCTGTAAAGAACTGCAATCAATTAGGTTTTTTTTTCTTTTTTTTTTAACTTCGACCAGCACTCTGCAGATGACCACCCCTACACATGTGGTGCATTGTGCTGGAACTAAATGAAAGATACTGTAGGAGAAATGATAAGAGATGAAGCTGCACTCACTATCTCACAACACTGCTTTTTACACATTAGTTGGTTTCATAGCAGTGTTGTAGCGCCTCTGATGTCAAGCAGACGTATTAAATTTTTAAGCTTCGTGTTTAGTAGCCATTTTTAGAAATTATTTTACTTCGCCGAATCACACAATTCCGACGAAGGTGGGCGTTCTGATGTGCCTGAGATTTAGATACAGCTGATGCCGTTACTGTTCAGTGATCAGTGACTATGGTTTCGTCACTGAAACCTTGCGACAACAACTGACACAAAGATACACAAATGAACATCAGAAAAAATGCCAGATGTTTTTAAAAATTTTGTCGTCAACGTGCAGACTACTTCGACCATCGCCACCCTTTGGGTTTGATTTCACCCAAACTGATTTCATTCCTTGATTTCAAAATGATTCCAGATTTCAAAATGAAAACTTGTCAAAATCGCAATCTGTTGCGATATTTTTACTTGGACCGGCACTCAGGGGAGTATTCCTACACATGCGGTACATTGTGCCGGAACTAGAAAATAAGGTTTTGGGAGAGGGGGTAGAGGGAGATTGCAATCATTTTGAAATCAATTTGTTCCGAAATCATTGAATGGTATTAATTTAATTGCAATCAAATATTTGTTGAAATTATGCAATTTCTATCAATTCCCCTGAAATCACAACTTTAGTGAAAGTCCAATGAACTAATATACTATACTCGGATATCGGAGGTGGCCGCAACGAGGTTAGCAACCCGCATGCTGCTCCTGAAATCTATTGAAGTGGCTCGTATGAGCAAATTTTAATAAATGTATTAATAAACAATAATATTCAACAAAGATTGTTCAAAAGAAAAGGTAAATTTTGTTTTCTTCGATTACAATGGTGTGGTGCATCATGAGTTCTTGCCAACTGATCGTACGGTTAATAAGGATTAATACAAGGAAGTTATGCAATGTTTGCGTCAAGCAGTACGGCTCAACCATTGGAATTGTGAAAAAAAATCATGGATTCTGTATCACGATAATGCTCGTGATTTGTTGACCAAAAACAACATCCTAATCATGCTTCAACCACCTCATTCACCAGATTTGGCTCCCTGCGACTTTTTCCTATTCCCAAAACTGAAGAGACTAATGAAAGGAAAGCGTTTTGCCACAAGTGATGACATAAACTCAAAATCGAAGAAGGAGCTGATCGCCATACCGAAAAGCGCATTTCAGAAGTGCTTGAAGGATTGGAAGAAACGCTGGCATAAATGCATTATATCTGAGCGGGATTAATTTGAAGGCTACAAAATAGATATTGATGAATAAATAAATAATTTGCAAAAAAATTCGAAATTCAACTTTTCTTTTGAACAGACCTCGTATATACGGATTTATATTTGCGAGCATCACTGCTTTAAACTGATTATATTAACAAATAAATGTAAAAAAAATCGAGGAAAAAAAACTTTTTCACTATTAATTTTAAATTTAATCTGATTCATTTTAAAATTAGATTAATCCTGTATATGTATGTTTTCAAAAATAAATAAATGGCCCTCAAAAATGTTAATTCGGAATTGTTTATTTATTTCTAGAAGGCAAACGAAGATTTTGATTTTAGCAATCGTTAACGTGGAATCATGTGATTGCAATCTTTTACAACTCTGCTAATAACACATATACAATGAAAAATTAATTTTAAAAAAGAAAACACAACACCAAATAGAAGAAATTTTTAAATCCGCCACCTAATGGCAAACAAAGTAAAACGCCAACGCTTCAAATGGGAAAGGAAATTCAGTGAGAGATTACTTGTTTTTTTGTTTTGAGTGTCAAATGATTGTAAATGCAATAGGCTGTGTTGCCACAGCGTTAAAAATATCAAAATGTCAGTTGAAAATATTTTCAATTATTGCAGAAAGATTTAAGTGAAAAGAAGTGAAAAAGAAATATTTCTTATAGATATTTGATAATTATATTTAAAAAAAATTATGTCAAAAGTTTGCAATAATATCATTAGTGGTTAAATCATTTAATTTCTTTCGATTAACAGAAACTTTACATATTTTAATAAATATTTCTCATACGTGAGATGATGATGTAACAATAAAAAAAACACCTTCGGTGCTAACGTAAACAGTATTCTAACAGTATTAACAAAAATATTACAACAAGTTGGGAATTATAAGGCACTTAATTTTCTCGCTACTTCCAAAATTTCAATACAATAATCTGTCCGCAACTAGTTAAAGTATTTCAGTTTCAATTATTTTATGAAGTTTCTAAACTTTTGCAATTTTAAAATTAATGGAAAGAATTATTCGTATTATTTAATATCAATTTGAGGTACTCCTGATCTGGTCCATAACAACTCTTACAGCACGATCCCTGAGAAAGCTCGATATAAATCGAGAGAAAATATCACCAAAAGCAAAAGTAATAAGTTTGGCCAAAAGTGCCCCCATGACAAAATATATCAAATGCTTTAGAAATATCCAGAGCCACCACACTTTACTTTCGCCAAAAAAATTAAAGGGAACTGCACCATTTTTCCGAGAGAAAGTCCAAAATTCGCCCGTAGACAGTCCACTATGGCAGCCATATTAGCCGTCGTTTAGTAAATTGTAGGATTCTAGATATTTCACTAGGTGGAAGTTCACCATTTATGAACACTAAGAATTTTCGACAACGTAAAAATATATAATATGCTAAAGAGATCATGTCGATGGCAAAACAAAAATTAATTGCCAGCCAATGTTTTAGACACTGAAAGAAGGCCTTAATTGATACTTGACAATTTTACACAATCAATAATTTTGAATAGGATCTAGCAAATCATGTTTAGATTTTCCTACCAATCGATTTTGTAATTATTATACAAAAAGTTTTGCAAGCTTGTAATACTACAGATAATTATTAGTCAAATAGAAGCGGCAACTCAGTCGGCGGTGAAAAAAGAAAACAACTGTTGCTCTTGTGTGTCAATAATTATTTGCTGGTAGAAACCAAATGAGGCGATGCACTTTATAAATATTTTTTTAACACAGGTGATTACTTTAATTTTTTTTACAAGAACTTTTAATACATATTTTGTTTTTTTTTTCTACATTATTTTAACACAAACCCTCGTCATGATTAAGAATGCAAAAAGAAATGAATTTGTCATCGTTTATTTTAGAAGTTCGCTTTAAACTTTATACATTAATGTCACCTTTTAGTGATGTAACGGAAATTCGTATTCATTATACGGAATATTCGCACTTTTCATGATATTCGTTTTCGCCAAATTCAAGCGAATACGTTAAAAATACTAAATTCAGATATATCAATTGGTAATTTTTATTAAAAAAACCCATTCTTTGAGTAAAATAGAAAAAGAAATAAAATATATTTCGCAACCGCAATTAATCGTTTAATTGCACGGTTGCGACACAAGGTGCAGTGTCAGACTTGCCACGATCAGGAAGACCGAGAATAGTACAGAACCAAGTGAACATTGATCGTGTACGAGACAGTGTCAGAGAATGTCCAGAAACTTCAACGCGAAGACGTTCTGGACAACTGGGTATCTCTAGAACATCAGTTCGACGCATTTTATCACGTCATTTACACATGCATCCATACAAGGTCCAATTGGCCCAACAACTTTTACCAGTTGACTACCATCAAATTTGGGCAAAACGCTTCTTGGAGTTGTGTGCAGAAAATAATGAGTTTAATAACAATTTAATAATGAGTGGTGAACTGCCCCTGCTTCTTTTCTATGGGCTTATCACAAGAACGAGTGTATGTTAACAAGCCCCAAACTATAGAGCAGCTAAAGCACAACATTGGAGCTGAGATTAGGGCAAAAGCTCCTGAAATTTTGCGTGCAGTTATACAAAACGCCTGTTTAAGAGCCCAATTGTGCATCGATGAAAATGGTGGTCATCTCTCTAATATTATTTTTCATAATTAAAATTTAAATCGTGCAAAGCTATTATTATATTTAAAAAATAATAATAAACAAAAAAGGTATTAAATTTTTACACGCAGGCGTGACTTTTGGCCTACCCTGTATTTACTTCACTATAGACTATATACAGTAGTTAAATTGAAAATATCAATGGTAACTTAATTTTCCGCCTCTTATCGGAATTAACTATATTTGCGTTATCAGTTCCCCGTGGTAATGCCGACAGTGTAAGTTTTTTTTACTAATGCTCCCCATACAAGTTTCAATTCAATTGAATTGGTTCTTGGCCACACACTTTAAACTGAATTGAAAGATTTTCATTCAACTCTCAAATTTATATTTTTTTTTACAATTTTACAAATTTTTATTACATTATTATAAATATTACAAATTGAATAACTTTTATGGCAATGACTGAAAAAAGAAAAAATACTTGCATTAATGGTTATTGCAGAATGCATGTCATTTTTTATTTAAAATTCTATGAAATTTAAGACAATTTTAAATTATTATTAATTTTAAAAATACTTAACTTTTTTTTGCCAAAGAAAACTATAAACATATGTAAATTTTGACAGTTAATCAAGAGACTCGAGCACACACAGCACGATCGAATTGAAAGACTTAATAGCCAACTTGAAAAAATCAAAATCTTTTGATTTTTCTTCAACCAACTCGACAACTGCCAAACTAATGAATTGACAAAGCCATACACGCATTGATTTCCACAACAACCGACTCAGTTGACAATTGAATTGAAACGTGTATAGGGTGCTTAAGAAAAAACAATTTAATATTCCCAGACCTGGCCTCAATACAACTATCACAAAAACATATAAAATTCAATCCTGTAATCAGAGCATACTTTGGTCTGAAAACGACCAACAACAAAAATAAAGTACTGTATAATAGAAAGATTACACAATACATACGACGTTAATACGAGCTTCTGAATTGAATAAGTGTTTTATTTTATTAAAAATTAAATTTAAAAATTAGAAGGACTTTTGTAGTTTGCAGTTTTTGAGCGGTAGGTAAAGTATACAACAACAAAAAAATATATAAAATCACTAATGATAACATACTTGAGTTGAAAGAAATTTCGCTCAACTACAGGCTCATGAAATACGAAAATTGTTCTATAAGAAAAACTTGCCAAACCGCTATACAACATATACATACGTATACGAGGTTTGTTCAAAAGAAAAGATGAATTTTATTTTGTTCGATTAGAATGGCGTGGTGCATCATGAGTTCTTGCCAACAGGTCGTACGGTTAATAATAAGGAATACCACAAGGAAGTTATGCAACGTTTGCGAGAAGCAATACGGCTCAAACGATCGGAATTGTGGATTCTGCATCACGATAATGCACCACCTCACACATCAATGCTTGCTCGTGATTTTTTCACCAAAAACTATACCCTAATCATGCCTCAACCACCTTATTCACCAGATTTGGCTCCCTACGACTTTTTAATATTCCCAAACCTGAAGAGACTAATTAAAGCAAAGCGTTTTGCCACAATTGATGAGATAAAGTAAAATCGAAGAACCAGCTGATGGCCATATCGAAAAGCTCATTTCAGAAGTACTTGGAGGATTGTAAAAAGCGCCAGGATAAGTGCATTATATCTGGCGGGGATTACTTTGAAGGGGACAAAATGGATATTGATGAATAAATACTGAAAATACTGAATACTGAAAAAAATTCAAAATTCACCATTTCTTTTGAACAGGCCTCGTATATACATACATATTAAATGAAAATAATTCTAAACAAATCAATAATAATAAATTTCTGCTTTTGATTCAAATGTTTCCTTCACAGAAAATAAAAATGAAAAATCATTGATTTAAAATTTTAAAAGGCAATGAAATTATTACGTATAGCAAATTTACTTTTTCCAAACATCATCATAATAATAATCCTATGCATACTTTGATATTTAAGCACGTACATATTGTACTTAATAATAATATTAAGGTCTACTATTTAAAGATAGTGTAAAAATAAAGTACTTAAAAGAAATAAAAATAAACCACAAAATGACAATGACATACTAATATGACGATACGCTTTTTCTTCTTAGCTACAGTAATGGCAACAATGGACCAGGCAGGCGGGCAAGCACACAAACAGGCAGACCAACTTGCAGGAGGTCTATGTACTTGATATCAATACACAAAACACACACAACCAACAACCTGACCCTCAAGGGCTGCCCTGTTATTTTATAATACACATGTTTGCTGGCAGTTGAACGAATATTTTCTTGGCTTATGGCCAATATGAACTTAAATGTGAAACAATTGTTTAAATATTTTTCAGTAAGAACAATTATTTATGTACATATTCATTTCTTTAAACGAACTCATATTTCAGATATTCTTAATGAGAAATATTAATGAAATTTACACGTTCCGTAAATAAATGAAAATTATGTATATTCATTTCCTATTAAAATATGCACACACGTTTTGTGTTTGCGTTTACTTAAAAAATTTCAAAACAATATACAGTCGACTCTTGATAATTTGAAACTCGTTAATTTAAATATCGCGATAATTTGAATTGTTTTCTACGTCCCATGAAAAATCTTCAATAAATTTAAAATATTCCATGTAATTTGGTCCCTTCGGTAATTTGAAATTATTTGCATGTCAACAAATAAAGCTTAGGGCTTCCTCCCGGATCCAAAAAAAATATAAAATAAGTCACGCTATAGAAAATTAAGAAAAAAAAAATTAAATAAAAAAGTGAGCGGAAACCTTTAGTTTCCGAGTTATGGGCCTCTGATGTTCCATTATAAATTTGTGAATATAGTGAATATGGGCAATATGGGTATCATTTTAAAACTGTTCAGAATATTTTTACAACTTTACTAAAATTTAGTAGATATAATAGTGAATTAAAACATTAAGGCCTGCAAAAACGCCGAAAATATTGGAAAATATTTTACGGACGCTTCATCAAATGGAAAAAAAAAATTAACTACGCCAATACAAAAATTAAAAATATGAAGAAAATATACAAGGAAAAAAGTCCCTGCAACGCCTAGTTTTCGAGTTATGGAAGTTTTCATATAGAAATGTGAATCTGTAGTTCATCCATAGGTAAGTTTTTCTTAGAGAAAAAACCAATAAATTGCTATTAAACACACTATAGATTATCATAGCCAACCGCACATGCTTTTTATCTTTTTTTCTTCACTCAAGAACTTGCAAAGTATCATCTACTCAGTGCTAAATCGTTGTGCAGGTTCCCTCTATAGAGTACTGCATGGAAGAGCTTTTGCTGGCCCGTCAATCGAGCAATTTTCTCAATTCCGGCTTCCCTCCACTACGAGTCTACAGTAATCATTTCTTTCTCTTTAAATGGATTGCTCTATATATAGAAATATGTTTTGCTCGCTGACGTTCTAGAACTGAAGTTTGGCTTTTCCATACTCTATAATTGGAACTCGTAGTATGAATGTATTTGTGTTTTTGTAGTTTGCTTTAGTATCGCAATGATTTTAACATGCATTCTGCTTTCAATTAATTTCTTGTTAATTTGAAATCTCGATTATTTCGCCTTTTTCTTAGGTGCCTTGAATTTGAAATTAGCGAGAGGCGACTGTACATATAATATATTTTATTTATTGTTCGCTTATTTACTGATTAATATTTTTTCTTTCATATCATAAAATACATCAATCAATACATTTCATATGACAAACGAAGAAGAAAAAGAAATAAATTTTACTTCCTACTTCTGAATTTCAGAGAAAATTTCCTTTGTAAAAAATACCATATTCGGAAGCATCTCTTAATAAAACCTGTATTTTTATAAATTTATGTACAATTTTCAGCTTCATTGTTTGAGGTCGTACCAAAACAGAAGCAGGAAAATCAAGGTGTTGTGTCCCTCTGCTTCCCAAGAAACGTTAATGTGCGTAAAATATTGGTAATTAGTGAATAAAAAAAAGGAAGTCGGCTTTGCCGAATCTTACATACAGTTCACCGAACTATATAACATACATACGTTTTGAAAAGTACAACTTTTGTGGTGGCGATGGTCGAAAAATTTTCCTGGGTTCAATCCCAGTTTCAGACTCATTAAAACATCTTGCATTTTTTCTGATTTGCATTTGTGTGACTTTGTCTCAGTTGTTGTGGGAATGTTCTGTGCCGAAGGCATAGTCACTGGTAACTGAACAGTAACGGCTTCAATTGTATCCAATCGACAGGCACATCAGAACGCCCTCCTTTGTCGGTATTGTGTAGCATCGGCGAAGTAAAATAATTACTAAAAAATGGCTAGTAAAAACAAAGCTTCAAAATTTAATACGTCTGCTGGACATCAGAGGCGCTACAACACTGCTATAAAAACAACTAAACGTGCAAAAAGCAGGGTTGTAAGATAGTGAAGCTTCACCTGCTATCATTTCCCCCCTTCAATCACTCTCCTCTAGTTCCAGCACAATACGTTCGCCACTGAAACCTTCTGACAACAACTGACACAAAGGCACACAAATACACAACAGAAAAATGCGAGATCTTTTTATGAGACTGAAACTGGGATTGAAACCAGGAAAAATTTTTCGTTTTGTAGTCAACGAGCAGACTACTTACATCATAGCCGCCCTCAAGAGTAGTACCACTGAGTAGTCAATACATCTCATATTTTTACAATACTATGCTTTTTAGTGATCAGCTGTTTTGAATAATCTACAAATTTTGGCTATTTTTCCATTCGTTTACTTTTTAGAGATTTTTTTTTTTAATTAATCAATGTTACAACTCAACTCAACTAATTTTTTGTATTATGATTTTATCATGTAAATCATAATACCAGTAACAACTCGACGAAGACAACATAAAATTAGTTGTGTATCATAATGCAAAAAATTAGTTGAGTTGTAACATTGACACCTCAATTTAGTTGAGCTGTGAATCATGATGGGGCATTAGATACCGTAACGATATTTTTGAGAAAAAATTTTTGCAGAAGTTACAAAACCACAAATGTACACAAAAAAACGTGAAAATATCTAGAAAAGCTGGCGTAATAGAGCTATTCTGGAGTCAGATTCACATTCAGAACGTCTAAAAGCTTCGGGAAAGTATAATCGATTCTTAATTAGAAAATTTTATAAAATTTTCTCGGTCTATGCAATTTGATAGTTCCATGAGAAAATTAGAAACATTTTGGCATTGCGGGAATGAAAGAAAACTTTATTTAATTTTTGTAAATAAGACCATGATCACTTTTAAAAACTATGGTGGAGCTATCTAAAATAATATTTCTACATCATAAACATTTAATGTTTATTGTTTGTTGTTAATTAAGCATCAACTTATGTTGATGACGCATCAGGAAAATATTGTTTTCTCTGTGCTTTGGCAATATTAGCATGAAAATAAAAACTAAAAGCAATATTTTCGAATTTATAAAAAAAATTTAAACAACAAAATAAAAAAGGCGGCAGAAGAGCAGCACCCAGCTGTCGACAGTATGGCAGCTAGCAACTGAACAATGTAATATTTACATATGTATGTATAAGTTTCTATGCGAAATCTAAATATACACAAAACTTATGCTTTTGCAACAAGAATGTTGCAATGTGATGAAATAATTTTTGCGCAATAATTAAAGGAATGAAATCCGCGCAGAATATGCAATTTTTTTGTTAATGCGTATGAAATTTCAAAAATTCCTTATGAAAGTTGGCAAAGTATTCTTAATGATTTTATCGTATAAAAGTGCTGTTCCGCAATCGTTATGTAGCCTACAGATGGAGGAACATGCCCATGTTTCTACCAATATTTTTCCGTTTGTAGCGATGTTTCTTATTGAAATTCGTGTTTGCTTTCATGTGTCCAAATTATTAAAATTTTTTGATATTTTACATGTTCCAAATGCAATCTTCCCCCGTCTGTATGGATGTTTCCCGTTTTTGCTTTTTTATTTCGTTGAGAGCAGTCGTGCCGCTAAGCGTTTCTTAAGTCGCGGTGTAAATGAAATTATTGCAGTAAAAAATAAGAAAAATGGCTGCAATCAAAAATAGTCAAAATTGGGTAAATTTTATAAATTTGTATAAAAATTTCACAGAATTATGGGACATTAGATCTGAAGATTATAAAAACAAAAAATTAATTTTAATAATTGCAACCTACACACTTTGCGAGTCACTCATTTTGAAATTTTTTCCGCGTATAGTAGTTTTATTATCAACAATCGTTAATACACAACTGATGTTTCTTTTTTTTTATTCCCTCGTGTGGATTGAAAAATGGCACAGTGAAAGAAACACATGTGTACGATAATGTTCCTCCGTCTGTAGCCTGCATTATATAGTTGAATGTTATTATAGGTTTTGGTTGCTGCACAATAAAGAAGCAGGCAAAGAAGGTATTATCGACACAAAAAGAATCACTCACTATTACCACCACCACCACCAGCAACGTCAGTCATCATTTTTATTATTTTTCATCTCAGCTACTGTTTACAAATTTATAGAATTTTTGTTTTTATTTCTTTTCTCGTTTCTTTGAACATATGTATGTATGTACTTATAAATATTTTTTTCCCATATTCTTCCTTTAAGAATGCACGGGGGACATGCTGTGCATGTTGCAACAACAGTGCACCTTACCGCACAGCACCCATGCGCAGTCATCATTTGTTGTATGTAGTTTTGCAAAATTAACAATCATCAATGGAATTACAAAAAAAAATAAAATAAGCAAATCAAGCCAAGAACGTTAAGTATTGGAGAAAAGAAGTGGCAAAAAAACAAAACAACCAAAAATTAATTTTATTACACGCTTCATGTGTTCTTCACTAACATCGTTAACGAAAATAATTCATACGTTGCATTGTATTTAAGAAAGAGAAAATAACAACAATCATGCATGTGTTCTATTCAATCCACTTATAATAGAGACAACTTATCTTCGCAGTGATCACAAAATTTGGCATCATCAACGTTATGATGAATGTCGTCGATAAGACGCAAACTGAAGTAAATCTACTGACTAAGAGATATAATTAAAATATGTTGCGCTATTTGTAATCTGTGTTTCAACACAAATATAATAAAATTGCCAATTGCATAATTCTGCATATTTGCGGGACTTGTATCATGAAGACCCCTTTCAAACTTGCCGGAAAAGCACTAAAATGTACTGGAATTTAAGTAATTGGGGATAATGCAGGGTTAACCTGCATTACCATTTTTGGCAAACGTCAAATTAAAAAAATTAATTAAATTAAATACGCAAAATTTTAATTTGTGTCTAAAAATTGTAATTTGCTTTTAAAAATGCCTTCCAGCCAGATAGGTGAAAGATTCAATTGCTCAGATTATTTGCAGAAGTTGCTATTTCTGATCAGTTAACAATAGAAAATTTTTTTTGCGAAAATTTTACTAAATGCTCATAATGACGTTGTTCAATCATCCATTGTTTTCGAAAAATTTTTCGAACGAATTTATATTTTATGATGCACATTCAATTGAAACACATCTATTGTACATTTGTATACTATACACTTATTTTATTCACAATACCATTCTCCTCGGTTAAAAAAGAAGTACATAATTCTACTTTATTTTTTTGCAAATTCTTTCAACTTATTGTGAAATTTATATGAAAAACAAGTTAACATGTACAGTAGAACGTACCACCTTACAGGCAAAAAAAATACGCCTTATACGATCTAATATTAAGTATTTTTAAAACGCAAGTTCGAAAAAAAAATGTTTAGCCGCACGTATGGTTCGCCTTTTTAAACTTTTCTATATATCTTTGGCATTTGCAGTCGGACCTTAAGGAAATGTTTGCATCAATGGCCAAACACTTGAATTATCGCGTTTTAGCACTTATTAACTATAATGATAATTCCTCATGACTGATCACGGACCAAAGAAATGTCTACGTATAAGAGGGATGTCTTTCCAAGAGAAATGGGAATTATAAAATGGAACGTTGCGCCGATCGAGCAACAGTGTCCGCGTTTACGATTTCGGGAAATTCTACTGCATATCTACAACATGGTTATGTAGATATGCATTTTAACTTTTATTTTGAATGTAATTAAATGGCCGAAAGATATCGTGTGAGAAATTGTGGGTCAGACAGTTAATTTCATTTTATCGTCAAATATTTACGGGTGCCTCCGTAGCCTAGTGCATGAGCTTTAGTCATATCAATCTGGAGGTGCGTCTCGATTCCCGCCTAGACCCTGGTTGTTCCTTGTGGTATCACAATGGGCGTAAGCTCTGGCCTGAGTGGAGTGTTCTCCTTCGAGGAGGGTGCGTCACTTAACCTAACCTTACTTAACTTAATTTTATTTGATTTAATGACCAGCTTGTAAAATTTAATGAAGTAGTACTTTAGAAAATTTCAGTTGTGTCTCAAGCAATGATTATAAATATAAGTTTGGCAAATTTAAAATTATTAAATTAAAATTATTTTCAACTGACTGTCTAAATGCGAACAATAATTTTATTCATTCTGTAGAAACATTTTGCAGCACACTCTACTACAAATGCTTATAATTCTGTTCTGTAAGGCCTAACATACATATGTGTACATGTGTAAATACACACATAAATACATATGGATATACATACGGACACATGTGTACATATTAAAAAGAAATTTAAAGCTGGAAAATGTATGAACATTTATTTTTTCTTTAAGAAATATGTACATATGTGCATATGTAAATATGTACAATACAAACATACAAATACGTATTCGCAAGATTGTATCCATATTTTGTTTATTCTTTATAAGTTTTTATTATTCAATAAAATAACGCACTGATAGATAGTATGTATTTAAGAAAATTTCTATTGAGTAAGTCATGGGAAAATTCTTAAAAACAAATTAAAAATTAAAAAATTATTTTTTAATATACAATTTTGTAAAGATGTTATTCTTAGTATTTGTTTCGGAATTTTCTTGGAAGTTTTGGTGTTTAAAATGTTTATAAATAAACAAATGACAAATTCCAATTACGATATGGCGATTCGTGTCTGATGACTAATCGATTAATTTGGCCAAATTATACCGTGTTATTGTTTTGTCCAAAGACTGCTGCTGCAATAACACTTTTTTTCGGTCTGACGTTACGCAAAACGAATGAGAAATTTTTGTTGCTTCTTATTCTGAATCAACAATGACGCTTCAATCATTCGCAAAGATATAAGAAAGTCATAATTTTGGGGCAAATGACAAATGAGGTGCTTAAAGAACAGTGTTAAAGTGTATTTTTTCTTGATCAAAATTGCATTTACATATGATACTATTGTGTGGATGATTGACAATTGTGTTCACCGTATTGAATTTAATATTTTTTCAGATTACACAACATGGCAAAAAGGGCAACATTTCTACATAGAATTTCCTGACATTCATTGTAACTAAGCGACGCAATCAATGAAGCTGTTGTATAAAAAAAAGGAAAATAAAAAAGAAAAATAAAATGATTTGTCCTTGACTAAAACACAAAATTACGAATAAAAGGAATTTACAAAATGAAAAAAGTATGATAAAATAAAACTATATTTTCTGTTTACCGTTTCGACTGTTAAAGATATGAAATAAAATCCATGCAAACAAGTTCCTGTGTATTTTGTTCCTGTTTAATCAGGGTAGAAACATATCGTCACCTTAATCTAGCAAGGCTCTTGCTCATGTTTTCTAATCTAATTTTCTTAATATTTTGATAGATTGGCCGAATACAGCTTTGGTAAACAAAAAATTACTCAAAATTGTTTCATAAAAAATTTTATAAAAATAAAATTTTAAAAAAATAGTCATTACTAAGAAATTAAAATTTAAAATTCTGAGTACAGGTTCTTGTTCATAATATTGGACACAATTTACTGGAACCAACATATTAACTATAACAAACTTTAATGATCATTAGAGCACTCGAAAATTTAAAATGAGACTTCTAAAAATGTAAGTTTCTTAACATGTTGCAATACTTCAGAAAAGAATACGTCTAAAGTTCATATGTGTATGTGTCGTGTTTTTTTCAGGTTCATAATTTTGAGTTGGTAACATTTCGTTATTATTTGACATCCGGTTTAACAGCTGATACTTGCTTTTTGTTTAATTTGGTTTGGCATGTCATCTTGGATAGGCTTACAAGAGAACAACGCTGGCAAATTGTTGAAATTTTCTATCAAAATAATGATTCTTATCGTGCATAGTAATAATCGTACATGAGAGCGGATAGTTGAAGTGTCCATCCACTTTATGGAAGATTTTACGAAAGAATGTTGGTTTGCAGACTTTTCCAATTCAGGTTGCGCAATAATTAATTTCGATTAATTAATTGGCCAGCAAGATCGTGTTATTTAAACATATTGGAGTATTTTCTTGGGAGATTATATATAGTCACTCATTAACGGTGATAAAGCAGGGGGGTTTCTCTGTAATTCGAAGCGAAAGAAAATTTTATCGTATATCAATGGAGGGTGACGATGGCTGTAGTAGGCTGCACGCTGACTACAAAACCAAAAAGTTTTACCCTAGTTTGAGACTAAATCATAAAGACATTTCGTCTTTTTTTTCTAATGTTCATTAGTGTGTCTTTGTGTCATTCGTTGTCGAAAGGTTTCAGCGGCAAAGGCATAGCAACTGGTATCTGAACAGTACCTGCTTCAGCTGATACCCATTCACAGTCACATCGGAGTGCCCTCCTTTTTCGGTATTGTGTAGCACCAACAATGAAAATTAATTACTAAAAATGGCTATGAAAACATAGCTTGAAAAATTTAATACGTCTCTTTGATATCAGGGGTGCTGCAACCCTGCAGCACACATGCAAAACCAGAGTTGTAAGATAGTGAAGCTTTCCTCTGTCTATTCCTTCACCACCCTTTCCTTTTTTCCTTTCTCTGACTAGCCCTTTCCTCTAGTTCCGCCACAATGCATCGCATGTGTAGGGGCCATTCCCTGAGTAATGGTTCAAGATTAAAAAAATAAATACCATACAAATTCGAAGAATTTTTGTTTTCGTTTCGAATTAGAGAGTAACTCGTATCTGGAACTAAATCATGATATTCGAATTCGAATCGAAATTTTAAATAAATTTTTATTAAAGTGAAAAGGGATTTTGTTCGATTGAAATGCCAGAGACACTTTAAAAACTGAAAATCAACATTTGATGAGTTAATGCCGAAATACAGTCGCAAATGGCGCAAAAAGTGTGTCAATCCGGATTTGCGCAATGTGCCAGCCGAGGTGGTTAGAAGTTCGTAATCATATTTGAACGTTAATGGCATGAAATTATCTATCGAGTGGAGAGAGTTCAATTAC
This sequence comes from Dexiosoma caninum, assembly GCA_963924685.1. Lineage (NCBI taxonomy): Eukaryota > Metazoa > Arthropoda > Insecta > Diptera > Tachinidae > Dexiosoma > Dexiosoma caninum. The sequence continues at coordinate 94,660,970 of OZ004725.1, forward strand.
TATGAAACATATTTTTCTTTGTTTTATTTTAATTTTAAATTGTTTGCTCTAAAAAAAATACCTTTAAACGGTTAAATGAGAAGAAAACGGCATAGAAACATATTTGGAAGTTCATTTACAGATGTATGTATTGATAATAATGCTTTATTTTTATAATTTACTTTACAACGGTTACAATTTTTAACGATTTGATTCGTAAGTTTTTTACTTCTAAAGCGCTATTATCCGCATCCCAAAAAAATTCACCTTCAACTTACAATTTCTACTTGAGATATTTTGTAACTAAACAGCAATTCAAGAAAAATAGAGAAAACTTTATAAATAATATAAAACTACATGCAGTCACTCACTACCACTCATTCACTATTACTAATATAGATAAAAGCCCTCATCATTACTCTTCTGTCACAGTCATTGTCATCGTATGCCTTTGTCAAGTGTTTAATGACAAAATGCGTAAATTGTGTTAAGAAAAGACTTAAAACGACATTCTCTTTCATCTTCACCACCTTCATCATCATCATCTTCAATATTATCGCTATTAACACTACGAATAATGAATGTATTACTCAGTCGTGCACATACTGGGTGGTCTTTGTTCTATTCTGCTTGTGTTTAAAATTTATATTGAACATACATATTAATAGTATATAGTATATACGAGTATGTATACATAAAACTAAGGGCTTATTTCTGATTTAAGAAAGAACGCTTTCATTCGCATTCTATGAGAAAGAACATTGATTTCGATTTCTCTACACACTTTCTATGCGAACAGTGACTCGATCTAGAACTCGAATGAAAACGTAAGTGTTTTCATATAAAATCCCATTTCTCTGTTAAGAACGTGTTGTCAACACTGAGAATGAAATGTCAAAATCACTCACTTTTGGTTTTGCTTTCGTAAGAGAATTTACATATGAGTATACATATGAATGTATGTATTTAACAATTCACGATGTTTCATCATCGTTATCTGTTTCATTTAAATAGTAAACAGCCACCGATAAATCCATCTTTATAAAACAAATATGGTTCTTTTAAACGCGATATGCACTTCACTTTTTCGTCTGAGTTTTTTATAAATATTATTTTATCTATTTAAACACTTTTATAAAATTAAAACAAAAAACACAAAATTTACAAATATTTTTTTAAATTTTCTCACCCTTTTATTTATTGATACTTTCCACCAGCTGATCACACTTACACGCAGTTGTATTAGCTTTAGAATAACTTCGTAGTATTTTTTAATACTTTTAACAGAAATATAAAAATTTATGATATGGCATTGCTTCTACTTATTAAAACATAAGATACCAAAATTGACATACGTAACTTAGTGCGAAAGAAAGTGAGTGCCAATGAGAAATCCAAATTGATTCGAATTCGAGCGAGTGCTTTTCGTTCGCTGAAGTTATCTTTCTTAGCTCAGAAATAGGCCATAAGTGTACATTAGCTTTTTTGCTCTTGTTGGGGCGATCTTTTTAAATTCACAAATTTGCAATAGCCTATACAGAGTAAATATGTATTTGTTACCGTTTACCTATGCCCATGTTCTGTAACTCCTGCCACGAGAATTGTTTCGACTGAAATAGGTAAAATGAAACAAAAATACTATAAATTGAAACAAACAGCTGTTTTTCCCACTAAACTGCTCTGATATAGGGCGAAACACCAATTATTTCGTAAATTCACGAACTTATTTGATGTATTGAATTCTCATGATATCGGTATATGTATATCATGAGTTAATTGATTTTCTTAGAGACTCTAAAATAGAAGAACGCCTATAACAGTTTTTGATATCAACCGTTAGTCTAATTGTGACTAAACTTGACAGGATTTTATATTAATTAAATTGTGTGGGTTACCCTGGCATTTTGAGTACTCGGTTTTGCCATCTGCCATATGACAATTTGATAACAACAACAGCAACTAAACTGCTTCTGTAATATGAAGGCGCATAACCAGCTGACTGAATTAAATAAAATTCTAAATATAAATTCTAAAATCTAATTTTTAATAATTGAATTGAGAATTTTTTTTTTTTTCAAAAAGCGAAAATTAAAGATTTGAATTTTTGAAATTGGATATATATAGAGTGTAGTGCACTAAATGATAGAAATTTGGTAAAATATGATATTTCTCGACCTGCTTTTTGCATATATGTTTCTGCTAAAGGGCCATTCAGACTATTATACAAGTATTAAGACTTTCATCACATTTTACGATACAGAAATCTAAATACATTTGTTGCGACTGTCAAAAAATCTAACGTAAACTGACATTTTGTATTCACACCATCACACTTGAAATAGAGAGAAAATACAAAAAAAAACAGAAGTTGAGAAAAGAATTTTTAATAAACAAAAGTGTTTTAAAATTAAAAAAAGGAAAAGTCATGATATTTCAAAAAAAGAAATAAATGTAAATTTGTGGGAGTTTTGATGGCTTTAGCTATAATAAAGAAACACAAGCAGCATGCGCATATTGAATTATTATTATTGGCTAACGGCGGCAGGTTTTTTTACGTAGATGGCAAACGTGCCGGCTATTGAAAGTATGCAGCAGTTAAAATATTCGATTTAGATAAAGGAAATAAATCAAATGAATAATATTAAAAAAGCTTTTAAGACGAAATATATTTCTATGCGATTAAAATTTTAAAAATGTTGGGCCTTTATATGAAGAAAAAAATAACAAAAAATGGACGGCACGCCACCGGCGGCGGAACAGTTGGCTTGTGAATTTTAATCAGATGAAAAGTATTATTGTTTAGAAAATTTTCAAAAAATGAGAATGTATTATGGGATGTCAATTTTTTATCGTAATACTTGTGGTTTTCATAACATTTTGCGTTCACACTATCCCACTTGCACGTATTATTTGAATTTTTGACAAGTATTAATACAAAGTATAATAGTCTGAAAGGCCCTTAAGCGAACCAGTGCTCAGGGAATATCACCTACGTATGTCATGCATTTCACCGAATTTAATTAGACGGGGATGGTGCACTAAATAATCGTTTCGATATAAACGTGTGTATTTTAATTTTGACAGATTGTAGCTGGTAGGCCTGCTGGGGTCTATGTGTTTAAATTTTGCAACAGAATTAAATGTGTTGTTGATGAACTTTTTTTGTTTTTTTCGTTTATCTTATTTGAAAAAAAAAAAAAAAAAAAAAAAAAAAAAAAACAATGAATTCAAAATATATTTTTTTTTTGCTTTTTTCATTATTTGGACACTTTAGTGGGAAAAAGTTGAAAAATTAAGTTTTTTTTTTTTTTAATAAATAAAAAATATATGGTAACGCTTGTGCCAACAGCGCAATTTGGCACTGAAAATTATCATTTTATGAAAATTTTCAAAAGTTTTGCAAATCGCACGACTTGCCAAAAAAATATATCATACAGATGCATTTTTAGTACACACTAACTTGCTTTTTTGACACACATGTCATATTTGGCAGATCGTGCGATTGTATAGCATACACACAAATAAAAACCTCGTACTAAATATAAGTTTTTTCTTTTTACTATAAGTACGAGTCGTACTTAGAAATGCAAGTACGAATAGTATATGTACTTAAAACAAACTGAAAATGAGAATAATTCAGAGATCCAATCCTGAAAATTCTTAAAATAAGTACAAAAATTCTTCAATCAAGAAAAGAAATTATAAATTTAGTATGCAATTCTATTTTGCATTTCTGAATTCTCAAAGATTTTTTGGGAGTTTTTGAATAAACATGAAAGATATTTAGCTTTTTTCAAAAATTTTGTGTAACTAATGAGCTGGTATAAGCATCAACGGAGTGTACATATACTATAGACTAGCTTAACAATACAACATGTATATATGTACATGTGTGTATAAAATTCATTAGTCTTCTAATCCAATACCCAATTTAGAAATTCTTCAATCAAGCACATTTTAGGCTTAATTCCTTCTCGGTTTTTCAAGTACGTACTAAGGATTAACTATGGCTAAAAGTAAGTATTTAACGCTTGAAGAACACGTACTTGAATTAAGTATTCTGCACTTGATTTAAGAAAATCCACACTTGCCGCATTTTTGACACCGCTTGGGATTGATTTTTATTTTTATTTTTAGTGTAGTGAATCATGGCCATAAACGATATTTCATACTTGTCTCTAGTAATAAATAATTAATACAATAGATTTACATATATATGTGCATTTTTGAAATGAGTATTAAATGAAATGTATTATTATGACTATTTCTTACATCTTGTTTTATTGTTGCATCATAATCAAAATATTACACATTTCTCAACAAAAGCTGTTTGTAATTTTAAAAAGTATATACGAAATATATATATTTTTTTAATTTAAGTGACTCATTACGATATTTCGTAATCTTAATACTGCCTATGTTATTTCCAACAGATATTTTATTTCGCCAGGCACACAAGTTGCCGGACAGACATACCGCAGCAACCAACCTACCTGAACAACATGAAAAACCAAAACACATAATAATTACAAAAATTATCTAAACCAATCTGCAGTTAATTGTCAACGTCAAATATGTATGTATATAGAAAATAAAAATATAAAATAAACTATACAAAACCTCCCTTTTACTCACAAATCGCAGTTAATTTTTAATGGGCCACTGTAAAAAACATTCACAATATTTTAAACGTAAAATGTTTGAGAAACACGTGTATGTATATACGAACAAGTAAATACTTAAATTACTAATAAAAAAAGTGTTTTTCTTAAATTTTCAGTACAATTTTTTGACAGAAATAAAGTGAAAAATTTCACATACGAATATAAACACGCAAGTATTTGGAAAGCATGAATTAAATTACAAAATAGAGGGAGACACTTATAATAAACAGCGATAAATTTTACACTTGATTTGCAAATTTTTCATTTAAGGCAAAAAAAGAAATAAATAAATTGTCATACGACATCTATAGAAAGCGGCGCTTTTACTTTTTATTGCACAAGTATTTTTATTAATTAAAAACTATATCAGCGTTGGGCCAAACAAAGAAGTCATGCGTGTTTTACCAAGAAAACAAGATAAAAACAAAACCTTATTTAATTAATTATTAAATAGTTAAGAAATATGTATGTATGTACATATGTACAGCACATAATGGATGGCCATGTGACCAATATGATTAATTAAGATTTTAAAGTTTTAGTGTTTCTGAAAAATTTCAAATGTTTATTTCAAATAAAACAACATGGAAGCACGAACATTAACCGGGCATAGAAAATATTTGTGAATAAAAAATAAATAAATTGTTGTTGTTTGTATGTACTACTGTCTAATTGTTTTATTATACTGTATTGTACTTTTGTTGTTGGTAGTTTTCGTACAAGTGTGTTCAGATTATATGGTTTGGTGGTATCGCCCACCAAGGAAGGGGGCGGGGTAAATTTTTTTTTTATCTGGGACCATCACTCAGGAGATGACCTCTACACATGCCATGCATTGTGCTGGAACTATAGGAAAGGAATAGTTAGAGAAACGACAGGAAGTGAAGCTTAATTAATTATTTTATAGCTCTGCTTTTGCACATTCTTTGTTTATAGCAGTGCTGAAGCTTCGGTTAAGTAACCATTTTTATTCTTATTTTACTTCGCCGGTGCTACACTAGACCGACGAACGAAGGCGTTCTGATGTGATTGTGGATTGCTATCAGCTGAAGCCGGTATTGTTCAGTGACCAGTGACTATGCCTTGGCCACTGAAACCTTCCGACTACAACTGACACACAAAGACACACTATATAATTTTAGTCTGAAACTGGGGTTGAACCCAGGTCTGTTTTTGGTTTTGTAGTCAACGTGCAGATTACCATCCATCGTGCCATCGCCACCCTCGTTAAATGGTGTCAGTTAAAAGTTAATCATACATTGTGAAATAGATTTTTACTTAACCGACTGTTGAAGTTCCAATTAAGTTATAATCAGACAATGTGAAAATGGCCGTTAATGATAAATATCTATATACATATTTAATTAATTTCAATTCAATTTTCAAAATATTTGATTCGAAATTGGTTATCGTGAAAAACCTTAAAAACTAACTTTAATTTCATTGAATAAAAAGAAATTCATGTAAACATTTTTTTAAGTACAAATTTGTCTGTTCACGAGCGCATATAGACACATCGTCTCTTTTTAAATCAGAAATTCAAATATTTAATAGCAATATTTAAACTTTTTTGAACAAAGAGTGCTAAGAAAATATAATGAAAGTGTTTGTCTTGTAACTACCTAAGAACTAAAATGGTTCAGACTTCGTATGCCACACACCACATTAATTATCGCACATAATTTATACTGCACTATACATATTTTAAAATTATTTAATTTCCTGTTGCAGCGACTACAACATGTGTTTAATTTCTCTCTCGTAGACTAAAAGGCATTTTCTAATTTTCTTTTTTTTTCTTTTTTTTGTATATGGTAAGCATGCCGACGACTAAAATTGTTTAAAATTCTTTCTCCGTTTCTTTAATATGAACTTTTTTAAATTCCATATCAGTGTTTTTTCTATTTATATTTTTTCTATTAATAAAAACAAAAGACCGTTAATAAAAACGGAATGAAATTTTGTGTTTTTTAATTTTAGAACTAGAACTTCATTTAATAAGTGCCAGTATGCTACAAACAAACTACTTTTTCATTTCTTTAATATGAATAATATATTATTATTATTATTAGAATTATAATTTCCTATTATTCCTGATGATGTTAACAAGCTGTTAACGAAATATCGAATAATAAAAAACAAAATAAGATAAAAAAAGACCTCAGGCTTAATAAATATATATCAAAAAATATAATAAAAAAGGTCAATTAATAATATAATTAAAATATATTATTTATATTTATATTTTTTTATTAATAAAAAAGACCGTTAAATAATACGTAATGATTTAGTGTTTCATTTAATAAGTGCGAGCAGGGCACTTGTAGGCAAACCTATCCTATCCTATCCTATATTCTCTTTCTGAACAAGAGTCGGTGTTGCCAGAGTAGAATTGTGTCTCATATAACCAATTTAAAAGGCAAATTTAGATATGGAAACGGAAAAAAGTTACAAAATCCGTCTTGGCATGCATTGCATCTTCAATATATATTTCGTATGGGCTACTTTTCAAATTGTTCCCCTGTCAAAAGAATTCGACTTTTCTTACAATAAAGAAAATGTTGATACGCAAATATAAATAGGTCAATGCAAATATTAAATATAATTTGTATATGTAATTTGTTTGCTTATTACATACATATATCTGCAGAAATATATCTCTAGAACCCTATTTCACTAGCAAGGGGTAAAGGTAGACCTTCTCTCATTTTGATGCGCAATGTCAAGTAAGAAGGATTTTTATGCATTTCGATAAAATTTTATATTTTTTTACAGTCAGTTGTAATTAAATAATAGAAATTGAAAGGGAGAGCAATGACTTTTTATGTTATTTTTTTCAAGCGTTTTAAGAAACCAAATATTTTAGTTTGCCAAATAATTATCTGAAAATAAGGTTAGTTCATAGTGCCAATTAAACATATTTTCCTACAGTTTGTTTATATAACAACATTGATTTTAAGCAACAAGCGATAACACAGCCTGTTTCTTTGAATGCTCCAGCCAGAAGGAGTAATATTGTTTAATTCGCTACAATATGTGTGTTTAACTACGGGTAAATAAGAGAATAAAACAAAGCGCCCATGGGCGGCATTTTGTCTGAGCCTGAAGTAGGGCAAAACTGAGCAGACTGAATTTACTGCTGCATGCCCTTTTAAGTTATTTTTGAGAGGCAGATTAGCAGGTCATACGATTGCGTTATTCTTCAGGAGTTTAGCCGAGTTTTTTTTATTATTTTAAACAGTTAAAAACCCATTGCTTTATTTTCGTCCAATACTGTATACCCATCCTTTTCGACTTCCAAGTACGTATTCCATTGATATTTTGTTATAGATGTGACGTCAAAATACCATAAAATCAGGACAATTACCAAACCCGTTCTTTTTTTTATTTTCAAAGTAAAGAAAAATAACAATCATATCACGAGTTAATTTTGGATATATTAACCTACAATTATATGTATATCCAACATTTTGTAGAAGCAAATTAATTTATAAATATTTTTTTTAATATTGGAAAACAATATAATTTTTGTTTTTACTCTATTTAGACTTTGTTTTTTTTTTGAGGATGGCTGAACCGAAATACCAAAAAGTTTTCATAAATTTGTTAGTTAATTGAACAGCTGCACGCAAAAAATCAATTTTCAATTAGTTATTTATTGTATACTAAAAACCTAATTGAACTAACAACAAAAGAATAAAAGAATAAATATTTTGAATCTAAAAAATATGAACCGGAGGCAGGCGTAAATTTTGTTTTCATAGCAGTTTTTAAGCATTCATGAAATCTTGTCTTGAGTGTTCCATAACGTAATAGTAGTAGTAGTGTGGCATAACATCCCAATTTTTTATTCGTTTGAAAGACTTATCGATGGCATTATGTGTGGAATATAATATCGTTCAAATGTTCAAATGGCTTCTCCAAAAAAAATTAAAATTTACCATTTTGATTGCACTTTCTTGACAGAACAATTAAAATAAACGTGGATTGATTCAATTAAATTATAAATTAAGAAAAAAAAATTTTCTGAGCAAAAACTTAATTGGGAAAAATTTAATTGTTATTTTTTCTGTACATATTTACGGTTTTCTTAACATTCCTGCCACTAAATAAAAAACCTGATGACAAATATTAAAATATACTCACAGCAAAATGAAATGAATAGATATATAACATACCTGCCAATAGGACGCTATTGTTATTTTTATTGTCATGATCAACTGGTATGGATGAGACACGTTCAGCACGCAAGCATGCAACAGTTGTACTAGGACGACCATTTTTTCCGGCTGCTGTCAATTCCACTGTCATATCCATTGATTTTTGTAATACTGCATCCATGCGTATAAACCCCTCAGCTAAAGTTTTATAACCCAATATGGTGCGTGATTTGTATTTCTTACGCCTTTGCAACAAGATGACCAATCTAAGGAAATGTCGATAAAAAGAGAAAAAAGGGATTTTATAATCATATAGATTTATGAATACAGATATTCATTCGACTTTTTATTCAACGCTAGTCAGAAAGAATTACAATTATTTACAGAGTAGAATCTCGATAAAGTTTACTCGCGTAAAACTTAATCGCTCGGTTAAGATTTTCAGCGTCCACGTGCAGCTCAGTTAAATTTTCCGAGCTATACTTATAAAATCGTGAAACAAAATTGAATAATGAACGTAGTCTTCATTACCTTCACTAAATTTATTAAATCAAATAGTGCTTAGGACGAAGGTGGCTGAAAATGTTAACATCAGCCTTTGCTGACATTGAAAATTGGGACAAGATTCAAGTTACAGAAGATAACGTCGATTTCAAAGTGTTCGATAATGATAACGACCAATAACCAAAAGTGAGCTTTTCGAAGGCTATTGAAGGATATCAATATCTTGATAATAAGGTTTGAAAATAATAGCGTTGCAAGTCAGGTGACATATTTAGTCAGGAGCTATAATGCAAAATAAAAAACAAAAAAAAAGTATGTACGAGGTTTGTTCAAAAGAAAAGGTGAATTTTCAATTTCTTCCATTACAATGGCGTAGTGCATCATGAGTTCTTGCCAACAGGTGGTACATTTAATAAGGAATACTACAAGGAAAAAAACCATGGATTCTGCATCACGATAATGCACCAGCTCACCCATCAATACTTGTTCGAGATTTTTTGGCCAAAAACAACACCCTAATCATGCCTCAATCATCTTATTCACCAGATTTGGCTCCCCGATACTTTTTGCTATTCCCAAAACTGAAGAGACTAATGAAAAGAAAGCGTTTTGCCACAACTGATGAGATAAAGTCAAAATCGAAGAACGACCTGATGGCCATACCAAAAAGCGTATTTCAGAGGTGGTGGGAGGATTGGAAGAAGCGCTGGCATAAGTGCATTTTATTTGAGCGACATGACTTTGAAGGGGGCACACTGGATATTGATGAATAAATAAATACTTTCCAAAAAAAATTCTAAATACACCTTTTCTCTGGAACAAACCTCGTACATCTGTTTAGATCCACTCCGCAGAAATTAATAGACGAAAATGGTCAAGAGTGACTGTGAATTGCAAACCACTCGGTACATAATAAATCTGAATTAATTTTTTTTTGTGATGATGAAGTCATTAAAATTAATTTAGAGTATTATTTTCGAAAAAGCTATGCATTTTTTTAACTTTAAAGGCCGCTTCAAGAAGTCAATAATTCAAAAAAGGTAATTATCCTTTGGACATTTTGGTTAACTTCTACGACACTCTTCTTGTATATACTTCTTGTATGGTTATGCTAGTCTATGTAAGTCAGAGAACGAGAAATATCACGAACGAATTAAAAATTTCAGTGATATCTCACATACACACTTTGTTTCATTTAAATTTGTGCAAAACCACTTTTAATTCGTTATGAATTTAGAATAAAGAAATATTTTTAAAGCAAATACTTGCTTATGTATTAAATTAAAATTTCAATGAAAAATTCTTGCATCAAGAAAAATCAATGCATTCCACGGTTCTCTTAAGTTTGTTGAAATTTTAATTCAATATATACGATAACAATAACTATTTTAAATATTTAAAACAGGTCGTTGGAAAATTATTTCGAAGCTCGTGCCAGTTGGAAAAACATTTACGGACACAATTCTACATTGAAAATTAAGCGATCGAAAAACACATAATTTACAGAACAGCAGATAATCGTAATTTCTAATGCATTCCGTTTTTCTATAATGGTGGATTTACACAATAGAAATCAATACAGCGCTGTGGTGACACTTTGTTAACTTATACGTTCATATAACATGGCAATAAAATTAATGTTCATTATATCTGTATGTGTGTATAAATATGTATATAAATAAATAAATATTTAATTATCAATACGCACCTATTTCCATCACGTTTTATAAAATGCGGATACTGCAAACTAAAGTTTAAGTCCAATTCCGTTTCGGCCAATGGCACACTACCGCTTGGAAACGTGATGCCTGTGGTGCCAATACCAGAACTGCCAATGTTACCAGGCGTTCCTAACATGCATGATAATTGAGCATTGCCAGCGCCACTTGAGTTCATCATTCTATCAGCGAGATTGATTGAATTTCCTTGGTGCATGATGTTTAAACCACTACTGCCACCTAAATTACCGGTAACACTGCCACCAGTGCCACTAAATGATGTCATTGTATTTGAGGTTGTGCCTGACTGCAGTAGACTGGCGGCACCATTTATTGGTATTTCATGTGAACGTAATGTACGTTTGGAACTTTGCATTTTAACCGCCAAAGACAGCGATGTCCAGTCACCGGGCAATGGTGTCAATATTGTTAAACGTGTTATAGTTAGGGAGCATAGCCTGCAAAAAGTAATATAAAAAGAATTTTTTTAAGCTAAAGCAATTTCTTGTTATTTTGTATTAAAATATTTGTATTTCACTATTTTATATAAATAAAACCAATTTTCTTTTCTTTTTTCAAGTTAAATTCCACATATTCCCATATACATATGTATGTAGTTTTATAGCAAAGGATATAATTTCGCATGGAATTAGGAAAAAAAATGTCTTTGTTGGCGCAGCGCACGGTGCTTTTATTGAAGCAATCAGATATGACATTTCAGTCATTTAACAAAAAGGAAAAGTAGCAACAAATTTCGTAGTTGGTCGCGTATGAAATATAAATAAATCTAACTCAGAGTTCGACACGCATGATGAATTTCTTCGACATCAGTATTGTGTTTATTTTCATATGCATAAATGTGTTTTATTTCTGAGGACGAAAGTTCGCAACGAATAATTCGTCGTGCAACCCAATTGTGTTCCTATCATTTCTCCCACGAAATTAGCTACGCGTTTTTTCAGTACTTTTTGAGGAGAGCACAAAGACCGTTTTATGGCGTAACCAGCGTTACCATATATTTTTTAAAAAAACTTTTTATTTAAAAAAAAACTTCATTATTCAACAAAAAACTTTTTCCCACTAAACTGTCCAAATAATGAAAAAAGCACAAAAATAATAAATAATAATAAAAAATAAATGACTTCATTTTTATTCAAAATAAGATAAACAAAACGAACAAAAAAAGTTCAACAAGAACAAACTTATTAGAAACAAACTTTTTAGGAAAAAAAAAACAAATGCATAAAAAACTATAATATTAATAATACGGCACAGTTGTATTAAAAATAAGAATAGACACATTTAATTCTGGTGCAGTAAGAAGGAGTGAACAATTATAAGATCGTTCACATTACACGGCAACATCAAATAATATTTTCGTCTTTTATACTGTAAATTAAAAATTAATACTGAAAACTTGAAAATTTGAATGAATTTGAAAAAAAAAACTTATTTTTAATGCTCAAAACTTTAAAACTTTTCGGCATATCAAAAAACGTGAAAATAAGGGAAAACTTGAAAAATGGTAACGCTGGTCGTAACTTCGTAAAAATTTTTTTAAGAAAAAAATCTTTTTGTGGGATTTAATCATTAAAACATTAAAATTAAATTTTCGTAAGATAAATTTAAATTACAAATAATTAGACCGAATTTTAAGAGAAGTTTCATTTATTTTCAATTGCAATTCCAGTTGATTTGACGTAGAGAAAATTGTAAGAGCCGAAAGTTATAGTGAGAAAAAAATTTGAATGTAAGAACAGTTTTGCACAAACTTTAAATTGTAAAATAAAAAGGATATGGAAGGATTTTAGATGTTCGTCATATTACTTCTCAAATTATATGCAAAAGCGACTTTACCAAAATCTATCTGTTCAAGATAACTCTAATCTTGCCAATTTGCTATATGGGCACAAGCCACTGTACTGTCTCTATGTAGATTTAATAGATACTCATAGTTATCCCCATCACCTCGTTTCGAACTATTTCGTGTCACAACTGGTTATTAAACGTAATTGAGTAAATCTCAGTTGGGTATCATTGTAGAGTAAAAAAAAAATTAAGAAAAACTGAAAATATCTTTCATAATATTAAGATTTCCGGTGAGAGCCAAAGAAGCAACAACCTTATGAAATAAAACTAACCATGAGCTGCCGTCCAACCGTTAGATGAACAGCCATACATATCCATACACCCATGTTCGTACACACAGTTAAGCCAGCATAAGACATACATACACACATCCTTACATGCATAACTACATAAAAAAGAAAAAAAAAATAAATATGTACATACAACTATTCCATTGAAGAGTTTGATTAAATTTATGAGCAATGAAAATAACACCGGATGACACACCCCGAGTTATTGTGGCAGCAGTAGCAACACAAACAACAACAATAGAAATGAAGCGGGAGATAAAAATAATGAAGACTAGAATCTATAGAGAGAGTACATAACCACAAGACAGGATATAAAATTGAAATTGCAATTCAAAATAAACATACTAAATAAACTATTGGATTAAATTCCAATTGATCATTGAAGAGAAGGAATTTTAAATGACATTTCTTATAACATTTTTGGAATAATTTTACGTTATTGCGTTGCTATTAACAGTGATGCCAACTTTAGACACTGAAACCGAGGAAAAATGTTCGAAAAGGAAGCGACTTTTAAAATGTTTCTTTTGCAAATTATAACACCAAAATCATTTTTAGGGGAAAATTATAACAAAAATAATTCACTTCAATGAATTACTACATACGAGTACATATTTCACTTCAATGTCTTTAAGGTACAATACAATATTTGAACCTTTTATGTTTTCTTTGAATTATTTTGTTTGCGCAATTCGTCAAATATTCTGCACCTTACTGAAAGTGGATTAATGAGTGCAAATTTTGAGTTATAAACTGGGTACAATTACATTTTTTTCCGTCTTTTTTATGGAATAGAGGAAAGAAAATATTATTTTGTTAAAGCTGGTTTGTCAGTGATATAAACTATAAGGGTATTAGGTTTTAAATAATAGTTCTCAAGGAAAGGCTTCATTAGAAAAAAATGCTTTAAACTGTGATTCGATAAATCAGCCATCTGAAAAAAAAAATATAAAGAAATTTGTGAGTTTTAACAAAACTGTCAAAATTTATAATGCTCATACAAAATGTATGAAACCAACCGATAAAGAAGTGAAGTTGGCTGTAAAAAAATCAAATTGTTGAAAAGTAATGACAATTTAGTTGTTTTCAGTTCAATTTAGTGTTTCATATCTATTTCTTATTTCTATTTATAGTTTTTTATTAATCAAAGTGAGTAAACATTACTGTTTCTGGCGCAACGTTAAAGGCCGCGCCACATAGAATCCGTCATCCGTCAAATGACATTAATGTACCGACGAAGGAAGATATTGGCACAATCAGTACTTTGTTGGCGGATGTCAACTCATAGCCAGCGTTAAAAAAAAAAAAATGTATTTTCAATTTCAATTCAATTTCTTTTATACTAGTCACAAATTAAAAAAAAAATTATATAAAAACATTATGTACATACACCACTTCAATTTAAGACAAACAATCCCGTGCAAATAATTTCCTATCTATTTTGAATAGATAGATAGTAACGATAGTGATAACTTAATATAATAATTGGGTTTTGCTATTTATTTGACCGTTTTTATTTCAATAAAATGACAATATTCTGCAAACTTACGGCCAGAAACTTATGAATAATTTTGTCGTTTGGCAAATATTTTAGTAATTCTTAATAAACTGGGCGAAGGCGGCACTATTCTATACATCCATATAATCGTATCTACGAGTAGCAGAGCGGTTAATGAATCATTTATTTTTGAATTAATTCGCGAATTATTCATGCACTGAATTACCAAATTTTGAATTACTTCTTTTCACACAAAGAAAATTAAATTTTAGTCAGTTCAATGAATTTGGTAAAAATGAATTGCAATTCATTTCCAATTAAAATTAATTTGTAGCATGAATTGCAATTCGTTTCTAATTCAAATGAATTTGTCTAAGTGAATTGCAAATTCTTTACCAACTCATTTGAATTGGTTTTGTTTGTCGTTGGGTGGTCTTGGGTCACAAAATTTCAAAAATTATTAATTGTTTCTTTTAAATTAAATGTGTTTTGTCGTTCAGCGTATTTCAAAATAAAAATCAGTTCTTTTTGAAGAAACTAAAGCTATGTTCACACGATTGACAGATTGTACAATATTGTAGGATACGGCAATATGGTGGCAATGAAAAATTGTTACCATCTGGTAATTTGTCTGTTCACACTATTGAAAGAAAACCATTCAATTTCATTGGCACACAGTTCTGCGACAATAAATTTTTCCGCCAATAATAATTGTCTGTTCACACGGTTGTCAGATTATTGTATGGCAAACGTTGCCAGATCCGACTTTTAACATTGTATCTAAATTTTTATGGGCAGCATTGCCAACAGAAATATTTACCTGCCAATGGTGTTATTGTACGGTGCACTAAATGAAGCACATGCGACAATAACAAATGACTGTAAATTGTGTGTCAATGGAAATTAAGGGTGTTCTCACGATTGTCAGAATTGTGACAATATTATTGGCATACAATGCACCGAGAATACATTTTGTGACGATGTTGCCACACAAAAATTGTGTGTTCACACGGTTGTTGCACATTTTGTAACAATTTTTCTGTCAATATTGTAGTAAATGACAATCGTGTGTACATATCTTAACTCCAAAAAACACCATGTTCTCTTTGATCAGGCGCGGATCCAGGACAAGGCTTTTCAATTTTTGTACTGAATATTTTCATTTTGGTAAGAGAAATTTCCATTTTTCATTCCCCCTAGATCTGCTCTTGAATTTGATTGATTGCAACTCCTTTTTGATTGCATCCATTTGAAGTGCAATTCATTGTTCTAATTCATTTGAATGAATTCAAAATCAATTCAATACAAACGCATTGGAAACGAATTGAAATTCTTTTCTGCCTAATTTTGAATCAAATTTCATTCAATTCTTTTTTGTTGAGAAAAGAATTAATTCAAAAATTAGCTAATTCGTAACGAATTAAAATCAAAAAAGAATGATTCATTTACTTCTCTGACGAGTAGTCTATTATAATTTATGTCTTTTTCTAGTCATTTTATAAACCGTCCAAAGAAGGCAGTTTATTTTAGTTAAAGCTGAAAAGACATATGCTTCTATTTTCAATTCCGTTTAGCTAGACAAATTTCAATAAAGCTTGAAGCTGGACTATAATTGGAACAGTTGGAAAATTCATACAAAAACAGCCCCAGTCTGGTATCCCTTCTTTAAGTAATTTTTTTTTCTTTCTTATAGGACACTGAGTCTTCCATCAATTTATTTTTTAATTGTAATTTCATTATGTTAATAAAAAATATATGATCGCATAAACTTTATAGTTCAATTAACGATTACAATTCCTTTCTTTATTTTCCCCAGACTTCTTCATACATTGTATTGTTATATAAATTAAAATGAATATTTATGCATATTTAAATAAAAATAGAATATTTCTGTACAAAACGTTATACAAATTCAATGATCTGTATTTGTCTTCATTGCTGTTGGCAGCCATAGAAGACGCCGTTGTAATGATTTAGGAACAATAAATTCTCTGCTCCTTAACACATCACTAAGAACATGAATTACGAATGAATTTATTAACGCCCAATTACAATGCATATTTCTTTGTTTATTATTTTATTGTAGCGCAAGAGAACAGGCTGGTATTTAACATTTAATTTAATCATGATACTTGAATAACTTTTGTACGATGTTTTAAGATTTTTCTCTTCCTCTATGCGGGCAATAATTGGAGTAGGAATATTTCAACCGCAAAAAGAAAGCAACCTAATTTAAAAATAGGAAAACCATGTCTTACTTAAGGTAAGTGATAAGTAGTAGCCCATTTACATTAGCGTGAAATCTAGTAGAAGAGATTTTAAATCTACGAGTATCTCGAAATATAGACCTTTTACACCACACTTTTGTGATAGTATTTTACATTTGGTTCGAAGAAACCATATGGATCACCTACCATATACCATGGTACAATACTATACTACGTAGTCTCGCAGGGCCAGCTGACTGTGTGCATAGAGCTGCCAAATTACACCTCAATTTTAACAATTTCCACGCACACTATTAAATATCCGTTTTGCACACGTTTATAATGTTTAAGTTAAAGCCATTCTACCGCTCTAAACAACAGTAAAGTGCTCTGTTGTTTTTTCTATTGTACACTTGTGGTAGTTCCGCGCCTACCTATTTAGTATTATCCTACCATGATATATATATAACTGGTTGTATTTTTTAGTACATTTTGGACAAAAACATGGTTGCATCAAAAAATACTGCTAGATTTTGAGTAGAATTTGCCAAAATCTCGTGACGATGTAGAATTTGCGAAAATCTAGTGACGACGTAGATTTTGTTTTGTATGGGAAATCTATTAGAAAAGAACTAGATTATGCTCAATATCTCGTAAGTACTAGATTTCATGCCACTGTAAATGGCAAATATTTATCCGAAAGAGAAGTCCAAAATTGGGTCGCGATATCTTTGTATACTCTAACAAAACACACTCAATTAGTCTGATGGTTTGCATTTTATTTATTATTTATGAATGTGTCCACTCTAAAAGCTGATCTTCATATAAAAAACTTATATTTATCAAAATATACAAATAAAGGAAGAATTTACTTATATTTTGTATGCAATTCCCAAGCAAAAATCAAGTGAATAAATTAAAGTTTAAAGTGAAAAAACTCATGTGAAAAAACCATTCACGATAGGCGGAATTTTATTATGACGTGCAATTATTCACGAGCAATTTTTTCACGATCGCAAGGAAAGGGGTAATATTTCGAGGGAGAAAGTATCCACATATGTTTTTCATACATATTTACAAGATTAAATTTTATTAAATAGAAAGATGAGAAAGAGAGAATTATTTATCCATGATTAACATAAAATTTACAATAAAAAAGATTGTTTTTTTGGTCGAAATAAAGAAATCGGAAATAATTCGAAAAATTAACATTTAAAAAAAAAACTGACAGCCCGGTTGAAGAACCAGCCAGATGACCCTAGTAAATATACTTACTTATGTACGCGGTTCGTTCAAAAGAAAAGATGAATTTTGTTTTTGGTGCATCATGAGTTCTTGCCAAATTTGGTCATACGGTTAATAAAGAATACTACAAGGAAGTTATGCAATGTTTGCGTGAAGCAATGCGGTTCAAACGATCGGAATTGTGGAAAAAATCATGGATTCTGCATCACGCTGAAGAGACTAATGAAATTGATGAAATAAAGTCAAAATCGTAGAACGAGCTGATGGCCATACCGAAAAGCCTATTTCAGAAGTGCTTGGAGGATTGGAAGAAGCGCTGGCATGAGCGCATTATATCTGAGAGGTATTACTTTGAAGGGGACAAAATGGATATTGATGAATAAATAAATACTTCGGAAAAAAATTCAAGACTCCCCTTTTCTTTTGAACATACCACGTATATGAAAAAAAAAATATAGTTGCAAATTAAAAAAAAAATTATTTAAAAATATCGAGTAGTATGGAGTACCCAAACGGAAATTATTGAGTATTTTCAACTAATAGAAACACAAAATAAAAATTTTATAAAATTTAACGTCCTAGCACATACATACATATGTATGTACATTAATTTATATAGAAATTAAAACTAATTTTAAAACAGTGAATAAATTTCGCCAAGCAAACAAGCAAAATTAACAAAAAGAAAAGATAATAATAAAAATTTCAAATAACCGCTAATTTTTCATTAACAAAAAAAAAAGATTTGAAAATGTAATTATTGCTATGCATTATAAAACTTTATGGCTTTTTTCTTAATTACACATGTCATATGTATGCATACATACATATGTATGTTTGTCTATATGTAAACTAATTTCCAACTCATAAACTCAAATGGTGTAAAGAAACATAAATTAAAAAACAAAAAAAATGTTTAATTGTATAATAATTAAAACGTGCTTCACGAACAAACAAATTTACATGCACAAAATAAAATTTAAAAAATACAAATGCTTTAATAAAATAATTTACAAAATATTCGCTGTGATATTTTTATTATTCGCAATAAATAAAAAGTTCAATGAACTAAATGGGACTTTAATTGTTTTCGTTTATTGTTTTTTTTTTCTCAATAATATTTTACTTTATTTTAAGTAATTCTGTGTATATTAACGATTTTACACAGTATTATGCACATGTCGATTATGGAATTTAAATTTTTCTGTACAATTTTTACAGTTTTTACATTTAAAAGTCGTCTCAGAAAAGTAATCGTCGTATGGAATGGAATTTTCTCTTAATTATCTTTTCCATACAATTTAACATTAAAGTATTGTAGTGGAATAAGAATCTTGCTTGTTCTAATGATATGTATGTATCTCTTTGCGCCATTGTGACAATATTGCCGCCATATTTTCATAAAATCTTTGGAGCAAACGAAATTTATTATCGGAAACATGTTTTTAAACAAAATAACCACAATTCTCATTTCTTACAGAGCCAAAGAGACTAAATAAGGGCCTTGCAAAAAACGGCAGAAATTTATGTTTGCACAACCCTGTTGTGTAGTCTATGGTGGTGTTTGTGTGTTTGACCAGCGGCTTGTGCGAAAATCAACAAATTTTTACCTTTCGGCTGACATTTTGAATTTATCGTAATTCGGTTGTGTAGTTTTTTGTTAATTATTTTTTTTTTTTTTTTTTTTTTTTTTATAACAAATTCTGCGTAGAGTGTGGTCATAAGGGGATACAATGAAAAATCCATACTGGTACAAAGACCTTTTGTGCAGGCTGTGTGCAAACTAAACAAGTATGTTTGTCAAGCGGCTTGTGTGGGGTATTTAGCTCTTAAGAAGATTAAAACCCATTATTACAACTTTCCAATAGTTAAGAGTTACGGTGTTATCGGACGAATAAATATTTATATAAAGATGCCCTTTCACAAGCCAGCTTAAGTCTAACCAGAGCTACCTGACCGTTTCTGTGAATTCGCAATTGAGTTTCTCTGAACCGCGTGACACGCCTCCAGTATGACATTTTTTAAAAATGCCAAAAGACGCCAGAATTGCCTCTTGTTTTTTATATACTTGCCGATGTTTACTTTGTCCGTTATCATATCATTTAATATTTTTGCATAAAAAATGTATTTATACCTCTCAGATATTATAATACAACAGAATGCAACAATATATATGAATAATACCTCATTAATAGTTTAAGCATATAAGATTAATTTCATCACCACAATTAAATAAAAGTTAAAAACTTTTCAAAACGCAATTAAAATGTTTACACCCTTAATCAGTTTAAAATTGACGCGTCATTCACACACCTGTCATGCATGTTAAATTAATTCGACTTGTTATAATTTCATTACAAGTAGTCAATTGTTTAATAAGTATTCTTATAGTAAATAAATAAATAAATATATACATGTATGTATGTATGTATGTATGTATATATAAATAAAAGGTTATATTTAGTTGCAGAACTTATACACCATGTTTGTATTTTGTATCAGTAGGGGCTGTCATAGAATTCAATCTTATTAGAATTGGATATGAAACCGACAATAAAAATTATGTTGGTGTCATGAAATTCAATGTTGTCGGTTTTATGTTCGAACTATAATTAGTGCGGTTTTAAGTGACACAGAAATCAATGTTATCGGTTTTATTGGAAATAAACCAAGCAGCTGACTGACAGAAGTAATGCGGTCTTTCTTTCTTACGGCCTGTTCACCGATGTCGAACGAATGATATCGTAAGTTTTTTCTAACGGGTGCTCCAATCATAATGCACGATGTTACTTGTAAGTCACACCTTAATGTTACGTTTTTCGGCCAACTTAATTTGACAGTTCTTTCAGTCAGTTTCAGTGTTTGACAAATTCAACCATGGAAAGGTACACAATTGAACAGCGCGTTTATATTGTTGAAATCTTTTACGAAAATGTGCGTTCAAATCAAAATGCATTTCGTTTACTTCGTGATATTTTTCGCCAGTATAATCGACCAATTTTGTGTTCACAATCGCAAACTTCAGCAAACCGCGTCTCTAGGAAATGTGAAAACACTGTACATGCTCACCCAGTTCGTTCTGCGGAAAACATTGCTGTTATTCGTACTTTTTCGAAAATGAGTTCGACCAAGCAGTTACCTTCGCTATCGCTAGCTGATAACGGACATTTTGTGGCCAAAAATTGATTATATGGACCTGGACCATATGCAATTCCAACAGGACGGTGCCACTTGCCACACACACAACGAAACAATGACTCTTTTGTACGAGAAAGTCAATGGCCGTGTTATCTTACATCGTGGCGATATTAATTGGCCGTCACGATCATGTGATTTGACACTGTTGGACTTCTTTCTTTGGGAATATTTAAAAGAAAAAGTGCACGTCAATAAGTCAAGAACAATTCAAAAGCTAAAGGATGAGATAATTCGGCACATTAAAGACATTGAACCTCAATTAAGTCTCAGTGTCATTGAAAATATCGACCATCGGATAGAGGAATGCCGAAACTCTGGCGAGCATTTGACTGATATTATGTTTTACACACAATTTTCAGAGATGCTTTTATCGTAAAAAGAAACTATTAAGATAATTCTCTGGAAACGATTTGTTTTCTTTACAATTAACATAGAAGCTTTAGTTGAATATTTTATAACCATTTATATTTACTTTCGAAAGAATATTATTAAAAATAATTTATCTATGTTTGTTATATGGTTTACTTGGTCTAAATTCGGCATTTATTTCATTTAAATTTTCAGTCGCCCTTTTACAAAATTCTTGAAAAAAAAGCTAAGAAATTTCTCATGTCTGTAACAAGAACTCTCAAAAAATATTTGAGGGATTAGGAAATATATAAATAAAACCATCCAAATAGCTTCTTTAAAAATTTTCCTTATAAAACAAACATTTTATTATTTAATTTTAAATCTATTTAATTTTTCTAAGCCTTTCTTACAATTAGTCAACACTTTGGTTGACAATGATTGTATTTATAATCGTAATTAATTTTGAGTAATGTTGAATAATTGAAAAAATAAGTTAAATAATTTATTAAATATTTATTTATTTACTAAATTACTATATTAATTATGATTATATATACAGGCAGTTTTCGAAATTGATTTCAGATTTCAGTTTTTTCTGTATACAAATAAGGAAAGCATAAATATAAGACACAAACCTCCACTATCATCGAGTTTATGTAGAAATATACAGAATTGGGGAATGGTTTCACAACACGCTTCATCTATCGATACCGTGCTTCTGGCAAAACTTACACTTTTATTTTATATGAACGATGATGGGAGCAGGGTCAGTTGTAAAAATATTTTTATTACTTAATTACGTAATACAGTTTGGAATGTTGTAGCTGTTCCGTTGCATTTGTATGCAAATATTTCACAATTTCTCATTAATATGCACAGGATATTGTTGCCGATACAAATAAATTCTAAAATTATGTACAAGGGAAAGAATACATTTGCATAGCTTTAGCAGTTTATATGATGATAGTCGTACTTTTGCTATACTTGTTATTTTGTGATGCGCAAAAAACTTTAAGGCAGTATGTATGTAATTTATTTTTATATGTTTTATTCATACAAAATTATCATTATGGAGTTAGAAACTTATTTTTTACGACATCTAATGCTTTAGACAAATAAAGATCATACGAAGAAACCAAATGGATCTGTTTGTTTATTTATTCAGCTAAATTCTTAAAAGAGTTGAGACATTTTCACTTTTCTTTTTGCTACGCAGTGCTTCCTATTTCTTGCGACGTGAATATGCAATGCTTCCCCTAATCAATCTTCTTACATATATGTACATATACATATATACGTATATGTACATATGTATGTAAAGTGAAATTGCCTTTGTTTGTTTGCTTGTTTTTTGGTTGTGTGTTTTATTTCACTTGACGCCACCGAATTGTGTGTTATAATGTGAACGCCATTGCACGCATTGCACATTTGAAACATGACGACAAACAATGACGGCAAAATAAATGTCAGCATTAGCGTTATAATTCTTAAAAATCCCCTGGGAAACTCCAGCAGGCGTTCAGACCTCCTGGCATCAAACCGAGGGCGATCGTGCCGGCCGGTTCATTGAGCCACCTGCCCCGAGCCTACTCCAGGAAGTGCTCATCCAAGGGCTCCCAGCACGATGCGAAGGGGAGCCCGCTAAATGCATTCATCACGTCCCCGACCCCGAGTTGGGCGCCCCACCCATCGCCAGATCATCCGCAATCATTAAATAAAGCTTTGAAAAAAAACTTAGGAAAAAAAGTGCAATATATGAAATTCCAAAGTATACATTGTCAAGAATTAAAAAAAATAAAGAAAATATTGAAAAAATATTGTGTAGACTACCAACAAAAAATTATATAGTATGCTTCGCCTATAACGAACAAATTTGCTCGGCCCCTCGCAATTCGTTATAACCGAACTCCACTGTATTATAAAATACACAGAACTGTAAATTGCATCAAAAGTTAAAAATATACGCCCTAAGCAAGTTTTTGATTGGAGTGGGCCACTGTTGCTATGACTAATAAATTTATTAAATTGAACATTTTATTGATTGGCGCCAACCAACGCTTAAATAAAAGTTAAGCAGTCATAAATAAGACTTCCACCTTAAATGGCACAAAATGCATATACAAAACAGGCCGTATATTACACAGTGGGGTTTGAACTGTTAGGAAGGGAGTTGATTCAATTCAAGTAAATTTGTATCATAGCGATGTGTAAACAATATTTATTGCAAACAAGTTGTTGCACTAACACACTTACATACATATTTTTTAAACGAAAGAAACGAAACAGGAAGTGAAATTTACTTGCATGCAGCAAGTAGTAGAAGGCTAGAGAGTTGCAATCTAAAAACTTTACGCAATTTGTACTCGTACTAGCCAAGCAAACACGCCTAAGAAGAAGGAAAGTTTGCATACAAATAACAATGAAAATTTAAGCTGGGGCACACATTCATTTGGAGCTACAAAAAAAAACGACGACTCCAAAGGAAACCCATAATTATTTTACTTGACTCATGCAGGGAAACAATTATTTGTTTTTCTTTGAAAGCACTTCCCTACTTCTTGTTGATTTTGTTTAGCGGCGATGTGCTGCTCGAATGACTGACTTGACTGACGTGAGAATGAACAGTGCAGGAAAACCTAATAGCCCCGGTATGGCATGTGTTTGTGTATGTGTATGTGTTCACTGATAGACTTGGCGACTGCCCACAATTTTTTAACATTAATTCACATGTCAAGCACCATGTGAAGAAAAAGTTGAGTGTTTAACAAATAAAAACAAATGATGGTCGTTGATAGGCGGACGTACGTAGAACTGCATAATTTCCATGTACCTGTTATACTTTTATTTTTAATTTTTACAATTGTTATATAAACTATAAGCAGAGCTTTAGGTAGCTGTATTCAATAAGTTGTACTTTGAAAATGTTGTCTTTTATTTTTATCTTGGACCAGCACTCAGGAGATGACCCCTACACATGCGGTTCATTGTGCTGGAACTAGAGGAAAGGAATAGTAGGAGAAATGATAGGAGGTGAAACTTCAATATCTAAAAACTCTGCTTTTTGCACGTTATTTGTTTTTATAGCAGTGTTGTAACGTCTCTGATGTCAAAGAGACGTAGATATTAAATTTTGAAGCTTCGTTTTTAGTAACCATTTTTATTAATTATTTTACTTCACCGGTGCTACACAATACCGACCAAGGAGGGTGTTCTGATGTGTCTGTCGATTGAATACAGCTGAAGCCGTTACTGTTCAGTGACCAGTGACCAGTGACTATGCCTTCGTCACTGAAACCTTGCGACCACAACTAACACAAGGACACACAATATACATCAGAAAAAATCTGAAATGTTTTTATGAGTCTAAAACTGGGGTTCAACGCAGAATAATTTTTCGTTTTGACGTCGATAAGCAGAATTGCCGCATTTGTGGTGACGATAATTGACAGAAAGAAAAGTTCGAAAATCGCATTATTTCTCGCAGAGGAGGTGTAAATTGGCCACCAAAATCGTGCGATTTGACACCTTTAGTTTTTTTTTTTGTGGGGTTTTTTGAAATCGAAAGTGTACAGCTACAATCGCACAACAGTTGAAGAGCTTAGAACCCATATTATAGAACAGATATCAAAAATTGACAACAGTTTATTGCAAAACGTGCTTGATAATTTTGGTAAAATATTGGGAGCCTGCCGAGACAGTAGGGGGCTCATTTGACCGACATAATGTTTCATTTTCGACTGGAACCTAGTTCTAACAAACTGAAATAAAAATAATTTTAATATCTTTTTTTTTTTTAATAAAATAATACCTCAATTTTGGACCGCCTTTATTGTAAACAAAATTCTGGTTTGTTTCATTCAACATGAGTAGAATAGTGGGACCGATTATGGCCTATTAGGCTAGGTCTTTTTAAAAAGAATTAATAAATGAAATGAAAAAAAAACGTAAAAAATTAACAAAACATTTTTAATTCAGTTTCTAACAAAGTTATTTGGAGATGAAATATTTGTCAAGAAATTTTATAAAAAATATAAATACTATGTAGAGGCAAATCTCGGTATAACGAATCTCGTTTTACCGAAAATCCAACATAACGAACGTCCGAATTTTTTATATTAACAACATTATATAGCGAACGCTATATTCATTTTATTTAATTTTATACTGAATTTTGGCACATTGTTCAATTGCGTACTGTTCCATTTTAAATTATTCAAATCTTCTTTACAAAATACTGAAATAAAAATTATCAGGAATTCAAACACCTTCGCTTATTTTGGGCCAACATGTATATGTACATATATTATTGAGTTACCCAATAATATTTGTTAATGAACAGCAACATATCAACGTGTTGGCGATAGAAACCAAAGGTTTGTAACTTGCTAATCAATATAACGATAGCATCGCTATCGAAAAAAACCATCGCTAGTCCAGTGGAACAAAAACTATCACCGTCCATGTGGTTGTGGATTTGTAGTATTATTTTTTTGTCGTTATTCACTTTTGAAAACTTGTTGAATGAGAAAAAGTGAATGAAAAAGAAAACATTTTTGAAAATCGCTTAATGAAGAGTAAAGTTATGATTTTTAAAATTTTTAATTTTTTGAAAAAAGTCAAAAATACGTTTATTACCTGTAACTTAGCAATGCGAGCTTATAGAGGAAAATGGAGATTAGATTTGAAATCAGCGACCTCAAATTAGTAAAAAATTGCAATTCCAGCCAACACAAAAAAAGTTCAATTCTGTTCTCTTCCGTTATCGTTCAAGCTCTCCATCCTCTTTATTCTTTGAAGAAAAATTATGTTACTGTTCGGATAGTAGTTTTGTTTGCTGGGAAATGCTATATGAGTGATTGTAAACAACAATAAACCGTATTTACATATATGCGTATGTATGTGTGTATATGTAACATTAACATACAATCGTCATACATAAAGCTGTTTATTCTCGTGTCTAAAAGTTATCGTCATTACCTATTTCCGTTTATTTCCTTTTGTTTACTCATTCATGCAATGGCATTTATTTATTTGAACTTTATAAAATCGTGTTCTCAATTCTTTAATACGCCAAACAAAATACGTATACGTCAAACCGAAACAAGTGCTAATACTACGAATATAAAGGGTGATTCTTCTGCCATTTGGTTTTTCAGAGTAAAAATAAGATTCGTGACCTGTGGCAATTCAACAAATTGTCGAGAAGTTTTACCTTTTCATCCTGAATAGACTAAGAAACGGAGAACGCTTGCAAATCATTGAAGTTTATTATCAAAATTGGCGGTGTGTGAGAAATGTGTTGGTGTAATTTATTCCAGCTGTTGTTAACAATTTCGCTTAATTGGACATGAATTCACCAACACGTATGCAAAGAGAGCGTGCCGCGGAACATATTGCCTCTGTATCGGCCAGTGTCAATGAAGGTCGCGTTGTCAACAATTGGACTTGTGTTATTGGTTGTACGTAGGGACGTCGGTAAAAAACCCTACAAAATACAGCTGTTGCAAGAACTGAATCCACACGTCACGCGATACAAGTTTGATGAACAATATGGCGATGGCTGAAGTAGTCTGCACGTTGACTACGAAGCCAAAAAGTTCTGAGTTCGCATGTGTAGGAGTCATCACCTGAGTGCTGGTCCAAGATAAAAAAAAAATTAATCTCACGTTTTGGCCGCCAAGATCATGTGATTTGACTATACTAGACCACTAGACTAGATTTGATCACTAAAATATTTTTTGTGAGGATATGTGCACAGGGACAATTCCAACCCTGGAAGACAATATTAGAGCTGACAATGGTGAGATACCGGCCGAAAGGCTGGCGAAAAATATGCCAAAAATTGGCTATCACGGATGGACCACCTACGGCCTAGCCGCGGACAACATTTACATGAAATAATCTTTAAAAAATGCTAATATTTTGTTTCTTTAAATTTTCAACAGCCCAACGATTACAAAATCACCCTTTACATATCCGTATTCTAATTGAGAGTTTGCCAAAATATTTATTGTTATTCATTCGGAAAATAGAGGTATACAAGTTTAGAAGCACAAAAAATTATACAGTAGATATAGACTTACAGTATTCATGTTCTCAATTAACATTTATTAAAATGTTAACAACATTTATGGTTGCTAGCAAATACGGCTGAAAGTAATGCGATATTTTAGACAAGACATTTAATAAAAGAAATTGGCTTTTTAGAAATGGCTCTAACGATTGTGATGAAATTGGCTGTCAGCAGCGTTAAAAACCAACTGTACGTACGACAATATTTAAAGAATATTAAAAAGAAATTACGAATGATAACATATTTCCATTATAAAAAGTGACTAAGAACAATGATATTAATTTTTATATTTCACGTTTTTATTTATTTAAGTAAATAAAAAGTGCTTTAAATTGTAGTACTGAAAGAAAAACAATTAAAAAAGGGTTTTATTTGCTTTAAAAACCATTAAAAAACCATTTTTCAAAATTGTCATCTGTTAAACGCCGTCGCTAAAATAATATCAGCGTGCCACGTATGACTCATCGAAATTACGAAAATGCCATTATGTACATTGCGCAACAGCTATATATATGTACATATATGTACATACATAAAAGTATATAAATAAATTTTAACTTACCTAAGATTAATAAACATTTAAAAAGGTTCATTTCAAAAATAAAGCTTATTTTCACAAAATTTAATTGAATTTGTCCAGCTAAAAGTAATAATTTTTGCTTAATTACAATTGTAATTGTTGAAAAACAATTACAATGAGATGTAATTTGTAATTGAAGGATTTCAATTAAAATTGCATTTATAATTATAATCGAAATTTTTTTAAATGCTGCATCGGCTTCATAGAAAATGTACTACTGACGTTTCACCATAAAGAAAACCTAGAAATTTCGACATATGTTGAAACACACACACTCAGTGATGATACTATAGTATACTTCTGCAAGCGCGCTCTTGGCAGGATCCACATAGTACTCTTAAGCCCTTATGACACTTAGGCCCAAATTCACAGTCATTAGTTAACTATTATTAAACTAAAATGATAACTATTGTTTAAGTTATACTTCATATTCACAGTGTATTGTTTAACTAACATTCTCAGTATAACCAAAGAATGGTAACCCTAACAATCTTTTAATTTTCAATATTGGCAGCACTGTTATAACATATTGTTTTTGTCTACATTTGTTGAATTATTTCTTAAAAATGGATAAAACAAGCGCGCGCTCATCGAACTTTACCGCGCAAGATATTGAATTATTGCTAAAATTGTTTCGAAAATAAAAAAACTGATAGTAGTAGTATTATGGTAGAAGATATCAAAACAAAAATACAAATAATAATAATTTACTAATCAGCTGCTGTCTAACTATTGCTTAACCAATAACATTTGACGGTTTAACTAACAGTAAACAAAAAGCTGTGAATCAAATATTATTGGTTAAACTATTGGTATTAGCTAACTAATGACTGTGAATTGGGGCATTAATTTTTCTTACAATGTACAAATTTTGAAGAATAGCGCAAATATTGTTATAGAATATATAATAGAAAATTTTACCAAGTTCAAAGGCTTCAACTCTATTAAGAAAAATATGAAAACATCAAATCTTTCACTAATGTTATCGATAAAAAAAATTAATGGCTGTCAAAAAATTTTATAATTTTCAACTTCAAATTGACGTTTGCAACTTAAAATTTTTAATAAGTTGCTCACTTAGCGGATTATGCAAGTATTTGCGATTTTCAGCTTAGCGTTTTTTTTTAAAGAATGCAACACTTGACAAGATACAAAAATTTTATTTACAGCTTATATATTTGTTACTCTCTCACAATTGCTGTTTCCTTCCGTCAACTCTATATCAATAAAATCAGAGTTTATTTATCAAGCTGCTCTCTAAAAAGTAAAAACACACAGGCGACAAAAGCAAGAAAAACATTAATTTCACTTATGTATGTATGCTTTTGCAACCCTCTCTCAAAATACAAAAAAATGAGTAAATCTGTTAATGGCGCGCTCTCTCAAATTAAACAAATGAGTAAAAATGATATTGGCGCCCATAAATGTGAACAAATTTTGACATATACGATGTGTAAAACATGAACGAGCAAAAAATGTCACCTGATGAGTTTATTTTACTTAATAAATATACTTGGAATAAAATGAAAAATTAATGAAGTGTCATAAGGGCTTTAACCTCAATTAAGGACGTAGAAATGTTGTTCGAAGTGTTCGATTCAGAATGTATTTATTTTCATTGATTTATGAAAAGAGAGTCAAAATGAATCACCATTACTTTATGTTTGTTGTTTGGTTAAGCTAGCCTTCAACCACTCAGCAGACCTTCAACCACTTTTTTTTAAAAAGTTAAGAAATTTTCAGTGTTTGTATAAAACACCTAACAAATAATTTAGAATTAGTAAGTACACAAAACTTGCGAATTTGGAGAAGGAAAAAGGAATGAGTTCTGTGCAGAAACCTTTTCATCGTTAAGGCTTCAGAGACTCACAGATAATAAACCCAAACCGAGTATCTACATCCATTTTGAAGTCGCCGGTAACCGCAATGATATTACAGAAGCTCTCATTTGATTCAACTAATAATATCGGAGTTTTTTCGCCCTTCTTGGTCCATTCTGATATTATGGAATTATAATCTGCTGTACCATCGAACGAATCTCATTACAAATTTTTTTTGAACAAGAAGAAATATTTTCAGCCATTTCAAGTTTTATTACTTCGGTGTACTTATGAATGTATTATGAAAAACGCCTTTGCAAATATTATTGTAAAGATACTTGAATTATTCATTTTGAAACTATTTTAAGGTTAATGGCGTTCATTCACATTGTAAACAATAAAAACTTTATAGGATGGATTTTGCTTCTTTATTTATTTTCATTTAATAACAAATCAGTCACAACGACTTAATAAAACAAATGTGCATGTATGTAGCTACTTGTCTATAATCGTATGTATCTAAAAATATACTATAAAAATAACACAAAAAGTATGATATGTAGGTGGTTTCAATCAGTTGGTTTGATCTGGTGGCAAATATGGCGCTGTCGGTGCAACCGAAATACAGAACGAAAAAAAAATATTATATCACAAATACCGCCATTGGCTTAGAATTCTTCAACGACTGCATAATATATAAAATGCTTTGGGCACAAGTACCTGCAGCAAGTACTACAATTAAAGGAAAACATACAACAAGCTAATATTTTCAAAAGAATTATTTTTAGAGTGACACAGAAAATAAATTTCAAGGTACAAATCAACAATTTCATTTGTGCTAAGAAATTTGTCTTAGGAATACATACAGTGCCGACAAATACAATAGTACCATAAGCAGTTCCTATATTTCTTTGTTTTTGATAAGACTGCGATGTAATGCAATCGGTATTCCCTTGCAGAAAATTATTCGTGCTTTCTTACTTTTTTCTGTGACCATTGCTCAGAAGATGTCCTGCTACGTATGCAATGCATGTACCGGAACTAGATGGAAAAGCAGAATGTATAGAAGGTGGGGAAGAGATAGATGTCTAAAAGACTTAATTCAAGAACAACTCTGCTTTTTGTTTTTTCTTTTTTTGAGAAGTTTGTAAAGCAGTTGCTTTAACACCACAGACCGTTACGTTAACGCATTAATTTGTAAGTTGAAGCATAACCATTTCATTTATTATTCACCAGTAGGTTGCCCAACGGCATACAAGCTTGACCTAAAAGATCTCCAAAAAAGGACCACAAAGTCACACCGCAACCACGAAGGATGAACCACATGACCATCCTTACACTTTCATTAGTGCGACTTCGGATGTGGTCGGTTTCCACTTAAACACATCGTTCACTGGTACTTTTCCCCGAATGAAGAGGGGCGGACCGAAAGCCATGTTCAGCCAACAACTTATACGCCCTACGAATGAAGGCGAGTAAATCCCTGATAGGATCCAATCGATCCCGGTGGAAAACATGCAGTCTGGTATAGGTCATCGCAAAACAGTCGTTGAAAAAGTGCTGTGTGGTTTCATCCTCATCCAGACAGAGTCGACACTACGTCTCATCTAGAAGGCTATATTTTATTATCATTTTACTTCACCGTCGTTTTATTGTTCAAATACCGATGAAAGAGTCCACTGTTAGCGCAGACACAATAGAAAAATGCATAGCCAACACGCTAACTACACGTCAGCAGCACCACCATTATCTTCAGCTGTGTTAAATTGTCTTCAGCTGTTTCAAATTGTCTACAGCTGTTTCTTTCATACACGCGAAAGAGAAACCAAAAGGAGATCCCAGAATATTTGGCATGATAACTTTTAAGATTTCCAAACATAAATTATTGTTTTTTTAATCCAGTAAATAAAAAATTTAACATAAGAAAGTTTTATTTTTATAGGAAAAATGTTTTTAAAAGGAAATTAGATGCAATTCGCAAATATGAACAAGCTCGCAAAAGTGAACTGACATGGTTTTAATTGGTCCACATTATCGCGGCTTCACGGTATTACAATTATGGACCAGTGCAATAACAAAAAACAAAAAAGGCAAAAAAAAAATATCTTACATGAGACCATGGGATGTATACATATGTAAATGTATGTATGTATGTATATATATACTTTTACATGGCTTAAAAGAAATGTGTTGTTTTCTTCTCGGTTGTTTCCAATAATTGAAATACAGTGTTCTAACTTAAACGTTTCTTTAATACATTTAGGTCATTTGCTCAACATTCACACATACGGCCCAAACCAAACCCCGGTTGAAAATTTCTCCTGACTTCGCTTGTTTTTATTTTTTGCACATTTTGATTCACATCGTAATCGTCATCATAGATCACTTCTAATTCCTCTTAATGAATCTTTATGAATTGATGGCGCTGTATATTTAACCTTAAGAAAAATAAATATAAATATGACTGGTATGTATGACCCTGAAATAAGTTTGGAAAACCGTATCCTATTTTCAAAGTTGACGTTTTAGAGTAGACAATGTCAGTGCTGACGTTATTCCGAGCGCAGTGTAACTGATATATGAAGCAACTTCAGTCAAAACAGCCAAGTTTTCTTATTCATTGTTGTATTTCTGTACGCAACATTCAGTTCTCATTTCAAATTAAGCATATGGAATATATGTACGTATTTCCTTAGATTTTATTACACAAAACATGACAACGTCTATGCTTGTTACATGTGACTGCTACTGTTTATAAATTCGCATTCGTTAAATGCTTGAAATACAAAAGCGTAAACAATAACATCCATTCAATACTTAAACAGAGTAAACCTAGATTTTTTTATTTTTAATGTTGTAGGTAGTATAAGAAAAACTGAAATATATTTCTACAAATTTTCGATTCAAGATGCATCGAATGAGTGTTCGCAAGCCAACTGTTGTTGTCGACTCAATTTAATTGTGCCGTCACAGTAGAAGAAATAAAAATAAAAACAATTTTTAAAACAAATAATTCAGACTGCTATAATCGGTTGTGACGAATACTAACTAGTATACACTTTGTATATGAGTTGGTGAATCGGAATAGAAATATGAATTTGTTTGGAAAATATTTAAATTTTGAGCTAAATTTTCGGATTCTAATATATTTTTAACAAAGTGCTGATGCTGGTGTTATTTGCAATCGGAGCCGAAAAATAGATTTTGTATGAATGTTTTTGCAGAAATAGTTAAATATACAAAATGTAATTTATGTGAAATTTTTAAACAGATTTTGATGTAAATTATTTATTTAAACAAATCTGATCTTTTGAAAATTTTAAAAACAAATTCGTATATAGAACTCGAATTTTTTTTTTATTAAAGCTGCTCATCAGCTCCTTGCGTATTTCAGATTACTAATTAGTGGGTTAACTCTACAACCAAAATATTGTGTCTTCAAACTACCGTCAAGCTAAATAATTTCCTGATGCGTAAACATTAAATCAGAGACGTAGCAACTCTGCTATAGAAATTCACTAAACTAAAATTAAACCGGGAGAGTTGTACAGGAATTAAAGATCGATTATGGATTGCAAACGAACTTCAGTTGCGTTGAGAGGCGCCAGGCACAAATTTGTGGTTGCCAAAAAAACACTAAAAACTACTGGAATTTAGGCAACTGGAGTTAATGCAGTTACGATCTGCTTTATTTGCATTACCATTTTTAGCAACTGGCAACTAAACAACAGTTCGGTTGCAATCCATAATTAATGGCTTAAACTCAATTCCTTCCAATCACTTCACTACCAGTATTTTCTCTACACCATCCCTGTCTAATTTGTTTTGGTGAAATGCATGGCATACGTAGGTGATATTCCCTGAGCACTGGTTCGCTTAACAGAAACACATATGCAAAAAGCAGGTCGAGAAATATCATATTTTACCAAATTTTTATCATTTACTGCACTGCACTCTATTTATATCCAATTTCAAAAATTCTAATCTTTAATTTTCGCTATTTGAAAAAATAAAATCCCAATTCAATTATTAAAGCATGAAACACATTCGCCACAGCAGGCTACCAGCTACAATCTCTAAAAATTAAAATACACGCGTTTATACATCTTTGAAAATATTGGACATGAAAAACGTTTTTGAAAATGCTTAGTTTAGTAATAGGAACCTCTGCACTAAGTTTTATGATCCTATTTTTGCGGCACATTCGGCTTTTGGACACATACTGCAGTGCGCAAATAAATATTGTAGAAGTTACAAACAGAATAATAAACTTTTATCTTGCACTTGTGCTGAAGGGTATTCATAAAATAAAATAAATGAAAATAAAATCAAATCTTGGATCGACATGAACAACTGTTTCGGGCTGCGATAACAAATATTTATATCTATGCAGCATTTTTTTACAACTCGTACCATATGAATGCAAACACACAGTACGACCCTTGCAAAAATGTTAAATACCAAATTTAATTTTCATCAAAGATTTCTAACATTTTCAGACTAAACAATTTCGTTGTAAATATGTACCTACTTGTACATACACGAAAACACGTGATTTTATACAAGAAGAAAAATAAAAAATTTTCTTCCGTCTATCACTTTTCATTTTTGCGATAGGCAGTCCGACAAGAAATTAAAAAGTAGAACAATATATTTTTTTTTTTATTTTCACTCTTCATCGATACTTTTATTAGTGAAGTTAAGAAAAGTGTATACGACAACGATACCGCAAAAATTTCAAACGGACGAATGGAAACTCTCTGTAAAAATATAACAACCCTGTATAATTTGTTCGCAACAATTGAATATATTCTGTGACATTCGATAATTTTAAAGAAAACAAATTTATTTAGATAGTAGGTGACCAGGACATGTCAAGCTGTTATAATATTTTATTTAAAAAAAATATATATGTATGTGTTCTTCTAGACGCAGAACTATGTAACAGTGTTTTCACAGCAAAAGTTAAAACCTGATTTGATTTCTCACTATAAGTTTAATTAATACAGGTTTTAACGCACAGTTTGTGTAATAAAATTTCATTTATTTTCTCCTTCCACAACGCGATGAGAGAATTTTCATTATGCTCTACCCACTAGCTTCTCTTTCTTTTGCACTTTTCTATTGCTGCTGCGCCCATTGTTTTAAATTATTGTCGTGACTTTATTTAACAAATTTTCCTTTATTTTTTTATTTCATTGAGCACCAATTAAATTGTGAGATGTTTTAAATTTTTTAACTTGGTAGCACTGCCTTTAGTACATGAAAATCAAGGTTGTATTTCATTAAATCAACTTAACCCAATTCAAAAAAGGTTTTAAATTGGTTTTAAGAAAATATTTTTATATAATAAAACCAGGTTTTAATATGTGGTTTTAACGTAAAACCAACTTCTGCTTTAAAGCCAGTTAGTGTGAAAACACTGTGTTTTTTTTTCTTTTAAATTTCATTAAAATCGGTTAGTTAGTTTCGGAGACACGGAAATTGCCCTCTACCTCCTGAGTGCATAGCGGTATACCCTATTTCAGCTCTCTAGCTATATTAAGAATATGTGTGGGTATATCGAATTTCTGCTCTATATAATGGGAATATATAATATATTATATTTAAAAAAAAACAAGTCCTATATTTTTAATCAAAAATTCCTGAAAAATTTTCAAAAGTGACAGACAGATTTCTTTGCAACCAACTTCAATTCTTAATAATCTGTCAAAATCGGACTTTCTATCATCACAACGTTGCCGTAGTTTTATTGCGGCTTGTTTCATATAAATCGTACAGACATGAGCATTTTTGGCAGCTAAATATCTTCAGTTCCCAGTTTTTAGATATAGCTATAGCTCCCAATCATAATGCTTAGCAATCTTTTTATCAAAAACTTTAAAGCTAATGTCAGCCTAAGTATGGAATAATAATTATTCAGACTGCTTTCGAATGTGTTCAAAATAAATGTTCTGTTAATTTACAAAGCATTGACGTTGGTTGATTTTAAAATTGTAAATGCATTTCGATTGGGGAATGCCCCACCGATTTGTTTTGCTCTGTGTGTTAAATGAAAAATAAAATACAAATTAGTAGTTTTGCTTCTAGTCTCTATTGTTCATATGTTATTCGTTTGGCATTAATTTACATATGTTTGTACATATGTATGTATGTAAATACATGCTGGTACAGTTGTAAACAACAATTGTTTAAGTTACATATATTAATTTTGTTGTAGTATTTTCTACACTAAAATTCATATTGTAATTTTGTTACGATTTTCCGCAAATATTGTATTTTATTTTCATTATTTTAATGCCTTAAAAATAGTTTAGCTTAAAATCGCTGGGCACGACAGTTATTAGGAGTAAAAAGCAATCAAAAAGAAGCTGAAATGAATAAATTTCAGTCCATACTAAAAACAAAATTTTCACCAATTACACTGTACAACACGAAAAAAAACAAGGTTCTTCTTCGTGTACAATCTTTTTCCCTTTTTTCAATGATTTTTATTTTATTTCCCTCTTATATTATTTAATTGTATCTTTTAAGTTGTTACACTTTATTGTATCTTCAAATTTAACGGAAAAAACGCCAACAGGCGTTAATTTTATTTTGTATGAATTGCATATCTTTTCGTCTTGTTAATTTTTTTAGTAAAATTTATATTCTATGAATTAAAAGAAGGAATTTCAGGTAAAGTCTGTTTGATCTAAAATTCCGTTTAAGCGAATATTTGCTAATAGTGCTTTCACACTAACTGCTTTTAAAGCAAAAGTTGGTTTTACGTTAAAACCAACTATTAAAACCTGCTTGTACCACATAAAAAAATTTTCTTAAAGCCATCTTAAAACCTTTTTGGAATTGGTTTTAAATTGATTTAATTACATACAACCTTGATTTCCATGTACAGGCAGTGCTACCAAGTTAAAAAAATTTAAAACAGCTGGCAATTTAAATGGCGCTCAATGAATTAAAAAAAAATAAAAGAAATGTTGGCAAATAAATAAAGTCACTGCAATAATTTAACAATTTAATAATTTCAGACTAAACCATTAAAAAAAACATCTCGCATTTTTATGTTGCATTAATAAATAATTAATAATAATATAAAAAATGGCAACTAAACCGAAGCTTCAGCACTGCTATGAACACAGAACGTGCAAAAGCAGAGCTGTAAAATTATTAATTAAGCTTCACCTCCTGTCGTTTCCCTAACTATCCCTTTCCTAAAGTTCCAGCACAATGCATCGCATGTGTAGGGGTCATCTCCAGAGTGCTGGTCCTAGATAAAAAAAAATGCGTGAGCATTAGACTATAAATCTATAGGTTGCGTGTACGATTACCACCTTGGAGTTTTTTGATGTTTTTAAACAAGAAAAATAAAAAAAACTCCCTTGAGACAAACAAAAAAGATTTACTACAAAAACCTAAAAGCAAAAAACATAAAGTGAGAGTCTCTTTTTATTTTTAGCGAATATCGTTAACAATATTCATGTTCAATATTGTTTAAAACTCAAACTGAGCGACGGGTGAACTCTGAGTTATTTTGCTAATTGTTTGATGGCGATATTACTTTCGTCTGCTGTTGTCGTCAAGCAGCAAATGAGAGTCTTAAAAATATTTTATTTTGTTACTGAGAAAAGACAACCACAAAAGTAAAAGACTGACGGCTGAGTAGTTAGTGTGTTGGCTCTTTTATTATTTTTCTGTGCTCCTTCGTCGGTATTTGAGCAATAAAACCTCGGCGAAGTAAAATAATAAATAAAATTGCTCCCCTTAGCTTAAAACTAATGCTTCAAAATTAATAACCGATTCGACGCAACTTTGCTTTATAATTAACCCGCAACTAAAGAGTTGTGCAAGAATTAAGCTTTATCTTCCTAGCAGTTCCTCACACCTGTATATTCTCTATCTAATTCCATTGCAATGCACTGCATATATAGGGCCTATCCCCTGAAAACTGGCCACAGGTGAAGGAAATACGTTAATAATCAATAAGTTTTTAGCAAATAAATTGATTTTTATAATTATACTTATTATATTCAATTATAATTATTGTAATTTTATTTTTATAAATGTAAAATATTTTAATGTGGCAATATTGAAAATGTATTTCTACAACAAACATCTATCAGTTTTCAGCTGGTTAAGGTTACAGCTGCCGTCTTCAAAATTATTAAGAAGCAACGAATGCAGTCAACAATATTTGTAGTTTCTGTATATTGTAACCTGCTGTGTTGAATGTGTTTAATGCTTTAAACAACAAATTTCATTTTTGTACTTTTATGTCACACTGTTTATTTTTAATTTCTCTTCCAATACGATTTGTTTTTAATCTCAAAGTAAACTATTTTGTACAAACATTTCGATACTTTAATAGAGAAAGGCCCTAACTAATAATTTACTTTACGGGAAAAGGAAAAGTTTTCATAAATATTTAACTACGTATTTTAGCCCGGTTTGTTTTTTCAAGCCAGTTTTTTTTTTAAATTCTCTAAGCAATTATTTGCTGAAACAAAAACAACTTTTTGTTTATTAATTTCGTTTTATATGAAAACATAAAAAATCCCGATTTAAAAAGAAAAATTAGTTAGGGCCTTTTTATATTAAGGTCTCGATTTCTAGTAAAATACAATTGAAAGGATTGCACGAGTTAACATGGCTAACAGAAAAACAGGGAGCGGTTTATTTTCAATCGTATCTTTATAATGGACATGTGCAGTGGTAACACGCTGTATACTAAACAAAGGCTTTATTTTCCATTTTGTTCGCCATTAACGGCTTAAAATTAAAAAAGAAAATAAAGGTGGGGCATTATGACTGATAGAAGTAGACATGATTATAATCTGCAAAAGTGGCGAACAAATAGAAAAATGTAAGTGTATATTTTGTGTACCTTAAGGATTCCTTTGAAAAGTATTCTTCAAACATTTTTGTACAAAATTACTATGAGAAGTTTTCGAAATGACAGATAATATATTTTTGTTATTTAAAAAGAATATGTATATGCATTTGTGTGTGCGTAATATAAGGAACGGTTTAACAAGAAAAATAAATATTATTAAGTACTGTGTTTTTTTTTGCAATATATTTATTAAGCTTGATGTCTTTTTCTTTTATTTTATTTGGTTTTATTATTCGATATTTCGTTAACAGCTTGTTAACATCATCAGGAATAATAGGAAATTTCCTATTATAATTTATATAATATAATAATTTATTATATAATAATATAATTAAAAATTAAGTACTGTGTTCAACATTAACAAACTTTCAAGGTTTTGCTAAGCGATTGTACCGAGGTCACATAAATAATATTGTACAATCATCGGCGTTAATTAAATCGGTTATCTACTTAATTTAGAAATACGTAGTAATAATAGTTTAGATCAAGCGATTAAGTTTGAAGTTAAACAAACATATTTTTGAAGGTTTTTTTGTTTTTAAACAACATGTCCACCATATATCACAAGGACTTATAACTTATATGCAATAAAAATTGCTCATAAGTATTATAAACTAGCTATTAACCGCGGCTTCGCTCCCGTTATTATCTCCATCGGTTATACAGTTTCGGAAAGGCATATCTTAAATCTACGTCGCCTCCTGGTTCTATTCAAAAAATATATACATATGTAGCATATGTGTCCTTCTAGACACAAAAACATAAATACATTTAAAACTCATTGAAATTGGTTAGTGTACGAGGCGCGGAAATTGCCCCTACCTTCCCTCGTGGTCCTAGTTTTGAAAAAAATTAATAGCCAATGTGTGTTTTAAGCTCAAATACATCAAAGTTTTAAAGTTCAGCAAAATCAGATAGTTTTGGAGAAGCAGAAATTTCACCCAGGACCAGGGGCCGAGGTCCTGCTTTTGAAAATGTATATAGCCTATGTGAATTCTTAGACACAAATCTATCTATGTTCTAAATTTTATAGAAATCGGTTTCGACGTTTCGGAGGGGCAGAAATTTCCCCCCTATCTCCCTCCTGGTCCTAGTTTTAAAAAAAGTAATACCCTATAACCTTCCCGGAGTTGCAACAAATTTCATCGCGATTGGCTCACAAAGATCGAAATTAAGCTCTTTTAT
Source organism: Dexiosoma caninum (assembly GCA_963924685.1). Taxonomy (NCBI): domain Eukaryota; kingdom Metazoa; phylum Arthropoda; class Insecta; order Diptera; family Tachinidae; genus Dexiosoma; species Dexiosoma caninum. Next base: position 94,701,201 of record OZ004725.1, read on the forward strand.
ATTATAAAATCTGTTCCAAACCATGTGGAATAAGTAGCATAATTAAAAAAGTAGGCGTAAAGGTGGGCGTGATTAAAAAATGTAGCCTATAATTCATTCAAGAGACCCAATTATATGGTGTAAAATATTCAGGAAGATCGGTAAAGCTGTTTGGGCTCCTATAAGGTACAAAAAAACAAACACACAAACACACATTCAGCTTTATATATATAGATCACGTCCGTACGGAGCCAAATATATGGTGCATATGGATGATGATATCATTCAACAACTACTCAACAACATTAACCAGGGTGGCGATAGTCGAAGTAGTCTGCACGTTGACTACAAAACGAAAATAGACCTGGGTTCAACACCCCAGTTTCAGACTAAAATCATAAAAAAAACATCTCGCATTTTTTCTGATGTGCATTAGTGTGTCTTTGTGTAGGGGTCATCTCCTGGAGTGCTGGTCCCAGATTAAAAAAAAAAAACCAATTTCGGAATGAAATTCACTGACACGCGTCTCATGTCCATACCTTCGGAAAAAAAAACATGGAACGCGCGAACAGATATGTCGATTCCAAAGTGCTCATCTGTTGTTTAAGTATAAAGTCCAGGACAAAACTCATTGACATTTCCGGCCTTTTGCAAATTTTGAGTACCCGTCCACACTTGCAATTTTTGTTGCAGCAATTCTTGAGTTTGTGGTCGTAAAAGGTGGGAAGATTGGGGAGGGGTACACGATCGCATGGGTTCTGCAATTCTCACCATTCAACTTGATGAACTTATACCACGCGTAAATTTTCTCTCACTAGACTACAGCATTCGCCAAAACCTTCATTATCACGGTACCACAACAACACAAAAAAAAAAGCAAGATGACTGATATCACCAACATATACTACATAGACTCATATATTAGGGAGGAGTGTACCAAAGTATTTTTTTATTTTTATTTTATATTTTTTTTCTTGAACCAGCTCTCAGCAGATGACTATGCCTTCGCCTGTAAAACCTTCCGACAACAATTGACACAAAGGCACACAAATGCACATCAGAAAAAATGCGAAATGTTTTTAGGATTTAATCTGAAACTGGGGTTGAACCCAGGAAATTTTTGGTTCTGTTGTCAATGTGCAGACTACTTCAGCCATCGGCACCCTCAATAAATACAAATACAATCATTGTCAACCGAAGGTCGACTAATAGGTAAAATGTTTAGAAAAAAAAAATTATAATTAAATTGATTTAAATCGAATAATAAAATGTTTGTAAATTTTTAAAGAAGCTATTTGGTTTATTTTGTTTGCATATTACGTAATTCTCAAAGATTTATTGAGAGTTCTTGTATATACGAGTACATGTAAAATTTCTAAGTTTTTTTCAAGAATTTAGTTAAAGGCCAACACTGAAGATTTTGGTATTAGCACCAACAGATAAAAGACATAACAAACAGAGATAAATAATTATTTATTAATGTTTGTTGTATGGTTAAGCTAGTTTATATGTACATTTCGTAGTTGCTAATGCCAACTCATCAGCTTTAAAAAGCTTTATATTAAGAAACGAACCGCCTAATTACATACATATCTAAACCCTATTGTTAACATCACTACTATGTAGTCACACCACTGTATTTCCATTAAAGCATCCGTAATGACATATAAAAATATTAAATTAAATAGTATTTAGTACAGCAAGCAATCTCTTGCTTGCTGCAATGTTAGAAAATAAATCTTAACGAGTTTTTAAAATTAACTTTCACCAAAATTATTTAAAATATTTAAAAAAAAAATAACGTCATTTAAACTTACACACGAAATCTTTGTTCTATTGCTGACTGATCTTACCTGAAAAGAAGAAATAAGAAAAAACAACAATAAGTGAGGATTTTAATATCATCGTATATTTATATATGTATGTACGTGTTTAGGCCGATGCTGTTATAATCCGTTATATGTTATACGTCGCGTTTTTCAACTGACAACTAGGTTTTCTTCTGGCTTTGTCACATTCAGTACGTCTCCGTCATCACAAACTACAAAAGCTGACCAATTTTTAACGTACTTTGACTGCTATGAGCAGCATTGCCGGTTTGACTATTTCCAACCAAAACACTGCCGTTTTGTTTTATTAACAAATATTATCTGATGCAACAAAAAATTTAAGTCAACGTTAGCGACTTTCTTCACAGCTGTTTTGTTAAATGTGAACACATGCTAAAATATAATCAAATTATGGAACAGTCTTCGGTTCTAAGCACTCATTTAAATTACGAGCTGTTTTGTTAAATGTGAACACGTGCTCGCCAATGACGCCCCCATGTTAAAATAATGCGTTCTTTAGCTAAGTTGAACCAGTTTATTTGCAATAGAAGCCATGCATTATCTATTTCTTTTCCATCTCTTCTTTGCTGGGTTTTTAAAAAAGTTTTGGTTTCAAAAATTTTTCGTTCGTGGCAACGCTGGCTATGAGTTTGTTTTCTTTTCATTGGTTTTATTTAGTTTTTTGTGTTGTGTGGTAGTGAAAATAAAATGAAATTAAATAAATAAATAAACTAAATTTAAATAAATAAAATGGGGAACAAACATAATTAAAGCTGTTCAAATGTCTTCATGCTATAAAAAAAAGCATCTACTTTAATATTCGTCAACAAAGTACTCATTGCGGCAACCGCTTCCGTCGTTACGTTAAAGTCAGTTGAAAAAGGCGACGTATAATGTACGATGGATTATATTTAGCTCGGACTTTTCTTATATAATTTTGTTTTCTTAAGAGAATAATATTACAAAAGAATTTTAAAGATTTTACTAAACGAACAAAGATTTTGCCAAAGAACATGCACAATTAAATTCCTATAAATCATAAATTGTTTATTTGAAGTTCTAAATATTAGACTTTCGATTGAACATAACAAATATTTGCAATTTATTCCGATTTGAGTGAGAGGTTTCAGCTAAAGTACATTTGTATTTCTTATCTTTAAAGGGGGTGAAAATCCAAATAATTTTCCATATCAAGACAACCGCACTTTTTATTAATATATAGTGCTTTATGTTTTAATTGCCAAAGAATACACTTTTTCTACTCACAGAGTTCCTACCGCTTACACACTACTCATTATATAATCATGTTATGAAGTATTTTTCAATTCATGCAATAACTTACTCACGCTCCATGTCATATACCACTTAATCTAATTGTTAAAACCACGAGAGAATCTATAAAAACATTTAAATTGTATGATTGCGTATGATTTGTAATGGTTTTCAAAGCTTATAATTTTCATTGCTATTTTAGTTTTAATTGAAATTATTTTGTAGCATGGATTTTATATAGTTTAGCAACAAAAGAAAATTAAAAAATAAAAGAAACGTGCCATAAAATTTACATTATTTTTGCAAATAAGAAGTTTGCGTTTTATATAATATAAAAAAGCATTTCATTCCATTAAGCTGTATTCACATTATATGTAAATACTTGTCACAGGCAATGACATTTTCTATACACAAATGATTTTGTGTTTACGTCGAAATTGCATTTTACAAAACGTTTATAATGTTTATTTTCACACGTTGATACTTTACATTTAGGTGACATAACCTATAATAGTTCACAACAATTTACTGATGGCAAATTATATACTAATTTATATTTCTCTTCAATTTAAATTGTATTTCATTTAATTAAAAATTTAGTTTTTTAAAAGAATATGTATTAATAAATAGATTGTAATATACATATATTCGCCGAACAACAAACACAATTCACTTGCAAAACAGCTGAAGTCAGACGCTTTGTCGCTTAAAAGCATCCAAATCAAAACTGACGTATGTACTGCACATACGTAAAATAGCACATGCTATTGTTAAAAAGTGTTCATACTGTATGTAGAAATTTAGCATGCTAAAAAGTAACATTCTATATGACAAAGACATATAGTGTGACAAATACATATGTAGCTTTAGCTGAGATTTTTATATGTATACTTCTTCCGTAGGATAGAACAAAGTAGTCTGCACGTTGACTACGGACCGAAAAATTTCCCTGGGTTCAACCCCAGTTTCAAAGTCATAAAAATATCTCGCATTTTTTCTGATATGCATTTGTGTGTGACTTTCTTTCAGTTGTTGTCGGAAGGTTTCAGTGGCGAAGGCATAGTCACCGGTCACTGAACAGTAAGGGCTTCAGCTGTATACAATCCACATGGCCATCACAACACCCTCATTCGTCGGTATTGTTTAGCACCGGCGCAGTAAAATAATTACTAAAAATGGCTACTAAAAACGAAGCTTAAAAATTTAATACGTCTCCTTGACATCAGCGACGCTACAACATTGCTGTAAAAACAAATAACGTGCAAAAAGCAGTGTTGTAAGATAGTGAAGCTTCATCTTCTATCATATCTCCTACTATCCCTTTCCTCCAGTTTCAGCACAATGCACCGCATATGTAGGCGTCATCTCCTGAGTGCTGCACCAAGATAAAACAAAAAGAAAAAAATGTGAAAAAAGTACGGCTTGCTTCTTGTACTCTAACAGTTAAGCACGTTTAATTATAAAAAAAAATAAATTTCCGGTTAAATGTGCACATTTAATTACCTCAAAAGGATAATTATAAGAATACGCTTATTTAAGCGTTTAAACATTTTCTTAAGCTTTTTAATTTAGAAAATCCAATAAGTTTCTTCTCCACAGTATTATTTATCAATACCATACTGACTGCGCTTTTAAAAGGTGTCTGTGCTAACAGCGCCGTCCTTGTTCGGTATTTATATTTAAAAATTAATTTATATATAAAATTATTTATATGTAAGAACAAATTCTCCAAAAACACGCAACTGCAGAGTTGGGCAAGAATTAAGTTCTCTATCCTTCTATCACTTCACCACCAGTCTTTTATCTACACTATACTTTTCGAACTAGTTCCGGTGCATACGTAGGTTACATCCCCCAAGTAAAAAAACATAGACTCTCATTGTTTTAAACGTTCTTATTTGGTTCTACGATTTCACGAATTTTGTTCTCTTTTTTTTTAATAGTACATAGTTGTATCTTGGGCAATTAAACGGGAAAAATTCAATATACATAATAATATATTGGGTGTAGAAACCATTTTAGATCAATACATGCATGACATGGTTAAAATATTAAGAGGAAAAAATATTCATATTTTTTTATATATTTTATTATTACAAAATACATATAATAAAAAATTTATGTTAACACTAATTTCATACTCAAATATTAATTAAATTAATAAAACACGATTATTTATTTATGCTTGTTTGCTTAGCCAAATAAATAATCGAGTCGCGTCAAATGAATAAAAAATGAATAAATAAATTAACAAAAAGAATTAAAAAAAAGCAAAAAAAAGATATAAAGACAACTATAACGAACGACAAACTTGCCGACAAGAATTCGTTGCGTACATTCCTCGAATAAGACACAATTAGTGGGAGAATAACAGCTGTTAATGTCACGTGATATATACAAACATATTATTTCATTAAATACATTTTTATTTACTTATTAATGTGCCTTGTGCACATTATTAAAATTATTAACATCAAGTTCAGCATGGAGGATTTAATGGCAGAATTTTACAGAATCGAAAAAATTAAAAAGAAATTATTTTTTTAGTTACATCCCAGCCCAGCAAAAAAAAAGTGAATGCGAATCTGAATTGGTATTTTCATGACTTCTTAAGCAATTCTTTATCTGAATTGCTTTTAATGCCGTCTTAAATGTTAAAAAGATTATCACTTTGGAAATCACGGAAAACACATATGTATGTATGAACAACTGCGCAGTTGGAATTAAAAGAAAAAAATAATTTTTAAATGTGTTACAGGAACTCATTAACTTTGTTAATTTTATTGACGTTTGTTTTTATTGCCGGGAAATTGTCAAGAAATCTTCATCAATGGGAAGTTTGTCAATGTTGCTGTACCCTAAAAGCTTCTGTTGGCGGTTCACCGCCAATGTAATTTGGGTGTAACATTGATTAATTTTTCCCCTATGAAAAAAGACTGAGAGCTTTGTGTAGAGCACCAAAAATATAGTGCTATAGAATACATATTTCATATACGAGGTCTGTTCAAAATAAAAGGAGAAGTTTGAATTTTTTTTTAACTATTTAGTTATTCATCAATATCCATTTTGTTCCCTTCAAAGTAATCCCCCTCAGATGTAATGCACTTATACCAGCGTTTCTTCCAATCCTCGAAGCACTTCTGAAATGTGCTTTTCGGTATGGCCATCAGCTCCTCCTTCGATTTTGATTTTATCTCCTCAATTGTGGCAAAACGCTTTCCTTTCATTATTTTCTCTTCAGTTTTGGTAATAGAAAAAAATCGCAGGGAGCCAAATCTGGTGAATAAGATGGTAGAGGCATGATTAGGGTGTTGTTTTTAGCCAAAAACTCACGAACAAGCATTGATGGGTGAGCTGGTGCATTATCGTGATGCAGAATCCATGATTTTTTCCACAATTCCGATTGTTTGGGCTGTATTGCTTCACGCAAACGTTGCATAACTTCTCTGTAGTATTCCTTATTAAGCGTACGAACTGTTGGCAACAAGTCATGATGCACCACGCTATTGTAATCAAAGAAAACATAATTCAACTTTTCTTTTGAACAAAACTCGTATATATATTCAAAGAGAAATATTATAATCAAACTCGAGAAGTCATTCTAAATTTTAAAAATTTAAAAACATTAAAATATATCTGTCATATTACATTTCACAAATGATAATGTCACATTTATATCAAAACAATAAAAGAGCTGTAATAAAACCACTGCTCGAAACATCATTCATCTTAATATTCTTCTACATTTATGAATATTGTCAGGTCAAGGTTGTTGTGTGTGGAAGACTGCTTTCATTGCTGCAGGGACATCTAAAACAAGATGATCTCAAATTTTTGCGATCGTAAAATATTGTGGTTAAATGATTTATTATTTCTATAGTTGCAATAATATTCTTACTTGGGCTTCTCGTTTTTTTTTGTTTTTTTTTAATAAATACTTGGTTGACTAGAGTATTATTTACATGGAAAAAATTCACGTTTGTGTATTTTTTTTTCGTTTTTTTTACATTTTCCCCATATTGTATATTTGTTTTACATTTTTGCGTATGTAAAGTAGCTGCCGTAGAGCAAGTAGAAAAAAAACAAGAACTGATTTCATCATTAAATAACATTCGCTACAAGATAAAAAATAAATAAAATAAGTAGAGAGTGACTAAATGAATGACTGTTTGACTCGTATTGTGCAATCAACATGAAATATTTAACGTGTGCGGAGACCATGCAACTTAAGTTGATTTGAAAAAAATAAATATTATAATTTAATGCAGTCCATATCAAATGTACAATTTTTATTGTGGGAGAGTGGTTGACGGACATATCGGCAGACTGTTTGCTTGTTTGCAAAACGTTTCCCAATAGTTGTCGGTAGGTTTTTTGTAAGGTACAGGGTGCCAAATATATGTCCTCTGCAAAATTTGCGCTACGTCTGAATTATGAAAGTACATGACTGGGCGTGGACACCTATTCTCATCCTGATGGAAACAAAACGTTGACGTGTGTAGTGGCATAGAAAATACGTATTCTACTCAACTGGTGTTGGAGATTAATTGTTCTTTTTCCCTTACTCTAATCAAAAATTTAATTTCTTCTGTGAACTTGAACACGTCAGAAAAAGTTCATTCAATAAACGAATGTTCAAACTTACAATTAAGGCGTGTTTTTATATAGTTGTGTTCCTTTTTATTTCTTAGTTTTTACAAACACAATAAAATTCAATCAATCAACTGTACATTCATTTTAATGGGTAAAGTAAATGGTAGTAAATTAATAGAAAACTAGTGCTTGGTAACACTTTGTCTTTATTTTCCATTTTACTTGCCGCCAGTGCCACAAAGTCACCTACAGGAAAATTTTCGTGTAAGTAGACTCACTCGCAAGTTCTAAAAATGTGACGGTATTTGTGAAAAAAGTTTGAGTGTATTGAGTTTTTCGCGAACTTACACTTGCATGTATATACATATGCTAGGTAAAGCGTGAAAGCTGCTTGACATATATCAGTTTTACCACATTGCAATCACGGGTCTTCCAATAGCCACTACAGAACTTTGAGAGCTGATAGCGGCCATATTTTTAGAACCACATACATAAATATGCACATATGTATGTCGTGGAAGTGCCCGACTAATGCTGTATTTTTTCAACCAAAAGTGCATTGCATTTCTTGCCCAATTTTGCTCAATGCGTTTCAAATATTTACACTTTACTGTTCCGCTATAAAACCATTTAATTGCACTTCAACAGAGAACAATAAAGCGCAAGTATTTTTAAGAAATAAAGTGAAAAGTGCGACGAAATCGCTATAAGTCATTAAAACACGTTGCATTTTTTTATGTGCATTACTGTGTCTTTGCGTAAGCAGTTGGCGGAATGTTTCAGTGGCTTCAGCTGATACTAATCCTCCTTCGTCGGTATTGTGTAGCATCATCGGCGAAGTAAAATAATTAATAAAACGGCTAAGAAACACAACTTCCAGAATTGAATGTGTCTCTTAAACACCTAGTTGTAGCAATCATTGCCTGAGTGTTACTTCTCTTTCAAAAAAAATTAATAATTGTATTCATACATTCGAAGTGGAAACCGATATTGTTTTACAACTTTAATTAAAATTAAATTATAAATTTTGTAAACAGTGTGGCTGATTCATGCAAATTTTAATTTCAACTTTTTTTTTAAATCAGTGACAACTTAAATTTTTTGCAAAAATAATAAAATTAGTCAGTTCGGCGGAAAAATAAGTGAATTCATGCACTTGTTTTGTAGTACATACATACGCAAATCGCACACATCGAAATAATTACAGTACAGAAGACGCTCGCTAATTAGACACACTTTGATACGAAGCAATGTCTGGGAAAATTTGGAAAAATTTAACAAGTGTAATTGATGTTTTTCCCATGTCAAAGATCAACTTATACAAACGTTCCATCCAGCGACTAAAACTAGAGCGTTGAAATTATGTTAGTTGACTCCTATTTCGATGTTTAGATCAACTAAGAATGAGCAGTATAAAGTGCAAATGTCTTTAATAAATGTAGAACATAAAACGTCATAAGAAGGAAGAGAACATATTGATATATATATACATATGTCTGTTGACATCACATCCTCGGCATATCATTGTATCGGTTGTATTAAATACAACATTGAAACTTGTTTTTTTGGTAATTTTTATATAAAAATTAAGTACACTTATACACTTTCAGTTCATATGTTTATAATCAGATTTATTCGCTTCGGCGCTATCAATATAATGTGAGTGTCAATTATACAGAAAAACAATATTAAAACAAATATACCCTACAATAAATGGATGACCGAAACTAATTTCTATCTAATACATTTGCAGAAATTTTATATTTGCCCGAACATATGATTGCCCTTGCTGATGAATAAAATTAGTTTTTATGTGAATCCCTAAATAGTTTGTTTTAATATTTGTATTTGTTGCATTGACACCTTTTTTCGTTTCATGTGTTCTGGTACTTCTGCAGCAATTGGGATATCCATCAACAGTGACCGATATATCCATCAACGCTGACTATCACATGTACACAGAAGTTTCGGTCATTTTTTTCATATTGCCCTTAAGAAAATGATAGAAACTTTGTTATACGCAATGACCGATAATTCGGTCAGCAATGACGGTCATATGACCGCTCAAATGACCGTCATTGTTCCTGCAGGGTACTTTCTTATATGCAGTCGAAAATTAAATAAAAAATAAATGGCAATGAAAGTTAACATAAATAAAGAGATAAAATATTTAAAAAAAACTACTTTTATTTACTAATGAACATACCCATTTGTGAATAATTTTATCTTGCATTTATTTGTATTTGACAAAATACATTGATACAATAAACAATAGGCGTTTGTTCAAACAAGTAAACAAAAGGTGTATTTAATACAAGATTGTTGTGAATTCGAAAATAGAAATTGAATGTGTTCTTTCTATGCATATGATATTTATCTAGATACAAGTGATTCAAAGAACAGCTAAGAGTCTATAAACCGCAATCTTATCTCCGATTTATTTACACTGTATGATATTCAAACATTGAATTTACACAAACATTTTACAGCAGATTTTATTTAATTTGTTATTCTATATACATACATATATACATGTTCATTCTATATAGATGTTATTACCCAAAAAAGGTTTCTATATAGTTGATAATTGCAAATACTATTTCTACGCCGACATACTTAAGGATATACTTTTTCTTATACATATATATATTTTTTATTTTATTACGGTGGGGTAGCGAAGCACACCTGGTGCTGTTAGTATTTAATAAAAACCTTTAAGCTTTACAAAAAAATAAAGAAATATTTATTATTTTTATAAATAAGTTTGTTATTATAATATTAATATTTTTTTGTATAAAAATCTAGTAATAGTCACATTAATTTTGTTCTTTTATCATTTGACATTTCAACAATTACCAGTTTTATTTGCTTTCAAAAGCCACTTAAGAAAACGAAAACAGTAATTCAAGCTAGCAATATTATTTCATGGTTGATCCAAGTAATTGACATATGAGAGGTTTTTTTAAGTATTTTTTTCTTGTCTCATAATCGTATGACGGTGTGCCAAATTCATTACAATTGATTCCATGGCAATTGTCTATACATTTTTTCAAACTGACACAGATTTAACATAAGACTAAATAATTGGCAGCAAATGGACCATTTGATAATGAAAATGAAAGATACGGAAAACTATAAATTAAATGAAAAAAAAAATTAAATTTATTATGATCTGCTTGTGTTGCCTTTTAAAATGAAAGACCGATATGTACGATTTGTGGCACTCGTATACATTTTTAAAATTTGAATTAGTACGTATGCATTATTGTGTGTACACACGATTGTCGGATAATACAATATTGTCAGAAACATTGTCACAAAATGTTTAACAACCGTGTGAACTTACAATTTTTTTCTGCCAACATTATCACAAAAAGCATTGTCCGTATATTGTACAACAATAACATTGTCAGGCATCTAACAATAGTGAGAATACGCGGCATTTCCATTAACAAATAATCGTTAGTTATTGTACGGTCATTTGTTATCATCAGATGTGATTAATTTAGAGCACCGTATAATAACACCTTTGACAGATAAATATTTATATTGGGTCCCCATAAATATTTAGAGGCAATGTTTAACATTGAATCTGGCAACTTTTGCAATACAATAATCTGACAACCGTGTGAACTGACAATTTTTGTTGGTAGAAAAATTTATTGTCGGACAACTTTGTAACAATGAAATTGTCAGGTTGTCTGAACTGACAATTTACCTTTTGGTAACAATTTTTCATTGTCAGTAGATTGCCATATCTTACAATATTCTAATATCTGACAATGGTGTGTACATAGCTTAAATGTGGAAAATAAATCATCACCATGATATTTTCCATTTTTTTTTGAGATGGGAAAACTCTAACAACTACTTTCAGTGATAGTCAATGTCACTTGTGCATTATTCTACTGATACTGAAATTTGACAAATCAGAAATAGACTTGCAGCGGATATGGCGCAATTCAATGTGTCATTATTTATTTAGAAATGTTTTAAAATTTTAAATTCTTTATCTTTTTATTTCAATAAAAATTTATCCGCATCTAAACAGAAAGACCAGATCTGAGGATCAATCTCTATTCAGTTTTGCTGTTTCAGAGTTTAATTAATTTTCCATATTGATGATCTTTTTTTTTGCTTTTTATTATTTTCTTAAAACCTCTACATTACTTTCATAAAAATTTATGGCCAAGATTTATAAAAAACAATCACGTTTTTTTTTTTAAACAAGTTTCTTTGTTCTATTATTTAAATTCTGTATAATAAAATTTGTAAGTAGTTCACAAAAGGAAAATATATTAATTACGTGAGTAAGAGTGTAAATTAAACTCAGACAAGCTCCATATTCAAATGTACTGCCAACACGTCTGTACCATTTAAGGCTTTTTACGCAGCCAGACTTATTTCATACTTATTTAAGTGTAGCAAGAAATATTTTCGCGTTATACAATATTTTGCTGGAATTTTCATTATTCTCTTAACATTAGAATTAGCGATGGGCATCTTTAATAGTGAATAACTTTATGCCTCGGTGGTGCCATTTTAGAAATCAAGAGCAGCTTCATAAGTATAGTAAAAACGGGTAAGGGTAAAAAATTACGAGAAAAAAAAAGGGTACAAAGCGTCAGGAGAAAAATGTGAAAGAACAAAATAAATAAAGTTTTCATTAAGCTAAACGTTCTTTTGCACTTCGGCATTTGAGTAAGGAAAGGAAGTATCCGAATACTAAAGTTAGCTACATCATGAAAAAGGTTTCCAATAAAGGATTGTACACTTCAATCCAAAATTCATTAGGTTTTTTTTTATTTTTCCACTTTTGCAACGTTCCGATATTTTAGAAAAATTTCTATTTTTTTATTAGAGATGATTCACCAAAGAAATTTTTATATGAAATCAATAACATGCGTAACAAGAAGATCCAATAGATCCACAAAAATTTGAAAAAGCGTTTTTAAAACAAGTGTATTCAGAAAATATAAAAGAGTAACGATTACAGGAAAACGCCATAAATTACCCAAAAATTTTCAAAGTGGTAACACTGATAACTATGAATCAATTTCGTGGCAACACAATTGCGAAGAATTTCGTCTAGCACAACGAATTCGCTGCGTAAATTACAGCTGTCATAATCAGCAAAGTTGTTTCATCTCTGTGTTACCGTATAAAAAAAATTACTTGCTAAAATTAAATATTATAAAAACAATTTTAAGTTAAATAATAATTGCGTATATTTAACTTAAATGATGTATGTTGAATATTAAATAATTATTAAAAGAAAAATTAACTTTATTTGCTAATATATTTGAAAAGAAAAATCAAAAACGGTAACTTTGTACTAATTTCTTCGTTGTTCATTGGCGTATAAAATAGAAATAAATCTATCGGAGAGTTCGTCATGCAGGGCGAATTTCGGCGACTACGCTGTTGTGTTAATTTTCATATGCACAAATGTGTTTTATATCTGATGACAAAAGTTCGCAACGAATAATTAGTCGTTCGACCCAATAGTGTTGCTAGCATTATACGCAGCGTTGCCAACTCGGTGCTTTTCGCAACGTTTTTAGTACTTTGTAAATCTGTCGACGAAAATGATTCTTAAGTCAGTTCCCGGTGCTTTTATGTTTAATTTTTAGTGCTTTTCTTTATTGCCGGTGGCAGCAAGTGTAATTTTATCACAAAATTCATTGAAGTCTATCAAAAATTTTAATACCTGAAAGGGGTTTGTTTTATTTTTTTTTTTTTTTTGTTGAAGAAATCCGGGCAGATTGTCTCCCAATGTTAAAATTTTACGAAAATATATATGTTTTTTGTACTTTATAAATATGTATATGCCTTATGGATGTCCTCGTGCCTTATTATATTAATTCTTTCAGGCCTTTTCAGAAAATCCTATCATATCTATTTTTTAATATAACAAATAATTGTTCAAGAAAATTAATAGAGAACACATTGAGTCATTTCTTTTTTAATATTTTATTATAAAGTTCGGCATATAATAGTAGCAAAAATAACCAAGTAATTTGGAAACGTTTATAGACTTTGTTGACTGTGTTTTAAAATCAAAACATTCTATACACAGAACACTTTTTTGTGGTTTCAAATCACTTTCAGAATATGCCTGCATATTAGATTTTTGGAAAAGACTGTTGTTATGTTTTGTTATTAATTTAATATTAATCAAATTTCTTTTTTTATGAAAAATAGATTACATAATAAATTTCTTATAAATTTTCAATAAAACTAAATATTTTAAATTTTTCGCGAAGTACGCGTTTTAGCGTAGCGATTTATTCTGGGATGGAAAAGCTAATGAAAGGCAAAAAAACGCAACAAACGCAAATTAAAAAGTTATGTTTAGAATATATGTTTAATACTTAAATATATATTCATTCAATGTGCGCTTTTTAGTTGGATTCCTATTTAAGATAATTTTTGCCGCTTGACTAAGGCGAATAAACATTTCGGCGCCGGTTTCTACTACTACTTACAACACATCAGTATACATTCTTTAAAAAGTGTTATTATTTTACGATTTTTTTGTGTGAGGACCAACAACAATGTTTTTAAATTATTGTAAAATATTACAATATTACGACAATACGACTAAATACGAGACTTTGTGAATCCCCAAATATTCATTCGAAATACTTTAATTCATCATTCTTAATTTTTTTGAATTAAGTAAAACATTTAATAGTATTTAAAAATGTATAACTATTCAGATTCAAAATTTGTGTTATTTATACATATAAAATTAAACTATCTCGATTACAGCTTGAACATTATGAATACTAAAATAGTGAAACTTTTTCAATTCAAAGAAGAAAAAAGTAAATTTAGGTATAAAAACTTTCTGCGTAAAAAAATAACCATTTCACACAATAAAAAATAAATGACTTCTCAAGAATCGATTATTTTAGTCTCACGACTTGTTAAAATCATTAAGTTGGTTATCCAGTTGGGAAGTGATTCCACCAAAAATGCTTTATTCCAAAATCGATTACCTTTTTTAAAATTTTTTACTGCGATTTATTTAATTGTGTATTTCATAAAAACATATATACTTGTATTTGTTTTAATAAAGAATATGCATATTTCTAAATTTCATTCCATTTAAGGTCACTTCTTTCTCTAGCTCTCGTGATTCTTCGTTTGTTGCGAGTTCATCTTCATATTATACAAAAGGTAAGCAATTGTGATAGTTACTGGGTTAATAAGTCATATTTTAACAAATAGGTATATTTTAATCTAATTAAAGCAATTTATTTTTTTTAGATTTGAATATTTCCATATTCCTAGGATGGACGGATATGAAGGGACTATGAATTATCATTATTTGAATATATGAATTATTATCATTATTATTATTATCATTTATATTATTAAGATTATTGAAAATTATGGTTAAAATAAATGAAAGAAACAGTAACAATAAGTTCTTCGGTGGGTTATTTATTGTTAGTCAAAAAAAATTAAATATTATTAGTTTTTACTGTTTTAGGTAGAAAATTTCTGATTTTACAATAACTGAATTTTTACTGTTCACGTAGTTTGTTTTTTGTACTTTAAAATAAAAGAAAAAGCAATTATGTTTTACAATTTTTAGCAATCTTCTAATAAAAACTTAACATTCAAAAATATTTGGAAAAATAAGTCGATTTAAATGAAATATTGTTGGTAGTAGTCGGGTTTTTAAATGAAAATACATACTATTGTGTTGAATGATATTTGAATAAGCTTATGTTACCGTTTTATAACTTTAAATTTCATCTTTAACTTTTTACAGATCAAATTTCCAAATTTCTTTTAATGGCATCAAATTTGCTAAAAAAAAAAATAAAAAAAAAGTAAAAGTCTTCTGCACATATGCTTTTTATACGCACATTAGATAAATATAACATCGGATTAATAACTTGTTAGTTACAAACTATTTTATTTATTTATTTATTTATTTTTAAGCTGCCTTCTGTGTAGAACACAGTAAAATTACGATAGCTTCTGATATTCTGAACATGTTTTTATTTGTACAAGTGGTTGTGTTTGCCTACACTGTTCATCACATCTTCTTTTTTCCGATGCCAATATATTTAAAGGTATAAACACAAAAGCATCTATTGTTGGCTGTTAAACAATTATGAAAAAAATTAAACAAAATAACGACAAACTACTAGAATAGACCTTGAACTTTTTGAGACAAAAATTATAAATGTCGACATTTGTGTGTACAAAAGCTGGCATACATAAACGTCAACAACTTTCTACAAAATAATAAAATGAACTCAAAATACATATATTTTCCATAAAATATACGATTTTATTCTCAGATAAATGGGAAAAATAATTTGAAAAATATTGGGTTCTCTACCGCGGCATCAAGATTCTGAAATTCAACCAAATCAATCAATTTGGGAAACATCATATCATGCAACATTAAAAATTTTTTATAGTTGTTGTTACTCATTATACTCAAAATACCAGCTGTTTTTATACATAAAAATTCACATTTCTGGCAAAATTAAGATGAAGTTATGAGACGAGTTTTCGAATTCTTAAGGTTTTGTCATATCTTAACCAAAAAGACCGTTTCTAAGCTAATTTGATAAAATTTTGCTATACTTATTTTAACGATACGACTATCGTAATAAAATTTAGTAAATCGCACTACACTTGAGTACAACACGTATATGACATACATATTTTCTATGCCACTACACATGTCACCAGTATTCTTTGTGGCAACAAGTCATTAATATCATCTATGTTGCCCGACAGAGTTTAAGAAATGATTTCGCCTATTATTATCGATATACAGTGTCATCGATAGTTAAAATATTGATTATGCATACGAATTTTGAAAAAAAAACTTTTTTTAGGATTGAAATGTTTTTCAACTAAAATGTATTTGGAAAACAAAATTCTCTTTTTTTATGAACACGGCTGTAATTATGCAAATTAAAATAAATTCATAAAATTACTACAACTTCCAGTCCTGGCAGATAAAGATACATATGTATGTATTTGTAAATTTTGAGTAAACTCGATATGGGCATTTCCATATTTCCACTGAACGTCCCCAATATTTACAAAACCAAGAATTTTACAAAAGTTACAAAGAAACATGAGAGCCGCTTTAGTTGTATTACAATAGAAAAATTATGCAAACAATGAAACGGTTTTCGGCTCTTTCACTTAAGAAAGTGTTTTCATTACATTTACCTTGTTTGTAATATAAACCAATTTTTTTATTTTTCTTAAACAGCTGTTATTTGGAAAGTTGTCTATTATTCTATGGCGTCACCATTTTTTTTACCATATTTAAATGAGAACTTAAATTTATGACTAAAGAAATAAAAATTTGGAATTTAGTATAACTTTATTATTTAGTAAAATAAAAATTTCTTAGTTTCATTTAGGTTTTTCTGTCATTTCTATGACATATGAAGAAGATGGTTAAGAATACTTCTTTTCCTATATCCCAGTTAAAACTATTAGAAGTCATTCCTTAGGAACTGCTTTGGATATATTTCCGAAATAACAATAACTGTATAACAGCCAAATAATTAATATATAAAAGTGAGTTTATTCTACAAAATTATGTTTATGTTTGCTTATTTATATATTTGTACATAATATGAATAAAACAAGTGAATTTGTTATTTAGGTAATCGAAACACCCGAGAACTTTGGGGCTATCCTAACAGGGAGAAATCAAAGGAGTTACTGGGACTGAACAGATCAACACTCAGGAGACTGGTTGGCATAATGACCGGTCACACGGAGATGAGGTCTCATCACCATCGCCTGGGACTGATGGGAATATGGTGTAAGTCTATCCAGAATTAAATGTTAAACAAAACTAAACATAAAGCAACTATCAGCTGTTAATGGGGTTATCAAATAAAGCAGTGTTGCTAACTCAAAGTGGTGAACCTCCAAAAAAAAATATGCTTACTATATATTGTTACCTTAATATAGAAAAGCCTTAATTCATTTTTGTTTTTTAATTGGGTTGTTTAAAATAACATCGATAAAAGAAAATGTGCTGTGTTCCGATTGAGAATGGCTTAGAGAATTTAATAAAAAGCTTGCAAAACTAAAATTCGTTGGGCCTTTCTGTGTGAAGCTGACGATATAGTACATATTTTTAAACCTTGTATAAATCAAAAATGTTTTTAGAATATGATGGGAAAATCTTTAACAAATATTCTTTTTAAGTACTAGGCATTTGTTTATAAACATTTTATTAATTTTTTTGATATGTATCTTATATCGAAATATGGAAAATATAATAGAAAATAAAAAACCAGTGCTTAAAAGTTCCTCAAATAAGAGGAAAGAGAATTTAATGAAATCTTTAATGCCAATCGACTTTTTTTGTGTTCGTTACAATTAATAACTACAAAATATGTAGTATGTAGATACATATTTACGTACAAACAAAAAATAGTTAAACTTACCTTGGTATACAATTTGGTGGTGTGCGGTCCACTTCCCATGCAGCAAATAATTTCATGGGAACGGGTTTCTGTCCATTTTGGTGATGGCTACTTCCGCTATGATGCTGATGTTGTTGTTGTTGTTGTTGCTGCTGTTGTGTTGCATAATAATAGTGGCCCGATACATTAGCAGCACCGTGACAAGTATTCATAACACTTCCACTAGCAACAGTATTACCAGCACTGCCAACACCACCACTACCACCACCTCCACCGCCAACACCAGCTGATGTTGAGGCATTCATATTGGCGCTAAATTTATCCAATTTAGATGATTTATCAACCATTTTCATTTGTGCGTTTTTTTTAATTAATGTTTGATTTTTGATCGAGATGGCGAAAATTGGTGAGAATGAATGTTGTATGATGTATGTCGAAGGTGGGGTAAAAGGGTGTTCCAGAATTACTTACATACATATACACGAAATTAACAAGTGCAAGTTTATATATTGAAGAACCACACAAAACTTGCGATTAATGAGTATTTATGAAAAAAAATGTTGTCGGTGATGTGCTGTTTTTGTTGATGTTTTTATTATTCTTAATTACGGATAAAAAATACCCGAGATAAAAACAAAACAAGTAGGACGTTTTAACGCTGCTTCTGGAGCAACAAATTTAAAAACGCACAAGTTAATATTTTAATTTTTTTATTATTCTCTTTTTTTTTTTGTTTGTTTGTTAGAAACAAGATAGATGCTTTAATAAAAATTTCGACATCGCTGTTGCTGCTTTAATTTGCTCTTTAAAAATTTTCTTGGTGGCTTTTGCTAAACATTTTAAAGTAACTTTTATTTTTTTTTTATTAATATTTTGCACGAAAAAATTTCTTTTAATTTTTTTTTTTATTTGGAAGACTTTTCCATGGATTTAAATTCGACGATCTACAAAAAAATTTGTTAATAATAATATTTGAAATAAATAATGGTACATTATAAAATTTTCTGCATTTTGTGTATTCACACACATACATATGTAAGTATGTATCTACTTTGCTAAGAGAAATAAATACATTTAATTTATATTTCGCACACTTTTCATTTAGGGCATTTTATTTATTTAGATTTCCAAAAGCATTTAGAGTGCAATGAAACAATTCCTTTTATTGAACGTTTATTTAGTTTGCTTTATTATGTGTTTCATTAATTGAAATGCAAAAAAAAAAACAACAAAAATATTCATCGATATATACTGAAAAAATAAAAGGGCGTGCCGCCAATATTACAATTACTTGTGCTTCTTGTGCTTGCTTGCCACTATTACTGAATGCGGTGGGTTATTATACTGTTTCGCATCTACGGCCAGCTCACTGAACGTGGTATATTCGAAACTAAAGAGAATAATATGCATACATATGGAAAATATTTACCAACCCATACATACCCAAATGAATGAGAGGGCAATGTGTATGTAAATGTGAGTGCCAACGAAGAAAAAACAATTGCCCAAAATGGATTTATTTTTTAAACACTTCTGGCGTTATCTTTTGTTACAATATACTGAATATATTCTTAACGTCTTGCTCGATGCCAGCTCATTTTCCATACTGTGATTTGAAACTCCTTATGAATAAAATCGCTTGAATACATCTTAGCAGTGAAAAATTCAATTTCGGCTGCAGGAGAGTGAGTAAAGCACCCATTATAACATTAATTTACACTACAGAGGGGCTTTAAAATAATTTGTTAAAATTGTATACAGTAATTAATTGGTTTATTGGTCCCCAGTTAATAGATTGTGAATTATGTACTTAACAGAGTATAGCTTTTCCTGTTAATTGCATCAAAAACTCTATATTTTTTTAATCCTTGTGGAGCTTGTGATGTAAAGATCTAAAAAATTTTTTACATTTAATATGATAAATATTCCTTGATTTTTTTTAAAGCTTTCTTTATATTTTCTCTTTTATTTCGATAGTTCGTTAACCATTAAAATATCATGAAGATGTTAACCGATGGTTAACGAAATTTCGAAATAAAAGAGAAAATATAGAAAAACCTTTCAGCTTTAAATAAATTCAAGTAATGTTTATTATAAAAAAATAAGGAGTAAAAACACCTTTAACATGGTTATAAAATACACATTTCGAAAGTTTTTATCTGAAACGGTTAAAAAAAATGTTTAACCATCGCTTGATATTTAAGAATTAAGTCCTACTCTATCACTTCACCACTTAAATTCCGTTCGATTTTCCCCCCAACTAACAAATTCTGAGCTCAGTGGCAACCTTAGCTGCGCAAAAAGCACAAGTCCCAAAATAAAACAAGAGAGAATGGTAGTAATAATAGCTGGGGGGAGTTATTGTAAAAGCATACGATACCTTACTAACTCATTTCTTGCAGTCACTGCCTCTTTTGATTTTCAACAGTTTGTCTATATTCACTACTAAACTGGAGTATTTAAAAATAAAAATCTAAAAACAAACCTTTAAAAGCCTGCAGCAAGAAAACAGAAACTGCTTTTAAAATAACCTAAACCAACAATTTTTAACTGGTCATGACTCTTAAAATACATAACATTTATATTTTTGGAATATTTATTAATTATTATATAACGATAGAGGACATTTATGCATTTCCACTAAATTAGCAAACAGAAACAAAAATATAAAATATTATTACAAGAAATTTCGAAAAGTAAATATAGTGAAGTTCGGTTATAACGAACTCCGCGGGCCCGGACAAGATTTTTCGTTATAGGCGAGAATCATTATAACCGGATAAAAATAATTTTTTTATTGGTAATCTTACCAATATTTTTATTTCAATATTTTCTTTATTTTCTAAAATTTTTGACAAGATAGACTTTTAAATTTCATATCTTTCACTTTTTTTGTAAATATTTTTTTTCAAAACTATATTTAGAAAATTTTTTTTATACTTTTGAGTCTTTCACAAGGCCGGGCACATAGAATCCACCATCTGTCATACTTTGACTTTTTCAAATGACATTAACGTACCGACGGATGACATTGGCAGAATGAGTACTTTGTTCACGGATATCAACTCATAGCCAGCGTTGCCATAAATTTCTGCAAACAATATTTGTTTTGAAAGTTAAAAAATAAAAAAAATACCAGAATATGTTTTAATTTATAAAAATAAGTTTTCAATTACTGTTCCACTAGCCACAAATTTTATAAAAAAAAATGTAGATAAAAACATTATGTACATCACCATTTCAATTTAAAACAAACAAGCCCGTCCAAATAATTTCATACCTATTGTGGATTTAAATACTATGTTATTTTATTATTGTTACACCAGAAACGATTTTTATTAAAACAAAAGGGTGCTAAGTGTTTCGAAATAAACGCGGTTTTTAAAACTTTACAAGTAAAATATAAAAAAATCTACACATTCAGTATTATTAAGGCTGGAAAAAGTAACCAAAATGAAAAAAATATTCACATCTCCACACTAAAATAAATTTAACCAATTTTGGTCGATAATAACCTACAACGGCAACGCCGTTCATAGCGGTCAAAGTACTCAACGTACGTTGAAAGATGAACTTAGAACTTTGCTTTGACGGAGACGTACTGAATGTGACAAAAATCATAAGAAAACGTGTATTTCAACTTAGTTGTCGGATGACGGATGACGAATTCTATGTACCACGGCTTTTAAGAAACAGTTCGTTATAAACGAAAAATCGATATCACAGTCCTAATTTGTATGAAATTATAATGCAAACTGGGACCGAGGAATTTGTTCGTTGTAATCAAAAATTCGCTGTTCCACTGTTCGTTATAACCGAACTCCACTATATTACATATTTTGCTAACATTTAAGGGATACTGTTAATACCTTTGACAACACATTTTTGTGCGCTGCAAATATACTTTGTTGTTCGCTTTTTTCACATTAGCCGATTTTGTGTGGGAGCTATCTGTCTGTTTTATTTATCTACATTCTTATATCTCTCTCTCTTACTTCTTATTTATACGTTCTAGTTCTCTTGCTCAGCGATGTCGTGAGTATCCGATTATGAAAATCTTTGCACTCAGATGTGTAGTTATCAGGTTTTACAAAATATTTACAATTGTATTTTTTTCGTACTATTCAAACTAGAAAAGTACAATAGTACATCAATTGCTAATTATTATCATTAAGGAATATACCAATCCATATACATATACATACGTACATATGTATGAACAGGGTGGCCCAAAAGGAGGGAAGGTGTTTGAATTTCTAATAATTTTTTTTATTATAATTTCTTTTGTTTCAGTATTTTGTAAATAAGACTTGGGAATTTAAAATGGAACATTACACAAGTGAACAACGTGCCACCCTGTATAAAGAAGGAAATTTATTGTTTTCACCTATTAATTTTTTATTTGCAACTACATCGGAATGTGAAATGAAGAAGTGATATCCACATATTTTCCTAGTTCCAATGCAAGGGGACATCCCCTGAACATTGCTCCAAGAAAATAATATTTGCCTATGCCTTTCAATTTCTTGCAATTTTTGAAGGTTGGTGGTACAATTGAAAAATTGTGAATCCTATTCTGGCAGTTATACTATTACACTTTTGCTGCACTTACATATGTCTATTCAAACTGAACTGAGTATTTTTAAATAGTAATGAACAGTTGACTAATTTAACAATACACAATGTTATATGGTATGAATTCTTTATAACTTTCTTAATTATTATTTTCTTCTTTGTATATTTGTGCCCCGATAGTCTAGTGAGTAGTATGATAGTTTATCAGTTGGGGGTCCCAGGTTCGACTCCTAGCAGAGACTCTTCTGGCCTGTATCCTAACCTAACCTTGTATATTTGTATTTTAATAGAATTTTTTTAATTCAACAATTTATTTAACTATTTCGTTAGTACCGTTTACTTGAAAGAGGTGTGTCAATCCTGAACAGAACGGCGCTACGATTCTCCGGTGATGGGAGTTACACTGGACAAGACGCCCACTTGGAACCCTCATATTTAGAAGGTTATCACAAGGGCAATGCTTTGTAAGAGGACCCGGGGCTGAACCCCAAAAATACCTTCTGGACGTTCAACTCGGTGGTAAAAACCATAGTCACATATGTGTCTATAGTCTGTTGGGCGAAGGCTGCGCAGTAGGTTGGGGACATGTTAGGTAAGCTGCATCGAACCATTTCTGTTGGTATCACGGGGGTAATGAAAACTTGTCCGACTGATGGATATTTGGATAACACAGATAACGATCACGATACAGAGGGATGTTCGTTCTAGTGCCCTGAGATTGAAGAGTATTCCGGGTCTGAACAGTAGTGATTTCAATATCGCAATGATTTGTAATAGAAATAAATTGGTAAAATAAATTTGCAAAATCAATTTTTTGTAATTTTATGCAGTAGTAGTGCAATGCTCATTTCAATCAAAATTTTTGCGGTACGTATTCTATGGTTCACCTCCTGCCTCTTCTCTACCCTATTTATTTATTTATTTGATTCGTATGCATATAAATATGCAGACCGATTCTCCATACCGAAGAGAACTTCTGGGTGACGATAAAAGAGTGTGGGGACGGGAGTGCTGGTTCTATTAATTTTGAACGAAACTTGAGTCAACTAGGCTCACCTCAAGGAGGCTATTCGAGTGTCTGGACCTGATAAACACGTTGCGAAACATTAATACCACGTCTGGACATGAGGGTTATGATGGCAATGAAATCGGACTGTCTGAGGGAAAGGGTTGGAAATTTTCTCCATTCCGTAGACTTAAAAAAAGCCACAGACAATAAGTTCTCAGGAAGTGGGAGGAAACGGAATTTACTGCTCACTGACATAATTGTGTCCGTCAGCTTCAGGCCAATAAACCGCTTTCGTCGTTTGTATACCAATTTCCAAAATTATTTTTTCATATTGAAAAATCCGGTAAAATTTTTTTAAAAAGGAAAGTCAAAGTGCCCGCCCACCCATGATCATAATTTGAAATTCGTTCTGTAGACCCCTCTTTCTCTGTTTAGATCCACTAAGAAGGGGTTAAAACTGATAAAATCGAAAATCTAATATCTCAGACACTAACACAGATAGAATAAAAATTACGGAAGCATATACATAAATACTTCTGAAAAATAAAAGGACACATGTTTGTTACTCTTTCCATATATGTATGTATGTACATGGTAAAACTAAAAAAAATTAATTTTGGTATCTCTCTTTGCAACCATATGCGTATCTCCAAAAGTAATGTACATAAAACAAAGATTTTTTTCCGTAATATTTTCACAATGCATACGAGGTATTACGAGGTTCCTTGAGAAAGAAGCGTTTGGCCACAGTGGTCAGATGTCTCAGAGAACCCACCTACATATGAGAAAGACGAGCTTCTAAAAAATTTCACAAATACAATTCAGAAATTCTGTGAAAGCAGTTTTATAGTTCCATATATCCCCTCCATTTCAAATTATTTGGCCCCTTTACCAACATTAAGACGAAATTCGAAAGTCGTAAGAAAAAAATTGACAAAATAGAATTTCATAATGCGGACACTAAATAAATTTTTTTTATCTTGGACCAGCACTCAGCTGGTGGCCGCTACACATGTGATGCATTGTGTTGGAACTAGGGGAAAGGGATAGTAGAAGAAAGGACAGGAGGTGAAGCTTCACTATCTAGTAACTCTACTTTTGCTCGTTCTTTCTTTTATAGCAGTGTTGTATCTCCTCTGATGTCAAGGAGACGTAATAAATTTTGAAGCTTTATTTTTAGTAGCTATTTCTAGTAATTATATCGCCGTTGTTACACAATACCGAAGGAGGGCGTTCTGACATGCCTGTGGATTGGTTACAGCTGAAAAAAGCAGAATTTTTAAAAATTGCAAGTCTCGACAGGAACTACTTGCCTAAACTAGTCCGGAGAACTACGGACTATTACGTGCAAGAAGAAGATTACTCTCACAAAATATCTCTCATTTACCCAATTATCGAGTGCGGTAACGCTTTTTGGTAAGATTGGGATTGCCCGGGTGCGCAATTTATAGAAACGAAACATACCTATTATGCCAGATTTAATCGCAGTTGCAACGCTATCAAAAGGGCTCAAAGGAATATTTATGTCCGGGATATTAGAATATTTATTCTGGCAACACTGATACAGCCCAAAAAAATATGAGGACAATATTAATAAAATACACTAAACTACAAATTGGATTTAATGTGGATAATGCCACTTGCGTACATTCAATAATTTTTAGTCTAATTACAAATTCGCCGGTAGTTTAATTTGTTTTTTAAAACTTACATATTCACGTAAGAAAATTTCTTTGTGCAGAAAATGTCGGACTCCGAAAAACAACACAGCAACGATTTATTTAAATTATTTAGAAAGCTAGAAAACAGAGCGATTTATTCTTATAATCATTTCTTTACGTACACTTCGCTATTTTATTGTTTAATATATAAGTATGTAAATATGTACATGACAGATATGTATTTAGGCTGTATGAAAATTTATTTGTGCACCTTTTTTATTTGCTCACAGCATTTCACATTCGTATTTCTTTTAATTACATTAATGAAATATTATATTTTCTTTCGTCCGATAAACATGTACATTGTATACAAATAATAATCAATTTTATCTGTTTTTACGAATTTTTCCACGAAAAACTTTTTCGAGACCGATTAGATTCACAAACAAAATTGTGAATACTACTATATAGACAACAAGAAAAACTGCACTATAAAAATACAAAGTAGTCACTTTCTTTGAGATCGGCGGCATCTACAGATAAATATTTGAACTGCGAAAAATAGCCGGCTATATTTGAAAAAATTAAGGCGGTGGTAGCATGATACATTAACGTAGGTGGCTTTAATATGCCAGATTACTGTTTTTTTTTCTAACTTTTTGTGTCTAACCTTATGTCAAAAATCCAGTCGTGTTATGTTTTGTTTTGTGTGTGGTAGTAAACGGTTAGCTATGTTGTGAAAAGTACATTTTCTAAAAAAAATTAATTGTGGAAAGTAAGTAAAAAACAAACCGAAAGTAAGAATGGACATGAAATATGTTAACAGCCTTTTTACACAAATGTAAAGATACATTTAATTTTTTATAGACGCTTATAGCTGGCGACACTTTCGCAATATTTTTGTGCTATTTTTCTTATTGTACAATAATATCGCAAATGTGAATGTCATCTTTTAGGATGGCTAAAATCAAAATACTTTTAATTTTTATTGTACAGCCAATAGAAGTGCAATATGCATACTGTAAAATCTGTTGGTTGCATTGTATAATTGTTATGTTTACTTTATATTGTATAAATGTCGCGCCATTTTATATTTATAAAGTATTGTGTTACATATTGCATAATACATCCAAAAATTTAAATAATATTGTGAATAACATATACAATAATATAATAGCCTTTGGGCTAATTTACAAAATATATTCTAATAATTAAAACCATATTGTAAGATTATACCTATATTGGCAGACTGTATATATAAGTACAGGCTCTCATTTTCTCTATAAAATATAGAACTAAAATATTTTTTTTTTAATATTAATTTAAATTTGTCCGATTATGTACCACAGATTAGTTTTTTGCTATTTGAAGAGCGATTTATTCACAGGGAAATGGTAATTTTGTCAATGTTTCATCTCGAGCTTATACTTTTGTCTTTTTCTACTTCTGGACGCAATGTATAGCATAAGCAAATTACTAACTTGGTCAACGTCAGATTTTACTCCTGTTATTGCATCTTTGCTACTTTGGAATAGTTCTGTTCTTATATTGCACAAGTAAACCGTTAACGGGTTTATTAAACATTGTTGTTTTTTACTACTTTCTCTCTTCTTATAGATTTTTTACTTGATTACCTAAACTTGTGTGAATTATACCGTTTTTTATAGAGGTAATTTCAATAAAGTGAATTATATTAATAAAACCAAAAGAAAGTCGAATTTTTATTATATACTGATTTGATCTTGGCACGCAAACAGTCACACTAACATTAAAAAAAATCACTTTAAGTGTAAGTCCCACAATGCTATACAAATTATTAAATACATAATTGTATGTATAATTAAAATCTACTTTTTATTACTTGTGTCTATTTCGTTTTGTATTATTTTGTTTAGTGCCAACAAAATTCTCAGCTGTTTGGCTAAAATGGCATTATCATTTTATGAAAATTTTCTAAATCTCACGGCTTTTCATAAATATCTGTCACACGGATGCATATTTAGGTCACACTGTCTTACTTTTTGACACACATTTCACATTTGGCAAATCGTGCGATTGTGTAGATAGCGAATCAATCGTTTAACAGGATTTGTGTAATATTTAAAGTTGAGCGTGTAAACGTAGCAATATTTTTTGTCTACCCCATTTAAATTTTCAGTATGGCAAGGTTTTACATACTGAAGCATGTATATGAAAGATGATATCTGACTGCAAATATTGTTAATTTAATTGTCAAGCTGGTATATGAAAATGAACTTCAATGTAAATATTCTTTGTGAAATAAACCTAGTTGTTTCCGTACATCTGCCACCAAAAATTATTTTTGAGCGTGCATAAAAAAATTTACAGTTTTAATATATACATATATACTGTTTTCTGTGAATGCTTTTAGCAAAAGTTGGTATCTGTGGCCCTTAGTTTTGTGGTGTTTGTGATAAAAGTAATTGATTTGAATATTGTTTCCAAGAGAAGAAATTTTATATTTATATAAAAAGGAATGTCGAAAGGGCGTGGACTTTTCTTAAATTTATGTCTTGAACAGACAGAACAGACCGCATCGTCGAAATCAAATTCGAGTGACGAATTATCAAATAGAGACAGTGGATTGGGCTCGAGAACTGCCGTTTCTGCTGTAGAATATAGACGCTTGGGGCGTGGAAAACTTATTGAAGACTTAAGTTCGTTGTCTGGTTTATCCCTTGGTGGCCGTGGTCGTACTAATGTAAAGATATTTGATGATGAAGCGTCTCGGAGCACAATACCTACAACTGGACGCGGGAGAGCTAGTTTATTTCAACAACTTACTTCCGAAGCGACATCGACTACTTCATTTTCTTCTGATGAGCCCAAAAGTGAGCAGTCGCCAATAAAGAAAAAGCCAGGTCAGAAAATAGAAACGCAAGAAGTGGAAGAGGAAGCTAAAGAAGAAAAATCTGCATTTTTCAAATCAGTGCAGAGCACTCATGGGTCAAAGGGAACTCCTGTTAAGTTAGCTTGCAACTATATACGTTTAGAATCCGACCCGCAAAAAGGAGTGTACGTTTATGAAGTTAGATTTGTGCCCAACGTAGACTCTACTAGTTTACGCATGAGATACTTAAATGAGCATCGCGCAAAATTTGGTGGTACCAAAACATTTGACGGAGTAACATTATATTTGCCAATTCTTCTTAAAGACAAACTTACTACATTTGTTTCACAAAACAGTGCAGATGGATCGGATATAGAAGTCCGTATTTTATACAAACGTAAAGAAAGCTTAAAAAGTTGTATACATTTGTACAATGTATTATTCGATAGAGTTATGAAAACTTTAAATTATGTCAGATTTGATCGAAAGCAATTTGATCCCACTGCACCTAAGATAATACCACAACAAAAACTAGAAATTTGGCCTGGATATGTTACAGCTGTTGATGAGTATGAGGGTGGCTTGATGTTGTGTTGTGACGTTTCTCACCGCTTGCTATGTCAAAAAACTGTACTTGATATGTTGGTTGATGTCCACAAATATAATTCCGGTTCATTTCAGGATGAAGCTAAGAAAGCTCTCTTAGGTTCGGTGATCATAACGCGCTATAATAATCGGACATACCGCATAGATGACATATGTTTCGACAAAAATCCCATGTCTACTTTTGAAACGAAAGAGGGTCCTGTTTCTTACTGCGATTATTATTTGAAAAGCCACAATATACGCATAAAGGATAAATCTCAGCCGCTGCTAATTAGTATTAAAAAGCAGAAAATTGCCAATAATAAAGGTCCGGAGGACATAGTCTTCTGTTTGATACCCGAAACTTGTCATTTGACTGGCTTACGTGATGACATGCGTTCTGACTTTAAGTTAATGCGAGAAATCGCTACTTTCACACGTGTTTCGCCCAATCAGCGACTAATGGCGTTGGAAAAATTTTATTCCAATATCAATAAAAGTCCAGAAGCTAGACAAATATTGAGTGACTGGGGATTGACCTTAAAACAATCGTATGAAACTATAAATGGTCGGTGTTTTGAAGAAGAAAAAATATATTTCAAAGAAAAAGTTTTTTCTGCTGGACCGAACGCCGATTTCTCCAGACACGCCAGTTGTAATGAACTATTAGAAGTTGTGCATATTCGTGACTGGGTGCTAATACATGTAAAGAATGATACAAAATATGCGCACACGTTTTGTGACCACGTTGAAAGAAGCACTAAATCATTCGGAATGAAAGTGCAAAAACCTAAAGTTGTTGTTTTACCAAATGATCGTGTGGATACTTTCGTTAAAGCCATAAGAGAACAAATTACCAAAGAAACTCAAATAGTGGTATGCATTTCACCAACTGCGCGCGATGATAGATATTCTGCCATAAAGAAGGTGTGTTGCGTCGAAACGCCAATAGCATCGCAGGTAATAAATGCTCGAACATTATCCAACGAGTCTAAAAATCGCTCCATAGTTCAAAAAATACTTTTGCAAATGAACTGCAAATTGGGAGGCTCTCTATGGTCGGTAAAGATTCCTTTCAAAAATGTAATGATCTGTGGCATCGATTCGTACCATGATTCGAACCAAAAAAGCAACTCAGTAGCCGCATTTGTTGCTTCTATTAACCAAAGCTACACGAAATGGTATAGCAAAGCAGTTATACAAACGAAGCGTGAAGAAATTGTGAACGGTTTATGCTCTAGTTTCATTTCTGCTCTTTTGGCTTTTCGAAAAGAAAATGGCAAGTATCCAGATACCGTTATTATTTACCGTGATGGTGTCGGCGATGGTCAACTGGCCCTCTGCGAATCATATGAAATTCCACAATTTGAATCCGCTTGTAAGCGGATGTTAAATCACAGCATTAAGATCACATTTGTTGTTGTTCAAAAACGTATTAATACTCGGTACTTTAACCTAAGTAGAGGCAATGCTGATAACCCGATGCCCGGCACTACAGTAGACCATACTATTACACGCTCGAACTACTACGATTTCTTCTTAGTCTCGCAAAATGTTCGTCAAGGAACGGTCAGTCCTAGCCATTATGTTGTATTGCGTGATGATTCTGTCTTCAGTCCAGATATTATACAAAGGCTGACATATAAATTATGCTTCCTCTATTATAATTGGCCCGGTACTATACGAATTCCAGCTTGTTGCCAATATGCCCACAAAATGGCGTACCTAGTCGGTCAGAATATACGACGTACACCTTCAGAGGAGCTGTGTGACAAATTATTTTACCTTTAAGATAATATATAGCTACATAATTTCTTTTTACGTATTATTTGTTTTCTTTTTCATGTTAAATATGGCATTTTATATTGTTAATGCAATCAAAAAACTTTTGAATTTAGATTGAACAATATACTGAAACAAAAAAGTGTGCTTGCAATTTGGATTCTTTAAATTTTATACCATATTGCAGGCGCATTCATTATGGAACAAATAATCAATCAAAAAATCTATTTGAATTTTTATAACTTAAATTTTTTTATTTTTTTTTCTCATTTTCATGTTACTTTATAAAAAGATGTGCATTGTTAAATGTGAAAAATAGTAGTACTAAATATGTTTTTGAACTTGAATTCTGTATAAAATAATAAAGACTGTAACCTTAATCACCAAATACCTGCGTAAAGCTATGTTCACACGATTGTCAGTTTGTAATATTGTAGGATACGGTAATATGATGGCACACAGTTCTGCGACAATAAATTTTTCTGCCAATAATAATTGTGTGTTCACACGGTTGTTGCGCATTTTTAACAATTTTTCTGTCAATAATGTAGTAAATAACAATCATGTAAACATACTTTAAAAGTAAATAATTGGCATATTTGTAAATTTAATCAAAAGAATATCGCGTTTTTTTTAGCTTTATGAGATCTTAAAACGATAATAAAAGATAGAAATATTATAAGAAGTTACTGATTTTATAACAATTTTGGAGAAACGAATTTTCGTTATATTTCCATGTTTTGAGGTCCTGAGAGTCGATTCTGAATGGTTTCGCGATAATGTCACTACAAGCTTCACCTGAATTTTTTAAATGGAGAATTCTCGATGAAAAAAAATATTTGCTATTGTTATTGTTCTGTTAAATTGTCTCCGTAATCTAGTGCGTGAGCATTAGACTGTCAATCTGTAGGTTGCGGTTCAGCTCCCGACTGATGAGATCGTGTGTGTTTATTGAAGCAGAAGAATTTACTATAAGCAAAAGACAAAAAGTTAGAGTTCTCTTCATTTTTAGCGAATATCGTTACAATGTTGGTTTTTGATTTTGCTTAACATTCACTATAAAATATAATCAAACCTTCGAGAACGAAACATTTGCTGCCACTAACTGAGCGACAGGTGAACTCGTGAGTTCTTTTTCGTTTTACTAGTAACAGTCGTTCTCGAATGTTTTATCCGAGAAACCTATGCTAATTGTTTGGTGGCTATATTAATTTCGTCTGCCGTTGTTAACCGGATGTATGTAAGACCGTATTTACAGTTTGTAAAAAAAATGTTTTCAAAACAAAAATTTTTTAAGAATTTAAATTTAAATAAATATTTACTGTTGTTTTGTATGTTGTCGACAAGCAGGCGTCGAAACTTTGGCAACTTTATGAACATATTACAACAACAACGCTACAAAATAATTTTGCATACTTTAAACAGTGTAAAAAAAATGTTTTCAAAAATGCAAAGACAAGAAAGAACCGTTCGTTTTTTGCATATGTATTGCGTATAATAGTTTTATATGGACGCTAAGAGTAGCAGTTGTCTTGTATTCATTAAATTAAGCTCATAGAATAAACAAATGATTACCCAATTATATATAAACTATGCCAGGAAAGCGACTGAACAAAGACATTACCCAACTGGTGTATTTTAATTACTATAAAGGAAAATCCCACAGAGAAATTGCTAAAATGTTCTCTCTTAACCTAAGGACGGTATATAATATTATTAACCGTGCTGAAAAAGAAGGAAGACTGGAACCAAAAGAAACACCAGGCAGACCAAAAAAAGTAACTCGGCGAATTGAAAAGAAAATTTTGAAAATGATTGATGAGAATCCACTAGAGGAATTGCACTTAACATCAGTAATGAATGTGGAGTAAGTATCCCTCTCAGACTGTTAGAAATGTGCTACAAAACCATAAATACTCTTCAAGAGTTGCGAGGAAAAAACCTTTGCTATCCGCGGTAAACATTGAAAAAAGGTATAAGTTTGCCATTGAACACGTTTCTTTTCCTCCGGAGCACTTGGATGCTGTTATTTTTTGTGACGAAACGAAAGTGATGCTCAAGTGAAAGTGATGGACCTCAAAAAGTTTCGCGAAAACCCCTGACGGATTTAGAAAATAAAAATATAATACCCACTGTAAAGTTCGGTAAACTATCCGTTATGGTGTGGGGTTGTATTTCGAGCAAGGGTGTTGGCGAAATAAGAATAATAGTGAATATAATGACCAAGGAAGTCTATCTAAACATTTTAAAAAAGCAATTGAGTGCAAGTGCTCGGAAATTCGGTTTTGTTGACCCAGAAAAGCTCAAGTATAAATTTTAGCAGGATAATGACCCGAAGCATAAGGCATATATTTGTAGATCCTGGTTGTTATATAATTGTACAAAAGTGATCGATAGCCCACCACAAAGCCCAGACTTAAACCCTATAGAAAATTCATGGGTCCACCCAAAGAAAAAAGTCGGAAAAAGGTCACCAAAAAAACAAATAACATTTATTAAAGAAGAATGGGGAAAATACCTGAAAATTATGATATACCAAAGCTTATCCATTCAATGTCTAGACGCTTAGAAGTTGTAATTAAAGCTAAAGGAGAGCACACCAAGTATTAGCACCCTCATTTTTTTTTACCATTTAGAATAAATTTAATTAAATTTAACACAATTTTGAAAACATTTATTTTACAGCGTAGAAACTGGAAGTATTTTTTAAGTTACGATTATTATTTTGTTATTTAAATTAATTTTGTTTTTTTTTGCAAAGTGTTTATAAACATCTTCAATTGAATACATGAAGAAAAAAATTTAATAAAAGTTATATAATTTACTTGCAAATAAGAGTTTCTCTTAAACTTTTTTATTTTTCTAAGTTTTGAAAAGATTTTTTTTACAAACTGTATGTAAGTATTTAAACATCTTAATGGCTGCACGTTGACTACAAAAAAAAGCGAAAAATTTGTTTCCCCCATTTTCAGACTCATAAAAACATCTAGCATTTTTTTCTGATGTGTAGATGTGTGGCTTTGTGTCAGTTGTCCAAGGTTTCAGTGGCGAAGGTATAGTTAATGAACAGTAGCGGCTTCAGCTGTATCCAATCCACAGCCATTGAAATCGACAGTAGTGATGAATTTCGATCGATTTCATATTCCATATTTGTTTCGTTTCCATATATTTTCTCTAAATACAACTGTATAAAATCTAATAATACAACTGTAAAATATGTAAACATATGTGTATGTGAGTGATGTTTGTAAAATATTTAAACAAAATAAAATTTGTATCAACATA
This sequence comes from Dexiosoma caninum, assembly GCA_963924685.1. NCBI lineage: Eukaryota > Metazoa > Arthropoda > Insecta > Diptera > Tachinidae > Dexiosoma > Dexiosoma caninum. Next base: position 94,735,058 of record OZ004725.1, read on the forward strand.
TTTTATCATTTTTATTTATAAAATGCCTTTTTTTGCTGCAGTTTCGCTAATTCTCTTGGAAGAAAATAATAGGATAAATAGTGAAAATATTCTAAGAAAACTTTTAAGAGAAAAATCGGATCCCTTAAATTTGCCAGATGAAATGTGGGTATTTAAATTTGACTTTTATATTAACTAGTATTTATTTAAATAGATTTGTTGAATATTATCGTTTAAATAAGGACGGATTTATAATCATTTTTTATTAATTTTTTTACTTTTTTGTATATTTCCTTACATTTTGTTCAAGTAAAATTAAACGATTTGAAAACGAATTTAAACTGGCATTATCGAAATGCGTCACATGTTAAAAAGCGTTTTTTTTCAATGAAACAAGATGGAATATTAAATCGTCACATACAAATTCATCACACTATTTGTCGATTTCAAAACGTTTTAACGCCGAAAACGATTTTCATCACATACATTACTGAAAACGAAGCTTCAAAATTTAGTACGTCTCCTTGGCATCAAAGAGTCGCTAAAACATTGCAATAAAAAAACGAATAACTTGCAAAAAGCAACATTGTAAAATAGTGAAGCTTCAGCTCCTATCATTTTTCCTACTATCCCTTTCCTCTAGTTCCAGCACAATGCTCCGCATGTTCAGGGGCCATCTCCTGAGTGCTGGTGCAAGATAAAAAGATATTGCGCTCACGTAGATATAGTGAGATAATAAGTAAGTTAAGTAGATTTCGAAAATAAAATTTAAAAAAAATTGTTTTTTCGTAATAACTTTTAAAGCCGATCAAGTTCAAAATATATTCAGCTCTTAACCTCACATAAATTTGGGTGATTCGTTTCAAAAAGTCGTTTTTTTCTAATAACTTAGAAAGTCTTCGTTAAAACAAAACCAATTTCCTGAGAAGTAGCGATATATTAGAAATACTAAATACAACATTATTTTATAATTCCTGATATTTAGCTTAAAGAATATTGCCATTTCATTTAAAATAAAAGGAACAAATCTAGTTTAGTGAAGCCGCTCCGAATTTAAAAAAAGGTAACTTATCTGATAGAAAATTTAATTTTAAGAAAAAAAAGTTTTGTGCAAAAACCTTCGGCAACGCATATTTTCCGAGTTATGGGCCTCGGAAGTTTTACAATAAAAATGTCATTGTGTTCAATATTTCTCAGCTTATTGGGTCAATATGGGTATCATTGGAAAGCTTGTGAAAATGCCGATCACATGATGGTAACATTTTACATTTTGGGATGATAAAATGTGTAGAGGTGAAAACTAAACTAGATTTAAGCCAAATAAAATGCGGTACAATAAATAATAAGAAACCGTTAAAAAAACGTTGCTTTGAAAAAAAAACAATTTTTTGAGTTTGACTAATTTTTTTCTTTTCTTTGGTAGATGTGAGTATAACATCCCAGCAGTCCGGTTACTCATTACAAACTGATAGCCATCCGATTGTATAATATTGTCAATAGGGAAAATAAAACGAAAATAGTTAAGCTCTTACAACTCGCATCTGATTCGGATTTGTCTTTTTCCCATCCAATTGTAAAGTTAAATGTTTATTAGAAATGAAGATCAAAACAAACAGAAATAAAAATTTTGCATCGCATTACCATCTGATTTGGATTGCTTTGTAATGTATCATATTGTCATTTCGTTTTAATTATGAATTTTGTTCTTTTTTCTGAAGTAATTTTTCCGTTATTCTTTCTTTTTCATTTTTATTATTATTCCAAAGTAAAATTTGTATCAAGTTCATAAGTGTTTTTTAAAGTGAAGTTTTAGCGGCATTTTTTGTGGTAATATTGTTATAAATTATTAAATAAAAATAATTAAAAAAGGTAAGTGACTGTTTTATTTTTATTTATGTGTTAATTTATATACATATGTATGTATGTTTTGTATTTTTATTTGTTGTAAAGAATATTATTATTATTATTATTCTTTATTAGACCTATAATAAATTATATATCTAATACAAAGTCAAGGAGCACTAGCTGCCGTGGCTATCGGCTCTTAAGCAAAGTAACTAATTAAGATAGGAAATTAAATAGATATATATGTGTATCTTAAGATATATGGTACAGAAAATTAAAGTAAAAGTATAAGGTTCTCAGCGTTAAATTAAATAATGAATCCAGTTCGTGTAATAAAATCGTTGATTTTCAAAATATTTTCAACTGTAGGATTCTTCAAGAGCTCCCTAGGGTTTGTAGAACCGAAAACAGTTTTCCTAATGTCCAAAAAATGACTGCAATGTAGAAGAATATGATCCACAGATAGATTTGACCCGCATTTGGAACAGATTGAAGTTGACTCTCGATTAATAAGGTGATTGTGTGTTGCATAAGTATGACCCAAGCATAAACGCGAAAAAATTTTTATTTGTTGTTTGTTAACCTTTGTTGGATAAGCAGGGGGACAGCAGTTCCAATTTAATTCCTTATAATGCGGATGATGATAGTTAGTCCATACAGATAATTTCCTTTGGTGAAGATGATTTTTGATAAAAGCTTTTATATCAGTCTTTTCGGTGTGATGTTCCATTATAATAGGGGCGTGGTTAGCGAATTTAGCGGCTTCGTCTGCTTTAGTATTACCAATAATATTGGTGTGTCCTGGTATCCATAAAATTTTTAGTAGATATGAGTTAATTATGAGGAGATCCCGAATATGATTGATTATATTCCATTTACGGGACAGGGGATTGGATATTGCTTTGGTAACTGACAAACTATCGGTGCAAATTATGGTTTTTTCTTTTTTACTGGTAGCAATAAAAATTGCATTTATAATGGCAGTTGCTTCCGCTGTAAAAATTGATGTACTTTCCGGGAGAATTTTCAAACGAAGTATTGATCCGTTTCTATCCACAATTGCGTAAGAAGAAATTCCATTTGGTAATTTCGAACCATCAGTAAAATAAAAATTCCAACCTTCTCTTGATAGAGTATTCTCTTTTTCCAGGTAGAGTTGAGCAAAAACATCATTTGAATATCTGTTTTTGTTAAATTTCGATAGGGAAATGTCACATAATTCAATGTTAAAAAACCAAGGAGGATAGTAGAGTTTAGGAGGTTTCCTTGAAATGTTAATGTTTAAAATGGAAGCAAGTCGAAGAGATTCTCTGATAGCAGATGTTATACGATAGTGTCTTTTAGCGGAAACTTGATTTTTTACGTCTACATCAATTATGGAATTATTTGGAAAAACAATTTTCGACGTTAGTTGGGACTTAGCTTCATATATACGATCTTCTAAGGACGGTAAACCTGCTTCTGCTAAGAGATTTACTATTGGTGTGGTTCGGAATGCATTAATGCTGGATCTGATTGCTTGGTGATATATTCCTTTTATGAGGTTAATATTTGATTTTGAGGTATTTCCAGTGATGAAAAGAGCGTAATCAATTTTGTTCAGTATTAAAGTTCTGGTGAGATATGTTAAAGTGTTAATATGAACACAACTTTTATTGCTAGCTAAAAAGCCTATTAAATTAGCTCTGTGTATTAAGGATCTTTTAAGGGATAAGTAATGATTTCTCCATAAATAATTTTTTGTAAAAACCACTCCTAAAATTTTTAATTGATCCACATGTTCAACAATAGTACTATCAACATATAAGTTATGAAGATTTGAGTCACAACATTTCTTTCTACAAATATGCAGCATTTTTGTTTTGTTGGTAGAAATTTTCGCTCCAGATCCTAAGGGCCAGTTAATAATTTCATCCAGAACATTTTGCAATAAGGTTCTACATTCATCATTACTATTTCTTTTGCAGAAAATATATAAATCATCTGCATAAATGCAATGATCTATATATTTGTATTTGTTGACCATTGAGCTGATCTCATTAAAAGCTATAGAAAACAAAACAACCGAAAGCCGTGAACCCTGTGGTATACCGTTGTGTAAATTATATGATGTAGAGTAAGTACCATTTATTCTGACACGAATTTTGCGATTCGTTAAGTAGGATTTAACATAATTAAAAATTTTCTGTCCGATTTTCCATTTGTTCAAAACATCAAGAATAACATGTAAGCCGACCCTGTCAAAAGCTTTTTCAAAATCAATGGACAGGACTGAAATATGGTTGTGTGCTGACAGCGCCTTCGATACGAAAAAGTCTATGTGAAGAAGAGCATCCGAACATCCTCTCCCAGATTTAAATGCAACTTGATTTTTAGCGATGAGGCAATCCTTTTCGGTAAACCATGACAAACGATTGGCAATAATTTTCTCTAGTACCTTGCTTAAGCACGAAAGTAAAGAGATAGGGCGGTATGATTTAATGTCAAGTGAATTTGATTTGGCTTTAGGTATAGGGATAACAGTTGCTGTTTTCCACTCAAATGGTATTGTATTGCTATCCAGTATATTGTTATAAAGAGCAAGTAGTCTTCCTTTTGAGTTAGGACTAATGTGTTTGATCATATCGTATGATATTCTATCATAACCAGGTGTAGAACCCTTTAACTGTTTTAAACAATATATAAGTTCACTTGGGGAGATGGTTCTTTCTAATTGTGAGGTACTGGAGTTGAGTGTTACGTTGGGCTTTAAAACTAATGCACCTATTTTCAAATGGTTAAATTGTTGTGAGAAATTATCGTCGGCAGAGTATTTTGCCCACTCATTTGCAAAAGTTTCCGTTATGTCACATGGGTCAGTTACGATCTGGTTGTTAGACTTGATAGCTATTATCTGCTTATTAATGTTGTTGTTCGAAAGTCTGTTAATTTTGTTCCAAATATCTCCGATTGGTGAATCCCGATTGATGGTACTGGTACAATTCTCATAGCTTATCCTCTTTTGTTTTTTCATTTCTTTCCGAAATATAGCATTGCTTCTCCTATAACTTATTAGGTGGGTTGTTGTAGGTGATCTCTTAAATACTTTCCAGGAATATATTTTTTCGTTACGTAATGAAGAAAGAAATTGATTCCACCATGGAACATTTGACTTTTTCTTTAAGGACGACTGTGGTATAGACTCATTGGCGGCGGATCTTATTGCCTTTGTAATCAATGACGCCTCCTTATTTATATTTTTTGACTGGGGCCTATTATGTAGTTCGTTATCGACCATATTAGAATATTTTTTCCAATCAGCTAGCTTAATCAGAAATTTGGGATTAAAATTATATCTGGCAGTGTTGTTCTTTAAAGCAATATTAATGATAATAGGAAAATGGTCACTATTGTAGAGATCATTTAATATATCCCATGATGTTGCACGTAACAAAGTTTGAGAGCAGAAGGAAACGTCGATATTAGTAAGTGTACCGTGTGTGGAGAAATGAGTAGGACTTCCATCATTTAAAATGTATAAATTAGATGATAATATTGCATTTTCCAAAGTATAGCCTCTTTTGTTATTCTTTTCAGATCCCCATGTAACATTCCATGCATTAAAATCGCCAATAATCAGTTTTGGAGTTAAAATGGAGTCAAATAAAACTGCCAGTTCCTGTTTAGAAAAGTGTTGATCTGGTGGTATATACAACGAAATTATAGAAAATTTTTTATTAAGTTGGATCTCTATGGTCAGCGACTGTAATGAAGAGTTATTCTGGATTATTCTATGAGGAATATTATGTTTTATCATTATACCAACGCCCTGTTTCGATGTAGTATTAAGAGGAGAATTGTAAAAATAGGCGCAATAGCCTTTAGGTGGAATTGGAGTATAATTATGTGAGCAATGTGTTTCTTGAATAGATATGACAGATGGATTGTACTCTTTAATTAAAAGCTGTAATTCATTAATATTGTTGATGAAACCTTTAATGTTCCATTGCAATACACGAAAGTCAGCCATTTTGAAATCGTAACTGAAAAGTAAAGTTTAATTTACCTAGGTTAGATTATGAAGAGCACAAAGCCATGCTTATTGCTTGGAAATTAGTCATCAGAGTTGTCCATCCTTTCGGATGACGGTAAAAAGTATTGATCTTTATCGATCAGATTTTGAGTTATCTTTTCTAGTGGAGAAGATAATAGATCAGTGACATTATCATTTTCGATATCTGAATTGAGTCTTGTAAAATATTTTTTGATTGGTTCAATTTGCTTTGTGGTTTTTGATGATACTTTAACAGGGTTAGAAATTGAATTATTTTGTGTTTTTGTTATTTTAGTTTTTTTTCTTGTTGATGTTGAAGTTGATGGATTTGTATCTCTTTCATTAGATGAGGATCTATATGAATTGCGGCGAGGAAGTATTTCGGTTGTTGTGTTTATCTTCGGTGATGATGCAATACGTTTTTTCTGTGATTTATTGGTTTCATCGTGTGAATTATTTGGCTGTTTAACAATTGCAGAGTATGTTGGCTGTTCGTTTGTTTGTGTGTTAGCTCTTAAATTAATTTCATATTTCCTCTTAGCTGCACCAAAAGAACATTTATCTAATGTTTTAATTTTAATAATTTCTTTCTGTTGAATATAACGAGGGCAGTTTCTATCTGAAGATGCGTGTTCGTCTTGGCAATTTGCGCAGTGTAAGCGAGAGCATTTATCTGGAACATGAGGTGGTAGGTTACATTTCTCACAAGATGCTTGATTGGAACATTTGTTCTTCGTATGTCCCAAAAGTTGGCAATTGCGACATCGCATTGGATTAGGAAAGAAGGGTTTAACCTTAACTTTATACCATGCAACATCAAGGACTTTTGGTAAATTAAATAAATTGAATGTGAGAACCATATTGCCATTGCATTGGTTAGCGCCATTTTGATCAGTGGTTGTGTATTTATAGACTGAGACTACACCCTGAGGTTTGAGTTCATTCACAATTTCTTCTTCAGGTACATCTATTAAGCATGGAGCATAGACAACTCCTTTTACAAAATTTAGGCTTTCATGAAGTTTGACTTCTATATCACAGACATTTAATAATGATTTAGATTTCAAGAATTTGCTAGCGATGACTTGGTTACGAACTAATATTAAAAGATTTCCATCTCTGAGTTGACTGATAGAGTCAATTAATGTTGAAATTGCATTTAATCCTCTTTGAATAAAGAATGGGCTTAGTTTTTTCAATTCATTATTTTTTGATGTTATAATAAGATATTTTGGATCACTTAGTGGAAAATTGGTTTTAGGTGTTGGAAGCTGAGGTTGGTCTAGGTAGTCACCAAATATGGCGAACCTATTGGATGAAATATTTGGTGGCCCAGGGGCCATTTTTATTTTTTTTTACAATTATAATAAACAAATGTCTTTTACTTGTCCTCTAGAAAAAAGACAACAACGCACGAAATTAAGATAAAGAGAACACCAAATCTGTAACTGTTAACCGTTACTTTTATAAAATAAAATATTATATTCTTTACAATAAGCGCAGTCAAAAAAACACGTCCTTAGTAGGCAAGTGATAATCGATGACTGTGTAAAGAATAAAATGAGTGGATTTAGTAAAAGAAATTTAAGAAAACTAAAGAAAATAGAAAGTGAGCGTTTGAAACAAAATTCCGAAATAACAAAATATTGAAAAAAATTAAGTTCCTAATTTAATTATGCAATAGTTAAAATTCATACCAAGATCAATGGCATTCAGATACATATTATTGCACTCCGAATTCACCATAATAGTTGGACCCATCCAACATTCACTTACAATGTATATTGTGTTGGATAAATCGTACAGCCTAGGCCATTGCTGTGTAAATGTAAATAGAAATTGTATACAGACATTGGATGGGTCTTGCTTACATTGTCATTGGTCTCAAATCGAAGATGTATGTAGCAAAAATTTCACTGGGATATTTGTTTTCTGAATAAATACAATGTTTTGAACAAAATTAAACCTTTTTCAAAAAAATCGGCCAAAAACTGTGTCCGCAAGAATTTTTATAATAGTTGTGTATTTAAAGATACACCAGGCAAAGAAAGACTAATGCAAGTCGAATTCATACCAGGTGACTGCATTAGCTAAAATTCTCATCACTTTATTTCTGTTCAGTTGTCAAAGTTGTTTTCAACTCAAAGAATGTTAATACGTAAACCATAGACAACTTTTTTTTTGATAACTTTAATAAAACTGTATTTGTAAACAAAAAATGCTCTTGTTGTAGGGACTAGATCAACTGGTATTAATTCGCCTTGGAATAATGTAAAATGTCCCTTTTGGAATTCCAACAACGGCAACACTTACTACTTACGATATTTAGCAAACCTAATAACTTTTTAAGAATGTTTTCTTCACTCTGATTCCCAATTAGATGTGTTTATTTACTTTAATATTATTAATTTTTCCATAATTCGTCTGCTTAACATTAAATTATCTGTGATAAAAGCAGCTAATTGGTGTTTTGTGGTTAAATGCTTGTAAAAATCACATAATTGTTCAGTTGAAAATAATTTATAATATCAGGAAAATTAATAAAAATATAAAAAAAGATTTGCATAGTACTTCAAAACCGATTTGAGGCAATAGTGATGGACAGTCAGGTGAGCTGGATATCTGTTAAGTTACTGGAACAGTCATCGTAATTATTTTTTAAGTGCGGTCAGGCCTGTTTTTGTTGTTTGGCCTTCGAGAGTTTTGCGTCTTGCTTGCACTGGTTAATGGATTTGCCACGGGTAACTATCATTTACGGTTGTGGCTTTTGGTTATTAATCACGTTGCTGTTCTGGTGAAGACCATCATACTCAAGACTTTTATATATAATTTAACTTTCTATGTGAAGGCATAGGTCGTTTAAATATACATATATTGTGTGGGATACCCTGGCAATTTGCGTACTTGCTTCTGCCATATGGCAATTGATAACTACAAACAAAAAAAAAGTTACTGGAACAAAATGTGAATTTTTAAGTAAAGGTGCATTATAATTTCAATTCTTTATTATAAACATCGAACCGATTTGAAATACGAGAAATATATAAAACGTACATACAATTAATTATTTAAACTACCTAAATTTTAAATATTTCGTTTGCCTAGTCCTTACGTGAACTTTCCTTTAGTATACTGATCTTACGCGCATAATGTCTCGTTACCCGCGCTATTTGTTATATTTTATAAATTAATTTATAAAGTATATTGTCATAAATAAATAAATAAATTTTGTTTGCCATACATTGACATATTTTAAAGGCATTAATATTTTTGTGCGTAAGATTAAAGCGGGATGTATGGAAATATAATGTTATATATACATTATTCACTTTTGTTTTGTTGGTAGAAATTTTCGCTCCAGATCCTAAGGGCCAGTTAATAATTTCATCCAGAACATTTTGCAATAAGGTTCTACATTCATCATTACTATTTCTTTTGCAGAAAATATATAAATCATCTGCATAAATGCAATGATCTATATATTTGTATTTGTTGACCATTGAGCTGATCTCATTAAAAGCTATAGAAAACAAAACAACCGAAAGCCGTGAACCCTGTGGTATACCGTTGTGTAAATTATATGATGTAGAGTAAGTACCATTTATTCTGACACGAATTTTGCGATTCGTTAAGTAGGATTTAACATAATTAAAAATTTTCTGTCCGATTTTCCATTTGTTCAAAACATCAAGAATAACATGTAAGCCGACCCTGTCAAAAGCTTTTTCAAAATCAATGGACAGGACTGAAATATGGTTGTGTGCTGACAGCGCCTTCGATACGAAAAAGTCTATGTGAAGAAGAGCATCCGAACATCCTCTCCCAGATTTAAATGCAACTTGATTTTTAGCGATGAGGCAATCCTTTTCGGTAAACCATGACAAACGATTGGCAATAATTTTCTCTAGTACCTTGCTTAAGCACGAAAGTAAAGAGATAGGGCGGTATGATTTAATGTCAAGTGAATTTGATTTGGCTTTAGGTATAGGGATAACAGTTGCTGTTTTCCACTCAAATGGTATTGTATTGCTATCCAGTATATTGTTATAAAGAGCAAGTAGTCTTCCTTTTGAGTTAGGACTAATGTGTTTGATCATATCGTATGATATTCTATCATAACCAGGTGTAGAACCCTTTAACTGTTTTAAACAATATATAAGTTCACTTGGGGAGATGGTTCTTTCTAATTGTGAGGTACTGGAGTTGAGTGTTACGTTGGGCTTTAAAACTAATGCACCTATTTTCAAATGGTTAAATTGTTGTGAGAAATTATCGTCGGCAGAGTATTTTGCCCACTCATTTGCAAAAGTTTCCGTTATGTCACATGGGTCAGTTACGATCTGGTTGTTAGACTTGATAGCTATTATCTGCTTATTAATGTTGTTGTTCGAAAGTCTGTTAATTTTGTTCCAAATATCTCCGATTGGTGAATCCCGATTGATGGTACTGGTACAATTCTCATAGCTTATCCTCTTTTGTTTTTTCATTTCTTTCCGAAATATAGCATTGCTTCTCCTATAACTTATTAGGTGGGTTGTTGTAGGTGATCTCTTAAATACTTTCCAGGAATATATTTTTTCGTTACGTAATGAAGAAAGAAATTGATTCCACCATGGAACATTTGACTTTTTCTTTAAGGACGACTGTGGTATAGACTCATTGGCGGCGGATCTTATTGCCTTTGTAATCAATGACGCCTCCTTATTTATATTTTTTGACTGGGGCCTATTATGTAGTTCGTTATCGACCATATTAGAATATTTTTTCCAATCAGCTAGCTTAATCAGAAATTTGGGATTAAAATTATATCTGGCAGTGTTGTTCTTTAAAGCAATATTAATGATAATAGGAAAATGGTCACTATTGTAGAGATCATTTAATATATCCCATGATGTTGCACGTAACAAAGTTTGAGAGCAGAAGGAAACGTCGATATTAGTAAGTGTACCGTGTGTGGAGAAATGAGTAGGACTTCCATCATTTAAAATGTATAAATTAGATGATAATATTGCATTTTCCAAAGTATAGCCTCTTTTGTTATTCTTTTCAGATCCCCATGTAACATTCCATGCATTAAAATCGCCAATAATCAGTTTTGGAGTTAAAATGGAGTCAAATAAAACTGCCAGTTCCTGTTTAGAAAAGTGTTGATCTGGTGGTATATACAACGAAATTATAGAAAATTTTTTATTAAGTTGGATCTCTATGGTCAGCGACTGTAATGAAGAGTTATTCTGGATTATTCTATGAGGAATATTATGTTTTATCATTATACCAACGCCCTGTTTCGATGTAGTATTAAGAGGAGAATTGTAAAAATAGGCGCAATAGCCTTTAGGTGGAATTGGAGTATAATTATGTGAGCAATGTGTTTCTTGAATAGATATGACAGATGGATTGTACTCTTTAATTAAAAGCTGTAATTCATTAATATTGTTGATGAAACCTTTAATGTTCCATTGCAATACACGAAAGTCAGCCATTTTGAAATCGTAACTGAAAAGTAAAGTTTAATTTACCTAGGTTAGATTATGAAGAGCACAAAGCCATGCTTATTGCTTGGAAATTAGTCATCAGAGTTGTCCATCCTTTCGGATGACGGTAAAAAGTATTGATCTTTATCGATCAGATTTTGAGTTATCTTTTCTAGTGGAGAAGATAATAGATCAGTGACATTATCATTTTCGATATCTGAATTGAGTCTTGTAAAATATTTTTTGATTGGTTCAATTTGCTTTGTGGTTTTTGATGATACTTTAACAGGGTTAGAAATTGAATTATTTTGTGTTTTTGTTATTTTAGTTTTTTTTCTTGTTGATGTTGAAGTTGATGGATTTGTATCTCTTTCATTAGATGAGGATCTATATGAATTGCGGCGAGGAAGTATTTCGGTTGTTGTGTTTATCTTCGGTGATGATGCAATACGTTTTTTCTGTGATTTATTGGTTTCATCGTGTGAATTATTTGGCTGTTTAACAATTGCAGAGTATGTTGGCTGTTCGTTTGTTTGTGTGTTAGCTCTTAAATTAATTTCATATTTCCTCTTAGCTGCACCAAAAGAACATTTATCTAATGTTTTAATTTTAATAATTTCTTTCTGTTGAATATAACGAGGGCAGTTTCTATCTGAAGATGCGTGTTCGTCTTGGCAATTTGCGCAGTGTAAGCGAGAGCATTTATCTGGAACATGAGGTGGTAGGTTACATTTCTCACAAGATGCTTGATTGGAACATTTGTTCTTCGTATGTCCCAAAAGTTGGCAATTGCGACATCGCATTGGATTAGGAAAGAAGGGTTTAACCTTAACTTTATACCATGCAACATCAAGGACTTTTGGTAAATTAAATAAATTGAATGTGAGAACCATATTGCCATTGCATTGGTTAGCGCCATTTTGATCAGTGGTTGTGTATTTATAGACTGAGACTACACCCTGAGGTTTGAGTTCATTCACAATTTCTTCTTCAGGTACATCTATTAAGCATGGAGCATAGACAACTCCTTTTACAAAATTTAGGCTTTCATGAAGTTTGACTTCTATATCACAGACATTTAATAATGATTTAGATTTCAAGAATTTGCTAGCGATGACTTGGTTACGAACTAATATTAAAAGATTTCCATCTCTGAGTTGACTGATAGAGTCAATTAATGTTGAAATTGCATTTAATCCTCTTTGAATAAAGAATGGGCTTAGTTTTTTCAATTCATTATTTTTTGATGTTATAATAAGATATTTTGGATCACTTAGTGGAAAATTGGTTTTAGGTGTTGGAAGCTGAGGTTGGTCTAGGTAGTCACCAAATATGGCGAACCTATTGGATGAAATATTTGGTGGCCCAGGGGCCATTTTTATTTTTTTTTACAATTATAATAAACAAATGTCTTTTACTTGTCCTCTAGAAAAAAGACAACAACGCACGAAATTAAGATAAAGAGAACACCAAATCTGTAACTGTTAACCGTTACTTTTATAAAATAAAATATTATATTCTTTACAATAAGCGCAGTCAAAAAAACACGTCCTTAGTAGGCAAGTGATAATCGATGACTGTGTAAAGAATAAAATGAGTGGATTTAGTAAAAGAAATTTAAGAAAACTAAAGAAAATAGAAAGTGAGCGTTTGAAACAAAATTCCGAAATAACAAAATATTGAAAAAAATTAAGTTCCTAATTTAATTATGCAATAGTTAAAATTCATACCAAGATCAATGGCATTCAGATACATATTATTGCACTCCGAATTCACCATAATAGTTGGACCCATCCAACATTCACTTACAATGTATATTGTGTTGGATAAATCGTACAGCCTAGGCCATTGCTGTGTAAATGTAAATAGAAATTGTATACAGACATTGGATGGGTCTTGCTTACATTGTCATTGGTCTCAAATCGAAGATGTATGTAGCAAAAATTTCACTGGGATATTTGTTTTCTGAATAAATACAATGTTTTGAACAAAATTAAACCTTTTTCAAAAAAATCGGCCAAAAACTGTGTCCGCAAGAATTTTTATAATAGTTGTGTATTTAAAGATACACCAGGCAAAGAAAGACTAATGCAAGTCGAATTCATACCAGGTGACTGCATTAGCTAAAATTCTCATCACTTTATTTCTGTTCAGTTGTCAAAGTTGTTTTCAACTCAAAGAATGTTAATACGTAAACCATAGACAACTTTTTTTTTGATAACTTTAATAAAACTGTATTTGTAAACAAAAAATGCTCTTGTTGTAGGGACTAGATCAACTGGTATTAATTCGCCTTGGAATAATGTAAAATGTCCCTTTTGGAATTCCAACAACGGCAACACTTACTACTTACGATATTTAGCAAACCTAATAACTTTTTAAGAATGTTTTCTTCACTCTGATTCCCAATTAGATGTGTTTATTTACTTTAATATTATTAATTTTTCCATAATTCGTCTGCTTAACATTAAATTATCTGTGATAAAAGCAGCTAATTGGTGTTTTGTGGTTAAATGCTTGTAAAAATCACATAATTGTTCAGTTGAAAATAATTTATAATATCAGGAAAATTAATAAAAATATAAAAAAAGATTTGCATAGTACTTCAAAACCGATTTGAGGCAATAGTGATGGACAGTCAGGTGAGCTGGATATCTGTTAAGTTACTGGAACAGTCATCGTAATTATTTTTTAAGTGCGGTCAGGCCTGTTTTTGTTGTTTGGCCTTCGAGAGTTTTGCGTCTTGCTTGCACTGGTTAATGGATTTGCCACGGGTAACTATCATTTACGGTTGTGGCTTTTGGTTATTAATCACGTTGCTGTTCTGGTGAAGACCATCATACTCAAGACTTTTATATATAATTTAACTTTCTATGTGAAGGCATAGGTCGTTTAAATATACATATATTGTGTGGGATACCCTGGCAATTTGCGTACTTGCTTCTGCCATATGGCAATTGATAACTACAAACAAAAAAAAAGTTACTGGAACAAAATGTGAATTTTTAAGTAAAGGTGCATTATAATTTCAATTCTTTATTATAAACATCGAACCGATTTGAAATACGAGAAATATATAAAACGTACATACAATTAATTATTTAAACTACCTAAATTTTAAATATTTCGTTTGCCTAGTCCTTACGTGAACTTTCCTTTAGTATACTGATCTTACGCGCATAATGTCTCGTTACCCGCGCTATTTGTTATATTTTATAAATTAATTTATAAAGTATATTGTCATAAATAAATAAATAAATTTTGTTTGCCATACATTGACATATTTTAAAGGCATTAATATTTTTGTGCGTAAGATTAAAGCGGGATGTATGGAAATATAATGTTATATATACATTATTCACTTTGTTTTACTGAGTTGTAGACTGTATTGCATATCTCTACACAGCCTAACCGTTTAATGGACATACGGCTCATAAACAAAATTTTACAGGCGATGGTTTCTTCTCTCTTCCCTTGTAACATCAAGTCAAGTCGAGTTTGAAAAATCTTTCATGTTTGCGGGTGATGGTTTTCTTCTCTTTAGTGATTGACGAACAGAAACTATTACGTTTTCGACAAATGTCAAAAATACTTTTTTTTTTTTTTTTTTTTTTTATTTTTATCTTGCTCGACGGAGGCATATGCGTAAGTCGTGTGAGCGGAATGCTACAGATTGATTGTGTTCAGATTGTGAAACGATTGGGAACTTTTCTTGATGGACGGCTAAGCTTTGTGGGTAATATAGAACATGTCAGTTGTAGTTTCCGGGGTGCTGCGACGAAACGGAAATAACTTATTTTATTACTTTGCTAATTTGTTATTTTCTGCATTTTATTGATATATTTACCTTGTACTATATATCGAATTACTTTTGTATGTTATACTTATAATTCAGGATTTTCATTATGGTGTATTCTTGATGATACTTTATTTTTAGGTCGTATGGTCTTGTATTACTTAAAAAAATAATTGCCAGTGTTGATTAAACAAAGACTTGTGCAGTCATTGTTAATGGCGCAGATTTTGTCTGATCTGGAAGTTTTTGTTTGGTTCGAATGTAGCTATTATCTCCACTTTAAATCGTATAAATAATATGATTGTACGGTATGTTCCTAGTGTTGGTAGTCGTGTACACATGTCGGGGTTTGTTAGACGGTTTCTTCGCTGTTTCAATACCTTTATGGATTTACGTGATTTGTACTTCTTTTATAGAATTGTCAAAAAGTGTGTTCCTATTCAACTTCAAATTTCTATTCCCTTAATTAACAGCTCATTATTTCACGATTTATAACCATATTTATATTCCCAAAATATTTATTTTATATACTTTTATATACATTACGTTATACTTGTATACATGGCAGTTTACTTTACTTTGCTTTAATTAAATTTTCTTTATTTACTTTTTTATGCTTTTCTTTTCCTCTGATCAAAAATGGAAACCGCTTATTATTGCTTTAAAGTATTTGGATATTTTTTTTACAGAAGTTTTTACGATAGTCATATTTTCTTTTTAGTGGTTGGGAACCAAAATGTATCCAATTAGGTTGTAAGCTTTGCAAGTTTAAATATCTTTGTAATATAGTTTAATTGGCCCAAGGAGGGTTTTATATTACCTTCATTGAATAAAGAAATATATAATATGGTAATGGCACATTTCACAGAACTAACGACTTAACAAGTGTATAAACGATTAAACAATTTCTGATATCCCGTTATTGATATCTTAATTATAAAAATAATCAACAAATATCTTTTCATTAACGATCTTGAATAAAAATTAGAATAAAGGGAAGATTTACCCCTGGGGAATATGTTTAGACTTCTAAACCAATAGAAAACTGCCATAACAAAAAAGAAAAAATAACATGACTGATACTTTTTCCGTAATTGAGTAGCAAATCCACATATATAATCTCAAATATATGATTATTAAGTCGATACACGAAATGTTTCCCACTACATCTTTTAGAGTTTTTGCCAGTCAAAAGACAATGTAACGAATATACGAAAAAATAGTCGAAAAATTTCTAAGGACGAGGAATCTTGGTGGTCTCATCAAAGTAGAAATAAAACAAGTAAACAACACATTAAATAAATGCATAGGAACAATATGTGTTGCATGCTATGCACTCAATGTCAGACAATATTTCCCAAACCCTATAAGATGTAAAGCCTGCCAGATCCTTGGGCATATAAAAAACAGCAGATAAACTAATTCTTCGTTAGAGACTGGAATTTTCTCGAAAAACTGCAAAAGTTCTATGATTACACAGAAAAAACAAAAATACTAATAAATGTGAAGAATACAGACAGATAAACTATTTTAAACTCTGTGAGAAAATAATGGAGAGAGTAGTTAAAAATCAACTTGCATGTTATATGGAAGAGAGTTGTTTAATATTGTAATATCTATTGGATTTCAGAAGAAAGCAATCATGCGAAACGACGGTGAATTCCATAATAGATAGATGGAAAAGTGTCAGGAGAAAAATAATATATTGGCTATATTTCTTGATTTTAAAAGGGCGTTTGAAACTATTGACATGGATATTCTTGTGTTGACTAAGTGTTTAAATAAGATAAGTTTTATGTTTATTTGAGACTAAATAAATAAAATAAAAACATCTTGGTATAAAAACTACTGAAAATATTTTTAGTATAACTTTTATTATGGTGGTATCACAGTTAAATTGGTTTTATATGCACATAACGCCAGTTTTACTTGTAATTTTATATTTACATATAAAATACACATAATTCAAGCCGCTACGAGCTCTGGGAAATAGTTATTGTTAAGAATTGATTATTTAATTGCGTATGACGTATTTATTAGCCTTTATTTCACTCATTAACTCTTTTTAATAATTTTGTTATTTACAGGCTCCAGCCGATGGTCATTTATTAGATATTGTTGACAACGCGTGGCGCGAAGAAGAATTACCTTTTGATCAGATACTCGTACCAGCTGATAAATTGCCTGATCCCGAAGCAGATGGTGGCGATTCGCATTTAACTTTAAGCGAACAGGTATGTAAACTTTTTAACCATTATAGACTTTTGCATATAATTTCAAAATTTGTAGGAACAAAAATGGACTGATTTAGCTTTGGGCTCGTTAGCACCTGAATCTTCACTAAATGATCAACTTAATTTAACAACATTTTAAATACACAAACAAATAATAGTTATAGAAAGAAAGTTAAGCATACATAACGCATATAGAAAAAGCTACAAAATCATACCCTGACAGCATGAGTTCGAATCAAAATCTTCATTCAATGACAAAACTCACAGAGTTTGCTCGAGATTTTGAAGAAGAACCAGACAGCTTATTTGGCCGCTTTGTTAATAAAATACAAAATGTCTATAATCAGTCTTATAATACCGTCAATGATATATCTAGTATCAATCCTCCTCAATCACCTGCATCTCCTACAACTACAAAATCAATATTTTACGCAGATTCTAATATTCAGTCAGATATTTCTACTAATGTAATGCGAGATACCCCATCATCCAGGATTAATTCGAATGTATTATATCAACCCAAAAGCGGAAGTGGAATTGATAGGGAATCTTCTTCAACTACTACTGATTATAACACTTCAATGGAAATCCCTGTATCTTTAGCTGTAGAAGCTCATGAAGGCCGCACAATGATAAATGTGCTGAAACGAATGCGGACTATGATGGCTTCAAAAAATAATGTAAGAAACTTGCTAATCGAACCAATAGACATGAAATAAATCATGTATTTTGATCCATTTTATTGTATTATTATTCATTATTATCATCATTGCAATTTGTTATATAATCCTTGACTGGTACTGTCTTTATCAATTAAAATATTATGTATAATATGCACTTAAGGATTTGCGAAATTATAAAGATACGGATTTGCAGCGGTTCTGGATGCCTGATTCAAAAGCCAAAGAATGTTATGACTGTACACAAAAGTTTTCCACTTTTCGCCGCAAACATCATTGTCGTCTATGTGGGCAAATATTTTGCTCCAAATGCTGTAACCAGGTAGTTCCGGGAAAAATTATAATGTGCTCAGGTGTGTTAAAACGATTTGACTTTACTATGAAATTATCATAATGAATTTATGTACTATTAGGAGACTTGAAAGTTTGCAACTATTGTTCAAAAATTGTTCTCAGCTATTTGCGATCTCCCAATATAACCAAAGATCTTAATTCTGATCTTCAAGCTTTACAGCAAGATCTCTCCAGCAAATTGGAAACAAATAGCGACATTGAACAAACTAATTTGATTAAAGAACAAACAGCATCACTAGAACGGAAAATTTCTGTGGGTTATCAAGAAGAGCGGTTTGCTGCACATCAATCTCCAATTGGGTTAACATTAGATGATCGTAAAAATATTCTTCAACAATCTAATTCCCTAATAACCCTTCACGAGGAAATGAGCAATGTACTGCCAGCACAAAACTGTGGAGTTGACCTTATTGACTTCCTTAATGTTAATCACAAATCTTCGAATAAAGTTCAAGCAATAGCAATCTTAAATGCCATGTTAGATGCGGGATTTATACAACCAATAGTCAATGATTCCGAAGAAACTGCATTTAATGAAACTTTACATTACCGTTTTGTTAGCGTCCTGCCTAGGTAAGAGGTAAATATTCCCGTTGTGTAATCAATTTTATAGCATGTTTTTTCAACTAAAGGCAGTGTCTGGAGGCTATTAATTTTATGGAAATAAATCAAGCTGAAGAAACTCTTAGCCCTCAGTATGAACAATTTGGTATTGAGCCACATCCACCAAAGTCCCTGAATACATCCTCTAATTTGAAAACGGCACGTGATATGGAATTGGAAAATTCTATGCACTCAACTACTTCCAAGCTATTAGAATCATACTGTGATCACGAAGAACAACTGTTAACGCAAATGCTTCGAGGTTTTCAGTTAGATTTACAGTGGGCTAAAGTTTTAACTCCCTTGTGTTGTGGTGTAGCAAATCATTTTAAACCAGAATATTGCACTAATGAGTTGATGGATATTAGAAATTATGTTAATTTTAAAAAAGTATCCGGTGGCAAGAGAGTTGAGAGTAAAATTGTAGGTGGTGTAGTATTTTCGAAAAATGTTGCCCACAAAGCCATGGCGACGAGAGTTGAACATCCTGATATATTACTTCTACAATGTCCCATAGTATATCAGCGCATAGAGGGCAAATTTGTTAGTATATCAACAGTCATGTTGCAAGAAAAAGAATACCTCAGAAATGTATGTGCACGTATAATGAGCTTTAATCCTAATGTGGTGTTGGTTCATAAAAATGTAGCCGGAGTGGCGCAAGATATTTTAAGATCAAACGGAATTACGTTGGTGTTAGACGTAAAACTTTCAGTTATGGATCGTTTAGCACGCACTTTGCAATGTGATGTTCTTACCAGCATAGAAGGTAGTATTTCTTTACCAAAACTTGGTAAATGCGATGCATTTTATATACGCAACTATAACGACGGAATGGGTGATGCAAAAACATTGATGTTTTTTGAAAAATTACAAAGCCCTAGAGTATTTACTTGTCTTTTGCGAGGTGGTTCTACTAAAGAGTTGGCCAAAGTTAAAAAGATTGCCTCATTTTTAGTATACGCTCGATATAACTGGCGTTTAGAAATGTCGTTTTTGCTGGATGAGTTTGCTGAACCGCTAGCACCAAAGCCACCCATATTTGATTCGAAAGAAACGAGTCCTGCTGATGAAAATACTAATATAAGTGATATAAATCGCGATTCAAATTTACAGGACAATCAAAAAGACGAAGAAGTAGCGCAATTACGTTTGGGAACTACACTCTATTCCCATAAACAACGACCTACTCTCGTTGAACGCAAATCGGAGGAAAAAATATTAACTACTGCAACTGACGTATCGGCAGATTTTACGGATCCATTACGTTCTGCTGACCGCCACATTTTACCAGATAACTCACAAAACCTTCAATTGGCTGTAGAACATCGATATGATAATCGATTTCGTAGTGCTCTTAGTTCTACTATATTATCAGTTAGTCCATTTCTTACTTTTCCCTTACCATATTTGGAGACTGAACAAGGTCGCAAATGTCCCTTACGTGCTTTATTTCCGGCTGAATTGTACTTTTCGAAGTTATGGTCAAATGTAAACGAAACAAGTTCAACCCATTCCAATTTTACAGCTAACTACGATCGTTTGGAAAGTTTAGAAATTAATTCAACTGGGTTGGACCAATTGGATATGAATCCTTCACATGAATTTCTAAAAATTAATATTACCACGCCAATAGATAATCGTGAGATACAAACACTGTTGGCGGAATTTAGAGCATATGGAGGAAGATATCCCAAGAAACCTTCACGTAAGTGGAATTTACCTATATTTTCATAATTATTTAAAAAATATTTTAAGCATTTAGACGAAGCTACACAAAGTTGCAGCGAAATATCGATAAATTCATAAAAGCAAAATAAAAGAAAACATAATAGACCTAAAGCTTACACAATTTTTTAAATAAAAATAATTATAAAAAAAGGTCGAATAATTTTAATTAATAAATATATTTTTATTAATATATATAATATTATTATTTTTACTAAAATATTTATTAACACATAAATACACAAGGCATTTTTTTGTTTACACTAATCAGCGCCTTTATGTGAATTTCAGTTTTTGAGATATCACACAAAAAGTAATCAACTTCTCTCAACTTGCTGTTGATTTAATTTGTATCGAATTGCCTAATTATGGCATTCGAAAACATACGAATCCAATTTCTATACCAGTATTATTAAATTTGCAAACCTGTGAATTTAAAATTCGAAATTTAAACCCTAGACACAAACCAATTGTCTTAACGGCGATGGTCGAAGCTCATAAAATCACTAAAATAATATTTATTTGAGAAAGCGAGGATCATTAGTATTTCAAGATGTTCAATTGTGGTTTTGTGCTTTCCAGCAATTTTGGACAACTTGAGTTTGTCGATGGTCGAAGTAGTCTGCACGTTGAATAAAATAAATAAAAAAAATATAGGCAGACAGAAAGAACATTCTTATGATTATATCACGGGTATTACTGATTAAAATGAAATTAGTATATGGTGTTTCTATGATTGCTAAAACTCAGTAGTTAAATTCATTAGATTCAGCTAATGAGCAATATTAAAAACAAATATTGCGTCCTATAAATTGACAAGAATTGTTAAAAAAGCGTTTAAAGTGTACTTTTATTTCTTCTACCTTTATTTAATACTAAATTAACAAGGTACGCTTCGCTACCCCCACACCCAGTTATGTACTTGTTCACCATTTTGGGACGTCCGCTTTATTGTGCTTACACTGATTCCATTTGATTTGGAGTTTCCTTCATAAAAATACCTTGATATGTATACAAACTATTGGTCCACTGTTTTGGGCCGTACGCCATATTGTGTTTGCAGAGATTTCATTATATTTAAATTTTTCGGAAAAACATTAGGACCCTTTGCCGCCCGCTTTATTTACGCAAAAGTACCCTATATTTTAATTTGGTTAATTTGCCAAATTTCATTGAAGTCCATTGAAAGGTTTTTGCGTGATGGTGGAACAAACATCCAAACATACAAACGTTCACACATTTATAATTTTTAATTAATAAAATTTAGTAGGCTATGAAAACAAGTCTCAATACATATGTATATATATTTTTTTAAGTGTTTAAACTCCTAAAAGGCGGTAGAGAATCTAAAAATCCAGTGTTGCAAAAACTTCAAGATGACAATGTATATAAGGATGCACTTAATATAACAAATCATCAACGACTACCTGTGCTGTTTTGTAGTTTCTTTTTCAATCCAAAAGGTGCGTCCTCATTTTGTGCCCCTCCTACACTTTTGGATATGGAATTTTATGCCCAACAAGATATTATGCTGGGCCAATTCTTGCAACGTTATTGCTGTCGTTTATCATCTATATGTACACGATGCAATCTACCGATGTTGGGTCACACCAGACGTTACGTACACTCAATGGGCTGTGTAAAAGTATTCCTAAGCGAAGATAATACAATATCGGATTTAAACAGTATATATTTTACTGCCTGGTGTAGTATATGTAATGAGGTTACACCCAGCGTACCACTATCAGAAACTACAAAATGCCTGTCATTGGCTAAATATTTGGAACTCCGATTTCATGGTCATGCCTATAAAAAGAGATCAGTAACGAAAGAAAGTGGTGCAAAAACCCATTGCTCGCACTCTCTGCACCGCGATTATGTTCATCAATTTAGTTATCGTAGTGTAGCAGCTAAATTTCAGTATACACCTTTGGAGACTTGGGAAATAGCTTTACCACTACTCACTTTAAATTTGCATCCAACTGAACCATTTCACCGTTTTCTAGTTTTAGAAGAAGTAAAAAATTTCTCAATGAAGGGACATGAAATGTATACACGCATTCACGAACGTATTGCTGATTTAGCCACTGAAGATGAGAGTTCAGCATTTATTTCGTGTTTGAAAACTACTTTGAGTAAAGATCAATTCACTTTTAAGCAACATGTGGAAATTGTTCAAACATTGTTAACGGAAAATAAAGCCAGTTCCTATGACATAAACGATGCGTTGGTAATGTCAAAAAGGGTTCTTGCTGAAAGTATAGAGCAATGGGTTCCACGACTGCTTGATATAACTAATGCTCAAAAAATAGCTGCCAAACAGGGCCATGATTCGGGTCACGTCTCTATAGATCCTGGAACTATATGTACAGAAGACCTTTGTTCAGAGCAATCCGATATATCACCGACCACTTCACAAACATGCAATAGCCAACGTTTCGCAGTCAATGAAGATAATATAGAGCCTATATCGCACACTCATGAAACAACAATAGATTCACATTTTGTAATGCCGGCAGCAGATAAGAAGACTATTAAGAGTATTATCACCCAATTACTACCATCAACGGGACCAGTGAATCCATTACAGTCGCCTTTTAGTAATTTAGAGCATTATACGCTACCCTTAGGGGCATTTCCACTAGTAGTGCATGATCATGATTTTAGTTCTATAATTGCTTATTCATTGATTTCGCAAAAATATAAACGTTTATTGAGTTCATTGGCAACTAAGCAACAAAATGCGTCCGACGCAACATCAATATCTAGCAGCTCGGGTGTTAATGTTAATCCAAGTCCTCACGTTAAAAGAAAATCTCAAGAAAGGTAAGTAATAGATGAAATCAGTGGGTTCGAGCTAAAAGGACCAATGTCAATATTTTCTATTTGGAGTTAATCGTCGCATTAGGTTTCTTTTCCAAAACTCTCTTTTATTTTGCTGCAGCAGCCAATGTCTAATTTAACCCAGAACATCTTCACAAGGGTATTGCTACCCAATTTATTGTAATGTCACTAAGAACTCTATTGGAATTTTCACAAAAGTGAATATTTTGATATTGACATTGGCCACAAAAATATAAATAGGAAAAATACATAATGTACAAATTTAATTTTAATTTAAAGTAGTTATGAAGACGATGAGAATGGTAAAGATAATACAACACCACCACTTTCTGTACCATCGAGCTATAATGATGAAGATCGTTCCAAATCAAAGAATAACAATTCCCATATCGAAATAAATTTTAACGATGGCAATACGCAATTTACATGCAAAATATATTTTGCTAAAGAATTTGATCTAATGAGAGCCAAAACAATAAAACCGCCAAAATTGGATAAATCGTTGTACCGAGAAATTGAGCAAAGTAAGAAGAGAGAAGAGCTTAAAGTTTCTCAAAGTCAAACTGGTCCCGAAATTGAGTTGGTGCGTAAGCCAAGCGATGCCGCTCAAAATTGTGCTACATCCAACGACTTTAAATGGGAAGGTAACACCAACATCAATAAAGACGACAACTCTCATACCCATATAGATGTAACTGAAGAATGTCGTTACTACTTCGCTCGATCGCTTAGTAGCAGTATTCAGTGGGAAGCAAAAGGCGGAAAATCCGGATCCCGTTTTTGTAAAACTTCTGGTGCATTTCTATAAAGTCAAAGTGCTTTTAGTTTTTGATATTTATTTATTTATTTCTAGATGATCGGTTTGTATTGAAAGAAATGACAAAAAGTGATATAAGTAGCTTTGACAATTTTGCTCCAAACTATTTTGACTACATCGGCAAATGTCAACAACAGAATCAACCTACTTTACTAGCCAAAATCTTTGGCGTTTTTAAAATAACTATAAAAAAGAAAGAGTAAGTTATAATATTCATATTGTTTTTTATTAACTATTTGCCCACAGCGCGCAGAAATTGTATCACTAAAAAAAACTTAACACTATTAACGAAAAATAATTTTTATTTAAAAATTGGAATTCCTGAAATAGGAATGATATATATAAAGATATTCCCAAAATATATTATATGAAAAAATATTTTATTGAACAAACTTTGAAAATAATAATTTTTTTCTACATTGTGCTTGATGCTTAAGAACTGATCTTAAACTTTCAATATAAAAGTAACTGGGTACTCCTCGTAACTAAACATTTAGTTGCACAAAAAAGGGAAGTCACAAGTGCTAGAATTTAAAATTGTCGTAAGAAATATGTATATTAAAAACGTATCCGTATTCGCGACAATAACAAATGACTGTAAATTGTGTGTCAATGGAAATGAAGGCTGTTCTCCCGATTGTCAGAATTGTGACAATATTATTGGCATACAATGCACCGACAATACATTTTGTGACGATGTTGCCACACAAAAATTGTGTGTTCACACGGTTGTTGCACATTTTGTAACAATTTTTCTGTCAATAGTGTAGTAAATGACAATCGTGTGTACATACCTTAAGAATTGAAAAGCAATGTATGTATATGTTTCCACGGAGAAAAGCTTTGATTCATATAATATTTTAAACTGAATCTTATAATTATGTGGTATGTGATGTAAATCGTTTTCGGTTTAAAATCTATAGAAAAGTGTACAAAGTTGTGATGCACACCATTCGTTTATTTGTTTAGGATAATTGATAATAAATGGAAAAATCCAAATTTAGATATAATATGTAAGCAAGCAATAGATAAGAAAAAAAAATATATAGTTGTTGATTATTTGTAAGAATTTTATTAGCAGTATTTAAGGAAACACTTCGAACATTTTTAGTTAATAAAGATTATCGTATTCTAAAGAAAATAACCAACTCTAACTTAATTATATGCACTACTTTTTGCACATAGAGACAATAACTTGAAAAATTTGCTAGAAATCGGCTTTATTTAATTTTTTTCTATATTTTCTATATCTATATTATATATATAATAATTTGCGATTGACGATATGTATGTATATTATTTGTGTTTTATAGTTCATTTGTTGAAAAATCTTTGCTGGTTATGGAAAATCTATTTTACGAATGTGATATTAAAGATAAATTCGACTTAAAAGGTTCCGAACGTAATCGCTTAGTGGATCCGATGAACCAGCAACAAGGAGATATTGTATTACTAGATGAGAATTTTGTGCAAAGTAAATTAGTTTATCGTAATTACAATGAGTATTATATTTTTATATTCTCTATTTTAATTTAGTGTCCTGGCTGAAACCTCTGTATATATTAACACATAGCAAAGTGGTTTTGAAAGATGCAATTAATCGAGATGCTTGTTTTTTGGAAAAAAATCAAGTAATGGATTATTCTTTGTTAGTGGGACTGGACAAAAAGAATGATGTATTAGTCTTAGGTATCATAGGTAAGTTTATAATGTTTTATATTGACCTCGTTGGGCTAAAGTATTGTATATTACAAAAATTTGTTTGCATATCAAATTTTTTTCTAATTTTCATTTCTTTGCTATCGTTCAATAAAATCTTTCACAATACAACCCATAACCGCGAAAGAGACGTACTAAGTGCGAAAAACTACAAGAAAGGATTTATCTTTTGTCTGGAAAAAATTTGTATTTGTAGTTTGATGTCTCTCTCTGTTAGAGAGAGAGAAACAATTTTTGCCAATAACTCTACGCTTGAATCGGTTTAATCATAATATAATAACTAGGTAATCTGAGCGTGTGTATGTGCTTTATATCTCTGGCAATACACTCAGCGCTCCGTTTGTTTTTACATACACATAGAACTGAGTTTGATAACACTGTGTAACAGTATTTTTCATTACCTCATCTTTTTTACCTTTTAAAGAACTTAACATTTCATAATTATTATTAAAAAAAAATTTTTTTTCTCAAAGTTAAAATAGTTGTTAAGCAATATTGGTATCCAAATAAAGGAAAGACTCGATAGAATTTTATAAAAATATTTACTAGTATGACTCCTGAACAAAAGATGGGTAGAATGTCCTTTGGAAAATAACCTTCCAAAATTCTGCGCAAAAAAATTATTTAAAATTTATATATTGCCTTAAGTCAACTATGTAACAGTTCGAAATTTTATGATTCTATCTTACTTAGAAGTAAAAATGCGCTTAGTTACAATAAAGTTTTTTTAGGGATATAAGGGAGATTTTTAGGGAGGCTAAATCCTTTAGAACGGTTAGCTTGACATCCTTTCTATTGAAGTCTATGGAAAAAGTGTTTTTGTGGACTATCCAAAGGGTCACACATTGGTGGATAGTTCTTTGAGTAGATATAAGCATGTCTACAGGGTTGGCAAGTCTACAGAGACTAATATATATATATGTATGTTCATACGTCAGTAATTTGAAAATATATAATTTTGTGTGATTTAATATATAAATAAATATTTTAATAAAATCCAATTTCATAAATATGCGATATACATCTGTGTCTGGTTTCTGTAACGTATGGGAGAAAATTTCGAATCGAAAAATTATCATTCTATGAAAAATGCAATACAATTTTCTCCTTCTATTTTAATTATTCGAAAAGGCGAACAATTCGCAAGCGTGAACATCGGCGGTTTTATTTAGTTTACGTTATCGCGAGTGTACTGTAATTCGACTACATGCTAATTAAAGAAAAACAAAATATTTTTTAACTAAATCATAAAATAAAATAAAATATTATTTATTGCAATTTCTTAAATCTTTTATAACACAAACTTCCAACTTTTTCCACTGTTGGGAAACATTTCATACCTTTACTCTGCTATTGTTTATTTATGGAACAGTTAATTGCTTATGCACTACTCCATAATGTAATCAAACCAGGTGGCATCATTACGCCAAGTGATTATTTCTTCTCTGCTTAAATTTGTCAGTTTAACAGTTTTTAATATTAACAAAAACTGATAAGCTTTCTGGTAAGATTGGGATCGCGCGGGAAACCAATTTAGAGTAAAGAAAGAAACCTAATATATAATATAATAACTTTACTCAAAGAGGTCTATATAATTTATATATTACTGTTAATACTTCATTTATATCTCATAAATATGCATTTCAGATTATATACGTACTTTTACATTCGATAAAAAGGTTGAATCGTTTGTAAAGCAAACCGGTATTTTGGGTGGCATGGGTAAACTGCCTACAATTATATCTCCAGAACGATATAGACTACGTTTTGCTGATGCAATGAATCGTTACTTTTATACGGTTCCTGATCGTTGGGAAGGCTTATCAAAAATATGACATTTGAACTTGTATTAATATAAATAGAAACAAAAAATTATTCTTCATTTAAATATGTAAATATATGTATGTATCTAGAGAAATCTATTAAGGTCTTCACTCGTCAAAATTGTTGTGTGTTTGAAAGTATGACTCACTCATAACTGAAAATGGGTGAATTTTTTCGTATCAAAAGAAAATAAAAGTTGAGATTTATAAAAAAAAAACCGTTGCATTACTACGATAGATGAGTTTGTTTTGCTCTGTCCAATGGATATTGAACTAGGTGGTATGGAAACCAGTTGTACAACAAGCCGTGTTTTTTGTTTGACATATGTCAAAAGCAACTGATGCAAATATTTCAAAGAAAATTTGTTTTACTTATGAACCAAAAGTGTGTGTAAGATTTTTAGTTTTTTAAAATTATTTGATTTCAAATACAAAGTGTTCTCACCAAAAACAGAATTTTAAACAAGTTTTTGACGTTTGTTACAAAAGCGTAGGTACAGCAAAAGATTGACACCTGTTTTAACAACCCCACCTTATTTGATATGCCTTGTTCGTAGGAGTGGGTGTTGCCCTACCTTTTGGGAGCTAATAAATATAAATGCTACCATGTGTAACAATATAAACATTTTGTTTTTCCTCGATATTACCGTTTGAAATTGCATGTCGCATGGCGAAATGGCTGTCGCAACTGTTAAATTTTATTGCCAGCATAGATATTAATGTATGAACCACAAGAATGTGTTAAAACACATATTTTGCAATAATTACTAGATGATATGCTGCGGAATAATCTCTAATAGTAAAATAATAAAATGTCTACCAAATACAACTTCAA
Source organism: Dexiosoma caninum (assembly GCA_963924685.1). Taxonomy (NCBI): domain Eukaryota; kingdom Metazoa; phylum Arthropoda; class Insecta; order Diptera; family Tachinidae; genus Dexiosoma; species Dexiosoma caninum. The sequence goes on from OZ004725.1 coordinate 94,763,822, forward strand.
GAATGTAATGAGAGGCGCTGCAACACTGCTATTAAACAAGAAACGTGTAAAAGCAGTATTGCAAAAATTATGAAGTCTTCTTCTATCTAACCCTTCACCACCAGTAATCTCTATCACTATTCGTTTCCTAAAAGTTAACACATGGTAGAAGTGTTCCTTCTCTTAAAAAAAAAAAAGTCAAAACGGTTTACGTATTAACATGCTTTGTGTCAAAGCAAATTTATTACCAGGTAAACTCACTAGCTAATTCGCCCGCCAGCTGATACAAGAATTTGTAACGTGATTTTGTACTGAACGTCAAAGTTTGTTTACTTTTTTGAAAAAGTTAAGCAAAGTGGTTGTGATTAATTCAATAATTATAATAATTTATTATTATAATAAGAGTGCACAATAAATTGTTTTCTGTAATAATTAATTTAAATTTCACTAACATTACACTACTTTAAAACGTTTTTTTAGGTTATGTTATATTTATCAAAACACATGTATACAAAAAATTACACGTTTGGACGAAAAGCGAATTGACGAATTGGCCTTGCGACAACCTTGTATTAATAAACCTTGGTACTGTCAAAGTAATTCATACAAATTGACATTAAACAGCGATAAATAGTCGACCAGCTGGGCTAGTGAGTTGACCTGTTATTAGTTTGCTTTGCGTAAACTAACTGTCAGTAATTGGGTAATGTGTTTTGCTGTCAGAAGGTCGGCGACGGATGAAGTCGATTTAATGCCGGCGTTGGCCGTTGGATATATGTGTCGGCTAGCACATTATACGTCAAATATCTAGTCTTGACGTGGGAAACCTAGCGACCAGTCGAGCACTAAACTCCACGGATTTCACTCTGTTCTTATTAATTTATTAATTACCTTTTATAAATAAAAATTTTAATTCAATCTTAAAGATTGTTTACTCTTACGTAAAAAATATAAATTTTATTTTAATTTGACAGCGTGTGTTAGCAATTATTGCTCAGCATAATCTTCTAGCAATTATTAGTGTAGTTCACACGTTAATATCTTAGGCTGGAAATAAAATTTGACAGTTGCCGCAGCAATAATTGCCACACTAATTGCTCGTGTAATATGCAATTTCAACCTACTATATCGAGAAAATACAAAGTGTTTAAGCACGTATGACACTACATTTATTTTTCTTTAATTAATATAAAATTGACATTTTTAAGTGTTCTCTCCTTATTTTCACTTAAAAAAAAACGCTAAAGAAATATATAGGATCAAAAAATAAACTTAAAATCGCAGACATTGCTCATAAATCGCTATGTTGTCAACATGTAAAAGATTTAAAGCTCAAAACGTCAATTTTAAGTTGAAACTTTTTACATTTTTTTTTGACATTTACTCATTCTTCATCGATAACACTAGTGGACGATTTGATATTTTGCATTTATCTATAATATGGTTGTACTCTTCGGACCTAATTAACTTTCCAATTACAATATATTTGCGCTTTTCTCCAAAATTTGAACAATGCAGAAAAAATGTGGTGTATATGGGCTTTATCAAGGCGTCTTCAACTTTAACGTTGAGTTTGCCGTCGTGTTTATATTGTTACAACTGGCACCATTTATATTTATTAGCTCCCAGAGGGGAGAGAAACACACGCTTGCCCATTAACATGACGGATCAAACAAGGTGGGGTTGTTAAAACAGGTGTCAATGTTTTGATGTATCTACGTTTTTGCAACAAACGTCAAAAACTTGTTTAAAATTCAGTTTTTGGTAAGAACAAGCTTTGTATTTAAAATCAAATGATATTAAAAAATTAAAAATCTTTTTGCACACTTTTTGTTCCGAAGTGAAACACATTTTCTTTGAAATATTGGCTTCAGCTGTTTTTGACATATCGCGGACAAAAAAAATGGATTGTTGATTAACAACTGGATTCAACACACCTAGTTAAAGACGCCTTGCCTATAAACTTATAATATCTGAAATAAAAATTTCATAGTGAGAACTGGCTGCAAGTAGCGAAATATTGCCAAAAAATTTTAATTGGCGGCTATTTGCCGATCATAGTCGTGTTTTTCGGCGGCTATTTGCCGATAATAATCGTACTTTTCGGCGTCACTTAACCAATCGGCTTTGACCTCTGCTTGCAATAGTATGTAGCAGCAGTAGCGCAGAACACAGTAGTAGCTTTCAATAAATATTTTGTTTTTTAAGGAAAAAACCTTTTTAGTGTACCTTTGTAAAAAAAATATATATTCCTTCTAAATAAATAAAATTATTTATGGTTGTAGAACGGAGTAGAAGTGAAAATATTTGTAACGCAATAGAATCAGCGAACACGCAAACAATAGCATATAGAAAATTATTGCACGTCGTCTACCTACCGTGTTTTTTCTTCTTCAACGACAGCAAGAAATTTACCTGTGCATATATAAACGTATATACTTATTTGGTATTTAAAAAGTCTATAAGCAAATAAATAAAAATTTTGTCGCATGAAAATAAATATCTTTATTTGGAAAATTTAAAGAGTGTATTCATTAAATACATAATGACCTCTATAGTTGAAGTTATACAACATTACCAACGTAGCATTGATTGCAGTCAAGACAATGAGGCAAGGGTAAGTTAAAACAAATTAATAATATCTTTCAAACATACATATTTAGAGGACAGCATATAAGATCTGGAACATTTAGAAATAAGGGGTGTGATTTTGTATAAACCCAATTATAATTTTATGAAATCGCATTTGTAGGCTTTTTAGCACTGGCGAGCTATATTAATAATACTTATAATATAAGCAAATGAATTTTGTATAAACAAAATTAAATATTGTATGACGATTGGGAGATCGAACTAAAGAGAACATCGAATGTGGCCTTTTATGTCATTCTGCATCCAAGGCATTGGAATGTTCGAGAAAATGAAGCTGCTGACGTATTGCCGAGATTTGGAGTGGAATATCAAAGTGCTATGAGTAAGGCTTGACTTATGTATCTGAATCCTAACTACAACTGCGCAGAGGAATCCCTCGATGTAGGTCGCAATTGGCTCCGGAATATTGCTATGTAAAACGAGATAATATAAACCGAATTGAAAATTAATAGCCTTTTTGGATAAGATAAGAAGAGAGATTTCGACCATTAAAAATACTGAAATCAAAATGAGGAGGAGTGCTTGATATGTGCAATACCGTATGACAAATCTTCATCGTCATTCCCATTCAAAAATGCTGATCAAGTGCTTTATATGCAGAATACCATCTCATTTCTATGTAACCATCAACATTTTTTCTAAAATTCTTGCCAATAATAGAAAGGCCAAAATATATTGCCAAAGTAGTTGGTTGCACCTATGAATGGGATCGTACTAGAACTTGCTACATATTTCAATTGCAGTATTTTTTATGATAGAAATCTCTGTCAAATTCGCCTCATAATAACACATTGATATTTGTTCAATAAACACTTTCGCGTTCATAACAAAGGCTGTTAGCAATATCGGCAAACGTAATGTGTAAGCGAACTTCCTTAGCTCCTTGCATGTGTAGGAGTCATCCACTAAGTGCTGGTCCAAAAAAAATTTTTTTTATATTGATAAAATGTTTGTCCATTATATTAATGTACATATGTATGTATATAAACAATATAAATTAAAAGAAAATGTAAATGGAAAGCGCGCTACTCTTAAATTTTATATAAAATTAAAAGCTTTGCATAATCCAACGAACAGCGTTATATAAAGTTGAACAAGTTTTTCCATATCTTTATTTCCTTCAATATTGTAATATCTCTGCTTGTATAGAGTGTCACTGCATTTATTAATTACCAGTGCTCGCTATCATAGAATTTGCCGTTCCAATATATAGAGTAGCCACCTTGTTTTCAGTTCTTTCATCGCCACTAAAATCGGCCGGCTGGAATGCATTATACCCATTATTTCAGTTAGGTCGAGTTAATGGTAGCAGTAGTAGGCTTTTCTTTATTTTTAATCGTAAATAGAATTCGGGTGCATTTAATTAAAAAATTTCTGTTCATTTTTATATCTTCTTTAGCTTCTCCATTGTATAGACAAACTATATAAATTGCCAATTAAAGTAGAACATCTTCAAGAAACTGGTGTAGGTAAAACGGTCAACTCATTACGAAAGTTCAATGGCGAAATAGGGGTGGCAGCTAAAGCTTTGGTTACAAAATGGAAAGCAATGGTAACCGCTGAAGAAGAGCCCAAAGAAGTAATTGATATGAACGGTGATAGCGTTGGAGCAACTAATCATGATGATGACGACGATGAAAATCACAACGGTAACAGCTCAGGTCAGAAGCGTCACCACACAGAGGACAGTAATGATAAATATAATGAAAGAAGTAAGAATCCAAGCAGCAGTAATAGTAGAAGTCATAAAAATAGCAGTAAGAATTCAATGACAATTCCATCGTCACAAGATCAAAATATTGGAAAAGATTCTAAAACTTTGGAAGACAAACAAAAATCCCCTTCGGGAGAAAAAAGCAAGAGTAGTAGTTATACTAAACACAAGGATAAGGAGAGAGGAAAAGAGAAGAATGATCATAAAAGTAGCAGAGATAAAGATAAGCAGCGGGATCACGATAAAGAAAAGAACAATAAAAAGCGCGACGAGAAACCTAAATCTGATGAAGGGCAAAAAGTTGAATTGCTAGACAGCACTCATTCATCACAGTTGAAAAGAAGTAGTCATAAAACCTGCACAAAATCCAAACATGAAAGTAAACATAGTCATTCTTCTTCGTCAAAAGACAAAGAACGATCGGATAAACATAAAAGTTCATCCAAAGAGAAGGAGCGTATGAAAGACGTAAGTTTCATTTAATATTAAAATTCTTTAAAATTTCATTATTATTCTTTTTTGTTCTTTCGTAATAAATTGTTCTTAATAAATAATCTCGTGTAGATCTTGAATAATTTCTGTAATAATTTAATATAATGTTTGAAAGTATTTAAAATAATATTCAATTGTAAATAAAAAAAAAATGTTTAATTAAAAAAAGGGGAATAAAAAATTAATCATGTGTAGGGGTCATCCCCTGAGTGCAGGTCCAAGATGAAAAAAATCATTAATCAACTCTTTTATTGAAGGAAAAAACATTACATCACACATCATCAAGCGATAAGTCTGAAAACAAATCCCCGCCCACATCTTCGTGCAAATTCGCAACCAAAGACCCAGATAGTTCCCAACGTAAAAGACATAATAATTCTGATAATGAATCAACGGATTTTAAATCTCCACAGTCTAAGCTGCCTAAATTAAGTAATTCTTCTTCTTTAAAAACTGCCTCTAATGCAGAATCTTCATTAGCTTTGATGGCCACCGAAGAAAATGGAGTAGACGATAGCTTTGATTCGTCAAGGGGAGCAAATTTTGATGATGTCTTGGGTATGCTTAATATGCCCGTAAAAAAAAGCAAAAAATCTTTGAAATCTCCTTCACCATTTAATGCAAATAAAGACAACGCAACGATATCTCACAGACCATTTACAGATCGCAGTTGTATCAGCATCACACCAAGATCCAATTCTGCGTCACCACCAAGTACTTCAAAAGCCAGCAATAAAGTGAGTGCTTCATAAAAAATTTGCAAAAAATAATACATAAATATTTTGTTTATTTAAGAAACCGGATTTATTGGCACCCACGGCTAAGTTAGAACCTTTAGATCCAAGCATTGTGTTCGAATTACCCACAATATCAACAAATTACAAGCCTATGCCCCTTAATCAAACCGTAATGGACTGTGTTTTTAATACGTCGTCGTCTTCGTCGAAACCTATACGTACTCTTAGCGATGCTGAAGCTATAACTCATGGGATTTCATCGAAAACAATGAGGTATATTTTAACTGAAAAACGTAAACCTAATGGTGCGAATACAGATGACAAGAGGACGTCAGTTGTGCTGTCAATTCCTAAACATGGTATTACGGGTGTATTCTGCAACCCCAAATATTTTGTTCCGATTGACAACGCAACTGAATTTCGGTTGTAAATATTGAAATATTTAACAATACATTTTGTAATTAAAAATTTTCAGTAGGTGTCTAATCACCCTATTCGATATCGAACTAAATGCATCGAAATATCATAAGTTTTGTCATCATGGCATTCGATATCGAATAAAATGTATAATAATTGGAGATAATAGCATTCGATATCGAGTAACAATATGCGTTACTTCATTCGATACTTCAGTGTCTATGGAAAAAAATCATTAATTTAAGTGTTTTATATATTGCAAAAAAAAATCAAGTTAATTTCAATTATGTATGCTGATCAGAAACATTTGGCCAAATTGCTCCTGCTGGCAATTAAAACGCTGATTTCCTTCCTAAAAAATGATTATAAATCCGTCCTTATTTAAACGAAAATATTCAACAAATCTATTTAAATAAATACTAGTTAATATAAAAGTGAAATTTAAAAATGTAAATACCCACATTTCATCTGGCAAATTTAAGGGATCCGATTTATCTCTTAAACGTTTTCTTAGAATATTTTCGCTATTCATCCTATTATTTTCTTCCAAGAGAATTAGCGAAACCGCAGCAAAAAAAGGCATTTTATAAATAATAATTATAAAATATGTTGATACAAATTTTATTTTGTTTAAATATTTTACAAACTTCACTCACATACACATATGTTTAGATATTTTACAGTTGTATTATTAAATTTTATATAGTTGTATTAAGAGAAGATATGTGGAAACGAAACATATATGGAATATGAAATCGATCGAAATTCATCACACTACTGTCGATTTCAAAAGACGATTTACTTTTCAAATCGATCGATTTCGATCACATACCTGAATGGAATCAAATTTGTAGTAATCATAATTTATGGCAGTGCATATTTGTTTTAATTCTTCTACATTTTTTTTGATATATATTTATTAAGCCTGAGGTCTTTTTTTATCTTATTTTGTTTTTTTATTATTCGATATTTCGTTAACAGCTTGTTAACATCATCAGGAATAATAGGAAATTATAATTCTTTTAATTATTATTTATTATTTTAATATTTTTAAGACCTCAGGCTTAATAAATATATATCAAAAAATATAATAAAAAAGGTCAATTAATAATATAATTATAATTAATTAATTCTTCTACTTTAAGAACAAAAATATATTCTGGTGTTCGAACTGGCCAAACTTTTCAAGTACCTAGTCTATTTGATATGTGCATAAGATTACTGCAGAAGAACATTGATGGTAATTATATACATCGTACACTAAATTATAAATAGTCACAACTCGAAATTTGCAATTGGTTAGGAGAGGGTAAAAACCGTTTTTAAAACCTTGGCTGTAATTTTGTACTCAAATTAAATTCCACAATTAAGAAAACATTTTTACAAGAAAGTTTTTTTTTGTTTTTTTTATTTGGGACCAGCACTCAGGAGATGACCCCTACACATGCGATGCATTGTGCTGGAACTATAGGAAAGGGATTGTTAGAGAAACGACAGAAGGTGAAGCTTAATTAATTATTTTTACAGCTCTGCTTTTTGCACGTTCTTTGTTTATAGCAGTGTTGAAGCTTCGGTTTAGTAGCCATTTTTTATTATTATTTTACTTCGCCGGTGCTACACAATACCGACGAAGGAGGGTGTTCTAATGTGATTGTGGATTGCTATCAGCTGAACGCGGTATTGTTCAGTGACCAGTGACTATGCCTTCGCTTCTGAACCCTTCCGACAACAACTGACACACTAATGCACATAACAAAAATGCGAGATGTTTTTTTTTTATATATAATTTTGGTCTGAAACTGGGGTTGAACCCAGGTCTGTTTTGCAGTAAACGTGCAGACTACTTCAGCCATCGCCACGTAGTAATTTGTTTTTTTAAATGTGGTCCTGTCATTTTTGACATAAGAGGTAATTTTGAGTTGCGACTCTTTAGTCGAAATTTGTTCATTTCGTGATGGGTATTATATCAAATTAAATAAGCAAAACTATAAATGATACACCAAAATTCTTGACACTTTTTCATGAATAACGGTATTTTTCCAGCTAAAGACAGTGTTCTAAAAGCAATTTTCGTGGCAGTTGGAGATTTGATTTGTGAACTGGTTTATGAAAAAAAACTGATTTTGATACATTTTGAGTTGTGACTGTTTATCCCTCCTGTTCTTTAAACCGAATCGATTTAAAATGAGTGATTTCTCAATACCTAAGCATGTGTATGTATGTGTAAAAACGAAAAATTTTTGCGGATTCTGTTTACAGAACATACCCGTATGTTTTAGTGTGCGACATATTTATATTCTTAAATAATAGAAATTTAATTTTGAACTAAAATTTTGTTATTCTTATGAAATAAAGCTTTGGAATACACGGGCGGTGTACCATTTGATGTTTTAAAGCCGGTGTTAGAACGTGCCACACCACAACAACTGTATGTGTTTGAAGAATATAATCCATACCTTATGGAAGATAGCGATATCTTATGGCAGCAACATGTTTCACGCAATTATCGTACTAAAAAACGCCTTGAAAATGAATCGTGGAGAGAAATGTTTATTGTGAGTTAAATGTTTTTTTTCTATATATAAAATTATTTCTGAAAAAAATATTATTTCTAGCGCTGTCAAGAGGAAGAAGAACGTAGACTAAGTGTTTTAAAAGATTCTATTAAGGCTTCGCAAAAAATAGCTGCAGCTCCTGTAAGAAAAACGCAATTAGCATTTATTGATGCAATGGTGAAACCGCCGCGTAATATTCTTAAGAAACAAGAACAATTCGGCACAAGAGCTAAACTGGTTGCCACGCCAGCAGCACGTGTAGCATCACTATCCAGTATGACACCTAATGCTGCTAAAATAGGTGATCAAAGATTAAAAGTGCCACAAACAGTTAGAGATAATGCTCAAGTCTGTAAGTATAAAGTTGTAAAATTGCGAACTACTATTAGATTTTTTTTAATAATTGTCTTAAATTAAATATAAACAGCCAGTTCATCGATTCGTCCAAAAAAAGCACCACTTATGCAGAAAACCCTACAATTTATACGTGGTCGTCATAAGCGTTAGAAATTGATACTTTTAAAGTGATTTAATTAACTATTATAGATTTGTTTAATAAGCAAAACAAAAAATACCTAATTTATTGTAATAACTGTAAAATAGTTCTTAAATATTTATACATTAGATTTGTGCTTTTAATTTTGCTCCGTTTTTATTGTTCTGTAATTAATTTTAGTTGAATATCAATTTATTAATTTAGATTTTAAAATTAATTTATTTTCTGTCGTTTCTCTCACTCAAGGCGCTTCAATCCAACATCACTTTAATATCTACGATTTGTGTGTCGAATTAGTTAATTAGAAATGTAATCTTTGTTATATTACAGCTAAACAAAATATAAAACAGTTTTTAATGGGCTGTGTTTAAAAATAGAAATAACATGTTATTCCATTAATTTGTCTACCTTATACTGTTTTACATTCAACAAATTGTGTTTTTTAAATCAAAAATAATGACTGCAAATTAAAAAATCGCTCTTTAAGTTTTATATTTTGTAACAAAAATTGTAGTTAAAATCGCAAACGTTTCAAATTATAAGATATATCAATAAAATTCAGACTATCATTTATATCAATTGATTATAAATTCTTTAAAAATTATTTAAAAAGCATTTCAAGATATTTTTATACAGTATTATTGTTTTGAGAAATCGGTAGGATATTTTCGGTCCTGCTCGTGGTCCTATTTCACAAAATTCATACTTTAAAGCTTTCTTCTTAAAAACTAATTTCGAGTGATACCCGTATCATGCGCAGCTAAGAGTGTAAGATATAATCGTCGATTTCGCTTTAAAATTAGTGGAAATCTAACAAAAAGGGATTTTCCCGGGGATGGGGTCATTCTAGATCGATTTCTAGTTCCGGCAAACTCCTATATGGTGAATTTCATCGAAATCGTTAAAGCAGTTACAAATATGTATACAAAAATTGCTCTTTTGAAGATATTAGGTAGAATAAAAGTAGAACGGCTGCATTTTGCAAAATATTATTATAATCGGTAACAATGCTTTTTTTTTTGGAACCAGCACTCAGGAGATGACTCCTACACATGCAAAGCATTGTGCTGGAACTATAGGAAAGGGATTGTTAGAGAAACGACAGAAGGTGAAGCTTAATTAATTGTTTTACAGCTCTGCTTTTGCACGTTCTTTTTATACTCGTAGCAGTGCTGAAGCATCGCTTTAGTAGACATTTTATTATTATTTTACTTCGCCGGTGCTACACAATACCGACGAAGGAGGCTAATGTGATTGTGGATTGCTATCAGCTGAAGCCGGTATTGTTCAGTGACCAGTGACTATGCCTTCGACACTGAAACCTTCCGACAACAACTGACTCACTAATGCATATCAGAAAAATACGAGGTTTTTTTTTATAATTTTAGTCTGAAACTGGAGTTGAACCCAGGTCGGTTTTTGGTTTTGTAGTCAACGTGCAGACTACTCGTTAAGCTTAAACAATATAATATTTTCGTAAAAAAAAGGAAACATCTAAGCTTACCACAAACACTTCTTCATATAAATTGCAGTTGCCATTCCAATATTTCATTTGATATGCATTATGGATGTATATTTTTCTGCATATAATTCTTTACGCATGCACATTTTTCTACACACTTCCACACTCTAGCAATTTTGAAAATGAAACCACATGAAAAATTCATTTCATAAATTATTTCTAATTTGAAATTAAATTTCTTCGCACTCGACTGACATCCGACCGACTTGATCAACTAGACGTAAAACCCACAGATACATAAATGTTTTGTACTGGCAATACTCAATCTGAGAAATATTTCGTACTGGCAACACTCAATCTGTGTTTATTTACAAACATAATAAATTATAACATTAAATTTCAAAGAAAAAAAGTATTAGGTTTTAGACCTACTTATAGTTATATTGTTTAAGCTTTAAGAAATTTATAAAAATTAATCAATATATTACTTTACTAACATTTCTCCAAATAAAAAATATGTATAAGGGGCGATAGGAAATTAAAAATAATAATACCAATACAAAATAAAATGTTAGTTTCATTTTAAATAAATAAATAAATGACGAAAAAAAAATTTGTCTTTATGATTACATAAATCTCTTTTATTTTCGCAAACTCCTCACTGTTTATTTTTTTTAATAAATTTTGCATATACTACATACATATATTTCGAAAATCTTTCATATGATACTAATATTGTCCAAATACGTTCAGAAATCTAGTGGAAATTGTTATATTGAAAACTTTATAGGTCAATAACTCTAAAACTATGCGTTAAAAATGAATTCAGATAAAGGTCTTAAGAAGTCATGAAAATAGCAATTCAAAGTGAACGCATACATGTTTTTTGCTGGGTCATTACCTACTTAAATTCTGAGTATGCAATACATACGATATATTTTTATTAATATGACATCCAAAATGAGTGGGAGAACTTTAATTTTTTTCAATATTGAAAGATATTTAAAATAGTAAAAAACGTAAAATGTAAATATAAAAGATACAATTTAAAAGAACAACACGTATTTGAAAATTTTATTTTTACGCCAAATTTCTTGTATTTTAAATTATAAAAAAATAGAATAAATTGCAGATACTTCTTTTTTTGATTTACACATTTTTTATCATAAAAATGCCCGAGGTCAAAGCATGGCACTAATAATACGCTCAATACATACATATATGTGTATGTATATATATGTGTATGTATATATAAATTAAATTTTAAGCATTTAATATATCCTTTTTTATATATTGTTCTGGCGAATTTTCTTCGATTTCTAATTCATTTAACATATCTAATAACTCAACATCAGTGATTTGCACCTTTGTGGGAATACTGCCAGCCATGTTTTCCGGACTTTTGATTGGAGTGGTGGGATGTGATTCACCTATAATTTCTTTCAATTCTCTTTCCAATTCATCTTCTTCGCCTGGCGATGCTAATGAGTCATTAAAATTAGCATTAGACAAATTGTTTTGAATTTCCCTAAAGGAATCCATAGTTTCACGGACATCAGCCACAATTTCATCAACGTTGTCATATTTAAGGTTAGAACTATTAAGGGCAGTTTGTAGTGCTTCTGAACCAAACTTGTATGCATCCAATATAACGCCATTTAATTTGGCTTCATAAACATTTGATAGAAGTGTTTCAATATTATTTAAAGCTAAACTCCGTCGCTCTGTTGGTTAAAAAGCAAGAGCATGAGAAGATTTATTTAAATGCTTAAACAAATTTATACCATGATTTTTTTCCAACAATTGCTTTTTACGTAGGACATTTTTAGCTAATAACCTTTTGTTTTCTTTAATATATTGACGTGCTTTATTTTCATTAATCTTAACTTCCAATTCTATGTCGTCAAGTTGCTTTTCTAAATTTGATTTAGTTATTTGTAAATTATGGATGGCATTATCAGTTTCAGTAATAGTGACGTCATTATTTTCCTTAGCTATACAAGAAAATTTTTAAACGCACAATATAAAAATTTCGAAATTAAACTTACAGGGTATTTTAACAAGATGTATCTGCATCTCCTTTGTATTCAGCTTATATTCCAAACCAATTTTTTTTCGAACATTTAAAGTGTGCAGACAAATACGTAAACTTTCTTCCGACATACTATGTAAAGTTTCAGAAACTTCTTTTTGTAAGACATCATAATGATAAAGTTGTCCTAAGTAGGGAGGTTGTAGTAGCACTTCCAGCAATTCCTCGCAATATTTCTAGAACAAGAAAAAAATCAGAAAAAACAGAAAATCGGTACATACAAAATTTTTCATCTTACATTTATAACTTCCAAGTGAATGAACTGTACTACTCCTAGATCCATAGCATATGTGGCACCTAGTCTTACTTTAATTTTATCTAATCCCCATGTAAACGGTTTCTTTAAGTTGTTTAACGCCCATCCCGACCAGCTGTTCTCAGGATCGTATTCATAGTCTTTACGTAAGCGTATTATTTGTTTTCTCTGCATTTCTTGCAGCACCGTATCCAAACAACTTGGTACACGTTGATTTTTGGTAAAGTGACGTCTCAGCTCTTGCTTACAGAAGTTGACTTTACCCTTAAACAGACAATATTCCTGAATTGTGTCTATCCAAAATTTCATTTTCGAGTTGTAGTTTTCAACATTAACATTTCGATCCCGAAACGGTGCCAATAACACTTGTACGCGGGAGTCATCTTGCCAACAAGTTGGATAAGGATATGGATCAGAAAACGGTGTCGTTTTAGTGGGAGTTGTTTGAGTGGACATAGTAAAATTTGTATTTGTTTGTTAGTACATATTTATGTTATCCTTATCGTTGTGTTTTCTACAATACTAAAGATGGGAAATTTTAGATAAAAGACAGTTTTAACTGATATCAAGCGAATTCATACCGGGTGGTCGCAAAATAGGCTAATATAGCAGCAGCTAAACTCACTAGCTTTTTCGCCCGACAGCTGATTCAAAAATTTGTAATGTATTTTCATGCCGAACATCAAAGTTTGTTTACTTTTGTGAAAAAGTTAAGAAAAGTGGTTGTAAATAATTTAATAATTGTAATAATTTATTATTATAATAAGAATGCATAATAAATTGCTTTTTGTAATAATTAATTCTAATTTTACTTACATTACACTAATTTAACACGTTCTTTTTAGGTTATGTTATATTTAACAAAACACATGTATACAAAAAATTTGACGTTCAGCTGCAAAGCGAATTTGCCTTGCGACAACCTTGTATTTATAAACCTTGATTTTGTCAAACTTTGTTTATATTTACTCGTACTGAGGTCTACTTCTTGTTTGGAAATACAGTGAACTCGCTAAAATATGAACTAAGGGTGTTCACGTTTTAAATTTGTTCATGTTTTTTCAAGTGAAAAAGCGCACAACAGTATAGTTCCACATATTAACTTGTACCAAATAAATCAGTGATGACATGGCATCACCGAGAATGGTTCTCTCCAGAAACTTTCGGGTTGATATCAACGACCGTGATGACCAACTCTAATAAACTTTGACAGCGGCTGAAATCAACGGGCCCCGATTCAGGAAATGATTTCACTGAGCGTATACCTAAAAATTTTCCGGCCGGAATTCATGCCATCGAAACATGTGGTTTAGTGTCATCGTATTAACATGAGGGGCGCACAGTCAACCATGATAACCCCGAAAATAGTATGTGACTGCCTAGAACTTCTCAATGAGTTGCGAAACTTTAATGCTGCGTTTTCTAAGGATGGATGGTTACCTCTTACAAACATTACCCAAAAAGTAAAGTAACATAACAATATTAGAAAGAGCGTAAAGGTACATAAGTACAATAAGAGTAAACCATAATTTATCTCAATAATAGACGAAAAATACAGGAACGCAAAAAAAAACAGATTTTTACCACAAAATGAATAAAAACCAATTCCATAAATATAATATTAAAAATACATACAATACAATTTTGTTCTTCTATTTCTAGTATTCGAAAAGCTGAACAATTTTCTAACGTGAACACCACCGGTTTTAATTAGTTCACGTTATCACGAGAAATTTGCGTTAAAGAAGTCAGCATATTATTTGGTTATCGCAAGATTTTAAATCTTTTATGAAATAACTTTTACTTTATTGTTCATTTACGAAACAGCTGATTCGTTGAAAAACATCACTCTCAAACCGCTTTCCATTTACCCAAGTTTTGTGTACCGGAACGATTTCTGGTAAGATTGGGATCTCTCGGGTGCCAAATTTAGAGTAAAGAAATATACCTATTATTAAGTAAAAAATTTTTCCTCGCAATCAATTAAAACGAAAATATTTAATTCTTTTAAAAATTTATTTGAAAAATAGAATGAACACATGTATTCATGGCGGACTCCATATCTATAAATGCCAGAGCTGCTAACAAAAACTTACCACAAACGCCATATCAATTTTGTAAAATCCAATGACCATCTATCTCTGGATTTCTCCAGGCGCAATTCCTCCATTGAACACATTTCTGAGAAATTAATTTCACTGGAACCTTATAAAACTTCTTATTCAATATATGTACATCATCAGTTTGTGGTCATAAAAAATTTTGCCAAATACACCTTCATATTGTACTTATTCTTTTGCCAGATGCTACTTAATCATTTATCACCGCACTATATAAATACAGCATTAAGAAAAAATTATGTTGAATAAATATGCAGAATATATGCTATAAACAAATAAATAAAAAAAAGATTAAAATTTTTAGTAATGATATGGTTTTTCTAGGGTCCTATACCCTATTTTGTTATAAATAAACAAAAAATCATAACATGTAAATTATTAATTCATTAACTTTCATCCGTGCTGCATCCACGTCATTACATTTAAAGTTTTCGGAAAAAATATACTGCTTACGGTAAGAGCACGGTGGGTTATATTAAATTCATCTACGTACTATATACATACATATATTTTACAAATAAGTTTGCAAAATATAACTGTACATAAACGAGCGGAGACAGTAGACCTTATTCACAAAACGTTATTGATAGTGAATTTGTAAATGTGTTTGCTACAAAACTACGGGAACGCAAAAAACAACAGACTTTTTTTTTATAAGGAAATGCCAATGCATGGCCAAATTCCTAAACGCAATATTGCAAACCACTATTTAAAAAATGCGTATGTTTAGGAACGCCGCTGCGCAACTCATTCAAAAAAGCAAGTCTGGTTGCAATTAATAATTTTTTTCGGTCGTGTGGCCATTTTTTCTTACTGTAACATCAGTAATTAGTTCCTTAAAAATTCATCACAAATAAATAAAAAATTACTTACTGCTCCATTGTAATGCAACCGTTTGCATAGCAAATAACATAGATGAAAGATTTTGGCATCTGATGTTCATCAAACTGAGCTGCCAACTGATTAGGAACATTAGATATTGTCAAAAATTTGTTGCAATTTGCGTTTAGGAAGCCGGCCTATTATTTGTTCATTGCAAGTTTTTAAATCTTTTTGGGTCTGTGTAGGAGGAGGAGATGTTTGTTCACCTCATGTGACAGTGCCCAGCTCTTGCCATAAAACGGCGAAGGTTCTTTGCCTCACATTTCCTGTCTTCATTGACTGAAGTCACCAGGGTGAGAATTTTCTCCACAGTGGGATTTATCTTCGAATCGGGTTGGTTTCGTGTGGTGAATGTCTGATCCACGCGTGTGAACGGCTTGTGGTATAACAATGGGCATAAGTTGGCCGTTCTTCTTCGGAGAGGGTCCGCCACCAAAACTCCGTCCAATTTTTAACTTTTATTTTTTAATGTTCATTTATGAAACAGCTGACTGATTGAAAAACATTACTCTCTCAAAATGTCTCTCATTTACCCAATTTTCGAGTACCGAATCTTTTCTTGTAAGATTGGTATACCGAGGCGCCCAATGTAGAAACACCCCTATTAATTTCATATTTTAAAGTACTAAATTCTTAAAAAACTATTTACATATATTATCTGCCACTGATTTTCTGAATGACACGTAGTCAAATAATATGCATGAAATTGACTGTTATAAAGACATACTTCAATTAAAATCAATTAAATTACAAACATCGTATTTTTAGCTTTAAGTTTTTTTTAGATAAATAAAAATTATCCAAAATTACTGCGTAATCTAATAAAAAGCAGATATTAGAAGCATATAATGTACTCATTAGGTAAAAGAATTATAAACCAAATCATCAAATATCTAATTATACATGATGCACTTTTATGTATCTACAATATTATTTTAAAAGGTCCCGGGCCAGCATATTCATTGCCACCTACAATCGGTTATGATAAACATGATCAAAGCAAATATCGCAGTCCTCAATATTCAATGGCTGGACGATTGAAGATAAAAAATGTCAATATAACACAGGGACCCATAGTAAATACACAGGGTTTAACACGATATGGCCGACCAACAAGTTATGCTTATAGTATAGCATCCAGAACTTTCGTTAACGGTATCAAAATATAGTACATACATATTTTCTTTGATTGAATATGCGCTGAAAGTTTCGGTAGAGATTTTATTTTTTTCTTTTTTTCAAAATAGATTCAAAGAAAGTTGGACCTGGCCCTGCGCACTATGATTTATCGAAGAAGCCTTACGTGAGTATGACAGCACCACCATCCTATTCTTTGGGTAGAGGCAATAATTTTAGTTTTAAAAATCAAATTCCTGGACCTAACGCGTACGCCGTTAACTATGACATGATCAAAAAATACTCCCCGGCTTATAGCATGTATAAAAATTATTTGTATTTTCTTTCGTTCTTAAATGTCATCTAAATTATGGCTCTTTCAGAGGGATTAAAACTGAATTTAAAAATAAAAGAGCCTCTCCCGGACCGGCTAATTATACTGCTTCTAATTTCAACATTACAATGCCCAAAGCACCAGAATATTCGATATTAGGTCGCTCAAACGTTTATAATAAATTATTTGTTCCTGGTGCAGATCTTTATGATCGCAGGAACTATAAGCCGGGAAAATCTTCGCCTTCATATTCTTTTGGTATCCGTCATTCTTCAAAAGCGCCACCTCTGATAGTAGCTTGTGATAACTTATAAATTTAAAAGAAAAAAAATTGTATTTCTTTTTGTGCTGAATGTTGTGACGTTTTTCATGAATTCCACATGACACTCATGAAAATACTGTTTCGCTTTTTCATTATTTTTTTTTATTGCTTAGTGCGGTTCCTATATAATTTGAATAAAGCGTGATTTCTAATTTTTCAGCCTTTTTCTTATTGTAAATATGTTGAAATCAATAATAATGAGCTTGGTTTTATTTTATAACTTTGTTATTTACATTTATTGTTAATTTATAATACAATATATTCTGTCTTGAAGAAGATATCTAGAGAATATGAAAATGTCGACAAATAAAGAATTTTTATAACGTTATTTATAAAAAACTGACCTCAAGATCATCATTTCTACATATTTATAAAATTTTAATTTTAAATATTATTATTTATTATTTTTTTAAAATAGAGTTAATCGCTTTTAAAATAAATGGTTTATTGATCACTATTAAAATTATTTCTCTTTGAAAACTTTGGGCCAAATAACTAAATTATGTTTTCACATTGCAGAATACACAGATATCTTAGTTTTTCAAACTTATATACTACCCTGACCCTAAAAGGTTCGTATACTTTTAGTATAATGATTTCATATTTGAAGTTTGAAGCACGGTAGATCTCAAATGTCCGAATTTAACGAAAATGAATGCATTAAAAAGATGATTTTAGTATTTTTAAAAAGAGCAACAGAACGGCACAATTTTGTGTATATCTTGAACTAGCACCCAGCGGATGACCCTTGTCATGTGATGCTTTGTGCTGAAACTAGGAAACTAGGTTATGGGAAGGGGGCGAGAGGAAGTAGTGCTTATGGACATTTGATTTGTATTTTCGCAGGTAAAAAAATTACAGGTTTTAATTATGACATTTACTCTTATTCATTCATTCATTGTATTGTTTAAACTGCGGCACTCCTTTTGGAATGATGGAGTCCAACATTTCTTGAATCTTCCTCTAGATAGATCAGAACGAATTTTATGTTAAAATATTTAAACTTTGCTGCAATTTTATCTTATTCACATTTTAACTCTTCAGAGTGCTTTTTAAATGAATCACTAAATGAATTCTTAAATATCTAATTCCCTTCTTATTTCATTTCTGAAGTCATATAAAGTAGTGTATCGTCATATGAACACCTAAAAATTGCTAGTTCCTTTGAAAACATTTTACAGGAGAAGCAAAATACGTTCAAAGAATACATGAGTATACTGCATTATATTTGTAATGCAATCTGTAGCAGTAACCAATAAAATTTTAATGCAGTTAACTTTTTTCTTCAATACATTTCACTGCTTACTGCAAAAAAATTCAGCTTCAATAAATTTTTATTGATTACAAAAAAATATATGTAATATTATCTCAAAATTAATTCAAAATTTACTGGTAATGTAAAAAAAAAATGTTGTCGATAAGAATAGACCATACAACGAAGCAAAGGAATCTCTTTGCTTCAAATAGAACAGAAAAAAAGCAAAAAACAAAAACAAGTATGCAAGTAATGCCAAGGACTATTGTAAGTTAGAGAAGGTACATTTAGAGCTTCATTTAGAAGAGAAAAAAATAACAGGGATTAATTTCTCGCATTCTATTTATAGAAAATAATTAATATATAAAGCTAATAATTTACATCAACCACACACGGTGAACAAAAACACGAAGAACGCTGAAAACAGCTTGTAGTTCCGTTCTGCTAGTGTTTGTCAGTGTGATTTACAATTTTTGTCTTCTTTTGTTTCATAGTAATTATCACATGTAATTTTTGACTGTCTGTATGTTTTCGATCATTAGCATATTTTAATTAATTACATATGTAAGAATTTTTCATCTCTTATTAAAATTTCAAACAAATAAAAAACACTGCGTCAGCTTATTATTAGCTTAGCGCATATGCCACAAACTTTGAAGGCAGAATAACGGGAAAATAAAATTTTCTCAAAATACACCCGATAGAAATTTTATGTATTTTTAACACGGCTTCTGGTACATGGTCTAACCAAAAATTTAAATGTTTATGAAATTTCATTCTTGTTTTGTGCTGCATATGAAATTTCTTGCTCCATATCCATAGAAACAGATGTGTAATTTTTAAGTTATGAACTGATTTGGAAAATTGGTTTTTTCCATTCGACTGGATTTGGATTTACTGGGTTCCATTATTTTAATTTTTAGAAAATAGACATTGCCACGTCCCTAAAAGTTAGTTTTCCGTTTTCCACAGGTTTTTTAAATTTTTATACATTTGCAAATACACTAAATAGCCTTGACTACCTTGCAGGAAAAAAATTTTAAAAGTGGGCATCAGTGTTGCCATATATGAGAAGTGATATTTTTCGTTTTTAATAAATTTTTTTGAAATTATGCACTCACAATGATCCCCTTGACTATATACATATATCAAATAAAAGAAATTTAACAACGTGTTCTTTTAGACTCTGATCTATCCACGTTTTAAATTTTATGCAAATCGGTTTCATATTCAAAATAATTATTTAAAAAAATTTCTCGCACCTGGCAATACTGTTGCGCACTTACACAAAAAATTTTTTGTATATCTAGATACGGGATCCAATTTGTATGCCAATTCAAAAGAAATAAAATAAAAATAAAAAAAGTTTATTTACATATGGCAACCCTACTGTATACTTTCCAAGGGCCTAATATGAATTGACCCGAACCTGTGTTCAAAATTTCAGGTCGATAGCTCTTACACCTCCGGAGATCATGCGTTACTAACAAGCACACAAACGATTTTGGCGATGCTCGAAGTAGTCTCCTCGTTGACTACAAAACGAAACATTTTCCTGGATTCAACCCCAGTTTCAGACTCATAAAAACATCTCGCATTTTTTTTGATGTGCATGTGTCATTGTGCCAGTTGTTGTCGGTAGGTTTCAGTGGCGAAGGCATAATCACTGGTCACTGAACAGTAAAGGCTTCAGCTGTATCCAATCTACATGCACATCAGAACGCTCTCCTTCCTCGGTATTGTGTAGCACCGGCAAAGTAAAATAATTACTGCTAAAAACGAAGATTCAAAATTTAATAAGTCTTCTTGACATCAGAGGCGCTACAACACTGCTATAAAAAGAAATAAAGTGCAAAAAGCAGTGTTGTAAGATAGTGAAGCTTCACCTCCTATCATTTCTCCTACTATCCCTTTCCTCTAGTTCCAACACAATGCGCCGCATGTGTAGGGGTCATCTCCTTAGTGCTGGTCCAAGAAAAAGAAATATACTATAGTACATTGAAATCACCAGCAACAACTATTTTCCTGGCGTCGGAAAGGTCATCGTAAAAAAACGAGTTTTATCCCCTTTCATCGTTTAGACTTCTGTATAGAAATACGAAGTGCAAGAAGTGATCAGGGCTCTGTAATTCAAAACAAAGAAAATTGTTCGAATTTCCGAAAAGCTGAATCTCACATAAGGGGAAAACATCCTTCCGAGGGAGACAAACGTGAGAAATTTTTCTCAAAGCGCACGTACTCGTATGCAGAAGTCGAACCTAAATCTATCCGTCATAATATTAGAAAAAAATTCAAGTCATTTTGTCTATTTGACGCTAATGTTATCAGTGTAATTATTTCCACCAAGCCAATGCAAGGGTGCACACATGTGCAGTTTCCATGGCAAAAATAAACCACGAATTGTTCCCTCAGCCGCGTTTTCTTTGATTGACCTCGCGTGACTATCTCCTGTTCAAAAACCTGAAGAAATGGCTCCGCGGAAACATATCAGACTCCAACGATGAATTCATCTGACAAAGAATACCTGTTTTGATTACCTCGACAAATTTTATTTTGTGGAAGGGATAAAAGAAATTAGAGGAAGGCTATAACGTCAATATGTATGTATATTAAAACAATTGAAAAACGTATAAAATCATTAAGTAAAATTGCACTCTGTATCTATAAAATATGTATAACAATTAGTCAAAACAAGTTTTATATCGCTACTGCTAGTACCAAGAGAAACCGTTTATGATTTCACATTTTTTTTTGGAATAAGAGTGAATAAAGTATTAAAGAGTTTGCTAATTAAAATAATAATTACGTATATTCAAACCTGTTACAAACATATGTATATGTGTGTTGAGACAGTAACATATACTTGGAACACTTCATGACGTATTTACCTATTTAAATAAGAAAAATTAAAAAATATTATTTAAAATGTTAACAAATTTGAGAACGTTAGCGACTTACGACATCTTACTATCAATTTATTTTAAATACATTTAATAAAATTCTCTTTCTCTGTCCTAGAAAAACGCCAATAAATTTTCTGTAAATTCGAAAAAAGAAAAAAACATCAACACTTTAGTAAATAAATTTTGTAAGAGGTCAATATATAATTGTTTAATCATTTAATTGTCTTTTTTACACTATAAAAATAATTAAATGATTCTCAAGAAAAATAAAGTGAAATAGATATTGCCCATATTATTACCAGAGTTGCACTCTTTCTCAAAATTAGTTTTGATAACTTTTTGACGGTTTCTGTGTAATAGAAGAAAGTTTTATCCTCTGGTCAATGGCAAATACAAATGGATATGACACCCAGCTTCATTTTGATTTATAATTCCTTCTGAGAATCCATTCTGAAAAAGTGAGAGGATTAATAAAACATGCCAATAGCTTTTGAATTTAAATCATCAATCAGATGCAAAAGAATAAATACAAAAACATGCTTTTTTTGGTTTCGTTTCATGGTCATTTTTAGATAATAATTAAATCTTTACTAAATAAACATATCTTAATAAATATTTTAAAAGAAAACTAACACAATTTTAATATGAATGTTTGTATAAGTATGAATATTAGAGTGTATTTATGTATCTCAACTTCAATTAACCAATAGCATGTTTTTTAGAATAGTTTATTTATTATATTATAGTTAAAATAATTTTTGATCGTTTCAGTAATAGCTTTAGGATTTCCAGAAAAGTATGCATAATTGGAAAATGAATTAAGGTCTTTATTATGAACGCTGTTCGATGTTGGACTGTGGTCGAAAGAGTTTATCGAACGAATTTTCATTTGGTATTACAAAACGCATTCGATAGAGAATTATTTTAAATTTTTATTAATTTACTTTATTCAAAGGGATAGATAATATATGTATTTTGTAAATTTATTTTACAACAACAAGAGATAACTATTACTATGAAAAAGTTAAATTAAATTTTAAATAATTTTTATACATCACGATACATAGAAAGAAAAATTCGACGTTCAACGAAAAGTTAAGACACATTTGCCACATCATAATGCCAATTTAATTTTCTATATTCGACCATTGAAGAATGCTCATAATAAGGACCTAAAGTAAACGACACTTTTTAACGATACCTTCGCTTTGTATTATTCTTCTTTTTTTCTTACATTAAAATTTTTTTAAGCTGTCAATAGCAGTCGGCCTTTTTTTTAATTTCTTTAGCCGAAAACTTTTCATAAAACTAATTACGCATTTTAATGTAATAAAAGTTGAAAATACATATAGTACATACATATAAGTAAGTGATTTTATAAAGAGAAAGAATTACATTTAATTTTGTTTAACCAAATTCTTTTTTGTGTTTGTCAAAGTTATTGCCCCAGACAATGCTCAACTATAGGTGAGTGAAGTCTACATCTTTTCCTGAATAAATGGGTGTGTTAACGCCTGATTTAATGAAATACGTTTAGAGGGATCCAAAGCAAATAAATTGTCCAGCAAATCCTTAAGTTGAGTCACTTTGCGATGTTGATCATCAGGCAGGTTTTGATCGGCTATTAATTCTTGCTGTAAATTTCGGGACGCCTTGGCTACTGGCATCACTACAATTTTTTCCTAATAAATAAAAATTTATAAAAGTAAATAAAAATGAGACTCGTTAAGTAAATAAAATAAGAATTAGAAAGTGTATATCAAAAGTTTTCATTTTGCCTTTTAAGTACAATTTAAAAAAAAAATACAATTTACATTGTCAACCAATGTGCTGACTAATTAATTGTCAAATGGTTTAGAAAAATTAAATACATATACTACGTTTATACGTACGAATTAATTGCAAATAAAAATATATTGTAAGTATGCAATTTACCGTTTATACGGCTGATTATAACTGAAATTTAATCTACTTATTTGTGTTGTCTGATGGTTATCTGGTAGCGCTATGATGAAAAACATGTGCTAATGCAAAAATCTTTGCACCAATTGGCAACTTTTATATATATTATATATATTAAAGAGCTGTACAAAATGTATTGAAAGTTCTGCATTCTAAAGCACACTACTCCCAAGCCGTGTATTCCAGTGTAAACATTCTCAACAAAACAAACATAACAAAACATGACTCTCATTGAAACAAAACAAGCACCATTTGAAAAGTTTCTCTCTATAGTTTTGTTTGTGCTTGTGAGTTCAAATGAAGCAGCACATCAAAACAAAAACATACAATGAAATAAAAAAACGGTAAATTACACCAAAAGCATCGAGTACACAAGAACAATCACAAAAAAGCGTAAAAAGCACGTATATAATTTTTTTCATAATTTCAACTTTCTGATTTTCGTGATTTTTCTAAATTTTAGTAATCGTAAATATATATTGAAATGGATACATTAAATGTAGGTGAAATTATAAATTTTTAAAATTTTTTGCGAAATTTTAAATATTTTTCTTTAAAGAACCTTACAAACGAACCTCAAACCTAATATGAATTGTGATATTTTTATTTTATTTGTATACATTCGATTTTTTATGTTCATAAAAAATGCAAAAGTTTCTTTGCAAGTTTGTCTACGAGTTATTCAAACATGTTTTGAATGTTCCAAAATAGTTTTGATCTTCTACTTCAGCGTTGTTTTATTTTAGCATTGTTTTGTTGTACTTGTGTTCTCTTCTTCAATGTTTTGATCGTGGAACAAAAGAAATATTTTTGGAAGTATGTGTTTTGCAATGAGCAAGTAATACATACACACTAATTGCAATTTCATGAAATGCTTGTAAGACATTTTTGTTGGGTTTGTGCCACACTTTAATATATATACATATATAATAATAAACTGTCGCCCAAAGTGGGGTGGGGCCCGTAAGTGAAATAATCCCTAATTCGCTCTCGGATGTCTCAGTAATAATGAACGATTAAATAAAATATTTTTTACCCCTTCTATATTCCAGACTTGTATTCACAGGGTTAAGTGACTAAATACATCAGCAACACCAGATGTGTCGAGTGTGTGCAGGCTTACAGATACCATAGTCCCATTTCTTTAATTATTTTTATTTCTTAATCCCATAGTCACCCTTATGACAGTCTGAGAGATATTTTCATTTCAAAATTTCTTTTGTTTTTGTTTACGGCCACCGTGTGAAAGTAGAGCTGGATATTTGGGAGTTGGAAATCCAAGGAAAGAAAAAAAGGGAGTCTATAACAGTAAATGATTTACTGCACCAAACCCTGCGAAGTTGTATCGTAAGGACCGAACCTCAAATTAATAATTGACTTTTTTGCTATTCTTTAAAATAAAATCATTTGATTAATTAAAAATGATAAAAATGCCACAAATATTATATGTAAATGTGAAAGTGAGTTTGTTTGTTACACTTTAAATGCTAAACGCCAGAACTGATTTTGATGACACTTAGAACATACGAGTCTAGAGGAACACATAAGCTATAAATTTTTTCAAAAATAAAAAAAACAGGGAAGTTAGGAGGCAATTTCGCGTCTCCAAAACTAACTAACCGATTTTAATGAAATATACTTAAGCAACGATCACATAATGCAAATATTTTCCCAAAAAAAAAGTAACCACTAAATTCTATACAATTTTTTTATTATTTAAAAATACTTTTGATTTGAAACAGGTCTTTATCTTAAATAAAACACCATCGGTTTCCCATAAATTATTACTTCAATCCATTTTGACTATTCTACCCCATGAAAAATTTGTCCTTATTCTACTCGGCGCCGTCAATTTGAAGGCAAAACCACTTTAATACTACATCAATACTAATATGGTATTCCGTAATAGTTTTAGAACGACGTCGACGTTGTTTGAGTCAGCTGATTCATTTTCTTTACTGTATATTGCAATATATATTGTGACGCACAGGATAAGTAAGAAAAAAAAGTGTGATTTTTCATGTTTTATGCAACTTTATTTAACTTTTTACGTAAATTACAACAGAATATACGTTCTTTTTTTGGGTAAAAAAAAATTGGAAAAAATATAAAAGAAAAATTTGGGGTTCAATTTTAAATTTTCTATTGCTTAGGCAATTTTTTTTGGAGCTGCTTCACTAAACTGGACTTAAGCGCATGATACACGCATCAATATTTAGCTTCAATATTTGCCTTTGTGTTAGTATATATATTGAAGCCTCTGACACACTACGTCAACATTTCTCATCAATATTAATTTTTTTTCGAGTTTTTTCAAGTGCAAACATAAAAGTTACCGTCGGTAAAAAATTTTTTGAAGTTACCGTTGGCAAAATATATATCTATTTATTTCTTTATTTATTAAAAAAAAGCACTGATGATAATTTTTTTTTGTTTTTGTCGCTAAATTTTTTAATTTGCACGTCCCAAAAAGTCTTTAATGAGCGATATACTTCAATTAATATGATTACAAAAATTTTTTACTCTATTTGTAATGCGTAACAACTACGATGTGCAATCAAAGTTACCAGAAATAAAATGAATATTGACAACAACACTGCCACACTGCGTTAAACTGCTTCAATATTGTGATGAATATCAAAACCATTTTGATATTCGTCAATATTACACAGAGCGTATATGTGTGACTATTTTTCGCACACAATGACAAATATTGAAGCTGAACATTGATCGTGTATCATGCGCTTTAAGAATTCTTTCCTAGTCTTCCACTAGTTTTTTAAACTGGCAGGGATTTGTGATTTTAATTTTCTCCATTTTTAATTAAATTTTTTTTGTTGTTATTTTGTAAGTTTTGTCTTTTTTTTTGTGAACACGACAGAACACAATACCAAAAATTACGACGACAAAATCAAAGCCAGCTAAAGGCAACATCAACCTCACATTTTCGTACAGAATACCAAACATACATTGACAGACATCAATAAACGGCTACTGGAATACCGATTTGCAATAAAAATTAAAAAACAGAGTTGTCTTGTATTGACGACGCCAAGTAGAATAAGGGTGATTAAATAAATAAATTAGTTGCCGAAAACAGTGGTTACATTTTTTGTGCAAATATTTGCCATATGTGACCGAACCTTTAGGCTATATACTTTTTCAAAAACGGAATCACATAAGGGCTGAAACTATCTAACCGATGGAGATAACAACGTGAGCGAAACCGCAGGTAAATGCTAGTACTTTTTATAAATATAAAAATTGTTTTTAATCCGACATTATATTTATAACCTAGTTTCCATTTTTTATTCAATTTAATTTACAAACCATTTTAAAACGATTTTTCTTTTCTAAATGTTTTTGTTTCAACTGATATTAATATTACCAATGGTGACGTTTATTATAATAATACTAAAAGCTTTAAAATATAACATTAAAACTACTTAAATCAATAAATTAGCACGGAAAATGGTTCAAAATATAAATTTATTAAGGTACTTACCCTTTCTGTAACCTTATCAATTTCATGGTAAAGGAAATTGCAACTTTGATCAAAATGTTGATCTTTAAATTGGCCTTTCCGTATTATACGATTAGGAATTTTACCTTAATTAGATAAAAAAAAATAGTCATGTTATGAAAATATATTTAGAATTATTTAAATCACCTTTCAGGTCCATAAAATATTTTAGCATCTGATTATTACTTTTGCCACTAAACAGTATTTTGCCTGTATATAACTCATAAATAGTGCAGCCAGCCGACCACATATCAATACCATAATCATATGGTATACCTAAAATAATTTCAGGTGCGCGATAAAATCTCGATATCAAATATGGAGTTATTTCATTATCATTTATGGCTGAGGCTGAACCAAAATCACACAGTTTTAGAATTAAATTGTTCTCGTTTACTAAAATATTGTCGGGCTTTATGTCAGCATGTAAAATTCCAGTTTTCTTTAAAAGTTTTAATGCTAAAAATAACTGTTGGGTATAACTTCGTACAGCTTTGATGTGTAACCCAACATTTTTTCCATATTTTTTTAGAACTTCACGTAAATTCATGGCCAGGGGTTCAAAGACCATACAAAGATGCTGCAGCAAAATGATCCAAATAAGTTATATATATATATACAAAAAAAGAGCATAAATTTTGCTACTTACTTGCTTGTGGAAAAAGTGCCGATATAAACGTAAGCAATGAAAACGATCGTCAGGATCAGCATCGTTAAGTTTCTTCAAAATTTCTAATTCACGTAAACCAGTTTTATGCCTAGTGAAACTCTTTTTATTAACACTTTATTTTTTTTCTCCATTATGATACTTACATTATCTCATTATTACGAATAATTTTTACAGCAACATTAGCATTTCCTCTTGCTTGATCTCTGGCACGGACAACATTACTGAAAACACCTTGACCGGTGTAGCCACTGACAACATAACGAGTATCTAAGATTTCTCCAATGCGTACTCGGTAATAACCTTCAGCATCATCCCAGTTATCCGTGAGTGCAGGATTTTCAGCCATATTTTTATTTTGAACAACAGCGTTTGGTGACTAAAATGAACAGAATTCTTTAGCAAATTTTCGTATAAATATGTTGAGTTACTGTGTAGAAGGAATTTAAAATTGTAAAGAATTACATTAAATTTCTTTTTTTTGTAACTGTTTTTGTATATATGTTTGTAGTAAGAAATTTACAAGCCAATGACTCACATCGAAGTTGGAGTCTACATCTTGATCGGCAAACATATCCCATTCAGGTCTCCTTTCCTTTTCCTTATGTGTGTGGCTTGTCGATTTTTGGTTGTTTTCTTGTTCTGCTTTAGGTTCCAGTAAAACATTATTTCTGTCTTCAATATAGCGTGGCGACTCTGTTATTAATGGAGAACTTGTTCGCGATCTGGGTACCTTTACTGGCGGAGATGGAGATAAGCTTTCGTCTTTATGTGAACTGCTAACATTTTTGCGTTTATTACCATCAATGTGTGCTATAGCAGTTGACGAACACGAGGAATAGCACTGGACAGACGATGTTGTATCTACTTCTTTTGTGCCTGCCAATTTCTAAAAAGTTGTAATACATAACAATTCATAATAAAGTCTAAACGCTTCAAATATTTATCTATATTTAAAGATATGTCACCTTTAATAGTTCTTCACGTTGTTTTCGCCTCATTTCAATAATTTTCTCTTCATCGTCGTCGTCATCAAGATTTATATTTATATCAACTTCTTCATCGCTGCTGGGGTCTTTCTGTTGTGCTTTTTGTCCTTCACTTAAAGAACCCCGATATCGGTCTTTAGTATCATTTCGCTCCTTACGATCCCGACCAGAGCGTTGACGGTCTCTTCCCTGTTCTCTTTCTTTTTCGCGTTTGCGGTCAGATTCGGCTTTACTCCGACTGTGTGATCTCTCACGCATCCATCTTTCGCGTTCTCTATTACGATCTCTCTCCCGCCCCCTTTCCTGTACCCAATTATTGGTACCACTACCATTTCGATCAGTAGGTCGAGGTGTTTTATCTTCGCGACTCTTATGATCACATTCACGACTACTGTCACGTTCGCGTAATTTGTCTCTGTTTATTTCTTGTCGCAAATCTTCTTTTTGGCGATTTTGATCATAATGTTCTCTATGACGCTGACGATTACGATCTTCTTCAATTTCTGTATGATGTCGTCTTTCATGAGAGTCTACTCTTCGTCCCAGAGATCGTGTTCGACTACGATTACTGCGGGAATTGCGGTCCGATTGAGAATATCTCTGCTGTTGATCCCGAAAATCTCTTGAGGAACGTCCATCGCTTATTTTACCTCTTATATTATGTTGGGGTGGTGTCGAAGATTTGCGACCTCGCCCAGAGCGGCGATCTTTCTCGTTTGAATGTCTCAATTTACGGGATCGCTCCCTGTTGAGCAACCGTTGATCCACCGGCGTGTTATTACTACCGCTAGAATCATCCAATAATATTATATCGTTTTCAATTGAAATTGTATCTTTAGAAATGTTATTTAAATTATTTTTACTAGTGGCAGATGATAAACAAATTTGTTGTTCTATCTGTTTATTCTCCTCAATTCCACTTGTCGGCACTAAAGTTTTTTTCGGATTAGAATGAACTTCGATCAACGGACGTTTCACTACAGAACCTGAACGACTGCCGTCACCCTCTGTTTCTGACATATAAGCACCTAAGCGAGCTTGCAAGAGTGCCTTTTGCTTCATTAATTCATCCAAATTTAGATCCTCTTCAATTATGGCTAAATCAGGACTAGCCACATCAACAGGTCTAAAAAATAGGTTAAAAATAAGTTAAAAAGCAAGCGAAAAAAAATCACGATTATTAATTTATATTCTTTGTATGTATAAGGTAGCCTTTAATTTTAATAATACTAAACTTTTTTATATAAGCCTATAACAATTCTCAAGAATTTGGTTGAAGGTCTACTGAATTGAAAGAATCCTTGTTCATGAATTCTCTGAAGATAGATGTAATGCAAATGAAGCTTATCAATAGGAACTATGATTTGGTGAGGTTATACATACGTACTAGATAATGACCAATATGTTAGAAACTAACGCCATATCTAATTAAAATGTGTTAAAAAAAGCAACAAATCTAGTTTACGGACGCTTCACCACTTGGTAAACAAATTAGATAGAGCGATAGAAAATTGAAAAGAAAATATAAAGTGAAAATATCGCTGGGTAACACAGCGGGATATTTGAGTACGATTCAGGTTTCATTCCTGTCTTGTAAAAGACATTCGAGAATAGTTGAGAACGAAAATATTTTTTTTTTCTATAGGCAACACTCAATCTGAGAAATATTTCGTACTGTCAACACTCAAACACTAAAGAGTCTTGCCCAGTATGAGGATAATAACCTTAAAGCAGCTGTTCATTAATTCTTTTAGTTTTACTTCAACTAGAGTTGGGTTCATGAGTTCTTTGAAGTGAGCGCTTTTTTCAGCTCAGATCTTTTAGCTGAACTGATTTGTTTAGTTGGTTCAGTAGGTCAGCAGTATCAGTTGACTTTTTTAGCTCAGTTGAATTTGTTCTCAGTTGATTTTGTTGCTCACTGGATTTTCTAGCTGAGTTGAGTCACTCAAAGACAAAAAATTAAGTTATCAACTGTGACAAGTGAATACCAAATTGACTAAGAATACAAACAAAATAAAAATGAATGAAAATTTTTAGCCGTGTACACAGTTAATTTATCACAATATTGTGAAGAAATTACTTTTTTGATTATAATAAGGGAAAAGAACAATTAATCTCCAACACCAGTTGAGTAGAATACGTATTGTCATGCCACTACACTTTTTTTTTTATTCAAAATAAAAAGTTAAAGATCATGTTTTGAAATTACTATTTAAATAAACAGAAATTTATTTAAGAAAACAATAATATTTCAATTAAATCGCGCATGACGTGAAATTACCACATCTGGCATTGTTAATCAATTTTTCATATAACTTTATTTTCCTTCTGGTAGCACTCTTCACTGAAATAAAATCATGAATCGTTCAATTGAGTTAGCTCAAACCTGAACGACACCACTCGAACTCCAACAGTTGATCAAGTCGGTAGCGTGTCATTCGAGTGAAATATAATTCAGAAGTAAAAGTAATTTATGAAATAAAATTTTAATTTGTTTTAGTTGCAAATAAGTGTGAAAGTGTGCATGCATGCATGCACAGAAAATTATCTATGCAAAAAAATGTATATGCAATTTATCTAAAGCATTACACAGGTCAACAAAATTAATTTTTTTTTTGTGTAGTCTAAGGTTTCATAGTCAATTTGGATACATATGGTATTCCGATTCAATGCCTATAAATTACTCTTTTTTGATTGACTCTGGTTCACGAGATTTACCGTTATACGGAATAAGCGGGGGTTGCACCACTTAATTTGCAATAACTCTAGAACTATAGAATAATAAAAACACGGAAGGATCGAGATAACATAACTTTTAAATTAAGTTATTAAACATGTTTTGCACATCCTTATAGTTTAGCAGATATTCAAAATGTTTTGAGAAAAAACCATTTTTTTAAGAAAATTTAAAAAAAAATTTCTTTTAAAAAGTTTATTAAAAATGTAAAATAAACAAAATCTGAAATGTTGTTATTCCTTTTTTTACTCGAATACGTTACAAATGAAATGAGCCATATTTCATTAAAACTCATTCATATAATTCCGATTTTATTCACAACTAGCTGACCTAGTATTGCACTACCACACGATTTATTTATTTAAAATAAAAAAAAGCAAAAAAAATAAATATATGTATATGTCATTGGTGGTACAATATGAAAATTGCATTTTGACACGCCCCTCCGCCCGCAGACCGAAAATCAAAAAATCAGACTTCACAGTGTCACCCGCCTGAATATTCTGAAGATTCCCTGAAAATTTCATCAAAATCGGCCCAGCCGTTTTGGAGTCCATACGTTACATACATACACACATCCTGTTTTATATACATATCTAAATTAAATGGTAGCACCTATTTTATAGTGATGGAAGAATAATTTTTTTCGGCTTAATAGAGGATCAAGAATGACGTTTTCTTTTCCTTATGTTTGCTCTCGGCGGTCATTATTTTCTATTCCAGTGTTCTTTTTTCCCACGACTATTCCACAGACAAAGAGAGCACGGGTATTTATTGTATCCTTGTTTTTGGCCGAGTAAAAAGTAAACCATTTCTAAATCTACACACACTCACCACTGATGCTGATTAATAGAAGTTTTGAAGTATCATTTGCCAGTATTGGTATCATTTGTAAGCTTTTCGAAATATCTTTCTATATAAGCAAAATTCTTAACTCGTTAAGTAGTAATTAAGTTTTACATAAGTGCAATACGTACATAAGTGAACAAGTGTGTAGTTCATTCCAAGAAAAGCCTTATTCACATTAAAAAACTTGCATGCTTAATTCGAATTCCATATACATACATACATTCGAATTCATTTCAGATGTACTTATTAGTTTTATTTATTCATGTGACAAATAAGGCAAATGAATGCATTATATTTTTTTACTCAGGAAAGCTTTCTGTTTGTTTACTATGATGACAAAAATTCACAAAATACTTCCAATGGTAGATCACGTAAATGAAAAATCGTGGGAAACTGGCTCTTTATTACGGAGTACGTAAAGGAAGCACACTGTAGAAGAAATTGTGTGTAGAATATTCATAAGTAGAATAGTGGGACCGTTTATGGTCATTTAGGCTAGGTCTTTTTGAAAAGAATTAATAAGTGAAATGAAATCAAAAAAATTACTTTCGTTCTTAATTATTATTCTCGAATGTCTTTTATATAACAGGAATGAAAGCTGACCAGTATAACTTGTAAGCTGTGATACCCAGGCGGTATTTGTTATATTATTAGAATTTTTGGTGCAAGATCTACGTAGTGCTCTTTGGTAACACTATGATTTAAAATTATGTAAATACTAAATTGGCACTTAAAGCGTTGAGGATTTTTACATAAATTTTAAGTATATAGAAAGATATTTCTAAAACTTTTAAAATAGCCATATGCGTTCAGAAATGTTGGGAAGATTTGCATTTCCACATGAAGACTTCAGAGGTTCATAACACGAAAATTATGCGTTACTGGGTCGTTTTTTACTTGATATTTTCTTCTTATTTTTCAATTTTCTATCGCCTTATCTAATTTTTTCCAATTTGGTGAAGCGTCTGTAAACTAGATCTAAGGAAATTAGAGATAAGTACAGGCTTTAGAGCGATATCAAGATACTAGTTTGAAGTTGGTGAATATTGAAAATTCTCCGATTTCACAAAGGAAACGAATATTAAAATTTGACAATTAGAACAGAGAAAATTAATTATTTTATTTTGTCGGCTTTACCACTTTTTGGTTAAACCAAAAAACATCTCAATGCTTCTTTATACGAGAACGCAGTACAACTACTTACACTTCGCTTTCACTTCCTGATGATACGACCTCCATAACTGGCAACACTTTAGTCTGTATAGTCTTTGTTATTTCCTGAACTAAGCTGCACGGATCGGTTTGTATGTTTGGTTTTGTAATCAAAAATTTATTAGCTTTAATATCATGTTCCACTCTTAAAGCACAAGCTTTATCTTTATTCGCCTTTTTCATAATTTCTGTGAATTTTTCATTAATTGCACCACTTCTTTTGGTCTCCAAAGTTGGCTTATTATCGGTATCCGAACCAGAGGAAGAATGGGGGTAATGACGATGCCTCTTCTTAGCCTTTTTATTATGTTTTTTGTGGTTTTTATCCGATTTGTTTGACTTTTTATGTTTCTTGTGTTTTTTTGATTTTTTATGATGTGCAACAGAATGTTTGGAAGGCTTCCCTGCAACACCACCGCCGTTATTTGAGTCATAACTACAAAGGATTACAAAAAGTATGTACATATTACAGTCGAAACATAACCTCAACATATTAAAGAAAATATTCAGAAAACAAATATATACCTATTTTCGTCACTTGACATTTTATCAATCTTTTTATACAGAAACTCTTTTCTAAATTTTTTAAAATATGTATCAAACACACTAAATTAAGTAACCACTTTCCAAAACATATTTTGTGGCAAAAACTTTCTCAGGAGGCAAAATGCCATTAATGACAATTATACAATGTTGATTTTTTAGTAGATATCCAAGTCGAAACGCGGCAAGCCGCCGCCACCAACAATTTTGCTAAACTAAATCGCCGACAATTCCTCCTTGTGCGATGTTTTATAAAATTAATACTTCGTTCGCTACATCGGATTTGCGTGAAAACAAGTTTTTTTACAACGATATTTGACAAGCACTTACTCAAGGCGAATTCATACCACGCGGCTACATTAGCTAGAATTTTCAACAGCTAATTTCTGCTCAGTTGTCAAAGTTGTGTTCTACTCAAAGCATTTTAATACGTAAACTTGAATAAAATTGTAGAATTTGTAAACAACAAATGTTGTTGTTGTAAGGACGAGATTACTTGGTATGAATTCGCATTACACTTACTCAAATGGGCTTTAAGCACATTGCAGCATTCCTACTACCAAAGTATATTTATCAAGTAAGAACTCACCAGGTGAAAATTTTGCTCGTATGTTTTACACGCCGTATATGTCCAAATTTGTTTACATTTATGCGCGCCAATATCATTTTTACTAACTTGTTTAATTTGATAGAGCGCGCCATTAACAGTATTACTCATCTCTTTATTTTCAGAGAGGGTTGCAAAAGCAATTTATGCATATATAAATGAAATTAAGGCTATTGTAGCCTCTGTGTGTTTACTTTTGAGAGAGCAGTGAAAAAACATTGACATATTTAGCTACTTTTTCATACATATAATGCCTGTTGTCTTTGGTTTAGAAATGGGGCTACTTTATAAATATACTTTGACTACTAGCTGTTAAATACATGGTAGGTTACAAGTCAAATTCATTAATAAACCTTGGAGGTTAGTTTAAAATATATTTTTTCAATTATTTTGTAAACATATTGAATTAACCACACATATTGAAAATTCTTAAAGGAAATATATTACAAAAGTTAATAAAATGCTTTATGATATTTTTCATACTGTATGAGAATATCATAAGGTATGTAATAATAAATTTCACATATAGTTTATAAGGGAAAAAGCACAATTAGAATCGTATATATAAATAAATATTCCCAAAATAAATTCAGTTAATATAAAATACTACATGTGCACGGTATTGAATTTTGATATTCTTTTCTTTTGTTTCTTGTTTTAATTTTTTCATTTGATTCAAAATGCATTAGTTATGCTGGCCGATGGCAAGCCTGGTGTAGATGAGAATAAAAAAGCTAAAAATAGAAATGTGAGTATGTTATAAAAGTAAACTCATGGATTGTTATGTTTTTGTTTATAGATTTTTTGGTTTGTATGTTTAATGTTCAAACAATTCTCGGTGATTAATTGAATTTTAAACATATAGATCTTGGGTTTATATTCAGACGTTGGGAAAAATCCACTGATGAGCTAAGTAAGCGTTAGCGAAATAGTACTATATGGATATGCTTTCCTCCTCAATTTTTGAGTTACTTTTGTAATAAAATGCTTTATAATATTTTTCATACTGTATGAGAATATCATAAGGTATGTAATAATAAATTTCACATATAGTTTATAAGGGAAAAAGCACAATTAGAATCGTATATGGAAATATATATCTTTTATAAACGTGCAAAAAGTTTTTTGCCAAAGGTATTTGGTTTTTATGAAGAAAACATTATTTTAAGAATTTTATTTTTTATCCATATCCTTAAATTATTTACACATATATTGGTCAAGAGGTTAAATGTATAAAAAATGGATTCATAATAAATAATTTAAAAAATTTTAAATACGCTATTCGGGTATGTCTCCACCGGGTACTAACTGAAATAATGAGTAAACACATTTATGTATGCCTTTTCAAGGAAAAGAATATTTACCATAGTAATATTATTTCCATTCAAGAGAATTTGATCTAATTTTGTAATACGTCTTCCTTCAGTGGTATTTTCATATTCAGTAACATCATCAAGTAACATATTAACAAAATCGTCAAAGCCTAGCAAAGTTCCCACCATTTCCTTATCATTCTTCATTATGATATGAATGCGAGAACCTATGCATTTATCAACCAATTCTGAAACAAGGAATATTCCACTGTACTTACATATACACAATGACTAAAATATATACAACACCTACCCAATGGCAATAAAGTGGAAACATTCGTAGGTGGCGGAACAGCAGTCATTCTAGAAAATATTTATATTTAATTAAACAAGATTACTCCAGTAAAAATTTTTCCAGCTGAGTTTGTTTAGTTCACATTTACTAAGGATTGATAACACTAAGTTAGGAGTTGCCGTGGTATTTTTATTTTGAATTTTAATTCCATGCTGTCGTGTTGATTTGGTGGAGACGGTTGATCACTTGCCGTTGGGCGTACGTCTGCAATGGGGTTTCCCTTCCTGAGGGACCTTGTGACCGGTGAAACGGGATGAAGACTGACCTCGCTCAGGCAACACAATGGTACCCAGGTGGACCTAAGTGAGCTGATTCCCTTAGGACTTGGCGGCCTGCTAAACTATTCCCATCAACTTTTCTTACTTTTTCCATAAAGTAAACAAACTTTGATGTTCTGCGTAAAAATAAGTTACAAAAAGTTAATTCAGCTGAGTGGCGAATTAGCTATTTAATTTACCTGGTAGTGAATTTGCCTCGAACCACAGTAAATATAAAAAAAAATTTCACAAAGTAAATGACAGCGGCCAAAAATTTACCTGGACTGTGTGAATATGCCTTGGGTTTTATAAACGTTTCTTAAAACAAGGTTGTTGCAAGGTAAGTTCGCCAATTGTTAAATTAGTGTAATATAAGTTTTGTTAAATTCAGCATAACCTAAAAAACGTGTTAAATTAGTGTAATATGAGTTAAAATTAAATTAATTATTACAAAAAGTAATATCTTTTGCATTGTTCTTATTATAGTATTATATTATTATAATTATTAAATCACTTTTCTTAACTTTCTCACAAAAGTAAACAAACTTTGACGTACGGCTCAAAAATACGTTACAAATTCTTCCATCAGCTGACGGGCGAATTTGATAGTGAGTTTACCTGGTAATGAATTTGCCTTGATATGATCTGAATTTCTAAAAAAAATTTTACTTCTCGGTAACTCTAATTTATATTAATTATCTTTCTTTTTTTCAATTTTCTTTTTTTATAAAATTTTCGTTTGCGGACTACTGCCTAGAAAATTTAGTGCCGTTAGTATTTTGGTAAATTTTTTTACAAAAATAAAATTATAAGTTTAAAAATATTTGTATGCAGAACGCAAAAAAAACAAATTATAAATTTTAGCTAAAAGATATCTACAAATATTTGCAAAATATCAATATAATGGAAACAGAATTGTCCTCCAAAATAAATGAAAACTCCAATAATATAAAAAACATCAATATCGTCCAATCAACAAATCAGGAAGCAACCAAGAAAGAAAACACTCAACAACTTAATAATGAATCATCACAAAGTTATTCGAATGAAGCGAAAGGAGCCTCACCCAAATTGTTTGAACCACAGATAAGCACTGATGGTTCAAATGCAACTTCTGAAGAAAAGTTAGAAAAAGACGCTAGTCCCGGCGATTGTCAATATTTTTTTGAAGATGAAATTTTCCATATTGACAAAAGAGGTCACGTTAAATTCGGCTTGGTTGTTGAAACTCCTGGGACCTATTCAGGTGATGAAGATGACGGGATTAATGAAATTGTAAACAAGGGTGAAATACGGGTGTTTTGGTATCCTGAATATAAGGAATCCATTCAATCTGAGAATGTGGTAAGTTATTTCGAGATTATATATAGTTAGATTTATATACGTATATGTAATATATAGTTTACATATACAGTTAGTCACAGTCAAATTGGTCCACCTGCAATAAAATGTATTAGGATGTAAAAAAGTTTATAAAATCAATTGGACCAAAAATTTTTTTTAGTAAATTAGTTAGTTTACTTTGTTTAAGAAAAAAATACATGAAAACAAATTAATAAATATATATCATTTTGGACATAAATAAACAATAAACGAAGTTAGTATAAAATTAAGGTCACAGTGAAAATGGTCCACAACGTAAACATCTATAAATAACGGAACATTTCCATTTTCTGGTTTTGCTTTATTTCTTTTTATGTTGTTTACTCTCATTTATTGAAGCTAACAAAGTTTAAATCGATTCCTTCAATTGCTTATTTCAAAATTTTAAGATGGGTCACCACACAACAATTGAGCTTCGAAATTTAATTATTGAACATTATAAAAGTGGAAAAAGTCAAACAAAACTCGCTAAAATTGTTAAAAAGACCAGAACAACAGTGAAAAACCTCATCTACCGTTTTAAAAATGAAGGTCGAATTATAAATAAGCCAAAAATTAGCCCAAGAAAGATATTCAGCGAACGTGAAGAAAGGTGGATAGTCAAGAAATCAAAATAAATCCAAGACTGAGTGTTCCGAAACTGCGGGATATGGTTCAAAAACACTTCAGTATTAGCTGTAACGCCAAAGCGAATAGCGCGTAAGAAGTGCGTAGATTAAAAATTGATACGGATGAGAGCAAATATTACCTTTTTGGTTCAGATGGAAGAGTAAACGTTTGAGAAAACCCAATGAAGAGATGAACCCAAAGAAACTGCGCGCAACAGTTAAACATGGCGGTGGTCATGTGATGGTTTGGGGTGCATGTTTTGCTGCTGGTGTTTGTGAACTCCACTTTGTTGAAGGGAATATGGAAAAAATTCAATATTTAAACATTTTAAAAACAAATTTAAAATAAAGTGCGGAAAAATTAGGAATAGGTGACACCTTTTATTTTTATCAAGATAATGATTCGAAAAACACAGCCGGAATTGTTAAAGAATGGCTTCTGTATAATTGTCCCAGAGTAATCAAAACGCCTCCCCAATCACCGGACCTTAATGTTATTGAAAATTTGTGGCAGAAACTCGAAGTTGAGATCCGAAAACATGAAATTTCCAACCAAAATGGCTTAAAAGTTGCCCTTATAGAGGAATGGAATAAAATTACCCCGGAATATATAAGAAAACTAGTGAAATCTATTCCAAATCGTCTTAAGTCGGTAATTCTTCAAAAAGGATATCTCACCAAATTTTAAAAGTCGGTTTTCAATTGATTTTTTTAACTTTAACTTATGTGGACCATTTTCACTGTGACATGAAATTTTCTCCTTTTTCCTTTAATCTTTGTTCTTATGTCAAATATAAATGAATTAACTAATTTTTTTTATGTGAGTATTATTAAAACAAATTAAACCAACTAATCCAACCTTTTAGTAAACATAATTAACAACTTGGGAAAAATTTGGATTAAATAATGATAGTAAAAGTGCCATCGCCTTTTTAATAATTCATTAATTATAATTTTTTTTTTCTATCTTGGACCAGCGCTCAGTGGATGACCCCCCTAACCATGCGATGCATTGTGCTGGAACTAGGAATTTAAAAACTTCCGGTCGTCAGTTGTCACTCCATTATAAATACAAAAAAGCTTTTTCCAGGTACAGGAGGTAACAGTCTTAAAGCAGTTCTTCGGTGCAGAACAACTGTCGCGTCATCTTTTTTATTTTTTGGACCATTGGTCAGATATAGGGCGTTATTAGCAGTTACATATTTACTGTTAATAACATCTTGGGCATATGGGGTTATGTCAAATAAGAAATTTGCTTTCTTCTAAAAATATTAATTATATCTCGACTTTACCTGTACTTTACTATCCAACCACGATACATTCCATGAATTTCGACAACCAAAAACGCGAACAAAATTTAAATTTGGACGGCGCCCATAATTCTTCAAACATCGACTTTCGTTATACAAAGAATTCTGTTTAAGAAAAAACTAGATGTAATTGCAGTTTCTGCTCGAAATCGATGATTTAAACCATTATCAAGTAGCATACATCGCACTCTTTTGATTGGCGGTTTAATCTTCCGCCACTGCATTTTGTTCAGGAGTGCCATTATTTTCTAAAATTGCAGAGCAATTTTTATTTAAATATTCGCCTCCATTATCAGTACGTAATATTTTGATTTTTTCTAGGATTTCCACCATTTTTTGAACGTTTTATACGTACTTACATGCATTATTTATATTTAAATTTAATCTTAATTTACCAAATGTGCGAAATACTCTTATTTACTTAATTCCAAAAATATTATTTTGTAAAGATTGGATTGGCCGACCGTTCTTTAATACCTGGTGACGTAGTAAGAAAAAATGAAGGACAAAGGGGCTATTGTCGTGACATAAATATGAAAGCCGATGTAAAAGTATTAGGAACCAAATATGTTATAAAAAATGTAAATGCTGAACGTTTACGAGTGATTTCAAACTGGCAAAGAGATGGTACTGTATGCTTTGATTCTTGGGTGGGCAGCATAAAAGAGGTGGAAGAAAAAGCCATACTTAAGTAATTATAAAATATAACTTTAAAAATATAGCAGGTAATATCTTTAAAACATTTGGCACAATATAGGACTGCTTCCGGGTGCCGTATAGAAATATCATCACAAGATTTTTATTATTTTGAAGACTTGAAATCTCGTGTTGAACACGATGAATATTATCCGAAAATATTTTACCCTGGTAATACCATCATCGGCACTCTGCCACCTAAGGAGAACATAAAAATTCTTACTCCCGATGTACCACTGCATACAAATAAAAAGGCTAAACCCTTAAGCCATAAGGTAATATAAAATAATAATTTGAAATCCTGCAATAAATGAATTCCATCCCTTTAGTTTATCATAGAAAATTTATATACAGATCGTGTTTGGGTTAATTGGCAATGTAAAGCTTTGTCGGATGAGACAGATTTCGAAAACATTACTCATCAACCGGATCCTTGTATAAGCGGTGACGATCTTAATCGTTTGAAACGTATAAACCTTTTTGAATCTTGTATGCTTCAAATCGCTGATCGCAGTTACTTAACCTATTCGACGTGTGACACACTACTTAAGAAATCTGATTGGGATAGAGATCAGAAAATTAAATTTAGAGACATATTGAAACAACAAAAGGAGGAAAATAAGAACAAAATTGTGCGCACATCTTTTACAGGTCCATCTGGTACATCAGGAACTCACCATCATTACGATAAACTCAAGAAAAAGCTTAGCTTAAGTTTGGAGGACAAGGCTAGTAATAAATTAAAAAGAAGTTTTTTTAAAGGAGATAAATTAGGTAAACGGGAGTCCTCTCAAGAAATGCCCGCTCTCGACAAGTGCATAGCAAAAGCCGATAAATATTCCGAAGCGGAATGGTTTTCAACAGAAGATGAGGAAGAAGGTAACGTTGTTGAATACAATTGTAATGTTATTGCGATGGATGTTGATAGCTTAGTTGTTAATCCTAAACAATATGAGGAAGGTTGCATTAGTACTACAACAGCAATGTCAACGTGTTCAAGTTCCTCGTCACATACGAGTCCCAAGCACTTAACCAAACGACAATTGAAGAGAAAGGTAGGCAAGCATTTGAAGAAACCATGTTTAACCCAACCTTCGCCAAAATTCGAACCTAAAGAAGGCGATGAACTTGTCGCGGAAGCTTTGTTGGTGTATAGTACCGCTACGGTAGTGTGGCAAGATGGTACAATCGAAACGGATATTCCCTCGACTCAATTATATCCTATTCACCATTTAGATAATCATGTAAGTGTTATGGAAAGAACTAATGATCATTAAAAGCTGTATCCAAATTTAATGTTTTCAGGAGTTTT
This sequence comes from Dexiosoma caninum, assembly GCA_963924685.1. Lineage (NCBI taxonomy): Eukaryota > Metazoa > Arthropoda > Insecta > Diptera > Tachinidae > Dexiosoma > Dexiosoma caninum. Next base: position 94,805,929 of record OZ004725.1, read on the forward strand.
TTCCTGGTGATTTTGTTATGTCTGCTAAAGAGGACCCAGACGTTAATCATCGTGATTATGGTGTTATACAAACAGTAGATCATGATGGTAGGATAGCACGTGTTAAATGGTTCACTACTTATACCTCAACCGATGAACCTAAGTAATAGATTTATTTATGTACAGTACAGTTTTAATTTGTAGTTTGTAGTAAATAAGATAATATTTAGTTTGCAACTCATTACTGCCTTCCCACAAAAATTATCATCAGCTTTTTTTTTATGTTATTAAATATTAATTTAGAAATTACTATGATTATAATATTTTTAAATTTGTCAATAATGTCAATTAATGTCAAATTTTTTTCCCGTCAGACCTGCATATAAAGGAGAATCAGAATGCAGTGTATATGATCTAAAAGATCAACCAGATTTTACATATCGTCCTGGTACCATGGTTATACGTGTGGCGAATTTTGTTGGAGAAGATGCCAAATGTACAGCAGGTCAAGTTATTGATAATTGTACTGATGGACGTGTGAATGTTTGGTGGGTTGATGGACATATAAGCTTATGCTGGCCACAAGATCTTTTTGAAGTTGGACAATTAGAAGAAGGTGAGATAAGTCATGCTTCAGACGATTCCTGGGAAACCGAATCAGAAAACAGTGAATTTGGTGGCAACAGTGGAAAGTTGTCTATAACAGATTCGGATATTTTAATAAATATTGAAATGGCGCATGGGGCTCTAGCTCGTTTAGAGGAGATTTTTAATATAAGTCCAAATTTGCAAAATCAAGAGGTGCGTATGTTGCAGTTTTTTTTATATATATACATATATGTATATTCTTTTTCCAATAATATTTTATGATATAAATAAAAAAAATAATAAAGTTTTGTTATTTTGTTTCAGGTAATGCGTAAACTTTTGGTAGTTTATAAAAGCTGTCGCTTTTTCGATCGCCTTTTAAATACAAATTTCTTTCATGAAGATCATTTTATGGTGAGTTATATTTTTTAAAATTATCATAACATTAGGTAAGTTTGTTATACTCTGAATTGGGCGACCGTGGGATCCCAGTATTTCCAGGAAGCTTATCCGTACACAAAAATTGTACGAAACAGCCCGTACTGTTTCTTCGGTCTAGTTTTAGCAAGTATGTAATGAATCATCAACTGTTTCGTAAATAACTAATAAGTCTATTTGTTTACTTTCTCAGTGAAATCCAGTAGTCAAGGCGATGCCAAATATACGTACATATATTCACATACAATTGCATGTATGTATGGAAGTGTGTAAATTTGTATTATATCGGGTGGGCCAAAAGTCACGCCTGCGTGTAAAAATTGAATAACTTTTTTGTTTATTATTATTTTTTTATTGTTTTTGTTAGATTTTATTCATCGAACCGTGTTACACCACCATGCAAAATTTAACTACCGAGCAACGAACCATCGTGGTAGAATTTTACTTTTCCAATGGTCATTCAATTTCACTGACGCAACGAGCATATTGAAATTATTTCAAGACCAGAAATGCACCTAACCAAATCACAATTAATCGTTTAATTGCACGGCTGCGGCAACAAGGTGCAGTGTCAGACTTGCCACGATCAGAAAGACCGAGAGTAGTACAGAACCAAGTGAACATTGATCGTGTACGGGACAGTGTTGAAGAATATCCAGAAATTTCAACGCGAAGACGTACTGGGCAACTGCTCATCTCTAGAACATCACTTCGACGCATTTTATTACGTCATTTAGACATGCATCCATACAAGGTCCAATTGGCCCCAACAACTTTTACCAGTTGACTAGCATCAAAGACCGAATTGTCTCAAGAAATTCAGAATTAAATTGGCCAGCACGTTCATTAGACTTAACTGGCCCTGATTATTTTCTATAGGGTTATCTCAAACGAGTGTATGTTAACAAGCCCCAAACTATAGAGCAGCTAAAGAACAACATTGAAGCTGAGATCAGGGCAATAGAGCCTGAAACTTTGCGTGCAGTTATGCAAAACGCCTGTTTAAGAGCCTAATTGTGCATCGATGAAAATGGTGGTCATCTCTCTGATATTATTTTTCATAATTAAAATTTAGATCGTACAAATCTAATATTATATTAAAAAAAAAAAATAAACAAAAAAGTTATTAAATTTTTACACGCAGGCGTGACTTTTGGCCCACCCAGTACATATATGATCTTGTACATTGGCGTTTCTTTTTTGTGGTAAAGTCTGTGGTTTTTTGTACACTATTGTCTCTTATTGAGATAAATTATAGTTTAATCTCATTTTACCGAACTTTACGCAAAAGTAAGGAAACACGGCTACTGGTGGGGTGCTGATGGCGAGTAGTCAGCGTGTTGGCTCTGCAACCAGAAAGACCCAGGTTCGATTCCCAGCCGGGTCAAATCAGAAAAAAAATTTTTCTGAGTTTTCTGTGCTACAGCACCCTCCTTCGTCGGTATTTGAGCAATAAAACGTCGGCGAAGTAAAATAATAAATAAAATGGCTCCATTAGCTTAAAAATAATGCGTCAAAAAACATCAGAGACGCCGCAACTTTGCTTTATAATTTACACGCAACTGCAGAGTTGTGCAAGAATTAAGCTCTATCTTCCTACCACTTTCACCACCTGTCTATTTCTTCCCTACCCTTCTCTCTAGTTCCAGTGCAATGCATTGCATATGTAGGGGATAGCCCCTGAGCACTGGTCCAAGATAAAAAAAAAAAAAAAAAATAAGTTATATATAAGTTTCGCTGTTACCGACAAATACACATTTATTGTTTTCCCCTCCTATTTGAAAATGCATAAATTTATTTTTTATTTATTTATTTATATCATTTCAATACATTTTATTTTAGAAATTCCTTGCAGGTTTGAAAAAATAAAAATACATACAATAAAAAAGGTCAATATACTAAAGGCAAATTTTAACGATTCGTTTAATTACATATTTATTTATTTTCATTTATTTATTTATTAAATTTACTATCAATACAAAGAAACGCCTACATGCCCAATTATACGTGTATTGTAGGGTTATTATCTATGTACATATATAATAATCTATAAATTATAATTGACTTTATATTAGTAATACGATGGCACGATGGATGGTAGTCTGCACGTTGAGTACTAAACCAAAAACAGACCTGGGTTCAGCCCCAGTTTCAGACTAAAATTTTAAAATAAAAATAAACATCTCGCTTTTTTCTGATGTGCATTAGTGTGTCTTTGTGTGTCAGTTGTTGTCGGAAGGTTTCAGTGGCGAAGGCATAGTCACTGGTCACTGAACAATACCGGCTTCAGCTGATAGCAATCCACAATCACATCAGAACGCCCTCCTTAGTCGGTATTGTGTAGCACCGGCGAAGTGAAATAATAATAAAAATGGCTACTAAACCGAAGCTTCAGCACTGCTACGAGTATAAACAAAACAAAGAACGTGCGAAAGCAGCGCTGTAAAATAATTAATTAAGCTTCACCTCCTGTCGTTTCTCCTACTATCCCTTTTCTATAGTTCCAGCACAATGCCTCGCATGTGTAGGAGTCATCTCCTGAGTGCTGGTCCCAGATAAAAAAAAATATAATAATCAAAAATTTTAAGGACTCCCCAGTCATATAAACAGCGCATAAAAAATTTTAAAACAATATACATATGTAGTTAATAAGGTTTTAAGCGTTTCCTATAATCAGATAAATTCAGTGAATTAAAAAATATCAAGAGTTATAATCTAAAATCTGAATAAAAAATTAAAAGCGTTCGAGACAATTTGGGAGACGTTTCCAAACACGATATACTCGTACAATAAATGAGTGATCAAAAGGTGTCCACGAGATATAGATATTTGTACATTACGCATAGAACCGCGTAATATTGTAAACATTTAGAATAGTCCGATAATCTAAATACCTCGAGAAATTACATACCATGACATTAGGAACAATTCGGGACACATGCTCATGTTCGGCAATTCTAAGACAATAGACATAACGTACAATCTTACGAACAATACTCGCACTCCAGAATATATTTTAATACCATAGTTGACTTGAGACATTATCAAAGACTTTCCTAGTCGGCTTCTAATATGTTCAGGAGTAAAAGCCTTTAAAGAATATAATGTTCTTGGAGTAAGGCAAGCCGTTTCCATCCAAATAATACTCAGCAATATTATAAGGCTGTGCAGCGTGAACTTCGTTTGTTGAAAAACAAAGTAAAATAATAACATCACCACCATCTTATCTGTCTCTTATCTTAGGCATTTTAATTGTCTAGGTGTTACTGCTATTACAAAATTCGAAACTTTTGAAACAAAAAGAGACTAATGTAATTATTCTTCACTTAAAAGGGTCTTATTGAACGTGCTCGAAAAGTTGGTACTCAATCAATGCAAGAACGTGTACACGATCAGAAAAATCGTTTATTCGGTGAGAATATACAAGGTGCTTCACAAAGTCTTATTAAACAACATATAGTATTGAACGTAGCAAGCATTGGTATCACAAGTACATGTTCTGCTAATGGTGTTGCAGCAAGTGCACAACACAACTATCATCAGTCTCTTTCACAACAAGAAGAAAACCTGTCTTCAGAAAGTTTAACCTCAAAAGATTTTGCTCCTCGTATACTTTTCTCTATTTCACTACCGCCATCAAAAAATTTCAATGATCATAATAACAGCACCAGCTCTAGGGGGCAGTTACCACCAGCTTCGTTCTTTAAAATGCGCAGCTGTCCACCAGCAGTCTTAAATGCAGCCAAAGAATCTCAAAGGAAAAGGATCCATGATGTGCCAACAGCTACTATTTACGATAACTCTAATGAGCAAAAACCTGTCAACAAAGCAACACACGCGTTCAATAATCTTCCTAGTGTTCCACATCATTCGCCCAACAAAATTAAAGAATATAATTTCGAAAAAAATCAACTTTTAAGTTCTGTGATGACGAATATCGAAGAAGCCTTCGAAAAAACGCATTTTTTAACTGATCCATCCATAAGAGATTTGGGCAATTATTCTCGCCATGAAAATGCGCATGATAGTACAACCAGCTACGACTGCACCAGTTTCTCGAACTTAGCTAATGTAGAATCGAAGAATTCTCTCGGAAAGATTAGCGATAATGAAAAGTCAATCAGTCAGTCCAATTGTAGTATGGAATTCACTGAAGAAGTTCCGACGCATGTTTGTGTACGTTTGTGCTTATTGCTCAAAGAGCAATTAATCAAATGCCTCCTTGATATAAAAGAAAAATACAAAGATGGCCAAAAGAATTTGAGTACTATCATGAATATTGATTCCATAAATAATCAAGATGAGGATTCCGAAGCTGTAATTGGCATCGAAGAAAACAAAGTGAATGTAAAAAGTAGTAAAAATGAGGAGAATGTTAGCGAACCGGAAACCGTATCCACACACTTTCCAAAATCTGAAACGAACCCCATTAATCCGTCATCTCAATTGGCATTTAATTCAGAAGAAGCAGGGATAAATGTATTCAATGTAAAGTTGGAATGTTTCCAAATACTTTCAAGTGCTCCTAAAAATCATAAATATCAATTAACATTTTTCCATCCAAATAATACTCAGCAATATTATAAGGCTGTGCAGCGTGAACTTCGTTTGTTGAAAACTTCATTACCTCCCGGTGTATATGTTAAGTAAGTGAATTTTTAATTTGAAATGCCAAAGGGCAGTACTAGTTTTGAATTTTTTTTTTATATTTTCAGAGGTTATGAAGAACGTATGGATCTGTTAAGTGTTATGATTGAGGGACCTAAGCGGACTCCTTATGAAGATGGAATGTTCTTCTTTGATATACAATTGGGTTGTGATTATCCAAAACGTCCTCCACTTTGTCATTATATTAGCTACTGCTCTGATCGCCTTAATCCAAATCTTTATGAAGAAGGCAAGGTTTGTGTATCTTTACTCGGCACATGGATGGGCAAAGATACTGAAATGTGGGGACCTAACAGTACACTGCTACAGGTTATAGTTTCCATACAAGGCCTTATTTTAGTGCCCGAACCATATTTCAATGAGGCTGGTTATGAAAAGCAAAAAGGTAGAATAAACTCAGTTATATTTCTTTTTACGGCATGATTTCACCTCCTAACAATTCTTTATTCCCCAAGGTACTCAACAAGGGAACGAGAATTCCAGGATGTATAATGAAATGGTTATCATTAAATTGATACAAGCTACAACGAGATTAATACAAAATCCACCAGAAATTTTTCGTGATGAAGTAAAAAATTATTTCAATCATAATGGACTGCAAATGTATGAACGAATCAAAGGTTGGATGGAATTATCAAAGAAAGCATACTACATTAAGAAGGAAAGCTTAAAACATAATAATGGTAAGTCAGAACTAAAACTAATATTCGTGATAGGATGTTATCGAAAATATTTTTGATCATTGGTTTTTATCTAAAACGAGCTAGTGAACGAGTTCGACACGAGTAAAAAATAAATATGTACATATGTACCTTTATTAGACACGCCCTAAAATGCAACTTTGCCAGTGTTAAACAAAAAAAAAAAAAAAAAAAGAATTTGCAGAAGCCCAATGCCTTGTTTCCGTTACTTGTGAGAAGTTTTGGTATCGAGAAAAATAAAGCAATTATAATGATTATCCTCTGTTTCATAGGGAAACTTATATAAGAACTAAAATAAACTTGCAAAAAACATGAAAACTCAAACTATTTTCTTACTCATCCTGTGTTTCGATTTCGAAATTTTCTCACATACGTTAATGAAACTAAACTCACTCGTATGCAAATCGCCAAATTGTCCGCAAAAAGCAAAATGAGTTTGCAACTTGCGCGATATAACGAGAAAAATATGTTTTTGGGCAATGTTAGGTTTGAAATTTTTTATTTATTTATCGAAATAGATTAGTGTGGTAGATAAATTTATTTGTATCCATACAAATGCAAACCCTCTTTTGCATTCTTACAAGTACACAAGTACAAAACGGGAACGATCGCAATTAAAACAAACCAATTATAACCTACATTTTTAAATGGAATAAAAAACAAAATTAAAATTGATTTTTTTTCATCTGGGACCAGCACTCAGAAGATGATTACACCTGCGCTGTATTGTGCTGGAACTGGGGGAAAGGCATAGTTAGCGAAATCACAAGAGGTGAAGCTACAGTATCTTACAACACTGCATGTTTTGCATGTTATTTGTTTTTATAGCAGTTTTGAAGCGCATCTAATGTCCTGGAGACGTATGAAATTCTTAAGCTTCGTTTTAGTAGCCATTTTACTATACTTTACTTTACTATTAAAAAAAATTATCAAGAAAACCTATAATTAAATTTGTTTTAATTCCAATTTATTTTTAGAATCGAACGACAAATTGTCACTGCAATACTCGTTGCCAGATTTTCCGCTGGTACCAGCAAGTCGTGGTTTTTGCTTAACTTTGGAAAGTCTTTTAGAGAATTTTAAACATAGTATAAATTCTTTAAATGAAATTGCAACGAACTCAACAACTACAATTGAATAGCCTTATTTTATTGGTAAGACAACTGAGTCAAATTTAAATTAATATACATATGCATATATAATAGGTCTTTAGTAAGAAAAAGAAAACTTAACAATCGGAAGAAAAATATTGGTGCTAATGCCTTTGTAGCAATTAAGATCACTTCTAAAAAGTATTATTAAATAATAAAAAGAAACATGTTGTGTATTTGCTATTATAAAATTAACGTAAAATTATCACATTCAAGATAATATAGTATTGTATAGTTTAGTAAAATTAAAAAATATGTTATTAGCCATTTCAAACAACTTAATAAAAAAAACCTCGAATAATATCTCTTGAAAATAAAAAAGGAAACCGCAAAAAAAAAATCTTTCGCGTATTATAATAATTGAAAATGTTTAAGATCATAAAATTAAAAATATTATTATATTAATATTATAATATATGATTTTTTTAATTTGTCTATTTTTTTTGCAGCAAATTTCATTAAAAGTAGCTTAGCGTCCATTACATAATTAAAATTCTAAACGAAAAGTTTTAAAATCTCTAAACTATTTTTTAAGCAGTTGTAATATTTTTTTCTGATGATTCTTAAGAAATCATAAAATCAATATAAACTTCATTCATTCGTCGCAAAATGAGTAATATAAAGCTGAATCGGAGATCATGTGCTTTGGTCGTCAACGCATTAGAATGAGTATTTATAGTGTTGGAAAAAATAATAGAAACGAAGGTTTTTTGTTCAAATTTTTAACGTATAGTAAACAAGTTTAGTTTTGATAAAAAAAATGTTTTTGCAGTTTTCTATATAAGATATACATCTTAAGAAAAAACCTAATCATTCCCATTTTCATGCCTATTTTAATACATTATAGGACTAACAATGTAAAGAGTCAGTATTTTTACTGGAAAAAATAATAGAAACGCTTAAAAGTATTCAATTCTTGGACACACATCTTTTTTATTTGTTGTTAAAAAGTTATCTCATTTTAGTATTTTGTTGCTCCACCATTGTTTTTGATAACTGCATTGCATCTGCGACTCATGGCATCGACTAATTTTTTGCAGACGTCCGGGTCAATAGAAAGCCACTCTTCCTGGATTTTTTCCACAATTCGTCCTTATTTTTTGGACTGTAACCCTCCTTTTGAGCACTCCCAAAATGTGCTCTATTGGGTTAAGGTCCGGTGACTGCGAAGGCCATTCCATAAGAGGTACCTTGTTGACAGCAAGCCAGTCCTTTGCCAATTTGGAGAAGTGTTTTGGATCATTGTCCTGCTGAAACTTCCATCTCAAGGGCATCTCTTCCTCAGCAAATGGAAGCATTATGCTTTGCAATATCTCCACGTAGTCAGGGGCGCACATTTTGTTTTTTATCCAATATATTGGGCCGACAGCAGAAGAAGAGAAACACCCCCAATCATGATGGATCCACCACCGTGTTTTACGGTCGTCTTAGTGTATTTTGGATCGTATGCTTTGTTGTCTGGGCGCCTGACATATTGTTTCCCATCGGACCCAACAAATTTATCTTCGTTTCATCTGACCATAGCACGTTTGCCTAGTTTTTTCAGGATAAATGCTTATGGCCAAAGTCTAACCGTTTTTTCATATTTTTTTTACTCAAGACCGGTACTTTTCTCGCACTGCGCGCTTTCAACCCTTGCTATAAAAGCCTATTTCGCACTGTTCTGCTACTCACTGGCGCTTCCATCTCATTTTTAATTGTCGTCGATGAGAAAAATGGTTCTTTTTTAGCGGTTTCTGCCTCTGGTTTCCTTTTTAGGAACAAAATTCAAAGCAGAAAATACTTTTTTTTTTAGAGCACTCCATTATTGTAGCAATTTCGGACAAGCTCTTTCCTTCTGCCCTAAACTTTTTAATCGTTTTTCTCTCTGGACTAGTAGAATGTGAGCCACGACCCATTTTGTTCCAAATCGCACTAAAATAGTATGCAAATACACATATTCCGATAATTCCTTATAGAATATATTCTATTTATTGAAACTTAGCTAAATTACCTTTTATAATAATATTAAATTAAAAATTTTCTAGCAATATGTCTTGCGTTTCTATTTTTTTTTCCAACCACAATACCGTGTTTACGTGATCAACGACCGATAAAAGTGATATTTTTGGATAAAAATGTGCAAATTTTACACAAAAAAAAATTCCGTTATCATTCATTGCATTTCATTTACACTTACCCAAATTGTAGTAGAAAAAAATATACCGTTACTCTTAAGAAAAATGTTGCCATGTCGTTTCTATTATATTTTCCAACCCGTTTCCATTGCCTGATTCGAAAACGTTTTGTCAAACAAATAACGCTAACCACTCACGATATTTATTATAAAATTGAATATGTTTTTCATGAGTTCAAAACTTAGACTCTTATTAAAAATTGAATTTATTCAAATAAATCTTATTGAACTGATTATTGATTAATATCGTTTGCTGGACACATTTCCAGTATTTCTTTAATGTAGTTGAAATATCAAGTTATGTTTCTCGTTCAAAATTAAAAACTTTTACGTAAATTAAATAGGTATCGTTGGGAGATTTATTTGCAAGTTTAAGAATTTAGAGTGAGAACGTAGGTGTTTTAATTGAATATATCAAAAATTGAATATATGCAAAATAAATATTGTCAACGACTGGCTGTAACTTCAATGCATGTATTAATTATTGCTAAGTATCTCTAAAATTCTAGTAATTTTTTGTTATGTTTCATGTTATTAATTATTAATTATGTTCATATATATATACATACTTATCAACCCATAATCGCCAAAAAGACGTAAACACCAAAATCCGATTTTATAGGGGAACGTTTTTTTTTTGTTTTAATATTAACATACATAATCTATACAAACATCTAAAATGTTTTCGCTGTAAAATCGTAACGGCACATTTCACAGCTATGATATTTTGTGAAGTGAGGCGACTATCGATTTGTAAAAAATATAAGAAAATCGATAGTTGCAGCTTTTTGGCTATTATTGGTTATTAAATGCATTATTTTAAATACTTGCTTATTTCTAATGTCATGTTATGTCGGAAGAAATCTACATGTTTGAGAATTATATTAGTTTCTTTCGTATCAAGATTTTCTTTGAATATTTTTTCTTGCCAAATAAATGTTAAAAATGGAAAAATATGTATTTCCTAAAATTTTCTCTTATTTAAAATTTTATCTTCCTGTAATGAATTGCAATTGCGGGACACTCGTTTGCCTTTGAAGTGAGGAAAAATAAAGAAATCTTAAATTTTTTTTCTTTTCTACGTTTTTTATAGCACATTAATGGCACTATAAATAGTGCAAAATGTAGTTTTCATAGATTTTTTGTTCCTGTTGTATAACCAATAACCATGGTATCACGAACAGGACAAAATTTAGAGGTCGCTTTCAACTGCATTTAGAAAAATTAAAAAAAATTGCGAATTAGAACAAAGGATTTTTTTTTTAAATTAAAATAGAATAATATGGTTGTCATATTTAAATGTTTTTGTTCCTGTTTTTTTGAACAACCTTTACTATGACCTAGCACGGGTCATCTAGAACGGGACATATTTTCCTACAATGTTTGTAATAAAAATGTTCTTAAGTTTAAATTGTATTAAGTGTGAAAATTTTTATACTTATTATTTTATAGATATTTTTAAATATAAATTTTAGGTTTTGGTATGTAAAAAATAAATCGTTGATTTTAAAAGTGAGACATCTCCATTTTTAGAAAAATATTTCTCAATCATTTATATTCCTAAATATTTAACATGTCCTTTCTTGTTGAAGTAAATTGTAAATACATGGTGTCTGGTAGCAGATTTATATTTTCAAACTTAAATAAAAAACGTAATAATTGACAAAAAGTGTTGTTAAGAGCATGGAACGATGATAGAATGGAAATCCGGATTTTATTTTTTTAAAAGGATGGAACTTCAGATCATTTTTTAAAATTTCATGAATAATCGCAATTGGAAGTCCCAGCGAGGCTGCTCTTTTCCGTATTGAAAGTCGCGGATTTTCACGAAACTGCTTTCAACCAGTTCAATATTTGCTGGAGTCCTTGAAGATCGACTGGGCCCTGGCCGTGGTGCATTCATAGCGGAAGCAGTTGCGCGGAATCTCTGTACTTTACACTCGGTCCATCACTTATTCGAACAAAATTGTCGACGAGCAATTACGTAAGAATCATTACTTTTAAAAAATGTCTCCACAGCGAACGCGCGATGCTCACCAACTACTGCGACATCGTGACTGACAAATCCGCAGAATCGATAATTCCAACGGCGCACCGTTTATTTCTTTTTGAAATAATCGTATTTAAAAATATAAATTTGCCACCAGACATCCTGTATTATCTTGTAAAATAGACTCTTATATTTGATATATTCTAGATATTTTAAATACCTTTTCAGTTCCTAGACCAGTTTTCTGAAAAGAACAAATACCACAAACTGAAAATACATAATTTTCCTAAAATTTTAACATTTCCTATAGAATATTAGAAAAAAATCATTTCTTTATTGTCATATTAATTTCCGATCCTGGTAGACCTTTCTGTGGAAATGCCCATATTTGAATATTATTAAAACCGGTCACGAGTTTGCAAATTCAGTAAAACACCGGCGATTGTTTTTTTTTATTAAAAAACAGTTCAAAGAAATTCCAAACTTCTGTGTTCTTTATGTGTAAATATTTATGTTTTTTTGGTATGTACATACATATACATATGTTTGTAATACAAATTTACTTACATTTTAATTTAAAAGATCCCCCGGAAAGCTGGCCTGATCATCGTAGTATGGTTTTGCATATTTACAAAAATTAAAAAGAATTGCAGGTATTGCCTTTGTTGTAAAGGTCGCAAAGGTCAACTTGAAATTTCCGAGTTAAGCTTTTCAAATTTTCATTAAACATAAAATTTACAATAAAAAAAGTTTGTTTTTTGGTTGAGATAAACCAATCGCAAAAAAGTCGACTGGCCGGTTTTTTCTACCATGTACTATTCGACATTCCGGAAATTAACATTAAAAAAAAACAACAGCCATAACACTGGAAAATCGGGCTGATCACCCTACTGTGTACATACACATGTATGAGTATGTGTGTATATTTTTCCATAATTTTCCCCCTAGTTTTCCCTTGTGTTTTGTCTTTGCTAACTGCAATATAATTACTTATTCGCCTTTATTCCAGTTTTTGACGTTGACATCGATACCACATCTTAGCCCCTGCAACGTTGAAAGTCAGTATGTAAATGTCAATTAAGCTTTTAATTGAAAGATATTGCATTTCGATTTGAGAGAGGCTAAGGTTTGTCAACGATGACAACTGGAATAAGGATGATTATTTTCGATAATTAGGGGATAAATTTCTTCCCCTATATTCATAAAATTTAAATTCAGTTTGAAATTAAAATTCTTCATAAAAAATTTTCTTGAAATAGATTTCAATTACGTTATTTTACGATAATGAGCCCATAGGATTAATTTTTGTTTTTATATTTACGAGTATTTGTAGAAAAATTTTCATTCTTAGGGTACGAGACTGCTTTATCCGTTCTTTCCATAAAGTTTTTTGCAGTCTTAGATATCGTTTTTAGATATCGTCGTATTAAAAAGCTAAAATGTTAAAACGAAAGAGAATTTATTGTAAATTTTATTGGTTGCGCGTTCGTCACACATGTATTTAATGCGTCTAATGCGTGCATTAGGCTCTACATATACATACATATGTATGTATTTACATTATGGTAATAAATTGTTAACTATCCAATCTGTGTAATTTCCAACTCTTGAGTACACACCCGGCCAACCCTCTAGACCACATGGCTTTGGACCATATGAAACAATACCAATAACAAAATACACATCTTTATTATATAAACGCTGAGTCACCATAAGCGGTCCGCCAGAATCACCACGGCATGTATCAATGCCACTCGCACCACCAGCACACAACTGACATTGATCATCGATGGGCATTTGAAAAATGTTGTAAGTATTTTGACATTTGGTAATGTTCCAAACGTCGACCATAATTTTCAGTTTGACATTACTGTTTATTGCTTTTTCGGTAACACCCCATCCGGCAACATCCATGGAAGTTGACGTAAATAGTTTAGTACGTAAATTGGCATCCAAAGGCAAACAAATGGGCATAATAAAATCTGTATACTTAACACTTTCCGCCATGCGTATCAAAGCAATATCATTGAATTGATCCTTGGATGTAGGTACATAAAGCGGATGAGCCATTGCATAATCGATAAGTACATCTTTGTGCGGATCAACACAATCATTTCGACCACGTACATCGGGGACACAATCCGGATCGGTACTGAGATCCCATTCTCCCAAACGTACACTATGTAATTTCCAAGTCGCTATAATTTGGGGATGTTTAAGACAATGGCCAGCAGTTAGAATGTAACGAGAATTAATTAAACTTCCACCACAAAAGAAGCCATACTGATCGGCTCCTGTAAAGATAGTATGTAGGAATGTATGTACATAAGTATATAAAATGTATGATTTTATGCTATAATTTTGGAAAAAAAGTTGAATTAAAATTTTTTTATACAGCCAATATTTTATTATTTTATGGAAAAAAAATTTTTATTTTGAAGAAGCTCTTTAGTTTATTATGTTTGTATATTTCGTAATTCTCAAAGATTTTTTGGAAGTTCTTGTATAAACATATGAAATTCCTTAGCGTTTTTCAAGAATTTGGTTATTTTTGGTATTAGCACCAAATGAAATGTGCATAAAGACCAACTAAACTATATAACACACATAGTTAAATAATCGTAAGTAATTTTGACTCACGTTGAATAAATGAAAAAATAGTTACATAAAAAGAAATAAAATACCGAGAGGTAAAAATTATCCCCAACCTCAATTTCTGGTCCTACTTTTAAAGCGGTATTTTATGTAAATGTCCTTGGAAAATTATCGACATTTTAAATTTCAACAAAATCGGATCGGTAGTAACCGCGAGGTAGATATTGCGCCCTAGACACCTCCTGGTTCGTCGGGAAAGAAGTCGCCCGTTCTCTTCTCCTATCGTCGTATTTGGAATAAATATACATCTTTTAAAATAAAAAATTAATACAATGTGTTTGTAGGTGCAGGTCTATCTATTTTTCGAATTTACGGCTGCTTATTTAAATATTTAAAACTTAAAATTTCTAAATTCGGACCACAATTGACTTCATGAATGAGTTGTTTTATTGGCCTACATCCATTTTGCATTTCTAATGAAACTAGTTTGGAACACATCGTTTGGATGGTTTCAAAGTCTATGACGGACAACAAATTTTTGTGTATATATATTCCAAAATTAGTTATACATATAAAGAATAGTTTTCTTTTTGTTAGAATTCCATCTTAGAAATTATGCCATTTAAAATGATGATTTCCAGCCCTAACATTTTTGTTACAAACCTCTTTTATACTGCAACAGAGCCATCCATGGGAATTCATCTATTCTTGTCACATTTCCTCCTAAAATCTTGTTAGGTAAACTGTTACCACATACGCCAGGTACAGGTAGAACATTTCCTGCTTCCGTTTTTACCGTCTCAGGATTTGGCACTGGAATAGAGCTCCGATAGTTGTTTGGACAACAAACCTAAATATATGTAAATACAATTATTATAATTAAATTATTATTAATGTACCCATCATAATATAATGGATGACGGTCGAATCTTAGTTCAGCTGAACATGATGTTATTTATGAATGGCAACTGGCAAATGACAGTTGTTGATTGAAGTTTCACATTTGTTCTTTTCTGGCCAGCAAAAGTTTGATTGCAATGGAAGTTGGATAACCCTGTAAATAATGTGACTAGTCCAAACATGCGTTTATAGTGTAGCGCACAGAAGACTAGAACTAGTCCAAGACTATCCCAAATGTATGGAGAAAACATGATCTATTTAAAATTACGATATCCTAGGGGTGGACCATATAACCCATCGGACTAAAAGAAAAATTACCCATGTAACCACTCCATGGAGCACCTCAGAGAGTAATTTTTAATGCGACGAAGTAATCGTAAATACGAAGAAAAGCATGAACACTTGTCGTATAACAATAAGATTTTCTTTTCAATGACATGGTCCACGCCTGCATTACATTGGCCCATATTTGTAACCAGTCCATTTCAGCTAAAATGGACCACGTAGTCCAATATTGTTGGCAGGTGAGTACGAAGTAAATGTATATAAATACATTTTTTTAATGTTTAGTGACTGTTTCCTCCTGCCTTATTTGGAATTCTCGTACCTGAAGCTAAATCTCGGTCCCTAAAATGCTGGAAAAAAATTTCGAGAAAATATTTTACTGATGTTGCTAAATCGGTATGCTGCAAGTCTAATCGACCTTTAGACGCAACGTCTTTTGTGACAAATAATCTTTTTATTTATTGAACTGGTTATATGAATTAATCGATACTTGAATTTAATGCGCTTATAATCGATTAATTTTAAATTTGTCTTTCCACTGTGTTAACAGAGAGAAATATATTTCAGATTTCAATTGAATATAATCTATGTATGCAGTTTTGTGAGTTCCTGATTAATAGTTCGTCAAAGAATTCAAATTCATATGATGTTTACTGACATTCGATTTGAATCTTTCCCCGTCAAAAGTGACAGGAAAGACCTCTGCGGGCAGTCCATTCTACATACGTGCTCTTCGGCCAAAAAATTAATTTTCTCTGTAATGTGTAGTGCGATTCGCTGCCAAGTCGACCAAAAATGGATACGCTCTTAATGATGAACGAGTGGTGCGCGTGAATGACCGGGTTTCGGAAACAAGTTCCCTGATTTCATCAGAACACATCCCTGTGTAGTAACGATAGAACAACGAAACGCACCCCACGTTGCGACGATGTTCAAGAGAGTCAATAGAGTTGGCTACACTACTGTCTCCTATGAGTTTCTTCGCTCTTTCCTGTACACGGTCGAGTAACTTCACAATAGTCTTTCAAGCACCGGCCCATACATGAGAGTTGTATTCCATTTTCGGTCGGATGTAGGCGGTATAAATAGTGAGAAGATCAGATCGCGTGAAATATGTCATACACCGTCTTAAAAAGCCGAGGCACTTGAAAGCTTCCTTTGAGACCTGAAAAATGTGCTCAGTCCATCGAACATCACACTGAATTTTCATGCCTAGAACAGCAAGAGCTTCTGATTCCTCGATGTTTATACCACCCACCTTGCCATATAAAAAAGTTTTCGTTGTTCTTGGAGATGGAGAAATCGAAAGTAATTCATATCAGATTGAAATGCAAATGAATTTGTCCATGAATATTAAAATTTGATGAAATTGTAAAAAAAATAATTCCTATATATTTGAATTCTATACATACAGATTTTGGGCAAAATAAATGCATTTAAAAATTCTAATCCATTATCTTCAAAGCAACATTTTTTTTGCGGTGGTCAAGATACTAGATACAATTTTTTGGTTATCGCGTATGATTGCGAAGAGGGTGGGGGAGAGCCCAATGATCGAATTTCAAATCTCTAGCTATAGTCGTTTGGGCTGGGCGATGAATACCGTACCAGGCTTTCCTATTGAATACCATGTAAAAATTTTTTTTGATCAAAATATAGTTCAGTTTATGCAAGTTGTGAAGAAACATTTTTTTCGGGTTGCTTACTTAACTGTTTTAAAGTGTAGTTACATGGTTTTATGTTTGATACAGGGTGTCTGGTAGCAGATTTATATTTTCAAACTTAAATAAAAAACGTAATAAGTGATACAAGCTTTATTAAGAGCATTGAACGATAGAATGGAAATGAGGATGTTATTTTTTAAAATTTTTTAAAATGAAACTTTAGATCCGTTTTTAAAATTTTATGAATAATTGCTGCTGGAAGTCCCAGTGAGGCTGCTCTTTTCCGTGTTGAAAGTCGCGGATTTTCAGGAAAACTGCTTTCAACCAGTTCAATGTTTTCGGGAGTCCTTGAAGATCGACTGGGGCCTGGCCGTGGGGCATTCATAGCCGAAGCAGTTGCGCGGAATCTCTGCACACACGAACGAATCAAATTTTTCACTCGGTCCATCACTTATTCGCCGAATACAGAACTTTGAACAAAATTGTCGACGAGCAATTACGCAAGAATCACTACTCTTAAAAAATGTCTCCACAGCGAATGGCGATGCTCACTCCACCACTGCGACATCGTAACTGGCAAATCCGCAGAATCGATAATTCCAACGGCGCCACCCTCCCTCCCTCCGCACCGTTTATTACTTTTTGAAATAATCGTATTCAAAAATATAAATTTGCCACCAGACACCCTGTGTTTATGCCTTTATGTATGTATATAAACAGATTGTTGTAAAATATGAAAACACCGTGTATTACGTGTATACTCGTATAAAAATGCATGTATGTAGTATAATCTGATCCCAATATTCGTAGTGAATGCCGTAACTTACCAAAACTTGTTTAGATAATGTATCCTGCGAATTATCCTGACCACATTGACTTTCTCTCAAAAATTTTGCATCTGCCGGATCAATACCATTAGTTGTTGTTTGGTTTAATATATTCAAGAGATAATCACAATCTTGGATTTGTATACAAATGCCTGATTCGTTGCGTGGATTTGTGCAGACTCCATAAGCAATTACAGCTAAATTCGAAATAGAAATACATATATGTGTATGTGTACTCGTATAATCGTATAATAATTATTTTTATAACGAAAAATATATGGGATTAAAATAACATTCATATTTTCCGATTGCGATCTGTGAGAGGCATGTTCAAGAACATATAAAATTTGTTCCTCTAAAGGAGTTCAACTCGAAACAAAAAAAATTTTTTTTTTCTTGGACCAGTAGATGCACGCATTGCACCGGAACTAGGCAATAACAATGGTGTTTTTGGTGTTTAGTAATGAAATTTCGAAAATACTTTTCCAAAATTTTGTAACGAACCACAAATTCTAAATGAATTCAATAGTTATCGGTATTAGAATTGAAGTATGCAAAGACAACTTATTAAATTTATTAGCCGTTTTTAGTAATTATTTTCTTATCCGGTGCTTCACAATACCGACGAAGGGCGGCGTTCTGATCTCTCTGTGGATTCGTTACAGCTGAAGCCGTTTCTGTTCAGTGGCCAGTGACTATGCCGTGGCCCCTGAAACCTTCTGACACAAACTGACACAAAAACACACTAAGGCACATCAGAAAAAATGCGAGATGTTTTTATATTGTATGTATCATAATGCAATTACTAAGGTGGCAGCATTAAAACGTTTACAGGCGTTCGTGTGTTTGTGATTTGCGACATAAAATGTCAGAAAAAATTTTCACTCCCAATATTTAAGCACAAATAATATATGTATGTATATTTTTGAAAGACAATACCGATTGCAATAAAATTACGTAAATTAAATTGCATATCACATTTTGTTAATAATAAAAACTGTTAAACAAATGTGTTTGAATAGAATTTTGACATTTTATGAAGCAAACTTAAGCGGAAAAAATATAATCACCTGACGTAGCGATGTCACCTGGTTTAATTACATTATGACATGTATGTAGGTTTTGCTATTGTAAAGTAAATTACAGAAAATTAATAATGAAATTGTAGAAGAATTATTTAAAAAGAAATATATAACAATAATAGAGAAAAATAAATTAAAAACAAATATTGCAATAGCTCCTAGATTGTATGGATTACCAAAGATTCATAAAAAAAATTTTCCATTGAGACCAATTTGTTCATTTATAAATACACCTTCATATGAGCTATGTAAATATATAACAAATGTCCTTAAAAGATTAACTATTAACTCAAACTATAATATTAAAAATTCTTTGGAATTTAAAAATAAAGTCGAAACTTTGAATATAGATAAGGATGCTAGATTAATATCATTTGATTCTGTATCTTTATTTCCAAGTTTTCCATATAATTTAACATTAGATATAATAAAAGAAAAATGGGATAAGTTAGAAGGACATACAAATATAAATAAGAATCTTTTTCTACGTATTGTCAAGTTTTGTATACAAGATAACAGATATTTTCAATATGGAAATAAAATATATATTCAGAGTAAAGGGCTTCTTATGTGATCACTAGCATCACCAATTGTAGCAGATATTGTGATGGAAAATCTATTAGATTAATATTTTTCAGCATGAATAAGAAAAGCCTTGAAAATAAGATTCAAACAGCATAATAAATAGAATTGTTCTTTCAATAAACAATATGCAACAACAGCAGAAGTCCTTTCCCATATTTACTTACATACATATGTATTTATTTAACTATCAAACTAAAAAAAAATAATTACTAATAACAGGTCAGTTTCCTTACTCTTGTCTTAATTAGTTTGGTGAAATATGAGTAAACTATAATTGTTCTCAATAAGAGAAAAAAATGTGCTAAAGTACGGAAACGGAAATGAAAACAATTGTATATTTTGTGCTAGCAAAGAGCAAAATCAGCTAATTAAAATATCGGCTTTATTCGCATTCGAAAATAACAAAAACCGACATGACAGGAAGAAAAATCAATATTGGTTTGCAAATCAGTTAAACCGACTTGGATTCAATAACAAAACGAATTGTCTAAATATTTAATAGATCTAAGATATGAAATGTTATTGTTAGTTCTTGTTATATTTGGGATGCAATGAATCGAAAGTAGATAAAATAATATTTAGTTGGCTTGTGTAATTTTATTTTGTCTTAAGTGAAAAATGTCAAGGTGTATTTGTTTCATCACAGAATTTCTTAATTGATAACAAATTAAATGTATTCTTTTTTATTTTAGTAATTTATTTTTATAATCCCTGTGCATATAAATGCATACATTAACACATACACATATACACACACATATGTAATGCATGACATTTTATTGATATTTTCGCAGTCAGCATTTTATAAAATTATTAAACATATTCGAGGTATTTTTAACTCTTCTGTGTGATTAAAATAATCGTTTATGCACTTCGTTTTCGAGTCGAGATAAGGTACCATATCAGCCAATCTTCTGAGCAACTCTTTTGTGACGGGACTTTTACGAAAACTTTTTCAGTCATATTAGTATCCGTTTACGAGTACTTTTGAATCATATTAAACATATCGCTCATTTACTTCAATAACGTCATAATCCAAAAAATACACTTTTTGAGTTAATAATGCAGTATAATTCTTCATATCGGCTTTTATCTAGTGTAAAAAATTCATGTAAATAACTTCAGAACTCACCTCGTGACAGATGAATATTTCTTCATTTCCCCATTAAGAGGCATGTTAATTGAAAACTTTAAGTACGTTTTTTACAAAACTAGTTTTTTTGAGTTGTGTCACTATTGAAGTAAATGAGCGATATGTGCAATTCTAATAGAATTTTATCCGTAATATTACAATCATTTGCCTGCTATTCTTTACACGACGTGTTTCATGATCAATGATAGCATAGCACTGTAGTGGAAACCAAATAAAACAACACTGAATATTGTGATCGCTCTCGGCTATCCGAAACTAGTAGAAATAGCACCAATATTTAGTGTAGCCTGCCTGCAAAGAAACCACTTTAAACAGTGCACTTTAGGACACCCCGACTTATCTCGATTTATAAAAACTCTACAAATACAGTAACATTAACCAGGACTGCTAAAACACACCCGCGACATTTGAGAACTTTGCTATTAAACTAACGAATACAATATTCTCGATTTGCAATAATCATAAATTAATAAAAACTTAAATCTCGCAACTGGTTGTGTTAGTGTTAATATTTCTTTATGTATTATGTATGTACATACATACATACATATATGTATATCGATGTCAGTATATTTTAAAATATTTTAATTATGCATTCATATTATTTTATACACATAAGCGATGCTTCATCTTAAATATTTGCCTAGCAAATATTATGATTTAAAAGATTCATTTATATTTTAGGAAATGTTATTATTTGTTTAATTAATTACCCGCATTGGCGACAGCACTTAAGGAAATCAAGAGAAAAATATTTCTAATTAGAATCTCATTCATATTCTTTCTCTATAAGTGTTTTTTGTTTGATTAATTTTTGTTTTTAATCGCAGATGTTCTTTAACGACTTGACTTGTTGCGACTTAATCAATGACTAAAAAGCTTAATCTATGCAATTGAAAATTGAAAATCTGAGACTGTATTATAATAAGCTTAGTTACTACTCATATTGTTTAAACTGTATAGTTTTTGTTTATTTTTAGCATATTTACAGCTGCAGTAAAAAAATTAGTAGTGGTTGGATATCTGAAGAGAAATTTTTTTTAAAGAAATTTTCAGTTTTCTATTAATTTTTTTTCCAATAGAACTGTTCGTTAAAAAAAAGTATATTCCAAATTTAATTATATAACATTTGTGTTTTATTTTTCTATCCTGACTATAATGGGATGTGTTCTAATGAAATCAGGGAACTTGTTCCAACAATAAAATAAATAGAAGAAAATATGAGTGCATTTTATTGACCGCAACTGCATGTATGCATGTACGTTCCTACTTAAAGTGAGCAAAACGAGCGATACGTATAGTTCATAGATGTTAAAGTTTAAAGAAATTACAATATTTTAATATACATTTTAATACATATTAATGTTTTGTGTGCTTGTGGGCACTTCCCCACCCCCCCAAACTTGTTTCGATATTGGCAAAAAATAGGATATGAGAAAAATAAAAAACTAAATTTTAATTTTTAATAAACAATAAATATAACGTAAAGTAATAAGCGGGTCAAAAAATTTTATTTCACAGATTTTGCCGAAAAAGTTTTAAACATGTACGTTAAGAGAAGGGCAAAAATGATTTTTCGCGTCGAAAATTTTAAAGAGTACGAAAAACAGAGCGAAAGGCACCGAGTTCATAACGCTGGCTCTTACTTCTCCCCCTCCTCGAAGATGTACTGATTTTTACTTCTTTATTTCGATTTCCGTACAGCCAAATTACCGTAATTACAAAATTACCGTTTTAGGTAAAATTACGGTACGTAATGTCTTGTACAGAAATAATATTTTTTTTTATTAAAACAGGTTTATATTTGTAATGCAATATATTTATTTAAAACACAACAAAAACTTAAATAAACAAGTAGTAATAATAAAATAAAGTATTTAAAATTTGCACAATCAGTAAAATCAATGTAGGTATGCATTTTTGTAATATTTAAAGCTTAGCTAATTCCACCTATTATCAGATAGATGACTTTCAAACTTAAAAAAAAGTAGATTTTTATAAATTTTATTTAAACGCAGAGCAAACTCATTTGTTTGCAGCACAACAAAATGAGACGATAAAAAATCGTTGGAAAGAGAAAGATACGTTCTCTTCTCATCAAAGACAAAATAGAAATTGTAGATGATACCTTTACAATGTCATCAAAGTCACCAAAACCAATCGATAAAAGTATAGACTTGGAGACACTTGGTCCCAGACTTCCTTACAGGGAAGTGGTTATTACTCATGCATACTGCCACAGAGTTCGTTCTATTCGTTTAGTGAAGTTCACAACCATTAAAGAACAAAACATGCTTTTTCAATTTCCTTTTTACATTATTTTCTTCTAATTCAATTATTGTTTGTAGTAAAACGGACAAATTAGAAAAACAGAAAAACTAGTTATAAATTAGCGCGCGAGTTTTACGCATCGTTTGTGTCAGGAAAAAAATTATAGAAGTTTAAGAAAATCGCATAAAAAGCGTTGTGTTGAAATAAAATTATACAAATTTGTTGTTTCTTCAAAAAATTCACTTATCTAATATGTACATATGCATTTATTTGTACGGGCATTCTTTGTAAATGGCATTGTGTCAACCGCAGATTCTCTCCCAAGGCAATAATGCTGAAGGGAAAACAGTTTCAGAAAAGTGATTCCATGATTTATAAGATATCGTTTCGGTAGTCGGTAATAATTGCAATTGCTGTATGTGTGTGTGTGTCGTCCTTAATAAGGTGCCAGTATAAGATTCCCTTAGAAGGCAATAGTGCTTGCAGCTAGATAAAAATCGCAGCAAAATAATAAAGATGAATGTGTGTGCAAAGTTCGATTTGTCAGAGAAATAGTAAATTTGAAGAATATGTTATTAAGTGTTTAAAAAAATAATACATATTGGAAAAATTTCAATTGCATCTAGTACCTACATGTGTTCATATGTATGTATATAAATCCGTGTCTCCGTATATGAGTTGTTTTGGAATATTTAGTTTGCTGGAGCTTGTATTTCAAAGGGAATATAAATTATAGCAATGTTTTCTTCGTGCAAACGGAAGGTATGTAATAAGAGCAATTTTTTAACATTTTTCATAATATCGTTAATTAATTCATAGATCCCACTTTTTCCGTATTTGTTAAGTACTGCAGGAACAGTAGTTTTTCTTTTTTTTCCATTTTATTGTTTCATTCATTAATTATTTGCTTGTAGTGATTTTCAAACTGTAATTAACTTCTTCCTCAAATAATAATTTGAAACTTTAACTTCAAATAAATACAGAAAGCATTCTTTTTATCAAAATCAAAAGTGTTATCGTAGTGATAACGTATATAACAAGAAATACTATTTAATTCAGATTTATCAATGTTGCTGCGCCTCAAAAACCCGCAACTTCAAAGCTGTTCAAGATTTAAGCTATATAATTCTTATCACTTCACCACTTACCTCTTCTCCACAGTATCCGTTTCCAACTAGTTACGGAGCATATGTCAGGGACATTCCCTGAACAAAAGTAGCAAAATCAGAAAAAGAATTAAAGTATTCCAAAATATTCCTATATTCGCATAAATGTTAAGTTTGGTTTTATTTTTTATATCATCATAGAAAATGCAAGAAACTCTATCTAACAAAATATTCAAAATTTACTTTTTTATTAATTCTGGTCTGTTAGGCTAATTTTGTGGTAATTGTCAATATATTTTTTATATTAACTGAATTTATCCTGGGAATATAATAATAAATTTCACATATATTTTTTAGGGGAAAGATCACAATTAAAATCGTATATATATTTATTATATAAAGAAGTTTTTTTGCTTCTGTAAAATTTTTAAAAATGTTGTTTTTTCTGTGACTACATACATATATATTTTTACCTCAATTAAATTCCCTTCAAATATTGAATAAAATCTTAAAAGATATTTTTTAGTGTTGAACGTATTGAAAATATTCGTTAATAATATAAATATATCCAAGAAAATCGAAATTAATGAATTCCGTGAATCCACGCAGAAATTTAATTGAAAAATATAACTTGAATTGGTTCTAACAGCATAATAATGTGTACAGTCGACTATATAATTTGAATCTCAACCGACCAGAGAAGTTCAAATAATCCAGAGAGAGACAAAAAAATTCATATAGAGGAGTTTAATTACATTTCAATTTATTGTAAACCTATTTACAGTTACATACATATGTATAAAAAGTAGGAAAGTGAATAACAAAATTTAAAAACGTTCTTTCCATAATAATTGAGTTCCTTATGTTAAATTTTTGATTTATTGTTTTGTGGATTTAAAAATACAATAGATTTTTGAAAAAGAAAACTTTACTTTTCTTTTGAGTTTATGATTGGCAGCTGAAGACAATTTAAAAGCAAACAGCTAGGAAAATTCCCATATTATTATGCAGTTGAAAAGAATTTAACCACAACCCTCTTGAATTAGATTTCAATACTATCCAGAGAAAAATATGTTAAAAAATACAATAATTAACTGTTCATATTTTAAAGCTTTGCACAAGTTCATATTTTATAGTCAATGGAAGGGATAGTTGGATATTATGGTGACTACACCGTTTAATTGTTTTCCCACTGAAAACTTCTACAATTAAATAAAATACGATACAAATTTCATATAAATATGTTCCTACTTATAAAATTTCCGTATTTGATTAGAAACTTTTCTCAACTACTTACCACACAAAAATATTTTTATACCAGACTTTGAAGGAGCTTTTCTGTACATATGTCTATTTATTTATGTGTTGTTTAACAATATTTTATTGCCTTTCTTAAAAAAAGGTATTTTTCTTTTTGTTTATTCTCAGTTGCTGTGATGAGAATTTATCTTTTAAAACTGAATTGTTACACCAAATAAGACATATTTTTATTTTGTTATAAAAAGTGAATATTGTTATTTGTTATCTTAATAACTGCTGATATTAACTGGTTGGCAGAAATAATTTAAAAAATGGAAACTAAATGAAATAGTACATTTTATTAGAACATCTAACTGTAGTAGATTTTTTCCTTAGGGTTATTTAATTTATTCGGTTTCAAAGAACGTTCACACGCTCTAAAATATTTGTCAGCGAAATACTTTTATACTTATTTATTGTTACTACCTCCGTAGGCGTAAACAGGCTGGAAATTTTCACCATCGTCGCCTTCACCATCTTCAGAATCATCACTATCAAAAGTATTGTCCGGAATATCATACAGACGTATCATAGGCTTGTTAGGATCCTTCATTATTAAATATTTGCCATCCTTTTGTTTCATAATAATATCAATAATGCAACGTAATACACCCCAAGCATTGTCCATGCTCAAGTTAATCTGTGTGGCGAATTCATGAGGTTTAAATTGCTGAGTTCCTAAGATGACGTGACGTGAAGGATCGCGGGGATTTATACGTGAAACATAACCTAGCTTAAGTTGATCAGAACCGGCGAGAACAGCCTGGACAGTCCATTTGGCCAATTTACACGCGTTATTACGTAATTCATTAGCCAATACGGCACCACGCTGTGTATCTAATTTCTGACGCCATTCAACACCATTTGCCAATTTCGAATCCCATTCGTTTAGAGCTTTAATCGACAAGAATTGAGGCTCATTGTTTTGTGTGTTAAGGACACCATCATGTTCACAACGAGCTACTAACACAATATCACTTCCCAAATTCCATTTCTTGTAACGGTAACCAACACTAGCAACTTCGATATCTTCATCTTCAGTAATGAAAGGATTAGCTTCTTCAAATTTGTATTTTGATTCATTAGGCCCTGTCTTCAAAACTTGCTGACTGAAATTGTGGTTAATGAAGGTAGCTTCAATAGCTAGATTACGCGGAGAATTTGGAGAACTATCGTCATCAGTTGGTGGTTCGACGGCACTCTCGTTAACCGTCAATAAATCAAATTCAGTATTGTCACGTTTGTCCATAAATATCTTGTCACCTGGTAAAAAAAAAGTAAAATTTTATTAACACATCAGAGGTATAAAGATATTTTCATGCACACACCGAATACTGAAATACCGTCTCATATTTAGCGTTTTAGTGCTAATTGTCGAAAGTTTTCAATACTCAAAATATTTTCAATAAAATATTATTAAAACTTACCAAACTTTTCAATAACAATATCCCACGAGTAATTGGACCTGGTCGAACACATAATCGTGGCCAAAATAGCATCAGTCGCAAAAACATTACCAATAGTCTTTGACAAACGGCGTATAACAGGATCATCAATGGTAGTCACAGTATGAACAATACGATCTATCTTTTGCAAAGGTTTTTCGTTCTTTACATTGATACGATCGTAAGTTTTATCGTAGTACTCCAAAACACCGCATGTAACGATATCCTCGCCCTCCTTAACATTGGGCAGAGACAACTTCATCAAGCGTGGGAAATCCATTTCCTCAATTGAAGCCCAATCGGCACGTACAGCTACCGATGATTCGCGCATTTTAGGCGGAGCATTTCGTGAGCCAAACTTCTTGTTAACACCACGGCGAGCATCACGTGCTTTATTATTTTTTCCACCTAATGTCGTCATAGTGTTGTTCATGCCCGCCCGATTACTGCGGCCTCGAGTGTGTCTATAAAAATGATTTTAAAAAATTTATCTTCTCAGAAATACATACAACATACCTTGAACCGCGCATATTGTTGCGGAAGCGACCACGTTGGTGGGGTGGCTTTTGAATACGGGCTGTATCAACCAGATGGAAAGTAGTTTCGTCCTCTTCATGATAATATGTATATTGAT
Organism: Dexiosoma caninum; assembly: GCA_963924685.1. NCBI lineage: Eukaryota > Metazoa > Arthropoda > Insecta > Diptera > Tachinidae > Dexiosoma > Dexiosoma caninum. The sequence continues at coordinate 94,833,466 of OZ004725.1, forward strand.
TTCCAGTGCCAAAAGAAGAGGCATACTTGCCTAAATAATCAAAGGAATCATTAAAAAACAGCTCTTGTTTGTTTATATTTGTGAATTATTTTAAACGCATATAAAAAAATTTCCCTTTTTTTAAATGTCAAATAAAAAGAACTTGAAAAGGGAAGTTTTTATTTAAATGGCTGCCACATACTTGCGAAACATAACCTCACTTTGTAGTAGATTACAAAATGATATTAATTTCTAAACATATTGATTAAAACTTACTATGATATTTTTTATTATCATTATTAGACGTGTTAGTCCAATCGCAAATCTTGCCTAAGCGATCACTTTTGCTAAAAGGTTGATACGGAGTATCTTTAAATGTGTCGGGCAACTCGCATGGCCCCCAGCCGTTTTCATTGAATTGAACGGATGGCTTTTCAAAATGTACTATTCCCGGGGCAGTATTTAATGCTTCATTCATTGTTTAATATTTTCACTTAATTTTTCTGGAATTCTTAAAGAAAACTTAATTTTTCTTTTCCGCCGGACAAAAACTGACGTGACAAACGAATACGATTTATGAAAGAAAAGAAAAAGAGATGTCAAAACGTAGCGTTGCCGGACTGACTGTATATAAGTAAAAAAAATATATATCATGTTGATTAGTGACTGAACACTAAAATTGTAGAACAGCGTTTTGTTTAAATTAATTAACTAATTCTACAACTACAGTGTAACTAAAAATAACAATTATTTAGAAAAGAATAGTAATTATTGACACTTGTTTATAAAAATTCATGTTAAAAGTCTGCATTGCCAACTCTTCGCAGTTGCATTTTAAGATAAATTTAATTTTGGCGTTTAGCCAAGCCAATCACTAACACACACCTTGTTAAAAATGATGTTATATATTGAATGTTATATTTTTATATTTGAATATTTAAAATTCAATAAAAAAAGTAGTAGAAATAGAAAAATGTGTGTTTTTGAGAATTAAGTCAAAATTTCGAACATAATTAATTATATGACACATATAGAATAGTTTTCATCTTATTAATGAAGACTTAGGGCCATTATTACAACTAAAGAATAAAGTTACTGATAGCTAAAATTAACTTTAGGTAAAATGAATAATAAAGTGACCTTTAACTTGTTTTCATTATTACAACTGTTGGTTAAAATAAAATTAATATTATAAAATTATATTAATATTTATAAAAAAAAGGCAGTACCAGAGTAAATACCGGCTACTTTTGACAAACAAAAAAAGCTACTGGCAACGACAAGGTTTTATTTTATTCTTTATTTAAAAATTAATTTGTATACAATTATACTTTCCATGTTGCCATATTCAAAGTGCATAAAATATGGCAGCTTCAAATGCTTTAGTCCACTTTAAAAGTTACAGGTAGGATGAACTTTCCGTTAGCTTATCGGTCACATTAGGTTAAACTAAACTTGTAATAACGAAAAACTTATTATTTCTCCGATATCATCCTAACTTTAGCTATCGGCAAGTTATAATAATGGGCCTTAGACTTTTTACCGGTGGATACGATACGTTTAAGAAAATCGCGTAAGTTTAAAAAATTTCAAATATATACCGAGTAAAACGTCGAAGGACGAACAGTTTTCAGCACCCAAAAAACTGTTTTAAACACTTAAATAGGCTTGAAACCCCATATAACGTTAAGGACGATAAATGATTGTTTCACAATTCCATTTTTGGTCGGATTTAAGCGGTAAATATGTAAGGCGATCAAATGGGGTGAAGTGTGTCTTATAATGCGTTAAAAAAAAGACGTACTTGAATGCTTCTCTTGCGATCTGAAAAATATTTTCAGTCCATCGCACATCACACTGAATTTTTATGCCAAGAATAGCAAGAGGTTCTGATTACTCAATATTTATACCACCCATTTTTACAAATGAGGCAGCATGATCGCGCATGCGCCGATGTGTATGAATGTGACCCCATTCCGATATTCTTGTCATGTCACTATTTAGCGAATCATTCAAATTTAGTTTCATCGCCCCAATCGCAGTCGATGTTGGCCTACAATCGAATGAATGCGAATGGCAAATGCTATTGTCATCTGCAAAAGAGGGAATAGGGTAGACAGTTTGACACAGAAGGTCATCAAAAATGACAAAAAAAAGGGTAGAAGAAAGAATGAAGCCTTGCGGTACCTCCAAATTAATCTTGAAATCGTTGGATGAGATCTCATCTGACAACTTTTATAGTGCGATCCCTGAGAAAGCTCAATATAAATTGAAGGAAGATATCAACGACACCAAAAGCAAAAAGTTTGTACATTTTTGTCTCTTATTGAAATAAATTATAGTTTTTTTTTTATCATGAATCAGAACTCTGGAGATGACTCCTACACATGCGATGTATTTTGCTGGAACTAGAGGAAAGGCATATTTAGCGAAATGATGGGAGGGGAAGCTTCACTATTTTACAACACTGCTTTTTGCACGCTATTTGTTTTTATAGCAGTGTTGTAGCGTCTCTGATGTCAAGGAGATGTATTAAATTTTTTAAGCGAAGGAGTGCGTTCTGGTGTGCCTGTGGATTGGAAACAGCTGAAGCCGTTAACTGTTCAGTGACCACTGACTATGCCTTCGCCACTGAAACCTTCCAATGCGAAATGTTTTTATGATTGAATCTGAAACTGGGGTTGACCCCAGGAAATTTTTGGTTTTGTAGTTAACGTGCAGACAACTTTACCCAAAAAGTAAACAGACACGCCTACTATTTGTAATAAGATCTGAAAAAAAAATTGTTCAACTTGAAAATGTTAGTGCAAAAAAATGATTTATTTTTATTTGTGAAAAGTGTATGTATATTGCAATCGTGTATATGTATATCATCTTTTTAACACTTTTCTAAGGTATCAGCATATTTCTCTTTATATTTGCGGCAAAATACTCCAGAGAAATTGTATAAAATTTCTTGTTGTCCCCATCGATCAAATACCTAAATCAAGGAAAATATAACAAGTTAATAAAAGATAAAGTAAGAATACTTAATTTAGAATTTGTGTGTTTAAATTTTATTTATTCATTGTGTAGAAAGAACTGCGTAATGCAAAAATGTTAGTTTTAGAGAAAACGAGTTTAGCGATTCAGTTTACAGCCAACTAACTCAATGAAGATATAAAATGATATTCTACTCACAAACGGTGTTCAAGTTATTTGCATGAATATTTCACACATTGTAAAAGCCGATATGACGACTGACATTATCTGCATTACTAACCCAAAAAATCTTCTTTTTTTTTTTTTAATATGAAAAAGACTTTAATAAAAAAAAAGAAAAAATACTTACTCCATCAATGGCAATTGAGGGCACAAATGAAATTTCAATAACATCAGTCTTATCACCATATTTTTTTAAAATGTTAGAAACAGTGCGAGTTTTTTTACACTCCTTGGCGCTACTCACATCGATATTTAAATTTTTCGAACACTAAAAGGTCACAGCGTAAGTGAAAGTTTTTATATTTTAAGATTCAGCCACTTACGGAATCCACATCGCTGTAATAACCATCCAGCATACAGTTAATCATTTCCAGTTGTTCTTCAATGGTGTTGTGCTCTACGATACATGCATGCAGAGCATTCAGATCACATTCCCTTTGGCCATGTTGACAGAACAGACGCACTGTCTCATTGTTTTCAGCCCAAACCTTTTGTAATTTGATCAAAAAAAAAATATAATTCAATTAGAAATAAGTTTGGCATAACACTCACTTTAACCTTTCCATAGGGTATGAATTCTAAATCGATAAATGGAAGCCACTCATTTGATTTAATTGATTTGTATAGTTGATCGCGTACAAAACGTTGACTGTCTGGACATAAAGTCTCGTAAAACACTTCCACTTTTAGTTTTTTATGTTCTTGCGTTGCCTTGAATAACAAACATGTGAAACAGAAATTTAAAAAATCACTCTAGAATTTGTGAAATATTTTAAAAATTGTACGTAATAATATTACTTAGCAATGTAGGTCTTTTTCAAAAAAGTTTTTTAAATTATTTATTTTTTCGATATTTCGCTAAACCTTGGTTAGCATCTTCAGGAAAATTAAATAAAATTATTTAACAAACATAAAATCATATTATATATGTATATGATTCTAATTGTGCTTTTTCCCCTTAAAAATTATATGTGAAATTTATTATTACATACTTTGTGATATTCTCATAAAGTATTTTTTTTTACAAAAGCAACTCAATAACTGAGGAGGAAAGCATATCCATATAGTACTATTTCCCTAATGCTTACTTAGCTCATCAGTGGATTTTTCCTAATTTTTGAATACAAACCCAAGATCTATATGTTTAAAATTCAACCAATCAATCGAGAATTGAAGTTGAATATCAAACACAAAAACCAAAAAATCTATAAACAAAAACATAACAATCCATGACTTTACTTTTATAACACACACACATTTCTATTTTTAGATTTTTTTTTTTAATTTTTAATTTATTAATTAATTAATTTTTAAGGGAAAAAAGCACAATTAGAATCATACATATATATAAAGAGATATTCCCAAAATAAATTCAGTTAATATATTTTATATTATTTGAAAAAAAAAATTTTTTTGTCAATTATATAAAGGTATTTTGAAAAAAATGCTTCTTTTCTGTTTTATAAAAATTCAAAATAACTCAAACTATATATGTATGAAATATTTAACAATTATAATAGAAAAACTTAAAATTACTATTATATTATATAAATTATTCTTTTTTTTTTATTATATTAACTAAATGTCTATAATTTTGAGCTATATTATCTAAGAATGTATATCTGCCTTAATATTATTTCTTCTATCTATTGGTACTTTTATTATTTCTAACATTTCGAGCATATAACGACGTTTGTAATTATCCTCTCTATTCAATATTTCGACTTCATCAAATTTCGGAAAGTGATTCAAGTTCGCACAATGTGATGTTAATGCAGTTTTTTGTGTATTAATGTGTCTGTATTTTTGATCGGATTTATGGCCTGCTATTCTATTTTCTAAGTTTGTTCTTTGTTGTTCCCACATAAACTTTATCACATTTTTCTCCACTATTCCCACCACAAGGTATCTTATATACTAAACTAGCGGACCCGGCGAACTTCGCCTCGCCCCAATTTTAAGCCTTCAGACAAACTTTAGAGTAATAATACAACACAAATATTTAAATTTTCAATGTGATTTATTTGAATGGAATCAGTAGAGAGCGATTTGATGAACAATGTTTTCATACAAAAAATCCATTTTCGATTTTTCCACTTTTCCGACTTTTGCGGAGGGATTTTCCAAAATTTTCTTCCGTAAAAACCTTCTCCTCGAAAATATGAACAACTGACAAAAAATTTTACAGATATCGGCCCAGCCGTTCTCATTTTATGAATTACTATACATTTTTTATGCTATTTTTATATAAAGGGTGGTTAAATTTCAAGGGCCGATGTTGATTTTGAATAAAACACAAACTATTTAGGAAATTATTGTAATTTTATTTTATTATGATATATTGGTATTACTCAATTATGTATGGAACAAAATATCGGCCAAATGGGCGCCGCGACCACGGCGGCACACCTCCATCCGATGGTCCAAATTTTCGATGACCCTGAGGCATAATGGAGGTTATATGCCGTTAATGTGCCAAATTATCTCATCCTTTAGCTCTTGAATTGTTGCTGGCTTATCGACGTACACCTTTTCTTTCAAATAACCCCAAAGAAAAAAGTCCAACGGTGTCAAATCACATGATCTTGGCGGCCAATTGACATCGCCATTACGTGAGATAACACGGCCATTGAATTTGTTGCGCAAAAGAGCCATTGTTTCGATATTAATTGTCAAGTTTTTTGCAAAACATAATTTGACACTTTTTTGGTTCAGTGTTTGACAAATTCAACAATGGATAGGTATACAATTGAGTAGTCTTGTTGAAGCCTTTAACGGAAATGAGCGTTCAAGTCAAAATACATTTCGGGCACTTCGTGATTTTTTTGCTCAGCATAATCGACCAAATGTGTCCACAATCGGGAAAATTGTACGCAAATTTCAGCAAATCGGGTCTGTAGGAAATGTGAAAACACCGGGGCATGAAGGCCCAGTTCGTTCTGAGGAAAACAATGCTGCTGTTTGCGATAGCGTGACAGAAGGGCCATCAACCTCAACTCGTCATCGTGCCCCAACACTTGAAGATCTCACGAAAATCACTGATGCGAATTTAGAATAACTATTTGAATTTCCACGCTTATAAGGTTCAATTGACTCAAGAGCTGAAGCCTACTGACCATTTCAAACGTCGTCAATACGCCGAATGGTTGGTTAAACGGACAGAAGTGAATGATGACTTTACAAAGAAAATCATCTTCAGCGATGAGGCATACTTTCACCTCAGTGGATTCGTTAAGAAGCAGAATTGCCGCATTTAAGCAAATGAGAATCCACGAGTTATGGTTGAAAAGCCGATTCATACACAAAGGATGTTTGACTGTTTGGTGCGGTTTATGGGCTGGCGGCGTCATCGGGCCGTGCTTCTTTGAAAAAGAGGTCGGCCAAGCAGTTACCGTAAACGGTGTTTGCTATCGCGAGATAATAACGTACTTCTTGTGGGCAAAAATTGTGGATATGGACGTGGACGATATGTGGTTCCAACAGGATGGTGCCACTTGCCACACAGCCAGCTAAACAATGGCTCTTTTGCGCGAGAAATTCAATTACCATGTTATCTCACTACGCGGCGATATTAATTGGCCGTCACGATCATGTGATTTGACACTCCTGAACTTCTTACTTTGCGGATATTTAAAAGAAAAAGTGTACGTCAATTATCCAAGAATAATGCACGAGGGTGGCAACGGTTGAAGTAGTCTGCATGTTGACTAAAAGCAAAACAGACATGGGTTCAACCCCAGTTGCAGACTAAAATTATAAAAAAAACAAACATCTCGCATTTTTCTGATGTGCATTAGTGTGTCAGTTGTTGTCGGAAGGTTTTAATGGCGAATGCATAGTCACTGGCCACTGAACAATACCGGCTTTAGCTGATAGCAATCCACAATCACATCAGAACGCCCTCTTTTGTCGGTAATTTGTAGCACCGGCGAATTAAAATAATAATAAAAAATGGCTACTAAACCTTTCCTATAGTTCCAGCACAATGCATAGCATGTGTAGGGGTCATCACCTGAGTGCTGGTCCCAGATAAAAAAAAAAGAGTCAAAGGATGAGATAACTCGGGACATTAACGACATTGAACGTCAATTATGTCTCAGAGTCATTGGAAATATCGACCATCGGATATAGGTGTGCCACCGAAGACGTGGCAAGCATTTGCCCGATATTCTCTGAAAAGTTTTTTTTTTTTTTCAATTAACATTGTGCGTTTTCGTTGGACCACGTTCTTATTAATCCTTTTACTATATGCATAGCTATTTACAAGGCAAGATTTTCAGTTATTGGAGAATTAATTAAAATTTCCCAGCAAAACGAACGCACTCACTATGAATTTGTATTTTCATCACTTCTTAATCTGAATTCATGTTTAATGCCATTTTAAATGGTAACAAATTGGAGACATGCTCGCCAATGACACCGCTGTGTTAAAATCATGCGTTCTATAGCCAAGTTGAACCAGTTCATTTGCAATAGAACTCATGCATTATTAAATTTTTTTTTTTGATACCTTTTTTTTGTTCTCGAGGTTGTTGTGCCTCTTATTTGCACTTTAAGCCACAAACATATTTTCTTAATTTACCAATAAAATATGTACATAAATTTTTTTGAACCTTCTTATTGTTGTATTTCCATTTGAATTCGGTGAAAAGAATAATTGATTGTTTTTATCAACAAAATATTGCCAAACGAACAAAGAAAATCAAAATGTGTTATGGGATAACAAATTCACTAAAAATTTTTTGTAGACATTTAAAAAAAAATCGATTTAATAAAAACCAATTTCTATTGTTCGTGTTTTCTTTAAACTTACATTGACACAAGTACATAAATTATTTAATGCACAGGAAAGAAGCGACAACAGAATAATAGATTTCATTTTTTAAATCTTGATTTTAATATAAGTACAATTTAATTAACAAATAACAATGAAGCAATATATTCGTATGTATACTTATACTCGTATGTATGTTTTAAAAGCTTTAATTCGATCAGACGACGTCTCTTCACAAAGAGATTAAAGCTGAAACTGATAAAAGGTTCAGAAATTGTATTCTTAAGGAACTTATTAGTTCTACGTTCAATATCATCTTATATATAAGTATATATGAATGTATGTATGTATGTATGTATATTATATAATATAGCGCTGCTAATATTTCGATTTTTAGCTCTGATCTGCTGATAAAAATATATTTTATTGACAAATGCACACAAGAACAGAAACATAACTTGAGATATGCCCAGTAAACGTAAGCTTTTGATACAACACAGCTAGCGTTTTTAATCGTAGAGGACTCTTTCGCGATCGCAGCAGCTGATCAAATTAATCGGCAGCGCAAGTTCAGTACAGCGAGAGAAACTGTGGCATAACGGCGACGCTTCCATATGAATCGTCTCCAATGCTACGCAAAGAATGGTGAAAGTCTAAAAAGGAGCTTTGAAACAATCGCCTCAATGATCAAAAACTGAGTTGACAACAAAACAAGTAAGAGTGCTATATTCGGCTATGACGAATCTCAGATACCCTTCACTGGCTCATTTTATTTCCCATATTCGTCTGAATTTCCGAATAGTCGCTTAGTAGTGCCGAATTTTTACGAATTGTGATTTATATATTTATATATCTTTTCGATCACTATATAACTTCAAATAGCCAACTCATCGTGCAAATCAAATTACACCGTTAAGCTACCAAAAAACGAATATTTTGATGCATTTCTCTCTAACGCCATTCTTGCGTGATCGGATCTTTCAAACAAAGGCTTACACCATTTTGTGCTGTAAGTATTTCATACATTTAAATGAAAAACTCAAATATTACTTAGATTTTATGGAAGTAGAATAAAGCAAATCCGCCTGACAAATAAAAGAAACATTTAGTTGCCATTGAAAATTTCTTATTGGCCTGTGTGAACCGCAGAAACATTGGCCATTATAAGAGACGCGCAAAATAGAAAGGGACCTAAGGGAACGGTTTTGTTCAGGAGATCCATTTTAAAGATTTAAATACGTGTATCTTTGGTGTACTTCACTTTCATAAAACGCGCATATATCTGGGAGGGAACACTTTTGGGGCATGGGATCGGTCTCATTCGATGCTCAGATGTTGTCCACATCAAAAAAAAAAAGTGAAAATTAATTTTTTTACCCTTAGGTCCCTTTCTCTATGCGCTGTCACATATACTTAGAAGGATATATTTTTTTATTCATTATTTATAGGTAATATATAACACGAGAAAACATAAAAATATGTTTTTGAAAACATGTTCCTACGATGTATAGATTTCGGGTAATGAATTTTTTCTAATTCCAGACAACTTTTTTGACTGTTTGAAGATTTCAGCATTTGCTTTTTCCTACATCGAGATTTGTACGATGCATATATACACATGTATTCGGGTATATTCTGTAAACCGAATGCGCAAAAATTTTTCTTTTTCTTTTATCTTATTATAAATTTGAATTTTTTTTAGGTGAATATGAAATATGAAATGAATATGAAAATTAATGGGTGATTCAAGTAGAGATACTTTTTTCAATAGCCTTTTTCTGACAGATCACGTGTGAGTCGTGTCATGCTGTCATGTTATTTTTGTTTAGTATTGCTTGGCATTTCATAATGGAAAGACTTACGCCTGAACAACGTTTACACATCGTTCAACTTTATTACGAAAATTCACGTTCTGTGAGGAATGTGTTTCGTGCACTTCGCTCAACTTATTGTCAACATAATCGGCCTACTGAGCGTACTATTCGCAGCACCATCACCCATTTTGAGACCCAGCATTCATTATTGGATAATTTTCGACCGGTTTGGTGTGGTTTGTGGGCCGGTTGAATCATCGCACAGTGGGTTGAAACATAGGTAAACTGGGGATTAATTCAGGGAAGCCTATTATTATTGATGTTTATATATTTTTGGAAAAAGTATACATTATTTAGTAAAAAAAAATGGTTTTTGGAAAAAAAATTTATAGAAAATATTTTTTTATTTAAAAAAGAAGAGAAAAATTATACATATGTACATATATATGCATTTGAACCTATTTTAGGTTTTATTGTGATAAAAGTCAACATTATCATCATCAACATCTTCTTCTTCTTCTTCATCGTCATCAACATTGTCGCCTTCTTCGGGTAGAATTAATAATTCCAATGATAAATGTGGTATTTTTTTTTTTTTTTTTTTTTTTTTTTTTTTTAGTTTTACTCATGATGGTAATGAATGGATTTGAAGTAAGCAGAAATCTATTAAAGATGTCTTCATTAGTTTTTTCCCGGTTTTCCCGGCTGCATTTATGAGCAAAGTATTCCCTATAGTTTTTACAATCTTTGTTTCTAGCCTCTTGTGCTTCCTCTGAAAGCTCACCAATCGGCAAAAGGGCATTGGATATTATTTCCGGTCCATGAATTAAAAATTTATGAAGGGTAGTTGACATTTTACACCATGGATATTTTTTAACAAAATGCCTGGCAGTATTGTGAGCAAAGTCTCTAAACTTTTCACCATTTACCTCGTGGCCACATGACACGACAATAAGTATTATGTGCATTCTGTTAATTAACTCTAGATCAAGTTTTGTTATTTCTGAGGAAACTTCTGCATTCTTAAAAAACCTTCTCGCAGTATTGCCATCATTTGTGTTGCCAAAGCCTGGTTTTGGTTGGTCAATGATCAATCCAGTTCTTTCTCTGAAATCTTTTTGAATTCTCGTTTTTGTGCCTTCAACAACTTGTTTGTCATGATGTGATCTAGCTTGCCACTTTTTAAGTGATAATTTATATGCCACATGGAGAAGACACTCAAAAAACCTAATCCTGCCCATGGAGAATAGATAAACCGAACTGATGCGTATCCTTGGTTACACTTCTGGTAATCATTTGATCAATACAGTTGAAATCTTTGCTCGTAGCACCACAAATGTAACATTTTTGTGTGGATGTTGTTTCGGTAATAGCATTACACACTTTGCCATCAATCATCACTAACATTAGTTTGTGATTTATTTTCATTGATTTATCATCAACTAATAAAACGAAATCCTTGCGATTTTTTATTTCATCCTCTACTCTTTTTTTTCTAGTTTTGAAGTACTTACTGTTTCCTTCGAAAATTAAATTTTTATGGGTCTGTTCGTGAGTAACATAATATTTTATCGCGGAATTCATATATATTAACGTAAGTTCTTGACAAATTTCTGCGTTAGTGTATTTTTGTATATTTTGTTATTATTTAATATATTTTGTATGAACATTAAGTGTTTTGGTGATAATTCCGTGAGCTTTTTCGTAAGTGAGCGTGAGACAAAACTAACTCACGCACCTATCTCTAATAGAAACGAAGCTCATTAACAACAATAACTTTAATACCGAAAATAAACACAAAAGAGAGTAACAAACAAACAAGTTGAATTTTTGTTTGTTTTTTTCAACATATGTTTTTAGGAACTGGAGTTCTTTCACAATAATTTAAATTAGTAAAAAAACACAGTAACTCCGCAACATTTTTTCTTTGGATATATAAGCTGATATCTCATATTATAAGAGCATTTAATAAAATTTGCTTGATCTCGCCCAGAAACTTGTTAAAACTCTATGTATATATCGAAAATACCACATTTATGGAGCATTTTTAAAAAAACAAAAAATATTTGCAAACCATTTATCTAAACAAAATAGATTTAATTATATAGCCAAATACCTGAAGTTGATGGTTCCATTGTAATATATTTACTTTTAGGAAACCTAATAAAAATTTTAAGTAATCGAAGTATCTCAATTTTCTATTTTAGCCACGACACGCAAAATTTGCAAAAATTGTTTAACTTTGAGCGCTAACTGTCAAAAAGTAAGTTATTCAAAGCAGTAATTTTAGCAATTAGTGATGTAGAATTTTATTCACTTTCACTCAATACCAAACATGTCTGTGCAAGATAAACTTCAGCTTTTGAATTAATCCTCACTTTTGGTACAATTCAACCCTCTGTGGATCGGTCTATATTTCTTTAAAAATGCTGCCGGTGCGAACGTAACCGTTAATGACGACCATTATCGTGCCATGATAACCGACTATTTGATGCCGGAAATTGAAGCTCGTGATCTCGGCGACATTTGGTTTCAGCAAGATGGCGCCACTTCCCACACATCGCATCAATCAATGGATTTATTGCGAGAACAATTCGGTGAGCACATAATTTCACGTTTTGGGCTGGTCGATTGGCCACCAAGATCGTGTGATATCACACCGTTAGACTTTTTCCTGTGGGGATATGTAAAGTCTAAAGTTTATGCGGACAAACCCGCTTCGATTCAGGCCTTGGAGGAAAACATCACGCGTGTCATTCGCCAGTTACCAGCCGAAATGCTCGAACGAGTCATCGAAAATTGGACTCTACGGATGGACCATCTGCGATGTAGCAACGCCCAACATTTGATAGACATAATCTTCAAAAAATAAATGCCAAAGAATGTTCTTTCAAATGATAATAAACATTCTCCATTAAATTTAAATTTTCTGTGTTTTTTTTTTGCTTTAAAAAAGTACGGCACCTCGAAATGGATCACACATTATAAGTGTTTCATCGAACGCTTACTACATATTGGCCTATGCATATGTATATACAGGGTATCTGGTGGCAAATTTATATTTTTAAATACGATTATTTCTCGTCGACAATTTTGTTCAAAGTTCGGTATTCGGCGAATAAGTGATGGACCGAGTGTAAATTTAATTCGTTCGTGGGTACAGAGATTCCGCGCAAACTGCTTCGGATATGAATGTGCACCACGGCCAGGGCCCAGTCGATCTTCAAGGACTTCGGAAAACATTGAACTGGATGAAAGCAGTTTACGTGAAAATCCGTGACTTTCAATACGGAAAAGAGCGCCTTACTGGGACTTCTAAGAGCGATTGTTCATGAAATTTTAAAAAAGAATCTAAAGGATCTCGATGACATACTCTTTAAAAAATAAAATTCGCATTTTCATTCTATCATCGTTCAACGCTCTTAATAAAACTTTGTGTCAATTATTACGTTTTTTATTTAAGTTTGAAAATATAAATCTGCTACCAGACACCCTGTATATAGGCAAATTATTTCAGAAATATTATATGGAAATCTTTACATACGAATATTGTCACATGAAACATAAGACCGTATGTGGCAAAAATTTCAAAATTACGGCTTCAATTAATTATTGAATGTTACGAATAAGAAATTTTCTATGGCAACTAAATGTTTCTTTCTTTTATTCTTCCGACGGATTTCCTTTATTTAGAAAAAATAAACTATTTGCGGAATCTTCTACTTCCATAAAATCTAAGTAATATTTGAGTTTTTCATTAAAACGTATGAAATTCTTACAGCAAAATATGGTATAAGCCTTTCACACAAGAATAACGTAAGCCACAAATGCATCAAAATATTTGCTTTTGGTAGCTTTACAGCAAGGAAGACACTATTATTGATCAAAAAACGTACGGTGTAAGTGACTTTTTTTCGGCGTACAAAATTTGAATAAAAATGCAAAAATGTATTTTCGATTTCTTGAGGTTATCTTCTTTAATGTAATAAATTCTTACTGCCGAATTCGTCAAAAATTTATTTATATTTTTATTCATTTGATTTATTAAAAGATTAATAAATAAATTTCCAGGAAATATCAGTTATTCTACATTTTATACATCGAAAAATAAAATTTATGAATACGGCAGTTAACTTATGAATTGAATAATAAATCATAAAGCAACAGAAAATTCTGCAATTTTAAAGTTTAGCACATTTTATCTTTTAATAGTTACCATCTCTAGCAGCACGTATTTATTTGAGCATATTTTTTAAACAAAAACTCACATTCATGGCCATTGACGCGCATACATAACCCGTCATTGTAGCCATTTCAGCATTTTCACTGTTAAGGCTCATTTAGCCAAGCGTAACGTTGATGTAGTTGCATCAAACCATTATGTTTGATGTGCGAAACTTCGAAAATAATATATGTAAGTCTAATGCAGGACTATACATCTTGAATTCAGCTCATTCTGTTTCAACGAAAATTATTCGATAATTTAAAAATTTTTTTTAAGTGTCCACAGTGAGATAGGAAGTTATAAGCGATTTATGTTTATAGAAAAATTTCATGCAATTTAAACCTTATTAAAATTAACACTAATTGCTGATATTAAATGTTGTTCAAATATCCATCTTCAATTAAAATTACTTCGGACTATGAACAATAAATCAAGTTCACTGCACTTTCGACATTGACAACTCAATCATGCAAAGAAATATAAAAAGATATGTACATTATTTTCAGATTTCATGCTTAAATTTTCAAGCTTGTTAAGTAAATAATACGTTGATGGGGTAGGCGAAAATATAATTAAATATTATGAAACATGAAACATGAAGCATGTTATAATTGACAGTTGTAAGACAACATTAAACAAAAGACAAACATTTTTGAATTAATGCATCCATTCACGTACACTTTGGGAGGCATTCCTTAACAGTCGACAATCAGCAAACGAAAAGAAAAACAGAGTTATAAATAAATTTCATACATAAACTATTCCTTGGCCGTTAGCCGCTAACATGCAACAACTACCTGCATTAAAGGAATTTTTAACTGGTTCAACTTTAAATTGCTTTGAGTAGCAGGCCAGTAATTTATTTATTTATTTATTTTTTATTTTTTTTTTTTGTAATATAAGACCAGAAATCAAGTTGTTTAACGGGGTTTACAAAATATGTATGCATTTCTGCACTGGCATGGGCACATGCACATGTGCATATGTATATGCATACATATGCACATGTGCATATGTATATGCATACATACATATACATATGTATGCGTTTCTCACAGCCATGAACATTTCTGTTAAAATTACACATACAAGTAAACGTTAACTGTCAGCAGTTATGAAAACTTTTTCAATGACAAGTACATACGTTGAGCTCTTGTGTCGTGCTTTTCGTTTTCCTAGTGTTGCGTGCGACATTGACCAGTTTTTCATTAACCAGTCTGCATAATGGGTGCATTAAGGAAAGAAAAACAAATTCAAGCAGTACGAACTATTAACCGGTTAGCGGCATTTGAAATTTACTGTTAAAGTGCTACAAGCAGATCACTAAAGAAACACACGACATTGTTTTCCAATTGGTTAATTTGTGCAATTTTTGAAAAAATTTTAATCTTGGTTTTCATTGTCAAGGTGATTAGTTATGGCAACATTTTATGCAGCAATTGTTGCCAGAGTCAACTTTATTTTTCTTTACTTGATACTTTTGTCGTTTTTTTTCTTATATTCTTTACTGACTTTATAAAGAATTCTTGAAAGTTATAAAGTGGTGGTTTGATTAAAGGTATTTAAACACGATTGTCATATATATTGCCAGAAAAATTGTAATAAAATGTTCAACAACAACAATGTACTCTCATCTTTTGTGTGGTACCATTGTCACAAAATGTATTGTCCGTGCATTGTATGACAATAATATTGTCACTATTCTGACAATCGTGAGAACACCTTTCACGTAATTACCACACATTTTACAGTCATTTGTTATTGTCGCATGTGCTTCATTTAGTGCAGCGTACAATAACACCATTGGCAGATAAATATTTCTGTTGGCAACGCTGCCCATAAATATTTGCATACCAATGTTAAACATCGGATCTGTCAACTTTTCCGATTCAATAATCAGATAACCGTGTGAACAGACAATTGTTATTGACATATAAATTAATTGTGTGGCAGTGAAATTGTAAAGTTGTCTTACAATAGTCTGAACAGACAATTTACACTTCGGTGACAATTTTTCATTCTGAGTGCATTGCCACCATATTGCCATTTCCTATATTATTTTCAAATCTGACAATCGTGTGGGCATAGCTTAATAACAAAAGTCGCTGTCTTCTTTTATTCATTATATATATAGTATATTATGGGTGGTATGTTCAGTACTAGACTGATAGCGTGGGAGTTGTCGGTCCAATTCTTACCAGAGGTTAGGAAAAATTGCTTGGTTTTTCGTGATTATTTCTGAATAACTCAATAAGCTAATTGCCTTTTGCTGCCCCTTTGAACCTAATGGGTGGCAAATATTGTATGTAACATTTTTAAATGATTTTGGTACAAAAATGTTCCGCACCAAACGCGATTTGTAAAAGAATGCGGATGTTTTTTAAATATTTGTATTTTAAAATACAAATGTTTTCAATTGTTATATGAAAAAAATCTTAAATTTAAAAATACACAATGGCAAAATGTCTGGCACAATTTTACTTAAACGGTGTGCTCAGATATTGCTCCGTTGAACTTCCTGAATAGCTGATGGTTTTTTGACCCAATGTCTAAGCAAACCTTCATTTGATTCAGTTGACTTAACTGAGTTAATTTGCAATTAAATTTTAAATAATAACAATTAAAAATTTAATTAATTATTTTGAAAATTATTTTTATAATTTATTTTATTATTTAATTATTAAGCTTGAGGTCGTTATTCTCTTATAATTACATTGTTTGTATTTATTTTCGATATTTCGTTAACAGTTTGTTAACATCATCAGCAAATAAAATTTTAAATTAAATAATAAAATAAAATATTACGAAAATTTCAAACAAACTTTTTAATAGAAATAAAAATATTTGAACTCTATTCGCACGCTTATTGGGCATTAATTTCTATTTGCATGTTGTATGAAATAAAACAAACAGATAAGCATTTAAATGAAAATAAGCCGTCATGTTGTGTATTTCATAGGCAAAAAATTAATTAAAAATTTAATAGAATTAATTAAAATTTTAAATGATTTTAAATCTTTTTGATGTACTGGAATGCGACAAAGTCTTCTCTAGCAAAATGGTTCAAACGGACAATTTTTATTTTAATGCTTCATCACAAGTACATATTTATGAAATATGTACATATAATTTAAATTTTTTCTTTAATTGACAATATATTTTTGTGTAGCATTTTGTGGCTCTAAAACTGACAACACAAAATTTATTGTCCGCGTCCGGTTATTAGAGTGTCCGGCTAGGGGAATACATTTAGTATGAAAAAATCATGAAAATCTCGCTACCAACAAAGTTTCTCCGGTTATGGGGCTGTCCGTTAGGAGAGCTTTCACTGTACATACATACATATGTACATACATGCATTAGCCAGTGTACGAGTATTTATAATCTTTGTTAATCTGTTGCAACTGGTTTTGTTTGTGAATTTTTTGTGTCTTTTGCAGAGTTTACAATCCCTCCGTATTCAAAATAATATTGTTTCACTCGGTTGCAGGATTTTGATAACAACCTACATACATACACACTCTTCTGCTTGGGTGTAATTCACAGGTTTACACCCCAAATCAACAATTGTTTGCATTTATTTAACCTTTCCGGTTCTATCCTTCGATAATTTTACATTTCTCACACATATGCATATACAAAAAATGCATACATGCACAAACTCCACTTTACATTCATTCATTATTTATCTGGAATATTGGTTAAAAGCGGATTACAGGCCAAAAATGAGAAAAGAAATTAAGTCAAACATTGAAACATTGAAAAGAGCTGTTAAATCGATTGACCACATGTTAAATGCAAAATGGATTTAAATCTCTGACTTTTTCTTTTTTTTTTGTGATTCTTTTTCTTCGCTTATAAAGCGATTTGGCCAGTTTTATGCTTTTATAATCAGATAACTTTTTTTTTGTACGGTGTTTTTTTTAGCCTTTTTAGGTGAAATTTAAAGAAAAATATTCGCGATTCTGTATTTGAACAATTCCAACAGTAACACAAGGAAACGCCGTTTCTGTTGGATGAAATATTATGACTCATATACAGATTTGTAGGACCTGACTTTAGATCATCTTGGTCGACTGCCTTTTAACCTGACCTAGCCTAACCCTAACTACTACTTAAGGTAAAATGTTAGGAAGAAAGGAAAGTTACAAAAATATGTCGCTAATCTTCTTGTATATTCATCTATATATTTAGGTGATTCACAATTCCTGTTATTACGTCATATTATCTTATTGTCTTAATATTTTAAAATAGTTTCAACAAATCTTTTCGAGATACAGTTTGTAAAAAATATGTTTACAAAACAAAAATTTTTTAAGAATTTAAGTTTAAATAAATATTTACAACAACAATATCATTATATTTGTAAATTTTTTTTTTTATAACTGTTGTTTTGTATGTTGACGACAAGCAGGCGTCGAAACTTTGGCAAATTTATGAATATATTACAACAACAACGCTACAAAATAATTTTGTATACTTTCAACAGTGTAAAAAAAATGTTTACAAAAATGCAAAGTCAAGAAAGAACCGTTGGTTTTTTGCACATGTATTGCGTGTAAGAGTTTTATACGGACGCTAAGAGTAGCTGTTGTCTTTTATTCTTAAATTGAGCTCATAGAACAAACAAGCGATTATCCAATTATATATAAACTATGCCAGGAAAGCGACTGAACAAAGACATTACCCAACTGGTGTATTTTAATTACTATAAAGGAAAATCTCACAGAGAAATTGCTGAAATGTTGTCTCTTAACCTAAAGACGGTATATAATGTTATTAACCGTGCTGAAAAAGAAGGAAGACTGGAACCAAATGTATCACCAGGCAGACGAAAAAAAGTAACTCGGCGAATTGAAAAGAAAATTTTGAAAATGATTGATGAGAATCCACTAGAGGAATTGCACTTAACATCAGTAATGAATGTGGAGTAAGTATCTCTCTCAGACTGTTAGAAATGTGCTACAAAACCATAAATACTCTTCAAGAGTTGCGAGGAAAAAACCTTTGCTATCTGCGGTAAACATTGAAAAAAGGTATAAGTTTGCCATTGAACACATTTCTTTTCCTCCGGAGCACTGGGATGATGTTATTTCTTGTGACGAAACGAAAGTGATGCTTTACTACCATGATGGACTTCAAAAAGTTTCGCGAAAACCCCTGACGGCTTTAGAAAATAAAAATATAATACCCACTGTAAAGTTCGGTAAACTATCCGTTATGGTGTGGGGTTGTATTTCGAGCAAGGGTGTTGGCGAAATAAGAATATTAGTGGATATAATGACCAAGAAAGTCTATCTAAACATTTTAAAAAAGGAATTGAGTGCAACTGCTCGGAAATTCCGTTTTGTTGACCCAGAAAAGCTCAAGTATAAATTTTACCAGGATAATGACCCGAAGCATAAGGCATATATTTGTAGATCCTGGTTGTTATATAATTGTACAAAAGTGATAGATACCCCAGCACAAAGCCCAGACTTAAACCCTATAGAAAATTTGTGGGTCCACCTAAAGAAAAAAGTTGGAAAAAGGTCACCAAAAAACAAACAACAGTTAATAACATTTATTAAAGAAGAGTGGGGAAAAATACCTGAAAATTACGATATACCAAAGCTTATCCATTCAATGTCTAGACGCTTAGAAGCTGTAATTAAAGCTAAAGGAGGGCACACCAAGTATTAGCACCCTCAAATCTTTTTTTTTACCATTTAGAATATATTTAATTCAATTTAACACAATTTTGTAAACATTTATTTTACAGCGTAGAAACTGGAAGTATTTTTTAAGTTACGATTATTATTTTGTTATTTAAATTAATTTTGTTTTTTTTTGCAAAGTGTTTATAAACATCTTCAATTGAATACATGAAGAAAAAAATTTAATAAAAGTTATATAATTTACTTGCAAATAAGAGTTTCTCTTAAACTTTTTTATTTTTCTAAGTTTTGAAAAGATTTTTTTTACAAACTGTATGTTAATTATTTTTTCATAAAATAACAGTTGAAATCTGAGTCGCACACTGTAACTATTCAGTCGAGCCGGCGATAATATTTACAAGCCGCCTTATAAATAATATAAAAATAAAACATTGTTTAAAAATTATTCAGAATTTTATAAATTTACATTAAATTTTTTCTACAAGATGAAAGAAAAAAAACTGACAATATGTCATGATATACAAGTGAGCAAATTTTATTTGTGTAACTTATCTGGCTGGCAGCCACTTAAAGTTTATCCACTAGCCGCCGTCTAAAAAACTATTCAGCTCATATCATTGACAGCAGCTGTTTTCCATTATTTTTGTTTCAACTATTTTGTATGGCTAAAGAACAATTTAATTCTGTTTTTTTAATCTAAATTGGGCACCAGCGGGATTCCAATCTTATCAGAAAGCGTTTTCTTACACAAAAAAATTAACAAATTAGAGAGTGACGTTCTTGTTCTTCTTGCACGTAACAGTCCGTATTTTTCTGCGGACTAGTTTGGGCAGGAAGAACAATCAATCAGCTGTTTCATAAATAAACAATAATGAGGTAAAAATAAACGTTACCCAGCATGTGTAGGGGTCATCTCCTGAGTGCTGGTCCCTGATAAAAAAAACAGTGCAGATTGTCGGACATTTATACAAGATATAAAAACTTGCAATGAACAAATAATAGTTTATTTTATTCATGATTTAGTTAAAAATTATTTGTGTTTTCTTTAATTATAGCCTTTGTGTGTATGTATATATGAGTGTGGATTTATATTTTTATATGCATGCATATAGAATTGCATTACACGTACCTACCTGGTCCTATACATTGGCGTTTCCATTTTGTGGTAAATTTTGTGCTTTTTTGCGTTTTCGTACTTTTGTACATTTTTGTCTCTTGTTGAGATAAATTATAGTTTACTCTCATTTTACCGAACTTTACCAGAGAAATAAAAAAATACACCTTTTATCATTTCAATTAAAAATGAAATTATTACAAGGCTTATATGTAAGCTCTTATTTACTATATTAAAAAGTCGAATTATTTTAAATTTTTCACTTGTTTTTAGCATTTTGATATCAATCATTAAGCACTGTTTTTTTTTCTTAACAGCTAAATGAATTTTTTAAAAGGGCACACTAAATTATGACGGTTTCACGGTTTCAGTCATATTTTTTCGTGTTATTATTTTAAAACATATGACTTTATGACCACCTTGTGAATACCGAAATTGTTAACTTAAATAAAAAAATTCATAACGAATAATTTACTTTACAGGAATACGATGCATTTTCATAAAAATTAAAATATTGTCGTTGCGATTATTTTTTCAAGTCAGTTTCTTATTAAATTCTCCAAGTAATTCTCTGTTGGAATCTACAAACTTTTTTTTTTACCGATTTTGTTTTTAAAACCCTGATTTAAACAGAAAAATTAGTTAGGACCTTTCTATATTAAGGTAACAATATATGAATGAAAGTTGTCCTATGTTCGTCGTTTTATAACTCGAGAACAACTAAATAGTTTTATAAACCAACACATGCAATGGAATGTTCATAAAAAAGGCACATTAAAATGACAACCAGAAGGTAGCGTAGGGAGAAATATGTATATGAGTCACCGACATTATTAAATAGTAGGACATATAGACTATACAAGGTGGGGTAAAAGTAATCACCCGATGTTCTTTTGCTGTAATTCCTTTCTGGACTTTGTAAGGAAACATCTTCAAATCTTTCACCAAAAATTATGCGAAGGGATCGCCGGCTTATGTCCAATTGCGTGGCACGTTGTCTGATCGATGTTCCGGGCTTCTCTTCGACATCTTGGGCAACATTAGCGATATTCGCAACAGAGCGGCTGCTCCGGGGACGGCCACCCATGGGAAAGTCTCATGTTGTCCCAGTCTCACTACGGCGTTTATCCAGTTGGTGTCGGACGGACAGGAAGTGTGCGACGAAGTTCTTTAAAAATAGGATACGGAGGGGGCGGGGCGTTGGGTCTCATATAAGCCTCTTCAAAACAATCCAACCGATTTCAATGAAATTTCAAAAATGAATATATCTGAGTCTAAAAAGACATATAGGCTACGACCAGATATCCAGCGTGTGTTACTACGCTTAAAAGATCTAGTTTATACATATTAGAAAAATTAATTTCTTAAATTTCGACTTGAACATTTACAAAAGTGCCCAACACTGTAATGTTTTAGCAAGTATGAAGCCGTGGTATGCGGTTACAAACACAATGTGATAAAACAGGAATTGGAAAAAAATAATACTGTCACAAACACTTTAGCAAGAAGAGTGGATGAATGGTGGCATACGGCAGGCAGTAAAAAAATTTGCATCGGCTTATTGCCATTAGGGAGTGCAACATTTTTAAGAAAATTCTCAAGTTTTTCAGCCGTATACATGAAAATTTAAAGCAATATGTCTTAAAGTTGTATACTGAAACGATTGTTAGTTTAACATGCCTTTAGTAAAGCTTTATTAACTGTACGAAGTTTAACATTACTAAAAGGACTGCTTTTCAGAAAATTGTTGCTTTTTTTTACAAAACGAATTCGGTTACCCTGCTAATGAATGTTGTTTTGCTAAAGTATTGTAACAGTTTTTATCTCTACTTGTCAATTAGTTTTATTTGCAACATTTAGAGTTTTTTTCCTCAAGTATTTTTTTTTTCATATGCATCCATTTCGTGGTGATTTTTATTCTGGTGAACGAGATTTGATATTTCTTTTTCGTGTTTACTACTTCGCAAAACCCATTTAAAATTTAAGCCGACAAAAAAATTTTATTAAAAAAAAAGGCAAAAAATAACGAAATCCTGCTGGTAACATGCTACGAAGTGATTATTTTTTGTGGATAATTTGCGTATGGTAATAAATACGCTCAGAGAAAAAAATCAAATGATATTGATAAACACGTATTTATAAGGATATATCGGCGGTCGAAATAATACCCCAGGAAAGAAGGCCCCAAAGTGTGAAATGAAATAAAGCCCCAAAGTCAACACAGAAAACAAAAACACGAAATTTTTGGGGCGTTTTTTGTAAAATTTTGGGGCTTATTTTCATTTTTTGGTTGGGGTCATATTGCTAATTTCCCTAAATCAAAAACAGCCCCAAAATAAAGAAATGCAATAAGACCAGACAACATATTGCGATTCTTTTTTTTTTTGCGGCTTTTTTTCATTCCCCAACTACTAAAGTATTACTAAAATTCAAATAAATATATAATAAATTTAATATAATATTTTTTGAAATATATTTATTAAGCTTGAGGACTTTTTATGTTTTATTTTGTTTTATTATTCGATATTTCGTTAACAGCTTGTTAACCTCAAGCTTAATAAATATATTTCAAAAAGTATAATAAAAAAGGTCAATTAATATTATAATTAAAATTTAATATAATATAATATAATATATATATATAAGTTTTTGGGGTGATATTTCTTTTGCGCTAAATAAAGATATTTATTAAAATATAGAAATATAATATTTAAATCCTACTGTTGTTTTAACAGACTTCGAACAAAGTCTACTCAGTTCATTGCAAACAGTTTATCTTCAAGCACAATACGATATATTGGTTGTTGGTCAGTTTTATTTTCCTTTCCGTGATATTAGAGAAAATATTTTTATAAAAAGAAACACTTTAACGGTGTATGAGCGATTGAAGAACCTCATAACTTGCAAAAAAAAAAATGGCAATGAGAATTGCTTAGAGTTTGTAATTCTTATTCTTTGTTATTTTTATTTTATTTGTTAATAAAAAGTTTGATGGAATTGACGAAAATGCACATTCTTTAAAAATCGCGCGATTTTCAATTCCTCTAAGTTAGCATCAGACTTTTTATTAACAATTCACAAAGCAATTACAATTATGTATATCCAGTAAGAGTTTAAAACTCTAGGCAATTCTCAGTGCCATTTTTTTGGCAAGTTATGAGCTTCTTCATATAAATTAATCATCACTAACATCATATATAGGAAATAATAAATTTAAAAATCGTTGTAAACTACGTTTTTTTTTCTTGGGCCGGCACTCAGGGGTTGACCCCTACGTATGCGATGCATTGTGCTGGAACTAGGAAATTAGGTTATGGGAAGGACGATAGAGGGAGTAGTGCTTATTGACATTTGATTTAAACTTACCCACGTCAAAAGTGGCTATGGATACGTGACCCTTACAGACCACAAAAACATAATACATACATACATTAACATTTAATTATTTAAATAACAAATAATATTACGTTTTATAATATTAAAATTTAACGCAAAATCAATGTGTTGGTAAAGTTTATTATAATAAGCACAAATTCTTGATACCGGATCAAAGTTGGCATAATTAGTTCTAAATAATCTAATGTACAAGGGATAAAAATTACGTGTGGGGCGTGATGGAACATTAAAAGATATGTTACTTATCAAAAATTTAGAACATACATTTCTTATAATTAAATTAAACACAAACGTAACATTCAACATTGTTCTACGACTCTTAAGTGTTGATAACGTAGCAAAATTCATCAGCCACCCCGTACGTGTATTTGTGTTAGAAAATTCAACAATGAATCGCATCACATTTTTATTTGTTGTTAATATATTTGTGGTGTTAAGAAATTTAAATACGTTTTTGCATGTGATGAACGATTTTCTATTTTCAAATTGTTTGCATTAATTTTCACAGGAATTTGTTTTAAACAGTATAAATTGAAGGTCGAAATTATGTTCAATATCTGGATAAAATCCATAAATTGAAAATTATATGTATGTATATCGGTACGCACGAGCGTATACATTATTTGGAATTATACAGAATTCTATATAATGCATACGCCATGATGTGCAGACGAGAATATGTACAGGGTGTCTGGTGGCAAAATTATATTTTTAAATACGATTATTTCAAAAAGTAATAAACGGTGCGGAGGGAGGTTGGCGCCGTTGGAATTATCGATTGTGGGATTCGTCAGTCACGATGTCGCAGTGGTCGAGTGAGCATCGCTTGTTTGCTGTGGAGAAATTTTTTAAGAGTAACGATTCTTACATTCGGTGAGCAATGCCCATTGGTACAAAACATTGGTCTTTTCGAGACAAAAACATTGATTTATAATTTTTTAAGATCCAACTGCAAATGCCAAAGATAGAGAGAATAGTTTAAAAAGGGGACTCCTACCTTCGGTTAAAAATTTTTTTTTTTTTCGAACTTGCTGTCCAAAAATACTTTATATTAGAGGATATACGGCGTCCCTTTTCTTGCCTCTAAGGTTGTCAGCTATAGCGTACATTGTACGTTAAAGCCCAGACAAATTCTCATAGCGCTTGCTGTAAAACTCAAATGCTAAAAATTTCATCATCATCGGACTACTCTAACCCGTGCCCTATTGGGTGAAATTACATACCTGCAACTGATCAGAGAATTTATGCTGATTCTGATGAAAACCAGCCAAATTTTATTTTAAAATAATATAAACTATGTCTCAAGAGTTGTTTTTCAACTTAACACTTTTGTGGGGTAGAGGGTCAAAATTTCCCATATATTTTTATTACAAATACCAGAATTTATTTCTCCAATAACTGACAAACTTACAACTTACTTACCGGGTGTGCCGGTAGTTTAGTGAGTAGCGCTCTAGTTTTTCAATGGCCGGTTGTAGGTTCAATTCCTAGCAGAGACTCTGGTCTGTATCACTATAACACGTGAAAGTTTTTTTCACAACAGGCATCACAAAGAGACTATAATAATTTAAACTTACATAAGTGTGCTGGGACCTTAATTTACCTTTGCATCCAGCCAACTTAACATACTTTAAAGAAAATTCTTTAAAAATGTTTATTAAAGAGAACATTAACCCGTGCACTTTTTAAGTTTTGCCGCATGGGCTTTTATGAAATTCCAAAATTTAACATTTTTCATACATCTTAATGCCTCCCTAATGTGCTTATATAGTAAAATATTAATAATAATAAAAACAACATTAGTCCCAGATGTGGTTGAGTAGAGGGCGATCCTGATTGAGACTTCGATTTGTGCCTTCCCGAAGTAATGCGCAAAGTAGTCCCCGGAAGGAGTCTAACCAGCGAGGTAGTAAGGATTTTTTTTGAAACAACACACATTCTGCGAAGACCTTAGCTTGTCTGCCTCCAGCTTGATAGAATTATGCTCATCCACTCGGCTATGGAGACACCCCATTCTTTTAGTGGTAACACCACTCAACGCAACTGATGATACTTCCCTACAAACCAGTGACGGTCATTTGACCGGTTATATGACCGCCATTCGTAACCGAATTATCGGTAATTGCGTAGAACAAAGTTTCTATCATTTTCTTAAGGGCAATATGAGCAAAATGACCGAATCTTTTGTGTGCATGTGATAGTCAGCGTTGATGGATATATCGGTCACTGCTGACCGGTTAGCATTGATGGATATATCGATCACTGTTGACCAATCAGAATTGATGGATATATCGGTCACCGTTGACCGGTTACTGTTGACGGTTATCCCAATTGAAATGAAACACTATTTATTTAAATTTTTATATTGATTTTATTTCAATATTCTAATATATACGTATGTACATATGTATATAAAAAAGAAATGTAATATAATATAAAATAAAAATATCCATCAGAACCTTGCCCAATCCATCATCTGTGAACTAAAGCAAACAGCTACTTAAAGTAGCCTCGATAGTTTCCATGTTGTAAAGTTGCGCCTGGCCTTGGCTCAGGTTGCACCTGTTATAATTCAATGGTAGCTTGCCCTTGGCTCAACGTCGGTTAGTATAGCTAGATTATTTCGACGCGGATGGTTCCTTCCTCCTGGTCGAGAACCTGCTGCAGAAGTACCAGAATACATAAAACGAAAAAAGGTGTCAATGCAATATGATTAAAAAAAATTTATATAAATAATTAGCGCAATATAATTATCTTTAAATTTCACTTAAATATCCAATGTTTTCTAAATATAATTGGACAGATTGATTAATAATGCACGACACACAATTATTTAAAATATACAAATATTAAAATAAACTATTTAGGGATTCACATAAAAATTAATTTCATTCGTCAACAATGACAATCATATGTTCGGGCAAATATGAAATTTCGTTCAAATGTGTGTAGGATTACTGTAGGCATTTTTATTTCTATATAAATAATAGAATAATTTCTTTGAGTGTTTCCTCATGCAAAATTACATATCCAACTGGTAATCTTTTTGGTACTTTGATAAATGAATGTGTTTTGTGTGTTTGTGCTCATTTACATCAAAACTACGTACGTGGACAAACATTTACATGTGTAGATATTAAGTTTACTAGGTCACGGTATCGAGACAAGTTTTAAAAATTTAATAACAGTTTTTTACCAGTTTTGTTTTTCATTATTTTTGTGTGACTTAAATCTTTGTTATGCACAATTTTACATTTATTATTTATTCTGCTACGGACCTATAAATTGATGTGCAAAAATATCATAAATAATAAAAATTCTTATTTTCTTCTCTGACGATAAAATTTTATAACGATTAAAAATCTTTTTTTTTTGTTAAATATTTTTGAACGTAAAAAAATTTTAATTGAATTCTCTAAGGATGGGCTTAAAAGAAAAGTTAGTGAAAAATAAATTTATGTATAGCAGATTTTATCATCAATAAAAAAAATATGACAGTATTACATACATATGTATTAGGGCGGGTCGATTTGTATGGAGGCAAAAAAATCGCTCAAATTACAAGGAAAATCGTATTCTAGGCATCAAAATAAGAAACTTTGCCGAAGGAACCATACCTCTACAATATATTTTGATGTTCCGACTTTTGACGACGAAGGGTCAAATTTTGAAAAATCTCACTTTAACCCATTTAGAGTGCCTCAATCGAGTCAAAATGTATGACCGACTCCCACTAACTTTGGAGGGCCGACCCAACTATGCCAGTGGCACACCCCCTGGAACTACCCCTGGGGGTTTCCCCATACAAACATTTCAAAAAATCACCATTTTTGGCACTTTACAAAAAAAAAATTAGCGAAATGCCTATGTTTTTTTATTTTTGGAGTTTATTTTTCTCTTTAGAAATTTATTTAGTCAGAATGAAATGAAAAAATTAATTTTACTTAGTATTGGAAAAAAAAAAAATTATTATTATTATTATGAATAATACGCATAATATGAATTATCTTTAATTACTTTATTGACAATACTGCGTAAATGAGGTTGTAGAAACCGTGACCAACTAATGAACTTGAAAAATAATGCACTACCATATACGAAAGAGCTGTAATACTTGATATTAAAGTATATTGGCACATAACATTTAATTATAAATTCAACCAGAATCCGTATTCGCATTTCCTCTGATGTGCATTTGTGTGTGACTTTGCGTCAGTTGTTGCCGCAAGGTTTCAGTGGCGAAGGCATAGTCACTGGTCATTAAACAATTCACAATCACATGAGAACGCCCTCCTTCGTCGGTATTGTGTAGCACATCAGAAAAATGCGAGATGTTCTTTTTTTTATAATTTTAGTCTGAAACTGGGGTTGAACCCAAGACTGTTTTGGTTTTGCAGTCAACGTGCCGACTACTTCAGCCATCGCCACACTCATAACTTCAAAGTCGTTTTTCTCCAAAACTTATTTTCTGGTCCCTTTTAAGTTTCCATGTCACCCATGAATTTTTATTAAAACAGATATTTTTAAACGACAGTAAAAAGCAACCAATTAATCTATTATTAATTAATCTACTGCTGCCATTAGAATCTGCACGTAAAATATAATTTGGTAATGAGATTATATCGTGTATACAAATACTTTTTTTTTTCAAAATTATATTAAGTTTGTTTAAAACTAAGAAACTAAACAAATTACCTACAATTGATCTTGCCATTTTTAAGTATTTGTTTTAACTGTTACTGACCGCAAAGAAATAAAACAATATCTACGTATTTTCATAGAAATAATAACTTTGCTAACATAAATCAATATTTAGTATGTACAATATACATATATGTATGTATGTGTATATCCATTATATGTACATATCGCTCATTTACTTCAATAACGTCACAATGCAAAAAAATAAATTTTTTTAGTTAATAATGCAGGATAATTCTTCATATTGGCCTTAATCTTGTGTAAACAATTCCTGCAAATATATTCAGAACTGACCTCGTGACAGAAGAATATTTTCTCATTTCCCCATTAAGAGGCATGTAAATTGAAAACTTTTCAAAACTAGTTGTTTTGAATTATGACGTTGTTGAAGTAAATGGGCGATATGTATACATCTGGTAAGCATATACATATATATATTCTCGTATGTGCATGCCAGACCTCGGAATCAAGTTGCATTAAATTCATGCAGAAGTGTGAATATCGTTTTCCTACATGTCTTGCATAACAATGTGAAGATTTAAATCACCATTTTTTTTAATTTTGTTTTTTTTTTTGGTGGTTTCATGATTCAGTAACACTTCTTTTGATTTTTATGGTATTGTGCTTTTTATTTTATCTTTATAGTTGCTTCTAACTGCATAAATTATTTTTTATTGTTGTAGTTTAATGTGATTGTTGTTGATTTATGCGCTCATTCATTCTTTCATAATTTTTTTTTTTTTTAATTTTGTAACTTCATTCACAATTCTAATACAAAGTCATTTGAAATATTTGAGATTTTATGCCATCGAACAGTGGGTGTCATTGAGGCAGAAGCGATACTGACATTGACAAATATGTTTAAATCAAGTTAATACAATTCTAACGTCGCATCCGTTGCAAAAATTCGAGATCATAAAGAAACAAGAAAACTTGTGA
This sequence comes from Dexiosoma caninum, assembly GCA_963924685.1. Lineage (NCBI taxonomy): Eukaryota > Metazoa > Arthropoda > Insecta > Diptera > Tachinidae > Dexiosoma > Dexiosoma caninum. The sequence goes on from OZ004725.1 coordinate 94,863,269, forward strand.
AAAAAATAGTATTAGTATGTTTCTTTTATCTTGGACCAGCGCTCAGGAGATGACCCCTACACATGCGGTGCATTGTGCTGGCCCCTAGAGGAAAGCGATAGTAGGAGAAATGACAGAATGTGAAGCTTCACAATACAACTCTGCTTTTTGCACGTCCTTTATTTTATAGCAGTGTTGTATCATATCTGATGTGAAGGAGACGTATTAAATTATCAAGCTTTGTTTTAGATGCCATTTTTAGTAATTATTTTACTTCGCCGATGCTACACAATACCGACGAGGGAGGGCGTTCTGATGTGTTTGTGTATTGAATGCCACTGAAGCGGTTACTGTTCAATGTTCAGTGAATATGCCTTCGGCACTGAAACCTTGCGACCACAAATGCGCATTAAAAAAATGCGAGATGTTTTTATGTCTGAAACTGGGGTGGAACCCAGGAACCCATCGCCACCCTCAATTTCTATTTTTAACAAATTAAAGTTTGAAGACACATTTGCAATTCATCAGCACGGGCCCAGCTGATAGAATAGCTGCCTCTAAAATTATTTCATTTAGTTTGTTTAAGACTTTAACGTACGTATTTCGTAGTCTACAAATTTTAACATAAAATATTTGCATGTACCTTATTACTAAATATGCATATATATACTGTAGGGTATGAAAAGTTCGTCCATACCTTTGCTGTTTTTGTGTTTTTCGCCTTGTGCTATAATTTTTGTCTTTACACACTTTCATGGTTATAGTCTGTTATCTTGCGGAACAGTAAAACAACTTTATATTTAAACTCCATGCTGAGCTGCTGGTAAACACAGAGACGCATCCCAATATACATACATACATATATGTACGTACAAGTACTGTGGAAAATTAAGTACTTCCGTTGAAATGTCAGTTTATACGTGCAAGTGTTTGTGTGTCAAGAAATTATGCACTGTCGGCTAATCGGACGAATATATTTATATGCGAGGGCACATTACACATGCCCTTAAAGAAGTATGTACGAGGCAAAGTTCTTCATAAATTTTCAAATATGTTTTATTTTTAATTAACATCTTTAATTAGATGAATACAATTTTTTTTAAATAAAAGTTTAATAAATTCAATTTAACTTTTAAGGATATTTATTTAATATTTAAATAAATAATAAAAAAATTGTTTAAAATTGTCTAAATATTTAATTAAATTTTTAATTATTATGATATATTTATTATAAACTAGATTTAATTTAATAAGCGCTTCACTGCCCTAGAAGATTTCTTAAGAAAAATTTTTTTAATTTTACTATAAATTTTTTAACACTTTTATGATGTTTTTCCGCGTAAAAATGAATATAATGCGTACATACATATTCAAGTATCTATGTCTGGCTTTAGATTAATTCGGGTTTTTTGTGATTTTAGACGCTTAAAATGCATAATATTTGAAAAGCAAAACATTTGCATCACTGGCAACAGCAGTAAAAAGTGAATGAAAATAAACCGAAAAAAGTATAAGCCATTTTTTATTTCAAGTTTATTTGAAAAATCTTCCATTTTGCTTTTTAATCAACTTTTAACTAAAAACGTTTTTCGTTTCATTGCAAATTTTCCGATTAATTTCTTCGTTTCATATGTAAATAAAAACCAGCTGATAATTTAATACCTGCACAAACTTGTCCAAAAGAAAAGTTCGTTTAAATTTTTACTCCCACATTTTCTCACAAAATTGCATAAAAATTGTTATCTGGAATCTTTTTTGGGCTAATTTGTGCGAGTTCGGGCTGTTTTGTTATGCACTTGGCACAGACCTAATAAGAAGAGAACTGTTTTATTTAGTGGTGTGAGTTATTACTCACACTTACACACTTACTCATACACATTACTTAAAGCTATTGCTTTAAAAAAGTAACATTGTGACATCTGTGACGAAAAATCTGTAAAACCATATATAGATAAACTAGCTTTTACCCGCCGATTCGCTCCCGTTATTATCTCCAACTGTTATACAGTTGCAGAGAGGCATATGTTAACCCTACGTCGCCTCCTGGTAATATTTAAGAAATACATATATGTAACATATGTGCTCTTATAGACGCAGAAACATAAGTAGTTTTAAATTCCATTAAAATCGGTAAGATAGTGTCGGAGACGTGTAAATTCCCTCGTGTTCCTAGTTTTGAAAAAAGTAATACCTTATAACCTTCCCGGAGTTGCACAATTGCCAATGTGTCTTTCAAACTCAAATATATCCAAGAGGCCGAAATTTTCCCCGTATCGCCATCCTGGTCCTATTTTTGAAAATGTGTATAACCTAGATGCAGATCTATCTTTGTTCTAAATTTCATTAAATTTGGTTTGAACGTTTCGGAGGGGCAGAAAATTCCCCGCTATCGCCCTCCTGGTCCTAATTTTAAAAAAAGTTGCACAGACTAAGTGCACCAAATTTCATCGCGATTGGTACACAAATGGCGAAGTTAACCTCGTTTATATTATAAAATCTGTTAAAAACCATGTGGAAAGAGTAGCATATTTAAAAAAGTAGGCGTAAAAGTGGGCGTGATTAAAAAAGTAGCTTATAATTCATTCAAGAGTTCCAATTATATGGTGTGAAAATTTCAAGAAGATCGGTCCAGCGGTTTGGTCTCCTACGAGGTACAAACAAATAAACAAACAAACAATGAAACAAACAAACACACATTCAGCTTTATATATATATAAATATATCTTTGCAGAATCGGCGCAGTAGTACGGCTGTAAAAAGTATTAAAAAAAACGTGTTTGCCTACTAATATGGTAGATAAAGTCAAAATAAAGAAATCAGTTGTGTTCTTGGGTTTTGTTCAACTTCAAATCACACAGAACAATAAAAAATGGGAGTGCTGTTGGCTGAATAGTTAGCGTTGGAGCTGTGCAATAAGAAAATCCTGGGTTCAATTCCCCGATCGGCCCAAACATTTTTTAATTGTGTCTGCACTAGCAACTCTGCTTTACAAATTAAAAAAAAGAAGAAAAAAAACGAGCTGTGCAGCTGGTGTCTTAGAATTAAGCTCTTTATCCTTCTATTACTTCACCAGTTGCCTCTTCACTGCACTATGCCTTCTCAACTAGTTCCGGTGCATACATTGCATATGTTAGAGACATCTCCAAAACTGTGACACTGGCAGCTCAATATTGCGGCTGTGAATTTAAAACGTTCTGCGATTTGCATTCACATGACTTTCAGGTCTCATTAATATTTAAATTTTTTATTTTAATTTAACATTATCTCTGAAAATAAATATATGTATACGTATGTACATATATCATATCAAGAGAAGCATCATCATTATTCGAAATGAATTTCTTAACTGCCAGTGTTTCCAAGTCCATCAAAATGATTTTATAGCCCAGATTATTTAAATGTTTGTGCAGACGTTTGCTTGTTTGTTTTTATGAGCTTCTTTTTATGCAGCATTTGACTTCAAGTCTTTATTGTTTCTTCAGTACGATTGTGTGCTTTATGGCCTCTTAATGTTCTCTTTTGTTATATCCGTTTTAGATTTGCTTTATTTCCAGTAAAATTCTTAATTTATTGTATTCCTCTGTTTCTTAAGTTTGATTTATGTTTAATTTTTTTTTTTTTGGAACTGAGTTAATATTGTTTGTTTTTCCTTACAAGGCTGTCACTTTAAAATTGTATTGAACTGGATTTAAATGAAAATATATTTTAAGAATATCAAAAGCATGCAAATGCAATTTAAATTGATTCAAATCACACTAGAGACGAAAATACCTATTTGATTACTAAGAAAAAAGAAATCAAAATCAATTTATTAAGCTGTCATTTATGCTGTATTCATTATAATTACAGTACTATATATATAGGGATCACCGATTTTTTTGTTTAGCTCGTCCAATGAATATCCTTCCATTAAAATTATATGTTTTATAAAACCTTTAAATTAAATAATAATTGAAACTTTTGTTGTCTTAAAAAATTATTTATTTGCCTTTGTATCCAAGAATGTTTTTTTGTTGTTGCTCCTTTTCAATAAAAACTAATTCAACAAATTTAAAATTATCGTAGTTTAAATTCAGCTAACCTCTATTTTTCATGAATTCAATAACATAATTTAGAAATTGGTATCTTAGAAACCATTTTGCAAACCATAGTAGCCTACATATGTAGTATATTAAAATATGGCATGTACTTACAAAAAGAAGAATCCTAACATGTTTCATAGGTGAAAAATTACGTACATACTTTATTTTAAATTAAATAAAAGTTAAAAGAGATTAAAATATGTTATAGAAAAAATGCAATCTAAAACGTGAACAAAAGCGAAAACGTGAACACCCTGGGTAAAAATTAGTTCACGTTTCTGCGAGTTCACTGTATATAATTATAATTAAAAATGGAATTCTTGCAAGACTTATTTAGTATATAAAGTCGAATTAATTTAGTTTCTTCACTTGCTTTTAGCATTTTGATATCAAACATTAAGGGGTTTTTTCTTAATAGTTGAATGAATTTTTTGAAAAGACACACTAAATTATGACGGGTTGTTCATAACGGTCATATTTTTTTCGTGTTATTATTTTAAAACATACGACTTTATGACTACCTTATGAATACCACAATTGTTTGCTTTGCACGACCCACAAAGGCGGCAATGAGGGATTAGTTCCATTAAAGAAATTTGTTTCTGAATTTTGAATGGGTCACAACAACGATGTTCACTCAAAGTTACCAGAAAATAAAATTAATATTGAGAATTACGATGCCACACAACGACAAACTGCTTCAATAATTTAATAATTTTATTAAAAGCATTTTGATATGTATCAATATTACATCGAACATATACATATCGAGCATTTTGTGCAATACCGTATTAATTCAAAATTTGAATTTTTTGAGCTGGTATGCAGAAATAATCTTTGGGGAAATATCTAGCTAAAGGAAAAAAGATTATGATGGTTCTATCTCTAACTGTTCAGATTCTACAGCTACAAATGTCTTAATTGCCTCCAGCTATTTCCAACAATATTTATTTACAATAATGAAATATTTCCTTTATGACAAGAAATTTACAAATATAAAACCTTACAAAACATGACTCTTTATTTAAAAACTTGTAAAAAAAATAACTTTATTAAACGAAAATACTATCAAAAAAATGGCTCTAAACTTCAAATGCATTTTTCTCAGTTCACGATTTTTTGAATTACGACGGTATTGCACCAAAGGCTCGATATGTGTGACTATTTTTTGCAAAGAAATAGAAATATTGAAGCTGAATATTGATCCGCTTAAAAGACACACACCAGAGAACTGCAAAAATTACATATTTGTTGCATGCACAATCGATTAAACCACTTAAATTTAGAACAGCGGACAAAATCATGCACGATATTTTATTTAATCAGCACGATATTATTCATAAATGTGTACCCCATGATTTTCTGCTTTTTGCATATTTTTATTGTTGAATGTTTGCATTTTGTCGTTTCAGTTTTAATCATAAGAATATGTTCATGTTTGAAACAAATGTCGAAAATGCATGGTTCCATGATTGATTAATATTCATGCTGATTAAATGCAATGCAGTGATACATGATTTCATCAACATAGACCGCATGCAATCATTGTTATGAGTTATTTAAAAGTGAATAACTGTAAGCACTCTGTGTAAAGCATTTTTCATCGTTTGAGCAAGATGACTTTATTTTCCGAATGTTGAATAATGCCAACTCTTTTATCAAACACTTGTTGCAGGTCTCTGACACAGACACACACACACACGAATAGACTAATAGTTTTCAGCAGCAATATGAAATGCATGTACAAATGTAGCAATCATTTACTGTAGACTTAACATCTTCCCATGCTCGTACACCATGAAATCAATTAATTCTCTCGGACTAATCTCTTCAATTCCTTCAAACATTTATAATTAGACGCGATTTGTAAGTTATAGATCTCAACCAGTTGTATTGTGTGAAGTGTAATTGAGTAATTGATTTCTTTATTGCTGTTGTTGACTTTTGCTATTAAGACAATGTTGAGGAAGTGCCATTGGAAGTGGGTGACACATATCAACTGTTGCAACTGCCAGAACTACGACGCCAACATAAGCGTATTATTTAAAATTTTTATTTTTCTGCAGTCTTCGTTCAGTTTAAAGCTGCTTAATTTCAATTTAACAAAATAATCATGATGAACATGTGAATAATATGCAAAGGTATTTGAAAACATAATATACATACATACATATGTACGTATGTATTCTGTTTGTAAATAAATACTTATGTATACGTGTATGTATGCACTAAAAATAAGAGAAATATTATTGCAAAAATATTTATTTTCTGTTAGACTTTTGAGGCAACATGGTTGTCAAGTGATGTACAACATTAAACCCCTGTCCAAAAATAAAATTCAGCTCATCTTAAAGTAATATTTATTTTTTTTTAAATATAACTATGGTATTACTTGTGCCTGGCCCACGCGGCAGTAAAACTATAACTTTGGTCGTGGATAGGCCTGTCCTACAACCTCTGCGTGGTGCTGCTACTAAAGTTAGTTTAACTACCGGTACATGTAGGAAGATGTCAGGGTCGTATTGGGCGATGTTCATGCGACCCAGTGAGAATTGCCCTATTATTCTCACAAACAATGAAGTATGGGCAGTCTTTTGACTGCCAACAAAAGTTTTATAAGGCAGTTGATGCATCGATTTGAGCTGCCTCGGACTTGAAGATGACATAAGAGGCGATTATTCGAGATCACACCAGAGATCTGACATGGACTGTTTTACTGTCTATGGCTGCATGGAGCACCCCGAAAGGTTGGAGTTGTGTGCCGGTTATGCGGTTGCGATACGTGGTGGTTGTGGTTTTTTTTTTTTTTAGTGGTTCAAATTTCCAATTTATTCATACCCATTATTTTTTAATTACAAATAGGGTCTCAGCGCCATTATGGCATTCTTGAGACAATCTGGCAAAAGTTTTACATTATGAATATATAATATATTTGGATATAACATAAGAAGATATAAAATTATTATAAATTAAATTGAAATTTAATGTTTTAGTTAAAAATCAATTTTTATAATAATAAGAAATAACAAAAATAAAGAGGAGAAAAAAAAAGATAAAAACTATAATTAAATTTCTTTTATAAAAGAAGTATATCAATATATTGCAGCAAATATTGTTTCAATCTGTTTTTAAATGGAAATAGCGCCCGAGTTCTTAATACATAGTGGCAAATTATTGTATAGCAAACTCCCATTATATTCGATTCTTTGCTTCGTGGTTTCTAAGCGGCACCTTACTGTTTGTATATTGGCACTATTCCTTGTATTGACGTTATGTTGCATACTCTGCAATTGAATTGCATGAAATCAAATATTGTTAAGAACTTTGTATACATATACAAGTAGTTGCATTTTGTGGAGGCCAGAAATAGGTAATACAGTACATGCTACATCTCGGTATAATTGCGAAGTAGGAAAGACAATTGGCTGTTTATAAACATTCTTTAAAGCTTTGTTTTGCAAAACCTGTATGGATTTTAAATCGGAATTCCTCTTGTGGGCGTAAATGAGGGACAAGTAATTTATATTACTTTGTATCAGCGAGTCAAAGATCATTAATTTTGTGTTGATACCTAAACTCACGCGGGAAGAGTACAACCAGCATATTCGGAAGAAATGGCTGGATGGTAAGAGATTTGGGTTGAATGAAGAGCCAATAACCAAAACAAACGCCTATTTTGAGTGTCTTGAAAACGGAATAAAAAAAAAATAGGAAAAACGCTGTACTAAATGTATTGATCTGAAAGAAGATTATGCTTCCGGAAGTAGTGCGGAAAGCGGTCCTGGGAAGGAATCTACCCAGAGGAGCAGGTAGCAATTTTTTTAGTGGTAACAACACTCGACTCAGATGCCGACGGTCTCTGTAAGTGCGAAGGCATTTTTAACCCTACCTTACACGCATTAAAAAAAAGGAGATTATGTTGAAAAATTAAACGCTTAAATAAATTAATCGTTTAATTACAGCCAAAAAAAATTTTTTATACAAATAGCCACGGAGTTATTAAACAACCCTCGCATATAAAAAAACGCTCCTGTTATTAAAACTGGTTTCACAGTTACGTGGTGAAGAGAATTATGAAGTACAAGCAATTATAGATTTCCCATCGAAGTGAAAATGTTTGACGAGTCTGCATTTGTATCTATCTGTCTTTAAATAATATCTACATACATAAATATATATATTGTATAACGCCTTTAGTTAGGTGCATAGTTTTATAAAATTTGCTGTTTACGAGTATATTTTTAGATGGATGTGTGGTGTGTACTTCTATACTAATAAATCAAATTTACACATCCGTACAACTGGGTCTAGGTCGATGTCGCACATTGACAGTAAAAATAAAAACAGCAATTGCGATAAAACTTACAAATAGAACTAAATGAATAAGTGCTACATATTTACATACATTCAGCTGATTGTTTAGTAGGTTACAAATAACACTACGATACGAATACAAAACGAAAGAAAATAAGTAGTGCTGGCAGCAACAGTTTGCCTTTTTTCTTATTCTTGGATTCTTTTTTGCATACAAAATATTTGAACATTTGTCGGCTGCAGTGCAAATTGTAGGTTGTGTTAATAAATTAATGGGTATTAAGGTGGTGTAGATTAATAACGTAGAAATATATACTTCGATAAAAACCATAATGGGACTCACTAAAGTGCAGTAGGATAAGCAGCCGCGTCTACTACTTGGCGAGATAATCTAACATATCTATACGTATATGTTTTGTAGGCATATGTTAAAATAAATATATAAGCTAGAGCCTCGATTTGCATCGCTTTTGAAAATATTGGTCAATCGGCTTTGCATCGTCTTGGTGGCAATTTTTTAACTGAATATATATTTATTTTTATATTTAGAAGCGAAAGATTTATCAATTTGCATGTAAAAATTAGTAGTATGCTTTATTTTAGTTATTCTAAAGTAAGAATTTAGTTCTCAAGAAGAATTGCTGTGGTTGAGTCATTAAACAACTTAAGAAAAGAAAAAAAAATCCATATATTTTCGTTTATTTCTTTATATATTTTCAAATAAATATATTTTTACTTCGAAATATTTCTCGTATTCTTTTTATGGCAAATAATAAATATATATAAAGCTAATAATTAGGACAGTGGACAAATCACGAAGAATGCTGATGATGAAAATGTAGCAACTTTCGAAAACGGCATGTTGTTGTGTTCTGCTAGTGTATGTATGCCAGTATAATTTACAATTTTGATTTAGTTTGTTTCACATGTAATTTTTCCTGCCTGTACTTTTTCGACCGTTAGCTCATTTTGATAACATATGTAAATATATTTTTAGTTATTTCTTTACAATAATTATAAACCACTTGATGGAATAAATAGAATACAACGTATACATATGAGTTGTTTTTTTAATCAAAAATATAATTTTTTGGAAAATATTTAAATCCGAATCAAAAAAAAAACAGTATATTTATATAGAAAAATGTGATCCGATTTTTTTCGTTTCGTGGATGTTCCAATTTTCTAATTTTTACACTCCTGGTTTATCAACAAAAAAAAATCACACAATTTTCTTCGAGCTAAAATTATTTATTGAATCTTTCAATAAATTTAACCAGCAATATTAAATGTAAATTTAAATTATATTAATTTTGAAATTGAATGAATGAATATTTTATCGGGTTGAAGTTCATAGTTAATTTATCAAAACAATGTGAAAATTACTTTTGATTGATCAGTTGAGTAGAACACGTATACACGAGCATATATTTTCTATGCCAAACAGAAAACAGAAAGGAAAATTAAGTTTCAATTAAAAGAAAACTAAGATTTTATTGAAATAATAATTAGATTCCAATATATTACGAGAATTGCAGAATCAATTAATTGAAAACATTTCACAATTGCTTTTCTTTCTATTTTTTTGGTGGTTTGAGAAAACGCCAAAATCAATTAAAAGATTAATTAAAGAAAATTAGTTTGTGACTTGTACTGAACATTTTCAAATTTTGTGTTAATACCCTTTTGTTGATCAGGTGCGATATGTACGAGTATATCTGATCTGAATTGTGTTTTTCTTTTCACAAAATTTTCCACAAGGTACAAGGAAACATATTCAATTGCAATTGCAGCCATCTCTTTTGGTACAGCTCACATTTGTGTAAACAATTTCACACTCGCATTATTTTCAAATCGCACGTGAGTTGCAAATTGCCAAACTTGATTTGACATCTTCTGAAACTCACGCGTTTCGCTTGCTATTTGTGATTTGATGCAAATGCGATTTACAGAATATTTCTTTTGTGAGTTCAAGTCACAATCTCAAATATTATGCGATATGCGAGTGTCCGTAGCCTAGTGCAAGGCCATTAGTATATCATTTTGCGGGCGTGGGATGGTTTGTTGTTTTTAATTAAAAAAAAAATCGAATGTCCATACGCACTATTCCTTATAGCCTAGTTCCAACATAATGCCTTGCATAGGTGTGGGTATCATATTCTGGTGCTGGTCAAAGAAAAATAATGCTGCAATCGTTTTTCATTTAAGTACAGGTTAAATTCTTAAAATTTCATCATTCTGTGCGAACCGCATTTAAAGTCTCCTTATAAATAAGTGTCCCCTTAACCAATCACACACACACACACACATACATACATACTGTGCACACAGTATTGGTTTCAAAGTATGAATGAATGCAGCACATATTATTTATTTGTAATGCTGCTTGACGCTGTGTTTATGGGGCTTTGGTCGCGATGTGCACCCACCGTGAAGAATAAAACACAAGAAGCCCAAAAACATCAAAAACTTTTAGTCATTTTCATTTGAAGAAGCATTTTAAAATCCATTAAAAACATCATTTGTTTTCTTGATCTTTTTCATATTTTTTCTCGTTGGCAGACGACTGCCACTGATGACACAAATAAATAAATCCGCAAAATGAATAAAAAATAAATTATTTGAATTTTTAACAAAATTATTATATATATTTATGCAGTAAATTTTTTTCTATTGTTTCAAAGGGCGGAAAAAATTTAAAAAATTTAAGATTTAAATTTAACTGTCTCACTTATTATTTGAATTGTATGTGGCATGTGTGCTGTTTCTTTTTCCTTTTTTTGTTGGATCAGTGCTCAGGGGATGTTATCTACGTATGCGATGCATTGCACCGGAAGTAGTTGGAAAGGAATTGCTGCGCCTTTGCTGTTATGTTGAGGCATTAATTAATGCAACACCCAAAAACTCACCCACATGTCGAGTGGTAATCTGTATTACGTGCACCTAGTAAACAGCATAAATCAAATTTATATATCAAGTACAAAAAAAAAATGTGATAGCGCTTCATAAAGATGGACCTGCAGTTTTATTTCCTAAAATAAAATTTCCGTCGCTGAGTGAGGCGAAAATGAAAGAACGAATTGTTTTCGGAGCTGATATCAAAAATTTAATGAATGATGCTGCATTTTCTTCTATGGAAAAAAATGCATCGTTGGCTTTTGTCGACGTCACACATCAGCAGGTTTTCGCGAAAAAATAAATGCAATGATTGATGCAATATGCCATTGAAAATCCATTTCGTACACTCACATTTGAGTTTATTCCCGGATAACGAGGGTTCGGTATATGATGAGCATGGAGCCTGTTTCCGTGGTGATGGCTGAAGTAGTTAACACGTTGACTACTAAACCAAAAGTCCTGTATTCGACCACAGTGGCGAACTAAATGAGGGCGTCTTTTTGTTAGTTGTTGTCGGAAGATTTCAGTGGCGAAGGCATAGTCACTGGACACTGGAACAGTATCGCCTTCAACTGATACTAATCTGCAAGTAACTCCAGAGCACCCTCCTTTGTCGGTATTGTGCAGCATCATCGGCGAAGTGAAATCATTAATAAAAATGGCTTCAAAAATGTAATGCGCCTCCCTGACACCAGAGGCGCTGCAATACTGCTATAAAACACGGAACAAGAAACGTAATAATAATAAAGTTTTCCTCCTTGTCTATCGCTTCACAACCTATAATCTCTAAACTTATCCCTTTCTCTTGTTCCAGCACAAAGCATCGCATGTGTAGGGGAACTAAATATTTTCCATGTTCATTTTTAAAATAATGGCAACTTTGAATTTGGAAAAAGGTCAAAGAACATGTCAAACTATAGAAAAATTATAAAAAATTTTTAATTACTCGTATTAAATATTAGAAATACAATTAAAATTGTACTATAACTCGTGTTAACGAGCATATTTGGAAGATCTTCAGCGCTGCTCACTCTACCTATAAAAAATTAAATATGTTTAATTTTCTTTCTTGTCTAAAATCAGTTTATTTTTAAACATAATCTCTTTGTAGATCAATACATTTAGTTTATAGTTTTTTCTTTATCCTTCCAAATGATACGCTTTCTCAAGCCCCTCAAAATAGGCGTTTCTTTCGACACAAATCTCTTACCACCCAGCCATTTCTTCAGAATATGCTGGATGGGGTAGCAGTTCGCATCCTTTTTTATGAATTTTTGCACAGCACTTTTTTCCGATAAATATGATCGTTTTTGCTCTAAATCAATATCGTGTTAGAAGCTCTAGAAGCTCTGAATAATATTGTGCAGGTTTCGTTCTACCATTCTTTAGGTAATATCTATGGCCATGACCTTGTTGGCTGACAGACCCACCTTGGCCTTTTTTTGTGCACGTTCAACCGGTGAAACTCACTGCTTTAATTGTTGATTGGTGCCTGAGAAATTTTGTTATGGATCCATATTTCGCGACGGCTAGAAAACTCATTCAGATTGCGGCTGAAATTTACTTTTTTCCATATTTGTTTTAATTCACTTGTTTGTCTTCTTTTAATGGCTGTCAAAACCAAAGTAAATAACGCATCTTGCTCAAGATTTCAATTGATTTTAGTCTATTAATAGCTTCTGGTTGATGGCAGCAGTGTTGCATTTAGTTTACTAATAATTAACTAATGACTGTGAATTTAGTCCTAATCAATGAATTTATATAGTATTTGGATTAAAATTCCGTCGTTAGGTTCGTGAACAATTTCAGTTATTTAATGAAATAGTTTCATTAAGTATTAACTGAATTTATTTTCTGAATATCTCTGTATATATATGATTCTAATTTAAAAAATTAGATGAAGAGAAAAGTCTAAAAATAGAACAATGTATGTGTAATGAAAAAAGTAAACTCATGGATTGCTATATTTTTGTTTATAGATGTTCTGGTTTTGTGTTCGGTATTCAATTTTTATTCTCGGTTGATTAATTGAATTTTGAACACATAAGAATCTTGAATTTGTAATCTAAAATTAGGAAAAATCCAATGATGAGCTAACTAAGCATTAGCGAAATAGTATTATATGGATATGCTTTGCTCCTCAATTATTGAGTTTGCTTTTAAAAAAAAATACTTGATAAGAATATCAGAAAGCATCTAATAATACATTTCATTTATTTTTTTTCCGGCAAAAAGCACAATTTTTAAATGAGAATCATAATTTCACTAGGGTGATGGGAGAGTTTTATTAATCTAAAGTTGAGCTTTCATTAACCTAATGAATACTTTCATTCTATTTATGATGTAGATCAGCATTAAAGCATCATATATATAATGAACCATTCTACATTGACACAATAAAGGGCTTCGTTAGTACTAATTTATAAGGACAAATATCAGTGGTAGAAAATTAATAAATTAATTGTCTGTATGCAGAGTTTTCCATCAGTGTAATGTCATTTCTTTACACGCTAATTTTAAGCTGGTTTTCAAATAGTTAAACTTCATATGTTTTAGACAATTGATGAAATAAATAAAATCAGTCTAAAATGAATGGCACAAACAAATGAAATTAATTTCAGTACAATTTTGCAGCTTTATAAACAACTGACAAAAGAATTAATTTGGCATATTTTTTTACATTTTCACTGTGAATGTTGTGATGGTTTTGAGAGGAAGGTGTGTTCTAAAATTCGTTACCCGCCAAATGTTAATTTTTTTATGTAATTAATTTTTTTTGTTATTATTTACACTTGATATGCATCTGTGATTTTATTTTTGACTAAATTCAAAAGTACTCCTTTGTAGTATTTATAGTAAATGAACATGATTTTGTGGGTGGCTCATGTGAAAAGGTATTTAATTGAATCCACTATATTTTTGTAATTGCCACGCTCTACACTACAGGTGGAAAGTCATAATTTCCCATCAGCCTGCATACACAAAACTATTTTTATTAACGGCATTTTGGTGGTCAGTATTGGCCCAGAGAGGCCTGACTGAAGGGGGATTTAGGCCATAGAAAAATATGTTTTATGTGACTGGCACACATTAGAACAACATACTGAATAGTTTCTTTATATTTAACAACGATGCTTTGAAATTCCCTTTGCTCTCTCGGCACACACAACAATAAAACAATGAAAGTCACAGATTAAAATAGTCATTAATTAACCAATAGAGCTGATATGCTGTGACGAAATTGGAAATGCTCATGCATATACACTCTATTCGAGAGAAATTATTAAAATTAATTTTTACTTTTTAAGAAGAAAAGTGAAACAGATCAGTGCGCGGAATATTCGTATTCTATAAAAATGAATTTATCAATTCAAAAATATTTATGAATTCTAAAAAAAATATCAGAAAATTTTCGAGAAAAAAATACACGTTTTGCTAGAGTAGACCGGAGATAAAATGAAAATTTGTAAATTTGTTGTGCAGTGTTATTTGAAAATCTATTTACAGGATGGGTAAATTCGCTATAAAATAATGAAATGTCATTCTATCATTCTTTAACATTTATTAATATCTTCAGTAACAATAACATAACCAGATATAAATATAATGCTGCACTAATGCCCCTTTAATTAAAATTAGTTTTGAACATGTAGCATTTTTTTTTACTTTTTAAGAGAAACATCACGAGGAAAGAGCGTGTTACACTTTCACTTTGAGAAAAGAACTTAAAGAAATTTTTCTACATGGCCCTTCGAGCTGGAATATTAATATGCGTATGTGCGTGTGTGCAATTGAGTGTGAATGGATTTATCTTGATGCTTGTAAAATGAAAAAGAAGGGATAGGTTTAAATTTACAGATTAGGATGTAATTTTATTAAATATAAATTCTCTAGTTACTTCGATGTATATTAAAATTTAAAACTAATAGGTATTCATTTTTACAGTACTTTTAATAAATTGTAAAATATAAAAATTATTATAAGTTTTTCAAAAATTTATAATTTTAAGTATTTGATTTAATTTGCTTTAATTTTTTTTTATAAAAAATTAATTTGCTTTAATGTAATTTTCTAAAAACGTAAAGGTGGCGATGGCACGATGGATTCATATATTTTTTTTAGGCAAAAAGCACAATTTTGAAATTAGAATCATAGTTGATTACTACACCAAAAACAGACCTGGGTTCAACTCCAGTGTCAGACTAAAATTTTAAAATAAAACTAAACATCTCGCAATTTTTTTGATGTGCATTAGTGTGTCTTTGTGTGTCATTTGTTGTCGGAAGGTTTAAGTGGCGAAGGCATAGTCACTGGTCACTGAACAATACCGCCTTCAGCTGATAGCAATCCACAATCACATCAGAACGCCCTCCTTCGTCGGTAATGTGTAGCACCGGCGAAGTAAAATAATAATAGAAATGGCTACTAAACCGAAGCTTCAGCACTGCTACGAGTATAAGCAAAACAAAGAACGTGCGAAAGCAGAGCTGTAAAATAATTAATTAAGCTTCACCTCCTGTCGTTTCTCCTACTATCCCTTTCCTATAGTTCCAGCACAATGCTTCGCATGTGTAGGAGTCATCTCCTGAGTGCTGGTCCCAGATAAAAAAAAAGTCAATTCGTTTAAGCACGAATTGAGTTCACACAAATCACAATTTACATTTCGAGTTGCTTATTAATGTTTTCATTTTCTTTAGTACAATAGCACTTATGAGATGACCCGTACATATGCGGTGCATTGTCCTGGAACTAGAGGAAAGGTATAGCAGGATAAATGACAGAAGGTGAAGCGTCACTATCTTACAACACTGCTTTTTGCACGCTCTTTGTTGTTATAGCAGTGTTGTAGCGACTCTGATGTCAATGAAACGTATTAAATTATTTGAAGTTTCGTTTCTAGTGGCCGATTTTTAGTAATTATTTTACTTCGTCGGTGCTACACATGACAGACGAAGGACGGTGTTCTGATGTGCCTCAGGCATGTTTTTTTTAAATTTCGATAGACTGCAGTCCGTAAATTGGTGTGGTCTATGTGATTAATGCTTAAATTTGCTTATATTTAATATGGTCCACTTCTTTGATTACATCTATACGCTTTGATGTAGGAAAAGCAACTTAAAAAAAACAAAAACTTCACAAAAATTTAAATACGAAATTTAGCCAAATATTCAGCATTGACAAACAACATTTTGCAATAAAGGCAATTTGCTTTTAATGTTTGCAATAAAATAAATTAAATTTAAATACAATTTAAATACAATTTTATATAGTAAATAAATAAAAAAAATAAAACAAAAATTATATTGATTTTCACACGTTTCCATTTTGTATGTAAATACTGCCACAGACTGTGGCAGCATGACTTGTTTACATACAGAAAAAGAAATAAAACAATAATGCCCTTTAACATTTGAAGATACAAAACCAGTTTAAAAGATTTATTTTTATTGGTATAAAATTCATAGTCTAACCAGCCAGTATTTTAATAGTAGTTTCCATTGCAGTCTTCATTGGAATGAATAAAAACAACATGAGAGAAAAATACAAAAAACATTAATTGAACGTACAGCGATTTAATTTAATTGAATTGCACTTTTGTTAGTGAAATGTTCCTGTCTTGTTTTATACCGAAGACGCACCGACGACAGAAGAATTTAAAATCACATACTTTGTGAGAGTCTTAAATTTTGTGCGGAAAATTACTAAAAATAAAACAAGAATAATTTACTAGTTATTCAATTTAATAACACTTGTTCCAATCACAACCTCAGTAATATGGTTTATTATTGTTTAAAAGAAGACGATATGTCTTTATGTGTTTGTGAACAGGCAAATTTGTTGTATCGTTATTTGATGGTATTTTAATTTTTATATGTACATTGCGTGTTAATTATAAAGTAAAGTTGCGACGTCTCTGATGTTAGGTTAACGTAGAGACATTTTCAAAATTTTTTTCATCATGTATTTTGAGTTTCATAGAAAGTACCATTTTAGCGAAAAATGGATTTATGGCATTTGAACGGTAAGCGTGAACTAACAAATAATTTCTTTATCTTTTTTACGTCAATTTGTTGGTGTCACAAACTACTATAATTCACATAATGCTAGGGGTTGTATATCAGTTGCTTTTTTTTAAATGAATACAGAAAATTGAAAATATTTATTTATGTCGGCAAAGGGAAAATGATTTACCATCAAGAGTTCTGCACGTCTATCATTCAAACTTTTCATATTTTTGGTTTTCAAGAATATTGAAATGGATGAAAGCCATAAAAATGTATGGCGGGCTTGGCGAATTGAAAATAATGTTGATAAAATAATTAGCAGAGTAAAAGGGGACGCCAACCAAGTTTGAATTCATTTAATCATAGAAATATTTATTAATATATATGTATATTTAAACGTTGTTAGTTTATTACATTAAAAAATTACGAGACCGATGTGATGTGAATATTAAACAACGCAGAGTGACGTACTCGGTAGAAATTTTATTGGAATTAGTAATTTCATTTTATTTATTTATTAGTTGTACAAAAAAAAATTACAAATATGTAAATAAAAAAAATTATTTCTTAAAAACAAACGTAAGAGAAATCATAATCGGCAGGTTTGTCTACAAAAATTTTCAAGTAAAAAAGTGAGCATGACTCGATTAGGAATGCCTGTTCCTATGCCGTATATGCCAATAAACTTCAAATACTATTATATAATCATAAAAATTAAAGAAGCTTTAAGCTAGAAAAGCATTCGAGACAGGAAACTACCAATTACAACCTGTCAAAAATAGAATACAGGTGTATAAACGACAACACGGCTACTTGGCTACACCCCGGCAGATAATAGTGGTCTACGTGGTCCATTGTTGTTGAAATGGACTTGTTACAGGGAATGCAGCTGTAAACCATATCAATGAGAACAGCAACTTGTAGTTATACGACAAGTGTTCGTGTTTTTCTTCGTAGTTACGGCGTAATATTAAAGGGCCTTTCACACTATAATAGTTTGTTTTAAGCCATGTCAAAAGTTCAAGTATTACGTACAAGTGTGATAGTGGGAATTCAATGTGTCATGAAAAATCCAAATAATACTTTAAAACATTTGATATCCCTTCCCAGCAAACACTTTTAAAAAAGGTAATCAAGATTGGTATTAAACATTTTTCGTGGAATCACTTCCCAACTGCATTACCAACTTGAAACTAAAATAATCGATTATTAAGAAGTCATTACGTTTGTATTGTGATTTTTTATGCAGAAAGTTCTTATACCTAAATTTACTCTTCTTTTTTTTGATGAGCAAAAGTTACACTATTTCAGTATTATGAACCAAATTCGAATTGCAGACATAATTCAAGCTATAATCGAGATGTATAAATAAAAACAAATTTTGAATATAAATATTTATATATTTTCTAATACTAGTTAACATTTTACTTAATTGGACAAAATGTTGGTATTATCTTATTTCCATGGAATATTATTTAAAATTAAATATTCCAATAGTTCTTAAATTATTTACTGTAAGGAATAATATATTTTGTTAATTTGGAACTGGTTACATATTTATTTTATTTCTCCAAACAGTAACTACTTCTTTTTTTGTTTAAATTAATTAAAAAGGTAATATAGAAACTTGTATATTTTATTCCACAAAACTAAATATTTTGAAAATATTTTCAGACATTCTAATACAAATAAAAGAACTAGTTTAAATTAATACTTCTAATTTTTATAATTTTGTATAATGCATTTAGTAATCGAGTAGTTAAATTTGGCAATCACAAAAGTATGTCTTTATATGGCAAGTACTTTTAACGTTAATGTCTAATTTTTTGCTGGGATAAGATTTCTTCGTTTTTAGAAATTTTTCTAAAAACCGTTTCAGGGTATCAAGTCTTAAGACTGTCATAGGACTTTGTGGGAGAGAAATCTAATAAGAGAAAGTAATCGAGTATGTTCTGTAAACCGAATCCGCAAAACTTTTTCGTTATTAAAACGAATACACATACTTATTTGTTCTGTAAACCGAATTCGCATAATTTTACTTGGTTTAAAAATCGAGCTGCCCAACCTTGTTATATAGTAACTACTCTTGACGACCATAGTTTTTATAAACCAAAAGTAATTTTAGCAGTAATATCTCCAGTATTTAAAATTATATTTGATAAAAAAAAGTTTTTTGTTGCTTTAACACTCTTAAATTATTGAAATAAATATTCGCTTCAAATATCTGCATTAATTTTAGCGAATGCGAATTGCAAAAACAAGCCAATAATTTGCAAATGCAAATACAAACATTCGTTATACTCCTAGTAGCCTAATTATTCTATTAATTATAAAAGTTTTACTTAAAGTTTTACTATAAGAAACAAGAAACTAAATGCAGGGTGTTTCATTAAGCGCTTCCTCTCTTTAAATTTAAATAAAAAGAAGTGTGTGAGAATCGTGGACATTTTTTATACCTTTGAAAGACCTATTGATGCCATTATATGTGAAATATAACATCGTTCAAATGTGTGCCACGCGTTATCTAGGTGGACCGCAACCGAAACTTCTCTGGCGCATAAATCAGGCTGAATTTTATCGATGGCATGGGTTATGTTGCCTTTGAAGCACCCTGTGGTTTGCGGCTTATTTGCATACAGCTGCGACTTAAGAAAAGCCCCACAAAAAAGTCTAACGGGGTCAAACCGCACGATCTCGGTGGCCGGTTCACATCACTTCCACGTGAGACGCCCATGAAAATCAAATGTGGAATGAACTGTATGGCATGTAGCGCTGTGCGGTTGAAACCACATGTTGTTGATGTCCAGATCATCGAATTCAGACCCAAAGAAGTTGGTAATCATTGCGCTATAACGCTCGCCGGTGACAGTGATGGGCTGGCCAACGTCGTTCTCAAAAAATATGAACCGATGTTGCCGTCGGCCCAAAATCCACACCAAACAGTGACTTTTTCGGTATGATGCATTGAACGATCTGGGATCTCATGTGGATTGGTATCGTCCCAAGTTCGACCATTGTGTTTATTCACGTTCATACAGAAATGAGGACCATCGCTGAAAACGATTTTTTCGATAAAAATTAGGTACAGTTGCCAATTGCTACAATTTTATTATTTGCGCGTGCTGTTGAAAACTATATCTGTCCATGGCGATTTGGCAAAACAGACTGAATAAATGAGAACTAATTTGACCGATGTAGCTTCAACAAGATGGCCGTTATTAACTGTTAAAGTTCTGCAGTCCCTGTTGGAAGACCCTTTAGTTAGAAGTGAAACAAGTTTTAGAGTCACTGGCCTTAAAATAACCCCACCCTGTTTGCGGAGTCTATAAGCAGTTGCTTTACTCACTGGGGAGATTAACACGAATTTTTATCACATTGATTTACTATATTCGCAGAATAAATACGATAATATTTATAAGTAAGATATCATATCAGTTATTATGTACAGCCATTAATACATACATACATACATATATGCAAAATAAGTATGCAATAAAATAAAAAGAAAAAAAAACTAAACAAATAATATTATATACATATACATGGGTAGATATCCCCATTATAAATTACATTATAAAGCGATGACTAAGACCTAATGAATGTCTAACAATATATTTTATATATATAAAACGTTTAATTAACAATTTTCAGCAGCGAGGCTAGATTTAGAAATTTTTGGCTTTCAGATTTTTCTATTCTGACACCACATTTTTTCTGCATGGTTCAAATTGCGGAGAAGAGCGCAAAGTGGGAAAATTAATCAGGTATAGAGTACAATAATATTAAGATAAATGCAAAAACGTCAAATCGTCCACTAGTATTATCGATAAAAAATTAATAACTGTCAAAAAAAAATTAAAAAGTATTAACTTAAAATTGACGTTTCGAACTTAAAATCTTTTATATGTTGACAACGTAGTGATTTATGCACAATTTCAATATTCAATATTTATTTTAGTTTTTTTTAAATGAAAATAAGGATGCAACACTTACAAATGTGAATATTATATTGTGATTGTTTCTTTCTTTCTGTTGATTTTATTTTTCTATTTTAATTTTTTTTTATATTATATTTAATTTTATATTAATTAATGAAAAATAAATGTAGTGTCATACGGGCTTAATGCCTACAAACAATTTTGATATTTTGTGATAAATTTCTTTCGGAAAGAGGCAGATGGTGAAGAAATACTGGATTTGTTCTTCTTGTTATATGCTTTGCTGTTGGAAGCTTTGTAAATTTGTGGAGCAAATTTGAGGCATTTCTGGTATTAAGTAGATACATAATGCAGGGAACACAATGGGGACGAACGATGAATTTCGTCTAGATAATTCGTTCTGTTGTCGAGTTGTCCTGTTTTGGTCAAACAAATCGTTATCTATGCGCGTACATAACATTCGAAAACAACAATAAAAGAAATTAAATTGTTTTTGTTTTCTATATAAATGGCGAACGACTATTTTCACTCGGCTTCTGTGAACAGTCAGTTAAAGTCGGAAGCCCGCTGTCTTGAATGTTTGTTTCTTACTTAATGTTTTGTCTGTGTTATGTTTTGCGACTACTCGTACTAGTGTATTGGGACCTAATGATGTTAAGAATATCTATTCGTATTCGTATCGCCGAATTCAACTGAATATTTTGGGAATACATTACAAAAATATATAACGTTAAAAAAAATCTAATGAAACCAAAAAAAATTGATTTTTATTACAGAAAATCCTTTGATTTCATATTGCTAAAAATAAAGTTAAGAAAATTAAAGAAAACATTTCTAAATAAAATACGTGACAAACCACCGACACAGGTGACTGCAGTCAATAAAATACAAAAAAATTAGGTACGTAGTAAAAGCTCAGAGCAAGAAAAACTAAATTTCAATGTTTGTAGGTAAAAAAAAATAAATGGCCAGTAGTGACATTCAAGTACGAAGTTTATAATCTCAAATTCGGTCATCGCAATGTCATAATAATGTTAAATATTTATAGTATTGTGACAGTTTTTCTTTCCAATTTGTTGTTATTGACGCAAACGGTGGAATTATTTCACTTATAATTGAATTGCCGATTGCCGCTAATCTCAGATTGAATATTCGTATGCTTTTTCAGCGAATATTGGCACAGATATTCGTATTCGATTGGTTAGAAATTAAGATTTATATTCCTTACGTCAGTATAAACTACAATGATTTGTTTATCAACATGTTCTACTATCAACATTTTTTGATTTAAAGGAGCAACATGTTGTTAAACAGATTTAACTACAGTGGAACTTCTCTATAACGTAGTAGCTGGGAAACGACGAACTTCTACGTTATAGAGAACATTTTTTATAGAGAAGCCGTCATCTTTATTATTATTATTATTATTATTATTACTGTGCCAGGAAGCACCGCGACCAAATAAGATCTATTGTGCAAAGCGCATCACATTATACTCCCATCCTAAGTCTCCTAAAAATTCTAAGCACTATTTGCGGTCTGGTGTT
Organism: Dexiosoma caninum; assembly: GCA_963924685.1. Taxonomy (NCBI): domain Eukaryota; kingdom Metazoa; phylum Arthropoda; class Insecta; order Diptera; family Tachinidae; genus Dexiosoma; species Dexiosoma caninum. Next base: position 94,886,032 of record OZ004725.1, read on the forward strand.
CCACAACTTTTTTTTTTGTAGGTACAACAATGGCACCTAGATGGAGACTTATCTGTGCCGACTGGAGCATAATCGCAGGAAACATGCTCTCTGAAAGCTCTCAGTATCACTTTCAGAAAATTCGACAGACATTGATCTCAGCATCTCAGCCGACAATGGCCTATGAAGTACGTCGTCAAAGGCTTAACTCTGCTCTATTCAGCGGTAGCGCTTAGCAGAGATTGACCTGTTCCGGATCAGCTAGCATTTGGCCTGCTTCCATATGCTATAACAGTGCTACCAATATTGAAAATTAAAAGATTTCTAGGGGTACCATTCTTTAGTTATACTGAGAATGTTAGTTAAACAATTCACTGTGAATATGAAGTATTAGTTAAACAATAGTCATCATTTTAGTTTACTAATAATTAACCAATGACTTTTAATTTGGGCCTTCGACTTTTAAATTGAACTTCATGGACAAAGTCTTCGCAGCTATTAAGGAATTCCTTATATGGAGTTTGTTTACCATATCAGAAGGGAGTCGTGTCTCAAGTAAAGGTTCTTTACACAAAATAATTCTTGATAGAGCAATTCGTTATTGGGAGATATAAATGTGAGTCAAACGTTACCAAAATAAATATTCTCAAAAATATATAGTTATGGAGAAGAATTCGTTATAGGGACGTTCGACTGTATTTGTGCTTTAACACCCTATAAATACAAATAGTTGTAAAATCAAACATTATTCATACTTTTTCCTCAAACTTTAAAAATTATTAAGTTGAATTTATTTTGTATTGATTCAGTCATTGCATATCATAAAACTAATGTGTTATAGTTGCGACATTAAAAACAAGAGTCTATCTTAAAGCCAACAAATCGATTTATGCAAAAATTGTCTTTGACAAATTTGTTGGGTTTTGTGTACCGATTATGCCAAACGTAGTATGTTAATGCTCTAGTTGGAGGAATTTACTTATCGACTTCTTTCTACATATATTATTGGCTCTATTGTTCTTTCCTATACTCGTACTTCTTTTGTTCATGAAATAAAGAGAGAGTCACGGAGAGAAAGTATTTGTCATCTAGTTAATCTACTTCTATATGATGGAATTTTTATTTTTGTTTTTATTTGCCCGTTTTTCAGTTTTTTAAAGCTTCACTTTTCCTACATAAAAATCAGCTGTTTCCGAAATATATAGATACATATGTATGGATGTTTGTGTTTATAAATGTATGTGTAAGCATTTATTGCGTGTGGGATTTCATTATTGCCCTGCAGGAAATGACAATAGTATAATAGCAATAATTTAACAGGGGTGTGTCATTGGAAATCTACTACTGGCGTTAGTTGTATTTAGTCAGAGCTGCCGCAAGCAAAAAAAAAAAACTACAGAAACTCTTATCAAATTCTACTAAAATTTAACAAAACCTACATTTTCTTGTTTTGAACTAAAACAAATATAACAAATCATAAACGTAAATTGTAGGGAAGAATTTCAATTTTAGATATTATGGGACAGGCAGTTAGTAAAAAATTTTGGGCTTTGCAAAAAATTTTTCTATAAAAATTCGGTGTTCTTATGTATACGAGTGTCTAAGGTTCTGTACTTTATTATTATTATTGTTATCATTATTATTTATTAATCTATCGTCATTAAAAGTAAAAAATATATACAAATTTTTTATAGACATATTTTGATTTATTACTATCATTAGTATTACAGCAAGCTTAAAGTAAATTTAGAGTTAACTTAAAATAAATATTAGAAAAGTTTATTTAAAGTGTAAGGGAAAAATATCGATAAAAACCTTGTAGAACTTAAAAGAATTTTTTTACATAAAGTCTTCTATCAAGTTGACAGTAAATGGGTTCTGTGCTTATGCATGCATAGAAGCATTTTTTTTTTGTTGTCTCAAACTTGTGTTAAATTGTAAATAAATATCAAAATAGTGTTTCCAAAACCTTAAAACATTTCAAAATAACTAATTTTATTTATAAATTATAATAACTAAATTTTTTATTAGAACTGTTCTAACAAGAACTTAATAAATATTGAACCTACCTACCAAGCTTAGCAAATTTTTCACTTACCGAAAAAATATACCAAAGTTTGTATTCTTTTTCGTATCGCATATCCGTCCAGTTATATATGTAGCGTCATTGACTTTGAATTTGTTATATTTTACTAGCGCAAATATAAATTAATGCATCCTTGATTTATTTGAACGTATTATCTATAGAAAATGTTGAAATTTTCTTCTAATTAGTAATTTTTGGGGACGACGAGATTTTAATTCACTGATCTCCGAAAAATGTATGATATAAGAATTTCTCTTTACACAGTGAGATATTATTTATAGCAGTGTTTAAAGTAATTTTATGATTTAAATAAAAAATGCTAAAAGTGCCAAATAATTATAAAAAAGTGCTAAACTAGCATTTAGCATTTTTAATGCTAAATCATAAAAACGTGCTACTAACACTGATACTGACACTAAATCCCTCTCAAAGAAAGAGAAACGTCCACTTCTCTTTAACGACAAAATAAAAATTGTAGACAATTCCTTGACAATGGCTACAAAAAGTCAACAAAAACATCGACAAAAGTGATGACACTTAGTGCCACGTTACCTACAGGGTGTTTTCTGAGAGGAATATATACATATATATATGTATATATAGTATATTTAAATTGTTATATTAAGTCTCTGACTATCAAAGGTGCCAAACTTGACGATTTTACGTCATTTTGACGATTTTTCAGAGCGATTTTCCAAAATGACGATTTTTTGTTCAGTATGGCCTATACGTTGACGATGTGTTGACATCAGAAAGAAAATTTTAAAACGTTACTCCTTTGTATAAAAGCAAAGAAAGAAATATATATTAAAAGAAAACATTCCTTACGTTTTGCAGATTATTTAAAAAAAAACATCAATAGAAATTCACCAGAAATTTTGCAAAGCCATCATACATAATTGTTTTCTGTTAGTATATTTTGAAATTCTCAAATAATTTTTAAGAGTTTTTATATAAACATATGAAATTTCCCAGCTTTTAAAAAAGTTTGGTTGAAGGTCTAGTGATGAGTTGGCATTAGCTATAACGAAATGCTGTATTTGGAGTAGCGAACAGCAAACAACAATAATATAAAAACAATAATTAATAATTAGAATATTTTAGAGAATATTAAATTTTGAACTGTTCCAACATGTTCCAACTACGCCAACGTGTAATTTATTTGAATTGGACCAAAAATTTAGGTATAAGATAACGAAAAGTTAATTTACATTATTTTGTGTTGAATGTTTTTATTTGAATTGAATTGTTAATTGTAATATAAACATATATAATTGTATCTCGATAATCCGGACACCATAAATCCTGAGCATATTGTTTTTTAAGGTTCTTTCTTTCCCTATAAGCCACGATCATGTTTTATATGATTTAAATAGCAATATTTCTATGTTTTCTTTCTACTTCCATTGAAAGTATTAGACATATATTTTCTTAAAACATGATGCATCGTGCAAAAGTGTAGTTGAAAGATAGTGAAGCTTTACCTTCTGTCTTTTCTCTATGTATGCTTTTCCAGCACAATGCAACTCATGTGTAGGAGTCATCTCCTGAGTGTTGGTTCAAGATGAAAAAAGGAGCACGTATTATGGCAAATAATTTCCTTATTATACAAAGAATATTATTTTACTATCCGTATTAAGGAGTAATAAAATTAATACTGTGAGGTTTCTAGCAGGCTCCCGATTATAGATGTGTTTGAATAATCGCGTGTTCGGATTATTGACATGTTATATATATTATATAAAATTCATATAAAATACTATTATTTATCTATGTTTGTTATATGGTTTAGATGGTATATGTGTGGCATTTCATTTGGTGCTAATATCAACATCTTCAGTAGACCTTTAATCAAATTCTTGGAAAAAGCTAAGAAATTTCATATGTTTATAAAAGAACTCTCAAAAAATATTTGAGAATTAAGAAATATACAGAGAAAACTAACCAAATAGCTTCTTGAAAAATTTTTCTTATACAACAAACATACTAAAAAAATATAAATAAAATACTATTGTGTTTTAAAAAACAGTTAATTTTTTGTGTGTCGATTTTATTTCCAAATTTTGACGATTTTTGGAAATAAAGCCTTGGCAGCTCTGTTGACAAACCAAATTAAAAACAAAACAATGGAAACATAAACGATTGGGTTAGTATATAGGCCTTTAGTGAGAGCCAGAAAAGTATATTTTTCTATTTTCTCTTTAACCACTCTACGTGATTGATGAGAGCAAGAGAAAAGATACATTCTTATAAAAAGAGCCTTCTATTAATTTTAGATAACAACAAAGCAGCACATTATGTTTTTTGTATTAAGAGGGTGGTTGTACAAACATACATACATATGTATATTGTTCCGAGTACCCAAAATATATAAAATGTGCTTATTGTAAAAAATAATAGTAAAAACAAACAAACCAATGAGTTTGCGTAAATATTTGGCTATTAAAAAACACATTCTTGAGTTTTAAATTTGATTGCTGGAAAACTATCTGATATTCCAATACAAACTATTGTAATATATGTATGTTGAAATGTAGCATGTCACATCAATATTGATAAAATAACATTAATAATGACCGTTCAAATAATAATATTAAAGTAAATTAATGCACACTTGCCATTACAGAAAGCAGTTGTTTTCTGGCAGTGCGGCTAATTTTGAAATTTTCCTCGTACATTTACTTTTTCTTTCAAAAAAAAGAGAGTTAATTCCCATATTAAAAAATTATGTCTTTTTCTAATTTGAATTTCCAGTTCCCTAGTTGTCGAAAAAACAGTAATCATCAGCAGCGTTGCCATAACCATTTTGGAAGTTACTTGAGTTTTAAGAATATTTTTTTTGCTAGACGAAAACTTTATATCGTCCTAGAAAATGCAAAAAGCTTTATCTAACAAAAAATTCAAAATTTAAAATTTTTCTTAAAATAAAAGCGGTTATCCTCTTGCAATATAAATTTCCTTTACAGTTTTTCCTCTTCTGTAAAATTTTCAAAATTTTGGATTGGGCTGCTTGCATTTTCTGTGACGATATGTTTGTACATATATGTTTAATGTTCGTATGTATGTACACACATACACCTAGTCATAAAACTACAGAGAATTTCAATTTCTAAAAGAAATACAGGAGCATTTTTATACTTTTTTAATTCCAAAGATCAACTATCAACGATGAATTAAATAATAAATTTAAAAAAATCATCATTACATCGTTATAACTTCGTGGTAATTTAGAAAATATTTAATTTATATTGAAAAGTTCTTTTATGCATCGAAGACACTATATTTTCCATTATTACAGAAATTTTTACCATTCTTCCGAAGACCTTCCATTTTTAAATTTCCGTTTTAAATAAATGTGTCGTGTTAAATACGAGGAAGTAAAAATTTTTAAAAAATTTATTTTATATATGGTACTTAAATAACTTAAGTCTTTAGATGTTGCTAAATCGGGTTACTTTTATATTTGGTAGAGAAATTATTGAATTTATATTTATATTTTATATTTATTCATTATTATATTATTATTTTTTTATATTTATTACATATGACTGTAATATTTCTATTTAATGACTTTTTTTGCGTACTATTTATATATTGCAGTAATTAATTATATCTAAGACCAACTTACTTTTGACTTTCGCAACTTTAATTGGTAACTAAATATTTCCAACCTTGATTTGAATTGTTGTGAATTATAGAAATATTTATTAATGTTCCACGTGAAAGAAACTGTTGGGCGAAAGCGCCAAAAATGTAACAAAAAAAAACGTGATATATTGATATATCCATCCTATATATTGAGAGTCTATCGAAACCCGTCAATCAGACTACACCCATTAAGCTCAAATAAATACTCATGTAAGTTATAATCCCTAACATTTATTTGTGTTTGGAATTTTAATAACTCGAACAGTTCTCTCATACGGTCAAGTGTCCTGGACCTTCGTTATGTCCAGTTTCCCGTGTGTTTATTTTGATTTTGATTCGGGTTTGTCCAACCCGGTTGCAAGTAAGTATCTTAACACTTTATGCCTTTCGGCACTTTATTATATTTTAGGTCTGTTCCTACATATCCAACAAATACCATTTAGTTCATTTAGCATAATTTGTCCACTGTTTATTGCAAAATTGTTCATATGGGTATCTTACAATGATAGCTCTTGAATAGCACTATATATAAAATATATAAATATGTAATATATGTATGTATATCAAATAATGATCAGATTACTTGATCAAAAAGAGGGTATTAACTCAAAATTTTTAAAATTTCACTTTTTGCAAGAAATCAACTAACAGCATCAATATCAATCTTTTTGTTTCTTGGACCGGCACTCAGGGGACATGAGGAGCATTTTGCCGGAAGTAAGAAATAAGGTTTCATAAGAAAGGGTAGAGACGGAGTAGTATTTATTGACATTCGATTTGAATTTTCCCACGTCAAAAGTGACAGGAAAGACCTCCCCGGGCAGTATATTCCACAAACGTGTTGTTCGTCCAAAAACAAATGAGTAGTGACAGTCGCTGCAAAATCCACCACAACTAGATGCACTCGTAATGATGAGCGCGTTGTGCACGCGGATAATCGTGTTTCAGGAACAAGTTTCCTGATTTCATTAGAACACATCCCATTATAGTAACGATAGAACAACGAGATGCACCCCACTATGCGACAATACCCAAGAGATTCAAGAGAGTTGGCTACCCTACTATCTCCAATGAGTTTCTTCGCCCTTTTCTGTACACGGTCGAGTAACTTCAAATCAGTCTTTGAAACACCGGGCCATACATTAGAGTTGTATTCTATTTTCGGTTGGATATAGGCGCTATAAATGGTAAAGAAATCAGATGGTAATAAAAAAGTCAAGGCACTTGAATGCTTCGTTTGAGACCTGAAAACTGTGCTCAGTCCACCGAACTTCACACTGGATTTTCATGCCAAGAAGATTAAGAGCTTCTGGTTCCTCAATATTTATACCGTCCATAATTACAGATGAGGCAGCGTGATCGCGCATCTGCTATAAAAATTTCGTCTTATTCAGTTTACTTTTTCTTCTCAAAAAACCATAAAGTATTTGGATTTTTAGCTACAATTAAAACGTAAAGAAAAATAGTTTTTGTTTTGTACTGAAAATTGAAATATTTTGGGTTCATACCCTCTTGCAAATCAGGTGCGATATCTTTTATTCAAAACGAATTGTTAATATATATTTATGTATCTGTTGAAGTTTCTCCTCCAATTAATTTAACCTGAGTGGTATTTTTTTTTGATATTTATTTACTATTAATTCAATCTTAAATTATAAATTAAACGAACAAAATTTTTAGTTTCAAAGATTCCAAAACTTAAGAAAAATAAATAAATAACTATTGAGATTTGGCAACGCTGTTAAGCAGACAAAAACCTTAATAACAGCAAAAACAAATGTTTAAAAGAAGAGTTATTAAAGTGTCTTGTTTACATTTAAAAAGAAGACTAACAATTCAGAGTTTGGCTAGTGGAAGTAGAAGCATAGAAAATCACAACGTGTAGAAATATATAAAAACAATAACAAAACTCATCCGTACAATAATAAACAACAAACACTACTGCTTTTTGCTTTTGACTTTGCAAAAGCCAGCTTGTGCTTGCTTTTTGACCAACGAATTGCTTGAGATACAAACAGTTCACAACGAAACTCTTTAGGTGGAAGTGTACATTCGCGGCCGCTGCAATCATAAATTGTGTTTTATTTTCTATTTAATAATTTTTGTGCTCAAATATTTCCCTACTAGTTCGAAAATTATACTAAACAAAAATAATTTTGTGAATAACAAAACAAAAAGACGAAGTCTTTTCTAACATAGATTTGTATTGTATACGAGTGTATTTGTGTGTTTAAAATGCAAACAAATCAGTTTTTTTTTATTTGTTTTTGCAGTTAACAAAAAGAAATGAAAAATTATAAGAAATAAACGTTCTATTTAAAAAAAAATTGCTATTTTGTCGTTTCTATAATTTTTTTTTCTTTTTTTTGGCATTTAGTACATAGAACATCACTTGTAACAGAGACGATAGACGTAAGTAGCAAAAACGTAGTTCGATTGCGCGTATTTTACTATTTCGAAAAAACAAAAAACAAAAACTGAAACGAGGAAAATAACCCCCAATTTAAAAGTTTTATCTTACATTTCGTATATTCCCCAATTCTTGTGCATAAAAGTAAATGATTTCAACAACAAACCAACAAAATAGTTTTGCATGTCAGTTCTAAAATCTGCCCAGATGTAAAAAAACACAAAAAATAAAAATAGCAAACATTTAAAAAGCGTGAAAGAACAACAACAAAACAGAAACTAAAATATTTAGCAAATAAATGTGAAAGAATAGCACAAGAAATAGAATCAAAAAAAAATGTTTTAAATAGTTAACAAAGTTTTCACAAAAAGTGAGAAAAATTGTACAGATAAAAAGAGGAAACAATCAACCTGTCAAAGGTTGTTTTAAGCAAATTCGCTAAATGTCATAAAGTCCAATTTATGTACAAAGTGTGTGCGTGCATACATATTATATGCATACATATTTTCAAAGTGAAATTTTTTATGTCTGTATGTGTATATTTATAATTTACATACGTACATATGTAAAATATGTGTAATTAAATACCCATATCTGTACATCTTTAACATGAGTGTATTTTAAGTTCAATAACACAGAAGTTTCAATTCTACATACATATGTATGTACATAACTTTTAAGGTAAGTCCTAATTTAATAAACACTAAGTAATGTTAAGCTAATTACCACTTTAGCATAACTGACCTGCTGTTTACTGCGGTCGGCAAAGCTAAAATTAGCCCTGATTTATCGTCATATGTGTTGTTGACAGACAAACTATTCTTTACACCTAGGTTGTCAACACAACTGTTTCACATATGAATTCAATCCATAATCCTATATATTAAAATGACACGTTTGTATGTACTATGTACATGTGTGTGTCTGCCTTATGGACGGCTGAACCAATTTTCTTGAAATTTTCACAGTATCTGTCTCTATATATGGAAGGAACTTTATATATATGTATATAATAGAACTATATATATAAAAATTTCAAAAATGGGCGTTGCCACACCCATGCAAAGTAAATGTTTATTTTTGTATATCTTGAAAGCGATTGAAGTGAACGTTTCTGAATATGGTTCAAATCACCTTGTAGTGAAAAGAAATAACCAGACAAAAACTGAGAGGGATTGGGCAAACGGGCGTGGTATCTCCCATACAAACTAAATATTGATTTCATTATATCTTGAGAACGGGGAAACTTAATGTTTCTGTATGTGGTCAGTAAAAATGATCAGTCGAAAAGTGGGCGAAATTGGACAAGTGAGCGTGGTACCTACCCTAAAATTTAATTATAGATTTTTGCATATCTTGAAAACTGTTAAAGCAAAATCTTCTAAATTTGGTAGAAATCACTATGTAATTAAAGAAATCATCAGGATAAAACAAGTGGGCGTGGTAAGTAAATAACGATTTTTGTATATCTTGAGAACGGTTAAAGCTAAACTTCCTAAAATTTGGTATGAATGACTTGATAGCCAATACAAATCATCCATCGAAAAGTAAGCAGAATCGGATAAGTGGGCATGGTACCTCCCATACAAATGTAATATAGTTTTTTTATATCTTGAGAACGGTTAAAAAGAAAGTTTTTAACATTTTGGTCTGAAAGACTTGATCGTAAATTCTTCTTCTTCTGGCACTTGTATTACAGCTACGGAGCTGAAATTCGGCAACTTTTACCAGGCGGACTAGGCTGACCCTTTTTGCAAGTGGCAATCCCATTTGATGTACGGGTGCGCGCTATTCATAGAGGCAGAGAGCTGAAATTGTGTATACGGGTAAACACTAGATGCATCTAGATGGGCATTTAGACTATATATTTTTTCAAAGATAACACCACGACGGGTGGTAGGGCGCAACTTCCGTGCCTCCGAAACTAAATAACCGATTTTAATAATGGACACCAAAGACATTTTTTTTTGTAACTGAAGCTATTTTTTTTTTATATCTTGGACCAGTGCTCAGGGGCTATCCCCTACATATGCAATGCATTGCACTGGAACTAGAGAGAAGGATAGGGAAGAAATAGACAGGTGGCGAAAGTGGTAGGAAGATAGAGCTTAATTCTGCAGTTGCGTGTTAATTATAAAGCAAAGTTGCGGCGTCTCTGATGTTTTTTGACGCATTATTTTTAAGCTAATGGAGCCATTTTATTTATTATTTTACTTCGCCGACGTTTTATTCCTCAAATACCAACGAAGGAGGGTGCTGTAGCACAGAAAACTCAGAAAAAACTTTTTTCTGATTTGACCCGGCTGGGAATCGAACATGGGTCTTTCTGGTTGCAGAGCCAACACGCTGACTATTCGCCATCAGCACCCATCAGCTACAGCAACATGTGATATATAGTCCATGAATTACATACATATATACAATTTTGTGCATTAAAAATACGTTTCCTATTTGTTTCTTTAAATAGTTTTTAATTTAATATTTGCTTTATTTGTCTCAGCTGGATATTTTTGACATAGCACAATCATTTTATAAAAACAAAATGCAGAGTTGTACCTTGTTAGTTCACCTCGTCTGACTTCGCCTTGAGAAATATTGAAATAATACATGGTAGTGCATAGTTCATTCTTTGGGTCATTCATACTGTTGCTTATGTTCTGCACAGTGTTGTACGTACATGTGCATATGTACATACATCTTGACATACACATTCTTGCATACATATGTATATGACGTACTTAGTTTGAAATTTCAAATTTACATGAAACGCAATACTACTTACTGTCCTTGACAAAATTGTTAACATTTATATTGTCTTCTTAGAATTGTGCCATGGGTGAAAGGTTATCACACAAAAATAAACCCTGCACATATAGTTCTGTCAATGCACTTAAAGTAACTTGCTAGTAATCAATATATTTTCGAAATACATATCTACATATATGCACTTCTTATTATTTTCGGATTTTTGCGATTTTTTTATACAGTGCAACTGACGCAAACGACTCGAACAGCAATGCAGTCGCATGAGACCGATTTTTTCAAGTTGATCTGCAATCAATACGACTATAATCTAGTCGAAATTGAGTGTTCATCGTTAATTTTGATTTAGAAAACCATCATGTCCAGTCGCATGCAACTAGTGCTTGTTGCTGCGGGCATAAGGCCGTGCGCCCAATTCTCAGCAGATTATAAACACGAAATATAAAACAATTTATTATTATTTTTTATAAGGTCTTGTTTTTTATCTTGAACCAGCACTCAGGAGATGACCTCTAGAAATGCGATACATTGTGCTGGAACTGGAGGAAAGGGATAGTGAGAGCCGTAACCAGTGGTGAAGCTTTACAATCATACAACTCCACTTTTGCACGTTTTTTGTTTCTAGCAGTGTTACAGCTTCTCTGATTCTAATCAATTCTGAAGCTTTGTTTTAGTAGCCCTTTTTAGTAATTACATATTTAACTTAACTGGTGCTACATAATACCGACGAAGGAGGGTACACTGATGTGCCTATGGATTGGTTACAGCTGAAGCCGGTACTGTTCAGTGACTAGTGATTCTGCCTTCGCCACTGAAACCTTCCGACAACTACTGACACAAAGAGACACTAATGCAAAAATCAGAAAAAATGCGAAATTTTTTTATGATTTTAGTCTGAAACTGGTATCGAACCCAGGACTTTTTGGTGCAGACTACTTCAGCCATCGCCACCCTCAATTACAATAAAAAAGTTATTTTAATTACAAATATTAGGAAAGGGCTGATTACACTTTCAAAAAATTATATATATGCGATAATAAAATATAGCCAAACTTATTTTGTTTAGCTGATGGGAAAATCGTACTCCATTGAATGTACGATAGCAAATCTGCAGAGAAAGTACCAGTAACTCAGTTTTTAAACTTTAATTATATTTTAATAGATCATTTTTACACATTCCTCTCTGAATTAAAACGCTCTTAAATACGTAAAAAATAAAAACCCACACCTTCTCTTGTTTTCCTTTTCTTCAGGAATTTTTTTCTTATCACAAAACACAAAAGATTGACCGTGGTGATAACCCTGTTGTTTATGTCTGCACTGGAGAACTGATGATAATTTTCAATTTGTGCATTTTGTTTTTTGTCGTTTCAAATTATAAAAAGAAAAAGGCGAATTAAGGCCAATGTTGCCATCAAATTAAGTCACGTCGACTTTTTACAATGTTAACAACTTTGATATTGTTTTTCTATTTATATTTTGTACTTTTTAAACTTTTTTCTCTTAACGAACTCCTGGTATTTGTAGAAGTATTTAAATTTTTACTAATTCTATTATTTACTAGAGAATTTAATAAATAAAACAAACACTTTTTCTTTATTGTGAATTTTAAAAAATATTTTTTCATTATAAACAAATACCAATTTTCCTGAAATAGCTACACAAAGGAGTAGCGAAATATCGAATAAAAATAAATATTACATATGTATATAAAAAGGACCTGCACCTTAAATAATTAGTGTAATTAATATAAAAAGAGGTAAAAAGAAACTAGTAGAATTATAAAACAAATTTTTTCCAATATTTTTTTCTACAATTAAGAGCGTATTAATTTCTTTACATTTAAAAGAATTAACGATTTAAGAAATTGATTGAAACTTTCGTAATAATTTTATTGTTCTCTTTATAAGACATTTATTGGCTCTTTTTTTTTATAGTTCTAACGATTTAGAACACAGTTTTACAACAATTTGACAGTGCAACATTTTTAAAAGTCATCGAGTTTAATTTTTCGAAGTACTTATCGAAACTAACAACACCCCATTCGGGTTGAGTTTGTTTAGCTGCTGTTCGGATTTTATGGGCTCATGTATATTTTTTTGGTTAAAAATTGATTTTTCCGAAAAACATGCATAAATGCAGATTTCTAGCTAAGACCGTTAAGCCCCCGTTGCCACATGCCAGTAATTATTTGCAATTAGTGTATTAATAAAGAAAAGCAGGAAAAATGTCGAACAAACCACAAACATGTTTTAACTAGCAAGTTCATTTTTAAAATGTCGTCAACAAGTAATATTCTAGCAAAAATTGCTAAGTATCAACTATACGAATTCAGTATTGCCGTATTGGCAATTTTGTAAAATATCTGCAAAAATTTTATAATCAAAATTTTTTTTTCGAAAAACAGTAAAATATTAATTAAAATTTAGTCTTCTTATATATTTCGATCAATCAATTTCAATAATGGAAACAAAATTAAGTAATCAAAAGGACTATTGTAAGTTAGAGATGGTAAATTTAAAGGTTGATTTAGAAGTACTACAAAAAATCTTAATTGTTAAGGAAAAACCGCCAAATCATCATTTTGCTATATTGGAACCAAAAATGTTCAAAATGGCGATAAATCGTCAAATCTGGCAGCCATGTACATGGCTTGTGGAATTTTGTTGGTGAGAACGTTGTTTTCAGTTTTAGGAATATAAAATTTCCCAGCTACATGTATTTTCATAATCAACTAAGAAGTAGAATTAGAATTTTTTTTAATATAGTGCTCTTTCGAATTCATGTGTCGATATGTGCTAATTACTTATCGAAGAAAATTGCTAATAAATTTTAAAGTTTCATTAATTGTATTGTAATTACAGATGTTAATCGCACATAACGTGGCAACACTTGTAGAGAAAAATTGAAATGATAAAAAATGTACCTTTTAAAGTTTTTATTATTTTAATATTTATCACTTAATTTTTATATTCAGCTTAAGTTTTTCTACTCCATACTGGCACAATTCAATGACCTTATTTATTATACATTCTCGTTTTCCAAGTTATAACACGGTTTCTGATTGCTGAGACAAATTTAATAGGTTTTTTATTTAATAAAACAAAGCCACCGGCCTATTTGTATTCTTTTTCTTTTTTGGGTAGCGGTAGTTTGTGCCAAAAAAATATATGTATATATTTACATATGTTTGTATATATGTAGATGTGTGTTTGTATATACAGTGAAGTAACGATAACGAGCAGAAAACTAAATATAAATTGTTAAAAGTAAATACAACAGGAAACTCAGGAAATTCAACAATATATGTATTTTATTATCAAAGTGTCGGGAACTCATCAGCCATTGAGATCCGTGCCAATTTCATTGTTTGCTCTAACCTCTATTGACTTCTGGAAGTCGAGTGGTATTTCTCCACATCCCACGTCATCACTGAATCTTTAACTTACGGTAGCATCTGCCCCAGACTAAGTTCCTCCAGCGCACTACCATCGAGGTTGGTACGACCCGTGCCCCTTGGTCTGCCATAAGCCAAAATTAAACATTCACGTACAATATGTGCCGCGATCTCAGCCTCCTCCAGGCATAGTCTGCTGATATCATACTTTATGACGCCAATCCGCCTCATATGATACCTGAAGTTCCCATGGGCTGTTATTAGCGCCGTGATTCAGCACAGTAACCCTCGCACCGCTCTAAGCATGGGCTCCCTGAGTACCAAACTCTTCCATCTCTTACGGCCAACGGAAACCAACGACCGCTTGAACCCAGCCCTGAGTCTCCATCGAGGGCTCTGGTCCACGGAACGTCTCAGCGGATCTATCTCTCCCGACTTCTTCGGTCGTTTCGTTGCACATAATGCCGGTGTGCTCCCTGACGCACATCAGTGTAAGCTCATTGACTGAGCTACACCTACTCTGCATGCATCTAATCACAGACACACTGCCAAGTGTAAAGAGAATCTTCTTCACCTCCATGTGAGCCTTAATGAAGTTATTGATTGCTAGCATCTCTGCCTGTACTCTCCTGGGCGTAAGAAACGAGACAGTAACTTCTCATCAGAGAAGACACCAGCTGCCGCCCCACAACCCACTACTTAAAATACTGATGTCATACTCCCGAAATCCATGTTACAACACGCAATGACAGTCTGATATGACCTCCCGATCGGCACCCCTACCATTATGCGTTCCATTGCCATCGATATGTAAAAAAGTTTGTAATAAAAGAAGAAGACGAATATTTTAAATATAATTTTATTTTTTTTATCTTGGACCAGTACTCAGCAGATGAGCCCTACACATGCGGTGTAGGGAACCAGTAGAAAAGGATAGATAGGAGAAATGACAGAAGGTGTAGCTTCACTATCTTAGAATACTGCTTTTCGCACGGTCAATGTTTCTAAAGCAGTATTGTAACGTATCTGATGTCAAGGATATTAAAGTTTCGTTTTTCGTAGCCATTTTTAGTAATTATTTTACTTCGCCGGTTCTCCACAATACCGACTCAGGAGAGCGTTCTGATGTGCCTGTGGATTGGATTAAGTTTAACACATACATACATACACCAAAAATATTTCTGTACTCTTATTCCATGATTAAAAAAAAATGCATACAAAATTTCATGTTTGGTTAGATTTGAATATTTTCTCTCTCGTTTCACGGTCGTACATGTCTTCGGATGTTCACGTTATTGCGACTTCACTGTAGACAAGTATGTTTATGCTTATCCATACATACATATATGTTGTTGTATACTTCGAAACAGAAAACTTAATTCAACTCTCTATTTTAAGCAAGTTATAGGAAACAGTATGAAAACAAAGAATTAAAACGAGCTTAAACTAATTAAAATACTTTGACAAATGGAAGATACATTTGTGTGTGTGTGTGTGTTTGTATGCTGGATGTATTTCCAGAACAGGTTGGAAAATTTACATAAATACGAATGTATGTATGTATATGCTTTAAGCAAAATACCGTTAATAGCTTTTAGTACATGGTGCAATGAAAGCCGCAATAAAAATGGTTATGATAGTACGCATAATTCTCAAAGAGTTAATTTACATAATTGCACCATGTAACAAAACTCCACATACTCGTACAATTGAAAATGTTTCATTATTTTGTGACCTGTGCGACTAAATGGCCAACAAAAATTATTGCGTGTACATATGTGTATGTACATACATACGAGGTCTGTTCAAAAGGAAAGGTGAATTTAGAAATTTTTTTATTCATCAATATCCATTTTGTTCCCTTCAAAGTAATGTCCCTCAGATATAATGCACTTATGCCATCGCTTCTTCCAATACTCGAAGCACTTCTGAAATGTGCTTTTCGGTATGGCCATTAGCTCGTTCTTCGATTTTGACTTTATCTCATCAATTGTGGCCAAACGCTTTCCTTTCGCAGGGAGCCCAATTTGGTGAATAAGGTGGTTGAGGCATGATTAAGGTGTTGTTTTTGGCCAAAAAAATCACGAACAAGCATTGATGTGTGAGCTGGTGTATTTTCGTTATGCAGAATCCATGATTTTTTTTCCACAATTTCGATCTTTTAAGCCGTATTGCTTTACGCAAACATTGCATAACTTCCTTGTAGCATTCTTTATTAACCATACGACCTGTTGGCAAGAAGTCATGATGCACCACGCCATTGTAATCGAAGAAAACAAAATTCACTTTTTTTTTTAACAAACCTCGTACATATTTGTATTGAAAATATAAAATTTTAGGTTAAATTTTAACTCAATATACATATGTAAATACTCGAACGAAATTTTGAGAATTTCCGGGTGTAGTCGAAAAATTTAACAAGTGTAATTGATGTTTTCCCCATGTGAAAGAACCAGCTATAGAAAGATTGCTTCCAACGGCTAAGTTAGACGATTGAAATTCTTCTTTCGATGTTTAGGTCCACTAAGCAGAGATTTTTATATATATATATTTTTTTTTTTTTTATCTGGGACCAGCACTCAGGAGATGACTCCTACACATGCAAAGCATTGTGCTGGAACTATAGGAAAGGGATAGTAGGAGAAACAACAGGAGGTGAGAGTTAATTAATTATTTTGCAGCTCTGCTTTTGCACGCTCTTTGTTTATATTCGTAGCAGTGCTGAAGCTTCGGTTCAGTAGCCATTTTTATTATTATTTTACTTCGCCGGTGCTACACAATACCGACGAAGGAGGGCGTTCTGATGCGATTGTGGATTGCTATCAGCTGAAGCCGGTATTGTTCAGTGACCAGTGACTATGCCTTCGCCACTGAAACCTTCCGACAATAACTGACACACAAAGACACACTAATGCACATCAGAGAAATGCGAGGTGTTTATTTTTATTTTAAAATTTTATTCTTCTTTATTCGAATTCGGTTAACAGAACAAACCCGAGTAAGTTCATAACAACAATGTAATCTATACAAATATTACAACTGCGACAGTTTGTATTTTTGAATATTTGTGTGTTTCGTAGATCTTTAAGAAATTTGGTTGTAACATCACATAATATGAGAACATCACATAAAAGAGTTCAGAAATTAGTACTATTGGTACCTTTTTGCATTTTTGTGATCAGATCACCTACATTTATGAACCGATTTGTAAAATTTTTTCAATTTGACTGGTTTGCATTTTTTTTGTATAGGAAAAATCTAATCGATATCAATTAAGATTTTTTTTTTTGTTCCGTTCGGCTAGTGTAGGTATGTCAGTGTAATTTACAATTTTGTTCTTTTGATTTAGTTTGCTTCTTAGTATGTAACTATCACATGAAATTATCAGTTTCAGCCTATTTAAATTGAAGATATTTCGTAAATAAAATTTAATTACAAATTTAATATTATCTATGTTTATCTTGAGGACCATCGAAGTAAAATGAAGTAAAATAATATGAAAATAAAATGGATATTCCTTGTATACAAATATTTAATACCATGTTTATCTGTTAAAGTTGGTTTTGTGTTTTATTAGTTACAGTAACGGAGGTCACACTGTATTTGGAACAATTCATTTTTATCTTGTTGCTGTTATAAGTTCATTAGTTGTACGAGTATCTCCCCATAGAATTTGTAATTAGTAATGCGCTATAAGCACTTATTTCTACAGTACACGTTCATAATAATTTGACATTCATGAAAGCGAATGTCACATAAAACTGCCTCAAAAGGTCATAATGTTTAAAATGTTAAAAATAGACATAATTTAAATATTGTAGAAGATTACGAATTTATCCAAAAGCCCCAAATTTAAAATTACATTTTACATTTTAAACTTTATTATTTGCTCTTTTTATTTGTTGCTTTTTTATTATAATTTTTTTTTTGCTTTTTTTATTCCACAAAAAACTAAAAACAAAAGCAATTTTGTAATTAAACGTGCACAAAAAAACAAAAACAAAACAATTGCATGATTGTTGTAGAAATTGAATGAGGAATTATCTCAAGATTTTTATTTGATGCCATGAGTGATGGATTTTCAAGCAACAATAGGTGTACTATAGATGTCCCAAAATGAATAACAGATACGAGTCTGAAAATTTGTGTTGTTATTTTCAAGCCAATAAAAGAAAATAAATCAGCTTTAAAATTTTGACACGTATCATTGTGTTTAACATTGTCTAGAAAAAAACTATTTTAAATTTGTAACGTTTGTCTGTACTATTATCACTTGTCATCGTCTATTCGAACAATGTCTATTGTTATTAAAATTTCTCTGATCTGTTCACAATTTTGAAGTAAACAATTTTATTTTTTATGAAACACACTCGATTTACCAATCCATCAATAACTCCTTGGAAAATGTCTCAATAAAATTTTTTTTTATCTTGGACCGGCACTCAAGTGATGACCACTACGCATGCAATGCATTGTGCTGGAATTACAACCCTGCTTTTGCACGTTTTTTGTTTATAGCAATGTTGCAGATTTCGATTAGATGTGGCGCCAAAAGAATTAATAACTTACACCGACCTGTCTGTCAGTATTCCTACGTACATTTTTCGGTCACAGGTCTGACAGAATTTGTTTAAGTATTCCTTTGGGGTTAGATACCTAAAGGGGCATATATCCAGGGAAATTAGGATATATGTATGTCTAGAGAAAAAATTGTTTAAGAGTGTCAAGGTTAAGGGTATAGGGTATTCTCCATAATCCTTTAAAGCGGTTAAAATAAAGAAGTTAGTGATTGTTCCAACTTAAATGTATTTTATTTGCAATATTTATTTAATTTAATTTGACTTTTGTTTTTCTGTTCTTCTTTATTAATTGGCTATGTGAATTAAGGCTGACGTTCGAAAAAACAAGTAATAAATTTATAATAATAAAAATGGAACTCATTAAACATTTCATTCATAAAAAAAGTTAAAGGAAAAAACAATTAAACATCGCTACATTTTCTCCAAGAATTTAGGGTTGGGAATATATTCCTTATACTTCAATTATTACATTACATAATTCAAATATAATCACACTGTAATTTATACAGAATTCGTATATGATTCTGACTTTTTTCCCTCAGATTTTAACAGACATCGGACTATTTTGCTGGCTGGGAATGTATTAAGCCTTTTTTTTCTTTGGGACATTGTAAGACAGACAAGCTAGGGAGAGGCAGAGTATGTAGTACACGAACCTCTGTACCAGACATTTTTTTCTTTTCACTTTCCCAATTTTCATATTTTTTGTTGCAATTTTCTGTCCGAAATGTAAAAGCTGTAGAACAGTTCAAAAGAGAATTCAAAATGTGTCGGTCTTTCAATGTCTATAATTTACATTGGGACTACCAGACCAGGATGGCGATGGGTGAAGTAGTTTGCACGTTGTTTACAAGACCAAAAAGTCCTGGGTTCGAGCACCATTTCAGACTAAGTCATAAAAACATATGGCATTTTTTTCTGATGTGCATTAGTTTGTCTTTGTATCAGTTGTTGTCGGAAGGTTTCATTGGCGAAAGTATAGTCACTGGTTACTGAACCGTACCGGTTTCAGTTGCAACCAATCGATACGCTCATCAAGGCGCCCTACTTCAACGGTTTTTTGTAGCACCGGCGAAGTAAAGTAATTACTAAAAATTAAGCTTAAAAATTGAATCCTTGACATCAGATGCGCAAAACCAGAGTTGTAAGATGGTGAAGCTTCACCACCTGTAATCTCGCTCACTATCCCTTTCCAGCACAATGCATCGCATGTGTAGCGGTCATCTCCTGAGTTCAAGATAAAAAAAAAATAAAAATATTATACTGCATGTTAAGTTTTGGTCAGCTTCAATTTCTTATATCGTTTTTTTTGCATTTTTGTGTGCACTTATTATAATGAATACGAATTGCTCCCGTTTTGCCGTTTATTCTATTACACATAATAGCTTTTAAATATGTAAATATAACTATGTGTGTGTGGGTGCAGTAGATAATATAATAAAATAAAATGCTTTATTGAAGTACAAATTATATTAAAGTTGAAATAAAATTGTATACGAAATACGAAGAGTGACCACAGTTTTCAGCAGTAAAAAGTAAAACCGTTGTGAATATAACTGGTAGTTAATTATTGGTTTGAATATAAAGAGAAAGCCGATGTCAAGTGTATTTTTCTTTCCCTAATAATAGTATTTTCACACTGACTCATTTTAAAGCGAAACTTGGTTTCACGTTAAAAGCAACTATTAAAACCTGGTTTTATCATATAAAAATTGTTTCCTAAAACCATTTAAAATTTTTGAATTGGTTTTAAATTTATTTAATGAAACACAACCGTGATGTTCATCTACTGAAAGCAGTGCTACCAAGTTAAAAAATTGAAAACAGCTGGCAAATTAAATGGAGCTCAATGAAATGAAAAATAAATAAAGAACAATTTGGTAAATACAATCATGTCATACAAATGCCAATGACTATCGCCCTATATCTTTCCTTGCATATTAATATAAGGTTTTTCTAAGCCTCTTGCATGGTTGGCTATATACAGGTAAATAATTTGTTTTCTGGTTTTCCACCAAAAACATAATTGTACTACAGCACTTATTGAAGTGACGGAGGTAATTCGTAGCTATATAGATAATGGAAATGTTGAACTGCTAATGCTTTTGGAACAAACTAACTAATGCATTTGATAGGGTGACCCGGTAGCCTAGTGAGTAGTGTGATAGTTTATCAGAGGGGGGTTCTAGGTTCGATTCCTAGCAGAGACTCTGGTCTGTATCACTACAATACGTGACAGTTTTTTTCACAACAGGTATTACAATGGTACCATAATAAATTGGACCCAAGTGGGCTGCGACTTTTCTTTACCTTTACATCCAGAAACCTGCCGACCAAAACTAACCAAACGCATTTGATATGCTAAATCATGCCATGCTCTCTATGAAATTAACTGAGCTTTTCAATTTTACCTCTGCTGCGGCTGGTAGCATTTCATCTATTGAAAGTATGATTGCTAATATAGAGAATATATTACTAAAATTACGACTAACTAATTTTTTTTATAAAGTATACTTATACCACTTTCAAAAATTACATCTCAAATAAATATCCAATTAATTGCCAACATTTCGTATTGTTATTAATTTTTAGCTTTTAATTCGGTTACTTCATACTTGTTTAATTCGCTTTAAATTATGTTGTCGTATTTATTGTAAGAATTTATGCTACTATTCCTCAAGCTTTTCAAAAATTGTAGAATATTCCATCTTGTCTGTACGAGTATCATATAAAAGTTGCCTGGTCGCCCCAAATTTATCATTTCAAATTTACTACGACTTCCTCTCTGACTGATAGAAGTGTAAGAATAATAAAAGTAACAGTGATAAAATTTTCACATGCATGTTAAATTCACATATTTGGGTACAAACAATTTTCACTGTGTGAAAGAGAGAGAGAGAGGGAGAGAGAGATAGAAAAATAAATAAATAAAAATTATTTGTTATATTAAGTTTGACTTAGTGATGGGTATCTAGGGAAATTGCATTTTAAATTATTTTACTATTTTTTTTCTTTTCTTTTAAAGTAATATTTTCACTTCTGCTTATACAGGCAAAGTAATACACAGAATATGAAAAGAATTTGTTCTATAACTGGACACATATGTACATATACATATAGAGCCTTTGGTGCAATACCGTAGTAATTCAAAAAATCGTGAACTGAGAAAAATGCATTTGAAGTTTAGAGCCATCTTTTTGATAGTATTTTCGTTTACTATAGTTTTTAAATAAAGAGGCATGTTTTGTAATGTTTTCTGTTTGTAAATTTCTTGTCATAAAGGAAATATTACATTATTGCAAATAAATATTGTCAGTAGTAGTAGCTGGAGGCAATAAAGACATTTGTAGCTGTAGAATCTGAACAGTTAGATATAGAACCATAATCTTTTTTCCTCTGGTCCAACCCTAGGACATCGTAATATTAAATGAACCAGTCTTCCCCATTAATTTGGGTTAGTCTGGGACTAGTCCTAGTCCCCTGCGGACTACACTATACATGCATGTGTGGACTAGGCACATTATTTGCAGGGTTGTCGGCTGCGTGCCACAATAGCTTCGCTGTTTATTTTTTTTTGTAAAATATTGAAATGGGCTTTCAAATATCTGTAGTTGTTTGCTCCCATACATACGAGCGAGCATTCAATGAATATTCATATTTTCTATTTTTATTGTTTAAAATATTGTTGCTTGTAGCCAAATTGATTGTTTAATTTTTTTTCTATTTAAATTCATGCCACTTTTGGTTGTAAACTAAAGAGTTTCAGCATGTATTTTTTGTTATTTTCTTCTGTAGTCATCAACATTGTAATAAAGTCTTTTTATGTTGTCATCATATACGAATGAATTGTGCTTTAGAAATATAGTTTTAAAATTTTAATATTCAAATTGGTTTGCCGTCCAAATTTGGCTAAAATAAAATACTGCTTTAAAGCAACTTCAAATAACACTTGAATGATTTTAATGTTTTAAGTTTTATTTAAACAAATGTTTTTGTGTTGCCCTTGTAAAAATTGCTTTTCCTTCCATTTTTGTTGACTCTATAAATAATTCGAAATATACGAATAATTTCTTGTAGAACAAATTTAATAAATAGAATTTGTACATGTTTCTTTTTATAGAAAGAAAAGAAAATCGATACTCTGACTTTTTGGAGGTTTTGGTTGGCAGTTTGAATTTGTAATTATTATATCTGTTTTAAAATACATATTACTCGTATATGCTGGAAATTTTTAATATTTATAGGGTGTTCTTTTAGTAACACTAATTTGTTTGAGACTTAATTGGAGATATTGGATATATGTGACAGTTGCTACCAACCCGCTTTAATAATTCAGCTTTTAAATTATATTGTAAAACACAAAGAAACAAAACGAAACACCAAAATATTTTTATTTTACTTTTAAATAAATACACAAATTATAAAAAACTCATGAATACGTTTCTAATCTGTTAATGAGAATAACTAGTAATTATTATTAACAAGTATGATTAAATAGATAAACAATAAAATGACTTCAAGCAGTTTTGTAACATTTTATGGCAGAAATTATATGGGAAAATTAACGGCTTAAAATTATCCATCCATAAAACGGAAAATAACAAGTTTATACTGATTACTGATTACGAATAGAGTTATTCAATGAGTTATTCGTAGCCGCAGCAGTCTAAAAGTTTACAATCATGATATGTACTTGTAAGAATTATAGTGATTTCGATTCTCGAAAAGGGCATTGCTCTTTTCAGTGTAATTACACTCCCATGCACTGCAATTGAGTACAGGAAAATCGGCAAGAAATGTCAGGCAGTTTTGGTTGAAAAGTAAACACCACCAGTCAGTCGTCAGATAAGTCAAAAATTTCAAGTTTGTTCAAGCACAATAATACGAGCATTGTGTATTATTAAAATTACACGTGTGTATTATATTTGTTCACAGGTCGTTTCGATTTGCTAATCCTAAGAAAATTTTCAGAAAATAATTACTTTCTATGCGACTACAGCTGCTTTTTCCAAAACAGCTGAGCAGAAAATTTACCAACCATTTCTTATTTCAAGTGCAAACATATGAGTATAGGATTATCCATTTCGCGGTTACTAAACCGCCGTTCTGGCAAGAATGTCAGCTGTTAAATATCTATCATCTGAAGTGTCACTTATTTAGCGAAAGATTTGCCATTTACGAATATGGATCGTTTGGCAACTGATGAATGCGTAAAAATAGTGAAAACTAACTGTACATATGTGGTGGTTCAAACGTGGCGACTTTCACAATATTACAGGGTGATTATTGTCGCCATAATCGACTGTGCACGGAATTGTCAAGATCATAAACACATTTGAAGAGAATGGAAGTATTCAGATGTTGTCACAACATCATCACACACTGCTGCAAATATAACTTTTGTTAGTTAAATTTACCGTTACCGTCAATACCGGCCGTATGAGAACCGAATTTTTTGCCTGCAATGGACGATATGTGGTTTCAACAAGACGCTTCCACGAGCCCCACAACACAACCGATTTTAGCTTTATTGCAGAACGGGTAATTTCATGTTTTGGCGACGTTAATTACATACCGAATTCATGCGATTTGACGCCGTTAGACTTTTGCTTGTTGGCTAAGTCAAAGACCGTGTCTACGCGGTAATCTCCTAAACCGAATGCTACACGATCAATGTTCAGCTTCAATATTTGTCATTATACGTATACATATACGTATAAGTGTGACTATTTTTTATAAAAAAACGCACACAATTGAACATTGATCGTATAGCATTCGCTTAACGTTAGAGCTTCTGCAAACCAACAATCGTCAAATTATCGTTGAGATATCGCCCGAAAAAGTTTTCGAAAACTACCTCAAACGGAACGACATTGTATTTCGCACATAATGGCAAGGTCCAAGCTTATAATGAAATAAAAGTTTCTCCGAAAGCACAGCTTCATGTGTGGTTCATTTAACTTTAACAGTATAATCCGTACGATTTAGAAAATATAAAAAATAAACGCACGATTTTGTAAGATAGTCGGCTACGGCCTTCTAAAACTCATTTTTCACACATTCATTTCAAACACATTCTCGTAAATTTCTCCAAATATCGATTAAAATAAACCTGTAATAATTGTGTGGCATGAGATTTTCTACAAGATGCTTTTAAAAATATATCATTTATGTGCTAGAAAAAAAAGCACCGTCCAAATCGTGTATGATTTTGTACCAAGATGCATTTGGCATTTACACGTTCAATATAAGCAGCAAACATCGTGGTGCTGTTAGTGAAAATTAGTTTGTATGCGTGGTGGAGAATCGACATTTTTTGATTTTTGACTTACTAGACATTCTGTTGTGATGTGTGTTGTGTTTATCATGCACGTACACATTTTTAACAAAACTACAAACAGTAAGATTGTCGAAATCGTCGGTTGGAAGAAATGGTTTTTTGGAGCTGATTAATGTTCATCACTGTTGCCACTCCTTCGTCCAGTCATGTTTTTCTTGTCTTTTTTTTCGCATTTGTTTCTTATGCACAATGGCATATGTGCAACAGTAATTTACTCCGTTATTGTCATTTTTATAGTAGAAAATGAATGCTTGTATAAGCCAAAGCAACACACCTACATGAATTTGATGTCAAGCTGATTGATCGCGTATAGTCGTCCTATTCATATTTTTATACCTTTCACTTTAAGTGTACCGGGTTTATATAAGTTTGCCATTCCGTTTGTAATTCCTTTAATATTCATTTCTGAAAAGAAATGTACGTATTTTCAGAAAAGTGCTGAATAGAGAACTTTGAAGAAGCCATGTCCATTTGAAATCAACTTTCCGGCCAAACTGAACATCGCACATAATTCGTTTTGGCATCAATCGGATTTGAATCGGTTCCTATATAAATTCAGCCGAATCAGATCAAGGCGAATTGATATCAGGTAAACTCAGTAGTACAACAACAACCAAAAATCATTGTGTACTGTCAAAATAATTCATACAATTTGACATTAAAAAGTGGTAAATAGTTGGCCAGCTGTGCTAGTGAGTTCAACTGTTATGAATTCGCCTTGAATCAGTTCAATACTTTCCGAGCTACTGCTGAAGAAGCACGACCACCTCGTTTTTTTTATTTGAAATTTTAGTACAAAAACCTTTATAAATTCGAAAGGGCAGGATGGATTTTAGTGAAATTTAGTCCGTTTATGTAAATGGGTCTGCTTACTGAAAGTATCATTTGTTCCCGAAAGGTGGCGCTGCTGCCATTTTATAAGCTGAATTCATATTTTCTGAACGGCTCGACGGATTTTTACAAAATTTGGTACATATACATATGAACAACCGATTTGAACTCAAAAAAGTAGGCCGTACGACCGGTTTAAAAAAATAGATTAAAATCCGGTTCGATGAAATTGGCTATGCATGTTCAAATAGGCATGCAGACATGGTCTTGGTCTAGAGAACTGGGATCTAAAAATATATCAACATCCGGTCCGCCTAAACGGTTGAACAGATTTTTATGAAATTTGGTATGAATGCTCAGATAGATACTTAGACAACAGTTATGGGAGACAAAACAAGTTGGTCTGTATTACCAAATTATAAAAATATGTAAAAATTCGGTTCGTTTAAATGGTAGAACCGATTACGCTGGAACTTGGTTTTCACGTTGAGTTGACTGGCATGAAAGCAAAATTAGGCAAAACTTCGGTACTACTGAAGGACTAGGCGAAAATTCAGACGAATATGGGATATAAGGTGGGCTAGTGAAGGGTATTCAAGATTCGATACAGCCGAATATAGCACTTTTACTTCTTTTTACTCTTCATGACTATACTTAATTTTGCTGTTCTTTTTGTATTGAAATTTAAATAACATTTTGCTTGAATAAATATGTAGTTAGAATGGGCATACAATGTTAAAGCGGACCCAAATTGCTTTTAGTCGAATAGATAACGAATATTATTCGATAATTTGTTTTTTAATTTAACTATTCGAACAAAATTAAGTTTATCATTTAATCTACTTTTCAATGAAATTGGAAAAGAGTCTTTAATTAGTGCTTATTTATACAATAAAAAAATAAGGCTTGGCGATTATAAACACACACACTAACGGCAGCCATTATTTCTGAGTTTTAAGGAAAACCAATTAATTGCTTTAGAAATTGCCAAACGGCGCAATAAAAAATAATAAAAATAAATTAAGAATTGAAGAAGAATTCATTTCACTGCCTGAAATCTATATCGAAATCAAAATCGTTTACACTGCATTTTTCTGACTTTTAATTAATTTTTATTTGATAGGAAAAAACAGCTCATTGCAATATGGAAAATAAAATTATTGTTAAACTTTGGTTATTGCCAAAATTTGTGGAAGATAAAGAGCATTTGCATTTTATTGTATTCTACACAAGGTTCATTAAAAAATAATCTCGTAAGTCTTTTAGTGACGATTATATATCATAAACATAGCGGTCCCTTAGCGCCTTGAGAAGTTTCATTTAAATCATATATAGTTGGGACAACCATTTATTTCTTAAATTTTTCTCTATACACAGCACCGCCCCCTCCAATCGACCAAGAATTTTTACAAATAAATTGGCCTGACTGTTCTTCTTGTAGTTCGAATAAATAAAATAATAATAAGAACAACAAAGTTTCACTCGTTCAGCCACTTGTTAAATTAAATGCAGAACAAGTGTCGTGTTATTGTTAATATTCTGGCTGCAATATTTATGTTTATTCTGTCACACATTTTTACAGAGTAGATGGTTGCATTTATGTAAGTACATATTATGTACATACAGATGTATGTATGTATGTATATACAATACTAACGAGGGTAACGTAATCACCATAGAGTATTTCCACAAAGAGGTGCAAAGTGTGATTTAAAAATTTATTGATATTGAATTGGTTTCACAGGGACTACAGAACAGGGTAATTTTCTCGTTCTGTATGATACGATTTTCAGTTCTATGAATTGCTTTTGTGATCAATTGCTTTCTTTGGAAAGAAGCTAACCTGGGCGCATAACTAGTGTTGGCATTTTTTCAAAACTATATTTTTTCATTAAAAATATTATATTAAAAATATAAAAAAAAGTGATTTTATTGCAATCAAATTCAGTTAAAATTTATTCTGTTTAAACTAAAGCATTAAAATTATTTTGTGGCCATACATAAACCAAATAACATAAAACACACAGAAAAATTTCTTTGTAAAAAGCATCAGAAGTCACGTAAATATAACATTTTTTTGTATCGATTATGCTGCATGTTAAAACAACATGGTTTCTAATAACATACAAATAACAAGATTACAATTTACTGTTGGTTCATAGAAGACGAGTGAAAATGCTCGTTCGGATATTTCTATTGCAACCAAAAGCAATTTTAGTTGTTTTATTGTTGTTTTCAATATAAATGAGCGCACGACTAATTTCACTCGTCTTTTATGAACAGGCAGTTAATATATCAGTCTAGTCGATTAAACATTAACTGCCTGGCTCACGATGTCACTCGAATTCGTTCGCTCGCATAACAACACGAAGGAATGAATTCCAGTGACATCGTGAGCCAGGCAGTAAATGAAATTTGAAACAACATGGAACAAACTTGTATAAAAATAAAAAAAAAATGATTTTGATATTGAATCAATATGATTTTATTGTTAAGATAACTCCAAATTAATATTAATATTAATTTTAACTTAAGTCAAACTGAATTACGATTATTTATTATTGTTTTTTTTCGTGCTTAGTTTATATTAACATTTCATTGATACAAATGCCACCTCATCATTATACAAGGTGGACCAAAAGAAATCATCCGGGGCAAAAGTCATCACCCGATGTTCTTTTGCTGTAATTTTTTTTTAATGACAAACTTTGGCTCTGCTTAGATGGCCTTCAAATCTAGCGGCAGCCACTTGGCCGATATCAGAAGCTGAATCAAAGTTTTTCATGAAAATAAAAAATTACGACAAAAAAGTATCGGGTGATTGCTTGTGGCCCGCGTGATTAATTATGCCCCATACTGTACATTCCACCGATGTTTAGGAAAAGCTAAGAAATCTCACATGTTTATATAAAAACTGCCAAAAAGCCTTTGGGAATTACCGAATATACAAACTTAACAAATGTTTTAACTAGTTTCTAGCTGAGTTAAGTTTGTTATAGAATTTGTCGTTTGTTTATTGAACTTTGCTTAATGTTCAATTTACCTGTTTCAATGTTTATTTTACATTAGTCAATTTTTGTACGAAAATCTTGAATTTTTGTTGGATTAACTTAGTAGGCTGCAATGCTGCTTTAACGTGATTAAACTTTAATTTTAATATAAAACCGAATTTTATGTATTTAAAGTTGTGCCACGTTATTTTTACTACGAAAAATATAGAATTAATTTGTTTTTTTTCGCAGATTTACATTTTTTGTTACAACGGAAACGATTTTTCAATAAAACAAAATGTTGTTGCCAGAGTTGCGATAAACGCGATATAACCGCGTATATTTCGAAACTAAAAAAGCTGACTTTAAAACTTAACAAGTAAAATATAAAAAATTTATACGTGTGCTTAGTTAGTGTGAAAAAATAACCAAAATATAGAAAAAAATATCTCCACACTGAAAAGAATATAAAGAATTTTGATTGGAAATAACAAAAAACGGCAACGCTGCTCATAGCTGTCAAAGTACTCAACTTACGGCCAACTTTCGTACTTTGCTTGGACGGAGACGTATTGAATGTGACAAACCTCATAATTCAATTTTCCTATCAGTTGAAAAAGCCAACGAATAACGAATGACAGATTCTATGTATGTTCCTCTGCCAGAAGCCAATGTGGCTGGAGACAACTAAATGTAATTGGTGCACAACGATCGTCTACTTTTATTGGCACCTGCTAACGGTAAAATATCATTCATTATCACGTTCCGCCCGTAAATGCATAGTCTGTGGTATGTTCTAAGTGCATTTAAAATTTTGTTATGCCTGCGGCCTTTACACAAACATTGCATTGAGTGTATTTAAAAGTGGAAACGCTAAGGAATGTTTGCAAATATCTGACGCGAATATAAATGACCAGTTATTATTTCATTTTCTCTTGTGTATCATTCACTTAGTTAGACATTTCATTGACTATTACTTGTTTGTGATTACTTGTAGAAAATTAAGACATTTGTGTAGAGTGCATGTAAAGTTATGTATTTTGTATGAATTCTTGAAGTACAACCGAACACTATAGAGTTTAGTAAAAATAAGTCCACTGCTTTTCAAAATAACTTTGCAACTCTGTTTTGCACACAAATATTTTGAAAAAACATACAGTCTGGTAAGCTCTTAATAAAAGTTTGTATGCAGAAACACCCAGCAGTCGAGGCGGGAATCGAACTCGCAACATCCACATTGTTAAACTAATGCTCATGCAGTAGAGTACCGAGGCGCTCGTTTTACATATAAACGGCGTTTAAGCACATGGCTCTGCAACTCTTACAAAAAAGTTAGTCTGCTCGCAATTAATAGTTTTTTCCGATCGTGTGTTAATTTATTGTAACATCAGTATTTCGTTCCCAAAAAAATTTATCAAAAATAAATAACACATTAATCCTCCATTGTAACACAACCATTTGCATACGAAATAAAATTTATGCAAGATTTTGGCATCTGATGCTCATGAAACTAAGTTGCCAACTGATTAGAAACATTAGGCATTGACAGAATTTTTTTTGTTGCCTTGAAGAAATCTATGCATTGTAAACATTCATTGCAACTTGCCGATTTCATACATATCTGGATCGGAATGCAGTGTTGAGAAACATCGTCATGACCGCATTTGACCCTTCATTTCTTACCGTGTCAGTTCGCCAAGTTTGTGGAGCTTCCTATAATCAGTATTCAAGTTCTTTCACAGTTCATTGTGCGGAATTTAAACATAAAATTTGACAGTGATTTATATTACAATGGACCACCATCAACGCTGTCGCCGCAATGAAGTAAGTGCTTTATAATTATTTTTCTTATATAAATGTATGTTTTACACTTAATTTTGAATTTAAATAACTATTCATCTAGCTACTAATCACATCTTAAATTGTATGGAATTTATGGAATTTAATTATTAGTACCTTTTATATACACGTATATCCAAGCCTTGCATAATTGTGAATTATTGAACGAAACCTACTTAAAGATACAACAATGCAAGGAAATCTGTTCGTCGAATACATAATTAGTAAAGAGGTCGGTAAGACATTGCTTTTTCAACTCTCGACTAAGAACGTTCTCAATACCAAAAAGATTCCAAAAAGATACCAAGAAGGTTCTCTACACAAGAAAGTCTCTATATTGTCTCAAAGTTTTCTTGGCCAACAGACTCCTCTCGGTTGTAACCATTAGAAGCATCATCCTATTTATAATCACTAAAAATCATCAATAAAACATATAAGTTTGAATGAAATCATCTAAATTTACTATCATTGGCACTCGGAAACCATTTCTGGAACTACTATTTCTACCGGGAAATTCCAGATAACGGGAATTGGAAATTAAACCGTATCGAGAAATTTGTTAGGTCACCTTGCATTTGACTTAACTCCCACTAGGGCTTCACGCCATTCCTCGCTGTACCCAATTGTGTTGGTTTAAACCAAACTCAGATTTGTAAGCATTATCCCCAGATGACGCAAATTTGTTCATGGTCCTTCGAGCCTGATATGAACCAGCGACCGTATAGTGGATAGACCTTGGATGCAACAGATTTTTTGGCATATTTTACTGACAATATAGTAAGATATAAGAACCATTTGAACAGTTTAATAGTCAGTCTCTGTTAGTTTCTGCCAATCTTTGTTATATCTATGTAAGTGAATACTAGGCTAAATTCACGTAATTTTCTCGTTTTACTTATGTTTGTAAGGGGTAATTTCAAAACATCTGAATACTTTGCAGCAATGCAGTAGTGTTGCCGTATTAAAAGAAAACAACCAAAAGTTTCGTAGTGGCATTTTGGAATGCGATATTTTATATAGTTGTTTTGCAAATGTCAATTTGGAATTCACCTTCTTAAGTCTCGTTGTATTTGGTTAAAGTCATACTACAAGACATGACCGACATGATTGATATATACATTTGTATACATTAGTAAAGTAACTTTCATGCACACTCATACATTTCCTACAGGGGTTGGACCGATTATGTATCAAAGTCATTTCATTAGTGTAACAAATAACTACGCGTTAGAGTCTGTTACTGCAGTTGATATTATTATCGTTTGTATAGTTTACCAAATGCAAGGCATAAATAACATATAAATCTCACACCTCCCACTGGGCATGTGACAAATAAATTAACCATGGTGATAGAAAACAGCGGTTTAGGAGCAGGGCGGTAGAACAGGAGAGAATATTCTGTACTCAGCACTCAGTATGCCACCAGCACTAGAAATTTTTTCATCACCATCAACGTTTTCATCATCATTCTCATTTATAACTATTATTTTGTTATTTTTATTTTATTATTTTGTTGTTCTCTGAGTGCTATTGATTAATGTTGTTGTTTTGCCTACAGTACTGTGCACAAAATAAGCAACTTTTTTAAAAGTTATGAAATTTTTGGTGGAAATTAATTTATAAATAAAAATTATATTGAAAAAGTATTATATAAGTATAAATTATTGACTTAATTTTGAGTGGAAATTTATTTTGTATTTACCAATAATTCGATTAGTTACTTATGAATATGAACAATATTTTTGGCCATCAGCTCGTCTTCGATTTCGACTTTATCTCATCAACTGTAGCTAAACGCTTTCCCTTCTTCCTCTCTTCAGTTTTGGGAATAGGAAAAAGTCGATTAGGGTGTTGTTTTTGGCCAAAAAGTTTCGTGATGCAGAGTACATAATTTTTTCACAATACCGATCGTTTGAGCCGTATTGTTTCACGCAAACCTTGCATAACTTCCTTGTAGTATTTCTTATTAACCGTACGACCTGTTGGGCATGAACTCATGATGGACCACGGCATTGTAGTCGAAGAAAACAAAATTCACCTTTCCTTTTGAACAAACTTCGTATATAGATACTTACGTACATACATACATTCTTATTTGTTTATGTTTATATACACTGTGCGCAAAGTGATCAAAACTCTCGTAAAAGTATTAAATATTATTATTGCAATTATATTAAATATGCATATTTATATAAGCAATGCATTTTAAGATTAAACTTCAAGTATCGTAGCTATAGTAACGCACAGCGGTGTACATTTTTGCGACTTTTGCTATTGCTGCAATCTGCTGTAAATAATTTATTTTATTTTTCTCTCTGTATGGCATGCAAAACGTAGCACCAGCAGTAACAATCCTGTTCAAAACCCCACAAAGAGTGCGATTGTAACTGATGGTATAAAAAAAAAACAAAAAATAAATAAATAACAATAAATAAATAACACAAAGAGTAAGTTCCATAGTATTATTGTATTAGTTATTTTTTTTATATTTATATTCTCTTCAAAGGGGGTTTAGGAGGAAGAAAACAAGAGTGGGTGGCTTTGATTTGTATGAATATAAATTAATCTCTTTCATACAATATGACAATTAAACTTTAAATGTGTTGTGCAAAAATAAGCAAATATGAAATAAAGTTCATAAAGAGATGGGAATATATTATCAGTGTGTACAGTATTGTTCCGAAACGAAGCAACCTTTTCTGATGTAGTAATCAATATCTTTATTCTTTATTGTTTAATATTAAAAAAACAACTTATTTTATTTTGGTTTTTTTTTTACTCGTATTACCTGCATGCTACTACAAGTTAATATGTGTGACACGAGTTTTTAATCGAATATACGATTTTTAATTTTCAATTTTAAAATTTATCTTTATTTATATCTTATACTTAGCATAAAATATTATAATTTCGAGATTTTCTCTACTACAGCGAATAATTTTGATAATAAAAAACTTGATAATAATTTTTAAATTATAACATTATTCAAAGGAAAATATTTAAATATAGTGGAGAAAGTAACAGGTATAAAATTAAAATTTAAAACCTTTTTTAAATCAAAAGTAATTTATGAATTGAGCAGTAAATAGTTCCACTCTCTGTTTTCCATTATCTTTTATTGCTTTCAATCTATTAGAAATAAATTCCTGTTATTCTCTAAAATTTCTTTTGTTTCCCATTTTCCTCAAATATCTACTTCATAAAAAAATTTATGTTTTAAATGTATAACACATACATACATTTCTTCCACTATTATTTTGTTATCTACTCCAGTACATACGAGTATTTGTGAAAAATGTTTCTTTCTGACATTTTTTTTTTTTACTTTTAACTCTCATTTCTTTTTTCAACAACATACTTTCCACATTAATCTCGCATAAAAATTTGTTTTGCACCATTTTCCGCTCGTTTTCCTTTTCGGATATTTTTCTTCTCATACATTTTCATTTTCCAATTTGACAGTTGCCTTACATGCGCATTGATTGGTCAATTCTTCAAGGATTTTTCTACTTTGTTTTTATTCGGCAAATCCGTTTGGTTTTGTTTTTGCATGTTTCGTTTGTTTTGATTTGAAAATTCGTAATGAAAAAGTTGAAAAGTTCTAAAAGCTTTTCTGTTTTTCCATTTGATTTTCATTTCGTTGGCAAGTTTATTTCCCTTATCCTTTTGTCATGCCTTCTTAATTTATGTTGACATTCAACTTTAAAATGAATATTGCACATCGACATTTGAACTTTTGAACGGAAAGATACATAAATGCACGAGAGATATTAATATCAATCTTTTGACAATGATGGATTACTTTTAGCAACTTATTGTATGAATGTAGGACAGACTTTTGTCAAGGATTTCAAATAAATAAAATTTAATAAAATCTGGTTCTTTCTTCAGAGAGATGTGAAAAGTCTTAAAGACATTTCAATTTGATGTCATTGTAATTGAAACATGGCAAATGTGTTTCTGCACTTCTTATTCGCGATAACGGCAATTGAATATTGATTGTAGTACAGGGTGATCGAAAAGAAAGAAAGTTTAATAACTATTTTCTTTATATTGTACTATATTTTTATATAAGCAATTTTTTTCACGTTATAAAATATACAAAATGTAAATTTTTGTATACTTAAATGACCTCGCTTTTTAACTTCGCAAATATTGGCTCGTTTTAGAGCATTTTCCATAACATCTTTCAAAAATTGTGGCTGTAGCACTAAAATTTCTGTAACAATATTAGTTCGGAGTTCAAGGATTGTCTCGAACTTTTTTTTTTTTTTTTTTTTTTTTTTTTTGTCTTGGACCGGCACTCAGGGGATGACCCCTACACATGCGATGCATTGTGCTGGAACTAGGAAATTAGGTTATGGGAAGGAGGATAGAGGGAGTAGTGTTTATTGACATTTGATTTAAATCTTCTAATGCTAAAAGTGACAGGAAACACCTCTGCGGGTAGTCTATTCCACATACGTGCCGTTCGGCCAAAAAACGAATTTTCCCTGTAATGCGTAGTGCGAGTCGCCCTCAAATCGACCACAAATGGATGCGCTCTTAATGATGATCGCGTCGTGCGCGCGAATAACCGGGTTTCGGGAACAAGTTCCCTGATTTCATTAGAACACATCCCATTATAGTAACGATAGAACAACGAAACGCACCCCACGTTGCGACGATGCTCAAGAGAGTCAATAGAGTTGGCTACCCTACTGTCTCCTATGAGTTTCTTCGCCCTTTCTTGTACACGGTCGAGTAACTTCAAAATAGTCTTTGGAGCACCGGCCCATACATGAGAGTTGTATTCCATTTTCGGTCGGATGTAGGCGGCATAAATAGTGAGGAGATCAGATGGGGTGAAGTATGTCTTACACCGCCTTAAAAAGCCTAGGCACTTGAATGCTTCCTTTGAGACCTGAAAAATGTGCTCAGTCCATCGGACATCACACTGAATTTTCATGCCAAGAACATCAAGAGCTTCTGATTCCTCAATGTTTATGCCACCCATTTTTACAGATGAGGCAGCGTGATCGTGCATACGGCGGTGTGTTAGCATGCAGCATTGGGTCTTTTGGGAATTGAAATCGACCCTGTTCGCGTGACCCCATTCC
The DNA here is from genome assembly GCA_963924685.1 of Dexiosoma caninum. Classification (NCBI taxonomy): domain Eukaryota; kingdom Metazoa; phylum Arthropoda; class Insecta; order Diptera; family Tachinidae; genus Dexiosoma; species Dexiosoma caninum. Next base: position 94,921,994 of record OZ004725.1, read on the forward strand.
AATATTCTCGTGAGGTCACCTGTTAGCGAATCATTCATATTCTGCCGCGTCGCCGCGATCGTAGTTGATGTCGGCCTACGATCGAATGAATATGAATGGCAGATGCTGCTGTCATCTGCGAAAGAGTGGATAGGGTTTGAAGTATGACATAGGAGGTCATTAAGAAAAATAAGAAATAGGGTAGGAGAAAGAATGGAGCCTTGGGGTACCCCTGAATTGATTTTGAACTCATTTGATGAGATCCCGTCTATAACAACTCTTATAGCGCGATCCCTGAGAAAGCTCGATATAAATCGAGAGAAGATATCACCGACACCAAAAGCAATAAGTTTGGACAAGAGTGCTCCATGCCACACTCTGTCGAATGCTTTTGAAATATCTAGAGCCACTACCTTACTTTCGCCAAAATGGTGGATGGATCGACACCATTTTTCCGACAGGAAGGCTAATAAATCACCCGTGGAACGTCCTCCACGGAAGCCATATTGTCGGTCGCTGAGTAAGCTATTGGACTCCAGATATTTCATAAGATGGAAATTTAGCATACTCTCCATTACTTTAGAAATGGTAGAGCATATTGCGATTGGGCGATAATTTTCAGGGTTGCTTGCCTCTCCCTTCTTGGGGATCGGCGTAACATTTGCAACTTTCCAGCACGACGGAAATTCACCTGCATGATAGAGGGTGCTGAAAAGGATTGCCAGAGGACGCGATAACGTCGAAGAGCACTGCTTCAAGACCAGTGCCGGAATTCCATCCGGGCCAGGAGACTTATTTATGTTGAGGTCTGATAAAACCCTTTTAACTGCACGAGCCCGAAAGTATATCTTTGGCATAGTTACGGATACACGCTCGGATGCGGGCAGTGGTTGATTGCTTTCCGGCAGGTGAGAATTACCTGCAAACATTTCAGCTAGGAGGTTAGCTTTATCAACCGGGTCTGTGAATATTTGATCAGCCTTTAAAAGAGACGGGATAGAAGAACTAGCATTTCCCTTAATTCTTTTAACGAATGACCAGAAGCTTTTACTTCCCCGTGGGGCAGTAAGAACTTTAGCGCGAAGACTCTGCTCGTACAAAGCTTTTGCACGTCTTAGCACTTTGGCACACGAAGTTCTCGCCCTTTTGCGCATCATATCAGTATCTGCGTTTTTATCATTCCGCCAGACACTAAATGCTTCCTCTCTGGATCTGACTGCAAGTCTGCACGTCTGATTAAACCAAGACTTTGGTCTAGGCCTAATCGAAATTTGCTTTGATGGTATGAACGTTTTCATACCAAGCATTATTATATTTTGAACCATTTTAGCCATGGCATTGACATCATTGTCGAGGAAGCAGAGCCTCCAATTGAAATGCCGAAAGAAATCGTTGAGCTCAGCCCAACGTGCCTTTTCGTAAATATATTTCAAACGTTTCATAGCTGGCGGTGAAACGCCTCGAAGTTCCGCAAACGAAAAGGAGGCAGAAATGGTGCAATGATCCGAATTACCGAGAGGTGCGCTAATATTCATTTCATACTTTTCAGGGTGTGAAGTGAGAAAAAGGTCGAGGGTGTTGTGTTGGTGCCCGTCAACACATGAAATATGTGTTGGTTCATTCACTAATTGCGCAAGGTGATTGTGCGCTGCGAATAGCTCAGCATATTGGCCTTCTGGAGTTGTATTGCTCGAATGGCGGAGCCACGATAAATTATGGACATTGAAATCACCAGCAATAACGATTTCACTGTTCGGGTAATTTTCGAGGATCCCCGATATATTGTCGGAAAGGGCATCGAAGTTCAGTATAGTCTTCTCCCTTTCCGTGTGTGGGCTTCTGTAAAGAAACCCGAAATGCAGAAGATGTGCCCTGATTTTGAATTTAACCCAAAGACAGCTAAATTCGGGATCATGCGTGTCTAAAGATTGCTGGCACTGGTACACAACTTCATTGCGTATATAAATTGCAAGGCCCCTGTGAAGATAGAAAAGAGATAGGAGGCGATACCCAGGTATGTGAAAATCCTGTGGGTCAGCATCCTCAGACACCTGGGTTTCACTTAAAGCGAAAACATCCGGCCGATGGAGACAAACGTGAACATAGACAGAGAAGAAATTTGCCCTTAGACCACGTATGTTGCAGAAGTCAATTCTAAATCGGCCTGTCATGATTAACGCGAGAAAACCTAAATGAAATGTCTATCTTTTGTATTGAAGTTGCCACTGAGCTAATCGCTGCTTGAACGACTGCCGGTGATCAGTGTTACTCCTTCATCACCAAACAGTCTAGCAGTAACCAACACAATGGCACCAACAATGCAAAAGATTTAGTCGGGTATTGTAAAGGGAATTAGCACAATGACGCGAAAAAAGGCCATGAAAGACCTCATCCGGTCACCGTGACCCGAAGTGACAGCACTGGTTGGTAGTGTCAGCACTGATGTATTTTAAATGTCGTTCCGTCACTGGTAACGGGGCTTTTCCTTTTCTTATATTTGTTTTTTGTGTAAGTTGTTGTTGTTTATTCGTGTATATGTTTGGAATATTTTATTTTTGTTTTGTTTCCAGATTTTTTCATTGTCTGTTTTATTTTTAATGTGAATAAATTTTATTTATTTGGACCAAAAGAAGACGCGTGTCTACCAGACGAACGACTAAACACTACTATTCTTGTACACTTGTTCACATATACTCAATCTTTCAAATAATCTCAAAGAAAACAGCAAATCTGGCGACCGCGGTGGCCTATTAATTTTCGAATATCTGAAAACCTTTCGCTATTCGAATATTTGACTGATTTGACAGAGTGGGCGGTACCTCCATGCTGCTGAAACATCATCTCAACTCTGTTTTCAATGCCTGACAAATTAGACAATAAATCATATGTATCTATAAATCGTTTTGAATACTACCAGACGAAGAGGGCACTACAAAATTTGCAGGAGCAACTGGTCGCCGTTTATTGCGTACAAATTGCCGTAGTCCACCTGGCAATCTTCTAAAGAACGGTATCATGTGTTCATCTATGGAGTAGTTAGCGAATTTTCTGCGAATATCAAGGTATCGTGATCTGAAAGCATCAATGATGTGTTGAACCTTTCAGAGGTAATTTGAATGTTCTTCTTAAGCTCCGGCTGCGTCAATAAAACGAGAGACATTTTTGCAAAAGAAACCAACGTTTTCGTGGCATCTTTGCAGAGACAATGTTTGTATCGAATTTCTGCTAGTAATACATCCTCAACGAGACAGTTTAATGCAATCAAAATACAGGGTCGAGGGTGGCGATGGTCGAAGTAGTCTGCACGTTGAATACAAAACGAAAAATTTTGCTGTGTTCAAGGCCAGTTTCAGATTCATAAAAAAAAACATCTAGTATTTTTCTGATGTGCATTTGTGTGCCTTTGTGTCAGTTGTTGTCGCATGGTTTCAGTGCCGAAAGCATAGTTACTGGTCACTGAACAGTATCCAATTCACAGGTAATTCAGAACGCCCTCCTTGCCGGTATTGTGTAGCACAGGCGAAGTAAAATAATTACTAAAAAACGGCCACTATTTAGAAACGAAACTTCATAAAATTTGATACGTTTCCTTGACATCAGCGTCGCTACAACAAAGATCGCCTTAAAATTGTCTGATTTTGGATGTATCTGTCTTCATTTTATGCGAAATATTTTCGCTGAAAATTGTCGTCAGTAAAATAAAAGGGGTCCGTTGGCCGATATCAAAAGAGTTCAACTTTTCTCTTTTCCAATATAACGGCATATTTCTTGATTCATGGTCTCCTTCATCATGGTCGGAAGGCGGAGACTGAATAAGCAATTCATTCTCAAATTCAGTCGATGAACTGCCGCCATATATTATTCTTTTTCCAAATCGTTTTTTTTTTGTTGAAATGACGATAAATTGACCTAGTAAGAATCCATACTACACATATGTATGTATGTATGTATGTGTAGGCATATATTGGACTTACATGTCAGTGCATGCAAGTCAGTGCACTTGATTGCCTAATTTTGACGTAACAGTAACTTTTCTAAAGTTTAGTTTTTCTATTTAGTAAAAATTCTTACATTACAACTCCCCCGTCGAAAATCAAGCGAAAACGAAACCGGAAGGAGAAGTGAAGGAATTTGAAGAACAACTTTGACGATAAGGGAAATTTTTAATGTGAACATTTTTTCAAGGATATCACTTCCTAATGAATTACCATAAACAGGGGAAACATTTCCAGAGTGCATTCACGATTGTAGCTGTTTGTTTGAACATTTTAGCGAAAGCTTCTTTTGACTTTAACAGCGGTTGAGAAACGAATTTCGATTTTAGTTAATGAAAAAATAAAAACTTTAATAAATAATAAATTCTGAATTTGTATTTTAGCTTGTGTTGAATACGTTAAAGAACATTATTAACAATTAAAGAACAACTGGGGTATTCACAAGGTATACGTAAAGTCATATGTTTTACAAATAATAATACGATAAAATATGACTGTTGTGAACAACCCGTCATTATTTAGAGTGTTAAATTAATTCAGCTGATAAGAAAAAAACTTTGATAAATAATATTTGATATCGAAATGCTAAAAGAAAGTAAAAAAAAATTAAATAATTAGTGTGGTCCAACCAAACCGCTCGATGTTAATTGACGACACTTGAAAAGGATAGTAGGCTTCAACTCTTGAGTCACTTGAGCCTGCAAATATAAATCTTTATTCAAAATGTGCAACAGTTATGTTCGTAAGATGTTCAATTGTTGGGAACAACGACAATTTGGGGTTGACGGCTCGTCTGCCACACTATCCCCAATAACAGCAATGTTTTCCGCAAGACACTCTGGGCGAGCTGTTTTCGTATTTCTTACAGAATGCGCATTTTCGTAAAAGGCGTCAACAATCTTAATGCGCTGCTCAATTGTGTACCACTCCATTGTTGAATTTGTCAAATACTGAGAACAAAGAAATGCCAAATGAAGTTGGGCAAAAAACTTGACGTTAAGAAGTGACTCACAATTAAAATCTTGCATTATGTTTGGACAACCCTTTAGTAAATAACAAATTACCTGTAAATCTTCTAATAAGTCCACATTCAATTAAAATTATAAAATTGTTATTTTAGCACACAAAATTGTTGCCTGAAATATAATCGAAAACAGCTGTTGTCAGTGATAAGAGTAGAAAATTTTTTTTTGGACGGCGGCTAGTAGCTAAACGATAATTGGCTGCCAGCCAGTTAAATTTCAAAACTAAAATTTGCTCACTTGTATATTGTTCGATGCTCTAATTTTTACTTTCTTACTTTCTTTGATGTTATAAAAGGTTATTTTACCTGTAAAGTTACGAACGTGTGAATGGTTTTTAAATCATTTTTTATTTCTATATCATTTATAAGTAGCGGCAGCTAGTAAATATGTCATATTATTTGATGACTTTTCTCTTCGGTGGATAACAAACATTTTTTTAAACAATTTTAAAATATTAAGACAATATGACTTAATGGCACACCTTGTGCATACCCCAAATGTTTGCTACACACTTCCCAAAGCCTTCATAAAACTTGACGTCACAGCCATATGTTTGTTGGTTTAAAATGTTTAAAAACCACAGAAACTTTTGAATATTTTATTAGAAAAACAAAATCATTATTAAATTGTTCATGCAAAACAACCAGCACAGACATGCAATCAAAAACTCTTAAAATAATCCAGATTTCAAACAAAATCCAAATGTTCATTTTAAATAAATTGTCTGTATGAATAAATCGATTGTGTAGAATGAACAAACAAAAAAAAATAAATGATTGAGCTATTTATTTATTTATTTTCTATTTTGCATTTATTTTGTTAGACTTTGTATACAGCAACTAATACTTTTCAGGGCTATTTGATTTATTTACTTTTTTTTTTTTTTTTGAATAAAATTAAATTCCAAAAAGTCTTCTTTTTTTCTTGCATTTATCGTACAACACATACGATGAACAAACAAAGAGGAATATTTAAAAACAAATATTTTAAATGTATTTATATGGAATGAAGTATAAAATAATGGACAATTTATGCAGAAAATTTAGCAAGAAATAAAATTGGATGACATGGCGAGCCATTTATCAGACATTTGTGTTTTGTAGTGCACAGAAAAAATTTGCATTACACAGAATAAATTTAATTAAATAAAATTAAATAATAAAAAAATGGTTTAATTGCCCCAATTAAATGTTTTAGATGAAAATATTCAAAATTTTTATGTGTATGTGTTTTTTATATGAATACACAGGAATGTATAGCATTTTAATTGAAGGTGAAGCATGCCGCTCTGATCTTACTGTTGGATTAGTATCAGCTGATGTTGGCATTGTGACCAGTGACCAGTGACTATCTGTGAAAGCCACTGAAACCTTCCGACAACACAAAGACATAATATTGCACATTAGAAAAATGCGGAAAGGTTTTCATGATAGTCATTTACTGGGATCGGTTTTTGTAGTCAACGATTCACAGATTATTTGGGTTGTCATTTGTCTAAAGTGTTGTTGGAATTGTAGGAAAGAAGGATGATTGAACTGATCTCGTTGACTAGTTTTTAAGCGACTTGTTTTATTAAATCTATCATAGTTATAAATTTTATACTTGTAACATATATTTTATTGGTTATAAAAGGCCACATGTATTTCTGATGTATTTAGTTAAAAAAAGAAATATAGTAATTTAAAAAAATATGTACATAAACCTGTAGAATAAAATGCTACAAGTTTAACCTTGATTGTATTTAGAAAATTTCTGTATGAACTGTCTGGTACATTCCAGACCACCAATACTCGTACAGTGCCCGACCCATTTTTTCACTTTGCATTAGTGGCGACAAGATGAATCCAAAGCTTCCAATCTTCAATGTGAATCTTCTTCCTAAATTTTCTACATATATTGTTTCACATAAAAGTTTGCTGGCCAGTTTATACTCCAGAAACTTAATTTTTAATCACAACTTATTTTTTACCCCCCAACCTATCGGAAAATTAACGGGGAGCTTTTACAAATTAAGCTGGTCTAGTGCACATACATACATACATACATACATACATACATAAATACATGCTAAATAGTTGTTTTCATGAAAATGAAAGCATTTTGCAAAAAAAAAACAATTTTAAACAAAATGTTTGACTTCAATTGTACACCTACACCTCCATTAAAGTCGCATCAAGCCGCCTTTTACCTCTTAAGTGCGTGATAAACATGAATAACAAACTGATCATAAAAGACAGTGTGTATATTCATGCTAAATTTTGACTGGAAATTCTTTACAAAACAAACAATTCCTAAACAAAGAAAAAAACTCAAACAAAAAATCATACATATAAAATTACCGTATTATCGTGTCTATGTAGTTTGGCACTTAAAATTTTTAATTTAATTTTGTGTTTTTTTGTGTTCACCCCATTTTAAATATACAAAAAACCGCACGAAAATCACGTTCCATTAAATTGGCTCTTTTGCATTTTCGAACATAAAAAACCAAATTTTGGGGGCGTAAAAAAATAAACACAAAATCATTTAACCCCAAAATGGAACAGAGCAGAAAACCGAACAACACAAAAAAAACATAATTTAAAATGTTATGAAATGATTTTGACAACGGCTTCTACGTTCACATAACGCTCATTTACGGAAATAATGTCATAACTTACAAATCTGTGTTTACAGAAAACTAAACAATGTAAAAATTTTCAATTCACATGCAACTCAGTGAAGAAATGGAATATTTTTCATCTCAAGAGATGAAGAAACAAGCAATTTGTGTGAATTTTTTACCCAAAGAGAAGCGAAATATATTTTATATGAATATGCATATGGAATAATAAGGGGTATATTTTCTAAAACAGGACTCAGCATAAGGAATCTTAATACAAAAATTGCTTCTGTAATTAAAGGAATGTTTAATAAAGTTCTCAAACTCGAATTAGAGCCACCCTTACATAAAAACAAAAAAAAAGAACTGCATTTTTTTCGAGTTATGATATTGTTTGAGTAAAGGAGCAGCATATACTACACAAAAAGCACGAGCTTAAACTGAAAATAATTGTACATACCCACTAGGAATAGAGAAGCAATTATCCCATTTCAGTTGTTTTTGCTTGAAATAATTGTTCAACAGATTAGCTGATAAAAATGTCGACGCAATAATCTTATTATCTAGTTCTCCATCAACAACAGAATACAGTAATAATTCCTACACATGCAATGTATTGTGCTGGAGCTAAGAAATGAGGTTATGGGAGAGGCAATAGTAGGGGAGGTGTTTATCGACTTTCGATTTGAATTATCTTACGTCAAAAGTGGCAGGAAAATGGGAGGGGAAAATAGAGGGAGAGGTGTTAAAGGACATTCGATTTGAATTGTCTTACGACAAAAGTGAAAAGAAAGATCACTGCTGGGAGTCTATTCCCGAATTCGCCCGAAAAGTTAATTTGTGTAGTGCGATTCGGTTTTAAAAAATTGTTCGGGTTTGTTACAACGTATCACACTTGTTTAAACTTTGGGAGGTGAAGGTTCGATTTACACAAAATTATTTGGCTTTTTCAAACATTTTTTGTTCGAAAAGAAATTTTCTCAGATTTTCGTTTCATTAAGAGTTCAATTGTTTTTTTTAAGTCAACTAATATCTCTACATACAGAATAAAATTTCTATGTAAAATTAACATGACAAAATTGTGATTGAAATCATGTTAACTTTCTGCAAAAATTTTAATTTAACATTGATTTACATTGATATGAAACGAAAAAATTTCAAAATTACCTTGAAATAAATTTATTCAATAATTATCGGAGTAAAAATAACGGTGCCCAATGTTGAATACAGAAAAAAACCTTTTTATATTAAAATTAAAGTTGCAAACTACTAAAACAATACAGCAAATTTTAAGATTTCCGTAAAAAGATAGACTAATGTTAAATTAACATTGGTTCAGCTAAAATGAACATTGACCAATGTTAAATAAACAAATGACAAATTTCAAATCAAACTTCCATCATCTCGAAACTATTTTAAAAAGTTTTTCTGTTTGTAAACTACAAATTCTCAAAGACATTTTGCGAGTTTTTATATAAACATGTGAGATTTCTTAGCTTGAATGTCTACTGATGATCATTACAAGTTAATTCAACTTAATTGCAGTTGTAATTTTAAAATAATTTATATTAAAACTACATTATAATAATAATGAATGAAAATTGTTTCAACATAGTCATTATTTTAATTTTAAAATAATTTCAGTTGAAAGAAAGTTCGAATAATATCGAATATTTGACGTTATTCCAACTTGAAATAATCTTGAATCCTCATGATTTAAATATTAATTTCATTTTGATTCAACTGTTCTGATATATTAAATCAGCATGAATTAAAATTGTTTCAACAGGGAAAAATTATGTTTTCAGGTTATTATAAAATTGTGTTGAAATAACATGAAAATCGTATGAAGCAAAATCACCAGCGAAAAATATAAAATCAACCTTGTTTATCACGTTTTTGACTTGATTCCTGTGCGTGTCCACTGTAAAAATGCCACCGTATTCCATTTACTCATTCATCTCAAAAAAACCTTGACGTATTTGAATTATTAAATACACTTGGCGTTATATTTAAAACAGTTTTTGGCCTCTGCTGAAAATTTTAAAATTTTGAATTAATAAGCAGATAGTGTCCGAAATACCGAATTGTTCGGATTTTCGAAATAAAAGAAAAAAATAAAAATATATTGTTACTTGTTACAGAAAAAAGCAAAAGTGTATGTTTTATTTATTTATTTTATTATTACATTATGATATATTATATATTTATTTACGAAAAACAGATGTTTTATATGCATTTTTATTCTTTATTGTACGAGTAGTTTGTAATTTTCATCTGACGAAGGTTTGTTTTAAATTTCTTTTCATAAGCAAAGTTGCTTAAAATTAATAAATCCACAATAGTTGCCACAAGTATTGAAAGCAGATAAAGCTTGTAAATATTATTATTCTGTTCGACAAAGTGAAATGCAACGTCATGAATTTCTTCAGGTTCGTTGTCAGAAATTCCATCATTAAGCCATTCGTTAACTTCATTAGAATTGCATATATCGACAGATAAATTCACCATTTCTGCGGCGTCGCTGCGCCTTAGCATAGCAAGTGGTATTTCGTCAACTGTACTCATCTATTCTTGATCAAGAAGACTTTTGCTAAAATATTCCATTCCATCGTACCACATTATCCAAATTATTTGAGGCTGAAAAAGCGACGTTTTTCTCTGATCCTTCCGGTACATACATATGTTTACCACTTTATGTTGAAGAATGTATTAACTGAGTGGAAGTACACTAGGAGGAATCTGGCACCTTCTTAATTTTATAGTAAAAGTATCTAGAATCTGACAACTTGGTATTAACAAGAGAAGCGAGTAGAGAGTTATTGAGACGACGACCGTGGTGTATCAACGAATCGAATAGATCGGCATTTTCAATAAATATAAATTTACCATATTTAAACTGTATTTTATAATATACATAAATAAAGTATTTGAATAAAACTTGAATTCTCCTAAACATGAATTTGGCATCCCTTGCGGGAAACAATTTTTTTTTTTTTTTTTTTTTTTTTTTTTACCAACAAAGTGAGTTTTTGTTCAAAACCATTGAAAACAGTTCGGTGTACGAATTATTTAGGTAAAAATAATGTCATGGTGAGGTTTACCGAGTCTATATTGGGAAAAAATTAAGTGCCCAAGTTAGCGCAGTGTCCGAAATATCGGGATTACACTGTGTATACAAATTTCCAATTAGGTCTTTATTGTCTCCAGTTCACATGCTAAGGATATATTAAAAATAATCCAACATTTTTATTATTTAATACACTACATATATACATATATGTATGTGCACACATCCATACATATATGCACTCTTACTTTGCGTACTTAGTTTTTTCTGTTTGCATACTCAGTAATTCTCAAACGTTTTTCGAAATTTTTATATAAACTTGTGAGATTTCTTAGCTTTTCCAAAAATTTGGTTTAAGGTCTACTGGTGAGTTGGCAAATATAAATGAATAATTAAAATTTTTTTTATATGTTTTCTTCGACCTCATTTATTATTATATTTATTAACAAATTTAATTTAAGCGTAAGGAAGGACTATTTTTACAATTATAATTTTATTTATTTTATGCATTTAATTTTCCAATACTTCGTTCAACTTTGTTTAATATCCTTAGAGAAATTTTTTTAGTATACTAATTTTTTTGTATACTAAAAAAAATTCCTGAGGACGCTAAACAACATAAGTGCAAATTTTTTGAGTATACTAAAAAACTTTCTCTGAAGACGTTGAACAGTATGTTTATTTTTTTATTATACTAAAAAGACATGAAGACATTAAACAGTAAAGAGACGTTGGAAAATTAAGTAAATAAAATAAATAACATTATAATACTAAAAGTAAACCTTAAATAAAATTTATTAATAAATAATGGTAACGGAATATTTATCTCGAACATTTTATTGGTTATTATTAAATCGCCCCCTTTGCGCGAAATTATCGTATGTCACAAAAACTAAATTTAAAGGAGAGAGTTTAATTTGTTTTTTTTTGATTTGCCTGACAGCAACAACTGTCACATACGATAAAATGTTTATAGAATTGTCTCCAGAACTATAATAATTATCGCTATAATACTTTATCAGCAGATGAATTAATGGATTTAGAACCAATTTGCATAAAAAAGTCGATTTCGAAAAAAGTGTAACATACAATAATTTCGCGCACATGGGTCGAAATCCAAAAACCAGGCTGAAGTTCGTAAAGTTTTTAGTCAGAAAGAATTAGACACAAAACAGCATTGTAAGGAAAAAAATCAACGTTAATCAATACCAACCTATACAGGCTAGAGAGAACGCGTTTTCTGAAGTCACCAAAGTTCCATCATCCCTTGGATTTAATAATAATCAAATAATCTTACTCTTATACAATCTTAAACATGCATATGAATGCGGTCATAATATCTAAAAAAAGATGTATTGCAACTTTTTAGCATTGGAAAATTGTTACATGATACGCCAGCAAAAAATCTTGAAAAGGAAGTAATAATTTACGAACTATCTTCGATTGAAAATGAAAAAAAAATCACTTTTATTTAAAATTTAATTTTTATTTATTTCTAATTTGCCTTCTATTGCATTTTCATATGACTTTATACTTGCTGGTATTAAGCATGCAAATTTAGAAGCTCATTAAATTTCATTTAATAAGTTTTAATGCGACATTTCCTGTAGAAAAATATTAATTTATAAAACAGTACTATTACAAACAATACGATTTATTAGAATAACATTTTAAGTACACTCGCATGCAGTTTTATCGCTCCTCAAATGCTTGCAGTTTAAATTAAAAAAAAAAAATTAATGCATTCATGCATTAATCATTTGATTTACTACAAATTCCTACTTAATTAATTGCTAATTTGTTTTGGTTTTAGTTCTGCAACTACTTCTCACTTGAGAAATATTTATTTTTGTTTTCAAGTCTTTTGCCCAAAAGAAAAATTGACGCTTTTCCGTTATTCGTTAATCAGTAATTTTTATTAATTAAAGAATTTTTTAACAAACAAGTTTTTTTAACTATGCTTGTTAACTCATTGTTAGTTTGTAAGATAGACTATTTTTTATTTTAACAAAACATATCAAATGAGCTTTTTCCTTTGCGTTTTAAATTATGTTCCCAATTCTGCCTTTAGATGTCGCTTAGGAGCTGAACTAGAAAGTTTTATAACTTTTAGATACGAAAACAACCCTCTGACACTATTAAAAAGAAAAAACTAAAAAATAATACAATCTGTCAAGCATATTAAGGCTAAAATAAGCTTTCTGCACCCTAAAGAAGGATAAAGCTTTACAAAATATAAAAAGAAAAGCTACAATAAGTAAAAACCAGCAAACCACCTGTTGAACAGAAGGAAAATCAAATGTCTGAAATTGAAATAAATAAAATTTTTTCTTTAAATTGTAGAATAATTTTTCATATTTTTCTCTTTTTTTGCAGGTAAATATGCACACCCATACACATACACATGTAAGTCTTTATACGAGAATATTCAAATGATTTTCATTAAATTTTTAAACTTTTATATGTCTCGGTTTAGACGGGCGAACATTTGGAAGGGAAACATTTATTTGGCAGTATATTACCGGTGGGGAAGAGACCATCGTTTTTGTGTTCGGTACTCGGTGCTACGCTTTGTTCACATTTTATGTGCTTACAATAAAAGCAAATAATAACAATAATAATAAAATGTCACCGGCAACATTTTCATCTGTGTGAACTCCAATGAAAAAACAAAAGAAAATTCCAGATGTTTTTCTTCCAAATTTTCGCCTGTCTACACTCCGACTATAAAGCAAATTCTGGAAAATGTAGTTATGTCAGAATGAATTTCTTTTTATCTTGAATTTTAAACGCCTTAGTGTAATAGAGGATTGCGGTGGCTGAAGTAGTCTGCACGTTGACTACAAAACCAAAAAGTCCTCGGTTCGAGCCCAGTTTGAGACGTATTCATGAAAACATTTCGCATTTTTTCTGAAGTGCATTAGTGTGTCATTGTTTAACAATACATCGCTTGTATAGTAGTCATCCCCTGAGTGCTGGTTCAAGATAAAAATATACAAATACGAGGTCTGTTCAAAACAATTTTGTTTTCTTCGATTACATTAGCGTGGTGCATCATGATTTCTTGCTAACAGGTGATACGGTTAAAAGGAATACTACAAGGAAGATATGCAACATTTGCCTGAAACAATACGGCTTAAACGATCGGAATTGAAAAAAAAATAATGAAGGATTCTGCATCACGAGAATGCACCAGATCACACATCAATGCTTGTTCGTGATTTTTTTGTCAAAAACAACACCTTAATCATGCCTCAACCACCTTATTCGCCAGATTGGTATCCCTGGAATTGAAAAAAAAATAATGAAGGATTCTGCATCACGAGAATGCACCAGCTCACACATCAATGCTTGTTCGTGATTTTTTTGTCAAAAACAACACCTTAATCATGCCTCAACCACCTTATTCGCCAGATTGGTATCCCTGCGACTTTTTTCTATTCACAAAACTGAAGAGACTAATGAAAGGAAAGCGTTTGGCCACAATTGATGAGATAAAGTCAAAATCGATGATAGCCATACCGAAAAGCGCATTTCAGACGTGCTTCGAGGATTGGAAGAAGCGCTGGCATAAGTGCATTATATCCAAAGTGGATATTGATGAATAAATACTTTTCAAGAAAATTCAAAATTAATCTTTTCTTTTGAACAGACCTCGTATGCTACGCAGTTTGTTTTTGGAGTGAATTTTTTTCGAATTCTTAACTTTTCCATGATATGACAACAGACAACAAATTCCAAAGTAAATTTAACATGACCAAATGTTAATTAAAATCATGTTAAATTTCTGCAAAAATTTCAATTTGGAACGGAAAAATTTTAAAATTACTTTAAAATAAATTGATTCAATATTTTTCGTAGTTAAAATAATGCTGCACAATTTATGTACATTTATGTTTTATATTAAAATTAAAGTTTTGTCATGTTAAAGTAACGTTGGAATCTACTAAATCAATAAGGCAAACTTCAAACATGATTACGGAAATTCACAAGGGCATATCCGTCGTTCGCCCCAAATGTATTTCTAGTATTATTGTGCCTATGTGCCAGTTTTACAGAAGGTGTCAGTGGTGAAGGCATAGTCACTAGTCAATGAACAGTATCGGCTTCAGCTGTATGCAATACACAAGCACATCAGAACGTCTCCCTTCGTAGGTATTGCGCAACATCATTGTCGATGTAAAATTAATAAAATGGCTACCGCAACACAACTTCAAAATATGAATACTCGTACATCTTCTTGACACCAAAGACGCTGCAACACTTCCATAAAAAAAACGTGCAAAAGCGTTTGTTCCACCTGTCATCACTATCACTAGCCCTTTCCTCAGTTCCACTGCATGCGTTGCATATGCAGAAGATATGTCCTGAGCACTGGTCCCAGGGAAAAAAACGAAAAACCGCCCTTTCTGGTGCACCATGTCGTGACTGGAAAGTGCTTAACTTTTACGTATTCTTAACTTTTTCCAGTTTCTACTGTAGTTACTTTGTTTGTTGTGGGTGGCTGTTAAAAATTTGGTAAAAATAGAGAAATTTTTTTATTTCCAAGTAAACTGCTCAACAAAAGCTCACAATAACTATGGGAAATATACTCAAAAAACTGCAAATTAATTAACCTAAGGGAAGTGTGTGAAGTGGCGTACAACTGTGCTGCCGGCTGCTCATAAATGGCCAGCAGAAAAAAAAGAAATTAAATAATTAAAACACTTTACCACCTGCTCAATGATGTAAAATTCTTGTGGTATTTTTTCTCATTTTCTCTGAAAAAAAATATATATATTTTTAACTTTTCCATTAATTCATTTGAACTGGGTCATTTCATTCTGTTTTAGTTCATATAACTTTTACGTAATAAGTTAATTTTTTTTTGCTTTTAGCAAACAACGCGTAAGTAAAAATAAATTTATTGTAAATAGGGAAAAAATTATTAAACAAAACAAGCACTTCTGAAGAGCAAAACCAGGTTATTCGATTGAAGTCGTGGCTTTCATGTTGTTTCAAGTGTTTTTTTTTTTAGAAACACATTAAATAAATTTTACGTCTTGTTTCTTCTTTCCTTCGTGTTTTCGTTATTATTAGTTTTATTTTTTTTGTAATGTTATAGCCAATAAATAATTTTATGATTATTTTATCAGAAAATCGAATGAAAAAAAGAGAAAATAAATAAATAACAATAAAAATGATTATGTACACTTGACTCATTTATAAAATAATTATGTATATTTTTATGCATTTCTTCTGTTTTAAGCATTTCTTTGTGTTTCACTGTGGGGTATTTTTGTAAAGCTTCTTGTTGTTGTGGGTGTTTTAAAGTTCTTGGATTCTTCACTATGCGTGAGGAGCAGTGTTGCCAGTTTTGTTTTAAAATTTCATGTAGAATAAAACAATTTACTAAGCGAAAATAAAATTTCAAGAAGCCTCGGAAGTAGAGGTAAGACAAATCATACCAAATTTCTGAGCAAAAGTCCGCCTGTTGTAAACTAAGACAAAAAACGCCGTTCACACTTGGTAGGAAATTTTTGAAATTGCAAAAATTTGTTGTCTGAAATGCACAAGAATTGGGGCATTACGAGCGCTGTTTGATAACTACGCGGCTTTTTTGAATTCTCCTCGAAGTAACTTCAACTGCATGGTGCCTCCGTAGCCTAGTGCATGAGTATTAGTCTGTGTCATTAGTGCGGGTTCGATTCCCTCCTAGATACTAGGTGTTTTTTTGTGGCATCACAATGTGCCTATTATTATTATTGGGACAGGAAGCACCGTGTCTTATTGTGCAAAGCCCGTCATATTAGACCCCTCATCTTAAGACTTCTCATGAATCCAAGCACTATTTGGGCTTATGTGGCGGCACGGCAATTCCATCTACACAGTCGAAAAGAATGTGTTCAAAGCTTTCAGTGTCACTTTCACAAAATCGAGAGACATACATAGCTGACGGAGAGACAAATTTTGTTAAGGTGGTACACAAACGTCTGTTTTATAAGACCCTCCAGGAAGGGTCTGCCACCTAACCTAATCTAATATAATTTTAAATCAAACATCGCTGCCGTCAACGAGCATTTATTAATAAACTACTGTCAAATATTAAGCAAGCTGCATCTTTTCGTTTGTGTTTGACATCCATTAAAAGCAGCCACCCTCGTGATTTTGAACAAAACGGGAAAAAAGTGAATTTCGCGTATTGATTAAGCTTTATTTTTTGCGCAAAAACAGCCATCACTCAAAGCAACGAAAGACTTGATAAGTAGTATGGGAACCGTGCTCTATTAATTTCAATGGTAAGAGGTGGTTTCACCTGGTGAACGTGCGCCAAAGAAGGTCAGGTTGGGGCTGTCAGCCAAAAAGTTCATGACCACAGTTTCTTGAGATGAATGCTGTGTTATTCACACAGATTATCTGGAGAATGGTAAAAGGCAAACCGGTCCATATTATTCAGAGCTTTTAAACAGATTCTATATTGATTTAAAGCAGAATTGACCACGCTTGACGATGGCTGTTCCATCACGACATTTCACAAGTACACACATGTGTAGTCAGTATAACAAAAATCCATAAATTGGGCTACGAAACGCTACCCAATGCAGCATATTCTCAAGATTTAGCACCCTCGCAACTCATTTATTTTTCAAAACCTGACGACCAACCACCCAAGGTAAGAGATTTGGGTCCAATGAAGAGGCCATAACCGAAATAAACGCCTATTGTGGAGGCCTTCAGATAACCTGTTATTTTGAAGGTATAAAAAAATTGGAAAAACCCTGCTATTGATCTAAAAGGTGATTATCTTGAAAAATAAAACTTTTATTTGCCGAAAGAAAATTATATTTATTCAAATAGTCACGGAGTTACCAAATAGCCCTCGTATTTCAAGGATGAGTATGAAGAAAGTTTCATTGTATTCAGGACATGTGTCTATGTTTATGAACATGCTATCCTGCTTTTAGGCAAGATAGAAAATTAAAGATATTGAATTTTTTATAAGTATAACTATAATAAATATTTTAGAGATACAGTGAGCAGTCCTAGGTTCAATCCCCAGCAGAGACTTTGCTCTGTTTCCATACAACGACTGAAGATCTTCTTACTATGCTCGTTAACCTGAGTTATTATACCATTTGAATTGTATTTTTAATATTTAATAAATAAAAAATTATTTATAATTTTAATATTTCGACAGGGGTTTTGGATTTTTTGCAAATTAAAAATTCTCATTATTTTAAAAAGTTTCAACTTTTTAACCAACAAGTTATCATGCAAATGAACATGGAAAATAGTCATAACAATGCATCGCATGTGTATGGGACATCCCATGCCTGTCCAATATAAAAATTAGTTACGGAATTATAAAACAACCCTCGTAAATTTTTAGTTGTTCGTTTTTATTTAAACTCTCTCAAACTGCTGAATGTACTGAAATTAAAAAAAAAATTCTGTGCGTTTCTACTATTTTCCTCGTATTTTTTATTTTATTTTGCTTTTTACACATTTTGCAACAGCTTACTGTGGTGTTGTTGCTATTTGAACATAGAAGTACAAACGCTGACCTTTATTTTTTATATACCAAAATTAATATTCTAATATTGTTTCATAATGTTACGTCGTCACAAGCAATCATTTTATTTTTAAGACTTCTGACCGCATTAGCATTTTTCATAAAATTAAAAGACAACAAAAATTTTAATTTTATGAAACATTATCTTCTTATAATTAGGAAGATTTTGTTAATTTACATAAGAAAAAAATTATTTTCAAGAAAGACCTGAAAGAAATGATTTTCCATTATCCAGAGCATGTATTAGAATTACAACAAAAAGCTGGAAGCATCATAGGAGTACATTAATTAAATCCTTCATCCAATCTATTCTGTTTTAATTATATATTCTTCTTTATTTGACCTTTTTTTAATTATAGGATCACCGGCCATGAACATAGTATGTATTTAATTAAATTGGTTCGTATAGTGCAATCTGGTTCCATTAAAATTAAACTTTTTTGTGTTGCTGGCAACTCTGCCTTAAAAATTAATACACCAATTTTTTGTTGTTTTACTCACGAAGACATTTTTAAAATGATCTTGCAAGACAGCCAGGCGAAATAATCGTTGCGAATACGTATATACATAACTTGCATGAAAGTACTTGTAGGTGTAAACGCAATCTTAAATCTCCAAAAAATTGTTTTATGCGCGTAAAAAATATGCTGTTGAAATGGCTTTAGATAAACGCATTTTATGGTTTTAATAATTAAAATAATAAGAATAGTAAAAAGAGTAAACAAGTTAATTATAGAAACACATTTCGTGTTTTTTGTGGGTAAATATAACAGGCAATATGCAAGAACAGCTTAAGTCCAAATCAGCCGATAATCAGAGTGATTACATGTTTACGCGTGAAAAAATTTGTTTCCATAAATTAAAGTCTATTATTTTGAAGGCTATTTTTTTCCTTTGAATCCATACCGATAGACACATGTACTATACTACTTTTCAAGAACTTATTTTTTAGAATGTCATCGTTATTCATATTAACATAATTTAAGTTCCTAAGTCGATTTAAGCTACTCCTCCATATTCCCGCAGTTACATATGTACCCACTTATGTATATGTGCTGTGAAAACAAGTTTATATTTTATTTTTATGATTGTAAAAGAATTTTGCTTCATTTAAATTTTGGTTGTGTGGGCTTAAATTGCCAAACCGAATATTTTATCGGTTACTTCTAAAACCATTTTTGGATAAAGAAAGATATTTTCTATATTAAAAAAAGACTGCAATTTCAGTGTCAAAGCAAAAAGTAATATTAAAAATAATAATAAGTTGAATGAATTTCAAAACAATAAAAATGTAATTGAAAGTTAAAACAGAACACTAAATGCTCTTAATAGAAAATAGTTTCTAAGAAGTTAAATATGTTACGGAAAAATGCTGTGAAAATGTGCAAAAAAATATTCCGGTAAGGGCAGAATATGTGGAAATATCTTACAGCAAAGCAGAGCCACAATTCTTAAAAATTACTGATTAATTAAGTAAATAAAGGAGTATGTAAACCAAAAAGCTAGAGAAGTCAAAAATGTATTTAATCATTATATTGTGAATTTTTAAGACTTTAAGTTGAGATTTGTAGTCCGTATTCCCATTTTTAAGATTTTTGTACGTGTATGATATTTTTTTTTGCATTATAGTGTTTTCAAACTAACTGCTTTTTAAGCAAAAGTTGGTTTTACGTTAAAACCAACTATTAAAACCTGGTTTTACCATATAAAAATATTTTCTTAACAACATCTTACAAGTGCTTTTGAAATAGTTTTAAGTTGATTTAATGAAATACAACCTTGATTTTCATGTATTACTTCAGTGCTACCAAGTTAAAAAATTTAGAACAGCTGGCAATTTTGATGGCGCTCAATAAAATAGAAAATAATGGAAAATTTGGTAAATAAAGTCACTACAATAATTGAAAACATTGGACGCAGCACCAACAACAATAAAAAAGTGCAAAAGAAAAAGTAGCTAGTGGGTAGAACATAATGAAAATGCTTTCATCGAGTTGTGGGAGGAGAAAACAAATGAAATTTTATTGCACAAATTGTGGGTTAAAATCTGTTTTAATTAAACTTATAATGAGAACGCAAAATCAGCTGTTTCTGGTTTTAATGTTAAAATCAGGTTTTAACTTTAGGTGTGAAAACACAATTACATTATTTTTTTTTCGCTGAAAGCAATTTTCAATATTTAAATATATTTATGGTGAAGCACTTCATTTAAAAATTAAAAAAAAAAATTTTTTTTTATATATTTATTTTTGCAAATTTTTTTTTTTTTGTTATTTATTTAACCGTTTTTTATTTTAATTTAAATTATAATATTTTTCAAGCTTAAGGTCACTAAAGTTAATATAATTTTTATTTGTTCAACGATTTCGTCGCATTTAAAAACATTTTAAACCATTTTGAAACTCAAAAGCTCAGATCGAACCGATCTAAGTTAAGGCAATCAATTCTGAATAAATTTTTTTCAACACGAATCACTGGTCTAGCATTATAAAATAAAGAAAATTTTTAAAATAACATATGTGTATCTCTGCGGACACCTCTCATAACCGGTATAAACTACCGCGACGGAGAGTGTCCGCTTATGAGAGGTTTCACTGTACTCAAGACGACCTATAACCGGTAGCAATGAAGCTTCTTTAAGAAACAAAACAAAATTATTTTTATTAATTTTCAATATTTCGCTTCAACTTTGCGAAAATAATTAATTAAAAAAAATAATTTTGTTTTGCTTCCTGAAGAAGCTTCACGAATTTGAAGCGAAATATTGAAAATTAATAAAAATTATCTTTATTAATAAATTTAATATAAGTGTCAGACCTATTTTTATACTTAATTATTGCCCTCGAGCTTGACGAAATAAACATGAAGAAAGTTTAAGAATAAAAGTCGAATAAATTATATTAATAATCATTACAGTTATTTCAGAGAGAAAAACCTGATTTCTCTTACAGTTTGAAATTTAAATTTATTTTTATCTTATTTTAACATTTCATAGTATCAACTCATTTAATGAATAAATGCAAAATTTCTCTTTGCAATAACAACAGCGCCACTCA
Source organism: Dexiosoma caninum (assembly GCA_963924685.1). Taxonomy (NCBI): domain Eukaryota; kingdom Metazoa; phylum Arthropoda; class Insecta; order Diptera; family Tachinidae; genus Dexiosoma; species Dexiosoma caninum. The sequence goes on from OZ004725.1 coordinate 94,943,273, forward strand.
TTGTCAAGCATACTTCCGGCTATTAAAATTGTACTGCTTTATCGAGAGTGACAGTTACAATTTCTTATCGGCATTGTATCGTATGTTAAGTGGTGTTGGTGTCAATTAAAAATTTTATTTATGAAACAAATTGTAGAAGCAATTACAGTGTTGTTAAGTATTAACTCTTTTTCGCTGTGTCTATTTAAATGATGTCAGAACTATTTCACTTTAAAACGTTTCTTTTCAAACGTAACAAAATCTAAAAACTGGACGCTTGTTTAGTTCTTAGCAAAAAAGAAAACAGAGTGGAAAACAGAGAAAACTGACGCTTTGAAAGATGAAATTCGAAGCTTCATTGACGAGGTAAGCGAAGCCTTGTTGCAAAATGTGGTTCAAAATTTTGTGAAATGAGCGGACATTTGCCGACGTACTACGGGTGGACATTTACCCTACATCATATGCCATTATTAATTCCCATATTCGTACTTTACATGGGTATCAATAAAACTGAATTTGTCGAAAAATATGTGTGTGTTTTAAGCCAATTTACTTCCTAACCTCAAATTTGCCCAGCCAGTATACATATATATATATATACAGGCGATAATCTGGACAATTTAAAACTAGGCCCGAAATATCGAAATGTCGGACACAAAAGAAAAATTCAAAATATTTTTAATGAAAATATTAACGTTTTTTTTTTAGAAAAAGTTCTATTTCATGTAAATTATTTATTCATTGTTTATTCTACGAGTCGAATTTTTCTTGCCATACCCAGTATATCTGAAGAGGTTATAGAGGTCTGGCCGACTTTCCGCATTTTATTTTTTTTTATTAAATAATGTTACCGTGTCATTTGAGTCAATTCTGGCCACAGGCATTGCCATGAAGACATTTCTTTTTCGCGGTATGAAAATAATAAATTCATAAATAAATAAATAAACAAAAAATACACGTGCATCTAAATCATTTAGAGTAGTCAATTAAGAAAAAATTGTTCACATTAAACGGACAAATGGAATTGCTTATTAAGAGCAGCATCCACGCAAATATATTTCATTCCGTCATGTTTTATTATTGTTCGCGACCACTCAGCATTTATTTATTTTTATCCATATCCAACTCAGTGATGCAAAATGTGGCACAATTGGGCCATTTGTGACACTGTTGTACCTTTGATGGCTCTGTGGTACTTTTTAACACCAATTTTATTTTTACAATGTCTTTTCAGACATGTCTGCCAACGCGTTTGTTTTATTTGTTGTCGAATGGGGTAGAAAAGAAATAGAGGTTGCCAAAGAGACACGAAATTAATTTTCAAGTTTGTTTTTCGTACTTTTCTATACACTCATTATTGTTGTTATTGTTATTGTTATGCATTAGAAATCAACACTAGAAACTTTAAAAAAGAACATCATCGTTAAAATTGGGTGTAATTTATTTTCGTTCTTTCACACATAATAGTTAAATTTTTAACAATTAAATCTTTGCTCAGTACAGTTTAATTGAATCCACGTTTATTTTAATTGTTTTTGATGTTATTGTACTCTGAAATTAGACCAATCAATATACCATAAAATCTTTTTTTTCAATTATAATTAATTTTTTCAATTATAACTGCTACTTAATGCCACAATTTTCGTGATAGTTTGCAATTTAGTTTTTTTTTAATTGAATTTAGGTTTTTTTTTTGTTTTAAATTGATAACACTTATAAAGTACTTCAAAATAAGTAAACTTATATGAAATTAAATAAATTGAAATGATTTTTCATAAAAATATTAAACGATTTCTGACTCAGTGATAAAAATGATATGAAGCAATAAAATTAATATTGTGATAAGTAGAAAGTAAATCTTCAGATGCGATATGCGGCGGTGTGCAATAACTCCCAGGTGAAATAAGTCTCAAGGAACAAATGAAGTACCTTTCGGCTTCACTTATTTTTTTTTGGGAATTGTTTCATGGTTTTGCCTGGTATTTATTTCATAATAAAATTTATCCCAAATAAAATAAGTTCTAAAAGAATTTTATAAGGGAGTTATTTTATTTTGTTTTTCATTTGCTTTGGGAGTTATTTCATTTTCAATTATTTGAAATTTCCTAAAATTTTTCGTTTAAATCTTGTTTATGGGCGCTGCACAAAGAAGAAGAAGAAGAAGAAAGAGGGAGTAAATTAAATAAGCTGCCAAAATCTTTTGTTAGCGAAGCCGGTGTTCGTTATATCATCACTTTTGTTACCTAGTGCACTTTGGTAAAATTTTGAATTAATATCTTATTGGCGGTTCTTTCTTCCTTTTTGGGACCTATTTCATTTCTGTTGAGTGCTACGATTTTGGGAGTTATTTCATTAATTTCATTGAAAGTTATTTCACTTCTGTTCAGTGCTACGATTTTGGGAGTTATTTCATAATGAAATAACTCCAAAAAAATGAGATTTATTTCATTTTCTTTTGGATTGGGAAACTATTGGCAAATTGAAACTGAAGAATTGTCGGATTTCATTCAAATTTTCACCATGTAATATTTGCACCAAGTGTTGGAAAAATAGTGGGCGCACTTCTCGAAATTCGGATTTTGCAAAATAGCTGCCGGCCTAATGTACACGTTTGACGGCTAACTTTTTTGTTTCTATAAAATAGTCCTATTCGTTTCTTTTTCTGACCAACCATTTTTTAGTTGTACATCTATGGTTTGGTTTTTTTTCGATTCTTTATTTAGTTTTCATTTCGTTACACAGTTAAATACCGAAAATTTTATTTTAACTCGTTACTTTCAGCAAAAAAAAAAAATCTACAAGCAAAATGTTATAACAAGCTACACAAATTATACATATTTCTGTTTTATGGTTTCTGTGGCAAGACTAAAATATCTCTGTGTTGCAACATTAATTATAATGATGAATTTTAGATTTTATTTGAATTTTCTTTGTTTAAAGTCCATTTGCATTTGGTTTGGTCTAATGCTGCTGCCTACTGTGTAAAAATTATTCTGTTTCTTTTTTTTTGGTCTTCTTTTTTTTTAGTATTTCAGTGGTTGAAAGGAAAGGAAGCAAAGGCATCATTAAATTCAAAAACTCTATTTTGAATTACCGAACGTTTATTATGAAAGGGAATGATGCATTTGGTGAGGAAAAGTTTTCATATTTTATTTGACTTCAAAACATTGTTTTTTTTGTTTGTTTGTAATTTTTAATAAGAGCAAAGAAAAACGTTTTTATTGAAAACTAAGCGGAAATTAATTAAAAAATTTTGTTCCGTACACAAAATTAAAACATGGTAGCGGTAAACGTACTCGTAGGTTCACATATACGAGTTATAAATCGTAAAAATATACATGCTAATTTCTTCGATCTTGTTGAATTATGGTTTATTTAAATGAGCTTGAAATCTCATATTATTTGCGTTTTAAATTTAATTTTTTTTTCCAATATTTCGTTTTCACAATGTAAAACTTCTTCAAGGTAAATATTTTATATTTTAAATAATAAATCATAAATTTATATAGTACAAATTCAAATTTTGAACTTTTTCTTAAAAAAAAAACCAAAAAATTGCGATTCAATTCTTGACACTTCCACGACATAAAGTCCGAATATCTTTTGCCAGTTGGCAACTCAGTTTAAATACAAACAGCTGTGAATTTTTACATATGTTTCAAATAAGTTTTCGAACTGCTAAAGGCCCTTTCACAGTATGGCTGACTTCCTAAACGTATATTTGCAAAATATCAATACATTATTAAGACCAAGTTGATACATTGTGTAGTTACTTTTTTATTACGTATTGAACTTTGTGTCCATTTTTTAGTGTAATAAAAATATAAATAAGTGAATGTAGCAATATGTAAAATTATAAGAAGACCCGTTTACTTATTTACTGCGTCGCCATTGTGCTGCGTGTTGTATTTATTGCGCATCTAAATTTATTTGGATGCCTTTCTTGCTTTTTCTTGCATATTAATTACAACAGTGTTGCAAATAGGAACGAAATACATTGTCAAAATTTTCAGGGTTGCATTTACGAACACACTGCATTGTATTACATGCGTTTAAGAAGTTAGCCTATAATACAAGTCTTACAACTTCCATTATATTTTATGAGAGAGAAATCTAATGAGAATTTTGCTTTCACACTATTCAAATAAAATGAAAAGTATAAGTAGTAAGAACAAAAACCGGGTTAGAAACAAATTACTTTTTTGTTTTTTTTTTGGTTGCTTACACAAAAACTCATCCCTGATAAAATGAAACGTACTTTCCCTTTCGATTTAAAATTTTGAAATATCGTATTACTCAGTATTACAATGTAAAAGATCCTTAAGTGGTACAAAATTGTAATAAGGAAATGTGAATTTTTTCAAAAAATTATTATTTAATAATTAAAATTTTATAAAAATGGATTAAATTACTGGAGGTGTCTATTTGAAAAACAGATAAAAATATATTTTACTAAATTTTAGTATTATAAGTAAAATTTCGTACTTTTATTAGTTCATGTTTTTTATGAAGTTGCGAAAAATTTTTTTTGTCGTGTTTGCGTTTGTTAAAGTTTTTTTTTTTTTTTTTTATATTTTTTTTTTTTTTTTTTATCTAGGACCAGCACTCAGGAGATGACTCCTACGCATGCGAAACATTGTGCTGGGAACTATAGGAAAGGGATAGTAGGAGAAACGACAGGAGGTGAAGCTTAATTAATTATTTAGCAGCTCTGCTTTCGCACGTTCTTTAGTTTTTTATACTCGTAGCAGTGCTGAAGCTTCGGTTTATTAGCCATTTTTATAATTATTTTACTTCGCCGGTGCTACACAATACCGACGAAGGAGGGCGTTCTGATGTGATTGTGGATTGCTATCAGCTGAAGCCGGTATTGTTCAGTGACCAGTGACTATGCCTTCGCCACTGAAACCTTCCGACAACAACTAACACACAAAGACACACTAATGCACATTAGAAAAATGCGAGATGTTTATTTTTATTTTAAAAATTTTTTTGTCTGAAACTGGGGTTGAACCCAGGTCTGTGTTTTGGTTGTGTAGTCAACGTATATACTACCATCCATCGTGCCATCGCCACCCTCATATATATGTACATACAGTGAAACCTCTCATAACCGGACACTCACTGTTGCAGTATTTTTGTCCGGTTATGAGTGTTATCCGCTTATAAGAGGCACATTTATTATTTCAAATTGTTTCTTTATGTTATAATGCTAGACTAGTGATTTATTGGGAATAGATTGCTTTAACTTATATCGGTTCAATATGAGACTTTGAGTTTCAAAATGATTTTAAATGTTTTTAAATGCGACGAATTCTAGTAAAATACTTTAAACCGCAAATTTCGTCTAATGCTTAATATCAAGTATTTAAGGAATCAACTACATATAATTTAAAATTTTTCTTTAATTAATTGATAAAATATTTTTTTTGTGTCATTTTGTGACTATGGAGCTGAGAACACGAGCTAAGCAAAGAATTTCTTTAGATAAACAGTAATTTCTCCACAATTCCCAGCACATGAGTATGTACGAGTACATTCGTGTTAACACGGGAATCACAATTTTTAATGACATTAACACAAATATGAATCATAGTAGAATAATTAAGAAATACGAGTACTACTAGTGTTGATGAGTTTCAATCAAGGCCAATTAATTTTTAAAATAAAAAGCTTCTGTCCGATTATGAGAGGCTTTTTTATTTATTTTATTTATTTATTTAAATTTAGTCAATGGATATAATCCTTACAGACTAATAACAAGGTACTTATGAATATATTGAATTTATGGATTCAGAAAAACAATGATTTTATGCTTTATAACATTATTATTTAAAGAAAAATCAACAAATTCAGACAAATTATTAAATTGTTGGCATAACCTCGTAAAGGATCAGCCATAGCATAATTAGATCTACAAAAGTTAATAACAAGAGGATTATAATGCGTGCAATTTTTTTAAATTTAGTCTCCTCGTCCGGTTAATAGAGTGTCGGGTTATGAGAATACATTTTGTACCGAAAAACTGATGAAAATCTTGGTTCTACAAAGTGTGTCCGGTCATGTGAAGTGTCCGGCTATAAGAGGTGTCCGTTAGGAGAGGTTTTACTGTATATATACATGATTCAAATTTAAAAATTGTGATTTTTCGCGAAGAAATATATGAAATGTATTATTACATACCTTATGATATTCTCATAAAGTTTACTTTTTACTTTTTACTGAATGTTTCAAAAATATTTTTTATGTACACAAAGTGATGAAATATTATTTCCTGTCAGGTCATATGAAAGAAAAGCCCCTCAGGAGGTGAGAGTGTTCCTGTGATTTTGGTGCAGTCTTTAATTCATATCTAAATATCTTATTTATACGTTGCATTTCATTACAATATTAATAATAAATTCCTCGCAATAGTTTCTACTGAGTTGTGACGTTCCAAATGTTATAGTTGAACTCTATAAGTACCAGCAGTTCGCAAGGGTTTGGCTTTCAGTAACCATGGATAATAATTGTTGTTGAAAATGTATTACTTATTTATTAGAAAAACGCCTCCTATGAATTTGCGTGCAACACATGAGACTTCGACTTCTCTATGACATCACTCCCACTATTTTCACATTTTTTCTATTTTTTTTGTTGTTGTTGAATATTTTGACAAGTGACATAAGAATATATAAAATAACTGACAACAAACAACAAAAAACAAAATTGTAATCAAAACCGAAGCAGAAAAAAATTGCTGATAATTTTTAATGAAGAATGAATATTATAAAAAAGTGTCTAGAACTATAAACAACCATCAACCGAAGACTGCCGTATATACATACATATCGTTACCGTAATATAGAAAGGCTCTAACAAATGTATCTTTTTAAATTATATTTTCATATGAATAACACTTTAAAACAAAATTGAGATAAAAAGGTGATGTATTCCTTAGAGAATTACAAAAGAGAATTTAATAAAAAACTGACTTCAACTGACTTATAAGCGCAACTACAATACTTTAATTTTTATGAAAATGTTTCTTCTTTCTCTAAATTAAATAATAATTTAGGCCCTTTCTGTATTAAGGTAACGATATATATTTACATATGTATGTATATATATGCATATATTTTTAAATGGAAATGCTGAGTATACGTAATAAAACTTGGAAGTAATGAAAACAATAACAACTGCAGTCTTTTCTTTTTCTTTTTTTTTGGTAGACTTTTTTCTATGGAAATTAAAAAAAGTGCGCAAAGAAATTTTATGTCTATCTGTCATCTATTTTGTCTATGTTTTCTTCAACAGTTTTCATCGCTTAGGGGGGCTTTAGACAACATGTTTCTTACATGTGACTTGCCTAATTGCCTACCGCAAAATACGTACATGTCGTGTGACACATTTAAAACAGTTGTATTAACGGCGTATGTATTGTTTTATCGTTTTATAATGCAGTATTGTATTTTTGTTTAAAGTAATTTTTATACAAAAGTGTGTTCTGATTATGTGTTAGAATTTGATATGTTTTTGAAATACAGGGAGGCACAAAATGACCGAAGGGGTTTGAGTTCAATATAACTTCTTATTTAAGACATTATTATTATTAAATTTTTCCTATTTTAAATACAGAATAGAGAATACTTTTAATTTAATTATGAAAAATTATATCTGGCATGTGGTGGCCATTTTCTGCTTCGCATATTCGTGTTCGTTCCGAAACATTTTCCTTAACCTTTTGCAAAACTTCAGGTGTTATGTTGTTGATTTCGTCGCCTATATTATTCTTTAATTGCTGCATGGTTATAGGTTTTTTAATATAGTATTTTCCGATAATGCGGAGGTCAATTAAAATAGCTTGTACGGAAAATAATTCCTTCACCAAGGATGTCGCGCAAAGGCGCCACTGCGTCCCTCGCAGTGTGAATTTTGTATGGAAACATTCTTATTGTATGCAAAATTCTCTGCAACGACCCTGTTGAGCGACATGGTTGATGTTTCGCCATCTTCCCGAAGACACTCCTGTACCTGTTGAATATTGTTCTCCGTCTGCATCGTTGGATGACTGCCGGCACCAGGAACGTTCCTTACTGCCCCTTGTTGTCGAAAATTAGCAACCAGACGGTTTCTTGTTGACTTTGAAGGGACAATCCGCACTTTAAAATGACGACGATATGCACGCTGAGTCAAAAGAATGGATTGTTGTTTTGAGAAATAAAATTCACCGATTCTGGCACGTTGTTCAATTGCGTACTGCTCCATTTTAAGTTCCCCAAGTCTTCTTTACAAAATATATAATAAAAAAGTTATAAGAAGTTCAAACACTTTCGCTCATTTTGGGCCACTCTGTAGTTGCATTGAGACCGGGTGTGGGAATATAACATTTTTATCTCTATTAATTTTGTAAAAATCCTTCAAATACGTGACATCTAATATCAGAAATTAAATTCTTCTTAATGAAAAATTTCAATTAAATTTTCAAACTATTTGTATGAATATTGCTTAACGTGAAAACTTTAAAAATTAATTCGTATCAAATTGAAATTTCAATACTTGGTTTAATTTAATGAAATGAAAAGACGGGAATATAAATTTTGTTTTAAGGAAGGAAATATAAATAAAAACAAAAATAAAATAAATATACTACAAATGTAGCTGTTCACCAGCACATGGTCATAAATTCATATCGTCTTTTTTTTAAACGATAATCCATTCGTTTGAGCTTGTCAATTGAGCAATTGCTTTTGTAAAAGTCAAAAGACGACAAAGTCAGAGTGAAAAATTTCCATTAGACCGTGTCCTATTTTCATCTGGCAAACCATATGACATCAGCTGTTTTTATCATAATATGCTGTTTTGCTAGAAATAGGCTGCTATAGGCGTTAGCATTACCCGGCTGGAGGCAATATTTTCCAATACCACTTATTGAGTATGGTTTTAACTAGCTTTGTCTATTTAATACCAATTATATATATCATGTATTAGTTTTTAACGTAAACTTAACATTTTCTTGTTTGGAAAAGAAAAAAAACTGGTCATTTAGCACTTCTGCAGCGAAAATAAATATTCTTTATGGCAGCAGCAAGCCATTCTACAACTAATGACTTTGATATCTGTGTAGTATGTCCGACGTAAAAACATGTACGTATTATAAATCTTTAGAAAATGGTTAATTTTTACAGACATGTAGAATTACATGTGAGTCAGAAAGTTGACAAGTTGCAGGTAAAAAACATGTCGTCTAAAGCACCCTTAGTTATGTATTTATCTAGTACGTAGCATGAAGAAATTTGTACAAGTAATAAGCTGCAATATTATAATAATATGTACCAGCTAAAAGCTTTACCTTCATAATTTAAAATATTTTTTGTAAACCATTGCTGTTAAACAAATAAGCGACACAGCACCATGATTGGCTGAATGAGTGGTTAATCAGCGTGCATCGTTCATTGTGTTTACCAAGGCGTAGAGTGACGCTGAACGACAGTGTTTAAAATATTGAAGTGTGAGAGTGTTTGCGTATTTTGTTTGGTCAATGACCCACGAGTGTGGTGGTCAGTCAGCAGTATTTTATACTTTTTATACACGTTTTAAAACATATTCCATTAATTTTGTATTGCAGCAGTAAAAAATAAAAATAAAAAATTAATTACTAAAAGCGGGAGTGCTAAAAATTAAAAAAAATTATAATTAATGCAGTTTTGAATACATGACATATTTAAAATATCTTTAATATATCATTTTTAAAGAATTGTTTTATAATTACAAAATGTTTGTAAATATAATTACAAACTTTTACACTTAAAGTGAAGGGTATGAAAATAACACCATGATGGAGATAAACGGTTATTTTAAGAAATGAGAAATTGTAATTCTACTTTCTTTTGATTCTTCTATATAGTGATCGGCACTTGAATTTATCCGAATTGAATATATTATAACCTAGGCTAGGAAAGTTTTCTAATTATGGAGCGCAATCACATTGGAAAGATGTCGTCATACGCGTATTTCACAGTCTTTAAGAACTTGTTGTTGTAGTGGCCAGAGAAAAGGAAACCGTGGGGAAGTTAATAATAGCCGATCTTTTAAAATAATTTTTCTATGCCAAAAATGTAAGGAGGTGATCACATGTTGTTACCACTCAAGAATTGGTGAAAAGTTTATTGAACAAAGAAGACAGCATGCGCAAGATGTGCATTCAATTCATTCCTAAATAATAAATCACCAAAGATAAAATAGTGAAAATTAAAAAAATTTCAACCTCAACTACTTTCGAATAGTTTTGAGTATTGAAATATTTTTATTAATCCAGCTTAGCTGGTTTTCAACAACTTTATTCAGTTCATTACTCATGTTTCTAAATGTGCTAGAAGTAATGCATTTGGCTCGCTGAGTTAGTTATCAAAGATCACACAAAATTTATTAAAATGAAGTTAAGTTTTCCAATTTAACAGCAAGAGGAGATTCGAAGTATAAAGAGAACATGTTTTATAAAAAAAAAAAACGTCGATTAGCAGTCTTCAAAATGTCTAGATGTTAGTGGTGGAAGAAATAGGGGAATCGCGATAGTAGCATCTATTTGCAAAGTATATTTTTAACATTCGAAAATCAAGATGAGTATTATTTTTTTTTTATTTTGAACCCAGCACGCAGGAGATGACTCCAACAAATGCGATGCATTGTGCTGGAACTAAAGGAAAGGGATAGTGGGAGAAATGACAGAAGGTGAAGCTTCACTGTCTTACAACACAGTTTTTTGCACGTTATTTGTTTTTATAGCAGTGTTGTAGCGTCTCTGATGTCAAGGAGACGTATTAAATTTCTGTTGCTTCGATTTTGTAGCCATTTTTTGTAGTTATTTTACTTCGCCGGTTCTACACAATACCGACGAAGGACGGCATTCTGAGGAGGGATTGGATACAGCTGAAGCCGTTACTTTTCAGTGACCAGTAACACTGCCTTCGCCATTGAAACCTTCCGACAACAACTGACACAAAGCCACACAAATACACAGCTGTTTTTATGAGTCTGAAACTGTGGTTGAACCCAGGCAATTTTTATTTTGTAGTCAACGTGCATACTACTTTAGCCATCGCTACCCAATTTTATAAATAATGGCGACTAAAGACGTAAGGTACACAATTTCAATGAAATAAATACTTAATTATTTTTCTAATTTTTTGACCTTTTTTTTATATATTAATAACACTAATTATTTAAGCTTAAGGTCTTTTCAATATATTTAATATTTATTTCGATATTTCGCTATTCCTTTGTGTAGCTTCTTCAGGAATATATTTTAATATTTTTATTTTGAATTTTCATTGACACAAACTTTTCCTATATTGTGAATTTTTAAAAAAACATGTTTTCATTATAAACAAAAACCAATTTTCCTGAAGAAGCTACACAAAGGAGTAGCGAAATATCGAAATAAATATTAAATATATTGAAAAGACCTTAAGCTTAAATAATTAGTGTTATTAATATATAAATACTTAATTTTAATTAAATATTTAATTATTTTAATTAAATAATAATTATTATTCTTATTAATTTTTTTATTTTTTCGAAAATTATTTTTTCCGCAGACATTGTTCTCTTTAGAATGCAAAGCAAAGAAATGTTTCTAAATATCGATGGTGTTACAGATAATGCACGATTTGCAAGTTTGGTAAAATATTATTGCTTTACTAAAGACTGCATCGACATTGCATACAAATGTTTAGGAACGCAGCCATTCTATTATTCTGGTTCTTTGTTCAGTTGTGAATCTCTCCATTGTTTATTCTCCAGCTGTTTTAATATAATCTGAAGAAGAATATATATGTGTATATGTATATAAACGAATAAGTTATTAAATTAATTCTTTAAATCTTTAAAAATTACTGCACCACGTGTCTTTATTAATTTATTTAATTTCTGATTAAAGTTGTGCTCTTTGCACAGAGAGTTCAGAGCTGCAACATTTACTTTCTATTATTAGAAATCCAATCAGCAAGTTAAATATGATCAATGAAATTTATTCTGTAGCTTAAAATTTATTTTGGAGCTACATAAATGCTTGGAAACACAGAGCTGCCGTGAAGAGATAATTTTCTTGCAAACTGATTAAAATACGTTGTTTGATTCAGCCTCTTCGGCTGTAAAAGCAATCGCAAGAATTGTGGGTGGTCTGATGCCTGAATTATAAAAATTAAAAAAAAAAATTAAAAATGGGTGTTGCTTTTTGCTTTCTTTTTCTTTCAAAAAAGCCAATATGTGCGCCATTACGTAAGAAATGCGATATTTTTTGTTCAATTAAGCGCGTGGCTTCCTGTGGTGTTACGCACGTGAAATGTTCAGTTTTGATGACCTGCATGGGAACACTGTGAACTTTCAGTTTTTAAAAGTTTTTGTTTCGTTTTTTATTCGACAAAACATTTTTTAAAAAATGTTTTCAAGAAAGTTAATTAAATTGCTTTCAGCCATTTCATTACTTGCATTTTTAATTTCAATAACAATTTCTCTTTTCTAATTTCGTCTTTTCAATTCTTTCTTTTTTTCAGGTAAATCTCTACAAAATGTAGGTTGACGCTGTTAAAATATTTCTAGATAATTTACGTACGACTTATTAACACTAAAAAAAGCATTAAAAACAAAAGCAAGACAGGAAACAAGGTAATTAAAATGGTATTTAGAACAATATGTGGAAAAAAATGATTTAGAAATTTTGCTTGCTGTTGAAACCAGCGTTGCCAGAATGATGATTTTATCATATTTTTGATGATATTTTAACCAAAATATGATTTGATGATTTTTTTCTCAAATTATGATTTCTAATTTATAGAAGTTATGATTTTTTATTTGAAGTGTGTACAACTTTCTTTCTAATTGTACTACAAAGAGAAGTTACATTTTGTGTCAGCTTGTAACAAACACATATATGTATATGCCATCAGAAGCAGTACTGTTTACTTACTTTCATTAATAAAAAAAAATTTGAGTCTGATCACAGGGGAGATGTGTAAACATCTAGTAATGAAATCTTTTTAAAAGTTATTAAAATTAAGTGTTTTTGTATTCATTTTATTTATTTGTTTTTATTTGCCTACGATAACATAATGTACGACAATTAGTGAAAATTAGTAGGTACTACTCTTGCTATTGCGCACTAGATGGTATTAGTGTATTTCTATGCAGCTGTTAAGTTTGTTTCTGTACTTCTTGTTTTCCGTATGATTACACTAATACACTCATACACAGCTCACACCGCGTTATCGTTATTAGAATCTTACTCAAAATTTGTGATTGTATTGTGAAAAAGATTTTTGCCCCTAGCGTATAGATGTTTACACATCAAAAACTCTAAATAAAAATAAGAAATAGAGATAAATAACTAAATAACTTGAAAACAACTAAATTGTCATTACTTTTAAACAATTAAATTTTTTTTTGCAGCCAACTTCACTTCTTTACGCGCTGTCAAAATTGGATTTTAGAATTGCAAAGCGTTGACGCCGCGATATTTCTGTTGGTTTCATACATTTTGTATGAACATGAGAAATTTTGACAGCCAGACGGCGCTTTACGTCGTAATTTAGGTTGGTCTGTTCATAGAAATGCATCATTGTTTGAGAAATAAAGACCTTAAAGAGTATATCTGCATAGCTGTTATTTTCTTGGCAAGTACAAATATATTCTGTTGATAATGAAAAGCATAAACTTTCTTAAGCGAAAGAAAAATAAAAAAGTAATGTACAAGTATTGAGTACGAAAATGTGAAATTAATATTTCCAATATCAATTTACTTGTATATATCATCTATTTATTTAGTTTTACTTTTAGAAGGAAATAAAAAATGCTGTGAAAATGATGATTTTTTCCATAAAATATGATTTCTTTTCGACATATAATGATTTTCTTTTCAAAGATTCTGGCAACGCTGCAAGTTGGAATATTTACAAATCCAAGCGACCAGAAGAATTGAAAGCGACAAAATGTGGAGGGCATTCGCTCGATTATTAGTCGATTAAATTGTTAATTTGTGCTGTATTAATGGCACGATTAAGTTGAGTCGATTACCCGATTCATTGCCTAAACGGAACGTTATCTTTAATTTCTAATGTAGTTCTGATTTAAATAAACCCATTATTTGAGCAGAATTAACAGCATTTACACAGGCAAGTACTTTCATGAAATTCACAGTCACATTTTTTCAAATTTTCACTCAACTGCGTGCTACTTGACAACAGCAGACGAAAGATTTTGTGGTATCAAAGTGACACTTTGTGCTAATTGACTACCCCTCCGTGGTGGGGGTAGCATCTGAACCAACAAACCAACCAACTGATTTCGGGAAATGTACCTGCAAATTTTCCAGCAAGGTCGTGCGATTTGATACGTCTCGAATATTTTCTACGGTGCCACTGACCGACATCAATTGGCGCCTTGGAGTTCAACATACTTCCTGTTATTCGTAATATTAATATAACATATCACACACAGGGCTAGTCCCTAAAATTGGACGTACAAAATGTGCTGCGTCAGCAACAGTTGCGATGGCCAAATGCTCGAAACGATTTTCAAATCGAGTAAAAAAATTATATATTTTTTTTATTTTTATTACTATTCCAAGTTCTATCGGGCTTGAAAAAATACTCACACAACTTTATATCTATAAATTTATAGAAAGATATTAGATATTAATTTCAGCTAACCATGATAATGATGAATGACAATTATTTTAAAAAGTATGTTGATTATGATGATAATTGCAATATCTAAATTAGACGAAATGGAAATAATGAGAAGAAAACAGAAATTTAGAGTAGACATTTATGCAATTTTATTCATATCGTTTGGCATACATTTTTACTAATTTACAGTAGAGGCGAAAACATTTAGAAGTTTAATAATTTTATGTTTGATTTTTTCATATGCTCCAGCAGTTGGCCTTATCATTCCTTCTGTTTAGATTGCTTTGTAAGCAATGCTTATTCCGTGTCTCGATACCATAGGAACGGAATTTTCGCAATTGGACATCTACATACTCTTATACACTATACTTAAACTGGTATCAACTTCAACTTAATGTCCGTCATTAAGATAATAATGTCATTGGACGTATTCAATTAAGTATTTAATTAATAGTGATTTTGATGCTCATTGCATTGCATTGTTTACACTTTTTACATTATTTACTAATATTTACAAATATTTGCACTTTATTGTTGGCTTTTAAACTGCTGCAAAACGGCTTTATAGCGGCATAACAAAGTGCAAATGTTTTAAATGGAAAGATCAAAATCTGGCAAGAAAGGCAATGCACTTTTGGTTGCAAAGAATATGCCAAAGTGTGGCAAAAATCCATAAATTGGGCTATGAACTGCTATCTATTTGCTTCTACAAACCTGAAGAAATAGCTGTGTGGTAAGAGATTTGTTTGTAATGAAAAACTAATAACCGAAACAAGCGCCTATTTTGAGATCCTTGAGAAAACCTATTATATGAAACGAATAAAAAAATTGGAAAAACTTTGCAAAAATGGTGGACTAAATGTATTGATCTAAAAGGAGATTATGTTGAAAAATAAGACGCTTATTTGCCGACAAAAAATTATTTTTATTCAAATAGTCACGGGGCTATCGAAAAGCCCTCATAATATAAAGAAGAATTTCATTCAATGTGATTTTATTTGCAAGTTTTTGATCGCTACTGCATGTTTCTTTTCTATTTGGTTTGTTAATGGCATAAAGATTTTTCCGTCGTTGTTTTTCTTTTTCATAAAACATAATGTTTGCATTTTGAAAATAAAATAATGAAAATACTTTCATTTAGAAAAAGATTAATCTCGTTGATATCTGTAAAGAAATAAAATTGGAATCGTGAACTTATTAATAATGCTTACTTATTAAAATGCTGTTTATATAATGTATGTTGTTCATTTTGGTTTTATCTTAGTTTAACTGAGCTGCTTTGCTCAGTTAGGGCAGTCAAAATATAACAGCTGTTAAGCAATACGTAGTATACTACGTGTCTTTGTATCTGTATTAACAATTCGCTCCTTCTTCGGTAAGTTAGACAGTAAATAAAATAACAACACTTAGGCCCAAATTCACTGTCATTAGTTAATTATTAGTAAACTAAAATTATAACTATTGTACAACAAATACTTCATATTCTCAGTGTATTGTTTAACTAACATTCTTAGTATAAACAAGGAATGGTAACCCTGACAATCTTTTAATTTTTAAATATTGGTAGCACTGTTATAGCATACGGTTTTTGTTTACATTTGTTGTATTATTTCTTAAAAATGGATAAAACAAGCACGCGCTCATTGAACTTTACGGCGCCAGGTAGTGAATAGTTGTATCTTTTCGTTCTGGAAAACCAAAATATTATCGAAAATAAAAAAAACTGATAGTATTATATATATGACTGTGAATTTGGCCATTGGGCATTAATATATATGTATATGGAAATAAAAAAGCAAAATACCGTATGCTACTAAACGATTTAAAGTTTTATTGATGAATAACAAAATATATATTTTTTAGTTTTATACAAACAATGAGAATTATAAACTGAAAAAAATCAAAGCCTATTAGATTTGTTATACAAACTAATAATTTCAATACTTAGCGTAACAATTAATGCGCCAATACAACAGCTGAGAGGCTGCAACTCTGTTTTACCTGCAACTGCAGAGTTGTGCAAAAATTAACCTTTGTATTCTTCTGTCCTTTTACCACCTCTTGTTTCTCCTAGACTATTTCTTTTCAAAGTAGTTGCGGTGTACTGCCATGTAGAGGACATCCCCTGAGCACTGCCATAAGTAAAGAAAACATTGCATGCGCTTGCAAACTTAATTTTCAATAAATATTATCGCTGGCCAGCATTTCTAAAAGTAAAAGTTTTATTGAGAACATATTTAATTATTCTTCCATTAACAAATTGTCATGTTCCTGATGCAATTTTGATTAAATTTTTAAATTTCTCTTCCAGCAAAATGGCACAGTTTTCTTTAGGTAAGAAATGCCTCAAAAATAACTTTCTTTCTATGGAAGTTCTTTACATAAACTCTTGGAAATTTAACTACATTTTCTATAAAAAATAAACGCTTCATTTTATTCGCTTTTTCTTTTTTAATTATCTTCAGAGATTTTAATTAGAAACAAACCAAAACTCTAACCACTTCTTTCAATTTAATTTTTCAAACATTCACATGACAGCAGAAATAAAAAGAATTTATATGCAAAATAATAAAAATAAACAAACAAAAATAAAAATGTAAAACAAATATTTCATATTGATTTTCGTACTATATACACAAGTATGCATATACATATGTATGTATGTATGTATGTATGAATATATGTATATATGGCTGTATCTGTGTGAAAAGTAAAATGACCCTTGAGGGCGCAAAAATGATAAATGAAATGAATGGGAAATTTATTAATTGATGAAAAGGGAAGTATGAATAATGAATTTGTACATTTAGGAAGCATATGCATCATATTATTAGGACAAACTAAAATAACATATTAAAAAATTTATTGTAATAAAAATACTAAATTAAAAATAATCCTTTACAATCATCCTTTCTAAGGTTTTGAGTTTTCACTTGAAAATATAAAAATTAATCTCCATCTGTAAAAAAAATTCACGAGATTTTGAAGATCATTCTTCAGCAAATAAGAATAAATTAAAAATAAATAAAAAAAATAAATTAATAAAGCAAAAAAAATTATTTACAAAATTATTTGTTTCAATAAAACCTATTTATCTTGGGGTTACACGATAAAATTTTGCCTTTAAAATTTTATAATTCTCAAACTTTTTTTTACTAAACATTCATACATTTAAAATTTGATCAAAATTTGCTTTGAAATTATTGGCAAGAAAACAGCTGATACTTATTTTTATAAAGAGCGAAGCCTTCTTGATAAATGATTTTGCTTTTAAATTGCTCAAAACTTGCGTGCAGGCTACGACACAAAAAAAATTAAATAAATAAAAAAGTTATAAACCATTAAAACCATATAGGTCCTTTTGTACCACCCTGTATTTCATACGCCGACGACAACGAACAATGTAGTACACAGTTACCATTCATCACTTTAGTTTTCAAATATGTATATTATTAAATAAAGTAAATTTTTATTACATATTAATGAAATATTTGTCGTGTTCAACTTCACAGTTAATTTATCACAATATTGCGAAGAAATTACATTTCTGATTAGAATAAAAGAAAAAGAGCAGTTAATCAGTTAGTTTTTATACAACTTTCTTTATTCCTTATTAAATTTTTCTTGGTTTATTAGCCCTCCAACGGATGGTAATGAAAAACCACTTGATAGTTAAAAAAAAACTTTTTAATTTAATAATAGTTTCATTTTTGAAATAAATTATTTAATTTAAATCTATACAATTTTTTGCTATAAAATTGCTTTTTATGTATTTTGTATAATGTTCAATGTTGAAGAAATTTTTTTCATACGGTAACTCTATCAGCTGTTATATAAAAACTAAATTTGAATAACAAATGAAATAATATGGATATAAGTGAATTAATAAAATAATTAAAAATTAAATTAATATTAAATTAATAAATATTAATTAAAATTAATAATTAAAGAAGTGAAAAAATATTGAAAGAAAGACTGCAGTGGAGGTGCTGATGGCGAGTAGTCAGCGAGTTGGCTCTGCAACTAGAAAGAATCAGGTTCGATTCCCAGCCGGGTCAAATCAGAAAAAAGTTTCTTCTGAGTTTTCTGTGCTACAGCACCCTCTATTGTTGGTATTTGAGCAATAAAAACGTCGGCGAAGTAAAATAATAAATAAAATGGCTCCATTAGCTTAAAATAATGCGTCAAAAAACATCAGAGACGCCGCAATTTTGCTTTAAAATTTACACGCAACTGCAGAGTTGTGCAAGAATTAAGCTCTATCTTCCTACTAGTTTCACCACCTGTCTATTTCTTGCCTATCCTTCTCTCTAGTTCCAGTGCAATGCATTGCATATGTAGGGCATAGCCCCTGAGCACTGGTCCAAGGTAAAAAAAAAAAAAAATAAAGTAAGAAATAATGGCGGCTGTAATTTTTTCGTCGTAATTGTGTGCCACACTACGAATTTACCGAATGAACTTTTTCCGACACATTCGTCGTTCGTCTCAATTGTGTTCCCAGCATTAATTTTAAAACAGTAGCCGTTTTCACTTTTCGATATAAAATATTTTAGTACACCTTATTGGTCTTATGAAAATTGAATAAATATTATACACGCACGATGAATTTCGTTCGACGGCGTTGTTGTGTTCATTTGTTTCATTTGCACAAATATGTTTTATTTTCGATGACGAAAGTTCCCAGCGAAAAGTTCGTCGTTCATACCAATAATGCATAAGCATAATGTCTCCTTTATTATTTTTTCTTAAATATTACAGTATTTAGGCGTATTTATTTATTTAAAATTGTTTTGAGAAACTAAGACACCGATATACACCGCACTAGTTGTTGTTTAGCAGTTTTTCCATCTGGCTTTCTTTCTCGTTTTGTAGTCTGAGTTAGTTTTTTTCTTCCGCAAGCAAAGGAAAATAAACATAATCAAAGTTAATTTATTCAAAAAGTATTTAGTAAAATAATTTCTTAAGATTTTTGCTGGAAATTACATTGTAGCTGGACTTTGTGACACCATGTTAGTTTCAAGAATCGCCATGAAAATTATGACACTTTAGGAAATTAGTCTTAACTCATTTTCTAACCAAAAATTGGTATGTTTTTGTTTTCTTAGCTAAACAAAATTTTATTGAAATCGAAGCCAGACAAGAAAATTCGTGATTGATTTGGCTTGGAATTGCACATAAATAAAATTTTTTTGTCAACTGTGTTATTTTTAAAGTATTACTTTTTTTTTGTAACAAATAACCTTAAGAAAATTTCTAATTATCATAATTTTACTTAAGGTGTTTTCCAGTGAAACATAAAAAATATCATATGCTACACTTGCACAGAAATATATTCAATCCTACTATTCGTTTAGCATTAGTTGCTTTTACAGAAGGTCACGCAGATTGTTTTGGAATAAGCGGCAACACAGTGTGCAGGAGCAACGGTAGCTATAAATCGGTTTTCCATCTATTGTGAAAGTGCCCGACTCAAAGGGGGGGGGGAGACAATGTGGGAGCTTCCATATTTGAGGATCACAAAAGTGTTGCGACATAGTTTCCACCGTCATGGTACAGTTTTTGGATCTAGCTGGGTGGATATATCATCTTACTGACTACTACAGTTTACGTTAGATATTTCCACTCTTTTTGGGTTCCGTGAATTTTTTGTGGTATCAAAACGGCACTACGTGCTAACTGGCCCTTTTCTTGGTGCCATCCAACCAACTTTTGGTATATGAGTTGCTAGGAAGGCATCGTTTTTGTTACACTGCATTTCTTTTGTCACTTTATTGAATTCTTGTACGAGTGTATTGTCAACAATAGGCTTCAAAAGCATAAAATAGAGCAATCAAACCGTTCTCTGCTGTCTATTATCCCAGCAGTGAAAATTTCGATTACAGAGGCGATGATCCGATGAACGCTTCGAAATTCATTGCCGCATTTCTGGAGTGAAAGCCTTCCAGTTGTACACAAAGCAAGCGATAGAGTGAAGTGTTCATTTAATGCACATATAGACACAGTACTGTGCAGCATAATTTATAATTTGATAGAATACTGCTCGAATACATACATGAATACAAAAGAAGAACAAATTAATATTGTGAATTCCATCCATCACCGGAGCACATTTTGTATTCTACCATTCATTGATCACAATGAACAATTTAACAATTGTTTAAAGAGATGTTATGAGATAGGCAATGCTGGCCGTTGGGATGCTTCTCTTGCCAAACTTATACCTCTACGCTCCATAATTTTAATTATTTTAATGTGCTGTCTTATATGGAAAATATAAATTAAAAACAAAATAATATTTTCTTGCAGTTTATATGCATTGCTATGTGTAATATTGAAATGTCATCTTGATCATACTGTTTTCTTGGAATCTCATTTGAATACAGATTAGGAATCTAATTCAAAACTGATAGTTAATTTCCAGAGAAATTGTTCTTTTGTTGGGTTTTTAATTTCAATCAAACTATTTAATATACTTTCACTTGCTCTATCCTTTTTTTTGTTTTGTTTTAATTGCTAATTAAATTAAAATGGTTTCATTTGCGCCTGCATTTATATTATTTTATACTCGTAACTCCTTTGCGTTTTAATTGAAACATTTCTCTTTAGTTTTCTTAAATTGACATGAAACGGGAGGGAATATATGAAATTATTTTAATTATCTGATTTTGTTTTTTTTTTATTAATTTATTTTCTTTAAAAGCCAACAGTCCGGAAAAGGTAATTATTTAAATTTCGTTTGACTTGGGTTTAATGAGATGTCTTTAGAAAGCAAAAAGCAAACTGATAATCTGATATTCCATCTCCAAAGAGAAGGAGAGAAAAATGGCAGAAGATAACACTGTTGCCAAATTAGATAACACAATATATGTCAAAGTGTAGCGCAGAATAACAAAAAGAAAATTGAAATGAACTAGTTTAAAAGAAAAAAAAAACACATTTACCGAAGAAAGCAAAAAGTAAAGTGTCAAAATGCTTCAGCGATTTTAAACAGCAGCCTTTGAAGAGAAAATAATTAAAAAATGCACAAAAAAAATTAAGACATTTACCCAGTGTTACCGCTTTTTTTTAAATTTTGTGATTTTTTAAGAGCTTTCGGATTTTATTAAAAAAAACACATAAACTTTAAGGAAAAGTATGAAATCTTTATTTGAGTCGATAGAACTATCTGTATAATTCAATAATTAAAGATGTTTTCATGTAAATGTTGACTGCTGTTTAATATAAAAATAATTTTATTCTCATCGATATGAAGAATTTTTAACAAAAAAAAAATTGGCAACACTGATTCAGGCACAAGCAATTGCTCGTCTGGTGGGCGGGTTACGTCAGATTGTCATCATTAAACTAATAGGCGAATACGTTATGCAGTATAACAAATATAACGTATACGCAATGTTCCAAAAGTCTGCAATTTCTGAAATGAAATAAATCCGTAGTAGGCAGCGTCTTTTCGCGGAGAAAATGCTTAATATGAAATAAGTTTTTATACTTAAGATGAAATAACACCAGAAAACTCCTTGTTTTTGTGCTCTTAAATGTCCTTTGGGGATGTAGTTTGCTGCCGCCGCAATTAAGGGAAATAAGTATATTATTGCGACCATAGAGATCTATGGTATCCCCAGACCTGCCCTCCTGATGAATGTCACGAATGTGCCTTCGGTTCCAGCTTTGGCAGTTCGCAATCCTCCAATAGGTGCGTGCCCAATTGCTTATATTTACTGTGGCATCACGAAGTCCACCCGAATGTGCTCTTTTCAAATGCGAAAAATCTGTACTGACTGTCACTCCCAATGCCATGTCTGTAGAAGTATTTTGTCAAACTACAATGAGCCGGTGAATGCCTAAGTTATACTTGCTCAAAGATATGAGAGCTTCGAAACAATCCTGGTTGTAGGTCTCAATCATCAGCTTAGACGCTCTCTTCTCGGGGAGTTCGAACCAGAGGTGTTCCCTGGCATGCCAGTTAACCATTCATGTGGTTTTTCTGATCCCATTCAGTCCTAGACCGCAAAAAAGATACCGGTCCGCCTATGGGTGTGCTCTCTTCGCTTCTGGCCACCGCATCTGTCCACGCGTTACCCTCCCGTTCCCTCCACACATATGTGACCGAGAACCCAGCAGAGTGTATATGATTAGGTTAGGTTAGGTAGATGGGCCTCAGCAAAGCAGAACGCTCCCCTTAGGCCACAAGTTAAGCCCATTGCGATAGCACAAGCTATTCACATCGTGCGATCATACAGTCGTCTCATGATATCAAAATAAATCCCGCTATTACAGAAATTATCACTTGGCAGAGTCAGGTCATTGATGGCAGGAAATTAAAGGCGTAGACCCTCCGCCTTTTGATGGTAAGAGCTGGACACGGATACATAAGGTGAGCAACCCTCGTTTCCTCCTCCCTATACCCAAGGTCCTGCAAAAATCCCACGAGGGAATGCCGAGTCTAGGCCGGTGAGAACAGTGTGATAGCTGACCATGCCATTCTATGCAGGTTGGTCCAGCAAAGCCTAGTAATACTGCACGGTAGCGTGAACACCATATCCCTTGCGTTTATACAGTACGTCAAGAGCTTACTGATCTTATTATCCTTGGAGTCGGCTGGGAGCAAAACTCATATGCCCAATTTTCTTAAACCACATGGTGTTCATATCCACATGTCGTCGTTATTTCTACTTTGGCTTCCAGACACAGTTTTAATACATTCTTTGTGTTGCATTTAATTATGTTTTCGTTTTCTCAAATATCATCATAATCCCGTCTGACCGCGACTGTGCAATCTTAAAATGTCAGTCCTTTTGTGCCGTTTAACTGGATTAGTGTTATTAAATTCAGATTAACTTCTGCATGTTGTGAACTTCGGAACGTGCATTTATGCACACGTACGCGTATGTATGCTGCTGGTATATGTACATTCTTCTCTATACACACGTACGTATGCCGCTGGTATAAATTCTTCTCTTCTGCAGTGAAAACATTTGTTTGCTCTTCTTTTAATGACTGTGTGGTTGTGTCTGCTTGTTTGTACACAAACGTTGAACAACATATTTTTATTTAAATACTTTTGTGGTTAAATTCACACCGTTTAAATTAACAAACACTGTGTAGTGATGATTATTACGTTTGTTTGCATTTTTTTTTCTATTTGGTTGATGGTTTTTTTTATCTAAATTGTTGTAATTGTGGTTTGTTTTCCTGGCTACGAAATAATATTTCAAATTAGTTTATAATCGAAAAAAAAGAAATTAAAATATTGCAAACATTGAACAACATTTTCTATTGTTACTTATTTAATTAAAAACTGATAAGTGAAAACCTACTGGGAAAAATTTGAAAGACGGGAGTAGCAAAAAAAAGTTGTCATGCATAAAAATTGTCGTAATGAAAAATACCTTGGAGAAGTACCTTTGGGACTTCCATTTGTTTGTTTTACAAAATGTAGTTATTACACTTTTTGGAATTATTACTTTATCTGGCTGTTCAATTTGATCAAAATTGTATATACGAATAATCGCCAACTGAAAATCTAAACAACTTTGTGATTTATTGTCAAATTTATTACAAACTTTTATTCGCATGAACTCAAGGACACAAAGAACTTTTGAACTGTTTGCAAATCACGTTTGACTGCTGTGCATTGTGTGCCGATGAGTCTAATGGCGGGTACACGATAAAGTAGTATTTTTCTTAGCAAATTATCGCAACTATAGAACTCGCTGACTATCGCGTAGGTATGCAGCTCTACTGCAACAACTTCTTCACTCTGCTTTAACCCCAATCAAGTCAGATATATCGGGTGGACCAGAAGTCACGCCTGCATGTAAATATTTAATAACTTTTTTGTTTATTATTATTTTTTTTGTTAAACATAATATTAGCTTTGTACGATTTGAAAAATAATATCAGAGAGATGGTCACCATTTTCATCGGTGCACAATTGGGCTCCCAAACAGGCGTTGCGCATAACTGCAGGCAAAGTTTCAGGCTCTATTGCCCTGATCTCAGCTTCAATGTTGCTTTCTTAGCTGCTCTATAGTTTGGGGCTTGTTAACATACACTCGTTCTTTGAGATAACCCCATAGAAAATAATCAGGGGCAGTTAAGTCTGGTGAACGTGCTGGCCAATTGAATTCTGAATTTTTGAGATAATTCGATCTCTGATGGTAGTCAACTGGTAAAAGTTGTTGGGCCAATTGAACATTGTACGGATGCATGTGTAAATGACGTGATAACATGCGTCGAAGTGATGTTCTAGAGATGCCCAGTTGTCCAGTACGTCTTCGCGTTGAAGTTTCTGGATACTCCTCAACTGTCTCCTCGGCCTTCCTGATTGTGGCAAGTCTGACACTGCACCTTGTTGCCGCAACCGTGCAATTAAACGATTAATTGCGGTTTGGTTAGGTGCATTTCTGCTGTTGAAATAATTTCGCTATGCTCGTTGCGTCCGTGAAATTGAATGCCCATTAGAGAAGTACAATTATACCACTTTGGTTCGTTGCTGGGTCGTTAAATTTTACATGGTGGTGTAACACGGTTCGATAAATAAAATCTAACAAAAACAATAAAGAAATAATAATAAACAAAAAAGTTATTCAATTTTTACGGGCAGGCTTGACTTTTGACCCAGCCGATACTTTGTAACCAATCCAACCAAAATGTTCCTCAGAGACACATACAAGGAAATTACATATTATTTTTGTGAATTTATATTTTTTAATTACATTTTTTCTTTCAAAGCAGAGCTTGTTGCACATTGTGGCATAAAATCCGCGTCCTCAGAAAATTAACTGTTGTAATCTTCTTCTTAGTTTATAGTTTCTTCAAAATCAATCTCTTCAAATATTCTCTCGATTTCTATATGTGATTTTTTAGACATTGTGGGAAAAGTTCCGTCTTCTCATGACTTTCTCTTTGCAAATTAGACAATAACTGAATAAACTGTGAAAGCTTACATGGTACAATGATGAAAATGGAATGGGAATTCCCCGTATTATAGTTTGTTGGTTCATAAGGTTGCCGCATGTGCCTGGCAGGCGCATTAAGACAGCATTAAGTACATTTGTGGTTTTATATAAATAAATAAATAAATATTAATTAAGGAACAACCAAAATTTTTCTAAAATAAATAAAACAATTTAAAGTACGAATTCAAGAAACACCAAGGACCATGACTTCAATTTAAAGTAGTTAAAACACTCTCGAAGTGAAAGATGTCTCTGAAAGGCACCCGTTGACTGGATTAGGGTTAAAACAGCGACTCTTGTGTTTCCCAATTAAATGTCTTTGCCAGGGATTTAATTAACAAGAAATTGTAATTCAATCATAAAAATAACTTATAAAAGTTTAAACTTTCACATTTTCATCTCATATTTCTCTCTTTGTGCGACTTTCTTTTAACTATGAGCTTCACATAAACTTAAAAAGACCTTAACCTTTTTCATTGCTTTCTTACACTTTTAACAATTTTCACTTTTTCTATATGTGATTCTATAAGAAACTATTCACACTTTTCCTTTCCTAATCATAAATTGCTCGCAGTGTTGCCATTTTGTTTTTGCAAACATCTTAAAAAAATCGAAACAAGAAAATGTTTTTCTTCACAATGATTTTCTTAATTAATTAATTTGTTAATCTGTTTATTTTGTAAAATGTAAAATATAAGAAAAAATCCATTGACAATAAATTAATAAATAGCAGCTTCAGAAGAATCGAGACGGTTTGTAATCACAAGGATTTCCGCAAACGATTCAATAAATTATATTCGTTATGCATTTCTTTAATATTCGAAGCAAAAACACATTTGGGAAGCATTTCGCTACTTGGGAAATACTTTTGTGTGCAGGTTTCGTTAACAGACATTTCAGTCAATAATCTCATGTCCATTATCACAGTCTGTAGTTAACTAATTAACATTAGTTTAACCAATAGAAATCTATTATTAGTTTGCTTAAATCATTCTTTTTAACTTTTAACTTTTAACGATTTGTTATCTGTTAATATTTAAAGAATTAAAAGGCCAAAAACGTTATTTTCTTTCTTAATAAAAATAAAAGTCGTTCTTCAATGTTCAAAAGTATATTTATCAATCCATTTATTTGACAATCTACAAACAATAATTTTTATATTTTTCAGTGTGAAATTTTATATAGCAAGGGTAACTACATAGTTTTTGTTGAACATAAAACAGGTATATTAAATATTTTAAAAAACATATAAATGAAGATTTCCAACAGAATGTTTAGCTGTTTGCAGTAACGAATGTGCGATTCAGTAACTTGGTGTTAACATTAGTAGTTAGAAATTTAATTCAAGTGGCATCTCGATGAAAATATGCGAAAAGCACAAAAAGGAATATGTATCAAACAAACAAATGCTTCATTATATTTTTAAAATTTTTTTTATTAATCATTTTATATTATTTATTTCTTTATTATATTTGCAAAATTTACGTAAAAATAGTGATTCTTATATAAAGGGTATCTGGTAGCAGATTTATATTTTCAAACTTAAATCAAAAACGTAAGAATTGACGCAAAGTTTTATTAACCCATTAACGCTCAAATGAAAAGCGTGGACAATTTTACTAATTTAACTTTTTATTTCTGTGTTAAAACACTATTATTAACATTACTATAAAATAAAAACATACAAAAAAGAATTCAAAGTTGTGTTTTTAGAGATGTACTAACATCTATTTTCTATGCTTTCAAAGTCTTTATTTTTAAAGAGTTTTAAAAAAAAATCTCTAATTAAAAAAAAAAAGAAACGAAAAAAGACTTCAACTGGAAAGAAAAAGAAAGTTTCACTGCACTAATTTTTCTTACCTCAAGCGACCAGTGTACTAAAGTTAGTACAGCAACACTATTTATATTACAGTACGAACAACTTTAAATGATTTAAACTATTATATGATTTTTTTAATAACTTATAGTGTTATAGGTTAAAAAAAATACTTTTTGGCACTTTGCAAAGGCAAATTTTGTAAAATAAACTAAATAAGCACTGACACGCCAGCTCGAAAAAATAATGCTTGTAAAAAACGAGGATTACCCGCACTATTATTTCATTGCTTTGATAATTTTCGGTTTATTGATATTGCATATACTCTAACTGACAGATAAAAAACGTTCCCAGAGTTAAAAATCGCACGTGGGGATTTTTACATCATTTTGAAGTGGTGTACTATTTATAGTACAAAGGGCGTTAATGGGTTAAGAGCATTGAACGATAGAATGGAAATGCGGATTTTATTTTTTAAAGAGAATATCATCCAGATCCTTCCCACCAGACACCCTATATTTATACAAACAAAATCTAAATTTTTGGAAATAGATAAATAAAAAACAAACATATGCTTCAATGATATGTATGGATGTGTATATATTTTTGATTTATTTAAAAAAAAAATTTTTAAAATAATTTGTTTTACTTAACGACACAGCTGTTAAAGAAAACGCTTAACGATAACGACAATGTTTAAAAATATTTTAGTGAATAGCAAAATCGTTTATTCTAGTGTTAAGTATTTTTAACCAAACAATTGTCGTTAAAATTGAATAGTGTATCGCCCTACTGAATATCATGTTGAAAGAAAATCAGTTTTTTTAAGGTATAACAACCTTTAATCTTTTTAACATTTCAAAAAACTTCGAAATTAAGATAAATCTTCACATTTGGTAACACTGATTGCATGTGAAATATTTTCACTAAAATTTCGTAATAAAACGTGCATTGTGTATCTGTTTGTCATATAAAGAGTAAACAAAAGCAAGAGAATTTCCCACATAAAAAAATGTTAAAAATAATTTAAAGAAGAATTAAAGAAATAATAATAACAATAACAACAATTATAATAATAATAATAGTAATAAAATAAAGCAAACGAAACATTAATATATTTTTGTTTTATTATTAATTTCGAAGTTCGTAAACTTTTTAGTCAGAATGCTGTCTCACGGTTAATTCTGATTTTAATTTAATAATAAACTAAAAAATATACTAAAAAGCCGAAAAATGTTCAAAGTAAATGTTAGATTGCTGCAAACCAAATATTGTCATGTCTAACCTTAAAATGATTACGAGCCAGAAAGAAGAAGAAAATTAATTTATCTCAGCTGGTGCTGCAACAAGTGGCAAACAAACTGTTTAGAAATTTTCTTGATTTTTTGTTCATTACAGGTGTTGCAATTACAATTTGTAACACGCTGTGGATATAAAACACACATGCATACGTCTAGTTGTAGTGGCATGAACGTGCAACATGCCGCAGTCACTCGTTCATTTATTTCTTCATGTGGTTTGCTTTGTTTCTACTTTCAAATGTATTGAAATGGATTTAATTATGTTTTTGTTTTTCTTTCTGATGTTTCATTCTGTTGCCACCAACACCAGCCAATAATGGAAAAAAATTATTATTTTATTTTTTGCTCTCCCCAACTTGGCTATGGAGATGCGGTTGATTGGGTACTTAACCACAATGTTGATGATTTTTTTGCCATTATTATTTCAGATTATTATTTTAGATTAGTGGCTTGGGGTTTTCTTATATCTATCTATCTGATGTTTTTTTCTTGCCAGGTTGCTATTGCAGCATTTGCTGAATAAAGTCAACTTCCCACCCAACAAGGTGTTTGAGGAAGCAAATGCCATTTCTACCAAAATGAACTCGGAATCTAAAAGTGTCTTATAATGGCAAATTTTATTTTTAATAATTTTTTTTTTTGTTATAAAGAGAAGTAACACTCGTGCAAGACCTGTCTACCAGTTAGTTCCCTTCTATAGAGAAGGGATAGTGATGACAGTTGGAGAAGAGAAGAGATAGTCAGAGTAAAGGTTCCTTATCGTTACAACTCTGATTTTGCACGTTTTTGAAAATTTTTTATTTATGCTAGTGTGGCACCGCCTCTGATGTCAAGGAGACGCATTCAATTTGAAGCTGTGTTTAGTAGCCATTTTTAGTAATTACTTTGTTTCGCCGATTATGCTACACAATACCGACGTAGGGGAAGGGCTCTAATGTTCCTTGTGGATTAGTGACCAGTGCCTTCGCCACTAAAACCTACCGATAAGAACTGATACAAAGGCACACTAATGCACATCAGACAAATGCGAAATGTTTTTAGAACTTTGTCGGCTTGAACCCAGAACATTTGGTTTTGTAGTCAACGTGCCAACTACTTCAACAATCGCTCAAATTAAAAAAGGGAATTAGAAAAACAAATTCAGAATGATATTTTTTTTTTATCTAGGATTAGCACTTAGGAGATGACTCCTAACATGCGAAGCATTGTGTTGGAACTATAGGAAAGGGTTAGTAGGAGAAACGACAGGAGGTGAAGCTTAATTAATTATTTTTGCAGCTCTGCTTTCGCACGTTCTTTGTTTATACTCGTAGCAGTGCTAAAGCTTCGGTTTAGTAGCCATTTTTATTATTATTTTACTTCGCCGGTGGTACACAATACCGACGAAGGAGGGCGTTCTGATGTGATTGTGGATTGCTATCAGCTGAAGCCGGTATTGTTCAGTGACCAGTGACTATGCCTTCGCCACTGAAACCTTCCGACAACAACTGACACACAAAGACACACTAATGCACATCAGAAAAATGCGAGATGTTTATTTTTATTTTAAAATTTTTAGTCTGAAACTGGGGTTGAACCCAGGTCTGTTTTTGGATTCGTAGTCAACGTGCAGAATACCATCCATCGTGCCATCGCCAGTAGATCAGGGGGCAGAAAAATCGATGGGTAGTTGAACGAAAAACAATTTTTTTTCCAGTGCACAATATTTTTTTTTTATCTTGGACCAGTAGTCAGGTGTTGGCCCCAAAACATGCAATACCGTGTGCTGTAAATGTTTAATTTTTGTTAAATCTCCATTTGTGAATGATTTTACAAAATGAACATGTCGATGGATTCAACTTGTGGTTGACGTGTGCTTTTTTATTTTAGTGACTGCAAATTGCCATGACTATACATCCAATTTCACGACTATACATCAATTCATGATAGAACTTTATTGTAATAATAACTCGGTATTAGATATAGACAAATTTAACCAAACTTGCCTAACGTGGATATCCACAATTGACTATTTGTCAATTGGTAACTCAACTGCGGTTTGGCTTACATACCTATCATTTCCATCACACAGTGAAAATTGGGCTGCGCAACATTAATTCGGATTCATAGACCTTTTTCTTCAGGTTTGTAGTATGAATTTTGTAACGGATGAAGAAAGATTTAAATTCAAAAGTTTTTTTTAATCGATTTAATTTTTCCTAAACAAAATTTTAATGAAAAATCAATAAAAAAATTAATCAGATTTTAACCTGTAAACAAATTAATAGTATACTGAAAAAAAATCGTCATTCATACAATGAATTTATACATTAATACAACCAAATAAGTCATTAAAAGTCTCCCAAAGATGCTCTTCATTGAATCAATGTAAAATCCTTTATTATATTTATGAAAATCATTTGGGTGCGTGTTTCATAAATGTAATGAAACTATTCCGTTAGTTTAACGAAACATTTTCATATATAAATGTTGCATTCTTATAATGATTAATTAATTCATAAAATTTATGAAAACTTTGATGTAAAATAAGTGCTTATCAATTAAATTATTATTGTTGATTATGTTCAATAAATCTTTTAATAATAATTAAATATTTGAATTCAGTTCGATTGCTTGTTGGGTATTAATTTCTAATATCCCGTCATTTAGTTTATTTCATTGGACAGAAATGAATTATTGATTTATTTAAATATTGAGCGTTAAAACTATTGAAAAATTTAATTGAATTTATTAAACTTCTATATGACAAATAACATTATTCTAATTAAAAAAAATTAAATTTTTTTCTGTGTACCTCTCAATCATGTAAATAGTTGTGTAATCTCTTCTAAATTACAATATAATTATACAAATTGCTATAAAGTTGTTTTGTATAGAACGCACCATCAGTTCTATCGTCTTGTCTGTCTGTTGTAGTAGAACTTTTTTTGTTTTTCTGTAAATATAAATCAAAGTCTGTCCATATGCTTCCCTTTTATTTCAAATCCAATAAAATTGATTTTGTTTTTACTAAAAATTTGATTTGGTTTTTGATAACATTAAAAATTCAAAACTTGCTGCATTTAGACTATTATTATCTTTGGCTTTGTGCCAATAAAACTTATATTCATAGGAATTTACGTAAGCATTTGGTAAAATATATCTGCATCAACAATTTTGCAAATAAAATAAAATTATTGTAACGAGATTGTGTAGCAAATTCACTATAAATGTGCAATTTGTAATATAATAATTTTCAACAGTAAGAAATTTTTTATTGTCCACACGTTATGGAAGAGATGTTTTTCCTGTATCGATGCAGTTTCATTTTAATGAAAAAATTTAATTTTTGATTGCAAACAATGTTTTTTATAAATATTTCGAAGATCATTATTTGTACTGCTTTTAGTGAATAAATTGTTTTTAATCTTAGAGCCGTTACTATGACAAGATGTATTTCCTCTTATTTGTAATTAGTACGAGTATATCGCATGCCAGATATTATTAAGCAATTCAAGACACTTTTCGTGAATTACGTATTCAAGTGATGGCTTGTGAATACCTGCGTTAACGCTCATGTACTCACGACAATCTTTTTTTATATAAAAGAGTAACGTGACTGACTGATCCATTATCGTCAAGCGCAAATGGCAAAATGTAGATGTTGAGATCCATTAAGAAGGGATTTTTGGATTTTCTAATGCTAAAAGGGTAAAAACGGGTAAAAATATCTGAATAAAATATCTGCGAAACTAATAAACAAATAAAGCAAAAATTACAAAAGCTGAAAAATAAGCGGACGTATGTTCGGTACTTTTAGAAACTTAGATTTAATTTGTACTGGCTGGTTAAACCTTAAGTCACACTTAATATTTTCGTGCGCTAAAAATATTAATATGTACGGAGAGGTTTAAAGAAGCAGTCAAGGCTTGTTTGTTTTTTTTTTCACTTTGTCTAATAGGTCTGGATCATTTTCGTTCGCATATTGACAAGGTCTGCCTGCTGTTTTGTGGTTTTATTGTTTTGAAATCATTTCATCACGGTATTGGTGCTTACAACTGCCTCCAAAAAAACTCACTTTATATTGTTGAACATATTTCTCTTTAATTGAGCCCTCGTTGTCATTTTCCAAAATTTCGAAATCATCGTTATCTTCTGAACAATTTCAATTGTTTCAATTGTCGATTTCATCAATGCTGCTGTCAATATTATGCCTCACCTTTGACAATTCAAATTCTCAAAGTTTATCGTCTATTATTGAGTTTATTATTATGCCACGCTTTTGTAAGTACAGCACAGAAAAGTTAACTGTGTAAAAGAAATCATGGATTCAGCTCACACATCAATGCTTGTTCGTGTTTTTTTTGTCCAAAAACAACATCCTAATCATGCCTCAACCACCTTATTTACCAGATTTGGCTCCATGCGACTTTTTCCTAATCCCAAAACTGAAGAGACTAATGAAAGGAAAACGTTTTGCCACAATATGTAAGATAAAGTCAAAATCGAAGAACGAGCTGATGGCCATACCGAAAAGCGCATTTCAGAAGTGCTTCGAGAATTGGAAGAAGCGCTGGCATAAGTGCATAATATGTATCTGAGAGAGATTACTTTGAAGGGAACAAAATGGATATTGAAGAATAAATAAATATTTCCAAAAAAATTCAAAATTCTGCTTTTCTTTTGAACAGTAAAAATAAGTAAAAAAAAACTATCAATTCAGGAAATATCAACGAAATATTTAATGAATTATTATTTTTTATTTAAATCCCTACAGACTAACTGTCCCATACACATGTTGGAAATATAATTTGATCATTAACACTTTGCTTATTCAACATGTATATTCACATAGTTAGCTTTGGCATATGTTTTATGTTATGTCATGTAGAAAAATTATTATTGAATAGATATAAAGAATTTCTCAACAATAAAAGTCATACATGTACATTGTGTTTTGTACATTACTTTTTATATAAGAACTTTGTGGAATTACTAGAAAGGGTTTGCATCACCACCACTACATTTCAATAACACAGAAATATTTCTATGATTTATTAAAGGTTTAATAAACAAAATAATGAAATATATCTACACAAAATTCGAATAATATTTATTGTTGACAGAAATCTATTCTGCATTTTCAGTTTAAGGCATTTATCAGTAGATTGTTTCGGGCTGTCCTTCCGTGTATGTCGAGAATTTTTTTGTATCATCAACAAAAATTTAACCAACATTTAATAAAATAAATTTTTTTTTAATAATAAATATAATTTAATTTCAATTGGTGGGTCCTTAATATAACTTTGGCAGTACAGCGTTACGAAAGTATTTTTACTGCTGTGGTGTTGTAAAGTTGCATGGTTATTTTTGTTCCGTGTATGTGTTGTGTTGCACTTTACCTACCAATTATTTTAATGGCCAAAGCGGAGCAATGCTGGAATATTGGAGAAAAATATATTTTAAATAAAATAATCAACAGCAAATAAAATGTTTGTCCAATGGAATGATTAAAATTTGTTGTGTTCTCTATACACCTGTCCACCGTTTTACGCGTGTAAAACGAAAGAGAAAATTTTGTGTGTGTGCGGGTGTAATGCATTGCATTATTTCCATTCTGACTGGAGCAATTTTTTCATCAATAACATATTAGAGGTTTATCTTTCGAAATATTAAAAACTGAATTAAAAACATTGGGTAGACCCTTTTATACTCGTATGAAGGTAACCGATATAGTGCTCTGGACTCTTTTAATACCACTGTCTACTCTAAAACGTCAACCAAATCAACTATAAATAAAGCAAAATTTTAGGCTTAGTAACAATTAGTACCTGTATGTGCGTACATACATACATACATTCATTGTATGCAATTATTTCCGAACTTTGAGGTTACTCTTCGACCAAGCCAAGTGTTGATATTTGTTGTTTTTTGCATTTGCTTTTTCTATAGTTTTTATTTATGAATAATGAGAACGCTTTAAACTACAGTACCAATAACAACTTCATATTACATTCGGACAGTCACAAATGTCCACATCTCCTAAATGTCAGCAGTGTATTTGAACTGATATCATTCTTGCCATTGAACGAATAAATTGAAATCTATTGCAAATAGTGGCGTATAATTTAAAACAGTTGTATATGTTTCATAATTTATTAATTTCAATTTTATAACACTCTACTAACTCTATTGTTTTAACAATCTCCATAAAGGCACTGCCCGTAGGCTGTACGGCACTGTCAATGACATCGTACGATTCATTTAAATCCCTTTATTAAATTCCTTAATTTTATATTTGTAATCGTGTAGTCGTATGTAACTTGGTATACAAATAATTTTAGTGCAACTTAAAAATTGACATTCTTTCAACACAATCAACCACCAGCATGTCCTTAATCCCTGCGGTCAGCAATAAACATTATTTTCACAAACAATATATAAATAATATTGTAAAAAAAAAAGAATTATATAATATTTTGCAACAAATATTTCCTCTATTTATTTTCTCATCTTGCTTGCTCGTGTTGGTCCGAAATGCACTCACTTGCATTCAATACGAAATTAAATAAAAAATTTAAAAAATTCCAACCATGAGTTTCATGGGATTTGTTTCCGGTTCCATGTACTCTTCTTGCTCTTCTTGTTGTTGTTGTTGTTGTTGTTAGCTTGGGCAAATTAAAGTAAATTTTTTATAATTTAATGTCTTGCTGGATATTTATTTGAGTTAAATATAAATATTTACACATGTATTTATATTCATATAGCACAGTTGCA
This sequence comes from Dexiosoma caninum, assembly GCA_963924685.1. Classification (NCBI taxonomy): domain Eukaryota; kingdom Metazoa; phylum Arthropoda; class Insecta; order Diptera; family Tachinidae; genus Dexiosoma; species Dexiosoma caninum. The sequence goes on from OZ004725.1 coordinate 94,978,749, forward strand.
AAGAAAAAAAAAGATGAAAAATAAACAAATAAAAAAAATAACATATGGCCCATTTAAGTACAAAACGTTATAAATCGAAAACTGTGACAATAATTCCACTTAGTGTTTTTTTTTAATTCTTTTTCTTTACTGAAAAAATTCTACGTAGTAAAATTACTATGAATCGGATCAAAACGCAATAATTCAAAATTAGTTTTCTAAATAATTTAAAAACTAACTGCCAGATAAGTTGATTTATATTAATTCTAGAAAGCTGCTATACCACAATAAATGTTTAAAAAATATACACATACATACATTCAACGAGAACGGAGATGGGGACAGATGTTGGGGACCGATGTGAAGGTATCTGTCGGACTTTCGGACAGGTGTAGTGTTATCCTAACCGATGTCTTGGCGATTTTGGAGGCCGTTGCGTCCTCGTTACCTTCTGCGTGGATAGTCAGGTGGCGCTAAAGGTGGTGTTTGGGAATGCTGTGTGGTCCAGGGTGGAGGTTGACGGTTGCAGGGGGCTTTCTCGCCTTGATTAATAGCTGCTGTAGTGTCAGGCTCTCATGGGTACCGGGCCATTCTGCTGTGAAGGGTAACAACACAGCGGACGAGATGGCAAGAAGGGGCTCGTCGTTTGAGTTATGCCTTACAGGACATTATCTATTCCGCCATTATTAGAATAAAACAAACTACCCCGTCTGAGAGCAAAACATTTTTAAGAAACGAACAACAAACTGCAATTCTAAATAAAATTCATATTTTTCGCTAAAAAAAGAAACATCACAGCAGTTTGCACGCTAATCTTTTGAGGTAAAAATATCATTTAATATCTTCATTGAGTTTTAAGGAAAGTGAAAATTTTCCAGTTCTTTGCCGTTTCTGAGTTATGACGATGTTTGCATCAGTGCTCGGTATGCAGTTTAAAATATTTATAATGGCAGGAAACCCAAAGATTTTGTTATATTTTCCATATATTAGGGTGATTCATTTACAGCGGTAATATTTACAACAAGGTCCTAAGAAAAATTTAAATTAAATTTAAAAATGTAAAAAAAAATAATGTCGTACACTGATAGAAAAGGCTTCATTTAGCCAATGGATTTCTTCATTGTATCAATGAAATTTGTCATTATCAGTGAGCTAACGAAAACTTTAATTATTTCAATGGAGAATGGTTCATTAGATACGAGTTAATGATTTTTGTTTTTGCTGATTTCATGAATTTTTGCAGGAACCTTCTATCTTTCACGAACTTTCATTTCATATAGTTTATAAATTCATTGATTTAATGCAACGCTTTCATTGATTTCAGGATTGTGTTTATTGTTATTATATGATATTTTTATGTTTGTTTTTTGGTTAAAAGCTGGCTTATATGTACATTTCATGGCCGCTAATGACGAGTAATCACACATAATTTTTGAAAAAGTTATGAAAAATCAAATGTTTATAAAATAATTATTTGAGAATTACCAAGCGTACAAACTTGCATTCACGACATCTGTATGTTGTATTTATGAATATGCTATCCTGTTTTAATGCAAAGAAGAAAATTAAAGATATTAAACTTTGTGGGTGGAAAAATTATTGAACCATATTTATTAAGCAAATTAAGCGCATAAAGAAATAAGAGTTATCCGCCTATGAAATATTTGAAGAGTTTTTTGTTTTTCTTGGGCCTGCACTCAGGGCACTATACATGCGGTGCATTGTGCTGCTTCTTGGAAATAAGGTTTTGTGGGAAAGGATAGAGGGTGTACTGTTTATTGGCATTCGATTTCAATCTTCCCATGTCAAGTAAAAGGAAAAACCTCTGCGGGCAGTCCATTCCACATACGTGCTGTTCGGCCAAAAAACGAATTTTCTCTATAATGCGTAGTGCGTTTCGCTGTCAAGTCGATCACAAGGTGATTACTTATGCCCCGGGTTATTACTTTTGGCCCACCGTGTATAAATGTTTTTCTTATATTTGCGAAAAATAGTCAAAAAGAAAATTAATTTAATCAATATAAAGATTTTCAGATATACTCGTACAATGAAATTGAAGAATTTGAGAAAAGTGTAAATTGAGAGGAGTCGTTTATGCAATGAAATCTTTCATTGTACTAATGAAAATCTTTATTAATATATTGCAGAACCTTTAATGGATGCATTTCATTGCCTGAATGAGCAATTCTTTTTCATCAGTGTCCAAGTACATAATGACTTCGGCCGGGCTTAAAAATTTTTTGCAGGATAGCATTTCTCGAAACAGCACTGCCTACCAAAAAAAAAAAAAAATTCTTTAATTTGTAAAAAATTTCTAGTAAACAATTTTCAGACGTTTTGTGAAATTCCATGGTGGAGAAACTTTTTAACGCCGGCCGAAGAATGCCTTTGTAGAAAATCTTTAGTAGGCTGCTGTCGTCATATTTTTTCTGTCATAAAATTTAAGAACAAGTTTTTATTTGGCTTCCCATGGCCGCAAAATTAATAATTGAAATAAATCCTTGTGTGCAATGTTTATATTCCACGAGAACATTCCCAAATTGCTGAGTTTAACTGCAGCAACCTTAATTAGCATATTCCATCTATCCACAAGCTAGTGGATATTTGTATGGAAATAGACCAAAAATACCAGTTAGAATTTCATCTTGTTTGCTTATGGGGGCATAAGTATTGAAAAAAGTGTACAGCAATAAAGCAAAATTTTATTTACTATTGTTGTTCGTATAGAATACTCTAAAATCGAAATATCTGAAATGAAACAGATATCAAATCCTTTTAGTAAACACATACGAATGGCTGTCGGCAAAGGCGTATGAGTGAGTTTGGGTGAATGTGTTGCTTTTACTCTGAATTAAATAAACCAAACAACATTATAAATATACAACCATATGGAAAATATACAGTAAAGCGGCCAACAGCATGAAATCTTGGCAACACCATTTTATTTTAACAATAGCAACCGAAGATATTGTGCCGCATGATATGAACGCATTTTAAGAATTTGTGATTTAGTTTTTTCAATATTTGTGAAACAATATGTGAAACAAGGTGGCGATGGTCGAAGTAGTCTGCACGTTGACTACAAAACGAAAAATTTTTCCTGGGTTCAACACCAGACTCATAAAAAAATCTCGCATCTTTCTGTTGTGCATTTGTGTGTCTTTGTGTCATAGTCACTGGCCACTGAACAGTGACGGCTTCATCTGTATGTAATCGACAGGCACATCTGAACGCCCTCCTTCGTCGGTATTGTGTAGCACCGGCGAAGTAAAATAATAATCATTTCTGAGGCAGCTATTTGGAATCTTGTGACTAAATTTCGCACCAAATTTACATTATTGGATATTAAACCACCAACACACATACATAGAGTGCGGACAGAGTAAAATATCGCAGCTGATTCGCGAGTATTATTGATAACCGTGAATTATCGCTTCGGTGCCGTTCGCAGCAATTGGGCTTCTGTTACTCCTCTACGGAAGAGCTAGAGTTGTCTGTCATGTGGTTTCAGCAAGACGGTGCCACTTCCCACACAGCACAAGAACAAATGGCCCAATTGAGAAGCGAGTGCGGTGAACAGTTTATTTCCCTTTGGCGTCCGGTCAATTAGCCGCCTAGATCGTGCGATTTAACGCCTTTGAACTATTTTTTTGTGGGGCTATGTTAAAGCTCATGTTTATAGGTTGACGCACTGCAAATCAATATTGAAGAATTTATTCGTGAAATACCGGCAAATATGTTGGAGAGTGTATGCTAAAATTGCACCCAGCGTATGAACCAGTTGAGGCACCGCCATTTACATTAAATCATATTTAAACATTGTATAAGCACACTACTGTCGGGGATGTTGTAAACTAGGAAGTAGGAGTAGGAGTTATTTTTTTCTCTTAAATTGCAGGTCTATTGGAGTAAGCCTCAAAATAAGAACATTAATATCTATCCTAACAGCAGGTATTTGAGCAAGAAAATAATGTCCAACTGCTCCTCTTCAATAGACAGGTGTTAAAAATTTTTCAGTCCGCATTGTCCCAAAAAAGCGTATTTTATCGATAACTTTCCATTTGGGGGTTGCAGTCGAATGTCTTGTAATGACAAAAAATTATCTCCTCAAATATGGCGACAATCTACTCTAGGTCTGTCGAAAAGTATTTGAAATTTTTCTCGATTTCGTCACTAGTGTTATTACTTTTCGCTTGGTGATAACTGTTCCTTAACGTCTCTATATCTTCTTCGGACTTTGCAGTGTATCTATAGGAATGTGTAAAATATGTAGAACTTTTGTTGTAATGCACATACTGGTATGTATACCGCACATTATCTTAGATATCTGCAGGTAAGTATATTTCTTTATCTGTATATATCTGCATACATACATATACATACATACCTACATTCATGAGTATGTCATGAGTATTATTTTATCCAGAAATATTTTATTGTCATTAACATTATACAATATTTACGTGTATTCACAGCGCCATGAAATTGTATAGAATTAAATTAACATTTATTCAACATGTGGTTTGGCTTTGGAGTTATTCAAATATTAAGACAAGGGTTTGAGCATTTATATTGTTGTGGTTTTATAAAATTAATAATCCTGACATGCGACAACTACAGAAGGAGACTCTTTAAAATACCCGTCTCGATTTTATCACAAAATCGTAGAGATTCAAAAGCAGAAATGTAGAAAATTCTAGTTAAAACTGACATAAAATACTAATTAATTATTATATTTAGTAAAATAAATTTATTTTCTGGAAAATGGAAAACTTTACATTTATAAGAGACATAATCCAGACATTTATTTATTTCCACAAAGAAAAAGAAGCAGATTTTTTTAAAATTGGAAAACAGAAATTTCCAAAGACAAGGTAACACATGACGTGACGTCAGAACTATTGCTGGTAATGCTTACAGTCAAATCTAAATCAGCGCGTAAACCGTATTTTTGCGTTTACAAGTTGTTTTTGTTTAAGAGCAAAATTACGCTTGACGTGCTGATTTAGGTTTGGCTGTTAATTAAATAACAATTGGGGGACTCGCAAAATGTCCTAAAGTCGTAGGTTTTCCAATAATAAAAAATATGACTATTTGGGGTCTGGTGTTCCACAGTTCCACTCAGTTGTAGAAACCTCTGTCTGCCGAGTGCAGGACAATGTGTCACTTTCACAAAATCGATAGAAATTGGTTTCCGAGATTGTTCTGATTCGGAGTTGTGCTACTAGAGCGTTGTCACTTCATTGCACCTGACTGATGAGCAAGCTTCTTTGCATCCTCAATCTGATGTCGCTTATCCAGGAAGTATTTTAGCCGCTTTCTAGCGCCTCCACTGAGTCAAACCTTCTCGTCCTCAGTTCCTAAGCTATGAACAGGAGATCTAAGATGTTTTTCTTCCTCTTAACGATAACAGCTGACTTCAAGCGATGGCGAATATCATTAAAAATTTTACTGAATTGCAAATTCGATGAAGTTTAGTTCTACTTATTTTAACGATCGCACTACCGATCTAAAACGTATTTTGCTTATACAGGATGGCGCAGAATGAGCTATACGGTTTGAATGCTTTATAACTTTTTTAATTATTATAATTTTTTTTTATTGCTTTTTTTCAGCATTATGTGAAGAAGACTTGGGGAATTAATTATGAATCATTACACGATCGAACAACGTACAAAAATAATTTAATTTAATTTTTCAAACCAACAGTCTATTGTGTTGACACTTCGTGTACATCGTAGTCATTTTAATGTGCGCATTGCACCCACTGCGTCAGCAATAAACCATTTGCTTGGAAATTTTCGTCAACATGGGTCTGTAAGAACCCTTCCTATGCAAAAATAAAATTATATATAATATAAATATATATATAAATATAAATATACAAAAATCAACAATGAATATTCAGATATGCAGAATTACTTAGATGTATGCAATTATTCATTGTAATATAATTTCAATTACATATGTACATATGTACATATTTTATGAAGTCTTTGGTTATTTTAACTGTTTTAATTAAATTTCATGCATTCGTGATTAAAAAGCCAGTGTTACATTTGCAGTAGTTTTTAAACGCTGGTAAATTTTCTCTTGTTACAGTTACACTTTTAACAATTGTTTAAATATATGTATGTATGTAAGTTTATATTTCGATATACATATACGTATGCAGATAACAGATTTTAATAATTTCTTTTGTAATATTAAATTAAATTTTTTCCATTCATTCTCTCCTCTTTATTCCATGCTGTTAAAATTTTTTACTCTAATGTACGAGCATTTGAGTTGTATAATGAATTTAATTTGTTATTGGTAAGTCGTTTAAATAATTTATACTCTTATGTGGCCCGTTTGGTTTTTATTTATTTCTTGTTGTTTTTATTGTAAAACTCACATTTAGTTCGCACCACATTAACTAGACTTTAATAACGGTTTTGAATTAAATATCAGTAACACAATTTGAACATTGTAGCTGTTATAATACACATACACACATAGAAATATGTATATACCAGATATCAGCAATGAGTCATGTTTTCCCTATTCCAAGTGATTCATAAAATTCTCCTGAGCACATTGTGAATTTTTGCACCTCTTTTGGAGTTTTCTTAAACGTTCTGGCACCTAAGGGTAGTCCAGGTACAAACTTTCCAAGAATATTAAGTAAGTCGTCCGTAGCACTAGTTGTAATGTTGTGCTTTATCGTCGAGTTATACAAGTTTTGCGCCAAACTATTATTGAACCATTGGTCATTACCGCTACTGCCGGAACTTGAAAGGACAAAGTAATTGGCTCCTCTTGACTCTGAGTATCGTCCCGATCATGCAATAAGCATATTATTTCTATGCTTTCACGTTTTATTTTTTTCCTATTCGTGTTCTTATTCATTTTAACTAATTGTTAATTGTGGTTTTTTCACAAACAAACAAATGGGATTTACCTTTTCTTTAATTTTTAAACTTTTATTTAATTTACTTTCGTCGTCATTGTTCCTGTTAATTGTTTACATTTATTTTTCCTTAAGTGTAGCCAAATTTATTTTAAACTTGAGAATGACACTAAAAACTAAATTGCTAAAACATTGGTTGTCAAACGTTTATATTCAAATCAGTCTTATCAATTTGAATTCAAATGTTAATATGAAAACTTTTAAAAAGGCTTGAATATAATGCTTGATATCAAATGATAAAGTCCTTTTATATCAAAGGTTTAATTTCGTGTTTGTTGGGTATGAGTCAACACAGTCACAAATATAGTTAGGTATGAGCATGACGACGCTGTTGATTCAATATACAATAATAATGAATGATGATAAGTGCAAGAAATAATACATCATGTATTGAGTGTACCCACTCTTTCACTGCTCATTGCAGTTCTCTGGTACATACCCGCATGCAAAAAACTAAACCCCAAGTAAAACAGTTATTGATTGACCCATTAAGTCCAACATTTATTTCGTGTGAATTGTTCATTTGGTTGAAAGTGTGCGTGTTTACACAGTCGTAAATGTTATTTTGCATGGGCTATATATACATATGTATATATATATATATATCACGAGTATATATATTTGTGTGTGTGTGCTTTCTGTTGCTATAAAATCTTCATGGGATTAATAAAATTGTGTGCCAGTGTTTACTTGTGTGTGCATAAAAAGTGTAAATCTTTATGATGTTTTCATTAATAAAATTAAATGGACATGCATTAACATGTTTGCGCAAAAATAAATTAAAATTGATTGAATATCAATTATAAATTAATTGAATTTATTTAATGTATTTGTGGGCATATGTGGAAGAACCATATAGAAAAGAAACACAAAATACCTAATGTAAGTATGTAAGCGTACATAAATACGTGTATGTGTATGTATATATAGGTATGTAGATGTGTTTGCCCATGTAGTTTATTTGCAGGGATTACAAATAAGGGCCCATTCCTTTATCAATATACCAAAAAAAATTAAAACAATTTTTTTTTAAATGCCATATGTGTTTTTATCAGAGCTCTTTGCACATTCCTTTATGCTCATACATACATTTATTTACACATACATACATACGTTTTTTTCATAAATATTACGACATAAATTTTAAAAGGATTATAATTATCAAAGTAGATTTTAATTTAAACCTACAGCAACAGTTACATGAAAAAGCAATGGCTCAACTGTGGCAACAAAATCGGGGGAGAAAGTATTTTGTAATTTATATTTATATAACAGAATTAAGTCATCGTTAATGAAAACAAATTGATAACGATGTGCAAAAATACAAACCATATAAAAGTTACAGTTTTTGTGTGAGTATGTGCCTTAGGGCCAACTCAAGAGGATATAATCCGTCATTATTTTAAAGGATTTCATGGTTTCAACTACGAAACAAAATTAAATTATTAACACTCAAATACATATTTATCTTAACCCAATTAATACAAGTATATATACAGCTTTATTTATTATCGCTTTGATATGGTTACATTCATCTCTCTTTCATAAGTATGAATGCCTCAGTGATTCTACGCGAAAGTGCCTACTACAATTCAGAATATTAGCGCGTAGTGGACTGTAGGGAATATTTGTACATACTTATCTCGTCGCATGTTTAAACTTTATCTGACAGACCGCTTTGACATATCCCGGGAACATTAATTACTAAAATTAGTGAATAGAGAGCATTTAAAAAATTTAATAGTAAATTTTTACTTTAAATTTTTAAGTCTTTTTTACTTTTATTAATATATTTTTTTATAATTGCGACTATAAAAAATAATATTTTTATTGTATAGGAACCAATTAATAATACAAAACATAAACTTTTATTTTTTTCTTTATTCTTGAGGTTGGGGATCTTCTGGAGGTTTGTCTTTACCCAGAACTCAGTACAACCTTAACCTCAGGTAACTAGAAAACGTGGTCTTTTTCAAAAAAAAAAAAAAAAACACAGGCTCACAGGGTTGTTTCGGTTAACCTTCATTATACAATATGCCAGCAATCATGGGAGAATTTGAAAGATGCTTTTTATTTCAATTGTAACGAGTTTTTGCCGCGAACGTGGAACAGTATTGCAATTCTAGTTTTTTGTTTCCTCAATTTCAGTAACTGTACTCTGTTCCACACTTTAATTATGTCCATTAGAATTGTTTTCATTTTATATTTCTTCACTTTATAAACCCAATTTAAATAATAACACTGTGTGACAGTGAAAATTTACTATAGAAATGATCTAGTGTAGATTATAGGGCGACTTGAGAAGATAATTTTGTAATTTTTGGAAATTCGATTACAGCTCCAAAATCAAAAGTTATCGATAAAATACGATATTTTTGGGACATTTCTAACTAATTAATTTTTCACGCGATTTTCCGGAATTATTTATTTACGTCCAGAATTATTTATTTATGTCCGAAATTATTTATTTATTTCCGGAATTATTTATTTATGTCCGGAATTATTTATTTATTTTCAGAATTATTTAATTCTTTCCGGAATTATTTATTTATGTCCGGAATTATTTATTTATTTCCGGAATTATTTATTTATGAAAACTTAAAGCTCTGTTAGGTTGCGACTCCACAAAATTATTTGATTTAAGTGATGGTGAGTTAGCGAGTCTTTTATACAGCAAAGATCGGAAGTAGCGTAAGATGTTGTTCCTGACACCTATGAAATTGTATTCAATCCAAACCAATGGAGATCTAAAAATTTGCCACTAAGTTAATTTGAAATGAAATAAAGAAAGTTTTATTAATTGGATGGCACTAACCCAGTTAAAGTTATTGAATGCGACATTGAAAATTATACGTTCAAAATGAACGAAAGTGGTGACAGCAAAAATTTGGAAGAAAAAAATTTCATAAAATAAAGTTACAAAAAATGCATTGTACGAACAAAACCTACTAGATATTCAATTGAACTTTTAATTAAATCTCTTTCTCCCTTCATAAAAAACATAATAAAAAATGTTAATACTCAAAATTGAATAAAAAGTATATTTTGCATTTAATTATAGTTTATTTTATTCTTTTATGGCATTACAAACGCTATTTGCTCGATACACAAAAATATACGTACACAATTTCATTCCGAAAGAGTAAAATTTACTTAATAGTACTTACATACTACATACTTAAGTATTCAACAGTGCACATGCATATATAACTATGTGTGTTTTGTTGTTGCCATTTTTAACATTGCATTGGTACACAACTTGTCTTATTTTTGTTTTATTGAATTTGTTTTTGGTAAAATTGAAGATTTTTTATTGCACGTTCTCTTATTGAGTTAGTGAAATGCAAATGAAATGATTAAAACCGAACTACAATTTCACTACATTCGAAATAGTATAAATTTTTTTAAGAAATTTTGTTTACTAATAGATTTTTTGGAACTTGTTTGTAATAAATAACACATTTTGTAAAAAGATTTATTAAATTTTTTATCAATCATTCAAATAAAAATAATAAGAAATTCTTACGCGAAATTGTTCAATAAATTTTTTTATGATAATTATTGAAAAGAATTTTTCTTTTAAATAAAAGTTTGCTTAAAATTTTTTTTACGAAAATCCTATTGATAACGATATTTCTTAATTGCACATACATATCGCAAAGATCATCAAATCAAATAAAAAAATGTGTATTGTATAAGAAACATTTTTAAAGAAGCTATTTAGTTTGTTTTGTTTCTATATTCCATAATTCTCAAATATTTTTTGGGAGTTCTTGTATAAACATGTGAAATTTCTTAGCTTTTTTCAAAAATTTGATTAAAGGTCTACTGCAGATTTTGATATTGGCACCAAATGAAATGCTGCATATAGACCAGATAAAGCATATATTAAACATAGATAAATAAAGAAAGAAGAAATGAAATCGATATCCTGGCGCTTACAACGTCTTGGCTGTTGTGGCCCGATTTTTTTATGGAAAATGTTCTACTAAAAATTTAATTCCTCTTTAATTTGGTAAAAAAAGTAGCTAATTTGTATTATTATGATGAATGTGGGAGGTATTGTTAATTTTAAAAATTAGTGCATTAACGTAACACCAAAGATTCTGCAACGCACAACAGCAGAGTTTTTTTCCTGTTACCAGAGCTCAGGAGATGTCTCCTACGTATACAAGCATGCATCAAGCATGCAACAACTATCACTAATTCACAGTAATGCACATAAAAAACAATGTGAGATTTTTTCATGATAGTCTGAAGCTGGGGTCGCATCCAGTCTTCGCGTTTTGTAGTTAGCGTCTTAACTACCTCATCCATCCAATCCAATTTTGGTGTATAAGAAGTCCTACGCAGAAGATGTTATTACATCAATTAAAAATAACTCTGTTTTAATTTTCGTTCATGTTTTGTTATTATTTATGCCACTTTTCTACTACTGTTGGTAGCGAACTTAATTAAATGAACGTTACTTCTCTTGAAAAGATGTCCTAAGTAGAGATAAAGTAAAATCAATTGCATACTTAACGTACGATCGAAATTCTTGTTGTGCGAATTTATATAAATAAGCACAACTCACAAACCACTCTGTAGGGTACTTAACAACATTTTATTTAACGAAAAAGAAAATTTGAATACTAAATGAAAGCCCTGTCGTAGAGTTGCTCATATTCAAACCGATTTCCAATTCGGAAAAAAACCAAAAATTTATTACAACTGCATTTAAAATTGGAAATTGGCATAAAAACATCCACTAAAACACGCAAAAACAGTTACAGCAAAATGTTGTTTAAATTTTAACACAGTGGCATACATAGCAGAAACGATTTGTTGGTTGCCAACACAGACCATCTTGCACGCACTCTGAAGAGCGACAGGAAAAAAAGGAACAAAAATTAAATAAAAAACCATGAAATCGACAGAAATTGTTGTAACCAACTGATACCACGGAAGTTTGCGTATTGGATTGTGGAGACAAAAGTAAAAAATAAAATTAACAAGGAAATTGGAAAATAAGTGTTTTTAAGGACTTCATTATTAAATGAACTGCATTAAAAATAAGAAGAAATGAAACGATCAATTCTCCCATACATAAATTTTTGGAAGCCCAATGTTTATACGAGAGTGGGTCAGTAAGTCCTTTGACTTTTTAGAATTTACCTTATCTTAACTGACAGGGCCTTGACAGTGTTTGATCGCCACTGATAGCATACTACTGCCTGATTTGAGGTAAAAATTGAGAAAAAGGATAACAACTAGGCATACTCTGCACCAAGAGTATCAATGGTAAAAAAGTTTTTTTTTTTTGAAAAAGAAGTACCACGCAGGCAAAGATTGCCTACTACTAGCTGTTACTTCTCTAGGAAAGGGATATTTATAGAGATGACAAGTGATGAAAGGATAGAGCGAAGAAAGCTTAACACACAAAATATACACTTTTTTTCAAAAGATAATGTACGGTACACTAATTTAGACGTCGGAACGGTAGGCAGGTAATTTGATTTCTATATTTGTTATGAAAATTTAAAACCTAAAATTTTTTTCCATAATGAAGACATATTTATTATAAAAACCAAGTCATAAAAAGTACGGTTTCATTCCAACTATGCAAAATAACGCCAAATGTAGTTAAATTCCCTACGTTTCTGCCATAAATGGCTGAATAATAATTCTTCGCCAAGCTTTAAATTAAAAAAAATTCCCACAGTGTTTTTTATGAAAGTACAAATTTTAAATACATTTAATTTATTATAACCACGTGTTTGTTTCTTACAGTTTAAGTTTTTCTTTTTTTTAATGAATATGTATATTAAATAAAAATGAGTGTAAACCTGTTTTATTAAGAAAATATTATTATTTCTGTACAAGATTTCCCCACGCTTATTTTACCCATATACGGTAATTTTTTTGAGCTGTACGGAAATCGAACTGAAAAAGTTAACATCACTGAGTAGAAGTGTCGCTATTAAAAATGTGCAAATAAAAAAGATATGTACCGCAACATGTGTTTTACACTGCTCGCACACGCACCACAAATACACACACACACAACTAAAAACAATTGCAAAACATGGCCTCCCCTCTTTTAGCCCCCTCCGAGACAAAACGATATGGACATTTTAAATTCTTGCAACTAATAATTATTGAATATTTTTTCATGCTTTGTTAAATATGAAAAACCTTTGACCATTTAATTTAATAAGGTTAATTAATTACAGAGACAATTTCAAAGATAAATATCACTTATCATGTTGTGCGAACGATTTTTAAATTAAATTATTGTCAAATTTTGCTAAAGGCGTGCACGTTCCATAAAAAAAATTTAAACTTTTTAGCGACGCAAAGTGTAGTTGAACTCAAACATCTTGAGTTATATTTTATATTCGTACGAGTATAATTAATTGATAGATAAGTAATAGATGCACAATTAAAAGTGTGACAGTTTCTTTATTAGGGCAACATATTTTTAGCTCAATCTAATAACATACGAACTTTGAGTTAGGAATCGGTAGACTTAAAATTGACTGCTTCAACAATGAAATTTGAGGCGCCACAAAGTCTATAAATTGTTTGTTCTATCACGCAATCATGTGGATTTACGAATGTATTTTGTGAAATGCAACAGTAAAGCCGAAAGTCCATACACTGATAGAAAACACTTCATTCAGACAATAAATTTATACATTCTAGCAATAAAATTTTTGATTATAAGTGAGCTAACGAAGCACTTCATTGTAGCAGTATGTAATATTTGCAAACATCATTTATAATGTTTTCTTGCTGATTTATTTCAGAAATAGAATGAAAGTATTGATTAAGTAAATTATAGCTCAACATTAGATTAATGAAATTTTCCAATAACAATAATAAAACTAATTAATTAAATAACTGAATAAGTTCACGAACCTAATGACGGACTTTTATTCCATATATTATATAAATTCATTGATCTAATGAAATATTTTTATTGATTTAATAAGAATTTCTTTCCAAAACTTTTTGAAAAAGCTAAGAAATCTCATATGTTTATATAAAAACTTTCAAAACCAATGAGAATTACCAAGTGACTAAGATAACGAAGATTGTGACGTTGTATTTATGACGTCTGTTTATTGTATTTGTGAATATGATATATTGCTGTTAGGAAAATTATGGATGGAAAAATTATTGAGCGATATTTATTAGACAAATTAAACTTTTTTATTTATGCGATTATTATAATTTTTTTTTTTAAATACAGTATATTATTGGGGAATTTTTTGCAATTAACTTTGAAAATTGATATCCAGTAAGCGATGTCCATTTTCTGCTTCGCACATACGTGCTCTTTTTAGCATATTTTCCATTTCCATTTTTCCTTTTCGCAAAATTTCGGCTGTAATGGCCCATGATTTTATTTCGAATGTTGGTTTTTACTTGGAGTATGGTTCTTGGTTTGTTAACGTACATTCTTTCTTTCAAATATCCCCAAAGAAAACTGTCAGGAGCTGTTAATTCTGGTGTCGGTGCAATGCGCACATTAAAATGACGACGATATGCACGCTGTGTCAACACAATAGACTGCTGGTTTGAAAAATTAAATTCAATTATTTTTGTACGTTGTTCGATCATAATTCCTCAAGTCTTCTTCACAAAATGCTGAAAAAAAACAAAAAAAAAAGTAATTAAAATAGAATTTATAAATCTACTACATATATACCTAATGTATGTCGGAACAACTTTTAAGATCGAAAATATTTAATACTGAAAAATATAGGATAGCATATAAAACATATAATACTTTAGGAAAATTATTTAATAAAATGAAAGATAGAGTTAAAAACACAGAATTATCTAATTTAGTATACAGGATACCTTGTGGGGGAAATAATTTGGAAAGTTGTGATAAAGTATATGTAGGAACAACAAAGAACAAACTTAAAACTAGATTAGCAGGACATAAGTCAGATCAAAAATACAGACATATAAACACACAAAAAACAGCATTAACTACACATTGTGCATCATTGGATCATTATCCAAAATTTGAAGACACAACTAAAGGGTGGTTAAATTTCAAGGGCCGATGTTGATTTTGAATAAAACACAAACTATTTAGGAAATTATTGTAGTTTTATTTTATTATGATATATTGGTATTACTCAATTATGTATGGAACAAAATATCGGCCAAATGGGCGCCGCGACCACGGCGGCACACCTCCATCCGATGGTCCAAATTTTCGATGACCCTGAGGCATAATGGAGGTTCTATGCCGTTAATGTGCCGAATTATCTCATGCTTTAGCTCTTGAATTGTTGCTGGCTTATCGACGTACACCTTTTCTTTCAAATAACCCCAAAGAAAAAAGTCCAACGGTGTCAAATCACATGATCTTGGCGGCCAATTGACATCGCCATTACGTGAGATAACACGGCCATTGAATTTGTTGCGCAAAAGAGCCATTGGTTCGTTAGCTGTGTGGCAAGTGGCACCGTCCTGCTGAAACCACATATCGTCTACATCCATATCTTCCAATTCGGGCCATAAAAAGTTCGTTATCATCTCACGATAGCGAACACCATTCACAGTAACTGCCTGACCGGCCTCATTTTGGAAAAAATACGGCCCGATGATGCCGCCAGCCCATAAACCGCACCAAACAGTCACTCTTTGTGGGTGCATTGGTTTTTCGACAATCACTCTTGGATTCTCATTCGCCCAAATGCGGCAATTCTGTTTATTGACGAATCCACTGAGGTGAAAATGTGCCTCATCACTGAAGATGATTTTCTTCGAAAATTGATCATCCACTGTTGCCATTTCTTGCCACCATTCTGCCCATTCACGTTCTCCATGGTTCAAATTGAGTAAGTCTGAAATAGAGAAATGTCAAATAAAATTCGGAAAAAAGCTTGGCGTTTAGGTGTGGTTCACATTCAACATCGGCCCTTACAATTTAACCACCCGATATATTGGAGAAAGAAACTAATTATAAACAACGTTTTTTTTTGTTGGAAATGTTACAGATAATTAAAATACCTGCGGACAATAGAATAAACTATAAATCATATTAAAAAAAAATAAATATAGTTAATAATAGATAGTCATAGGTAATTTATTAAATTAATTTTAATAATTATGTTATATTCTAATAGATATATGCTATTATTACATTGTAGAAATATGTTATTTTACATACATGTATATACATATGTACAAAAGAAAATAATTTTGAAAACTTGTTTATTTATATATACATGTACACACATTTATACATGTGTATAAATAATATTTTTAATATTAATGACAAAAAATTTTCATTTCCTTTCAAAAATATTTTCTTTTCCTTATTTTAAAAAATATTTTTGTTAATACAAATTATTATTTCCTGACGATGCTACCTATTTGGTAGCGAAATATTGAGAAATAAATAATAATTAAAAAACTTTTCATAAAAAAGACCATCGCTCAAAAATAAATATAATTAAAAAATTTTAATAAAGGTCAAATAAAAATAGAAGTGATACGAAAATAATTAAAAAAGTTATAAAGAATTCAAACCATATATGTAGCTTGCTCATTCTGCGCCACCCTGTTAAGAACAAAACCGAAGCAAAAAAGAAGCACGTTAATTGTTGGTTGTTTTGTTATTTTTTTTCCGTTGCACAAAAATTCCTGATAAAATGAAAAGTATAAACTTTTTGAAAATTTTTAAAAAAATGGTGAGAGCCATACGACTGTCAAATTCCCATCCGTATTTTGGTCAGATTCATAACATAGTGCTTTCACACTATTATATTTTTCCATTTGATTTAAGTTTTTGGCATGTCTTATTACTCTGTATTACAATGTAAAAGCGCCTTACATAACAAGGCAAATTGAGGTACTGACGATGCAATATCTGACGTTTTCCGTGATGATGCAAAAACACATTAGAATATATAAAATAATTCTATTGCAAAATTAGTTTGGACATCACTGCGTGATTATTAATACCGAGCAAAATAAAAAAAGTGAATATGTTCTCTATGAATTTCCATGACTTCTTAAGACCTTATTTATCCGAATTAATTTTTATTGCCATCTTAAATGTTAACAAGATTATCACTTTTGAACTGCAATTCTGCCAATTAATTCATATGAACAACTGAGCAGCTGCAATTATAATTTAAATAAATTTATAATTGTGTTCGGGAACTCATTAAGCCATGCGTTCTAAGCAGTCATTTAAATAATGCTTTCTTTTGTTAAATGTGAACATGTGCTCGTTAACTAACACCCCTGTGTCAAAACCATGCGTTCTTCAGCTAAGTTGAAGCAGTTCATTTGCCATAGAAGCCATGCATTAATTATTTTGTTTGCATATATTTGTTTTTATGCTGGGTATGTATGGATTTACATGATATTTAATATTGTTAATTACAGGCAATGTGCGTTTTATTTTCATAGTTGTAGATTGAAAAAAGAACAGAAACCAAGGAGTAGTAAGTGGGGGGCATGGTTTCCTTTAGTCAAGTTGTATTGTTCAATAGTTGATTTTCATTATTTTTTCTGTTGCAATGAGACAAGTGTTGTTTATATTACAAACAATTGTTCGTCTGTTTCCCAACACATTTAAACATTCATTCACTTTTATAATAAATATATTTATGGTTTTTTTTTTTTTTTGTAATTTTTTCATTCATGCTTTCTTTTATTCATTCATGTATTTAAATGTTTCTTTGTTTTTATTGTTGAATGTATATATTTTATAATTTTTTTTTAAAATGGCATATCAGGCGTATATAATTACAGCAATTATACATTTTTTATAATAATTTTTTCGAAAACGTAGAATTAAAAATGGCATGAAAAGCACTTTGTAAGGATATTAATGTCAATATTGTAATTTATTTATAGAACAATTTATTTAAAGATCCTACAAGTTGTAACACAATACTCTGTTACATATATAAATATTTAGATTTAATTTTATTTCAATAGACTTTTCCTGCTCTACCATTCATTTCCATCCTAAAATTTTTGGTTGTGTAAGAAAATCATATCGGAACCGATTGGTAAAATATAGTTCATATATAGATACATAATTAAAAAACTAAATAAAAACTGTAAATATTTATGACATCAACTGGATTTGGACTTAAAAAATGTTACGTTTTTAATTCAATTGCAAAGAGGTGAAGGTTGGCTGTTAATTATACTGCCGCATTCATAAAAACTTTTCGAATTTGTAAAAGGTTTACAAATTTAATTTTGTATGGAAAATTGTTTATTAAAGCTTCTATAAATCAAAAATTTGTTTTATGAATACGGCAGTTAGTCTACAGTGAATATAAGACAGAGGCAGTAATATTAATTTCCTGTCGTTTTCTAATTTTTGCTACAATGAATTTGCACCTGTCGCAGTTAATACTCATATTCTCACAATATACGATGACGTATACGTAGTCTTTTGACTACCTCATAAGGAACATCAAGTGCATCAAGTTTGAAGATGACAGAAGAGGCCACTCTTCAAGATCCCACTAGTGATTTGATCATGGACTGCTTCCACACATTCCGTGAGACTGTAGTAATACAGTCTTGATCTTGTCTAGTGCTACGTGCAACCAGCGATCCCGACTACTGTAACGCTAAGTAAGGGTTAAACAACTGATCTGTTCCCTGTAAGTATTTCGTGTCAACCCTGAAAAGTTGGACTTAGTGCTGGTTTTTGTTAAAAAGAACCACGTATACAGCGAGGACTACATGTACTTTAATTGCTTTGTACCAAAGTCTTTAAATATTTAAAGACGTCGTCACGTCTAGTGCAAAAACAGGGCCTGCGTTCAAACACTGCAGATGTTATTGGAAATAATTAAATAACTTTTTCTTTTTAATGAAAAATATGCATCCACATCTGTGGACTTTTGTAAAAACCATCATAAGTGAGAGCGAAAACACTATTTAATTAGTAATTTTTGTTTCATCTTTTTTTACGTTATTGATTGCCTTCTGACAAATTTAGAAATTTAGAAGACAGATAACAGCGTTAATCTGCATTAAAAGCTCACTAATGTGAATGAACATTTTAGTCTGATAGACGACAGTTTTTGCATTTACTGAACAGCTGTTTCTATGTTAACTAATTTTTTTTTTGGTATTTACTTCGAGATCAAATGGATAGAAGACAAAAAGTACGATTAGCACCTATGAAATTGGTGGAAAAATCACTATTTATTTGAAATAAAGCTGAAATTACTTTTGGTGAAACTGCTCCATAATGTAAAAATTGTACATGCACTAGCAACCATAAATCTGAACGTGTTGCTAGAAGTTGGGATCCCAGTAGGAGGACACCGTGAGATAAGAGATAAGACAATTGTGTGAATTTGTAGGTTTAATAATATATTTTCATCAAGTATGTAATTCATATATGGCATTTTTTAAAGGACCGCGAAAGCACTTATTGGGATTCTGATGTGCTTGCGATGGAAAACTTTCGCCTCAATAGGAATGCTATTTCAAAAATTCTGTGTGAAAGTTCAAAATATGCAGAGGTTTGACACCAATATGAGGGTTTGTATTCAACTGCTGTAGAGAGTGGCAATAGCTTTGTTCGAATTCGTTTCTTTCCCTTGGAAAGCTTCAAATGGAAAAAACGCGTTTGAATATTTATATTTATTTTTTATTTTGCTTAAAACTATTAAAATAATTTACCTTTGCTGACTTTGAATCTATTTTTATTTTACAATAGTAAACAATTAGCCAGCAGCTGATTGATTGTGCACGGGCTTGCCACAGTGGAGTATTTAATTCGCTATAAATTCACAATGATTTCGTGCATTTACCCCAAATTTAATACACTTGGAATGGGGAGAATTCACAAGCTAATTTGAATTAAGTCTGCTAATTAACTTTGTCGTCTGTCTACGCTAGTAATTAACTCTTCTGTAATTTTACTCTCTTAATAAAAATTAAATCATCAACAGTTCCCGATACGTTGATAACTTTCTGTTCATAGATTAGTGCACAAAAAGCGTCTTGTGAAGAGTCCTTTGCGATAAAATTTTCTTATCGTGACTTATGATCTTTTATCAGAAGTCCACATATATGAGCAATTAATACCATCAAAAAATAACCACTTGGCCTGTAAAAGTAAATCAATTAGTAATAAAATATTAATGCAATTAGTTTTTTTTTTTTTTTATTTTTCTTTTAAAAAGTCAATAAATTTATAAAACAGAATTGCAGCTGTACAAAAAAAAAAGAAGAAAAATAATTAAATAAAAAAATGTAATAAAAAATTGACTATTGCCCTCATTTTATTTGTTACGTTCTTGTTGTCTATTGCAAATTGATTTCATTGCGAAATAAAAACTTAATTAAATTAACACAACTTTTTAGAAACTAGAAATTTTTTATTTTCTATTTCAGAATGCTGGTTTCTTATTAAACATCCCAACTTTTTGGGCTTATACTAAAATATTTTAAATCATTTTAAAAGTTTGTCCTTTTCATTTGAATTTTTTCTTTGACTTCACTTCATTACTTTTGTTTGTTAATAAATTGAAATCGGAAAAGCAGATGACTACAACTTTTGAAGTTGAATTCCAGCAAATATAAATTAATATTGAGATATTATAAAATGATATTAATGAATACAAACTGATAATGACAAAATACAATTCGATATTAAGAAAGCGAAATTCATATTATTTCCTGACGATGTTAACAAACTCTTCACGAAATATTGAAAGTAAATAAAATAATATAATAATAACACTAATTATTTTAAGCCTCAGTTCTTTTTATATATTTTATATTTATTTTAATATTTTTATGAATATGGCTGTTAATATTTTTTTATTTTAAATTTTCATTGACAAGAACTTTTCATATATTGTGAATTTTTAAAAAAATTTTTTTATTATAAACAAAAACCAATTTTCCTGAAGAAGCTACACAAAGGAGTAGCGAAATATTGAAATAAATATAAAATATATAAAAAGACCTTAGGCTTAAAATAATTAGTGTTATTAATATAAAAAAAAGGTCAAAAAACTAGAAAAATTATAAAATAATATAATTTTATAAAAAAACGTCATCGAAAACAACAAATTAAAAAAAAAATGCAATTTGATATTAAAGAAATCAAAACTGATATTGAGAAAAATGATATCGCACGTGATAAACAAGAGGGTATTGACTCAAAATTTTAAAATTTTCAGTACAAGCCAGAAACTAGTTTTCATTTTGTATTTGAAAATCCAAATACTTTATGGTTTTTTGAGAAGGAATAATAGACTGATTAAGATGAAATTTTTACAGTAGATAAATAATAGAAATAAATAGTATAGATAAATAGTATAAATAATGAGATGGTAAGACAAAGTATAATTAATTATGGAATTGACAAGGTGCTTGTTTATTTTGTTCTAGGAACAGTGCTCACAGGTTGCACCACTAGAAATAATTTTGACGCATTATTTTGAAGCTAAGGGGAGCCTTTTAATTTTTTATTATACTTCGCGAACGTTTTTATTCCTCAAATACCGATAACGGAAGCTAATGGAACACAGAAAAACCAGAAAAAAATGTTTGACTTGACCGGGCCGAGAATCGAACACGAGCCCTTCTGGTTGCAGAGCCAATACGCTAACTACTCTGCACTAATCAGCACTAATCAGCACCCAAATTGCTGACATTAAATACTGCAGTTGTTTGTTGTTGGTAATTTTCTTATAAAAACTAAATACACTTTTATTTCATATGTGTTTTTCGGAACTTGTATTGTATACAGCTTGTATACAACTTGAATACAGCAAGTATATACTTAAGTGACAGCGCATAGAGAAAGGGACCTAAGGGTAAAAAAAAGCAGTTTTCACTTTTTTTTTTTTTTGATGTGGACAACATCTGAGCATCGAATGAGACCGATCCCATGCCCCAAAAGTGTTCCCTCCCAGAGATATGCGCGTTTTATGAAAGTGATGGTACACCAAAGATACACGTATTTAAATCTTTAAAATGGCTCTGTTGAACAAAACCGGTTTTTATCCTTAGGTCTCTTTCTATTTTGTGCGTCACATATATGTATATTTTTAAAAAATTAAATAAAATCTTTTAATTCAATACACAAGAATAGAAATTCTTGAATCAAGCACACTTTAGACTTGATTCGATCTGTTGTTTGCGGCTTAAAAAAAAAATTGGTTAAAATCCCAGCCAGAACCAGCTTGACTTTTTTTTTTTAATAATTTCCCACAGTACGTAAGATTGATTAATATTATTGTAATGAGAAAATAAACACGTAGTCATAGCAATAAAATAAAATTATTTATTCTCTGTGTTCGTTATAGGTTTTGGCTTAAAACTCTTTTGCCAAACAGCTGCATGCCTGCTGTCTGCCCTGTAGTCAGTATAAATATTGTACTGTCTGTTTATTTGTATTTCTGCCTTGTTTTAACTATTATGTTTTTTTGAAAGGCATTTAATACATTTATAATTAAATCTTTGGGAATTTAAAATATTTATTTATTTTAATTTATGAATTCCAATATGATTTTAATATTAATTTATTAATTTTATTTTATTTTATTTGCAGCCTCATTTCTAATAAGATTTGTGGTCATAACAAGGACCCTTTTCAATTGGTAAGTAATTAATGCATTTCGCTTTAGAAGGAAAGTTTATAATTGAATAAAATTTTAAGAATTTTATTTTTCGTCGTATTTGCTCCTGCAAATATAATTAACTATTACTTTTAATTTTAAGATCAAATACAGTGTAGTTAGGTTATAACGAACACCGGTTATAGAGAATTTTCGTTCTTTTTTATTTATAACGAATCGTTTCGAAAGTACCATAAAAAATTCAAGAAAATTTATACGGTTATAACCAACAAAAGAAATCGCAAAATTCTGTCTGGCGTATTTTAATACTTTAAATTATTTATAACAATTTGGTAACACTATTAGTTGTTCTGTTTACACCACAGAATATACATACAGAATACCACCAAGTGACAGTTGAAAAAGCCCCAAATCAGCTTTTGCACAAGTGTCGTGAGAGTGAATAAAATGATAGCATAAGCACGGTATTAAAAGCAATGGTTATACCTATACTTTTAAAAACAGATGTTTTGCAATGTAAAATAAATTTTGAGTAGCAAAATGTGTGAATTTTTTGGGAAAAATTTGTTTTTTAGTTAATATTTCAATTTTATGAATGAAATCTTAAATCAGCGGTTTAAAAAATATTATAAAAAGTTAATGTGCAAATAAAAGTGTTATATTATATGCGTACAACAAAAAAAGTATGTGTAATAAGTTATAAAACTTTGACTGAAATTTCCGGCAAGAGTGGAAATGCAAGTAATGCATTAGATTTTATATTATTGGATGGTTGGTTAGTTTTAAAAGCCAGATAAAGTTGTTCCAAACCGATGATGCAGCAAAGCAACTTTAACTAACAAACCATGGTATGTATGCAACAAGCTTCGTACGACAAAGAAAGCAACATTTTTAAAAAACTATATGTTGTCCCTCTCGCACGAAGCTTGAGACCTGGCAGCACTAAAATGTTTGTGTCGAGTCTAGTTGTAGTTTATGGTTTACACAACAATATGAAGCACTTGATACGAGCTCTGAACCACGATTGTTATTAAATTTTACATTGGTATATTATTATTTATTGTATAACTATCTCATAACTCAACTAATAATTGACAAACAAATAATTGAATAATTGAAAAACAAAGCTAAATTACGCTTAACATTTTGTTTTAATTATATATCGGACAAAAAATTAAAAAAAAACAAAATTTTAGCAAATAACGGCAATCAAACTAGACGACTGACCGACCACCTCTCGGTTACCACAATATGAAAATAACTATGAAAGAGACTACTCAGAATAAAATAAAAATACTAGAATACAACCGTTCCAAAAATGGAACATTAGGATGATACGGGTTAAATATATTTTAATTGTATGTATGTGTTAATACCTGTCAAAATTATTTAACAACATTTATTTGGTGTCTAAACTAATTGTAATTGGTATTATAATTATTAAAAGTTAATAAAAACTCACTAATATGCACAAATAACGGCTTGCATTCACACGTTATATTACCCAACAAGCAATCACATATGCATATTCATATTAAAAATATAAAAATATTCGATGGCAATTGAGAATTTTAGTGAGCCTGCGATACAACGAATGTGAAGGGGATCGAAAAATACTTCGTTATAGCCTTTGATTTGCTGTACATTTGTTTCAGTAAAGTCTTGGTATAAAAAAATTAGAAGAAATGCGAACAAATTCATTGTAACAACAGTTGTTTTCACTTAATTCAGATTTTTTTTATCTTGGACCAGCACTCAGGAGAGTGTTAAAAAGTTAAAATATATGGTAACGCTGCTACGGAGGCACCTCTAAGTGAACCGTTTTGATGATTCTTTTTCCATTTGAAAGCTCCTGCCTACAGTGTGGTCCTGCTTTAATGGCGGATGCATCGGGGGAATACACATCCCCCTAGACAGAACTTTTTAATAGCTGAACCAATTCTGATGATTCTTTTTTCGTGCTTACTAAACTTAAATAAAATTTTAAATGAATAAATGAATATTTAGTTGTGACAATTACTTTTTATTAAGATAAAGGAAAAAAGAACAATAATTCTCCAACACCAGTTGAATATAATATGTATATGTGGCAGAGAAAGCTAAAAGGGAAGTATCGTTGGAAAAAATCGATTTTTCTTTTTTTGATGATTCTCTTTCCAATGCAACAAACCGCAACTTTCTAACTGCATTACTTTTGTTATAAATTCGTTTCAAAATACACTTTTGATTTAAAAAAAAAACACAAAAAGAATCCGATGTGACAAACTTTTCTGAAATTGATGCGCCATATTGGACCGCCATTTAGAATTTTGAAAATATAATAACAGTTTCGTAATCAGCGACACCGATAACACCAGCTTAACGAGTTGCAAGCCATAAAAGCCATCACGCGCATGAAAATCAATTTTTTAACTTCAAAGTTCTTTTTCTCCTAAACTTATTTTCTGACCATAGGTACCTTTTAACTTTCCGTGTTATATATACTTATGTAGATATTTTCTATGCCACTACAGACGTCATCAGTACTCACATTTAACAAGACAGCTCGTCATAAATACAACAAAACTTAAATTAGAACTGCGCAGTTGTTCATATGAATTAATCGGCCGACTTGAATGCATTACAAATGAATGCAGATAAATAAAGAAGTTATTAACAAGTTATGAAATTACCAATTCATAGTGAACGTATTCGCTTTTTTTTTTGGGACCGTTTTTAAAATGTTTTTCTTTCTATCTGCCTTTCTGTTTGTCCGGGCTAATCTCTGAAATGTCTTAACCGATTTTGAGGGGATTTTCACTGAATGATAGAAGATTTGAATGAGCAACACACGGGCTCACACAGGCTTTTTATCTAAAATTTGCCACGGACTCGTGAGGGAAATTAACTAAACGATTTTAATGAAATTTATAACATATATAGATCTGGCTTCCAAGGCTACTCTCATGTCTGTCTGACACTATCCAAACGATGGATGTAACAACGTGAGCGGGTGGGTAATTGCTAGATATAAATAATAAAACAATAAATATTATTTGAAACGTTTAAGTTTATGTTGGCTGGGTGGTGCACTTATGTTATTGCTATATGGATTATACATTTTCATACAAAAAGTGTTAAAAATCTCAGTGGTATTTATTTAAAATGATTTCAACTTTATTGTGTGAAATTTGTGGTTGTTTTTCATAATTTGAATAGAAGCTTGTTTAAAATTCGCAATCGAAGTTCATACAGATTTGAATATGTGTGTTTTCCCAAACTGTGAAAATATATAAGTACATTAAATATACACAAAAGGTTGAATAGTATTTACCACAAAATTATTTTAGACTGTAAGTGCACTAAATAATGCCATAAGTGTAATAAATAGACTTCTGTGATTATAAATTTAATAATGGAAATCTGTGAGATAATTTAATTAAAAAAGTCATACGTACATGTACATACGTATTTATAAACATATATACATATTGGAAAAAGAAACTGATTCTATATTCTAGTTCATTATGTTTATATAGATTTTTATAATGAAAAGACATGTGCAAATTAAGAAATATTTTCTACAAATTTTCCAAGAAAATAATTTCTTAGTCGAATAATGACTGGTGCAATTTTTTTTTTTATCTTGTACCAGCACTCAGGAGAAGACCCCTACACATGCGATGCATTGTGCTGGAACTAGAGGAAAGGGATTGTTGGCGAAATGATAAGAAGGGAAGCTTCACTATCTTACAACACTGCTTTTTTGCAAGTTCTTTGTTTTTATAGCAGTGTTGTAGCGTCTCTGACGTCAAGGAGACGTATTAAATTTTGAAGCTTCGTTTTTATTAGTAGCTATTTTTAGTAATTATTTTACTTCGCCGATGCTACACAATACCGACGAAGGAGGGCGTTCTGATGTGCCTGTGGATTGGCTACAACTGAAGTTGTTACTGTTCAGTGACCAGTGACTATGTCTTCGCCACTGAAACCTTCCGACAACAACTGACACAATGACACAAAGATACAAAAATGCACAACAGAAAAATGCAAAATGTTTTTATGAGTCTGAAACTGGGGTTGAACTTGAGAAAAATTTTTCGTTTTGTAGTCAACGTGCAGACTACTTCGACCATCGCCACCCTCAATTAAAATTATATGTAATTAAAAATTCTGCAATTAAGCGATCACGAAATATAGTATTATATATATATATATATATATATAGATCAGTAAAAGATCGTAGGTTCTGATTTCGTTTTTTTCCACACATTTTATGCAGTGGAACAAAAACGCTTAAATACAGACTATGGAACCTTGCATTCTCTTTCTGAATTTTAATACCGGGTGGTGAATAATTTTGCTACATTATAAATATTTTTTTTGTATGCATGTAGTTTATTCAATCTATGAATTGAATTATATTAATAATAGTTAAGTTAGTTTTAAAGATAATTGCATTTAAATGGCCGCCGTGCTCGCTGATGCAGGTGTTCATTACTGCCCGCAAAGTTGATACTGGAATTGCAGCTCGAATTGATTGTTTTAGTTCATCCACATTAGTCGGTTGCGATTAGTACACATGCTGCGTACAATTAACCCTCAAGAAAAAAGCCGCTAGAGTTAAGTCGGGCGACCTGGGGGCTCTGCGGAAGATTGAGTTTCTTGCACTGAACATGTTAGGAAATTTTCTGTATAATTCGGCCTTAACCGGCTGAGTATTTTTGAGCAGTTGCACCATCTTGTTGAAACCACCTAGAGTTGGAAGGAATTCTCTTTCGGAGTACTTGCGGATAGAAAAATTCTTTTAGCATGCTCAAGCAAGTAACCGCAACGCTGTGTCCGTTTTGTTCAAAGAAGTATTGCCTCAGAAGACAGCGCGTACAAACTGCACGCCACACTGTTACGCGAATTGGATGAAATTTCTTTTCATGCAGTATTTCTGGGTTAGAACCATTCCATAGGCGATAATTTTGTTTATTTATGTTGACAGATCGAAATGCGCCTCATTAGATATGAAAAGATAATTCAGCAAGTTCTCGTCCTCTTCCACCTTTTAAACCACCTTCTGGAAAAATTCCAAACGAATCGGCTAGTTTGCTGCATTAGCAATTTGAATTTTATAAGGGAATTAGTTCAAAGCGTTATGCATTATTGTCCGCAAAGTCTGTCTACTGGCACTCATTTGAGCAGAAAATGTCCTTGTTGAAACACTGGGGTTGTTTTGTATGGCAGCAGCTACGCCAGCAATAGTTTTCTCTATTCGAACGGAAGGGTTTCGATTTTTAGGCCTTACAGTGACTGTCGCATGCTCTGTAATGGTCCAGCTACTCGGACGATCGGCACCAAACGTGCGCCTATATTCTCTTTGAACCAAAACTCCAGAAGCTCCTCAGTGCTGGTCCAAGATAAAAAAAACACAGACTCCAATGCGTGATAGCGGCGGACAATCCACATTATTTTTTCAGTGTTCTAGTGTTTAATTTTTTATTAAATCTTAGGATCAATCTACAAGAACAAAAACAAAACTTCCACATTACTTCGATAGAAAAAAAAGTTACGAAGTTTCCTTTTGGTAGCGGCTTTCATCAGCCACCCTGTATTACGAACACTATCCCAGTTAAGGATGAATTTAATCTCTAAACTAATTTAAATTAAATTGCTTTTTAAATTTTATAGTTCGTTTATTATAAAATATTTAGTTTTTTTCACCCTTCAGTTTATTTTAAAATTATTTTTAGTTCTTTAATACGGCAAATAGTAAATATTTTATTGTAACAATTTAAGTAAACAAAAGTTTACAAACGCACTTGTAATATTTTGTATTACAAAAAAAGTTATTTGCTTTTGAATGCCAGTATATATTTAAGGGCAGTGAAAACTTCTATAAGCGGACACATATTAGAGGTGCAATATGTTTCTGCGCGAAGCCAGGTGCCTACATATCGCACGATTTCCTCTAAAGGGAATGAATTTGAAAACGTCAGAATTTTCAGTAAAG
Organism: Dexiosoma caninum; assembly: GCA_963924685.1. Taxonomy (NCBI): domain Eukaryota; kingdom Metazoa; phylum Arthropoda; class Insecta; order Diptera; family Tachinidae; genus Dexiosoma; species Dexiosoma caninum. The sequence continues at coordinate 95,007,253 of OZ004725.1, forward strand.
GAAACCCTCGTGTTTTTGTAATAAGTAAAGAGGGATTGACGTAGAGATGACCCTGCATCGTTTTCTAGCAAATAGTGAACAAGTGAGTGCTGGTCCCAGATAAAAAAAAAAAAAAAAAAAAAAAGTGCGAAAAGCAAGACATGCAGCGAAGTCATGCTTAATTATGCTGAAAACACCAATGGGGCGAACAACGAATTTTTCTTTGCGAACTTTCGTCATCGTCACACAAAACACATTTGCGCATATGAAAATGAACACAACTGAAGTAGACTGCACGTTGACGACTAAACATGGGTTTAACCCCAGTTTCAGACTAAAATTAAAAAAAAAACATCTCGAATTTTTCTGATATGCATTAGTGTGCCGTCAGGAAGGTTTCAGTGCAGCAGAGCTGTAAAATAATTGATTAAGCTTCACCTCCTGTCGTTTCTCTAACTGTCCGTTTCCTATAGTTCCAGCACAATGCATCGCATGTGTAGGGGTCATCTTCTGAGTGCTTGTCCCAGAAAAAAAAAACAGCGCCGTGGTGCGCAATTCGTAGTGCTTGACAAATTCTACGATAGATTAATTTATATTTAATATTGCGACGAACGACGAACAAATTAGTACAGAGTTACCGTTTTTTATTTCAATTTTCAAATATGTATATTAGAAAATAAAGTTAATTTTTATTTTAAATCATTCAAGTTTAATATGCACAATTATTTACCATAAAATTGCTTTTTAATTGTTTCTGTTAATGTTTAATTTCTTCAAGTAATTTTTTTTATACGGTAACTCTATCAGCTGTTAGAAGAAAACTTAATTTTAAAAACAAATTCAATAATATGGACATAACTGAATTAATAGTTGAAGAAGTGAAAAAATATTGAAAGAAAGACTGAAGTATGAGATTATGACAGCTGTAACTTTTGCGTCGTAATTGTGCGCCACACCTGCGATCTTTAAGCGACGAATTCGTAGTGTTAGACGAAATTCGTCCTGCGTCCCAATTATGTTCCCAGCATTATTCTGTGGCTCGTTTCTGTAACTTGTGAGAAGGTTGGTCATCGATAAAAATAAAACAATTATAATGGTTCTCGTTTGTTTCACAGGGCAATACATATAGGAATTAAAATAAACTTACCAAAAATTCTTACTCATCCTGTGTTTCACACAATGACAATAATTTTTTTGTTTTGAAATTTTATCACATACTGTTTTATTTATTTATTTTTGTTTGTGATAATTATTTATTATTTATTTTATTTTAATTCAGTTTGTAAATAAATAATTTAAAATCTTCTCCTTTGGTTTAGCCAGGCACGTGTATTGGTTTGTTTGCGTTTGTTTATATGTGAATCAATGCGAGTATTTGGTTATTGATATTTTTGTGTAAATAAAAAACTATTCGTATTTATTTTTCCAATAAAAATCTATGATAAAGCACATTCCTATTTACGTTTAAAATTAATTTATTTAAAAAAATAAAATATACCCAGCAAAAAAAGACATGCAATAGAAATAGTTAATGCATGTATTCTATTGAAAATGAACTCGTTCAACTTAGCTGAAGAAGGCATTATTTTAACGTAGGGGTGTCATTGGTGAGCATCTATTCACATTTAACAAAACAGCTCTTAATGAAATCAACGCAAAGTACAAGAATTAAATTACGACAGCACAGTTGTTTATATGACTTAATCGGCAGGCTTTAAAGCGTTTTTCATGTCTAGTTTTAAAAACAAAAATAAATGTACTTCTATCATAATCGGGCATCTTCCATAAGTAGACAAAAATTTGGCTGCAGTGAATATCGGTACAAGGAATCGATATATCAGACTATATATACGTTATTAAATACATAATTACATAGTAAATAACTACATTAAAAAAAATATATAAATGACGATTTTATACCATGTTTGTAGGGCATATGAACCACTCGGTTGGTTCTTTGAACCACCATTGCCAATCAATTTCTCAATTTCCTTTTTGTTTTGCATTTTTTATACATATGGGCAATTCCACGATCTAGAACGGGCCTTTAAAGTAAGGTAAAATAAAGAAATCTTTAATTTTCTTTTTCTTTTATACGTTTTTTATAGCACATTAATGGCAGTATAAATACTGCAAAATGTAGGTTTTATCGATTTTTTGTTTCCAATATATATAACCAATACACATGATATCACGAACGGGACAAAATTTAGAAGTCGCTTTCAACTGCATTTAGAAAAATTAAAAATATTTGCAAATTAGAACACCATTTTTGAAAGGATTTTTTTTAAATAAAAATAGAATAATATGGCTTTCATATTTAAATATTTGTGTTCCTCTTTTTTGAACAAGCTTTACCATGACTTAGCACGGGACATTTAGAACGGGACATATTTTCCTACAATGTTTGTAATTTTAATTTTTTTAAGATTAAATTGTACTAAGTGGGACAATTTTTATACTTATTATTTTATAGATATTTTTACTTACAAATCTAAGATTTTGGTATGTAATAAATAAAGCGTTGATTTTAAAAATGAGACATCTCCATACTTAGAAAAATATTCCTCAATCATTTAAATTCCTAAATAATGGAAATGTTTTTTTTTTTTTGAAGTAAATTATAAATATTATTTTATAATAAAAAAAAAATTATGTTAAAATAAAAAAAAAATAAAAATAAGAAAATTTTATTATTCTTTGGAATTAGTGAATATGTGATATATTCAAGAACAGAAAAACTGTGCTCTCAGCCTTTGTCAATAAAGTATGTGGATAATAATATGAACTTCTCGTATTCATTTCTTACACTTTGTATTGTTAAATAGATGATATTGCTAACTTTACAACTACGTCTCTGGTGACACAAAGAGTAATTATGATGTGTGTAGTGACATGTACTACTCAACTGCTGTTGGAGATTAATTGTTATTTTTTCTTTGTCAGATTATTATGATAAATTAATTATGAACTTAAATGCAACTAAATATTCATTCAATGTGACGGAATAAGAACGCCGAGTCAATAACGCCATTTATTAGATTCATTACAAATGATACATTCATGTATATTCTACTACTTCTCAAAGTAGAAAGCTTAATAAGTGCAAGGCGACTTTCATATGATGGGAGATTAAGATCACGATTCCAAGGAAGTCCACGCAGACAAAATAAAAGAAATTGTTTCTGAACTGATTAAATTTTCTTTATGTGGATCCCAAATAATACAGCCGTATTCTAGAATGGGTCGCACCAGCGACGTAAACAAAAGCTTTATAACGTAGGGATCAATAAATTCCCTACCCAAACGTTTTATGAATCCCAAAACTCCTTTGGCTTTATTCACTGATTGGGAAATGTGTAAATTAAAACTTAATTCTCTGTCGAGTAGGACACCAAGATCAAGGAATGTTTCGACTTCCTCAAGAGTATAATCGTTAATATAATAATTATAGGATAGATGGCTTCCGCTATAGAACAGCATAAATTTGCATTTTTTTAAGTACAGTATTTACTTTTTCTGTAAATTATTTTGTTAAAAGCTGCGATAAGCCGCGATCATGAGATTGCCGTAAAGCATGCAGAAGCAGGAAACCCATTTTCGGGTTATAATTTTAAAGCGATTGTTTTTTAATTAATAATTTTCACAATGTAATTTGATATTTTTGAAGAATTAAGCGGAAAATCTCAGCCGCAAACAAAATGATGAAATAAAATGATTTCTTTAATTATAATTTCTAATTATTCCAGCTTAAAGTCTTTATGCGAAAATGTTTGTTTACTTTTAACATTTCGCTACTTCAACTTTGCAACTTTGAGATTTTATAAAATTTGATAAAGACACGTAATTTTAATGCCTACAGATGCTACGCAACGTTGTGGCGAAATATTGAATATAAATAAAGACTTTGTTTCAAAGACCGTAAGCCTCAGCAATTTAAAACTAAAATTAATTGGGAATCCATTAACTGCGATTTGGTACAGTAGGTATGCTTTCTTTTAAGACCTTGGCAAGCGTGAGTGTTTGTGACAGTGTTTAAATTATTCTCAATTTTGAGGGAATGTGATTGCAATTAACGAAAGTATGCTTGAGCAGTGATTTAGCCCTTCAATGCTTACATTCCCATTTCTAATATACAAAGTTAATTAATGCTGTTGTACATATCTTTATTGTAAGAACTATAAATTAAACAGTTCTGGTGGAAATAAAATAGAGCAAAGAAGAACCCCGTAGGAATATTGATAAATAGAATACCCAAAAATAAATACAATTGTAAGTTTCTCATATAAAAAAAATTTAAAAATCATTTTCAATGAATTGTGTTAAGTAGATGCATTAATTGCTTTTATGTCTAGAAGATGCTTCGCTGGAGTAGCACTCTAAGCCCAGAGCCAATTATACATATACAAAAAATAAATTTCTTAGCTGAAGGAGCTGTCCTTATTTTACTACGCGCACGTTTTCATTGCTCAAATACACATTAGCCTGCACATCAGAACCAAATTATAATGACTGGAGCAATGAGTGCACGTCGCGCCAGCCATATTGTCACCTTGCGTTTCGGAATTACTTGTTTTCTTTTTAGCCAAACTTAGACGTTTACCTGAATATATGAAAATTTCAAAACTGGGATCTACCAACTGCAACCGTGTCTTGCAATCTCCGTAGTAACGTGTTTATTCCAAAAGAAGTTCTTCATGACTCTAGAATTTTAATGCTGATGCTTCGTATTATTTATGAATATCTTATAATTAATACAATTAAAATTTAAAATTTTACCAAATGAAATTGTTTCATACATTTAATGAAGTAATAATATTCCATATATGAAAGTTTTCATAAATTTTTTGTGAATCAATTTTTATGTAATAACATAATTACATCAATGATTTATCAATTTACATCTCATATATGAAAATGTTTATTTAAACTAAAGAAATAGTTTCATTACATTTATGCAACGCACTTCCAAATGCTGTTCGTAAATCCAATGACACTGATACAGCGGTGGTCTTTGAATGACTTTTAATAATAAATTTAATTGGATTCATTTAAAAATCTATTGTTTGAATGACGACTTCTTTTCAGTCAAGTAGTCTAGTTAAGAGAATGCTTCTTCCGGAAATTTTTTTTAACAATTTATGGGGTTTTATTTACTTTTTGTTCAGGGCTATACTTTAACTTATTGACTATTTTTTTTTCTAACTTTAAGCATTGCTCAGGGGATTATAATGAGCGTAGGGTTTGTAACCGTTTGACTTGTAATGTCAAATATTGTACTAGAAAAAGATGACTTCTCTAGAGGTGATTTATTCCACAAATGAACGGAAAATCGACAACAAATGGAATAGTTTTTTATGATACTTTGACGCACGTAAAACAGTGTGTGTTTCTGGAACGTGTTAACCGATACCATTAAAGTGGCTGTACACCCCCCATGTGACACATGTTCATCCCTCAGCGAGTTAATGTCACCAATTATCCTCTTCTCAGTCTCTCTTCTCTACTCGTAGCTCGGGCTTCAAAATAGACTTTAAAGATGCGGTCTATAGGGAGATCAGATCGGGTATGGTATCTTTTACACCATCTTAAGAACCGTGGCACTTAAATTGCCTTTCTGCGATCACTCTCTTCATAACTATAGCCATCGCAGGATTTTCTGTCACGCGTCTATGTGTCAGCAAGTAACATTGGGTCTTACTATAGTTGAAATGGGCATCATAGGCCGATCGTTACAAGATCCCGAAACTTTATGTCGCTGATGTCGTTCATATCCATATGACCCTAATAATCGTTTTGTTTTAGTCTGTAGATGAATGAGTGTGAATGGCAATTGATTCTAGAATCCGCAAAATAATTTAAGTTTGGCACAGAAGCGCCTCTTGACTAAGTACTTAGCGCGTTGACCCTGCAACTAGAAAATCGACGATTCAATGCCAAGTTAGACCGAAAAACATGTCCTTGAGTGTCCATATGATAACTGCGAACTTCTTTTAGCTCGAAAATCAATGCGTCAACAAAACATCAAAAACACACCAATTCTACTTTGCAAATTCGTAAAAAACGCCCAACTGCAGATTTGTGCATGAGTTAAACTCTACCCATTTTATCTTTTTACCATCTATGTCTGCTGTATACCTCGCCTTTCCAACTAGCTCTTGTGCAATGTATTATATATGTAAGGGATATCCCTTGAACAATGGTTGAAAAGAAAAGAGCAGGTCGTTAAGAATCCGTCGTTTGACGAGATCCAATTTACAAGAACTCGTATGACATGATCTCGTACAGAATTCAATATAAATCGCGAGAAGGCATCAGCGACAACAAGAACAATAAGTTTTTGACAGAAGTATTGCATGCCACACTCTGTTAAATGACAAGGAAATGAGTATGTCATTCATCTTTGCCAAACAACACCTTTCTGAAATTAAGAGCGACCTCTTTTGAAACCATACTGGAGTAATTGGTGGGACCCCAAATAATTTACAAAATTAATTGCCCCCATGACCACATACGAGTACACACAAATTTTGATTCGATGATAAAAAAGAGAAAAGAAAAACAATTTAAGTGACCTTCAGAAATCGGATTTTATTTTGACTAAAACTGTTCAGATATCGTAATCTATCTATCTATATATATAAAATAGGATGTGTGTATGTATGTAACGTATGGACTCCAAAACGGCTGGGTCGATTTTGATGAAATTTTCAGGGAATCTTCAGAATATTCAGGCGGGTGACACTGTGAAGTCTGATTTTCATTTTTGGTCTGCGGGCGGAGGGGCGTGTCAAAATCCAATTTTCATATTGCACCACCAATGACATATACATACATATATTAATTTTTTTTGGTTTTTTTTATTTTAAATAAATAAATCGTGTGGTAATACAACACTAATGTTTGCTTAGGGCCAGCAACGTGGACCAGGTCAGCTAGTATTCAATAAAGATAAAGCTGAATGTGTGTTTGTTTGTTTGTATCAAACCGCTGGACTGATCTTCCTGAAATTTTCACACCATATAATTGAAACTCTTGAATGAATTATAGGCTGCTTTTTATAATCACTCCCACTTTTACGCCTACTTTTTTAATTATGCTACCACTTCCACATGGTTTTTAACAGATTTTATAATATAAACGAGCTTAACTTCGCCATTTAGGGACCAATCGCACCAATTTGGTGCACTTAGTCTGTGCAATACCGGGAAGGTTATAGGGTATTACTACTAACTAGGACCAGGAGGGAAATAGGGGGTAAATTTCTGCCCCTCCGAAACGTTCAAACCGATTTTAATGAAATTTAGAACATAGATAGATCTGCATCTAAAATTGCTCATAGGCTATACACATTTTCAAAAGTAGGCCCAGGAGGGCGATACGGGGAAAATTTCGATGCAAAACTTGGATGCATTTGAGTTTAAAAGACACATTGGCAATTGTGCAACTCCGGGAAGGTTATAAGCTATTACTATGAGCTATATTACTTTCTTTAAAATTAGGACCACGAGGGAAGGTAGGGGCAATGTCCACGCTAGCGAGACCATCTAACCGATTTTAATGAAATTTAAATGCATTTATGTTTTTGCGTCTAGAAGGACACATGTGCTACATACATATATATTTTTTAAACGGAACCAGGAGGCGATATAGGGGTAAGATATGCCTTTCCGAAACTGTATAACCAATGGAGATAATAACGGCAGTGAAGTGGCGGGAAAAACCTAGTATTCAATAAAGACAAGTACATACGAGTAAAAGTTTTCGTTATAACAATATTTAATGTCATTACGCATTTATGTACGAACGTGATATCTTCTGAATTTTAGTAGTCATCGTTGCCATTCCAACAGATCTATATATATATGTATATCTAACATTACGACGTTTCGCCACCTTTGCAATACATCGGCTTACCCAGAAAGTTCTCCATGCAGCTCCTCAGAGAGGAATATGAATGCGGCGGCGTAATCGTAAAGAAAACCACGAATACTTTTAGTGTAACTATAAGCTGTTGTTTTCAATGGCATGGTTCATGGTCCGTGCATTACATAGAACCTTGTTTGGTCTATCTCAGCTACAAAGTACCAATATTATCTGCAGGTATTTAGCAATAATGGCTCTTAAGAAGTGTACGTTTCTCTAGAACATACGAACAGAGCAACTTGCTCTTCCAAAATCTTTCGAGGATCAATTATTTTTTTATTACTTTAACAATACTTTTACCTTGTTTGCTGCTTACATTATTTAAAGAAATTATTTCCACTTAATCCACCTAGAGATGATGGAAAAGTTACACGAATTCATTTAAAACTTCTGTATCAAAACATTTGTTTTAATCTTCAACACAATCGTCAGGCTTAAATACTTTATGAACGCTTTTCCAATACCAAACCAAAGAACACTGCCTATGCCCCCTCTTAGTAACAATTTATTCTTGTCTTAAGCATCTTCATATTTAACATCATCATCAGTGAAGCCATCATCAGTGTCACAATCAGCGGTAAAGTGCCAGCAGCCTCAGTGAATTTTAGTAGCAGCAGAATTTCATAAACATTTTCGAATTGTACGAATATTAACTATTTATCATCATCATTCTCTTCATCTTTGCCAGATTTAAGAGCCGTCTTTATAGACAAGGGACTTTGCGGCCTTACACAATTTTATTATAAATATATTTTATTCACTCTCACTCCAATATCATTAACATTTTCTTGTGTCTGTGTGTGTGTGTGTGTTTGTTCTCATAAAAATCTCTAGAAGAAAGTTTATATTTGTATCTATCTGTTTTTGCCTTTTATAACCACTTATAGAGACTCTTTTGCAAATCTGTAGCAGCCAAATAAATTGTTTTTTGGTTTATTTGTGTGTCTTAATAGGAAATTTATATTTCTTGTTTTTACTTCATCTTTTGTTATTTAATTTAACCTTCGGCATAATAAAAATGTTTCTTTTTCCCATCACTTTCATTCATTTTCGTTGGCACTTTTGCAATTTTCTAATTTTGTCCTTTTGTTACGTTTATTGACTCCTCGTGTAATAATTAGTTTTGCTATGAGGCTTGAACAAATGTTTTTCTATTTTAGGTTTTGTTGACTTCCTGATTAGTTTTATAGTTTTCTCATTTTGAAAATATAAAAACGATAATAACTGGAAGCTAAAAATCTGCTACACAGAAGTGGTGATAATTTCACAAGAAAAAGAAAAATAAAAAGAAATAATAATAATTTGTGTCGTTCATGAATGTAAATTCTTTCTTATTTTCGGCACAGTGGTGCCTGCTTTGTTCGAATTAAATTAAATTTTTTTTATAAATAAACGCCAGAAGCTGCGGATGGATGGAAGATGGATGCAGAGTCCTTTACCGGCATTGAAACATTTACATTTCCACTAACATTTTGATTGGTTGGTTGGTTTATGTTGCAGCTGGAGCATGCTGAAGCACGCTGAGTCTGGGTCTTAACCTATGAATGGTACAGCACTAGATACAGTGATACGAGGATATACAGGGTGTCTGGTGGCAAATTTATATTTTTAAATACGATTATTTCAAAAAGTAATAAGCGGTGCGGAGGAAGGTTGGCGCCGTTGGAATTATCGATTGTGCGGATTTGTCAGTCACGGTGTCGCAGTGGTCGAGTGAGCATCGCGCGTTCGCTGTGCAGTCATTTTTTAAGACTAATAATTCTTACGTAATTGCTCGTCGACAGTTTTGTTCCAAGTTCGGTATTCGGCGAATAAGTGATGGACCGAGTGTAAATTTAATTCGTTCCTGGGTGTAGAGATTCCGTGCAACTGCTTCGTCTATGAATGCCCCACCGCCAGGCCTCAGTCGATCTTCAAGGACTCACGAAAACATTGAACTAGTTGAAAAACCGCGACTATCAATATGGAAAAGAGCACCCTCAGTGGGACTTCCAAGAGCAATAATTCATGAAATTTTAAAAAAATATCTGAAATTCCATCCTTTTGAAAAATTTTAAGAAATAAAATCTGCATTTCCATTCTATCGTTCAATGCTCTTAATAAGACTTTTTGTCAATTATTACGTTCTTTATTTAAGTTTGAAAATATAAATCTGTTACCAGACACCCTGTACTATAAGCACCCCGTTGTGTTGAAATATCACCTAAGGTCATCTATCTGCAAAACCACACGCACAATGTGCATAGCTGGGCACTCACAGAGCAGGTGTTCTGTTTTCGACAGCTACGACAGAACAAATACAAACTTTGCTGATCTTCAAGTAACCGAGAATCTTATTCAAGTAAAGCAATACTATAATGTTCCCTCTGTTTTAGTAAATCAATGCATGAATAGTCTGTCCAGATAATGTCGTCCAACCGACACTACTCTCAACTATGCGCCGGCAATGACCGGGTGGATAAACTAGCCAGGGCTGGATCAGGTTTGGACGTATCTAGTGCAATTTTCGTTACATTGCTATTTAACACCATGGAAAACGCCATTATGGTACACTACCTTGAGAAATCAGAATAGTTAAAGAAAATAATAATTAAAAAGTGTCTGGTAGCGGTATTAACTGACATGTCTGCCAGTCGCCCAGTGGCCCTTAAATACCGCGACCAGCCGGTATGATCTGCTTTGTTCTTGTGTCGCCACATGTGTTCAGCCCATTCCACCTCTTCTCCGCTCTAAGAAGATAAAGTCCCACGATCAAGCTCCTTATAGTGTTAAACGGAAACACGACTTTAATCGCGTTCAATGCGTTTATAGCGGACCCTGGCCATTCCATCCGCCCACTCGTTGTCGCAGAAGTTGCTATATGCCGGAATCCAGTCAGCCCGACACCTCAAACTGGATAGCACATCCCTGCATTGTCTCAGCAAGACTGAAGAAGTTCTGTATGATCGCATCGCAAGAATTTCCGCCTGGCTATCTACAAATTTGGCGATCTTTCCACACGCATTTCCCTCATTCAGCATCCTATCCGCTTCGCTTATGGCCAGCATTTCAGCTGAAGTATCTTTTTCACCGTCTTTAAAAGCCGATTTACTGCAAGACTTAAAAATTGTGATCATTCCATCAGTCCGGCTCGGAGATACCAGAATCATTAAATACCAACCATCTGGCCCTTTCAAATCAGTTACATATAAAAAAGGGCTGGCTACTCAGAACAGCCACAAATGATCATCAGTGAAATATTGCTGAAACGCAAGCCAAGCGATGTGTGTTCAACATATCTGTCGTATATTGGGAATATATATTTTTTGCTTGTTTTAAATCTCTTCGAATCCTTCTGACCCAATTTAATACTACCACAAAAACCACTTATTTTCTCATTCAATAGTGTAACAAAGGAACGAATGGGATATTGTAAGTTTGATATGCAGAAAAGGTTCGAAAAAGGCCTTTCTTATGTGAAGAGTGAATTTCAGCGCAAACATTTTCTATGAAATGTTTGTTCTGCTTTTTGGAGTGTCTTCATTTTCTTGTTGTTTACCTTTCTGTAACGCAAACTCAACGTTAATTGTTCGGACTCAAGTGACCTTAACCCTTTTCATCTTCTTAGTATCGGTAGCCTGTCAGTGACACGTAAGCCTAAACATCTGCACGATACTCGTATGTTACTTTGAATTAATAAAATTTTAATTTCGCCATAATTATGCTATGAGAAGGGATAGGTTTGATTTCCACATAAATCACTAATTTAAAATGTTGATTGATTCCGAATGTCATTTGGCGTATAAAATAAACACAAAGTTCAATGTAAATATTTGAATTGTTAATTGAAAACTTCTGTTTCCCTACAAAACTTTAGATGTTATTAAACTTTAATGGAAAACTCTAACAAACTTCCAGCCGTAAACGTAACATGTACGAGTATTTCCCTTCAGAGAGACAGCAGAAGAAAAATCAAATATTAAATATTTATTGTCACTTAAAAGAGATTTAACCATACCAAAATATATATCCAATACTTATAAATGTGCTCGTGTTTATTTGTGAATGTGCTTTGTACACAAGTGCTTCGGCCAAAACGCATTTAGTTTTATTGATTCCCTTTCAATTTTATTCTATTTGCCTTTTTTTTAAACCAAAAATGGAAAAAAGAAAAAAAAAAACAGTCCATCTCGTCTGAGCTGTAATAAATTTTTATAACATTTTAACAATTCGATTGTATTAAATGCTGACATCAAAGATTGTATTATGCGTACAATGCCACAGACAGGCACGTATAAGTTTCACAAACAAACTACTCAATTTCCGGTTAATACACATACACACACATGCACACACAACCAAAGGTTGTAAATGTGCTCACATCCTTATAAATAAGTATACAACCAGCAAGAATAAAAGTTTTATTTCTTTTGTGTCCGATTAATCCTTTAAGGCTAAACTCAGCTGTTGCAAGAATTTATATGTACGAATAATTTTGTCCTACTTTGACTCTTTCCTTAACAAAGACTTAAGCACGTAAAAGGAATTTGGTCTCTTTCATTTTCGTTTTCATCAAAATATATTTCATCCTTTTTTTTCCTACTTGGTAATTTAGTTTTCCTTTTTTTTTTCCTTTTTTTAACAGCAAAATTCCTAAAAAAAGGAGAAAACTTACAAAGTTTTACAATAACAAGTTTCGTAAACAACAAACAGCAAGAAATAAATGAATGAAAAGATATTGAAATCGGAAATAAAAGTTTTCAAAAAACGTGCAATATTGAATTGTGGATTTTCAAATTACTTTTAACAAAATAGACAAACAGCAAATATGGAAAAAAAGAGCAGCTGGGCAAAATCTTCTGTAGAAAGTTTGCCCAGCAAATAAGTAGCAACAAAAAGAGAAATGGAAAAATAACAATTGTGTGGTTTAAATTGTAATTGTTTGGTTGTTTGCTACTAAAATATGTATATTTTATCAATTTATTTCAAAATGCTGAAAAAGACCCGCAAAGAAAAATGAAAACCAGCCACAGATGATGCTGGATAAGAAAATTAAATTAAAATTGAAGTTCAACTTTCTCAACTCAATAAGCATTGTGAAAAATTTATTCTAAATTGTTAATATTGTTAATGCGGGGGTTCTACTGAAAATGAAGTGGTTCAGCTTAGCTGAAGAACGCATGATTTTAACACAGGGGTGTCATTGATGAGCACATGGTCACATTTAACAAAACAACTCGTCATTTTAATGAGTGCTTAGAATCAATGAATATTGAAGTTCCCAGAGCTACCAAATATCATACTTTTCAACCAGTCTGTATTACATAGAAGCAGTTATGTAGTGACTTGATTATTACTTGATACAGTAATATTTTTTATTGTACAAAACCTCTCCACTGATTCTAAATGCAAAAATACTTTTAATACCGATATTTCCGTACACAAATCATTCTGAAACTGCATAATAGATGACGCTGAACAAAACTTATTTAGTCCAAATATATCGCAATGTTGAAAGTCAGATACATGCATTCATTAATTAGTGTAGAAATTTTAATAATCGAATATAATTTGTTTTTAATTTCAATAGCAATTAAGCTATCCATTTGTTTTGGAATTGGCTACAGGTTAGAAAGTGATTCGCATGATCGTGATTACCGATAAAAGCAACTCTGACTTGTATATGATTCTTTTTTGTCCTACTTGGCAGCACTTTTCTCTATGAAGCTACGATTCTTGCATCAGAAATCGCTTAAACGAAATTTTTAATATTTCATTTTTTACGACTTTTTTTTTGCTGTTTTAGTAAAGTTGCAACTGATTGTGTTGACAATTGATAAAATTCTACGTAGAGTGAGTGAATTATGACCAAAACAAAAAATTAATGAACTTTTGTATTTCCGCTTTAAAGGCCAATGTAGTTATTACCGTTAAAAGCACACAATATATTCCATTTTCTGCTGCTGAAAAATTTAATTTATCACACAGCTTCAGGTCGAATTATTTTGTTTGTTTCTAATTCCTTTTAAAAGGAATTTAATCTGTTTAATTTTATTTATTTCACGCAACCAACGTAGTGCACAAATTGTGGTTGTAATTTAGTGAAACTAAATTTGGAAATATAAATAATTTAAAATTTATTTTAAATTCGATTTTAAATTTGATAAAAAAAACCCAAGTGAAAACTTTATAACGCAAGGGAACACACCTTTTGTTGGCTAAGAACTTGAAATGGTTTTTTAAGTTGTTTGGGGCGCTGAACTTGAATTTGGACTCAATAGAGAACAATCGATATTTTCATCCAGCAGGAAAATTTTTTATTTTGTGTGTTTGCTGGTGTTCTATAAATCGTCGTTGCTCCGACTAAATAGTTTTTCAAAAGAGGCAAAAAAACCGTTTAATATCGTAAGTTCGCCGTATTTTTTTTTCAAGTTAATCGCTTTATCCCATCAAACACAAGAGAATGTGTTCCAGCTACCAAAGTGGGTACTTTGCTACCATATACTACATACCGTCTGCATGACGTAGAAGTAGTTAAGTAGTGACTTAATTATCACTTGGTACAGAAGTATTTTTTATTGTACAAAAAATCTCTACTGATTCTAAATGCAGAAATATTTTTAATGACCATATTTCCGCAACCAAATCAGACTAAAACACCAGAACATATACATTTTTATGTAAAATTCTGATGTACTGACTTCAATTGAAAAGCAATTGAATGAGAGTGTGTTTTATGTAGTACCAAATTATATACATTTGCACTTTATAGTGAAGCCGGTTTAATGACATTTTACATCAAGAACAAAAGAAATTTAATTCTGTTCCTTGGTGTAATTTTTTTTTTCATTTGTTTTTCATTAGTTTTAATTAGAGTAGTTTGATAACTAAAATGTATATTTGAGTTAAATATTTCCCATTTAAAGTACATACTTTTCACCGACAAATACTATTTCAACTTTACTGGAAAAGGCTCTGTTGTTTTACCTAAAATTTGGGAAACCTTAAATTGGCATTTACACAAGAAAATGAAAGACTAAAAACACAACACCCTGGCATTTTTTTTACTAACGAATTTACATTTTTATTATTTTCAACTCAATGTTGAGCAATATTGCTGGAAAATAATATTATTATTTCAACTTTCTGAAAACTTGTAAACCACTAAAATTAAAATAATAATTTTAATTAATTTCCAGCAAACTTCACCAGTTCGTCTGTCCATCTGGTAGGAGGTTTTGTGTTTTGTTGAGCAAAAACTTTCATTTAAAAATATCCATATAAAGCTGGTGGAGAAGAAACTTTGGTATTCCAATAACAAGATTTCTGTTACGCATTCCTTTCGGAAAATACTTTCATTAATGTCCATATCATGAGGATGGAAAAGGAAATGTTGTCTGGCATTTTGGAGAGTTTTCCATGTTGAAATAATACTAACGTCATTTTAATTTTGAGAGTCGTCTGAAATAACTATTTCATAGAACATCAATGTCACGGGGTGGAATAAGGAACATTTGACCGCCATCTTGCTAACTGCAGCATCTTGAATTTATAGTAATGTCATTTTTGTGCTGTCCGGATTCTTCTCAGAAATCTTTCTATTTGATAGATATGATATGACATAAGAGAGAGATGGTCCGCCATCTTAGAACGTCTGCCATGGTGAATTCAGAGTTTCAACTGGGGTTCACTGGCTCAAAATGCTGTTGCCAGAGTAGATCCGCACTGATGAGCGAACTAACAAGTAATTTTTTTTTTATCTTGGACAGCACTCAGGAGATGACCCCTACACATGCGGTGCATTGTGTTGGAACTAGAGGAAAGGGATAGTAGGAGAAATTTTAGGAGTGAAGTTTCACTATCTAACAACACTGCTTTTTTTTGGCACGTTATTTGGTTTTTTATAGAAGTTTGTAGCGTCTCTGATGTCAAGGAGACGCTTTGTGTGTCAGTTGTTGTCGGAAGGTTTAGGCGAAGGCATAGTCACTGGTGACTGAACAATACCGGCTTCAACTGATAGCAATCCACAATCGCATCAGAACGCCCTCCTTCGTCGGTATTATGTAGCACCGGCGAAGTAAAACAATAATAAAAATGGCTACTGAACCGAAGGTTCAGCATTG
Organism: Dexiosoma caninum; assembly: GCA_963924685.1. Classification (NCBI taxonomy): domain Eukaryota; kingdom Metazoa; phylum Arthropoda; class Insecta; order Diptera; family Tachinidae; genus Dexiosoma; species Dexiosoma caninum. Next base: position 95,023,260 of record OZ004725.1, read on the forward strand.
CAACGAGTATGAAAACAAAGAACGTGCAAAAGCAGAGCTGCAAAATAATTAATTAAGCTTCATCTCCTGCCGTTTCTCCTACTATCCCTTTCTATAGTTCCAGCTTCCCATGTGTAGGAGTCATCTCCTGAGTGTTGGTTCCAGAAAAAAAAAAAAAAAATTATTTTACTTCGCCGATGGTACACAATACCGACGAAGGATGGCGTTCTGATGTGCCTGAGATTTAGATACAGCTGAAGCCGTTTCTGTTCAGTGACCAGTGGCTATGCCTTCGCCACTGAAACCTTGCGACAACAACTGACACAAAGTCACACACAAATGCACATCAGAAAAAATGCAAGATGTTTGTATGAGTCTGAAACTGGGGTTGAACCCAGGAAAATTTTTCGTTTTGTAGTCAACGTGCAGACTACTTCGGCCATCGCCGCCCTTTTAAATAAAATCCTGTGATTATATAAAAATATATTCTGAACTTTCAGTGAATTACATTCTGTAAAAGTGTGTTGCATTTTGAACTTTCTTTCATTTCTAGGAAATAAAGTTTTTTGTGTCAAAAGTGACAGAAAAGACAACTGGGGTTAGTCTATTCCACATATGTACGTGCTGTTCGGCTTACATGGAATCAAGTGATTTTTATTTTCAAATTGTCGAAACAATATTGTGTTTGCGATTTTTAAAATAATTTAAGAACTTCTTGTTGAAAATCCATTTGTAATTTGTTTTCGTTACAAAATTCGTCAGGCGATTTGTTATCTGTTTTATCTGTTTTTATGTTTTTCAATAGTGGAAAGTCACAGAAAATTATATTTTTCCATTTTTTCTTTTCATTTTAAAATGCACACATTTTGTTATTGTTCAATTGTCACTGTTTGTGTCAATTCCCCCACATTTTACGAGCATCTTCTTTGCGAAAATTTTGTGGGGGTCTGTCTGTCTGTATCCATAATTATCTTGTTTGTTGTTGACAAAATATATTTTACATTATTTTCAATTTTACACTCCCATGAATATTATTTTGTTATGATTTTTATGAAATATTTTTATTACACTGCTTTTTTCTTTTACAGATTTCTCCTTAACGATTGGTGAGGGGAATTGGCAAATCTTTATTCTCCTTTCTTAATGATGTCATTGCATTATTTTCATGAATTTAATTTTATTATTCTGTGGAAAAATATTGTAATTATAACACAATAGGCTCGTTGGGATTACTGTGCTGCCGGTTATACCATATTTTAGTAACTAAATAAAAATAATTAGAAAATAGAGATTATGTTGCAATTTTTTATAGGACGTTATTAAAACTTGCCTTTAAAGTTCCATTAAAGTGTTCGAAGAAAAATAATTTATTTTATTGTTGCAATATTGCACAGATAAAATTTTACTTTTGAATTTTTAATTAACATTTAATTTAAGTAGTAATTATTTCTATGTTCTCTTTTGTTTATATTTTCTAATTTCTTTTGTCCATATTTCGTTAACCATCGGTTAACATCTTCAGGAAATTTATAATATTTTATTTCCTTTAATAATTATATCCATCTTCTCTTTTCTCTTCGCGAAATTTTTAATATTTCATATGAAATATTGTCATTTTGAAATTAATATAAAAAATTTTTAACATAACATGTGTCATAAAATAAAAATTTTTATAAAATAAATATAAAAAGTTTCCTGAAGGGAATATTGAAATAATTATTAAAAGAAATAAGGTTAAAATATCAGAATGAAACAAACATCTTTAATTAGCATAATATATTTTTAAATTAAAATTTTAATCAATTTAATTAAATTTATAATTAGTTTTTGGGTTCAGTACTTAAATAAATAAATACAGTGAAACCTCTCCTAACGAACACCTCCCATAACCGCACAAACTGTGTAGAACCGAGATTTTCATTAGTTTTTCAGTACAAAATGTATTCTCATAATCGGACGCGGACATTCTAGTAACAGGACGCGGACACTAAATTGTGCGCAAAAAGCCTCTCATAATCGGACATAAAATTCACGCTCCCTGATTGAAACTCACCAACCCGAGTAGTATTTCTTTATTTTTCATATTTCTGTTAATGCTATAGAAAATTGTGATTCCCGTGTTACCACGAATGTTCATACTCATGTGTTGAGGATTGCATAGAATCTGCTGTTTTCAGCTTGAAAGTCACAAAATGGAAAAAAAAAATATTTTATCAATTAAAAAAAAAAAAAAAAATGGAAATTACACGTTCTTGGTTCCTTAAATACTTGAGATGAAGCATTACACGAAATTGCCGGTTTCAAGTATTTTACTAGAAACGATTTCGTCGCATTTAAAAACATTAAAAAACATTTTGAAGGGGGTGCTGATGGCGAGTAGTCAGCGTGTTGGCTCTGCAACCAGAAAGACCCAGGTTCGATTCCCAGCCGGGTCAAATCAGAAAAAAAGTTTTTTCAGAGTTTTCTGTGCTACAGCACCCTCCTTCGTCGGTATTTGAGCAATAAAACGTCGGCGAAGTAAAATAATAAATAAAATGGCTCCATTAGCTTAAAAATAATGCGTCAAAAAACATCAGAGACACCGCAACTTTGCTTTATAATTTAAACGCAACTGCAGAGTTGTGCAAGAATTAAGCTCTATCTTTCTACCACTTTCACCACCTGTCTATTTCTTCCCTATCCTTCTCTCTAGTTCCAGTTCAATGCATTGCATATGTAGGGGCTAGCCCCTGAGCACTGGTCCAAGATAAAAAAAAAAAAAAAAAAAATCATTTTGAAACTCAAAAGCTCAAATTCAATCGATTCAATCAATTCTGAATAAATTTTTTCAACCACAAATCACTACTCTAGCATTATAAAATAAAGATAAGCGGATATCTCTCATAACCGGACAAAAATACCGCGACGTTGAGTGTCCGCTTATGAGAGGTTTCACTATAATTATTTTTTTTTCTGCCTTGAAACCAATAGAATAGCCAATAAGCATATGAATTGAATTAAAATTTCTTTTTTTGCTATTAAAAATTTAATTGAAAATTAATTCTATCAAGTCAACAATAATAATTTAATTGATACTGTTAATTTTGTTACAGGTGAGAATATAATTAAAATTTATTTATATTTTTTCTGTGTACCAGCGACTACTTTTTATTTTCGTTTAAAATAAAGCTTTTTCTAAATTCAAGTTTAGTCAGCCATTCGAACTGTGCGGAACTTTGCATTAATACTTTTCGTGAAATAATTAGTAAATTATTCCCTACTGAAAACTGTGCTTAGTGTCACTTAGTTATCGATTATATATCTGGAAGAAATTTGTCGAACAGTCATAAGACATTCTGAGTGATTTATGTAAGAAATATGAAACGATTAGAGTTGTATTCGACATTCTTTCAGATATTCCGACGAAGTTTCATTAGATTTCTATCAGATGTGAAAACAATTTAGAATTTTCCTGGATATGTCTGTCAGAATTCCTGTTTACGACTTCATATATGTTTTTGGTTAGAAATCGGACAGAATCCGTATACGATTTTTACATTTCTGTAGACGTTATACGCGTATCTGACAGACATCCAACTATTTGCTGGCTGGGAAGGTCAAAAATAAAAAATATGAAAGTGAAAAATATGAACTAATTAAAGCAAGAACTATTGATGAATGCATGCTGTTGCTTCATTGCGGGCGGATAAAATTTTAGCATAGCCTTCTGAAGGTACTAGTTCAGTTATTATTGAGAAGAAAATATTTTGTGGGATGCATTTTCCATGAACGAACGGAAGGGTTGAGATGTTGCCAGCGGTTGGGAATTCATTTTAGAGAGATCATTAGAAATCACATTAGTATCATGCCATTGACATGAATGTTTGGCGTGATTGTAAATATTATTTGTCTCTAGTATACATCCTTATAAATTTTTTTAATTTGCAAAAGAAAGGAACTGCAACTTAAGCTTTTGTAAGCAAAAACAAAATATTAAAAAACAATTTAGTGATTAAAACTGAATTAATTCATTGAGGAACTAACGCATGTATAAATTTGCTTTCAAATTGGTTTTTTTTTGCCATTTATTCTTTTGTAAATATAACAGGTGCAAATACTTATAATACCCTTTAATTTTACATATTTTTTTTTAATACTTAAATAATTAAAATAAAAAGAATTTTTAATACGAGCACTTTATTTTTCTAATGACTGTGGCAAACTGAACATGATATTAAAACCCACTGTATAATATTGAAGAAAGTTAAAAGCAACATAGAACATATAAAAAAAGGTCAAATGAAAATAGATGGTTCGAAAAGAACAAGAAATTACCCTTGTCATTATACACCCATCACTCGAAAAAAAAAAAAATGAATGAATTGAAGAATTTCTCTTAAGAGGTTAATTAGATTTTCTTATTCAATAAGAAACAGCAACTGTGAATAAAAGGGAATCTCTGAAAATAAATGAGGGGGAAAATTAAAGAAAAAGTTGTGAACGCCCATCCGGTAAAGCATAATCTTTAATACACTCCAACTACAAGTTCGACCTTTTACTTCTGTCCTGTTTAATTTGCATATCGGACAGTTTTTTATTTCAAATAAATTTTAAGGTTTGAATGCTCATTTTTTTTTTAATGTACAGAAAAGTCATGTAGATTAAAATTAAGTAATTTAATAAATTATTTTATATACTTTTCTGTTCGGTTTTTCCAATTCTAAAATACAAAAAAAAAAAAATATTAATAATAATATATAATATAATAAGAATAAAATTATTAAAAATAATTATTAATTCATATAAGCTATATAATTTTTTCTTTATTCACATTTACGGTTTTAACTCATTTGCCAAACATATGTGTTCTTTATACTGCATCTCTCGGAAAAATGTAAAATTGAGCCTGCTCCGTCGGTATTTGAGCAATAAAATATCGGCGAAGTATCTCTCAACTATCGCCCTCTCTATCTAATTCCTGTGCAATGTGAAAGTGTTGTTGGCTGTGGTAGTTAGCACGTTGACTACAAAACCAAAAAGTATTGTATGCGACAACAATGCAAAAGCAGATCTGTAAGATAGTTAAGCTTCACCACCTGTCATCGCTCTCTCGCTATCCCTTTCCTCTAGTTGCAGCACAATGCATCGCATGTGTAGGGGACATCCCCTGAATGCTGGTCTAAGATTAAAAAAAAAATGCATTGCATACTCGTACGTAGGGGTCATTCCCTGGGTACTGCACTACGTGTACAATTAAAATTTTAGCGACCAAAATTCAAATTTTCTACTTTTGCTTTTTGTAGAAAACAATCATGATTCAATTTCTAACAGAACAAGGACACGATGCTAAAATTTATCCCAATTAGACTAATTAATTAAATTAAACTCTGCTTAACAAAAAGAGTTATTTTTAATATTGTATACTTTAAATTACAGTTAAAAAATTTTTTTTCCGTTTATACGGGGTGGGGCTAAAGTAATGACCCGATGTGCTTTTGCTGAATTTCTTTTTAATGAAGAACTTTGGTTTTGCTTGTGATATCGGGGAAGTGGCCGCCGCCAGAGTTGATGGCCATGCAAGCAGAACTAAAGTTTTTCATTAAAAAAAAAATTACAGCAAAAGAACATCGGGTGATGAGATTTGCCCCGGATGATATATTTTGCTTCACCCGGATAATTTTTTTCAAAATTAAGATAAATTAATTGTTAATTGTTGTTGGTATCAAAATAAAGGGAATAATTTTATAAAAATAATACTTTACGTTTCCTGAAGAAAAATATTAAAAAAAATGTCCCTTCATATGCTTGAAAATTAACGCAAAATTAATTTTTCTAAATTATATGTTGTAGCCTTAAGACAACTATATAAGAAATCAACATTTTTTCATATATCTCTCTTATTTCAAAAGCTGTAGGCTATTTTCTCGCTATACAACATATATTTTTTTCAAGTGAAATTTAATGTTATTTTGGCAACACAAAATCTGTTGATATCGCTCACAGAAATATTAATTGATCCTAAGTTGGCCACGGCTACAATGGTGGTCGTGTAGCCATGTAGAAGTCTTGTTGTTAAAATATTCATTCGCACATACACACATGTATAGTATTTTTGAGAGTTTGTAGTCGGTAGCCTGCTGACTCGAATGTGTTTCTGGCTTATCATTTTATACGGGCATCTTTTACCAAAGTAGAATTTTTGAGCTAGAAAAGACATTTCTGTTTTGTTGTGAAATTATGACTTTTAGAAACGCTAACATTGTTGGTAAAAATTATTTCGCTTCATAGCGACTTCACTGTACATATCGTCATATGATTTCAAAAAAGTTCCCAGTTGCGCAAAACATAAAAAATAGAGTTTTCGATTGATTATGATGAACAGTATCAAAGTACACGTTCCTAACAAATGTTACACACCGGCAATTAGAAATAACGTTCTTATCTACAAGTTTTTAAAAGCCAAGTTGAAAGTGTTTTGCTTCTCCTGTAAAAATTGTTGAATGTAACTTGGGGGTGTTATGAAAACACATGACGATATGAAAATTCAATTATTGATTCTTTTGCTTAAAAACATTAAACATTTTCTTTTGCAGATTTTCCATACGGTAACGTAACAGGACGAATTCGTTACATTAAATCGTAAGTGGAAATTTATTTTATTGAAAACTTTTCCCTGATATCGATGAATTAATATTTATTGAATTGTTTATATTAAATATTAATACAGAACTCCAGCAATTAGAACAAACAAATAAATAAAACAATTTACAATTGATTTTTGTAAATGACAGTCTAAATGATTTCGTGTTTAATTTTTCTTTTATTTTCTACCGATTTGTTTAATTTCATTTTTGTACCAGCAGAATTTATTAAACACTCTGTTAGTGACATTTTCTCTTCATCAATTTCAATTGTTTTAGGTTTTCCTTTTTTGTATGTTGTTGTTGTTGTTGGTGTTGTTGTTGCAAACGAATATTTATTACTTGTTCTTTTTGTAGTATGACAGTATCTAGAAAATATTTTGTTTTGTCGTTTCAAATGTCATTTTTTTCGATACACTTCCCATTGGAAAGAGGTGCCACAGTAAAAAAAAAAAAGAACAAAAAGCTGTTTGTTGTTTCTTGTGTGATCATTTGGGGTGAAAATCGCATTAAATACGTATTAACGTTTGTCCATTAGTATTTATTGTCATCATTAGGTGACTTAATTATCACACTATCATTATCAAAATGAAAAAATTACTAATGACCTTTTTTCATTTAAAATGTTAATGATATTTTTTTTTCTTCTCTCCACTACAAATCAATTTCATTTTAAATGATTTTTTTTTCTTTTATTTTTAGTCGTTGGTTTTCTAAAGAGGAAAGAATAGTAGGGCCGTTATGATAGTTAAAAATATAAGTAATTGTAATGTTCTGTTGCAAGTGTAGAATATTGAAAATTTGCAAAGTAGTTGACGCCAGTCGATAACAACCTTCTTGAAATGGTCAGCTAAAATTTGATTTCTTGTATATATTTATTGTCAACTAACAGCCTGTTCAATAATGTCATTCGCATTCTGAGCTTGGAAAAATAGATTTGATTTCAACACTAGTCAATGCTTATACGATTATATTTTCACACAAAATAAACTAAATAGCTTCTTAAAAAATTTTCTTTATATAATTCGTAATTCCCAAAGATTTTTTGGGAGTTCTTGTTTAAACATATGAAATTTCATAGTTTTTTTTTCAAGAATTTGGTTGAAGATTTACTGACGATTTTGGTATTAGTACCAACTGAAATGAGCATATAGTACCATTTAACAAACATAGATAAATGGTGGTAATTAAGTTTGACTCACGTTGAATATATGAAGCGCGCTGTGAAATAACTCCCATGTGAAATAAGTCCCAGTGCAATAACTGAGAAAATAAATCTCAAAATAAATGTAGCCAAAAAAAAAAATAAACTGACTCCCATATGAAATTCTTTCGGGGCTTTTTCATTGGGGACTAATTTCATTATGAAATAAATTGCAGGCAAAACAATAAAATAGTTCCCAAAAAATGAAGTAAATCTAAAAGGTGTGGTATTTCATTATGGGAGTTATTGCACGTCGTCTATATGATGAAATAGTTACATATTATTATTATTATTAATTCTTTTTCTTTATATATAAGACTTATTTTAATTTCGTAAAATATCCCGTATTTGTATATATTTTATTTTAATTAAACAACAAAGAAAAAGTTTTTGCCATTTTAAATTAATATTTTTTTCATTACAAACAAAAACCAATTGTCCGGAAGAAGCTACACAAACGAGTAGCGAAATATCGAAATGAAAATAAATATTATATAAATAAAAAGTACCTGCAGCTTAAATAATTAGTTTTATTAATATAAAAAGAGGTCATAAAACTAGAAGAATAATATATTTTATTTTCATTTAAATATTTTTTAGTTTCTCTACCTTTTATTAAGATGTCCAGGGATTCTATTATTGCCCACACAGCAGTTGCTTGTTGCCAATATTGGCTTCTGTTTTTAATTCTAGCGTGCTACGGTGGTGGTTTCTTTTGTTGCTGACGCATTCTGTATTCTTCAATGGTCAGTGATTGAAGTCATTCCCTCGTCATGCCAGTCAGTATATTCATTTCACTTTGATTTTCCTTGGCTGCTATTTTATGCAGCACTCCAGGGGGCTGGCAGGATCGCCATGTAAAATCGGTATAATAATGAAGTTTTATGTAAAATGTGTCGGAAATTATGACTGTTTGTTTCGTTACTTCAGTGTCGGCTGTATTGACATGTTCTGAATGCTACAAATATTTTTTTTTCGATATGCCATTAACCTTTGGTTAGCATTTTCAGAAAAATATTTTTATAACATTTATCAAAATTTTGTATGTATATATAATATTGTCGGACAAAAAAGCACACTGTTGCTGTGGATTATCGTATGAGCTAACAAATTGTAAAAAACACACGATTGTCATACAAAAGAAACCAATAATTGAAGCAATGGGGCAATAGTGTGATTTTACCTTAATTGATATAATTTTTATAAAAATAAAGTGTTTTAATGTGGCAGTACTGAAATATGTATATATTTGTACACGAAACAACTATCAGCCTTTGAAAAGTTGCCGACTACAAGGCGAATCATGCAGCCAACAATATTTTTAGTCGTGCAGCTACGTAGCCGTCTAAAGGAGACCCATTTTGTTTATTATTTAAATTTACTCAAGTATAGACGGAGGAGGCCTCTGGGATGTATATTGAATGGTAGACTGACACCAATTAACATCAGAAAAACCATCAATGTTTGATTTAGGTTGTGAATCCACAACTTTCTGGCTTTAGAATTAATGCAGTAGCTAATCAACTAGCGTCACTGTCATTTAATTTTAATAGATTAATTCTCAACCATGTTATGTCTGTTCCAGCTGCATAACAAAACAGTCCGAAATCGCACAAATTAGTCCAAAAACAAAAAAAAAAAAAAAAAAAAAAAAAAAATTTTTGCAATTTTGAGAGAAAATGAGAAAATAAAATCCTGTACAAAGTTGTACGAACTTTTTCGTAGGATTAATTCGGGATACAATTAAATTATCAGCAGATTTTTGTTTACATTTAAAATTTTAAGAAAAAGGAAGAAAGTGTTCATTTAAAATTGATTAAAAAGCGAAATGGAAGATTTTTCAAATAAACTTAAAGTTGCAAATACATATATTTGGGCATATGTATCATTTCATTTAATTAAATAAGGCTTTTGTTTTTTTCACTTTTTACGGCTGTTGCCAATGATACAAATATTTTGCTTTCAAAATATTATGCGTTTTAAGCGTCTAAAATCTCTAAATTAAATTTATGTGAGAAAGTGAGCACCATTAGTATTTCAAGATGTTCAATTGTGGTTTTGTGCATTCCAGCAATTTTGGACAACTTGATTTTGGCGACGGTCGAAGTAGTCTGCACGTTGGCTAAAATTTTCCTGGGTTCAACCCCACTCTTAAACTCATAAAAACATCTCGCATTTTTTCTGATGTGTACTTGTGTGTGACTTTGTGTCAGTTGTTGGCGAAGGCATAGTCAGTGGTGACTGAAGAGTACCGGCTTCAGCTGTATCCAATCCACAGGCACGTCAGAACGTTCTCCTTCGTCGGTATTGTGAGACGGTATAACACTGCTGTAAAAACAAATAACGCGCAAAAAGCAATGTGGTAAGGTAGTGAAGCTACACCTTTTGTCATTTCTCCTACTATCCTTTTGCACTAGTTCCAGTACAATGCACCGCATATGTAGCGGTCATCTCCTGAGTGCTGGTCCACGATATAAAAAAGAAAAAGGAACATCTCACACACAGAGTGTAATTTTCTTTTTACTCTAAATAGTTCGGGCTGTTTTGTTATGCAGCTGGACCAGACCTATTATTGTCATATATTGTGTTTAAACGTCTTTAAAATTTAATTCAAATTCGTCATATTTTTGTTCAATGTTAAATTATCAGTATTAAGTTAAGGCATGTACACACGATTGCCGTATAGTACAATATTGACAGAAAAATTGTAATAAAACAACAACTCACAATTTTTGTGGGGCACCGTTGTCACAAAATGTATTGTCCGTACATTGACATATGACACTAATATTATCACCATGCTGACAATCGTGAGAACACCCTTCATTTTCATTGACACGTAATTGCCAGACATTTTACAGTCATTTGTTATTGTCACATGTGCTCAATTTAGTTCATCGTACAATAACACCATTGGCTAAGGAATATTACTGTTGGCAACGCTGCCCATAAATATTTAAATACAATGTTAAACATCGGATCTGGCAACTTGACGCCATACAATAATCCCGCAACCGTGTTCACAGATAAACTTATTGTGTGACTATGAAATTGTACAGTTTTCTAGCCTGAACAGGCAATTTATGCTTCGGTTTTAATTTTTTATTGTGAGTGCATTGCCACTATATTGCCATTTCCTACAATACTGTAAAATCTGACAATTAGATAGCTTTTTTTTGACATAATCCTACGATTGTATAGTCAATCATGGCCTTTAGTGAATTTTTTCACAACATGAATGTACAGAATATTTCATGTTATGATATTTTATGTTCACCTCTTTTGTCTTCAGCAATAAAGCGCCAGCACTTCAAAACAGAACTATAAAATGCAAATATTTTTAATAAATAACGTGAAAAGTGCAATTCACTTTTCGAGAAGCGAAATTAGTTGAATTATAACGGCCATTATTTATGTTACACATTTCTACAAAAACTGTTTCACGATTCCTGCCTTCTGGAGCTTTTTCTTTCTAACTAATCAAAAACAATAATTTCTCTTTTATTATTAAACAATATTTTCCATTGTTTCTTTCAATTCCTTATCTTTTTCTAAGTGTTTGCTGAGAAGTGAAGAATTTTGATAACATTCTGTCTCGTGTTGTTGTCGACTTTTATTTTTCTTCTCTTTGCGATATTTTCATGTCGAATAAATTAATTTTATTGACTTGTTCAGACTCTTCAGAAGTCCTTGTACATCGAACCATTATGCTCAGTAAGATAAAGTACATGACAGCCATTTGTTTGACAATGTTGAGTTTTTAAATTCACCCAAACACGCACCCACACATACGTTTACAGTTACTTAGATTGAAACACATGAAATCATTAGCACATCCGGTTATTCTCACACTGTAATATTTACAAGTAGTCTTTTACAGATTTTGGGTTGCTATTTGGGTTATAAGTGTGTTTTGACAATCAAGTACTTTGACGTAAAACAAGATTTGAAGGCGTTTTTCTATGGCATTTGTAACTGCTACTTAACTGCTGCGAATATTGCTGTTACTGCTAATGATGTCGCTTATCGCCAACTACACTCGTTACACCATCATCAGCAGCAACTGCATGATTCAGAATACAAAATGAACTCCGATTTATTTACAAGTTCTTCGCTGTTTTTTTTGTTTTTTTTTTTGGATTGTTTATTTTGTGTGGATATGTGAGTGAGTTTAAATGAAAAAAGGCAAAGAAAATAATTGTAATAAAATGCTTGGAAGTGCACATAATTTGCACATTTTCTTTTCTGTTGAAATTTCAACGTTGGGGCGACCGCGTTTTTTTTTTAACTAAAATGAAATGAAAATTCCGTTTTTATTATTAATTGAATGAATATATTTTTGTTTCATATGGAATGTTGAAATTTTTCGTTTTATATGGGACCAGCACTCAGAAGATGACACCTACACATGCGCTGCATTGTGCTGGAACTATAGGAAAAGGGATAGTTAGAGGAATGGCAGGAGGTGAAGCTTAACTAAATTACAGCTCTGCTTTTGCACGTTCATTGTTTTTAAAGCAGTGTTGAAGCGCCTCTGATGTTATCAAGGGCACGTGTTAAATTTCGAAGCTTCGTTTTAAGTCGCCATTTTTATTATTTTTAGTAGTTATTTTACTTTGCCGGTGCTACACAATGCCGACGACCCATATATCCCACTTAAAGTTTTTAATAAATTAAAATTAAGACACTGTTGTTTGTAAAATTATTTATGATTTATTAGATTCTCAATATTGAGAATTTAATGAAAGTAACGAGGTCATTTAATTAGCCGAAAACAAATATTTATTTTTTTTATTTAAAATTATTTCCTTAAAATGCAAACAGTCCCACTGTGCATGTAAGAATGTTAACTCATGGGTTTAGCGACTCTAATGAACTTTTTGTTTAAACATTTTTCTGTCAACTCTGGGCGCTGAGTTTATTCATTTTTATTTTAACTTATCGCACTTGACTGTACGTGGGTTTTGTGGTAGTTTGTTGTTTCTACATTTGTTTCTAGTTCAGAGGCAAAAGAAACCGTTAGTGGCAATGACTTTCTAATGGTCAGTTAGTGTTATAACATTTTAATTATTATTTTTTTTTTCTGTTTCTTGGGTACGGGAAGAGTTCTTCCGGCACAACCATTGTTTATAGTTCATATCGCAGTGTTGTTGTCAACACATGGCTAAAAGTCTATGGCAAAACCAAATATTAACAAATACACACTTGCACACATGCAAAAATGCACATATGCACGTAACTTAACATCCATACACTGTTATAACAAGTGTATGCACTCGAGCCCATTTAAAAGAAGTAGAGCAAAATGCTTTAACTTTTTGTGTGTTCATGCTCCACCCGTAATGGTGCTATATTGGTTTTTAATTAAGTCTTGTAATCCAAGTGTAAACGTGTATTTAATTGTTGCTTGAGTGAGTTTGCAAATTGTTTCATTTTAATAATATTTATTTTGACTTTATATTATTATTTTTTTTTTTTTGTTCTGTTTTGTTTGCACTTTCAACTTGCAGCTTGATAAGTTGTTGCAATCATAGCAAAAAGTATATGGAAATCAAGGCTGTTTATTTAAACAGTGTGTTTTTTGTTCTGCTTTTCACTTATGTATTTATTTCAAAATATTTAAATATTAATTGAAAAAGGTGAAGTGCAAATGAATGCCTTCACTATGAATCTCATGACTTCTTAAGCACTTCTTTATCATCTTTAGGGTAGAGATTAAGCCCATTGTGATATTAAAAGAAAAACCCAGGGGATATGCGGGAATCACTCGCGCCCCTCCAAATTGCTAAGGCTAATGCTCATGCACTATTAATCTTTTGCTTTTATTTTATTTAATAAATTTTTAAAGCATTATTTTATAAATATTTTAAATTTTATTTGACCATAAATAAAAATTCAATTTAAGATTTTTTCTTTGTACGATTAAAATATTTTGAATCAGTTTGTCATTTGAAACCACAGAACCAATTTACAAAAGAATTCGAATTGCATTTCTCTATCTCAAAGGCAATAAATATGTTATCTAATAATAAATCAAAATTACTTTTCAAATTAAATTACAAAAGCATGAAATGCTCACACCTGTTTCAATCATAAATTTAAATCCTTCTTTGTTTAGATTATTTCCAAAAATTTAATTGCATAAATTTTTAAAATATGTTTACAACTTTTGTCAGCAAATATTTATTTATGTTTTCGGAAATAGAATTTATTTAAGAGCATTTCTCTTTTTGTATGTGATTTCATTCTCGCATTATAATAAAAACCAGAAATTAAAATATTTGTTTAATTAAATTTAAGTTCCTTCTATTTATACAAAATTATAAATACGAGTAGTTAGACAAGCATCCAAAAAAAGCGAAAATATTTTTGAAATATTTGTAATGTTTTTGTTATTTTTTTCTCTGTTGCAATTGTGCTTGAAATAATAGCAGCTTTAAATGGAAAAATCCAGCGGAAATTTAAGGTTAATTAGAAATTTTAAATGGCTTATAATTCTTTATGTCAAACATTTTGTTGTGATTTATTTAACTAATTTTGTGCACGACATTGATACAATTTTCTTTCTCTATTTCTTCTCATTTGCGGTTAATGTGTCCCTTAAACGTTTGAGAAATCAGCAATGTTGTATAACCCAGGCAACACAAATACAAATTTACGAGTGGAAATTTTTCTAATTTTTATCTCAGCAATTTCGGATTTATAGGTGAGAGGAGAGAGAAGGTTGTAATCTTCTCACATGTTTCTCTCCGCTCTCACCTATAAACTCATAATTTCTGCAATATAAATTTCATAGTGTGAACTGGGAGACAAGAAAAAGGGTTTTTGAAATACTAAACGTTTTCAGAAAATAATGGAAATTTTTAAAGTTCGTTGGTTTGGAGAGTCCGATTGTAAAACTGATTTTATTATATTGTTCTACATAACCCTGATGTATGATACAATTTTCAGCTGTATTGATTGTTTACTCGATCTTTGGAAGCCGCTGAAGTTGATTGTTTTTGAATAAGCTCGGCGATTTTCGTTTGACAATCTGACTCCCGTTATTTTCTGTATACGAGGTATGTGCAAAAAATAGGGTGCCTTTTGAAATTTCGAGGGCAACGTACATTCGATTATCTATTTTTTGTTGTTGTTGTGTTGGTACACAAATGTTGCAGTTTATAACAGTTTGTTTTTTTTTTATCTTGGACCAGCACTCAGGGAATGACCCCTACACAGATAAAAAGATTATACGTGTTTTGTTGCTCTCGGCGATTTTCTTTAATTCTAAAAAATGTAGCAATGACTATCCATAAAATTTTTTGTGAAAAATGCAATCAAGTGCTTTAAAATACTTGAAATGTTGACAGTGGCGTACGGTGAGTCTGCTCTAAGTATAAAAAATTTTACAAGCGGTACAAACTATTCCAAGATTGGAGAGAAAATGCCAAGGACGGCCTTCGGTCTAGAAGCCTCAGTACATCAAAAACAGAAGACAACGTAGAAGCTGAGAAGAAAATTGTTTTTAGAAATCGTCGAATTCCCATAAGAAATGTTGCTGAGGATGTTGGCATATCAGTCGGCTCGTGTCATGCAATTTTTTTTCGGATATTTTGGGCATGAGACGTGTGTTACCGAAGTTTGTTACGAAAATTTTCAACTTGCATCAGATTGTAAGAGATTTTTTTTAGCCACAAGCAACACGTCAATCTTGCCACAGCCACCATATTTGGCCGCCGACAGCTTTTTTCTGTTCTCAAAATTTAAAAGACCTCTGAAAGAACGGAGATTTGCTGCGATTGATGAAATAAAAATTGAGTCGTTGGTTGCGCTCGAAACTAAACCAAAAAGTGCTTATGAGATGTGCTTTGAGGTTTGGAAAAAGCGTTGGCACAAATGCATTGTATCTAAGTGAGATTACATTGAAGGGGACAATATAAATATTGATGCATAAATAAATATTTTTTCATAACAATATAAAGTCACCTTATTTCTTTTAAAAACACCTCGTATGTAAATAAAAATTAATCACCAAATCGGCAGGTATCCGCTCGCCCAATTCCTCAAATTTTTGGTTTTCATATTTTTGTTAAGGGAAGTTGCTTTTGGAGAGAAAGAAAATTTAAAAATTGCTAGAAAAATATTAAAACAATACTTTTCTTTTGCTATATAAATCGCATAGTAAATTAAAATATACCATCCTCAGCTGTCAAATATTTGAAGGGAAATAGATTTAAAGCTGAGTGTTCTAATGACGATTAGTCAGTTTGTTCGCTATGCAACCAGAATCATCCGGGTTAGATTCCCAGACCGGTCAAGTAAAAATTTTTTTTTCTGAGTTTTCTGTGCTACAGCAGCCTTCTTCGTAGGTATTTGAGCAATAAAACGTCCCCTTTGGCTAAAAATATTGCGTCAAAATTAAGATCAAAGACGGCGCACTTTGCTTTACAATTAACGCAACTCCAGAGTAGTACAATATCTTGTACCTTCTTACAACTTTCACCACCTGTCTATTCTCTCCACTATCTCTCTCTCTCTCTTTCTAGTTCCAGTGCAATTGATTGGATATGTAGGGGATTTCCCCTGAGCATTAGTTCAATACAAAAAAGCAGAAAATTATGAAAAAATTTTTAGAAAAGATGTTCATATAACTTAATTGATTATTAATATCTACATTCTTAGACATTTGTTTTGTCTTATTAATTTTTCATAATGTTATCCAAAATCGTATGTGAACGCACCTAATGTAACATTAATTGTTTTGACATATGAATTTTCATTGAGTTTAAAACCAGAATATTTGAAAGTTTTGGAGAGAGAAATATTAACAGCAATAGATTTCGTAACAAGCGAGATGTCTTATCGTTGTCTTTCACGCATTTATTTCTAGAAAATAGTTCAAGAGAAATTAGGCCTGTAATCAAAAATGTTATAGATGAGTAGATGTGTGACAACAATTATATTATTTTGGTAGAATGTTCTTGCCAAGAAAGTATGTCTACTCAGTATTATAATAATCTGGTGATTGCATTTTTTATGAATATTAAGTTCGATGTCATAAATAGGTTTTCATATTCATTTGTTAATACGAGTATTCTCTTCCAATTGTCATGTTTGCTGGGTTCAAAATTCTCGTTTTAGTTTTTCGTCATTTAACCATTAACCATTAACCAACAACATAATTCCATTGTTAATCATTAATTTCAATTAATTTGATATATATATTTAAATGTATGTCCATGCCATGCTTATAACAATTAGAACAAAACGATTCCTCAGAATTCACCCATTCAGTAAAGCGTATGCCCACGCTAGTCACAATCATTCAGACACACCAGCAAAAGCACGCATACCCTCAAATACATATATACGCATATGTGTGTATGTATGTATGGATATGTACGTAAAGAAAAATCCTTGTTTATAAAATTTTATGATTTGTTATACCAGCACATTAGAAATTAATTAGTAGAGGGAGATGAAACACACAAATCGTAGCAAAATCGTAAAGTTGAAGAATTTAAGAAACAATTGAAATTGAAGTTCTGTCAACTTTGAATGGCCCTTAACATCTTTGCTACCGAATAGATTGCTTTGCGAGTTCTCATAGCTTATACTTCTAGTATTTCAAATTAATCAAATTTTATCTATGACTTTTATTGCACAATAACATGATTTATACGAGTATTGTTTAATTTAATTGAAATTTTTAGAATATTGTGGTTTTGAATTTGTCATTAATTCGCTGCTCATCAGAATTATGATTTTTACACATTAATACTGCAATTGTATATTAATTACGAGTATGACTTACAAATAAAATAAATAATGGCATTTCCTACTAAATTTCATATAAAAAAATATTAAATGTTTGTTGATGTTGGTGATGGTTTCATAGGAACACGTCTTTGAAATGTGACATTTCCGGCCACAATTCTGTTGAAGACAGTTGATATTAATCGCACTCATTAGTCGTAAGATCCATGACATTAAGTGCCACTTAAGAGAATTTTCACTAAATTGCAAACCAAATACATACTCGTATTAGACAAGAGTTTTGCTAAATAAAATGCTAGTATCTCGCAGCAACAAATAATTAAAATTTTGAGACAGTATTTAGTTTTACTGCCTTACGAATATGATTTACAGTAAGCACATACATATGTATTGCCTTCACAAGAACAATAAAATATATATAGAAAACACAGGGTGGCCCAAAAGGAGCGTAGGTGTTTGAATTCCTTGTAACTTTTTTATTATATTTTTTTTTTCCGTTTTCAGTATTTTGTACAGAAGACTTGGGGAATTTAAAATGGCACAGTACACAACAACGTGCCAAAATCGTTCAACTTTATTTCAGAGGAAAATCATGATGTTATTCATCATTTAATTATAAGCGACGAAGTCCATTTCCAATTGAATGGATCCGTTAATAGGAAAAAAGGGCAGCGGGAATTTCAAGAGTAGTTCAACATCGGGAATTACACACATTTAAGCATACCGTTTGGTGCGGTGTTTTGTCTGAATGGATAATTGGCCCATATTTTTTTGAAAATGAACACGGTGTTGCCGTTTCCATCACTGGTGTTAGATATCGGACAATGTTGGAAAATTTTTTAATGCCATTCGTGGAAAACTATACGCAATTATGGTTCCAACAGGAATGAGCCACAGCGCATACGGCACAATGCCTCTTTGAACTCAAACTCCTAAAGAACACATGATTTTAACAAGGGGGTGCCATTGGAGCGTACGCATTGATATTCAATAAAACAACTCATCATTTAAACGAGTGCTTTAGCCGATGGCCTTAGCACACAATGCCATCATTAAATATTAATATCATATTCAAGTGTTTCCTATCTTTAAATTTAAATAAAACAAAGAGTGTGTGAGATATTTTCGAAATTTTTCATTCGTTTGAAAGATGAAAGATGATACCATTATGTGTGGAATATAAAATCGTTCAAATGTCCGCCACGGCATCTCTAGGTTTGTGGCTAATTCGCTTACACTACACGATCTCGGTGACCTGTTCACATCACCTCCTCGTGAGATGACAATTCCTCCGTTGTGTATGGTCGTTTACCTTCAGTTTCTGGATCAGTTGAATTTTGTACGGGAGTAAGCTCAAGTCTCGATACAAAATTCGCCAAGTTGTGGTCTGCGAAAGGCCACAAATCGCTTTTTTGTGAACCTGTTCATATGAAAAGTAAACTATAGCCGAGTTTTTAAGGTTCTAGCCCTTATCGTTTGGTATGAGCGATGATTAATATCTCAGTCACTCAGTCACTCAATAGCTTTAATAGTTTATAATACGAACAATTAAAAAATTATTTTATATTATACACATATATAGATGCTTATATGCATATGTATGTATAGTAAGTTCCTAAGCAACAACAAAACATAATTTATGATCAAATTCGTAACACTAATTTATGTATTTTTAAAGCAAAACTTGGAATTACGTTTAATTCTATGGCTGCTTTATATTAAAAGCTTTCAATTAATTTCTTTTTCTTTCCTTTAAGTTGTTACGAGCCATACTTCCTTGGCAATAGTAGAGACGATGACAGGTAATCATTTCTAAAAGTGCTCTACAATTACCAGTGGTAATCGTAACTTGACTGCCACTTGTTAAACTAAATAATTTTGGGTTTCAAATAGTATATAAATTCGTAGCGTTTGTTGTGCAAAATACTTGTGGTGTGTTTGGCATGTCAAAAGTTTTCATTTCATTTTATTTTATTTTCAGTTACTTTGCCATTAAATTTTGCTACAGCTTTTTTTTTTTTTTAAATTGCCGCTATAAAAATGTTTTAAATAAAACAAAATAAAAATTTTCTTCATTATTGTTAGCGGAAAGGCATGAGGAAGGGCAGAGGGCACTATTGAGAAATCTCTATAACAATGTTTTTTTTTACAAAAGACTTGAAATTTTTCTTTGTGAACTTCATTTATTGAAGGTTTTAGAAGAGGAATTTCTTTTAAGGCTTTGGAAGGGGAAATTGTTAATTAATTTTAATTTTAAGTGGCTTTAAAGTTGATTATTATTGTGACAATGCGAAAGGTTGTTGAAAATCTTTATTTTATTAAACCTTTTAAATAGATTTTTAACTTAATAATTAATAATGAAATGAATAATTAAACTTTAAGTGCACTGTTCATAGGAAATCGTTTTAGTTTTATAAAGAGTTTATTAAAAGAAATTTTATATAAAAGTTTTTTTCATTGCACCAGTACACAACGCCAAGCATTGCAAGGGAAATAGTTCGAAAGCTAAAGTGTAGGGCAGAGGCAGAAGTTGAAATTATAGGAATTGTTTTTTAATCAAGAGAGAGCCATATTCTTTATTTATTATCCTCCCGACGTTTTTGTTTCTCATATGACACCAATTTTTCTCTGGACGTATATTTATCATCTCTGACCGCAGTTCGCATTATAAAGAGAATTCGGATTTTATAGCTTGTACATATGTTTCATAAACTCACTGCGGAAGTCTTGCCTATCAATGGATGTTCATATAGAGAACTACATTTATGCTTCTTCACAGAACTGCTTTTCGTAGTTGCAAGAAATAACTATTAGTTCATTTAGTAAGGTTGGGTTAAGTATTAAAGGACAGTACGCTAGTATTACAAGGATAACTCCTGTCGGAGACCATTAGATTCCACTCTTAATCTTTTCGAGGATAGAAGAAATAGTAGAAAGAATAGAAAAAAGTAGAGTGTAAGCAGAATAAGAAGAAGCCAGATCTCTACTGCACATAACATCACCAGTACTGCAGCCATCATATCCCCATAATAAAGCCCCTGATATGCCCTGATATATCAAGATGCGCGATATCACCTAGCCTCAACAGGAATCCTCCTCATCCACTACCTCATCTTGCTTTGCTACAAGCCTGTGCAGTAACAAACAATATGTACTATTTTGTGTTCTATCTCCTCTTGATCCTGGCACAATCTGCAAAGATCAGAGCTCCTCTTTCCCCTCTTGCTGACCACCAATCTAGCAGTGACCAGAGCTGAAAGCTTCCATCAGAAACCTATTCTCTATAGTTATTAAATTTGGAAAAAATGTTTTCATTTTCTTATTTGTTTCCCAAATAATTTTTAAAAGTTCATGGAGCCGTTCCGTTCATTTTATCAATTTTTTAAAATTTTTAAAATTTTATATTGCGATACTAAATAGTAAATAAATAGTAAATATTAAAATGATAAAATAAAATTATAAAATTTTGTACTAAAATATTTCTGACCACAAATCAAAAATTTTTTGTTTTGCAAAAATGTGCAACCAATAACCAGCATTTACATTTTCTTTATTCTCGTTAACGTCAGTATTTCATTATTTATTTTTTTATTTTTTAATCAACAAAACATTTGTTTGATTTCAATTCAAAATGTAAAAGTAGAAAATGTTCAAATGAGAATTAAACAAACACAAACCTGTTGACAATTTAATCAGCTTTAAATGAAAACTGAAACTTTGCTAACTTTTTTTCTTTTTGTTTTTTGCACCTTTTGTTGTGACACAACCCATAATGACCAGTCAACAATAAAGAAATGAAAACTTTCAACCACATAAAATCAACAAAAGTTAAAGAATAAGATATACTGGAAGTGCGAGCGAGAAGCAATGAAAGAAGTAAGCGATACGGCTCCAGTAATACAATCTTAGCCCTTCCAGCTAAAGTACCAATATGCAGTAAGTGAAACTGGTACTTTCACATAATTTCACTTCTTGACGGTATCTACCGACAATAAAAATAGGAAAAATATTTCTTTAAGCGAAAAAGAAGCAATAACCACTTGCTTAAGCAGCAACAACAACAGCAAACAATTGAAACTGAAGTAAAGAAACCCAAAAATCATAATACAAGTCAGACGGCATTCATTCCATCATCGAAACAATTAAAACACAGAAACTTAAAATAAAACGACAAAACTAAAACTTAAATCTTCAGAATATTAATGATGACAACTTCTTAAACAACAACAAAAAAAGGGTAACAAAGAACTTCTTTGCCAGTTCAACTAATACCCGCCTGTGTCAGAGAACTGAACTAAAAAATATTTTGTAAAAAAAAAATAATATTGAGTATTTGAAAGGTTCTTGTTTAAAGAGAAAAATTTCCTTAATATGTTGGTGATTAAAAATACCATTGCATTTGAAGTAAACAGGCAATGTATTGCTACAAGGTGGGCCAAAAGAAGTCATCCGATGTTGTTTGGCTTTCATTTTTTTTCTAAATGAAAAACTTCGATTCTATTTTTTGATTATGTTTATCTGAACCTTTAGAATTTTATTGCTCAAGTCGAGAAGATGATATCGGCCAAATGGGCGCCGTCACAATTGATTGCTATACGGGCTCGTTTTATGGCACTTTTCATCACTTCGGCGCGAACTTCGGGCGACAGATTCTCGCAGTCGTGTCGAATGTTGTCCTTGAGGGCTTCCAGGGTCTCGGACTTCTTCACGTAAACACGGGACATCAAAAAACCCCACAAAAAAAGTCTGGAACGGTTAAATCGGGCGTTCTTGGGGGCCAGTGCAAATCGCCAAAACGAGAAATGAGGCGACCCGGGAAAGCCGCCTTCAGAATATCAGTTGTGGCTCGCGCACTGTGTGCCGTTGCTCCGTCCTGTTGGAACCTCCAGTCCTAATTCGTTCAATAGCGGCAGAAAAAACTCGGTTAGCATGGTTCTATAGCGCGCACTGTCCACTGTTGTCGTTTGACCAGCGGCGTCCCCGACAAAAAAATGGCGCAATGACTCCTCCAGCGTGAACAGCGCACCATGCAGTCACTTTGAGCGGGTGTAATGGCTCCTCGTGCATCACTCGTGAATTTTCGGTTTCGCTTGTTCACGTGCTCGGTGAGGTGGAAATGAGTCTCATCGCTCATTATGATTTTGGTCGATAAATCGTCTACTTCGTCCTCGAGATTGAGGATGGCTTGGGCGTAGGTTACGCGCTTGTTCACTTGTATTCTACATCTGTCTAGTTCACAAATGTCAAAACAGATTTCACTTTGGCCGCCATTTGCAAAAATAAGAGCATCTTCCAATAGGGTGATTTCGTTTGGCAAGGAGCATTTGAAATTTTAGCAAATATGACATGATTTTGTAATCGAAAGTACGAGAGCCGTTTTTAAGTATTTCGCAAACTTATTAAATATAACATCTGACCTTTTAAATATTGAAAACACAATGATATCAACAACGACTCCTCTGTAACTTTTAGATGAATTACATTTCAAGTTTTTCATACATTTTATGAATTGTATTGCTAATGAATTTTACAGTGAATTATTTTTTGAGCCATCTCAGGCCAAATCTGACCGTCAACTAGGATCGCCAGAAGGGCTGAACTTGGGTGGATTGTCCAGCTTTTCTGATGCTTGTACAGTTTCAAGCTAAAATTAAATTTATCCAGTTAAATAGAAATTTTTGAAAAATATCCACATTCTTTACTTATGTTAAAATTACAATTGTCCTTATTAGTTAGTACAGAACAATA
This sequence comes from Dexiosoma caninum, assembly GCA_963924685.1. Lineage (NCBI taxonomy): Eukaryota > Metazoa > Arthropoda > Insecta > Diptera > Tachinidae > Dexiosoma > Dexiosoma caninum. The sequence goes on from OZ004725.1 coordinate 95,046,570, forward strand.
ACTTTTGTAAATGTGTCGTAATATTTATTCAGCCTTATTCCAGTTATCAATGTCGATGTCGACACCAAATCGATATGCAATATCTTTCATTTAAAACTCTAATTGACAGTTATTGAAAATGTAGAATTTTTTTAAATGTCAATTTAAATTTGGTATAAAAGCCGCTGCATTGCGACGTAACAGGGGCTGAGATTTGCTCTCAATGTCGACGTCGACAAATGCAATAAGGGTGATTATTTTTCTCTTTGTTACAGCATATTAGTCAACACTTATAAAGACTTATAAAGTTATAAAGTTTTGTTAAAAAGTGCCATTTCTTAAGATTTGCCTCTTATAACATCTCTGAGAACATCTCTCAACACTGGAACAGCTGATTTCATTATAAATACTCTTTCAATCAGTAATAAATTGCTTTTTTATTTTATGAAAAATAACTTTTCAAATATCCAAAATATAACACTGAAATGGCCACTGAAGAAAAAGCTGCTCCATCAAAATCAAGACTCGCACTTTATTGCGATATATAAAAAGAAATGATTGTTAATAAAATTTCTTTATACAAAACATAAATAAACAATTTCATAGTTTGTTTAATGTCCAGGTTATTTTTGCTTTATTCAGCTTTTTCCAAATCTGAATCTGGCAACTCTAACGTCAGCGGACATTTCCCAACGACCCTTCCGCCGTGTTTTTATTTATTTTGATTTTATAACAAAATGTTAATTGTAATAATAATTTTTAATATGAATTTATAATTTCTTTACTGCACCAAAAGTAGTACTTGCAGATGTGGGGGACATTCATCTGAGAACTGCTCAAAAAAAAAAAAAAACCTATTAATTTAAAAGTATTTTTTTTCTATGCTCATTTCAGTATATAATTATTTGCCTTCTGACAAGGCTCAGCATATAATTCTTAAATTTTCTAATACATCAATGAATATTGTGACATTTTTGTTTGTTAGAAATCATAACATTTGTGCTTTGATTTGCATTGAATGTTTCATGCAATTTCTGTCTGCAACAAGCACTTGCATCAACCACCTTTAGCTCCAAATCCTCTTTGGCACACAAAACTATTGTTCAGAATGGCTTCAACTTAAATACAAAGTAAATATACGACAAATGAAATGGAAAGCTTGAAAAAACTGCAAATAAAAACTTTAATAAAAACCTTTTGGGGAAAACCAAACAACAGGCAAAAGTTATTCAGATAAATACAGCTACAAAAACAGGTAGACAAAAAATTCGCTGTTGGTTTGGAGAAAAGGAAAAACTGTAAGTACAGGGTGGCTGATGAATTTTGATGAATTAAGAAAATGGACTAACTTATTTTGTAATACATGGAATTTATTCAATCTGTTTTTATTTCAAAGCCCAAAGATAATTGAATTTAAATGCCCGGCCTGGTCGTTGATGTAGCTATTCTCGCTCGAATTCATTGTTTTAGTTCATACACATTTGCCGGTTGCAATTGTTCACAATAACCTCACAAGAAAAAGTATCATATTGACCAAAAAAAATTTAATTTTTCCGCTCTGAGAAATAAGGCCCCAGGATGATTAGGTAGGATGAAGTTATACAGTGGGACACGATTTAATCATTTTTACGGTCATTTCTTCTTTATGAATATAAAAATGACACCTTATAAAGGTGCATAAGTGCATAAAGTGTCTTTGCAGACCTGTAGAAAATTTTTTGGCGGAGTAACTAGCGTGTTGACTCTGAAACGAGAATATCGGCGTTTCACATCATATTAAAAGTTTTTCTGTTGTGGCCGTTCGTCGGTATTTGAGTCATAAAACGTCGCTGAAGTAAAATAACTTTAAGTTAATTTAATTAATGTACAAACATAACATGAAAGAGAGTTGCTGCTTCTTTAAAATATTCTCAAAAAAAAAACATGCAACTGCAGGGTTTTGAAAGAATTAAGATTTACCGTTCTTACTACTTCAGTACGCGTCTGATCTATTCCTTTCTACATACATAGTTGCGGTGCAATACGTAGGTGAGTTTCATTAATGGCGCTGAGAAATAAGGTCCCAGGAAATAAGGCGCCAAAGTGCGAAATGACATAAAACTAAGTTTTTTTTGGGAGTTTTTTTTATTTTTTATTTGGGGTCATATTTTTAATTTCCCAAAATGAAATATAGGCCCAAAATGAAGAAATTAAATAAGTTCCCACAAAATATTACTATTACTTTTTTTTTAACTTTTCTCATTATAAAACTCTGAAAATATTACTAGAATTCAAATAAATGAAATAACTCCCAAAAACAGTCCGCTGAACAGAAATAAAATAAGGCAAACAAAAAAAAATTAAAGAACGGCCAAAGAAAATAATTTTATTCGCAAAATAAAGCTTCTTTGCATGACCAGCCTTCGATGTACCCTACTTTGGGGCCTTATTCATTTAAGTTTTTGGAGCAATATTTAATTATTTTGGGGCAATATTTCATAGAAGATATTGTTTGGGATTTTATTTCACAATTTAAGGCTGTATTTCGCAGCGCCTTATTTTTTGTACTGAAAATCTTTTCTTTCTTTGAAATAAATATTTTTTAAATGAAATTGATTTAAAATATTAATTCACATATAGTACATTTGTAAATTTTTTATATTCGGGGTAACATTATACTTTTGTTTATTAAACTTTTTACTCATTTCTTTTCATTGTTAAAAATTTCTGTATTTACTATCGGATTTTTTGAATAATCCACACAATGAATGGTTGGTGTTTCTAATTAGTTTATTATTTTGTTCATATTCATAAAGAATTCGTTCAACGTTAGCTGTTGTTATACAGGTATCACATCGAGACTATGATGATTTGGACCCCAGTGGGCTGGCCTCTTTAAGGTTTTTTCATCGGCGACCAGCCCATCTATCCTAGCTGTTGCTATTGCCATATTGCATAAACTATATTTTGAACAATTGAATTAGAAGAAATCCAAACAATTTACATTCAAAATGGCATCCTAAAATATTTCCATATTTTCTTCACCCAATAAATTGTATCTTTTAAAAGTGAAGTGATTCTATTCTCGCCATTCGTTATAAATTTTTTTAACATTATTGGGATCAACGACATTAGGAAGAATTTCGTTGATTGAGAAATACAGAAACAGAAAATAACAGAAACTGCAAAAAGTACTAAATATTATATTTTTAAAAATCTTTTCTTAATCTCGAGTTCTTTTTTTAGTTTTTTATTTGGTTTCTTTCTTCGATATTTCTTTAACAGCAAAAATAATAATAATTAAAAAGAAAAACAATTATAATTTCCTATTATTCCTGATGAAATATCGAAGAATAAAACCAAATAAAATACCAAAAAAAGACCTCGAGCTTAATAAATATATTTCAATATAATAAAAAAGCTCAATTAAGAATATAAAAAAAATTAAGAATATAATATAAATCCTTTCTTAAACTAAAAATGATTTTAATCGTTTCAACATCGCAAAAAACTTTGAAAATAAGATAAATCTTCAGTTGTGTTACCACTGACTCATTTCGTGAGAGAAACTATTAACCGAGAATTAGAAACGGGTTAATGCTATCATACCATCATTCTAAATTGTTTGTAGCGCGTATAGTTTTCCCGCAGCTGTTGTTCGCGCAAAAGCTGTCTACATCGAGTCCGTCTACTCTTAACTTTACTATACTTTTTAATTCAGAAATATTTTGATTATATACGAATGTTTTTTGTTCTTATAAAATGAAAATTAACAAAATAATACATTTTAATGCGTAATATTGAGAAGAATAAATTTCTTAAAATTAACATGCTATATAAATGAAATAAAAAAGATCAGGGCCGCTGGCGAGGTGGCTTACTTGGGCCGTCAGTTCGCTCCTTTTCTAAATTCTTTGGAATGCCCGCAGGATCATTCCACAGCAACCGCTCTCTAGGTAAACCATCCAGATATCTGTAGGAATCTAACCCTGGTGCAATCAAACGTTTAATTAATATTTTTAAATTATAAAATAATAAATTACACAGAAAAAATGTTTTTGGTATTTAAATACGATAATCATTGATTCAATAAAAAATTATTGGAATTTTCTGTGATGACGATTTTTGCCTATTTGATAAACAAAATTGTAGGGTCAATTATTGAAAATATTTCCATTTTCATTCAATAAAGAAATATGTTCAACCAAAGAAAAAAATTGTTGATTTAAATTTTGTTTCCAACAAAGATTTTTATTGTTTTGTAAACTTTTTTAATTAAAAGTTGTCAAACAAAACTTTAATTGATTCGACGAGGAATGAATTCTATGTTCTGCCTTTTTTAAGTTGCAATTTTAATAAACATTGTCTTTGAATGAAATACTAAGTGTTGTTGACTTTTTGTGCCATATTCAACAACACAGATATTTGAAAAAATTTTAATATATTTTTGTCTGTGTATGTTCATACATCTTCACCAAATGCTATTGCCCCGCACCAATTTCAGCAATGCACCACTAACTTTAACAGAAATGCTAACAAAAATGACAATTTCAAGTTAAAACAATAGGGCTTTAATTTTCTCTACTTACATATACATACATACACATATTTTTAATTCCATTTACTACTAGATATTACGAGTGGCAGTTTAGAGTCATCATACCAACAACACAGTTCAACTCGAAACCAGTAACAATTGAACTCAAAACAGTAACGAAAATAAAGAAGCAACATGGCTTTTTTTCAACAGTGGGTTTCATACACTTCATTGTGCTGTACTGATATACATTAGTGCTGCTGCTGTCTGCACTCACAGGTTGTTGCAATATACTTTGTGGCATGCATTTATTTATTACTCTTGAGCTTAGAAGACATTCATTCATACCTTCTTGTGTTTTGTTTACAACCAAATTGTGTGTGTGTGTGTGTGTGTCTGTGTGTAGATTGTTAAAGTTTCCTGAAAAGTTAAAAAAAAGTATGAAAGCAAAATAAATATTAGAAAAATTTTCCCATTTACATTGTAAATTGTGTTGGGGTAAGAAATTCACAAAAACAAAAATAGAAAAAAAAAGTAGCAACACAAAACTTTATTGTGTTAACAACAGCAAAAATGTCATCTACGCAACAAAGAGTTGTCAGCAAATAAAAAACTGTAAAATAAATACATTTACAAATAAAATGAGAAAATGTTTTAAACAACATTGTGAACAACAACCTTAAAGATTTGTTGCACACAAAAAAAAAACCAACAAACAAACAGAATATAGAGGATAGAAAATATTTATTTATTTAGTGGCGTAACAATATACATACGAGTACGTAATAATACATCGCATAACTCGCATTCGTTGTTTATATAATGAATTTGAAGATTTGTAAGTTAACCATTGAACACATAGAGCACAGCAGGCTACATAGCTACACGACTACAAATGTTGTTCGCTGCATGAGTTGCCTACATCGTAACCATACCACAATTGACAACAGTATTGCCGGTATTGTGTAGCACCGGCAAAGTAAAATACTTACTAAAAAAAATTGGTACTAAACGAAGCTTGAAAACTTTAATACGTCTCCTTGGCATCAGAGACGTTAGAACACTGCTATAAAACAAAGAACATGCAAAAGCAGAGTTGGATAATAGTGAAGCTTCACCTCCTGTCATTTCTCTAACTATTCCTTTCCGCTAGTTCCAGCACAATATATTTCATAAATCCTGGTCCAGATAAATAAGATTTCGATTTATCTTTTATTTCATTATAACGCTTGCATTAGTCATTATGTATAAAATTCAATTTGATTTAAATTGGCGCATATAAATTAGTTGCAGCAGTCGATACTTTTCTGGTTTTCGAACACTTATTTGCACATTTCGGGCGGTGTTTCGGCGATTTTGACAAAACTCTCTTCTTCCTGTGCGTTTTCTGTTTAAGGCATTTGTCAATGGCTTGTTTCGAGCTGTCCTTCCATGAAAATTGGATTCACGCAAACTTCTTTACACAGTTTCAAGATCGCAGGCCTTACTCAAGTATTTTTCAGCATCAATCGTCCACTTAAATGGGGATTTTGTTTAACTTTGCGAGTTATGCACCTCTTATCTTTTATATTATATTCCACCCCCGTTCTGTAAACCGAGTCGATTTAAAAACGAGTGATTCCTCAAAACCGAATATATGCTAATTTGGTGTTCTAAAAATCCTACGATTTCCAACATTCGAACTTGCTTTCGAATACGATTTTTTAAACGTCAATAAAGCTACTGAAAATCGGTTCAAAATAATGTTTATTCTTATTAAAAAGTGATTTTTTAATGATCTTCTCGAATGAATTTAGTGAAAATGTATTTTTAATCTACTTTATCTGTATACTTTAAGAAGAACATGAAGAAATATTGGAGTGTTTTTAAATTGATTATTTTGTATTAAAATCTATTACAGAGTACAGTCGAACTTCTCTATAGCGAACTTCTCTATAACGAAATCTTCTCTATAACAAATAAAATTCGTGAACACAACATTTTTGTGAGTATTTTCATCCATTTTGATCTCCCTATAACGAACTTCGCTATAGCGAAGTTCTCTCTGTAACGTACAATTTTTTAAGACCTAAATAGTATTTTTCACACTAAATAATGTCTCTATTGCGAAGTTTTTAGCAAACGATTTTTTGCATCAATTTAGTCACATATGTATGTATTAATAAAAAAAAAATTAATGTGTAAATGTAAAAACAATTTTTTTTGTCTGAATAAATTTATTTTCTACAAATAATTTGACTTAATTTAATAAAAGGAAGACTTCAAGTAAAAATTGGTAATTGTTTTTTATGTTTCAACAGTTATTTATTAGGCAGATAGTATATTCGATTTAGTTTCGACCGGACTTATCTACTCGATTTTAAACCAAGTAAAATTATACGAATTCGATTTACAGAACACCTAAGTAAGTGTATTCGTTTTAAAAACGAAAAATTTTTACGGATTCGGTTTACAGAACATACCAGATGTACCTTTATTTTCGATTCTCTTTTCGTGGAGAAAGCTTTTGAATATGTCTTGGACAGTTGACAGTTGAGTTGAGTTGTTGTCGCAACTTCTTCCGCTCAATTTAGTTGTTCAGAATTCAGATATTCAGTACTTGCATAAATTTGTAAAATTATGAAAAATAACCAAGTAAATTATTGCAGTGCTACTTTCATAATTTTTATTTCTGTTCTCTATGTTCTTAAGAACGAAGCCGCAATAAAAACGAGAACGATATTGAAACTACAATTATAACAACAATGCCAATGGGGGAATAGGCCCGATTGTAAATTTAAACTGTTTTATGAGGTGCGCTATGGAAAATGTAAAATCTTTCGTTCATTATTTCCTGAAAATTCAAATTTTAAAGTAATATTTTTACAACTATTGTAACAGTCACAGCAACGAGTGCTCAATTCAAAGGACATCAAATTATTAATTTTTTTTCCAAAACATTTTAACTGCATCAAATAAGCCGTGGGCCTTAGCTCATGTACATACATCATACATATGTATGATTTGTGAGATGTAAAATTTAATTTTTTCATTGCTTGATTCGATCAAAAATTTAACATTTTACATAGATTTTATAATTTACCATTACATTGCCCGCTGGCCTTTTCCAATGCAAAATTAAATTTTCGCTACGACCTTCAGTAGTCGTACAAACATGAATAGAAACCATAAAATTTCTCACATAATTTTCAAAATTCACGCCACACCCGATTCAATAAACAGAAGCAGCATTGTTCGCTGTATGAGCGCAATGCATTTAAATTAATCACATGTAATAAAAATCAAATTACGCATTTGTAGCCATGAATTTTCATAAGTGCGAATATTAAAGATGCAGATTGTTTTTAGTTGCAATTCATGATCAGTTACGTTGCCGGCTGCAGATGCAAGACGAGATATCTCTCTGTGTGTTAGGCCTTCATTTTGATTGCACATTTATCTGTTAAGGTATTCATTATCTGCATTGTAAAAGTTAATAAAACTGCTGTTTAAATAGTGTGTTTTACAAAAGAAAAAAACAAAAAAAAAAATACATAAAACCAAATTGGTATATTGCAGCTATTGTTGTGGCAGTTATTGTGCTTGTTGCAGAAATTGCTACCATTGATTTGCAATTAAGTGCATCGTATCTTATAAAGATTAGATTACAACATTTTGCTTATTGCAGTTTCGATTCGAAAATATTCATTGCATAGTGTTGCAACCACAACGTTTCAAATGTAATCGAGTAATATTTTGATTGAATTAATTAATAATTTTTATTTTCAACCCAAGATTTAGAGTTCTCTGTTCACCAATATTTTATTGTTTTCTATTTTTTTGTTTTCTTTATCTTTTAACTAGTAAAAAATTGTCAGAATTCTTTTGCAGTCCCTATTGTATTAAGTGTCAATTGTAAATTTCAACTCAACAAATCAGATTTGATTTTCTTCAGAGTAACGACGAAATATTGAAATAAATAATACTTTACATATGTAATTAATTTAAATGGGTTAAAGAGGGAAAACCGCAGTGAAAATTACATGTGATAATTGTTAAGAAACAAACTAACTCAAAGACAAAAAAAAAAATATAAGTCACACTAGCAGAACGGAACAACATGGTGTTTTCGAATGCTGCTGCACCTTCATCTTCAGCGTTCATACGTATAAGTGTGTCTATTTTTTGTAAAATAGCGCTCACTAATACAAATATTGACGGGAATATTTAGTCGTCGCCCATATGCGAACGGTGAGAGAATATTTCGGCACTCGGATGAATTAGCTGTTTTTTATGCAAATTTGTTACGGCGTAGATTTAAATTGATCCTTTCATTCACTGTTACGCGAATTGTTTAATAACAATTGACGACCTCTATAAGGACATTATTTTAGTAAAACAATTTACAGTAGAGTAAAGCACAGTAGAGTACAGCAAATGTAGAGGTAATTGTGGCATTAGGAGCTATTTTCCTAACACAAGTAGTACTTGTCTGTGCAAAATTTATATGAAAAGCAAAATATGGTTAAATTTAGTCAACATTTGGTGTTTAGAACGAGTAAATAATTTCACATCACCGCCAATATTTTCGTTTTTGATCTGCTCAATATACTGAAGAGTCAATGTAACAATTTGATGATCGATTAACAAATAATGTAACAGCTCACGTATGCACGTTTTTATGTAATAAAATTATACCGTTTGTTAGTTTTAAAGCGATTTTCTTTTCAATATTTTGCTGTATGACTTCATTGTGTAGCACTTGGTAATACACATTTCTTCATTGATTTGCTATTTGTATTTCCAGTGTTTTGATGTTGTTAAACAAAACGTGATGAGTTTATCCAATTATTGCTACTAAAAGTTTCGTGAAAAGAAAGCAATAGTGGCGGGGCAAAAGAGGAAGAAAAAAAAACGTGGTGAAAGATCTTCGTATTACGAGCCAGCACATGCATTGTAATTATTTGTTGCTGGTTATAGATGCTACTTTTTGATGTGTACTCCCCAAATGTTTAAAGTATTTATACAGTGAACTCTCGAAAATATAAACACACTTGACTGCTTTTATGTTTTAAAATTTTCGGTTGGGATTCCTTGTTTTTCCGGTTTTCTTAATTTTTTTACTTATTTGGTTCAGTTACTTACACTGCAGCCACACGTTAAATTTTTGCTTCTCAAAATTCATGTGTATTGATAGATGTGACGTAGGCTGCACATTCATTTACTAAGAAGACTTCGCTGTTCATCAGAATAGGTATCAGCTGTTTTCTCGCCCTTAATTCGAAACAAAGCTTGCCCAAAAGAATTTGAAAGCAAATTCTCATAAAATTTTAAAAGTATGATAGGATTAGTAAAAAGTGAGCAAATTTTAAAATTTGAAAGGCAAAATTTGAACGTGTCACAGGGATGGAAAATGTCTCTAGTGTTTTGAAAACAAAATGTACTTTTTAATCCATGACGGTACTATTTTATAAAACATATTTATTAACAACAGAAAAGTCAATAGTAGAGATCAACTTTTTTGATAATAAATTTTTTTTGATATTTCAAAATTGAAGCGCCAAGAATTTGTTGACTTCAAAAATCCTTTTGTTTATCTCACGTTAGCGACAGCAGAAATGTGTAGTCTATTTTGCATTATATAGATATTTTGCAAAGAGTAAACAGGTTGCTTTGCCCACTTTTTCCGTTTCTCACCATTAAATTCAGCGTTCATTAAATTTTTGCAAAATGATACCACATGCACGCACCTTTACACCTTTACGTTGGAGTAGTTGAGCTGGTTGAACCAATGGGGTCCAATTTATTGCGGTTCCATTGCGATATCAGTCGTGCAAAAACTTTCACACGTTGTAGTGAAATAAACTAAAGTGTCTGGTAGGAATTGAACTTAGAACCCGCAAACTGATGATCTAGCGCACTACCGGAGCACCCTTCATTTGGTTACTTCTTCTAAATTAGTAATATTTGAAAATAATTTATGTATATAAAAACAATTTAATGTTAACCTGCTTGCTCAATCTGCAGTATAAAATGGTTTTCCAATCATTTTCATTGATGGAATTATATTACGAGCAAACGTTACAGCAAAGAAAATTTATTTAATTGTAAACGGGTTAATTACCAACCAACCGTTGAGATTTTTAAATTGTACAAATTAAATCGCGGTAAAGATTGAAGATGTACAAAAAAAAAGTACAATTGTAAAGGGTGGTTAAATTTCAAGGGCCGATGTTGATTTTGAATAAAACACAAACTATTTAGGAAATTATTGTAATTTTATTTTATTATGATATATTGGTATTACTCAATTATGTATGGAACAAAATATCGGCCAAATGGGCGCCGCGACCACGGCGGCACACCTCCATCCGATGGTCCAAATTTTCGATGACCCTGAGGCATAATGGAGGTTCTATGCCGTTAATGTGCCGAATTATCTCATCCTTTAGCTCTTGAATTGTTGCTGGCTTATCGACGTACACCTTTTCTTTCAAATAACCCCAAAGAAAAAAGTCCAACGGTGTCAAATCACATGATCTTGGCGGCCAATTGACATCGCCATTACGTGAGATAACACGGCCATTGAATTTGTTGCGCAAAAGAGCCATTGTTTCGTTAGCTGTGTGGCAAGTGGCACCGTCCTGCTGAAACCACATATCGTCCACATCCATATCTTCCAATTCGGGCCATAAAAAGTTCGTTATCATCTCACGATAGCGAACACCATTCACAGTAACTGCCTGACCGGCCTCATTTTGGAAAAAATACGGCCCGATGATGCCGCCAGCCCATAAACCGCACCAAACAGTCACTCTTTGTGGGTGCATTGGTTTTTCGACAATCACTCTTGGATTCTCATTCGCCCAAATGCGGCAATTCTGTTTATTGACGAATCCACTGAGGTGAAAATGTGCCTCATCACTGAAGATGATTTTCTTCGAAAATTGATCATCCACTGTTGCCGTGGTCGCGGCGCCCATTTGGCCGATATTTTGTTCCATACATAATTGAGTAATATCAATATATCATCATAAAATAAAATTACAATAATTTCCTAAATAGTTTGTGTTTTATGCAAAATCAACATCGGTCCTTGAAATTTAACCACCCTTTACCATGATTTCCATTCGTGAAGTGTAACCCCCAAGTCACTCAGTTACTCAGATTTTAGCTGGCAATTTGACATACGTACACATAGATGACAAAGTCTGCGTTCACCTAATTAACTTTTCAGATAAGGTAAATTTCCACAGAAATATAAACATTTTTACTAAGTTTTTGTTTTAATTTTTTTGTTCTTTAAGCTCTTCATGTCAGTTTTCAAAAATTGGAATAATCAGGAACTTCCTATAACGAGAAGTAAAATATTTTATTTCCGAAAAGGACTTTTCTAAATTTTCCAAAAATAACGCTATTTATCTGTACCTGTCGTTGACTATGCCATCTATTCACATTGTCGTGAGTTTACTGTATATACATACTATGTACGTATGTGTATGTATGCTTTGAATAGAAGAAGGCTGGTTCGCTGAAGCATATTTTTATTTTTTATTTGAATTGAATAGTTTAACAAGCGATTGAAAATGTGGGAGCCGCTTTTGATGTAGTTCAATTAATAACCCTTTTTTTTGTAGATAATGATGGATAATTTAGTTGAAGTTGTTGAAATATTGCATCAAAGAAAACTACCAAGGATTTTATAGAACAATTATTTGGTTGAAGTGGTGCAATTTCTCTATTTTTTTTATCGGAATATTTATGTATTAATTTATGTATATAATTATAATTGAAATAAATATATATGAATGCCTGTTAAATGGAAAAAAAAAATTTAAAAAAAATATTCAATTACTGTCGATGGGTGTAGTAGAGCGTACTTCCTCTTCTTCAATGTTATGGCCCCAGGCCTTGGAAATTTCAGACAACTCTATAATTTGGAAATGTGATGAAGTTATCTAGAAAACAACAAAAATTTATGCAACTAGTTTTTTTTATTATTGAATTTAAACTATACTTAAATATAAAATATTATTTGCAAATACATGCAGTTTGTTATTTGTAGCTTTTTAATTTTTTTTATTGAAACTTTGTACGTGCTGATATAAATTTTTCATATTTTTTAAATAGCCTCCAGTGATTTTGCATAAATATAAAAATCAAGTTTTTTTTTTTACTTTTTCGAATTTTGGTTCATTGCATTAATGTATCTAATGTAACTTATGGCCACAAATGTTGTTCAATCTGAGGTGGATTAAATTTGTCAATTGCAATTTGTGGTCATAGTAGAGATAAATATCAGTTTTTTTTTTGCTTTTAATAATAACTGAATAATGGATTTTATTGCAATCTTTTGTGTGAATAATTGGAAAAAGAGTTAAAAGTTTTACTAAAAAATAATAAATAATAGACTATTTTTCTTGTAATATTTGAGAAAATTATTTATTTAACTTCACTATTCTCACACCTCGTTCCGGACTATGTTGACATATTACTTTTTTGAGCAATTAATGAACAAGAAGAATGATAACAGAATTATGCTTCCGGTCTAATAATACGCAATACATATTCTTATAAATTTTATCCTAAATGGTGAAATTGCCGACAGACAACGAAATACTTGCTCAGCTTCTTCCACAACATTCTTTAATAGGCAGCGGCGTTTCGGGAAATACTATGGTGGAGAAAGTCGTTAAGCTCTAAGAAAATCTTAGGCATCGCTGTTTCGTTTCTTTCTTTCTTCAATTATTAGCTAAATTTTCTTTCGCATAAACGTTTGTTTTTTTTGAGACATTTCAAAGGCCCATAAGTTGGCTCGCAGCCAATTTTGTGCTAATTATTTAATTTTATTAATATAATTTATTTTTTATAATTATTTTTATTTAAAAAATTGTTTCGGCTTTAGGTCTGTTATGTTTTCTTCTATTTTTCTTTTATACATTTTTCGATATTTCGCTTAAATTTTTACATATTACAAAGATATATTGATATTAAAAAAAAATTTCCACTGCTTGCGATTAAGCTAACAGCAGGGCTTCCGTGATAAAACTACAATTTTAATATAAGATAGTATATCATGTATTTTATAATTTAATTTACGAAATATATTGAATCAGTTTCTTAAATTTAATAAGATAATTTTGAATTCGGATCAATGTGTATCAAAGTTAAATTTAAATTAATAAATTATTTTTGCAGAAATTTAACACGAGTTTAATCAACATTAAGTCATTTAATTTTACATTCGAGTTTTCTTATGTTTTTAGTGTCTTTAAAAAGTCTAAAACGTCTTACTTTTATAAGTATTTGATGTTTTACATGAGTTGTCATAACTTTTAATTTGATCCCACAATTATTTTGAAAATTTTTTTATTAACACAAACTTCTTGGACTTGGAAAGGTATAATAATTGAATTTTGTATTTTTAGTTATTAAACCATTTATAAATATATTATTTATATATATTTTATATATATTATTATATATATTATTATATATATTATTATATAAATAAAACAATATTTATGAATACGGTAGTATATACGAGGTAGGGAAAAATTAATCACCGTATTGGAAAACGCTATAACTTTTGCAAATGGCGCCAAATCTCAATTCGGTTTTCACATTTTTCAAGTAAACAAACGCAGAATATAAATCGACAGGCCATGAGTCGTTTTATGCCTCAAGAACGCGGAATAATTTTTTCCATTCTTTTTGCGCCCAATTCGTCGGTTTTGTCGTCGCAGGTTTCTTGGCCGTCCCACACCAACTGGACAAACACTGCGGCGTTTGGCCATTCGCCTAGAAGAGAGTGTATCAATACAAGATGTTTCCAAGGATGGCCGCCCCAGGAGCAGCCGTTCTGCTGAGAATACCACTGCTGTTGCCCAAGATGTCGAAGAGAAGCTTGGAACATACCAGACGACGTGCCACGAAATTGGATATTAACCGGCATTCCCTACGCAGAATTTTGATGACAGATTTGAAGATGTTCCCTGACAAAGTACAGAAAAAAATTACAGCAAAAGACCTTCGGGTAATTACTTTTTCCCCACCTTGTATACCTTTCAAACCCTGTACTCACTTATTTCTCTTCGAAAATATCACCTTCGACTATTCCTGTTCTAGTGATATTTGGAGTTATATTCCTGAAAATCGTGTACAAACTTGAAGTGAAATATTGAAAATAGTTATATGTACATATAAAAAGTATGTCAAGACCTTGTGTTGTTACGAAAAAATATATATTCTGTGCTGTAAGTTTGCGAAGAATTTGTCATTTCCTCTTCACAAAGCAAACCGAATTTCACTGTCTTATTTTCATAATTTTTTTACGTCTTCATTCAGAAACCTATTATTTCTTTAACTAGAATAAAGAATTGCGTAAATGCAAAAATAAAGCTAGAAAAGTGCTTAAATATTCATTATGCTGCTTAACAATACACATAATTCCTGTGTAAATACTGATACTTCCCTGAAAGTGTTTTCTTGCAGCTTCCCATCTTTTTTTTTTTTTTTTTTTAAATTTGTGGTACAGAAAATGGTCACATTAAAATGGAAAAAAAAAAGTAAATTTTTAACCAGATTATGCACATTTAAGAATTGTGTTATGCTTAAAAATTTATGAGAAAAAAAAAGAAATGAAAGAGAATTCATTTAAAAGAGCATTTTGGTCTTAAAAAATGAAAAGCATTGCTGACGTTAAGAAAAAAATAAAATAATATAAAAAAAAATAAATACAAAGTTATATAAACTGAACAAAAGTAATAAAGTTGTTTTAACGAATGTTAATTTTTTTTTTGTCATGGAAATTCCTTTTAAAAGGAATTTATTATGTTACGACAGTGGGTTCATTTACAACATTAAAGTGAAGGAAAGATTTTATGTGAAGTGAAAAAAATAAGGACTCATTATTTTTTCTGTCTCTTTGTTCGTGGTAGGAAAAAAAATTAAAAAGTTCCCAGATGATAGAATATTTTGTTAAATTTTTTTTGTAGATAAACAGTGAACATTGGCCATTTTCTTTTGGAAGTAACCAGACTAATGAGGGAGCATATACAAATGTGCCTGTCCAGTCCTGCAATCATTATTTCGTCATACGTTCTGATTGTGTGCATTTTCATACAAAGAAATGATTACGTTTAATTCGTACTTCGGCCCAGATTGTTTTCATTGTACAGATCAATAAATTTTCACAAGGTACCAATAACAAAAAAATCATCATCTGCTTAAGACATACTTACAAACGAACGCGGCGAATTCATGACACAAATTGTGAGTGACGTATTTCTATATCTCTGCTTAATCGGCAAGCACCACACACTCATACAAATGCATTGAGTAACGTCTTTATTTGATCGCCTCCAGGGGACTTAAAACGCACTACTGTACTGTACTAAAATCTTATTTTGTTTGTATCACGACTTGCTAAAGTACAGTATTAAAAAATTAGCTTGGCCTTGGATTCATTCATCGAAATAAGAAAATTACAACTTATTAAATCGTCACAATGGAAGAGATTTTAAATAAATTCTAGCTTTTTTTTAATAAAAAATAAAATTTTATTAAAAATTTATAAAAAACAAAATATTTCGTTCAATCTTTAATTCCAGTTTTCAATTAAAAAACTAATGATTATTCTACATTTGCACACTCAAAACACTGCAGTGGGCAGATGTTACCGTCTGCTGAAAGATATACCAGAAACATATATCGCTTAAAATAGGCGCTTTTGTTGTCAAAACGATAAATAGGTGTTCTGACAAGAATTTTGTATTTTTAACAAAAAAAAAAAAAAAGAACAACAATATTAAAAACTTGTCTTGGTTTTGACAATTCGAAAAAGTCATGCCGATAGTGATGGGATATTTGTAATATGTACGACCACCATAAATGTATACATATGTTTCCGCAGCGGATTGGAATAATCCTTCAGTGTTCATTTTTTAATTATACATTTCCTTGAATTTATATTGTTTAATGGCATAACACTTGGGAAGAACGCTGCCGAAAATTTTTACTGATAATTTAATTTTATTTGTTAATATGAAACATATTATTATGGAAATACATTTATTAACAACAATTTGTGCACTACTCTCGTATAAACGCGTTTCAGTCAAACATTCCAGATATTTATCGACTGACAAGACAATAAACAAGCACACAACTCACATACCAAACTTACGCTAAGCAAAACAATACACAATTATATAGATTGACAAACACACATTCACACTAATACTACCATATCAAGAAAACGTGATCAATAGATAAATATAAAAAAAATTATCGCAAAAATACAAACGTAAATTCAAATTAACGGATTTCTAGAATATTCTACACAAATGTGAAAGTTGCTAGATACTACTAGAATCAAGGTTTATTAATACAAGGTTGTGGTCCAGATGGCAAATTTTTTATATATATGTATTATTTTAAATATAACATAACATAAAAAGAACGTCTTAAATTAGTGTAATATGAGTTAAAATTAAATTAATTATTACAAAAAGTAATATATTTTGCATTCTTATTATTATAATAAAAAATTATTATAATTATTAAATTATTTACAACCACTTTTCTTAACTTTATCACAAAAGTAAACATAGGGGTCATCTCCTGAGTGCCTTGACTAGAATGTTCTAATAGCCTCTAGTGGCAAATGTCTTTGGATTGTTGTGCGATGCCACCCACAACTTTTCAAATTTTTTAATGACTGGAGTAGTCTCGGCCACTTTCGCAATAACTACTTCTGTTAATAGCACAAATAATACAAATGTAGCGATATTCGTTAAGCGTATGCCGGTATTTAATGATAGATTATTTAAACTTTTTATCATTAAAAAATTTTATAAACTCAGAAAGACAAACACATTTATTCCTACGGAAGGACGGATACCATCAATAAAACAAAAAATGGAATGAAAATGTTGAAAAGTTGTTTTACTTTATTTTATTTTATTTACTAAGTAATTGATACATAATAATTAAATAAATTTACTAAATTATGAGTAATTTGTTCACTCTTCAGACCCAACGTGCAATGGTCGGTCGTATGGTGTGAATTTTCTATTTAAATTCCAACCTACTCGGAAGATATTTTCACAGAGCGGATCAAAGCGATATATTTAGCAGGTTAATTAGTGTGAGTAGGGACGAGTGAAATATAAAACTCGACTTTTATGTTCATAACCAGCCACACACACACTAATTCAAAGAATGATGAAGTAATGTTTTTCGCAGCTCCTCAATTACTGGCATTGTTTTTTTTTTATTATGCATCTTCTTTGATTTATATATTGTTTTTGTTAAATAGCTGACTGGTGCTTTTGACCAACACCGTTAATCCGCTTATCATAACGACGGGAACAATTTTTTGTCTTTCAAATATTCTCTTTGTAGTCGTGGAGTTTAAAAATTCCAACAATAACATACACATCTTTTTAAAATTAAATAAATTTTTTTACCATGATATTTTTCCTGTTTTTTTCATGATAATGTGCTAATGTAGCCTGCAGCCAGGGCTTATGGTAGTCATGTATAAGGGTGTTCTTTTAAGCACAGAAAAATTAAATTTTTTGATATGCCTGTGCAACTAATTTTTCTCTCTACACAAAGTATTTTGAAGTACAACCTAGTGAATAATTTTGACCAGTCGCAATATAATTTTTTTCAATGACGAAAATATGTCATATAAAAAATTTTTTTTTTGAAAATGAATACTTTTCATTACGAAATTATTAAGGCAGCCAGGGCCAGGCGTCTAAAAGTTGAAAGTTGTCAACTTTTATGCATTCGAGGTGTTGCAAACGTTTCTTGTGACTTGCTTTATGAAAGAAACTGTTTCAACTTTTTTGACTGTAACGCCTGTAACGCCCAATGCGTGTTATGTACCTTCTTTTTTATCTTGGACCAGCAGGACCAGGAGATGACTGAAAGCAATCTAACCCAGGAATATTTAGGTTTCGTAGTCAACGGGCAGACTACTTCAGCCATCGCCAAACTCACCTTAAATTTTTGATTTAGACCTTTTCTGGTGTTTGTCAGCTTTGCCGTCACAACCGATAAAATATTTGCTAAAAGTATAAAAGTTTGTAAAATTTTATTAATGAAATTTAATTGATTTTAAACGCAGTATCTTGAGTATCGTAAAAAACACGTGAATTTTTATTTGTTTTTTTTTTGTAATTTCTACCCTAAATATGTTACAGCAGCGCTATGGGAAAAACAAACATAAAAATAATTTCCCTAAAAACATCACCATTTAATACGATTTTACGTCCATGTATACTATATATATGAGCACCACATGCTCTCCATTACATACATTCATATTTATATCCTTCTGTTGCCATTATAAAAATTTATAAAATAAAGTTGTGTATGTCATCACATTTGTTTCTGTTCGTTGCCGGCTGAATCATCTCATTTCTTTAATTTCTTTGTGGGAGTCGGCATTTTATGTGCACTGGGAGCTTATCATCATCAACCATTATAATTTTAATAAAAGGCGAACCGCTGTGGTGTTGTTGTTATTGCTGTTGTTGGTTGCCATTTGGTTGAATGGTCCTTTGTTTGACATCTTTTTTTTTGAATTCTGTGTATTGTTTTTTTTTTCATTTTTTTAATTTTATTTTTATTGCCTCATGCAAAACCAAGTAATTGTCATCAGTTTCACCTGCATGATAGCGGATGTATTTTCATTTATTTTAATGAACCTTACGAAGCGATATGCAAAATGTGTAAGACTAACGAACAGGCTGTCTGACGCATTAACGCGATGGTGAGGGTGTGTTTGTTGGTAGTCAAAGGAAAACACCGAATACATTTGTTATGGTATTTAATTATTGCTATACCGTGTTAAGTCAATTGGCAGTATCATATTCTTGTGGTGCGGTCATTACCATCAAATGTACTTGCTAAAATTTTACTTGTTTGTGACAGCACAGCACAGCACAGCACAGCGTACATAGATAACGTTGTATAAATGTGGTTAAGCATCTTAGTGAAAATTTAAGTATCAGTCACAAAAAAAAAATTAAATTAAAAATACAATTTACGAATTTCATGAGAAATTTAAGTTGTGCAGGTCTTTAAAGTGCCTTTTATTTTATAATTAAATTGGGCAAATATAGCGTTTTCTCTTATTTTTATTACCATAACCAGTGTTGTCAGATTTTTTTTACATAATCGCCTAAACGGCAGTCAAAAATCGACAAAAAATTTTTTTTTTTGTTTTACGACGAAAAAGTTATTTAAAAAAAAAAAAGTCGTTAAAAAACGCGAAAAATTTTTGTTTATTTTTATAATAAAAGTTTGGTTTTTATTGATTAGATTCATAAAAAAAAACAATTTTACCAATTTTATATAAATCAGTGGCCAAATTACGGAATTCGATTCGAATGGACAATTCAAACAGAATGCCATGTTGCTCGATATCGTAACTGCCGTAACTTGCTCCCTGAATTGTGTATTTTCAAAAGGTTTCATCATTGATAAGAATGTGTGTTTGCCATTTTCTCAAATATTCCTTAACAGAATAAGTGTAAGAGGGTTTAAACGTCAGTCTCATCCATATCAGTTGTACTCAGCGTTACCGTTGGGACCCTAAAGCGTCAATTTGACCCTTTTTTCCCCTTGCCACTTTTTCTGACCCTTTTTTTAAATTTACCCCTTTGTACCATTTTTAGCTAGTTTGTACTACTTTTTGAGAGTTTTTGGCAACTACTACTTATTCTTTTATTTTGTAAAAATTGATGATAACCAATCCAAACGATTGCGGTACGTTATTAAAACAAAATAAAAAAGATATTGATTTTGAAAGCACTTTACATTTGAAGAATAAATTTAACATATATATGTATATATATTGGCCAAGAAGCTGAGCTAGAAATATGTACTGAAAAAATATCAAAAAGTGGTGTTACATAGAATTGTGTTACGAAACTGTATCAAGAAGCGATATTACAGATAAGATATTAAATGTTTTAAGAATCTTTGATGCAAAATATGAATAAAGTCAAACGAAGTTATTAATTATTTCGAAATTGTTTCTGAATATAATGATATAATTAGTGAAGCAGGGCATTTCATAAGAAAGTAAGACAAATGGCACAACTTATAAAACTACACATATTTATATTATCTACTGCAGAAATGTTTTGTTTTGAAATCGGTAATTTGCAAAATAAATTTAACGAAAATTTATACTTAAATTTATATAATTTTGTTCCATATACATATATTTACTTTGCCGAATAGCAGTGCTTTCGCTACTCAAAAATTAACTTTCGAATAGACTGAATGTAGAGAAGTGTGACTCGATGCTTTCATATCTAAATGTAATCCAAGCAGAGCTGGGAGAATGAACCACTTCTGAGAAATGTTTAATTATTTACGTATGTACGAGTATATATATAGTATTTTAAATTTAAAAAAAGCAAGTGTTTATTGAAATGAAATGTAAAGTACAAATATTTCTTTTATATTATGTGTGTCTTCTTTTATACTAAAAATAAAATGAATCTTTAATTTTTTTGTAAAAAGAAATTTACTCTTTTCTTCTTTCAAATAATCTCTTTAATACCATTTTTTTCCGCAAAAGAACCTTTTTGTGACCCTTTATGAAAATTATCAACGGTAACGCTGGTTATACTATTTTGAGTATCTACGAGTAGATGTGTAAAAAAAGACATTAGATGATAAATTATCAAGAAAATACATTTGAGAAGAACAAATAGCCAAAAATTTCGACATTTCTTTTAAAAATCGCTAAAACGTCGCCATATCACCAAATTGCATCGCCAAAACTCTACTAAGTAGTATGCTAGTTCATCAGTTGGGGCTTCTAGGTTCGATTCCTAGCAGAGACTCTGGTCTGTATCACAACAACACGTGAAAGTTTTTTCACAACAGGTATCACAATGGGACCATAATAAATTGGAGCCAAGTGAGCTGGGATCTTCCTTTACCTTTACATCCAGCAACCTGCCGATGGCAACAAAAGTTTAGCAATTGTTATTGCAACATATTTTAAGAGCTGTGATTATAAGAAAGACATTTGTATTATAAATCGTAAATTTTAAAATTTATTTCGAACTATTTTTTTGTTAATATCATCAGGAATAATAGGAAAAAAAAAAAAAAAATAGAAATTTCCTATTATTCCTGATGATGTTAACAAGCTGTTAACGAAATGTGGAATAATAAAAACAAAATAAAATAAAAAAAGACCTCAGGCTTAATAAATATATATCAAAAAATATAATAAAAAATTTATTTCGAAATCTATAAATTTGTCTTAAATTATTGAATCACAGAGCGTATACTTAATATTAAGCTTTTATAGTTACTCATACAACCAGCGCAATAAGGCCTCTAGAATTTAATTTTTTATAGCAATTTGCAGCCATTTATATTTAATTGCTATTTAAAAATTAAATTAATTTTCCAGTGCACAATTAAATGCGGTAAATGGCCATTCTTTTTCATTTATTTATTGATGTTTTTTTTTTTTCAGGACAAACTGAAATTAAAAATTTTGTTGAACATTGAAATCAATTTTTGGTTCTAGTTACAGTGTAACCTCGGTTAACGTAACAAGTAGAAATTTTTGGCTGTTGCCAAAACCGAGTCAAAAAGTGTCCATGCCTGTTTTTCGATTAAAAATATTATTTTAAACCAAATAAAAGATTTATTTAGAAAAACAAAGGTTAAATGCTTTTATTTTATTAAAATAAAGAATAAAGACATAAAAATACATATTTAGAGTACATGAAAAATTCACATTCTATATAAATTTGTATTGATGGTTGTTATCGAGTTGAATATTCTTATTTTAAGTGGGGAAAGAGTGAACTTTTTGATTGTATTTTTTTGAGACGACAAATTTTTTATTTATAAAAATTTTAAAATTTATAATATTTTAAATTTAAAAATAAAACTTAACTTTATTTATGTTTCATTAGGTTGATACTGAACATTGATGCCTTTACAGGAAATGAGAATTATATGCGATAGTTATGTACTAAGAAACCAGCTAAATCCAAACAACAAAAATGTAAAATTCACTGTCACACATTAGTAGAACGGAAGCCCATGCCATTTTCGAAAGTTGCTACACTTTCGTCAGCAGCTTTAACTTTGTTTGCAAAGTGGCATTAATTGAGGTTTTGTTTTTTTAAAAAGTTGCGCTAACAGAAAAGGTTTTACTGCAAGAACATCATAAGTCAAAAGTTAAATTGCTTAATTTATAATAAACAAAGACCTTCATTATGAGTATCATTCCATATTCGATATTGGCGATATGCTTTGTTTGACATCCGTGAAACGAATTTGTATTGGTATTTATACATATAAATAATGTCATGCTTTTTGGCATTTCGCAGAAATTTTATTAATTTATTTATGGCGATGGCTGCAGTAGTCTGAACGTTAAGTACAAAAGCAAAAAGTCCTGGGTTCGAGCTCAGTTTCAGACATCTTGCATTTTTTCTGATGTGCTTTTGTGTGGCTTTTGTGTTGTTGTCAGAAAGTTTCAGTGGCGAAGGCATAGTCAGTGGTCACTGAACAATACTGGCTTCAGTTGATACAAATCCACAAGCACGGCTCAAGCGCCCTCCTTTGTCGGTATTGTGTAGCACCGGCGTAGTAAAATAATTACTAAACAAAGCTTAAAAATTGAATATGTCTCCCTGACATGCAAAAGCAGAGATGTGTGACAGACACTGAAGCTTCACCTCCTGTCACCTCTTTCACTATCTCTTCCTAGTTCCAGCTCATCTCCTGAGTGCTGGCCCACGATAAGAAGTCAAGTCGAGGACAATTGTCGCGTAAATTAATCAAATGTTTCTTAAATGTTTCAGATGACACCCCATCTCTAAAAAAAACGTAGAATCTTGAAAATACTTCTGACAGTAAATTCACAGTATTTAAATGTATGCGTCCATATTCTATTCCCAAATTAAAATATTTAAATAGAACTAAAAATATTCGGTTTTTTTAAACACAGCAAACAATTTTTTACAGCACTTTGGAGACAAATAAAATTTTCTTGTTCTTTTGAATGAAAATAAAAATATCTGCAATTTTTTCAGAAGAGTAAAAAAAATTCCAAAAAATTAACTTTTAAACAAACCAAAAAATTTACGGTGACTGGCTCGGACTCCGAGATATTCATGCGGCGTATGATGAATAATTGTTTCATAAATATCTACTACACGTCACCCTCTACCCTTAACGAAAAATCCTCAGTGAACAACAGCAGATAAGCAGTTAAAGTGAATTTAAAATAATTAATTTAAAAAAAATCGTATTAATTTACTACGTTTTTGTGTTTTGTTTTTGAATTGCAGAAAGAGCGAATGCATATTTGGCACTGCCTTTAGCTTCAGCAAAAGTAATTTTTAAAATGAATTTATTTCCGCTTGCCATTAAAACCAAATTAACTTTTTCGCTCCCTTATTATAAAGCTACTATTTCTTACAGCCATCGGCCAGCCAACTAGCAAACTAAATTACCCCAATTTTTTTTCAACTATTTAAATTTCTCGTCTTCTTTTTATTTTACTTGATGCGCTTTTCATATATTTTTCAAGGCAATGCCATTAATGCTCTTGCTAAGAAGTGGAAACGACTTTCTCGTAATTTTTATAGACATTTTTTATTCTGAACGACTACTTTTGCTTATTGTGTTGTGGTGGCGCCTTCACCTGTTTAAACGTGTAAAAATAACACTCACTGGCACACACTTGCACCGGACAGGCAACAGTTACTGTCTTCTTAGAAATCTCAAAAAAAAAAATAAGAGAAATCTTACATTTTATTTTTCAAAAGAATTTATGGAAAAGGTAGAGTTGCTATAAAATGAAGAAAAAAAAAAGGACGGAAGCAAATAAAAAGTATACTGTAGATGAAAATTTCTCAATTATTTGCTCTTGTTCTGTGTATATCCTAATTGTTTCCTGTTAATGTTTATTTTGCTTTTCCAAGCACTTTTTACATCGGTTTTTAACTGTATTTTGTCAGAAGTTATCTTTTTTGCCTTTTCTTGCACATTCTTTTTCCTTTACCCCGACATGATTTCTTTATTTTAAGTTCGAATAGAAGAAGACACCGGATCTATAAATCTTATTCAAGTTTAAATTTTTTTCTGTTGTAATAATTTCTCAGATACGAATTTCTTTATTTTCAATCTTCTTTGACTTTTATTGAATGCAGTTCAAAGTGCTACACCAAACCAAAATTTACTTTTTGTCTTCATGAAACGAAAAGATGAAGGAAAAATAGTCTTAAAAGAAACATAAAATTGCTTAATGATTTCCTATTTAGATGACAAAAGAAAAAATTACTATCAAGTGTCCCCTATTTGCTAAAGGCTGTAATTTACTGATTAGCCAAAAGGATATCGGATACCATTTTTCTATTAGAGAGGATGTTGCTGTTACACCATGTATTCCTGAAAGCAATACCGTTTTCTTCGAAAAAAAAAAAACGGGAATAGTAAAACGTTTTTTAAATTGTTATAATTTTTATACAATTTTTATATTTAAATACCTTTATGTAGTTCATAAAACTCTACGTTTTCTTAAAGAGGTATAGAATTTTAATTTAGAAAAAGAAAAAGAATAGCACTACTTAAGGGCCGCTTCGAAGGCAAAAGCTGCCAAAAATGCCATTTAATTTTGTAAAATACCTTCAGGAAAAAAATGTTGGATGAAAATTATAAACCAAATATTAAAAATTATTTTGTAATTGCGCTGTGTTTTGGACAAACTCAGGTTTAATCATATATTGAGTACATTACGATGGTATTCAGCTGGTAAATTTAGTGAAACAAATTATTAATATGCACAAGGTATCAACTACGATGAAAGAGCTTTGAGTTCCGCTTAATATTGAACTGACTTTTTCCAATCTTTTATTTACAAGCTTTTCTTCTTCTGCTTTAACCGGTTAGTTTGACCTGTTTGGCTTGGCAGGATTCATTTAATGACATCATTTTAAATCCAATATAGTGCTCGTCGGTCACATGTTTGGCAAATTATTTTTATGTATCGCATTGATGTGGGTATATTGTGATTGCTGATACGAAAAACAAAAATAACATCACTCTAGATTCAAGAAGGCTGACGTCTCAAATGGTGGACAAATTGTATGCATCCTCCGCCATAATATTACTCGTAGTATCAAATAGACTGTTGAATTTGAAATTTGAATGTTGAAATTCAAGATGGCGGAGAAAATTTTCTTATACGCTCCATGCTATTGAATGAAAGGTTTTCAATATTCAGAATAGAATTTAATCGAACTGTAGTTATAACATATTGATGAAATTTTTGAAAATTTTTCTTTCAAAGAAGCATCAGAAACACTAAATGGCGTTACTGCTAATTTACGATGGTAGGTATTCAAATTAGGCGGACAAAATTGTCTAATGCATGATGTTTGTTATGATACCAGGATACCAGAATAATCGCCGATGCTTTGAAATTGTATTCTGAGAATGTTATATCTATTAATAAATTCAAAATATTGTCTAATTTCTTATCCACATATTGTATGTCCAATTAATTTCAATTAATCTATTGGTGGCCACCCGCTTAAGCGCGAAGTTAAAGGGTGGCGATGGCTGACGTAGTCGGCACGCTGACTACAAAACCAAAGAGTCGTGCGTTCGACCGCAGTTTCAATCTAAGTTATAAAACTATTTCACATTTTTCCTAAAGTGCATAAGTGCATCTATGTATCACTCTCTGTCACTCTCTCTCTCTCTCTCACACACTATGCCTTATATATAAAATATGACGATCAGATAAGCATTTAAATAAAAATAAGCCGTTATTTTGAGTATTTCAAATAAAAAAAAACTAATTATTTATTTATTAAGTATTGAGGTCAAAAATTATATAAAAATTTAAGTTAATAAATGAACTTTTAATTGAAAAATATATTATTCTAATTATAAGTGTTAATTAAAAATTAAAAAAATATTATAGAATTTTTAATCGAATTGTAGATAGTTATTACATATTAATGAAATTTTGAAAGTTGAGTATAATACGTATTTTCTATGCCACTACGCATGTCATCAGTACTCTTTGGATCAACAGGGAGGTAGTTGTAAAGTCAGGAATGTAATTTCTTCACAATATTGTGTTAAATTAACTGTAAACTTGAACACGACAAAAATTTCATTAATATATTCAAAAACTAAATTTTTGCTGTGTATGATTATTCTGTGCACCTCCGGTAACATGTCTTTTTTTTCACTAGGACCAGTAGATTGATGGAGAAAAATTTCTGCCCCGCTGAAACTTTTGAACCGATTTTTAAAATTATATATAATTTTTCTTCAAATACGTATTAATTCTATATATGCAGTAGTCTGCGCAGTGTTAGTTTCGTTGCTAATATATATAAATGATTCATGTTTTAAAATTGTGCTTTTTCCCGAAAACCAAAAAAAAATATATGAAATGTCTTATTAAATACATCATATTCTCATAAAGTATTTTCTAAAAAAAATAAACTCAATAAAGTTGATTATTGAGGAAGACATACAGACCTATTTCGCTAATGCTTAGTTAGCTCAACTGCAAATATAATATTGGTTTTTTCTCTCCACATTTTTTTTTACTTTGTTGCCGAAATACGGGTACAAGCAAAAAGTTGCAATAAGGTAACATGTTATTATCAAATTGCCAGTATAAGGCTCTAAGCAACGTATATTTATGAAGTAGTCACTACTCTACAACAAAACAACAATAACAAAAACAACATTCATTTTGTTCGTGTAAAACACAATGAAAATGTCAAGAACAGATGAACACAAAAATTTTGCTTACGTATGGATTAATTACTTTTGCAACCCTCTCACTAAATAAACAAATGAGTAAAAATGATAATTGCGCTCTCTCTCAAATTAAACAAATGAGTAAAAATGATATTTCCGCTCATAAAATGTAAACAAATTTTAGACATTCATGTTGTGTAAAACATAAACAAGCGAAAAAGTCACCTGATTAGTTGAGTCTAATTGATAAATATACTATGGCTGTGGGTATTATGTTTTCGTACTAGGATTACCATCAAATGTTTTCCTGCTATAATTTAAGACAATTTTCTAGTTATAACATTTTTCAAAATTTATATTCCAAGCCATCCTTTAGTGGAATCAACTGAGCGTACAAAATGAATAGTCATATTAGGAAAACTAAAATATGATATAATTTTATCTACACACATTCCAGCTTATTGTTTTGATTTATTTGCCGATATTTGCTCCCCCTCACGCTAGAGTTTGGCTAGCAGTTTAATTTTTTTTTATCAGTACTGAATTATACTGGTAGCTGATTATGAATTCAATAGTGTGACTGTTTTTTTTTTCTTACAGTTAAAATGAGGAAAATAGCAATTATTGAGCAATATGAGATAAAATTATAATTTATTGTGGCTGATATTTTGGTTTCCAATAGTTTTTCCTCATACATACTCGTATTTAGCAGCCAGTCGCATACTTCGCCATGCACTTAAAGGTTTTTTTTTCTTTGCCATTCACTGAGCGGTAAAATTAAGTTTTATTTGTTTATTTTTTAACCGTTTCCAGAAAAGAAGAGGGTTCTCACTTCTACTGTATTTTTTTTTTCAATGTGTTAGGTTAGGTTAGGTTAGCAGGCCACCAAGTCCCATGGGAATCAGCCCTCTTGGATTCTCCCGGGTCGCATTGCGTTGCCTGTGTTACCTTAGAAATTTTTATTGGTTGGATCGGTGGTATAGAGCTCTCCCTAAACAGAACTTGTTATTGGGTACACCGATTTTACTGTACAGTCCGTTTTAAATGACGTGCTAATCGAAGAAATACAACTCCTCCTTGACATAACTTTTTACTGTGTAGAACGATTTTGATGCTCGTGCTTAAAACACAGCAAACATTTTTTCTACCGCACTTTGCAAACAAATTAATTTTTCTGGTTTTTTTTTTAATGAAAAAAAAATATCCGCACTGACTTTATTTTATTAATACGAAATTGTTTTAGAAAAGTGAAAAAAATCCGTAAAATTAACTGTTAATTTACTATTTTAATTCAGGGATATTTTCCCAGTCTTTGCGATTTTAATGAGGCGTATGATGAATAATTATTTCATAAATATCTACTACACGTCACCCTACCATCAACGAAAAAGCCATAGACAACAACACAAAAAACAACAACAGTTAAATCCAATTTAAAATAATTAAGTTAAAAAAATAATTTTTTATTTAGTAATTGTTTTTATTCTTTTTTGACGATTGCTTTTCCATTGGTCCCATTTTAATGGCGGAAATACAACTCCTCCTAGACGTAACTTTTTACGATTTTAATGAGTGTCATACTTGCCGTCTGCTTATATTTTAATGGCGGGAGTATCACCGTAATACAGCTCCCCAGACAGGAATTTTTACTGGAGTGGACCGATTTTATTGATTTTATTTTTCATTGGAAAGGTTGTGTTTACCGGTGTGGTCTTATTTTAATAGCGGGCAGATCGGGGGAATGCAACTCTCTCTAGATAGAACTTTTTACGGTGTGGACCGATTGTGATGATCTTGTTTTTCATTGGAAAAGTCGTCCTTACCATGTGATCTCATATCGGGAAAACATACAAATTAAATTTATATGCGTATGTTGATATGAACTTGCATGAAACGTATTACATATTATAAATCAAGTGATAAAAAAAAAACTGGATTGAAAAAAATGTTAATATTAAATAAATTCAGTACAGTATACGGATATTAAGGGCTTTATTTCCTCAAGACCTAATAAATAAATAACGACTATAAACTTTATTTCTACTACTCGGCACAAGATATTCAATATTTTATTTTTTATTTTTGAGTTCAGAAATTTTTATTTTTCACCAAATAAACACTGCAGTCTAACATTTTCACAGCCATTTTCGTTTACTATGTTACTAGTAACATTGCACTAAAAATCTATTTGTATTATTGTTTTTCATATGAATTGTATGAAGGTACCCAGGTAGCTTGTCAAACTGTTAAGGGTGGTAGATATAAATTGGTCTGTCCCACCAATTCAAAATATTTCCGTTGCTGAAGGTTGGTATATATTTAAAATGTATTTAACGTTTTTTCAAGAGTTTTCAAAAAGTTTCAATTATGTGAATCTATAAACAAATATTAAGCGTAAAACGGACACCTTGCTATGAACAATAAAGACATTTGGGTCTACTTCTTTATGGAATGTAGAATGGTTGCACAAATCTATTGTTGTGCCTTTTGTTAATTTCGAAAGCTGCGTATCTGGTGTTAATTAGGCGCATTCATTTTAGGCTACAAGAAGGACATTTTGTTTATTACTTTACTTCCCTGACGTTTTTCTTTGAGGATGACGATGGAGAAGGTAGTTAGCATTTTGACCACAAAACTCAAGCTCCTGCGTTCGACCTCTGTATCCGACTGTAAGTAAAACATTTTCGTATTTTTCTGATGTGCATTATGTCAGTTGTTGTTTGAGAAGGTTTCAGTGGTGAACGCACTGAACGAACTGAACAGTATAGCTGATACTAAGCCCCATGAAACATCAGAGTGCTCTCCTTCGTCGGTATTGTGTTCATGTACTGTCAGTATGTTTTGCTTTCTCATTCCTAATTTTAAGATATACACAAACTATATGTACATGTCGTCAACAAGATGAAAGTTCAAAGAAGAAAAATAAGAATCTTGTCAATAAGACATGAACCGTATGAACGTAGACTTAATAAAATGGCTAAACACAGCTTCAAAATATGAATGCGTCTCCTTGACACCAGAGGAGCTGCAACACTGCTAGAAAATACAAAACATGCAAAAGCAGATTTGTAAAAATAATGACAATTTCCTCAAACTGTCATCTGTATAACTATCCCTTTCTTTAGTTTCCGTGTTTCACTTGCAGAAGTAGCACTGGTTCTAGATCAGAAAATACTGATGAAGGAGGGTGCGTTGATGGTCATCGATAACTGGACGAGGACTTGAAACCACAGCCTTTGGAGTCAAAACGCGAATTACTCATAGCACCCTCATATTCATGAATTTTAATACATTAGCTTCTGCTATATTTTTACGCAGAAATTTTTCATTCAAACAAATCTACTTTGGCACAGGCTCTAACAAAACAAAAAATAAATAAAATAAAAAAATTGCATCAAGAATTGCAGCATTATTATTGTGATGCACATCACTGCAGGAAATAATAAATATTAATGCTGTGTATCGCTCGGTATGCAGGGCAATAAGACAAACAACAACAAAAAAATATTATTGGTTATCGTATACTGTATTATAAAATTATTCATATTGACGGATCGTTAAATAGATTTTCGTTTAAATGCATAGCAATAACTATTTTATATTTGTAATTTATAGTAGAAGCATTCGCATTGCATTTGAAATTAAATGAGCTGTTAAATTTAACATTTAGTTGAAAAATTTTATTGAAAACATTTAGACGCCACTTGAATTAAATTTATATTAAACAAAGATAAATTAATGATATACTGTGCCATTATTAAATTACTATAAACTATTATTAGATAATAAGAGCAATATTTTCTAAATTGAACACAAGTTCTATCAGTTTAAATTCATGATTAGTTAAATTAAAATATTTTTTATATGTAGTTGAATATGTTGTTCGATTTGCTAAAACACTTTATAAATAATAAATATTACTCACAAACTAAAATATTCATCAGACATTCAATTTGAGCTTAAGTACTGTTTCAATGTATTTGTTTTTTTATTTGAAAAAGAATACGGGAGAGTTTTTGGAATGTTTTCATCTTACGGCATTTGTTGTTAATTTTAAAGTCCCTGCTAATTCTTGATCGAATTTCAGCTTATGATAAGTAATTTAGTTTTTGCTTGTGTTCAGCTAAAAAATAATTTTTGAATTTTTATACATTCGCAACCAATTTTTATCCCTCTTACCCCTGATAAGGTTATGTTTCCTATGTTCATATATAATGCTTTGCACTGTAACGAGTTGGAAATAGATAGGAAATAGAGAAGAGACAGCTGGTGAAGGGATAGCAAGGAATACGGCTTCATTCTTGCACAGCTCAGCAGTTGTCCGTGTTTTGCGCTGTATACAGAAGCAGACAACAATTTCGGCTCCTACTAGATATTCAATGAAGATTTATTAAAGGCGCTAATTATACTACGTTCATATTTTGGTATAATTCAGTGCCCCAAAAACATGTACTAAATTCAATTGTTAGATTTGTAGGTATTGTTAGGTCGATAATTGGTTGGTGAAAAGTTGCTCAGGGTGGCTCAGGTTGTTGAGGGTGGCGCTGGCTGAAGTAGTCTTCACTTTGATTATAAAAATTTGCTGGGTTCAACCCCAGTTTCAGACTAAATGATAAAAACATCTCGTATTTTTCTGATGTGCATTTGTGTGTCGTTGTATCAGTTGTTGTCGGAAGGTTTCAGTGGCGAAGGTATAGTCACTGGTCACTGAACAGCAACGGCTTCAGCTGTAACCAATCCGCTGTCACATCAGAACTCCCTTCTTCGTCAATATTATATAGCACAACGTGCTGACTAATTCACCCATCGCCGCCCTCAGTTAAAAACAATAATAATTTTTATGAGAAGAATGTCGAACACTGATTGCATTAAATGTTCTGCATTATTTTAATTTAAATTTTCATTAATACAATGAAAGATTTCATTGTTTTTCTGAAAATCTGTACATTCTTGAAATAAATTTTTAATATTCAACATTTAAATTTTCAAATCTTTTTTTCTGCACATAAAGTTCGTTATGTTTGTATGCTTAGTAATTCTCAAATGGTTGTTGAAAGTTTTTATCTAGATATGTGAGATTTTGTTTTGTATCAGTAAATGAATAGTCTCTCGCAACTCTTACAAATTGTTCAATGTATCTTCTGTTCGCAAACTCATCGCGAACTACATTTTAATGCATAGAAGTTGCAGAGGTGGGGTTTTTTGTAATGCTGAGAGGCATTTTATTTATGATTTTATTTCGCCGACTTTTTATTACTGAAATACCGACGAAAGAGGGCGTTGTTGGTCTGACAGAATCTTAAACCGTCGACCACCAACAAAACCCCACTACTTGGCTTTCCCGCAGGGGGGTTTAGGAATTTGTTTCTAAACCTACGGGTGTTTAGCAAGCTCGCGGTACCTAGCTAAAGGTGTTGCATTACCTTAAACTCCCTGGAGTTTGGAAATGACAGAAGAGGTGACTCATACTAGAGATTGAGGAGGTTATGCTTGCATTTCCGTGTGACTGTTCAATTCTAATGTAGTGCTACGGGGCGAGCAAAGCCCCACACCTCCAACGCTAAGTAAGGGTTTAATGACTGATGTACTTGTCGGGAAGTACTTCGTGTCAACCCTGAAAAGTTGGAGTTGTGTGCTGGTTTGGGTATGGATTCGTAGTGGCTGTGGTTAACACCTAAAGTCACGCAGGGAGTTAAGTTATTGGTCTGTTCGGGATTATGTGGCGAAGGCACATATATTCCGATACGACTTTTAATTAACTAGGTGTTGTTGCCATTCAACAGTAGTCACCGGAAAGTGTCTCGAACTAACAGTATTACTGTTTAAAAGTTCTTCATTCAAAAACATTCTGATGTGAGACAGAGTTTAGGCAGCTCGAACACCTCAGCAAGGTGCATTGTAGACCAGGGATAACTATGATTGAGTTGCCACCCATTCTCTAGCGATGAGCGGGTTTCTGCATCTCCTAGTGCCATGGGGACGTTAGTGGTCGTCTTAATTTCACTCGGTGTTGAGAGCACCGTGGGATAAAACGCTAGGCGTAGGTGTCCACGTTAATCTTGAACACACTACATGGCTTCATTATAATGCATTTCATAAGAAGGGAACATTCTATGAGCACTGGTCCGCAATAAAGAAGTACATGCTGTACTACCAGGAAACAATCGTTGAACGTTTTGGAACATTAAAAACTTTTTGTGTAAATACGTAACTGCAGTAATTGCGGCAAGAGAATGCGATTTGTTTAGAAAAATTAAATAGATTTAAATCGAATAATAAAATATTTGTGGTATAAAGAACATTTTTAAAGAAGCTATTTAATTTATTTTGCTTGCATAATTTGTTATTCTCAAAGATTTTTTGGGAGTTCTTGTGAAATTTCTTAGCTTTTTTCAAGAATTTGATTAACGATCTACTGAAGATTATGGCATTAGCAGCTAATGAAATGTGGATATAGAACACTTAAACCATATAACAAACGTAGATAAATAATCGTAATTATTAAATTTATGATTCTAGTTTATGTGGTATTAGTGAAAATGACCGAAATAACTAACTGGTTCAATAAACTGTAATCGAAATGGAATTATTACTCGTAACATATATATATATATATGTTAGGGTGGGGCGATTAGTATGGAAGGAAAAAATCTTAATGGGCCCTTCGCGTTTCTGTTTCTTGGGATTGTACTAAGCAAAAAAGTCCACTAGACCATACGTCTACGGTGAAAATCGAGCTGTCGCATTTTGACTTGATCAGACTTTTGTCACGTTTTTTTTTGGATATTTTGGCCTATAACAGCCAAACCATTGAGATTTTCGGTCCAATACTAAGACAAAAATTGTAGCCAAGACAATAGTTAAGAACTCTCTAGTACATCGCAAAAGCATTGAAACGCTCCTTCAGGCAGTTTTGGCCTTGTGAAAGTGCAAATTTTTCGTGAAAATATTGATAAAATACCATTTTCAGTTGATCATATCGCAAAATCATAAAAATATTCTATTTCTTACTTTTTCCACTTTTTTATCCAAAAATATAATGTTTTTTTTACAGTAAACTAACAAAAATGCATCAAATGAACTGAAAACAATCTGCAAAATTCTCAAGAACATCCAAGCTCTAGGGATGAATTGAACCCGTAACCTCATGCTCTACGCTGCGGCGGTCTTCTAAAGTTGTCCCAAACTTCATTTATATAATGTGGGTTTCACATAATGCCATAATCTCTTTCACTTGTTCTATCCCATTGTGCACAACGTACCCAAAGTGAAAGAGAAAAGAAAACCTTTTTTTTTTTGCTCCAACTTGATATGGTTGAATAATTTGTTCAAAATCTCACAACAGACATGAATAAATATTTTCAAATTGGACTTTTGCAAACACACACGCACACAAACATACATACATACATACATGCTATGAACACAATAATAAATTGAAAATAACAAAAAACAAATAAATAAATTAATAAATTTTTTAATGTCAAATACAGTCATGAGAAATTCCAAATTAAAACAAAAGCAAAATGAATTCTGTTGAAAGCGATTCAGATATTGTGAATAAAAAAAGATTTACTTAGTTATTTGAATGGTAAATCATTTCTGTTGTAACAATAAATTTTTTCTTTTTTTTTTTGCTAAATAGAATTTCTTAATAAGTAAAATTTTAAGTACAAATGAATTCATTAAAACAAACAAATTTACGACTGGAAATAATAATGTCTAAATTTAATTGTAAATAATCATGATGATGAAGATGTTTCTTAATGACAATTAATTGGTGTTTTGTTTTTGAAGTGAAAAACAAATAAAGCAATTTTTTTTCCAATCAGTATCTTTATTTCAAAACTAATCATTTTCAGATATTCTGCAAGCTCTTTGCTTATAACAACGGCTCCAAGTCACGTACCTACGTTAATGTATTTTTATAATCCAATTGTTTGAATTGCGTTTTACGATTTCGTATACGATTTGTGTACTGTTAATTTTTTAAAAGCGGGAAATGAGGCAGCAGTTAAACTTGTGGAACTGCTATTTTTAAAAAAATATCACGCGAACAATTAAGAATGCCTACCAAAACTTGTGCATTACACTGATATTTAACTCAGTGTTTACATCAGAGAATGCTGTCATCTCTATAGCAAGACATTCACCCTTTTTTTCTAACCCATGCACACTTTTTCAACAATGAGTTGACATATGCTAAGAATTATTTGAAGAACAATAAGAAAAATAAGGTGCTTTTGATTTAAATTCGAAAAAAATTCTATATTTGTTGGCTTTTGTAAGAAGTATAATATACGTATTATTTTTTAAATTGATAGAAAAAAGCTGTCTTTGCTTGTAAAACACGTGTATCGCAAAAGCTCATAATTTAACGTTCACATTTGAAATTTTACTCAAAATTAATTATTGTGTGGACGGGTAAGACAAGGACAATTTTTAACATTTCTGATAACTAATAAATATTAATTGTTGTCATGTCAGTATGGTCTAGTATAATTAGATACGTATTGACCCGAAACCCACCCGGGTGGGATATTGCACATATTTTACACAAAATTTTGCATTTGCAGCAACATTTCATGTTTTTTACATTTAAATGTTTTAAAATTTTCCATTAAAACTAAGAGAATTAGTCACTGAGTCGAAGTCATTTTCAGTTTAAAATATGTTTCAAAAAGTTATCACCGATTGAAAATCGAAATATCTACCCGATTGGGTTTTAGTAGTGCGAAGGTTAAATATTTACCGCACATACATTTACTGTGATAAACTGTTTTATTTATTCTGAAATAAAAAATTATTAGCACGATATTGAAATTGAAGAAAACGCTAGAAAAAGCTAGAAAAAGCTAGAAAAAGCTAAATGCCTTGTTGAAAAAAGCTGAAAAAGCTGAAAAAAGCTAAAAGCTAAATCAAATATTTCAAGCTACACATTAAAAGATAAAGCTTAATTTAGCTCGAAAAAATTTAATATGGCCAAACTGAATGCCACTAATTGGATTATTTAACTAGTTGCAGTTTTCTTCTTTCCACGTTTTCAAGATGGAAAAAAGTATGGTACATTTTAATTTAATTTCAAATACATATGCCTAGAAATTTGTTAATTAAATTTTCTATTGCATGTGCATCACATGTTAATGAATTTTCTAGTGGCTTGTTTTCAAATATGAATTTATGAGCAACTCATTAGACCCGACTGACTTTACAAATGCTTTGGTAAGTATGTATTACCATATGCATTGCCTACATAGATTTTTTCAAATAAAATGAAAATAATTGAACAAAGAGAAAAGAGATAATTGCATTTATGTTTTCTAATTATGCTGTTAAAAGTGCAATTATTGCTAATGACTACGAGTTGTTTGTTACAATTGTTCATGTATTTTCTACAAAACTTTATACTCACATTCAATACAATTACAATGTCTATTCTTGCCTTTAAACTATTTCCTTTATCGAACATTTATACTTTTATTGCTGCTACACCAGAATACAATTTTACGAAAACCAAAAAAAAAAAATTTTTTTTAAGAAGATTTTTAACAAAGTTTACTCAGTGTAAATGGCTGAAAGCTAAAATTTCATTTAACGGAAAAAAAATGTAAACAGGAAATTTTGATACATATTAGAAATCAACAGTTTCATTCGTTGGTGTGTTTAGGATCTCCTGTTTTTTGCATCAGGCACTTTCTACACTCGTACTTGCCAAATAAGGGAAACAAATTAATATGAGCAATTGGAGGCATATCCTTTTTTAACACCTTTTCTCACTCTCTTGAAATACTGGCAATTAATTTGATGAATGCTTTCCTTTTGATATCTATTAAAGAGGAGAAATTCCATGTTTTATTTTTTCTTTTTAGCAAAATGTTTGTAAAGTACCAATTCTGTTGAAATATTTTCGAGAAAAAAAGTGTTGTTTCTTATTTTAGAATTTGAATGGAAACTGACATGATGTAAAATGAAATGAAACTGAATCTGATGCCTATGGCCAGTTCTTAACTCGCAAGTTAAGATTAGATTAGTTAAGCTTTTATTAAAACACCTTAACTTTAATTTAAACATTAATTCACACAATAATTTCACACAAGAAGTGGCCCTAAAGTACCAAGTTTAACTAATCTTATCTTAATGTTCAAATTAAAAACTGTCCCTAAGCATTCGTCGTTTTATGTTTATTTCTAATGGTGAACATTATCGACTTAAAAATACTCATTAAAAGCAAAAGGAGATGTATAGCGTGCAACAAAAAAATCTTTGCACTAATTGTGTTTTTTTTTTCAAACAAAATTGTTAGTTATTAATTTTAAAACATTTGCACTGTATTGTGCGCTATAAAGCCATTTTATCTAATCTCTCTTTTTTTTTTTTTTTTGTCTTTGACCGGCACTCAGGGGATGACCCCTACACATGCGATACATTGTGCTGGAACTAGGAAATTAAGTTATGGGAAAGAGGATAGAAGGAGTAGTGTTTATTGACATTTTATTTAAATCTTCCCAAGCTAAAAGTGACAGGAAACACCTCTGCGGGTAGTCTATTCCACATACGTGCCGTTCGGCCAAAAACGAATTTTCCCTGTAATGCGTAGTGCGAGTCGTCGTCAAATCGACCACAAATGGATGCGCTCTTAATGATGATCTTGTTGGCATATTTTCAAAAAAACACATGCAATTGGTTTCACGATAGTGCTAAATGCCACTTTGTTAGTTTAATGTTTTACAAAATTTACGTTTTCGTCAATCTTACCAAAAAATTTCTACAGTCTACGTCTAAGATTTCGGTAACAAATACGTCTGCGGCACTTATAATAATGCTGCATATATTTTTAATCTGAGAATTTCATCACAATCATTTGACTACTAGATTTGATTAATAACTGAGTCTGTTAAGTTATCTTTTTCATTTTCCATTTTCCATTTCATTGTAAAATTCCAAACGACATCGATTCTTCGTTGTGAAGTGCAACATCAACTTTTTATTTCAACAAGTGTTTTCCAACGTCTTTAACACGTCTTTACAACACGTGATGTGCTACAAAGAATAAAAGAAAGTAAATCTGTTTGGTTATAAATGTGAAGAGAAGAACTTTATTGATGGCATTCATAAAATTGTATATGTTTTTGCAAATTATTTATTAATAATATTTGTGAAATGATGCTTCTAATGTTGTTCTTTCTGCTTGAAAATGCATTTGGAAAGCTCTTCATGCAACATTTTATTTAATCAATTTATTATCTTCAGCCAATTTAATGCTATGTAGAAAAATAATACTTTAGAGTGAGTACCCGCAGAGAGAGCTAAAATGTAGAACGAATAGTATATATTGGCAAATAAGATTAACAAGACGTGATGTTAAATGAATATTTAAATTTTCTACACAAAATCTTTATAAACGTTTTCCTGTCTTGAAATTGTAAAATTGTGTCTTGTATGAAGATTTTTAAAATACAGGAATCCCTCGATTTACGTAACTCTATTTCCATTATTACCATTTATGTCGCGGAATTGTTTTCCAACTTTAAAATTCGATTAACGTCGTCATTCGATTTACGTCTCTTGCGTTACTTATAAATAATAATTCTACATTTGAGTGATAAATCGTCTAAGACCATAGTTTGATCCATTGATAAGGGTCTCGTATTCAATCTATGGATCAGGGTATGATTGTCGCATTCAAGGAAATTTGTACAGATAAAAAATAAAAAAAAATTCTTTTGCAGGCACGAGTATGCAATCGAAATTTAAACTTATAAAGATCGAAACAGTATATATGTATTCGCAAATTATAAACTTTGCAACAGTTTAAAGGTTTTTCGGTTTTCTGCCGATATTGCAAACCTGTAGGATATACTACACTCAAAATAAAAATCAATCCCTCCGTACTTAAATCAATCTCGAGCGGTGTCAAAAGTCAATCAAGTACGGATTCTTCAAACGTTAAATACTTAATTTTAGCCCTATTTAATACCGAATACGTACTTGAATGCTTAAAAAAAATTTAAATTTATATATCGTTAAATTGCAAAAAAAAAATAAAAATATTCAAATTTCGCAACACCGCATACACAATGCGACAAGAGAGCGAAAGAGGAGAAAAAGTGAACGAAAGAAGGTAAATTGGATTTTCATTTTGTGCGACTTGGTCTATCACACACGCTTCAACACACGGATTGACATAACCTTCATGTAAACAGCTTCTAAAGCGCATGCTACACGCATCAACAATCAGCTTCAATATTTGGCTTTGTGTTAGTATATATAGCCTCTGACACACTACGTCAACATTTCTCATTAATATTAATTTTTTTGGTTTTTTTCAAGTGTAAACATATAGAAGTTACCGGGCAAAACACATATCTATTTATTTCTTAATTTATTAAAAAAAAGCATTGATGATATTTTTTTTTTTGCAATATATTTTTTAATTTGCACGTCCCAGAAAGCCATCAATGAGCGATAATACTTCAATTAATTCGATTATAAAAATATTTTCCTGCATTTTTATTTCCGGCCAATTTTTATACGATGTTCAATAATTTGCCAGAAAATAAAATGAATATTGACAATAACACTGCCACACTACGTCACACTGCTTCAATATTTTGATGAATATCAAAACCATTTTGATATTCGTCAATATTACAGAGATATACGCTCTGTGACTATTTTTCGCAAATATTGAAGCTGAATATTGATCGTGTAGCATCCTCTTTAGTCTAAATTCTTTTTTTATTCAATTAGATATTTTGATAAATATAATGTTTTTAATATCAAGATCAGTTATTATAGTGGATACATACATAAATAATAAATACAGTGCAAACCAACGGACCAATTGAGTGCGTTTTGTTAAAGTTAACAAAGACATGGCGGCCCAATTTTGGAGTTCTCTTACCTATTTACGTAACTGCTATTATATCATAGTTCCAAGTCTAACCATTATGTTAAAATTTTTTGAGCCCTCCTATTTTTATTTATTTCACAAGTTTGTTAGTTCTTGCATTCCGGTATTTTTATTATTCAAATGCAATACTTTTTATGCGGGTGACGAATTAACTGGGCCCTGAATATTGAAAAAAAAATAAAATATGTACCACTTAAACCATGTAAACCCATTAAATTTTTTGTTCTGTATTAACAGTTAAATTGGTTTGCTTTTTAATTAATTTGTATGTTTTCAAAATCTTCCATTTTCTACATTCACTAAGATTGATAGCGGGAAAAAAATTCCAAGTAAAATTCATGATACAATTTTTCGCCTCGAGGAGAAAGAAAATTTTACGTGAAAAAAAATTTCTTATTCGCGATAGGGGTGAATAAAATAGAATTGAACGATAAGAAAACCTGCCCTATGAAAAATCAGTCTTACAATTTGCAAAAGCAGAACACATTTTTCTGCTGACGACTTGCGAAAGCAAAGGTACTGCTTTAACATTTACTTGCAATAATAACCAAAAGTACATCAAATATAATTTAAACATTTTCAAACCGACAACTAACGAAGCTGCTGTTCTTTTGTTCGTAGATTATTTTGTGATGTTGTTTGGCGTTCTTGTTAGAAGTCAAATGAAATTAAACTTATAGCACTTTTTTAAACACTGTTGCTTTGAATAACTAAAAGCTGTGTTGTAGAATGAAATTTTGTGTAAATTTTTTCATACTTCATTTATGTATTTATAACAGACTAACTATAACTATAATTTCTATTTTTATACTAAAGAAGTTTTTTAAAAGACTGTTAATTTTCAACTCGATTTACGTTGTTCTATGTAAATCGAGGGATTGCTGTATAATATAAAATTTTTTATTATTCGCCTCATTTAACAATTTGCACATTACTTTTGATGCCTATTTGTTTTCTTCTTCGTCTTCTTAATTAATTTATTTTTTTTGCTAGTTCGCTGTTCAGGGGCTGTATGTTGTACACTAGAATCTATTACTTTGGATAATTGCTATTAATATGTTCAGTTGAAGTACATTAATTAACAGTTGTTAAGTATCTGTTTAGTATTTAAGAGCTGTTATTTAAACTTAACTTGCAAATATGTTCAACCAGTTCGAATTGCTGGGTGTGTTTTCTCCATATCCACGAAACCCACAATAAGTGTTTTCTGTCTTACATCTGCCCAAAGCCAGGCATTTAATTTTCGTATTACACAAAAAAATTTAATAAATAAAGTGTTTTTTAACTCTTTATTTATCACGGAAGCAAGTGGAAAACAGAAAAATAAAATCTCTTTGAAGTAAGAAAAACCAAATTGTAACGTTACTTTTATTCTTTTTTTTCTAATTCAGAAGATTTGGGAAGAATCAACCAAAAGATCGCAGCGATGAAAAATTTTATTAAATCACTGGATATATATATATATATATATATATCGCAAATTGTAAATTTTCATGACGAATTATTTTCAACATAAAACGCCAATTTTATATGTCAAGTGTGTTGGACATTTATACAAGTGAGCCCCAACAAAAAGCTACAAATAAAACTGAATTTTTATATGTTGTATTATTGACAAGTTTAGGAAATTTAATTTAAAGTAATAATTCGAAAAAATTGCTAATTATTTTTTATTTATTTAATGCTAGTCAAAGTTAATTACAATTATTCATTTATGTTTGTTGTGTGGTTAAGCCAGCTAGACTAATGCCCAGCTTTTGAATTGGAACTTAAATACGTATTTATTTAATTTTCATTCAAATATAAATTGTATTTAATTATAGCTTCAATTTTTCAGAGCTAATGAGATGTTCGTATTTAAATGCAACAAAAGTATGGTAGCACTATGAAATTATGGGTAGTTTTTAAACACAATGAAATCATGTGGTACCGAAACATATTAAATGTAATAAAAAAGACTTTT
This sequence comes from Dexiosoma caninum, assembly GCA_963924685.1. NCBI lineage: Eukaryota > Metazoa > Arthropoda > Insecta > Diptera > Tachinidae > Dexiosoma > Dexiosoma caninum. Next base: position 95,088,717 of record OZ004725.1, read on the forward strand.
TAAGTGAAAAAAATTATCAAAAACCTTTTGATTGTTTGTATTGTAATAAATGTAAGGTTTTATGTGCGTCTATATGAAATAAAATAAGAATATTTTTTGTCTGACCACATGATATTTGTGGAAAATGAAAACAAATAGTCGAAATCATACTCGTATGGTAATTTATAGTGGTTTTAAAGCTAAAGTCGGTTTTACGTTAAAACCAACTATTAAAATCTAGTTTTACCATAAAAAAATATTTTCTTAAAACCATCGTAAAACCTTTTTTGAATTGCTTTTAAGTTGATTTAATGAAATACAACCTTGATTTTCATGTACTAGAAACAGTGCTACCAAGTTAAAAAATTTAAAACAGCTCAAATTAAATGGCGCTCAATGAAATGAAAAATAAATAGAGGAAAATTTGGTAAATAAAGTCACTAATATAATTTAAAACAAAGAACACAGCAGCAACAACAATAAAAAAGTGCAAAAGAAAAGAAATATCATAATAATCTGTTTGTCCCCTTAGGTTTGTGAATAAACTTTTAAGCTGTCATATTTTCTATTCTATTCTATTCTATTGCTCTGCTATTTGATCTAGAGCAGCAATCTGCCCTTATTGGTGAACTCTTTAATAACGATAAACTTTATTTTATACATCTGAATTAAAACTTAAAATTATTTTTTTTTATATTTTTGCAGGTTGTTCAGGAAAGCCGATCTCATCACGAACACAACAGTGAAGGTGAGTTGCAATCTAAATTCATTGAAATTTAAAACAAAGAAATTTGTAATCACTCGTATTTGCTTCGAAATGACATGAAATTATAAAAAAAATTTAAGAAAAAAATATAATTTTTAGCCAATTAAGAACTATTGGTGGTAGTAATCCTACTAATGTGAAAGTTTGTATGTTTAGATGTTTGTTCCGCCATCATGCCAAAACCGCTTTATGGATTTGGATGAAATTTGGCAGACGGATAACTTATGGTTCAAATTAAAATATAGGATACTTTTTCATGATTGAAAGCGGGTGGGGAAGGGTAGAATTATGTAATTTCGCCTTCTCCGAATCTAAAATGACGCACCACTACTTGGTATACACCCCGTGATATGGGTATAAAATTAAAGGCATTTTTAAGAAGGGAACTTCAAATCAAATGCAATCATAAACACTATATATCAGACGCCTCATAAAGGTGGACAACTATATAAGTGGTTGTGGGGATAGCGAAGCGCATTGGGTTAATCTAGTCTAAAATAAAATTTAGTGACTTGTAGCTATACCTTAGATATTGCAAAACAGCATGCCTTATATAAAAAACTCTATATATATATCGAGCCTTTGGTGCAATACCGTAGTAACTCAAAATTTGAATTTTTTAAGCTGGGTATGCAGAAATGATCTTTGGGGAAATATATATATATATATATAAAGTAAAAAAGAATATGGTTCTATCTCTAACTGTTCAGATTCTACAGCTACAAATGTCTTTATTGCCTCCAGCTATTTCCAACAATATTTATTTGCTATAATGAAATATTTCCTTTATGACAAGAAATTTACACACAGAAAACGTTACAAAATATGCCTCTTTATTTAAAAACTTGTAAAAAAAAATGACTTTAGTAAACGAAAATATTATCAAAAAGATGGATCAAAACTTCAAATGCAGTTCACGATTTTCTGAATTACTACGGTATTGCACTCGATATGACATAAGACTCGATATGTATAAATACATTTATAGCATATTTTATAATTTATTATTTAATGCCTGTCTGCCTGAGATGCGATTTTACAAAAAAATTTAAAAACCTGCCAAATAAATATTCTGCTGTATATTTATAAATTTAAAGAAATTAGAATGCGTATAATTACCGGGTGGGCCAAAGTCACCAACGGGTTTAAAAATTTAATAAATTTTTCGTTTATATATTTTTTTTTCAGTTTATGAAATATTCAAAATGAAAATTTTTTTACACAAAATATCGAAAGTAATGTCACCTAATGACCGCTTTTTTTAGCTCTTTAATTATGGCATCGTTTTAGAGCATTTTCTATAACGAGTGTTGTTTTATTTTACACCACAATCGTCGTTTAAGCCTTCCGACGACACTTGAAAGTTATTTATTTCACCACAGTCGTATTTTACTAATATGAATTATGCTTTTGCGAGTATTCGACGTTTGTTGGACGAGTGACACGAATCAGTATGGTTTATGTTACTTCAAAATCACCATTTACGCATTGCGCCTGCTGTTGACAGAGTAGTTAGCGTGTTGGCTCTGCAATTAGAAGATCCTCGGTTCAATACTCAATATCGCGTCAATGAAAGGTTTTGTGAAGTGTCGAAGCTTTTGAACAATAAAATAATAAATAAATAAAGTCGACATAACATCAAAAAAGTAATTATTTTTGCTTTTTTCAAATCAGATTGTACAAAGTTCGTATGCAGTAGAAATTTTAGAATCTTACACGAATCTTTTCGGTGAAACGGAGAGGATTCATATGGAAGAGTCGCAAAGTTTATCCCGCTGTACTGAAGGTGCACGATCGGAATACGACGTTGTGAACGATTAATTTATATCCTGCTGCGATTGTGAGTGGAAATACTGGGTAATCACATATTTAAAATTTTTTTTTACAATGTGAAAATAAACAAACATTTTTTTAAGAAAAAGTTAAAGAAACCCAAAAACAAACTACTTACCGTTTTCATGTGGTCTTGAGCAACGTAATTTTTTTTTCCGTATGTCTTCTGAGAAATTCGTAAAATTAACCGCCGGAGACGAAATTCTCACCTCAACCTCTCACGCGTCTCGTCAAACAGGTGAATTTTTGAGCAGTTAAAACATCGAATTGATAACTCATCCTTCGTACAATCCTGATGACTCCTTCTTGTTTCCGAATATCAAAGGTAAACTGCGTGGTATACGATTTACGAGCGCCGGAGAAGCAGTTTAAGTGTTCAAAAACCATGTTTTGGAGGTGTCTCCAGAGGAATGTAAAAACTGCTATGGCAAATGGTTTGAACGAATCCAAAAGTGTATTGCTAATCAAGGGGAATATTTCGAAAAATAATAAAACCATTTCGTTCAAAAATGTTTCTTATTATTTGCTATTCGAGAAATATAAAAGTACCACTCGTATAACCCTTTCAGGAACAATTTATCCCATTTCTGGTTTGTGACATTCTTCTTTTATTATAATTTCTTTTTTGATGTTAGTTAGTATCTTTTCTTTTAATCATAATTTTATTTTAATTTATTTATTTAGAATTTCGATTTGTCTATTATTTATTTTTTTGTTATTTATATCGTATCAATTGCAATTTATAACCTGTTGCCCCATGTTATTGTATGTACTCATATGTATGTATGTAGTGATAATATATAAATATTTGCATACATTTGCTTTTTAATTTCATATATACTAATTAAGTATTTTTTTCGTATTGAGATTTTAAACGTTTTTGTAATTTTTTTACATATTTATTTAAATTTAATTTGCACAAATAATGTTTAATAACATTTGTGGCATTGATGTCAAAATTTATCAACCACTAATTTATTCAAGAATTTTAATCTTTTTAGTAAATATCAATTCATATGCTCACACATACATACGTCCGCACACACTGATGCATATAATAAAATATGTAAACATACCCAGCAAAAAACAAGGCTGAATTCCAAAACATCAAAATACTTTGCAGCGATGCGGTAGTGCTACCGTATCAAAACAAAGCAAACAAAAGTTTTGTAGACTTTGTAAAAATTAACTTAGCACATTGTTTGACGTTTTGGTACAATTAGATGCTTTGAAGATAACAATCAGTATAGTGAATTTTTTTTTTTAACTATTTTTTCGGCCGAACTATTTTTTTTTTGGCGTGTGAGGTAGGGTTGTGAATGTTTTCGCACTAACAGAGACCGTCGTCATCTGCGTCGAGTGGTGTTACCACTAAAAAATTCCCTCCTCCTCCTCTGGGTAGATTCCTTCCCGGGCCGCTTTCCGCATTACTTCGGGAAGGCCCAGAGCGACGTCCCAATCAGGCCGAACTAATGACGTAGGAAAATTCAAAACAAATGTCCATAAACACTACTCCCCCTAACACCCCTCCCATAACCTCTATAATTTTCTACTTCCAGCACAATGCATCGCATGTTATTTCCTGCGTCCAAGAAAAAAAAAACTTATGAAATTATTATTTCAAAAATCCAAATTTTAAGAAAAGCATGCAAATTTAAGTTGCGTTGTCGGCCATTCTTCAAGACACAGTATTAAAAAGTAGGTCAACAATGAATGTGTAACAAAATTACACCATGCACAGTTGGCTTCGTGTAAGCGCATCCATTCTTTTTTAGCAAATTTTACTTTTTATCCTGGACCAGTACTCAGGGGATGGCCCCTACACATGTGATGCACTGTCCTGTAACTAGAGGAAAGGCATAGTGAAAGAAATGACATGTGATAAAGGCGTAGATAGAGGGAAGCTTCACTTCATTTCAAAATATTTTTATGAAAAAAGTCAAAAGTTAAACCGAATCATAATAAAATTTTTAATTTAAATTCTGCGGAAATACTTTATGTCTTTAAATCGAATACGAACTCAAACCTTAATTTGTTTGTTTTTATGTCGTTACAAACATTTAAAAAAAATTTAGTTGAAAATGTTTTTTCTAACTAATTTTATACTTCAATTAGACCAATTTCCGCAATAAATAATTCAATTAAGCCTCAAATATGTATCTGGTATAAATACTTAATTAAAAAAATAATTTTTACACATATAAATACTTATGTTTATAAAAATAAGTGTAATAAATTGCAATAATTATTATCGTTGTCATTTCTAAAAATGCTTGGTTTTTTTTTGCAAAATGGAAGTAATTTTGTATGCCAGACATGAGAATTCAGAGAGATGACTTGCATTTAAAATTTAAAATTGTTTTTCTCTCTTAAATTATAAACCAATGGGTAATTGAATTAAAATCCACGTGTAATGATAATGCATACGATGTGTCAGTGGATTAAATTTTATACAGACATACATGTATTCGTGTAAAAATGTATGCATACAAATATGTATCCGAGCATGTACATGTGTATGTGTCGTAAGGATTAGTTTATAATTTGATGTTGTGTTGTTTGCTGATACTGCCTGACTGTATATGAAGCAAATTCAGTGAAACAAACTCCGTTTCTATACAAATACATGCGAGAGTCGTGATGTATACAAACTGTTTTAGTTTCCAAAACTAAACAACAGAAACAATGAACCAAACGTGCTGAAACAACGAAGAGTTCAGTGTTGAATTGTAAAATACATTGAAAAGTATGGTATTCAGTTATGTCGAATGTTGTATACCCTTCTGATCTGATTTTCCAAAATTATTAAGAACAAAAAAAAGCCCAGAATAAACTCAATATATTGAATTAAACTTCAGGTGCCAACAAAACACAAACATAAGTTTTTCTCTGCTTGACTCAACTGACTATCAGTAGAGCATCAAAATCAGTAGAGCAACAAAATCAACTACAGCTACAAAATCAGTAGAGTTACAAAAATTAACTGATACTACTGAGCGACTGAACAATCTAAACCAAGGTCTATTAATTAGGTCTATGCACCTCTACCGCATGAACAACACAAAAAATAACAGACATTTTGTTTGTGTAAATTAAGTTTGAGATGTCAAAAACCGAAGACTACTACTCTCTTGATAAGTAAACACACACAGGCTACAAAAGCAAGAAAAGCTAAAATTTAATTTATGTATGCCTTAATTGCTTTTACAACCCTCTCTCAAAATAAAGAAAAGAGTAAAATTGTTAATTGCGCGCTCTCTCAAATTAAACTAATGATGCAAAAAATGATATTGGCGCGCTTAAAATATTTTGCCAGTCAAGCCCCAATAAATAGACCTTGAACTAAAGGAGCCAGCTCACAAAAAAAAGCTGAGCTGAAAGGAGCACTCCGCTCAGTGAGCTGAATAATGGTACAATCAATAGGGTAATCACAGTTCTACAACAGAAAAAAAGACACGGATGTTGTTCGTAGAAATATATAAAACATACGTTGTCACATTCATTTGATTGTTTATGTAAAAATAACACAGCGATGAGAGTAAATTTTCGAATTCAATTGTATGTGTATGTAAAAATAAGAAAGAGTAATATAAACACTGAGCATCTGCGCTACTGCGATAACCTTGTTGATTGTATAAAGAGCTGAACAATATACTCGTAAGTCTACTATAGACCAGAGACGCATCAACTCTGCTTAACAAATTCACAAATCGTGGAACAACAGAGTTATATAGACATTATTTTTCTAGCACTCCACCACCTGTCTCTTTTCAACACTATTCTTGATGAAAAAGAATGTAACACGCAGTGTCACCATTTGTTGGCAGTGTTGTAAATACTTATGAATTATTACCGGTGTGTAGTTACGTCCCAGTCAGCATTTTAATTAATTATTGATCATATTCGAGTCTTTTTTATTCTTCTTCGCGATTAAATTAATCATTTATGCGCACGTTTCTGAATCGAAAACGACTGTTTTGTCGGGAGAAAATGGTACCCTAGATACGACTCTTCAAAACGACTCTTTTATGACTCGCGTTTCTGACTCATTTTCGAGGCAGTTTGCAATAGTACTTACAATCAATTACGACACTTTTTCAAGCCATATTACTAGCCGTTAGTGAGTCTTGTTTTATTTGGTATAACATAAAGAAAGTATATTCTTTTATTTTTTTCATTATTTATTTATTACTCTTTAATTTAATCAACTTTTATTGTTCTTTGCACCATGAGCTTACCACACAAATAAACATAAATTCACAAAACTCATTTCTTTCAAAATCAGTAAGAAAATTTGTCCCGTTATAAACAGTAGCAAAAACCATAGGAAACAATTTTTCATCGTCAAGATGCGCTAAATATGACTCCAAAATAAAAATAAAAATTCTTAATATAGTCACATTTCGGGCATCTACATGATGAATTTATGATTGCGCACATTCTATACATATTGTTTGCGTTTTTTAAACAAGTCGCTTTCCAAGCATTTGTCGGATTCTTTTTCGGGTCTTTTTTTAAGCGCACAACTGATTAATCCGTTTTTAGTTATCTGAGGTAGTCTTAAAAGACTCAGTTTGGTGATTTCTGCCAAAACAATCTTCCAAATGCTGACTGGGGTAAGTCCCATTCAAATGTTAAAAATAATAATCAGCATAACTACAATGCATAACAAAGTATTTCAATAGTGCCAGTTGGCTCCCTACAAATACAAAGTGACAGTTAGAATTCTAATAACACACAATAACAACATAGACGTTGTTAATTGACTGAGTACCACTTTTCTATTGTTTGAAAAGTTAGACAATGTTGATTGAGAGTAGGGTACCATGCATTTTTACGTTGGTAACATTTGTATTTAAATACACAATCAGTTATGTAGATAAAAAAAAATATTTCAATGCTGAGTATGTTGAATAAAAACTGAAATTAAAATTAAGTTTTCGCGCTCTTGCTGCGGACTCCCTGGAATTTGCTACATTTTCGCATTTGGGAACCGCTGCTTTGTAGGAACTGATTTTCATATAGCGCAATTCCGAACATTGGCAATTACAAATAGAGTGACAAACTTCTATATAATATCTTAAAATATGATGTACGAGTACATCTAGAAGGAAATGGATAAAGCTGAACTTAATGCGCTGAAATGAACCCGTAATAGGCAGTATAAATTTTTTCCTATACAAAAAAAAAACAAAATCATGACCCAATAAAAATAAATAAATATATATATATATATATATAAATAAAAAAAACGAAGATTCAATTAAAATAATAATTAGATTTGAGATTGATACATTAACTATATTAATAAAAAAAAATGCAGGATTTTTTTTATTTGACCATTTCATATGGTATTTTGAGTGCACTATTTTTAGAAAACAATAAAATCAATTAATTAATTAAATTTAATTTAAATAATAATTAAAATAAAAAAGTTTAAAAAAAAACTTGGGAAAAATTTAGCTATAATTTCTTCTCCGTATGAGAGAAATTTTGTATTAAAAATTTATTGTATTAAATGGCCATGACCACTTTCTTCCTGTACGACTTGGCATTTAATTTAATAGAAATAAATTATGATTACAAGAAAATTAAACACGCTCTTATAAGGACAGTTTTAATTGACTTTTTTTTGTTACTGATTTTTGAATTTTGGCCACGGCCTAATATTGGCAAATGCTGTTGCTTGTGCTTGATTTTAATAATTTTCGTTTTTTGCTGCAATTTCATTTATGTACATTAAACATACCTTGGGGTAATTACGTTATCATTGTTACATTGAACTGCTATTGAACTACACGGTTTATTTTATAAACGAATTCATTAGAGAAAATAATTTATACAATTACTAAATCGCTTTTACAATTTATAAAAATTAATTATTTTTCATAGCGCCGAGCACTTAGTGATGACAAATTTTTTTGTTTTGTCTGTTCAATAAATCTCTTCATTCCCTGAAGATAGTTATACACGAATATCTGTTGCATCGTAAATATAATCAGTTTATTGGTATTATTATTTTCGCAATTATTGCTTATGCTAGGAAATAATTCCGATCCTGTAATAGTTTTAGGGAGTGCTAACGAATCTTCAAGAATAACATTTAAATTGAGATTTTATTTGAAAGTTAATTGAGGGCCATTAATTGACTTCGTACTTAAATGTCATTTATCTCTAAATGCTATTTTAATAACAAATTTCTTCTTTCAGTATAAATTTGGGAGGCATTTAAATGGAACTTAAATGACCATGCTTGATACGGCATTTAAAGTCTATTTAACTATCATATGACTTCGACCATTGGTTTTTGTGGTCAGGCAATAAATTATTTTTATTTAGTTTCATACTAGATTAACGCGGTGAGTTTCGCTACCCCCATTTTGGGCTGTCCGCTATATTTTGTGTATAGTGATTTCATTTTGTGCCGTACGCCATATTGTGTTTGTTGAGATTTCATCATATTTTCAATTTTCGGAAAAACATTGGGCCTATGTTTCATTATATACGTAGATCTCTCATCGCAGTCGTCTATATAGTGGGCAAAATTGATCCCTTCTCCTCCTTGTGATCCAATTTTTGGAAAACTGTTAATATTATTTTTTTTTCTATACTTAGATCTATTCGTGTTTAAAGTTTCGTCACAATCGGTAAATTATTTGGCCTACCCCCTCCCACTTAAAAAAAAAAAATTTTAGAAATAATGACAGGGTTTTTGTTAATTTTTATCACTTAAAAATTTGTTTTTCATTATATGATGCCATTGCTAAAGCCCTTAAGACACTTCATTTATTTTTCATTAATTGATATAAAATTGATAGAAAAAGACAGCAACAGCCAGAAAGAAACAAATACAATGTAACATTTATATTTTTAAGTGTTGTCTCCTTATTTTTATTTAAAAAAATACGATCAAGAAGTAAGGTCAAAATCGTAGACATTGTGCATAAATCGCTAAGTTGTCAACATATAAAAGGTTTTAAGTTTTAAGTTGAAAATTCAAAATTTTTTTTTTGACAGTTACTCATTTTTTATCCATAACACAAGGGTACGATTTGACGTTTATGCTTTTATCTTAATATGGTTGTACTCTTTACACATGATTAATATTCTCTTTACAATAATATAATATAATATAGTATATTTGCGCTCTCCTCCAAAATTTGAACAATGCAGAAAAAATCAAGTGTCATAAGGGCTTAAACAGTTTATCTAGTGTTTAAAAAATCACCTATAACTTCATAGTGCTACGAGTATCATACTTTTATTTTAGACAAATCAAATTTAAATGAAAGTTAACTAAATGCGTACTTAAATATACAGTCAAAAACTGGGCCCGAAAAAGCCAACGCGTAAATCTAAAGTTACTGGTACACAAAATTTTCAAAGACTCTTTTTCACTAACGCTCTCATATTGCAGATAAACATTTCATTTCCATAACTACAGCACACTTCCGTTCTGGCAGAGTGACCTTCTGTCACATAATAAAAATAAATGTGAGAGAAAAATAAATATGTAAGAACAAGAGGATTGAACGCCAGCACAACTGTCTGTCATTCTTATGGCTTTTGGTAGCCTTGAAACTTACGAATGCTCTGCACAGGTTTCAGTTCTTGCAAACAATATAAATTCTTGAAAATACTTAAAACACTTTTTGGCGTTTTGCATATTTTAAATGAAACAGCAAAAACGAGGCGTTTCATACAAATACAAATAGGAAATTTACAACATCTTTATATTTCAGCGGAATGATAAAGACATGTTTGTGTGCACAGTGGCACGCCTGTGTGCGTGTGTGTGTGTGTTTTTTTGTGTTTCTATATTTTGTATATTCAATTGCATGCAGTTGCATATTTTACTAGTTTTCTTTTGTTTTTTTTCACGAGCATGAGTGCATAGAATTTGTAAATAGAAAAGGAAAATAAATTTAGTTTTTGTGTTCTTGTGTACGTGTGTATGTTTTACAATTGTGTTAAGTTTCAAAAACAAAATGTAAAAGGAAATTGCTTAAAATGCATTTTATATTTATGCAATTGCAAACAACAAAAACAACAGCTACAATTTTTTTTATTTATTTAAATGTATGAATGCTTAAACAAACGCATACTTCTTAATCGTTGTAGCACTGTGAAGCTACAATCGCGAAATGTATGGCAGGAAGTATCTCAAAGCCATAAATAGTGATGGCATCATATATTGTTACAATTATTGTTACAATATTATTATTAACAAACCAACAATCTGTTGGGGAAAAGATGTGAAAATTATTTGAAAAATAATCGCTTCGTGCGCGGTAGAATAATATTAACCGTATTCTTTTAAAGTTTCGAAATAAAGAAGTCTCTCTGTTTTAATTGCAACTGTCGGCATGTAGAGTAGTTATTATTTTATTTATTAAATTTTTTAATTTATTTAACCTTGAATGGTTACGTCGTCGAATTATAATATTCTCATAAAGTATTTTTTACAAAAGTAAACTCAATAACTGCGGAGGAAAGCATATCCATATAGTACTATTTCGCTAATGCTTACTTAGCTCATCAGTGGATTTTTCTTAATTTTTTCTTTAATTTTTTTTATATTTTGAAAACAACAACCAGAGCTTTTGAACTAGCGAGACTTATTTACTCTTTTTCATATAACTTTCTTATATATCCCTGCGGCGAAAATTTCGATTACAGAAGCAATGTAAGAATGTAATGCACACTATCTCATATAGGAACGTAGTATACGCTTTGAAATTCATTGCCGCATTTGTAGAGTGAAAGCCTTCTAGTAGTACATAAAGTAAGCGATAGAGTTAAGTGTTCATCTAATGCACATTATAGACACAGTACTGCCCAGCATAATTTATAAGTTGATAGAATAAAGCTCGAATACAATTTTTAATTTAACGCGAATACATCAATGCAAAAGATGAAAAAATTCATTTTGTGAATTCCATCCACTACCGTCGCACATTCTGTATTCTACCATTCATTGGACACAAAGTGTGATTAACATCGTTAAAGAGATGTAATGAAGTATGCAATGTTCGCCGCTGGGGTATTCATATAACGCTCTAAAAGAGCGTAAAAAAGCGTAATACGAATACCCATGAGAAAGTTCTATGATAATGAGTAATGACCCTGAGTACTACAGGGTGGCACAAAAGGAGCTATATCGTTTAAATGGTTTATAACTTTTTTATTTATGCGATTATTATAATTTTTTTTTTAAATACAGTATATTATTGGGGAATTTTTTGCAATTAGCTTTGAAAAATGATATCCTGTAAGTGATGTTGATTTTCTACAATGCACATACGTACTCTTTTTAGCATATTTTCCATAACTTTTCGCAAAATTTTGGGTGTAATGGATATGATTTCATTTCGAATGTTTCATAATTAATTCCCCAAGTCTTCTTCACAAAATGCTAAAAAAAAACAAAGAAAAAATAATCATTATAAAACTTATAAAGAATTCAAACCATAAAGCTCCTTTTGTGCCACCCTGTTTAAAGATATGCTTTCCTACTCAATAATCAATTTTATTGAGTTTATATTTTAAAAATACTTTATGAGATTATCATATTGATGAGAATACCATGAAGTATTTACAATACTTTTCGCATATTTTTCCGAAAAGAGGCATGATTTAAGATTGTGAATTCATTGCTGTATGTTGATTTATATGTGAAATGATTCTTACTTTTCATGGAATAATCATAAGAAAATATTACATTGTTAATGCTACTCGTAGTTTGTTGGTGATATAAAATGTACTTGAGTTCAGCTCTCAAGAATAGAGTTTGTTTAAAAAAATAGTTCAAACTTATAGTTTAAATAAATCAGCAATCTGTGTACAGATTTCATTTAAGAAAAATAAACTAAATATGCATAAATTTCAAAATGAATATTTTCGCATTCGCATCTTTGCCGAAATTGCAGTGAATCAATTATTTGATTCACTTTCATTATCTGATGAGGATTTATTTAAATGAACTTATTTTTCTGACTTTTTTTTCATAGACATATGATTAGTGCGACGCTGCGATACAGGGCACTAGGAAATAAGGCCAAAAGTATGAAATGAAATAAACACTCAACCAGGGGAAATTTTTCATTACGAAAAATTATATCTTTTATGAAATATCTTTTATGAAATATCGCCCCAAAATAATAAAATATTGCACCAAAAACTTAAATTGAAATAAGGCCTCAAAAATGCCGGTCACGAAAAGCAGCTTTATTTAGCAAAGCCGGTGTTCGTTGAGGAAATGCTTGCGCCCATCCAAATACCGGTTATGTAAAGAAACTTTCGTTAAGTTTGTCAAAATGCTACAACATGAAGAGTTTAACCAAGGACGTGAGTTGGAGCTTTTGATCAATAGTGATGGAACATATGGAAAAAGTGGAACGAAATTATAATATATAATATAATAGAATTTTCTTTGGGCGTTCTTTAATCTTTTTTTGCCTTATTTCTGTCCAGCGGACTGTTTTTGGGAGTTGTTTCATTAATTTCTTAGGGAGTTATTTGAATTTTATTTTCAGACTTGTATAATGAGTAAAAGCCAAACAAAAGTAATAGTAATATTTTGTGGGGCCTTCATTCACTTCTTTTTTTTGGGGCTATACTTTTTAGACAAAAATTAAAAATATCACCCCAAATAAAAAATTAAAAAAGTGTTGACTTTATTTTATTTATTTCATTTCACACTTTGGGGCATTCTTTCCTGGGGCCTTATTTCCCATCGCTATTAGTGAAACTCACCTACGTATTGTACCAAAACTATGTATGTAGAAAAGAATAGATCAGACAGGTACTGAAGTGGTAAGAAAGATATACGTATGTATGTTAATTCTTGCAAAACTCTGCAGTTGCATGTTTTTTTTTTGAGAATATTTTAAAGAAGCAACAATTCTCCTTGTTATGTTTGTGCATTAATTAAATTAAATTAAAGTTATTTTACTTAGCCGACTTTTTATAGCTCAAATATCGACGAATGAGGATGCTGTAAGCACAGGGACACCAGAAAAACTTTTAATCTGATGTGAAACGCCGATCTTCTCGTTGCAGAGTCAACGCGTTAATTACTCCGCCAATAATTTTACTACAGGTCTGTAAAGACACTTTATAAATGAAGGTGTCATTTTTATATTCATAAAGAAAAAACAACCGTAAAAATGATTATTCAGTCCCACTGTATAACATCATCCTACCAATCATCATGGGCATTAAATAATATAAAAAGTTTTTTTGTTTTGTTGCAGCGCTGATGTTGGTTTCTTCTTTCCTAAAATGGAATAAATAAAAAAAATATTTTGTAGACATTTTGTTCAAAAAATTTGTGCACTCTAACAACAGAACAAAAGAAATGCTTCCTTTTGTGCATTTCATATACGTATAACAAAATGTGCTGGGAGTAGACAGCCTAGACCTCCCTGCTATTAAAAGAATGCATTTGATGAAAGGGAACAATTGTAAGACATTTAAATACATAACATTCTTTACATTCTTTACTCTAGAATAGAAGTAAATTTCTTAATGTGCAGTGAGTTTCCCCAGTAAACAAAATTATACATTTAAATAAGCAAATCATGGCAGACCGTATTATCTACGCTTGTTACAGGAATCGAAACAAATATTTCTTGCCTTTCCTATGCTTTCCCTGACGGCTTAACATGGGTGATGTCAGTTGGAAAATAATAAATGCAAAAATTGACATAAGAATTAATAAAATTATTGTCAGCATAAAGTAGGAATTCTATACGCAAAACCTACATTGACATTTTGTGTTAAAACAGGACAAGTTTATTAAATGTTTCTAAGGCCAAAGTTTAAAAATTGCAGGAAGCCAAATTACTGGTGATAATTACTAAGAACTATATTATAAGATCAGATAAACTTGTAAATTGCGCTAATAATAAACAAGAAAAACGGATCATCGTGCTGTTGTTTTTGCTTTCGTCATCGCTGTTAGGTTAGATTGGGGTAAGTGGCGGACCCTCTCCGAAGGAGAACGCTCCACTTGGGTCAGATCTTTGGCACATTGTGATACCACAAGTAGAAACACCCAGAATCTAGGCGGGAATCAAACAAGCACCTCCAGATTGGTTAGACTAATTCTCATCCACTAGGCTTCGAATGCACCCATCATCACCGTCACTGTGTTTGGTGCATTGTGTGGTGTTATCAGTCCATTTAAATCTTCAACTTTACCTACGTATTTTTTTTTTTTGGCGTGTGAGGTAGGGTTGAAAATGCCTTCGCACTTACAGAGACCGTCGTCTTCTGCGTCGAGTGGTGTTGCCACTAAAAAATTCCCTCCTCCTCCTCTAGGTAGATTCCTCCCCGGGACCGCTTTCCGCATTACTTCGGGAAGGCCCAGAGCCACGTCCCAATCAGGACCACTCTCACTCACCCACGTCTGGGTCCGCCAAGTCCGCAGCCGGCGCCATGGCCCCGGCCCGTATCGCCTGGTCCCCGTCAGAGGGGGCCCCGCTATGCAGCAGCGCATCGAGGTCCCTCTTCTTCCTCCGCAGAACGTATCCCACGTACTGCGCCACAGCGTCCCAATTGTCTTTACAATCGAACATCCTCCCAATCACGTTGGCAGGAGCGAACCCGCCAACCCGCTGCGCCATTGCACCTCTCTCAGTATGCCACCTGGTGCAGTCGAAGAAAGTGTGTTCTGCATCATCATCCGTAATACCACAGTAAATGCAGTCGGGACCATCTGCCCTGCCCATCCGGTATAGGTACTTTCGGAAGTATCCGTGGCCCGAGAGGAATTGTGTCAGGAAGTAGTTAACTTCCCCAAATTTCCTCCGAATCCATACTTCCACGCAGGGAATGAGCCTCGCCGTCCACTTGCCGACCGTGTCCGCGGTCCACCTGTCCTGCCATCGCCGGACAGTTTGGGGTCTCAGACCAATAGCACCAACACCAGCCCCCCCCCCCCCCCCCCTCGAGTTCCAAGCCTCCCACCGCTCGCGCGCCAAGAGGTCTATGGGTATTTCCCCACATTTACCTTTCCCCACTTTACCTACGTAGTGCTTCAATATAAATAGAAAGCGAGAATTAATTAGTATTTTAATTATTAAATACCTACATATATAAGTATATAGTGCCTTATTTCCGAACTCAGTTTATGCGATTAGTTAAAATTTTACAATTTTTAAATAGGCATGTTTTCATTTACAAAATTATAAGTGACAGTTACTAAGAAACAAACTAAATCAAAGACAAAAATTGTCAATCACACTGACAAACACTAGTAGAACGGAACAACATGCTGCTTTCGAAGGTTGCTACACCTTCATCTTCTGCGTTCTTAGTGTTTTTTCCACTGTGTGTGGTAACAATTACTTAGATTTTTCTTATAGCAATTTGTTGAGTTTTTTTTTTTTGTAATGTTGTAATTCACAACAGGCTTGTATTCTATCGTTGTTATACCGTGTTAGTTATGCACATGTCATAGCAAGTAGCAAGTAGTAACAAGAAAAAATTTATTTTTGCCAGCCGCGAATTACAAAATCGTACAAAAGTTCTATGCAAAAACGTACCCCTTAATTATTTATTTATTACGGCTTTTTATTAGTATTATGTTTTTATATGTTTCACATTGGAATGATGGGAATAAGTATATAATTCTTGTATATATAATTTTTATATATACAGTCAAATCTCGGTATAACGAATCTCGCTTTAAAGAAAATTCATTATAACGAACGCCAACATTTGTTATATAATAACAACCTTATATAGCGAACAGTATATTAATTTTGTACTTGGTTAGACGAATGTTAAAAAAACATCGCACAATAAAAAACAACCAACAATGGTTAAAAAAATCATCCATAATTAATAAATTGTGAGTACGTCAGATGGGAAGATGAGAAAAAATTGAATTGAGCTGAAAATAAAATACAGAGAAATATGTACATAAAATAATCTATAATGGCGATTCCAAAGTAAGTGATGATTTAGTGAATTCGTTCAAAGGAAAATTAGAAAAAAATTTAGATACTCGTAATAATTTTTTCATATGGCTGGTCTGGAGAAAATTTGTGGTCGAAAAAAGTGCCCAAAAATAAACATCAAACAGCGATTTTTAAAATAAAAAAAAAAAATAATTTAAAATTTATGTACGGATTTTTTTTGTTTTTTTAAGCTTTTAATATTCAAATTAAAAATATTGTTTTTGTTAAACATATTTCGGCTTTAGGTCAGTTTTCCATATGAAAACTACATATGGGCATTTCCACAGAAAAGTCTACCATGATCAAAAATTAATATCTCAATCAACAAATGATTTTTTTCTAACATTCTATAGGAAATGTTCAAATTTTAAGAAAATTACGTATTTTCAGTTTGTGGTGTTTGTTATTTTCATAACAAAATATTTATAATTTACTACAAAAAGAAAAGAAATATTAAATATTTAAAAATTTAAATGATTGAGAAATATTTTTCTAAGAAAGGAGATGTCTCACTTTTAAAATCAACGGTTTATTAATTACAAAAAAATCTTAAATTTATATGTAAAAATATCTATAAAATAATAAGTATAAAAATGTTCCCAGTTAATACAATTTAAACTTAAGAAAATTGAAATTACAAACATTGTAGGAAATATGTCCCGTTCTAAATGTCCCGTGCTAAATCATAGTAAAGGTTGTTCAAAAAAGAGGAACACAAATATTTAAATATGACAACCATATTATTCCATTTTAATTTAAAAAAAAATTCCTTTCAAAAATGGTGTTCTAATTCACAAATTTTTTTAATTTTTCTAAATGCAGTTGAAAGCGACTTTTCAATTTTGTCCCGTTCGTGATACCATCTTCATTGGTTATACAACAGGAACAAAAAATCTATAAAAGCTGTATTTTGCACTATTTATAGTACCTGTAATGTGCTATAAAAAAACGTAGAAATGAAAAAGATAGTTTAAGATTTCTTTAATTTACCTCACTTCAAAGGCAAGCGCGTGTCCCGTTCTAGATCGTGGAATTTCCCAAATGTAAGTATATTTTTGTTAATATTGCCTATATGCGTTTACTGACGAAATAAAGAAAACATACAAATATTATTTTTATAATATGTATATACTGAGGAATTTTTTGTTTATCTAAAAGACAATAATAAAAATAAAACTTAAAAAAACTTCGCGATATGACGGTGTTACGAATGGGCCTGACATTATATCGTTCGTTAAACTGGGTTTTGACTGTAATACCAATTTTTCTTATACACATCGCACTTGGTCAACAAGAGGGTATTAACTTAAAATTTTAAAATTTTCTCAACAAGTCAAAAACTATTTTTCTTTACATGTGAATTACATTTGAAAATCTTCATGGTTTTTCGAGATGAAAAAGTAAACTGAATAAGATGAAATTTTTACAGTTGATATATATTTATGTTTCAAAAAATTAAATTTTATTTAAAATTAAGTTAATACCCTCTTGTTGGTCAAGTGCAATATGTATCTATATACGTATATGTATACTAGTATATGTAAGAAAATGTCAACTGGGTATGTTTGATAACAAAACAATTTTCTTACTACATATCTAAGTGAATTCATAAAACTGTAAATGTTTTTATTATGACCTTTAGAAATGTATCTTGATTTTTTTTATAAACTGCAAAAAATTTAAAAAAAAAGCAACTAAAACTTTATGCATTTCCCTTTCCGTTTACGTTTTAACTTTTAGTTGCAAGAAAAAAATAAAATTTTATAATTTAATACATTAACTGTAAATGCATAAATTATATTTTTATATTTTGTTTTTATTATTTTTTTATTTTCTATAGTCACTTTCACTTTCAACTCAACCTTTGTAAAAGAGCATAGCAAAAGTGCACTTAGTTTAAAAGTAAAAGAAATTATGAAAGGTATTTTTTAAAACACAGCTTTTTTATTGTTATTTTTGCTCACAATAATTTGGATTACTTTTTGCTAGATCCGTCATCCCAGCAACTTGTTAATCAGTCAGTCAGCCAGTTAATGCGCTGAAACCCAAAGCAACTTTGCTACCAACCAAACAAGCAACAAATCATTCATCCAGGGAATAATATTCAACTACCACTGCCACTGATATGCAAATCCTGCTGTATTCTATTACTTAAATTGAAATAGTTAGTGCTATTTTGTAGCTCCTATACATACAAATAAAAGCAAGTATCCTTAAATGCCTTCAACTGTGATACTATTGAGCCATGACAGTGGTCCCGATGTAAGTAGTTTTGTTTCCGCTTCAGGCTTGTTACACAGTTTTTCAACATTTTTCTTTTTTCCATTTTTTATTTCCTTTTTTTTTTTGTTTGATAGCTGTGCATGTTATTGATGTTGTTAGTGTTTCTTAGAATTTTTGTTCTTGCATTTTTTTTATTGTTTTTCTTTTTTTTTTGGCTTAAGAATATAACATTTCTAAAAGAGAATGCCGATGCGGCAATCGATGTTTGCCAAATGTTCCACATATTTGCTAGCAAAATTTAACAAAATATTTAATTTTAATTCTTCTCTTATGGCACTCGATTTAAGTGAATGAAGTTATTACGACGTTATTAATACGCTTGTAAGAATATCAAAAAAATTCATGCTCTGAATTTCACCATCATACTTTGCTTGAAACTTATTCTTTGTGGTGTTGAATTTACGTTTTACTACTGCAAGTTCGAAATAATCGTCGAAATAAAAATAAAATAATAAAGTCACTGAATTAAAAAACACCTGATTTAAAATAATTTTATTTTGTTTTCAGTTTTTTTTATTTACAGTATTTATTTGATATTTGTGATTGCTCAATACTTTTCTAAAAGTTGCTTAAAGTAAATTAAACAATTTTGGCTAAAGTGTACAGAAGGAATTGCAGCAGTTCTCAGCTGTTCAAGAATAAGAAAAAATCAGCACTGCTGTTGTCTTCAGCTACAAAAAGGTGTAGGTTGTATTTGGAAGATAAGAAGTTTTCCGAAGGTTTGCAAAAAAACATCAATAGACAAATATTTAAAATGTTTCCTTTATACATTGTTTATTTTTTATGTCCTGTTCTTTTCACTTTTTTTTTTACCATCGTTTAAAGTTGCTTTTGATCCTGTTTGATATCCTGATGTATTATTGCGTTTTACCTTGTACACATATATGTTGCTTTTTCTGCTTTTTTATTGCAGTCTGCTATGTATTTTTTGTGTTAAATCTCTTACTTTTTTTTTTTTCTTCTTGAAATTTTTGAAAAGATAAATTTTTTCATGATTTACTGTATTTGATTGATTTTCTAATCCATTAACTCGAATTTCCTCATCCGTTGCAATTTGTAACTTATGCTAAGAACACAACTGCGACGAGTGCAACAATTTGCCCTACCCGAAGAATACGCTAAAGAAAATTCGTTGCGTAAATTCGACGACTTCAACGCAATTAGGGCGAACAAAATTGCTGCATTCATTTATTTTCTAAAAAGTGTTTGTTTACGTATGAGCAGCTGCTAGTATGACCATATTTCAACAATATACAACATCATTAATAAGAAAAGCATAAACTTTAGCAAAAAAACAAACAAAATTGTACAGAGTTGCACAGAATGGGCGAAGGTATTTGAATTCCTTCTAACTTTTTTATTATAATTTTTTTATTTTTTTAAAATTTTGTAAAATAGGCATGGGGATTTTAAAATGGAACAGTACACAATTTAACATCGTGCAAAAATCGTTAAAATTTATTTCTCACATCAACGATCCATTACTTTGACTCAGCGTGCATATCGTCGTTATTTTCATATGCGGGTTGGACCCTCAAAGTCAGTCAACAATAAACCTTCTGGTTCAAAACTTTCGACAACAAGGGGCAGTCAGGAACCTTCTTGATGCCGGCAGTCGACGAACGGTGCACACGGATGACAATATTTAACGGGTACAGGAGAGTATTCGAGAAGATAAGGAAACAGCAACCAGGAGACGTTAGACATAATTTGACCTCTCACGAGGGTAGCAGCAGAGAATTTTGCAGACAATAAGAATGTTCCCATACAAAATTCACACTACGAGGGACACAATGGCTCTTTTACGCTTGATCTTGGGTGAACGAATTATTTGCCGTACAAGCTTTTTTAATTGATCTACACATTCACCGGATTTAACCGCTCCAAGCTTTTTCCTTTAAGGTTATTTGAGAGGAAAATACTATATTAATAATAACAGGAACCATACAGCGGTTAAAAAGTAATATGTGCGACGGAATCAACTACATAACACCTGCAGTTTTGCGAAGGGTTATAGAAACTGTTTCGGAAAGAGTACGAATATGCGAAGCAGAAAATGGCCACCACTTGCGAGATATTTTTTTTTCATAATTTAATTAATAATATTCTGCATTAACATACTGTATTTAAAATGAAAAATTAAAATAATAATATCTTAGAAAGGAAGTTATAATGAACTCAAACCCCTTTGGTCATTTTGGGCCATCCTGTATAATTTAAAAAAATTTTTATTTAAATTATTTGCTGTAAAAATAAGATCAAAGTTCTTCTTAATGCTTGAACTAGAACTATTTACTAAAACAAACAAGTCTGCATTAATTTCTTCGTCATTCGCCGGCGTAAGAAATAGAAATCAATCTCAAGCTTTATTAACACAATGTTGTCGCAGGGGAAATTCGTCAATTCGCTTTGCTCGTCGAACGTCAAATTTTCTGTAAACATGTTTGGTTAAATATAACAGAACCTAAACAGAACGTTTTAAATTAATGTGTAATAATAACTTGGATTTAAATTATTTATTGCCAAATGCAATGCCGGTAAATTTTTATTATTATAATATTTAAATTTTATAATTATTAAATTATTCACAACCACTTTTCTTAAATTTTTCACAAAAGTAAACAAACTTTGACGTTCGGCGTAAAAATGTGTATGTTACAAAATGTTGAATCAGCTTGGGGGGGTTTACTTGGTAATCAATATGCCTTGATTAATCTATTGCAGAGTTCGTCGCGTATGGCGAATTTCATCCGACGCACGGTGGGATTTTCGATACCAAAAATGAGAATTAATTGAAGTTGTGTGCACCCAATAAATTTTTGTTACAAAAACTAGCACTTTTTTCAATTGTAGAACATTTTAGCATTTTTTTTTTTTGGCCGTTTAACACTTTTAATCCTGATCACATATTTATCACAATTAGGTTTATTGTGAACAGCAACCATCAACTGTTTGAAAAGTGAAACAATTTGTCAACTGAGGGTGAAATAGTTATTACGAAAACCACTTGATAAATTTATGAATGAGTAAGTACATATTTGCAATTGTTAATATGCATTTGAAGGAACGAAAAAAATAACAGCTGCCAAATGGTAAAAATAAGATGAATGTGCGGAATTCGTTTAAAATTTAGTAGAAAATTGCATTTCACCAACCGCTTTTGAGCAGACTACCCTCGTGATGTCTGGGTTTGCTTCCATCAATTTTGCTAGCCTTGCAATTTGCTTTTTGTTGCTCATAATACGTGTCCAATTATTTTTGTTTATTTTTAACGATATTTATTTATATATTTCTATTATTTACTACTTACATTTCGAGTGAATATTTTGCAGTTGCAAAAAACAGAACTAAATTTCCGTTAAAAGTTATTCACAATAGCGATTTTGTAGTTGCTCGTTGAAAGGTTACCTCTTTTCAACCGCTTTTATTTCATATTATTAATTTATCAACTTTGTTGTAAACATTTATTTTATCAACTGCAAATTGCTGTTCATAATAAACCTGAGTAAAAACAGGGGAGAACCCTTGCAATATTTTTTTCATATATGTGACGCGCAAAATAGAAAGCGACCTCAGGAGAGCCATTTTAAAGATTTAAATACGTGTATCTTTGGTGTACCATCACTTTCATAAAACGCGCATATCTCTGGGAGGGAACACTTTTGGGGCATGGGATCGGTCTCATTCGATGCTCAGATGTTGTCCACATCAAAAAAAAAAGTGAAAATTGCTTTTTTTACCCTTAGGTCCCTTTCTCTATGCGCTGTCACATATATGGTTTTTCATGTATGTATATTTCCTACTAATATTTTTGTATACTCGCATGTAAATTGAAAGCATTTAGAATATAAGTTTTTGCAGACTACAAGGCTTAATATGTATGTATGCTTAAAATAAAAAACTAAAGCGAGAAATTATATTGACGACTTATGATCTGTTTCCGTTTAACAAGTGTATTCCCAAACAGATAAGCGTTGCACAAACAAATACCTAAGAAAATCTGACTTTCATTCATTCACATTTCTATTGTGTTTCAATTCGATTTGCAGGCAAAATACCCAAATGTTTTTTTTGGAAAAATTCTACTTACATTGTAGCTGGCTTGTAGTTAAACCATAAATGTGAATTTATAATTTTATTTATAGTCGACTATCAATTTGCAATGCAGACAAAATAACTAGTATTTGCGCGGAAATATACTACAGTCGACTGTGAGTAATTTGAAACCGCAAGGAACCAAAAACATGTTACAATTATCGAGATTTGAAATTAACAAGAGTTTAGTTGAAAGCAAAAGGCTTAGGAAAAGCATTGCGATACTAAAGTAATTGATAAAATTATTTGCTTGTTTCAAAAACACAAACACATTCACCACATTATGAGTCCAAATTATAGAGAGTAGATATGCCAAACTACAAATTATAGAATGTCGGTGAGCAAGATGTTATTTCTATTTATAGAGCTTTGCATATGACCTAAAATAAATGATTATTATTTTTATATTTATTTAATATTTTGCACAAACTACAGCACATGAAAATAATTCAAATTATAGAGCGACGAGCTGAACAAATTCAAATTATAGCGTATCGGCGATCAAAATGCCATTCAAATAATTTTAAATTACTCAGGATAACAAATAGAATGTTTTTTTTTTCGATTTATAGAAGATTTTAAACGGTACCTAGAAAAAAGTCAAATTATCGCGAGATTAAAATTCAAGAGTTCCAAATTATCAAGAGTCGACTGTAGTTGCTTTCTAAAGGGTGATTAAATTTTAAGGGCCTATGCTGAATGTGAACCACACCTAAACGTTAAGTTTTTTTCTGCATTTCATTTGACATTTCTCAATTTCACACTAACTCAATTTGAACCATGGATACACAATCGAGCAACGCGTTAAAGTTCAGGCTTATTATTATCGTGCACTTCGTGATGAGTGATGAGGCACATTTTCATCTCAGTGGATTCGTCAATAAGCAGACTTGCCGGATTTTGGGCGAATGATAATCGAAGAGTGATTGTCGAAAAACCGATGCACCCACAAAGAGTGACTGTTTGGTGCGGTTTATGGGCTGGCGGCATCATCGGGCTGTATTTTTTTCAAAATGAGTCCGGTCAGGCAGTTACTGTGAATGGTGTTCGCTATCGTGAAATGATAACGAACTTTTTATGGCCCGAATTGGAAGATATGGATGTGGACGATATGTAGTTTCAACAGGACGGTGCCACTTGCCACACAGCTAACGCGGTGGCGATGTCAATTGGCCGCCAAGATCATGTGATTTGATACCGTTGGACTCCTTTCTTTGGGGTTATTTGAAAGAAAAGGTGTACTTCGATAAGCCAGCAACAATTCAAGAGCTAAAAGATCAGATAATTCGGCACATTAACGGCATAGAACCTCAATTATGCCTCAGCTTCATCGAAAATTTAGACCATCGGATGGAGGTGTGCCGCCGAGATGGCGGCGGCCGGTTGGCCGATATATTGTTCCATATATAATTGAACCATACCTATATTATCATAATAAAAAGAAATGATAATAATTTCTGTTTTATTCAAAATCAACATCGGCCCTTAAAATTTAACCACCCTTTATTACAAACTAGTGGTCTATCTGTCCTTTTTCCTTATATCGTACTATCGATTTTAGATTGCTATTGAAGCCCAACTAGTTATAAACTAGTTGAAAATCTAATTCTTTCATATTATTCTCCTTTTTTTGACTAGAACGAATCTATCATTTTTGCTACAACTAGAATCTGACTGTCTCAAAATTTTACTAGTTTTAAGTTTAGTTGCAGGATATTTATCGATAACAAATTTTAACTATTTCAAAAATAAAATAAAATGGATTTTTATAATATATACACAAACGATCTTTTTCGAGTTGCCTGCTCTTGCAATCAGCAGCAATTGCAATTGCATTACAGCAACCATAAAAAGAACAAAAAAGTCTACAGTTCTTATGTTTTCACTCAATAGTACTTGACGCTTTTTTTATAGAACTATCAAGAAAATTTTCACATTCAACTGAATAATTTGTTTTCTCTCAAGTATGTGTATGGGATTTCTCTCATTTTCCGATGTGACCCAGGGACTGCCCTAATATATTCTTAGTTGTGTCTTGCCAACGTAAGCACTTTATAAATGATATTTCAATTTTATTATCTCCTGCAACCGTGTAGATATTAAGTTTTACATCAAAGCATGAATCCTCGGTACTTTATGAAATTAAATCCACTTTCAAACTTCAAATGACAAATAAAAAGAAAATATTGCATTTCAATTTGTTACTTCACATCAGTTATATTTAATGTTGAATGAAGCCTTATTATTTGAAATAAAAAACTTAAATTGAAAATGATGCCTTAAGCATTAAAAAAAGACGATTGAAAAATAAATGAATATACATGTCGATACCTTCTTATAGAAAGGCCTTAACTAATGATATACTTTACAGGTTTTCATAAGAATTTTAGTAGTGGCGACCAAACCTTTAGTTTTTCCAGCCGGTTTTTTATTAAATGCTTTAAGCATTTCAATGCTCAAACACAGCAGCTTTTTGTTTGTTAATTTTGTTTTAAATTGTTATCTATACGAAAATATAAAATAAAATATAGATTGAAAAAGGAAAGTTAGTTAGGTCCTTTCTATATTAAGGTGGCGATATGTATATATAAGTATAATTGACTTAAAGTAAAAATATTCGATTGCCTAAATGAAAGGCTGTCAGTAAATTAATATCGGAGAAAAGGATAACAATTACTAGCATTAGGTTATTTTTAAATCGAATAAACACAAGTGCCTAAAGCAGGGCAGTTCTCTTTTTTATTATATACGGTGCTGAAAAATAAGGCGCCAGGAAATAAGGCCCTAAAGTGTAAATGCAATAAAGCCTCAAAGTCAATACAGATAATAAAAACACGAAATTTTTGGGGTGATTTTTGTACAATTTTGGGGCGTTTTTTAATTTTTTATTTCGAATCACATTTTTAATTTCCCAAAATGAAATATAGCCCCAAAATAAAGAAACGAAAGAACGCCCGACAAAATATTACTATTATTTTTTTGGATTTCCCTCACTATACAACTCTGAAAGAATTACTAGAACTCAAATAAATGAAGTAACTGCCAAAACAGTTCGCTGAACAGAAATGAAATAAGGCAACCAAAAAGAAAACTTAAAGAACGCTGAAAGAAAATTATTTTATATTATTATTATTTTTTTTTTTGGACCAGCGCTCATGAGGTGCATTGTTCTGGAACTAGAGAAAAGGGATAGTAGGAGAAATGACAGAAGGTGAAACTTCAATATCTAACAACTCTGCTTTTTGCACGTTCTTTGTTTTTACAGCAGTGTTGTAACGTCTTTGATATCAAGGAGACATATTAAATTTCTGAAACTTCATTTTAGTAGCCATTTTTAGTAATTATTTTACTTGGCCGGTGCTACACAATACCGACGAAGGAGGGCGTTCTGGTGTGTCTGTGGATTGGATACAGCTGAAGCCGTTACTGTTCAGTGACCAGTGACTATGCCTTCGCCACTAAAACAATGTGACAACAACTGGTACAAAGACACAAAAGAGAACATCAGCAAAAATGCGAGATGTGTTTTGTTTTATGAGTTTAAAACTTGGGTTGAACGCTGGATAAATTTTTCGCTTTGTAGTCAACGTGCAGACATATATTAGTTTAATTTTTTCCATTCGCTTGTTTATTTATTTATTTTACTTAACAACGTAAATAGATTTTTACCCTCTTACTGACTAAATGATTATTAATTCAGCTATTTAAATATAAAGTTAAATTCCTCCTTACAATTTGATTGGTCTCGGACAAGTCAATGATGATCATGATGACGATGATGGTCACATTTATTGAAGATATCACATGCGCGACGAAAGGAATCATCATTAGCATAAACAGATCGGTAGTATTTCAATCGTAAGAATAGAAAATTTCGGCTCGGTCTCACAGGAACATTGAAGTTTATATGTGTGTTAGCAGGTACTGAGAATCAACATTATCACGTATTAGGCATACAACAAATGAAACACTCAGTGCTTGATCGTCGACTTTTTAGAGTAGGCAGTTTAATTAAAGCAAGCCTACTATGATACAGCGGTAACATATAGGAGTTCCATTAAAGACCACGGAGACAGAAGGTTAAAAATTGTTTTTGAACTGATTCAATACTATTGATATAAATAGAATTGCAACGATCCCATATAATAGATTCATGCTCAAGCTCCAATTCTCGTCCTTTGCTAAACTCTTCATTTTGTAGCATTTTGACAAACTTCAAGAAAGTTTCTTTGCATGACAGTCCTGCTGCCAGACGCAAGGATTTCTCTTCTATGGCATAACGAACACCGGCTAAGCTAAATAATTCTTCTTTACATGACCGATGTACCCAACTTAGGGGCCTTATTTCTATTAATTATTTTGGGCAATATTTCATTATTTTGGGGCGATATTTCCTATAAGATATTGGGATATTTTTTCATAACGAAAAATGGCCCCATGTTTGGGCAATTATTTCCTTTCACACTTTGGGGCCTTATTTGCTGGTACCTTGTTTCGCAGCGCTTTATATACTCGTAATTAAAATTAAAAAAAGAAAACAAAGAATTATTCTTCAGAAATTTCATTTTATTTAAATTTAAACAATATTTTGTACTTGAATAACTTGTTAACGAAAATGTGCTGAATGACACAACAAATTTTGTCGTTGATTTGTTTTATGTTGCCAATTCTTTTTAACGGGCTAAATTAACAAAGGAAATATTTCTAACGCATGATTACACTCCGAGAAAAAACCAGTTTATTGTTGCTGCTGTTTGCTGTTTATAATTTTTGACAAACATTTGCTACAATTGCCGTTACAAAAAACTTCAGCAAAAAAAGCGTAACTAATGAAAATCTAACAATCGCATGGCGTAACACTAACTATTCATGTGAAAGGAGAAATTTTTTCTCAAATAAATTGCAACAAAATACAAAGAAACAAAAAAAAGCAAAAATATACTAAACAATTTAGGTCGACCGTAATGTTAAACAAACACGCGGAAATGGCATGAATTGTTCGAATAAAATGGCTACAGAAAATCAAACGAGGCAACATGACCAACATCGCAACGAAAACATACGGAAATTGTTTCAAACGAAGAAAATTTCAACAAGAGGAGCACAAGATGTGACACCAGAATATAAAACGTCATGTCCTAGAAGCATTTCATACACAAATTTGGAAAAAACAACTAAATACAACAACAAGGCCATCAACAACAGCAATAACATCAACTACAGTGATGACGATGACGATGATGATGATGCAACAACATTCAAGCTAAAAGGTTCATGGGCTTTAAGCCAAAGTAATGGGCAATTTGCCAAACATTTACAAGATGTAGAAAATGAACAATTACATCAACAACAACAACAACAACAACAGCAAAAACTGCTAGAAAATATTGTCTTTGATTATGGAAGCAATAGCAGAGTTAATGCAAGAAGGTCTTCTTTACCGTCCGCAAAAATAAAACGTTGGCATGTTGGCCGCAAAGGAAATGATGTAACAAAAGATAGAAAATTTGCCAAAAGCCTTATGGGACCAAATCAATTGGCAACAAAAGCAATGGAATTAGAAACAGTAGCACAAGCAAAAGCAACCAAACCAACATCAACAAGCGCATTAACAAAGCAACACAATCACTTATTTGCTACCACCGGCACCTTCTTCAATACTTCTTCACATCATCAGGATTTTCATACAAATGAAGATGCAAACATAAAACACAATGCCGAAGATGTTGCCGATGCGAAAGCAAACTACAATAGCATTGTTGCATTCATGCCAAAAGTAAGCCATAATTATAGAGCATCATGCCCAGCAGCAACAATTGCAACATCAAATGTACGCATACCTTCTAAGCAATGGTTCGAAAGAAAAAATTGGTTATCCCAGGACGATGCGGATATTATTATTGCTGCCAGTTATAGCAGTGTAAACGATGGCCTACAACCTTTTCTTTCCAGTCAATTGCACAAAGAACTCTTAAGCAACAATCTGCACGATGCCCAATCGAATTATAGCCTCCCTAAAATAGCTAAAACTAATAAAAATTGTTCAGCAATACAAACGAACAGCAGTCAGACAGACAATTATATTACATGGAACAATAATAACAATAACAGCTGTATTTATACTACAGCGGACAGCAGTAGCAAATGCATGCAGCAATTAAAAGCAACTAATGAATTCTACAACTACTACAATACTGTTGACGAGCACAATTGCAATCATCACTACAATTTTGCTAACAATTGCAATACAAATACAGAAAATGAAAATGAAAATTTCTACAATGATTTCCCACATTCACATGCCAAGGCCAAACAATCTCTTCGGCCAAACATTTTCCAAGATCTGCAATTCAAAACTAATGCCAGAGATGGGTTTGAAAAGGAAGATTTCATTAAGAATCATGTTTACGAAACGGAAATATCTTTAGGCCGAATAATGCCATGTAAAGTAAATAACTATTCTCGTAGCGGCCACCATGAAGAAACTTCAATTACAAATCCTTTACAAGAACAATCTTCTGCACTGGAACATGGGGCAAAAGTGCGTTTGGATGCGAAAACCGCAGAAAGCACAAGCCAAAAGAATTTTGCAACCACAACATATTCAAAAGCAAGTAAAAACTCAGCAGATATTTTAGTAAATGGCCTTAGAGAAAATAAAACATTTTATAATAATTCGAATAATCAAAAACTACCAGGGGAAGAGCACCCACCAACACCACCTGCATTAACAAAAAATTCTTTTCATTACATTGACAATGCGACTATAACAGCAGCAGCAACAGCAGCAGCAACAGCAGCATCATCAT
Source organism: Dexiosoma caninum (assembly GCA_963924685.1). NCBI lineage: Eukaryota > Metazoa > Arthropoda > Insecta > Diptera > Tachinidae > Dexiosoma > Dexiosoma caninum. The sequence continues at coordinate 95,118,449 of OZ004725.1, forward strand.
CATCATCATCACCATCCTCCTCCACGCCATATTTTAGCCCAACAACAACAACAAAATATTTACTTAATGTCACTCAAGATTTCGATGATGCTGGTGATATACTTCAACAACAACTAAAACAACAACAACAAGAACAGCAGCAGCAACAAAAACTTGCTAAACCTCTACATCAACAATATTTTCTAACGTCTGGTAGTGGGGTTGCGGTTACGTCGCTTAACGAATACAACAGCAACAGCAATAAGAAGAGTCCTTTGCTAAATGAAAGGTAAATGTTTATATAATAAATTTCATCTGCCAAAGGCAGGGGAAAATGTATGCAAAAAAGTTAAACAAAACTTTTAACCTGACCTCTTCAGAAAAATGTTTTCATATCTCATGCTTTCATTTAAAATGTATGGCTCTCGAAGACCTTCTAAATTCCATCTCATTGTACTTAAAGGCATTAACAACTACAGCAGATACATCATGTAATGTATTTGTTTAGTTTGATGAAATGCTTTAGTAAACTTGACAACCAACCAAATAAAACCTATACAAAGTGTCAAGGTTGGGTTAATAGATCCTGCCAGAGAGGCCTAAACAATAACAATCATTAGAATCTTTTAAATCTATAACTCTTGAATAACTGGGTAACAATTTTCCCATATCTAAAGAGTATAGGCATACGAAAAAGCTTAGAATTGAAATTGAATGTTAAAAATGTGTCAAAACTTCAAATCTGTTTAAGATGTCTTTTCGCATTTATTTTAGACAAATTAAAAATATGCGAAAATGTTGTAGCTGTACACAGAATGTACACAGAAAAAATTAAATTAAATCTTTGCTCAGTAAATTTTCCTAATTTTCTTAAATAATAATTTAAGTGAATACACGTTTATTTCAATAGTTCTTACTGTTCTCTCAAAACAGTGTAATCAAAATGCAATAAAATGGTCATAAGGAAAAAAAAATCGTGACAATTTTCAATTAAAATTGTTAATTGAAGCTGCAATTTTCGTGATTGGTTGAAACTATTATTTTGACTGAATCTTCGTTTTTTTTAAATGCACAGCGAAAAAGAAGACATGAAAAAATATAGTTAATGCATCCCAGCAAAAAATTTTAAAAAAGTTAATCGAGTTTAGAATTAAGCCTTTTTGGTGGAATCACTTTTTTTATTTTTATTTCTTGGACCTGCCCTATACATGCGCTGTGCATTGTGCCAGAGCTAGGAAATAACAATTGGATTACCAACTTAAGGATTTTAACAAGGCCTGACTCTAAAATAATTGTTTCTTGCGAAGTTATTACTTTTTTTATTGTGTGAAATTTTACGCAGGAAGTTCTTATAACTAAATTTACTCTTCTCTTCTCTTCTTTGAGTTGAAAAAGTGTCGTTATTTCAGTATTCTGAACCAAATTCCAATTGCCGGCATAATGTTCAAGCTGTAATCGAGATAGTTTAACTTTATGTGTATAAATAAAACAAATTTTGAATATAAATATTTATATATTTTTCAATACTAGTAAAATTCAACAAAATGATGGTATTATCTTATTTCGAATGAATGTTATTTAAAATTACAGATTCCAATAGTTCTTAAATTATTTACTGTAAGAAATAATATTTTTTGTTAACTTAAATTAAATTCAAATAATATGTATTTTTTATATATGATTCTAATTTTAAAATTGTGCTTTTTCTCGAAAAAATATGTGAAATGTATTATTACATACTTTATGATATTCTCATAAAGTATTTTATATAAAAGCAAATTCAATAACTGAGGAGGAAAGCATATCCATATAGTACTATTTCGCTAATGCTTACTTAACTCATCAGTGGATTTTTCCTAATTTCTGAATACAAACCCATGATCTATATGTTTAAAATTCAACTAATCAATCGAGAATTGAGGTTGAATACCAAACACAAAACCAAAAATCTATAAACAAAAACATAACAATCCATGAGTTTACTTTTTTATAACACACACATATTTCTATATTTAGATTTCTCTTTTTATCTACACTAGGCTTGCCATCGGCCAGCATAACTAATGTATTTTGAATCAAATGAAAAATTAAAAAATTAAACAAAAGAATATTAAAATCTTACATAATGCACATGGGTTTGTATTCAAAAATTAGGAAAAATCCACTGATGAACTAACTTAGCATTAGTGAAATAGTACTATATGGATATGCCTTCCTCCTCAATTATTGAGTTTACTTTAGTAAAAAATATTTTATGAGAGTATCATAAAGTATGTAATAATAAATTTGATATTTTTTTTTTTAAGGAAAAAAGTACAATTTTAAAATTAGAATCATATATAAAGAGATATTCTCAAAATAAATTCAGTTAATATACAATATATATTTTTTATAAATGATTACATATTTATTTTTCTTCTCGAAAAAGTAACTACTTCTTTCTTGGTTTAAAACAATAAAGAATGTAATTTAGAAATTTTTATACTTTTCACTATATAATTATATATTTAGTTTGAAAACGTTTTTAGGGTTTCTAATGCAAACAAAAGTACTGATTCAATTAATACATTTGATTTTTATAATTTTGTATAATGCATTTAATAATCGAGTAGTTAAATTTGGCAATCACAAAAGTAAGTCAATATGTAGCAAGTACTTTTTATGGTAATGTCTAATTTTTTGCTGTCATGGGTTCTATTGCTAATAAACTACTTCCAGTTATGTTAAGAATACATGATTTGAACACAGGGGTGTCATTGAATAGCATGTGTTCACATTTAATGACAGAAAATTCGTAATTTTTTCTAAAATTTTAATTTTTTCGTTTTGTTTGGCATTCTTGAAAACAAAAATATTCCATGGACTTTCATGCAATAAAGTTTATTTTATTTCTATTACATTCAACTTTAAGATTAAGTAGTAAAACTGTTAACTATTTGATGATTACAATTTTTTATGAATTTTTTGAATTCAAAAATTTGGTAATTTAAAAAAAAAAAAATTTTTTTTTCACTTTTTCACCAATAACTCCAAAACTAATGGCTAAGTCAAAAGATAATATTTTCAAAACTTAAAGCTGACGTCATTTAGAATTTCTTGACGCATTAAAAAAAATAGCGTTTTTAAAAGCCTTTAAAATTTTTTCGATTTTATTGGCTTCTGTTATCAATTATCAGCCTATTTAAAAATTTAAAAATTTAACTGAGTTTTTTAACAATTCAAAATATAAATTTCTTTCGTTTAAACTTTTATGATGTCTCTAAAACTACACGAGCAAACTCAGAAACAATGTTCGCACGGTATGAAGAATATTTTGTTTCCGAATTTCGGATTTTTTTTGGAGAATAAGGAAAACCTTTCCCAATTCATGCTTCTATATGTTGTGAAAGTGCCTTTAGATTTTACAAACCGCTATATCGCGAAAACTAGAGCCAAAAATTTTAAATGCACCTTGAGTATCTGTATAGCAAATGGAGTCAGTCACGTCTAAAATTTTTCCCAAATGAAATTTACTTTAAACTGGTGTTATCGATTGAATGGGCATCATTTAAATTTGATGGTTACGATTATTGAACTTCGTGTTTACAGTACACCACAAGAAAATAATTGCTGCAGAGGCCAACGAAATGTTCATATTATTGAAATAATTTTATGTAGAGATTTTAGGTGTAACTCCGCCATAGAGGACCGAAATGCACCTCGTATGACATAAAAATATGATCGGCATGGTTTCGTCCTCTTAGACCATTCGTATACAGAAGCGCATCAGTAAGTTTGCCACGATAATTTGCTTCTGATTTCAAGTTCATTGGGAAACAAACTCCAGTTTTCGATAGGGACAGGCGATAAACTTTGGAGTAGATAAATTGTTTATTGAAACATTTTGAATGGTCTGTATAAGAACTGCTAAAGCAGTTATTTTTTGTTTTCTGTTTTCTGTAAGATGTATTTGTAATTTCTGTTGTAAGGCCTTCGAGCAAAGTGTCCCTGAAAGTGCGCCAAAATTCCCTAAAAACGTATGACATTTTATTTTGGTAGCCCGTTTCTTCAGTCACCTCAAAATGTTCACGGACAATTCTTCAGACAAACATCATTTGCATAAATTTATAGAACAAGTGTAACAAGTGTTCACATTCACTATTTTTAAAATGATTTTATAGTGTTCACAATTATTAATATGCAGATATTTATTAATTATTATTGGCATATTACTATTCAATTCCCTCTCGATTAAAGATTTTAAAACGGAAATTAAAATCAATCCATTATGCATGTGTGTGTAAATATTATATTGATTTCGACATTTTAATTAATTTACTCCCTTAAGTGGTTATAAAATATTGCACACAAACTATAATAATAATAATGCTAATAATAGTAAAATGTTTTTCTTTGGGTGGGTAAGATGGTGAAATGTTTCATTACCGCCTCAGCGATCGCCATCCACCACAGGGTGTCGTAATCTAGCGAACGAACACACCGGCTAAAGCCAGATTGGCTATACTACAGGAGATATATTTGGTCTGACCCAAGCCATTTTCCTGGGTTCGTTGATAGTATCCTTCTTCTTCGTCCTGAGCACGTATTTATTTACTACATTTAAGTATTGCGCCTCCACGTATTCTCTTCACTTCTCACCCAATAAATTTTTTTTTCCGATTTACCTAGTCAAAAAGTCAACGTTGTCAAACATCTTTTATAATGAAATTAACAGCGTAATACAAATCATCGACTATTATTCACTGTCGATTATGGTTTGCAACCGAACTTCAGTTCAGTTATTGTTCTAAGTAACCACTGTGAGGCTGCTTTATTTGTTTGTTATCTTGAATGCATTGTTTGTACGTTGTCGAATTCCATATTTTTTATGCACTTAGTTTTAGCAACGACGAATATTTGTTGTTAATTTAAGAATTTTTATTGCCTAGCGGTTCAACTTAACACCTAATTTACAACTTAATAATGAAGTTTTTTTTTGTCACTTTGCTTTTGCTTTATACCTTTACATTGATTTATATTATTGATTTTATTCAGCTCGATTTGTAGCAGTGAATAATAAAGTTACACGTTTTCAACTTGTGAAGAATTTGGAATTTTATTTTTTTGATTTGCAACGACAGCCCGTAAAAAAGCTTACAGGCTCAAACAGTTACCAAGAGGCCAAATTTGTGGTTCCTTGGAATTTTGGCAACTGGAGTTAATGCAGTTTCGATCTGCATTACCTGTATTACCGTGTTTAGTAACTGGAAACTGAGCAACAGTTCGGTTGCAATCCATAATCGGGCCACAAGTGTGTTATCAAATAAAATTTACTGAATGATTGTAAAACATGAATGAGAATAACCAATTACCAATGAGAATGAGTATAAACAATTATGTACTCTGTACTTGTGCATATTATATTTTATATATTATTATTTATAAATGTAATATTTATTTTAGTTCGATATTTCGCTACTCCTTTGTGTAGCTTCTTCAGGAAAATTGGTTTTTGTTTAAAATTTTCCTGAAGAAGCTACACAAACGAGTTACGGAATATCGAATAAAAATAAATATTTCATATATAAAAAGGACCTGCAGCTTAAATAATTTGTGAAATTAATATAAAAAGAGGTTAAAAAACTAGAAGCATTATCAAAAAGTTATAAATTCAAAGAATTGAAAAATAATAAATTTAAAATATATAACGATAAAATAGTGCAAAAAAATTTTTAATCGTGTAAACTGATGGTTGTCAACAGTTTTTAAGCGTGAAATTCGGATAAAAAAATGTAGACTATTTTTGAGCCTTATTTTGTGGATATCGCGTAAATAAACTGTAATACAATAATATAAAATTTAAATAATTTTGGCCAACAAAATACCCATATGTTTGCGACGATGTTATTTGCCGTTATTAAAAAAATTTAAAAGAATAATTAATTTTTTTTTCCGTTATTTGTTCTGATATTGTCAAAAAGCTTAAGCTTTGCGACAAACAACAGTTTAATGGTACTACCAAATATGTTTTATCATTAAGTAATGTAATAAAAAAATATGTGTGGCTTATAGCGAAAAAGAAGGCACAAAGCAAGAAAATAATGAACAAATTGTACATTTAAACTACAAAACCTTGGGAAATACACATTTCATTCAATTAGGTTTTTCCACAAAGACCAATTGTAATACACTTTACGATAACAAAAAATAAGAAAATAATAATTTCTAATAAAAAATTAAATGAAAGGTAAAATTATTATAAAATTTTGTTGGCAACATCGTGTACGGCAATTGTAAAAATAAACGTTTATTGAAGTTGTTATTTATTTATTGGACATTGTAAATGGATGTTGTGTTATATAATTTACTTTCTTTTTGTTATTATTAGTATTATTATATTGAATTTATTATAAATTTCTCAATTCATTGGTTTCGCAAAACCCATAATAACGATAAAGACGTTTTTTATTGCCTTCATGTTTTGGTTCACTGGCACTTGAGAATGTTTGTGAATGATTTGTACAGCGTGCTTATTTATGATTTTATGCAGTACATAATATTAAGCCCTTAGCGCGAAATGATCTTAAGCGCCATTTTGCAAAAAAAAAAAAAAATATAGTTAAAATTAATTATGTATGTTTAATAAAAAAAAGTAAACTCATGGATTGTTATGTTTTTGTTTATAGATGTTTTGGGTTTGTGTTCGGTATTCAACATCAATTCTCGATTGATTAGTTGAATTTTAAACATAAGAATTTGTATTCAGAAATTAGGAAAAATCCACTGATGAGTTAAGTAAGCATTAGCGAAATAGTACTATATGGATATGCTTTCCTCCTCAGTTATTGAATTTGCTTTTATATAAAATACTTTATGAGTATATCATAAAGTATGTAATAATACATTTCAGATACTTTTTTTTTGGAGAAAAATCACAATTTTAAAATTAGAATCATATCTAAAGAGATATTCCCAAAATAAATTCAGTTAATATTAAAACTTTAGTTTTTAAAAGTTATAAAAAGTAAAAATTGTTGAAAACTTTAAATATACGAGTATAAGGTATTCGATTTGAAGTCATCGGAATGCCCTCCTTCGTCGGTATTATGTAGCACCGGCGAAGTAAAATAATTACTAAAAATGGCTGCTAAAAATAAAGCTTGAAAATTTAATACGTCTCCTTGACATAAGAGACGCTACAACACTGCTATAAAAACATTAACGCGCAAAAAGCAATGTTGTACGATAGTGAAGCTTTACCTCCTGTCATTTCTACTACAAACCCTTTCCTCTAGTTCCAGCACAATGCACCGTAAGTGTAGGCGTCATCTCCTGAGTGCTGGTCCAAGATTAAAAAAAAATAAGAAAAAAAAAAGCTAAAAGAGAAAACCTTCTCCTGTAAATATGTTTTGTTGGGCGCTTACGATCATTTAGTGCAAGGGGTCGATATATTTTTTTCAACTTTTTCTTCAGTCACAATCATTTTCATCATTTATGGATTTAAGTGTATGAGAAAACTGACAATTTTTTCCCATGTCAAAATGATTGAAAATGCTCAATTGTTGATGAATGTGAAGCAATGCAGAGTGAACCGATCACGTAGCAAATTTGTACGTCGGCTGTCCTGACAAAATGTTTAATGAAAATATTAATTAAAATATATACACACATTGCAATTAAAATTAAAACCTAATTTTTGCAAGAGCATAACAAAAACTTGAGTATACAAATGCTACGAGTTTTTATAAATTACTGCACACGCTCGGTTTCGCGACTGATTAAAAACCAGAACTGTCGCTAACCCAAAAATTTCTTTAAAATATGTTATGTAATTGTTTCTAACAAAAATTTTTTATAATTTTTCTAGTTTTTTGACCTTTTTTTTTTTTTTTTTTATATTAATAACACTAATTATTTTAAGCCTAATTTTTTTATTTTATATATTTCTGATAAATTTACCTTTTAGTTGGTTTTAAAAAAGTTTAAAATTTTAAGTTGCTTTTTTGGCAAATTATTCTTTAAAATAACAGATGAATCTCGCAGTTCATTCAGTGCAGTTGTGCGCATTTCATTCCTAAAACCCTATTGTATACATATGTATTTACATACGTAGGTTAATCGATCTAATAGGATCATCGACTTTAATTTTAGTTTCATGACCACTATCGTGTATCCTTCTATGTATGTATCTACGAACAAACTTGAAGAATAACTTAAATTACAAAACAAAACACCAAAACTTTATGGATTCATGCACGAAAAAAATTAAGGGTATTTTACGTTATTACTGTTTATGCTGAGCCAAAAAGCAAAGTTAACAACTGTGCAAAAAATTAAGGTAGTCGCGAAAACCGAACGTGTACTGTATAAGGAAATACGCGCTGATTTGTACGATAACTTCTCTGCAGTGAAATGGTTTATTAAAAATCACTAGACGACAATAATTTTATAGACATATAATTACTTTATTTCACTTTATAATATTGCCCATTCTGAAAATCATGTCATTTCAAATCACATGCCGTTTTAAAAACACATTTGTGATTTTCTGCTGTTCTGTAAATAACACGATTGTTGTATTGTTTGATGTAACTTTACCTCAACGAAAACACAAGAAAACAGCTGATTATATTGTTATAAATTGTAAAACCAAAAAAACATTTTTAACAGCCGAAAAGGTAACACTAGATTTTTAAAATTTTCAGGCGTTTTTTTTTTTTTTTATAAAACAATTAATTGTTTAAGAAAATTAATGAACATCACCTTGAGTAATTTATTTAAATATTTTATTATAAAGTTCGCCTTGTAATAGTCGCCAAAAAATAACAAAGTGTTTTGAAAATAACTTTGCTGAACATATTAAAATCACAAAATTCTATGCATGGACCGCCTATTTTACTGTTCCAAATATCTTTCACGAAATGTGATTTTCAGAACATACCCCAGCTGTAATAATAGTAGACAATTTTTTGTTTTTACTTTATTTTTCATTATTATTTTGTGAAGGCACTAGAAACACTTGCTGAGATTAAATATAATAAGCAATCTTTTTCAAAAGTATTATTGTAGTTTATTCAGAAACACTCTGCTTAAAATCACTCAAACTCTTATAATATTTTTTTTATTAAATTTTAGATAATATTTGAAATTTAGCAACTAAGCTTTTAAGTAATGTAAATGATTTAACTAATACATACTCAAGTCCTAAAGTAGCCAGTCCAACAGATGCCAACAAACACTTTCTGGCACTAGTCCGTGCAACCAAAGAGAAGTAAACTTGTTTTCCATTGTACGTGCACACAGTTACATTTTTGTTTAGTTACTGTTAATGGAAAAGTTGATAGAATTTCCTTCTCTCCCAAACATGACATAAATTAAAGATAAACAAATACTTACGTATGTAAAACGCCCAACAACCACAAAATCGAAAGTTTGGAAAACCAATTCAAACCATTTTCAGAGGACTTCTTTACTGGGTTACATATTTGTGATGTTACGAATAACAATTTTCAAAATACGCGAATTCGAATACGAATATCGGTGACAATATTCACGGAAAGTTAGCGCCACTGTATGTGTCAAATTTAATTGGAAAATATATTCCATTTGCGTCAATGACAATGACATACCGTTGGCGGAATGCCACTGCTGAATATTTCTTACCTTATTTTCCAAGTTACTATTGATCCCTTTATTCAAAAATTTAATCGAGGAAGCTTTAGGGGAAAAACAGGATGTAATTGACTTCCAAGAACTGGCATGATGAGCGTGGCAATGGCTGAAGTAGTCTGCACGTTGACTACAAACCAAAAAGTTGTGGGTTCGAGCCCAGTTTCAGACTAACAGAGATTTCTATTCTGAAAAAGTACGTTTTAGTTTTTACTTTATTTGTTGAAAATATTTACACTTTATTCTTGTCATTTAAAGTGCTGCAAAATGGCTTTATAGCCATTTTTAAATGAATAGCGCAAAATCGGGCAAGATATGTGCATGAACTTTTGATTGAAAAGAAAACGCCATAAGTCATAAAAACATTTCGCATTTTTTCTGGTGTTCCTTAGCGTGTCTTTACGTTGTCAGTTGTTGTCGGAAGGTTTCAGTGGCGAAGGCATACTCACTGGCGACTGAACAGTACCGGCTTCAACTGTAACCAATCCACAGGCACATCAGAACGCCCTCCTTCGTCGGTATTGTGTAGCACCGGCGAAGTTAAATAATTATTAAAAATGGCTACTAAAATGAAGCTTCAAAAATCAACGTCTGCTTGACATCAGAGGCAGTTCAATACTGCTATAAACTTGCAAAAGCAGAGTTGTAAGATAGTGAAGCTCCAACTTCTGTCATTTCTTCTACTATCCCTTTCCTCTAGTTCCAGCACAATACACCGCATGTGTAGGAGTCATCTCCTGATGTCTATGTCAAATCGGTTTTTGATATTCACCGATATTTATAGTCTTTAAAAATGTATCGGATGCCGATCCCTAAATTTTTTTGTTTTTAATTTCCCCGTAGTTTCTTGTCAAATCGCTTTACAATACACATTAATTTTTCTGGACTTAACAACTGTGACGAGTGGTGCAATTTGCTTGGAGTGAGTTAAATTTGGCGGGAAGTTTCAGGAGTGACCTGCAAGGTCAAGCGATTCCCATATTTTTTTAACGTATTTGCGAAAAATTTTCTAGAATTTGGCGAATACGAATATCATAAAATAGACGAATAGTCGGCGATACGAATACGATTATTCGTAACACCACTATAACAAATACATGTACGTGTACGTGTTTATGGATGTACGTATGTGTTAAATAGCTGTTGATGTGTTTATGCATGTGTGTATTTATAATTTATCCTCTAAAACACACAAAGAGACACAATTATAAAGTTTAGTTCGAAAAATTGTTGGGTTTTAATCACTTTTCTGTCAACACAGTTACATACTCGTAGTACTTTAGTTTCTCCCAGTGAAGCAATTTTGTTTTTACATTATTTTCATGAATGTGTGGATGCTGGAGATTTCACTTACCAGTAAACAAAGTATACCAGAGAAAGTGTATTTTTAATAAGAAATAAAAATATCACAATAATTCGCTTTGTTGAAAAGAAATTCTAAAAATATTGCCTCTTCGAACAGGTACTTCCGAAATTTGATAGTTGATAACGGCCACCTTGTTGGAGCTGCATCTGCCAAATTAGTTGTCGTTTGCCAGTCTGGTTTGCCAAATCGCCATGCCAGATGGGATATTCTGCACGAGGGATTTGAGGGCATCTTCACCTCACGCGAAGGTGATGTGAACTGGCCAGCTATATCGTGAGATTTGACACATTTAGACTTTTCCTTGTGGGGTTTTCTTAAAGCGCAGGTGTATTCGAATAAGCCATAAACCACAGCAGTGCTCAAAGACTACATAATGCTAAGAACACAATTAAGACGACCTACGAACTTCCTCGTGCTCAAGGAATTCATCGGTAAAAGTTCGTTCCGTTAAAAAATTGCAGCTGTCATAATCAGCAAAATTGTTTGCTGTCTGGGTTACCGCACAAAAAAAAAAATTACTTGAAAATTAAACATTCACAGAAAACAATTAACAATCTATTTTATCCTAAATAATTGTGTATCTTTAACTGAAATGTTGCATATTACAAATTAAACTATTATTAAAATACAAATCAACTTTATTTAGTAATATATTTGAAAACTTAAATGAAAAACGGCAACTCTGTACTAATTTATTCATCGTTCGTCGACGTATGAAAAAGAAATAAATCTGTCGCCGGTGTTGGGTGAATTTTCATATGCACAAATGAGTTTTATTTCTCAGGACGAAATTTCGCAACGCATAATTCGTCGATCGTCCCAATTGTTGTAATAGCACAACCCATGCCATCGCTCAAAATTAGCTTGATTTATGCATCAGTCATGGAAAATTGGACATTTCGGATGCGCTTCTAGAGAAGCCACCATTCGAACAATGTTATATTCCACACATAATGGCATCATTAGGTCTTTGACACGAATAAAAAATTTCGCTGATATCTCACACACTCTTTGATTTACTTAAATTTAAAGATAGAAAGCACTTAATGAAAGACCCTGTAAAGTAAAGAATATAGCTTATTACAAATACAGGGTGTCAGGCTGGCAAATTTATATTTATAAATACGTTTATTTCTAAAAGTAATAAACGGTGCGGAAGGTGGGTGGCGCCGTTGGAATTATCGATTGTGCGGATTTGCCAGTCACAATTTCGCAGTGGTCGAGTGATCAATGGGCGTTCGCTGTGGAAACATTTTTTAAGAGTAATGATTCTTACGTCGACAATTTTGTTCAAAGTTCGGCATTCGGCGAATAAGTGATGGACCGAGTGTAAATCTAATTCGCTCGTGGGTGCAAAGATTCCGCGCAACTGCTTTGGCTATGAATGCCCCACGGCCAGGGCCCAGTCGATCCGAAAACATTGAATTTTGTTGAAAGCAGTTTACGTGAAAATCCGCAACTTTCAATACGGAAAAGAGCAGCCTCACTGGTACTACCAAGAGCGATTATTCATGAAATTTTAAAAAAGGATCTGAAATTCCTTCCTTTTAAAAAATTTAAAAAAATAAAATCCTCATTTTCATTCTATCGTTCAATGCTCTTAATAAAACACTGTGTCAATTATTATGTTTTTAATTTAAATTTCAAAATAAAATTCTCCTACCAGACACCCTGTGTAATTTTTGAAATGGTATTAAAAAATTGATTTACGAAAGATTTTGTCAAATTATTACTAAACATAACATTTTTGTAATTGAAATTATAGTAAGATGGCTTTGTTTAATAAGACTACAACAAATAACATGGCTCTGCCAACTAATTTTAGTAGAGAGAACTAAAAATTTGGGTTTTTAACAGTATGACGGCTGGAACTTTTTTTACAGTAGTTTTAAACTTTGTTCCTTGTATATTAAAACTACATAGATAATCTACTATGTGTTCAGAAGATGCTTCCAGGCAAGCACTAATTTTTGCTCTTTCCTGAATAGGAGCACATGTTTAATGAAATCGTTCACCATGTTGATCGGATTCCGTGGCTGCTCTACTAGAATCAGTTGGCAGAACTCTGTTATAATTTTTTTTTGTGTTGTAATCAAAGAATCAAAGACTTCTCCTCGTAGTAGTAAAACAGACCACGGTAGCAATCAAAATTGTACTCCATAGACTGAGACCATTCTAGGCTTTAGGCTGAATCCTTTGTACGTTAATCGTCGCCGTCTTGAACAGATACTTACGTAACAATGAAGGAGGTTGTCACAATGAATACTTGTTGATAAATATTAAATCAAATGTTTCTTCTGGCATGGAAACATTTGAACTGTTATATTATATATTATTTTTTTTTAAACTTTATATTTTATTTTTTTATTTATTTTTTATTTTATTTTTTTTTATTTTATTTATTTAATTTTATTTGTATTTTATATTTGCTGCCAAGCAACACAACACAAAAACCTAAATCAAAACCATGATGCAATTACAAAGATGGCAGCATTAAAGCTTTTACAGGCGTTCGTGTGTTTGTGCTTTGCGACATAAAATGTCAGAAAAAACTTTCACTAGCAATATTTAAGCACAAATAATATATATTTTTTTTTAAACAAAATACCGATTACAATACAATTACGCAAATTAATAATAAAAACTGTTAAACAAATGTGTTTGTATAGAATTTTTACATTTTATGACGCAAACTAAAGCAGAGAAAAAATAATCACCTGACGTAATGTTGCCACCTGGTTTTATTACATTATGATCAAAACCAATTGAGAAAGTCATGTGCCAGGTGTCAATCTACACAATGTCCTACTATAGTGCTCTTCGCTGATGGACGTATACGGAATGTGACAAAGCTCATCAGAAAATCTGTTTTTGTTAAATCGTCGTTATCGTTGGTAGTAAAAAGTACGTAATGTAAAAAGTACGATGGGTTCTGTGTGTCTCAGCCTACCCATGAACCTCAGATATAAGTTTCTCATTTAAGGAAATGAATACACACCACCTAAAATTACAAAGTATTTTTATTTAAAGTAGACTTTTCATAATTAAATCCAAATTTAACTCTATTCCTGTTAATTTTTTGGTATTATTTCAAACATTCGCATGTTTGCTGGGTTACAGTGTTTTTAAGAAGTTTTTTTTTTTGCAAGTTTGTTTAGTTTTTGGCTACATATAGGAGTGAGATTGAAAAATATTTAAATAACACTCACACTTAAAACTTGGTTTGTATCTATTTTATTTATTGCTGAAATGTAATGAGTTTTATAACTTTTTACAGGCCGTAAGAAAAAACAATATTAAAAATAACTATTGAAAAAAAAATCATTTCCTGGCAGCAATAAATTTCATTATTTAAGGAATAACAATGGAGAGAAAAGAGAAAATTAGGCAACTACAAGGTGGCACAAAATTAATCATCCAATTTTGTTTTTGAATAACTTTTTTACAAAATAATTATTTTTAGTGGTGGAAATCTTTGTTTGGACCTGTGCAATTTTTTCTTTTAATTGGAAAATATGATATCAGCTAAGTATTGATGCACATTTGTGCCCATTTTATCGCATCTTCCATAACTTTCTGCAATATTTCTGATGAGAACTGTTCGTATTTCTTTCGAATATTCTCCTTAAAGGCTGCGATTGTCTGGTGCTTATTGACATTAACCGGCAACTTCCAGCAGTCCCAAAGAAAGAATTCTGAGATTGTTAAATCGGGCGAACTTGCTGGCCATGCCAAATCGCCAAAACGGAGATAACGCGACTACAGTAATTCACTCCCCACTGACGGTCAGCAGGCATTAACTAATAGGATAAGATAATTGTGTAAGATTTGCAACAGCTATTATAACTTCCGATAGGGTGATTAATTTTACACCACCCAGTATTTGTGCTATTTACGATAAGTTCAGGCATCAAATTATTATATTGGATATCGACCGAAATTTCCGTTTCAATTTTAAATAACTTCTGTTCTATCAATATCGTAATTTCCAACAAAATTTCGAATGATTTTTAAATTATATTTAATATTTCAGTTCTACGGTAGATTGAGTTGATTGTAAGAAATTGCTTTATTTCAGAGAACACCTTGCGGTACCCAGAATTAATCTTGAACTCGTTATATGAGAACCTGTCTATAACAAATGTTATAGCGCGATCTCCAAATAATTCTTCAGATTAAATTTATATAACGAGAGCATGTTTTCTAAACTATTTAACCCTAGTCTTATCAAATATATGTTTTGCAGGTACATTTTGATGTAGAACTAAATGGTATTTTTTGCTATTGTTTGTAGTAATTGTTAAACGACGGCAAACACACTCTTATTAAGGTCTTACTTTCACGAAACCTTCAAAATTGCCTTTGAATGCATAGTTTTAATTTTTTTGAACATATGTGATTTAATTTTATTTTAGCTTACACGCAAAACTTCCACAAACGAAAAGTTTTACCCACATTTCACTTATTACAAACTCGAAAAACTTAAAAAAAGGGAAGGAGTGTACAAAAATTCTTATAAACACGGCTTAACACCCCCCAGTTTGATTTATCTTTGGCAATTGTATTCTGTGAAAAAATAAGGTACAATGGAATTCAACTACAAACGTTGATTTAAGCAATTTCTTTCTTTGATTAAATTCCTGATTGAATAATAACATAACAAAGATACCAAATACATTTACCAATTTCCACTTTCTAAAGTATGTAAAAGTATTATTTAGATTGTATTTAAAACAAATATGTTTTAGCTTTGTGTTGACCTTGCAGTTAATCTCTGAAACGTCTGCCAGAGATTAATAAAGTTTCTTTTTTTCGTCTTTATCGACAAGATTTTTTTTTTATCTGGGAGCAGCACTCCCTACACATGTTACACAATTTGGAATAAATATTTCGACAACGATGTTTTAATCCCAAAATCGTCAGTAGAAGTTTAACTTTTCAGTAAAAATTTTGGTATTAGCAAAAAGTGAAATGCTCCAGCTAAACCATATAACAAACATAGATAAATAATCGTAATGAATTTGGACTAACGTTGAATAATTGAAAGAATAGTTATATGATTTTGAGCAATTTTATATCATTGGGCCAATTTCTGCAGAAGCCGGAGATCGGTTGAGTTATGAATGACTGAAACTCTTGCATACAGATAGACACATACGCACTCCCACACAGACATTCGTAGGTACAATGAAAGCTCCCATATGGGAACATTCGCCATTGAAAGAACTAAATTAAATAATTTTTATATAACAATTTTACGCACTACTTTTTTCAAAATATTTTACTTATTTACTAAAAGAGAATACTTAAAAAAATTTTGCATGTTGCTGAAGTATCTTCAGGGAAGCTTTATAAATTTCTATGGTAATTTTAAACGAAGCATACTGCAGAAAGATAGTTGGAATAGTAAAACCTCAAATGCAAACACAACATTTGAAAATCAGAGTCAAATCAGAAACTTCTTAAAAAGCGGAAAGTTGAAAAAAAACAAAAAGTTAATTTTATAATCAATTCAACGGAAAAATGAATAAATGAAACGTATCGAAAACAAATGAATATTTTATAATATTATTACAGCAAGGAAGAACACAGTAGTTAATTTATTCATCAATTATTATATACACTTGTACATACAAGCAAATATCTTTGTTGAACATGTGTTGTAATATGCCCATTGACGTTAAGCCATAAAGGAATATAAAATTTCTACTAACGTGTAAACAGATACCAACAGAGAAAACAACAAAACTAACAACATCAATTAGCAATAGAAACTCAAATAACATTAACTAAATAAATACTTCAAATGAATAAAAACCTACAAAGCATCAATCAGTAATACAAAAAAAGTTAATAATAAAGCGAAGAAAAATTCGCAGACAGAGACCGGCCATGCCATTTGTCTGTCTGTCTTTTTAGAGAAAATAATTCAAGTTTAAAGTGTCATATTGACATTTATTTGTTATTGATATGTTACTGTCAACTGGCTAACAATCGGTCAGCAACAACACAATAAAAATAATAACAATTTCATCAATGAAATTCAATAATCAGTAACGTTAGGAAAAACGAAACATGAAAAAAGCAAAATAAGCTGTTCAGGGTGCGGTCATACAGCGCAAATCTTTCATGAACTATTAAAAAAGAAATTATACCATAAAAATAAACAATTTATATAAATATGTATATTATATAAATCTAAAGAAGTTTTTAAAATGTATGGTGTTTGCTATTGATTTCATTCATAGAATATTCAAACGATAAAATTTTGGGATTTTTTTGGGCATTTTAACCCTGGATATCATATTCTGACATACAGTAAAGATAATCAAGCGTGAAATTGACGCACGATTTTAATCCGTTATATTGCATTATTTATATTTCAAATAAACTAATCTGGAGTACAATTTTAGATGTATAAATGAATGGGAAACACCAGAATTAAAGATATATTTATTAAAACTTAATTCTAACTAAGTAATCTAATTTCAATGAAACTTAAAAGATAATCGTGCGCAATTCTGACTCCTTTAGTAACTATATTTTTTATAGTTGATAATAAGCAATTGTTATCACAGCGGCGTGTTTGACTTGTGAAAGCTCTACGCAATGACTCAGATATCAGAGTTGCACAGCGACGTATTCATTGTAGTTGAAAAGATATATTGATTACTTTAAAGTGCATGCGTACATTTTACGTAGATTCTCTTTCTAGGGTTAAAGAAGTTCTCAGAGTATACGTAATGCCGAGTACACTTTTTACATTTCTTTTGTAGGCATTTTGTGACGCCATTTTTGAAATGTGTGCAATGCCGTTCACATTATAAGACACAATTCTATTGTGTCATTGTGAAACAAAAGTGCTTCGTCCCTAAATGACACCAACATGGCATTATCTTGTACACTTAGAACGTATTTTGACATAACGTATGTCTCCAAAAAAAAAAAAAAAGAAATCGGTGGGTAACAGCAGGTCTTTAAATGCGCACCACTAAGGGATTCTATACCTCTCTTCATTCTAGTTTTCGATTAATAATTATTATTATTTATAAATATTTAATACTTACCATATTTTCAGTATTTATGTTGTCATTTCATTTTTGTGCCTGCAATTCTGCCATATTATTTAGACAACAGTCTACATCAGAGACATAACCAGTTTGCAACGCAATGACACGCAACGAAAAATTTTGAAAATGACACACGTTGACAATCATACTTGTTTGCTTGAGGTGTCGTACTAAATAGCATAATGTGGATGAGGCCGACCTGAATTTGATTGTTGTTTTTTATTTTTAATAAAACACGCGTGCTCTGTTTTAAAACGATATTTTCATTTTTCATATTTTTCTTATCAAATAAGCGTCCTTTATTCCTGAAATATTTAAATTTTATGTCTATTATTTTATTTAAAAAGCGGTATAAAGAAGCATGGCGGCTCGTATGACCATATTTTTCGATCCAGCAACGGTTTTTGTACATGCAATGATAATATTGAAATGAAAAATGAAGGAATTAATGACGCGTTACTAACGTTGTTGTTTGAGATTGTCATATGTGTACGTAAGTTCAAAATCAACATCATCATCAGTTAAAGAAACAACAACAATAGCAGTCGACAAAGGCAACAATACATGCGACACTAACAAGAGCATTTTAAAAGGAACGCAACTAATGGAAAAAATAATATAGTGAACGGAATTGTAAATCAATCTTAAGCCACAACATCAATTATAATACGAATACTGATGGCGCAAATGCCAATGATGACAACGGTATAACAATAATGATGTTGGAATGCAAATACTTTTTCATATCGCAATTTCGACACGTGTAGTAAAGTTTCAATTATTTATTTATTTTTTATCTTGAACCACCACTCAGGGGATGATCCCTAGACATGCGATGCATTGTGCTGGAACTAGAGGAAAGGTATAGTGGGAGAGATGACAAGTGATGAAGCTCACACTATCTTACAACCCTGTTTTGCACGTTCTTTATTTTATAGCAGTGTTGAGGCGCCTCTGATGTCAAGGAGATGTATTAACTTTTAGAAGCTTCATTTTAGTGGCCATTTTTTTAGTAATTATTTTACTTCGCTCGGTGCTTCGCAATACCGACGCCCTGATGTGCTTGTGTATTGGTTACAGCTGAATCAGTACTGTTCACTGACCAGTGACTATGCCTTCGCCAGTGAAACCTTCCGACAACAACTGATAACACAAAGACACACTAATGGACATCAGAAAAAATGCGAGATGTCTAAAACTAGGGTCGGACACCATCGACAACCATATTTTACGCCACATAGTTGTTATCAGTTTTCTTTAACGTATTGTGCAAGTATCTGTATGCTATTTTCGGAAAGTATAGGCATGAGACGAATGTCGGTAAAGTTCCTTTCGAAATTCTTTAAGGCCGAACAATTTTTTGATCCAGATTTGGTCTCGAACGGTTTCTTTTTTACTTCCAAAATTTCACAGTACCTTCAAAGAGCAGAAATTTTTCGTTATTCAGCTGATAAAAAGCGAATCGTTAAAGTTATGGAAGGCTAAATATGAAAAGTGCCACGAACACTTGAAAAAAATTTGGTTGGTGTGTTTAATATCTGCTGGGAATTACTCTGAATTATAATTATCGGTCTAAAAATGGAATACAATTGCCATATATGGTCCGGCGCTTCGAAACTTATTTTGCGGATACTTGATCGCGTACAAGGTATTGCGAAGAAGCTTTCTGTTAACTGTAAAGTAGTCAACTCATTTGACTTACAGGAGGATCGGAGTAAAGCGCAGCAGTTTATTATTCATATTTTTATCGCTTCTTTAATAGAATGTGATATCAGAGACCCGTTTTCCGAAAATCGTAAGATTTTGCACACAACATATGTGATATAAACTGCTTGCAGAAACCTTCCCTGTAAATTGCCATGATGGAACGTTCACGTCTAATGTCCAAAAGCACTACTGTGCATGCATACGTACGAAACAAACTCTGAGCACTGGCGCAAGAGCAAAATAAATAAATGTTGACGAATAAAGAAATATTTTGTTGGTTATTTTAAAATTTGTCTTATTTATTGAACATATCTCGTATGTATGCATGTAAATTTGCATACGTGGATGTAATAAATATTATTATACTCGTAATACATTTAACTATGTCACTTTGATTTTCTCTTAATCTACATGAAAAAGCGATTTTGTATTGTTGCTCTGAATCTAAATATTTTATTGTGTAAAAAATGTTCCCAAGAGCAACCAATATATTCATTAACAATTTGTTGACATTGCTTTTATCCTTCTTCAAACTATTAGTTAAGATATATGGTAAGATTTTGACAGCAAATAGACAGATAATATTGAAATGACAGTTGGAAGAAAGAACAAAGTCTCTATGTGGTCCGACTCATTAGTGTAAAATTACTGTTTGTTCTCCAAAATGCAAATTTTGAATTTTTGCGAACGTTAAGTTGAAAGCAGTATCAAACAACTAAATTTCAGTGCTACTAACAAAAAAAAAACATCATAGCCCAACTCACAATCTTGTGCAAATAGTCTCGCATCATTGCATTTGCAAAGTTGCCAAGTAAAATTTTTTACTCTACAGTAACAATGCAAACACATATGCGTTTGCTGCACTAGTGTAAGTAGGTTACGTTAGGTCGACAGGTTTATGAATGTCAAGGTAAAGAAAGGTGCCAATGTATTTGGGTGCAATTTTATTATAGTGCCTTTTTGATACCTGTAGTGAAAAACTTTCACGTATTGTAGTGATCAGTTCAGATTATATGCTAAGAATCGAACCTAGACTATCAAAAAAACTGATAAACTAGCGTACTAATCACTAGACTAACGGGAACTGTAAATAAACTACACTTAAAAAATGTAGTTATTATTTGCTATACGTTTGCAAGACTTATTTGTGACAGTGACAGCAAACAATAAAAAATGAAGAAGAAAAATAAATAAAATATGGAAAATCAAGAAATAAAACGTATACAAAGATCCTGCAAAAAATGAACGGAAGAGAATATAACGGAAATGTTAAACTCTACAAGAAGCAAACGAAACAAAAAAAGATACTCACAATTGGTGGACAATTGTTGCAATTGCAAAATGTTACCATATCAATTGCACAAGATTGTTAATTGGGCTAATGTATACGTATCGTATTGTATAAAATTTCTAAATAGCATCAAATACACTGCACACTGGGGCTGTTCACAAATTAAAACAAATTACTATATATAAATCATAAAAACTTACAACAACTTTAAAAAATGCTAATAGAAATTAACTATGATTCAAAAGTGTATTATAGTACTTTGTTTGTCTTTAGAATTAGAAACAAATTTATAATAGCAGATGAAATATTGAAAATCAATTAGAATGCTTTTTGTGCATTTATTTCTATTAGTTTAAAGAGTGTTGCGTATATGATATACAACAATCAGATAAGCATTTAATTAAAAATGAGTCGTCACTTTGCGTATTTTATAGCAAAAAAATAAATTATTTAAATATGTAATTTACTAAAAAAGATATATATTTAATTAATAAAAAAAAGTAATTAAAAATTGAATTGAATTAATTAAATTTGTAATAGTACAAAATATATTATTCTAATTAAAGGTCTTAATTGAAATTAAAAACGTTACATTTGTCTATGTCAATATCGTTAGGTGAAATGCGAAACTATGTAAATTACATTTTTACTTTTTTAAAGGAGGAAGACAGAAACGTTTAATATAATGCACATATTTTTAAATTAATTTTTTAGTTCTTCGCTTATAAAATATCAAATTTTTATTATACAAATGTAAACATTTGTAAGGACATGTATTTTTCTGATACGCACCATAATCAATCAAAAATTCTATTTCGAAATTTTAGATACGTGGTTTTGCATTTCAGCTAACGATATACAAATTGACACAAATAAAGAAGTTTTGAAAACATTACTAAAATTTTTTGTTTCTTTTCTGGGACCAGTGGTCAGGGGATATCCCCTACATATGCAATGCATTGCACTGCAACTAGATAGAGAGAGGAATATACAGTTCGTGAAAGTGATTGGCAGATGGAGCTTTATTTTTACACAACTCTGGAGTTCCGTGTGAATTATAAAGCAGAGTTGCGACGACTCTGATGTTTTTTGTGACGCATTATTTTCAAGTTAAGGGGATCCACTTTATTATTTATTCTCTTCGCACAGACGTTTTGTTGCTGAAATACCGACGAAGGTGGTTACTGTAGCAGAGAAAACTATGTCTTTGATTTAACCGGACTGGGAATTGAACCTGTGTTCTTCTGATTGCAGACTCAAGATGCTAACTACTCGCCAATATTAAATCAAACCTTAGCAATGCCGTTAACAGAATAGGTTAATTTTAAAATTATTCAATGAAAAAACATACAACAAGCGGTCGGTTCGAGCAATGAGAAAACAAGTTGCAACTGAAAATAGTATTTGCAACTGTTATCTCTGGCGCTGAAAAATTATATTAAAATCTTAAAAGTTCCTACAGTTTTAGAAAACTTCTTTTGATTACCATTTCATAAATTATTTGATTCGAAGGCTTTGACCCATCTTGAATACTTCAGTTATTATTATCCTTGTTTGACGTAAAATAGAAATCCACTTGGTCCTTGAACAGTCTTTCACTTATCACAAGTACTTTCAAAGTTCAATCCCATTGTGCATTTAATATACTATAAGCGCATATACAATGAAAACTACTGATAATTTTTGCTGATTAAGCTCTCATGCATTAAAATGATTGATTTTTGACAATTTAAACTTTGCTCGAACATGATAAACTAACATTTTCGAATAAAGGTCCATAGCAAAATGTATTGATTCAAATGGAATAATAAGGCGATGCCTAAAACAAGACCACAAAATATTAATAATCATGACTAAGCAGCAACCACTAAACCATGTGAGTATATTTCCAGCTTCATTTGTCTTATTAAGTGTCAGTTTCGCAATATAAATTTTTTCTTTCATTTATTGACACGACAGAATATGATGTCAGGGATCATGCCATTTTAAAATAGATTTATAATGGCGGTGAAGAATTTCTAAACTTGATTAATCCTATTTTGTAAATTTAATGATTTAAAAGTTTAAAGAGGGAAAAGTTTAATGGAAAATTAAAATTTATTTTAGGACGTTTTTCATTCATTTCCCTTTCCTGTTTTACTCATTTATCAGCAAACCGTTTAGTAAGTGTACGAACAAAATGCGAAAGTAATTTATGCAAATATTTTTCTTATTTTTATTCCCTTTGAGTTTTGTTGAAAAGGCAGCAGAATAAATTCTGCTCTGGGCAAATATTTTATTGCCAATACAAATTTCTTGGTGTTACTGAGTTTTTAACGTTACAGCAGCGATGAAGAATCAAGTGATTTATATTCCTTGTTCTTAGTGATTGTACAAAGTTTGAAAAACACAGCCATTCATACACACACACACACACCCACACACATACACCACATGCACGCGCAAACACACGCATTAACTTACATATTACACAAAAAGGACTATTTTTCTTGAATGAAAATACTTTTAAAGAAAATTCATTGACATTATCATTTGCAACATACTCATTCCTGAGCAGCCATACTAACATAAACACACATTGAACTTGTTTGTTTAGTTAATCTTATCAGTGTAAATACACCATGAACTATAAGAGTACGGACACTTTATTTAATTTAAAACATTTGATGGTAGCGCGTACCTTACAGGAAAAAAAGTGCCCCGTACAACCCCTACTATGAAGGATTTTTGGATGGCAATTTCGACAAAACAAAATATTTTTTTACATTTCTTTACATCTTTGTCATGAGGAGTAGGAGCTTAAAGAATGATATGTCAATGTGTTTGTCTAAATGGCCTTTGACTTCAATAATCCCGTTCTAGTATTTATGCACCAGATCTTTGTGTTTCGTCCAAAATTCTTTATACTCATTTTAGGGGCTGCCCGGGGTTTTTTTGAGGTACGGTCTAGTGTACAATTCTATTAGTTATTAAAATTTTAAAAGTTATTAAAATTTCACTGAAACTACATTAAGGTAATTATTGTTGAAATTTTAATAACAATAGCCAGCCAATAGCGCTAGAACTCTGAAAATAGAACAGAATATTTCGAATCTTATTACTGTAGAAGATCCTTGTATATAAAAAGACTTTGGTATATTTTGATTGTTTCAAACAAATTTTTTAGTGCTCCGTAGACGTCTCTCGTATGTAATCTATTGCATCGGAAATAATTTTTAGGGAGGGGGTATAGAGCGACTACACTAAGAGAAAAACGACGTTGCAAATCGACAACGAATGTGGTCATTATTACAATGCTACGTTGTAATTTGTTTTTAACAATTTTCGTTTACATATTGTTAACGAAGTTGTACAAAATGACCGAAGAGGTTTGAGTTCATTATAACTTCTTCTTTAAAACATTATTATTAAATTTTTTTTCTTATTTTAAATACAGTATATTAATGGAGAATATTTTTAATTTAATTATGATAAATTATATCTTGCAAGTGGAGGCCATTTTCTGCTTCGAATATTCGTGCTCTTTCCAAAATATTTTCCATAACATTTCGCAAAACTTCAGGTGTTATGTTGTTGATTTCGTCGCGTATATTATTTTTTAATTGCTGTTGCTGGTTCTAGGCTCGTGAGAGGCCAAGTTGTATACAACGTCTTTTGGTTAATGTTTCTCCACCTTCCCAAAAACTATATTGTATCCGTTCAATATTGTCCTCCATGTGCACCGTTCGTCGTCTGCCGTCACCAGGAAGGTTCCTGACTGCCCCTTGTTGTCGAAAATTTTTAAACCAGCCGGTTTATTGTTGACTTTGAAGGTCCAACCGGCACATTAAAATGACGACGATATGGACGCTGAGTCAAAACAATGGATCGTTGATTTGAGAAATAAATTTTAACGATTTTGGGACGTTGTTCAAGTGTATACTATTCCATTTTAAATTCGCCAAGTCTTCGTTACACAATACTAAAAACAATAAAAAATTTAAATAAAAAAGTTATAAGAAATTTAAACACCTTCGCTCATTTTAAGCCACCCTGTACAAATCGGCAACTTCTAGTTGTCGTACACTACAAGCGGCAATGAAATGAGTAGAAAAAGGCAGGAGACCAGATCTGATTGTTTTTAACTCATTGGAATAAGTAATAAAAGTAAAATTTTATAAAAAAAAAATAATTATGTAAATTTTCCTACGGCCTTGAGATGGCATCCTTATTAGTAAAGTTAAAACAAAGTCCTGACGAGTGTGAAGGAATGTAAATTTTATGAATCAGTTTGTAAAAGATGTCGAGGTGGATTTTAATTAATGTAACAAAACAAACAAATGTATTAACATTTGTGATAATCGAAATCAATGAATCAGTGTTCACATAAATATACGAATATTGACAATGGAATTAAATATATAATGAGATTGCTAAACTATAAAATCCTAATCAAATTATTAAGGAATTTTGTATTTAAATTTTTTTTTTAAGAGAAACAACATCAGTGGTGATTTACATTATTTTCAGAAATAAATAATGTCCATCTGGAACATTTTTAAAAAATGGAATAGTGGTTTAAGCCATGACCTTCGGAAGGTAGATTTAACGCAATAGATCTGCTCCGTCCAACTATATTTAAATAGCATACCATTGAGCATATTTACACGAGAGCAATTATGCTGGCATAACATGGAACTTTGTAGGCAAATTCGGGAAGTGAATGGTTTTTGGTTGGCATAATTTTTCAACCAGCTACAAGCCCGCATTAGCAGTACAAAACTAATCCATAAACACATACGAAAACACAGGTTCTGTGTTTCTTTTTTTTACAGAGTGTATTTAGTCTTTAGTTGGCCCTCGTCATGCAATAAAATACTAACACACAAAGTTATGTATACGTATACATTTTATGCTAGCTGCATTACCCTGCAATAATGAGACTAGTCGACACAGGACTAGGACTAGTGCACAGAGGACTAGTCCAAGACTAACCCAAATGTATGGAGAAAACATGATCTATTTAACATGTCCTAGGGGTGGATCATACAACCTATCGGACTAACTCAAAAACTACTCCATGTAACCACTCCAGGAACACCGCAGAGAGTAATTTGAATCAGACGAAGTAATCGAAATACGAAGAAAAGTACGAACACTTGTCTTATAAAAATAAGTTGTTGTTTTCAATGACACAATGTTCCACGGCTCCATTACATAGGATCATGTTGTAACCAGTCCATTTCAGCTAAAATAGACCACGTAGTCTAATATTATTTGCAGGGTAGTCTCGTGTTTTTTGGAAAGAGCAAAAAAGTGTTCTCGTCTAAATATGCACATTAAATCGTATCTTAATCGTATATAAAGAATGCTAAGTAGGACCTATACGTCTTTCCTATAGATTGTTGGAAAAAAATTGTTTATTTTTGAGTTGGAATCAAATGCAACTGAAATAGAATATTTTTAATAATTTCTTATTTTTGAAGTAATTTAAAATTCATTGCATTTAATGTTAATTAATAAAAATTTTCATCTCTATTTATTAGTTAATTATAAACTTTTCTTTTAAGATTTACTTAATTATAAGCTTTCGTTTTATAAATATTGACTATGAAATTGGCCTTTTTTCATTCGCTTCAAATTTGATCTTATTCGAACACAATTTTAGTGTTTTCGCATTTAAAATTTTTTATAGACCTTAAAACACATGCATACAATACTCGTATGTTGGCTTGTATGTGTGCATATTTTGATTTGTGTTTGCTTGTTCAATAAGAGAAAAAAACTACTGCTAAGTGAGCTGTAGAGTGACAGCAGTAGTTTGCGGTTGTTGCAGTGATAGTTAAAGACTTAATTTGTGTACGTATCCATATTTAGAATGTCCCAGCCAGCATTTTTTGACATTATTTATCAAATTCGATTTTTTGTTTGTTTTTTTTGACTCCGAGGCGTGATTGAAAATCAAAATATGCGCTCATTTGCCGATCTTAAAAGATATTTTTGTTGGGAGAAAATGGTACCTTACCGTCGACTCTTCGTGATGTGTCATTTATAATTCGTTTTTTTTTTTGTTGGTTTCAAGTAATTTTCGATTGTTTTCTAATTATATTCAATTGTAATTGTATATAAAATTTATAAATTTGTTCACCGATGAATGAAAATTTTTAATCGTGTTGTATTTTTTTTTTTTGACAAATAAAACGCACGACACGAACGCAAACAGTTCTTACGTCTTTTTCACAAATTAAATGTCATTCACGTTCTACGACATTTAAATTTTTGCGTGTATCACGGCCATTTCGTGTTCTACAAACCGGCAGTTGATTTTAGATCACCATAAGTACTAGAAGATGACTCTTTAAGGTGATTTTCGAAAAAAACGATCTCCCAAATGCCAGCTGGTGTATAACTTGTGAAGATGGGTTTGTGTATGCTATTGTTTGTATAGCATTATAATCGAACTTAAGTATGTTTAAAGGGTCCTTTTTGCATGTTATAATTATTGTTGTTATTCCAACAACAATTAAGTACTGATATGATTTTTCACCGAAAGTTATAAATTATTTA
The DNA here is from genome assembly GCA_963924685.1 of Dexiosoma caninum. NCBI lineage: Eukaryota > Metazoa > Arthropoda > Insecta > Diptera > Tachinidae > Dexiosoma > Dexiosoma caninum. The sequence continues at coordinate 95,146,056 of OZ004725.1, forward strand.
CACTGTAGAATAATGTGGCTTTTGTTGCAAAGAGACACCATGTTGCTTTGCGAAAACTTAATTAGAATAAGAGTTAATAAGACCTAAAATGTTTGAGTGCGGATTAATGTCATGTTCTGCTGTTTGGTTTTCATTATAATAAAAAGAATAAATGATTTTCATTATGTTTTAGCATAAAAACATGAACTAGCAACTCTAGGCGAAAAGTTTCAATGTAATATTTTGAGTTTTTCGTATTGTAATGAAGTCAATGGTGACTTGTTTTTTCTCCGTTGATAAGAAAAACAAAAAGAACAACAACATTGTAGATTTATTTTTCATATTGTATTTCAAGTTAATATTTATTATATTGTAATTATGAGAAGCATACATTAACACAGTAGTTAAATCGGAGGGCTGCTGTGTCATAATTCACTAAACTATTAATATGCAGAAGCTTGGGGGACATATTAGCGGAATTAACTTACAAGACTTTTATTTTCTACATCTTTTCTTAAACAAGTTCTCTAAATGGAAAATTTCCTACTACTCGATGCTTCCGAGCGATATTCAAAAACTAAATTAAAAAAATTATATAACAACTGATCTTGTATCTAAGGGAGAACATGTTACCCAATTAGTTTGTGTTTTTAAACGTTAAATCATACCAGTGAAAAATGTTAGATATCAACAACTATATATTTTTGATTTTTCTGGAAGCTCTTAAGAACAACGGAAAACCAAAAAAAAATGCTTCAATTGTAGTATTACGAGCATTACTTCCGATTCAATGAAGCGATGACAAGCCTACTTAAAAATCCGTAGAAATTATCTTATTTCATACTCCTTCGTATCACAAGTTCAGTGTGTAATTGACTTCTTTGGAAGCACTTTTTCACTGCGATTGAATTAGTTAATTAATACATGTTAGTAATCAGTGAATTTTAAATTATTAGGTTGAACGCTTATTTTAAAATAAATTTTAAAAAGTATAAAATACTAACTGAATTTATTTTGGGAACATCGCTTTATAATTGTATGTATGATTTTAATTTCAAAATTGTCCTTTTTCCTTTTCCTTTTACTTTTTTTTTTTTTTTTTAAAAGGTAAACTCATGGATTGTTATGTTTTTGTTTATAGATTTTTGGTTTTGTGTTTGGTATTCAGCTATAAATTCTCAATTGATTAGTTGAATTTTGAACATATGAATCTTGAATTTGTAGTCTGAAACAAGGAAAAATCCATTGATGAGCTAAGTAAGCATTAGCGAAATAGTAGTGTATGGATATGCTTTCCACTTCAATTATTGAGTTTACTGTCATAAAAAATACTTCATAAGAATATCAAAAGGTATGTAATAATACATTTCATATATTTTAATTATATTAATTATTAATTGACCTTTTTTTTTTATGTTAAATAGCTGTTAACGAAATATCGAATAATAAAACAAAATAAAATAAAAAAAGACCTCAAGCTTAATAAATATATTTAAAAAAAAAATACATTTCAAATATTTTTTTCCGGGAAAAAGCACAATTTTAAAGTTAGCATCATAAATTTAAAAATACTTTGTTACGTAGCGAATTTTTGTAAAAGTTTTAAAAATTAAATTTTATATGTTAAATTTTGTTTAGTATTTAAAAAAATATTTTATGAAATAATTTAATACGTATATATGTAACTATGAACGTAAAAACGACTTTTATTGGTTCACGTTCTTATCTCCATCGGTTGGATACTTTCCGACAGTCATGTATTAACCTCTACATTGCCTTGGGGCTTTATTAAAAGAAATACAGTCAAACCGCGATAATTCGCAACCCGTTCATTCGAAAACCTTAACGATTCGAAATAAACGGCTGCTCCCTTGAGAACAACTCTTTAATTTATAAAAATTCCATACATTTTCATCTTCTTTTTAATTTGTATTCTTTAGCGGTTTTAGAAAACCGTTTTAGAAAACCTCTCTAAATCCTACTTAATTGTTAAAAAAAACTCTTATAATTAACGTATTCAATACCGACAAAGGAGGGCACTCTGATGGATTGGTTACAGCTGAATTCGTTACTGTTCAGTGATCAGTGACTATGCCTTCACCACTGAAACCTTCCGACAACAACTGACACAAAGACACACTAATGCACATCAAAATATCGAGAGATGTTTTTATAATTTAGTCTGAAATTCAGCTCGATCCGAGGGCTTTTTGGTTTTGTAGTCAACGTGCAAACTACTTCATCCATCGCCACCATCCGTTTATCTATTGAATATCCTACAATATTTGTATGAATGTAAGTGCCGCTAAAACTCTTAGCCATACCCAACATTGGTAGTGTTTTTCACTTCCAGTGCAGCCTTAAAGATTATCATGGCGATATATTTAGATGATTGATAGAGTTTTATTGCAAATAATCATACTTTAAAAATTATTTTTTATAATATTTTGTAGAACAATTGCCAAAATAACGTCTTATTAAATTACGCCCACATAAAATATATAAATTTAAAAACGTTTTCTCTGTAAAATTTCACTAGGCGAAATGCAATTTATTTTTATTTTGTTTTTCTCCTGTTTTATTTTTGATTTTTTGTTATTGGTCACAGATTGGCACTAATATTTTTCGTCTCATCTTTTCTATCCAGTTAAATCACTAAAATACAAAGCAAAAAAAAAATAATTAATAAATAAAAAATTCTGTGAAGCAGAGATACAGAAATGTCAACAGACATCAAAACCTTGTAAATAAACAACACCTAATAAAATCCCAGCCAATAACTCTGGTTATTCATTTTTTTTTTGTTAGAATTTTAAACAAACTACAAAAATGATAAAAAAAAGAAGCAGAAGAAGGATAAGAGAAGAGAAAAAAATTTCAGACATGAAAACAAACTAAACAGCAGTACAAACTATTTGACACATGTCCCTAACAAACCATTATGTGATGTATCACAGCCTTAAACATGTATCTGCAGGACATATAACAATGATATGTCACTCACTGTGCACAGCGACAGGCTGATGAACAAATACGAACGAGTATGTTTCATAAGGTTGATTTTCAAAAATGATGGGATATACTCGTAAATAAGAGAAACGTGTGTATTTTTCTTGCCCCATTAAATAAATAAAATTTAAGTTTAGAAAAATTTTTCACACACACAATTTTCGATATTATGCAGCATTGTTTAAAAAAAAGGGGCAAGAAAATCAATCATAAGTAAAAAAAGTATAAAGAGCGGAGTGTAACATTTATCGCAAGAAATCACTGCTTTCAATCTCTGCTCTTTTTTTTGTTTTTTTTTCTTATGGGCATTTGTGTCAAATATGTACACAGATTGTAATAGCCAAACAAACTGGCCTGGATATATTTGTGTTGTGTACACACAAAAAACCTTAACAAAATTTATTCTGACACTGGAGTTGCAGTGTAGAAAGAGGAATGCTAGAATCACATCAATACAGCAGCCTACAGAAGACCAACTGCCAAAAATGGAATACATGTATATGAGAAAGATTATTTTCACGACAACAGTGCGGCATGGCTGCACGACCACCGTTGTAGTTGTAGCCTGCTTTGTGATCGATATGAACAGATTTGGTGTTGCCAATATAAGAAAGAGTATGAAATGTTGTCAATGTGAAATGCCCACCGCAAAATAAATAATCAAGAAGTTTTCGGAACATAACTTGATTTATTTTAAGTAATTTTATTTTTCTAAATGTAAAATATTTTAATGTCTATGAGTTTTCAACTGGTTACGGTATAGCTGCCATCTTCAAAATAATTAAATAGCCGACTGCCAGGCAACGAATTCTGCCAACTGCATTTGTAGTCTCTGCAGCTCGTAGCCTGCTGTCTTGAATGTGCTTTAAGAGACTTCATTCAGCAGCTTGGCAATATTTACTTCTATTTTGGGGAAGTGCAAACAATCTGTTAGGTTTTTATGTGCGTATATTCGTATTAAGTCCATATGAATATAAAATTTTAAAGGAATCACAGTTATTTTGAAACTCTTGATGCTTTTTGACTTTTGATTCCCATATTTAAAAATTTGTATAATAAGTCGACTGTCAAAAATTTCTTATAGATTTTTTCTCTTTTTACACGAATAAATTTCATGATCTCTGCTCTCTTTAAAGTTAAAGCATCTTAATGCGAAAATAAGTTATGTGTCGTCCTCATGTGTAAATTCGCGATGTGTGGCAAGATCGCCAATTCGGAAGAAAATGTACATGTTTATGGGTCTAGTATGAGTTGCCAGTTACCGAATACAGTATTGCGGATGGCAATTGGGAACTGCGAATTGGGAATAATATTTAATATTAAATTTCAGCTTCTATAAATAAAAAAAAAAATTAATACGATGAATCACCATAATTCACAAAAATTCTCGTATTCTATTTACATTAAAAAATTACTTATCTGGCGATTTTCACAGCGCACAACAATGCACATGAATACTGGTAATGAGAGTGAATTAGCCCCCAAAACAACATGTTTTGCTTTAGGCTTAGTGCATTTACAAATTTCTTAGATGCAATTAGGCATAGGCATTTCATCACTAAAAAAAAAAAACTAAATTTTAATTAAAATTTTTGTAATATCGTTAACATATTAATTCGATTTTCACCTGTAAAGAAATTAACAGTATCAATTATATTATTATTGTTGATTTAATTGAATTAATTTCCAAGAATAATAGTAATTAAAAATTTAATTAAATATTACGATAATTTCCAACAATTTTTAATAGCAAACAAATATTTGAATTTACATATGTGATCAAAATGAGCTAATGATCCAAAACATACAGGGAGTCAAAATTACATGTGATAATTACTAAGAAACACATTAAATCAAAGACAAACTGTTTTTGATTTTAATTCCAATGCTTACATGTTTCTATTTTTATAAAGTGTGCCGTGAAAGGAAACAATCAGATAAGCATTTAAATAATAATAAGCTGTCATTTTGTGTATTTAGAAGCATAAAAATAAATTATTTAATTACATACGTATTGAGCCCAAAAATTATTTAAAAATTTTATGGAATTGTTTAAACTATTAATTAAAATGATATGTTAAATTAATTAAAAGTGTAAAAGTAAATTCCTCTCTGGGATGTCTATTGTTACCAGTGTTATGTGTGACACAAATTTTTGCTTCCAAAGCGTGCGTGTTTTTAACTTTTTTCAATTTCAATTTCAAGTCGGAGCGAAGGGATTTGCATGCTTATGCCGCCCACACACGAGGTCTCATTGGTAGAAATATGTGTTTCCCATTAGTCCCTCTAACTCTAATACCTGAAAAATATAAAAAAAAACCTCGAATAATTTATATTGTTAATATTCGATTTAAAGTTTTCTACATCGAAATTTTCAGGGAAAACTTTTCGAAAAATATCTCAAATTATAGATTGATTAACTTCAAAAATTACTACAATTTTCTATTACCCACAAAAAAGCAACTTGATAAAATTACTTGCCCCCAAAAATGGATGATAACATTAATATCAGTTTAAAGTAGGAATTTTGTATAGGAAAATCCGTTTTAACGTAGACTTTAACTTTAGCAATCGTTTTTGCATAAGGTTTTTAATGGATGAATCTTCTATTTAAAATTTGACTTTGTTTTAAAGAAAGTTGAATAGTTACAAAAGAACGTGTGCTAAATTATTTCATAACATCAACTTTCTTCATATTTATCATTTCTATATTCATGTTAAGTTCTAATAAATAAAATGGAAAATATATTTTTTATTTTTATATTTCTAATCAATAATAAAACTATAAAATTTCAATAAAATTCCGTGTAATCTCTTCTATTCTTCATTCCATTATTTTTTACAGCAGCATCGACTGTAAAACCGAGATAACAAATTCTATTGCTTATAGTCAATTTGCTAATAAAAATTTTAATTCGGATGCATTGCATGCAAAACCATCAGCATTAGCTGAACGTTTGGAAAAGTTCCGATACAAACGGCAGCAACAAGACCTGCTAGAACACCAACAGCAGTGGCAGGAATTACAGCAAGAGCAAGTACTGCAGCCGGACGAATGCTTATCATTTAATAATTTTACGTCATCAATTTATGGCAGTAAGAAAAAAAATGATGTGAATACAAGCTTTGGAACGCAACGAATTAAAACATTCGAACAATCAGAGTCTTTATTGCAAAGAAATTTATCTGCTGAGCAAATATTTCGGTATAACAACAGCAATAACTATAGCAAACAGAACAGTGTTGCTGAAAAAGAAATACAACAGGAAATATTTAACAATTTTATAGATAAACATCCCTCCACTAAGAATGACTTGAAAAAAGACCAACGACTAGAGTTCCTACAACCACAAGACGTTGTAAACGTCAATGGATCCGAAGAAACGCCTGTGCCAAATAGTGCCAATGTAAGAGGTATAGTGATACGTAAACGCATTTTACGCAAATCGCAATCAAAGGACGACACCGAACCGTTAGAAGATCAGGTTGCATTAGAACCATTAGAACTGAAGAAAACGCCGTTGCAAAAAACACTGTGGTTGGAAAGTTATTTGAATAAATTCAACAACCACAAAGACAAAGACGCTGTGCATTGTAAAAATGCAAAGTTAGCCGAAAATAAAGTTTCTAATAACAATACTTCAGACATTCCTAATTTAGTGCGAGTTAGAGGAACTGGTGAAAGTTTCGTGATGGGCATGTTGAGGACAATGAAATTAAAAGAGCGCCTGGCAATAAGTCTGGGCGCAAGTTTAGTTTTACTCACCCTCTTGTTAGTTGTTGATTTACAAATGGATTTTGGTGTCACAAATCGTCATATCCTGCCGTCACAACAAGCAACAATACAACATCAACGCCTGCGTTTGGTGGACGATGAAGGCGGCACGGGATTCTTAAAAGAATTCAGACAAAAATTCCTGCAAAAATCGTGAGTATTTTTTCCAATATTATCTAACTGTCGAGATACGCAGAAGTTTAAAAATTTTCGCCTTTAGATGGGAAAATATAATTGAGACATTCAAATGGTAGTCATAAAGTCATATGTTTTAAAATAATACTACGAATAAATATAACTGCTGTGAGCAACCCACCATAATATACTGTGTTATTTCAAAAAATTAACTCAGCTGCTAAGAAAAATAAAAACATTTACAAATATTTGATATCGAATTGTAAAAACAAGTGGAAAATCTAAAATAATTCGACTTTTTAATATAGGAAATAAGAAATTACCTCTTATTCTTGTAATTTGTAAATTGAGTCATTTGTTGTCGCAAGATTTCAGTGGAGAAGGCATAGTCACTGGTCACTGAACAGTAACGGCTACAACTTTATCCAATCCACAGGCACATCAGAACGCCCTCCTTCGTCGATATTGTGTAGCACGAACGAAGTAAAATAATTACTAAAAATAGCTACTAAAAAAAACGAAGCTTAAAAATTTTATACGTCTCCTTGACATCTGTAAAAAACATATAAAGTACAAAAAAAGCAGTGTTGTAAGATAGTGAAGCTTCACCTTCTGTCATTTTTCCAACTATCCCTCTCCGCTTGTTCCAGCACAATGAACCGCATGTGTAGGGGTCATCTCCTGAGTGCTGGCCCAAGATAAAAAAAGAAATATGTCGATTATAAAATTGTTATTTTGGCACACAACATTGTTGTTATAAATATACGTGTAATCGAAAGCAACTGTTGCCAGTGATATAAGCTGAAGAATTTTTTGGATGGCGGCTAGTGGATAAACATTAAGTGGCTGCCAGCCAGATAAGCTACATAAACAAAGTTTGCTCACTTTTATATTGTTAGATACTGTGATTTTTTCTTCTTTCTTACTTATTTGTATGTTAAAAAATTAATTTTAATGTAAATGTATAAAAGTGTGCATGATTTTTAAATAATTTTTATTTCATTTATAAGTAGTGGCGTTTGGTAAATATAATGGCCGGTCCCACTGAAATGCTTTAGCGAATGCCTCAGATTTCTACTGTTATTTTATGACAAATCAAGACATCTCAAATCAGAAAGTGTTATTATTTTAAGATTTTTTTCTTTGAAGTACAACAACAATTATTTTAAACTATTTTAAAATATTATGACAATATGACTTAATAGCACATTTTGTGAATACTTAAATATTATTTAATCTTAATGTGTTTAACTTTGATAGCTAAAACACTCAATTATTTTTTTTTACCGAAATACCACTGGTATTCTAACATTTTTTATAAGCAAGACGAAAACATTTTTTTTTTGGTGGCTCAGTTTTTGCAATGCATTAATATTTGTGAAGATGTAAATATGAGACAATATTTAAAGGAAAAAAAAATAATATTGCTGTTTTTTAATTAAGGTGATTTCTTTTCTGCCACAATATTTACATCTTATAATGCTAATTATTTCTGGGCGAGAATGAACCACTATTTAAGAAAAATTCGGACACAATATTCGTAACTTCTGAAAAATAACTTTGTTTGAATAAATTTTATTATAAATGACAATAAATAATAAATCAGATAACGAAGTTAATTCAATTGATTTATTGCACTTTTTCTTTAGAAATGTTTAAAAATTTCTTGAGTTTCTGTTTTTATAAATATGTAAACTAAATTGAAAGTGTCAGATTGCTGATTTATCGAATCGAAATTTTTTTTCTAATGAACTCTTTTCTTGGGTACACTTTTCTAAAACTGCATCCACTTATATTTTATATCACTGACAAACCAATTTTAATTATATAATGCTTTCTTAATTTTTTTCCATAAAAAATAGGAAAATAAGGGTTATTTTCCTGGTTTAATAACTCAACTTTTTCACTCTGTCTGAGATAAGTGATTTTTTAAACGTTGTCTGGCAGCGCTATTAATACACAAACACTATCAAAGACAGTGCGGCCTACAATACGCACAGCGACAACAACACTGCTCGTCGTTCCTAATCCAGTCTTTTATTAGTTTAAGTCTACTCTATTGACAAGATCTCTATGCAAATAATAATATTAAGTTATTAAAATTGAAGTTATTATTTGAATGTCTGCTTTGCTTCCAGCAATAAACGTTGCTTAAAATTCGCTTCTTTCATATCTTTGACAATACTATCTTGTTACTTTATGTTTTTAACCTACATAAGTTGAAGAAAAACATTTAAATATCCTTTCTTAATGGCCAGTTTATTAGCCAAGCATAATCTGTTGTCTTAATTTCTTTGATAATTACAAATTGAAAAAAGAATATTATTGCATTTAATATTTTCTTTTGCTTTTACGACATCGGAACACTTGTTGTTTGCCATTACATCCTCCCATTCTTCTGTCCTGTTTTTCACGATGAGCGGATATTTCTATTATCATCCCTGCATTGAGCAACTTTGTTTAAAACATAAAAAGAAAACGAGAAGAAAGAAAAAAAATTCTTTAAATACTAAAAGTTGTCAATATGGCAGTACACTTCTAAGCACTTTAACACTTTCTAAAGAAAGACAATCCTTTCGGCTTAAAACTAAATGACAGTAATTGAAAAGGACACAAAATAATAATAAAGAAAAAGTTATATGAAAAAAATAATACTTTGAAAGTGTAATATGATTTTATTCTAAAATTGCAATAAGCATTTGTATGGGTCACAAACTGATGTACAATAGAGCGTACCTCAAAAAAAAGTGCTCCATACGAGCACTAATATAACGTATTTTTGAACAGTAATTTAATTTTTATTTCTGATGTAGTAGGGGTCGGCTTTTTAACTTTATTTCATACTTTTGGTATTTGCAGTCGGCTCTTAAAGAATGATATGTCAAAGTTTTTGTCTCGAGAAGCCCAATATTCTGCATCAATGGCCATAAAGCCTCCTATTCTAGTAGTTAACCACCATGTATCTGTTTCCACCACCCTATAATGTCAGAAAATTTATGCTCGCCAATATACACCAATATATTTTTTGCAAAGAAAGTAATTTGATAATTCCAGCAAAAACATTTTAAAATTTAATTAAAAAGTAAAAGAATTAAGAAATTAAGCTAAAATAATACCTTGGAAATTTTATTAAATCATATTTCGACCTGATTCAAGTTTGTTTTGGTGGCGCTCTAGCTTGGAAAAAATATGGCTCATGGTCATCGGTGACCGCCTTGGAGGGTTCATGTACTACATGAGCAAAACGCTCGGTGTTTTGTGAACGGCATGTGTAAGCTGTGAAAAATAATTACGATTAGCTAAATAAAGTATCAAATGAAGTTATTTTCCTACTATCCTGGTAATTCGATTTTTCGTTTGAACACTACAATGCTTCCAGTTGGTCTTGTATATAGAACTGCAAGCATGGAGGCTCTGTCAATGCGAATGTGTTGGAATTGATCATATCAATGTAAGAGTTACTCTCGAAGTTAATGAAATTGCTAACTTGTGGACCGAGCATTTGCCGAATTCATCCGTTTGTTTCATTGCGGGCAGATGAAATATTAGTAAAGCCATCTTAACGTGCAATCAAATCATGGTCTGTTAGATAACAAGTGGATGGGAAAAGTACGCGTAATTTTCGATAAACGCAGGGAGAGCTGTTGCGCGTCTTTCGGCAATAGACGAATTCAAGATACGTAATGAAAAGAAAGAAAATAGAAGAATAGAGAATAGAAATGAAGATGTTATCGAAATAGAAAAAAAAAACAAACATTTAAGCTTAAAATTTCACATGTAAATTGTTATTGAAAAAATAAGGTTAAAAAAAGTATTAAAAAAACTCATTTGTATTTGTTAGGAAGCAAACGGGGGTAGAGAAGCAGTAAGCGTATACAAATAGACACGATTTCTTTACATCATACGAGGGTGGATCAATAAGTCCGTGACTTTTCGAACTTCCCTCCTAGTTGTATGATGTGCAACACTGTTCCCATCAATTACCAACTGTTAAGAGACTACTGTCAAATTTTGAGCAAGTGTCGTCATTTACTTTGCGTTTAACAGATGTTGAAAACATATTTTTCTATTTTTCTAAAAATGTAAAAAAGTGAATTTAGAATAAGAAAATGACCCCATATGGCCAAGAAAAAAGTTCTTTTTCATAAAGATAATGCACGGGTGTACACAAAACACTATGAATTGGGCTACGAATTGGTACCTCATCCGCCATATTCTCCGGATTTAGCACCTAGTGACTACTTCCTATTTCCAAACCTGAAGAAATGGCTCGGTGGAAAGAGATTTAGCTCCAACGGTGAAATTATTGATCAAAAATAATGCCTATTTTAAGGACCTCGAAAAATCCTATTTTTTGAAAGGGATACAAAAACTGGAGTACCGTTGGACTAAGTCTATTGAATTAGAAAGAGATTGTGTTGAAAAATAAATTTATGTTTTTCAAAAAAAAAACTGTGTGTCATTCAAAAAGTCACGGTGCTACACAATAACGACGAAGGAGGCCGGTTTGATGCGATTGTGGATTGCTATCAGCTGAAGCCGGTATTGGTCAGTGACCAGTGACTATGCGTTCGCCACTGAAACCTGCCGACAACAACTGACACACAAAGACACACTAATGCACATGAGCAAAATGCGAGATGTTTATTTTTATTTTAAAATTTTAGTCTGAAACTGGGGTTGAACCCAGGTCTGTTTTTGGTTTTGTATTCAACTTGCAGACTACCATCCATCGTGCCATCGCGACCCAGTAAGGTGGTACGGTCTAACGTGCAACTAATCCTCTGACAAAGAGGAATTTGTAACAGCTACAATAAGTCTACAACGAAAACTGCGCCACTAAAATTCAATTTAGTTTAATATCTTAATTTTGTAAAGCACTACAGCTGACACAATTACCTTTTGGATAAATATTTTAGTGTACCCTACGTGTGTATAACGCGGATACAAAAATTACCCATAAATACAAATAGCAAATGTTTATTGACCATATTATTTCGGAGAAAGTATTACATCAAGAAAATAAAATATTCTTCATATAAAAAAATTTAATTACTTACCCATGCGGCTATATGTATGTTTGTTGTATCGTCAAACATATGTATATATATATATATATTTCATATAAGAAAGTTTTTAAAAATATTTATTGCTCGATTTATGTGGTTTATCAATGAAATCTTTATATTTTATATATGATCCAATGAAGGGCATCTTTGGGTGACTTTTGATGACATATTTCATTGTATTAATGTAAAAATTAATTGTTTGAATGGCGACTTTTTTGAATATAGTAATCAAATTCTGTGTGTTTTGTTTATTTGCCAATCAGAATAGCTGGTGTTGAGCCGACGCTTTAATTTTTATGCTAATGACCTTACTTTGCCGACGTTTTTATTGCTGAAATACTGACGATGGATGAAGCTGTGATCTGAACGTACATACACAGTAATGCACATAAGAATAATTTTTGATGACTGCCATTGGGTTTGAACACATGACTGTGTGATATAGAGTCAACATGGTAACTACCTCAGTGAAAAAACACTCTTAACGAAATTTATTTTAATGAAAGCAGACAGCTGCTTTCCGCAACTTTATCCAGTTTACGAACAAATAGGTGTTCATTTAAATTATTGCATTCTTGGTTCATTTGCTAATTACTGGGAAAGTTATCTGTTTAACAGAACAGAACAGCACGCACGTGAAGAACACTCCCAGTAGAAGAGTAGCAATTTGTTTTAAGTTTGTAGATTCGATGCGTATAAATCAGTGCTAGAAAAAAAGTATGAAGCAGAAAGTAACTTGCATTGCTAATCCAACTTTAAGGAAATATTTATTAAATAAATGTCACAATTTACAAAATCATGATCTTGAGAAATGTTTTAAAGTGAAAAAAACTTTATTTGTTCCATATGACAAAGTTTTTAATTCTAACTTAAACAGTTTTTACTTTAAACAGTTTGATTGCAAATATACTTCAAACTGCTTCCAAATGCCCTCAGAGGCTTTTTGTGTTTTTAACGTCAAACCATATCATTGTCATCTACAAACGTTTGGAATAAATTAAACGTTACAACTTCCCTTAACAAAAAGGCGTTTTGTTTAAAACCATTCCTTTTGTATCTGAAAGTATCAACAAGACGGACAAGAAACTTGCTTTATTACATAAAAATTATAGCACGATAAAATGTGGCATAATGCAATTTAAAATAATATTTCTTGTTAAATAATAAAAAAGGAAAGGAGAAATAAGTAACGTTGCTACGACTATTTTTCCACGACGGTGTGCCTAACGATTTATATAACTTCCCGAAATACACTTTTTGCTGCTGCTTCTCGCATTTTGTTTTTTGTTTTCTTCTTTCAATTTCAGTTGAATTTTCTTCTTTCTTGTAGTTTGATGATGCAAGTAGTCTTCCGCTGTTTACGCCATTTTGATGTTTTATAACACAACTTCCGTAACCGCATGAAAGATACCAGCAACGACAGGCAACAAGAACGTTAAGTCATTTTAGAAGAGAAAAAGGTTAAATTTAACATATGAAGTCAAGTAGAGCGCGCTGAATATAAAATGAGAAGTTCAAGACACTTTTGTTGTCGCACACGTAGTTTAGACATACATTCTTCGAATTGTTGTTTTCGTTGTTGTTTTTCGTGTTGTTGCTATTCCTTCCAGTTGTAAAATATAACGTGCTGCCAATACAAATTTCCTGCTGTTGTCTTTAAACTAACACACTCTTGCTTAAACACAAATACATTGAACGTACATGACTTTTAATTTAGAATCCTGGTTTTTAACAACAACTGTTGTAAGACGTTTCTCAGTTTTTTGCCTCAATTGTTGGTTGTGAAGAGTAGGATTTACATGAACATAAATTTGATCAACTAGGCCTTTTAGAAAAGTGAAATTAGTTTTCATGTTCAGTTCAGTTTTTAAAATATTGCCATGTTTAGAACAATATTCTTTTATATAAAAGTAAGAAAGATTTCCCAAACCAATGTGTGTTTAGATATTACATTTTTCCTTTAATAAATTAATTTGACGTTTCGGTGATATTTTTTCAAGTTTTTTTTTCACTTTATTTTTTAATTCTGGGACCAAATTTTATTTTTTATTTTATTTTAAATTTTATTTATTTTAAATTTAAATTTTATAACTATTTCTTTTTATTTAATCAACAGGAGTCAAAATCAAATACGATTATTGATCTATGTTCGTTATATGGTTTAGCTGGTCTATTGTACATTTCATTTGGTGGTAATACCAAAATCTCCAGTAGACCCTTTAACAAATTCTAGGCAAAAGCTAAGAAATTCCAAATGCTTATGCATGGTGGCCCAAAATGAGCGAAGGTGTTTGAATTCCTTATAACTTTTTTATTATAATTTTTTTTCATTTTGTTTTTGGTATTTTATAAAGAATACTTGGGGAATTTCTAAAGGAACGGTACACAATTGAAAAGCGTGCGAAAATCGTTGAACTTTATTTCTGAAATGGTTTTGACTCAGCGGGCATATCGTCGTTATTTTAATGTGCGGGTTGTAGCCTCAGATTCAAAAATAAACCATCTGATTGTAAATTTTCAACAAGAAGGGGCAGTAAGAAACCTTCCTGATGCCAGAAGATTACGATCGGTCCACACGGATGACAATATTGAACAGGTACAGGAGAGTTTTCGGGAAGATGGAGACACATCAACCCACATCAACCAGGAAACGTTCGATACAACCTGGCCTCTCACGAGAGTCGCTGCAGAGAATTTTGCATACAATAAGAATGTTTCCATATAAAATTCACACAATGACTCCTCTTTGGAGGACAAGCGATTTTAATTGGCCTTCGTTTTCACAGGATGTAACCGCTCCAGACTGTTTCCTTTGGGGTTATTTGAAAGAAAAAGTCTATATTAATAAGCCTGCAACCATACAGCAGTTAAAAAATAATATACACGACGAAATCAATAACACCACATCTAAAGTCTTGCGAGAAGTTATGGAAAATATTTTGGAAAGAGCACGAAAATCAGAAAATGGCTATCACTTGCGAAAGTAGATTTTTCATAATTAAATTAAAAATATTCTCCATTAATATACTGTATTTAAAATAAAAAACAAATTTAATAATAATATCTTAGATAAGAAATTATAATGAACTCAAAACCCCTTGGGGCATTTTGGGCCACCCTGTACAATAATTCCCGAAAAACCCGAAATATACAAAGAAAATAAACTAAACAGCTTCTTCCTTACACAAAAAACATTTCATTATTAGATTTAAATCTACTTATTTAAAAAAAAAAGTTTAGAAAAATAGATTTGATTTAGAGTTGCATATAGTCGAATAAATAGAATTGGGCTTCCAACAAGGGCTACCGAATTTTGACAGTTGATGAGGACTATTTTGTTGAAGCCATTTATTTACCATGACAGATTGGATATTCTGCACGAGCGAGGGCATTATCATATCACGTGGAGGTGATGTGAATTGGCTACCGAGATCATGCGATTTGACCCCATTTTTCTTGTGGGGATTTTTTAAACCGCACCTGTGTACGAATAAGCCACAAACTGCAGCGGTCCTCAAACACAACATAACCCATGCCATCGGTGAAATTTAGCCCGTTTTATGGTCCAGAGTCATGGAAAATTAGACATATTGGATGCGCTTCACCCAGAGAATCCGTGGCGGACTTTTTAACGATGTTATTTTCCACACATAATGGCATCAATTTGTATTTCAAAACAATAACGTATTTCGATGATATCTCACACACAGTTTATTTTATTAAAATTTAAAGAAAGCAAGCGTTTAATGAAAGACCCTGTACTTTAGTCACTTTTTGCTAGTTAGACTAATTCTGGCAAATGATACAAACAGAAAAGAAATTGAAATTGATAGAATTACACAATGAATAATGCTTAATTATTTTTGTGATTTCCATCATGAAAAGCGCAGTAGTAACGGAATTTCTTGATTTGATTGTGAATTAACTTTAATCATTTTCTTACTGTGAATATAATGAGTTATTTCATGTTGTTGTTGTTGCCTAGATATTTATCTAATTGAGCGAATTATTAAATTTGTAAAGTTTTAATTATCATTTACGAGAGTATATGCATTCCTTTGAGAAAGTCTTTATCCACCTTATTAAATAAATAAATTAGAACTGATAACTGGGTGATAAAATATAGCAGGAGGAATAGTGTTTAAATCTCATTTCCAAAGTCAAAACGACCACAAAAATAATATATATGTTGCTTTGCCAACTAGAAAGAACAAAAACCTCCAAAAGTTAATCGAAATGCTAAACTTGTATTTTATCTATAAAAACATCAGCTATTTAGATTTTCAATTCAGATAAAAAATAAATAAACTTTTGCATTTTTGAAGTGCATGGGATCACAAATGCTTCATCAGACAACTGAATATATTGCGTAAAAAAGACAAACCGCAAACAGCAGCATTCAATCACTTATATTCTGAAAACCATTATCACCACTGTTTGATTCGCATTAATCGTGTTTGCTTTTTATAACGCCCCTTCCAAATTGGCCCCTTGACTCCATATGCCATAAATTGAAATTCGCTCTCATCTACTGCTATCATCTACTACAGGAAAAGGAAATAAGGATAAACATAATTCATATATGTAGTATGTATTTGCCTCGTTGTAATATGTTCAACATGCTGGCACCCAGCAAGTAGCAAAATTCCTAAATGTCCACACATTCAGACATGCAACAGCTAAACGAAATATTATATAAACTGCCATATAAGTACGTAAATGCAACTAAACATAAACATGTGCTGTACGTATGTGCAAGTATATGGATGCATGCATGTGCATGGGTATGCATGTGTATTTTTCTACTCCATAAAGGTGTTTAGGCAAATATGTTCAGCAAACAGACAAACATACAAACTGCCCCAATTCGTAACTATTGCAGCAACAAAAAGTAAATAGATTTTTGAATTGTGTACTTCCATACACAAAAGCAAACATACATTTACTTCATACGGGGAATCTTATGATACCTGCATAAAATTTATGAGCAAAAATCTACAACACCAACTACAAATTGTATATGCACTATATACTCACTCATTCATGCAACTAAAGGCAAAATTAGTTTATGTTTCAATTTTATTAAAACCGACCGTTTGGGCGCCTTTTAAGTTCTTGTTCGTTTTGTTGATTCTATTTCAAGCTGACTATTTTTGCCTTTTGTTTTGTTGTTGTTTTGCTTTTGTATACTATTTTTAATGCAATTATTTTGTACCTTCTTAAAGGTAATTGTGACTCCCTGCCAAGAACACTGCACTGAATGATAAGGATATGTAAGAATGTGTACTCACCATATGTTACATTATACATGCTACATATGTTAAGTTTATTTTCTTTAGTTTTCGTTTGTGTTTCAATGAGGTTTTATTTCGTTGATGTTTCTTTGGAAATTTCTTTGTCTAAATTGAATTACTACTTGTATGTGGCGCATATTGAGGAAGAAATAAATATGAAATTTGCTCGCAAAAATAATATTATAATGTTGGCAAGAATAGCAACGAAAGTGTGCAAAAAAAAATTTTAAAAATATGTACGAGAGCCTCGAAATCAGCACCAAAATTACAAAACTGATTGACCAGTAACTCTTTAAAACAGGCTTTTATTAACAACGTATAGGCCACATATATCGGTGAGGGTAGTAAGTCTAAGACTATGTTAGTCATAACTTTATAGGACATACATTTTGGCCTAGCACTCATGCTCCGAAGGAACTTTAAATTTTCTTGATATCGAACCTGCAGTAGCGGCAGTAGACGAATGTTGTGGTAAAGTAATTGGCCATGAACTAAATGATAATGCTGGGGTGTGGGGAAGAGGAGCAGCAAATTGTCACGCCTAAAACCTATATCATATTAAATTCACAGACTTCAGACACAAGAATATTGTTGACATACAATTGTCACAATGAGGCTATTTAATCACTGATAGAAGATATCTACGCCTATCGCGAATAAAAAGTGAAATTTTTATCCCCCCTCAAGGGCAAATTATTATCATGAAGTTCCCGTTATCATTTTCAGTGAAGGGAAGAAGATTTCAAAAAATAAAATAAATAAAAATAGAGTATCTACTCCAAAAATCTATGCAAAATGTTTAAATGAGTACACACTCAATTGGTCTGTTGCTTTCCACTTTATTTATTACTTTTGTATGCCTCCACTATAATAACTGGTTTTGATATTAAAACAATTATATTTATCAAAATATCTAAATAAAAAAAAATTGCTTACATTTTTTTTGTGTAATTCCCCGCAAAAATGCAGTGAATAATTTAAAAGGAAAAGTGATAAAAGTCATTCACGATGAGGGATATTTTATTTTAACATAAAATTATTTACGGGGAATTTTTCACGATTATAACTTAGCGAAAAGGGGAAATATTTCGAGAGAAAAATTATTTTTATGCAGCAACTTCACGGATTCCTAAATTCATAAATGCAGCGTATTACAGGCTGATAAAAGAATGATTAAAAATGGAAGAAATATCGGACGAGATAAAACGGAATAAATTATGATAAAGTCATTCCAGTTGGGGTTGCCAAGGCTTGGACCGTGATTGATTTTACGCGGGGCTGACAAAATACGGTCGATTTGTGATACCAACCAGACTAACTTCTATATTAGCTCGATAACCGTACGATAGTAGAAAGTCTAACATGCTACATGCTACAGAATATCCTTAGGGATATCCTTATGTTGCGTTATTAGAGAAGTCTCCCACAGATGCGGCTTATCACTTCGGTTTCCTTGTGGTACTCTGTAGGCCAACAGAGCCAAGGTATAAGTAAATCATTACAGTTCCTACAATGGTCATTACCTATTACTCAAACCCAGCCTCACATGAGTTCCTATAACCCAGTTGACCGTTAGCACCGAAGTTAGTAATTGAATCCGATCATTACATAACCCACGATTTCTGTCTTCATCATGGTTGGGCATTAGGGTCCTGGCCGTATAGCAAGTTTACTCATTCTGCTACCTTTGTTCAGCAAGTCCATATAATTTGTACCTGCTCAATGTCAATCACCAACCCATAGGAATGCCAGTTAATGAGCAGAATACCCGCAACACTGATACCCAAGAACCCTAGAATCTCGACATCCCTTTAATAAATACCCGCCATTCATTCATCAATCATCTGATACCCTATGACACCTCAGTCATTTTGTCATCCTAGTAAAGCAGTGATTCTACAACTATTCGACAAACTAAATGTAGCGTGCGTATGATAGGAGATTAAATCCACCGAACAACGAGTACTATAGCAACTATTGCCATAATGGGGAACTATTGCGAAAAAAAACGATGTTCTTTAAGGATAGCTAGTGATTTCAATTATCGAATCAACGTACTCGTCGCGTCAAATAGAACACCACAACAAGAATTGCTGAAAGCTCTGAACTAAATTAAGTTCACACCTGCAGCAATAATATCAACTCTTAAGATTAAATTAGACGTTACTTAACATAACCCGAGAGAGCAACTGACCGAACCAATCTTACGGCGACTAATGTATTCGCTTAAAGGTGACATATAATTTAGAGATAGCCTTAATGATAACCGTAGAAATAAATTGAATTTCGATTGTCTGCTATGACCATAAAATACTGAGCGTATTGAGGGGTAAATTGAATTGTTGCTCATATATTTTCTCACTTTTGAAATAACAAAAGAGAAGGAAGAAGCTGTTTATTGCTATGGCAGCAATAATTTTAGAGACCAAAAAATTCTATTATGGTTCGAGCAATGGCTATGGCAATGGTAACGGTATAAATCATGTCTAATTTATTCTAAAATCAACGTTGCTACTGGCGGTTTCTCAGCACCACATCCAGTGTTGAGTGGCTGCATTAAATTTTAATTATTTTAATTCGATGATATTTATTAAATTTATTTTTTACGTTTAGCGAGATATTGAATAGAATAAATTCTATTATTAAATAAAAAATGTTGTAAAAGATAATTTGTATTCATTTCTATAAAAATTTTTTGCAAATTTTGGAAGAATATTTTAATTTTGCCACATTTGTATGTTTTTCGTTTTACCTTCCGTAGACGAATAACAGGATTTAGCATAAATAACGGCTTCCTTGTCATCATAACGGCTGAATTAATTTTCAAGATAAAGAAGAAGAAAGTAGTTCTTTCTGTATTATTATTATTATGCTTCAAAGTTAATAATTGCGTGGTAATATTTTCAGAAAATGTAAATTTTCGATAAAATTTTTTTAACTTAATTCTTTATTCAACCTTCGCATCTTCACTGTGGTACTCGCACTAAATATTTCCCTTAGCTATAATTTTTTTGGAATTTATTCGTTCTCCTTTTTTTACTCCAGGGATTTAATTTTCTTTTATTGACCGTCAATAGCAACAGTGCCAGCCAGACATTATGTTACCTGCAGCCATAGACATAGAAAATAACAAAGCAACCAATCGACCAGCAAATCGTGTACAATGCCTCAGAATTATTAATAAAATATGTTGGGGAAAAGTAAAATAAGTAAGAAATTTATTTTCAAGAAATTTTCAATTGTTAATAAAAAATAACGAATAGTTTTACTGTAAGTTGAATGCTTTTCTAGCAGTGGTTATTCGTTTACGGCAGTGCTTTTTCTCTGAAAGAAACTCTCAAATAAAACTAAGTGGTAGTAAATTTTAATGTATCTTGTTGCCAAGTTGCAAACAAATGAAAACAATATAAAATGAAACAACAACAATAAATCACGAATAGGGTAGCACGTATTCGAAATATAATGAAATCATATTTATGTAATGTAATAAATCAAAATACAAGTATATATATGTATATACATACATACATGCATGTGAATTTAATTACTCATTTTTGCGTATAAGTAACATTGGCAACAATAAATTTCTCATACGCCGGCTATTCAACTGAATGAATTGGATAAATGTTTACTATGCCTTTTTTTATGAAATTGACATCATTAAAACATTTTATTTACTTTTTATGACTGCATTGTGTTTAAAATTTATTTCTGTTTATTTTTATTTTTTTGGGGAAGGTAATAGAAGTGTTAGTTAGCACGTTACAACACTAAGTTGTGGGTTCAAAACCCACATCAAAAATTATTCTGATAATACTGTCTATGTTTATCTATGTCCGCAAAGTAAAATAAGAAAATAAATGACTATTTTTAACTTAAAAAATTAATAATTTGGCAACATAACAGCAGAGACGCAAGCAACGCTGCTTTACAAATTCTCAAATTACTCGCAACTGCAGGGTTGTGATTGAATTAAGGCGTGTATTCTTCTTAACACTTAACCAAGTGTCTTTTCTTTAAACTATTCCTCTCCAACTAGTGCATTGCATACGTAGCGGACATTGCCTGAGCACTGGTAAAAAAAAAAATAACAGCAGAGACGCACGTTGACTACAAAACGAAAAAATTTTCCTGCGTTCAACCCCAGTTTCAGACTCATAAAAAAAACATCTCGCATGTTTCTGTTGTGGATTTGTGTGGCTTTGTGTAAGAGGTTGTCGGAAGGTTTCAGTGGCGAAGGCATAGTCACTGGTCACTGAACAGTAACGGCTTCAGGTGTATCCAATCCACAGGCACATCAGAACGCCCTCCTTCGTCGGTATTGTGTAGCATCGGTGAAGTAAAATAATGACAAAAAACAACTACTAAAAACGAAGCTTCAAAATTTAATACGTGTCCTTGACATCAGAGACATTACAACACTGCTGTAAAAACAAATAACGTGCAAAAAGCAGTGTTGTTGCATAGTGAAGCTTCACCTCCTATTATTTCTACTACAATCCAATTTCTCTAGTTCCAGCACAATGAACAGCATGTGTAGGGGTGCTGATCCAAGATAAGAAAAAGAAAAATTAAATCTGTTTTACAAACTAACAAAATCAAATTTTTCTAACACATCACATTTCTTACACAATTGAAACTTCATCCAGTTTCTTCTCTTCATCTTTTTGCATTTACCTCTCTACTGTCCATTGTGTATTTTTGTTCACTCAGCGCTACTTTTTTATATCTCACACGCTATTCTGTATCTGTACACAATGCAGTAGTAAACCTGTGGTGAACAGACGTCAAGTACTGCTCTCAGTCATTAAACTATATAACTTTTATTTTAATAAATATTTTATAAGTTTTTCCAACTAAATTCTACTCGCACTTTTCATGACTATTTAATCATAATCATTAATTATTTTCTAATTTATAATTTAATGTAATAAAAAAAGTGAATGCGTTCACTATGCATTTGTATTTTAATGACTTCTTAAGCAGTTCTTTATCTGAATTCATTTTTAATGTCATCTTCAATGCCATGATTATCATTCTTGAACTCATGAAAAACACATTAAACTTTCCTGATTAAAGCATATGAACAACTGCGCAGTTCTAATTATAATTTAAAATAATTTTTAAATGTATTACAGGAACTCATTAACTCATGCTATTACGTAACCAAATCATGGAAAAGTCATTGTTTTAAAGAACTCATTTAAACGACAAGTTTTTTTTTGCTAAATGTGAACACATGCTCGTCTTTAACTATTTCTTTTTCATATCTTTTTATGGTGGTTACTGCCGAATTTAAAACATTTGAAATAAATATTTTACAAATAGAGGTACAGGTACTTTCATTTGCATATTAAGTGATACAGTCGACTCAGGATAACTAGAAATTGAGTTACACAGTTACTGAAAGCAGTTTGTGGCATTAAAATGTCGAACTCAACAGCAGTTGTTACGCGTTAGAAGTGTAAACATTTCATCCTTTTTATTAATTTTTTTTTTACTTTATTTATGCTTGCAGCAATTACTCTGGTTCTAAAGAAACATCAACACTTCAAACAACGCAACCACGTCCGGGTAGTGCGGCGGGTGGCAGTGCCGGCAGTCAAAGTGCTGGTATGCTCGCCACTGGTTTTCAAGACTCGAATGCAAATGAAGTAAGACAACCTTTGTTAACTACAAAGAAGCCAAAACCACATGATCGATTTGATGATTTAGTGAAAATTGTGTCGGACAATCGGGGCACTTTTCAATATGGACATGTTATTATCGACAATAGTGTGGATGATTATGGTGGCAGAAATCCGACGTTGGGAGAAATATTGAAAATAAAGCCAAGGTAAGTAAAAATCTCTAAAAACATTTACAAGCCCTAAATGCAATCTCTTTTTTGAAATTTCATTTAATTTCGGCATTTATTGAATGTAAAAAAATCTATTATTAGAAATATTTGTATTTTTTTTTAAACCACTTTGCCTTTTTTTTTTACGAAAATTCAATGACATTTTAAATGAGATGTGGCACTTAATTTGCCATTTTTTTTTTAATCATTTGCCAAATGGCAGCATTTTTTTCCACAAATAAAACAAAAGAAGCAAATTGAAATGGAAATATATAAAATTTAAGAATCTCAACATATGCAAATTGAGCACAATGTCAATATGGATGGAAGTTAAAAATGTAAAAATATAGATAAAAGAAAAAAAAATCCCCATTGAATTTATAACAACGACGACATGTTAAGTCTACCTGACAAAACTCACAGTTTGAATGATATTCAAGGTAAAAAGATGTACTTAAATCACACGACAACAAATATAAATTTTTCTAAGTAAATAGATACAATTTAATGGAAAAAATCTCTACTCTTATGAACAGAAATTTGCATGTTTTTGTGTATGTTTCTCTGTAGCACTAATACTAATACACGTTCATTGATGTAGTATTATATTTACTACCGTATACTTGAAAATAAAATCTCAGATAAATGCAAATGCATGAAATTTCAACAGATGCACATACACAGGGCTGCACATCGTTGCATAAGAAATCAGTGTAATTCAAAGAAATGCGATTATAGCCTAAAAGTATGCTCCTATATTTGAATTGAAATTGTGTTTTATATTGAAAACACATTTAACTGCATATTTATGTATGTTTATACAAACACATGCAATCATATATGGGTGGGTGTGTATGATACTCTCATCTCAAGTTTTACATGTACACTTCAGACGACAAATCAATTGAGCGCAAATTTCAATAAAACATTTAGACAAAAAAGAAAAATCTAATTCCGTTTAAAATAGTTGCATTGATTGTCGAAAATTGTGTATTTTGTGCAGTAAATCTTGTTTTTAATCCTCTTTATAAACATAAAAAAAGGGAAATTCTATTGAATGCAATGCGTTTTTGCTGAAATTAAGCTGAACATTCTGTCATTGCAGTTTCATTGTGCTAATTTAATTACTTTAATTGATTAAACTTTGCATATGTAGAACTGTGCGGCATTTCATTAAGGACTGAGTGTTTCTTTGCTGAAAACAGAGAAACTAATACTAATTTAATTTTGTTAATTAAGTGAAAATATATATTCATCAGAAAAAAATGTGTTTTCTTTTCTAAATATATTTTAATTATCTTTAAGAGGAAGTAACTTAAAGTAATTCCAGATTAGATTGATATTGGTATATTTTTTATGGGAGCTTTATCTGCTTGTTGATTACTACAGTATGAGTACAGCTGCGTGAGTGATGCTGGCTTAGTTTTTGTTTTACTTCATTTGTTTATTTTTCACTTATTTTCCTAAATCTATTTAAATACAAAAGGCAAATAGTTTTATATTAAACCACAACGGTTGAAATTTTTTTCCTATATTATTAAATTGGACTTGTAATTAAAATGATATCTTATCAAAGAAAAGTGCTTTTCCACTATATATTTAATTTATTACATGCCAGGTAAAGTTTGCTTGAATTTTGGATAAAATTAAATTTAATTTAATAAATGAATTTATTTTTAAAAGTTCATCGCATTATTAACACATTTAATACCGCGTGTTTTCTTGGCTTACATTATGTAAAATAAAGCAATAAAGCAAACTACAATGCAAACACATTGGCCCAATTCACAAACTAGTGCAAATGGTGTTGTGTAGTAAATTTTTACTCTACACTAACAAAATAAACAGATGTATATTTGTCGTACTGGTTTAAATAAACTGCAGTGAAACTGCAGAGTAAACTGCCCAATTCAATGTTTAAAGCGTTTTGGATTGCTACTGCAATTTTGCA
Source organism: Dexiosoma caninum (assembly GCA_963924685.1). Lineage (NCBI taxonomy): Eukaryota > Metazoa > Arthropoda > Insecta > Diptera > Tachinidae > Dexiosoma > Dexiosoma caninum. The sequence continues at coordinate 95,171,107 of OZ004725.1, forward strand.
AGTGCAACTGTTTTATTAAATGCATCTAGAAACTAACAAAAAATTGTGTTTAAATAAATCAAAATTAATATTGAATTAAATGCTATTAATTAAATTTTGAAATAATTAAAATGTGTTTAGCTAGCTGTGGATATGTTATAAAATTAATTTGTTTGCAGTGTCATTGTTAATGTTCGCTCGTCCATATATTTATATTTCAACTAGAGTTTTTGCTGTGTTCTCCCATGAAATCTCCAATGGGATTTTCGTTGGTTTATTAGTTAATATTCCATGATTCTAAATTGGCAATTCTAGTTGACCAAAATTTGTGTTATAAACTTTTAAAAATATATCGATATTTTATCTTTCAAATTAAAAAGCAGAATTAAAAAATACTGCGCATTTATTTTTTTTAGCAAATTGAAAATCGCTAAAACTACGGTTTTTTTTATCTGGGACTAGCACTCAGAAGATGACCCCTACTATAGGAAAAGCATAGTTAGAGAAACGATAGGAGGTGAAGCTTAATTAAATATTTTACAGTTCTGCTTTTTGCACGTTCTTTGTTTATAGCAGTGTTGAAGCTTCGGTTTAGTAGCCATTTTTATTATTATTTTACTTCGCCGGTGCTACACAATACCGAAGAAGAAAGGCGTTCTGATGCGATTGTGGATTGCTATCAGCTGATGCCGGTATTGTTCAGTGACCAGTGACCAGTGACTATACCTTCGCCCCTGAAACCTTCCGACAACAACTGGCACATAAAGACACACTAATGCATATCAGAAAAATGCGAGATGTTGTTTTTTTTTATTTTTTGTAATAATTTTAGTCTGAAACTGGGGTTGAACCGAGGCCTATTTTGGTTTTGTAGTCAACGTGCAGACTACTTCAGCCATCGCCACCCTCCTCCTCTTTGCAGACTTAACCGTACGCATTGAAATTATAAACAAAACTGAGTTTGCTTTTTCGTAACAACCCCTCTTAACTCTTTTTTTTAATTTTTTTTGTTATATGTCATTTCATATTTAATTAGTCAGTATTTTTATTTTTTTAAATTAATCTTGTAAAAAAATTGTTAACATATGAATTTAAAATAAGTTTCGTGCACTTGAGTCACTTGAGTCCCATTGTACTAATAAAGCCGTGATCGAAATTTCACAATGATATCTATGTTGGGATTATTTTTGGCCGCCGACTCCATACAGCTCCGACTACTGTGGCATGGTGAGAAATTTTGTCCTTCTATGCAAATTGTCGATTTATTGGACTTGTTCGCCAGTAGTGCTTTCACTGTAACCCCAAAACTTTATCTGTATTAATATATTATTCAAGACTTTTAAAATTATTCAATATAAAAAATAAAATAGTTGTAGAAAAACTTAAACTCACCACAAAAACAAAGTTAAAATTCGCTTCTTGTAGCATAAAAGTTAATTACCGCTGATTAACGAAAAGTAAAATCAATGAAAAATAAAGAAAAAAGTAATGAAAACATAATATCGCTCTCAGGTTCATACTGAACTGAATTTTTTTTCTCCTGCAACTAACTCAATGTGGTAGCATTAACGTATACCTACTGGTATCCATATATTTTAATTTTTGCCCTGGTAATGAAATACAAAGACAAATGCTTCCCAATTATCGTTAATAGCTTTAGTTCGTAGTAATTTACAATTTTTTTTTCTTTTTTCGATCGAAAACAGTAGATGTACTTCCCTAAAGTATCAAATGACAAATTTGCTCTCCTCTTCCCCCGTATGGGGTATTCATTTTCATGTTCCGCATTAAAAAGTCAAATGGCCCAATTAGTTTAAACTTCCCATTCATTGCGTTATTATATTTATCTCGTGTCTTAATACCGTGTCGTAAAATTTTACGTTCTTAATATAAATTCTATTATAAGCAATTCATTATTTTTCTGTGGAATTTTCATTACTGCAATAACTATTGAAGAAGAAAAAAGTAAACAGGAAAATTGAAAAGAACTAATAATTTCCTTTAAGGCAAAAATGACATCACGTACTTTATGATTTCGTTGCTAAATCGGAAATTTTTGCTAAACACGACGATGATGATGATGCTATTTAAAAATTAATGTCTTTTTTTTGCTGTAAGAGGAACACATCTAAAATGAGAATGAAGCATTAAAATCAATTTAATTTCCTGCCTTTTGCACAAAAACAACGGTGAGCAGCGAAGATGTAATAAATTTCATTAAAATATTTTTTACTTTTTTAAATTGGAAAAATTTTCTTTACCAGCGATTGCAACAAATTTTTTTTTGTGTTGTAAATTTGTGTTATTTTTTTTTTGTTTCTGATTGATATTAATTTAACAATTGTATTATTAAAAGCAAAAACGTTATTAAAAGCATAATTTGTTATACGAAATTATTCTTTAAGGCCGTGACTGGCTATCCTACAAAATTATGCGAAGATATAAAGAAGAATCTAATGGAATTCCATACTAATTCTAATGACATGCCATACAGTCATAAAAAATTAATTTTATATTTTATAAATTGCTTGTGCCTGTATAATAAATTAGGGAATGGCTGGCCATTTTCTGCTCAGCTGTTTCTCAGAAAACAACTCTGATCGCATAGAGAATAAGTATTTTCTGAAAAATGTCCCAAAAATTAGCATATCGCCCAGATTTGTCAACAAATCTGGAAAGGACATGCAAGTTTAATACACACTATCATACTATTTGAACACGCTTGCAATTTTCCACAGGTCTAATGACTAAATTTGGTGGTCAGTCACGAGCTTTAATTGCATACAGTCATAGGAAATTGACTATGATATTGTATGTTAAAAACATCCAGACGCTTCCAAGGTGCTGAACATTTATTCAGCTTTTTTTTCTTTTTTGTACTGTTGCATCACTACTTTAAGCTCCTTCTTTTGCTAAAACCAATATCTTATTTGAGTAGTTTAAAGTTTCCTTTGTAACATTTGTTTATCGTAGACTATCTTCTGGCTTTCTCGTGCGTTTCATAATTGTGCTCAACGAAACAAAAACTATCCCAAATTCCACTTTTCACACACGTTGTTATGTAAAGAGGAAAGCTGGAACTGAGAGCTCTCAAGGCCAATATATTCTGCATTCTTATAACGAACATATTATATTCGCCATGTGTCTGAATATCAGCTAGAGATGTTCGGATTGCTGTACGCATTGGATCACTTGACTGTGGCTCAGGTGGAGGGGAAGAGGTTTCTGATTGCACTTGACCAGACTTCTGCTGATTATGGGATGGTCAGGGCTAAGGTCGTGCGTATTCCGTTGTCCGTAACAGCTACGGAGTTCCATGACCTGTAGGCAGACTCGTAAGGTGCTCAATATATTGTAGCCGTTCTGATACATCCCTGGGCAATAATTCCAGAGTCAGTTGAATTTTATATGGTAATATCCCCAGGTAAACCTTAAGAATACGCCGCAGCGATGTGCTAGAGATTACCAATTGAGTAGCACGGCGCCGTGTAAACTTATATGGATCCGGGAGTGAGTCGAAGTTGGTCTACCCTGTATTAAAAGATAAGAACCACATGTTTACGCTGATTAGGAAAAGCTTTAACAAAGTTAACTCCGCCTAAAATAAAGGTCAGGCATAAATATTCAAGTCAACACACTTAAATTTTCTTTGCTACTTTGTACGACAAACAGTCTTTGTAATTTTGTCCCTCAAAGTTTTTTCGTTATGCCAATTTTAAAGGCAATGTCGTTTTCTTTTATATCGATTGCAATAATTACAACGCAGCAATAATATGAATTAGCTAGAACACACAATATATATACATAAATATTTTTTGTTTCAAATTATTTTCCCAGTGCCTTTGTTTAAAATTTTCCTTTACCTCAAGTCTCCATTTATTTCCTACTGCAAATGTTACGCTTAACGAGATTTGAATTTTAAAAGTTGCAGGCCGTGGAATAACAATGTTTCTGTCGCTGATACAGTAGGAGCACGAAAAATAGTATCAGATTTCACAGCAAATCCCTATATGGATGTCATTGCAAGCACGAAATACGAAATCTATGATGTTCACATCTTAATTTACGTGACTCAATTACAAAAGGATTTCGCTTTTTTACGTTTTAATTTTTATTTTTTTCTCATGCCTTTAATTTCTATTCTATTCCATCCATCCATCTCTTGGATGGAAATTTGATGAGTAAAATAGCTGAATAAAAATTGCTGCTCGTTTCTGTGTAGGTGTAACAATAATCCTGCGTGTAGATAGTGGATTTAGCGATGTCAGTCTTAAATATCAAAATAGCTGGAATAAGTAATTTTTTTTTCAACACAGCACAATGTTATGACACGCATATCCTTTTTATATTCAATGACAGGATTTATATGTTATTAAGTGAGATTACATTAATTCGCAATTATTTTTCATTATAATTTCATTGTAGTCGTCTTGTAATTGCTGAAAATTATAATGGTTTCACGCATGTAGTTTTGAAAAGATACCAAAAAAAAATTAATAAATAAATGAATAACTACTTCGTTTCTATAACTATAAATTTAACGAAAAATTGTAGAATAAGAGTCTATTAATCTTAAATTTATATATATATCGTTACCTAAAATGCAAAAGGGACTATCATCACTTTTAAAAATTTTACGGCAGAGACAAAAAACTTAATAAAATAAAACGTGGTTTTGTGGTTACAGGTATGATTTTTTGTCAATATCATCCAAATAAAACTGATTAGTTTATTTAAAAGATTAAAAATATTCCAAAAAGAGCAAACTGCTAACATTTTTCCATTATTTCATTACTTCCCAGTAACTTAGTAAAAACTGCCTTTTAAATTTCTTTAATAAGGTTGTAATTATTTTAATAATAGAAAGCTAAAAATTTCTGAAGGCGTGTGTCTGGATGCGCTGTTATAGAAAATCTTTTTGTCAATGTTTTTGTCTCGAGAAGACCAATGTTTTAGTATTTATTCACAAGATCTTCGTTTCGAACTCCCAAATGTACCACCCTAATGTTGGAATATTAAAGCTCGCAAAAATACCATATGCATTTGCTAAGAAAGTAATTCGATAATTCCTACAGAACGGTGGACATTTGTAGTCTTATTTACGTATAAGAATAATGTAACGAAATCGTGTCTCTGTACGCTTCTTGCTTCTCTATCCAGTACCCTTTAGACAAATACAAATGTTATTTATAATCACGCCAAACGTTCATCATGGTAATGGCTACAGTGATCTCTAATGATCTGTTTAAAACGAATTGTCAACCACTGGCAATTTGCCAAAGTCTTCGCATTTCTCAATACATATCTTGGATTCGATCTGCGAAATGCCAAAGATATAGAGACAAAAAAATTTCATTTTATTTTTTCGTAATTGCCGTGCAAAAATAATTAAATTACGAAGTGTACGGGGGATTTTTTTTGAGGCGCGGTCTTTATAAAAATTTATCTAGATTTATAAAGCGTATGAATCTAGTCTTCATATAAAAGTAGTTTCACAAAGTTTTATAAATTAATAATAACTTTATGGAGATTGCTTCCGTTAGACAACCATAATGTTTGATGTAAGAAAACCTAAGCGAATGGCTTGAAATATCTGCCGATTGTCATATTTTTTTAAATTGTTTGGCACTACTTATCTCAGAAAACGTGCACTCAAATGCTCATCGGCGACTTTCTTGAAAATCTAAAGTAAAATCGGTTTAAGTCTTATAAAAATTTACAAATTTCCAAAATCATGATTCAGGTAAAAGATAGCAGTCGTTGCGCACAACCCAAATGTCAGAGCCATATAAATCACCCGCGCGATTTACGTTTACTTCCATCCACTCAACAAAAATAACCCACAACTTGTTCGTTTGACAACAGTTCTTACAATAATCTTTATTTTTCCAAAAATGCTTTTATATTAAAACAAAAGTATGTAAACTGATGATTCGATATTTAATAAAGTAAACAGAATTCTGCAGAAAATTAATAGTGTTACGATAAATCGAAATCGATTACCAATTGAATTTTTTTATAGTAAAACGAAATTCTTCTTAAATTTAAATGATTTTAAATTCAAACAAAAGTATGTGAAATTGAAGACTCGATATTTTAATAGTGTTACAATAAATCGATTACCAATTGAATTTTTTATAGTTAAACCAAATTCTTCTTAAATTTAATTGTGTTTATAATAAAACAGAATATTTTAATAACTAAATATTTATTCGTCTGTGTGATTGTATGTGAAATTGTGTCATCCTAAATATGAGTAAAAGTCTTTGTTGTTATAGTTGTTGTTGCTGCTGCCTTGGTGATTTTGGTGGTTGTGCTGTTATGGTTGTGGGGATTTCCATAACTCGCGTAACTCCTAAAGGGGTCTGAAACTTTTATAAGCAGGCAGTGGTTACCCACTGCGGGATGGAGAAATATATTATGTACCGGTGTCTATTCCTGACCTTCATCCTGCGAACTAGAACTCTAGTTATTGTAAGGGTGAGCCACCGTTTTAACACGGTTCTCCTAAAGTATATTGTACCTTAATCAACGCCTCAAAATCCCACGTCTATACCTTCTAAAGTCTCTGAAGCCTCATTGTTCTCCCGTTGTCAATGCAATCTCAAAGAGTCCACACCGTGAAACAAACAAGTTTATCCTGCCAGCTATTCTCTGCAATTTTTAAAAATACATGGTTGTTTGTAGAACAACTATCGCAAAATATTTGAGAATAACTAAATAAACCATATAATAAAAGCTTAGGAATATTTGCAAAAATTAAAAAACATGCTTTATATCATTATTATACTATTAATATTTTTTATATATAGTATTTCCATTTATTTATCCAAAGCTCTTCAAGGATTGATTCACTAGTTGCAAGTTGTTGCACTCATGCAAATGCATTATTTCCGAATAGATTTGAAGTTTTATTTTTTTTAGCTTAAAGTCTACTAAATGTATGTAATATTTATTACTATTATAATTTTTTTTATTTTTAACCAAGTTATAATGTCTTGGTTAACATATTTCATCTTTTTAGAGCGCCAACTGCGAACTTGTTAAACAAAAAGAAACATAATTTACTCTTGGAATTTTTTTTTTAATATTTTTAGTACCACAACAGATGATGTCCTTGCAGAGAGTGGCACATGAACACATAATTACAGTTTATGCCTTTTTTATGACAAAGGCACTTGTTGTTGTAAGCTTTTTGCTAAGAATATTACAATTTTTATTTAAAAGGAAAAATATTACAATATAGTTTTTCAAGGAATTCTGCTTTTGCAATGGTTCACTGAGGGCAAACTTTGATTTGAAAATGTCTATCACGTTTCGATTTCTTCAAAAATGAATGGGAGATTTAATATTTCTAGTTTTCTTTCTTTATTAGAAAATATTTTACTATTCAGTTTTAGTCTTTCTTATTTTTAATATATTTTTAATTTTCTTTATAAATATTTTTTTTAATAAACTCCTGCAAAACACAAAAACAATTATTACTGATTCTGTCAAATGAACACAAATATTTGTATATTTATCATTTTGTGCCTGTTATAACTGAACATGATGATTATCAGCAGATGATTATAATTTACATACCGGCATAATATTACTACAAAAATATTTCTAAAGCATTTGACAGAGTGTGGCATACTCACTTGCAAATGTGCGCACACACAATATACTTATTGGCACACTCATGTGCTGCACACCACCCGCACTTCCGTACACTGCATAACGACGCATGCCTGATCGCGCATGCTTGATCATCTGTAATTATGAGTGGTGTAAATATTAAGAATTCAAAGTCCCTTTATGTTTTTACCATGAAAATTCATTGTAATATTCGGCTGACTGAGAACATTTTTCAGGTCCCTAGAAAAAGCATTCAAGTGCATCAAAGCTGTATTCCCCCTATTTGATCTCATAACTATTTATACCACTTACCAAAAATAAAATACAACTCTCATGTATGGACTGGTGCTTCCAAATTTATTTTTAAATTTCAGGAAAGACCAAAGAAAGGTATTGGGAATGGTAGAGTGGCCAACACTATTGATGCTCTTAAGCATCATCGTAATTGGCATGTTTTTCGTTGTTCTATCGCTAATATAATGGAATGTGCTGCAATGTGAACTCAGTTAACTGTTTCCCCGAAATCCAAAATCATTCCAACGCAAAACGCCTTCATCATTAAGAGCGCATCCATTTTATATCGCAGCCAATGAGATTGCGCATTGCAGAGAAAACTAATTTTTTGCCTTTACAGTACGCATGTGGGTTAAACCCCCTGTAGACGTTTCCTTAAAAGCTACTTCTTCTATCCACCTGCCTCAAAACCTCATTTTCTAGTTCCACTTCAGAGCATTCATGTTCAGGGGTCATAGCTTGAGTGCAGCTCCAAGAAAAATAAATAGTAATATGTTTCACATACATATTTATTTAACAGGCTACCATCAATATTTTTGTGAAATTTAAATTTTCAATGAAGGCGTCTTTTGTGTGCATTTTGTGACGAAGACCTAAAATGAGAAGTGACGAAATGCGCTTAAGTGTTCACTTTAATCTGTCATTGTAAAATTTCTTAATACGTCAAAGGTTACATATATTGCAAATCGAACAGCAGAAACAATTTAGTTGCACACCTTTTCAATGTTCGTTTGCTTACAATTTCATCAATAAATCATCGAAAACGAACTAAAGTCCCCAATGGCATACATTTGAACAAAAGGATGTTAAACAAATCGTAGAATATTTGTTGCCCAGTTATACAATCTATTGAATATTTGGCGGCATCACTGTACGGTGGATATTGTTAACACAACGGCTTATTAAAGCCAGAAATTTTATTCACTCAAGATGCTATAGGAGTAGTTTGCTTGATAACAACTTGTAGAACTGAAAACAATTTTTTGTAAATGCCCAAATCGCATTGAATGAATAATTTTGAATTTTGATTTCATTTTATTATTATCAAATGGAATAGATGCCATATATTTATTATTTATTTATTTTTATAGGATAATAATGGAATTTTTAAGATAATTGAACTATAATAGTGAATACGGACGAAATTATGCCATAAATGTACTTAAAGTGGTCGTAACTAGTGTTGTTCAAGTTGAATTTGAAACTTTATTCAGAGACACAGAACAATTCTATGAGATATATTTGCATGCCAAAAATTTATTAATGATTATACAGGGTCATATCTCGGTTAACACAACGAACAGAAATATGGATCAGTTGTGAAAACCGCATGCATGTGAATACTGTATACCGTATGCAAGGCAAGTTTTATCTTTGCCCGATTTAAAGTCTTGCTTAATTTGACTAAAATTTAACTAAAGATGGATATTAACTTCAACTGGATTGTTAATTGAGAACATCACAAGTTCTTCTATTGCTAAGATTGTACATATCGTCATATGAAATGAAAAGCTCATAAAATGACAAAAAAAAACCCTATAATACTTTGTATTAAGGCATGTCAAAAATTAACGTATTTCGTGCAAGTGAGGTAGTATGACTGCAATGACGAATAATCTTATATATAAAAATGACATGTTTGGATGTTTGTGCCTTATAAACAGCTTAACAGCTGAACCGATTTTTATGAAATTTACATAAATAAATGAATAAATTAAATAAATGAAATAAATTTAATAACTTTAATAAATTCCAACTAGGCGTTGTCACAACCATACAAAGTAAATATAGTGATAGTTTCTGTATTTGGTTTGACTAACTTAGTGATCAGTACAAATCACCAATCAAAAACTGGAAGGGATTGGGGAAGTGTGCGTGGTACCTCCCATACAAAGTAAATAATGATTTTTGTATATCTTGAGAACGGTTATAGCTAAAGTTTCACTTTTTTATCTGAACGACTTGATAGTAAATTTTTTTCTTCGGGCACTTTCCTCATAGCTACAGAGCTGAAATTCGGTTTTCGAGAGAGTAAATAATGGGAAAAATATGAAAACTGGCAATTTTTATCAGCGAGATAGGCTGATCCTTTTTTGCATGTGGCACTCCCATTTGATGTACGGGTGAGCACTCTTCACATAGCCATAGAGCTGAAATTTGGTATACGGGTAGGGACTCGGAAGGTAGGGAGGGGAGGTAAAACATTCTGTGGCAGTTGTACCAAATCTCAGTAGATTTCTTTCTCACAAAGTATTATAAAGATCGTAAAACTTGTATTATTGTCCGTAGCCCTTAAGTTACATTCAACAAATTTACAAGGAGAAGCAAAAATTTTTAATTTTCTGTGGGGTTCGTTTTGTTGTTCCATCGTTTCTATAATGGGATGTGATCTAAAGGAATCAGGGAACTTGTTCCCGAAACCCCGTCATTCGCGCGCACGACGCGATCTGCATTAAGAGCGCATCCATTTGTAGTCGATTTGGCTGCGACTCGCACTACCCATTACAGAGAAAATTCGTTATTTGGCCGAACATCACGTATGTGGAATAGACTACCCGCAAAGGTGTTTCCTGTCACTTTTAGCTTGGGAAGATTTAAATCAAATGTCAATAAACACTACTCCCTCTATCCTCCTTTCCACAACCTAATTTCCTAGTTCCAGCCCAATGCAATGCATGTGTAGGGGTCACATGTGCCAGTCCAAGAAAAAAAAAAACTAAAGCCTTTTTGAATTACATTTGACGATATGTATGCATTAGAATGTATGTTTGATACTTAAATATGTATTCAATTTAAATATGCGCTTTTTAGATAATTTTTGACTAAGGTGACTCAACATTTCGGCGCCGGTTTCTACTACTACTTACAACACATCAGTATACATACTTCAAAAAGTGTTATTATTTTACGATTTTTTTGTGTGAGGACCAACAACAATGTTTTTCAACTATTGTAAAATATTACAATATTATGACAATATGACTAAATACGAGACTTTGTGAATACCCCAATTTTGTTATCGTATTTTTGATTTCGTAAAGCAACAACTATTTACGCCAAACACTATTTGGAAAACATTTTTTTGCAAATTCTTTCCAAAAGGCACAACAATTTCATACAAATATATTGAATACCCAAGCGAAAAAGTCAAGACGATTTGCCGTAATAGCGTTATTTAAATGGTGTTGAAGCGAAATTCTATGCTGATACACTTTATTTTGGTAAAACTTTGAATTTTTTAGAACAGCGTTCCCAATTCATTTTCTTGAATGGAACAAAAAGATTCTGTTTCCTTTAATAACTTTAAGAATTGTTCGCTATTAATCTCATATTACTCGTTATGCTGTCATCATCTAAGCCATGAATTATTCTTTAAAGATGGTCGGTTTTTTTTTTCAAGCCACTAAAGAAAAGAGCAAATGTGTAACTCCTTGAAAAATATGCTGGTGTACTGTGCATGCATTTACATATGTATGTATGCATGTTTGAGTGTATGTATTGTTAATAAAATATGTAAAGTTTAGCACCCGTAACCCCAAAACATGACAACGTTATTATCACTTTTATTGATAATAATCAGCAGGCGTGTCATTAAAATGCCATCCATGGCTTTTTCTATATGCATTTTCCTCATAGACTTGCATACACTTTATAAGAGGCCATGTGTGTTTGGTTATTCATTATCTCGACTATCTTTTTGTGATGAAAATTCTCGTTGAAATAATAATGTAAAGTGTTTGTCCTTTTTTGTTGCAGTATGCATTCTGTCTTCTTTCTATACCCTGGGGTAGGAAATGTAAAAAAATATTACTGCTGCAGTTGCTGCTTTATATACATACGTACTTGTATCTGTATGTGTATGTAATATGGTTTCGTCTTCATATGATTCTTTCCTATAAAATTTTTTAGCAATTTAAGTAATTTTTTCTCTTCTTTCATGTTAGTAGAGCATTTAAGTGCATGTTTTCCTAATGGAGGTTTGCAACAGTAGGAAAATTAGTTTTATATATTTTACACGCTACAGAAAAGTTTATTTTCTTTAGGATTACAATACCATTGGCGTTTTTTTTTTCTAGAAAAATATATCACCCTGTTAAAAGCAGGTTCAAACTTAAATTGCAAAAAATTAAAATAATAATTGATTTGCCTTTAGAAATGGTGTGAGTTTATTACAACAGAACATAATGTCCTTGAAGAGGAAAAAACATTTTTAAGAAATAATATTATTACACAAAAGCTTAAATTAATGTATGATTTATTAAAATTTGGTATTCGCCAACATGAAGGCATTTATAATCGGAATGAATTTTAACTCTTGTTGACACTGCATGGTTATGAATGGATAAAGAAAATTAATTGAAAATTACAACATTAATTAATTTTATTAAATTATTTTAAGATCTAAAATGCTGAATATGAAACTGAATTAGTAAAAAATAATTTTCTAGCGGACACTGTGTCTTAAAATTTTACAGGTTTGGCCTCGTGTTCGCGGGTGCAAAATAAAACTGGCAATCAGCCCTGCCATATTTGCTAATATACTGCTCTTTTGTTCAAGAAATTTATAAAAATATCTGTTTCCAAAAACATGGTTGTAATTTTTTTATGCCACAGTAATGGAAGCTGTCTTTCCTGAATTTAATTTTAAATTTTTGAAAACAAAATGAATTTTTGAGTTGTGATTCTTTAGTCTAAATTTTTTTATTGAGTGGTGTGTATTGTAGTAAATTCTAAATATTTTCAAAACTCTAAATGATGTACCACAAAACTTAAGAAGTTTTTTAATTAATAGTATTACAACTCGCAATAATACTATTTATGTGAAAGAAAACTATTCAATTTCTGATTGGCACACTATCAGAATGGTTGAATTTATACAGTAAAGTCTGCGAACAGAGTAAGAGATTCGATAGCTTTTAACGGCAACGAAAGACAAGAATATTTTTATTAGTGTATATTTTGAACGCATGTTTTTCAGGGGAAGGCTCAGGAGAGGTTAGGGTCTATCTCTAGCTGCACCTTAGCAAGAGCTCTGTGGCCATGGCGTGATTTGTGTAGAATTCGGCAATTCATTTATGCCGAGTGTCCATTAGTAGACTTACAGACGTCTGGCCTATCGGTACACATACTGAGATGATGGGTATTGCGTTCAAAGCCCGGTGTAGGGGCTGTTGGGACGCTTCGGAGAGTGTGACTGTTGTGACCATTCTTTCTGAGTTCCCGGATCTAGCTAGGTCGAGGCTGAGATTCCTTGGGGAGTCTTTCTTGGACAACTTGGGGCTGTGGTCTCGGTTGGATATGACGGACTTATTATTGAAGTACGGGAACGGCATAGGATGGCTCTGACGTCCTCTGGTTTTTAAAGGCTTAGGGTATCAAAACGGCACCTACGGTGGTACTTGCGTCGAACCGCCTTGGTCGGCTATCTTATAGCCTAACCTAACTCTTTGATGATGTACACGCCACACAAATATCAGAAAAACAAACATTATGGTATTTTTCCAGTTGAAGAAGACAGTGATGCCAAAGATACTTCCGCCAAAGATACTTCCGCCAAAGATACTTCCGCCAAAGATACTTCAATCATGAAAGAAAAGCTTGTGCGAAATTTTGAGTAGCGACTGCTTATGAGTTAGTATGCGATTTATGCTGTCATTTTTTTTAAAAAGAACATTTTATATGACATGTTATAAAAATGCTCACGGATCTTTTTTAATCAAATCCTTTCCATATATGCACAACTTGTTGTTTATAGATGAAGTTTTATTGAAATTAAATAAATAGTGGAACGAACGGTGTTGAATTCGAAATCTGTCAGATCCCAAAAAAACTGGAAAATTCTTTTTGTATTTTATTTATGATCAACATTTCGCTGAGGCGGTATACCGATGAAAGCGACCGTGAGTATATCGATTATAAATAATGCAAATCGACACCGGTCACTGGAATTGAACGTTCCACATCGTTTTAAGGAATTGGCATCTGACCCCACTGTGGCGTATTTTGTGAAAAAAATCTAGACTTATATCCTTCAAAAGGCATATTGACTCAAAAACTAAAGCGACTTGCTTATTTGACAAGCCGAAACTTTTTCAATTATTCTCAGCCTTGTTAATCCGAACTGACGACATTAAATGGCGTTTTATGGGACCAAGTCAGTAGCTTATATCAGCAAACTAGAACGGGTTCAAAGACAACATCCAATGTGATTGTCAACGTTCTGGTACGCTGACAGAAATTTCTTTTTTCAAACGAAACACTTAGAGTAACTTTGATTTCAAATATTTTGCCTTTCATTAATAGATCATAATTCTTATGGAAAACACGATATATAATGCAGTGTAACCAAAAGTCGCTGCAGAAAGACTGTTCTTTTTTTAATAACACAAAATCATGCAAACCTGAAAACGTGTGCGGATATGTTGAGAATATTCTAATTTGATTGCCACACACCGGTATAAAATTTCATTCGTTTTCACTACCACAGTTTCATTCATTTATTCTGCTTTTCCTTTTCTTCTGCTCAAAGTTATGACAGGCTTATTAAAATTTCGCTGATTATTCAGTTTTAGTATTCTTATCCTCTTCTTTTTACTGCAAATAGCTTGAAAAACTTAAAAGTTATAGTTTTTTTTTTTATAAATTACACACATATTCTTTTTTTTTTGGTAGAGTTTTGGAAAGCAACAAAACACAAAAGAAAAGGATTTTGAAGTGACACGGTTATGATGGAATAAAAATTTCATTTTACAAGGTGTTACTTCATCTTATTTGGAATTATTAAATGCAAAAGGAAATATATCGTCATTTGAAAATATTAAAGCCCTTTAAAGATGACACGGAAAAGATTTTACTGAAGAAGCAAAACACTTTCTAACGAACTTGTATGCTTCCAATTAGGCATTTTAGAATTTTGTTGATTGGAACTTTATTTCGAAGTACTGTACAGTATATTGACACTGTGCATTAGGATGGCCCAAAAATTTCAAATTTACCCTACAACCCCGTGCATGCACCAATTTTTTTTACTTTCGTTGATAGTAGCACAGTGTCAAAATTTCAATGCCCTAAGTGGAATAGTAAGCTGTGCTCAACGTCTACAAAATTGTAAAAATTTTGATTTTTTCTTACTTTTTAACAATTTATGCTGAGTTTTGCTTTTTTTTCCAGATACTGTTTTTATGAAAGAGCAATACAAAGAAAAAAGTGAAACAGTAAGAAGTGTAGAAATTGCTAACAAAAAAGTGACTTGCAACCGAAACTACAAAACAAGACGTTATTGAAAGCTTGAAGCTGTCAAGTTCAAAGGATTAAACCATGTGCATTTATCCCACTCACCAATTTCCTACAAGAAACTAATTAATTAATGTTACATTGCCTCTGAGCACCGCCTTCCAATTGCAATATAATTTTTAAACTTTGGAATTTGGTAGTGCCCAGATATGTAAGCGAGTTTTGAATTTTTTAGTGTGTTATATGGGCCAGGCTACTGTGCATCATAATCAATCAAAAAAAAATCGATTTTGAATTGTTTGCTACTTAGGAGCTTTTTGAAATCAAAAGACGATGTATTCCTTTGATTTTTGCACAAGAAAAATAATTTCCAAATAATTAGCAACACCGTGAAGTTCTTGCCAGGGCAGATTTAAATAAGCAAGATGTATTTTTTTTTTACCTTGGACCAACAGTCAGGAGATGACTCCTACACATGCGAAGCATTGTGCTGGAACTAGAGGAAAGGGATAGTAGGAGAAATGACACGTTCTTTGTTTTGGAAGTTTTGAAACTTTGTACCTTCTTTTTTATTTAAATGCTGTGTTAAAATGTCTTAAAAATAAAACTTACAAATATTTTGGATCTAACTTTTTTATGGTTAATTTTAAAAGTGACACTTTCAGTTTTAAGATGAGCACGTGAACTTTTTTAATTGTAATAAAATTTAGCCTTCAGGCAGTTTTAACACTTCGCTGTCATGTCTTAGTTTTTAATTCTAAATTGTGAAATATTAAACAGCAATTTAATAGATAATTTTTAAGTACTGTTGATTTGATTTTCTTTTCATCGTTATTTACTATAATGGATATTAAGTCAGTCATGTTATGCATATCATATCTATTCAGACTTTTGAATCATTTTGACTTTTAAAGAAAATTTAAATTTTATTTAGATAAGTCCACGAA
Source organism: Dexiosoma caninum (assembly GCA_963924685.1). Taxonomy (NCBI): domain Eukaryota; kingdom Metazoa; phylum Arthropoda; class Insecta; order Diptera; family Tachinidae; genus Dexiosoma; species Dexiosoma caninum. The sequence continues at coordinate 95,187,180 of OZ004725.1, forward strand.
TTTGCGAAGTTCGCAAATGGCTCAAGAACTTCTTACTTATTGGGATCATCTTTAATTTTTAGTTATAATGTTACGATCTTTAGGGATTCTGATGAAACAAATGTATAGTATGGGAAAACAGTTCAACACTTTGCGATATTCGTCATATTTTTGGCTAATTTAAGGTTGTTTCGCTTTAGACTGTTATTTAGATTTATTCTGCGAAATTGAAAGTTATTCGAAATTTCAAGTTATTTTGAAAGCATGTCTAAGATTAATTAGTATGTTTGGATTTACACTACAACATTTTTATGTAGACGTCATTTCGGGTAACATTTTTCATCCTTCTTGATTAAATTTCAAAGTAAAAAAGTTCTATGCAACACATTTCACTTGTAACCACTTTTAATATATTTACGCTTCAAATTAATGAGCAGTAAGGATTTGTTGAAAAGTTTTTTAATATTTAATTTTCGTTTTTATTTCTAAACAATTTGTTTACTTTGTGGATGTGCCTGCATCTACAATATTCTACTGAGGTTATTTGATGAATTGCCACAAAGACTGACATCAACCGAAAATATTTGCAAACCGCTGCAGAAAAAGAAAACAAGAATAATTTTTATAACCAAGTTGTTAAAGTTAAGTTGGCAAAATTTAGAAATTATTTGCAAAATCAAAATTACAAATCATAAAATAGTAGAAAAGTTAGACGAGGACAGAAATCTTATTTTACATTCGAATACTTAAACGTCATTCTAGTTTATGAATTATTAATAAACTCACACAGGATTTTTTAAATACTTCAAAATGTAGATATTTTTTCCAACATTTCATTATTTTTGAAACAATTGCTAAAAAGGACATTTTGGCTTAAAAACGGAAATTTGTTTTCCCATAGAGGATAGTTTTGCCGGCTATGACTTTGAGGAACTTTTAAAACAACTAGTTAAAGAAAACTATAATGAAATTAAATCTGAAAGCGGGGCTCAGCAGTTCTTCGTGAGACCCTTTTTTACATAAAAATTTTGCATTTACACCACCATTTCAGGGTTTTTACTTTTAAATGTTTTAAAAATTTTCCATTAAAACTAAAATAATTGGTCACTGAGGCGAAATCATTTTCAGTTTTAATTATTATTCAAAGAGTTAAAACTGATTGCAAATCGAAGAAGCCACCCGAGTGGGTTTTGGTAGTGCGAAGCTAAATATGGATTTTTGGTTGCTATCAAAATTGTTCTTTGTTATAAGTTTTTGGTACAGTAAAATAAATGAAATGAAAGGAAAAAAATTAGGGTTGAAATCAGAAAATCTGACACCAAATTACACCATTCGAATCGAATTGAAATTTCAAACAATATTTTATTAAAATGTATAAGAATTTCGTTCGATATCCAATGCCCTAATTTGGGCCCAGTTTTTTTTACTAAACTAGGAGTTCTGGTTCGGTTTCTGGTACAATGAAATATTTTGTAATTCTCAAATAGTTAGGCAAATTTTTATACAAATATGTGAAATATTTTTAGATTGATTGAAAATTTGGCTGTTTTTAAGTTCATAGTTAATTTCATTACAATAATGGATGGCGATGTCTGAAGCAGTATGCACATTGACTACAAAACCAAAAAAAGTCCTGGGTTTGACCTCCTTTTCACACTAAATCTTTTCTGATGTGCATTAGTGTATCTTTGTGTGACTTTTTCTCTGAAGGTTACAGTGGCGAAGCCATAGTTACTGGGGACTGAACAGTACCGGCTTCAGCTCTAACCGATCCACAGGCACATTAGAGCGCCTATTTCTTCGTGCAAAAGCAGTCTTGTAGGATAGTGAAGCTTCATCACTTATTATTTCTCTCACTATCACTTTCCTTTAGTTCCAGCACAATGCATCGCATGTGTAGGGGTCACCTCCTAAGTCTAGGTTCAAGATAAAAAAAATTTTAAAATTACTTTTAATTTTAGAAAGGAACACGAATAATTAACATCCAACACATTTTTTAAGTTAAAAAGAAAAACAAGTTAGAAGATTCGAAGACCTAGCCCTATTTTTTTTTTTTTTTATCTTCGACCAGTGCTCAGGGGCTATCCCCTACATATGCAATGCATTGCACTGGAACTAGAGAGAAGGATAGGGAAAAAACAGACAGGTGGTGAAGAAAGTGGTAGAAAGATAGAGCTTAATTCTTGCACAACTCTGCAGTTGCGTTTAAATTATAAAGCAAAGTTGCGGTGTCTCTAATGTTTTTTGACGCATTATTTTTAAGCTAATGGAGCCATTTTATTTATTATTTTACTTCGCCGACGTTTTATTGCTCAAATACCGACGAAGGAGGATGCTGTAGCACAGAAAATTTAGAAAAAACTTTTTTCTGATTTGACCCGGCTGGGAATCGAACCTGGGTATTTCTGCTTGCAGAGCCAACACGCTGACTACTCGCCATCAGCACCCCATAGCCCGAACATCAAAGATAAATTAATAAGTGAAAAATAAATATATTCTTACACTTCTATTCGATTTATTTATTCAACAGTTGAACTAAAAACATATAAATCAGTTGCTTTTACGGAATTTATGGTTGATTATTTGATTTTGGTAATAAAAATAGCAGAAACAAATTTTTACGGTAGTGGTTTTTTGTTTATTTGTAAAATAAAATAAACAAAATAGGAAAAGAAAATTGTTTTAACGGGTTCAAGTCATTTCATTTTTCACCATTAAAAATTAAATAAACTTTTCGTTAAATTTAAATGAAAAATAAGTAGGCCCGTTTTTAAGCGAAGGATATTCTGCGCATACATATGATTAATGACAGCACATCTATAAAGAGCTGGATATGACCTACATATGTAACTTCTTTCGAGTCAATAGCAATACAAGCGTTAAGTCAATAAGAATAATAAATAATTTATGTTTGTTCAACTAGTCACTTTTTTACGCAACTGTAATTGTTGCTCCTCAGAGTCTTTTTTATAAATAAAAACGAAAAGTTACGAAATTACTCCCCGATGTCCATTAGCGTTTTTTGTTTTAGAGCAGGCAGATAGAAGCACTTTGTTCGACTTTCAAAGTTTCCCACAGACATTTTGTAATTTATGAAAAATTGTTCTTTTTTCCTTCATACTTTTGAGAAGCATTTTGTAAAACTTTTGTCATTTTGAGTATTGTCAATGCAGTTGATGTATTGTTTACGTCCGTTTTCAGTATTTCAATATTTTTCTGACTTTTCATGGGTAACAGCTCTTTGGTATGATACAGATATATTTGTGCTGCTGCCGAAAGTCTCTACAAACGAATCAGCACTTACAAACCAGGCCCCGAAAACACAAACAACATTAAATAGTCTTATAAATAAAAATATCCACGATGAGTTTGGTGTGTTGTACGAGTAATTTTCTAGAAATTATTTTTTATTATTTGTTTATTAATAGAATTAAGTCCAGCATTTAATAGACTTTAAGCAGTATGTACTGTAATATAAATTCTTCTTGGTATTTATTTAGCTCTGAAGATAGAATATATGTTATTTAATTTAAAATTTTTATTTTAAATATGTTCTTCCATTGTATAATCTATTTTAGGCGAAATTCATAAAAAATTATGTAAATAAATAAAGTGATATCATATTCGACAGAAACATAAACTCTACTAACGACATAAACGAAAAGACCAACACTGTTCATCAGTCATTACAATTGTAGGACCTGGGTCTTACGGCCCTTTTTAAAGGTTTGTTGCCGTTTTGTTTCTTTTTTCAACTGAAGTGTTGGGAAAAGTATTTTAAAAGGCTTAAGACTTTCAAGAAATGTTCTAAAATCATATGACGGTCTCGAACAGAACGGAATTAGCAGAAAAATTTCACGAAAATTATCTAAAAAAAATATAAAATATTTTAAGCAAGTGTATTCAACGTTTAACTTGGGCGTTTTCAATGATTTCAATACAAGACTATTTTATTTTGTATATTTTCCATTCTTTTTAAAAGAGAAGGAGCATTCAGACTATTCCAACAATGTGACATTAAATAAATGTCCTGTTGCGCGTTTTGCAAATTTGTAAAGCAATATTACAGCATCACCAATTTTGTTTATTATTTTAATTACTTGACAATGTTTTTCTATCTCAAGTAAGTTCGTTGTGATGTACATAAGCATTGCGATTGATGCATATAAATTAGAGGACTGTACAATTTTTGCGATTCTTATTTATATGTCGATATTAATTACAAGCATGGCTAAGCATGACAACAGCCCATCCTTGGTATATACAAACTGCGAAGATTGACAACGATTCAAGTGTGCCACCTGCTAAAACGGAAATTAATAAATATGCATAAATTTATTTATAAAAATTCGAAAGCCAAATCCCTTAGTCCGAACATGGTACAGTCGCCACGTGCTCTTATTCATATTCTTATATTTTGGCCATACATTCATACAGGGTGGCCTAAAATAACATAGGAGGTTGAGTTCAAAGAGCCATTGTGTCCCTCGCAGTGTGTGCTGTGGCTCCATCCTGTTGGAACAATATTGGTGGATGGTTTTCCACAGCTGGCCTTAAAAAATTTTCCAACATTGTCCGATATCTAACACCACTGATGGAAACGGCAGAACCGTTTTCATTTTCAAAAAATATGGGCAAATTTTCTTTTCCGACGAAACACCGCACCAGGCCATACTCTTAAGTGGGTGTAATTCTTGAACTACTCTTGGATTTTCCGTAGCCCTTTTTTCTATTAACGAACCCATTCAATTGAAAATAGGCTTCGTCGCTGATAATTAAAGTATGAATAAAATCATGATTTTCTTCTGAAATAAAGTTGAACGATATTGGTACGTTGTTGTGTACTCTTCCATTTTAAATTCCCAAAGTCTTCTTTACAAAATACTGAAAATAAAAAGAAAATAAAAAAGTTATAAGGAATTCAAACACTTGCGCTCCTTTTGGGCCACCCTGTACAACTGTTAAAAAAGAAGCAATGGATATGTTCTTCTTAGTGTTCAGGGAATGTCCCCTGTCTCTGATATACTTTGTACAGAAACTAGTTGGAAAGGAATAATATGTGGAGAAGGGAATGGTGGTGAACTGATACGAATTAATTCTTGTGTTACTCTACAGGTGCATGTTAAGTTGTCAAGCAGATTTGCTGCGTATGTGGTGCTAAATTGACGCCTTAATTTTAACGCTAAATGGTATGCATTTTGCTTCGTCGACGTTTTATTGCGGAAATTCTGACAATGGAGGGCACTATTTGTAAGAAACATTACAAAAGTTTGTATCTGTATGAGAGAGAGACTGAACCCACCATCTTCTGAGTGTAGAGTGAACGTCTTGTTACCGCCAGTCTTCGAACTGCACAAAGCAACGATGTATGCTGGTCTTTTACTGCAGAAGGCCTTACAGCAGCCAACTTTAAACGTCCATTTTAAGGATTGCAGTCATAAAATTATATTCCACCTTTTCACACACTGGTTCAAATAGAAACAACAACAAAATTGTATGCACTTTTTTGTGTCTATTTCTATGTCCCAAAAAAATAGTGGCTAAAACAATAATATTCAGCTTTGGGGGCAATTGAGGCAAGTAACATAAAAAAACAGGAAACGAAGACATTGATGCTTAAGTAAAAATAGAAAACGAGTCGAAAGTATGAGTGCTAAAAAAACAGGTTGTTACAGCATTAACAGTAGTCGGGTAGCAGCTGCAGAACAAACTTTTGTGGCATGTTAAGAGTTGGCCTTGAGGCAATTTCACAGCATGAAAAATAGGTCCTTACAAACAATTTAAAATGTTAAACACTATAATTTATAACATTTAAGTTTTTCTCTCGTTCTTATTCGCATTTCCATCTTCTCTTTCTCCTAGAAATACTCGTATGAATGTATTTGCTAAAATAAACTTAATATTCTTGTTATCCTTGGCCTAATGTTTAAAAAGTGTTAGTATTTTACAGCATGAATTCGTAACAATTTAACGATGATGAAGATAATGTTTGTATTGTTGGAAATAGGTATTTAGTTGGTTTGTTTGTTTTTTAATCCTTTTTTTTTTATGGGCTCTCGTAATCGTTGTTCTTTTTCGAGCAAAAGTATGCAAAATGATGATGGTTGTCCTTTGAACAAAAAAAAAAAGAAACACGTTATTTTGTGAGGCTGAGTTACATACTATTAAGATTTAAAAACATGACATGATTATTTAATATACAACCACACATTCGTTTCACAGTATTTTTTTTAATATTAATTGTCTGTTTTCTCTGCGATTTGGAAAGTAAATAAAGAAAATTTGTGACGAGAATGTGCCTTTTTTTTAATAACAAATCTCTATAGTACAGAATATCAGTTGCGCTATTCGTACATTATTTTTGTAGTATTTCGTAGCAAGATCAATTAAGGGAAATTAAATTTTATTTGGTGTGATTTTCCAGTATTAACCCATGCTAAGACATAACCAAATCACGGAACATGCATTGGTTCTAAGAAATCATTTAAATGACAAATTGTTTTGTCAAATGTGAACACATGCTCGGCAACGACACTCCTATGTTAAAATCTGCGGTCTTCAGTTAAATTGAACTAGTTCATTTGCAATAGAACGCATGCATTAACTACTCCTTTTGCATGGGTTTTTTTGCTGGACAATGCTTCTGACAGCTTTTAACGCTTCTAAATTTTTATAATTTGGCTGATTATGATGGAGCATCGAAAGATCTCTGTATAGAAAAACACATGAGCACTATACTTTATCAAAAATATAATATATCAAAACTAGGGCTTCGAAAGAAGAATTGGGAAATTATGCCTCACCCAAATTATTACTTATTTTACGCTTTTCTTTTAATTTTAAACAGAGTTTCACGTGAACAAAGTCACTGGTACAAGTTAGTCTATTAATATAAAGAAACTAAAAAAATGCAGTTGGTAATATCTTGTTTAAAAAAAAGACTGCCGTAAATTTTAACATTGTAGAAGTGTTATTTTGGAAAAACTTAAACTCTTCACAAAAATTGCATTTATTAAATTAATTTTGGATTTGTTAACTTTTTTATAAATCGAAAATAATAAGGACAATAAGTATTTTGTACCTTAGTAAGAGGAATGCGCTTTTTACAAAATGAATTGCTAATGAAAGTTTCACAAAAGTTCACATACATATGGCAGTGGCAGTGGGGTGCACTGGAATATTTCTTAAATAGATTTTGACAATAAAAATAGATATGCATATAAAATGAAAAAAATAAAAATATGCATCATTGAAATTTTTTCTTACCTGAATTATAGAACATCATTGTTTGCGCCAGCTACTTCTGATTAATTTTTTAATATTGTTAAATATTTTTCATATTTCTACTCTATATTTCCTTTTATTAATAAGAAAATTTTTTAAAAGAAAGATAGAGAAATGGTATTAATAAAATTTCCCTCCTGCTGTGCCCTTTTTCGACACCCATGCCAAAGACAGTCTATTAAATTTAATTTAAAGCTTTACAGCTGGCGGGTGTTTGTATTTCATTTGTCATACTTTGCTCTGTATTTAGTGAAATATTCCCTGCTCTCTTATTTTCCTGCCATGCCTTTTGTATATTTTCATGTGTAATTTGATATCCTTGACAATTATTATTCGTACTTCTAGATAACTTCAAATTACATTCTTGGTTAATTGTGCTAGGGAGGGGCCATTAGAGGGGTTTTAAAAATGGATTTAGGTCTTAAATAAAAGTGGGTACATGGCCGGACACCTGTCTCAAATCATAATTTTGCACTGCCACAGCTAATCATATGTAGCTGATTATTTTATTTGCGTATTTGAATGTTTGCATGTACGAACGATAAAAGTGAAAGAAATGGAAAAATTTATAATAAATTTGATTTGTCAATTGGATGTTAAAATAAATGATGGTCGATTGTGTAGTTTATATAAATATAAAAAATAAACAAACAAAAAAAAATAAATAAAATTCTTACTCGTTCATTGCATCACGCATTTTTATGATTTTTATTTGCGTTCATTTCCGCAACATATACTGCGCATTTGCATTGTTGAGCATCTGACAGCTGCAGTGTTGCTGCTAGTTGGATTTACGAACATGATGGGCATCAGATTCAGCGCAGTGATGCATTTACGAACAGGCCCAACTTCATTATCGAGAATCACACGAAATCGACTCTTTTATTATTACCCTGTCGTCAAAAAATCGCTACATCTACGTGTTATAAACAATTCTCAATGATTTTATAAATCTTGGAATTCAGGTGCGGCGATAATTATCAAGTGATTAGCATACTATTGTAACATTGAAAGATAATATAAAAGGATATTGGAAATATTTAATTGAAGAAAAAACAGTTCAACTGCTTTAAATAGTCTGAGTAAAGCTGAGTTCACTTTAAAACATATATACTTGTCGCAAGGATTGTCAATGTTGTCAAAAAGAGTAAATTACAAAAGGTTTATAATTTTTAAGTACACACGTTCATATGTTATGTAGTATAGGTGACATAACTTATAATAGTTCTCTGATGGCAAATTACGAGTATATATTGATTTTGGTTTCTTTGTTCTAATAAATATTTGTTGAATAACAAACAAAATTCACTTGCAAAACAGCTGATGTCAGATAGTAGTCAAAATAGAACACGCTCTAAATCAAAAGTGTCGTATCCCAGCAAAAAAAATACATGCAAAGGAAATAGTTAATACATGGGTTCTGTTGCAAATGAACGGGTTCAACTTAGGCGAAGAACGCATGATATTAACACAGGAGTGCCATGCGAGCATATATTCACATTTAACAAAATAGCTCGTCATTTAAATGAGTGCTTAGAACCCAGAATTTTCCATGCTTTAACCCTAGAACCATAATGTACGTAAATTTTACGTACAGTTTTTTTTCACTGGAATATAAAAGAAGTCATCGGCATTCTAACGCCAATTCATTTTAGCTATGCTCTCATCAATTATGCTGCTATGCTTACAAGTGTTAAAGCAACACATATTTAATGTTTTATAGGAATTCACAGTATGCGCACTTAGAGACTGTACGTAAAACCTACTTATCGTTGGTAATAAAAGTTAAATTCGTGCATGTATTTTTTTCGTAACGTTAGAACACTACGAAAGAACAAGGCTGAGATAACTCCCGAGCTACTCGATTTGTAGCACTGTCGATCATCGCGCTGTGTTTATGATGAAAACATGACGTTAGTCTCTTTTATGCCGATGAATAATAAAAACGTGTTATTGCTGTCATCAATGAACTATGAGGGACTATTTAGAGAAAAATTTACATATTTGCAAATTATTTTACTTTTTATAAGAAAGTAATTTCAATATATGTTTTTAATGAATTAAAAAAAACAATTGAAATGAAATGCTACCGAAGATTTGTCATTTATTGAAATTTATCAAACGAAATTTATATATACGTACAATTTACGTATCGTTGGTATTAACGTATTATAAAATATCGTTATGGTTCTAGGGTTAAAAAAAACTGGTCATAGATGCAAGACAATTTATATTACAATAGCCAACGTGTTCATATGGTTCATGTGGTTTTCATGAGTTCAAAAGTGATAAGCTTGGTAACATTGAAGACGCAATCAAAATGAATTCAAATAAAAAAGTGTTTAAGAAGTCATGAAAATACCAATTCATAGTGAACGCATTCACTTTTTAACATGACAAATAACACATGCTATAGTTTAAAGATATTCAGACTGTATGTACAAATTTACCATGTTAAAAACTGACATTCTTTATGACAAATACATATATAATGAATACAACGTAAGAAGTTTCATCACGATTTTTGTAGAGTTTTAATAAAATTGTTTGCCATTCTTGTACGAGGTCTGTAGCTTTAAATAATTTAATAATAACTTTCTTTAAATAATTTAATTTTCTTCAATTAAAGTTAAACAACTTGTGCACTTAATGAAATTTTCTTAAATAATTTTGTTCAGCTTTCAACTCCTTTTACAGTTTGTGGTCTCATCTTGTGTTTCGTACCAAAGCATTTAATATTGTTTACGTAATGCATATTTAATTGTTTGTCCTTCTTTTATGTGTTATTACTTTGTTTGCAAAACACAAAGGACTCTTCAAAGAACATAACTTATTACTACGCAGTAGACTATTTACTTCCTTCTTTGCTTTTATATGTTACTTTTGTCGAGTTTTTAAATTATTTTTATTATAACGTTTTTGTTTTGCTCTTTTTGTAGTCATGTGTTGCTAAATATTTTCCGTAATATTTTTTTACACTGTCTATTCATCATTTCCATTTTGGTTCATGGAAGGAAAATAAAAAGAACTGAAGAGGAATACGACAAAAAAAAAACAGAATTTCCTAAACGCAAAATAATAACCGCAGCCTATTCTTAAGAATGTATAATTTAACGAGAATAATGATGAGGTTGTGATGTAGTAAGAACTGTATTCTGGGAATCTTTATATGTGTAGGGTGTGGTTTTTAGTGGTATAGAAGTTTCTTTTGATATAACTGTCAAACTGTGTGTCAAAGGAATGATGTGAGTTTGCCTTTTTTACCAGTATACTTTAGCAAATCATCATGCAAAGACTTACACCAGTATAACGTTTAAAATTCGTGGGAATTCATTTTCAAAATTCGTGATCGGTTCGCCAAACTTATAGTCAAGTTTACGCTGCGTAAAATCGTCCATTTCAGCAGCTAATATGCAATACTAAGTATCGATTCATGACCAAATTTACTCTCTTCGATAATATGCTTACAAATCGAGCCCGTGCCATGAATAGGGGAGAAGCCATCGCCGATGTAGGACTGGTGTGACTGAGGAATCGAATTTATCAATCATACGTCGTGGCGAACGCTGCAGGAAAATAATTCCCAATTTTTTAACCTGTAATTTGACCACCTCGTTCGTGTGATTTGACAAATTTGGACTTCTTATTATGGTGGTACGTAAAGTGTCTGGTAAATTCTACGATTGCTCATTAAGAGGGCAACATACGACGCACTATTGATGAAATAATCCCAGGTATGCTTGAAAGAGTGGTGCAAAATTTAACCGGCAGAATGCTATGCCTCTAAAAAAAACAGTCTGTAGATGTATCTCATCTACTAAAAACCGTCATATCTAAAAACAATTAATTCATGATTTAGTAATTTAAAAGAATTTGTCAAATCGCCTATTCTCTTGTGTAAAATAAAACTTTCGCTAACTTCTTGATGGAAAAAATATTGTTTTGGTTTTCTATTGATTTCCAGCAAAAAAAGACACGCAACAGAAATAGTTACTGCTTGGACTGGTTCCACTTGATTGAATTTCGCATGATTTTAACATCACACAGTTAACAAAACAATTCGTCATTTAAATGAGTTCTTAGAACCAATGAATGTTCCATGATTTGGTGACGTTTTATCATGGATTAATTAGTTGCTGTAACACATTTAAAAATTTACTTAAATTATTATGAATTAATCGGCAGAGTTAAATGTGTTACCATCTTGTTACCATTTAAGATGGCATTAAAATGAATTTTGATAAAGAAGTGGTGAAGAAGTCATAAAAATAGCATTCAATGTGAACGCGTTTACTTTTTGTTTTGCTGGGTTTGTATAGAAAATAATGTTGACTTTTTTCGGTTTTCGGCATGTCCGAAGGCAGAATTTCTTTTTTTTTATGTTTGAAATACATGCCCAGGAAATATGATGACATTTTTAGCAGCTGTATTCATTGTTTTTTTTTCTGTGGCATTGTCGTTTGTGAAAATAAATTAAGTCAGAATTCTTCCACTGGGATGATTGCGATTTCATTATAATCGCTGTTTATTTCAACTTCATTCTGGTCTACCGAATGCCCAATAAGTTTTACATGCTATTTACGTATATCCGTATTATATTTTTTTCCATGTCACATCACATTTGCCATTAGCTTTCTGTCTTGCTTTGAATTCTACTTACTTTTCCGGTTAAAATCATTTAAATGTCGACGGAATTGTTAAAAAATACGAATATAATTGTCCCCACTTTTTTTCTTTTAACATAAAAATAAGATGAAAGAATTAAATAAGTGAAGTAAATAAAATCATTGTATTCTTCTTTCACAAGATTTCAAGTTTATACTTAACAAAGACTCAGCTGTCATTTAAAACTGAACTGAACTGAACTGAACTGCGAATTAGTGAACAAATGACTGATTTACTACCAGAATGAATGAACGAAAATTTTGAATAAGATTTAGTAGAAAACATTTTCTTCATTTACATAAGTTTATAATTAAAAAAAATATAATACTATAATTATTACTGTAACAAAATTTTTAAAGTTTAAAACTTTTTTATTTCACACTTTCTTGCCTTTTACTATTAAAAACAAAATAATTTTTTTTTTAAATGCACGTACGCATATTTTAGGTCTATTTATAATGTTCTTTTCATTTGAAATAAAATGTTTAATGTCAGTACTAAAGGATATGTTGTAGAAAAAGCTAAACGTTACACAATTTTCTTTTACTGCATTATTATGATAAATAATGTCATGGAAAAAATACGACAAAGGATTTTATGACGAATGAAAGAGGAATGGAAAATGAAATACTGGTATTGTAAAAGTAGGTACTGAGTATATAATGTATTATACATATACGAGTATATGTGGCTAGACAGTTGAAAAGGTTTGGTTATGTGGTGTTCCATGCAGGACAGAAATGTAAGACTATATTTTTTAAAGAGCAAGGTGGGACATGTCAACAATGGTGACATTGTATGTTACCTTTTTTTTTATCTGGGAGCAGCACTCAGGAGATGACCCCTACATATGTGATGCATTGTGCTGGAATTATAGGAAAGGGTTAGTTAGAGAAATTACAGAAGGTGAAGCTTAATTAATTATTTTACAGCTCTGCTTTTGCACGTTCTTTGTTTATAGCAGTGTTGAAGCTTCGATGTGATTGTGGATTGCTATCAGCTGTAGCCGGTATTGTTCAGTGACCCGTGACTATGCCTTCGCCATAGGCGATGATCGAAGTAGACTGCACGATGACTACAAAAAGGAAAATTTTCATGTGTTCAACTCCATTTTCAGACTCATGAAAACATCTCGTATTTTTTCTGATGTGCATTTGTATGTCTTTGTGTCAGTTGCTGTCGGAAGGTTTCAGTGGTTTCACTTGTCACTGAACAGTGACGGCTTCAGCTGTATCCAATCCACAGGCACATCAGAACGCCCTCCTTCGTCGGTATTTTGTAGCACCGGCGAAGTAAAATAATTACTAAAAATGGCTACTAAATACGAAGCTGCTAAATTTAATACATGTCCTTGACATCAGAGACGCTGCAACACTGCTGTAAAAACAAATAACGTGCAAAAAGCAGTGTTGTAAGATAGTGAAGCTTCACCTCCTATCATTTCTCCTACTATCCCTTTCCTATAGTTCCAGCACAATGCATCGCATGTGCAAAATACCTGTACAAATGACATTTACGATATATATATATATAAATTTATATATAAATATATATTATCTCGTGACAAAAAATCTTCGATTGCAACGAGTAAACAGAGTCCGAATGAAGTGGGAATTCAACTGTCATAAAACATGTTTAAAAACAGCGATCTTTGAAAATAAAAATAAATACAACAGAAGATTTATATTTATCAATTGCAAAAATTCTTTTCCCAAAAGTATTTCTTCATAAAGAGCTCTGAGAAAGTTTATTTAACAATAATTTCTAAAAACATTTAACAAAAAAAAAATTAGAACAAGCCACTACCTTTTTCGAGTTATTTTGAGAAAAACTTCAGTGTAGACAATGAAAAAATAAAAATAAAAATTATCTTGCAAGGCGTGCTGTTATTCATGTTAAACAACGTTGACAGAATAGTTGTTCGCACAACTATGTCTAGCCAAGAAAAGTTATTTACAAAGGGGAGAAAATTAGGTTGGCTCTGTTTCACAACTTTAAAATAGTTTTTATATTCACAGGTTTGCGCAGGAAAATGTTTTCCCTAATTCAGTGTCGAAGTTCTGTTCATTTGCCAATAAATCTATGGCTCATGAAGTCGATTCGTAAATATGTACTATATATGTATGTACAGGGTGGCACAAAAGAGCTAAATGATTTGAATTCTTTATAACTTTTTTAATTATTATTTTTCTTTGTTTTTTTCAGCATTTTGTGTAGAAGACTTGGGGAATTAATTATGAAACATTCAAAATGAAATCATGGCCATTACATCCAAAATTTTGCGAAAAGTTATGGAAAATATGCTAAAAAGAGCACGTATGTGCGAAGCAGAAAATGGACATCACTTACAGGATATCAATTTTTCAAAGTTAATTCCAAAAAATTCCCCATTAATGTACTGTATTTAAAAAAAAAATTATAATAATCTTTTAATTATAGTTATTTTTGAGCGATTGTCTTTTTTATGAAAAGTTTTTAACATTTATTTATTTTTCAATATTTCGCTATCAAATTGGTAGCATCGTCAGGAAATAATAATATAAATAATAATAATAATTATAATAATCGCATAAATAAAAAAGTTATAAACAATTTAAACCATAGAGGTCTTTTTGTGCCACCATGTATATATACATATGTGTTCCTTTAAACATTCGAACGCATTATTCTTTCACTGGTGGATGAGACATTGAAAACTTTATTTAAATTTGTTAAGTTTTAGTTCATTTAAAAGGATTAGGGCGATTAAAATTTACTCAAATATTTTTTATACAGTATTTAGATTTGCAGCACTTTTTTTAAATATTTAACCATGTTGTAACATCCTAATCAATTTTTTTTATTTCATTTCATTGCAGTAAAAATGCAACAAACCTGGAAAAATTTCAACTAAGAATCTCAAAACATGAACTATATGGTGAAAATGATACATTAGTTGACGCTGTACTGAGAGATATGCAAAAATTACCCATTAAACATGTTGGTAAGTCACAATGCTAAATAACCGCATCAAATGACATGTTAAAAAATCTTATACAAATACAGATGCCCGTTAAAAAAATTATATTCCCAAATCTCGACGGTTTTTCTTGCAATTTCTTTCGATTTAGAATCATTAATTTTTATTGTCTATTGTCGGGATTTCTTTCTCATTGAATGAAATAGAAAAACTTTCTTCTGATTACATTTGTGCTTGAACTCGTTTAATTTAATTACAAACATATAATAACAACTATTTCAATTAAATTGTCAAATAAGGAGAAAAAGACACCTTTAGAGTTGTACACATTAGCTAAATAAATACACACACAAACATATCAATAATAATTAAAACAATTACCAGTTCTTCTTATTCACAACTTTTAATATTTTCCTCAGAAGTTTTTTGTTCACGGTTTTCACCAAAATGTGTTGCTGCTTACAATTCTTGTTACTCCACAAACATATTTTTAACCGCTATGTGAATAGCAAGGTACCCGTGTGCCTTTAGCGTTTTACCCTTCCATTCCTCAAACTTCTTGAGAACTCCTAACTTTTAATAAATTTAAATAAATACCAACTTTGAGCGAAGGAAACAATTTGAATATATGTGGCAGACCAATTTACTTCTAACAACTTTAATAGTATGGCTGAGAAATTCCACATGTTTATACAACAACTCCCAAAAAATATTTGAGAATTACGCAAAAATTTATAAACAAAACAAACCAAATAGTTTCTTTGAAAGAACGGATTTGAATTCCTTATAAATATTTTATTATATTTTTTTGTTTTCAGTATTTTGTAAAGAAGACTTGAGAAATTTAAAATGGAACAGTATAGAATTGAAAAACGTGCCAAAATCGTTGAACTTTATTTCAGAAAAAAATTATGATTATATAGATAATTTAATTATGAGCGACGATGCCTATTTTGAATTGAATGGTGTCGCCGTTTCCATCACTGGTGTTAAGTTTTTTTTTTATTTTTTTTTTATTTATTTATTTGGTAGTATTTACAATACTTTGATTGTTCAATTATTTAAAAATTAATAAAAATTATAATCTACTCATTGTTGACAAAGTTTTTACATAATATTATTATTTAAATTAAAATTTACAGATTTTTTTTTAAAGATGTTCAAGTTATTTTCAATCTTCAAATTCTTTGGCATTCTATTATACAGTTGTAATCCTTTATAAAATAGTGATCTCTGAATATGTGTTGTTCGCACTCTTGGTATATAAAAGACAGCAGGATTTCATAATCCATATGGCTGTATTTCACTTATATAATTCATCTGATTAAATGGACCAAATGGATTAAATGAAGACCAGCTGTGGACAACCATCCACAAATAATGTTCCAATAGGATGGAGCCACAACGCACACTGCGAGGGACACAGTGGCGCTTTGAACTCAAACTCCTTCCGTCAATTTGGGCCACCCCGTACAAATCAAATTTTGCAAGGAAATATTTTTATTAAACAGTTTGTAAATCTAAAACATTGGGCGCGTTCATAAGATGTAACTGTTCAGCAACTCTTGAATGCTTGTCTGAGAAACGCATAGTTCAGTATTCCGCTCAGCTCAACAGTTGATTATGACATTTAGTCCTTCATTAATTTTTTTCGCTACATTAATTCAACATTTTGTGCTCAGCCTAAACAGCTGATTGAAGAAAGGTTTACCAAATAAAAGTAAAAAAAGTTTTTATCACAGAATATTCATTGTATATGGTTTTTATATTGATTTATACTTTATTATGTTTGTTTATCATCAAGCCGTTTCTATAACGTAACTGTTGAGTTCGACGGTTGCCATGCCAATAGTTGAGCTCACCAGTTACGTCTTATGAATGCGCCCATTTTTTCATTTTTCTGCCGTAGCAAATTTAAAGGAAAAAATTTTTTTTTAATTTGAAAAAAACGAGTCTTTAAAATTTAATCCAATATTAACATAATTTTACCACACGTATTTCTTTACGTTATATTTCGTGCTAAAGTGTACACAATATTTAGCACAACCCATTTTATTTGTTTATTATTTTAGTCTTCCGTCTTTTTTTTTTTTTTTTGCTGTTGGCAAACTTTAACTTTCATCTTTAAACAAATGTGTTTCCAGAATAGATAAATTTCATTTGTTCTCAAAATAAAGAGATATTTTTCACAGAAACTATTTTATTTAACTTTATGTAAATGTTGACGTAAGTTAATGAATTTGGTTAAAGTTCTTGTCTTAGTTTTTCCTACATAATACTTGTTGTTCTTCTGCTTAAGTCAAATAATAAAAATGTAGTAAATAAATAAAACATGTTGTAATTTTTTAGTCAGTTTTATTTTTGTTTAGAATTCCTTAGCATAAATATTTGTCGAAAAGTTTTTATTGATGGTTCGTCAGTTACTTTGACGTATGTGTATAGACAAATCGGTATATCGTTGATAATATTATTTGAAAATTAAAGTTTCTAAAAACACTATTAGAATTTTAAACTATATTATTCATTTATAAAATTGCTTTCTAAAAAGGGTATTGTAAATCATTTTTAACATTATTTAAGTTTAGTTTAGCAACGACACAATCAATATAGATATTAATTTAAGAAGTTGTAAGTTAAAAATTCCATTTTCCTTTAAAACTTTCATATTGTTTTGTTTTTCTAAAGAACTACTTGTAATTATTATACTACAGGATAAAGAACACAACAAATTCAATAGCAACGTTATGTGTATTAAACAAGACAATAAACATTTGCACTTAAGGAAAGATAAAGGAAACTCACACATGAATTAATGCGAGTATGTATGTACTCGTATTCATGTAGTCAAATACGCCTACATAAATGAAAATATTGAAATAAAAATCAGTAATAAACTTTTCGAAATAAAAACTTTAACTATATTTTTTGTAGATTTGTTATTATTATTTTTCATTGTTGTTTCTAACGAAAACTAATCATAAAAATGTAAGCGATAAATAACAATATGTTTAAAATGCTCACGACGGTGGAGCAAAAAATGTTGAAAAAGTCTTTTTATTCCTGTCGCAGGATTTTTTGTAGTATGTAGAGTGGTTTGCCTTACTATTAGGGAAAATACTGAAAACAATTTAATTCTCAGGTTGGTTTTGGTCCGAATTAATATATGTATATTCTATTAACAACCCATTTAAAACTACCTGCAATTTGTGCGATGTATCCTTGAGAATGACCCGCTTGCTTATGGAGAGTTTTACCTTAAATTTTGTCCAGGAGATCTATGCTGAGAGACGTAAAATATTATAACTTTTGGTGATTTCCTTTCTGAACGATGCACCTACAGTACCTTTAAAAAATTACACATTTTTCATTACCACCATATTTGAGAATTAATTTTTGGCACAATTTTATCACTAATAAAGAATTTATTTTATAAATTTCTCGCTTTAGTAAAATTAGAAGAATAAAATTTCTTATTTGCATGAAAAGTTATTTCTAACAGATGTAAAACATCTCAGTATCTCACCCCAACTTGAGAGAGAGAGAGGGTGGCGATGGCTTAAGTCGTTTGCTCGCTAGTATTGTTGTCCGATAGGGAGACAGAAGTGCTCATTTTAATAATATTTCAAAATAATAATAACTTTTTTTGGCGTCTTCAGTACTCCGCGGCAACCGCCACTAATTAAAACGTTGCAAAAATCAAATACACCTTTAACTGTCAAGACACATTGAAAAAGTCAACAGTAGACCTACGTTGAATGCAAAATAAACTCTAGCATTACAAATATCTGTTAAAACTACAGTTACTAATGCTACAATGAAAAAAAAATTTACTGTTTCTAATGATTAGGCATCCGACTATAATCTAATAATTAAATGCATTATTGATTTTCTACGGCACATATAAATTAATAGCAAGAAGTACGACATGAAAAATCGTGCTTATATCCAAATTAAATAGAAGTTTTTATCAGCAGTGTTTCTATGAATTTCTTTTGCTTTGGAATTTTTTCATTCTTCATTGAAATTTCGAATGGTGGCAATTTTACGTAAAAAATAAGTTACACTCCGAAAGAAGGTTCGTGGCAATGTTAGCGCTGAGCATGTTAATTGTGTCAAGGGCATATTGGGAAATGATTAGCAGTTTTTTTTTTATAAATTTTGCTGTTTTTGCTCGAGTCTTCTATATCTTGTGCAAACATAGGTTCTTTACTATTTGCACCATATTTTTTAGATGTTTATATATTAGCTCTACTCACAATCTTGTGTATTTGAGATTGCAAATATATGCAATAGCAAATTTGTGCTATCAACTGTGAATGACATTTTTAATTTATTATGCACTACTCATTGCAAGAACAAAATTCACAGCTGATTGAAAAAACAAACAAATTTGCCAAAAAAAAATATGTCCAATAAAAGTTAATAAATCGCACTACTGGTTTTTTTGGAGGAAAATAAGCAGCGGCAAGTATGCGGCGATTACGATTTGATTGGCTTGGATTATTGTTAGTCAGCTGTTTATTTGCAATTAGGTGTTGCATACTCATAGCATATAAATCCTATTGGTTTTTAATTTTGCATATAAATTTAAGTCTAGCATGTGCATTGCTGTGTATTTTGTTACTGTAGAGCAAAAATATGCTATACCTTTTTGCAAATGCAATGATGCAACACCATATGCACAAGATTGTGAGTTGGGCTATTGTATATTTAATGGCAAGTTTTGCTACACTGAAGAATTACGTCGAACCTTCGAAATAGAAAATGAAGTACTATCGAAATTGTTTTCGAAAAAAAATATTTATGTCGTCTATGCTAATGAGCATAGAATAGGAAACTTTGTATTATGATGGAAATTAATTGTTATTGATATCAATATGGAGTAGAAATGAAGAATTGTGATAGTTGCCATTCAAAGCTTTCAAAATTATTTTAAATTAAATTTTTAAAAGTTTCAATACCGGATATCATGTTTCAGATATTTTGCGGTTTATTCACTCTGAATTGAAATATTTGCCTGTATAGTTCGGAGCATGATAGTAGTCCCAAGTCAGTTTTTTTTTCTTTGACTACTGCTCAAGGGGATATAAATACCTCTCCTTTTAGCGTAGAAAATATACAGGTGGTGAAAGTGATAGAAAGATAGAAGTTAATTCACAGCTCTGCAACTCTGATGTTAATTTTTACGCATAATTTTTATGCTAAGGGAAGTTACTTTATTTATTATTTTACTTCACCAACATTTTATTGCTGAAAAACCGACGAAAAAAAATTTTACTTGACCAGGCCGGGAATCGAACTCGGCTGTTTCTGCACAGCCATCACGCGAACTATTCAGCTTTCAGAAATTTAGTGATTCCTTATCTGACATTTTTTTTTGTGAGATCATCATGTTAAAAAATGCATTGTCTTTTAATTAATATACAACAATTAAATGTAAAACGTTAAGTGCTAAGTTTTGAAAACCTTTAAACGTGACAGACACTTTTAAATGTCATCATTCTTTATCTTATGCATTATCATTTTCAATGTGAAGTTTCAATACATTTAATCACTTTGCGATTGTAACATGAAAATTTATTGAGCAATTTTACGCAATATTCTTCTATTTTCTATATTTAAATGTCTAAATTCTAAATAAAATGTCTTTATTGGGATTGTAATGTTTTAAGGGATATAAAACACAAGCGCATTTTGTGATCAAAGGAAAATGATTTTTTTTATTTTTATTTTTATTTTTATTTTGGGTTTTTTTTATATACTATTTCTGAGATTAAATCCTAATACTTCTGACTTATTCCAGGTTATTGTAAAGTTACATTTATCTCTTTCGGTAGCACGAAATTATAAAGAAATTCAAATTACATTTATTTATTGTCCAGTCATTGAACTGTGCAAAGAAAGTGCAGTCAAATTAATTTGACACTCAAATGTGTGTCACTCAAATAATACGTTTGGTCAGCATGTGTTATTATTAATATTGTATCGATTTGCATTGCAAGCATAGTTCACTTGAGTGAGTTGTACTCTAACAGGCATTAGACACATGTGAGGTGCACTACAGGATTAATGGCAAAGTTTAAATATTTCAGTGTCCCAAGTAATGCGAATATTTAAATGACGTTTAAAATGTGTGACATGAAAGTAACTGGTTTTGAGTATCAGTATAACCTACGTATGTTTGAATTTATTTCCACAAATTCTACGTAAGTTATGGTGCACAAATAAAAAAAAAACTAGAGAATTATTATTTTGTGCCAGTCAAAAAAGCAATAAGTTGCGTGATTATGGATAATTTATTAAATAAATTGCCAGACTATAAGGAAATATTTTCCCGTTTTCTGTTTATGTTTTGTTTAGAGTTGTAGAAACAGTTCGGCAGAACCAATTGCAGCACCCTCTTATTTTACTTTTAAAAATTTCAATTTAATTTAAATGCAATCTTTTATTTGCAGTACAAAAGGAAGGCGGTACGCAGCTCAAGCTTATGATTGAATATCAAAATAATATTAAGGCTTTAATGAAACCAATGAGGTAAGTTTATAGCTTTAGTAGATTAGAATAAAATTTCCGGCTAGAAATTTAGTTTTTCAATATTATTTCATGAATTTGGGAACATTTAATGTGATTATCTTCATTGATTTCTTACTTAATGTTTTTCGTGGTTATACATTTATTTATATACTTCCCTTGTTGTGGATTTAAACAAGTGTTATAAATTTTAGTTTCAATTATTTGTTTATTAAATGTTACTTGTACTATTAGATTAATGAGCATAATAAGATCCTTCACTCACTTGTTGTAGTCAAGTAGACCATAGTACCGCAGAATAACGCAGAAATCTAAATGTTCATATACACATTAGGTTTATTTTAAAATTGATGGGATACATGGAGACAAGTTTAGAGTTGAAAAGCTTTAATCGATAAAACTATTTAATTAATTTAAACTGCTGGAACACCGATACACATATGATTACATTAAATAAAATTAGTAATGTTATTTTTTAGTAGCAAAAATCTTTAAAATATGAAGACTATGGTTCATATTTTACTTTGTTGCTTGATGTAGAACTTTACATTGTATCCTTAGAAATTTCCTTTTATCTTATTTATATAGTAATTATGTGTTCAACAGTTCTATTAGAAGTGTTTCGATACACAAAATGACATAAATATGTCAACATGTGCGAAGCATTGTGCTGGGAACTATAGGAAAGGGCTAGTAGGAGAAACGACAGGAGGTGAAGCTTAATTAATTATTTTACAGCTCTGCTTTCGCACGTTCTTTTTTTTTTTTTTTTTTTTTTTTATACTCGTAGCAGTACTGAAGCTTCGGTTTAGTAGCCATTTTTATTATTATTTTACTTCGCCGGTGCTACACAATACCGACGAAGGAGGGCGTTCTGATGTGATTGTGGATTGCTATCAGCTGAAGCCGGTATTGTTCAGTGACCAGTGACTATGCCTTCGCCACTGAAACCTTCCGACAACAACTGACACACTAATGCACATCAGAAAAATGCGAGATATTTTTTTTTTTTTTTTATAATTTTAGTCTGAAACTGGGTGGGAACCCAGGTCTGTTTTTTGGTTGTGTAGTCAACGTGCAGACTACCATCCATCGTGCCATCGCCACCCTCTTGGCTGAATAGTGGTGACTCTGAAAGAAGAAGTGCTCGGACCAAAAATTTTTAAATTGTGTCTTTGCTAACAGTCTCCCCTTCATAGGTATTTGAGCAATATAACGTCAGCGAAGTAAAATAATAAATAATATAGTAAATATTAAAATAATATATAATAGAATAGAAAATATAAAAAAAATTATATTTATTTGCTGCATTCTTTCTATTCTTGTTCAATAACAAAATCACCAGAGAGAAACATGTACTAAATTGTGCTCCCCACTGTTTGACTTAATTGGCAGTAAATAAACTTTGAATAAATTCAAATTAATTTCGTTATTTTTTTGGTAAATGCAAGAAAATCAAAAAAATAAATTTGAACAAAAATAAAACAAGAACATACAGATGAACTTATCCTGCAATCGTTAATGAAAGTGAAGAGAGAAATTATTAATTGTTTTTTATTGCTGATTTTCTTAATTCATGTATGGATTCAAAGTTGGACATGTTGAATGTAAAACTAACCAACGAGCACTCCATATTGGAGTCTTTATTTTTTGTAAAAGAATTGTAAATTTAAAAATTAACTTTTCAGGATATGTTTTGCATTAAACTGACAATAAAAAATTAATAAGCAGAAACAGTTTTTTTTTTAAGAATGAATTTATTATTATGTTTTGTGATATGTTTGCAAATTGTAAAATTTGCATGAAACATATTTTATTGCTTCTAGGGCTGTAAACTACAGAAAATTTTAAAGTAAAAACTGTAATTATAAAAGAAAAATTTTTATAAATGTACCAGCAGAAAATAAAGTGAAATCGTTCATTATGAATTGATATTTTCATAACTCAATTCATATAAAGAAGAGCCTTTTTAATGCCGTCTTAAATGTTAACAAGATCATCACTTTTGAGCTCAGTAGTAATTATAACTTAAATAAATTTTTTAATCGGTTTCGGGAGCGCAACCCAATCATGGAACATTAATGGGTTCCAACACACACTTACAATCACACTTCTGTGTTCAAATCATGCGTTCTACAGTTAAGTGGAACCAGATCATTTGCAAATCAACCCATGCTGTAATTGTTTCTCTTGCATGTCTTTCTTTGCTAGGGTACAGTAATTTTTTACAAAACATTTCATTCAGAAAAATGTTTCCGTAAAATAATATTTGGAGATCTAACCCTAGATCTCCCTTAGTCCAACTTATACAGCAGAGCATAAGCTCATTGTTTCCTCATATCATTTTGTTACTGTTCATATGCATTTTTTATTTTTAAATGGCTCGTCATGTATAAAAAACTTAAAGTTTTACTTCTCTAAATCATCAGTTCAGAGAGAATAAGAAAACTTGTTTATTCAGTCATCTCCAATTTAATTTGTTTGAAATGTTTGTATTTCGTAAGTAATTGGCGGCCCGGTTATTAGTGCATACAATACAAATCACTCAATACGTCATACAATATCATTTCCACAATTATAAAATTCATAAAGTAATCAAGTTAATTTTTATTATTCAAGAGAACATAGAAGTTGACATAAGCCGGTCTGCTTATCAGTCAAATTTGATGTGAGATGAAGGGAAATCGTTCCAAATTCAAGCTAATGTTCGCTGGTTTTTCTTCAGATGCTTGTATATTCTTACATTTTTATATATTTATATTGTGATAAAATATATCCAACGTCATGCCATTAATTGTATGTTTTTCATATGACAGTGCAAAAACACATAACATTTTTTATCAGGCATTCTTATGACGGATTACAAGACTTTCCTTCTCTTCCAATGTGTACATTTTAATGAATTTTATCTGTATATGTATGTTATGGTTGTATTATGCAATTAAATACAATGAAACAATTTATTTCTACATTAACATTGCTGCGGCGTTTTGCTGCACATAAATGCATTTCCATATGCATATACGAGAGATAATCTTATACGATTGAAGTGGCAAGCAGTTCGTTTTATCACAGTTTTCCATTGTTGCAATAAAAATTTATTTTCGTTGTTAATGAGCAACATTTCTGTGCTTGAAACTGAAAGTATTTTAAATATCTTAATTTCCAATATTCAGTCATGTTAGTATGAATTGTACATTGTTCGTGCTCTGTTGTTGAAAATATCAATTAAAAAACTAAAAAAGTTTCCTTGTACTTTTAAACGATCATCTCTCGTAATTTTTCACTCTTCATTTAATTTAATTTTAATTGTTATAAATTAAAAAAATAAAAATTTAAACTTATTTAGAAATTAATTCGTCACATTCCTTTAATCGAATGTTGGTGATTTCATTTAGTTTTTTAACACCGCCAAGACATAATCGTTGGCGCAAATCATTCCTTAGTGCTGTGTATGAACATGAGGCTCTTAAGTATGTGTATGTGTGTATACAGATTTCTATAAATATATATGTATAAGGTATATTTATAAATAGTTTTATTATAAAGCATATATGTATATATGTATAAAAATCTCCATGCAATGGCACATTAATTTCATTAAATTTTATATGATCTTTTTGAACTATAAATTAAATGTCGTTGATCTTCTTTAAAGTACAGGCGAAATGGCGACGGCAAATTCAAAAATAATATACATTAAAAGATCACTTACATACATCCAAATAAAATTAGTTATTTTGAAACTACCACGAAATCTCGACGTCGAATCTATATTATTATAGACGACAATATCCGTGCATTCATGTAAAATGTAGTTCATAGAAGACTAGGAAGTAGTCCACGACTAAGCTAAAATGTATGGAGAGAAAATAACCTATTTAACGTTACACTGTCCTAAATGTTAACCATATAACCAATCTTTGCATTACATAGGATTAATTCAAAACCTACTGGATGTAATTAATCCATGGAGCACCTCAGAGAGTAATTTTAATGCGACGGAATAATCGTAAATATGAAGAAAAGCAGGAACACTTGTTGTTTTCAATGGTATGGGTCATGCGGCATGACTCATGCCTGCATTATATAGCACCGTATTTATAACCAGCCCATTTCAGGTATAATGAACCACATAGTCCAACTCAAATTGATTGGAGAGGTATATCTGTATTTAAAATTTAGTTGCATTATTTTACACAACGACAATCACAACTAGATAACTACCTTACTCCAGTTTTAATTTTATCTTGGACCAGCAATCAGAGGATGATCCCTACACATGTGATGCATTGTGCTGCAATTGGAGGGATAATGATAGAGAGCTGACAGGTGATGGAGCTTCATTATTTCTACAATTCTGGTTTTTTCACGTTGCCGCACCTCTTATGTCAAGGAGACGTATTCAATTTTGAAACTAAAGTCGGTATTGTTCAGTGACCAGTGACTATGCTTTCGCCACTAAAACCTTGAGACAACAACTAATACAAAAAATCACAAATACACATCTCAGAAAAAAGGCGAAATGTTTTTATGATTTAGTTTGAAACTGGATTTGAACCCAAAACTTTTTAGTTTTGCAGTCAACGTGCAGACTACTTCAGCCATCTGAACTGAACTATAAAATTTTTATATTATGACTGAATGAACAATTAGTTTTGTTTACTTTTGATTACAATTAGCGAAAAAAGAACAAAATAATTATATTGATTTTTTAGATACTTTTTTATCAAACCGAATTTTTGTTTTAATGACATGCAGGAGTATAGTCTCTCATTGCCATCAAATTAAAGTGCATTCGTGTGTTATAAACTTTCATGACAGAAACATTGCACACGTTATAAAGCGAAAGACAAAATTAATCCATTAATACAGTCCTTCACGTATTTTATTATAAAAAAAAAGCAATAATCCTTACTACAAAAATACTTTTTATAAATTATATTGTGTTGTTGCATACTCGTTCATTATGGGAAAATTTATTTATAAATTCACTTGATATTTCATTTGAAATGAATAAAGTACATACTGTACTTAAGATTAAATGAAGATCTTTAAGTAAATGCATACCAGTATACGAATAATATATAGATAAATATATTTTCTTATATTTCTCTGCCATAAATTCATATTTTCAATAACAGCTGTATTTGTGTGATTCCATTTGCTGTCCATGCGTAAAATTTTCCACTTAAAGGAAAAAATGGAGAACAAAGTAAACGAACAATAATTATTTGAAAAGCCTCAAATACAATTAAACAGAAAAGAAAACGTCAAGGGATAAATTAAGAACAGAGAGTCGTATTTTTATTTGAAAATATTTGCTTTATTTACGAAAAACTTTTATAACGATTGGTGCTGCATAAAAGTTCCCAAAAAGTAATTGCTGAAGCTTCTAATAAAATTTAGTTATTTAAAAACTTCTAAAGGGCTAACTTATTATATTAGAACGAATATATATTTAAAGTGGTGTTCTTGAAAGCAAGAAAACAATAATACTGTTTTATTTTTTTTAATATAAATGCTGAAAATAAATATTTGTTCGCATTTATTAACTTAACGCCAATGATTTTATCGCGCTTCGCGGCCTGTTCACTTTTCTATAGATATTGTTACGGAAACCAAGCGATCTGCAGCTAATTTTTTTACTTTTATTGTTATAAAGGATGGTCAAATTTTAGGTTAGAAGGTAAATTGGCTGTCAAATGATGAAATGTCGAGAATTGAATTGTCATCTTTTGACATTTATTTAGAAAAAGTTAGTAAATTTTAAACATGGAACGCTACACTCTTGAACAAAGAATTCTAAATGTGATAATTTACTAGCAACTTGATGAAAATTTTAATGTTACACTTCAAAAATTTAATACGTCTCTTTGACATCAGAGACGCTATAACACTGCTATCAAAAAACAAATAACGGGCAAAAAGCAGTGTGGTAAGACAGTGAAGCTTCACCTTCTGTCATTTCTCCCCCTATCCCTTTCGTCTAGTTCCAGCACAAAGCCGTTTAATTTGATACCCATATCAAGGGGATGTATAAAAATTTTAAAATATGTACATTTTAAGCACTATTCATTTGGCATTAAAGAATAAAGATACAATTTTAACCCAAATATGTTCGAATATCGAAAAGGTAAGAAAAGACATTCGAGATTTTTTCTACAAGAAAAGACAAAACTTTGTTCTATGTGCAATACTTTTTGTAGATATGTGGTTGCAAAGGGAGGTACCAACATTCAGTTTTTGCCCATTTTAGCCACTAAAGTACATATATGGAAAAAGTACCAAGCACGTATACGTTTATTTTTCAGCAGCATTTTGTATGCTTTTGTAAGTTTTATACATACAGAATTTCAACCCTCTACCTTTAGTTGGTTGTGTTGCCCGATGATGGGTCAGTCAATCACGTTAATCTTTTAAATATCGTTTGGTGTAATGTAATACCACGTAACTAATATTTTTACTCTTTACGAGGAGGAAGAAAAAATGTTTGCATCACAATCAATCAAAAAATCAATTTCCGAATTTTTGTTAGTAACGTGGTTTTCCATTTCAGCTACCGATATATAGATTATTAAATAATTTTAAAAGATATTTGTACATATTTCAGAAACCAACATTTTTTGGCAAAATTTTGTGACATTTTTAGAAAAATTTTTTTTTGTATATTCAAAACATTTTAAATTTAATTTAAGAAGGAAATATAATATAATACCCAATAAGCGTGCGAATAGATTTCAAAGATGTTTTTTCTATTAAAAAGTTTGTTTGAAATTTTCGAAATATTTTAAGAAGCTGTTAACGAAATATCAAAAATAAATTACAAATAATATAATTCTAAAAGAATAACAATGACCTCGAGCTTAAGAATTAAATAATATAAAAAAGTTAGTAAAGAAGTTTAAATATTTTTTATTCAAAAAGGCGCCATCAGATAGGAAATTTATTAGCAAATTTATGCTGCCATAGGTAACTAAAGGGTGGTTAAATTTCAAGGGCCGATGTTGATTTTGAATAAAACACAAACTATTTAGGAAATTATTGTAATTTTATTTTATTATGATATATTGGTATTACTCAATTATGTATGGAACAAAATATCGGCCAAATGGGCGCCGCGACCACGGCGGCACACCTCCATCCGATGGTCCAAATTTTCGATGACCCTGAGGCATAATGGAGGTTCTATGCCGTTAATGTGCCGAATTATCTCATCCTTTAGCTCTTGAATTGTTGCTGGCTTATCGACGTACACCTTTTCTTTCAAATAACCCCAAAGAAAAAAGTCCAACGGTGTCAAATCACATGATCTTGGCGGCCAATTGATATCGTCACCACGTGAGATAACACGGCCATAGAATTTGTCGCGCAAAAGACCCATTGTTTCGTTAGCTGTGTGGCAAGTGGCATCGTCCTGTTGAAACCACATATCTTCCACATCCATATCTTCCAATTCGGGCCAGAAAAAGTTCGTTATCATCACACGATAGTGATCACAATTCAAAGTAACTGCCTGACCGGCTTAATTTGGAAAAAAATACGGCCCGATGATGCCGTCAGCCCATAAACCGCATCAAACAGTCATTCTTTGTGGGTGCATCGGTTTTCCGACAATCACTCTTGGATTATCATTGGCCCAAATGCGACAATTCTGCTTATTGACGAATCCACTGAGGTGACAATGTGCCTCATCACTGAAGATGATTTTCTGCGAAAATTTATCATCCACTGTTGCCGTGGTCGCGGCGCCCATTTGGCCGATATTTTGTTCCATATATAATTGAGTAATACCAATATATCATAATAAAATAAAATTACAATAATTTCCTAAATAGTTTGTGTTTTATTCAAAATCAACATCGGCCCTTGAAATTTAACCACCCTTTATTAGACAATTAAAATGGATCTCTAGATCTCAAATCAAAGACATTGTTGTGTCATTCCATTTCGCTTGATAAATATTTGCTAAATTCGTTCTAAAATATGAATGTTATTTTTTCTTTGCTTTATTTTTTATTTATCGTTTGGATCATGTCTCTGTTGCAACTCTCAAATTAAGTTGCTGTGAATGTGTGCTATTTTTAGGTTCTTGCTCTCCTACACCGGCACATGAACTCCTTTTAACTAGTTTTGCATTGTTTTATTTGTTAGTTGTTTTTAAGTAAAAAATATTTTTTTCTATTGTTTTATTACAGATTCCCTAGGGACCAACAAACTTTACCCAATCATTTTTATTTTACTGACTACGAGAGACATAATGCTGAGATTGCTGCCTTTCACTTGGACAGGTAAGAATTTTTTTTTATGTATAAATATTAACAAAGAAAAAAGGTGAAAAGTATACAATTCATTATTATAAAAACACACAATTACAAAATAACTGTAAAAACAAGAGCAACTGCATTCAATGTTACACAACATGAAAATCTTTAACTGGCACTGTCCTACATACATAGATACTCGTATATTGTGCGGTATATGTATTTGCGTGTGTTTATGAATACCAACACACAAAAAATTCATATAGTAAATTCGAAAGTTTTATATAAGATTCAATTGAGCATAATTATTGAGCCAAATTGTGGCCAACTGAAGTTTACAACGTACAAGTTCCATTTTTATTTTTATTGTACAAAAAAAATTAAAACGTTCTGCCACGCACTCTTCCCCGCCTCAGTAACTTTTTTATGTAGGCGCACGTGAGCAATTTATTGCGGTTAATAATGACTGGCTGTCAATTACAATTGAATGTCTGTTTTGAATTGTGGTTGATTTTATAGAAAAGTTTACAATCAATACATACAATTAGGATGGTTTGAAAATAAATTAATTTTTTTTTGTGGTAAACACAATCATTTATTTTTTTTGATAAAAATAAGAGTGTTAGAATGTAAAAGAAATATTTCTAAATATTAATTTAAAGTTGAAAATCGATTCGTTAATAAATTTTACGTAATTCTTACTAAAAGAATAGTGTGTAATTTATTTCTTTCTAGTTCAACTTATTTTTATTATTTTCTCTCATGCATATATTCTTTTTTATGTAAAATTTCATGAGACAAATACAATTCTCGCTGGAATTACAATTCTTATACATTTAATATCTAAAACAAATATTTCACTTCCAAAGTAAACTCATCCGGTTATTTTTTGGCGCCGGAAATTCTTTTATTTACCGTGTACACATGTCACTCGAAAAATTCAAAACATTTTAAACATATAAAATCATGATTTTATTCATAATTTAGTTATGAGTGACGTAGTCCATTTCCAATTGAATGGGCTCGTTAATAGGCAAAAAGTGCTACAGAAAATCCAAGAGTAGTTCAACAGCGAGAATTACACCCACTTACACCACGTACGGCCTGGTGCGGTGCTTCGTCGGAAAGGAAAATTGGCCCATATTTTTTTTTGCAACTGGACACGGTGTCGCCGTTTCCCTCACTGTTGTTAGATATCGGACAATGTTGGATAATTTTTTAAGTCGAGCCGTGATAAACCATCCGCAAGTATGGTTCTAACCGGATGGATCACAGCGCACAATGCGAGGGACACAATAGCTTTTTTAAGTCAAACCCAATTTGTCATTTTGTACATACACATTTTTTTAATGGCAACTAAAGTGACCACTAAATAAATGACAGAACGGTAAACAATGTTGCCGTGTTGAAAATTTAAGAAAAATTTACTGTATAATACCATGGTCGCGCAGTCAGCAATATTCGTGGTTTGTACCCCAACCATGATTGAAACTATTTGGATCGGCATACAAAATCTTGAGAGAGAACCATGTTGATTCACGAAGAAATTAGTAATATCTCTAATTTTGATAACAAATTATTGCAAGTTTATCTGAAGTAACTGAAAAACAATTAGAATTAAAATAAACAAAAAAAAAACAAAATCTGTGTGGAAAATAAAAGAAATAAAAGCATTTACAAAAATAATAAATAATATACATATTCATATGTATAAAAAATGCAAAAAAAAAAAATTAAGAAAACGAAATGTCAACATGAACCAGGAATAGTCGTGTGAACATCATGGTTGGAAATCGTAGTTCAGAGAGCGAACCAAGTGGTTCATATTGCCGTGTGAAGTTGGTATTACTGTAAAATTTAAATTAAAAATATAGTTTTTTTAAATGCATTTTACAGATTTATTTATTGAAATACGCACAAGAAATGCAAGTTTGTTAATTATAAAGCATTAATAACATTAAAATAATATTAATAATAAGAAATTTTTACCGTTTCCAAAAAACATGTTCTTCTATGATGACCGTGGTAACTCGATTATTATGTAAAAAACTAAAATTATGCAAAGTTGAGCAACGAAAATATTATAAAATTAATAAATTTGTACCGTTTGCACTCACTTTTGGAGGATATGACCATTAAACGAGGACTTTTTTTAAAATGAAGTGGCAGTGGCATGTGCAAACATAAAACCTAGTGGCAAGAGATTCGAGTATTGCGAAGAAATTTGAGATGATATTGATACTGGCGGAAGCGTAAATTCATACGATATAAGCCAAAGCGTTATTAATGCTTATCTAATTGTTCCACATCATACTAATTAGCCTTTATAATAATGATTAACGCTGAGGTTACACATAGTGTTTGCTCACGCAGAGTAGAGAAATAAAAATTTTAGTAAAACAAATCTTTGGTTTGTAGTGCAACTATATTGTAATTTTGAAATTGTTATAATATTGTTTTATCTACAAATGGCTTTGCATAGCGGCATATCATAATTAGTTTTTTATATATAGTACAACAAATCAATGCTGCATTTGGTCATGGCTGAAGTTGTTAGCACGTGGGTTCGAACACATTGTCCGACTGTCATGAAAACATCTCGCATTTTGTCTGATGTGCATTAGTGTGACTTTGTGTTAGTTGTTGTCATAGGATTTCAGTGGCGAACGCACAGCCACCGGTCACTGAGCAGTACTGAGGCTCACAATCCACAGGCACATCAGGGCACCCTCATTCGTCGGTAGCGTGTAGCATCAACGGAAATGTTAAACGTTTTCATGAGGACCCTTATTATACTTAAAAAATATGTTGTCTTGATTTTGAACTTGTCTTCCTTTAAAAAAAATACCTGGTACTTGCTTTGTATGTCACAGAATTTCTTTTCTCAACAAAAACAAATACCTAAAGGACATCCCCAAAGTTAAAATAGAAATAATTTGCATTTCCTCGTATTGACCTTTTTCCCGTAAAGCCGGAGAAGTATCAAAAAAAAACTTGTGAATATTTTATATTTTCTCGTAGAGCACTTAAGCTTTTAATTTTTATTTAAATTCAAAAGCTAAATGCAAATTATTAAACAACGACAATAAAAGACCAACAAATAAAATAAATAAATACGGGAAATAAATAAACAAGAACTTTCTAACTGAGAAAACATTTGGTTTTGAAGAGATAAAACTGGAGGAAATTTTATTTTATTTTTTGCTTGACAGTAAAAAGAAAAAAAGGCTTCAAAAGAGAAAAAAAAACAAATGAAAATTGTGCAGAGCAAGAGAAACTTTCAAATCGTGCAAGAAAACTGAAAGTTTTTTTCTACAAGGGTAAAATTTTGCTATTTTTTTTTATTCTTCAATGATTGTAAATTTATTTATATGGTAATTTTCTTAACTAAAGGAATATCATAATGCTTTAAGTTTCTAATTTATAACGAAATTATACATGCCACATTATTAATCGTAAGATGTGTCTAAGGTCTTCTTTAATGTCAAAATATTACAAATTTGTACTTATTTATGTTTTTAGATAACGAAATACAGATACACTGTAAGTCCTACAATCATAACAAACTGCCTTTCTGGGTTAACAGGTACTGCGTTTCTTCATCTGTAGGGAAGATCTCCCGCCCTATTCACATACAACGGGTGAAAATTTCACTTGGTCAATGCCCACAAAATATATGTGTTCAACAAGTATTTAATTCTTTAGTTTATTTTTTATATTTCTTTTAATCTCTGAATTTAAGATTATTTTCTTGAAGATACATTTTCGTTAATTTTATTTCAATTAAAACTTTTCACTCTCGTGGTACTGAAATGCAGTTAAGTTAAGCAAATTGAAACTCGAAGAAAGCAATTAAAGAAGACCGCTACTTATGCGATGTATTTTGCTGAAACTAGAAAGTTAAATTGTCAGGTAAGACATTTGCGGCAAGTTTATTCCACATACGCGCCGTTCGGCCAAGAAATTTAGCGTACCGCAATATAAACAAGTCTCCTGGTCCGAATATAATTCCTTCCCTGGTCTTGAAACGCTGTTCTTCGACGTTACCACGTCTTTTGGCAAACCTTTTCAGCATTGTGTATCATGCAGGTCAATTCCAATCATGCTGGAAGGTTGCCGATTCACAAAAAGGGTGAGTCAAGTAACCCTGAAAATTATCGCCCAATCGCAATCTGTTCCACGATTTTCAAAGTGATGGAGAGTATGGCGAACTTTCACCTAATGAAATATCTAGATTCCAACAATTTACCGCACGACCGCCAATACGGCTTCCGTAGAGGACCTAGTGGCCTTCCTCTTGGAAAAATGGTGCAGTTCTATTCAGCATTTTTGACGAATGCAAAGTCATGGCTCTGGATATTTCTAAAGTAAAGGGTCCCCCAACAAGAACGCAAGATTTAAATTTGGCGCCATTCGAAGTGTCATTGTTTGACATGTGAACAATTGTTATTGTTTGCTAGTAGGAGGTACGAGGTTAGTAAAAATGGAGCGAAGGGAGTTCGTTAATTGGGTATTGGAGAGACAACATGAAAATGCTGATTTTGCCGATAAAATCATCTTCAGTGACGAGGCCCTTTTCCTTCTTGATGGCTTCGTCAATAGGCAGAATTGTCGCATTTGAGGTGAGGAAAATCCTCGAGTGATTCACGAGAAGCAAATGCCTCCTCAACGTGTCACTGTGTGGTGTGGATTTTGGGCTGGTGGAATCATTGGACCTCTTTTTTATGAAAATGAAGCAGGTCAAGCGCAAACAGTCAATGGTGTTCGGTATCGTGAAATGATAACCAGTTTAAGTTGCTGCATTTAAAATTTAAATCTTGCGTTCTTGTTGGGACACCCTTTATTTGATAGACTATGACATTAGACACTTTCATCCGAACTTATTGCTTTTGGTGTCGGTGATATCTGCTCTCCATTTATATCGAGCTTTTTCAGGAATCGCACTATTTGTCACTCATATTGATTTAGTCGTAGGCCAACATCAACCATGATTCCGCACTGAGGCAGAATATTATTGATTCATTGAATAGAATGATGTGCTTGGCATGAAAATACATTGTGATGTTCGATGGACTCATCACATTTTTCAGGTCTCAAAAGAAGCATTCAAGTGCCTCGGTTTTTTTAGACGGTGTAAGACATACTTGATCAAGATTTTATTTATTTATTAAAAAATTATTATTATTATTTCTGCCTTCTTTGTGTCATCTCAATTTAAGAGCGGCTGAAATGTTTGATGGATATTTCAGTTGCTAATAAATTGTTATATAGAAATTATCGTTGCTATTTTGAAATAATTGTATCTTTATCTACGGCACTTCACTAGTACTTAGTTTTATTTTTCCAGACTCCTGCATTTATGGAAAGCCCTCAAGAGTTTCATGTATGCGTGCATTTTATTTTATATACAATAACTTATGTGTACTTATAGGAATTATACATTAAACTTTGTTGCACTTCAAACTATTGTGCAGACGCTACCACTCTTATCCTTTTTTGTAAAGAAGTTCTACAAAACCAAAATATATAAATTACATGTACAGGATAAATGAAATTTTTGAAGACAATTACAGTATCACCGTGTTGACTATTGGTGTTTCGAAAGATCTTTATAAATACAATTCTTCCATAATTTATTGGTAGGCGGTAAACAATAATGTTGTGTTCTGTTTGCGTAATGATGGCTTAATTTTAAATAAATTAAAAATAAATTTTCTTTTCTTTAATTGTTATTAATTTTTTAAAAGTACAATTTTTCGACCAGCTATTGTTAACGATTCTTCATTTCCAAAGATAGCAACTAAGGTTCTGTGCCAAAATTCTTTTGACTATTTATTTTGAAAGGAGGGTGCCCCGGTAGTCTAGTGAGTAGTGTGCTAGTTTATCACTTGGGGTTCTAGGTTCTATTCCTAACAGAGGGTCTGGCCTCTATTGCTACAACACGTGAAAGTTTTTTTACAACAGGTATTACAATGGGGCCATAATAAATTGGATCCAAGTGCGCTGGGTCCTTTCTTTACCTTTACATCCATCCAGCAATGGGCCGACCTAACCTATATTGAAGGGAAATACAAATCTTAGTTTTCTTTTAATGCTTTAAATATAGAGGTTTGTTTAGGTTATCCAGATCCAGGTGTAGAATGACATCACAGCGTTCCCTCAAAGGAAAGAGGTAGATATCAGAGAGGAAAAAGGAGAAGAAAAGAGAAAGAGAGACTACGACAAGACGTATAGAAAGCCACCGTAGTTTGTCCAAGGCAAATGTAAGAGCTGTCCGCTTCCCCTAAACAAAGATATAAGATTCTTTAGGTCCAATGCTGATAGTTCAATATGAATGAGATTATCGCTCGGTTATCGAACTTCCACGAATACCTGCTAAATTTGCCGAAATATTGAGTATATCATTTTCTGCTTTTCTTATTGGTAGACAATCAATGTGAATGCTGGGCTATACATATCTCATACAAAATTCCCCAAATCAAAAATAGTTTCTTGCGAAAAAATTAAAATATGTGGGAAAATTGTTACAATTATTTTCTCACACGCTGTAAGTAAAAAAGTTTTCAAGAGAAACACTGCACGTTCTTAAGTTATTAAAATAATAATAAAACCACGATATAATGAAATACGGAAAAAGAAAAACATTATTCGGGTTTGTGAACACTAACGCACAACGAAGCTAATAAATATACATATGAACGTATGTTACTTTTAATAAAACTAGCTATTGAAATATGTATATATCGTTAGTTGAAATGAAAAATCCTACTTTGTATTTAAGAAATAGCAACGAACATTTTTAAAATAAAAATATTAGCTCAACTCACAATTTTGTGCATTTCATATGACACTTTTTTTGCCGTCGTAAAAATTGTCCACCAATTTTTTCGTTTCGTTTACAATACTTGTATGAAGCATAGGCTTTTAAAATATATATCGTTAGTTAAAATCGTTCTTTCTTCTCAAAAATATTTTACAAATTCAAAATAAAACAAATAACAGCCGTAGATATTCATCAAATATACTCTGGATTTAAAATTTTTAATTTTGTTTTAAAATTATGTTTTTGAAACACAACCGAAATGCGTTCTATGAATATGATAATATTATTATGTAAATAATTACAAAAATCTAAAACATATATACATATATGCAAGATAAAACTAAACATATAGATGAACAAATTTTTCTAAATCATGACTTTATTTATATAATTCATATCTTTTATTTACTAAATGTCTATAATTCAGTGCATTATTAGGTGCATCTGCTTTGAAATTAATCCTTCCATTTAAGGGTGTGTTTATTATTTGTAGCATTTCTAGCATAAAACGTTTTCTGAAATTGTGTTCTACATTTAACACAGATACATTTTAAAAGTTTTGGCAGTGATTCAAAATTCAAACAATGAGAAAATAATGCAGTCTTTTAATAATTTTGATCCCTATGTCTCTGATCTGAATTATGCTCAGCAATCCCAGTTTTTAGTTTGTTCTTCATTATACATACATATATATATACTTTAATATAATTCTCATCATTATTGCCTCTGCAAAGAATCTTATATACTATATTCGACATGTGCAATTTTCCCATTCTCTCCTTTTTCTTACTGTCCTTCAAGTCATTCTATATTTACTACCATCAAACATTTTTGATCGTTGTAAACGTTCAGATTTACTGGTATATATGTACATATATCATTGATTAGTATATTTTAGCTTCATTTGAATTAACCATTGTAGTATTTACTTTTTTTATACTGATCTATTAATTTATAAATTAAACTATTCGGAAAATCTGTGTTTTTCAATATAGTCGACCCTGTTCCCGTTGGCGTTGTCGTTATAATGCCATTCTCGTTTTTATTGTCGCATCGTTTTTAAATTTGTATTCTTGAAATACATTGAAAGGAAGGCGATATTTTATAGAACACAGAAATAAAAGTTATGAAAGAGTGGTAGGGTTTCATTAGTTTATTTTTTGACAAAATTGCAAACTTTTGCAAATACACAATTTTATTTTGCAATTCACGATCCAATGTAAGAAATGTTATTTTTATAAAATAATTTTTATTATTTTTCTTAATACCTTTTTTTTTATTTTTTTTTTTTAAATTAAATTTTTTTTATTTTTTTTTTATTGTTTTATTTATTTATTTATTTATTGATTGTTAAAATTTTTATTATTTTCATTTTTCTATTTTTCTTAAGACTTTTGAAAAGTTACATTTCAATACGTCTTGGAAAAAATCCGTGCAAAACTTAAAAGTAATATGCGATAATATGGATTTAGTTTCATTGAAATGTCATTCCAAAAACTACAGGAACTGATGAGTTTTATGCCATTTTTAAAGGCCTTACATTTATCATTTCCGAAATTAAAATTTCAAAGTATTGAACATTTGTAATTTTAATTTTCATAAAGTCGTTTTAAATTCGGTGCTCATAATAAGAACGACAGCGAACAAATACTTTAGTGTCGTTACTATCTTCGTTTCCATATGGAGAACACCGATAAACGCCCATAACGGCAACGGTAATGCCAAATCATCGTTTTTATTTCGTTTTAACATTTCAACGCCAACGGGAATAGGCCCTACTTTTAATTCTAATTTTATTTCTTTTATGAAAGCCTTTCTATTAAATTTCTTGCAATATTAATAATAATATATTTACTATGTTTAGAATAATAATTAATTATTATTAGATAATTAATATATTATTAATTAATATAAGAAGATGTATACAACATAACTGACCTCAAGCTTGAAGAATAGTCAGCCATATTGCAGTTGTCAACGTCGATACCGAAATGTAACAACTCTCAAAGCGATATGTGATAGCTTTCACTTAAAAGTATTATTTGATATTTGCTGAAAAAGTCGAATTTTTGTAAATGCCAATTTAAATTTTAAAAGATAGTCGCAGCATATCGACGTAACAGGGGCTACATTTTGGTGTCGACGTCTACGTTGACAAGCGATTGTAATTTTATTTTAAATAAAAAAAAAACAGTTAAATAAATAGCAAGAAATATATATTTTCCATATTTTTTTTTTATATTTGCTTTTGTTATTAATTGCTGCCACTTTACAAACGTAAAGTAAATAGAAACTATGATTTACAATATAGTTCACTTACATCAGTGTAACAAATGCCCATCTGTTTATTTTCATACTGCAGTGTAATAATTTACTACACAACTTTACAAATGCAATGATGCAAGACTATTTGCACAAGATTGTGTATAATTTCGGAAAGAATATTGAAAATGTGTCATAATTTTCAATGTGACTGCCTATTTTTAGGAATTTGGTTATTACGACAGTATTTTAAAATCCTATTCGTGACATTTTTTTATTATTGATTCATTCCGTTTACGTAGTAAAGAATTCTGTAGACTTTTGAAGAAACAATTTAAATGAAATTTTAAAAATGTTCAAGGGAGATAATAAACTATGATGGAAGCCAATTTCTTTTTTATTTTCTCTCGTGTGTAATGTAATTTGGCTTAGACTCATTAAAAGAAAATTTTTGAAGATTGAACGCTGTTTAGAATTCTCGACCTTCAGCCTGTAGACTCAAAGTTAAAATGGATTAGTGTAACGAATAATTAAAAGCAATTAAAAAATTAATTAATTTTTTCGTTTTACAATTCGTGCTAATTAATCTTAACATAAATATTCCCTGTATTTATTTAATTTATATAAATTTTTATTTTGAAATTAAAATTTATCAAGTACTTAATGGTTAAAGTGCCTAAACAAATGTAATAGCGACTGGTAAATCCCAATTGTTTTTTTTTCTATTTATTTATTACTATTATATCTCCTTACTTTGTAGCATACCTTTAGGCTATGGAGAATAGAATCACCTTTAGAAAATAACTTTTTTCTTATTTTACGCGAATCCCTATTAAGGATAGCTACACATACATATGTATTTTAGCTTAATGTTCTGTTAGGAAACAATTGTGAAGAGGGTATCTCATGAAAATATATGTTCTTTGTCCAACGCCCTTATAATCATAATTTTTCAAAATTCTTTTTCTTCTGGCGTTTTGTTTTCTTTAGAAAAGTCGACGGCAAATAAATAATGGTGTCTGCTGGAAGTAACAGTGGGGAAGTGTCATTGTAATTATTCTTGTAATTCTTTGTCCGTTTTTGTTTCTGTAACCTCAATATATTTTTGTCTGGCGAGATTTTCATGAAAAGAAACAGCTTTTTATTATTATTAGTATGCCCTACGTAAGTAAGTAAGTTTTTTTGTTTTCTTTTTGTTTTTTTTTTCCTTACTTGTTTGTTTTACTTCTTTGTATTCTGTGTATTTTGTTCTTTTACATGACGTTGCAAAATGTCTTGATGGCCATAAAATATATATATGTACCATATATCTGTGCACTTTTAACAGAACAACTTAAGTGAATTTTTAAAATTTTTCTGGACAGGGAAAATAATGTTTAATTAGTCAGTTTGTTTTGTAATTTTTTACGTGATTGTTTGCCTTTAAAAAATTTATAAACTTATGAAAACTAAGCTATTTTTTCTGTAAATTTGCTTTCTACTAAACTCGCTGTTAAAATCAAGTTTACAAATTAAATCAATAACAACTCGATATAAGTTGATTACTTTTTTTGTGTGATATTTCAAAATGTAAAATTCATAGAAAAGCGCTTATTCATCTAGTGAAGTTTCCTTTACGATTAAAATACTGAGAAATTTTCTTATCCAGACTTATGATCTTTTGTCAAAAGTCCACAGATATATATATATATAAATATATACTTTTTGTTGCTGTGTCACTTCTTTAGTTTTTTTCCACTTTCTTATAGAATTCTATTCACTTGTAAGAATTTTCTTCTTGCAACAAGAAAAAACCATGATATTTTACATAATTTTTACACGACATTTTGACATATGTTCAGACCTTTTGTTTAACCTATTAATTCCGTAGCGGCCTAGTAGCATAGAAATTAAGAGGAATTTCAAGAGTATGCTTTTAATTCAACGTTATAATAGTGGACATGATTAAGTTAAGCCATATTAAGTCTAATGGACTTGGTGAGGCAAAGTGGTGGTTATGTAGGAAATACATATGACAAATTACTGAATGCAGTGTCAATCAAGCTGTCATTCAGACACAAACTAAGGAAATTTTAAAAACTTTCAGTCATGGTGTGTTGGAATCGTAACCCATAAATTTGAATTCTTAAAATTTTAATAAAAACAATAAAATATATTGTATCTTAAATTATATTTCGAAAAAGGATAGTTTAGAAAAAGTTGCAGACGCTTAAGTCATAGAGAGGAGCTGGCACAACTCGGCTGTTGCGCGTTTTGTTAATTTTTAAAGGAGTGTCTCTAGATCTCCGGTGTAAAAGAAACTCATTAACTTTAAGCTAAAGGAGTTCCATTTTGTTCATCATTGTTCATATAATGACACCAATGTACATCAGAAAAAAATACTTACATACAATTTAGACTACAGCATCCTATTTATTTTATTAACTCTCTTCTACACATGTGAAGTTTCTACTTAACGCAAATAAAAGACAATTGTTTCTCTTTTTTTTTGATTAACTGACATACTCATAAATTATTTTTTATTTGTAAAAGATTTAATAGACAAATTTCCATACAAAATTTAGTCAAAATACTATTTAAAAATTTAAAAAAAAAATTTCTAAATACGCCAGTATAAATATAAATTCTGAAAATTTTTTGTTCACTTTTCAATCAATGCCAAACAATTTTTCAATGCAGTTTTTTTTATTAAAATCAATTGTCGGACGGAATATGCCATTTTTATCATCAAAGTTTTATTAGTTAATTTTATGTCCAAAGGTGCAAGCAAAACACGATATAAAGAAAAATACGAGTTAAGGCATTTGTATATTAATTTAACAATATGAGCATACATACTATATACATACATATATGTATGTACATAGATATGTACATATGTATTGAACGAATTTTTTTTATATTGAACAAAAGATGGACCAAAAAAAAGCACGATATAATGGAAGCGATATTATTTCAATTAATTCATTCTTTTAAAAATTACGATTTATTTTTTGTTTTTTTCTTTCAGAATTTTAAGATTTCGCCGCGCAATGCCTGTAGCTGGTCGTTTGCTTAATATCACTACTGAAATTTATCAAGTTGCGGATGATAATTTATTAAAAACATTCTTTGTATCGCCCTCTTCAAATTTATGCTTCCATGGGAAATGTTCATACTACTGTGACACATCGCATGCGATTTGTGGCAATCCCGATATGTTGGAAGGTTCTTTAGCTGCATTCTTACCAACATATGAACAAGCTGGAAGAAAGGTATGTTAGTTTTATTCATATTCATAATTATTTTTTTTATATTTTTTGTTAAGTTTAGTTCCCATTTCTACATTTTTTTCTACATATTTTGCCTATAAACAAAATAGACAAGCTCTTTGGCAAACAATTTGCTTTAAATATATTTGTTTGCCATTGAAGGAATTTAACTATTATGTTTTTTTTTTTTATTTTTAGGATGGTATCGAATTTTATATATGTACATAGTTATTTTACATGTATACAAATTTCTTTACAGAAAATATTTGAATTTTTTATTCTGTTTATGATTAATGATGACATTTGGGCCTAATTTTTCTTTTTACTTAAGCTTAAGAAATAAAATATTACACTTTATACAGGGCATAATAGTAGTAATAAATATTGTGATAAAAATGAATTCCGTTCCTTTCGAAATATGTATTCACAAAATTATTTTAGTTTAGTTTTTCTAATATAAAATTTTTTTAGTTTTGGCCTACTTTAAAATATTAATCCATAAGGGATTCTTTCTTTTTCTACTCTGTTAAATTTTATACCTGAACAGATGTTCAGAAATGGTTTAAAATAAGTTAAGCTTTATTAAACAAATTTGTTAAATTCCTTTTGTAGCAATGAGAACAAAAAAACTGTTGTAGAGCAACACATCATTATTTAATGTAAAGTACATGCATACATTTATATAAAAAGTTTTTATACTAATACTTACACACATAATATTAAGAGATCTATATTTTAAGATGAAGCTTTGTATTTTCATATTTTTTTTAGTTCTAATAAAACCTTCAAACTGTACAGACGTAAGACTTTTTTCCTAACAGAGGTTATGAGCCCAGGCTACGCATAAGCGTGAAAAAAAAAAAAAAAAACCAAATTTAGTAAAATGAGTGCCCAAAATATGTTCAATATTGATAAATTAATTGAAACAAATTATGACACTTGGAGTCTACAAATAAAAGCAATATTGGTTCACCAGGATTTATGGGATGTTGTTTCCAGCAATGAAATCAAAGATGATGCAGTTTGGAAAAGAAGTGATGAAAAGGCTTTGTCCACCATAATTTTAACTGTAACTCCCATGCAGCTCTCATACATTAAGAATAGTAAAACCGCTAATAACGCCTGGAATGCGCTAAAAGACATACATCGGCCAAAAGGGCCAGTTCGCAAGGTAACTTTATTTAAGCAACTCCTCTGTATGCGCATGAGTGAAGATGATTGCATACAGGAGTATCTCTGTAAGTTCGCGTGTGTCGTAGAAAAGTTGGCAGAGATAGAGATTACTTTGCAAGAAGACTTATTAGTTATCATGGTAATGGCAAGTTTACCGAAGTCTTTCGAAAATTTTGTAGTGGCGTTGGAGACAAGAGATCAATTGCCTACCTTGTCCGTATTAAAAGTAAAATTAATTGAAGAGGGACAGAGGAGGAAAGCTGTAGAAGATTCCAACAACAACGATGACGCTGTTCAAGTTTTTATGGCTCAAGCAAAGACAAATCAAAATCAACAAGCTCAGAAGAACATAGTATATAACAACAAAAACGTTAAGTGCTACAATTGCCATCAGAGAGGACACTATGCTTCGCAGTGCAAAAACACACGCAGAGAAAAAAAGAGTGACCAACGAAAAAATAACTTTGCTTACTCAGTTTTAGCAGCTACAGACACACACAAGTTAAAACGTAATATTTGGTGCCTGGACAGTGGTGCTTCTTCACATTTATGCTGCGACAGAAATTTATTTGAGACGTTTGAAGAAGGAAAAGA
The DNA here is from genome assembly GCA_963924685.1 of Dexiosoma caninum. Taxonomy (NCBI): domain Eukaryota; kingdom Metazoa; phylum Arthropoda; class Insecta; order Diptera; family Tachinidae; genus Dexiosoma; species Dexiosoma caninum. Next base: position 95,230,965 of record OZ004725.1, read on the forward strand.
GTTGATTTCTCTTGCAGGTCAAGGTAAAATTGAAGCAATAGGCAGTGGAAGAGTAAGAATAAAGAAAAATAATATTCAACTTAACAATGTTTTGTACGTGCCCCAATTGCAATGTAATTTTATTTCTGTCGGCAAAGTGGCGGCAGTTGATATTGTAAAATTTGACCAGAAGAGAGCAACAGTTCTAAGAGACGGTAAGATCATATTAACTGCAGAGAAGATAGGAGATTTGTTTTTATATGAAGAAAGAGAGGAGGAATTATTTTTCTCTACCATGTCATCGGAAGCTGTACGATGGCATATGCGTTATGGGCATTTGAATATTGCAAGTTTACGTCAACTGGCAGAGAAAAAAATGGTAGTAGGAATGCCAATTAAATTTCCAAACGAGATTAAATGCTCTGTATGTATGAAGAGTAAGTGCTCAGTTAAACCATTTGCTAAGTGCGAGAGTAGATCGCACGATTTATTAGAGCTGATACACACTGACATATGCGGACCTATTAGTACAGCGTCACTTGGTGGTGCCCGTTATTTATTAACATTTATAGATGATAAGTCCCGCTATGTTTTTGTGTATTTTTTAAAAAACAAAGACCAAACATTCGAAGTGTTTAAGATGTTCAAGGCAATGGTTGAACTACAGACGGGCAAGAAAATAAAATCTTTGCGCTCAGATAACGGCGCAGAATTTAAGAATAATATTTTCGATACGTATTTAAATAAGCATGGCATAGTCAGACAACTAACTGTACCGTATACACCGCAACAAAACGGTGTAGCTGAGAGATTTAACAGAACTCTTGTTGAAATGGCAAGAGCGATGTTGATCTCAGCAAACTTAAAAGAATTCCTATGGGCAGAAGCAATAAGTACTGCGGCTTATTTACGTAACAGAGCGCCAACGAGAGTTTTAAGAAATGCAACGCCATATGAAATATGGAATAACCGTAAACCAAATGTTACTCATTTAAAAATATTTGGTTCTTTAGCTATTGCTTTAAATAAGAAACACAACAACAAATTTAAAGCAAAAGGTAAAGAATACGTCGTCGTCGGTTACTCAAACACATCCAAAGCGTACCGTTTATATGACAAAGAAGGAAGACGTATTATTCTGAGCCGCGATGTATATTTCATTGAAAAAATGAATAACAACGAAACAGTACACATTCCATTTTTTGAAGAAAATTTACGCAGTTCAGATATGGTAACCCAAGAGAAAGGCGAAGATGAGGGTGAAAGTGATGTTGAACCAGCAGAAGAGAAAAACGTCAATAATGATGAGCAAAGAATTGGACCTGGAAGACCCCGAATTTTGCGTAGCGGACAACCTGGAAGACCTAAGAAGCAGTTTAATATTATAGGTTTAATACAACAGGTAAATAATAATGTAAAAACACCAGAGACAGTTAGTGAGGCTCTGAATGGTGAATATAGTAGTTTTTGGTGGGACGCAATGCAGGAGGAGTACGGATCTCTGATCAAGAATAGTACTTGGGAATTGACTGATTTGCCTGAGGGTAAAAAGGTTATAGGTTGTAGGTGGGTGTTTACCATTAAAAGAGATGGAAGTGATAATGTCACAAGATTTAAGGCTAGATTAGTAGCGAAAGGATATGCTCAGAGGTACGGTGTTAATTATGGGGAAACTTTTTCACCAGTGGTGAGATATGAGACGATTAGGATGGTAATGGCATTGGCTGCTGAACATAGTTTACATTTGCATCAAATGGATGTATCCACTGCCTATTTGAATAGTGAGCTTAATGATGAGGTTTTTATGACACAGCCTGAATGTTTTGTTGATAGAGTTAGACCAGATTCGGTTTTGAAGTTAAATAGAGCATTGTATGGTTTAAAGCAATCAGGCAGGGAGTGGAATCGAACATTGGACAATATTTTGATTGGAATGGGTTTTAGATCATGCAATAGTGAACCATGTTTATATGAGAGGAATGAGAATGGACGTATAAATTTGATTGCAGTCTATGTTGATGACCTTCTCATAGCATCGTCTGATATTGTTGAATTGCGTCAAATAAAAAATCAGATAGCAGATAGGGTTGATGTTGTTGATAAGGGCCCTGCTAAACATTTCTTGAGTTTTGAAATTGAGAGAAAGGGTACAACGGGTGACATTTTTATCAATCAGAGCAAGTATATAAATGGGTTGTTAAGGGAATACGAAATGGAGGAATGTAGGCCAGTTTCCACTCCATTGGAACCCAAATATCAAGTAGCGTGCGATCAGGATTCATGTAAAAGGGTTTGTCATAAGGAATATCAATCGTTAATAGGTTCGTTAATGTATTTGGCGATTTGTTCTCGCCCTGATATTTTACATTCGATTTCAAAGTTATCGCAGAGGAATACTGATCCACATGCGGAACATATGACGGCTGCAAAGAGAGTTCTGAAGTATTTGGGTAAAACCAAATATTTGGGACTGAGGTATTATAAGACGGGAAAGCCTCTATGTTGTTATGTGGACGCGGACTGGGGTGGTGACATTGTTTCTAGGAAATCATACACAGGATATTGTTTTATTTTAGCTGGTGGAGTTTTTTCTTGGGAGGCTAGGAAGCAGGCTACAGTTGCCCTTAGTAGTACTGAGGCAGAATACATGGCACTGTCTTCGGCGGCGAAAGAGGCAGTTTATTTAAAGAAATTGCTTGATGAGATTAAGTTACATTCTCTTGATAGGGTGGAAATTAGGGCCGACAATTTGGGTGCTTTACATTTAGTTAAAAATCCCATTTATCATAATAGAACTAAGCACATAGATATAAAATATCATCACGTAAGGGATGTATATAAGAATGGTTTAATTGATATAAAATATTGTGGTACTAATGAAAACATAGCTGATATATTTACTAAGAATTTACAGAAAATATCACATGAAAGAGCAATCGTATTGTTGGGATTAAAAAATTTAAAATAATGTGTAAATTTTAATTTTATGAAATTGAATACATTTTTATATATATTCCTGAACAATGTGAATTTATTGTTAATCAAATATTTTGAATTTAGTTTTTATTTATTTAGTTTTTTTTTTTTTTTGGATGTAAATGTGTTGAGGAGGAGTGTTGTAGAGCAACACATCATTATTTAATGTAAAGTACATGCATACATTTATATAAAAAGTTTTTATACTAATACTTACACACATAATATTAAGAGATCTATATTTTAAGATGAAGCTTTGTATTTTCATATTTTTTTTAGTTCTAATAAAACCTTCAAACTGTACAGACGTAAGACTTTTTTCCTAACAAAAACTACAAGTCCGATACAGAGATGGCATGTCAATATTGTATTTTCGTACAATTCATAAAGTGGAAAAAACAAACAAAGTGTCACATTGATTGCGACTATTAAATCAGTTAATTGGAGGGAAACGTAAAATTTCAAGAGAATCTTCAATATTTTAATAATTATGCCAACTTTAATAGTTTACGATTTTAGTTACATCTTCATATATCACATTATTATTAATTATATAATATTTCTCTGGAGTACATTGTTATTATTAATCGAACTAACCGTGTAGTTGCCCAAGTTTCGTTTACAGCGGACGTGCAGTATTGCTAGGCTGGATATAAAGAGGACTAAGTGTCTTCTTTCTTTTAATCGCATGGCCATCCATCGCCCTGTCGCCGTTGCCTGAGGGATTGCAAGGCATGCCGATAAACTAGGCATTCAATAGCGGAATTTTTGCAAGAATATATATAGATGAGGATACTCTTGCTCACCTCATGTGTCAGTGGCCAGCAATTGCCATGAAACAACCGAGGTTCTTCGCCTCTTATTTCCTGTCATCATTGACTGAACTTTTTCAGATGGGGTTTACCTCAATATCGGGATTTGTTTTCCAGTCAGTGTGATTTCATGTGGTGACTATCTGATCCGCGGGTGTGAAAAGCTTGATGTATCAGAGTGGGCCTAACGTCTAGTCTAAGTGGGGCGTTCTTCTTAGGGGAGAGTGCGTCACCTATCCTAACCTGACCAAATATCGAATAGACTGTACAACGTTGACTAACTCAATAAGTCTACCACGTACTTGTTATGTTAAATTTATTTACTACGTAATAGACAATAGATTTGTATTGTACACAGTCCTAAGTACATACATATATTTTGCCATGATTTAGTATATCGTCATATCAAAAAGCTGTATCAAAAGAAATGTGTCACGAAAATTATATGCTCCTACAATTAAAAGCAACCTTGTTATAAAAATAAATCAATAAAAAGAAGCCGTAATAGAAAGTGCTGCAGGAAGTTAGAAAAGAAAGTTGATTTGCGTAGAACTCAGCAACTCCTGAGTCCATTAGTAGACGATTGGATCATCATCACGCATGCTGACAAGATGGGCATTCCGTTCAATGCCCGGTGTAGGGGCTGTGGCGACGCTACGAAGTCTGGTTAGGTCGAGGCTGAGATTGACAAACTGAACCCAATTGCTAAGGCGAACCCATTAACTTCAGTTTGATTAACTTTCTTTTTATAATTTATGCCATAAAAAAATCGTAGGAGAATAAAAGAAAAAGTTAATTTTATTTTCTTTTTTTTTTTTAAAGTCTTTATTTTTTATTTTACAGCAAAGAGAACAATAATTAATTTTTTAATTAATTATTAAAAGTAAATTGTTGAATACATACAAAATAATGTTAAATTCAATAAATATTATTTATTAAAAATTAAACAAGTTGAAGACAACATAAAATGTCTGTATAGCAGAAGTTTTTATCCGTGTCCAGAGAGCAACTACGATGCTTTTCTCATGGAATATTGGTGAGACCTGGAAGTGGTGTCCGCTTAAGTGTAGTGCTAGTTATAGAATATTTAGGTACATAAATCTATACATACTTGCAAGAGAAAATACAGCCCTCTTTGGTATGAGCAATATGCTGTAAATAAGTATGTGTTATATTAATCATACGTCACCGCTGGCAGTAAAGGCAATTTAATTTCAATCAAATATAAATGAAAATTTCGCTGAAATTTAAATAAAATACATATGTATGTATGTATGTATGTATGTATGTATGTATGTATGTATGCATGTATGTATGTATGTATGTATGTATGTATGTACATATCTTATTTTAAATTCATTTATATATTAAACATTTGTGAGTATTGTTTATATCTGTCCCAAGGTCAAATGATATGTTAATGTGAATAACCTATTAAATATTATTAAAAAGGCATTAACAGCCTTCAGACTAGTAGAATTAAATTTTGAAAAAATCATTTTTGTATTTTTATTTTATTTTAAAATGTGTGTCTGATAATCGATAGAAGTAGGCTTGATCTAATACAGCAAATTATCACAAATATATTTAGTAGAAATTTTTTTAAATGCTTTAATAGGGTGGTCAAGCTGTAACTAAATATAATAAGATACTATGTTTATTTTAGGCTAATTTTACACAGCATGTAAAAAATATAACTATTTTCATGTAAATAAAATTTATTTAAACACAATTAAGGCATTTAATAACATAACTTTTTATTAAGTTTAAATAAGACAACTTGCTTTTTAAACGGTATTGCAGTTTTCTTCCACACAGGAACAAGGGTTTAAAAATCGAGAATTGATTTTTTGCAAAGCCGAACAGAAACACTGGTCTGTTCGTTTTATGTTTTTACAATTAATTGTAAATAATTTAACATAATTAACACTTTCACAACATTTCTTAAAATACGAAATATAAACGTTTCTACATTTAGTTACATTTTATGTGTTCTCTGCCATTCTCTTCATAAAAAACAGTTGCCATCTCCTGGTGAAAAAGTAATGGTTTTGAGTAAATATTGTAGAATACCTGGAGTACTACAAATAGCAATCTGTCATAAATAATATAAAATTAAAAAATTAAAGAAAGAATTTCTAAACAAACAGCAAACAATTTTGTCAAAGAAGATAAAGACTTAATTTATACACAAGTGTGCACTTTACATGCAATTATTTTCTTGAATTTATAATAGTTTTATTATTTTCAGAAATTGTAAATGAAGGCAAATCCCCCTGAAGATATAAAATATTTGGTTTTGTTAGTTTTTTATTTTCTTTTTCAGAAATAATAAAAAGATAAACTTTCAAACACACAACAGATGCTTGCGGTGTTACACACCGTAGATTATTTGTAAATAAAAAGATAACGAAAAATATTGTCTTGGTTTTCATTTATTAATTTGAAGTTTTTGTACTTTTTAAATTTATAGTAGAGTGACGATATTCACTAAAAGGCAAAACGGTTTTATGTAAGAATTTGAATTATATACAATAGAATTTCAAAAGATGTGACTAAACTCATGCTAATGGTAGAGTATAATAGAATGTTCTTAAGAGGTTTTAAAATTTAGCATTTCATTTTTAAATTAAATTTTTCACTCTACAACCAGAATGTCCTGGTCTGAAAAATTTTTTGATGAGCATTAATATGTACGTTAAATTACCAGTTTTAACAACTGCAACTGCTGCAACTTTGCTTTACAAATTAGAAAAAGTCTACAGCAACAGAGTTGTGTAAGAATGAAGCCTTACTCCATCACTTCGTATATAATATGTCGGACAAAAGGGTATCGCAACATCGGTCTTATATGTGATTAAAAATATATATAATTTCATTAAATAATTTATTTCTTGCAATAGTTTTTCCTTCTTTTATAATATAAATAAATTATAAATAAATACATTTGAGATAATGAAATTCTGCTTCCAATATGCACGATGAATAATAATTATTATAATAATCTTTTTGAATTAATTTTTCCTTACAGATGATTCAATTATTTTAAAATAAAACAAACTTACATTTAACAGTGTCAATGTTAGATGAAAAATTAAGAATGTCATAATATTTATTAAATTTGTTACAAATTTTTAAGAATGGGTCAGAGTTGGCATAATTTTCTCTAAATACTTTAATTGAAGGCAAACGAAATTGATGAGTATAACGAGATGGAACATTAAAAGAGACATTAGTTAATGAAAATTGGGAAGAAAAAATTCCATTTACTAAATTTAAAATAAACGCGACCTTCAACGCAGTTTTGCTGTTCTTCAATGTACGCAACGAGCGAGTCTACCATTGTGGCGATAACACGACAGACCCCAGTTTCATACTAAAATTTTAAAATAAAAATAAACATCTCGCATTTTTCTGATGTTCATTAGTGTGTCTTTGTGTGTCAGTTGTTGTCGGAAGGTTTCAGTGGCGAAGGCATAGTCACTGGTCACTGAACAATACCGGCTTCAGCTGATAGCAATCCACAATCGCATCAGAACGCCCTCCTTCATCGGTATTGTGTAGCACCGGCGAAGTAAAATAATAATAAAAATGGCTACTAAACTCAAGCTTCAGCACTGCTACGAGTATAAAAACAAAGAACGTGCGAAAGCAGAGCTGCAAAATAATTTCTCCTACTATCCCTTTCCTATGGTTCCAGCATAATGTTCCACATGTGTAGGAGTCATCTCCTCAGTGATGGTCCCAGATAAAAAAAAAAAAAAAAATTACACAAACATTGCTCCAAGTTAAAAAATAACAGACTGCTTTTCGTTATATATTCGTTTATTTAAATCCAAAACATCGAATAATTTTACTTTATGTTTTACTGGAAAATCTTCAAGAATGAAACATTAAATTCCACTTTTATGCTGCACAAATATAAACCCAAATACGAGGAGATTTTTATATGGTCTCTGCACTTGTTGCTGTATTAAATATACTTTTTGTGATTTGTTTCTCAAAGGGTGCTTTTTAGGAAATATTTTAAAGATTTTTAGTTTATTTGAATGGGTTCACAATATTTCAAAGCGAAAACATTTTTATTGTAAAAAATTAGAAACAAATGCGAAATATATTCAAAGACAAATAAGAAACATAAATATATTTTGTGCTGTTGTTCTAAATTAGACACCGTACGGCACTTCCGTCTTACTCCTGCAGGTTAACCGAAATTCATTTACCTATTTCGACAAGTCGGAGAATAATGCTGAATATTTCCTTTTAAGATTAATCTTTTTAATGCCAATATATCTATGCGGAATTTTTGCTGAATACTATAACTTTTAATATTCCACAATGAGCGATATGCTAAGTTTGTCATGTCGGATCCGCTTAGAAAATTACGCTCCTACTTCAATGAATTGTATAATCTTTCCGCTATTTTCAATGAAAACTAATTCTATTAAATGCAATGCTATCTTGTATTTAAATCACTAATATGATAAATCGAATCTTTTCTAAAGTCTGATTTTTTTTTATATTACACAAGAAATGGAACTATTTCTTTTTATTTATTCAATGTGAGTCAAAATTAATTACTTTGACAATCTATGGTTCAGCTGGTCTATATGCACATAATGAAATGTACATGTAGAACAGCTAAACGATATAACAAGCAGAGATAAAGTACATAAGTATGCAAATATAAAAATATATACCTCTATCACAGTTAACGTTTAAATGCTCTTTAAGTAATTTCTCCACAGACTTAAATTAAATAAATAAATTACGAAATAGAGTATTCGATTGAAAAGTGTCAAGTATATACAAGATACCGCAAAATTAATCATCCAATTTTGTTTTTGAATAACTTTTTTACAAAATAAAAAATATTATTTGGACCTGTACAATTTATTCTTTTAATTTGAAAATATGATATCAGCCAAGTGGCTGCCGCCAGTGTTGATACACATTTGTGCCCCTTTTTTCCTATTTCCCATAATTTGCTGCAGTATTTCAGGGCTGCGATTGTTTGGGGTGTGTTGGCATAAACCCGCGACTTCAAGTGGCACCAAAGAAAGAAGTCTGGGATAGTAAAATCGGGCGATATTGCTGATCATGCGAAATCGGCGACTGATGTTCCGCAGGTATTAAGTGATGCACTGCTTGCACTTTGTAAGGAAACATGTGTAAGTCTTTCACTAAAATTCGTTGTAAGGTCCGCCTGGTGACGCCCAATTGCGTGGCACGTCGTCTGGTTGATGTTTCATTGTTCTCAGCAATATTAGCAGCAAAAGCCGCATTATTCTCGACAGAACGACCAGTCCGGTGGCGGCCACACCTTGACGGATCTCTTGTGGTTCCAGTCTGTTCGAGTCGAATAGTGTCCAGTTGGCGCGATACAATTAAGAAATCTACGACCGATTGATGGTTAAAAAATCAACACAATTATTTCACGCCCTTGCGGAGTACTGCGCTCCATTGTTTGTCTTTTTGTATTATGCAGCTGTCTAGTTCACAAATGTCAAATATCATTGACATAAAAACACCATTTGCAAAAGCATATTCACATATTAATATGAATATATGTGTGTACATACATATATCCTTGTAACTATATATTACATTATAGATATATTGTATCTCATATTCGTTTATACTCAATAGATAAGGAACGTAGAAACTATTTAATTTTCCAAAAGTCGTTATAGAAAAAAATACCCTTTCATTTGAAATATTATGTTTTGCTTTTATTGCTGCCTTTTTGTTCTTTAAATTTTAATACTCTAATGTTGGTTATTTTGTCACTGTATTTTATTTACTTCAGTTTATCCGGTTTGCTCTAGAAGTTTAGCAACACCGTCTGCATTAGCATAATCTGCTTAGAAGCATTATTAAGCAGCAAAAAAAAAGAAAAATGTGAGTTAAAACAAAACGTAACTACGTAATAATAATAATAAAGGAACTTGAAAAAAAGAACGAAAAGGTTAAATTTGTTCTTATTTATAAAGTAGTAAAAATCCTTTTATACTTACTTTTGCCATTCTGCCATTTCTGGTCTATGATCTAAATCCCATAACTTTATATGTTTCTAGTTAATACACTACATCCTTTGAATATTCTTTTAACCTTTGAACGTTCATATAGTATCGCCCACTACTGTTGCTGCAGTTGGTCAAGCATATAATGTGAATAATATGAATTTAATTTGATGATAAATTTTGTAGTATGCATGAAGGAAATATGTGAAGAGAAGATAATCTACAATATTTTTTTTACCCTTGTTTTAACCATGAAACACATTCGCCACAGCAGGCTACGAGCTACAGAGACTAGAAATATAGTTCGCTACTAAATTATTTCAAAGAGGACAAGTGCATCATTCTTTTTTTTTCAAAATCTTGTAGTCTGAGTATCGCAAATCATTCACAAATTTGTTATTGCGCACATCTTCAATAAGAATTTAATTTATTTTACCCGAAATAGATATATTTATAGCATATAAAAGCAAAAATAAAACTAAAGTACTTCCAATTACAATAAACCAAACAAAAAAAGAAACAGCTGAAAATTATGAACAGCTGTTTATTGTTGAAAAAGTGATCCCACTTGAACATATGTAAAAAAAGCGCCAAAAAAACTCATTACGACAAAAAATACTATTTAAATGTGAAATGGTAGACTCGAGTTCCTCATTAAATTTATACATCATATCAAAGAACTTGACCTGATTTATTTAGTAAGTTCATTCACATTTGTACTTTTATATAAAAATTTTCAGAGACCCATAACTCGGAAATTATGGGTCGCCCCAAATTATTTATTTTAATTATTTTTCTTATTTTCAAGTTTTTCATCACGTACGGAAATTTTGTTCCATTTGGAGCAGCTTCACTAAAATAGATTTTTTCCCATATTTTACGCCGTTATTTTACTCACTTTTCTTGTATATTTTCAACACCGTTTTATTTATTTTGTAGCTAAAAAAAAATATAAATTAGTTTAATTTGACTGCAACGACAAAATCAGTATGGCCAACAACTTGCAGGCGTGTTGCCTGGTTTTCGTCAAAATAATCGTTATCATATAAACGTGTGAATTTTATTTCTGACATCTTGAAGTCGGTAGCTTGCTGTGGCGAATGTGTTTCATGTTTTATTTTTGTTTTTTTTTTATCAATCATCCGGTATGTATGTTAATTTAACATCATTGGATTATGGTCTTTGGAGTTATGTTAAGGCACTTGTCTACGTCGATAAACCAGAGACAATTGGACACCTGGAAATCAATATTCGAAAAGTTATTGGCGAAATACAGCTGCAAAAGCTGCGAAAAGCTGCGGCTAGTACGCGCCAGTCGTGGCGGCCACATAGCCGAAATCATATATAAACATTATAAGCATAAAACTTTTTATCCAATAAATCCCGTTTCATTACTACTGAAAATATATTTATTTGTTTTATTGTGATCTAAACTTGTGCAACTCTAAAATAACACCCTGTATGGTTCACATATGTGTTATTTCAGAATTTTCTAGAAAAAAGACTGTGCATAAAAAGAGTTGGGTATTTACTCTTGTTGTTGCTGTTGTTGTCAAGATATTTGTACGAAATTTTCATTCCCCATTGAAAGAACAGACAGTTGGTCAATCATATTTAAAGTGTTTTTTGCAAGTGTTCGATAAAATAAATTCAAATTTTAAGAAAGATAAATTTTTTTTCTTTAAAAAATTATTTCGTAGTGTCTTTAAATATTTGAGAGACAAAAGATTTAAATTAAATCTATAATGTCTTGTTAAAAAGTCCTCTTTTCGCCAAAATTTAAAATATTTAAATTTTTTAATTAATGACTGTTACTTGACTGATACTTTTCCTTACTTTATTTACATAAATTTTTTCAATTTAATATATTTTCTAGCACAGCAAGATATTGACAAAATGATTTTGTTAAATGATTTCTTCTTTTAGTGGAAACCTACTTACTCGTACGTACATTTAACACCAGGGTCATTATACAATACAAAATCATGCCACACCATTAAAAAACGAAATAGTATTAAATTTTTGTCCTCACAAAAAAACCATACACAGACATCTTTTGGTTTACAAAATTTAACATTCGTTGTCTCCAAACAGTGAAACATTTTTAAGGGCCAGAAGACTTATCTCTAAAATATATAGAAAAAAAGAAAAAGCGTAATAGAAAATTTTTGAAGAGGAAAAGCAGGTGCTGCATTTATTGTGTATTTGGAAAGTTACGAAAAATACAAAGAAAAAGAGAAAAAAAAAACTACCCCAACACAGCTTTAGATTTATGGCTGTACAATTTTATAAGAATTATAAAAATGATAACAAAAAATATTATAAAATCAGTTTGCACACAAAAAAGTAAAAGAAGCCAAGGTTTTGTTTAGTTTTTGCTATTCTTGCTGCTAAAGCATTCCCATCTTTCAATTTCAGCGCCCACAAGTAGTCACTTAATGTAATAAAATTAAATAGAATTTTCAGAATTATTTTATAGCAAAAATCAAATTGAGCAAATCTATAAAAAAACCTTTGCTTTCCAATAAAATTAAATTAAATATAATTGTAGCACATCATATAAGAAATGATGCTGAATTTTTTGCAATAAAATTATTATTAAATAATGGAATTGAATTAATTCCCATTTAATAGGAACAGTTATGTATTTCATCTGGAATCAGGTCATTTAGAATCGTTAATATCACTGTTGTTCCAAATACATATATAACTTCACGTAGAATACGGAACAGGGGCGAATATTTTTCTTCCTTGGACCAGTATTCAGGGTATGTGCCCTACGTATGCAGTGCATTGCACCGGAACTAGTAAAACAAAGTTAGGTAAGCGGGATAGAGGGATAAAAGGAGTAGAGTTTTGTGGTTCGCCTGAACAACAAACTTCTTGAACTTCTGAACTTCAGAACTGCGTAAATTTCCGAGGACAACATTGTTGTTCATTAATATTCCCGTATGAAGAATTCATTACCACAGCTAGTTACAAGAACTTACGGGTAAGACAATCCTGCATACTAAAACTCAGGAATTTGAATAATATGTCTTATACTGATATCACGTAAAACTCATATGAAGCAGTTCAATCTCTGGTATCAGAGCAAGGACGAGCGTTTATGTTTCTAAAGAAGCCTCGTTAGCATATAAAGACCACTAAAAGGAGTATCTCAACACGTGACTGAATAAGGCTGCGCTAGATAGTGCATCGCCTGTAACTTTTCATAGTTAGATTATGGCAGAGGAGATGTCTGTAAACTTCTCTTCGAGATCACGCCAGCAACCTGAACTGGTAGCACGGGTAGCTCACACGGCTCCTTCTTAATGACTAATGTGCTGCCGCCGGGCTCGAATTGATCCTAGCAGAACAGGACTTCGTGGCTACGAGGTTTAAAGCCTAATGATCGGTAGAACGTGTTGATTACTTTACTATTGTTGTAAGCAATTTTGAATAATTTTGTTAAACAACGTCAGGGTGGCGATGGTCGAAGTAGACTGCACGTTGACTACAAAACGAAAAATTTTCCTGAGTTCAGCCCCCGTTTCAGACTCATAAAAACATCTCACATTTTTCTGATGTGTATTTCTCTGTCTTTGTGTCAGTTATTATCGGAAGGTTTCAGTGGCGAAAGCACAGTCACTGGTCACTGAAAAGTGACGGCTTCAGCTGTATCCAATCCACAGGCACATCAGAACGCCTTCCTTCGTCGGTATTGTGTAGCACCGGCGAAGTAAAATAATAATAAAAAATGGCTACTAAAATCGAAGCTTCAAAATTTAATACGCCTCCTTCACATCAGAGACGCTTAAACACTGTTGTAAAAACAAATAACGCGCAAAAAGCAGTGTTGTAAGATAGTGAAGCTTCACCGCCTATCATTTCTCCTACTATCCCTTTCCTATAGTTCCACTACAATGTATCGCATGTGCAGGGCTCATCTCCTGAGTGCTGATCCAAGATAAAAAAAAAAAAAGTAACTACATGCATTACTATCGCATTGTACTTAATATATTTACATGTGTACATATATATTTTTCACATGTTGCATTTGGTAATCAGATATATTTTTTTATATTAATGTTTTAGGAAAAAATTAGCATTAAATTTTCTCACATGTTTATTTAAAAGTGGAGTGAACTTTATTTATTTAGAAAGAAATTTAATTTTCGACTGGCCACCGAACTTTTACCGTCGGCAATCTATACTGATAGAGAACTCAGTAAAGAATTTAAGCAATCATGTTTTTGCTTCATATTCACTTATTTGGTATTTCTCTAGCATAAATGAAATTATTTAGTTATCTCATTTTTGTAAAATATTCTGCAGCAATTTTTCTTGTTATTAAACTAAAGGTTTTTGTTTAAATTATCATTGGCATATTTTCTTTATATAGCAGCTGAACATAAATATTAAAATAATAATGCCGTCAGACACGCTCGGGAACAGACAGTCATAATTTAATTATAAAACCCAAATACAGCTTTTATTAAAAAATATGAAAAAAAAAATTGCACAAAAGTATCTCTACGCTTGTAGTAGTTTTTTTTTTGTAGTTGTTTTTAATTACACTTTATATTAATTCTATTTTTATTTTCATAATTTGTATTGCAGGTTTGGCGTCATCCCTGGCGTCGTTCATACCACAAACGCAGAAAGGCTCAATGGGAAACTGATGCCAACTATTGTACCATGGTAAGTTTTTAATATAAAATTGTTTTTGAAGCACTATTTTTTTCTCTCATTTTGACTTCTCCTCTACTATTTTTTCCTAACCAGGCGTTAAATTTTCTTTAGAAATGTTCAGTCAGTTTAATTCACATATGCACAGTGGAATATTGCATGAGAATACGCAAAAGTCAAAACACAAATTTCGAGTTACTGTTTTTATACACAAATCTTAACAACACTCAAATAGTAAATGTAATATGTAATCATTATAACTTAATTTATATCTCTTTATATACATATATGATTCTAATTTCAAAATGTTGCTTTTTCCCAAAAAGAAACATAAATAAGAAATGCATTTTTACACGCTTTTAGATATTCTCATAAAGTATTTTTCTATAAAAGCAATTATTGAGTTTGCTTTTTGAATCATTAGTGAATTCTGCGATATATAATTATGCATTATTTGTAGTCGAAATAAACTTTTATGGAAATGCGAAAAGTTCCATATTGTAGATATTATTTTTTTTAAAAAAATACAATACACACTCTACGAAGCTCTTAAGCTTGTCTGTAGAAACACCCATGGTCTAAGCGGGAATCGAACCCGCACCTCCATATTGATAAGACTAATGCTCATGCAAATGACTACGGAGGCACCCTTGGGTCCGAAGCAGCGCCACCAAGAAAATCTATTGCGCAAATATTGTATCACGTAAAACTTCCCACTGTACGTCGATTTTTTTTTGACTATTATTTTTTATAGTTTTTATTTATTTTCTTTAACTTTAACTTTTTCTCTGAAGCTTTTCTTTTTTCTGCAATTTTCTTTGCATTTTTGCTAATTTCCATTAATTTTGAAAACAAATAAAAAGCTGGTAGAAACAGGTTCGAAGAGAAAATGAATGCATTTAAGGCTGTGTGTTTGTGTGCGTGTGTGCGTGTGTGTGTGTGTGTGTGTTTGCGTCCTTATTTGTGTATTTGCTAACCAACTGCGTTGGGATATTAAAGTTTAATATGCCACTTACTTATAATGTAGCCTAAAATGCAACAGAAAATATGAATGAAAATAAAAAATCCGTTTGCTTTGACAGAAGTGGCATATCCTTGCAAACATAATTTGGAAAAAAAAACCATTCAAAGGAGAATGAAATTATAAGCGCTGGTACATCTGGGATAAATTATATTTGAAGCAAAGTTAATGGTTTTTTAAATATTGTAATTAAAAAGTTAAGATAGAGATGTTGGTTTACGTAGGTTTCTAACTCTTGTGTGAAATAACAAGTTACGAAAATAGAACAGAATTAATTAGAATGTTTAAATAAATTTGCACTTCATGATTGATTTTATTTAATAAAAAATAAAATGGTAAATATTTCCCTTTTTGTTTTAAGGTACGTGATATTCCTCCGTATGATGAAGGACGTCGTCTACTGGATTTGATGGATATGTCTGTGTTCGATTTCTTAACTGGCAATATGGACCGTCATCACTATGAAACATTTAAGTAAGTTTTAAATAATCAAGTTAAAAAATTAACTTTTATAGCGTGTAAAATTACTATAAAATGTTGTTATGCATTTGTGTACAGAGTCTTTCAAAGAAGATTTATATTTAGTGAATTGAGTAAAAAATACTTTAACCCTTTATCGAATATTGGGAGATTAAAACGGTATGCTGTCAATGCATATTAACACAATGTCGCCGTATTTTAAAATGGTTAAAAAAACATTTTAGTTGTTAATTAAAAAATTATTAAAATACTAAGACATTTTGTGCTGAGTTTGTTGTTCTATTTATTGCAACTTGTAAGCAGCAGCCTAGATGGGCATTTTGAAAAGAAATATGTATTCATTTGTTAACTGTCCTTTTTCAGAAGACATCATAACATAATTGGGGTTGCTCACATCACTCTTATTTTTGCATGTTATTATTTCAAAAATCTTTAAATTGTACCTGTGCTAGCGTCCTTCTTCGTCGGTATTTTAGCATTAAAACGTAGGCGAAGTCAAATAATATATAAACACCAGAGTCGCAGCAATTCTGCAGCAAAAATTCTCTAAAAAAAACTGCAGAGTTATGTAAGAATTAAGCTCTTCATCCTTCTATTACTTCAACATTTATTTTATAAAAAATAATATTACGATTCATATGACAGGTCGGCTGGTAGATGCTGTGATGGCTTTGATTTTATGGCGGATATATTGTTTTTGTCCCACAGAAAGAATTACACACAGCTACATAGTGGTGTCCAATGCACGTTTAAACTATCACCATTAAACCGTTAAATGGAAAGTCACAGTAAATCACTGGAATTGTCATTGCCACTTATCGAGAACTTACTACATTGAATTTTTTTTTAAAAATTGAAAGAATTTCGACAATTCTTGTTCTTTCGTGTCATTAAAACGTTTTATATTATTCGTTCCGTAATGATTACGTCAACCTTTTACTACAAGAGCATCATAATCCGGCCACTCTAAACACTCTTTAACATGACCGTATTAGCAGTGTGTCTGGATTATAGATGTTAATTTTTTTGGTTGTTTCAAAAAAGAACAGTCTTTTAGACTTTATTTTTATTGAAAAATATTTTCTAATTATTCCCCTACAATATCTCTCAGATATAATTCTTGAACCATTTATTGAAGAAAACTTGATTTTTTATTTTTTTTTTCGATTTTTTTCTGACCTGAGTACAATATTTAATAACACTGTCCTCTGACTAAAATTGTCCAGAATTCGAAATCCATGAACTGAGACTTGAATAAAATTCCATTCAATACTAATGGAATCAAATCTTTATTCTTGAAAAGAAATATCATTTGTAACAATCGCTGTGAATACTTCTGCCATGCTATGGATGTGGGTTCGTCTTACGATTAGTGCGCACGAAATCATTATCGATGAATTTCTGTCTTAATTTTTACAATGATCCATAATTTGCTGCATGCAATTATCGATTGAAAATTATAGTTGTTCTCCAGAATTTTGTATGCCGTATTGCTGGGAAAGAAAGGTGCAACTGTTAACAATCATTTAGAAAAGAACGCACTTTTTTTTAGACTTAACGACAATCTGCCGTATCGTATTCATAATAATTTTTTTTTTTATTTATAAAAGGTGTAATAGGCAAATTTTCATAAAAAATTCAATTAATATAACTTTTATAAATCCAAAAACCATTTCTGAATACGGCAGAATATTTTTTTTTTTACTGTAATTCTTTCAAATGTGATAATAATAACATTAAATTTATACACTCGCATTTAAAGAAAAGAGTTCTGTTTTTATTTTTAATTACTTTTTTTTAAGTTTAATTCCCATTTTCTCAAAGAAATACAAATGTTCATATGCATCTCCGTATGCGAAACCGATAATGAAATTTTATTTCAAACTGAAGAAATAGAGACTAATTATTTTTTATTCGATACGCAATAGGCAAAGAAATAGAAAAATAAACATAAAGGAAACGTTGCCCGTAACACAAAGGCAAAAACATTTTTGGCAATATTTTGTGGCATTTCTAAATTGCGAAAACCAAAAGAATTGGAACACAATAAAAAAGGAACAAATGTTTATTACATTTTGCTTAAAAATATCGAATGCATGACCCAGGGGTGTAGTTAAAATTTTAAGAAAATTATTTGTAGTGTTGATGAAGTATAACCAGAAAATATTTAAATATTAATATTGCTTTTTAAGGGAATTCAAAGACAACTTTCATTAAATTTTACAATAAATTACGGCTGCCTCCGTAGCCTAGTGCATGATCATTAGCCTATCAATCTGAAGATTGCGGGCTCGATTCGCGCCTAGACCCTGGGTGTTTCGTCAGACAAGCTAAGAGCTTCGCAGAATGTACTGTTAAAAAATAAAATAGAAAAATTAAAAGAACTACTTTAAAAACGAGCTTCTATTTAAATTCACTAAACATAATAATAAAATAAACTTTTCCTTTAAAAGATTTACTATCAACTTTAATATAGTTTGAATACGTCACATTGACGTCAGAGGCACTCCAATACGAATATAAACAAAAAACATGCAAGAGCAGAGTTGTAGAAATAATGAAGATTTGCTCTGCCCTTGCCCTTCACCATCTGTCATCACTATCACAATTGCTTTCCTATAGACGGTAACACCTAGTAGTAGTGTTGTTCTTCTACACATTTTGAAATTAATATTTTTTTTGTCTGCAATCCATAAAATTCTGGTAATAATAATTTTTAATTTTTTAGTTTTAAGAAATGACAACTCAATAGAACTCACATACGGTTTATTTTCATCCCACTGACCAAAGTAGTGAACAAAAATAGTCACTTGGTGCTCTTGTACTAATTGCCTCCCAAAAACGTTTATAAAGTGATGCGCAAATTCAAAGGTTGTGAGTCAACGTTTACAATGCTCGTACTGTGAAAGTGATTCATGGTTAATGGAGTTAGTCGCTCTGTTGGACGTTTTTGTCGGCCAGAAATTGCATTAAGTATTTGTACCCCTCCGCATATTAATAAATATTTTTCATATAGGAAAATTACAAATATCCCAAAACAAATTGTTGAAACTAATTTATAACCTTCCTTGGTTTTTCTCGACTGAGCGGCTGCACTCACTTGCCGGCATGGAATTAATTAAATATAAACTTAACAGGATTAGCGAAAATTTTAACACCGCATGTCTAAATTCGGGTTATGAACATATCAATGAGCTGGCTCATCGTATGTAGTTTAATTTTAGGATTAGTCGTTTTAGTATAAAAATAAAAATATTTAAATAGGTTTTGCTAAATTTTGCCTCCATTTGGAAATATTGTAAATATGGATACATAACTTTATAAAACAACTTACATTATAATTAAGTAGAAAAAGATACAAATCTTAAACTCTTCATATATATAATAAAATTTAAGATTAAGTAAAATGTATATATTATATAACAAGAATAAAATTGAATTTTTCATATACGAGTAATTATCGAAAAAATTTTAAATATTTGGTTTGCGAAGTTGTATGATCTGACAACCGTATATAACCAGTCAATAAAAAATATCTGATAATTACACTCTGATAGTAATTGGTTATTCGTCTATAATATATTTTTTTTGTTTTTCTTTCATACCATTTTGAAGAGTAATTTATTCATTTTCGAGTGCTGCATCTCATATACGACTGTGGCAAACATTGTCACTGGTCACTAAACAGTAACGGCTTCAGCAGTATCCAATCCAAAGGCACATTAGAACACCCTCCCTCGTCGATAGTGTGTGTGGCATCGGCGAAGTAAAATAATTACTAAAACTGTCTACTAAAAAACGAAACTTCAAAATGTAATACGTCTCCTAGACATCAGAGACGCTACAACACTGTTAAAAAAAAAACTAATGACGCAAAATATCATTTCTATCATTTCTCCTACTATCTCTTTCCTCTAGTTCCAGCACAATGCATCGCATGTGTAGGGATCATCTTCTGAGTGTATATATATATGAAAAGTGCTCAGAATTTTTATTTATTTCCATACAAAATTTTTTTTTAAAAATGTGCGACTTGAATTACAAATACTACACCTCAAGTTAGCAGTTTCTTTATTTTTCTGCTTTTTCTACTTTTATATTTCTGTTATCATTGTTCGGTATATGATCTAGATTTTGTAACCTATTTATGTATGTAACATTTCATCTATTGCCTGCTATGAACGGAAAGCATACAAAAATTGTATATAGTACATATTTATGTACATATTCCTTCTAAAAGAAGTGAATTGAGAAAGATTACCGCATTTTTTTAGTTTGCCTGTGTATGCCTAGTAAATTTTGACGCTGGGTAGTTTCAATATTGTGTTATTAGTGCTGATATCCACGTGTAGCCATCTTTGTTGAACTAATAAAGCGTCTGCAAAAAGAGCACGAATAGATAAACTATTTGTGCATAAACTTGTTCGTAAAGCATACATATACGAGTATAAATGTACATACATACAATTGTGTATATGATCCTAGCAAGCTTCATTAGGTTTTCAGAGCACTCTTCCTGCTAAGCATTCAATTCATTCACTTGAATATCAAAGATTATGCATGCTTTTATAGGGGTTTCTATACATTTCTCTGAAAATATATAACTATTGCAATTTAATTATTCATCAAATTTTAACATTTCAACATAGAAAAAATGTGGCACCATAACATAATATGCATTTGTTATTGAAACTACGTAAGGATTGTGTAAATTAATAAAAGTTCTCTTTACATTAAAAATCGTGGAATAACCCATATAATCTTTTTGTGTGAAACTCTATATATGTCTGTATATGGACATCACACAATATGTTACCTTAAACGTTTGTATCTTTAACATGCAAAAAAGAGGTCGTACCATTCAAATGTATAGCATGTATTTTGCCAGTGCTCCAGTGCTCTATGGCTGCATATCAAGTGAATCTTTCAAGGTCTTAAATGCATAAAGCTAAATTAACTGTTTGCTTTTTCACTTATTCATTCAGCCTTTAATTCTTTTTTGTCTTATATCAATAATTCAAGGAAGTGATTACCATACACATACCATGACACTATCATCTAATGGTATGTTTGCAAGTGTACACTCTGGCACACAATTGTCTTCAACTCGATATCAAATGTTATTAATGGCATAAAATTTGTTACGGACAGTTTCTGAAGGTATAAAAAGGGTAAATTTTATAGCATTTTCAAGAAACAGCATATTTTTCTTGCGTTTAAATAATTTTTAATAACAATAACAACAATTACACGACACAAAATAAATAAATAAGTTTTAAATATAAGAAAATTAAAGCCTGATTAAAGCATTAAAGTAATAAGAATATTGCAAAACAATTAATTAAAAAATTCATTCTTTTATTTTGGTAACATACTGCAACTTTTTGAAGTCATTGAGTGCAAACTCCTTCTTGTGTGGGATTTCTTCAAGTATTTAGCAGAACTATCAAAACCCCTTCTTGGTTTTGTTAGTTTTATCTGCTATACTAATTGTAAGGCCTCATGTACATTTTGGCTAAAACTTGATTTTTTCCAAAGAACTTGCAATTTTTCTCCCGGCTTTTTGTCGGAAACCAATTGGAATTTTATTTTCCTATCTTCGGCGCAATTGTAGCTATAGACTAGGTTTTATAAAATCAAATGAATTTCATTTATAAGACAATAGGGGTGTGCTGTTAGCTGGGTATATTGAAGATCCTCGGACCAAAATCAAAATCGCGTCTGTACTAGCAGCACATTCCTTCGTACGTATTGAAGTAATAAAATGTCATGGAAGTAAAATGAAAAATAAAATTGCTCTGTTTTAGCTTTAAAATGAATGCAGCAACTATGCATTACAAATTCCCAAAAACCGAGTAACTGTACGGTTGTGCAATAATTAAAAGCTTTTTATCACTTCACCACCTATTTCTTCCCTAAAACTATCGCTTTTGCAATAATTCTGGTGCATTGTATGCTTAGGCAATACGTTCTGTTCTGCTCCTAGCTAAAATTAAAAAAAAAAATTTTTTAATTTTTGACCTCTTAAATACTTTTCATATCAAAGTCGAATTATTAATTTCTAATTAAATAGTGAATATTTTAAATTTGTGATAAATTTTTCATTTATTTGTTTAATTTTTATCTTGGGATAATTTTTTAATTTTACGACTTTAGAATAATTTAAATGAAGGTCTAAACGGGCCTACCAGACCCCAAGAGAGACTATAGAATTTTAATTTTCTTTTCTAATAATGTGGTGGGGGTGCTATTGGCTAGAAGATCGTGGGTTCAATACGCCGTTAAACAAAATAGTAAATGAAATAATAAATGAAAAAGTTTTCATAAAAAAATTAATTGACTTCTTTTGTGGGAACGCAAATGTTTGCTTATGGCCCGCATCTGATGGACTACTTAACATTTTTTGATCATTCAAATTCTGCAATCTCTTGTGAGATTAAATTTTAAATTAATCACAATCTTTAACAACTCTGATTTTTGCTTTTCCTCAGAAGCAGTACTCAGAAATTTGCGTTCTTCGATTTTTTTTGCATGGCCGTGTTTGGCCGTCACTATGTTTCACTTTAAATGGCTTGAGACGCAGAAGAAGGCATTCGATTGCTTGCATCATCCAACCTACCGCTAACATACATACATACACAATATTCCTAATACAGCGACAATACTTCCCTCTTTTGTTTTTTTAGAGTGTACATACGGAATCTGTTGTTGGTGTATGTAAGTGCAGCTACAAATATATTTTAAAGAAAAAAAACATGAATATATTTCCATATTTATTTGTACTACTTTGTTGTCTACCACTTTGAACGCGATGCATTAAATTCGAACATTATTTCGTTATGAAAATGGGTTTTGTTATGCTAAATTGATTTTGAATGTTTATTGAGGGATATACATACATAGAAATATTTGCATGTGTATCCGAGTGCTTTCATACTTGTCTGACTGTAAGCAGACTTCTTGTTGGTAATGACATCCATTACAACATGTAGACATACATTTTCGCACATACTCGTACATACGCTTATACATATTTAAACGCATTTGGCGTGTAAAGAAAAATGCATGAATTTAAAGTGTCTTTAAGTGGCATTTCTGTACAAATGGATTAGAGAGTGTTAAAAGAACACTTAAGGTTTGCAGAATTGTTAATATAGTTGTATTATTTTTTCATTGTAAAAAAAAACTCTTTCACAATCTAAATGAAATATTCAAAATTGTGGTGAATGTTTAATTATTTTTCTTCTAACAGAAGGAACAGTCACGCAGTTAATGCCTATAAAGCTACTTAGCTGTGTTAGGAGTGCCTTATTATTTTATTTATTTAGTTGATATTAAATTTATATACATATCGAGCCTTTGGTGCAATACCGTCGTAACTCAAAAAATCGTGAACTGAGAAAAATGCATTTGAAGTTTTCAGCCATATTTTTGATAGTATTTTCGTTTACTAAAGTTATTTTGTTTAGAAGTTTTTAAATAAAGAGGCATGTTTTGTAATGTTTTCTGTTTGTAAATTTCTTGTCATAAAGGAAATATTTCATTATTGCAAATAAATATTGTTGGAAATAGCTGGAGGCAATAAAGACATTTGTAGCTGTAGAATTTGAACAGTTGGAAATAGAATCATAATCTTTATTCTTTTAGATACATTTTTGCATACCCAGCTCAAAAAATTCAAATTTTGAGTTACGACGGTGTTGCACCAAAGGCTCGATATGTATATGTAAATAATGTTAATGCCATCGGCTAAAGAAGTGTTTAGTTTTTATAAAACTTTAATTTTTCCCAAGTTACTGGTGCCATCTTATTAATTTTTTTACTTCGCTGACGATGTCTTGCATTACAACTTCACTAAAATGACAGAAATAAAATTTTTCGATAAAAAAAAAAATAAATAATATAGAGACTCACAACTGAACAAAGAACGAGAAGAATATAATTTCATTATTAAAATCAGCCATTAATTGTTTTAACTCAAAAAGCATATTTTCGACATTTTAAGGTCAGTATTTCGCCATCTGAAGCAATAATTCGTTGCTTAGTTCATCGTCACCACGAAACTTGGCACCGTAAGAGATTTGCCTCGCACCGGTAGAACACGTTTAATTCGTACTGTGGATAATACTGAACGTTTACAGAAAAATGTTAACGAAACACGAGAAACATCTATCAGAAGGCGTTCTATTCAGCCAGTAATGACTTCTGCTGTTGAAAACAAACTTGATAAGTGGTTTGAGTAGGATGAAGCACTGCTCATACTGCCCGAGACACAATTACACTTTTAAGTCAAATTTTTGGAGAGCGAATAATTTCCAGAAATATGCAAATTAATTGCCCACAGCGTTCGTTAGATTTGTCAGCTCCAAAATATTTTGTTTGGGATATGAAGGATATGACGAAGCGAGTATATATATGAACAAGCCAGAGAGAATCCTGGAACTCAAGGCCAACATAGTTGCAGAAATTCGAGCGCTACAGCCACAAATTTTAAGAGATGTTATGGAAAGTGCTCTAAAACGCGCCCGTAATAGCGAAGCTAGCAACGAGGATCATTTCAGTGATATTATTTTCAATGATTCGATAAAAAAAATACGTCCCACTTAACTCCTCAGAGTTGTATTTCTGTTACTTGTTAGAGATAGATAGACGAAAAAAGTATACATATGAGCAAGAGAAAAAATGAAATATAAACCATAAAAATATGAACAAAAAGGACAAATGACAGCAATTGGCGTGCACAATCAAACGTCCGCTTCTCCTCAAGTTTCATCTCGGATACTTGCTTGCGTCATTTTATTAATTGTTGTATTTCGCTGCCGAAGTATTGCTAAAATGCCTACAAAAGAGATAGCTGTAGCGCACACTTATGTAGCCACTCTGACACATCAGATTAAAGTTATGGAGAAGAGTTGCATAGGAGAGGGATGGACTGTGGCAAATATGATGACTACTTGCAATATTTTGAAATATTTTAGTTAGCGTTTCGGCTGAAGAATTGAAATTATTTTTATAAAATATTTTTTTTATTTTTTTTATTTAATTACAAACGCTGCTACTGAACAGAGTGATATACTTATAACACCTACATATATACACAGTTTTAAAAATAATATGATAAAAAAACGTTATACACATTCTAAATTGCCGTATGTAAAGTAGCCAGCCGGGCATTCTGATTAGTTCAGTTGTCCAACTTTTAAAGTTTAATATAATTTTGTCTAAACTCTTAATTAAAAACTAAATATATTGAATATCATATGAATATAAAATTGTTAGGAAACTTCCTAGTTAATAGCTGGGAAGCCCTAAGGAAAATATAAACTCAGTATTATTCTCTAAACCAAGTAAAGGTTATGATTATTTTAGTTAATGAAGATGCAGCTTTTTCATAATATACAAAACTAAAACAAGTAATTTTGCTTGCATTGTTAGGTCAAGAGACATAAATGGGCATAAATGCCTATTCACACAATTTTTGACATGAGTCTACTTCTATTATGAAATAAAAATAAAAAAATATTTGAAATCATCAGTCTTGATTTCTAAAGTAACTTTTTCAATTTGAATGCGATTGAATGAGACGCTGTCCATCACCATAGAAATTAATTTTTATTTAACATTGGCCGGCTTAACTATTCAACGAAAAAAATCAATGGAAATGAGAATGAGAATAGAATTCCATTTGCTACTTAAAAATTACAGAGTAGCAATAAGTATGAAGAAAAATTGGGAGACACACACACACACATATATATGTATATATAAATAAATCCTTAAATAAATTGGCAGCAAACAAAAAATGTCTATTAAATACAATAAAATGAATCGAAATTTTTTATCATGAAAATGAATCAATGATATTTTTTTAAAGCAAAAAAGACTTTAATGGTGCATAGTTTTTTTTTGGTACATTTTCAACTTTGTTGGTACCGCGACTTATTTGGTTTCAACGTTTTGTGCATAACATCAGTGCATCGCATGTGTGGGGTTATCTCCAGGTTCCAGGCTACTTGGGTACAATTTCGTCATAGTTCCATTTTGATATATGTATGTTGTGGAAAAATGTTCACGCGTTGCACTGAGCCTCTCTCACAAGAGTCTCTATTAGGAATCGAACCTAGAGGGTGCTGCTAGTAGAGACGGAATTGAAAAGTAATATATAAGCAGTAAAATGAAGTACATATTTTCTTGCACTTCGCTGGATGCGATTCGAGTTTCTTATTCGTACTCTATTTTAAGAAGTTTAATTTGGTTCTGATTGCATTATTTTAATTTTATGTTTTTACAATTTTATTGATATTCTTTACTTTTGTTACAGAATTTATGGCAATGATTCCTTCACTTTACATTTGGATCATGGTCGTGGCTTTGGCAAGGCTTTCCATGACGAAATAACAATATTGGCTCCCGTGTTGCAATGTTGTATGTTAAGAAAATCCACCGTCAAAAAGTTACTAGAGTAAGTGAAAAACTATTAATAATTAATAATAATATATTAACTGAATTTATTTTGGGAATATTTATTTATACATATGAATCTAATATATATATATATATATATATATATATATAGATGAGAATAAAAAGCTAAAAATAGAAATGTGAGTATGTTATAAAAGTAAACTCATGGATTGCTATGTTTTTGTTTATAGATTTTTTGGTTTGTATGTTTGATATTCAAACAATTCTCGTTTGATTGATTGAATTTTAAACATATAGATCTTGGGTTTATATTCAGACGTTGGGAAAAATCCACTGACGAGCTAAGTAAGCGTTAGCGAAATAGTACTATATGGATATGCTTTCCTCCTCAATTTTTGAGTTACTTTTGTAATAAAATGCTTTATGATATTTTTCATACTGTATGAGAATATCATAGGGTATGTAATAATAAATTTCACATATAGTTTATAAGGGAAAAAGCACAATTAGAATCATATGTATTAATAATAATAATTAATTAATTAGTAATAATAATAAGTGAAAAGAAATATGCACAGAAGGAAAGAAATATTTCCGTTGAAATCTAACTGCCGTATTCATAAAACAATTTTGGATTTATAGAAGGTATACGAGTATTGATTGTGATTAGTATGAAAATTTGTGTAACAAACATTTTATAAAATTTATGCATACGGCAGTATATATTTCATTTAAAAGATTTCACTTTCAGGCCCGAAATAACAGCCATCGATACCAAACCGAATTTCAGTACTATTTCATTACATTTTTTTTACAATTTCGATTCGATTGGATTGGCGTAATTTTCGTGTATTTGGACTATACGAAATGTTTGTAGTATCTACTGATCTTAGAAATTATTTATCTATGGTTGTTATATGGTTTACCTGTCTATTTGCATTTCGTTTGCTGCTAATTACAAAATCTTCACTAGACCTTTAACCAAATTCTTGAAATAAGAATATTTACATGATTATTAAAATATTTAAGTAATAAAATTTTTATATGTTGCCGTTGTAGATGAAAGTAACCTTCAGAGGCAAAAACCAGTGTGTAATAGAAAACAAATATTAGTTTCAGAATGTGGAATTTCGAAACTTCGTAACATTTGTATAGTTAAATTGCAAAAAAAAATTTATTAAAAACTGTTTAGATTATCAACCACTTTTCTTAACTTATCCCGGGGGAAATGAGAAATACAAATTCTAAATATTTAGATCAATTAAATTTTGTGATATTCTTAAAAAAAAATAAAAAATAATGAATAAAAACATATTATTGCAATAAATAAATAAATCTGAGTTTAGACGGGCGAACATTAAGTTTGGTAGCCTATTACGGGTGGTTCGGTACCCGGCTATACGCTATATTCACATTTTTTTGCTTACAAAAAAAAAAAACAAATAATAAAAGCAATAATGGAATGTCGCCGTCAGTGTTACCATATGTGAAGATTTATCTTATTTTCGAAGTTTTTTGAGAAGTCAAAAAGACTAAAAGAATTTTTTTAGCTTAAAGAAATATTGTTAAAAATATGATATTTAGTACTGTTAGACTATTAATTGAATTTCCTGTTCATTAGACCTGCTGATGAAATTATTTCTCAGTTAGCGAAATACTTCCCAATGTCAGTGGTTGGAATAGTATTAAACATATTGAAGACGAATGACGAGAATTGCATCACTTCAAGTTTAAAAGCTACAATTTGTTGGGTGTAGGAAATATTTAAACATTTTAGGATATCATTTTAAATGCAAATCATTGCGATTGCTTCTGAATTTGTTGTTTAAAAAAATAGGTTATGCAGTATTGCCAAACTCAATAGGAATGAAGAAAGCAATATCGATATGAACAAATAAGAAACTAATTATGTGCTATTTTCAGCACGTTTTGAAAATATCTGATCGTAATGCCACAAATATTGAACATTGAAAATAATAAATAATAAAAAGTTTAATAAACAAATTGTAAAATACAAATTATTATTTCCTGACGAAAATAAATAATTGAAAAACTTTTCATAAAATGAACCATCGCTCAAAAAATAAATATAATTAAAAAATTTAATAAACTACGAGTATAAAAAATTTACAAATGTATTTAACGTATGTCAGTAAATATTTTAACTTAATTTTATTTGAATAAAATCTTAAATATATACTTCGAACCTAGAACAAAGTTTTGTATGTAGAAGAATTTCGTTTCGGTTTAAAATAGTGCGCATTACTCAGGCTACAAGCTTATTTCATATATAAATTTCTTATACTTCAGGTTCCATAATGGTCCCAAAACGCTATCGCAAGCATTACGCGAATCCATGAGTATTGATCTGGTAAGTCCAATACTTTGGGAACCCCATTTGGAAGCGTTGGATCGACGTACTGTTACAATTTTAGAAGGCATAAGAGACTGTGTTAAAAGAAATCCACCAGAAGAATTTGATGCATCAGAGGATAATGTATCATCATAGCGGTATAATTTTAAGCAACTGAAACCAAACTATAAAAGCAATTACTTTAAGCTTAAGACAAAAAGAAAAATTTAGAAAAAAGTTATTGTTTATGGATAAGAAAAAGACAAAAAATTACATGTATTTAGAGAAAAGTTTCTTAGTTTTACCATTGTTAAGTGAAAAATATTTCTCAGTCAGAAATTTTTAATGTACATTTGTTTAAATTCAAGATAATCAAATCACGGATAATTCTTGAATAACCGAAGTCTTTAACTCCACAACTAAAAATCGAAATTTCATAGAATGCAATGGCTGCAGATTTTGCTCTTCTCTTCTTTTTAATACGACTGGATGTAAATAATTCTTGGTTACATTGAAAATCGGTTCATAAAAAGGAAAACAATATTTGTAATCTCATTCCTTTTATTTTATTTTATTTTATTTTATGAATCTAGTAGCGGGATTAATTTTATTCACATTCATTGACCAATCACCTCACGTTATACTGAGAATGCTCATAACACTCAAATTATCTCACATACAAGTATGATACTGTACTAACCCCGCACTTCAGTGAAATTAAAGAGATATTTACAACAGCACAATTCAGTGCAATAATTATATTAATTACAAAGTCTAACCCAATTATAATCGATCACACCAAGGAGATTAACATTCATAATCATTCTCTTGAGACCACGCCATCTTCTTTTTTGGCCCAGCCACGTTGCCACACTATTGCTTTCTCAATATATATAATCAAAGCTGCCACATATACGATTGCCTATTTCAAAGCGACATGTATTTATTTCTTTTATAATTTAGTATCTTTGACATTTTTATTTGCTAATGATAATTAATTTACGATTTATTTTTTAACATTAGAGAAGAACTGATAATATTACCAAATTGTGATAAATGTTTTAAAATCTTATTTTTGTTCATGGCAGTTTAAAAAATAATTCTTTATAAATGAAAATTCGCTATAACCGCAGTTTATTGCAACTAATTTGTATGAAATATTATGAAAAACTGTTGGGACCGAAGAGTTTGTTCGTTGTTAGTGCAAATTCGTTATAAGCAGTGTTCATTATAACAGAACTTCACTGTATCATCAATGTCATTTTCAAAGCAGCAACTCTTGGTTCATCACATTTCCCAATAGGGGATTTCTCGAATCCCTGAGTATTTGCCATGAACTTTTTTCCCCGAATTTATCATTGTCTATTTCTTACATCGTATTAAAAACCCAAGGATTTTTTTGAAACTTGCAAAATGTGGTCACTCGATTATACGTCATTTTATATTATATTATAAATATTATAAAAAGATCTTTAATATCTATACCATCCATTAATTCATATGCCGAAGCATTTTCGATCATGGCGTCTATGCGTGTCAAACTGTCATTCATAATGGTTTGACGAAAATTATTATTACCATTCACAAAAGAATGCATAGTATTGGAAAGAGATAATCAAAATAGATTAGGAGGAATAACGGAATATATGAATCATACGATTATTTGAAAGGCTTGTCATACATATATATGTATGTATATGTTGCCTCTCTCCTCCTACCATTTGTGCCTATTAATTTATATAATTTGTTTACATCACTTTTTAAAATGAAGCTATCTATGCAGCCATCTATGAAATTATTAATTTCTTATGAAAAACGAAATTGGAGAAATATCAGGAAGCAAGTCACTTGCCTTGATTGAGCACCGTTTCTAAGGCATCCGCGATGATTCCACTAATTGTCTTGTGGTAAAAAAGATACTCTTCAATCCAAATAGGTTTATTATGATTCTTAATATCTTTATATATAATATCCATATATATGTATATTGCTAGATTGTCCAAAAGTGTTCATTAGATTCAATGACAATTTTTGACTGAGAAAAACTAAAATTATTTTATATATTTTTTCTTTTTACATTTTGTAGTTTAACTACAATGGAATGTACAATATTAGTTTATATGTGTATTAAAAGAAAACTAATTTTATAGCTAAAAAAAATATAATTTTTGTTAAAAATGTTGAATGTAAATTTAGTAGAAGTAAATGAAAATCCTTAAAAGTCTTCGGAAGGCTATTGAAAAAAGCTTTCTAAACTTAGGACCCATCTGTCCAACATATGCTAAAAGATCTTTTGAACTTATTAACAGAATATACTACAAAAAAAAATCTCAAACTCTCCTTGTTACAATTAGTTGTATCTAGATTAATTAAATAAACCAACAATAACAACAATTCAGACTTTAAAAGTGATACATCCTTGAAAAAGAAAGAAAACAACTTCAAAAAACTTTTAGTAATATATTGTTAATTAAGATTAATTTATATATTTAAGAAAACAAATCGAAAGTTGTCGCAATAGTAAGAAAATTCTTAGATTAATAAGACAGATATTTCTGAGTGTATTTTTTTTATGCCTTCTTTAAATATTTAACAACATCTTAAAACCTGAAATATCCAATATTTTTTATTTTAAAACATAAATAAAAAAATGGCAGCTATTTATATTTTAGAAATTTAACAAAAAAAACAACAAAATCTTTGAAAAGAATTGTTTTTTTAAACTTAAGAACACATAGTGTTAAAAAGCTTAATTAAATTAAAACTATTATTTCTTTTAAATACAAAAAAAAAAGACTAAAACTACTATAATAATCACAATATTTTAATATTTTTTGAGATATGTACATACGTATGTATATGCTTTTGATTACTAAATGTGTTGCTGGTTTTTTCAGACTTTCTAAAATTTTGTTTTTGTTGTTTGCTAAGACTTATTAAAGTCGCAAGAACTAAAAAAAAAATTCGCAGAAGTGTAAATAACATTTATACGTTAGAATTGCTGTTTTTATAATTTTGGAGAAATATTTCTTTTTTAATAAATTTTTGTTTTCGTACGTACACTCGATACATTGTTTAGTATAGTTTTGTGAAGCCTGTCAATTTTATCCCTAATATACTACTTATATAATTTAAAATCACAAACACACACACACACTTTTTAATTTATTTCAAACGAGAGCTCTAAACAGACGTATACTTTACTTTACTTTTTCATATTGATCTCTTATCAAAAGTTAAATTTATAGCAAGAAATTATAATCATAGATGTTATTTTTATTTAACATATTCAAAAAATTATTTCGGATTTACAAATATTTTACTTCCTATTCAGAAAAAATGCTTTTGTTTTGCTTGAGTTTAGTAGGAAAATTTTCAAAGTATAATTCCTTATTAGAATTTCATTCTTAAATTTACAAAAGTTTACATAAAAATTTAATAATTACAAAGTGTTTGTAAATCAAAATTAATTTTCAGAATATGGCAGTTAAAATTTATGAGGAAAACTTGCAACAAAATTTATAATTTTTAGCATACTTATGAATGTATATACTACTCGTATATAGACACTGAACCAATAAAGCAAGGCATTTGTACGATTAATAAACATTTCTTTGGATGTATGTGGGCTAATGTTTTCAAAAAATATTCCGAATTCTTAAAACGTAGCACTTCCTTTGCGCTTCATTGGCACAGTGTCGATACTTTGTATGTACAAGTATATCTTTTAGCTTTCTTAACTTTATTTAAATCTAACGACATACATACATATGTACATTTTTTAAATTATTTTTTTCCATTTTCTTATTATTAATTCCCCTATAGAGTTATTAGAATATACCAAAGAAATATAAATCATATTTACTACATGACTTTTGTAAAATTCTTTTATTGAAACTTCTTTGAAGATACATTGAAACACACGCATATAAACATACACATACAAACATACATACATACATAAACATCTTTATGATATCATATTCACAAACACATAAACACATTTTAAAATATACTTTATCACGAAATCTTCTGCATTTTTTAATATTATTCTTTTGTTTAGTTTAATAAAATTTAAATCAAAATCATATTTTTACCTAAAAGTTAGGTACATGCATACATATGTATGTATACATATGTATAAAGGAAAATTAAAGTTTTGTAAAACAAGTAAAAGTTAATTTATAACTAAAGTACCTTACGAGTATATTTGTTGTTTTGTCAATATTTACTAATTAAATTGTTTTATATAAATTATATTGTACTAATTCTCTAAATAATTGGGGGATTCAAAAGGTTGTTAAAAGTCATATGTTTTAAAATAACAATACGAATAAATACGACAGCTGGAAGCAACCACTCTCAATTTAGTATGCCATTTCAAATTTGTGAAACTGATAAAAAAAATACACAGTACACAAATAACTACACAATTCTTTTAAAAATTCCAGGAATATGTAAATAAACAGAAATAGTAATCAATTTGTGTGACAAGTAGTTCGCCTTTGCTGTTAATAAGTTACGACAGAACAGAATAAAGCAAAACATACTTTTTATTTTAAAACTTTAAAACTGTTCTAAAATATTATGACATTATGACAAAATGACTTGATAACATACCGTTTGAATCTCCCACTTATAAAAAATAATTTGTATATACATAGTAGTATTACGGAAAGACTAGGGAGAGAGAGAGAGAAGGAGAGAGAGAGAGAGAGAGAGAGAGAGAGAGAGAATGAGAGAGAGTGACACACACACAGAGGATAAAATATCAAGTTAAATCAGTAATTTTATTGCTTCCGAAAGAATAAAACTTAATTTTTCAATTGGCAATATGCTCCTTAAGCTTTTAAGAAACATATTGAAAATATTTGTCATTAGCGAAAATTCCCATTAACAATAGTTCCATTGGGTAGCAATATCCTTTACTAAGGATAATACTAAATAAAAAAGTGCATAGAAAAATGCATTATCTTATTAAGTTAAGAAAACTCCTATTATATTCACTTTTATTCAAGGAATAACTTCATAATTTTTATGTATGGTAGACTTAAAATATTCCCTTAAACATAGGGAAACATAAGAAAAAGCTAATATTTTACCAACTTTAATGTCTATTGTAGCTCTAAACGATTAATAGAAAAAATAATTACTTTTGAGTTTTGGAGGGAACAGTAACAAATAATCTTTTCTCAAATAATTCACTTTTATTCCCGCTCATAAGAAATCTATGCATAATAGATTTCTTATATAATATTTTTGTACTTCTTGCAATTTATATCCCATACAAATATTCAAACTCGTACATAAAAGTGTATATCCATATTATTCCAAAATAAAACCTTCGTCCTTATTGCGTTTGTCAGCGTCTACGGAGATACCATAATGTGGCTTCTGTTACGTCGATATAATGCGGCTTTTATTAAAAATTTAAATAGGCATTTACAAAATTTTTCGACCTTTTTAGTAAAATTCAAACAAAATGTTTAAATGAAAAGCTATACGCTTTGAGAGAGCCTACATTTTGGTGCCGACGTCGATGCTGACAACGCCAATAGAGTCGATTGTCTGCCATATTCTTAAAAATATTTTTCAGTTAAAAAAACCTTAAAAATTAAATATGAAATTCTTTAGCAAATGTTTTGTAAATCAATAACATTTTTTTGTGTCACTAATCAAATCTACATATTACATACCTAAATAATTAAAGACAAATATTGTTTATTAAGTTTGTGTTTGTATTGTTTTATTTTATATTATTTTCATTAAACTAAATAAAAGTTTTTTATTTGACTGTTAAAATATCTAAACAAAAACAAACAAAAACAAACAATTGCAGGAAACTGAACTCTTTAAACTTATTGTCGACGTTATTTAATTGTAATAAATTATTAATAACTATTTATTCGATGCAATCATTATTTTTTATTAGGAAAATTACAATTCTCTAAAAAAGTATATTAAACTAAACAATAATAATGAACAAAGTTAATAAAATATTAAAATATGTCAACGAAAATAATTTAAATATAAAAATATGTATAAATAAATGCAATTATTTGACTGTTAAATAACTGAAGGAATTTATTTACATATTTCATCCATTGGTAGGTATAAAATTGACAAAATGATTAAATCATGTATTTAAATTTTTGTCAATTGAACTGAATTTAACATTTCGAATTACTACAGGGTGGCCAAAGTGGAGTGCAGGTGTTTGAATTCCTTATAATTTTTTTTTTTATTGTTTTCAGTATTTTGTAAAGAAGACTGGGTGAACTTCAAATGGAACATTACACAACTGAACAACGTGCCAAAATCGTTGAACTTTATTTCAGAAGAAAATCATGATTTTATTCATAATTTAATTATGAGCGACGAAGCCCATCTATAATTGAATGGGTTCGTTAATAGAAAAAAAGAACTACGGAAATCCAAGAATTAAACCCACTTAAGTGCACCGTTTGCTGTGGTGTTTCCTCGGAAAGGCAAATTGGCCCATATTTTTTTGAAAATGAACAGAGTGTCGCCGTTTCCATTGCTGGTATTAGATATCGGACAATTTTGGATAGTTTTTTAAGGCCAGCCGTGGAAAACCATCCGCAAGTATGGTTCCAACAGAATGGATCCACAGCGCACACTGCGAGTGACACAATGGCTCTTTGAACTCTCAAACACTTTCTGTAATTTTGCTCCACTCTGTACAAACAGTTCCATAGAATAATGTGTCAAAACTAGAAAATCACATAATTTTATCACATTTTAAAATTACATTAATGAACAGAAAAAATTTGTACAACATATAAAGTTTTCAGTATAAAAAAATTTAAATATATTTTTCATAAATGGTCTTATACCATTTTGCAATGCAAATGGTTCTCTGGTAATTCAATCGACCACGAACTTAGTATATATTTGTGAATATGAACATAAATATGCACATATCGTTGCCTTAATATAGAAAGGCCTTACTCATATTTTTCTTTAAATCGAATTTTTGCACATTTCCATATGTAATTCTCTAAGAAATGTTAGATGAAATTCCAGATTGAAAATGGAACATAAAACAGAAGCGAAATTTACTGTGGCAGCAAGTTTTAAGAAACATCAAACTACAAAACATGCAAAATAATGTCTCGTTTCTTGGCTCTTCTATACATTTTTACAGAAACTTCAGATTTTAGTTTGTTTGTTCGCGCAAATCTAGCAAATATTGCAGTATACGCCATTTTACGCTTTACTACGAATGGTAACAATGAATATAAATATTTATAAATGTTGGCCGGCCAGCAAATTATCAATATTCGGAAAGTAACAATGAAATGCAACAACACGGTGATTTTTCTGTATTGATACATTTCAAACATACGTCAGCTTGACTTTATAAGGAATATACATAATTTTTATTTAGTTGTCTGAATATTAATTCCACCTCGGGGATACAATATCCAGTTTTCGCTTACATATAGTTCCAATGCGTAATATATTGTGCAGGTAAGTGACTTGACATATTTCCATAACCCTATGGAGTTAGATCCGATGATTTTAGGAAACATTACATGCAATTATTCATGCATCAAATATTTATTTGAGTAAATTATTTTGGTTTTTGTAATGTGAGCATATTCGGTTAAAACTACTGTCTAGAAAATTAGTTTGTTGGCCAAGAGATATATTTCTTAAAAACTAACGTTATATTTTCAATCTGATAAAATTCGTCAATGTGCACACTATACACAGCAATATGTACATACAAATCAATATACCGAAAATTAATGGATTATGACCCACAGTGACGTTTGCAGAAATTTCAGTTTGAATTACACATAAACTTCACTCACTTCACAGGCTTAAAAATAAAATAAAAAAAAAAAAGAAAAATATCTGTCTGTGTAAACTTTTTTCCAGTTACTTTCTGTTAAAGCAAACTCCAATGCAAAAGTTTTTCATAATCTCTGCAGGGAAATATTTTTTTGTTTATTTTTCAACACCAGATAAAAAGTGGAAACTTTTACCCGCATAACACAATAAAAAAAAAAAGAATTAAACATCGTTATGCAGTCACAAACAGAAAGGAATCTAAACGATTAAAACGCACGAGTTCTTAGTTTTTCCACTCTACGATTAGTAAAACTGCATTACTTTTCCAAAATAAAGTGATACTTCAGTAGTGCTTATGTTGGTGAAAGTCATTTCATATGAAATAATTTCAAGTGGCAGTATTAACTTTTCACTGATGCTCTTAAACCGGCTCTTTTAAATTGCTACATAAACGGCAAGTGAATTATTAGGAAATATAATTTTAACACTTGAGAATTACAAACATGCAGGCATGCACATTTATAAAATGTAAAAAGTTACTAATAAATAGAACTTCGGAATAGGTCTCTTCACAAGCAAAAGGGAGAATTCTATAGAAGAGAAAATTGTATGTTCCCCCTTCACACAATAGAATAAGCAAATAAGCAGTTTGCGTCAATGACTAACTAATAACTTTCTTCACGGGAAAAGGAAAACTGTTCAATTAAAGCATTGTAGTTGGGATTATTTTTTTAAGACAGTTTCTTATTAAATTCTCTAAAAAGTTCTCTATTGGAATCCACCCACTTTTTTTATAAAAAATTTTTTTTTGAACGACACTCAGGTAATGACCCCTAAATATGCGATAAATTGTGCCGGAACTAGGCTATAAGGTTTTGGGATAGAGGGAAGAGTGTTTATGGACATTCGATTTGAATTTTCACACGTCAAATGTGACAGGAAAGATTTTCGCGGTAGTCTGTTCCACAAACGTGTTGTTCTGCCAAAAACGAATGTTCTCTGTAATGCTTAGTGTGATTGGCTGTGATTCGATCACAAATGGAAGCGCTCTTAATTATGAACGCGTTGTGCGTTGTGACCGGGTTTTGGGAACAAGTTCCCTGAATTCATTAGAACACATTCCATTGTAGTAACGATAGAACATCACTTGTTTTGTTTACTGGTGTTAGTAATAATTTGATCTTTGAAATTCAAAGTCGCCCAGAAGTAATACATCCCAGCACAAAAATAGTGAACTATGAATTGGTATTTTTTTGACTTCTTAGGCACTTCTTTATCTGAATAAATTTTTAATGCTATAAAAAACATTATAACTTTTGAATTCAGGGAAAACACATTCAAGCCTTCCGAACAACTGTGCATTTGTGATATTCATTTTTCTAATTTGCATTGTATTTATGACGACTTGTTTTGTTAAATAATAAAACGTAACCAAATCATGCAAAGCACGCATTCAAATAAGGGGATCTTTTGTAGAATGTAAACACGTGCGCTCCAATCCTTTTGTTTAAATTATACGTTCTTCAGCTAAGTTGAACCAGTTCATTTGTAATAGAATGCATGCATTAACTATTTCTTTTGCATGTCTCTTTTTGCTGGGATATTACTTCTCAAGAAGTGAACCGAATAGAATAAAACTAAGATTGTGCACATTAGAGACCTGCAACAAGTGTTTGATGAAAGAGGTTTTATTATTCAACACTCGAAGAAAACACGTACCTTCAGTCAAATCATCTATGATCAAAAATGCCTAGTATTTTGTTGGTTGGTTCCATGCTGACTATACCCATCATATCATGCACAACATTTGATTTACGCTAAGAACAGAATGAAGACGAACGGCGAAGTAGTCGTTAGAAACTTTCACAAAACATATTTGTGTATATGCAAATTAACACAACACAGTCATCGAATGCAATTCGTCGTGCGTGACGAACTCCTTTCAGGAGATGACCCGTACACATGAGGTGCATTGTAGTAGGAGAAATGATAGGAGGTTAAGATCCCCTATCTTAGTACAGAGTTACTGTCTTTCTTTTTTGTTTTCAAATATATTAGCAAATAAAGTTAATTTTTCTTTAATATTCAACATACATACATCATTTAAGTTACAATGATTTACGATGAAATTCTTTTTAAATTGTTTTTTGTTAATGTTTCATATTTTCAGGTAATTTTTTTTTTGTATACGGTAACACAGACAGCAAAAAACTTTGCTGATTATGACAGCTGTAATTTTTTCGTCGTAATTGTGCGGCAGACTGCGAATTTGCGCAGTGAATTGTTACCGACGAATTCGTTGTACTAAACAAAGTTCGTCGTTCGACACAATTGTGTTCCCAGCATTAATTATTTGTAGGGATAATCAACGATCCAGCCGTGCATGTTCGACAAAGGTTACAAACACGTACATACATACATATTTTTGCATTGTTTTGCATGATTAAACTGAAAAGACAAACTCCAAGCACTGAAAAATAAAAATATGCAAAAAGAAAAATATTATCGAGTGGGTACACATTTGTGAATAATCAACAGAAACAAATTTAGATTTGCCAATATAATAAACAACAACAACATCAACAGTTGTGTAGTTGAGTAGCTGTGTAGCCAGCTGTAGGCTCTGTGTCTAATTGATATGCATTATTTAAATATTAAATTCCAATGCTAGTTATCATAATTTGTGAAATTTTTTTTTTTTTAAATGAGCCCAAACTAGAGATGATACTTTATGAACATTAAAAGTACTATACAGCGGATTTTGCCTTGTGGGGGTAAATTAAAGTAATTTCAGTTCGAACGAAAATTTCAACGATTTCTAAGTCAATTCTGCAGGCAGTAAGATGTTGCAAACACATTCTTCTAGGAACCGTAGTAGTGGAAACTCTGATAATGAATGGTGGTGTCCGAGAAATGTCATATTGGTTTAAAAGCAAAGTCAGTTCTTTTTGCATAAGTGCTTTATCAGTAAACTATGTAGAAATGTACAAGTAAACGAAAGTTACCATCTCTGAGCTGCACAGTATTCAATGCTAGAAATTTTAAAACTTGATATCAGTATTCAGCAGACAAGCGTAACAAACGGACGTTCCAAGTGCTGTGTGGAATATTTAAGTATTTAAAATCTTAAACAATTCAATACAATCAATTAGTAAGAGTTCTTTGACTGATATCTAAACAAATTTAATCAAGTCTTTATTATTAGAATTGAATAAAAAAACTATGTATATATATAAATATGGACACAATATGTATACACACATATGTGCACATTTAGCTGGTAGAGAAGTTCTAGAAATAATATACAATGTGATAATAAAATTGTGAAAACAAATGCATGTGGCAAAGTCTTAGAGAAATTCGTATATTGAAAGTACTGCGAGCTTATTATAATTGTATGGAATCTGTATTTGTTCTAAAAAAAAAACATATAGATCACACTCTAAAGAAGTAAATGCAAAACTGTTAGTGATATTCGTTCAAACAATTGAGACTTTTTGCACTGAAACTCTTTACCTGCCAATCTAATGTCTGCTTGTCGTTCCATAAGAATAGTTTCAATTAATTTCAAGTTACAAGTGAACAGTGGGCTTTGAAAAAAATAATAAATAAAGAATTAAAGAAATTTAATTACAGTTTCGAATAGATATTTCTATGAAGTGCTTTTGGCTGACGTTGTTAACGCATTTAGTGGAGCAAAGAGTTAAGAATTAAGATCGTTTAAAAAAGGACACATCAATTAATCTGTTTCTATATAAGTCACTATAGATACAATTAGGTCTAGTGTAGAACATGGTATTTGACAAGGCCATGGTATTGCACTCATCACACAGTATTTAAATAGTGTCAATAATAACGGGACGCGTACATTTCATATTTAGAATCATGACCTTGATTTCTATTCAACAAAATGGGTCAATTTCTGTTTAGTTTGGTCGGTATCATGTCTCTGGATGTGTACAATTCATAGCCTGCTGATCCGTAGCCATGCAAAAGTAACTAGTTCCATTCATAAGTTTTGTTTGAACTCGAACGAATACATAACGCTTAGGAGTCAGTCACGCGGGTACTTTTTTCTCAGATTCTTTCTCATAAGGACGTAAATATATCTCATATTTTTTGTCTCATATTTTTTCCCATAGAGAGGTACATATAACTTCATTACACTATAATTTTGCAGAAAAAAGTTCATGTTCACATAGTTCGCATGAATCTTCATTTCCTGAGTGTTACTTCTCAGAAAAAACGAACAACTCACTTAAGTGGTTTTCTGAGCATAACTATTTCTCACAAAATTTAAACAACTAACAATTATAATTTAGATATAAAATAGATACTTTTTTCCCACAGTGATATGTTTCCGTAACTACATTGTAATCTACTCACACAATCCACTTGATCGATAATTTATTCTGCCATAAATAATGTTAAAATAAAACAAATAGAGTTCGCACTCAGCTCAATAACAAAATGTTATTATTTGCAAGACGTCATAAAAGTCGGTTAACGATTACCTTATTTATACAAATATCAAGCGATCTCTACGGGTGCCTCCGTAGTCTAGTGCATGAGCATTAGTCTTATCAATATGGAGGTGCGGGTTCGATTCCCGCTTAGACCCTGGGTGTTTCTACAAACAAGCTTAAGAGCTTCGTAGAGTTTGTATTGTCTTTAAAAAAAAAAAAAAAATTTGGAAATTTCGATTGCGAGCAAAGACTTAAAGAGTATCGGAAGTTTATTTTGTAATAAAAAGGTTTAGTATTTATCGAATATATGTTTTAATTATAAATTA
Source organism: Dexiosoma caninum (assembly GCA_963924685.1). Taxonomy (NCBI): domain Eukaryota; kingdom Metazoa; phylum Arthropoda; class Insecta; order Diptera; family Tachinidae; genus Dexiosoma; species Dexiosoma caninum. The sequence goes on from OZ004725.1 coordinate 95,272,318, forward strand.
GAGTTCTTCTTATACTATTGTACAAAACATGGCGTTTTTCATATTTCTTTAAATTCCTTGATATTTGTTTTATTTAACTGAATTCGATTAGCACACACATTTAAATTTGAATATACGAGTATATTATTTTTAACCATAACTGCGAATTAATGATTACACGGAATAATTTTTGGATACCAGCCCAGTGTGTATATTTAGCAAATCCAAAAAGAAATTAAATGAACTCCAATATAGTATTTTTACAAAGAACTTGAATCTGTAAAATTAGAGTTATGGTGTTATTTATATTCAAGATAAACATAAAAAAATTCGATTTTATTTCCTTAGCTTAAAAAGTAACTATTTTTGTATTAATTTTGAATTTTGAACTTAAACACAACGAAGTATAAAATTTAAATTTAATTTATCCAACGTAAATATACGTACTGAGTTAATAAATATAAATTTTAACTATTAAAAAAGATTCTAAAAAATTAATTAATGTGACATACAAATCGCACACTACTTGCAATGTTGTCGAAAATGGTACAATTGTGCACCAATGTCCATCACTGCAACAGATAACATGCAATCTGAAATGAGACAAATCGACCACTAAAATAAATACATAAAAGCAATAAAATATAATTAAATTCCAGAAAAAAAAATAAACTTAAAAACGACACTGGTATCAAGAATATTTATTTTTCGTTTTACTAAAATACTATTACAGCAGCAAAAATATGGCGCCATTAAAATCCCCAGCAACTCCAAATTCAAACGTTTATACTGTGGACTTACGTTCAGATACCGTAAGTTTGCCCACGCCAGAAATGCGTCAAGCCATGTTTGAAGCAGAAGTAGGTGACGATGTATATGGAGAAGATCCAACAGTCATACAGCTGGAGAGAAAAGCCGCCTTGTTATTCGAAAAGGAAGCAGCACTTTTTGTACCAAGTGGTACAATGGGCAATTTACTGGCGAGTAAGTTTATAAAAAAAACTTCATTTATTAATTATTATACAATAGATATATACATAATACATACATACATACATATTTCTATATGATGCATATAATCACAGACCAAACAAGAAAATCAAATAAAATAATTGTTTCATTTTGAGTCGCATTGAATAAATCAGCTTTCAATATTAGTATGTAATTTTTAATTTACTTTTTTTTTTTTTGCAATATATTTATTAAGCTTGAGGTCTTTTTTTTTTTTTTTTTTTTTTTTATTTTATTTGGTTTTATTATTCGATATTTCGTTAACAGCTTGTTAACATCATCAGGAATAATAGGAAATTATAATTTTTTTTTTTTTGTATTTTAATAAAATAAAAGAAAAAGACCTCAAGCTTAATAAATATATTGCAAAAAATATAATAAAAAAGGTCAATTAATAATATAATTAAAATTTTTAATTTACTTGAAAAATATTTTATTTGCAGATTATAATTTATATAAACTTATTTCAAGGCATTCAACTTCGATGTGCTACTCTGCTTTTATTTTCTATTCACTATTGCGTTTATTTTAAAATTTTGCAATCATTATTTTTTTGTTTATTATAAAGGAAATCCGTACATTCACTTATTGCAGCGTAGTTATAGCTTCTTCGCTGGCTACTTTCTTAAGAAATTCTGACCTATTAAAAATACATTTTTTTTTCAATTTGTTCAAGCTAAATTACCTTAGTGTTATTCAAATATTACAGCAATAAATAATTTTGATTCAAGTTCTAATAACATAGTAAATTAAAAAGAATGCAGGGTTCGAAGATAAAAAAATTAACAATATTGCTAGTGCATTGTATTAAAGACAAAGAAATATTGGCCATTATTGTATTGTATTAAAATCAAATGTTGGGTATTATTTACGCTTTACTTAATCGGACGAATGAGCCATTCAATAAATCGTTTAATTAAATTAATACATATTAGTGGGATGTAAACACAAAGAGTAAATCTAGTCTAAGAATTTTGTGAATAAAATCACTGACACCTCATAAAAATCGGCAAATAACTTTTTTTTTTTTATCTTGGACCAGCACTCAGGTAATGCGCTACATTGTGCTGGAACTAGAGGAAAGGGATAGTAGGAGAAATGATATTAGGTGAAGCTTCGGTATCTTATAACTCTGCTTTTGCACGTTATTTGTTGTTAAAGCAGTGTTGAAGCGTCTCTGATGTCAAAGAGACGTATTACATTTTGAAGCTTCGTTTCTAGTAGCCATTTTTAGTAATTATTTTACTTCGCCGATGCTACACAATACCGACGAAGGAGGGCGTTCTGAAGTGCCTGTGGATTGGATACAGCTAAAGCCGTTACTGTTGAGTGACTAGTGACCAGTGTCTTCGCCACTGAAACCTTACGACAACAACTGACACAAATCAACATCAGAAAAAATGCGAGATGTTTTTTTGAGACTGAGATTGGGGTTGATCCCAGGTAAATTTTTCGTTTTGTATTCAACGTGCAGACTACTTCGACCATCGTCATCCTCTATTTTATTTTATACTCAGTTTAACAAATTCTTATAAAATAACAAGAAATTAAATGTAAATGGTTTCTTAGAAGATTGGATAGGACAACAGATGATCTATTTTAATTCAGCAACCATCAATTGCACCAACAAAAGTCTATTTGGCCGCATTGTACTTTAAGATACATCCATTAAATTTTTGAAATAATTAATGTTTTTCAAATGAATAAATAAATATTCATTATTTCATATAATAAAATATTATTTCAGAGATTCCAAATAAAGGAAACTTTATTTTGAGCGACGATGTAAGATTAGGTTAGGTATGCGACTGGCCGGAGTAAATAAAAAACCCAGCCTTCTTGGTTCCAATTAATTATGGAGCCGTTGTGATAACTGTTATGAAGCAGAAGAGACTGATAGAATAGAATAGAACAGGTTAGAAAGAAATGCATCGCTGGGTGATCATGCGACAGAGTGGAAAGAAAAGACCCAGTAAGAACGGAAGAAACTGACGGTCCAATGAAGGCGACGATACTAACGCGACAACCAGCCGCTGCACCTAATAAACTCGCTCAGCTCCCTAAACCCCTTCCCATACAGCTCCGATAGGCTACCGAACGATGCGGCCCCAGCTCGCGACGGCTGATTTCCCCGAATGCGGAGCACCCGTAAATTGCAGTCATATTTTTATTAAATTGTTTTACTTATTTATTTAAGTTTTTCTGCATTTATGAAAATGTTTGTGATGGATTCCTCTAATGTTGGACAAAGATATTTGCTGGCAAATACTTCTGTACGTAGTTGTTTATGAAATACCGTTTATAGTTTGCAAAGCCAAAATTAAATTATTTTCATATGATTTATTTCTAAATCATAAATTTTCAAGAAATTTTTTTAACTTTACATTTTCTTTTGTCCTCTATAATAAAGTATTTACACTATTAAGAAAGGTAATGCGTTTGGAATTTCATTTAAAGCAGACTTTTATCATGTACATATGTATGTACGTGCTAAATTTGGTAAAGAATTTAAAATGCTTGCCAAGACTTTTCAAACACCTTGACTGTATTATAAATACAAGGTGGCCCAAAAGGAGCGAAGGTGTTTGAATTCTTTATAACTTTTTTATTATAAGTTTTTTTTTTTTTTGGTTTCAGTATTAATGTAACAGTACACAATTGCACAACGTGACAAATTCGTTGTACTTTATTCCAGAAGAAAATCATAATTTTATTCATAATTTAATTATGAGCGATTAAGGCATTTCCTTTTGAATGGGTACGTTAATAGACAAAAACGGCTACGGAAAATCCAAGAATAGTTCAACAGCGACAATTACACCCAATAAGTGTACCGTTGCAATGTTTCGTAGGAAAGGATAATAGGCCCATATTTTTTTTTGAAAATTAACACGGTGTCGCCGTTTCCATCACTAGTGTTAGATATCGCACAATGTTGGCACATTTTTTAAAGTCAGCCGTGGAACACATCGCCACATCGCACACTGCGAGGGACACCATGGCTCTATGAACTCAAAACCCTTCGGTCATTTTGGACCACCCTGTATGAAATTGTAATTTTACAGTGTAAAAGTAAGCAGTATTTGTAAACTAATTTTTAGAGAATTAAAGTTTTTGCAATATTTTTAATAATGTATGCAATAAAATTGCGTGTAACAACTATTATTAATTTTTTCAACGCCAGTGTAGGTGGCGTGTGATAAATGAAATCCGTTGTTTGAATTTTGTTCACATCCGTTTTTACGTCATAAAAATATTTATGTAAATACAAAAACAAAAAATTTTTCCTTACGATGCTACACATTTTAATAACGAAATATTAAGAATTATTTAAAATTGTTAAAAGAACGATTGTATATAAAGGGTTGTTATCCATTCAGTGGGTTAAAAACCGCAGCTCTGGCAACGCTGTCACCTACTAAATATCTTGCATTTGAAATGTAATTTATTTAGTGAATGGTTTGCCTTTTACGAAGAAGAAAAATAGTTAAAACTTACTGTATAAATGTGTGAATAGACTGAAAGAGATTAGAGATGTGGTCAGGTCTGTATATCATTGCAATGTACGCAGTGCCGTAAATATCGGGTCCGTCTGTGAAACTATGGCGGAACTGTTATCGTCAATTCAGAACACTATGGCCGTATGATGACAGAATTTTTTGGGCCAGCAATTGAAAATTATGAACCCAACGATATGTGGTTTCTACAAGACAGTGCCACGAGACATACATATGACCGATTTTTACTTTATTGCATAAAAGTTTGCAGAATGCGTAATTTCACGTTTTGGCGACGACCACAAAGATCATGCGATTTGATGCCATGGGGCTAAATCAAAGACCTCGTCTAGTCATTTTTTATTTTTTATTTCACTTCTGCGAAAATCCAATATAACGAACGTTAAATTTTTCATCAGTGATTACATAATATAGCGAAGTATGAAACAATAAAAATGAACATAAAAAATAAAGCCATGCTAACAACGAATTGTTTTAATATCTACTACTATTAAATAACCAATGCGTTGAAAAATATGCGATAAGATAAGAAGACAAAATCTAAATAAACAAAAAACGCAAAGCAAAAGAAAAATTCTCTATTTTTATTATATTTTAAGCTATGAAAGTATCAAAAGGAACTAGAAAACGATTGTCATTGCAGGAAAATATATAAATGAATGCTAAAAGTTTGAGGGTGGCGATGGCTGAAATATTTTATACGTTGACTACAAAACCAAAAAGTCCTGGGTTCGACCTCAGTTTCAGACTAATGGTGATTTCCTTTCTGAACAAAAATGTTGCCCTTTCGATGGATAACATTTTTTACAGTTTGCCCATACCTTTAAAAAGTGATACGTTTTTTACTGCCACAATAGTACAAAATATTTGAGATTTAACATTAATGTATACTTAGCGATTCACTGTTTCTACGGTTTTATCAATAAAAATCGTCAGCAACATTGTTTTCTAATCTGCTGCTATTACCTAGAACAAACTGTAAAAACATTAAACCAAAAATTTATCAAAAAAGTTTACATTAAAATAAATAAGAAATTAAACAGAATCTTCCTCTAACAAAAGTCTGATAGAATCTAGTCAAAGTGAAGAGTATATTCATTTTCATAATTCTTATTTGTATAAAAAAGTACTTAACAAAGATGTAAAAAATGTTAGTATATCACCCCGACTTGAGAGTAGAGGGTCAAATATATTGCATATTTTGCCAGTTATTTGTGCAACATATTTAGAAAGGAACAAAATAGCTTTTTTTAATGTTACATATTTTTTAGAATGGAACAGAAATAGTAACGAAATGTAGCATATATGTAACATTTTTGTCAGAAAAGAAAACACCATAAGTCATAAAAACATTTTGCATTTTTTCTGATGTGTATTAGTTGTTGTGTAATGTGACAGTTGTTGTTGGAAGCTTTCAGTGGCGAGTGCATATTCACTGAACAATAACTAATCCACAGGAAAATACGAACGTCCTCCTTCGACGGTACTGTGTAGCACCGTAGGCGAAGTTGGCGAACTAAAATAATTACTAAAAATTGCTACAAAAAAAGAAATTCAAAATTTAATACGTCGCCTTGATATCATATGCCCTTCAGCACTACTATAAACAGAAAACGTACAAAAGCAGAATTGTAAGATAGTGAGGCTTCACCTCCTGTCATCTCTCTCACTATCCCTTTCCCACAGTTCGAGCACCATGCATCGCATATCGGTAAAAAAGGTGTAAGGAGAAATTGTTTTGAATATGGAAGTCACAAGCAATATCTCAAAAAATGGTCGTTCAACGAGAATTGCTGAGTATCCTGTTATGAAAAATCGTACAGCTCATGATTGCATTCTCAAGCAAAGAGAAAGAGATTAGTCTATAATTAGATTATTGAGATAGAAAGTAGAATTTGAATTTCTTTTAATTCGTAATATTTAAAACAATAAATATTTATTAATATAAATATGCATATGAAAAAAAAGAACAATTCTTATGCTTATTTAACAAAAAAAAAGAGATTTTAAGAAAATTTCGTGCCATAGCGAATATTTCGGTATAGCGAATGGAACAGGCGTATAGTATTTAACTTTTATGTAGAGATAACCACTTTTATATATATATGCATGTATCTATGTATGAATGTATGTGTGTAGCTATTTAATCGAAATACTCGTAGCCTGCATCTAAACACTTTAATGGCTGAAAATATTCTTTTTCTTTTCAAATTTCTTTTTTCACACATTTCTTGGTATCTTGTGCAGTAATGGTTCATTGTCATCGTCGTGGTACTGAGGCCATTGTTGGCGATCTATCTCATACATTTCTGTATGAGCAAGGTAAATGTGCTCTGACTGTTAATTCATTCCCAGTCATTTAATCTTTGAACAATTTTATATTTACAGCTGGCGCAGCGCAAATTGCCGGTGTACAATTAGCAACAATTCAAAATAAAACAGACGGAACATTTTGCCTTCGCGAAATGCAACATAAAATTAGACTTTACGATGACTGTCATGAACCTGTTACAGCACTGGTGGTTGTCGAAAATACTCACAATATGTGCGGCGGCAAAGTGGTACCCCTCGCATGGTTGAATGAACTGGCTGACATTTGTAAAGACCCAGCAAAGACAAATGGCAAAAAAATTGCCCTGCACATGGATGGTGCCAGAGTATTGAATGCTGCGGCATTTCTAAAAGTGCCTGTGGCACGTATTACAAAGGATTTCGATTCGGTGTGCTTTTGTTTGAGTAAAAGTCTATCAGCACCAGTGGGTTCGGTATTGGTGGGAACCAAAACATTTATTCATGAGTAAGCAGAACTGAAATATAACAATACACACAAAGTAGTGAACTACTCGTACTTAATTGTCTAAGAGGATATTATAAATGAGACATATAAATTAATGGCTTAAAACAAATTGACTTAAAAATCCGGTTACTAAATCCTTGTAGTGCTGAAAACATTATTTGTCACAACAAGTATTTTAAAAAAGAAGAGCAAATGAAAAGACTATTTCAATTTGTAGAGAAATGTGTATATGTATTTTATTAATATCTTTTTTATATACAAACCTAAACAACACCGTTGAGCTTTGCAGTTTATGCGTCCAACCACTAGCGGTGAATTGGCATGTCTAAAGAAAAGCGGCAGTGCTATATCAAAGTTGATAAATATAAATAATATAAATTGTATTGGCATAAGAACTTTTGCCATTTGAACAACGCGTGTCGCTTTTGTATAGGATTGAGTGGAAAGATGCTGTAATGATATCAGGGAACTCTTTCCCGGAACTCAGACATGTTTACATGCAACCAGATTGCCTTTGAAAGTGCATCCATTTGTAATCGATTTACCATCGAATCGTACATTACAGCGGAAATTAGTTTTTTAACCCAACCATTCGTATGTGGACTAAATCTTCCTTGACATAACTCTTCGCTGTCAATTGCGATATTGGAAAGTTCAAGTTAAATCTCTACAAACACTACTCCCTCCATCGCCTTCTCAGAACCCATTCTTCTAGTTCCAGTGCGATGCTTTGCATATGCAGGGTGCATTACCTGAGCACTGGTCGAAGAAAAAAAAATAGTTTTGTGCAACCGATAGCTTTATGCGCATTGAAATATTTCAACGAGATAGGATATAATTATTAATAAGCGTTTGAAAATTATTGTAGTGATTATAATATAAAATGTAGAGGTCTGTTGAGAAAACCGCGTGATTCAAATCACATATTTTTGATAAAATCAATGATGTACACATTTTTATTTCTCAACTGGTCGACTTAATGCAATCAAACGAGGGTGGCGATGGTCGAAGTAGTCTGCACATTGACTACAAAACGAAACATTTTCCTGGGTTCAAGCCCCGTTCCAGACTCGCAAAAACATTTCGAATTTTTCTGTTGTGCTTTTGTGTGGCTTTGTGTCAGTTGTTGTCGGAAGGTTTCAGTGGCGAAGGCGTAGTCACTGGTCACTGCACAGTAACGGCTTCAATTGTATCCCCTCTAAAATCACATCAGTATGCCCTCCTTCGTCGGTATTGTGTGTAGAACCGGCGAAGTAAAATAATTAATAAAAATGACTCCCAAAACGAAGCTTTAAAATTTAATACGTCTCCTTAATCAGAGATGCTTCAACACTGCTATAGCAACAAATAACTTGCAAAAGCAGAGTTGTAAGATACTGAAGCTTCAGCTCCTATCGTTTCTTCTACTATCCCTTTCCGTTAGTTCCAGCACAATGCACCGCATCATCTCATGAGTGCTGGTTCAAATTAAAAAAAAAAATAAAAAATTTACCTTAGAATTAAATATTAGTCTCACTTCTATTTTTATTTTGACCTCTATTAAGTTTTTTAATTATATTTATTTTTGAGCGATGGTTTTTTTTTTGAAAATAAATAATTGTTAAAAACTTTTCATAAAAAAGACCATCGCTCAAAAATAAATTTAATTAGAATTAAATAACTTAAACTCCTTAATCACGAAAAACAAAGAAAACTTAGCTGAATGAAATCAGCTTTATTATCGCGTGCCTTGAAATAACGTGGCTTTTAGAGCATGCATTCCAGGAAAGGTGAATTAACTAAATATTTAATGATTTCTAATTGAAATAATATTTATTAAAATTATGCCTTTCAGATAAATATTAGTGTTATCAATAGTCTATACAAGATAGAAGTTATTAAATTATTGTTTATTTTAATATATAAAATTTAAGCTTTTTTTCTAAGAGCCTATTTCACCAATTATATTTAAATATCAATTCATATTTAAATGTCGATTTTAATTTTCATCTAGAATATTTAAATACTGTTTAAGTAGCCAGCACTCTGCATTTAAATATCGATTTTGCAACAGCATGAAACAGCATGAAACAGCTTTTAAACAGCTTTTAAACAGCTTTTTAAAAAGCTGTAAGTTGACGCTATCCTATTAAATATCAGAGCGTTACCATACTTTCTTGTGTTTCGTTATTTCAGTTGGTGAAAATAAAATTTTTTTAAACATACTTTAAATGAAGATCTTTAATTAAATTAAATTGTGTTTAAATATGTTTGGTGAAAGAGACCCTAAAACTAATCAAATTTTTAGGCTTAAAACTTTCATATTACATAACGTACATATGTACATTCAAATGTATTTGCGGGGTTATTTAATTCACGTTTTCTTAAACTTCAGAGCACATCGTCTTCGAAAAGTTTTAGGTGGTGGTATGCGTCAATGTGGCATTTTAGCGGCAGCTGGTTTAGTGGCACTTGAGACAATTGTAGGACGCTTGGATGGAGACCATAAAAGAACAAAACGTATTGCAGAAGGTAATTTATATTATAACAAGAGAAAAAAAGAAACATTAAAAATGTCATGCATTTGCGTTGGCATTACATTCATTTCATTTAAAAGCATTCACACACTCTCTTTCTAAACATGAGAAGAATTTAATGTGTCTCTGTATGCATATACTGTATAGTACGTATGTGTGTGTGTATATTTCAATAGATGTCTATAGACACGTTTATTGCTTAAATGTTCAAGCCTCTCATATCCTTTTGGCAATGCAGCAACTCAGCTTAATATGATTACACACGTACTGATACACACACACACACACACATAACCTTGTCTATCCAAACAGCACTGTCTACAGTACAATTTTTGCCATAAACACTTCGATTAACCGGCTAGTAATTTCCACTCTGTTTTTCAATTTCTTTTGTGATAATCGGCAGAGTTTGCGAGGAAAAATAAAAATAAGGAGGATAGAAAATCCGTAGGGTCATGCTGATTATACAAAGGAAAATATTAATAAAGAAAAAGTTTAATTACACCAGCGAATAACAAAATAACTACAAAATTTATGTTTCCACGCACTTATTTTATAGTGTGTGTTTGTACATCCAGTAGAAATTTGTTAGTATTAAAAATTATTATTTTTTTTTAAGTCATGTTGTATTTTGTAAATAAAAAAAATTTTCCATATTAATGTCAGGATAACGGCTTTGGTTTTTGTTGATTTTCTCCTTTAGCTCAACATAGTCATGATCATCAAAATGTGGAGAGCATAAATCAATTTCTGGTTCTTGTAAATCCATGCCAGCGATCTCCTCATATGGAAATCCAGACAAAGCGTCTGGAACCACATTGTCCTACCCTTTTCGATGAGTAATGGTAAATTTGTATGCCTGCAGCTTCCATACCCATCTTGCTAACCTGCCTGTTACATCCTGTCGTTTCATAAGCCATACTAGTGACGAATGGTCCGTAATGAATTCAAATTCTTGTAGCTCAAGATAGCATCGAAATTTCTTCTTTGCTTCTATCGCCGCCAAGCATTCGCATTCGGTTATACTATAATTTCGCTGGGCAGAATTCAGTTTCTTTGACATGAAAGCAATTGGCAATTGGAAAGTTCGCCACAAATCTTCGGTACCATCCAGCTAAGCCAAGAAATCCACGAACCTGTTTTAAATTTTTAGGACTTAACCAACTTCGAATAGACTGCACCTTTCCCGGATCTGTTTTTATACCACCATTACCTATTATATATCCTAAATAATTTACATCGGTTACGCAAAATCGCGATTTTTCGATATTTAAGGTGAGGTTAGCTTTTCTGAATTGTTCAGCCATACGGGCCAGTATGATAAGATGAGAACTATAGTCCTCCGAAACAATCACCAAATCATCTAAATAGCCAAATACACAAGTACGTAAGTCAGGAGGAACTAGGCTGTCCATCAGGCGGCACATCGTGGAAGGGGGCATTGCATAACCCAAACGGCATCACGTCCTACCAGGGACTGTAAAGGCCGTAAGGGGAAGTTAAGTGAGAAGGATTAATATTGCAAAGATCACCATTTCTTAAGTTAGGTAAATTTCGATTCATCGACATCGATGTGTTTCTTTGAACCGAAGGGAAATCCTCAAAAATTGCGTTTGGATTCACTCCACGAGTGACATTGTCATTAACAGGTGTCTATGGTTCATCAGACGTATTGCGAACGTTACGCAGTGTGTTGTATTGTTTCGCAATAGCGCCACGTGGTTTTCCACGATTTACAGTCTTCGGTTTGTCCCTGTTTCTCGTAGACTCGCGAAATGATATAGATTTGAATTCCGATAAGGAACAAGAACATTTAAAGACAATCAGCCGAGTTAGCCAAATGGGTTTCAATGCAACCACGATTAAAAGCATGTTTACACTCTGAAATAATCTGACACTCCTGTCCCTCAGACAGATTGTCATGGCAAAGTATACACAATTGGTCATTATCGAGCTGGATTACAGGCAAAGCCTGTGTGTGAGGTGGAGATCTCTCCATGGTTCGCAAGAAAGAAAAATAATATAAAAGTATAGTACTACATTAAATTAGCACCCTGTATGAAAGTGTATGGTACGTGTATCCTATGAGAACCTATTCAACTAAATATTGAAAGAAAATAATGCATTCACAATAAATTAACGATATTGTAATATGCTACTACGGAGTGTTTCAGCACCGTCAAAAAAAATATTTTTATATATAGAGATAGAAAAAATTTTCTCGTACTAAACAAAATGATATCGCAATCATATTTAAAATTTCTCAACAAAATTTTCTAACCAATAGAATATACATCATTAAAAAAAATTAAGAAACATAAACCTGGTAATAATGCATCAAATAAACAAATTTTTGAAATTTTTTTTCAATATAATTTTAACATTTCCTACTTTTCGTGATGTAAATTAAGGAAGTAGATAATATAACTTTTAACAAACAAATGGTTGATAAGAAAATAAAATCAGTATATGAAATTCAGAAAGCAGTTCGTCACTCCCGGAAAATATACCAAACCGATATTCATATTCCAATATTTCAATAAAACTGATTTTCAACGGACAATAATTCGACAATCAGCAAATATATTGTAGATCCAGAAAAAAACAGTATACCGATAACTAAGTGTAATTTTAGCAAGAATGACAATATTTTCCAAACTACAACAAAGTCATTGAAGGAATACATACTATCCAACTACTCACAAAAGGATCAGTAAAACTTAATTGGTCGATATATCCGATATTTTAAACCTCAGATAATCGAAAATCCGAACAAGATCACCAATTATTTGAAAAAACTAGTATTCCTGTATGCATGATATAAATAACTCTGTTAGTTAATGAAGTTTAATAAAAACAAAACAAGTATTTAGGTGTAGAGCAAAGTGATTGAAATATACAGACAATTCCGTATTCTCGACCTTCTAGGCCCCACGTTGGGCGCCAATTTATGTTCACTAAAATAAACAAGTGATAATTTTCACGTACCTTTCGCTCAGGCCTCAACGGTTCGGCCCAAAAAAAAGGACCTAAGTTAAGTGAGGCACAAAACATACGTAGGTAATAGTAGCGTACAAAGATGGAGAAATAAAATTGCTACTTATGTGTAATTGACGTTTGTTGCTCTATTCAGAAAATTCGAGAACGGACGGGAGCAATTGATTTCCGCTAGAGGTCAGTCGGTTGGAGGGGATTCTTGTTCTTTAAATTTTCTTTTGCCAATATAATTCCACTACATAAAAAAATGTATAGACTCCCTAAGTTTATAATATAATATGGGCCAGAAGTTGTTCTTTTCTATTGTTGTAAGATATTATTAAAATCCCCGTTGAGATCAACTTACATGTACAGACTCTAAAATCATCAACCATCCATTGTTATAATGATCTATCACCGATGGAAGTTGATAGACCCGCGGCTCTTTACCCTTTCTACCATTGGCTTTGAGAACGCTGGAACTTAACACTAAAGCCCCTATAATTTTCTACACTTCTATGATCGCATCTCCTAGTAAGAAAAATGTACGCAATTAGCCAGCCATTATGGGCAATTCTACTTTTATTCATGAAAATTTCATATAATTCATTCGGATTTCACAATAACTGAGTCAGACTCAAGAGCAAAAGCAAGTTTAAAAGTTATTCAAACGTAAAAATAACATATTGGTAGTACTAATAACGTAACTATTACAGAAATTATATTTATCGATATAATTGGGTAATGTAGATTTATATATTAATCTTATTTCTATAAATACATGAAAATATCAATATCGTAAGCAAAATACTAAACAATATAATATAAGATGCTAAATTATGTATAGAAACAATTGTGTACATTCTTATTCTTATTCTTGAGGGTGGCGATGGTACGATGGATGGTAGTCTGCACGTTGATTACAAAACCAAAAACAGACCTGGCTTCAACACCAGTTTCAGTCTAAAATTTGAAAATAAAAATGAACATCTCGCATTTTTCTGATGTGCATTAGTGTGTCTTTGTGTGTTAGTTGTTGTCGGAAGGTTTCAGTGGCGAAGGCATAGTCACTGGTCACTGAACAATACCGGTTTCAGCTGATAGCAATCCACAATCGCAGCAGAACGCCCTCCCTCGTCGGTATTGTGTAGCACCGGCGAAGTAAAATAATAATAAAAATGGCTACTGAACCGAAGCTTCAGCATTGCTACAAGTATAAACAAAGAACGTGCATAAGCAGAGCTTCAAAATAGTGAATTAAGCTTCACATCCTGTCGTTTCTCCTACTATCCCTTTCCTATAGTGCCCAGCACAATGCTTCGCATGTGTAGGAGTCATCTCCTGAGTGCTGGTCACAGATAAAAAATAAAAATAAAAAAAATGGATGACAAGTTCAAATTATGCTGGAATAATTTCCAGGACAACATTACCAGTAGTTTGCAAAGCCTTTATGATCGCGGAGATTTAGTAGATGTAACATTGGCCTGTGATGGGAAATTGCTACAGGCTCACAAAATTGTACTGGCCATTTGTAGCCCATACTTTCAAGAGATTTTCAGTAGGAATCCATGTAAACATCCCATAATTATATTGAAAGATGTATCCTACAATATTATGTGTGAACTCTTGGAGCAACAAAAAAGTCTGTGCTTCTAAACTTATACTTTTCATTTTCTTGGAAGTGTGATAGTCTGAAAGCAAAATGTAATATTTCTTTGGAGTTTTTGGCAACCGCACGAAATCTCAATAAATTTCTCTCTCACAAAGTATTATGAAACTCGTAAGACTTGTATTAAGACATGCCAAAAATGTAAGTATTACGTGCAAGTGTGAATGCGATGTGTTATGAGAAGCCCCCGCCGGACGGCCTAGGGGCCCGGCTGCCCTCGAAGAGCGGGCCGCTGGTTGTCCGACTGCCTCTGTGAAACGAGCTGCACCGGCCAAGCGGGCGGCTGCCACTGGCGGATCTAATAGGGCCAGGGCGGAGGGGCCGGATGGGTTTGTGGACCCCGGCGGGGGACGATGGGAGGGCACCGCGCCCAGTCCGTCGGTTGCGACCGCGGCGCCCGAAGCCCGAGGCGGTGCTCATAAGGCCCGCGGTGGGGCACACTTATGCGGGGATGCTGAGGGATTTGCGTGGCAGCGTGACGGGCGACGCGAAGGGGTTAGGGTCCGTCAGGAGGACGGGGGCCGGTGACATCCTGTTGGAGCTTGGGAGAGGGGACAGGATTGACCCGGAGTTTGTGCAGCGTCTGCAGGGCGCTGTCCGCGAAACAGCGTCGGTCGCAGAATTGAGACCGGGCGTGACCGTGGAGATGCGGCGTCTTGACTCCTTGAGGAGGTGGAGATGGCGGTCCGTGGTCTGCTCGCCGGGCGCGAAGAGCAGCTACGCGTGAGGGTGACTAGCGCGAACTAGTTCGGGCGTACGTGACTTTGTCGGTGGAGGGCGCCGCGAAACTCTTCGATATTGGCTACGTGCGTGTCGGATGGATCAGGTCTAGGATACGGATGTCCGAGAGTGTCGGTAGGTGTTATCGATGCTTTGGGGCGGGACACACCCAGGCAAATTGTACTGGGACGGACAGGAGGCAACTGTGTATCAGGTGTGGAGAAACAGGATATAAGATGGACTGCAGAGCGGTCCCCAAGTGTGTTCTGTGCTCGGGGGCGGGGTACGGTAGGACTGACCACCTGCCTGGCTCGAAGGGCTGCCCGCTATCCCGCAGATGATGAGGGAGCTCCAGGCGAATATGCTCAGGAACAGGATGGCAGATGCTTTGCTATGGCAGATGGTTGCCGAGAGGGGCGCGGACGTGGTTGTTATCAGCGAACAATACGGTCGGATGCACCGAGGACGAAAAAGGTACGGCGGCGCTCTGGCTACATGGCGGCGGTGAACCCGCGGTTGCGCGGTATGGGATCGGTTGCGGCTATGCGTGGGCTCGCATCGGCGGTTTTGTGCTGGTGAGCTGTGAGGACTCCTAGAGATAGTGTGGCGCGGTTTAGGGCGAAGATGGCCGCTATCGAGGACGCTCTGGCTGGTATGGCCGGACCCGTTGTGGTGGCCGGTGATTTCAATGCCAGAGCTGTGGAGTGGGGTGATCCGGTGACGAGCACGAGGGGGAGGTGCGTCCTGGATATGGCGGCCAGGGTGCAAGTTCACCACTCCTGACATCACTTTGGTATCCGAAAATCTGTCTGGAATGATCGATGGAGGGTGCTAGAGGAATATACTGGGAGTGATCACCAGTATGTTGAGTTTGGGATAGTATCGGAGGATGCTCAGCTCGTGGGATACGCGGATGATGATATCGGCGGTGATCTTGGCGAAGAATATGAATGACGCCAGGGGGAAGCTGAACAGGGCCATGATTAGGACCCGGATGTGGCTTGAGGGTCACGGCTTGAAATTGGCCGGGGAGAAGACCGAGGTGATGTTGATGACGCGGGCACACATACCACTCGGCGTCGGCATGCGGATAGGGGATGGGTCTCTGGTTACCCAGAGTGCGATAAGGTATTTGGACGTCAGACTCGACTGT
The DNA here is from genome assembly GCA_963924685.1 of Dexiosoma caninum. Taxonomy (NCBI): domain Eukaryota; kingdom Metazoa; phylum Arthropoda; class Insecta; order Diptera; family Tachinidae; genus Dexiosoma; species Dexiosoma caninum. Next base: position 95,288,657 of record OZ004725.1, read on the forward strand.
ATGCTGACTTACTGGGTCCAAATACGGCATGTGGCGACTAAGGCAGCGAAGATGACTGGCATGTTGAGTAGACACATGGCGAATATCGGAGGCCCGACACAGATAAACAAAAACCAATTTTCCTGATGAAGCTATACAAAGGAGTAGCGAAATATCGAATCAGAATAAATATTAAATATAATTATTATATTAATTGACCTTTTTTATTATATTTTTTGATATATATTTATTAAGCCTATATATTTATATATATATATTTATATAAATTTATTATTAAGCCTCCTACTATACATTTCCTATAGTTCCAGCACAATGCTTCGCATGTGTTTTTGTTATTTTTGTTATAAAATTTTGTGACATGTTTCAGAAATATTTTTATATTTCAAAGAATTATAATTTCCTATTATTCCTGATGATGTTAACAAGCTGTTAACGAAATCTCGAATAATAAAAAACAAAATAAGATAAAAAAATACCTCAGGCTTAATAAATATATATCAAAAAATATTAAATATATTAAAAAGACCTTAAGCTTAAATAATTAGTGTTATTATTATTATGTGTTTCTTTAAATTATTTTTTTTTCTTATCTGGGACCAGCACTAAAAAGATGACTCCTACACATGCGAAGCATTGTGCTGGAACTATAGGAAATGTATAGTAGGAGAAGACAGAAGGTGACAGAAGCTTAATTAATGATTTTACAGCTCTGCTTTTGCACGTTCTTTGTTTATACTCGCAGCAGTGCTGAAGTGGCCATTTTTATTATTATTGTACTTCATCGGTGCTAAACAATACCGACGAAGAAGGGCGTTCTGATGCGCTTGGGGATTGCTATCAGCTGAAACCGGTATTGTTCAGTGACTAGTGACTATGCCTTCGCCACTGAAACCTTCCGACAACAACTGACGACACACAAAGACACATTAATGCACATCAGAACAATGCGTGATGTTTTTTTTTTAAATAATTTTAGGCTGAAACTGGGGTTGAACCCAGGTCACTTTTTGGTTTTTTAGTCAACGTGCAGACTACTAACCATCGTGCCATCGCCACCCTCTTCTTTATGCAAATCTTAATTAAAACGTGGCTACAAAAAATATTGATTATCCATCGTTGTGGGAATAATCACTGAAAAACTAGAAATGAAGAATCGTCCAAAATTTTTGGGCAAGTAATCGTCAATAATTTAGAGACATTGATTGCTCTTATATTTTTGGCGATTTGGTAGTGTTTTTTTTTGGGTGTTTCTTCATGTTATGTAACATTCTTAACTCCTAAATAAATACCATGCTAATAAAATATCCTTTCACTCCATATGTATGTACCTCTCTCTCTTTCTCTCTCTAAATCACTCATCTTTCTGCTAACAACTTCTGTCAGCCTTTAGTAAATGATGTTATTTTGCACTTGAATTACAATTCTTTACTTTCTGCTAGGCTATTTGTGTGAATATTTTTTACTTCTTTCTGAAACAGCTTATACTTTTTTCGCCTTCTCTTCTCACCACTTCATTATATTTTTCGTTTCTTTTTTTTTTGTCCATAATTGTGTCTATTTCACATCCCTGAATGTTTGTTTCCTTCTTCTTTTCAGCTTTACATAATCTACACAGTCCATTATTTAATGTTGACCTGGCAAATGTTCAATCTAATATACTGTTGATTCATATGGTTAATCCGAAAATAACCGCCACTGCCTTTGTTAGACGTTTGAGTGAAGTAACCAGCAAGGAAATTGAAGATGGTTTGATGACAACAACAGAAGATGGAAACAAGGGTATTGTGTTGAAAGTCTCTGCCCGTGACTGGTCATATGTTCGAATCGTTTTATATCATCAAATAACGGACAAGGATATCGACTATACGATTAAGAAAATTAAATATGTCGAAAAAGAATATAATAATTTATATACGTAGTTATGTTAAATAGAATTTTATATAATACGACTTAACATCTGCTTCTTCTAACCCACCTTCAGGTATGCGTTCCACTGCGTCTAGATCTGATTTTTTAGTCCCGAATGCATAGATACTAGTCGTCCTTTCTCGATATGAGCTAATAATATGTTCTATTGAAATGTAAAAAATTTTTATACAAAATGACATAACATAAAACATATTTCAAAGCTAACTATGTTGAATAAGCAAAGTGTTAATGATCAAATTATATTTCCATGTTCGACTATTAAATTAAAGTAAAAATACATTTTCGAAAATTCAATTGCTTTTTTTCATGAGATACTTTGAGAAAGAAAAATTAACCCTTAAAAAATAAGTAAAAAAATTAAAACTCACTTATTTCTTAATAAAATAAATAAATTTGTTGTCAAAAAAAAAAAATAATATAAAAATCAATAACTATCCGCAATTTTATATTTACATGTGTAAGTAGTTGTGTAAAAGTCTTGAAATATATTTTTCTAATGCTTCATTGCCTTAATAAATAATTTTTTTTTCTTTTGCTCTTTGGCCAATTTGAAGATATGAAACTCTAAACGAAGAAACCGGAGAAGTAATGCAATCAGTTGTTGAAAACAAAGAAATTACAGAGTGAAATATGTACTGAAATCGAAGAAAATGAGAATTAAGACGCAAAGAGAACGGAAAAAATGTGCAAATGAAGATATCAAATATTTTTATGTACTTGTTAGAGTAGCACAGGATGAGGTTTACAGTGAAATAGCCAAATACAGACATATATCGGAAAAAGGAAATATAATTTAAAATGTTGAAAATTCTGAAAAAAAAACGGTTAAGCAAGTGACGGAAATTCAAACATTTCCTTGTCCTCACAATAAATTGATAAAAATTCGGTTTTGCAAAAGGATTTCTCATATAGAAATTTTGATTTCAAAAACACATTGAGATTTCCATATAATCGCTAAAAGTTGCATAAAAATATTTTATAAAAAAAAGTTTATGCCTTGGGGAACGATACTCTTTTGTAAAATTAATGGTGTTTTCTTTTCTAAAAAAAAGTGTATCATACTTGATTTTTAACAAGTACAACTATTTCGTAAAAATACATTTAAAATACAAAAACTATATAATTATCACGAGAGACGAACTAAAAATTAATTTATTTTTACAGAAACAATATCAAAACCAGCTTTTAATAAAACAATGCAGTCATGCCATTTTAATTAAAATGAGTGTTGAACATGTAGAATTCTTTTTTTAATTGGAACATCATCAGAATATAACGCATTTCACTTTAAAAAAAAACACACATTTTTCAGAAAAGAACTTAAAAAAGTCTAAAAGGCACAATGAATGCAGAATATTCCGCAGAAAAGAGAACACCATAAGACTTTTACTGCATGTATCCTTTTTATTAAGACGTTAATTATTAATATTTATTCTTTTTAATTTGTTTGTGAAAATTACTTAACTATTTTGATTTGCATACTGTGCGTAGTTCCACAGCCACACCCTGTCATAGTTATCCCATGGGCAAAAGAAGTGATACAAAATTAGTTACGTCAGTGTTAAGGTTTGGTCCGAGTCCTTATTATAGGCCCACTCGCTTTTACATAGTGACGGCAAAAGAAGTGACAGGACAGGCTATCAACTTTTATAAACCCTGTGTCGTTGTGACTGTACTAATTTAATAAAATGTTCCGGTATTATTATATATGCATATAATAATCCCTAATACAAATTCTTAGAACTTTACAGGACGAGCAAACGACAAATTATTAATTAAATACTGTAAACTGTCTCATATCCAAACTTCAAGTGGTGCCGTACCACAATGAGCTCTATTTCCTTCTTCACATAAAAAATTTATAAAAATTCGGTTTTGCCAACAGATATTTTAAATAGAAAATTTTGACTAATGTGACATTTTCACTGATGCTAATTCACTACCTTTGGCTCGACTACCTTTTTTAAAAATCACGGGACCAATACATTTGACACAGTTGATAACTAGAATATAATAGACGTAGAATCCAAATTATGTGCGCACAAATTTTGTTGAGAGTACAAAGTACTTGTTCAACTATATTTAAAATAATCCTGTTACTATTTACCGATTGCCTGCTTAAGTACTTTGTTTAATTTTCCAATATAGAAACAAATAAGTGACAAGAAGTCTTTAAAAGAAATGCAACTACTGATAAATTTTCCTTTGATTCAAAACAATAATTGGGAACAGAGAAAAACTTATTTCTTTTTTACAGATTTAAATTCTTTCAAACTTTGTATTTCGTAAATACGATTTTTCTTTCTCTTTTCCAATTTTTTTTTATACGAATTCGAATTTGAAAGTCATTATGAGATGAGATAAGAGGAAGTTTCCTTCTATTCCATTATTGGAGAAGGCTTGTATTTTTTAAGTGATTACTTCATTAAATTAATGGGAGATTTTTCGAAATCATTACGTTATTGTACATTTTTTATTTTTCTTTGGACAGAAAAGAAAATTCCCAAATATTTTGTAATGCAATAAATCGTAAATGATAGAAATGAGAAAAAGTACAACATTTTAAATTATTTTCTTCTAATGGTCTTTGCTTGTACGCTTTGCTTAAGAGATTCTCAGTAAAATTTTATTTAATACATGTACACATGAATAGAAATGTACCCTGCCGGAATTGACAATAGAAAATTGCATTGATTTGGTACTGACTTTGTCATCAGTACTAGTGATTTTCTATTCCCCAGGTAATGTGATTTACTATTGACATTCAAAAGGTGAGAACAACCGTATCTATTTTCACCACAACAAAATGAAACAGTAAAACAAATCGCTGACAATGTATGCAAAAAATCACCAAAAACCAATCGACAAAAGTGTTGACTTGGCGACACTTGGGCCCAGGCTTCTTACAGGGCATAAACACGCACATACACTCATACAAAATTATGTAGGTAAATTGGAAAGAGAATTTTTTAAAACAATAGCATTTTTCTTTCGAAACCGGCATACATATATTTCATTTATATCAACTGATTTTTTTTATAATTTTTAATGTAATTTTTTTAACATTCCAATATTGTAAAAACATTATTATTTCGTCTTTTATTTTAGACCACTAAAAAAAAACTACAGGAGCAGTAAAACCAAACCAAAAATTTTATGACTTCTACCCCAGTTTCATACATACCGCAATTTTTGTGATGTACATTAGTGTAGCTTTGTGTCACATGTTGTCGAAAAGTTTCAGTGGCGAAGGCATAGTCACTGGTCACTGAATGGTATCTACCGAGTTCATCTATTACCAATCCACAGGCACATCAGAGCGTCCTCCTTCGACGATATGGGTAGCAGCAGTGAAGTAAAATAGTTAATAAAAATGGCTTCAAAGCTTCAAAATTGATAACGTCTCTTTGACATCATTGGCGCTGCAACACTGCTATAAAAAAACATGCAAAAACAGAGTTGTAAGATAGTGAAGCTCTTCTCTATCTCTCCCTACATCATTCTCACTATTCCTTTCCCCTAGTTCCAGCACAATGCATCGCATGTGTGGGGGTCATCTCCTGAGTCCTGGTTCAATATAAAAAAATTACTGTGTTTATCAGTTATTTGAACTTACAAAAATTTACTATCTCAACTTAAAAATGTACTACTGATTTTTAATTTATTTTGATTGACAATAAATAACCTATTGAATCAAGTATAATTATTGTTTAGCATGAAATTAAATGTATGTACATATAAATCATAAATAATCGTAATTAATTGGGACTCGCGAAAATTCTTTTTTTTACGTAAATTATGGGCCATCGTACAATTTACACTTTGGGCTATTGTTCATATTTTTTTGGCCGATTGGGCATTGTTTTTTGTGTGTTTCTTTACTGTGACGCTCCACACAGCAATTTTGGAATATTCTTCATTTCTGCGATTTGGCCGATTATTCGTATGCCCCTGACTAATATGAAATCAAACCTGCTCGTTGTTTGCTAGGCAGCATATTTGCCAATATTACCACACATGAACATCAACGGTGTATATATACTGTAGGAAATGTAAATTGTGAAACAGTACTGATTCACTACTCACATTACTATCAGTACTACTGACTTACTATAGCCCAGGAAATGTAATTTTCGACAGTTATTGAATATATGTGCGTGTCATTGAGAAAGCACTAGTTCTATAAGAACTACTGACTCGCTAGGCCACTGGAGGACATATGTAGATAATGGAACCAGAGATTTACTATAGACACTGCGACTAAATACTATAAATTTCTTTTCGGTACAAATGTAGACATTATGGCGATATTGGAACTATTGACTCACAATATCCTTTACAATTTTCAGCACTTATACAAAATGACATTTTTTGACATTTTTTACTAAAAAACTTTAATTTTGCATCTACCACATATATTTTCAACAAAACGAAACAATTAAAAAAACTAAAAGAAGAAGCGTAGGTTTTTTTAGCACTCAAAAGTTTCTCTACGCACAAACGGCAAAGTAAAAAGTCAATGTCACTAATTTATGTGCCAAAAGTGGTGACTAGGAGATCCTCCACACCATGATTCCTTCAGTGTAGTTTCGTGTGTATAAATAGTATTTCTTGGAAACTTTTTATGGGTTTCTTATCGATTTGAATTCTTTCATTTGCCTTGTACAAGTGCATTTTCGGAAAGTCCACCGCCGAATTGTCAGAATAATGTATAGCGGTGCATTTTAGGACCGATAAATTTGCTAATGTATTCTTTTAATTTTTCGATAAAAAATTTTTTGTGTTGCATTAAAAACAAATGGAAGTAAAAGAAAATCATTACTGTGGTATAATGTTTCAAGTATTTAAGGAAAATAAATAAATATAACAAGCATTAGGACAAAAGCAAAAATAACACATATTTAACTAGTTTATCAGAACTATTCGACTAACAATAAAATATTTTTTAATAATTTTATATGTACCATCCATTTATTTATTATTTTTTTTTGGCAAAAGGCAACAAAATCCCTCAATTATTTTTAGCAAATTTATGAGTTTAAGACTTTGCTACTCAAAAGATCTTAGTTACATACATTAGTATCACTTACCAAAATGTACCAACAACTTAGATTTTATTATACTTTCCATCAACGTCTTAAATGTTAACAAATTTTTAAATCAACAGAATTCTATGTTCTTAGCATTTGCAATCCCTTAAATAGAAACCATATAAAAACTATATTTAAACTATCGCAAACCCCCAAAAGAAAATTAAAGTTTTAAAAACCACCAGCACAGAGGGAAGGAGAAAGTTTAATGTTTGCAAATTAAACATTTTTGCCTTGCACATGAATACGAATATGTGTATAGTTGGAGTAAATCAATTTATGGAAATCCTTACTAATTACACAAAGACCTATCAAGGCTATAGGGTGGCACACATTCTCACAGATTTAGTTATAAAAACTTGTGCAATGATTATTTTGGTGCGTTTAAATTTTTTCAACGACACTGTACTTAAGATTTACAATCACTTGTTTTAATGTAAATATTTTTAAACATTAGAGACTGCCTTAATTAAAAAAAAAAATTAAATAACTTATTTTTGCAAAAGAATGGAAATGTAACTTGTCCATAAAGAATGTGCTTGCTTTACAATAATTTAATGAAAACATTTCGAAAGACGATCAAAAACTTTATTGTAACAACAACGCTATATATAGCCGATTTTTTTTCTTTGACAAGCATTTAACGGCTAACCACTACAAATGCGATGAATTGTGCTGGAACTAGGAAATTAGGTTATGGGAGGGAGTAGTGTTTAGAGACACCTGGTTTGAAGCTTCCCAACAAAAAAATTATTAAAATTTTGGCATTAGTATCTACTTCTTCTGACTTATGAATGTTACTTACAATTAGCAAAAGCAATAAAGTATAGTAGAACTAAATATTTGTTTTCAGCTTCTTTAACAATACAAGAAAAAAACAACAAATATTTTAGTGTTCACTACATTGCCTTACTTGAGTGCATACTAAAAAGGTCTATTGTAAGGCAATTATACAATGATCTATTTTATGAAGTCTAACCGACGAAACGAATTCGGGTGAATGGTTGTAGATTCCATGATTTCACCACATATTCTTTGCGCAGAAAAAAGGAAGTGCTCCAAAAACGGAAATTGCGAACAAATATCATGCCATACTCTAGAGATTTGTAACCGAATGCCACCTCAATATTTACTTATAAAACTACTTACTGTGATGCAGTAGTAGTTGTAGCTGGATTCCCACGTTAAAACTGACAGGAAAAATCTCTGCAGAGAGTTTATTGCACATACGCACTGTTCGACCGAAAAATTAGTTTTCTCTGTAAATCGAATCGCTATTTCTTCTCCCCCGGTCTTCTGCTGAAGTAATTAAAAAAAAATTTTTTTAAAGCACCAGCCTACACATGGGTGTTATAATCCCTTCTCGGTCGGATGTAAGCGCTATAAATATCAAGGAGATCAGTTGGAGTGAAGTATGTCTGGCACCGTCTAAAAAAGTTGAGGCACTTGAATGAGACCTCAAAAATGTGCTCAGTCCATCGAACATCATACTGAATCTTCATGCCAAGAACATCAAGACCTTCTGATTCCTCAACATTAATACCACCCATAATTAGACATGAAGCAGCATGATCGGGCATGCGTCGGTGTGTAATCATGCTGAACTGGGTCTTACGAGCGTTAAAGTCACTTAGCTGAACTGCCTTACTAGTGATGAAATTATTTTTTTTTTCAGATTTTAGATATTGCATGTTCTAAACTATTTCTAAATATTATCTTTACCACTCAATATTACATAAACTGCAACATATTAAAGAAATATTTATTTTTTCTTAAAAAATTGCCAAAATTTTTTTCGTTTTTATTGAAAGAACACTATTTATTACAATTATTAAAGACGTGTTTCATGTTAGATTTTAGACTGCCCTCTGGTAATAAATTTTAAGCAAATATTTATGGAAGGTTAGGGAAATAATTTTTAAGGTTTTTCTTCTTCTTTAGAAAGAATGCACTCCCTTAAAGGCCTGTTTTCAATTACAACATATACAAAACTTTTTTTTTGAAATGAAGTGAAAGTCATGAAAACTTGAAACTACATAAAACTCCAACAAGCCGTCATGCAGCTACAACTTTTGAAACAGCAACGTAAAAAAAAACAATGTTCTGAACAAAAATAACTAAACAAAAGATAAAATTGAAGTTTGATAGAAGGAACAGCAAAGTTTCATAAGTTTTTCTATTTCTATTTGGAAAACTTTTTGGCACACTTACATAAAATCAAAACCCTAAAAAAAAGTAACTGGAATAAATTTGTAGGTTGAATAGTGGGAAAGATTGCGTTTGTCTGCAATGTACAATGAGTTGGTAGTAATTTTTCAAAAATATCCTTAACTTTTGTTGGAAAAATAAGTTATTAAAAATAAAATAGAAGTGTATTTAATTTCTGTCTTGCCTGAGGTGTGAAATTCGATACAAATGTTACATGTACAGCGAATGTTTGCGTACATACATTCGTATGTGTTACGGTTGTCATAATTCTAGTAGAAATACATCACAAAATTTTTAACGAAACCGAATCTGCCTATTATAAATTTTGTGTTTGTGGTGATGGGACACAAAGAATTTTTAAATATAATTTTATTTTATTATATTATGTTTTAGTTTTATCTGAAAAATGTCTTAATTTGGTAAACAGCTCCTCCTAGCTGTGGACGAAATATACAGGAGAAACACTATTTGATTTTATTTTATTCTAAATATAGTAGTTGATTTTTTCTTGCGATTTTAAGACAAAAGGATTTATGTGTGGAGATCTTTTAAATCACACTATGCAACAAATTAAAAAAAAAAAAAATTTTTTTTTGATAAGGACTATTTTTTTTTACTCCGCTGTGGTCACATAATTACAAAAATCATCATTATTTCAAATTCTATGGTAGGTTTTCGAAAAAAAAAAATTTTTTCTCCAATTGGGGTTTTTTGAAGAGGCTGCTCCCTACATCTGGTTATAACTTTGGAAAAACTTATTCAATCTTGCTATGCAAAACGTTAAAAAATTTTAAATTATATCAGCTTTAAGTTTTGTATCATTTTTGTTTTAGCCATTAGTTTTGGTGTTATTGATGGAAAAGTAAAAAAGAATTTTTTTTGGAATAATTATCAAATTTAATTAAAGAAATTCATAAAAAATAGAAAGCACAAAATAGTTACCAGTTTTACTACTTAATGTTAAAGATGAATGTACTAGAAAAAATAAACTTTATTTCATGAAAATCCATGGATAAATGCGTGTTTTATTGCCTATCAAGTGGTGAAAGTGCCTACTTTTGAGAGAAATGCAATTTTTTTCTAGCTTAGCATAAATTTAAAGAACAGTTAATTTTTTTTTTAACAAACAAAGTTAACAACTAGTTATATAACGTTATTTCATGGTCTTAAGTTAAGTATATGTAAGTGTAAGTGAATTGGCGTAAAGCACCTATTTTTTATTTATTTAGTTTTTTTTTTTTTAGTTTTCTAACCACATGCTCATTAAACATTTGGTGGTGCTATTAAAATGCATAAAATTAAAAATTAAGAATTTCTAAAAATATCCCAAATAATATTATTCGTTGAACACGTATTAGACCATATTCTTGACACATTTATGCAACTGAAGAATTGCTCAACATTAAAAGAAATATATATATATATGTATATATATGTATATATTTATAGGTATATACTTCTTAAATATAAAGAGAGCAATTATGCAATATAACAGAGATTTGCATGAACTGGGCATAAGGAAAATAATGGCAATTACAACAAATGTTCATTATTTATTAAATTGGATTTTAGGTTGTAAAACAGTGAAACTTAGAGCATAATTTGAAATGCATAAAAACATTAAATCAAAAAAAAAAATTAAGGGAAAAGAAAAACATTGCAAGTATATGCAATGAGTTGTTTATAAACTTTGTGGGTAACTAAACTGTGCAATTCGACTTCATTCCATGTGGAATATTATTATTTTTAACGCAATTCGCATACTTTTGGTTTTTCACACATTTTTTATTTTTCTAGTTTTCTTTATGACTTTTACAAACAGGTGTTGCTATGGGAGTAACATTTATACTTCTATATTGCCCCTAAATGTATGTAAATTTTAGATTTTCTGAGCAAAGAAGCCAAAAAAAAAAATTATAATTACTTTTCATCTTCTGCATAAATCTTTAAAAAAGTAACTACAAATTTTAAGATTTTTTTTGTAGAGCTCCAAGAGCTCATTTGAAGGTTTTCGTAAGGATTGAAGAAATTCCCTCGGTTTAATTAATACCGCCTTTGTATTCATTAATTCCCAGGATTTTGCTGTGACTTTGATTGCAGAGAAGAAAAAAAAAACAAACAAAAAATGTGTTGCTTACTTCAAGCTTCAATACGCAACGATTTATTAAAATTAAAAAAGAAAGCCATAAACCTAACTGGAAATTCCAATACGACGTACGTTGAAAGAATTAATGGAAATATACAGGGCGGGCCAAAAGTAATCAACCAGGGTAAAAGTAATCACCAGATGTTATTTTTCTGTAATTTTTTTAATGGAAAACAATGGTTCTGCTTGTGATATCGGCCAAGTCGGCGCCGCTATAGTTTAGTTGATGACCACACATGCAGCACCAAAGTTGTTATTTAAAAAAAAAAATAACTAAAGAACATTTTGATACTTATGTATATCTATGTTGATAAATATTGGTCTCTCTCTCTATACGCAAACTTCTTTCATTTATTTCAATATTACACCAAATATACATATGTAAATATGAATTATTTCACATGATTCATTCTACTAATACTTATTAAATATTTTCGTACATTAGACACATGATACTATATACATATGTATAGTGCAAGAAATCTGAAAGGATTAGAGATTACTTGAAATTACTGAAAATAATCAAAAAGAATAAAAACAATTATGTTGATTACTGTCATGGCTTACTTTTATTCATTTTTTTTTTTGGCATATTTAGTACTAAAGTCCTAAATCGATTTGAATAAAATTAAGATTTGTGTACACACGTGCAACATGTATGTATGTACATAGTATATGTATGACGTATACATAACTTCATTTTCAAAATTAAAAAAAAAAAACAAGTGGTGCATTGCCAGGGTTTATATTTAGATGTAATTTTTCATTTCTCAAATAATCATAAATTGCCAACATGAAACATAACTGGCCTGGTATTGTAGATGAATTTAGCAAGTGTTACATTACGAACAACGTTCTTAACCCATCCAACGCTAACATAACATATTGTTCCATACCAAGCAACATTCTGCGCACTATTATAATTGGTGTATTCACAAGGTAGTCATAAAGTTTTAATGTTTTAAAAAAATAACAAGAAAAATCATTACTGCTGTGAACAACGAACGCGTCATAATTTAGTGTGCTATTTTATGCACGTGTTAAGAAAAAACACTTATTAATGTTTGATTTCAAAATAATAAAAACATGTGTAGAAACTAAAATAATTCGACTTTTTCATATAATAATAATAAAATATAATAATAAAAAATCATTTTTAATTAAAATTATAATATTGATTTTATTACTTTTTCAAAATTACTTGATCCACATATGGTTTAATTAAAAAGTTTTTAGCTTTTTTCTGCCAATTTCGTCAGTCTTCTCTCACAATATCTAATTTCAACGCGTCACTACAAAAGCACCGTTATCTATTTTTTGCCTAGTGATGTAGAATTTTATACACTTTAAGAGAGTACATTTAGTTTTTACGCTACTCCATTTTTTTTTATTTAATGACCGTGAAATTACCGTCTTTGGCCGCTATGTTCGGCGGCTAGTGGATAAACGTCAAGTGGCTGCCATCCAGATAAGTTACACAAACAATATTTGTTCCCTTGTATATCATTAGATATTGAGGTTTTCCATATTAATATGTAATTTAATGTAAAGGTATAATAGTGTGAACAATTTTTAAAAAAATTTTTTATTCTTATATCATGTATACGTACCGGCTGAAGGTACATATTAGAGCCGGCTCGATTGAAGTCTTCCAGCGTACGACTCAGATTTCTACTGTTATTTTGTGGCAAAAAACAATAAACATATAACAGTTTGTTTAAACTACTTCAAGGTAAGTTCATAACAGATGAACTTACTAACACAGCTGGCCGACTATCACTATTTTTTGTCAAATTGTATGAATTATTTTGACAAAGTCCAACACTAGTAAATTTACCTGGTAAGAAATCGCCTTGAACTATTTTAAAATATTGCGACATTATCATAACGTGACGTAATAACAGACACTGTGAATTTCATAAATTTCTAATGTTTCAAACTAAAGGGTCAAACTACGACATTCAGTATCGAAAGAAATTTCTATTAATTTCTATAGAATTTTGTGTGAAATTTCATTTAGAATCAAATGCGGCGTATGTAATTTAGCCCCTTTAATAGTTTTAGTAAAAAAATCATTTTCATTTTCATTGTGACTTTGGTTCGTAATGCAATAACATTTTATATCTGAATACAAGAATAAGAAGAATAAGTTTTTCGCACTCATGTATAATGATTTACTTAGACATGTATTATCATGTCACCGAAAAATCAGCTAAAAAAACCCATATTGCTATTTATTGTATCAATAATTTAGGACTATAAAATATAATAATATAATTACTATAGCAATATTTAATAACAATATCGTATTAAATGCTCTTCTTTTCAAATAATTCAGATACGTCCAGGAACATGTTCAAGTTATTAGAGTCAAGTCGAAATACATATCGGGCCTTTGGTGCAATACCGTAGTATCTCAAAATTTTAGTTTTTTGAGCTGGGTATGTAGAAATGATCTTTGGGGAACTATATATATGTAGAAAGTAAAAAAGAATATGGTTCTATATCTAACTGTTCACATTCTACAGCTACAAATGTCTTTATTACCTCCAGCTATATCCAACAATATTTATTGGCAATAATGAAATATTTCCTTTATGGCAAGAAATTTACTAACAGAAAACATTATTAAACATGCCTCTTTATTTAAAAACTTGTAAAAAATAACTTTAGTAAACGAAAATACTATCAACAAGATGGCTCAATTGACTGTATTCACCAACGTCTCGATATGTATTAAAAAATTTTTAATGTAGGTATATAAATAGCTATTTTTAGCTAAACGTTTTTATAATACCCTTAAGGGGTTAAAGAAAATAGGGAAATAAATAAGTATTTAAAGCAAAAAAAAAAGAAAAAAAAAATAAAGGAATAAAGAAACTTGAGAAAATGCTAATAAAAACAAATAAAAAGCCATTAAAAATAAAGACATTTGTCTGAGTCTAAAATTTTTATAATTTCAACGATATAACTACGAACTAACAAAGCGAACTTAAAGCAAATATATTTATACAAAAACTAACCCAACAGACATTTCCTTTTTAATAGTTCAGTCAGTTGATTACAAAACTATTTTCCAAACTAGTTGCAGACGTACGCACAACTGTAATGTGAAGTAAGAAGTAATATGAAATGCAAGCATAATATGAATTCAAAAAGGGAATCTTTTATTTTTACAAAAATTTGTATTAAAATTTAATAGATTCGAAAATAAATGCAGAAGGTTTCTGGTGTATTTTGAAGAGGTTTCTGCAATAAATAATAGTTTCATTTTAGATTGTTTGACAATACAGAAATATTGTCATGTATGAATGTAAATTTTTTTATTTGTTTTTATTAGCATTTTCTCAAGTTTCTTTATGTATATATTAAAGAGTACATAAAGGGCAAGTGAAAATATTCGCAGATATTTTAATTGACCCGATGTTAAAACAATATATATGTGTTTTTTGTAACTTTCCTCTTAAATTTCATTAATAAATCACTTAATTTACAGTGAAAATATTTTTGAGAAAAACTCACGGAATCGCAAGGAGCGACAATTATTTTATGGTAGATATTAAAAAAAAGTAAATATCTAAATATTTCCATCACATAAAAAGTTACGGCTTTAACATTTGTAAAATAATTCTAATTGTCATTTGCTGGGAAAAGAAATTCAGAGCAACATAAAGACTTTCGTCTACAAATTTGTATTTATACTGAATAAATGACTGACTGTATCTATAAATGCAACATACAAATAAATATTAATGCCTTAAAGTTTACTAGCATTGCATGTTAGAAATAAATTTAAATTATTATTATATACAAAATCAGAAAACTACACAGTTGAGAATAGAAGTATCTTTAAGTAACCATAATACAGAAACACCAACTTATAATGCAAACACAAGTAGAAAGCAACAAAGCAAAATAACAAAATACGACAGAGAAACTTATATTTAGTCTTCAAAGAATGCAAAAATATGCCATTAATTTGTTCATAGTCCCGTAGTTGCTTCGGACGCCATTTTAAACGAATACAGAGCAAAAACATACTGAACCAACCAAGCGAACATTCAAAACACTCTCTTCCTATTTGAGGAAAAGGTCAAGAAGTGAGTAACTTAACATTAAAAGTTACACAAAACTAAACAGGAGCAACATTAGCAACCAAAGTAGCTGAAGCGAAAATTTATATTTAAATAATTCTTTCATTCGGTTTCTGCTATTACTCATGTATGTGCCTACATATATGTTGTTGTAGTTAGTACTTGCCGCAGTTAACGTATCTTGCAATTAAATCAAACTAGTTAAAAATGTGTTTGTTTTAAATGAGTGCCAGTTTAGCAAAAGATTGCCCAATGGAAAATTCAGGCCGTTGAAATTTATACAAAATATAATTTTAAAATATTTTAATAAATTATGTTTGAGCCCCTTTTTATACTAATAAAAGATTTAAAAAAAAAAATAATTAAGAATACAACCGTTTTATGTTGATTAGCAAACGAACATTTATTCTTAAGCTTAACAATTATGACTTTGAAAAGTAATACATTAAATAATACATGAGTTAGAATTAATTACGATTATATTATCTATGTCTGTTACATGGATTAGGCTGGTCTATATACAGCATTTCATTTAGTGCTAATATCAAAATATTCAGTGATTCTTTAAGCAAATTCTTGAGAAAAAGCTAAGAAATTTCATATGTTTATACAGGAACTCCCAAAAAATATTTGAGAATTACGTAATTTACAAACAAAACAAACCAAATAGCTTCTTTAAAAATTTAAATATAACAAACATAGATAAATATTCGTAATGAATGTTGAACAACGTTGAATAATTGAAATAATAATTACATAATTATATCTTCCTAGTTTCGACTTAATCTTAAATATAGCAAATATAATACAATATCAAACTGCATCTTTAGATTACTTAAAACGCCATTTTCCTCATCACGTATCACAATTTAAAAAAGTAATTAATAATATAATGAATATTTATCGCATATTGAAATTTTACCAACTGGTAATACGTCCTGATAAATGCAAAATAAATAAATAAATACATTTGGAAATTTTTTTTCTACACGAAACAAAGTTATATTCAGGTACTTGAATTTACCTCCGCATCTATATTTATACATTTAACAATATATGTTGATTGTAGGAAAGTGCCGATATACATACATACATACATACATACATATTTGCATTGCATGTGTAAAACCCTACATAATCCATATGTATATCTTGATAAATAGCAAGAAAAATTCATTTTACAAATATACACTGCATTCGGCTTAAGCTCATTGCTAACTCTTGCAAGGAATAAAACTGAAAACAAGATTTACAATGGAGTATAGTTTTAATGAGTTCGGGAAAAAGGTTAAACTAAAATGTATTTAACCACACCCTCTTCAGCATTAAGACATACAACATAATTAAATATTTCGCAAGAAGTTGAAATAATTCGCTCTCAAACGGTGTGTAAAAGTTACACAAAGTTCATTTCAAGCATTGAAATAAACTGTAAATAAACATTTATAAATGAATGTTTCTCAAACTGCACATATTCATTATATGAAATTACATGTTACTTTGTAAAATATTAGCTAAATACTTTAAATTACGACTTTAAAGTGAAAAGAAAGTTTAAAACAAACAAACGATACGATGAAGGTAGAGCATGTGGAAATGTTTATAAAAATTTACATTTTAATTTCAAATAGGTAAAATAGATAAAACCAATCACAATTTAAGTAATAAATCAATATAGTTTGATATACTGCCAATAGAGTCTATGACTCTAAGTATGTAATTTAAAAAATAACTCAATTCATGTAAAGATGAAGGCAATAGTAGTTAAGGATATTCGATATCCCACTTCAAAAGTGACAGATCGATTTTTGCGTACACATACTTAGTTTTATTTTTCTTTAAAATAAGTAGTATTTACAATACTTTAAAAATTGCTTTAAAACCATTTATATAATCCAAAACTTTTTACATGCCCTGACTCTATTAATACTTCTGATCAAATTTAAAACATATTTTTTAAATACACGGTGGCCCAAAAGTAATCACCCGGGCCATAAGTAATCACCCGATGTCTTTTTACTGTAATTTTATTTAATAAAAACCTTTGGATCTGCATGTATGGTCATCCACTCTGGCGGCGGTCAATTAGCCCATATCATAAGCAGTGCCAAAATTGGTCTTAAGAAAAAAATTACAGCAAAAGAACATTCATTAAATTTCATTATTATATTCGAAGGCAACTTGTTGTACCTTATGGAATAAAGATCTTTGCCCCGCACTTGTAGTTGCCCTGTGCAGTCAAAAATCGCTTGTATTCTGCAAATTATATGGTTGGATATTTCCCACATAACTTAGCAGTTCAGTTAAATATCCTGCTGCATCTCCTTTCTTCATTTTTTGTAGAAAATTTATGGTGTTGAATTCCATTCTCTGTTTATGTTAAAAGAAATCTCATTTATCAAAAATTCAGCACAGATATCAATCACCATTAATAATCTTCAAAATAAGTGACACATTGAAAATTGTTTTACGGCATTTCAAAGTAGAAGAAGTTTTATCGAGCTGCGCATGAGGGTAAGTTAAGTGGATTGCAGTGTAGTCCACAAAGAAAAAAATTTCATAAATTGCTTCTGTCGCGATTCAATTGCATTTCATTACGTTTGATAAATAAGATCCCAGACAAACGATCAATAGTCCAAGATCGGTCGAACAAGCGTTCGATGATATAAGGGCCATCAAATTCTCAGCGTTTTATATAACCAACTGTATGGCTCGTTTTATTTATTATAAAAGTGGTGTGCGAATTACCGCTATATCATTTCCCAAATTACAGTTTCTACTGGCTGCATATAGTACAGAATTTCGCACGATTTAATTAATACCTTAAATATGAGAGCAGCTTCCATCTTGACATCGAGCGCAGCGGTGGCTGAATGTACTACAGAACCAAAAATTTCCTGGTTTCAACACCAATTTCAGACTTATAAAAACATTTTGCATTTTTTCTGATGTGCATTTGTGTGTCTTTGTGTTAGTTGTTGTCCGAAGGTTTCAGTGGCGAATGCATAGTCACTGGTCACTTTACTGTACCGTCTTCAGCTGTAACCAATCCACACTCATATCAGAGATCCCTTCTTCGTTGGTATTGTGTAGTACCGGCGAAGTAAAATAATTACTAATTTGCTACATCTACTTGACATCAGAGGCGCTTCAGCCCTGCTAACAAACGTGCAAAAGCAGAGTTGAAAGATAGTGAAGCTTCCCATCTTGTCATCTCTCTTGTTCTCTTGTCTTGTCTCTCACTATCAATTTCCTCTAGTCCCAGAAAAATGCATTGCAGGGGTCATCTTCTAAGTGGTCCACGATAAAACAAAAAAAAAACTCTCCAGTTGTCGAAGCTTTATTGGATAATGCCGACGAGGGAGGGTAGAACACTCAGCTAACAGCAGAAAATATGCAGAAAATACATTGTTAGAACTAAATTGAAATCTACTGCTGTTAATAAAAAATTACAAGAAATATCTATTATATGTTTCAACAGTTCAACAAGCACCAGGAGAACCAGACAGGAGCCCATAATCAGCATACTTGTGCTCGTATTCCACTGTTTGTTGTAATAAGTTTTTTTCATACCAAATTTTAATTTTAAATAAAAATCAACTGTATGCCTTTTTCTAATTTCAATTGAGGTTTATTGGCATAATTAAAAATTTCCTTCGTTGATTTATTCCACAGCAACAGGAATACCACATGTTAAATAATTAATTCTCTGTGAAAAAAAGATTTCACTATGGAGACCGATTAAAGGAAATTAATCAAATATAAAATCCCATAGAAATTTGTAATTGAAATTAATTATAATCGTGGCATATTTCCCCATAGTTTTGTTTGTCGGTCCCAGATTAAAAAAAATGGAAAAATGGTAATGAACATAAAATCATGGGAAAAATAAAAACATAACCTTTACAGATTAGCCTCAGGTGTCTAAACCTAAAAGCACTATATTTTTAAAGAAGTCGGTATGGATGTATTAGTTTCAATTTAGTTTAACATAGTTATCATAATATATTAAGAAGGCTCAGTAAGCATTGGTTCATCTGCTGCTATACTATTTTAGGAGAAGTCAACAAAGATCAGCTTGTTTGTCCCAGAAACAATCCAGCAAAAATTTTTTAAATTAATCCAACTTAAAATTTATTTAACGGAATAGTGGACTAGACATATAATTTGAATAATGCAAAAAACAATTTAATTTCAATGATCGTTAATATAAAAATTATTAGCAAATTCAACCATACCCTGAAATCTCTTAACGCATTAGTGAATGGCAAGGTACACAGGTATATTTAGTATTTTACGCTTAATTTTTTTTTGTAAAAGTTAATGATTCACATACTTGAAACTTGTTAAAAACTCATAACTTTTCTTATATTTTATTCAATACTGACTTTGAGCTAAGGAAATATTTTGAATAGGCGTGACAGACCAATTTACTTCTAACACAATAACACATTATGGTAAGGTACACGGGTACCTTCATACAATTCATATAAAAACACGATCATTACAAATATATTTTTAGTGGAATGTTACTTAGTAATAACAAAATAAACGAAAGTCGATATAAAAATATCAGACCGAAATATAAACGAAATAAACGAATAAAAACTTATTTTCTTCAACGTGAATGGTAAAAAAAACACCTTCAAGACCATTTTTTTTTGGCGCGTGAGATAGGGTTGAAAATGCCTTCGCACTTACAGAGACCGTCGTCATCTGCGTCGAGTGGTGTTGCCACTAAAAAATTCCCTCCTCCTCCTCTGGGTAGATTTCTCACCGGGACCGCTTTCCACATTACTTCGGGAAGGCCCAGAGCCACGTCCCAATCAGGACCACTCTCACTCACCCACGTCTGGGTCCGCCAAGTCCGCAGCCGGCGCCATGGCCAGGTATCCATATTTGAAACCAAAATATTGTAAATCTGAGACTTATTTTACCTGATTTTATGCAAAGTTTTGGGCAAAAAATTTTTTTGTACAAAAATCCCTTCAAAATTCAACTATTCTATCAGAACCATAAGAATCTTGCATTTGTAGGAAAAATCCACTGATGAGCTAACTAAGCATTAGCGAAATAATACTATATGAATATGCTTTCCTGCTCAAATATAAGTTTATTGTTTTTTTTTTACAACTTTATGAGAATATCACAAGATATGTAATAAAATATTTCATTTATTTTTATTCGGGAAAAAATACAATTTAGAAATTCGAATCATATCACATATCAAATAGAAGTTTACATAATTTTTAAATGATACAAAATATAAACATTTTAAAACTAAAACGAGTTTCGTAAAAGTATATAATTTTTTCATAAAGTGCTTGAAATTTAGTATCGATTGGGGAAAGGGACATTACTTTATATCATCAATATTTCTGTCACAAGAAATAAAAAAAGCAATAATTTTGAAATGTGTTTGTTAATTGTGATGATTAGCATTTTCTGTGACCAGAAAAGATTTCATTTATGAAAATGAGTTTTTTGATTTATTTTTATTTTTTTTTATGCACTTCGAGCAATGGAAAGGCTTTTATTTTGTTTTCGTGACAAGCACAGCAGTATTATAGAAGAAAAAATATATAAATAATCACACTGAAATGCGACAAGCTATGAACGCAGTATTACAAACATACATACATATGTATGCATGTAAATGTACAGTTAGTAGACGTTAATGTTGGGTGCATTGCAGCGTATGAGTTATATAATACAATGAATGAGTTTTTTAAGCACTTTCAACAATGAAATTTATAATTACCAGTTTGAAGCTAAAAAGTACTAGTGAATGGAACTAAAAGAGCAAGTACTTGAATATGCATTAGTGCAACAGGAAATACAAATATGGAAACATATGCATATAAATAAAGTAAACCATATGAACATGAAATCTATGCACCGTCTAGCTGTTTAACATATGCAAATGTCATGTGTGTGTGTGTTAATTTTTAAATAAAGGGTGTTTTTTTTTAGATTTTTCAGATGTTTTTAATAGATAAAAGTGCTGTATGTCAAACTCTAAATTGTAATTTTTTTTTTTTCACAAATTATGATCAATAACATTATGATCAAAGGAAATCCAATTATATGTGGTATCCAGTAGATAGCAAGACAAAAATGACCTCATCTCGTGGGATTGCTTTCGCTGGTTTAAATTGTGAAACAAAAAAACTGCGAATTTATAAAGCCAAAGCGGGTGGCGATGGTTAAAAGAAAACGAAAAATTTCCTGGGTACAACCCCAGTTTCAGACTCATAAAAACAATTCGCATTTTTTCTGATGTGCATTTGTGTGTCTTTGTGTCAGTTGTTGCCGTAAAGTTTCAATGGCGAAGGCATATTCACTGGTCACTGAACAGTAACGGCTTCAGCTGTAACCAATCCACAGGCAATCGGAACGCCCACCTGCGACGGTATTGTGTAGCATCGATGAAGTAAAATAATTACTAAAAATGGCTACTAAAACGAAGCCTGTTGTCTCCTTGACAACAGCACGCTACAACAATGCTATAAAAAACAAAAAGCAAAAGCAGTGTTGTGAGATAGTGAAACTTTTCACCTTCTATAATGTCTCTTACTATACCTTTGGTATAGTTCCTGCACAAAGCACAGCACGTGTAGGGGGCATCTCCTGAGTGCTGGTCTAAGATAAAAAAAAAATTTTCCATAAAAAACTAAAAATGAAGTCAGTTTTAAATAAAATACTGATATACTCAACAAAAAACGCATAGTGAACGCATTCACTATGAATTGGTATTTTAATGATATCTTAAGCACTTCTTTACCCGAATACATTTTTAATACCACCTCAAATGTGAAGAAAATTATTACTTTCGAACTGATGAAAAATGCATTCATTCATGCCGATTAATTCCTATGAACAACTGGGCAGTTGTAATTTAATTTTTGTACATTGCGTTCTATTCATGACCAGCTGTTTTTTTTTGAAATGAGAACACGTGCTCGCCAATGACTCCCCTATGTTAAAATTATGCATTCTAAGGAGAATCGTTTCATTTGCAATAGAACTCATGTATGAAGTATTTCTTTTGCAAGTATTTTTTTGCTGGGTAGTTACAGGCTGTATCATGCAGTAGAACAATTAAACTTCACAAACAGATGGTCGTATTCACCTTGATTTTCAAATTAATTTAAGAATTTCAATTATGAAAATTTATTACAACTTATAAATGCACAATAAAAATTTTTGGTTTACTTATAAAGATTTGAAATGCGTAAAACGAAAATTTTTGTGTTATTCCTAATTGCAGGTAAATATTTATTTTATTTTCTTGTTTGAAAATGTCAATTAATTTGGAATTAATTTCGAATTTATTTACAATGAAAACCGCTGCGTTTTGAAATTAAACCATAACTTTTTACTAAGACGACTTCACCGTCGTGATCTCTTGCGTGAACTGGTCTTTCAATTCATCCGGAATGTTAATTCTTCAGCATAATTTCGTCTATGTCTGCAGGAAGTACATCTCCTATTGGCCCGCTCAACATAACCAAACTGAAATTCAGTGTCCAGCGTTTCCTGTGCCCTATCTTTAATATCTTTCATTTCCTTCCCAAGATCGTCTGCAATAAGTTTTGGTATTTTCCGAACTGTGGAGGGTTCTTCTAAATTGTCAAGTGTCTGCATTAAATTACCATTTTGGTTATCAATTTATTTTTAAATTTTGGAAAAAATTGTTTTTTAAATGTTCACTGTATGTACGTTTTTTAAATACTTTTTGGGTTTCAGAAACTTCTTCACTTTTTTTATTTTAAATCTTAATGGAGACTATTTTTTAAATTTCCGACTAACTTGGAATTGGGTAAGGAAATAGGTCTGCTGTTTATGGATACCAACTGCAACCCAATTCGCCTTGATTACGTTCAAGCAAAGCTCTCAAATTTATTTTAAATGGCAAAGCTCTGTTCGACAAACAGAAAGCGAAAAATTGTCTTCCTTGACGAAGTTTAATGCATACGTAAAGCAAGATCCGATTATAAAGTGAAGACAATAATTGCAACCACAAAAATGAACTGCCTGTTCATAGAAGACGAGTGAAAATACTTGTTTGGCCATGTATATTGAAAACTACAATAAAAAACTCAAATTGTTTTTATTTTCAAAAAAAATGAACGAACGATTTTTTTCACTCCGCTTCCATGAACAGGCAGTTAATTTTTGTGGTTGCAATAATTGTCTTGTATTGTCGATTCACATTTCTTTACAGTGACATATACCCTATAAAGTTTTGATTATGCCATTAACAAAATAGTACTTATTTCAAAAATGGTAAATAATTTCACAGACAAAATGCGTTATGTTACAGCTGGTGATTGGGGCCGTTTATCAGATATCATCTTTAAAACATTAATGGCGTTTGCATTTCTCTGGAAACGAATGGCAATTTCATTTAATGCATTCATTTCGACTTGCGTTTTTGCAAATTCGTATGCTTTTTTAAAAGATTCTGCATAATTCTACGTTACCTTATGCTAACGCATATGCTTTATTCAAAGAACTTCATATTTACTTAGGTTATTTCTTTTTATGCGGCTACATTTTCATTTCCTGTTTCTTTCTATATTTTTATCTTGTGTATTCATGTTGGCTTCTTGGCAAAAGGAAGTTTGCCCAACTAAATACATCATTAAAGAAATAAATGTCAAATATGCACATGCATGGCGACAATCATAAATAATTTTGCATATTTTTTGTGTGCCTCTTTACACAATACGGAAGCCATAACAGAAGTTTTTTAAGAACTGAAGAACTCCGCTCATTTCAGATAAATTTTGTAGCGTCCAGTCTCAAAATTAAATGTAACTTTCACATTTGTTAATGTTTGTTATATTTGGTATTTCAGATAAATTTTAAACTACTAAATTTCCTAAATTTTGTTTTAAATACTGACAATGCTTCCCTCGAATTTTTTTAATATTCTATCGCTTTGAGTTTATAAATACTTGGAATCTTAAATTTATGATGACATACGGTTTAACGTGGCACATGGTCTTTTGAACGTACTTACAAATGTACAAGGCGATACTTAGTAGAACTTCAAAATGAACTTTAAATTACGATTATAAAACGTTCTGCATTTAACAGAACAAATTCATGAGGACACATGCGACCATTTATTAATGCAGTATACGTGTTCATATTTCGATGTCAGACATACATTTAGTTGCAGGAAAATTGTGAAGTTTCTTTTTAATTACATTTTTATTTGTTGTAGTTCTTACATTAGCACTTTATGTTACGTATATATTTGTGCAATAACTTGACGGTTGCTTTTTAATTCATATTGTGCTGAATAATAGTGATGATTTGCTAAAAAAAATTTTATTACTTATTTTACTTTCATTAACTCTTTTTTATTTAATTGTGAATTCATGTGGAGGTTTTATTTTAATTACCTTGACAATACTCGTATAATTTGCAAAACTGAAATTTTCCAGCAAATAATTCTTATTATATTTTCCACAAAATCTTGCAAGATCGATTATATTTATATACGAGTACATTTTATTTTATTATAGCGAATTAGAATTCTTAATTTTGTCTTATAATTGAATTAGATGCAAAAATTAAATATTGCACCTTATAGTCTGCGAATAAAGTGCTCTAAAATAGCTTTACATTGGACCATTAAAGCGAAAATGTTTTAAATAATACAGGAAAATTGGGCAAGATGTACAGTTAATGAAATATAAAAAAAATATTTTCTAGGGTGTCCCCGATTTCAATAAAATTTTGGTGCAGTTGGGGAACGAAAATACATGTGCAACAATTTCTCTTAAAATATCTAATTTAGTATACTTGTGCAAATTCAATATCTTCGGTTGTATTGTAACTAGAGTGCCCAGATTTCGATTAGTTTTAAAACTCTTAATGAGCAGTACAAAACTACTGTCACCAGAACAAGTGCTAAGTAAATATTAGGCACACCCTCATAGTTCAAGAGTTGTAACTAGGAGTAGAAAAAAATTAGTGGGAATGTATTAACGAAGTCTTAAACAACATATCCTGAAATGTTTATTTTGGGACAGCAATGGCATCAATGCAAATGGATATTGTTAGGTGACAAAGAATGGAAAAAATGTGAGAAAATATATTTCTCGATTTTTTCTAACATAGAACTCTGAAAGAATTAATTTTAAAGAGCAAAACATGAAATTTTTCTTTTGAGACAACAATGGGAAAAGGTCATGTGTTTTGGTTCCAAAATGGGGAAAATCTTTTCTTTCTTTTTGATTTTATTAAAATTTTTATGGTAAATTATATTGTAGTTAACAATTAAAAAACTTGTTATTACAAAGCTGCAAAGTTGACATTTTCCGCTGTTATTTGAAAGCTTCTAAATTTTATGTTTATAACTTTGAAATAAATGTTCTTTTAGTAAAATATCACTTTTTTTTTAATAGAAATTAACAATTTTGTACGCGATATTTCCTCTGATAAGTCAAGTGATTGTGGCGATGGCTGAAAAGTTTGCACGTTGACTACAAAACTAAAACAGACCCGGTTTCAACCCCAGTTTCAGACTAAAATTATAAAAAAAAAACATCTCGCCTTTTTCTGATGTGCATTAGTGTGTCTTTGTGTGTCCTCAGTTGTTGTCGAAAGATCTCAGTGGCGAAGGCATAGTCACTGGCCACTGAACAATACCGACTTCAGCTGATAGCAATCCATTGGGATAGTCACTGTTAACTAAACAGTAACCTATCCACAGGCGATCAGAATGCCCACCTGCGACGGTATTGTGTAGCATCGACGAAGTAAAAGAATTACTAAAAATTGCTACTAAACCGAAGCTTCAACAAGGCAATAAACAAAGAACGTGCAAAAAGCAGAGCTGTAAAATAATAAATTAAGCTTCACCTTGTGTCGTTTCTCTAACTATACCTTTCCTATAGTTCCAGCACAATGTATCGCATGTGTAAGGGTTATCTCCTGAGTGCTGGTCCCAGATAAAAAAAAAACAAATAAGAAATATACAAAACATAATTTTGAAAAGCCATAACAAATAAGGAGAGACTACTAGAGGCTAAATATAAATTTCATCTAGTACTGTTAATTATCAAAAGTAAGTAATTATTATAAATTTAATCTGCCATTTCTATCATTCACAGGAACCAGAGCAATTTTAGTTACTTTATCTCTTACAAATGCTGAACTGAAAACATAGAGGAGCGATGAAATAACAAGAGAAAAAGTGATGCACCGTCTTACTATTTTTTACATTTTTTACAACAACTTTTCTCTTAAATAAAATTTGTAATCGTCATTTTAATTTTTAATCTTTCAAACTTTTTTATAAGCTCACTGCCGTATTCATAAAAATTTTTTAGGATTTATTTTATATAAAAATTTTGTAATAAACATTTTATATAGAAAAAATAAAAGTTTTATGAATACGGCAGTTAAGTTGTCTCTACAATCGTTTCGCTTTTAAGCCTAAATATATGTATGTGTAATTTAAGTACTTGTAATTTATTATATAACTTTTGGTTTAACAGAAGCTAATTATCCTTATTTATTCGTCTTAAATAATTAATGTTACAAGTACTATTTTGCCTTTAATTAGATTTCGTTAAAAGTTTTTGTACAAATAACTCCTGGCGAAAGATAAGACGAATTTTATATTTCTTGCTGCTTTTGCCAATGAAAAGATGTCAAAAGTCAAAGTGGATTGTTAGGCGACATCGAAGCACACAACCAAAGTATCAACTAATTAATTAATTATATAATATCTTATCGCTATGTAGTTGTACAGTATGTTGCTATGTGCATGGTTATTCAAGCATCTTACACAAGCAATTAAAAGTTATTAAAGAAGAATAAAAAAAAAAAAACTTTTTTGTATGTAAGAACACACAACAAATGTTTTCGAGATTTTTAAAAAAAATATATATTGTTAATACATTGGAACGTGAAATGAATAATAAAGATCTGCCTGAAACGTAAATAGATCCATGTTATGGTACGGTGCTTTCATTTAGAATACTATAAATTGAAAATAAAATTTTTTTGTGTGCTGATATTCATTAAAACTTCTTTAATATCAAATGTATCAATTTAATTAATTATTGTATTCACTGAAAAAGAAATGGAAGAAACAGAGAGCGAAGCCGATGCGTAAAAATCGGCGGCAGCGGCGGCTGCGTGCAAGTCGGTATATTGCAAAAGTTCTCTTTTTTTATATATTGTATACAGTTTTGTTATAAGTAATGTAATAAAGTGTGGTCCAACCATAATGCACAATGTTAATTGTGAGTCACACCTTAACGTCAACTATTTGTCGAATGATATTTGACACTTCTTTGTTTCAGTGTTTGACAAATAGAACAATGGAGTGCATTTCGTGTACTTTGTGATTTTTATGATCAACATAATCTACCAAATGTGTCCACAATCGGGAGAATTGTACACAAATTTCACCAAACGCTGTCTGTAGGAAACGTCAAAACACCTGTGCATAACCGCCCAGCGGTTTGTGGGCCTTATATCTTCGAAAATGAGGCCGGCCAAGCATTTACCGTGAAAGGTGTCCGCTATAGCGGGATGACGACAGACTTCTTGTTGGCAGTAATTGAAGATATGGACCTGGACTATATGTGGTTCCAACAGGATGATGCCACTTGCCACACAACCAACGAAACAATGGCTCTTTTGTGCGAGAAATTCAATGGCCGTATTATCGCACGTCGTGGCAATGTTAATTGGCCGTCACGATTATGTAATTTGACACCGTTGGACTATTTTATTTGGAGATATTTAAACTAAAAAGTGTACGTCATCAATTCAAGAGCTGAAAAATTAGCTAATTCAGCACATTAACGACACTGAACCTCAATTATGTCTCAGAGTCATTGAAACCGTGGCGAGCATTTGACCAATCACACATAATTGTCATAGATCCTTCTATCATCTTAAAAAATGTTAAGATCAGAGTATTATCTTAACATTTTATGTTTTATTTATAATGAAAATCGTGCGTTTCATAAAAATTTGTCATAAAAATTTTCAATAAAAAATTTTTCATAATAATACTTTATATTAAATTTTTAAAAACAAGGTCTTTATGAAAAAAATTGCTGCAATTCTGCCATTGTTTTGCAACAATTATTTTGATAGTGCGGTTGTGTTATCTGCATCTGTTTAGTTCTGTGATTTTCATTTATGACATTTTCGAAATAAGATTTTAATCTCTAATTAATATTAATTTTAAACATTTAAACACGTTTTTCTGTGTACTTAAAATATTATATACATATATATTATATGAAACCCAAGAACCTGTAATTGAAAATATCATTTGCCTAAATAAATGAAATCACGCTTTATGTGTTTCACATATCAATATGTGTTGTTGTGTATTAAATATGATTTTATATACGCTTTTAAATATCTGCGTCATTTAATTTTTGTATGTTTTCTGTATGACACCAACAAGCAAAAACATTTATAATTCAAAATCTTTTTCTTTTTTTTTCAAGTCTTCAAGTTTCAAGTTCTCTAATTAACGGCAACATATAAAATATTGTTCTTCTGAAAGTGAAAGTTCTATGTGGATTCGTCAAGCAACTAAATCTAATGAAATGAAAATCCTTTGGTTTTAAAAAAAGATAAACCAGTTTTTATACATCTCTAACTGGTACCAGTGAATTCAGGCTAAATTTCTATTTAAGACATACCGTTAATAATTTTCTATAATTTAATCCTCTATCTCAATATATGCTTTTGTTTTGTATTTTTTTTTATAAGAAACATTTAATGTTATGATATACAGTTAGTGGTTACTGCCTCAGCAGCAGCATAGAGAAAATTTAAAGACAAATGAAGAAAATTTTACGCATTATAACGCATTTTCTGCTAAGACTGCGATTATTAAACATATGACAAACATTGTGTGATTGTGATTTAACAATGAAAACCACTAATCAGCTTAGAAATTTAAAAAAATTCTACAATTATGCCTTGAATTCTACCAGCAGCAAAATGGTTAGAAAATTTAAATATGACCACTTCCAATAGAAAGAAAAAAATTTATAATCAACTTAAAAATTAATATTGCAAAAAAGTTAATCAGCACATGTATTTCTCCAACAGCAACCAAAAACATATTTTTTATTAAGAACAATATATCCACGTTGTAATTGGAGTTTTAATTTGCAAGCATTAAATTTCAATTACAATCGATATGTTTGCTGGGTAATGAAATCTGCCTACACATTTGAGTACAAAACAAATAACACGAGTACAAAATATTTTTCTTTTTTTGGTATAACTTTACCGAATTTCTTTATTCCTGATAATGATGAAAATAATATATTATGCAGGCAAAACAATTTTAACTATTAAGGAAAAATATATTTATAAAACGTAATGTTATAATTTCAGCAAATTCTAGTAACAATTTATTTAAAGTGATTATATTTCCGGCAGAGTTTCTCTTAAATGAAACTATAGTATTTTGTATTAGTCTCACTTCTATTTTTATTTTGACCTGTATTTAATTTTTTAATTATATTTATTTTTGAGCGATGGTCTTTTTATGAAACGTTTTTTTCAATTATTTATTTTCAATATTTCGCTACCAAATAGGTAGCATCGTCAGAAAATAATAATTTGTATTAACGAAAATATTTTTTAAATAATTTGAAAAAAAAAGTTTCATAAAAAAGACCATCGCTCAAAAATAAATATAATTAAAAAAAAGTATAGTATTTTGTTCATTATAATATTGTTACTGCCGTACAAAACAATTTCCTTTATGTTCTCTTGTTCTCTATGTCTTTACATGCAATGAAGGGTGTGACGGTAGTCTAGTGAATAGTGTGCTAATTTATCAGTTCGGGGTTATAGGTTCGATGAGTATCACTAGACATCTGAACGTTTTTTCATAATAGGTATCGAAGTGGAACCATAAAAAATTTAAATACGCCTTTTCTTAGTGGGAACCTTTCCTGACATTCAGCAACCTGCCGACCTAACGTAACTTACATGCAACGAAACTACCAGTTACGCTATTTAACCGATTAGTTGTATAATACTGACTAATTAAAATCCTTGTTTATTCTGCTATCCACAAGAAGTAAGAATCGCGTATCCTGTCATGACCTTCGTGATAATTGCATCTTCAAATGTGTTTTTTTTCTTGTTTTTACGAGGTTTGTTCATTTGTGATGTTTTTTTCTTCGATTACAATAGCGTGGTGCATAATCAGTTCTTGCCAACAGGTCGTACGGTTAATAAGGAATACTACAAGGAAGTTATGCAACATTTGCGTGAAGCAATACGGCTCAAACGATCGGAATTGTTGAAAAAAATCATGAATTCTGCATAACGATAATGCACCAGGTCGCACATCATTGCTTATTCTTGATTTTTTGGCCAAAAACAAGACCCTAATCATGCCTCAACCAACTTTTTCACCAGATTCGGCTCCCTCCGACTTTTTCCTATTCCCAAAACTGAAGAGACTACTGAAAAGAAAGCGTTTTGCCACAATTGATGAGATAAAGTCAAAATCGAAGAACGAGCTGATGGCCATACCAAAAAGCGTATTTCAGAAGTGCTTCGAGGATTGGAAGAAGCGCTGGTATAAGTGCATTACATCAGAGGTAGATTACTTTGAAGGGGACAAAATAGATATTGATGAATAAATAAATACTTTTCACAAAATTTCAAAATTCACTTTTTCTTTTGAACATTCCTCGTAAATCAAGTCAACTTATAATTCGCAGAGATCATCACGAAATACGAGCCTTGCATACAATTCTCAATCTTTGTGATAGTGATTGGAATATATTAATTTTTTATTTATTTATTTATTTAAAAAGTCTATGGATTCGTTCTTTGTTTTATAAAGAGAAGTAACACTCAGGGCTACTAACCGGTGTGAACTTGTATAGTAAGGAGATAGTGATAGAGATGACAGAAGAAAGCTTCAGTATCTTTAAAAGTCTCGTTTTGTGATACACACGTTATATTTCAAATTCTTCAAATTACTCTTTAAAAGGTTACAGCTGTCGATATTATGCATATTTTATTTATTTATTTTTATTTATTTTTATCTTGGAAGAACATTCAGGAGATGACTTATACACATGCGATGCATTGTGCTGGAACTAGAGGAAAGCGATAGTCAGATGACGGAAGTGAAACTTTACTATTTTACAACTCTGCTTTTGCAGGTTTTTTGTTAATAGCAGTGCTGCAACGTCTTTGATTTTAAGGAGACGTGACATATTCAATTCGTAAGCATTGTTTAGTAATAATTTTTATTAATTATTTTAATTCGCCTATGATACCATATAACACCGGCGTACGAGCTCGGCCTGATGTGCCTGGTGGATTCGTATCAGGATCAGTAATGCACATCAGAAAAATGCGAAGTGTTTTCATGACTTAGTCATACACTGGGGCCGAACCCAGAATATTGGGTTTTGTAGTCAACGTGCAAACGCCACCCTCATGAAAAAATAAAAAATGCATAATACATAAAATTTACATTATTAAACATTTAGAAACAAAATAATATTATTGACTAAAAACTTTACGATCTTTAGTCTGATTTGGATTTAATAATAAACCAAAAATATAACATAAATTACGTTTCACAATATTAATATTTATAGCAAAATCAACGTGCTATAGTCAGCAAAAATTCTTCACACTATTCAAATATTAAATGCTGTTGATGATTTTATAGACAGTCAATTGTACATTGAATTAGAACAACTTTATTCAAGAAATATTAAATATTTTAAAAATAAGGGGTAATAATTAATTAGTTTTAAAAATTTAGTAATTTTACGCACTACTTTTCCCAAAATATTTATTAAAACAAAATACATTGAAATTTATTTGGGAGGGATTAGTTGGTTCGTATGAGCATTCCACTGTTGCTAATGCAGATCTTCAGGATTCTGTGCGATGTCTAGTTTGGCCGGAGGTTGATTCCAACGGTCACACGGACAGACCGACATGGCTCAATAAATAAACTAGTCTATTCAACACACTTCTGGAAATATATACGGGTATGTTCTGTTAACATAATCCGTAAAAATTTTTCGTTTTTAAAACGAATACACATTCTGAGGTGTTGAGAAATCACTCGTTTTTAAATCGAGTTCGTTTACAGAACAGGGAGGATAATTTTTTTTTCGGAAATGAGGAAATAAAGAAATAACACAAGGAATGCCCGTTACACTTAAAGTGAAAGGTATAAAATGATATATATTGAAATATGGCACGTGTTGTTTATGCTGTAACATTAATTTTTACGAATATATTGCGTACAAAGTTTCCTTCATCCTCACGGTTTCAAAATTTACTCACTTTTTGCACAAAACTATTCTCTTTCCAGTAGTGGGTTGGAATTTTTACGTCACAAAAGCAATACTGTATAACTTGGTGGTCTTGGTTGTCAACATCCTTGGAAGAAATTGATTGAGAGGCATAAAGTATGACAAATGTTTGCTCCAAAGAAAAATTCTAATTAGTTTCCATTCTGCCAATTATTTTCAAGTTTATTAAGGTTTCTTAAAAATAATATCCTGACAATAATGAATAAATTACTAAGAAAACAAAAAATGGCATTTATTTGCCATGAAAACTTCTTAATTGTATTTATTGATTAATTTTTATTTACTGGATATCAGAAAGAAACTTAATATAGTTTTTGGCTTGAATTTCTCTTATTCGACTGCTTGGAATAGTTTTTTATTGCTTTTATTTTCTTATTCACGTTCCTTAGACTGTTGTTGCGAGTAGTTTTTCTTCGTTTCTTTATTTGCAGATGGTATTTCTGTTGGTGGTGGTGTGCTGGTATTCGTGTTCGTGGCTTTGTTGTTTGTACTATGATTGTTGTTGGCGTTAGTTTTCATTGTTGTCGTTTGGTGTTAGTTTGAACACGCAAGGTGCTTTAAATGCGGAATTACCTTAAGACACGTTATGCCAGTGTTTGTAATTCCCTTGAAATTATATTTGCTAGAAAGTATGACTAAGTGTGAGTTTGATTGTGTACATATGTATATGTCTATTTATGCAATGGAAACGTGTGAATGCTTACTAAATTCTTTATTCATGTCTGCATGTGAATATCGGTCATGCCAACGCTTGAGCTAATCATAATTACCGATAGAGTTTTTTCGCTGTTATTTATTTATAGCATTCCATTTATGGTTTGGAAATTAATCAACTTCACTGTTTAAAGTATTAAAAAAATAACTAATTATTTTTCTGTGAATAAATACCCACGTAAATACATAAACTTCAATTTTAAATTTAAGTTGATTTGTATATTTGGTGATATTAACGCTCAAATTAACCAGCAGCTACGTATATCCATAGGCTCTTGTCATGTATTCGGAGAGAAATTTGCACGGTGTCTTCCATTAGAACGGTAGCATGTTAGATACCTCGTAACTTAGCAAGAGAAGGAGTGATATTTCCTATCAAGCGCATAAGATCCTCAGATTATATAAATTTATATATCGAATAATCTCGCAAAATATAAATTGCTATCATGAAGTTCATACTTCTCTGACTTAAATTAACGGAGGGTTTTTTTTAATAAGTTCTACAGGCTGACTGATGAATTTTGCTATATTAAAAAACTTAAATAACTTTGTTGTAATGTATGGAATTTATTCAATCTTTTTTCATTTGAGAATTTATTGAATGAGTCCTAAAAATTTTTAAATTTAAATGTTCGTTGATGCAGGTGCGGCATCTTAGCAAAAAGGTGTTCATTACTACCCGCAAAGTTGATGTTGTCACTCGAATTGATGGTTTCTAGT
Organism: Dexiosoma caninum; assembly: GCA_963924685.1. NCBI lineage: Eukaryota > Metazoa > Arthropoda > Insecta > Diptera > Tachinidae > Dexiosoma > Dexiosoma caninum. The sequence continues at coordinate 95,322,933 of OZ004725.1, forward strand.
TCATTCACATTTATCGATTGGGATTTGTACACTTCCCGTTTGCAATAACCCCATAAGAAAAATTCCTCTGGAGTTCGGTCAGGTGACCGTGGGGCCAGCGGAAAGTTGAATTTCTTGAAATTAGTCTGTTAATTATTTGAATGAAAACTACAGACTCCAATGCGTAATAGCGGCGGATTATCCAGATTCTTGTCTCGTTTTCTAGTTTTCTATTTAATAAAACTGAAGAATCATTCTACAAATATAAAAAAAAAATCCTTAGAAAAACAAAAATTTTTTAAAGTTTTCTTTTGGTAACAGCTTCCATCAGCCACCCTGTATTTACTTTATACGAATTACAATTATCAATCAACTTCAAAAGAAATTTTAATTTAAATAATGGATATATTTAATTACTCTTATTTCTACTCAACAGCAATGAGAAAACTGCAATGTGAAAACTGTTGTGAAAAGAGGAAATTTATCAATAAGTTTTTAATTTAATTTAATTTACCAAACCGATATTACTATTCTAATTAGTTTTTTTCATTCTTTCGAGCTTATATACTCATATAAATAGAACAGCGTTTATAAAAACTATATGATTTTTAATTAAAGTTCTAAAAATAAATTTTTTCTTCTTTTAAGTTTCCTATTAAATAATAATAAAAAAACCAAAAAAAAAAAAAAACAGAGAAGCAAAAAGCCATAAAAATGTAGTTCCAAACCCATTTTCTGTTGTTTGTTGTTTTCATTGCCAACCCTTTGCATGTTGGCAACTATTACTCAGGCTATTTGAAATTTCAATTCATTAACGCTGAAGTTCACATTCACATATACATACATATATTTACCGACACAGATTTACCTGTATATAAATAGCGATGGAAATGAAATCACATAAAAATGAATTAAAACAATGTCGCAAAAAGTAACAAAAAAAAAAAAACTAAAAAGCAAACACAGAAAAGTGTTGCAAAGCAAATGCTGAAAGAGACCATATACTCGTACATAAATGTACAGTTTTTACGACATGTGCGATGAATGAAATGACAACATCGAACCATCCACACACCTAAAGTGTCTTTTAGGATCATACACGTGCCAATATATAAAATCTATATGCATATTTTCATGTACATATATTAACGCATGTGGGACAGTGGAGCAGCAACATAAATGGCAGAAGTTTCATTTATATACATACGAGTATACTCTTATACAAAAAATTACTTCCCATTCATATTATTTTTCATTTTTAATATATAAGTAGATCAAGTGTTTACGCTTTTAAGGTATAAATATGTTGTATTTATTGCGAAGGAATGCAGCAAATACCAATTTTAAAAATATAATCGATATTTGATAATTATTCACAGCCACTGTACACGAAATAACGTGTGTGTTTGCGCTCTTTGTCAGTAGTTTGTAAGTAATTTTGAAATTGAGAAAATTGTATGCAGATGGTGTCAAGGGACGAAAACAACTAAAAAATGCATTAATAGCACAAACATAAAATGACAATGTATATGATGTGTGGCTGAAGCAACAGCATTCGACAACCAAGATGAACATAAAGAATGACATTCCATAGAATAATTCAACATTTATCTGTTTTACAATCTCCAAAGTGACAAGGTAATAAATGAAAGTTACCCTTTGCCATGCAAACTTAAATAGAAATGTGTTACATTCAGAAAAATATGGGGACAATTTAAAATTATTACCAAATTGTAATTAAACAATAAGAAAAGCAAACAATTGGTAGAAATATAAAAGTGTAGTTGCAAAATAAATATATGGAGGCTTTGGTGCAATACCGTCTTTGAAGTTTTGAGCCATCTTTTTGATAGTATTTTCGTTTACTAAAGTTATTTTTTTTACAAGTTTTTAAATAACGAGGCATGTTTTGTAATGTTGGGTGTTTGTAAATTTCTTGTCATAAAGGAAATAGTTCATTATTGCAAATAAATATTGTTGGAAATAGCTGGAGGCAATAAAGACATTTGTAGCTGTAGAATCTGAACAGTTAGAGATAGAACCATAATCTTTTTTCCTTTAGATATATATTTCCCCAAAGATCATTTCTGCATACCCAGCTCAAAAAATTCAAATTTTGAGTTACTGCGGTACTGCATTAAAGGTTCGATATATTCTATGAACTATTCTTCTATTGATTCAAGTGCATGGGTTTGGGGTGTTGTAGGTCTATGTGGTTTCGAGAGAAATTACATTGGAATCTAATTTCGGTAGATATACATATGCATGTGTGTGTGGGTTGTGTTCTTAATTTACAATTCACCATATGCTAAATGTTCAGTGTGGCGTATGGTTAAATATTTAAATTTTAAATAATTTTATTACTATACGCCAGATGTTAGTGCATGGCAAATGAACACCCCGACCACACGAGCAATAATTTTGGTAATTATTCCCGTGGCAACTGTCAAATTTGATTGCCAATACAAGATTTTAACGTGTCGATTCCGCAAATATGTGTTAGAATATATAGAGTGCAATAATTGCTAGACGATATTGCTGAGAAATAACCTCTAACACTAGCTGTCAAAGTCTATTGAAATAATATTTTTTTCCACAAAAACCCAAAAAATTTTTAAAAATGAAGAATTTAAGAAAAATGTTTAAATAAAAGTGCAATCTATTAGTAAGAATAAATATATACATAGAATAAATACATTGTTGAATCCTAGCAATTTGACGTCGTTATTATGTCGACGTTATTGCCTTCTTCGTCTGTTCGGCGGGTACGGCTGTAGTAACATGATATTGATTCTGTCATATAGAATGTTAGTTTTTAACATGATACATTTGTGCATACAATTTGAACGCCTTTAAACAATAGTATGTGCAGTATATACGACACTATCTATTTAAAGCATATTTCAGTTTCACGTGACGAAGCATCTGAGACCAGGTGTTTTGCAAGTGAATTATGTTTATGTTTCGTCTAATATATGTAAAATATATTTATGTATATATATTCTTTTAAAAACAAAATTTTTAATTAAATTAAATACAATTAAAAGTTAATAGGAATAAAAATCAATAAATAATTTGCCATCAGTGGTTTGTTGTAAACTTTTACACTGAGTGACAAAAATTAATTAAGTAGAAGTGCGATGTGATACTACTTTGCTGATAGGTATTGTCGAACACAACTACAATCTGGTGTTTAAATTTTTCAAATAACGATTTTGGACGACCGATTGTGTCCCCTGTACCAGCTAAATACTGTGGTTTTCATGGAGCTTTATCGCCATACAAAGAATTGAATTCATCGACATATTCTTGTTGGTCATATTGATTTTCTTAACTCACTGTAAACAAAACAAATAGCACTTGTGCATCAAAACGTTGTGAGTACGTTTATGCTAAAAATTGTAAAATTTTATTATGGCGTTGCCAGATTTTAGCTATTGACATTAGTGTTGCCAGCTTCCGAAATATAAATAGTACCCCTTGTATGAACACCGCGAAATAGTTTACAGCGATTGAGTAACATACAGTACGAAAGGAACGTTACGTCTGACCTCATGTAAAATTGTTGTCTCTTTGATATACGAGTATGTATACCTACTATTGGCCTCTTGCTCAAAATAGTCTATATTTGTAATACAATGATCTTTGCAAAAACTTAATACCTCGAGGTTTTATTTTTCCACAAAAGTATTTTTTTCTTCAAACAATTTTTTTTTTAAAGAATATATTTGAAAGAAAATTTTTAAAGATATTTTTTTGAAATGAATTTTTTTCTTTGGCAAATTACATTGAACTTTTTCACAATAAATATAATTTTTAATTACGATTGAAGCATTTATAACAAATGTTAAAAGTACAAAATTTAGCTAGCAGCAAACTTCTATCGTATACAAATTTTTTTTCTCGTATCAAACAAAGTAAAGAAAATAAATTAATAAAGGGGCGTTACTATTTTATATCCTGTTAAGGTGGAGTATATTTGTTTCCGTGCAATTGTAATGTGAAATAAATTCTAAAATCAACTGGGCGTATGATTACAGACTTAACCTTTTGTTATTTGCTATAATGTATATATGTATCGTATATAGTACATGAGTAATTATGTGAATATTTAAATGTACGCTCGTACCATTGTACGTTTTTATTAGTTCAACAACTAAAGAGGTGAATAGCCTAAAAGTGCAATAGCTGGAGACTAACTGCCTCACTAACAGACTTATTTAGCCAAAGTAACAACAAAGAAACAACCGTAAAGTGAACAGCTTGGCAAGCTGATTCAGATTTCTTCAAAGAAAAATATACATTCACATATCCGACTTCGAATTATGTTTGTTTTATTTTAATTTTTTTACTTTTCGCAAAGGTAGAGGTATTTGGAAAAGCTAAGGAATACAAATACCAATTGCGTGTTTAGATTCATATACGCATATATACAATACCATTGTATTCATATAACAGTGTTGCCAGTTCATATTTCTCTAATGCTATTTTTATACTACATTTTCATTTTCATTTGATTTTAGAGTCAGAATTTATCTCATGGATCTTCTTCGTGGATTTTCTTAAATTTAAATTTAACGCTAACAACTCTAACTGCTGATATTGAAAGAATTTTTTCATTCGTTCAGCTGCATTTAAAAAGAAAAACAATATTTTAGAATTTGTTTTCTTTTGGCATATGAGCAAGGCACTGCAACAGAATTAGGAAGAGCGAAGGTGAAAGGAGGGAGTAGTGTTTGTAGACATTTAACTTGAACTTTCCAATATCGCAATTTACAGGGCAGACTTAGGCAGTTTATTCAAGATACGAATTGTTCGGTTGAAAAACGAATTTCCTCTGTCATGCGTAGTACGATACGTAAGTACGTACCATGGACCATAAATGGATGTGGCCTCGAGACGACTATCATTATGCACGTAAAATGTTCGAGTTGCGGGAATGAGTTACCTGATATGATTAGAGCACATTCCATTATAGTAGCGATAAAACAGTAAGAAAGACCCCACATTGCGACCATGCTCCAGTGAGTCAATAGAGTTGGCTACCCTACGGTCACGGATAAGCCTCTTCGCCCTCTGCTGTACATGGTCGATTTTATTTCATATGTATTTTTATGAATGAAAAAATTCTTTCGACATCGTGGCCAGGCAGTTAGTCTACTCAAAATTAGATCGGTATTATATATTAATTAATAGATAATTAAAAAAATGTTTTTATTATTTTGTGTAAGCTGATGATATAAAATGATTTCAACTTCTTGCTATTGTAAGTGAATGATACCAATTTTCGAAAATCTTGATTTCATCATATTCTAGCGTTTCGAGTTATTTAACTTAAGCTTACCAGGAATGGCATGTGGACAATATATTCCAATATTCTTCGCTCTATTATTTTGTATACTGATATACTGCTGTTATTGGCGCCGCGATGTACGGCCCCAGTAAAAATGGTGGTAAACTCGGAGTCGTTTTGCATTATACAAAATAACCCCAATACATTTTTGGAACATCCGCTTAAAACAATGAAAAATGCCGAACATTTTGGCACATTAAGAAATCTTGAATATATACAATTTGATGTATTTTTTTTTCTTACTTTTTACTTCTTTTGTAAATGTGTTTTTTTTTCATTTCTAAGCATTTTTTCAAAAGATTTAAAATTTTCTAAAATATTTTTAGTTCTTTTACTTTTATTTCGTAAAAATTATTTATTAAATTATATTTGTAGATTGCTGCATAGCGTACCAATAGTATTTCAACATTAGACGTTCAACCAAATTGTTATTTGGAATATGATTAGTTTGGTGTTTCTTGTATATCTCGGCAAGACTGATACATACAGATATGCATACATATGAAAACAATTCTTCGTATATGCATTTTTATAACCAAATTGTTACAGGAAATTCGTATTATTTTATACTGCAGTCATAAACAAATTTGTTTGCATTTTGTGAAATGAAAATAACTTTTAGGATAAGGGTGTGGAATTTATGCAATAAAAAGTACATGAAATATTATTATCACTTCAGTGCATGTTTAAGTAATTAAGATTATAATTTTGTTAAGGTTTTTGTGCAAATAGTGAAATTTTCACTCGTAAGGTGATTTAGTTTCTTCCACTATGAGAAGGAAGTATTTTTATTCGTAAATTTTTTATGATACACAATCAGGGATTTAAAAAAATTTATTGAACACTATTATTGTTACTAAAATGAAACGATACGAGCATAACTGCTTATGAGTTTATATTTTAAGCTGCCGCCGTTTTAATAAAACAACCAAAATGCAATATATTTCAAAAATTCATTTTTCGTAACGAATATATTTTTGTTTATTAAAAGGCTTGAAACTTTAGGTACAGTGTATATTATGCACGACAATGTTCATGCTTTTATATAATTCTGTTGCATCATAATAAATTATTCATAATAAATTATTGTTAATTTTAAGAAATTAATTGAAAAAGTTGGCACGTTGGAAGACCCATAAACATTATAACAACATTTAAATTATGATATCGGGTACATACGATTATTTGCCACCAAATAAATAAATTTAAAAAGTCGTGTAATTACAAAGCCTTCAATTTATATTTATGCTATTTTTCAATATAATCAACATTTTCAGAGTTATACAGAATGTCATCACTTTATAATACACATTCACATATGAATAAAGTGAGACATTGATATCACCATTTTGAAAAATTTCCTAACAAATCGCGCCACTATAATATTACCGCTTTATTTATACAGGTTTGTTGAATTTCTTAATGTCTTTTCTAACAAAAAAAAAATAATTATATTATACACTTAAGAAATATTTCCTTCTACTAAGAAACTGCATATCTTCCTTTTGCTGTTTGTGGGTTATTTCGTTTACGGTACAGAAATAATTTACACTTTAGCAATACTCATTCAACAGAATTCATTCAACGTTTGAGAATTTGTTTGAAAGATCCGTTGGTATTGCGAAAAATTTTTTACATTACATTACGATAATTATTTGAGGTTAGGTGGCGGACCCTCCCAGAAAGAGAACGCCCGACTTAGGGCAAAGCTTCTTTAGGCCCATACCACAAGAAACACCCAAGGTCTAGCCGGGAATCGAACCCGCACCTTATTGCTTATGCACTTAAAAACATAAAAATATCAGCGAGCATTTCTTTCGAAAGACAAAAAACACTCACACATAAAAAAATGCCTTCCAAGCTTTCTACAGCAAGTAACCAACCAATTAGAAAACGCTGTAACTCTTGCAAATGGCGCCAAACGTTAATTCGGTTTTGACATTTGTGAAGTAAACAAACGCAGAATACAAATCGAAAAGTCACGAATAATTGTTTCTATTTTTTGCATAACAATTGGTCGGTAGCGTTGGCGTGAATTTCGTCGCAGATTTCCTGCCTGTCCTATAAAAACTGAACAAAACTCTGCAGCGTTTGGCTAGTCGCCTTGAAGAGAATGGAATAACATGAGATATTCATAAGGCTACGTGGCCCCGGAACAGCCGTTCTGCTGAGAATATCGCTGTTCCCCAAGATGTTGAAAAGAAGTTCGCAACATTGACCAGACGACGTGGCACGTCATTGGGCATCAGTTGGCCGTTCCTGCGCACAATTTTGGTGAAAGATTTGAGGATGTTCCGTTACAAAATGCACAAAAATTACAGCAAAAGAACATCGGCTGATTACTTTTGGCCCACCTTATATAACGGAATATTTAGTGTAATAAAAATTTATATTTTGCAGATATTAGAAGGGCTTAACTGTTAAACTACTTTCCTATTGTGTACTTTGTTAATTTGTATGATTACCCATGATTGACTATTCACAAAGTGACAGTTCAAGATGTATTATACATTATTCATTAATAAAAATCAGAGAATTTTTCACCTTTTAGTTCGAACACATGACTTTGTTCTAAAAAATCCTTAATATTTAGCTCTGATAAATATATAATTTTAAGTCAAAAAACACTGGAAAAAGTGTGTAATATCTTTCTCTTAGTTGTTAAGAATTGCTGCATATACTTATATTCTTGTACGATTTTCTTAAATACATAAAAAAATTAAATAAAGTAACATACATTTGTTCATAAAAATTATTGCAAACATTAAAATTAAAAAAAGAATCCGTTTCTATATTAATAACAAGCAACGTAAATCACATTTTACCATAAAATTCAATACATAAAAATATACCTTCAGTACGACTTACATACATATAAAAAACCGAACAAAGGCAAAAAGTTTTTAAAGAAATAATGAGACCACAGTGAATCCGCCGCCATAATATGAACTAATTAAAATCAAGTCAGTTTACTTTCGCGAGATTGTTAATATTTTCAAAAGGGTTCCAATTTCTTTTCAAAGCTTTCTCGCATAAATGTAAAAGTTTCTTGTGTTTTTTTATTTTTGTTTATTGTTTATTTGGATTTAAAAAAAAAAGAACAATTGATTTTTGAAAAAGAAAAAAGAAAAGAAAAAATTTAAACTTAAAAACTTAAACTCGTAAGATATGTTTTATTGACAGATGAAGGCAATTTTAAAAGGAAACTCCCAAATTAGTATGCAGTAGAATCAGAATTTAACTGCTACCCTGTTGAGATTTGAATACTGTCTAGATGAAACCCTTTAAAAAATACATATTTAACTTAATCTATTATAACTTAATTAGTTTCGAGCTTTTGCACAAGTTCTTATTATTGAAAGAAAAAAAAGTGTTCATATGTTGCAGCGTTCATATTATCGCGAGTGCACTGTATTTGTTATTCTAGATTAATTAAGAATGAATTAACTTTTGGCAATGTAAAAGATATTTATAAAGGCAACCGGCTATTTTATTTTCAAACAAATATTTGAAATTTAATGCCTGAATATTTTCTGCTTATAAATATTTACTTACATTTTCAAAAACAACGCCAACATTTAATATTTAATACTTTTCTAAATACCCATATTCAGTGAAAATTATTTGAAATAAAATCCACTGACAACATACCCAAGCAATATTTTGTTGTTATTGTTCTAAACAGAAAGTTAAAAACAATACTGTACAAGAATGCAGCAAAAATTAAAAATCGACATGTTGTCCCTGTTATATCCTGATAACATTTAAAACAATTTCAAATATATACGCTCACTTATACATTGGTGCATTAATAGAGCCATTATTGTTGCTATATCTATTACAATTTCAAATGTAGCAACAACAAACAACAAGAGCTACATTAGCAACAAACGATAATGAATTCATAACAAACTGCTACACGAATCTCAGACAAAAATAGGAATGTCGAAATGTGAAAAGCAGCAAACTAAAATTCAACAATTCAAACAGGTAAAACATGAAGTCGGATGAGCACCACCGAATAAATGTCTACCTAAAGATGTAAACTTTAGACAAATTTTTATATGACAATTTATTTTCTATACCTGCCGAACTTTGCTACAAATTTACTCCCATATAAATTAGTTTTTTTATGAACTAATTAAAAATAATATAAATTCTTTGGTTGCTTCTACGGCTAATGTTGGTTGTTAATTAAATTTTCGTCATATACGAGTAGATGATTGTGAAGATTAGATGCCGTGTTTTTATTTATTTTATATAAAATAGAAAAAACCTGATAAGGTGCTTAACATGGAAAATGCATTGAAATATTTTCAAGAACAATTCCCATGTACTCCCATGTATTCAAACGTATTTATGTTCATACTTTAATATATTTTTAATGGTTTCAAATGAATACATTAAATCAAATTTTGTCGTGTAATTTAATATGAAATGCCCATACGAATAAATACAAAAAACAGTAAATATTTTATTAAAAAAAATAATTTTAGTAAGAGCATTAGAGCAGCAAATAGTGTAACATACAGAGCAAACGGGTTAAAGTATTGCATATCCAAATGCTTTATTTCCGTGCCCGGCCACATGCTATTGCATTAGCTTGAATATCCGGTGGAATCTAGTTTCACTGATGCACAATTTAGTCTATACACTGACGTCCAAACCATGTTGATGATTATGCAACTGGCAAGTATGTACTACATGAACAACGTGCTGTACAATAAGAAGTGAAAACTACAGTAGTTTATGTGCATCCACTCACACACATCCTTTATCTGCCATGGCTTTGTTTCATCAAAATATCGATACGATATGGTGGGCGCGAAATATTGGATTGAGCTCTTACTACCAAACAAATTTTAACAATTTTATAACAATTTATAGAAATAAATCACTAATGTTTGCCTTTTACTATTCAAGTTAGAAATGTCAATTCAAATTAATGTATTATTTTCGTAGTGAATAATTTTATTTAATACAAATAGTGTTCTTAATTTAATAAAAATAATATATACATGCTGCACAGATAACAGAACATAATCCGTTCGAATCTCCACATGTGCAAAATGTATATTTTATCAAAATCGATCGAGTAGGAGTTATAGGTGTGTAAGTCTAACATATTTAAATGTACAGCCACATGTAGGCAGTGAGTAACTAAATACAGGCGTTTCTGTTCAATTTGTTTTTAATTTTAACTCATTGAGAATTTATCATAACAAAGCAAAAAATTTAAAAGTTTTAAGTTTCTTGTTAGATGACGCAGTTGTCCCCTGGAATAATATTTTGCAAAATATTTATGTATTACGTGGTAATTGCAAAATGATTGCCACTTTCCGTTCTGACCCAGCCATTTGTAGAATTTCATAATGTTTACAAATTTTGGTATCTTGGTTGGACTGTTATACGTTTTTCACGTCTGTGGAGGCAAATTGTTTTTAAAATCTAAAATACTATAATTTGTCAACTAAATAAAGGCATATACAATGTGTCTCGTGGCAAATTTATATTCTTAAATACGATTATTTCAAGAAGTAATAAACGGTGTGGAGGGAGGGTGGCGCCGTTGGAATTATCGATTGTTCGGATTTGTCTGTCACGATGTCGCAGTGGTCGAGTGAGCATCGCGCGTTCTCTGTGAAGACATTTTTTAAAAGTCATGATTCTTACGTAATTGTTCGTAGACAATTTTGTTCAAAGTTCGGTATTCGGCGAAACAAGTGATGGGCCGAGTGTAAATTTAATTCGTTCGTGGTTGCAGAGATTCCGCACAACTGCTTCGGTTGTGAATGCCCCACGGCCAGGGCCCACTCGATCTTCAAGAACTCCCGAAAACATGGAACTGGTTGAAAGCAGTTTACGTGAAAATCCGCGACTTTCAATACTGAAAAGAGCAGCTGCACTGGGACTTCCAAGAGCGATTATTCATGAAATTTTAAAAAAGAATCTGAAGGATCTGGATGATATACTCGTTGAAAAATGAAATCCGCATTTGCATTCTATCATTCAATGCTCCTAATAAAACTTGGTGTCAATTATTATATTTGTTATTGAAATTTGAAAATATAAATCTGCTACCCTTTATATTCTGCTCCACAAGGCTGTCCCTCTCCAAGCAGCAAAATAAATAAGTATTACAAATTTCAGAGAATACCGGCAATATTTAGAGGAGAATGGGGATGCCCATTCAACGGGCTTATTGCTAAGCCGAAAGCACTTGTTTACGTAAGCGTCAAATTTTATTTCAAAGGTGGTGTGTATATAAATGTTAATTGTTCATAAAAAGACTTTGGAGCTTTGTCGACAAAATGTTATAACCTTGTGGGTCTGTGTAAAGATTAAAAGGTATCTAAGCTGTGAACAAAAAACAGAATTGCTAATATTATTGAATCGTTTGTATATTAATAAGATAACTCTAAACAAAATGACTTATTTTTTATTGCAATCTGACATCATTCGCCAAATTTAATATAAATCATCAAACACTACTTTTATATCTCTTTATTTTATAAAATTTTCGTCATAAGCAAAATAATCATATACAGTGGTATCTAATGGTATCTTGAATTACTCTCACTAACATTGAAGTACTCTTATAAGAAAAATATGAAATGTGTATGTACAGAATTAAGTCAAATTAAATTCCTCAAAAAATCTTTTGTAATATTTTTTAAATGTTCTTAAATTTTAAGATGACCTTCTGGCAGTTTAGCTCTCAATTCATTTGCAATCATGTTATTGCGCTTCTTTCAATTTAAATGTTTAAAAAAAAAGAAAATATTGAAAATGTATGGGTGTGCGTCTGTGTGTATATAATACAAACCATTTTATTTTCAATTCCAGTTAATAAAATATATGATTTAATTTAATTACATTTATTTTATATATATGTTTGACATATATTTAATTATTTCTCTTTTTAATTCAAATGTTATACTTTACTTTAATTTATTTTTATAATAATATATTTAAAAAGAAAGGATATGTAAATCAACAAATTAATGCAAGTGGCTGCAGATATGTAACACACACATTTCTCTATGGAGATTTTAATTTGTTAAACGAATTATATGAAAATAAAATAAATATTGTTCTGAATTAATTAAGATGCTAAATAAATATGTTTTAAAAAAATATTTTTATAACATTAAGTCTATGTCCAATTTTCTGTTATTATCTTAATACGACAGAGAGAGAATGAAATGTGGAAATAATTGAAATTTTTTTTTTTTTGAAAAGAAGATTAATTTTATACTGAGTTTATGCTGGCAAATAATTATTAGGATCCCGATTTCTCAATAAATCACAATAACGTGTGTGAATAAATTTAAGAATAATTTTGCACTTACGTGAGTCTTTTTACAGATACAATTTTCATATGTTCGGGCGATAGACTAGAAGCATTTCCCCATTAGCAAGTAAACATAATTAATGAAGTATGTATTTTTTATTTATAATGTTATTAATATTATAACTTTTTTCGTGTAACTACGAAGGGCAAAGACACTCATTGGGGACGGTAGGGTAGCCAACTCTATTGACTCTCTTGAGCTTCGTCGCAAAGTGGTGTGCGTTTCGTTGTTCTATCGTTACTATAATGGGATGTGTTCTAATGAAATCAGGGAACATGTTCCCGAAACCCGGTAATTCATGCGCACGACGCAATCATCATTAAGAGCGCATCCATTTGTGGTCGATTTGGCAGCGAATCTCACTACGCATTACATACTACGTACGAATTAATTGCAAATAAAAATATATTGTATCGTTGAAACGGTTGATTATAAATGAAATTTAATTTTTTCTGTTGCCTAATGGTTATATGGAAGCACTATGATGAAAAACATGTGCAATGTGAGATGTATTTCGTTATTCTCTCGCGTATAACGTATTCTAATGAAATCAAGGAATTTATTCCCGAAACCCGATCACATCAACGCACTACGCATTACAAGGAGAACTTATTTTTCCGCCGAAGAGCGTGTATGTGGTCCCCGCAGAGGTCTTTTCAGGCATACTCCCTCTATACTTCTTCCCCTAACCTCGTTTCCTAGTTCCAGCACACTGCATCGCATGTATGGGGTTCATACCCTGAGTGCCGGTCCAAGATAAAAAAAAGAATTGGTTCATAAAAACTTTTAAGTTATATTCTGAATGCTCTTTAAAGATCTCAGTTAACTGTTAATGGCAAAATAATCAGAAAGCAAAACATTTTCGTCAGGGTAGGATATACGAATTAACAACGTTTACAGGTCTTTTCAATATACTATCGAAATTCTCAGCCGGTAGCGCAAACCTTAAGATGGCTTACTCCAAATATCGACCGTAATAATCGCCCCGTGCAACAAACTGTACGTCATATAGTTAATAAATTTGAGTCCACATTTCTCGTACTGGATATTCCAAAGCCAAAGAAAAACCGTACTTCTGGAAGTGACACAAATATTGCAGACTTGAGTGTACTGATTCTTAATGGCACAAATCCTACGTTTTTCTCAAAAATTCGGTATCTCTCTTACAAGAAATAAATTAATTTTAAACGCCGAAATTTTTCCAGTTATTCCCTCTTGAAATAGTACTGTTCATGGGAGGCAATACTATTGGTTTTTTTTTTGTATGGGGCCATATGAAGTCCTGGTTCTATACCAACAACGACGACACCCATGTGCAATTGCCAAAAAAAAGCATATTTTATTGTTGATTATGCAGGGCGGACAATGTTTTTAAAATATTGTAAAATAAAAGAAAATTACCCAAAGACGATAACATCGCATAACTAAAGAATACCACAAATTTTTATATTTTTATAATTTCAAATATCATTTACGTATTATTTGTGTTCAATTGCACATAGGTTTAATAAAGATGTTTGTAAAGATTGTCCAGTTTCGCTCAGTATTTTTTAAAATTACATTTGCTTAAAATCATAATTTCCTTACCACATTTCTCGTTGTTTTATTTTTTAATTTTTTTTGTTAACATTTTTGCAAATAATTTTTCACTTTACATTTTCAAATATAAAACATTTAATAACTAAGTAATAATTTTATATACAAATTTAATAATCTAACATATTGTATGACCCTAATGCAGTTCATGTAGTAGAAAAGAGAACAAAATATAATTTATTACAAATATAAAAGTTGTTTTTTTTTTCATTTCCAAAATATTAAATTGTTATTTATTAACAGAATAATTTAATTGTTAAGTGCTAACACTATTTATTATTCTTATAAGTATGTGGAAAAACAAAATCAATTATAACTTACTTGTATATATGTATTTCATTTTACCTATTCTTATCATTATATAATTATTTTATTTAATTTTCGCATTTTGTCTTCGAAAGAAAGTATGTTCGTTCTTCTTTTAATTGCTTAAATACTGGAATTCTATTTTGCAGCTAACAAGTAGAATTACTTTTAATATATTCATAAATACATTTTTGAAATTTTATTTTAATATCATCGTTTTTTCTTCTTTTATCTTTCCAATTATTTACACCTAATTTGTCGTATTAATTTCTTAAATCTTTCGTTTAAATCTAAAAGAATATTCTTACTAAATTACACTCCTACTAATTATTTTTTTAGTTATTAAATGGAATATAAATTGTGTTTATATATGATAATTTGTTTAACCTAAATCACTTTCTTAGCTTAGTGAGTATCTTATTTAATAATTATTAAAATAAACATTCTATCATTCATTTCTGTATATCGGAAGTCTTTTTAGGTAGAAAAGTATGTACGATTATATAGAACGATAACACACAATTAATTTTAGATATTGCATATAGTTTCTTTTTTTTTATTGGACCAGCGCTCAGGAGATGACCCCTATACACGCGATACTTTGTGCTGTAACTAGAGGAAAGTGATAGTTAGAGAAATGACAGAAGGTGAAGCTTCGCTATCTTACAACTCTGCTTTTGCACGTTCCTGGTTTTATGGCAGTTTGAAGCGCCTGTGATTTCAAGGAGACATATAAAATTTGGAAGCTGTATTTTAAACGCCACTGTTCTGAAGCCGGCACTGTTCTGTGACCAGTGTCTATGCCCTTGCCAAATTCACAAAAGTAAAAAATACTCTTCTTACTTTCAGTAGTAAAATTATGGAAAGTTATTTCAAATTGGAATTAGAATATGCATACCGATATGTTTCAATTATGAGTCATCCCACCATATAACTTATCAGTTCTATATTTTTTCTACTTTAAAAGTTTTGTGTAATTCGTGCTGTTTACGATGAGTAATAATTCGTGAAACAATAATTATTTTTGCATGTACGAACGTATATACAACTTAATAAATGTACACGTGTACATAGTTAGCTATTCCTTACAGCATTATATACAACCCTTGCATAATTACAATTATAATTGTACGTATGTATGAACATCTTCATATAAGTAAAATTAAATACTTAAGGATGAAGCATTTATTGCAATGAGCGTCTGCTTTCGTTAGAATGTAAGAAAATATAAAGAAAAAATGTTCACAATTACTTGATTATGTTGGGCATTTGATATAGTGTGTATGTTAAAACTGCCTTAAGATATGCTACACTTTCCATACGAACTTTCTTAGTCACGTCCTTTTAAATTTCGTGTATGTACATGGATATGTACATATGTATGTATGTATGTAAGTATTTTGAGAAATTATTATTTCGTCTTGCATGTGAACAATGAAGTCATTTGCTAAAATTATTCGAACTACAATGTTTGTATGTAGAACTATTATAATTTTATTGTTTTATGTCTAAATTTATATTCTATGTATATACGAGTACTCGTATGTGCAGAAATATATTTGTGTTTTTTTTTTCCTAATTTATTAAAGTAATTTTAGTGTATTCTGTGTGCAATAATAGTAATTGACATAGTTTCATTAGTATTGTTGTTATGGTTAGAAAATATAATTGTGATAAACCATTAAATATATTACTGCAATGACGATGATGTAAACTTGTGGCAAAACTTCGTACTGTAAAGAAATAATCAAAAAAAAAAAAAGAAAGAAAGGAAGGAATTAAAATGATTGAATAATTTCAACTAGTAATAAATAAATAACTTGTTTTCCAATTTGTAGTGCTTTATAATTAGTAATTATTGAAATTAAATTGCATAAATATGTTTTATTTGTAAAGAGTTTGCAATTTATTGTTGATCCGTTCATGTTATTAAATAGTTGGAGGCGATATTAACTAATATCGAAAATCGAAATTAAAATATAATTCTTAATACATTTGCAGGTAATAGGGAAAAACTGCTTACAACTTATTTGAAATGTAAACTTTTAAATCTTCTAATTTATTGGACATTTTTATAATTTATCTTTTAATTTACATTATTAAGCTCGGGGTGATTCTTCTTTTCAAATCATATTGTTTGAATTTATTTTCGGATATTGCGGAAATAGTAGAAAAAAATAAATTTAAATGGACATGATTTGCAATTTTGTTTGACATCGTGGTGTACACTATAATTCGAAAGGAAAGAAAATACTTTCGAATTTCCCTGTTACAATATCGAAACTCTAAAGATATTTCTCTCGTTTAGTATTGCAGAGTAAACCGCCAATTTTTTAACAATGTTAACATAGCTTAAGCTATGCACACACGATTCTCAGATATTACAATATTGCAATGCAGCGACAATGAAAACTTTTCATCAAAAGATAAAATTGGGCGTTCAGATTATTGTACGAAAACCTGACCTACACAGTTGTCCCACAATAAATTTATCTGCAAACAAAAATTATCAAACGGTTGTCAGATTATAGTATGGCAAAAGTTGCTAGATTAAATGTTAAACATTCCCTTAATATTTATGGGCAGCGTTGCCAATAGAAATATTTATCTGACAATGGTGTTATTGTAACAAATGACCGTACAATATCTGTTACCTGTTAATGGATATGGCGGGTATTCTCACGATTGTTAGAAGTCTCACAATATTATTGTTGTACAATATACTGGCAATGCTTTATGCGACAATGTTGCCTGATATAAACTGTAAGTTCACTCGGTTGTTCCACATTTTATGACAATTTTTCTGACAACATTGTACTATCTGACAATCGTGTCTACATATATTTAGTCCAAGTTCAGACTAAGAAACATTTGTAGCAGAAAGTTTCCTACATGGTCTTTTGAAACTACATTTGTGTTCAGAATATGAAACTTTTGTTTTGCCGTCTGAAAGGGAAATTTCATACACTTAATTACACTCACTCGGGATAATGTCAACGAGTGTTGACGTTTATTAGGTTTAGACGCTTATGAACATGTAAATTTAATTTAAAATTTTTATAGATACTGTAGTTCACAAATTAGAGCTATACCAAAAAAAAAAATATTTTACCAAACAAAAATATTTTTAGCGGGACCATGGCATAAATATTTTTACTTATCCAAGGAGTTAGAGGTAGGGTTACACCCAGTAAATGTATATATGTATAAACATACGTACATATGTTTTTTTATTGTTACAGTTTGCTTTGTTTATAGTTGACGTTTTAGAGTAGACAATGTTATTAAAATAGTGATATACCGAGAGCACTACATGTTTATAATTATGTATCAAATATTACGGCTGGCATACGTTCCAATTTTTAGCAAAATCGTCAAGGTGTTACGGTTCACTATTCAATTGTCTTGGGTTTTTTTTATGCAGGTCAATGCAAACATAAATTTAATTTTTGTTATGAACAGAGGTTAAGCTTTCTGTTATAGCGCTGTTTACATGAAACTAGATAAACGTCGTTCAACTAATGGATTTCAATAAAGTTGAACGAGAGTTTATTGTTTTTTTATGTCTGAATTACATGTTAAGTTTTGTATCTATTGCATAATTGTTGGATATAAATCTGAAATATATGGTTGATAGATTATTTGAAATTGTTGGTCTTCATTTTTATATGATTAATTTTTGTTCCACTTTCGTTTGTGATTTGTATAATAATTGTCCTGGTCGACGGGTTCAGACTTCTGGCGGCCTTAATGTACGTACATATTTACATACATATTGAAGTTGTATCGTAGTTGGCATTTTTTATAAATCTAGCAGACAATCAGAAATTAATATTTATAGGAGTGGTAAAGCGCACTAGAGACACCCAAATTAATAGTGTAGATGCACCAAAGAGTGCTATTCATGCTGTTATGACTCAAGAAGCACTAAATCTAGTGGGAAGAGCACTAATTACCTTCGCTGACCAGAATTTAGTTTTCTATAAATTCAAATGTAATTAATATTTCTGTACTTAAAAACAACCTAATTGCCTTATGAAAAAAATAAAACATTTTTAAATCAGTTTCATTTTTTAATTACGTAATTTGGGCTTGTAGTTTTAGGTCTAATTCCATTTACCTTTTATATTAAAATTTAAATTTTTTTTTGTACAGTTCCTGCATTTATAATGCCAGTTTATTAAATTGAATAACTTAAGTGACAACTTTGCACCCGCAAATTATTGATTTAGTCGCATTTAACAAACGATTTTTAAATTATTAAAATTTCGTATTTATAACACATGCTTGTATTTCTTAAAACCATCTAGTCAACATTATTCAATTTCACAATCATTTAGCACACCCAACTTATTTGAAAATGAACGTTAGTCATCTGACATGACAGTGAAACAAAACAAAAGCTAAATAAGAAGACACTGAGAAACGTAATACAAAAAAAAAAAATAAAAATAAAAATATATAAAAAGACACAGGAAAAAAAACGGATAAATGAACAAAATATTGTATGACACTTACCCAACAACATTGCTTCTCGGTTATCAATTATGCCAGGACTACGTTGTACAACACTTTCCTTTCCACCCTTCCACAAGACTGGCGATATACTTGCTAGACACTTTACGTGCATAGGGCCACTGTTAAAATCACTAGGATCAACTGTCATTACAAGACCCAATGCTGACGTTATAAGGCCATGACGATGTACGGTGTCATTGTAATGTATTAAAAAACGTTCATCAACCACCTGAAATAGAAAAAAAAAAGAAAATAAGATGTTATAAAGTGAAACATTTTTACATTAAGGATTTTTCAGTTGACATGGCTTGTTTTGCTCGTAACATTTTCTTTAAGAAAGGACATGACTAACTCTAAAGTAATTAATTTTAAACCACTCAATATAAATGAAAAAGAAAACAAAAACTAAACGCTACCTACAGTACAATATTATGCCATAAAAATAACTCTTCTAACCTTCATTCTACTTAAATAAATTTTTAAACACGAAACGAGTGTAAAGGCTATAGGTTTGGGAAAATATTAAAAAGCTTTTAAAAAGGAAAACTAATTATATATTGTTAATACAATACTGGTATATATAATTAGTGCATACTAATCAAACCCCCTTTTCTAAGGATAAAACGAAAAATGTAAAGGACATTTTTAAAGCGTACTATAGAACATGATTATGAGAATGGATTCCTTGACCTGAATGATAATTATTAATAGATAATTTATGCAACACGTGTGACTTATAGTGCCTGTTAAGTTTATACGTGGGATCACAAATATGGAAATATTCTCCTCGAAACTTTGCATTCAAGTATTCACAAGTATAATACAGGGTTATCCGTTTTTCTGGTTCAAAAGTAAAGTTAAATGAAATACACATAAAGCTATGACTTCGGTGGAACTTTTATTTTATTTGTACAAAATACAAAGTCATTCAAACGACCGCCTCTATATTGGATGCAGCAATCGATTCTTTTGAAGTAAATTTCAACCGCTTTTTCTCACATCTTGTGTGAAATCTAGGCGATAACTCGACGAACGTTGATTTTCAAATGTTCCAACGTCAGGAGATTATCCGCGTAGATGCGGTCTTGGACGTAGCTTCATGGTCAAGTCTAATGGCATCAAACCGCATGTTCTTGGTGTCCAATTAACGTCACCAAAAACCTGAAATTATGCCTTCTGGAATCTTCTTATGCAATAAAGCCAAAATCGATCACGGTGTGCTGCTAGTGGCACCGTGTTGCTGAAAGCATAATCAAGTAAATATCTAAATCATATCATAATCATAGCATAATCATAATCAAGTTTATAATCTTCAATTCAAGGCCAAAAAAGCCGGTAATCATACGGGAATAGCGCTCTAAATTGACGGCAACGGTTCCGTAACACTTTCACTAACAGCAACGATATTTATGGCAATGCTCACATTGCAATAATGCACACGTCTGACTACGTCTGTAACACTTCCAGTCTCTACAAATTTCTTTATAATCTTGCTAATTTATTGCACAGTAGTTCGATTATGACGGCCATAATCACTTGATTTTTTATATATATAGTGAAATGTTAGCGCACATTAATTCTGCTTGACATATTAACAAGAAGTGTGATGATAGAGTTGTTGTAACAAGTAAGCTCTGTTTACTACACCGATTTCCGTAGTAGCAGTTGTTAGAGTTGACAGTTTAAGGTTTCAATTGTTACTTTTTAAACACTTTGCGATGTGTTGTAGAAGAAATTTACAGATTTTGTATTGCGATCGGTTTCTATACAACTGCTACCACGAATTATTCCATCTGAACTAGTCACACAACAAGTTCTAGAAAACCTGTCGCTGTAAATTACTTTTTAATCTTCGTAGGTGTAATCTTGAAAAATGTATATAGTACCGATGCCAAAAGCACCACTGATAGCAATAGTTGCAAACGATCTTATGGCAGTATTAGTTCAATAAAATGCTTATGTATGTATGTATATACCACAATTTTAGTTTCTTCTATGAACGTTAAAAAAAATATGGATTTTTAACAACATTTACGTGATACGTCCTGTTTTCACTAGCTAGAGTTCATCACTTTTTGTACCAATATTTTGTTTACTGATCACGAAGCAAGTCCTTATAAAACAATTGCTACAAAATTTCCCGCAGGTTGGTTAGAGACATGATGTCTGCAGACTCCTGATACGAGGAGAACCTTCCATGCGGAACTGCAGTGATTCAATTGAGTTTCATACTCCACTGTCATCGATAAACCTCTTCGCTCTCTCCTGAAATGCCACACCATAAAAGACAGTATACTTTTTAGTATTTATTATAAATAAATTTTGATTTTCTTTGCGCATTTCCTGTACCATTATGCTAGTCAACAAATTATGATTAAAGATTTTTTATGAAATTTTAGTTGAGAGAACTGATACAACTTTATCACCACGTTATACTTTTCTAAGACTGAGTTTACCTTGAAGTTAAGAAATGACTAAATTTATTTTTAGCAATAGAAAATCCAAATACCTACATTTGTCCTTTATATATACTATAAATATATTAAATAAATATATATATATGCGTACATACATACATACATGCATATACATTTTTTTACAATTTCCGCAATTCATTGCTTCCGTTTATCGCATCTTTGTGAATACTTTGTCTTCAAGTGGTAAAGTTTGTTGTTTTCGCTGATGCTATTTTGTAACCAAACCAAAAAATAAGGGAGTATGCAGAACAATAGTACTTTAAATAGAAATTTCTAAAAAAAAAAAATAAATTCATTCCGAAATGTGTGTCTGTTCTTCTACCACGGATATATCTATATACATCTCTATATATATGGCGAAATGTGTACGTGAATGTTCACATGCTGGTAACCATAATCGAAGTCATACTCGTACATGTACTTCATCACTTTTATGCTCAGCTCAGCATGTTGCATTTTAAATGCTTTACAAGTGCTTTTGATGTAAAAAATGTTGCATCAAAGAGTACTTGTGCAGTGAAAAGTTTTCAATTTTTGTTTTTTGTTTGTTTTATCTTTTGTTAACTATAACTTTGCTTTTTATTTATTTATTTATTAACGGTATTCAGTGTTTGCTGCATTTATCATTGAAATTTTTTTGCAATTGACAGAATTTTGTTATTTATAGCGAGAGTTATTTTTTTAACTACAGCGCAAAACCATGTTATAATTTAGCAGCACCTGATACAACGCCACTGGACGTACAGTAAAAACCTGGATATGTAAATGTTGCTGTTGCCCTATAGTAACTGGACGTACTGTGGTTCTGTGCGAATAGCAACTTCTTTCGTCGCACTGAAAAAAATAGTTTTGATATTTAAATACGAAAATCATTGATTCAATAAAAAATTTTCATGAATTTTCTGTGATGATGATATTTGCATATTTGATAAACAAAATTGTAGGGTTGTTTATTGAAAATATTTCCATTTTATTGAATTAATAAAGAAATATTTTAAATATTTTAAATATTTATTTAAACCAAAGAAAAAAATATTTGATTTAAATTTTATTTCCAACAACGATTTTTGTTGTTTTGAAAACATTTTTCAATAAGAGTTGTGTGAAAATCAAACAAAACTTTTATTGATTCAACGTGGAATGAATTCTATGTTCTGCTTTTTTAAGTAGCAATTCCGATTAACAGTGTCTCTCAATGAAATACTAAGTGTTGTTGACTTGCTGTTGGTAATTGAGCAGTAGAACATCGGTGAAGGAGAATAACAAATTAAAAGGCTCTCTTCCGACTTAAAAAAACAATTAATATGTCAACACAACACCATAGAGTCAGCAACTCTGCATTATAAATTGTCAAAGAATGTGCAACTATCGAGTTGTTCAAGAATTAAGCTCTCTATCCCTCTTATAACTTCCGCACCTGTCTCTTCTCTACAGCATCCAATTGAAACTAGTTCTATTGCATTGAAATGCATCTGTAGGGGACATCCCCTGAGCGCTGGTTAAAGAAGAAAATAATTAAATATGGTGTCTTATGAAAGAATTACACTATATTTAATGTTGTAATAATTTATTTCATTTATGATTAGTAATTATTATAACTTCTCAGAAAAAACATGGTGTGTCGTTGAAGAACAAAACGTGAGAGAAAGTTGACAGATTTTTGCTCATGTTGTCAATTGTCGATGGGGTCAGCTGTCATTTGTGTCCGGTTTGACTACTAAATTGTTTGTGCATTTGTAAAACAAGTAAAATTTCTTCAACTTTGTGTAGCATTTTGAAGAAAAAATATGTTATTTATCACAATCTGTGTTGTGTTTTGTGTTTTGTGTTTATTTTAAATTATAATTTTTTTTCATATTAAATAAATTTACATTGGGAATATATTTCCATATATATATGTATATATATGTGATTCTAATTTCAAAATTGTGTTTTTTTTCCGAAAAAAATTTATTTATTGTAATTTATTTTTATAATAATATATTTAAAAAGAAAGGATATGTAAATCAACAAATTAATGCAAGTGGCTGCAGATATGTAACACACACATTTCTCTATGGAGATTTTAATTTGTTAAACGAATTATATGAAAATAAAATAAATATTGTTCTGAATTAATTAAGATGCTAAATAAATATGTTTTAAAAAAATATTTTTATAACATTAAGTCTATGTCCAATTTTCTGTTATTATCTTAATACGACAGAGAGAGAATGAAATGTGGAAATAATTGAAATTTTTTTTTTTTTGAAAAGAAGATTAATTTTATACTGAGTTTATGCTGGCAAATAATTATTAGGATCCCGATTTCTCAATAAATCACAATAACGTGTGTGAATAAATTTAAGAATAATTTTGCACTTACGTGAGTCTTTTTACAGATACAATTTTCATATGTTCGGGCGATAGACTAGAAGCATTTCCCCATTAGCAAGTAAACATAATTAATGAAGTATGTATTTTTTATTTATAATGTTATTAATATTATAACTTTTTTCGTGTAACTACGAAGGGCAAAGACACTCATTGGGGACGGTAGGGTAGCCAACTCTATTGACTCTCTTGAGCTTCGTCGCAAAGTGGTGTGCGTTTCGTTGTTCTATCGTTACTATAATGGGATGTGTTCTAATGAAATCAGGGAACATGTTCCCGAAACCCGGTAATTCATGCGCACGACGCAATCATCATTAAGAGCGCATCCATTTGTGGTCGATTTGGCAGCGAATCTCACTACGCATTACATACTACGTACGAATTAATTGCAAATAAAAATATATTGTATCGTTGAAACGGTTGATTATAAATGAAATTTAATTTTTTCTGTTGCCTAATGGTTATATGGAAGCACTATGATGAAAAACATGTGCAATGTGAGATGTATTTCGTTATTCTCTCGCGTATAACGTATTCTAATGAAATCAAGGAATTTATTCCCGAAACCCGATCACATCAACGCACTACGCATTACAAGGAGAACTTATTTTTCCGCCGAAGAGCGTGTATGTGGTCCCCGCAGAGGTCTTTTCAGGCATACTCCCTCTATACTTCTTCCCCTAACCTCGTTTCCTAGTTCCAGCACACTGCATCGCATGTATGGGGTTCATACCCTGAGTGCCGGTCCAAGATAAAAAAAAGAATTGGTTCATAAAAACTTTTAAGTTATATTCTGAATGCTCTTTAAAGATCTCAGTT
The DNA here is from genome assembly GCA_963924685.1 of Dexiosoma caninum. Lineage (NCBI taxonomy): Eukaryota > Metazoa > Arthropoda > Insecta > Diptera > Tachinidae > Dexiosoma > Dexiosoma caninum. The sequence continues at coordinate 95,347,709 of OZ004725.1, forward strand.
AACTGTTAATGGCAAAATAATCAGAAAGCAAAACATTTTCGTCAGGGTAGGATATACGAATTAACAACGTTTACAGGTCTTTTCAATATACTATCGAAATTCTCAGCCGGTAGCGCAAACCTTAAGATGGCTTACTCCAAATATCGACCGTAATAATCGCCCCGTGCAACAAACTGTACGTCATATAGTTAATAAATTTGAGTCCACATTTCTCGTACTGGATATTCCAAAGCCAAAGAAAAACCGTACTTCTGGAAGTGACACAAATATTGCAGACTTGAGTGTACTGATTCTTAATGGCACAAATCCTACGTTTTTCTCAAAAATTCGGTATCTCTCTTACAAGAAATAAATTAATTTTAAACGCCGAAATTTTTCCAGTTATTCCCTCTTGAAATAGTACTGTTCATGGGAGGCAATACTATTGGTTTTTTTTTTGTATGGGGCCATATGAAGTCCTGGTTCTATACCAACAACGACGACACCCATGTGCAATTGCCAAAAAAAAGCATATTTTATTGTTGATTATGCAGGGCGGACAATGTTTTTAAAATATTGTAAAATAAAAGAAAATTACCCAAAGACGATAACATCGCATAACTAAAGAATACCACAAATTTTTATATTTTTATAATTTCAAATATCATTTACGTATTATTTGTGTTCAATTGCACATAGGTTTAATAAAGATGTTTGTAAAGATTGTCCAGTTTCGCTCAGTATTTTTTAAAATTACATTTGCTTAAAATCATAATTTCCTTACCACATTTCTCGTTGTTTTATTTTTTAATTTTTTTTGTTAACATTTTTGCAAATAATTTTTCACTTTACATTTTCAAATATAAAACATTTAATAACTAAGTAATAATTTTATATACAAATTTAATAATCTAACATATTGTATGACCCTAATGCAGTTCATGTAGTAGAAAAGAGAACAAAATATAATTTATTACAAATATAAAAGTTGTTTTTTTTTTCATTTCCAAAATATTAAATTGTTATTTATTAACAGAATAATTTAATTGTTAAGTGCTAACACTATTTATTATTCTTATAAGTATGTGGAAAAACAAAATCAATTATAACTTACTTGTATATATGTATTTCATTTTACCTATTCTTATCACAATCAAAGTTGTGCACTATGGCTCCTGTGCGATATTAAGATATTACTATGGAGAAAATAAATTTGATGTATCAACCTGTTCAATTGCTCAGAGGTATTATTAAAATAAAAACTGGCGAAAAGTTTTTATGTAACAGCTTCTGCTATCCATCATAATGTTTTTCCACACAGAAGGTTGGTTGAAAACACATATTCAAAATGTCCAAAGTGGCAGTTTTTTCTATTTGCCTACAAGTTATAAGATTCCAATTACCTCAATTGACGTTTCTGCCAGCTATTTTACGAACGTTTAATATTCGATTTTGAGTTTGTGCACCATGATGATAAACTTTGCTTTTAAATATTTACAAAGCTTTCTAAAAGTAATGTTATTATGTGGTGTTTAACGCATTTCGCAAATGTCCTTTGCACTTGGCATAAGTGTATGATGATTTCTAATATAAATGTGTAGCGTGTGTTAAAATTAATTATATGGAAAAAAAAATACTATGAATGAAATAAGTGTTTTAGTGTGTGTGTGTGTTTTCTGTCATATATAGTCGAAGATAACTCAGAAGAATTAAAAACATTTTCCGCTGATTCCATTAAATCTATTCCAAAACACCTCATACAGTGAAATAGTAGATATTATTTGCGGCCAAAATTATTATTTAATTTAATGAAGTAAATTACATGTTATTTTTACTTTACTCAATTCGTTATTTTATGTTATTTATGAATGTACGTATTAATTTATATTATAAATATTCTTAAAAATAAAAATTATAATCAATAAATAATTGCTTTTATTTTAACTTCAAATCCAGTATTTTATTTATAACAATTTAACTTAATAATATCAAAATGTTTAATTTGATATTAAGAACGTTTTACTTAAATATATAAATTCTTCTCTTCATTCCAATTATATTTTACTTGCTTTGAGTTAAAATAATAGCTCAATTTTAACATTTTTTTTCTTGTATGAAATACTAAATCAAAATTTCATTCCCATGAGTAAAATCGCATAATAAAATTAAACATATTTAAATAAATAATAGTTTATTTCTGCTGCAAATAAAAAAGAACTAACATAATGTAAGTAAAACATTTTTAGAACACAATTCAAGTTCGCAATTTTATTCTCAATTATAACTGCACGGCATACCCAAATGTAGCACAAATTTACTTAATAATGGAAATACATTCGGAAACTTTTAACTTCATATTACGACAAATTTACTTGGTTTGAGAAGAAATATAATTAATTGTAATAGCGAGTTCACTTATGTGTACGAATTACTGATTAGCAAAAAGTATGCTTTAACTGATTTCTAGTAAAATGTAACTCAAGTTTATGTCACTTGAAGTTTATGAGCGAAAATGTTTTTTATTTACTTTGAAGAAAATTGTATACTTGATTTAAGATGAATGTTGCTTGGAGCCAGAACAAATAAAAATAAATCTAATAACTTTTTTTTGAGTGTGTAAATTTATTTTGAAGTTGTTGAATTTGTAATTTTTATTAATTTAATGACGTAACAGATTTTGATTAAAAAAGTTAATTAAAGAGGTGAAAATTCTTTATAAAATTAATTTTACACCGAGTTACTTATCTTTTTTTTGTTAAATAAAGAATTAATAATCAAGCAATTAGAATGTCTACAAACAATGTCAAAATCATATTTTACCTTCTTTTAAGATACCTTTAAGTTATGCATAAGTGACAAGTGCTGAAGTTGTTTTTGAATTTGTAAGCAGCGTTGATAAGTCTCTAGTGTAATGTTCCCGAATTAAATTTTCATGCTAAAGGAGAGTAACTTTTTATTAGTTTGCATTGCTGACTTGCCAACAGTGCCCTCAGTACTTTTGAAAGTCCAATAATACAATGAAAAGCGTAAATTTATATTATTTATTCAGAATGTTGAGAAAGAATGGGAAAGACATTCGTTCTAATGCTATTGCCGACAGCAGCATTTTATTCATCTGTGAATCATATTCACAACGCTCTATCGTCTTAAATAAAGGGTGATCCAACCATAAAGAACGTCAAGTTTTTTACCCAATTTAATTTGACATTTTTGTTGCTTCAGCGTATGACAAATTCAACCATGCGCAGTCATTGAGCAGCAAATATTGTAATACGCCGTTTGATAATTAAAATTAATTTTTTTCATTCAATTGAAGTTTTCTCCGAATATTGATGGTAAAATTTGACTGCATGACAATGTTTTGAATGTATGAAGTTATACCAATTTAAATTTATCACAAATTTTTCGTATCGAAATATTAAATTTCAACAAAATTTAATTCGCAATGCTGTAGGGAAAACGTAAAAGACGCTTTTGACCTTGGCAATATTTTTGTCATATTTGAGTTATGAAGTTTTTTTTACTTTTTTGTCTTTTTATGGCAGCTGTATAGCCAGTTTTTTGTTTTATATAAATTTAGCAATTATCACTGGATTTATGAAGGAAAAATAAATTAAATGTAAAGAAGAGTGTGATGTTTCCTCACAAAGAGCAGACAGCGCATCAGCTGAAGAAGATCGGCTGATTACTTTTCCCCACTTTGTATGTATATGAAAATTTGTGGTAAAGAATGAAAATTATAAATTTGTTTTCTTTTTTTTTCTTGGACCAGTGCTGAGGGCATAACCCCTACATATGCATTGCCTTGCACTGGAACTGGAGGAATAGCGCAGATAATAGACAGAAGGTAAAAGTGGTAGGAAGATAGAGTTTAATTCATAATTGGGTGTTAATTATAAAGCAAAGTTGCATCGTCTCTGATTTTATTTTTGACGAATTGTTTTAAAGCTAAGGGCAGCCTTTTTTCAGATTTGACCGTACTGTGAAGTAAACCTGGGTCCTTCTGGTTGCAGAGCCAACACGCTGACTACTCGCCATAAATAAAAATACGTATTAGCAAAACGATGCATTGTAGCATTGAACAAACTCATGAATTGGTGCACATTGTAGGAAAAGCTTTTGACGAAAAAATATTATTCTGTTCTATTTACCGATAAGCCTTCGACAAAGTGTGGCATGAGGGCTTAATTTCCTAAGTAAGTAAACCAGAATTTACCGCAGAATACACTTACTTACTTTAATAGCTACCCGAAAATTTGTCATCAAGCAAAAAGATATTTGGAATGTACATAAAGCAGCCGGCAACCCCATTTCTTGTTTAATTTATGTCGGCATATTTACATGCCAACAAGCATCCAAATTCTAGCCGTTATATATTTACAAATGATACTGCTTTTTTAAGTATATGTTTGCAGGTTCATATATTTTTCTCACTAAGAAATTGGTAAAAGACATTGCAAAAATTAAGTTAATGAACAAAAATGTTCTCATATGCACATCTCCCTCCCATCCAATTCAAAGCAATTACCAAGCGGTACCTCAGCGTTCACAGGCCATATATCTCTGATTAAGAAAATTCTTTTATTAGAATAAATTTTAGATTTTACTTTATAAATATTCATTTGCTCAAATACTTCAGCACTGACGATAAATTTTTATATTACATTCTCTTAAAATTGCTGCACATTATTTATTATGAAGGAAGATAAGTCTCCCGTTCAAACAGTAAGAAAAAGTATTTTTATTTCCTGGAACCTTACAAAACTTGCTCCATATGTATACACGTAAATACACACATATACATTTAGATATTTCTATGAATTGTTTTTAGAGAAACTTTTTAGAATTTAAATCCGAATTAAAACAGTTTATAACTAAATACACAAGTTAGCATACAAACAACGGCGAAAGTAATAACAAAAAAAAAAAGAAAAGATGGAATTACATTAAAAATAGTAAAAAATAAAATTTAAATAAAAAATAAAAAACTTGCGCAGCCTCACTAAAGTAAAAGCGAAAAAACATATCATGAAACAGCCAAATCGTTGTTGAATTCTGTGCAACTGTTTAAAATTATTCAAGTATTTGGTGGCAAGAGTGGTAGCAAATAAATACTCTGCTTTTGTTTTTTAAATCCGCATAGAAAGGAAATGCTGATATTAAAAAGTTAGAACCATACCAAAGTTTAATATCCACATAATTTACATTTTTATAATTTCACGCACATCAACAACTAATACCTCATGTATGGTTGGCAGAAGGTATTCACCCAGCTAGCATTTTCAATCGTGTAAGAGTATTCTGGGAATAACATGAAGAGTGTTCTTGGTTGTTGACGACTGCATTTTTTTAAATGTGGACGATTTTTCGCACGGAAACTGATAGGTTAGGTGGGAGACCTTAGCCGAAGGGGAACGCCCCACTTAGGCCGGAGTTGAGGCCTATTGTGATGCCACAGAAACACCCAGGGCCTTGGCGGGAATTGAACCCGCACCTCCAGACTGATAAGACTAATGCTCATGCACTAGGCTTCGGAGGCACCCAAGAAACTGTTACACGATCTTATTCTTCCGTGAGAAAAAGTGTAAAAAAAAGTAATAAGTAAGAAAAAAATTAGATGCATTTGTTACTGTTGCTCGCCAGTTCATCGTCACCAGATTCTTTTAAGAGTTGTATATTAAACACAATCGTCCAACAAACAGCCAATGCTGGCTGGCATTCAGTAAACATTTGTAAGTTGTAGTATTTACTTAATTTAAGTTAAGGTGGAAAACTTTTTTAAAAAAATTTTTATTATAAATTTTTAAGCGGTAAATGTTCTTCACTTCATTTAGAAAAGACAATCATTCATGACTTCGTGACATTCAGAAAGGTGTTTGCTTATAGTCAGTTATAATTACACAGCAAAAAAAGTGAATGCGTTCATTGCGAATTGGAAGTTGTTATTTAGTTTTTGTACTTTGGGTTGTATTCATGACGAGCTGTTTCCATCAATGCGATCACATGCTAAAACGTAACCAAATCGTGGCATCTAAGCACTCATTTAAATGACGAGTTGTTTTGATAAATGTGAACACATGCCCGCCAATAACACCCGTAAGTTAAAATCATGCGTTCTTCAGCTAAGTTGTTCATTTGCAATGGAACGCATGCATTAACTATTTATTTTGCATGCCTTTTTTAGCTGAGTATGTTCAAAAATATTTACTGTTTAGATATTCGTAGCCACGAGAGGTACCCCCGTAAATCTGTACTTATCTTTGAACATGAGTTCAACCAACAAAGCATTTTTTCTTACCACATATGAATATTAGAATCTGTATATGATCAGTAAATCCAATACCGAAATTAAATTCATTGAGATTATTTTATTTGAAATAACAAAAGGCTTGTTTTTTTTTTTTTAATATAGGATCCAAATTATCGAAAGCTATAAGTTGGCTCCTGGTTTAACTATCAATATTTGGGTATAAAAACTCCTTTGGTAATTAAACATAAAAATAGTATGTTTTAACAGTGAAAATAAAAAATAACTGAAAATTGTCATGAAAAGACAGTCACGTTTGCAACTCTTTATTTGTTGTTATAGATGTCATAACTTCAATGTTTTATATCGTACTCTGCATCCTGACCTTCAGCTACTGTAACGATATCATTTAATAAAATAAGCTTTAAAATCCTCTGCAGTATGACACACCCAACCTCATTCACGGCGAGTTGATATTCTTCTTCTAAATAATTGGCATTCACATTATTTTGATAGCGCGGAAAACAGAACAACTTCTCACAAACATATTCAATTAGAGGTAAAAGTGTATTTCATTTTAATATGAAACTTACGAACAACAAGTTTCGGTTGTAGATACAACGATACAGTCACCTTGTGAAATCGACAATTGTTTTATACACACGTACGAAGTTTGTGCTACTAACGACCATTCGAATATGAATAGGGTGGGCCAAAAGACACGCCTGCGTATTAAAATTTGAATAACTTTTTTGTTTATTATTTTTTATTATTTTTTTTAGATTTTATTCATCGAACATCAGGCGTAGGCGTGTCTTTTGGCCCACCCTGTATAAGGCTGACTGCCAAAATGTTTCCATACAAAGTTTGTACACAGTTCTATTAAACTTTTAGACAAAGTTGCGAAACATTGCAATAATGTGTTTCCTTTATAAGAATATTCTTTTCTTTATGTTTTTTTAAATTACAATAAAACACCTGGTGCTAATGCTTTTTTTTGCTGCATTTCTAACACCTGTCTGTGACGTTTTGAAATTGTATGCATTGTAAGTTTTTGTACTACAGCATTTTGAAACACTATAATTTGTTCGAACACAAAGCAATTGAGGCTTCAGAAGTCAGTCCAAATTTTCAATGATGATTTTATTGCAAGTGCTGATGTTAATTGTGTGGCTACTTTCTAAATTCAAAATTTGTCTGAGACAACAGAAAATATTCCATGAATTTTCTATTTACTTTGTGCGATTGCTATAATCATTATTGCCTCAGTATATTATAGATGCATGTGGGTATGTACATATAAATATGTATAATTTTTCTGTTAGTTTTTGGCACATTTATTTTGCGCACTTTTAAGACTTTTAAGAATTGAATATGACATGCATTTGTATAAAACTATTGTTTAGCTGGAAAATTGTGTAGAGAAGGGCTGGTTACCTGGTGGTTGTAGCTATGTGGAGTCCGGTGTCGAAAAAAATTGGATACAATTTTGATATTTTTTTTTCTTTTTTATTCTTAATTTTTTTTTTTGGTTTATTCACTAAAAAAAAAATTATGCGGGTTCACACAAAAAGAGGTTACTTACTATATTAAACTTTCAATTGGAGTTAAGGACTCTATATATTTGCGGCGCAAGCGCAGGGGCCGGCTCAACTTCACACGGATGCACGATACATGTGGTGCGGTTGTAGGGTGAAGCACTTCAGTAGGATTTTATACTTACTCACAACTTTGTGTTTACAACGTGAAGACAAAATTCTATTGAGCCACACTAACTACTATGTTTATATGTACATATATGCAAATTCTCAATGTAAAGGGTGGTTAAATTTCAAGGGCCGATGTTAATTTTGAATAAAACACAAACTATTTAGGAAATTATTGTAATTTTATTTTATTATGATATATTGGTATTACTCAATTATGTATGGAATAAAATATCGGCCAAATGGGCGCCGCGACCACGGCGGCACACCTCCATCCGATGGTCCAAATTTTCGATGACCCTGAGGCATAATGGAGGTTCTATGCCGTTAATGTGCCGAATTATCTCATCCTTTAGCTCTTGAATTGTTGCTGGCTTATCGACGTACACCTTTTCTTTCAAATAACCCCAAAGAAAAAAGTCCAACGGTGTCAAATCACATGATCTTGGCGGCCAATTGACATTGCCATTACGTGAGATAACACGGCCATTGAATTTGTTGCGCAAAAGAGCCATTGTTTCGTTAGCTGTGTGGCAAGTGGCACCGTCCTGCTGAAACCACATATCGTCCACATCCATATCTTCCAATTCGGGCCATAAAAAGTTCGTTATCATCTCACGATACCGAACACCATTCACAGTAACTGCCTGACCGGCCTCATTTTGGAAAAAATACGGCCCGATGATGCCGCCAGCCCATAAACCGCACCAAACAGTCACTTATTGTGGGTGCATTGGTTTTTCGACAATCACTCTTGGATTCTCATTCGCCCAAATGCGGCAATTCTGTTTATTGACGAATCCACTGAGGTGAAAATGTGCCTCATCACTGAAGATGATTTTCTTCGAAAATTGATCATCCACTGTTGCCGTGGTCGCGGCGCCCATTTGGCCGATATTTTGTTCCATACATAATTGAGTAATACCAATATATCATAATAAAATAAAATTACAATAATTTCCTAAATAGTTTGTGTTTTATTCAAAATTAACATCGGCCCTTGAAATTCAACCACCCTTTATATGATAATAATGTATTTTGTAATTCTGAATCTGTTGATACATTTTGTGAGTTTTTATATAATGATGTGCGATTTGCTAGCTTTTTCAAAAATTTGTTTGAAGCTCTACTGATCAATTGACATTAGCACCAACAAAATGAATATACAGAATAAGCAAACCATATAACAAACATAAATAAATAAAAAATTTTAAATTTTTCTAAATAAAATTTGTCTATATTTTGAACTTGTTGCTTTCATCATTATTATACAAAACTCTTCAGTTTTACATCTGACATTTTCTTACAGCGAAAAAAGCATTTTTCAATATAAAAACTGCATCTTTGCTGTATATTTTTTTCCACTTATATTTTCTAAGACGTAAATTACTTCCGCTTGATTTCACAACAATATTTTTCAGCTTTTCCAACAAGACCGAAGTCTCTAAACAGCAGAGCTCTAATTGTTTTTATTTTTTGTACTCAAAAAAGAAATGAAATGAAAATGTAATAATCAATTTAAATGGATTCTCTGTACCTGAATACTAAAGGAATGTGTACGTGTGCTCAAATATTTTGCAAAACATATTTATACATTATTACTTTCTTTGATGTTATATAGGGTGGGCCAAAAGCCTCGCCTGCGTTTTAAAATTTGAATAACCTTTTTGTTTATTATTATTTTTTATTATTTTCTTTAGATTTTATTCATCGAACATCATATTTTTACACGTGACTTTTGACCCGCCCTGTATATGGATAATTATTGCCATAACTAATTTCAATAAAATTCAAAATGCCATACTCATCTGGCCCCCCGATTCATTCAAGATTATTTAGGTTGTTACATAAAATTTAATTTTAAATAGTTTCAATGAATATTTGTTTAAAATTTAAATAATTATAAACAATTTATTAGCCAAACTATTTTCCTTATAACGTAACTCTTATGAATTGCTAACAATTTTAATTGTGGCTTGTTATGGCAGCAAACTATATCGTATAGTAAAATATAAAATTCATATGTATGATGTACAACAAACCTGCATACGTATACATACGTACAAGTATAAGTATTTTGTACAAAAACTACATTTTAAAAATGTTTATTCCCATGGCTGTGCAAGCACTGAAGTTTAAAAAGTTCAATTACTTACCGCTTCTCCATTGACGAACCATTGCAAGTGTGATGCTGGATGTGATTTCCCTGATGTACAATTCAAATTTAATGTTTCACCAATTTGATACAATTTTTGTGGTCCTCTTATATGTGGACCATCACGTGGCAGATCTGCATAAGAGTGAATATTTATAAAAAAGAAAACATTTAAATTTTTATGAAATTATTTTTTCCATTCGAATAGAAAGAAAAAATTTAATATTAATACTACAGGCAATAAAGGGTGTATTTTTTAAGAGAATTAAATTATTTCATCTAAACAATTCAAGTAAAGATAATTTTTAGATTTAAAATTTTAATTAGTTGTGAAGATACAACAAATAAAATGTAAAAATTAAAAAAAAAATATATGAACATATCTTTGCTTGCATTAAAAATCTTTCAAAGTTATACAGAAGGTCCGATAGAACTTTAAATTTAAAAAATAGCACATTACTATAATGAAATAAATTTTTAATCGAAGGATCAATATATGCCATTAATATTTAAAAGTTTTAAAAATTATCACGACTAACAATATTTCTGATTTCTCCGCGAAAACCAGTGACGGCACGCAACCCCACGTGAAATAATCGCGAGATATCAGATCCCAATACCTTTGTTTCCAATTGACGGGTCAATTTCTCGAAATCAACTTCACACTTGCTGGATTATGTGCAAAATAAAAATGACGAGGTCGTCTATAAGTTGCCCGAGTTGATGCTTGATTTTTTAAGTAAATATGGATAATTTGACGTTCAAGTGACAATCTACTCTTAATGATATCCCAGAGTATACGGATCATAAATGTCAAAAAGTAATTGCAGTGCGGATTTTGTAATTTAAATAGGGCTTAAAAAGCACACATTATCTATATATGTAAATCTGAATGTGTGTGTGTTTGTTTGTTTGTGTGTTTGTACCTTATAGGAGCCCAAACAGCTGGACCGATCTTCCTGAAATTTTCACACCATATAATTGGGACTCTTGAATGAATTGTAGGGTACTTTTTTTTAATCACGCCCAGCTTTACGCCTACTTTTTTAATTGTGCTACTCCTTCCACATGGTTTTTAACAGATTTTATAATATAAACGAGCTTAACTTCGCCATTTGTGGACCAATCGCGATGAAATTTGGTGCACTTAGTCTGTGCAATGCCGGGAAGGTTATACGGTGTTACTTTTTTAAAACTAGGACCAGGAGGGCGATAGGGAGAAATTTCTGCCACTCCGAAATGTTGAAACCGATTTTAATAAAATTTAGATCATGGCTAGATTTGCGTCTAAAAATTCACATAGTCTATGTACATTTTCAAAACTAAGACCAGGAGGGCGATAGGGGGAAAATTTCGGCCTCTCCAAAACTACATTGACGATTTTGATGAACTTTAAAACATGCATGTATTTGAGTTTAAAAGACACATTAGCAATTGTGTAACTCCGGGAAGGTTATATATATATTACTTTTTTTAAAACTAGGATCACGAGGGAAGGTAGGGGCAATTTCCACAACAGCGAGACCATCTAACCGATTTTAATGAAATTTAAATATATTTATGTCTTTGCGCCTAGAAGGACACATATGCTACAAATATATTTTTTAAATAGAACCAGGAGGCGACGTAGGGGTAAGATATGCCTTCCCGAAACTGTTTAACCGATGGAGATAATAACGCGAGCGAAGTAAAATATTGTTATACATAAAAAGAAAATTGTATCGTACAAAAAATCTGGTTAACAAGCATACTCAGCAAAATATAAACTGAATGCGTTCACTATGAATTGGTGTTTTTATGACTTCTTAAGCATTTCTTTATCTGAATTCATTTTTAATGTCATCTTAAATGTTAACAATTTTAGAACGTTTGAAATTTTTTCTTAAATAATGCGACGAGTAATGGTTAAGCATTTTCATGATTACAGGCAAGCATTAACTTTTGCTAAATTTTGGGATTTGGTAAACATAAAATAATGAAAAGTTTATTGTAAAGCAACCTCTTGCAACAAGTATTTTTTTGTTTTGTCTTGGTAATTTATTGTTTTTCTTCTCAAAGCCAGTCATAGAAACATGAGTGATATAGATCAAATATTCGTAATGTCACAGTTGTCGCTTGCACAACAATTTTCACAAATATCGTATCTTTTGGATGGTATCCATTTGATTTCTTTAAAATTTTGTTTATACCTACCCAGCAAAGAAAGACATGGAAAAGAAATAGTCACCACAAGGGTTATATTGCTGACTTAGCTGAAGAACGCATGATTTTAACATAGGGGCGTCATGGCGAGTGATGGGAATCAATGCATGTGCCATGATTAGGTTCCGTTTTAGCATGGGTTCATGAGTTTCCGTAACACATTAAAAAATCTATTTAAATTATAATTACAATTACGCAGTTGTGCATGAGTTTCCATGACTTCAAAACTCTTGTTAACATTTAAGATGGCATTAGAAATGAGTTCCGATCGAAAAGTGCTTAAGAAGTCATGAGAATACCAATTCATAGTACCCGCATTTACCTTCTTTTTTTTGCTGGGTACACACAAACAAATGAATGAAATTGAAATAAATGAACATTAAGCACGGCCGTATCGATATTTTATGTCTTCAGCGATAACAGCGAGATAGAATTTGGTAAATATAGCTTTTCGTGAATTACTGCTTTTATCTAAAAAAAAAAACCACCGTTGTGAACTGCGCATTACCCATTTTCAAATAACAATAAATATAATTTCTTTCAATTAAGTTTAGTACTTTAAATGCTGTACATTGTACAGAAACTTTATAATATTTCCTCACTTGGTGTGAAGGCTATAAACACGTGATTTGAATTTAAGTATTTTATCTATGAAAATAATTTAAGTTGTTATGTCTTTTGGAAATCCAATAATCCGTAAACAGTATTTAGTTTGTCATTCGAAAATCGTATTGAAATTATAGGGTCAATAATATCCACAGCAAAAAAACATCTTTGCTTAAACAAACATAAACAGAAACGATAAAACCACATTCCCTTGCTTAATCGTAGTCAGTGCCATGGTTGCGAGCTGTTGAAATTTGCCTTTTCGGTTTATTTATGTTTGTTCAATTACAATAATATTGAAAACAAATTTTTTTTTACTTTTAAATAATGTTTTCAAAAATTATTGCACAGTGTGTCGCAAAAGTAAAGCAACGTTTTGTAGTCGGTGGAGTGGGTTGCGGAAAATATCATTTTTGCTCCATCAGATGACTTCCATAGAAAATTTAACAATTTGAATTCGTGTGCTGATTAACTTTTTTCTGCAAAAAAACAATCACTAAAAACCAAGCCTAAGCTTGGAAAATACTATGGGCACCATAAATAACAAAAGCTAAATGGTGATTTACTGAATGTCATTGTGACCGTACAAGTCAAACTTTCTGGATGTCCAATTGAGGTCTATACATCCGCAACAATTGAAACAATTGAAAAATATATGATGCGATGTTGGCTGACCGGATATTGAAAGGGAGATAGATTGTGTAAGTCATGGGTATCTGACGTGGCTCATAGGTTTCTATTTTAAGCGATCAGTTCGATATGAGAACGCTCTCCGTAGGTTGTGTGCCGTGTTTGCCCGCAATCGACCACGCCTTCTTTTGACACCTTCGCAGCACTCTTTGGTCTCGTTCAAGAGCAATATCGACACGTTTCTGCACCCTTTCTTAACAGTAATGAAATACGGATCTACTCCAACACATCAGAGATCACACGACCGTCAAAATAATGCGTTTCTGGTGCTGAATCTGCGAAAAAGAAACCCAATGTGGATTTGTCAGTCAATAATTTCATTGCGTTCGTGTTTTGGGATACATGCGGTATTACAAATTTTTCAAATTACCCTTCAAAAGGTTAAAACGGTCGATATTGTGCCATTTTTTTTTTATCTGGAACCATCACTCCTACACATGCGAGACAATGTGTTGAAACTAGAGGAAAGTAATAGTGAGATGACAGGAAGTGAAGTTTCACTATCTTACAAATCTGCTTTTGCACGTTTTTTGTTAATAGCAGTGCTGCAGCGCTTCTGACGCTAAGTCGTATTAAATTTTTTAAGCTTTATTTTAGTAGACATTTTTTGTAATTATTTTACTTCGCTGATGGTACACAATACCGATGAAGGAGGGCGCTCTGATGTTACTTTTGGATTAGTATCAGCTTAGTGCGGTACTATTCATGTGAACCATGTGACCATGCCTTCGCCAATGAAACCTTCCGACAACAACTGATGCAAAGCCACACAAAATTGACACATAATGCACATCAGAAAAAATGCGAGATGTTTTTAAGAATTAGTCTGAAACTGGGCTCGAACGGAGGATTTTTTTGGTTTTGTAGTCAAAGTGCAGACTACTTCAGTCATCGGCACCCTCATGAGTCGAATTAATAATGAAAAAAAAGGCTGACTTTGTTTAAGAAAGAAGTGCCTGACTGACTATTTTTTGTATCAAACCCTGACAAGATGGCTCGGCGGGAAAAAATTTGAATCAAACGATGAAATTGTCTCATAAACAAATGCCATTTATGATGATAAAAAAATGTGCATAACATTGGACAAAGCGTATGGAGTTCTAAGGAGACTGCGTTGGAAAATAAAATCGTAAACATTTGTTTCACTGAAAAGGACACAAACTTATTGGCCCGCCCTCGTATGCACTCTGAAAACCACAAACTTTACGAATCCTGCAGTAAAATTCAAAACATTAGAAATGTATATCTCTCGTTTTTAAGCATCAAACTGGATAATTTACATTCTTCGACATGAAGAGAGCAATAAATATGAAAATTAACAATTTAAATTTGGATGTCACATAACGACTGTGTGTGATTATTACACGGGCTTAAATAATGAGAGTCATATTTGCTTTTCTAAGGAAAGTAATACTCAGGTAATTAAGTTACCTGACAATAATGGAATAGGGAATAGTATACAGAAAATTCCTGGCACAACAAAAAATGTTAATGACTGGAATCCACTCTCAATTATGAAGAATTATTATTAATTGATTTAGATAAATTTACATTGAAGATTAATGAAGATTGAAGATTTATACCCCAAAAACAAATCAAAAGTGCCATACAGTCAGTCAATTTGTCAAAATTACATATCTCAGTTGTTACGAAGCAAAATATTTCAAAGACAGAATTGTAAATCACACTGACAAGCACTACCAGAACGGAACAACATGCTGTTTTCGAAGGCTGCTGCAACTTCATCTTCAGCGTTCTTCGTGTTTTGTCCATCGTGTGTGGTTATCACTAGATGTCTTTAACTTAGTCTGTTGCATGAACTGAGGTTCGAAATGAGACACTGCATACATATGTATGTATTTAACAATTAAAAATCAAATCAAAAGTGGCCTGCGATTTTATTAACTGGCGTGAAAAAAAGATAAATCTGCGTTAGTTTTTTATCAATAGAGCAAAAATTTCGTAATTTAAAATTATTTGCCTACTGACACCCTCCTCCCTACTGTTATCATCACCTTTAAGATTTTTTTTACATTTACCTTTTTTTAGTTCTAATTAAAATACTACAATTTCTGGACATTATTTCTAAATTTTTACATGATACTTACACACAATATCCATACGGCCTTCTCCTTGCACCGAGGAAAAGTTTGGAGCTTCGGCAGATATTTCGCATCGATAAAATCCTGTTGAATTAATTGTAAGGCCTCGCAACAAAACCCTCGTACTATCGGAATGTTCATCCTAAAGAATAAAATAGGTTTTGTTTATTGAAAATGCATAGTCAAAGTAAAGTTATTGGCCGCCGACGTGCTTCAGTTCTTGTTTTTTTTTTGTTTGCCTCTTATTTTTATGCACCTCAGGCGTTCAATGTGACTATTGTTTTTGAGCTCTTCGAAAAAATTTAATTATTTTATCTTGCTTGTATTCAATTATCAGAACAATATTGGAGGGGTGGCGAATGCCAGAGAAACGGTATCAGACTTTTGAAAGCAGTAAAATATTCGTGTTTGCCAGACTTTGACACAAACAACACTTGAGAAACAATTTCTTTTTATATAGAAGATCATCTTGGCGTGAGATATTGGATGATTTAAGAGGGTTTGCTATATTTTGCAAGAGTCGCAGTTTATTAATAAAAAGTAAATCAAGTTGAATATCCCAAGCAAAAGTCACACATTTTGAAATAAGAGCATAATTGAAATTGCATGGACATTCAGTATTTTATTAATAGTTGCATTTAATTTGCTTTTGATTTTTTATATTTTAATCAAATTCAAGTTTCAGCCATGACTTGCTACCACTTAATCATTCATTTCTTCTTTGAAGTCGAACAACATTTGTAACTATTTACGATAACGCATAGCAAAAGTTTTCCACTACAACGCATTCGTTCATTTGACTGCCCCTTGAAAACTTCCCCTTTAACAAGGCAAACAAACAAATGAGGATGTATTTGTATTGTTCTTAGGCCAGTGTCTGTGTTTATTTTCAGATTGTGTGCTTTATCTTTAGCAAGAATATAATATCCTTTTGCAACAAGCAAAATTCGTTTTTAAAATAATAATTCATACTTACGACAACTCTTACACCATCCACTCTGTAACTGGTTTTTGGAGGATTTGCTTTTGGCACATAACGATAGAATTCCTCATTATCCTTGTACCATTTAATGGCATACAAGTCTTCTCCTTCTTCTTCTTCTTCTTCTTTTTGCTGTCTATGTAGTGTGCTGTCTTTTTCTTCTTCGCCATCGTCATCATCTTCATTCGTATTATCCTCTGAATCATCCTCATGGTCTCTTTCATGGCTGTCATTATTACTGTCATCGCCGTTAGCAGGATGATGAGCAAAACTGCTGGAGCCACCAATTGTGCCACTTGAACTAATATACGTTTTGCCGGTATGCGTGCTGGCGCCGACATGGCCACCGCCATTATATTTGCTGTTGTGAACTGATGAGGAAGACAAGGAGGATGAGGAAGACGCTGATGTTTGTGTTCTTCCTCTGTATATACTGTGGCCATAAGGAGATGGTGGCGGTGTATGTTGATATTCGTTCGGTTGTTCGTATTGTTGTGTGTAATGAAATTGTTGCTGCGGTTGATAGTTATAATGTTGCTGATAATATGTTCCCGTGCCAGTTGTTATGCTGCCACTTGCACTGCCTGCGCTGCTGCTACTAATTCTGCTGCCTTCACCTTGCCATTGGTCATGATAAGATTGTACTAAAGGCTGGAAATATGGTTGCCTTCGATTTGGTTTTTGCTGCATATGTTGTTGTTGGGTGCGCATGCGTCTGTATACTGTTACGTCAACATCCTCCTGTGACTCATTATTATCAACGTAATTCATGTTTGCTGAACCTGTGCCACGCTGATAGTAATGATTTTTGTAATTATTGCGTGTTCTTGTTTGCGTTCCATCCAATATTCCTCTCGACTTGTTTAATTCGTACTGACATTCGAGAAATGCAGATTCTCCACGTAATTTGTAGGCAGGTATTGAGACTTTGATTAAGCGTAATGCAACTAGACCTGCAAAATAAATGATTTTAGGAAGTCCGTGAATATCATTTGCATTGCAGTTTTTAAAAAAAGATAAAAGTTTTTTATTTTTCCAATTTTTTTTAAAAATAAATTTTGCTTATTTTGCTGGAATTTTCATTTAGTTTAATTTCTTCTGATAACAAAATTTTAAGTTTTATTAACTTAATTCGTTATATTGCCTTTTTTTTGTTTATTTATTTCGATTAAACCAATCAAGAGTAAATTTTAGACTTATAAATGTAGAAGAAATACCCGAATTAGAGAGATATATTTATAATAAAAAAACAAAAACTAAATAACTTCATCAGTAATCAATAAAACTTAGGTTAGCTTAGGTGGCGGCCCATCCCCGAAGGAGAGATTCCCCACTTAGGACAGAGCTTAGGCCCATTGTGACACCAGGGTCTAAGTTGGTATCGAAACCGCACCTCCAGATTGATAAGACTAATTGCTCATGCACTACGCTACGGAGGCAACCATCAATAAAACTTAAGACTAATGATTCCTACTATTTCTATAGAAACTTAAGAGACATAATCACGTCTAATTTTGACTCCGTCTATAGCGTGACAAACATTTGTAACATTCAATGATGAAAAGATATGAAAAAGAAACAATACCAATGAAAATAAAGAAAATATTTATTTTTATAATAATTTTTAATTATCACATTATTACGAGTAAAAGCATTAAAGCAATAAATGTTATTTAATAAACTCCTAATTGGCTTGTCCTAAATTATCATACAAAATTTAATTAGTATATAGGCTTAAAAGGAAACAAATTGAAGCAAGAGATTATATTTTAATGACGCAAAGAATATTTAAAATTGGTGTCGTTGTTGGCGTAAACGAGAAAACAAACCAAAAAAAATTTTAAGAATCCTGCTATTTCCGATAGCAAAAAAAAGAAACAAAACGCCACAAATACAAAAAAAAGGACGCAAATGCAAAACTAAATAAATAAACGAAAATAAATATAAAAGAAAACCGCGTTAATTTTATAAAGCTGTAGTGGAAAACACACAAAAAATCTGCATCAAAATAGAAACAATTTTTCTTCAAAGGTCCCTTCATACTGTTATATGATTTAAATAAAATCTTTAAATGTGTGTGAAATCACACAAATACTTTGGCAATATTCACACTATTTGCCAGTTAAAAATTGCTGTCATGAAAACCAAAAACAAGCCGACACGAAACTTTCCAATTAAGGAAAATGAAAAGCCTTCCATTACTCTTCCATATTCTGCGGTTTATTTATACTCCAAAGTACCGGAAAGAATGTTTAAGTTTTATTTCGAATCTTTTTGATTTACAAATTATTTTTACAAGTTTTTATTTTCTCTTATGTTTTTTTTTTTACTACTTTGAGTCTTATTTAGCTGTAGGAAATAGTCCAACTGATTAATATTGCTTGAACTACAAGTTCAGAGTTTATGTGACATCATCTATAAAATTATGTTGATAGCAACACTATTAAAGAATTGAATGCTTTAAATCCGTCGTGAATGAGATGAACAATTGTTGTAGTATCAATATTTGGGTATAAAAACGTAACAAAAATTCAACGTTTTTGGAAATTAAGCATAACAATTGTATGTTTTGAAAAGTGAAACTAAAAAATAATTGAAATTGTCATGAGATCCGGTAACACAGCATCAAGTTTACACCTCGGTCACGTTTGCAACTCTTTATCTACCGTTGACGCAATTATAACTCCAAGGCTAATTGTTCACCTCGTACTCTGCTCACTTACCTTCAGCTACTGTAACGATGGAAATGCCATAAGAACAATATCATTAAAATATCAAGATTTTAAATTATTTGGGGTATGACACACCACAGCATATTCACTGGGGGTTATAATTCTCTTTCAATGAAAATCGAGAAATGCCAAGGAAAATTGTGAATTAGAGAGTAAATTTAGAGCTTCATTAGGAGAGCAAAAAAAAATAATGGGACCGTATTTCTCGTATTCTATTTACAGCTCACTGTACAATACCTCGACCGAGGCGTATTATCGCGTATTGAGAAAAAATAAGAAATAATAAGGAACTGCATACATATGTATGTATCTAACAATTAAAATACAATAACGGCCATAGGCTTTGTACCAATATAATTCATTACAAAAAATACTTAAAGATTCAGGCCAAAGGAGTGTGCTCAAGGAGAACAAAATACAAAAACAAAACATGTGTACACACTTAATAACGATAAAAAAAAAATCAAGAAATGCCAAGGACAATTGTAAGTTTGGGTACCGTGGTAACCCTGAAGCTTCATTAGGAGAGAAAAATAACGAGGCATAATTCCTCGTATTCTATTAATAAAAAATAATAAATATATAAAGCTAATAATTAACATTTCCTGATAAACACACACAGTGAACAAACTACGAAGAACGCTGAAGATGAAGATGTAGCAGCCTTCGAAAACAGCATGTAGTTAATTTCTTCTAGTATTTGACAATATTATTTACAATTTTGTCTTTGATTTAGTTGGTTTTTTAATAATTGTCTCATGTAATTTTGACTGCCTGTATGTTATCGATTATCAGTACAATTTAAAATTGAAAAATTTTAACTCATTGTTTATTTTCGTCTTACTATATACATGTAATTTTTTATTACAAAAAGAAAAAGCATTAATGCACTAATTTCCTTTTTGCACGATATTAAACAAAGTTAATCGTAGATCGCATTTTAAATTTTTGGTTATTTCTGGTGTTAAACTTGAATTTTTGTTTTTATAATAGACATTTTCGCAGAAGATTTCAACTAATTCCATTGCTTTTTTACAGGTGATTTTTGCCATTTAAAAAAAATAACCAAAAAGACCCACTGTCAGAAGATGCAGAGGTTTAATACGAGGTTTGTTCAATAGAAAAAAAGTGAATTTTGAATTTTTTTCCACTTTGTCCCCTTCAAAGTAATCTTCATCAGATATAATGCACTTATGTCTGCGCTTCTTCCAATCCTCGAAGAACTTCTGAAATGCGGTATGGCCATCAGCTCGTTCTTCGATTTTGATTTTATTTCATCAATTGTGGCAAAACGCTTTTCTTTCTTAGTCTCCTCAGTTTTGGGAATAGTAGAAAAAGTCGCAGGGAGCCCAATCTGCTGAATAAGGTGGTTGAGGCATGATTAGGGTGTTGTTTTTGGCCAAAAAATCACGAACAAGCATTGATGTGTGAGCTGGTGCATTATCGTGATGCAGAATCCATGATTTTTTTTCCCGCAATTCTGATCGTTTGAGCCGTATTGTTTCACACAAACGTTGCATAACTTCCTTGTAGTATTCCTTAGTAACCGTAAGACCTGTTGACAAGAACACGCCATTCTAATCGAAGAAAACAAAATTCATCTTTTCTTTTGAACAAACCTCGTATGTACTAATAAAATGTTCGTTGTAATGTTCGGAATATAGCTTATGAAATTATCAACCAGTTTTCTAAGCCGGTTTACCACTGAATTATGAAACTTTAAAAGTCCGTAAAATAAGTTGCAGATGTAAACTTTTAAAAAGCCGATACACGTATATCTTTTCTTAGACCCCTCTACTAGAATCAGTTAGCGGAACCTTGTTATTTTAAAAAAAGTTTCATTTTGTTGTACAGTGTAATTACCAAGCACTAACGTTCTTCGTTGCCAACAACTCGATATGGCGTTACAGTGTTCAATTAGAATTCCTGTCTTGTTGAAAGACAACATATACTTTTCTTTTCAAATTACTTTGAATCAGTTGACATCAATTTTACTCAAAATATTGAGTAATCATTCTCTTCTTAATTAATTTATGATTTGAACCTCTAATTTTTATATACGAACATAGATTATTAGGGAAGAAGGAAAGGAAAAACACATTGTTATTTTAATAAAATTACAATTTCGGGTGATTTAGAAAATTTTAAACTAAATATTTGTAATATTTTTCGCACCAGTAGTCTTTTAAATATTTGTCAGCAATAATTCATTCAAATATTCACAAAGTGCTAGATTTAAGGAATGAAAATATATCAGTCATACAGAATAATTACATTGAAATAAATAATATTTCTGATGCTATTTTTCACGTGGTTTATCTTTCAATATTTTTTTATAAATATTTTATAAACTTTTAGTCACAACTGACTGGATGGTTGGCTTGATTTCTGCTTGAATACTAAACCAGATGGATAAGTGGTGTAAGTGACATCAACTTAAAACGGAAAGTCTTTTTATCGCACATACACACTGAAGGCTACATCTAGCAGGAGTAGACATTTTCTCCCAGTATTTCTGTTACGGTTTGAGGAGCAAAGATTTTCAATTTTTCTGCACGCTTTAGTGTTTGCCTTTTCAATGGTTTCTTTCATTAACTTTTGCGATTCAATTTACATTTTTAGTTTTATTTTTCTAATTGTTGGTTCATTTTTCTATCGTATTTCATTCTATGTTGTTCTTGTTGCCGGAACACAAAAAACTTTCTCTTTCTCCTTAATGTTTGCAAATAAAATTATGGAGATAAACGAAATTCAAATATTGCGTTAATTTTATTATTTACTGATAGCAGGGCAAATAATTTCATTGCAATGGACATTTTGAAATCTACTACAGTAGAATCCCGTTAATGGTGCCAGCTATTTTTTGGGAATTACAGGAGTTCCCGAAATAAAAAGATTTAGATTAATCGAAGGGTGGCGATGGCTGAAGTAGTCTGCACCAAAACAGACCTGGGTTCAACCCCAGTTTCAAAATAAAATTATATTATTATATTATATATATATTTTTATATTATATATTATATTTCGTCATCGTGACACATAACACATTTGCGCATATGAAAATGAACACAGCTGAAGTAGTCTGCACGTTGACTACAAAACCAAAACTGACTTGGGTTCAACCCCAGTTTCAAAATAAAATTATAAAACAAACATCTCGCATTTTTCTGATGTGCATTAGTGTGTTTTTGTGTATCAGTTGTTAGCGGAAGGTTTCAGTAGCGAAGGCATAGTCACTGGTCACTGAACAATACCGGCTTCAGCTGATAGCAATCCACAATCACATCAGAACGCCCTCCTTCGTCGGTATTGTGTAGCACCGGCGAAGTAAAATGATAATAAAAATATCTACTAAACTGAAGCTTCAACACTGCTATAAACCAAGAACGTGCAAAAAAAACAGAACTGTAAAATAATTAATTAAGCTTCGCCTCCTGTCATTTCTCTAACCATCCCTTTCCTTAAGTTCCAGCACAATGCATCGCATGTGTACGGGTCATCTCCTGAGTGCTGGTCCCAAATAAAACAAAAAAAAAATTTTAAAAAAACGATATACGGGAGGTTTGGAACGTCGACACTGCGTAAACGATAAAATAGAGAACTACTTTAATTTTGGATATTCAGATTCTTTTTGTCTTTTAACTGTACTACCTGAAGCCGAAGACGTTGAAGGAGCGATACCAAATTTTTTAGCAGTTTCAGTTTCATTTCTCCATTCTCAATTGCTAAAATTATATTTACGAGTGTAAGAGGTATTCGGTAGCTCTTACAATCGATAAAATATACATCAAAACTAGTCATTTCTACAATATAAATATATATATAATACAAATATAAAAAATGAAGTGTATAAGAATTATAGCTGGTTGTACACGTTAATTATTCATATGCGGTTGCATGTGTTGTTTTACTTGTTCTGGTGCTCCGTTATATTTATACATTATTGGGTAAGTGCATCAGTTGTTGTTTGTGAACAATTCCATAAAGTTGTAAGACAATATATTTTAATAGGAGTATTAGGTAAGGGAATTTGTAACAGCACGTTAAAACATAGAACACATGACCAAGTTCAAACATTTATTGAGATATATTAATTTTATGAATTTTCATGAAATTCCTGTGAATCTTGTAAATTCCGAATAACATAAAGAATTTAGCAAAAAAAAAAAAAGAAAAACGTATGAGCAATGGGAAAAAGGCAAATAAAGTATACGAATACAATACAAAAATGTAGCAGAATTTTTTTGGATATCGTTTTTGGTAGAACAAGATTTTCATTATGAGTTAAGCTAAGATCAAAAATTTTTTAATAAATAATAATTTTTGTTTTATGTTTTGTATTTTTGTTAGACTTTATGTACTGTCTTTTTTTGAACGTATTCGCAAAGTTCAAGCAAACACGAATGTCATGAAATAGACGAATATTCAGCGATACGATTATTTGAAAAATCACTAGTTGGCAGTAGTTGTACAATTAACTTTTACATTTCTGTATATAAGTATATAAATATTTATTTTATTTCATCTTAATTCGTATTATTCTTTATATATTAATTGTAATTATTTGTATACTAGACTTCACGCTATCTTTGTTGCTTCCCTGCTTTTTATTTTCCTTTACTTTCTACATTTGTTTTTCATTAGATATGTAATAATATATTTCATGAATTTTTTTTCGGGAAAAGGCACAATTTTGAATTTAGAATCTTAAATTTTTGAAGATCGGTCACTGAGACGTTCTCTGCTAAAACAGAGATTTATAGAAATACCAAATAATACTTAAAAATTTTATGAAATGACCACAAAAAAATGCATATATTCACTTGTGGTGCTGATAGCGAGTAGTTACCGTGTTGGGTCTGCAACAAAAACGAGCCCGGTTCAAATCCCAGCGCGGTCAAGTCAAAAAAAGTTTTTTCTGAGTTTTTTGTGCTACAACACCCTCGTTCGTCGGTATTTGAGCAATAAAACGTCGGCGAAGTAAAATAATAAATAAACTGGCTCCTCCTCTTGGCTTAAAACCAATGCCTCCAAATTAATATGAGAGACATCACAACTTTGCTTTACAACTAACACGCAACTTCAGAGTTCTGCAAGAATTAAGCTCTCACCACATTCACCAGCTTTCTGTTCTCTACACTATCCTCTCTCTCTCTCTCTCTCTATCTAGTTCCTGTGCAATGCATTGCATATGTAAGAGATTTCACCTGAGCACTGGTCCAAGAAAATAAAATTCTAAAAATAACATGATTTGTCTTATACAAAATGCAGACAAGTTTTCAGTTGAAAGCTGTGTTGTAAATGCATTTGATCTCTCAATCGAAAATACTCTTACACAATCAAAAATTCTTTTTCTTCCCCATAACAGCCATAACAGACTTTCAAAGTTATGCCTCTTTAAAAGTTCTACTTTAAATATATATATATATATATAATATATATTTTATATGTATATATATATATGTTTTATTTCTCTTTGAGAACAAACAAATATTTGACATTTTGCTACAATTTATGTCTTTGGACCACTAAAAATTATTTAGGTTTTTTCTTCTGTAAATTGTACGTGCTCCGCCAGAATTATGTTCTGTTAACTGTAAAAACTAATTTTACAAACATACATTTGCAGTCATGAAGAAAACTTAAAGAAATTTTAACCACAGGAAATAAAAAGGACAAAATTGTTGCATTACTTGTGCCAGTAGAAAATTCCTAAAGCACATTTCAAGGAATGTTAGCGTGGTGCGGAAGAATTTTATGAACAGCTTAGAATAGATAAATGTTTAAATAAAACATCATTTGTCAGCATAATAAATGTTTAGAAAAAAAAAGAATGAGGATATTTTCATCACAATTCGTTATCAGCACAAATGTTGACAGTTGGTAAAGAAAAGTATTTTTTGTAAAACCGAAAAAAATAGAAAACTTAAAATTAAAATTAAATGGAGTTTAATACAGCATATATTTTTAAATTACAAAGAAAAAAATAAAAACTTAAAGCGATTCAAATCGCAGTTACTATTGTTTTTATCATCTTTCTATCACTTAATCGAAATTTAATAGTGCTGTAAATTCTAAAACTTATTACCACAAGAATCCCTTCAACTGTTTTTTTTTTCTTTTGCTTGTGAGAATATTGGATTGTGTATAAAGTAGACAATTTTTAAGTATTTTTTTCCCCTTTACATGTAAATGATGCGGGTAGGTAGAACGCTACAATTCCTTAGTTTTTCCCAATCGTTCATTAGTAGACTCACAGTCATATGCACGGCCCATTGGGTCATCCGCTCAATTATATGTACAATATATGGAATTTATAAAAATTAATGGAATTTTGATATTCTTTTGTTTTGATATTTTTTTTTTTTTTTTTTTGGTTTTTTTTTTTTTTGATATTTTTTTATTTTGATATATTTTTTTTTTTTTGATATTTATTTGATATTCTTTTGTTTTGTTTCATTTTTTAATTTTTTCATTTGATTCAAAATACATTAGTTATGCTGGCCGATGGCAAGCCTAGTGTAGATGAGAATAAAATACTAAAAATAGAAATGTGAGTATGTTATAAAAGTAAACTCATGGATTGTTATGTTTTTGTTTATCGATTTTTTGGTTTGTATGTTTAATATTCAAAAAATTCTCGTTTGATTAATTGAATTTTAAACATATAGATCTTGGGTTTATATTCAGACGTTGGGAAAATCCACTGATGAGCTAAGTAAGCGTTAGCGAAATAGTACTATATGGATATGCTTTCCTCCTCAATTTTTGAGTTACTTTTGTAATAAAATGCTTTATGATATTTTTCATACTGTATGAGAATATCATAAAGTATGTAATAATAAATTTCACATATAGTTTATAAGGGAAAAAGCACAATTAGAATCATATGTATTAATGGAAAAAGTTTGATA
The DNA here is from genome assembly GCA_963924685.1 of Dexiosoma caninum. NCBI lineage: Eukaryota > Metazoa > Arthropoda > Insecta > Diptera > Tachinidae > Dexiosoma > Dexiosoma caninum. Next base: position 95,374,024 of record OZ004725.1, read on the forward strand.
AAACAAGACTACAGGTACATAGTAATCTAATATATAATTGCTATTGCAAAATTTCATTCTTTACACTATATAAAATAAAAAATATTACAGCTGTTTAGTGATTGAAGGTGAGAAAAAGAATAACATTGTAATTTTTTTTTTAAAGGTCAGTCGTTCGATAACGTCCATGTCATTTTCATTTTCAATTGTCTTCTCAATAGATAATAATTTTAAAATTCTTCCAGACCTGCAAATAACCACTGAACCGAACGTACTGCATTCGATTTCAAAATAAATACGTCCAGCAGTAGGAGTACGACATGAACCTATTTTATTTCTGTTAAAGCAAACGAATGCACAACATTTACAATTCATCACATACCAGCATCTTGTTCCATAGAACTTTCATTATTCATTGATTAGATCATAGTTTGTGTAAACACTTGAACTGCAATTACGTATTTGTCAACTGAAATGGCATTTATGTTGACTGCAGTGCAAAACAGCAACACCATCACTAACTGCAATTTAATTCACATGTGCGGTTGGTTTTCTTTTCTATAACATGTATCTAAATAAATACTGCAGCATTTAGAACACCTACAAAATATTATGAAAACACGTACAGTTTTGAGAACAATAGCTGAACATTCCTACAGATCAGAAATTTTAGCAAGAGTTTAGTTTATTTCCTTTGCATGTTGTTTTGTTATTGTTGCTGGAAATTTTTCTCAATTCGTTTCGATTGCATTCACTTACTTAATTTTTTTTTTATAACTTCTGTATGGATAGATATGACAGTGCAGAAATGGAACTGCAATTCATTTTTCATGCTGAGCACATACTTTGGTCTTTTAATAATGGTTCAACTGCATTAAAGCAAAAAAAAAAAGAAAATGAATGAACAGTTTAGGGAATCATGGGTAGTGGTTTAAAACATTTACGAATGCAAGTGTAGCATCAGGCAGAGTTGTCAGCAGATTAATTCTTTAACCATTCGCAGTTTGTTGAACAATTTTTAAATTGCACCATTCAGTACTTGCATAGAGATTTTTAGAAAAATTCAAGTCTTTAGAAAAGCAGCTTAAAATTGTAAAGCTGTAGCAAGTTTTCCAATTTATAAATGCACCATCAACAGTAGCTGTTTGAAGCGTCGATTGCACTCAGCGAATTCAGAATAAGTAGAGACTAATAATCGATCTTTTTGAGAAAAAACAAAACCTTATAATTCTCTTGATTGGCTAGATTTAAGTTATGAACAATGCTAGTTTAACTATTATTAAAACAAAAAACTGACTTTTTACTTGCAAAATAAAGTTCAATAATGTTGCAATTATTTAATATACACGTTGCTCTCTCGCTTTTTAAATTAACCCTTAAGCGGATACCTAATTGAGGTGGCTCAAATTGCTAACTGGGCCTGGCTGGGACCGCTTGTAATTAAAATGAAAATGTATAATATGCTTTTGCAAATTTACAGTAAAAAATACAGTGTTTTAATAAAATAAATTTTTATTTAATAAAATAAAGTAAAATGAGGATACGTAACACAAAACAAAAAGAATCCATTTATATAATTCTATAAAACAAAAGAAAAAAATTAAATCATTTTTAAAATTAATATGTATGACTTAGAGTTTCATTGAAGTATCTTCAATATTTACATAATAAAACTAAAAAAAAGTCAAGATATGCCTAGCCAGCCCCAGTTATCCACTTAAGGGTTAATAAATATTTTTCATAATCTATGAAGACTTATAATTGGTAATCATTTGTTTTCCCATACAAGCTCCAAGTGCATTTAATGAGAAAAATATATTTTATTTGATTTCAAAAAATTTTATGTATAACATTTTTTTTTTCCCCCAAAGAGAAAAAGTAATGGACTTGAGTATTTATTTATGGTCTGGCATCATTGCATTTTCAAAGTTCTGTAGTAAATTAGTATTCTACACTAACAAAATAAACACATGCATTTGCTACACTGGTGTAAATAAACTACAATGCGTAATACAATTACTAAGATGGCAACATTAAAACTTTTACAGCCGTTCCTGTGTTTGTGCTTGTCCACATAAAATATCAGAAAAATATTTCACTCGCAATATTTAAGCAAAAAACATATATAAATTTTTTAACAAAATACCGATTTCAATAAAATTGCGCAAATTAAATTTCCTATCACTTCTTGTTAATAATAAAAACTGTTAAAGAATTTTGACATTTTATGTCGCAAACTTAAGCAGAGACAAAAATAATCATCTGACGTAGCGATGCCACATGATTTAATTACATTATGCTACAATGAAAATTAAAGTTTTTATTTCCTACACGTATGCAACACTTATTGGCTGTAGTGACAGCAGACAATAAAGAAAGAAAAACTAATAAAAGTATAGGAAATGAAAAAATAAAATGTATGAAAAGAGAAAAATCCAACCAAAATTGGACCGCAGAGGAAATATTAAACTGTCCAAGAAATTCTGGAAGAAGTCAAGGTTTTGCACAAGTATTGCCTACGTAACCAAAAAATATGGTCACAATTTATGGAAAATGTTTACAATTGCAAAAATTTGCCATATCAAATGCACAAGATTGTGACTTGGGCTTTCATGCTTTTTTATTTTTGTATTTTGAAAGTTTCACAATTTTATTCATTGACTAATAAACTCTTTCAAATGAAATTTTTCCATACATTTTTACATTGAGATATGAGGAAAATTTTATACTGTAATATTTCATAAGTACAGTGAAAGCTTCCAACGTATTTCTATACTATTTCGTACAATAGTTTTTGTTTCATTTGGTAATTAATAGTTTAATTTCTAATACTTAATATTCGTCTTTGTGATATTTATACTAATAACAACGTCCACAAAATTTAACTTTTGGTTGCACACATGAAAAAAATTAATAGCACAACTCACAGTATTATGAAAATGGTTGTGCAACGTTGCATTTGCAAAGTTGTATAGTAAATGTTTTTTATTAAAATTCCTTACAATGCAGGATTATCGTGTATGTTGATATAGAAAAGAATACATAAATAAATACTTTCCTTTTGAGTTTTAACAAATGTATTTAGACATCTTCTAATGTTAAATTATGTACTCGTACATAAGCAATCGTAAAAGAAATTATCCTTTAGTAAATTATTAAGATAAAGTTAAAGTATTAGGAGATTTTGATCGCTTATTTGGTGACAAAACAACAGTACTCTGACAACATGTCGGGTATTTGTTTTTTTTTGCAAAGCTTTTGCACATATTTCTAAAATTTTTAGAAGCAAATAAACCCTAGACGTAGGAATATTACATGATTAAATAAAAAATATTTAGAAAAATGCCTTATTCTGAGTTTAGACGGGCGAACATTTGGCAGTGAAACATTTAGTGAGCAACGTTTTTGTATTTGATAGTCAGCGATACGCCTTGGGTACATTTTATCTGCTTACATAAAAAAAATTACAATAATTAGGGAATATCCCCAGCAACATTTTCATCTATGTGAACGCGAATGAGTAAAACAAGAGAATTCCAGATGCTGTACTTCCAAATGTTCGCCTGTCTAAACTCGGACTTAGAAAAATTAAGTCAATGCAAAAATTTCAGTTGGCACTATATTTGTTTTTTAAATCTTTAATTTGGAATTTGTCTTTAATTTTTATTTAATTTAATTTAGAAAATATGAACACATGTTTATAATGTTATATTTTGTTGTTGTGATGATTAATTTTTAAACAAAAATATATTCAAATATTTCGCGAAAATACGAATTGACTTAGAAAAACTGGAAGGTACGGGTGTTTTATATATGGATAGGACTTCCTTATGTGCGGTGTAATAAATATCTCAAACCAAATTAAAGTATTCGATATAAAACGAACTTTAAATATATTATTAAAAATTACTAATGCATAGAATGTCGTAATTTGGCATCTGTTTTATTAATACATACTACTGTTCTCGGACATACTGCTTTTTTAGAAATTTTACAACATTCAGCCACCATACCGAAATTAAAACATAGCGCAGCAGCTACGAGGAATGTTCCAAAAATGTCATTTGCTGGTAAACGATGGATGTGATTCTTGCAAATGTTCGGTGGCTTTTGTTCATAAGAATATATCTATATTTGTAACTTTGTATTTTTTTATCTTCCATAATTAAAAAATTCGTAGATGTAATAAAATATAAGAATACCACATGAGCCAAATTTTATACATTGTAATATCAAACCGTTCCTTAGTCAACGAGAAAAGGAAAAACAATGACTCGAATAGTAGAAACCTAACAGCACGGCTTAAATAGGAAATATATATTTTTTCAAATTATAATAAATAATTGCAGAGCACCTACAACTGCACGTGGACGTGGATAGTATTTATTATACTGAGATGAAAAATTACAAATCTTAACAACATGGGATCCCTAGGACAAAAAATGGTCTTACTAACAAATATACACATGACCGCAGAACCCTATATTACTTTAAATTCTTAGTTCCTTAAGATGCCGGCTGCGGTGTCGTCTGTGTAGTTAGAATGATGACTTTACTAGCAAAAGACTATGAGTTCAATCCTCTGTCAAACCAAAAAACATACTAAATAAAATAATGTGATAACATAACATTATAGACGAAGCGTTTCGTTGTTCCATCGTTACTATAATTGATTGTATTCTAATGAAATCAGGGAACATGTTCATCATTAGGGGCGCATCCATTAGTGGTCGATTTGACAGCGAATCGCACTACGCACTACAAAGAGAACTTATTTCACGGCCGAACATCGCGTATGTGGAATAAACCCCTTGCAGAAGTCTTTCCTATCCCATTTGGCGTCAGTTTTGACGTGGTAAAATTCAAATCAAATATCTGTGTACTGGTTATCGCCTGAGTGCCGGTCGCTGAAAAAAAACCCCCTCTGTACATTTAAAAAAAATATAGAATTTAAAAGTTATGATATTTGTTGCATTTTTACAAGACCGATAACTCACGAAGTATTTGAATGCTTCTTCAAATAATCAAAAACGAGCGTTTTCTCATAAAACATCAATGTCTTGATCCAGCCGATATGAAGTAACGGACAGTGTCCAATCATATATGTTTTGACTGTATTACATGCAAAAAAAAAATGTATAAATAATTTTCTTCAATATTTCAAATGTCCCCTTCGATGCTCTCCAGAAGGAAAAAAAATTTACTCTTATAACAACTGTAGCATATAACGAGTTTACTGAACTGCACTGAGTCGAGAAATATAATGCATAGAAGGAAAAATATAAAAAAAATAGCAAAAATTTAAAGTAATAAAAATATATATATATATATGTTATGTTTATCTATTACTACGCTCCAGACCTGATAAACAATTCTTTAAGGATACACATTGGCAGAGTGCATGTACAACTCGTATTGCAATTACAATCATCGACATGTATACACACAAATATATGCCATCTGAAACCACTTTCTAAACTAGATATTTACGCACACATATGAAAATACACTTTTCTATTTAACAATTGGTTCAATTTTTTAACATTAATTTTATAGTATTTGTTCTGCAACTCATGGAAACGGCATGTGTGTGGTTCGGTAAATAAGAAACGTGCTCAGTTTCAAAAACAAATTCCTTTCATTGTTTAAAGAGGAAAATTAGGGGGTATAAAAAATAAAAAGAGAAAAGCAAGAATAAATAAGATTCTGGTGAAATTTATGACAACATTTATTAAATTTGTCATCTACTTTAGTTAATAATATTAATAGTCAAATGCCAACAAACTGAAGAATAGAGGAGGGAATGATTAATATTGTGTGTTTTGGAAAAACCAAAAAGAAAGTAAAAAATAAAAAATGTTAACACAGTACGATGTGTTTTACACTACACCAGAAGTTTCCAACTTTTAATTTTCTATGACACCTAAATTTCCATATAAACACTCATGTTTTACAGCACAAGTTTATTTATTATTTTAATAATTTTTTTTTTCTTGAAACGAAAGATTTTTACGGATTGATTTGGAAAAGATCAAATGTGTGTGAAGATATGTAATTTTAGTGATATATTCTGTCCCTGTCAAAAATCATTCGATTTCTTCTTACGAGAAGAATTCTTTGTGGTGTTAATTAATCCTTGATAAGTCCTTTAAAAGTGTCTTTGGTTTATCTCCCGGAACATAGCAGTAATTGGGATAGTCAAGATTTTCACAATCCGCCGAACTTGATGTGTTCTCTGTTCCAATTAAACTTTGATCTGGTCACTTGGAAACATGCAACTCATCGGAATGAGGCTCTGATATTATTACTGATGACCAGGCCTTTGCATTTTTCTCAAATTTGTCCCAGGAAATGCATTTTTGATACACTTTATTTCAATTTGCTTAAAAGGTGGACAACAGTTTTTAACAAAAAAAAACCTTTGCAGATATATAATGCAAATGGTTTATTTAGGAATTCATCAGTAAAAACAGATTTGGCATACACTAAATGTAGTTGCATATGCTATAGCGAATTTTCCTGCATAACGAATTATTTTCGAGAACACTGTATTTTGTTAAGGTTTTCCTCACATTTTTAAAATCATATCACGAATTTCTCGATGGTGTATTTTTCTCTGTAAAAAACCCTTTCTTGAGAGACAGCTTCTTTTTAATATGCTAAATAATCTCCCTATAATGAACTCCCCAACAGCTGTGAAGACTTTGTCAATGATTACTTATGCCGCGGGTGATTACTTTTGACCCACCCTGTACATGGCCCAACGATTATTTTCACTCGGCTTATCTTCACAACAAGTAATCAAGTAGACCATAATATGGAATTTTAGTTGCTTTCCTTTGTTTATCTCAAAAGTCGATACAGTGAAATAAATAAAATAAACAATTTTTTAAGGTCAGCTGTTTTTACGGAACTTATGGTTTGTTTTTGGTACGCTAAAATATTAGTTATTCTCAAATAGTTTTTACACGCATTTTTATATAAACATGTGAGATTCTTGAGCTTTTAGAAAATTTTTGCTGAAGGTCTACGGACAAAATGCAGAAGAAACAACAAAACATAATTAAAAAATATATAATAATTATATATAAATAAATTAAATGGATTTAAAATCAAATACTAAAATGATTGTTGTATAAGGAAAATTTTTAAAGAAACTATTTGGTTTGTTTTGTTTGTATATTCTGCAATTCTCAAAGATTTTTTTGACGATCTTCTATAGACATGTGAATTATTTCTCTGTTCAAGAACTTGGTTAAAGATCTACTGAAGATTTTGATATTAGCAGCAAATGAAATGCTACATATAGACCAGCTAAACCATATAACAAACATAGATAAATAATCGTAATGAATTTTGACTAATATTGAATAATTGAAAGATAATTATTTTTAAAATTAAATTTAAATCATTTATTGATTTATTCCACAGCTGAACTGTAGAAAAAACTATTTGCGGTTAAATATTTGGTGCTAAAAATAGCAGAAACAAATGAAAAATCTTTAATTTTTACGGAAGTCGTTGTTTTTATATTTGTATATTAAAATAAGCAAAAATAAAGAAAAAGGTAACTGTGTATCTCATTTCATTTCCTACCATGAAAATTAAACGAATATTTCGTCAAATTTAAATTGAAAATAAGAAGACCGGTTTTTAAGTAAAATTTAATTTTTTTAAAATTAAAATTTCAGTTCATTTTATGTTCACAATATATTGAATGTATGTAAAAGCAAACTAAAAAGCATGACAATAATTATTTTCTGGAAAAAAATTATACCAAAGAGCAATTATTTTTCATGAAAAGTTTAATAACATTTGTGCCTGTTTGGAAAATGTCACAACAACAATTACAAACTTCTATTTCCTGTATGTGTTTCTGTTATTTGTAGTAAAGAAACTCCTACCATATCTGTTAGTGGTTTATATAAACATTGAAAGCTTTCTACTATTGTTCACATAGCATATAGATATAATTAATGCTTTAAAAACTACTTTGAAAGACTACACCTGGTAATAGGAAATGTATGAACAGTAGGTATCATGTGTATTTAAACAAAAACTTTAACTTCAAAATTTTTACGAATTAATTTTATTTTTAATTTATGCAATTAATTTGTTTGTTTGTAATATCAATAAAGATTATTAAATTAAAGAGCAATGTTATCAGTGATGTCCTATATTACTTCTTCATTAGCAGTTTTTTTTTTTTTAAATATTGAAAAGAGAGGTATAATTTTTTACTAAAAATAAGTTTGCAATAGCTTTAAAAGTATTCGATCTACATTTTTGGGAAATTTTATAAAATGTGTGAATTACATAAATGGATAAGAAAAAAAGAAGAAATAAAACAAAAAAATTAACTTTTAATGTAAATCAGGTATGGATAATTCACGGCATTTCAATAGCAAAAATTTTGTAAACTGTGTTATATCATTTAAAAATAAATTCGCAGTAAATTCGCTTGTAGTTTTAAACAATATTTAAACAAAATAAAAATATAATTAGTTTTCTTCAAAATTTGGACGTAATAAGCAAAAAACCAAAAGGACATCAATAGTTGTGCCTTGTTAGAATATCGTATAACAAAAGGCTCTTATGTACAAAGCAATAACAAATATGGTACAAGTAACATTTGCGTAGTTGATTTGTATAATTCTTCATTATCGCTACAAAAATAAATTTGAAAATTAATTTTTTTTTCGCAATTTGTCCATATTTTGCTGTGTTTTGTTAGTCGAAATTACTAACTCTCACCTCTAGCCTACTCAAAGCGAGAATGTCTGCCTACAGTGAGATCTAGTTAGTGCTGGTATTCAGCGTTAGCATTTCTCAAGTTTTCCCTTACTTTCCTAGGCTTTTGAAATGCCAAATAGTTTTTAAATTTTTAGCTTCAAAAATAAGCTTTTTTTTAAATTTTTTAAAATTTTCATGCTTTGCTTAGAAATTTTTAATTTACAGTAAACGAGTATATGACGAAAATATTAGTTGATGTTGCCATCTAATGTAAACGATCTTATAATTTTTCACTCCTTATTACTGCAACAGTTTTCAATGTGTCTGTTAATACAACTCTGCCGTATTAATAATATTACAGTTTTTTATGTCTGTGTTTTTTTTTTTATTTCAAAAAAGCATGGATAAATATTTAAAGAGAAACGGTAAAGATAATGGAATATTTTTAGTTCTTGGTGTTGTTAGTTGGAAGCAAGTGGAGAAAATATCTTAGAATACGCTACAAACACAACGAAGGTTTCAACAAAAAGAACTAAAAAAAATGGGAAGAATAAGTTTGTTGTTTAACTTCTATTCTTTGTTTTGTTTAATTAATTTTAATAAAAAATTATTCCAAATATATATATTTTTGTGGTTTTTTTCATTATTTGGACACTTTTGTAGGAAAACGTTTTTTTTTTTAAATTAATTTTTTTTTTAAAAAAAGTATTTCTTAAAAAATATATGGTAACGCTGCAGGTATTGTACAAATTGGGAGAAGAGAGTAATGAGAAATCATGTTGTTAATCGAATTGAATAACAAAACACAAAATGTGTGTTTGTTTACTTTTTGGTAAAATGAGAGTATACTATAATTCACATCACTAAGAGACAAGAATATACTAAAGTACGGGAACGCAAAACACCACAAACTTTACCACAAAATGGAACAACCAATTTTAACAATAAAAATCAATGCCCTTAGGTTAGGTAAAGTCGGCAGGTTGCTGGATGTAAAGGTACAGAAATTGCCCTGCCGACTTGGGTCCAATTTGTTATGGTACCATTGTGATACCTGTTGTGAAAAAAATTTCACGTATTGTAGTAATACAGACCAGAGTCTCTGCTAAGAATCGAACCAAGAACCGCCAACTGATAAACTGGCACACTACTCACTAGACTACCGGAGCACCCATCAATTCCCTTAATGAAAAGAAAATTTAAATATTAATATTCTGTTGTTCTTAGTTCCGGAAATAACTTTTTCCATAAAACTGTATGCGGGAGCATATTTACTTCGCATTTGTGTTTTTTAATTTTAATTTCATTTAATATTTTAATAGAAATTTTGGAAAAAAAAAAGCAACAGAAATTAATGTGTCAAATTTTGGTCAATAATAAATAAATAATAAAAATAAAATAATTATATAATTGTGTGTGACTGAATGTAAAAATAAATAATAATTTCATAAATATGGATTCTTATTAAAAATACAATACAATTTTGTTCTATTTTTAGTATTCGAAAAGGTAAATAATTCGCAAACGCGAACATCGCCGGTTCACGTTATCGCGAGTGCACGAGTGCGAGTGTTATTGTTTATTTTTGTTTGCTTGTTTCCTGGCCGAAACTGTCCCGAAGAAAATGGGCAGGCTATTTTGTGCAAGCAGAACAATAACATTACTTTCTCAAAACGTCTCTCATCTACCCAATTTTTGTGTACGGGAAAGATTTCTGCCAAGATTTGTATCCCACGAGTGCTCAATTCAGAGTAAAAAAAAGTTCTAAGATTTTTAACAAATTTTGTTGAAGGTCTTCTGAAGAGTTTGGCATTAGCATCAATGAAATGCAGCATATTGACTGACTTAATCAAACAACAAATATTAATAACAATCATAATTAGTTTCGGTTATAATAAATTTCTCTACTACTTACCTTCAAGCAGACAACAAATAAGTACGAAAATTCGAGTATCACATGCGAGATTCATTTTCACAGCATAATCCTTTCTCCGTATTGTTATGTGTTGTCTACGGCAAGTTTATTTGTTTCTTCTGATATTTTGTATATTTCTAATCTATTTTATATCCTTTGAGTTGCTAACAGAATTACTTTGATTGCAAATGTGCGGGTTTGTCTGAACGACATGCATATAAATTAGTTTGCTGATATGTATTTGGATTCGTGTAGGCAAGTCTGTTGCTATCAATACTATACGGATTCGATACGTGCACACTTTTATGCAGATAGTTGTTCTCTTTTTGAGGTTTTCTTTTAACCGAAAAAGTAAATGTGTTCAAATGTTATTTTGTTTCGCATGTTCAATTTTGTGGCTTACGTTTGATATGCCAATTAAAATCGTATCTTTTGTTTTTACCGATTGATATGTTTATTTCCTTGTTATGATATTTGCTCCCAATTGTATATCCATTCACTGGCAGCCTTGTATTCATTACGATATTGTTCGTGCAATTTGTTAACTGAATGAAATTGGTAAATTTGTCTGATGCGGGGTATTTGGAAATTTTTCCTGTTTTCTTTTTTTGTTCAGTTAAGAAACTGCAATTCCTTAAAAAGTTTCATCTTAAGGTTTTATTCACAATAATGTCTTAGATATTTGAAAGGATAATGAAATAGTTTTATTGTTTTGACTTTAAAATTTCTTAAATAAATTTTGCAAATAAAATATTTTTTTTCATTTTCTGTTATGCTATTTTTTTACATTAATCACTTTGTTTTGAATTTGGGTTTATCTTATTTCATATATTTTTTTCTTTTAAACTTCCATCCCTTAGTCGTCCTTGTAGCCTTTCCTATTCCCTTACTCAATTTATTTGCTTGAAATATCTCTCAAATACTTCGGGACAAGATAGCAAAAAAAAAATTTATTTCACATTCTTCTTTTCTACATGGAAAATGTTGTTGTCTGTTTGTGACCAGGTGTCATTTGAAGAAAGATTTCCTTGAGAGAAATTTATTTTTGTCGACTTTTACTTTTTAGGTTTTTTCCGGTCTGCTTTCGCATTTAATCTGAAAATGAAAAAAGAAATGTTTATCTTATACTGAATTTTTGAAGCAGTAATAAATAATTTTTGATGTGCTTAAATGAAATTGAAAATTAAATAATTTAAGTTCCATGAAAGATGTATCATTAAGTATCAGTATAATTTCGAATCCTTGGTTCTTTCCTTATGGACATACTACAGTTTCAATATTGGAAATTCGTAATATGCAAAGTTTTAAAGTATGTATGTTAGAGTGGGTCAATTTGTTCGGCGAAAAAGAATATAGCAGAAACGTAATCTGCGGAAAATGTATCTTTAATTACTGATCTCTTCCATTTATTAAGCAATCAATTTATAACTAAAATTCTTAGAAGCCAAGTTACGTTACTTAATAATTAATAAGAAACAGTTTAAATCTAAGAAAGTTTTAAATTACAATGACTACAAAAGTAGCAATTTTTTCTATTATTACCAATTAAAAACTACCTTTTATTAGGTCATGTGCTATTTGTTTGTTTGTTTTAAATATATGTTTTCAACCACTAAGCTTTCTGTGGTTCTTTTCAACATAAACACTCACAATTAAATGTGAATTAAAATGGAGATTGTAAACGTTATCGAATGCCGTGATATGCCCATATATTTAAATGGTTTTAAGGGTGTGGCGAAGTCCTTTCTTTCATATTATAAGTTTTCTGTCTACCAGAAGTGTAATTTGTCTGTATATGTTTATTGCAATTATTTAAAAGGAACCCCTTCAAAAGTATTGTAAAGACGTAACAGCAGCTATACGGACCCTCCTCTTATTCCAGATACAAGGATGTATATCATGAATCGAACCGTTCTTAGAGTAGTACATTCAGCACCATTTTTTTTTAAGGTTAAATGCTGGTCCAGACAGGGCATGGACACGCTGAAATCTTGGGAGACCAGAGACACATTCGGATCAACTATAGGATATTTGGTTTCGAGATTCTGACTTATTGATAATGCTTTTGTGGTTCATACCGACGGCTCCAGGATTGTGAAGAGAGTGGGCTAGAGTGCTAACATTTGACTTTCGTATAGGCTGCCTGACCACTGAATGGTATTGCAACAGGAGGTCATGGCTATACAAAATGCTGTGCAATGTTTGTTTGATGCCGGAATTTTTCCTGAGAATCTTTAGATTTACTCTGACAGTTGCGCTGTAACCAGGTCGCTTGCGGGCGTCACTTCGACGTCCGTCCTCATCGATGAATGCCGGGTTTTCTCAGGAAATTCAGGCATATCAAAGGTAATTGCGTTGCCGCGTTGGCCAAGGCGGGCACAGATCTCGCTATTTCCGAACTATTGACGGGCATAGGTGTTCCGATTGCTTCGGTTAAACTGGGTGTACTTCGACCAATAGAGTCGGTATTCTCTTTAGGGATTTTGCAGGGGCTGTGGGTCTGCGGAGGCCCCCATGGTGAGAATTTCCGCAATAGCGGGATTTATCTTGCCATCGGGGTGGTGTCGTGTGGCGAATATCTGATCCTCGGGTGCGAACGTCTTCTGGTATTACAATGGGACTGTGCTCTGTCCTAAGTGGCGCGTTCTCCTTTGTGGAGGATCTGGCGCCTAACCTAACCTAACCTAAGCATATAACGAAACGGACTTAAAGAAAAGGAAAGTTTAATAAATAATATCTTGTATTTTATTTGATATTTTTTATATTCTTTTATATTTTATAAATAATAAATTTTATTTTGCAATACTTCACGGATTTCTAGAAGAAACTCTTATTTTACCTATATAAAATAAATATATAAGTGAACATATTTACATATATAGTATAAATATATTTATACATATATGAGTATATACAGAATATATGTATAAAAAATACTACGTTTCCTTTGAGTTGCAAAAGTTTACTATTTTTTTCCTATTGAGTGAATATTTTTTAATTTTAATTAATTTTTTTATATATTTTTCTAATAAAAATATTTGTGTTTATATGTTACTTTGTATGACATAGTTATTTCAATAAATCGAATATTGGTAGAATATACATTCGTTATAGAATATACAGCATTATTTATTTATTCATTTATGTCGAGATTTGTGCGCTGACAAGGCCACACCACCACAATCCGTAAACTAACACTGAAAAAATAATAATTTTTTAATTCATTTTAATACGCAAAAAGGATTTTTAAGTATTTGCAATTTTATGCAGATGAATATTGCAAATTGTGTAGAATTTATTGTGCTTTTTTTACATAAAATGTTCACTTTCTTTTGATTTATTTGGATTTTAAATATTCGAAATGTATGAGAGTATGAAAAATTTTCGTAATGTAGAATTGGATAGCGGAAAAAATTATTCTGTTGCATTGTTTAACGTCAATAAACACATCCGTATGAATGCATATGTATGTATATATAATATTAATTATATATATATATTTATTTATTTATTGAGCATTGCCATACTCAAAGTATTCTATATGATTTTTCTGATAACTGGAGTAGTTCAAATGCATAACTTTCTGGTTGTAATGGCAACGCAATAATAGCTTTTATCAAGAAGGAAAACTTCACACAAATCACTTTTTATTACAGTCTCATTTATGTAATTTTCAAACTACTTTCACATAATTATGGCAATATTCTGAATTTCCGATATAAAGGCTTTCTATACGAGAATTAAATAAAGGAAACTTATGGTTAAGGCTTTTTAAATACCATTCTTCGCATAGTTAGCATTCCTACAATATAAAGAACGTCCTATCACCAAGGTTATTGATACAAAATATCGGCTGTAATATAATATTTATCTGCTGGATATTTGTAACTTCATTATTGTATTTCTCCTCGCTTCTGTCCGACATACTTTACTCATCACCAAATTTTTGACATTAGTTCAAATATGAGTAAACAATTTTCTAAATTATTTTTCTTTCATCCAGCATTTTTAATAAATTTTTCAATAGTTTTTCTTTGATAAGGCATTTTATTAGAACTTTAGAGATTTATTCTAAAAATCATCATCAGCAATTGTGTAAAATATAAATTAATTAGAGCTTTAAACATGCTTTAGTCTTTTTACAGGACAAGACACCAAAATTTTTCAAACTTCTGTCCATAGTTTTTAGTTGAATTCAGAGTGTTAGTTTTTCTTCTAGCTGTTGTAGATTGAAAAGATATAGTGACATTTATTGTTTGCATAATTTGCACAGATATATCTCTTCCATTTGACTACAGTCACATTGGTAAGCATATCATGATATCTAAATTTTATTGCAATGATATTCAAAATTATGTTTTTTATTGTTGAAAACCTCAACTTCCATTATAGTGTGGTGTTATGTTCTTCTGGATACAATCACCACAAACAATAAAAAATTAATGCACAATATCTCTAAAGCAGGAGGTGGTATGAAGGAAGGTATATTATATTCGTAATCAGCGGACAAAAATACATAAAGGTCAGTTATTTTGTTTTCAGAAAAGAGTTTTAAGGACTACAACAAAAACACAGGAATTTCAACATCCTTACAATAACAGTCAGATATCAAGATATATTCAACTGGAATAGATTGCTGTTTAGACTAACAATCCAGAAGGTAATTTATGGTTTGTAGAACCATTGATGACATACTGCCCGAATAATTATTGTATTTTATGAAAGTTATGCAAGTAATAAATGGAAATATACCTGTAAAACTAGATGTGTTCGTCATCAATAGATCAGCTATTTTTATTAAAAAAAATCCATTTTGTTGTGCTGTGATTATTCACTTTATTTTTTAAACTTTTGTTCGTTTTTTATACTCCTTTGGAAAGGCAACAGTGTCAATTGAGTGAATTTCGCATCGCTACGGGATACAGTGCTTGCTACTTATGTACATACACATACATACGTACATATTTCCACCGGTTTGCTTTTCTTTACTAACGTATAATTAATTTGCAGAAAAAATTATTATTCATACGTCACTTTGCACTTAAGATTTACGTGAGCTTTTACTTATTTTATTGTGTTTTTATGAATAGACCACTATTTTATAGAAAATAGAATTTTCATGTACCGAAAACCGTAGCAAATGAAAGGTCTTTTCAGTTCTTCGTAAACAATAATTTTGCAATAAATACGAGTGTTTCCAGTATAACACGTAATGAAAAAATGCTCGTGCTAATTTAATTTCTTTTCACTTAAAAAAATACACAGGATAATGAATCTGTTGTGTGCATAAGAAAAAAATAATAATAATAAAACAATCATAACTGGGTACCTACATGGTCACGTGCCAGAAATAAAAACATTTTATTTTCAAACACATTTGATCTTTCTTATTCTAAGTTATGATAAATGCATGAACATGTAGATACGTTTAAAAAAGTACAAATAGGATGAAAAATCTGTGAAAACAATAACGTTTTTTAAACACTTGTTTCTGTTGTTTGCTGGAAATTGAACACAAACTGTGATTAAGGCTATTAACTATTTGCATAGATCCGCATATGGGCATTTCCACAGAATTGTCTAGCGCCATCGAAAATTAATAAGTCAATAATAAACACATTATTTTTTTTCAAATGTTACAATTATATGAATATAATGTGTTTTCAGTTTGTCGCATTTGCTATTGTTAGGAAATTGGTCTGGAAATGGAAAATTCATTTGAAATATATAGAACTTATAAAATATACCAGTCTATTCTATAACATATTAATAATTTTTTAATTATATTAATTTTTGAGCGATGGTCTTTTTTATGAAAAGTTTTCAACAATTAGTTATTTTCAATATTTCGCTACCAAATAGGTAGCATCGTCTGGAAATAATAATTTGTATTAACAAAAATATTTTTTTTAAAACATAATTTACTTGAAAAAATAAAGACAACGTAAATATTTAAGAATTTTAATGATAGAGAAACGTTGATTTTATAAATGGAGTTGTAGCACTTTCAAAATCAACGGCTCAATTATGACATACTAAAACTTAAAATTTATATGTAAAGGTTTGTATGTATGTGGTCTAAACATAATGCACTATGTTAATTGTGAGTCACAGCTTATCGTCAAGTTTTTTACCCAACGTAATTTGACATTTCTTTGCTTCAGTAATGGGCAAATTCAACCATGAACAGCCTGTGAGCAGAGCGTTAAGATTGTTGAAGCCTTTTCAGAAAATGGGCGTTCAAATCAAAAAGCATTTCGTGAACTTTGTGATTTTTTTTGGTCAGTATAATCGACCAAATGTGTCCACAATCAGAAGAATTGTGTGTAAATTCCAGCAAACCGCGTCTGTAGGAATGTGAAAACACCGGCCAAGGAGTTACCGTGAATAGTGTTCGCGAGAAGATAACGGACTTTTTGTGACCAAAAATTGAGGATTGGACCTGGACGATATGTGGTTCCAACAGGATGGTGTCACTTGCCACACAGCCGACGAAACAATGGCTATTGGCCGTCACAGTCATGTGATTTGACACCGCTGCACTTCTTTCTTTGGGAATATTTAAAAGAAAAAGGGTATGTCAATAAGCCAAGAACAATTTAAGAGCTCAAGGATAAAATAATTCAGCACATTAACGACATTGAAGCTCAATTATGGTCTCAGAGTCATTGAAAATATCGTGCATCGGATAGAAGTATGCCACCGAAGCCTTGACGAGCATTTGGCCGATATTTTGTTTCACACATAATTGTCTTCTATCATAACACAAAAATATCAAGATAATTCTCTGAAAACGTTTTGTTTTATTTACTGTTAACATCGTGCGTTTTTGCTGCACCACCCTTTGAACAACAATATAGAAGAAAATTTTCGTATTTAATACGATGTAAAATTGAAAAAATTTTTATCACAAATATGGTAGGAAAATATGTCCCGTTTTAAATATCCCGTGTTAAATCATACTAGAGGTTCTTAAAGCAAGAGAAACTCAAATATTTAATACGAGGACAACTATATTTGAAAAGCCTTCTTCTTCAATATTGGTTTAAAAAAAAAGTCCTTTCCATAATGGTGTTCTAGTTCGCAAACTTTTTAATTTTTCTGCATGCAGTCGAACATTTTCTCCCGTTTATGATACCATATTGATTGCTTATACATCTGAAACAAAAAATAGATAACACTTACTTTTTACACGGTACATAGTCTCATTCATATGACTTCTTTATTTTACCCCACTTCAAAGTCTAGCGATTGTCCCGTTCCAGATACTGGAAATGCCCATATACTAAATGTAGTTAAGTAAGTAAGTAGATAAGAACGTTGTCGCATTTATCGACAATGCCACTTCTACTTCTAAATCAAGATTTTCGGTTGAAGTATGTAAAGTTAATTTTACAGAATTGGAAAAACAACACAGAAAAATTTTCTAAGATAAATTACAGCACCATTAAGAGATAAAATTTCTTTGTTATTATTTCTCATAGACCACAAACAGATGATGAAGTTAAGAAAAAAATGTTTGTAGGGTATTGTTTAGATTATGTACATAGAAAATGAGTGCATCAGGACCTCCAAAATTTTATTTCTAATATAAAGCAATACGTTGATGTAATAATTACTCCTGTTGTAAATTAAAATTCAATGTAATTTTATAGGAGAATCTCACTTGTATTAAATATAGTGATCGATTAAACACATACATAAATAGATATTAGTACACACGAAATGTAAAATAGACATGCGAGATGTTTTATGTGCAAAATGCTTTCTGCATTTGAGGCAACGTAACTAAAATAAAAAATTGCTTTTAAGTGAGAATATTTATTGTGAATTGAAGTTGATTTGTTGTATAGGCTGTTGTCGAATATTTCGTGATTTATTTTTACAAAATTCTAATATATTGTTCTGACGTAAATGCGTTGTCAAACGGTGTTGTTTAAAATTGCAGGCAAATACAAAGTTTTCATGTCGTATTCATGAAAATTTTTTTGGATTTATAAAAGATTTAGCAATAAAATTTCTATACAAAATTCAATTATAAAGAATTTCTATGTATACGGTAGTTAATTTTTATTAACTTTTTTCCTCGCCCATCATGTAAGAAAAAGGGCACTGTGCGCCTTCTATTATTAAGTTAACGGATATGCAGGTATTGTTTAGCAAATATTGGTTGCTAAAAAAAAGATTTGTTCATAAAACACAACACTCCTTAAATAAAATCACATTCGGTTGACCTCTTTTTGCTATTTGAAGTTTTTCTTTTCTCAATTTTATAGTCATATTTTTCAAACAAACATAAATTTCCATAATAAACTGAACAAAAATTATGACCCA
The DNA here is from genome assembly GCA_963924685.1 of Dexiosoma caninum. Classification (NCBI taxonomy): domain Eukaryota; kingdom Metazoa; phylum Arthropoda; class Insecta; order Diptera; family Tachinidae; genus Dexiosoma; species Dexiosoma caninum. The sequence continues at coordinate 95,392,985 of OZ004725.1, forward strand.
AGTGTGTTGACACACAAACAAAAATGTGTGTCGTAAAGTTAAGGAATAATAAAGGAACACACCTTTCGAAGCCCAAAGCAGAAAAAAGAAGAACGTTAATATTTTCAACAACAACAACAACAATAGATATAAATTATTTATAAACAGAAAGACAATAAAATTTTTTTATTTTAAGGGAAACAACTAAAATTTAAAAAAAAAAATTATAAGAAAAACAAATCAGAAATACAAAACGAAATATTTCAAAGTAAATGGATTTATTTCTGATTATTATTTGTTAGTTAAGTTCTAAGGACACTAACTATCAGAAAAGTTTCGGACTTGTACAATGTTATTTCTATGGAGTTATGACAAACCAACATAAATGACATTTTAACATATTTCAGTAGAGCGAAAAACTATTGAAGTGGCCGTTTTTGTTCCAACTTTTTTTACGTTTATGGTTTAATTTTTAAAAGGTTTATAAGTGTAGTTATAGCATTGCAAAATTACCTATAATTTTACATTCTACTAATATTTCTTTAAAATCAAGCTTACAAATTATATCAACAACAAGTCGAGCTAAGATTTTTTTTATCTTGGACCAACACTCAGTAGATGATTCCTACACATGCGAGGCATTGTACTGCAACTAGAGGAAATCGATAGTTAAGAAATGACAGGAGGTAAAGCTTCACTATTATACAACTCTGCCTTTGCATGTTCTTTGTTTATATGGCAGTATAAATGCGCCTCTGATGTCAGGGAGACGTATTAAATGTTGAAGATTCGTTTTTAGTAGCCATTTGAAGTAATAATTTTACTTCGTCGGTGCAACACAATACCGACAAAAGCGGGCGTTCTGATCTGCCTATGGATTCCTATCAGGTGAAACCGGTACTGTTCATACATTCTTGTATTGCCTTCGCCACTGAAACCCTCCGCCAACAACGGACACAACGACACACAATTGACATAAAATGCACATCAGAAAAAATGCGAGATGTTTTCATGACGTGCAAACTACTTCAGCCAACGCCACTTTTTCTGTGACACGAGTATCTAAAAAATTAATATTCATAGAAAATCGTTGATTAGTGTAAACATGGCGTCTTTTTCGTTTCAAAAAATAATAAGAAATTTTCTTATCTCGAGTTGTGATCTTTTGTCAAAAGTTAAATACTAATCAAGCAAAGCAAAAAGGTGTCGTCAGCTGAGTTAGAAGCACTGGGTTTGAACGCAGTTTTCGTATATTTGTGATATGCATTATTGTGCCTTTGTGTCAGTTGTTGTCGGAAGGTTTCAGTGGCGAATGAGATACAAGAATGTACAGGGTGGCGCAGAATGAGCTGTATTGTGTAAATGGTTTATAACTTTTTTCTTTATGCGATTATTATAATTTTTTTTTTTTTTAATACAGTATATTATTGGGGAATTTTTTGCCATTAGCTTTGAAAACTGAAATCCTGTAAGTGATGTCCTTTTTCTGCTTCGCACATACGTGCTCTTTTTAGCATATTTTCCACAACTTTTCGCAAAATTTCGGCTGTAATGGCCACGATTTCATTTCGAATGTTGGTTTTTAGTTGGAGTATGGTTCTTGGTTTGTTGACGTACACTCTTTCTTTCAAATATCCCCAAAGAAAACTGTCAGGAGCTGTTAAATCTGGTGAACGTGGCGGCCAGTTAAAATCGCTTGTGCCCGAAATAATTCGTTGAGGCACCTGCAGTATGTGCTGAGTTCGATCGTGTAATGATTCATAATTAATTCCCCAAGTCTTCTTCACAAAATGCTAAAAAAAACAAAGAAAAAATAATAATTAAAAAAGTTATAAAGAATTCAAACCTTATAACTCCTTTTGTGCCACCCTGTATTAATTAAAGGGAGACAAAATTATATATTATAGTGGCACATGTGTTTAAGAACAATGTTAACAGCGGCTTTTATTCCCACGCAGGTTATATAAATGCTTAAACTTCCAGAAATAATAAAACTAAATGTATGTCTGGTGCTACCTACAAATAAATTAAATGTTTTATTTAAATTTAAAACATGGAAGGAAGGAGCTAAGCACCCTGTGTAATTCCCACGCAGGGTAAGTGAATGCTAAGACTACCGAAAACAAGAAAACTAAATTCATACCTGACTTTACAGATATAAATTAAACATCTTTTAAATTAGAGAAGTAAAAAATAAGAATAAGATACATGATTATTAAATTTTATAAATTAATATGTACCTCTTAATTGATAAATTTCAAAGAACTTCTGACTAATACCTCACACAACATTTTTCACGACAGTATAGCTAGAATTATTTTTTGTGATTAATGCGATTACAAAAGGTTTAGTTCCAATTCTTTTCTAAAATTTATTTTTCTATAATCACAAGTATTTCTCTTAACTATTTTCCTATATGCATACTTTTGCCCAAAATTATCGAAAACTATTATTATTATTAATGTTTGTTGTATGGTCAAGCTAGCCTAGGTAGACAAATTAAAATTAAGTTTTTGCTTATAAAATTTCTTTTTACTTAATTAATAATTTAACTGCATCCATTATTTTTTATTATTATTATTTTAATTAATTAATTTTGTTTTTCTCCCAAATACCATATAAACGGCCATTTTTACAATGTCTGATTATTTTAGTTTTAACCGATAATTAACTAACTAGCGATTTGCTTAACAGGCACTATTTAATCGACAAAACAAAACAAAAGAATTCGGCAAAAAGTATGGCCGAAAATATTGATGCTGTAAGAAAGAGCGTCGGAGTTATCAACGAAAAGACGATCTGCCCAGTTGCAGCTTTCAGACCGCATTCTTTGGCCAATTTTGAAATACGATTTAACCCCGCTTTCCTTAGAAAATCCTGAGGACTTCGCATTGCGCTTGGAATATGCCAGAGTAGTTTTAAATCTCGTTGATCAAAATGAAAACTTTTTGTCAAATTTAATGATGACCAACGAAACGCATTTTCATTTCATCGGTTTCGTAAATAAACAAAACAATAGGTTTTTGGGGACCACAAAATGCAAAAACCTTGCAGCAACTAAAGGACAACATTCAAGAAGAAGCATATTTTTGCGTTACAGAAAACGGTTCACATTAAACTGAATTTATTTTTCATAATTAATGTCAAAAAATAACATAAAATTTACTTTATTTTTATCATAAAATTTTTTGTTTTTTTCATTCCATTCAATATTTAATAAAAAAAAAAACAAATCATATTGTAACTTTAGCCGCACCCTGTGTAAAATCTAAGAGTTTGCTTTTAAAAAACTTTGCTAAATTTGCTTGAAGTGTTTGTGCAATTTCATTAAAAAATTTAATTTCCGTTGCAGACATTTTCTTTCAATAACTATTAAATTAGCATCCCATTTCCGCTAAAATAATTCTGTCGTCTTCATAAAAAAATAAGAAAATTTCCCTAATTTATTTCACTTTTATTTTTTATTTGTTTATTTTTTCTAATAGTCTTTGGGGTGTTGAAATAAACTTTTTTTTATTTTCTAAAGCTCATTAAGAAAATCGATCAAAATCAAATTGCAAAGATGAAATGTGAATTAAAAAGTAAAAATTAAATAAAATTTTTTAAATTAAGAAAAAAGTTATTCGAACGACAATTAATAGTAGCAAAGCAGAAAAATTTTAAATTGTTTTCGCTTTCAATATAATTATTTGAGAAATATTTACAGGCAGAGGTTACTAATTTGAAATATGAAGAAGTCGCTCAAACTTTTGAAAAATATATTTTTAATCGTTTTAGGGAGTATTTTTGCCCAAAGACTGTAATTAGTTTTTAATTTGTTAACAAAATTTTATTTTTCTTGCTTCCATTTTTGACTTTGACCAATAAGAACGCCACTAGAGATTTCTTAAATATTACACAAAAATACATTTATGATTAGTCACGTTAAATTTTTATTTTAAGATTTATAGACAAATAAAGTCACAAACCCATTTTAGGTAAATTTTATATTTTTAACCCCCACATATCTGAAAAAGGACGGGGGAGTTGAAGAACTAACAGTGTTACACATTCAAAAGTAGGTTTTTCATGTAAAAATTGCTCAACTCCCAAGATCAGTCAATTAACAAGTTCGTTTAAGAAAACAACGATATGACTTTATGTGATTGTGAACGGGCAAATTTGGAGTATCGTTATTTTAATATATTTTTATTTTTAAGTTTATTTTTAGATTTAAAAAAAAATTTAAATTTAATTTTGTACCATGAAATTAAACCAGGTATAGAAATTTCAATTAGTTTTTAAGTTTTTCACGATGGGCAATTTTAATTAATTTTGAATTTTGAAAATTTAATGGAATTAATTAAGTATATATTTGTAATTAAAAAGACTTTAATTTCTGCTATTAGTTATCACATATTAGAAAGATTTTTAGAAAATTAATAAAAATTAATATTCCTAGACCTGTACTCAATACATCCGAACATACTTTAGTATGAAAATTACCAACAGCAAAAATACAATACCTTATAATAAAACGATTAAACAATGCATACGACGTTAATAGAAGCTTGTGAATTGAAAAAATACTTTTTTTTTAAATGAAATTGATTGGCACCACTCAATTCGTATTAATGGAAAACGAAAAAAAGAGCAACAACAAATTCTCATTTAAATTCAAAAGGGTTCTTATGGCACAAAACGGAGTTTAATTAGAATGAAACATTTTGTAGAAAAAGAAAATCAATACAGCATAAGTAAATAACCTTTGTTAGGATAAGCAAGCAAAGTTTTTGACAACAAAAAACTAATTAATTTCCACATTCTATACTCTAGCATAATTTATTCAAATAGTTATGATATTTAAATAAATCCAACGAAAGTGGCAAATAACTCAAATGCTAATGAGTTGTGTTACAGCTACGAAATGTGCGCATATTAAACAGTATAATTTACTTTGATTGCCTTTTTGACTATTTCAAATACAAGAAATAAAAATTCTCCAGTCGTCAGTGGCATGAGAATGAATTCGTACCCATTCAATGTGCATTAAAGTTACCAATAATTTAGAGAAGTTGGAAACTGTCTTCATTTGTTTAGAAAATTCTCAATAATACTTTAAAATTATTTTAATTCACAATCCTTTGGTATAACTTGCATTGGCTGTTTGAAAACAAATGTTATATACATCTTTTAAATGACCAACTTTAGCATATCGGTTGTATATTTTGTATCATATTTATTTAATATGAAACCTCAAGCCAAGTCGGAACAAAAAAAATACCAAAGAAAAAGAAGCACAAAATTTTTTTTTTGTAACTCAGTATATTCATAAATTCGTCACATTTGTTGTATTTGTTTAAATTTTTTATTGCATAATTTTAACTGTACACACGGACACTAAAATTTATCAGTTGAATTTTTTTCGAACATTGAAATAGCATTTAAATTAATAATAAATTGGAGCTTTCTGTTTTAATATAAGCGAGAATTAATTATCTTTTATATAAATTACATTTTATATAAAACGGGATTAACACCGTAGTAGAAATGAAAATAAAAAATCATTATGAACAATGTGAAATTCTGATAATAGCAACTGGATGTTAAGAAGATTTAAGTTTATACAATAGTCCGAAATATGTGCGTACCCTGAATGCAATAACACAATTTTAATTTTTGCATTCAGGGTACGGATTGGCATACTACTGCAATATAACACAATACTAAACCTGATACAATAACACAAATGCTTTATGAATTGAACACCTATAAGGAAAGTTATAAACACTAAATAATGTGAGAAAAAGTGACAGTTCGAAATGTCAAATAATTTGCAAACAGTTTTAACATCCCATGAGACTACATAGTTTTTTTTCGAATTATTGTGAAATGACATTTAAATAAATATAAATTAAGTTAATAAATATTTCATAAGGAGCGGGTAGACAGACTGGTGCGTTATTTACTGTACGCGTACGTCTAAATGTGCGGCAATCCAACTTTATTTTCTTGACATGATGGCGTATGAGTGACATTCCCTACAAAGTACGTACTGTAAAAAGTTAAATCCCAAGACTTCATCACAAATATGGAAAACTTTAAATAAAATATATATTTAAAATGGGTGATAAAATTTAATATGTGCGCATTAAAGCTTATCAAAATATAAATAAACTGATTTAATTTTAAGGGTGTGTTTATGTACTCGTATAATACACATAAATATAATACATATACAAGCATAAAGCAAACAATTGGGGCGTTGAAAATGTATTCTATCTAGCCATAAAGTCTAATACTTAACAACATAAAATCATTGCTATCGGTTTTCATATAACAAACGTCTTAAATTAATAGCCGGTTGGGTTTTCGGTTTTCGTTTTGATATTTTGAAATTAATACTAATTTTGTTAATTAGTTTTTTTCTTCATTCATCTAACTTAAATTAAAAATGCCACACTAAAGTACCAGCTGCAGGCATACCTTTTCATGTTATCTGGTTTATAAAAATTTCAGAAACCCCCACAATAAGCTCATTTGCTTGACATAACGTCGTCCAGGAAAAGAGCAAATTCATTACCAGAGCAAATTCATAACTCTAGCAAATTCGCCCGTCAGCTGATACGAGAATTTGTAACGTTTGTTTATTTTTGTGAGAAAGTTTAGAAAAGTGGTTGTAAATAATTTAACAATTATAATAATATAATACTATAATAACAAGAATGCAAAATATATTACTTTTTTTAAAATTAATTTAATTTTAACTCGTATAACACTAATTTAACACGTTCTTTTTAGGTTATGTTATATTTAACAAAACACATGTAAAGGGTGGTTAAATTTCAAGGGCCGATGTTGATTTTGAATAAAACACAAACTATTTAGGAAATTATTGTAATTTTATTTTATTATGATATATTGGTATTACTCAATTATGTATGGAACAAAATATCGGCCAAATGGGCGCCGCGACCACGGCAACAGTGGATGATCAATTTTCGAAGAAAATCATCTTCAGTGATGAGGCACATTTTCACCTCAGTGGATTCGTCAATAAACAGAATTGCCGCATTTGGGCGAATGAGAATCCAAGAGTGATTGTCGAAAAACCAATGCACCCACAAAGAGTGACTGTTTGGTGCGGTTTATGGGCTGGCGGCATCATCGGGCCGTATTTTTTCCAAAATGAGGCCGGTCAGGCAGTTACTGTGAATGGTGTTCGCTATCGTGAGATGATAACGAACTTTTTATGGCCCGAATTGGAAGATATGGATGTGGACGATATGTGGTTTCAGCAGGACGGTGCCACTTGCCACACAGCTAACGAAACAATGGCTCTTTTGCGCAACAACTTCAATGGCCGTGTTATCTCACGTAATGGCGATGTCAATTGGCCGCCAAGATCATGTGATTTGACACCGTTGGACTTTTTTCTTTGGGGTTATTTGAAAGAAAAGGTGTACGTCGATAAGCCAGCAACAATTCAAGAGCTAAAGGATGAGATAATTCGGCACATTAACGGCATAGAACCTCCATTATGCCTCAGGGTCATCGAAAATTTGGACCATCGGATGGAGGTGTGCCGCCGTGGCGCGGCGCCCATTTGGCCGATATTTTGTTCCATACATAATTGAGTAATACCAATATATCATAATAAAATAAAATTACAATAATTTCCTAAATAGTTTGTGTTTTATTCAAAATCAACATCGGCCCTTGAAATTTAACCACCCTTTATATAAAAAATTTGACATTTGGACGAAAAGCGAATTGACGAATTCGCCTTGCGACAAACTTGTATTAAGAAATCTTGGTCCAGAAGTTAAATTAAAGTATCTTCTAAAAAAAATTTGTTTTGGTTAATCGCTTGTAAAGTTATAATGTGGTTCATTTGGGATTAGATTAAGGTAGGTTATAGATCAGTCCACCAAGATAGGTCCACACAAGTAGCGGCGTAGGTGCTTTTTTGAGTCCCTAGCCCCGTAGAAACCAGAGGACATCACAGCCACCCTGTGCCGTTCACGTACCTCACTAAGTCCGTCAGATCCAACCGAGAGCACAGCCCCAAGTTGTCAAAGAAAAGTGGTCCAAGGAACCTCAGGCTCGACATAGCCAGATCGGCGCACTCACAGAGAAAGTGCACAACAGTCTCCCTCACCGCATCCTCCTCACAACCCCTACACCGGGCTTTGAACGGAGTGCTTATCCTTTCAGCATGCCATTTGGGATTATAACGCCTTAAGTTTTTCCAAGGTATACAAAACAATAAGAGATAGAAATGTGAGAAGTGGATAGATCGGGAAATCGAAAAATGTTGTTTTTGATTTTTTCACTCACAAAATTATTACCGTAACGGCCCGTCAAAAAAATTACACATTACGATAAAAAGTACTTGCCACATAATGACTTACTTTTATGATTGCCAAATTTAACTACTCGATTACTAAATACATTACACAAGATTATAAAAATCAGAAGTATTAATTGAACTAGTTCTTTTATTTGTATTAGAATATCTGAAAGCATTTGCAAAATATATAGTTATTTAGAAAAAAATTATATAAATTTCTAAATTCATGCTTAATTATTATAAACAACTAGGTAGCGAAATATTGAGAAATAAATAATAATTGAAAAACTTTTCATAAAAAAGACCATCGCTCAAAAATAAATATAATTAAAAAATTTTAATAAAGGTCAAAATAAAAATAGAAGTGATACTAACATATTATTTTATTTTAATTTAAATTAACAAAAAATATTATTCATTGCTGTAAATATTTAAAGAACTATTGGAATCTTTAGTATTGAATAATATTCTTTAGAAATACGTTAATAACACCATTTTGAAGAATTCAATAAAATATTTACTAGTACTTCAAAATATATAAATATTTATATTCAAGATTTGTTTTATTTATTGACATACAATTTTTTTTTTTTTTTTTTTGCAATATATTTATTAAGCTTGAGGTCTTTTTCTTTTATTTTATTTGGTTTTATTATTCGATATTTCGTTAACAGCTTGTTAACATCATCAGGAATAATAGGAAATTTTCCTAATAAAATAAAAGAAAAAGACCTCAAGCTTAATAAATATATTGCAAAAAATATAATAAAAAAGGTCAATTAATAATATAATTAAAATATTGACATACAATTCTAAAAATCTCGATTACATTATGAATATTATGTCTGCAATTCGAACTTGGTTCACAATACCAAAAAATAACGCAAAAAATAAAAAATTAAATTTAGATATAAGAACTTCCTGTGTACAAAATTAACCATTTCACAAAATAAAAAAGTAATAACTTCTTAAGAATTGATTATTTTAGTCTCGCGTATTGTTAAAATCATTAAGTTAGTAAAACAGTTGGGAAGTGATTCCGCCAAAAATGTTAAATCCCTTTTTTAAAATTCTTTGCTGGGGACTGTAGTTTATTCAAGAAGTATTTTTTCCAGTCTTTTTTATGTGAATAAACATTTGAAATTCTGAGCAATTTTAATTTTAACTGCTTCTGAAATTCATTTAAAAAACTAAGTACACATTACTACCGATTTTCGGTTGCTTTCAAAATTGGCCCTTGTTTATGTTATAAGTTTTTGGTACCGTGAAATAATTAAAATGAAAGGAAAAAAAATAAAGGTTAAAATTGGTAAATGGAATCGAATTTGAAACAAAATTCAATTAAAATGTATAAAAATTTCGTTCGATATCGTATGCCGTAATTTGGGCCTATCTTTTTTACAGAACTTGCGGTTTGTTTTTGGTACACTAAAATATTAAATAATTTTCAAATAATTTAGGCGAATTTCATAAACATATGAATTTTTTAGGTTGCAGAAAAAAATTGGTATGAAAATTACTTTTGATTTAGAAGAGAGGAACGAAAACAATTACAGCCGTATTCATTAAAAAAAAAGTATTTTGTTTTTCAAATACATTTTAGTTACAAAAACATTTGAAGCCAAAAAAAAGTTTTTTTTTTAATTCGTATGCATAAGCAATATTTTAACTAAGAAAAATTATTTTTTAATATTATCATGGCAACACTACCTTTTTTTAAGTTGTCACTTGCATCTTAGTTATGCAAAAGAATGATTATTAATTACCAAAGTACTTTTTCTTCATTGTGAATTTAAAAAAAAAAAAATATTTTTTCATTATAAACAAAAACCAAAGCAGTAGCGAAATATCGAATAAAATTAAATATGACATATATCAAAAGGACCTGCAGCTTAAATAATTAGTGTAATTAAATAGGAACTATTATTTAATAAAAAAAAAGAAAAAATTGTGGAAACCGAATCTATGGTACAAGTGTTATTTATATGAATAGTTTTTTCTTTGATGATTAAAAAGCCTTCGAATGATGGCTTTCATTTGATTTGTTCTGATTGTTTAAACATCACTAGTACATTTTCTACAATTAACATTATTATGAATATTTATTTACGCAAAAATAATTTACGAAATAGTATTACGTTTTAAAAATAAATAATAAAAATATATATTTTTTTTATATTAAAACGCTGTTATATTTTGCATATTTTTTTATCCCAAAAGTGGTGCTAACATACGAAAGGGAATTATGTACGCACATCCATACATACATATCAGCATGCACATACATAAACACATAAGCAACAATGTCATTTTAAAATTTGTTTAAACATGGGTGCAACCAATTTTTAAACTGAGCTTATTTACACAAGGTTTTAAAAAAGTTTTTTAAACTAAAATTCTTTTATGAATACAATATTAGCGAAAATTGCTTAAAACAGGTTTGAAATACTGTTTAAATTTTTTATGAATACGGCTGTTAATCTCCAACACATTTTTTTAGGTTTTTGGAACAATTTATTTCAAGATCCGAAGACCCAACGCATTTTCTAGGTTTTTCAAACAAATTATTTCAAGATCCGAAGATCGAGAAATATAGCGCAAATTAATAATTGAAAAAATAAATATACATTCCTATACTTCTATTTGATTTATTTATTTATTCCACAGTTGAAATATAAAAAGTAAAAATCCGTTGTTTTTACAGAATTTATGGTTGATTATTTGATTTTGATAGTAAAATTAACAGAAACGAAGGGCAAATCTTCAATTTTTATGAATGAAGTTGTTTGTTGTTGTTGTTTGTTTATTTGCAAGTTAAAATAAACGGAATAAATGAAACGACAATTGTTTTTACGGTTTTAAGTCATTTAATTCTGTGTCATTAAAAATTAAAGGAACTTTTCGTTAAATTTAAATGAAAAATAATTATACCGGTTTATAAGTAAAATGTCTTTTATTTTAAATTGCAATTGAAGTTAATTTTATGTACAGAATATTTTAAGGTTTATTTACTCGTACGTGATGATAACTTTGGGACGACGATATATGTATTCATATCGTAATGTACGGGCTGCATTAAATTTATGCAAAAAAAAAAAAAGTAAATAAGAAACTTATGAGGAATACTTTTAAAATAAAAGTACAAATTTTAATTTAAAACAGAAATAGGAAAAGAAATATAATAAAAAAAAACTCCTAAAAAAACTTTTCTTTTTTCGTACCACCACACACACAGTTAAGAACTTTCGTAACTTTTCCAATTATGAATTTTTTTCGGTTTAACTTCTGCAGACAGAAGATGTTTTTAAACTTTTTTGTTTACTAATTTCACTATATTTCAAACTGACAAAAGTATATGTAATCAGTTTAAATGTATCTGTACTAAAAGCAATGCGTAAAAGAAAGCAAAAGTTGTACAAAATGCCTTCAAAGTGGCGGAAGTAAAACGTTAGAAGTGGGTAAATATGCCTTAAAGCAACAAAGTGTTTTCAGCAAATGCCACACACGTGTTTAAATTAATCTTTTATCTTTTCCTGCTGGTTTACAATTTAAAAAAGCACTTTTCCGTAAGTAAATTGCTTTATATATTTCCCATACTTACTTAATAAAATAAGAAAAATGTGATATGCTTAAGTATTCCCAAAGTAATAAATCCGATTGTGGTATTTCATATAAATTTGCCAAAAATGGAAAATTTAAATTAGAAAACATTTTAATGCCATCATTGCTATTTTGGTTATTATCTTTATTATTTGTTTCATTGCTTTAGTATTTTTATAATTTGGGTAATTTTTTAGATATTTATGATCTCATCATACCATAAATCAAGTTCACAATATATTTTCTTTCACTTTCACTTTGCAAATGCATTATATATTTCCCAAATAAATTTTTACACATAGTAATGCTTTTGCATTAATACACATACGCACGTATGTATATACATCTATTATTATTTAATTTTTTTCACAGAGTAACAGTTGTTTCCGGTATTGTTGGTAAAACGTATCCTTTCGCGTTCCTTTTGTATTTGTTAACCAGCGACGACCATTCTGCAGCACATTTCATTTTCAACTAAACGCATTTTCAGAAAACTTTTGTTTATTTAAAAATGTGTGCGACCGCTTGAAGCCACGATGGCAATTCGTGTATTTCGAGCTTATTGCACTATTTGTGCAAAACTTGCGAAGAAAAGCTTTAAAGCTCGTTATTGGTGTCCTTTTTGAATCACTGCCTTATCTACTTATTCTCTTAGACATTAATAAAAAAAATAAACAGAGATAAATGTTGTGTTCGGGTCAATGGTAAAGAGTGTAGGCAGTAATTCAAGAAAACACTCTTCTATTACTCTTAAATAAGCTTCGAAGTAAAGCACAAATAAACAATTTCTAAATTAAATTCTCAACAAATAAAGTTATTTAATTAGCCATTGATAGGTAAGGTCAATAAGATGATGTCGATCCTCAGTCTATTTGAAATCTTAAGATTTTAACTAATTATATAAATACATACTGTATTTAACAGTTAATAGAAAATGTATAGTTTCCGTAAAATGTCAATTGAATTTAATTTTTTTTATTTTTTATCTTGGACCAGCACTCAGGGTATGATCCCTACACAGGCGATGCATTGTGCTGAAACTAGTGGAAAGGGGTAGTGAGAGAGATGACAGGAGATGAAGCTTCAATATCTTACACCTCTGCTTTTGCACGCTTTTTTTTGCCTCTGATGCCAAGAAGACGTACAAAATTTTGAAGCTTCCTTTTAGTAGCCATTTTTAGAAATTATTTTACTTCGTTGGTGCTACACAATACCGACGAAGTGGGGGGCTCTGATGTGCCTGTGGATTGGTATCAGCTGAAGCCGGTACACAGTTCAGTGACATGTGACTATGCCTTCACCACCGAAATCTTCCGACAAGAATTGACACAAGAAAAGCAGCTAATTATGCTCTTCTCTGAGTTTTAAAATATCAGCTGATCAGATGTTTAATATCTTTTTAAATTTGCTTTTTTCTTAGGAGAAATAACAATCAGGTAATTAAGATGCAGTGTAGAGCAGACATTAATCTTAAGTTTTAGTCTTAGACTCTTAAACGTTTATTTCATATACCTTTATTGGATATGTAAACTGGAAAAACAGCAACAAAAATCAATGTTGTTTATGCAAAATTTTTAGTTGTAATAATATGTACCTTGGGACGTTGGTAAACGTACGAGTGATTGAAACCGTTCAAAAATAAATAATCAATGTAATTTTGTTTTTTGAGTCATATTATTTTACAAAACCTTTATAACCGACTATGAAAAATGAGGAGTTCTCAATTCGATTGTAATTGTATTAATTTGTGTTATTTCACAACTTTTTTGCTGAGTAGACCGATTTTAATGATTCTTTTCTCAAAGGAAAACTTCCGCCAAGACTCCCCTAATAAGAGATTGAAAAGTGTAAAATAAAAATTTTTAAAATAAAAATTTTGCAGACTTAAATCGTTTTAAGTTAATTTTATTTTGAATTTTTATAATAATTATTATTTTTGTAAAATAATTAATAAACTTTTTATTTGACAAGAAAAGTTGAAACATACTTTTTACTTCAAAATCTTTTGAATTTCAAATGCTTATTTTTTTTAATGCGCCATATCTTTACGATAAGAATATGACATGGTAAACTACCGAAAGTAGTTTTTAATTAGAAATATAAAAAAATGGGAATCGTTTGACCCTGCTGGCCATCGAAATGTTCCGATGTTTCAAGCTAATTTGCTTAGGAAAATATCAGCATTAAAAGTATGTCTACATTTAGAAACAGCAGAGATTTTTTGTGCAATAAAAAACACTTCTGTATCACGTGATAATCAAGTAATGCACACGGTATGTAGTATTTTTTTTTATCTTGGACCAGCACTCAGGAGATGACCCCTGCACATGCGATGCATTGTGCTGGAGCTATAGGAAAGGGATGGTAGGAGAAATGACAGGAGATGTAGCTTCACGATCGTTGCAAAGTATGATGTTTGGGAGTTGTAACACATGCCTAGTATTTATGTACAAAAACGTATATAATTCCTGACACATCAGATCCTGTAAATATTTTAAAACTACATGTAGTGGTGTTTTGGAAACTAAAAACTGTAAATCGTAAAATCTTTTTATTTTTGATTATAATGGACGTTTGTCATTGTCCTTGAAGTGGAAATAATGGATAATATTTAACCCGTTTCAGGAAAATTTAGGTTTCACAGCAATCCAAGTACAGCAATACGTCGTTAAATCTTATTATATGAAAAGATTCGCTATTAAAATCAAAGCTATTCATAGCAGAGACAAAGCGTAAAGCTACAACTATTTTCTACTGTTTTGTTGTTTCATATCATCAACTTGAATCTGTTAAAAAATGTTAAGAAAGCAAATTACATTACCATTGAAGGTTTAGTTTTTTTTTATACAAATACGAGTATTCATGTATCCATTCTTCTTATATTATGGCAATCTTGACATACTAAATTATTAATTTTTTAGTAGTTACTTTAAGCAATTGTGATTGTTTCCTGTTGTGTCTACGCAACTACGGAAATATTTTGTAATATTTGATGGCAACATTAACTGTGCAAACACACGAACATAGTAATTATATTATAAACGAAAAAGTTTTTAGAGTCTCCCCACTCATTTGAAAAGTTCTGTAATATGCTCTTTAATAACTATATAAATGGGGTTACCTATTACTATTAAATACCAAGCAACACCCGCCAATGAATAAATTAACTACGATTTTTGATAAATTGCTTTAATATTATAAGCGACAAAGATGTTGTTGAACAGAGCAATAATTATTACGAAAAAATAAAACACTTTCTCGAATTAAACTAGAACAACTACTTTCTTGGTTTCGTTTTGGGCTGTCCAAAAAACAATCCACTATAATAATGTTATTTACCTCTTTATTTATAAATATTTGCTTAGCATTTGTATATTTTATTTTTTCATCAAACTCAGGAAATATTTTTTTGTTATTTCCAACTAAACTACAAACTAATCATAGCCTGAAGCACTTACATAACAGTTATAAGCAATAGGCCGAGTGAATAAAAGGATAGGTAATTGGAATACAGGGTGTCTGGTGGCAAATTTATTTTTTTCAAGTACGATTATTTCAAAAAGTAATAAACGGTGCGCAGGGAGGGTGGCGCTGTTGGAATTATCGATTGTGCGGATTTGTCAGTCACGATGTCGCAGTGGTCGACTGTGCATCGCGCGTTGGCTGTGGAGACATTTTTTAAGAGTAATGATTCTTATGTAATTGCTCGTCGATAATTTTGTTCAAAGTTCGGTATTCGGTGAATAAGTGATGGACCGAGTGTAAATTTAATTCGTTCGTGGGTGCAGAGATTCCGCGCAACTGCTTCGGCTATGAATGCCCCACGGCCAGGGCCCAGTCGATCTTCATGGACTCCCGAAAACATTGAACTGGTTTATAAGAAAATCCGCGACTTTCAGTACGAAAAAGAGCAGACTTCCAATAGCATGAAATTTTCAAAAAGGATCTGAAGGATATGGATGACATAACCTTTAAAAAATAAAATCCCCATTTCTATTCTATCGATCAATGTTCTTATTAAAACTTTGTGTCAATTACAACGTTTTTTATTTAAGTTTGAAAATATAAATCTGCTACCGGACACCCTGTACTAGCAAATTTTAAGTTCAAACTTCCTTTTTTAGTGAATAAAAATTGCAGTAAAACCTACCATCTTTTTCTTACTGGTAGAAGCTAATTTTTCTACTGTGCTGGTGTTGAAAAATATATTTATCTGCGTTTTATGGGTCGATTATGGATTGCAACCTAATTTCAGTTGCAATGCCAGAACGGCAACAACAAATTTTAAGTTGGCCAAAAAGTATTGAAATTTAGGCAGTTTCTATCTGTATTACCTGCATTACCATTTTTAGCAACAGAAAACTGAACAACAGCTCGGTTGCAATCCATAATCGAGCCATTAATATAAATATTGATATGGCTGCTTTTCTGAACGTTCGAAAAAAGGAGGCAGCTGAAACTTTTTAAAAAAACTTTATAGTTTTTTAAACTTTAGAAAAACATCGCACTGCCTTTGTCAACCATCGATAAAGAATAAACAATATTGCATGATGTAGCCACTATATTTTGTTATGATTTCCCTCGTAAACACAGAATGGACTACAAAAAAATAGTACTTTTTATATTGTATTAACATTGTAAACTCAAAATAAATTTGTCAAATAAAATATTATTCCTCTATGAGTGTGTGAGTTCACACGTATAGGAATTTCTTGTTAAGTGATTTTATTTCCTTTACAGCACATATATGTATATAACTTTTTTCCTCTTGCTGTTGCTATTGCCATATTGCATAAACTATTTGTTAAACAGTTAAAAGCTACCGAACTAATTGTATCATTTAAACTTGATGTGACGCAATTCTCTCCATTCGACATCAATTTGTAGAATATTATTTAAAGAATTTCGTTGATTGAGTAGTACTATTATCAACAGGTTTATATAAACAGGATTTTCAATTTTTAAAAATATTTTTTTAAGCTCAAAAATTTTTTAATCTTTCTGACATCTCAACAACCTTTGAAAATAAGATAAATTTGCACATGCCTTTGAAATAAAATAAAAGGTCACTTCAAAAACTTTAAATGTGGTAATTGTAATAAGACCGAATAAAAATCGTTTTTTGGCTGGAAAATAAAAAAACTTTTTTAAAAGTGTTATCAGCGTTTATTTCCCCAATTTTGTAAAATTTAAATAACTAATAATTGAAAATTTATAAAAATATTAACATAGTTTTTGGTGAAAACTTTATTAACGATTTTTAGTTATTTTACTTTTTCAGTTCTTACAGTAGAACTTTTTAATATAAAAAAAAAATTAATTTATTATTTACAACTCCATCTCATATTTAAGAAAATTTAAAAAAATGTTTTTACAAACAAATATTAAGGTTTATGTCTATAATAATTATATTATTAAAAAAAAATACATTTTACAACTTTCATATTATTTATTTTCTTTATCTAATCGTTTATCTACTCGTTTTTTATTAATGTAGTTGCTTGCGCTAAAAGCTGGTCATTTGCCTTTTGTGGCTTTTGCCATTTTTTCTAATTTAAAATGCTGTAGACATAAAACAAGTTTCAGATTTAATTTTAGATAAATGCTTATGAGAACTTAACCAAGTGTATAGATTTCAATGGGATCGTGACTGTTTTACTCCAAGTAGTAAAAAATACATATGTATGTAAGTTCACTATTCTACTATTTCTTTTGAGAGCAAAAAATTATTCGAAAAATATTATTACAGTTGAAAAGGAAAAAAAATATTACATATTTACATCTTTATTTGATAGGTAAGAGTTTATCGGTTTTATGCTACAAATGTTCTAAAAAGTATGAACTCTACTTCAATATTATAATTCGCTACAAGTGATAAATCATTAAAGAAAAAAGGAAATTTAATGATATATTTTAAAACTGGTATTTATTTAAGAAGTAATTAAAGGCAAGAAATTTATCATTGCTTAGGAAATGTCCCTTATGTATGCAACGCATGCAGCGTAACTAGTTGGTAGGGGATAGTGTAGAAAAGACACAGGTGGTGAAGTGTAGCCACTTATTAAAAATATTAAATTTTTTAATAAAAAAATTATTTAATTTTATTGTTCAAGTTTCTATTAACAATTGAAAATTTTTGATTACAATTTGAAAATATAACAATAAACAGTAACTTAGATTTTAAAATATAACAATTACAAATTGAATAACAAAGTGCATATTAAAAATAAGTAGACTATTGTAAACACCTACAGAAGTTATAAAAATTATAGAGAAATTAATTCTTCTACAAGTCTGTGGTTGTAGGGTGTTGCAGATTGCTACGTTTCAAAAAAAAATAAAAAACCAAAGAAAGCGTATTATTGGATGAAAAGAGCCTGTAGCGTGCCAAGAAAAATAGAGTGAATGCGATGCATAGCCAAGTGAGAAGTTTTACAGTTATTTGAATTGTTTATAAAAATTAAGTTACTGTTGCTATAATATGAAGGATTATTAGTTATTTAGGTACAAATCCCAAAATATTTTAACAATATATATTTATTTTAATTATTTATCTATGTCTATATGCACATTTCATTTGGTGCTAATAACATAATCTTCAGTAGTCAGTTAACCAAGTTATTGAAAAAAGTAATTATTCACTTGTTTATACAAGAACTCCCAAAAAATCTTTAAAAATTATGGAATATACAAACAAAATAAACCAAAGAAATTTTTTTAAATTTTTCTTTATACAACAAACATTGTATTATTCGATTTTAAATCTATTTGATTTTTCTAAACCTTTTTCTAAATTAGTCGACCTTCGATTTTACAATGATTGTATTTAAAAGGCATCCTGGGAAATTAAATTTTTAATACAATTATGTAAATATTCTTTCAATTATTCAACGCTATTCACAATTAATTACAATTGATTTTCTATGCTTGTTATATGGTTTAACTGCACATTTCATTTATATGCTAAAACAATGTGAAATTGCAACACAAGCACGTCCGATCGCCCAGTTTTCATTATTGGAGTACCATTTATTTGCTAATCATACAGCACAACTCAACAAGAATTTTGTGGCCTGAGTGTTCTTAGTCAATTCAGTCAATATATATAGTACTCCGATTCAATGCCTATAAATTGCTTTTTTTGGATTGATTCTGGTTCTCGAAATTCCCCGTGATATTGAAAAAAACGGAGGTAGCACCACTTAATTTATAATAACTCAAAGAACTAGCTCTTCGATAGAACTAAGAAAAACACTGAAGGATCGAGAATAAAATAACCTTTATTTATTATTATTATTATTTATTTTATTATGTTATTATTAATTTTTCGAAAATCCTTATAGTTTAGGAGATATTCAGAATATTTTGAGAAAAATAAAACAAAATTTCTTTTAACAAATTTATTAAAAATGTAAAATAAACCGAATCTGAAATGTTGTTATTAATTTCAATACCCGTATATGTTACAAATGAAATGACCGACATTACATTAAATTCCTTTCATAAATTCTGATGTTATTCACAATTAACTGGTAGCACGTATTTCCTATTTTTTTAATATTTTAATTTTAATAATTGTTTTCATAGATAAAAATAATAAATACTTTATTTCTATCAAATTTTTACTTACTTACTCGAAAGAAAACTTGTAGTCTAAATACCTTAATGTAGAGTAACCAGATATGACCTCTATGGAAATGATATGTTATATTCTTTCCAGAGCAAAAGTACACATGTTTATACTCGGATGTTTGTGAAACATTTTAGCGGATGACATTGTTTCATAACAAAAAGAATCAGACATTCGTGTGAAATAAAAACAAAAAAAAATTATAAAAAATACAGCTTTTATTGAGAAGAAATATAAAGGACACTTTTTCAAATTGCTAACTGTCTGCTAGAAATTTATATCAAAATTTTTAATCTGTAAATGTGTGTTTTTGTTTACATATTCATACACACATAAACACATGAATAGAAATATAAAGCAATTTATATAAAATATGTTTGTAGGTATTTAAATCCTTATGATATGAATGTATTCTTTCACTGATTTTAATGCCTTTGTCTTTGCTAAAATGTACTTGAATACACTACCATGGACTTTACTGGTGTAAATATTTACAAATCTATGGGGCCTTTGGGGGGGCATAATAACAAAGATGAATACAATAGCATTTTTTGACAACATTTTAATTTACATACGAGGATATGTATGTCCATATATACATTCAGGTGTTTCAGAGAAACCAAATTCGTACAAAACTGAAAATGAAAAAGTGAAACGCAAAAAATTTTCTTTGTTTTTAATTCGTTACAAAATAGTAATGCGAATTGATAAAATATGTATATAAAAATATTTCAAATGGTAAAAAATGCTTGAAAAATATGCAAAACTGGTCTTTGTAGCAAATTTTATAAATATTTTAAAGTGTACAAAATCTACAAATAAAAAGCATTATCATATTTTTCTGTTTTCTAGAATCACTTCAACTATTGAACCACCAACTATTGCTATTTGATAAATCTTTTAAGAATAAAATTTAGTTACAACTAAGGTTTTTAATTAACTTTCAAAATAAACAAACTTATTTGTATATTTTATCCATTTCTGATTTCTTTTATTTACTAAACAGCTGTTCTATAGAGATGCCACATTTAATATAACAAAAGAGACAATGGTCACAATAAATAAATAGTTAAATAATCCTGTTATTTCTTGTCATTGACCAATTTCATTGTGTACATTACAATGTACACAAATATGTGCCACTCAAACAATATAATCGATACACAAGTGATATTGGTAATCCTTCTGTATACATTACACATAATTATGGTACACTACAGTTCTCATTGACTTTTAAAAAGGTCTAAATAACTAAGGCCTTTCGGTGTGTGTGTTAATGTGATGGCTATGAATGTATGTACATGTATGTATGTATCACACTCTATCTATATATGCTTTTGAACTTTCACACATGCTATTAACAAGTACGTACTCATTTATAAAAGTTGTTTTTTCTTTGTAATTGTTTATATTTTTTTTATTATTATTATTATAATGGAGTAGATTTTTTGCTGTTTGTTGTTTGCCATTTTGTAGTTGCTTTGTTTGCTTGCACTGACATCGACACATAACAGGGACATTCACACAGAAACGAGCGAAAACTTTAAAAGATTTTTTGTTATTAAATGTGCATATTTCGGTAGATTCTGCTATTTGGCAAATCAAAGGGAATTAATAAAATATATTTCAATATTCATTCGCAGTAAAGCAGGTTTCATTTGTCACAACTGATAGCATCGGTTTACAATTCTTTGATTCATTCCATTATTGAGCTCAATATTCCATACAAAATGCAAATTAAGCTATCGAGCAATAAGTACGAAATTATTATAAATATTGAGTAAAATTTAAATGCAACCCTTCTCAAAGTATTTTTACTGTGAAGTCTGTTCAGTGAAAACGAAAAAATTCTATGCAATGACAAACCAAATGTCAAAACAGTAAATAAAAAAAAGGAAAATCATATAATCTGCGAATTAAACCTCAAAATGTTGCTTTTGATACAGCTGTGGAATGCTAATTAAGTACTCTATATTGACTAAATTAAATATGTGTGAACACTAAATTGAATTGCTTAAAGATAGTATAAAGACTAAATTATACATATCGATTAAAAGTTAAAAAAATAAAAATGCGAAAATTATAGCAGCTTCGTATTTATTACTCAATAACTTAATTTACATTTTCTATTAATCTATGAGCTTAATAATGGAATTTATTGCGAAAATCTCAATGAAGCGGCATTACCGCTTGTTTTGCTTAATATGGCTGTCACTGTAACGAAAGTTTTAATTAAGTTAAGAGGTATTACTTTATGATTGATTATTGAATTACATGGTTTTTGTTCAATCATGTAATAGCGTACCAATAACAATATGACCTAATTAGCAATATTGCTTTGAACATTTAAAAATAATTAACTTCAACAATATTATAATGGAATTTAGTCGCAGGGCATCAGTTATCAACAGTTTGGCCATAAAATAACTTAACATCAGCAATAAAAATGGGAAGGACAAACATCTTCCTCAATTAAAAAAAATCATTTTATCAATTTTAAATATTGATTTTAAAATGAGTGGTCATATAAGTTTTAATGCACCTAAAAATTGTCTCATAGAAAATATTGGCTCAACGAGTATCGAAACTTATTGTGCACCTCGAATATCGTGGTTGTAGAATAATACTTACTGCCTGTTCATAGAAGAAGAGTAAGAATAATCGTTCGGCCATTTTTTTTTATGTGTAAACATCTATACGCTAGGCGGTAAAAATCTTTTTTCACAATACAATCACAAATTTTGAGTAAGATTGTAAATATACTAACACCATCTAGTGTGCAATAGTAGTAGTAGTACTTCCAACTTGAAAAAAAAATATTTCATTACTAGATGTTTACACATCTCCCCTGTGGTCGGACTCACATTTTTTTTAATCTTGGACCAGCACTACACATGCGATGCATTGTGCTTGAACTAGGTTATGGGAAGGAGGATAGAGGGAGTAGTGTTTATGAACATTTGATTTGAACTTTCCCCCGTCGAAAGTGACAGGAAAGACCTCTGCAGGGAGTTTGTTCCACATACGCGATGTTCGCCCGAAAAATGAGCTCTCTCTGTAATACGTGGTGCGATCGACCACAAATGGATGCGCCCACAATGATGAACGTGTTGTACGCTGGAATGAACGGGTTTCGGGAACTAGTTTCCTGATTTCACCAGATCACATTCTTTTGTAGTAGCGATAGAACAACGAAACACACCCCACATTGCGACGCTGCTCAAGGGAGTCAATGGAGTTGGCTACCCCACAGTCCCCAATGAGTTTCTTCGCTCTATCCTGTACAAGGTCTAGTAACTTCAAAATAGTATTTGAAGTACCAGCCCTTACATGAGAGTTGTATTCCATTTTCGTTCGGATTTAGGCGATATAAATAGTGAGGAAATCATATGGGGTGAAGTATGTCTTGTACCGTCTTAAAAAACCGAGGCACTTGAATGCTTCTTTTGAAATCTTAATTTTCATGGCAAGAACATTAAGAGCTTCTGATTCTTCAATATTTATACCACCCACAATTACAGATGAGGCAGCGTTATCGCGTATGCGTCGATCCGTAAGTATGCTGCATTGGGTCTTTTGAGTGCTGAAATCGACCCTGTTCGCGGGAACCCATTGCGATATATTCGTGAGGTCACAATTCAATGAATCACATGCCTATTATAGCCGATGTTGGCCTACGACTAAATGAATATGAGTGACAAATGCTGCTGTCATCTGCGAAAGAGTGGAGAGAGTTATAAGTTTGACATAGGAGGTCATTAAGAATGACCAGAAATAGGGTAGGAGCCTTGCGGTACCCCTGAGTTTATCTTGTACTCGTTAGAAGAGATCCCGTCTATAGCAACTCTCAAATGGTTATTATTTTCAATATAAATGGCCAAACGATTATTTTCGCTCGGCTTCTATGAATAAACAGGCAGTAAGTACTATTTATATGCAGAGCTTCGAACCGGAGCCGAACTGCAACCGAAAAAATCTGGAATTTATAACCAAACCGTAACCGTAACCGAACCCAAATAGTTTAAATACAAAAAACCGTTACCTTATCCCGAACGAACACTCATTTGGGTTTTTTTTCTATATTGTTTAGCTGGTGTATGTGTACATTTCATTTCGTGCTAATACCAAAATCGTCAGTAGACCTATAACCAAATTCTTGAAAAAACCTATAAAATTCCATGTTGATACCAGAACTCCCAAAAAAATATGTGAGAACAAGAGAATATACAAACAGAATAATTTTTTGGGGAGTTCTTGAAGAAACTTATCGAAATGCTATTCTAAAAAAAATTTTAAACGAAAAAACTGTTTTGCAGCGAAAAAAAATTTAAAACCGATACGATAAAAGTTTAAGAACGACACCGAAAACCGGAACGAAATAAATTGCATTTCGAATATCTGTCTATATGTAAAATAAATTTTTTATTTAGTAAATTTTCTATTCTGTCTGAGTAAAAGTAAATATATTTATTCCAGCATATGCAGATGCACATGTGTTTGATTATTATTTCACTCCACACTGTCAAAAGTTGTTTTAATTTTTTCTACACAACTTTGTTTTTTTTAATAATTTCACAGATGTTGTAACTGAAAGTTTTACTTAAATTTTTGTATGAAAAAAGTATTTGAGCATATTTAAAATTGAAATTTTTTATATTTTTGTTTGTGTTTTTTTATAATTTTATTTTAAATTTATTTTCTTCCACTCAAAAATGCCAAAATGTTCTGCTTTTCTTTACTCTTTTCACACGTTTACTACTTTTTATAGGTAGCCGCTTTTTACAGTTCAGGATTTTATTACACAAACAAAATACACTTCGTATTTTGTTTTTGTAGAGTTACATACTCGTATAATTGAATATACTTTAAATTGAGTTATAGAAAAATCAATGAAACTATTTTTTAATAAATTATTATTTATAAAATAATAAGAACGAACATAATATTTATAGGTGCTAAAGGTGAACTATTAAGTTCGAAACATATTGATCAAAATATTTTAAAACCAATACTGTGTTTCTATTTTTAAAGAATCGCGAAGAAGCAAAACTAAAATGGATAATTAGAAAAATAATAAATTATTTGCTTTTTTTTGTCTTAATTTTTCTATATAATTCATAGCCCTTGTTTAAATATAAAACAATTAAATTTTTATAGCAGAAACTTTTCAGTATGTCATTGCTTTCAAATAGTCGTTACAAAAAAGTAAGGGATGTACATACATACATACTCGTACATGTATTTGTTCGTAGATGTCAAGCGTGTTTGCATTTTTGATGCATACATTAAAAACTTTATCACAGATGACCCGTCGGGTTTAAGAATCAGTCTTCGACATCAATTGGAGATGGAAAGCGTTCACTTTATTAATATGAAAACAATAGTATCACGTAGGTGGATTTGAGTAGATATGAATATTAAAAAAGTTCGCTTGACATGCAATAATATATAAAATCTTTTGAAAATGCAGATACTTCTAAAAGTAAGACATTATTATTATTATTTATCACAGCAGTTTAAAATATAATAATAAAATAATAAAAATTTTTTATACAGATAATATTGAGATTTTACTTAAAAGTATTTCAACAAATGAAGTTCATTTAAAATAATTAGAGGAAACTATTCTATACTAAATTATTTCCATTTTAAAGAAGAAAGATAGTAAAAAAAAAAAATAAAAGTAAGAAGTTATTCGAACTATGAAAAAGGGGCAAATTATTTACAATAATACAACTTACAATTGGGGTATTCACAATAATACAAGTTACAATTGGGGGATTCACAATGTCAATTTGTCATAATGTCTTAATATTTTAATATAGTTTAAACAAGTTGTTATTGTGCTTCAAACAAAAAACTCATAAAATAATGACACCTTTCGAGCTGTTTAGTGTTTTGTCATAAAATAACAGCAGAAATCTGAGTCGGACGCTGAAACTCTTCAGACAAGCTGGCTATAATATTTACAAGCCGCCGCTACCTATAAATTATATAAGAAAAAAACATTGTTTAAAAATAAATAAAATACATTGTAAGAAAGAAAACCCACAATATATAATGAGATACAAATGAAGAAATTTTGTTTGTAAAATTTTTCTTTTTGGCATCCAATTAAACGTTTATTTACTGGCCGCGCTAATTTCACTGGCAACAGCTACTTTCGACTATATGTGTTTCAACAGTTTTGTGTGGCAAAACCACAATTTTATAATTTTAATTAAAAATGGAATTATTTCAAGATTTACATGTAAGATCTTATTTACTATATTAAAAAGTTAAATTATTTTAGCTAAATTTCAGCTAAATGCATAAAACATTAAATTCTGACTGGTTGTTCATAGCAGTCATATTTTAGCTTGTTATTATATCAAAACATACGACTTTATGAACAGCTTGTAAATAGTTCAAATAAATTTTATGAAAAAATTCTTAAAGAGTTTGGTTCTATAAAATTCCAATAAACATTTCATAGACCAGACATAATAGACCCTAATTTTCATTTCGATTTAAGTTTTTAATTTATTAATGCATTTTGTCATTATTATTAAATTAAACAGAATTGCAGTGGTCTGTCCCTTAACTTCCAAATGCATTTCCCAACAAAGACAATAATTATTTTGTCTGTAAATGGTGTTTTTTAAAGATTGAGAAATTTTTGTAACACTGCCAGATTTACCAGATGATAGTTTCGCATTCGTATGCACTGCCAATTCGGGCTCCGAGATGTATAGTAATTTAACTTGCTTTATTTTCTTGGGAGGCATGTGAAAGCAACGGTCTACGCTGACGAGTTATGACCGAAATACGACCGAAAATTCTGTTAAGATTACGCCATGCTGTGGTGGTCTCATGTCAGTTGTTTTCATTTAAATTCGCATGCAGTTCATTGAAAATCAAATCATAATACCATCACCAATACCATGTGTCTCCGTATTTCATAATTATGAACATACTCGTCTGTATATCTGATTTAATATGCGGCACATACAAACACAATTTAGACGTGTGTATATATATGACTATTAATTGCTTTTTATAATCTACAAAGTTATGGCTTGGAAAAATTTTCAAATAAAAGCGAAACTCATAAAAAATTATAAGGAAAATTGTGGCGCCGTATAAACAGATTTAGCATTAACCTCAATAATATCTTGCACCTTCAAAATATAAAATATTAAAAAACAAATAGCCATATTAATAGCCATTGGAATTCTTTCTCACTGAAATTAAATTTATTATTATGCTTCTCTCAATAAAGTGATTTTCTCAAATTTGTTATTTGCAATACGAGTATATTTCTAAACATCGGTAATTAAAAAACTTCACTATATTTAAGAGTATATGTTTGAAACACAATAACTGCAGTAGACGCACACAAATGTTCACTCTCTCTAATTAGAATTTCGAGAAACTTGAATGAGTAGTAATAGAATATATTTAATTAATACAGTGAAATTAAAAATAAAGATTCGAATTTGTGAGCTTTTGCTTTAAACACTTCAGCTGTATCCAATCCACAGGCACATCAGAACGCCCTCCTTCGTCGGTATGGTATTGTGTAGCACCAGCGAAGTAAAATAATTACTAAAAAATGGCTACTAAAAAGGAAGTTTAATAATTTCATACGTCTCCTTGACAACAGAGACGCTGTAAAAACAACATGCAAAAAGCAGTGTTGTAAGATAGTGAAGCTACATATTCTATCATTTCTCCTACTATCCCTTTCCTATAGTTCCGGCACAATGCATCGCATGTGTAGGGTTTATCTCCTTAGTGCTGGTCCAAGATAATAAAAAAAAGGGGGAATCACTCAAAAGTGGGTGTTCATTCACTGTTTCTTATTATCAGGTTTTTAATACATATTTGCTTGTAAACTTTTTGCAATAAAAATAATTTCTTTTCTCTTTTAACGTTTTTAAAGAATTTTTTTTCTTCGAAAGTTGCAGAATTTGTTTTATTGAATTTACAACTGTGCAAAAAAACCAGTATTAAAAAAATAACTAATAATATACGAGGTCTGTTCAAAAGAAAAGGTGAATTATAGTTTCTTCGATTACAATGGCGTGTTGCATCATGAGTTTTTGCCAACAGGTCGTACCGTTAATAAGGAATACTACAAGGAAGTTATGCAACGTTTGCGTCAAGCAATACGGCTCAAACGATCGGAATTGTCGAAAAAAAAAGAATCATGGATTCTGTATCACGATAATGCACCAGCTCACACATTATCGTGTTCATACCTCAACCACCTTATTCACCAGATTTGGCTCCCTGCGACTTTTTCCTATTCCCAAAACTGAAGAGACCAATGAAAGGAAAGCGTTGTGCCACAACTGATGAGATAAAGTCAAAATCGAAGAACGAGCTTATAGCCATGCGGAAAAGCGCATTTCAGAAGTGGTTCATGGATTGGAAGAAGCGCTGCCAAAATTGCACTATATCTGAGGGGATATAAAAATTCTAAATTCCCCTTTCCTTCTGAACAGTCCTCGTATATGAACTTTTTACTTTTTTAAATCATATGATGTATATTCCATACCGACAATAATTCTGTTTGATTTTTAAAAAATAATGAATTAAAAAAATATTATTCAATTACTGAAAACTATTGCATATTTATTTTGAAATGTCAGTTATCGAAAATATTTCTTTGGACAAATTTAAGCGCACAAATTGTTCTTTGTCACATACATATGTACATAATGTACAAGTAATTTAATTTATTGCTAATTTGTTAGTTATTACAAACAACATCTCCTATTTTATTCTTTTTGGAATTGGTCGAAAAGTATTTATAAACGAAATTTAATTTACGGCATCTTTGGCCATAAATAATTGAGTAATAAATCTTTACAGTAACTTTTAGTATTATAAGAAAAATTACTTTTATTGCTTAATTAATTAAATAAAATAACAAAGATTTCGTAGCATGGAAGTTGTAGGCTACAAGTTACAAAATGTTTATTTTTAATAAGAGGCGTCAGATATTCTGCACCCTCTAGTTACTGTCTATATCAACTATATCCGACCAAAGATAGCATACAACTCAGATTTATGATTTGCAAAGTCTAATGGAATGTACTCCTATGATATCAGGGAACTCCTTCCCAAAACTCTGACATTTTTATTAGTTTTTACAAGATTGTTCTCGAGAACACATTGCAGAGTAAATTAATTTTCAGCCGAACCATTCGTATATGAAATTAACTCCTTCCCAAAGTTTTTCTCGTTCATTGCGATATTGAAAAATTCAAGTCCAACAATTTACTATATTTACGTCAATATGGCTTCCGTAGAGGACGTTCTACGGGGGACTTATAAACCTTCCTCTCGGACAAATGGTGCTGTTCCATTCACCATTATGGCGAAGGTAAACTCGTGGCTCTGGATATTTCTAAAGTATTTGTTAGAGTATTGCATGGTACGGGATCTCATCTAACGACTTGAAGATAAATTCAGGGGTACCGCAAATCTCCACTCTTTCTCCTACCCTATTTCTTACCTTTCTGAATGACTGTCTATATCTTTTGCAGATGACAACGGCATTGGTCACTCATATTCATTTTGTCGTAGGTTTATAAAGTTGTGCAAATTGTGAGAGAAGCATTTCACGTGGTTAAATAAAAGCTTCAACATTTTATCTTTTTACTTTTTTTCGAGAAAATTCTTATTTTAATAGTCAGGGCAAATTCAATAACAAATGTCTTCCAACAGCTAAAGAACCCCAAAATACTATAAATTTATTGTAATTTGGATTCATAAGAAACTTCAACCTGAGAATAAAATATATATTCGATGACATTTTCTCCAAACTATTTCAACAAGCAAACTAAAAACAAATGTATTAATTTCATTTATTGCTAAAAATGCACAGCGATTTCTAAAACAGCACTTAAATCAGATACATCTTAAATTGTATTATATTTCATGGCAAATCTGCTTTTAAATTTATTTCCTACAGTGCTAAAATACTTTGTCTTCCCCTCTTTACTTATTGCAAAAAATACTTTTCATTCTATACTAAACAATCAATTTCTTAACATTTTTAGCATCGAGAAGTGATACTAATAAATTATGCAGTATTAATTTACGAAATATAAATATTTCTTTTTTGCCTAATCAGCATATGTATTTTTCAGCTTTTTTATCTTGGAGATACGCTACTATCACACATGGCAAATGTGTGGGTGTTCATGTGTATGTACTTTAAGTCAAAAATGTATATGTAAGAGCACTTAATGTAAACATCTTTACGTTTTGTTTACTTAAGCTTTGTAAGTTGATTATTTATGCAAACATTGATATGTTTAATGTGAAAATATTGGTAAGATGAGCAGGAAAGGAAAAGTATTTTTTTTTGCATCTGCAAACTTTTTTGAAGTACTTGTTGTTGCAAAAAAAATGTTTTATAGTATTCTAAGCATACTGTGAGATAAACCGAGAAATTTATGTAAATTTAATCCAGCTGCTGAAGGAAAATAATTTTTTAAAGTTACTAAAGATTAATTTCGAAAGATATAAATTTTTCACATTTTATTTTTCAATATGGTTAATAAAAAAATACAATGCCGAATCTGCATTATATGGAATAAAATGTTTAAGGTTTAGATGAAAGACGAGTCAACTGTTGATTTCTTCGATGACACAGGGGTGTTATTGACGAGCACGTATTCAAATTTAACAAAAGAGCTCGTCATTGGTATGAGTGCTCAGCATCTATGGCTGTTCAATGATTTGGTACCGTTTTAGCATGGGTTAATGAGTTCTCGTAACAAATTAAAAAATATATTTAAATTATAATTACAACTGCGCAGTTGTTCATATGAATTAATCGGCAGAGCTGAATGCGTTTTCCATTTTGTTAATATTTGAGAAGGCTTCAAAAATGAGTTCAGATACAGAAGTCCTTAAGAAGTCATGAAAATAGCAATTCACAGTGGACGTATTCACTTTTTTTTTGCTGGGATAATGTAGAAAAAAATTCTTACTTGATTGATTGAAGTTACACGATTTGGTGAAGCAAAATTGTGAGGATATATTTGCACTTCTTGTATAGAAGTTTTAAAAATTTCAAAAATAAAATTAAGCTATATACACGCGAAAAATTGTCATTAAGTATTTAACAATCGTATAAACTTACAACTTCTATCTGGCAACATTGTCAGTATATTGTACAATAATTATATTGTTAGGCATCTAGAAATCGTGAAAACACCCGACATTTCCAATAACAGATTGTTCGGTCATTTATTATTGTCAGAAGTGCTTAATTTAGTGCACCGTACAGTAACATCATTGTCAGTCTCTTGGCAATGCTACCCTTAATTATTAAGAAACAATGTTTAACATCGAATTTGAGAACTATTGCAATATAATAACCTGACAACTGACAACTTTTGTTGGTAGATAAATTTATTGGTGGAGAATTTTGTGACAATAAAATTGTCAGGTTTTCTTACAATAGTCTGCACACACAATATACCTTTTGGTTTAAATTTTTCTTTGTCATAAGAATTCCATATCTTACAACATTGTAATATCTGACAATCGTGTGTACATAGCTTAATAGTGTTTTCACACAAATTGCTTTTAAAGCAACATTTGGTTTTACGTTTGGTTTTAATTTTCTTATTGAAAATAATCAGAAGTGCCGTGTGTGTGCAACTACCCAGCAAAAACCAGAGAATGTGTTATAGCTACCAAAGAGCATACTTTTCAACCTTACACTTCTTATACCACTTACCCTCTGCATTACCTAGAATCAGTTATGTACTGACTTGATAACCACTTGATACAGAAGTATTTATTATTATAAAAAAATTTTTATTTTACACTTTTTAGTGTCTCATTACAATATACGAGAGGCACGGGCTTTCGTATGAGCTAAAAATCGGTCCACTCAGTAAAAAGGTAACATGCATAAAATAAATACAGTCAATTTGTGAATATCCTCATTTTTTTCATTTGGATAAAAATTATTTGTAAAATAATATTATTAACTTAAGAACATTAATGATTTATTTTTGAACGCTTTCCAAGATACCAATATTATTACAAATACAAATTTTGCAAAAACAACATTCCTTAACTTATTTGAAATGGCAATGTTATTCATAAGCGAGAGTGGTAGGTACTTGCCTCCAATGACAATGCCCTGTTAAAGTAATTAGTTAAAAGGCCAAAGTAGAATTAGTGAAGCATATGATAATTAGTATTTTAACTCATTACTTTGTCATCAAAGTCTATGCTGGGTAATTTTTAGGAGCAGATAAAGGTTAAATAATTTATAACAGGAACCACTACGCATGTATGTTTCCGCTAAAAAATTTCGGTAAATTCAAATAATGGTCGTCCTATGAAACCTGTGTTTCACGTGATAATTTTATGTTCTTTGTAAATTTATTTTAATTTTTACTTGAATCACGAATATAATTGTTTAACTTTTCTCGATATGGAAAACTATCACTAGTTAGCAAACATAGGTACAGGGATAACTTGATGCCGATGCCCGATATACAGTGGAAAACAGAACATTGAAATAACTTTTTCAATCTGGTATAATTTTATTTATTAATAGGAATACATATATACATATATATGAAATGACAATAAAATAGTTGATACATACTTATATATATTTTTTTTTTAATTTATATTGATCATCTAAATACACATCTCCCCAGGCGCCATTGGCATTCCGGAGATATTGAAGAAACGTCTCCTCTCTTGCGACCACCAACGTTACGTCTGTCATTGTCATGATTTTCCAAGCCACACATTAAATAGTCATTCTGAGAAAACACCACACGATCATCATCCAAAAATTCAATATTCCAAATATAATTCAGTGGTGCATCAATTGAATCCCAGCCGGCTATTTTCATTGTGCTGGGCATCATATAGTAATACATTTGATATTTACTGCCCTTGAGTGCCACATTTAGTTTCTTCTCATTATTATCAATTATTTCCCCAACTTCAGCTTTAATAAAGCCAGTCTCATCCATAGAACTACTGTCGCGCCAAAGCCATATATAACGGCTAAGTGGATCCAATTTTGCTTCAATGGCCGTATATATATAACTCGAATATTTCACATTCAAAAGACAAAAGTGG
The DNA here is from genome assembly GCA_963924685.1 of Dexiosoma caninum. Taxonomy (NCBI): domain Eukaryota; kingdom Metazoa; phylum Arthropoda; class Insecta; order Diptera; family Tachinidae; genus Dexiosoma; species Dexiosoma caninum. The sequence continues at coordinate 95,425,645 of OZ004725.1, forward strand.
GGCATAAAGTACAAATATTTCAAATTGTACGGCAACTGTTCCACAATCTGCTGCACTTTCAATTTCAAATTAAGATTCAAGTCTTTATAGAGAGGATGGTTTTTAATTTTATACAATTTATTAGCATAGAAATGTTGGAACTGCTTTGCATCAGTGTGCTGCTTCTGACCGAAACTATTGTAAAGTTGCAATTGGGCATGCAGCATAATTTCATACAATTGCGTATCATTTTGCTGGAAAATGCCCCACAGTAAATCGGGCAATGTGGACAGTTCATTGTTTAAAATAATTTCACTTATTGCTTCACCTAAAATACTATCAATCATTTTATGATCATAGTTTTCGTTGAATTCTTTAAATACATCGCTGAAATTATTATTATTATTAGGTGTTGAAATATTAATCGAGCTTATGACGTTGACCAATTGTTCTGCATTTTTAACTCTCAGGTGTCTTTCCACAATAATACGCAGTTCTGCTAACGCCCTTTGTTCTTCTTTTATTTGCCTATAGATTTTATTACTTTGTTCAATATCGTTGGCATAGTTTGTATTGATTTTATTCCAACTTTCTAATAACTCGTCACTAGCACAGTATATGGGAATAACTTGTAGTAAAAAATTTAATAAAACGAATATAAATACCGTACTTGTTTTCATTTTGAGAAATAAAAGTGAAATGAAATTGCATTACAACTTGATTAGTATTTGTATTTTAAAACAGCAAATTAACTCGCTGTGAGCTGCAACACAAACACAACACAAAATCTCGTCAATAATCTCGTACAAAAAAATAAATATAAAAACAAATAATAAAATGTTCCTTAACAAATGGCCTACCCAGAATCAGATGGTTTTTATTTCAAATAGAAGCTGGTATGTGGCTTTAGGAAACCGTCACATATATTATGCACATCTCTTAATAGTGTTTTTAAAACAAAAGTTAAAACCCGATTGTAACGTTAAAACCACAAACAGCTGATTTCGCGTTCTCTCTAGCAGCTTAATTATTAAAGCAAGTTTTAGCTTTATTTATTTTCTCCTCCTACAACTCGATGAAAGCTCTACCCAAAACCTTATTTTTCTTTTGCACTTTTTTATTGTTTTATAATTGCTGCTACGTTCACTGTTTTAAATTATTGTGGTGACTTTATTTAGCAAGTTTTCCTTTATTTTTTTCTATTTTATTAATTTTTTTCTATTTTTTAACTTCGTCGCACTGCCTTTAGTACATTAAAATCTAGATTTTATTGTATTAAATCATCTTAAAACCAATTGCAAAAAGGTTTTAAGATGATTTTAATATAATATTTTTATATGGTAAAACCAGGTTTTAATAGTTTGTTTTAACGTAAAAACAACTTTTGCTTTAAAACCAGTCAGTGTGAAAATAATCATTTGTCTGTCCATTTATTTCATTTAATTTTAATAGAATAGATTGTTTTTATTTTGCATTAATGTATACAATATTATGTACTGAAGAAGTATTAATAAAAATATGGTGCTAGTTGAAATTAAATGTTTAAATATTCGCGTTGCTCTTAAAGCGTTTATATTGTTGGCGGATTCAAAGGAAGCATCTCAAAGTTAAATTCCAATTTCTTGCTAAATTATGAAAATAACGTGCCTAGTGGGAATCCCACATGAAATAAAATCTTATCGTTTATTTTTTTTTTCGCTGTGGTTGTGCATTCACTATTTAGCTATTTAAATCAATAAAGTCTGATAACCTTATGTTGATTCTGCGAATTTAAAGACTAACTGTGAGTTATTAAAATATACTCGTATACATATGTATGTATGTATGTATATTTGTGCCTAAAATTGTTTACTGAAGGTCTGAAATAATACACACTGAAAAACGTCATTGTAAAAACCAACAAAAATCATGTAAACTTAACATTTTCAGATATCGATTTTGCTTCATCGATGCATCATGTTAAATCAACATGGTTTTCTAAAAACATACAAACAACAAGATTTCACTTTAAGGCATCTTTCAGACATGTTGATTTAATATATTGGTCTAGTCGATTGAACATTAAATTAAGTTTAAAACATTGTGATACATATTGTGGATCAAACTTGTATAAAAATAAAACTAAATGATTTTGATATTGAATCAACATGATTTTATTGTTAATTTAACAATAAATAAATAAATAAATAATTACGATTATTTGTTTATATTCGTTATATGGTTAAGCTGGTCTATATGTATATTTTGTTTCGTCATCAGTAGACATTCAAGTAAAATCTTGAGACAGCTAAGAAATCTGATATGTTTATATAAAAACTATCGAAAAGGGTGGGCTAAATGTCACGCCTGCATGTAAAAATTGGATAACTTTTTTGTTTATTATTATTTTTTTTTAGATTTTATTCATCGAACCGTGTTACACCAACATGGAAAATTTAACGACCGAGCAACGAAACAATTTATCTATGGATTATTTATTTATGAATTTTCTCAAGAAATTCAGAATTCAGTTGGCCAGCACGTTCACCAGACTTAACTACCCCTGATTATTTTCTATGGGGTTATCTCAAAGAACGAGTGTATGTTAACAAGCCCCAAACTTTACTCGTAGAGCAGCTAAAACACAACATTGAAGCTGAGATCAGAGCAGTAGAGCCTGCAACTTTGCGTGCAGTTATGCAAAACGCCTGTTTAAGAGCCCAATTATGCATCGAGGAAAATGATGGTCATCTCTCTGATATTATTTTTCATAATTAATATAATTATAATTAATATTATATTAAAAAAATAATAAAAGTAATAGTAAACAAAAGACTTATTTAATTTTTATATGCAGGCGTGTCATTTGTGGCCTACCCTGTAGTATACAAACAGAAACAGCTTTTTAAAGTAGAGTCAAGCTGATTTAAAATTTTTCATTTGTTTCTTTTGCATTTCTCAATGCTAATTTCACCTGATTAATTTTATATTATTCTATCTTTGTACTAGTCTATCTGTATTAGTCTATCTGAGTAGAGTGCAATTTAGATTTGATGTGAGAATACCTAAATTTTAATAGAATCTGGAATTTTATATATTTAATATTTTGCAACTTTATTTTTACTATAAAAAACATTGCATCAAGTTGTTTTAGGTTAATTTTGAAATTGTTTTCGTTTATAAATCAATTTAATGCAATGTTATATTTAAATCAGGTCATAATTTATCCAGAAATTTAACATTATTGTAATCAAAATTTAGTCATGTTAATTTTACATGGGAAGTTTTTTCTGTGTATATATAATATCAATATAAAGCGAAAAGTATTTCAGATAACTTACAAAGAAATTAAAAATAATTTTTTATTGCAATAATCAAACAAATTTAAACCAAGAAAAAATTTAAGAAAATAATGACTTATATTTTTCGTTTTGGGGTTCTAAAATTCACTAGAAATTAAAAGTTTTCTAGAAAAGGAAACGTTTCACCAACATTCGACAATGCAAATAAAACTAAAATTAAAAAATAATAATTGGAAAATCTTAAAAATAAAGTACACACATATTTATTGAATTTCGCTGACTACAAGTGTTTTCGGGTCGATTCCATGCAAGAAAGTACAAGTATAATGGCTACTATTATTAGGCTGCATAATAATTTAATAAAAGTTAAAAAAGTCATATAGAAATAATTTCAAAATTAAAAGTTTATTTTAATTATAAATTTTTTTAGTTACATTTATTTATTGCCCACTGTGTTTCTCGTACATTTTAATTACATGAAAATAAAATTGCAATTAATATAGTTCAGTTCAGGGATGGCACTGAGAATTTTAAAAATGTACCGACAACCTTAACAAATTTCACTTTTGACCTTAATTGCGGTAAAAGAAATATTTTTAGTTAAAATAATTTTTATTTACACAACAACACAACAAAAAGGTACATTCAATCTCTTTTATACGCACTATAATACAACAAAAAACAATTCAGTTTCGTACATAAACTATTTATTAACATAAATAATAAGGTGTTTAGATATCCACATTTATTGAGATTTCTGCACTAATGACATTATTGAGCTCAATATGCTACACAAAATGTAAATTAAGTAATTGCGCAATAAATACGAAACTTTTATAATTATTGAGTAAAACTTCTCACAAGTATTTTTGCTGGGAAGTCTGTTCAGTGAGAAGAAAAAACTCTCTCCAATTCCTCAAAACGTTGTTTTTTCCAGCCGTGAAATGCTAATAGAGTAAACTAAATTGACTAAAATAAATATGTGTGAACAGTAAACTAAATTGCTTAAATATCTGAATTAAAAATGTATGTTATATGAACATAGTATAAGCCAAATTTTAGTTTTAAATTTTGTGTCGAGTTACGTTAAAGTTTTTCTCATTGAAATAAATTATGATTAAACTCACGAAAACTGAAAACATTACGAATTTTGCATGTAAGACTTCTTCTCATATTTTCGTTTCTACGAGTCCTAATTATTAGGAGGTTTTCGAATCCTCCTGAAAAATTTTTCCAATGTAACTTAGTGCTTTTTTAATTAATTATAACGATATTACTAAAACTGGGGAGATTTTTATTTTGAATTTTTTTTTTATCTGGGATCAGCACTCAGGACATGGCTCCTACTACACATGCGAAGCATTGTGCTGGAACTATAGGAAAAAGATAGTAGGAGAAACGACAGGAAGTGAAGCTTAATTAATTATTTTACAGCTCTGCTTTCGCACGTTCTTTGTTTATACTCGTAGCAGTGCTGAAGCTTCGGCTTAGTAGCCATTTCTTATTATTATTTTACTTCGCCGGTGCTACACAATACCGACGAAGGAGGGCGTTCTGATGCGATTGTGGATTGCTATGAGCTGAAGCCGGTATTGTTCAGTGACCAGTGACTATGCCTTCGACACTGAAACCTTCCGACAACAACTGACACCCAAAGCCACACTAATGCACATCAGAAAAATGCGAAATGTTTTTTTTTATAATTTTAGACTGAAGCATAATTCGAACCCAGGTCTGTTTTTGGTTTTGTAGTCAACGTACAGACTACCACCATCTTGCCATCGCCTCGATTGTATTAAATTAGAAATTGGTATACCAGTGTAGTTTTATAGTTTGAATAGTACCAAAAAAAGTACATTTATACCACCTTTGCCAACCCTGAACTGAAGCATATTGTGTCTTGTGTAAAAGCAAACACACTTTTGAATCGTAACCGGTTTTTAAATAACAAAAACAAGCTTTTCAGTGTTGTTGTTGATGAAATTGTTTTATGCAATAATCGCTTTTCAGAGATGCAACAATTGAAATTTTAATGATTTGTATTCTATTTCATTGTGAAAGATATTACATGTTGTAGGTAAAAAAAAAATTTATTCATTTTGGTTATACAGCAGGCTCTAGATAATTTGAAATTCCAGGACCAAAATTTAAATCGATATTTCAAATTAACACGAACATAATTGAAAACAAAATGCATGCAAACAAAAATCAAAAAGCATGCAAACGCAAACAAAATCAAGAAATGCCAACGACCAATTGTAAGTTATAGATAGTAAATTTAGAACTTTATTAGAAGAAGGACTTTTGGAGTTCGTAGTAATTTAGATCTACTTATAACCACACGCAGTGGACAAAAGATACAAAGTATGCTGAAGAAGAAGGTGTGTAGCCTTCGAAAACAGCATGTTGTTCCGTTCTGCTAATGTTTGTCAGTGTGATTTACAATTTTGTCTTTGATTTAGTTTGTTTCTTAGTATGTAACTATCACATGGAATGTTAACTGTCTATATTTAAAATTGAAACTGCAAATTCTACAACGTCGGCGAAGAAGATGACATTTCCATATAAGTTTTTATTTCATATTTCGCATAAAACGCAGCGAATTAAAATAAAATTATATGGCGAAAATCAAAAAAAAAATTATAGCGCGTCAGCGATCAAGAAGCCATTCAAATAATTTCAAATTAGCGAGAGAACCAAATTACACGGATTTTTTTCGATTTATTGCATAGTTTTCAAAAGATTTGGAAAACAATTTAAATTATCGCGAGATTCGCATTAACGAGTTTTCAATTATCAGTAGTCGACTGTACGAGTATATATAAACGAGTAATTGAGATTATAGGTGTACTAACAGCAACGCCATTAACAGGTTTAAGAGTATATGTTTGAAACACAATAACTGCAGTAGACGCACACAAATGTTCACTCTCTCTAATTAGAATTTCGAGAAACTTGAATGAGTAGTAATAGAATATATTTAATTAATACAGTGAAATTAAAAATAAAGATTCGAATTTGTGAGCTTTTGCTTTAAACACTTCAGCTGTATCCAATCCACAGGCACATCAGAACACCCTCCTTCGTCGGTATTATGTAGCACCGGCGAAGTAAAATAACTACTAAAAAACAAATAATGTGCAAAATGCATTGTAGTAAAATAGTGAAGCTTCACCTCCTATCATTTCTCCTACTATCGCTTTCCTCTAGTTCCAGCACAATGCATCGCTTGTGTAGGGGTCATCTCCTGAGTGCTTGTCCAAGATAAAAAAAAAGTGACTATAATTTTTATCTCAAACGAATTTGTTCGGTATAACGAATTTCGCAGTTTAACGAAAGCGTCTGCCATTGTATCATTCGTTATACCGAGCTTTGAATGTATAAGTATACGTGTATGTATTATATATATACTATATATATTATATACTTGGACCATAATAATAAATAAGAAATGAAAAATAATGGACATTTATAATTGATTATGGAATTTCTCTATAAACACAAATCTGAATATATAAAGTATTCAGTAAATGAAAAAAACTAATTCTTTCCCAAGAAATATATTTTTGAAATAATTTCTGTATACAGCATGATATCGACAGTCGAATAAATATCCCTATGTGTCTTTTTCAAACTTACTAGGTGAAGGGAAGCATTAAGAACACGTTGAAATAAACGTATTTCTCAAAATATTAGAGATACGCCCATTTCGCCCATTTAATTATAATTTTCTCTAATATGGTGTTCACACTGCCGTGGTTAAACAACTTTTAGGTGTTTTGGACCTAAACATCCTTAATTTTATGTGCTTTCTCATACATTGAGATATTTCCAAAACACGTTCAAGAAACAAGTAGAACGCAGGGTGTGTTTTTGTTTCAAAGGCTGTGTTCATGTATTTTTTATTTCGGTTTTTTACTGAACGTAGCTTTTAACAGCGGCCCCTCATAAATTTTGTTTTATTTGTTTGCTGTTGTAAGTTAAAAAAAATGTCTTATTCTTCGGGTAGTAAAAAAAGAAAAAAAGTGATGGACTGTTCAAGAGGATGAATTATTAATCGACATTTGGGCAGAGATTTTTGTATCAGCAACCGGCAAGCACAATAATTGTAGTGTGAACACTTTGGTTTAAGAGTTTTAAAAACTTACTTAAACGTGTTTAACTTTAACAGTGAATTACTTTAATAGATAATTTTTCTCTTCAATTTTCCAAATTGTTTTTTATGTTATACGAGTACAAATATGACATAAATTGCATGTGCAAAAATTTACTTTAATATTTTAAATTAAATTATTTGTATTCCACAGGAAACGTGCTTGGTAGATGTTATACCCATGATATTATTTGAATAATTTTTTTTTTGAGAACTAATTGTTATTTGAAATTAAAGTTCTTGAATATTAAATGTAAAACAATTTCCGACAGCTGCATTTTCTAGTAAGTTTTTTCATAGAAACCACTAACAATATGTGCAGCAGCCAAGGCAAACTTGGAAAAGAATGTGACGCGAAAGTTAAAGACTATTACTGCAACAGTGTCTAAGAAAAATTGTATTATTTTTGTTATGCAATAATGTAAAAAGCTAAAAACAAGGCACTAAATTCATGCAAACTAACAGTCGCTGAAAATTAACAGTTGAGTAAATATTGGTGCGGCGATTAAAGGGATACAGTTACAACCTCAGCTACTGAGTTTCTTTTAATTTGAAAAATAAAATTAGAACAGCCAAATGACTGCTACGCGATATTTAAAATATTATACATATTAAAAGAAAGAAAAAACAAAAACTCATATGCTTCAGGCAGGTGAATAAATTCGACACTGTTAATATAAAATTGTGTACAGTACGAACATTCTTTACAGTTTTTGCATACTTAACCCTCCGAACAACAATGAAAAGCAAGAAGAAAATTTGAAAATTTCAAGATAAATATTAACAATTTTTCCTCATTTTCTCCAGTCCTCAGGTGATTTCCGCTATGTATGCAGTGCATGTCACCGCACATAGTTAGAAAAGTATAGGTGATAAATTGATGAGAAGGATCAAAGCTTAATTGTTTGAATGCTTCAAGTTGCGCGTTGTTGATGTAGTGATGATGCTTTAATTTTTAAACTACAGGAGAGCCTTTTTGTTTATTTGTGGACGTGTTATTACTCAAGTATCGGATCGACTCTGTTAGCACTGAAATATAAGAACAATTTTGAGGCTGATAGGTGTTTCAACTGCCGATTTTCCAGTTGCAGAGTCAACACAGGTGATTATATTAATAAAAATTTGACAAAGCCAGTGTTTTGTTAATTACATTAAATTAAATTAAGTTTTTACTTGACATCACACATACTAGCATTTACCCGCGGCTTCGCTTACGTCCAACTTTTCTTTCCCTTCATTCCCCACCACGTCTTCTTCTGGTCCTATTTTCTTATATATGTATATCCTATGAGTTATTTTCGACGCAGATATATCCATGATATAAATTTCATAAAAATCGTTTAGATAGCTTAAAAGAGGGAGATATTACCCTATACGTCGCCTCGTGGTACTATTTCTTAAATAATGTATTACGTACGTGTTCTTTTAGACTCTGATTTACACACATTTTAAATTTTAGCAACCGATTTGATATTCAAAAGAATCAGTAAAAAAAATTTCCGCACCTTGCAATACTGCTGTGAAGTTACTGAAAAGAATTGTTGTATATCTAGATACGGTATCCAAATTGTAGGCCAAATTTCAAAAGAATCCTTTAAAAATAAAAAATTTTTTCCCACATTTGGCAACTCTGTTGTCCACTTCCCAAGGGCTCAAAACCTAATGTGCATTGACCCAAACAAGTGTTGAAAATTTCAGCTCGATAGCCAATACAGCTCCGGAGTACATGCGTTACTAACCAACACTCAAACGATTTTATATTTTATTTTTTTTTTTAAGACAATACAAACTCTACGAAGCTCTTACAGCTTGTCTGTAGAAGCACCCAGGGTTTAAGCGGGAATTGAACACGCACCTCTATATTGATAAGATCATGCATTAGCCTACGGAGGCACATGTAGATACACATACATATAGTGTGATTTTATGTTTTTCTTTTTTGCAGTAATGCGACTATAGGCCCATCACATGCCCATGGGACGCATAGAGAGAAGGAGTGTGATCGGTAGATCACATCTAATGAAATGTCACTAAGTTTTGTACTACGCCTGGAGGGTACGTGTATGCATACCAGGCAGAATTTAGGCACGCATTGGATCGGTTGCCTGAAGCTCAGTTGGTGGTAAAGGGGATTCTAATTGCACTTGACAATGTTGGAGAGCATTATATGCGCAGACTATGCTTGGAGAGGGTAAAACTGCGGCACATATTGAGTGTTAATGAGCAACTTTGGCTTATGACAGACTAAGGGGGTCGGAAAGGGGACCGATATTCTTCTCAGTGAATGAATGAATGAATGGTTTCTATAGAAATTTTTCATATATGTTTGTTTGTTTATAGTAATTTAATGTAGAAATATAATAAGAGGGTGGTAACAAGTCAATAATTACTTTAAAAATTTACTCATTGGTAATATGAGGGTTACAACCAAAGCAATCGTGTTTTGAATACTCTTAAAATAAGTTGAAAAGAAAACTGATGGTTACAAGGCAATATTTATTCGTATTTCGTTTATAAAGTTTTTCCATTATATTTTGTATTTTGTTTTTGTGCACCAACAATTTATTCAAGAAAGTTTTTAATGCTTTAAAAATAGCGGATGCTTAACATTGTTTGGTTTATTTTTTTATATTTTGCATATGTTGGTTTTTGGTTTATTTAAAAAAAAACAAAAAAAAAAGTTATTACCGGAAGTAAATTACAACCATAAATATTTACCAATATAATTAGTATGTATGAATATATGTAAATATGAACATGATTAAACCTTATGAGAATATAAATAACTATTATGTATTAATTTAAAAGTCATAAGTTGAATTTTTATTTGCTTTTTATGAATATAAAATATGTGGGAAATGCACTGGATGGGGTATGTTAGAGGCTCACATATTAATCAAACTGACTTAACTGGAATTTTAAGCCATCTCTGTTTGATTATAATTTCAGCTATGCTGCCACTCGAGACTTGCAACTATAGCGGCTCAATCTGAATATTAAATTTTGACATAATTGGCGCTTGTTTAAATCTGCTACATTAAGCATGAAACACATTCGCCACAGCAGGCTACGAGCTGCAGAGCTTACAAGTGTAGTTGGGTGCATTCGTTGCCTTGTAGTCGACTACTTAATTATTGTGAAGAGGGCAACTTCACGTTAAGAAACAGATTCAAATTCTTGTACCCATATCATACAAAATTTTGTAGTTGGGCACTTCTTCAAGGATAAACTTTATTAATTTTACCTGAAATATATATATTTATACTGATGGCGAGTAGTCAGCGTGTTGGCCCTGCGAACAGAAAGACCCAGGTTCGATTCCTAGCCAGGTCAAATCAGAAAAAATATTTTTTTTGTGTTTTCTATGCTACAGCACCCTTTTTCGTCGGTATTTGAGCAATAAAACGTCGGCGAAGTAAAATAATAAATAAAATGGCTCCATTAGCTTAAAAAATAAATAAATAAATAATGCGTCAAAAAAGAAAACTTCAGAGACGACGCAACTTTGCTTTATAATTAACACGCAACTGCAGAGTTGTGCAAGAATTAAGCTCTATCTTCCTACCACTTTCACCACCTGTATATTCTCTGCCCTATCCCTCTATCTAGATCCAGTGCAATGCATTGCATACATAGGTGATAGCTCCTAAGTACTGGTCCAAGATAAAAAAAAAAAACTAAAGTAAATTACAATAAACCAAACAAAAAAGAAACAATTAAAAAATATGAACAGCTGTTTATTGATGAAAAAGTGATACCACTTTGACCTATTTAAGAAAGAAAAATTAAATTTTTTATTTAGTCACATTTTTTGCATTAAGCATGTAAGTACATATATATAAATAAATAACACAAGATTTACTAAAATTTTTTTTTTAACTTGGACCAGCACTCAAGGAGAAATAACAGAAGGTGAAGCTTCACTATCTTGCGATACTACTTATGGCACGTTATTTGTTTTTATAGCGTCTCTGATGTAGAGGAGACGTATTAAATTTTTTTTAGTTTTTAAAAGCCACTTTTTTAGTATTTATTTTACTTGGCCTGTACTACACAATACCGACGAAGGAGGCCGTTCTGATGTGCCTGTGGATTGGATACGGCTGAAGCCGTCACTGTTTCAGTGACCAGTGACTATGCCTTCGCCACTGAAGCCTTCCGATAACAACAGACACAAAAACGCACAACAGAAAAAATGCGAGATGTTTTTATGAGTCTTTAACTGGGGTTGAAACCAGGAAAATTTTTCTCCGCAGACTACTTAGACCATCGTCACCCTCAAAACCACTCATATACACATAGGATTAACTATAAATTAAATGTTGCTCAATGTTATAGATATTTAGTTACTATACAATAGAAATTAAATTAATTTTACATTGTAAAACATTTTTTTAAATAATTGGTATTTTAGTATTTTACAGATATGAAATTTATTAATATTTAAGTTTTTTATATTGAAGAAGTTTTCCATTGTGAAAACGAAATATTGAAATAAAAAAATTCTATTTTATTAAATTTAAAACACAAAATAATAGAAGATCTCAAGCTCATTCAAATAAACTATAATTCAACAAAAAAAAAAATGATCGAAGAACTTTAATAATTTTTGAATTGGAATTGGAAATGAGTTTTTGTGAGGAGCGATAAGTGGAACAGTTAAATGTGACGGAAAATACCTCTGCAGTGCGTAGCGTACATCATTGCCAAACCAATCACAATGGATATGTTCTTAATTAGGAGAGCGCTGTTCGTGGAAATAATTCGGTTTCGGCAAAACAAGTTTCCTTATTTCATTAGAGCACATCTCATTAAAGTAACGATGAAACAATGAAATTAACTGTAGTCGTTACTAGTTTTAAACCCATCAGTTTATTAGCGACTGATTTCATTGGCATTTTTCTTTCATATGCATGCATTTACTGCATGCATTCATTTATGTTGAGTGAATGTTTGAAATTTTTTTTTGTACGAGTAGAAGCATTAATGAATAACTCCGTTTGATTCAACAAAAATAAAAAATCTTATTTCTCTTTTTTCTAGCAAACAGTGCTGCACTACTTTTCTGAAATTACATTTCATTAATTTTTCTATTTTGTAAATTTAATAAAACACCTCTATTTGTACTCCAGCATAGTAAACACAAAAGCTTTAATAACCTTAACACAAAACAGAAACTAAAGAGGAAAATAAAACAACAAAAAAACAAATATGAAAATATAAACAGAAGCACACATTGAAAAGTGAAAATATCTGCATTAATTAAATGTAAAAAAGTTAATTCAAAATAAGTGTGTTAGTTTAACTAACACGCGAATGTACATACGGCAAGACGTAATATAATTTGGAGTTTTTTTTTTTTTTAATTTAAGCAACCACGGCATACAGCTATTGCAATTATTCTATTTGTACAAGGTGGGCCAAAAGAAGTCATCCGATGTTGTTTGGCTCTCATTTTGTTTTTTATAAATGAAAAACAGTATATGGTTTGATTTGTATGTTATATTTTAATTTTAGAAATTTTTTTTTGCCTTAAATTTATACTAAACCTATATATATACACAAGCAATATAATTAAATAATAATTTTTTTTTTTTTTTTTTTTTTTGTTTATTATTATTCGATATTTCGTTAACATCATCAGGAATATATATATATATATATATAATAATAGATTTTGAATATAATATATTTTTTTATTATATTATATAAATAATAGATTTTGAGAATGTTTCAATATTAAACACAGAAAATAATTATAAACGGCGCTTAATGTTAGAAATGTTAGAAATTATTAATACACCATTAACACGTAGAATAAAATTTAAGGCAGACACGGATAACTTAGCACAAAATTATAGATATTTAGTTAGTAAAAATTTACGTAATAATTGTTAGGTTAATCTTTATTTCTTAGGATAATGATTATTTGTTAGTTATAATTTATTATTTGTTTAAAATTGTTAAAAAGATTATTCCTGATGATGTTAACAAGCTGTTAACGAAATATCGAATAATAATAAACAAAATAAGATAAAAAAAAAAGACCTCAGGCTTAATAAATATATATCAAAAAAATATAATAAAAAAGGTCAATTAATAATATAATTAAAAATTAAATAATAATAATTAAATAATTAAAAATAAAAACATAAATATCTATAAATATCATAAATCTACATTCTGATGAAGAACTATAAATGTATGGATTATAAAAAAAACATGTGCAATATGTTTTTTATTTAAAGTATCTAAAAAGAAGAAATACAAAATTGTAGGTGGCGATGGCTGAAGTAGTTAGCACGTTGACTACAAAACGAAAATTACTGGGTTGCAGCCCAATTTCGGACTAAGTCATAAAACTATTTCGCATTTTTTCTGGTGTGCAATTTGTATGGCTTTGTGTCAGTTGTTGTCGGAAGGTTTCAGTGGCGAAGGCATAGTCACTGGTCACTGAACAGCACTGGCTTCAGCTGATACCAATCCACAGGCACATCAGAACGTCCTCCTTCGTGTAGTACCGGCGAAGTAAAATAATAACTAAAAAAGTGGCTTTTAAAAACTAAAAAAAAATTTAATATAACTCCTTGACATCAGAAGAGCTGCAACACTGCTATAAAAACAAATAACTTGCTAGAGCAGAGTTGTATGACAACGAAGCTTCACCGCCTATCATCTCTCTCACTATCCCTTTATTTTAGTTCTACCACAATGCATCGCATCCTCACAGTACTAGTCAAATATAAAAAAAATAAAATAAAAATGTGTCTACTTGTTTTTCTCTCAGTCAAACGTAAATGACATGTTCAGTAATGAAAACATAATCTGCGCTTAATTTGCGTTTAGTCATGTAAACAAAATTGTAAACTACATCCACTAAATCAAGCATAGGAATAGTGCGGAGGCAGATATACATATATACAAATAAATACTTGTATTCATATGTGTAGACATCGAATGCAGTTGTACATTGAACTTCATTCTTACAAGATATGAATCTGTTTGTAAAAAAAATTTTCTCGTAAACAACAAAAATGAAGTCACGTTTGTGTACTCCGTCTTTAGCTTAATAAGTAAAACGCCGAACTGTCCAACTGCTTGACAATAAATAATTAAATTCAATACAATACTAAGCCACCGTTTTGGTAATTGCTGCATAAATCTGCTGTAATTTCACTTCAGTAATTTCCAGCTTACGAGTTACACATGATTGTTAACTCTGCAGCAAAAGTAATCTTTAATATGAGAATATGTGTGTCATTTTAGATGTACAGGGTGGCGCAGAATGTGCTATATGGTTTGAATTCTTTATAACTTTTTTAATTATTATTTTTTTCTTTGTTTTTTTTCAGCTTTTTGTGAAGAAGACTTGGGGATGAATCATTACACGATCGAACACAGCACATACTGCAGGTTTCTCAATGCCTTTGTTGAGGGACATATTCGGCGAACGCATTATTTCGCGCACAAGAGATTTTAACTGGCCTCCACGTTCACCAGATTTAACAACTCTTGACAGTTTTCTTTGGGGATATTTGAAAGAAAGAGTTTACGTTAACAAACAAAGAACCATACCCCAACTAAAAGCCAACATTCGAAATGAAATCATGGCCATTACACCCGAAATTTTGCGATTACACCCGAAATTTTACGAAAATTTATGGAAAATACGCTAAAAAGAGGACATCACTTAAAGGATAACATTTTTCAAAGCTAATTGCAAAAAATTCCCCTATATATTCCAATGTATTAAAAAAAAAAAAATAATAATCGCATAAATAAAAAGTTATAAACAATTTAAACCATATAGCTCATTCTGCGCCACCCTGTATATAAAAATTATTAATTTAAGTTCTGTCCCACTAAACGTTACCAACAAATTTCTGTTGAGCATTTAAATAGAAAAAAAAAAACAAAAGAATAAATTATGTACTATTTTCGGAGGCATTTAATACTTTTCAATTTATGGACTGCATTTTTATTTTAGTTTCTCAATTTTAAATATTGTTTATTTGTCAAATAAACACCGTTTTATTTGACAAGCGACTCAACAGCGAAAATATACGACATGACAGCAGATATTCCAAGCTTCGAAAATTTTCTGTTCATCAAACTAAACGTTGCACTTTTCCTCCATGGTCATCATAGTCATGCATCAGAGTAGATAATATAAATAATTATGATCACATATAACTATAGTTTTAATGGTTTTGTGCTAAATTTATAATTAAAATTAAATCATAACGAAACAAAAAAATTAAATTTTTTACAGCATGTGCTCGGGTGTACAGATTTCAGGGTTACTGAGATTAATTATGGTAGGACACCTCAGGTAGTTATTCCGGAAAGGGACCTTTGGGGTCATAAGGATAAACTATCTTAAGGGTGGGCGGTATTTACTGATGGATCGAAGATGGAATTGATCACGCGTTCCGCTGTCCATGTGCCATACAGCATTTTCCAGGCAGGGGTCTTGACGATATTGAGAGCCACGAAATTGGGGGCTATGGCGAAAAAAGTGAGAACGCGTAGATAGTCAGGCAATAGAGAGAAGCACTGTGAGGTCGATGGTGGTTATCAAATTGCAAGGGGGTCTTTCTCAATTTTACGAGGAGGTGCAGTAAGGTCAGACTGTGTTGGGTACTGGATCATTGCTGACTTATGGGTAATGAGACGGAGGCTGAGTTGGCGAGGCTGGGCGAAGGCGAATAGGACATGTAGGTATAGTCACCAATGGGATACTACTATGGGGATCTCTATGGGGGGAATGGAAGGTGAAACTTTCCTGGGGACGTAGGGCGGAGCAAGGTGTCGACTACTGGTAGTGAGTACGAGGGACTTGAGGCTTCTGATGGGAGCTTTGACTGGTCAATGCTCGATTAGAGCTATATCAGCAAGTGCCCTGGCTTGCTGGGAAGCAGCCTGAGGTGGGTGGGTAGCGGATTCCTGGTGAGGATAGGTGATATCGCGGATCGTGGTGTAGAGGATATCAGGGGCTACAGTGTGGGGATAGGTTGGCTGTAGGACAGGTGATATTGTGTGAAGGCGGAATCTGGCTTCTATTTCTTCCCCTTCGTCGGCATTGTGTAACATAATCGGGGAAGTAAAATAATTAATAAAATATCTGCCATATACAGCTTCAAAAATTGAAAGCGTTTCAGATATATGAGGCGCTGCAACACTGCTATAAAAGCAAAAACGGTATTGTAAAAATAATGAAGTTTTCTTCTATCTATCCCTTAATCACCTGTAATCTCTATCACTTTTCCATTGCTAAAAGTTACCAACGAGTAATAGGCAATCATTAACTGTTATTGCATATCTTCTGACACAAAGTGAATAAACAATGTGCGCTTTTGGATTTCATTTCTGGTTGCCATCAATTTTTAAATTCACTGTAACACTTTTATGAATTGTATTTTGCCCCAAAAAAAAAGTACTAGAAAAAGAATGATAAAATATATTGGGTTTTAAATTTTAAACATGCATTTGTTTAATCAATGTCGGGGTAATTACAATTTTTTTTTATTTAATTTATTCCCTGGTAAGTATCACATGCAGTTTCGATCCGTCGAACTTTAAACTGATTATGAATTAATGAAAGACAAAATAAATGTTGTCTAAAGCTATTAAAATTTGGTTTCTATTTAACCCCTTTATAATTTTTCCACCTTAAGTTCTTTAAATAATTATATTTATTTAATTTATATTTCAAAAATTCTAATAATATAAATTTTTTATAGTTTTTTAATGAAAAAAAACACATCAATAACTGCCGCCCCAAAATCTGTACAAATTTTATGTGTCAAACAAGGAAAGACAAGACAATAAGCTTATGTAGGCCATATTTAATTCAAAATTAACATAAAAAATTAATAGAAATCTATTTTGTATTCAACGCAAGCGAGCAAATGGGAAATAAAACGCCATTGATGGGAAAGTGCGTGTACACTGTACACCCATGATCGCAAAAATAGGTCGTTTGTAAAAATTTTTGTTGTTCGGGCGAGTTTAAATGTACAACGAAAATGCATCTTCTAGAGAAATTCCAAATTTGAAATTTCAGTAAAAATGAATTTTTTTTTATGAAAACACCTAATGTTAGGGGTTTTGGCCATTGGATATCATAAAGGGCCACAACAGATATAAATTCCATAAATTTCCATACGCCCATCTTTCTCCAGTTTCCTGGAATATGATGCATCTTCTAAAGAAATAGGCATTTTTTAAAGAATCCTTGACATATTGGGGATACAAGTGTATACTTTTGTGAAGAGGATTGGATAAACTATTTGCTCCTATAATTTGTATCCATTTGAACCAAAAATATAAGCACAGTTCCATTTGGAAAAGGTACATCTCGATCTTTCATGTTTAACAGAGGCTTTTAAACATGTTAATAGAGCTCTGTTAAGGCAGTTGGTTTGTGTCTAGGGTTTAAATTTCGAAATTTATACTCACACAGGTGAAAAGAAAGGGAAAACGAATTTCAAAGTTGCTTCATTCTTCGTCCGTCATTTACTCGAATAGTTGTATACAACTGCAGAACGATACAATAAAAGTACTTAAAATTTATTAATGTAACCTTTGAAAATGAAGGAGTAAACACAGCTTCAAAGTAAACTTTGCCGATCTAAAAGCAGTCATGGTAGTCGAAATGTTTTTGAATATCTTTTCAAAAGTTAACATTTTTCTAATTAATCGGTTATGTAATGAAAGTAACATCCATTTTACAATAAATAAATTCACTACGCATTTTTTTCCTTTCACTATTTTTGTGGTTATTCTATTGCGAAGATTTCGTAATGTAATTTTAAAGATTAAGAAATTTTAGAGATATTCGAGAAAATGAAATGTACTATTTTTATGAATATATCTGCATGATAATGACACAGCAAGAATGTGTTAATAGTGGCAAGTTGAAAGAAATTTTTAAAATTTATATACTCTAGTGTGCTTTTAATGTTGCCACAAAGAAAACGTGTTCAGAATATATATGAGGATGTAAAGTATAGAACAAATAAATAAAATTTATTGATGGCAAAGCCCAAAATCTTTGAAAATTAATTTAAATTAAGCAGTAAATAAATTATCGTTGGCGTCATGTTGCGCAAGATGAAATTATTATTTTTTTTCTTTAATGTTATTTTTAATATCTGTTCATATATCTTTACAAAAATATGTGTAATATTCCATTTGAAATTCTCTAAGTCTTCTTTACAAAATACAGAAAGCAAAAAAAAAATTATTATAAAAAAAGTCATAAAGAATTCAAACACCTTCGATCCTTTTGGGCCACCCTGTTTAGCCCTTTCATATTGGGAATTTTTTCATAATTTTTGCAATATTTAGTCCCTATATCGTATGAAAATATAATCAATGACTAGGTTTTACCAATTTTATATATTTCAAGAATTTTAAGGACACGTACAATTGATGTATGTCGGCATAATTTTTAGCTAAAACGAATTTTTATTGCATCAGATGACTTCAATTGGCATGAAGCATTGAAATTTATATTTTTTTTTTAGTTAAAATATGCCAACTTCACTATTTGTTAACGATTAGTATTTTTGTAATTGACAACACAACTTACTTGTGCGGCTCCTTTTGAGAAAATTGAAGTGTGACGCAAGAATTTCGCAATAATTCAAGTAACGGTAAATCGAACAGCGGAATAATGTGAGTAACAAATATAAAAAACAATCAGCGTAAACGCTGCATGCCGGTATATTTGACATTGGTCAAGTAGAAGCGAAAATATTGAGAACGAAACCCAGCCGCACAATCGATGCTTCACGGTCTGAAAGGGATATAAAATTCTCTTTTCAGCATTTTTTCATTTTTGATACAATAATTTTTCATAATTCATAAAAGCCCTTAATATCACCAAAAACAAACAGAAATTTATACTAAATATATACATTCAGCTCCTAATGCTTCGAAATTCAATTTGTATAACATTCTTACATTCATTGAAAATTTTTTTTATTAAATTTAAGTTCTTTGTATCGATGGCTTTCTAGAGAAAAGGCATATCTGGATTATGATTTACAGAAGAAGAAATACAAATCTTATAAAAAAAATAATTTCAATGAAAAATTAAAAATTTTTTAAACTTTCTATAAATCAATTGCTCTATTCAGAAGCTTGTCGTATAGCTTATACAAGGCCAATTCAAACCAGGTAATCTCGTTTCTACAACAACAGAATTTTTTACCTTACAAATATAAGAATTTTAGTCAAGTTGTCATAACATGCTATGTGTTGAACACAACTTTTGACAATTGAAAACAAATCATCTGATGAGAATTTTAAAAATTCGCCTGGTTTTATATTTTAAAAACGACGATATGTCTTTATATCGTTGTGAACAGGTAAATTTGTAGTATCGTTATTTTATCCTATTTTCATTTTATTTTTTTATTTAATATTTATATATTAATATAATTAAATTTTTTTTGATATATATTTATTAAGCCTGAGCTTTTTTTTTTTTTTTATTTTATTTTGTTTTTATTATTCGATATTTCGTTAACAGCTTGTTAACATCATCAGGAATAATAGGAAATTATAATTCTTTTCATATATTTCAAAAAATATAATAAAAAAAAAAAAAAAAAAATCATTTAATAATATAATTAATTTAAAAAAAAATTTTATATATTGTATCTTGAGTATCAAAGTTTATTAATTAAAAATCAAAAATTTATTTTGTATATATGTATCTTATATCTTGAAAAAAAAAATGTACAGTCATTTCATTTTATTACATGCAATTAAACTAGGTATGGAAATTTCAATTTGATACGAATTAGTTTCTAAGTTTTGCCGATAAACAATTTGGATTGATTTTGAATTTTGAAAATTGAATTGAGATGAATTAAAAATATATTTATCACTGAGAAGATTTAATTTCTGCTATTAGTTATCACATATGTGAAAGATTTTTAAAAAATTAATAAAAATTTAAATACAGCCTCAATATAACTACCCATAAGGACATATCGTCGTTTTTAATTGATAAACTCCAGGCGAATTATACCATTCTCATCAGATGATTTGTGTTCAATTGACAAAGCATATTTTGACACCTCGAATAAAATTGTTGTATTTGTAAACAAAAAATTCTGTTGTTGTAGAAATGAGATCACCTGGCTTGAAATGGCCTTGTATAAGCCATACGATAAGCTTGTGAGTTGAACAATTGATTTATAGGAAGTTTAAAAAATATTTAATTTTTTATTGAAATTATTTTTGTATATTTTTTTTTATAAAACTTGTATTTCTTCTTCTGTGAATGCATGGGCTCTATTTCTAATGAACTGGTTGAACGCATGATTTTAACTTAGGGGTGTCATTGGCGAGCACGTGTTCACATTTAACAAAACAAATCGTCATGAATACAACGTAAGGTACAAAAATTTAATTACCAAAAACTTACAAATTGAGATATGTCTTTTCTATATTAAACAGTCGATATTGTCTTAAAAATATTAATAATACATACTCGCACATAAGGTTGTACTGTGTTTATATCGCTGCAAGTATAGACATAAAAGTCAAAGGCGTTGACTACATAAACTGTACTCAAGAGGTAATAAAATACAATGTATTAACACGACCCTTTTCAATGGGAAACAATCAAGTGTATTTGTTGTCTCTTAAGTGGTACTATGTTTCTTTGGATTTGTACATACATACATGACGGTATAAAAGAATTATCTACAGACATATACAATAGAGTTTTATTTTTATATGAAAGTTTGAAATTTTTAATTTTCTTATTTCTTTATTTTCTAAAATTTCTTATAATAATGATATTTATTAAAGTTTCATTGCAATCGCTTTGATAGATTCAGAGCATGCGAAATTGACCCCTTCTACCCTTCCTGACCGGCTTTTACTCATGAAGAAGTATCTAATTTAATTTATTTTGAACCTTGGAAATCCACTAAACAGTTTTTGCACGATGTTGGCACAAACATAAAAACATAAATATTAATAGGATTAAGATAAAAACTAATCAGGGTAAAAATAATAAAATTATATGAAAATTAGCTTGAAATTCATCAATATCTAGCTCACATTTCGCTCTTTACTATCGAATTCCCAAAAACTAGTATCAAATCTTAATTCATTGCTATTAGTAATATTATAATATTACTTTAGACTGACGACATTCATCAAGCAAAAGTAAAAATCATCTACATGATTTTTCGGTTATCTCCATATCATTGACAATGAAAATGAAAAACATAAATTTTTCCCGCATGACCACTTGTATAATATTAGGTTACACGCGTTACAAAACAATTTCGGTACCCATGGCTTGTGAGTGTTTGATACAGAGAAACCAAAATAATAAAAATATGAATTTCTGATCACATTAGTAATAACTTTGCCACTTTTTCGAATCATATAACATCCGCAAACATAACAAAAACACTTTGAATCAACTTTACAATTCTGTGTTTGCATTTTCACATGTTTTGGATACAAAAAAAAAATTTAAAAATACAAATTAAATAATGTTTCTAACGACGCCAACAACTGACTGTCATTATGATAGCGCAGTGCTGCCAACATAAGCGAACTCGCAAACTAGCACCAATTTTGAGAAATGAAACCCGGATTTGAATTCAGCACCTCAAATAACGTCAAGATTTATTCTAATCTGCTGTGATCCAAAAGTTGACCGGAATTTGTAAACTTGTGTTATTATTAAATGATTTATTATTAGCCCTTCCATAGAAGAGTATGTATATGGTGGAATATTGGTATTCCTTTTTCGTTTTTTATGTAACCATATTTGTATAGATATATAAAGGCTTCGCGAGGTACATGACGAGATATTAATGCATTTGATGTACAGCGCGACCCAAAAGGAGCGAAGGTGTTTGAATTCCTTAAAATTTTTTATTATACTCGTATTTTTTTTTCTTTTGTTTCAGTACTTTGTAACGAATACTTGGGGAATTTAAAATGGGACAGTACACAATTGAACAACCTGCCAAAATCGTTGAACTTTCTTTCAGAAAAAATCATGATTTTATTCATATTTTAATTAGAGCGACGAAGCCCATTTCCAATTGAATGGGGTCGTTAATAATAATAACAGGGCTACGAAAAATCCAAGAGTTGTTCAACAGCGAGAATTACACCCACTTAAGCGTACCGTTTGGTGCGGTGTTTTGTCGGAAAGAATAATTGGCCCACATTTTTTTTTTCAAATGAACACAGTATCTCCGTTTCCATCACTGTTGTTAGATACCGGACAATATTGGAAAATATTGTTTCAACAGCATGGAGCCACAGCGCACACTGCGAGGTTCACAATGGCTCTTTGAACTTAAACCCTTCGTGTAATTTTGGGTCACCCTATAAATGAATCATATATATTACGATATATTTTTTCACTATAAAATACAATAGCAAATTGCATAAAATAATTCAAAGTTCATTTGGCCACAATGAGTTTATGAATGCAAGTATTGTGGGTATTTCAATTCCCATTTCAAATACAAACTTATTGATTTTAATGTTATTTCAAGTGTAAAGCACCAGCACATTTCGAGATATCTAGATAAAACAGTCATTAAATTAATTATCATATTAAATGAATGTTGTATTTATGTATGTATCTATAAGCAAATATGTATCTGTTGAACTTAGTTTTAGATTTATTTAATATACCGTTTGGCTTTGCAAAATTGTCAAAATGTGTTTGTGGAAAATTTCATTGATTTTATTGCTAATTCCGTTTGTCATTAAACAACAAATCAATTACTATGATTAGCAGAATTAAAAATGAAAATAGATATATTTACACATGTATGTATGTTAAGGCCGCTTTAAACGATAAGATTTGTCGTACGTAAAATGTGAGAGAAAATAAAATGAAATTCCATCCGTATGTCAAAAAAAGAGAGTAAAAATCGGATGCTTGTTCTCTGGCGTTTACACCATTGCAATGCATTGGTATGGATAAAATCAAGTAAGATGAAAACATTTTCATTTAATTTAACCACAGCTGTTTGCTTGTTTTCCCTTGAAAAATATTTTTATAACTTCGGAATATGTTATTTTCGTGGTCAAAATTTTTAGTGTACTTTTGGAAAATATACGTATATTTTTATAAAATTGTGCGGTCGTGGCCTAAAATGTACATTTTGATTTTATAATGGTATACATTTATGAAAGCAGTTTTCACTCTCTGGCTTTCTCACATTTGTTAAATAAAAATGCATCCCTGATCTAATGGTGTGCATGGTTTTTGAAAAATTTTAAAAAATCAAGAGAGCCATACGACTGTCAAATTTTCAACCGAATTTTCTCTCAAAATCGTAGTTTCATTACATATTACGTTTAGACGATCCGACTTGTGCTCTTCTACACAAAAATTTGGCATGTTGTACGACTTGTGGGACAATGTAAAGCACCCTTTAGTACATAAATACAGGGTGTATAGTGGCAAATTTATATTTTTAAATACGATTATTTCAAAAAGTAATAAACGGTGCGAAGGGAGGGTGGCGCCGTTAGAATTATCGATTGTGCGGACTTGTCAGTCACAGTGTCGCAGTGGTCGAGTGAACATCGCGCGTTCACTGTGAATAAATTTTTAACAGTAATGATTCTTATGTAATTGCTCGTCGACAATGGTGTTCAAAGTTCGGTATTCGGCGAATAAGTGATGTAAATTTAATTCATTCGTGGGTGCAGAGATTCCGTGCAACTGCTGCGGCTATGAATGCCCCACGGCCAGGGCCCAGTCGATCTTCAAGGACTTCCGAAAACATTGAACTGGTTGAAAGCAGTTTACGTGAAATTAAACCAAATTTACTGCAGCGTGTGGCGCAAAACACAAAGCTCCGTTTGAACAGTGTGTTCAACTCGACGGAAGACATCTGGATGACATACTCTTTAAAAAATAAAATCCGCATTTCCATTCTATCGTTCAATGCTGTTAATAAAACTTTGTGTCAATTATTACGTTTTTCTTTTATGTTTGAAAATATAAATCTACTACGAGACACCCGTTATATGTAGCAGGGTACGGATTTGCGAGTAAATGTGCAGTCCATGTGCTAAAATTATATACATGGCCCATCTGTACCCTGGTATAGAACTGCCTTGATAATGCTAAAGTACACAATTGAATATGATTCTTCTGCTGTTTAAATGCTCATAGTATTTCAACAAATATTGTTTTCTTTCTTAAATATTTTTCAACTCCGTCATCAATAAATAAAAAGTATACATAATTATATATGAGTTAAAAACTACTAACCATTCCACCATTTCACGAGAGAATCTCCGTGGGTTCTATCAGCAAATCTAATTCAATGTTTTGATATTAATTTTGAACTGCTAGTAGTACAAATGTAAAGCATGGTATGGTATTTTGTTTCATAGTGGCCAGTGCAGAGAAGAAATCGGGGCGAAAAAGTTGCATAGCGACGCCTAATGAAGTAATTTTTGAATTTTTTTTTGTTTTTGTTTTGTCCTATTTTTGTTTTTAAATTCAAAGTGTTGTCATCTTTTATACTCAAGAAAACAACGTTTAATTTTTAGGAAATTTTCAGGAAATTTTTTGAATTACAATTAAATACGAATTGGATTAAATATTCTTTAAAATCTCTGTAGTATGATGTATTCTTACAAAAGTGTGAAAGTCTTTCAGTTGAGTCTATTTATTTGTAATACATATTTACCAACGTATACTATAATAAACACTAGGATACCATAATAATTATTATTAAATGATTGACTGATATATCAACGCCCAGTTCAAAGCACAGAAGCTAATAAGGTACGTTGCTACAGTTCTTAAGGTAGACATTCTAAATATCAAACGAACAAGTGTTTAATAATTTTTTTTTAAACATGCACTCTGAGGTTGTAAAAAGAGAAAATTGTTCGTAATATTTACTTTGAATTCAAAAGATATTTTTTATAGCAGAACACAATGAAATGATATAATGCTGGTTTTGTATTCTTCTGAAAAAAGTTACAAATGTATATGTATTGGTACTTTTTAAAATGTCACTATCAAGCTGTAAAAATTAACTCCAATTTGGTACTTTATTTAATAAATAAAATCTTAAGCTTCTTCTAATCGTTGTAGTACAGCTCAAAGGTATCGTTGTATAAAATTTGCGTCGCAATTCTTTTTTAGTTGTATTTAAAAGAAATTTTATTCGCGTAATAGCAGTAGAATACGCTTAGAAAGCCTTATTGTTTATATTCCATTTTATTATTTTATATTTTTCTTTTACACGTTTAGAAGTTTAACAGAAATAAATGCTTTGAAAAAACTATAATGTAAAAACGACAAGAGTTTCGAAGCAACTTTAAAAGAAAATAGAGAAAAAAAAACGTTGCGTTTATTGCAAGTTGTAAATACGGATATGGTATGTTTTCATTCAAATAAAAATATATATATATACCATCTCTTTGAACAATACTGTAACGTTTAAGAAAACTTTTTAGCGAATTTATTCTTTGCATACGTACCGAAGATGTCCCGTAAATTTGACAAGAATTATACAGCATCACGAAGACTTCTGCAGAGAGTTTATTGCACATGCGATCGGTTCGGTTGGAAAAAATTTCTAAAAAACGATCATAAATGAATGCATTGTCAATGGCAACCTAGATGTACACTCGCAAAATTACTAGAGTAGCGAGCTTTGGCTCATTCGAGAAGTAACAATTATTTTTAAATGTACAAAAATTCTAAGGAATTTTATTTTTAACTTAGACTTTGACGTTCGTTTAAAAAACTAAATACACATTAAAACGAATTTTCAGTTTCATATAAATTTGACTTTATTCATTATAAAAAAATTAATGCGTTCGCTTTGAATTAGTATTTTCGTGATATTGTAAAGCACTTCTTTATCTGAATTCATCTTTAATGCCATCTTTTAAATCGGAATAAGATTAACACTTTTGAACTCCTAGAAAATACATTTAACTCTACCGATTAATTCATATGACCAAGTGCGTAGTTGTAATACTTCGTAGTTGTGTTACTTCTATAGGATAAAGGAGGCAGCTGGTGAAGAAATAGACAGAGGAAAGCTACATAATCTTTTTACAACTCTGGCGTTATATGTTGTTTTAAGCGACTCTTACTACGCCAACGATGCTACATACTAATGACGAATGAGGGAAGAGGGATGAGCTCTGAAAATGATTACAGAAATCTTATTAAATGTTGTATGTGGAGAGGGAACCGAAAAAATATGATCATGCCATCGAACATCACAGTTTATGTTTATGCCATGGGCAATAAGAACATCCAATTCTTTAATTCCTGCATCATACAAAAGACTAACTAAAAACATCTAATTAATCATTAACAGTTCTTAGAAATTTTATTCGTTTAGATTTTGGATTGGGACCATAGTGCCACCAAAATATATCAATAATATTTGAGCAATAAAGCTTTCATCGCAAACACATACACATTATGTCGAACTGTATATGTATGAGTGTGTAAGATTCCAGTTTATGTGTCACATATAAAAATCAAATCCATTACAACAAATTCAACAGAAAGTCTTTTATTGTATCGAACAAATGCCATCAACTAAAGTGTCATTTTGTTGACAGAGATTAAATGGTAAACCAGCAATATTGATACGAAAGAGAACGAACACTTGCATTTTCGCACTTTGGTTGGCATCCGTTCGAACGTAGGGAGAGTAAAAAAAAAATGTATGTAATAAACAGTAAGGAAAACCCAACGGTAAAAGGGCAACTGATATGTGTTAAAAAATCTAAATCAAATAACAATAAGAATCCAATGCGTCGTCCATCTAGTTGCGTATTGTCAAGGGAATTGGAGACAAATTGTTTGGAATTGTATATTTTATTACCACATTTTATTTATTTAACTACACCTCTTATGTTCACTTGATCAACAGCAAGGTAAAGGCTACAGAAATATATGTTTTTTTTTGTTTGGGGGCGGGAAGTCCTTGTTTTTTACATGCAAAGAGTATTGGCGCACATTAGGACATTGAGAATTTTTTAACGAATTATTATTTTATTGCTTTTCGAAATCATTTCTAAAAATTAAACAATCAACATATAATAAAAATCTATTTTATTTACACAATTTACACAATAGAGGCATAATTGGTAAGAAGTGTAAAATTTCTTTAGAGTTAAGGCATTCCAGTTCTATACCAAAGAGAGCTGTCGATGAAGACTATGTAGACTGTCAAAAAGAAAATGTGATGATAACATTTAATAAAAAAAACTAAAATTTTCACAACAAATTCATATTTGTTAGAAATTTTCATGCCATAATTGAAAACCCAAAAGACGCAAACGATGCATGGAAACTATGAGGTTTCTGCGGCCTTAGAAAATTTAAGACCACAAGTACATGTCTATGTACATTAAATCGTACAACCTTACAGGCAAAATCAAGAATATATTCGAGTCTGGTTTTAATTTTCTGATATTAGGGTTGTAGAAACAGAGATCTGGTCGATAGAACGGAATATTGAAAGTCAGTGGTCAATGGCGAGATAAAAACACTGATACACAATTCTTTTAAATCCGACTGCAAATGCCAAAGATACAAGGTGGGGCAGAAGTAATCAGCCTATTTGGAAAAAGCTATAATTTTTGCATATGGCGGCAAATGTCAATTCGGTTTTTACATTTGTTCACCAAACAAACGCAGAATACAAATATTCCGAACGCGGAATAATTGCTTCCATTTTTTTTGGCTACCAATTCGTCGGTTATGTTGGCGCAGTGTGAATTTCGTCGCAGATTTCCTGACCGTCCGACACCAACTGGGCAAACACTGCAGCTACTTGCCTTGAAGAGACTAGAATAACACGAGATGTTCCAAAGGCTGGCCGGATGTCGAAGAGGAGCCCGGAATATCGGCCAGACGACGTGCCACGCAATTGAGCTTTAGCCAACGGTTCCTACTCAGAATTTTGGTCAAAGATATGAAGATGTTCCCTTATAAAGGGCAGAAAAAAAGAAAGCAAAAGTACATCGGCTGATGACTTTTGTCACAACTTGTATAAAGAAAAGTTTAAAAAGGCGACTCCAACATTCGTGAAAAACAAATGCTTTATATTGGGGGTGAATGAATATACATATATGTATGTGGTACGTCTAAATTTTAAAAATGTGCTTTACATCCATTTCATATTGAATACTTAATATCAAAATATAAAATTTTAAATCTTGAAATTTAATATTCATCGGGTACAAACCTTGAAAATTAAGTAATTCAGGAACGGTAAGAGCAATTTCGAAAATTATTTTCTCCAAATTATTTAGAACTAATTGATCTTTCAAACTTCTTCATTAGTTTATTTCATTTTCATAGAAAGTTATTTATAAAATTTCTGGAAAAATTACGAAAAATTATAATGTGATGTACCAAAGTAAGCAAAGTCATTCCTAAAACTTATATTTTTTTATTGCACACAGAAGTAAAACTTGTATATTTTTCTTTTAAATTATTAACTTACAAGTGAAGAAAATCGTAGTTTTTGACAAACTTATTAAAAAAAAAATACAAAAAACCGCTGGCAAACCCGATTTTTGGCGAAAATTCAACTTGTGCGATCTTAAAAACTTTTCCGAAAAGTATGAAGAAATCTCAAAAATACTTGATCTTGTTAGCTAATTATGCTATAGCCCCAAACGACATTTTTTTGGGACATAGTGAGTGCGCCTAAATCTGACCGTTGACAAAGCATTTTGTATGGTGGTTGACTGATTGGCAAGACGTAACACATCCTACGTTTACAGTGTAGCAAAATAAAATCTACAGCTTTTTAGAGCTACCGGTCTTTAACAACAATTTATTTGTTAAATTTCAATCAGTAAAGCCAATTTTAGAAACGACACGTACGTGAAAGCAACTCCTGAATTCAATTACTAGATATATTTAAAACCCTTAAAATTGGGATTTATTTTGTTATTTTATTTGCATTTGGGCTTTTGTATTGAGAGTTCAAAATTATTTTTTCTTATGGCTTTTTTAGCCGCAAATGGGGCTCATGGTAATGGTTTTAACACATGTTGTTAAATTACGCAAAGGCAAGTAGAAGGGCTTAAAAAATAGAAAGCTGAGCGGCTTGCCAACGTTAAAATTTTCAGACTGTAAAATGTTATGCCAATATTTTTATTTAAAAAAATACTTCGAATTTTATTGCTTTTTCAGTGTATTTCAATGTACGTATCGATTCAGAGTAAATAATTCGCTGGCTAGCTGCAACCAAGGACAAATGTTGAGGAAGGACCTCCCGGTAAATTATAATAAATTATATAATTTTTTTTTTTTTTTTTTTTTGGCGTGTGAGGTAGGGTTGAAAATGCCTTCGCACTTACAGAGACCGTCGTCTTCTCCGTCGAGTGGTGTTGCCACTAAAAAATTCCCTCCTCCTCCTCTGGGTAGATTCCTCCCCGGGATCGCTTTCCGCATTACTTCGGGAAGGCCCAGAGCCACGTCCCAATCAAGTCCACCGGCGCCATGGCCCCGGCCCGTATCGCCTGGTCCCCGTCAGAGGGGGCCCCGCTATGCAGCAGCGCATCGAGGTCCCTCTTCTTCCTCCACAGAACGTATCCCACGTACTGCGCCACAGCGTCCCAATTGTGCTCACAATCGAGCATCCTCCCTATCACGGTGGCAGGAGCGAACCCGCCAACCTGCTGCGCCATTGCACCTCTCTCAGTATGCCACCTGGTGCAGTCGAAGAAAGTGTGTTCTGCATCATCATCCGTAATACCACAGTAAATGCAGTCGGGACGATAAATTATATAATAATTAATAAATTAATTAACCCATTATACCCCAGCGTCCTATTTATAGGACAGTACAAAAACAGGTGTTTTTTTGCTCTGTATATAACTTGTATTTTCAAAATAGTTTTTTTTATAGTTAGGTGGAATCCCATTAAGCCTTTTAAGACGTGTTTGACCATATATAGTTTGTACCATTAAAAAGATTTTTTTAATCCTTACGTTTAATCCCAAAACGACGTTTTTATAACGTTATATATATGTTTGTAAATCATATAAAAAAAGGTTTAACGAACATTTACTATACTATTCACTCGAAAAAGAGGTCACCAAAGCTGTTGCCACAGTTATTTAAAAAAAAATATTTAGAAACTTCACAATATAGATGGTCTATTATTGCTGTCCTATTTATATGACACTGGTACTTCGCGTTATCAAATCTACAAGCTTCTTTTATTTCATATTTCGAGAGAAATTATTGGAGCGAGGAAGAGGATCTTGGTATAAATATTGTCAAGGCCTGTATCTCCAGAAATGAATATTTAAAAATAAAAAAATATATACATTTTGCCGATAACTTGGTAATAGACAAGGATGATAGAGGATTCAAAGTTAGACCTTTGCTAAAAATGATAAACGAAAACTTTAAAAAATTTCACGTATTTGAGAAAGAATTAGCAATCGACGAAATGATTGTCAAATATTATGGACATCATGGCCTAAAGCAATTTATACGTGGAAAGCCTATTAGATTTGGCTATCAATTGTGGGCTCTTTGTGGCGTTAGTGGATATTGCTATAACTTTGACCTGTATACTGGAAAATCAATTGCAAAAAATGATCGTGAAGATTTGGTCTTAGGATCCAGGGTAGTACTTGATATGTTAGATTGTGTATCAGAACCCACAAGTCATCAGATATATTTCGACAACTTGTTTACAAGTAGAGACTTACTCATTCATCTACAGCAGCTAGGATTCCGTGCGACTGGAACTTTAAGGGAGAATAGATTATCTTCATGCCCTTTAAAAGATTCCAAATCTCTTGGAAAAGAAGAACGAGGCTCGTATGATTACAGCTTCGATACAAATGCAGAAATACTTATTGTGAAATGGAATGATAAGAAGTGCGTTACAATTGCCACCAATTTCGATTCAGTAGAACCTCTCCATAAAGCAGGCAGGTGGGATCGAAAGGCTAAAGAAAAGCGAAGCATACCACAACCGCTTTTGTTGAAGAATTACAACTCTTACATGGGTGGAGTGGATCAACACGACTGGTTGGTGGGCAAGTATGCAACAAATATTAGAGCCAAGAAATGGTACTGGCCTCTATTTATTAGGTGTATTGATATGGCCATGGTAAACTCATGGCTCGTTTACAAGCTAGTTAACGATATTGATTTGAGTTTGCTAGAGTACAGTCGATCTGTTGCCGTACCATACATGAAAATTATTCAAAAACCAATTATCGGTAGGCCGAGAACGTCTGCAACAAAAGTTTTCGAAGATGTAAGATATGACAACCATGGTCATTTTATGGAAAAAAGAGAGAAACAGCGAAGATGTCAAGGAAAAAACTGTTCATCCAAACCTCTTTCATTTTGCGTCAAATGTGATGTGACACTCTGCAAGGAATGCTTCATTCCTTACCACAAAAAATAATCTGCGTCTTGATTTCACCTATAGTACGGTTGATATGTGTAAGTGCCAGTGTCCTATATTTAGGACAGTTTATATTTACGTTATTTTCATAAAAAATTAATAAATTTTTGTATTTTCGTATTATTTTACTTCAATTAAAAACATTTCACTAAAAAAAAACTTTTTATTGTTAATTTTTAAAAGTTGGGCGTTAATAGGTTAATTTCATTGGCACTGCATCTTCTATTTATTTAATGGTTTTTGGGACAAGTCTAAAGTTTTTCGGTTTCATGTATTGGGAAGGTGTTTTATTAAACAAAAAAAAAACTAGCAAAAAATTAAATTTTTAATTTTCGCAATTCTAAGCCATGGTTATAAAAAATGTTTGGGCGATTGTTCAACGACGTATCAGCAAAACACTGTCAGAGTAGGTTGTCTTACGTCTTGTCAATACTTCAATCACCATACAAAATGCTTTGTGAACGTTGTCCCGCATGTATTTTTCTGCCTGGGTCACTATTCCCTTTTTGAAGATCAAATATTAATTTGCCGAATTTATTATTTTTTTTAAACTAAATTTTGCATTTAATTTATTTTTTTTTTATTTCTTATTCAGTTTACTTTATTATTCCATATGTAAGAAGAACAAATTTTACTTTTCAATTGCTACGAAATTATAAATTTTCTCAATTAGAAAAGACAGAAATATTTTGGAAGAGATTTTCCGAAAGAAAAAGTTTCATTTATTAACAAAATTCTAAAATTTATGTTGCAAATACGATTTTCTTCAAATACGGTTACTTTATCGTAGAATTTAAATGATTTACTGTGGTCTGTATAAGCAAATGCACATAAAGTCCACAACTTAAATGAAACCATTTATTTATCTAAACTGGACACAAAAGTTTTTACTTTTTTTTTCAAAAAAAGAATCTCACAAACGAACCTTGCGTTAAAGAAACATTTTAAAAGCAATTACTAATGATAAATAGACCCTAAAATGGATTCAAGGCTAGACGGTATGGCATGGAAGCGATATGTAAGTACTTTTTACAAGTGAATATGTATATTTAAGTTAATTTAAAGGGAAGAAGAATCTTGTAAAGTAAAAAAGGCGAACAGGAACAGAAATTTTATTTCTTACGATTGAATAAATTTGAGCAATTTTTGTTTTACGTTTTCAATAGCTTGTTAAAAATTTTACATACAATGGTAATAAATTAATTAAAAAATATTTGTATACTACGAGATCAATGCAATACAAGCAAAAATTCTAATAATTATTTGTTGTATAGCGCAATTACATCGCATGTATTGTCAATTTTGCTAATAAAATTTTACATAAATTTTACCGACCATTTGTTGTCATTGAGAATACTATCTGGCATCAATCGAGTAAACACCGGCTAGTGGTCTTCCGATCAGTGAAGATGCTGATGTCGCTCTCCATACCACCAGTTTGCTCACCATTCGTGAATGAAAAAAAAGTCTCAAAAACTCCCTACAGGTATCATAAGTAAAATTTTCCTTTCGTCGAAATTGCTATCAATTTTTATTTATTAAAGCATTTTCACTCAGTCTCTACATGCTTTAAATGCAAGTAATTAACCGTATTATAGTTTCTTTATGAATATACTGTCCTATTTATAAGATGACAGAAAGTACATTTTGTGGCTTTTTAAGTATGTTTTACCGAACCTAAAAGACAAACTGTTAATGAGGACATGATTCACTATTATGCGGAAGGCTATTTGCATTTTTTCTTTGTTTTCTCTGCTACTTTTCTGGTTTCTTGTTACTTCTATTATTTACTTTGCCTTATTTTTAATCTTGGTTTCATTTACCACTTTTGTTTTATATTTTTCCAGGCTGACATGCATAATTTCTTTATATTTCAAATCTATATAAATGTGGTGGAAAAGGACTTGTCTTTTAGAGAAGTGAATAAAAGTGATGAAAATCATAATTTGCGTAACATAAAAACTAATATTTAAACAGTAAATAGTTTATATTTCAATTTTAAATTAAATTTAATTTAAATGAATATATTAAGACTAATGGATATGGCGTTTACTATTTTATTAACATAAATATTAACTTTCACAATTTAGTTATTAACTGAACTTTGGACTGCATCCTACGTATGCCTGTAATGCACATATAAAAATAGATTAGAGGAAGGTTGAGTAAGAAGAATACTTGAATTTTTATTATATGTGTAGACATATATGAATATATTTTAATATTTCTATATTTTTTTTTCTTCAAGAGAAGTAACAGACAATTTCAATCACTGAAAAAGTAGTATATTCAGCCGAATGGATAAACTTTATTTTAAACACGACCTCTAAGTTAATGCCCAAGTTTAAATTTTAATAAACGTTATTAAAATCAGAGTGTAGGAGAAGTAATACTCAGACAATTAACTGCCTATCAACAAGGGTGTTCTTACACATCTCTACTGCAACGTTTTTTTTTTTTCTTTTTTATTTGTATTTTTCAAGAGAGTACTTTCATGTATAAAGTTTTTTTTCTTAACTTCCAAGTTTGACAAAGACTCAGAAAGCGGTATATGAAATATGAATCTGAAGAAAGAATATAAAAACTTGGCCACAAAGTCTTTTAGAATGGTTTCTCCTTTAAAATCTTATATATTTTTATTTTAGCCCAAAATATGTAACGACCCTAATATATTATGCTCTATATACATCCTTTAGAGATGAAAAAATAAAACATGAATTTTTTCTACTATTGTAGTTATTTATTTATCGTATATGAAATTGTAGAAAAGTATCTATACGTATCTGTTCTGCACTTAAACTGTAACCGAACTATGCATTTCTATACCAATACACATGCTCGGCTCTTTTATAATTCGATCCATTTACATGCACTGCTACAAAAATTCTTTACAAACAATTTTTCAATTACGGTAACGTTACTTTATATTTTTTTTACTTTATTTCTCGAATTTTGTTATTTTTGTGGCTTTTGGTAATGCGTTTTAATTTCTGCAGGAGAACACGTTTGCCACTTATGGCGTATTAAACACAAAAGGGTCATAACTCATAATATGTGCAAGCTTTCAGGACAGCGTATATCTCCCTTTTTAAAAGTACATATATATAAATAATCGTAATTCATTCTGACTCACGTTAAATGAAGGGGGATGAGTTTAACTATTATAGAGATATAATATATTGAATACAATCATTGTCAGCCAACGAGTTGACTAATTGTAAAATGGTTTGGAGCAATTAAATAGATTTAAATATAGTAAATAGAGTACTCTGCTGAGCTACTGGGCTTTTGTCGTTTGTATTTGAATAATTCTCAAAGATTTTTGGGAGTTTTTATATAAGCGTGTGATTTTTCAAAAATTTGGTATAAGCACCATTGAAATGTACATATAGACTAGCTGAATCATACTACAAGTATATAAAAATAATAATAAAATATATTGCACGTGGGCATAACTATGTAAACGCTTTTTAAAGAAATTTAATTTTACTCACTCGAATTTAATTAAAATATTTCTTTTTGATATTAAAAATTGTATGAAACTTTCATAATATCAAATTATTATCCCCTTGGTCTGTAAACCAAGTCGATTTATAAACGAGTGGTTTTTCAACACCTAAGTATGTGTATTCGATTTAAAAACGAAAAATTTTTGCGGATTCGGTTTATAGAACATACCCGATTATTGTTAAAAATTTAATTGAAAATTAATTCAATTAAATCAAAAATAATAATTTAAATTGATACTATTGATTTCCTTACAGCTGAAAATACAATTAATTTATTTAATTGATATTAGAAATTTTTTAATTTAATTTTTGTTCAATTTTGTTTTTACAGTCTTCAATTTAGGAAAAACAATAATTGAATACGTTATACGTTAAGAACTAAATATGCCAGGTTGCGTATACGTAATAAATATTATAATGTTTAACAATTCATTATATAACGTATGCGCCATTGTCCGTATTTTACTTAACCACCGACTAGTCGAGCAACTTCTTGTGTGTCTCAATGCAGGCAATAACGTTGCCAATGTAATAGAAGTGGCGATAACGTACATATCTTAAAACATACAAAAAATACTAATAAACTTCAAGAATTTAACTCTATTCTTATTAATACCATAAACTTTTTATTAAATACATTTTGAAATTCCACTTTGCTAAAATTTGTTTGGTTTTTGCAGTAAAAAACACATTTTCATTAGAATTTGACAGCTTGTATTAGAGACTATTGCTAAGCAATCTATTCTAACAATTGATGCAGAATATATATTCTAACAAATATTTGTGCGAACTAGGTCTTGTGAAACTTTAATAAAAATGTTTTTTGTTGCCATTAGAAGACAGGTTTTTTAATGTGGTCGGTTTGTTCGGTTTTATGTCACATCCAAACCGTATTTCTGCTTGGCTGATATTCGAAAAACTTCACTAACTTTTGCAGTTTTCGAGACTCAAGCAGAGATGAAATTATTTATTGATCCATAGCCCAATAGATCTATAAGGTATCGCCACATCTTATTTTATCTTGCTTTTATGGGGTACAGCAAAACAATTGGCCTTAAGATATTTTCTTCCTATTCTCAAATTCGCGTATGAAAAGAATTCCACCAAGAGCATAAAGAAAAGAATTCTCGTTATTTATTGGACAAGCTTTTCCGAGAAAAAAAATTAGCAATAGATAAAAAAACATCTTTATTTCCATTCTATTTTACTACAACGGTGGCTATAATTCTCCCGGTCATTACACTTGAAAAAAAAGAAATACAAAAATAAAAATAGTGCAGCACGGAAGCACTTATTCTCTCCCATAAAATATGAAAAAAAAATAAATAAAATCTTGTGGTTTAGAATTTTTGCAACATTTAACATCCGCTGCTTCAACGTAAGGGAAATTTTTCTAAAGACCGCAAAACTTAAACGTTGTAAAAAAAAGCTTACAATAAATATTCAGGCAAAAATTTGGCAAAGATGAAAAGCAGGTGCAGCATTTATTATTTAGAATAGAGTAAGGCAGTAGCAAACGAAAAGCAGCACAGACAAAGCTTTAGGTTTTTGATTGCAAAATTCCAACCATTAGAATGTACAGCCTTTTGCAAAATTCAACAAACAAAAGTTCGTATTAAACAAACGAAAATCTAACAAACAAACAAAAAAATTATGTTTGCTTTTTATGCACAACTAAAAACCATAAACTTTTTTTCTTTTTATGAGCCAACAAGTATTATTATTATTCCATTCTATTGAATTTAGAAATTATATCAAAGAAATAGTAAATAAAAAAAAGAAAAGCTTGTGCACATGTTGAATTTCTTTCAATGACTTAAAATCTCCAGTAGTGAAAAGGTTTCCGTGTGGAAGTATAAAATTCACATCAGATGGCCTTTTAATATTAATTGAATTTCAGTGCAGCTATATTTAAAATTTTTTTATTTTTTAACGCATAATCAGCGGAGCTTCTATAACAGCTTGTCTGCGGAAACACCCAGGTCTAGGCGCGAATCGAACCCGCAATCTTCAGATTGCTCAAGCCACCGTTCGCTGTAATTTATTTATTATAACTTTTACTATTGTGAAGTATTTTCTATAACTTTTATATATAAATGACGTGATATAATAAACAAAATAGTTCAAGATTATAACCAATAATTAATTATAGTTTAGGCGATACTCAGAATGTTTTGAGAAAAAAAACCCTTTTTGTCAAGAAAATGTAAAAGAAAATTTTTTTTTTAAGTTTATTAAAAATGTAAAATAAACAAATTCTGAAATGTTTTTATTAATTGCAGTGCTGGCATATGTTACAAATAAAATGAGCCATTCATAAATTCCGATTTTATTCACTCGGTGTCAGACATATTTCAACCCATCTGATCTCCTCATTATGGAATACAACTCTCATGTATGGGCCGGTGCTTCAACGACTATTTTGAAGTTACTCGACCGTGTACATGAAAGAGCGAAGAGACTCTTAGGAGACAGTAGGATAGCCAACTCTATTGACTCTCTTTAGCATCGTCGCAACGTGGGGTGCGTTTCGTTGTTCTAAATTTACTACAATGGGATGTGTTCTGATGAAATCAAGGAACTTGTTCCCGAAAGCCGGTCATTCACGCGCACAACGCGATCATCATTAAGAGCGCATCCATTTGTGGTCGACTTGGCACCGAATCGCACTACGCATCCGTTTTCTGTGCAGCTATTATATATTATACTTATCAAACAACATCTTAACAATGCAGTACAATTCATTTTTGCGTGTAAAGAAATATATTTTAAAATACTACTCAAATTTAAAACTTTCATTACATAAATTCTACAAATTTTCGAACCACAATTTTTAATCATGGAATAATTTTCAAAATTAATTTCTCTTCGGCTGTATTCTTGCAAGCACCATAACACTTGTGTACGTACTTTGATATAAGTACGTCGTCGAAACTCTTTTACAAAAAAGAATTTTTTGTGGTAGTATGACTAGGATATTAAAAATCATGTAGCAAATGTATACGTATACGTATGTACATACGAAAATTCTTACATATTCGTAGTACGTGAGGCATGTATTTTTTCATATCTTCTATGCATAAATATGAAATTCATTTCTCCAAGCTTAAAATCAATAGAGAAAAATCTTTATTTATTTTACGTTTGCAGTCTAAAACTTGTATTTTATAGAGTCTGTCAAGTTTGGGTATTTTTTTTTTTGCTATTACAAATTAAACATAAGTTTTAAAAGGGAATTTATTGCGATTATTAGAATGAGAACTGCAATCTACGAATGATAAATCTTATTCAGCAATAGTCTCCAAATGAAATTTTAAATAAAATTTTAGTGTACTTCACTCCGAATATCTTGACAAATATTAACGTTGTGTTGCTTGCAGATACGCTCAATTGTCGTGAGTGCAAGATAATAAACAAATATTGAGCTTCTGCAATGCTTTCTCTTAGAAAACTTATTTTATGTATGTCTTCCACTGATCCAATCTGTTGGCATTCGTATGTTACACTCAGTGGTGGATTTAAATTGCATTCTTTTATAGTAAATAGTATAAAAATAATATAATATAATAATATAACACCATCTTAAAATTTCTAATAGAAGAAGAAAGCCACACTTGAATAACCCTGTAATT
Organism: Dexiosoma caninum; assembly: GCA_963924685.1. Classification (NCBI taxonomy): domain Eukaryota; kingdom Metazoa; phylum Arthropoda; class Insecta; order Diptera; family Tachinidae; genus Dexiosoma; species Dexiosoma caninum. The sequence continues at coordinate 95,464,657 of OZ004725.1, forward strand.
ATACCAATCTGCCAATGTCAGATAGAATCATATTGCAGTAAAGAAGATGTGAAAAATTCTTAAGTATCAAATGCATTTGCTTTTCCAATTTAAAAATAATTACAGTTAAAGTTTTATGATTCGATTGTAATATTTAGCAGAAATTGGTCTGCAAATTAAATATTGTGCATTTGCACAAAGAAAATTTTTGAATATACTCGCCATTCCATCTGCAGTAGACTACAGTAAAAACTAAAAGTTCTTAAGTCATAGTTTTTTTTGTAAAATTAGATATAATAAATAGTAATCTTGCGAAGGCTTAAATCCTTCACAATCCTACTGATGTGATAAATGTCAATTACAACATTGCATACAGGCTACATCCCCTTAGCACTGGCGCAATGTACCGAAGAATATAATTATTCAGTAAATTTTCTGTAAATTTGTAGAAATATTTTAGGTCTGTAAATATGTATTTTATATTGCGCTAAAATAGAGATTTTTGTGCTTTGCATATAATAAACCTTTCATTAAACGCTGAGTATCTTTAAATTAAAAAAAAAAACAAAGCGTGTGTGAGATATCATCTAAATTTTTTATTCGTTTGAAAGACCTATTGATGGCATTATGTGTGGAATGTAACATCGTTCAAAAGTTCGCCATGGCTTCTGTTGGTAGAGCGCATCCGAAATGTTCAATTTTACATGAGTCGGGCGCATAAATCAGGCTGACTTTGTCCGATGGCTTGGGTTAAGTTGCCTTTGTGGACCGCTGTGAATTTTGCCTTATTCGCATACACGTGCGACTTAAGAAAACCAAATTGTACAATCTCGGTGAACAGTCGACAGAACATCCACGACGCCTACAAATCATTTGTGCAGAATATTCAATGAGAGTAAAAAGCAATATTTCGCTTAAATGTTATAACGTACCGTTACAAAATTTTCTCCTATTTCATATAGGAGGTACATATCGACTCAATTAATGTAGGGTACAACATACTTGTTTTGTTGCCATGGTTTATTAACATTGATGTTGCCAAATAATTCTCAGGTAGTTTGTCAGTGAAATTGTATAAGTTGTCACGGTTTGAAAATAATCGAAGGAGCAAGTCGCGACACCGAACGGACGGTAAGTACGATACTTGAACTACCTTTCGGGAGCTCTGCCGATTCTTGATCTTGTATTTAGATAACTAACCAGCAGTGTTGGAATATACGAAGTGTCTGCATTCTCTCATATATTCGTGTCGTTATTTCGTATATAACCTAGTGCACGATCTCCCGAATTCCTCGTATATTCGTAATTACCCAGTGCTGTTGAAATATATGGACCTTCGCATTCGTTGGTGTACGAGGGTTGTTCAAAAGAAAAGGTGAATTTTGTTTTCCTCGATTACGATTTTTGTGATCAAAAACAACACCCTACTCATGCCTCAACCACTTTATTCACCAGATTTGGCGCCCTGCGAGTTTTTCCTATTCCCAAAACTGAAAAGAGTTATAAAAGGAAAGCATTTTGCCACAGTTGTTGAGATAAAGTCAGAATCGAAGAACGAGCTGATGGCCACACCGAAAAGCGCATTCAGAAGTGCATCGAGGATTGAAGAAAGCGCTGACATAAGTGCATTATATCTGAGGGGGATGACTTTGAAGGGGACAAAATGCATATTGATGGATAAATAAATACTTTTCAACAAAATTAAAATTCGCCTTTTCTTTTGAACAGACCTCGTATATGTAGCTATTAGATATGTTTGAGTTCAGGTATGCAAATTCCATTAGCTTTTGTATTGCACATTTGTTGTGTGTTTATTATGGCACATGTATTTCTTCGTCTAAAATTTACCATTCTGAATACTGTGCATTAAATTCAAACTTAATTTTGTTTAAGAATGGGATTTCCTATGCTAAATTGATTTTATACGTTTATTGATGCATATGGCAAATATTCGTATGAAAGTGCAGAAAAGTTTCATTATGTTCTCTTGCTTACTACCACTTAAACAACAGTATTATGCATGTGACAATATTTCTACATGCACTTGCATTTGTTCACATGCATTTCATATATTGACATACATATCCTCGTACTTAAGTATATACGTACATGCATGGATATAAAGGGATATGAATATGTATATGAATTTTAAGGGTTTTCATTGGCAATTATGTATGAATGCATTAAGGCATGATAAAGGATACTTATAATTTTATTGTTATTGCAGTTGATGCATCTTGTAATGAATGCATCATAATTTTTAATGTATCGTCTATTTTGCAAATGGGAAAATTTTCACAATCTTGCCAAATTCAAGAGTAAGATACCAGTTGTTTAAAAATTAAAGTGCCATTTTGAACAGCTTAGCACCTGTGCCAGTTGTCATTAATGCTGGGTGTGAAACAATACAGTAGAATTCCGCTATTTCGTATTTCTAACTATTTTCAAAATGGACATAAAATTACCTAGATGTGAAAAAATAAAAGAAATGCAGTGGCCCACATCAGAAATCGAGCAATTTATTACGGAAATGTAATCTTGATAAAATAATTGAAAAAATATTGAAGTTAAGACTTTGCAAAATATTTATTAAAAACAAATAATTTTTTAATAAGTGGCATCCTGACGATGCTACCTATTTGGAAGCGACATATTGAGAAATAAATAATTATTGAAAAACTTTTCATAAAAAAGACCATCGCTCAAAAATAAATATAATTAAAAAATTTTAATAAAGGTCAAAATAGAAATAGAAGTGAGACTAATATAAAAAGCAAATAATAAAATAATCCCCCCTGTTCAGTAAACCGAGTCGATTTAAAAACGAGTGATTACTCAAAACCGAATAAATGCTAATTTTGTGTTCTAAAAATCACACGATTTCCAACATTCGAACTTGCTTTCGAATAAGATTTTTTTACATTGTGCTGGAAGTAGAGGAAAGGGATTGTAGGAGAAATGATAGGACGTGAAGCTTCACTATCTTACAAATCTTACAACACTGCTTTTTGCACGTTATTTATTTTTTTTTATAGCAGTGTCGTAACGTCTGTGATGTCAAGGAGTCATATTAAAAATTTTTAAGCTTCGTTTTTAGTAGCTATTTTTAGTAATTATTTTATTTCGCCAATGTTATACAATACCTACGAAGGAGGGCGTTCTGATGTGCCTGTGGATTGGATACAGCTGAAGCCCTTACTGTTCAGTGACCAGTGACTATGCCTTCGCCACTGAAACCTTCCGAAAACAACGGACACAAAGACACAAAAATGCACAACAGAAAAAATGCGAGATGGTTTTATGAGTCTGAAACTGGGGTTGAACCCAGGAAAAATTTTTCGTATTATAGTCAACGTGCAGACTACTTCGACCATTGCCACCCTCACTTACCAAATACAAAAATGCATTTATTTAATTTAAGTGATATTTTTCACACAAGCTCAAAAATCGAATTAAAAATAAATGTTCATTTAAATTGATTTCACCATTACGTGTCTCAGAAATTCATATTTCATAACTAATAATGCTTCATTGACTCTAAAATAAAATTCCGTAGTACTTTTTATTGATTTTTTCCCACTTGTCTGTCTCTGGTAAATTGATAATGAACACTGCTAAGATAAGTAAGCAAGAAATAATTCATTGATTTGAATAGAGAAACTTAAAAAAAAGGAAATGCAGTCATTTATGGAAAATAAAATTATTAAGTGCAGCGTGTTTTCGACGGAAAGAAAATGTAGAAAGCAGAAATAAACATATAAACGAAATTTTATTAGTAAAACTATGCGTATGGTTTTTATTTGTGTGTATTCAAGTACAATAACATTTCAAGATGAAAAACAAGTCTCAGCGCCATTATTATTGGCATTTTTAGGACAGTGTGTCTATAAATTTAATTAAATTAAAACAATTATAAAAATAAAAATTATAAAATAAAATGAGCAATAAAATTTCTATATTTAAAATAATATATATAATAAACGTTTCTATATTTGCACACAAGTACGATTTAAGTTTAGACTTAAATACAGCAGCCTATTGTACTAATAACTACATAAATATTCAATGCCCTGCTTGGTGATTTCCAATCAACATCAATCCAAGTAATCACATTATGATGTCACTGGGAAAATTTTACATTTTAAGCAAATTTATTAAATGATGTTTTTCATATTCGCAAATTTAAGTTGACTTTAAAATTAATATGTTCGAATAACAACAACAAATTGAAAAGAAACCTTGAAAAGAAAAAGAAATAATTCAAAATAATTCCTATTTTGTTTTCTGCCATAAATTTATTTAATTTAATTTATATTAATTTCGTGACAAAATTTAAAGCAATAAACACATTTTATCTCTCTACGATTCGTTTATCGGATTATAATTTTTTCAATTCGCTACGTAATAAATTATGAAGTCTTTCTTTATTTTTCATTGTTACAACAAAATGTTGTATTTGTTAAGTGATGACCTCATTAAATTAATCGGATTCTATTTGAAATAAATTACTTATAATAGAGAATTTCCAATTGCTGTAATACCAGTCTTATTTAATAATATTTATGGAATAAAGAATTAATGAAAATATTTTTATATTTTACATTTCAAGTGAAAGATGTTTGGGTTTTTAATGCGTTTTTGTTTGAGAAGTAGTGACTTTTCAAAGATACGAGGAGTGTTTAATAGTTGTACTTCTTTGTACATATCGCTGGCTTAGTCGACAAATATGCTAAGTCCACTTTTTGTACAAATGCAAAATACATAAATTCCACAAATTAAAATGTCGTCATGTTGTTTTTTCTTGCTGTTATGCAGTGGTAAGCAAATATTGTAACTCCAAAAAAAATTTTAAAAAAAACTTGTCGAGTAAAAAAAAACCTGTCGAGTCCAGCGGAAATATACATATAATAGTGATTTCGGTGGTTCTTACGAGTTTCCATCCAAATCAAGTTGACGCAAGAAGAGAGCTGGTATAGAAAGTCCTGCTTGATTTGGGCCCAGAAATAAAGAACACAGCGAAAAGGGTAAGAGTTACTTCGCCAACAGGTAACAGTTCGACCTATGAAAAAACAAAATGAATCACGTGTCAATGGAAGAAAGCTGTAGCTGTAACAAGAATTTCCCCATGAAGTGTGTACAGATTAAAGATGATAAAAAAAATATTTACAGAGTTTTGGAAAATGAAAAGGCCTTATGTGAATACTTTTATTCAAATTGCTCGACGAATCCAATAGATGTCGAACCTTACAACACTATCTGAGAAGCTAATATTCGAGTGTGCGGAACATTTTTCATGAAGAAATTAAGAATTGGTCAACAAACCTTCAGATTCAACAACGCCATGCCTTAATTCTTTTCTTGATTCTCTGCCATTAATGGAGTCGCATTAGTATCGTGCTGATACCAAAAAAAATATTTACTGGCACAGGGGAGCTCAAAAAGAAATTATTTTCATTTAAAAGTGCAAACATGTATAAATTAACATAGAAATGAGCAACTAAAAGACTGCTATACAACGATGTAGAACATTTTCACGAGAATAACAAAATCAAATACGAGGCTGGCCATGAGTGGAGTAGTCTACCAAAGCAAAAAGTCCTGGGTTCGAGCCCAGATTCAGATTAAGACATAAAAAAATTTCGCATTTTTTCTGATGCACATTAGTGGGTCTTTGGGTCAGTTGTAGTCTGAAGGTTATAGTGGCGAAGACATAGTCATTGGTCTCTGAACAGAACCAGCTGTAACCAATCCACAGGCATATCAGAGCGCCCTCCTTCGTCGGTATTGTGTAGCAACAGCGAAGAAATAAATAATTACTAAAAATGGCTAATAAAACAAAGCTAAAAATTTAATACGTCTCCTTGACATCAGAGGCGCTTCAATACTGCTATGAAAACAAAGAACGTGCGAAAGCAGAGTTGTAAGATAGTGAAGCTTAACAACCTGCTATCTCTCTCTGTCGCTATCCCTTTTCGCTAGTTCCAGTACAATGCATCGTATGTGTAGGACAAGTCCTCTGAGACAAAAAAAAATAAAGTCATTGATGACTTCTGTGCATTTTATTTGTTTCTTCATTTCCATGTTTTAAAATAATTTGCAGGCAGTTGCTTTTTGTGTCTGCTGTTAACAACAGGCACATTCAAGGTGCTTTCTATTGTCGCGATATTTTAGCGAAAGGAGAGCCATCCGCATAAATCGAATGTATGTAACACCCGTAATTTATATAATTAACTCATTTGTTAAGCACCCGTCGTACATTTATTTTAATTCTAGCGCACTGAAGAATTTCCAATTACCTTAAAAAACTGAACTTGAATGATTATTTCATACTCAAATTGAACCGCGCTACAAAATCTTCGGGTATTTAATAAAGAAATATTTGTTTAACTTGAAAATAAAGCAGGATTTTGTGAAGTAATAAAAAATAGCTCAAATTATTTCATCATTTCTCCTACACTTGGTTATTTTCCAAATTCAACAATTTCACAGATCAGAATATATTAATTTGTTTAATGAAACCGCATAATGCCTTGCAACTTAAATATCGCATATGTGAATTTCTACTATTGTTAACAAATTAATTCACTTAATTACATTTTAATCAAGATTGATAATACGTTTTCTTACACTCGTGTTCTTCCAAAATGATTAAGAAAATACAGTAAAACACAAAAATCTTTCACAAAAAAATTATTATTGAAAAAAAAATGAAAAATCTTCTGTCTTTTTGGAACTATTTTATATTTAAATTTACGTTCCATAACAAATTTCCAAAGCTATTAATTAAACAGTTAGCATATAGTTATAATTTTTGTTATTTACTGTATGCTTCTCTGAAGGATATAAAAATAAATTAATAATTAATTAAACTAGAAAGAAAATATAAACAATAATGAATGCATGCAATATCATGTATTAAGAAAGAAAAAATAATTAAGAAAATGGGCACATTTGTACAATTTGTTTGTATTTAAATTGTATCGCAAACCATTAAATAAATATGTGCGTAAAGTTATATTTAAAAATAAACATATTAAAATGCAAACATTTAATAAAAAAAAATTATCAGGGGAATTTCTAGAAGTATCTAAATGTAATGTATTTCAGGAATAGCAATTTTAGATGCAAGAAACGCCAATAAAAATGAGAACAACAATGAAACCACAATTATAACGACAACGCCAAACGGAATAGGCCTTAATAAAAAAAAAAAAACTCTAAAAAAATTTTAGAAAAGCGGTCCTAAGATCTCCTACAAACAAGATTTCATAATGTGCTTGAACATAACAAATACATTTTACTTAAAATAGTACAACTACTACATTTCTTCTTATACTATTCTTTAAAAACAAAAGCAAAAAATTAAATTGCTTTAGTATTTAAGCATACAAAATTGAAAGACACTAAAATCTCCGAGATTATGTTGTTTATTTAACTAAAGAAAAATATTCGGAAAATATTTGCAAAAACTTGAAATTGAGACCGACTTTTGAAATAAGTAGAAGATTATCAAGGTAGTGAAAGTAGAAGGGTATAGACAGATTATATTATTAGTAAACGAGTCACATTAAACAAAAATCAGGTGTTATTTATTCGCATCAGTAAGTCTTTCTCAAATACCATTTGCATAAACTACCAGTTAACAAAAATCATAGTTAAATCCAAAACAGCTTGTAAATTGTGGAAGAAAACAGCACAGAAACAAAACTAAAGACGATTTGGAAATAACGAAAAACTGAAGTTCTAAAATAAAACTATAAAATGTAAAAAAAGTAACTCATAAGAAACTACAGAAGAACGTAAAAACAAAAACTTGGCTCTACGTGTTGTTTTTTTTTCTGTTTTGCTGTTGTTTGTTTCCCTAAGATATAAAAAATTGCACGTACTATATTCTTATCATCATAAACTCAAACTCAAATACGAATTTAAACATTTGAATAGTGACTAAGCAACTGACAGAGCTATTCACTACAGTACGTGATACATCTCCACACAAACACGTATAAACTTATTGTTGGCCAAAAGTCTACTGGCAATTCATGGCTATGCATGTTAAAAATAAATTTAAATTGCTATTGTATGCAAAAGAAGGAAAAACTGAGGAAAATATCTTTTGCGAAACAACTAACAACAATAATAATAAAACACAAACTTATAATGGAAATACAAATAGAAAGCAGACAGGCAAAATACTAGAATACATTAAGAAAAAGTTATGGTCAGACTAAGCAAATTCCATGAGAAAAACAAAATGACGTTTTTATTATTCAATTTTATACGAGTACTCTTTTCAAAATGAATGAAAGTTTTATTAATGTCAGAAATGTATTGTACGCAGTAAATTTGCCCTTTGAGAATTAAATGTCAGTTTCTATCTAAATTTTCAGCGAATTTATTTCAAATAGAATTTAATTTTTTTACAGCTATTAAAAGCATCCGTAGATTATATAAATAGTTATATTATCTAAAAAATATATATCGTCATATCGACCCCTGTGCGCGAAATTATCGTATGTTACAAAAAGTCAATTTTACAGGAGAGCGTTTTAGAGAGCTGTTACATACGATAAAATGTACATAGTCTTATCTTCATAACTATAACAACTATCGCTATAATATTTTATCGAGAGATGAATTAATGGATTTAAAACAAATTTGCATAAAAAAAGCCGATTTCGAAAAAAGTGTAACATACGATAAATTCGCGCACAGGAGTCGATATATAACGAAAAACCATCTAAGTGACAAAATTTAAAAAATCAGTTTCTCTATTGAATATTGTTTACCATGTAAAATAAATTATTTTATCAAAATATAAGTGATTCTTTTTAAATTTTATGCGAGTTTTGAAAAAACTTTTTTCAGGTAGATAACTTAACCCTGTTATCAAGTTCTTTCTCTCTCCTAATCTAAAAAAGTGTAGTTAAAAGGTTTTACGTTTTATATGACGATATATAATAAATAAAATATTTTTTTTACTTTTAACACCGTCACGCACAGGTTACATTTATCACGCACACAATTACAACGTACTTTTATAATGCATACCAATATTAAGTAACCAATGACGAATTTTTAGCAAATTGATGAAACTCATGCTACATGTGATCAGCTAAACACATAGATCACTTAAAAACAAATGTTTCATTTCAATATGGCCATAATATTTTCATAATTTAAGCCCAATGTGCTTTAGTAAATGGGCCAAAGACGAAATGAAAATTTATTTTCGAGTATGGAACAAAATGCACAGGCGCTAAACGTGCCTACATCGAACAGGAACAATGGCTGAAGTAGTCTGCACGATGACTACAAAACCAAAAAGTTGGGGGTTCAAGCACAGTCTCAGACAAAGTCGTAAACAAATTTCGCATTTTTTCTGATGTGCATTGGTGTGCCTTTGTGTCCGTTATTGTCGAAAGGTTTCAGTGACGAAGGCATAGCCGCTGGTCAGTTAACAGTACCGCCTTCAGCTGTAAACAATCCACTGGCACATCAAAGCGCCCTCCTTCGTCGGTATTGTCTAGCACCAGCGAAGTAAAAAAAATTACTAAAAATTGCAACTAAAAAAATGCTTCAAAATTGAATACGTTTGCTTGACTTCAGAGACGCTCAAACACTGCTATAAACAAAAAATTTTTAAAAGCATAGATGTATGATAGTGAAGCTTCGCCATCTGTCATCTAACTCATTATAGCTTTCCTCTAGGTTTCTAGCACAATGCTTGGCATATGTAGAGGTCAAAATATATTTAAAAAATTTACAAATTTTGTATGTTAAAGTAACAATACTTTTAGGAAGTGCAGCTCGTAATATCTTTCCACATCTGCTTTAGTATTTAGAACAAATTAGATCAGCTTTAATTTTTTTTTTTTCAATTTATATAGAATTTAGTAAACTGTATCGTTTTACTGAATCGCGCATGATAATTCTTTTAAATGGAATTTAATATAATTTTTAAATAATTCAAACTTCTTAAGACAATTATTAACAATGTTGCATTTAAAAATTTAAACAAAAAAAAAATACTAAATAATCATCAACCATGGTTCAAACTGTGTGCCAATTCACATTGACATAATGTAAGGACTAGCTTTCTAATGAGAAAATAATTTTAAAAATCCTTTCACCCTGTAAAATGTTCTGTTTAGGGGGAGTTGTATTCCGCCGGTGCGCACACCATTAAGACGAGGTAAGCACAACTTGTCCAAAGAAAAAAAAAATCATTCAAATCAGTCCACGCAGAAAAATTTCTGTGTAGGAGTAGCTGTATTCTCCCGATCCGTCGCTATTATAATGGGATCACACTGTAAACACGCCCTTTACCATGGAAAAAGAGGTCATCTAAATCGGTCCCCCCAGTAAAATGTTCTGAGGTAACAAACATTAAAAAAAAAATTTAATTCAATTAGAGTGAAATTCGTTAAAAATAGCAACGTAGAAAAAATCACAAGATCTACATACCCCAGAGGGAAAATTTATTTTCTGTAACTTATCTTATCTGACTGCCAGCCACTAGCCGTCGTTCGACTGACTTAATTGTAAAAGAGCACACAATATTATGGAGCGATATTCCCAGCAGTCACACTTTTTCGTATTATTTTTTTACATCATATGACTTTATGGCTATCATTTGAATCCCCCCAACAAAATAATTCACAGCATTTTATTTTATTCTTCAGTCACTCGAATCATTTATACACGAATCAGTAATTTCTCCTCATCTTACCATACCTTTACAAATTTTCAAGTCTTCAAAGAAAAAATATAAATAAAAAATATTATCCTGCATACATTAATTTCTTAACTATTCGCTTGCAACATCAAACTTCTTTGTGCAGAGGCCAGCAGGACCAGAGAATTGAGGCAGCTTAACATTTACAACCTTTTCTTCCTGCTTCGTTAAAGGCTCAAAAGTCAGCAACTGAACATTTAGAGTTACACAAAATTACAATATAAAAATATTAGCAACATTAGCAGAAAAGGTAAGTGAAACGAAAATTTATATTTGTATGCAAATGTTAGCCATTTGCCTAGTTGAGCTGAGGAGTAGACTCCTGCTATTAGTATTACACAGGGCAGGCAATGATTAAGCTGTATCGTACAATTAAGTCAAATATGTAACAACTATAACAAATATGAGAAGTGGTTTATTTCGAAGGCATTTACCCAATGAGGAATAACATACATCAAGTCTGCCGCCACTTCGGTTTTTCTGATTTATTTAAATTTATTTTTCTATTGTTTCAACTTTTTTGTTTATTTTTGTCATACGCGTGAATAGCTTTTTGCTTTCTAATGCACAGTCAACAGATTCCATAATTTCAAGTACGCAATACGGCGACATACATAAATATATTGCAGCTGACCATGAAAAATATTGATTTCGAAATTCTATTCCCATCAAAAACATAGTAAAAACGAACTGTGGGAAAGCAGATAAATGACCAGATAATTATTATCTAAGGACGGGATTATTTTTTGAGAAATCAATATAAAAGTTACAGATGCACAAAAAGCAATTTTACTTTTTTATTTTTAATTAACATCTTTAATAAGGATGGTATATTTTTTTGTATTAAAAGTTTAATCAATTCAATTAAATTTTTAATTAATTTTTGAGCTCAATATTTAAATAAATAAATAAGTTTTTTTTTCGCTATAAAATACACAAAATTACTCCTTAAATTTATTTAAATGCTTATCTGACTTTTTTACTTATATGCAACATTCTTCATACAAATATAACTTTATATCCAATTCGACTTGAATTCAAATGTTTTTTTTTTCGTATTAAATTTTTTTTTTAATTTTGAATATATTTAATTAAATTTTTAATTATTACTGAAAATTATTTTAATAAAGTCAACAATAATAACTTAATTGATGTTATTAATTTCTTTATAGGCAAAAATTTAATTAATTTTTTAATTAAAATTTTGTTTAATTTTTTCTGTGTCACCAGTAACTAAGGAAAATTATAAATAAAATGGCTCTTCTTTAGCTTTAATTTCCCTGCAAATAATATTGGACTACGTGGTCCATTTTAGCGGAAATGTACTGGTTACAACATGGTGCTATGTAATGCAGCCGTGGACCATGTCATTAAAAACATCAGCTTATTTTTATACGACAAGTGTTCATATTTTTCTTTGTATCTATGATTACTCCGTCTAATTAAAATTACTCTGTGAGGTACTCCATGGAGTTACATGGTTACATGGAGTAGTATTTGTGTTAGTCCGATGGGTTATAGTTTTGGACTAGTTCTAGTCCTCTATGAACTACACTATACTTTAATGTGTGGACTAGTCACATTAATTGCACGGTTAGTGCGTTAACATAACACCAGCACCGCAGGAACTCCATTTTACAAATTTGCAAAAATACAGGGTGCCACAAAAGGAGCTATATGGTTTGAATTCTTTATAACTTTTTTAATTATTATTTTTTCTTTGTTTTTTTCAGCATTTTGTGCAGAAGACTTGGGGAATTAATTACGAAACATTCGAAATGAAATCATTGCCATTACAACCGAAATTTTGCGAAAAGTTATAGAAAATATGCTAAAAAGAGCACCTATGGGCGAAGCAGAAAATGGTTATCACTTAGAGGATATCATTTTTCAAAGCTAATTGCAAAAAATACTGTATTAAAGAAAAAAATTATAATAATCGCATAAATAAAAAATTTATAAACCATTTAAACCATATAGCTCCTTTTGTGCCACCCTGTACTTTTTTTTTTTTTTTATCTTGAACCAGTGTTCAGGGGCTATCCCATACATATGCAATGCATTGCATTGGAACTAGAGAGAAGGATAGGGAAGAAATAGACAGGTGGTGAAAGTGGTAGGAAGATAGAGCTTAATTCTTGCACAACTCTGCAGTTGCGTGTAAATTATAAAGCAAAGTTGCGGCGTCTCAGATGTTTTTTGACGCATTATTTTTAAGCTAATGGAGCCAGTTTATTTATTATTTTACTTCGCCGACGTTTTATTGCTCAAATACCGACGAAGGAGGGTGCTGTAGCACAGAAAACTCAGAAAAAACTTTTTTCTGATTTGACCCGGCTCTGAACATGGGTCTTTCTGGTTGCAGAGCCAACACGCTGACTACTCGCCATCAGCACCCCAAAATAAGTCAATATGCAATGTTACCAGGTTAGTAGGTTCTTGTAATTGAGCGAGTGTTACTTCTGTTAAAAAAGTAAATAAATATAAAAAAATCTTATTGCTTGATTATCGATAGCAACCGATCCTCATTTGAGTTTCAAATTACCAAAATTGTTATTACGCATAGAGTAACTGGCAACTGAAAATTTAAAAATTTAAGTGTTTTTCTGATAACCACAAATGTCTGGTGCGAATGACTTCTGGAAACGCAAGAGAGTTCCGTTTCTAGCGACAATCGAGCCATTAGTCTTATTGCCTGGCCCACGATGTCACAGGATATCGTTCGTTCGCTTAATTATATTTAAAATGAAAACAACATTTTGTTTTTGTTTTCATTGTAATTAAGCAGTAAACGGTATCGAATGACATCGTCAGGGCCAGGTAATTAGTTCCGACTGTCAATTGTACTCGTATTTAATAATAATTTATATTACATTAACATTTAATAAACACAGCACTATATTATGTAAAATAATTTTACAATTGGCCAAAAATTTCCTAGTGGTTACAATTTTGTTTAATGTTTGTTTTATTTTTCTTATTTGACAAGCACGAACTGAATTAAGGCTGAAATAATTGTATGCATTCGGTTTTATAAAATAATACATCATCATGTACAATATTTATTGCATGTGTAAATAAATAATCTTTATATGTTAAAGTTTATTTAAGATTCCTAGTTTATTTTTTGCAATTAATAAGTAAAAGAAATACAATATGTTTTTGTTTGAGCGCTTGGGAGATAAAGTTATAATAAAATAGATTTTAGCAAGGCCTCTTTAGTGTGAAGACGTAAAATTTTAATTTCAAATGAAATGGACTACACTGAACTGAAATTAAACTACTCACACGGCTGGTCGGGGAAAAAAGCAGTTGGAAATTTTAAAATTCTTACACAGCACAAAAAGAAATAGTTAAAGCATGTATTCTATTGCAAAAGAACTGGTTCAACTTAGCAGGAGAAGGCATGATTTTAATATAGGGGTGTCATTGACGAGCACATGTTCACATTTAATAAAACAACTCTCGTAATTAAAATGAATGCTTAGAACCCCTAAATGGCCCGTGATATGGTTGAGTTTTAGCATGGGTTAATGAGTTCCTGTAACATACTTAAAAATTTTAATTACAACTGTGCAGTTGTTTATATGAATCAATCGACAGATTTGAATGCATTCTGCATGAGTTCAAAAGTAATAATATTGTTAATATTTAAGATTGCATTAACAATTTATTTAGATAAAGAAGTGCTTAAAAAGTATTAAGCTACCAATTTATAGTGAAGGCATTCACTTATTTTTTTGTTGGGTAGGGAAGACCTAGGAGTGGGACAATAGAAATTTTTACACAACAATGAAACATATCAACGACCAATATAAATTAAATTGTAGTTTAATAACTTCTGCTACTACTATAACGTTAATATGAAGATTACGAATAACATTCTTATTGCAATGGGTCAATTGATATATTTGATATCCACACGTTTCTTCCACGTGATGTGCCATGGCTAGTGCTGCAATTGATATATGTATTTGAAATAGAGCTATTCAAATTACATTATATTTTTATTGCAACTCACTAATTCCTTAAAAACACTATGAATTTCTAAGAAAAAATACAAAAATTACCACGGCAAAACTTTCTTCTTATTTGCAAACAGCAACTATTTACATGATGACCCCAACTACTCAGCCATTTTTGTATTTCAATTCATTAATGCCAACTGTTACACACATTAATTTACCTAAACAAATATGTATATTCTTACCATTAAAAATTAAATATACAAAAGAACTCATAGCCAAGATGGGAAAAACAAAGGGCGAAGGCCAAACACAGCAGGACAGACAATTGTATTTTGCAAAGAAAGTAAAACAAAATACAGGGTGTCTGGTGGCAAATTTATATTTTTAAATACGATTATTTCAAAACGTAATAAACGGTGCGAAGGGAGGGTAGCGCCGTTGGAATTATCGATTGTGCGGATTTGTCCGTCACGATGTCGCAGTGGTCGAGTGAACATTGAGCGTTCGCTGTGGAGACATTTTTTAAGAATAACGATTCTTACATAATTGCTCGTCGACAATTTTATTGAAAGTTCACTATTAGGCGAATAAGTGATGGACCGAGTGTAAATTTAATTCGTTCGTGGGTGTAGAGATTCTGCGCAACTTCTTCGGCTATGAATGCCCAACGGCCAGAGCCCAGTCCTTCTTCAAGGACTCCCGAAAACATTAAACTGGTTGAAAGCAGTTTACGTGAAAATCAGCGACTTTCAATGCGAAAAAGAGCAGCCTCACTGGGACTTCCAAGAGCGATTATTCATGAAATTTTAAAAAAGGATCTGAAGGATCTGGATGACATACTCTTTAAAAAATAAAATCCGCATTTCCATTCTATCGTTCAATGCTCCTAATAAAACTTTGCGTTTTTTATTTAAGTTTGAAAATATAAATCTGTTACTAAATACCCTGTATAAAAAATTTGTTACTCGTGCTACCTGATGTGGCCAGCCATATAACATGAACGACAACACACACCACCAGCACACTTTAACTTAATTACAATCACTCACTTGCCTGTAATGAATGAATGAATTGAATAGAATACCCAACAAACAAAAGAAACAACATTTCAAATATGATTGGTTTCTTTCTACAACTCTGTATCGAACTTAAAACGGATTTGAAATAAAACTTGCAATTTCTATGAGGGTGCTGATGGCTGAGGTAGAAACCCCAAAGCACTGGGTTCGGCCCCAGTATGCGACTGTCATAAAAACATTTTCGCACTTTTCTGATGTGCATTATTGTGCCTTGTGACAGTTGTTGTCGAAAGGTTGCAGTGGTGCTAGTAGCGTCACTGGTCCCTAAACAGTACTGACTGCAGCTGATACAAATCCACAGGCACATCAGAGCGTACTCCTTCGCCGGTATTGTAACGTACCAGCGAAGTAAAAGAATTACTAAAAATGACTACCAAACAGAGCTTCTCTTTATAAAAGAAATATATCCCAACTAATGAGACTCAAAACGGCTAAAACATAATTATTAAAAGTGGTAGATTTGTGGGTTTTTTAGTTGGTGCCAGAATTTTTTTTAGTGTTTTAAGTAACTAAAAATGGGATAAATCTAGCCTGAAAAGATATCAATTGGCATTCCTGCTTAAAGCATCTTGTTACTACTTTTCATTGACGAATCACAATGGTATGCAATGGAATGCATTCAAATTGACAAATATGTGTCACTCGAACAATATGATTGATAAGTAAGTGGTATTGCTAAGTGTTGTGTATGCATTTTCAAACTTGTAGAACTTGAACTTGTAGATTAATGGCATTTTATTTCAATTAAAAGACGGTCGCTTAAGTAAGTAAGAAAAAATAAAAAAGTAATTAATTTAAAATTAGTTCTTTGGCAATTTTGGAGCAAAACGTGAATAAAGCTTTCTTTCACTGTATTTCGATTTCACATCAATTTGCTATTTTTTCTTGGTAAGTAATCCTGATATGAACAAGTAAGAGTGCTATATTTGGCTGTGTCCAATCTTTGATACCCTTCACTGGCCCACCTTACAGCCCATATTCGTTTGAATTTCTGCCTAGTCATTTAGTAGTAGCGGATGATAACTTAATTCAAATAGCCAACTCAACATGTAAACCAAAAATTCACCGAAGTCGGTTCAACCGTTTGAACGGACCGGATTATGACCTATTTTTCGAGTTTGGTAATGCAGAACAACTTTTTTGGCTCTCATAACTCTCTAAGCGTATATTTGAACATTAATACCAAATTTCGTAAAATCGCTTCAAAAATTTAAGCGCACCGAATTTTTAACTATTTTTCGAGTTTGGTAACACTCGACAATTTTTTTGTGACACACACATTTGTCTGCATGCTTTTCTGAATATTTTTTGCATTCGACATATTTTTTGGACAGACCAAAATTTTGCAGACGAAAATATTTATATTGTTACGGAAATACATTTATTAACAGCAATTTGTGAGCTACCCTCGTACAAACGTATTTGATTAGTACGTTCTGCATTTTAATCGCCTGAGAACACACAACTTGCATACCAAACTTACGCAAACCAAAACAATAACATCAGAGACGCTACAACACAGCTGTAAAAACAAATAACGTGCAAAAACCAGTGTTGTAAGATTGTGAAGATTCACCTCCCTCATTTCTCCTACTATCCCTATATTTCAGTTCCAGCACAATACATCGCATGTGTAGGGGTCATCTTCTGAGTGCTGGTCCAAGATAATTAAAAAAAATAAACAATTATATAGACTGACAAATACACATTCACACTAATGCAACAATACATAGTAAGATAACACAAGCAAAAAATAAAGATAAAGATAATTATCGCACAAATACAGATGTAAGTTCAAATTAACGGATTTCCGGAATATTCTACACAAATGTCAAAATTGCTAGACAAAAATAGACAAAAATGTTCTAACAGGTTGTAGTGGCAAATGTCTGGAGTATAAATTACGCTGATTGTGAGCAGTTGTAAAAACGCTATTAAAGCGAACGTTTAAATTAAGTGCCTGAAAGTAAACTAAAGATTGCGAACATTATTCAATTAAAGTAGCATTGTGAAGAAATTTTTAAGAAAAAGGACAAATAAATAAAAGCTTATGAAACTAAATTGTAAATTGTGGTAAAGAAAAGAATACACGTCTTAAGAAGGTGAAACGTAACAATATCTACGAGTATATGTTTAATTGAACAAACGTATTAAACTTCATTGAAATTGGTTAAGCCCATTTAAAAATAACATATTTAGCTTAAAAATTAACCGCCGCAGCACCACCTAGTGAGTCTAAATGGCATTTAAAGTAAGCAGTCCACCTAGTTACATACACGAAGTCAATTTCATCAAAATCGTTACAGGCGTTTCGAAGTTATGGAAGTTTTTGTACTAAAATTTCAAGTAAAAAAAGCGGGGTGGTCGTGCTTATTCGTCTGTAGCTCGGAAACTATTGGGCTGAATTTAAATAGAAACCGATTCAGATCTACAACTGGCCGATTGGCTCCAAAACGAATTCTGTGCGAAGTTTAGTTTGGCCGGAAAATTGTTTTCAACTGACAGCCAGACAATGGCTCAATAAACTTCTCTATGCATCACATTTCTGTAAAAAAAATTTCCAGAATTTTGAAGATTAAAGAAATTACAAACCTGTTACACTTAAAGTGAAGGTTATGCCCTTTTGCAAAAGCGATGGCAATAACTGCAGCGAATATTTAAAAGAGCAACCGTATGACTTCTCGCGGCAGCATAAACATCAACATCAGTAACTGAGTGCGTGGATAAATCAGCTTATAAGAAGATGCCTTACAGTCACATATATTTAACAGGTATGACAGAAAAATAAAATAGAGTGAAATAAAATAAAGTGAAAAGCAGTGCAAGTGTGGCTGTTAAAGCTACTTCCTGCCAGCAACACATATTAACACATTTACTGTGGTGTCCTGGTGCAGACTTCAATAGCAAAATCGGTAAAATATAAATTTATTGCCACATGCTGACCTCTGTTGTGCATATATGCGATTAAGGATGAATGTAAAAGAGCATATGAAACGACTGGCAACAGAAAACTTTCTGTTGGCGTAACTTCGTTTTTTTTTTTTTGAAACTGCATTTATATTTCACTTCATTCTCGCATGTGAGAATGCATGTGTGCGATTAAATTTTAGTCAGTTAAAGGGCCAAAATTGTGGTTCGAAGTGAAATTGGATTAAAGTCCAACCCAATATTACGTATTTGAAGAGATTTGCCAGTGCTTGTGCTTGCGAAGTAACAGTGAAACTTATTGCACCTCTTTCTGTTATGCGTCACCTTACACATATTTTACCTGTGCATATTGCAGAATATTGATCTGCCAATGAATGAATGAAATGAATTTACATACATTCCGAATGAGCTCATGCATTTACACCTTGTTGTGATGGTGTAGGCGATTGGCGATTTTATTTAAACCAAGGGTGGCCAAGAGAAAGCGTATTAAAAGCACAATTTGTTTGTATTAGTGACATACATACATACATACATACATACCACTCAACTTCAGCAACAAACATTAAAATCAACTTCTTCCGTTTTATTTTCTTTATTTGTTTTATTATTTTGTATGCCTGTGCTATAAATAAAATAATATGGAAACAATTTGCTACTGCGTTTCAATATGATTTATTTTGGATTGTTCTTAATATTCCCAACTGTGTATTTTGTAAAATAATACGACTTGAGAAGTTCTCATGACACCAAACGATTTTTTTGTATCTTGGTCCTCGTTTCAGAAAAAATTGTAAAGAGACACGCTTTATTAGTACATAAAGACAGCAAAGTAGTACGACGTCTGTCAGATATCTGGGTAAAACGTTCGTAAAATGTCAGAATTGTGCACAAATCCTGGCTGACTCTAAATGAATGGAAAACATTGACAATAATTCTGACTAATATGTCCACCGATACCAATTTTATGAAAAGGCACGGCAAATACTGATGTGTGCATCGATGAAAGAAAGTCAGAAGTATTGTATTAATAGAACGCACAGGCCAATTATAACTACAAGGTGGGGTAAAAGTAATCACTCTATTGGAGAACGTTATAACTTTTGCAAATGGCGCCAAATGTCTAATCGGTTTTGACATTTGTTAAGCAAACAAACGCACAATATAAATTGACAATTAATACTGTTGTCGCCACTGACAAAAACAGCTAAAGAACCACACAGTTTTATATTGGAAACATTTAATGTCAAATTAATATATACTAAAAGTTAATTTTACCGCAATTCTGCATAAGTACATATGAACAATAACTCCATTTTTATAGTGGACAAGAAAAATTTCTTAGGTATCTAGCGTGGTATTTCCTTTAAATCTATATAATTTTAATTTTCTAGTGGTTTTCATGCCAAAAAGTAAGTAATTTGTGAATGAATTTGTATATGAAATTGTAACATTAATTATAAATTTATAGGAATTTTAATATAAGAAACATTAGCTAATAAACTTGATATATTTCAGAAAAAATAATAAATGTATTTAGGAATTTTATAATTTATTTATAATTTTATTTCTCTTTTTCACAATATGCACAATAGGAGATAAAAAAAATAAAAATACATTTTTAAAATCATGTTTCCACGATGTATAGTTTTCGAGCAATGAATTTTTTTCTAATTTCAGACAAGTTTTTGGCTCACCTTCTCCCACATCGATATGAATGTGTTCATGGTAGCTTCAAATATTTTCTTAGATTTTCAAAAATCACAAAATTAAACTTAAAACTTTATTAAAACTTATTGAAAAAAAATTCCAACTACGTAAGAGTATGTACATATGTACATATATGTTGTGGGATCGTTCTATTTCCATGTCATTAGTTTACAACTTCGTAGTGTGTTTGTGTGCAAATGAATGCAACACTTTTATCTATTTTCAAGCTAAAAAAAAATAAAAAATTATTGTAAAACTGCAATTGAGTTTCAGTTTGAGTGTTTTAAGTACCAAAATTGGTAGTAGTATCATAAAAGTTTTAAAAAAGAAACAACAAATAAACTTCATGAATCATGAAAACTTTTTAACATCAACTGTGTTACAGTCAAATACAACAACAACAACAACAAAAGCAAACAAAAACGAATAAAATTCGGAAACTACAAACACACAATATTTTCAAAAATTCAAAGCATATTGGATGATTGGTAAAAGTGGAGCATATATTTCAGTAGTACTTCTTTTTATTCACCAGAAATAATAGAACGATGTTTTCCAGCGAAGGGTGCAGAGAAATAGCTTGGGAGACTCATGAATAAATTATAATCGCAAGCCGATTATGTAATACAGTAAAGAAGAAATTATAGTACGGGAATCCATTGATTTAAATTTTTTTTGTAAAAATTTACTAAAATAGTTTGTCGTTATTGTGTGATTCATCTCTTATAATAATGAAAAGTAGAACAAAAGCAACGATTTCCCATATAAAACTTTTAAAATGCTTAACAGAATTTTTAGTTTATTTTCCTTTCGTTTAGAGTTCCCTTATTAAAAAACATGTCAAGATCACAAACACAATAATTTAACAATTTAATTTAATAATTTATTTTTAAATTTGCTTATAAATTTCATACAGTTGGACCTCGATTATCCGTAAGGTTCGGCACCGGTACCATTCAGGATAATCAATTTTCATACCATAACAAAATTATTAAAAGATGTTATAAACATGTTTAAACAATATAAGGAAAATAATAACTGAGAGAGAGAGAGAGAGAAAAAGAACAAGGATGTCATTGTGAAACTAAAACCAATCCGCACTTCTAAACAAAATACGTGTACATTAAAGTGTGGCACGAACACCACAAAAATATCTTACAAGCATTTCATGAAATTGCAATTAGTGTGTATGTATTACTTGCTCATTGCAAAACACATACTTCCAAAAATATTTCTTTTGTTCCACGATCAAAATATTGAAGAAGAGAACACAAGTACAACAAAACAATGTTAAAATAAAACAACGCTGAAGTAGAAGAAAAATGAAGTAGAAGATCAAAACTATTTTGGAACATTCAAAACATGTTTGAATAACTCGTAGACAAACTTGCAAAGAAACTTTTGCATTTTTTATGAACATAAAAAATCTAATGTATACAAATAAAATAAAAATATCACAATTCATATTAGGTTTTAGGTTCGTTTGTAAGGTTCTTTAAAGAAAAATATTTAAAATTTCGCAAATAATTTTAAAAATTTATAATTTCACCTACATTTAATGCATCCATTTCAATATATATTTACGATTACTAAAATTTAGAAAAATCACGCAAATCAGAAAGTTGAAATTATGAAAAAAATTATATACATACGTGCTTTTTACGCTTTTTTGTGTTTGTTCTTGTGTACTCGATGCTTTTGGTGTAATTTACCGTTTTATTTATTTCATTGTATGTTTTTGTTTTGATGTGCTGCTACATTTGAACTCACAAGCACAAACAAAACTATAGAGAGAAACTTTTCAAATGGTGCTTGTTTTGTTTCAATGAGAGTCATGTTTTGTTATGTTTTTTTTGTTGAGAATGTTTACACTGGAATACACGGCTTGGAAGTAGTGTGCTTTAGAATGCAAAACTTTCATTCTCTCTCTTTAGTGTACATACGATTTTATGTTCCGACTCATCGTATGTAAATGTGAAATTACTCTTTTCTTTTTATAGAAAAAATCGAAAAAATTATGCTTATAATCCCGGATCTTTCCCGGATAATTAAGGTTGCCGTTTAATCGAATTATGTGTAATCGAGGTCTCACTGTACTTTTATAATTCAAAAGAATATAGAAAAATCAATACAAATAATTTAAGCAATTTATATTTTATAATATACGAGGTATGTTCAAAAGAAAAGGTGAATTTTGAATTTTTTTGAAAAGTATTTATTTATTCATCAATATCCATTTTGTATCCTTCACATTAATCTCGCCCAGAAATAATGCCTTAATGCCAGCGTTTCCTCCAATCCTCTAAGTACTTCTGAGATGCGCTTTTCGGTGTGGCCATCAGCTCGTTCTTCGATTCTGACTTTATGTCATAAATTGTGGCAAAACGGTTTCCTTTCATTAGTCTCTTCAAGTTTGGGAATAGGAAAAAGTCGCAGGGAGCCAAATCTTATGAATAAGTTGGTTGAGACATGATGATGCAGAATCCATGATTTTTTTCCACAATTTCGATCGTTTGACCGATAGTATTGCTTCACGCAAACGTTGCATAACTTGCTTGACGTATTCCTTATTAAGCGTACGACCTTGTTGGCAAGAAGTCATGATGCACCACGCCATTCAAATCGAAGAAAACAAATTTCACATTTCCTTTTGAACAAACCTCGTATATATTTTATAATTTTATAATCGCATAATAATAATTTAATACAAGTAAAAAACATAAATGCAAAACAATAAAGCAAGACAATAATTGTTTACGTTAATGCACTGCCACAACATTTGCATTGTGAAATGAAATTAAAACAGAAATATATTAAAATGCAAATTTACTAATTTTAAAAGATTTTGTAAAAGTATTTCAAAAACATAATTACCCTTGCCTGCCTCCAATAAACAAATATTAATAGCAAACACTCACATGCTGGTAAACCAATTAAATATTTATCACTATACTTGGTAATTTTGGGCCCCATTTCACATTTGCTTTATGCCTCTGATGTGCCAGTATGCAACACCATTCGCACCACGTGTCAAAAATTCCCAAGAGGCATTTCAGTAACTGTAGCCACTATATAATATATTCGTACCAATATTGCACAAATGTTGAAAACAATGGGGTATAAAAGTGTTCACACTGCGACTATCCGTATTAATAATCAGATTATAACGAAGTTAAATACGTAAGCGCGATTAATACCATTTATAAAATTTTCAGTTTATTGTGCCGCTATAAAACCATTTTACAGGACTTAAAAAAAATAAAAACGTACAAATATTTCCATAAATAAAAAAGTAAAAAATTTGCGATGGCTAAGTACAAAAACAACAACGGAAAATGAACAAAATAAAACCATGTGTATTACAGCAGTTGCGCCCTGTCATGTTAAAAATTTGTATATTCACAGAGACCTCATGATCAGATATTAAAATCACTTTGTTCCTGGGGAGCTTATAGTTTATGAAATATTCTCTTTTTATACATAGGAGTATGAAGCATTAAGATATTTATTGCCCAAATTACAAAAACATTTATTTATGGCAACGAACATCAAGGCTTTTTTAAATTGTGAGCTCGATGACCAAGCTTAATGCCGTTTTTTTAAATTTGCACATGTTCATTTTCAGACCTTTAATGTCAGCTCATTTATTTTATTAACATTTACATACACATAAAGTGTGTCTGGTAGCAGATTTATATTTTCAAACTTAAATAAAAAACGTAATAACTGATACAAAGTTTTATTAAAACACATTGAACGATAGAATGGATCCTTTTTTAAAATTACATGAATAATCGCTCTTGGAAGTCCCAGTGAGGCTGCTCTTTTCCGCATTGAAAGTCGCAGATTTTCACGTAAACTGCTTTCAACCAGTTCAATGTTTTCGGGAGTCCTTGAAGATCGGCCGTTCATAGCCGAAGCAGTTGCGCGGAATCTCTATACCCACGAACGAATTAAATTTACACTCGGTCCATCACTTATTCGCCGAATACCGAACTTTGCACAAAATTGTCGACCAGCAATTACGTAAGAATCATTACTGTTCAAAAATGTCTCCATAGCGAATGCGCGATGCTCACTCGACCACTGCGACATCGGCGCCACCCCCCCTCCGCACCGTTTATTCCTTTTTGAAATAATCGTATTTAAAAATATAAATTTGCCACCAGACAGCCTGTACATAATGTATTATGTACGTGTAAACGTATGTCAAGAAGAAAAACCACACAAAAATAATACAAATTGGGTCAGGAGAACAGGATCTATTTCATCTCTCAAAAGATTCAATGCCGTAATGCAATAACGGGTGGTGTAAATATTAAAAATTCAAAAGCTCTTGATCTTCTTGGCATGACATGCGACGAACTGAGTAAATATTTCAATTCGCAAAAGAAACATTCAAGTGCCTCTGCTTTTTAAGTCACTTACATCCGACCGAAGATGAAATAGAACTCTCATGTATGGATCGGTGATTCAGAGACTGCTTTGAAGTCTCCCGAACGTGTACCGGCAAGGGCGAAGAAACCCGTTGGGCACGATAAGGTAGCCAACTCTATTGACTAGCTTTACAATCGTCGCAACGTGGAGAGTGTTTCGATGTTCTATCGTTAATATAATGGGATGTGGTCTTATTATACATATAAGGCAAGTCACAGAACGCGTTCATCGTTAAAATATTACAAAAGTTGTTCAACTCTGTCAGGAACATTTCTCTATATCTTGCTTTTGACAGTCAAAAAATAGTTCTACAAATACTATAGTTCTACAAAATATGCGCCATATTATGTTTTTATATAAGCGGAGTTCGATGTTTGGTGCAAATGGTCTTGCAACATTGCAAATGCCAAACTTTGTAGTTTTTGTTTGCAATCCAACAACAAAATGTACAAGTTTGCTTTTTCTACACCATTGCACTTTTGCCATACTGAAAATGGTATAGCTCTTTTTGCAACTGTGTTGCGTTTGCATCTCTGGCATATAACAGCTGAAAATATGTAAACAAAAAAATTAATTTCAATTTAAAATAATAGCGTCGATAGTTGAAGAAAAGAAAAGAGAAAAACAAATAAAAAGTGTACCCTGGCGGAAATCCAAAGCATATTAAATTATTTGGAGCAAGCAAATGATATAGAGGTATGTTATTTTGGACAATTTGTATTGAATTTGAAAAACAAATAACAAACACTTAATTTTTTTTTTATCACAGACATTTAGTTTGCAAATAGTGTTGCAAACTGAAGAAGAAATAAAGCCGCTCGCAATTAATCGCGAAAGTGTTGCAACTGTAAGAAGTTGCAATCTAAAACGCACTAAACATCGAATACCGCTATAGTTTCTGACAAAAAATATACTTTGCAATGTGCAACAGTTAAAAGAATTTTTTTCTAGCACTGGAGTAAAGTATTGTATTTTCATTATTAGTTCGATTTACAATTGAAAATACAAGAAACGTATAAAAAACCGTTACTCTCTACAATCATATCAATTTGAAAATTTAGTTCTGTGGCTTTTCCAACTATTAACCTGCAGTCGCCACAACATTATCACCCACATTACCTCTGCTATGCGTGGCTTTAGTTTTTTTTTTCTTTAAACATAATAAAAATTTAAAAATTCACAAACAACAGAAGAAAAAATTTTTTGTTTTCGGTCCCAAAACGCCTGGCGACAATTTCACTCACAGACTAGAGAGAAATGTATTTAAAGTAGAACATTTAAATATTTAACAACTATCAAGGGGCGACAAAGCTATTTTCCGGACATTTAACATCTGAGTTTGAGTTGTGCACATTGGTAATAATCCTTGCGTTTTTCTTCTGTTTTTCTTTTTTTATCAAATATAATGTTAAATTGTTTCTTGTTAAAAAAGCAAAACAGGTTTTTTTTTTAATTTTTTTAAATGGCATTTGCGAATGGAACAATTGCAAATGTCTGACAAAGGGGTATGTATGTATGTTCGAGGGAAACAGTACAAACTATAATAATTTGAAATAAGAAAAGAAAAATTTATTTTATAAAATCTGTCGAGTTTAATAATTAATTTTAGAATATTTAAACGCTCTTAAAACTTCTATATTTAATATTTATTTATAATACTGTAGGAATTAGGACTGGAATCGAGTACTGGTTGGGTTACGTTGGCCGCAACAGTTGAAGGAGGGCTCTGAGACAGCAGCACATATTGTCTGTGAAAGTCCAGCTTAGTCTTACGCCAGACTAAGCACTACGGCCTGTCCCATCTTCGATGCGAGTGCGTTTGGGGGAACAAAGTCTAGGGCAGGTGCTAGCAATAACTAGGGACACAGTGATTTTGTTGGAAGTCGAGCAGTACCACTTCGACACAATGGGGCCCGGGATGGCCCAAGTGAGCTGATTCCCTTGGTATTTGGCGGCCTGTTACCTAAACTAACCACTCGACTGACGATGAATAGGGTCTAGAGCAGACACATGGTTCGGCGCGGATCTCAATGACAAAAGAGTTTGCCACTTGTTGGTTGAACCGGTTGGTTGATAAGGTTATTTAACTTGATTTGAGATATTTTATTAAATAAATTTCAAACAATTTGAACGTCGTAGTTATTCACATTAGATGGTCATATATTTATGGTCTTATCTTTACTAACACAAGTTTCCTGTAAAATCCATAAAGGAATAAACTTATATGGGACAATGGGTTTTCATTATATAAATGCAAAGGAAAATGTTTATGCACCATTTTTGCCCCACAATAATGAAAGAAGGCGCCACAAAAAATGAATAAAGTTCTTCATGTGTGCATTAGTTATTTTCATCACATGCAGTTACAAAAATTGCTAAATAAATATTAAATTTTGTAAGTTTTTGATTCAGCGGATTCAGTTGGAATTTTCTTATTTCTTTCAGCTATTGGAATCCTTCGTAGATTATATAAATAGTTCTGTTATCTTTAAAAAATATATATACGAGATTTGTTCAAAATAAATTTTCTTTATTTTCTTTATTTTCTTCGATTACAATGGCGTGGTGCATCATGAGTTCTTGTCAAGAGATCATACGGTTAATAAGGAATACTACAAGGAAGTTAAGCAACGTTTGCGTGAAGCAACACACGGCTCATATGATCGGAATTGTGACAAAAAGAGTCATGGATTCTGTATCACGATAATGCACCAGGTTACACATCAATGCTTGTTAGTGAGTTTTTGGCCAAAAACAACGCCAATGAAAGGAAAGCGTTTTGCCACAATTGATGAGATAAAATCAAAATCGAAGAACGAGCGGATGGTCATACTGAAAAGCTCATTTCAGAAGTGCTTCGAGGATTGGAGGAAACGCTTGCATACGTGCATAATATCTGAGGGTGATTACTTTGAAGGGGACAAAATGGATATTGATTAATAAAAAAATAATTTAAAAAAAAATTCTAAATTCACCTTTTTTTAACCTTTTAACCTCGTCACTCACATGTTACATTTATCACGCACAATTACAGCGTACTTTTATAATACATACTGGTTAGTTTCAAGCATGCTAATGATATTTAATTTTAATAATGATTAAAATTTTCTTATTTTAGTATATCTTGATTATTATTAAATCTAAATAAGTCTAAAGTTGTTAACGTTTTTAACGTTTTTAATCAAAAAGAATTAGATTTAGTGTTGTTTTAATTTGTATATCTCTTATAGGAAACGAAAAACAAATAAATTCAATTCAATTATTATCGTCAATTTTTGCCGATGCTACAGCAGATTTGCAAAGTGATTGGTAGGAAATGAAATTTTTCATTAGAAAATTTTAATACTGCTTTTACGAAAGCAACCGTTACTTGTACAAATTCACTTTAAAAAAAAAATTGCTGTAAATCGAGGGATTATATTTTACATTATTTCGCTTCTCTCCATAAATAAATAAATGCTCTAAAAATATGCGCATAAACGAAAATGTAGTTTTGAAAATAAAACATATAAAATTCGATGCCAAAGCTTTATTAAATGCCCAATATACATTATAGGTCCTACTAATAACAACAGCCAACAAAAGTAGAAACTTCAAAAAATTCTCGTATGTGCAACAGGAAGTGTTTATACAGACGAAAAATTTATATTTCATACTTTCTACATTTCAATAATATATTCTCATAAAAAATACCAACAAATGATTATACACCCATACACGTTCACTTCAACAAATATCCATTTGCAAAATGTGCC
Source organism: Dexiosoma caninum (assembly GCA_963924685.1). Classification (NCBI taxonomy): domain Eukaryota; kingdom Metazoa; phylum Arthropoda; class Insecta; order Diptera; family Tachinidae; genus Dexiosoma; species Dexiosoma caninum. The sequence goes on from OZ004725.1 coordinate 95,493,248, forward strand.
AATAACAATCACAAACTCTAATATCCTGTTTTGAAAGAGTGTTTTTTTCCTCGCAAAACGAGCACGTTTATATGGTTTTGTAAAAGCTTATATGCACGACTTTATTTAAATCCCTTAACGCTTCACATAAATGTACATTCTTACTTACATATGTATGTATGTACACAGAAATTCTTGCATATATTTGAATATGTAAATTATATTTAATAAAATTCTAGAACAAATTTTAAAACGCTGTACATGCTCAAGCGACATGTAAAACTACTTTCATCTACAGTGGATATTATGTAGAAAATAAAATTTTAATTATAAGTGAATATGTTATTTTATGAAATCATTACTATTTACTTTTTGCTAGAAATTTCTGAAAAATTTCTTTCAAAAATTTAATAACCACTTTGGAATGATTTTACTCTGTTTGTGAACCCTTTTGGGTATCACAGTAGTCGAGTGAGTAAGTTCGATTTAAAGCAGAGACTCTGGTCGGTGTCAATACAGCACGTGCATGTTTTTTCACAACAGGTATCACAATGGGACCATAAATAAATTTCACACAAGTGCGCTGGGACCTTTCTTTACCTTTACAACCAGCATCAACTTTCCCACCTAACATAACCTAACCTACTGAATTCGAAATATGTAGCAACAATGTGGTTCCCGAGGTACCCTACGTAATACAGCAATTTAGCACATAGTGTAGTTTTCTTACCATAAACTCATGAACTTCAAAACAAAATAGAAAAAGAAACTGATATGAACCAGCTGCAAGTACGTAGCTATACCCAACTTTGCGCTTTGTGTCTGTTGTTGTCGGGAGGTTACAGTGACTGCTATAAAGATAAAAAGCACGCAAAAGCTGAGTTTCCTCCGCCTTTCCCTTCACCATCCCTCTTCCCTCTCTGACTATCCAGGACAATGCATCGCATGTTTAGGAGTCATCCCCTGAGAACTGGTCCAAGATTAAGAAAAATGCGCACCTGCTGAGTAGTGCAAAAATTAAGCCCTGTTACTCCCTATCACTTCACCACCTGTCTCTTCTCCCTTCTCTTGTACTGCTTATGTAAGGGACATACCCTGACCACATGTCCCAATAATATAACCATCTTAAACTCACTATTTTCCGTTTATTTAGATTTATTTATTTACTAGCTGACCCCGTCACGCGTTACTGTAACTGTTTTAATAGTTTTATTTTAAAAAAATGTATATGCCTTGTGTTCTTTATTAAAATCGGTTAGTTAGTTCGGTGACGCGGAAATAGCCTCCCACCACCCGTCGTGGACCATCTAAACGCAGACTTATCTATGTTTTACCTCCCGTCTTCCGAGTGCCTACCCGTATACCCCATATTATATCTCAGGCTCTATGAATAGTGTGCACCCATAAATGAAATGGGAGTGCCACATGCAAAAGATGATCAGCCTAGTCCCCTTGATAAAAATTGTCAGTTTAGATATTTTTCCCATTATTTACTCTCCAATTTCAGCTCTGTAGGTATAATGAGTGTGCCCGAAGCAAAAAAATTTTTTATCAAGTCATTCAGACTAAAATGAGAAACATTACTTTTAACCGCACGCAAGCTATAAAAAATTCATTATTTACTTAGTATGGGAGGTACCACGCCCAATTGTCTAATCCCTCGCAGTTTGTGATTGATGATTTCTACTGACCATTAAGTTACTCAGATCAAATACAAAAACTTTAACTTTAACCGTTCTCAATATGTATCGAAACCAATATTTAGTTTGTATGGAAGCCACCACGCCCACTTGTGCAATCCCTCGCAGTTTGTGATTGATGATTTTTTTTTTAAGTACAAAGGCATTTCTACGAAACTTAGAAGACTTTGTTTTAATAGTTTATAACATATACAGAAATCAAAATTTTTTTTGTATGGAAGGTACCACACCCCATTGTCCAATTCCGCCCACCTTTTGACTGATTTTGAGGAAAATACAGTAACATTAATTTTAACCGTTCTCTAGATTTTTTTTTTATCTTGGACCAGCACTCAGGAGTTGACCCCTACACATGCGGTGCATTGTGCTGCAACTAGAGGAAAGGGATAGTAGGAGAAATGATATTACGTGAAGTTTCACTGATTTTTGCACCTTATGTGATCTATAACGGTGTTGTAGCGTTTCTGATGTCAAGAAGACGTATTAAATTTTGAAGCTTCGGGTTTAGTAGCCATTTTTTAGTAATTATTTTTTTTCGCCAGTGCTACACACTGCCAACGAAGGAGGAAGTTCTGATGCGCTTGTGGATTGGATACAGCTGAAGCCGTTACTGTTCAGTGACCAGTGAATATGCCTTCGCCACTGAAACCTTTAGATAACAACTGACACAAAGACACGCAAAAGCACATCAGAAAAATGCGAGATGTTTTTATGAGTCTGAAACTGGGGTTGAACGCAGGAAAAATTTTTCATTTTGTTGTCAATGTGCATGCTACTTCGACCATCGCTACCCTCAATCAATCAATATTTAGTTTGTATGGGAGGTACCACGCCCACTTGTCTAATTCCTCACATTTTTTCACAGATGATTTGTTTGAACAAGAAACTAATTTGGACCATATTCAGAAGATTTCACTTTTACGGTTCTCAAGATATAAAAAAATAAACATTCACTTTGTATGAGCGTGGCAACGCCCAGTTGGAACTTTTGGAATTTATATATCCTATAGTTCTTTCCAGATATACAGAGAGATACTGTGAAAATTTCAAGAAAATTGGTTGAGCCGTTTAGCTGTCCATAAGGCACAAAACACACATACATATGTACATCCATACATCTATACAAACATGTCATTTTTATATATAAGAAGATGTGGAAAGTCTAATAGAACACGTCTTATATTATAGTATCGGTTAGTAATGTGGCATATGTACGAGTATATAACAAGTTTGATATAAAAAGAGCAATAGTTATAATTACTCTTACTCTGTATAAATAAAACATAATTAAAAATAAATAAATAATAATAAAAAATTATACTTAGGATAGATAACTAGGAAACGGGCAGTTTTAAAATTAAAGAAGAGCCTGTTTATTATCATTTCAACCCATTACTTTCCATACGATGAAGGTTTGTGCTCAACTGAACAACTTAAGGGAAACGAGCGTACGGCCAGTATAATTATAATTAATGATATGAAACTAAAAACATGTTTCATTGACTAAGTTTGCTTAATTTACCTTTTCTCGACATGTTAAAACTTAGAAATAAAAAACATTTTCGTAATTATCAGTCAATGTTTTTACGTTTACGAGTAAAACGGCGTGTTAATTAGTACTCACCTTTGATAAAATACTTTCATTTGTCCTGCTAAATTTGTCAATTTTTTTCCATAAATATTTTTAATAAAAATTCAACATTTCTGTCATAAAGAAAATGACACTCAAACGAAAATATGTATGCCACGTATCTATAGAAACATGTTGGTATGTGTGTGTGTGTGTATATATGATGGCCTTAAGGAAGAATAAAAGGACAACAGAGCAGCAACAAAATTAGGTCAAAATTATTTACAAACAGCTCTGAAAAAATCACAAAAATTGTAGTAAAAAAAAAAAAGAGAGGAAAAAGTAATATGAAAAAATAATTGTGCACATGCACATGTATACGTACATAAATGTATTCATAAATGGTTATATGTATGTGTTGGAAAATATTAATAAAAAAAAAGAAAGCAAAAAAAATTAACTGGAATATTCCTTTAAGGCATAAAAATGGAAAAATAAAATAATCAAGTCCAGCAGGAAGTGAATTTAATAAATAATTTAATGTATGAGAAAACTTTTCAAAATAATTTATTAGTCATGTCAAAATAAAATCATGCTGTTTAACAAAAATAAAAAAAAAAAACAAACATTCTTAAGGTTAATGATATGCAAATTGTGGGTAATTTATTAAAAAATCAGGAATGCATAAATTTTTCTTTATTCCTTTTAGACATTCGTACAGGAAATGAACACGGAAAATTCACACTCACTTTTTCTTTCTAATGGACCAATTTTTACTTTACTTTTTACTTAATGTATTTTCCTTTTAGGGTTTCGCATATTTATTTGTTTACACTTTGCTGCCAAATTTGTGGTAGATTGTTTTCACAAATTTTGTGCGATATCAGATTCAGGATTACACACATGTAAAAGATAATTAAATATTCATTGTTATTTCGCAGATGCGATGCAAAATTCTAGCATTGTAAAGTCTTGGCTTCAAGAAGCTCTCTGAAAGTTTCTTTACCGCCAGTTGGATAAGAGCATTGTTGCTGAGTTCCTTCACCAGGAAGGAAACAGACGAAAAAAATAGGTAAAAAAGCGTAAATCCCTTATGACACTTCATTTATTTTTCATTTTATTGATATAGAATTGAAAGAAAAAAACAACAAATCCAAGAAAGAAACAAATATACAAAATGTAGAGAAAACTTTTTTTATTTCGTCTAAATGCTGCCTTCTTTCTTTTTTAAAAAACGTTAAGCAAACAAGAAAAGTCAGAAATGTAGCTGAAAATCACAGAATACATAAATCATAGCGTACATAAACCGCTAACTGGGCAACAGATTTCAGATTTTAGGTTCGAAGCGATAATTTTATGTTGAACAATTTTAAATTTTTTTTTGGACAGTAACTAATTTTTATCCATAACACTAGTGAAAGACTTGACGTTTTTGTATTTATCTTAATATAGTTGAAAACTTTGGCGCTGGTGAATTTTTCTATAAAAATATATTTCCAATGTTCTTCAAAATTTTAATAATGCAACAGCTTAAAACTCTTATGAGACCACTTATTTTTCATTAATTAATATAAAATTGATAGAAAAGGACAGCAACAGACAGAAAGAAACAAATACAAATAATACATTTTCCATTGTTTTAAGTGTTGCTTCCTTATTGCCATTTAAAAAACGCTAAAGAAAAATATGCGGTCAAAAACTAAGCTCAAAATCGGACACATTCTGCATAAATCGCTAAGTTGTCAACATATAAAAGATTTTCACACATTTTTTAGTGATAAAAGTATGTACACACGATTGGCATTTACTAAAATATTGACAGAAAAATTGTTACAAAATGTGCAACAACCGTGTGAACACACAATTTTTGTGTGGCAACATCGTCACAAAATGTATTGTTGGTGCATTGTGTGCCAATAGTATTGTCACTATCCTGGCAATCGTGAGAACACCCTTCATTTCCATTGACGCGTAATTGCCACACATTTGTTATTGTCGCAAGTGCTTCATAACACCATTGGCAGATAAATATTTCTGTTGGCAATGCTGCCCATAAATATTTAGATACAATGTTAAAAGTCCGATCTGGCAACGTTTGCCATACAATAATCTGACAACCGTGTGAACAGACAATTATTATTGGCAGAAAAATTTATTGTCGCAGAACTGTTTGCCAATAAAATTGTATGGTTTTTCTTTCAATAGTGTGAAAAACCAGATGGTAACAATTTTTCATTGTGAGTGCATTGCCACCATATTGCCGTATCCTACAATATTGTACAATCTGATAATCGTGTGAATATAGCTTAACACAATAGCGTTCTGTTGGCTGAGGTAGCTGGCATGTTAATTTTGCCGCTTCAAGTATTTTCCAGTCTTAACATTTTTTTTAATTGAATTCTTAAGCACGTTACGACTCTGCCCACAGGTCGTCTAACACCTGCACCTGTTACGGCCAACGGAGTCCAAGCACTTAAGTTATACGCAGGTGAATATCGCATTATGTTTTGCCAATTGTTCTCTTACCCAAACAAGGTGTTATACTCAATCAGTAAGCAACCAATAACATATTATGTATATCTATTTATTAGTAGAGTAGATTTAAATTTATAAAACCAATAAATTGTTAAGTTTAAAAATATTTTTCTCACATTGAATACAATTAGAGTTTCTCACGTTCTTTTTATTTTGAAAGCGGAGTGGTTTCATGTGGCGAATGTCTTATCGCCGAGTGTGAATGGCTCGTGGTATCACAATGGGCGTTGAACTTATCCAAAAAACTTCGGCGACATGTTGAATTTCTGGTTCAATGCGATGCTATACTAATTCTGAAATGTAATTGATATATGTGAATATTTTTTAGACCACAACTGACTGTGTAAATTTAATGTTCCCTGTACGATATTGGATCTGGAATAATATTAATAACTGGAAAGTACAGCGAAAGTACAAGATGGGACAAAAGAAATCATCCGTGGCAAAAGTCATCACCCGATGTTCTTTTGCTGTAATTTTTTTTTTAATGACAAACTTTGGTTCTGCTTGGATGGCCTTCAAATCTAGCGGCAGCCACTTGGCCGATATCAGAAACTGAACCAAAGTTTTTCATGAAAATAAAAAATCGGGTATTGACTTTTGCCCCGCATGATTTCTTTTGGCCCACATTGTATTAGTATAAGTTGAGTACAAAACCAAAAAGTTCTGGGTTCGCGCCCACTTTTCCCACAATAACACGAACTTGATATTGTATTGCACCAGGAAAATGAAAGAATTACTACAAATGGCCACTGAAACGAACATTCAGAACTGAATACGTCTGCTTGACATCAGAGGCAACACTGCTAAAAAAAAAAAAAACTTGCAAAAGCAGAGTCGTAAGATAGTGACGCTTCCCCGCCCCTCATCTCTGTCACTATCCCTTTCCTCTAGTTCCAGCACAATGCATTGCATGTGTAGGGATCATACCCTGAGAGCTGGTCCAAGATAAGAAGAAAAAATAATTTCGAAAATTTAGTTTTTTTTACAAAATGGAATGAATTTCTCACTTTTTTTTGTTTTATTTTTAATTTCTGATATGTATTAAATTTAATGTAAATTGTATATTATTTTTATATACTTTTCAAATTGAAAAACTGCCACCATTTTATATTCTTTACAGATGGGATCCTCCTCCGTATACGAGTATGTTACATTATTATTAAGGAGAAAGTCTTTATATGCTTTTCTTTTACGTGTTTATGTGTATGTGTGTGTGTGTGTATGTATGTATTTGGTATTACCAAACAGCAAACAATAATATTTGTTCGTTTATGTGTTAAGAAAAAAAATCAAAAACTCGTGCGTAACACAACCTCAATTTGGTAAAAATACCACAACAACTTTTGAAATGAGAAAAACTTCTTAAACTTTTTCCTCTTTTTTTTCCACCAAAATTTTTCTATATTCTTCTCATTTTATTTCACTCATTCCTGAATTACTATATTAAAAAGTAAACAAAGTAAAAAGCAAACAAGCCATAAAAAGAAATAAAAGACCAAGTCATAAAAATTCAGTCAAAAGTTAAGCTAACAAATTCCAAAAATAAAAAAGTTACACATGTGTCACTACACGTGGGATGTGGAAAAAAAAATAAGAAATTATAGTCGCGCTCAAAAGGATCTTTTGTGGGAGTATTCGAACTTTTATTTGAAATAAAATATGAAAATATTAAAGAATTAACTGAAATGTATCACACACTCGTACATCCGGTTTTTTTATTATGTTTTCCTGAACTTCTTGTTTTTTAGTTAATGGATGACTTATTTTGATATATAAATACTGTAGAGTTGTTGGGTTGTCAGAGAAATTGGGGACCGAAGATGATGTTTTTTTTTTATCTTGAACCAGCACTCAGGAGATGACTTGAAAGCAATTATATTATTTTATAAATTGATAAGAATACACTCTACATCTAAAGTTTGCATTCAATTCTTTCTACAATTTTACCAAGTGCATATTTTGATTTTTTTAGTAACTGGATATGCTAATGGAATATTATTATTCTATTGGATTTGGATAGTTGATTTCCCAATTGATTTTAAATACTTCAGAGTATATTCAAAAGAAAAAGACGAAAAGCGTGAAATCGGAGCGGCTACATTAGTTACATATTCTGGTCCAACTACCAGAAGAGATCAAATCTAAAACTAAGAGTAATTTTCGCAATAATGTGATTTTTTCAACAACACAAACTCTACAAAGCTCTTATAGCTGATCTGTAGAAAAACACAGCAAAAAGACATCGGGTGATTACTTATGCCCCGTGTGATTACTTTTGGCCCACCGTGTATAATCCATCCATCGAATCCATAATCGAAGGAATGCTATGGAAAACTTGAAAAAAATTAAACACTAGCCAGTTAATTCGATTATTTATTGACATTTTTGGCTTTGATTAAAAGTTTTTGTAACTTGAATTTTAATTTCCGTCACACACGTACGTACTCGTTCAGCATCAATTAAATTTGATTCTTTAATTCCGTCTGTTTGTGAGAAAAAAAAAAAAAGAAAATGAATTTTCCAACGTTTTGTTTTACTACTGTTTACATCTTATGCTTGAACTTGGAAATTAAAATGTTTTTCATTTGACTTTAGAAATTACAAAAAGAAAAACTCATGTCAAGAATATGGGTGGGTGGGTATCTATCTATGATTAGTAGTAGTATGTATGGATATGTGTTTAAACCAATTTGAACCATTTCTAAACCTGTAGAACAACTAATTATTACTTTTGTTATTTTGAATTTATTTTGTAAAACGTACTCCCAACTCTGTGGTACATTATTGTGGATTAAATTTTTATTTGGACGATTTATCGCAAGCGGCAGATCGGTAAATTTAGTTTTGTATTTTTGAAATTTTTTCTTCAATTAAATTCAAATTAAATTACTAAAAATGAAGAGATCTTCTAATGTAAGTTTTAATTAAATATTAATAACCGGGCATACCCGCCTAACAACACATAATCCCTTTTGTGCACTAGTAGGATTTTTGCTCCCCTCCTCAAAGACCTGATTATAGCTCCATCATTAAGTCACCCCCTACGATTTATATAATTTGAGTACCTCAAAATTATGTATGGTCCTTCGAGTGTAGAAAACCAGAAAAGTATTTCTCAAAAAACTACTCAGGAATTAACTATTTACGAACACTTGACGAGCACTTGAAAATCCGAAAAGTTTATCATAAACAATAAATAAGTGGAGTATGAAACACAAATAACGATACACCTTTATTTCAACATTCGTACGTATGTATGTACGAGTATGTAGTTGGAACATTTGTTCCTGCAATTTCGCTTCTTCTTTCCTCATATTCTGCCAAGTCGATCTGATTTATGAAGCCTAATTAAATTACAAAATATTCAACTGTAATATCCCTATGAAATCATAACTTATGACTTACGAGTACCCCTCCTTTTTTTACAATTCATGGGAACAGTTAATACAAATTTTTCAATGGTTATGCTATTGTTGTTAAAATTTTTAAAAAATATTAAATTCAACTTTAGAATCAATATAGAAAATTGTATGTCACCTGGTGATATTTTTAATTAACTTTCGTAGTTATTTGTTGACATTGCTGCACGATATTCCGTCATATGCCATAACAATTGCGTTTAGGACTCACCTGACAGATTTAGTAAAACTCATGGAAGCTTTTTGAATTAAATTTCTTCGAGAGATTTAATTTAAGAAATGAAATTAAAGGAGAATTAAACAGTAAAAACAATCGAAGAAGTTTTGAAAACTTTTCCAATTATTTTACATTCATAAGTAATACGGTTTTAAAATCTGTCAACAAAGACTTTTTAGTTGGCTAATTTATTTTGTCACTCAAAAAAATTTGGACACCTTGTGTTAACTTTGGCCATGAGAAAAATTTCAGCATTTCCTTCTCTACAGTGGCATTTTAATAATTAATTCTATCCAATGAGTGCGAAGTATGTATAAGTAGATATACAAATTGTAAGTTACGAACTGCTGGAAATATTTTATGCTTATGCAGAGTACGATTTCCACCCACAAAACGGAAGTAAAATGGCTATATTTTATTCCTTTAACCATAAAATGTTCTCACACAACAGACGTATTTAGATTAAGGTGGCTCAATTATTTTTGTCAAAAAACGTATAGCAAAACGGTAATCTAGGAAAAATTATAAAAAATATTTCTTAATAAACTATTGGTATAAAATCTAAACCTTGCTCCCGCCCAGAAACGAAAAAAATTTTATTTAAAAAATATTTAAATATTTAAAAAATGTTTCAATATTCCGTGGTTTCATTATGAAATGCTTGTTCTATGTTCAAAGTACAACATTTTTCTTTAATATTGGATATTATCTGCTATAACTTAGAAGCCGAATTTGAGAGTTTTTGAGAAAATACCAAATGAAATTCAGAATTTCAATTTGAAATTGGGAAAATTCCAAATGAAATTCAGAAAATTCTTAATGAAATTGGGAACATTCAGATTAATCAATGATGAAAACTTTAGTAGTTCCATGACAGATAGTGAAAGAAATGCTGGGAATAAATTTTATTTGAATAGTGCACAAATTGCTGGGAAACAAAAGGATGAGCACTACTCGGACCACGTGGATAACATTTTGGCACATTTCCAGCAGCATGGTTGTAATATGAGCATTGAGGTACACTACTACCTTGGAGACTTCAGTGTAACGCCAGGTAAACGTTTCCACCAAGATATTCGTACTACAGAGGAGTGCTACCAGGGACACTGGGGATACCCATATGATGGCGGACTATTGTAGGAGCATTAAAAATAAACCCTCTAAACAAGATAATTAAAGAAAATCGTATAAAAGAAAATTATATATTCATATTTTATATTATAATTATATTCTATTTTAATTTTCATATTAATGAAATTTTTGTCGTTTTCAAGTTAATAGTATGCAGACAGTAACGATTATTCTCGTATGCATTTTCCTAAGTTCTGGCGGTTTAAATAGATGATATTAATGACTTTACAAATTTACAACAACTACCTGTTGACACAAAGAGTACTGATGACATGCGTAGTGGCATAGAAAATGCGCATTATACTCAACTGGTGTTGGAGATTAACTGTTCTTTTTTCCCGTATTCAAATCAGGAATGTAATTTCTTCACAATATTGTGATACATTAACTATGAACTTGAACACGACAAAAATTTCATTAATATGTATTAATATGTAATAACTACAGTTCGATTAAAATTCTAAAATATTTTTGAATTTTTCTTTAAAACCCTTTTTATTGAGGATCATAAGCTGTGCACCGATTACAATGAAATAAAGTTCTTTTCATTCCAAATACGTTTAACTAAATGTTTTTATACCAAAACTGTGACTTTTGTCGCATTTTAATTTTTTATGAATTTTTAAGGAACAAAAAAAAAATTCGTTTTTTTCAAAATATCAACGATATCTCTGAAAGTAGTGGGTAAATTTAAAATCAATGTAAGCAAGGCTTAAAGATAATATGGTTGACGAGTTTTTTTGAAACTGAATATGGTGAACGGTTTTCAAGTTATTCCAATATATGTATGTAATGGAAGTGCCTTAATTTTGGACATAACGCGAGCTGTGGCAAAAAAACCAAGTGCAAATTTAGATTCAGCGCTCCAACTAACCTTCAAAACAACATTCAGTTCTAAATAAATAAAAACTATGTTCCCTTGTGTAATTGATAACATACAGTGAGCTGCAGAAAATCAATTCGTGCTTGTTCATTCATGGCCGTAAATATTATTTGACTATCTGCAAACACTTCATACCTTTTACATCAAGCAATTTAGCCTACGGCTCAGATAGCTGATGGATATCATTTACCTACTTCCAATTGATTGAAATGCAGTTTTAATTCACCGAGTCTTTTATCGCAAGACTCGCTGTTCGAATTTTTTCCTCAGCTGCATTTTCGATTTTGAAGTGAGATCCACAAATATTTCGCATGCCCTGTAGCAGAGAACAGGTTTGATGTTTTCATTCAAAATTAACACTTTTGTTTTTTTTATAAAAACAGCCGGCATTGTTTACTTTCAAATAGTCCTCATGATTATTATTCCTAATCATATGACTATTACACTGTGTATGAAATTACATTATTATATATACATATGTATGTATGTGTGTATTACAAATGCATATAATGATTATACTGCAAATGTTTCCAATGCAAATTGCTAGTTAGTTTTCCTCTTTATGGCAAAAAAAAACGTATCCTTACGCGTCTCATTTGTATGTGTTAAACACAGCAGCAGCTACATCCTTTCTGCAACGCTTTTAGTTTACAACTAAATATATTTGAAGCGGTTAGTGAGTTTTTAAAGTAATGTTTGTATGTGTGTAGTATATTTGTCAAAGCTTTGAGAACATCTCGTGTGTTTTATATGTTCGTATATGGCAGAACAATAATCTCAGGATTTAGCTAAAGCAATCTGTCGCTCCTTGTTATTCATAAAATTTTATCAAGTGAATGCACTGTTTTATCGATACTTCTAAATAATAACCGGAATGAATTATGCTCTCAAAGGTTTTCTTAATGATACAAATATGGAACAAAAAAAAAATTATTTTCATTAAGAAAAAGAAAAAGAAAAAAATTTATCTTCGCTTTAATTTCAATTGGCATAGTACCGCTACTGAATTACAAGAGAATTAAAGCTTTCACCAGTTGTTGATGCCTTTTAGAAATAACTCAAAGTGACGGTTTAATCGGTATTTTAAGAGAGAGTTTACTGTTATAAAGAGTTATTAAATTTTGCTCTTAAAAAACAACATGAGGAAAAAATTGTCAACAAATCAATGAATTCAAATAATCGAGAACTAAATCATACATACGAGTATGTAAGTATGTATGTATATATGAGTATATACATGAAGGTAAGCAGAGCAATTTTATTAGCGAAACCCGTGTTGGATATACCCATGGTCTAATAATTATAAAGTCAGCTCGGCAAATCAGGTGATCAGATCAATTTGTTTACAAAATCTTGCTTGTCAAAATGTGTTTAAATTTTGTTGCCACCATTGTTATCAGGGTTACCAGTTTAGCACTTTTAGTGCTACATATAATGCTTTTTTCTGATTTAACATTAACAATTTCCAAAAAGTGCTTAATGCTAGTTCAGCATTTTTTATAATTATTTAGCACTTTTAGCATTTTTTATTAAGTTCATAAAATTCCAAGTTTTATCTCACTGTATAAATAATACCTCATATATACAAAAATTTTTGGTAATTAATTAATTATAATCTGGTCTCTCCCAAAAATTTCAAACATTTTCAATAGATGAAACGTTGAAACAAATCAAGGATAGCGTAAATTATATTTGCACTAGTAAAGTAGAAAAATATTAAAATTAGTTGAGATATACAGGGTGGCACAAAAGGAGCTATATGGTTCGAATTCTTTATAACTTTTTTAAATATTATTTTTTCTTTGTTTTTTTTCAGCATTTTGTGAAGAAATCTTGGGGAATTAATTATGAAACATTCGAAATGAAATCATGGCCATTACACCCGAAATTTTGCGAAAAGTTATGATAAATATGCTAAAAAGAGCACGTATGTGCGAACCAGAAAATGGACATCACTTACAGGATATCATTTTTCAAAGCTAATTGCAAAAAATCCCCCAATAATATACTGTATTTTTGAAAAAAAATTATAATAATATTATAAACCATTCAAACCTTTTGTGCCACCCTGTATAACTAAATAGTTATGGGAAGGAAACAGAATACAATCAAATAACCGCATTTTGGACAATTTTATAAATTCCATTAACGAAAACGCATTGAAATAATTGTCAAGCAGTCTATTAGTTTTATCTTTTTCAAACGCAGAAGTGTAGCGTTTATACAGTTAATTGGACCGAATTGAAAGCAAACTCAGAACTAGAATGAACACACAACTGTTTTGTAGTTATACGTTTAAGAGAGGGTGTAAAATAAGACAACGTTTGCTGCCACTCTATAAACATGTCGGACGATATTGTTAGAAAAATCGGTTCATCTGGAACGTCCCAAAATTAATTGGTATATGAAGAAGATGAAAATAATGTGGTTTAATTTATGAATTCTCTCAATAACTTAATTTAAAATATATTTAGTATGTATATCACTAAAATTAATGTTCATATTAAACAAAATGAATTTTATATACAAAAATTTTTACAACAAAAGTAATTTTTGATTATATATGTATGTGTGTAAAATATGAGATCAAACTGGTTTAAATTTTGCAAGTGATAAAAATTTTTTAAATATGTTCAGATATTTCAAATGTAAAATGTTTTTTTTATTTATATTAACGGGAACCAACGTTACAAAAACCAGATTTTTTTTTAAAACTGGTGAAAACTTTAGCACTTTTCTTCTGTATTCTTCTGGCAAAGCTCTGTTTACTTTTGAAAGTGTGGTGGAACTTTAGTAAATTGCAAAAAAATTATAAATTGAAAGAAAACATAAATAATTATTTCATTTAAAAATGTGGTAAACTTTTATCTTTTAATTCAATTATATTTATATTTTTGCCTACAAAATAATTATCTAATAAAACGATGTGTACAGCAAGTTGCAAAAGCTTATAAAAATAATACACAGATGAAATGTACGTCTTCTTATAGGTTTTTTTTTCTTTTTATCTGGGACCAGCACTCAGGAGATGACTCCTACACATGCGAAGCATTGTGCTGGAACTATAGGAAAGAGATAGTAGGAGTTGAAGCTTCATTAATTATTTTACAGCTCTGCTTTTGCACGTTCTTTGTTTAAACTCGTAGCAGTGCTGAAGCTTCGGTTCAGTAGCCATTTTTATTATTGTTTTACTTCGCCGGTGATACACAATACCGACGAAAGAGGACGTTCTGATGCAATTGTGGATTGCTATCAGCTGAAGCCGGTATTGTTCAGTGACCAGTGACTATGCCTTCGCCACTGAAACCTTCCGACAACAACTGACACACAAAGACTCACTAATGCACAGCAGAAAAATGCGCGATGTTTATTTTTATTTTAAAATTTTAGTCTGAAACTGGGGTTGAACCCAGGTCTGTTTTTGGATTCGTAGTCAACGTACAGATTACCATCCATCGTGCCATCGCCACCCTTTTGTGCATATTGGTAATATTTTGATTTATTTTATTCTTGGTGGTTATGTCTTTCTTTTTGGGCCTTGTTTCATTTCTGTTTAGTGCACCGATTTTGGAAGTTATTTCATTAATTTCATTGGAAGTTATTTCCCCCAAAAAATTGGATTTGTTTAATTTTTGGTTTGGGTACTATTTCATTTGCTTTGGGATTTACTTAATTTCCTTAGTGTGATACTTGTTTCAATGTCTTCTCTTTTAGTAAAAATAAAGTCGTGTGTAAAATTATTATTATTATAAATTAGTAAAATTCCCAAAAAAAAATTTAGGAAGAACTTGTTTCATTTATTTTGTGATTTATTTCATTGACAGTTATTTCACAGAGCCATTTCAATTTATTCCAGGAAGTTTATTAATTTTTTTTAATTCCACATGAATAAAAATTAATTAAGACAGCTTATTTCTGTTTGTTGTTTCGTTAAGAAAGCTCGGCATGGTGTCAACTGATCATAAGAGCTTGAACAAAAATTTTGAAAAAGCTAAGCAATTTTAATTTTTTTTATATAAGAACTCCCGAAAATTATTTCAGAATTACTAAATATATAATAATAGAAAAAAAACTAATATACCTTAATTAATACAATATACCTTATTAATACGACTTTTCGCTATATTTAATTTGGAAGTACATTTACAGATAAATCAAAAGTAATTCAATTAAATATTAAATTTTTAGGGGTAATTTTTCTTCCTTGCAATACGAAATGAGTTTTTGTTTAGTTTATAATTTTATCTTATAGTACTTTATTCGAACCTGGTCAATTGCTTTTATATCCTTTGCAATTTTCTCATTCTTATTTAAAATGCTGTAGACATAAAATAAGTTCTAGATTTAATTTCAGATAATATTTACGAGAATTTAACCAAGCATATGCTTTTCGTTCGTGATTCTTTAGGAAAGTTGGAAGTAAACGAAAATGAAATTTAGTTTTTATACATCAAGTAACAAAAAAACAAAACGGGAAAAGAAGATAATATCATAATAATAATTTGCAAAAAAAAAATATAAAAAAAAATATTTAAGATTTAATTATTTGTAGCAGGATAATCAGATTATCACTTATTATAAGATTCATAATAGAACCAATATGGATTTCCAAATAGTAAAATATAAAATACACACTTATGTATGAATCGTGCATTTGAGAAACCTTCGAAAAGTATTTTTTGTTGTTTTTGGTGCTATCTTATTCCATTCTGCAAACCTACGTAGAATTTTAATCAGTGCAAAAATAAAGGAATGGAGGCTTGACAAAAATTGCATGTATTTCAGAAAGCCAACGGCGGATGCTAGATACATCAATATTCAATACATCAAGCTTAAATTTTTGAATTTTTGTACACACATATATGCACATACGTTCTGCGTAATATTGACGAATATCAAAACCGCTTTGTTAATCAGCAAAATATTGAAGCCGTTTGACGTAGTGTGGCATCGTTATTGTCAATATTCATTTTATTTTCTGGTAGCTTTGAGTGCACATCGTCGTTGTCACGCATTAAAAATGGAGAAACAAAATTTTGTAATCAAAATAATTAAAGTGTATCGATCATTGCCGGCTTTGTGGGGCGTGCAATATAGTGAGAAAAATATAAAAAATATATTCTGTGCTTTTTTTCTAGTAATTAAAAAAAAAATAAACAGATATGCATTTTGCCGACGATAACTTCGAAATAGATTTTGCCAACGGTTTACAATTAAAAAACGCGGAAAAAAATTAATATTGATGAGAAACGTTGACGTAGTCTGTATAGCTGAATATTGTTGAGTGTAGCATACACTTACATCACAGACTTATGGGGTTTCTGTAGTATATGTGATTGGTAGCACTTAACTAACGGTTTGTGTTAAACAGCATAATGCTGGCAACACAATTCTGACGAACGACAAATTTTTTGTTCCGAACTTTACAATAATCTAATAAAACACATTTCTGTATATGAAAATAAACACAATATCGCCGTCGGACGGAATTCGTCGTGGATGTTACACGATCAATATTCAGCTTCAATATTTGTCTTTGAGTACGAAAAATAGTCACACATATACGCTCTGTGTAATAATGACGAATATCAAATACGCTTTGATATTCATCACAATATTGAAGCAGTTTGACGTAGTGTAACAGTGTTATTGTCAATATTCATTTTATTTCTGGTAACTTTGCGTGCACTTCGTAGTTGTGATGCATTAATTGCATTAAAAAGTATAGTGACAAACAGAAAAAAAAGATATCATCAGTGCTTTTTCTTTTAATAAATAAAGAAATAAATTGATATGTATTTTACCGGCGGTAACTTAAAAAAAAATTTTTTGCCGACGGTAACTTCTATATGTTTACACTTGAAAAAACTCAAAAATATGAATATTGATGAGAAATGTTGACGTAGTGTGTCAGGGCTTCAATATATATGCTAATAAATACAAAGCCAAATATTAAAGCTGAATATTGATGTGTGTAGCATGCGCTTTACGAACTCTGCGATAGATTTATTTCCAATTCATACACCGACGAACGCCAAACAAATTAGTACAGAGTTACCATTTTTCATTTTAGTTTTCAAATATATTAATAAATAAAGTAAATTTTTATTTTAAGAATTGTTTAATTTTTAACATACGTCATTTTAATTTAATATTTATACACAATTACTTACCATAGAATTTCTTTTTAATTGTTTTTTGAAAATGTTTAATTTTTCTAGTGATTTTTTTTTATACGGTAACACAGACAGCAAACAATTTAGCTGTTTATGACAGCTGTAATTTTTTCGTCGCCACACTGCGAATTTATGCAACGAACTTTTGCCGAAGAATTCGTTGCGGAAACGGCTTCAGTTAGGAAAGTAAAACGACACAAAGAAGTGGAATATCCAGAATTACAAGAGTGCCTTATTTTATGTTTACAGTCCATTCCACTGTGTGACAGCATTATTTTGGCAGCAATGCGACTATACACCCATTAATCTAAGCGTCAAATAAAGTCAATCTGCATACTTGGTCTTTCTTTTCTTTTTGTCCATCTTTTTAAAGGAGTTAATATTTCTGAAGGATTTACTTTAAGTCCTCTAGGCATAGTGAGAGAGTTCTTACAACTCTGCTTTTGCAGGTGTTTTTTTTTTAAGTATTGTTGCAGCACCTCTGGTATCAAGGAGACGTATTAAATTTTGAATATTTGTTCTAGTAGGTATTTTATTTTACTTCCCTGGTGCCGCACAATACCGACGAAGGCGAGCTCCTCTGATGTGCCTGTGGATTGGTTACCGCTGAAGCTGGTACTGTTCAGTGCCTTCGCCATTGAAAACTTCTGACAACAACTGACACAAAGACACACACAGACAAAATGCGAAATATTATTATGACTTAGTTCAAAACTGGGCTCAAAACCTAGGACATTTTGGTTTTGTAGTTCAGACTACTTCAGAGAGTGGCGATCACTCTCCCCGCATTGCTAGCACAAATTTATCGCAAAGTGTTAGATTTTGCAAAAAAAAAAACTGACTGCCTGGCCCACAAAGGCGACAGAATTTTTTCAATCGTACAAATACATTTAAAACAAAAAGAAATTCTAAAATTCTTTCGATATTGTGGGCCTGGCAGTAAATGTTAACAATTTGAAAGCAAACAACGCTGGGAAAAGGTTTGTTATTTTAACATCGCTTAATCGAAATCCCTTCATTTTATTTCAAAACCTCTTCTAAAATTAACTGGTCGCTTCGATTAATTATTAACGGGATTCTACTGTAAATTATTATAAATTCAGTCCTAGTTAATTTTATTTCATTTCTCTTTTTATAGTTCGTTATTAAAGAAAATATAGCATAATATCTTTATTAGCCCATACAGTTTTCTGGGTAATAAACAACGAAATACCAAGAAATTTAATCATAAACATACATATTCATACATTGTATATTTATACATAATACAATACAATACATTACAGACATGCATACATCACCTCTCTTGACCATCATAAACATTAAGGAGTAATTCTATATTAAAAAAAAATAAGAAATAAATGCATTTTATTTGCATAAATTTTCCAGGGCGTTAGTGAAAATTATAACAAGAAGATGTGAGTCTTGCCAAAACAGTAACACTTAAGTGTATCTGGTCATGCAATGATTAGGAATAAACGAAGACCGTACTTAAATCTGGTAATTGCCAAGTGGAAATTTATGATTTTACCTCAAAATAACAGTTATTTATTGCGTTCCTCACTCGTCTGCATTTAATATTTCTTTCGAATAGAGAGTTTATAAATGATGAATGTATTTTAATTTCGTTATGCTATAATTTGAAAAGTTGTACTTATTCTTTAATAGAAAATTTTCTTTCTATTCATTATTAATCGTTCGCTTCCTGCTCGTGATTATATAAAGCAGTAGTAGTACGTGTACACAATAATTAATTGAGTTTAAACAAAAATATGTCATAAAATATGCAGCAGAGTTATAAATCAGTATGTTTAGCAATTTCGGTTAACTACTAAGTAGATTCTTTTGGATTACTTAATTAGAGTAAAAATTAAATATGTATTTCATAATCCACAAAAATCCAACATCAAAGGAAATATTTAACAAAAAAAAGTAAAAAAAAAAATTCAAGACTCCCAATTGCAATTATTGCCTGCTTTTAGAAAACGAAAGAAAAAATTCTTTAGGATATTTACAGGGTTAGGCTAAAGTAACTATATGATGTAAAAAAATTTATAACTTCTTAACCTGTGAATATTTCATATTTTTTTATTTCAGAAATTAACCTTTTATCGGGCAACATGCCATTTTAAGTGCAAGTAGTTATTTTTCTATTTCTATTCTATTTTATTAATAAAATAAAAACACATATTTCTTCATAAATTTTTATAAAATATTTTTTACTTGTTAATTTTAAAAAACAATTCTGTGTCACAGAAATGTTACATTGCCTGCCAAAAGTTATTAAATACTCAAAAGTTCTTATGTATGCTGATGACGTCAAAATATTTCACATTCTTTTACAATATGACCTTGATGCTTTTAAATGCTTGGCGTAGTCTTAATCTCATGGAATTAAACTCTAAAAAATGTAATCACATGTGTTTCTATCGTAGATGTCACATTAACGTAAACTACGTTTTGAATGGTCAATGCTCAACAAAGTGAATGTTATCTCCGATCTTGGAGTTTTGCTGGATTCGAAATTAAATTTCATAAAACATATTTCAATAACTGCAAATAAAGCTCGAGCCGTCTTAGGATTTGTAAAACGCTGGGCTAAGGAATTTATGGACCCGTATATAACTAAGCAGATATATACTTCCCTTGTAAGACCAATTTTGGAATACGGCTCAATAATTTGGGACCCATCCTACAATGTTCATATCAATACGGTTGAATCTGTACAGAAACAGTTCTTGGTGTTTTGTCTTCGTGGCTTGGAGTGGAATATGTTAAATCTGCCGTCTTATACTAGTCGACTGGCACTAATTAAGTTACCAACACTTAAGAGTCGTAGAAAAATGTTGAATGTTACGTTTGTGCTTAATTTAATTAAAGAAAATGTATGTTCTGAATTTTAGATAAGTAACATATCTTTTAATGTTCCATCACGCCCTACACGTAATTTTTATCCGCTGTGCATTAGATTATTTAGAACTAACTATGCCAACTTTGACCCGTAAACAAGAATTTGTGCTGATTATAATAAACTTTACCAGCACATGGATTTTGCGTTAAATTTTGATATTATAAAACGTAATATTATTTGTTATTTAAATAATTAAATGTTATTGTATGTAATATGATTTTATGGTCTATAAGGTTCACGTATCCATAGACTAAAATAAATAAATAAATAAATATCGAATGAACGGAGGCAGTTATTATTTTTTATATAGCACAATGCAACACCACATTTTTCGCATAAAGTTTGTGACACGCCTTGACAATTTGGCATTTTGCACCGGATGGGCTTTTCCGCTCATACTGGCCAGTGAGCAGGTCCTTTAAACTTTTTTGCCTGTAGATCAGGCTCAATAGATCTTGTTCTTTTTACCCTAAAAGCTCTAAAAGTGTTTAAGAAATTTGCATGCGAAATTCTGCAGAAGATAATGTAGCGTGAACAATATGTAAATACTGCCCACACACAAGTAACGCAACAAACACTTATAAATGCCGACACATTTACATTAAACTAAGAAGTGTCAAATAACCCAAATTTCTCAAGTGCAATATTTGCTAATGTCTGCATTGCATATGCAGTGCATATAAGTTCACATTTTGTTTATGTTGTTGTTGTTAGCGGCAAGCGGCACGTTTCATAACACACTTGAAAATACCAAAATAACTACCCCCTAATCATGTTACAATTATAATTCCCAGGCTTTGTATTTGCAATTAATTTATATTTAATAATTTTGAACCACTCAATCATGAATTTCAAAATCACTCACTTATTTATTTTATAAGTATAGCTATAAGAAAACTTAGGAATAAGAATTTGAGTGCATTATAAAATGTCACTCAAAATGTAAATCTAGAATCTTCTCATAGTTAGTATAGAAGTAGAATTAATTTTAAAATAATAAGAATTAATAAACCAGACTTAGCGAGTTTCACTTGCAGCTCTAAGTCAAGAATCAATAAATATTTCAATAAATTGACTTCTTATTTAATTCTACTACAATAACAACTTGTCAGTTTTATCAGCTGCACTATTCTTTTTGTATAATAGCCATGAGTTTGCCATTACTAGATCCAAAAAGTGGTAAAATAATCGAACTTTCCACCTTTTACTGCAAAGTTGAATTTTGTATCTCCCTATAAAAGCATCAATGAGATCTACACCTCCCATGTGCGTATTATATAGACCAACAATTGAACGACGTTCTATATCAATATACTTCTTTTGAACTTTGTCGTATCTCTTTACTGGACGTGTTGGTATTTCACCAATGAAACTGGATGCTAGATTTACAATTCTGTTGTCTTTCCATGAGACTGTTGCAATTTCAATTCCATCTACAAACTCTACAGAAGATACTCCATGGTTCCTTATCATATCCTTTTCAGCGGGAAGTTTACAATTTTCAATTCGGTTTCTTCTTTTTTTTTTTCTTAGACCGGCACTCAAGGAATTATCCCTATACATGCGGTGCATTGTGCCGGAAGTAGGAAGTAAGGTTTTGGGAGAAAGGATAGAGGGAGTAGTGTTTACTGACATTCGATTTAAATTTTCCCACGTCAGGAGTGGCAGGGTAGTCCATTCCACATCGTTCCTACATACGTTCCTGATTTCTGGAAATGATTCGCGCCAGTCTCATGACTACATTTGAAGATGCGCCTAAGTCAGTTTCGTTACTCTCAATGACATTTTCTTTTCCAGTTTCTGGCTCAATTTTATAAGCGAATCCCGAAGAACCGCATAGTACATATATTTTATAAGCCCATTTATGAGGTTTGTTTCGTATGTAACGCTTTAGATAGATTTTGGCTTTAGTAGAAGACATCTGTTCAGCGACACAAAGATGTGGTTCAAGAGGAATTTTACCAAAATTTTTATTTAATTCGTCAATGACTGGTCGGACTTTAAACATTCTGTCATAATTTTTGTCGGTTGAAGCCAGATTTTTGAGAGAATATATAAAAATCGAACTTTATACAATTGCGAAAAAGAACTAAAATTGTTTTTCTATTCCTTGAAAATAATCGTTCTATAAATACAGAAGATTTTATGGTGTAAGAATTGATCCAATGGGTTCAACCATTCATTCGTTGGTGGATAATTTTCCTGAATTTAAGACTATCGCAGATTCAAGACGTACGGGCACAACTCAAAGTGGAAGATCGGCCGAATATATTAATGATCAGCGACATGACTTTTTTTAACTTGGACCAGCACTCAGGAGATGACCCCTACACATGCGAAGCCTTGTGCTGGAACTAGAGGAAAGGGATAGTAGGAGCAATGACAGGAGGTGAAGCTTCAATATTTTACAACTCTGATTTTGCACTTTCTTTGTTTTTTTTTATTATACAAAGATCATCACACGAAAGAACAAATGAAAGAAAAACTAATTTTACTGTCCGGATTATAGAGTAAAAAAAGTGGTAAACCGCACAGGTTTTGAGCAACGTCCGGATTATAGATGTGTCCCGTTTATCGGGATAGTACTGTACTTAAATCAAAACTTTTTAAATTGCAATATACATACATTACCGAAAAAACATTAAAACTGATATATTTTTCTAGATAATGCATTTACAGAAAACTAAAAATTAATATTTCTTTTTTTTTGCAAATCTAATGACACTTAAAAATATACTGACATTAAATACAATGTAATTTTATTTGGCAATACATTAAAAACATATAAAACTAATCAATTTAAAACAAGTTAATAACATCAAATATATAATTTTACATTTGAAAATAAAAATTATCCCTCTGGCAATTAATGGAAATTCGTTTGTTAAGCAGTAAATCAAAAATTATTTATTTTACTCTTCTTTATGTTTTACACAACATACACAACATATGTAAATCTAGGAACATAAACAAGTGCAAATAATTTACTGATTATATGTAAATTTGTTTTTTTGTTTTTTGCTTTTTGGTTTCTAATATTTTAGAAAATGTATGCATATCTTCAACGCAAAACATTAGATTTCAGCGAAGAGGGAAATACTAGAGCTTTTGAGGTTGAATAAGTTTTTGGTTACAACACAAAAAGCCTTTAGAACAGCCAGTACAGAAACCTTCAAATTTCTAACCTGCATAAATAAAATTACAACAAATGAAGATAACTAAATCAATTAATTATTCAATAGGCAATTAATTTGTTTAATGGTTTACGATGGGAACGTTAACGTTCTCTCTTCAATATAAATACGAAAAAATTGGAAAAATATGTATATTTTGTTACATTTTTTTTTCCTTCTTAAGACATGAGATTGCATGCATTCATTATTGTTTAATTAATTATTTATTTATTTTTTCCTGCTCCATAGGAGCATCCAGTAAATAGCAAAAATTATAACTTTTTTGCTATGTAGGAACAACATAAAAAAAAACTAACTTAAAACTAGATTAGCAGGACATAAGTCAGATCAAAAATACAGACACATAAATACATTACAAATAAATTAACTACACATTGTGCAACATTAAATTATTATCGAAAGTTTGAAGACAGAACTATGCTAGAGAAAGAAAATAATTGTAAACTATAAATCAGAAGTACAGGGTGGCGCAGGATGAGCTATATGGTTTAAATGGTTTATAACTTTTTTATTTATGCGATTATTATAATTTTCTTTTTTTTAGAATACAGTATTGTATTGGGGAATTTTTTGTTATTAGCTTTGAAAAATTATATCCTGTAAGTGATGTCCATTTTCTGCTTCGCACACACGTGCTCTTTATAGCATATGTTCCATAACTTTTCGCAAAATTTCGGGTGTAATGGCCATGATTTTATTTCGAATGTTGGTTTTTAGTTGGAGTATAGTTCTTGGTTTGTTAACGTACACTCTTTCTTTCATATATCCCCAAAGAAAACTGTCAGGAGCTGTTAAATCTGCTGAACGTGGAGGCCAGTTAAAATCGCTTGTGCGCGAAATAATGCGTTCGCCGAATATGTCCCTTAACAAAGCCATTGATGCACCTGCAGTATGTGCTGTGGCTCCATCTTGTTGAAACCACAAGTTTGGATGGTTTTTCACAGCTGGCCTAACAAAATTTTCCAACATCGCCCGATATGCACCACCGTTGACAGAGATTGAGACACCACTTTCATTTTGAAAAAAATATGGGACAATTATCCTTTCGCCGGATACACCGCACCAAACAGTACACTTAAGTGGGTGTGATTGTCGCTGATCAACTGCTCTTGGATTTCAGTAGGCCAAATCCTGCAGTTTTGCTTATTGACATACCCATTTAATAAGAAATGGGCTTCATCGCTCATTACCAAATTGTGAATAAAGTCTGGATTTTCCTCCGCTTTTTCACCGAAAGGAATGGCATATTGAAGCCGTTGCTGATAGTCTGTCGTCTTTAATTCTTGCACAAGTTGAACTTTATATGGGAATAAGTCTAATGTACTCAAAATTCTCTGCAGTGACCGCCGTGATAGTCCAAGTTGTATCGAACGCCTTCTTGTTGATGTTGATGGACTATGCTGCACGCTCTCCCGTGCACGTTCAATATTTTGACCGGTGTACACAGTAGGTGTTCTTCCGGCACCAGGAAGGGTTCTTACAGACCCATGTTGACGAAAATTTCCAATCAGATGTTTTATTGCTGACGCCGTGGTTGCAATGCGCACATTAAGAAGACTACGATATGCACGCTGTGTCAACACAATAGACTGTTGGTTTGCAAAATAAAATTTAATTATTTTTGTACGTTGTTCGATAGTGTAATGATTCATATTAATTCCCCAAGTCTTCTTCACAAAATGCTGAAAAAAAACAAAGAAAAGATAATAATTAAAAAAGTTATAAAGAATTCAAACGAAATAGCTCATTCAGCGCCAGCCTGTCGAAAATTTAGCGCAAAATTATAGATAATATTAAATATATATTTTTATTTATTTATATATTTTTAATAATAGATAGTCATAGGTCATTTATTAAATAATTTTTAATAATTATGTTCTATTGTTGTTATAGTTATACGAGTATGTTATTATTACATTGTAGAAATATGTTATTTTACATACATTTATGTATATATGTACACACATTTATACATGTGTATGCAACACATTTTTAATATCAATAACAAAAAAAATTTTCATTCCCTTTCAAAAATATTTTCTTTTTCTTGTTTTTTAAAAAAATTTTTGTTAATACAAATTATTATTTTGAAAATAAATAATTTAAAAAATTTTCATAAAAAAAGACCATCGCTCAAAAAAGAAATATAATTAAAAATATTTTTTTGGTCTTTTCCATACAAATTTCCATACAAAAAATTCAAATCAATATACGTTTTATAAATCAACTACATTAAATTTTGTAAATCGTTCTATTCATGGAGATCATTCACGACCTCATATTTTTTTATTTTCAAGAAAGAAATCTTATTAAACCTTCGAGTAGAATCATTAACTATAAAATTTTTCTTTCAAATTTGCTATAACATCCCAGCAAAAGAACATGGATGCATTTCTTAGAGAATATTTTGCAATGCTTATGATTCACATTAATGAAGATGGAGGAAGGATCTATATATTTTAAAGGAGATTTAAAGCTTTAGCTTAAATCATATTTAATAAAGAAATCTAGAAAAGCGACCAAGAAGAAAAAAGAAAAATTTCATAAAAAAATGTTCCCTAAAATTCGGCTGACAAACCGACATAACTAAATATAATTAAACATTAATCACATTTATTTTACAATAATCTTAACTCCGCGGAAGCAACGGAACACACTAGAGGCAGCTTCATCGGACTTGTAGTTTTTTTGCCATATTGAACAGTGCTTTCGATTCATTGAATCATCGCCGAAAAAGAGAACAATCCGCAAGAACAAGCCTGTATAAAATTCATTGGAAATTATCGATATTTGCACTACTTTCGGATCGCAATATTAGGATCTTCTTCACTGCATTGGAGGTTTTTTTTTTTGCTGGGATTTAACGCACAAATTAAATTGAAAAGAAAAAAAAGCGTAAGTATGCTTTTAGAAAGTGTACACCGATTATTAAATTATCTATTTACTTGCTGATTTATACGCATATAATAAAATTTTCTATTAAAATAAATGTTCCTCACAAGTAATCTCAAGGAGACAAGGGAAAAATAATTTTATTCCTTTTAAAGTTAGCAAATTGCCGCAATCAAAGAGAAATAAAGGGTGGTTAAATTTCAAGGGCCGATGTTGATTTTGAATAAAACACAAACTATTTAGGAAATTATTGTAATTTTATTTTATTATGATATATTGGTATTACTCAATTATGTATGGAACAAAATATTGGCCAAATGGGCGCCGCGACCACGGCAACAGTGGATGATCAATTTTCGAAGAAAATCATCTTCAGTGATGAGGCACATTTTCACCTCAGTGGATTCGTCAATAAACAGAATTGCCGCATTTGGGCGAATGAGAATCCAAGAGTGATTGTCGAAAAACCAATTCACCCACAAAGAGTGACTGTTTGGTGCGGTTTATGGGCTGGCGGCATCATCGGGCCGTATTTTTTCCAAAATGAGGCCGGTCAGGCAGTTACTGTGAATGGTGTTCGCTATCGTGAGATGATAACGAACTTTTTATGGCCCGAATTGGAAGATATGGATGTGGACGATATGTGGTTTCAGCAGGACGGTGCCACTTGCCACACAGCTAACGAAACAATGGCTCTTTTGCGCAACAAATTCAATGGCCGTGTTATCTCACGTAATGGCGATGTCAATTGGCCGCCAAGATCATGTGATTTGACACCGTTGGACTTTTTTCTTTGGGGTTATTTGAAAGAAAAGGTGTACGTCGATAAGCCAGCAACAATTCAAGAGCTAAAGGATGAGATAATTCGGCACATTAACGGCATAGAACCTCCATTATGCCTCAGGGTCATCGAAAATTTGGACCATCGGATGGAGGTGTGCCGCCGTGGTCGCGGCGCCCATTTGGCCGATATTTTGTTCCATACATAATTGAGTAATACCAATATATCATAATAAAATAAAATTACAATAATTTCCTAAATAGTTTGTGTTTTATTCAAAATCAACATCGGCCCTTGAAATTTAACCACCCTTTATAAAATGGAAGGATGAAGTCAGCCAAATTTTTTTTTTTAAAGTATAACATTTAATGATATAAGTACACATATAAATAAGTTTAAAACACATACATACATATACATATTTGTAAATATATGAGCGAGTATTTGATATAAGAATTTGAATACGCCAACAACAACAAAAGTCTGTTTCTTTTCTACTCATGGCTTCGATTTATTTTTTATTTTTTTTCTTTGTTAGATTCCCTTTAGCTTAAAAATATTCCCAATTGGTTTATGCTCGTTTGCATAGATAAAATATTTGCAAACACATAGCTAATATTTTGCTGAAGTTGTTTTAAAGCACACATGCACACACACTTTCCAACCACATTAGACTGGATCAATAACTTGTTTAAACGTATTTTCAGCAGGATAATATTTTGAAGAGAAGTTTTCGTAAAACTTCCTAGTGTTGCCAAAAAAAAAATGAAGAGCAGAATGCAAGTTGCATGTTCTGTATTAATTTAAATTTTTCTAACATCTCAAATAACTCATAAGTGTGAGGAATATTTATAATAAATCGATTATTAACTTCTAAATCAGAAACTCCATTAATTTAATGACAATAATGTACTGTAACGAGTCGATTCACCTTTATGGTGAACAATTGGAATAGAAAAATTATGGTCTTCAGAAATTTTACAAAGCAAAAAAGTTTCAAATATGGGAATAGGTAATTAAAAAAAAATTTTGTAAATTTGGTGAGCTTTAACTTAATGTTTTGTCCGACATCTCGAATTTAAAATAATTTTATTTGTCGTATTCTCAGGGTTCTAGAAATTTGTCGTATCTCAAAGCGGTACCCTGCGTATTCTCTTTAAAAATTCTTTCAGTGGATACCCATATTACGGCGATTTTAAAAAATACTTGCTCTGCCCGCTTATGTCGTCTTACATATTTTTTCTTTTTTATCTTGGACCAGCACTCAGGAGATGACCCTTACACATGCTGTGCATTGTGCTGGAACTAGAGGAAAGGCATGGTATGAGAAATGATAGGAGGTGATGATTCAGTATCTTACAATACTGCCTATGGCACGTTATTTGTTTTTGTAGCAGTGTTGTAACGTCTCTGAGACGTATTAAATTTTGAAGCTTCGTATTTAGTAGATATTTTCAGTAATTATTTTACTTCACCGATGCTACACAATACCGACGAAGGAGGGCGTTCTGATGTGCATGTGTATTGGATACAGTTGAAGCCGTTACTGTTCAGTGACCATTTACTTTCTCCACTGGTTTTTAATAAGTCTTTTTTTCTTATCAGCTGAATGAATTTTTTCCCAATTAAATTCCAATGTGATCGTACTTGAGTGGCTTGACTCTGGACCGGCACTCAGGAGATGACACCTACATTTGTAATGCATTGTGCTGAAACGGGGTATGGGAGTAGAGTTTATGAAGACACGAATCGATAGGAAATGCCTACTTAGCAAAAAAGAGACATGCAAAAGAAATAGTTAATGCATGGCATCTTAGCTGAAGAATGCATGATTTTAACAAGGGGTGTCATTGACGAGCACGTGTTCACATTTAACAAAACAGCTCGTCATGAATACAATAAAAAGTACAAAATTACTAATGCACAGTTGTTCTTATATAGTGCGTAACCAAATCGACCACAAATGGATGCGCTCAGGAGCGCCTTGTGCAGTTCATACCTGCATTACCTGTGTTATAATTTTTAACAACTGGTAACTAAATAACATTTCGAGCAATTAAATTACTGTGTCTTTAACGAAATACTTTTACAATCTGGAACACCACCGCATTACCGTTAAATAATTTCGGCCATTTACCGTGAAAACAGCGATTCACCCTAATCTTCTTCTCCGTGAGTAAATAAATATTTATTATTTTATTAATGTATGTATGTATAAGAATTTGCTGTTGTTGTTAAACATAACTGTTTTTGATTGTTGCCTTTCACGTTATTTGATTTTTCTACGGTTTTCTATCCATAAAGAGCAAAATAAGCCCTTTTTGTTTAACCGCACTTTGTTACTTATTACGGTTGGAAAATATTTTGAATATGCAAATTAGCTCTTTATTTATACAAATACTTCCGCCACATATGAATTAGCATATATAAATACATATATGTATGTATGTAAGTATGTATGTATGTATTCATGTATATAGAGCAATGTGAACGTATACTTTTGATTTGGGGATACTTAAACGGCATCTAAGAGTACGGAGTAATGGCAAAGAAGATGGGAGTTGTGGAGAAAGTAAAGAAGCGCCTTAAAGAATCCCACAGGATTTTACAGAAAATGAAGCATTTTGCAATAATTTACTTTTCCCCACAGATATTAATTTTGACTTAAAGCTTTCGATTTTGTCACGTTATTGTCACGATTTTGTAAAGTTAAATTTAAGTCAAAATTTTTCTTTTTAATTAAATTTAATTAAATTTTGAAAGCATAAATACATTTGAAAATGCACTTGTTGCAAAATGACGAACAGCAATTTTCCAGTTTTATTTTAGTTTTATCTGCTTATGATGATACTTCTCATCTGATTGCTTGAATTGCAAAACGTTATAGATATCAGAAAGAGTATTTCAAGTATTTAAGTTTAGTTGGAAGTTTTTTTCAAATGAAATTTTCAAATTACGTAAGTCGATATTTCAATGATATTTACGCCAAAGCTAAAGATTTTACTTTTGCGTTTTATATATGTCTTTAGCATAAGAATTTAAATTTCATAATAAATGTTAATAACCTAGAATAAAAAAAGTTTAATTAGATATTTAATTAGATTGCAGCAGTGACCAGTGACTATGCCCTCGCCACTGAAACCTTCCGACAACAACTGACACACAAAGACAAACTAATGCACATCAGAAAAATGCGAGATGTTTTTTTTAAATAATTTTAGTCTGAATAATAAATAATTTTCAGGTCTGTTTTGGTTTTGTAGTCAACGTGCTGACTACTTCAGCCATCGCTCACCCATTGCCAACAGCTTGAAAAAGTGAATGAAAATAAACTGAAAAAATGTAAAATTAATTTTTTATTAAATAAAGTGATAATTATGCACAAATATATGTACGTACAACTTTAAGTTCCATTCAAGAATTATAAGAATATTTTCTAAAAAACCAAGCTGTTAAAATTTACAACGATTGGGTATTCATTTAAACATTTCCATGGTTATAATTTTTAAAATTTATCATCACACCCATATTGTAACTAAGTATATTATGAAACAGAGACCTAATGTTTTTCAGAAAAATTCAAATGTAATGAAATCTTTGCAAATACTTTATGGCGTATGATCTAAAATTACGGACCACTTCTTTCTATACACGGTGTGATAAGAATATCAAATTAAAGCCATTTCTAGGAAGAGAACTTCAAATCAAATGGAATCACTATTAACAGAATATTGCGGATGACCCAAAATGGTGGACAACTAAATAACTGGGTGTGGAGGTAGCAAA
Source organism: Dexiosoma caninum (assembly GCA_963924685.1). Taxonomy (NCBI): domain Eukaryota; kingdom Metazoa; phylum Arthropoda; class Insecta; order Diptera; family Tachinidae; genus Dexiosoma; species Dexiosoma caninum. The sequence continues at coordinate 95,524,425 of OZ004725.1, forward strand.
GCGCACCGCATTAATCTAGTAAATCATAAAAAACACACCCTTCTGCTGGTGTTCTTCAGTGTTATTAACAATTTTTGTCTTTATGCAAAGGCCCTCATATTAGATCACCATCCTAAGGATTCTAAGGCATCCAAGCACTATTTGGCCTCTGGTGTGCCCCATCTTGCGTGGAGGCACCCCAATTCCATTTGGATGGTGAAACCTCCATCTGCCGAGTACAGCACATTCGCAAAGAGTGTGTTCAGTGTCACTTTCACAAAATCGACAGACATTTTTATTCAGGTTGTGCCTCAGGCCGCAATTCACAATGTTAATTATCCCGTCCATAGGCTTAAGTTCGCTCCACTCAGCGAAAGCAACTTATTTGCGATTGCCCTATTCGGGATCAGAATCAGCGCTTGTACCGATGCTGGCCGGCACCATTATGCCGGTAAGCAGAGAATTTGTTTTCCTCCCAGATTCTAAGAATTTCATTTCTCTGGCTTTTTGTAAGTTCATAGAATGGCTTGGGACCAATTAGGCGCGTTTTCGCAGATAGTGCGCCATTTCATTGCTGCCATATACTTCAAATTATGTATGACAAAGTCGTTAATAGTAAAGAAAATCTTGTTTTAATCAAACCAACATCATCCTATTTTTATAAAAAGAAAATGTTTTTTAGCTTTACATTTTCCGAACTCAAATATGGAAATTTTTTTTCTCCATCCATGTGAATGAATAAAGGCATTTATGAATTTAGTAACTTGAGCATGTTCTAAATACCTGTTCTATTTTTATAACGAAAAACACTGCAATGCTTTCTAAATTAACTTTTCTTTGCGTGAATTTTCTTTTTGAACAGCCTTTGTTTTTTTTTTCTTTTACAGCTGAAAACCACTACTCACTTTAGACAACAACAAAAGCAAACGCAATAGCTTTAATAACTTCGCCACCAAACAGAAGCCGAAGAAAACAAAAAAAAAATTGAAAAAAAAATTTAAATGAAAATGAAAAGAGTTAAATAGAAAAATACAACAATAAATATAAAAGCAGGGGAAAAACACAGTGAACAGTGCAAATATCTGCATTAATTAAATGAAGAAAACTTAGTTCATTCTAGTGTGTTAAATATATTTATACTTGGGTGTTAATTTTTTCAGTGCAATTGTGTATGCATGTGCGTCGCTTTAAATACAGAGAAACCGTGCATAATTCCTAACATTTTTCAAAACTATCGAAGACAAACAAAAATAGTAACAAAATTATGAACAAATTATAAAGTGTTGCTCAAAATTATTTTATAAATTAACATTTCATTTAAGAAATATTTTAAAACATGTTTTTCTATAGTGATTACATTGCGTGACAGCATTTTTTTGGGCACTAATGCGATTCTATACCCATTAATCTAGGCGCAAAACAAAGTCATACCTGCATAGCTGGTTCGTTTTTCATTTCCTCATCTTTTGTCCTTTTTAAAGGACTTAGTATGCTGGCATGAGTGATCGGATACGTGGTGGCTGTGGTTAATAGCTTAAGACACGCGGGGATAGTATTTATTGGTCTATTCGGAACATATTAGTCGTATTAGTATCCACATATGTTTTGATATAATTTTTACTAATCTAGGTACTGTTGCTATTCAAGAGTAATCGCCGGAGAGTCTCTTGGTGTTGCTCTATCTAAAGATATAGATTTGGTGAACGGAAGCCTGCATTTAAAGATCATAACATTAAACGCTCTGATGCGACACCAGCGTTAGACAGCCCAAAAACACCTCAGCAAGCTGTAATATCATAGACAAAGCAAAACTAAGATAATTGGATTGCAACGTATGTGTACCTAGTCAGTCACTAGTTGTCTTTCCATATACCCATGGGGGCGGTGATTGACGTTGACCCGGTGCACAGTGGTCGGAGCTGTATGGAGTCAGCGGCCAAAAATACTTTCATCGTGAAACTTCCGTCACGGGTTTATCGGTACGTCTCCGCCTTCATTTATAATTGTATTTTTTGTATTTATTTTCGATATGTCGTTAACAGTTTGTTGACATCAAATATTTATTTCCCGATGGCAATGATGAGGATAATGGATACTTCCGAAAGTACGTGTACCTGATGGGCAGGGCAGATGGTCCCGACTGCATTTACTGTGGTATGACGGATGATGATGCAGAACACACTTTCTTCGACTGCATCAGATGGCATACTGAAGGAAATGCAATGGCACAGCGGCTTGGGAGGTTCACTCCTGCCGGCGTGATAGGGAGGATGCTCGATTGCGAGGACAATTGGGACGCTGTGGCGCAATACGTAGGGTACGTTCTACGGAGAAAGAAGAGGGACCTCGATGCGTTGCTGCATAGCGGAGCCCCCTCTGACGGCGACCAGGGGATACGGGCCGGGCCATGGTGTCGGCTGCAAACTTGGCAGACGTGGGTGAGTAAGGGCGGCCCTGATTGGGACGTGGCTCTGGGCCTTCCCGAAGTAATGCGGAAAGCGGTGCCGGAAAGGAATCTACCCAGAGGAGGAGGAGGGAATTTTTTAGTGGTAACGCCACTCGACGCAGATGACGACGGTCGCTGTAAGTGCGAAGGCATTTTCAACCCTACCTCATACGCCAAAAAAAAAAAATTATGAGGATAATTGTATAAGCTATATATTGGTACGACTAGGTATAAATTAAAAACTAGAATATCAGGTCATAAATCAGATCAAAAGTATAGGGATATAAATTCACAATAAAATTGCTTTATTTTCGCATTGTTCTAAATTATATCATTTCACGGATTTTGCAAATGTTTCAATATTTAAGACACAAAATAACACAAATAACTGGATAACAAAAGTATTGTGATTAAGCTGCCCTGTCACTTGCATTGTTAAAAATTGCAAATCAAATACTACTCCCTCCACCATGCTCTTTCCCCAAAAACCTATTTTCCCAGTGCCTGTAGGAACTGAGCACTGGCGCAACACAAATAAAAAAAACAATTATAAAAACTGTGTACTGGCTATTACGTTTCACTCTATTTGTGGCACGTTTAAATTACTAAAAACATTTCAATAGTGTAGAAGAAAAAACATTAAATACCACTAGAGCATATTATTTTTTGTACAATACGAAAAACCACAATATCACAAAACGTATGTATGTATGTATATATATTTTGCTGTATAAATCTCTATGTTTATGCATCTGCATTGCAGAAACGCACACTCACATATAAAGAAGTGTGCTCAAATATTTAGACGTGAATTAATATTTGTTTTTATTTTTTTTATTATTAAAACACATAAAAAGGCATTGTTTTGCGTAATATGACATTTACTTAATGTCATGTAATTTACCGGTATGACACTTTTCTGTTTATGTTCGTTTGTTTGCTGCTCAAAACATAACACATATTTATTATTTTGTTAAATTAATGCACACGTTTGCTAATAAGACACAAGTAAGTGCACGTTAAGCAGAAATTCTTTAAAAATTTTTAGAATTTCAATTGTTTTTTGAAAAGCAAAAAAAAAACGGGAATCAAAAAATTCTGCAGGATAAGGATTGCAATCAGTGCGTACTTTGTAAGTCACTGTCATAATTCAGCCGCTGTTGTGAGCACCGTGTCGTAAAACGTACACACGTTAATCTTGAACACAGTCTGTCTCTTGAATCCAAATAATGCAATTAAGTAAAGAAAAATTTATATAAAAACATTTTTAACATCTGTACCGAACTCTGTATATGGCATGAGATGTTTTTTATTTTTATATTTCGCAACTTTAAATTAAAATGAGGAAAACTAAACTGATCTTAACATCAATGAGGCTGCCGCCATCAGCAAGATTATCTATGAACGTGATTTCAATGTTTCAATATGATTTCCAATTTGCTATTGTACGCAATTAATAAGCAGTAGTTGTAGTGTAAAAAAGAAAAGTATGTACATTTCATGGCATTATTTCTGTGTGTGCCTAAGCGCATGAATAATGCTTGTGGATTTTATATCTCTTAATTATAACTCATACGTAAACAATTTTCCTTTCATGTGCAGAATAAATCACGTAGAAGGGAATTCTATAGATCAGAGGTGACCAGCTATACTGACTTTGTGAGCCACGCTTACGAATTAATATTTGAAAGAGCCATTTATTTATTTTGGAAAAGAATAAATTTATACAAGGTGGGGCCAAAGTAATCACCAGATGTTCTTTTGTAAATTGTAAATTGTAAATTCTTTTTTTTTTAAGAAAAACTTTGGTGCTGCTTATGAAATTTTTTTATTTAATCCACTAGCATTTATTCCATCAAGTTGAAAAAATGATATCAGCCAAGTAGCCGCCGCCAGAATTTGCCATACGGACCCGTTTTATTGCATTTTCCAAAAGTCCTGCCACCACTTCGGGCGACAGGTTCTCGCATTTCTGGCGAATATTCTTCTTAAGGGCTTCAAGAGTGTGAGGCTTGTTGACGTAGATCCGCGACTTTAAAAAATCGTATAAAAAGAAATGTGAAAGGGTTAAATCGGATTATCTGCCCGGCCATGATTCTTTCAGAATATCGGTGGTGGCACGAGCAGTGTGTACCGTTGCACTGGTTTTTTTGGTTGAAACCACATGTTCTCCAACACCAATTCATACAATTGATGAATAAAAAGTTCGCTAATCATGGCTCTTTAGTGCGCGCCATCCACAGTCGATGGACTCCCGATGACTCTTACAGCCACGCAGTAACTCTGAGCGGGTGTAATGGCCCTGAAATGATTATTTTCTTTATTCACGTTACCGTTAAGTTAAAAAATGAGACTCGTCGTTCATGATTATTTTCGATGAAAAATCGTCCACATCTTCGTTGACATTCAAGACGGCTTCAGCATAGGTTAGATGTATTTGGCGGTCAACAAGTAACAGCTGATAATGCACTGTCTGCACTTTGTAGCGAAATATCTTCAAATATTTCACCAAAATGCTGCGTAGGGATCACCGGCTAATGCGCAATTGTGTTGCACGTCGTCTGATCGATGAGCGGCCTCTTCTTCGACATTCTTTTGGGAACAGATGAAATATTCTCAGCAAACCGGCTTCTTTGGGGCCGGCCAGCCTTGGGAACATCTCGTATTGTCCCAGGCTCTTTAAGGTGAGTGGCGAAACGTCACAGTGTTTGTCCTGTTGGTGTCGCTGAGAGAACAGAACCGACGAATTGTTGCGCAAAAAAATGGAAAGCAATTATTGCGCGCAATTATTCCGCGTTCTGCCGTACTAAACTGCTTCATGCCTTGCCGATTTTTATTCTGCGTTTGTTTACTTCACAAAAGTCAAAACCGAATTGTCATTTGGAGCCATTTGCAAAAGTTATAGCATATTCCAACAGGGTGACTACTTTTGTCCCCCCCCCCCCCCCACGCCCTTTGTATATAGGATTAATCAAATTTTAAAGTGAATCAGCTTAAATTTTACATTTGAAGTAAAATAGTTTTTTTTCGTAAATTAGTACGCTTCGAATTTTATTTTTTCCTAAAATTTATCCGATAATATAATTTTGTATATTTAAATGTAAATATTTTTTTAATTATATATAAAATATTATATGTAAATATTGTAAAATATTTTTGAATTTTATACATTTTGTTAATATTGTAAAAAAATTTTAAAATATTTTGAATCATATTCTTTTCACAATTTTTATGAGACATGTTATGTTAGAAAAATTTTTATATAAACTTCAAAAAAAGGGAAAAAAATTTTAAAAATAAAAACTTCCTGAAGATGTTAACCGAAGGTTAACGAAATATCGAAAATAAATATAAAAATAATAAATAAAAAGAGAAAAAACCTTAAAGCTTAAAAAAATTGATTGTTAAAATAATTTTGAACTGTTCCAGTTTAAAGCAGTGGGACCAACAAAGACAAATGAGAATGCATTGATGATTTCAAATAAAAATGAAAATGTAGTGATGCAAATGCGCTGCAGGAAAACATTTTTTCCCACTCTACATTCCACAGCAAAATAAAATATGAGAGCCTTCAAGAAATGTTTAACAAAATTGAGTTTTAATTTGCTCAAATAAACAATTCTCTTACAGGATCACTAATTTTGTGCTTAACAGCCACTCTAATCGACTTCAAGAGCCACATTATGGCGAGCTCTGCTATAGATGTTTCAGATTTGTTTGACTCTTAAGCACAATTGTCATAAGTGTGGATATGCAAACATATTTATTTGCTACGAAAGCACGTTGTTTTTATCTATGTGTACTCTGCATTTTGCGGATAAAATCATATTATTGTAAAAGTGTGAATGCATAATACATTTTAAGTCTCAATATGTGTTCAGTTATTTACACAGCTTTGCTTATTTTCGCAGAAATGTTAAATATTTAATATATGAATTTCTAAAATTGTTAATACTCACATCAAGCATATTCCTTTTTCCGCTTAATTGACTTAATCTCGTGATAGACGATGTTCCAAAAAAAAATTAATTCTTTACAATGTATGTATGTATGTATGATAAATATCTTTATATAATCAAAATCAAGGGCAGAGCTGCCAGCTGACAGTTCAATTATGTGATCTATACCATCGTCAAGCGGGCTGCGAACTCTTGGTATCCGTATAACTGCGCTGTTTTACGTAGACAAATAATTAAAATGAATATTCAAATTATACTCATTCTACACCAATAGCAACAGAGTCTGAGATATAATAAATCCATATGATTTTTGGAAACTGCCAATCTCCATAGGTGATATATTAAAATTTGAATTTATGCGATAAATTATGCAACGCCCACACAAGCCTCAATATTTTAACATAAAGCTCAAGTAGATGCAAGTGTAGAAAACATTAAACAGCATAAAAATATAAAGTAACACTTACCCGGATGCCAATCTATGATTTCCACTACGCAGCAACGACCGGAACGATAAGAGACATGTCAATCATGTGTTACTTTTGCTGTAAGATCATATTTCACTCCAATAATTTCATTTCATTGGCGATCCATTACGTACAATTTCCATTTTGCGATTTATCATTTCATAAATGCCTACTTTTTATTTTTAACAAACTCCTTTTTGGTTTTTTATTACAATTTTCACATTTTATTGATTTTTTTATAAACACTTATTTACATTAAAATTGCCACTCCTACATCAAGATCATGTAAAATCCACAACGACTTGACACATGTCTACTTTTTTCACCAACACATCCGTCTGTTATTAGGTCAACATCCTTTTAAAGATATATCCTAAAATACTGATTTATTTCAGTCGATCGTATACAAACTGATGTTTATTAATTAATGTAATGTCTGTGTTGAGCGTCCGCGTGCGCTTCGTACGTCGTTTCACTTAAAATCTAAAGTTTGCTTTCGTTATCACCATTTTGGCATATTATTTTTTTTGTATTGCAAATGCTCCTCGCACTACATGACGATATAATCTATGAAGCAATTCAAGTTATATCAATGTAATCTATGAAGCACATTTAATGCATCTTGATAAACACAAACACAATTCCACAAACGAATTTTAGAGATTTCATTCCTTGAATTGAAAGTTAATAACTTCATTATTTAGGAGAACATAACCGTTACTGGCCATACTATTAATAATTAATATATATTACTTAATACTAACAAATTTTCAATTGCTTCGAGGAATAAAAAATCACGGGAACTAAAATTAAAATTTTTTTGCCAAATTTGTAATAGAACGATGACAGAAAAAAGTTAATTTGAATTAAAATCTGGGCAAGGCAATGTTGATAAAACAGCTGTTCAACTTTTGCGGCTAATTTGAGGTCGTTACGTCAAAGTTTGTAAACTTTTGAATATATACTAAAATACCAATTGGATTTGTAATGTTGTATTTGATGTAGAATTAATAGGATTGGCCGACTTCTTAAAACACGAATTATTTAGTGCGTTTTGTATTTATCATATAAAATATTATTTCTGTAAAATATTCCGAAAATTACTCTATTACCAATCATTTGTTTTAATGTTTATAATCCGTTCTGTTGCGATTGGTTCACCATATTTACATTTTTTAATTGTGTGTTTTTAAACTAGTTAGTGAATTTGATACTTTCGAATTACACTGGTTCCAATCCAGTCCAGTGAGACGTTCATAAACGATAATACTAATTGCCGCATTATAACAGTATGTTGCATACAAATACTTAGATTTTTTTCCCCAAGAACTTGTAGTTTTACCTTTTTAAGCACATAAGTAATTTATTTCAATGGTATCTCAGAATGATGTAATTCTTTTATTTTGTAGCATATGTGTTATTTGTTAAATCTTGACAACAAGTTATTCATGAAAGGAATATAATAATTTTTAATAAATGTTTTTTTTTGATATTGTTCCAAATTTTTCTTCAATTGTGTCATTAAATTTTAACGAAAATATAAACAATAACATATGTTACTGCAATGCACCAAGAATTATTCAATTCTAAACATATTGAATTGCCAGATGTATGTTTCAGAAGTCTTATTTGATATTACGGGCAGAGATGCCGTAATGTTATTGTTAATTTTCACAAAAAATTAGTTATTTCTTTTATATTATTTTTTTTGCTTTTGGTTATTTTTTTACAAAAAGTTTTTCAACATATATGAATTATCTTTGTACAAGTAAAGTGGCCCAAAATTGCAATATAATTGTGGAACGTTTCGTATTGTATAATAATATCGCCAATGTGTGTCATATTCAAATGTTGCATTATATCTTGGCAAAAAACTAATTATTTTTATTGTTATTGTACATCCAAAAAAAATGCAATATGTTTTTTCTACTTCCGAAATCGTATGAGAACCATAACTATCTCTTTTTCAAATTTAACAAAAATCAATGAAGCAAATATTTTAACTAATGAATATTACTGACTTTTCCCAACATAGGACATGAAGAGATATACATATGTATCAGAATTTTCGTATGAATTGTCGAAGTACTAAAATTCTGTTTACTAATGTTTTGAAGACCGTCTATATTTTGTACAAAATTTATTGTTATTGCTATTTCAGTACAACTGAATGAATATTTCCACAGGTTAGTTATAAATAAAACAATATGATAGTTAAAGAGATTTGCAATCAAATAAAATAGGTGCTGTGTATAGAATTTTGGAAAGGCTGCAAGTTTTTTCTGATTATATACATATTTTCTATTATATCAAAAAGAGCTTTAAAAAATTGGGTTTAAATTAACTAACATATTTCGTTTTACGGTTTTTTTAAATATGTAAAGGCATTTTTTGATTTGTTTATAAAATTTTATTTTTAAATAAAACTACTTGGTTGCATTTCTAAATTAACAGTTCTATTTTAAATTTAAAATTTGTTAAGTAAATGATGCAATTTAAAAATTTGGTAATTACTTTTCACATATGGTAAATTTTTAGTGGAAATGTTGGTTGGAAATTTCCTGTTTGTGGCAGCACTGATGGCAGCAAGTACGAATTAAAAAATAATAATCACCCTGTGATCATACGAGTGAAAAATTTAAAAATTTAAGAACGTCATAAAATAAAAAGGCACAAATAAATGTTTAAAATTTAATGTTAATTTTTAAGTTTATTTAAACTGGCAATACTTGACGGCAATTTTTTTTTATTGATGGCTTGTACTTTAGTTTCCGCGCGTTTTATTTTCCGAACAAGTGAAATTTTACTCTTAGAAATACTCAACAGTAAATAATATTATTAAATGATCATTTAGTGTAATCAAAGTGATTTTATTTAAAAATATGTACCTTCAGGCTTGAAAAATATTGAACTGTGTTTGTTTTTTAAAAAATTTCAATTAGAAAAAGTAAATCTTTTGCTGGCCTTTTTTGCTGCGTAATTTCGTTGGCTGAGTATTTATAAAATATTCATATTGTGTTAAAAATTAATTATGAAAGCAAAAAATTAAAAATGTGAAGTTGTGAAGATGTATTGACCTACGACCAACATTTAGACGTTTAACAGGTATCACCAGTTATTTTGTATAAAGTATTACACGATCGTTTGCAATGTATCAGTAGTAAAGCTAGAAATAGTCCTAGTCAGTGGAAGGCAAAGGCAATTAATGCTGACAGAGCGGCGGCCAAAAGGATTAGCTGAATGCTTAATAAGTTGAGTAGAACCACGTCAAGGTCATTGTAACATGTTCGCCAACATCACTAACACACACCCACAGTTTCTTGGATTAGAGCTTATTGTATTGGTAGCAGCAAAATGAAAGGAAAACAATTAAATGCAAAATGTAGAGTGTACATTTTAAATTATCGGAACGAAATACAACATGGACGCTGTACAGAAATTTAAAGGAGTTTCATATACATACATACATATCGGGAATAGTTCAGTAGCATTACATTTAGTATTAAAAGACTTCAACTGCAATAGCATGTGCAATATCAAATAGTTTGGAATTCTGAACATGTACTTCAGGTACTTTTTAACTTGGTGACGGACATAATAGACATGACTTAGTTTATTCCGTAGGATATATTGGGTTTGAGTGTGATATTTAAATAACCAAAATTAAATAGAATTAAGCGAATAGAGCCTATAACGAACATTTTATTGTGTTACCGAACATAACTGACTTAACTTGTATTGGTTCGGTATTTGAATCTTGTGGTAAAGTGAACAGCAATTGCAATATAATCTAATCAGTGAAATTCTGCAAGAGGTATGTATAAAGAACTGGTTATGGTATATTTTCTATATATATATATCTATATATTATAGACATCTAATCTTAAATTATGTATTCATTTTAAAAATTATTGCATTTAATATTATTTAACCCCAACTATACTCGTATTTCAATTACTGCAGATTTAACTGTCCCCTTTAATAATCTTCTTTGTTTTTTGTATATTATTTAAACATAGATATTAAACGAGTTACTTTTCTATTTATATTATATGAAGTAAGGCAGAGCTTAAGATGTAATGATGATTTATAGTTTCTGTAATAGCAAGGGAAATATTTTCAAAACATTTTTTTTTGTGCGGCTGAAATATAATATACATATTAACGAATTATCTATTATAGACCCGGTGAAGGTGAAATTTTAAGCATAATTCAGAATCGAATGACAATGTCGCAAATAAAAAAAGGGTATAGGGTTAATTCCCATATCGAATCGAATCACGTTCAATGCAATACAATTTGTAAATGAAGGATCAGTTATGTGTTGAATTAACGAATACTTTCTAAATATGGGTGGTGAAACTTCTGGAGCTACCGTTGAAGTTAATAATTGTAATTTTACTGGTGATGAGGGTTCTTTTAGATGTGTGTATGAGAATGAGGATTCATTGCATTTAATAAGGTAGATCTACCCCTCCCCATTGGTGTTTTTCGCATTCCTATTAAATTTATAATAATTATTTTTCCGAAAACTTTAAGAAATATTTTATATTTTTTCAATATGCTTTCAAGCTAGATTTAACACAATCCAAATTTTTTTTTTCGAAAAAAAAGTTGATAATTGGCCTGAGGATGAAATATTAGAACGATATCTGGAAAAATTTATGACTCCCAATATGTCTTCCGTAAGGGTCATAATACGACTGCTTTACTTTCGTACTTAACTGAGGAAAAATATTAACAAAAATAAAGCCAATGTTCTAATTTCACTAGATCTTTCTAAGGCCTTAAACAGGTCGGTTTAAGGCTTTCAGTGTCAGGAAAGGGTCGTTGTTTTAAAAATGTTTGCCAAGTGTCGTAATTTTTTTTTTCAAAATGTTTGAATATTTTCGGTGCTCTCGGGGTGTTTGCACTTTTCTCAGAAACGCCCGCAACCAATGACAGTTTTAGATTCACATTGATTTTTCCTTTTTTTTTTTGGTATGCCATTTGTTGGCATCAAGAGTTTCAGTTCGATATACTATGTGCGTATTTCTAACTATCGCACTCCGAAAACCCAGCCGTGTGGCATTTTCGATTTTCAATCCGTGACACCTTTTTGAATTTTAATCTAAACTTAAAACGATTTCGACTCAATGACATAGTTTTAATAGAAAATGTTAAAACATTTAACATGAAATGTTGGTGTGAATTCAAAATTTTTGTGTAAAAGATGTGCAATATCCCATCCGGGTGGGTTTCGGATCAATACGTACATAAAGATCTTTGATAGTGCGAAGGTTAATGTAAAATTTTTATAACAAAAGAATAAAAATTATAAACAGTAAAGAATGCATTGAGATGTTGAATTTTGAAGTTCGAAAAGTGTAATGACTTTGAAATTTTATGGGAAATAAGGATCACTGTAGTTTCGGTACCTGTAGACCTATCGGCAGAGTAACAGCTATATTAAATTGTATTGATTGATTTGTATTGGACATGCATTTCTGGACTGAAGTTAAAAAAAATACTTGATTTCATCTGTGCATCTACTTCTTTCTACATCTACATCTTTCTTTAACTCAAATACATAAAATCTCTTGATTACAACTTTTCTATGGGACTTGAATGACATTTAACAAAACTCGGCACCTTTTTATACACTATTTTAATGACATTTCGTTTTTCTGAAAATTTATTTTAATAATAATAAAAAAACGACTTAAAGACACACATATGTACGTTCCTTCGTAGAGAATGAATAATAGCAACATTTAAAAATAAAATTAACGCAATTACTTCATAGCACTCCCATGGGTTAACATACGTGTTAAATAAAAATATATTTATTCCTACAACAATCACAGACGCTGCCATTTATCAACATACATTTTCATTAATTTTACACTAATATCAACTCAACTCTTGTTTGGTTCGCAAAAAAAAAAAAAATAAAAAAAACAGAAGAAAAGTTAATGAAATATTAGTGCTTTATGAAAATATTTTTACAAAAAGTTGATGTATTTTTTCAGTTAAAACTTTATATTATCAATATAAATAAAAAATAAGCTAGCATTTTCAATCGTGGAAGAGTCTCCTTTTTTAATCGTATAAGATTCCTCGCATGGATGAAACTGTTACGGGAGCTGATTATCCTTTGAGAAAATATGTAGAAGGAAAGTAATAATTAAGAGAAAGAAGTAGATGTGATTCTTATTGTCATCGTCAGAAGATTCTTTATAGAGACATGCATTCTTAATTGAGATAATTTAGGACATTTTATTTAGTGTTCACACAATATTTAATTCAGTCAATTTAGTTTATTCAATTAGGGTTTCACCGCTGGTAAAGAACAACGTTTTGATGTTAAATTCGCTGATCATCTCTTTTTCCTTTTTGGCTCTTTTTATTTACTGTTTTGACGTTTCGCTTGCCATTGTACAGAATTTTTCCTTTTCACTGAATTGAGTTCACAGTAAAAATAGGTCTGTTTCTTTTGCTCTAAATTGTGCACCCGCGGTATTCCAATCTTACCAGAAAGCGTTTTCTTACACAAAAATTGGGTAAATGAGAGACGTATTGAGAGGGTAATGATCTTGTTCTTCTTGCACGAAACAATCCGTACTTTTTCTTCGGGCTGGTTTGGGCAAGACGAACAAGCAATCAGCTGTTTCATAAATAAATGTTTCTCAACAGTGAAAAATGGTGGATATTTTTACAAGATATATAAACTTGCAATCATGTAGATTTGTATTTATATATATATATATATATGCATGCGTGTAGATTTGTATTATACATACATGGTCATATACATTGACATTTCCATTTTGTGCTAAATTTTATAGTTTTTTGCGTTTGCTTTTTTGTCTCTTAAGTGGATGCTACACGCATCAATATTTAGCTTCAATATTTGTTTTTGAGTTAGTATAAATATTGCAACGTTTAGTTTATATGTACATTTCGTTGACGAAAATGTCAATTCATCACTAGACATTCAGCAAAATTCTTGAAAAAGCTAAGAAATTTCACATGTTTATATAAAAATTGCCAAAAGGTCTTTCAGAATTACCGAGTATACAAACACAGAGTTTTTTTAAGTAGTTTCCAGCTGATTAAAATTTTATTTAAAATTTCTCATCTGTTTATTTAACATTGGCCAATGTTCAACTTACCTGATTCAATGTTAATTTTATATTACTCTAGCTTTGTCCGAAAATCATGAATTTTTCTTTATTGCTTTAGTAGATTTAGTTATAAAACTTTAATTTTAATAGAAAATGGGATTTTATGTATTTAACGTGGTGCAACGTTATTTTTACTCGGAAAAATATAGAATCAATTTTATTTTAACGCAATTTTGAATTTTGTACGGTTCAAATCAATGTGAATCAATGTTAAATTTAGATCAGATCATTATTTTTGCAGAAATTGAACATGATTTTAATCAACATGTTAATTTTACAAGGGAATTTTTTCTGTGTGCATTGCAAACGCAAAATTTCTAAACAGATTAGTGGTGGCTAGGAGATACTTCACTCCAGGCTTCCTTCAGAGTACATACATATAAGTATGTAACAATAGCGCGTATATTATTGCCCTATAAATCGTTTTTTTTTTTTTCATTTATTTACAAAGCTTCACTCACTTCAGTTTCCTTATCATCTTAATTGATCAGGATGGAAAATTTTATATCATTTAATTTAATAAAAATATAATAAAACTCTTATTGAATTTGCACTTTGCTGCCACTTATAACGTATATTTTGTTTGTAAAAAAAAAGTAAAAAAATAAAACTGAAGTACAAGGGTATATCATTCAAAACAATTTGTCACTAAGACTCTTGATAATCTACAACATGTTAGACTGATGCATTCGTCTGACTTTTTTTTCTATTTGATTTCGTCTTTTAATACTGTTGTCATTTATTTCATGTGTCGTTGAATCATTGCTATTTTTTTGTACGATTTTAGTTTTATATTAGAATACCCTTCATCACGATGTAAATAAAGGCCATATAAAATGGGTTTGGCATTATCGTTGTATTACTTTAGCAGCAGTATTTATAACCCAATACGATTTATGTATTTAAAAAAATTTTGCTATTATGTTGGGAAAGAAAGCAACCTTTTCGTCACGAAAGTCTGCCTCATCTCACTGTTGAACTCTTTCGCGCTACTTTTAGACACAGATAGCAAAAAGTCATCAATGAATCTGACAAAAATGCCACTTTAAGTGATTTTTATTACGATAATGTGTAGTTTTTATTTTAAATTTTATCATTCTTTCAAAAAAAAATCTAAACGTTTCAATTGGAGAAAAAACTTGAAAAAATTTTAATGAATCTGTGAATATAAGAATTTTAATTTTAATTCTATATGCTGAACATTTTTTAATTTTAGCATTAATTTAAATTAATTAGGTTTTAGTTAAATTTTATTGCTGTTGGCTGAATAGTTAGTGCGCTGACTATACAAGCAGGAGATCGTCGGTAAAAGACCCAGTCAGGCGAAACATTTTTCTCTTATGTCTGCGCTAACAGCTCCCTACTTCGTTGGTATTTGAACAATAAAACATCACCGATGTAAAATAGTAAATAAAAAGCCTCTTATAAATTAAGGGCAGAGACTCTGATTTACGACTTATCAAAAAAAAAAAAAAAAAAAAAACAAATTACCAACAGCATAGTTCTGCAATTCACCAATTTCTTCAAAAAAATATATATTTGATCAAAATGTAAATAAAAAATAACTGCGTTTTTATTTTTGTAAAATTTATTTTTTTTTTTTAAAGATAAGTAACACTCAGGCAATGATTGCCTACTACTAGATGTTAACTTCTAGGAAAGGCATAGTGATAGAGATACAGTTGATGAAAGGATATATAGAAAAAATCTTCATTATTTTCACAATACTGCTTTTGCATGTCTCTTGTTTTAAAGCAGTGTCGCAGCCCCTTTGATATCAATGAAACGCTTTAAATTTTTTGAAGCTTTATTTCGTAGACATTTTATTAATTATTTTACTTCGCCGATGATGCTACACAATACCGACGAAGGAGGGCGCTTTGATATTACTTGTGGATTAGTATCAGCTGAAATAAATAAAATAATACAAATTATTATTTCCTGACGATGCTACATATTTGGTAGCGAAATATAGATAAATAAATAATGATTGAAAAACTTTTCATAAAAAACACCATCGCTCAAAAATAAATATAATTAAATAAAATAAAGTTAATAACACTAATTATTTAACCTTCAGGAATTTTTAATATTTATTATGATTCGATATTTCGCTACTCCTTTGTGTAGCTTCTTCAGGAAAAAAAAAAACCTAAGAAGCTACACAAAGGAGTAGCGAAATATCGAATCAGAATAAATATTAAATATATTAAAAAATACCTTAAGCTTAAATAATTACTGTTATTAATATAAAAAGAGGTCAAAAAACTAGAAAAATTATAAAATAAAGTTATTTACAACAAACTGGTTGCATCTTTAAAGATACATTTTAGGGTGATTCACAATATTCACAATTTTCTTAATATTTTAAAAAAAGCTAAAAAGAAATTGTTGTTGTTGTTGTGCTTGTTGTGCAAAAAAGGCATATATTTATCACAAAATAACAGTAGAAAACAGTAGAATAAAAGTAGAAAAGAAAAGAGTTGTGCGCTAAAACTCTCCAGTCGACCCGGCGATAATATTTACAAACCGCCGCTAGCTATAAATGATATAAGAATAAAAAATTGTTCACATTTGTATGATTTTATATTGAATTACATTTTTATAAGTAAGAAAGAAAAACCCACAATATGTAATAATATACAAGTTCGCAAAGTTTGTTTCTGTAAGTTATATTTACTCGCAGCCACTTAACGCTTATGCATTAGCCGCCGTTCAAAAAATTATTCAGCTCATATCACTGACAACAGCTCCACTGTTGAAACAATTTTCTCAGCCAAAAAAACAATTTTAGAATTTTAATAAAATAAGGAATTATTTCAAGTCTTACATGTATTTTTGATTATTTTAAAAAGTCGAATTATTTTAGTTTCTTCACTTGTTTTAGCATTTTGATATCACACTAAATTATGACGGCTTGTTCATAGCCATCATAATTCTTCGTAGTATTATTTTAAAACAATATTACTATAAGACTCAATTGTGAAGAATCCAATTGTAAATTTATCCAGTTATTAAAATTTCTATACAGATATACCAAAAGATTTTTAAAAATATTTTATTAAAATAATTTATTTAAAAAAATTAAAACAATATTTAAAATGCACTGAAAATATTAATTAATAGGAAAAAACACTGAAGAAAAAAATTAAAATTAAATAAAAAACTAATACAGACAATAAAAGATAAATGAAAACGAACAAAAAGGATAAGGAAAATTAAGAATGTGCTTGGAGTGCACAACAGCTTAAAAAGCCTGATTATCAGATTTTTTTTCAAGCACTTTATTTCACTAAAAGAAACATTTTGAAACCATTTAGAATTTCCTTTTAATTAAAAACTGTTACGGGTTTTTAAAAAATTACACTAATAATATATAAATTTAGTTCACTAAAAATACATTTTTCTTTTTACTTTGACTGCAATTTTTTTTTCTCTGGTAGATATAAATACAGCATATTTTTTTTTCTATATAACTATAATATTCAGAAACCGGTTTCAAAAAAAGTGGCACGAAAACTCTGGCGGAAGTAATTTTTTTAATGGTTGTATCAACTTTAAAGTTACACCAGGCTTTTAAGGGTTAAGATATCTAGTTTTCTGATCACTTCACCACCTGCCTACTCTCTATACTATTCATATTAAGGGCCATCTCCTGAGTACAGGCCAAACAAAAAACTTATAATAGTATTGAACAATAAATAAATAAAATAGTAACACATTTACGTTTTTAATAAAATTAAAATATCAAAATAAGCAAAATTATTCCCGAAATATTTTTTTGGATCAAAAAAAAAAATATATATGAATATCACTTTATACCTTTTCAGAATAGGGTATTTAAAAATCAGCCGAGCTGTAAGTAGCAGTCTGAATCGTTTTTATATTATTCTTCTTCCTCCCGCAGTCTGGTGCCAACATGAATGGTATAAGAAGAAGTCCTTTGAATATCGTATCAATGCTGTGGGTTTGTCTTTTTATCTTTGTCAACAAATTGACACTTTAGTTGATGGCATTTGTTTGCTAGAATAAAACAAATTCTCTTGTATTTGACTTTGTTTTTTACTTTGATTTTTTGTGCGATACACTGAATAACAACCCATATGCCATGTGCATTTCGATTTCCAGTTTCTGTGTTTGTGAGATAAACTTTGTTGTTGGTGTTGTTGTTGTAGTCTTTTATTACTATTATTGATATTTTTGCTGACATTTTATTGTTTAATACCTATTTCTCAGCATATATACATATACAATAAATACATTGTGATGATACTTTCGCTACTTAGAAAAACATTGTGTGTGTGTTTAAAGCATTTTCGATAACAGCAAAAATTCCAGGGGAAGAAGTGCTTCTAAAGAAGTCAATAAGATCCTAAACTTGTGACGCGGCAGTAGTGCAAAATCGGATTTATGCTACTTCTTTTTATATAGAGTTGTCGTTGCCAGAAGCTCCATTTATTGTTGACGATTCATTAAATGCGAAGTAATTAAATCAATTTTTTAATCAGAGCAATGGTACTAATTTTTTGTATTACTCGCATTCAGCTAAGAAAAGTTGCTTATTAATTAACAATTAATTAATATTTATTAATTATAAAAATAAAACTAATTATTTAATGCGGAAGGTCTGTAGTATAATAAATTAAAAAAAAAAATAATTCCAATAATTACAAAAATCTAAATATAATCCTTCTAATTCCAAAAGAAAAATTAGAAATATTACTTTTATATTATATAATTACAAAAACTGGTTATAATTTTTTTTTGTTTATTAATTTTTTTGTTGGCCGATGGCAAGCCTAGTGTAGATGAGAATATAAAAAAACTAAAAATAGAAATGTGTGTGTTATAAAAGTAAACTCATGGATTGTTATGTTTTTGTTTATAGATTTTTTGGTTTGTATGTTTAATATTCAAACAATTCTCGTTTGATTAATTGAATTTTAAACATATAGATCTTGGGTTTGTATTAAAAAATTAGGAAAATCCACTGATGAGCTAAGTAAGCGTTAGCGATATAGTACTATATGGATATGCTTTCCTCCTCAATTATTGAGTTGCTTTTGTAATAAAATGCTTTATGATATTTTTCATACTGTATGAGAATATCATAAGGTATGTAATAATAAACTTCACATATAGTTTATAAGGGAAAAAGCACAATTAGAATCATATATATATTATTATACAGTTAATATTAATTAAAAAGATTATATTTAGATTTTTGGAATTATTTTTTTTTTCCTTTAAAGATTTTACTATGTTGTAACATCTGCGTAAAAAGGTATTTTGTATTTGGTTCAAGAACAAATCTAAATCCAAATTCTAATCTGTATACCTATTTCAAAATTAAAATATATTTTTATGAATATGGCTGTTAATATTTTTAAGTTGAATTTGTAGAATAGGTTTGAATTTTCATTGACGAAAAGTTTTTTCTAATAGTGAATTTTTTAAAAAATATTTTTCATTATAGACAAACACCAATTTTTCTGAAGAAGCTACACAAAGGAGTAGCGAAATATTGAAATAAAAATAAATAAAATTTTATTTATATAAATACGAAAGACCTTCAGTTTAAATAATTGGTTTTATTAATATAACAAAAGGTGAATCAACAAGAAGAATTATTAATTATAAATATAAGAATAAAAATTATATGTGAAATTTATTATTACATACTTTATGATATTCTCATAAAGTATTTTTTTACAAAAGCAAACTCAATAACTGAGGAGGAAAGCATATCCATATAGTACTATTTCGCTAATGCTCACCCAGCTCATCAGTGGATCCCTCTCAATTTCCGAATACAAACCTAAGATCTATACGTTTAAAATTCAACCAATCAATCGAGAATTGAAGTTGAATATCAAACACAAAAACCAAAAAATCTATAAACAAAAACATAACAATCCATGAGTTCACCTTTACAACACACACACATTTCCACTTTTATAAATCTCTTTTTATCCTCACTAGGTCTTCCATCGGCCAGCACAACCAATATATTCCGAATCAAATGAAAAATTACAAAAAGAAACAAAAGAACACTAAAACTTCACACCGTGCACATGTAGCACTGTACACCAACTGAACCCATTTTGGGAACATCTCCCCATACATGATTCCAATTGTGATTTTTTCCCTTAAAAAATATAAAAAAAAAGAAAAATATAAAAATAGAAATGTGTGTGTGTTATAAAAGTAAACTCATGGATTGTTATGTTTTTGTTTATAGATTTTTTGGTTTTTGTGTTTGATATTCAACATCAATTCTCGATTGATTAGTTGAATTTTAAACGTATAGATCTTAGGTTTGTATTCAAAAATATCACTAAAGAAAAACAAGAGTCTTAGAAAGAAATCACTTCGTTACCAACCCAATATTTATTGGAATTCATCCATGAATATTATTTATATATAAATATGGTATATTTATTGTGAAATTTTGCCGTATCTCCATACACAACTACAGATGTATGTATGCACGTGTAATACTCAAGAATGTATCAAAAGCTATACGTACATATTTATTTATTGGATAAAATTTTTTGTAAAGTAGAACGCTGTTATTGATACTTTTCTCGCAACTGCTGTTGTGGAATATTGAAATATATTGTTATGGAATCATTAAAATTTATTCGCAATTTTTGTCTTCTCTAATAAATGTGTTTTTGTACCCATTTTTTTTCATTTCTCTTGTGTCATACTTCATTATGTGCTCTGGTTTAAAACCATTTTTCACTTACTAAAGAGGATTTAAAAAAAGAAGAAGTATTTGTGATATCTGAAGTGCAGCAAACACTCACGCATGCACCCATACCAACATACATACATACATATGCCCTATTAAATAGTAATACATATGTATGTGTGTGTGAGTGGTAGTATGAGTATGATAACTTGGTTAGACTGCATTCCAATATCTTTTTAGATATTAACCACGTAACCAATATGTCAAAGTGAAGTTTATAATTTATTAGTGAAATTGATACGATTGTTCACTACTGCTAACAAAGCATTTACATTGTAGCGCGTACGTGATACAATGTTGCTAATGATTGTTGCAGAAAATGTGGAATTTATAAATTTCTTGCAACTTCAGCAATTAAAAATATTTTTTCTGAATATGCCGAAATTATGCTCTGAAAATCAAATTTTTCTCTTCATGTTGGAACATGAAAATTAAATTTATTCCGTTTCGAATGACATAAATAAGGACATTTACATTTGAAAATTAGTTAGTGTTACGCATTAAAAAGATCTCGCGAAGTATAATAATTGTTCATATTAAAATTTTAGCATTCAGGCAAAGATTGCCTACAAATGTAAACAAAGTATCTCCATTTGTTTAAAGTAGAAACAATTCTTTATTATTCAAAATATTTAGCGTATTTTTTTTTTGATGTTTTAATAACATTCGAATCATTTGGAAATCATTCAAACTTATACTTCCGAACAAAGGAAAAACAGATTTTCTTTGAAGAATTATGCAATGCAAATAACGACGAATAAAGACGTTGTGATGGGGAACAGCAATTAAAAGAATGCACATCAAGAACATTTTTTATGGCTGTAGAATCTAAGTCAGTTAGTCAGCCAACTTTAGGCAAATGAGAATAGTTTTTTTTCAATATTATATTTCTATTGTATTTTCTGTGATAAAATTTTATTTTTTTTTGTTTTTAATTTTCATAATAATAACGTGATCAATCACATTTGACATGAAAAAAATTAATAAAAATCATTTTACATAGATATACAGTCGCCTCTTCATAATTTAAAATTCAAGGGACCAAAGAAAAAGTTCAAATAATCCAGATCGCCATGGCTGAAGTAGACTGCAGCCAAACTACAAAATTAAAAAAACTCCTGGGTTCGAGCCCAGTTTCAGACTAAAACATTTCGCATTTTTTCTGATGTACATTAGTGTGTCTTTGTGTGTCAGTTGTTGTCGGAAGGTTTCAGTGGCGAAGGCATAGCCACTGGTCACTGAACCGTAACGGCTTCATCTTTAACCAATGGACAGGCACATCAGGGCGACCTCCATGGCCGGTTTTTTCTCAGCATCAGCGAAGTAAAATAATTACTAAAAATGGCTACTAAAAAACCGCTTTAAAATTGAATACGCAACACTGCTATAAAACAAGAAACGTTTTAAAAGCGGGGTTTGAAAAAAAAAACTCTTTCCTCCCTGTTTAATCTTTCACCACCTCTAATCTCAACAACTATTCCTTTCCTCTAGTTCCAGCACAATGAATCGCATGAATAGGGGTCATTCCCTGTATGCTGGTCCAAGACAAAAAAAAAGAAAAGTTCAAGTGAAGGCAAAGCGCACGGACTGTAGTTTATTAAAGTAGTATACCGTTCACTAATTTTTAAAAGAATAAACCTTTAAAATTCTAAGCAATTTTATTGTTAACCGATTCCGAAATTCATTTAAAAAACTAAAACCCATTTTCGGTTGCTTTGAACAGTGTCCTTTGTTTTGTTATAAGTTTGTGGTGCAGTAAAATAAATAGAAATTTTTTTGGGTTTTAATCAGTTAATCAATTGTTTTTGCAGAATTTGCGGTTGTTTTTGGTATGGTAAAATATCTCGTAATTCTCAAATAGTTTAGGGGAATTTTTATTTAAACATGTTAGATTATGTAGCTTTTAGAAATATTCTTGTTGGAGGTCTACGGCCCCAATAACAAACCTATATTAATAATAAAAAATATATATTCTTACATTTATATTTGATTTATTGATTTAATCCAATTGTTTTTACGGGTTTAAGTCCATTAAATTTTACCATTAAAAACTAACTTAACTTTTCGTTAAATTTTAATGAAAAATAAGTAGGACGGTTTTTTAGTGACATTTCATTTATTTTAATTTACAATAAACTAAATAAATGATTATTTTGTTTTTATTTTAGAATATCCATAAAACACAGCACATTCAAATAATTGAAATTAAGGGAGCGTAGAAGCAAAATAAAATACAAATTAAAGCCCGTTGGCGATCATGCTGACATTCAAAAAATAGAAAATTACCGCGAGGAGGCCAGATTACATGAATTTTTTTTTTCAATTTATTGAATGTTTTTCTAGCGACTTGCAAAACAATTCAAATTATCAAGAGTCGACTGTATATAAACATTTGCGTAGACTGTAACTGCAAATAAATCAGTTTTCAGCTAATTTCATTAAGACGTTGTGATAAATTATACATTATTGATTTTTGATGTTCATACTAACCAATGGAAGCTGCCTATTGACTCAGAAATCCAATTGTTTTTCAAGAGCCCTTTAATGTCGAAATTATTTATAGAAAAGTCGCTAACTTGGTCTTGAAGTAACTTAACAAAACTACGGTCTTTTTGTTATTTTCGCGTGGCATGCTCACAAATATATTTTGTTAATCGAAGATGGATGTGTATTCATTTATAGCATTTTCCAATTACATGCATTTTACAAACACTCGCCCATACAACCAACACATAAATACTCGTAACTAGTGTGAGTGGTACAACATGAGAAGAAACGTCGTTATCGTACAATAATAAATTAGTCTTTTGTTACTGTGGTACTGTTGCTGTATATGCGGAAATTGCTGGTGTGTATATATGTATATATTTATTTATGTACATATCGTTAGCTGAAATGCAAAACCACGTAACAAAAAAAAAATACGAAATCGGTTTCTTTTTATTGATTATAATGCATATGAACAGCATCTATGTCCTCTCCAACGTTTACTCTCATATAATAAAAATTAAACATTTTATAAGCGAAAAACGTAAGTACGTAACTATAGCGATTATAATCTATATATATAAAACAAGATGTGTGTATGTATGTAACGTATGGACTCCAAAACGGAATATTCAGGCGGGTGACACTGTGAAGTCTGATTTGTGATTTTCGGTCTGCGGGCGGAGGGGCGTGTCAAAATCCAATTTTCATATTGCACCACCAATGACATATACATATATTTATTTTTTTTGCTTTTTTTTATTTTAAATAAATAAATCGTGTGTAATACAACACTAATGTTTGCTTAGGGCCAACAACGCGGACCGGGTCAGCTAGTATTGAATAAAAACAGAAAAGCTTTCTTAATCATTCTGCATTTTACGAATAGAAACAAATTCCTTCAAATCTTAAACAATTTTTTTTATCTTGGACCAGTGCTCAGGGGCTATCCCCTACATATGCATTGCACTGGAACTAGAGAGAAGGATAGGGAAGAAGCAGACAGGTGGTGAAAGTGGTAGAAAGATAGAGCTTAATTCTTGCACAACTCTGCAGTTGCGTGTAAATTATAAAGCAAAGTTGCGGCGTGTCTCAGATGTTTTTGACGCATTATTTTTAAGCTAATGGAGCCAGTTTATTTATTATTTTACTTCGCCGAGGTTTTGTTGCTCAAATACCGACGAAGGAGGGTGCTGTAGCACAAAAAACTCAGAAAAAACTTTTTTCTGATTTGACCTGGCTGGGAATCGAACCTGGGTCTTTCTGGTTGCAGAGCCAACACGCTGACTACTCGCCATCAGCACCCCCATTTTCATTGTAGTTGCGTGTTTTAGTTGAAGAAAATATGAGTTCAAAATAACGTAACCAACGTAACTCTTTGAAATATAAATAAAATATTATTTTTAAATCAAAATTTAATAAATCGTTCTATATTTAATAAAGCTGCCACATTTGATTACCAAAATTGCATTTATTTTTCAATATATAACGTATTTTGTTTCTACTGTAAAATAGTAAAAATGTTAGTTACGTGGTTTTGTATTTCAGCTGACGATATGCACATATGTTGTATCTTTGGATGTATGCATGTGTATTTAAGAGTTATGACTTTGAGTTGCACTGCTGCTTTGGTTGATAATCGTTAAATGAAACCGAATCAATTGTAGTTTGTTATGGTTTAAATAATACAGGGTGTCCGCCGCGAAGGTATACTACTTTGTTTTGCCGACATTTTGGTAAACATAAGTCTTGACAGTTCATATTTGGCAGTCGTGAAGTAGACACGTGGCAAATTTATTATGGAAAAATATTCAATAAACCAATGTGTTTTAATCGTTAAAACATTTTATCAAAATCATTCATCGATTACTGTGACGATGAGAAAGTTACGTGAAATTTTTGGGAGAAACAACGTGCCAACAAAACGCACTATTTATCGTCTAGTGAATGATTTCGAAGAAAGGGGGTCTGTAGGTGATAGGACCAAGCATAGACCACAACGTACTGCAAGATCGGCTGAAAACATTACTGCTGCTCAAGAAAGTGTTCAAAACAATCCATCAACCTCAATTCGACGCCGTGCTCAGGAACTTGGTCTTCAGAGAACAACTTTGGCCACAATTTTCAACACCACAACTGCAAGCTTTGGGCTTGATTAACATGTGGTATGAACAAGACGGTGCCACATCGCATACAGCCAGGATTACAATGGAATTACTGCGAGACCTCTTTCCACAACAAGTTATTTCAAGAAATGGTGATGCTGATTGTCCTCCACGGTCGCCTGATTTGACTGCTCCGGATTTCTTTTTGTGGGGATATCTGAAAAGCAAATTTATGCAAACAAACCAGAAACGTGAAATGTGTGAGAATGTAATGAAAAATTTGCTCAAAATGCGAGCCCTCATTTGTGAGGCTAACAGAGGCGGACATTTATCTGATATTGTATTCCATACATAATTGCCGATATTAAATAAAATATTTATCAATATAAGATCCATTCTCTTTCATTTAATTAAAAATTATAAACAAACAAAGTAGTATACCTTCCCGGCGGACACCCTGTACAACAAATTAAAGAAAAAAATGTGAGTCCGATCACAGGGGAGATGTGTAAACATCTAGTAATGAAATCTTTTTAAAAGTTATTAAAATTAAATGTTTTTGTATTCATTTTATTTATTTGTTTTATTTGCCTACGATAACATAATGTACGACAATTAGTGAAAATTAGTAGCTACTACTACTACTACTATTGCGCACTAGATGGTGTTAGTGTATTTCTATGCAGCTGTTAATGTTGCGGACAAGAGCTTTTTCTTGCCCTTTGATGACTTACCAAATTCCAAAATTGAATTCTATGTAAGCTTAAATCACTTATCGTTAAATAATTATTTCTTCACAAATTGTTCAGAACTTATTTATTCAAAGGTTTTAAATGGACTGTGCTTAATGATAACAAAAATTCATTTCAACCCTTAATATATTTCAAGTATTGTTGGGTACTCAGTTTTACGTTTTTTATGCATAGTTTTTCAATTATTGTCTTATTAAGCGGTTAATATTGATAGCTGTAAAGTTTTGGTCCAAAATTCTTGATTTTTTCTACATTGATTTACAATGACTGTCTCGAGTAGCGGTAACTTGCATTATATTTATGTATTTGTTGTTATTATTTTAATGCACGAAACTAGTGCATTGACCACTGCATACGAATTTGACTAATTGAGACAAGTAATAAAAAGTATACCCAGTTGGAAATTTAACAGTTAAGTTTCTCTGTACTTCTTGTTGTCCGTGTGATTACACTAATACACTCACACACAGCTCACACCGCGTTATCGTAATTACAATCTTACTCAAAATTTGTGATTGTATTGTGAAAATAATTTTTACCCCCTGGCGTATAGATGTTTACACATCAAAAATGTGAAGAAAAGTTGTGGAAAAGTTTTCAAAGATAAATTGTATAAGAAAAAGCATATTTAAAAATTTTTTGAAAATTAATTCGTATTTATTAGCCTAATTCAAATGCATAGCTGATCTTTTATTTTTAATTTTTGTTTTAATTCCACTACTATTCATTCATTGTATTAGCTGAAGAATATAAAAGTTCAATAATCCTGCACCACTTCTAATCTGTACAAATATTCCTTTCCTCTAGTTCCAGCACAATGCACAGCTCCTGAGTGCTGGTCCAAGATAAATATATATCGAGCCTTTGGTGCAATACCGTAAGCTGGGTAAGCAGAAATGATCTTTGGGGAAATATCTATCTAAAGGAAAAAAGATTATGATTCCATCTCTAACTGTTCAGATTCTACAGCTACAAATGTCTTTAATGCCTCCAGCTATTTCCAACAATATTTATTTCCAATAATGAAATATTTCCTTTATGGCAAGAAATTTACAAATAGAAAACATTACAAAACATGCCTCTTTATTTAAAAACTTGTAAAAAAAAATGACTTTAGTAAACGAAAATACTATCAAAAAGCTGGCTCAAAACTTCAAATGCATTTTTCTCAGTTCACGATTTTTTGAATTACTACGCTATTGCACCAAAGGCTCGATATGTATATGTTCAATTTTACTGCGAATCGCACTGGGCATTACAGAGAATATTTTAATTGCAAATCCTCAGAAGCGCCTGTAATTCCAAGCTTACTTTCGCTTCCAATGTCTTAAATTGTTAGTTAATTATATTTCACCCTTACACCTTCACGAGCTTTTAAATTTATTTACATAACTGTAATGCTCTTAATTTATTAACTTATCTATCAAAATTTACTCAATAAGTATAAGGCCAAATGAATGCAATGACATTTATAATTTAATATTGTATAAACTTAACTCGTCTGGAAATTGTGTTTTACGCCTCTCGATTGATAGGAATCAAACAGATGTTTTCAAATGAATTGAACACAACTATTTAAAACAAAATTGATGATAAGCTTATGCATTTTGCATTAGTAGTAATTAATTACCATTAAGAAAGATTGCATAAATAGTCATTAGTTTCACCAATGTGGAGTGAATTATGCAGTCATAGATACTCGTAATACGCCACATCTGATGTGGTTTAGGGTAATACAACTGTGTAGAAGGGCATTTGCACAGAAAAGTGCACCCTTACCGAGAAATAAAAAGTTAAACCATAGGTGTTTTTTTTTCTGTATTACTAAAGAGCAATATTCAAAATTAATTAAATTAAAGGTACCGATACTACAAAATTAAGTTCTCGCTTTTGTTCTCAGTTTTGTTTCATTTCTGTAAGCAATAAAAGAAAAACAAAATATTTCTTAATGTCTGCTTCTCTTTAATTTACAAGCTTGCTATGCTACAAACAAGTGTATTTTATTTAAGTAGTTTTTGTATTGTTTTATAATTATATTATTTGTATATATAAAGATTAAGACATAAAGTATCTATTAGCACAGCTTTTAATATTTATAATACAATTATCAAACCACATTTTGAATATGGATCAACGATTTTATACACATGCTGCACAGATCAACAAATAACAAGATTGCAAAAGCTACAAAATAAAGCAATGCGTTCCATTCTAAAATGTAATCGGTACACATCGATAAATTATATGTTAAATACATTAAAATGGTTAAATATACAACAAAGACTGGAATTAAATACAATAATTTTTATCCGAAAAATGAAGACGGAAGATGCACCAGCTTATTTAATAGAACAACTAAGATTCGTAGGAGATATACAACCATATAATCTAAGGAATGCCGGTGATTTCAGGCTACAAAATGCGAATACAAGTGCGATGCAAAGGTCATTATTTTGTAAAGGACTGAGGCTTTACAACACGATTCCGAATACTTAAAAAAATGAACGGAACATGAATGTATTTAAAACAAATATTGTAATTTTTATTAGAAATAATTACAATCGGCGAATGTAAAAATAATTCAAATTTAGAAAAAAAATTTTTTAAATATAAATATTTATTAATATATAAATGTAATTCTTAAAAGTATTAAAAAAATACTACTAATCTAAATAAATAAAAAAAAAAAAAATTTCTACAGTCCTGTCTCAAAATCGTCCCGATTTTACGTTCAGCCATATTTAATCGTTCATTGACGGTATAATATTGGCTACTTCGCACATGCCATCGCTACATGTATTGCAATAACAATCCTGCGTTTCGCAGGATGATAATAATTTTATCGATTCGTAATTTTCCCACATAAGTACGTTATAGAAACCAGACATTGGTATACATGCATCAAATTCACTTTTTATCAAGCAGCGAATATATGCAAATGAAAACAGCTGAAACTGTATTTTCTCATAAAAAACCATTACATTCCTCTTATAATAAATAAATTATAAAAAATTATAAAAAATTATAAAAAAAAAAAAAAAAAAAAAAAAAAAATTTTTATTATAAACAAAAACAATTTTCCTGAAGAAGCTACACAAAGGAGTAGCGAAATATTGAAATAAATATAAAATATATAAAAAGACCTTAGGCTTAAAATAATTAGTGTATATATAATAATATGTAATATAAAAAAAAGGTCAAAAAACTAGAAAAATTATAACTTTTTCTTATTTCTTGATCAGAAAAAGAAAATATCAGCTGTAATTTTAAGTAACACGTAACGTCAAGTAACATCACATCAGATAGTAAGCCTAATAAAAATAAAAAACGAGCAAATATTTTGAAATTTTTTAACTTGGAGAATAAATTTATATATTCCAAACACCACTAAAAAGGTTTCATACAAAGAGTTTCGCCCAAATCGCAGAGTTATGGAATTTTGTAATGCAAATCGAAGTCCTCTTCTCTTTTTTGTAACGTCACGCCAGCACATAAATCTGATTGTATCTTCAAATTCTTAAGATCGATTGTAGTAATTTGTTTACTGACTATAGTTGTACTTAATTACTTCGCAAATATAAAACAAACTTTTTTACAAATTTGATTTTCTCATCTTTTTTTTCGTACAAATATCACTTCAGGCCACAATGGAAATGCCCATATTTACCGTTGTATTTAGAAAAATATTTGTCTCTTAAAATTGAACTATAAATTTATTTATTAAAACGTATATAAACCAAATTTATATATTTCATGACAATTTTTCTATTTTTCTTAGGAATTTAATGTGTGTATTCAGTGCCCTTCCTCAAATTATGGCCGCAATAGGGCAAAATCATTTGAGACAATATTGGTTGATTGCTGTCATAAATTCGTCATATGTCACAAAACCTACATTGACATGTTTACGTATACTTTTTAATTTTTAATTTAACACGGCGCAGTTCATAATTTCTTTTTTGGCATACAAAATGTTTATTACTATTTTATTTCATATAAATAAAGTTTTGAGAAGATTGTTAATATTTCGTTGTAAATTCATTGTCAGATCTTGGTTGCATTCAGTTTCCCCATCTCTTTTTTTTATATATTTTCATAGAATGAAATGGAAAATGAAATCGAATTCAATTTGACAAACAAACAAAAACAAGAACAAAACAGAAATAAGTGATGCTTGATTTCCATCCTGTCGTCTTTAAATATGATGTACATTGTATTCCATGTATAATTATGCATTTAGAACACATGTTTTGAAAAAGGTGGTTGGATGCTCGAAATAGTCAGCACGTCGACTACAAAATGAAAAATATTCCTGGGTTCAACCCCAGTTTCAGACTCATAAAAACAAAAGTGGTCAAATAAGCAAAAATATAAAGGAAATATTGTGAACACATTCCCATATTCCCCTTCATTAGAAATTACAAAAGCAATTCTAATATTACATACTGAGCCCCGTAGAACTAATGTTTTATTTTATTGCTATAACTATATAATTAATAATTAATCGAATAATTTTAAAATTAAACTTGAGGGTGTCGATCGCTGAAGTAGTCTGCACGTTGACTACAAAAAGTTATGGATTCGAGCCCGGTTTCGGACTAAGTCATAAAAACATTTCGCATTTTTTCTGATGTGCATTAGTATGTCTTTGTGTCAGTTTTTGTCGGAAGGTTTCAGTGGCGCAGGCATAGTGACTGGTCACTGAACAGTAACGGCTTCAGCTGTATCCAATCCACTGGAACATGAGAACGACCTCCTTCGTCGGTATTGTGTAGCACCGGAGTAGTAAAATAATTCCTAAAAATCGCTACTAAAAACGAATCTTCAAAATTTAATACGTCTATAATATTAACACAAAACACTATTAAAACAAATAAAACCACAAGAAATTATAAATTTGTTCTTATGGACTAATTGTGGCTTATGTTTACAAAATTTTTCACTTTATGGCATTTTTCTTTTGTTAACTTTTCTTCTTTCGTGAACTTGTATATTTGTCCCTTTCTCTCACTAACTTAGTGAAAAAGCTGATATAAAATTTGTGCAGACCCCTAGCTGACTAGGTATTCTATGCTACAAACCCTTTCCTCTAGTTCCAGCACAATACACCGCATGTGTAGGGGTCATCTCCTGAGTGCTGGTCCAAGATAAAAAACGTCGTTATTTTTTTCAGACTTTTAAACTTAATTTCATTGGCAAAGTCTACACAGCTATTGAGGAATGCGATAAGATTATTTATACGCGTATTATTAAAAGGAAGCTGTGTCTCAAGAAAAGTTTATTTGCAGAAAAATTCGTTAGAGAGAGAGAGGAAAATGTGAGGAAATCCTTAAAAAAATACAGTGTTCTATAAAAAAATTCATTATAAGAAAGTTCGACTGTACATATCTAATGGTATGCATGATTTGTATTGAGAAAAAAATTATTTGATATATTTTCTATGAATCGAACAACACGATAATTTTTGAAAATCCGTTAATTTATGACGTTTAAAAATATTTTATAAAGGCTCACTTATAACATTATAGTTTACAAAATCCATTTCAATTTTTACTTTTTGTTTCCTTTTCGTTTGATTTGCATCATAAAAGTAAAGAAATTTTCAAAATAAGTAGGTAATGCAAATAAATCATCACTGTGTCTAACAAACAAATCTATTTCTTTCCATACATGCATATATATGTAAATATAATTTAATGTACATTTTAAAATTTGGCTGTGCATGTTTAAAAAGAAATTAAAAATTAATCGGAAATAAAAAGGGCTTTTAAAGCACAAATTGTAATATAAACCAGACCACATTGTATAAAATTATTCTATCAGAAACCAAAATTCAATAGTAAAAGTTAAATGTTCATAGAAAATGTTGAGTTAAATGAAACCAAAGTGAATTAGTATTACAAATTGCGAATTTGGAACAAATCTAAAAAGGATAAACAGACAGACAAACTTCCAGATATACATACATGTGTATGTACAATACATACATTCAAATACATGTATATGAGTAAGTCAAATTTTAAACAAACAACCAAAAAGAAAAACAAGTCATTAAACAAATACGAGTAATGTTGTATTACATTTACCAAAATCATATAAAATTAATTTACAAAATCATGCACGAGGGTATACATATCTACGCACATATTTGCATTGTGCCCATACAAAGGAACTCATAATTATAGGAGACATGCCGCAGCATATGCATTCCCTTCTTTAATTTTTCAAACTAAAAGCGATGAAAAGGGAAGCAGGACGCTAATCCTAGAGATTATGATTATATTCCCCAGTAATTATGAAGAACACGAATTCAATCAGCCCAAACGTAAATCTTATTTCAACGGAAATGCAATAACGCACCTTTATGGGAGTGTCACTAAATAATGAAATCTTTAATAAAATCTCTAATACAGCCAAATGTACGATATGTTATTCACATTTGTTTGTATATATATATATGTTTTTATATAATGTGTAATCTGTAGTAGGGAGGCAAAGAATCAAGCCGAACAAAAAATATCGGCTGCGGCTAAACAGCGTAGACAGAACAGCGTTAATTTGCATTAGCAGTGTGAATTCAAATTAAATTGTGAATTAGCCCCATTCCAAGTATATTAAATTTGGGGTAAATGCGCGAAATCATTGTGAATTTATAGTGAATATAGTTAATCCACTATGGCAACCCAGTACACAATCAATCAGCTGCTGGCAAATTGTTTACTATTGTAAAATTAAAATGGATTGAAAGTTAGCAATTAATTGTTTTGAGCAAAATAAAATAGAAATATAAATATTCAAGCAAAAAGACATCGGGTGATTACTTATGCCCCGGGTGATTACTTTTGGCCCACCGTATATAAGTATAAAAAACTACAATTATAATTAATATATATTTAATCTCTTATTAACTAAATGCCCATAATTTTCAGCAACATTTTGCTGTATCTGCCTTAAAATTAATTCTGTTGGTAATTGGTATGTTAATTATATGTAACATTTCTAACATACATATATCTACGTTTATAATTATTTTCTGTGTCCAATACTGATACATTTTCAAAATTTGGATAGTGATTTAAGCTAGAACAGTGCGAAGATAATGCTGTTTTTTTGAGAATTTCTTATCCCTATATTTTTGATCAGACTTGTGTCCTGCAATCCTAGTCTTTAATTTATTTTTAGTTGTACCTTTATATATCTTATCACAATCCTCATTGTCATTCCCACCACAAGGTATCTTATAAATTAAATTCGACATATCCAATTTCTGTACCTTATCCTTAGTCTTACTAAACAACCTGTTCAATGTGTTATATGTCCTATAATTGCATATTTCCCTGAATAACATATCCCCGACTTTCCTAAATATTGAGCTATTCCAGTAAGTGATTTGTATGTCCTCGGATTATCCGTATTGTTAATATTATTCATACTTCTAAATCTATGTTGATTAATTAATCTATAAATTAGCCAAACTGGAAAGTCATTGCCTCTAATGGTGATTTCCTTTCTGAGCAAAAATGTTGTCCTTTCGATGGATAACATTTTCTAGAGTTTGCCCCATACCTTTAAAAAATGATAAATTTTTTACTGCCACAATGGTAAAAAATATTTGAGATTTAACATTAATGTATACTTAGCGTTTCACTGTTTCTACGGTTTTTAGCACCATTTTATCAATAAAAATCGTCAGCAACATTGTTTTCTAATTACCTAGAACAAACTGCAAAAACTTTAAACCAATAATTTTTCAAAAAAGTTTACATTAAAATAAATAATAAATTAAACAGAATCTTCCTCTAACAAAAGTCTGATGGACTCTAGTCAAAATGAAGAGTATATTGATTTTCATAATTCTTATTTGTATAAAAATGTACTTAACAAAGATGTAAAAAAGGTTAGTATATCACTCCGACTTGAGAGTAGAGGGTCAAATATGTTGCATATTTTGCCAGTTATTTGTGTAACATATTTAGAAAGGAACCAAATAGTATATTCACAATATTACCCCTATTTTTTTATAATAATAATTGTGAATTAAAAAAAAAAAAATATTTTTTCATTATAAACAAAAACCAATTTTCCTGAAGAAGCTATACAAAAGAGTAGCGAAAGCGAAATAACGAATATAAATAAACATTACATATATAAAAAGGACCTGCAGCTTAAATAATTAGTGGAATTAAAAAAAAAATTATACTTATTTTTGTTTCATCCACTAAAAATTAACTCTGATTGCTTAATAATAAGAAAATAGTACATTTAATGCCTGCTCTCGTGCTCGTTCCCATTGCAAGCCTTAATTCATTAATATACCTAAACATGTGTATGCATATCATGTAGTTTCACAAACAAACTCTAATGTTTTGGCCAAAAATTATACCACTGGTTGGTCTAATGAAATTGGCATTTGTTATGTCTTCTGCCATTTATTTATTTGTGTGAATGTTAAACCATTTTGTTGTGCAAATAAATACATGAATATTATATTAATAACAACAACAATAACAAACAACATCATCATTAGCTTGAACCAAATAGTAAATGCATACATACATAAGTAACAAACATCAATAAAAATAATATTACACCCTGGAGACTGTAAAGTATTTATTGATTATTCCCCAAATATGTATCACATAAATACGGAATATTATTATGGAATAAATGAAAATTTAACCCAATTTCTAAATAATAACGAAATTACACATGACTAATTCTAAAACGAATAATTAAATTGCTTTATTAGGATCATCCATAATAATTATGTGGCACTAGGGGACGTAATTTATTTTGGGTTTTTTTTTCACTTTTTGGTTCCATTGTGCACTTTCAACGTTTTTATTTCACTAATGTCACAGATTACTAAATCACTATATTTTACTACGTTGTTCATGTTCATGCTCTTAAAGGTGCTGTTGGCTGAGTATTATACATTATATTATATATTCGACCTAATATGAAAAGATCTATTTTTTATGTAATTTTTAAACAATTTGTGAACGTTTTCCGGTAGCAAGTTTACAATCTTGTGCAACAGACCGTCGTGCCAGACTTTGTCGAACGCTTGAGATATATCAATAAAAAGTGCCGAACAGTATTCCTTATTCTCGAAAGCCGTTCGGACAAGGTTTGTTATTCTGTGCACTTGTTGCACAGTGCTGTGCAGTTTTCTAAATCCAAATTGGTGATGTGGGATAACAGAAGTAGTGTCAACGTGGTGCCGTAGTTCCTCGAGAAGCAATTTTTCAAAAAGTTTGGACAGTATCGGCAATAAGCTTATTGGACGATAAGAAGATACTTGCGTAACATCTTTACCTGGGTTAGAAATCATTACGATTTCTGAGTGCTTCCATGCTTTCGGAAACGTACCCAACCGCAACATAGCATTGAAAACAAAGAGAAACAGCCGCAAAGCAGATTGTGACAGATTAGTTATCATTGCTCCCGTGATTTTGTCACTGCCTGGAGCTTTCCTGGCTTTTAACATTTTTATGGCAAATTCGACTTCGGTAAAGCGGAATTTAGGCGACGTTGTGCTCTTTCGTTTCTAACAATTGGCGCAATACGGGAAGCGGTTACATTTGGTGTAAATACATTTTCTAGGTGGTTGGCGAATTTCTCAATTTTTTCCTCTGAACTCTTCACAAATTCACCATTTTGTAACCTTATCGGGGCCTCGTACGCGGTGTGTTGTTTCATTTTTTTTGTGTTTATTTTGTATTTTTTAATTATTTATTTTTGTTGTACTGAAGTGTTAAAAATTTATTTAACACCTGAACAGTATGAGAAGCCGGTTGATTTCTCTATCTCTGCTTTTTAATTCTTGACTCTTCTAAAGACAATGTCGCTGCTATCGATCCCAAATTTTCTTGAAATTAAAATAAATAAACTTTATTTTTCCGCCACTACAGGTTTCTTCAGACTGGAATAGTTTGGGCACAAGTACTGTTTACTTATATGCTGCCTTTTTTATTTCTTTCCGCACTTAACTTATATTAATATATGATATTATAGTTGCCACAATATTTAATTTCTTATTATTTATTTCATATAAGATTCTAATTTTAAAATTAATTAAAAAAAATATGTGCAATGTATTATTACATACTTGATTGATATTCTCATAAAGTATTTTTTATAAAAGCAAACTCAATAACTGAGGAAGTAAGCATATCCAAATATTACTATTTCACTCATCAGTGGATCTTTCCTAATTTCTGAATACAAAATCCAACGTTCTTATGTTGAAAATTCAACTAATGAATCGAGAATTGAAGTTGAATACCGAACACAAAATCAAAAATCTATAAATAAAAACATAACAATCCATGAGTTTACTTGTTTTTATTACACATGAATATTTTTGTTTTTTAGATTTTTCTGCTCATCTACATCAGGATTTGCCATCGGCCAGCATAACTAATGTATTTTGAATCAAATCAAAAATTAAAAAATGAAACAAAAGAATATTAACATATATTTATATATTTATCATTGTTTTGCTTTCACTAAATTTAACTTTTTAGAATTTAACAATTACAATGTATACAAAATTGTTTATTTTTTCTGTTTCTATTTCATACGTTTCATAGCAAAGCTGCTGGTTTAAACATACTCTTCTCTTCTTCTTTATCTTTCGATTAAGTTTTTTTGCAGAATACCTTTTTCCGATCCGTACGAAAATGAATGCGGGAACGTAATCGAAACACAGAATAAGGGTGATTCAGTTAATATATTATATTTTTTGTTAAACTAAAGCATAACTTCACATCACATCAATATGATTATAGTTCTCATATATTGATTATATAAAACAATAATACGTACATGAGAAGAATAGTTTAAAGCTATTTTAAATAACAAATTCTGAATATAAAATTCAAAAGTGAGAGGAAAGCGTTCAACGAAGGAATTTAGCAAAACAGCTTTGTGGGTTTTTTTTTGTTATTTTTCTTGAATTTTACCACAATTTTTATTAAAAATGTTAGAAAATACTTGCAGAGCTACGCGTGTTAAGAAAGTGCATACATTTTTAAGCTGCAAAGACCTTTGGCATTATTTTGCACCGCCCACAAATGATTGCTTACGAAAATTTTATGTTAACGGCGGATGGATTGAACTCAGATCTAGTAAAATTACAATAAAATTCATAGTCATTTGCGCCAATGCCACCATCCATCATGCTGAAATAGTCCACCAAAATTATGCGGCCGAAGGACTATAAAGCTCTTTTGTTATTTACGGATTGTAACCACATATTTAAAAACGTTATATAACTTTATTCTTATTTAAAATGTTTATTTATAAAGTATTTTCAGCTTTTTACTATAATTCGTTTTGTGCATCATTAAATGAAGTATTACTCTTTCTCATTTTGTGATGCTGTAATGTGGTTTTCGTAAATTACATTTTAATACAATAATGTTGACATTTTAAAACTTCATTAACACAATTAACCACACACAGACGCCTGCAAATGAAAAGGACTCTGCCGTGTTGTTTATTTTCCATGTGAGATTTTTAACCGCCTCGGTTGTGCGCGTGCGTTTGTGTGTACGTGTGTAAAAGTAGAAAACCATAATTACAGAAGCAACCAGCAAACGAATGCAACATTGTCGAAAGCTCCAAAACCGCAAATATATATTTGTCTTTGCAGCAAACAAAAAAAAAAAAAAAGAGAAAACAAGAAATGTATGTATTTGCATCCATGTACTATATCGCACATACTTGCATTGATGTAATTATGCATTTTCAACCCGACATAGTAAATGATGTTCTGTAAAGGTAAACAAATATAGGCTTTTCCATATGAAATAATTTTATAGAAATTGCAAAAATGTTTACACGTATAAAAAGCAGGAAAAATTATAACGTGGGCATAGGTGGCCTACCACGTTGTGTTAATTTTTTAGGAGTTTCTAAAACTGAATCATAAGAGCCTCGCAATTCTCACTATTTTGTGCGCGATGAGCGGCTTAGAAGCATTACTTAATGTATCCAAAAAAACAAACGTACAAGATTGCCGAAACTGTGAACTTACATACATTGGAACAACAAAAAGAAGTCTGGAGACGAGAATGGGAGAACACAAAATGGACATCGCAAAGAAAAAAGAAACAACAGCACTCGAAAAACATATGTTAAACACTGGGCACTCAGCTGACATTGATAATGTAAAAATACTGGACATAGAGCAAAAAATATATATAGAAGAAAAAATCAGCAAAACAATGAATTTAAAAGAGGGCACGGACAATATTAACAACAACTATTTTTTTTTTATCCTGGACCAGCAATCAGGAGGTGATCCCTACACATGCGGTGCATTGTGCTAGAGGAAAGAGATTGTAGGAGAAATGTCTGCTTTTTGCACGTTATTTGTTTTTATAGCAGTGTTGTAACGTCTCTGATGTCAAGGAGACGTATTAAACTTTGAACCTTCGTTCTTAGTAGCCATTGTTTTAGTAATTCTTTTACTCCGCCGATGCTAAACAATACCGACGAAGAAGAGCGCTCTGATGCGCCTGTGGATTGAACACAGCTGAAGCCGTTACTGTTCAGCGACCAGTGACTATGCCTTCGCCACTGAAACCTTACGACACAACTGAGACATACCCACACAAATGCACATCAGAAAAAATGCGAAATGTTATTATGAGTCTGAGACTGGGGTTGAACCCAGGAAAAATTTTTCGTTTTGTAGTCAACGTGCAGACTACTTCGACCATTGCCACTGTAGAGTGATTCTGGCTCAATAGAGGACGACGAACAATGTACTTGAAGTAATTTTTTATTTTAATTTTTATTTAAAATTATAGAGAAAAAAAATGTTTAAAATAGAATTTTAAAATTTAATTTAATGTCGAGCAGTTCCAAAAATTGTAATTATTGCATTTAATTTTCCGTAAAACTAATGCACTTTAACTATTTTATTGTTTTATTAAAAAAATTATACAATCCCTGGAAAAAGTTGTCCAAACAACTCGAAACGTCGGGAAAAACTGTGAATTAAAAATTGTTTTATTTACATGAACAAATGTGTCGTCAATTAGCAGCAAAGGACAAAGAATCTAAGTAACGAATTGAATGACCATACGGAGATTAAGTACAAGAATGCATTTTTTTCAGCATTTATATCGCTGCAAACAGCGCATTCACTTATTTTAGTACATTTCGGCAGCATTTTTCTAAGCATTTTTGTTCCTAAATATGCAATATATTGCTTCCGACAGCTTTTAGTGCTTCAACATTTTTATAATTATTTGCTGGGAATATATTCTTTGCAGAGTGTCCCATATAAATAAGTGCGGCGCTGCAAAGTAAGGCCCCAGGAAATAAGGCCCCAAAGTGTGAAATGAAATAAAGCCCCAAAGTCAACACAAAAACACGAAATATTTGGGGGTTTTTTTGTAAAATATTTGCGGCTTTTTTCATTTCTGATTTGGGGTCGTACTTTTAATTTCCCAAAATGAAGGCCCCACAAAATATTACTGTTACGTTTTTGGCCTTTTCTCATTATACAACTATGAAAATAATACTAAAATTTCAATAAATGAAATAACTTCCAAAAACCGTCCGTTGGCATGAAGCTCCAGTGTGTTGTTCGATGGACTGAGCACATCTTCGAAGTCTCAAAAGAAGCATTCAAGTGGCTCGACTTTTTAAGACGTTGTAAGACATACTTCACCCCATCTAATCTCCTTACTATTTATACCGCCTACATCCGACCGAAGATGGAATACAACTCTCATGTAAGGGGGCCGGTGCTTCAAAGACTATTTTGAAATTAGTCGACCGTGTACAGGAAAGAGCGAAGAAACTAATTGGGGTCGGTAGGGTAGCCAACTCTATTGACTCTCTTGAGCATCATGGCAATGTGGGATGCGTTTCTTTGTTCTATGGCCACTATAATGTGATGTGTTCTGATGAATTCAGGGATCTTGTTCCCGAAAGCCGTTCATTGCTGCGCACAACACGTTCGTTATTATGAGCGCATGCATTTGTGGTTAATTTGGCAGGGTATCACCATTGCAAATAAAAATATATTGTAAGTTTGCCACTTATCGTTTATACGGCTGATTATAACTGAAATGCAATTTAATTTTTTCTGTTGTCTGATGGTTATCTGGAAGCACATGTGCAAATGCAAAAATGTTTGAAACAATTGGCAACTTTTTGCTTTTTATTTCCAAATAGTTAAATTAATCGTGATTAAAAAAATATACGGCAATATTTTACGTTCTTATTTGCAAATAAGGCGTGCGTATAAATGTAGTAACAGAGAGAACTATTTTTCGGCCGAACATCGCGTATGGGGATCAAACTCCCTGCAGAGGTCTTTCCTGTCGCTTTTGACGTCGGAAAATTCAAATCAAATGTCCACAAGGACTACTCCCTCTATCCTACGTCCCATAACCTAATTTACTAATTTATCAGCA
Source organism: Dexiosoma caninum (assembly GCA_963924685.1). NCBI lineage: Eukaryota > Metazoa > Arthropoda > Insecta > Diptera > Tachinidae > Dexiosoma > Dexiosoma caninum. The sequence goes on from OZ004725.1 coordinate 95,564,984, forward strand.
CAATGCATCGCATGTGTAGGAGTCATCTCCTGAGTGCTGGTCCAAGATGAAAAAAAAAATATATATACGAATATCTTCGTTTCACTTTTTCCATATGTTGCATCACTATTGATCAAAAGCTCTCGTTCTTTGCTAAATTCTTTATTTTGTAGCATTTTGACAAACTTGGAGAAAGTTTCTTAGCATGACCGGCCTTCGCCCGGGCGCAAGGCCTTTCTCCTCTACGGTCTAACGAACACCGGCTTGGATAAATAAGGCTTCTTTGCATTGACCGGCCTTCGATGTACCCAATTTTGGGGCATTGTTTCATTTCAGTTTTGAAAAATATCATTATTTTGGGGCGATATTTCATAAAAGATATTGGGATAATTTTTCATAATGAAAAATGGCCTCCTGGTTGGGCCTTTATTTCATTTCTCACTTTGGGGCCTTATTAACTGGGACCTTGTTTTGCAGCGCCAATAATTTCATTTGATCTGACAAAAACATAAATTTTGTGGTTGTATGGGTGTGAATGTATGTTTGCGATTTGTTGCAAATTTGTCTCCTTCGCTAAAAGTTAAATATTAAAGTTAATGATTTTAATAATTCAAACACAAATTGTTATAAATTAAATACTTTTTTGTATATATATGAATGTATGTATGCGAAATCAGCTAATTTTCATTAATTTAATTTCATGGCCTTAAACTTTTATCAACTGTTATTAATATTTTCGTTTTTTATTGTCATTATTTTAATGCCAAATTTAGTGTGTGTTTTTCTGTTTTTGTTTTATCTTGGATCAGCACTCAGGACATGATCCCTACACATGCGCTGCATTGTGCTAGAACTAAAGGAAACACTGCTTTTTGCACGTTATTTGTTTTTATAGCAGTGTTGTAGCGTGTCTGATGTCAAGGAGACGTATTAAATTTTGAAGATCCGTTTTTAGTAGCCATTTTTAGTAATTATTTTACTTTGCCGATGCTATACAATATCAATGAAGGAGGGTGTTCTGATGCGCCTGTGGACTGGATACAGCTGAAGGCGTTACTGTTCAGTGACCAGTGACTATGCCTTCGCCACTGAAACCTTGCGACAACAACAAGACACTAAGACACACAATGCACATCAGAAAAAATGCTTTATGAGTCTAAAACTGGGGTTTAACCCAGGAAAATTTTTCGTTTACTTCAACCATCGCCATCGAGATTTGATATTGGTGTTTTAGTTTTGCTTATTCTAGTCTCGTACCTTCAACAGATCTTGCGGCCTTCTAAAAATTAAAAAGAATTTTTGCTGTACGCTTTTACCTCTGCTATAGATTGATGGAATTGTCTGGATGGCACAGCAATTAAGGGATGTTACAACCTATTCGGGGCAATGTCAAATATCGCAGATAACGTTGAGTAACCATCCATAGATACTTTATACCAGGCGTCGGGAGCCACGTTACGAATTAATATTTTAAAGGGTCATTTATTTATTTCTGAAAACATTACCTTAGTATAAAAAGGCCCTAAATAATTATTCTTTTTAAATCGGGGTTTTTGTATATTTTCATATATTGCTGTGTTCCTAAGAATTGCTTAGAGAATTTAATAAGAAACTGGCTAAAAAAAACAATAACGACTACAATACTTTACATTTTTATGAAAACTTTGCTATTTCCTGTAAAGTAAATTATTAGTTAGGGTCTTTTAAAATGAATCAGTTTAAATGTTTGGAAAAAAAAGTTTTTCTTTTCGAATTTTTGTGTTCTTCAATTTATCTGTTAATCTAATTTTGAAGTAAATCAGTTGAATACAGTGCTGTCCACAAGGAGAAATGAGAACTGGATATTTAAATAAAAATGAGAATGAATAGATACCATTGGATAGAAAGAAAACATTTTTTTTAATTTCTGAAACGAAATAAAATTGCTTATAGGATTATTAAATAAGAGCCACTGCAATCGACTTCAAGATTTGAATGCGGCGCGTCAGTCACTTTATGGCCACCTCTGCTCTATAGCTATTATCCCACAATAAAAAAATTTATAGAGTAGAAATTGAGAGAGCACTCATGTAGCTACAACTTAAATATATTTGAAACACTCGGTGGGAAATCCATGATATTTAGTTGTTAGTTAGTTGTGTTTTTTAAGTTCAACTTAAATAGAAACTATTTTGAATTGTTGACGTACGAGTATACGTATGTCTTTAAAAGTTTTTCCTTTTTAAGAGTCCTCTTGCTTTTTTTTTGGCGTAGAAATTTTTTTTGATTTATACTGGGACATTTTTGCAAAGACGTTGCACATGTCATATCCATGAAAGAATTTATAAATTTGGTTGAACTAGTGCGTATGATTAATATTAATTACAGTATTTATAAGAAATATTAATCATACGTAGATTAAACAAAAACTAGAAAGTACAGTGGCGTAAAATATTAACGTATTTTAACGAAAATATGAAAAGTGGTACATTATCAGAGTTGCCAAAAAACTGTTCTTCCTCAACGAAATTTCAAATTTATGCAAGTAATAAATTGCAATTTCTTGAAGTATTTACTTGTTCTTTATATCTTGCACCATCACTCAGGAGATGATCCCTACGCATGCGGTGCATTGTGCTGGAACTAGAGGAAAGGTATAGTGCGAGATATGATGGAGGTGAAGCTTCACTATTATACAACTCTGCTTTTGCACGTTTCTTTTTGTTTCATAGCAGTGTTGCAGCGTTTCTGTTCTCAAGGAGACGTATTCATTAGTAGTAGCCATTTTTATGTCTCGATTATGGAAAGCAACAGAACTGTTGTTCAGTTGCCAGTTGCTAAAAATAATAATGCAGGTAATGCAGATTTACAATGCATTTACTACAGTTGCCTAGTTTCAGTACATTTTAGTGTTTTTCTAGCAACCACAAGTTTGTGTTTGCCACCTGACAACGCAACTGAAGTTCGGTTGCTTTCCATAATCGAGCCGTTAGTGATTATTTTCCTTCGCTGTTACTACACAATACCAATGTAGCAGGGCGCTCTGAGGTGCCTGCGGATTGGTTACAGCTTAAACCGGTACTGTTCAGTGACGAGTGACTAAGCCTTCGCGACTGAAACCTTCCGAAAAGAATTGACACAAAGCCACACTAATGCCCATCAGAAATAATAAGTGAAGTAATGAGGAAATACAACTAAATTAACGCATACGGTTGGTTCGTTTACGTGGCTGCCGGCAGAATCGGTTCCTTGCGCCTGTTCTTCGTCTTCCGAAGATATTGTCGCATGACTATGTCGGCGCTATGTGTTATTGTGAAACTATACATGGGAACACTTGTACTGAAATTCGAATCCCAAACTGTACATTCTAGTTACTTCATTACAGTTACTTAATAATTCCCAGTTACTTAATAATTCCCTAAGATATTTGTTGTTTACTCGAACATAAAGCAATTTAACAAATTTCTTCAAGATTAAGGAGGCCAATTACATTCAAACGTTTTCACAATGGACAGGACATGCTCACACACACACACACACACACCCACACTCACTCACCAAAAATAAATATAACAACAGAAACCACCGCTACCCAAGTGATTTAAAGCATTATTACCGCTATGTGAATATAAAATAATAATAACAAAAGAACCATAAATCAGCAATAGCCATTACGTGCCACAACACTCATATGAATTATTTACACTGTATAACAATTCAAAAACAAAACATCCTTTTTATGCTATAGTAGCCGAAATCCTTTAAAATCACTTTTCTTTTCCCAATAATATGATATGAAAATAATGTATTCTGAATCAATACCCGAATAATTTAATCTCCACTGATGTAGATAACAAAAGCACACAAGTAGTGAAAAAACTCTACTACTTTAATCTTAAACATTGGAGTGTAAAATAAATAAGAACTGTATCCTAAAATTATGGTAACATTAAATTATGTGTGTTTATTTTGTTTCTGCTGTTGTTGAGTGAATTTTATACACATCGAAAAAATAAAAATAATTTCATACAATGAAGCCTTACTTTAGGCAAAATCAGAAAGTAAATTAAATATGTATTAGAAATAAATTAGTTTTGTAAAGAGTGAATTTATTACAAGATACGAGTCCCAAGTATATGAAGATACGTACTACGAAATTTGCAAACGACTTTATCTTTGTTTTTTCTTTTGTATACACAAACATACTTCTGAAGGCATTCTTTACTCGTGTTTAGTTTTTTTTTTTATTTAAAATATAAAGGTGATTATAATGTAGCGAATGTCGGCGAAATTCATATAGGGGAACAGGTCTTTCTTTCTTTCCATTAAGTGATTTGAAATCCTGTTGCTAAACAGTCTTTTCTTTTGCAGGTGGTATATCATGAGTTATGCATCAAGAACGTTATCCATGACATATATTTATGTAGAAGGAAAAAACTGTGATTACACCAAAATGACTTGTACTCGCGTCCACCGTAAGTACTTAAAATCTATTAATAATCTTAATTGTTATTTCGATTTGGAAACAGTATAGAATGTAAATGCTATTTATTATACTATAAAATCAATTTATTATCTAAGAACTATACTCTTTTTTACTCTTCTCGCAATATCAAGTTACTTATTTTACCCCAATTTTCGAACATCGGGTTGTCATGAAATTTCGATTGTGACTATTTTCACGATGATGTCAGTATGTATTTATTTATGTATATTTTTTTGTGTGTGTCAATGAATCGAATCGAAATGTGTCGCATTCGAAAGATGCTGAGCTCACTAAAGCGCATGCTACACGATCAATTTTCGGCTTCAATATTTGTCATTGTGTACGGAAAATAGTCACACATTTACGCTCTGTGTAATAATGACGAATATAAAAAATGGTTTTGATATTCATCACAATATTGAAGCAGTTTGATGTAGTGTGGCAGTTTTATTGTCAATACTAATTTTATTTCTCGTAACTTTGAGTGCACATCGTGGTTGTGACGCATTACAAATAGAGTAAAAATTTTTTGTAATCGAATTAATTGAAGTATATCGCGCATTAAAGGCTTTTAGGGAAGTACGAAGCAAAAAAATTTGGTGACAAAAATAAAAAAAAGGATCATCAAAACTTCAATAACTTAAAAAATATTTTGCTGACGGTATCTTCTATATGTTGACACTTGAAAAAAACCCAAAACAAAAATGAATATTGATGAGAAATGTTTACGTAGTGTGTCATAGGCTTCAATATATATATATATATACTAACACAAAGACAAGTGTTGAAGCTGAATACCGATGCGTGTAGCATGCGCTTAAGATGTCGCGAGATCAGGTCTGCCAGCTAAAATTCTCAAAAACCATCAAACTCCCGAAATCATCGAAATTGGACATTAAAAAATGCGTATTTATAATAAATTTTGTTTTTATATTTATTAAGAATAGTAACATACAAGTCATCTCCATTTTTACACACACAGTATATAAATTTACGCGGAGGTCTCAACTAGATTTGAGTTGTGATTTTCAAATTTAGTGTTATCGATTACAACACAACCTGTCAACAATTTTAAAATTGAAATTACCACTCATCCCTACCAGTTGTTTTCGAAATAATTATTATAAAAGTGGGGTGCAGCTTAATAAAACTTCTTTATTATCTTAAACTAATTTATTAATCAAGGGTTTTATTAGTATTATATAATCACAATAAATTTACTAATTTACAATAGTTTGAAAAACTTGCTGAGTTTCAATAAACTCATTCCAAAAAATTGGGAGTCAAATTTCGCTGCAGCAAAATTAATGTGGGAAGCACTTGCAAAATATAAGTAAGTAGCTTCAAACCGTCATTAAAAACTGCATAAATGGCGACGCATTCAAAGAACCAACAACAGAATCAATTTCGCCATCTTATCGAAAAAAGAAAGAAGGCCACAACATGTGGTTGTATTTTCTAGTTGAAATTTTAAAAGATTCTATCGTCGTTGTTCAATAATTGACGCTATGTACAGGGTGTCTAGTGGCAAATTTATATTTTTAAATACGATTATTTCAAAAAGGAATAAACGGTGCGGAGGTGGCGTTATGGCGTCATGGGAGTTTCGAGCGGAATGGGCGTTATGGCGTCATGGGAGTTACGAGCGCCATGGTCGTTATGGCGTCATGGGCGTTACTAGCGTCATGGGGTTCCGATCGTCTTGAGCGTTACGAGCGTCATGGGCGTTATGGCGTCATGGGCGTTACGAGCTTCATGGGCGTTATGGTGCATGCGCGTTATGCCCTCATGGTCGTGATGGCGTCATGGGCGTTACGTGCGTCAACACCTAATGTTAGAGGTTTTGACCATTGGGCATCATAAAGGGCCACAACAGCTATAAATTCCAATAATTTCCATCCGCCCATCTTTCTCCAGTTTCCTGGTATATGATGCATCTTCTAAAGAAATAGGCATTTTTTATTTGTAAAAGTAACAATATTCTTTGACATATTGGGGATACAAGTTTATATTTTAGTGAAGGGTATTGGATAAACTACTTGCTTCTTTAATTTGTATCCATTTGGTCCAAAAATGTAAGCACAGTTCCGTTTGGAATAGGTACATCTCGATTTTTCATGTTCAACAGAGGCTTTTTAACACGTTAACAGAGCTCTGTTGAGGCAGTTCGAAATTTATCTTCACACAGGTGTTTTCATACAGCTTTTTATTTATTTAAATTTATTAACAGAGAGTTGTGTTGTTCCAATTATAACTCAACTGAGCTGAGTTGTAAACTGCAATAGGGATAATAAAAACTGTATCGGATGCAGAGTTACCATTTGTCAAGTTTTCCCTTTTTTTTCAAGTTTTTATGAATGTCAGAAAGTTTTTAAGTTTTAAGCTTCAAAAATAAATTTTCATGGAAATTTTAAAATTTTCTTTATTCATTTTTAATTTACAGTATATATGATAAAAATATTATTTGATGTTGTAAACGATCTTATAATTTTTCAGTACTTATTACTGTAACAGTGTTCAATGTGTCTATCCCTGTTTAATAGAATCGTGCCGTATTAATAATATTATAGTTTTTTATACGTGGGTTTTTCTTTTTTTTCTAAAAAGTTTTCTATTTGAATAAAATATGGATAAATATTTAAAGAGAAACGGTAATTCTTTTATTATTTATTTATTATTATTATTTCTTTATTAGTTTTAAGCAGCAATACAAGTGGAGAAAAAAGCGTAGAATACGTTACAAAAAAATCTGAAGCTTCAACAAAAGCTACAAAAAAACGGAGAACTACTCAAAATCGTGGGAATAATAAGGATAGGTTTGTTGTTGTTTGAATTTTTTTTTTGTTTCAATAAAAATTAATTCAAAATATGTGACGCGCAAAATAGAAAGGGACCTAAGGGTAAAAACCGGTTTTATTCAGGAGAGCCATTTTAAAAATTTAAATACGTGTATCTTTGGTGTACCATCACTTTCATAAAACGAGCATATCTCTGGGAGGTAACACTTTTGGGGCATGGGATCGGTCTCATTCGATGCTCAGATGTTGTCCACATCAAAAAAAAAAAAAAAAGTGAAAATTGCTTTTTTTTTACCCTTAGGTCCCTTTCTCTATGCGCTGTCACATATATATTTTTGTAATTTTTTTTTTTTCCTTTTTTTTGGCACTTTTATGGGAAAAAGTTTTTTGTTGAAGAATTAATTTTTTTTTTTAAATAAAAAGTTTTTCATATTAAAGAAAATTTCTTGTGGTGTTCAAGTTCACAATTAATATTGTAAAGAAATTAGTTCTTTGATTAGAATTATTGGAAAAAAGAACAGTTAATCTCCACACTTGTTGAGTAAAAAAGTTTTTCTTAAAAAATAAATGGTAACGCTGATCGGATGTCGCAACGTTGACAAAAGTTGAAAGACATTGATGGCGAAAATATTCGAACATTTTTTGGATTATTTTTAACTACTCCGTAATTTCCACTCAAATCGATTTTGTCTAGACTTAAAAACCTTCTCGATCTTGCTGTAAATTTGTTATCAATGGGTTAAATTTAGCTTCAGCGGGAAGTTTCAGGGACATCCGATTCCCGTATTTATTTTATTTTATTTGTATTTGTATTTTTGTATGAAAAATGTTAGTTTGAATAATTTAAAAATTTTTGGAAAACCAATAATAATTTTCCAACAATTCTTTTACATCAATAAATTAAAAGAAAATTTGAAAAGATTTAGAGAAACTGTTTCAATCAGTAAAGGAACAAATGAATCTCCCTAATCTTAAATATATCGAAGTTCGTATATAAAAACAAAATATTGCAGATGTTCTTGTCTTTGGCTTTCTAGCACAAAAATACCATGAGGAATATCAGACATATACATTTCCGTTTCAAAATTCTAGTGATTTATCTGTATGTTTCTTTGCGAGTACGCGGATAAAAATTATTTACTTATCTCTCAAATTTAAATGATTAATGATTAATGTTTGTTTAAGTATTATCCTGATGTCTTAAGGTATATACGACGAATACCTGTTGCATTTGCCAAGTACTGAGTGCAAGTGTTTAACAAGTAAAGAGGATATCATAGAGATTAAGTTGTATTTAAATGTCAGTAGCATTTTCAATGTTTCTACATTTGCGTATCATGGTGCAGCGTCTCCGCTTCAATGCCAATTACTGCCTTTACTTCCATTCACTTTAATATTGACATGCACAAGAAAATGAAGAATCCCAAAGTTGTTTGGCAAAAATGAAAGCAAAAATGAACTGAAAAGAGTTTTTTCATAAACTTTTTCTCACATTTTGGCAGTATTAAAAATATCTTGCATAATAGAACAAATTTACAAATAGTGATTGCTAGCTGAACTTGAAAACTAGAAATTAAATTTACCAGAAATAAACACTTGAATATATAATATGCAGTAGTTTGCAGTTAAACTACTTTGTCCTAATTTAATTCTATGAAACCCACTACTCAACAAGCTCAAGACCTTGAAAAAAAGGAAAAAGTATAAAAAAATAAACTTTTATATTTATTGGCAATTGATTTTCGAATTGAAAAGAAAGTTTGATGCAACAAACCCATTCAAATTGCAAAACTCATAATCTGCAATAAGTAAAACAGAATACAGGTGACTCTTAAGCCGGAAGTATTTGATTTCGAATCTAGAATCTACATCAGACATGAAAGCTAGAGCGCTTCGTCGGTATTTCAGTATTAAATTGTCGGTGATATAAAACAGTTAATAAAATAAATCATTAATACACCAACTAATTGTCATGAAAGACTGTTGAACAAAAATCGCATCAGGTATTTTAATAGTTTTGTTTTTTTTGAAGAGAAGTGACACTCAATTAAGATGCCTAGAATGTTGACATTGTGTGCAACCTTCTGTTTTCAAAAGCGATAGTGTGGAGGAAAGACAGATGGTGAAGAAGACTAGGATTAATGCAACTGTTTAGTGATTTTAAATGTCGATAGAACAATTTCTGTTGAGATGATCGAAAAGGTAATAAATATTTGATGAGTGGGATATGTTAAACGTAAACGAAACTGAATTCCAGTACGAGTACATGTAGCAATGAATTCAGCAACAAGTACATAACTAATAGTAGTAATACTTGGAGACCAACACTATACTCTAGACCACTTTTGTTGAAAATTAGGTCGGTAAATGTGGGAGAAACACTTTACCGAATACTTTCCACCTAAAATAACACAACTCCTCTTCGTAAGCATTTTGTTGTTTTTTTGAACAAAATACGTCTAATACTTTTGAATAAATACTCTCTAACAGTGCTTTTACACCAAAAGTTAAAGCCTGATTTTAACGTTAAAACCACAAACAGTTGATTTTGCGACCTCGCTATGAATTTTAATTAAATTAGGTTTTAACGCTCAGTTGGTGTAATCAAATTTCATTAATTTTCTCCTCCCACAACTCGTTGAAAACATTGTCATTATGCTCCAGCCAATAGCATTTTTCTTTTGCACTTTTTTATTTTTGTTGCTCCTGCGTCCTTTGTTTTAAATTATTGTACTGGACTTTATTTAACAAATTTTTTGTTTTTATTTCATTGAGCGCCATTTAAATTGCCGCTGCTTTCGATTTTTAAACTTGGTAGCACTGCCTTTAGTGCATGAAAATCAAGGTTGTATTTAATTAAATCAACGTAAAACCAATTAAAAAAAGCTTTCAATATGGTTTTAAGATAATATTTTTCTATGGCTAAACCGGGTTTTAATAGTTTGTTTTAACGTAAAATCAACTTTTGCTCTAAAAGCAGTCAGTGTGAAAACACTATAATTTCCCCTCTTATATTTATATATGCACTAGAACACCAAGTTGCGTTTATCCTATTTACGTCGTTTGGATTTAGGTCGCTTTTGTAAATTTCGTTCAATCCCCTTTGCGACATTTTGATTCCGATTTACGAGCACAGGAAATTACACATTTAGTTCACAGGAAATTACACATTTAGTTCACCCAATATTACAGGTGCTCACGTAAAAAAATCATCGATGTTTTTTCCCATTCGATTCATCATTAATTCACATCGATATTATTCGATGTATCAACTAAAAAAAATTAAAGTCGAATATAAAATTTTATATAGATTAAGAAAATTGTTTTTAATACATATTGCAATACTTTTTGGATTTTGCTGTATAATGCTGTTGCTTCGATAAGGCTTTATAAAAATTGACAAAAAGTATCTTTAGTACTGTGTTTTTTTTACCTGGGACCAGCACTCAGGAGATAACCCCTACACATGCGATGCATTGTGCTGGAATTATAGGAAAGGGATAGTTAGAGGAACGACAGGAGGTGAAGCTTAATTAATTATTTTACAGCTCTGCTTTTACACGTTTTCTGTTTATAGCAGTGTTGCAGCGCCTCTGATCTTAAGCAGACAGACGTATTCCGTTATTTTCTGAACACACCTCGTATCTCTAACGATAACATCTTGCAAATATGTCGACTTGGGTAGAATTATCCATGTCTCATGTGAGACATTTTGCTAGAAGTTGCCAACTAACAAACAATAGCAAAAACAATAACATTTTGCCCAATAATGGTCAGCAAAACTACACATGTTAATTGAGTTAATTTTACCATTACAATATGTCCGTCTATTCGTCTTTATGTATATGTGTGTTGTGTGTTTGTGTGTGTGTGATATATAATAAATGAAAAGGCTGAAAGAGAGTGAGTTTGTTAATAAACTAATTTTGTTTGTTTTTTCTTCTTGCCCACTCTGACCCCTGTACATGTTTGTACGTGTCACAACATTTAAATGAAAAGTTTTACTTGAAACTATTTCATTATTTCTCAAATTGTAATTTGCCTAATGAACATTCGTTTACTCATGTAACTTTTAACAAAGTGCTAACAAAGTTTACGAATAGACACATTTATAAAAAAATGTACATTCATTGGTTTGTTTAAGTAAACATTAATTGTAATGTAATTTTTGTTTTATGTTCCCTAACTTGCTACTTGTTTCTTTAATGCTGGATAATTATTTTCCATTATAAACTTCAGATAATGATATTTTAATCAAACTTTTTTAGATATAAGATATAGTAAATACGAAATACTTGTAAGCTTTAGTAAAACTAAAGGATTTATTGGTTTGTTTGTAATTATTATTTACTTGGTTTATCTTAAACTTTTCTGTTGTTGTTGAATATAATAATGGAAATACAACAGAGAATAATAATAATAATAATAATAATAATAATTATATCAAATAGAAAAAGCTTTAAAATATAATTCTACTTCTGAAGTAATAAAACAAAGTATATTAAGCTTAGTTTCTATTTCGGTGGTGCACAGAAAAAATAATAAAATTCGTATTTAATTTATAAATATGCAGCAAAAAAAATTAAATGCGTTCACTATGAATTGGTAATTTCATGACTTCTTAAGAGCTTCTTTATCTGATTTAATTTTTAATGCCATCTTAAATGTTAAAAACATTATCACTTTTGAACTCTTGGAAAATGTATTCAAGTATGCAAGCCGAATTCATAAGAACAACTGCGCAGTAGCAATTTAATTTTTGTACTTTGCGTTGTATTCATGACGAGCTGTTTTGTTAAATGTGCACACATGCTCGCCAATGACATCCGTCTGTTAAAATCATGCGTTCTTCACCTAAGTTAAACCAGTTACTTTGCAATAGAACCCCTGAACTAACTACTTTATTATAATAATATTATATTATATTATAACTACTTCATTATTATAATTTTTAATATTCTATGATCACACATAATATGTTTTTTTTGGAAAAGCGTCAGTAAAGTATATGTATATCCTGAGAAAATTAATTCTTATTAAAATAGAAGTAGAACTGCTGCATTATCCAAGATATAATTAAAATCGGTAACAATGTTTTAAGCTTAAACAATATAACTATAAGTAGATCTGAAACCTTAGTCGTTAGTAACATAATGAATAACTTTGGTTAGAACCTTTTTTTTTTAGAAATTTAATATATATGTATATAAAAAGAAGCGTACACTTTGATGTCACCACTAACTGCGGAAACGGGTAGACCGATTTCAAAAACTATTTCAGGATACATTGGGGATGGTCTGTATATGGTTTATGTGAAGTTTGCCGGACGCCGGCCAAGTGGTCCCGGAGAAATGGCATTTAGATTTTCCTATATATTCCCATACAAATATCATTTTTTGTCACTTGAAATGTTAAAAAACCATGTATCGTAATGTCTTATGGTTACATTGATATTCGGCCTTTCTAATTGGAATGTTAATCTGAATCTTTTCGTCATTTTATTTGTGCGCTGACCATACGATTTTTCACTTGCCATACACCTGCATTGTAGTATATAAAATCGTTTGTGTGTTTGTTAGTAATAAATGATCTCTGGAGCTGTAAGAGCTGAAATTTTCATCACAGGTTCCAGACAAGGTTTTGAGCCCTCGAGAAGTGGACAGCTGGGTTGCCATATATTCAAAAAAAAATTTGATTTTTAACGGATTCTTTTAAAATTTTCCATACTAATTGGATCCCGTCTCTAGATATACAAACATTTTGTCTGTAAGTACACAACAGTATTGCCAATATTGAATATCAAACCGATTTGTATGAAATTTAAAACTTAGGTAGATCATAATCTAAAACAACATATAGGTAATACATTTTTTTAAGAAATAGTAACATGAGCTGACACATTTTTTTTTTTTTTTTATCTGGGACCAGTACTCAGGAGATCACTCCTACACATGGGTAATATTTGCCTCTTCCAAGCTATCTGAACGGTTTTTAAGAAATTTAAAACATAACTCATATAACAAAATAACATATAACAAAATAGGACTCGCCGAAACTATACAACTATCTATAGAATTAAAATTTTAATGATGTTGGTTGCTAAGTGCATCACGGAGGACTGCTGGACCGATTTCCATAATTTATTCTGGATATTGTTTAAAATATTTTGAGGATGGGGAAAAAGTTGGGCGTGTGAGAAGCCACAGTTAAATGCTTTTTTGATATATTTTTAAATAATAATAAAGAGAAAAAATCCTATCTTAACAAATAACCCTTCAGCTAAATTACGGTTGCCATTCCAATATTTAATTTTATATGCGTATTTTTCTGTACATATTTTTTTGGTTTTTTGGGCAGGTAATTGTTCTATACGTAATTTTTTATGCATGCATATTTTGCTACAGATTTTCCCACTCTAAGAATTTTGGCCGTTAAAACACACACGAAAAATTTTTTCATTAATTATCTTCACTATTAAAATTAATTTATATAATTTTAGTTTCAGGATAATTTTTTTATTATTACTTTTGCTGAAATGCAAAATTTTCAAGCTCAAAAATATACAATTCAATTCACAAATTCTGAGAAATTTTTATTGAAAAATTATATAAATAAAATAATGGCTTTATTAAAGAGTATAAATGGATAAGTTCGTCTCTAAAGGATATAAGCAAAAGAAGAAAATCAGAATTTTTTAAAATCAACTTTATCATTTAATTTCTTTTAAATGAAGTTCAGAAACATCTTCTCTCGTATCATAACTGGATTTGTTATCAGACTTGACTTCAATGTTAACCAACATGCTAAATGCATTTACAGCGTCGAGAATCAACGGTTTTCTTCTTATTTTTCACATCCTTAACACAACTAGTTATTGCCGCTATGGCTAACAATATCTATATAAAGGGTCTTCCGACAGAGACTTCCGAACTTTGACAGTCGTTAACGGATATTTTGTTGAAGCTGCAGCTGTAAAATTAGTTGTCATTTATTGCAGTTTGTTTTGCCAAATCATCATGGGCGGATAGAGAATTCAACAGCACGTTCAAATAATAAAATTGTTTTATCAAAATGGGTTTTCGGTTCGTTCAACGTACCGCGCGAAAAATCATCTTCAGCGATAAGACACATTTCTGAATGAATGGGTACGTGAATAAACAAAATTGTCGAATTTCTTACGATAGCAGTTCACATGAGATCCAAGAGCGTCCAATTCATCGCGAAGAAGTCACTGTTTGTTGTGGATTTTGGGCTGGCGGCATCATAGGTTCATATTTCTTTGAGGACGCCGTTGGTCTGGCCATCACTGTCTACGGCGAACACTATAGGTGGGGTGTCTCCATTAGCATTAGTCTATCAATGTGGAGCTTGCGTCTAGATAAGCAATAAGAGCTTCGCAGATTGTGTTTAAAAAAAAAACCTTTTTTTTGGCTTGAAATGGATGATCTGGACACCGACGGCATGTGGTTTCAACAGGACGGAGCTACATGTCACACAGCTCAAGCCATATTCGATATTCTGCATTAGAAATTTGAGGAAATTGTGTGCAGGTGATGTAAACTGGCCACCGAGATCATGCAATTTGATCCCGTTAGACTTTTTCTTGTGGGCTTTTCTTCAGTCGCAGGTGTATGCGAATTAACAACAAAGCACAGCGCTCCTCAAAGTCAACATACACATTCCATCGGTCATATTCAGCGTGAATGCAGCCAGAATCATGGAAAATTTTACATTTCGGATGCGGAGAAGCCGTGTGGGACATTTGACCGACAGAATGGCATCAATAGGACTTTCAAACTAATAAAAAAATTTGTAAGATATCTCACACACACTTTATTTCATTTAAAAGATAAAAAGCAATTAATGAAAGACCCTATACTAGTATACATGTATTTACAAACATAGTTGTAAATGACAGTTGTTACGAATACCACAATGGAATACACACACATACTCACAAACTATGTGTGGTATATGCAACAATATATCGTTTACAACAACTTTACAATGTGTAAAATACAAACGACTAAATGCGCTAAATATGAATAAATGATTTTTTTATGGGTACTCCTCAAACAAAGTTATCAAAATTTAGGTTGAGTTGAGAAACATTTAACCGAAAAACAAAAAAGGGAAACAAAAGCAACTAAAATTTCAAAACTACATGACAGTGTGTCCTCCTGCTATGTTCATGGTATAAACTATTACAAAAAAGTTGGTCTATTATAAAATGTCATTCAGTCCTTCAGAGACAGAGATCAACTACAGAGGGAGCAGCAGCGAATTACGTGGTCAGAGTTTGCGTTGTTATTTATACTTAAATAATTTATTTATTATTTTTAAATATGTAGTTGCTTAGAACTAAAATTTGTTAATGCTTTTAGTTCGTGTTAAATGTTCTTTTATCCCACTTGTAAGCTAAAAAGCGCACATAAATGGGAATAATATTTAATTCTATTCTAGAAGTTAAACTAAAAACAAAAGCAAATTATGATGTTAAAATTTCTTTCGGTTTTAATTTTCCGTACATAATGATTTTGCAATTTACAGTTATGGATAACGCTCAGACTGAAAAGCTTTTCTTGTCTCTCTAGCAAACAGCACCCTTCTTTTTGAGCACTAAAACGACGGCGAAATAAAATAAATGCATCAACATAAGATCAGAGATGCAGTGACACTGGTTTGTCAAAAAGACGGAACTGCAAAGTTGTGCAAGAATTAAGCTCACCTCCTGTCTCCTCTCGACAGTACATATCTGTTTCCAACTAAATATTTCCGTTGAAATGCTTTACAGACGCAGGGGACATCTCAAACAATTCACTACAACCGCTTAACTTTTTTTTACAGGTTCAATTTTGATGACATTGCGTAACTAGCCACATCTCTAGCAGCTCACTGAATCACCGTCATTGAGAACTTTCCAGTGCCTTATTTTAGTATTATTCTAAATTTATGCATTTCTTTTTTTACCACAAACGCAAACACTATGAAGCTATTATAGCTTCTTTGTAGAAACACCCAGGGTCTAGACGGGACTAGAAGCCGCACCTTTAAATTGATACAATAATGCTCATTATACTTAGGCTACTGTAGCATCCATTTTCAATTTCATGTAATTTTAAATAAGTTTATTAAAAGGACTTTACTTACTGTATTGAATTTGAAATTACCTTGTGGGAAATGGAAAATTTTCTTCATACATATTTTTATTTATTTTTTTATAGTCAGCTTTATAATTCTTTAATTCGTAAACTCGTATTAGTGCTTTGTTTAATCGTTTTTTTATAGACTATGGTATTTTTGTTGTAGTTGTTGTTTCTTATTTTCAGACAGAAGTATCGTCTGATTATACGATTGCATTTCGATATGTTTTTGAAATAGTTGTATTGAGAACAGGTTTGTTTGAATATTCAATTTTTTCATTAATTTTTTAAAAAACTTTCAAACATGTGATAACTAATACCAGAAATAGAATTGTTTTTAATAATAAATATATATACATATTTAATTAATTTCAATTAAATTTTCAAACTATTTGTATCAAAATTGCTTATTAAAAATGTAATATATGACACAAAGTTTTATTAAGAGCATTGAACGATAGAAAATGGAAATTGAAATGCTCACTCGACCACTGCGACATCCTGACACCCGGTATTAGCAAAACAAAACGGAAAAGGAAAAGGAAAATGAAAAATTAATAAATTAGGGAAAAGTTGTAAAAAATTAATTCTCCTTTTTTATTTTACCTTCTATTCTTATCGTATGCAATAAATTATTCAGCAATGCAGGTCTTATTTTTATAAAATTTTTTTTTAATTTAGTTAACAATATGTTTTCTCAATATTTCGCTAAACCTTAGCATCATCAGGAAAAATAAAAAATTTTAAAAAATTTTAGAAAACTTGAATTAAATGGAACCGGCGGATGAGCCGAGCCATGATAGGAAGAAATATGTGCGACAAAAGTAAGTTGTGTGTTTTGAAGTGAATGATTTAAACTAAATGTTTCAAACAATATCAATAGATTTAAAAGACGTTTTCGGCTGTCTAAAGCTGCTTTTAAATATGTTTTGTCGGCAATAAATATTTGTTTTGTTTCACAGCAAAAAACTAGTGTTTATTTGTTTTCGATAGTCGATTACCAATCGAGTGCAGCTTCGAGTAGATACGTTTCAATAACGATTGCCGTGATCCACTTTAACTACATTTCGATGACAAATTAGTCGATTTCGAATGCGATGATTTGCCACCTGGTTTAATTGCATGGAATAAAATGAAACGAATGTAATTTATTTTGTTGTCAAGAACAAAAAATATAATAAAAACATTTTGTTTTTGTTTGAACGACCATACGACTGAGCTTGGAATTGAGCAACTACATATTTATTTTTAATTTTTACGAACACAAACTAAGTACTAACTGGAATAAATTAAAAATGCACTACAAAGTAATGCGGATTTGTTATTTGATGCCATTAATAACAAAACTTACATTTTAATGTTAACTGGAATTTATTGTACTCTTAGCGATAATTCAATAAAAATATGAAAAGCATACATGTATATATAATAAACTCTTCATATTATTATAGAAGATGTAGGAAGATAAGCACGTGTCTTATAGCAGCTGCCAAGGGTGGTACTAAAGGAAATTCCGTAGGCATGCCTTTCCAGAATAATTTTTTTTCTTTACTGTAATAACTAACAATTCTGAAGAAGACCCTTCAACAAATTTCAAGTATGTGTGTACGTCATAATATCCTAAGAAGTAATTTCGTTTAAAACGGTAAAAGTACTCTGGTGCAAAAATATTTTTTGTCAAAAATAATTTTCAAAAATTTGTATTAAATTTTAATACGAAAATGTATTTAAGGAATTCACTGGAGTACAATAACTGCTGTATCGGTTGTATTTACCGAAGTTTTGCAAGAGTTGTTAAGTTGTTGAGTTGTTGATATTCCCCATAAAACAATTTATGCAATATGAAAAATTACCGAAAACAATTTCATAAACTTTAGCACACGTAACCGATACAACAGTTAGTACACCCTTGTGAATTCCTGTACTGATGTCTCCCCTCGCTATACTAAATACAAATAAATTCACATAAACACACGTAAATGGATTATTTAATGGGCATAGTATATATACATACATACATATATATATAGTATTATAAGTATGTATGTACAAAAGAATGTGTTCGTTGTGCCTTAACAGCCTTAACTTTTGTACTATTTTGTTAGGGTAGGTAGACACACGAATATAAGTAAATATAATCAAAAATTTCCCATCATAATTCCTAATTTTTGGTTGGCCCTACACAATTAACATTTATTTACAAATGTGCATGTGTGAATATACAACTATAACGCTGTGTCTCCAAAACAAATATAAATACTCTTGATTGCTTTATTTTGTACTGGGGCCGGGTTAGTTTATTTTATTAGCTCTGAAGGATTATACAAGTTTGTGTATTCCACGCCTTCAACTTCAATATTTAAATAGTGAAACAAATGAACCAACACGTGCTGGGAAAGGCCACTTGAAGTATTTGTTACCCATTTGTAGCATAAATTTAAGGATGTTATGAAAAGACTGAAAAACTAGTAAAGGCAATCTTTAAGAATTTTTGTTCTACAGTTAATCTTTTGTTTGTTTGGTTTTAATGATACTGAAAGTATTTTATAAGAGACCCTTCAACATTATCAAGAGTCCTTTAAAATAAAAACATTTAAGTAAATGTTGTTGATTGATGATTGTATACAAAATCTGTGGACTATTGACAAAAAACAAAAAAAAAATACATCGATTTGAAGAAATTTACCAAATTTTTTATCATAAAAATTGAAGGCGTTTTTTTTTGGTGCAATTGAGCTGCTATTTGCGATATATAGTTCCAGAAATATTCACCCCTATCGCAAACTTTTTGTTCGCGTGAAATTTTAATTCCCCGCGAAGGGAAAATTGGTATCATCACGTACACATGGAATTTTTGTTCCCGTTAAGATTTTCAGTGAAAGGAGAAAAGGTTAGAAGATTTCACAACCATAAAAATTAATTAAATTTAATAAAGAAATAAACACTCGTGGCTTCACAACTCTTTAAATGCTCAGTTGTGTTTTTAAATATACAGGCACCAGTAAATTCGTCAACCACATAAAAAGTATTGCATTTGAAGAATTAACAAAAGTGTTACAATTAAAGAATTTAAAAATATAATAAATAGAAATAGAGTACTCCAAAAATTTAAATAAAAAGCCTAGACTTAGAACTATGATAAGGTATATCACTTTAAGTTAATCCGTAAGAGAACTCCAAAATTCCTGCCACCTTGTCTTTGTATACTTTGACAAAACGCACTCAATTGTTCTGTTCATTTGCATTTGATTTATTATTTATGTATATTTCCACTATAATAACTGACCTGGATATTAAAAAAAAATTATATTTAGCAAATTATCTTAAGAAAAAAAGAATTTACTTAAATTTTTTATGCAATTCCCCACCAAAAATCAATAGAATAAATTAAAGGGAAAAGTGAAAAAACTCGCGGGAAAAAAATCATTCATGATAAGGGGAATTTTTAATTTAACATGAAATTATTCGCGGGGAATTTTTTCACGTTTAGAGAAATGGGAAATATTTCGAGGGAAAAAGTATATATGACAGGGGTGATGAATCAACTGATGTTGAGTTTTAGCTGATTTGCGTTTGACAAACCAACCAATGCATTTGCTTTTCATTAAATGTATACACAAAGAGTTTTCTGCTGCATTTTAAAATTATTATTGGTCGCCTGCAAAATTTTAAAATTATACTTAAGCTTTTAAATGAAAATTCCACAGAAGTATAGCCCGCAGGAAATGACAATAGTAAAACTGCAATGATTTGCTATTGACATAATTAACAGCACTATTGGCTTATTATAATCCAATGAATAAAATTTACTATACACTGAAAGAAATAAAGAAAACTTTTAATTAAAAATTTTGTAATATCTATTAAAAATTAATTATATTTCCACTTATAAAAGTTTTAATAGTATAAATTAAATTATTATTTTATTATTGACTTAATTGAATTAATTTGTAATTAAATTTCTAACAATAATAATAAAAAATTTAATTAAATATTAATAAAACCTCTAACAAATGTTTAATAGAAAAAAAACATTCTGGGCATTAACTTCGACTTGTATAAACAGTGTTGCATATATGAAATAAAACAATCAGATAAGCATTTAATTTTAAATAACCCGAAAAAATACATTATTTATTAATTTAATTGGTGAACAAAAAATTAATTAAAAATTTAATTGAAATGATTAAACTTTTAACTGAAAGAAAGATTATTTTATTTTAATTAAAAATGTTAATTAAAAATAAATTAATGAAATTTTGTTCTGTGCCATTGAAAATCAACTACTGCCGTAGGTCCTATGTAGACAATACTCGTAGAGCTGTAGACAATCATATTGATGATACAGTAGAACTTCTCTATAGCGAACTTCTCTATAACGAAATCTTCTCTATAACAAATAAAATTCGTGAACACAACATTTTTGTGAGTATTTTCATACATTTTAATCTCCCTATAACGAACTTCCCTATAACCAAGTTCTCTCTGTAACGTACAATTTTTTAAGACCTAAATAGAATTTTTCACACTAAATAATCTCTCCATTGCGAAGTTTTTAGCAATCGATTTTTTGCATCAATTTAGTCACATATATATGTATTAATTAAAAAAAATTAATGTGTTCATGTAAAAACAATTTTTTTTTGTCTTAATAAATATATTTTCTACACAAAAAAAATGTAGTAAAAATTTTCTGCAGTTTCTCTATAACGACTTTTCTCTATAACGTAGAAATTTGACGGTCCCCAACTGCTACGTTATAGAGAAGTTCGACTGTATATGTAATGAATATGCGTCATCGATATGATCGTCATACGATTGTTTTGCCTGTGCATATCCACTGCACCGGTTAGTTTTTAAAAATATTTGCGCACAATGTGGGGAGATTTATCTTATTTTCGAAGTTTTTTGAAATGTCAAAAAACATTAAAAGCTTTGTAGCTCAAAAAAAATTTTTAAATATTTCTATATGCACAGTCTTTAGTATAAAAAGATTGTTTAAGTAAATTAATTATATATTTTTATCGGTTAAACTACAGGCTGTAAAACTGCAAATAAAAATATTTCCCAATTAGCGAAATTCTTCCGAATTGTCATTGCTTCGAATATTCAGCAAGTGGATAACGAATATATTTAGTGAGTGAAAAATATTGAAGCGTTTTTGAAAATATTTTTGAAATAGTTTTATGCCGTTTTGGCCAGCGTTCAAAAAGCTGTCTGATGTTGGCTGTTGGCTGCGATTTTTTTCGACGATTTGAATATTTTTACAAAGAGAAAAGGCTTGGAGATTTTATAATTAGCTCTCTTGCAAATCAATGCCGTGTCACGTTTTTTAACCTTTCAAAAATGCGTTTAAACACAAAAATTAAAACAATAAAATTTGTATTAAAATAAAAATTACAAACATTTGGTGTATTCACAAGGTAGTCATAAAGTCATAAGTTTTTAAATAATAATACGAAAAAATTTGACTGCTGTGAACAACCCGTTCATCCATTTTTAATTAAAATTACAAAATTATTGAAACAAATACATATAATCGAAAACAGCTGTTGCCAGTGACATGAGCTGAACAGTTTTTGGACGGCGGCCAATGAATAAAAGCTAAAATTTGCTCACTTGTATATAATTAGATATTGTGGTTTTTTCTTTATTTCTTCTTATAAAAATAATTTAATGTAAAGGCATAACAATGTGAAAAATTTTTTAAAAAAATTTTAATTTTATATAAAATTATAGGTAGCGACGGTTTGTAAATATAATCGCCGGCTCAACTAAACAGTTTCAGCGAATGACAAACCAATAAACATACCTCGAGGAATTATTATTTTACGGATTTTTTCTTCGAAGCACAACAACAATTTTTTTAAACTATTATAAATATTAAGACATTATGACAATATGACTTAATAGCACACCTTATGAATACTTTTATACATATTTTACACTATAATAATATAGAGACACTAAATTTATGGAAAATTCTATAGTGACGTTTGTCATCAGATTGATATGTGTTTTCGTTTTGCTGATGACACTTGTCATAGCACTGATCGCAGAGTTCAGACATGACATGGCGTCGTTAATGCGAAGATACATTTTTCTATGAGTGTAGTGCGAAACGAACATTAACGGCAACGTTAAACATGAATTGTAAAGAATTTATATATTTTAACGACTAATTTTGACCTCATTTTTTGACAAAGAAATTCTATTGTAATTTATGAACGTTTCTTGTTATTATTATTATTATTATTATTAGTGCAAATTATTCTTCTTTTTAAAAGTAGGACTATAATAAAGGATTTACAGAACACTGATTTTCAATTTTGTTGTTTCGAGCAATTTTGCCATAGTAAATATCTAACTACCATTATCCCATGTACTCATGGCAACATAATGCAAAAAAAATTCATTTAATAAATTTGCAACACAATCAAGCTTGACTTGGATTATACATTTTTCTCTATCGTAATGACAATTTCATCGCAGGAAAATCATACTTACATTTCTCTTTTACTTAAACAATATAATTTTAATATATTTGTATTACAAAACAATACAAGAGCGCAAAAATACTGCTGTTTATGCATTTTTAAGTTTTTCTTTTTTCTTTTTTTATTCTATTCCATTGCAATTTTTTCTTTTATTTAAGTTTATTATTACAATGGGCATTTGAAACGAAAGAAGGATAATGAGAAGCAAAAAGTAATTGAAATGTATAAATGAAATAAAAAGAAATTGTACTCGTATCATAACATAGTTTGTTGAAATGTTGCTGTTGCAAAACATTATTTACTTGTGCATCCTTTTCTAACTATGAACGATTGTGCTTTCTAGCACATTTGCAGAAAATATTCCCCGTTTTTATATAGAAACATTTTGCAAAAATGAAGAATAACATTCAGTCATACAGAACAGTAAATTGATGAATACAATTTATATATTTTTGTTTATTGACATACAAACACACTTATTCAAGTACATACATCATACATTAATTTTGAAAATCTTATTTACCAGCAATTAGTCTGGTGCAGGGCGCTTAAATGGAAAAGAAACATGTACGATTATTTAAATTAATGTCCAAAGAAAAGTATTTTTTTTAGTGCATTCCCTTTAATTATTTGCGAATGATACCAAAATGATTGTTAAAAAAGTTTAATGCAATTGGAAGCACGGGAAATAGTGCCGACTTTCATCGCAAGTAGTCAGTATTTGTTTAGTAAAACGAGCTATGAATCGAATTAGTTAGATCATAGAGAGCAAACAAATTTTGTTAATTTGTTTATAAAATTACAATTAAAACTTACAGGGAGACTCAAAAGAAACGAAGGTATTTGAATTCCTTATAACTATTTTATTATAATTTTTTTTTTGTTTCCGGTATTTTGTAAAGAAGACTTGGGGAATTTAAAATGGAACAGTACACAATTGAACAACCTGCCGAAATCGTTGAACTTTCTTTCAGAAAAAAATCATGATTTTATTCACATTTATTAAATTTCCAATTGAATGAGTTCGTTAATAATCAAATCTGCAGGATATGGGCTACAGAAAAACCACGAGTAGTTCAACATCAAGAAAGGATAATTGGCCCATATTTGTTTGAAAATGAACACGGTGTCGCCGTTTCCATCGCTGGTGTTAGATATCGGACAATATTGGAAAATTGTTTAAGGCCAGCCGTGGAACACCATCCGCAAGTATGGTTCCAACAGTATGGAGCCACAGGGCACACTGCGAAGGACATAATGGCTCTTTGAACTCAAACCCCTTCGGTCATTTTGGTCCAGCCTGTACATATGTAATTTCAAGTAGCATTATCTTTGTAATTTCTTTACTTGAAATGTAAAATGCCGTAATTGACAAAACATGTTCGATCTCAGTAGTTACAAAACAATGTACAAGATATTGTAACTATCCACTGGGATGGAAAAATATTACCAATGGTACAAGCAAATCCAAAGAAGAACATCTACCAATAGTTATTTATTATGATGACAAAGAACAACTTATCGATGTACCAAAAGTAGAAAATTTCTCAGTAAAGGAACAAGCAGAAGCCGTTTGTAATGCTATAATTGATTGGGATCTTGAAGATAAAGTGCAGATTTTCTGCTACAAATACAAGGGTATTGTGATGCGAAATCTAAATGCGTTGAGATGCCAACTTGGTGCTCCCTATTACTTGCGTAAAACCTTTCGCAATTTTTTTTGTTGAAAAAGTGGCAACATTGCAAAAGAAATTATGGCGTAGATTGATTGATAGTAATGAAATGTCAAAATATTTAAAAAAAAATTCGTTTTAAAAAAGGAAAGTAAAGAAAAAGGGAAGTGTAACAGTTTTTAATTAAAAATAAAATAAAGTGATGGATACTGAGCGTTATGGTTTGATCGGTGAAACGACCGCGTAGAACGTGTTGCAAAACGATGTCCAATATACTCTCTTTAAATGACCGCATGTAAGAAAAAAATCTATAGCGGAATATGATCTCCAATACATATTGCTTTATTTGAGCTGTGTACAAAACTTCGGTTTGAATAAGGAGGCGTTTCTGTATGTTATAAACTCTATTCAACACGAGCTAAAAGTTTCAAGCAGATCTACAGCAATTCCAACAATTTTTTGAAGAGGTGTGATGAATTCCGATCGAATTGGAAAATCAAAAAACAAATCAAAACAATATTAAACTATTGAAAAAACTCGATAGAATATAAAATATAATAAAGTTAAAAAAAAAGATCTCAAAAATGATTTAAAAATAAAAACTATTAAAATCAAATTTTAAAGTGATTGACAAAACGACTATAGCAAACACATCATACCTTTTATCATTTTCAAATCGGTTTTTTGTCTAAATCGTTTTTCATCACATACATGAATAAAAACTACATTTTAATAAATATTTAATCTACTCTTAAAACTTATTGTTTTTTCTATGATGGCGAAAGAATTCTTTCATTTAAAATTTTTTACAATTTTCTTTTAACTGTAATTACACGAAAAAGAATTATTTTGATATCATGAAATAAATATCATAAAATTTGGCCACAAATTATTTGCGGTTTGTTTGGCATTTCCTGACTGCAACTGTCCCGTGTCGAAGTCGGTACGTTGCAGCATGAAATTCACTAAAAATTTCAAACTGCTGTTGTGCTGTTTCCCTAAAAATAACAATTTAAATATCAAACATAAATTTTAATTATATTATTAATTGACCTTTTTTATTATATTTTTTTAAATATATTTATTAAGCTTGAGGTCTTTTTTTTAAATTATAATTTCCTATTATTCCTGATGATGTTAACGAAATATCGAATAATAAAACCAAATAAAAAAAGACCTCAAGCTTAATAAATATATTTCAAAAAAAAAAAAACAAATATAAATATTTGTTCGCGTGCTCATTTGCCTTTGATATTTACCTAACGCAATATATTTGCGCTTATCGAACGATTTAGACAGACGCTTTCGCATTAGAGAGTGCGTTGATACCAGACTTGCGAAAGGCAAATGCGCAAACGGATTAGAGAGTTCCAATCGATCGATTTCGTACCATTTTTCTCTCGTCTCGCAATAGAGAGTAGAGATCCCCAGGTCGCATTATTGTCGCTTGTGTACTACTGGAAAAAAAATTAAATAGGGGATTTATTTATTTTTGCTAGTCGTCATCATATGTATCTACGAATTGGTATTAAAATGTGTGTTTGAGATACAAAAAAAAAATCAAAACCAGCCCTGCAATTCCACTGTTTAAATGCTTTCGAGAAAATAGGATTGCCCATTACAAATCACTAGAAATCACGAGTTTTTCTTATTTATTTTGATTGTTTATACCTCACTAATAAATTTTGTAAATTGTTCATTATTATGAATGTTTATTTAAGCAAAAAGTATTAACTAAATATTATTACAGTTTAAAAAATAAATAACAAACATTATTATATTTCTTTAAAATATTATATGGATGTTATATTTTGCATATTTTTTTACCAACAACGTTGTAAACACACGAAAAGGAACACATACATGAATACATATATATATAAACACAAAACAAAATATCATTAATGTCAATTTAAAATTGGTTTAAACATGGGTGCAAGCAATTTTAAAAGTTGCTTATTTTCACAAGATTTATTGCCTGAATCACGATGTCACTCGAATTCCTTCGTTCGCATAACAACATGTTAAATTTTTTTTTGTTTTAAATGTTGTTATGCGAACGAACGAATTCGAGTGGCATCGTGAGGCAGGCAGTTAAAAAACGGTTTCTTAAGCTAAAATGCTTTTATGAATAGAATTTTAACGAAAATTGCTTAAAACAAATTTGAAATGCTGTTTATAAATATTATGAATACGGATATTAGAGATTACGCTGTTATTATTTTTTGCCAAAATATCATGCAACTCAAATGACATATTAATAAATTGATATTTGAATATTTCCCCCGATATTCAAAAAATTTTAATTCAGTTTGAAATGTATTTTATTTAAAATTTTTTTTACATAGATTTTAAATACATTTTGTTTTTATTTGATAAAAGATGAGCCTCAGAATGTCATTTCACTTTGGCAGTTAGTTTCTTTAGAGCAACTATACGTTAAACAATACTAATTTCAAAGAGTGCACAATTATTTACCAAACAACATACAACGTTCTTTTTATGTTACATGTTCTTGCCTTTAGGAAAACTCTTGTTTTCCTAACAAATTTATTAAGACAGTTATTCGGCCATAAAGAAAACATAATGTAAAAAATATATATATTTTGATATAAATAAAAAGAAAGTAGGTAGACTGCTCTATAGTTTTTGTAGAATCACAAGTAGAATAACAATAATCAATAAACAACCATATAGAGTGTAGTAAAGTATAAAAGCAAATCAAACACAAGTAACATTTAGCAACGAACATTAAATCTATTTGCGAAATAAATAACAAACTATCCTTGAGATATATCTGCAATTACTTTATTACAAGGATAGCAATAAAAGCAAAATAATAATCGCATGATTTACGAGAAACGAGTATAATTAGAAATAATGCCACTTATGGCAACAATAACGGCAACAATAAACTGCTATGAACAACAAACCATTATTAGAGTCAAAATAAGTAAATAAAGATTTTTTACTCTTGCCTAATATATCTTAAGTAGGAATGGCAAATTATAAGGAAAAGTTAAGTTTCTGGGACATACCTTTGTGCAAATTGTTCAAATTAATTTCAAATGTAAAGCAACGTTTTTTAATCACTTGTATTGCATTGTTTAAGTTTGTTTTCCCAGTCTATACAGTTTTATACAGTCAACATAAAAGAAACAATTCGTCTTATGATTGCAAGAAATTTCTAAAAAATCAAAGTCGTAGCAGTTATTTAGAAAGTGTTTTGTTTCTCCTGAAAAATTTTTTCCATGTAAGTTAGGCCATTTAAGGAAACATATGACGAATTGCTAATCTAGAGGCAAATATTTAGGATGACGCAGATGAATTGAGTTACGTATCGTACAGCATTTAGAATATTAAACTACTAAATTAAATTTTTTAAAGTACGGGAAATACAGGAAACATTCTTCAATGAAAAGTAACATCTTTAAATGTTTATTTGTCGTTGTATACACAACGTGGAACAAAGTGCCGTTTATTATACTTAGTGGAATTAATTGTTGCTTTAAACCGACTTTGAGTGAACTATAAGAGAACATTGCATATATGTATGTGCTTTTACTGCTTCGATAAGAATGTGGGTAAAGGGACAATCAATAATTATGATCCGGACAGACGTATTACTTCTTTAATATGGGAAAATACCAAGTCCAATCTTATAATTTAACTGATTCCCATTGTAACTTTAGTTAGTTAAAATTTTTATTCAATAAATATGTTAAAGTTGGCTTAAATAAAGTTTACAGGTCTCTCCCATAAGATATATAAAAGTACGCTACACGTTATAAAATTGGAAAATAAGAAGAAAAAATAAAATAAAAAAATTAGTGGAAACCCTTAGTTTGCGAGTTATGACGCTCAGAAATTTCAGCACAAATTTGTTAATGAAAAACGAATTAAATACTTAAGGCCATCGAAGGCCATATAAGGAAAAAAATTTTAAGCAGGCTGTACCGTTTCGGAAAATACCATGGTGAAGAAAATCTTAAAGGCCGGCCCCGCAGAAAATCTTTACTAGGCAGCACCGTTTTGGGAAATGTCATGTTGAAGAAAATCTTTAAGGCCCGCTACACAGAAAAAAATTTACCTAAATTTTTTTTCAAAGATCTGTGTTTTTGAATGTGGCACAAAAAGTCAACAACACTTACTATTTCATTCAAAGACAATATTTATCAAAATTGCAACTTAAAAAAGGCAGAACATAGAATTCATTCCTCGTTGAATCAATAAAAGTTTTGTTTGATTGCGACACAACTTTTAATTAAAAATGTTTACAAAACAACAAAAATCGTTGTTGGAAATAAAATATAAATGAACAATTTTTTTCTTTGGTTTAAAATATTTCTTTATTGAATTTAAATGGAAATATTTTCAATAATCGACCCTACAATTTGGTTTATCAAATATGCAAAAATCGTCACCACAGAAAATTCAAAAAAATGTTTTATTGAATCAATGATTTTCGTATTAAATATAAAAACATTTTTTTCTGTATATGTAATTGAATTTGAAATATATTCTGTTTAAAATTTTTCATATAAAATATTCATAAAATAGTTTTCAAATACATTTAGTTTTTTATGAATATGAATTTTTTTATTCATAAAATCATTATTTATAAAAAAATTATTCAATGAAAATTTAAATAAAAAAAATTTTAAATTTGTTATTCATATTCTGCAACCCTTACGTTTTCTCCTTCTAGAAATTCCTCTTGCACCATGGCAATGAAATTTTTATTTCCATTATTTTTCATTACATACAGAGTATACACAAACGAAATCGAACTAACGAAGTTATTAAAAATTTTACAAAATTCTTAAATATCTCATAAAAATATTAAAAATAATGCCAATATTGTCGATATCCGATGAAATTCACAATTTGTATTGGAACTTCTGGAACACTCATAACTCGAAAACTAATGGTTTCCACTAATTTTTTTATTTTATTTTTCCTTCTTACTTTTAAATTTTCTATGGGGTGGCATACTTTCTTTTCCTCTCTTAAAAGGCGACCTAAACTTTAATTGTTCCTTAAATTTAATTATACGTATTTATTTATGATTATTTCTCTATGTTTGTTATATGGTTTAGCTGTCCTATATACACATTTCATTTGGTGCTAATTCTTGAAAAAAAGCTAAGAAATTTCACATTTTTATACAAGAACTCCCAAAAAAATCTGTGAGAGTTACAAAAATACAAACGAAACACACCAAATAGCTTCCTTAAAAATTTTTGCTATACAACAAACATTTTATTATTCGATTTTAATTTTATTTAATTGTTCCAAATTAAACAAGTCGTATTACAGTAGATATTTTTAAATATGCAAGAACATCTGTCGTCTAATGTAATAGATTCTAAGTTCGCAACTTTTAAATAAAAAAGAATTAAGAATATAATTTTTCTTAAAGACGATATTCATAGGGACAAATGTTAATCAATATTTTAAAAAAATTGTTTATTCAAATGTAATACGTTATTCAGGCTAATGTAACTTAACTTCTACACCAATGATAAATTCCTTCATATAAAAGAAAAAAATTTTACATCTGCTGATAAAGTGCATATGAAGTTGTGAAATGAAAAGTTTTTGGGTTTCCATTTGTCACGTTTTTTTTCAATAACTTAAGAGAAAAAATTTTACGTGTTTGACATTTTTGTAAGAGAAAACTTTTATATGGTAATATTATAAGAGGTGTTCTTTAAAAGAGAATTGCTTACTCGCGCAAGAGATTTCACTGTTCCTGAAAGCTTTATGGCTTCTTGTATGCTAGAAACAGCATGCGAAGGGTTCTCTTAAAAACTATTTCATTTTAAATTTTCAAGTATCTAAAGAAATACAAAACTAAAGGATGGTTAAATTTTAAGGGCCGATGTTGAATGTGAACCACACCTAAACAACAAGTTTTTTTCTGCATTTGATTTGACATTTCTCAATTTCAGACTAACTCAATTTGAACCATGGAAAGATACACAATCGAGCAACGCGTTAAAGTTATTCTGGCTTATTATGAAAATGGGCGTTCAAATCAAAATGCATATCGTCAAAATCACATGAGGCACATTTTCACCTCAGTGGATTTGTCAATAAGCAGAATTGCCACATTTGGGAGAAATAATAATCCAAGAGCGATTGTCGGATAACCGATGCACCCACAAAGAGTGACTGTTTGGTACGGTTTATAGGCTCGCGGCATCATCGGGCCGTATTTTTGCCAAAATGAGGCCGGTCAGGCAGTTACTGTGAATCGTGTTCTGATTTTAAAGCCCACTTTCATAATAAGCCTGAATAACTTCAACGCGTTGCCCGATTGTGTATATTTCCATGGTCCAAATTGAGTTAGTCAGAAATTGAGAAATGTCAAATCAAATGCAGAAAAAAACTTGTCGTTTAGGTGTGGTTCACATTCAACATCGGCCCTTAAAATTTAACCACCCTTTATTTATAAAAATTTAAAAACTGAAAAAAAATTACATAAATATACAAGAATGTGTTTTTATATCACTTAAAAGCTAAATAATGTGTAATATTTGAACAAGAAGAGTACTGTACATACTTATAGAAGGAGTAGTTGAGTATACGTACGCTATTCAACTTTAAACGTATGGTTTGTATTATACAATGTTAATTGAAATATCACTCATACGTAAAGTAACGGATTATAATTTTTCTGTGCGCTTTTTTATACGGGCGTTTAACCATGCACCTTTATTGGGATTTTTGCAATAAATGCCATTACATTTATTGAGCAATAAATACGCAATTGTTATAAATATTGAGTAAAACTTGAAATGCAACACTTCTCACAAGTATTTTTACTGTGAAGTCTGTTCAGTGAATAGAAAAAATTCTGTACAATGACAAGCCAAATGTCGAAAAGCAAAATTAATTTTTTAATTTAATTTCTTAAGTTCTTTTTTTGGACGTATGTGTAATAGACTACTCGCAGAGGTCTTTCCGCATACCCTTTCTCCAAAAACCTTATTTCCTAGTTCCGAAACAATGCACCGCATGTGTATGGGTCATCCCCTGAGTGCCGGTCCAAGAAAAAGAAATAAAAAATGCATGTCTGAAAATTGTATTACACAAGTCGCTATTCTACAATATTTTTTTTCACAAATGAGCATTTTTGTTCACTTTTGTCATTACTTCCAAAATGTTGAGTAAAAAATGCCAAATCAGCCGAAAATACTTACAAAATTTAGCTGGAAACTGATTATTGCAATTTTTCATTTGCGTATATTTCGGCTGTTTAAGCAGCGTATTTTTTGTATTTTTGTACAAAAATTTCTTTTCATCATTGCACCATTGCCCTTCCACATAAGCTTTTAGTTGAGTCACACAGAAAAAAATTAAATCAAGATTCAATTAAGAAAAACGAAGATTTGATTAAAATAATAATTGTATTTCAACCTATCACGAAAATCGTAGATTCAATTAAGAATTTTAATTGAAAAGATTTTACGATTTTTTTCGTAAGAAATTAATTAAAAAATTTTTAAAATTCAATTAAAACATTAATTGAAAATTTTTTCGAAATTCAATTAATAAATTAATCCCAAAAAAAAAATAGATGCTTTTCACATATAAAAACTATAACTATAACTATAATGCATCGCGATATCGACGACGAAGGCGAGTGCTACAAATTGGTTACAATTTTTTTGGCCAAAATGGAACAGCTGTACTTGCTGACATGTGGTTTCAGCAAGACGGTGCTACATGCCACACAGCACACGAAACAATGAATCAATTGGGAGGCGAGTTCGGTGCACAGTTTATTTCATGTTTGGGTCCGGTCAATTGGCCGCCTAGGTCGTGAGATTTAACGCCTTTAAACAATTATTCGTGGGGCTATGTCAAGGCTCATGTCTGCAATGGTTGGCGCACTAGAACCCAATATTGGAGAATTTATTCGTGAGATACCGACCGATATGTTGGAGAGAGTATGGCAAAATTGGACAGAACGTATGAACCATTTGGGGTGTAGGTACGGTCAACATTTACATGAACTCATCTTTAAAAATTGAATTAGATCGTTCTATCGATTGAAATAAAGATTTTTCTAAATTTCATATTTTTTTAAACCAAATCAGAAAGCTTTTCCAAAAAATCATCTTTTATAACACAGTGTGATGGCTAAATATTGGCTGATAATGCAAGAAAACCTTCCTATAGAATACATAGTTGTGATATAATAATCATTCATACCTTTTTTATGCTTGCTATAGCAACAAGTCACATTGTATACAATTGCACTTCAGTTTACAAATGTCAGTTTTTATTACCCTGCTCAAACAACTCTACATATTTATTCATACGACTGAATAATGTAGAAAGCTGTCCTTGAATGGCCACGTTGGTTGAAAAAAAAACTATACTATTCATCACAAATTTCAAGAAAATTATGAGCAAAGTATTCCTTTTTAAAGATTGCCACGAACAGAAAGAAATATATCCATGTACACTTTGCACAGTATAAAAAAAATTAAATCATTGTACCATTTTTGCTTGTCTTATTGGCACAAAATTCTACTAAATATATGCCTGATTTCTATGACTTGACTTAAGTCTAAATTGTTATTTCTTTACTGTGATAGTTCAAAACAAAAAAATAAAAAAAAAAAATAAAAGAGAAATATTTTCATTTGTCGCCTTTTTTTCATTTCTTCATTGGCAAAACGATGATTCAACGAGCAAATCAATGAAGCAAACAATAACAAATAAATAAATATAGAAAAACACCAAGGGCGACAAAGGCACCAACAAAAAAAAAACAATAAAGAAAATAAAAAATAAAGAGAAATCATAAAACAATTTCTTCGTGTTCAACATGACGTTACCGATAATTTATTTACGACTTCACTTTTATTAATGTTCAACGATTCTGGCCTCTGTTGCCAATAACTTTCATTCATTCATTTACGTTTTATTTATTTTCTTTCCTTTTTCTATTTCCTGCCTGACCATGAATTTTTCTGTAGCAAGACATACATTAATATGTATGTACATATATTTGTATGTATGTATATTTATATACTCATATCAGATAAAAGTTTACTTACATTGAATTTAGACATTATTTTTCATTTTTTTTAACTATGTGCACATATAAATATATTCTACACAAATACATACATACAAATGTACATATTTACGGTTTTATTTATGACACTTCCTCAATAATATTTGCGATATTGGCTTGAAATTTTATTATTTCAACTTGCAGGCCAGAACTACTGAACCACATTAACAAACATAACAAAAGGTAGCACAGCAAAAAAAAAAAAAAAGGAATGTGTTCACTATGAATTGGTATGTTCATGACTTCTTCAGCACTTCTTTATTTCAATTCATTTTTAATGGCATTTTAAATGTTAACAAGATTATCACTTTTGAAGTCATGAAAAACATATTGAATTTTGCCGATTAATTCATATGCACAACCCCGCAGTTGTAATTTAGTTCCTGTACTTTGCGTTGTATTCATGAAGAGTCATTTTGTTAAATGTGAATACATCCTAAAGCGTAAACAAACCATGGCACTTTTATGGATTCTGAGCACTCATTCTTTTTTATCTTGCTCCAGCACTGAGGAGATGACCCCTACACATGCGATGCATTGTGCTCGAACAAGAGGAAAGGGATAGTGAGAGAGATCACAGATGGTGAAACTTCACTATCCAACAACTCTGCTTCTTCGCCACTGAAACCTTCCGAAAACAACTGACACAAAGGCACACAAATCCACATCAGAGAAAATGCGAGATATTTTGTCAGTCTGAAACGGGTCGAACCAAAGAAATTTTTGGTTTTGTAGCGAACGTGCAGACAGACTACTTCAGTCATCGCCAGCCTCAATTTAAATGACGAGCTGTTTTGTTAAATGTGAAGACGTGCTCGCCAATGACACTCCTACGTTAAAATCATGCGTTCTTCAGCTAAGTTGAACTAGTTCAGGTGCCCATAAACAGATGCTTTAATTAGTTCTTTTGCATGTCTTTTATTGCATTAAATTTTCTGCGTTCGTAGCTCTTGTTTTTACAATAAAACTGCGTTAGAAAATCGCTGTTATGGTGAAGAAAAATTAAATATTATTTCGGAAAAGAGAAATAGATGAAATAATATGCGATAATAACCAAAAGTGATGCAAAAGCAATTTAAAAATTATCAAAGCGACAAGTGCCGAAGATAGTGTTCAATTGCTCATAAATTGTTTAGTGATGCTGCTTTGAGTGAAGCTGCCGTTCTTTTAAAGAAAGTAAACCAAGTGACGTTTTGTTTTAAAAGAGAAGTAACATTCAGATAAATGATTGCCTACCACTAGATGTTAACAGTTATGTGTTTACTAGTTATAAACACGAAAAAAAAATATATTTTATTTTCTTTTCATATGTTGATTTCCTAAATTAGACTAACTTTATTTCATAATTTCTTTGTTCTTATATACTAATTACAAATATGTATTTTTATTTAACAAGTAAACAATTCTCTGGAAAAAGTTAAGTTTGCAATTCTTTAGTAATTTATTAATTTTGTATTTATTGCATTTTCGTTCATTTATATGGGAACGGAAATGCAAGAAAACAATTCTTAAGAAAAAGTCTGGTTTTAATAATTTGTTACGTTTAATTTTTAAATAATTTGGTAATTTTGCGTAATTGCATTTATTTATTTTATTGCATTTGCGTTTATTTATATGGGAACGGAAATGCATAAAATAAAGTTCTTGGAATAAAGTAAAAGGTAAGCAAATTAAAGTATGTATTTAAGTATTAAAGTATTTAGTATTAAAGTATATGTTTAAATTATATTAGCTTTAGTTAGGGGAATAACGGGAGGCATTATAACTGTTAACTTCTATAGGACAGGGATGACAGGTGAGTAAAGCTTCGATATTTTAGAACGCTGCTTTTGCACGTCTTGTGTTTTTATAGCAGTGTAGCAGCGTCTCTGATGTCTGGGATACGTATTCAACTATGAAGCTATGCTCAGTAGTTATCTTGATTATTTATTTCAATTCGTCGCTGATGCTACACAATATCGACGAAGGAGGGCCTGCAGATTGGTATTACCACAAGCTAGTACTTTTCAGTAAGTAGTGACTATGTCTTCGTCACTGAAACCCTCCGACACCAATTGACGCAAAGATACACATCAGAAAAATTACAAAGTAATTTTATGACATGGTTGGATAGTGCGCTCGAACCCATAACCTTTAGTTTTGTTAACGCGCTGAGTACTTCAGTCTTCGCCATCCTCAAAATGATATGAAATTTATGGAAGCATGCCACTTGAATCCCAAAAATATATTTACATATCCATTTAATGATTTCCACTTAAGTAAAAATGCATTTAAATTATTTTAAAAAAATTCAAATATTTCAGTGCTGGGTCACTGAATTATAAAACGAAAGCAAAAGCAACAGAAAAAAAACGAACAATGACAAATGCAAATTCACTTCAATAAATACTGTTTCTGTGGTTTTTCTTTTACCATTTATGCCACATTCCAAAACTTGTGGCTTCTCTAAAATAGATAAATAGATTGAAAAAATAAAAGAAATCAAATATCTTGTTTCACTTTAAGCAAATAATAAATCAAAACTTGAAGCAAAAACTGGGTCAAAATATACGTTTTATTTTTTGTTTTTTCATGAAAAGCAAAATAAATAAAAAGTTTTTCAGGTGCTATGAATGGCAAACCGAGCCAATAATAAATATTTACACCTGCTATATGGGTCACGGTAATATCTGTACAATGCATTTGTAAAATTTATTTTAATAAAAAGTTTTACTTACCAGTAGTAGCAAGTGCAGCTTTTCATATCAACCAGTGAGTAGGAATAAAAATAAAAAGTTCGTCAAAACAAAATCACGTGATATTTTTGATTTATACACACAGAAAAAAAATCATAAAACGTAAAAAATTTTTAATTTTTTCTTTTATAATTTTCATTGGTGATTCTGTTTCAAACGATTTTCGTGGGAGCTCAACACGATTTTATAGCAACCTGAAAACATAATCTTTTGCTGTTAAAACAACTTACAATTGAATTAAAATGAAATTGTTGTTGAATTACCATCACAAATCAAGATGATTCAATGTCATTTCAAGTTAGAGTAACGTGAAATATATGTGGAATTAACATTATATGCATTTAAATTCAACATTAAATTTATTTAAAATTAAATTTTTTTTTTTAATTGGAACCAGTGCTGAAGCTTCGCTTTAGTAGCCATTTTTATTATTATTTTACTCAGATCTGTTTTTGTTTTGTAGTCAACGTGCAGACTACTTCAGCCATCGCCACCCGATTATGTTAAAACAATTTTCACTCACTATGATTATAATGTTGTTTTATTACAAATTATTTTAGAATTACAATTGAAGTTAAGTCGAATTAATGGGTAAATTTCATCAGTTGACATTCAATTAAATTCTCAAAAACAATTTGAAAATTCCGTGCGTGTACAAACAGAAAAAACTTCTTATAGTAGTTTGAAGCTGATATAAGTTTTATTTAAAGTTTCTTATTTGTTTATTAAACATTGCTCGCTGTTCTTTTTGCCTGAATCAATGCTAAATTTACATTAGTCAATCTTTGTATGAAAATCTTGAATTTTGCTGTATTGATTTGGTAGATTGCAACGCTGCTTTAAAGTGATAAAACTTTAGTTTTAATATAAAAAAAAAACTTTTATGTTAAATGCATAATATTTAACATTATGCAACATTTTTTTTCTCT
This sequence comes from Dexiosoma caninum, assembly GCA_963924685.1. NCBI lineage: Eukaryota > Metazoa > Arthropoda > Insecta > Diptera > Tachinidae > Dexiosoma > Dexiosoma caninum. The sequence goes on from OZ004725.1 coordinate 95,602,300, forward strand.
ATGCAAATGAGTTCTTTTCGCATAATAATTTATAATAATTTAATTTAATTATTATTTTCTTTTTTTTTAGTAGTCATATGAGCTTAAATATCAATTTAAAACAAAGGTTCAATCTATGCGCTTAAAAATGACTTCTAAAGCTGCCAATGAAAGTACACTCATACACTAACAGATGTGTAATTGTTTGCCTTTCAGCCACACACTTGCAGCCCATTAAATGTGAAATAAATTATCATTTGTCTAGACAAACAACATCTGCTTCGATGATTGCCTTTTGTATTTGTATACGGATGATAAGAAGTCATTTCTCATGCATCATTTTCATGCTGATGACTTCAATATGCTGATTTATTCCAGTATCAATTACTACTGATAGTTGATATGTTACTTCGATGGTAGAATGCAATGCAAGAATTATGTTGGTTGTATTTATTATATACTTAATTTCACTACGATTACTATTCATAGTTGAAGTAACTACGTCAATTTCTAATAGTATGCTAAATATTTGAATGCTTATTTTATAAACGAGAAGGCAGTATTGCATGCAAAGAACGACAGAAGGCCAGTTTAATCGATCAAACCGCTAATTTGACTGCAACTTTTAAACTGGCTATTGGAAACCGGACAGAATCTTATATAAGAAATTACTGGTACGAAATCAGTGGACAGTAGTTAATCCAGGACATCTCATGAGCACTGGTCCACAAATAGGATATAACATCAGGACTTGAAGATTCGACTGCAATAATATGGAATCCATTTAACAACGCTTGAGAACACGGCATAAACGAAAGTAAGAGATCAAGGCGAATTCATACCGGGTGATCTCGTCCCTACAACAACAGCATTTTTTGTTTACAAATACAACAATTTTATTCAAGTTGTCAAAACAGTTCACATATTAACATGCTTTGAGTTGAACACAACTTTGACAAGTGAACAGAAATCAGCTGATGAGAATTTTAGATAATGCAGTCACCTGGTGTGAATTCGCCTTGGTAAGAGATCCTAAAAACAAGACTACTGATGGAGTTGGTTCAATTCCTAAATACACTAAACGCTTAAGCAGTACTCAAGTGTATCAATATATATCATGCAATAATCAAAGTTATGAACTTAATTATGGAACAACCAATACATACAACTTGTTAATTCGCCTGCAGACAAGCGATATGCTTCGTGGGATTAAGATTAAGGAACTGTATGTATATCTTTAATATGATCAATAAATAATATATGAATTGAATTGAATTGAAAAAAAAAACTAAGTTTCCAATCTCAATAGCGAATTAGGTCCTCAAATTTGTAAATAACTGGTATGATTTCCTTCTTCGAATGTGGTCCATCTGGATATCATTTTAAAGATTTTTTTCTTCTTTTTTTTTAAATGCAATGGAAAACAAATTTAAATAAATTTTTTGATTAAAATTTAAATTAAAAAAATTTTGTTTTTTATTACTAAATATACTTAAAATTTAAATTGAATTTGAAATGTGCATTATTTGAAAATTTTCATAGAAAATTTTCTTAAAATAGATTTCAAATAGTTATGTGTAGCAGACCTTTGGCCGGGCTTAAAGATTTTCTCCACCACGGTATTTTCCGAAACGGCGCGTCCTATTAAAGATTTTCTAATTTTCTAATTTCCTCACTTTGGGGATTATGACTATGTTGTGATAATTTTGCTCTATTTTGCAGGTATTCGCCTGAGTCACCTAAATGTTTGCCCCTTTTTTGCAATTACTTTCTTGTTATTTATTAGAAGGGAAGAATTAAATCATTCTAAGCCTTTAATTCATTAATATATCTTACAAACTTGTGACATAAGAACCCCTCAGGTATCCCAGATTTACATAATTTTGCAATTATTTTTGTCTTATTTGTTAGTTAAAAAGTTTTAACTTTTTAGCCGAGCAAAATTTTAAAGTTAATTTGAAAAATCTCACCTAAAGCCATGCCGGAAATACTTTAATAAATTACGGCAACAAGAAATAATTTTATATTTTTTTTAAAAGCAACGTGAAAGTTACATCGCAACCAAAACCAGCAAATAAACAATAAGCAAATTACAAACAAAAAAAAACTACATTAAAACAATAAAATGAACAAAATTAGTAAAATGAGCGTAAAATTTTTGCAAATATAAAAAAAATAGAAAACTTTAAGGTAAAAATCTTCAAACACACATTCATTGAGGGAAGTTGCCCATTTGAAAGAAATGTAAACGAAACAAAAAGCATGAATATATAAAAGCTGTGCTTAAAATAAACACAAACCAACTGTCTCTTTATGAACTTCATAGCAAAAAGGAAAGCTAAAGTTATGTGCTCGTGTTGCAGCAAGATTAGTGAGTAAAAAAGAAGAAAATTGTTTATAACTCCAGGAAATACTGGGACAGTAGAAGAAAAATAAAAAAGAAAAGAAGTTAAACTCAAACATTGCTCTTCCAGTAACTTATATTTTTTCCAGTGAAATGGAGTGGAGGCGTCTGGCAACGCAAGGTGCTTAAAGGGTCACTTATGTATATGCAAATTTATCCTGATAGTTTCAACACTCGAACGAAGTTTGTTGGTACAGAAGAAAAAAAACAAAACAAAACTAAACTGAAACTTTGCGAAAAAGATTTAATGAACAGTAGTTTTTCCGTTAATTAAAAAAAAGAGAGGGAAAGTTTATATTTAGAGATGAAAAACAAATTTGGACTACAACGAAAATTGAAAAATAATTTTAATCAAAAAGAAAAACTTAGAAAAAAAAGTACGCATTCATATACTATTTGAAGTTGACTTTTGCAACAATAATTATAGAAATAATTTCTCAATATTCCAAAACTTCAATATTGCACTAGCAAAATGAGCTCAAATGTATTTGATTGTACAGTACTAAAATTTAATTTCCATTTTCTTTTTCTTATCTAAAACTTATAATAAAAGTTTTCTGCTGTAATAAATTTCATGGAAATAAGAATTGAAATATTTTTCTTTCAATTAATTAACAAATAAAGCAGCGTCTGCCTGCAATTGCACTCGCCGAATACAGAAAACATATATTTTTTCCTGCTGCCTCCACCAGTAAAGCAAACGAACATATGCAACTACTCAAAAAACCAGTTTGCATAAGTGAGCAGCGTATCCAGTTGTTATAACAAGTTGCAAGAATTCTACATTGGCACACATTCAAAATCATCAAACATAAATTGGTACGGTGAATCCAACAAAGAGATTGCAATGAATTTCATCCAAGTGTTAAGCAATGTATGTATGTATGCACGTATGTATATATGTATGTACATGAGGGTATGTTCGCAGGAAATAATAGATATTAACATGTTTGAAAAACTACTCTTGCACAATCTAAAGTGTACAAAGGATTTAATAAAGTAAACTGGCACTGCAAATACTAAGAGGAATGCATGCAGAGCAAAGAAAATGAAAAATAAAGTTTTCCTGATTGTGGTGCTCCTTTGTAAATTGTGCCCATTGTGATGGTGAAGAAAATATCATTTCATTTAAAATTTTTGTTTCAAAGATCATTGAAGTATAGATTAAATAGCGCAACAAATGGGTTTTTTTTTGAAGAAAAAAAAATTGATCACCATCCACCAGCAACACTCAGCAATTATTACTGTTTCATTGGTGTTGTGATATAAGAACCGTTACTTGTTCTCTACTAATACTCGACCAAATAGATAGAATAATAAATCGAAAAGCTCTTGCTTCCTTCTTGAATTTCATAAGAGTTCAAGTTCCTGTGGGGGATCCTGGATAAGAGACTGACCTGATAATACCACATCAGGACTATAATGTTGAAGGCCACAAGATCCTTGTGAACGATGAAAGGACTAATAGGGAAATACTGTGGATACACATCCGAATGGTCAGATCTATCATACTTTATGGTATGGTAGTCCAAATCCAATCAAAGCACTACAAGGAGCAGATTTGGGGAAAGTACAGAGGCTTGCGTGCTTGTGCATCACCGGGGCTTTGAAAATTATCCCAAAGGTGGGCATGGAAACACTTTTCAATCTTCCATCTTCATCTGAGAGGGGACATGAACATGGCGGCAACTTTAAGATTATTTGCCTTAAAAGGGATGAGCGAAGGGCAAATTCCAACCGGAAGAATAATAATTGATAAAAATGGTATAACGACGGATAGAAAGTGAATGCAGGAGTAGTGGGAAGCAGTACATATTCTGCAGGAGAAGTACATACTGGAAGCAGTACATATTTAGTATGTGCTGAAGGCTTTGATCGACCTTAATTATAACTCGAGAATCCTTCTGGAGTATCACAGGGAGTTCAATTATCTGGCATGCTGGTACAGTATTACACTGTTGGGGATACCGCGACATGAGGTTTATGATGGAACAGAAAGATCGAACTTGCAAGCGTAGAGGAAGCCGGACAGGGATTCATTGGACCCTGCCCCATGTTTGGCTTCAACAGAAATGATCTGAAACGGGAGGTGAAGGATGAGAATCCCGACAGATCGATATTGGCAAAACATGATCGGTTTAGGACATTCCAGGAGATTTCTGGTTTTTTTATGCAAATACAGCAGAAGGGGGTGCTGTTGACAAGTAGTCAGCGTATTGGCTCTGCAACCAGAAGGTGCCAGGTTCGATTCCCACCCCGGTCAAATCAGAGAAAAGTTTTACTGAGTGGTACAACACCCTCCTTCGTCGGTATTTGAGCAATAAAATTTCGGCGAAGTGAAGTAATAAATAAAAGAGCTCCCCTTAGCTTAAAAATAATGTGTCAAAAATAACATCAGCAACTTTGCTGCACGCAACTGCAGAGTTCTGAATTTAAGGTCTATCTTCCTAACATTTCACTTTCTGTCTGTTCTCTATACCATACCTCTCTCTATATAGTTGCAATGTAATGGATTTGTAGGCGATATCTCGTGAATACTGGTCCAAGATAAGAAAAAAAGAAAATGGCTCTCAGACTGGATAAAAGATGGATTCATGTACTCACAGATCGTTTCACTTGCAACGAGGAACTTTACAGACTATGCATCACTAACAGGAGCATCTGCAGGTTTTACTGTGAGGAAGACGAATCTATGGAGCATCTTAACACCAACAGTCCGATCAGAAGGACAGCGCTATGAGGCATGCAAATGGAAACTGTTTATGAAACACTTAACAGAATAGGAAGAATGCATTACTAAGACAACTCCTGAGTTCATTAATACAATCAATCTTATTCTTATGTCCAACCTTTTTCTTCTTTCATCTGTAAAAGCTGTAGATTTCAAATTCCATCGCAATTAAAAAAATTCAATGAAAATTTCCTCTTCATATATTTAATTTTATTTCATTGCAAAATACTACTTGCATATCACTCCCACCCAATAGTAAAAGTTAAACTACAGAAAAAAATTTGTTGAGTACAATTGGACGCTAGAATTTTGAAACTTTTCGATAGTAGAAACTATCTGGGGAGACATAAATATCAAAACACTTACATTTCCTAACTAAATCTACATTGGAAAACTACGACTACACACAAAAACGTACTCGTATCATTTTTACTTTTTCTTCTCAAATTGCAATACTGCAAAAGAAGAAAAAATTCATTTATAGCGGCAGCAGCAGCCATTACAAAGGGGAACGAAGACTGTGTAATGAAAAAAGCGTACGAAATATTTAGCGCATTATGAAAACACTCACAATTACTAATGTTTGTACTCATGTAATCATGTGTACATGTGTAAGAAAGGAGTTGGCACAATGGTCTACGTATTCTAGGTGAAAATGTAAGTAATTTCAACAAACAAACAAACATTTAACAACGGGAGCAATCTACAGGGTGTTTCATTAACAAGTTTTAGTTTTATTTAATCAGTATCTACATTAAGTTACAGCTGGCAATTATACAAAAAGTTACTGCTATAACTGTGCAAATATATACATTAGAATTATTCAAGAACATTAAATACAATTATGTATATACAAAACGATTTTACAGATAATTTTTATGTGCAGTTATATTTATATTCATTAGAGTTACGATATGCAATCAGCTTAGTCTAAGACTTTTTAACAATACCTGTGAAGTCGAGAAACGCATAGAACTTCTTTACTTCTGCACATATTCGTCAGCAAGGATCAAAATACATATAGTTCGTCCTATGAAGTTGAAAGTGTGTTTTCACACTGACTAGTTTTAAAGCAAAAGTTGGTTTTACGTTAAAAACAACTATTAAAACCTGGTTTCACCATAGAAAAATATTTTCTTAAAACCATCTTAAAACCTTTTTTTGAATTCGTTTTAAGTTGATTTAATGAAATACAACCTTGATTTTCATGCACTAAAGACAGTGCTACCAAGTTAAAAAATAGAAAACAGCTGGCAATTTAAATGGCGATCAATGAATTAAAAATAAAGTAAAATTTGGTAAAAAAAAAGTCACTAGTATAATTTAAAACAAAGGAACAACAACAATAAAAAACGGCAAGAGAAAAAGAACCTATTGGGTAGAGCACAATGAAAATGCTTTCATCTAGTTGGGGGAGAAGAAAATTAAAGAAATTTGATTACACCAACTGAGCGTTAAATCGTGAGTTAATTAAACTTATAGTGAGAACGCAACATCAGCTGTGTGTGGTTTTAACGTTAAAATCAGGGTTTAACTTTTGGTGTGAAAACACTTTAAGATCATAGTTGTCTATTTTAAACAGTGATAAAAATATACGGAGTCCGTATAGCTTTGTATTAAATTCGAGAAAAATTATATGTTTAAAACATTTCTTCTACTTTTTAAAATGGAAAGTTTTATGAGTTCTAAGCGGCTACTATTCAATTTTCAGTTACTGATGATAAACTGCTTAACTTTAGAAGCTTTTTAATTGAAGATAATACAATTTTAGAAAATAAGGGCTCTTTCGATTTTCTAGAAATAAAAAACCACTTACTTTTAAACTTTATGATATAGTTTTGTGTACTAAAAGAGTATATCGACATACATTTGCCCGCTAACTAATTATTTTCTTATTCAACAGCACAGAAGGGGGAGCTGAAGGCGAGTAGTTAGCGTGTTAGCTCTGCAACCAGAATGTCCCGGGTCGTTTTCGAGCCCGGTGAAGCCAAAAAATGGTTTTTTCTGAGTTTTCTGTACTTCAGCGCCCTCCTTTATTGGTATTTGACAAATAAAATGTCGACGAAGTAAAATAATAAATTGCATGGCTATCCATAGCTTAAAAATAATGCGTCATAATTAACATCAGAGACGCCACAACTTTTCTTTATAATTAAAACGCAACTGCAGAGTTGTGAATTAAGCTCTATCTTCCTACCACTTTCACCAACTGTCAATCTGTACACTATGCACAATGCATTCCGTATGTAGGGAATTTTCCCTGAGCACTGGTCCAAGATGAAAAAAAAATGCTTACGTTGTTATTTCTCAACACATTAAAAAATTATATTTTTATATTCTTTCCGTTAATAATATCCTGCGTGGATTTGGCGGAGTTTTTCTCATCCTAAGTAATCTTACGAATTTAATTTTTATTTAAAAAAATTATACTGATGTGGGTAAAAATTATGCTGTATTGAAAAAAAAGATTACTCACGTCAGCTACCAGCAACATTAGGGGTAACAACCATTTGTTAATAAATTTTATTTTATGCGAAAATTATTTTTCAATGTGTAATTTTTCTTTTAGAACGTATAAACTAATAATGGGGCTATTATTATGGGGAACTAAATATAAAAAAGTATTTTTTTAAAAAGTTTACCAAACTAGGACTGCAATTACTACAAAAAAATGGCTACTAAAACGAAGCTTCATGAATTTAATACGTCTCCTTGATATCAAAGGTGCTCCAAAACTGCTATAAAAACAAAAAAACGTGCAAAAGCAGAGTTGTATTATAGTGAAGCTTCACCACCTGTCATTTCTCTCTTTATCGGTTTTCTCTAGTTCAAACACAATGCATTGCATATTTAAGGGTCATATCCTGAGTGGTGGTCCAAAATAAAATAAATAAAAAATATCTGAGCGCAGTTTGAAATATAACATTTTTTGGATCTCCTTAAAAATTTGATTTTGAGACTTACGTTGTTATTCATGTAAAGCGCAGATATATGGTAATTTCATGCAAATATTATGTTAGGAAAAATTCGAAGTCACTTTACAAAGTATAAACTAAAAGCTTTAATATACATATTTTCAAATATGTATGTAAAAATTAAATATTAAAATAAGGAAATATTAATAAAATATTTGATGGACACAAATATAATTAAAAGATTTTGGTAAATGCAGAGGCCAAATTACGGAATTCGATTCGAATCGAAATTTCAAACAAAATTTTTTTAAAATGTATATGAATTTCGTTCGATCTCGAATGGCGTAATTTGTGCCCAGCAGAAAGTACACACTCGATGTAAGAATAGGAACAGCTTATTTTCTGCATACTGCTGATCACTGTTTTTAATAATACAGATTTGTTGAAAACACTTTCATTCTCAGTACTCTGTTCATGTTGTATAAAAATATTTATTCGCTAACGACTATTCGCATAGCACTTTGTAACATTGGAGAATATTATTATAATTTCTTTTCATTCTTGCTCCAAAAAAATGTTTGCCATGTTTATTGGGTGTTTTTCTATACCAGAGGTGACCCAATAAACCAAAGCAAAATACAAACGCAGATATTGAATAGGAATCAAATTACTAATAATAATCTCAATTAATTTATAAATTGACTAACAAAATTATAAATGCGTGTTTATAAAAGAAAATCATTAAAATGTACTGGACTTTAGACAACTGGAGATAATGCAGGGTCAATCTTCGTTACCATTTTTAGCAAAAGTCAAAATAAAATTAAACTAAATTAAATTAAAATTTAAATTTGTGTCTAAAAATTGTAATTTGCTTTTAAAAATGTCTTAAGAGAAGCGAAAGGCTCAATTGCTCAGATATTTTGCAGAAATTGCTATTTGTGCTAAGTTGACATTAGAAGTTTTTTGGGTAAAAAGTAACGACATGCTGTTTTACAAAAAGCACAATTAAGCAGCGCAAGTTTACGAGTTAAAATTATTGGGTAAGATTGCAAATGCATATGCAAATGCATTTCCATACAATTTTTGGCAGTTCATTTCCGAGAATATAACAGTTTATAACAGTTTTCACTGTTTGGGAGACTTTTAATCGTTTTCATGAGGACCCTTATAATAATCCTATTGCTCGCAACATATTGAATTATTGTTGGCTAGTTCGTTTAAAAATAAAAATACAGAATGCATCAATTGCTCCCGATTTATGTCGAGTTTTCTCATAGAACGTACTGTACGAGGATTTATAGGATAAATTTAGAGCTACAGCAAGGTTCCCCACTTTCTCATACGCTCTTTTTAATTTTTCTTAACAACAGCCCTATTTGCCATTAATTTTCTTTGAGCCGAAGTCCCTGCATGTAAAATATGAATAACACTTTAAACCGTAATCTCACGGCGATCCCTGGATGGGTTCAATAAGGCAAATATGGTTGATTTTGACGCCAGCCGGAAATAGCCCTGTATTATTTCGCATAACGTCATCATATAAAGTGTAGTTATGGATGGTATAGGTATTAAGAATTAAGAAGCTGTTGATGTTCTTGAGATGCAATTTGAGTGCATGGTTGTGGGAAAGAAAATATTTTTCGTGTCTTAAAAGAGCATTCGAGTAGCTTGCTTTTTTAAGACTGTAGAAGAAATACTTCATCCTATTAGATCGGCATATTGTTCGTATATGAGATAAGCAACCTGCAGAAGTCTTTCATGTCAATTGCGGTATTGGAAAATTCAACTTCAATGCCCACAATCACTGCTACCTCTCTCCGCCTGCTCAAATCTTACTTTCGCATTTCTTCAGTTCTGGTCCAAGAAAAAAAATAAAAGCTGGTTTTGTGAATACTTTTTTTTATATATATTTTATTGTATACATCGGAGCAAACTCTTTCATTTTGAACCCTTTTTTGGGGTTGCATAAAACATCTCTAATTAACATCAGTGATGGTCGCCGCATAGCACAACTGTGGGTAACGAATTTACACGACTTCTTATGGTCTTTCATTCAGTCGTCCACTAGATAGCGAAGAAAACACATGAATCTTGTCCAGCATACACGGGCGTTTCGTTTCAAATTGAACAACAAAGTAAAAAATTCTTCCCGTTTACAGTATAAACATAATCACACGCATTCGTATTGCATTTCACTAAGAAAACGAAGTGTACATAGTCATAGTGATTTGTTTATAATTTTTTTAAAGTAAACAAAATGACATGAGAAAGGTACTTTATGGTACGCAATGCTTTTGCTGCTATTCAGTGCATTTTATGTTTCAAAATATTTAAAGAAAGTAGAGATTATGTTTTAAAAAGACATTGAAATTTATACGATTATTTTTTTGAATAATTGTAATAATATAAGGAAATGATAATGTTTTCAATGTCTTTAAAAAAAAATATATAACTATTTGTTTGAAAGTCTAAAATATTGCATAACAAAATAATTATATTGCGCCATAATTTTTCAAATGTTAAACGTTATGTATGCTGGGTAGCTCTCTCATCAACAGAACTAATTACCGTTTTTCTTCGTTTTTGGACATCACTGATTTATATCGACATCATTTTCGTATTCTTGACTGATTGCATTGGGCGTCCGTCATGGTGGAATCGGAATAACGTCATTAAGCCAACCATATATTGTCATTCACAGCAAATGTGTTCACGATTTTAATCCAAGTAAATGAGGGTGGCGATGGCACGATGGATGGTAGTCTGCACGTTAACTACGAATCCAAAAACAGACCTGGGTTCAACCCCAGTTTCAGACCAAAAATTTTAAAATAAAAATAAACATCTCGCATTTTTCTGATGTTACATTAGTGTGTCTTTGTGTGTCAGTTGTTGTCGGAAGGTTTCAGTGGCGAAGGCATAGTCACTGGTCACTGAACAATACCGGCTTCAGCTGGTAGCAATCCACAATCACATCAGAACGCCCTCCTTCGTCGGTATTGTGTACCACCGGCGAAGTAAAATAATATTAAAAATGGCTACTAAAGAAGCTGCAGCACTGCTACGAGTATAAACAAAGAACGTGCGAAAGCAGAGCTGCAAAAATAATTAATTAAGCTTCACCTCCTGTCATTTCTCCTACTATCCCTTTCCTATAGTTCCAGCACAATGCTTCGCATGTGTAGGAGTCATCTCCTGAGTGCTGGTCCTAGATAAAAAAAAAAAAAAAAAAAAAAAAAAAAGATACACTAACGAACAAAATTGAATAAAATTTAGTGAACATAAAAAAGAGACGAAGTAAACAGTATTGTTTATTACGGCCCTGATTCGAGATGCATTTGCAAAGCTTTTGCATATGAAGCCATACATCATTCCCACATCCTTTTTTTTCTGCTGAATATAAACAATATATTCAGGGCAAACCTTCAGACAAATTAGTTAAAAAAACAGCTTAAGAGAAAAAGTTGTTAGATAAACTTTTAGAAATCTAGCTCGCTTTTCGTGATTGCCATTTAATTAAGTCGACTTTCTGGTATCATAATCATTATACACATCATCATATACATTTACTTCGAAGCTGAGAGCAACAACGCCAATAGCATTACTTTTTTTTAAATTTTCTTCCTTCTTTAAGTGAAAAAATGTGTTTATATTACCAACACTCCGTGAAAATGCCTGCTGGGTTATTTTATTCTCATGAAATTTTTTTTCTCCTTCGTGTAAGTAGACTGCTTTTATTATTGTCGTTGGTATTATTGCTTTTGTTGTAAGTTTTTGTAACTAAAGTCGTATATTATGCTGCTCTTTTTTATCTCTTGCTGTTCAAATCCATTTGTGCGTTTGTAAAAATAATAGTGTTGCATCTCATCTCCTCTTTGCATCGTAAATTTAAATTAAGTCATACAGAAAGTTGCCGACAGTTAAAATATTCTTGCTGAAAATTGGATAGTGAAATTCAAAACTCTCATATAAAATATGTAACATATAAAATGCATGTGTATATGTGCAGATTAAAATGTAAAAATGTATAGTGTTACACTTTTACCAACACAATTGTACTTGCGTGTGTTCATTGTGCGAGGATATGCTGCTTCCAATGCATGTATAGATGATACTTTTACGTAAAAGTTTGCCAAGCTTGAATATGTTAGATCTACAGTCTCGTACAAATTTCATAATTTTAGATAGAAAATAGAAAACTTATCAAGCACGACTGATCAACAGGTATGCGTTACTCGCAGTATTATTGTCTGAATTTTAAATGATAAAAAAAATGAAAAGAAACTCATTATTTCCAGGAAAAAACATGCAACTTTTAGAAGCTGCATATGTATTGCTTACTGCACCACAAAAGCGTCGGAAATGCTTTTAGAAGGACACTCAGCTAACAGCTGCCATATATATTCGCCTTGATTCTACAACTTTGTATGTCTTATAAAAATGCTTATAGAACGTGATATTTTTGATGATTATTTTTCGTTAAAGAATGTTTGATTAAAAGCATCAAACTAATTTTTATCTAAAACTTATTTACTGCTTATTGAACAAAATAATTTCATTGCTTATGCACAGAAAAATATATTACCAAAATATTATTGACTTGTTCTGTTCGTATTTTCCATCGCTGGTATGTAATTGCTGCAATTGCAGTTGGTTCAATTGCAATCCTGGAACTTGTTACGTATTACGGCCAGTTAAGATTAAGTTCACTAATGCAACAAGCATTTCAATAAACTGTAAAACCAATTAAATTACTTGTTTAACTTGTTCTTTTGTTCCTATTACAAACTGGCTTGCTATATGCCAAACATAAATATCAGCAATCTTCGGTGCTCCTTTGGTTTCTTCTCTTTTTATCTTGATAAATGGTTTCACCATATTGGTATGGCCAGTAGCTTTAATAAGTGCAGCACTTAACCTGTTAACGTATTTAAACGATATCTAGTAACTTTATTTTCACCTTTATTCTCCCATAATTATATTTACATTTTTACATTTTACTGACGGGATAAAAAAATCATTTAACTCTTAATTTATTTGCTGTAATTGCAATGTCATTTACTGAATAAAGAAAGAAAGTTCTTGAGCAAATACGCCTTCGCACATTTTAAATGCTAAAAGAAATCTCATGAGAGTTCACAACACACATGGTGACATTTTAACGTGAAAATTGTATCTTTTTCAAGAATACAAGCAATTGTGAATACGAAAGCGGTTAAAAAATTCTTTTAGAAATTTAAAAAAAGTACTTAATGACAATAATACGTATATACAGTCGAGCTATGAGTGTATTAGTAAGTAGTGTTTTTCATTGAGATTTTTTTTTTGTTTTATTGTGGCAACTTTACTCTGTGCGAACACATTGCTTGATAAATATCTTTATAAATGTTATGAGTGCGCTCAAAGCGCATTTTATAATTTCATAATTTCTTGTGCAGAGCACAATTCATAAAATGCAGTAAACTGTGAAAGATATGATGACAAAAGTGAAAGATTAATATTTGAAGAAATTTTGAAAGCAGCAATTAGTATAGAAACGCCGATTCGATATAAGACCACATCCCCTAAGGAGAACGTCCCACATAGGTCATGCCTTCGGCCCATTATAATACCACAAGGCGTGCACAACCGCTAATCCGACAATCGCCACAATAAATTACCCCGATTTCAAGACAAATGCCGCGAGGTTGGCGATGGTTGGCGAATTAGTCAGCACCTTGACTACAAAACGAAAAATTTTCCAGGGTTCAACCCTAGTTTCAGACTCATAAAAACATCTCGCATTTTTTCTGATGTGCATTTGGGTGTCTTTATGTCAGTTGTTGTCGGATTCAGTGGCGAGGCATAGTCACTGGTCACTGAACAGTAACGGCTGAAGCTGTATCCAATTCATAGGTAAATCAGAACGCCCTCCTTCGTCGGTATTGTGTAGCACCGATGAAGAAAAATAATTACTAAAAAATGGCTCTTAAACCCGAAGCTTCAAAATTTAATACGTCTCGTTGACATCAGACACGCAACAACACTGATATAAAATCAAATAACGTGCAAAAAGCTTTACCTTCTGTCATTTCTCCTACGATCCCTTTCCTGGAACAAGAGCACAATGCACCCGCATATGTAGGGGTCACCTCCTGAGTGCTGGTCGTAGATTAAAAAAAAAAATTAAAGAAATTCTCAGCCGGGAGAGTTCAGTCAATGATGACAGAAAATTTTAGGTGAACAACATCTGCTGTTTCCATCTCTTCCTCTTCCACGGCCACACTGATCCTGGAAAATCCCAAAAAAGTCTATCGGCATGCCTTCAAATGAGACAATTACGAGTGGGAACTGCGAGACTGCAATTGATGCCCAATATCCATACACAGAAAAATTAAAAAATTTTTTTAAGTACCAAAATTATTGAAACAATTAAAAAATTCTAATAATTGAAAAAATAATTTTTTTCCAATTAACGCCATTATTAGTTTTGGTTAAATATATAATTAAAAAAAATACAACAAATTTAACAAAGTATTTAATTAAATCAATCACAACATTGTTTGACTAATTATTATTATATTAATTGATTCAATTGTCTAATTGGCCTCTGTAGCTGCAATAGAACCGAAGCTTTTGAATTTAGTAGTTGAAAAGTGTAATGATTTGAGAATTTTAGGGGAAATTGTGCCCCCTCTAAACCTAGCAGCCCTAAAATGTTAATTTTTTGGTTTCTTAGCGCGCCTAATAAGTATACGAAATTTTATTGACTAAAAACTAAAAAAGACTAAAAAATTCATGATTGATTTGGCTTGTGAATTTTGATATCTCTCGGCGGCAGCTAGGTTTTGATTTTAGACCCATTCTGGTAATTATCGTAGAATTTTGTGCAGACTTTGATTTTGCCATACGCCTGCCACTTTTTTTCCACCCGAACAAATTGACCCAGACGAATTTATACATATGCATATGCAAGTAAAAAAACCCCGACAAAAATATATTAATCTTAAGTGAATAAAGTAATTTTTAACTTACTAAAAGCAAGGAAAACTGTACAAATTGAAAAAAATTTTTAAATATTTTTTATGCAAAATCGAAATATTTTAAGACTGACACACAGTAATTTAACCCATTCATATTTGTAACCAATAGTTTTGATTTTCCCAATTACTTTTCTTTTTCTAATGTCGTCTTAACTACGGACAAGTAAATTATAAGTTAGTTCTTTATTTTAGAGTTTCTGTCCCAATCATGACTGAAACAGCATGGTTCGCCTTACAAAAAATTAAGAGCGAAATTTACCTGAATAGCTTTCCTTGTAAGTACTATGTACATATATGTCTTTTACTCCTCCTAGTGTTAACTTTTAGTAAAATTAATTAATATATTCATTGAATTTCTATATTATATCAAACATCACGTTTAATAGAAAAAAACCTACTCATAATTTATGCTGTGTAGAAAGTGAACGTGTTAAAGGAATTTTTGAAATGAAATTGTAAACAGCTTGTCAAACAATTCTGCAAACGCTCATGAATTTTTATTGTGGACCAGTGCTCAGGGGAAATCCCTATATATGCAAAGCATTGCACTGGAACTAGAGAGAGATAGGTATAGTGTAGAGAATAGACAGGTGCTGAAAGTGGTAGGCCGTTAGAGCGGAGTTGCAACGTAAAGTTGCGGCGTGTCTGATATTAATTTTGACGCATTAGTTTTAAACTAAGGGAAGCATTTTTTTTATTTACTTTTTACGATTTGTTGCTCAAATTTTCATCTCAATACAGCAGTTTTTGGCCTCTACTGAATATTTAGAAATGTAGAAATTTAATGAAAATTTAATTGTTAAATTTTCTTCGAAAAGGAATTTGTATGAAAACTATAACAGGTAACATACATAATTCTTTAAAAACTATAGTCCTTTGGTATAAGTAAAATTTTCTACTGTTGTCACATTAGGCGCTTTCCCGAATTATCTCTAAATAATGACGATTTCCATTCTGGAAGAGTGCGTAACATTTTCCACTTGATTTATTGAAAACATTTGCACTTTATTGGTCTCATTTAAATTACCATAAGACTCAACTATGTGTGAAGACATTCCTTGCATAATGTCGATGAGTTCACTAAAAAATGTTTACTGTATATAACTGCATAAATGTTTGTGCTCATGTTGGAATGCATACATCCATATGTGTAGCAGTTACATTTCAATATTCCACTTAATGTATGTAACTGCTCACGTATACTCGTACACACTCGTAACATTTATGAAGTGGATGTAGTGTTTGTGGTAGTATTTCTAGTTTGCACTTTCAAGCATATCTTAACAACTTATTTTCATGTTTATGTTTGTGTTTATATTTTATTTAATTTTATTTTTTTAATACAACTTTTAAAACACACTTTAACACCATCATATCCCCTACGAGGCAAAACTTGATGTCTTCTTCCAACATGCTTTTACTTATTTTTAGTTTTTAATTTTTATTTATTAATTTTTTCTCTTTTCTACAACATATTTAAGGATTTTTTTTTTTTTTTGTAGACATTTAAATCCCTCAGTTACTAGTCATTTACAATATTTATTCAGTCACTCATTCATTCACATTGTAGATGTAGTCAGTCAGTTAACGTGGCTTTTGAATGCTTATTCATGCAGCGAGTAGCATGTGCAGCAGTGCACATGCATGTTTGAGAAATTTATTTATTTTTTTCTTTTTTATTTCATTTAATGTTGGTATTTAATGTTTTCAAGTGTGAAGGTCGTCGGTGTTCTGCAAAGAGCGTGTGATGTAAATGATATAATTATACCTAAGTAAACAAATTAAATGTAAACAAAAATTAAATACAAATATGAAAAGGAAATTGCGTTTGTTTAATAAAGCACTACGTTATTTGTAATATGAAATTGTAAAAGTAATTTCTCGTAGTATTTTTTTAATATTATTTATTGAAAATAAAACATAATTTTTAAGAAACGCTAGACTTTATGAAAATTATTTATCTATGTTTGTAATATTTTTTTTTTTTTTTTTTTATCTTGGACCAGTGCTCAGGGGCTATCCCCTACATATGCAATGCATTGCACTGGAACTAGAGAGAAGGATAGGGAAGAAATAGACAGGTGGTGAAAGTGGTAGGAAGATAGAGCTTAATTCTTGCACAACTCTGCAGTTGCGTATAAATTATAAAGCAAAGTTGCGGCATCTCTGATGTTTTTTGACGCATTATTTTTAAGCTAATGGAGCCATTTTATTTATTATTTTACTTCGCCGACGTTTTATTGCTCAAATACCGACGAAGGAGGGTGCTGTAGCACAGAAAACTCAGAAAAATATTTTTTCTGATTTGACCCGGCTGGGAATCGAACCTGCGTCTTTCTGGTTGCAGAGCCAACACGCTGACTACTCGCCATCAGCACCCCCAAATATGATTTAGCTGCTCTATATACACATTTCATTTGGTGCTAATACCACAATCTTCTGTAGGCCTTTAACCAAATTCTTTAAAAATCCTATGAAATTCCATATGTTTATCAAGAACTCCGAAAAAAATCTTCGAGAATTACGAAATATACAATCAAAATAAAGAAATAACTTCTTTAAAAATTTTTTCTTAATACAACAAACATTTTATTATTCGATTTAAATAAAATAAAATTAAATTAAAAAGTATACCAAAATTTTTAATTTATTTTGTTAATTATATGCATGTTTGAAGTAGTAAAAACTAAATAACAACTGACAGTAAAAAAGACTGTTTTAATTAATAGAACAAAATTCGTAGATTTCGATGAAATTTATAAATGTTCGAGTTCAGAAGTAACAAATACAGTCAAATCCCGATAATTCGTATCCCGATAAATCGTAATATCCGATAATTCGTAATAAACTGTCGGTCCCTTGAAAAAATCTTGTTAATTCGTGAGGGTGGCGATGGCACGATGGATGGTAGTCTGCACGTTGACTACTACACCAAAAACAGACGTGGGTTCAACCCCAGTTTCAGACTAAAATTTTAAAATAAAAATAAACATCTCGCATTTTTCTGATGTGCATTAGTGTGTCTTTGTGTGTCAGTTGTTGTCGGAAGGTTTCAGCGGCGAAGGCATAGTCACTGGTCACTGAACAATACCGACTTCAGCTGATAGCAATCCACAATCACATCAGAACGCCCTTCGTCGGTATTGTGTAGCACCGGCGAAGTAAAATAATAATAAAAATGGCTACTAAACCGAAGCTTCAGCACTGCTACGAGTATAAACAAAGAACGTCCGAAAGCAGAGCTGTAAAATAATTAATTAAGCTTCACCTCCTGTCGTTTCTTCTACTATCCCTTTCCTATAGTTCCAGAACAATGCCTCGCATGTGTAGGAGTCATCTCCTGAGTGCTGGTCCCAGATAAAAAAAAAAAAAAATTTCCATACTAATTCGTAATTTTTTTTTCAAATAAAATCTTTACCTCTTATAAATCGTAATTGTTTTCTAACTACCACTTATAATTCGAAATAAAAACAACATGAACAGGGAAAGTGTGATTTTTTGTTTACCGCTATTTTTTTTGCGTGGTTTTTTGCTTTTGCTTGTGTGTGTGTTTATTTTCTTAAGATCAGTTTGCTACATGAATAGTAAAGAAAAATGTCAAAGCGTACGCATAAAACTCTGTCGGTGTTACAAAATAACAAATTTTTGTTTGCTATTAAAATTGCACGTATTTTACGCTAAGTAAATAAATTTGCTATTTTATTTTATGTATTTATTTTATTTTTAGAAATTTTTTTTATCGTTTTTGTAAGTAAATCGAAAACCCCTATAATTACGAATTATCGGGAGTCAACTGTAACAGTTATCTATTAGGCACCTGCAATTAAATTAATTTTATTTTCTTAAAAATATCATAGATACATAATTAAAATTAAAGAAAAAAAATTGAAAATCACGCACACACAAGTAAATACATACATATGTATATAAATACATCTTTTCAAAACTTAAACAATTTCTTATTAAAAATAAAACAGTTTCAGTGAAGTCACCAGATTTATGAAACGCTAACTGTAAACCACGAATGCAAACTTTTAGAAATTATGTATTTGATGCTTGCTAAGAGCGCTGTCAACTTTAATATTTCAAAATACACGGAAACTTAAAAAACACATATTTTCAAACAAAAAAAAAACAAATTTTAAATTTAGAGATTTTATTTGTACTGTTTGCATTTATTTATATTTTACAATGCATTTTAGATAATTTTTCTTACATACAACTATATATTATGATTTATTTAAATTTTACTAATATTACAAAATTAAGAATTCAAATTTCTAAAAAATTGCATAATTCATTTTGATTCCTGTTAAGTAAATAAAAATAATTACAAAATATGTGTATTATTTAATTTAATTAATTAAATTTAACAAAAAAAAAAAAAAAAAACGACATCACTGATATCTAACTTAACAAAATTGTATTTGCTTTCTTGAAAATGGCAAAATAAAAATATGAACTCAGTTGATTTCAGTGAATCAATGAATGAATTTTGTTGTGCTGTATATTATTACTGCTGTGCTGAATGCATGTTTAAGTGAATGACACATTTTTTATGTATATGATTCAATTGTGTTATTACATTTTATTGTGTGTATTGTGTAGTGAATACCATCACAGTATTAAGCTGAATTCATTGTTGTTAATAGAAATGAATGATCTGTTGCAGGTGCCTATTTCCTACACAATATCAAAAAATGTTATAACACAACAGCGTCATTCACTTGAACATGCATTCATAAATAATAATAAACAGTACCAGAACAAAATAAAAACACAAATTCGTTGAAATCACGTGAGTTTATGTTTTTATTGTGCGTTTTCAACAAAGCAAAGATAATCATTTCTTCAATATACAATTCAATTCACTTCAATTATCAGTTTCAACCTCTTGAAGAAATGATTATGTACATTAACTGAAGTTTTCGCATACATATGTATGCATTTAAAACAATCAAAAATATAAAGCAAAGATAATTTTGTTAAGTTTACGCTATTGCGGAAATTATTACCCGGGAATGTTCAAAGAGACATGACATTAACTGTCAGGCGAAGAACCTCCGTTGTTTCATAGCAAGAGCTGCACACTGCCACATGAGATGAGCAAACGTCTCCTTCTCCTCCACAGACCATTTATGGCTGAATATTTTATTGCAATATTTCAAATTAATGTGGGGAAAACTACTTGCCTTGTACTCACAAACTTTAAAGTAAGAAACAAATTAATCGGCACTCTATTCAAGAAAATAACATTCACATATGTGAAATAACAATCGGGCATGAAGAGGGTGGCGATGGCACGATGGATGGTAGTCTGCACGTTGACTACACAACCAAAAAACAGACCTGGGTTCAACCCCAGTTTCAGACAAAAAAAAAAATTTTTTAAATAAAAATAAACATCTCGCATTTTTCGGATGTGCAATAGTGTGTCTTTGTCTGTGAGTTGTTGTCGGAAGGTTCAGTGGCGAAGGCCTAGTCACTGGTCACTGAACAATACCGGCTTCAGCTGATAGCAATCCACAATCACATCAGAACGCCCTCCTTCGTCGGTATTGTGTAGCACCGGCGAAGTAAAATAATAATAAAAATAGATACTAAACCGAAGCTTCAGCACTGCTACGAGTATAAAAACAAAAGAACGTGCGAAAGCAGAGCTGCAAAATAATTAATTAAGCTTCACCTCCTGTCGTTTCTCTTACTATCCCTTTCCTATAGTTCCCAGCACAATGCTTCGCAGTCATCTCCTGAGTGCTGGTCCTAGATAAAAAAAAAAAAATCCCAGCATTATATTCACGTTATCTGAGTCTGCAAATAAATTTATTTAGAGATTTTAATAAGATTTTATCCCTTGGTATTATGTCTGTGGGAATAACGTAATAGTATTCCCTTAAAAAATATAAATAAGTAAAAAATTATTTTAGTCAATTGTGGAAAATATCGATGAAGTCGTTTAAATTCGCGTGCCTTTAACAACTCTATAACCATCAAGCAATCTCAAAACCTTTTGCTTTAAGTTTAGACGGGAGGAAAAATACGTAATACATTTGCTTAGCAAAAGAAGAAAAAAGAAAAAGAAATACCTTCCTTTGTATATTCGTCTTTATACAAATAGTTTTACATTTTATTTGCCTTCAAATTTGGTATTCTACAATTTCATAATATGATGGTATTCTACACAAGTTTTAATTTTTTTTTCGTTCTTATTTTATACTTTTATATGTGGAACGACAGGAAATCTATATGAATATACAATTTGTATTTTATATTTTATTTTATATTTCTGTTGTAAGTTTCAATTCGTTTTTTTTTACTTAATGCCGATCCCTTTCATTCACTAAATTTAACTAGGCAATGCAAATAAAACGTGCTTTTTCAAAACTATCTTTGATAAAAGGAATTGTACAAAACCCACATACACTGGAGAAGAAATCAATTGAGTATGTTTTAAATATTTATAAAAATGTATGTATGTATTTCATTTCATGTTGGAGCAAAAGTTTAAAAGATCTTATTTCAGTTTCTAAAGGCAAATTGTTTAAAAATATTTTTTAAGTAAAAGAAAACGAAAAAGGGTTGTTACAAATTGGTATTCAAGTGGAAGTACGGCGTAAAAATATGGTGACTAATTTAATTCAAAATTTAATAACAAAATTTAATTCTTGTGATCATGTGAAAAGAAACTTGAAAAAAAAACACTTTTTTCAATTTTAGATTCTGTTCATTTATTTCATCTTAATTCCAATTTTAAGTACCAAAATCTATAATGAACCTGATGGTTTTCTCGGATAATATGATTGGGGCATTTGCAGTAGACAAATGCAAACAAAGAAACAGAAAAAAACAAGTTAGAAATTGTCCTTGGAAAAATCAGAGGGCATTTTATGTACTAACTAGCTAAAACCCGGCGTGCTTCGCTACAACTATTTAATAGCTGTATATAAAGCACAAACAAATACAACACTTGTCGAATTCCGCCCATTTTTTTACTGATAATTTATACTGACCATTAAGTTACTTAGACCAAATACAGAAACTTAAACTTTAACGATCTCGAGCAATAATGAAATCAATGTTTCGTTTGCATGCGAGGTACAACGCCCAATGGTCCAATTTCTTGCAGTTTTTGCTTTAACTGCAAAGTAATTTGGACCACACTCAAAAATAGTCTATGGACGTGGCAATGCCTAGTTGTAATATTTGAATATTCATATAGCCCATAGTTCCTTCCAGATATACAGAGAGATACTGTGAAAATTTTAAGAAAATCGGTCCAGTCGTTTAGCTGTCCATAAGGCAGTAATAGACATCCATACAAACATGTAATTTTTATATATAAAATGCCCATGTCGACATTGGCAATATATCTGGTGATTCTTTTGCTATTTAATTTGTCATTACATGTGGTATCGATTTTATACATGTGGCACAGTCAAAAATGCTCATTAAAGTTTGCCATTTCATCATGAATGGAATAACAAACGAACAACTCCGGAAAATCATTGATTTTTTCATTATAAAAATTCATGCTATCTGAGAAAAGTGTTTTGTAAATTACGTACATTTTGTGGTTGTCATAATCGAGCCATAAAACTGGCTATTCTAGCTGTTGTGACCAAATTTCCACTAACCCGTATTCGAAGAGTTCATGCCGAGGAAAATATTGTTGCTGTATCGGTGAGTGTCAATGAACATCGCCATACGTCAATTCGTCGTCGTTGTCAACAATCAGGCTTGTGTTAATCGACCACATGGAAGATTATTTTGGATAAAATGCAAGAATGGGAATGGCTGCCATGTGTTTCGCCAGCAATTAATCTCACATTGTGGAGCAGTCAATACACATAAATAAAATAGTTTGAGACCAAAACATTATAAAGCCTCCGTTAACCAAGCGCAACGTTGATGTAGTTGCATGAAATATGATGTTTGACGTATGAAAACCCATGGAAATGCTAGTCTAAGCGAAATAAAGCAAATTTAATTTTATTACGACGTTACGTGGCATTTGTGAGCATTTCGTAAGTCAAAAATCATAGTTTGATGCAACTACATCAACGTTACGCTTGGTTAACGGAGGCTTCATAATGTTACACTTGGCTAAATGGCCTTTAGCCAATAAAAACATACGTTTTGTGACGTCAGCGTTCCTACAGACGCATAACATTTTTGATATGTTTGCCTGATGTTATAATCGTTATTTCTATCATTCTTGATATTAATTAATTGTGCGATAATAATAACAAAGAATGGTCAAAAAATAATAAAATAAACATTTTTGTAAACTTATTTCTTTGCCATCACAAAAATTGTAGTCTACTTACAATCAACATGTTGCGCTTGAATCAACAGCTGATTGAAAATAAATAAATAAGTAGAACGCTTTTTGGAAATAACGATTAACAGTTGCCAACACTTGCTCAACAGCTTCATCGGTGGGAGGGATCTGAGTTGCCATCATATTACAAATTTAAATAGGCATGAAGGGTTCTAATAACAAACATGCCTGCCGCTGAGAAAACTTGTTTACTACATATTTCATAACAATATTAATATGTATCTCATTGTCAAAGAAATAATTCCATTGGCAACGCTGTCCATAAGTATTACGAGACAATTTTAGACATCGAAACTGGCAACTTTTGCCAGTAAACTGTAATCTGAACTGACACATTTTTTAAAGGATATTTACAAAACTAATGAAGAAAATTCAATATTCCCAGACCTGGCCTTAATACAACTATTTAAAAAATATATAAAATTCATTCCTATAATCAGAAGATACTTCTATGTAAATTATCAACAACAAAAACGCAATACAGTATAATAAAACAATGCATACGACGTTAATACGAGAAGATTGTGAATTGAACCATTAAGAACTACTCAGCAAAAAGAAAGTGAATGCGTTCACTATATATATTGGTATTTAAATGCCTCCTTTAGTACTTCTTTATCTGAATTAATTTTTAATGCCATCTTAAATGTTAAAAAAATTATCGCTTTTGAACTCATGGAAAACGCATTCAACGCTGCCCATTAATTCATATGAACAACTGCGCAGTTGTAATTAATATTTAAATAAATTTTTAAATGTGTTAGAGGAGCTCATTAACCCTTGCTAAGATGTAACCATATCAAGGAACAGTCACTGCTTCTAAGCCCTTATTTAAATGACGAGTTGCTTTGTTAAATGTGAACACATGGTCGCCAATGACACCTCTATGTTAAAATTATTCGTTCTTCAGCTAAGTTGAACCAGTTCATTTCTACTAGAACCATTGCATTAACTATTTCTTTTGCATATGTTCTAGAAAAGTAGTTAAAATTTTCAAAGAAAACTTTTAATTTTTGAAAATGTAACATAAGTTGCAAATGTATTCTATTTAAAATTGTTCATGCAAAATTTTTTAAAATTATTTTAAATTTAAATTTTTGTTTAATATTTGTAGTGAAAACTGAAATTGAAATGTCAAAAAAGTACAATGCAGTATAGCAAGAATTTAAACTGAAGTGATTTGAAACGAATTCTACTTCAAGGCAGAATGTAGAACATACTCGATAGAGCACAAAATACTACTTTTACTTTAAAAATACAACAACATTTGTAATACACTGTCAATTTAACTTCTTCTGAATGCTCTTTAAACTTAAATATTTCTTCTTTTGTATAATACTTAATGGTGTATTTGAAATTTTAGAAAAAAATAAAAAAATCGCACACAAAAGAAAAGCGAGGGCACTTTAAAAAATACACAAGTATTGTTTCACAGTCCGTATATTTGTTCCTACAAAGAAAATTACATGCATTTACTGCCATATTTCAAAAGACCCTTTCATATGCTGGTTAAAAAAAGAAATCGAAGCAAATAAAAGAAGAGAAGAGAAAAGAGCAAATAGTAAATTGCACTGAAACCAAATATTTTTTTTTATAAATGATCAAAATACAGTTCTTTTCAGCAATTTACTCCTTATATTCTTGCAAAAGCCGCCAAAAATATTAAAATTAAATTTTCTTTTGTGTGAATTCGTCGTTATTTGAGCACTGAGAATCGGCCAACTAAAATAGTTAATAAAATGGATCGATAACCTAAAAAAGAAAAATTTCTAAAGTACATCAAAACTCCACTAATTTTGCTCATATGGAATTTTCCTTTTTGTGATTTTCGGCAGTAAATATAAGCGATATATATTTGGATACAGCGAGAAAACATGAGGCCATCGATATTTGCTAGGCGCCTGCAGAAGACCATTCACTACCATTAATAAAAATGAATTCAGCTTAATACTGTGATGGTATCTAATACACAACATACACAATATCAAAAAATGTTATAACAAAACAGAATCATGCACATAAAAAATGTGTCATTCACTTAAACATGGATTAAGTCATCGCTGCACAATAATCAACACAGCAGTAATAAATACAGTAGCGCAGCAAAATAAAAGGACAGATTCGTTGAAATCAACAGAGTTCATGTTTTTATTTTGCGTTTTCAACAAAGCAAAGACAATTTTGTTAAATTAGACAACGAGAGCAATATCAGTGATGCCGATTGGGTTTTTTATTTATTTGACATTTTTTATTATTTTTACTTATTTAACAGGAGTCAAAATGAATTACGATTATTTATTTATGTTTATTGCATTGTATAGCTAATCTACATACTTATATGAACATATATTTGGAATTTTTTAGCTTTTTCTACAATTAAGATGAGCGTTTACTGGTAAATTGGTGTCAGATGACGTACAACAAACATAATAAATAAATATTTGTAAATAATGCAATTTATTAGAAATTTAAATTCTGAATTATAGTAATATTAGTAAAATTTAAATAAATGATAATATATAGTTGTTTGGAACTAAAGGAAAAATTAAATTTATTCAAAAACTGGAAAAAATCATTGAGGTATTTTATTATCACAGTGTTAGCGAAACGGCAACACAGATCACTATGTTAAAGCTGATAGAAAAAACTATTAAAAGACAGCATCACTCACTGTGTGGTGTGTCGTATTCACTGATATTGTAAATCATTGTTATGACTCCACATTTAACAAACAACAATAAACTGAATGCGCAGAACAATGAATGGACGAACACAATGGCTTTTGACAGAGAGAGACACACACAAACACAGTAGTTGAAAAATACTATTGATTCAACAGTTACAATTCATACAACAAAGTATGAATGTACAATTTTACTGCTTTATACCATTCTTGCAGCTCTCTAATTTAAAAATTTATTAAACACGTAAGACTTACATACTAAACAAGAATTTAGATTATTACAAAGTATATTTTAGTCAGCGTTTAAAAACTTCTGATATGTGGAGTTGCTTTGTCTACTACTTTTGCTACTGCTGTACAACTGTACAACTACAACTGTTTGAACTTTACGTTTTTTTATTTTTCTTAGACTTCGACTCTTCGTATTTTAAGAAGCATTAACTTAAACAACAGATTGTGTTTGTGTAGTGACAAAAAGAGAAGTCGAAAAAATAGAAAAAACTTGGGACTTTTTTTTTTTTTTTTTTTTTTTTTATCTTGGACCAGTGCTCAGGGGCTATCCCCTACATATGCAATGCATTGCACTGGAACTAGAGAGAAGGATAGGGAAGAAATAGACAGGTGGTGAAAGTGGTAGGAAGATAGATCTTAATTCTTGCACAACTCTGCAGTTGCGTGTAAATTATAAAGCAAAGTTGCGGCGTCTCTGAAGTTTTTATGACGCATTATTTTTAAGCTAATGGAGCCATTTTATTTATTATTTTACTTCGCCGACGTTTTATTGCTCAAATACCGACGAAGGAGGGTGCTGTAGCACAGAAAACTCAGAAAAATTTTTTTTCTGATTTGACCCGGCTGGGAATCGAACCTGGGTCTTTCTGGTTGCAGAGCCAACACGCTGACTTCTCGCCATCAGCACCCCCGCTGATCTGCTACATTGACTGCAGTTTTTTAAACGCTGATTTTAGTTAAAAGTACATTTAGGCTTTTTATTTAGCTGTCATTATCGTGGGCTCTAAACTTAACGCGAGACTAAATGTTGAGTAAGTTGTTGTGTTTTAAAGACCTATTCTCACTTATGGCTGTATTGGCTGGTGTTGCGCAACTCAGCGAAAATACATTCTCCAAATGCCAGCTAGAATACAGAGAACGGCAGTCATGGGAATAACAGCAGATTTAATAACTTGTCCTATGACAATTTCGGACATCATGCTCTATTTGCTGCCTGTGGACCTTTACATAATCAGCCAATTTCATCAGGGCCTTATGGCGATACTTCTGAAATTAAGTGAAGGCTTTTCGGTACTCTCGGGTTACAGAAGGCCGTGAAGAACATGTTTTTAATTCATATCTTAACAACTTTTTTACAAGATTAATTTTAAGAAATAAAAATGTTGACTGATTAAGTTTGAAATAATATGTAATAAATAATTAAAAAAAAGTTAAGAGGGTTTGTTACTAAAAAGCCAACTTAGTATTAGCAATTTCTAAACTGCTATAAAAAAATAAATGCGCAATATTTTGTACTTCTGTTTTATTTATTTGAAATATAAAATAATAATAAAAAATAAACCAATGTAAGTCCCATTGGAGATTTCAGCGCGGAACACACTTAAAACTCTAGTTGAAATTTAAACTTATTAATTGTATAACAAGTCAACAACAAGCTCAACACATTCTAATTCTTTTACAATTTAGTTAATATCATTTAATTTAATATTCCTTTTCATCTATTTCAACATAAATTCTTTTTCTTTTGTTTTAATTAATTTAAAGTTCCACTTAATTTTGCACTTTTTCACACTGCAAAACCCAACTGTTCACTCGCTCTCTTTTTTGAAGCCGTTCTAAAAGCGTACAATTGGAATAAAACAAAAACAACTATAGAATTTAAAATTTTATTTTTCTAAGAAAAATAAAAACCACTTTTGGTAACCAAATTTTTGTAATTTGGTTTTTTTTTATTTTTGGCCAATGGTAACGACCACAGTGAACCGATTATGAAAGTGTTTTTCAGGCAGAAGGTTATGCATTACATATGAGCGCAGTGTAAACGAAAGTAAACACCAGCAACATCAATATCTCTATTGACAACCAGGCTGTAATTCAGGCCTTAAGTTCGAAATGTTATCGTCGAAGCTGGTCGCACGCTGCATAGAAACTCCGAGGCGAATCAACAAGAACGGTCAGGCAACTCTACTTTCAGTTCTTGGACAGCGTTGAAAGAAATGAAATAGCCGACAAGCTGGCTTGGGTATATAAGACTGTCAAGGAACAGCAGTTTACGCTGGAAACTGACCATTGGGAAAAAACACCAAACAGCTTGGAATAAATGGAAGGAATACACTATGCAGAAGCTGGTCACATATTTTGTGGTATCAAAATCAAACCAATATTTTAGTCAAGGTTAGTTATGATGACAAAACCATTGAGCGTGTCTAATAATTTGACAATCCCCTGTAAATGAAGACACCCATATTTCTACTTATGTATATTCCTTATAAATAAATAAAAATAATTTTAAATATTATATGTAAATTACTTTAAAAGAATAAACAATATGAAATACTATCCGCATATGCTGATACTGCTTACAATATTTATTTATGACAATATTCTCCAGATACTTTTATTGAAGCATATTTCAATTGACAGTTGTTAAATATAAAATAAATATGCTTGCTTTCGTTTTAAGAACGTATTTCTTTTCATCCCTAATCAGTACGGATTACTTATGACACTTCAATACATTTGATACTATTTAATTTGAGTGCTCTGAATGAATGTTGCTTTTCATGTCGAAATATTCTTAAGCTTTGAAAAATAGTTCAAAATTTCCACATTCCTGCAACTAATTTCAAACAATCTTTTGTGAAAACTTTTCAATAAAATTTGAAATTTATTATAATCATACAATTTTTATCACTACAAACGGCAATTCTATTTTGCTTTTAGAAATATTAAATAAATAAAAAAAATATATAACAATTTGTATAAAATCCACGTCTGGTATTTAAGTTGGTTTTATTTTTCATCTTTTATATTGTTGATGTGTTTTTTTTTTGTTGTTGCTGTATTTCTTTCGTTGGAAAGTTTTTACTGTCAATATGTCACCGCAATATTCATTTTTATTTCACAAACGTACAAATGCACACTTGTATCCATGTTATATGGTAGAAGTGCCTATACTAACACAGTTATAGTGCTTAACAACTACTGCCAATATACCAAAAAAAAAAAAAAACAACACACACGCACTTGTGTTTATACAAAATCAATACAATTCAACATCCATTTATGCTCGCATTGCATACTGCCATACATCCCGAATTTTATTTTATAATTTTAAAACTTTCATTGAATGCAAATAAAAGCGAATCAGGGAAGAGAAGCATACGACAAGAATTGTACAAATTGTGTATGACAGTGAACGAACACACATGATCGTACATATTTACATGTGCAGATACGAGTGTTTCATTGAAGAGCAAATATGAAAATATATGCGCATAAGAAATACCCCCAGATATATGAGACGGTAGTTTGATAAATCCTGAATTTTTTTTACATCCTAATAACAAAATCCTTAAAAATATATGTGTATTTAAAATTGGTGCTCAAATACCATTTTAGAAACCAATGCATGAGCAAATACTCATATAACTCTCAAGTACTTTAAGATTTAGCTATCACATATGTATGTATGTCCTGATGTGCCCAATAAAGTTTCGGAATTTTAAGTAAAATTTCGCGTGGTCTGTGCGTTGTAGATAATATTCACTAGCCTTTTCGTCTAACGGTTCAAGTTTATCTAGAAAACAGTTCGCTAGGGCGTGGCTTATCGCATTAAATTGGATATCACGAATCATTTGTTTCGAAAATATGGCAGCGGCCAAACGGCCAAAAAGAAACTCTACGAGTATATAAAAAACGTGTTTTATTATTTTTTAGTTCAATATGGATAAAATGAGAGGATTCCATAAAAAAAATCAATTTTTTTTGGTTAGTGTTTGAAGAAAATAGGTGTCCTCATATGGGGACAATGGACGTTCTACATACAGAAAAAATTTCCAAAGTAAAATTAAAATGGCGTAGTGTTGCTTAAAATCATGTTAAATTTCTGCAAAAATTATGACCTGACTTAAATGTATAGCTATGTTCACACGATTGTCAGATTGTACAATATTGTAGGATACGGCAATATGGTGGCAATGCACTCACAATGAAAAATTGTTACCATCTGGTAATTTGTCTGTTCACACTATTGAAAAAAAAACCATACAATTTCATTGGCACACAGTTCTGCGACAATAAATTTTTCTGCCAATAATAATTATCTGTTCACACGGTTGTCAGATTATTGTATGGCAAACGTTGCCAGATCCTTTTTAATATTGTATCTAAATATTTATGGGCAGCATTGCCAACAGAAATATTTATCTGCCAATGGTGTTATTGTACGGAGCACTAAATGAAGCACATGCGACAATAACACTTGACTGTAAATTGAGTGTCAATGGAAATAAAGGGTGTTCTCACGATTGTCAGAATTGTGACAATATTATTGGCATATAATGCACCGACAATACATTTTGTGACGATGTTGCCACACAAAAATTGTGTGTTCACACGATTGTTGCACATTTTGTAACAATATTTCTGTCACTATTGTAGTAAATGACAATCGTGTGTACATACCTTTAACATAGATTCACATTGATTTGAAGCAAACAAATTTTAAAAATGCGTCAAAAAAAATTGGTTCTAAATTTTTCGTAGTAAAAATAACGTTGCACAACGTTAAATACATAAAATCTCGTTTGGTATGAAAATTCAAGTTTTCCACTGTAAATCAACAATGTACAGCAAAATTCATGATTTGCGGACAAAGGTAGTGTAATGTAAAATTAACATTGAATTAGGTAAATTTAAAATTAGGCAATGTTAAATAAACAAATGACAAATTTTAAATCAAACTTAAATCAGCTTGAAACTACTTTAAAAAGTTCTTTCATTTGTATACTGAGGAATTCTCAAAGTCCTTTTGGCAGTTTTTATATAAACATGTAAAATTTTTATTTTTTTCAAGAATTTTGTTGAAGGTCGACTGATGCGTTGACATTTACATAAACGAAATATATATTTAGACTACCTTAACAAACATAAACAACCTTTAGTCGCATTACATTTATTATTAATATTAATTTGGTATTAAATTAACAATAAATTCGTATTGATTCAAAAAAAAAAAAAATCATTTTATTTTATTTTTATACAAGTTGCATTCAAAAGTATGTGTCACGTTGTTTCAAACTTAATTTAATGTTAAATCGACAAGGTTGATATTTTGAATCAAGATGACTTAAAGACATTTTAAAGTGGAATCATGTTGTTTTCTTGTTATCGAAAATAATGTTGATTGAACATGATGCACCTATGAAGCATAAACGATAGGGGAATATGTTATATTTACATGACTTTTAATGATTTTAACAATGAAATTTTACTGTTTCAACATCATGTTAATTTTACATTGAAATCTTTGCTGTATGAATTAAAAACCTACTGTACTGTGTTCATACAAAAATCCACCAAAAACTTTCAACTTATACCACCTACATCTTTTAAGCGAAATAATTTAAAAATCACGTTCTGCCAGTCGTTTGGCTTTAGTGACACATTTTTGAAAACAATCGAAACAGCATGCAGAACACAACCGAAAAGCAAAAATGGAATATGAATAAATCTATTACCAACATTTATGCCGGGGCATGTATTTTTCACTAACAAAGAAATATACTTTTGTAAAATATATGAAAAATTATAAATAGTTCAATTTAAAGTTTTTGTAGTCTGGTATATGTCAATGAATATTTAATAACTTCAATGCAGAAAAAAGAAATGTTCAAGTTTTGCTCTATCTACTTTATTTAGGTTTGCCTCCGTAGCGTAATGCATGATCATTAGGTGTTTCCTTTTACATGTTTTCCGTAAATTAATTAAAAGGACATAAATGAATTTTTAGCATACGTATTTGTTTTTTTTTGGAAATAGAATGTAATAACTATAATAAAATTCGGATGAGCTTGTAATGCGGACAAAGGGTGAAACTACATCTGTCCGTATTAACGAGGTTACACTGTACTAGAGAAAGTGTACTTTCTGAAAGCAAAGTTGAGCTAAAACTTGTACTTTATCTCACTCTGATATGATAGGCATTCATAAAGTATCCCAGTGGTATGAAAAGTCACCAACGCCACCAATGACATACGAAATAGTTATCGCTTTTACTCAATTGTGATGTGGCTATCCAATGATACCTACATCAATCAATAGCCAGCAATAACTAGTCTTAATATGCAAAAATAGATAACCACGTTTCGCTAGCTAATTCTGTAGCCCCAAGTAATGCTGAAAACGATCTTTTTCCAACGACAAGAAGAAAAAATATGTATGAATATGTACGTTCAAAAACGGGAACGAAAATTGTATATGATCCAGTATTTGTGCTTTTTGTTGCATATAAAGACTTCAAAATAGCTACAAATTACTTTGTAAAAAATTAAAAAAAAAATTAAAAAGTTAAAAATATTAAAAATTTAATAGACGAGCAAGTATTTTGTGCAGGTAAAAATGAGTAATAGGCAGACATTAGAAGACCATATAAAATAGAAAATAAAAAGTTTTTGGAAGAGTTTAAGAAAGTTGTAGATACCAAAAGACCAAAGTTATAGAGACCAAAACATTGAGAAATAGTATAAAAATAATTACCAAAGAACAAAAGGATATTGATGTTTTTATGGTCGCTTTTATATTTGAAAATTGAAAAGTACAGTTCGTTAAATAGTGATACCAGTGTTTTGGAATCAAATTATTGTGAAATTTCATCAGAAAATTAAGTATTGATTTTGCTTCATACGTTCATCATGTTAAATCAACATGGTTTTCTAATTCACATAAACAACAATAATCCACTTTAAAATATCTTTAAATCATGAGGATTTTATATATCAAATTAAGTTTGAAACAACGTAACACATACTTTTGAATCCAACTTGTATAAAAATAAAACAAAATGATTATGATATTGAATCAAAATGTTTTTATTGTTAATTTAATACCAAATTAATATTAATATTAAATTTACCGCGAATCAGAATTAATTACATTTGTTGTATGGTTAAGGCAGTCTCTTGAACATTTCGTTGATGCAAATGTCAACTCATCAGAAGACATTCAACAAAATTCTTGCAAAAGCTAAAAATTTTACATGTTTATATAAAAACTGCCAAAAGACCTTTGAGAATTCCCGATTATACAAACAGAAAAAGTTTTTTAAAGTAGTTTCAAGCTGATTTAAGTTTGATTTAAAATTTGTGATTTGTTTATTTAACATTGCCCAATGTTCAACTTACCTGATTCAATATCACTTTTACATTACTCTACCTTTGTCCGAAATTCTTGAATTTTGCTGTGCGGATTTCATAGCTTGCAGCATTGATTTAATTTTATAAAACTTTAATTTTTACACAAAACGATATTTTATGTATTTAACGTGGTGCAACGTTATTTTTACTACGAAAAATATGCAGTCAATTTGCTTTAATATAATTTTGAAATTTGTTCGTTTCAAATCATTGTGAATTAATATTATATTTAAATCAGGTAATTTTTTGTAGAAGTTTAACATGATTTTAATCAACATTTGGTCATGTTAATTTTATATTGGAATTTTTTCTGAGTATAGACTACCGGGACACAAAGTAAATAATGAAAACTACTAGTTTCTTTTACCAATATTTAGTGACACCAGTGTTCCAATCGAGTAAATGTTTAGTGGTGCGTTGCTTACTTACACACCGAATCACAATGTAGGAGGAACAGCCTGAAAATATTTATTTCTTACGTTTAACACTACTCTACTCAGGTTTGATTATTAATACAACATGATGCATACATGGTGGTGCTGATAGGCGAGTGGTGGTTAACGTGTTGATTCTGCAACCAGAACGACCTGAGTTCCACTCCCGACCCGACCAAGTCAAGAGTGTTTCTGAGTTTTCTGAGCTACAGCGCCCCCTTTCGTCGGTATTTGACGTCGCAACCTTGTTTTATAATTACCATCTATCTGCAGAATTGTGCAAGAATTAAACTCTATCTTCCTACCACTTTCACCACCTGTCTATTCTCCACACTATCCTTCGCACTATTTAGTTCAAATGCATTGCCCTGGTCCGACAAAACAAATATATTTTGTTTGCTTTTATTTATGTTTTTTTCATTTTATTTTATTTTATATTATATTTTTCATTTTATGTTTTCTTTTACACTTTATGTATTTTATATTTTCTGGAATTTATTCTCAAAATATTCGCTTAAATTTTCCTATACGAATAATGTAATGAAATACCACTCTATATTGCTCCGTAGCAGTGCATACTTTTAGGGTGTAGAAAGAATATATTTTGTATTGGTACGTATGAGTAATATTTTAATTTTAAAAAATTTATTTAACCTTCGCACTACCAAACATCTTTATGTACGTATGGAACCGAAACTCACCCGGGTGGAATATTGCACATATTTTACACAAAAATTTTGCATTTACACTAACATTTCATGTTTTAGTACATTTAAATGTTTTAACATTTTTCATTAAAACTAAGGGAATTAGTCACTGAGTCGAAATCATTTTCAGTTTAAATTATAATTCAAAAAGTTATCACTGATTGATAATCGAAAATGCCACCCGGGTGGGTTTTAGTAGGCCCAAGGTTAAGAAAAGTCCATTAAATTGCATGCTTATAAAATGATATTTATTTATATTTATTATTGAACATTCTTGACAAAGCCACGAAATTGGTGGACACAAATGCTGACTAGGAGATACTTGAACCCAGACATATACAACACAAGTGTCTGTATAAATATATGCAATCAATATGTATACAGTGTTTTTTAGTTCGAGAGACTAAGGGAAAAATATTAGCTGTCAAACGAGCTGCCATAATTGTCTCGCTTTTTGACATTTATTATCTATATACTCTGCTAAATAGTCATGCATAGATTGAAGTTTGAACAACGCTATCAATTTTTAAAGATTTACTTTGTAAATCACCTCAACAAGGTATTCATTCATATTCAGGGATAATTGTGATGAACATTGAAACCTACGAACGTTTCAAAATTCAGTCCTTGTTAGATCACGGCACGAAGCTATGAGAGCAGTACAAATGAATTTTTTAGCATAGTTTCTGCTCATTTCATATAGCGTTATATTGTATAGCGATATGCTGAATGCAATGACTTGGCTCGTTCCTTGCCGTATAAATTCAAAATCATATATTATACACTTTATTGGCATTGTATGCCAAAAAAAAAAACTTCTATAAAGCAGCTGAGCAAATGTTTATTAGATGGCGTTAATGGTGCGAATTTAAACATTAAATGTCTGAGAAAATTAGTGTTGTTTTATTTATATGCTTTTTTACTTCTGTCTTAACACAAGTACAAAAGAATGACATATCGCGATAAATTTACACAAAAATACAGTCAATATTTCAACTGGGGGGCATATGCTGTTCAAAAGAAACGCAGACAATTACTTTTTTATTTTGACACGCTGTACTTGTAGATTTATTTTATGAATGTACGGTGCCACAATAGTAGACATGTAAAGTAATGGCTTTTGAGGCTAACGTGTGTATCTATCTACAGACATATATATCAAACTACATGCAAAATAACTTTCATTCATACCTAAAAATGTATATACATGGTGGTCTAAAATGACCGAACTTCGTAGCACTCGCATGGGTTAACATACGTGTTAAATAAAAATATAGTTATTCGTACAACAATCACAGACACATACATTTCCAGTAATTATACACTAAAATTTGAACTCAACTCTCGCTTGGTTATCAAAAATTAAAAAAAAACAAAAGGTAACTAAATGACGTGCTTTATGAAAATATTTTAAAAAAAATTGTATGTATTTTTTCAGTTAAAACTTTGTATTGTTCCCAGATAGCATTTTCAATCGTGGAAGAGTCTCCTGGGAATCTAATGAAGATTTGTTTTTGATCGTCGACGAGCGCATTTTTTAATCGTAGAATATTACTTACTGTTATGCGAGCTGATTGTCCTCTGAGAAAATGTATAAAAACACAATAATTAAGACAAAGAAACTCCATCCTGTTGGCACCATACTTGAGGATAGTTTTTCCACGGCTGTCTTTAAAAAAATTTTCCAAACATTGTCCAATATCTAACACCAGTGATGGAAACGGCGACGCCGTGTTCATTTTCCAACAAATATGGGCCAATTAACCTTTCCGGCGAAACACCACACCAAACGGCACACTTAAGTGGGTGTAATTCTTTCTGCTCAACTACTATTGGAATTTCCGTAGCCCTGTTTGCCTATTAACGCACCCATTCAGTTGGACATAGGCTTCGTTGCTCATAATTAAATTATGATTAAAATCGTGATATTCTTCCGAAATAAAGTTTAACGATTTTGGCACGTTTTTCAATTGTGTATTGTTCCATTCCCCAAGTCTTCTTTACAATATACTGAAAACAAAAAAATTTTAATAAAAAAGTTATAAGGAATTCAAAGACCTGCTCTCCTTTTGGGCCACCCTGTATATAAGGACATTGGCATACGTTGGCACATTGCTTCATACAGTAAAAAGTTTTTCTAACAGTCTTCAACAGGTAAATAATTAAGAAATTATTTTTCTTATTTCAACTAATTTGTGGTAAACATGCCTTCTATTTGTTACTGCTTAATGTACAAAATTAGTCATTTTCTGCAGAAATATTAATCTTGCGTTTTGGTTGTTTAGAAAATTTCTTTGAAGGTAAAAAATCAATAGGAAATTATTTCAAATAGAACAGGGAGTCACATTATAAATTGTAATTTAATACCAAATTACTTAGAAATTATTTACGATATACGAGAAAAAAAAATGCTGTGTAAATATATGTGTGTATATGCGCATTTGAATTTGTATTATTTTTGCTTTTGTTTTTATTATTTTTATTTTTTTTTTTTTTTTAAGAAAAATATTCCGCGTGGGAGAGGCAGATAAATTAAAAAATTAATTTACTAACTGTCATATTCATAAAAAAGTAGTTGTGTTTTACAACAGGTATTAAAGTAGAAATTAATTTTTTGAAACTTTTTGAAAATAAAATAACCTTTTATATACATTTATTTTTTTCCTTTCTGGGAGCAGTGCTTAGCAGATATCTGCAAGGTATGTAATTCATGCAGCGGAACTAAGGAAAGGTAAAGTGATAGAAATGACTAGAGTGGAGCAAAACTTTTTTTTATTTTTGTACAACTCTACTTTTGCACGTTTTTGGTTTTTTTTATAGCCATGTTGCACCGTATCTGGTGCCATGGACAGCCATTTATGTTTTGAAGCTGTGTTTGGTAGCCTTTTTATTAATTATTTTACTTCGCCGATGATGTTACACAATACCGACGAAGGAGGGCACATTACTTGTGGATTAGTGTCAGCTGAAGCCTGTACTATTTAGTGTTCAGTGCACAGAAAATTAAACTCGCCATGTATACAATTAATTTTGACATCAATGCAATGAAATTTGTCACCCAAAGATGCCGTTGATGGGATCAATGAAAAACGTTTCATTCCATTTATGAACATCAATTAGGTGCATGTTTCATAAATGTAATGAAGCTATTTCTTTTGTTTAATGAAACTTTTTTTTCATATACGAGTATAGAATGTGAATATTTCATTGATATAATGACGTTATTACATAACATAAATGAAATTAAAAGTTGATGAAAACTTTTAAATATTGTTTTCATAAATGCAATGAAAGTATTTCGTCAATAAAATTAAATATAGTTCATATAAAATAATAAATTTACTTACTAATGTGTGTATGTATGTTTGTTGTATGAAACTTGACTACAATTTTGAAACTTATTAAAGAACCCTCGTATAGTAAATTCAAATAAAAACAGATGTCAAATACTACTGTGGTACATTTCTTATATGTATTTCTGCAACAAGATGTTTCTTAAATGATAAATGAATTTAATTAGATATAAAATATATTGTATAATACATGCGGGAAATGATTTTCTTATTTAATTATTTTTGCTATCATTTATTTGGTTCCTTCAGAGAATACAACATAACTAATACTTTTCTCACTTACACAATACACAAAATGAGTGATAGATTGTTGCAATAAAATCAGTAATTAAAGAAGTTCTTTGGATAGTAGAGACTATAGTAAATCTATGAACATCACAAAAATAAGTTGCTAAACTTAATTATGTAATACGAATTGGATATCTCTGGGAGAAGCAGATTAACTAGAATTAAAAGATTGTGTTCGCTTATGAAATAAATTTGATTTAAAATTTAACTTGCGATAAACTTTCTATATTATTATAGTTTGATTAAGTTTGTTGAATGTCAAACACACAGACCTTAATAAAAGCGCCAAACGTTGGTTATGTGTCAACAATTCTCATGTCAATACAATTTATAGGAAGGAAATCAAAAAGGAGAGGCGACAACGCTGTAGGGCACGTTAGCAGCTGAAGTTGATCACAGAATTTACGATTTTCGGTACGAATCGGGTAAAATTAAGTATTTGTTCCTGTATCTTTCCTATCCCCGCAGGTGGGTTCTGGAATCTTGAATTTCGGAACCTACGGGTGTCTAAGCGACCCCGCGGTACCTAGCTCAAGGCGCAGCATTGCCTTGTTCCTCCCTGAGGATCGAAAATGATAGTAGAGGTGACTCTTCAAAATCTGATAGAGATTGATGAAGGACTGCTTAATACCAGTTAGATTCGAATCTAGCACTAAGGGACCAGCTTGGCCCCACACTACCAACTAAAGTACGGGTTTAAGGACTGATGTTCTCCTTGTTAAGTACATTGTACTTCGAGTCGAGTACTCGTGTCTACCCCGAAGAGTTGGCTTGTGTGCGCTGGTATGGGTAAGGACTCGTAGTGGCTGTGGTTATAACCTAAAGTTACGCAGGTAGTGGAGTTTTTGGTCTAATCGGAAATATGTGTGAGTCGTAACACACATATTAATGATATGACTTTTACTCTACTAGGTGCTGTTGCCATTCAACAGTAGTCGCCGGAATGTGTTTCGAACCAACAGTATTACTGTTAAATGGGTCTTGACATAAAAACATTCTGATGTGACAAGAGTTTAGACCGCTCGAACACCTCAACAAGGTGCGTTATAGAATTCAGGGATAACTATACATGATTTGCTATCCAACTCTGGAAGTAGGTGGCCTACGGGCTCATTTGCTTATCAGTGCTCTGGGGGCGCTAGTGAATCGTTTCAAAAATTTACTCGGTGTTAAGACCACCGTCAGATAAGGCCCCATGGGCAGGTGCTGACGTTAATCTTGAACACCATTGTATCTTTCCTATATAATTAATTTGTTGTATTAATTCTATATTGGGAACGTTTTAGCTGACCTGTATACTAAATGAGAATGAATGGGAAAATAAACTTATAAAATGGGAAAAGTGGTTGGTAAACAATTGTAAGAAAACAAATATTGTTCAGCTCTCTGCGTAGATGTTTCCAAAGCTTTTTTTTGTTTTTTTTTATCTTGGACCAGCACTCAGGAGATGACCCCTACGTATGAGGTGCATTATGCTCAAACTAGAGGAAAGGGATAGTAGGAGAAATGACAGAAAGTGAAGCTTCACTTTTACACGTTAATTTTTTTTTCTATAGCAGTGTTGTAGCGTCTCTGATGTCAAGGAGTCGACGTATTATATTTTAAAGCTTCGTTTTTAGTAGCCATTTTTATTAATTATTTGACTTCGCCGGTGCTACACAATACCGACGAAGGAGGGCTTTCTTACGTGCCTGTGGACTGGATACAGCTGAAGCCGTCACTGTTCAGTGACCAGGGACTATTCCTTCGCCACTGAAACCTTCCGACAACAACAGACATAAAGACACCCAAATGCACATCAGAAAAATGCGAGTTGTTTTTATAAGTCTGAAACTGGGTTTGAACCCAGGAAAATTTTTCGTTGCGTTTTTTTGATGAGGTATAACATGAAGGATTAATTTAAAAGTAGAAACAAAGTATACCAGCAATCAAAGCTATTTAAACGCATAGAGATTTCTTATTTTTTGCTTGATTTGCTTCACTTTGTCAATGACTTTTTCAATGTGAATGCGAGTATATTTCGCACAATGTCCTCCATTAAATATATGTGTACATGAAACAAATGTATCTACTATTTTTCCAATTATTTATTTATCCGACTTAACATGATATGTGTGCATATGTACGGTGAGAAGTCACATTTCATTTTAGTTTCGAGAGCAATAAACTTTCAGGACTTCAATAATAATAATAGCAACTATAACTGTTCTATACATCTACATATGCACATACATATATGTGTATGTATATCATTTACGAAATACTAAAAATTATTGGTAACTGTCAAACTCAGCAATAAACCAACTCAGCAACAAAACATGATTTATAAAAACAAAATAAAAACCAAACAGACAATGCATTCATATTATTTGTATGCTTTCAGTAGGTTAAATAATATATGAATCGACAAAAGTTATGAAAACTGAAGCATCAAATGATCCAGCAATATCAAATAGTGACTCACAACATCATTTATTGTTCTAAATTATTTCATAAAATGACACTAAGAATAAAGTAAAACCATTGCGAAAGAAAGAAAGCAGGAAATAAGGAAGAGACCAATGAAACATTTTCAACAAAACACTTATGTATGCAACACACAGTAACACTGATGTAAATTAAAAAAAAATTACTTAACAAAAAGCTAAGAAACCACACAATAACTGTACGAAATAAAGAAATGAGCAAATACAGGTTGTCTGGCAGCCGATTTATATTTTCAATCTTAAATAAAAAACCTAATAATTGACACAAAGTTTTATTAAGAGCATTGAACGATGGAATGGAAATGCGGATTTTATTTTTTAAAGAGTATGTCATCCAGATCCTTCTTTTCTTTCTTTTTTAAAATTTCATGAATAATCGCTTTTGGAAGTCCCTGCTTTCAACCAGTTCAATGGTTTGCGGGAGTCCTTGAAGATCGACTGGGCCCTGGCCGTGGGCCATTCAAAGCCGAAGCAGTTGCGAGTTGCTTTTATCAATTAGTCAGAAACTGGGTTCGAAGACAAGAAATTTTTGTTTTTTTTAGTCAACGTGCAGATTACTTCAGCCATCGTCACCCTGCAACAAAAAGTTATTTTAATGATTCTATTTGTATGAAAGAAGCAAATACAGGGTGACTGATTTTGTTACATTACGAAACTGGAATAACTTTTTTTTTATAATGCATAGAATTTATTCAATCTTTTACATTGGCAAAGCCATTGATTTAAGGCCGGGCTCTTAGCTGGTGCATAAGCTATTTTTAAGCAATGAAAAGCTGCAGACGCAATCGAAAGAATTTGCATTCAAAATACCATCCTGAAATATTTCAATATTTTCTTTAACCAATAAATTTTACTCTTTAAACTTGAAGTGACATAGTTCTGGCCATTCGTCATTAATTTGTTGAATATTATACCCACCAATGACATTTGGAAGGATTTTGCGGATTAAGAAATACTTTTAATAGCAGGTTTAATGAACAGGAACTCCAAAAAACCTTTAATCTTTTTGACATCTCTGATGATAAGTCTTCACATATGGTAACGCTGGTCTAAATACAGGCATTAACGTCGGCAAAATAACGACGTCAAATTGCTGGTGTTCGGCATTGTAAAACATATTCTGGTATTTTTTTTCTTAACTTTTTAACGTGGTAACGTTGGCTATGAGTTGATATCCGTCAACAAAGTACTCATTGTGCAAATCTCATGCGTCGGTACGTTAATGTCATTTGAAAAAGTCGAAGTATGACGGATGACGG
The DNA here is from genome assembly GCA_963924685.1 of Dexiosoma caninum. Classification (NCBI taxonomy): domain Eukaryota; kingdom Metazoa; phylum Arthropoda; class Insecta; order Diptera; family Tachinidae; genus Dexiosoma; species Dexiosoma caninum. The sequence goes on from OZ004725.1 coordinate 95,644,332, forward strand.
ATTCTATTTGCCCCGGCCTTTAGTCTTAAAGATAATTGTATTAAAATGCCCGTCCCGCTAGTAGATACAGCTGCGGCATCTTAGCAAAAAGTTGTGTATTACTGCCCGCAAAGTTGACGCTCGCATTGCAGCTATTGACGCTTTGGATTTGTACACTTCCTGTTTACAATAACTCGATATGAAAAAGGTCAGGCGGCCTGGAGGCCAACGGAAGGTTAAGTTTCTTGAACTGAGTCTGTTATATAGTTGAACCAAAACTACAGACTCCAATGCGAGATAAATGCGCACAATCCAGATTCTGTTTTTAAGTGTCGCAGTTTTCCATTCTTATTAAATCTCAGGATCAAACTACAAAAACAAAGAAAAAAAATTCCAGTATCAAGTATTTTCTTCTGGCAGCGGCTTTCATCAGCCACCGTGTATATTTAAAAATCTTTAAACTAAAACATGAATTGCATTTGATTGTATTAAATCCCAATATAACGTATATCAAAACGAATAAAAAAAACGTTTGCCCTTCAAGTACAACAAGATGTCCTAACAACAGCAACATAACAAACTAACCAGTACTTACAATAACAATCAACTATGATAGGGGCATAAAGGGTAATAAATGACAAAATACCTGCAACACCTGCAGGAATAATTAGACAACAAACTGTTGTAAAATAATAACGAAGAAAAAAACTTTTTAATTGCTTTCGGAATATCACAGGAATATAAATTGAAACAATAGTTTAACTGCAATAAAAAAGCATAAAGGACATCTAATAGGAGTGACAAACTCATAAGATAGGCAAGACACAAAATTTGCAAAACTAAACAAAAGTGGTCAAATAAGCAAAAATATAAAGAAAATACTGTGAATACTTCCCCATATTCCCCTTCATTAGAAATTACAAAAGCAATTCTAATATTACATACTGAGCCCCGTAGAACTAATGTTTTATTTTATTGCTATAACTATATAATTAATATTTAATCGAATGGTTTTAAAGTTCAACTTGACAGTGGCGATGGCTGAAGTAGTCTGCACGTTGACTACAAAAAGTTGTGGGTTCGAGCCCGGTTTCAGAATAAGTCATAAAAACATTTCGCATTTTTTCTGATGTGCATTAGTGTGTCTTTGTGTCAGTTGTTGGCGAAGGCATAGTCCCTGGTCACTGCAGAGTGCCGGCTTCAGCTGTTGCCAATCCACAGGCAGATCAGAGCGGCTCCTTCGCCGCTATTGTGTAGCACGAGCGAAGTAAAATAATTAGTAACAAAAAATTGGCAACTACAACAAGGTTTCATAATTTGATACGTCTCCTTGGCATCTGAGGCGCTGCAACACTGCTGTAAACAAAAAACTTGGAAAAGCTAAAGCTGCTCATTTTGGTCTGAATGACTTGATAGTAAATTTTTTTTGTATCGGTTACAGAGCTGAAATTCGGTATACGGGAGAGTAACTAATGGGAATAATTTGAAAACTGGCAATTTTTATCAGGGGGACTAGACTGAGCCATTTTTGCATGTAGCACTCTCATTCGATATACGGGTTGAAGTTGGGTATACGGGTAGGGACTCGGGTGGTAGGAAGTGTAGGTAGAACATAGATAGGTCTGCATCTAGATGGACACATGACTATATATTTTTTCAAAGATAAGACCACGATGGTAGGAGGCCTACTACCGAGTCTCCAAAACTAACTAACTAAGCACACATAAAGCGCATGCTACACAATTTTCAAGTTCAATATTTGCCATTGTCTGCGAAAAATAGTCATATATATACGCTCTGTGTATTATTGACAAATATCAAAATGTTTTTGATATTCATCACAATATTGAAGCAGTTTGACGTAGCGAGGCAATATTATTGTCAATATTCATTTCCTTTCTGGCAACTTTGCGTGCACATCGTGGTTGTGACGCATTACAAATAGAGTAAAATATTTTTGTAATCAAATTAATTGAAGTATATCGCTCATTAATGGCTTTTTGGGACGTGCAAATTAAAAATTATCATCAGATTTCTTTTAGTAAATAAATAAATAAACAGATATCTATTTCGCAGACGGGAATTTCAGAAATATTTTGCCGACGATAGCTTCTATATGTTTACACTTGAAAAAAAAAATAAATATTGATGAGAAATGTTGACTTGGCTTCAATATACATATCGAGCATTTGGTGCAATACCGTAGTAACTCAAAATTTGAATTTTTTGAGCTGGGTATGCAGGAATGATCTTTGGGGAAATATATATCTAAAGGAAAAAAGATTGTGGTTCTATTTCTTACTGTTCAGATTCTACAGCTACAAATGTCTTTATTGACAAAGACAAATAGTGAAGCTGAATACTGATGCATGTAGCATGCGCTTAAGGCCTATATATATTTTTTTAATAAAACTATTATACCAGCTACAGCAACGTGTGTTTTTTTTTATAAAAAAATAACCGATCAGTAACAATGTCGTCGAATTGAGAACCTTTTTTAAAGTCGGTTAAAAACATTCTTCGTTTACATAAAAATTATTTAAATTAAAAACCAAAACACAAACTTCTTATAAATTAGAAAAAACAATAAAAAAAAATCCTTAAAACTACATATTTATACATGTACAGAGTGCACTCGGTATATGAACTACTGGTTATTAAGAACTCCAAACTTTTTACATTAGATACTCTAAAGAGTTAACTGGTGGTTTCTTCGTGTTGCTTCAAAAAAAATTGTCCAGTGTACAAAAGCAAATTAATTTTAATACACTTCTTTATGGCACTGTTCCATTTGTGTGGAATATGGACACAGCTTTGTTATGATTTCCTTATTTTAAGTTTAATAAAGTAAAATAAAGAAAGAAACAATTATCAAATGAGGTGGCCTCCACAATCCAAACCACAGTTCAAAGAAGTTACGAGCAATAAAGTCCACAACAATTACAGAAACATAAACCGTCAAGCTTTTAAAAGCAAATCATTACGAATATATTTTAGTTTTGCATAAATTTCGCACCTTTGAACAGTGTGACTACGCATTAGTTCACTGTACACCAATTTCACTGTATAACGAACAATGATTTTCAGAACCATCGATGGTATATTAATCAAAAAGAGGCTAAAGAAGTTATATGAATTGTTTAAAAAACCGTAAAATAAAGAGTTAAAATTTATAAATTTAAAAAGACATAATATTGCCACAATGCTGATAGGAATTTTTTTATATGGAAACTAACAATTAGATATTTAGCTCTGCATAACATCCCACATTTTGTACGCCGCTGTATAGCAGAAATTATTTGAAAAAAAAATTGCCAAATTTGTTTGCCAAAAGTTATTAGCAAACTTCCGATGAAGCTGTCTTCCTTATATTTTATTTCGTCTTTTTATCTATACAGAAATATTAAACACAAATATCAGGTGAGAACATTTTCTTGGCCAAAAGCAAAAAAAACCGAACATACTTCTCAAAAAAAAAAAAAAGTTTCTTATTACAATGGATTTTAATAGGGCCATCCAAATCAAGGGGAAGTTTAATTTATTAAGAAGTCTTGTCCACAAAAATTAATATTGACGAACATTTTGTGAAAGTTGAAAGTTCATTTAACGTCACAAAAGCTAACGCTCCAGACATGTAATTAAATATTGAATAAATAATATGAAAAAAAAAAATCTTTTGAAAGTTAACAGCCTATTGATAATAAATATTCACAAAAAAGAAATGTTTTAAAGAATTTGAATACTTCTTTGCAGTACGCAAATTCTACGAACAAGTTTCTCAAGGTTTTGTGTCTCATTTTGTGCCATTTTCTCTTTCGTACTGCCTTTTCAAGACTATTCGACTATCTGCGGCTGCACAGACACTTGGGCTCTTCTCGAGTGAAAGGAACAACTTCAGCAAATGGAAAGTTTCCAATATTTTCTACATTTTAAAATTTTTTTCAGCATGACTTTGAAGTCATTAAGACGGTAAAATGTACTACAGAAACTGATAAAAAGAACATAAACAACTTTTGTGATGCCATTAATTTTTTCCATATACACCTGCATCCATAAATTTATTTTTAAAAGTAAATGATAAGAAAATTGTCGTGTCAATGCGAAACAAAAGGTATCCTGTTAAAATTTAAATAATTAAAAAAATTGTTAGCAAGAACAATAAATTACGTCATGTTATGTTTTTTATACATTTGAACAAATTTAAATATACTTATGCTTATGTCGCTTTAATAGTTTCAATTGAAAGCTAAATTAATTTAAAAAAAAAAATTTATGACAAAAACCCCTTTTGTATTTAATGGCATTTAAACGAATGTTTCTTTAAAATTGCACAAATATTTTCCCCCCTTTTATTATTTAAATATGATCAACTGTGTACCTGTCCATGGTTAAATTTGTCAAACGAAGAAATGTCAAATTAAGTTCAACAAAAGACTTGGCGTTAAGGTGTGACTCACAATTAACATCGTGTATTACATTGAATTTCATACCGCAGTTTTTAAACTGGCTTCTAAGAAGATAATTTAATGGCGCTAAATCACAAAAACGTTGAGCAACTAGATAGATAAATTTGACAGTGACCAAAATTATCCATAGTGGTCAGGGCACCGTCTTTTTAATATCACAATACCACTGTCATTCATGGCCATTTTCATTTAGTCAAATAGTCAGCACTGTGCTTTACAGCGCCTATAATTCTCTCCTTACGACCACTCTAATATATTGTCAGCTGAAGAACCGTGAGCGCCTAATTTATCTATTAAATAACTCAGCGGAGAAGCAGATGTAGTATAATTTTTAGCTCGCTTGCTCTGCTTGTAGTCTGAATATGGTTTTGCTGAAATGTAAAATATAAAATATCTGCTAAAGCAGTCAATTTTAAATCATTTCCTAAACAAGTTATTAGTTGATTGTTAAATACAGCCATTTCAATCTGTCTTATAGCAAAAAAAAAATTACCATAATTTATTGCAAAATTTAATATTTTGTTTGAATTTTTTACTGGTTTTGTTTTTGCAAAAATGCATCGTTTAAATTTATTGGCTTTAATATTAATAATAATTTAATTTCACAATATAAACCTCGTAAAAGTTCTTTTGGAATAGCAGTATTATTAATTATGATTTGTAAATTAAATCATAAATCACAAAATTAAATTTTAATATGATTAATTTAATTTAATGATTATATAGTCGACAAAGCGTGTAAAAAAGGTGAAGAGAAAGCAATGGGCAAAAAGTGACATGCGTGTACATATGTGTGTCGCTTACTTCAACAACGTCATAACTCGAAAAATTTACCCTACTGACTACACTGTTCACTTGCAAAGAATTTTAAATTAACTTTTTTACAACTGATGGTGGTTAACATTTGGATTATTTTTCCAAGGGGATTTCCCCTGAGCACTGCTCCAAGATAAAAAAAAATTCATAGTCGCTGTTCACTTGCAATTTTTATTGCAGCAATTCTTGAGCTTATTGGTGAGAGATGCGAGAAGGTTGGGGAGACGTAGACGGTGTGTTCTGTAATTCTCCTTTGATTTGCAATTCTCACTATTCAACTTGCTGTCTGAGGGAGGTGTATTGGTATTGTACGTGCGAAAAATGCGCAGGTTAGGTTAGAGGGCAACGTAGGTGCCGTTTTGCTACCCTATCCCCGTGGAAACCAGAGGACGTCACAACTACCCTGTGCCGTTTACGTACCTCACCAAGTCCGTCAGATCCAAAGATGTCAAAGAAAGTCATCCGAAAGGAATCTCAGCCTCGACCGGGCCGCCGCTCAAACAGAAAGTGCACAACACAATTGGTGAAAAGCTCTGGCATTGCCGAGTTGTACGTAAATCATACCGCGGCCACAGAGCTTTTGCTATAGCGCAGCCGGAGATAAAGGGTGGCCCAAAAGGAGCTATATGGTTTAAATGGTTTATAACTATTTTATTTATGCGATTATTATAATTTTTTTTTTTAAATACTGTATATTATTGGGGAATTTTTTGCAATTAATGATTTCCATTTTCTGCTTCGCACGTACGTGCTCTTTTTAGCATATTTTCCATAACTTTTCGCAAAATTTCGGGTGTAATGGCCATGATTTCATTTCGAATGTCTCATAATTAATTCCCCAAGTCATCTTCACAAAATTCTGGAAAAAAAATAGAGAAAAAATATTAATAGAAAAAGTTATAAAAAATTCAAACCATATAGCTCCTTTTGTGCCACCCTGTAGAAACCCATCTCTCCTGAGCCTTCCCACTGAAAAAGGCGTAAGAAAAATAACAATTTCATAATGTGAACACTAATGCAATTCCAAAGCAGAATTTTGAAAAATTGCTGCAACGAAAATTGGAATTGTAGACGGGGTACTTAACTGTTAAAAATGAAATCTATGTACTCCAATTGGGGTAATTTTCTGACAAATATTTATTTATAATTTTTTTCCATTACATTGTTGTTATTGCTGTAAATGCCATTGTATTGGCGCAAGTAAAATATTTTGATAAAATCTTAAAAAGGAAATTTATTTATTTATAGACTTGTGGCCGATATTGTTTTACATTCAACACATATTGCCATAAGCCGTTCCCGCCCCTTCCCTTTTCGCTAGAAAGTTGGAAAGCCATATGCACATACGTATGTATATGCATATGTATGTATATTCGTAAGTGTGTTTGTTTACGATTATAACGGTATATAGAATTGTTGGCGTCAATGGCAAATACGATGCAAAATGTCTGTTGTAAACACGCTGTAAATGAATGGCTGAATTTTCGCTATAAAAAGTGGTAAATTTATTATACAGTATCTTAAAATTGTAAAATCTATACTCTCTGTTTCTATTGTAGAATTATAAGTACAAAATATGTAGAAAAGAGTGTATTATTAGTGAAAATATTGGTAAAGAATTTTTTCTTTTTACAATCTGGTTTTTATTGATTTTTCAGATTTTTATATTTTTTGTGTTTTTACTAATTGGAGAGAGATGGGAAGAGGCCTAAGTGTCTCTCCTTGAATCGTATGGCCATCAATGGCACTTTCGCGGTTCTCACGGTTAATTGTCTCATTGGAAGGCATGCCGATGGACTCGGAGTTTTTGCAGGAGCTGGGTCTGTGGAGGAGGAGACGCCTCATGTGGCACTGCCCAGCTCCTGACATGTAACGGCGGAGGTTCTTCACATTTCCTGCCATCATTGACTAAACTCTCTCGGGTGAGAATTTCCACCAAAGCGGGATTTATCTTGGAATCGGAGTGGTTTCGTGTGCCGAATGTCTGCTCTATGGCTTGTGGTATAACAATGGGCCTAAGTGAGGCATTCTCCTTCGGGGAGGCTCCGCCACCTAACCTAACCTACTACTTCTCAATAATATTTTCAACTTTGTCAGATTTAATTTTTCTTGCTTTTTTTTCTTGGAGCAGGCCGCGGCGGTATGTATCCTACATATGCAATGCACTGCAGTGAAACTAGTTGGAATGTGATATTGTAGAGAAGCGACAGTTGGTGAATTCATATTGATAAGGCTGAATTTATTAATAATAAAATGATTAATATGATTAATATAGTTTTTAGAGTTTTTGCATTTTAGATCGTGTATGTATTTAGCCCAAAGTAATTGCTTTCCGTTTTCCCATTCCATGAATTTTCTCCGTTTTCTATAAAAATATATCGCTCACAAAACTGAAGGAAGTTTATATAACAATGTAAGTAATATCTTTATAAAAGAAAATTAAAATAAATTAGCAATAGGAAAATTAAATAGAAATAGATAGAAAATTAAATATCAGGAGACAAAGTACCCGCCCCAAAAAATTTTCTAATTGCGGTGAAACCTTAAACACGGATAGATCTACGCATAACTAAAAGGAAGATGTCATCTCTTATAAGAGACACGTCGACGGTCTCTCTAAAAGTTTCTTTTTACCCTGATCTGGTCAATTTGGTCACACTGTACTGATCAGCTAAGTGAAGACCGAGCTCATCAATAATTAGCATTTCTTTTTAAGTGTTAAAAAGCTTAGGACAGGAAAGTAACAGATTTTTATCAATAGAATCATATCATATGATAAGTAAACGAACATGCTTTTTGGCTTTTTTTTACTTATTTTGCTCCTTTGAAGGTTCTGTCTATAGAGTACTGAAAAACAAACAATTTTGCTGTCCCCTCATAATAAAATTGTTTATTCAATCGAGTTCTCTCTACCACGAATCTACTGTTTTTGATTTTTTTGTTTGTATATTTCGGGAGAGTGTTATAATGTGCTTGTAGATTGCTATCAGCTGAAGCCGGTGCTGTTCAGTGACTATGCCTTCGCCACTGAAACCTGCCGACAACAACTGACACAGTCCTTTAAACTTCTGTTTATTTGTTTTTATGAACGTGGCGTTAAAATTTTGTATTTATGAATTCATGCCGGAAAAATGTACTCGTTTGTACGCCTTTGCGCACGTTTCAAATGTTTGGAAGTCTACCACTGAATCGGTTATTTGAAAGAAATTGTAAAAAATTTAATTTCTGTTCATATTGCGTAGAATAACTTTTAACGATTTTCAAGGATTTTCCATTATTACCTTATTATATCCTTTCTTTATAGTATTATTTCGCAGACCATTGTATGTTAAAGATATAAAGCAACTTAAAAAATTATTTTAAGATTGACATAAATCTGTAAAAGTAGATTTATTGGGTGCGTCGTAAATAAGGTTGAAATGTAACATGAAACTTAATACCAATAAAAGTTGTTTATTGTTGCATAAATTTAAAAATTAATACACATTCATACATATAATTGTTTTGAATTTAGGGGCGAAGCTGCAATAGACATAAAGTACAATAATTAAACTGGCTTTTTTTAATTAGAAAAGCGGTGTTTTTTAATTGAAGAAAAATTTCTCTTTCTTTTCTAAAAATTTTATAATGAATTCGTAATAGTAATTTGATCTTTATACATATTGTTCATTTACTTCAATAACGTTATAACTTAAGAAATTAAATTAAATTATTTACTAATAGAGATGAATTCATACAAACATTTTCTACCCTCGATTCTTGAGAGGAGAATATTATTTTTTTTCATCATTGAGTGTGTAGATTAATCGAGTGTCTCAAAGCAAACGTGTTGCAAAATTAGAATTTTGGAGTTATGCAGTTGTTTTTTAAATTGGACTATATATTTAGAATTTGTTTATATCAATTCCGTATTCATAAAAAAAAAACTTTATTTATAAAACGTTTAGGTTAGACAAATTTCCATACAAAATTCAATCAATATACCTTCTATAAATCAAAAATTATTTTATGAATAAGGCAGTAAGACTATAAGGATACTCAATTGATTTTTCGTTCATCAGTCAATTAAAGGATTAATTAACAGAGGTTTTTATTTAATCGATATGTTTTAAAAATTCAACAAAGCAAAATACCTAAAATATATACAGCATTTACTAGCCCAACAATGTTGTGCTTAAGAACGAGGTGGCGGATAGGATGGCCAGGGAGGGGGCTCGTCTGCCTGACGGGCACATCGATGGATATGTCGATATACATTTGGCGTACTGCAGGATGCAGTTGGTGCGGCAGCTCTACGGGACTGCGGAGGGTGGGTAGTCGAACGAGATCACATGCTCGATTTCCAGGATGACGTGGCTTTGGTACGACTTCGGTCCGACCGCCGGACGAGGGGCCGAATCCGGATGACGGTGGCGGAGGTGACGGGCCACTATAATGTTGGTCTACACGCCAGGAGATAGAATTTGCCGTATAACGACTTCTGCAGGAGCTATCGTGATGATGAGGAGGAGGAGACGATCGAGCACTTGCTGTGTTACTGTCCCGCTCTCGCCGCTGAGCATGCGTCTGAGATGGGGTTTCCCTTCCTGCAGGACGTCACGGTGGTATTGGGACGCGGTGTGAGGGGATAAGCTTGTTTATCCGGGACTCGGGATGGTTTGAGACAGGTGAAACGGGATGAGGAATGATCCCGCTCTGATATCACATTGGGACTCAGGGGGACACAAGTGGGCTGATTCATTTTGGGACTTGGCTGCCAGCTAAACTAACGTAACGTAACCTAATAGCCCAACAATGAGTTGGGGAACTTTAACGCTGTTGCATTGGGCTGGGTTCCTGCACTTGAGGGGTATGAGGGTAATGAAATTGCCGACTATCTGGCAAAGTGAGGAGCAAATTTGCCCCTAATTGGCCCCGAGCCATTCTGTGGACTTACTAAAAGCCCCAAAATTAAATTCATGGAAACTGCAAGGAAAGGGAATTCGCTACTTATTGGCATAATAGTACCGGCCAGCGTCAGGCCAAAGACTTCTTAATTCCGAATCGGGGAAACTCAAATAGGTTGCTTTCTTTGAATAGAGCGGACTTGAGCCTTTCAACGGGGTACTTCACAGGCCATTGCGGCTTGTCAAAGTGTGAGACTGACACTGAGAGCTTTGAACACGTTCTTTCGGACTGTCCTGCAATCGGCTGACTCCACCATATACCAAATAGTGTATGGATTCCTTAGAAGCCTTAAGATGGGGGTCTATTATGAGGCGCTTTCCACAATATATCTTCTTGCTCGCGGTGGTTCCTGGCCCAATAATAATAACAATACTAGGCCACAGTCTTGTTCAAATGATCTTGCATCATTGCAGTTATACAATTGCTACACTGATATAAATAAACTGCAATGAAAATGATAGTTAATATTTAGCATATGTTATATCGCACGATATGAACACTGTTAAAAACAAAATTTTAGGAAAAACTCATAAATATCTTCTGATGGAAATGGAAAAGAATATAAAATTTTTTTTAAATATTCAGAATTACTGATATTTATTTCAACTACAATTATTACAAATGGATGAATGAACACTTGGTTGTGTTTAAGTTTATAGTTAATTTATCACAGTAATGCGACAAGTTACTTTTCGTTTGAGAATAAAGAAAAAAAAACAATTAATCTCCAACACCAGTTGAGTAGAACACGTATATACTCGTACATATTTTTTATTCCACTACACATGTCATCAGTACTCTTTGTGTCAACATGGAAGTAGTTGTAAAGGCTTTAATAACATTTATTTACACCGACGGAGTTTATGGAAATTTAAACGAGAAGAACTTATATTCACGGAGGCTCAAAGCTTTGTTCTTTCCTGCTTGGTTCATATTCGACATATTCCTTTTTTTTTTTAATTAATTAAAAAGTACAATTCACACAATTGCGTCTCCCTTTTTTTTTGTTTATTTAATTACAAAAAAAAGAAGTGTTCGCCCCTTATTTTCTATTACGTTTTCACTTAAAAACTCCATGTTTTTAAAACCTCAAAATTTGTTTTTCTTTCACTCATTTTTCACAAATTTAAAGTACGCTTTTCTGTTTTATGGAAATGCCACAATTGTTTTCCTTAACACATTTTCATTTCATTTCATTTCTAAATGTTTTATATTTTATTAGATATTTACTTGGATTCTTTTTTGGCCATTAGTAATTGTTATTGTAAAAATTTAATTTTGGGTTTCACAGTTTTTTTTTTTAGTTTTCTCTGGGCAAAAGCAGAAAATAATTAAAACCACACCATTGCGGATACGGGTTAAGTATTGTTTGATGTTGGTTCCCTTTTTAAATCAATTCAGTGTAAAATTTGTAAAACAAAAAAAATAGCATTAAGATTTCCCATCAAAAAGAATTATGGTTAAATAGATTTGAATAGAAAAATGATGTTTCTATATGTATGTATGAGTAATACTCATAAAATGGTGCTGCAAGCAGTCCCAAAGAGCCACAGCTTCGAATCGAAAAGAGTTTTTATGTATTTTTATTAACACTCAAAATAGCATAATTGGAAATTATTAGAAAAACGTACAACATTTCAACTGCTGAAGCGTAACGAAATATAAATACACAAGAAAAATAAAAATTAACTGAAATTGCAATTGAAAATAAATGAAACATTACTTAAAACCGGTCCACTTATTTTTCATTTAAAATTAACGAAAAGTTCATTTAATTTTGAACGGTAAAATAATAAATGGCTTAAAACCGTAAACACAAAATTATTTTCTTTTATTTAATTTATTTTAACTTAGAAATAAACAAACAGCTATTTTCATAAAATTTAAAGATTTTTCCTTTGTTTCTGCTATTTTTACTACCAAATAATTATTTTTATTATAATCAACCTGAAATTCCGTAAAAACAAATGCTTTTTACCTTGTGTTTCTATAGTTTAACTGTGGCATATATAAATCAAATAGAAATGTAATTATTATTATTAATTTATGTTTGTTTTTTTTTTAGCGTATCTATATGACTATGTGTACTAATCTTGAAAAAATCTTTTTTAAAAAGCTTAAAAATCTCACACATTTATATAAAAATTCCCCTAAATTATTTCAGAATTGTTAAATATTTTACCGTACCATAAACAAACCTCAAGTTCCGTAAAACAACTGATTTACTGAATCCTTCAACAAATTTTTCTTTTTTATTTTATTTATTTTACTGTAGCAAAAACTTATAACAAACAATTTTTAAAGCAACCGAAAATCCGTAGTAATGTTTACTTAGTTTTTCAAATGAATGTTAAAATCATTTAAAAATAAAATTCCTTAGAATTTTAACTGCCATATTCATAAAAAAAACATTTTTTTTTTATTAAACGTTTAATAGACAAATTTCCATACAAAATTGAATCAGTATACCTTTTATAAATGCAAAAAAATTTTATGAATATGGCAGTAAATATTTATTCATTTAAAAATGCGTAAAGGGAATACTTCCTGAATCAAGTACAGTTCATTATTTTAATAATTTTATGAGTGCATGCCCATATACACATATGTACATACATATGCATACATATATACAGGGTGTCTGGGCAATTTTATTTTAACAAGAAATTATTCACGGTAATTTTTTTCACGTACAAGGTGTCTGGTGGGAAATTTATATTTTTAAATACGATTATTTCAAAGAGTAATAAACCGTGCAGAGCTACCGCTTGTGCGGATTTGTGAATCACGATGTCACAGTGGTCGACTGAGCATCGCGCGTTCGCTGTGAAGACATTTTTTGAGAGTAATGATTCTTACGTAATTACTCGTCGACAATTTTGTTCACAGTACGGTATTCGGCGAATAAGTGATGGACCGAGCATAAATTTAATTCGTTCGTGGGTGTAGAGATTCCGCATTCCGTGAATGCCCCACGGCCAGGATCCAGTCGATCTTCAAGCAGTATCGAGAACATTAAACTGGTTGAAAGCAGTTTACATGAAAATTCGCGACTTTCAATACGGAAAAGAGCAGCCTCACTGGGACTTACAAGAGCGATTATTCATGAAATTTTAAAAAAGGATCTTAATAAAACTTTGTGTCAATTATTACGTTTTTTATTTATGTTTGAAAATATAAATCTGCTACCAGACACCCTATATATATATATATATATATATATATATACATACACACACATTGCTTTACCATGTAACAAATTTATAATAAATATTTATTTTTTTAAAGATAACTGAAGCAAAATTTTCTTACAACATGGTGGTATCAGAAAACTTATATTTCGAAGGATATTGTGATAAATTACTGTGAACTTGAACACGACTAAAAATTTCTTTAATACGTAATAAAACAAATATATAAACCCCATGCTGATCTTTGGCCCTCCCTATACTTACAGTAAGTTTGTATACCACGATTGTTTGGTGCCTACTTTTAAACTGAAAATTTAGAATCTTAATTATATTTTGCTTAGAGTCTTTACTAATAAAAAATATATGTATATGGTTCTGCTTTGGAATAAATGAGTTATTCAAACAAAATGCATTATTCACATAACTTAAGTGTTTAAATTGACGGAAGCTACTCTCGGATATTGATTGCAGCAGCGTTGATTATACAATCAGAAAATTGTCTGTTCAATCTCCTCGTTCAACCAAAAAATTTTGAGAAACTGCAACTGCTGATTAGAGCAAGAATTATTCTCAGTCCTTATTATCATTTCACCTCCTGTCTCTTCTGTACACTAACGTTTTGCAAGTAGTTCCAGTGTAATCCATTGCATATGTACAAAGGAGATATTCCCTTAACACTGAATAAATAATTCGAAAAACATCAGTTATTAAATTGAAATAATTCAGCAATTTATGGCCAAATTTTATTCCCTTAAGTTAAAAATATTTATTAAACATTGTTTCAGCAATAAAATAGTAATAAAAAACTTATAAAATATTTATTGCTTAAACTAATTCCGTAAGCATAACTTACAGAGTTAATTCTTTCCATAAATATATCTTTTTTTTTTAAGATATATTTTTCTATATTTTCTTTATAATTCCAATAATACTTGCTTTATTTTTAAAAGAATAATAAAACAAGTTTTGCAGGCATTTTAAATGGCATGTAAAATGTTTTTTTTCTTTTATCATAAATTCTTTTTACCAACATTAAATATATCATACTGAAAGCATTTTGCTTTAGAAATTTATTTTCTTTTTTTATTATTATTATTATTTTTTTTTTAATTTGTGCTTGTTTAACAATTTATGTGCATTTTAAGTATTTGCAATTTTATGCCTTTCATTTGATATTTTTATTATATTTTTTTTACCTACACAAGTGCATTTTTAAAAAATAACCAAAAAGTTACTTTATTTAGGGAGAAAATAAAACAGAATATACTACATACTTTTATCTAATTTTAGTACAAAAATTTTTTTAAATTATTTCATATACGTACATACGTACATTGAAAGCACTTTAAATGGATAACTATGATAAGCGGACAACTACTATACCCGGAACAATTTTTAATACTTGAACTTGAACTGTCGTGTGTAAACGAAGTACATTTCCGAAAGCGAACGTTGCAATGACCGGACACGCTTATTGAATTTAAAACCATTGCGTTCAGATTATTTTGCGCCGATTTTTATCGCACACTTGTATTCCGTTCAAAGTTTCCATCAGCGCCGATTTGCAAGGGGGGAAAATTTAATTTTCAAATCGTGGTAAAATTTCACTTTTTCGAACTTAATTGCATTAAAATACGTCCTAAAGAACAGGAAACAATTTGCTTCTGGCAATAAAATGCATATGTGTACATTTTTCCAGGCGTCCAAATTTCATTCAGTGGCAATGTGAAATTAAAACTTTTTCATATTTTCATAGTGCTTCTGATTCGCGTTTGGTGAAGAAATGAAAAAAGTTTCAATATTGTCATTTGAACAAAACAACTGGAATGAATCAAATTTTTTTTTATGTGGGACCAGCACTCAGTATATGACTCCTACACATGCGAAGCATTGTGCTGGAACTATAGGAAAGGGATAGTAGGATATAGTTGCACAACATTGCTGATTCTCGTTTTATGCAACAGTGTAAACAAGTGACAAAAACTTTTCATGTGAAAAATACTAAATACTAAAATAATAAAATACTACACACGTCTCTCGTATACATGTCTTCAGCTCTGTCGCATTAAATAGACGATATTAATGACTTTACAGTGACCTGCCTGTTGATACAAATGACGTGTGTAGTGGCATAGACAATATTTATATACGTGTTCTACTCAACTGGGGTTGGAGATTAATTGTTCTTTTTCCTTCATTCTAAAAATTAAAAGCCATTTTTGATATTATTGTGATAAATTAACTATGAACTTACCCCACCGCCAAATTTTCATACATATTTTTTTTTGTTTTCTTTTTTCTAACCATAATAATAAAATGTTCCTTTCCACCACTAAAAGCCTTTTTTCAATATTCAGAACAAATGCCCAAATAAGAAACATCTGATTTAATTTGCATAATAAAGGCCGATAGTGTGACCCATTGCGACGAATATCGTCACAATTTTGTTTTGGCTGATATGAGCCGAAAATATTAAACTAATTATACGACGATAGTGCGAAAGCCCAAAAATAAAATGTGCACCGATAAAGCACAAAGAAATTTTTGCATATTGGGGTTCTTGCACCGATATAGGGATCGTAGGATCGTTGCCAATTCGACAGATTTCAAACAAAAAATGGCTAGAAATGGCTAAATTGTCAAAAGTATTATTAACAGCGGTGATCTTTCTTTTAAAAATGAGTTTTTTATACTGTTTCCTCTAGCGGTAAGTAGTTTACAATAAGTCCAATCTAATATAGTTTTCGAAATATTGAAAAGTAGTGAAATAGACATTTTACAAGTACAATTTTCGTTTTTGATGTTCATAAAAGTAGAGTATTATTACCCCATATTTTAATTTAAAATTATTGCATTTTATTTGAAATTTGCAAAATTTTCTTAATATATATTTTCAATAAAAATTTTTTTAATATAAAACTTAATTATTGTATTGACTATTGAAATTCAAATACAAAAATTAAAATTCAGAACAAAATTTAAACTGAAGTGATTGCAAATGAGTTCTATATCAAAGTAGAAGGCAGATAAACTGATAAACTCTTTGTAAATATATTTTATAAAAAATGTATATCAATCACTTCATCTTCATGCGGTTGAAGTTTTTCGTTTGAGGCATTTGTTCCTAATCCACATCAAAGTAATACCAACACATTAACAAAAAAAACCAAAAATATTTGTTATAGAATTTTTACAAAATTGAAAATAAGAAATGGCTAGATTTCCAGGCTAAATAATTTTTATTGGCAAAAAAAAAAACTGCCAGTTCTAGCCGTTGAAATTGGCAACCTTGGTAGCTTAACCCTCACCAGCGGACAAAAGTGCTGAAACAGTTAGGATACCTAAGGAATTACTGTTTACTTTGCTAAATATTTTGCTTTTCTTAAAATGAAATTTAAAAAACATAATTAATTGAACGTTTAAAGCATTTTGCCACAGACGACTTTATTGCATTCCAAATCCAACAAAACTCAATCAAAATGCTGTCAACCACAATATTTTAGTTTGTTGTGTAATTTAAATGTCTGATTATAAAATAAAATAAGATAAGTGCCCAGTCGTTGCAGTTTTCACTGTGTCAATTAAAGAATTAAAGACAGGTAAAGGACTCTTATACGAGTAATCATTTTTAGCAGGTTATAAAAAATCTATGAAATGAATAAATTAAATTTAAGACCTTTTTATTTTCATAAAACAGTACGAATAATGCAAAAGCATCTAAATAACTACCAAAAGTAGCATAAATGCCAATAAATACAATACAAATTGCATTTTGGAAATTGAATTCCTTCCAAATCGAATATCGGAACTCAGCTGTGCATATCAATGCCAGAAATAGATTTGTAGTGTGTTACTTTTTAATTGATTTAAATGTAGCGTTGTCGCGCAACAAATCCTGAGCTAAACTTTATACACCATCAGTGCTGCCAAATGTACTTTATGCAAATTTTCCAAGTGCAAAACAGACTTGCTGAATTTTACTTCAAAAAACAGAGTTTTATATAACCGCAGATTTTTTAAATTTTATTCGAATAAATCAAAAATGCACTTAATTCCAATACGATTTGGTTTATTTTTTCCCAATGCCGTTAACCTAGAACATATCGAAGACATTGACGAGGAGTGGTGTGAATTATTGCACTCTAGTTTTAAAGACTATAATTTATTAAAAGAAATAGTATTGGACAATTTTGTTGCAATTCTGTCAATACCAGTGAATACAGCCAACGTTGGGAGAATATTTTCGGAAATAATTTTAAATAAAAATAAAACTAGAAATTCCTACTCTATGTGAAATTTTGCTTACCAAAGGTTGGTTGTTTGGTTCTAGGAAAATCCCGAATCACAAAATTCGGGGATTTTTCGGGTTTTTATATTATCAACTTTTATGTAAAAATTTAGTAAGAATACAAAAAAAAATTACAATTTTAAATTCAACATACTAACAACTTAATATGTTTTTATAAAAAAAAGTAAAAAATTATAGTAAATTTTTATATGTATAAATATCGTATATACATACATACTATGTACATATATAAATTTTAATTGGATAAATGTGATCATAATCATATGTAAATTTACGCTGACTAATCTTTTTTTTTCGCAAAGAAATATTTTGATTCAAATCAGTAAATAACATTTTTATATATAAGCTTGTTTTTAAAGGAAATTCTAAAACTCAAATGTGATTAATCAATTCAATTCAAAATAAAAAATAAAACTATTTTTATTTCGAATGAATTACAGAAAATACCCAGAGACTATTATATGAAATTAATTATTTTGTTATATTTTCTTTTTAAAAAATGTAGCTAGAACGTTTTAAAAATACGTGAATACAATAAAGATTTTTTCTTTAATTATGACTTCTTATTCGGGCTCAAGGTCAGAACAAAAAAATTTAAATAAAACTCTTTTTATATAAAAATAATTTTTTTTTACAAAACATTATTGGAATAAAACATAAAAGAGTTTTATTTAAATTTTGTTTTGACCTTGAGCCCCTATAAGAAGTCATAACTATAGAACTCTAAGGTCGAAAAAAGTAATAACCATATACAATTTTATATTTAAATATTGATTATTTAAAAAAATTTTGTATATTAAAGGAACACATAGATCCCGAAATCTCAAAAATTCCGCGCTCTCAGGATCAGGATTTTCAAAATCCAGAATCCCGGGATTTTTAAAAATCAATACCGATTGGCATCCTCAATACACAGCTCCCGCCTCCACGAAGAAAACTTGTTATAAACATTGTTATAATTTAGACTACCTTGGAAATGTGAACCCCACCAAACTAAATGTTTCAAAACAACTCATACACGGATGAATGCACGGATTTATATACTGGATGTTATTAAAATTTTCCTAATTTTTATTTGTTTTTTTTTAAACACTTGTTAATAAGAAAAAAACCAAATCTTTTTTAAGATTTTAAAAAATAACGTTTTTTTAATTGTGAAATAAATTAATGTCAAGCTTTCTTATATAACCACCCTGTGTTGAAAGTGTAAAGTCTACTCATTTGTTTATCTCAGACAAGAAATTGCTGAGAGTTCTTAACTCTATTGGGAATGATTTCGTGCAAAGAGCTTTGTTGTTAATAAATACAGCAAATTCACAATTCCATCAAACAATCGTTTTTTTTGTTTCTTTTTTAAAATAATAAAAATATTGTTTTTTATTTTAAAATAAAAAAAATTTCAATTAAAATTTAATTCATTTAATCGTTTGTCTGCGATGGAGTTCCCATTTCCTGCGGCACATTGTGAGGGGAATAAGTTTTTTTATCCCGAACTCGGGGTGGTTTGAGACCAGTGGAACGCGGGGAGGACTGATCCCGTTCAGGTAGCACAATGGAACCCAGTAGGACCTAAGTGAGCTGATTTAATCTGGACTTGCTGGCCTGCTAATTTAAAAAATTTCGGACAATTTAGCGAATTAAAAAAAAAACAAACAAACATCAGCATGAAATGGAGCAATCAAATCGTTCTCTGGTTTGCATGAGTGTGACTTCAAAATTTTTAAAAGAAACTTTTTGAATTAAAAATGTTTAAGTAATAGTTTTTTTAATACTTTTTTTTTTAACCTTTTTTATTATTTTAACAATCTATTTTTTCAAGCTTTAAGGTTTTTTTTTTTTTTTTTTTTTTCTTTTTTCTCTTTTTTTATTTATTCTCGATATTTCGTCAAGTTTTTTATTTTTTTTTTTTTTTTTTTTTTGAAGGTTAACGAAATATCGAGAATAAATAAAAAAAGAGAAAAAAGAAAAAAAAAAAAAAAAAAAAAAAAAACAAAGCTTGAAAAAATAGATTGTTAAAATAGTTTTTTTATTTAAAGCTTAAAAAATATATTTATTAAAGGAAAAGGTTAAAATGTATGAATTATATAACTTGTTTTTTCTTAATTTAATAGTGTAATATCAATAATGCGGACAATTAAAAAGTAGGCATTGTCTGAAATATTGAAATGTCCGAATTACCGCGACAATAGAAAAACATAAACTTTTTTTTTAAAAAAAGTTTTTTTTCATATAAATTATTTATTCATTGGTTATTGCACGAGTATCTGTCGAAGTATTGTTTAATTTTTTTCCCCAGTATCTCAAAAGCCCATGATTCACTATCGTACACAATCGAACGATTCATTCACGTGGGATACGGAAGTCTGCCCGACATCAAAAAATCAGTCCATTATGGCGTTGTCAGTGCCGTACTATTATCCAAAGAAGCTTCAATATTTATACTAACACAAATATTGATGTGTATGTTGCTAGCAATTAAGAAAAGTGGTCCGCATTAGTGATAATATAGTTATGGCAGTATCTGCAGTATGTGTTACCATATTTATTGCCAGCCTCGGTATGCCTTCATTTTAATTTTTGCGATACAAATTGGCAATTCACAAACTCAATTAACAATAAACAACTGGAAATGTCAAACGAAACAAAATAAACAATAAAACGGAATTGTACATAAATTAGAGAGAACACCTTTTTGGACATCCGATGGATTAGTCAGTTAGTAATAAGCGGTGTGTATAAAAACAACTTAGAAAAAAGAATTATTATTTTCCACGAAAATACAAATCTAAAAGATACATATAAGTAAATAATTTTAATCGTGTGATAAAAATATTTTTTAAAAAATTTTAACTGAAAAAGTGTACAGAATTAATTAACAAATATGAATTTTATTTCTCTTCTCTTTACGCTAAGCACTGTATGTGATAGTGCTGCCAGATTAAATTGTAAAAAATCGTCAAAACTCGGATGAAATATAAAAAATTTTGATTTTAGTTATGAAAAATTTAACATGTATATTAAATATATTTTGATTATTTTTGGCGTCTGTTGGTTGTGTGGTTAGCGGGTGGACTCTGCAACTAGAAGATCGTCGGTTCAATACCGCACTCATCAAAAATTTGTTTGATAAAAATTGTCGATTAGTAACAATTTTAACGATATTCGTTATCGTTATGTTAGGTATTATCGTTAAGTTTGCGACAATAATTGATGTGCCTGTTTATGTGCTATATATTTTCAAAGTTTTTGATTTTGTATATATAAATGTATGCAAATATTTTCCACTGCATTTTTCAATCATTTTGAATAAATGAAATAATAAATAAAATTAAATTGAAAACATACTTTTTGTTCTCGTTTTAAATACGAAGTTCCACTTTGTGCTTTTCGTATATTATGACGGAAACGTCAGTTGATTTCAATGTTTAAATAGTATCGTTATCAATGGGCACAATCGTTAGTGCAAACAACCTGATACGTCGATAAATTTAACAATTGCCGAATCGTTAAAAGGCACTAAATCGCACAGCGCCCTTCTTCGTTGGTATTTGAGCATCGAAACTTCGGCGAAGTAAAATAAAAAAAAACTCCCCTAAATATTGAACAACATAAACATACCCCCAGAGCCGCCGAAACTCTGATTTATAATTAACACAACATGCAACTGCAGAGTTACGAAATAATTATGTCGTATTCTTATCAGTTAAACGCCTTTCTCTTGTCTACATAGAATATATTCGGTACATCCCTTAACCACCGGTCTAAGTAAATAAACACTCAATGACATAATTCATGATCACACATATAAAATAATTTAATTTAATTTAAAAATTTGCAGTAAGAATTGCAAATTTTTCATTTCATCAGTTTACCATATTTAGGCATGTACTTAAATTTTTACAGGCAAATCGTCTTTCTCTTGTTTTCAGAGCCAAAAATCGTCAATCGACGATAAGTAGTGAAATATGGCACCCGTCATCAGGGATGTCAATGAGAATTTTTAAATTGTACTAATAACTTTCAGGAAGTATACTTTTTGACCTTAATAGTACCAAAAGATATTTTTTTAGTTACAATTATTTTTCTTTACATTTATTGAAAATACAAAAGTTTTTTTATGTTATCAAAATGTTTGTATTCGTTCGGTAACCTTTTTTGCTAATAGCCTTTTCATGAAATTTACTGACTCATCTTAAAGTTATATAAAAATTAATATTAAGCACACGAAAGTCGAAAACAGCACAAATTTAGCTGCTCATCGTCTTAGTCTTATTTATTTTTTTGTAAGAGAACGAACAAATTTGGTTTAATTGTATCAGTTATTTAATTCATGTTTATCTGTGAAGCAATGTCAATTGAAGTGCAATAAAAGTTACATAAGCTCTTCAACAGCTGCGTATCAATTCTTATATACACATATGTACAGGGTGGGCCAAAAGTCGTCACCCGGGGCATAAGTAATCACCCGATGTTCTTTTGCTGTAATTTTTTTTTTAAGACAAATTTTGGCACTGCTTATGATATGGTCTAAGTGACCGCCGCCAGAGTTGATGACCACACATGCAGATCCAAAGGTTTTTATTAAATAAAATTACAGCAAAAAGACATCGGGTGATTACTTATGCCCCGGGTGATTACTTTTGACTCACCGTGTACATTATACCGTACCTCAAAAAAAAATATTCCCGCACACACCCTAATATAACGTATTTTTGGACAGGAATTTGGGTTTAAAAGGGCGACCCCTACCTTTGTCCAAAAAAAAAAAAATTTTATTTTTTAATTACTGTCCAAAAATAGAGTGAAATCGCAGAAACTAGTATCATGCAACAAAACTAGTTTACAACAAACAAACTACGAAATTCTTCTGTGCGGAATCCCAACACTTTTAAATAAGCTTACAAAATTGAATTTTAACGTTCGATGAAATATATAAGTATATAATAATTAATATTAATTAAGGGGTGGTACGGTCTAATGGAGATATGCATATATACATATGAATGTGTATGAATTTATAGTAACGATGTTCCTTCACAGTACTAAATTAAAAACTGGTGTACCATTTTTACTTTTCGAGTTTCAATAGTCCCAAAAAAAGTACAACTGGACCAATTTTGCCAACGGTGGTTTGTCTCCCATTTTCTCTTATAATTTATACTCTAAAAATGCAAGATACTTTTGTGCAGTGTTATCACATTAGTAATTTTGTAATTTTATTGTCGAACATAACAGTATTGAAAAGATTTTTTTTGATTTAAAAATTAAATTTATTAACAAATTAAAATAATTAATTAATTTAAAATTAAATAAATAATTAAAAATTAATTAAATCAGAAAATTTACGACAGTAAAAGTTGTGAAGTCTATTAGAAACCACAAATCTTAACAATACATATAAATATGTTCATATACATAAATAGAACACACATATAAATATCTTCTAAACAATTTCTACGAGGCGAGAGGATTATAAATATATTTGTATTTTTCTTTCTCGAGAATAACTATTTGTGCAAAATATTCTGAACTAGATTTTCCATTTTATTATATTTTGAAATAAAAGTGTTAACATCACTGTTTTGTTTTATTTATTTAATTATTTATTAAAGTACATGCGTACGGCTAAACATAAAACAGCTGCTTTGTAAAGTTCTCACTTCTCTTAATCATTCACAATAATGCGGAAAATGAAAGAAAGGTACAAAAAAAGAAAACTGTTATTTTGAGAACCATACAGTAACTGTCTCTTTTCTTCCTGCGGTATCAATGCTGAACGAATATGAAATTTATCTTAAAAAGTGCGTTTTTTTTCTACAAGGCGGCTTTGTATCTAATAGATGGCCAGACCTTTGGCTGCTTCGGTTTGTCTGTATTGTAAAATGAACAAAGCACGATTAAAGACGCAACGAATAGGTGACGGTACGCGTGAACTAAGTATATAATAAGTTTTTTAGTGAATAATTATTTGTAATGTGTTTTCAATAAAAATAACCCAAAATTAAAAAAGTATAATTAATAATTAAAAAATGTTAATGCTATAGATATTATTACAAGGGAAACATTTTATTTAAGTGAAAATTTTATATTGATTTAGTTGGGATTTTGTTGGTCTCTTTTTCTGTTCTTATTCATTATTAAAGCTGTGTGTTTGTGTGAGTGTTTGTTTGTTTGTTTGTTTGTTTGTTTCTTTCTTTTATTCTTCTTCGGTTTATTCGCGACCGTATACTTCTTGTTAGTTTCGTTCGGCTGGCTCTGGTGTCTTTTGCTGTACGACTAAAAACAGGAACAACAACAATAAGAATATGAGCAGAAAACAACAATTTCATTGAAAATGTCTACTACGAACGTGTTTCCTGCATATATGAACACGAGTGTGTGTGTGTGAGTGGATTTTAAATGTTTTCTGGTGTTTGGCATTGAATGCCAAATATCCTGGCAAATAAAGAGAATCTGATACAATTAAAAAAAATGGTGTATAAAAAAAGCAAAACTGGTATAATAAGAAGACATTTGTGTATTAAAAATATCAAATAATAATTACATACATATTTTAAATAAAAAATAAATAAAATTTTCTCTAGCAGCCGAATTTTTAAACATCGTAATTTTTTTTTAAGTATCAAAAAAAAGATACAAATTACTAATTTGCTACCACCAGATTAAAAATTTATTTTAATGGGCATGTGGAGAGCAATTGCAAATAAACGCCAAACCAATTAATTGTCAGCATTAACAAATTGCAAACAAAAAAAAAAAAAGAAACAACAGCTAATAAAACAACGACAACTTCCACATCATTCTGATTAAATTTGTTTTGCCACTCTTTAACACAACTTGCTGGAACACCCAACCCATGCAACTTATAAAAACAACCACCCAGTCAAAGTGTAGAACATCAAAAAGAACGTCAAGAAAATAAGAATCATACTGATTTTTTCATCCTCGAACTGGTTCTTGTTGCAAAATTTTAAGGTAAAATATATTTGATTTTTATCATCTTTTTTCTATCTTCAACATATATGCACATTTACACAACTTAATTTTCGTTTTGTTTATTAACAAATATCAATATTCTATTAAATTATTTTTATTTACAAATCTTTTATCATCGTATTTTACATACAACCGCGCCTTGTTTTAGTTCCCTTCCTCATCATTATATTTCCCCAGAAGAAAGATGTTGCTGATGTATTTTTTTTTTATTTAAGTACTTGTATTTTTCTTTTCTTTGCTTTTATTATTCTTACTTCAATTTTATTTCATCCACTTCATTGGCATGGGCGGTATTTCGAGGTTTTAGTAGTATATTAGTCGTAAATTTAACTAAGGTTAAACTCAATTCTTTTAGAAAGTGAAGTCACATATTAATGACGTATTCAATTACATATGAGTATGCAAGGGGTTGAATCTTTTTCATTCATTTCTTCATTTTTACTAAAAACAGAATAAACAATTTTATTGTGAACTGAAAATAATGATAATTAAAAAGTTAAATTTCTTATGGGTAATTTAAACTGACCATAATATTTACATAATTTTTAAACTGGTGGTTTTGCTTCGACCAAATGTACATTAAATTCCTTGGTCATTTAAAACATTTGCACTTTAATGGTCCGCTATTAATCCATTCTACATCACTTTAAAAGAGATCAATAAAGGGCAAATATTTTTATTGAATGGAAAAGTGCAATGTACTTTTCGAAAATAGCAATTATTATTGAATGTACAGTAAAACCTTGATAATCCGGACATCGCTAATCCGGTAATCGAGACAGCATTTTTGATTACATTGCTCTATAATCAAGATTGCTTGCAACTTTATAACTTTATTGTCCAGATTGCATTCAAGCTAACTGTTTTGTAATGTTAATCTCTATTGGTTGTAATTCTGAAAACAAGTGTTTTCGACCTTCTTGCTGCAAAATCAAATTATTTTCCTACGCAATTCCATGTCTTTTGTTTGCATACATGAAGAAAATCATGTCGACATTAAAATAATTTTAGTGTTTCACAAAAGGTTCTCGAGAACCTACTTTACCAAGCAAAATAATTAGATTAAAAGTTTTGGTGCTATATGCTAAAATTTCTAGATCCTCTAGATTTTTATTACATTTTGTTGCTATACTACTGCTGCAAGATCTAAAAGGTCGAACCGTGAATATCATTCGATAAGTGTTTCAAAAGCATTTTCAATACAAGACCAGCATTTTATAATTTTTATTGGGATAATTTGATAATCCAGTTTAGGGTCAGCAATCAATTAGTCGAATTATCAAGCTTTTACTGTATTTTTAAAGATCGGAAGAAAATCAGCAGTTTTATTATTGTGATTGAAAAATCGCATTTCGTGAAAGTGAATTGAAGCCACAAAAAAGGTGTTCCGGGCATAGAGATTTTTGATTTTAAAACGTTCCAACGTTTTCAAATCCGGTGGTGATTTTTGCTATTATTATATATCAGTATTTAAATAAATTACTGTGTGAGTTCGTTATTAATTTTCTTGAACAATTAGTTATTTTATTTAAAAAAAAACATTTAACCAATTTTTAAATCTAGAGATCTCTTTTCCCCTGTTAAAAATGTCGTTTGATTTTGTGATTTATAAAACAGTTAAAATAAAAGAATCACCAGTTTTCTTCTTTTCACAATTTTTAATCAAATTTGGCAATTCATTATTTTGTTTCAGAGTTTTATAATACAAATTTGAATCTAATGATGGGAATACAATTGGGGCGAACGACGAATTTTACGTTGCGAACTTTTGTGGTCAGAAACAAAACACATTTGTGCATATGACAATGAACACAACACGAGACGAACTCTGCTATAGATTTGTTTCTATTTTATACGCCAAAGAACAATGATCAAATAGTATAGAGTTAACGATTTATTATCGCCGTTGTCGTTATGGGCATTTATCGAAGATGTACTGGTATTATCCATTTTGCAACACAGTTAATAACGACACTCAAACATTTTTTCACTTTCGTTCTTATTAAAAGCACCGAAGTTTAAAGGACTTTTTGAAATAAAAATAAAAATGGAGATTACAAATTTTGAACAGCTTGAAATATTAATTTCCCAAATGGAAAAAAAGACAGAAAACAACTATTTTTCGATGGCTTTTGGAATAAAGTTCCAATGAAACTTATTTTTCGTATATTGCATTAAAATTTTGCACGGATTTCTTCCAGGACGCATTGAAATGCAGTTTTATTGAATCTGAATGTTATTACAAATCGTAAAAAATAGAAAAATTTATATAGACAATAAAAATTGTTTCATAACAATAACATGTCTTACATTGGATCGTGAATGGCAAATATATGAACGTATTGTCGCAACATCTTCCTCTGAATATTTATGTTCATTATTTCATAATTTTCACTTGAATTTGCAAAATAAAATTTAGTACTTGGAAAAATTAGCAATATTGTTAAAAATAACCAAGTAAAATACTTTCACTTTCATAATTTTTATGGCTGTTTTCTAAGTATAACATTTCGTCGTCGTTATTCCAAGAATATCAATTTAAAAATGAAGCGACCATAAAAACGAGAACGACATTGAAACCACAATTATAACGACAACGCGAACGGTAACGGGATTAGGTGCGACTGTCAGTCAATCGTTTTATTATTACAGAAAAATATATTTAATTTTTTACTTTTTTTAAAACCGCATGAAACAATATTTTTAATTAGCCAGCAGCCGGTGGTATCATTAAATATTAATATAATATTTATATAATTTTAATATCAAGTAAATAAATAAATAAATAATGTTTTTAATACAGTTATCGAGGCGTACAATTTACCGCAATTCTATAGATATAAAATAAATGTAAGTGATGACAAGTCTATGTCAAAGTCATTGCCAATTGTAGCCAAATCTTAATTTTTAGAACTAAAATTATTCAAAGCGGCTAAATAGTTAAAAAATTATAACTCTTTCGTTTAGTTACGTCCATTATAAAACTGAATGCTGTAATGTACGCTACATTTTTCTTGCATTTCACCAACCGCTGTTTGATATTTTTCACATTTTTATTTTTTTGTGAGTTTTTTCTGTGTATTTCTTTGTTTAAAGTTTGTTATTATTTGTTTATTTATTTTTTCGCAATGGTCTCAGTTTTCTTGCTCTGTTTAATTTGGTTTTCCTTTTGATTTAAATTGTATTTGTTGTTACTTTTATTTGCATGGTAAATTATTGTACGATTACCACACCGATAGCGTTTCCCACTTCTCTTCATTTTAATTAACATTTTAATCAGTTTTTAAAAGATTTTTATGTTTTGATGAGTGTGTGCAGATGAAGCTGCGTATTGCTTTTGTTGCAGATGTGTATGTATGTATGTGAATTTATTTATTTTCTTTAAACCACATATGGCTTGTGCCTTTAAGACTCCAAAAAGCAACAACATGCAATTTTGTTTAACAAGCACTGGCAGGGTTTTTATGAACGTCTCGCAGAGTTATTTGTAAAGATTTTGTAATGATTTTATTTTAGTTAATTGTAGTCAATGGCTTTTTTTTTGTTGTATATGCTGTGGCTTTAATGAAAAATTTACATGTTTTATTATTTAGTTGGTTAATTTTAAATACTTAAATGTGTACATGCTATTTCTAAGATATATTCATAGACACTGTATATTTATAAAATGGGGTTGCTGCTGGCTGAGTAGCTGTAGCTCGTTGACTCTGCAATCACAAGATTCACGGTTCAAGACCCGGTCAGATCAAAAATATTTTTATTTTGTCCCATTTTAGTCTGCGATATAAAATAATAAATAAAATGGCCCTCCTTTAGCTTAAAAATTAATCCGTCAAAGTAGAATTGTGCCAGAATTAAGTGCTCGATCACACTGGGCAATCATAGTTGCGCAATTCTTGAGTTTATAGACGAATGTTTGCTCATTCGCTTTTTTTTATGTATATTAAGAATTAACATTTACTTTAATTAGTTGTATAATTTTTTTGTTAGAAATAAATTTAAATCAATATAAAAAACTTAGAACACCTGATATCTGTATAAAAAAAAGGTAAGCATTTGTTTAAAATATTACAACCACTGCCCTATCGACACAAAGAGTACTGACGCCATAGAAAATAAGTATATACCTGTTCTACTCAACTGCTGTTAGGGTTAATGTTTCCTTTATTTTAATCAAAAGTAATGTTCACATTTGTTATTGGCAGTACCAAAATCCCTGACAGTTATCATCACTAATTTGTAATAGATTGACTTAAAATGTCAAAGTAGATTTTTCGAACTAAACGTCATTTTTTTTATATTTGAATAGCGTCCACTTTGTTCATTTACAATTAAATTTTTACTTGGCGTTGTAATCGATTAGTTGGGAAGATCTAAATTGGCTAATCCTAAAATTTGTATTTTAACTTTAGTGGTTTCCACACCAAAAAGTGAGAAATTAACAAATATATATATATCTATGTAAATATTACTAACATGAATTGTTTTAGGAATTTTAATATAAGAGTTTCAAATTTCATAAGTTGGATTTTGTTGAAAATTGGTTCTCTTTATTCAAAATCCACGTGGAAGTCACTACTGAGGCGGATTCCTCCAGTAACACATTATTGTTATGAATTAACTATGAACTTAAACACAACTAAATATTAATTTGTAATAATTGTTGTTCAAATTAATAAATAAATAAATAAAAAATTTCAAAGTCAAGTTTGTCCCACTGTGATACATATCTCTAAAATCTTAACTTGCTCATTATTCATGCAAATATATCTGATTTGTACTTTTCAAATTACATATCCATTATCACTTACTTTGCTTTCGGCCCCACTGTGCACTGTGTATAATAAAATTTGTAGTGAAAATAAACTTGCGATTAGATCGCTATTTCTGTTAAAATTATTAGCATATTGAACTCAAGTATATTTTGTTTGAGAATTTCTAGAGTTTCGTGCAATCCTTTTATTTCTTCATTATACTAGAGATTTCTCTCCTCCGTTATCTCCTGGCAATAGTCATAGGTCTTGTTACCATGGCTCCTTTATCATTAGTTTATACTTTGTAATTATTTTCTAATGTTTTAAAAAAAATGGAAATAACCATGAACACTGAAAATAACAGCAAGTTAAAAAAAAATTGCACAATTAAAATTTCCTGTGTGATTGTAGACGAAGCATTTTCAACTTCTATCAATTCACTACCCCTGCCTCTTTTCTACACTATTTTCTTCAATTCAATTTTTAAAACTGCCGAAGAAATACATGGAGACAACAACGACTCAAAGAATGAGAAAGAAATAACAAAAAAGAATTGAAGTAACTTTTCGGTAAAAGCAATTCAGTCCACCTCTTCTTTCGTCTTTCACTGCTCTCCTACAAACTCAAACTGCTTCAAGAAAAATTGCCCAATCTAAAAGCACACAATATAAAAGCAGTCATACGTAGGAGGAATCCCCTGAGCACTGGGGAAAAAAACATTTTTTAACAGCCATAGAAGTTACAAATCACACAACAAACTAAAGTGAGGTTATTACACCTGTGTTAATTCGAATATTTACTATTTTATGAAATATTGACTTTACCTCTGGTTTTTTATTATTGCAGTTTCTTACTATAAACGAAAAAAAAAAAAAAAACCTTCGCGGAAAACATAATGTTACCTAAAACCAATTGGAATAAAAAAAATAAAAACTTTAAAATATAGTATGTACATATCGTCATATGAATCCATAAAATCCCTAAATTGCATTGAAAAAATTTTACATTTGCACTTAGGCTTTTCCGAATTTTGTTGATAAGAACGTTATTTCCAATTGCAGGTATGATACTGTGCAACATAATCAATCAAAAAGTGGATTTCGAATGTTTGGTAACTTAAGCTGTGTAAACACGATTGTGAGATATTAAAATATTGTCTTAAAAATTGTCATGAAAAGTTTAACAACCGTGAGAACATACAATTTTTATGTAGCAACATTGTCACAAAAAGCATTGTCAGTTTATTGTCAGCAATAATATTGTCAGACATCTAACAACCGTGAGAACACCCGCCATTTCCATTAGCAGGTAATTGCCAGATATTGTAAGGTCATTTGTTATTGTCGGATGTGCTTAATTTACTGCACCGTACAATAACTCCATTGTCAAATAAATATTTCTATTGCAAAGCTGCCTATAAATATTAATAGACAATCGCTTCTGGCAACTTTTGTCATACATTAATCTGACAACTGTGTGAACTGACACTTTTGGTTTGCAGATAAATTTGTTGTCGGACAACTGTGTGACA
The DNA here is from genome assembly GCA_963924685.1 of Dexiosoma caninum. Taxonomy (NCBI): domain Eukaryota; kingdom Metazoa; phylum Arthropoda; class Insecta; order Diptera; family Tachinidae; genus Dexiosoma; species Dexiosoma caninum. Next base: position 95,675,321 of record OZ004725.1, read on the forward strand.
ATGAAATTGTCAGGTTTGCTTGAAATAGCCTGAACTGGCAATTTACCTTTCCGTGAGAATTTTTCATTGTCGGTACATGGCCATATCTTAGAATATTGTAATATCTGACTATCGTGTGTACAATGGCTTAGGGGTTTTTTGTAATCATATGACGATATGTATTTTATGTATTGGAGTGCACACAGAACGAATATATGTTCGAAAACTTTAGCTATATTTTATGAAACATTCTGAAGCGCAGTAGTTTAGTTGAGATTAGTACGGAAGAGTGAACTATGGCACTTTGTGCTAGATTCGAGTGTATGTAAGATTATTACTGGCTACTTGTGCCTAGCTAATTAGTTTTCCAACTCGTACAGTAATACAAAGAATAACTGATGGAAAACATTAAATCAAAACTACATATATCGTGCCCAAAACACTGAAGTACTTCACAATGTAAAGAGCAGGCCACACGTATGTAATATGTTGTTGTCTGTCCGCACAACTTGGCTGGCTGTCTGGCTCACACAGCCTTTTGCAACCGCCATGATGAAGTTGAATAACAGGAAATCCGTTGCAACAAAAATATTTGCTTTTGTTTGGGGAAAAAAGCTTAAATTTTAAAAAAAGAAAATATATAAATAAAAACCTAATTAAGCTCATTTTTTCTTATTTTTTTAAAACACAGAAGAACTTATTAGCCAACTTTGGTTTGTAAACATGAAAATTTTAAATATCAGCAAATTTTTTTAAGGCTGTTTTTCCTACAAATATTTCATTCTTCACAGATAAGTAAGTGTCAATATTTTTATTTGCTTTTAAGTTAATTTTGTAAATTTGACTTTAATTTAATATTTAACCTTTGACATTTCCAATTCCCATCATTACGCTGACATTCACTTCCTCTTTGAAAACAAAAATTATTAAAAAAAAAAGGAGAAATACAAAATAAAAAACGAAATAAAAAAATACTCCTATAGGTATTATCTGTTTTTCATTATCACTGTTTAACTTTGCTTGTGAAAAGAATGTCTGCTGAACTTTTTATTTCATATACTCGTATTTTTATTATCGATTTTTTTTGCGTCTGCTTCTATTTTCCATTTTGCAATGTTCTTGTTAAAGGAGTTTTGAAAGAATTAATACATTTAACAATATACTGCAATAATTTGTTAAAAAAATTAAGAAATAATTAAAATTATTAGAAACAATTTGTGTATTTAAAATGCTTTATTTTATGACGGTTCCTATTGGAACCATACTTACGGATGGTTTTCCACGGCTGCCCTTACAAAATTTTACAACATTGTCCGATATCTAATACTAGTGATGGAAACGGCGACACCGTGTTCAGCACCAATTATCCTTTCCGACCAAACACCGTATGAAACTGTACACTTAAGTGGGTCTAATTCTCACTGTTGAACTACTGTTGGAATTTGCGTAGCCTTTTTTGCATATTAACGAACCCATTCAATTGGAAATGGGTTTCGTCGCTCAGAATTAAATTATGAACAAAATCATGATTTTCTTCTGAAATAAAGTTCAAAGATTTTGGCACGTTGTTCAATTGTGAACTGTTAAATTTTAAATTCCCCAAGTCTCTTTACAAAATACTGAAAACAAAAAAAATATAAAAAATTATAACAAAAAAGTTATAAGGAATTCAAACACCTTCGCTCCTTTTGGGCTACCCTGTACTTTCTGCCGTATTCATAAGATAATTTGGGATTATAAAACGTATATTGATTGAATTTGTGTGGAAATTAAACCTTTTATAAATAAAGGGCTACCTGAGATTTATTTTTCCAAAAATCAAAGACGCCGCACCCAACTGCAGAATTGTGCTAGAGTTAAGTTGCATGTTCCTAATACTTTCACCACCTGCCGATTTTCTACGCTCTCTCCCTCTCTCTCTCTCTATTTATTAACTTAAATGATTTATATTAAAAAGTGTAAAAATTATTGAAATAAAATTTACTTTATTTACTAATATATTTGAAAACTAAAATGAAAAACAGGAACTCTGTACTAATTTGTTCATCGTTCGTCGGGGTATGAAATGGAAATAAATCTATCGCAGAGTTCGTCACGCACGACGAATTTTGTCCGACGGCGGTGTTAATTTTCAAATGTGTTTTATTTCTGATGACGAAAGTTCGTAACGAAAAATTTGTCGTTCGTCGCAATTATGTTTCCAGCATTATTATGTTTTATGAGACGGCGACGAGTCAACATGTTTAGTAGCTGTGTTGATATTTTTTCATAACCCAATCTGCAGTTGTATTTATTTTTTATTAATTCTTCTAGATTTTTGATCTTTTTTAATATTGATATTATTATTATTATATTATAATAAACAAAAACCAATTTTCCTGAAGAAGCTACTCGTACACAAAGGAGTAGCGAAATATCGAAATAAAAATAAATATTACATATATAAACTGCAGCTTATATAATTAGTGTAATTAAATAATTTATTTTTTTTCCTTGTTTCAAAAAAAAAAAATTTTTCGTTGCGCTAAACTGAATATTTTTTTTTCATTTTAAAATCTAATTTTTTATTCCGAACTTGCGACATCTTTGTTAATTATCATGCACACTGGCTAGAATCTCTGGATCTTGGAATGGATTCCTATCAAAGCTAAATCGGAAGTATAAGCATGTGTTCAGTTTTGCCTCAGGAGCAGTAAACGCTTCCAAGTCACCCGGATTTAAAAATCTCATTTAGCCGTTAAACTAAGTGATGTCCTCACATATTCAATGAATTGCGCCGAAATTAGTCGGAAATGGAAAGTGTAGGGAAGAGACTCACAGCCTGTCGCCAGTGATAGAAAGGAATATGGCTTGCATAACTATGCAGTTGTGAGTTTTTGTAAAGCGGAGTTGCTCTCCGCATTTTATTGTGCGAATATCGACGAAGGAGGACGCTCTTACAGTCAACACGCTAATTAGCAGCCCCTGCTCGAACATGTTTTGTCTTGTTCTCCTTTTTGAAAAAAGTTCATGTAATTCATCCCGTAGATTAAACGAAACATATTAAAATAGGCTTTCAAAGTTCTGACTTTATCTCTTTTGTATCATAACTCTAAAGTAGGAGTTTTTATATACATGCATCTACATTCATACATACATTCATAATTACATACATACATACATATACTCGCTCGTACTTCTTTCATTTCATGATAGTGGCATTAATTTTTTTTTTTCAATATTCATTGTTGACTGTGCTCTATTTGTATCTTGTCGTCTGCTATTTACTTACAATCACTGAAATACCGAGTTGCCTATCTTTATCATTTATATTCCAAAAAACTATTCCATGAGAAAAGCAAAATAAATATACATACATATGCATGTATGTATGTATGGATGTATGTGTTTAATAGTACATTCGTACACCTTTACAAAAACACATTTAAACACATACATTAATGCTCACGTTAACATGTCTAAATATTTAATTTAACATTTAAAAAGATTTCGAAAAAAAGACGAACTTATGTAAATACTTATAAAGACCTCAACATATCCATGTATAGTTTTGTAGCTGAAAAAATTTCGTTTACAAAGGGGAGAGAGATAGCGAGAGTGTGATTATTACACAAAGTCATTTCAGGAACGCTAATACGCCTACTTCTGATTGAATTTGACGTTGCGGTGCATAAGTTGTTGGGATTATGACATTTTATTTTTAGCTATTTTCCATTTAACCGCCCAATGCTTCTTTGAATTTAGAAAATGACATCAAAATCTGAATCTGAATATAGATATTTTTTATTTTAGTACTCGTTTACCTGTTACAGTTAGAAAGGCATAGTCTGCCCTGAGGCCGTGTCGGACATTTTAGTTGCAATCACAGAAATCATATGATTTTTATAATATCGCTTTAATGAATGAATTCATTGGCGATGGCTGAAGTAGTCTGCACGTTGACTACAAAACGCAAAAAGTTCTGTGTTCGACCTAAGTTTCAGACTAAACCATAAAAAGATCTCGCATTTTTTCTGATGTGCATTAGTGTGTCTTTGTGTCAGTTGTTGATAGAAGGTTTCAGTGGCGAAGGCATAGTCAGCGTCAGCTGTAATCAATCCACAGGCACTGAAACCTTGCGCAACACCTGAGACAAAAGATGTCACATCAGAAATATTCGAAGTGTTTTTATGGTCCATGTTCGAAAAAACGCATAGCGCTTAACATTTGCGCTTTCGATTTGAAAAAGGTGTTCTGGCAAATGAAAACGTCATAAATATTGTGTTTTCAAAACCGTCCACTGAACTCGTCTTTTAAATATTTAAACTGCGCTTTACCGAGAAAATGAAATGATTCACAATTAAATTTGATATGTTTTCTATTTATTTGAAGAGAAACTTGTAACGTTTTTCTGCGATTTAATTTAAAAATATGCAATTTAAAAATTTTGCTTCGAACTTGTGAATCGTTATTGCTCAACTGTTTACTCATGAACCACTTTTGATTGCAGCTTTCTTATAGCAAGCAAGACCACTGGAGACATTTGATATTAAAATTAATTTGTTTATTCATGTTGTGTTAAGATAAAACACATGCTTTCACTGCTCGCACACAACTTCGAAAAATTAATAACGCTCCAAAATCGCGTGCTTTTCAAAGCGATTGTAAAATGCTGCATTTTCCAAAACCTTGCCGTATGAACTTGTCGGATACAGGCTGGAACGCAGGACATCTAGTTTTGTAGTCAACTACCTCAGGCATCGTCCCCCCTCACGATTTTACTCTTTTATTTATTCAACGCGAGTCAGAATGAATTACGATTATTTATATAGTTATACGAGTGCATACTTGGTATGTTTACAGTACAGTTTGTTGGTGAACAATAAGTATAAACAACAATATATATGTATATAAAATATAGATTGATTTCAATCTTCAGAAAATAATTCTTATTATTAAATTTAATTTATTAACTGAATTTATTTTGGAAATATCTCTTAATATATGATTCTACTTTTAAAATTGTGCTTTTTCCCGAAAAAATATGTGAAATGTATTATTACATACTTTATGATATTCTCATAAAGTATTTTTTATAAAAGCAAACTCAATAACTGAGGAGGAAAGCATATCCCTACAGTACTATTTCGCTAATGCTAAGTTAGTTCATCAATGGATTTTTCCTAATTTCTGAATACAAATCCAAGATTCTTATGTTAAATACCGAACACATGGATTGTTATGTTTTTGTTTATAAATTTTTTGGTTTTGTGTGCAAATATTAGTACAATATGTTATACTGACATGAGCCTAATATTGACTTCGATTTGAAGCAATGCGCTTTCCAATTTATTAATTGCAAATATTTCCACTTGGTTGTGCATAAAATGAAAAGGCAAAATTGAACGAGAAATTCACTGCACTTTTGCTGGTAAAGAAAACCAGTTCACATAATTGTTTTAGAGAAAACCCCCCTTAAGCAAAATCAATTGTTAAAATTAATGTCTACTTGAATTAGGAACATTTGTTTTTTTATTTTGGACCAGTGCTCCCCTGCATATGGAATGGATTGGACTGAGGGAGGAAGTGCACAGAATAGACAGGTGGTGAAAGTGGTAGGACGTAATTCGTAACTCTGCAGTTGCAGAATTAAGTTGCCGCCGATCTGATGTTAATTTTGACGCATGATTTTTAAGCTAAACGAGAGACATTTTATTTATTATCTTACTTCGCTGACGTTTTATGACTCAAATAGCGACGAAGCAGGGTGCACAGAAAAAATAATAACAAAATTTTTCCCAATTAAGTCTTTGCTCAGAAAAAAAAATTTCTTTTAATTAATAATTTAATTGAATCCACGTTAATTGATTTTGGTGTTCTCTTAAGACATTCCACTCAAAAAGGCCAAATTTTTTTGTTTTCTTAAAAATGTTAATTGATTATGCGTTTAATTTTCAATTTCCATACACCTCAATGGGGAAAAGAAAAAATATTCTTCCGTAACGAGGAAGCTATTTGTATGAATTTTTTACTCAAGATAAATGCCGATATAAAGAATTATTCTGCATTATTAACTGAAAATTTGTATTTTTTGAATTATGACTTTATTGAAGTAAATAAGCGATATGTTGCGCCCGACAGGCACATATCCATGTCATATGCAGATATCATTTTGAAAGTGTAGCGTGCAAAATCGTGCGGCTTTAAACCTTTTATTCTTGCAGTTTATTGTAATTTTTCCCTTTTGAAATTTAAAAATGTTTTCTGTTTGTAAAATTTTATATATATATTTTTTTTACAAACCCAAGTTGTTGATGGGTATATGAGTGCATCAAGCTGTTTTACACCATACAGTTGCTGATAATAACTGCGATGATAATGACGATGATACTTACGATGTCTATCTGTTCGTCTGTCTATCTGCACTGTTGGTAAAAAAAAAATATATGAAGGTTTTAAATTTTTGTGTTGGTTCTTTTTTTTAACTTCTCAATTATTTTTTGTTCTAACAATGACTATTAAAAACCGTCTGACTTTTGCAAATATTTTGCAACAATAATTTTGTAATAAATAAAAAAAAAATATATATGTAAATAAAAGTTTCGTATGCCAAGAACAACAAAAAAAAATAACATAAAACAGAAAAAGAATGTTAATTTTTGTTGCTGTATTTCAGAGTTCCTTTATGGTTCATTGCCCCGTTAACAAAAAAAGTCCGTAGATAAATCTGGTTTGTTGTCTGCTTTCATTATTATTTTCTGTGATTGTTTCTAGTAGTCGCTTTTCCTTTATAACTTTTCTTTTTAAGTTTAGTTTTAGTATTTGATTTTCTCTTAAGCGGTAAAGATTCAAATTTCCATTATATTTCAAATTGTTTGCAGTTTTTCCTTGGTTTCTTTTTGCCACTTTTGGGAAAGCCAAACATCTGTCTTTGGTCCAGTTTATGTTATTTGCATTTCTGACATCACACATCTATTTGAAATCTACCGAAACAATACCAAGACGAGAAAAAATGTAAAAAACTTCAAAGTTCTCTAAAGTCAATAAGGAGACTGAGAATTTAGTTGGAAAATTTTACGAATATGAGTGACTAATAATTAATGGTCTGTAAAAATGTCGTCTATTTAAATTGTATTTTGTCTGGCTTCGACCTGTCTATTCATTTCTTTTGCAACATTTGCTTATCAGAAATCTAATGAATAAATATTGAGTGAAATATTCCGTTTGTCTGCCTTTTTGTATTTGTCCATTATAAACAGTGATTGTAAGTTTATTTATTTAATATTTTCCTCCGTCTTCTTCCGGTGATCAGCGAATAATTTTTTATATAAATTATTATTTAAACTGTGCTTATTATTTTATTAATGAAATCGTCCCCGAATTATAATTGAGAGCAACTTATGTTTTGAAATGTTTTTTCTATATTATTTTAACAATTGTTAATTTACGTTTGTTGTTTATAGAGTTGTGAAATTAAGGAGCATTTCATTTTGAAATGTTAAATACCTGCTATTTTTTTTGTGATACTTCGTTACACGAAAGTAGCCACTTTCAGGACTGTATTTTCCAGCAAAAGACAGGTGTGACATTTGGCCCACCCTATATAATATTTCGTCTTTTGATATCTTTTGTTTGAATTTATTTGTGAGCAGGCTTCGTCATGTATTTTGTGGCTTCAACGACATACATCATCTCTGAATGTGTATTAAGCTGTTGCACGTATTTAAGGGTACTTTATTTATAATTTTATTTTTGATTAAATTCATGACATTAAACTCCTCCTGAAAAACCTTCATATTGAAAGGAAAAAGTAAAGTAATGACTAAAAGATCATTGAAAAAAGTGCTATCTTTGCGCGTTTTTTAGTTTGAGGACAAACAATTTTCTTCGCGTTTTTAGCCCGAAAAGGGGCAAGTTGGCATCCCTGCTTAAGGGCGTTTAAATGTCTCTCGTTCTTTTTCTTCTCTTTGTGAGAATATACAAATTTTTGGTTTTGTTCTATTGCCCTGGCTCAGTTAGCATGGAAGTTTGTTGTTTTTCTTTGCATGCATTTTATCGAAATGCGTTTTAAGTCTGTAAAAAAAGGGCCATCTCAAACATTTTCACTTAATATTTGTTTTCATACATTTGCATATTATTTCATACGCATGTATATACAGTCGTACGTCCTTATAGTGAACTTCTATACAATGAAGTTCTCCTTATTATGAACTGAGATCAAGAACACATCTTTTTCGTTCCACTTTCAATGTATTTTGATATCCGTATAATGAATTTCCATACAGTGAATTTTTCTTTACAATGAACAAAATTTTGGAAACGAAAATACATTTTACGTGTGTTTTTGTCTCCATATAGTGAACTATTTTTAGCAGCTTTATTTTACATTTGTTAGCAACACTATTTATAAAGAAAATAAGTAATATTTTTGTGATTCCCAAAATATGAAAATGAAAACAAATAAGTTAATGATTTGACTTTTAACATCAGATGATCGAGTTCAGTGAATGAAAAAGATGCACCGGAGTATTATTTCTCTGGAAAAAAAGTTATTAGTAATTAATAAAGTTGAAGAAGGGACATCAAAGAAAAAAGATATAGCTAAAGGTTTAGAATTCATTTTAAAAAACAAGTCAGTTATTCAAAAGAAAATAGAAGTCTAGCATTTAAGCATTAAGCGTAAGAGACTTTGAACTTGTCTTTTTGAAGACATTGACGAAGCCATGCTCAAATGTATTACGGCCCCTCGTTCTAAGAATCTTATTGAAGCAGAAAGCCAAAGAACTGGGCGGTGAAGTAATGGCAAATATTGATAAAACGTCACCTACATTAGAACACGTTTCCTTCTCACTTGATGTACTACAAACTTTTTTTGAGATGGAGAGCAACGTTCCGACAAATGTATTTAAATGTCTTAATGTAATTGAAGCTTTTATTGATAAAGAAAAATGGAAAAATGTAGTTCTAACAAAAATACCTGATTATTTTAAATAAGTAAAAAACATATTTCTGTATAATGTAGTTTCTGTATAGTGAAATAATTGTCTGTCCCGTGGAGATTCACTATAGGGAAGTTCGACTGTACATATTTGTTTGGATATGCATTATTTTTTTTTTGCGATAGACAGAAGATAAGCATGTTGGCTTGTACGATTGTGCACTTTTGAAGGGCAATGCAAAGTAAACAATGTTTGACTTCTGTTGGCTTAATTTCTTTGTCTTGGTCTGCTAAAAAAATTTCCATATATTTTGCATGATGCATTTCTTTCAAAACTGCTAAATTATTCATATCATTTGTATGGTTTATAAAATTGCGCTATATTAAGCAATTAGTTGTTTGTTAAATATAAAAACCTATAATCCTAGAGAATTTTTGTAATTTATTTATGAAATAATATTTAAATGAATTTATCTTACTTCCTTGGAGTACTGAGTAGGTGGTGAAGTGATAAGAAAGGTAGTGCTTAATTATTGCACAATTCTGCAGTTGCGCGTATGTTTCGATAATGAGACTCATTTTATTTATGATGTTACTTATTATTCTGTTACTTTTATTTATTTTGTGACTTTGCCGACGTTTAATCGAAATCGGAAAGATTATTGGTCTGGGAATGAACTTAGGATCATCTGGCTGTAGAGTCAACACTCAGCCAACACCACCGCAATGCTACTTAAAATCAATTTGCAAATTTCCAGTCTTTTATTGCAGTAAAAATTCTTTGATCCTTTAAACATAACACATACTCGTATTTAATTTAATTTTCAATGTAAAAAACAAAAACTCTGGAACACATTTGTAATGAAATCTTACTAGTTTAACGAAGAAATAAAAAACAAATCCTTATTATCTGGGCACTTTACAGATTTTTCAATGTCATTGCATGTGTTCAATTACTTCAAATAGGGCATTTAAAATTCTTTGTTGCATGTTTTGAAAGTTTCCTGCCCATATTTAAGCCTGTTTTATTTTCGTGCATAATGATTATCTTTATTATTAACATTAACAACCAACTGCCGGCTTAGAATTGCATTTCTGCTTCTATTTGTGCCACTCTTTATCAAGCACAGTTAGTACAGGGGAGTGAGTATGCACAGTTTGAATGAATTTCTTAATGTTGACAGTTGAAGTTACTTATGCAGCAGCTATTTACATACATTTGTACATGCATTCATTGAAACAGAACTTAAATTAAAATTCTTTTGTACAGGTAGGAAAATGATGTTGTAAAATCAACCTTCAGTGTTGAGAACAGTTTGTCTTCGTGTTTGTGGAAGAATTTCTGTCACCTTCTTGTAAAATTCAAAAGACATTAATGTATTGTATACGAACTGTGATTAACAATATCATTAACATCAGCCAACAATACACGTGCATATTTGTATATGTGTGTGTGTGTATCTGTTTTCGAGAATGTGTTTATGTAAATGATTTTGTTTTGTTTTGTTTTTATAATTTAAATTATTCATCACGTTTAATGCACAAGCATTTGGAATATATTGGTTTTTTTTCTCTCGATCTCTAATTATATGTGTGGGAAGTATAACACATGAATGGGCCATGAAGGTTTTCTTTTAATTAAGGGTAGCTTAAGTCGCCACGTGAATATGTTAACTTTATTAATTATACAATGTTTTCTTTATGTACGGTATAGTTTTGGAGCTTTGTTTTTCTTTTTATTTTAATTAAACTGAAAGGAAATTTTGATGTGTCACAGCGTTTACAAGGTTAAAGTTGCCACAAACGCAGCACCGCAAAACTGCATCATTGGTGGTCGGCGAATGTCAAGAATAAGTTCTGTGGTTTGAAATAATAAAATTAAAAAAATCCCCGACAAACAAATTTAAATATTTAACGAGCCCGTTAAATTTGAATTTTTTTGAAAAGTATTTATTTATTCATCAGTATCCATTTTGTCACCTTCAAAGTAATCTCCCTCAAGTATAATGCACTTATGCCAGCGCTTCTTCCAATCCTCGAAGCAGTTCTGAAATGCGCTTTTCGGTATGGCCATTAGCTCGTTCTTCGATTTTGACTCTATCTCAGCAATTGTGGCAAAACGCTTTTCTTTCATTGGTTGTCTCTTCAGTTTAAGAAATAATCGCATGTCGCATGGCGCCAAATCTGGTGAATATGGTGATTGAGGCATGATTATGGTGGTGTTTTTGGCCAAAAAATCACGAACAAGCATTGATATGTGAGCTGCGGCATTATCGTGATGCAGAATCCATGATTTTTTTCCACAATTCCGAACGTTTGAGCCGTATTGCTTCACGCAAACGTTGCATCACTTCCTTTTAGTATTCCTTATTAATCGTACGACCTGTTGGCAAAAATTTATGATGCACCACGCCATTGTAAACGAAGAAAACAAAATTCATCTTTTCTTTTGAACAAACCTTGTATATTGCAATTTTGAAATGGAGCGTAAGTAGGTGTTATAAATTTTTTTTAACCAGTGCTTTGCTATGTCGCCTACATATCAAATACATTGCATACACCTTCTTGGGAAGTAAATGCGATTGGAAATTACTGAATCAATTGAGACATATACATATGACGGTTATTTGAATGGACAAAAATAGAACAGCTGGTAAAATGCATTTCACACTATAATACAATTCATAAGACTACGTGAGAAAGAAATCTAATGAGATTTGGTGCGACTGTCAGAAAATCTAATGTAATGCAGTCAAACCGCGATAGTTCGTACCCCGTTAATTCGAAATCCTAAAGAATTCAAAATAAGCTACTGGTGTCTTGAGAAAAACCTTTAATTCGTAAAAATTCCATACATTTTGGTACCCCCGTTAATTCGTATTATTTTTCCAGTTCATAAGAAACCCCTATAAATCGTACGTAATTGTTAATTAATGTTATAATTCGTAGGAAAATCTAAATCCAATATTAAAAAAAAAAGAATAAAATTACAAAATAAATGTTTTTTTAAAAGTATTTTTAGCAAAACTGAACTTTTATAAAGCGCTGAAAAAATTTACGAGCTTCAAGAAACTAAAACAAATAAAATTTAATTTCAACTTTTCATAAACCAAATAAAATTATTATCTGCGTAAAACTTTTTATAGTCATGAGCAAATATATCCTTTATCATCTAAATATAATCATAATGGAATAAACGATAAAGTTTTTCTCACAACGGACCTAAGGTGTATCCTAACTGGAGTGCACTCCTTCGGGGAGGTTTCACCGCCTAACCTAGTCTAAAGTTTGTAAAACACACCGAACAAGCAAAATTATATTTTAACAATTATAAAATTGTTAGATAAAGAACTAGGCGCGCCTATGGAACAGAATGAAAGTAGAAATTTTCGTAATTGCTCGCAGAAAAGAAAAGTTGACGTTTTAAACTAATTGTTTATACTACTACTGCATATTTTTAATTGCATATTTTGGCCTAGTTTAAGGAAGCATGAAAAGTAAATGATATTAAATGTTTGATAATTATGTAAATTTACGTACGCAAGTCTATATTTGAATACAAATTTAATTCAGTTAATTAAAATTTTTACGTAGCAACATAGTAAATAAATGAATGTTTAAACAAAAAAGTTGCCCCCAAATATAAATTATGTTAGTCACTTTCAGTTAAAAAAGGACTTTTTCGATAACTGCTTACTATTTAAAGAATACTGCTTCATTACTGGTGCTTTCAGTTAAAGAATTTAAAGGCAAACAGTTAAAATCTTCTATTAATAGGTGTGTTTTGGCTAAAGTTCGATAACATGATTATAATTAGAATTTATCTCAATAAGATACCAAAATGTACAAAAGTAAGGGGATGCAAAAAACCACAGAATTTACCACAAAATGGAAACGCCACAATGTATATGACCGTGTATGTATAATACAAATCTACACACATTGATACATAAAAACAAATCCAAATATGCATGCATACATACATAAAAGAACCATAATTTGGCATACATACATACATGTTCATTAAAGAAAAACCTAATACTTTTGCACTAAATAATGCAACTAAATAAAATTAACTATAACTTGTTCATTGCAAAATTTAAAATCTTTTAGAATAGAATTTTCCTTTTAAAATTGGTACTGTTCATTTGTAAAACAGCTGATTGCTGTACGGACTGTTTCGTGTAAGAAGATCAAGCACATTATTTTCTCAAAACGGCTTCCATTTACCCAATTTTCGAGTTCGGGAACGCATTCTCAGAAGATTGGGATCTCCGCAGCTTATACATTAGTCTTATGAATCTGAAGGTGCGGGTTTGATTCTCGCCTGGACCCTGGGTGTGTCGTGTGGTACCACAATATGCCTAAGTTCTATTTTAAGTGGGGCGTTCTCCTCCCCCGAAGTCCGCCACCTAACCTAACGAAGAAATGTTGCCACAGGTCAGACTTTACGACAGAGAGAAAAAGAGAAATGAACACACATGCCATTATAATGAATGGTCACGTCCTACTGAACCATTGAACTGATGCCTCATTCTCATTTGACATCTCTCTTCAACATTATTCGGTCTCTATGATTTTATATAATTGATAAATTTCCATTTTTAAACAAATTATTTATTATATCGCACACCTAGTTCTGAAAGTGACTCAAATAAAAATTTTAATTTTTTAGAAATCAGAAAAAAACTGCTTTTGACCTAAATAAAAATAGTTTAAAAAAAACTTTGGACCATTTAGTGTACAATTTATGCAGATTATGATGTAAAAATTTTTTTTTTATATCGGTTTTCGCACCAAAAGTTAAAACCTGATTTTGACGTTAAAACCACAAACAGCTGATTATGCGTTCTTACTAGTAGTTTAATTAATTCAGGTTTTAACGCACAGTTTTTGTAATAAAATTTCATTTATTGCCTGCTCCCACAACTCTATGAAAGTATTTTCAATAGATTCTTGTTTTTTTGCACTTTTTTAATGTTTTTGCTGCTGCGTTCATTGTTTTAAATTATCAAATTTTCCTTTATTTGTTTTTATTTCATTGAGCATCACTTAAATTGGCAGCTGTTTTCAATTTTTGAAGTTGGTAGCACTGAAAATCAGGGTTGTATTTCTTTAAATCAACTTAAAACCAATTCAAAAAGAGTTTTTTGGATGGTTTTATAAAAATATTTTTATATTGTAAAACCAGGTTTTAATAGTTGGTTTTAACCAACCCTTGCTTTAAAACCAGTCAGTGTAAAAGCACAATACGATACACGATTGTGCTTAGTTTAAGCATATAAACCCGAAAAATGGCAATTTTGAGTTGGGTCACTTTTGAACAATGTATGTGTGCGATATGTTCAGTATTAATTGTGCAAGAAGTATTCACATGCCAAAGCTCAACATTATTTGTGTGAGGCCTATTAATTTTTGTGGAAAATTGCTAATTATTCGCTATAAAATGAAGTTATTCACCCCTATCACGAATAAAAGTGAAATTTTTATTCACGTAAAATTTTCATTCCCCTCGAGGTGAAAATTGGTATCATGAAATTCAGGTGGAATTTTTTCCACGTTCTCATTCTCTGTGAATGCAGAAAAGTGAAGAAGATTTCAAAAACATACAAATTAATTAAAAAGACAACCAATTTAAATTTAATGCGGAAATAAAAATTCGTGCGTTTAAGTCTTAAGTTGTGTTTTTAAGTTAAATAGTCACCCGCATTATTGGTATTGCATTTGAACAATAAAAGTAACTGAATTCAAGAATTAAACGAAAGCGTGAAAATTATGGAGTTTAAAAATAAAATAAATACAAATAGCGTACTCCAACAAATTAAATAAAATGTTTAGGCTTGGAACTATGATGCAGTTTACGTTAATCCGTAAAAGAACTCCAAAATTGTAACGCAATATCTTTGTATACTCTTAACAAAACACACTCAATTGGTCTGTTGGTTTGCATTTTATTTGTTTTCTTATGTATGTTTCTACTATAATAGCTGACATTGATATAAAAAAAAAGTATTTATCAAAATATATAAATGAAAGAAGAATTTACTTACATTTTGCATATAATTCCCCAGCAAAAATCAAGTGAATAAATTAAAGTGAAAAGTAAAAAAACTCGCGTGAGAAAAATCGTTCACGATAGGGGGAAATTGATTGATGATTGCAAATACGTGAAAAGGGAAATTATTACGAGGGAAATATTATTCATGATAAGGGTGATTATATACCAAATACGCTCCCTTTTAAGCTTCATTTCTTAAAGGTTTCTAACTGAAAGGCACTAAAAAGCAAAAGCTTTGCTCTTTTTTTTTATAAATTTGAAAATGAAATAAAAATTCATTGTTGTTTTTTTCCCAGCCTTCTTTCTTGTAAAAGCTTTTTTATTAATATATCCATATAAATAGCCATTAAGATCGCCTATTTGTATAATTTTTAATATTTTCCATACCAGACGAATAAAAAAGCGCATTAAAGTACCAACTACATTTCGTAGACATAAATCTTCAATTTAAATATAGAAATAGTAGGAAAAAACGAAAAACCACACAAGTGTTTTTTCTTTTACTTTGTGTGCTTAAGTTTTATTTTTGTTTTGTCATTTTATGTGACACTCCAAAGAGGAGGAAAATGCCTCCAGTAAAGAAAATATGTTGCACAAAAACATTTTCTCCACTTAGATGTGTTGCAAATGCTGATGTTGTTGAGAATATCCATAGAAAGAAGAAACATTTTATGTATGATGACAGACTTGCATTTGCCAACGCAGAAAAAAAATAATATCGTCTTTCGTTTGCCATGAAAGAAACAATAATTTGTAACAGAAACTAGAGGATACTTCAGCTAAAAAATAATAATAATCATAATAATATTTTGTTGTTACAAAAATAAATACTTCTTCAGTATATAAGTTTCAAATTTAATAGTTTGTATGACATATACCCATAAATATATGTACATACGAGTACCTACATACATACATACATGTGTACATACATATTAATTTTTTTATTTGCTAACCAAATAATAGAAAGTAGAAAAAAAGACAGTTTAGTCCCCAGCTACCAATCATCACCATTAAAAACTACTTGTTTCAATAACACTTAATATAATAAACATCAGCATCATCATTATTATTTAATTTTGAACATCAGCGTTCTGCTTATCCATAAAATGATCTCTTCCAGAAAAAAAAATTTCTTGTTTTAAATAATGAAATTAAAGCAAGAAATAAATAAACACTTGAATACTAAAGAAGCCATTGACCGTTTCGTACCATTTAAATATGTGCCAATAGAAAGATTTAAAAAAAAATGTTGATCAATTTAAACAAACCGAAAATATCTGTAGAAATATTTTCGAAATTCCAATTGAATCATTTTGCCATGCGTTTAATTTTTTAATTTTTAAATAAATTGTATAATTCGTTGCGCATTTAAATATGGTTCTCGTGAATTAAATACACTACCACAAGCAAATATTACGTCCGTATATGCTCCTTCTCTTATTATTGCCAATTGAAATCAATAACAATCAAAAACTACAAATGAACTTCTAATTGAGAATGGTAGCTGCCTAAATATATCATCAGGAAGTTTTTATTTTTCATTTTTAAAAACCACAAAATTTTATTAGAAATGTTCAAGGGCGACAGTTCCAATATCGATCAATTTGTGTAAAAATAGATATTGACACTTCGTTTAGGGTTGCAATCGGTTTCGACTCGCTCCTTAAGAACTGTTTGTAACATTCAATGAAGGTTTGTGTCTAGTAGCGTCATCAAATTTATCACATAAAATAGCCAAAGTTTGGGAACTCATTTCCTGCCGAACAGTGAATGTGTGAAATCAACTCCCTATAGAGGTCTGTCCTGCCACTTTTGGCGTGGTAAGATGAAACTACTCCCTCTCCAAACCTAATTCCCTAGCACAATGCATTGCATGTGTAGTGACCATATCCCGTGTGCTGGTCTAAGATAAGGAGGAAATATACACATTAAATATAAAATTAAATGCGTGCGGGTGGGCACTTCTCTAACATTGGGATTGTGACATTCAATTAATCAGAATTTTATTTAATCGGTTAATAATACTCGTAAGTTGTAATATTTCATTTGAAATTAATATGTTATCCGATTTCTTGCAATACACATACATATTAATGTCGTTTTATTTTCCTATTGCAAAAAAAAACAAATTTTATCCGCTTTCAAAGATAAAAACAAACAAATTCTTTAATTACGCCGCTAAATAGATTTTAAACTATAACAAAAATTTCTCAACAAAAAATAAAAACATGTCCGATGTCTTCAGTTAAATAATGACTACGGGTTAACCAAAATAATTATATATATATTTATATATATTTCTATGGGTTCATCGTATCGTTCGCTGAAGGGAAGAAAAATAAATTGCAAAAACAAAGCTTTCGACAAAATTGCATTCCACGAATCAAAGAATTCTCAATGTGAATATTGAAATAAAAGTTATATAAAGCTAAAGCACACAGAGTGTTTTGCAGTCTACTAGGGTTTGTATATTTACAATTCTCTTCGATCTAAATTGTTTCTTCGTAATCATCTCACATGTCATTTGGCTTGCCATGATTGTTGAACTGTTTACCCCAACAATTGATTTCGTACTTAAATGTCATTTATCTGTAATGCTATTTAAATGGTAGAAAACAGAAACTGTTATGATTACAATGCATTTGTCAAAATGTAAACGTTTATAAAACCGTTATTCGTGAGACTATTTCAATAAATTTTGGTACATATTTTAAATCGATTAATCATATTGTGTTTAAAATTTGTAATATTTATATATATACTTATTGGCTAAGCTGGTCTATATGTACATTTCGTTGGTGCTTCTACGAACTTATCAATACACCTTCAACCTAATTTTTGAAAAAGCAAAAAAATTCCATATGTTTGTACAAAAATTTTCGAAATATGGTTGAGAATTGCGAAAATACAATCTAAATAAACCAATTGGCCTTTGCAAAAATTATGTTATACAACAAGTATTTTGTTATTCTATCTACAGCTACTAATTTTTCTTAACCATATAACAAATCTATACAAATATAAATAATCGTAATGGATTCTGACTCGCATTGATTACATTTAAAAAAGAATAAGTTTAAATTTTTAATATTTTATATAAGTATTTCTATAATTTTATATAATGATTTCAATCAAAGTATTTGTTTGTAAAACATGGTATTGTATTACATACCGGTGGCTTAAGATACAAAGACTCTATGTCCACCCCTCTTTAGAAATTTAGATTTTAATGCAGTATTGTACAATAAGTAAAAATCAAAGAAATAAATTACGGTTATCTGGTTTTTTTTTGTTGTTTCGTAGTGATGAGCCAAAGCGCTAAGTGGAATAAGTCCCTATAAAAAGTATACTTTAATCATTTCTCTCAAATTGTTATTTTTTTATTTTGCTTTTACGCACATATAAAAAAAATTTTAAACAAAATGCATTTACAGAATTCAAAAAAGTTTGATTGTTTTTTGTCTCACTGTAAAATTTTAAAATATGCACTTATAGCCTTTGCATGTTAAGCCAGCGATATATAAAATCATTCTACCAAAACTTAAATATCAATACCTCCGAGATATGCTGCCACCTTTAGTAGTACTCCCGCATTTGATTCCGATTTAAAAACTCTAACCCATACACATACATACTTCGATATTTAAAAAAAAAAATAAAGGGTGTCTGGTGGAAAATTTATATTTTTAAATGCGATTATTTCAAAAAGTAATAAACGGTGCGGAGGGAGGGTGGCGCCGTTGGAATTATCGTAAGAGTAATGACTCTTACGTAATTGCTCGGTATTCGGCGAATAAGTGATGGACCTAGTGTAAATTTAATTCGTTCGTGGGTGCAGAGATTCCGCGCAACTGATTCGGCTATGAATGCCCCACGGCCAGGGCACAGTCGATCTTCAAGGACTTCCGAAAACATTGAACTGATTGAAAGCAGTTTACGTGAAAATCCGCGACTTCCAATACGGAAAAGAGCAACCTCACTGGGACTTCTACGAGCGATTATTCATGATTATTATTCAACTCGACGGAAGACATCTGGATGACATACTCTTTAAAAAATAAAATCCTCATTTCCATTCTATCGTTCAAAGATCGTAATAAAACTTTATGTTAATTATTACGTTTTTATTTAAGTTTGAAAATTTAAATTTGCTACCAGACACCCAGTATCTTAAATACTTTTGATCCTCATTTCCATTCTATCGTTCAATGCTCTTAATAAAACTTTATGTTAATTATTACGTTTTTTATTTAAGTTTGAAAATATAAATTTGCTACCAGACACCCAGTATCTTAAATACTTTTGAAATGTATTTTAAAACCAAATTTTTATGCTTAAAATTTTGAAACAACAAATTTATTGTATTTATAGCACTTTTTGATTGAAAACAAATCATTATGATAAAAATATTTCATAAAAATGCTTATTCATATGAAGTTGGAATGTACACTTTGCCTACTTGAATTCCTTAGCAATTCCGTCTCAAACAATTTTGCCATTTAAAAATTAACACCTTATCTTATAAATAAATAAATACTGACGTCATAAATTTAAATGTTTTCATATAAATATTTTCCATTTTAAAAATATTTCAATAATATTTCAATAAACACATCATTATTCTTCTTGCAATTAAAGCAAAAATAAAAAATAAAGAAGAACAAAATACATTTTTATTTTACAATTGAAAATATTAAAATTTTATAATTCACATAAAGCAATTTAAAACGATATAAAATATTTAGCAGTGGCGAAAGCGGAATCGGTATTTCAATTGGCAATTTGTGCATAATTTATACGGAAGTAAATTAATTTTAAATATTATGGAATTAATGTTAAATAAATGGAACTGCGTTAACCGCAACAATGTGATTTGCAGGATTAGTAAATAATTTATTGCTTTAAATAAAAGTGATTGTAAACAGTTTTGACCAGGGCAACCAGAAAAATGAAAAAAACTTGTCAATTAAACGAAATCTCTTGCTTCTTTGCTTCGAGAATTTGTGAGTGAGTTTTTTTCCACCCAATGCATTCTTAAAAGTTTTTGCTCATACTAAAATTGACATTCAAAGAATTTTTCTAAACTTAAAAAATTATAATATTTCATATTATATTCCATTGTGGAGATAGATCACAGCGTGCTACGCAAGTACAATATTACAGTCGCCAACTATTTGAGAGTGACGATTGGTGAGGTAGTTAGCACGTTCAGTAAACCAACATGTTCTTGGTTTCGGGCCAAGTTTCAGACTGAATCTATGTTTTTCAAATCATTTTTTATTCAGTGTTAAGGGAATATCTCTTTTTTATATTGGACCAGCACTCAAGAGATGACCCCTACACATGCGATGCATTGTGCTGGAACTCCAGGAAAGCGATTGTAGGAGAAATGATAGGAGGTGAAGCTTCACTAACTTACAACACTGCTTTTTGCATGTTATTTGTTTTTATAGCATCGTTGTAACGTCTTTGATGTCAACGAGACGTATAAAATTTTGAAGCTTCGTTTTTTAGTGACCATTTTTTTAAATTATTTTACTTCGAGGAGGGCGTTTTGATGCGCCTGTGGATTGGTTACAGCTGAAGCCGTTCCTGCTCAGTGACTAGTGACTATGCCTTCGCCACTGAAACCTTCCGACAACAACTGCACAACCGAAAAATGCGAGATGTTTTTATGAGTCTGAAACTGAGATTGAACCCAGGAAAAATGTTTCGTTTTGTAGTCAACTGCACGTCTACTTCGATCATCGCCACTCTCTCATAAAAATATCTCGCATTTTTTTCATGTGTCGTTGTTTCCGCTGTTTATTATTCGAAAGTTTTTTGCATTACCAACCAGCTGCGTCGTTTATACCATTTAAAACTATTTAATGTCAATCTGAAATTTTTTCATTTCTGCTGGAGCAATGTCTTGATTTTTTTCCATTAATTTAACCATTTCTGTTATATGCAGTTTAGTTGTGTATTTGTCTATTTTATTTCTATATATTTTTTTTTTAATATAAACAAATTAAACTAAAACTAATTATTTCTTTCGAAATCTTACATTTTTTCCTACAATTTTTTTCCTTCAGTTGACCTTTCCTTGCAAAATTTATAAATATAATTATTTATATATATAAAAATATATATTCAGCGCAATGACTAATATGGAAAGGCCGCAAATGTAGAGATGATACTGCAACTGCGGAACGATACCGCACAAACGGAATGAAAAACCTTACCGCAGCTGCGGAACGGAATAAATAAATAAACCTATTTTCTTACTTTTGTAATAATAAAAGAGAAACAAAAGCTGTTTATGGCTATGGCAGCCAGCGTTACCATATATTTTTTAAGAAAAACTTTTTATTTCAAAAAAAACTTGAGATTTTAAAAAATTATTTTTTCCACTAAAGTGGTTAAATAATGAAACACAAAAGTATATATTACGAATTCATTTTTATTCCAAAAAATATAAACACCAACAACAACAACCTTATTCTTCCCACGATTTTGAGTAGATCCCCATTTTTTTAGCTTCCGTTGTGTTAACAGCTTAAAATGTTTTCTCCACTTGCATTGCTGCTTAAAACTAATGACGTCATCCTTACCGCTTCTCTTTAAATGTGACCCATGCTTTTTTGAAATAGAAAACTTTTTAGAAAACAAACAGGGGTATGTAAAATTATAATATTATTATTAGGGCAGAGTTGTATTAAATAGGGAATAGACACATTTAATACTGTTGCAGTAATAAGTAGTGAAAAATTATAAGATCGTTTATATTACACGGCAACATAATATAATATTTTCACCCTATATACTGTAAATTAAAAATGAATAAAGAAAACTTGAAAATTTTAATGAATTTCAAAAAAACATAAAAATAAGGGAAAACTTGAAAAAAGGCAATGCTGATGGCAGCACTAATTGACGAGAAAGATTTCTATTACATTTGTAGGAACGACTATGGCTAAGTCACGCCTAATTTAACATATGTTTTTGTTAACTATTCCTTCCATATTTTTTCACTGTTGCAAAATATCTCTATGTGCCTGTTTTACAACAGTGAAGAATTTATTCGATGCTTTGACTATTGAGTAACAGAATTGGAAAGTAAAGTATTATCTAAATTGTATTAGTGTTGCACATTAATCGAGAGAAGCTCTGATATAGTCACTGCCAAAACAAGTGTAAAGTTTGAGTGTAAAATTTGTTTTTTAGTTTTTACAGAGAAATATTCAACTAAAATTGTTTTACGAAGCACTTAAATAGCAAGTATAGCGAGTATTGAGTAATTTTTTCTTTTTCTTCAATTTATAGACACACTTATTTTCAATCATTATTCCGTTGCAAAAAATATTAACACATTTAAAAAATTAGAAAAATAATTTTTTTTTAAATCGCTTAAAAATTTTTCAAATTACAGCGAAATCTGAATTGTTTCAAATCTTTAAAACTGCAAACAATTATAAACAAATCACTTTGTTCCAGAAATTGCCCACAATTAAAAGAATAATAAAAACGTTGAACGATAAAAACACACGCACGACCCCTTTATATTATATACGAGTAAATACATACATACATACATACGCGTATGTGTGTACACATATGTATGTATATCAAGTCAATTTGAGGGAACTGCGCAACCAAAGTCATTTTAACGATAATACAGAGTTTCTTGCTGCCTTATTCAATTTTGTGTACAATAATATAAAATTATGAAGATTAATTCCACATGTGTATATGAAATTTTCAAAATTGTATTCGTATGTATGTAGTAAGTTTTTGAAAAAAATAAATATAAAAAAAAACTATGGACAATTCATTGAAGAAACTTCATATAAATATAAAATTTCTTTACAATTAGACACAAACTACTTTAAAGAAAAAAGAAACGAATTTGCTACAATTAAGCCAGGAAAATATTTAGAACATTCTAAAAACCAAATTCGAGTAGTAAAACTACATCAAAGAGAAAAATTTCTAAACTGAAATATTTTTAAAGCTTTGAAATTGCCATAACAAATTCTACTTCAAAATGTTCTTAGCAAAATTAAGCTTGAGTTTAAAATCTATCGATAATGTTTTTTTTTCTGCTAAAAATTGATAATATGAATCTCTTCAATTCCTCATAAAAATAAAATAAAATATTTTACATACGAGAACTTTTGCAGTCAACTTTTGTTACCTTTCAATTCCACAAAATAATTTACAAATAAATTCCATTTCAAATTAGCAACATTTGGTGCAAACTTTTTGAAAAAAAATAGAAATAAAACTTTGATGGATTATTGAATGGAAAAGTAATGTTTTTTCTACAACAACATAAATGCATACATAAAAATACTGTATAAAGTAACATGAATGAATGCAGGTACAAGTTTACCCAGCAAAAAGTTTTATTTTTAAATTTCAATCGTATATTCTTTTGATTGCACGGCACCTCAGATTTTTTCAAAGAATATTATGGAAAAAGTTAAATTTAAAAACAAATTTTTTGAATACTATTTGCCAAACTTTCAGTCTGAATATTTTTCACTAACCTACCAATTAAGAAAATAATTTCGTTCGATATGTAATAACAAATCAGAAATTGTTTGCTGAAGATGTTGCAATAACACCAATATTTGGGCGAACAGCACATATACGGAATAGACTATCCGCAGAGGTCTTTCCTAAAACTTTGTTCTTATAAATATAGAAATATTCAATGCATTCCACTAGCATTTTATCATGTAATGGAATGACTTTATGTAAAGAAATTGGAACTACTTCTCCAAAAAACACATATATATAATGCATATCCTGTGCGTGTACAATACATGGCACCGGAACGAGTGTAGAGAGGAGACACCTGGTCAAATGATTGCAAGAAATAGACCTTAATTCCTGCACAACTCTGCAATCTTTTAATATGTTGTGCCTCTCTTCGTGAAGGCCCCAAAAAGGGTTTCCAAAAGGCTTCTATGAATTTTGTTTATAATATTGACCAATGGCAGCGCTCTTATGCCACATGTGGTTTTATGCTGCAATTATAGCATGGGGCGCGATAAGTGGAGGCAGCTTTATTTAAAAGAGGCAGTTTTTTTTAATTAAACCAAAAATAAAATGAAATGTAATAATATAAATTTATTAACTTCTGTCACTTATAAATTCAGTTTTAAGAATGTATTTAAATAAACCTTCGATTTGCTTATTCGTTTTTCTCGTAATAGAGCGCAGAAATCATTTTTATTTCAAAACAGTGGCCTATTTACAAAATTTTCAAGAGCATTATGTCTTCATACGAGTAATAATATTTTGTTTATAATTTTATTAATATATACGAGAATATATGTATGTATATGCGTACGTATATACAATTTTTAATTAGTTTATTTATTCCATGTGAGAAGTAGCACATGTGGAAAATTCATTTTAAATATTTTCAATTCAAATAGCAACCAGCAATATTTTAATAATGTTGGATATCGAATACATAAAAATTAATATTATAAATTCAAGAATTATATATCGTTAGTGGCATGTAGAAAGACCCTAACTCGCATTTATTCACTTTACGCAAATACAGCTTATCACGAAAATTTAGTGCAATAATCTCAAAAATAATGCTTTCACAAGCATTTCGATAATTGTAACGTAAACAAAACTAATAAATAACCATTAATTTATATTGAGTCCTTCAGCCATGTTTTGAAAAGTTAACAAACGCCTCCGTCTTTCGTATTCATTAAGGCCGTTTTACACTATAACACTTTCTATTAAGACATGTCAAAATTTCAAGTATTAAGCTGGATTCACCCATTGTTTCGGAACAAAATTTTCGTTCCGAAACAATTTTTTATGTATCTTGACGTGTCTCTTTTCGAGAGAGAGAGAGAGAGAGAGAGAAAGAGTTAACTCACTTCGGAACAATTTCAGCTTGAATTGGTGTAATTTAAATTTTTGTTCCGAAACAATGAACTGTGCTGCCAAGTTTTCAAGGAAAATTTAACTGAGTTGCCACATCATATTATATGTATGTCTATATATGTATGTATAATTTTTTATAATTTAGAATTTGTTTGTAAGAAAATAAAAAATTTGTGTGTGACACCAAAAACACAACAAATTGCAATTGTATTCTGTGATTGCAATCATCTGCCACTGTGCTGCCTGCTTGTAAAGTAACACACCTCGTTTACACATTTCTTTCATATGGCAGCTTTGTTTTCCAGAAAAATTGTTCAAAGTGGGTGGTGAATCGTTTTAGAACAAACTTTCAAAAAACTAAAGTTGTTTCGGAACAAAATTTTTGTTCCAAGAGTAGTTCAACGGCGAGAATTACGCCCACTTATGTATATCGTTTGGTGCGGTTTTTCGTCGAAAAGGATAATTAGTCTATATTTTTTGGAATATGAACCAACACCGTGTTGGAAAATTGTTTAACGCCAGCCATCGAAAACCATCTGCAAGAATGCATCCAATAGGATGGAGCCGCAGTGTACACTGCGAGGGACACAATGGATCTTTGAACTCAAACCCCTTCGGTAATTTTGGCCCACCATGTACTTTTTAGTTTATTTGAAGTGTGATAGTTAGAAAGCAAAATGTAATATTACTTTAGATTTTTTGGCAGTCGCACCAAATTTCATTAGATTTTATTCTCACAAAGTCTTATAAAAGTCCCAAGACTTGTATTATAGTCTGAAAAGTCCTTTATTCAATGGTCATAGAAAAAAAAATTAAAAAAAAACTCGGCCTTTTAGGTAAAGACTTTATAAAGTCTTGTTTTTCATCGAATACGCTCATTTAATATTCCTGTAATAAGAGACCAAAAAAATATTAGGTCGAAAATTTCATACAGTATTTCACAGATATTAACCTGTTCTACCCGCGGGAACAAACCTATACTTTGAAAATTTAATCGTTCTTTATTATCACTTAGACTTTGACGTGGGAAAATTCAAATCGAATGTCCTTAAACATTACTCCCTCTACCCTCTCACCCAAGACATGATTTCCTAGTTCTAGCACAATGCACCGCATAGGGAGTAGTGGTCATCCCCTGACAGCCGGTTCAAAAAAAAAAAAAATATACAAAGTTATTTTCAATAAAATTTTTATTTTTAAAACTCATTCAAGTGCCATTAAAAAGAACTCTTTTAATTTATATTCGAAAATTTCATAAAATGGTTTTTTTGATTCTTTTAAGGAATTATGAATGAACACACGAGTAGTTTTTCATTTGTCCATAAGAGCTGCACTTACAGTCGTTGGAGTACACAGAAAAAATAATAATTTAATTGAATCCACGTTTATTTTAATAGATTTTGGTAGTGCACTCAAAATTGTCAAATTTTAAAATTTTTTTCTTAAGACTGTTAAAACTGTTCTGCGTTTTCCGTGATATGTTGAAATCTAAATATTTTTTTAATTGAATCTTCGTATTTTTTAATTAAACCTTGATTTTACTTTTTTCTGTATATTTCGATTCTCCAATAATAAAAACATTAACTTTGCTTCTACAAAACAAAAAAAAAGTTAATAAAAATAGTTTAACAGAGAAAAAATTACGAATAATAGCAAATATTTTAGATTTTGCTGTTGATTAGTTCTTTTAAGAAAATTGTGCATTTCTTTATTTATTCTTTTTTTTCAACTTCTTAAATGACTTAATTAACTTTTTTCAAAGGAAAATCCTAAAAACTGGTCTCTTTAATTATTTATTTTTTTTTCTATTATAGGAAAAAGAAAATACACAAGCGAATAAATAAATGAAAAAGTATTTAAATGGAAAACTTTTAGTTACAACAAGAAGACTATTTTCATTTCATATACTACTTAAAATTCTCTCTAGCTGTTATTGTTGTTGCTTAAAAAATTCTTAGATTTTCATCATCATTTACATCGTTATGATGTTCTTTATAATGGCTTCGTTTTCGTTTTGGTTTTTCTTTTCACTACGAGTATAATTACTTGGTTACAATAAATACGTTTGCCTTGCTGGCTAGATGACTGACTGGCTGGATGCTTTAAAGAAAACGGCAACAACAACAGAAATAATAACAATAACAAACCAACATACAATGCTCATGGTCAATGGCCTCGTAAGGCATTACACTTTTAATACCAAACCGACAACATTAATGCCATACACTTATAAAGTGTATGAACAACATCACCAACAACCACAATTCATTCAAAGAAAACTTCGAATGCGAAAATCAAAAGAAAAAAAAAGATGCAAAACCTCAACCAGCGCAATTTACAGCCCCTGTTGATGGATGCACAATGGTCTAAAGAAAAACTTACAATTTATGAAGATAAAATTGGGATTTATTTATTTGTTATTCAATCAATAATCATCCAGAGGGGACTGATATATTTTTTGATATTCGGAATTCTTCTCTCCTCATCCATGCACATTGCTATCGTTCGTATATCTTTCTCTTCTCCCTTATCTCTTGTTCATCTGTTTATTCTTCTCCACTTCTTTAAAGGTAACAGATAGTAGTCTTTTTATACTGACACATATTTCGGTGAACAGATTCAGCTAATAGCAATCCACAATCACATCAGAGCGCCCTCCTTCGTCGGTATTGTGTTCCACCTGCGAAGTAAAATCATTATTAAAAGTGACTACTAAAACGAATCCTCAACATTGAATACGTCTCCTTGATATCTGAGGCGCTCCAACACTACTATAAACAAAAAGCGTGCAAAAACCAGAGTTTTATTATAGTGGTGATTCATCTCCTGTCATCTCCTGTCACATCTCTCACTATTTCCTTTCCTTAATTCTCGACATATAGAGGCTTTTTTTAACGTACGATTGTCATGTCGAATAAATTATATTATAACAAACCATATTGTAATTCAACACTTTATTTTAGAAATGTTCAAACGTCTGCCCCACTGTAATACGGATAATGATTTAATCGGGTTTCATGGCTGCTTTTTCTTGGTTTTGCTATAGATTTTGCACTCTTTTGCATAAAATTTCTTTCATTTTATATTTTCATTTTTATAATTCTTTGATATTTTTAACGGTCTTCTTCTTTGGAAACGTCATTTTAATATGACACTATGAAATTATTAACTTTAATTTTATTTATTGCACTTTATTTTTGTTATCACTCATTGTCTTTGTTGAAAAGAGTATAAATGCCAGCAATGCAAAAGAGCAGAATACAAAAAAAAACGAGGGCGTTCATTCAATGTTCAAAGTCCTTCACTATGACTTCCTTATTATGAACAGAGAGAAAAAGAGGAAACCTTATATAAGTATTTAATTTCTGGCATGACTAATTGCGTTAAAGTATTTTAAGAACTAATTTCAATTGGAATGAAAAAACAAATTAAATTATTTTTAAACTTTTAGAATAAATATTTATGACAGACATAATTTGTTGTTTCACATCCTTGAACTAAGAACTGAAAATAAAGAAAATGTTTCAATCTATGATGTTCTTTACGAATTTTTTGTAAAAATTACTTAAACAAATTTAGTGCTTTTCATATAAATAAGTTTCCTAGATGAGTTGACCGTTTGGTTCGTTGAAATCGCAAGAGACTGGAACACTTTTTCTAATTTTTTCCAAAATTATTGCAAGAACACGACGTTTTCTGCTCATATGAATACACACTGAGGCCCATTCATGTATAGGATTTTTTTTTCACGTATATATTTTTCAATTTATCAAATTTGCTATGACGATTAAATCGCGTTTATTGAAACAAACAATGCTGTTAAAAAGTTATTCGTATCTGGTGTTTAATTTCACACGTACGCTTTAAATTTTATTCGGTTTTATTTCTCAACACAAAACGTTATCGTAATATTTGTTTCAGTGAACTGCCTAACATTTTTGACATACCAAAAGTATTTGAGCATTCAAACATTTATGTCAGTAGACGTTATCAAATAGGCTTTTGTTTGCTATTTATATTACATATATCTCAAATGACATAAATTGTTTGTACTAAAAGAAAAGAAGATTAAATACACTGAAAAATTTCATCATGTTACAGAAAAATTGAAATGGCACCTAAAGCTGGTATTAGAAAAATATATATATATACTAGCATTCGCACACGCCCAACTTTTCTTTGCCATCCTCAAAATATTTCAAACAATATCCAGAAAAAAAATAATGGAAATCGATCCAGCAATTCTGGCGTGATGCGCTTAAGTTTTAATAATATGTAGATAGTTGGTATAGTTTCGGTGAGTAATATATTTCTCCCTACGTCTTATTCTGGTCCTATTTTTTAATGTATATCGTATGAGTTATTTTTGACTCAGATATATCAATGGTTTTAATTTCATAAAAATTGTTCAGATAGTTTGGGAAAGACAGATATTACCCATACGCCCCATGGTACGATTTCTTAAAAAATAAATTACCTACGTTTTGTTTTAGATTCTGATCTATTCTAAACAATCACTTAAAAAAATGTCCTGCACCTGGCAATACTGTTGTGCACTTACAGACAAAATTTTAAATATCTATAGACGGGATGCAAATTTGTATGCAAAATTTTCAAAAAATCCGTTAAAAATAAAGAAAATTTTCCATATATGGCAACCCTGCTGTCCACTTCCCGAGGGCTCAAAACATAATGTGAATTGACCCGAACCTGTGATGAAAATTTCAGCTCGAAAGCTCTTACAGCTCCGGAGATCATGCGTTACACACAAACTATATTATGTACTACAATGGAGGTGTATAGAAAGTGAAAAATCGTATGGTCAGCGCACAAATAAATTGACGATCGAAACAATGACTGAAAAGATTCAGCTCAACATTCCAATGTACACATAAAACATTACGATACATGGTTTTTTAACTTTTCAAGTGACAATAAAAAATGATAATATGAAAAATGATATTTGTATGGGAATATCTAAATTCCATATCTCCGAAACCAGTGGGCCGATTTCGTGCAAACATCTACAGACCATTCCCAACGTACCCTGAAATTTTGGTTGAAATCGCTCGACCCCTTTTCGCAGTTAGTGGTGACATCAAAGTGTACACTTCTTTTTATAAACATATATAGATATATTATAAAGTATACTCGTAATAAATTATAATAAAATTTTGTACTTGATTATATTCTTTCACGAATATACATATTTGTGTCTAATTGTAACCGTAAATAACCTTTACGCTCATCCACTTGTATGCGACACCTAATCAGAAAATTATTGATAGCAGCCTGAAGGGCTGAAGTAGGGATCGCCTCTATTATTGTTTTAATCAGTGAAATTCGGCAATTTTACTTGTTTACATTGCCGTTTAGTTCAAAATCAGGCATAATCAAGCAATTTGTCAATCTGTTGTCTTCTTCGGCCATTTCAATCATTTTTTGTCAAAACTCCAGGCAAATTCAGAGAGTTTAACTTACTTATAATTAGGACTTTGTATGGAAACAAGTTGAAGTCATCACGAACTATACGTTTTAATGACCGTCTGCTTATTCCAATTTGCGCCGATAACTTTCTATTGGATACTCTAGGATTTGCCTGAATTGACGATGCTACAGCGGCGATTGTGTATTGAACCCAAACATTATGATCTCTATGGAACGGTCTTCGGGTGATACTTCCAGATTCGTCAAACGTGTTCACTAACCTCATTATGGTGCATATACTCGGGTGAGTGCCGCCAAACTCCCGCCTAAATTCCCTTTGTACGGAAATGACAGACTGCAAAGCTTGATACCGCATCACTATCTTCGCATTAATTTTAATAAATCTAAGGACTAACCTACAAATTAAAAAAAAAATTATAATCAGAATACTCGCACAGAGGGTGAGGGTGGCGATGGTCGAAGTAGCCTGCACGTTGACTACAAAACGAAAAATTTTCCTGGGTTCAACCCCAGTTTCAGACTCAAAAAAAAAAAACAAAAAGGCTTGTAATTGTACCATCTGGTAAGTATATCCAGACATTTAAATTAGTTTGTATAAGCAGGAAACAAACCTAAAATGGTTTAAAAATTCTACTTTGAAAAACCTGAAGAACAAAGTGTTCGAGATAAAAGTCGCCAAATTTCCATCATTAGTGCTCATTGTGTATTTTAAACATTGCACCACTTATGAGGCGGCTTAGGTTATAAAAAATTTTAAACTATATATATAAATTCTTTGACGAAATAGAATACGGGAGTCATTGTTGAAGTTTCTGTAAATTTAACATTTACCATCAAAAATTTACGGTTAAACGAAATTAGGCTAAAGTTCATTAGACTTGAGAAATGAGACAAGACAAAAATTTTTGAATATCTGCACACCATATTTGGAGAGAAGCGAAGAGTTTTAAAATCTCTATATTTAAATTTAAAAATTGGTCGACTACTTCAGGCAATTCCTTTTAATGAGCGCTTAAAAATATTAATAAAACATTAGAGTAAAAGTTCTCATTTTTGGATTTCCATTATTCATACATACATATTTCCAAATATTTCCCAATATTTCTTCAAGTGTATAAGTTGTTTTATACACTTACTGAAAAGCCCATTCAATATTCTTTAGCACAACAAATCCCCACAATTGTGCGTATCATATAATATTTTGTGTTGTTCAAGTTCCAGTTGCCATCACATTTATTCGCACAATTTCATTCTCATTCAGTTTAGACTCACCTACATACATAATCGGTTAGCGACCCAATTCACTGTTGCATATAATACTCGTGCCAACATAAACATTTTCATATAAAAGAATAAATTGCATAAATTTTTTTTTGAATTAAAAGCATTTGAATTTATTTCCTATATTTTTTTTATGACAAAGTTCTGTTCAACAATTTATTGTTAAATTATGACGAGGTTTCTGATGAAAAAATATAGCATTTTACGTTAACACCCAGAGTTCATTGTATTTTCGTACATGCTTCTGTACATGGGGAGAAGAAGGAAAAATTAATATACTCGTAAACAGAAAAAGCTATTTAAGTTACGAGTAATATTAACTAGCAATAAGTTAAGTTAAATTCTGTATTATAGAACGTCGTATGTCATAGAGCATAATTTCCTCTTATTCTACGTCTGCTAAGTTTAACAATTGACTTGTGGAAATTTCTCTTGTTCGCCGAACATTTCCGCACGCTTTCAATAGAAAAAGAAATGCATTACTTTGCTGTTACAAGTTTTCTTTTACTTCTGTACTACATTATTTATGGCATATGAACAATTGTTTATATTTCTTTCGCATTTTACAGAAATTTACAATCGTCGGTTAATGTTTCTCTTCCCACACAATAAAACTAATGTCAAATGGTTTCAAGCAAAGAAATTGTAATAAAGTGGGTGACTGTGCAAAACTGACTTGACGATATTATATAACTCGTTATTTTATTATGATTTTATTTCAATTATTTCACAATATTATAAGAGTGTGGTTATAACAAAAATTGTAAGAGCTTGGATTCCGTAAGATGTTAGTTGAATGTAGTTGTACTCGTACTTATTATTATGTTCAAGACTGCAGATATATTTCTGAAGTTATATAAATGTGGAATTAGATAAATATATAAAATCGACAAAGCACAGTGAGACAAGCTGAGACAAGTGAATGTGAAGTTGAAATTAAATTTAATTTGCATGGCCATAAATCAAGCATCTTCGAGTTAACAGAGCACAATCCATCTTTCCGAAGTCATACAGACTGACTAATCACGTATATTCGCCAGAAATTTCTTTTCCACGGAAACTACTTTTCTTGACAAAGAATTCTGTCGGGAACAAAAAGCGAGCTGTATTCCTTCTTGATATTTGGTTCTCTGCTATTTTGGTAGGCAAATATAACAAAATTGTTTGTGTAAAAAAAAACAAAAGACTTTGATTTTGAGAGGAAATTGGTGTTGTAACGTTTCTTTCCTACCCTTATGGAAACCAGAAGCAAGAAGTATGCATTGTCTTCCATTAAAGTTAACAAAGGTTTTATTTGAACTTTATTTGTAGTCTTTGACCTAGAAGAGCAATAAAATATCATCTGTAAAGTGAGACCTCGATTATTCGCAACGCTTGGGACAGATAGCATTCTGCATAATTATTCTGTCATTTCTCCTACTATCCCTTTCCTCTAGTTCCATCTCAATGCATCACATGTGTAGGCGTCATCTCCTCAGTGCTGGTCCAAGATAAAAAAAAAGTATTAGTGTAACAATTTTGAGTATGTTTTTTTATTAATTAATTAGTAGATATTGGTGCACACTACCCGTCTAATTCATAAAAATATTTCTGGCCTATAAGGGCCTAATAAAAAACTATTCATATGGAAATTATTTTTATAATCTATTAATAAAACAAAATTTATTTTTATGAATAAGACCATACATATTTATATAATAGCAAATATGCATGTATTTTATGTGGGGCAAAAATAATCACCCTATTGAAAAACGTTATAACTTTTGCAAATGGCGCCAAATCTCAATTCGGTTTCGACATTTGTGAAGTAAAAAAATGCAGAATAAAAAGCGACAAGCCACGAATCGACACCAGCCATATTCATAAAAATTTTAAACAGCATTTCTAATCTGCTTTCAACAATTTTCGCTAATATTGTATTCATAAAAGATTTTTAGCTTAAAAACCGTTTTCTAATCTTTAGTTAACTTTAAAATTGGTTGTACTCAATTGGTTGTAAACCAATTTTAAAAAGGCATTGTTGATATTTTGCTTTCTGCTTATGTACATACATATGTGCAATTATATGTATGCACATAGGTATGTTTGAACGAAAAGAAAATACATTTTTTATAGTTAGAGCGTTACGCAGCCAGAAGATCGTGGGTTTAAGCCTTCCGCCAGCCTTGGAAATTTTTTCATTACTTCTGTCTCTTTTTTATATCGGTTTCGAAAAAGTATGTAACTATTGTTGTTACGGATCTTAAATGCCCAGCAACAAAGAAATACACGCACATCGTTCTCTTAATAAAACAACAGTTTTACGTTAAACGCATTTAAAGTTTTAAATTTACACACATACCTCAATGTAAAAATAAAATAACATTCTGCTCTCAGGAGATGAGTTAAGAAACAGTTTGTGTGAACTTTTTAAACAAAATAAAATTCGTTATGACGATTTATTAACTTTTTTTTTCTGAGTTTTTCTGACGTCGATGGTGTAATTTAAAAATATATATTTTTTTTTTTAAATACGCTTTATCAAATATCGTCCAATAATACAAAAATAAAGTTCATTTATCATTTTTCATTATTTTTTTTTTAGATTTTTCTTCTCTTTCAACATTCAAAGAAATTGATGAACTCTTGTGGCGAACAAGAAGAAAAGGATCCCCAATGGATATTTAATGTATGTAAGTCGTGCAAAAAGAATATATGAAATATTTAGAAACCACAAACTGTATTTCTTTTTACATTACACTACTTAAAGTGTAAAGTATTTCAGTTTGTTATCTCTAATCTTGCTTTCCATTGCTATTGCATTTTATTACATTTGACAAATGTTAGAGAATATATGTATGTATATACGAATAGTTAGTAGTTCAGGGAAAGTGAAATGTAAAATTTATTTATGGTAGTTCATGCTCAGTATATAAAAAGAATTTTAAAAAATACTTGTGCATCGTCACCTCACCACTCCGGTAAACGTAAATTACCTTACTTTATTTGATAATGAAATGTGAGAAGACATTTATCTAGCCAGAACTTTGTTATTTTGTCACTAGTTGGGAATCATTTGTTGGCACAAAACAATACGGTATCATAATGTTAACTTGTTAGTTCTCCGGCATGATATCTACTGTTACCAGTAAACCGTCATTGGATTCAGGTACAAGGCTTGCCGTTTTACGAAAGAGGGACACTACCAGTTCTTCCGAATTCATCTACGGCTTTCTATCAGGCTCACTCGCATAGTTTGTAATATGTGCATTCTACGGTTTTAAAAGTCGCTATTTGAAACATCCTGTGTTATTTTTAAATCACCATTTATTCGCTTATTTAAGACCAGGAAATGAACAACTCCAAACTTACTATCCCTGCTATATAATTATATTCTCTTCCATTCAAACTCAATCAGCCGTATCACAGAATAAATTCCGTTCGGAAAGGGAATTCTATTCGTATTTCGAAAACGAAAAAATTTTTCCGAATAAAATCACTAGAAATTCCTAAACGGAATTGATAGTTTCTGTATTTTAAAGTACAAATAATTGTTTAAAACTACTTTTTATTGGAAAGAAATTAGTTTTTTATGTACATTTCACACGACCTTTCATTTTAATTAATTTTAGTGTACTATTTTGTAAATTTTTAATGCCCAAATGCACAGTCATTAATTAGCTAATAGCAATAGTTAAACCATTAATATTGAGTTCACAGCTTTTTGCCAAATGTCATTGGTTAACCAATAGTTAGCCAACAGTTGATTGGTAAATTATTATTAGTATTTTTGTTTTGATATCATCTACCATAATATAATATATGTATATAATACTATCAGTATTTTTATTTTCGAAAATATTTTGGTTTTTCCGAACCAATTTCAGCAGCAATTCACTATCTTGCGCGGTTCGATGGGCGCGCAATTGTTTTATCCATTTTTAAGAAACAATACAACAAATGTAGACAAAAACCGAATGCTATAGCAGTGCAGCCAATATTGAAAATTAAATGATTGTAAGGGTTACCATTCTTTGGTTATACTGAGAATGGTAGTTAAACAATAAACTGTGAATATGGAGTATTAGTTAAACAATAGTTATCATTTTACTTTACTAATAGTTAACTAATGACTGTGAATTTGGGCCTAAGACTCTTTTAAAAATCTTTTGCAAGAAAACAAAATTATCGGAATTGTTTACTTTGTTTACGTTCCAGGGAGGCGGCCTTAATCTCTATTTAGGCCAAATTTTTCTTTAATTTTTTTACAGCAATTTTTTTTTACCAAAAATATGACGTCCATAAATCCATGCGTCCATAATCACTTGGTTGTCTGTTTCATGGGATAATTCACGTAAAAAATTAAATACAAGTACAAACAACATAAAAAATATGACAGCGTCACAGAGTGATAACAATATAAAGTAAACAAAATGAATCAGCTGACTCAAACAACGTCGATGTCATTCATGTTGTGTTTAAGTGATATTGACTTCAAATTGACGCCAAGTAGAATAAGGGTGAGTTTTATTTTTTAATAGGGGAAAACATCAAAGTTCTTCTAAAGCCAAAATCTTCAGAGATTTTATACAGCAACATTAAGAAATTTTCAAGGGCTACACAAAGAAGGGTCGCTGCTGGTAGTTTTGTATTGTAAACAGTTTTTTTTTGCTTTGCTAATTGATTATGTTGCCACAATATGGTTGGCTTTTTGATACTGTTGCCAAAGAATGACAAAAACGATCGGAATCTGTGACACGACTGAATATCTTTATATTTTCATAAAGTAAAGCAGTGAAATCTTCTTTAAAAGTTGTTTCCTTCAATAGTCTTAAAAAGGAAATATTTATTTAAATTGCTATGACAACAGCAAAAGTTAATTTGAAACTAGAAATAAAATAAAAGTTATTTAAAACCATATAGGAAATTTAATTAAATTTTGCTGTATTTACAAAAATTATGTTGCATGAAAATAGAAAGTCATATTTTATTGCTTCAGTCAGTCCATAGCTCTGTGTGCCTTGCTTTAATGGAGA
Organism: Dexiosoma caninum; assembly: GCA_963924685.1. Taxonomy (NCBI): domain Eukaryota; kingdom Metazoa; phylum Arthropoda; class Insecta; order Diptera; family Tachinidae; genus Dexiosoma; species Dexiosoma caninum. Next base: position 95,711,922 of record OZ004725.1, read on the forward strand.
TTTTATTTTCTAATTAATTTTCTAATTTATGTCATAGAGACGCGTGCCGCTGTCTGACATGAAAACACATACACATGACAATAACTCACTGCAAAAGTATAAATTACACGAAGTTTTAAATTAAGACCGTAAATAGTATTTTACAACACGTATTAAATGAAGATAAAATTCATTAAAAAACAATCAGAGACACATACCAAATTTTGAATTTAGCCACAGCCGGACTTGACAAAAATACAGTCAAACTTCGCTATAACGTTTTCATTTCAGTTAAAAGTTTTTTCTATATAAATATGTATGTACATTCAAAATGTTTTTTACAATAAATTAACTGAAAGTGCAATTTAAATTAAATGAATCCGCTCTACTTATTTTCCATTTAAATTTAATTTTTAACCGTAAAAAAATTAAACGCATTAACCCGTGTTATGACTTAACTTTTATCTTGTTTATTTTAACTTATAAACAACGACTATCGTAAAAATTACTGATTTCTCATTTATTTCTGCTATTTTTACCACCAAATAATCAACCGCAAATTCCGTAGAAACAACTGATTTTTACTTTGTTTTTTATAGTTCAACCGTGTACGAATATATATTTTTTTTATTATTAATTTATTTATATATACATTTGTTGTAATGTTAAGCAAGTCTATATGTACAATTACCATACAATATATAAATAATCGTAATTCGTTCTGACTCGCGTTGAATAAATATAAAAAAGAATGAGTTTAAATTATTAATTTATGTTTGTTGTTTGGGCTAAATGCCTATATCGTTATCTGAAATGCAAAACCACGTAACTAATAGAATTTTCGAAAATGATTTTTTGAATGATTGATTATGATGTACATACATATATCAGAAAAATTAATGACCTTATCAATTTTTAGATTTTTGTAATAAAAATTAGCTATTTTATAAGCGTAAATCAAAAGCATGTAACTTCAAATACGTGTATTATAGTAAAAAGTTTTTTATACCTCCTGTAAAAAAGCAAAAATTTACGTGGTTTTGCATGTCACCGAACGATATGCTGAATTTCGTTCTTAAACATTCAACAAAATTTTATCTATACGCTAAAAAATCTCACATGTTTTTATAAAAATTCCCCTAAACTATTTGAGAATAATTAATATCCTACCGTACTAAAAGCAAACCACAAGTTCCCTAAAAGGAACTGATTAACTGACTTAAACATTTGAAAAGTTGTTTCTATTTAGTTTATTGTATCCAAAACCTACATGTACCATTGCAAAAGCAATTGAAAATCCGTATTAATGTGTACTTCGTTTTTTAACTGAATGCCAGAATCAGTTAAAAATAAAATTGCGTAGAATTTTAAATGTTTACTTATTTAAAAATAACTGAACGAAATTTTTCTTGAATAAAGTACAGTCCGCTACTGTAATAATTTTGTAAGTGTATTGAAATCAATATAACAACCAAAATGTTGCACCTGCAATTTAAGTTACTTTGGGTAAAAATATTTATAGAATAACCTAAAGGAAGCTTAACGCGTTATTTGTTAATATTTTTAATTATTTATTTATGTTTGTTGTATGATTAAACTAGCATATATGTACAATTCGTTTGTGCTAATGTCTTAGCTTTTTTGGGAATTTGGTTAAAGCTAGCTTAACCATACAAAAAACATAAATAAAAAATTGTAAAATTAATTTTTACTCGCGTTAAAAAAATAAAAAAGCATAAGCAAATTTAGTATTTTGAACTTATAAAATTAAAATCTTTAGTATGTAAGTAAAATAAAAGGAATTTGAAACTCCATTGTATAATTACCAACCTTTTTTTTTTTTTTTTTTTTTATCTACGAACGTATAATCTGGTACCTGTTGTCTGTTTACCGAATACAAGATACTGGAATTTTTTACTATACTTTGCACTGTCTTTCATTAATGTTTCTAAAATTCCCATATATTCAATACAACAAAACTGTTGTATGTTAATTAAACCCAAAGTAAGAAAGAGTTTGAAGCATTATTATTTAAGGTTTGTGGAACCTAAAATGGACCTCAGACGTGACTAAATTCCTTCAGACGTCTGCAAAACCACGTTACGTTCTACCGAAATTATTATTGTAAGAAGGAAACCAACTGTAACACTTGATAAGTTTTCAAAAAATAATAATTTGTGATAAAAAAATTTGCAATAACGATGTGCGACTGTTAATATCATGATGTATTTATAACATACTCATTCATCATACAATTGTCTATGTTTATTGTATATAGATATTTTTGTTATTGACTATTGTAAGACAACACTGTTGTAAATATGAAAGCAACAACATGAACAATAACACCTTTTATGGTTCAATTACCTTAAAATATTTTCAGATTTATGAACACGCTCGATAGCAAACATGTTTGCAGTTTCTATTGTAAAATAGAAAGAAAGAAACAAGTCTTAACATCATTATACAAATGAGCCTTTATTAACAAAAATATCTCTACGTCACAATTGAGATCATTTAAAAAAAAAATTGGCAAATTTTACTTCATTTCATTTGAAATAGTGCCCTCCAATGCAAAATAGACTACATTTTAAAATTTTCATACGACAATATCAACCACTCGGAGCACGATTGCCAACCATGGTGTTCACACGATTGCTTGCTTCATTTTGGCATTTCGTGTTCTCAATTTTCTTTTAGAATATATTTATTATTTTTGTAAATTCTTTTATTTATTATATTTTACACAGTTGTTTTTCTTTATTTCTATTTTGCTTTTTCCAGTTAGTTCGGATAAACTAGCGATAATTTGTTATCAAAATTAGAGATGGTAGTAATTTTTACGTGCTTAATAGTGAGTTCAGAATGAACGCATCGTTGACTCTCAAAATTTTGAATGGTGAATCATGATTGGGGTGCGAGCCACGAATAAGACACAGCACCTCGATTATTTGCTGTAAACATGGTAATCGTTAAAGTGGATTAATTTCTAATCGGTTACTCGTTCAATTAGAAAATCGGTTAATTGGAATGTAAATCTTTACACAACATTTTTTGGAATTTTTTTTAGTCCAAAGTATTAATAGGTTAATTTTGATATGTTGCTGAAATCAAAAGTAGAACATAATAAAGAATATACAATTTGCAAATCCTTTGGTTTCTGTCTAATTATATAAATCTACTATACGAGTACTTTATTTTATATTCTTAATTTATTTCATATTATTAGAATTCTAATAAGTTGCGGTTTATTCTGCTAGAAGTTGCATTAGCGTCGGAAGCCCTTTGAGTAAAATATAATTTAAAATATTAATCGAGTAATTGATATAAATTTATATATATATATATATATAAATTCTGGGAACTAATCATTGGCACAACTCACGCTTTCAGTAACTTTTATACACGGGAGACAAAGTTCGAATTATCGATTCGGTATAACCGGAAGAAAACATTTAATCTTCCAGCCAAAATCTGTGGCAACGATCCCGCTATTTGACATACGCGGAGGAGAAAAGTTTTAAGCTCGGCCATATGCCGGCTGTGCAGGCAATCTTTCATAGGCGATGCCACTATTCAACATACATATGTGGAGGAACAAATCCCTATGAATGCCCAACTATTTAGAATACAGTTAAATAATAGTTATTTAAAAAGTATTAAACTAAATATATTTGAAACTCTCTACACTATTCCTTTTCAATAACAAGCTAACACACAATAAATCGACAAGTTTAATCGAACAGGAATTAATCGATTAATCTATTTAATATTCTGGGAACTAATAATTGGCACAATTCACGTTTGCAGTAACTTTTATAGACGAGACAAAACCTTTAATTATCGAAGTTGTTATTCGATATCACCGGAAGAAGATATTTTTTCTAACACAGCATGTCACATAGCTGAACTCTCCTTCAAATTGAGAAAAATATTTTTTTTAATCTGACTTCTATATACAACAATATATATTTATACTGAGTAGAAGTGGTATAAAGTGGTAGCATATATTCGACAAATATACAAGAAAATTATATATGTATATAAAAGTAACTTTTATATACACAAAATGACTTTTTTATTTGATTAGAAATCAAATGGCTGAAGCAGTCTTCACGTTGACTGCAAAACCAAAACAGACCTGGTTTCAACCCCAGTTTCAGACTAAAATCATAAAAAAAAACATTTCGCATTTTTCTGATGTGCATTAGTGTGTCTTTGTCTGCCAGTTGTTGTCGGAAGGTTCAGTGGTGAAGGCCTAGTCACTGGTCACTGAACAATACCGGCTTTAGCTGATAGCAATCCACAATCACGCCAGAACGGCCTCCTTCGTCTGTATTGTGTAGCAGCGGCGAACTAAAATACTGCTATAAACAGAGAACGTGCAAAAAGCTGAGCTGTAAAATAGTTAATTAAGCTTCAGCTCCTTTCATTTTATCTAACTATCACTCCTATAGTCCCAGCACAATGCTTCGCATGTGTAGAGGTCATCTGCTGAGTGCTGGTCACAGATAAAAACAAAAAATAAAAAATTTTAAAATTTAATATTCATCGAGTAGAAACCTTAAAAATTATAAAACTCAGGTATGGTAAGATTAAAAAAATATTTACAATTAGTTGGTCGTTCAAACTGCTTCGTTAGTTTTTTGATTTTCATAGAAATTTTAAAAAGTTATAAATTATTATTTTTTTAAAATTTATGGTAAAATTACATTAAAATTATAATGTAAGGGTATCTAAATGAGCAAAGTTATTGCCAAAACTTATATCTTCTTGCACTCAGAAATAAAGCTTAAATATTTTTTCTTTAAATTGTTAACTGAAAAGTGAAGAAAAATTTATGACAAAACTCAAAGAACGGCCGGCAAACCCAATTTTTGGCAACCTTGACTTGTGCGACCCCTAAACCTCTTCCGAAAAATCTGAAAAATATCTCAAAATTACTTTACCCCATAAGCTTTCAAATTATGCTTGAGCACCGGTGAAAATAAAAAGAAATTTTGTTTGGAACACATTAATGTTTATAATGTGAGCTCAATAAACTTGTAAAACAAGGCCTTGTGTATTTAACACTTTATTTGCAAATATTATCCGAATGGTCATAACAACTACCATAAACACGATTAGTTAATTTAAACGTAATTAATAAATTTTATTATGTTTGCATAAGTGTTTAATTGCAAATAAAGTAAATAATTATACTTCGCAATCATAATATATTTAATTATATAGAAATTGTTAATAGATTAATAGAGTAATGGACAGAGATTTCAAATGATATGTGAACGCATGTACGTATAATAACACTAAATACCAAATACGAATAAGAACTCGTATAACACACTTGTAAATTGGTTTGAAATTAAACAAGTTATCGTAAAAGTATTTTATTAATTTCGCTAATTTAATACAGAGACTTTACTCCGGATTAACTAAAAATTAAATTTAGAAATTAATTAAAAGATTAAAACACTAAATTAAATATACATATTTAGATAAATTCAAAATATGAAAAATTAAGCGATTGCTTTACCTAAATGTATGAAAATATAAAAAAAAAAAAAACTGAAAACCTTTCAAGCGTCAATAACAGTCAATTAATTTTTAATGCCAACAACCAGGCATTACAATCATTAAATAAATTTCAATCTACTTAATGTCGTTGCCCTGTTCGGTATGTACGCAATTCATATAAATATAGTCAAATTGACTATACCCATCGTTACATCATAGACAATTTAAAAATGTTGCTCATTTTCACAGGAATTAATTAATGAATTTAATAAATTGTTCAGCAATTAACTAAAAAAAACCACTTTCCCTTTAGTGGAAATATTATGGCAATGATAGCGACACCAATATTTTCTCGACTTTTCTTTCCAATAACCACAAAGAAAACAGTCTGGAGAGGTTAAATCCGGTGAATGCAGAGGCCAATTAAAATCTATTGTAACGGAAATAATTCGTTCACAAAGATGTCGCGTAGAAGAGCCATTGTATGCCTCGCAGTATGAATTTTGTATGGAAACATTCTTATTGTATGAAAAATTCTCTGCAACAACCTTCGTTACAGTCCAAGTTGTGTTGAACTTCTCCTATTTCATGTTTCTCCATCTTCCCGCATACTCTCCTATACTCGTTCAATATTGTCTTCCGTGTGCACCGTTCATTGGTTGCCGGCACATAGAAGGTTCCTTTCTGCCCCTTGTTATTGAATATTTGCGACCAGATGGTTTATTATTGACTCTGAGGGTCTAATCTGCACATTAAATATACACGCTGAGTCAAAACAATGAATCGTTGATTTGATAAATAAAGATAAACGATTTTGCCACGTTGTTCAATTGTGTACTGGTCCATTTTAAATTGCCCAATTCTTCTTTACAAAATACTGAAAACAGAAAGCAAAAAATTATAATAAAAAAGTTATAAGGAATTGAAACACCTTCGCTCATTTTGGTCCACTGTGTAGAGTAAATTAGTGCGCTTCGTTGCCATCAACCCCCACGTAATTATTGAAAATCCATCTAAAAATTCTTTAAGAAAAATTATTTATATTTTACCATAAATATTTGAACACTTTTCTTAAGCACTCCCGCATAAAAATTAATATAATGCGTACCTGCATATTTGATTATGTATGTGTGGCTTAATTTTTTTTATTTACTTAAGGCCCTTTCACACTATAATACAAGTCTTACGGCTGTCATAATACTTTGAGAGATAGAAATCTAATGAGATTTGGTGCGAGTGCCAAAAAAAACTAAATTAATATATTTTGCATTCACATTATCACACTTCAAATAAAATGAAAAGTATAAGTAGTAAGAACAAAACCGGTTTAGAAGTAAATGTTTTTTTTTGTTGTTTTCTTATTTTGCTTGTTTGTGTTTTGCACTACTACAAGGCTGATAAAATCAAAAATCTTATGGTTTTGAAAATTTTTTAAAAATGAGAATGTGTTATGGGATGTCTAATGCATTGCCGCGTTATTTGTTATTTTCATAACACATTGCGTTCACACTATCCCACTTGAACGTAATACTTGAATTTTTGACATGGCTTAATGCAAAATATTATAGTCTGAAAAGGCCGTTAAAGAGAGGTATTGGGCTCACTAAAAAACACCAAAAGCAAAGGTATATTTGTTTTTGTGTGCGTCTAATAAGAAGAGCAGTGTAACAACTATTATTACTACTACAGTACAAAACCGATCTTAATAAAATTAATAATGCGCAGATTTGTGCAGAAAAATCTTTTAAACCATATACATACATATATCTTTTGAAAATCGGCGCAGTAGGTCGGCTGTAAAAGGGTTTACGTGCTAGCCTATTAATGTATATATATATTTATATATGTACATATACATATATGCATATTATATGGACAGGGTGTCTGGTGGCAAATTTATATTTTTAAATACGATTATTTCAAAATGTAATAAACGCTGCAGAAGGAGGGTAGCGCCGTTGGAAATATCGATTGTTCAGATTTGTCAGTCACGATATCGCAGTGGTCGAGTGAGCATCGAGCGTTCGCTGTGGAGACATTTTATAAGAGTAATGATTATTACGTAATTGCTCGTCGGCAATTTTGTTTAAAGGTCGGTATTCGGCGAGTAAGTGATGGACCGAGGGTAAATTTAATTCTTTCGGGGGTGCAGAGATTGCGCGCAACTACATCGGCTATGAAAGCCCCACGGCCGAAAACTGTGAACTGGTTGAAAGCAGTTAACGAGCAAATCCGCTACTTTCAATATGGAAAAGAGCAGCCTCACTGGAACTCCGTTTTGAACAGTGTTTTCAACTCGACGGAAGACATCTGGATGACATACTCTTTAAAAACTAAAATCCGCATTTCCATCCTATCGTTCAATGCTCTTAATAAAACTTTGTGTTAATTATTACGTTTTTTATTTAAGTTTGAAAATAAAAATCTGCTACCAGACACCCTGTATATTACATTGATCTCTGCATCAGCAGCTTAATTTTTGTTTCCCGATCTGAGAGTTTCTTCATGTTTCGGGAGATTGAATCGGACAATCGAAAAGGTTTAGAAGCGCATGACCTAACCTACTTGATAACTTATTGTCGTTATCCATTCTTATGAATGTATGCATATGTACATATATACCTACATAGGGTGCCTCCGTAGCCTACTGCATTAGCATTACATAACAATGTGCATACGTTCATTTTAAAATTCGTTGGTAAAGTTGAAGTAACGAAGAAAATTGTGCTCATCGTATAACCATTAGAGAGGACGCTCACAAAGTCAGCATATCTTTTGACGTAATTTTTTGTATAAAAACAGCACAACAATCATTATATTTAGCGTTGCAGAAATATTTTTTATTTCCAAAACTTAAAACAACTTCAAAGGGCAGAGGCTTTCCATGATTGGAAATAATATAAAAATACACGAATAAATCAATATTTCATTAAATGCATTTTGAACACACATTGCATGAGGTAAACTGAGAAAGGTATTAATATTTATGTAGTATTTTTTTTTTATTTTAATTATACTTGAGTAAGTTATCTTCACATATGAAGAACATTGTTTGGATTTTACCTAACCACACTCACTAAATCCCTTGTACTAACTTCGACTTGAGATTATACTCGTATGAAATGAATGAATGTTTGTATGTTTATTTAAGAATATGCTTGTTTGTTTATTAGCAAAGTGCGCTTTATGGTTATTAGTGTCATGCCAGTTTTGCATGTTTAATTTGTAAATTTGTTTATTTTGTGGAAGTAAAAAATTTTTCTATACGGAAATGCATTTTGGCTGAACACAACAGCAAAGCATGAGTAACACCCAAAAATAATAGAAATATCCATTCAGACACACCCATACCGAAAATCTGAAATGAGGTTGGCGTTTGTGTGTTTTTGTTTTTCGATATAATTTTATAATAACTTTTCAATTCATTTCAACCGCAGAATTGATGTTTGTATTTCACTAAGTCTTATATTGGTTTATTCTACACAGAGAAACATTAAGAAAAAACAATCTAGAATTTGTATTCGGTTAATCGTTTTCATTTCATTCATCGGGAAATGAAAATACTCACTAGGTATTTGTCATTATATTATTCTTTATAGCGAGCTTAACATGGGATTGCAATATCGGCGCGAATAGGACAATGTGACCCAATTTTTAAATCGACACGCATTTCTAAAATTATCCGGAATTATTTTTGAGTATTCCCACAATTGTCTGATATTTTGGCAATATTTTGCAACCCTTATCGGCCAAAGCAAAAATAATCGGTACTATTTGTTCCGAATGTCGTACTTTATTACAAACCTCGTCTACTTTAGTATTTCAAATAGCACCAAAATCAAAAAATCACTGCACACTCTTCGACGAAAAGCAATGGAATGTGTTGCTTATGTTTCATGCAAGTAAGGGAATATGTATTTTGGTTAACACATAATTTAGCAAATCAATCAAATATTTTTTTTTATGTTGTACTAATACCCAGGAGACGACCCCTACACATGCAATGCATTGTGCTGGAACTGGAAGAAAGGATGATAGTAGGAGAAATAACAGGAGGTGAATCTTCACTATCTTACAACTCTGCTTTTGCACGTTCTTTGTTTTTATAGCAGTGGTGTAACGCCTCTGCTGTTAAGGAGACGTATTATATTTTGAAGATCAGTTTTTAGGAGCCAATTTTGTAATTACACAATACCGAGGAAGGAGGGCCGTCTCATGTGCTTGTGAATTGGATACAGCTGAAGCTGGTACTGTTCAGTGACTAGTGACTATGCCTTCGCCACTGAAACCTTCCGACAACAACTCACAATAAGACACACAAATGCACATCAGAAAAAATGCGAGATGTCTTTTTTAAGAGTCTGAAACTGGTGTTGAACCCATGAAAAAATTGTCGTTTTGTAGTCAACGTGCAGAATACTTCGACCATCGTCAACATTATTTTCTTATGAATTTTCAATAAAATTTTTATGTTTCTGTTAAAAAATCTAATGTTAAAAAATTAAGTTAAAAAATAGTAAAAACGGGTAAAATCGATAACATGATATCTCAGAACAAATCTTTATTCCGTAATCTTTTCTTCTAGAAAAAATCTCGAGTATATTTGCTTACTTTTTCAAAATTCAAAAACATATAGAGTAAATTGTTCCTTTGTACTTTTATGCCGTTTAAATAGTGCTTCTGATGTAAATTTTTTACTATTTTTATACACCTCTATGATATGGGTATCACATTGAGGGGATTTTTTATGGGAGCATAAAGTACAATTATATCTCTGCAAACACAATATGACAGGCGACTATTTTTTACCCACTTCCATGATGTGGGTATCAAATGCAAAAAGTGTTTGCGAAGAAAACCAAAAATAAAGTGAAATGGGTATTTTTCGGCAAAATTACGTTTTGAAAAAGGTAGCTTTGTTTATTTTTTTGGAAATGGGGCAATAGCTATACAAAAGTGGGCGATATCAGATAAGTTACTGTGCGGTAGCGAACCGCACCGGGAAAATCTAGTAGATTATAAAATCGAATTTTTAATTTATAAAGTTGCACCAAAATATATGTACCTGCAAAATTGTACGATCCCACAATTAACAACAATCCGCTTATCAATTATCAATTGTCAATTCTAAAAGCTGCAAGTGCAAACGCACAATTTGAAAAATTGGTACTTACAACAATACATTGTTGACCATTAATTTTCCCTAATTAACTTTGCATTTGAGCAATCCTGTATGTTATCGGCGGAATTGGTGTGAGTGAGTTTACTGATTTGATTTTTGTTTAAATGTTGTTCAATTAATTATATCAATTTTATCAATAGAGATGACAAATATGAGTTTGTCATTTCTGTGAGTGAGTGTATAACCTTGATAAATATTAGCAATCATTATTTAAACAAATTCTTTGAACAGTCATGCTCGTTGTGTTGCAATTTTCTGCCAGTCGCTTCGACTGCGAATCAATCTGTCTATTTACTTTCGATTGAGAGTTTTCTTTAGATATGTATGCATGTCCAATGTAATTAATTTGTTAACATTAAACTTTAAAAACATTTGTTCTGTTTTTTCCTCTTTTTTTGGTGTTTGTATTTGAACGAGCCCCAGTCATTGTCCGTTGACGTCATGTTGACATTTTTAATATTTTTAATGGACAACATTTGTTTACAATGGATAGTTTACATTTCTGTACATACATTTTTACATTTCCATTTCCATTTCCATTTTATTTTTATTTTTGTTATCTGAAAAAAATTTTGTTGCAATACTTTTATTTTAGTTTTCGTAAGTTAACGACAATGCTGTTTGTCTGGAGGGGATTAAAACATTTTGCAAAGTGACTGGCGAACTAAACGGCTGTCGGTTGCCTTTTTGGCCCATTGAAATTTTGTCACTGACATTAACGCGATATGTAAACGAGTTTATTTTTATGTTTTCTTTGCTTTCAAGCACCAGAATGTTACCCACGCCCTGTGAAGACTAAATTGTCACTCAAAATGGAACAGGAAAAAAAGAATTTATTTTCTGTTTCTGTTTATCGACGACGAGTCAAAATACTCGTTGGCACATTTATATTGAAAACAATAGTAACCAAACTCTAATCGTTTTTGTTTTCAATTAAAATACACGAACGACAAACAGGCAGTTAATTTTATTCTATTCAGAAATTTGTTTAACCAACTAAATGTATATTAAATTAAGACGGCTTATTAATTATGTAACTATTTTTTTCATATATTGAACGTGAGTCAAAATTAATTACGAGCATTTATCTATGTCTTTATATTAGCGCCAAATGAAATGAAACATATAGACTAGCTAAACCACATAACAATCATAGATAAATTACTTTATTAATTGTTTAAAATAAACATCTAGGGTATTCACAAGATAGTCATAAAGTCATGTGTTTTAAAATAATAACATAAAAAAATATAACTGCTACGAACAAGCTGTCATATTTTTAATTTCCTATTTCAAAAAATTCATTCAGTTGAAGAGAAAAAAACACTTATTAATGTTTCATATCATTTGCTATAAGCAAATGAATAAGTAAAATAGTTCGACTTATTAATGTAGTAAAAAAAACTTCATGTACATACATCATCAATTATACAGCATATTTTCAGTAGTTAAGATGTGGAAGTTGAGACGGATTTTTTTCTTATCATAACTTTGGATCCAAGTTACTCGACCACTAAAGCAAGCATGTATGTTTTATTAATCATCAATTATACAGCATATTTTCAGTAGTTAAGAAATGTTGCAAAATTACAAAGAAGACAGTCAAAAATTTTACGAATAATCACAGGTGCTCCATGGTACATGAAAAATGTAAATATCCACAGGGATCTAAAAATTCCATCAATTAATGATGAAATTAAAAAAGTCTGTACGAAGTATAGGACGAAGATCACGGTGCATCCCAATCCACTTGCTAGAGAATTGCTGGTCTTTGAGGGTCACAGAAGACTCAAAAGGACCCAAACGTTTGATCTGATTGGATGAAAATTCTGTGTAACCATTGGGTTGAAATTGCAGTGGCAATGGAAACTATTTTTTTTTTTATAGTATATTTTTAGATTAAGATTTGAACACATTTTGTTAATTTCATATTGAAAGATCCAAAATTCAAAAATAACATGGGAAAAAAAAAAAAAAAATGTACATACATCTTGTAATAATTCCGTTTTTAAGTAGAAATATAAATATATTGTTTTGGCGCACGAAGTTGTTGAAACAAACAGCTGTTGTCAGTGATATGAGCTGAATAATTTTTTGGATGGCGAGTAGTGGATAAACGTTAAGTGACTGCCAGCCAGATAAGTTACGCAAAAAAATATGCTCACTTCTATATCACTAGATATTGTGGTTTTTTCTTTTAATTTAATGTTAACAATGTGAAAAATTTTTATAAAATGTTTATACTTATATCATTTATAAGTAGTGGCGGCTTGTAAATATTATCGGCGGCTCGACTGAAGAGTTACAACGTACGACTCAGATTTCTACTGTTATTTTATAACAAAACAACAAAAAACATAAGTCAAAAAGTTGTATTATTTTATGACTTTTTGTTTGAAGCACACAACAGCAATTCGTTCAAACTATTTTAAAATATTAAAATATTAAGACAATGTGACTTAATAAGAGACATTGTAAATCCCCCCATTATTATTTTTTTCTGAATTAGAAATTTAATTAAGTTCGAAATGAACGGGGATGATGAAATGGGAAATATATTAGATTTTATTAATTTGTACACAAAGAGAGAGAGAGAGAGCGAGAGAGCTCTTTCTCTGCCAATGACTCTGCCAGTTCCTCTGGCCAGCATCTGTCGTCCCGCAGTAGCAGATGTCGTGCTTTCCCATTCTCGTTCTACTGCCGCAGAATGTTAATTATGCTCGGATACATTTTCTTCATGCTTAATGTTGATTTATTTTGGGAAATGTTTTGTATTTTTTTCTTTTTTTTTTTTGCTTTTGTTTGTTATTGATGAAAAAAATTATAAACATAAAAAGCCACTAAATTCTATACAATAAACCGTAACGCTTAAATAAGCAGTTGTGGTGGTCGTTTGACCCAATTTAATTAATAATAAATAATTTAATTCAATTAATTCGTCCGATAATGATAAAGAATCTTTCTAAAAACTACAATAGAAAAGTCAAAGGGGCAAACACATGTACAGATACTTGTACTCCAGTATGGTTTTGTTTAATTGGGAGTTCTATAATTTATATTTATTAATCGAAATTAAATTTATGGATTTTAGGTAAAAATACAGATTGTTGAATTAAAAAAAATATTTTAATAAAAAAAATATTTCGACCATAAACTTTATTCTTTCTTGTAGTTAAAGTTTTTGTTTTAAAATTTTCGAGATTTTTAATTTTAATATATTTTTAAGCTAAGGTGTTTAAGGTTTTTTAAGGCTTAGAATTTTATAAAATAGTTTTGACAAAATAATATTTCTTTTCCTAATTGCCTGAAGAAGAATAAAAATTAAAGAACTTTACTGACGCCTTTCTTTGACAATGCTATGTGCTGGAACTAGGAGGAGAGGTTGACAGAAAAGAGGAAGTTTATTCTACATACGTTGTGTTCGGCCAAAAATGAATTATCTCTGTAATGCGTAGTGCGATGCGGCGCCAAATCGGTCACAATGGGATGCGCTCTTAAAGACGAATGCATTGAGCGGTTTTCGAGAACAGGGAACTTATTCTTATTTCAGTAGTAGTAATGAAAAAACAACGATACACGACCCACATTGCGATGATGCTCAAGGTGACTTTCTTCGCGCTCTGTTCGAGTAACTTCAAAATAGTCTTTGAAGCACCGGCCCATACGTAAGAGTTGTATTCCACTTGCATGCTTCTTTAGCGACCTGGAAAATGTCTCATTTTCTTTCAGTTCATCACATTCAATTTTTACGCCAAGAACATCAAGTGCTTTGATGCCTCAATATTTATACCACCCATAATTGCAGTTAAAGTTGCATGATCGGGCATACATCGGTGTGTAAGCATGCAGCTTTCGGGCGGTTAAATCGACCCTGTTCGCGTGACACCATTACAAGTTTTTGTAAGGGCACTATTCAATGATCTCAGTCGATGTTGGCCTATAATTAGGTGAATATGAATGGCAAATGCTGCTGTCACCTTAAAAGAGTGGATCAGCTTGAAAGTTTCACACAAAAAGTCATTAAGGAATATAAGAAATAAAGTGGGAGAAGGAACGTTTTAATTGCAGCGGCAGTATATTTTGCTGATAAATAGTTACTCTAAGATCTGATTCACATGCTGCAATTTTGAAGTCAATAATTCTGCGTTATCAATTGGGTAAATTCAAATCGCTTATAAACTTATTAACCCTAGTTTGGTTGGCTAAAAGAGAATTTGATGCATCTTTCGGAACATTCTTTGAATTCCCACCTAACTTGAGTTTTTCACTGTTTCAATTAAATTTTAATCTGTGCACTCCGCAACTCGTAGTTCAACCGAATATGGCTGAAGTTTTATTACTGAAGCTTCGACATACTTCATACTTTCTTTTTGATTTTTGAGAAACCACTACGGAATGATTCGTTGGCTCCCTTCATGCCAATGACGTATCAAACAGCATTTTTTAGTTGTTTTCGTATAACAGCCATTCAGATATGTATAACATCTTAAGCGGCACACTTTAGGAGCCCACGCCTAATCTAGTAAAACCTTAAATATAAAATAGCAGGAAAAAAATTTCCTATACAACTTTTGAGCTTCAAAATTTAATTTAAGCCATTCCCAAGTGGAGTTGATGTCTACACTTTTAAATTAACATAAAACTAATAACTAAAATAAAACTTTCTGAGGTAAGTATCAGAGGTCAGCAATGAGTTATGTTATTTTTTTTTTTTTTTTTTTTTTTTTATCTAGGACCAGCACTCAGGAGATGACTCCTACACATGCGAAGCATTGTGCTGGAACTATAGGAAAGGGATAGTAGGATAAACGACAGGAGGTGAAGCTTAATTAATTATTTTGCAGCTCTGCTTTCGCACGTTCTTTTTTTTTTTTTTTTTTTGTATTTTTATACTCGTAGCAGTGCTGAAGCTTCGGTTTAGTAGCCATTTATTTTTTATTATTATTTTACTTCGCCGGTGCTACACAATACCGACGAAGGAGGGCGTTCTGATGTGATTGTGGATTGCTATCAGCTGAAGCCGGTATTGTTCAGTGACCAGTGACTATGCCTTCGCCACTGAAACCTTCCGACAACAACTGACACACAAAGACACACTAATGCACATCAAAAAAATGCGAGATGTTTATTTTTATTTTAAAATTTTTTGTCTGAAACTGGGGTTGAACCCAGGTCTGTTTTTTGGTTGTGTAGTCAACGTGCAGACTACCATCCATCGTGCCATCGCCACCCTCATAGTGATTCATGAAATTATAACTTCTGTGACGTACTCATACCCATAATAATTTATGAGTATAAGTAGCAATAACTATGAATCACACATCGACTCATACCATCATCCCCTATGCATGACTCATATGACTTATAAGTTTGTCGAGTTATCCATATACATTACCGACCAACAGCGTGACCACAACTACAATAAAATTTAATGCTTAACGGAGATGACAATAGAGAGAGAAAAAAAGTTTTTCTTTTAAATTTTTAAGATTAATATTAACCACGATTTAGCTTTATAAATTTTTTGAAACCTGGTCACACTGAAATTAATACGAACTATAGTTAATTTGTATCGTGCATACACAATGAGTTACGAAGAGTATCAGTCAACAGATGTAGTTAAGTATGAATATGAAATGCTGTCGAGTGGATATGAATTAGTATGAATAAATAATTAATAACTGCAAGAAATATTGTTTTATAACTACTCATTGCTGATCTCTGGTATGTGAAATGAAAATTTGTAAAAGCATTGACACACTGTCACAACTTCCAAACTTCATAAACAAACATGCCCTTCAACAGTTTTTGTGTTATCTTTGTTTATATTAGTTTATAATTCAATAGTTAAATATTCTATGTATGTTCCCTGGATTAAATGAATAAAAGAATAGATGAAAAGAAAATTATACAAGAAACTGTACATGACATTGCATAAAAGGAAACCAAAAGTTTAATGGTGCTACGCTGCATGATGTGCTCATTAAATTACAAAACCATTTCAAAACCATTTTGCATTAGCTTTCCAACTCTGGTTGACCAAACTAACAATTTGTTGCCACATTTATAATTAGTGCAAACCTAAAATCTAAAGAGAGCTTAAATGGACATAAGAGTGTTGCTGTAATAGGAAGAATGTAATGCACTATTGTTTTTGTTGTTACCAATTACCTGCTTCCTGAAATGTCTAAACCTAGAAACGAGTTAAATATGCTTTTCTATATGTGTGTATCTATTTAGCTTTTATATGAAGCCCACATACGCCACACTCACATGTTACTATTTGTATGTAGTGTCCACTTATGCCATTTAAATGGTTCTTAATTACACACATTTCTTTATTTGCATTTTTATTTCCAACGTATTTTTTTATACACTTTATTGGTGTCCTTCTTGCTATTATTGCCATAATTGGTGACAGCTTAAACTATGGTCATATGATGTTCATAGCACTACTAAGATCCATTATTAGTCTGAGAGTTTCCCTCTTAAAAGTCTGAACTGTTTCATTAAAATTTCACCTACATATGCCTCCTGTTGGGCTGACGAGCTACACTAACTTTCGGATCCACGTTTACGAATTAATATTTTACAGAACCATTTATTTATTTTTAAAAACAATACATACATATAGGATAATTCTAATTTCAAAGTAAAACATTTTAAATTTTAAGTGAAAAAGTTTTTTTTCGTACATTAGTTGGGGTCGAATTCTTTCTTCTTAAATTTATCTGTTAATCTAAATTTGAAGTGCATCAGTTTACAGCACTGGAGCCCACAAACAGAAATGTGAATATACTGGTGATTTAAAAAATAAAAATGAGAAACAATTGCACAGAAAGAAAACTTTTTTCCATTTTTTATTGCATACAAAGCCCTCAGCTTAATTAAAAGCATTTAAAAAAAATAAAAATTGTTTTTATTTATTTTTTTATTTTTCTATGTTTGTTATATGGTGCTAATATCAAAATCATCAGTAGACCTTTAAAAAAAGCTAAGACATTGCACATGTTTATGCAAGAATTCCCATAAAATCTTTGAGAATTACGAAATATACAAACGAAACAAACCAAATAGCATCTTTAAAAGCTTTCCTAATACAACAAACATTTTATTATTCGATTTAAATCTATTTCATTTTTCTGCATATATTAATAATAATACCGACGAAGGAGGTCTCTGTGATGTGCCTATGAATTGGTATCAGCTGGCGTCACTGAAAACTTCCGACAACAACTGACACAACGATACATCAGAAAAAATGCGAGATATTTATATTAATTAGTCTAAAACTTGGCTCGAAACCAAGAACTTTTTGGCTTTGTAGTCAACGTGGCAGCGCCACCCTCAATGTTGGTTCTTTGTGGTAAAGAAGAAAAATACTGGCCAGGGTGGACAGGGCTCTTACTGTTATATACACGTGCAGAAGTGCCATTGGCCGCAGCTGGAAGTCGCACCCCGGAATGATCAACTGGTTCTAAGGCCCATTCTCCAACTAAGGCACTCTTCAAGATGACAGTGCCGCGTGATATAAAGGGGGCCATCGCTGTTATAAATGGGATATACTGGGCTTCCTTCTTGGAAGGGATATCGAGACTGGTTACACTGAAATGTATTCCTGGGCTCGCAATTGCCTGACTAACTGTGTGGCAAATGTTATTACCATGCATGGGGTGGCATTATATTACTCGATGATCAACCAATCCGCTGCCATTCTTATGAGTTAATGCATGTCATTAATTGGGCACGAAGTGCGTGGGCTTCCTCAACTTCTGCATGCTAAATATTCATATGATCATATCCGCAGTTCTTAGTGGTATAATTTGCAAAAACAAATATAATTTTGTTGGTTAAACCAAATCCGGACTGTGAATACGGACATTGATTTATCAAATGTTTTCACTATTAGCTGAAGACCCACTTGGTGAAAATAATTTTTCAATCATGTTGTTGGAGTCGTTATGGGACTAAAAGTAAATCTAAGATATGTACGAATTTTCCATTCATTCAACGCGAGTCAAAATTAGTTACGATTATTCATTCATTTATTTTTGTTATATACATATATATTTATACATTTGGAATTTTTTAGCGTTTTGCAAGTATTTGGTTAAAGGTGGACCGACAATTTTGGCATTAGCCAATTGTTCTTTTTAACAATGTCAATAACTGATTCACAAGCTTATATTTAAAATACAAAGAAATCAGTAATTATCACAATAAAATGGTGTTGATAGAGATTATAGTTCGGGCAACTGGCATGAAATACCAACTTAGAAAAGAAAACGATTTTCAGAAAGCAACTTTGTTATTCAGCTTTTGTTCTGACAAATTGTTTTAAAAATGTAAAACTATTTAAAAAAAAAAAAGACCTCAGGCTTAATAAATTTATATCAAAAAAAAAAATTGTATTTTTTTGTTAAAAATGTGAAATTCTTCTTAGTCTTTATTAAAAGACAACAAAGAAATAATACATTTTAATTGTGCATTATTTGATTTTCTATTTAATGTGCAGCGTTTTCGTTTTGTCAGAACACCTATTTAGCGTTTTGAAAATGAAAACAGCAATTTTAAGCGATGTGCGTTTTGCAGAACATGTCGATTGATTAGATTTTGCTTGATACTGAATACCTCAAAACGCCTCCAGAATTTTAAACGTTTATAAAGTCATTAAATTTTCCATAGTTTTATACTTTAACTAAACCTAAATTAAGCCGACAAGATCAATAAATAAATTCACCAAAAAAATATATAGATTAATCAAGTTTCCCGAAATTTATTTAAATAACTTCAGAAATTAAGCATTGTTACAAGCAGCATCAGGAACTAAACATATTGCTATAAACATAATAGCGTAACGTAATAATTTGCAATACTCGTACACATCGAGTATTGGTTGATTTGTTATTCTTCTAATTTGCCAAACACAAACGTCAAATTGGCTTCTTTTACCATTTAAGTGCTGTTAAATACAGAAGTTACAAACATACACACATACAATTCATATGTACTTCTCTGTTGAATTTATGACTGAAATGTAGCTTTTCGTAATTATACAGTGTTGGCAAACAAATAATTACCAATTTCAATTAATGTTTGGACAGAGGTGAATAAACAGTGCTAAATTTGTAGAAACAAACATTTGAATCATTTTACAAATAAATGCTTTGAAAATTTCAGTTAAACAACTTTAGACACAAAAGTCCTCTTTTAGTCAATTTACTGCCTGCGAGAGTTGGTATTGTTGGTACGTACATATATATGTATGTGTGTATGTATATATATATGTATTTGTTGACAAATATTATATTTCCGAAATTAATTTTAAACTTTGCGCCTCGAAAAATTTTTCAACACATAACAACTTCTAAATTCGTCAACATTCCATATTTGTTTAACGTTTAGAACGGATACTTTGATTATATTTTTGAATTTTCCTAAAATAGTTAGAAAAATTTACAAATTTGTGCTTGATATGTGCATACACATACGTGATCGATTATAATTTTTTTTTTTCTTTTTTTCTCATTTGTTAATTATTTTCAATAAAAATACATAATTTATTATTCACTCATTTGAGTGTGCAGTACCAGTATACGACAACAAGGCAAGATTTATCTAAAAACAAAACAAAAAAAACACACACACGAAATTAATTTGAATTTTTGTTTAATTGACTGCAATTTTATGCAATCATATACTCAGAGTAGTCTGCTTCATATGAAAATGTTTCCTTGATTAAAATTAATTATGGGCAAAAAGAAATATATTAATGACTAAATTTGTATGACTCAGTGAGTCGTATCACTTACAGAATACATAAGAAAGAACATGTGGTGATGCTCTGCAGGACTTGAGGAAAATGTTGCGTTTGTGTTTTGTTATTCATTTTCAAATCACCAAATTTATTACTGAACAAATATATTGCAAAACTTACATCAAGATCTGGAGGGTGGCGACGGTTGAGGTAGTTGGCACGTTGACTACAAAACCAAAAAGTCCTAAGTCAAAAAAATCATTTCTCATTTGTCTTTGGTTCAGTTGTTGTCGGAAGGTCTCAGTGCCTAAAGCATAGTCACTGGTCACTGAACAGTACCGGCTTCAGCGGATATCAATCCACAGGCACATCAGAGCGCCCTCCTTCGTCGGTATTGCAAAGCACCGGCGAAGTAAAATAATTACCAAAAAGTAGCCATTTTTAAAAGCTTAAAAATTTATTACGTCTCCTTGACATCAGAGCCGGTGCGAAAGCAGAGTTGTAATTGTAGCATTACAATACTGAAGACCTACCCTGCAAATAATATTGGACTAATTTTTGGATTAGTCCGATGGGTTATATGGTTCATACCTAGAACATCGTTATGTTAAAAAGACCATGTTTTCTCCATACATTTGGGTTAGTCTTACTCCTCTGTGGAGTACACTATACATGCAAGTGTGGACTAGTAACATTATTTGCAGGGGTAGTCCAATATTATTTGCAGGGTATGTCTTCAATATTATAATGCTGCAATTGAATAAATAACAAAACTATTTTGTTCTTTAATATTTTTCATATATATTTATTAAACAAAATTAAAACTACAACTATAGAATATCATCTTAACTTAACGAATACAACAAATCACCATAAACGGCATGTTTTCGCTGGATTCATGCTGGAATTTCTTTCACATTCAAAAACACGACTAAATTCTTCATAATTTCCCCAATTACGACGCACACGTACATCGTGCATATCATGACTTAAATCCAAAGCAATCAAATCTAAATTTGATATTTTGCCAATATTGGCGCATAAAAACTGCACAGAGTTGACAAAGAAAAATTGCTCTTTACTGAGATTTAAAAACTTCAAATTAAAATCGGCATAATCCTTTAACAACTGCTGGTAAGTGCGATAGGCTAGGCGCAAACCTGATATATCAGCCATATTTTCCGATATAATATCACTTGGGCTGTGTGCATAACATTCCAGGTAGGGCAAGAAATGCGAGGCTACACGTGATCCCAACCAATTATAGCTGCCCTGATAATCGTAAATTATATGAAAAAGATCGTAGGCATGAATTATTTCGTGAGCCAATATGAAACCGAAATGAGAATACTGATAGAGTTCATGCAGACGGTCATCGAATAGAGGCATTTGCAGGTAACCGTAGGGTATCAAAATGGCGTTGTCGAATATTTTAACGGGTGAGGAGGAGGCAAAAGTCGAAGGATCCAGGTCATAAATTTTCTGGGAAAAAGGTATAAAAATATTTTGCAATTTGTCATATTCCTGCTGAGTGATAAACTTCAGCAATTCCATATGATTGGAAAAAAAATCCGTAGAATTTGTAGGCAAATTATTATAAAAATCGGCAACAAATTTGTCCGTACAATTAACCGGCAAATTGCCAACTTTCAACTGCATAGTCTGCAATTCATTTAAAATGAATTTTTCTTCTTCGGCATCCAATTGCAAATGATTCTCCTTAACCATTTCTATAAATTCTAATTTTAAATTGACAAATATCTTCTGTAATACCAATTCCAAAGCTGGACGTTTGCTTTTAAATTGAAAATGTTCATACAGAAAGTTCATATACACAGGCATGTGTGATCTTAAGTATTTAATACAATCTTTTGGACGAGTTTGAGGCAAATTTGTATTAATGTAGAGCATGAATTTCAGCATTATATAGTAAGCAATAGTTTCATTGGACGAGGTGTTGAAGAGTTCATTTAGATTTTTATAGAATTCGAAATCGAAGGCAAAACTTTGTACGTGTAGTTGGCTTAAATCGTCCGAACAGTTTAAAGTTATGGAAAAATATTTATACCAATCAACTTGAGGTACGAGTCGCTGAAACTTCTCTAACGTGTGCAATTGGAAATTATCACTGTACTTGCGTTCTTCGGTTTCGTTAACATATTTCACTTGGGCCAATTTTGCTAAAGCCTTCTCCAGCTGCAGCAGCTCATTTGTCAATAAAGTAGTTTCATTTTGATAGAAGCCAAAATTTAAAAATATTTCCTCCAACTCCTCAAATTCAAACAACTTTCCGACCGCATGCTGTGTGATTTCCACAATGTAATGCGAGCCATTGCTGGGCAAAACATTTATGTTCTCTGTCACAAAAACACCATTGAAACCATATTTTCTCAAAGTGGCAATGGTAGCTAGCCAATCAAATTCTGTTTGATTTTGCCACTGGGTCTCGTTTAAACTAAATAATGGCCATTTCATGGACAGTTCTTCCTGCACCATTGTCAAGAAACCATTCAAAGGCAAACTCTCCAGATTTACACATGACTCATACACATCTACCAGCCGGCCGTATACTTGAGTTTCATTCTTCACACGCTCTATTATCTTGAAAAATTGCTGATTCACAGTGTAATCCATGTATCCCGGCATATCGATGTATTCCGTGCCATTGTAATTTCTATGCCAATTACCACATGTATATGCGTAGAAGTCGTCGCAGGGATTTATTGTCGTATTCAAGTTGGATTTAATACGTTGCAAATATAAATCATCTATAGCAATTTCTGCATTTCTAAATTTTTGTGTTCTTGCACGAGTTGCTTTAAATGTTATAGCGGCAACAAATAAACAGAATATGAAATATGTGCTGTTGAAAATATTCATTAGGACTCCTTGTATGAGCACTTTTACTTCACGACTAATTTCTTTGAAGATTAAATTTGTTATTATCAATTTTTTGTTCTTCAGCTCGTTTATTTGTTAGGCTGTTTGTTATTATTTTCACTCTTTCCGTTGTTCACAAGAAGAGTAGACTGTCTTTGTCTTTATGTGCTTTGAATTTCCATGTAATCAATATTGGGTTTGTATTCAATTTTGCAGTCTTCTTGTAGAAATGTTATCTCATAAGCAATTAAATATTTTCGTATGTATGTTTTGCCATTATTTGCTTACAATATTACATATTTGCCTTTTAAATGGGATTGCCAGTTTCATTTTTCAAAAAAGCGGGAAAACGTTCGTAAATCGCGAAAATTTTAAAAGTTTCGCGGTACAAATAAAACAGATAGAAAAAAGCATTTGTTAAAAAAAAGAAAAATCATTAACAATATTTTATACAGAGTGTGAAGCCAAAAATGTTTTTGTTCCACCGCAAGCTAATTTCTGGGCAATGTCTGATTCCGGTAATAAATAAGGAGTCAGTTTGGTCAAACAGTCCAGAGAATTGTAGCTATGAGAATGATTCACAGTATGGCATACTATTGATTCGCATTATCATATTTTCGTTTATGCAAGTACATCTTACAATACGTAGAGAAAAACATTCAATGAAACAAATTAAAGCAACTAGGTGTGAAGTTAACAAAAATGATACTTTTTTAATGAACTGTAATAATATATTCTTATTTAATTAAAAGTCGCTGGTGCTAAATTCACACTCATATACAATAAAATCTAAAAAGTGGGATATTGAAACTCTGTGCGGTAGGCGTGATTTAATAAAATAAAAAAAGCGTGACAATCCCGCAAGAAGCGGTACAACTGGCAACCCTACTTTTAAAGTACGGACACATTCAGAAATGATTAAATAATTTTTTCTTGCGAAGCATTAAGGGATACTGATAGAGTTGACAGACCGGATAGACAGAGAAAAGTTTCATTATCTCTACCGACCGAGCTTCTAAAGTATTTTACAACAGTTTATTTATGAAAAGCTACCAAAAAGAACTACTTGAAAGTCGTCAACTTTCAAAGCGTGTAACTTTTTATTGCAATTGGCTTTTCAATAGGTCTTTTTGTGGTTTAAAGAAACGTTTTTGAAAGCTGGTGTTTTTTGAATAAACAAAATTTTATAAATTTGTTTTTTTTTTTTGCAAAGTAAGAAGGCCCTTCAATAAGTGGCAACGTTTTTTCTCCTCAAAGCTTCTCATCAAACTTGCTCTTAAATTAAGGGTTGTAGATCTAGTTTTAAGATAGTACTTTCATCGTCTACGGGTATTTGAAGATTTGCCTAAAAATCAACAATGGCTTAAACAAGAAAATTTTTGAAGTATGTATGAAGTATGAAGTATGACTATAAACAATTCATATATTTCTTAAAAATGTTTTCGTTAAATTTAATGAAAGGAAAAAAACTTTTTGAACTAAATACGAAGGTTAGTTGACGACGAATATTGATATGAACCGATATATTTATAAAAACCAAAGCAAATTTTAGACGTTCGAAGGCCATAAAAGTCATTTCTCTCAAATTTATATAGAAGTAGCTCGTTGGTTTAGTTGGTCCCTGAACGGAAATCCAAAACACTATCTCAACTACTTACCGAATTATTTAATTTTGTTGCGCTAAATTGGCTAAAACTGTGCGATATTTTTAAATGTCACTTGATCATACATTATTGAATTCAATTTAAAGTAAAGTTTTGGAAATAGTCGCCTGATATCAATTTAAGAATTTATTTTAAAACTGTGTTATAATCCAAAAATATTATCTTTAAGTTATTTACATGAATTAAATCTGTGTTTATTTTCTTTATAACATCTCCTCTAACAATAATTATTTAATCTCTTATCTTTTCAGTTTACTTAATGTGAAAATTATTTCATGTTCCCTCAGATGTAAATTGGAAGGTAAGCAAACATTCTAAAATAAAAAGCAAGAAAAGAAACATTTTAACTGCCTCAGCATAAGTTTGTGGATATGACCTAAAAATGTGAAAAACGTGATAAATAAATTATTAAGTTAATTTTTACAAATACTTTCATTTCAAAATGTGTGCAGGTGCTAAACAGACAACAATAGAATATGAAAGAGAAGAAGTGGGAAGCAAAATGAAAACCATTTCAAGCAGCAGACCTGCAAAATGTTCGAGAACGAATAGCAGCTGTTAGTGTTAATCGAAAAACTAATTTTACTTGCAACGAAAATGCAGTATCAAATATAATAACTTAAGAAAAACAAGCACAGGAAATTGCTGCTGTACCAGATACTAATGCAATTGAGGCAAAATACTTTTTTTTACTAGATTAAACTCAATAATTGACAAGTGTCAATAAAAATATAATTTTCAGATAAAATATTAATTAAGGAAAATTGCGTTATTTAAGTTACATATTTAACACATCTTAGACACAGATTAGATAAAATAAAGCAATTTTGTTTTCATAAATAGAACGATGTCATTCGAATTTCTTCTTAATTATGAAAT
Organism: Dexiosoma caninum; assembly: GCA_963924685.1. Classification (NCBI taxonomy): domain Eukaryota; kingdom Metazoa; phylum Arthropoda; class Insecta; order Diptera; family Tachinidae; genus Dexiosoma; species Dexiosoma caninum. The sequence continues at coordinate 95,737,777 of OZ004725.1, forward strand.
TTTTTTTCATTTTAAATGATTGTTCGGTGTAGAACGCTTTCAATTTTCTCATGTTTCTCCGTTTTTTGATATACTAGGAAAAGAGTAGTTTTTATGAACATTTAATTTAAATCTTCCCACGTCAATAGTGCTGCAGAGACCTCTGCAGGGAGGTGATTCATGATTCGTTCCAGAGATATCGTTCACGAAAAATTTCGAAAAAACATTTTCTTTTTTAATAACTACAAATGCCTTTTTAAAAAATGTATCGGATGACGCAAATTTGACAAAAATCTATAAAGTGATTTGAAAGATATTCATGTTAATAATTTTCGAAAATTTCTTTTTTATTTTAATTAGTTCGTATTTTCTTGTTAAATCTATTTTCGATATGCATTAATTTTTCAGGACTTAAATACATTGTCGTATGCTGCAAATTTGCTTTGAAATAGTTAAACTTAGCGAGAAGGTCAACCGATTCGCATATTTTTTTAATTTGAAGTAAATGAAGATCATGTTTAGTAACTTATTTAAATAATATATTATAGAATTCTTGATTTAATAGTTACAAAAAATTTAAAAACGTTTGAAATTGTATAGCGCCCAATTCGCCATATGTATGGACCCATAACACATTTCATATATTTGCAAATTAATTTCAATTCAATTCATTTTCATTTTATTCTTGTTATATAATATATACATTTTACTTAGTCTTAAATTTTATATATGAAGAGTTTAAGATTTGTATCTTTTTCTACTTAATTATAATGTAAGTTGTTTTATAAAGTTATGTATGCAAAACCTATTTAAATATTTTAAATTTTTATATTAAAACAACTAATCCTAAAACTAAGCTATGAGCCAGCTCATTGACATGTTCATAACACGAATTTAGATATCCGGTGTTAACATTTTCGCTTGTTAAGCCTGTTAAATTTATATTTAATTAATTCAATGCCGGCAAGGGTGTGCAGGCGCTCAGTCGCGAAAAATCAAGGAAGGTTATAAATTAGTTTCAGCAATTTGTTTTGGGATATTTGTAATTTTCCTAAATGACAGTTTGCAGCGGTCGACCAAACAGGTGCTGCGTAAAATATAACAGCATTAAAAATTGTTTTTAGTATTAACTTTTTATTGTTAATGTTAAGTTTAGAATTCCTATTGATTAATGAGTATAATAGTATTCTTGTTAGTACATTTACTTTGTTCACAATGTATTAAATATGATCCCTGCACTTCATTTTTGGATCCATTATAACCCCGAGGTATTTAATTGTTTGCTCTCATTGGATATTTAGACTTTTTGCAAATTAATATTGTAAAAAAAATTAACTAATTTTATACAGCATTTACATGGATACGAATTTACATACATACATATGTACATACATGCATACTTGCACACATACAAACATGCATACGTTGGTTAATGGTTAATAGTTATCATTGAATGTAAATGGTATTATGTATATACTGCCACCTACATAAATAGAAGTAGACGAATATCGAAAGTACTCATAATTAATAAATTTGAACTACTCTTGATTTACAAACTTATTAACAGTATTGATTTCAAAACACATTCATATCGATTACCACCCAGCAATCTGAGTGTCAAGCACAGATGGAAAACGGTGTACCGTTGTGAAATGAATTCTACTGGAAAATATATTGATATTTAAATCTTGGCGATTTTTCTTATCTATGTCAGTTCCACGCTGCACCACTATAAGACATAAAGTTAGTGTATGGAAGAATACAAATAAATAAAGAAAACGAAAGGTATTTGTTTCTTGCGGTTTTTTTTCAACCTTCTTAAAAAACATTAGTAATTTAAAGAAATTATGTTTTCCTTCTCTGTAAATAATTTACTCACTCCTTTACTCATGGCACTTAAGTACTTATTTTTTTTTTTTTTACTTGAAAAAAATTCATCTTGTTTGCACTGAATTATATTAATGAAACTACGACTGCATGTTAAATATTTAAGTAGGCATTAGTTATATTGCACTTTTGCGCGTGCTTGAAAAAAATGTATATGCACACGGGAGTGAAAGCTAAAAGCCATTAACGATACTTGTAACTTCCAATGTTATATTGATGGAAAACACCAAATTATGAAAATTTTAAAACTCACATTTCATGTATTCTGTATTAATGGGTGTAATTAAATGAAAATGCCTTACAATTAATTAAAATTTTTCCATTTTAATTGTTCGATAACGAACAGACTGTCAAATTACATGATATAATTGCTAAGAAACAAACTTCTTCAAAGACAATGGTAAATCACACTGACAAACAATAGCAGAACGGAACAACAATTTCAGCCTTCTTCGTGTTCTTGTCCACTGAGTGTGGTTACAACTATAGGCCGTGTGTGCCCTCTATAAATGGAATGTTTCGGAATAGTGAGTTGTAGTAGCATTAAATATTTTTTTTTATCTTGTAGCAGCACTCAGGGGATGACGCCCATGTCAAGAGGTACAGCTTGTGTTCAAGATTATTGTCAAAACCTGTCCGTAGGGCCTTATCTGACGGTGCTATCATCAGCGGTTGAATTCTGACGTTCACCACCGCTCCCACGAGCACATGGAGTGACAACGTGTGACTGACTAGCTACGCACGGGTTCAATCCAATTACCATACTTTTCCACCTGCATAAACCAAGACACCCTCCGGTGACTACTGTTAAGTGGCAACAGCACCTAGATTAGTAAAAGTCTATAAAGGAGTATATGTGTAATTAAATACGACTAATATATCCCGAATAGACCAAACACTACTCTCCCCGCGTGGCTTTAAGTAGTAGAAAGCACAGCCATCACGAATCTGAACCCATGCCAGCACACTAACGCCAACTTTTCGGGTTTAATACGAAGCACTCCGAGGAGCACATCAATCATTAAACCCATAGTTATTGTTAGAGCAGTGCGGCTCTCTGGCTGCCCGTGACACCAGATGACATCAAGACTCTATTAGTACAGTCTCACGGATCTGTAATAAACAGTCCGTAATCAGATCTCGAAGAGTCGCCTCCTCTGTCTTCGTCAAACTTAAAGGAAATTCAAGGCGATGCATCACCTTCCAAAATTACAATTTATTGACCATTACGTCCATATCGTATATCATAAATCAAAAGACTACGGTAGACATTCAACAATTGTAAGAATCAAAGGGAAATTCTTCAGATCATTGGGCTAAAAACCCAAGTGACCCTAAAAGCCTACCTAGTTGGACGTTAGATATAACTAATGTCTCTAGCGGGAACCACGAAGAGGAGTAGGAAAGGTCACATCTATGACTCTCTGTCAATTTGATGACGAGACAATTGGGGTAAGAGAGTCATAGTTACTCTCCCGCCCGTCATGAAGTACAGGAAAGACTTCTGCAGGAGTTTATTCCACATACGCGCACTTCGGCCAAAAAATGAGTTAATGCGCAGTGCGATTCGCTGCCAAATCGACCACAAGCAAATGCGCCCTTAATTATGAACGCGTTGTGCGAAGGAATGAGCGGGTTTCGCGAACAATTTCCCTGATTTCATTAAAGAACATTCCCTTTTTAGGACAACGAAACACATCGACGGCATGTCTGTGATTGGTATTGTATGCACATCATAATTTTCTGCTGCATTATCCTGTCACGCTAACACTGAATTTCCTGTAGTTGGCTTTATTTCTGTGCTTCACCCAAAACGAGTCATAAATGTTTAAAATTTAATAAAGTTACTACAGTTGCCATCAACTTTTATTTCATTCACGAAATTCAAAAAGAGCGCCCAATTGGTTATATAAATCACAAGAATATTTCTTATTTCCAGACTCGAAGAGAACGGAAGAATTGAGACTAAACCCTTCGTAGATACTCCTCTTCCCTAATCTAATATCAAACAAATTGCTAAAGTATGAAAAAAAAATCTTTAGATTAACAAAAGCAATCATTTAATGAATTTATCAAAATTTATGGCGAAAATATAGCCGCAGTTGTATGCAACTTACCAACTGTAAAAAAGTAATAACTATGAATAATAAAACATTACATTGTATAACTTGTGCCAGTATTGTTAACAATTTGTTTTATTGCATGTTGCCAAGATTTTTCCTTTTTTTTTTGTTTGCTTAATATTCAGCAGTTTTGACTTGACTGATTATCTGTCTTGTGAATGTTTTATGCCACTATGAAAAATAGAAACTGAAATCAAATTATCTTTAATACACGAGCAAAGACGAAAAAAAAGACATTTTCTTCGAAATTGCTGTTTTCCTATTTGCACAAAATAGAAAGAAAAAAATTAAAAAGGAAGCACAATAAAAATGCATCATACATTCCCGTACTAATATACACATCGTCATATGAAATTCAAAATGCCAAAACAGTTACAACAGTTCAACAGTCAATTTTTGTTTGATTATGAAACACGGTATCAAAAGATATGTATGTGTCTTCAAAATCTTCGATTCTTACTTACAATTAAGAGCAAAGTTTTTATCAAAAAAATTGTTAAAACTGTAAGTTCCAGCACAGAAGGACGTTTTTTTGCTTCAAACGTAAAAATTTTTCTTTTTCTATAACTTGGGGCTATTTTGATTTCATATAACGATATGTACTTTTAGCCATACTACCAAGCAACAATTCATTTATCCATCTCGCCATCTGTGATACATTTTTCTCTAACATTCTCTGAACCAGTGATTGTTTGTAGAGTGTGGTTGTTAAAAGCTCTTGCATCTTCACTTGAATGACTCTTGGTGTGGGAAGTTTTCACATTTCCTAGAAAAATCTTCTCTAAAGGGTATGATTTGTACATAGAATATCATTTGACTGACTACACTACTTGTACAAGATGATGTATATATTGCAAGGTCATTTATTTATATTGCTTTTTTTTCACAGGCAAATCCTTTACATAGATGGAATAATGTAGCTGTTGATAATATATATAAAAAAAAAGTATTTGTTGATGATACATGATACGTTTTGTGCTGAAATCCTTTTTTAAAATTATTGATAAACTTTGAATTACACTTACTACCATATGTATTATAAAGGGTGGTTAAATTTCAAGGGCCGATGTTGATTTTGAATAAAACACAAACTATTTAGGAAATTATTGTAATTTTATTTTATTATGATATATTGGTATTACTCAATTATGTATGGAACAAAATATCGGCCAAATGGGCGCCGCGACCACGGCAACAGTGGATGATCAATTTTCGAAGAAAATCATCTTCAGTGATGAGGCACATTTTCACCTCAGTGGATTCGTCAATAAACAGAATTGCCGCATTTGGGCGAATGAGAATCCAAGAGTGATTGTCGAAAAACCAATGCACCCACAAAGAGTGACTGTTTGGTGCGGTTTATGGGCTGGCGGCATCATCGGGCCGTATTTTTTCCAAAATGAGGCCGGTCGGGCAGTTACTGTGAATGGTGTTCGCTATCGTGAGATGATAACGAACTTTTTATGGCCCGAATTGGAAGATATGGATGTGGACGATATGTGGTTTCAGCAGGACGGTGCCACTTGCCACACAGCTAACGAAACAATGGCTCTTTTGCGCAACAAATTCAATGGCCGTGTTATCTCACGTAATGGCGATGTCAATTGGCCGCCAAGATCATGTGATTTGACACCGTTGGACTTTTTTCTTTGGGGTTATTTGAAAGAAAAGGTGTACGTCGATAAGCCAGCAACAATTCAAGAGCTAAAGGATGAGATAATTCGGCACATTAACGGCATAGAACCTCCATTATGCCTCAGGGTCATCGAAAATTTGGACCATCGGATGGAGGTGTGCCGCCGTGGTCGCGGCGCCCATTTGGCCGATATTTTGTTCCATACATAATTGAGTAATACCAATATATCATAATAAAATAAAATTACAATAATTTCCTAAATAGTTTGTGTTTTATTCAAAATCAACATCGGCCCTTGAAATTTAACCACCCTTTAGATGCTGAAAAATTTCCATAAAAGGATTTAATTATTTTAATCATAATTAAAGCAAATTATTTAATTTTTCTTACGTTTATGATATTTCTAGAAAAGTAAATATGTATCTTAAAATAGTTACCTAAGGGTTTAAGCTTTTTAATTTTTCTTACAATTTCTTCAAAACGTTATTAAATAAGGAAAATATAATTAAAATTCAAATTTAAAAAAAAATTAAAGCGACTTAAAAACAGAACTAAAAAGTAAAAAATAATAAAACTTTAGTTTTGCGTGCGTTGCTAGTGACATCGGAGCTAAGTGTTGATGGCTGCGTAGTTACCGTGTTGATCCTGCCATCAGGAGGACCCGAGTTCGGTTCCCGGTACGGTCACGTCGTAAATTTTCCCTGAATTTTCTGTCAGTAGTTGAGCAATAAAATGTCGGAGAAGTAAAATAATAAATAAAATGGTTGTATATCGTACTTTGCACCGACTTCATGCTGTATTCCCCCGATGCTCCGCGGTACCCCCCATGCAAAGTAATTATTATTTTTTCTATATCTGCAGAACTACAATAGTGAGGAACACTAAATTTAATGTGGGTAACTCTTAGAACAAACTGCATGTTCCAACAAAATCTTGGAGGTGTATGAGGGGGAAGATGGGTACCTCCAATCAAAGTAATTATTAATTAATTAATAAACACGCAAACTCCTACTGAATTTCCGGGTACGGATTATGTAAATATAGATTTTGCATCAGTTGTTTTTTGATACCTTTAGGGTGGCGATGGTCGAAGTAGTCTGCCCCTTGACTACAAAACAAATATTTTTCCTGATTATTCTGTCAGTATTTGAGCAATAAAACGTCGGAGAAGTAAAATAATAAAAAAAAATATCAAAACAAGGAGTTTTGAAGTAAAAATACGTGTAGTTTTATTAAAAAAAATAACTTTTTGTTGGTAAATTCAGCACGTAAGGCTATTAATTAATCGCACATAACTTGTGAGGCACAACGATGTGCGTCTTAACTTTTTCTAAAAGAACGCTCATTCGTTCAACCTTTAAAATAAAATCAAAATCTCTTCTTAATTGAGCGCATTTAATAACTTTATGTCCACTTAAACTGAGAAAATTCCATTTTTCTTTGCATTTCCAACATAAACATTAGAAACAAAAGCATTTCCACAAATAATTTTTATTACAAATGTAAGCAAAACATTTCAATAAATACTTGAACTTGTTAGATTTATTACTTTTTTAAAATTACTTGATTCAAATATGATTTAATTACACAAAGTTTTGAACTTTTATCTACCTTTTTTCTATTTTTCCAGTTACCTCTCGCAATATTTAATTTCAACGCGTCACTACAAAAGCCCTGTTAGGTATTTGACATTGTTTTTACCTAGTGATGTAGATTTTTATGCACTTTAAGCGAGTACTTTTAGTTTTCACAGTACTTGAAATTTTTTTAATAAATCAGTGAAATTATCGTTTATGGTCCCGTTTATGTGCGCCGTGAACGTTATACTATCAATGTGGCGGTTGAGAAATCGTTTCCCGCCTAGACCCTGCGTATTTCTGCAGACAAGCCTAGAGCTTCGCAGATTGTGTGTTGTTTTTAAATCGAAAAAAATTAAGCCATATGAAGACAAAAATCCTTTTAAACACGCTGTTGTTCAATTTAAATTAAATAGTCTGTAAAAAATTTAATAATTTAAAGAAAATTTTGGAGAAAATTATGAATATAAACTTATTGAACTTATAGTGTATTTAATTTTTGCTTTCTTCAAACACTTCTAAATTTTAACCATTAAAGTACTTTTTTATTTATTGTTAATAGATAATACCAAAAATATCTCAATAATTAATAATTTTATAATTTTGGAAAATTTTTACCATTTACTTGTGCTGATGCATGTTAATAATGTTAAAAAACACTTGTGTGATTAAGCAACCAGTCAAGAATACAAATGATATCCCAAGTTAATGATGTAAACATCAGATGGGCACTTGTCAAAGATATTTAAAATTGTGAAATGTTATTAATTTTGACTATTTGACAAGTCTGACAATTTGCATTGCAATTTAAGCAACATATCGTTTACGAAAGTATGAAATGTCCACTTATAGTATATACATATGTATGTATGTATGTGTACACAGTCTATTCATTTCAAAAGAAAACACAATAATGTATGTGCATATGTGTGTGTATGTTTAAATGAGTAAGAAATGTCAAATTGCCTTTGAAAGTTTCTATTCCATAAACTTTTTTTTAAATTTCCAAATATATTATATGTATGTATGTATGTATATACACATGTGCATATGTTTATACAAATTATTTGTTTTATTTTTTTATTTTCTATTGACATAATTCATCCAGACACTGAAATATGTTTGTACATACCATCACTTTCTTGCCAAGAATTTTCTTTTATTGATTTGACATTTCGACCAAGAGCCAAGCTCGTTCTCAAGTACAGCAATGAAATTATATTTGCAGTATATTATTTTCGAGTATAATATGAGTGCTAATTGAGTAAGAGTTTTATTGAGTATAGAATTTTTCTTTGATTTTAACCGAAATGTAATCACTCTCGCTCAATTCACAAGATCAGTCGAATTGTTTGTCTTTTGAAGAAAGACGATATGTCTATGTTTTTGTGAACATGTACATTTGTAGTATCGTTATTTTATCGTATTTTTATTTTTCGGTTTATTTGTATTTTCTTCATTAATAAATTTTACATTCACATGATTTTATTGCCTGAATTTAACCAGCTATGGAAATTTCAAGATTTAAAATTTTTCACCATGAGCAATTTTGATTCAAATATTTTGAAAATTTAATTGAAATTTATTAAATATGTATATAGTTATCATTAAGAAGAATTAAATTTCTGGTATTAGTTATCATATATTAATTTTTACAAAATTAATCCAAAAATAATTGATATTGCCAGACCCGGCCTCAATACAACTATTTCAAAAACATATTAAATTCCATCCTATAATCGGGACAAATTTTTGTATGAACATTAACAACAACAACAACAATACAATACAATACGAGCTTGTAAATTTAACAAGTGTTTCATAATATTATTAACATTTTTCTTTATTGATAAAATGCTTTCCAATTTTTAATGGAATATAGGCATTATTTAATTTCTAAACATTTTGCAAATAAAAGTATATTCTAAATATAAAAACTAACCAGCAAAATATTTTAAAACAAGTAATCTAGTTTGCAATTAAACGTTTTTGGTGGAATCACATCCCAACTGGATTAATGATTTTAACAATAATCGATTCTTGAGAAGTCATTACTTTTTTATTGTGTGAAATTGTTATTTTTTTATAGTTCTTAAACTAAGTTCACTTTTTTTTTCTTTGAGTTCAAAACGTTCCGTCATTTCAGTATTTTGAACCAATTTTGAATTCATGCTGTAATCACGATAGTTTAATTTTATGTGTATAAATGAAACAAATTTTAAATAGAAATATTTATATATTTTTAAATACTATTAAATATTTTACTTAATTCAACAAAATGATGTTATTCGCATAAATATTATTTGAAGATTGTAATAGTTCTTAAATTATTTACTGTAGGGAATAATATGTATTTTTAGAACTGGTTATACATATATATTTTATTTCTCCAAAAAATAACTTCTTCTTTTTTGTTTTAAAATAATTAAGAATGTAATTAAGCAATTTATATCCTTTTTTTAATTCCTATATATCTTGAAACTATTTTCACTCATTCTAATGGAAGCAAAAGAACCAGTTCAATTAATACTACTGATTTTTATAATTTTGTGTAATCGAGTAGTTAAATTTTGGCAATCACAAAAGTAAGTCCTTTTTCGAAGTACTTTTTATGGTAATGTCTAAATTTTTGCTGGGAATTGTCACACTATTGTGATAAATTTACTATTTCACAAATATGACAAAAAATATTTATTTTAAAAATCATTTATTTTTATTCACTAAAACATGTTGTTATTCTTGAAAACTGTTTGCAATGTATATTTGACTATATAAAATTTATTGACATATTCTGAGCATACACTATTTAACGAAAAAAAATTATCTGAGAACATTTATTTTAACATCAGGATTAGCATTTTTTTAAACAACGGGCATTTCAGGATGCCAATTTTTAATTAAAATGCGTATACGTTACGTTACATCACTTTATTTATATAATTCATACGCACTGATGCATATTAAAATGCTAACATTGAAACATTTCACAAAATAAAATATTTCCATTTAGAATTAGAAGAATTTAATGCATGTAATAAAAATTCGGCATCAAGTTTTTATTATACAAATACAATCAAATTTAAAAATGTACATTTTACAAATGTATTTAATTGATGGTGGCGATGGTCGAAGTAGTCTGTCTGCATGTTGACTACAAAACGAAATATTTTGCTGGGTTCAACCCCAGTTTCAGACTCATAAAAACATCTCTCATTTTTTCTGATGTGCATTTGTGTGCCTTTGTGTCGGTTGTTGTCGGAAGATTTCAGTGGCGAAGGAATAGTCACTGGTCACTGAACAGTGACGGCTTCAGCTCTCTCCAATCCACAGGCACATCGCCCTCCTTCGTCGGTATTGTGTAGCACCGACGAAGTAAAATAATTACTGAAAACGGCTACTAAAAACAAAGCTTCAAAATTTAATACGTCTCCTTGACATCAGCACAATGCATCGGATGTGTAGGGGTCATCTCCAGCGTGCTGGTCCAAGATAAAAAAAATAAAATTTTACAAAATTGAAGAGAAAATTTATATTCTAAAGAAATGGGATTTTAATTATTTTCGTACAAAAAATTTTTGCGACGTTTTATTTATTTTTTTTATTTTGCTTATTTATTCGGATTATCACATTTCATTCTCCATAGTGTTTGCAACCTAAATTCATTAGGGACCATTGAATTAAAAAATTCATTTAAACAAAAAACATGCTTTGACTATGTCAATTGGTCCCCAATACCTCTAGGCCCTTTTGAAACAACAACAAAGTGTTTAAGATTTCCTATAATCGGCAAATGCACTAAAGATACCCAAAATCATATGATTTTTTTTTGAATGAAGTGTTTTCAAATTGATATCATTTCTTTTTCATATGAAAATTTGATTTCAATAACTGAAATCAATTAATTTATATTGATTTAGGCAAAGTGCTTTTTTATTTATTGCTTTTACGTTTCTATACATATCAACTACAATCGAATAAATTAAATTATAAAATACACATTTTTATACTCCGACAATTGTTTAATTAATTCTAATTTCCCTTCCACTTGTTTCGGCTGGGCAACAAAATCTTTACAATCTAAAAATAGAAAAATAAATAAATTCATTGAGGCAAATTTATTCAAGATATGTAAATGTAGTCCCTTCACCACAAAATATAGCAAAATATTATTTGTTCAATAATAAATAATAAAGTAATAAATAAGTACTTAAAACAATTTCAGGTGTAGTTATGTAAATGTTTGCCAAAGTTAACAACTTTTTTGCTTAAGGTAATATTTATTCAACTGTTTGCCTTATATATTTACAAATACAGTAGAATCCCGTTAATTCGTAATTGAAGGGACCAGCTATTCTTTTACAAATTACAGAAGTTTTCCCAATAAAGCGATTTCGATTAATCGAGATTAAAATTTAAAAAAAAAAAACTATTTACAGGGGTTTGGACTGTCGCTACTGCGTAAACCATAAAATAATTTGAGATAATCAGCTTCCTGTTGTCGTTTTATTTCATAAGCTGAAGACGTTGCCACTATGATTTCTTTTGTTTTCAAAACTGATGAAAGCGTTGATGGAGCGATACCTAAGTTTTTAACAATTTCCATTATCTTTTCTCCCTTATTAAATGACTAAAATTATGTTCTTTTTTTACCAACAACTTTAATGTTCTTTGTGTGTTTTTTTCTAAACATTTTTCAATAATGCTGTTAAAAAACATTTTGTAATTTTTATTTGTTTTCAAAATATTGGATTTTATTACGAACTATAAGGTGGTCCAACAACATCAAGTTTTTTGCGCAACTTAATTTGACATTTCTTTGTTTCAGTGTTTGATGATGGAGAAGTACACAATTGAGCAGCGCGTTAAGATTGTTGATCGTTCAAATCAAAATGCATTTCGTGCACTTTGTAATTTTTTTTTATTAGCATAATCGACTAATGGCTTGATTATGGATAGCAACCGAACTGTTATTCGGTGGCCAGTTGCTAAAAATGATAATGCCGGTAATGAAGATTTACAATGCATTAACTACAGTTGCCTAATTTCAGAACATTTTAGTGCAATTTTGTGGTTGCCGCCTGACAACGCAACGGAAGTTCGGCCGTAAATGTGTCCACAATCGAGACAATAGTGTAAATGACAATCCACGAGTGGTTGTTTAAAAGCCAATGCATGCACAAAGAGTGACTGTTTGGTGCGGTTTATGGGCTGTCAGCTTCATCGGGCCGTACTTCTTCGAAAATGAGGTCGACCAAGCAGTGACCGTGAATTATGTTCGATATCGTGAGATGATAACAGACTTCTTGTGGCCAGAAATTGAGGGTATGGACCTGAACGATATGTAGTTCCAACGGGATGGTGCCACATAGCCAACGAAATAATGGCTCTTTTGCGCGAGAAATTCAATGATCGTCACGTCAGGGCGATCTTGTGATTTGCAACCGTTGGACTTCTTTCTCTGGGGATATTTTTAAAGAAAAACTGTACGTCAATAAGCCAAGAACACTTCAAAAACTAAAGGGTGAAAGAATTCGGCACATTAACGACATTCAACCTCAATTCTGCCTCAGAGTCGTTGAAAGTATCGACCATCGGACTGAAGCCGTGGCAATCATTTGGCCGATATTTTGTTCCACACTTAATTGTCATAGATCCTTCTATCATAATAAGAAAATACTAAGTTAATTCTCTGAAAAATATTTGTTTTATTTACAATTAACTTCGTGCGTTTTCGTTGGGCCACCGTTTGGTAGCGGTTTTTAACAATTAAGTAAGATTTATAGGGGCTTCCTTACACTTAGAATTTCAAAAAAATACGAACTATCGAGGCGACCAAAATGTGGGGAATTTTTACGAATTAAAGACTTTTTCTCAAAGGGACCAGTCATTTATTTTGAATTCTTGAGGTGTCCGAATTAACGGGCTACGAATTATCGCGGTTTGACTGTATTCATAACTTTAGATTTTTAACAAAAATTTGAGATGTTTTGCGTTGCCGTGTCATTGTACATTCTCATTTAATTTTTAAAATTTAAAACACAACCAACGCTCAGCGGAATAATATCACATAACTAAAACATATATAAGTAAGTAATAATTTGAAGGGATTGAAGGGTTTTATAGAAGCGGTGTTTTCAAAAATCGCTTCTCGATATTTCCTCGTATTAAAGTCATCTCCTTAAATTATAACTAAACTACCAATTATATCACATAATCCATTAGAAATAAATCAAGTTTTGCAAGAAAATACTTGGCGGCTTGTTGATAACTTCAGTAAAAATCTGTGTTCTTGTGATGAAGGGTCGGTCCACTCTTCAATTGTTAAATATTTACCAATTTGAAATCCACACAAGTTGATTAACTGCCTGCAAAATTTCCGACTTTTCACCAGATCGCAATAATATTGAAAACCGGCGATATCGTCCGAAAGAATAATTAATTTTAATTTTATATTGTTTTCAAGTAAAGCCAATAGAAAATCTAACATATAATTAAATAATTTAAAATCTAATGTTAAATAGCGCAATTTTATTACTTTTGTACAAACAAAATCTATTGGTATTTCGTTGCAATAATAATTTCCGCCTCCCGTTATCGACATCTCCCTTAAAGAGGGATGCTTAATTAAGTGCATTAACTGAAGCAAATGGCCTTGACCCTTGGAGCATTGGAGTATTTTCAAGATTTTTAGATAACTGAGCTGAAATAAATCTTCAACATTTAGATGATGAGCGGAAATGTGTAAAATTTCTAAATTAGGAAATTTCACAGCGAAGCCGGTTATTTTATCCTGCGAACCATCATAATAAATCAATTGATTTAAATTTGGTAATTGTTCTACAGGATTGCGGAATATTTGAGCAAATTTATATTCATTGCCAACTAAAGTCAACGATTTCAGATGCAGCGGTATAGAAATATTTTCAAATTCCCTCGTATATGTGGAATGGTTGGTATGAAAACTTTTTAGCAGAGGCAAACCCCATAATTGTCTTAAATTTCTCCAGGTCAAGGACATGCAATTTTCAAGTGATATTTCCAGAACGGTAGAAAGCAAATGGAAATCATCTACATTCATAAGACATCTTCTAAACGTCAAATATTTTAAATTCGTACATGATATTGACAAATTCTGTATAAATTGCGTGTCTATACGAATTTTATTTAACGAACCTTCTATAGTTAAATTCAAAAGATTTTGAAAACTATTTAAATATAAACGTGTAAATTTTTGCAATGTTTCGTATGCTGTAAAATTGCCTATTTGTAATATTTCACAAGAATTGACACGCAAGCGTGGCGTCTCTTTGTAGCGTAAACTCGTAAGTGGTATATTTAAATGTAAACACTTTAAATTATTGCTGGACAGCAAATCATTTAAATTTAAAGCAGATTCACCAAATTGCATTTCCCTATATTCCATATTAAATTCTTTTAATATTTTCACTATTTTCAATAAAATTTCATAATCACGATTGTCACGATGATCTCTCAAAGTGATTAAATCACAGTATGAATTACGACATTGTATGATGCGTAAAGTTTTTAATTTTTGACAATTTTTAAAAAGCATTTGCAATTCTGGAACACTCAAATTAACAAAATGCAAAATTAATAATGTTAGATTTTCAAATTGCCAATTGTTTGCACAACAAAATTGTTCATTCCCATTATAGGTTGTACTTTGATAATCATAAAATTCTAATTCTGTTATATTATTTTGGTTTAATTGCAGAAATGCTTCAAATTCTTTACGTGTTAAGTCCACAAAGTGTTCATACACAACATTATCTTTTGCATCATTCGCCTTGTGTTTTGTATTAATTAGAAATGTGTCTCCATTTAATTTATACACTTTTAGATGACGATATTTATAATGCCACATACAGTTCACTATGGCATATTGAAAATCTGGGCAGGATTGTGTTGCAATAATTTGCTCTTCTAGTTTCAAATAAGAAAATATCATATTCAGTACATCGATGTTCTTAATTAGTTGTTCCATTTGTGGGATTTTGTTATCACTTTTATTTAGAAATTTAAAAATCTATTTTCGTCGAAACGCAACAAATGTAGTCTTTTTAGTCTAGGCAGTGTTGTGTGAGCGCTCTTAACGACGACTGAAAGTAATTTACAATATTCTCTACGATGTCATTTAACAAATGGTTTGACTTATAATTTTCTCAAAGAAAAATTAGAAAATTTAGAAATACACGTAGTACATTCACGTATTAACGGCTGGTTTTTTTAAGACTTCAAATCTCTTATATTTTTATACTGATTTATTTAAAAGAATGCATATCTATACATACTTTGCAATATAAGAATTTTGTATAGAAGTAAGATTCAGAGAAGCAGTGCAACGACGAACTTTTTTTGACAGTTGCAAATAATCACAAAATTAAAAGATTTACATCGAAATGTATTGTTGTTTATTCATTTGATCAAACTTAATCAACTCATCATTGTGGTATTAAAAGTTTTTTATGTGTGCATGAGGTTACTACACTTTGATGCAGAAGATTAGGTGTGTTCAATACATTTAGGCCATCTGTTGGGAAGAGTTTTGAAATCTTTTAAAAGAAAATTATTTAGAGAAATGTATCTTACAATAGGTGTGTTCCAGATAACAATTTTTGTGTAATTTTGAAAGAAAATGAGAGAGTAAAATTTTTCATTTCCTTGCACGAACCTTTTCTTTGGGTAAGTTCGGGCTAGAATTAAACTATCAGCTGTTCTTTATTTACATATGAAACTAAGAAATTAATCAGAAAATTTGCAAATAAACAAAAAAAAAGTTTTGAGTTAAAAATTTATGAAAAAACAAAATGGAAGATTTTTCAGATGAACTTGAAGTTGTAAGTACATATATTTGTGCATATTTATCATTTGTTTAATAAAAAAATGGCTGGTACTTTTTTCCAATTTATTTTCATTCACTTTTACACCTGTTGCCAATGTGTTGCTTTTAAAATATTAAGCATTTTAAGCGTCTAAAATCACTAAAATAAAAGTTTTTGTGGTTTTTTGCGTTCCAGAAATTTTGGGCAACTTTGTCACATTCAGAGGGTAATTTTCTTTTTACTCTCAAAAGTTCGGGAACAGACCTAATATGATTATTTCCTTCAAAAAGCATTTATATACGAACCAGCGTTGCCGTTTTAGTTATTTTTAACCAAAATTGGTTACATTTTTCTGCAATGTGTACATTTGTACTGTTCTTCCACTTTGGTTACTTTTTTAAAACAATGGTAAGGATTACTGTTGCAGTACTATATAATTTTCATTAAATTTTCCATCACTAGTCCACACATTGGAGGTATATATCCTCAATAATTTCACCAATTTTATCTTTGTAGTTTTGAACCAATTGCGTGCCTTTGCTATGGACCTTATTGTTCACGTAGATGTATAGAAAAAAAATATATAAACTATAATTGTAATCACTTCTTCGCACGGTCAGGAAACTTTTCACGGCAATCCATACATCGTTAAAGGTGCTTCATCCTTCATTTAGAAAAGTAAGGTTCAATGACCCTGCCAGCGCTAAAAACGTGCCCAACAGAGGGGTTTTTGCACAATAATTTTGTTCTTTTAAATTTGTTCGTCTGTTAATTTAACTTAAAAGCCCTGAGCCAAAATACAAAGTGCAGAATGTGTTTGTGGAACGCCCAATTCCAAAGTCAAATTGACAACCCTGGATTTTGTTCAATATTGTGGCCTACAACAGAATCACCCTTATTCCAGTTGTCAACGTCGACTTCGACACCATAACTTATCCTCTCTCAAATCGATATGCAATAGCTTTCAGTTCAAAGTGCCAATTTAAATTTGAAATAAAAGCCGCAGCATGTCGTCATAAAAGTGGCAAAGATTTGGTGGCGACGCCGACGTTAACAACTGGAATAAGGGTAAATATTCGCAGTTGTTCTTGTGCTACGTGTATGAGTTCGATTCTTTCACATAACTAGCTTATTCCAACAGCTCTGCGTATTTCACAATTGCTGGCCGAGAAGTTCCTTCACGATGATTCAGAACTCTTTAATTTGGCGAACTCTGGCCGCAAAATTTTCAAAATTTTTTTAGTAAATTTTAATAATTACAATCAATGGCGGGCTATTCAAAATGAAACGTTGTATTTGATCACGTTACATAAAACTTTTGGTTGCTATTTTCTTACATTTTGGTTACAAAAATTTTTTGGTCGTGGCAACGCTGATTATAACGCAAATAAATTTTACTTTTTCAACAATCACTTTAAATGGCTTTTCGGATTTATTTTACAAGATTATTGTTACAGTCTGCATATTAAATAAAACTAGATTAAATTAGTGCGCTTTGCTGCCCTCAAAAATTCTTCAAGGAAAATTTTTTTTTATTTAACTAAAAATTTTTTAACTCCCACATAAAAATTAATATAATGCGTACATACATATTTAAGTACGTATGTATGGCTTAAGTTTTTTTTAAGAGAGAAGAAAACTCTTTACATTTGATTTACTCAATTTTCCTTTGTTTTTATTTCTGCAAAAAAAAAAATTTTTACAAAAAATAATTTAAATTTTATTACGTATTTTTCGACCACGTAAAATACCCATAAATCTTATTTGGTGTTATTCTTTATGCTGTAATTGTTGTTACATATAATAATTGTTTTGTTTTATTTATTTAATTACACCAAAAACCATTTTAAACTTTTTATCATTTTAATGATTTTTGTGATGGATAATGAAGTGTGAATTTGGTTTTTAATTGACTTCCAATAAAAAGCCATTGACCCAGTGAATTCATATAATTTATTTTCCTTTTTTTTTATAAGTATTTATTCTCCAATCGTTTAAAACCACTATCAAAAATATAAAAAAAAAGTGATTTGACTGATGTGAACGGCATTTTTTTGGAGTATAATTGTGTTTGTTTCGAAAGTAATTATTTTTCGAGTTTAGTGGGAGTGGTTGTAATTTTCATTTTTTATTATAAAATTTAATATTTATATTTAATTCAATGTAGTGCCGCTTACAATAGATTTTTTCCAGATGCATAACAAAGGTGGCCGAACTTTTGATAGTTAAAAGAAAATTACTCTCTGAATGCGACAAATTGTCCAAAATTTCTGGAATGCAAAAACCACAATTGAACATCTTGAAATACTTGTGCTGCTTACTTTCTAAAAAAAATTTACTTTAGTGATTTTAGATGCTTAAAATGCATAACATTTTAAAAGCAAAACATTTGCATCATTGACAACAGCTGTGAAAAGCGAATGAATATAAACAAAGAACAAATAGTAACAGTAAATTTTTATTAAATAAAGTGATCATTATGCACAAATACAACTTCAAGTTCATCTGAAAAATCTTCATTTTGCTTTTTCATAAATTTTTAACTATTTTTTTTTTCCGTTCTTTCCTAATTTTCTGCTTAATTTCTTAGTTTTATATGTAAATAAAAAACAGCTGATAAATTAATTCTAGGCCGAACTTATCCAATGAAAAAGTTCGTGCCACTTTTTACAGGAAATGAGAAATTCTATTCTCTCATTTTCTCTCAAAATTGCACATAAATTGTTTTCTGGAGCGCTTTTGGATAAATTCGTGCGAGTTCGGGTAGCACTTTTGTTATGTACCTTGAACAGACCTATTAATCACTTTCAAAACGAAGCAAATAAGAAATCTCAATTAATTAATGAATATATGAGCAGTAGAAAATGCAACTTGCCGTTTTTGAACGGAAACGCAAGTTCAAAAGAGCATTCCAATAGACTTGCGCAAGTAAACTTACCTGGTGAAAATGCAGTCTAGTGGTGTTCACAATAAGAATTTTTGAACTTTTTAAAAATCTTGAATTTTCGACTATAAGCAAAGTTGTAATTTTTTTATAATTAAAAAACTATTCTTTTGAAATTAATTGTATTTGTACAGACCACAAAAAACAGTTTATTTTCTTATATTTTTAATTCTGTAAAACTGTTTTCATAAGTCACACTATTGACAAATTGAAAATGACACGCTTCTTTGACTTTCAAATTTGCCACATGCTGTTAAACTACATTTGCAACCAAAAGAAAAAGAACACAAACCTGATAACCCATATTAAAGAATTAAATATTCATTTTATTTTTTTTGGAGTCCAACAAAATGGCAGCCAGTTAAAATCACAACAATTGTTTTACCCCAGTTTGTATATATTTTATACAAATTATTTAATAAAAAAAACTTTGTACAACTGTAAAATGATGATAATTTTTTTTGTAAATATGTGCATAAATATTTAAATAAATGTACAAATATTTATATCAATAAATATACATGTATGTAAATAAATACACTGAGCATTCATAAATAAAACTAATTAGAAATATTTATAAATTTTTTAATGCACATTCACATTGTAAATAAATAATTTGAAGTTTATTGACAAAGCAGTTATATTTACAGTTTAAAGTTAAATTGTTAGCAACTGTTAACATTTCCAATATTAAATTTCCGTTCAAATAATTAAACAAAAAAGAATTGTGTTTATTGATCCATATTATTGAAATAGTAACACAGAAAAAAATCTGTGTATGCTTAATTCGGTAGAATTTTAATTTTCACTATTCACCAATTAAATTTCATATCATATTAATTTATAATATTTAAAAATGGGAATTTAAAATCATTTGACCGCCTTAACTTTATTGAACTTAAATATACTGTCCTATACAATTTCTTTTGTATTTAGCAATTAAGAGGCCATTTGCAGTGACTTGTATTTTGCATTATAACTTCACAATATTAGAAATTTTCACAAATACTTTTCTAACCCAATAAATCGTATTCAAATAAACTTGTATCAGTAGTTTTGAATTGACACAATTAAAGATGGCCATCAGTTAGATTCGTTTTACAAAATCAAACTTTTAATAAATAAGGATAGTTGGTAAATTATAGAATATGCACAATAACAAAATGACTTGTTTTGAATCTTTTTTGATCCACGTTAACTTCAAACATTATACTTCTGCATCAGATATTTAAAAATAAGCATTATTAATTTGATCGCTATAAAATTTGATCAGCTTTTAATGGTTATTAAAAAAACTGTTTATATATATATTTGTTTTTTGTTTTAATCAGTTCTATTTCTATTAAGAAGGTGTTATGGAAATTCACTTGCATTTAATTTAAAAGCAAATTTTCTGTAGCGTTACATCTATTCCATAGAAAATTGGAAACATATCAGCTTTATCACTCAAGTTTTTCTTCTCTTGATTTTTTTAAGTTTTGTCTGGGAGCCCTCTGAATTATTTCTGACTGCTTTATGAATACACAAAAAAGTCATTTTCAACACTAGAGATTTATATGGTGGCTAAATAACATAGCCTTCCGGATTACGGATGCGTATTTTAGAATAAAACATACTACGAAATCTCTTCTTAAATAAAATAATGCACTTTTTACTAGATTTTTATACTTAAATTTGTACTTCCTGCTCCAAGTTACCCTTTCTCATATTTTGTAAATTTATTCATAAAATATATTACACTAAATATATAAATATTTCCCTCCTACCTTCTGTTTATTTAAGCAAGTGGACGTGCAATTTTGTGCACTTCTGAATCAAACTCTTGTCAGAAGAATTTCTTGATTTCATAAACTCACATGAACTCAATTTTTATTATAAATATTTTTCACGAATTCTAGATATGAAATAAAATGTCAATTAATCGTAATTATGAAATATTTCCAACACATTATACCCTGTCCTTGCTGAGTTGTGATAACAGCCTAATACTAGAAATTTTTTATTTGGAACCGCCACTACATATGTATATAGAGATCTCCCCCTTAAATTTCTAAGAGATTTCCTTACGAAGTAACCAACCAATATATTAAAGTCAATTTAAATACTACGCTAAACCAGAAATGTTTAGGCAACTATTAATTTTTTAACGAATTGCGGATAACAAAATGAGCGCTTCCATTACTATTTTAAATGCTTTAGGGTAGTGTATTCGAAATAATGTTTCTTCAAAATATTTCCATATTTGTATGCATTGATTCAAGAGGATTTTACTTTTCCATAAAAATAATGTTTCCTCTTAATGCATGTATCTATAGAGATACAATGAGCACAACAACATTTCTACCTGACTTTTGGCAAAAAAAAAATTTTACAACTGACAACGGAAGGAATAGAAAGGAAAAGCTTTGGCATGTCGGTGTCATTTTCAGTATAAGAAAATCTACGATACAAGCAAAAATCTCCTTCAATTGATGTGTGTGTGCGTTTCCTTCATTTTTGTTGTTTAGTTTTTCACCTTTCTATGTAACCATATTGCAACAGAATCAAGGATGCTGAATTTTGCAGGAAGGTGGAGACAGGCAAACTATTAGTTAAATATGTTAGCTGTAAATGACACCGATAGAATCAGTGCAGGCAGCCGTAGCCGGGGGAAGGTTTAATAAAAGTTAAAGGTTAAAAGGCAAGTTAGAGCAAACACTACTACAATGTAAACTTTACTAGAAAACCTAATAATATACATTCCTCATCATTTTCATCATCGCTATTATTATTGTTTCCATAAAATTTTATGAGCATTTTATAATGTGCTTCATTCACATTACGGTTTGCTTATTTTAGTCTTGTATGTTTTCTGTGCTATCAGGAGCGGGTTTTTAACAATGAGATTAAACTCACTTGTAATATATAATTAGCTAATCTGCAAATACATTTCATTGAGTATTAATCGTGTTTGCATTTTTTAGGTGGAGATTTAAAACTCTAAATTGCCATACTGAATAATAAGAAATGGCAGCCTTATGTATATATTTTCTTTGATCACATTTTGTCAACTCCTTTTTTCGAGCATGTTTGTGTATTTTGTATTGCATATTTGAAGTAAGTTTAAACCACCAGCGTTGGCCATTTAAACTGACAAATAAAAGTAGTTAACTATCATCTTGAAAACTAAAAACAAAGTTTAAATAATCTCCATGTTAAAAACTTGCTCTGAATGGCTTACTTTTTCATTCATTTCTTTGGTATTACGTTGCTGTTTTGGCAGGCGTAAGTAACGAGCTCTTAATACCAACTGTCAACTGTCAAACCGTTTGTGTAACAAAATTCAAAGATGTGATATCTAGAAAAAACATTTAATTAATTTATTAAAATTAATGGTGGCCAAACACAAACAATGACAATTATATGCTTGAGTTGGAGCAGAAGAAAACAAAATTAAACTTGGTTGTTCACAAGTTGCACACTGAAAAAATATTTAACTTTTTTTAGAAAAATTTATTTGTGAAAGCAGTATATACGAAATAAGTGAAAGTTACTGAATTGCTTCCGTACGGAAAGCAAATTTCTGCAGAAAGAAATATCGATCGATACAAAATCTATGACCTTTCCGCGAAGTATGATTAATATCTCTGTTTTAAGTAATTATGAGTTGGCAATGTAGTCAGCTGTTTGTAAAAATAACATTTTGCACGCAAAAACACTATTTAATAAGGGCAAAAGAATTTAATCGTGCTAAATTCGAATATATAAAATTCTCGAGTCGCAGTGTTTGTAGTTAAACTCCTCCGAAACGGCTCGACCGATTCCCATGAAATTCTGTGTGCATATTGGCTAGGTCTGAGAATTGGACAACTTCTATTTTTCATACCCCTAAAATTAACAACGCCCACTTTACTCCCACTATTTTTTTACATACTTTTTCTTTTTTTGCAATATGGATATCAAATGAAAGGGTATGATGAGGAGATTTTGAAAAGTTTATCATCAACCTAAATGCAATATGGCCGCGGACCTTTAAACTACAAAAACCTATTTTTAATGCTTATTTGCAATATGGGTATCAAATGAAAGGGTATGATGAGGAGATTTTAAAATGTTTATCATCAAACTAAGTCCAATATGGCGACTGGCCCTAAAGGGATGAGAACGAAGCCGGTCTCCTGTCTTACTCACTATACAGTTGATAGTAAAAATATTAATAATTATGTTTAATGTTTAGATAGCTATAGAGAATTGTAATTTACTATATATTTGTTACTTTGATATGGATTAATTTATTAACCTAAATAAAGCCGACTTTCATTGTCTACAACGCTTTCGATTATAAGTAAATCCCCGCACACTTATAGTAGATAGGTATTTTTATTGAACTAAAAAAATGTTTCCTAGAAATAATATACATGGCAAAACAACGTTTGCCGGGTCAGCTAAAAACAGCTAAACTAAAACAGCTAAAAAAAAGTAAACAGTTTTGCGCTATAAGTCTGCAGTTGTATTACACATTAATAATTAGGAATAAGGTGAAATGATGAAATGAATTTAATAAATAATTGTGGAATGCAATTTTTACGTTTAATTTTCACAAAACTTTTGCATTTAGTGTTAAATTTTCCCAGAATTTTTTCACTTCCGACGGGTCGCATTTGCTAAAACTACATGCAATGTCTTGACTTTTTTTCTTTAAATTCAAAACTTTTTCTATTTGCACTTTAGTTGTGTAGTTCTCTCTTTTACTCATAAATTTTTTTTTATAAAATAAACATACTAATTTCTTTTTTTGCATTTTATATTTTTTTTACATTTTTGTTCTTTTCTATTCTAAAAGTAGAGCGTAAGCAAAAAATGGCGAAAAATGTCTCTACTGCGTAATCAATAATATGGCAATACCGTGACTGTAGGGATAATGACTCAACTGCGGAATTATATCGCAACAACGGGATTAATAATTGGAAATTTTTTCTTCCGGTGAAAAAAAGCCTTTTTGTAATTGTGGCACAGAAAGCATAATTAGAGTTAAAATAAATTTAGTTAATAAATAAATAAATTTTTTTTCCGTAAATTTTTTTTTCAAAATGTTTCGGCATCTGTTGTAAAAAAGAAATACGTAATTTTGTTACACTACCAAAAAATATGCTTAAATTATAAAATCTAGAAATGAGAGTTACGAAAGTAATTCATGAAACAATTTGTTCAGTGTAATTTAAAAGAGTTGCGCGAGGAGATCTCACTTCAGTGAAATCTGATGGGTAACTGATTTGAAGGGCTTTGTTGAAATGTAAACAAAACAACCACCAAATGTGTGCCGACGTTCCTACATTAGGGTGGCCCTAAAATTACCTACACCCCAGGACACTATCCAATATTTTTACTTTAGTTGATAGTACTTCAATGCCAAAATTTCAATGCTCTAAGTGGAAGTTCTACGTAAATCATACCGCGGCCACAGAGCTGTTGCTATGGCGCAGCTGTAGATAGAACCCCACCTCTCCTGAGCCTTCCCACTGAAGAACTCCATCAATTTTGTACTATAATATAAACTAATTTGGTACTTCTCAACCTGTTGAACTTAATTTAAAACAACACCAAAGTGAGCGATTTTTTAAATTTATTAATGCTACATGTCTTTGAGCACTGCCCTGCAATAGGAATATTATTTTCAAACTTTGCCTAAATATTTGTTTTTGCTAGTAAAAAAATGTGGGAGTGATATCATATGTAAAGCAGTTTTAATATGGGCCCCACTAATGTACATCTATTGCACGAAAAGTTTTATAGTTTGTGTATGATTACATTGCAGTAGCAGAATTTTGTGCCATGAACGAATCTGAGCACCACTGCACTCTGGTTCCAAATAAATTTTTTTCGGCAGAAATGAAGAAAAAAATTTCCGAAAATTTAATTTACTAGGTTTTTAATACTTATTTTTTTAAAATGTAAATATTTCTTGATTTCTTGTAAAGCTTTAAGCTAAGAAATATTTCATTTAATAAGTAAAATGATTTTCTTAATGGCAATACTTTAAACAATCAAGATTTATAAAAGCACTTATTTATAAATAATGATAAAAAATGCGAAAAAAAAGTTTTTTGAAAAATATTTTAAAAGGAAGTATAATGGAAATGCAAGCTGTATGTAAGTGTTTTAAAATGGTAAATTAAAATTTAATTCATTGCGTCCTTGCCGTTATTTACGAGTGTTGTAATTACAAAAAGATACATTTAAGCTGAATTCACCCACTGTTTCGGAACGGAATTTTTGTTTGAAACATTTTTTTTATATGTAGTTTGACGTTTGTCTTTTTGAGAGAGAGAGCGAAAGAGAGTTAACATGTTTCAGAACCTGAATTGGTTTAATTTTAATTTTTGTTCTGAAACATTTGAACTGTGCTGCCAGCTTCTTAAATTTCTTATGCAAAGTTGAACTGAGCTGCCATATCTTACGCCATAAGCAGTTGGCGTTTATCCATTTTTATTTCTTTAAGATTTTTTTTGTTTTTAATACACAATTTCTTTAATACACAATAAAAAAGAAACCAAATACATTCACACAAATAAAAAATATGAATGTGATGCCAAAAAAAAACAAGCCAATTGCAATTATCTGCTACTGTGCTGCCTAATTGTTAAACTAACACGCCTCGTGGGTGAATCACTTTAGAACAATCTCTCAAAAGATTAAAAATGTTTCAGAACAAAAATTTCGTTCAGTGGGTGAATTCAGCTTTAGGCTTAAACTTACATAAAAGTAAACAACGTAAAAGTTTTTGTCAAATTGTGTGTTAAATGGGCATATTTGTTACTCATTGGCATTTTGAGGCAAACTCATAATATTTGAATTTTTTAGCTCAATTTTCGTTCGTTTCGGCAAGCTACTCAAGGAAACTTAATAAAATTTAAAGAAATGAATAAAATAATTAAAATTGCTGAAATTAGATGAAGAATAATTTTATATACATTTGTATTTACATAGTATATATGCCAATATTTCCTTAAACACATTTATGTTTTAAATATAAAAAGAAGTGAAAACAAAAAAAAAGTGTTATTCCTCTTTTATTTTGTGTGACAATTCATTATAAGAATTTTAAGACTGCAGGGGGTGGACGTGGTCGAAAAATATTTATTTATAATTTTTAATTTTTTTATATGTTATAACCTATATGTATATGTGCCAAAATAACGGTTCTTACAATGTTTTTTGATTTTATGCCAAAAAATATTGATTTGGGACCAGAGTGCACTGTTTTAAATCCTTTGACAAGTTGTTGTTTTTTTAATTTGCCCTTTTGTTTTCACGACTACATACTTATAAATTATTTCTATTTTTAATACTTTTAGATTTAAAAATTAATGAGAGTTTTACTTGTATCCCTGAGCTATTTTCTTGCCACATAATTCATTTCCTTTTGATTTTTATTGATAACTTTGCTGTGACATGTTTTTCTTACACATCTTTTGTTATACCATAAGAAGCTTACAAAAATTAAAGAAATAAAAGAAAAAATGATTTATTGCTATAAATTTTGTTAAGCAGCTGGTAAAATAACCCAGATACTTCTCATTTTATACTCGTATATGAAAATAAAAAATATTTTTAAGAAATGGCCATATACATATACATCAATATGTGTATATTGGGCTGGTCTCATGTAGAATGGCCCTAACTAACATATTTGGAACTTTATAAGAGAAAGAAAATACATAATGGAAACAGTTATTATTACAATGAGATTATCAAAATGAAAACTCTTGTAAAACCTTTAATTTGTAGACTATTGTACTAAATTTTCGTGGTAAGGTGTTTTTGTGTGAAATGAATAGAAATTACTAAAAAAAAAAAAGTTAGTTTCGCAAAAATTAAAGTTAGTACCTTTCTACATACTACCAACGATATATATATATATACGTATGTGTGTATGTAGTCAGAAAATATATATGCACGTACGTAGCATAAGAAGCAAAACAAAAACAGTACGAATTGAAAAATGCGTCAATTTGACAGACCGCAGTAAATTTTCAAGTTTTTAAACAAATTAAGGTGCTATTTCTCTAACACATTTAGTAGCTGTAGTAGTAGTATTAAAAATTGATAGTGCTTTTCATATACATTTTGCACAGAGAAGTACTACTTGTGTTAGAGAAACAGTATCTAAAACTTTTAATAAATATTTTCGTGTTTCATAATATCTGTTGCTTTTTCCACTCAAACGGAGAGTCCCCCTGCCATTACACATGCCACTAGCAACTACATATTGTCATCGGAAAGTTCTTCGAAAAACTCCAATATGTTGCTACTAGGTTTTACGTATACACATGCCACTGCCACTTCATTTTAAAAATGTGGTCGATGCATAAACTTCAAAAAAACTTTTATTTGTGAGATGAAGCAAAAGATTTTCCATTAAACTGTTTTTTAGATTTATAAGCATTGTTCTCTAAATTATTACGCCACAAAAGTGATTGATAACGGTACAAATTTATTAATTTTAAAATATTTTTGTTGTTCAACTTTGCTTTCATTTTAGCTTTCTGTTTATTTTTTATCAAACAGAGTCACCGCGTTCATCATATAAGAACATTTTTTTAAAAACTGCAAACATTTGGTATTATTAATATTATTTTAATAATATTAACCCTCTATAATTAACAAACTTTCGTTTTTTGTGCATATTTCAAGAAATAAATCAAAATAATACATACAAAAAATCATATTTTTAATTTAAATTTTATAGTAATACAGAAAATGTTTATTAAATTTTCACCAGGGTAATAGTGTTTACCGTTCTGTCATTTATTTTGACATCTAGTGACAAGCCCCTACTCGTTTGCAATTTTTGGAGCTGCCAATGGAGCTGCCAGTTCGAGTTGTTGAGTTTTTCGAACTGGTATGGCATGTGTAAGCGCTAACTATCGTACATAGAAAAAATTGCCAATTTTTACAAAATGACTTTGTATTTCTTGGGAAGGTGAAGGGAATTTAAAAAATTTTTTTAAATAAAAAGTACCAAATTCTCAAATTAACTGTAGTTTCTGTTGCAAAACACTGTTAATTTTATGTCGTAGCAAAATACGTCAACGTATGTATGTACATATATGAAACAGAAATAAAAAACAATACATGACAGCATCGACAATAAAACGGATGTTACCACAAGGTTCCTTATGACAGGCATACACGAAACAATAACTGCAAACGTGTACTCGTAATACATAATTTGTGAAAAAGAGTACCTGAAAGAGAAACATTATCCGACAAAATAGCAGGATAGAGTGACAGAAAAGCAATACATAACAACACTTTCCAAGTAAATACAAAATACTCCCTCAACGGAGAATAAAAGTTGAAATATTTTACTCGTATATTATAATGGCGAACATGAAATGATGTAAGCCTTTGAATGTGTATGTATGTATGTATTTAAAAGTTTGTGTGTCTCTTCGCGATTGCCTGCCAATAAAAAGCAAAACATGTCAATATATGTTAAATTGAATATGGGACCAAACAATAAAAAAAATATATGAAATGAGGAAAAACGTTATAAAGGACTATGGTTCAAAAATGAATTTGCATATGTGGAATGCATGTTAAGGATTAGAGATGGATTTTTTTTCTAGCTATTTTGTTATAAAAAAAGGTTTTCTTATTATATTTTTAGTAAAGGAAAAAAATAATACACATTGGCTTTTTTAGAAATTTTTTATTCATGAAAAAATAAAAATACAAAAATTTTCCAATTTAGAGACAAAAGTTTGTAATGAAATACTAACTCTTGGGGCATTATTATAGCACAGAATGAAGAAGATGTTAAATAAAAATATATTTATAATATTTTGTTAAACTGTATTGAGAATTTATTGTATATATATACAGGGTGGCGCAGAATGAGCTATATGGTTTAAATGGTTTATAACTTTTGTGTTTATGCCATTATTATAATTTTTATTTTTTTTTTAAATACAGTATATTATTGGGGAATTTTTTGCAATTAACTTTGAATAATGATATCCTGTAAGTGATGTCCATTTTCAGCTTCGAACATACGTGCTCTTTTTAGCATATTTTCCATAACTTTTCGCAAAATTTCGGGTGTAATGGCCATGATTTCATTTCGAATGTTGGTTTTTAGTTGGAATATGGTTCTTGGTTTGTTAACGTGCACTCTTTCTTTCAAATATCCCCAAAGAAAACTGTCAGGAGCTGTTAAATCTGGTGAACGTGGAGGCCAGTTAAAATCGCTTGTGCGTGAAATAATGCGTTCGCCGAATATGTCCCTTAACAAAGCCATTGATGCACCTGCAGTTTGTGCAGTGTTCAATCGTGTAATGATTCGTAATTAATTCCCCAAGTCTTCTTCACAAAATCCTGAAAAAAAACAAAAAAAAATAATAATTAAAAAAGTTATAAAGAATTCAAACCATATAGCACACTGTATATAAATATATATATATATATAAATTGAACTTTTGAGAAGTATTAACATAAAAATTATTTGTTCAGATATGCCAGGAATTTTATTGCTAATTTCTTTCATTAATTTGTCAGAATTATTTTATTTTATGTACTAAAATTAACAAATTTCAACAACACAAATGTTTATTCTTTAAAAAAAATCAGTGAGTAATTAAATTCTTGGCAATTTATTTAATTTTGATTAATTTTATAATTTTCCATAATATATCCCAGTGAAAAATATTAAAAAATAAAGTCATTCCTTAGAAACTACTTTTGATGCATCAAAAGAGAGAACTTCCAGCAATGAGAACTCTATGTAAAAAGAAGCAGAACTAATCCGATCTTGTACTACTTCCGGATCACAGGTTTAGGATCTTATTGACTTCTTTGGCACCACTTTGTTCACTGGGATGTACATTGTATATGGTTATCTCCCGCCTAGTAAAGAAAATTGAAAACATTCTCTCTTTCACGTTATACTGATATTTCACTATTGGCAGGATGATATTTTTGGAAGTTATTTAAAACAAAGCATACAAAAATTAACCAAAGAAAGCTGCATCCTTTAATTTTCACTTCGTCAGGATTACAATTTAATAATATTTATTTCATGCCACCATTTAATATTTTTTTTTTTAACTAAAAGGTCTTAATTGTTGTAGATTCTAACACGTTTCATTTTATCTGTCGTAGATAGAACATGTCCGTGAAACGTGCTGGAGTCGTTTATTGCTTGTAAGATTTTCGTCCAACTTATTTTTTTCTGCTGCCATTTAATGCATTTTCTTGTTAAAGTATGTGGTGTTATGCAGTGACTGCACTAAACTATAAAAAGTAGCTGTTATATTTTTATTACGATCTTATGAATGTTAAAAGCAATAATTTTGAGAACACGTATGGAAATGTGATTTTATGGTTGGAAAATTTCATAAGTTTTTGCTAAAACATAGTTACATATGAAATTTTGATCGAGGCTTACAAACTAACCATTCAAAAGGTGCGTCACGACACAATTATTAGCTGTTAAACGTGTGCGATACGACTGTGTTGATAGACCAAGAATTTTTGTAATGCCGTCGAGAAGTATTTCTAATTGTGAGTAAAATAATACTGACAAGGAAGAAAAGCTGAGTAGTTTGAAAGAAATTCTGTTACACGTTAAACAAAACAAGTTATAGAAAAACGTTTAAATTTCTGTAAAAAATAAAGCTCTTTTATATTTTTTCAAAAGGTTTCATAATTTTCAAAAACTCCAAAAAAATTTGCTGCCGTTTTCATAAAAAATTTTTTTTTATTTATAAAAAACAAAAAACAAACACTGCTTGGAAGAATATCATTCAAAATGTTGATTTCATTTAAAATCATCCCAGAAACTTATATTTATCGACTGATTTAAAATGATACTGTTTCTTTTTTTTTAAGTTTTCATAATATATTTTTTGTATAACTTATGTATATGTTTTCAGAAATTTAACTGGCTTTTCGTAGAAACCGAGTGAAAATACTCGTTCGGCCATTTATATTGAAAACAACCACACAGTAGACAAAGCATGAAGAACGCTGAAGGTAGAGGTGTAACTGCCTTCGAAAACAGCATGCTGTTCTGTTCTGCTAGTGTTTCTCAGTGTAATTTACAATTTTGTCTTTGATTTAGTTTGTTTCTTAGTAACTATCACATTTAATTTTGAGTGCATGTAGCCTATTTCAAATTGAAAAATTTTTAACTAACGCAAAAGCAATTTGAGTGTTTTTATTGTTGTTTCCAATATAAATAGCCGAACGAGTATTTTCACTGCTCGTCTTCTACAAACAGGCAGTAAAATTTTTTTTGTTAATTTTATTTTTGTTATTTAATAATTTTGTATGAAAAGAAGTATCTGAATTTTTAAGCTACAAAAAGGGATATTACAAAATAAAACGTTAACGATGATATTTAAAACAATCAAAAATGTGTATAATTTAATTAAGAAATTATTTTACTTGTTATGACTTAGACTAAACCATTGTGCGTTATCCTGTTCACTAAAAGGGACCTGCCAATATAATTAAGCCGACAAACTTTAACCTAAATAAGAAAGAAAAATTTTAATATCGATGCTTTCAGGAATTTTACACGAAATACGAGTATAAAGTTCAGCTCTGAAAGGGTTAGAAGACAATATTCCATACAAAATGCAATCCATAAATCCAAAAAATGCAGTTAATCCACTTTTTGAAAATAATCAAAAAGTAAAAAAATTCATTCCCAGTGTCATTCTCGACAGTATGTAAAACATAAGTATGTGTAGATTTTAGTTAACAATGGGCTCAGGATAACGTCAACTAAGTTATAACGTCATTACAACATTTATTAGATATAAATAAATTTATGTTTTTGATTTTAATTTTTTAAATTTGCAAGCTAAGTAAATACGAATATCTTAAAACACATTATCTTTCCTATACAAGTAATTACGAGATTTACTAGATATATGCGACAGATTTAATAGATATGTAAGTATTCTCCAAGTAATTTATATTATATAAATTGTGTAATGACGTTGATAATAAAAGTTGTACGGGAAAAATTTATTTTATTACTTTTAGCGCATTTAAATAAAAGCTTACGAATATTTTTAAAGAAGTTTTTTATATTTAATTGTTTTAATTTACAAATATAATTATTAATTTTATAACATACTGACGAAATAAATAAATTAAAATGAATACTAACAAACATATAAATTTTTTAATCCTTATTTTTTAACCTTATTTCTTTTAATAACAATTTATATTCTCTTTAAGCTTAAAGGTTTGTTTTTATTTTTCAAGAAAAATTTACTGAAGATGTTAACCGATGCTTATCGAAATATCGAAATAGAAAAATGAAAACAAATCTTTAAGCTTAAAAGATAATGTATAAATTGTTATTACACATATAAATTATGAATAAAAGACTTTCAGCAATATATATTGTATTATAAAAAGCATGCATATACATATGGAAATTTAACAAAATATATCGAATATATAAATATCGTCCTATGATTTCACAGAAGCCCTAAATTACAAAAAATTCGAAATGGAATTTTTGATTTATTAAGATGCACAGTATCAAAATACATGCAAAATTTTGTACGCCTACAATTGGACATAAAGTTCTTATAGTCAAACTTCGGAAATGTCTAAGAGCAAGCGTATAAGTTAGTTTGAAAGTATTTTGTTTCTGCTGTAAAATGTTTTCAATGTAATTTAGGGCTTTTATAAAATCATATGATGATGTGCAGGCCATTCGAATAAAAACAATTTACTTAATGCCACATGCACAGCTTATTCTAATCTACTTAAATTAATTAGAAAAACATTTTGATACAAATAATATTTTAGAATAAATTTAGTATCTCAAGCCGGCTCAAAAAAAAAAAACAAAAATGTGAAATAAAACTCAAATGTAGAATACAAAAAAAAATTCTCAAGATAAAGGAAAAGTGTGTGTCATGGAAAAAGCAATTGTATTCTCATTTATTAACATTTATTTTAATTAATGATCCAAAAACGTTCAACGTATTGAGTCTGCTTCTGCCCTTTGGAATGAATAGCATTTCCTATATACGCTGTCGCCGAAAAACATGATACATATTTCCTTTACGTTATTCCAATTTAACTATAGAGTTAACCATTTGATGTCAAATGTATCGTTGCTGCAGCATTTCTTTATACACATTTCAACAAGTAATACATTTTTCATCACACGCATTGCTACACGCAAGTTTTGATTGTCATATCCAACAATATACTATCAGCACAAAACACACACAATGCACATAATAAATCCATGCATCTGAGTTTATTTAATCGCAAACGACATGTGGAATATTACAATTTCTCTTTGCGTTTCCTTTGCTTTATTTTCCAATTAAATGAAACAAATCTTAAATCATTTGGTATACTACTTTTCGTATCGCATTGTCGTCAATTCGACAGAGTATCGTTTGTGACAAACTTCTTACATATAGACGTGCACATGTGTTTTCTTTTTATAAAAACAGCCTGTCAGATGTTTCGATTAGAAGCAAGTTGTATTCAATACGAGTAAATATATGTATTACCATCACTAGTTTTGATTTTTTTTTTCTTTATAAAACAGAATTCGCTTTCGTATATGCCAAGTAAATTTACGCATACCGAATGTGTTAATAAAACACTTTACATAATTTCGATTCAGAAACCGAAATTTGATAAGATATTTTTTACATTTTGTGAAAAATTGCTAAAAATTGCATTCAATTATGGAATAACTCGTATGTTCATCATTCTCCATATATGGGCCAATGTTATATCAATTGCATGGTTAACTAAAAGTAGACAAACAGTCTACGTATATGTATAAAATTGGTGACATAAAATGTGTTTGTGTATGCGCACATTTAATTCTGTTCCCATACAGTACAAACGGGCAATAACATCTTTTGGAAAATATATTGTAAAATCAATAGCGTTGAGCAACTTGAACCATATTTATAATTCACTCTATTCAATATCCTGTCGATATCTTCAAATAAATAATGGGCGATTCATTATGATGTAAGCTTTTCAATGGCGATTTTTTCATATACAGTCGAATCTTAATAATTTGAAACTTCTTAATTTGATTCTCTCTATAATTTAAATTCTTTACTAGGTCTGTTGAAAAACATTCGTCACTTCCGTAATTTTTAAAAATTTTTTTTTTCTTTGAACCAGTCATCTGGTGATGTCCCCTACGTATGCAATGCATTGCACCGGCAGTAGTTGGAAGGGGATAGTGTAAAAAAGAGACAGGTGGAGAACTGACAGGAATGAATATATAATAATCAATGAAAAGGTTTTTGTTTATTTTTTTACTTAATAAGTAAAGTATTTTTCATTACTCTTTCAATGTCACTGTACCACATGATGCCATTGCTAAACACTATTGTTTTCGAAAACTGCCTGTCATTTCATAGTGCTACCATACTTTCATCGTATTTAAATGCGAACAAAAATTGATGACTGAAGAAATGGAACTAAAATTAAATACAACTTAAATTCAAGTGATAATTAGCTAAATGAGTATATAAGTACGAATGCAACTATTGGCCCTTACACTTGTATATCGTCACAGAAAATCCAAGAAGCCATATCTAACATTTTAAAAATTTTGCAAGAGAAACAAAAAAATTGTTTAAATTTAAAAATATATTGACAATTATCACAAAATTTTCCAATAAAAGTAAAAAAGGAGTAACAAATTTATTAATTAAATTGTGCGAGGTGGCTTATTTGGACTTAACAGACTAGAACTAATAAGTCAATTTTTAATTTTTTGAATGTTAGATAGGGCTGTTTGCATTCTGTGTGATAATATGCAGTATACCATAATAATTTAAAAAAAATTTTTCTTACAAAAATCCTTTAAAAGAGAGTACGAGTAAAACTTAACAGCGCAAACCTCTCGAAACTTCCTGATTCTTGTTTCTGAACGCTGGTCAACTGAGCTTTCCTCATCCAATCTTGACAGAATTGATGCTACTTGAAAACTTTAAATATAGAATTGACTAGAAAGCAATAAAATTATTTGAAGAAAAAATGTGAAATCTAAAGTTTCTCAACTCCTTCATTTTGTTTGTTTTCTTAATTTCTTTTTTAATATTTGCTTCACGACAAATTGCTGGCATCACTATGTAACTAAACTAGGTTGATTCTATGAAAATTACTCAGATAACATACATGCATATGCACGTATACAATTAGAGTTGCCACACAGTAATAAGTTTTCTCTTCAAACTTAAAAAAAAAAAAACAAATATATTTGTTTTATATAAATGTTTTTTTTATTCGATTTAAATCTATTTAATTTTTGAAATCATTTTACATCACTTTAGTTGGCAATAGTTGTATTCAAAAATTAAATTCCAATAAAAATTTACTTATTAATTACTATTAAAAAATGTGTGGAGTTTCTATATAAACATGTGTGTTTTCTTAGCCTTTTCAAAAACCTACTGATGGTTTGGCATTAGCAGCACCGAAAGGCAGCATATAGGCCAGCTTAACCATAAAACAAACATAAATAAAAAATCGTAGTTATATGGTTTAGCTGGTCTATATGTACATTTCATTTGCCGCTAATACCAAAATCGTCGGTAGACCCTTTAACCAAATTGTTGGAAAATGCTAAGAAATCTCATATGTCTTTACAAGATCTCGCAAAAATCGAATCTAAATAACAAACAGAGATGAATAATGGTAATTAATTCTGACTCGCATTGAATGAATGAAAAAATAGTTAATAATATTTTATTGTTCTTTTACGTCGAAGACAACAAACAAAATACAAACACTACTTTTGTTAACTTTAATGAAAGGAAAAAGACATAGGGTGATTACTTTTGGCCCACCGTGTAGTATTACTTGAATGTGAGCTGCTGTAAAAATATAATTTTGCCTAAGATTTTAATTGAAATTAAGTAGAAATTTTAGAATAGATTTTGAAATTAAATTCCAGTTTTCGAAAGGCAAAATAAACTACTATTGACATGAAGGCGGCAACGTTGACCTAACTTATAAATTATAATACGAGAGGATTTTCTGCATAGTTTGCAAGTAGCAGTTTTATTTTCATTATTTTATGGGTTGCATTATATATTTTTATGTTTTTTAATACATCTGTTTATATGAATACCCATGCATGTAGAAGCATAAGTATGTGTGCACTACTAGCTACTCACTTATTACAAAAAAAAGACAGTATGAGTGTTGTGTGTAACGTATACGCTATGCTGTACTTGTAGTTTCTTCCTTTTAATATTTCTCATGCACGTTCATATCCAAACAAGCTTTGTTTTTTTTATCGATATATGTCTGTATTTATCAGTGTATATACATATGTATGTGTGTTATTCACAAGTGCTCATTTTTCATTCATGAATATTCCATGTTTTTTCTTGCTGTTTGAGGTATGTTTATTTCCTCCGTTGGCAAAAATCAACGAAAATAAATTTATGTATTATATACATAGTACGTATGTATGTTAATATTCTTTTTTAAAGAGGCAAAAAATGTTTTCTAAATTGTGGTTTGTATGATATTGAAGATGGTAATAAAAAGGCGTTATTTCACAATAATAATTATGGCTGCGATTTATTTCTTTTCCGCCACAACACACGGCATTTCTTTGTATGTGTAAAAATATAAAATATGTATAAACATATATACAAGCATATATAGTAGCTATGCTGAAAAAGTTCAAGTTTAAAGTTTTAATGTTATAAAGAGGAACATAAAAATTGAAACCCCGTTTTTTCGTTTTCTTAAAAGAAATATAAATATATTATTACCATAATCATGGATTGTTATGTTTTTGTTTATAGATTTTTTGGTTTGTATGTTTGATATTCAAAAAATTCTCGTTTGATTAATTGAATTTTAAACATATAGATCTTGGGTTTGTATTCAGAAATTAGGAAAAATCCACTGATGAGCTAAGTAAGCGTTAGCGAAATAGTACTATATGGATATGCTTTCCTCCTCAATTATTGAGCTGCTTTTGTAATAAAATGCTTTATGATATTTTTCATACTGTGTGAGAATATCATAGGGTATGTAATAATAAATTTCACATATAGTTTATAAGGGAAAAAGCACAATTAGAATCATATATATGAATGAATATTCCCAAAATAAATTCAGTTAATATAGAAATATAAATATATATTTTTCAATTAACATAACTATTTATATAGTCTACGAAATCTAGCTGTAAAAAATTATGAAAATTCTATCTGAAAACTCTACTCAACTTGTGTTGGAGATTACTTGTTCTTTTTCCTTTATTCTAAAATCAAAAGCAATTTTCACATAATTGTGATAAATTAACTATAAACTTAAACACAACAAAGTTTTTATTCATTCATTTGGAATAATTGTACAGAGTGGCTCAAAAGGAGAGAAGGTGTTTGAATTCCTTATAACTCTTTAATTATAATTGAATTGAATTGAATTGCCAAAATCGTTGAACTTTATTTCAGAAGAATATCATGATTTTATTCATAAGTTAGTTATGAGCGAAGAAGCCCATTTTCAATTGAATGGGTTCATTAATAGGCAAAAAAAGGCTACGGAAAATCCAAGAGTAGTTCAACAGCGAAAATTAGACCCACTTAAGTATATCGTTTGATGCGGTGTTTCGTCGGAAAAGATAATTGACAAATATTTTTTTGAAAATGAACACGGTGTCGCCGTTTCCATTACTGGTATTAGATATCGGACAAAGTTGCAAAATTTTTAAGGCCAGCAGTGGAAAACCAACCGTATGGTTCCAACAGGATGGAGCCGCACCGCACACTGCGAGGTACACAATGGATTTTTGAACTCAAACCCCTTCGGTCATTTTGGGCCACCCTGTACAAAATTTCCTTGAGATATTTTCTTCTGTTAATTTTTCAGTACCTTAATTTTGAATGAAATACAAAAACAACATCAAACCCCTTTGGTCATTTTGGGTCAAATAAATTTCACTAATTCTTAAAAGTCTACCTATAATAAAATATTTTAAAATTATAAAATTGAAATTTTTGCAGATTCTATTGTATGTACGAATGTGCAATTAATTTCTTATATTAAAGATAATTTTTTCATTTTTAATTTAAGTTATTACACAGTAAGTCATCAAGATTGCTCTAGTTTTGCTCTTATTCAATAAAGTTTTAAGCATTAATGTACAGAAAAGAATTTATGATGTGACTAAATTTGTTAAACTTTAACTTTATAATTAGTTACACGAAGTTGTAGATAAAATAAACGAAACTTATGGAAAATATGTATTGTAATGAAAATTTAATTTTTAAAACACAAATTGAACAAATAATGAATCGTTACTTGCGTATAGAATAGCACTCACTAATATTTCTTCAAATCGAGAATTTTTCAACATTTGCACATAAAATTCGCTAATAAAACTTTGAAGATATAACTTGGTGTGAAAAATACGACTGACTCAAAAATTAAAGTTTTATTAATTATTTTTTATTTATAATTTATTTTCATATATACAATATTTTCCATATCCTGTCTTCTTAAAAGGACTATCAGCCACATACATACCAGAGAACGGCAAAGTCTGATTGAAATGCAAGCATAATCAACATTCTAAAAATTTAACTATGTATTCAAACAATCAAACATATTCTCTTCTGCTTTTCAATCATTTAAATTATTCTGTTGTTGTTGGCTTTATGATTTTATTCATTTGTCGCATCATACCAGTTACTTCGGGTACTGGCTCGTTTGGCTCGATGAAGATTATTTTGATGAAGACAAGTATTACGATGTATTTCGATACAAAAAATGAGCGCGTTTGAAGGGGTGTGCATATAGTGGAAACGATAAAGCCTCAGTTAGCCAACCGTAATGTTGATGTAGTTGCATCAAACCGTCGTGTTTGATGGATGAAAACCTA
Organism: Dexiosoma caninum; assembly: GCA_963924685.1. NCBI lineage: Eukaryota > Metazoa > Arthropoda > Insecta > Diptera > Tachinidae > Dexiosoma > Dexiosoma caninum. Next base: position 95,776,672 of record OZ004725.1, read on the forward strand.
TGGAAATGTTTACAAATGTCATGGAACGTTGTAATCAAATTCTATTTACTTCAGATGTGTTCAAGATTTGCGTGGACACCTACACATAGCGTCTTATTCCTCGGTGCTCTTAATACTGAGTGAAATTAAGACGTTCACTACCGCCCCCATGGGCACTTGGAAATAGAAAATCCTGTACCACTATCAGTGCACACACAGGTTGCAATCAAAATTTATAGTTATCCCTGGTCTATAAATTATACCTTTGCTAAGGTGTTTCGAGCTGTCCAAACTCTGTGTCACATCAGAATGTATTTAAGACAACTCTTCAACTCTTCAGCCAGTAATAATGTTTGTTCGAGACATATTCCGGTGACTACTGTTGAATGGCAACAGCACCTAGTTAAGTAAAAGTCGTATCAGAATATATGTGTCAAACTCACATATATCCCGAACAGACCAAAAACGTATCTCCCAGCGTATATTTTTGGCGGCAACCACAGCCACTACAAATCCTTTTCCAAACCAGCAAACAAACTCCAACTTTTTGGGGTGGACACGAAGTACTCACTTAAGAGTACATCAGTCATTAAACCCTTACTGAGCGTTAGAGCTGTGGGGCTTTGCTGGCCCCGTACTACTAGATTAGAAGTGAACTGTATTTCTACATTCACACGGAAATACAGCCATAACCTGCTCAATCTGTAGTAAGATTTCAAAGACTAGCCTCTTCAGTCATCTTCAAACTCCAAAAAAGTTTAAGGTGATGCTAGACCTTTAGCTAGATACCGCGGGATTGCTAAAGTCTCGTAGGTTTGAAACTTGTCCCAAACCACCCTGCGGAGTCTATTTGCTACAGATCGCCGACGCCGCATTGATGCAACTACATCAACATTACACTTGGCTAAAGGTTAAATGAGATGTGACTTATAATTTTGCCACTGCCATAGCCATTACTATAACCATAATAGACATTTTTCTCATCAATTAGTGCTGTTAGAGCCATAAACAGCTTTTGTCGCTCTACTATTATTTCAAAAGTGAAAAAATATAAGAGCAGCAATTCAGTTTAGCTCTCAGTTCGTTCAGTAGTTTATGGTTATGACAGAAACTCAAAATTCAAATTATTTCTAGGATTAAGAATGTGGCAAAATTATAAGTCACCTATTAGCGAACACATTAGCCGCAGAAAGATTTGGTCGCTGAATTTCTCTCCCTAGTTATGGTAAAGTTACGTCTAATTTAAGCGTAACAGGGGCTTAAAAAAGTAACATATGTACAGTGTGACCAGATTCTAAAATACCATAAAGCTAAATCTCATTTGAAAAAGGGTTACAAATAACTAAAAAAAAATGTTCTTTGTAGCTAGAAAATTGAGGACATTTTTGTAATCCTTATTTGATCACTTTAGTATACTTTTCATAATTTAAATAACATATACGAGTAAGTCTATACAAATGTCACTTCAAATATATTAATAAGAAAAATTAAAAGACAAAAATCATTAAAAGAATAAAAGACATAAAAAAGAAAAGTTTTCAATTAATTATAAGTTTAAGAATAACTTTTTATCTTTTTTATTTGCATCTGTTTTCAATTTCTGTTTTTTTGTTAATATATTAAGCATCGATACCTTTTAAAGCCTTCAAAAATATATTTTAAGTGAAATTTATATACGTACATATATGTTATTTAATCTCTAAGAAATATCCTAAAGTAATCAAAGAAGCAATAAGTTATTTTTGCTCTATTTTCCAGCTTCAAATTAAATTGTTGAGTTCTTTGTATTTTAGAATCTGTGCATACTGCTCGTAACAGACCAAACCACATGCGGTCGTCATTATGATTGTTGCATGATATGTTATGAATAAAACATCTTCAAACACTCAACTCACATTTACATAAATAACTCGTTCACGACTATAATACTGAATTTATTCAACATTGATTTTTGTTGCGTGATTAAATGTGAATGAAAATTTTATGTATGAAGAAAACAAGAAAAAATATGTGATTTTTGCCGTTCTCTGATACCTACATACATACAGGGTGGCGCAGAATGAGCTATATGGTATTAATTGGTTTATATTTTTTATTTATGCGATTATTATAATTTTTTTTTTTAAATACATTTTCTGTTTCGCACATACGTGCTCTTCTTATCATATTTCCATAACTTTTCGATTGTTCATTTCGAATGTTGGTTTTTAGTTGGAGTATGGTTCTTGGACTGTTAACATACACTCTTTCTATCAAATATCCCCAAAGAAAACTGTCAGGAGCTGTAAAATCTGGTGAACGTGGAGGCCAGTTAAAATCGCTTGTGCGCGAAATAATGCGTTCGCCGAATATGTGCCATTGAGGCACCTGCAGTATGTGCTGTGTTCGATTCATAATTAATTGCCTTTACAAAATGCTGAAAGAAAAACCAAGAAAAAATAATAATTAAAAAAGTTATAATGAATTCAAACCATATAGCACATTCTGCGCCACCCTGTATGTACATAAGTTGAATTATTCTATTTCAACACTAACATTTTCACATAGTTTTAAAATATTTAACTTTATAGCTGTGGGAAATGGCGTTATTTTCCTTTATTTTTTGGTCACTGTACTTATATGAATAAAAAAACTTGTTTGTTGGTAAAATAATCGGCACACATACTTACATACAATACATGCAATCGCTTGCACAAACATAAAATTACATGGTTATTTGTGATAAATTACCATAATGTGGATGTCGCACGTAAAATCCTCTGATTATGTGAAATTTCAAACAACTCAAAAAAATAACTTTAATAGAGATACTGATAAAAATTACTTTCTGACACAATCGTATTAGTATATGCAATTACAAACTGACACATTCATAGAAAGTGGACTAAATCGAATTTTTGTGATTCATCGTTATAAAACATATCTGTGGACTTTTTACAAAACAACTTAAGTGAAATTTTTAAATTTTTTCAGGACTATTTAATTAGTTGTTTTTGTTTCGCCTTTTTTACATTATTGTTTGCCTTTTAGTTTCACCCTTTTTCCCTTCTTGATTTTTTTCCTTTCTTATTGAACCTTTAAGGGAAAAATTTCTTTCCATCACCTCTTCATAAATATGAATGCTTCAGGTGGCAGCATAATTTTAGAAAATTTAAAAAAGTGAATTTATTGTATTATAAAATCTAACTAAATCATGTACATCATGTGAAAAATGTTGTAGTTTGGAAATGTCTGTTTTCTTATTCATTGGCGGCAGAGAATTTTGTTTTAAATAATATTTGTGTTGAAAATGTACCAGTTACAAAAAAGAAGTGGAGTTAATCCATTTGACAAATGAAACGTCCATAGAATACACAGTAAGCAATTATAAAATTTTATAATTTAAAACTAAAATAAAACCGAAATCTCTAAAAAATTATGACAGTACAACAATAGCAAAATGTGAATTAAAAAATGTAATAGAATAAAATCGTGTGATTTGAGTTATAAGTGTATATTTGTATGTATGTAAAGTGTAAATGCAGTGTTTTTTATTTTCGACCAGCACTCAGGAAATGACCCCTACACATGCGATGCATTGTGTTGGAACTAGAGGAATCTAGTGAGAGAAGTGACAGGAGCTGAAGCTTCACTTACTTACAACTCCGCTTTTGCACGTTTTTTTGTTTATAGCAGTGCTGCCGCGCCATATTAAATTTTGAACCTTTGGTTTAGTAACCATTTTTAGTAATTATTTTACTTCGCTGGTGCTACACAATACCGCCGAAGGAGGGCCCTCTGATGTGCCTGTGAATTTGTATAAGCTCAGGCCGGTACCAGCTACTATGGTTTCGCCATTGAAACCTTTCGATAACAACTGACACAAAGATACACTAATGCACATCCGAAAAAGTGCGATATATTTTCACTCGAACCTTAGACTTTTTGGTTTTGTACTCAAAGTGCAGACTACTTCAGACATCGCCGTCCTCAATGTACTTTCAAATTGGGCATATCAAACCCAAAGTGCATACAGTCGTAAGCCCAAATTAGTCGTACTGGTAATAGTATGCAAGTTTGCTGTAGTACCAGTTGCAAAATTCATTTTATGACCAATTTTACAGCAGCAATCATGCGACAAAAGCCCAATAGAGGGCGTGTCGAATATTTAGAACACGACGCGACAAAAAATTTTCCAAACACGACACGACACAACACACACGAAATCAAAAATTTATATTCAAAGCCATATGTATTTTTCTTTTATTTCAAACTTTCATGTAATGCCTAGTGCACACTTGGCATGTCTTTTCTTGACGCCATTTTTGAAATGTGTGCAATGCCGTTCACATCATAAGACACAATTCTGTTGTGTATATCCAAAAAAGATCACATGTTCTTAATTTCATCTTGAAATGTACAAAAAGTTTCGGGACATTAATGGGTGAAATTTTTTATATACCATTGGGAATTCAAACGGTATGCTATCAAGTCGTACTCATGTAATATTTTATAATATTTTACGCAAAATAGAAACTCGTAAAAAATTGTCTAAAACACTGCAATTAAAAAAAATTAAGGGGAAACCAAAATCGATTCGAATCGCATGCCGTAATTTGGCACCAGATTTCTAATTTTGTTGTTTTTATCTTGGACCAGCACTCAGGAGATGCCCCCTATATATTTTGCATTGTGCTGGAACTGAAGGAAAAGGATTGGATGAGAAATGAGAGGAGGTGAAGCTTCACTAAATTACAACACTGCTTTTTGCACGTTATTTGTTTTTATAGCAGTGTTGTAGCGTCTCTGATGTCAAGGAGACGTATTAAATTTTGAAGCTTCGTTTTTTTTTTAATTTAGTAGCTATTTTTAGTAATTATTTTAATTCGCTGATGCTCCACAATACCGACGAAGAAGGGCGTTCTGATGTGCCTGTGGATTGGATACAGCTGAAGCTGTTACTGGTCAGTGAGCAGTAGTCACTGAAATCTTCCGACAACAACTGCATACAAACGAACACAAATGCGCAACAGAAAAATGCGAAATGTTTTTATGAGTCTGAGGCTGGGGTTGAAGCCAGTAAAATTTTTTCGTTTTGTAGTCAACGTGCAGACTACTTCGACCATCGCCACCTCGATTGTTAAGTGTTTTCTTTTGTAAAATTTATCGATATTCTTGTTTCATCTGCGAAAAAGTTAATCCAATGTAGCATTAATAACAATACTTATTTAAAAACTGTTAATTTACAATATGAATACTATTTTAAAATGTTCTTATCCAAAATGCAATTCAAAACTGGCGAATTTATAACATTCATTTCTTTGCATTAATTTTTTTTTAAATTTAATATTTTTTTATGTTGAAAGTCTGCGTCGTGCAAGATGTTATAAAAATATTTATACGACAGATGCAAGTGCAACATAATAAAGAAGAAAAACTAACATACTTAATTTTTTGTTAACAGAAGGGGTCAAAATAGGGTCAACTGCTTGAGTGACTTTATACGGCATTTGAAAAACGAGAGAATATGTGTAAAAATAATAAATAATTTATTTAATTTTAAGCAGGAACATGATTCCGAAAGAACATTTTAAAGGCGTTAATTATTTAGCTCGACATAATTTAAAACTAATTTCTTCAATTTTTAACTCTTAAATTTTCTATTTATTTCCAGGCAAATGGTACAATCGAATAACATGAAACGACTGCGAGCGATCTACACAAATTTATCAGTTATTTATTAGAAACTAAACTTAAAAAACAAAAACCAAAGATTTATCATAAATATAAATAAGTTAATTGAAATCAGTTGCCATCATGTCGAAGCATAAAGATAATGATCATTTAAGAAATGATATCTATGAAAATTTGCCATGCCAGGCCATGTTTAATGAGTCCGTGCGAAAAATGCAACAACAAAAAAATTTTCAAGCAAATCATTCTAACTCGAATAATATTCACTCAAATAAGGCTATATCACAGCAGTTACTACTTAATAATATAAGTAATCAAAGTGCTCATTTAAATGTCACGAATTCAAATGCGAACGCCAATGTGAACACAAATTTAAACTCGACACCAAACAACAAACATCATCAGGGTAGCAAGCACTTTACGGCAGGAGAAATGCCAAAAGAAATGATATACGCTACACCGCTTAGAAAATCTGACCGTTATAAAAGCGGTGAGCGTAGTAGGTTACAGCAAACTCCAACTCCCATACCAAGATTAATTAATGAAACTAATGAAGGCAAGGACCTCAAGGTAACAAATTTAGTGGACTACAAGCAGCTGAATACACGCGATAGCAATCGCCTCAATAATAGCAATCGCAATGGTAACTTATTACCCGTTACTGACTTGGATGATGAACCAGACTCTGGTTGTACCTCGAATATGTATACAAACCAAGGTGTACCTTTGCCCGCCACCAGTGGCTGCAATGCCGCTTCCATAAGTCATCATTTAGAAGACCGGCGTATATTGAATTTTCTAAAAGACACGACTCAACTACATAAGAAAATGGAAATGTCGGGCAAAGATTGCCCAAACTTCAGTTTTTCCAATTTGGCAAGGGAAGAGCATTTTGCTAATTTGGTGCAACAAAATTTTCCACTGGAATTATCGCGACGCAGTGTCGATCCAGAAGATGAAATGGAAGCTGCTCTAGAGGGAGCTGGTAATATGAATCGCAACCCTGAAGAAACCTCTGATAACTTGGAAGTTTTAATGCAAAAGAAAATATCACCCGATAAAGAAGTTAACGGTTTTGTTGCTAATGGCCACCAACATGTGATACATCGCCATCATCATCATCATCATTATCCTCAACATCAGGGCTATGAAGCAAAAGTTTATATAAATCGTGAATGGGTGCTGAAGAAGATAGCTATGTGCTTGGAGCAGCGTACAGCTGGTAAAAAATCCATGCCAGGCATGTTGGGAGCTGTAGGCGGTGCTAAAAGTGAACCATTTACAGGTTCTTCTCAGTTTATATCGTGTCGTGCTAAGGCTGCTGCAATATCTTCTTCAACATATAATGGTTGCTTAGTTCTAGGTTCTAATGGCTCTGGAAAGACTTCTATCTGCCAGGCCATATTAAATGGCAATTCAGGTACCAAAGGCATATTGAATCGTAAATTATTGGCTTGTTATTTAATTGAATCGCAAAATCCAGAATGCCATAGTCTGTCGTTGTTTATACGTAAACTGGTGTTGCAATTATTAAGTCACTCTTCACTCATAACCAAAGATGAATCACAACGTATTATAGATGAAGGTTTCTCATTTCTGCAAGATGAGGTTCAACAACAGGAATCCAAATTGGATGAGGCAATGAATAATATTTCTCTAGACGAAAATGCCGAAGACATTTTGATAGCGGAACTTAAGAGGGGTGCTAAGGAATGTGAAGTTTCAGAACAAGATCGCTTTCAGGAGCGGCGCACATCTACTGGCAAAAAGTCAGAAGCTTTACAGCTTTTAAGGCAGCAGTCAGAGCCAGCACCAGAACAATACGAGTCTGAAATCCAAGATAAACACAACTTTGGCACACATCCACCCAAAGGTACAAAAAATAAGACTGCCGCTGATTATGAAGAAAATAAAGATAATGACACGGAAAAATTTAGAAAGAGAGAAGAGGAACAGTCTTGTTCATCCTCTAGTAAAACTAGTCCAGGTAAAAAGTCTAAGATTCCTGTTAAATTGACAAGACCAGGAGCAGCGGCTTCACCTGTTAAACACGTTAATTCAACGGTACCCCAACGGGCAGGAGGACCCGATACTGCTGTAGTTACCAGTGAAAACTTGAAGCAGGAAATTCAAGCATCCATCGATGCTGATGTCGACGAAGAAGATTTCAAATCAGACAAAGCAGAAAAAGAAAACAACGAAGACAAACCCGAAGTTGATAAAGATTTTGCAGAACTAGCAAGGCTAAAAGAGCAAAATAAAGAAACAACGACTAAGGAAAATAAGGAAGAAGAAGAAGATGAAAACAATGACAGGAAGGAATTCAAGTTGAAGGGAGAAAAGCTGGAGGAGATATATAGCGACAACAATTTAATTGAATTTAACTCATCCGTTAATGGCAAGTCAGCCGAAATAGCATTGCCTTTGGATGATGGAGAACCTATGTCCATTAACACTTTACCTCCTCCCTTACCCAAGACCAAAAGTTGCCGCACTGTTATAGCTGATGGTTACTATGCAATGTTGCTTTCCAACCCAGAAATATTTGAATGCTTAACTGTCGATAATATTGAGAAGAATCCAGATGAGTGTTTTAAAAAAGCCCTTCTGTTTCCCCTTCTGGAGTTAACGCCACCGAAAACAGCTCTTTTACTTTTAATCGATTCAATTGACGAAAATTACATTAACGAAGGCAATTTAATTTCAACTTTAAAAGGAGGTCGTGGGAATGCTACTACCCACAAGAGCCGCAATGTAGCCGAACTACTATCAAATCATATTCATCTATTTCCAAAGTGGCTGTTCTTGGTATGCACTACAAAAAAACAAACTAAACAAATAACCAAAATGTTTACTGGTTTTAAAAAGATAACGTTGGATGATTTGCGCAAATCGCATGTTGTTAAAGATGTGCAGGAATACATCATCAATAGATTGAACTCTGATTTTAAAGACAGTATTATGTTAACCAAGGAGATAATTGAATCTCTACATCAGCTATATATTAAGTCAAATGGCTGCATTCTCTACTTAGAAAAAGTATTAAACGGCATAAAAGAAAACTTTTTTAGTTTCAGAGAAATTAAATTAATACCATGTACACTAAATGGCCTATATTTGTACATTTGTCAAAAATCGTTCAATAAGAAACAATACATGAAAATAAGACCAGTTCTTAATGTGTTATTGGCTTCATCTGGTTATGTAGATAAACTTTTCTTGTTCAATTGCTTGAGAACTCACAATTACACTATCGACAACGAGGAGTTCGAGAAACGTCTGCAATTAATGAAAAATATATTGCTCTATGATAATGGCCAACAGAGACTGAAGATATTCCACAATTCCTTTTCAGATTGGTTGGTAGATGTGAAATTTGCAACCAAGAAATTTATATGCGATGTAAATGATGGACATGTTATGATCTCCATGTATTATTTACTAGTGGCTGAGACACTGTGCGCAAACACTGTGCGAAAATTCATTTACCATCTTATTAAATCTGGAGAGTATCTTACAAGTCGCAGCATTGATCTTGATTTGATATTGATGCTTTTGGAGTCACGTCTGAATTTAAATGATTGCTTCTATACAAACCACTTGAACTGTTGTTCGCAGTGTGAGATAGATTTTAAAAATGATCCCAACTTTTTACCTAAAACTCGTAATATGATTGAAAAGTTTTTGAACAATGAATTGGCTGATGAGTTCTCACAAATTTTGTGTGATTTCTTCAAGCCCAGCCTGCCTACAGATGGCAAAATTTTAAAGCTGCTTATAGAAACGGGTATTAATAATACTGATTCGCAAACGTCTTGCGAATCTTCATTAATGTCGCCCGAGCTTTCAGAAAAGTCCCAAAATATTGACTTTGAGTTAGCAGATCTACTGATATCTAGCGAAAGGTCTTGCATTCTAGAAACGCAGCGACCTGCCAGTCCTTCAGAGAAAAGTGAACCACACCATGAGAGCCAGGATGATAATGCCTCTTCTACTCTTCATCAGCTCTCAGACTCAAATCGACTGGAATTGCACAAAGGAAAAGCATTAATACATATTTTGGCTAATGACGGCAACCATTTGCTACTAGAACGAGCTTTAAATGCCTGCAAGGGTCCTATAGATTTGGAAATAGAGGACTATAACGGTCAAACGGCTTTAAATATAGCATCGCGAAATGGGCACTTAGATGTAGTTAAAGTATTGCTTAATTTTTCACAGCAGTGTAATGATGGCACTGGTCGTATGAAAAGTGTTGATGTTAATCATGCTGACCGCGATGGTTGGACTCCATTAAGATCGGCTTCTTGGGGTGGACACACTGAGGTTGTAAAGCTACTTATAGCTCATCCACCTTGTAAAATAGATTTAGCCGATAAGGAAGGTAGAACGGCGCTCAGAGCCGCTGCTTGGAGTGGCCATGAAGATATTTTAAAAATACTGATAGAACACGGTGCCGATGTTAATTCTGTTGATCGCCAAGGACGCACTTCATTAATAGCTGCGTCATATATGGGCCATTATGAAATTGTAGAAATTCTGTTGGAGAATGGAGCTAATGTGAATCATCTGGATTTAGATGGTCGCAGTGCTCTCTGTGTAGCGGCATTATGTGGCTCTTCGGGCTACAGCAAGGTTATATCTACTCTTTTGGAACATGGTGCTAATACTGATCAGCTAGACAATGATGGCATGTCTCCGTTGTTGGTCAGTTCATTCGAAGGAAATGCTGAGGTATGCGAACTGTTACTGGAAAATGGCGCTGATCCAGATTTGGCAGATTTTATGGGAAGAACACCTCTGTGGGCTGCTTGTACAGCTGGGCATGCCAATGTTGTAAAACTTTTACTTTTTTGGGGTTGTGGCATAGATTGCATGGATTCTGAAGGACGCACAGTTCTCAGCATTGCTGCTGCTCAAGGCAACATAGAAACAGTTCGGCAGCTATTAGATCGTGGTCTCGATGAGACCCATCGTGACAATGCGGGATGGACCCCACTACATTATGCAGCATTTGAAGGCTTCCATGAAGTTTGCCTTCAGCTGCTGGAGTCTGGAGCAAAGATAGATGAATGTGATAATGAAGGAAAAACAGCATTACATTTGGCCGCTCAAGAAGGTAGAACTAAATGTGCTCAAGTTTTACTAGAATGTCATGCTACATTTGTCGATCAAAAGGCTCATGATGGCAAAACTGCATTCCGTTTAGCTTGTTTAGAAGGTCATTTGGAGACTGTTCAATACCTTTTGAAGTACAATTGCGATGTGAATGCTAAAGATGCTGATTCGCGTACTACATTGTATATTTTGGCTTTGGAAAATAAATTGGAAATGGTCAAATATTTATTAGAGTTCACAGATGTAGATGTTAATATTAGCGACAGTGAAGGACGTACTGCACTGCATGTAGCTGCCTGGCAGGGACATGCTGATATGGTGAAGATGTTGATAACATTAGGTAAGTCGTATGCATAGAGATTCATTTGAACATTGTATTTGAACAATTTCTTTCTTTTAGGTAATGCTGATGTGAATGCCATGGATTTGGAGGCGCGCACGCCACTACACTCCTGTGCCTGGCAAGGGAATCATGATGTCATGAATATTTTACTCTATTTCGGAGCTTTAGCTGATCATGCCTGCAAGCAGGGTGCTGCAGCTTTGGGTATATCAGCACAAGAGGGCCATGAAAAGTGTGTCATAGCATTGTTAAAGTATGGTGCCAATCCTTATAAATCAGATCACTGTGGACGAACACCAATCAAATTGGCAGCCAAGTCAAATCGCACAAATATCTTAAAGATTTTTGATAACTATACCAAAAGTATTTTTCCTTATTTATGTTAATTGCATATTTTAATTTGATTTCTTTTCTCAATCAAGGTGATCCTAATAACCCAATAGAAGGTAAATTTCATCATGGAAATGTATTACGGTCACCTGATCAGGCACCTTCTATACCAGCTCATGCTAACTTAAGTGTGGGGAATATAGGAGCATCGCCATTCCCACCTCATGCATCAGCTTCGTCAGTTTGCTCGGCCGCCTCCACGGCTACAGTTAATAATAATATGGCAGCGCCCAGTATATTAAATGCTTCAAGTTCAACACACAGTTCAAATAATTTCTACCAAAATACCATGCAATCGGACACCAGCAGTATGCACAAACGTAAAAGTGTTATATCTAGTCAATCAACAGGCAGTAGTAATGATGTAAACACAAGTTATTATACACATATGTATATCGCATCTTTTACTTATTCAAATTATTTTTTTATGTTATTTTTTTGAACAGGCGCCTCTTACATTTACACAGCAATTGCAACGTCAAACTAAGCTTAGTTCACGCAACAATCCATTCGTTCAAAATTCTCACATGGTTAATGCAAGACTTAATTCAACATCATCGTCATGTTTGGTCCATAAAAATTCTGCTCACCAAAGGCATTCACAAATCTTACCTGATCTCAGTGAACACCAAATGGGTAAGCCGACAACAAACTCATTTAATTTTAAATATAAATAATCGTTATTCATTCTGAATTGCTCAATAAATAAAAAAAATATTTTTTGAAATATATTTATTAAGCTTGAGGTCTTTTTTTTATTTTGTTTGTTTTTATTATTCGATATTTCGTTAACAGCTTGTTAACATCATCAGGAATAATAGGAAATTATAATAAAATAATAAAAAAAAAATAATTTCCGATTATTCCTGATGAGCTGTTAACGAAATATCGAATAATAAAAACAAACAAAATAAAAAAAAGACCTCAAGCTTAATAAATATATTTCAAAAAATATAATAAAAAAGGTCAATTAATAATATAATTAAAAATAAAAAAAATAATTAACCGTATATCAGTGTCGACCAGCGTATTGACTATTAGTAAAATGGTTTGGAAAAAGTAAATAGATTTTAATCGAATAATAATAAAAAATTTTAATTTCTTCAATAAAAAAAAAAATAAAAATGGTTGTTGTATAAAATGATTTTTGAAAAGCCTATTTAGTTTATTTTCTATTTGTATATTGGTACTTCTCGAAGATTTTTTGAGAATTTTTATATAAACACGTTGGAATTTTTAGATTTTTGAAAAATTTAACCATACGTACATATCATATATATAATTTTAAACTTTTAATTTATCTCTATTTAAAATTTATATTATAGCTTCTCACATGGCCAGCAATGAGGCTGATATTTATGATATGGAATGTATGTCACCCCTGTATGCTACACCACCCCACTCTCCTAGCAGTGAGTTAAGTTCTCCCGGTCAGTTACCCTCTATTAATAACATTGACGACGGCGCTGCTGCTTCCAGTAACAATGGCAGTAACGGTGCGAGTTGTTCAGGTGGAAAATCGATATTACCGGATAACCATTTTGCTCGTGATACACATATGCGCATTATTTTGGGAAATCTAAAGGAAAATCAAGCCAGTTCATCCAGGTATTACATACATACCACACACATATACATATACTACATACGTACATAAATTTAAGAGTGATGTTTGCAGTTGAGGTACGTTAACTACAAGACGGGTGGCGATGGCACGGTGGATGGTAGTCTGCACGTTGACTACGAATCCAAAAACAGACCTGGGTTCAACCCCAGTTTCAGACTAAAATTTTAAAATAAAAATAAACATCTCGCATTTTTCTGATGTGCATTAGTGTGCCTTTGTGTGTCAGTTGTTGTCGGAAGGTTTCAGTGGCGAAGGCATAGTCACTGGTCACTGAACAATACCGGCTTCAGCTGATAGCAATCCCCAATCGCATCAGAACGCCCTCCTTCGTCGGTATTGTGTAGCACCGGCGAATTAAAATAATAATAAAAATAGCTACTAAACCGAAGCTTCAGCACTGCTACGAGTATAAAAACAAAAGAACGTGCGAAAGCAGAGCTGCAAAATAATTAATTAAGCTTCACCTCCTGTCGTTTCTCCTACTATCCCTTTCCTATAGTTCCAGCACAATGCTTCACATGTGTAGGAGTCATCTCCTGAGTGCTGGTCCCAGATACAAAAAAAAAAGACCAAAGGTCCTGTGTTCGAGCCTAGTCATAAAAAGACGTCGCATTGTTTTTGATGTGCTTTAGTGTGTTTTTGTGTCAGTTGTTGTCAGAAGACGCATAGTTACTGGGCACTGAACAGTACCGGCTTTAGCTGATAGTAATCCACGGGCACATCAGAGCGCCATCCTTCATCGGTAGTGTGTAGCACCACCGTAGTAAAATATTTACACAAAATGGCTATTAAAACACGGCTTCAAACAAAATGTATAAAGCTAATAATTTTCATCTATAGACAACCGTTCACAGTGGACAAAACATGAAGAACGCTGAAGCTGAAGGTGTAGCAACCTTCGAAAACAGCATGTTGTTCCGTTCTGCTAGTATTTGTCAGATTGATTTACAATTTTGCTTTAAGTTAGATTGTTTCTTCGTAACTATCACATGTAATTTTTACTGTCTATATGTTATCGATCACTACCCTATTAAAAATTAAAAATTTTAGCTAATCGCATAAACTGAGTTTCGAAATAAGGCACTGCATACATGTATTTAATAATTAAAATGTAAAGCTGATTTAATTAAATTTTTATAAATTTTTATGTCTATAACACTGCTGCAAGCAATTAGGAAAATTTTTAAGACACAAAGCTACTTTTTCGAAAACTTACCTGTATAAAGTTTTAATAATGGTGGTTTTCTGATTCAGAGCGCTTTGAAATTTTTTTTATTAGGATTCAAGCTCAGTCCGCCCTCAAATTTCCAATCAATATGCAGAACAAAAATAAAATTTTCAAAATTCTGTAAAATTTGTGTTGATTTCTTGAGTATGTGTTTTTCGTATATTAAAGTTGTTTCTTTGAGAAGTATGCTATGAAAATACATAGTTACATGATGCGCAACAAAAACTTAGTTTTACCCTAAAAGAAACGTCGATATTAAAGCTATACTCATTCACCAGTACTATATTGCAGGCAATAATATGGGTTATAGACATTTAATATGTATTTGTCATTAATATCCTACTAGTGAAGTCAAAACTATTGACTATATATGTATGTATGTAGGTAGTTCAGGATAACATAGGAACCAGAATTACTAGTGCATCTATTAAGCCTTTTGCTAGATTTCCATACTAGTAATATATGCTGCAGGATAAAGCAAAATTAAATTTTTTATTAAATACTATGTACATATACATACATAATGTCATTATCAATATGTAACTGCTTGTAAAACTATTATTTTCGAGATAATTGCATTAAAATTTTGTGATAATGTGTAATCGTGAGAAGTGAATGGGAATCATCAAAATTTCAATTTCGGAAAAAATCAGAGTTAAAGCCTTTCGACATGACAACAACATTATATGCCATTATATGGGAAAAGGATTACGGAATTGGGGTGTTGTTGACTGAGTACTTAACGCATTGACTCTACATAATTTCGGCAATTTTATGTAGACTACTGGCAAAAATTTTTTAATATTTTAGAATAAGATATCGAATTGAAAAAAGCAGAGGAAGTCTTCCTTAATATTTGTTATTATTGGTCATTATTATTACGTTTTATAACTGTTTTATTATTTTATAAATGTTTTATAATTATTTTCTTTTTTACCTTCAGTAAAAGCAAACGCAGTGGTATAACCACAAATCCTGCAATGCGTCTAATACGCAGTCGCTTCGACTCAGCTGCACAATTAATTAGGCGTACGAATAATATACTCTCTAGCAGTGGTCAGGGTTCTTCAAGTATTGGAGTTAAGTCTGGCACTTTCCAGTGGCGCAAAGAAAGTCAAATGTAAATTAAAAATAAGAAACTAAAACATAAATATTTAATTAATATTAGTTAAAAAACTATATTAAGAAATTTGTTAAATCTTTTGTTTTTTATATATACATACATATATTTATGATTTTTAAGTATTTAATTTTGTGATAGTTCATTTTAAGTTTATTATTCAATTGTTTGAGTTATTTAACAAACACAAAATCCAAGTAGAAATAAATTTAAATTATATTAACAAGTAGAAGAGACCTTAAAGAAAAAATATTGATATACATACATATATTCTCAATATTTAAAAGAAAAAAAATTATTCATTTAAAGTGGTGTATCCATGTATAAACCACTGCATTATTATATTGAAAATATGGAATGATTGAACTAAAAAAATACGTTTCAGTTGTAAGGTAAATTTATAATATAAAAAATTAACTGCAGGATATTTTAAACTTAAAGAATTTAAAGAAGGTTTAATTGAGTAATACAAAAGCAATATTTGCAATTACATTCGAAAAGAATGAAATTTTAATTGAATTGAGTTAATTTTTTTCATTAAAATAGTTTTTAAATATACATGCATAAACTTATATTTACAACTATCCTTTATCGTAGAAAAAGCACACAAAAACTCTCAATTTTTTAAACATTAAAAATAAATTTTTTTTCAGTTTTTCTTTGGTCTTCGTTAATAAAAACATTGTTTTGATACTTATTATTATTATCATACAAAACATAACATAATAGAGGTATAATTTAAATAAAATCCATACATACACCTAAAAACTTAGTCATTTATTTCTACAATAAAAAATATTATTAATAAATTATCTGAATCTTTTTCCACCTGAACACATTTTTTACTTCTTAATTATTTTTAAATTTTTGCTAGACTGAAGTTGAATTTTTTTATGTGTGGCAGACACTTTGCTAATGTCAAACTATGCCTGGATATTTGATATTTGTTATCTTTAACTCATGATTCACATAATAAGCCTGTTATATATTTTACTTTTATTTCACTGGAGTGACTTTTATAATATAAATATTTTTTCGCTTAAGTTTTTCATTTTTAATAATTTTGTGACACCCAAGAGTAAAAGAACTTCTTGTGACCAAGTTAAAGTTAATTATAAAACGCAAACCAAATCATAGACCCTTTTATACAAAATCAAACACAAAAAGCATTTTGTTATTTAATCTACGACTTTTACATTTTAAATATGGTATTTAGTAACTTTGGTAGCAATGTCTGTACAACATTTAAAAAATAGCATTCAATTATTATTTCAATAATAATTTATGGTTTAGTAAAATTAAATAGATTTAAATCGATCATAAGAAAATACTTGGTGTATAAAATAATTTTTGCAAAGGTTACTTTGTTTTTTCTCTTTGTATTTTTGTTATTCTCAAAGATTGTCTGTGAATTTTTGTATAAACCTGTGAGATTTTTTACATTTTTTAAAAGTTTGGTCGAAGGTCTAAGCATATAACAAGTATACTAGTATATAAATAATGGTAATTATAATTTTTTTTTATATTTTTAATAAGGATAACTGGAAGTGAAAATCATGATAACACAAAAGTAAGTATGCATTCTGAATATACACATACATAAGTATACATATACATATATTTTGATTTATGTACATATGTACATACGTATATATAAGAGGTTTGTTCAAAAGAAAACGTGAATTTTGTTTTCCTCGATTACAATGGCGTGGTGCATCATGAGTTCTTGCCAACAGGTCGTACGGTTAATAAGGAATACTACAAGAAAGTTATGCAACGTTTGCGTGAAGCAATACGGCTCAAACGATCGGAATTGTGGAAAAAATCATGGATTCTGCATCACGATAATGCACCAGCTCACACATCAAAGCTTGTTCGTGAGTTTTTGGCTAAAAACAACAACCTAATCATGCCTCTACCATCTTATTCACCAGATTTGGCTCCCTGCGACTTTTTTCTATTCCCAAAACTGAAGAGAAAATAATGAAAGGAAAGTGTTTTGCCACAATTGATGAGATAAAGTCAGAATTGAAGAACGAGCTAATGGCCATGCCGAAAAGCGCATTTCAGAATTGCTTCGAGGATTGGAGGAAGCGGTGCCAAAAGTGCACTATATCTGAGGGAGATTACTTTGAATGGACAAAATGGATTTTGATGAAAAAATAAATACTTTTCAAAAAAATTCAAAATTCACCTTATCTTTTGAACAGAACTCGTATGTAAATAACAGCAGAACTCGTTACAGATTTTTACAATGTTTATCTTGTGCGCCAAAGATCGTCATATAAGAGATGTAAAGGCGTTTTTCACAGTAATGTCCTGCTTTGCAAACAAGAATTCATATGAGATATATATATATATCTTCATATACATATATACATATATTTACATGTATTTATTAAAATTAACTTCAATTGTCACATATTTAAAAATTTTTCTTTACAACGAACATTAAGCAAATTTTGTTTATAAAACAATATATATTTCGATAAATCATATTAAAAATCTTATGACACTTTAGAGTCGTTATGATTATAGAAAAAGAACCCATATTAACTATTTTTCTGGATATTGATAAAGGCATAGCAACTGAACCTAAAACAACTTCTATCCACTTATAATTATAAATTAATAAATGAATTTATTATTGCCACTATATATTACTTCTTGATAAAGACACAATTTAGTTAAAGAAATCCCGCCATAAGCACTTGTCTTTCGACTTAATCCAATTTCCAACTGATCATTAAAACTATCTAATAAAGAAATCAAAAAAATTGTATTATGCGTAACTTTATAATAAAAAAATAATAATATTATTTAACAGCAAATTAAAATACGTAAATAGAAAATTAAGTCATTATGGAGATTTTTAGGATTTACTCAGAGACATCATCATATTCAACATACGATATACTAACCAAAGAAATATTCCAATTAAAGAAAGCCACAATTTCAAAAAAAAACCAAATTTAAAATTAATTGTTAACATTTCAATCAACCAAGAAGAAATGAAAAATTATATAATTAATTAACAATTGGAGGAAAATTTAAAACTTCACATAAATTATTATTATGAAAACTTGTCACAAGTGTATATTTACAACCGAAGTTAAATATTTACTACATACATATATAAATTAAAAATTAAGCTCAAAATGAAAATGTTGACTAAATAAAAAAACTTAAAAATTATATTAAGAAATAAATAAAGTCTACAGGAATTTTTGATTGTGAGTGAGTTAACGAAATTTCATTTGTTTCTTGTTTGGAAATTACATTAAAAATATTGAAATATTTTCGAGCAAAAAATAAATATAAGAAATAATTTAACTTTAAAATTTTTTTTAAATTATTAATTTGTGTAAACATTTGATTAATAAATAAAGTATATTTTAAAATTAAATATTCCAATCTGTTATACTTACATGCAGATGCGGCAGTATATTTAATGTTCCATATATAGTAAAATAATCTATATAATTAAACAAAAGACGGGTTTTGTAATATCTTTTAAGCCCGTTTTATTGTACCGTCTTTGAAAAGATTTACATATGTACATATATGATTTTAAAGCTTTTTCTGCACTTGTGGACAATCCCAATTTTATGCAGATCGGTTGAGTACTTTTCCGACTAAGGGCCATTATTCCATATAGGTACGATTTAAGAGGTTGTTTAATAAGTTTTTCATTGGGCACGTTCATAAGCAGCACACAAGTAACTGTTGGGCAACTGTTGAGTGTTTGACTTAAGCTGATGCCAGGCACATCAATATTTGTATTTGTGTGCGATCTTTTTTACAAAAAAGAGTCACACATATACGTAATATATGAAAAAAGCGCACACAAATACTAATATTGAAGCGAACATTGATGTGTCTGCCGTAAGCTTCAGAAACGCGTAGTTGAGTAATTTATGACATTGGGGACGTTCATGAGACGTAACTGTTGGCAACTGTTGAACTCAACAGTTCCGTCTTAGAGACGGTTAGAAGATGAACAAATATAATAAATCAAAAATCAAAATTAAAACCATAAACAATGAATATTCAGTGATAAAAACTATTTTTTTAATTTTTATTCGATCAGTTGTTTAGGCTGCGCACAACATGTTGAGTTAATGTAGCGAAAGAATTTTATAATGCAAATGTTACCGTATACGAATGTAAATAACATAAATTCGAATAGTCTTCTTTTCGTTTCGAATTTGTTGAGATAAAATATATTGTTAAAACAGATTTGCCCTTTTTATTATTCAATTTCCTAATCTTTTCAAAATATGTAATGGTTTATTAAACGTTTTTTTTAATGTCGTTGAGAAAAATGCATCGTACGCACGAGCTACGAAATTTACACTTTGAAAATTACATTTCAGTTTCTATCTAAAATTAATAAAAAAATATTTTTTAGTCATTTGTTTCGACCATGTTCAATAATATATTATAATACAAAATAACTAAATTTAATATATTTAAGTAATTCTTAAATCTAAATTATGTTAAAGTTCTTAGCGTTTTTACTCAGAAAGAATTAGACTTTGGAAACAGCATTCCAACGGAACAAAGGAAAATTCAAAGCAAATCAATATCAATCTATACAGGCTAAACTTATTTCTTATTTTAAATTGTATTTGTTCGAAAATACACGTATATATCTCGAGACCGGTATTTCTTATTAATTTTTTTCCATATGAAAGATCTTGAATTATACTTTTATACGAATCGGGACTTGCAAGTCGAAAGCAATAGAAATATTAGCAAAACAGCAATTTTTTTATAACGCCTATCTTCGCCTAACAAAAAGTGGGTGTGGTAAAATTTTATTATCGGATGCTTCTCCATTATGTACTCCGTCAGTTCCCGAAGTTTCGTGCAATTATCTGAAAGAACGCGCGAGTTTTTAAAAAAAACACAAAAACATCTTTTGACTGAAAAAATTTTAAAATGTAAAAAATAAACACAGGTTAATAGCAGGTAGTAAGTAGAATTTATACTCTATCAACCTACGAAGTTGCGTGCATTTATCTAAACTAAACTAGCATTTAGCAATTTTTTTGGAAATTATTAATGCTAAATCAGAAAAAATGTGCTAAACTCCCAACCATGGTTCGAGGTAACGTATATCTAGTGTGTGCAGACACCAAAGTAGTTTGATACGCCTTGGCAGGCAGTGATTAAAAGATTTAAGGTGCCATATAATTTCAATGCATCAAAATAACAAACATCAAATTAGGGGCAACATATGTATTGTCTTTCTGGCAACTCTAACTGCACGTCTCCACGTGAAAAGCTTCTGTTATCTATGTATTTCGCGGATAAATACGTCCCAGAGAAATTATAGCCATATTTTATAGTTTATGTACAAGATAATTGTTTGGAAATAAGTTTGAACTATTGCGCAATACATGTGCAAATAAATGTTCGTGCGGTCCACACGTGGACATATGTTGGCAATTGCGAAAATAATTATATCCAAGTTTATTGCAGGTGGAGACCCCCAGTTACTTTCAATTACATTTATTTTAACTATTGTTTTCTTTACATTTTAATGACTAAAAGTTGGGATTTTTGTAGTGGAAATTTGTTTAATGTGTAGGGAAAAATCGGATTGTTTTAGTATTTGTAGGATTTTTTTTTTAAACTACTGGCAACACTGATTGATAACGTTTGTGTAATTTGACAGCAAATAAAATATAACTTTTGCAATCCTTGGGTTTTCATATTCGTCAGGAGCGATTAAATAAAAATAAAAGTATAAAGGTAATTTTCGTAAGAGTTACTGCAAGAACTATGTTGAACAGTTTTAGTTCCTAAAAATTGTTGCATAGTAAATATACGTTTCTTAAAACCGAATATTACATAATCTAGTTTTTCAAGATGCAGCAGAATTACTTGTATAAACCTAAAAACTTGATTAAAAAAACAAAAATTGTTATTTTATAGATGCTGTCTCAAACTATTTTAAATGGTGTACGAATTTTGCGTGTTGAAGCACGCCGCAGCATAGGCATCGTTGCTCCTGCTATGAATAAAGCCTCGGATCCCGTTCAGCAGCTGTTCTTAGATAAAGTACGCGAATACAAGCAAAAGAGCTCGTAGGTTTTTTCAAATAAAAATTAAAAATTTGTTCTTCATTATTCTTCTCATTATAGCGGTGGCAAAATAGTTGATCCAACACCTGAGATTGAAAAAGAAATGAAAAACGAGTTGGAGCGTGTTGCCAAGCAGTACGGCAGTGACGGTAAAACTGACATGACCAAGTTCCCAGAGTTCAAATTTCCAGAAGTTAAGGTTGATCCCATCTCAGCATCTGCTTAGATTTTACTCTATATCGAGGAATACAAAAGGCAACGTGGTCGTTAATTAAATAGCTAATAATTTAACTTTTTTAAGCTACTGCGATTTCACAAATTGTGATTATTGTTACAAAATATTCAATTCTTTTTTCTTCTTTTTCTTCAAATAAAAACAAAATATGTATGTATTCTAAAAACAACCAAAACGTTTTATATATCTAATGTGTTTTTATTAATTTCATAAATAGTTGTACACTATTTACCGCTTATTATTTGTTGAACAGTTTCATGCAGCAAATCCATTTTGTGATATTCTGCTACTCTGAGAAAGTTCCTCAGTAAGTGGCCAATTTCCGTTCCGGATATAAGCGGGACAAATTCGCCAGCACATGTACAAAATTCAGCTAGATTTTCCCGTTTTATTTCGTTACAGCGACTACAACGTAAATCTTGCAAAACGTATGACATCAACTTCCTTTGGACAACATCCATAATACGCATTTCAATCTCTTCATTATCATACGATACAAAGCATTGAGCGCACAACCAAACCGGACTAGAAGTAAAAGCAATTTTTTAATATATAAGTAATGAATTTTTGGGAGTAATGGCCTACCTTTCAAATGGAAATTTCCAATTGATCTTGGTAGGTCTTTTATTAAAAACAAATGCGACAAATGTTCGCTCCTATGAGCAATGTGCTTATTTTTAAGCACATATCCAAACATGACTAAATATATGTACATCGTATGTATGCATGTACATTAGACCGTACCATCTTACAGCCAAAAAAAAGTCTCACGACACTTCCTATTATAACGTATTTTTGGACAGTAATTTCAAAAAGAAAAAAAAAAAATTTTAAATTTAAACTAAATAAAATAAAAATTTTAAAATTTTCAGTACAAGCCAAAAACTATTTTTCTTTGCATTTGAATTGTATTTGAAAACCAAATGCTTCATGGTCTTTTTGAGATGAAAAAGTAAAGTGAAGTTTTTACAGTACACATACATATGTATGTATATTGATGTTGTTATTTGATTTCTTGCAAAAAATGAAATTTTAAAAATTTTGAGTTAATTCCCTCTTGGTGATAAAATGTGATATGTAATGCAGTTATAATTGTAACACTAACTGTTATTGGCGAAGAGGCTACTTCTATTATAAACGGATTAATAAAATAAATTCAAAAGTAAAAACAAATCAATTAATACGTTTAATTTTTCATACTCGCTAATCATGTAATCCTGAGACTGCTGATCAATGATTTTAAGGGTCGGCATGTGGATACCATTTTGGACCGTCTGCAACAGGCCCTAAATCTGATAAACAAGTGGTGTAAGGATAAGGGCTTTCCACCAACCCATTTAAGAGTACATTAATGCTGCTCACTAGGAAGAGGGACGTCAATCTCAGATGCCCTGTCCGGAATGGAATGATACTCCATGAGGAGTATTATATGGGCGTCACGCTGGATTGGACGGTCACCTGGAGCACCCATCTTGAGAATATTTTAGCTATGGCGTTCTGTGTTGTACGAGACTCTTTGGTAGGACTTGGTTTCTGAATCCTAAAATGACCTTCTGGACATTTAATTCGGCGGTAAAACCCATAGTCACGTGTTGGGTAAACCGCATCGTGTTGGTTTGTCATCCGGATGCAAATGAGAACTTGACCGACGGATGCAATGGAGATACTTTTGGTCACACCAGCACTTTCGATTGTAATGGCGGGGGAGGCACTTTCCGCTGCACTGAAATTGGAAGGTGTTTCAGAGTGGAAGAGTGGGAACTTCAAGGGACATTTGAGCGTCTTGTGGGATTATCTACATACTGCAACTGGCCCGCAAGATCGCCCGATTTAACCGTACCAGACTTTTTTTGTGGGGTTTTTTGAAGTCCGAGACCCTGGAAGCCTTCAAGGACAACATTCGACACGAGTGCGAGAAACTGTCGCCCGATGTTCTCGCCGAAGTGATGAAAAATGTCATAAAACGAGCCCGTATAGCAATCAATTGTGACGCCGCCCATCATCGGGCCGATACCATCTTCTCGTCTTGACCAATAAAATTCTAAAGGTTCAGATAAACATAATCAAAAAATAGAATCGAAGTTTTACATTTAGAAAAAAAATGAGAGCCAAACAACTTCGGATGACTTCTTTTGGCCCACCATGTACATACTTACATACATACATAAATATATAATAAAAATACTTACATTCCATCTTTCATTGCACGGTGTTTATCTTTACACAAATCCAAATCACGACAATGATTACAAGCCTTGCAAATGACTTCCGATATGGTATAACTATCGCCAGGGTCTTTCCATTCAGCCAAATCTGAGAACTCACCAACACCCACTAAACGCAACATGTTGCGCCGGAATTCATTTATGTCTTCAATCAAAGCTTTATCAACACTAAGGACCTTAATTAGGGTACGAATTAAATCCAAACCTGGGCTGTGTTTACCTTTGCCGTAGTTTTTATGTAACTTTGAAATAAAATCAAACGCAGGATATGAAATATCTTTAATCGCTTGCTGTGTGGTTTTTCTTTCTGCTAAAGATTGCATGAACAATGTTATTAGAGATTCAAACTTTTCACGGCATTCATTTTCTTCCGATAAGTGTTCACTTATGGTCCAGTTTAACTCAAGAGATAATTGCTCTTCATTAGAATTTTCTGCGGCCTCGCAGGTCACGGCTACTTCCTCGACATCATTGTCCGAATCGTCATTATCTGAATATTGAACTTCGTTACTAGTTGAACAATTTTCATTTTGGGCTGCTAAAGCAGCTGCGGTTACATCGCCCAGAGTTGCTTCCTCTATTCCTTTTGGCAAACGACCTCTTATGCCAGAATAGTTGGCATGATCCAACCATAGCATAAAGTCCCAACATTGTTCAAAAGACAGCTGAATAGAGTGAAACATTTCTTTGTTTCGCAAGGATTGTACCACGTAGTCTACATAGGCCAAAGCATCAGGCACAGATTTTTTACCCGAAGACAAAATAATGCGATTGAAGTCAGCGTATATAATGGCGGCTCCTAAACGTTTAAATTCTGCAACAATTCTTAAAAACATTTTTCTCATTAAATTATTAAGCGATCTCCTCAACGCCGGATCGTAAAGCAAGGCATTGCTTGACCTAACCCAACGATAAAAATGCACAATTTGAAAATCGGAAAAAATATTTCGATTAATAGACACCTCTCTTAGCCAACCATTTACCATAAATCGCATAACACGAAAAGCGGCTGAACAAAGAGCTGTCTCGTCGTAACTCGGCAAAGTAGCTGCAGGTACTGTTCCTATCATTTCCTCCAACGAAGCTTGAGGTATTACATCAAATGTTATGGCTGAAGAAGCTCCTTCTAATTCTTGAATTTTAGCTGATTGCAATAGAGCAGATACTGCCAAGCTATCTAAGGCTAATTCTACACAAACGTCAGGATAAAAACCGGCTTGATTTTGAACGACAGTAATACTGTCCTCAAATTCGGCTAACAATCTACTGTCATCTGCTTCCCGACCGCCCAAATCAGGTCGAGTAGTAGCAGACCACCATAATACAAAATTATGTTTTTGTAACAATCTGGCAAAAAAAATATCAGCGCCAAATAACACCGAATCTGGAGGCATATTACCCAAGGGTACATGAAAATAACGGCATTGATCCAACATCAGTTCCACAACATTATTTAAGTTTAAGAAATGACGGACTGACGCACGACAACCGTGCCGTTGCCAATCTAAGCCCGACAGAAGAGAAGCATCATCTGATATATGAATTTGAGCTTGTGGAAAATCTAATAATATTGGCATATTACTACTTAGTTTTCGTGGTTCTATAGCTGTTTGCATGCATATAATGGATGGCCCACGTTTTTCCTCCTTGTAAATGGATAAGGCTTTTTGTATATGTCGATAAACTTGTTTGACATCAACCTCAATGAATATTTCAAACGTAAAATCTTCTGGTGGTATTTTTGCCCCATCCTCTGGATTTTGCAAGTTCTTAATCAATGCTAATCTTTCGGCTGTATATAGATTTTTCATGTTGGGCATTTGATTGGTGCGAACTGTATCTAAAGCTATTATAATAGCCTTTTTACTGGCCATTAAAAAAATTGTCCAAACTTCCTTTTTAGCTGTTGATATATTATGTTGATAAAAGAAAATTTTTCTGAGTTTAGTATTAGAACCTTGTAGGTATTTAATGTGTGTTTGTGACTTCGATTCCAACTGTTCTATATTGAAACTTTCTAATTCTTTAGTGGCCAAAGCAGCCAACCTTTTGGCCTCCTGTCGCTGTACGGCACATAAACATCCCATGTCCATGAGAGCTCTAAATTGCAAAGACATTTGGGTTTCGTAAATACCTTCGATATCAGGGGTTGCAAGATCTGCCAACATGCCTAAACAATTTTCTTTAAAAACTTGTTCGGGTACACTGTACCTGTAAAGATTGTAAACTGGGCGAGAACGTGGTAATACGCGATTAACTTTCTTCCACATTTGCCCATCTTCCGGTGGAGCCAAGCTCCTTTGATTAACATAGAATATACGAGGCACTATTAGTTTGATTTTGTGCAATTCCTCACCGATCATAGCCCAGACGGTAAAGTGCCCCAGATCATCCACGGGTGTAATTTGTAAAATTTGCCAGACTTGATCTAGCAAAGTTCGCTGAGTTCTTCGCAAGAATCCTCCTAAAGTGGCAGTAGATATGGCACCTTTGGAACATGATCTGTGATCTTGTGCTTCTTTATTATTATCATTCCGTAATCTTTTGTTTTGTTGTTTGTAACGCTGGCGCCTTTCCAATTGCCAAGCCCATTTAAGTTTTTGGAACTTAATCCACTCTATGATTTCTTTACGGGTTTTACCTATTGCTGGAGGTTGGCCCAGAGCTTGCCGCCATGATGTAAATTCCGCCTGGGTTGCAGCATTTTCTTCATCGTCTGAATTAGTCCTATGTCTTTTGGTAACTGTAGGTCTACGATCACTTTTTGATTCTACTCCTAGCAAATCTTCCATATCAGCTATATCGACGTCTTTCTCGTCGCTGTTATTGCTAGATGAATTTATCGCAGCCTTAGGTTTCGGTCTTGTAGTGAACATTTCGTTAATTCTACGTTGTTTGAAAACATCGTTTTTTTCGGAGATTTTCTTGTGCAACCAATCAGGATGCAGCACTCTAGGCACAGGATTTGCCAGTCCCTGTAAAGCCGCTGGTATAGTAATTATTTTTTGAATTGCTCCTCCCAAGCGTTCAATATAATAATTCCAGTCTAAAACATCTCGTATATCAGCATCGCCCATAGTATTATCTTTTAGCCAACGGCGGAGATGGTGTCTTCGAACGCTGGGTTCCGATTGAAAAATGGCCAAAGGTATTGCTCTCTCTGTAACAGGAGAACCTTCTGGCTTTCGAGAAATTATGTATTTACACGCTAAACCTGCATCTTTAACCATTTGTTCTCCTAAAAATTCAGCTAGTCTCTTAGCAGTTGATATAGAAGTAGACTTTTGGGTTCCATATTCCTCCAATTTTTTAGACATAGACTTATTTTCCGAAATTAATTCGAAAAGCTCTGAATCAGGTAGATTCGATCCCCGGCTATATAAAACATCTAACCAATAATCTGCTACTTTAGCCACCGAAGCATAACACTCTTCTAAAGTACTACCAGCTAAAAATGCTTCAAACACAGAACTTTGAAAGTTCTTGATAAGCTGCAATTCACCTCTACGTTTTACTTCGAAACCTTTAAGTTCTGCCAAAGAACCGTCAAAGTTAAAAACGGCATATCTCTTTTTTAATTTCTTGCCCTCCTCCTTTGCTGCAGGCAACACCATAGCCAAATATGGACCATCTACTTCAAAAAATATTGAATTTTCCTCTCTTATTGTGTATTCAGGGAGTCCTCCGGAATCATCTTTAGCTTTTACTAGTTCGTGATACTGATCATTCGTAAAGAAATCTTTAACCATGGTATTAAGAACCGCATTTGGGTAAGAAATATTGATTTTCTTCTTCTTTTCATGTGAAGTCAAAATAGTAAATTCTTGTGGAAAAGAACCGGGTAAGATACACCAAATACCATCCGTATCCAGTTCCAAAGGCCGACCAACGCGTTCAATAATTTCTCGAGCTTTGGTAATAATATTAGATCCCGTCAAACATACAATCCCTGCCATGGGCATAGAATGCCACCTAGCTCCGCGACGCATGACATAGCCATAAAAAGAATTCAAAATACATTTGTGAGCCAACTGCAGTGAATCGTACAAGACTTCTCTGCCTTTAGCCGCTTTTATTTCGGAAGCATCAGCAGATGCTACAGCTGCACTAACAGCTGCTTTTGCTACTTTAGTAAGTCCCTTGTATTCATAACGACGATCTCGAAAGGCTCTTACAGTGTCTACATAAAAACTGTTTTCTTTTTCACATATTGTAGAAGTACGAGTTTCCAACTTAGTGACTTTAGTCTTTTTATAGGCTTTGCGGCAATAGTCAGTCAATCGTTTTTTCTCATAAGCCGCTTGATCTTCTTTCGAAAGTTCATGGAATGCTCTTTGAGGGCCACCGGGAAATATTGGTGGAAACTTTTCTGTTTCTAATTGATGCTGTATCCTTTGAAATTCGTTCCTAGAAGCTGGCAGCATTTCACCGCGCCACAACCAATCCATATTACGTTTGCACTGGGCACCAGGTTTGTTGAAATCACAAGCAGCACAATCACTGTCACTGACCATAGCGGAAGGTTGGAGGCGATTTGTTAAAATAATATTTGGATACATAGCACCTACATCTAAATGGTATATAACCGGCTGTTCTAAACGATTTGGTATATCATGCAGCCCCTTTAATGCCTGACATATCTCCTTGTGGACCTCTTCCAGATTATTTACCTTCTCCAAAGGTATGCCTTCTTCCACCTCCAAGGCATGCTTCAGTACATGATCAATATTATCGATTAATTGCTGAATCATTTTAGGATCTAAACGAAAGCGACATGGAATGTCAGCACGAAATACTCCGGATTCCAGCGCCTCTACATGGCCACCAACATACGTTTCTGAATCTAAGACATGGCCTTCATCTGAGAGTTTATTGAGTTCACTTTGTTGTTTATTTGGATAAACAATATTGGCATGATATGCCTGAACCATAAGCAAAGTTTCACAAAGTGTTCCAGAACCTTTACGAAGAATTTCATCTGGCTCCATAGGAATAATGGTATTTAAAGCGAATATAAAAGGATGTACATATTTCATGTACAAATAATATGTGGCAACAGCATCGGAAACGGAATAGTTTGAGAGCACTTGTGGCTGTTCCACAGCCATTTTACACATATCCTCGGGATCTAATTCAACAGGGTCATAACGCAGCTTAGCTTTGGCTACAGCTTTAAGGCCTTGTGAACCAACTGGTAAATAAGAATCACGTTTAACCTGTGGAGTTTTGAGGATAAATTTTTAAAATAAAGAACGATTAAGATACGTTTATTAAATATACACACATGTATATGCAGATATATATGTATGTACATTAGACTGGTCGCATCTTATATGGGATTTTTTTTTTTTTTTAATTTAATTGTTTGCGCTGCTTAAAATATGAGGTTTGGTGTAAGAAATCATGTCTTAATTTTTCAGCTCAATCCGACAGTGCTTAGTCGTGCCTAGTGGGGCCCAAAGTATACGATATTACCTATATATTGAATAATGTGCTTCAAATAGAAATGATAAAAAATTTATATATTTATTTGATTAATTTTATTGAGTTGATTAATTTATAAGAGAAGATTTGTTGTGAGAAGGATATAAATGACGATAGTATTCAACAACTTGGAGTAAGTACTGCTTATCTTTCTCATCGTATGTTAACGATTTATTGTAATCCGTTATGAGTTTAATTGCTCTTTCTGCTGCATCATTCACAACGTTCAAATGTTGACAGACAGCTTTTCCAGCGCAATAATCATCCCTCTGCTGCCATTGAGGAGGTTCCGATTCTAAAAATTTTGGATCTATGGCTAATCGAGAAAAAAATTTCTTTGTCAGTGGAAAAACGAAATCTGATATATCTCTTGACGCGAAAGAGAAAATTTCATCCATATTGACAACATTCCTTTTTGAAATTTTTTCATTATTTCCGTGTATGTCATTGCCGATGTCGAGTTTTTGGACCATCATCTTTTTTATTTCCAAAGGCACGCTTTCATCAAAAAATGCAAGGCCAACAGTTTCTTCTGACAAATACCACAAATGGTGTCTTATTTTTTGCAATAATGCGGTAGAAACTTCTTTATCAAAATAAGATACAACGTTTTGAATTAAATCAAGATCTAGTTTTGGCGCTTCTATAGCATTCACACATCGGAACCAATAAGGAACATATATGATAGTCAAAAATAAGCAAATGCTCCGAAGACTTTTCAATTCCGCTGTTTTCAATTTGAACTGGTCGCGAAATAGAAATATTTTGTAACAATAAATGCACTTTGACATGAATCGTGCATGCGATGTTGCACCAGGCAAACGAAATTGTGAAAAATCAGGTACCCGCTCCCCAATAAAATGGAGTGTTAACTGAAGGAACTCTTTATAATCTGCACGCACGTAATGGATTTTTAACGTATTTATACAAAAATTCTTCAAATAATCTACGTGCGATATTGTTAAAATTCGTACCACTTCTTCGTCCAAAATTCCACTCTTGAAGGTGCTAGCTTCAATGTGTTTCCAATACTTGGCAAATCTGTTGAGAGGAACTTCTGGCCCGGATGTTTTCCCAAAATTCATTTCAAATACAGATTTGACCAACAATTCACTTATATGGTGGCGACATGGAAGAAAAAGTAGTTTTCGTCCCAATTTTTGTTCGAGCAAATATGCAGCGCCATTATTAACCCCAGTGTTAGTGGCAGTGGTATCAAAAGACACTATTTCTACTAATCCATCAAGTGACCATTGTTGCAAAAAATTGTAGGTGGCGTCTGCTATATTTACCCCAGAAGAATTTTCTATTTTCGGTATGCCGAGCAGTTTTTCCATACGTTCACTTGTCACAACGAGAGCCAGTCGATCTTTCATTTCTGTACCCTTTATTTCTGGAAGGAGTTTCCCATCCCAATGAAGGACAAATACTTCAGGAATCTGCAAAAAACAGTTTTAAAGTAATATATAAAGCCTAATATAAAATCAACTATGATACTTACATTGAATTCATCGATAATCTGCTTAGCTTGTCTTCTACGATATTCTCTTCGCATTAAATGAAGCGTGGTCCCATTTAATACAAGATTTTCTAAATTGATAGGTGTAGCAGCAGCGAAAACATCTTGTACTTTATTCAGAATTGCGTTAGCTGTTGCAGCAACAATATGCATAGCATCTCTTGTCGAAAGCTTGCATTTGTCCATGCTTGCTAGCATTCTGTCGTCAATAAAATTAACAGTACCGTATAATTTCGTTTGTGCTATATTTTTTTCTTGGATTTCATTTACATTGTCTGAGACGTTTTCGGAGTCCGGAGAATCATTTATTATTTCGGCTTCTATGTTATCTTCAACACTCATGGCTAATGCAGCTAATTTATTCATAAGAGAAATTTTTTTTATAAAATCTATATAAATATAATATCTTGTGAGTTAAATACCTTGAGCTTTATGTTTTTCAACACGCTTTTTTTCTTCTTCCAATAGTTTAGTTTTACGTTTTTGTTTTTGCGTTAAAATTCTATCAACACCATACATTGTTCCTGGGCGACCTCTCTTCCTCTGAAGCACTAGAAAATCTTTGTCTTCCTGTATTTTCATTATCCCTAGAGCATTTGGAGCTGCAACATCAAATATAAAATTTTCTATCTCGTCACGAAAATCTTGTTCTTGTTTGCGATATTTTTCGTATGGGGTTTGACAATTTTTTTGAATATGTCTCCAGTTTTCATAAATTTTCCTCAATTTCCGCACACAATTACTTTCATGTAAAGTAGGAATTTTTGCCTTGTTCCAAAATTCGAGGGTAACGCCAATAGTATATTTCATACTCTTTATCACTGTCATATTTTCTACTCGAATTTTGTAAAAAAATAATTGAAGCACTTGCTTTATTGATGGTAGTTTGGCTCCTAAAATATTACTTGCATATTTTCCCACTAGAAAAATATCTTCATGAGAGCGTAGGTTTATTTTTCTTATCACTTTTGAACTCATATTGCTAACGGGATCAATTCACTATATTTTTTATTTACTTAACGATTGATTATTAATTTGCACTTCTTGATACGTTAACGACTTGAAGATTGTGAAAAAAAATAGCAAACATAAATGAAGACTGCAGATCAGTCGCAGCACATATCGTTCCACGAAAAAAAGCCGTTATCTGTATCCAAAACGTCAGCATCAAATCAGAGCAAATGATTTGTGATGTACATATAAAAAATGTTTACAGACAATATGAAGTGCCTGTATGAACTACCGTTGTTTTACTTACATTGTTAGTGGTAAATTTTAAACGTTTGATAATTATTTCATTTGTTGAATAATTTTACATGAAATAATATATTACTGTCCTTTTAATTAGATACATACTTCAACATTTTAATATGAACTTCGAATTTTTTATTTCTTTCATTATATAATAATATATATAATATTATATAATAATATATATAATAAATTAATTTTAGTTAAAATCTTCCTTTCATATCATACTAAAATATTAAATAGCAAATACTTTAATCTATCTATACAATATATAATTACTTTGTATGTCCGGATGTTTTTATGTATGTCTTATTCTTTTCGCAACTTTCTGAAGCCACCTGATGGCCTAGGAAGCTGAAATTTGGCATACTTAAAGTACTTTCTCTGCGGAAGATCGTACCGAAGCCAGATTTTTGATTTTCGGTCAATGGGACCGGCTTTTCAGCTAGTATAACTATAAAGATCTGATTGAATAGATGTTTTTTTATAATATGGGGAACTTTGGGCCCGACTAGGCACTACTAGGCACCCTCAGATTGAGCTGAAAAATTAGGACATGATTTCTTACACCAAACCTCATATTTAAAGCAGCGCAAGCAATCAAATTTAAAAAAAAAATAATTGGGACCAGTCTAATGTACATACATACATTGGTGCACATCCCTACATTATTTTATGTTCATTATGCTGCATATTCGCTACTACCAACCCAAAACAAATTTCAGTGATTGAAATTTAATTTTTCGTGATCAAGCCTGTTCAAATAAAGAAATTGCGTGTAAAATTTAACAGTCGAAAGGAGTTATTTGTACAATTATGGAGTGCGGAAGCTCACGGAGGAAATAAAATGTTAACGTTAAGTTAAAAGTTATTTAAAGACAGCTTAATACAAGGTGGCACAAAAGGAGCTATATGGTTTGAATTCTCTATAAATCTTTTAATTATTATTTTTTCTTTGTATTTTTTCAGCATTTTGTGAAGAAGACTTGGGGAATTAATTGTGACACATTCGAAATGAAGTCATGGCCATTACACCCGAAATTTTGCGAAAAGTTATGGAAAATATGTTAAAAAGAGCACGTATGTGCGAAGCAGAAAATGGACATCACTTACAGGATATCATTTTTCAAAGCTAATTGCAAAAAATTCTCCAATAATATACAGTATTTAAAAAGAAAAAAGTATAATAATCGCATAAATAAAAAAGTTATAAACCATTTAAACCATATAGCTCCTTTTGTGCCACTCTGTATAATTAAACCAGATACCACGGTAACAACTTAAATGCTACGCAAACGAAAATCAAATTTGAACTTTGTGTTATTTCCGAACACGTTTAACAAATTTTAATAACAGATCAAAGTATACAATACATGGAAGAAACCCAAATGCACACCATACGAGGCCAACATCATAAAAAAAATCGTTTAAAATTTGCACGCAAATTTAGTGAAACTAAGTCATTTTTTTCTGATAAAAAAGATTCAATATGAACGGTGTCGATTCATATTTTTTTTATTGGCTTGATTTCAGATCGAATGTCGAAACGTAATTTCGTTGGAGGGACTATTACGCTGTGGTCAAATTATTATGCCGTAGAAAAAGCAAAAATTTGTTTTGTTCCAAGAAATATTAATACCTCAAACTAATAAGGAACTTTTAGAAGAAGATATTTTCTAATTTTTGTACGATAGTATAGCCTACATAATATTTCACTTTTGGAACGCGATTCGTAGCAATGTGCGACGGCTTCAAGTCGCTGCTTAGAATTTCTGTCCTCCTCCTTATAAGCTTTGCTTATAATATATGTAGATAGATGAGTATAAGCAGCAGCATTAAGAACTCTAAGTCTGAATTCACACAATTCATGTTTTAATGACATGATTCTTACTTTTTCTTCTTTGAACTCTCTTTGGTGTTCACACAATTCATGTCATGTTGGCGACATGTACATATAGTTTGTGTGTATATTCAAATTAAGAATGAGAAAGCAAAACGGACTGACAGTACATGCATATGAGTACTCGTTACTCTTCACCTCGTTACTCTCCCCTATAAAGTAGCAATCTTGTCAGTAAAACATGAGTCGTCTGAACTCAGACTAAGCGGTGACTTGATATACATATATGCATAATTATATATATGTATTTACATATCTATATGTTTTTCCAATATTTAAGATAAATTAAGAGAAAATTATATTTTCATCTTTGCACGCCCGCATACTCCAAAATAAACGTATCCGATAAAATTTTTAAATCTGTTTAATATTTTAGGCTCTTTCTCAGGATTTTCTTTTCTGAGAAATGCACATAAAGTAAACAAAGTTCCTGCATTATAAATTTTAATTAAATGTGCATTTTGTGTTGAAAAATTAAAAAAAGGAAAGAAAAAGTAAATATATAAAAGAATACCACAACTACTACGAATAGCGTTACAATAATCAATAATAATCGATTTTCGAAAATTGGGATAAAATCACTAACTTCATATTACAGGAATTTAAAAAAATTTATTTTAACGCATTGTATTAACATATGGATGGAGACAAGTTGTAACTTCCAAAAACTATAGATACTCAACTAAAAAGAGAGATGAGATTTAGTAAGCCAATTAAGAACGAGTTTCAGATCCGTTATAAACAAATTCTTAAGGTAGATCATACCTTTATGGTATGTTTCCATGCAAGTATATCGAATGTATATAAAATTAATATAGCTATGAAATAATGTTATCTACAAACCGTTATTGGTATTCATAAATTTCTTTTGATAATAAACACTTAAATTTTCGTATGTAGGTCAAAGTTGAGGGAACACATAATAATGAAAATTTTTGACATATTACAATGTAAAAAAATTGTTCGGAAAAACCATGGCAAACTTTTGTGACGAATTTATATTATACTTAACTTAACATTACCACAGACGTATGTAGGCCTAACGAAAATTTTGCACTTACCCAACACAAGCAATCCATATGTATAGATGGTCTGCACAAATAATTGCCTTCTCTAGACTTTGAAAAACCTATTTCCAGCTTCATGTCTAATTCATATACGGCAGCCCTGGTCTCAACAAAAGGCCAATCGAAAAAGTCTCCGTTATATGTCACAACGATATGTGGACGTACTTCCATTATTTGATCAAAAAATTTTTGTATTAATTGCATTTCATTGGCCTCATTAAATACTATAAAGTTTCCTTCAAACTCAGGCTTAGGTGTATATTCAAAATCATACACATCACAAGCAATGATTTCACGGTTTGTGATCAAATAACCTTGACCATCAATCATATAAGAAATCATCATGATTTGATCAGATTGCGCATCTGGGAACTTAAGCGGCAATTTCGTAGTTTCAATATCAAAAGCCAAAACAACAGGTTCGGGACGTTCAAGTATATCAGGGCGTGGTGTTATAATAGGCAACTCCATGCCACCACTGCGACATCGTATATTATACCACTGACCACAGAAAATTTTTAAATCGATAGACACACGCACATGATAAGGGACGTCATGTTCTCGTACATCTTTTATACAATCCATGTAATCTAATTGCTTTTTACTATCACTACCTTCATTTGAAGTATTAGTGGATAGAGAAGATGACAACATTTGCAAGTAGAACGTATTAGATTTCTCTCTCTCTGCATTTCTTCGCACGGCAGCCATAATTTCACGGCGCACCTTAGTCATAGCCGTTTGATTAAGAAAAGTTAATTTTAAATATTGTTGTTTAATACCAGATAAATGGTTTGGCAAATCTAAATCTTCTTTGTAAATATGTTCCACTCCAATTAATTTTCCAGAATATTTACGACTTAGAAAACGTGCTACTTCTATAGCTTGCTTTTCATCAGGCTTTATCAACATATATGGCTGGTATGGTACAGTATATTTAAAGCGAGAACCATCCATTTGTATAAAGAATAAGTCTAAAGCGGCTACCAGGCGACGATCTTCATCTAAAACTTCTGTCTACATATATTAAATGTATCGTTTTTAACGCTTCCACTTTTTACTTGTATAATTTAATTCTTACCGTATGCATATTGATAAGATATCCCGTTCTCTCCAGGCCATCTTTAATTCGATCGAAACCGTATTTGGAATCAATTTTGTCATTTTCTCTAGATTGTCTGTAATCTGCTTCATTGAAAAGTTCATCTCTGTTGCAAAAACAAGTGGAAATGTAATTGGAAAACGCATGGATCAAGTTTGTTATTTACCCTTCAACTTTCGCTTCCGCAACATATTTTCCAGTATTTTGTAAAAACTTGTTCCCACTACTTTGGTCCATAGTAAATTTTTCCTAACGAAGTGAACAAAATTACAATTTCTAAACTACAAATTCCGTAAAGTTAAACAATAAAATTTATTTACATTTGGCGCAAAAATACCAGAGCTGTAAGTCTTGTTTTATAATTTGCGCCCAAGGCATATTTACTATGGCAACACGTGACATTGTCTACACATATTGGCTAGTCGTAAATTCTACTGCAACAACGACACTTATAATAAGGCCCAATATATGCATAAAATATTAAGAAAGTTGAGACATTTTAAAGAATCAAAGGTTCTACACTTTAAGCAACTGTTTAATTATATTTGTTTTTTGTAACCTGGCGGTTACACGGTTCCATTAACTTTCAAATTTAATTTTTTTTATTTAGAATAGATTTTTAATTGTTTGCAGCACGGCTCAATCCAAGATTTATTAATACAAGGTTGTCAAGAACGAAATAGCTAACAACTTCACCTGGTATGAATTTGCCTGCGTCACATCTTTCAATTCAAAAACGGGTACAGAGTTTCATGTAATCTGCAATTATATATTGCATAACAATTCTCCCCATCAACTTGATATGTATTGACTATATGTCTGCGATAATTTCGCGAAATCCATATTTGTGATCTTAAACCGATTGTGTTCCATTGGTATGTATATTATTTTTCACGTAACTTAAAAAAGTCTAAAAGTGGCCAGTTGTAATCGACTATTCACCCAATTAAACGGAATTTTATAGGTACACCCTTTACATAAAACTTTTGGTTACTTTTTTCCCATTTGCTTTTTAAATTGTGATTACAAAATGTTTTACCGTGGCAACGCTGTTACGGATTGTAAAAAACTCGACAGCTGTCAAACAAGAACAGAACAAAAATTTACAAGTCATTGGTAAGCAGATAGTCCTTAGAAGATTTATAGTAATTATTATTATTATTTATATATAGTAATTGGTAAAAATATCATTATAATTTTAGTAAACACGAATATATCTTTAGATTTAAATACAAATTCAACTGAAATGGCTGCTACATTGGAAGATAAATCGTTATGGGAGGATGGTGACGAACTAGGTGAGGAAGTTTTGCGGATGTCAACGGATGAAATTGTTAGCAGGACACGCTTAATGGATAATGAGATTAAAATAATGAAGAGTGAAGTTATGCGTATAACTCATGAAATTCAGGCACAAAATGATAAAATAAAGGATAATACCGAAAAAATTAAGGTATGTATATTTTAAAGTCTGTAAGTTGTAATTATGAGACATTTGATTTGTGTAGGTAAATAAAACATTGCCCTATTTGGTGTCCAATGTTATTGAGCTATTAGATATGGAAGCCCAAGAAGATGAAGATGATGGTGCCGTACAAGTGTTAGACAACCAACGGAAAGGCAAGTGTGCAGTCATAAAAACGTCTACACGCCAGGCTTATTTTTTGCCTGTCATTGGATTGGTCGATGCCGAAAAGTTGAAACCTGGTGACTTAGTTGGCGTTAACAAAGACTCGTATTTAATACTGGAAACCCTTCCTGCAGAATATGATGCTCGTGTAAAAGCAATGGAGGTAGACGAACGTCCCACAGAGCAATACTCTGATATTGGAGGGTTGGATAAACAAATTCAAGAGCTAATCGAAGCTGTTGTTTTGCCCATGACACATAAGGAAAAATTCAAAAATTTAGGCATTCATCCACCTAAGGGTGTTTTATTGTATGGTCCTCCTGGTACGGGCAAAACGTTATTGGCCCGTGCCTGCGCAGCACAAACAAAATCTACATTCTTAAAATTGGCTGGTCCGCAATTGGTGCAGATGTTTATTGGTGACGGAGCCAAATTAGTCAGAGATGCTTTTGCGTTAGCGAAAGAAAAAGCTCCAGCTATAATTTTTATTGATGAATTGGACGCTATTGGTACAAAACGTTTTGATTCAGAAAAGGCCGGTGACCGTGAAGTACAGCGTACTATGTTAGAGTTACTCAATCAGCTAGATGGTTTTAGTTCCACAGCTGACATTAAAGTAATTGCTGCTACAAATCGAGTAGATATTCTAGATCCAGCATTATTGCGTTCTGGTCGTTTAGATAGAAAAATAGAGTTTCCCCATCCCAATGAAGAGGCTCGCGCCCGCATAATGCAAATACATTCGCGTAAAATGAATGTAAGTAGCGATGTCAATTTTGAGGAATTGGCTCGCTCCACAGATGACTTCAACGGAGCCCAATGTAAGGCTGTTTGTGTGGAAGCCGGTATGATAGCCTTACGACGTTCTGCCACACAAGTAACTCATGAGGATTTTATGGATGCGATTATGGAGGTCCAAGCTAAAAAGAAAGCTAATTTGAATTATTATGCTTAGTGTAGTGAAGAGTATGCAAGAACCATTTACAATAAAAATACGTTTTTTTAGCATACATATAGTTATATATCTTATTTTTATATGAATTGATTTTCTTGAAAAAGGAGCAAGATTTTTAAGAATTCGAACCTACAAAACTACAAGGTTTTGCAGCAATTGACGTTGAAATTTTTCGGTTTTGTCATAGACATTTACAATAAGTAGCAAAAATGGCGAAAAAGGTTACCTCTGTAGCTTAGTGCATGAGCATTAGTCTTATCAATCCGGATGTGCGGGTTCGAATCGCGCCTGAACCCTCGGCATCAATGGGCCTAAGTGGGGCGGGTACCTTCGGGGAGGTTATGCCTTATAAATTAGATTATTTCGAAACCTGGTGTAACTTCGGTTAAGTTTGATATAATCGCAATTTTTTTTACATTTCGTCGGTGTCATTAGAAGCCCACCATAGTGAATCCTATTTACTTCACTCAACTACACCTTATCACGAAAATGTTACCTATTGAAAGAACTCTGTTATTGGTATGACAATCGTAGCCCCTATTTTTTAAGATATACATATGTATATTTTTTTATCTGGGTCCAGCACTCAGGAGATGACCCCTACATGCGATGAATTGTGGTGGAACTATAGGAAAGGGATAGTTAGAGAAACGACAGGAGGTGAAGCTTAATTATTTTATAGCTCTGCTTTTGCACGTTCTTTGTTTATAGCAGTGTTGAAGCTTCAGTTTAGTAGCCATTTTAATCATTTTACTTCGCCGGTGCTACACAATACCGACGAAGAAGAGCGTTCTGACGTGATTGTGGATTGCTATCAGTTGAAGCCTGTGACTATGCCTTCGCCACTAACCTTCCGACAACAACTGACACACTAATGCACTTCAGAAAAATGCGAGTTTTTTTATATTAGTCTGAAACTGGGGTTGAACCCAGGTCTGTTTTTGTTTTGTAGTCAACGTGCAGAATACTTCAGTCATCGCCACCCTCAATATAAACAAATGTAATATTTTTTCAGCAAAATTTTATATATTTTTATTATATTTGCTATTTTAAGTTCAGAGATAAACATAACTACTACATCTATAAAGAGTTGAAATACTTCCAAACCATCACGGTGCTGTAAAAAAGATCAATTAATTTATATTTTACATAATTTACCAAAACTTACAACTAAAGACGAAAAAAGAGTAGTACAGGAATATTCTTTTTAACAGAATATATTACTTTTTTCGCGCAGTTATATCGTAGAAAAAGTGAGCCATGCCGGCAATACCAACTAAAGCAAGACCAAAGGTCACGCGGTACAAGACTAGATCAAAAGGCGAGCCCTTAAGGAAAACTGGTTTGCCATCCTTCTTCTGAAAATGTTCTTGAATTTTTTTGAGTTCGAAGTAGCCTTTATCGATTTCCCCTTTTGCAGCACTGCGTTGAGCACTACTGCTGGCGAAACTGCGAACTACAGCCTTACGTAATGTTTTTAAAATAATTTAAAACCAAATAAATTTATTTTGTTTTACTATAAAGCAATATTTATTATTCGTCATGCTTACTCTGGACAAGTTCAACATTTTATTAATATCTCCAATTTTTTATAAAGTAACAATTTCCCTATGAGTTCTCTGGACTAACAAAATTAATATTAAAAAATTAAAAATTTGACAAGTGACATTTGATGCTGGAAGTTCTAGGCCGTGGCTGGAATTTGATTCATAGTTGTATGAATTTAAGCCTATAAAGTGCAACTCTACTTAATAATTCTTATTTAAAATGTTCATTAAGAAACACATTGAGAAATTTTAATAAAAATATTACTTGAATTAAAGCAAACGTAATAAAAATATCGAATTTAATATTATTATTACATGCAGTTATATTCGATTCTTTAATATTCCCATTGATGTAAATCTAATGATGGCTACATTTTCATTAACTTGTTTCATCGCCTGTAGTCTGCAAACGATGCCAGAGTTTTATGGAATTTATATGTACATACATATATAGAAAATGAGTGTATATTATTAAAGAAAAACAAAATTTGCAGCTGTGTTTTTAATTTGGAAAATAATTTAATTGAAAATTTAAAATGGGGTTTCTAACAGTTTTAAAGAAAATGAGACAGAAAGAAAAAGAAATGCGGATTCTTCTCTTGTAAGTAAAGCAAAAAATATGTAAATTGTAAACCGTGATTCATAAATTTTACATCTGACAGAGGTTTAGACAATGCCGGCAAAACTACTATATTGAAACGATTTAATGGTGAACCTATCGACACAATATCACCTACACTAGGTTTTAATATAAAAACTTTGGAACATAATGGCTATACGCTGAATATGTGGGATGTAGGAGGTCAACGATCCCTACGTTCATACTGGCGTAATTATTTTGAATGCACAGATGGATTAGTTTGGGTGGTCGATTGTGCTGATCGCATGCGATTAGAAACATGTAAGCAAGAATTGGAAATTTTATTACAAGAAGAACGACTGGCTGGAGCTACATTGCTTGTGTTAGCTAACAAGCAAGATTTGCCGGGTGCCTTATCGGCTAATGAAATTAAAGAGGTATTTATGTAAATTGCTACTTAAACAAGCCATGTAATAGTTTAATATTAGAACAAATTAATTTACTGAGGAAGTTGGAGATTTTGTAGGGATCAATGCTTTCTATAATATAATAAAAAATAAAATAACTATGTATTTTGAATTTTGCCAGTTACATGGTTTTTAATTTGACTTAACGATATATCTAATAATTTACAAAGACAATTTAAATAATTATATATTTTAGGTTCTTCAACTGGACAATATTACCACACATCATTGGTTAGTTGTAGGAGTAAGTGCAGTAACTGGAGAGAAACTGTTAAGTGCAGTTGATTGGTTGATAGATGATATTGCTAAACGTATATTTACTTTAGACTGAAATGAGGTGACGTTTATTGAAAAACATGTTTATTTAAAATATTTCCATATAAATTACCTCTTTAGTGAAATTTGTATACATAAAAATTTGCAAAAAATACTGGATAATTATTTGCAATAAAATTGAGCAGAAGAAAAAAAAACTTCGATTTAAAATAAATAAACAAGAAATAGGTATACAATTTTTAATCAAACTTGAAAAAAACTGTAACAAAAACTAACTGCCGTATTCATAATTTTTTATTTAAAATGTTGAATAGACAAAATTCCATCAATATACCTCTAAATTCAAAAAATAATAATTTCCACGTGAAACAAAGTAAAGAACTAAATAATAATTTATTGATTGTTTCAAATGCATACATACATACATACATATGTATGCGAAAACTTCTGTTAATGTACATAATTATGATTCATTAGGTTGATACTGAAAATTGATACCGTGACAGGCATTGAGAATTGCATGCGGTAGTTATATACTAAGAAACAAACTAAATCCAAAGATCAAAATTTTAATTACAGTGACATACACTAGCGGAACGGAACAGCATACCATTTTTGCAAGTTGCTACACTTTCATCATCATCAATAATAAATGTGTAAAGCTAATAATTTACATCTATTGACAACCAACGGGTTCGATTCCTGCTTAGACCCTGGGTGTTTCTACAGACAAGCTTAAGAGCTTCGTAGAGTTTGTATTGTGTTTATAAAAAAAAAACATCGTCGTTTTAGAAATTTTTCAAAAAAAAAAAAAAAGATTAATAACATATTACTGGGAAAATAAATTACACCAATTTATTATAATTCCGATATATCTGATATATGTTTATTTTTCTACCAAATATAATTTATATAATCGTTTTAAATCAGAACATTCAAACTCCGGGTTTAAATTTACCTTCACAATCTCTGAAAAACCTTCATTTAAAGTGGGGTATGTATATTTTTTCTTCATCACGTTAAAAATCATGTCATTAATTTTAGAATGCTTGCTATCGGTCAGTTGACGAAATGCTATATTGTGTTTAACTTGTGAGCCAGATAAATTCATTACAAAACAACGGCAATTTATTTTATATTTTTTAGCAAGTTGTACAAATTTTTTACGTGATTCAATATCAATATTTGTATTATCAACAACGCATGACTTATTGGACGCCAAAGATTTCTCACAACTTTTTAAACATGCTTGAATGCTACCCATAGTATCCGCGTTTGCTATACTATAACTGAGGGGTGCTAAGTGTTTTTGTGCAAAATGTGTTTTACCTAAAAATATTGTTATGTTAACATAATTTTTCTCTAGATCAAATTATGAAATTATTTACCTGATCCAGGTAATCCCATCATAATTATAATTTCACATTCATCAGATGGAATTTTTACGTCTCTAGGATCCAGTAGTGGAATATCAACGTAATCCTTTGTAGGGTCGAAGTCAAGACCTATCCATTCTTCTGGTTTTCCAGACAGGAAATGCTCCTCGGGAGTATAAAATGTTACATCCAGGTTATATGCAAAGAATCTGTCGGCTAATGAATGATCTTTTCGACGTTTATTTGCGCCTTTGCCAACTTCTGGCCGACCAGCAGCATCACCAACATAAAAACTTTGTACACGGTTAATTTTAATATCACTATTTTTTTCTTTTTCTAAATGCTCCCACATACCAGGCAACGGCTTCCGGTAATAACCATCAGAGGTAGAAATAAACACTTGTACAGGAACTTGTAACTTAGTAATAATATCTTTTATCTTGACTTTGAACTCGTCAGCACTAACTTTACCTTTTCCTATGCCCGCTTGGTTGGTAAAAAAGCATATTTTAAAACCATCATCACTGAGGGACTTAAGTTTTTTAGGTATTTCTGGATAATTTAGTGTCCAATCATCACTTGATTTCGGAAACACGTTACCAGATTTAGTTTTAATTATTGTTCCATCAATGTCGTAAGAAGCAATTTTTGTTGATGCTTTAACGCCTTTGCTGGTAAATATTAACACTTTTCCATTTTCAACTGAATTCCAAGAATCTGCCGTGTTTTTTTTCATCTCATCTTCATTAGTTTTATTTAAGCCTTCTGAAGGTTTGGGCTTAAAGACAACTTCAAATGG
This sequence comes from Dexiosoma caninum, assembly GCA_963924685.1. Taxonomy (NCBI): domain Eukaryota; kingdom Metazoa; phylum Arthropoda; class Insecta; order Diptera; family Tachinidae; genus Dexiosoma; species Dexiosoma caninum. The sequence goes on from OZ004725.1 coordinate 95,820,655, forward strand.
ATGTCGTCCATAAACAATTTCTAACACATCACCATGTTGCAATTCTAATTCAGTATGCTGAAGAGCCATAAACCCATTTACGCCGCAAGGATTTAAACCTAAAACTTGTATATTTATTCTGGCTGCTTCTAAATCAACCTTTAATTTGAGCTGCTGTTTTGAACACTTAGTATCTCTAATGCCGGTATCCTTACTGCGGCCAAGTATATTCACACCAGTTTCCAAATGAATAACTTGATGTTCAGGCTCTAAAGGTTTTAATTGGCACGTGCGTTTCATAATATCTTTGTATTTTCCATTTAGATACTTTGTCATTTCTGACAAAAATTAAAAGTAATACACTTTAAATTCCCTCAGAACTAATAACGTTTATGGTACATTTACACGACAAGTTTTTTATATAAGGGTTTTTATACATATGATTCTAATTGTGCTTTTTCCCTTATAAACTATATGTGAAATTTATTATTACATAATTTATGATATTCTCATACAGTGTGAAAAATATCATAAAGCATTTTATTACAAAAGTAACTCAATAATTCAGGAGGAAAGCATATCCATATAGTACTATTTCGCTAACGCTTACTTAGCTCATCAGTGGATTTTCCCAACTTCTGAATACAAACCCAAGATCTATATGTTTAAAATTCAATTAATCAAACGAGAATTGTTTGAATATTAAACATACAAACCAAAAAATTTATAAACAAAAACATAACAATCCATGAGTTTACTTTTATAGCATACACACATTTCTATTTTTAGGTTTTTATTCTCATCTACACTAGGCTTGCCATCGGGCAGCATAACTAATGTATTTTGAATCAAATGAAAAAATTAAAAAATGAAACAAAACAAAAGAATATAATATATAAAAACAAAAAAAAAATAAATTCAGTTAATATAAGGGTTTTTAATTTCCTGACTATATCCCTTAAAATTTTTTTTGATTCACATACGATTGATAATTTCAGTTCCAATATAATTATGTATTTATATCAGATATACGATTCTTAAAAGTGTTTGTACGAAATACAACAATAGGGCCATAGCATATCAACGTCTTTATTCATTTGCACTTTGCTTTAATAAATTTTAACATATGTTAGTACATACGCTACCACCTTGTAAAATACGACTTGTGGGAATCCTACTCCAATTGTACACAAGTTTAATTTACAATTTATTAATTAATGGATGTAGGCATCACTAGTGTATTGTTTACAAATTGAAGTAATAAAAAGCATAGAATACCTAGAAAGATCAGCTAGGGGTGTGAAAAAATATAAATCAGCTTTTCTTCAAATAGGGGGAGAAAGAGACAAATATGCAATTTTACGAAAGATGAAAAGTAAACAAGAGAAAAATGTAAACATAAGCCACATTTTGTGCATAAGAACAAATTTATAATTTCTTTGTGATAAAAAGCATATTCGCGCAATAAGTTCTCCTGGGAAAAAGAGAACGTGGATTATTGCCTTAAACCACTTTTGGCAACGTATTGATTAAAATCGGTTAGATTTTTTGGAATATTAGTTATGGTTTCGTTAGAACCGTTTGTTTTAAGAGTCAAACCCGCCATGGATGCATTTTTAAGAAATGCGACAAAAGACAGCCTTAAAACCTTGGAAAATGAATTGTCCCAATTCAATTGGATGCATATGAGTATTTTTAATATTCAAATTCTAGTACCTTTGGTTTTAAAGTTAGAAGAACTAAGCAAGTAAGTCCATAAAATTAATAATAAAAAAAAAGAGATATTAAGATGTCAATTTAACTTTAGTGATAAACAAGATTTATGTACTGGTTGTTTAGAATGCATTACTTTGGTCACATCAAAAGTGTATTTAAAGGAATTGACAGCCCTCCGTACGATGCTCATAGTTTCCTTAAAGCAAGTTCGAGAATGTGAAAAAGCTTCAATAAAGCCGAATTTAAGTGAAGAAATGAAATTGGCTACCGTAAAGTGCATTATTGAATGTTTTAAGCGGTCCACGTCAGATGTATTGGAACAGTTTTATACTACAGATTCAACAATGATATTGGGTCAGATTTTATTAACCCTCATTGAATTTATTGAAAAAGAAAAATTCAAAAAATTGATGTAAGTTTGTTTTAGACGGATGTTTTAGGTGTATGTATGGGGTGATATTTTTAATTTATTTTATTTAAAAAGTAAAACTTATTATATAAAAGTATTGTACCTGATTTCAAATATCATGTAAAAAGCCAAAGCAAATATAGATATACATATATTTGTATACGTATTTTCGTACAATATATCTACATACATACATATATGTACCCATGCATAGATCACTACATAGTCTCATATCTACTTAAAGATACTTATATAATTATTTTTATTATTAATTTCACATCCAGTATGAGTTCTTTGGAAAGTTTAATGATTGTTTTTTATGTACACGATGAAGCTGATCGTATGGATGTTGTTTTGCGTAGTCAAGTCGCCAATACTATCTTTATTTTTCTACCAAAAATTATTACTGTTTTATATAAAATTTCAATAGCGGATGATACTGTGGGAGAAACTATAAAACTTGTACGTATCTACATATATCACATATATCAAGATAACGACTCATAAGTTTTCTATTCTTAAAAATATTCATGAACTAGACTGCAATTAAAGCAATGGGCCGTATACTCTGTGTTATTTATGAAGAAACTGCAGAAAACTTAATACATGCTAAGTATGATGTGGGAGCATTTAAGAAACTATTAAATGAAAGTGTGATACATACTAATATTAAAAATAATAAAAATGATATATTAGCCGTAAAAAAGAATCGAGAGCAATTGGAGCAGCAAATGAAAAAATTACAAGGAAATGGACGCACTCAGGACTGGATACAAGCTTCATCCAAAAAATTGCGTGTTATTTTTTTACAAACCAGTAAGTTGCGGTCGCATACTTCAACTAAAATACGCGCAAAATATGCAGAAATGTGTTGCCTTCTTTTGGAAAATTGCTCTCACAATCTAAGAGAGAATTTTGTTCTTATGTTAGAATCTGTTGTGGCTCTAACAGAAGATGATGATATTTATATACGTGATATTTGCTGTAAATGTATAAATCAATTAAAAAATAATCACTCAAATGAAGGAATATTTGATGAGAACTCGGATATATTACTAGATGAGCACTTAACAAAATTACCCCGTATTATAGCTCGTTGTAATGAAGAAGAACAATACGCAGAATTGATATTCTTGAAAGGGTTTTTTAAAATACTAAGTCCCGACAAATTAAAATTATTACTTTCTATTCCACATAATTTAGAAATGTTTTGCATGTGTTTATTGTCGGCCACGAAACTCGAGACATCTACCGATTTGCTAATAGAAGAATATTCATTGCGCAAAATGGATATAGACAGTGATTATTTGGAAAGCAGTACATTGCCTTGGCGTAAATTTAAATATTTACATTCTGAACGAAATGTTAAATGTCTGCATGAAATTTGCTCCATTTTGGGTAGAACGCATGTTTTAAATAGTATTATAGTAGATTATCTTTTGGATATGTTACAACGTGAGAACACGCCGTTGAACGAAATCCTTTTAATAGTTTTATGGCTAGCAACAGCTAAAAAAATTAACAACAAATTTCTGTGTAAGGATTTAAAATTGATTAAGCTATTGCTACATGAATTACTGGATGAAACACATTGGTGTTTGGCTTTAACACCAGATGCGACGTCCCAACTTAAAGTTAATAAGGTAAGAAAATTTAATGTGTTCAAAGAGATAATATTTTCAAACAGTGTGCAATAGAACTTTTAATACAAATGTATGTACGTATATATGTATAAACATATGAATAGATACTAATTTAGCATTATTATAATCCATAAAAATTAATTTACATACGAGTATAAATATTACTGATGTAAAAATAAACAATTAACAATTATTTTAATATGTATGTACAATGTATTTTTTTTTTGCTTTAAAACAGCCAATTTAATAACTAAATTTACATTTCGTAAAACATAAGCTCCACCCACTTTAACATATGTATATATCGTTTAATACAATACTTTCCCTAGCAAACAGATTGGTTTGTTGATCGTACGCCAGGACTTTATGAATCAGCTGTAGAAATACGAACACAAGATTGTGATTCCGATGATGAAATACAAGGTAAATTTTTTATTTTTATTTTTAAATAATCGCACTTTGTTCCATTACAACATAGCAGTAATGTATGAATGACCTCATAACTTATGCTCACTTGTTCTTAGTATTCAAAGTCAGATGAGTTTTTGCCCTTTACGTTTACGAAGAAAAGGTTTTTAGTTGAAAATTTAATTTCGTACAAGAATATGTGCAAAAAATTTTTGCATATAATTTATATAGAAACACTGAAAGTCGTTGGGCGTCGTGTAGAATCAAAATACTGAGCTAATCTTGTGCCAGAAGGTTTTTTATACCTGCTAGAAACTCTTGAGGTAATAGCAAAAGAAAAAAAAAACAGAAAAGACCCTAATATACATTCGAAAAACAATTCTTTAGATATAAATCAATGCGAAGTAAGATTTCATCGGAATTTTGTTAATGAAGAATGAAAAATAAAAATTTTTACAAGTACATATATGTATATACAAAAATAATCGTAATTTTAAAAGTATACCCATATTGCAGATTTAAAAAATAAACAAGGAAGAATCACTGTAGCTGACGCGAAATTTAATGTGCTTCATACGTGCATTGTATTAGATTGCCTGGGACACTCCGCCCTTTACGTAGCAGAAAAGTTTGATGGTTACGTTTTTCAAACTTTACACAAAGTTCTTTTAAAACTCGGTAAGTACAGAAAATTAAATATTAAATATTATTTTATAAAAGTAAATTTTAAAATCTTCCAGCGCATAGTAATTCGATGGTGTATAAAGCAGCTAACTTTGCTTTAGTAGCAATACAAAAATCCTTGAGATATAATAAAGCGATACAGTTAATAGAAGGTCAAATCGATTATGTAACTTATCATTTGAATAGGTTGCTGAAAACGGTTAGTATTTGGTTAAAAAAAATTAATAATATAAAAGTATATTTATGCATACATATTTATATTCACTGCATATAGACACAAGAGAGTGAATCGGCTGTAGATATTCTTACAGTTGTCTTACAATTTTCGTCACGAAATAATCTACCATATTTGGAAGTAATTTTTGAAACAATCTATGCAGAATGTTCAAATCAATATGAAACTCATAATGTTGTTTCTTATTTAAAAGTGTTCAATTCATTTTTAAGACATATAACATCGTGGCTGTTATCATGCAGTATAGAAATTATAGATGGAGAAACAGTGAATATTGATGATAGTAAAGATAAGGGGATTAGTTTAAATGATATTGATGTATTAAATTACTGGCGTCATATTTTGAATTCTGATACAACTATTAAGGATTTTTCGGACGACGTTAAGATGAAATTGTGTAATAAGTCGAATGAAAAACAGAAATATGAACCAATGGAGGCAGATGAACTGGAAAATGACCCACAATTGCCGCGGCATATTATATTGATTAAATCAATATTACAGCAAGTTATTAAATTTTTAAATTCTTCTGAGCTAAAATTACAACTTTTATCATTGGAATGTTTAATATGTGGTATTCCTCTGTTGCATGATTATGAAAATGAATTTCTACCCTTGATACATTCGACATGGCCACTGTTAGTAGAAAAATTTCGACAAAAAAATGCTTTGGTTTTAAACCGCTGCTTTTCCTTACTGGAAGTGCTGGCGATCAACGCAAAAGATTTTATCACTAAGAGATGTTTAGAGTAAGTTGCTAATAATGAAATAACTGCAGAGAATTGTATACATTTTTTTCTACTTTTTAGTGATGTTATGCCATTCCTTAAAAATTTCTTACAACAAGCTGTAATGCATTCGGTTAGAGATGCGTCTTTAGTGTAAGTAAAAATTTATTATTTAATTTTTTCATTTATCAGCGCGAGTTAAAAATAATTACGATTATTTATCTATGTTTGTTAAATTGTTTAGCTGTATTATTTATATTATAATTTTCATTTTGCCTTTTAGTCCAATCATTGTCAACCAAAGGTTGAGTAATTGTAATAAGGTTTAAGAAAAATAAATACGACATATATTTAAATCGAAGAATAAAATGTTGTTTGTATAAAAAAATATTTTTGAGGAAGCCATTAATTTATTTTGTTTGTTTTGTCCAGTAGACCTTTAACCAAATTCTTGAAAAAACTAAGAAATTTCACATGTTTATACAACAACTCCTAAAAATATTTGAGAATTACGAAATATGCAAACAAAACAAACTAAATAGCTTCTTTTGGGCCATCCTGTACAAGAACTCGAAAAAAAAATTTATAAATATCTGAATTTATTTTGACTCGCGTTGAAGAAAATTAAAAATATGTAATATGGAATTATATTGAAAATTAAAATTTTTCTTTTTGCCTTTTGAATACAATCATTGTCACCCAAAGGCTGACAGTTTAAAAAAATTAAATAGATTTATGGTATAAACACAATTGGAACGAACGACGAATTTCGCACAGCATAACGAACTTGTCGACAAGAATACAATAAATAAAATAAACAAAAAAAAGTTGGAAAAATAAGAAATAATATACCTATACCTATATTCATAAGAAATGCAAAAAAAGGAAATAGAGAAAACGAAATACCAACATGAACCAAGAAAAGTCCTCTGAATACAATCGTGGTTTAGAGAGCGAACTAAGTGGTTGATATTGCCGTGTTAACGTGGTGCAAATGACTATAAAATAGACGAAGTGCTCCATGAACTTAGCGAACAGTTTTTTTCTAATTAAATTTCTACAATTTGGAAGCGTTGTTCGGACGATTCATGAATCGTTTAATGCCGATTATGTTCACCGTAATATGAACGAAGTGCTCCATGAACTTCGCGAATAGACTTATTTTTTTCAAAGTAAATTTCCACAATTTGGAAACGTTGTTTTGACATTCATGACTCGTTTAACGCCAGAACAATGCTTCCACATTGTGGACTTTTTTTAAGTACATCGTAAAATTAATACTACAAATAGTATTGTTTATTTTCAACATTTCAATCTTTTTTTTCAGGCCAACTCAAGAATACAAATTACAAGTGAAACTTTTGCACGAGTTTCCCAATATTATTAAATGTCTGGATATAGACGGTAAGCATGTAAATGAAATTTCGGAAATAGTTGTGAAATATTTATCAGAAGAACAGCCTAAAGAATTGCAAAATCTAGCCATGGAATACGTCAGAAAACTATGGCATTATAATGGCCCCTTAATGTATTTGGTTATCATTAAAAAATCCCATTTAAAAAAGTATGAAAATAATGTAAGAACAATTTTAAAATTAGTTGATATTATTTGAAAAAAAAACAAAGAAAAAACATTATTATTTTAGTCAGTATATATTTTTCAAATTATAAAGCTATTTATCAGTGTCAAAAAAAAATGTTTAAATATATACATATACTATATATATTTATTATATAGAAACCGAAAAATGTTCTTCATATAAATTACAGGAATTCTGTTCTTCATCAAAACTTTTGCTGACGTCCTCGATAACAAATTATTTCTTGGCTGTTGTCTGTATCAAGTGCTTTTTCAATTCTTTCATTTATTTCATCATATTGTATTGCTATATGATACCTTCATTAGCTTTATCTGACAATGTTAACAATTGTCTCCGTAGCATTTCTATTCTCTCTCCGATGTCAAAATTATCTTCAGGTCTTTCTAATTCAACAATTTTAATATTTTTATCAAATTCTGTGACTGATGCATTTGCTCTTTCCATTAATTGAAACTCTAAATCTTCCGTATCAATTCCTTCGAATTCTATGGTATAATTATCCAAGTCGTCAAGTACCATTGATGTATCATCAATGTTCGATATATCGACATTTTCCAGAAAATGGTACGGGGGTGTTTGAGGCAAAACAAGAGGCTGATATTGTGGTACATTAAGGACTTCCGGTGTTTTAACTGGGCTGTAGGGATATGTTAATGAAGAAGATCTTTCAGTAAGAATTCGCGATTTTATGGCTTCCAGTCTCTCCCGTGCTGTCGGTGGTGTTCTCGTTGGTTCAAATTGAAAACCCTCTAGTTGTCTTAGGCGTTCTAGTTCATGCATTAATCGGTTTCTTTCTAGCCTTTGTTGACGATTTATTAAATATTGTCTGTGTGTTAATTCTCTATCAGTAAGAACTTGTTGTACCTTTTGTTTTGCTGTTCTCAAAGTAGCATATCTTTCCATTATGGTTGCATAACTGGATTGCGCTGATGGTATCTGCTCTGAAGTAGTAATTGTTGTTTTACTTTTTAGTTCCACCAACCTACGAGATCTGGCAGCTGGTGTAGTAGTTTTAACAGGAGGCGGTGATTCTTCAAAATAATGTGGTATTGTTATATCGGGAGATCTAATAGGAGTTATTGATTTATCGGGCGAATATGCAAAAGGTGGTGCACTCAGCTCAAAAAGCTTTTCTTCTGTTAAATTTTTAGGAAATTGTAAAGGCTGAGGCGTTGGCGCCGAGCTTTCTGGACTAATAGTTCCTCTTTCTTCTTCATATTGTTGACGAATTCTTTTAATTATGGCTGAAGATAGGCGTGGAGGCGTTGGCGACGGTGTGAGTGGCATGTTTTGATCTTCATCTGTATATTGACTCAAAGTCAGAAAGCTTGGCTGCTCAAATGCACTCAATTCCTCCAGCTGCTCTAAAACTTCAAAAACCGTCATAGGCCTCAAGGAATTTCTTTCATTATCATTGATACTTGGACTAATGAAGCGAACCGGTGAATAGGGAATGTCTTCAGCGGAAGCTATTTGTAATGTACTGTCTTCTATAGTAGGCGGCAAAACTGTTCTTGCAGCAATAATTCTTTTATATCTTGTTTTTGGTGAATGGTTTTGTTGTATTTTTCGGACTTGCATTGCACCTTTCAAAGCGTCTAAATAAGCAACCGCAGCAAGTGATGGTTGACCACGTACTATAGCGCCCTCCTCTTTCATTTGCTTTATTCTAGATAATACCGTCGCATAATTCTTAATAGGTGAACGCAAAAGTGCGACGTTTGCTGCCGGTCTGCCTTTTATACCGGCTAGTTTCCTTGCCAATGCAACTTCTTCTGCAAAGTGTTTCGGAAGTGATTGTGGTAGTTCAGAATACTCTATTTCTCCTTGTAACTTTGTTGACTTCAAGGTTTTAAAGTCATTTCGTTTGTTTGTAATTAGGTTTTTGACTCTTCCTGGTGGTGGAGCAGTCCACCTAGAGATTGGAACTCTTCTCTTTTTCTTTGGGTTGTAAGCAGCTATTGCCTCACGGTCTTCAGCTATACGTGCTTCTGCGTCTTTGTGTTGAATAAGCATTTGAATTTTTTTAGCTCTTACCATCGCTCTATAATCCTTAGATTCTTTGGGATGAGGTGGTATAATAATTGGACTTTCTGGTGATGGAATTCGTTTTCTAAGTGCTGATACATGGAAAATAATAGGAGGTGGAGGTGTATCAGCAAATATTTGAGGTATGGAAATATCGGGCGAATTCACAGGTGACGTTATTGGTGATCGTGGCGGAGTTGGGGGTAGAGTCATTTCAAAATCGGGATAGCTTACATGCAGGAGTTGTTCTTCTGGTACTTCTGTTGGCAAAGGTAACAGAGGCGGTGGTACTTCTGGTCTATATTTTTCTTTTACTTGTCTAGCTACTCTTTCAATAATATATTTTGGTCGAAGTCGATCAATGGGGGTTAAAGGCGTGGTGTCCAAGAAACTAGGTTCTGCAATATCTTCAAGATTTTCTGTTGAATGATTTCTTGCAGAAATACTTGGGTTTTCGCTTATTTGCATTATCAAGTTAGCTTGGGGATCAGTAGCCGATCTAACGCGTGTAGTAAAATGCTTTAATCTTCCGTCGAACATCTCAGACTTATTACCACTTCTTGTTTGTGTTGTTGGTTTGTCTGCTATTTGCTCATGTATAGGCGGACTCACAGGTAGTAGTAGAGGACTGTAGTGAGTTTCGGATGTTTTCACAGGACTGACAACAGGTGTTATGAAAGTTTTCCTTTGTGCTATTAATTGACTGTACCTTTCTCTAGGATTTATCCTTACTGGTGTAAGTAACTGCTGCTGCAAATCTGAAATGAGTTTTTTCATATTCATTGAATCGGCAGGCTGAGTTTGTTGTGGAGTATCTGGAGCTTCTATGATTTCAAACTCTGCTAAAGATTTGTCTTCAGTCTGTGAAAATTTTTCAGATCCCAAATTGAATAATTCTGATAACGCATTATTTGTGTTCTTAGTTGTTTGAGTAAAATCTGATTGATGCGTTATTGATAATGAATCACGCAGTGGTGCCAAATTATCTGAAGAGTGAGACTGGTATTGTCCTAATTGCTTTAAGGCTTCTAAATACGCAATATGTTCTATTGTCGGTTTAATATTTCGCCAGGCATGTGGTTTACTTCGCAATCGCTCCATACGCACTTTAATTTTTTCAACTTCAGGTAATGCATTAAATGCTTCTTCAGCAGCTTTCTTTGCAGCAATTTTCGCTGCTCGTTTTGGATTTAGAATAGCCGTTCTATTTTTAAGACCATGCAATAATCGCGCCTTCGCAACCGCATCTACGTATTTTTGTGGGAGAGGTGGTAGTTGTTGTGTATCTAATTTCTTCTTGCCCTCGAAGACCACTGGCCTTTGCACACGCGTTTTGAAAACCAGGTTCTTAATTGGTTTGATGCTAATCTTTTTAGCTGGAGGTACTTGCCGTCTGCTTATAAAAATATTGCTCTTTTTTGATCGTTCCGCTGGTTGTATTATTCCAGCTCTGCCTTCAGCTTCGTTTTCCATATTTGACCTATGAATTGCTTGAGCTCGCCTTATCATCGTACCGTAGTCCTTTGGGTCTTTTGGATGGGGGGGTATAATAATTGGATCTTTTAGTATAGAAATGTTGTCCTTTATATATTCTTGATGGGGACGAATATTCGGTACTTTAATTATTGTTGGTATATGAGGGGATAGGGCTATTGGAGTAATCGGGGTAACTGAACGTACTTCCCCCCAAGCCATGGGAAAAGAAATTCGAGGAGATTTGTATCTAATTGGTGTCGTTTTGGGTGTTTGTGCGAAGGTAGGTGCACTTATATCAAACAATTCTTCATCTGGAAATTCTTTCGGCAAAGTTAACATTTCTGGAGATTTTTGTGTTGGAGGGTTTGCGCGTTCTTTTAAATTTTTATAGTATGCATATCGAATTTTACTTATGATGCCTGAAGGTGTAGGAGGAGGACTTAACGCCGTGTCAAAAGAAACGTCGGTCAAATTGGGCTCTACTTCATATTCTAATTCATCAAAAGGCATGTCTTGTAGATCAGTAAATAATTTAACTTTTTCTGTGGATGCATCAATATTTATGAGCAATTCATTTTGAGCATGTATAGACATAGAGGAAGCTAATTGTTCATGTTCTCCTGATACTACCGACGTACCACTTCTGGGGCTAATAAGTTTAATGGGACTAAAATGCACATCTGGAGTAATTGGACTTTCTTCTAATTGTGGTGTAGACACAGAAGGAAGTGCATTTTTCAGCTGAGTTTCTTTAATCCTTTGAAGCATATCTTGTAAGTTTCTAGGTGGTGTTTCAAGCATCAACTTTGAAGCTTCTAGAGCAATGTCTTCTGCGGGAACCCTAAAGTCCTCTATTTCATCGCAGTAAATTGAATTAAACCTTGCGTTCTGTTTCGGTAATATATGTGTGTGTATCATTGCTTCGCTCTTAGTTAAAACTGCAGAAGGCTGCGAAGGAGTTTCGGGTACTAACTGCCTTCCCAAATAACGTTTAGTTCTTTTTGGTGTGTCAACGTCGTATAATTTTTGAGCTTCGCCTGCGATGTTTTCAAATTTTTCTCTGTGGTATTCATCCGTATCTCCAATTGCTTCAGATTGAAGTTCAGATTCAATATTTGCAAATTCCTCCAGAGATAGATCTGCTACACGCAATACAGCAACTATAGGTGAAAGGACTTGGTTGCCCTCAGGTTCGGCATCCATATATTGTTCCATGAATACAAATTCATCTGAAGATTTACGTGGAACTTGCGCCCTATTTGTAATCGCTAGATTTGAAATTGAATCAGAAACATTATTTGCAGAATGGTATTGAAATACAGCTGTTAATGAAGGCATGGTTTCTCGGATGGCTGCTAAAGTGCCGAGAATGTCTGCTGATGGCTGAACGCGACGTTTTTGTGAAGAAATTTTGCGCAACTTTTCCATCCGCTTTTTTATTTTTTCCACTTCAGGTAACGCGTCGAAAGTAGTTTGGGCAATTTCTTCTGCTCTTAACTTGGCAGTAACCGCAGGATTGAGTATCGCTGTTTTATTTTTTAGACCCTGTAATAATCTGGCGCGAGCTATAGCTTCAATATCTTTTTTGGATAGTGAATACTCTTTATATTGATCTTCCAGCTCCGTCCTTTCACTCTTCTTTGGCAAAAACGTGGGAAATTCTTTTTTCAGTCTCGTTCGTGTGGATTTTTTGTAGGTTCTATTCCACCCAGTTGTAGTTTGAAAAGGCAAACTTTCTACTCGCTTCGTATATTTTTCGATAGCTTGCGCACGTTTTATTATTGCTTTGTAATCTTTAGGATCTTTTGGGTGCGGAGGTATAAAAATCTGTTCTTCTGGCGATTTTATTTTTGACGCAGATCTTGTATGTTTAACTGGTTCGCGCAGAGGAGAAATCCCCTTCGTTGAAATTTGTGATGGTGGTTTTGCTTGCGAAACTTCCCACAAAGCATGCATTCGTTGAAATGTTTTTAGCAGTGGTGATGGGTTTTGAGGTGTTCTCGCAAACTCGGGTATTGTAACGTCAAGCAACTTCTCATTTGTTAAATTATGCGGAAATTCTATAATTCCTGGAGATGTTGGTGAAGAACTTTCGGGCGATACGACCTGAGCGGAAACGAATTCGTGATGAACATTAGATCTAATTCTATTTATTATTTCAGCTGGATTGGGAATGGTGGGATCATTTGGTGTTAGTACATCTGGCAGATTAAAAAATTCTGGAGGCTCAATGTTTGCTAAATCTTCCGAAATGTGTTTTTCATTTCTAATTTTTTTCATTTTTGGATTTTGCATTTCAATTGGACTTAATCTAAACGGCGGAATTTCCTGAGTCTGGCGACTAGGAGAAGTTGCAAATGAAATTACTGCTTGTTTTTCTTCAGCGGCTTTAATTGTTTCGGCAATTCGACGAGCAGTTTGATCCTTTAAATAACGTATTCGAATTTCAACTTCGTGTGGTTTTAAGGGAGAAAACTGCATAAGGTCTTCTTTTACTTGTGTATCTTTAGTAATTTGTGACATAACATCGACTGCTTTCGAACCTTTCTTTTTTTGTGTATCTTTGGCCGGATTGAATACGCGAACAAAATCTTGTAAAAAACTGATTTTCGATGGTTCTATGTGCTGATATGCTTCTCTAACAGCTTTGCGTTGTGCAATTTTTGCCACTGCTTCTACGTTCAGTTGTGCTGATAAGTTTTTCAAACCACCTAAAGATCTAACTCTGCCGACTGCTTTTACATCTGTCGGGGAATATTCACCATATGAGTAACTTTTTTCTTGGTTTCTCTCATTTTTCTTTTTTTGTAATTGAGTTTTCCTAACGGATCTTTTCTCTTTCCCTTGGGATGCAGAAGCTGTATCCAGAGAGAACTCTTCTGATTTTTTCTTTTGAATTGCTTGAGCTCTTTTAACCATTCCCTTGTAATCCTTTGGATCTTTAGGGTGAGGTGGTATTACAGTGGCACCTTTGTAGGATGTTTTCTTTTGTTGGGGCGTTTTTGATCTTTGGGGTGGTGTAATTTTGAACATATTTGGTAATGACGTATCCAAATCGGTCTCAATTTCCTTAAGCTCTTTTTGAACATCCGAAGCTGAAAACAAATTTTTAAATGTATCAAGTACAATATTTGCAATTGAAGTCAAAAAACCAGGTTCTTTTTGATTTTCCTCTCTTTCGGTGAAATGAGCTTCATCTTCTCCCGTGGATATTTCTAAAGGATAATCTGGTTCAATTGCTAATTCATCATATGAAATTGACAAATCGTATAACTTGGGAGTTGTTATATCTTCTATCCCAAGCTCATCTAATGATATATCTTCATCAAATTCTGGCATTGAAATTTCACCAACTGAAACTTCATCTTCAATTTCAAAACCAGCATCTGCCAGAGCTCCAGCAGAAAATACAATCTCTGGTATTTCTTTTACGTCAAATTCAGGCATATCTATATTCTGCAGGTAAGCATTATCGAATATCGGTGGATGTATAGCGAGTGAAGATTGTTGTGGAATTGTTAATTTTGCGGTAGAAACTGGTGAACGTGATATCACTCTTTGAGCTGCAGTTGCCATGTCCCTTGATATCTCTGCCCCATAATGCTGACCTCGCGATAAATTCTGCACGAGCGGTGAACTTTGAAAAAGATCTTTCTGCAAAGCTTTTATGCGTTGCTGTAAATTATTAACAGTCTGCTGCACGGCATGATTTTGTGAGGACTTTTTGGCAGCATACAGTTCTTCCAAAATTTCAAACTCATCTAATATGTCTTGTGGCGTTTGAGTTACAATATCAGGTCTCACTTCTGCTAATGTGGTTTTATTTAAATTAGTTCTCGACCTAATTGCAGTTACTCGTTCGACAATATTATCAAATGTTAGAGTTTTAGGGTTTGAAGGAAGAGTGAGACGATTTTCTTTTAATTTTGGTACCTGTACGTTTGCAGTTTTCGGAATCAGTTTCGGATTTGTAGTTTTCAGACCAGCGAGTCTTCTAGTTCTTAATATAGCTGCCGCCCATTGTTCTGAAACCTGATCAGGTGTATGCTGTGTTCCTTCCAGTTGATTTTTCTTTTTGGTTCTCGCAATAGTCTTTTGAGGTGCAGTATTTTTTGTTAGTTTTGTTGTAGGAGGGTTTTTGGATTTCCACAAAGTTTGCATGTTTTCCAAACGTTTCCTTTTAACTTTAATACCCTTTACTATATTGCCACTAGCATCCACTTTTGGTTTTTTAATAACTTTTTCATCTTCGAGCGCCTTAATTCTTGCTATAGCACGGGCTCTTCTAATTATTGCAAGCATGTCTTTCGGATTCCTGGGAGGTGATGGTATCGTCAAAGTTGATGTTTTACGTTCATGTGGAGAATGTCTTGTGGATTTTTCTGTAACAGCAGGAGCAATACGTTGTCGAACGTCATCAATCTCGACACGCTTACGCAAATCATCAAGATAAAGCACATTGGCGACTTCCGTTCTGAATGTATCCAGGCTTTCGGAGGCAGTCGGTGCTGACAGTTGGTGGTCGAATGAAGAATTTAAAATTCTCAAGGTGAGCTCATCAAAAGTTAAATTGTCTGGAGGTTCGCAAAAAGTGGGTTCTTCGAAATCATCCAAAAGTTCTGCTGAAAGTAACTTTTATATATATTAAATATTAAATACATATGTGACGCTCAAAATAGAACGGGACCTAAGGGTAAAAACCGGTTTTGTTCAGGAGAGCCATTTTAAAGATTTAAATACGTGTGGCTTTGGTGTACTTCACTTTCATAAAACGCGCATATCTCTGGGAGGGAACACTTTTGGGGCATGGGATCGGTCTCATTCGATGCTCAGATGTTGTCCACATCAAAAAAAAAAAAAAAAGTGAAAATTGCTTTTTTTTACCCTTAGGTCCCTTTCTCTATGCGCTGTCACATATATTTTAATTTTTTTCAATATTACCGTCATCTATAGGAAGGTGTTCAATACCGTTACCTCGTCCACATTTTCTATCACATATATTCAGCATATTCGTTACATGCAGAGGAGAGTATACTCTGTTTGGAGATTTTTCAAGAACATAAACTTTTTTTATAGAAGGATTTCGTTTTTTCACTTTTGCATGATCAAATGAGAGATATCTTTCTTCACTGGAAATTTAAATATTACGAAATTATATTGTACACTACATAGGTAGTAACTGCGCTGTACCTCATTATGTTACCAGAAGAAGAAAAACACTTTCATTAAGGCATTCGTTTTAAGCAATATATTTTTGGTATAATTATAAATTAAGTAAAAATTTAAATTTTGCAATAAATTTAAAATGTTGTATTAATTTGGAATATTTTTGTATTTTTAAATTTAGATTAATAATTTTGAAGGATAAAATATAGGCTATTCATTATCAGAATTTTATAGTTTATTAAGAACGGCATTTTTGTACAGTGTGTTTTTGATTTTATTTTTAAATATGCACAATAAACTCTAGGGAGAAAAGAACAAATAGTCGTAAAGCAGCTCTGATGAAGAAAAGCTCTCGCGTCGTCGTAATTATTTTTTAAGTGGAACCAAGCTTGTGATTGGCCCAATATGTATTGCTTACGGTTCCTTGTAGATTTCAATCGGTAATAGAAAATTGTCAAGAAAAAAAAAAAAAAAAAAAAAAAAAAAGAGTTCATTAGAAAGGCTAAAGAAATTTTTGAACATGTTTAACAAAAATATGAATATTACTGCAACCGTTTCTTTTCAAAAATTGCAATAAATCAATTAGTAGATTAAATTCGTTATAATTTATTGTTTATTCTTATTTATTATTTGGTTTATTCGAACAAATCTACTTTTCAGATGTTACGAATGTGGTGTCTCACTTTTTCATAGATAGTGTTTCATTCTCCAATAGTAAAAAGCATTATTACAGTGTTTGTAGGACATTTTATATTACAATTTCAACGTTTGGTATTGCACACCCTCTTTTCAAAGTCTGTACATTATCGAAACCGAAGTGATAACTAAGCACTGGAGCTAAACAAATATATATACAGGTATCACAATTGGACCATAATAAATTGGACCCAAGTGGGCTGGAACCTATCTTTACCTTTACATCTAGCAACCTTCCGGCCTAAGACATTGGAAAGAAAAGAAATCACCATTAGTTGAATATCAGACGGTTTCAAATTTAGAAAATTTAAAAACTCTCAGAAAAGAACTGTAATTTTACTTTCTCAATTGGTGCTCTCTTTTGTAAATTTTTGTGTAAACGAATGCATTTCACTAAAATCCAGTACAGAATTGCACAAATTTTGCTGTAAACGAATACAGATAATTTAAGTAAGACTGCGCTATTTCGTATTTTCAATAAAACAAGTCAAAAACAAAAATAGCCAGCCTTTTACTGAAATTTTCAAGAGAATTGAAGTAAAACTAAAGCAAAGCTGAAACACATACGTATACCTCATATCATTATACGAGTACATATTACTTTTAAGACAACCATGAATGTTATTATGAGCAGTGTAAGTGCGCAATTTCCTTATCAATGGCTCTATATAACATGCAGCCTAGCGAAATATAGCACAATATTAAACAATAAAAACTGGTAAATGGATAAATTATTTATAACAATTAGTACTTGTACTTAAAAAGAAATAAACACATTGTTTTGATAGAAATCTCTTTTATTAAACAAATGGATTTGTTCATACAATCTTACAATCTTTATATTTTTTCACATACATACGTATAGTAATTGCTCTAAGTTTAATGTTTTTTTTTTTTATAAAATATTAAATTTTTTGGTTTTTTCTCCTAATCTTTTGTTTAATAAATGTCTTTTTTTCTTTATGTGGAATATTACAACTAAAAATTTTCGTATTTGTTATATTTATTCAAATGAGCAATGATATAGAATGCCAAAGGGGTGAAAAATTAGAAAATCGTTTAATTTGTTTGGAAAGTAACATGCATACATAAAAATAATAAAAAAAAAAACATATTGTATTAGTTTAAAAACTTTTTTTCACGGTAATCTTATTTAAATAATATAGTTTTTATTAGAATAAAACAGATAAAAGGGAATTTTGTATAGAATTGTATATCCTTATTTTAATTTGTACAAAGCTAGCTTTGTATAGATGTACATATGTATATTGTGTATTTTACCTATTGGTCAAACATATAAATAGGATGTTACCTCCTAAATTGTATTCGCTTGCTGTTGTTGTTTCTGCTTATTAAAACTATTTTGAAAACATTAGAGCCATTAAAAATATTAACGAAATTACTACGTGAATAAACTCATAAGTCTATTTGCATAAGCCATAGGTTTAACATCAGGATGTGGCTGTAAAGAAGATAAAAGTTAGGCACATATTATTTATTTAATCATGTTATAACTAAAAAAATAAGTTTTTAAATCGTTTTCTGTAAAACTATTATATTTTAGTTAAAACATACGTACGTGCATTCTACGTATGTATACATATATAATTATCCTTCACAATGTTTAAAATATATATGTTAATAAAATGGATTGATAAAAAAACTGCATAAGTCTAGACAAATGCACCTATTTCATTTTGGAATAGTATACTGTATGCAACGTATTCACAATTTGGTATACTTGAAACTAACACCATTTTTAATTATAAATCAATATTTCTACTCGTAAATATTTATTATTAAACTATTGTCGAAGAAAAAATAAATTGTGAAAATAAATATAATTCCCAAGAATTGCTTTTCGATTTATAAGGGATTTGTGAATCAAAAATATCATTTTATAAAGCTATTATAAACCAAAATATATTTTTATGAAAATTGGATTATAACCCAATCCAACTATAATCTTTTTTAAATACTTGGGTAAAAAATGGTATTGAAATTTCCATGCATATTATAATTATTTTGATAAATGCCGTAAGTAAAAGTAAAATAAAAACATTGATTTTTATATCAAATTAAGCAATATTTAGCGTGTCAAAACTGTCCAAATACATATCGCTCAGACTTCCTGCGGAACTAACATGAACAAACCGTACAAATTTGTGCGATAATATGTTTAAATCTTTTCCTAAGAATCTATCAATTTGTATCACGGATAATAAAAACATTAAAGTTTTCATTAAACTACATAATATAATAAAAGAAACAAGAGGCAGTGCATAAAAACAGTTTTAAACAAAATTAAAAATTTGGACGTACGGCATAACAATTTTTGTTTTTGTATTGGGACAGGCAAAGGGTTAAAAAAGAAACTCGAGTATAAACAAGGTAAATAAAGCGAAGTCCACCAATTTAATAATGCATCTTACCACTGATTCAAATGATTTTATATTAGGTTCCAAGTTATTTCCTTTAATCGTAATAAAAGCCCCCATGTTACCCATAGTATCACTGAAAATAAAGAACATAAAATAATGTTTTACGTAACTAATGACATACTAACCAATAATTGGGTGCCGAAAATACCGTTATACATTTGCCATTATGAGTCATATCATATCCCATATCTTTAACTTCATGTGAGCGAACTATATAATCCAAGTTATTATGTGCACAAAAGTTTTCTGTAACATCGGGGCCAAATTGAATGCCAACACCACGTTTGGAGGGCCCTCGTCCAGAACAGGGTTGTGGATCCGACCATAACAGTTCGCACATAAGGCCATCTTCCGGTGGCTGGCAATTGCGTTCAATATGCCGTAAATCATCTAAAGTAACATTATCGTTAGAAAAGAGACCGCCATGCATAACCAAAATTTTCTTGTTAATGCAGTGACATAATGGCAACCAGTTAAACACTTGTGTAAACATATCAGCCATCGTACTAGTGTATTTTGCAGTTACTTCTCCAGTGAAACCATACATTTGATTCATATTAATACTTTCGTGGTTACCTAAGGGAAAATAAAAAAGCGATGAAAGATTGAGAGAATACACAAATTAAAAAATGTATACCTCTAGATAAATAGAAGTGATTTGGATATAAAAGTTTAAAACCAAATAAAGTGAATATGCATTCCACCGAAAATGAGCCTCTATCGACAAAATCGCCATTGAACAAATAAGGATTTGTTAACGAAGGTAGCCCATTAATTTCAAATATGTTCATCAGATCATAAAACTGACCATGAATATCACCACAAATTGTAAATTTAGATTCATCGAGAACAGTTATATCCACCATTGAAGGTTGGGCACGCATATAGGTATCAATATCGCACAATATCTAAAAGAATAAAAATCTTTTAATTTATTTTTATATAAATATTTTTTTACTTTTACTTTATAGGCATATTTGCGATGTAATTTCTTTTGTTGTTTATAATATTCCATTAGTTCTAACATAAATTTCAGTGTAACTTTACCATCTTCTAAGGCAGGTCCTTTATAATCGTCTTCAATTGCTATAAAATACAATTGGTAAATACTTAATTATTAAACCTGGATAACAATGTTTGATCAACGCTATAGAAGGAGTTTTAAGCTTAAATAAACTATTGTTTTCTTCGTTGATGTGCATATACAGTGATAGACATTAGGTTAGCATATTTATTTTATCCAATTTTCCGAAGATATTATGCTTATATATATTTATTAGATTAATAATGAATGGGTGTGTATGTTTATGTATCAGCTATTGTCCTAAAATACAAAAACTTCATTGGCCGTGAAGTGTGTATCGTAATAAAACCCCATATAAGTACCATTGTCCATGTCCTCTGTGTATGGAATTATAGTAATTAAACGTATAATTTTGTACATTGTGTATGGAACCAATACAGTGCACAGAAAATACTTCTCAAATAATCACACTACTGCCACGGTGCTTCACAGACTTTGATGTGTAATTTACATTGGGCTGCGTGTTTTGATGACGCGATACGTAACTCTTTTCCGTCGGTTCGAAATCGTCAGAGTTTTGTTTTTTCACCACAGAAAACATTTGACCTTTGTAACTGTAGCCATGAAAAGAAAATAAATCTTATTTGCGATTTGTTTTCATAGATCTAGGAATCTAAGGAGCTTTTTTAGACGCTCGATGCGATTTTAATAATGTGTTAAATTATTGTCCAGCTCAGATAACTTATTACTTCCAATTAATCAAAAACAGAGATAAAATTGGCAAAAGGAAAATGAAAGAAATGGCGGTACACATTGATAGTACCACAGGCAACCAACATGCAACAACTACTGTCCAACACTGTATGCGCATATGGATGTATGTATAGGAACATAACTAGTAATCTTACCAATATTTTCTAAATCTCTAAACATTTCCGATAAAGATTTTTCTGGTTTTTCTACAGCAATAGCTCTTTCGAACGCTCTCATTTTAACAATTTTATTACATTCGGTATATTTTAATTTGGCTTCTTTATCATTAGGACGGCAATTTGATACCTTTAGTTTAATTATAAAAATATTATAACAAATATTTAATTAAATTGTGGGAACCTACATATTTATAATCTGTTAGAGCCTGTTTGAATTTTCCCAGAGACATGTGTGCTGCCGCTCTACGGTAATACCCCTTAATATATGTGGGATCTGCTTTAACGGCAGCAATGCCATCTCGTAAAGCAAATCCAAAACTTTCTTGCCTCAAGTGAGCCAGAGAACGATTGGCATAGAAAATTGCATTAGTTGGTACTAATTCTATAGCTTTGGTGTACATTTCAATTGCTTTAGAGAAATCTTGACCTGAAATTCAAAATAAACGTCAAAATTTATTTTCTTAAATTACTGTTTATAATTCAAAATTAGAAAGAAAAAAAACTAACTAACTAACTCACTTTTAAGATAATCATTTCCTTGATTTTTGCAATTATCAGCTAAAATCGCTTTTTCTTCCTGAGGATTAGTATCACTACCTCCAAGCAATGTTTGCATCACTGTGGCTTCAGAATTCAAATCTAATTGTGCTGAGGCATTATTTGACGTTACACTTGATGCCGAAGTTTCGGAAGCAGTTCCATCGTCAGACCCACATGTTTTTAGTTGGTTCTCTTTATTATTTTGTTCCATTTCAAATTGAACAGCTGACATAAATTTCTTTACAAAATTTAATTTTTAAATCTCACTCTTATTTCGTTGTAATTTCGTCTATTTAATATAGAATTGGTGTCTCTTTATTTTTGTTGGTAGAACCAATACCACCACCTACTCTATCGACTTTTATAAATAAAGCAAGCAGGTAAAAAAAATATATTTTCGTATCTATGAATTGTAAATTGCTTCGCGACGCTATTTTCGTTTCACGCTTTTCGATCTATTTAAAATAGTAAAATCGTCATTAAAATTTATTTATAATCGCGTTTCTTTTATTATACTTTAATTGATAAATATCTTACACAATTATTCGGAAAAAAGTCCAGATATTCAATCCAATAAATTTTTTCAAAAGAAATGAATGAAGTGTTTTTGACACAAACATTAAAAAAAAACTCACGTTGTCATTATGTCACGTTAAACTGACAAGTGCAGAAAATAAAACAGACTGACTCAGTTAATTTATTTTCTTTTGCTATAGTTGGTAACTTTTTCATCAAAAGTCGTGTAATGTTGCTTAAGAATAGTCAAAAAAAATTACTTGATTTCTTTACCAAGCCAAACGCTAAAAAATTGTTATAAAAATTTTAGAGCAATTAAAGTAAGAAATGGTTTGGAACCCAAAAAATGGCTAGATTATGCGACTATATGAAAAACACATCTAGATCTAACCGGAAATTGGCTAATTAGCAAAACTTTTTAATAATGCCGTCCTCTACACGTTGCTACCGGTATAAAACTTAATTCAACACAACAGTTGATCATTCGCTGTACTCATTCGAAAATTTTTTTGTATTAGACAACATGATTTTCGAGTTTTTCAATAATTTTTCATAATCGCTGATTATTGTATATTGTAATTGTAACAAAGATGATCATATGCCGTAAAGCGCATACTACACACATCAGTATTCAGCTTCAATATCTGTCTTTGGGTTAGTATATAGATTGAAGCCTCTGACACACTACGTCGTCAAAATTAATTTTTCAAGTGTAAACATATAGAAGTTACCGGCGGCAAAATGTTATAGAAAGTTGCATATAGAAATGTAAAAATTTTAAAAACAATTGCACTCATAACAGTATTATAAATACACAATACACGATAGAAAGTAGTTTTTTCATGTAAAAAAATCGACTCAATGTAAATGGTAATATTGCCTTATGTAGAGTACCCTTCTAAATCAACCGCTGAAATTATTTCTTAAAACAAATTGTTGGTACTAAAGCAAGAATGTTATGAAAAGGAACATAAATATTAATAATCAAAACAAAAAGGTAAAATAGTGTGTAAAACCTGATGCTGTGAATAAAAGTTTCAATGCACAAATAATATAAATTTAAAATGTACAACATAAATGAAAAAATTTTTAACAGTGACAAGGTAACTTTTCTTAGCTGGTTTTTTGTGAATGGATTTCATCATCGTATTTAAAGATCGGTTTTTTCACGTCTTACCAATTTAATTTTTATAAAATTGTCCTATATAGTTTGTATAAAACTTGGTAGAGTTTTGTTATTTTAGTAATCCAATTGACTAAAGAGAACAAGACAACTCCGGCACAAACGAAAAGCAAAATAATGCATTAGAGACAATAGAATAAGAAAAGTCGGTTAATAACCATGGAAAGGTGAAAAAGAAGCATTATATTGCCAACAGCATTAGTAAAGTTGATGTCGTGGAGTTAAGACGAGTTACAAACATTTTTTTTATCTCTAATTAAGAGATCCAGAGAACTTTCAAATATTAAAAATAATAAGAGTAATAATATGTAAATGTCAAAATTAAAATAAATTAATTCCAAGGTTCCAAAATTCTTAATTTTTGTGCATACATAATATGAAATATTAAACATTTTTTAACAAGAGACAGTGTGCATACGTGCATTTATAGTTGCAAAATTGTGATTTCGATATGGTATACATTCTTGGTTTTATTTAATTTTAAACAACTCTCGAGTTCTGCATAGCTAACAAAACAATGATTTTAATTTTAATTGTCTTCTCATTCAAGTTAAAAATATGGATGTATGTACATATACAGTGCCGTAATTCCTTTGTAACAGGTTCAATAAGCAAATTTTATACACATTTTATTTTTTGAAGTTTTTGGAGATTAAAATATATTTATGTATGAGTACGGCAGACAGCCTTTAATCAGTATTTGGGCAACTTCATTCCATACAAATTTGTAAATGAAGAATGTATTTTCCATCGATATGAGATATTTATTTAATTTAAGCCGAGGAGGCCAAAATACGTATTACAATGAAAATTAGAGATACATACATATGTACATATATGGATATCATTTTAAGCTTTCGTGAAGATCTTACAAATTTAATAGAATTCTTTTTATGCATTGATAAAGTTTATACTAATTAATAGAAAAAATAACAAAGAGCTTGTCCGATTTACGGTTAAAGTCACATATATAGTGTTTTTTTTTTTTGGAACCGTGCTCAGAACATATGCCCTACATAAATAAGCAATGCAAAATTTTTTTTTCATTTTATTTTTAATTCTTTTCAAAAAGGTACCTAGTCCAATAGGCCATAATCGGTCCCACTATTCTATTCATGGAAATTGTGGTTTTTCCCGAAAAAAAATATATGAAATGTATTATTACATACCTTATGATAATCTCATAAAGTATTTAGAAAAAAATAAACTCAATAAAATTGATTATTGAGGAGGAAAGCATATCCATATAGTACTATTTCGCTAATGCTTAGTTAGCTTATCAGTTTCTTAATTTCTTATTACAAAATTAAGAAAAATTACCTTCGTAACACAATCTTAAATAAACTCACAATACAGAATACCAACCAACCCAATTCTGTCAAACCAACTTAAAATAAGCATACTGCCTATATATCCACCCAATTAAAATCTTCTCAAGACTACGAATAGGTCACACTATTACCACACATATTCATCTACTGGACAAAAATCTTGCCAACACCTGTGTGTTCTGTGGATCAAATAACAGCGTAAGATATAACCTAACAACATGTCAACATTTATTAAACTATCATGATAAATATCTACTGAACAACGGTTATATGCCTACTCAGAAACCCTTAGAACAAAATATAAATTATGTTTCTAGCTTTATCTCAAGACCAAGAATTAAAATCTAGAACAACATTTATACCAAACTTAGCCGATTGCTTTAGCAGCCAGTGCTATAAAGAAATATTAATATTATATTTATGTACATATATAATTTTTATATAAAGTAAATAAATAATAAAAATAAATAAAAATTTTTTTCATAAACTTACATACATATGTATGTACAGAGGAACGTACATAACTATGTGCATATGTATGTACATATTTACATATGGAAATGCATTATAATCTAAAATTTCAGATCTACTTGGAGTAACAAATCTTGTGTCTGAAAAGTGTACAATACAATAACAACAGCTACAAAAATGTCAATGAATAATTTAACTATAGATGGCGAATTCCGGTATATTGTGCAGTGGTTTAACGAATGGAGTGAATTGCAACGTGATGATTTTATACCAATACTTGCGAAGTATATAACGGGCTTTCACATCAATGACGATATTAGCAATGAAATTCATACAACGGTACCAGTTAATATGAACGGCATATCAAATGACCTTGAATTTAATGGAAGACCAATGTCATTATTTCAATGCCGGGTATGATCTTGAATTATTTATATGTTTACATATCTGAACACATACATACTATATATGTATGCATGTGTGCATTTTCTTATTTATTCCTGTATAATGTGGAACATTTGTATGTATTTATTACGTATAAATAATTTTAATTATAATGACAATAACTCGAGATTCACACACACCAAGTTTACCTGTTTTTGTTAAATTGTATTTTGAACCTGCATTTACGTTCATACACGAAAATATTTTGCCGTCAAGTTTCGCTTGTTTTACAATACTATGGTTATGAAAAGAAGAGAGAAAGAAACAAACTTGACGAGTACCGTCAAGTCTGTACCCCTTACCATTCTCTTTTCCCTGTTCATCCAAATATTCAAGACTTGACGAGTCAAACTTGATGTGTGTGAATCAATGTAATATTCTTTCAGCATATTAACCCATTATACATATCGTCACCTAAAATGCAAAATAACGTATCATTACGTTCCACAAGTTTACAGGCGAATGTATGTACATATTATATGTATGTATACATATGTAATATGAAAACTATTTGATATTAAAACAAACTTTTTAAAACAATATTAGATAAAACACGAAATATTTTTTGAATAGAAATAATCTATTTTAAAGTACACTTTTGTATGTAGTAGGAAAGGTTTGATTACAAACGTAGCATTGTGAAACTAAATCAAACATTATAAATGTTTATTTCTTGCAAAAGAACGTAGTTCAAATTATATATTATAACCAAAATATAATTTACAGAACTTCAGCAAACAAGATGTAATTTCCACGTATAGATAAATGAATATGACGTAAAATAAATGATTACTTTATTTTCATTAAAAAAAAATCAAAATAAAATAATTCAGATTATAGAACGTAGAGGCGACAAATTAAAATTAAGAGTCATTCATATAATTTTAAATAACGGTGACAAAATTAAATTTATTGAAAGTTTTTCAAGATTTTACTGTTTATATGTATGATGATGCGTTATTTATAATTTTGGTTTTAACTTGGTTATTTTTAATATTATATGCATATGTAATATCAATGGTGGATTGGACCCAAGTGGGCCGGGCTATTCAGTTTCGCTGGTGACCTGCCTACCTAAGCTAAGCTACATATTTATGTAATATGATGTAGTGAAGCGTAATCAATAAAAATATAAATTTTGAATTTTTCGATTATGCGCTGTTTTATATTTTATATGACGATGTTCAATTCAATACAATTTCGTTTTTAATTGCTCACTCCTGCATATTATATGTATGTATCTATGTACATATTTATATAATATACATTTTTAATATTACAGATTAAACTTTTTAATCAGTGGAATCAAAGATGGCCAATAGAATTTAAAGATAAATTGCTGCAAAAAATTACTGAGATTGATAACAAAGTAGGGGAGAAAATCAAACTGTCTTTAAATCCAAATAATTTAGTAACTTTTACAAATGGTTATGCCTCAAATGAACAAAATCAACAAGGTATGCAACAGCTGAAAGCCAATATTGATATTTATGCATCAGAAGTGGATCAAATGGTTTCCAATAACCCAGTTTCAGAGGTTTTGTATAACGAAACATCTGTCGATGACATTGAAAGGAATGTCCATATCAACAACATTATTGAACAACATCTACTCAATAGAGATGATAATGACGTTGTTTCTGATGGTGATGGTAACAATGACAATAATACAAGAAGTAATCAGGCAGTTAATAATTATGGAGAACCTGTTGAACAAGTCATACAAGTGCAAAATCTGAAAATAAATGAAGAAGTTGCAGAAGAAGAAAAAGACCATGAAGATGTTACGGCAACTACGGAACAAAAACAGCAACAACAACCAATACCATCCGTAACAGTTACAGTTAATCCAGTCGTTGTTACACAAACAATAACAGTAAAAACAGACGTTCCTTTAGTTGTTTAAGCGTGTTTGAATTGCGATGTACGTATGTACACATACATATATGTACTTATGTACATACGCAGTCATGGACAAAACTCTACATACTTCCAAAACTTTTTTTAAATCTGGAAAGTTAGTAATAAGGCTGTATTGGAGTTTCTCCATACCATTTGACTTGGTCATACCAAATATGTTAAATTTGAATTAATTTTCCGAAGATCGATGTTCTTATTCAAATGGTTCTTTGCAAAAAGTAAGCGAAATTGGCAGTTTTTCTGTTATTAGCGATTTTTTTCGTGCAAGTCTTTTTATTCAATGTTCTTCGTATGGTTCGCAGATGTACATATATTTCGCTTCTTTTGGCAATATCTTCAGCTGACTTCGAGGTATCTGTATTCGTATTCCTTCGCACTTTCTGAAACTATCAAAGTGTACAATAACAAAACGAGACTTCTTCCGTTATCAAAAATCGCTGTGTGACTTCTGCTTTTAGTGAACTTTTTGTTGATTATTATTGCTTAAAAAGAATTTGAAGAAAACTTGCATCACTATTGGTTTGGGAAAATTAAAAAAAATTTTATAGGTATTCGGCTTTTGTCCATGACTGTATCTACATACATTCCATCATATATGTATCCTAGTTCTATGCGTTATGTATATACATATGTATGTATGTATTAAGAAACTATTTTTTGAAATATCAAGAAATGATATACCAACTATCCATTAAGCTAATTAATGATAAAAAAAAGTCATGATATAAGTACATATATGTACATGCATTTCCTATATACATACATACATACGTATATTCGTGGTTCATATTATGGATGCATAATAAACAGGTTTTTATACGCACAATCGACAAACATTCCAATCAAATTCATGTTCTTTAAATCCATACATACTTATATACAAACATACTTATTTGTAGTATCAAGCAAATACTCAGACATTAAAGCACATAAAATTAATAAAAAATTAGCATAAAATTTTAAATCATATGTAGAACGTTATTTTTTTTTTCTTTCTTGATTTGGTAAAAAATAGTTGTTCTTTTATGATTTTATATTGCATGTGTACATATACATATGTATGTAAATATGTACAGCTGCAGTAGCAAAATTACAGGAGAATGTTTTTTCTTTTAATATTTACATACATATGTATGTATGTACGTACACATCAACTGTATAAACGACTAAGTTGTTTTCGCAGTAAGATCGCAACGGCACATTTAACAGCCATAATATTTACATACATATGTATGTACATATTTAGCGGATATTTGACAAAAATAGTTAGTGGTCGAATAAGACGATTAAATGAAGTAAGTATATGTATGTATGTATATGTATTTTTTTTTTTTTATCTAGGACCAGTACTCAGGAGATGACTCCTACACATGCGAAGCATTGTGCTGGAACTATAGGAAAGGGTAGTAGGAGAAACGACAGGAAGTGAAGCTTAATTAATTATTTTTGCAGCTCTGCTTGTTTATACTCGTAGCAGTGCTG
Organism: Dexiosoma caninum; assembly: GCA_963924685.1. Classification (NCBI taxonomy): domain Eukaryota; kingdom Metazoa; phylum Arthropoda; class Insecta; order Diptera; family Tachinidae; genus Dexiosoma; species Dexiosoma caninum. The sequence continues at coordinate 95,849,708 of OZ004725.1, forward strand.
AAGCTTCTTTTGTAGCCTTTTTTATTATTATTTTACTTCGCCGGTGGTACACAATACCGACGAAGGAGGGCGTTCTGATGTGATTGTGGATTGCTATCAGCTGAAGCCGGTATTGTTCAGTGACCAGTGACTATGACTTCGCCACTGAAACCTTCCGACAACAACTGACACACAAAGACACACTAATGCAACATCAGAAAAATGCGAGATGTTTATTTTTATTTTAAAATTTTTGGTCTGAAACTGGGGTTGAAACCAGGTCTGTTTTTGGATTCGTAGTCAACGTGCAGACTACCATCCATCATGCCATCAAAATAAAATGCAGTACGAAGTGCTCGAATCTCTGTTGAGAATTAATATACAAACATTTTAAAAATAATGGAATTTGTTGCGACAGTTTTTATCCATCTCCAGAAATTGTGAAATTCCTTAACTCTAAAAACATGTACGAAAAAATTTTTCAGACAACGGTAAATAACATTTCGATTCCGAAATTTTTGAATTTATCAGTCGACTCAACTAACCGCGCACAACTAAATTTAAAATAAAAATATAATTATAACATATTGTTTTTGTTTTTGTACGAAGTTATAATTCTATTGACAACGCGGGCCAGGCAGTAAGTTGTTAGAACAGATAAACAAATACAATATACTAAAATATACAGCATACATATCGCACGCTTAGTTCAAAAGTAACCAATCAAAATTTTAATTTTTTGCGTTTATATGCTCAAACTATGCACAATACACTTGGTTATCTAAGGGAAAAGTAACGTTTTAGAATCTTATTTTAATCTCAAAATTTTTTCGCACCATTTTTTTATAAATGTCTTATTTTATAATATGTCATACGTTTTATGCATATATGTATATGTATGTATGTACATATGTATACCCACAAATTTAATTTTATGTTGTCCTGATTTATCGTAGTTCGAACTTGGCACCGACTTCTAGCAACGCATGCAAAACTAATGTTTTTACTTTTTAGTACCTTAAGTCGGTTAAATTTTCAAAAATTTTATTTTACACTTTTTAGTGTCTCAACGTTAATCTTTTTAAAATGTTTATTTTGCTCTTGGCTCGCCTTTAATAAACAAAATCTATCACAAAAATTAATTTTTGTCTGGTGGGAAATGTATTCCCTCGATCCGCTTACACTTGCAAATTTTGTTGCAGCAGTTCTTGAGTTTTACGGCGAGAGAGATGTTACAGTCTGCAGCACATGGTTAAACGCATCTTTATTTAAGCGAAAAAACTTTCTAAATTTTCAAACAAATAAGGAATTAACTCCTGGCAATTAGAAAGAACACTTAATTTATTACTTACTTTTCATCAGGTAATTGAAATATGTTTGATTTCTGCCTTATTAATCTTCTTTGTAACACCAATTTTTTTTCTTTTCCTCATCATTCGGATCAGAATTGCAAAAACAGGAACAAAAACATTTTACTTGTTTAGTGTTATCAAGAAAATTTTTTATTAGAAACTGAAAATAAAATAAACCATACAAACAAAATGTCTAAATTATTAGGCATGTGCTTTAAAAAACGATAAACAGTCGACAGCGTCACATTGCTCTTGTGGAATACAAGTTTTGTATCGAATTGATGACGACGTCGATAAAAGTTGATGATGATATTAAATTGATGACGATGACGACGACGCTAAATGGAATAAGGGTGAATAATTTTACGCACTATTATACCCAAAATATTTACCGGTTTACATCAGGCGATTAAATGGTTATAGTATTTTTAAATCAGTTTTTTCTTTATTTTCTTTTTGTATTCTTATAGTATTGGTCAGAGAATGTGTCCTACTAATGCCATGCATTACACAGGCACTAGTTGGAAACTCTGCAGCTGCTCGTTTTTATGAATTTGTAAAACGAAGTCGCTGCGTCTCCTGTATTATATTTACGCATTGATTTTCAAGCTAAATAATGACCTCGAAGGAGGGCGCTGTTACCACAAATACAATAATTTTGAATAACTTTCCGGTTATCAGCGTTTGTGTTTTTGTATTATTATTATTTATTTATTCGATATTAATATATTTATGACCTTGTTGCAATGCAAATACATATGTATATAGAAAATACGTGCATAAGAAATAAGTGATAAGCACCCAACGCATACATACATATATATGTACATACATATATTGTATGTATATTTTGATTTGTTCTAATTAAATTAAGTTTATAAAATCAAACTACATACATATTTGCTTTTTGCTTCGAAGTAAATCATTTATTTCAATAATCGTGCCAAACAATCTTTGTTTTATAAATTGCCTCTCATGCATATATATACATATGTATATAGAAAATACGTGCATAAGAAATAAGTGATAAGCACCCAACGCATACATACATATATATGTACATACATATATTGTATGTATATTTTGATTTGTTCTAATTAAATTAAGTTTATAAAATCAAACTACATACATATTTGCTTTTTGCTTCGAAGTAAATCATTTATTTCAATAATCGTGCCAAACAATCTTTGTTTTATAAATTGCCTCTCATGCATACATATACACGGTGGGCCAAAAGTAATCACCCGATGTTTTTTTGCTGTAATTTTATTTAATAAAAACCTTTGGATCTGCATGTATTGTCATCAACTTTGGCGGTGGTCACTTAGCCCATATCATAAGCAGTGCCAAAATTTGTCTTAAAAAATTACTTTTGGCCCACCCTGTATTATGCATTAATGTGTGTTATTTTGTATTAAAGTATTATAACAAAAGAAAACAAAAATATTGTCCACAACATTTTTAATATTTTTTTTTTTTTTTTGGTTGATTATCTTTATTGAACCGCATTAAAAAACATCGTTAATAAAAAAATTCATTATCATTTAAAACGTGAAACAATGCGGTGCTTCATGCATACAACAGACTGTGCGACTGGTTTATAAATATTTAACAAAAAAGAAAAACTATGTATATTAAATGTTTAAATACTTAAATAACCTTATCAAAAAGTAAAAAAAACGTTGTACATTCACCGCATATAAGTAACAAAGTTATAAAGAAAGAAAAGAAAATTCTTCAATATGAAAATTTATATAAAATTATATTTTTGCTTTTCTTTTCTATTGTCGAAATGTGTCCCGAAAGGTAAAAGAACGTAATGCAATCAAAAATGATGAGTTATGAAAAATGTAAAAACAACTATTAAAAATGTTTTACGTTTGTGTGTACATAGTTCATACATACATACATTCATATGCAATGAATTGTAATAAAAATGATATAAACGTTTTAATTAAATGAATAGTCGTAGAAATTTCCATCTGTTAAGTGAATTCCAGAAAACAATCTGCTGAGTGTAATAAAGAAATTAAATTTAATATACTCTTTACATATAATAATTTAACGTTATTAATAATTTAACATGATTTTTAATGAAAAACGCATGTGTTGCTAAATTTATTCCTGCGTAAATGTTGGAGCACTTTAAAAATACATCAAAATGAAATCAAATTATTAACTATCTAATTTCATGTGTGTAATTTAACTTTCTGAAGTAATCACAACTCACATCATATGCGTCATAACTAAAAAAACTTATATTTAAACAATATATATCATTGTTGCAATAACGAAATATATGTACATATGGACTAGCTTAACCATAGAATATAATTGGATAAGTAATTGTGAGCAATTTTGACTCGCGTTAGATAGACGAAGGAGGAATGGGTAAACAATAAATATTTTATAAAATTATGCATTAGTTGTTTACAATTACATGCTCATGAGCAGACTTTATTGAATACAACAATATTATAAAGAAAAATTTGATATACAAAGATAATTATTTCCTTTTAACAGATTCTTATAAAATGTTGTAAACACATTGAGTTTCCCTTGACGTTGCAATCAGATGATAGCAATGTTAGGCAGTGCACTTATATTCGTGTGGAAAACTGCTTTATAAATTGATTTAGAGAGCCATGCATACATATGTACATATTTCCAAGCTTATAATATTAACTATCATGCAAAATTCGCTATATATATAAAGTATAAAACACTATTAACTGACCATAAATAATGATAAAAACTAGGTCAGTCAGTTCCGCTTACGAACGAAAAGAGAGGTCACATGAGTAAGTAGATAAAATAGTAGTCGATAGATGGTAATCGTATCTAATACAGATTTCAAGCAAACGTAAGTTTAACTTTTGTAAGCATTAAATTAAAAACAGTAAAGACAAACAACGTCATCAGTAAATACTTTAGTCATCAATCTGCTTTTGGATAAAGCCGTTATTTAATGCAATTTATGAACCACAATTAAAATTTGATGAAATTACAAGAATAAATATCGTGTGTATAAATTTGCTATATATTTTACAAAACATTAATTTTAAATAAATAATTGCAATATATAGAGTAGGTTTCAGTAAGAGACGACGTGAACGTGGCTTCAAAGATTCAACGGACAAACTTGTTTGATAGTGAAAGATGTGTGTTTATGGGAAACTTACTAAAAGACTCAAACAACAAACTTGTATGATTGTGAAAAAAGTGCGTTTAACAAAAGACTTATGTTACAAACTTTTTGCTTACGTTTATGCATGTATTGTGTAGAGAGCTGCAATAATGGTAAAATCATTCATATTTTGTATGAATTGTGACTGTTGACTCAATACCATTTTCAACTACTGTGTATGTGCATCTATCAATATAAAAGTCATAGCCCCTTTTATCGTGTTTGGCGTATTCGAATCGAAAAGAAGGCGTAGTTGGTGAAAACGCTAATATATACAACACATGCGACTACAAATATGGCAGTAGTTGAAATACGTCTGCGCCAACTACGATAAGGGTGATTGGCAACTATTGAACTCAACAGTTAAGTCTTAGAAACGGCTTGATGTTGAACAACTATAATAAAGTAAACATCAAAATTAAAACCCTAGACATGAATATTCATTGATAAAAACTATTTTTGGAAATTTTTTAATTTTTATTCGATGAGCAGTTTAGGTTGAGCACAATATGTCGAGTTAATGTAGCGAAAGTATTTTATGATGGATTAAATGTCATAAATTAGTCAACTGTTGAGCTAAGGAGAATACTCAATTTCTAAGAAATACACTCAGCAATTGCGCCACATTTATGTATGTATGTCTTATGAACGCGCCCAATATTAGTGAATACCACACACCACACCGCATTTGATATTGTAGTATTTATTTAGACATCTAATCAATATGTTAGACCAAAAAAAATAAACTAAATATTTCGATGAATTTACATGGTGTGAATTTGCCTTGGAAAATATGAATATTTTTGTACAATAAATCAAATCTATTTGTTATTTATTCCAATTTTTTCTTTCTTCTACACATCTACATATAATAATTCCAGAACAAAATTACTCTTCATGTAATTGTGTTTTATTACAATCATGTGTGACTTTCAATAAATTTATCGATAATTCATCGGACAGAACACGTATTAAAACCGTCATACAAAATGCCGTTTGCTTTTTCGATGGTTTCAGCATATTTGTCTGTTGTCCCGAGAAACTCGAATATGAACGAAATGTTAAGGCAAGGCCTAAATTAGATTATTTAGATGAATTAACGGGATTGAATTGTCCTCCCTCATTTGGTGAAGAATATAACTATGATGAATATTTAAAAACACACATACGAGTAAATAGTGAATACGATGGAAGAACTAAACACCATCATGAGGACATTCCGTCTGTAAATTGTGATGATTCTTTCGATCAGCATCATCATGATCATCATCATAAAATGAATGTTCCATTTTTTCCTAATCCAAATTTAAATAAGCATAACCACGATTACCCAACGCAAAAACCAGCACTCAGACCTGACAGTAAAAAGCATAGTAGTTGTGGGATATTGCTGCCAGTCGTAAATAGCAGTGTTGAAGTTTACCCGTGGATTATACGTTTGGCTTATTTGAATACAAGTAAGTAGACAAATATTAATTTTTTTTAATCCGACACCTTTTTTATTAACAGTGTATGTACATACATACATACGTATACAAAAATGCACATATAAATTTCGTATGGTCAACTGAAAAAGGTTCTGGCAAATGTTCTAAAATATTGTAACTCACTAGAAATGGTTTGTTCCTTGGCCATAAGTTCTTCATTGGTAAACAACATCAAAATGAAATAATTTTCATATGTATATATGTATTTGTTTCTCCTTTTTTCTTTATAAAAACTCGTGCACAACTTTGCTCAGTTGTAAGGTCATTACTATTCCTAAACCAAATACCATCGTACTACGACAAAGTTCCCATCTGGCATCCGTCATACGAAAGCCATGAGCGCAGTTCTTATTATTTATTTCTACTTCATTTAAATCGGGCACAATAGAAGATATAGAATCATTCGTTTGAGATATTAGCGGCCCTTCAGCTTCCATTATAAAGGAATCAAAGTCGGAGATCTGTAAGGAAGCGTATGACATTGTTATAACTAATTACAAAACAAAATTTTTGATCCAATTGGATCGCCTCTAAGTATGTTTGTAATACATTATACATATCATGTATATGTCGATATGTATGCATTTTTAATAATCATTATCAAAATTGATTGTAAGCAAATTTAAGCTTAATCAATATAGAAACGTCCTAACTAATAATTTACTCTACAGGAAAAGGAAAATTTTAAATAAAAATTTAAAAATAGTCGCGTTTGTATCTCCAACCAGTTTTTTATTAAATTCTCAAAGCAAGTCTCTGTTGAAACACGCCAATTTTTTGTTTCTTAATAGGTCTGTTCCAGGTGCATAACAAAAGTGCCCGAACTTTTGACAGTAAAAAGAAAATTACTCTCTGAATGTGACAAAGTTGCCCATAAATTGGTGGAATGCAAAAAAACCAGAATTGAACATCTTTAAATACTAGTGCTGCTTACTTTCTCAAATTAATTTTATTTTAGTAATTTTAGACGCTTAAAATGCATAACATTTTAAAAACAAAGCATTTGCATCATTGGCAAAAGCTGTAAAAAGTGAATGCAAATAAATTAAAAAAAAGTAAAAGCCATTTTTTATTAAACAAAATGATAAATATGCACAAAATTTTTGTACTTCCAACTTTACAAGTTTATTTGAAAAATCTTCCATTTTGCTTTTTCCTAAATTTTTAACTGAAAATTTTTTCGTTTTTTTTGCAAATTTTCTGATTAATTTCTTAGTTTCATATGTAAATAAAAAACAGCTGATAGTTTTATTCTAGACCGAACTTACCCAAACAAAAAGTTCGTGCAACTTTGTACAGGAAATTAAAAATTTACTCTCTTGTTTTCTTTCAAAATTGCACAAAAATTGTTATCTGGAACGGTTTTGGGTAAATTTCTGCAAGTTCGGGAACTTTTGTTATGCACCTGGAAGAGACCTAATATTGTTTTAAAGTGTTATCTATACGAAAATATAAAAACCCGTTTTAAAAAGAAAAATTAGTTACGGCCTTTTCATATCAAGGTAACGATATACTCGTATAATATGTAGTATTTATTATTCATAATCAATATTCAAAGAGCTGTCTGTCAAACAGCCATAGCGGTCAAAAATAGTTGTAGGCTGAGCTGTTAAACAGCAATTTTCCAACAAAAAAGCTGTGACTGTTAACTGCCAGTTTACAGTACACGAGCAGTAAAATAAAAGAAGTGTTTGTATTTTATTGTTGTTTTCAGTATTATAAAACATTATTTTCGTTTGTTTTGGTTTCTCCCTGTGCTTCTGAAAAAAAATATAGATTAGTAGTAACGTTATAACCGAATTTTACTGTATCTATGCTCAAAAAGTTTCTTTTTTGTACAGTTGCATAAATACAAATTTTTATATCATTAGTGATTTGGCTGCGGCGCACTGAATGTGGCGCGCATTTCAAGAGCAGCACACAAAATGTGCATAAGTAATTGGCACATGTACATGTACAGTGTTCCAATTCGTACCCTGGTTCTGACTAATCAATCTTTATTTCTAAGTTGTATGTATACTATAAGAGTTTCCTTAAAACGCTGTTGCAAACATTCTTGAAATGGCAGATGTTAGGGAACACCAATTATATATATGAAGCAAAATTAAAAACGATACGAGCATAAGCGAATCCAAGTTGACGGTACACGTTTTCAGTAACATTTGTTACTTAATTTTGGTATCGTTTCTGTAAAATAAGTGGGGTTGATTTACTTTTGAAATGTATGTACATGTTGTATTGTATGTAATGTACATACATATCGTGACTTAAAATGTAAAAGGACCTATCTTCAATTTTAAAAATTTTACAGGAGAGACAAAAAAACTTAATAAAATGAAAAGTGTTGTGATTATAACTATAATTTTTTCGCAATATCATCCAAATAAAATTATGAGTTTATTTTTCTAGACAAAAAATAATGGAAACATTTTAGAAAAATACTGCATACCTAACATTTTTTTTAATCATTTTTGGCACATTTTTGAGATTTGAAAAACAATAATTTCTTGATCCGACCTTTTGAATTTCTTGAATAAAGTCGTTATTTTTAAAAATAGAAAGCTAAAAATGTGTGAAGACGGTTGGCTTGATGCGCTGTATCAATATTCATTGGAAACACAATTTTCAAAGTTTTGGTCGTTATGCCCTTTTGCATTTCAGGTGACGATATATTATACGTAATTTGATGAATTTGTATGAAAACAAATCAAATAAGTCGAATGAAATTCTCAGGCGACTCTACTACTGTGTTTAATGTTTTAATTTTAGCTAGCCGCACGATACGCTATCGCTGCATGGGCACCATCATAGGTAATCAACATATTCTGACAGCGGCCCACTGTGTGGATCAATTAGTACAAGATTTGCGTTTGTAAGTACAAAATTAACCGGAAAACTTTAAAAAAATCTCATACATAAAATTTAACAGAATTTATATACGGATTGGTGATGATACAAACTTTGAAGACTATCAAATTTTGGAAACTATAATTCATCCAAATTACAACGAACCCCTATTCAATAACGATGTCGCCATTTTAAGATTATTAATTACACCACAACATAAAGGTTGAGCAAATATTTGTAGTTTTCAATCGATGATAATTTTTGTTATACAATGTAAATTACATAAATTAAAATTAAATTAACAGGTTCTTTAATGCAAATTTGCTTACCAGAGAATAATATCGATGTTTTATCGGGAGACACAGGAGTAGTGGCCGGCTGGAGCAGTAATGGTAAGTAAAGAAATATAATATACTGTTGCGTTATTTAATAAAATTAAAAATAAAATATTATTCATACAAAATGACTTTTAAATCTTTTTTGTTTGTCTCTTTATAAAAAAGGTAGTTCCGATAATAAAAACTCTACAATACGTTACATTAGTTTGCCCATTATGAATAATACAGAATGTGCCATACGTTATGCCAAATATAGTGAGAATTTTGAAATCAGTATAGTTATTACTCCAACTGAATTTTGTGCCAAAGCTGAGGCCATGACTGATGTATGCGAAGGTAAGTTCTAAAGAATTTGGAGTTATTGAAAAAATTAAATTTAAAATTGGAAAAATTAGGTTTTGGTGGTCCTACTATATTCGACACTAAATCTCTCTCTTTCTTTTCAGGCGACAGTGGTGGCCCTTTCATGGTACGCTCTAAAACTGGACGTTACACATTATTAGGTATTGTGGCTTTTGGTCCAAAGACCAACTGTGGTCAATCAAATTTACCTGGAGTTTATATGAGAGTTAGTTCATACGTGGCGTGGATACAAAATAATATTAAATAATTAATTTATTTCGAAACTCAGTTTATGCAATTAGTTAGAATTTTCAATTTTAAATAGGCTAGTGATCGATATCTACACACAGTCAAAATTACATGTGATAATTACTAAGAAACAAAGTAACTTAAAGACAAAAATTGTAAATCAATATTCAATAAAATTAAGTAACTATTCTTTCAACAGCTTTTTAAAATATTTTCCTTATACAACAAACATTTTATTTGATTTAAATATATTTAGTTTTTTTTAAAGAAGCTATTTGTTTTGTTTTGTTTGTATATTTACGTATTATCAAATATTTTTTGGGAGTTCTTGTATAAACTTGTGAAAAATCTTAGCTTTTTTCAACAGTTTGGTTAAATTTTATGTATTAGCATACAAATTAAATACGCATATATGTCGATCAGCTAAACCATATAACAAACACAGATCAATAATTATATAAGATTATTTTTCCCATAATGTAATAGACCCACAGCTATATTCGCCTCACTGTGCGTGTGTTACACTTATAAGCGTCAGCAAAGTGCGTTTTAATATTAATACAAATTTCAAAACCAAATTGTTGTTGTACTCGATAACTCCCAGAAAAATACTACAACATCCCAGGTATTTTTTTTGTCACACAGTGTAATTTTTCTGAAGTTCTGCACCGTCGCAAAAATAAATTTCCACAAAGAAACATTTCAATACATACATATGTATGTATGTACATTTAAAAAGTTACATAAATTTTATAAAAATTTTTTTTCAGAAAGTACAATTTCAAAAAAGGGTCTTCCAAAGAGTATATTTTTAAAAAGTATCTTTTCTTAATACTTGTTTTTTAACCTTTTTTATTATACGAACAATCTATTTAATTAAGCTTTAAGGTTTTTTATTTCTTATTTTTATATAATCTCGATATTTTGGTAACCTTCAGTTAACATCTTCAGGAAACATTTTATTTTTAAAATTTTTTCTTTTTGAAATTAATATAAAAATTGTTCTAACATAACATGTCTCATATTCTAATTATATTATTAATTAACCTTTTTTATTATATTTTTTGAAATATATTTATTAAGCTTGTGGTCTTTTTTTATTTTATTTTGTTTTATTATTCGATATTTCATGAACAAAAGACCTCAAGCTTAATAAATATATTTAAAAAAAAAAAAAAAAAAAAATTTCTCATATTCCTTACACAATTTTTATGAGACATGTTTTGTTAGAAAAATTTTTATATTAATTTCAAAAAGAAAAAATTTTTCTTAATACTTTTTTTAACCTTTTTTATTATTTTAACAATCTATTTTTTTAAGCTTTAAGGTTTTTTCTCTTTTTATTTATTATTTTTATATTTATTTTCGATATTTCGTTAACCTTCGGTTAACATCTTCAGGAAGAAGAGAAAAAACCTTAAAGCTTAAAAAAATAGATTGTTAAAAGGAAAAAATTTTAAAAATAAAAATGTCCCGAAGATGTTAACCGAAGGTGAACGAAATATCGAGATTATATAAAAATAAGAAATAAAAAACCTTAAAGATTAATTAAATAGGTTGTTTAAAAAGTATGTTTCAAAAGGATGGTATTGTAAAAAATCTGCAAAAATTACACAACTTTTTTATCCTCTATTGATTTTAAATGGCTTGCTTTATATTTCATATGAGACGTATCATGTAAAAGAAACATAAATTATATCTGTATCAATGTATCACTGAAATATGAATAGTGCCATTATGCCCATTAGTCAAAAGCGCTTATCTTCTGGCGGTTCTATGTTCGATTCCTATGTGCCACTTATTGAGACTATGTTTAAAATTTTGTTTTAGTATTGAGCCGTAAATTGCATGAAAAGGAAAATAAGAAAATTTTTACCCATGTTCCTGTTCTTTCCACGAATGGAAAATATACAAATTATTTGGCGTCGCGCCAACAACTAGTTGCCTTGCCTTTTGTCGCAAATGCAAATAGTAAACAATTGCTGTGATGACACATTTTCGTAATGTAAGTAATCTTATGGAATGGTAGTAAAAATATCCTTGTAAAACTGCAAAATTTCTGGTGCGACGAAATACATACAACATAGTACATGTGTATTACAGATAACATTGAATTTTTAATTAACTTAAAGAAGTAACACTCAGGCAATGAATGCCTACGACTAGGTGTTAAATTCTAGGAAAGGAATATTGATAGAGATTACAGGTGATTAATAGGGGATAGATGCAAAAAAGCTGCAATATTTTTGCTTTTTATAGCAGTGTTGCAGCGCCTCTAATATCAAGGAAAAGCATTAAATTTTTGAATCTGTATTTGGTAGATATTTTATTAATTATTTTACTTCGCCGATGATGTTACACTATGCCGAAGACGGAGGGCGTTCTGATGTGATTGTGGATTGCTATCAGCTGAAGCCGGTACATCACTAGTATGTGGTGAATTTAATACTCCAAAGCAAAAATTTTCTTGTCTTTTCGAAAATATTTTCCCAGAAGTACCCAATACGTAAATCATTTAAACGATTGCCAACATGTAAATAGTGTACAACTATGGAAAGCAATATTCTTTGTGCATGTAAGCAAAGTGCGGTTTCCGACCTGCACACATTTCTTTAATAAGGTTATTCACGATTAATTCAAAGCATTTAATTTTCTTGCTATTTCAGTCATTTTCTTATAACCCATTGCATTTTTTTTAAACTGTACACATTATATGCTTTTTTATCTAAAAAAAAATTTTATAAAACAAAGAAAACTTTTAATGAATGTTAAAAATTTATATTTTATACAAAAGGATTTAAAAAATGCATCTGGCAGCATTTAATAATTAGCAATGCTTCAGAAAATATCAGTATTTAAAATGTTTAAAAATATGAATGTACGTGTATGTATGCACGTTTGCACACTAAATAAATAACAATAATATAGCTTAAAATATAAACAAATCTTTAGAATAATCAGTTTGCATTTAAAGCTGAGACGGTTTAAACGCGAGGTTGTACAACGGTAGCTTGTCATAACATCGGAAACAGAAGCATCCTATAACTAAGAAAAACCAATAAACACATATAGGAAAAATATTAAAAGAAAATGAAATTGTAAAGAGTGTCCCAAAATTACCGCAAGATTTTAAATCATCCAATTGTGATTTTATAAATATGTTTCGAACAGTGAAAACATATTGTCTATCGTGTCCTACTATATTTTTAAAAATGCTGCGAAATAACACAACATACAACATTGCTATAAGAATAGTGGGAAATTAAAGTCTCTCGTTAATATTGCGGCATTCTATATACAAATTTACAAAATCTTGTGCTTTTTTTTTTCCTTAGTAAATTAAAACTTGATTAATTGCAATTACAATATAATAAGCATTAATTAAGAAATTAGTGGAGAGTATTAATTTACACAAACGTACTCACACACATACATACATACATATATGCATATACATACATACATCCATACATATATGCATATACATACATACATCCATACATATGTACATATATATGTATATTGATATGCCTATCTAAATGGTTATAAGTTTTCTATTATGAAATAAAGATTGTAATTTGCCTCGAGAACAAAAAGAATTTGTGGCATTTAAAATTTCTTATATATTCAGCAAATCATTGACTATAATTTTCTGCGCTCATAATCGGAAACAACCAAAAAGAATTGTTTTTATTGATTTTATTCAAATGAGATATTCCGGAATCACAATGACGAAATCATCTTTAATCAAAGAATTTTTAAAAAAATTTTATGTTTTGATAATTTTCCAAAATTCAATACTTGCACGTAAGTTATCTTCTCTATTTAGTTGAATTTTATAATTTATCTTATAAGGGTTTATTATTAAATTATACATATGTACATACATATCAATAAAGCGCACAACGTGTTCAATTGGCACAAAAGCAAATCAACCAAACAATAGTTCTAAAATAATAAAAAATTGACTAAGCTAACGGAATATCACAGAAGAAGAATTTTCTGTGAAAATGCCCATAACATAGCAGTATTCATGTACATACATACATAAGTATATGCACAATGTACATGAATTGCATTATTTTTCAAGTTTTTTAACTTAACTTAACTTAACTTGCGTAAATTAAAAGGAAAACACAAACTAAAAAGATTCATTTTAGTTAAATTTTTTTAACTGTTTACGCTCCCGGATGTTTTTTTTAAACATAGAAAATGTTAATACAAAAATCGAATTCATAGGAATTTAGATTTATAGAAAAATATATACATATGTATGTATGTACCTACATACATACACAGCAAAGAAAAGTGAATTCATTCACTATGAATTGGATTTTCAAGACTTTTGAAGCACTTCTTTATCTGAATTAATTTTTAATGCCATCTTAAATGGAAATTCGGGTATGGCGATTAATTCATATCAATAATTGCGCAGTTGTAATTTAAATTTTTTTACTTCGCGTTATATTCATGACGAGCTGTTTTGTTAAATGTTAACAGATGCTAAAACTTAACCAACTCATGGAACATTCATGGGTTCTAAGCACTTACGAGCTATTTTGTTAAACGTGAACATGTGCTCGCCAATGACAGTCCTATGTGAAAATCGTACGTCCTTCAGCTAAGTTGAACCAGTTCAGTCGTAAAGCAGCTCTGGGTAAGGAGAACAACACACGCGTCATCTTCATTATTCTTTAGTGCGGTCAGGCCTGTTTTTGTTATTTGGCCTTCCTAACTAACTTCCTATGTGGAGGCATAGGTCGTTTAAATCAATTGTGTGGGATACCCTGGCAATTCGCATACTTGCTTCTACCATAAGGCAAATTGACAACTTAATAATAATAATAACTCGAACCAGTTAATCTTTAAAAATTTTAATTATGTATGTTTTTTTTTTTTCATTATTTTTTAACACTACTTCTAAATTTAATTAAAACGGATATTACTAAATAATCATGAATCAGAGACAGAAATCAATAATTAGAGAATCAAAACACAATTTTGATCATTTTGCACTAGATTTTCGTAAAATCATATGCGTTTTAAAATTCTTATTTTTGTTTTGGCAGTCTTTTCAGAATCAATTGTTAAATTCTGATTTTTACCTTTTTGTGGCAGCGATATTTTTATTCAATTAATAATCATTTTAAAGTTTTTATATTATATGAAAATAATATTAAAAATAAACATCCTTAAGAAATGTTAAGCCTTTTTAAGTAGACAAAGTAGGAGAAAATAAAAACCAAGTACGCAGTTTGACTGTGTTTTCTATTTAGATTAATTTGTGTATAGTCGCCTTTCAGCCGAATATTTAAAAATCAAATATGTAACTATTTCTGGCAGAAAAAAAAATCCAGTGAACATTTTTCAACAAGAATTTAACCGACTTAAAAAAGGAATTAAAAGTAAAAAACAATAAAATTTTAGTATTTTAAACCGCCTCAAGAAAGATAATGGTCGTTATTTATTTACTAGGCCTTGAGGAACTAAGGTCCTTAATATACTGTATTGCTTTATAATATATTATACGTTTTATGCTTGATCATATATACATACATACCTAAATTTATTTTTATATTTTCCTGATATATTGTATTTCGTACTACGCACCGAATTCAAGCTGTTCAAGAGCAATGTACACAATACTAAAATCTTATTAATTTTTACTTTTTAGTTTCTTTTTAATAGGGTTTACTTTATTTTATACGTTTTAGTGTCTCATTACATATGTGAGAAAGTTAAGAAAAGTGATTTAATTTCCTGGTAATGAATTTGCCTTGATAAGTATATTCTAACTAGAAGCCTCCCACCACTGACAGAATTAATTCTTATGATATGAAGTGAGAACTGTTGCATTTTGCAACATTAAAAATTTAAATCTGTAACAAGGCCTTGTTTGTTAATTTTTTACAATTTTTATTTACATTTTGCAGTAATGTTTGGAATTTGCGTCTTGGTTTAATTTATTGGTAGAATGTTTGTATTTGTGTATTTATTTTCTGTTTTGTTTAAATTTATAGATTCACTAAAACTGAAAATTAAGTTTCAAAATTTACTATTTTAATTGAAAACAAACACTAACTTGTCCTACAAGTTAACTTTGTTTTGTGTAGCTTGAAAAGTATTAATCGGGAATAACTTGTTTCAATAACACTACGCAACAAAAAGTTTTTTCATATGTAGTATGTACATCTTTTCATAATATAATCCTGATATTCTTCTTTTTAGACTATTTCTGTTCATTTATCGCTTATGATGCAATGTATCAGATTAAAAGATTGGAATAAATATACTAAGTTAGTTGTTGAAATTATCACGTCTTACTCATGCGCATATTCATTAAATTAAATGGAATTATTGATCAAAATTCAAAATTTAAATTAGCAAATAATATGAATATTATTTATATACATACATATTATTTATGCAATATAGCAAAGTACGACATATAAATTTTCCATTTTTGTAAGTTTATGAAGCATTCTTGGTGCAGCTGTTATCACCATACTGCCTATGTTACAGTTTTCTGTGGTGTCTGGTGATTTTATTGTCCAACGCATGCCAATTATATTCATTAATAAATCTTTCTTTAATCAAACCCTCATCGCACATTACTTTTCTGCCAAGAACTTTTTCACAAATTTATGTACACTTTTCAAGTTAAATTTAAGGAAAAATAAAGAAATTTTGACATCGAAAAATTATCTGCTGTGCTATCAGTTTAACTTTAATAAATTGGTTTTGATTGGAAATATAAGAATTTTTAAATTACATATATAGATAATAACTTTTTCAAATTGTCGTGGGATCTACATAGTCAATATTTTTATTAATAGCTTAAGATAATTTCTCCTTTTGCTTTAAAGTGGATGATATACAGCAGTTAAAATTTAAAACCAAATATAGTATATCGACTGTTGTTATTCCAGACGAGGCGACATAGGGGTAATATGTGCTTCTCCAAAACCATCCAGCCGATTTTTATGAAATTTAAAACATGTAAATATATATCGATATATATATGTATATCGATTTTTATCGATATAAATTTTGATAAATTTTTTTGTTCATTGTTTGAAATATTCCGTCCATAGTCAATGGAAAAAATACGAAATATTTTTATGACTTAGTCTGAAACTCGGATCGAACCCAAGACTTTTTGGTTTTGTAGTCAACGTGCAGACTACTTCAATCATCGCCTACCTCTTTGTATAAACCCCGGATATGCATATTTAATTAAATGGATTTTTATCAAGGGAACTCCAAATGAAATGGAATCACTATACCCACAATAAAGCGGACGCGCCAAAATGGCGGACAACTACATAAGCGAAGCTCACCGGTTTAATCCAGTAATAAATAGACTACAGGAAGCATGTTTGTTTATTTCGACTGTTTTTAGATGTTAAATATACTCGTACATCGGCCATTTGGCCGATATTTTATTCCATACATACTTGAACCATACCCCCAACATTATCATAATGAAAAGAAATGACAATAATTTCCTAAATAATTTGTGTTTTATTCAAAATCAACATCGGCCCTTAAAATTTAACCACCCTTTACATATGTAGCATTTATTAAAGCCCAAAGTTACGAAAATGTCGAAATCGAGTTTTTGATTGATTATGATGTACAGTATCAAAATACATATGTACAAGTTGCTGGAAAATTTTACACGCCTACAACTAGAAATAACATTATTATCAACAAAGTTCGGAAATACTAAGTGCAAGCGGAAAAGTTAGTTTGAGAGTATTTTACTTCCGTTAAAATTTTCAATGTAACTTAGGATTTTTATAAAATCATATGACGATATGCATCCCATAGGTTTTGAGGAAAGCTGTTGAACGGACATATATACATCTCATACGCTTAAATGCGTTAATTTTTCAATTGGAAATACTAAACAGTTACAGTTAAGACATTTTTACAGTCATAAAGTTTTCGATGAGAAATTCTGAAAAATCATTTTTTGTGTATATTCATATGTGCATAATGGGCCTTACTATGAGTGTCGTTGTATTTACGACAAGCCAATATTAAACATATGGCAGGTGTTACCAAATTTGTCCGATTTCCTCACAACAACGACTGTCATAATAAGGCCTAATATGTATATATGCTATGTACATATGTATGTATTTGCTTCACATAGCTGTTTCGCCATCACCGGCAATAAAGCTTCTATTTATTTCACAGAAATTATTTTTCCGAACGAAGAGATTGATGTACCAAATTTTGGTCGCTGCACAACGCCTAATCGGGAAAGAGCTTTATGCGTAACACTGGAGGATTGCAAATTTCTATATAATATTTTGGTAACATCACCCTTAAGAGATTCTGATAGATTGTATTTAAGTCGAAGTCAATGTGGTTATCACAGTGGTACCGTGTTGGTAAGTTCTATAACTTTTATTATACGCCTTTTTTTACGTGTCATGTAAAACTAAATTCATTACGTAAAAGAATTATGTTAAAATACTAAATTTTTAGGAATTACATACATATGTATGTACTTATAAATTATAACACCATGACATGTTCATAGCAAATTTTAAATTCAAATACAAAACTAATTGCATAAGACAATAAATTCTAGAAGTATTAAAACTGTTTGCGGAACAATAAAATTAAAAATGTTTTGAATAAATATCGCTAAATTGAGCAGCAACAGCAATGTTATTTTGGTTGTGTAAAACAACACTATTAAAAACAAGAAATTGAAATTAAGATTTATATATTTACATTACTATTTAATTGGCTTGCCAAATCTCCAAAATCTGTTGTTATAGTAAATTTAGTAGTATATCGACCCCTGTGCGCGAAATTATCGTATGTTACACTTTTTTCGAAATCGACTTTTTTATGCAAAATGGTTCTAAATCCATTAATTCATCTGCAGATAAAGTATTATAGCGATAATTGTTATAGTTATGGAGATAACACTATGTACATTTTATCGTATGTGACAGTTACTGCTGTCAGGCAAATAAAGAAAAGACGAATAAAAACGCTCTCCTGTGAAATTTAGTTTTTGTAACATACGATAATTTCGCGCACAGGGGTCGATATGTTGTAAATATACTACTATGTATTTAAAAAAAAACCAATTAATTAAATTTTTATTATAATGAAAATTAATTTTTGCAGATTTGTTGCCCGGATCGTTACCGGCAGGCAGTTTTCAAAACTGTGTCTTCTTCAGCAACTCCAGATAATGTAAATAACTTATTGCCACAACCTGGACAGTGTGGTAATGTTCTATCGAATCGTATTTATGGTGGTAATAAAACAAAAATTGATGAATATCCGTGGATGGCATTATTAGAATACACTAAAGGTATAAAGAAATTTTTAACTTCCCACTATATCAAGTTACTGATTTCAACCCAATTTTCCAAAATCGAGTTTATATCATATAAAACGGACCTCGATGTTTTGAGATCCTGGAAGTGAACTCTGATAATTTTTTTTGCAATGATGTCAGTATGGATGTATGAATGTATGTGTGTGTGTATGTATGTATGTATGTATGTAAACACTTCATAAAATGGGTCAACGAACCGAAGGAAATGTTCGAAAGATATTGAGCTCGCTTTAGATGTCGTGAGATAATAAACCGATTCGATTTTTTAATAACTCCATGACTCTGCAACCAGGAGGACCTAGTTTCCATTCCCGACCAGGTTCAGTCAAATATTTTTTTCTGATTTTTCTGCGCAATTTGTGCGATTTTGGGCAATTTTGTTATGCCCCTGCATCCGACCTATTGTGAAATTGATTTTAGGTATTCACTGATTTTTATATATGTACCTAAAAAATGTATCGCATAGCGCAAATTTAGCCAAAAATTGGTCAAATACAGTTTAGCGGGAATTTACAGGGATGACCTACAAGGCCTCCCGATTCCATTTGTTTTTTTTTTCTTTAGTATACAAAATTATTTATTTATAATTATTATTGAAATTGTAATCGTATGTACATATATGGTTATTGATATTTTTATTCGTAATGTTTTTTTAAATACATGGTATATTTTTTTATCGCAGCCAATAATGCAAAAGGTCATCACTGCGGTGGCTCTTTGATAAATTCCCGCTATGTTATCACTGCGTCGCACTGTGTAAACGGTATGAGTCTACCAAGTGATTGGCGTTTGACTGGAGTTCGTTTGGGTGAATGGGATACATCCACAAATCCAGATTGTGAAATAGATGTACGTGGTGAAAAAGATTGTGCTCCTCCGCATATCGATGTACGTATTGAACGTGCAATTCCACATCCTAGATATAATCCAACATCTACAAATCAAGCTAATGACATAGCACTATTACGTTTAGAACGTAATATACCCTACACCGATTTTGTAAGACCAATTTGTCTGCCCATAGACAACAACCTGCGAATCGCTGCATTTGACGGTATAGTTATGGATATTGTGGGTTGGGGTAAAACAGAAAAGGTTTCTGCATCAAATTTAAAACAAAAAGCTTCGGTTGAAGGAAACACTATTGAAGAATGTCGTTCAGTGTATATGCGTCAGAATATAATTTTAGAAGACACACAAATGTGTGCTGGCGGCAAAGAAGGAATTGATACGTGTCGAGGTGACTCTGGGGGCCCTTTAATTAGTGTGGACACTACGAAAAGGTCCATTTTACTGATGTACATTATATTATTTATATAAACTTATTGCAATATTTCTTATATATCTACATATATACAGAGTTCGTGCTTATTACTTCCTTGCTGGCGTCGTATCATTTGGTCCTACTCCGTGCGGTTTAGAAGGATGGCCAGGTGTTTACACTCGTGTAGGAAATTACATAGAATGGTTACTACAAAATATTCAGTCGTAGTTTTATACAATGCATATTTCTTTATTATAAATATGCTTCGTCTTTAATTTTAAATTATTTATGTATAAGTATAAAACAATTGTCCTGTTATCCAACCGATAAAGAAATAGTCATGCTTTTGAGATTCCTAAATTAGCCTATGTTCTTGCATGTATTTTCGAGGGCCAAAATATAAACAAACGTTAGCTATACTGGACGTTCCATTGCCATTGGAAGTAAAAACAAATCCACTTACATATACCCAAAGTTTATTAATCAAGTGGCCGTATCTCCACAATAGCAAAAACTACAGGCATTTTGTGTGTGTAAAACTAGCCAAATATGTCAAACTTTTTTTACTGCTCTCCCAAAATTAATCACACACCGGCTACAATAACAAGAAAAACAATAACTTCATTTCTGTATGCTTTAATTGCTTTTGCAATCCTCTCTCACAATAAAATGAGTAAAACTGTTAATGGAGCGCTCTCTCAAATTAACAAATGAGTAAAAATTATATTGGCGAGCATAAATGTAAACAAATTGTGACATATACTGCGTCTAAAACACAAACGAGCAAAAAAATCACCTGATGAGTTTATTTTACTTGATAAATATACTTTGCAATACCTTTACTTTACTCATTTTAGCAAAAATAAAGGAAAAGTTTTTCTCTCACTTTAAGTAAAAAAAATCGCATTTTCCATAACTTTTTGCAATATTTCTGGTGATAACTGTACGCATTCCTGTCGAATTTTCTCCTTAAGGGCTGCGATTATCTGGAGCTTGTTGGCATAAACCAGCAACTTCAAGTAGCCCCTAAGAACAGTCTGGGATAGTTATATCGGGCAATCTTGGTCGCTACGCCAAATCGCCAAAACAGGAGATTACGCGACGAGAAAATGCTTCCTGCATAATATTCATTGTGGCTCCTGCCGTGTGTGCGGTTGCACTGCACTCTACATTTTCACTAAACCCCGCTTATTCAATTCCGGCAGTAAGAAGTCGCTTATCATAGCCCTGTAGCGTTCGACAGTAAATATATTGCCGATGGCGTCCTCAAAAAATCCAATCACTCCTCCCGCGTGAACACTACACCACACAGTGAATCACACCCGGATTTTCAGTGCACCAGAAACGAAAATTTTGTTTCGTGAAGTATTTGCTTAAATGAAAATGCCCCTCGTCGCTATTGATTTTCGACTCGAAATCTTCCTCTTCGTTGAGATTAAGGATGGCTCTACAGTAATTCACATGCGCTGACGATCAGCAGGCATTAACTGATGCACTGTTTGCACTTTGTATGGGAACATGCGTAAGTCTTTCACTAAAATTCGCTGTAGTCCGCCTATTTCGTGGATTTTTGTCCTTGAGACAATTACCCATCAGTTTTCAATTGGATTGAGATGAGGACTTTAGGACGGCCAGTTCAGAACATCAACATTTTCATCCGAAAGCCAACGCTCCACTAACCTTCAAGTGTGCTTTGGCTCATTGTCATGCTGGACAACATAATGGACGGGCATATTCTCAAAAGAATACGGTTCCATTACATTTTCCAAAATGCTCTTGTATTGATGGTGATCCATTATTTCCTGAATTCTTACAATTGGACCAACACCACGTACAAGAAAAGGCACCCCATATCATAATAAACCGCCACCATATCTCAGCGTCTTCACAGTGTACATGGGATCTAAATCTTTGTTTGACGGGCATCTCACATACGTTTTTCCATCTAATTGAAACAAGTTAAAGTTGGATTTTCACTCCAGAGAACTCTATGCCAGTAACGTGGATCTTTTCTTAGCATTTCCCTTGCAAACCGTAACCGCATCTTAATGTTTTTTTTTGACATATGCGGATTTTTTTGGGCAATGCACCCACGAAGTCCCGACTCTTGTAAGCAGCTTCTTATTGTCCGAGTGAATAGTTCTGCGTTTATTTGCTGTCCAATTTCAGCCTTTATTTGACGCGAAACAAGAATGGCTGTTTCTTACCGACAGGACAAATAGTTCTACCTTCTGCTGGAGTGGTCTTTCATGCCCTGGGCTTTCTGGTTGTTGTTTCAAACCATTTTCCTTATTATGCAACTGAATAGCACAAAATACCATTTCTTGGAGCAAGAATACCTTTGTATAATAGCTGACATTGATAGTTTTACATTGTAATAACATTTCGCAATTAACTCTCTCGTTTTTGGAGTACATGAGTTATTATTACAAATTATTCTATTGCTTTCCATATTACACTCACTTTGTCAATAATAAAAAGAGAAGTTCAGAAATTAAAGCATTTATAATTACGTGTCCAGCCAAAAGCAACTTCTTGGGATATAATTTAAATTTTTATTTATAAGTAAACTTTAAATTACACTTCTTTTTCATCGACAACAATGTTTGCAACTTGTTGAATAACGGTATTTATAATTTACAATGCAGGTTTTAAAAGAAGTTGCACGGCGATTTTATTTTCTCAAAACATTGTTGCTAATTATAAGGCCACCACTGTATGTATGCATATTACCATTAGCATAATTATGATTTATCTATTTAATATTATTACTATCTTTTAACTGTAATTGTTATATATTTATTTTTACTTTAACTAATACATAATATTAGAAGTCATTTTTCTACACTACTACAAAAAAAGTAATATACTTCAATCAAAAATTTTCATTAACTAAATATATTTGAATTGTAAAAAATTAAATAAATATTTTTATAAATAATTTACTAGTTGGCGCGACACGATTAGGAAATCTGCGACGAAATGCACGCTGAGCTAGCACCACCACCACGACTATTGGTTAAAAAACGCTCTTGCGGGGTATAGTGCTCCATTGTTTGTCTGTTTATATTCTACTCATGAAATATTATTTATTGCAAGAAAAATTTGGTAAATGACTGCAAATAATTCTTTATTCTAAATCGATTTTTATAACATTGTTCATACATATGTATGTATATTTATATAAAACTTTTTTTTATCTATGTTTGTTATATGGTTTAACTGGTCTATATGCACATTTCATTTGGTGCTAATACAAAAATCTTCAGTACGCCTTTAACCAAATTCTTGAAAAAAGCTAAGAAATTTCACATGTTTATACGAGAACTCCGAAAAAATTTTTCAAAATTACGAAGTATACAAACGAAACAAAATATATAGCTTCTTTCAAAATTTTCTTTATACATCAACCATTTTATTATTCGATTTAAATATATTTAAATTATCTAAACTTTTTTTTTTTAATAAATGAAACAATAGTTACATAATTTATATGAAACTCTTTGCAATTGCATTTATAAAAAAATACACCACATACATATTTTAACAACTTACTTATCTAAGAATTTCAAACTTCTTTTTTTGTATCAACTCCATTGTCAGTTGTTGCTTTTTCCATATTCATTAATTGTTCAGCGGAATTTTCCCAATTATTAAAATCAAAGGGTAAGCGCTCAGTAGGATCGTCGCTCCAATCATAAATACGACATTTGACATTAGCTTTTTCCAAATTATTTACAGTCACTGTACAAATAAACTCTTTATTTTTGTTTGATACATTTGGACCTTCAATAACTTCTTTGGGAAGGGCAATACATTCGTCATTACAAATTAAACCGACCATGCGAAGAGAAGTTTTAATATGCCACGGTTGTAGAACCCAAGGTTGGTATTTATTCATAACAACGTATAACTTTAAATTATTCAACATCTTAATTGTCTGAAAAACACAAAAACAAAATGATAAAAATACATATGTAAATATGTTAGTTCCCCACAATTTATCCAACACATAGTGCCATATATGATTAATAGAACAAGTAATGAGGTGCATAATTATTTATCATTACACATATGGTATGTATGTATATGCATATAAAACAATAGTAGAATTGAAAATTAAGATTACACAGAACAATAAAATAGAGGTTATTTAAATTTTCTGAAAAAAAAATAGCTAATCCCCATGTATTTTCATCTGCTGATGGCTATGGCGTTGTTTTAGTTTTTCCTTACCAGCTCTAGTTTTAAAGATATAATGCCATTTATTATTTGCATAATTTACACAATATTTTTTTATTATTCGATCCGTATTTCAGGACTGTTCTTCCAAACCTTAAAGTGTTTTCTGGATTATTAATCTACATAAAAATCTATTTCAACTGAGTAGAATTGAATATATCAGATTATTGATGTTAAAATTTTTCTGTTTTTAGTTCAGAGCTTCAAGCTTTTTTAAGTAAATTTTCTGAAATCAGAATAACTGATCCTCAAGTATTTTTGTCCGCTGATTACTAATATAATAGCAGACCACCACGAAATCGGCTTCCTTTTCGATACACTTTTATCCCAATGATTGCCAGTTCATCCAACAAGTGGCACTCCCAGCAATCATTGAAACCTGCGGCAATCTCAGCTCTAGACTATGAATTTCTGGCAGTTGTCGCTAACATCTGCCCCAGACTAAGTTCCCCCATCGCACTCCCATTGAGGATGGGACAGCCCGTATACCAAAGCGGAGCATTCACACGTAATAGGCATAGGCCGAAAATATTATTGTAGACGACTTCAAACCGCCTCAGTCTTCTTAACGAAGAGCGGCAACCCCAGACAGCATGTATGTATTCACATGTGAAGAGGCACATTTTTGGTATTATTTACAATATTAGATAAAATGTGAAGTTGTTTTCTTAATATTTCAGGACCCTTTTAATGGATTTAAAATTTTTTTTACTGAAAATAGTTTATTGGAGAAGGGAAAAATTTCTTTAGTCAAAGTTTAAGAACTAACCTAAAAAACATAATTTTGAACATCCTTGCAGATATCCAATTAGATATTCTAAAATTATGCAGGCATAACGCATATCAAATGAAATATTGGAATGACAACTGCAATTTGTCGAAAGGGCTGTTTGTGTAAAGTTAATATTTTTCCTTTTTTATACGAGCTTAAAGCATCGCAGCAGTTCTCACTTCAAATTCTCATAAGAATTTGTTTTATCAATGGGTGGATGCTTCTGGTTAGAATAATTACGCGTAACGCAACCAAAACATGGAACGTTTATGGGTTCTAAGCACTAATTTAAAAGACGAGGTTTTTTTGTTAAATAACAATACGTTCTCGTTAATAAGGCCCTTCTGTTAAAATCATGCGTTCTTCAGCTAAATTGCACCAGTTAATTTGAACCCTTGAATAGAAGCCATGCATTTACTACTTCTTTTGCTGTGTACATATGCTTTAAATTCGAAAAATTATCCAACAAAATCAAACGTAACTGACTTAATTATAGTTTTCGTGTAAATCTCAGACATAATAAGTAGTCAAGCGAAAATTAAGAAAAATTGTTTTTAGATCGTGTGTATAAAGCAGATAAAACTATTAAGAATTAATAACATGAAGTTTTTTTTCGTATAGACATACAAGAACGAATCACTTACTCTCTGCGAATATGGCGAACTGTGTTCTATTTCAACATGATCAGTTTCTGTCTTGGCGTATTTAGCAATATTTTCATCTGTTTTATAAGTGGCTAAACCTGGCAATAGCAATTTATTATATGCAAAATGAGGTTTTACAGAAACAATATCTCCTTTCCCTCCAACTCCCTCAACGAAAGTCTTCAATACAACCTCCATTTTGTTTGGTTTTTTTCTTAATGTATCCTCTACCAATTCATAGATGTGGTGTCTACCACGTAGCTTCTTAGGTTTTTCATTGACTTTATGTAGGAGAGGTTGAACTTGTCGTTTCAATATAAAAGTTGTCTGCGAAAAAAATAAGAATTATATTTTTATTTCTCTGTCTGTGATATCTTAATTTTAACTTACTCTTATCTGTTGCTGTAATGCAGAACATGTTTTTAATACATTTATTTCTTTCATACATAGACTTTTCAACATTTTAATTTATTATAAACACCATAGGCTAATATGATTTACTTTCATGTAATGATATATATGACCAAAGGCATTCTAATATCCAGCTGTTAATTGTGTGATTGAAAACTCATGACGGCAATATACACGAACAAGACACGTATCAAAATCAATTCAAGCATTCTGTTGGGTCAGTGATAGTTTATAAGAGCCATACCTAAATCCAAAGTATATTTATCAAGTAAAATTAACTCATCAGGTGATTTTGCTCTTTTGTATTTTACTCATCATATATGTCAAACTTTGTTACTTTAGCCGCGCCAATACAATTTTTACTCATTTGTTTAATTTGAGAGAGCTCGCAATTAACAATTTTATTCATTTCTTTATTTTCAGAGAGGGTTGTAAAAGGAATTAAGGCAACTTATATTAAATTAATGTTTTTCGTGCTATTGTAGCCTGTGTGTGTTTACTTTTGAGAGAACAGTAAAAACAAGTTTGACATATTTGGCTAGTTTTCCACAAACAAAATGCCTTTTGTTTTTGCTATTGTGTGTTTTTGTTGCAGAGATGCGGCTACTTGATAAATATACTTTGTCTAAATCAGTGCACTAAGTCCCTGTCCATATTGTGAAACATTTGCTGCAAAACTTTTTTGAATTCTCTTTTGAAGCTTCTGCAGTGTCCATACATGAAACTTATGCTTCATGTTTCGTATTTTTTATTTCTCCCTTCTATCTTCTTTCTTTAATTTTTTTTGACATTTCTCAATACCGAATGTAAATATAAAATAACTACCCTGTGATAGAAGGTGTGAATATTTTTTTTTGGATACACATTTGAAGCACAAGGTATAATTTGAAGCAAAATGGACGCTAAGAAGAAAAATTATATAATAATTTTTAAATAATTTGATATTTTTTTTTTAAATTTTTGATTATATTTCACAAAAAATTAACAATAAAACAGGGTAGCTATTATTATGATAGAAGTTAACAGTATACCAAACGAAAAGAAATAAAATGAAACGTCAAATACACCTCATCTCAAAAGATGCAAATAAGAAATTCAACAAAAGTTGCATGTACATGAAACAGCGTACATACTTCCACTCCTCTTCCCCTTCTCGTCTACAAACTCAAAAGTTTTGCAGCAAATGTTTCACAATATGGACAGGGACTAAAAGAGAATTCAAAAAACTTTTGCAGCATATGCTTCACAATATGGACGGGGAATAACAGCAACTGATTAATAACGAAAATCCACAACTGTATATGATACAGTTAGCCGTGGCAAATCCATTAATCAGTGCGAGTGAGACGCAAAACTCTCGAAGGCCAAACAAAAACAGGCCTGACCGCACTTAAATAATAATTACGATGCCGCGTGAGTTGTTCTTCAACCCAGAGCTGCTTTGCGACTGCCGTGTCCTTTTTTAAACTGACATTAGCTGTTTTCCACAACTGCTTGTATGTAAATTGTTATGGAAGAGAATAGAAAGGGGTACAGACTTGACAATAAGTCACATTTTTTTTCATGTGGGACCAGCACTCAGGATATGCCCCTTACACATGCGATGCATTGTGCTTAAACTATAGGGCAGGGATAGTTAGAGAAATGACAGGAGGTGAAGATTTATTAATCATTTTATACGTTCTTTGTTTATAGCAGTGTTGAAGCCGGTATTGCTCAGTGACTATGCCTTCACCACTGAAATTTTCCGACAATATCTGACACACAAATTTTAGTATGAAACTGGGGTTGAACCCAGGTCTGTTTTGTAGTCAATGTGCCGACTGATTCAGCCATCGCCACCCTCAAAATATGTTTTTCTCCTTTTATTTTCTTTACAGTAGTATTGTAAAACAAGCGAAACTTATGCAAGTGTTTTTATGTATGAACGCAAACGCGTACCTTACTCATTCTAATAACGCATTCCTACAGGAACATTTTGACGTAGAGCTGTTGGACATAATTTTTCAACTGATGATGTCAGAAAAATATACTGTTTAAATATTTTCAGTCGTGGAGATCAGTGTGATAATTATTTAAAATGAAAGTAACATTTTTTATGGTATTACGAATTGCAATTGAGAATTGTATTTTTAATTGCCTTTTTAGCAACTACAAACTTCTGTTACCATCCATAATCGAGCTATAAATAAAAAAGAAATACTAGAATCTAGATATAAAATTAATCATTTGAGGATGGAATTAAGGATTTGTATGTATAAGAATATTTTTCACATACAATTCTATTCGATTATTTAGCTCATCCTTTTCGTACACGGAAATGGGAAGCTCATCAGAATTTTACTGGAATAATAATTAACAGCTTTTTTCAAATATTTTAATATTCTGTTAAACAGTATTAGATATTCTTAAATAACCTTAAGTTTTACTCACTCCCAAGTGCAGTTTCATTTATTAATTTCATCTAAAATCTCTCTGGAATTACTTATGAATAATTTATTTGAAAAACAAAATATAAAAAATTTTAGAAAAGTGCAAGTTTTAGTTGACAGCTTTAAGTTCAACTTCAAAACGTAAAGTGCTATTTGGAGGAATAGTTGGTGGTGATCCGCGTGCACCATAAGCCATGTGAGCAGGACAAGTAATGCGCCGCTTTCCGCCTACTTTCATGCCAAGAATTCCAACATCCCAACCTTTAATAACTTCACCGCGACCCAAGTTAAATTTGAAACCAGCACCAGTGTTTAAACTATCAAAAATTTTATTGTTCGATAGTAAACGACCTTCATAAAAAACAGATGCACGTTTGCCGGCTTTGGCCTCAGGACCATTACCAACGCGTAAGTCGACTATTTTAACACCTCCAGACAACGCACGTTCAATGCCACCTTTTTGTGACTTTTCTTGTTGCTGTGTTTTTTGCTGCTGCTGCTGTTTTTCTTTTTTCAATTCTTTTTTGGATTTTTTTTCGACTTTTTGTTGTTGTAGGACTTTTTGTTTTGCCACACCATTTTGTTGTTTTTGTGGTTTTTCCAACTTAGCATGTTTAGCTTGAGGCTCCTGCACTTCTTCATCTTCTTCCGAATCATCTTCAACCTCTTCATCATCACCTTCATCCTCATCGTTTTCATCCTCCTCGCCTTCAGCGCCTTCATCATCATCGTCTTCATCTTCTATAGCATAGTCACTATCATCTGATTCATCTTCATCCTCTTCATCAGCACCATCCATTGTTGCGTTTGCAATAGCCTTTTCCTTTTCAGCCTTCTTATTTTTGTTAGCTTTCTTGGCATTTAGTGCATTGCGCAAATCGACCTTGTCTGTTTCAGAGTCAAGCTCAATATCTTCCTCTTCTTCTTCATCGCCATTCATGAACTCATCACTAATTTCATCCATCACATAACCTGATAAAGTTACATTGCCATTACCTTAACATAAAAAAAACAGTTATAGTTAATAACAATACACATAGATATATACAAACACAATAAGTAATATTTGACTTACCAATGCTCTGGAAACATATTTCATTTCCTTCGCTAAAGTTTAAATCCAACATTACTTGTTCGCAAACATCTTTGCGCAATGTGCATATCAAAAATCTTTGATTTTCGCTGCTAATAAAGATTTGTGCTGGACCTCCCACTGAAGATTCAGAGTCCAAAGCAGCTTGTGATATATGGAATGATTTCTCAGTTTTTTGAGAATATTTGCGGTTAGGTTTCAAATTTAGGCCTACATAAATAACATTTGACCATTAATTTCAACAATTTTGCATCGTGAAGAAAATATTACTACGGCTCAACACGTGGTGAGGGTTAATCTACATTCGTCCCATAAAATTAAATTACTTACCCCAAAACATTTTATTATATTTATAATATATTTTAAAATAAATTTCAAGGTTTTAAGTCTTTATTGATTACTAAAATGTATATAATTCCTCACGTTCACTAATCAATTTTTCCAAATTGGAAACGAATCTCCAATGCAACTAGATGACACAAAGCAAAAACGGAGAATAAGCAATGAAAAACGCGTGCTCGATGGTCGCAAGGCGAATTTTTACCAGGTGATCACAAACCTCTTCGAGAGCAAGTTTTGTTTTAAAATAAAAAAAATTATTCAAGTTGTCAAAACAGTTTATTATTAACATGCTTTGAGTTGAACACAACTTTGACAATTAGACAGAAAACAGATGATGAGAGCGGAAGCTAATGCAGACACCAGGTCTAAATTCGCCTTGTCGCCATGTGTTTTACAAGTAGCATACTTCAGTGATGATATATTGAAGTTCCGATTTCGTGCCGAGTTTACATGAGAAACGTGCTAAAATGGTTTTAGAGCTGCCAAAAATAAAATAAAAAAAGACCTCAAGCTTAATAAATATATTTCAAAAAATATAATAAAAAAGGTCAATTAATAATATAATTATAATTAAAATTAAAAAACAAAATATCCGATATATTTTATTGCACATACTGAAAAATTTTTATATATATTAAGAAGGAAATTGCAACATTAACACCTTCTAACAGCGCTAACATTAATCTACAATCTTAACTATTCGTTTTTCCAAAACCGTTATAAAAATTAAAAAATTTTAATTTTTTTCCGATTTCCTTACGTAAATTTAGGATGCATGTTGGGAAGCCAAATTTAAAGTGCGCTATATACAACCACTCACAAATTGAACACCATTATTCTCCCCATCATTTGAATATATTCGATTTTGTTACGTTCCATGTCAAAAAATTATAAATTATGCCAGCTTTAAGTTATTCCAACATAAATTTATAATTTAACAATTATTTTGGAACAAGTTTAACTTTTTTTTAATAATGAAATTTTTGATTTCTAAAAATTCATAAAGAGTAGTAGGAATTTTCCGCAATGACAGAAAAACATTTTTCTGGTCAAAACTATGTATTTTCACTTTATAGGGAATAAAATAAGTACTAACCCAACGATTTTCATAAATTAATATTCAGTTTATTTCCATTATATGAAGATTTATGAATAAGTAATAAAACTATATATTCTATTCTTTGGAAATTTTGAGAAACGAAAAATTTAAGATTAAAGAAAAAATATATATTCTAAATAATGATGTTAGAATAATCTAAATTTGTCATAATTTATTTTTAGACATATTGCGTTGCAAAATCGAATACGTTGTTTCAGAGAAGAAAACTCTCCAAAAATTTTATTTTTCATATTTTAGAAAAAAAAAAAACTATAGAATCTGAAATACTGATGATTTTTGGAGTTAGGCGACCATAACGCATCAAAATATATAGTGTTTATCCATAGATTAAAAAAATTTCATTTGTCGCATAGAGTAAATTTTGTAGCCGTTTTGCGGTTTATATAAATTTTCTGTGTTCGTGTAGCAGTTAGTATTAAATGTGATATAAAAATTTGTAACCAGTATTTCCAAATTATATATCAAATGTAAAAAAAAAGTTCTATAAAATCTGAAAATATAAAAAAAAGCCTCTTACCATGAAATAGGTCCAAAAATTTAACAATTGTGCCACATGTTCCATCACTGCTAATAAGAATTTTTTTTAAAAACACTTTCAGTGCGACACGGCCTATTATTATTAGGTCTGTGTTCAGTGGTTCCTTTCCGTCAGTGTTTTATTGAGTTTTGTGCAAAAGTATTATAAAATAAATAAAATTAAACTATGGCATTGCGTGTGCTTGGTATTTCGGAAAATTTGCGACAACTCTCTAAAGGAGTCAATATTTTGAAGGTATGTACAAAATAATAAGTGATTGTATTAGGGCACAATTGCAATGATTTTTCTGTGTACTTACGTAATGACGAAAATTGAATTTGCCTTGGAACATATTTTTGAATTGTACAAAAAAATTGGAAGACAAAGTCTATTGAAATATCTATTTAAATTTTTTTATAAATATCCGAATGACGTAAAGAGTTTGAGGGAAAAGTTGAGGTTAGGGTAATGGTAAATGAAAAATCAATTTGTTTTCCTAATTTATTTCATTCATAACACATAGCCTTAGGCCATTTTAATTCGTATTACATGTTATTATATTATGTACATATGAGTATTAAACAATATATAACAATACACCTTCAGCGTTACAAGGCTTCTGATGCAGCCAGCTTGAAAAAAACTCTCGTTAATATCCCAGCCACTCAGGTAACCACTTTGGATAATAGTTTGCGTGTTGCTAGTGAAGATTCCGGCGCTTCTACTGCTACAGTGGGTCTCTGGATTGATGCTGGTTCTCGTTCTGAGACCCCACAAAACAATGGTGTAGCCCACTTCTTGGAACATATGGCTTTTAAGGTAAGATTACTATAATAGTTATAGTATTTAATTACCTTTTTTATCTGTTTAGGGTACTGCAAAACGCTCGCAAACGGACTTGGAGCTGGAAGTAGAGAATATGGGCGCTCATTTAAATGCCTACACATCTCGCGAACAAACTGTGTTCTACGCCAAATGTTTGTCAAAAGATGTTCCTAAAGCTGTCGAAATTTTAGCCGATATTATTCAAAATTCGAAATTGGGGGAATCAGAAATTGAACGTGAACGCTCTGTTATTTTGCGCGAGATGCAAGAAGTTGAAAGCAACTTGCAAGAAGTAGTTTTTGATCATTTGCACGCAACAGCTTATCAAGGAACTCCATTGGGTCAAACTATTTTGGGACCTACAAAGAACATCAAGTAAGTAGTTCATATTGTGAATGATTAAAGTATTGATTGCTATCTATTTTCTAAAGGTCTATTGGAAAGTCAGATTTGCAAAACTACATTAGCACCCATTACAAGGCTGCTCGCATTATTTTGGCTGGAGCTGGCGGAGTGAAGCATAACGACTTGGTCAAATTGGCAGAACAACATTTGGGTAAATTAGAAAACGCTTATGATGGCAAGCCCCCGGAGATAACACCCTGTCGTTTCACTGGCTCTGAAGTTCGCGTTCGTGACGATTCATTGCCTTTGGCCCATATCGCCGTTGCTGTTGAAGGATGTGGTTGGACCGATCAAGACAATATTCCCTTGATGGTTGCTAATACACTGATCGGCGCTTGGGATCGTTCTCAAGGTGGTGGCATTAACAACGCTTCTAACTTAGCCCGTGCTAGTGCTGAGGATAGTAAGTTAATAAACTTTGTTAAGCAAACTCTTACTAAAAGAAACGTTTAATGATTACTTTTCCATTTCTTTTAGATCTGTGCCACAGCTTCCAGTCTTTCAATACATGCTATAAGGATACCGGTTTATGGGGCATTTATT
Source organism: Dexiosoma caninum (assembly GCA_963924685.1). Taxonomy (NCBI): domain Eukaryota; kingdom Metazoa; phylum Arthropoda; class Insecta; order Diptera; family Tachinidae; genus Dexiosoma; species Dexiosoma caninum. The sequence continues at coordinate 95,883,472 of OZ004725.1, forward strand.
TTGTTTGCGACCCCATGGAATGTGAAAACATGCTCTTCAACATTCAAAACGAATGGATGCGTCTTTGCACCATGGTTACTGAAGCGGAAGTTGAACGTGCAAAGAATTTGTTAAAGACTAACATGTTGTTGCAACTAGATGGTACTACACCAATATGTGAAGACATTGGCCGTCAAATGCTTTGCTACAACCGTCGCATTCCATTGCACGAGCTTGAACAACGCATTGATGACGTTGACGTCGAAAACGTTCGTAACGTTGCAATGAAATATATTTACGACAGATGCCCTGCTGTTGCTGCCGTTGGCCCAGTGGAAAATCTTCCCGACTATAATAGAATTCGTTCATCCATGTACTGGTTGAGAGTTTAAGCTACACGAAGTTGTTGCGAAGAACTTAGATTAGTATATAGACACATATTTAAATAATAAAGAACTAAATTAAAATTCATTTTGTTACATATAAAATATCAGATACTTGGTCTGTAGTGATGAATATATACTACATTATGCGGCTATCAAATCATTGGATTTAAATAATATACTATTGGCAGATATACAACTTTCAAAATATGTATATTGAAAAAAGTTTATTGGGAGCAGTGAATTATAGTTCAAGTTAAATAGGTTTTAGTGATCTGAGTATCTTATTGGTATGCCACTGAGACCTCTTTCCAATTTAGCAGGTTCTGTTTGACCAAGTGCTGGGTCTAGACCTTGCCAAGTCCGATCTTCAAATGTTAAGCCCGTGTTAGTCGTCATTACTTCCATTCTTGCCTGTGTCGATAGTATCTGTTGTTGTGCACTTACAGTTGATAAATTTGCTGGTTCAATCAAATTCCCATCACTCCTATTTTCCATATTACGCCTACGCCCAGTGAGTAAACTTATATCGTCCTCATTAATATCATTCGCATTAAACTCTAGGAAACTTTTCCCCTCAGGCAATAGCTGTGTAAAATCTACGACGTACGTTTCAGGATAACGCATATACCAAGCGGGATTCAATGCCATTTCAGCTTCGAACACAGACACAATTGGCTTATAAAATTCTTTCGATTCAAACATGTTGTTAAATGGGCACCCAATTAAAACAAAGCAGTCAATCTCTAAAAAGTTTGCCAACTTTGCCACATTAATACGACCAACCGAAATAACCTGTGTTTTTATTCCTCGCGATTTTGCCATGAGTTGCAAACGTTTTATTTGATCTAAGTACCCATCCGAAGTAAGTGTTGCAACTATTAGGCCCAAAGTTAATGCATCTTTGCATTTTTCTATGTAATAGTAACGACGGCGTATAAAATTCGCAGTTAATGGGTTTTTATCGCAACCCCTTCCAGTTGATCCATCGTATATAAACCATTTTGTTGCCTTGGTATTTAGAGAAAGATTAAAAAATCTCTGATTATCACTGCCTACAAACAAGCAGAAACGCTGATCATCTAACTCATTGATATATGGGGAATAATCACCAACTTTTGACGAAATTTCACCGGACTCTAATAGAGTACCAAAGTTATCGCCGCAATAGCACACAAATTGAACTTCTTTTCCTTTAAATTCCTTTATTATGGTCTGAAGATTATCGTGGTGCTGTTCAAAAATGTGATGGTAGCCAATATCGAAGTAAATGGTTATTACTGCATCTTTTATAGTTTCTTTTAACGTCGCTAAGTACTGATAAAACTTTTGCAAATCAATTTCGAACTTAGGGAAACAATAATATACTGGCAGACGAATGACCTTGCTGCGACATGCACTGCCAAAATGTACCATGCTGTCTGCATCAACATGTGCAGCGGCGATCTAAAAAAATTTCAAATAATAAAAGCTTCAGGCAAAAAATTTGGTAAACAACCTCATCTACACAGCAACTGCCATAAGAGGTATCAGCCAATATGAAGACTTTAAAATCTTTGTCACCCTCCATTGAAGTTGTGACTGCTCTCTTGATATGAGTAGCTATGGCATCACTGTGCTTTAAATAACTATCAGGAAATTGCAAACAAACCTTTTAATAAAGATTATTGGTTAAAATTTTCACACGAGAAAAGAGAGGAGCTACTGACCCTTCTGTACCCATTTTTGCAAATCCATCCAATACACGTCTTACTTTTTTCTTCGTTCCATATTTGTTGGTAAGTCACTTCTGTTCCGTTGCCAATATCAGTGCATCTTTTTAATGCTGCAGTTTCAGAACTGGAAAATGCCGATGTGGTTGTCGACATTTTATAATAAAAAATTTTGACTGAAATTAGTAAAAGAAATTGTTTACAAATACAGTGCGCCTTAAGTTACCTTAGAGTTGTAAGGTTGTAGAGTACTCGTGGATGGAATAATCAATGGTATTTTTATCCCCTTGAGGGAAAAATTGCTAGCATGAAGTTCATTTGGATTTTTTTTCCTGTTAGTGTCTGTTTACATTAAGGCTGATGTTGCTGTGGTATATCTAAAGTATATTTATCAAGTAAAATCTACTCATCAAATGACTTTTTTTAGCTCTGTTTGTCTGTTGTTTTTGTTATTGTTATTTTGTTGTAGAGATGCGGCTACCTGATAAATATATTTTGGATATATCGCCTGCCTGCGCAGTAGATACAGTTGCACGAATTGGAAATTAATTTAGTGATAGAAGGTTTATAGCAAGATGGCTGAGTAGCTGGCTGGCGAGTTGGCTGGGTTGATCAATTATTCGAAATTGTTAAAAACCGGTTTTCGAACAAAATGGTGGCTGGTTTTTTATTTAAAAAAATTGCAAGTATTACGCTGTCTTTAACTAATTTTATTAATGAAAAGTTTAAAGTTTTTCATATGTCACACAAAGAATATTATAATTTTAGGTATCTGTGATTATGAGAATGCAACCAAAAATAAATTAAAAATTTATATACGAATACTTCAGATACAATAAATTTTTATAATATTTATACATACATACATTTGTATGTATGTATGTTTATCATACATCTACATTCATATACATACATATGTATGTACATATCAAGCCTTTGTTATAAATGTCGCAAAGTTCGACTTTTTGAGTTAAGCATCTTGCAATTTTCTTAAAAGATTTTATTCATTTTGTTTTATTTTCAAGGTTAAAGTTTATTAAGTGCTTAACATAAAATTTACAGTAAAACAGTTTGCTTTTTTTTTGGTCGATGTATACACATTGGAAAAACTTCATTGAGAAAAAAACCGGAACTAGTCCCCACTCGAAAAATTAACATGTAACATACAGCCATAGTATTGGAAACCAGAAGAAGCCGGGTTAGATTGTCGGCTCGCTGAAGCCAAATTTTATTTCTGATATTTGAGCAACAAAACGTTGGCGAAGTTAAATACTAATTAAATCGGCGCCCTGTTAGCATAAAAACTAATCAACAACAGTCAATAATACATAAAAGACGCAGCAACTGATATAAAAATATCAAGAACACACAACAGCTCTATCCTTCTGTGCATAATTTATGCATCCTTAAATTTAATGAACCTTGTTTTCCAATAAGAACTGCTTTTCTGCAATACATTATTTTATTTTTATAAAAATACATACATATTCATATATTTTTTTTTACAAAATACACAACCTGCGAAGCTCTTGGCTTGTCTGTAGAAGTACCAAGGTCTACTTTTTCTAAGAACAACTTTATAACCAACCAATTAGTGGCGCATATCGGACAATTTTGACGTGTAGTACATTTCTGATTAGAAATTCCTTTCATGTTTTTAATATAATTTTTTTGATAAGTCAAAAATTAACAGGTTTAAACTGAGAAACGAACAAGACCATTTCAAAATAATATGTACATATGTACATATATGTTCGGACAATATCCGCAGGAAAACGCAATTTTTTTTCTCCTTAAGTAATTAATCACAAAAATAAACGATATTTTTAGTAGAATAAATGAATAAATCCCAAGATAGAAATCATGAGACCTACATACATATATTTAAATTAATTGTGTCGATCAATTAAGGCATCCAAATCTGGGGAAGAAAACTATTAAATTAACCATTAATATTGTAAGCTCGTCCATCCACACTAGTGGATATTAAAAAAGCTTCAGCAAACAACAAACATGAATTAATAAAAAAAATAATAAAAATTGTAGAAATGAAATTTTGAATATGTATGCATAAATTAATGAATTTGCCCAACACTTAGTACATTACTTAAATTCACATACAAATTAATTAAATTACATTAATCAACAAGTGTCCTATGAAAATATGACGCTTGTCGTACGTAAAAATATTATAAGTATACATATGTATGTACATATGTATGTACATATATACTTGTATGAACAGTAAAATCTCGACAAATTTAACTCGGGTAAAGTTAACCGAATACTCATCAAAGTGACCTGCCTACTGATTGCCAGAAATTTTTGTATGTGTTTAGGAAATCTATGCATTGTAAATATGCATTGTGTATAGGAAGTCATCTGAAGTCTTTAAAATAAATTTATAATATTCGGAAAAATTTATGTATTTTTGTTTATAGCTTAAATAATTTAAAAGTTCTAAAAAGTTAATTACTCTGCGGACATTTTGTTTAACTTTTTCGTGACTACTGTACATATGTATATACATTGAAACTTCGATACAACGATGTCTAAAATAAAATGTCTTTTTTCCCTACAACCAAAAAAGGCTTCCTAAAGTTTCTTTTACGCTAAAACTGTATTATTTTTAGCAATAGACAAATTAATACATATTTGTTAACATTTTGTAAATATTGTATATTTATTTCAACAGATGCAGGAGTAATTATTTCAACCTTTATAATTTAATATTCAAACAATAGATAATAATAAAGCAATATTCAATGCGATAAATGCCGATTTAACATTTTGACTGCCATATATTGACAGTTTTCAGTATTTTCACATTTCGTGGGTTAGGCCACTTTTGCACCTACAATCATTGTACATTCATAGCGTATTTAATGTAAACATAAAAACTGTAAAGATATGTGTACTGTTATAACAGGGAAGGTGAAAAAAAAACTATTAATTGAAGCGATATCAAGGAAACATACAATGTTCTCACTACGACACTAGTATAGCGTTTCTGTTAAAAAATTTTGAAAATTTTTAATTTTTAAATGAAACTAATATAATTTTTACACAATATATTGGAAAAGATATATTTTCATCATTCTCTACATTTGCATTAAAATAAAATACTGTCATTTTTCTCTACGCTTGAAAAAATCCCTACAAAAATGGAATGTGGCTGATTTGGCGGCAAATCGCACCACGCATTACAGGGAACATCGCGTACAACAAACTCCCTGCCGAGGTCTTTCCTGTAACTTTTGACGTGGGAAAATTCATATCAAATGTCCATAAACACTACTTTCTTAGTTCCAGCACAATGCATCGCTAGTGTAGGGGTCATCCCCTGAGTGCTGGTTCAAGATAAAAAAATGCCCTACTTTTGCCATTACTGGTTTTGAATGCAATCATCAATATTTTTTTGGATAAACCAAAATATTTTTGTTTTGAATGTTCGTTGTTTTGATAACTTCGTTTTATAGATGCTTTTGAATAAATAATTCCGTATTTAGAATGCTCAGAATTTTTTTGTATGTTGTTCGAAAAACTTTGCAATGAAGAGGTTTTTCCATGGTACTCAGCATAAATTCATAACATAAAGCTTTTCGTTATATCGAAGTTTCACTGTATAAAATCCATAATTACATATATGTATATGTGTGTAGCCATCCGTAAATGCCAAAGTTATTATTAATCAAATCAAGTGACCAATAATATGCAGATTGTGAACACATACTCATGCATACATGAGCAATTACACATGGATATGTATATAATAATCACATATTGCTTATTTGAAAGAATGCCATCAATTTTGAATCAAAAAGTTTCCAATTTATAATCAATATACTCAGTATTTTAACTGCTTGTTGTTTAATTAAAATTAACATTTTTTTAGCTTGTGATCAGAAATGGTACTCAGTGTAATCGAAACTAAGATCGGCAATATCTAAAGTAGTTAGTAGTTTAATTCACAAAAAACAAACAACTGATTTGCGAGTATATGAAGAGTTTTATATGCTCAATTATTTTTTGCCTTGGTTTCTACGCTAAGTATCTTTTTACGATATGGATATTTTATAATAATTTGCTAACGTGCATGCTTTATGTACAATTCAATTCTAAGCTGACATAATTAAATTCGTTTGAAATAACGGCGGCATTTCCCCGAACGTTCAATTCAGAACTCGAAAAGCATACATGAAGTGTGGAAGTACCTTTCAAACAAACAAATAAACAAAACGAAATCTACATGGATAAACAAATGCATGTGAAAAATGTAGTATGTATTAAAATGAGTACGTATTGCAAGATTTTTGTGTGAAAAGACTGAAGTGCTTTTGTTAACCTTTTATAAAAGAAAGAATATATTTCTTCAAAGCCCTGCTTTTGCTGTAAATTTTTCTTAAACTGCCATATTTTATGGCCAAGCCAGCCAAATGTAAGTTTTTGATTTACACTTTAACTTTCCTTATGTATGGGTTAACGGATACAAGATTACCGTTTATTTTAATGTATGAATAACGCGCATCGAATTCTTTAATACAAAATGGACTTAAATTTCACCTGTAAGATAATAGTTGAAGATAAGAAATTTCCTTCTTTCTTTTAAAGGAAATCACGAAACATACATACATATGTATGTATATACTATTTGATAAAAAGAATTATTTTTTAATACTAAATTAAGTTCTAGCAGCAACAATAAATAAGTTATTTTTGGTAGAGAAACCTAATGTGCAGACCGGAAACTATGGCTAATATCCACGTACTTTTCTCCTACTAATAAGTAAGAAGTAGTTTGTAAATACTTTTTACCATCCATGTTTATGATTTTAGAAATGTATGTATGTATTGAACCAAGTATGTGCATTTGTGGCCAAATATAAACATTCAAGTATATTGTTTTAAGTCACGCTCCTACCAAAACTTAGTCGAAAACAACGCTAACTACGTGAAGCGGACGGATAGTTAGAGAGTGCTGAGTGGTTAAGAAATAATAAAAATATAAAAAAGAATCAGCAAATCTTAATTAAAAATGCAGATCAGGTACTAATTTGTATAAACGACAGTAGGCATTTACACAATTGTACTGTCTAACAGAAACCGCACAGTGGTCTCGTTCTAATAAATATTTTTTAACGATTTATAAAATTTTATATTGATGTTATAAATATGTAAATAAAATTGCGCATGGGTTCGGGCCAGATTCGAATCGGTCATGAAGTTCTGGTTTAATCAGAGAATAAGACGCGTTAGTGAGTGCCTTCATAGAAGCGCTGTGGTCGATTATAATAAAAATTAACGCTGCATAATAAACATAATAAAAAAATATTAGTTATTTTTCTAACAAAATAGAATTCCACAGAAAATATTTTTCTAAACAAAAGCAAATTTTAAGTTTTACTTATTGTTTTGAATATAATTTGCATTTTGTGGAACAGCCATTAAAGCTAAATCGCATTTCCTTCCAATTAAATACGTTATCGGTCCCCACTGTGCAGCGTTCCTGTATTTAAGGCGAACAATTTCGTGTATATGTATATGTATGCATGTACTTTCGATAACTGAACGCATTTCAAGTCATAGTTACAAGTGGTACGCTTAATAAAAAAGAAGAACCCCTTTACTAAATCGTACAGTCTTTGAGAGTGTGGAAATGTATGCGTGTTTGCACCTTCTCGGCCATTACTTTGTATATACATACATATTTCGGTTTAATATTTTTAAATACCAAGTATTTTCAATTGTTATTTTGAATCTTTCTTTCGTCTTTATATACATGTGAATGTATGCAATATATAATATTTTTTATATACATATATGTATGTATGTAGTTATATATGTATGTCTGTAGGTGCATACTATATGCTTAGTAAAACTGTATTTGAATAATAGCTGTGCTAGTGTAGTGTCTCCAATATTGAAAATCAAAAAATGGTTTGAGGTGTGGTGCTAAGCTTGCCTGAGATCTTCAGAGTTAGTTGCCAATAAGACTTTGCTACCAACGGATTGGAAAATATTTTTCTAATATATCATATAAATTTTCAAAAATATGACATACTATATTAGAAAAACTAAAAGTTACTACCAGTGTAATATAAAAAGTGATACGTATATGCATAGATACACATGTATATAATTAAAATATAATATAAAAAATACATTAAAAGATCTATTGATCAGTTGGCAAGATGTCGGCATAGCTGATATTTATAATTTTCAAATCCGCTATGCTGCATCTAGTCAATTATTTCAATGGATGAAACATCAGAAAGTTTACATTTTTCATTCCTTTATTTTCTTTAAACAAGAGACACTAACTAGTATCGATAGCGGAATGGACAAATAAATGCCATTTTTAAAATGTCTCTAAGAACAGAAGACTCGAGAGCTTGAGGGTTTTGTTATACATATGTATGTATATGTATGTGCATACATATATACATATAACTAACATAATTTTTATATCGAAAATAGAGAGAAAATAAAAAAATATTTCGAAACTGAATCCACGGCAAGATAAGTGATTTTCTTGTACCAAAAAATTTTCATACAAATTCAGCAATAAAACACAAAAAGTCATAAGAGTCTCGAAAAAAGTTTTAAAAAGTTATATACACCAATACCCCGCTTTGCGAAGAAACGTGACGCAAACCAAAGCACGATTTTTCTCATAAATGTATTGATTTTCATTGGTTCCGAGGTTCATAATTTTAGCTGAAAAAATTGATTTTTCAATATATATTCCAATTTTTTTTAAACCAGTTCTTATTATTATAAAATAAATATATAACAATTCATGAGAAAAACGTAAAAAAAACATGTCAAAAATATTAAGATTGAAATTGAAGTTAAGAAATTCTTAGGACACATTAAAGGAAAAGTCTATTTTGATGTGTGAAGCAGACAACCTTCAGATACATATTTATATGAGATTTTAACGGGAAATCCCTTTTTCTGTTTTAGCTTTGTAAAAACATTTTCATATTAACGATGCAATTCGGAGCCACTAACGACGCAATTTCGAAGGCATGCAACGCAAACTGAAACAAAAACGACGCAACTTCATATTCACAGAAATTTTAAAAAGACGCAACTTCGAAACGACGCAAAACGGGGTACTGGTGTACATTTCTTTAATTAAAAGCAGAAGATCCAAGGAAAATATTTTATTTTAAACTTTCTATGTATGTACCTTTTAAATGTATGTACATACAAGTACAATGTATGAATAGATTTTCTTGAATAGCACCCAAAAACAGTTTCGATCAATACATATTTGAAAAAAAAAGAAAACGAAATGTTGTCGGTTCAGCCATTTAGGACCCAAAACACCACTGACATGTGGTAGAAAACAACACGAACACCTCCTTGAGTCGGAAATTAGGAGAAATTTAATATGAATAAACGGCACAGTGATGGTTAATAAAATAAAGACACTGTTGAGCAATAATTTTATAACAAAAACTATTATCCTTAAATTTTGCATCCATAAATAAATAAACCAAAACATACATTGCAGCGGAAAAATAATGCTGGGACAGTAAACTGCCGTCGATGTTTCAAGTTGGTTTGGATAATTGCCAAGAAACATTCGAGCTATTAATGCACTCAAAGCTATAGACAGTGAAATTATAAATTATTCCATAGAGAACTGTGCTTACTAAGAAATATAATTTTATTTAAAAAAAAGAATTTTTTATTTATAGGAAATTTTTTGGTCAACTTTGAGCTGGAAATATTTTTCATGTTTTCTGAAATAGAATAGAATTCTGAATAGAAAAATCCTGTACGAGTAATTCTCTCAGAAATACCTAAGAATATATAAAAAGAGTTTAAACTATGCTGCGACAAAAAAAAATTTTAAAATTTCAACGTGTTATTCCATCTAAAGTCGAATTATCTGCAGTTACAGCAATACCACTGGAAAAAAATTGAAATTTAATAAAGCCATCATTTAAAAATTTTAGAAATCAACATTAACAAGTGAAATAGAACTTGAAAAAAATATATCGCCAAATAACTCGAACAGTTTAAATTATTCATAAACATTTAAGATCAAAGTACCATGTAAATAAAAAAAAACGTATTTTCTAAGTAATGTTTGTGGAGCGGTTTGAAAGGAAGATGGAATAATTGAATATTATGAGTATGTGTTTTCCGAATTATCGTTCTTAATTTATCGAATCAATTGAAAAAATTTCAATTTGCTGAGTTGGCATAAAATAAGGATATGATTATATACGTGGTGGTACAGAATGAGCTATGTGTTTTGAATTCTTTATAACTTTTTTATATACATATGTATGCGTTCATTATATTTAATATATTTTAGTTTATTCTTATAAGATTAATAGAGATACATACGTATACCCCTTGTCAAACATTAAGATTTAGATGAATAAATCACTGCTGTAATTCTGTCGACTTTCTCTCAGATGCTATTGCAAGGTTAACTCGTGGTTCACACACATCAAAATTGGCTCGTCAAGTCCAGTCCATAATAGTCCACATAAAACAATCGAAATTTGGAATTTCTGGAAGCTAACCACAATAGTGGTTTCATGTCAATGCATAGAAAAATTAATAACTTATAAGAATTTGATGGCTCATTTGAGGAATGTACGATGTTTTCAAAGGCTTTGCAATTATTCGACTGCCAGATACCACACAGATAGCGATTTTAATCTTTGTTTTGGAATGCACACACTCATAAATGCCAACAATTTGTCATAGAAAATATTAAATATTTGACACAGAGCAATATTTGTCTCTGAAGGATATCATAATGTACTATACCAGTCAACATTGGAAATAAGATCATTTAATGCATTGTACTCGTACTCAGTGCGTCTGAATGAAAATACTTCCTCATTTTTGATAGAGGAAGGTAAGCTGAATTTGTTTGGTAAGCATATAGACAATTCAATAGCAGGGTAATATTGGTATTCAGGAATATTAACAGGGATTGCTTAAACATATGTAACAGTCATCTTTATCATTTACCAATATTAAAACAAAATTTTTTGAAAAATGATTCAGTACACCGTTCATTTGAAAAGAACCAATGTCACATAAAATGTGAAAAAAAAACTCTTTTAAACTGTCACTTAATTCGTGTGGAACGTAATATATTTTCCCATTCACATACTTCCAAGATATTGAAGATGATGATGTTGAAGTTACCCATAATTATTTGAATTTGGTCTTTGGAATTTATGGTCCATTAGCAAATTGAGCGACGAATTTAATAACTTCAACGTGTTGAATATATACATATGTATGTAAATACTGCGGAGATGATGGAGGTATATAGGAGCAAGCTACGATTAACCATTTATGTTTCATCTTGATTGCAGCAGCGACGAATTCAATATCAACTGATGAGTCAATAATTATAAGTTCAGAAGGTAAACTACCTATGTTTGTCTTCTTTTCTTTATATACATATATACAGGGTGTCTGGTGGCAAATTTATATTTTTAAATACGATTATTTCAATTGGAATTATCGATTGTCGCAGTGGTCGAGTGAGCATCGCGCATTTTTTAAGAGTAATGATTCATACGTAATTGCTCGTCGACAATTTTGTTCAAAGTTCGGTATTCGGCGAATATGTGATGGATCGAATGTAAATTTAATTCGTTCATGGGTGCAGAGATTCCGCGCAACTGCTTCGGCTATGAATGCCCACGTACAGGGCCCAGTAGAACTTAAAGGACCTCCGAAAACATTGAGCTGGTTGAAAGCAGTTTACGTGAAAGTCCGCGATTTTCAATACGGAAAAGAGCAGTCGCACTGGGACTTTCAAGAGCGATTATTCATGAAATTTAAAAAAAAGACCTAAAGGATCTGGATGACATACTCTTTATTTCCATTCCATTCTATCGTTCAATGCTCTTAATAAAACTTTGTGTCTATTATTACGTTTTTTATTTAAGTTCGAAAATAGAAATCTGCTACCAGACACCCTGTATAAGCTGGGTTTTATTTAGCTATAAGAATTTTTATATTCCTGGAGAATTGTTTTGTTAAATATTATTATTTTATTTTTAGAGAAAATTAAAATAAATTTAGTTTCTTTTTTAAATCCAAAATCTTTAACCTTATTTCTTTTAATAATTATTTTTATATTCTCTTTTCAATAAATTTAGCTCTATTCTTTATCCCTTCACGAAATTTAGCCCTTTTTAGATCTTTTATGAAGACGATTTAAACCCATGGATTTTTAAAATGTGATCACACTGTAGCCAATTGCAACATTTAAAGAAATTCCACGCATAAGCGAGAATGCCATTGATTTGGTTAATGTGATTGAAAAGATTCGTGGTTATCGTAATAATTGTGAAACAAAAAGAAAGTTTGTCGTATACACTACTAAAAGTCAACGTAAACAAAAATTGGGCTATGTTCGGCGCAAGTCATAAATTACCTGAATGCATAAAATTAATTTCAATCTATGGAATAAGGTAAAAAAATCAAGGCTGTGTTCTTCATGGCTTAGTGCTGGATGGTGCAAAAGAATTTAAAAACCAAAAAGAACCTGTTCATAATTTCTTATCGCAAGCCGTTGATAGGGGTGTTTTATTGTTTCATGTGGTTTCTAGTTTATGGTCCTAGTAACAAAAATTTACACTAATGCGTTATCGGATGAAGGATCTTCTGTTACTAATATGGACAGCTACTTGGTGAAGCAACTGCCCATTTAGGGAATAGAAAGTAAATTGAATTTCTACTGGTATGCGGGTTAGAATCGTTGGTATATTAAGGGGAAAAATATCCTCCAAATAAATTTTGAATACCTCCAGAATGGAGCATATACCTGAATTACATACATACAAAAACAAATTTTAAAATTTTCGCCATACCAGGGCCGAAAGTTGAAGTAATTTTATGAATTTTATGTTAATTTGCTACATATTTAATATGCAAATATTTTTGCATAATTTCTTTCAAGCCTGAACGTAAAAATCAATTTTGTGCGGAATAAAAGAAAGTTAAAATCTAGATCCAAAAATAAAAAAACTTAAAGTGAAAAAACCCGAATTTATTTCCCATACAAAATTGTTCGTAATTAAAAAAAATTTTATACTTTAAACTGAATAAAATCAATTTCATATGAAAAATAGTCTGCACAAACCGAATATAAAAATCCTATTATATTTTTGCAAATAGGTAGTGGTAACACTTACTTTGTGGCAAAAATTTTTATTCAAGATAAATATGCAAATTCAGACATGAAATGTGAATCCAAAATATGCAAAAATAGTTAGAAATGTTATTCTACTTTAAAATGTTTTTTGTCTCAAAAGATGGCATAATTGACTTGACGCGACTTAATTAGAGAAAAAATAAGTCTGTGTCTGGCTCTTTCTCCACCCACCGTTTAGCGATGCTTCACTAACCACCTTTACACAAGTGTGATAAAGAAAATCCATCAGCATATGGAAATTTTAAAAACTCAGATTGTCACTGATATATATATACATACATATATATATATGTATGTGAGCATTAGATGTGACCTAATAAATATCTTTGCTTAGCTAAAATTGCAAGAGAGCATTTGTCCATTTGTGCAACTTCAGTACCAAATGAAAGATTATTTTCTAAGGCTGTTAGGATATTAAAAGAAAGAAAAAGTTAATTTTTACACTTCAATGATTAGAGATGTAGAAGATACAGTCATACATCCCTATTTGTTAAAAACCAATATGTATATATAGAATAAGTTTCTTTTAACAAAAATATGAAAATCGTATTTCATTTAGACAATAACTTCATACATAAATATATGTATATGTAAAAGAAATTTGTAAGTTCAAAATATCCGTTAAAAGTATCCAGTAGTATTTAGTATTCAAACGGAAAGTATTGAGTATTATTGAGTAATAGAAAGTAATAAAATTTGCCAGCACTTGCCGGCAATCAGAATGCGATTTCTTTAATAGTTTTATAACAACAATTAAACTAGATTGGGAAAGTAAGAAAAATTATATGTGTTTCTAACATTTGCATTTATTATCATTCAGGAATAGTTTTTTGTGTTGCAAATTTGCATACGTTTGTAGACGTTTAAAACTACCGGTTTAAGTCTTCCAGATGTAGCAAATCTGCTAATAATTTACCGTAACAGAACAAAATATATAAAAAATTTTTATGTTTTCTTCATATATTGTATTGCGAAATTGGCACCGACTTCAAGCAACGCATATAAAACTAAAATTTTATTATTTTCAAGTTTTCAGTTCCTTTTTGAGTCGGTTCCATTTATTTTTTTTATTTCACACTATAGATTTTTTTCTCTGGAACGAATCACCCAATTTTAGCCAAAATTTATTTCCAAAATTAAAAAAATTGATAATTTGCAAAAAAGTGTATATCTGTGGTTTTGGGGTTGGCACCATCCGATCAGACCGAAAATTTGCTACTTCAATTTTTAAATCCAATGGCATATTTTCATCGATACCCACATTCACGTTAAAAAAAAAAGTTTTTAATGCTAAGTCCAATACACACACACACATGTACATACTACATTTTCGTGAAAATAGTCAGAAACTACATCCAGGATCGCAAAACACCGAAATATAGTGAAAATACCATTTTCGAAAATTAGGGTAAAATCAGTAACTTTCTATAACGGGAAGTTAAAAAGAAACCAATAAAATACATAAAAAAAACTTTTTCTATGGATTATAAATTTAATAGAACAATTCTTTGTGTTTTTGATTTATTTATTTTTTTATTTTTTTACATATATATTACCCTAAACCCTTAAAACTACATATATTTTTACTGAATTTTATACAAGCGTAAAGTTTTCCGGTAGTCTAGTGAGTAGTACGATAGTTTATCAGTTTGCAGGTTCTAGCTTCGATTTCTAGCAGAGACTCTGGTCTGTATCACTACAATACGTAAAACTTTTTTAACAACAGGAACATAATCACCCCTACCATGAATACTCTTTTACTAGATATATTTCTCCTTTTCTAAAATTTGCAATTGTGGAAAAATTCCACATAAATAATTAACATCAAAAAAAACCGCCGATCATGAATGCTTTTTTCACTTTTATTTATATATTTTTTAATTATATTTATTTTTGAGCGATGGTCTTTTTTATGAAATGTTTTTTTTCAATTATTTATTTTCAATATTTCGCATCGTCAGGAAATAATAATTTGTATTAACAAAAATATTGTTTAAAAGAAGAAGAAAAAGAAAATATTTTTGAAAGGAAATGAGCTATGTTAATATATATCGAATATTCTTAAAAGATTAACTATTAATTCGAGCTATAATATTAAAAATTCTTTGGAATTTAAAAATAAAGTTGAATCCTTGAATATGATAAGGATGATAGATTAATATCATTTGATGTTGTATCTTTATTTCCAAGTATTCCAGTTAATTTAGCATTAGATATAATAAAGGAAAACTGGGATAAGTTAGAAATACATACAAATATAGATAATAATCTTTTTCTACGTATTGTCAAGTTTTGTATACAGGATAACAAATATTTTCAATATGGAAATAAAATATAAATTTATAGTAAAGGACTTCTTATGGGATCACCAGCATCACCAATTGTAGCAGATATTGTGATGCAAAAGCTATTAGATTCTTGTATTGGAAAATTAATTTTAAAACCGAGAATATTAACTAAATATGTAGATGATCTATTCTGTATTATTGAGGATAGTCAAATAGATAATATGTTGACAATTTTTAATAATTTTAACCAGAATATTAAGTTTACGATAGAGAAAGAAATAAATTTAAAACTTTCATATTTAGATGTATTAGTTGAGAGAAGAGTTAAGAATTTAATAATAGATTGGTATCATCCAAAGGGAGTTATAATGAATACGACAGGAAATTTAATAGAAAGAGTTTTGAAACATAGTAGTATTCAATTTCATAAAAACAATAAGGATATAATTATAAATATATTGAGGAAAAATGATTTTCCAATACGAGTTATTCATAATAGGAATAGGAATATGGAACAGAAGATTTATAAATCTACGACATATATGTATACCTAATATGTCGAACCAACTTGTAAGATCGAAAATATTTAATTCGGAAAAATTTAGAATAACATATAAAACATGTAATACTTTATGAAAATTATTTAATAAAATGAAAGATAGAGTTAAAAACACAGAATTATATAATTTAGTATACAGGATACCTAGTGGGGGGAAATAATTTGGAAAGTTATAATAAAGTATATGTAGGAACAACAAAAAACAAACTTAAAACTAGATTAGCAGGACATAAGTCACATCAAAAATACAGACATATAAATACACAAAAAACAGCAACTACATATTGTGCAACATTAAATAATTATCCAAAATTTGAAGACAACTATATTAGAGAAAGAAACTAATTATAAACGACGTTTTTTGTTGGAAATGTTACAGATAATTAAAATACCTGCGGACAATAGAATAAACTATAAATCAGATGTAGAGAATTTAGCACAAAATTATAGATATTTAGTTAATACAATTTAGATTATGTATTATATATATATTTTTATGCGAAAAAATAGAGTTAATAATAGATAGTCATAGGTCATTTATTAAATAATTTCTAATAATTATGTTCTATTGTTATAGTTATATGTTATTTTTTGTAGAAATATGTTATTTTACACACATGTATATATGTATGTATGTACAAAAGAAAATAATTTTTAAAACATGTTTATTTATGTATACATGTACACACATTTATACATGTGTATAAAGAATATTTTTAATATCAATGACAAAAAATTTTCATTTCCTTTCAAAAATATTTTATTTTTCTTCTTCTTTTAAAAAATATTTCTGTTAATACAAATTATTATTTCATACATAAATAATAAATAAAATGCGATGCGAGGATGACGATGGCTGAAGTAGTCTGCACGTTGACTACAAAACAAAAACAGACCTGGGTTCAACTCCGATTTAGACTAAAATTTAACAAAAAAAAAATTTCGCATTTTTCTGATCTGCATTAGTGTGTCAGTTGTTGTCGGAAGGCTTCAGTGGCGAAGGCATAGTCACTGGTCACTGAACAATACAGGCTTCAGCTGATAGCAATCCAAAATCACATCAGAACGTCCCCCCTCGTCGTATTGTGTAGCACCAACGTGCCAAAACCTCGTTTGGCCTGGAGAAGATAGCGTCGATTTTTTGGCCAATTTCGAGAACACCAATTTTCTCGGAAACGGCTCTAACGATTTGAATACGGTTCCTTTATTTTGAAAGTCAAAATGTCAGCTTTGTGTATGCGTGCCAAAGCCTCGTTTGGTCAGGATTAGATCTTTTCCCCACTTTTAAATTCCCAATTTAAAACATATGATTAAAATACCCACAATTTACCGTAAAATTTTTCCCGGTTTTTAAATTCCTATTTTCGACGCTATCTTGGCGGACGTGGGTTGAATACGTTGGATCCCAGTCAGCTGGAACCCTTCTTTACTTCATATCGAGCAAATAATCGTAAATCCGTAACTTGCATTTACATTAATGAACCGTTCATGACTATGATGTTGATTTCATTCAACTTTGGTTTTTGTTGCATGATTAAATGTGAACAAAAATGTTTACGTATTATGAAATCAAGAAAAAATGGATTTTTGTCATTCTCTGGAATGCATAGATAAGACGGAATAGATAATTGCATTGCAGTATCCCTAGACAATAAAACTAGGGAAGGAACCTGGTAATTTCATTTCGATATTCCATGTATATTCACTCCACTTGCCAGTTAAAAATTGTTACTTAAAATTAATTTTCCTTTTAAAAAACTTTTGCTTTGTAACAAAATACAATGTGTATACAGACTTCCATATATTAGCGTAAATTTTATAATTTTCTGGGCTTTACAATATTCGCATTTTTTTCAACCAATCGATTATATACACACTTAAATAAATGAAAGGTTTAAAATTTATTAATGAATACAATTTTTTGGACAAAGTGTAGAATTTGAATGGAATTATGAAAACTTAACATGACAGATTTTGAATTACAGCCTATACAGATATGCACATCTTTATACAACACGCTTAACTTCGAAGAAACGTTTTAAGTAGTACACTTGGCCGATGGTCATCAAAACCAAGACTAAAGCTTCAAAGGTTGACCACAAAACGACACGAGAGTTAGTGCTCTCGTTAATAGTACGATGAATTTTGTCGCGAACCTAAAAAAATTTTTTAAATTAAAAACTGAAAACATTCATTCATTTCATCTCTGCATTGCATATAAGGTACAAAAGTATAGTCGCAAGGAAATATCAACAAAGGCACATAAGTTTTATAGAGTCAAATGCAGTGCGGAAATGCAATTTTAAAGAGGAAATAAGCCAATCACTTACATGCATGTATTCTTGTTCATGTTTAACACTAGTTAAAGTGCCAGATAGTTCACGTATCATTTCTTCTAATTTAGTATGACCAATCTCTTCTTCACCAGGAGCGCCAGAAGCACGATGAGGTGGCTCACCCACATCAATTGAAAACATAACTAATTTCGGTGTCATACTACTCTTTTGATTATCGAAGCAAGCCGTATACATTCCAGTTTTATCTGCAGCGAAAGTTAGACGGCTGGATGATTCCTTTTCACCTTTGTGCAAGAGCGCTTTATCAGCATCAGTTACTTTAATATCAATATCTAAGAAACCACCTTCTATGACTTCAAATGTTATGCCTAAGGTATTAGATAAAACAATTTTACATTCAGTTAATTTGCTTCCATTATACTCTCTTACTAAATTTTGTTCCAGCTTCGATTTTCTCGAAGAAACATTCCTCGTTGTGGGCATCAACATTGACTATGAAGGATTGTGCACTTTGTAACAGTTGCGCAATGGCAATTGTAAATATCGTTGACCAGAAATTGCTTATCATTTCTTCAATATTCCAATAAAATATTTAAGTATTTCCCAGATATTTTTTTCAATATTTTACTTTATATCCGACAGCCACGTATTTTGTCATTCAAAATGTCATCAATCTATGCTGCCAGATGTAAGACAGCAGAGCTTTTAAACTTCCATGATGCTACTTTGTCGAAAATTAGCGATTTTGATAGAATTGAAAAAAATAAAATAACTAATATATTTTTTTAACGTTGTATGCCTATTCAAAGATTTAAAATGTGTAAATCTTGAAAGTAAATATTTTTAAGCAGGTAGACATCATTGTTGACGAATATAAAAAGTAACGCAATGAAATGAAAATTAGCGCGTTAAAGCCAAGTTTGCCAGTTCTTCTTAAGTATCTTTGTGTTCAGATGTTTTTAAAAATTAGTTTTAAGTAAATAAGTAAATATATAAGAGTATAAAAAAAAGATGAATAATTTCATATAAATTTATCAATGTGTATGCTGTATATCGGATTCAAAGGTAAGACAAAACTTTTTCCTATTTACCTTTTTATGAAAGTTGTTTCTTCTCTGGAAATTACTCGTGCCTTCTCGAAATTTCGTGGCTGAGGTCATAAAGTAATAAAACAATTTTGGATTTTCGTTTTACTATTTAAACGACCTATGCCTTGACATAGAAAGTTAACTATATCAACGCTGTTAACAAGAGTTGGTCTTCAACCCAATTGCTTTATGACTTGTAAGTTGCTTTAATAACCATTTCAAGACGCATTTATTAGTGTTACTAAAGATAACAAAAGGTACAAGGACTTTTAAGAAAGCACAATCCTATCCATCATTTAAGATTACAGAAATACAAAATTAGATATTCGTTCGCAGATTTACATTTTGTATTCTTTTTTTTATATAACAACGCAAATTACATCAGTATTTTATTAAAAAATTCAACTTATTTTTCACACATATATGTATGTATGTACATATGTACCATTTGGAATATTTTTTCATACTTAGAAGAATATGTACTACTGTAAACTTTTATTCCGTAATTTTTTATTCGTATTCGAATATAAATATATGTACATATGTATGTATATTTAAGTTTCTTCGGTTAATAAAAAGGAAGACCAATTCAATACAAGAATTTTTTAACTTTTATAGACAGCCAATTTCTGTGGTTCCAAATCACCGAATAATTTTTTTTTAATTAAAAAACTCTTCCAATCAACTCAATCCTCAATCCTAATACATACATCTAAACTTAAATCAATTCAGATCTTTCCGAGCTAAGAAGAAAAAATTATAGAAAACTAATAAGAGAATATGTATGTATATTGCTAAAAAAAAATTACTCAAGAACAACAGAAAATATGTTATTTCTACGATATTGCAGAAACTTATTAATGAACACACGTAACTTATTTATCTACACAAAAATATATTTTATAATATATTTTTCCTTTGTTTTCCATATAACCAGTTACCTGCATTTATGAAAACTTTTTATGTATTATTGAACCTGAACACCGTGACCAAAAATTTCTATTGTGCAAAAAACTTTTTGTTTTGATTACCACAATCTTCATATTTAAAAAATGTTAAAAATACTAACATTCATCATAGGATTCTAGAAGTGAAAGGTTGCTTTCACTATTACAAATCCTTCAAATCTTCTCGACCTTTTCCTTACCAATTATGTTCGAATTTATACGTTCGAACAATAAGACTGTCACTCCTCGATCTTTCCTTCAAGATTTTGGTTAATGGCCTAATGACGATTTAGCACCAAATGCAATGTAAATGTAGACCAGCTAAAGCATATAAATAACATGGATAATCGTAATTAATTTTGATTCGTGTTGAATAAATGAAGAAATAGTTACTTATTCTTCTCCATTTATTTAACCCGACGGTGGCGATGGCACGATGGATGGTAGTCTGCACGTTGACTACAAAACCAAAAACAGACCTGGGTTCATACCCAGTTTCAGACTAAAATTATAAATAAAAAAACATCTCGCATTTTTGTGATGTGCATTAGTGTGTCGTTGTTGTCGGAAGGTTTCAGTGGCGACTGCATAGTCACTGGTCACTGAACAATACCGGCTTCAGCTGATAGCAATCCACAATCACATCAGAACGGCCTTCTTCGTCGGTATTGTGTAGCACCGGGGAAGTAAAATAATAATAAAAATGGCTACTAAACCGAAGCTTCAGCACTGCTACGAGTATAAACAAAAAAAACGTGCAAAAGCAGAGCCGTAATATAATTAATTAAGCTTCACCTCCTGTCGTTTCTCCTACTATCCCTTTCTTATAGTTCCAGCACAATGCATCGCATGTGTAGGAGTCATCTCCTGAGTGCTGGTCCCAGATAAAAAAAAAGAAATAAATTTTTAAATGTGTTTCAGGAAGTCATTAATAATACATTGAAAACAACATAAATAAATAAAATCTGCGAATCCATGCCACGCGTAACCAAATAATGGATTATTTTTTGGTTCTAAGCACTCATTTAACTGACGAGCAGTTTTGTTAAATGTGAGCACATGCTCGCCAATGACATTCCTGTGTAAAAATCATTCGTTCTTCTCTTAAGTTGAACCAGTTCATTTGCAACCAGTTCCATGCATTACTATTCCTTTGCATTTTTTTTTTGCTGGGATATTAAAAAACAGATGGCAAAATCAAAACAGAATAATGAATACTTTGTTTCTTTTAATTCCTACCCGTTTTGCTTTTTACCATAGTAGTGAAATTTATTTTTTGTTAATTTTCCCATGAGCGCAAATTTAATTCATTGTTTTTTAAAATTCAAGTCACGAACGTAACGTGGGGTGAAATTCGTACATTCTCATTTTCAATTACGCATTCCGCAAATATGAGTGTAGATCAAGGCAAGACTAAAATCCAGAGTGGAGACCAGAAACAAAGATAGGAGCGTAAATGGTACCGTCGTACTGTCTACCTCATTATGCGGTTGATTTGAATGCGTTTTCCATGAGTTCAAAAGTGATAATATTGGAATCATTGAAGAAGATTTTTTTTTAAATAACAATGTTCTGCCAACTGATTCTAGTAGAGGCGCATAAAAAACATGTACTTGTATCGGGGTTTTAAAAGTTTACTTCTGGAACTCGTTTTACGGTCGTTTTAACGTTTCATCATTGTATAGTAAACCGACACAGAAAATCGTGTGATGTTTACGTATGTGGTATACGATGGAAGCAGAAGATTTCTGCAGAACATTACAAGGAACATTTTCTTAGTACGCATTAACCCTCCTTCTCTTCAGAGAATGGGTAATTTTTGTCCTTTTTCAGTCCTTTTTTTTGGAAAAATCGCATAAATCACATTTAAAACAGGAATGTAATAAGTTGAAATATTCTACAAAAATGTTTGCCATACAATTTTACTACAAGTCCGAACACACTTAAGTATAAAATTCAACTTTAACAACACAAATAAGCAAAAATTTAAAATACGGTTAATTTTGTTATATATCGTACAAAAAGGCAATTATCGGATTAACTTGTACCTATAGATATAAAGAATATATTACGTAAAATAAAAGAGGAACCGTGCCTAGCAGAGCATTTATTTAAAACATTTTTTGTTTAGCTCTAAGCAATTCTATACAGTTATCAACAATATCCAACATATATGTTTTAGATACAAGAGAATGAATGTTTTATCACAAGTCGAGATAAGAAACTTCCTTAGTGTTTTAAAATGGTTAAGGAAACTTCACATTTTACTTCCCATTTTAGTTTTTGAGATATCAGACAAAAAAGTACTTAACTTACCTGGATATGTTTGTTGTTAATTCAATTTGTAAGCTTGATTTAAATAGAGATTTTAGTAGAAAGTAAAATTATACTAAATTTATTAAATTTTTGAAATGCAAACAACAACGTAAAAAAGATGAAACAAAAACGACTAATTAAATAGTTCGCTCTGCTGAAATATTTTAAAATTGCACTTCTGTTGTTTTGTCAAAAGTCAAAAGGTTTTTAGTCAACAAGCTATGGAAGTAAAAGCCCAAAAATTAATCTCCAATTTTAATAAGCGAGTTAACAACTCGCTTGCCACCGATAAGGCTCTTCGGATTCTCCCGTCAGTCGAGTATATAGTATGGAGATGTTTGAATTCGGGAGATATGCTTAAGTGGCATAAGGGCGATTTTATATTACTCTGATTTATAAAATCAGAGCGAAAAAAATTCAACGTTAGTAACAAATTAAGATTTTGTTTATTGTTTATACAATATACAAATACTCGGCACTTGCTTTGCTGCTACTAATAACCAATTAACCAAAATGTAAACAAATTTTGACTTGAGCTGACCTTAAAACAAACTTTGTCTATTGGTAATAAAAACATTTGACAAAAACACATTAAATTTTCTGTTATAATTTTTTGAAAATTTTGTTTATTGCACAAAATACAATATTCAATTAATTTTTGTTGTTATATTTTATACATAATATATATACATATATATTATATATATATATATATATATATAAACTATTAATATTTTTTGAATTGTGTTAAAAATATATTTTCCTTCTTTTGTTTATTTATTTATACATACATAGTAAGTATGTACACATTTATCTTATGACAATGAAACAAACAAAAGTTATCTTCTGAATGCCAAAGATTCTAGCATGAATATTTTACAGCAATATATATTACAATGCTTTATTTCCATTTTTTTCGTGTAAAGTAAAATATTTATTAAATAATACACTTAAAATTATGTTGTACTTAAAACTAAAATGTATAACAAAAATATAATATTTTGTTGCAATTATTATATTTTTTCAAACGCACTAAAAACTAAATTAACAAATTTACAATAAGTAAACAATATATTTCATTTGTTTTATATTAAAATAGCTAAAAAAAAGTTAGAGATATGAAATTATGTTGTGGATAGAATGACATTTTAACGATTTACATGAAGGCAGGAGAGTTTATAAATTATAAAAACGATATTATGGAAGTATGAGGGTTTTAACTGTTTTTCTTAGATTTTGCTGCAATTGCAACATAAAGTAGAAGCTCAACAAAAACGCAAGCTAATAGAATATTACTTTTTGTGTAAAAAAGATTTTAAAAAAATTTTGAAAAGATCTAATCGAAAATCTGTCTCACGACATATTTTTCTTTTGCTATTTGGGATTTGGTTTATTTGGAAAACGGTTAGGTTTATGTATGTATGTATGTATTTACAAAAAATAAGATTTGCTTAATATTAAAATATCTATGTATGTACTCGTATGTATGTATATATATACGTATATGCATATAATTTTAAATTACAATTACATTCGTATAGTGTTTCATAAAGTCCTAGGAATACAAAAAATTTTTTTAGTATTGATTAAAATACATATATATGTATTATATACACAGTTTTGGGAATTTTTTATGGGCGATTTATGTGTAGTTTCCACACTCCACACATTTGCATAATTCTCGATACTTGAGTTATTTCTTTAAGCATTTTCTAGACAAGTTGGCAGTGTGGACAGTAGAAATCACGAATTAATTTGTCATATTTTGCTGTGTTTACAACACCATACAAAATTTTAATTAAATTTCTTTGCGATTTTATAGCTTACAAATTAAATATTTTAAATATAAGGCACAATTTGTTTGTTTCTTCAGTTGAAAACAAAAATGCAACACTATTTTAAAGGAACATTTTTTCAAAGACACAAATTAAAAATCAATCACACAATAATTAATGGAGTTAAGTGATAAAAGCCGGAAATTTGGACATTTTATGGATTTAAAAGGAATATTAAGTTAGGTGTAGGGGTACTACAATCGGAACAGTCAACTCGTTTAGAATATAAAACAATTTGTTTTCTAGAAATTATGTAGTTCTTTCTAAACTGCTCGCATTGCAAGTTCACACTTCTGTAAAATATGTATATTTATGTATGTTAGAATTTAACCAATTGTTGTTTATTCACTTGAAAATCTATACTTTTATATTGGATGCTTTTATAAAATGCGACAAAAGTTCTAAAACTCACAAAGGTGAACTACAGGTATGGGCCATTTATCGTCTAAACATACAACCTGTAAGTTGTTTTTTTAAAGTAAAATAAGAAATTGTACCAGCAAAATGATGAAATGACTAACTTGCCTCAAAGTACCTCTGAAGAGCGGTTTCAAAACAAATTTAAAAGTTGTCTTTTCCTGTTCCTTTAATCAATTCTTGCAATGTTTTTTTTTGCATAGAGTTGCAAATGTATATTCTCAGTATTTATAATTTATAGTTTTTTCGTTTGTTATAATTTACAATTTATAGCTTTTAGCTTATAAAATAATCTCTGGCTTTTGTTTGTTAAATTATTATTTTTGTTATTGTACTCATTCTATATACTATCTATCTTCTTGATCTCTCTCTAAAAATGGTAATAAAGAAAAATTTTTCAAATAACAAAAAGGAAAAGCAAAATTCTTCGGTAAAAACATTTTCTAGTTCTGTACAAATAAATCCAAAAAAGTTCACAAAAAAGAGCATCCTCCTTTCAAACTTCGACACCATAAGTTCGATCGATTACATAATCAAAACGTTGGTTTTGATCCTCATCGTCGTCCTTATTATTTGTTTGCTCTTTGGTGTTTTCTAAAGGTTGAGTTTCATCTTTTTCTGGAATAGTCGTTGTGGTTGTGGTGATGATTTTATTTATGTTAGTGGCATTTTGCGTAGCTTGATGTCGTCGGCTACCGCCGTGATTCTCACTGAGATTCTTGTTACGTATGCTACTGGCTACAAGCGCAGTATTTATGGCAATTGCTGTTTCGGCGGCATTATCCTCATCGTCTTCGTCTTCTTCTAAATCCTCCTCTTCCTCTTCAATCGGATCAGCTTCCGGTAGCATGAATTCAGTTGGAAGTTCGGGAACTGACAACCCTTTGCGGGTAAAGAAGGAAATTTTTTCTCTGCAAAAAGAAAAAAAAAGCACATTATTTTGAACTAAGCATTCATTCATTGAAAAAAATAATAGATAAAAATCTATCAGGATCAAGCGGACCAAGCGCCAAAACTTACTTGAACGATACTAAATCGGGACAGCCCTTAGGGACTTTTGTTTTGCGAAGTTTATAAATTTTCTTGGTTGTTTTCATTAACAGTTTTTGTAATTGTTTCTCTTCAGGGCATTTGGCGGGATCGGCGCGTTCTACTAAACGCTGGAATTCCTCATTTTCAATAGCCCAGGCTGCGATTAGGGGATCTTTGTTGTCACGTGCCTTTTCCAAACTAAAAAAATATATAAATATATAATTTTTTATAATATGATTATGAAATTTCAATTAATTCAAGCTACACAATTAGCGAGATATTTTCTATAAAAAAAGAATTCGATAAAAAAATACTGTTTGGGTATTTTTTAATACTTACACATCTTTTAGATTTTGTAATTTAGCTATTTGATCATTGAGAAAATCTAATTTGCTGTGTTGGGCTTGTAGATCCAATTCCAGATCCAAACTAGTACGTGGTATATGGGTGTGATTCAATTCTTTAAGCAAAAAAAAAATATATAAAAAAAATGGCAAGTGTCAGTGTTTAAAAGCTGTGCTTTAAATTGAATTTACTTGTGGCGGATTTAGGAGTTTTGGTATGGATACGTAACGAACGTCTTTCTATAGCTCCTCGATGGAAGGGATGTGGTGTGACACCAAAATGCATAGCAGAATCTGAGTCACTACGATTTAAGCGGCAAATATAGCGACTTTTACCTACGGCCGCCGAGGGAGTGAATGTTTGTGAACGTTTAACTGGTCTATCGTCGGCCGACTGTTGACTTTGTTGTGAACGTGATTTTTCTGGAGGGAAGGCACACTCTGTATTGGTCTCCTTGTCAACATATTCCTGTTTCATGTTGTCCATATATGCATCTAACATTTTCTTTGTCAAATCTATGCAAAAAAAGAAAAACTAAGTGAAATTTCGCTTGTAATATGCCGTAAATTAATAATGTACCACTGCCTATGGCGCCTTCGATTTCCTCATTTTCAACATCTTCATCTTCATCATCTTCGTCCTCATCTTCATCTTCATTATTGTCATCTAGATCTAGATTTTCTCTCAAATCTTCAGCAATTTGCGCTTGCATCTCAAATGGTGGCACTTGGTTGCGTGTCAATGTAGAAGTCTGGGAAGAAGTTATTGTTGATTCATCGGAAGATTCTTCTTTGCAGACATTGTGAGTAACTACAGTATTAGATGTGGCATAGGCAGCTACGGGAGCTGCAGCCGCTGCACTTGTTGAAGGCAAATCCAAAGGTTCGAATGTGGGCATAAATTTCGAGCTTAAGACATTGTACCATTTTAGAGTGGAATCTTCGGGATTAAATTCAGCCATACTAATTTGAACAGTTCCCTACAATTAGTTAAAAGAATTTATTAGCATTTAAATTTCCACTTGTATTGAAGCTCACTTACGATAATCTCCTCCTTTTGACCGGTCATACTGACTACGGTCACGTGTAAGCTCTTGGTTAAAAGTTTACTAAGTGAAATAGTTACTGCAAATGTATCATTAAATACAGGTTTTTGGAAATCTGACAATGCTTTTGTGCGAATGGATGTCAGAGAATTGGGTAACAGTGCTGCACGGAGATATCTGAAAGATAGAGGAATAAAAAATTATGGATGGTGCGAGATTAAAGAAGAGAATTGTCCCACTTACACTTGGGAATTTTCCATTGATGCTGTTACAAGAGCTGATAAGTTGTTAGCGCGTTCTAAAGATACTACTAAAACTCCTTCCTTCTTCAGATATTTTAAACCTATTTGGACTTGTGCCAATTCCTTCCGCGGCAAGTGGGCTCGCGAAGCTTCGAAGACACCTGAATCACCAGCAACTGACTCATTACTAACGGCTGCGGATACAGAGCGTGTATTTGATGTCGAAGATGAACGACTTAACATTTCTTGTGGCAAATCAAGCAGTGAGGGTTTTTCAGATATGGGCGAAAGAGGTGCTCCCAAATTAAGAGGCGCTGAGATATTGAGTTTTTGTAATTTAGCCTCTAACATCATGCAATCCAAAACCGTAGAGTCCAAGTCATAAGGATTCGGTGCAGCTGCTCTGTTGGCCGTAGATGTGCTCACTTGGTTGGGTTGTTGATGCAGTGTTTGTAAAACTGTGCCAGCGTTCGCGTACGTTGGCTCTTCTTTCAGTAAGGGATGTGAGGAAGCACTTAAGGGATTTTGTTCAGAGGCGGGATTGTATTTCATAGGAGAGGCGGGTGGTGTTTCCATAGACAAACTGCTGCGTGGTGATAAAGAAATCTCCGAAGACTGTTGTTGTTGGAGCGGAGGATGACCCAAAACGTGATCGATAACTGTGTTCTGCTGTAGAATTTGAGCTTGTTGCTGTGGCTGTTGGAACAGCCTCTGTGATCGGCGGTGCAAATCGACTACATCAATTTGGGGATCCACTGCAAATGGGTCTAAGTAGATGTCGGTAAAGCTTAAAGCACTTTTACTGCTCGCCGTCGACAGAGAGCCCAAACTGGAACCACTACTAATGGAAAAGGTACTTTCTGAAGAAAAGGATTTTAAACGCTCTTCTAACATTTTTGTTGACTTTAAAGCTTCCTGCAGCTTATCTAAGAGCATTTGTTTCTCCTCATGGAAACGCAAACGATTATTTATTTGCTGATTTGTTGCTTCATATGCCTCATTTAAGTCTTCTTCTAATTTTCTGCGGGTTTCTTGTATAACATGTATCTCTTCCGCTGTGCGAGATTTCAGTGAAATGCTATTCAATTCATTTAAGAGTTTCTCTTTTTCTTGAATCAAAAGAATTCTGTCCTTATCCGATTCTAATTGACCGGGTTCAATTCGTTCCACATGATCAGCCAACTGCTGTTGCAGTCGTTTAATATGTTTACGCCATTCCGTATATTGCAATTTCGTTTTTGCCATTTCGGCAAATCGTGCACCGCTATTCAAGTTATCACCCGGACCGCACAGATCGGTTTGCGAAGCCACACAAACGCGATCGAAGGGCGACGAGGCATTCATCAGTTCGGCATTTTCTTCGTTAATTTGTTGGCGACTAAGTTCATTTTTAATTTGCACTAAACTGCGTATCAGCTCTTCCCGCACCTTCTCACCCGATACAAGAGACTTATGCACTTTAAGCATCTCTTCTCGTATAGCCTGTACCTCGGCTATATCATAGCAACCATTTTGCCGAGCATTAATTTTCTCTCCCACCGAATACAAAGTATTCATCCCACGCTGTGTGTACGAAATATCATTTGTAATGTGTTTGAGTTCCTGTTTCAATTGATGTACACGCTCTTTGGCCAATTTCAAGTCGGCACGTAGTAGTTCTGGATCATGGCGACTCATCGATGAGGAAGAAGAGCATACTGCAATATAGAGTTAAAGTGAAAAGTTAACAAATTGGTTTATGCTTGAATATTGCCTTGAGCCTGTATACTTACAACTACTTCTACTGGCCGCCAATTTATTAAGATGATTATATTCCTCTTGAGCAATTAACAATCTCTGCTGCTTAACATCAAACATTTCTCGTTTGTTCTCCAACTGATCCTGGGCCGCTGACAAATAGTCTCTTAGCATTTGTTCCTGCACACTTTTCCATTCTTGGCGGGGATCTTCTAATTGTGTTGTCTGTGCTATATGGTTTATATAATAACGTCCAATATTTGGATCATAAGCCTCTTCCCATCCCATTGGCAATTCATCGCCCACGCAATCTTCAAACGACTGTGGTTTAGTGTATCTAAAAGAGAGAGAGAGAGAGAGGGAGACAGGATTTTAAGATAAATATGTTATAAAAAGCAGTTATGTGATGTTGTTTTCCTAAAGTTTAAAAAAAAAAATTTAATTTTTCGATTTTATTTTATGACGACAACACATTAAATTATCGTTCTAAGTTAAACATAGTTAAACCCGGTGACATCATTATGCCAGGTGATTATTTTTTTCTCTGCTTAAATTTGCGACATAAAATGTCAAAATTCTATACAAACACATGTCTTTAACAGTTATTATTATTAACAAAAAGTGATATGCAATTTAATTTGCTTAATTTTAGTGCAATCGGTATTTAAAAAGAAACATATTATTTGTGCTTAAATATTGCGAGTGCAAATTTTTTCTGACATTTTATGTCGCAAAGCACAAACACACGAACGCCAGTAAAAGCTTTAATGCTGCCACCTTAGTATTTGCATCATGGTTAAACCTAATCCAAAACTATAAATATACAAAGATGTTGCACTGCCATACATTGTACTGTCGGTGTTAAATTTGTCGCAGGCAGTAGGACTGCCGCCACGTTGATAAAAAACTATTAAAAAGCGAGTTAAAATTCTCAGAGTAATTATTACCCTGGAAATAATATGACTAAGTCACACATGCATGTATAGTGTAGTTCACAGAGGATGAGAAATAGTTCAAGACTAACCCAAATGTATGGTTTATTTAACATTAAGATGTCCTAAGGGTGGAGCATATGAGGTCTGTTGAAAAGAAAAGGTGAACTTTGAATTTTTTTCAAAAGTATTTATTTATTCATCAATATCCATTTTGTCCGCTTCAAAGTACTCCCCGTCAGATATAATGCACTCTCGATGCATCCTCGATGTACTTCTGAAATGCGCTTTTCGGTTGTTCTTCGATTTTGACTTTATTCTCATCAATTGTGGCAAAACGTTTTCCTTTTATTAGTCTCAGTTTTGGGAATAGGAAAAAGTCGCAGGGAGCCAAATCTGGCGAATCTGATGGTTGAGGCATTATTAGGGTGTTGTTTTTGGCCAACAAATGAAGAACAAGCATTGATGTGTGAGCTGGTGCATTATCGTGATGAAGAATCCCTGATTTTTTTTCCACAATTCCGATTGTTTGAGCTGTATTGTTTGAGCTGTATTGTTTCACGCAATCGTTGCACAACTACTTTGTAGTATTCCTTATTAATCGTACGACCTCATGATGCACCAAACCATTGTAATCGAAGAAAACAAAATTCATCTTTTCTTTTGAACAGATAGAACTGGATAGGTCATCTCCTGAGTGCTGGTCCAAAATAAAAAAAAATGGCAACAGTATAGGAGTTCTATACAGTTCTTAGATAAGATTATACGCTGTGAAAATTAAAATGTCCACGTAGTTTGGTCAATAAGAAAAATTTGGTGTGGTTTCTGGTTTCTATTGCGAATTCATTTTGATAAGTACTCGTATGTGTGTTCTGTTAAGGTTTTTTTTATGTACGAATTCCAACCGCGATAAGATTAACAATTCAAATTATTGTTCACTTCATAAAAATTCCTGACATATCTTCTACTAATCATATTGTGTGTATTTGAAGTCCGTGCCTTTACATTATTGTCATAAATTTTTTAAATTCTACTTTCCATCTGAATTAGTTTTTCAAAAATAATACAAATACAAATACACACGCTACACACATACTCGTATACTTACATTTTATTAAATGTTATTCGAAGAATTTTGTATGTACAGTGCATGCTCGGTTTTCGCAACTGATAAAAAAAACCACACCTGTTGCGTAAACTGAATTTCGCCATAACCACACCCAAAAGTTTCATTGAAATTATGTTATGTAATTTTTACAAAAATAGCTTTTTGATCACATATTTCCCATAAATTTACGTTTTCGTTAATTTTAAAAAAAGTTGCTTAATTTTTCACATAACGACTGTGTCTCGGCGTTCATATAGCGCTGTTGTCGTCGGTTTGTCATTTTCTAAAGACCATTGTACTCATATGCATATGTTAATAGATGTAATAGCATCGTCTACTTTAATTTTATCTTCTTCATATCGACTATCACATGAATCGTGCGCTTCTGTTTCTGATAATCGTAGTTGTTCATCGTTGATTTATATTCCATACTAAGTTCAATCGTAGCTTAGTAAAAGTTTTAATAAAATTATGAAATAAAACACCAAAATAATCCAAAGAGAGAGGAGAAATCCTCTTCATATGCACTGGAACTTGATAGAGAGAGTGATAGTGTAAAGAATACAAAGGTGGTGAAAGCGACAGGTAGAGAGCCAAGTTGCGGCGGCACCGATATTAATTTGGACGCATTATTTTCAAGGAGAGCGCAAGATCTATTTCTCAGGTCTATGCAGCTCTACAACAATGAACAATACCGGCTTCAGCTGATAGCAATCCGCAACCGCATCAGAACGCCCGCCTTCTTCGGTATTGTGTAGCACCGGCGAAGTAAAACAATAATAAAAATGGCTACTGAACCGAAGCTTCAGCACTGCTACGAGTATAAACAAAGAACGTGCGAAAGCAGAGCTGCAAAAATAATTAATTAAAATTCACCTCCTGTCGTTTCTCCTACTATCCCTTTCCTATAGTTCCAGCATAATGCTTCGCATATGTAGGAGTCATCTCCTGAGTGCTGGTCTCAGATAAAAAAAAAATGAACAACACAAAAAATCACAGGTATTTTGTTTGTGTAAATTCACTTTGGGAATTAAATAATTTTTTTTTTTTATTTATTCATAATATAATTAAACAAATGAGTTTAATGTCAAGGATAAAATACATACATAGGTAGAAATTCTAAATTATCAGAGTCATGTTATTTCTAGGAGGAGTTTCATTTGAAAAGAACGAAGATTTTGATTTGAAATTATAAAATCAATTTACGATTTTAAATGCAATCATTAACGCGAAATCATGCGATTGCAAGTAATCGATTGCTCTGGTTGTTACCGTGTACACTAGAGCGCCGATTTGCGTCGTTAATGGGGACCGGAGAAATTCCACGCAAATCGAATACTACAAGAATTGATTGGGTTTGAAATTGAATCATTCAGCAAATAAAATTCTATTTTTGTTTAGAAACAAGTCATACGAATAATCAAATAAATCTATGAGTACCAAATGAGCTGTTTGTGTAGTGTCAATTAGATCAATTTCTTTACACTGGATCAGCGCTTGCTTGTACTTGGAGTATCTCTTTGACTAGAATCAAAAGGAGCAATATAAACGACGTAGAATCTATATCATCTATCGATTGCCTTCTGAGTTTTTGTACTTCGAAGTCATATTCTAGAAAGTTTTCCGAGGTGAAATTGAGCATGGAAAATTTTGAGTTTTTGCCAAACTCTTTTTCGGACTATACCACCATCGGCTGTTTTCCTGTCCTTCATAATATGTGTGGCAACTAATGCTTATGAATACAGCAATATGACTTCTTAAACTTTTCAGATAGTGATCACCTCTCTGACAACTCCTGCTGGTCATTTATGTAGGTACATACATAGTATATCTTTTTTAGCAAATATTTATCTTTGCATTGGGGTAAATACATATATTAATATGTATTTTTGGAGTATGCTATTTGTTATTTTCTGTGTACGCAAATGAGAATGAAAACGAATTAAATGAAATTAAAATGAATTAAAAAACCGATGCAAATCGAAAGGACTTGTATATGCGTCCAAGACGCAATTCGAGGCTCTATTGTATTGAATTTTTTGATTCAAAATGACACGAATTAATTGCACATGTTTAACACATGCTGTATAACAAAACGATTCATTTCTAAAAGTAGCGCATTTTTTATTTTGTGAAACAACAAATATTGTTCTGTAGATGTACATATATATCTACATATACGAGTATACATTGTATAAATATTCCTGGAATCTAACGTCAGCAAATAACACAGGTGGACATCATATCTTCCATTTTCTCTTATTAAATTTTATATACTAAATTTTTTTTTGCATTTAAAATATTCTATTGCTTAAATGTTTGTGTTAAATGAGGGAATATTTTTCAAATTTTTTATTTTTAATTTATTCAAATATAAAGAATTTCATACTCTTAAAAATTTATGAATTTTTAAATGTTATTAATATGTGCGAAGGCGTAGAAAAAAATTTACATTTCATACATATGTACATATGTATATGTATTCCTGTATAGTCGTATATATATACAGTGAACTCCCAATAATATGACAAATCCAGTTGACTTTAGCGAGATCGTTCATATTTGCGAATGTCAACTAATTTCCCTTTAAAAACGTTTTCCCCATAAAAATAAAATTTTCTTATGTTAAATTTAATATTTTTTGTTTATTGCATCAACAAAATAGCAATTAAATTTTTGAAAAACTTAAAGTTATTATGTGAATAATACTGTGATTTGCTTTTGCTGTTTCCCTTAGGTGTATGCAAAGTATATTCAACTAATCAGGTGACTTTTTTTGCTCGTTTATGTTTTAGACATCGTATATATATGTTAAAATTTGTTTACATTAATGCGCGCCAATATCATTTTTATGCAAGGAACACAATAGGAACAAACGACAAATTATTGGTGGCGAACTTTTGTCCTCAGAAATAAAATACATTTTTGCATACGAAAGTTAACACAAAACCGAAGTCGAGGAAATTCGTCGTGCGGGACGAACTCTGAGATAGATTTATTTCTGTGTCATACGCCGACGAACTCTTTAGTACAGAGTTACCGTTTTTCATTTTAATTTTCAAATACGGGTATATTAGTAAATAAAGGTAATTTTTTTTGATACGGTAACACAGACAGTAAACAACTTTGCTGTAGTGCGATACATTAACTTTTAACGATTCCTTATTTGTTAAAATTTAAATATTGTTTAGCTGTTTGCAGTAACTATTGCAGTGCGATTCAGTAACTTGGTATTAACGTTTGTAGTTAAAAATTTAAAAATCAAGTGACATCTCGGTGAAAATATACGAAAAGCAAAAAGAGGTATATGTAAAAAACAGACAAATGCTTCATATTTAACACGAAAAAAAACAGTTTATTAATAATTTTATATTATTTATTATTTATTTCTTTATTATATTTGCAAAATATAAAAATAACAATATTTATTCTTATATATTTATATAAACAAAATCAAAATTTTTGGAAATAGATAACAAACAAACATACATATGTTTCAATGGTATGTATGGATATTGTGTGTTTCAGATTTGTGTTAAAATAAACAACAGAAAAAGCATTGTGGTTTTGTTAAAGATAACACTTAACGATAACACAAATGGTTAAAAAATGTTAGTGAATAGCAGAATCGTTTCTTTTGGTGTTAACTATTTTTAACCAAACAATTGTCGTTAAAATTTGTTAGTGAATCGCACTACTGATTATGACAGCTGCAATTTTATTCATCGTTATTGTGTGCCACACTGCGAATTTACGCAGCGAACTTTTACCGACGAAATTCGTCGTTCGTCACAATTATTTATGTCCCTAGTATTAATGAGTTTTACACAAACAAAATGCCTGTTATTTTTGGTATTGTTGTTTTATTGTAGAGATGCATGTAAGAAAATATAACTGACAGCTGAAGACAATTTAAAAGCAAACAGCTAGAAAAATTCCAAAGAATTAATTCCAAGAATTAAACCATAATTGAATAAGATTTCAACACTGTCTAGATAAAAGCCGTTAAAAAGCTACCAAAATAAGCTCTTCATATTTCAGAGGTTTGCACTAGTTCA
Source organism: Dexiosoma caninum (assembly GCA_963924685.1). NCBI lineage: Eukaryota > Metazoa > Arthropoda > Insecta > Diptera > Tachinidae > Dexiosoma > Dexiosoma caninum. The sequence continues at coordinate 95,919,004 of OZ004725.1, forward strand.
TATTTTGCGATGTTCATATTATCGCGAGTTCACTGTATACATACATATTTATGCCCACCTTCCATTCCTATTTGTAAAACATCGTACAAATGTCTAAATAATTCTTGTCTCGTTTGTTTTTAAATGTGACAATATATGTTTCACAAGATTTGTTATAAATGCCATACAATTTTGCAAAATTAAACAAAAATACAATAAAAATCTATACAAAGTCGACTTAAAACGGCTGTTTAGCATTTAAGGATTTTAGAAAAATTTTTATTTTTTTTATATGATACAGAATTTTTTAATTAGATAAAAACTGAAGAGATATAAACAAGAAAATACCACCCAATGACAAATGATTATATTTTTGCTATCGCAATAGTAACACAAACTAATTTTAAGGACTGTATGATATTACAGCCGTTTTTTGATTTTATATCGCTTGCTTTTTCAAAAATTTCTATGGTTAAGTCGCCAAACAAAATATGTAAATATTCGTGCATATGTATGTATGCCTGTATGCAAATCTCGGGTTATTTATGAATTTGCTTAACAGCATTTTTATAAAAAAAATTATAATAATAACTACATGTTTTAAAAGTATTAGTATGTACATAAATGCCGGAAATATATATGTATGTATGTATATTTGTTAGCATAATATGCTAAAATATGCATTTAATATCATCGCAAGCACAAATAAATATGTAAATAAAATTAAATTCTAAAAAAATAAAAACTTAAAACCAAAATAACATCTACTTATTCTTTTTTATCTTGGACCATCACTCAGGGGATGACGCCTACACACGCTATGCATTATGCTGGCACTAGAGCAAAGGGATAGTGAGAGAGATGACAGCTGGTGAAGCTTCATTATCTTACAACTCTGCCTTGGCACGTTCTTCTTGTTTATAGGTCTGAGTTTAGACGGGTAAACATTTGGAAGGGGAACATTTAGTTTGGTAAATAAATAATGGAATGTCGCCAGCAATATTTTGGTCTAGCTGCACGCGTATAAACAAACAAACGGGAATTCCAGATATTTTTCTTCCAAATGTTCGCCTCTCGAAACTCGGACCAGCTGTGTAGCAGCGTCTCTGATGTCAAGGGACGTATTAAGAATTATTCTGCATTATTAACTTTTTTTTTAAATATATTTATTAAGCTTGAGGTCTTTTTTTTTTTTTTTTTTTTTTTAGTTGTTTAATTATATTTTCCTATTATCCCTGATGATGTTAACAAGCTGTTAACGAAATATCAAATAATAAAATAAAAAAAGACCTCAAGCTTAATAAATATATTAAAAAAAAAAATATATATAATAAAATTAATAATATAATTAAAACTGCATTAACTCCAAAATTTTATTTTTTGACATTATTGAAGTAAATGAGCGACATGTAAGTATATAAGCATAGTTAATAAATATTTTCATAGAATAATACCAAAAATTTATACATATTTTTACTGTAATAAAGTATTTCATAACATGTCTCTCGAAATTACTCTGCTCAACAGACTGGTCTTTCGATTTCGATAAAAATTTCATTACATCAGTTCGATTGAAATAACATACCGTCATTTCATAGTATATTCATATTTGTTCGATAACTTTTTTAATAGAGTGTCATTAATAAAATTAAATTTTTCCTACTCTTCGTTAATACGACATTGATCGACAAACCTCTATTTAAATGATCCAAACTGTTTTATTAACCGGTTATTAACTCCTGATTTATAATATTCTTAAAAAATGTCATTAATGAATTATGTTATTTTTAATCCACAAATATTTCAGTATTGGACTCTAATATTAATTGTTTATTAATGAAATTTTTTAATGGCTTATCATAATATTCTAATATTTAATAACTATTTTTTCGAATATTCCCACTTTTTTGTATAAATTAATTTAACAATTTTTGTATTATTTGTTATAAAAAAAAACAAGTTTAATTAAATGAAAAAAAAAAGAAACAAAATAATAAAATAAACAAAAACATCTTTTTTTTTTTAACAAAACTAAAACATCTCTTATCTACAAAGAATATAAAAACTTTTACTAAATGAATGAACAAGCGAGGGCGTTTACAGAATTAATTGGCTCAAATTTTATTGACTTTTATAAAACTGTTATTTTGATGCGTGCGATGAGATAGATTAAGGCGCTTTAATATATCACGTCTCAGAGAGACAATAAAAATATTTGAAAGTAAATCGCCAATTTATAAGTGAATGGTTGGTACAGTGATGTTAAATTTTTTATTTCGATTTCCGTACAGCCGTAAAAACGTTATCGTGTTTTCGGTCAAATTGCCGTGCACAGAGTCTTGTACAATATTAATGACAGATAGTGAAGCTTCGCATGTGTGGAGGTCATCCCCTTAGTGCCTGTCGAAGATAAAAAAATCACTAAAATAAAATTTTATTTCAAAAGTAAACAGTATTAGCATTTCAAGATGGTTTTTACCGTTACAGAAATTTTTGATAAATTTTGCATATTCAGAGATTAATTTATCTGTTTCACTCTCATTAGTCCGGACTTGTCCGAAGTCATCTGGTACACATTTGTTTTGCCAAAAAAAGCAGTGTTGTCAACTTAAAGGTGTGAACACCTAGAAAACCTGTGTTATTGATTTGCGCATTTTGTTTGCAATTTGCAAGGGCTTGGAATAAGGGGGCGAGTACCAATATTAACTTGGTAAGTAGGTGCAATGTATAACTTTACTTGCTGTTATTAGTTGCAAAACTTCTTCAAGTCCGATTAGTATTTTAAATTGTAAGAGCAGAACCGCCGTCGTTAATATGGCCATTCAAACATGCACCAGCACACGTAATATGCACATGTATACATATACGTATTCATATACATACATACATATCGTCACCTGTAATGCAAAAGGACGTAACAACAAAAAACTCAAAATTGAGTTTTTAACCCTTTAACCGCCAAGACAATTAAAAACTAAAAAAATTTGAATACGTTAATTTAGTTCAATTTAAATAAGGACCAGAAAGATAAAAATTGTAAAAAATTAAAAAAAAACTTTTGTAACTGTGTTTTTGGAGCTGTATACAAGCGGGAACATTATGTGTATACTAATTTTTATATTGTGTGAAATTTTTTAAAGGATTCTTCCCCCACGCAAAGTACTACAATACACTCTACACAGGACAATCGCGGCATCATAAGGTATTTTTCTTTATGTTTTTGGAAAATGGTTTCCAGTAGTAGTTGGTTGCTATGTCAATAGTGAGTGACCATTTGTTAGTGGAAAGTCTGCGTGTATATTTTCGTAGGGAGGAGCGTTGCAACAAGTCCAGTTAGGATATGTTTGTTTGTTCTATATAGCTTTGAAATATTCACCACAATGGGACACAACATTTCAGTAAAAACCGGCCACCATTTCATTCTTCTGCATATTGTTTTCTAATTATTGACATCTTGATTGTGAATATCCAGAATTACAATCCGGAAATGGTGGAATAATGGCAATTCAAATTTATGTTTTTAAAAAATTTAATGCGCTGTTCAAGCTTTTGAAACGTTTGCCGTAAAATTTTTTACGTTTTTAGGGGTTGAAATTTAATTTTGGTGTCATTTGATGCCATTGTACTCAATTGGGTACACCGATTTTGCTGCCCACCCAATGTTGTCTAACTTCGTTTTTTTTTCTTGCAACTTTTTATGAAATAAACTCACAGTTTCTTTTCTTTACAAAACAATCAAAAGCACATATTTCAATAAGACAGGTTTTATTCTCGGCTTCTGAATTATTACTGGCCTAACTAATATTCCTAAAATTGATACAGTAATTAAAAACACAAGGATTTTGTTAAAGAAATTCATAAGACAGCTAAGCTTTCAAACTCAATATATTTCTTGCTGCAATAAAACAAATATAATACAAAAAACAACAATAAATTAGACGGTGGAATCTGAGAAGAAAAAAAAAAAAAAAAAAAACCGCTATACCAGTGACGGGCGAGAAAAACAAAAATCAGTGCTGACACTACCAACCAGTGCTGTCACTTTGGGTCACGGTGACCGGATGAGGTCTTTCATGGCCTTTTTCGTGGCATTGTGCTAATTCCCTCTACCATACCCGACTAAATCTTTTGCATTGTTGGTGCCATTGTGTTGGTTACTGCTAGACTGTTTGGTGATGAAGGAGTAACACTGATCACCGGCAGTCGTTCAAGCAGCGATTAGCTCAGTGGCAACTACAATACAAAAGATAGACATTTTATTTAGGTTTTCTCGCGTTAATCATGACAGGCCGATTTAGAATTGACTTCTGCAACATACGTGGTCTAAGGGCAAATTTCTTCTCTGTCTATGCTCACGTTTGTCTCCATCGGCCGGATGTTTTCGCCTTAAGTGAAACCCAGGTGTCTGAGGATGCTGACCCACAGGATTTTCACATACCTGGGTATCACCTCCTATCTCTTTTCTATCTACACAGGGCCCTTGCAATTTATATACGCAATGAAGTTGTGTACCAGTGCCAGCAATCTTTAGACACGCATGATCCCGAATTTAGCTGTCTTTGGGTTAAATTCAAAATCAGGGCACATCTACATTTCGGGTTTCTTTACAGAAGCCCAAACACGGAAAGGGAGAAGACTATACAGAACTTCGATGCCCTTTCCGACAATATATCGGGGATCCTCGAAAATTACCCGAACAGTGAAATCGTTATTGCTGGTGATTTCAATGTCCATAATTTATCGTGGCTCCGCCATTCGAGCAATACAACTCCAGAAGGCCAATATGCTGAGCTATTCGCAGCGCACAATCACCTTGCGCAATTAGTGAATTAACCAACACATATTTCATGTGTTGACGGGCACCAACACAACTCCCTCGACCTTTTTCTCACTTCACACCCTGAAAAGTATAAAATGAACATTAGCGCACCTCTCGGTAATTCGGATCATTGCACCATTTCTGCCTCCTTTTCGTTTGCGGAACTTCGAGGCGTTTCACCGCCAGCTATGAAACGTTTGAAATATATTTACGAAAAGGCACGTTGGGCTGAGCTCAACGATTTCTTTCGGCATTTCAATTGGAGGCTCTGCTTCCTCGACAATGATGTCAATGCCATGGCTAAAATGGTCCAAAATATAATAATGCTTGGTATGAAAACGTTCATACCATCGAAGCAAATTTCGATTAGGCCTAGACCAAAGTCTTGGTTTAATCAGACGTGCAGACTTGCAGTCAGATCCAGAGAGGAAGCATTTAGTGTCTGGCGGAATAATAAAAACGCAGATACTGATATGATGCGCAAAAGGGCGAGAACTTCGTGTGCCAAAGTGCTAAGACGTGCAAAAGCTTTGTACGAGCAGAGTCTTCGCGCTAAAGTTCTTACTGCCCCACGGGGAAGTAAAAGCTTTTGGTCATTCGTTAAAAGAGTTAAGGGAAATGCTAGTTCTTTTATTCCGTCTCTTTTAAAGGCTGATCAAATATTCACTGACCCGGTTGAAAAAGCTAACCTCCTAGCTGAAATGTTTGCAGGTAATTCTCACCTGCCGGAAAGCAATCAACCACTGCCCGCATCCGAGCGTGTATCCGTAACTATGCCAAAGATATACTTTCGGGCTCGTGCAGTTAAAAGGGTTTTATCGGACCTTAACATAAATAAGTCTCCTGGCCCGGATGGAATTCCGGCACTGGTCTTGAAGCAGTGCTCTTCGACGTTATCGCGTCGTCTGGCAATCCTTTTCAGCACCCTCTATCATGCAGGTGAATTTCCGTCGTGCTGGAAAGTTGCAAATGTTACGCCGATCCCCAAGAAGGGAGAGGCAAGCAACCCTGAAAATTATCGCCCAATCGCAATATGCTCTACCATTTCTAAAGTAATGGAGAGTATGCTAAATTTCCATCTTATGAAATATCTGGAGTCCAATAGCTTACTTAGCGACCGACAATATGGCTTCCGTGGAGGACGTTCCACGGGTGATTTATTAGCCTTCCTGTCGGAAAAATGGTGTCGATCCATCCACCATTTTGGCGAAAGTAAGGTAGTGGCTCTAGATATTTCAAAAGCATTCGACAGAGTGTGTCATGGAGCACTCTTGTCCAAACTTATTGCTTTTGGTGTCGGTGATATCTTCTCTCGATTTATATCGAGCTTTCTCAGGGATCGCGCTATAAGAGTTGTTATAGACGGGATCTCATCAAACGAGTTCAAGATCAATTCAGGGGTACCACAAGGCTCTATTCTTTCTCCTACCCTATTTCTTATTTTTCTTAATGACCTCCTATGTCATACTTCAAACCCTATCCACTCTTTCGCAGATGACAGCAGTATCTGCCATTCATATTCATTCGATCGTAGGCCGACATCAACTATGATCGCGGCGACGCGGCAGAATATGAATGATTCGCTAACAGGTGACATCACGAGAATATTGGAATGTGGTCACGCGAACAGGGTCGATTTCAATTCCCAAAAGACCCAATGCTGCATGCTAACACACCGCCGTATGCATGATCACGCTGCCTCATCTGTAAAAATAGGTGGCATAAACATTGAGGAATCAGAAGCTCTTGATGTTCTTGGCATGAAAATTCAGTGTGATGTCCAATGGACTGAGCACATTTTTCAGGTCTCAAAGGAAGCATTCAAGTGCCCAGGCTTTTTAAGGCGGTGTAAGACATACTTCACCCCATCTGATCTCCTCACTATTTATACCGCCTACATCCGACCGAAAATGGAATACAACTCTCATGTGTGGGCCGGTGCTTCAAAGACTATTTTGAAGTTACTCGACCGTGTACAAGAAAGGGCGAAGAAACTCATAGGAGACAGTAGGGTAGCCAACTCTATTGACTCTCTTGAGCATCGTCGCAACGTGGGGTGCGTTTCGTTGTTCTATCGTTACTATAATGGGATGTGTTCTAATGAAATCAGGGAACTTGTTCCCGAAACCCGGTTATTCGCGCGCACGACGCGATCATCATTAAGAGCGCATCCATTTGTGGTCGATTTGACGGCGACTCGCACTACGCATTACAGGGAAAATTCGTTTTTTGGCCGAACGGCACGTATGTGGAATAGACTACCCGCAGAGGTGTTTCCTGTCACTTTTAGCATGGGAAAATTTAAATCAAATGTCAATAAACACTACTCCCTCTATCCTCCTCCCCTTAACCTATTTTCCTAGTTCCAGCACAATGCATCGCATGTGTAGGGGTCATCCCCTGAGTGCCGGTCCAAGTAAAAAAAAAAAAAAATAAAATAAAGAAATGATGGAAAAACGTTACCAGCTTACTCTTTTTGCGACATAATTTTTCAATAATAAAAATAAACTAATCATTTCATTTGGATGGTATTGTGAAAAAATCATATTTCTAACCACAACACTTTTCATTTTATTACGTTTTTTGTCTCCTGTAAAATTTTCAAATGTGATGATAGAAGGGCCCTTTGCATTTTTCGTGACGATATGTACATTTATTTTGTTTATTAAATAAACACAAATACAATGTTCGAGATTAATAAAACTATGTGAAAATAGTCGTTAATGAGATATTAAAAAAAATACTAATGAAATATTGTTCTAAGAATTTAAATTTATCTATGAAAAATTTTTAAATTATGTTTATAAAACTACAGTTATTTACTGATGGCTACTATTTATGCAAAAGAAATCTTTCTCCAGTCTTAACAACGGCATTTCCTGTACGTATGTATATCAGTATGTTTGTGGTTTTTAGAAGATTTCGAATACGTTTCAAGTACACACACATACATATGAACATACATATTTTTTAAATTACCGTTTTTTTTATGTAGACAGTTTTTAGTTACTTCCTACGCTTATCGTGTTTGAAAAATGCAATGCCTCTGACTGGCTGTTGACCACTCAGTGGTGTAATCTTTTGATAAAACGGAAATAAGCTGCTTTGTTAGAAATAAAACAAGAAAAAAGTCGTTTGAAATAGAAAATGTACTTTGCAGACGACTGCATTCACAAAATATTTTCACCTTTCCTTTTTTTTTTGTTGGTTAATAAGTCATTGAACTAGCAGTCAGCTATTGAATTTATATTTGATATAAAAAAAGAAATAATAATAAATATATATGTATATGTATGTATGTATGCATATGTATGTACTTATGTAAGTATACGTAAGTATTCTTTTGTATTATCTGCAACTAATGACTTTGACAAATTGATTTATAACTATTTCTCTTCTATTTTCCAAAAGATACAAAGTTTCAGATTTTGTAAATTTTTTAAAATAACTTTTTCTTGTATGTAATTAATGGGGGAAAAGATACATAACAATAAATTTTCAGAGCTCCTGAGAATAACAAAAACTAAAAACTTTTTAAGCTACATATTTTAAAAAATGTCAAATATCTTCACAATTAACATGAGCTTTTTAACTACGAAGAAAAATGTAAATTATAAACCATCAATAAATCAAAAATATTTCTTCGGATGAGGCGAATTTATAACAGGTGGCCTCAAGAGCTTATTTGACGCCTTCTCTAAGATGTAAAATTTATTTCATACTGATTCGATAAGATTTCGTTAGGACAATTTTCTTTTCAGACGAAATTCTTTATTCAATCTTCATTACTACACTTCACCTATTCATTTTATGGTTTTTGTTTGGACAAATAATATTTGTTCATGTTTTATTTATTGCTGCGCTTTCAATGGAATTACCAATAAGTATTCAAATCTCAAATTTTAATAAAATATTGTTATCGTAATTCTTATTATTTTTCATATCAGTTATTAGGTTACTGGAACAGCGATTAATGCTTTTCTTTGCTAGCGAATTTCGTCATGATAGTCCAAAATACTCTAGACAAGCAATTTCGATTTAAACATTTCGCTGAATAGTTTTGAGACCATTGTGAATGTTCGTCTTTAGATTTACCATAAATAGCTCTGATATGATTAAGTTTAAAATTTTGTCTTGGCGTTTCTGAATTTTTTCTATGTTCGAGACTCTAAAGCAAAACGCGGACAAATTCAATAACAATAGAAATTACGCAAGTAGCCATAAGCAGCTGGAACACGAAAAGAAAATTGTTTTTGCCATATAAAAAAGAAAATTCGTATTAAAAGCAAAAACCCACGTCATTTACTGGTATTTGCTTAAACAATTATCTATCTATATATGTAATATGTGTCTGGTAGCAGATTCATATTTTCAAACTAAAATAAAAAACGTAATAATTCACACAAAGTTTTATTGAGAGTATTGAACGATAGAATGGAAATGCGGATTTTATTTTTTAAAGAGTATGTCATCCAAATCCTTCAGATCCTTTTTTAAAATTTCATGAATAATCGCTATTGGAAGTCCCAGTGAGGCTGCTTTTTTCCGTATTGAAAGTCGCGGATTTTCACGTAAACTGCTTTCGACCAGTTCAATGTTTTCGAATCGACTGGACCCTGGCCGTGGGGCAATCATAGCCGAAACAGTTGCGCGGAATCTCTGCACCCTCGAACGAATTAAATTTACACTTGGTCCATCACTTATTTGCCGAATACCGAACTTTGAACAAAATTATCGAAGAGCAAATACGTAAGAATCATTACCCTTAAAAAATGTCTCCACAGCGAACGCGCGATGCTCACTCGACCACTGCGACATCGTGACTGACAAATCCGCACAATCAATAATTCCAACGGCGCCACCCTCCCTCCGCTCCGTTTATTACTTTTTGAAATAATCGTATTTAAAAATATAAATTTCCCACCAGACAACCTGTATATATATATACGAGTATAACTTCTATATATGCATAAATCTCCTGTCACGATATTTGTCCGGGTTAATTTCCGAAACTTCTGAAGTAATTTTAATGCAATTTTGCGCAGATATATAACTTTGTCCAATTTGAAATATATGTAGGTTATATTGATTTCATAAATTCCCTTTGGGAGATGCAACGCCCATACAAAATAAATATTTATTAGAAGATTATTTTATATAATAATGCCACCTTTAAAAATGAACATGACTTGATTGCGGTCCTAATAATTAATTCTATTAATTAAGTTATGCGTATACGAACTGTTTTAATTTTATTTTTTTTTTTTTGTGGAGAGAAAAGAGTTACGACTAGAACAAAAGAAACCACAATTTCAATATCGGAATATTAAACTTTTATTTTATTTTTTAAATAAATATCCATTCGACTCGTGTTATTTCTAACAAAATTCGTAATATGTCATTTAATCTTTATTTTTTAATAAACATGTTGATTTCAATTAAAGCTTTTCTTTTTTCCCAAGTTTCCTGAAGAACATCTTCATGGATGGTTAACGAAATATATGTATGTATGTATATACATATATGTGTATGTATGTATGTATATGTATAAAAAAACAACAATAAATTAAACTTTTAAAAACGTCAAAGTATTTAATACTTAATATGAATAGAAATTTTGACGATGTTCGATTCTTACGAAACAAAATTCCTTTAATATACTTTCATTTGCTACCGCATTTGACTCATACAAAATCATTAGGTTTTAAAATTTTATAATTTATTCTGAAATCACTAATTCTCTTATAGTATTTGTACATACATACATAAATAGTTCTACTTAATGTTCGCATTGACAAGCCTTTAGAAAATATTGAAAATCCATTACAAATGCTTTTTGGTTTTTTAAAAAAGTTAGGTCGCATTGGCATATGAAATCTACTATTGGCCAATTTGCATAATGTTGAAAATACTTTTGTGAATTTTAAATATTATGTAAATATTAAAATACATAATCACAAATTTTATTTATAAAGAAGACTTCAGTAAATTGTATTTGATCAATTCTTCAAGAAATTTCTGTTAATGGTTTCCAAATACTTTTTCTTTTGCAATGTGGGCACAATATTCTCTTAAAATTACAACACAACTTAGGTACACGTAATAAAGAAATCAATAATCGTTAAAAATTGTGTGAATCCTTAGAACTGTTTTAACTAACCTGTCACAAATTGCACAAATAAAAAAATTAATTTGGTTTAATTGCACTGTACAACAAAATGATTTTTTTTGTAAATAACAAGGTTCTGCCAACTGATTCTAGTAGAGGGGACAACAAAAAGATATGTATACGTCTATCGTATGTATTTTAAAAGTTTACATCTGGTACTTAATTTACGGCCGTTTTAAAGTTTCATAGTAAAACGATATAGAAAATCGTGTGATGCTTGCATATTTGGTATACGGTGTATTTAGAACGGCTATTCAGAACATTACAAGGAACATTTTGTTAGTATATATTTATAACTCTCTAGCTTCTCAGACAGTGGATATTTTTGGTCATTATTTTGAAAAATGGCAAAAATCACTTTTAAAACGAGACTGTAATTAGTTGAAATATTCTATGGAAATTTTTGACATAAAATTTTACTATGAGTTTTCGAACAAAATTCAAGTTTAACACGAGAAATATCTAGAAATGCGGTCTAGAGTTAATATGTATAGAGTTTTTTTCTCTTCATCAATTTTTTTTGTCGGCAAAGAGGCAGAACACACTGTCTCACATAAGAATATTTTCCTTAAGATGGCCATATGTTGTCTGTCTCTGTTGGCGCGTTTGCAAAATTTTGAAATTGTGTATGAACGACGTTGAATTGATTGGCTCTATTTCAATAAGGCTATGTAGGTGTTTACAATAGTCTACTTATTTTTAATATGCACTTTGTTATTTATATTGTAATTGTTATTTTTTAAAAAATAAGTTACTGTTTATTTTTATATTTTTGTAATCAAAAATTATCAATTGTTAATAGAAACTTGAATAATAAACTTAAATAATTTTTTATTAAAAAAATTTTATATTTTTAATAAGTGGCTACAGCTATTTAGGGATTTTTAACTTCCCGTCATTGATTTTACCTCAATTTGCGAAAATCGAGTTTTCATTATATTTTGAGGTATTGGGAGCCGATTCGGACTATTTTTGCGATGTTGTCAGTATAGATGTTTGTATGTACATACATATATGTATATGTAATACATTTTAAACTCCTAAATCTTATCAAAATCTAATCAGCTCTTAACCTCGGAAGGCATCCATTGCTGCTATTTTCACCGAAGTCGGGTGATTCGTTCGAGAGATATCGTTGATGAACATTTCGAAAAAATCGTTTTTTTTTTAATAATTGCAAAAGTTTTCGTCAAATCTGGTGTATATATTCACCGATTTTAATGGACTTAAAAAATGTATCGAATGTTGCAAATTTTACAAAACTCTGTAAAGTGGTTCGAAAGATTGAATAGGTCGAAAATTTAAAAAAAAAATATTAACAACAAATATAGAGTGATTCTGGCTCAATAGAGGACGAACAACAATGTGTTTGAAATAATTTTTTATTATTTCATAATTTAAAATTGTAGAGAAAAAAGAATTTGAAAATAGAATTTTCAAATTTAATTTAATGTAGAACAATTTCAAAAAATTACCATCCCCTGAAAAAGTAAACAAAAGATCTAGGAAATGTCGGGAAAAACTGTAAATTAAAAATTGTTTTATTTGCATGAAAAAAATTTCTGGTCAATTAGCAGAAAGGCAAAGAATCTAAAAAAAAAATTTGGTTGTTAATTACTCAGTAAATTTTGTCGAATATTTTCGATACGAATTAATTTTTCTGGACTTAAAAAACTTGCCGACTGATGCAAATTTGCTTTGAATGAGTTAAAATTAGCAATAAGTTACAGGGATGGCCTGCAAGCTCAAGCGATTTTCATATTTTTTTTTTGGTTGTTGTAATATTGAAAATTTTTTTCCGACTTCAAAATGAACAGACAAAAAAATATTGCAATTAAATAGCTTTTAAATTGATGCTCAGTCTTGGTGCATTTATTGTATACTTCGAACAAGAAATTATATAATCATAAAAAATATGTTTAGGCTACAAAAGTGTTTTATTTTCTTGTAGGTAATTTAGAATATATTAATTGCATAAAATAAAATATAAAAAAAAATATGTATATTGACGGAAAAGTATATTAAAATAATTGAAAGAGATTTGAAAGATGTTTATTGCCATTTAATCATTTTTCAAATTTTACTTGACCCGACTTTAAATTCCTCGAAAGGTGGCATTCATTTTTCAACAATTTGATAAGAATGTTGTTAAATGGTGATAAAAATTCTAAATAAAACTTTTTATATTTTATTATTGCTATTTATTGTGATTAATAAAAATATGTACTTAATCTTTCAATATCGATAGGAGTTTCTGAACTGAGTTAACAGCAATAAATATTTATATGTCTGAATCATTAGAAATTTGCTCAACAATTGTTTCTTGGTTATCACTTAATTTTTTAAAATATACATACATACATACATACGTACATACATACATACATATGTATGTACATAATACCTACATACATATCCATATAGGCATTTAATTTAATTAATTCTCGTGTTCTTTTAAATTGGCTTAAATACTTAAGAAACACTTTATAGGTTGAATTGTATTTTTGCTGATATTTTATTCGCTTTTACAAGACAGAGGTCAATTAAATATTTCAATAGCATTTAAGTTTTAATTGAATTGAATTAAAGAAAGAGGGTAATTTTATCACACTTATTATTGTTTATTTTCTGAAAAAAAACGAATATTTTTTCTTTCTTATAAAATCATCCATAAAGGTGCACTCAAAACATTTTAAAATTAACTGAATGTGAGTTATTTAAGAAATTGTCAGTAAAGTTAAAATGTTCTTATTTGACGAATACATATGAGTTTTAACTTTTTATGCCTGATCTCTAGAAAAGCAATTGGCAGTAAATAGTCATACTATTCGACTACTTTCAATAAGCTTCAAGAACTGCTTTTTTGTGTGAACTAAAATAAATGAAAATATAATATAATAATGAGATTCCTTGGTGCAACTTGGTGCTGTGATTTCGGTTGGTTGTGACGTCCTCTGGACTCTACGGAGCTAAGGTAACAAAACAGTACCTAAGGTGGTACTTCGGTCTACTCGTCTTGGTCGGCTGCCTTCTAACCTAACCTAACTTTTTTTATTTATTTTTTATCTAAACAACACAAACTCTACGAAGCTCTTGTAGCTTGTATGTAGAAACACGCAGGGTCTAGGCGGGAATCGAACACATACTTTCATAGTGATAAGACTAATGCTCATGCAATTTAATATTACAAAAACGTTTAGTTAAAAAATTAACAATTCGGTTCGCTTCTTAAAAAATATTAATACAAAAAGCTCACTTTCTAATTAATACGAAATTTCTTTTTTCCTCTTTTTTAGAAAAGCCATGGAAAAATTTTATAAAAAATAAAAAAAGGGAAATGAAATGAAAACAATTTCGCCCCAATAATTGATTATCAAATAACTTCCTCATTTGTGGACCAATATTCAAAATGGTTTTTAGATATGAGATAGCTCCACTAAAAATATGTTTTAAATGGGAGGGCGAGAAATGTGCCCGGCAAAAAAATAGATTATCAAATTACTTTGTCGCTTGTGGACCAATTTTAGAAATTGTTTCACATATGGAAAAGGTCAAAAAAAATTTTTTTTTTTAAATTTGAGGGAGGAGGGAAGACAAAGTGCCCGCCCCAAAAATTTACCAATTGCGATGTTTTTCCCAAAATTGAAATTATGATGAAATCTCAGCAAACACAATATGGCGGGTCAATACGACTCCATATGGCCAAGAAAAAAGTTCTTTTTCATCAAGATAATGCACGGCTACACACGTGTGCAGTCTCAATGGCAAAACTCTATGAATTGGGCTACGAATAGGTACCTCATCCGCCATATTCTCCGGATTTAACCCCTAGTGACTACTTCCTATTTCCAAACCTAAAGAAATGGCTCGGTGGAAAGAGATTTAGCTCCAACGATGAAAACAAATGCCTATTTTAAGGACCTCGAAAAATCCTATTTTTTGGAAGGGATACAAAAACTCGAGAAACGTTGGACTAAGTGTATTGAGTTAAAAGGAGATTATGTTGAAAAATAAATTTTTATTTTGCAAAAAAAACTGTCACGTACTTATTGATCCGACATCGTATAGCGGACGACCCAAAATGGCGGACAAATACATATGTAAGTATTGGTGGAGGGTAGCGAAGCTCACCAGCTTAATCTGGTTGCGTATTAAAGGCAATGACAAATTAATCTTCAATACAAGTTAAAAAATATTTATTTTACCCCTATAAGTACCAGAGATTCCACGCTTAATGTTTTTTAATGAAACGAGATCAGCAGTGTCCCTTCTCCTTAAACTGTTGGCTCCCCTGCTTTAAAATTAACCTCAAAGACGATGCAATTTTGCTTTATAATTAACACGCAACTACAGAGTTATACAAGAATTAAGTTCTATATTTCTACCACTTTCACCACCTGTCTATCTCTACACTATTCCTCTCTCTAGTTCAAGTGCAATGCATTGCATATGTAGGGGATTTCCCCTGAGCACTGGTCCAATATAAAAAAAAAATTAAAACATCTTTATGTTCTACTAGATTAATTATTTTACAAACCATTTTAAATAAAAAACAATACTAAAATTTTAACAACTTTATTTTCTTATCGTTTCAGCCGGGCCCGTTGCTATAATTTTATTTTATTACCAAGTACGTAAACATATTCAGTTTATGATCGTGCACATAAATATGAATACGCGTCTTAAATGAAATAAAGTATACTATTCATACACTGTCATTAACAAAACAACTGCTGCGACCTTCACATACCAGAGCAAACGAATTGTAGTTTTTATTATTTTTTTCTTTCTCGTATTTACTTGGTTGGTTTTTTCTTTTGAGCTCGACTTGGTTACACTCAACGGTCAGCTTTGTCCGCGATCGCCAATTGTACAACATCCAGTCGAAAATAAAATGATTAAAAAAGTGTACGTAAGGAAAAAAAAACAAAATGCAACAAATTAATATGCAAAGAAAAATATTTTAAATGCAAATTTATGAGAGCAACTGTCGTAATTGTTATCATCTTCATAACCAGAGCTGCCAGATCAAATTGTCAAAATCATGACAAAATATAAAAAGACTGCCATTTCAATTTTGGAAAAACCATCTAACGACCGAATATTTACATATATTTTTTATAATATTTATTAAAAAACAATCAACCAACATAATAACAACGCATCGTAAATAAAATATAGAACAATAGAAATAAAATTTATTTTACATTCACATTGGGTGCTTTCATAGTATATGAGCCATCAATCTGGTGGTTTTCGGGTTCGAATCCCGTGTAGAAAGTCTTTGGGGAACAAGCTATGAGCTAAGAGATTGTGACATATCGCATTACTTCAACAATATTATTATGGATTAAAAATTTAGAAGTCTTCATTAAACGCAAAAAAAAAACTTTCTAATCTGGAAGATGCAATGGATAACATTTTATAAAAAAGATTGGGCCACATAAATATTTTGAAATTTTGAATACTATGAAATAATACCGAATACTATCGAATTTACCGAAAGAACGAAATTAAACAACATCCAGCATATCACAAGTGCGATATGCGAACAATTATATATGTATGTACATATTTTCATATGTATTTCTATTGTACATTGTTACAAACTTTTCAAATAAATTTCTGAGCTCAACGATTTCGTGCAAAATACGGTACTAAGCACTATTAAATTAATTAGCACCTTATACAGAAATAAAATCTACATATTTGTACCTCGCAATTTGCACTTAATTAATTTTAGGTGAGAATGATACAGTAGTTAGCGTTGTGGCGCTGCAACCAGAAGGACCCGGGGTCGATTACCAGCCCGGTCAATTCAAAAAATGTTTTCTCTGAGTTTTCTGTACTACACGACACTCCTTCGTCGGTATTTGAACAGTAAAACATCCACGCAGTGAAATAATAAATATAATCACTCCCCTTGAAAATAATGCGTCAAAATTAATATCCGAGATCTCGCAACATAAGTTCTCTCTTCCTGCTACTTTCACCACCTGCTTATTATCTACTTTATTCCTCTCTCTATCTAGTTTCAGTGCAATGCATTGCATATGTAGCGGATTTCTCCTGAGCACTGGGCCAAGGTAAAAAAAAATTTATAGTTAGTTAGATGGAGATACATATCTTTTCTACCACAAAAATTAAACGTTGTTAAAATGTGCATGAATAAAATATGCCAGGCTCGTAATAATGCTATTTGCCGTTTTTAACATCTGAAAAATAACTTTGTTAAATTAAATACAAAATTTGGTCCTCATCAGATAACGAAGATGAATCCAATAATTGATTTATATTTATATTTTATACAGATGCTGTAATATCCATATTTTTGATCTTATTACAATGCATAGATTTTCTAAACGCATACAAAAAATTTCTGACAATGTCCCCTCATGTTTCTAATCAGTTGGCAGCTGAGTTTGATGAGCATTTGATATCAAAATCTTGCATCAATTTTATTTGGTATGCAAACGGTTGCGTTACAATGTAGAAGTAGGTAATTTTTTATTTATTTGTGACAAATCGTCATTTTGATCATTTGGCGATAAATTGTTAAATCTGGCAGCCGTCTGGCAAAGATGATGATCATCATCTCTATAATAATCAAGCACTGAACATAAAAGAGAAAAGAAAATACGAAATATGCATCTGTGCACTCGTCGGTGAGTGTGTGTTCAACGAATTAAAACAAAGTTTAATGAAAAAAATTTAGATTGTTTATTTATTAATGTCAATTTGACTCTAAGCATTAATAATGGCAACAAGAAAAAAAACAAATTTGTGAATTTAAAGAAAAACTACACAGGCGAATGCATGTAGCAACAAATGCAGTGAATTAAAAAACATTTGTTTGTATTAGAAATTTGTTATGGAAGCAAATTTAGATCAATTATATTGAGTGAGTAACTATTATAATGCTATTTTGTGCATATATAATTGGGGTATTCACAAGCTAGTACTAAAGTCATATGTTTTAAAATAATAACACAAAAAAATATGACTGCTATGAACAACCCGTCATAATAAAGTGTACAATTTCAAAAAACTCATTCAGTTGTTAAGGAAAAAAAAACACTTATTAATGTTTGATATCAAAATGATAAAAACGAATGAATTAACTAAAATAATTCGACTTTTTAATATTGTAAATAAGAATTTACATGTAAATTTTGTATTTCCATTTTTCATTTAAATTATTAATTAATAACAATTTATATATTATCTTTTAAGCTTAAAGGTTTGTTTTTATTTATTATTTTACTATTCCGTTAACTATCGGTTAACATCTTCAGCAAATTTTTATTTTTTTTATAAAATTTTTTCTTTTTGAAATTATTAATTTTAAAATTTTAAAAAATTAATTAATGTAAGATTAATTTTAAAAAGAAAAATACGAACCAAAAACTAAAAACAAACATTTAAGCTTAAAAGATAATATATAAATTGTTATTAAAAGAAATAAGGTTAAAAAATAAGGATTAAAAAATTATAAATATTTATTTTTGACCATGAAATTGTTGTAATAAATATAAGCGAAAAAAGCTGCTGCCAGTGATAGGAGCTGAATAATTTTTTTGACGGCGGCCAGCCAGATAAGTTACATAAACAAAATTGGATCCCTTGTATATCATTAGATTTTTGTTTTTTGTTGTAATTTAATGTAATGTAAAATATTAAAACATTATGACAATATGACTTAATAACAGACATTGTGAATTCCCCAAACGTGTGCATGCACAGACGTATTCTTAAAAACTTTAAACATAATTTTAGACCATTTTAATTAAAATTCGATAACATTTGCTCAATTCACAAGTTCAGTCGTATGGTTTATCGTTCACGAAAAGACGACATGTCGTTATGTGCTTATGGGCAGGCAAATTTATATTTATCATATCTATATTTTGGTTTTAATTTATATTTTCTTCTTTAAATTTCAATTTGATACGAATTAAGCTTGTCACAATAAGGAATTTTTATTCAAATAGTTTAAAAATTTAATTGAATTGAAATTATACGTCGATTATGGATTGCAGGTGCACAACCACAAATTTCTGGTTGCCGAAAAGCTCTGAAATTTAGGCGACTAGGTTATTGCAGTGCAGTCTGCATTACAATTTTTAGCAACTGGCAATTGAACAACAGTTCGGTTGCTATCCATAATCGACCCATTAAATATATACATATGTATTTATCGTATGCATTTGGTTTTTTATTTACATTTGTTATATTATTTCTTAAAAATGGATAAAGAAGAGCGCGCTCATCGGACTTTACCGCGTAATATAGTGAATTGCTGCTGAAATTGGTTGGGGAAAAAGAAAATATCAACGATAGTATTATATATATGTATATATATATATATATATATACATATGTATATAAATATGTATATCAACTTTTGTCTAACTATTTGTTAACCATTGACATACGTCGGTTTAACTAATTGTAAACAAAAAACTGTGAATCAAATATTATTGGTTAAAATATTAGCTAACTAATGACTGTGAATGTGGGCATAAACATATTTTGATTTACGGTGTTAGTTATCACATATTCCAAAACAAATAAATATTCCCAATCAACGACATATTTTAAAATCATATAAAATTCAATCCTCTAAGCAGAACACACTCTTGTATGAAAATTACAAACAACAAAAATTTAATTATTTACTTATGCACTATTGTAAACTCAGTTTTATAATTAATCTTGCCTTAATTTTGGTACACCGTTTGTAAGATGTACAATTGTGCTGCCTTCCATGTGGTTTTTTGCATTACTGCATTTCCACCGACCTGCCATTACTGTTTTTGATCTTTTTGAATTTAGTTTTATTATTCTATTTTCTTTTATTTAACTTTTCCTAATAACTTTTACTTCTTCCATTGACATGACACGTTAGATTTGCTTTTTAATACAACATCTCATCATGCCCATCATTTTCAACACACCATACGCGACTTGATTTCAAATCAAATATCTTTTCAAGTCCTATTCATGTTATAGTTAGTAAGGTTTATTTTAGTTGTTGCCATTGTCGCTGTTGTTGCTCTGTTGCAATAGTTGCTTCTGCTTATGTTGTTGAAGTTATTCTTGTATACCTTTTTTTTAAAGCCGGTTTATACTAGATCTTGGTTCAAGTACATACTTGTATCATACATACATACGAGTATGTACATTCACATGTATGTACACACATCTATACCGCCATACATACATACTCGTACATAAGTATTTACAATTTGGTATTTAAGTATCCACTAAGTATGCAATGCTATTTTCATATTTGAAGTTGTTCGAGTATAAAAGAAATGTTTCTTTGATGTCATCTATAAAATCTTGTCATCTTACTAAGAACACAGTTGGAAAAAAATATTACATATTATTAAAAGCTGCCAAAAGAATCGAAATAGCATACCATGACGCTGCCATTTTATTTTATTATTATTTCTTAACTGGGACGATTAACATACTGTCCTTTGGTTAGTTGTGTGTGGTTATTGGTAGTTATTTTACAAAACTATACGTATAGATGAATCAATTGTTCCTCTTATTATTAACAGTTTTCACTCTTGGATGTAAAATACCCTTGCAAAACTTGTTGGTTTGATAAATAAACATCTTACACAACAAGAAATGACGGTTGAAATGATTTGTATACCGAAAAAAATGAAAAGAAAAAACATGTAGTCAAGTATGACTTATTATCGATTTGCCTTACAAATTTATAATTTGTTATGTGAAAAAGTTATTCGCTAAATTTTATTTTTTTTTTACCTTGACCAGCACTCAGGGGATAACCTCTACACGTGCGATGCATTTTGCTGTTTCCCGGCACTGTTTTCATGCTAAAGCCCTGGTAACTCAGACATTAAAAATTCATACACAAAAAAAAAAACACAAACAACTACCAATAACCTTTGCTTTCGACGAGATATTGAAAATAAACTTGCATTTGGCTGTGTAAACAATCAAGCAAGTTCCAAGTTGTAACAAGTTAACTGCATGTGTACATGCAGCGTAAATGCTATGGGTAATTTCTATGCAAACATGTTTCTAAACAAATGTTTACATAGAAACATTTCTAAACATGTTGACATATAAATTACTAACAATTGCATCATGCATCATAGACTGAGTTTAGACGAGGAAACATTAGTTTGGTATTCTGTAGCACCGGCGAAGTAAAATAATTACTAAAAATGGATACTAAAAACGAAACTTCAAACATTTAATTCGTCTCCTTGACATCAGACACTGCTACAAAAACACATAATGTGCCATAAGCAGTATTGTAAGATAGTGAAGCTTCATCTTCTGTCATTTCTCCTACTATCCCTTTCCTCTAGTTCCAGCACAAAAAAAATAAAAAATATTTGGGGTAGGGAAAAGAGCATCGTTTTTCTGTTCGGTATTCGGCGACACGCTTTGTTCTCAATTTCGTTGCTTACAAAAATAAGCATAACAATGGAACAATATTAAGAATAATAATGGAATGTCGCCGGCAACAATTTTGTCTGTGTGACCGCGAATGAAAAAATTAAAGAGAATTCCAGAGGTTTTCTTTCCTCATCTAAACTCGGTCGTACTACTGATGAAATAAGTTGTACAATAAATTGTATATTTGGAAAAGTATGTATACTCGTATTCTGAGGTAAAATTTTTTCTTATATTGTATTTTAAATATTTAATTTTATACAGTTTGTATCGTCAAAGCTGTTCTGTTTCAACTATTTAAATGTGACAATCCCACATATGGGAACGACCTTTCACTATTGTTTACTTTAGAATCCATGCAGGGGTTAAAAATGCAGCAATTTATCTCTAGATATAATACCCTACACTCACGCATTGACATTAAAACAACATTGCATTATTCGCAAGAACGTTTACAACAACAATAAAACTGAACGCAGCAAGCAAAGCAATGGAAGAACCAAAGAAAAAAATAATTTTTGGCATTTTGCCACCACATTTGCAACCCTATGTAATAAATACATGTGTACATAAATTGTTGTAGGTATCATGCATAGATATATTGAAAAAGAACGGTAGGAGAATAGCACAAACACACACATTCACACTCAGATATACTCGTATCTCAAATCTTAAATTGGAAATGAAATCAAACTTTTTCTTGTATACCAAACATTTGAAAATGATTTGAAAATAAAACACGATTTCCTCAATAGGGTGGCGATGGCACGATGGATGGTAGTCTGCACGTTGACTACACAACCAAAAACAGACCTGGGTTCAACCCCAGTTTCAGACAAAAAAATTTTTAAATAAAAATAAACATCTCGCATTTTTCTGATGTGCATTAGTGTGTCTTTGTGTGTGAGTTGTTGTCGGAAGGTTTCAGTGGCGAAGGCATAGTCACTGGTCACTGAACAATACCGGCTTCAGCTGATAGCAATCCACAATCACATCAGAACGCCCTCCTTCGTCGGTATTGTGTAGCACCGGCGATGATGGCGAGTAGTCAGCGTGTTGGCTCTGTAACCAGAAAGACCCAGGTTCGATTCCCAGCCGGGTCAAATCAGAAAAAAGTTTTTTCTGATTTTTCTGTGCTACAGCACCCTCCTTCGTCGGTATTTGAGCAATAAAACGTCGGCGAAGTAAAATAATAAATAAAATGGCTCCATTAGCTTAAAAATAATGCGTCAAAAAACATCAGAGACGCCGCAACTTTGCTTTATAATTTACAGGCAACTGCAGAGTTGTGCAAGAATTAAGCTCTATCTTTCTACCACTTTCACCACCTGTCTGTTTCTTCCCTATCCTTCTCTCTAGTTCCAGTGCAATGCATTGCATATGTAGGGGATAGCGCCTGAGCACTGGTCCAAGATAAAAAAAAAAAAAAAAAAAAAAAAAAGTAATAAAAATAGCTACTAAACCGAAGCTTCAGCACTGCTACGAGTATAAAAACAAAAGAACGTGTGAAAGCAGAGCTGCAAAATAATTAATTAAGCTTCACTTCCTGTCGTTTCCTCTACTATCCCTTTCCTATAGTTCCCAGCACAATGCTTCGCATGTGTAGGAGTCATCTCCTGAGTGCTGGTCCTAGATAAAAAAAAAAAATAACAATTTTTTTTTCCAATTTGCAAGCTACGCAACTGACCGCACATTCCGTACGGAATCAGTTGTTTTTAGAATTTTGAGTGTATGTGTGCATAAATTTTGTATATATTTGAAAAATGGAAGCCGCGGACGAGAATAATTTTATATATACTTTAATTAATTAATTTTTTTTCCATTTTTATAAATATTTGCACACACAAATTACCACAAAATCTGACAATATTATATGATATTTTAATTTAGTGATGTAGATTGCTGCATTTTTTTAGTACTTTCGCCCATGAACAAAACAAGTACTAAATTGTTCATATTTTTACTTTAAAATTCCTCTTAAAATTAATAAAAATAATTATAAATTTGCATATTTATGTTATGATATATGTATATAATATGTATATTATGGATATTTAATAACTTTTTGTGAATAAATTTCATTTATATAGGAAATGTGAAAAGAAATTAAATATTTTCAAAACTACGAATATCGTACCGATATGCAACTGTGGCGAAATGGTTCATGTAAGTATGTATATTGTAGCCACCTAAAAGTCTCTTCTGAGTTGCTTAAGCATTTGAAAGCCTTTTCGTTCAATTGTGACAGTAGCTTAAGCTAGCATACGCACATTATAGTTGGGCCTTAACACCGGGCACATGTAGTATTGTATATTATATATATATTAAAGAGATATTCCCATAATAAATTCAGTTAATAGTTAATAAGGACTGATACGAGTTATGTTATAAATTAAAAAAAGGAATGCGAATATACATGTACTCGGCTCTTTGTTAGAAATAGTTAATCAGTTTTTTAGGCTACAGTTTGGGAAGAGTATTTTGAATAAACTCTTTGCTTAGATTGCACTATCCTTCCCATTGTACATTGCCGTGACCGAGTGAAATATTATTCTACTATATAATTCATTATTTTCATTTTGTCTTCTTCAACTTAATTACAATTCAAAGTTTTTTCTATGCATCAGTAACACAAGTGTTACTTTGACACTGCCTGTTAACTTCACAGCGGTAGCAAGTTGTATTAAACATATTGAATGCATAATCTCTACAAATAAATTTTCTTTTAATACCAAAACAATATTATTAATCTTAATATTTTTTTTTACACATTTTGATGTACATACATACATAGCAATGTATGGATTTATTATATTGTCAAATGTAGCTGGGTTGGTTTATTATTCACCTTATTGAAGTAGCCTTAGTAACCTATAGATTCATCTATTATATTCCCATAAATACGTGCGCCCGCCACTTCCAATCTTGTAAACCTAAAAGTTCAATAAACCTTTTTAAAAGACAGGCACATTTTCAACCACGTATGTATGTATCTATTCATCTAACTAATTTGGTAACTGGGATGACCTAATATGTCTAATAACAATAAATTTTGTTAAAAGTTGCCAGAACTGTAGGGTTTTATAAAATAATACATTCCTATACATAAATTGATGTATGTATATTGAATGTAGATATACACACACGAGCATATGCATACATCCATACATACATATTTATGGATTAGTTTTTTTACTAGCGAGTGTATGCTACACATAACAGAAATAGCAAAGTTGCTCTGTACATTTTTAGAAGAACTTGTCAAAACCACATTCCACACTTGCTGTCGACGTAAACGATGTTGTCTCAATAACAACAATAAGAAAAGTTGTTAAACGTAATTACGCGCGAGCTTATTGTAAAAAGATGTTGCCAAATTCTTTATACCGAGCAACAAAAATAAAATATTTAAAAAATAACGAATATTTATTTACGTTTGTTATGCAGCCTACAAACGGAGGAACATTGATTGGAACATGGGTATGTTTTTGCCAATGTTCCTCCGTTTGTAGCGATGTTTCTTTTTGAAATTCATGTTTCCTTTCATGTGTCCAAAATATCAAAATTTTTTGATATTTTACATGTTCCAAATGCATTGTTCCCTCGTCTGTATTGATGTTTCCTGTTTTTGCTTTTTTATTTCGTTGAGAGCAGTCGTGCCGTTAACTGATTTTTAAGTCGCTGAGTAAAGGAAATTAATTCAATGAAAAATAACAAAAATGGCTGCAATCGAAAATAGTCAAAATTGGGTAAATTTTATAAATTTCTATGGAAATTTACCAGAATTGTGGGACATTAGAACTGAAGATTATAAAAACTAATATAAAAAATCAATTATAATAATTGCAGCCAACACACCTGCGAGTCACTCATTTTTAAAAGTTGTTTTTTCCGCAATAGTTAATACACAACTGATGTTTCTTTCTTTGGTTCCCTCGTGTGGATTGAAAAATGGCACATTGAAAGAAACACATTTAAAAAAAAATATTAATGAAAATTCCCTGTCGTGTTCAAGGTCACAGTTAATTAACATAACGATTATTCGCGTATACATTTTCCTAACCTCTGACTGACGGGTTAAATAGATGATATTAATGACTTTACGACTGCCTCCCTGTTGACACAAAGAGCACTGATGACATGCGTAGTAGCATAGAAAATACGTATTATACTCAACTAGTGTTTTTTTTATCTGGGACCAGCACTCAGGAGATAACTCCTACACATGCGAAGCATTGTGCTGGAAGAACTATAGGAAAGGGATAGTTAAAGAAATGACAGGAGGTGAAGCTTAATTAATTTTTTTATTATTATTTTACTTCGCCGGTGCTACACAATACCGACGAAGGAGGGCGTTCTGATGTGATTGTGGATTGCTATCTGCTGAAGCCGCTTTTGTTCAGTGACCATTGACTATGCCTTCGCCACTGAAACATTCCGACAACAACTGACACACAAAGTCACACTAATGCACATCAGAAAAATGCGAGATGTTTATTTTTAATTTAAAATTTTTAGTCTGAAACTGGGGTTGAACCCAGGTCTGTTTTTGGATTTATAGTCAACGTGCAGACTACCATCCATCGTGCCATCGCCACCCTCACGTGGTTTTGCATTTCAACCAACGATATGTAAAAATTTAATCGTGGTTTGGTATTCAAAATGAAAAACAAAAAAAATTAATACAAACTATGACAAAATGTGCAGAATTTACTAGGTACATATAATATTACCAATATTTTCAAATAATTTTATTCTTTTTGAAGCACATTTTTTGTTAAAATTTCATACAAATATTTTCTATTTAAAATTTTTTTGGCATTGTTGCGAGAGCGAGTGTGTTTTTTTATTTTAAATATATTTTTAAAATGTGTTATTTTAAAATATGTTAATTGGTTTTTTTTTGCTGTTGTCGCTACTTAGGAATGTGACATACGGCATTTTAATTTCATTGAAGCATAAAAATTGTTTATATTAAATATTTTTTAATATTTTTGTTTTGAATCTTTTTCTCTTTCGATAATGATGATTTAAAGAATTTCTCTACGTTTTTTTTTATATTTATTTTGTACGAATAAAACAAAGGAATTTCTAAATGCTTAAAGTGGACCAAGAACAAAAATAAATAAATAAAAACATTTTTGAATTAACTGCCGTATTCATGAAATTGTTTTTTATTTATGTATAATAAATCCAAATAGTTTTTACGAATACGGCAGTAAGTCTTTAGAGACACAAATAGTAACGAAAACAAATATAGTTGTTTTGTGCTGACTATAATTTTTTGTTTTAGAAATACATATTCCACCTCAAATCCAAATCAGCGATTTCGTAACAAATCCTAAGATGCAGATCGCTCGATAAGAAGATACTTATAATATTTTACACAACGATATTCATAGCGGACTTTTTAAAATTTTGAGCATATTTACGAATACAGTACATACATATCGTCATATGAATTCACAAAAGCCCTAAGTTACATTAAACAAATTTTACAGGAGAAACAAAATACTTTCAAACTAACTTCTACGATTGTACTTAGGTATTTCTGAAATTTTTTGATAATAATTTTATTTTTAATTGCAGGCGTGTACAATTTTGAAGGGACATGTATTTTGATACTATGGCTCATTATGAATCAAAAAGTCGATTTCGAATTTTTTGTAACTTGGAACTTTTTTTTTGAAAGCATATCACGATATATTCAATAACGCATATTCACATTCATACTTCTTGTAGCGTGCAGCCTGCCGTTGCCTATGTGTTTATTGTCGTTCAAATTACAAGCTTTGTCACAAAGTCAAGGCCATTATAAAACATCGGTGGTATACGCTAACTTTTCATTAGGAAAAAAAAAATTTTAGAAAAATACGTTACCACAATGTGGAGAATCCAAAACTTGTGTGAAAAACTACTATTTTGAAGAATTACTATGCCCATATTCTAAATGAGTTGACCGTTGACACACCTGCTGTTTTTGTCGGTAATTTTCAAAACACTGTTAGCCATAAATAAAGAAAATACAACATGTTACTTTCTCCTTGTAACGCCGTTCTATGAGAGTTTCTAATTTAATTTTTTATTTTCTCCAGTGTTGTACAACTATTAGCGATTAGCGCCCGATAGCTATATAAAATTTGAAACTTCAAATAGCATTAAATCAGCACCGAATGAGTTTTCAATGTTGCTTTTTATTGAAAACTTCAGTCTTTGCGGTTAATTGTGGATCATAATTTCATTAAAACGGCTTCCATAACTGGCCTTACCGTCGCTAGCATGATATATGTATGTATGCAGTCAGTTTTTGAGCACATATTTGATTGTATGGAACTGTACTTTAACGATGCCTGCACCACTTTCATTCTTGCGACTGTCAATCGCTGCTTGATAATGCCCTGCGCGCTTATTATCTTAAAAAAAATACTTTCAAGCTCCACCTCTACCTACACATTCCAAAAATTAACTTTTTCTTACAGTTCTGTTTTTTTCAATGATTTATTATGTTATTTAAACAATGGAAAAACTGTAATAACCTTAAATCATTTTCATAGTGGTTAGTTAGTAGGAAAGAAATATTTATTTATAAAATTTTTTCTAAAAAAAAAAAAAATACGGAAAAAATTATCTTAAGAATGCAGTTTCAATCATTCACCAACGGATTGGGGTCTCAAAAGTGACAATAAAAAAACATAAATTCTAAAAACTACTTCATTATTGAA
Source organism: Dexiosoma caninum (assembly GCA_963924685.1). NCBI lineage: Eukaryota > Metazoa > Arthropoda > Insecta > Diptera > Tachinidae > Dexiosoma > Dexiosoma caninum. The sequence goes on from OZ004725.1 coordinate 95,947,136, forward strand.
AAAAAGAGGCTTATCATATTTTTCCTACAGCCATAAATTTGAAGAAGAATAAAAAAAAGCCTACAACTCTTTTCTCTTCGATTTTTTATTGTTAATATTATATTTAACGTACATTTTACGTATTAAGCTTAATGTTTATGTTAAACTTTAAATATCTGTTGAAATTATCAAATGAAGTAGAATTAACAACAACGACAAGACTACAGGTCAAAAAGAAAAAGTATTTCAAGTTAAGCGTTTAGCTTCAAGCAACGAGCGACGAACAACGAGCAACTCGCAGACAGACATACTCGTATTTATATGTAGAATTATAAGTAGCCATAAATATGGCAAAAACAACAAACCAAAACAAAATTATGTTAAAAGCATAAATTTTGGAATTTTGTTAAGGCCACATAACACCCAAAGCTCAGAAATTAAAACAACAACTCAACAACCTTTACAAAAAAAAAACAAGCTGAAATAAAAATACCTTTAAAAAAATGTAAAAAAGAGGCTTAATGTGCTACTGAAAAAAATCGTACACACTTGGAACATTTTTTATTTTATAGTTCCAAACAAAAACATCGGTATGTGACGTAAATGTTTATCTGAGGTTTTATTATTCAAAATCCAATGATGAAGTTTCACTGTCTTTTTTTTTTTGTTTTAGGAAATTCTCGTGTAGTTAATTTGCGAGATCAGGCCGTGAGTGAGTTTCACTCTTGCTAACGCAACAGCAAAATATACTCCCTCACGTACTACTCATATAAAATACAAACTAAAATTTGTATTTATATTAATAAAATCGATTTCTTATTTGTTGCACAGTGCCCTAATTTATATTGCTATTGTAAAAAATCAATTAAAAGCCTTATGGCATATTCTGTTACTCATGATCGAAATTGTTTTCGATTCGAAAATAGTCTTCTGCTTCCTAATTCTGTCAGTCGAAAGAATCGTGAAAAGGCAAATAAACTTTCTCCAATACTGAAAATTTTTAAAAAAGTGCAATGTAAAAACATATGTTTGCAGCAGTGATTGAAAATGGGCGTCGATTTGGTATTAAAAAAATGTTTTTGAGTACTTTTGTGCTGTTTACTGTATTGCTCTGCATCAAAAATTTAATTTTAAAAAAATGTGTGCCAACCTATGACTGCAGGTGTTGCGAAATGATTTGATTTTGGTTTGGTTGAAATATGCAACTCAAATCTCTGTGGAAAGCTCCCTTATCTGACTTCATCCAAGTTAGTTGCATAATTTACGTACAGTCCATTTGGCTTCAACGGCTTCCTTGGTTCCAAACAATAAAAATCTACATGGTATGATGTTGCTATGTTATGTTATGTTGCGGGGGTAGCGCCAATTCACAATTTAAAAGAAGCACGGCAACATGTTTGACTGCGAACCGATTATGGTATAGGGTAATATTTATAGTACTTCCCTGGTGATCATAATATATCAGAAGCGCGTAGTAGTGTAGTGAAGAAAACTCAGAAAACTTTTTTTCTATCATCATCTTCGGAATCTGATGAGAATGAGGATTTCCACGTTATCCAGGAAAATGGTAAAAATCCTTTAATTTGCTCAAACAACGAACGAAAATCAACACATGACCTCAATACTCACTCACAACGATTGATTGTTTTACACACGATAACGTGAGTGAAAACTAAAGTTATCACGCTAAACACGTGGTTGATGCGCATTTCTGATGTACGTCATATACAAAAGAACAGTAGGACCATAGAAGGAAGCAAACAAATTTTGATGTCTTATTACAAAGATTATTGCTCGAAGTTTGTTTTCATTAGATAGGGAATGTGTATTAGTAAGCGGCACGTAATTCCCAAAATTTTATTTCTAGGCTACATACACGACATAACTTTAAGTTGTGTTTTTAAATATTCAGGGATCAATTCTTTATTTGTTTAGTTTTAATTATTCACCCGCATAAAAAGTATTGCATTTGAACAATAAAAGTACCTGAATGCAAGAATTAACAAAACTATAAAAATGAAAGAATTTAAAAATGAACTAAATAAAATTAGAGCACATAGTCCAAAAATTTAAATCAAATGTTAGGATTTTGAACAATGATGTACTAGTACTTCATATTAAATTTGTAAGAGAAATGCAAATTTCGGCGGCGATATCTTTGTATACTTTACCAACAGGCCAATTGAGTGTGTTTTGTTAAACATTTTATTTATTATTTATGTATGTTTCGAGCATAATAGCAGATCTTGATATATAAAAATTTATATTCATCAAAATATATAAATAAAAGAAGCATTTACTTACGTTTTGTATGCACTTCCCCAGCAAAAATCAGTTAAATTAATACGAAAAGTGAAAATACTCAGGGCAAAAAAAATCTTTCACGATAAGGGGAGTTTTATTTTAACATAAAATTATTCACGGTGAATTTTTTCAGCATTGAAAATGTAAGGTAAAGGGAAATATTTCGAGGGAAAATGTATTCATGATGCGGGTGATTGATTTTTGAATTGTCAAAAAATCTTTTTAACTGTCAAAAATCTCGGTGGAAACTAAGTACTTAATGAAACTAGTTCATGATTGATTATTTCTTGATTTAAGATTTCAAAATAATATAAAAGCACTCTAAATATGGTAAAAGTGCAAATATACATACATACATATGTATTGCAGCGAGAGCATTTATATATGCAATTTTAAATTGACAGATCTTATAGCGCACTCTTAATTTTAGATTTTTTCGTTCTTGCATCCTTCCTTTGGCCCACTGTACACATATTTTTGAAATAAAGGATTAACCATAATTTCAGAGCAGTAACAAAAACCAAAGAAACGATATAATCTCAAAAATATGCTGCAGGTTTTAAGGTATTTTTCTTTCTCTTCTCTTTTTTTTTATTTTTAATGTCCGTCGTTCCGTTTGTGTTTCCACACATACATACTACACACACACGACACCATATGTACAACGCTGGTTTGCAGCACCACAAAAAAAGAAAAAAAACGAACACAATCATGATACCATACAGTATAATCAAAATAAAGTGTACATGCAACATTCAAACCAAAAGCAACAAAAACGTACAACAGACTCATTTTTTTTCCTATGCTGCAAAGGAAAAAAAAAAAACAAAACGAATAAAAATTATTGCACATCTGCGTGTTGTATCTTAAAGTAATTTATCAATCCACAATACAAGCAAAGAAAAAATGGAAAACACAGAAACACAGAAAAATAAACGCACTAAATGCCAAATAGTCAGCGAAAAGGTCTTTTAGAGCAGCAGCAAATAAAATACAGTGAATGACTGTGATCTGACTAACAGAATGCTAAAAGAAAAGCACAGAGAGATATATGTATGTATGTATATACAAACGTAGTTGCATTTGCAAGTCTATGAATGTGATACGAATGCACATATTCAAGGCAATATGCAACATCAACAACAACAACAGCAAAGCTGTAACTGCTAGGCATGCAATAAATTCATGTTCATAATACAAGGATTTAGATTTTGTACTTTTTTTTGCTTTAATAATGCCAGCTAACACCAACACCAAGAACAACAGCAACTTTTATAATGGAAAATTGCTACCTTTTGTTGTTAAACCATAACATAACAGCATTATATCATGATCAATAACAAATTTTATGTTGTTGTAAAATATTTATTTGCAACTGATAAATCGCACACTCTTTTCAATTCGCCTGTCGTTTGTCCGAAAATGTTTTATTTCTTCGGTGTTGATATATTCATTTTATAAGACAGAAAATCTGGCCGGTTATTGCCTCTGCAAGCAAGCTGTTCCTTTGTGCTTAGTTGTGTTGGACTTTTTTTTTTTAATAATTCTATAGGAAGACCAAATACTAAGTTGTAGTACGGATACTGCAACTTTATTTTATTCTTCGCAAAAAAAATGTTTTCGTTTTTTTTTCAATATAAATTTTAAACAGGCACAATGTCGGCCTTATTAGGCTATATATTTCTATATTTATTAAAAATATAATAATAATTTTTAAACATATTATAGTATATAATTTCAGTAGAATATGGTGTTAAAGTAGATAAGGAAGGAGTATCTTATACTTAAATTATATGACAATATAACTACTAGCAAGGTTATTTTTTTTTTCTTTCTGAAAATTTTATATATATTGTATTATATATTTATATAGTAAATGGGCTATAAGCAAGATATTCAGTCATAGATGTATGTGCGGTTGTACAGTTACGGTCTATCGGCCGAGATGGTATCAAAAACACGAAAGAAGTTTTCACTTTTTCATTTATTTTATTTTCCGCTACATTGGAATTCGTTAAGAAAAATAATGACATTTCAAACTTAATTATATAAAATATATATGTATATATTTATATATATAGTATATAATTATTCTGATAATCATTTAAGGTAGTAAAAGAATAGTAATACATAAAAAACATGTAAAAACATCAATAGTATCAATTAAATTATTATTGTTGACTTAATTGAATTAATTTTCAATTAAATTTTTAATAATAATAATTAGACATTTAATTAAATATTTAAAAAATGTTTTTGGAATCTTTTTAGCTCAAAAATTTGATTAAAATTTTAATTGAATTGATTAAACTTGTAATAGAAAAAATACATATTATTTTAATTAAAGGTGTTAATTAAATATCAAAAAATGAAATTTATTTCTGTGTAATATATTCATCAAAGTTAAATGTAGTCTTTATTATTATTATTCTGTCGCATTGCCTTTGTTGAGAATATCTCCTTTGCATCTTCGCGGTATCGAGTTAATGAGGTTTTGACATCTTCGAAATATTGGACGGCTAAGCCCGCTGAAATGCTCCGCACAGTTTAATATTATCTTTAGAAATCTTTTTTTAACTTTGGTCCCTAAAATTTCAATGCTGTTCAATTCTGGCGACTGTGCAGGCCACTCCGTGGATTTTACACCATTATTATTGACTAAGTTCTTTGCAAAGTTGCTGCTATGTTTTCGATCGTTAACTTATTGCTAGATCCAAAATTAAGGAATTTCTTCCCCATCATCCGGCAAGATTATATCTTTTAAAATTTCGGCATTCAAATGTTGGACAAGAATTTCCTTGCAATGCCATACAAAGATGAAGCGCCCAATGCCATTATTCTGCATTCGCCGCATTTAATAGTTTTGGTACTATACGAGTATTTTGATATGTATTCCATGTTTGTTGCTTGTATAATACATTGACGAGAACCTTTCATACCAAATATAAATATTTTCGGTTTTTTCGATCGTTACACCACAACACTAATAGAAGAAAATATCGACCTCTCCTAATATATTGAGCGCAACTGTATATTATTACACATATATTATTTTTTTCTTATAACAAGTGCTGGACAAAATTAGCATATCGAGTCTTTGGTACAAAACCGTCGTAATTCAATAAAACGTGAATTGAGAAAAATGTATTTGAAGTTTTGAGCCATCTTTTTGATAGTATTTTCGTTTATTAAAGTTATTTTTTTAAATAAAGAGGCATGTTTTGTAATGTTTTCTGTTTGTAAATTTCTTGTCATAAAGGAAATATTTCATTATTGCAAATAAATATTGTTGGAAATAGCTGGAGGCAATAAAGACATTTGTAGCTGTAGAATCTGAACAGTTAGAGATAGAACCATAATCTTTTCTCATTTAGATATATATTTCCCCAAAGATCATTTCTGCATACCCAGCTCAAAAAATTAAAATTTTGAGTTACTACGGTATTGCACCAAAGGCTCGATATGTACATACATATAACAATTTAAATTATCAAATTAAAAATTTTACTTCAATTGTTAAATTCGAACGTTATTTTTACATATGCAATTAATTAAAATGGGCTAATTAGTGAAAACATACAATCCTTTTAAAAGCTCAGAAGACGGATTATTTGTTATTAATAATAACAATAATATTATACATATTTGCGGCCATAATAAAAATTATATTTTATAGTTAAAAACAAAATTTTACCAGGACATTAGAGCCAAAAATGGCAGCATAAACGGTCATGAAATCATAATCGAGTGGCAATCCTCTTATCTGTAGGGCTTTTTCAGTCTGTTTATGTAATTTTTTGTATAAGCAACAACAATTCACAAGCGATGTACTCGTACAATACAAAAAAATTAATATAAAAATTCCTTAGCGTACACATTGTAAGTATTTTTATATGTGAGTCGTACGTATGGATGTGTGTGTGTGCGATTGTATCTCTTCTGGCCATGATAAACGAATAACGAAAAAATAAAAATAAGACAAAAACCTTAATTTTCTACTCACGTTTATTAAACTTTAAAAATAACAATAAAAAGAAAAGCAAAACAAAACTACAGAAATTCCTTAACTCCAACAACACCATGCAACTGTAAGCAATAACATCACAACAACAACTGCTGTTACGATGTGTTGTTGTTATTGTTGATTTTATTTTCACTATTATATACATATGTATATATATGTACGTACATACAAATATATTGTTTTTTTTTGTTTTCAGAATGACAGCTGAATTATTACAAATCGATATTTGAATTGAACTCAATGTTGTGCACAGTCGATTGGTAGAATTTAAAATTGTTGTTATGTTGTTATAAACATTTTACATTTTTTATTTTCAACTTTTTGTTTTTATTCTCTTTAACTTCTCTATTATTATATTTTTTTCATTCCAATTATTTTTCGTAGAGGGTTTAAAAAGGCTTGTGATGATGCATTTGAGTTGAGTTAATAAGCACCTTTTTCTATAAATATGACAATGAAAAATTGCATTGGAAATTATGAAAAGTTTTTACTTTTTTAAAGGATTATTATTGTTGGATTAAACGACTCTGCGGGGTCTGGGACAAAAACTTAAATACAAAATACATACTTCTGAAACTTTTAGCAATAAAACAGCAGAGATTATTTTCATAATATTTTAAGCAGATACATGTACATACATACATATCGTCACCTGAAATGCAAAAGGGTGTAACAACCAAAAAACTCAAAATTGAGTTTTTAATGGATATTGGTCCAGCGTATCAACGCACATTAAAAAAGCTTGAAAATTTAATACGTGCAAAAGCAGAGTTGTAAGATAGTGAAGCTTCACCACCTGTCATCTCACTCACTATCTCTTTCCCTTCCTGATTCTTGGAACAAAATAAAAAAACAAGAGAGAAGAGACATATGTGAAGTGCTAGAAGGATTCTGCTGCTGTGCTTTTTGTGAATGTTAAAGCAGAGTTCCTACGTTTCTAGTGCTATGCTGACGCATGAATTTTTAGTGTAAATGAGAGCCATTTTCAATATTATTTACTTCGTTTTATTATTGATTATTGAAGATACCCACGCGTCCTACGCTGTTTTTTTTTTTTTTTTATCTACGACCAGCACTCCGGAGATGACTCCTACACATGCGAAGCATTGTGCTGGAACTATAGGAAAGGGATAGTAGGAGAAACGACAGGAGGTGAAGCTTAATTAATTATTTTTGCAGCTCTGCTTTCGCACGTTCTTTGTTTATACTCGTAGCAGTGCTGAAGCTTCGGTTTAGTAGCCATTTTTATTATTATTTTACTTTGCCGGTGGTACACAATACCGACGAAGGAGGGCGTTCTGATGTGATTGTGGATTGCTATCAGCTGAAGCCGGTATTGTTCAGTGATCAGTGACTATGCCTTCGCCACTGAAACCTTCCGACCTTTACAGACACAACAGAAAAAACTTTAGTTTAACGGACGATTGATTGTATAAAACTGCAGAATTGCACGATAAAAGAACACAAAATTTCTAAAAGTAAACTTTGCGTGTCTAGAAGTGAAGCAGAGTTTCAAAGACATTTTAAAGAATTTTGAAAGTAAACTTTCATTGTCTAGAATAGGTATCACTAACCAGCCAACAGCTCCCTTTATTTTATTCTTAATTCAGAAATAAAATAAAATTGTTTATTATGCACAATATTTAACTATTCTTTCATTTATTCAACGTCAAAATTAATTAGGATTATTTAGTTTATTTTCTTTTGTATATTTCGTAATTCTCCAAGATTCTTTGGGAGTTCTTGTATAAACATGTGAAATTTCTTAGCTTTTTTCAAGAATTTGGTTGAAGGCCCACTGAAGATTTTGTAATTAGAACCAACTGAAGTCGATAAATATTTTGCAAAAATTTGACTTACTTTTTATCTTTTGCCAATTTCCCTAGAGATGGCAAACTTCGTATCAAATAAAAAGCAAAATTTATATGTTAAATATTTCTTATAATTTATACAACAAAACTTTCCACATTGCATTCGTTCTTCTAATCTTAGAAGTTAAAACAATTTTTTAATTCCGTTTTTATATGCCTTTGCAAGATAATTTTTTTTTTCCTTAAGTGGGATCTACTTATATTTCCACCATTTACATGCAAACATTCTAATGTACAAACACACGTACATACGAGTACATGCTTAAAAAATATTAAAAAATAATTTATTTTTTCTCATTCTCTGATAAAAGTTTCAGTTCTTTTTCTGCGATGTTAAACATTTTTTTATGCAAACATTACTCTTTATCTTATAGTACGACTATTGTATAATTATGCGTTTATGAATTAATACTGGGATTGTAAAATTCACACACAATATATGTATGCATGCATGTACTACATATTATCATCATAAAAAGGAAATACATAACACAATTAGCATTACATACTCGTGCGTGCATTACATATAGTGCATTTCAAAATGAAATCTCCATCATAAAATTTTGGTTCTGGGAAACACGAGACACGTCTGTGAAATAAATTTTACGTTTCACATCCTTTAAATCCTTTAGTTGATCAAATGCTCCACAGTTAGATATATGGCCCGGAGCTTCAAATGAGTTGTCGTCAAATTAGTGAAAAAAAAGTTACCGAAAACTGTCAATTTGAGTCAGTTGTTTGTACAAATTGTAGGCATTTCTTTAGCCAAGGCTTTTATGAGAGAGGAAATAAATAATTTTCTTTTTTTTTCAATTGCCAGTAAATATTTTATGGCTCTTAACCAGCGTTTTTTGCTATAACCTTGGCTTTTGGTCATTTTGTAGCGAATTATATTCGGCTAATAATAACGGCTCGTTATTCTCCACGGTTGCGTGTCCCTTATTGTTCGGTTATCTCGTCAAGAGACGAAGTACGAAATTGCGGCCGTGTGGGCCGTGGGTGTCGAAAACTGTAAAGCAATTATTTTCCGCCACGCCCCAAACTTCAGTTTTAGTTAGGTTTTTGTATATGCAAAAACAATTTTCTAAATTTACATTGTGACCATATTCAAGTAATTGCTGGTGTATGTGTATGAGCTTGCACATTTCTAAGTAGTATGTGTATCACTTAATATAGACAAAGCTATTTCTTTAATATTTTGTATTTGTACATACAATTTTTTTTTCTCAACTTTGGATGGTTGATGATAGAGTCTAGTTGTTTAAACTCGTACATACTACATATTTTTTATTTTTCATTTAGTTTCTTTTTGCATTCGTTTTTCGTTTCTACAATAAAGTGGAAATACTTGTTGTTGCAAACTGTTGCATTGCATGCTGCTGCAGTTGATGTTATTGCAATAACATACCATTTATGTATCCGTAGCATTCCAATGTAAATGCATGTTTGTAACAATGCATGTGCATGCAGCTGAGGTAGAACAGTTAGCACTGCATCAAAAGTTAATGATCGGTTTTTAGTAATTCTCTGCCATGACTTCCCTTCAACTACAGTTGAAAGTTTACCATTCTTAAGCCCGTATGACGCTGCATTTATTTTTCATTAATTAATATAAAATTGATAGAAACGCACACCACATCCAGAAAGAAACAAACAAAATATAATATTTACATTTTTAAGTGTTGCCTCGTTATTTTCATTTAAAAGAAAACGCTAAAGAAAAACATACGGTCAAAAATTAAGCTCAAAATCGCAGACATTGTGCATAAATCGCTAAGTTGACAACATATGACAGATTTTAAGTTCGAAACGTAAATTTTAAGTTAAAACTTTCTAAATTTTTCTTGAAAGTTCCTCATTTTTTTTTTATCGATAACACTAGTGGACGATTTGACGTTTTGGTATTTATCTTAATAAGGTGTTACTGTTTGCACTTAATTAATTATGTTCTTCTTCAAAATTTGAACAATGCAGCAAAAATATAGTGTCATAAAGCCCTTGGGAGATTTTGATTGTGACAAACTTTTATTTATGTCACTCTATGACGATTGCTCAGGTTAATATACAGGGCATAACATTTTCTTATATGTCCACAGGCGTTCAGTTAGTGTGTTGGCAGAATGACGCGGGTTCGATTCTTAGACCGGACAAGTAAAAAATAAAATTTTTTCTGAGTTACCTGTGGTCCAACTCCCTCCTTCTTTGGTATTTGAGCAATAAAAAATCGGCGAAGTCAAATAATAAATAAAATTGCTTCCCTGAACCTAAAAATAATGCGTCAAAATGAAAATCAGAGTCGCCGTAATTTTACTTTATATTTTAGACACAACTGCACAGCTTTGCAAGAATTGAGCTCTATCTACCTATCACTTTCGCCACCTGTCTATTCTCTACACTATCCCTTTCTCTATCGAGTTCCAGTGCAATGAATTTCATATGTATTCGATTTTCATGCATCACATTGCTTTATTGTTTTTCGACGTAAATCGTGGATAGTATTCCGCATTTGGGTTAAGTTAGATTAGGTGCCGGATCTTCCTCGAAAGAAAACGCCCCACTTAGGCCCGAGCTTAGAACCATTGATATACCACAAGAAACACCAAGTGCCTAGGTGGGAATCGCACTCGCACCTTCAGATTGATGAGGCTAATGCTCATGCACAAGGCTACGGAGGTACCCTCTTCCTCTCTTTAGTAACGGAACATTTCAACGATATTGTGCAATCTCCGCGCGTTTGCTTACATACTACGCATATGCTTTTCTTGGTTTATAGTTTTTACAGTTACCGTTCACCAAATAAATATACATCAATATATACTTTGCATGGCCGTGCCACCGACCACTTGGAATTTAGAAAATATACATTTTTTGTTTGTTTTGTTTACGGAAATTTTCACAGTATTTCTGAGACTGTCCGGTACCGAACACACACACACAAACAGACTAGCAAACGGAAATTCACTTTTATATAAAATAGACTACTTTACATGTCACTTTATTTGAACATTTGAGTAACCGCAATATTGCGCTTCGATTCTCATTATTTTAATAAGATCACTATTTTCCCCAGTACACTGCCTTGCATTGGCCATCCGAAGTCGTTTTATTTTTAAAGAAAAACTTCCCTATTATCGATGAGTGTTACTATCTAGCGTCATAATTTTTCCCACTATGAGAATAAATGTAATTCCTTCAATTGCATTATAGCACGCAATTGCTCATTGTACTATTATTTTTACCGACACTGCATCTTTATAATTTATATACATATGTGTATGTAATTAACCAGCCTCATACTAATATTAACTATGTAATAAATGCAAACATACGTACAAATATTTAGTTTTCTTTCTGTACTCGTCTACAAAGTTGAACGAAAATGAAGAAGGAATGCCGTTGTACTGCATTTCATTTTGACGCTTTTGTAAATGTAAAATTGTGAACTGTAAGTCTTCGAAACCAAATTTATAGTCAATTGAAAATTTTGCAATATTTTAAATGAAATTTAATTCGAAAGTAAAAAAAAAAATTGAATTAAAAACTATTGGCTTGGGATATTTCGATACAGTTCTATTTGAAAGTTTTAGTAAATACGAGTTATAGATTTTTATTTCAGAAATAAATATTCGAGGAGTACATGATTGTTTCGACTGTTCTAAATACTTATAGAGAGAACTGTTCATTTAAATTTTTAACGCACTGTACTTTACTCAGCTCAACGGTTTTTTTTTTGCTTCAAAACACGTAACTGACATATTTGGCTACAGAAAATAATACTTGTGAATAACAAATTTTTTCGAAAATATTTTTCTACACCGTGCAGAGAGTCGCAAAGCCATGTTTTGTAAAACAACAGTGTTTTAAAGTTCATATTAAAAAAGTTCTTAATATTGTAGCACAAATGAGAGGAGGTGAAGCTGCAATATCTTACAACTCCGCTTTTGCACGTTGTTTGTTTTATAGCAGTGCTGTAGCGCCTCTGATGTCAAGAAGACGTATTAAATTTTTAAGCTTCGTTTTTAGTAGCCATTTTTAGTAATTATTTTACTTCGCCAGTGCTACACAATGCCAACGAAGGAGGGCGTTCTGATGAGCCTGTGGATTGGGTACAGCTGAAGCCGTTACTGTTCAGTGACCAGTTACTATGCCTTCGCCACTGAAACCTTCCGACAACACTGACATAAAGACACACTAATTCGCAACAGAAAAAATGCGAGATGTTTGAAACTGGGGTTGAACCCAGGAAATTTTTGGTTTTGTAGTCTACGTGCAGACTACTTCAGCCATCGCCACCCTCCTTTTGGACCAGTGATCAGGGAATGTACGCTACATATGCAATGTTTTGCAATAAGCCTAGTTCGAAATAGTTACTGAAAAGAAGAGACAGAAGTTGAACTGATATGAAGGAATAGAGCTTAATTCTTGCAGAGCTCCGTAGTTGTTTTATGAATTTGTAAATCAGAGTTTTTGTATTTCTGCTGTTCATGTTGAAATAAAAATGGGCTTTTATAATAAGGAATTATTTGTAATAATATTTTTAAACAATAAAGTAATCTTGCACGTTTACTACTGGGCGTGCACCGGTAGTTTAGTGAGTAGTGTGCTAGTTTATCAGTTGGGGAGTCTAGGTTCGATTTCTAGCAGAGATTCTGGTCTATGTTACTACAAAACGTGAAAGTTTTTTCACAACAGGTATCACAATGGGATCATAATAAATTGATCTCAAGTGAGTTGGGACCTTTCTTTAGCTATACATCCAGCAACCTGCCGACCTAACCTAACCTTTATAAAGTTACTGTAACTATTTGTGAATCAGTTGCTTAATGACGCTCAATGATGTATGAATACAAACAAATATTCAATAAACAAGCGACTGTGTAATACTAAAAAAGAGAATTTTCTGAAAACTCATTCATACTGAACCCAGCTAAAGATTTTAAAAAATTTAATCGACCAATAATAAACCAATAATATTTGATTCACAGCTTTTTGTTTACTATTAGTTAAACCGCCAAATGTCATTGGTTAACCAATAGTTAGACAACAGCTGATTAGTAAATTATTAGCAGTATTTTTGTTTTGATATCATCTACCGTAATATAATATATATATATACAATAATACTATCAGTTTTTTTTATTTTCGATAATATTTTGGTTTTCCCGAACCAATTTCAGCAGCAATGCACTATCTTGCGCGGTAAAGTTCGATTAGCGCGCTTGTTTTATCCATTTTTAAGAAATAATATAACAAATGTAAACAAAAACCATATGCTACAGCGGTGCAGCCAATATTGAAAATTAAAAGATTGTTAGGGTTACCATTCTTTGGTTATACTGAGAATGTTAGCTAAACAATGCACTGTGAATATGAAGTATTAGTTAGACAATAGTTAGGTATCATTTTAGTTTACTAATAATTAACTAATGACTGCGAATTTCGGCCTTAATGATTTTACAAAGGCGTGAGACCAAAATAATAAATTCTTGAGAAGTTATTACTTTTTTATTGTGTGAAATGTTTATTTTTTAACGCGGGAAGTTTTTACAACTAAATTTCCTTATTTCTGCTTTGAGTTGAAAAAGTTCCAGTTAAGTATTCTGAACCAAATTCGATCTGCAGACATAAATTTCAAGCTATAATCGAGATAGTTTAATTTCATTTTTATAAATAAAACAAATTTTGAATATAAATATTTTTTTTTTTTTAAATACTAGTAAATATTTTATTTAATGCAACAAAATTGTGGTATTAACTCATTTCGAATGAATATTATTTAAAATTAAAGATTTCAATAGTTGTTAAATTATTTACTGCAAGGAATAATATGTTTTGTTAACTCAGAATAGAATTTAATCGAACTACATTTATTACAAATTAATGAAAATTTCCTGTCGTGTTCAAGTTCACAGTTAATTTATTACAATATTGTGAAGAAATTAAATTTTTGATTAGAATAAGGGAAAAAGAACAGTTAGTCTCTAACACCAGTTCAGTATAATACGTATTTTCTATGCCACTACATACGTCATCAGTACTCTTTGTGTCAACAGGGAGGTAGTTGTAAAGTCATTACTATCATCTATTTAACACGTCAGAGCTTAGGAAAATGCATATGAGAATAAGTGTCACTGTCTACATACTATTAACAAAGGTTGTCAGCTTTGTTATTTTTATGTTTCTAATAAAGGTCATACTTCATATATTCCCAAAGGGCAGTCTCAGTTTTCAGTACAGGTGAGAACGAAATTAGTTTTTTTAAACACTTTTTTAACTGTCTTTCCCTATTCAAAATTAAAATAATATGTATTTTTTAGAACTGATTATATATTTATTTTATGTCGCCAAAAATTAACTACTTTTGTTGTTTTTTGTTTATTTTTAATACTTTTTTCTAAATAACTACATATGTATATATTTTGAAAATGTTTTCAGACATTCTAATACAAATAAAAGAACCAGTTTAATTAATACTTCAGATTTTTATAATTTTGTGTAATGAATTTAGTAATCGAGTTGTTAAATTTTTTGCAATCACAAAAATAAGTCATTATGTGGCAAGTACTTTTTATGGTTATGTCGAATTTTTTGCTGGGAAGACACTTAAATAAATTTTTATTTGAGATAATTCTCAATTTTAATATTAGATTAATTGCAGTTTTTTTTTTAACAGAGCGTCTTTTAAGCTGCACTTGGTTTAAGTATAGAACACAAATACGCTTTAATGGTTCAATTAAGCAATAAAAAAACAAAATAAATGTCTCATTAACACAAGGGAACAAATTGAACTTGTCTTGCACTAAATAATAAAGATATTAAAATTTCACAAAAAAGCTGTGTGCGTTGTCTGGCACCGCCTCTCTTTTAAAAAATAAATCCAAGACTTGATAGTTAAACACCCTGTTTCTATTTGTCGCTCTTAACGAATATTTTACGTGTATTTGTTGTTGTTGTTGGTGTTGTCGTTGCTGCTGTTACAAATTGCACCTGTTGCTCTCGTTACTATGTCTTCAAAAAGTGAGTGCGAGTGTATGCATACACATATACACACACACGTGCACACGTACCTGTATGTATTTTATTGCTACTTTATATGTTCTGCTCCTCATAAAATTGACTACTAAATACAATCAGCTTAAAGTTTGTATCTTGTATCTGCGCTGGTAGTTAGTAATAGATATTAGATGGTGTTTTTGTTGCTATACTGGTTGTTGTACTGCAGTTAACGCTATTATTTTACTTTGTACTCTACATATTTTATTGACTACCATTTCAGTATTTTTTAGTTTCTAACTTTTTTTTTTTTTCATTTCATAGTGCATTTGTGTGCATGTATGTATGCATATAAATGTTTATATGTGCCCGTATGTGTATCTCAACATAGTTTATAACATTCTGCTTTAGTTATTTTATACATACATACATACATACATACATATGTACGTACGAGTACAACATTTCTGTAATATTCTTCAGTATTTTCTACACATATTTTTTGCTACTTTATATTTTCTTACTACCATGTTGTTTGTCAGAATATATGATGAATATGTTGCTGTTCTTTATTTTATTCTATAAGAATTTTTCGTAACTTTAAAATAAATTGGTTCAGGTTTCTTTTCTATTTCTTTAGATGGTATTTAAGGCACTAAAACAACAAACAGCAGTGTAAGCTTATTATTTGTTCTTTAAAGAGTTATGATGGCTTTAGGGGTAAGGGAAAACGCGAATCAAAGGTGCGCCCACACTTTTTTTTTATCTTTATTATCTGACTAAATAAATACTAAGGAAAGAGTTTTTCGCTCTTTTAAGCGTCAAATCGTTCTCACAGAGGATTGCAGATTGGTAAAAATTTGTATAAAAATTTTACAATATAATTGCCTGACTAGTTGGTTTTAAATTGGTCTGTGAATTAGAAAATATAAAAAAAGAAAAAATTATGTCGTGTGAAATTGGTGGCAATTTTTGACTCAAAGTGAAAGACACTTTAGAAATTAGGGGATCTTCTGTGAGGATAAGGGGTGATGCAATGCTGCGAACTCCAGCTAAGGGTAAATATATATTTCCAGCCATTGCTTTGTACTAACAACCCTTACAACATTGAAATAGGGATGAAAACAAACGATCAGGTTTACGTACTGTCATGCACGATAAATTTTTATTCCATTTCGCTTATGTACACTACCCGAAGTGCCAGCAAGTTTAATCACCACTACAAATACTCACGCATAGATGTTGTTTACGTAAAATAATCATGACGAAGTGATATTTTTGAGCTGCTAATATCTTGTTGTTTCACTATAAATTCAAATCATATTTCTATGCCTTTTTGAAGAAAAACACTTTTTATCTATTTTTGAAGGTCTATTTACGATAAGCAAAGCCCGAAATATCGAAAAGAAAAATTTTTTTTATTTAAAAAAAATAAATTTAAAAAATTAAGCCAAAAATAATAGATGTAGGAAGCCGTAAACGCTTCAAGACCCTTAACATGAAAAGTTCAACAGAGACTAAGAACTTATCAGAAATTAGCAAAAAAAATTCAAAAAGTATACATCGTGGGAACATGATTTTAAATACGAATTGTTATTACATATCGGCATATAAATTCAGGGTGTCTGGTGGCAAATTTATATTTTTAAATACGATTATTTCAAAAAGTAATAAACGGTGCGTAGGGAGGATGGCGCCCTTGGAATTATCGATAGTGCGGATTTGTCAGTCGCGATATCGAAGTGGTCGAGTGAGCATCGCGCGTTTGCTATGCAGACATTTCTTAAGAGTAACGATTCTTACGTAATTGCTCGTCGATAATTTTGTTCAAAGTTCGGTATTCGGCGAATAAGTGATGGACCGAGTGTAAATTTAATTCGTTCGAGAGTGCAGAGATTCCGCGCAACTGCTTCGGCTATGAATGCCCCACGGCCAGGGCCCAGTCGATTCAAAAACATTGAACTGGTTGAAAGCAGTTTACGTGAAAATCCGCGACTATCAATACGGAAAAGAGCAACCACACTGGGACTTCCAAGAGCGATTATTCATGAAATTTTAAAAAAGGATCTGAAGGATCTGGATGACATACTCTTTAAAAAATAAAATCCGCATTTACATTCTATCGTTCAATGCTCTTAATAAAACTTTGTGTCAATTATTACGTTGTTTATTTAAGTTTGAAAATATAAATCTGCTACCAGACACCCTGTATATCCTTCTAAGTATATAATGACCAGTGTTTTTGGGGCTTACAGCAAACGAGTTTCTTTCCGCTGTAGCTATAGAAAATTTTCTATGGCAACGAAATGTTTCTTTTATTCTTCACATCGATATGGACATTTGCACATATAGCTCTACCGGAATCGACTTGAATATTTGAGAAAATAAATGATTGAAATGTGTTTTTTTATGAATGGAATTGTGTCCCTTTCAAAATGAACGGCGCAATTATTTCATACTAAAACCTAAAATATATGTATATGCATTCATATGTATAAAATAATAAATACGAAAGATTTTCGTAGTTAATACAATTTAAACAAATATTAAAATATAGAAACCAGCAGTAAAAAACCATATTATTCCATTTTTGTTTAAAAATTATTCCTTTAAAAATCATGTTCTAATGCGCAGATTGATGTTCTATAAAAAAAATGTAAAAAGGAGAAATAAAATTTTAGATTTATTTAATCTTTATTGTACGACACTCGAAGATGGTAAATTTAGAACTTGATTAGGAGAGAAAAATACTGGAAATAACTTCTCGTATTGTATTAATAAAAAACTAATAATTTACATCTACTGATAACCGCACACAGTGGACAAAACATGAAGAACCCTGAAGATGAAAGTGTAGCGCCTTCGAGAACAGCATGTTGTTCCGTTCTGGTAGTGTTTGTCAGTATGATTTACAATTATGCCTTTGATTTTTTTCTGAACAGAAGTTACCAACATTTCGAAAACATAAACATTTTATATAAAAACTACATTAATTCGAAATCACAGTAAATATAGAACTTCTGTAAGTCAATGAATAATTTTTAATAGCTTGCAATTGCACATTGTCGGTATTCTACTGTAATCAATGTATTGCCTTGTATGAAATAACATTTTTCCACGAACCATTTTATTCAAAAATAATTATTTTTGGATTGTTTAAAATTCTCCAGATGTTAAAAATAAAAAGAAAAAAATGTGTTTTTAGCCGACTTTAAGTAAAACTACTAAATACTGCTGTATAAAAATTCTCATAGTCAGGCATAATTAGCAACGAAATTAAATTGTTGTAAAATAAAATCCCAAGAATTTTTCTCTCCATTTAAAATAATTTTTTAACTCTTAATTATATCGTACATCCGTAATATTTTCTCAATTGTTTTTATTGTTTAGCATATTAATTCCTTGTTTCGTTCTTTGCTTCCCTTTGATTTTCTTTCTATATGATGTTACATTAAATTGTTCTTATGAGCTTTTCTTTCCTTTAAATCGGCGATAACCGTCAAATAATTACTTCCTTCCGCCTATGGGGGGAAAAAAATAAAAAACTATAATAATCAGTAATCAGGGAAAATGCTAAGAGAATGCCTAGAACAAGACTTACAACAATTTCTATTTCGAGATTGTTTTAATTTATCTGAAATCTTTGTGGCAATACACATATAAAAGATACATTTTTTTTGCTTCTTATTCATGAAGTTGTAGTTAACGATTCACTCGTTATTAGTGTTATTGTTAGCGTCATCAGCCTAAGCAGACCAATTTTTAATAACAAATACTGCATTCCAAGAGAAACTACGGACATATGTACATACCTGCACACATACAAAATAGTGCCGTGAATTCTGTACAAATGTATGCATGTATATGTACATTCCACAGCGAACATATGTATGTATGAATGTATATAGAAATTTTAATTTATTTACTATTTTTTAATACATTTCGAATTTTTGCTAAATATTTTCCATAATTTTCACATTTACAAAGAGGCTACGAAAAACATGACGTTCTCGTATACCAGCACGAGGCTAATGCTGACGTTAATTAAAAGAAAAAAAATTAAAAAAAGCAACAACGTGTTTGCTGTTGTTGTTCACATGAAATAAAATTTAATATTGTGGGCATTTATTATTTAATAAATTTTTTCAAAAGTTATTTCAAGTCTCATTTAATTTCACTTATTTGGCATGTGAATGCCAAATTTTTGTTAATACATTTTACTATATATGATTTTTATTTTTTTTTAATTTGTTTTCTTCGTCATTTTGTTTTGCAATTTAATAATAAAAAGCCGGCTTTCAAGACATTTTTTTGAAATGTCTTGTATGAGATAAAAATTCACCTTAATTTAATTGAAATTTATGATATTTTTTTTATTGTTGCATTCATTTCACTTCATTTCAGTTAAATTCAATACTAATGTGCTGTTGAATTGAAAATCTTAATGTACGCTTAACTAAGCTGTCATAATAGTTGAATAAATGTTTATTTTATTAGTGTATAGTTGAGTACAAATAATAAAAATTTAAATAATAAAAGAAAAAAAACTTTAAAATTCCTTAAGTTGAACATTTATTTCAGAAATATTTATTATTATTTATTACAACTGTGTACTCGTATGTATGCCTTCCATCCGGATACTTGTTTTTTAAAAATGTTTTTCCTGATTTTATTTTTAGGTTGCTGCTGCTGGCTGTCAACTTCATCTTAAAATTAAAAGGTAAATCGCGCCACAAAAACGAATCAATTTTTTTAACATATTTTGCTTAAAAATTTTTTTATTTATTTATTGATAAAAATATGTAATTGTGCAGCCAACCAATACAGATATATTCACCAGAAAAAAAAATTTGTTAAAAAAATGCCATAAAATTTTTTCAGTATTTTAAATACATTTTCGCATGATTTCTATAATCATTTGCGTACCAGAGATTTACAAGAAAGAAAGAGCTGCCCCAAAAAGCTTATAAGCTATAAATTTGCCGCTTTTTGTAATTAAGCAATAGCAAGGAAAGTTTAACTTTCTGAAGTTTCTTCTGCATTTCTTCAACTTTGAGGGAAATAAGGCAAGCTTGGAATACTGAGCAATGGAAGGTAAATCTGCTGTTATTCTTGAAAATATATACATACATCTTCGTGGACCAACGGCTAAGAACAGATTACTCTGTCAAACTTATTTACTGTATGAAATAACAAGATTAACCCGGTGGAACTGGCTACCCCACTCCAACTTAATCTAATTTTGCCCACTTTTGTGTAGATATTGTTTTTTTCTTTTATTCTTATATCAATAGTCCCTTTTCAGAAAAAAAGGTACCTTTTCAGGTATTTTTTTATAGATATTGATTTTTATAAAAAGTACATTTCCGAAAAGTGCTTTTTCCAATACGTACCTTTTTTACACTAGTACCTCCACAAAGTACCCTCTCCGATAAGTTTAATTTTCCAAAGAGTAATTTTTTTAAAAATTGCGTTTTAAAAAAGAATCGTTTCCAAAAAGTACATTTTGAAAAAGTTATATGTGTATGTGTATGTGTATGTGCATGTGTAATCTCGTATTTGTGCAATTTATTACAGCACGAAAGGGGTGAAAGCGTATCTGCAACAATAAAGATTTACTGATTACCTTATGATATTTATGATAGTACGTCTGAGGCAATACGGGGAAACTACGTTATGAAACAATAATAACAACGATAAATAGTTTACGCTACATAATTTTATATATACATACGTTACAAATTGATTACGTTACAAAGCTGTAATAATGAGAACATAATTACGTTACGAAAATGATAAAATATTTAGGGAGCAACAATAAGAAATTTATTGCGAAGTATTTGTGGAAATATTTATTTATACTATGAAATTGATTTAATAAATAAAAATTGATTACGTTAAGAAAAGGAATACATTATCAAATGACAATAAGAATTAAGAGGGTGGTAGTCTGCACGTTGACTACTAAACCAAAAACAGACCTGGGTTCAACCCCAGTTTCAGACTACGATTTTAAAATAAAAATAAACATCTCGCATTGTTCTGATGTTCATTAGTGTGTCTTTGTGTGTCAGTTGTTGTCGGAATGTTTCAGTGGCGAAGACATTGTCACTGGTCACTGAACAAAACCGGCTTCAGCTGATAGCAATCCACAATCGCATCAGAACACCCTTCTTCGTCGGTATTGTGTAGCACCGGCGAAGTAAAATAATAATAAAAAATGGCTACTAAACCGAAGTTTCAGCACTGCTAAGAGTATAAACAAAGAACGTGCAAAAGCAGAGCTGCAAAATAATTAATTAAGCTTCACCTCCTGTCGTTTCTCCTACTATCCCTTTCCTATAGTTCCAGCACAATGCTTCGCATGTGTAGGAGTCACCTCCTGAGTGCTGGTCCCAGAGTAAAAAAAAAATTCCCAATTGGTTGCATGAAAAGTGTAACTCAATCAATCAACTAAATAGAAATTGGCCAACAAACGTTTTTACGATTTTGTAAAAATTTACCTAATATTTGCTTGCTTTTTGAAAAGCTTTATAATTTTTTTTTATTAAAAAAAAATTAAAATGAAAATGAATGATAATCCATGGCGTTTATTTTCAGAAAATACTGAGCCAATATGTAAATATGTACATATGTTACATTCTCCTAAAGTTTTCATCTCCGAATAAGTTTTCTTAAGTTTTCATTCCCTCTAAAAACGATTTCTTAAAAAAAATCTCAACATTTAATTGAAAACAAAATCCCTTCATTTTTCCTCCACCACATGTTGAATTAAAAACAAACAAATAACTGAAAATAAAAACAAACCATTTTAAATAATTACAACTTTTTTACTTTCAAATTTGTTGGTTGTTTTTTTCTGAACGTCTTACGATTTTTTACACACACACACATATTACTCGTGCATACAAACATTTGAACACATCCACAGGATTTGCTGTATGTTTTATTACACTCGACACACTAACACTCCCTTGTAATTGTAAGTTTGGTGAGTTTAAGTTTAATTGTGAATGCATGTGCATGGGCATGTACATCTGTGTGTATGTGTGCATATTTTTTATTGCATGTTTTTTTATTTCTATTTAATTTTAGCTCTATTTTAGTCTTAATCATCACATTGGAATGTTTTCGCTTTAAAGTTGTTTTATTTTATTTATTTTTTGTTTGTTTGTTTTTTATTTCCATTTTCAGGTTTTTTTTTTTTTTAAATTTTTCACTTTGCTGAATGTGTAGTTTTACTTTATACCTCGTTATTATTTCGTGCACAAGTATTTGCTAAATATTTATTTAATTTTGTTTTCTTGCTTAGTGCTCAATTATGTTGTATGTATGTATGTATGTATGTATGTATGTATGTCAGTGTATGTGAGAGATTGTAGGGAAAAATATTCCGCAATATTAAAAAATTTATTAATTTTTTTTTTGCAATTTAAACTGCCAGCCTATTATAGTTGTTAGAATGTATATATGTACATGTTGGAAACACACACATAAATACATATGGATATACATTTTTAATAAAATTTTATCACGGTGAATAAATGAAAAAAAAAAAAAAAAAGAAAATGTGTTTTTGATGTTGAATATTTGTAATTTAAATTGGGAAGAACATATTTTTGAGATAATATTTGTTAAAGGCAAATAATTTTAATTTGCTTCTAATAGTTAACGATATTCTATTCTGAAAGGTTTTAATTAATTAAGAGAAGAATGTTCATCGTGTATTTAAAGTTTATTACGTTGGTAGTATAAGATGCGTGCTGTGAGAAGAGTAGAATTTATTTCAGCAAAAGTGTTTCAATTTCAGGCGCTGTCACCCCAGGCACAATTTATAAATCTTGTTTTTTTTTTATCTTGGACCAGCACTCAGGAGATGACCTCTACACATGCGATGATCGCACTAATAGAAAATTGTTATTTTTGGTGTTAAATGTTCTCGCCAATACGTTATACGACCAACAAACATGGAATATGTATCAAAATACACCAGCAAAGCTATTAAACATGTCGAATGTCCTTGCTTGGTAAAGGAAATTCTTGACCAACTGTAGTATGTCAAATATTTAAATGAAACAATATTGCCGTATGCTGAGGAAGAAATGCCTTTACTTTAGGTCTTCCAACAAGATGACGATCCAAAGCACACCAGCAGGTCTACAAAGAATTGCTCCAATGGCAATCAGGTAAAACTTATGAAGTAGCCTGCACAACCTCCAGATTTGTACATCAGTGAAAATTTGTGAACCAAGAATAAAACTGAACTATGGGGAGTTTTTCACCGGGCTTGGCCTTCATTTACTTGAACGAGATGTGAAAACCTTGTTAACTTGCAATAAATGCAATACCACAAAATACTAAAAAAGAAATATTCAGAATTCAGAAATCTTCTGATGAAAGTAAATCTTCTGTCTGCATTTAATTTTGATGAATATATTACACTGCTATTTTTTTACTGTCTTAAACGTCATAACGTCTAAAATATCATAAGTTGCATAGAAATTTTATATAATTAAGTTTCGAATATCATTATTTTTCTTAGCGAATTGTTGCATTTGAATGTGGACCAAGATAAAATAAATAACAAGCGAAAATCTCTTCCTAAAACTTTGTGTTTTTGCTATCAACTCTGATGATATACAGTGCTTAATATTTTCTTTATCGCAGCTGTATGTTGTTTAAATCGTAAAGTAGAGATTCTATTTGTCGAGGATTTATGCCGGCAGTTAGTTGTCTTATCGAGAATTAATTTATTAATGTTTATTTTTCTAAAATTATTAAATGTGTTTTTTTTTGCAACACACAAAAATTCCAAGCTCTTAGTTAGCAATTACACATGTGAGTAGCAGTTCGAAAAACTCAACCACCCACACTTTGTTTTTTACTAATACACGCACAGTTTTCGCACTCGCAGCTTCAATCACAGCAATATTCTCATGCGAGTGGAGCATGAAACACATTCGCCACCGCAGGCTACGAGCTATAGAGACTACGAATATAGTTGACTGCATGCGTTAACTTGTAGCCGGCTACTTGTTTTGAAGACGGCAGCTATGAACAACTGCTCACTACAGAAATGTGTATTTCGTATATTTCAGTGGTGCCACTTTAAAGCATTTCAGTTTCATAAATAAAAACACTTGTTCCAAATATCCTCATTCCACTTAAATATTTAAAAACAGGCCAACTTATCTATGCAAAACTTCTTTATTGTTAAGATATGAGTTAATAATATAATATATTAATTTTTCTGTTCTTTTCTTTTCAAATAAAAGTAAGTATTTTAAACTCTTACATATTAATAATTTCTCATTACATTGGCAGCACTATAATTCCATATTGTCGCTTGTCAAAATAGAAATTATCCTAAGTTGGCGACAGTTACAAAAGTGGTCGTGTAGCCGTGTAGCAGTGATGTCGTCAAAATAATCGTTTCCATACAAACGTGTGTATTTTAATTTTGACAGACTGCAGCTGGTAGCCTGCTGTGGCGAATGTGTTTCATGCTTGGAACTTTGGCAATTGCTCATGCAACTAGCTGTCAAAAAGATAAACACAGTTACCCTGTCCAATGTTTTTCGTGCCAGTTTACTGGATTACTGTAAAATCGTAATTATGTTTTTAACTTCTTATGTGCATAATTATGTACATATTATTTCTTCAAAAGAACTTTCATTCGCATGTGTAAATAGACGAAAAAATTGCAAAAGATTCGACTATTTCGAAAAGTTTTTCGTTGATAATACGTATACAGAACTCGCATGACAGTACGGCTGACTTCCAAAACGTAAATTGCTTTGTATTCGAACGAAGTATAGTGTTTCGTAATGCCGTAGGACAAAAACTTTACAATGCATACATTTTCAAAACGTCACAGACAAGTATTAGAAACTCTGAAAAAAAGCATTGAGCGCATCATTTTTATTCCTGGCATTAGCAAACGCAACCCTATTTATTGTACATATAAATAAATATATAATAAGGACAATAATATTG
The DNA here is from genome assembly GCA_963924685.1 of Dexiosoma caninum. Taxonomy (NCBI): domain Eukaryota; kingdom Metazoa; phylum Arthropoda; class Insecta; order Diptera; family Tachinidae; genus Dexiosoma; species Dexiosoma caninum. The sequence goes on from OZ004725.1 coordinate 95,972,303, forward strand.
TTATAAATAAAGCACTTTATTGCAATGTTTCGCACTTTTGCATATCTAAGTTGTCTAAATAGTACAGCGGAACTGTGCACAAACTTTGTTTAGATACATTTTGGAAGTCTGCCTACACGTCTAAAGGCAACGTTAGCATGAAACAAGTTCTTAGAATCGAACCCGCAACTTTCAGATTGATAGGCTCATGAACTAGCCTACGGAGGCAACACCCGAGACTCCTTTCGCACTTGACCATTTTTTAAGAAACATATTCATATACATATTTATTTTTTTTAGCTTTAAAATACTTACTGGTCTCTGGGATCCAGCCATGTTGTCTTTTTCGTATTGTGATCTATATAATAGATTTTTCCATCAAAATCCTTGGCTACATCCCAACCGTCGGGTAGAGGAAATTCGCCATGATGCAAGTGTTGCGACTGATGTTGATGTTGTTGCTGGTAATTGTGTTGGTGATAGTGTTGCGGAGGCTGTTGGTAGGGATGCGGTGAAATATGCTGTATTGATGCAGAGGATGTGGTTAACAGGGTATTGGGATTTGCGCCAGATGTTGGGGTATTGTTGACGGCTACATTTGTTATAGAGTTTTGATGGTGCAATTGATTGCTGTGATGTTGCTGCTGCTGATATTGTTGCTGTTGCTGTTGATAGTGTTGCTGGTAGTGAATTTGATTTTGTGTCTGCTGTTGCTGGTGTGGTAATTGCTGTTGTTGCTGTAATTTTGGCATAATTTCAACTTGAAATAATTGCACGTGTTGATAATAGAAATTTTGAGGTTTTACTTTAGCAACAATATCGTTACTGTTGCTAGTGTTGTTTGTTTTTTGATGTTGTGGTTGATAATAGCGATCAATAGAAAAATTATAACTGAAATCAATTGGAAATGTGCAATTCTTTTTATTTTTCTTGTTTTTCTTTTTGTTTCAGTAATAAAAAAAAAATGTGGCTAAGGAAGAGTTTAACGACAGTGTTGTTCGTTTTATTTATTTATTTCTTGCGATTCGCTCTTGTTTTCTTCTCTTTTAGCCAAATATTTTCAATGGTTGTTTTGGTTTTAAGGAACGTGTTTAAAATTGTCAAAAAATGATTTGTTTCGGTTTTGTTGCGTTTTATTTTTTTTTTATTTACAACCACATTTTTGTCAACTTGTTGTTTATTTTGTTTTGTTGGTATTGTTGGTTTTAGCAATTTTTGCTGGCCTTTTTAGGCCGTTGGAAACGTTATTTGAATTTTGAAATATTTTTTCTACGAGTATTCGTTATCGGCCGTTTTTAAGCTGTTATGCTTATTAATTTCTCCACTTAAAGATTTATGACTTTGAAAATATTTTATTTATGTAAATAATTTTTTCACGTACTTTCCGCACTTGATTTCTTTTGTATACTTTGTTGTTTTAATTTTTATTTACATATGTATGTATGTATGCACATATGTATATATTTGTTTAAATTCTTGGATAAAGATAGTGGGAAGTTGTGCTAATGTGCGGATATTTTTCTTTTAATTAAAGATTCTTTCTCTAATTATGTATCTATTTTTTCATACACTCAGAGAAATACAATACCAATGCCGCTTGCTATACCAATAGATAAATTTTCCTTCCTTAATAATTTATCTTTTCAAATAAACACTCACACACAAAAAAATTCCTTCGTTTTGATTTAAAGTTTTCTCTATATGTTTTTAATTGGATTTTATTATTTCTATTACTTTGATAATCTCCCCATTTTCACTATTTAGGCTGATTACGTAGTGTATCTCAACATTTACTTTAAAACGAACATAAATTTTTATATAAAAAAAAAAAAAAACGGGCGACGACTTGTATGTTATGTGCTCTTAATCAATGTGAGGAGATATTTTGTATAATAAAATTTCTATCTGCCTCTCTTTCAGGCATATGGCTAGTTAACACAGTTAAAACGGCGGCGTACATCGCTCGCTATCTCTTTTGCTGCATTCCATTCCATAAAAAATGTTTGTTTTTTTTTCTTATTTCCACAAAGAGCTAGTTTGAAAGATTTTTTTTCATATGGCTGTATGTATGTATGTACGTACATATACTTTTTAACGTAAACTGTGTATGCCATATACAATTTTGCTTAAAATATTTAATTTCTAGATTTATATATATACACACATTTTTTTTATCGAAATAAATTCACACAAACATTTTGTCTCATTTATTGTGTTAGCACACTATTCAATGAGTTATTTTCTTAAAATATTTTGCTAAATATTTCCAAATTTTGTTTAAAAACAGCACATTTTATTAATATTTTAAAGGTTTACACGTTTTGTTGTTTTCCCCTTTTGCATTAATCCGTCGAGCATTGCGATTGGTGGTGTAGCCGTTTACTAAATGAAGTGCTGAGTTAGGCGAGCAAAACCACAAATGTATCTGGTGAATAAACGAACTATGAAAAATGTATCTGAAGATCTTAGTTTCTTCTTTTGCTCTCTCATTCGCGGCTTTGAATTCAAATGTAATTTTTTTCTCCTCTCGCTCTCTATCAAAATACGATTTTGTTTTATTCTCTTTTTCTTCAACATTCGTACGTCTATTTGTCTGGAATAAAATTGTACAATTTTACTTTTTCGTGTACAAAATATAATAATGTGGTCAAGAAATGCAGGCAAGTTCCAACAGAAACTATAAAAATAAAATGAAAAAAAAAAGAAAAAAAATATAACTTCTGTAAATCGTACTTACATATTTAATTGTTAAGAAAATCAGTATCTTTGGATTTGTCTTCAAAAAATTCAATAGTAAAACCACTGCAACGTTTTTTATTTGTAAAGTAACACAATAGCACACTTTGTGAATGCCCCTAATAATTTAGATGGAGTTTTTCAAATGTAAACATATGTATGTACGTACATACATATTTATGTATATCGAATATGAATTTAGTATGTGTGCATTTAAATTGAGCAATTTTTCTTGAAGCAAGTTTCTTCAATTCTCTTTTTAAAACTGCCAAAGTGTTTAGACACACACGGTCTGCTCCGGCAATTTCCAAAAAATTACATGGACACAACAACAATTCAAAGAATGAGAATTAAAGTAATTTGCGGTACAAGCAGTTCGGTACCCCTCTTCTTTCTCCTTTCCCCTCTCTCCTACAAACACAGGCTTACGCAAAAAAACTTGACCAATCTGAAAGCGTACTATGTTTATATGTAAATATCTATCAGAGATACAAGCTGATTCCTCTGGTCTGTATCACAACAATATGTGAAAGCTTTTTCACAATGGGAATATAATAAATTGGACACAAGTGGGCTGGGACCTTTCTTTAACTTGACATCCAGCAACCTGCCGCCCTAACCTAATCTACAACCTGATTGATTCTAATCGTCGGCGGCGGCGTGAGTAACATCGTTATTTTTAAAAAATTTTTAAAAAAAAATTAAATCAATTTATTTATAGAAAACTATGCACACAAGGCCTAAGGTCTAATCGACAGATATCGATTTTCTATCACATAAGCTATTTGTATTTGTTCTTGGAGCTGCTTTACAGATTCCTATGAAAAAGTAAAATTTCAGAGTCCCATAACTCGGACAATATGGCTATCTTTGGAAGTTTGTTGGTTAAACCTAGAATATCCAGTATTTCGTATTCCAGTATATTGTACGTTGCCTGTTCACGTGTCGGCAAACCATCAGTATTATTTTTTATATTATTGCTAAGAAAATGAACAAAAGAATAAGAAAATTATGTTATCGTACATATCGGGTATTTTTAAAGGCCGCTTTAAACGATAAGATTTGTCGTACGTAAAATGTGAGAGAAAATAAAATAAAAAGCAATTCGTGCAGTTAGTCCCCGTCCATACTGTGAAGCATATGCTGCAAAATTTTTTTGAAATCTCTTTTGAAACTGCAGCAGTGTCCATACATGAATCTTTTGCTTCATGTTTAGTATTTTTTATTCCTCCCTTCTATCTTCTTTTTTTAATTTTTTTTATTATGATAGATGTTAACAGTATACCAAACGAAAAGAAATAAAATGAAACGTCAAATACACCTCATGTCAAAACATGCAAATAAGAAATTCAACAAAAACTGCATGTACATGAAACAGCGTACATACTTCCACTCCTCTTTCCCTTCTCATCAACAAACTCAAAAGTTTTGCAGCATATGCTTCACAGTATGGACGGGGACTAATTGGTTGTTTTCCCACTAATTTTGCTCTTTTCGATTCGAAACCAACAACAAGACAAAGAACTGTGCGTACCGAAGAGCATCTTGCTGCTGGAGAAAAAAAGTATTGAAAGAGCGCGCTTAAAAATCGATTTATTGGAAAATCAGTTTGGTGACAACTTTTTTTTTCCAAAAGTGCTCTTGTTTACTGGCCCGTCGTTCGGGCGATTGAAAAGCTCTGTATTAATTTTTATGGGACTATGCTAAGTCATTGGTTTCTGCCGACAAACCACAAAATCTTGAAGCATTGGAAGTCAATATTCAAGCCACCATGGCCATACGGCCAAATTTATTGGAAAAACTAGTAAAAAAATGTACTGATCGAATGGACCATGTAACTCGTAACCGCTCCCGACATATCATACAATATAAAATCATATTTAAAAAATAAATTCCATGCAACTATATACCAGATTATAATAACACGAATTATTTCCAACAATATATTTGTCTTGTACACGGTGGCCCAAAATGACTGAACGGGTTTGAGTTCATTATATCTTATGGTGTTTTCTTTTCTGACAAAAATGTTACATACATATATGCTACATTTCGTTACTATTTCTGTTCCATTCTAAAAAATATGTAACATTAAAAAAAGCTATTTCGTTCCTTTCTAAATATGTTGCACAAATAACGGGCAAAATATGCAACATATTTGACCCTCTACTCTCAAGTCGGGGTGTAATACTAACCTTTTTTACATCTTTGTTATGCTTTGCATATTCTATGCTTCTAGGCTTATTAATATAGACTTTTCTTTTCAAATAACCGCAAGGGAAATAGTCTGTAGCGGTGAAATCCGGTGAACGCGGAGCCAAATAAAATCGTTCACCAAAGATGTCGCGTAAAATAGCCATTGTGTCGCTCGCATTGTGCCCTGTTGGAACCATACTTACGAATGGTTTCCCACGGCTGGTCTTAAAAGATTTTGCAAAATTGTCCGATATTTAACATCAGTGATGGAAACGGCGACACCGTGTTAATTTTCAAATAAAGAATTCAAACACCTTCGCTAATTTCGCGATCCTGTTGTATCATTTGAATTTCTCATGCAGCTAAAAAACAGCCGATATATTTGTACATATATTGTGAATTCAAACTGTTTTGTGTTATTTTATTTTTATTCTGCACAGGGGTCCGCTAGTAAATTATAAAACTATATTCTACATACATACAACAAAAACGGCTGCAAAAACACAACAAAACAAAAAAAAAACAAAAAACACGAAAAGTTGTTCTTTTAAATTTATGAATTGAAAAATTTCATCACATATTCTTAAAAACTATAAAATAAGAAATATAATAAATTACGATTATTTATTTACGTTTGTTGTTTAGTTAAGCTGGCCAGTATGCTGGATTCCGTTGGTGCTAATGGCAACTGATCAGTAGACTTATTCTGAATTTTTTGAGATCGTTATTGTCATTATAGAAGAGGCTAAAGAAGCAGAATGACCCAGCGGGAAAAGTAGGAATTGATTACATACATATGTACATACTATGTATGTATATAATTCATTATAAATTGTATTATATCCGAAAAAAGAATTCTGAATTCCTTTAGAATCGAGGAGGTAATAATAATAAATACATAGCAAGGGGTTCCTCCGCAGCCTAGTCCTTGAGCGTTAGTCGCATCAATCCGCAAGTGCGGGTTCGAGTCCCGCCTATACCGTGGGTATTTCTTGTGGTATCACAATGGGCCTAAGCTTCTTCCTAAGTGGGTCCTTGTCCTTCAGGGCAGATCTCCGCCACCTAACTTAACCTAAGTACACATTAAATACTAGCTATATATACAGGGTGGGCCAAAAGTAATCACCCGGGAATAAGTAATCAACCGATGTTCTTTTGCTATCTATCTTCTCATCTACTTATATATATCTATATATGTATGTATATGCTTTCCTCCTCAGTTGTTGAGTTTGCTTTTAGAAAAAATACTTTATGAGAATACCATAAAGTATGTAATAATACATTCACATATTTTTTCGGGAAAAAGCACAATTTTAAAATTAGAATCATGTACATATAAATAAAATAATTTGTGCGAGTTCGGTCAAAATCTCTCTCATTTACTCAATTTTTGCGTAAGAAAACGCTTTTGGGTAGAATTAGGCGCCCGCGGGCGCCCAATTTAGGGTAAACGAACAGACCTATTATGGTAGATGATATCATAACAAAAATACTAATAATAATTTACTAATCAGCTGTTGTCTAACTATTGGTTAACCAATGATATTTGGCGGTTTAACTGATAGTAAACAAAAAGCTGTGAATCAAATATTATTGGTTCAACTATTGCTATTAGCTAACTAATGACTGCGAATTTAGGTATTAATGAAATGGTCAACGCGGATATTAATAAATACTATATGTACATTTACATATACACCTCTCTATTCAAAATTAGTGTTTTATTATAACTTTTTTCATTACATATTTCTTATTCTTATGATATATCCAGTCAACACCTGAAGAAAATTTAAATTTTTGCTATTAATATAACAACCGAAGAATTTAAATGAATATTAAAGATATCAAGAGAATAACTCAATTAAAAATTGTTTTCATATTCATACATAATGTGAATATACATACATACATATATACATTCATATTTATTTTGTGCCTACAAAAAATTTAAAAAAAAATCAACATTTATAGTAAAATTATTAAGTTTTGGAACGCTCGTGTGAGACACCCAATACATATTGTATTTGTCTGAAAAACCATGTATTTCTGTAACACATACATATGTATATATTTACATCCATATGTATATATGTACATACATACATCCATATGCATATTAGCTAAAAATTAAACAACAAAAATCATACAGTGAAATCATACAATCAAACAAGTATAAGATTCTTTTGTTTTGTCATGATTCTTTGATTTCTCCCCTTCTTGCTCGCCTATTGTTCTCTTAAACCCACTGCTTAAATTGGAATACAAATAAACAGTCATAAAAAATATTATTATAACAAGCGCATTAACTCACTTCAGCATTCCGATGATAATGCGCTATGTGACCGTTGTAAATTGAGGGCGCTATTGCAGCCGTTTTGTTCACTGAATTAATGCACGCGCACAAAACTCAGGGACGGTAAAAGATACCCAGATACTAATAAAAACCTAATAAAAGAGAGAATGTGTCAATAAGAAGTATTGTCAAAGAGGGAGAAGAGAACAATATAAAAATTCGTAAAACGTATCTACCAGATACTACAAGCAGGTCGTTTACTTGTTCGCCCACCAACATTCTCTCTCTCTCTCATTGTGAAAAAAATTTGAAAAACTAAGCTCTTTAAATTGTTGTGACTGTCGTTCTTTTCTTAAAGTTTGATTTTCTCGTCAATATGACCAGATCATAAATATTTTTCAAAGATTAAATTAACTTTCGAAAGACTTAAAAATGCTGCATAGTGGTCAGCTGTTTGTAGCTGTGTTGTGTAGCATTGGCGAAATAAAATAATAATAATAAAAAAAAAATGGCTACTAAACCGAAGCTTCAATACTGCTATAAACAAAGAACGTGCAAAAGAAGAGCTGTAAAATAATTAATTAAGCTTCACCTCCTGTCGTTTCTCTAACTATCCCTTTCTTATAGTTCCAGCACAAAGCATCGCATTTGTAGGGGTCATTTCCTGAGTGCTGGTCCCAGATAAAAAAAACAATAGCAGTGCTGCAGTGCCTCTGATGTCAAGCAGACGTATTCAATTTCCTAGCTTTGTTTTTAGTAGCCATTTTAGTAATTATTTTACTTCGCCGATGCCAAACAATACCGCCGAAGGAGAGCGCTCTGATGTTCCTGTAGAGTACTGTTCAGTGACCAGTGACTATGTCTGGCGACAAAACCTGACACAAAGACACGCTAATGCACATTAGGAAAAACGCGAGATGTTTTTATGATTTATGACTTGATACTGGGGTCGAACTTTTTTTTGCACGTGCATACTACTTCAGCCATCGCCACCCTTCAATAAATAATTTATTTTTGGTGAGGCATACGTTAAATCTGAAACTGAAATGCCAAAGTTAAAAACTGAATATTATACCTTCTCAAACGGCTAACTGTGTATACTATATTAATTGTATAGGATTCAAAACGAAGCAGCTGTATCCAATCCACAGGCACATCAGAACGCCCTCCTTCGTCGGTATTGTGTAGCATCGGCAAAGTCAAATAATTACTAAAAATGGCTACTAAAGATGAAGCTTCAAAATTTAATACGTTTCCTAGATATCAGCGACGCTACAACACTGCTATAAAAAAACATATAACGTGCAAAAAGCAGTGTTGTAAGATAGTGATGCTTCACCTCCTATCATTTCTCCTACTATTCATTTCCTATAGTTCCAGCACAATGCATCGCATGTGTAAGGGCCATCTCCAAGATAAAAAAAATATAAAACGACGAATTTACAACAAATAGTACAGACTATGAACACGCAGTTCTTTCGCTTTTTGGTAAAATACTTTAACGGCCCTTTTCACAATGTACGATTAAAACTTAACGTGAGCTTTAACAGCAAGTTTTGTATGCCAAAGTTGCCAACGTGCAGACTACCATCCATCGTCCCATCGTCACCCTCAACTTTTAATCGGACACTGTGAAAAAGGCCGTAAACTGGCGAATGAATTACAATTAAACAATTTAAATAAGAATGTTACTGCATGTGTAGGAGAAGGTAATGACATGAATTTTTAAACTTTTCATAATATTTTAACTTTTTAAACGTTTGAGTTTCCTCACCTGACATTGTAAATACTGTATTGCATTGGTCACACTTGTTCGCTCATTTAGCATTGGTCTCGTCTCTCGTTTCTACTCAGTACTTTGTATTCAATATTGCTTGTGTAGATTTATTTTATATTTAATTTATTTTAAATTCCTTTGGACAACAACAAAATAAGCATAATAAGTGTAATGTTTGCAGGGGTCAGCGTTGCCATAAATTAGAAAAAAAATCATATAAGAAAATCTAATTTTCACTTGAAAAATATACACGTATTGAGAAGTAAACCAAATCTTGACATACTTGAAAATTGGAAAATAATTAATACTACGGCTTTATTTAAATTTCATAGCTTCCTACAAGATGAGTCACTAAGGCCCAAATTCACAGTCGTTAGTTAATTATTAGTAAACTAAAATGATAACTATTGTTTAACTAATACTTCATATTTACAGTGTATTGTTTAACTAACATTCTCAGTATAACCAAAGAATGGTAACCCTAACAATCTTTTAATTTTCAATATTGGCTGCACTGCTATAGCATATGGTTTTTGTTTACATTTATTATATTATTTCTTAAAAATGGATAAAAGAAGCGCGCGCTCATCGGACTTCACCGCGCAAAATATTGAAATGCTGCTGAAATTGGTTCGGGAAAACCAAAATATTATCGGAAATAAAAAAACTGATAGTATTATTTATATATATATATATTATCAAAATATATATCAAAACAAAAATGGTTATAATGATTTACTAATCTGCTGTTGTCTAACTATTGGTTAACCAATCCCATTTGGCGGTTTAACTAATAGTAAAAAAGGCTGTTAATCAGATATCATTGGTTAAACTATTGCTTTTATCTAACTAATGACTGTGAATTTGAGCATAAGGAAAATTAACAATTTACTGCAATATTAATAGAAAATTTTTCGAATTATATAAGGTATATTGATTGAATTTTTTATGGAAATTTATGTAATAAAACATTTTGTAAATAAAAAGAATTTTTATGAATACGGAGTTAAAATTTGAAGAAATCTCAAAATAATACAAAAATTAGATAAAATTAGTAAATTTGGCAACGCTGGCTATGGTTATATTTAATTTGTTCTTTCTTTCGCGTTTAAGTTTTGTATCTGTGTGAAAATCGCGCTTGGAGTGGAATGGTATTAGATTACTGGCCGGCGTGCTGATAACTTTCGCAATATGGTTCCTTTTCGACTTACTTATGTCAAGCGCTTGCAAGGTTCTTGTGTTATAAAGCATTGTTCAGGGCCTTTTGCATAGTTTTACAAAAAAAAAAAAACAATTCGGTAATTAGAGGTTTCCAGCACTTAAATGATGTTTGAATCTGCACAACTCTTCTAAAAACATTGCAAGAGATCAGACCAACATCGAGAAAACGAAAAGGTGGAAGATCAAGATCATCAACAACAATACTAAATGTGGAAAGCCGCGTGTACGTGACGATCCTAACCTAGCAATTAGGAAGCGAGCAATTGCTTTAAATTTCCATAAGTTTTACATAAAAATCTAAAGGTGTATCACAACAAAATTCAAGTGGTGCAAAAATGAAATTCGCCATAATGCCCGACAGAGACGTGACTTCCTTAAATTTTATTTATGCTGATGGCGATTAGTTATCGTGTTGGCTCTGCTACCAGAAGGAGCCACGTTCGATTCAGAAAAAAATTTTGCTCAGTTTTCTGTGGTATAGCACCTTCCTTCGTCGGTATTTGAGGAATAAAACGTCGGCGAAGCAACTGCACATGTGTAAAAGAATTAAGCTCTCTGTTCGTACCACTTTCATCACCTGTCTATTCTCTTCACTATCCCTCTCTCTATCTTGTTCCAGTACAATGCATTACATATGTAGACTATTTGCCCTGAGCACTGGTCCAAGATTAAAAAAAAAATTTTATTTAAAAATGTATCTCCAGAAGTGGTGCCATAAATTTGCTCAAAACAGCGAACATATTTCAATGAGTATAAATATCATATTTTTTTATATGTAAATTTTCCGTTGAACAAGGTCTATTGAATACTTAGGAATTTTCTTGTCTGTTGTCGGGCAATGATCTAAAGATAGAATGTAAAAATTTCTACCTGTATTTATATGCTTAAGTAAGTTTGAAAAACGTTCCCTCAAGGACTTTTCAAGGAAATATCTGAATTTATTTCCAAATCGTATTCACTGGGAAGAAGTACACAACAGTGATATTACGAATATCAATTATTAATATTAAGAAATACGAATGACTCTGCCAATAATGAGGGTGGCGATGGTCGAAGTAGTCTGCACGAAAAATTTTCCTGGGTTCAAAGCCACTAAAAATAGCTACTAAAAACGAAGCTTAAAAATTTATTACGTCTCCTTGACATCAGAGACGCTATAACACTGCTATAAAAGCTACAAATAACGTGCCATAAAGCAGTGTTGTAAGAGTAGTGAAGCTGCACCTTCTGTCATTTCTTCTACAAGCTGGGCCAAAAGTAATCACCCGGGACATAAGTAATCACCCGATGTCTTTTTGCTGTAATTTTACTTAATAAAAACCATTGGATCTGCATGTATGGTCATCAACTCTGGTGGCGGTCACTTAGCCCATATCATAAGCAGTGCCAAAATTTGTTTTAAAAAAAAAATTACTGCAAAAGAACATCGGGTTGCGATGGCACGATGGATGGTAGTCTGCACGTTGACTACGAATCCAAAAACAGACCTGGGTTCAACCCCAGTTTCAGACCAAAAATTTTAAAATAAAAATAAACATCTCGCATTTTTCTGAAGTTGCATTAGTGTGTCTTTGTGTGTCAGTTGTTGTCGGAAGGTTTCAGTGGCGAAGGCATAGTCACTGGTCACTGAACAAAACCGGCTTCAGCTGATAGCAATCCACAATCACATCAGAACGCCCTCCTTCGTCGGTATTGTGTACCACCGGCAAAGTAAAATAATAATAAAAATGGCTACTAAAGAAGCTTCAGCACTGCTACGAGTATAAACAAAGAACGTGCGAAAGCAGAGCTGCAAAAATAATTAATTAAGCTTCACCTCCTGTCGTTTCTCCTACTATCCCTTTCCTATAGTTCCAGCACAATGCTTCGCATGTGTAGGAGTCATCTCCTGAGTGCTGGTCCTAGATAAAAAAAAAAAAAAAAATCGGGTGATTACTTATGCCCCGGGTGATTACTTTTGGCCTACCCTGTACTATCCCTTTTCTCTAGTTCCAGCACAATGCACCGGTTATGTAGGGGTCATCTCCTGAGTGCTGGTCCGAGATAAAAATAAGTGCAAAATAGGAATATTCAATATAAAATTTTCCGCCCCTCCACATTTCAAATTCAAAATACTGTATCGCTACTTTAGGCATTTGAGACTCCTATGACATTTCAAAGACTTGAAATTACCAACTTCGCAACTGAATGGCACTACTCAACATTTTAGATTTCTTGTATTTATGGGGTTTTCTTTTCTAATAATAAATTTAACACTAGTGGTACATGTGATGTAGCACTTGGTAAAAAAGTAGTACTGTTGTATGTGGTGTACGGTTTGTATTCCCTGGATATTTATCTTCGAAAAGTAATTGTACACTGATGGTGTTTTCTCTTCCCAAAAAAAATAATAATAAATGTATCACAAGTGTTACATCTGATTTGGCAATATTTTTAAATGCTCAGCCGTATTTTTAAGATGTGTTGCATATTTTACGTTTACAAAAGAACACATGTTTCATCATAAAACAATAAAGTACAATTATTCCATAACAATAAATATAAAATGCGAAAAGTATTAATTTTTCAGAAACAATAACAAAACCAGCTGTTATATATTTATTTCTTGCCGCACTTATGACCTTTTAATAAAAATAAGTGTTGAACATGTAGCATTTGTTGTTCTTTTTCCGGGGAACATCATGAAAAAAAGATCGTTTTACACTTTAAAAAACCACATACATATTTTTCAGAAAAGAACATAAAGAAATGAAAAAACGCAGAATAAATGCAGATTATAGAACGCCATTACATACTTTTAGATTTTGTTTTTCTCGCTTTCAATTCGTAGCAACAATGTTTAGATTCGCACCCTTAATTATATTAAGAAGAACGAAAATATCGCCCCTAGTTTCTTTAAATGTCTCATTTACTCGTACATATTCAAAATTATTTTCGATGGATTGGATGGGTTTCAGTGGTCACTGAACAGTACTGGCTTCAGCTGACAGCAACCCACGGGCACATCAGAACGCCATCCTTTGTCGGTATTGTGTAGCACCGGCGAAGCAAAATAATTACTAAACAAATGGCTACTTAAACGAAACTTCCAAATCCAATACGTCTTCTAGACATTAGAGGCGCCGCAACACTGCTATAAAACAAAAAAAAAACCTGCAAAAGCAGTGCTGTTAGTCTCACCACCTGTCCTCACTCTCACCATCCCTTTCCTCTAGTTCCAGCACAATGCATCGCATGATTGCTGGTATAACATAAAAACAGCGGAACGAAAATACCTCCTCAAGTTTCTTTCACTGTGTCACATACATATTTCAGTTACAATTTCAAGTTTCTATCAGATGGATTGGAATTATTGTGATATTTATTTGTCCCATTCAAGTTGTCGACAATTTTCTTAGGATAATTCGACAATTGTTTTCATTGATTGTCGATGTAGGAAAGCTCATTTGTAGGTATTTTTATAAATTCATTTTGTGCTGGAACAAAACTTCCTAATAATTCTCTCTGTTGCCTCGTTATAAATGAATTCGGTTTATTCCTTCAAAAATTGTTGTTCCGCTTTTACTTTTGTATTCCATTGCACATTAATGTCTAGAATTTTCTGATAATTGTAATAAAAACTTTGCCTTGCTTTCCCAATTCGAATGTTCATTTATTATTTTACTCGTAGTTATTTAATATTTTTTTTTTCCAATCTTATAAGCGTTTTACTTTTATTTATTTTTTTTTCGAAACTATTCGCTCAATGGTTTCTTTTTTTTATACAAAACACATTCTGCTCTAATGATCTTGCACTACGAGGTCTGTTCAAAGAAAAAGTTGAATTTTGTTTTTTTTTTTGAAAAGTATTTATTTATTCATCAATATGCATTTTGTTACCTTCAAAGTAATCCCCCTCAGATATAATGCACTTATGCCAGCGCTTCTTCCAATCCTCGGAGCACTTCTGAAATGCGCTTTTCGGTATGGCCATCAGCTCGTTCTTCGATTTTGACTTTATCTCATCAATTGTGGCAAAACGCTTTCCTTTCATTAGTCTCTTCAGTTTTGGGAATAGGAAAAATTCGCATGATTATGGTGTTGTTTTTGGCCAAAAAATCTCGAACAACCATTGATGGGTGAGCTGGTGCATTATCGTGATGGAGAATCCATAATTTTTTTTCCACAATTCCGATTGTTTGAGCCGTATTGTTTCATGCAAACTCTGCATAACTTCCTTGTAGTATTCCTTATTAATCGTACGACCAGTTGGCAAGAACTCATGATGCACCGCGCCATTGTAATCGAAGAAAACCAAATTCACCGTTTCTTTTCAACAAGCCTCGTATACTGCGGAAGGATCCGACTGAATTTGGCGAATACGAATATCATGAAATAGGCGTATTGTATATAAATAAAAAATAATTATAACATCACTAGTATACAATGACACGCCCACTGTCTGGTATACTTTAGTGTTTCTTCTACTGTTCATCGCTGGTATGTCAGTCCCCGTCCACACTTACAATTTTTGTTGCAACAATTCTTAAGTTTGTTGGCGAGAGAGTTGAGAAGAAAGAGGAGGTGTACACGGTTTGTTTTGTAGTTCTCACTATTCGACTCGAACGTTGATGTAACTGTATTGGTATTGTAGATAAAAAAAAGGCATAAAGGAATAGTGCAACGCCTCTGATAGCAAGGAAACGCATTAAATTTTTGGAGCTGCATTTGGTAGATATTTTATTAATTATTTTACTTCGGCGATGCAGAAGTAATGCTCGCTGCTGTTTACTAAAATCGTATCGTTGAAATTGTCTACAGAAAATAGATTTTTACGTTGCAAACGTCAACTTGGCATTACTTGCATATAAAACAAAAGCCGCAACAGCTTACTGAATTGCTTGAAGTTTTACGTTTTTAATAACCGACACCTAAAGTTGAACGATACTGACAAGTCTAACGTTGGACGATACGTTTTTACTAACTAGACCTTAATGCACATCAGATAAATGCAAAGTGTTTTTATGACTTAGTCGGATACTGGGCTCGACCGCAGGGCTTTTGGTTTTGTAGTCAATGTGCTAACTACTCCAGCCACCATGGGTGGCGGCGGCTGAAGTAGTCTTCTTGACATCAGAGGTGCTGCAACACTGCTGTAAACAAAAACCGTTCAAAAGCAGAGTTGTATGATAGTGTAGCTTTACTACCCGTCATCTCTCGCACAATCACATTCCTCTAGTGCCAACACAATGCATTGCATGTGCAGGGATCATCACCTGAGTGCTGGTCCAAGATAAAAAAATAGAATTGCATAATGAGAACCATAATGCAAATTCAAAGCAAAATTTTTAAAAATGTGTAAATGCATGTACTAATTTTTCCATACTTTTAATTTCCTTTGCTATTTCTCTACATAAATCTGGCATGTCAGTTACATTATTCGGTCGCAGTTGCATAGCAAGTGATTGGATATGAGTTTATTCACATGCTCCAAAGAAAAGAAAGAAAAAAAAAACGACTCCAAGAGAGAAGTGTTACTGTTAGCAAGTCAACGTTGTCCCATAAACCGCACCAAAATAAGAAACAGAAGCCCAAAAAGTATCGTTTGTGTAAACAAACTAATCAACATCAAAAATCAGCATTAAATAGGAATCGTACTCGTGAAAGAGAGAACACCGAATAACAAAATAAGAAAAGCAATGAAATAATAAAAAAAATGAAAAAAATAAATAAATAAATTTATGTATCTGACATTTATGTGGCCCCGCATTCTTTAGATAAATTCTGATTGATTTTACATTTCTGTGTGTGTGTAGTTGTGCAATGAATTCAATACCGAACACACCGTAAGACATTTAAACACCGTTTCCAAATGTAATAATTTCAACTAGAGAAAAAAGGAAACATAAAATTTGATTAAAAAATTAATAACACTAATTATTTAAGCTTTTAATAATAAGCTATTTAATATATTTAATATATTTAATATTTATTCTGATTCGATATTTCGCTACTCCTTTGTGTAGTTTCTTCAGGAAAATTGGTTTTTGTTTATAATTTTCCTGAAGAAGCTACACAAACGAGTAGCGAAATATCGAAATAGGAATAATTATTTAATATATTAAAAAGACCTACAGCTTCAATAATTAGTGTTATTAATATAACAAGAGGTCAAAAAACTAGAAAAATTATTGATTAAAAAATTTTAAATCATGATCAAGATATCCATGTCCAAACAGAACCCTTATTTATCCGGATATTTTCAAAATACAAAAAAAAAAACATTTTAATAAAATAATTTTCATCTCATTAAAATCACTTTAAACACACATTTTATTTATTTATTTAGTTAACAACATCAATATATTTTAAATCTATTTAATTTTTCTAAACTTTCTATTTAAACTAAATATTTAATTAAATATATTTATAATCAAATAATAAAATGTTTATTGTATATTGTATTATAAAATTCTTAAAGAAGCTATTTGGTTTGTTTCGTTTGTATATATCGCAATTCTCAAATAGTTTTTGCGAGTTCTTGTATAAACATGTGAAATTTCTTAGCTTTTTTTCTAGAATTTGGTTAAACGTCTGCTGAAGATTTTGGTATCAGAACTAAAGGAAATGCAGTATAATGCCATATAGACCAGCTAAACCATATAACAAACAGAGATAAATAATCGTAATGAATTTTTACTGACGTAAAATAGTTGAGATATGAATGTGGAGATATGAATTAATCCGCTATAAAAGATTTTTTGGCCCGCTGTACAGCGTTTCATGAATTCAAGTGCTCCATTGGATTTGTTTACCATCATTGAAATCAGATCGCGAGAGATAAGTCTGTGATCCAACAGTATACCAAGATCCAATATGGTTTAAAATTTTTCTAAAACAGCAGTATCAATGCAATAGGAAGTATCAATCGGGTTGCGTTTGATATGTGACTTCTGTTTACATTTCTTAACATTTAATTCCAGTAGATTGAATCTACACCATTGGGAAAAATTTTGAATATCATCACGTAGAGAATTATGGACATTTATAGTATTAAATTAGTTAAAAACTTTAACATCATCAGCATACCTCAGTACCTTAGAATGTAAAATAACAGATTGTTGATAAACAGAGTGAACAAAATTGGACCCAAGTGACTGCCTCGAGGAACACCTGAATGTGCTTGAATGATTTGAGGTGGTGTCACATCTCTAAATTTGACTTGTTGAGTGCTTTCCGATAGATAAGATTTAATCCATTTTAATGTAGAGTCACTGAAACCCATAAATGATAGTTTGTGTGAAGATGATGATTAACTGTATCGAACGTCTTAGTGAAATCCGTGTATAATCACATCAGTTTAGCTTTTAATAGTAAAACCAGCATTAACAAATTGAAGTGAGCTCCAAGATATCAGTTGTTGTCGAACGAAGTTTGTGAAAACCATGTTGGCATGGCGATTAAAGGGATGACATTTAATGACACAGGCAGTTAGTGAGTGGGCGGGTGTTGTAGAGAAGCGTCTGAGATAGATAAAATCGCACGAAATGAAAATCCATGAAAAACAATTTAAAATGTTTTCCTTTACATTATCCCCTCTTGTATTTTAGATGTGTGTTTTATTAACATCTCGTAAATAGTGAGAATCGACCCCAGGCCCTCCAAATGTCGAAATCTGATGAAAATTCGATTTTCTAATGTTGGCGTAAACTCAATAATTTCCTATAGCGAGAATTTCAAAAAATTTAAATATGTATAATGAAATAATTTGCTATATTTTTCTAATAGAGAGCAGAGCAACGAAATGAATCACAATTTGCGAGCAGGTGCTTATAAAATCGTTTGCTGGAAGCCGATGCAGCGCTATGAAATTTCATGCAATAGAGTCATAAGTGGCGGTGGCTGAAGTAGTCTGCACGTTGACTCCAAAACCAAAAATTTCCTGGATTCAACCCCAGTTTCAGACTCATAAAAACATCTCTCGTTTTCTCTGATGTGCATTTGTGTGTCTTTGTGTCAGTTGTTGTCGGAAAGTTAAAGTGGCGAAGGCATAGTCACTGGTCACTGAACAATACCGGCTTCACCTGATAGCAATCCACAATCACATCAGAAGGCCTTCCTTCGTCGGTATTGTGTAGCACCGGCGAAGTAAAATAATAACAAAAATGTTGGACCGAAGCTTCAACACTGCTATAAACAAAGAACGTGCAATAAGCAGAGCTGTAAAATAATTAATTAAGCTTCGCCTCCTGCCATTTCTCCTACAATCCCTTTCCTCTAGTTCCAGCACAAGGCATCTCATGTGTAGGGGACACCTCCTGTGTGCTGGTCCACCATAGAAAAAATGATTACATTTGTCTTATACGAGTAGTTTGACAGCGTAAATTTTAATTTAAAAGAACTTTTTGTTACCCTTTCCCTTTAACTTTAGCAGTTGCGTTTCAGCCAACATGACAAACTCGATGCATTCATTGCCTCGTTTCACGCAGAAATCCATGATTATAATTCAAATGTAATCAATAAAACAAAAAAGAAATAAATGCATGTTGTAAAAAAATGTTGTTGCTTTGTTTATGAGGCATGGTGCAAATTAGAGATGTCTGACTGTCTGTCACACTGGGTGACGACTGACTTGGTGTACATTCGATACTTGAAAACGTTGTGCCCTGTTTGAATTTCAAAATACATAATTCTAAAACAGAGCAAGAGGGGCGTTTGTCTATAACTTTTTAAGTTAAAACACACATTACCATATTCTAGTTACCATTCATTGATTCAGTTATCCAGTCCGCTTGTCTAGCAGTCAGTTTGTTAGTTAGTCAGTCAATTCCACAAATGCTTGTTTGCAATGAATCCACATGAGTTTGAAAATGTTTATAATAATTTGACAATGTAAATACGTACATATATATGAATGTATGTACATACATACATATGTGCCTCAATAGAATTTGTTACTTTAGTTTGTTTAAATTAAAATCGAGAACGCTGTTTAAATGAAGCAATATGTGACTCTTCAAATTTTCTTTTGTTTTTTCCACAACATGTGTTTATTAAAAAGACCCGAAAGTGAAGGAATTTGTTTTTTATTCATTTATTTGTTTGAATCACTTTATTATAATTTTTTTTCCTACTCAATATTAATTTTTATTCTGTTTTCATGGCCGAATTCATCAACTTAAATTCATAAAAAACGGAACAATGCTGATAATTATGTAAATGGGCATTTAAATCTGCCAGCAACCCATTTAAGATTATGGAATTTGTAGTCGTCATTAGAAGATGTCTCGGAATATAAACAGAATGTTTTTTCTTTATTGGTCAAAGTGCCGATTAGGAATGTTGAAAGCAAAGATTGCATATAAAAAAATTAATTGGTATTCTTATAAGCAGAGATATTCTTTTATTTAATAAATTTGTTTGGAATATAATGCGTTTATTTCGTATTGAATACAGTCGTTCTCCGATTTAACGAACCTCATTGTTGTCAGGCTGATTCGTTAAAGTGCATTTGTTCGTTATATCCAATACTAAATTAAGAAAGACAAGCGTCTTCTATTTTATTAAAAACTCAAAATATTAAATACTCTTAAATCGACTAATAAAACGTTTGTTGTATAAAGAAAATTTTCAAAGAAGCTATTTGGTTTGTTCTGTTTGCATATTACGCAATTCTCAAATATTTTTTGGTAGTTCTTGTATAAACATGTGAAATGTCTTTAGCGTTTTTCAAGAATTTTGTTAGCACCAATTAAAATGCGTATATAGACCAGTTAACCCAATTAAAAAAATAGATAAATAATCGTAATGAATTTTGACCGACGTTGAATAATTGCAAGAATGGATACATAATTCTAAATTATACAGGTTGTCTGGGTAGCAAATTTATATTTTTAAATACGAGGGAGAGTGGCCGTTGAACCGTGTGGAAATTTAATTCGTTCGTGGGTGCAGAGATTCCGCGCAACTGCTTCGGCTATGAATGCCCCACGGCCAAGGCCCAGTCGATCCGAAAACATTGAACTGGTTAAATGCAGTTTACGTGAACTTTTACGGGACTTCCAAATTTAATGTGTAACCCCCATGTTATATGTACGAGTATTTCGAAATTTAATTACTTAAGCCCAGTACACACTTGACATTTCTTTTGTTGTACCCAGCATTATAATGTTGATATTGAATAGCTGACCGAGACGCATAAACCGGCATGACCACACATAAAATTTTACCTTCAAATACATATTATTTCCATTGGGTTAGTAAACTCACACCATATTCACCTCATGCGTATAGGTTGAGGTGAGTTTGAAGAATCTCAAAACAATTTAGATTATCTTCAAACTCATTTATACAGCCATGTTACAGAGTTCAATTCCGTGGAATTGAATCCGCGTTTTGGTTCTTTAGAAAGCGAAAAAAAATTTTCGGAATGCCATCAGTTTCAATTGCATGAACGGAATTGTAATTTTTACTATACTAAAGTGTAAGAAACTTTTTAAATACACTTTTTTCAAGAAAGAACGCTTTCTCATTTTTTAATTCACAATTTGTTTAAAATAATTTTTTTAATTTAATTAAATTGTTTTTAAAAATTTTAATAATTTATCGTAATCTGAAGCACCAAAAAAGAATTCGTTCGGAATGGCAACTAAGGACTAAAACCAATCCGAACGAAATCTCTAACAGGGCTGATACTAATAGAATTTTACCAATAACGCATAAAATTTAATTTAAACGTATTGATGTGTCCAAGGCGCTTAAGAACATAAAGAAATGAAAAAACGCAGAATAAATGCAGATTATAGAACGCCATTACATACTTTTAGATTTTGTTTTTCTCGCTTTCAATTCGTAGCAACAATGTTTAGATTCGCACCCTTAATTATATTAAGAAGAACGAAAATATCGCCCCTAGTTTCTTTAAATGTCTCATTTACTCGTACATATTCAAAATTATTTTCGATGGATTGGATGGGTTTCAGTGGTCACTGAACAGTACTGGCTTCAGCTGACAGCAACCCACGGGCACATCAGAACGCCATCCTTTGTCGGTATTGTGTAGCACCGGCGAAGCAAAATAATTACTAAACAAATGGCTACTTAAACGAAACTTCCAAATCCAATACGTCTTCTAGACATTAGAGGCGCCGCAACACTGCTATAAAACAAAAAAAAAACCTGCAAAAGCAGTGCTGTTAGTCTCACCACCTGTCCTCACTCTCACCATCCCTTTCCTCTAGTTCCAGCACAATGCATCGCATGATTGCTGGTATAACATAAAAACAGCGGAACGAAAATACCTCCTCAAGTTTCTTTCACTGTGTCACATACATATTTCAGTTACAATTTCAAGTTTCTATCAGATGGATTGGAATTATTGTGATATTTATTTGTCCCATTCAAGTTGTCGACAATTTTCTTAGGATAATTCGACAATTGTTTTCATTGATTGTCGATGTAGGAAAGCTCATTTGTAGGTATTTTTATAAATTCATTTTGTGCTGGAACAAAACTTCCTAATAATTCTCTCTGTTGCCTCGTTATAAATGAATTCGGTTTATTCCTTCAAAAATTGTTGTTCCGCTTTTACTTTTGTATTCCATTGCACATTAATGTCTAGAATTTTCTGATAATTGTAATAAAAACTTTGCCTTGCTTTCCCAATTCGAATGTTCATTTATTATTTTACTCGTAGTTATTTAATATTTTTTTTTTCCAATCTTATAAGCGTTTTACTTTTATTTATTTTTTTTTCGAAACTATTCGCTCAATGGTTTCTTTTTTTTATACAAAACACATTCTGCTCTAATGATCTTGCACTACGAGGTCTGTTCAAAGAAAAAGTTGAATTTTGTTTTTTTTTTTGAAAAGTATTTATTTATTCATCAATATGCATTTTGTTACCTTCAAAGTAATCCCCCTCAGATATAATGCACTTATGCCAGCGCTTCTTCCAATCCTCGGAGCACTTCTGAAATGCGCTTTTCGGTATGGCCATCAGCTCGTTCTTCGATTTTGACTTTATCTCATCAATTGTGGCAAAACGCTTTCCTTTCATTAGTCTCTTCAGTTTTGGGAATAGGAAAAATTCGCATGATTATGGTGTTGTTTTTGGCCAAAAAATCTCGAACAACCATTGATGGGTGAGCTGGTGCATTATCGTGATGGAGAATCCATAATTTTTTTTCCACAATTCCGATTGTTTGAGCCGTATTGTTTCATGCAAACTCTGCATAACTTCCTTGTAGTATTCCTTATTAATCGTACGACCAGTTGGCAAGAACTCATGATGCACCGCGCCATTGTAATCGAAGAAAACCAAATTCACCGTTTCTTTTCAACAAGCCTCGTATACTGCGGAAGGATCCGACTGAATTTGGCGAATACGAATATCATGAAATAGGCGTATTGTATATAAATAAAAAATAATTATAACATCACTAGTATACAATGACACGCCCACTGTCTGGTATACTTTAGTGTTTCTTCTACTGTTCATCGCTGGTATGTCAGTCCCCGTCCACACTTACAATTTTTGTTGCAACAATTCTTAAGTTTGTTGGCGAGAGAGTTGAGAAGAAAGAGGAGGTGTACACGGTTTGTTTTGTAGTTCTCACTATTCGACTCGAACGTTGATGTAACTGTATTGGTATTGTAGATAAAAAAAAGGCATAAAGGAATAGTGCAACGCCTCTGATAGCAAGGAAACGCATTAAATTTTTGGAGCTGCATTTGGTAGATATTTTATTAATTATTTTACTTCGGCGATGCAGAAGTAATGCTCGCTGCTGTTTACTAAAATCGTATCGTTGAAATTGTCTACAGAAAATAGATTTTTACGTTGCAAACGTCAACTTGGCATTACTTGCATATAAAACAAAAGCCGCAACAGCTTACTGAATTGCTTGAAGTTTTACGTTTTTAATAACCGACACCTAAAGTTGAACGATACTGACAAGTCTAACGTTGGACGATACGTTTTTACTAACTAGACCTTAATGCACATCAGATAAATGCAAAGTGTTTTTATGACTTAGTCGGATACTGGGCTCGACCGCAGGGCTTTTGGTTTTGTAGTCAATGTGCTAACTACTCCAGCCACCATGGGTGGCGGCGGCTGAAGTAGTCTTCTTGACATCAGAGGTGCTGCAACACTGCTGTAAACAAAAACCGTTCAAAAGCAGAGTTGTATGATAGTGTAGCTTTACTACCCGTCATCTCTCGCACAATCACATTCCTCTAGTGCCAACACAATGCATTGCATGTGCAGGGATCATCACCTGAGTGCTGGTCCAAGATAAAAAAATAGAATTGCATAATGAGAACCATAATGCAAATTCAAAGCAAAATTTTTAAAAATGTGTAAATGCATGTACTAATTTTTCCATACTTTTAATTTCCTTTGCTATTTCTCTACATAAATCTGGCATGTCAGTTACATTATTCGGTCGCAGTTGCATAGCAAGTGATTGGATATGAGTTTATTCACATGCTCCAAAGAAAAGAAAGAAAAAAAAAACGACTCCAAGAGAGAAGTGTTACTGTTAGCAAGTCAACGTTGTCCCATAAACCGCACCAAAATAAGAAACAGAAGCCCAAAAAGTATCGTTTGTGTAAACAAACTAATCAACATCAAAAATCAGCATTAAATAGGAATCGTACTCGTGAAAGAGAGAACACCGAATAACAAAATAAGAAAAGCAATGAAATAATAAAAAAAATGAAAAAAATAAATAAATAAATTTATGTATCTGACATTTATGTGGCCCCGCATTCTTTAGATAAATTCTGATTGATTTTACATTTCTGTGTGTGTGTAGTTGTGCAATGAATTCAATACCGAACACACCGTAAGACATTTAAACACCGTTTCCAAATGTAATAATTTCAACTAGAGAAAAAAGGAAACATAAAATTTGATTAAAAAATTAATAACACTAATTATTTAAGCTTTTAATAATAAGCTATTTAATATATTTAATATATTTAATATTTATTCTGATTCGATATTTCGCTACTCCTTTGTGTAGTTTCTTCAGGAAAATTGGTTTTTGTTTATAATTTTCCTGAAGAAGCTACACAAACGAGTAGCGAAATATCGAAATAGGAATAATTATTTAATATATTAAAAAGACCTACAGCTTCAATAATTAGTGTTATTAATATAACAAGAGGTCAAAAAACTAGAAAAATTATTGATTAAAAAATTTTAAATCATGATCAAGATATCCATGTCCAAACAGAACCCTTATTTATCCGGATATTTTCAAAATACAAAAAAAAAAACATTTTAATAAAATAATTTTCATCTCATTAAAATCACTTTAAACACACATTTTATTTATTTATTTAGTTAACAACATCAATATATTTTAAATCTATTTAATTTTTCTAAACTTTCTATTTAAACTAAATATTTAATTAAATATATTTATAATCAAATAATAAAATGTTTATTGTATATTGTATTATAAAATTCTTAAAGAAGCTATTTGGTTTGTTTCGTTTGTATATATCGCAATTCTCAAATAGTTTTTGCGAGTTCTTGTATAAACATGTGAAATTTCTTAGCTTTTTTTCTAGAATTTGGTTAAACGTCTGCTGAAGATTTTGGTATCAGAACTAAAGGAAATGCAGTATAATGCCATATAGACCAGCTAAACCATATAACAAACAGAGATAAATAATCGTAATGAATTTTTACTGACGTAAAATAGTTGAGATATGAATGTGGAGATATGAATTAATCCGCTATAAAAGATTTTTTGGCCCGCTGTACAGCGTTTCATGAATTCAAGTGCTCCATTGGATTTGTTTACCATCATTGAAATCAGATCGCGAGAGATAAGTCTGTGATCCAACAGTATACCAAGATCCAATATGGTTTAAAATTTTTCTAAAACAGCAGTATCAATGCAATAGGAAGTATCAATCGGGTTGCGTTTGATATGTGACTTCTGTTTACATTTCTTAACATTTAATTCCAGTAGATTGAATCTACACCATTGGGAAAAATTTTGAATATCATCACGTAGAGAATTATGGACATTTATAGTATTAAATTAGTTAAAAACTTTAACATCATCAGCATACCTCAGTACCTTAGAATGTAAAATAACAGATTGTTGATAAACAGAGTGAACAAAATTGGACCCAAGTGACTGCCTCGAGGAACACCTGAATGTGCTTGAATGATTTGAGGTGGTGTCACATCTCTAAATTTGACTTGTTGAGTGCTTTCCGATAGATAAGATTTAATCCATTTTAATGTAGAGTCACTGAAACCCATAAATGATAGTTTGTGTGAAGATGATGATTAACTGTATCGAACGTCTTAGTGAAATCCGTGTATAATCACATCAGTTTAGCTTTTAATAGTAAAACCAGCATTAACAAATTGAAGTGAGCTCCAAGATATCAGTTGTTGTCGAACGAAGTTTGTGAAAACCATGTTGGCATGGCGATTAAAGGGATGACATTTAATGACACAGGCAGTTAGTGAGTGGGCGGGTGTTGTAGAGAAGCGTCTGAGATAGATAAAATCGCACGAAATGAAAATCCATGAAAAACAATTTAAAATGTTTTCCTTTACATTATCCCCTCTTGTATTTTAGATGTGTGTTTTATTAACATCTCGTAAATAGTGAGAATCGACCCCAGGCCCTCCAAATGTCGAAATCTGATGAAAATTCGATTTTCTAATGTTGGCGTAAACTCAATAATTTCCTATAGCGAGAATTTCAAAAAATTTAAATATGTATAATGAAATAATTTGCTATATTTTTCTAATAGAGAGCAGAGCAACGAAATGAATCACAATTTGCGAGCAGGTGCTTATAAAATCGTTTGCTGGAAGCCGATGCAGCGCTATGAAATTTCATGCAATAGAGTCATAAGTGGCGGTGGCTGAAGTAGTCTGCACGTTGACTCCAAAACCAAAAATTTCCTGGATTCAACCCCAGTTTCAGACTCATAAAAACATCTCTCGTTTTCTCTGATGTGCATTTGTGTGTCTTTGTGTCAGTTGTTGTCGGAAAGTTAAAGTGGCGAAGGCATAGTCACTGGTCACTGAACAATACCGGCTTCACCTGATAGCAATCCACAATCACATCAGAAGGCCTTCCTTCGTCGGTATTGTGTAGCACCGGCGAAGTAAAATAATAACAAAAATGTTGGACCGAAGCTTCAACACTGCTATAAACAAAGAACGTGCAATAAGCAGAGCTGTAAAATAATTAATTAAGCTTCGCCTCCTGCCATTTCTCCTACAATCCCTTTCCTCTAGTTCCAGCACAAGGCATCTCATGTGTAGGGGACACCTCCTGTGTGCTGGTCCACCATAGAAAAAATGATTACATTTGTCTTATACGAGTAGTTTGACAGCGTAAATTTTAATTTAAAAGAACTTTTTGTTACCCTTTCCCTTTAACTTTAGCAGTTGCGTTTCAGCCAACATGACAAACTCGATGCATTCATTGCCTCGTTTCACGCAGAAATCCATGATTATAATTCAAATGTAATCAATAAAACAAAAAAGAAATAAATGCATGTTGTAAAAAAATGTTGTTGCTTTGTTTATGAGGCATGGTGCAAATTAGAGATGTCTGACTGTCTGTCACACTGGGTGACGACTGACTTGGTGTACATTCGATACTTGAAAACGTTGTGCCCTGTTTGAATTTCAAA
This sequence comes from Dexiosoma caninum, assembly GCA_963924685.1. Lineage (NCBI taxonomy): Eukaryota > Metazoa > Arthropoda > Insecta > Diptera > Tachinidae > Dexiosoma > Dexiosoma caninum. The sequence continues at coordinate 95,999,170 of OZ004725.1, forward strand.
ATACATAATTCTAAAACAGAGCAAGAGGGGCGTTTGTCTATAACTTTTTAAGTTAAAACACACATTACCATATTCTAGTTACCATTCATTGATTCAGTTATCCAGTCCGCTTGTCTAGCAGTCAGTTTGTTAGTTAGTCAGTCAATTCCACAAATGCTTGTTTGCAATGAATCCACATGAGTTTGAAAATGTTTATAATAATTTGACAATGTAAATACGTACATATATATGAATGTATGTACATACATACATATGTGCCTCAATAGAATTTGTTACTTTAGTTTGTTTAAATTAAAATCGAGAACGCTGTTTAAATGAAGCAATATGTGACTCTTCAAATTTTCTTTTGTTTTTTCCACAACATGTGTTTATTAAAAAGACCCGAAAGTGAAGGAATTTGTTTTTTATTCATTTATTTGTTTGAATCACTTTATTATAATTTTTTTTCCTACTCAATATTAATTTTTATTCTGTTTTCATGGCCGAATTCATCAACTTAAATTCATAAAAAACGGAACAATGCTGATAATTATGTAAATGGGCATTTAAATCTGCCAGCAACCCATTTAAGATTATGGAATTTGTAGTCGTCATTAGAAGATGTCTCGGAATATAAACAGAATGTTTTTTCTTTATTGGTCAAAGTGCCGATTAGGAATGTTGAAAGCAAAGATTGCATATAAAAAAATTAATTGGTATTCTTATAAGCAGAGATATTCTTTTATTTAATAAATTTGTTTGGAATATAATGCGTTTATTTCGTATTGAATACAGTCGTTCTCCGATTTAACGAACCTCATTGTTGTCAGGCTGATTCGTTAAAGTGCATTTGTTCGTTATATCCAATACTAAATTAAGAAAGACAAGCGTCTTCTATTTTATTAAAAACTCAAAATATTAAATACTCTTAAATCGACTAATAAAACGTTTGTTGTATAAAGAAAATTTTCAAAGAAGCTATTTGGTTTGTTCTGTTTGCATATTACGCAATTCTCAAATATTTTTTGGTAGTTCTTGTATAAACATGTGAAATGTCTTTAGCGTTTTTCAAGAATTTTGTTAGCACCAATTAAAATGCGTATATAGACCAGTTAACCCAATTAAAAAAATAGATAAATAATCGTAATGAATTTTGACCGACGTTGAATAATTGCAAGAATGGATACATAATTCTAAATTATACAGGTTGTCTGGGTAGCAAATTTATATTTTTAAATACGAGGGAGAGTGGCCGTTGAACCGTGTGGAAATTTAATTCGTTCGTGGGTGCAGAGATTCCGCGCAACTGCTTCGGCTATGAATGCCCCACGGCCAAGGCCCAGTCGATCCGAAAACATTGAACTGGTTAAATGCAGTTTACGTGAACTTTTACGGGACTTCCAAATTTAATGTGTAACCCCCATGTTATATGTACGAGTATTTCGAAATTTAATTACTTAAGCCCAGTACACACTTGACATTTCTTTTGTTGTACCCAGCATTATAATGTTGATATTGAATAGCTGACCGAGACGCATAAACCGGCATGACCACACATAAAATTTTACCTTCAAATACATATTATTTCCATTGGGTTAGTAAACTCACACCATATTCACCTCATGCGTATAGGTTGAGGTGAGTTTGAAGAATCTCAAAACAATTTAGATTATCTTCAAACTCATTTATACAGCCATGTTACAGAGTTCAATTCCGTGGAATTGAATCCGCGTTTTGGTTCTTTAGAAAGCGAAAAAAAATTTTCGGAATGCCATCAGTTTCAATTGCATGAACGGAATTGTAATTTTTACTATACTAAAGTGTAAGAAACTTTTTAAATACACTTTTTTCAAGAAAGAACGCTTTCTCATTTTTTAATTCACAATTTGTTTAAAATAATTTTTTTAATTTAATTAAATTGTTTTTAAAAATTTTAATAATTTATCGTAATCTGAAGCACCAAAAAAGAATTCGTTCGGAATGGCAACTAAGGACTAAAACCAATCCGAACGAAATCTCTAACAGGGCTGATACTAATAGAATTTTACCAATAACGCATAAAATTTAATTTAAACGTATTGATGTGTCCAAGGCGCTTAAGTGGCAAACAATGAAATTGTCAAAAGTGATTTGAAGTGCGAAATTGACCTGCCTTTGATTTCTTTATTTCAAATAACTTTTTATATAACCTGTTTAGTTTTATTTAAAATTCCTTCCTGCATTTAACAGGTTGTTTAGTGTATTAGCATTGGAGCAGGTGAAATTCTCAAATTCACCTTTGAACGAAATTGCTGAAATAAATACGGTTCATGTTGTTACTAAGTAGAACAGTGGTAAATATAAATGCGGTTGTATTTAAAAAGTCTAAAAAGCCGTACAATCACAATAGCACGCAGAATTATGCATGTGGTTTATGGCATAGCTAAATAACAGGTCTGCCATCTGAAAATCACATTTGGCGATATCTTTATATTTTAAAATCTAAAAACCTTTTAAATTAAATTCCCTCGTTTTTGACAATTTTCTTTATTTTTGGTGGATGACTCCACTAAATAATAATATGTATTTTTATTTTAACTATAAGCGCTTAAAGCATTTTGTACTTCACGTCTATCGGCAGTATTCATTTAAATAGCATTTCAAATCGGTTTTAAGCATTTTTCATTAATCGGTTATGTTCTGTAAACCAAATCCGCAAACATTTTTCGTTTTTAAAACGAGTACACATACCTAGGTGTTCCGTAAACCGAATTCCTATAATTTTACTCGGTTTAAAATCGCGTAGATAAGTCCGGTCGAAATTAAATCGAATGTACGTACATCTTCCTAATAAATTACTGATGAAACAGAAAAAAACAATTACCAATTTTTACCTGAAGTCTTTCTTTTATTAAATTAAGTCAAATTATATACTGTGTAATAAATTTTAATACAAAATAAAACAAAACATTTAAAATTGTAAAAATTAAAGGAATCAGCTCTTTTCTTGTGCTGTCGTCGCGTTGCAATCACACCGAGTAACAAAAAAGCGTGTGATTTACAGAAGAGCACAAGATCGCAAGTGTGATTTCAAAACGGTATGTGATTTGAAATCACGCGATTTTCAGTACAGGCCATATAATATTAATTGATAACATTTTCCTTTAATTTACATAATTTATTATATCTATAAAACTTTTTAATTAAATAAATAAATATTTAAATTTTAAGTAAATTTTTTAAATACCAGGTTTTTGTTTTATAAAAAGTTTATGTATTTTATGTTCTCAATATTTCATGAACACTTATCGCATGAACCGAAATTATAAATCAGGGCCAAATTACGGCATGGAAATTTCGTGACATTTTAAGAAAGTTTTATTAGAAATTTCGATTAATATCGCATGCCGTAATTTGCGCTCTGCTGTGTCCTTAACTCTTAGCGAATGCTTAACAAACAAATTGATTGCATTCACAAATACCAGCGTTTCATCGTTTTGATAGATTTTTTGTCAGAATTCTTGCCACTTTGTGTAGTCACACGCCGAAGTTATTGCATAAGTTTGTTGACAAATAAGATTAATTAACAACACAACCGCCTGTTTGTCATTCATTTATGTAAATCTAGCTGTTGGTAAAAAACAATTTTAAAACTCTTTTCATTTTTTGTGAAGCTCTTGTCTCTTTGCTAAAAAGTGTTGCCTATATTGCAAGCATGTATGTACGTAAAGCGTGTTTTTTTCGAGGTTCAGAACTTTGAGTTAGCAACACTGCTTTATTTGATAACCCATTTAATAGCTGATAGTTGCTTTCTGTTTAGTTTGGTTTGTCATTTCCTCATGGATAGACTTGCAAATTGTTTTTATCAAAATAATTGTTCGGTTCGTCCAACTTGATATCAAAATTGTGTTCCCGATGAAGCCCATTTTTCGTTGAATGGGTACGTAAATAAGAAGAATTGTCGCATTTGGTGGGAGGATAATGCGCAAGCTTTTATCGAAACGCCATTACATATAGAGAAAGTTCTGGTGGCTGGCAGAGTTATTGCTCCATATGTCTTCAAAAACGATGATGGTCTGAATGTTACTGTTTAAAGGGGGCATGATTTGAAAATTTTCCGTATCTCAATTAGTTGGCATTAATCTTGCTGACATGTTCCAAGAGGACGGAGCCACATGCCACACAGTGCGTGCCATTGTGAAACTTTTGGTGAAAGAATAATTTCACATAATGTTTCAATTTGATCGTAGGCCCCATGATTCGCAAAATGGTGACGTGATAAGAATACAGGGTCGACTTCAATGATCGAAAGATCCAATGCTCAAAAAACACATCAACGCCTGCCCGATCGCGCCATCTCATCTGTAATTGTGAACGGTATATACACTGAGGAATTAGTAGCTCTTGATGTTCTTCGTATGAGGATTCCCTATGATTTTCGATGGATTGAAAATGAATAAAAAAAAAACGAATGGAAAATGGAATACCAATCTCATGTATGGACCGGTGCTTCAAAGACTATTTTGAAGTTACTCCACCGAGTACAGGAAAGAGCGAAGAAACTCATTGGAGACGGTAGGGTAGCCAACTCTATTGACTCTCTAGAGTATTGTCGCAACGGGGGGTGCGTTTCTTTATTCTATCGTTACTATAATGGGATGTGTTCCTTGTCATGGTCATTCACGCTCACAATGTGTTCATCATTTAGTTCGCATTCATTTGTGGTTGAATTGTACTACGCATTACAGAGAAAATTCGTTTTTTGGCCAAACAGCGCGTACTCGTATGTGGAATAGACTACCCGCGGAGGTTTTTCCTGTCACTTTTGACTTGGGAAATGTCCATAAACACTACTCTCTCTATTCCTCCACAACACCTTACTTTCTAGTTCCGGCACAATGCATCGCATTTGTAGAGCCTGAATGTCAGCCAAAAAAAAGATCATGTGATTTAACCCCGTTTGATTATTTTCTATGGGGTTACGCAAAGTCCCTTGTCAATTGAGACAATTGAACACCTCGAAATCTGCGAGGCTGCGAAAAGTTTCTGCAAATTGGTGTTCCAGATTGCGTATTGTAAGCGCAATCTGTGGCAGCCACATGCCCTCAATCATATTTAAACATTAATTTCATAAAATTTTCTATCCAATACAGGACGTTTCATTGATATTAAAAATAATTTACGTGCGATTTAAACTTGAGCAACTCTAAAAGAAAACACCCTCTATGTGCATGTGTGCGACTGGCTGTGGGTGATCGAGAGGCTTTCATAAATAAAATAAGCAACCGCGTTAAAAACGCTTAGACAGTTTAAAACAAAAGTTAATGCATCTCATGCTGTTCAGTTGTTGAGTTAAGAAGAGAAATTAAAAAGTTATTCATGACGTGAAATTGCGAAAATTGTTCATATTTAATGGCGATAAACATAAAAAATGTAAATTTTACTCTGGTTTACAGCGCTGTCAACGTGAATTTATGCAAACGCAGAGTTTATCATACGCGTATTAAAAAAGTTTTCATGTTGGAATATATTCTGTGATAAATGATGATGAAAATTCATACAATTTCCATCCCACATGTTTAAAATCAGTTAAAGACAAGAAAAAAAAACATTTGTTTTTAGAAAGATGCAGATTATTTATAAAAAAAAATTTAATTGTTGTTGAAATGTCAGATTAGCGCAATAAGCGATTCCTTAAAGGGGAATGGAATCTGCAGCTCCCAGATAAGCAGATCTTGTAACGGAAGCGATTTCCTTCCAAGAGACAAAGCTTTTATACATTCGAAATTTCTGTTGTCTTTTAAGGACCACAATATAAAATGGAAATCAATAGCAGAAGAATATTTTGAAACTTGATTTATTTTTGCAAATTAATGTTTGACATTCTTGATTTGGAAACAGAACATGCGTTGCAAAAAGAAGTCGTATGCAAAAGAATCATCCGATATGATGGCTGATTGTCTCATACGTACCGTTAAATGAGCAAAGTTGGTATGTGTCTGTATGTGTCTGTACATATATAAACGCAATAACCGACATGAGTGCAAACCTGGCGAAAAATAATTTGCCCGAAAACAAGAGCATATCAGGCTGATTGTTTTTTTTATATTGGCCCAACACTCAGGAGATGACTCCTACAATTGCGGTGCATTGTACTGGAACTAGAGGAAAGGAATAGTAGGAGAAATGACAGAAGGTGAAGCTTCACTATCTTACATCACTGCTTTATGGCACGTTATTTGTCACGTTATTGATGTCAAGGAGACGTATTAAATTTTTGAAGCTTCGTTTTGAGTATCCATTTTTAGTAGTTATTTTACTTCGCTGGTGATACACAATACCGACGAAGGAGGGCGTTCTGATGTGCCTGTGGATTGGTTACAGCGGAAGTCATTACTGTTCAGTGACCAGTGACTATGCCTTCGCCATTAAAACCTTCCGATAACAACTGACACAAAGCCACACAAATGCACCAAGAGAAAAATGCGAGATGTTTTTATGAGTCTGCAACTGAGGTTGAATCCAGGAAAATTTTTCGTTTTGCAGTCAACATGCAGACTACTTCGACCATCGCCACCCTTTGATTTGCCCCAAAATTGGTAAATCCTATCGGCAAGAGATGAAAGAGATAGTGAGAGAGTGATGACAGGAGGTGTAGCTTCACTCTTTTACAATTCTGCTTTTGCACCTTTTTTTTGTTTATAGAAGTGCTGCAGCGCTTTTGATCTCAAGGAGACCTATTCAATTTTCAAACTTTGTTTTGGTAGCCATTTTTAGTAGTTATTTTATTTCGCTGATGTGCATTGGTTACAGCTGAAGTCGGTACTGTTCACTGACCACTCACCATACTGTGACCCCTGAAACCTTCCAACAACTGAGACAAAGACCCACTCTAGGTTTATTAATACAAAGATGTGCCACGGCAAATCCATCAATTCGCTTTTCTCGTCGAACGTAAAAATTTTTGTAAACATGTGTGTTGTGAAGTACAGTGTGGCCCAAAAGAAGTGAAGTTATTTGAATTCCTTATAACTTTTTTTATTATAATTAATTTTTTTTTTGTTTTCAGTATTTTGTAAAGAAGACTTGGGGATTTTAAAATGGAACAGTACACAATTGAACAACGTGCCAAAATAGTTCAACGATATATTTCAGAAGAAAATCATGATTTTAAACATAATTTAATTATGAACGTCGAATTTCGTTAATAGGCTAAAAGGGCTACGGAAAATCCAAAAAAGTTCAACAGCAGCTTTACCAACTCTTCTTTTTTTCCTTATTCTAATCAAAAAAAGTAATTTCTTCACAATATTGTGATAAATTAACTGTGAACTTAAACACGACAGGAAATTTTCTGTAATAAGTAATAAGTGTAGTTCGATTAAATTCCATTCTGAATATGAGAAACTTTTTATTTAAAAAAAAAAAACTTAATTTTTCAACAGAAAACTTTCTTCCACAAAAGTGACCAAATAATGAAAAAAAAGTACAAAAATATATATTTTCAATTCATTTTTATTCGAAATAAGATAAACAAAACAAACCGAAAAACGTAAACAACAACAACAAACTTATTCTTCCCACGATTTTGAGCGGTAGCCCATGTTTTTTTTTTAGCTTTTGTTGGAGCCTCGGATGTGTTTGTAGCGTATTTCGCCACTTGCAGTGCTGCGACAAACTAAAAACACCAAAAACTAAAAATATTTCATTATTCTAACCGTTTCTCTTTAAATATTTATCGTTGCTTTTTTGAAATTTACAACTTTTTAGAAAAAAAAAAAAAAACCCAGGCATAAAAACCCTTTGTTATTAATACGGCACAGTTGTATTAAATAGGGAATAGACACATTTAATACTGTTGCAGTAAAAAGGAGTGAAAAATTATAAGATCGTTTACATTACATGGCAATATCAAATAATATTTTCGTCATATATACTGTAAAATAAAAATTAATAAACAAAACTTGAAATGAACTTGCATGAATTTCAAAAAAAAAAACTTTCTTTTGAAGCTAAAAACTTAAAAACTTTTTGGCATTTCGAAAACCTTGAAAAATAAGGGAAAACTTGAAAAATGGTAACGCTGTTCAACGGCGAGAATTACACCCACTTAAGAGTCTGAACACAATGTAACGATAATTTATTGCGGTACGGTTTTCCATACGATTTTGAAGTAAAAAACCGCAGTGCGGAACGGCATAAAATTAAAATCTATTTTGCTCGATTATGGGCGCACGCAGAACTATTCATAAGATGAAACATTTCTAATGTCAGTTGTTTCAAAAACTTTTCTTTATGTTAAAATTTTTATCCTGTTTCATTTATGCTCATCAGTCTATGCTACTCCTGCCTCAGTACAAATTCCTCAGCATTTGTTTTTCTTCCTGTTGTTGTAGCGGATATTTTTTGCACTCATTTTGCAATAAATACTCTACACAACAATAGAAAACGTTCATTCTGCAACAGGATTCCCATAAATTTTTAATTAGTTGCTGCATTTGCTTCTTTATAAATAATAAATTACGGTGTGAGCATGAATTTTCATATGCGTTCATTAGGGAGGTAACTTTTGGGCAGTTTCTTATTGGCGAACATTAAACAAAAGTTTATCTATATATGTGACGCGCAAAATAGAAAGGGACCTAAGGGTAAAAACCGGTTTTGTTCAGGAGAGCCATTTTAATGATTTAAATACGTGTATCTTTGGTGTACCATCACTTTAATAAAACGCGCATATCTCTGGGAGGGAACACTTTTGGGGCATGGGATGCTCAGATGTTGTCTACATCAAAAAAAAAAAGTGAAAATTGCTTTTTTTACCCTTAGGTCCCTTTCTCTATGCGCTGACACATATATATATGTAAAGAGTTTGTGTCTAATTTCCAAAATGAGAACACAAATGTGTAGTTTTTATTTCACTGTATTTAAAATGTTTAGAAATAAAGTTTTAATAATTCAATGTGTTTAAAAAAGTGTTTTGAAATAAAGATTTAATATTTCACAATTATGGTTAAGCTTTAGAATCTATGTAAAATTAAGAAAGTAATAAAATAACTTTAAACTGTGAGACATTATCAACTGATCTTCGACTCTAAACTTTAGACAACTTTTATGTGTTTTACAAACTGATGCAACTTAGACAACTTTATACAACCCTTCTCTTCAACCGATAATTGAGTACTTAATGCTTGCTACTTCTTCTTCGCTGTTTGTTGCTTTCAAGGTATGGTGAATAGTATCAACTTAGCCCCTTACATATATATATATAGCGCAATGTGTTTTTGTTTGTTTGTTTGTGTGTTTGTAACTTATAGGAGCCCACCGATTTTCTTCAAATTTTCACACCATATAATTGGGACTCTTGTATGAATTATGGGCTACTTCTTTTTAATCACGCCCACTTTTACGCCCACTTTTACGCCTACTTTTTTAATTATGCTACTCCTTCCACATGGTTTTTAACAGATTTTATAATATAAACGAGCTCAACGGCGCCATTTGTGAACCAATCGCCATGAAATTTCGTGCACTTAATCTGTACAACTCCGCGAAGGTTATAGGGTATTACTTTTTTTAAAAGTAGGACCAGGAGGGCGATAGGGGGGAATTTTCTGCCCCTCCGAAACGCTCAAACCGATTTTAATGAGTTTTAGAACATGGATCATAGATCTGCATCTAAAAATACTCATAGGTAATGTACATTTTCAAAAGCAGGACCAGGAGGGCGATAGGGGGAAAATTTCGGCTGGAAGTATTTTTTTTTTTTCAGGAGATGACTCCTACACATGCGATGCATTGTGCTGGAACTATAGAAAAGGGATAGTAGGAGAAACGACAGGAGGTGAAGCTTAATTAATTATTTTACAGCTCAGCTTTTGTTTGGACGTTCTTTGTTTAAAAGACACTTTGGCAATTGTGCTACTCCCGGAAGGTAATAGGGTATTACGTTTGTTAGAACTAGGACCACATGGGAAGATAGGGGCAATTTCCAAGCCAGCGAGACAACCCATTTCAATGAAATTTAAATGTATTTATGTTTTTGCGTCTAGAAGGACACATATGCTACATACACTGCGCGTCATCAGGTTAGCACACCCCCTCACGTAAGTGGTTTTGGATCAATTTCAACCAAACTAAGTGCATTAAAATTATTATTTTTTTTTATTTATACCTTATTAAGTCCTCAATTAACTAAAACACAAAATGTTGATATACGATTGCAAACAAATTTTTTATGATTTTTTTTTGAAAAATAGAAAAAATTATACCAATTCTATTTTGGTCACCAGGTTAGCACATACTACTTGTTTTATGAACTTATTCTAAACTTATAAATTATGTAACTTGTTTAAATCTTTTTACATAATTTAATAATGGGTTGATCCTCCTTTATTGAGAATAATCTCATACATTCGATTTGGGAGCGACTCATGCAATTTTCCTATATAATCCAAGGAAATCTCTGACCAGGCACGCTTGATGCCGTCAATCAATTCCGTTTTATTGTCATATCGTCTTCTAGATTCGTAGACTTTACGATTTAGCCATCCCCATACATTTTATATTATATTGATGTCAGGTGAGTAAGGCGGCCACTGCATTAAACTGACATTTTGGCCCTCAATCCATGACTTAATCACCCGAGCAGTGAGGATAGTGGCATTATCATGTTGAAAATGCCATCGTAAATTACTAAATAAATTTTTAAATTGGGGAAAAGCTGTTCCAATAACGTTTTTATAAGTGTTGGCGTTCATATTTGCTGTCAAAAACTGTAGCTCGCTCATACCAAAGTAGGAAATGGCTCCCCACACCATTACACCCCCCTCGCAAGTAGGAACACCAGTTGGATCGCCTTCAGAGTCATATATACAAGTTGCTTTTGTACAAATATAAAATAATAATATAAGAGCAGCATGGTATCTCGCCTTCGGGAGTGTATTGAGCAGGACAGGAATATGATATTTATAGGTGACGGTAGTTGCATGTGATTTGTGACAGTTGTTAACAGCGAAGTGTACCAGTCATTACTTCCAAAATAGTCATTTCCATTTGATAACTTTAAAAGTTGTAGATTATCTCAAAGATTTAAAATTGTAATGTCCCTAACAAAATATCCTGAACCATCGTATCTACAGTCTGCCTGTGGGGTGGTTTTTCTCTTTTAAGTAGTTGCAATTGTATTTCTTTGTATGTGTACGCGATTATGATAGTAAACTTCCGGTAAAATTTTTATTGCATAACATACTCTGTATTTAGAAAAGGCACACACATATTGCCATACATACGTAAGTTTAAAGTAGAAGGATATTTTGAAAAAAGATTTTCACTTCAATTTAAAGTTCATTTTAGTTGCGAAACTACTTTAAGAATATTAAGGATAAGAGCAGCGCTCCTGTAATTGACGTGAATAATGCGAAGGCCGGCATGCGCGTGCATGAATACTTTACACAAAATCTTAGGTACATCTTTAAATGATGCTATAAGTAGGTGGCCTTACTACGCTACATGACAATTTTTTGCTATAGCATTGTATGTCAAAAGTTCACTCGTTTTATCCCAGCCAGCATATTGGCAAGCGTTTTGTAAATTATTTAAGCAGCAAGCTTGCATAAATAAGAGTTTTTACGAATGTCGTTGACAATTTGCTTGCAAATGCAAGTGTTTCATAAATTTAAGCAAAACGTGGCATTCTCATATCACATAACGCTACTATTATACCAAGCAAGCCTTTTGCTATTATTGAAGACTTCCTCAATTTTGAGAAAACTATACTGCAAGATATAGATAAATTTTCCTTGCTGGTAAGAATTTAAATTTGAAATGTCCGGTGACTGTATACTGATGTCGATTTTATTTCTATTTTTAGAAGGCAGATCTAAAAAGATTGTCAACATCCAATTCGAGAAAATTTGTTACGAAAGCGTGGCAGAAGATCATGACTGACAACGTTGCTGAGAGCTTTTCCTGGCGAGGAACTGCAGATAAGAAGTTCATTAGAGGCTTCACTGTCGCCACTGCCATTCGTCGTAAGTGAAATACGTTTAAGAGGTTTCTAGTTACATTTTTATATTCATATTTAAATTCTATTGCAGAAACTTTCGCTGAAAATGGAGGCAAGGAAGAGGACTTTGTGTTTGCCTCTAAGTCATATTTCCAGTACGCAAAAAATCGTATTAAAATTAAAACAACAAAAAAAGTTAACTAAAATACTAAGTATTAATGATTGTTTAAATGAAACAACAATGAAGTTCCTATTTTTATATTTTAATTTAATATTTTTCTTAATACTTTTTTTTTTTTAACCTTTTTTATTATTTTAACAATCTATTTTTTTTTTTTTTAAAAAAAACTTCCTGAAGATGTTAACCGAAGGTTAACGAAATATCGAAAATAAATATAAAAATAATAAATAAAAAGAGAAAAAACCTTAAAGCTTAAAAAAATAGATTTAATATTTTTCTATTAAGAAAAAAATTTAATATTAAAAATGATTTTTTAAATGTATCAATAAAAAAACATATCCAAAACAAAGTAAATGCTTAAAACGCTTACTAATTTCATTAAAAATACGTGTTTTTTAAGCATTTTCAAAACGTGTAATTACGTTACTTAAAAAACATGTTTTGCAATCATCTTTTGAACGCTTATAAAGTTGTGTGCTTTTCGATTATAAACCCCTTGCTTTGATGTCTTTTGTAAAGGTCACAGCAGCGTTTTATCAGTGTTTTGTTTACATTTGAACGCTTACAAAACGCTTATTTTTATATGTAAATGCTGGCTGTGATATTCCTTTTTGTTTGTGTGTGTGTTCAAAAAGCAGCGTAATTTATGTAGCGTGTGTGCGTGTCTTTGGGTAATTCATTCATAATTTTTGACATATGCCGTGACTGTAAACAAACGAAAACTCTTTTTTTTTGTTTAGTGCATCTTGCGTCTGACTAAAGCGCATGCTACACGCATCAATATTCAGTTTCAATATTTGTCTTTGGGTTAGTATATACATATGTATATTGAAGCCTCTGACACACAACGTCAATATCTCTCATCAATATTCATATTTTTGGGTTTTTTCAAGTGTAAACATATAGAAGTTACCGTCGGCAAAATACAAATATGTATCTGTTTATTTCTTTACTTATTAAATATAAGCACTGATGATATTTTTTTTTATTTTTGTCACTTCATTCTTCAATGCAATTAATTTGACTACAAAATTTTTTTACTCTATTTCTAATGCGTCGCAACTACGCTGTGCACTTAAAGTTACCAGAAATAAAATGAATATTGACAATAACGATGCCACACTACGTCAAACTGCTTCAATATTTTGATGAATATCATAACCATTTTGATATTCGTCATTATTACACAGAGCGTATATTGATCGTGTAGCATCCACTTTACAGACCAAATTAAATTACGACGCAAAGCGTTGTCTGGCTGTCAAAATTTCTCATGCCCGTAGAAAAAGTATGAAATCAACCGAAATAATGCGGCGTGAACGCTTTGAAGTTGGAAAATCCAATTTTGGCAGCGCGTAAAGAAGTGAAGTTGGCTGCAAAAAAAAATAAAATTGTTAAAAAGTGAAGACAATTTAGTGGTTTTCAGCACAATTTAGCGATTTCTCTCTATTTCTTAGTTGTATTTAGAATTTTTTATTAATCAAAGTGAGTAAACATTACTTTTTGTGGCGCAACGTTACTCATTTCACCGTAAAAGCTAAGCGCTAAATTATGTTACGCTTTGCGTCGTAATTTAGGCTGGACTGTAAAATCTGTCATGAACCAGTTCAACAGTTTCGAAGCGCTATAAGATAAGTTAAAGGAAGAACTTCATTACTCATGTTTATTTGTATCCACTGGTGCTATTCAAAGTTGTTCGCAGAACGTCAACAGTGCCTGTGAGCATTGCAAAATTGTCACTGGAAACTTCTTCACGTTGTCATCTCTAACACAAACATTGCAACAGTGCAACAGCACCGTAATAAACATTACAACTTCTAATCGGGTATTTTCCATTTAAAAACAGGGGAATAAGTACTCAAGTGTTTGAGTAGCTTTTGAACATATAAAGTCTGTATAATACGTGTAATACGTTTTATTACACTTGATTTTTTGTGCATCGCGCTCTCATAAAGCTGTTGTCATCGTAGTTTTTGAAACACTGCATTTGAAAATTTTTTTCTTTGTTACTTTTGTCCAGTGCACAAGTACGATTAACAAAGTTTTTTCTTGTCGTTTGAGTGCAATATTAAAGAAATTTTACAATTGAAATATTACACGAGTATAATATGAACGCATTTTCACTTACATATCTGCTTATGACATTTATTTTATGAATTAATAAAGTGCGATGATGTGTTGCTGTCTACGCATTCAAATGGAAACGATAGCATTTTGAAAGCCTGCTAAAGTCATTTTGAGATTCTTAATAAGCACGGTGCGATTTATTTCTATTTAATAAATTGCTGTATATTGGAACACGAAAGTACATACCGTGGCTCACAGCTTATTTGATGCAGGTGATATTTTTTTTAGAAAAAAATTAAAAATTTCATGTCCTATGAATTTTACAAAAAAAACTGTAACGATAAAAATTTAACATTAAACCGTTACCACATTCTCAGAGAGATTTTTAATTAAACTGCAGCATTTAAGCATGAAACACATTCGTCACAGCAAGCTGCCGATTTCAAGATGACAAAAATGAAATACACACGTTTATAAGAGAAGGATTATTTTGACGACAACAAGGCAACACGGCAACACGGCAGCAGGTTGTTGTCCATGCTGATTTTTTCCTTGTACTCAAATGAAAGTAGGACTGTATTTTCACACTGCAAGTATACTTGCGCAAGTCTTAAGTTTATAGCAGAGGAAAATCATTTGTTTTTATGGAATCTGGCGTTGATTGGCAGAAACAAAAGAAAAATTTTAATTGTTACGGAAATCATTGTTTGTTTAATTGTAAGTTAAAATATACAAAATAAAGGAAAATACATTTTTCTTTTGGCGTGTGAGGGAGCGTTGAAAATGCCTTCGCACTTACAGAGGCCGTCGTTATTTGTCTCTCATCCTCCCCTGGGTAGATTTCTTCCCGAGACCGCTCGCCGCATTACTTCGGGAAGGCCCAGAGCGGCGTCTCAATCAGGACCGTCCCTTGCTCACCCACGTCTGGGTATGCCAAATTTGTAGCCGGCACAACTCCATCGGCCTGTACCTCTGGTCGCCGTCAGAGGGGGCCTCGCTCTGCAGCAACTTACCGAAGTCCCTATTTTTTCTACGTAGAACGTATCCTACATATTGCGTCACAGCGTTCAAATTGTCGTCACAATCGAGCATCGTCCCGATCGCACTGGGAGGAGTGAATCCACCAACCCGCTGTGTAATTGCATTCCTCTCAGCAGGCCATCTGATGCAGTCGAAGAAAGTGTATTCTGCATCATCATTCATCATACCGCAATAAATGGAAACATTACCATCTGCCCTGCCCATGCGATACAGGTACTTTCGGAACTACTCGTGGCCCGAGGCGAAAATACATTTGTTTTTATTACTTTAAGTCATTTAATATTTTATCATTAAAAATTAAACGAGCTTTTCGTTAAATTTCAATGAAAAATAAGTAGACCGGTTTTATTTTAAATTGCAATTTCAGTTAATTCGACAAGTATGTACAAAATATTTTAAATGTATACAGGAGCAAAGAATTAACGACATTTCTGACAAACAAATAAATAAAATTAATTACCGTACGCGTTACGCAAATTGCACAAAAAACAAGAATTAATTTGAATTATGAAGTTCTCTGCATTAAACTATACAAATTTATGAATTAAATAATAAATTCTAATAAAAGTTTATTATTTTGTTGGCACAAATAGGATATGGTGGTTCGTATTACTTCACCGAACATTACACTATGGATTTCACCCGATGGTCTAATATTCCGCTAAACCGTTGATATACTTTTTCAGTATTAGATGTGTGGTTTTTTATCTTGTAGATAATAATTTTTACAGCAGATGCTTTTTTTCACTGAAAGAATTTTAATAATTTTTTTAAGCTAAAATCCACACAGTCACCTAATAAAAGCCTGTCAGCATCTAAAAAATGTATCCTTGTGCAAAAAACCATGCAGCTGCTTAGTCTAGCTTATTTAAGCTGAAATAGAAAAACAGCCAACATACATATATTAATTAAAGGAAGTTTTTGAATAGCTCAAATCTTAGCAGCGGTTGAAAACTTTGCAATATTCGTAGACGTATTTTTTAGTTCTTTCTCACTGCCCCACTGTCCCACTTGTGTAAAAGATACATTTTTACTTTTTATTAGTTTTTGATTTAATCGGTTCTTCTTTGCTTACATATATCTTTTCTACACCACTACTATTATGTTACTAGTAGTTATTGCCACCTTCAGTGTGAACAGATTGTAACATGGTAAGTGAAGAATTATTTAAGTTTAACAAGTTCAAATAACTCAAGACTTGTTTTTGTGTTACATTTCCTTTTTTTTTTTTGGATAATTTTGTTGTTGTTTGTTTTCTAGCAGTAGTTAAGTTTATAAACACATTTATTATGCAAATTGTTCAACGCGTCTGATATGTATTTGTGCGCAAGAAAAAAGTTACCTGTGCAGACAAATTTTAAAGTTATTTTTTCTTTTTATATAAAAAAAAATATGGAAGAAAATGCCGCATGGTATTTGTTTGTATAAATATTATAAAGAATTTTAATTATATTATTAATTGACCTTTTTTATTATATTTTTTGAAATATATTTATTAAGCTTGAGGTCTTTTTTTATTTTATTTTGTTTTATTATTCGATATTTCGTTAACAGCTTGTTAACACCATCATCAAGCTTAATAAATATATTTCAAAATATTATAATGAATGAAATGATAATGGCTATAGGACGATCTTAACTACCGTTTGTTCTTCTTTTTCTCTACCTCGGACCAGGGCTCAAGAGAAATCCCCTACATATCCAATGCATTGCATATGCATGTGCATGCTGGCACAACTCTGCAGTTGCCTGTTAATTATAAAGCAAAATTGCAACGTCTCCGATTTAAGTTTTATATTGGTATTATTTTAAAGCTAAGGGTAGTCATTTTAATAAAAGTTATTTTAAGGTAAGAGCATCCTGTAGCACAGAAAGTAAACTCAGAAAAAAAACTTTTATTTTACTAGACCGGACTGGGAATCGAATCCGGCTCCTTCTGCTTGCAGATCCAACTCGCTAACTATACGCCATCGGCAACAAAAAACTTCATAAGACTTAATGCCAAGGCAGATATAATCCGTCATCCGTCATACTTTGACATTTTCAACTGACAGCTAAGTTAAAATACACGTTTTCTTATGAGACTTGTCCCATTCAGTACGTCTCCGTCAAAGCAAAGTACGTAAGTTGGCCAACTTTTAACGTACGTTGAGTACTTTGACAGCTATGAACAGCGTTGCCGTTGTAGGTTATTTGCAACCAAAATTTGTTGATTTTTTTTAATGTGGAGATGTGAATATTTTTTGCATTTTTTTTAGTTTTTCCAGGCTAAGTAATACTCAATACGTAAATTTTACTTGTAAAGTTTTAAAATCAAAAAAAAAAAAACATCTCGCGTTTTCCTGATGTGTGTCTTTGTGTGTCAGTTGTTGTCGGAAGGTTTCAGTGGCGAAGGCGTAGTCAGTGGTCACTGAACAACACCGCCTTCAGCTGATAGCAGTCCACAATTACATCAGAACGCCCTCCTTCGTCGGTATTGTGTAGCACCAGCGAAGTAAAATAATAATAAAAATGGCTACTAAATCGAAGCTTCAACACTGCTTTAAACAAAGAACGTGCTAAAAACAAAAGCAGAGCTGTAAAATAATTAATTAAGCTTCACCTGCTGTCGTTTCTCTAACAATCCCTTTCCTATAGTTTCAGCACAATGCATCGCATGTGTACGGGTTATTTCCTGAGTGCTGGTCCCAGATAAAAAAAAAATAATAATTCAAGACTGCTGCAGCAGAAACAAGAATAAAAGAAACACAGTATTTAAATTCAAAATAGATAGGAAATTATTTGCACGGGTTTGTTGTCTTAAATTGAAATCGTGTATGTACGTAATGTTTTTATATAAATTTTTTTTTTTAAATTTGTGACTTATTAATTTGAAGGCTTATTTTGATAAAGTAAAACATATTCTGGTATTTTTTTTAACTTTTTAACGTGGTAACGCTGGTTTTGAGTTGATATCCGCCAACAAAGTATTCATTGTGTGCCAATCTCTTCCGTCGGTACGTTAATGTCATTTGAAAAAGTCAAAGTATGACGTATTCTATGTGCCCCGGCGTTTAGAGCCAATATTTGACATCGTATTTAAATCGTATTTATATACAGGGTGTTATTTTTAGAGTTGCACAATTTTAAATCACAATAGTACTATGGAATATATTTTTAACCCTAATCCACTTAACATGTGCCTTTCAGACACATCTTTCACTTTGAAGTGTTCTAAGTCATGGTTCGTGGTGCTTCTTGAATTCGTACTTTGAATTATTTTATTTCCTTAAAAAAAAATTTAGCTCTTCTTTAATTTCTATTTATTTATTTATTTATGTAAAACCACAAATATACTTAATTCTGTCATAATGTGCCTATCAGGCACATACGGCAACATTATGAACCAACAAATTAAATTACGGGGAATTCCCATTAAATTTTTATCATTCAATGTAACCTTACACAGTTTATACAATTGTTGGCTAATTTTCAAAGAGAAAGTTGTAAAGACGAAACTTTTTCCCACAATGTCCAAAATATATTTTTTATATGTAGAAATTGAAACAATTATTGAAGAGATTGATTTTGAAGAAACTATAAACCAAGATTAAGATTACGACAGTAAATTTTCGGAGGATGCGGATTTTGTTCTACAATATGAAACAAGTAGTGCTTTGAAAGAAAAACTTGCAAATAAGAGATATAAATTCCCAAATATAATATGCAATCGGTTTATATGTGCCTCAGCAGCACATTTGGTTGGTTTCGTTACAAAGTTTATCTGACTTGATTAGGGTTAATATCAATGAAACAACCTCTATGGGGAAGAACATTTAAAAAAATTAATGTTTATGTATAATTGCGGCCATGTGGCGTACAGTGCGCAATCTAGCACAGCAATTTTGACAAACTTTTCGCAACATTTGCGGCTGTATTACGCCAATAACTCACCGAATGTTGATTTCCAGGTGTTCAATTATCACTGGTTTATCGACGTAGACCAGTGCCTTTACATAACCCCAAAGAAAATAATCCAATAAACTGTATATATCATATATTAAGGGCGCATCCATTTGTAGCGAATCGCACTACGCATTACAGAGACAACTCGTTTTTCGGCCGAACAGCGCGTATGTGGTGGTCCTTCCTGTCGCTTTTGACGTGGAAAAATTCAAATCAAATGTCCATAAACATATACTCCCTCTATCCTCCTTCCCATAACCTAATTTCCTAGTTCCAGCACAATGCATCGCATGTGTAGGGGCCATCCTCTGAGTTCTGGTGAAAAGGCAAAATATCCAGTGCCCTAAATAACAAATATACATTTAAAAAATAACGATTTGAAAGTTTATTAAGTCGCTTTAATTTATGGAAAAGTGCTCCTGATAAATCTTTATCTTTTTTTTTTTTGCTTCCTAACACTCAATATTTAACAGACATTTTCATATATTTTTTCCAAGAAAAAAGGAAAATACTTCGTTGCTTTTTTATAGTTTGCAGGTGCCATCTTTCAACACCATTAAAATATCTAATATCCTTTTAAAAATGCAAAAAAGAAATACTTTAGTTACCTCTCCCCTCCTTCCTACATGCTGAATATGTGACCTAAGAAAGAAGTAAACTACACTAAATAGTTCTCAATAACTAATCAAATGCCGTACATTTTATAAGCGAGCGACAATGCTGACAAAGCTTGCCTTTAAACTGATGACACCACCAAACCCATTTCCTTGCCAAATCAGTTTATTATTAACATCACCCAGCTACAAGGAAGACACATACTAAATGTAGCATGAAGTTGCTGGGGTAATGAATATTGAAAGTAAACGCCTGCCTGCTAGATTTTTATGTTACGAAAAGGAAGTTAGTTGTCAGTAGCCTGTACATGATAAGAACGGAGTACGAGTATGAGCTGAAAATAGCACACTTTGTTCATGTCTTATTTGTGCCATCCATTAAAGAAAATAATTATAGTAGAAAATATAAAAAAGGCAAAGCTCGCAATTTAATTTTTGTTTTTTATCATAAATTATAATCTGCTGTGTTCGCTGTGGAGATGATAACCTTATTGTCAATATTATTGTCATTCAAAATGACAAAAACCTTTGTTTTTTCAGTCATAATAATACCATTATAGAAAATCTACTATAGAAAAATCAATCATCTTTAATCTTAAATATTTCTATTCATACTCGTACTTCCATTTCATTATAAACTAAAATTCAACGAATACTGAAAGTTAATGCAAAAGCAATTATCCCTCTGAGTGCTTTTTCTAATCACTGTTGTAACAGCTCAAGCATGCAGTTCCTCAAACGTACGAGGGTTATTATAAATAATTGTTAATTGTAAATAAACCAAAAAGTTTTCAGAGAATTATCCTAATATTTTTCATTGGTGATAGAAGGATCTATGACAATTAAGTACGAAACAAAATATTGGTGTAATGCTCGTCACTGCTTCGGTGTCATACCTCTATCCGATGGTTGATATTTTCAATGATGACTCTGAGGGAGGCGATGGTCGAAGTAGTCTGCACGTTAACTACTTAACGAAAAATTTGTCCCCAGTCTCAGACTCATAAAAACATTTCGCATTTTCTCTGATGTGCATTTGTGTGGCTTTGTGTCAGTTGTTGTCGGAAGGTTTCAGTGGTGAAGGCATAGTCGCTGGCCACTGAACAGTAACGGCTTCAGTTCTATCCAATCCACAGGCACATCAGAACGCCCTCCTTCGTCGGTATTGTGTAAAAGGCTACTAAAAACGAAGCTTCAGAATTTAATACGTCTGCCTGACATCAGAGACACTACAACACTGCTATAAAGCCACATAACGTGCAAAAAGCAGTGTTGTACGATAGTGAAGCTTCACCTCCTATCATTTCTCCTACTATCACTTTCCTCTAGTTCCAGCACAATGCATCGCATATGTAGGAGTTAAAAAACTGAGTGCTGGTCCAAGATAAAAAAAAAATTATTTAGGTTCAATGTCGTTAATGTGACGGATTATCTTATACTTATGCTCTTGGATTGTTCTTGGCTTATAGACATACACTTTAAAGCAAGAAGTCCAACGGCGTCAAATCACATGATCGTGACGACCTAACACCGCCGAGATAACATGGCCCATTCAATTTCTCACGCAAAATAGCCATTGTTCCAGTAGCTGTGAAGCAAGTGGTATCATCCTATTGCAACCACATATCGTCCAGGTATATATTCTCAATTTCTGGCCACAAGAAGTCCGTCATTATCTCTCGATAGCGAACACCACAGTAACTGCTTGGCCGACCTGATTTTCGAAGAAGTACGGCCCGATAACGACGCCAGCCCATAAACCGCACCAAACAGTCAGTCGAGCATGCACAGATGTTTTCACATTTCCGACAGATCCGGTTTGATGAAGTTTGCGCAACTTCGCATACTATAGAAATTTTGAAAAGTTCCCACTACAACATGTCTGTTGTAAAAATGTCCTGATAAGTACTATAATAATAAAAATAACACTACCCTCGTATTAATGCACAAATGACCATCAAACATCGTCAGTGGGTGGAATATTTGGCAGCAATTTATAATTTAACGTGAAATTAACTAGAAAATAAACTTTACTTTTTTGTAGTTTCTATTCTGTGCATCTCTTACAAAAGCTTGAAACTTTCAACTTCCGTTATGCTCTAATTGTGTCTGCAATGCTCGTACAAACAACTGTGCGCAGAGCCACAGAATCCCCCTCTTCCATTAACAAACACTTAATTGCCACGCAAACATCATCACAAAGTTCATTGGTGGCAACATCTAATTTGTCTGTTCGTTTCTTTAGAATTAAGAATTTAAAGATTTCCAGATTTCTTCTTCGCATATTTAATTTTATTAAAGCTACAAATTGTAGAATTTATTAAAAAAATTAAATTTTTATACGCTCTGAATATGCGGCCAGATATTAAACCGTTATATATCCATCACGACAACGCTCGGCCATGCCGCACATAGGGGCCAAAGGCGGTAATTTCAGGGATTAATTAAAAAAAAAAGTTCAAGTACCGTGAAAACTAAAAGTACTCGCGTAAAGTGCATAAAATTCTACATCACTTGGCAGAAAATAAATGTCAAGTAGGTAACGGATATTTTGTAGTGACGCGTTGAAATTAAACTTTGTGAGAGAAAAAACTTTGGCAGAAAAAAGCTAAAAACTTTGTGTAATTACATAAATCATATTTGGATCAAGTAATTTTGAAAAAGCAATAAATCTAACAATGGAACAATCAAGTTCAGGTATTAATTGACCTGGTTTGCTTAAATTTTTAATAAAAATTATTTGTGAAAGTGCTTTTGTTTTTAATGTTTAAATTGGAAATGTAGAAAAATATGGATTTTTCTTAGTTTAAATGGACATGAAGTTATTTATTGAGCTCAATTTAGCACAGATTTAAATTTTATTTTAAAGGCTGAACAAATTTTTACTTGAAAACAGCTTGTTTTGATTAATTCTAAAGGTATTACAAAAGAACTGATGCAGGCAATTCTGCAGAAACGGGTGTGTTTATTAATTAATTTATTATTACTTTGAAATATCGAATAAAAATAAATATTACATACATTAAAAAGACCTACAGCTTAACTAATTAGTGTTATTAATATAAAAGGAGCTCAAAAACTATAAGAATTTTTTGAAATTATCGTATTTAAAAATATAAATTTCTCACCAGACACTCTGTACATGCATATCCTTAAACCAATTTGTTTAATTTATTTGCATATTTTTGCTTATTTCGTTGTAAATGCATATTTGAAGTGTATATTTTGTGAAATATAGAAAGTGCTGGTTGTTAAATGAGTAACGGAGTAGAAATTTCTTGAATTAATTACAACGAAATAATACCAGCAAACAAGGAATTTCGCAAAAAAATTTTAATTAATTTTAAAAAATATTTTCAGAAGTGAAACTGAGTTCTACTTCAAAATAAAAATTTATTAAAACAATTTCACCGCAAAATCGGCTACTGAAACGAACAATTCTCTATATATTCCTTGCACTGTATTAATGAATATTTGAAATTAATGTGCACAATTCCGGTCATAATCATACACTCAAACTACATACAACTTTCTCAACATTTGGGCAATTTGTCTTCCTCTTATACATACACACTTTGTTGTCAATATGACCAACATTTTTCAAATTCAAATTAATTCTGTTCTAGTAACAGTTTCTGCTTGAAGGAATAATTTTTTCATTTCAAAATTGCTTATTTAAAGCACATCATCAACACAGTTTCAAGATTTTTCTTCATATTTCTTCACCAAATTATTCTCTGTTAATAAGCAGTTGGACTTTTTTTTTTTTATATTACGTCTATTTGTGTGTGTGTGTGTGTGTGTATATATATAAGTGTGAGTATGAATTTAGAACCTCTTACTTTGCTATTAAATGTGCATTAAGTTTCCATTTTAACATTTATTTTTAAACTTCAAAGTTACAGCAAGGCGAGTGAAAACGACAACTAACAACCAAATGCAACATTAAGGCAGGCATGCAATTGTGCTAAAAGTGCTGGAAAACTAGTTCTCCTAGTGGACTGGCAAATGGTAGGATATTATTCTCACTGGCGCCTGAATATTATGGAAAATAATTCTGAATTGTAATGTAAAATTGAAGTTTTCATTTGAATGACCAGAACCACCCACAGAATGTTGTGATGGTGTAGAAACTGTAAAGATTGGAACTTAAATCAAATTATAATTTTCTTTCATTCATCACAGCACTGCCCAGAGCAAACTCATTGCTTTGGAAATTTCACTGGGAAAACATTAATTTTTGAACTTTTTACAAAGAAATTACATTTAAAGTTAATTTCAAAATCTACATTATTTAAAAATTAGTTAAGTGCATTGTAAAATGTTAGTTTTTTTTTATAGTCCACTACCCAGTATTTGAATTATTATTTTTTCTCGTCCATTTGAGTGTCGTACGTTTTATGCTGAATACACCCAATTGCATTTTGTGACAGATGTAGCAAGGAAGCATTATAGTAGCTCAATTCACAAGCTCAGTCGTATGGTTTATTGTTAAAAAAAACCCAAATACAAATTACTTTATGTGCTTGTGAACAGGCAAACTTGTAGTATCGTATTTTTATTTGCTTCTTAAAAAAAATTCAACATTCGTTTTATTTTATTCAATGAAATTAAACCAGGTATTGAAATTTCAATTACTTAGTTTTCACGATAAGCAATTTTGATTAGAATATTTTGAAAATTAAATTGAAATGTTTTTTTTTTTATTTTTTATTTTTTTTTTAGTATATATGTACCTATCGCATGTAATTCGCAAAGGTATTAATTATCAGCTTCAACCTATTGCAGAAATGATAGATTGAAATGAATTTTATATATGTATGTCTGTACTTATATACTATCTGACCTTCGGCCGCGCATTGCTGTAGCTGATATAATAGTTTTATTACAAAAAATATATGTATGCTATATGTGTTCTTCATTAAAATTGGCTAGTTAGTTTCGAAGACGCGGAAGTTGCCCCCTACAACCCGTCGTGGTCTTATCTTTGAAAAAATATATCGTCTATGTGTTTATCTAGATGCAGACCTATCTATGTTTTATAATCCCTCCTTAAACTTTGCGGTAACGTAAAGTCTTCCTCTGATACCAGCAGCCTGCGGAAGATTCTGGCCAAAAAGCCTTCCGTCCTTGGTTTTGTGAGGGGATGGATGGCAACTGTACAACCAGCTGTCGCGAATCGCTAGGGGTTCTTATGGACGTCTACTTTCCGCTTTTTTGCTTTTTTTTCGTCTTTCTTTGGCTCTATTTTCGTTTTTAAATTCAAAGTGTTGTCATTTTGTTTACTCTTAAAAAAAATTTTAATTTTTAGGAAAACATTTCGAGCCTTTGGTGCAATACCGTCGTAATTCAAAAAATCGTGAACAGAGAAAAATGCATTTGAAGTTTTGAGCCATCTTTTTGATAGTATTTTCGTTTACTAAAGTTATTTTTTTTACAAGTTTTTAAATAAAACGGCATGTTTTGTAAGGTTTTCTGTTTGTAAATTTCGTGTCATAAAGGAAATATTTCATTATTGCAAATAAATATTGTTCGAAAAAGGCTGGACGCAATAAAGACATTTGTAGCTGTAGAATCTGAACAGTTAGAGATAGAACCATAGTCTTTTATGTACTCTAAGGTTGCAAAAGCAGAAAATATTTACTTTTAATGCAAAAACACAATGAAAAGATATAATGCTGGTATTGCACTCTACTGAAATAAGTTACAAATGTATATGGATTGGTATTTTTTAAAAGGGCACTATCAAGCTGTAAAAATTAACTCCAATTTGGTACTTTTTCTAATAAATAAAATCTTAAGCTTCTTTTAATCGTTGTAGTACTTACTGCTCAAAAGTATCTTTTGCAAAAAGTTCATTTTTCAAAAGCAATAATTACACATTATAGAATATATGTAGAAGAACTTTTAATCCTTTAATAGCAATACAACACGCTTAGTAGGCAACACGGCACTATTGTTCGTATTCCATTTTATTATTATATTTATATCTTTTAAAACATTTAAAAGTTAAAAGAAAAGTTCAAATGTAAAAATTTAAATGTAAAAAAAAACAGAAAAAACCGCGGCGTTTACTGCAAGGTGTAAATACGGACAAAGTTAACATCAGAGACGCCGCCGCTGTGCGTTATAATTAACGAGCAACTGCAGAGTTGTGCAAACAGTAACCTCTATCTTCGTGCCACGTTCACCATCTGCCTCTTCTCTACACTATCCCTCGCACTATCTAGTTCCAGTACAATGCATTGCATATGGAGAGGATATCCCCTGACCGCTGCTAAAAGAAAGCAAACAAAAAAAAAATAAAAATCCATTAGATGTTGCGGTGGCAGTCTTTTGAGCTGAGCTGATCTTGTCTTAACTAATGTAATCCATATCTCAATATCATCGTTATTGCAAGGATTCTTCATTGGCTGAGTGCTTTAAAAATATGAAATTTGTGTGAATTTAATACTTTACTCACCTTAACATAACATAAGTCGACTTGAGGTACTCTTCGCTATACATAATACATACGTACAGATTATGCACGGAATATGCCACACGAATTTAATCCTTAAATAACTCTTAACCAAATTATTTTATTAGCAATAATTTCGTATCATCCCATGAGACTTTCTACTCCTCAGAACACTTTTTAGCATCTACGAATAAAAAGGAACTGTTTTTCCCAACTGTTGTCTTTCCTTTTTTACTTTCATTCATAAGTTTTTTTTTATTTTCTTTAAAAATATTTTCCATAATTTATTGGTTGTTTCTCCGTTGTGTGTTTAGAAAATGAAAAATGATACGACATGAATTTAAGAGTACATTTTTTTTTTTTGATCGTTTGAAATAAACAGACATGTTTACGAGGTTGTAGAATAAATGTTGCACTATTTTTATTTTCTTACTGTATTCAGAAGTTTTCCTTTGTACTCATTTTCCAACCGCAATATTATTTGCTAAAGAAGAAAGAAAGTTCTATACTGACATAAATCTCTTGTGGTTTACTTTATCACGAAATGAAAAAGTAGTTTGCGAATAAGTGCAACATAATGGCAGTAAGCAAATGTAATGTAATGAGTAAATGACAACTTTGCTGTCGTTTCTATGTTCGAAATACACAAGTGCAATATTTAAATAAAATAAGTTTGTCACAATCATTTTATGTGCTGTTATACTGGGTATTAAAGTGAAACTGATGGCGTGAAATATAAACGATTTATTCCATTCAGGCGATTTGTAGAACAAGTAATTTAGCTGGCTAATAACGAGTTGTATTAAGAATGAAAAATGTATAGCGTATATTTTTATGATCAGCTGACCTGACATTGGAACACGATCAATATATATCAAGGAATCAAAATGATGAGCGTTACGCTTAAATAGCGTTAGGAATATTGTAAGCTTTTTGCCTAGTAAGTTGGGTCACGAATCTTCTCTCTAATCATTCCTATTTACATCCCGGTAGAGTCTCAACAAAGAAAAGTGCAGCATTTGTCATTAGAGAGTGGCAAATGCATTCACAAAGAGTGAACCTTTTTGAGTGGATTTTGTGGCCCAATAACGCCATTTCATTGAAAAGTGAGCCACCATGATGACAAAGTTTTTATAGCCTTAATTGGCTTATATAAACCCTGATACTCATGCCATTAGTTAATATAATTTGAAAGATTTGACATGACAGACAAAAGAAGAATAACAAAAGTTTACAAAATTTTAAAATTTTTTCATTCGATAGAAATAAAAATTGTTTGTATAGTTATTTGGAACACTCAACTCAAATCTGTACTCCGTTTTATTCCATCAGCTATACAGGGTGGCGCAGAATGAGCTATATGGTTTAAATGGTTTATAACTTTTTTATTTATGCGATTATTATAATTTTTTTTTTAAAAATACAGTATATTATTGTAAGTATCCTGTAAGTGATGTTGTTTTTCTGCTTCGCACATACGTGGCTCTTTTTATCATATTTTCCATAACTTTTCGCAAAATTTCAGGTGTAATGGCCATGATTTCATTTCGAATGTTGGTTTTTAGTTGGAGTAGGGTTCTTGGTTTGTTAACGTACACTCTTTCTTTCAAATATCCTCAAAGAAAACAGTCAGGAGCTATTAAATCTGGTGAACGTGGTTAAAATCCAGTTAAAATCGCTTGTGCGCGAAAGAATGCATTCGCCGAATATGTCCCTTAACAGAGCCATTGAGGCACCTGCAGTATGTGCTGTGTTCGATCGTGTAATGATTCATAATTAATTCCCCAAGTCTTCTTCAGAAAATGTTTGAAAAAAAATCAAAGAAAAAATAATAATTAAAAAAGTTATAAAGAATTCAAACCATATAGCTCATTCTGCGCCACCCTGTAGTTTTCGTGATATCGCGGTTTGTAAAATATACAGGCACTTTCACAACATATAGTAGCATAACTTGGAAAGGGTTTTCTCTATTCTATAAAAAAAAAATTCGATAACAAAATCTTTAGATGGTGCGAATATTGTTGCTGCTAAGTTTGCTCAGTAGTTTTAGAGGTATCGTAAAAGTTTAAACAAAAGAGAATTAAATTTTACAAACAATTCAGAATGTTTTATTTTCAAGAATGCATAAAAAAAAATCAAAAAACAACTAAAAGTTTATTTTTGGTTTAGCAACTTGTAGATGAATGTAGAACAAAGTAATTGAGCCCTTTTTCATAGAAATTGGTGCTGCAGTTTGGATTTTATGCACAATTTAGTGAAACAACTCAATTGTTACATATTACATTTTTAGATTTTTAAGGAGAGGGAAAAAACTTGACAACAGGCTAAGTAATCAACATGATAAAAATTTCTTCAAAACTCGCAGAAAATTAAAAGAATCACTTATATTTTGATAAAATAATTTATTTTACATGGACATGCATTTTTACATGGTAATTTAATAAAAGAAAGACTTCAAGTAAAAATTGGTAATTGTTGTTTTATGTTTTCTCGGTTATTTATTATTAAAATAGTACATTCGATTAATTTCGACCGGACTTATCCACTCATTTTTAAACCGAGTAAAATTATGCGCATTCGGTTAACAGAACACCTAAGTATGTGTATTCGTTTCAAAAAGGAAAAATTTATTTGGATTCGGTTTACAGAACATACCCGATTAACTCAAGACTTGTATTTTTTGAGTTATGCCGTTGTAAATGAGCGATATGATGAGTACCATATAAGAATTTTTATAAAAAAATTTTGAGTTTTTGAAACTAATGCACTATCACAAAGAAACAAATCATACTTTTTTATTTTTACTTAACATCTTTAATTAGAATAATATAATTCTTTCAATTAAAAGTTTAATCAATTCCATTAAATTTTTAATTAATTTAGAAACATTCGAATTGAATTCAAATATTTTTATTGCTATTAAAAAGTTGTTTGAAATTTTCAAAATATTTAATTAAATGTTTTATTATTGGAAAAATATTTGGTTTTGTTTATCACAATAATATGAAAATTAATTTTTAATTTTAGAATAAAAGAAAAAGGAACAGTAAAAGATTCACTTATATTTTGATAAAATAGTTTATTTTACATGGACATGCATTTTTACACGATACACAATCTTCAATAGAGAAACCGATTTTTTAAAGTTTGTCTCTTACATAGTTTTACGTTTTATATGACGATTTACGGAACACCATTAAAAATACACAAATGCAAAAACTTTACTGATCTATGAAATAAATTCCAAAGTGCTGCACTAGTTACCCTAAGATACATCACTTATCGTGCTGCCCTATTTATAGTAGACATTTTCTATTAAAGCAATTCTTGCTCGTTGGTTTTTCTACCATGTGTTTGAAGATAAATTTTTTT
This sequence comes from Dexiosoma caninum, assembly GCA_963924685.1. Taxonomy (NCBI): domain Eukaryota; kingdom Metazoa; phylum Arthropoda; class Insecta; order Diptera; family Tachinidae; genus Dexiosoma; species Dexiosoma caninum. Next base: position 96,028,812 of record OZ004725.1, read on the forward strand.
TTAAAAACCCCAAGACACAAACCATTTACTTTAGCAGAGCTCTTTTTCTAGTTAACAGAGCACTGTTAACATCTTAACAGCGGTGCTACATTGGATGAAAGTATGAAACTAATTGTTTATTCCGGAAATGTTGTGACATCCAGATGTATCGCACTACATGCAAATGGTGCGTCAGAGACAGCTTTAAGGAGCAGAGAAGGCCGGCCGTATCACCCAAATAATTTTGGGAATTTAGAAAAATGAGCTTGCATAAAGCGATTTTTTGAACTACACTTCAATTTTTCCTTCAAAGTAATTTTCTATTAAAGTAACTCTTGCTTGTTGGTTTGTCTTAGCAACCAAAAACTACTTTGCACTTCAGATTTAACAAAAGAAAAATTTTGTTTAATTATTTTATAATCGGGTTAACGTTTGACAATTGTAGGAAGCCAATACAATAGAATAATACATTGTAATTAGAAATATTACGTATATAAATTTAAAGATAAATGTCGAACGAAATGGGCAAAACACAAGAATGCCGATGAGGAAGGTGTATCAGTATGTTGTTTCGGCCTGCTAGTATTTGTCAGGCTATTTTAAAACATCCTTTGATTTCATTTACTCATTAGTTTGGCTTCCTAGGATTTCCGAAAGTTAACTTGATTATAAATTAATTAAACAAATACATGTTCAAAAATTTTAAACTAAAAACTATGCGTTTTATTTTTCTATAAATAAAACAACAAGGAAGTAGCAACAGCAAATGCTGCATGCTATAACTCAAGAATTGTATTTTTTTGAGTTATGATGTACACCATAGATATATGAATTTTTATAAAAAAATTTGGAGTTTTTGAAACTAATGCACTATCACAAAGAAATTAACATCTTTAATTAAAATAATATAATTTTTTCAATCAAAAGTTTAATCAATTCAATTAAAAATTTAATTAATTTTTGGGCTCAAAACTTAAATGACAAAAATAATAGATTTTTTTTTTATCTGGGACCAGCACTCAGGAGATTACTCCTACACATGCGAGGCATTGTGCTGGAACTATAGGAGAGGGATAGTAGGAGAAACGACAGGATGTGAAGCTTAATTAATTATTTTACAGCTCTGCTTTCGCACGTTCTTTGTTTATACCCGCAGCAGTGCTGAAGCTTCGGTTTAGTAGCCATTTTTATTATTATTTTACTTCGCCGGTGCTACACAATACCGACGAAGGAGGGCGTTCTGATGTGATTGTGGATTGCTATCAGCTGAAGCTGGTATTGTTCAGTGACCAGTGACTATGCCTTAGCCACTGAAACCTTCCGACAACAACTAACACACAAAGACACACTAATGCATATCAGAAAAATGCGAGATGTTTAATTTTATTTTAAAATTTTAGTCTAAAACTGGGGTTGAACCCAGGTCTGTTTTTGGTTTAGTAGTCAACGTGCAGACTACCACCCATCGTGCCATCGCCACCCTCACTATGAAATTCACAAAATGACAGGTTATCTGCAAATATTTTTCGTTTTTAAAATGAATATTCATACTTATGTAGGTGTTCTGTAAAACGAATTCGCATAATTTTACTCGGTTTAAAATCTATCGAGTAGATAAGTCCGTTCGAAATTAAATCGAATGTAATATTTTCTTAATAAATGACTGATAAAACATAAAAAAACAATTACCAATTTTTACTTGAAGTCTTTTTTTTTATTAAATTAATAGATTTTAATATTAAATAATCAATTTAAAAAACACTTCAATATTTCTCCATTTTGTTGTTAAAGTATGCAGATGAAGTATATGGATGAATAAAATCACATTTTCACTAAATTCTTTAGATATATCATTAAAAAATCACTTTTAAATAAGAATAAACATTATTTTGAACAAATTTTCAGTAGCTGTATTTTAATTTATTGTTAAATAAGTTATCTTTAAGTGAATATTTATGAAAATAGTTCAAAATTTGTTTGTTTAATTTTTCCAATATCACAAAATTTTAAATCAATGTGGCGACCAAATTGTTGTTTACTTCGAAAATCAAAGCTACCCAACTTTTTTTAACAGGTATATCTCAGTGAAACTCTCTGAATAACGCAGTAATTAATAATGTAAACAATATTTAATAAAGTAACAATACGATTAAAAATTTAAATTTTTTAAAAATGTGTTTTTTAAAATTTTTTTGAGTAAATTAAATAGATTTAAAATAATTTACTTCATGCAATTATTTGGCATTGAATGATCTGGCAATACTACAATATGTTTTCATTGAAATATTAACGTTTAAACCATCTTATTCGAAAGAAAGTTCGAATGTTGGAAATCGTGAGTTTTTTAGAACATCAAATTACGATTTATTCGGTTTTGAGAAATCAATCGTTTTTAAATCGACTCGGTTTACAGAACCGGGGGTATATTTGTTTAAATGCTTATCTGATTGTTTTATTTCAAACACTCTTCATACAAATATAAATTAATACCCAAGAAGCATTCGAAATGAATTCAAATATTTTTATTACTACGAAAAATTAAAAAATTGTTTGAAATTTTCAAAATATTTAATTAAATTTTTTATTATTGAAAGAATATTTGGTTGTGTTTATAAAAATAATATGAAAATAAATTTTTAATTTTAGAATAAAAGAAAAAGGAACAATTAATCTCCAACACCAGTTGTGTAGAACACGTTTTTACATTATATACACAGTGGGCCAAAAGTCACGCCTACGTATAAAAATATGATGTTCGATGAATAAAATTTAAAAAAAATAATAATAAACAAAAAAGTTATTCAAATTTTAACACGCAGGCGTGAATTTTGGCCCACCATATACAAGTTTTCTATGCCACGTCAGCAGTATTCTTTGTGTCAACAACGAGGTAGTTGTAGTCTATTTAACCCGACAGAGTTAAATAAATATATACGAGAAATGTGTATTATTATTAACGAAGGCGCAAGCCTTTTTCTTTCTGTTTCAGTACTGGTCAGAATTTACATATTCCCAATAGCTCTAAGTTCTGTATTTAGTACAGGTGGCAACGAAATTCGCTTTTCACAAATTTTAACTGTCTTTTGTTATTCAAATTTTTGCTTCCTTAGCCATTGACCCATTGGATGGCGTTAAAAACTACTTGATAGTTATTTTCCCCTTCATTGAAAGTCTAACCATCATTTTCGCAGTACGCATGCGTGTTTGTGAACTTAAAAAATTTTAATTCATGCATTTGTAATAATTCTAGTTCAAATAGATTATTATTATTAATTTTTTTTATTGAATTAAATTAAAAATAATCATTTAATTGATACTACAGGTGAAAGTCTAATTAATTTTTTAATTATTATTGCAAAATTCTTAAAATTTTAGTTTTATTTTTTTCTCTGCAGGATTAGAAATTTTATACGAAATCTTAATGTCGTAAATTTAACTTTCGAAACCCTGAAACCGCTACACTTACACTCTGTCAATTCTAACTTAGACTTCGTAAAAGTAAAAACCCTTTAAAATACTTTCAGTTCAAGTGGCAGCGTATTATGAACATTTATTTAAAGTAAAAATAAATAAAAGTATTTAATTTCATTTACGTTCCGTTTATGTGTGACAATGAAAGCCACTTAAACAATGCCACAAAATGTCTTTCAAAAACGGTTTCTTTCTTCACAGTGATTTAAAACAATTTGCAAAGTTTTCACTTTATTTTGTATATGAAAGCACATCATATTACAATGAGGTAACAGTTTATCGCTCAGCATTTTGTGTTCTTTTTAATTTAAAACTCAAAAGGAACAAATACCGTCGTGGGTGCAATACAAATATTCTGTTTGTTTATCTCTGCAAAAGTAAATTTTTTCTTTCAAATGATAGATTTAAATGCATCAAACTCAAATTTCCTGTATAAACATTTTATTGCAAGGGAAAGGCATGGAGGGGGGCTTAATTCTTACACACTGCTGTTGCTGCGCAGCTTTTCTGGTTTGAAGTAGAGGCATTAATTTCGCTAATGCTTTTCGTTGTCCAAATACCCTAATCAACTTGAAAAGAAATTTTAAAAAAACTAGAGAATGGTTTGAAAGGACGACTTTCGGTGTTGTAACTACTTGAGCCAATAGCACCCTGTCATCATCAAGACATGTGCACTAAAGTTCTGTTATAATCAGCTTCGCGGGACGGGGCAGTTTCGTTCGTTATAGGTGTAGTTTGTTATAACCGTAGTAAATTATTTGTTATTGGTAGTCTTCACAATATTTTTTTTTCAATATTTTCTTTAATATTGTCTTTAATTTTTTAAATTGTTGAGAGTGTAGACTTTGGAACATTATATATTTCACGTTTTTTTTTTCAAAGCTATATTCAGAGAATATCTTTTATATGTTTGAGTCTTTGACATTTTTAGTTGCAGCAGACAATAATGTGCTATTATATTGTGCCTTATAACCATATAAATTTCCAAGCATTTGTGTTAATGGTACTTAAGAAACAACTTGTTATAAGCGATAATTCGCTATAACCGGAGTTCGTTATAAGCGTACTAATTTGTATAAAATATTAATGAACAACAGTTTTGAGAATTTGTTCGTTGTAAGCGGAAATTCGTTATAACCGCGGTTCGTTATAACCGAACTCCATCGGATAATTAAAGTTGAAGATGTTACATTTTAATTTGATTTCTAAAACTACTTTGAATATTTGAAATTCAGTTCTTTTTTGTTCATACCAATTTTTAGATTTTATAAAAATTTTTACAATGTGGGTAATGATGGAAAAAAATCATTAGGAGTTTTAGCGAACAGAGAAAATAATAATTGCAAATAAATAAGAGGGTGGCGATGGTACGATGGTTAGTAGTCTGACTATAAAACCAAAACAGACCTGGGTTCAACCCCAGTTTCAGACTAAAATAATTAAAAAAAAACATTTCGCATTTTTCTGATGTGCATTAGTGTGTCTTTGTGTGTCAGTTATTGTCAGAAGGTTTCAGTGTCGAAGGCATAGTCACTGGTCACTGAATAATACCGACTTCAGCTGACAGCAATCCACAATCACATCAGAACGCCCTCCTTCGTCGGTATTGTGTAGCACCGGCGAAGTAAAATAATAATGAAAAAAATTGCTTCTAAACCGAAGCTTCAGCACTGCTACGAGTATAAACAAAGAACGTGCAAACGCAGAGCTCTAAAATCATTAATTAAGCTTGACGCGCATAAAATTTTTATTTATTAAGTATTTTCTGCGTAATAGATCTTCGGTCGGTCTTAAAGTTTTTTCCCACGCTAATGTAAAATAGCGGCTTGGCAAATGAAGCATTTGTGAGAATAAACTATTTTCTGGCTGGTCGGACTTAAAAATTTTCTCCTCCTAGTGTACCAAATCATAAAATCTCCTAGATCGTATGATCTATGGTTACTGCACTAAGCTCTTCAATTAAAATATATCGTTAGGGGAAATGCAAAAGCACGTAACTAACATTTTTAGTTTTTTACAGGAGGAAGAATACACATACACATATTTGTAGAACCCGTTAACTATTTCTTTTGCATGTATTTTTTTTTGCTGGAAATGCTTGGGTACTATTGCAAATGAACTGGTTCAGTTTAACTGATTTGGTGAGCACGTGTTAAAAAAAAAAAAAAAACTCGTCATGAATACAACGCAAACTACAAAAATTAAATTACAACTGCGCAGTTGTTCAACTAATCAGTAGACTCAAGAAGTCATAAAAATACTAATTCATAGTGAATTAAAAAAAAAATTTTTTAGAAACTTTCAAGGAACGATATTTTTTTTACAGGAATTTCTTTGCATATTTTTGTTCAGGGGACGTAGTGTAAATATTTTCATAAATTTCTGTATAGTCTTCCCTTTATTTGATAGGAACAACTATTTCATCTTAATATGGAAAAAAATATTTAAAATAAGCCGCCTTAAGAAATGCTAAGTCCTGTAAGAATGACAATAGATGAATAAATTTTGTTTTTGTTACTAAAGAATTTCTGTGTAACAGGTCTTTGGCCGCGATAAAAGATTTGCTCCCCAAACAGTGATGCCTAGTGAAGATAATCTACGTAACGGGCCTTCGGCCGGGCTTAACGCTTTCTTTCCCCATGGTATATCGCAAAACAGGGATGACTATTGAAGATTTACTGCGTGACCAGCCTTTGGCTGGGCTTATACATTTCGTCTACCCTAATATATCCTAAAACGGCGATGCGTAGTAAAGATTGCCTGCTTAATATGCCTTCGGCCGGTCTTAAAGATTGCCCGCTATTATACCAAGTTACTTCTTTGTTTGGAAACATGCCTGAGCTTTGTTCCGATGGATTTAATTTCATGTGCAATACAGACCAAGAAGGAATTTTATAAATTTGTTTTACACACTCTATTTAAATTTAATCAATTTAATTTTTGCCTGCGGTTGTATATGCTTTGTTCTATTCATGATACTTAAAAAAATTTTATTATTTTTTTATTTACTTGAACTCACTTTAATTAACTTCGGCACTAACTCTGGTCGATACAATTTATTCTGCTGAATTAATTTTTTGTTTCGTTTCAATTAATCTTGCATTAATTAGGGCCCAATTAAAGACTTATGAATTTAATAAAATTTGTATTTACAAACGTCCTGTTAGGCTTGGGGATGGTTAACCGCATGTACAGAAATATGTGTCTACAGCTACAAAAGCATGTTGTTGGAAATTAAGAGACTAATCAAAATCCCTTGTACATCTCAAAACATTTTGTCTAATGAAGACAAACAATTGCAAATAATTAAGTACAATTAATATTAACTAAAGCTATGGTTTATTCTAAACGTCCTTATGTTTTGTGGTATGATTATTATTATTGTTATCATTATGGTGGGCGCAACTGATAAGTCATTTGAAATGCAGTTGCTGAATTCGAGTTCGAGTCGATATATGAGTAAGTCATATTATAGCATGGAAAAGATCAGTTGATTTTACTCAACTTATAAAGTCTGTTGTGAACGTTTTAGGTCTTAAAGCAGCTACCTTAGCAGGTCTATAAGTATGTTTGACCGTTTCAATTTTAGCAATACGCTGCCACTTCATTCTCTTACCGATAGCTTGAAGTTAAATTTTTGATTGTTCTCAACGTCTTACAGTTACAGCTATCAACTTAAATGTCCTTCATAACATCCTATTTAGCTGTCATAACATCAACGCATTAAAACGCTCTACCCAGTCGCTTCTTTTTCCTTTGCATTTTTTATTGTTATTCCTGCTGCTGTTTTAAATTATTGTACTGGCTTTCTTTACCAAACTTTCCTTTAAACTTTTTTATTTCATTCATTGCTATTTAAATTGTCAGCTGTTTTCAATGTTTTAACTTGGTAGCACTGTCTTTAGTACATGAAAATCACGGTTGTATTTCATTAAATCAACTTAAAACCAATTCAAAAAAGGTTTTCCGATAGTTTTAAGGAAATATTTTTATATGGTAAAACCAACTTTTGCTTTAAAACCAGTCAGTGTTAATTCTCTGCATTTATTCTGCCTTTTATATTTTGTATGTTCATTTCTGGAAAATATGTATTACTTTGAAAGTGTAACACGTTCTTTTCTCATGATGTTTCCATTAAAAAGTAAGAAATATTACATGTACAACACTCGTCTTAATTAAAGGGGCATGAGTGCAGTGTGATGTTCGATAGACTGAGCAAAGGTCTTAAAAGAACCATTAAAGTGCTTCGGCTTTTTAAGACGGTGGAAGACATACTTCACCAATTCTGATCTCTTTACTTTTACTCAGCTAGGAACCTTTATGGTATCTTCAGACGATTAATGGTGCACACGGATGACAATATTGAACGGGTACAGGAGAGTATTCGGTTAAATGGAGAACGTTCGATACAACTTGGCCTCTCAGGAGGGTCGCTTCAGAGAATTTTGCATACAATAAGAATGTTTCCGTACAAAATTCACACTGCGAGAGACACAATTGGTCTTTAACGCGACATCTTTGGTGAACGAATTATTTCCCGAATTTAATTGGGATCCGCGTTCACCGGATTTCAGCGCTCCAGACCGTTTACTTTGCGGTTCTTTGAAAGGAAAAGTCTATATTAATATAAACCTAGAACCATACATCACTTAAGAAATAATATACACGGTGGCATCAATAACATAACACCTGGATTGTTTGCGAAAGGTTATGGAAAATGTTTTGGAAAGAATATGCGAAGCAGAAAATGGCCACCACTTGTAAGATATAATTTTCCACAATTATATTAAGAATATATAAAATTACAAAAAATTTAATAATAATGTCTTAAATAAGAAGTTATAATGAACTCAAACCCTTCGGTCATTTTGGGCCATCCTGTACTAAAATATTTCTCACTGACTACGAATACCATTCTGCTAAAGTAAAACTGATCTAAAGTGATTGTCATTGTAGATTATTTATTGACATACATATGAGTAACAAATGTTGATAAAAATTTGCGGGAAAAATATGAAAAATCAGGCGAAAGCCAAGTCTTGTATCAGATGGTTTATGTTGTGTTTGCTGGGGCACAAACTTCCTTATTCTTGGATTTTGCAAACGCAATTAAATTTGTACATGTGCAGGACTATTCGCTTTTCTTTATTAGTATATGCATGCGTATAAATTTGTTCAATATTCAATATTGAACTCGGAAATGGATTTAGTTATTTAAATGTAATTGTATGTAAAATAATGTCATTTAATGTTGTTCTTTGTTGATAACGAAACGCTTTTGTAATGAGTTCTTGAAAAAGTTATAGAAAAGAAGGTTACACCACAACAACAAAAACTGGGAATGCTGTAAAGATTGCTTGTAAATGAGAAAATTTTGCCAGCATAAATATTGCTTACAATTTCTATTGAATGAAGTTGAAACGATGATGGCCAGCGGCCGTAGTCATCTGTTTACTCGCGAATTGCAATTGTGTAGCATCGTTTCTTAAAAGCATTCAGCATTCACACCGCGAAGGTATTTGATAGCTTCTTAAAACCCATGATAGGCCTCGATTCTACTTAAAAAAATTTAGTCCATTATTGTAATCAATTAACTATGGACTTAATATGCAATATTCGTTCATTGTTATTTTTTTTTTGTTCTTACGTAAAGACGATTTGAGTACAAGACAGTGATGTTAACTTTTTTAATTCGATTTTCGTACACCCGTAAAGATATTACCGTTTTTCAGGTCAAATTACCGTACGCAAAATAATAATATTTTATTATTAAATCCCGTGTATACTTATAATTCAATATATTAAAAAAAAACAAGAAGTGTTTAAAAGAACAAAACCTAATTTCCTAGTTCTAGCACAATGCATCGCATGTGTAGGGGTCATACCCTGAGTGCTGATTGCCGCCAGACACCCTGTAGATTATTTAGTAAAGTAAAGGATAGATTGGTAAAGTGGGATATGTCAAATATAGTTTAGAAAATACCTTGTGGTGGTAATGTAAGTGACAATTGTAGCAAGTATATATAGGTACGACAAAGAATACGTTATAAACTAGGATATCAGGACATAAAAGCAATCAGAAATATAGATACATTAAATCAGAAAAAACAGCATTATAATCTCATTGTTTTTAAATCGAATCATTTCCAGACTTTGAGAATGCATCAGTTTTGAAAACAAAAAAATAATTATAAACGTAGGTTTTTGTTAGAAATGTTAGATATTAATAATATAAAAAAGTCAGATAGAATAAACTTTAAAATAGATACAGATAATTTAGCACATAACTATAGATATTTATTTAGTAAAATTCAAATTATTAGAATTAATATTATGTTGAATATTATATTACAAAATATTTACACACACACACTTTTTTTAAATGTTTTCAAGTTAAAGTTATTTAAAATGACAAATTAAAGAAAATGTTCTGTAGTGTTTAAGTTCACCGTTAATTTATCACAATATTGTGAAGAAATTACATTTTTGCCATCCGAGGGATGTTACTCCCTGAATAAAAAGTTTAAAATTCAATGCGTATAAATAAATATTTTATCTGAATTTGTTTTAAAAAAAATTTCTATTTCAATAAAGAAGGATTTTTTAGGAAAATTTATTTTTTTTTCGTCAAGGTGAACATGTTGGAGAAAAAATTGGCAACACTGATCGTCATTAAATTTTCCACATCGCCAAGTAACTACTTTTAACATCAAGTATACGATACGAAATTTGCAAAACATATTGAATAAGATATGCCTTGAGAGTACGCTCAGTCATGGCGAATGAGTAATATTCAGTTGCACTAAATTTTAATGCGGTGGAATAAAAAATGTAGCATCCATATTGGGATTTTTACTATTATTTAAAAAAAAAAAAAAAAAAAAAAAAAAAAGCTTAATAAAATAGATTGTTCAAATAATAAAAAAGGTTAAAAAACCAAGTATTAAGATAAATATAAATATTTTCAATTTATGTATGTATGAGTTTCTGAATTGAACAAATGAAAATATTGTATTATTTTCAACCTCATTGAAGACAAAAAAAAATCTTGTAAATTTTTCTTCCATTCGTTGTTTATGTTTCGATTTGTTAAATTTAAAGAAGCGATTTTGTTTTGCAACTTGTTCCTTAAGCATTTTTCTATATGCATAAAAACGAGCGCACAGATGCACGCAACCATTGACAAACAGGAAATAAAGGAAGTGGTAGAAATCCCACGAATTAAACCCCAACCGTTTTTACAAACTAGGAATCGTAAAAACAAACAAAATCCAATATTCTTCACAGAAAATCAACACAAAAAAGAGGTTGCTTTCAAATAGCAAAATCCCCGGAAAGCTACAGCTATTAAATTCGCAGCAAATACCAACCATTAAAACCAGCTGGAAAAAAAACAGTCAATTCTCATGGGGCTTAAGAATGAAATATTTTTGGCAAAATAATTAAATATCGCATTAAAAAGTTTGTATTGATTATTATCAAATTTATTCTCATAGCATTGCTTTACGTACTAGAGAAAGGCGTTTTAATTTCCTGGTGTTACCTTTGCGTACATCTTTAACGATAATCGACGTTATTATTAAAAATTATTTTCGATTTATAAAATTCATTCTCTTAACCTTTTGGAGAACAAAAACATTTTTAGAAATAAGGCAAATAGCTTTTTTTTCGTGAACCGGCAGTCATGGGATGAGCCCTACATTTCGGTGCATTGTGCCGGAACTAGTAAAAGAAAGGAATTTTTTTGCTCGTCAACGAATATTTATGGGCTTGATTACATAAGACCCAAAGAAATACAAAAATGTATGAAACATTTTCATACTTTCGCACTTATTTCTTTAAGGTGGTGAAAGCAATTGGAAGGGCTAAAATCTTATACTACTCTGTGAAAATTTTGTATTAATTCTTCTAATCGTACTGGTGCTTCCACGGAATGCAGATGACAGCGGCATTTGTCACTTATATTCATTTAATCGTAGGTCGACATCGTCTATGATCGCGGCGATGAGGCAGAATATGTGAGTGATTCTTTGAATAGTGACCTCACACAAATATCGCACTGGGGTCACCTGAGCGGTGTCCATTTCAACGCTCAAAAGATTCCATGCTGCATGCTCGATCATGCTGCTTCACGTGTAATTAAGGCTGATATAAATATTTATTGACGAATCAGATGTTCTTGGCATGAAGATTCCGTGTGATGTTCGATAGACTTAAAATAAGCATTCAAGTGTCTCGGTTTTTTAAGGCGGTGCATGACATACTCCACCTCATCTGATCTGCTTACTATTTATACCGTTTACATCGGACCAAAAATTTAATAGAAGTTGGCGAAGAAAATCATTGGGGACAGTACGGTAGCCAACTCTATTGACTGTCTTCAGCATCGTCCTAATGTGAAGTGTGTTTCGTGTTGGGTGTGTTGCACAACGCATTCATTGTAAAGAGCGCATTAATTTGTGATCAATTTGGCAACGAATCGCACTATGCATTACAAAAATAATTAATTCTTTGGCCGAACAGCATTTAATGTGGAATAAACTCCCTTCAGATGTCTATCCTATCACATTGAAGATTCAAATGGAATGTACACATACACTACTCCCCATATATCCTATCCTCAAAACCTCTTTTTCCTAGTTGCAACACAATGCATTGTATATGTAAGGGTCATCGCCTGCGTGCCGTTTCAGGAAAAATAAATCAGAAAGGAAAGAAAATGAAAGGAAGAAAACAAAATTAATAATGACTAATAGTGACTACGGTTATTGTCTACGGGCGGCACCCATCGTAATCCAAATATTCACGCAAAATATGTGTGAATGTGATCGCTGGAAATGACTACGGCATCAGCACTTTCATTCTCCGATCATTCAATTATTCCATGAATTTTGTGGACTATTTATATTGTGAAGAACACTTCTTTCTCATTGAAATGGATGTTGCACATTCGCAATGTCTTTTCATCGAAAATCTATTTATTCAATTAACTGAGTGCCTTTTGCTTGGAATGAAAATAACTTATTGCGTCAATTAATATACTTATGTATGTAACTGATGAGAAAATTAATTACGTTTTCAGAAAATAAAATTAATTGCAATCATGCACTGCTGCAATTCCTAATGGCAACTCAATGTGACCATGCAAAAAGAAAAAAACTATATTTTCTCTGCAGTAATTCTTTTCGGAGTATGGAAATTTCATCAGATTATTAAATTGGCTTTCAGATTATGACACTATTGTGACATTTACTTTTGCTCTACCCATTGTTTTCTTTCACTACATCGCAGTTTATTTGCTTAGTTGTACTTGTCTAGTTATCAATTTTTTTTTGTCTTGAACCAGCACTCAGGAGATGACTCCTATACATGCGGTGCATTGTGCTGGAACTAGATGAAAGGGATTGTGAGAGAGATGACAGAGCTTCACTATGTTACAACTCTGCTTTTGCACGTTATTTGTTTTTATAGCAGTGTTGAAGCGCCCCTGATGTCAAGGAGACTTAATAAATTTTGAAGCTTCGTTTTTAGTAGCCATTTTTAGTAATTTTTTTACTTCGCCGGTGCAGCACAATACCGACGAAAGAGGGCGTTCTGATGTGCCTGTGTATTGGTTACAGCCGAAGCCGTTACTGTTCAGTGACCAATGACTATGCCTTCGCCACTGAAACCTTCCGACAACATCTGATATAAAACCACACAAATGCACATCAGAAAAATGCAAGAAGTTTTAATGATTTGGACTGAAACTGAGGTCGAACGCAGGAAATTTTTGGTTTTGTAGTCAACATGCAGACTACTACAGCCACCGTCACATCTCTGCCCTCCCATTGGTAATAAATTGATTTAACCTTAAAAGTTATACGTCTGAGACCACGTAAACTAACATTAGCAATAGATAGCGGCTCGACATGAAAGTGCTTCGTTAAATTGTGCACATATACAGGGTGGGCCAAAAGTAATCACCCCAATTTTGGCACTGCTTATGATATGGGTTAAGTGACCGCCGCCAGAGTTGTTGACCATACATGCAGATCCAAAGGTTTTTATTAAATAAAATTACAGCATAAACACATCGGGTGATTACTTATGCTCCGGGTGATTACTTTTGGCCCACCGTGAATATCTATAGAGAATTCTCAAATTATAATTTTTTTATTTAAATTGCCAGATCAAACAAATTATGAAAATTTTACAAGTAGTGTTACCACTGCGTGTTAACTACTTTCCTCGAAATAAAATACATAATTTGTTTAAAAATTATCTAAAATATTAAGTTCTATTTTCTTCTTATTACTTAAAAAGCTTTTACTAAGTACATACGAACAGTACTTATTTTTCGAAGATGACTTAATTAAATTTCATTGCAGTGCGCCCTAAACCAGAGATATCATACCTGCAGCAATACTTGTATCAGCTTCACTTAGTTATACTTAACAATCTGTGACATCTCACGTCTGATACTAAAATGTAATGGTCACGTTAACTGTTTTGAGTTTCATTATACTTGACTCTTCTACGAGCATTTACAAACTGAAAATTTCCTTGTAGGCAAGATGTATCGTTGCATGCACGCTTACATACCAACCACATAATTTTTCATATGGGTGTACATTAAGAAAATTTCAAACCAAAAACGAAAAAGAGTTGCACAATTAATCTTCACGAAAGTGTAGCAGTTTTTGTGCGATGGTACAATGTAAGACAAAATCAGTGTAGCTGTTGGAGTGAGAACCACCAACTTCCTTACAGCCAGCATAATAGGGAAACAAAATCTCTATATGATTAAATAAGCTTCAGAGGATGTGTTATTTTTTTCGTTCTATACTTGAAACTGTCCTTCAGGTTTCGGCGCCTTAGTAATGTCAAGGCGTTTTTGAGAATATTTCCAAAGTAATTGTGTGAATGCGTGTGCTGCAAATTCATTTTTCATTAATTTTGAACATTTTTCAATACGAGAATTACTTGCCAAGAAATATGGAAAGTAGCACGAAACTAGTCACTGTATATCAGTACAGAGATGAGGGCATTTAAGTACAACGTATGTATGAACAATATTTCATTAAGAATTATGTAGTGCTATTTACCGTACAATTTCTATGCAGCTTTTCCTGGAAGAAATATAATTAATTAGCATTTGGACATGCGTCTGACACAATTCCTCTCGGACCACGGGTACTTCCGGAAGTACCTGTACCGCATGGGCAGGGCGGATGATCCCGGTTATAGTTACTGCGGCATGACGAATGATGATACAAAACACACTTTCTTCAACTGCATCTGATGGCCTGCTGAGAGGAATGCAATTGCACAGCGAGTAGGCGGATTCTCTCCTCCCAGTGCGATTGGGAAGATGCTCGATTGTGAGGACAATTGGAACGCTATCACACAATATGTAGGGTACGTTGTACGGAGGAAGAAGAGGGACATCGATGCGTTGCTGCAACAAAGCGAAGAACCATCGAACGGCCTTCCCGAAGTATTGCTTTAAGCGGTCCCGGGAAGGAATCTACCTAGAAGAAGAGGAGGGAATGCTTTAGTGGTAACATCACACGACGCAGATTACGGCGGTCTCTGTAAGTGCGAAGGTATTTTTAATCCTATCTCACACGCAAAAAAAATTATTAATTAAAAATCAATTAAAAAGTTAATTGGGAAAAAATTTTTTTTTTCAATTAAGAAAGTGTTTGGTTTAATTAACAGCATTAGTTTGTTTCAGTATTATATCAAATTTCAGCTTTAATTACAAATATATTGTCTCAATTTACGTCCTAACCTATAAGAAAATTCTTGCAAGTTAATTAGTTTCGTAGCAGGTTTCACGAATGTGTTATTATTATTGCATTGCGACCAAAAAAATCTATTCTGCATTGCCCTTCAAATTTGACCATATAATAAGTCTTCTTAGGAATCCAAGCACTATTTGGGGTGTGGTGTTCTATAGGAGGTTTGGAAGCGCTATAGTTCCACCCACGTGGAGAAACCTCTGTCTGCCCAGTGCAGGATAATATGTCGCTTTCACAAAATCGACACAATTTGGTCTCGTATGATTAATTTGTTGTGCTGCTGGAGCGTTGTCGCCTCATAGCAGCTGATTGCTTCCATGTATATCAGGAAGTATTTTAGCCGCTTCTTAGCGGCCTTACTGGCTCGAACATTTACTTCTTCAGTTCCTGAGACATGAACAGGAGAGGTGAGGAGTTCATCTTCTTCTTCTGCGGTGATGTTATAGGCTTCATCGGGTCCTAAGTCCACTGCAATTTCCACATCCGCTGTTTCGCAGGTCACTTGCGAGGATGTTGTTTTCCGTGAGGCACTGCTGCCTCCTTTATCATTTTTACTTCGTTTTCTTCTCCATAAGGGCAGTAAGGGAACGGAGTTGGTCGAGCCGAGACAGTGCCTCGGTGTCACGGTAAGACACACTCACGTAGTGACATTCATCCCATAGGACGGTCCAAATACCGCCAATTGCCTCTGTATCTTCTGCCCCTTACATGGAGGCACTGCAATACTTCACTCCCTTTCACGAATGTAAATAAAATCGTGTAACTTATAATATGAAATGAAATGCTGAAATTTTCTTGGGATGGAAGTGCCCGCAACAACTTTCTAACACTAAATTCACACAATTCATTCCTAGATTTACAAGTAAGAAAATATTAAACAAATCATTGCAAGAAGCCGAAAGGTAGTAGATACAGAACTGCAATTTCGTTTAATTTCCTTAAAAACTCTAACCAACCTTAAACTCTTTATGGTGCTGTCAAACAAAGTCATTTTTGGAAGTTCCGTAAATAAAGTGCATTAATTGGATTTATGCTTTCGGCTCAACATGTACACAGTTTCCTTAATCGCTCATACCTCACTAGTAACATATCCTTTATTTTGCGAATTATATGTACCCGTCTGCATACAGTAACATTTTAAGGTATTCGGGCTCACTTACACATTCAAACAGAAATTATATTTACAACATTCAAATGCACGTAAGTCACAACAGCAAAAATGGATAAAAGTTTGTTACCGAAGAAAACAAAAACTTAAACAAAAACAATTGTTTTCAAGCTGCTCTTTCTCTGCTGTTTCATATCCCGCAGTTTGGTTGGATGAATTAGTTTTTCTCTTCGGGTTGTAATAGTTTTTGTTATCCATAGAGCAACAGTAAAAGTAACTTAGTATTGCTGAGCCATGCTAAAAACACTTGAACTTTGTTAGAAGTTTTAACTGAAATTTATGATACTGAACACAAAGATGATGGATTTATGGATTTTAGACATCAGCTCAACCGACCTGCTACAGTTGAAGTTTGAAGAAAAATTCTTTTTGTCCTTCTGCTGTTGCGCAACAAAATTTCGAAAATAATAATTTCTGGAAATTATGGAAATGCTTCATACTGTTTGGAAGCTTCTACAAAACAAAAAGATTAAACTAGAAAACTTATTGAAATTGTATGTGTTTTTAATGAAAGATCTGTTAACAGCACTTACCAGTTACTTGTTGCTGCAACAGAACTTTAATCAGAGTCGAAAAGTAGTAATTAATTGTTCTAATAAATTTAGTTAAGCAAAAGCTGTACTCACTCATTCAGGCAATGCAGCGGATTTTTTTTATCTTGGACCCCTACACATGCGATGCATTGTGCTGGAACTATAGGAAATGAATAGTAGGAGAAATGACAGAAGGTGAAGCTTCACTATCTTACAACACTACTTTATGGCACGTTATTTGTTTTATAGCAGTGTTGTAGCGTCTCTGATGTCATGTCACGGAGACGTATTGAATTTTGAAGCTTCGTTTTTTAGTAATTATTTTACTTCGTCGGTGTTACACAATACCGACCGGTGTTCTGATTTGCCTATGGATTGTATACAGCTGAAGCCGCTACTATTCAGTGACCAGTGACTATGGCTTTGCCACTGAAATCTTGCGACGACAACTGCCACAAAGACTCACAAATGCGCAACAGAAAAATGTGTTTTTTTTATGAGTCTGAAACTGTTTTTCGTTTTGTAGTCAACGTGCAGACTACTTCGACCATCGCCACCCTCAATATTATTAAATGTTCTGCATTATATTAAGGAAAATTTTTCTTAATACCATAAAACCAATTTACATTTTCTCAAATTCTTCATTTTCATATTTCAGAAAATCTTTACATTGTCTAAATGAATTTTATTTTTGAAAATTTTGCGCAAATATCAGAAAAAAATTTTTATTTTTGTTGCCTAATTAATTTGTTTCAATATTTTTTATACGCAGAACAAAGTTTATTTTCAATAATCTTTTCTTTTAGAAAGAATGTCGCATGCGTTTTCTTATTTTTTTTGAAATTCAAACATATGTGGGGTAAAATTGTACTTTGGTACTTTTATGCCATTTCAATAGTGCTTATGATGAATTTTTTTTACCAGTTTTATACACCCCCTTGATAAGGGTATTTAAATTAAGGGCATTTTTGAAAAGAGCACAAACTATATTAAAATCTCTGGAAACACAATATGCCGGACGCCCCAAAATGCCAAGCGAATATTTCTCCCCACTTCCATGAAAGGGGTTTTTGAGAAGAAAACAATTACGGATCGATTAAGGATTGCAACCGAACTTCAGTTGAGTTACAAGGGGGTAACCTCAAATATGTGGTTGCCAAAAAACAATAACAATTAATGCAGTATCGATCTGCATTACCTACATTATCATTTTTAACAAGTGCTAACTGAACAACAGTTCGGTTGCAGGCCAGAATCGATCTATTAATGAAGTGGAATGGGTACTTTTCGGAAACATTGCGTTTTGGAAAAAGTACATTTTTTATACTTTTTTTGTAAAAAGAACAATGAAAGTTTCCAAATTTAGTGCAGATGGCTGTATACAAAAGTAGGCGAGTAAAAGTAAAAATAGGTTTGGGGTAGAGAATCGCAACGGGTTTATGTAGTATGAAATAAAGCTCTAGTTCTGTGAAAACAAAGACCTTGCTTTCCTTGCTCACTTTCATATAACTATTTTGTTCTATATGTCATACAATAAGAAGAGTTTTATACAAGGCGAATTCATAACAGGTGATCTTATTATCACTATTTGTCACTGTTTAATGCCGCACAGTACGTATGTCGAATGGGCTACCCGCAGAGGTCTTTCCTTTCGTGGGAAAATTCAAATCGAATGTCAATAAACATTACTGCCTCTATCCTTTCTCCCAAAACTTTATTTCCTAGTTCCGGCACAATGCACCGCATGTACAGGCGTCATCCCCTTAATGCCGGTCCAAGAAAAAAAAAATGAAAGAATTATTTTGACAGTACACAATGAATTTCGGTTTTGCTGTACTACTTAGTTTACATGGTATCCATGTGCCATGGTTTTATAAACAACTTTAATTTTTTAACTGTTTGGACACTGGAAATTAAAAAAAAAACACGGAATATTTGCAAAAGTGATTGAAATATTTTTTTTTTGGCCGATAAATGAATGAATGTAAATTTTGACCGTGGCTACGCCGTAAATACTCTTACCGTGAAATCTAATTCTCGGCCTTTATCTCACCAATGGCGGCTGCAAGGTTGTCTTCCAGGGCTGGAATAGTGGTTGACCTGTGCTTGCATACGAGTGACTTCACGTATCTCCACAAAAACTAGTCTAGTGTTTTTTAAAAAATATTTTCACAAATACAATTCAAATATTTTATAAATGCAGTTTTGTAGCCACTTATATCATTCTCATTTCACAACAGGTTAGATTCGCTGCCGAGGAACGGTTCAGTTGCATTAAACTCATTTATCAAAAAAGAAAAATCTGAAGTTGAGTATATAATTCATACATTGTTAATTATCGCAAGCAATATATTTCCCAAATATATTTAACTTCCCACACATTCGCCTTCACATCACTATTTTGTGCTTATGTGAATGGTTACTTTAATGTTTGTCGCTTATGGGAGCGCTGTGTCGAACTATCGAGCGTACGATTAATTTGATATTTTTTTCTTGTGCTTTTTGTTCAAAATATACATTACTTTTAACTTTTGCTCATTGTTACCATTAATGTCCTCATTTTCATCATTAATTTCCTTCAACTTCTTGGCATAAGCAAATAAAATTTATATTTTCAATTTTATTGTTATGTTTCCGCATAACGTTTTTACATTAAATTTCACATTTAATTTCCGTGGGTTTCATTGCTTATCAGTTTGTTATGACCGATAAAAGAGAAAAGCAATTAATGAAAGTTTTTTTTAATGCAAATTCCAATGATACGAGTTTAAAAGCATAGTTTTTTTTTCTTTATACTCGTATGTCTGTATATGACTGTAAATTACAAAAAAAAAGGTTTTGTGCGTGCATTTACAGAAATAAGTAAAATCAAGATTCAGTGAACAAAGTGTTTCCAAAGAAGTCAATAGTAGAAAAGCGGATCAGTTCTACTGCTTTTTACATGGGGTTGTCATTGCCAGAAGTTCTCCTTTTCGATATCGATCCATTGAACCCGAATTCTTTTTACAACCAATCATCACACACTTTCTCCAGCAAATACAAAATTTCCCAAATGAGTTTATAAATGGCGGGTTACTGATTTAAAATACATGAAAAGTATAATAGAATTAAGTAAACCCTCCTTTATGGATTTTGTTATGATTTAAAAGGACACTTACAATGGCTATTTGTATATGTCTGTATGTATGTATATACAGTGAAATCCCTCATGACTGCACAACAAACGAACCGTAGATACGTTTGCGTACAAGGTGGTGGCAGATCTCTCATGAGAAATTGCAGTTGTACCGCGCAAGGTGGTGCAGGGTTTAAGTCCGGAGCACATAGAATCCGTCAACCGTCATACTTTGACTTTTTCAAATGACATTAACGTACCGACAGAAGAGATTGGCACAATGAATACTTTGTTGCCGGATATCAACTCATAGCCAGCGTTACCACGTTAAAAATAAAAAAAAATACCAGAATATGTGTTACTTCATTAAAATAAGTCTTCAATTTCTTTTATACTAGTCACAAATTTAAAAAAAAAAAAACAATTATATAAAAACATTATATCGACCCCTGTGCGCGAAATTATCGTATGTTACAAAAAGTAAATTTTACAGGAGAGCGTTTTTATTTATTTTTTTTTTATTTACCTGGCAGCATTAGCTG
The DNA here is from genome assembly GCA_963924685.1 of Dexiosoma caninum. NCBI lineage: Eukaryota > Metazoa > Arthropoda > Insecta > Diptera > Tachinidae > Dexiosoma > Dexiosoma caninum. Next base: position 96,049,406 of record OZ004725.1, read on the forward strand.
TTACATACGATAAAATGTACATAGTCTTATCTTCATAACTATAACAAATATCGCTATAATATTTGATCGAGAGATGAATGAATGGATTTAAAACAAATTTGCATAAAAAAGCCGATTTCGAAAAAAGTGTAACATACGATAAATTCGCGCACAGGGGTCGATATACATACACCATTTCAGTTTAAGACAACAAACCCGTGCAAATAATTTCCTATCTATTTTGAATTTAAATACTGTATTTTTTTATTCTTGTTTCTGCTGCAGCAGTCTTGAATTATTATTTTTTTTTTATCTGGGACCAGCACTCAGGAAATAACCCGTACACATGCGATGCATTGTGCTGAAACTATAGGAAAGGGATTGTTAGAGAAACGACAGCAGGTGAAGCTTTATTAATTATTTTACAGCTCTGGTTTTGCACGTTCTTTGTCTTTATGCCGTTGCTACACAATACCGACGAACCAGGGCGTTCTGATGTGATTGTGGATTGCTATCAGCTGAAGGCGGTATTGTTCAGTGACCAGTGATTACGCCTTCGCCACTGAAACCTTCCGACAACAACTGACACACAAAGACACACTAATGCACATCAGAAAAATGCGAAATGTTTTTTGTTTTGATATTAAAACTTTACAAGTAAAATTTACGTATTGAGTATTACTTAGCCGGGAAAAACTAAACAAAATGCAAAAAATATTCACATCTCCACATTAAAAAAAATCAACTAATTTTGCTTGCAAATAACCTACAACGGCAACGCTGTTCATAGCTGTCAAAGTACTCAACGTGCGATAAAAGTTGGCCAACTTTCGTACTTTGCTTTGACGGAGACGTACTGAATGTGACAAGTCTCATAAGAAAACATGCATTTTAACTTAGCTGTCGGTTGAAAATGTCAAAGTATGACGGATTTTATGTGGGTTGGCCTTTAGGGAGGCGTCCATTATGCTAGCTTCTACTTTATGTATACAACTATTTATACTTATATATCTTCGTATATAAAGAACATTTTAAAATTATTTTTGTATGTGTAACAAACCAATTTCTGGTTGCTTTTGTAATAAAACTGAAAGTAAAATAATGATGTTGAAGTACTGACTTTTCACGACAACAATATAAAACGGTCCTTTTCGCTGTTGCTTAACAGTCATTCTTTACATGGATTTAGAACAAAATTACTTAAAAATTCACAGTCTAAAAATACATTTTTACCAAATCGCCACTTATTATCTTTAAATAATTTCTTGTTTCGTCTATTAAACTTTGAAAAGCTCTTAAAATAATTTAGGTTATATTTTTTGAGACTGCTTTATATCGCAACTAGGTTATCTCGAGCATCCAGAGGAAATAAATGGCAATTTTTACTTCGTTACATTTTGAAAGGACTTTTTTATTGCGTCCTTTTTAAAGTCATTATTATTTTTCTTTCAATTTTTATTACAAAGGCAAACAATATTGGTTTATTTTGGCATACAATAAATAATTTTAAATATATGTACATGCTTATATATGTATGTATGTATGTACATATGTATACAATACATACCATTCATATACATAATGAAATTGCCATTTAATGCAATAACGAAGTAAATGTTGTTTTATATTTCCGTTTGATGCTGCAGACAAGAACTTGGATTGCAAAATAATGAAAAAAGGAATAAAAATTAAATTATTTTAACCTTGTTTTTTGAAGTCAAATACATATGTTAATACTTATGCATATGCACTTACATATATACATATACAGGGTGTCTGGTGGCAAATTTATATTTTTAAATACGATTATTTCAAAAACGGTGCGGAGGGAGGGTGGCGCCGTTGTAATTATCAATTGTGCGGATTTGTCAATCACGAAGTCGCAGTGGTCGAGTGAGGATCGCGCGTTCGCTTTGGAGACATTTTTTAAGAGTAATGATTCTTACGTAATTGCTCGTCGACAATTTTGTTCAAAGTTCGGTATTCGGCGAATAAGTGATGTGCCGAGTGTAAAATTTAATTCGTTCGTGGTTGCAGAGCTTCCGCGCAACTGCTTCGGCTATGAATACCCCACGGCTAGGGCCCAGTCGATCTTCAAGGACTCCCGAAAACATTGCACTGGTTGAAAGCAGTTTACGTGAAAATCTGCGACTTTCAATACGGAAAAGAGTAGCCTCACTGGGACTTCCAAGAGCGATTATTCAAGAAATTTTAAAAAAGGTTCTGGATGACAAACTCTTTAGAAAATAAAATCGTTATTTCCATTCTATATAGAACGATAGATAAAATATATAAAACTTTGGGTCAATTATTACGTTTTTTATTTAAGTTTCAAAATATAAATCTGTACCAGACACCCTGTACAAGGACATTTACGCTTCTAGAAATACTACGAGCAATAAAAATATTTTCAACTTTATTATTATTATTATTATTATTATTATTATTATTATTATTATTGAAAGGATGTGGGAAAAACTGTTTCCTTAAATATTTTGTGCAACTTTTGTTCCGAACTGTCATTTCAAAACGTGAAGTGCACAAACTTTAAGAAAATATGTTTTAACAATCTATTTTTTCAAGCTTTAAGGTTTTTCCTTTTTTCTTCTTATTTATTCTCGATATTATATTATATCGATTATATATATTAATATCGAGAATAAATAAGAAGAAAAAAGGAAAAACCTTAAAGCTTGAAAAAATAGATTGTTAAAATAATAAAAAAGGTTAAAAAAAAAAAAAAAAAAAAAAAGTATTAAGAAAATATGTTTTGTTTATACATACAAATACTCGTATGAGGTCGTAATCAACCGATAGTGTAAATATTAAATTGTTGAAGTAAAAAATTAATATATTCACATACACAAATATTTATTTATTTACATTTTATTATTCACTTTTCCAGAAAAGCATTTACATGATTTTATTTTCATAATTTTTTTTTAATATTTTTTTTTATTTTTTTCATTATATTTATTATTTTTCGTTTACTTTTTACATATGTACATATGTATGTGAGCATGTTTTTTTTTATATTTAAATTCATTTGCAGTGTTTACTTTTTGCCTGTTAATTTATTATTTTAATCTTGACGTTTTATTTGCAATTGACAGCTGATTACTGGAAATATTTCCATAAGAGAGGAATCAGCGTAGTCTCTTTTAGCCAGTCATGTTAACTATTTTATTTGAATTTCTGTACTGCACAAGAAAAATTACGATTTTAATTCAAATGACCGCAAACAAAGTTGTGTACAAAAATATTAATATTTTTTTCATTAAAACTGGTTTATAACTATTTGTAGTTCAAGATATTGTTTTAAAAAAGAACATAAACTTAAAGAAACTAGTAAGTACAAATTGTATGCAATAAATTATTTAGCACTGCAGGTCTTTTTTATAAAAAGTTTTTAAATTATTTATTTTCGATATTTCGCTAACCCTAGGAAAATTAAATCTTTTTTTAATAAAATTATTTAACAAACATAAAAACATAAAATCCAAATATTTTATATTATTTGAAAAAATGAAATAAATGATATAAAATATGATGATAGATTGGTATGAGAAAAAAACATCATCAGGAAAGATTACAAATTATTATTCTAAACATGCTAGGAGAGTAATTTTGAATACAGCTGGGAATATGATTAGAAGGATTCTTACAATTAGTGCAAACAAACTTGACGGCACCATCAAGTCAGGACCCCTTTCCATGCTCTCTTCCAAATACTAAGGACTTGACGAGTCAAACTTGATGTGTGTGAATCATGAGTTACTTTGCTTTGTTGTTCAATTTGAAAGGAAACACGCATGTATGCTGGACAAGAATTCCTGAAAAAAATTAACAATCATCCACTTCATGTATTTTCGTCACTACCTAGTCGACGACTTACAATTATAAAAATTAAGTCACTACCGTTCGAGGTCTAAATGACCATACAAAACCGAATTTACCGTACGGTAAACATCACTGCTTTTAGCAGTGAAATGCAGCAACAACTTTTATTCACAAATTCAGAAACGATGTGAAAACTTCTCAGAAATAAATACAGAAACGAGTCGCAAATGACACTACATTTTGATTAAATACTTTTTTTACTTTCAATACTTTGCTTAAAGAGTTTTTATAATATGGTTTCACTAGATCTTAGTCAGGCATTTGATTGCATTGACCCCTACCTTTTATTATTTACGTTCAGTTAAGTGTGCAATTACTATTTGCCAGCAAAAAAAGACATGTAAAAGAAATATATGTATTTATATTGAACATTGATTGGTTGTAAGCAGTCATTTAAATGACGACTTGTATTGTTCAATGTGAACAACCTGCTGGCCAATAAAACCCCTGTGTTAAAAGCATGAATTCTTTAGCTAAGTTGAACCAGTTTATTTGCAATAGTACCCATGCATGAACTATTTCATTTGCATGTCTTTTTTTTTACTGGATAGTGCATGCAACATAAGGAGCTCGTCAATTAAGCATGAATGAATGAATGAACTGTTTTGAGTGTCTGCTCGAAGAATTGTTAACAAAAATTGTCCTCTTAAGTTAAAAGTAAATAAATGTTGCTGTAAAAACTTTTAGGTTTTCTTTTTTTTTATGTCATCTCTTTTAACTTTAAAACCACGTACATTATATTCTTCTTTTTCACAAACTCGAGAATACCTGACACCGCACAGAACGGTACATGACGCTGGCCATATGAGAGAAATATCCGTACGTTTACAGCAGTCGGTATTAAACATTTAGTTTGTGGTGAAAATAAAGTGCACAAAGGATTTAAGAATAAATTTCATTGTGAGCAAATAAATTATTCAAATTTTTTTTCCCAAAAAATTTAACAAAAATGTTAAACGAAACAAAAACACCACAATAGAATGTCGAAAGAACTAAAACAAAGGAAATTATTTAACATTTTTCATTTTCAGGTTTTATTTTTAATTTTAAGACTTAATGGGAAATGCAACAACAAGGGTACAAGTATTTAATGTTAAGAGGAACTTTCAAAGAATTGTTCTTTTTTGCATTTTCGTTGACAGGGAAAACAAACACAGGATCTACCGTGTTCCAGCACAATGCTTCGCATGTGTAGGAGTCCTCTCCTGAGTGCTGGTCCCAGATAAAAAAAAAAAAAAAAAAAAAAAAATATTCCACAATTTTTTACAATGCCAGGAGAGAAATATGAAAACAAAAGTAAAACAATTTAGACTTTAGTGAACTTATGACCTTACAATATACCTATATGAGTACATATATATATATATGTATGCATTTATGGATGTGTGTGTATTCTGTTTGCGTATATTGTTAATGCGATAGCGATGGTAGTACAAGGATTTCCACATCCTCTTGAGGTAAAACTATTGAAAGTAAACTGTAAGATACATATAACACAGTATAGAATGCGTATGACTGCTGCAGAAAAAACGAAACACAAAAAGAAAACGAACAAAACCAAAGAAAAAAGAAAGCATGCAAGTGCATGACAGCAAATGTTGTCATAGTGTGCATATTGAAATATGTAAGTATGTATGACTGCAGGCACAGTAGTTTTACAATTTGAAGAACGTTTGCTGCAAAAAAAATAAAATTTTAAATTAATGGAATTATGCGTGCTACTTTCAATGACTACACTTTAAGATGCTGGTTTTTTTAATATTATTTTTATGACATTTAAATACAAAAAGAATTTGTTTTTTGTACAGAAAATGCAGTCTTTTTGAAACTGGGCTCAGTAAATGTGGGAAATAATATTTTAAATACAAATTACAGTACATTATGCTGTGTAAAATTTTACACAAACAACTTTGTAAGTTCTTTTTTTTCTTCTAATTTTAACAAAACACTGAAATGGAATTGAATGTTGACTTAGTTATTGTGCATCGTAAGAATAATGTGTTCTCCATTTACTTTTTGAAGATAAATTCATTCAGATGAGGATCACGACTAATCGAAAGATCCAATTTTCGGTTCCACTTTCTAACATTCGCATCGGTATATCGTGAACTACGCGAGTCTCACAGAAGATTTTTTATTCCACATCAAAGAAAAACATATAGAGGTGTGTTATCTACCTCTCTATATAGGCGGGTAGTTGACAGGGTGGCGATACCTCAGGTACCCACCTTTGACACGTTGACTACAAAACCAAAGGATCCTGGGTCGGAACCCAGTGTCCGACTAAGCCATAAAAACACTTCGCATTTTTCTGATGTGTGCATTGGTATGGCTTTGTGTCACTTGTTGTCAGAATGTTTCAGTGGCGGAATGTTACAGTGGTCACTGAACAGTACCAGCTTCAGCTGATAGCAATCCGCAGCCGTATCAGAGCGCCCTTCTTAGCCGGCATTGTGTAGCATCTCCACTGAAGTGAAATAATTAATTAAAATGGCTACTGAAAACGAACCTTTAAAAAAATAGGTCTCCTTGACATCTGAGGCGACACTTCTTGTCATTTCTTTTACTATCCCTTTCCCCTAGTTCCAGCACAATGCATAGCATTTCTCCATCTTCAGAGTGCTGGTCCCAGATAAAAAAAATAAATTTTTAAACACAATTTTCAAATATTAAGACATTACGACAATATGACTTAATAGAACATCTTCTAGGAATACTCTAATTGTTTGGGCTTTCAGAGAAAAAAATGTCATAAATTAAAAAGATTTTGCCATATATTTGTTGTTCTAACATATCAGCTGGTTCACATACACCAGGTTTATCCGATCATTATTTTGTTACATTTTCTGCTGAACTTGCGTTTAAGTTCTTCAAGTTTCGTTTGCTCTCTCTTTTGTATACAATATTACGAATGACAACGGAATGGAAGAATTGACTGCTGCGGTCATGTCTGTAATTGTTTCCATTCTCTTCTAAAAGATCAAGACTTGACAAACTTGATATGTGTGAAGCAATTCTAAGCAATCAGCAGCAGTAAGTAAAGCGTGTTAGTTTCGTTTTCAATTTATTTGAAGTGTCAATATACTTTGGGAAAAAATCATGTATTTATTTGTAATAGTTCTTTTTTTCTCTTTCATCAGCCAACTTAAATTTTAAAATTCTCTTTAAATCATCTCTTGCAATCACAGCAGACATAATTTTCGTATATTTTATTTTAAAACATATTATTTTATGACAACTTGTGAATTGCCCAATAGTGCTTTCAGTCAAAGGTATTACTTGTCTAATTTTGTTGTGGTGATGAAGGATATGAAAAAGAAATGACAGCAACATTTTGTGATGCAAAATAACATTGGTTGGGTAGCACAAGTGTGGTTTGATGTGACTTAAAACGAATACGGCTGCTCAAGTGATATGAAAGTGTTAATGTATGTTTATCTGTGTTAGACAGTCATGTAACAGCAACAATAAAACTGTAATGTTGCTAAAATTTATTTTCAAACAACAATTTTTTTTTCTAAGTTTCAAAACTCCTGTTTTTGTCATATTCGAATGTGAGACTACACACATACATTTCTTTTTTCCCTCGATTGCCTTTTTTTTTACTCAGTTAGACAATCAACACATTTGCTACAATATCTTTAAGTTTTTTGTTTCACATTACAAAAGCATTTATTTGGCTAATTTAAAACGTAGACAAGAAAAAAGAATTAAAATTTCTACAAACTTTATAAAACATATGATGCTCTGACATTGACACAATTTTCTCTAAAACATTTTTATACTCCATTCCTCTTAGTTGGTACTATTTTAAAAGGGAGTCCAAAAAATAAGGAACATTTTAATTTTGTGCCATATGCTCGGTGAAGTGTTGGCAACCGTAAAGAAAATAATTTTCCAGTTAATAAGAACACTAAAATTAAGCGTTATGCGATAGAAAAGAACAAGTTCAATGCATAATAGAATATTTTTTTTCTTCGATTATCCCTACAACACCGCCGTAGGGTGGCGTTCCGAGATGCCTGTGGATTGATAACAGCTGAAACTGGTACTGTTCAGTGACCAGTGACTCTGCCTTCGCCACTGAAATCTCCCGACATCAACTGACCCAATGACACACTAATGCAGATCAGAAAAAAAATACGAAATGTTTTTATGACCCTGAAACAGGTGTTGAACGCAGGATGTTTTTGGTTATGTAGTCAACGTGCACCCTAATTTGTGATACAATTACACTTGGTGGCAGCGGAAATAAAGAAAATAACTACAAATTAAATATAAAAGCACTGAGCACTGACAAGAATTTTTCGGGTCGAAAATTTTAAAAACCACTGAAAATGTTTCAAAAGACACCGAGTTGAGAACGCTGCGCGTAACCCTGTTCTCTGTACTTCACAAGTCAATAAAAAATAATCCAAACGCTGTGTTTTTTATATTCAAACTTCTTTTTTATATTGGACCAGTGCTCAGGGAAATCCCCTACATATGCAATACATAGCACTGGAACTAGATAAAGAGAGGGATAGTTTAGCGAATTGACAGGTGATGAAAGTGGTAGGAAGAGAGAGCTGAATTGTTGCACAACTCTGTAGTTGCGTGTCAATTATAAAGCAAAGTTGCGGTGTGTCTGATGTTAATTTTAAGCTCAGGCGAGCCATTTTATTTATTATTTGACTTTTCCGACATTTTATTGCTCAAATACCGACGAACGGGGGTGTTGAAGCACAAAAAACTCAGAAAAAAAAATTTTTTTTTACTTGACCAGACTGCGATACGAACCCGGCTCCTAAAAATCTTTTTTTTTTACTTGACCAGACTGGGATACGAACCCGGCTCCTTCAGGTTGCGGAGCCAATATGCTATCTACTCGACATCAGCACTTCTGGGCTAATTTTCGGATACCCTTTACGTGTTATTGGCATTGCTGTTGCTACAGTTGTTGTTCTCTCTTTGTTTTGCTGTACGAAACACAGCTGGAGTTCTACTTATTTTTCCCTTTAAAATTTATGACAATTTAACGCAGATTTTGTTTTTGTTTTTGGTTTTTTTTTTGGCAATAAACTGCATTTTACAAATGAAAGTGCACGGAATTTTGTACGCAAGAGTATTGAAAAGAAAATCATGGCAAAAGTTTTTCAGAAGTTTTACTGAAGAGGGCTGCCATTGATGGCTGCAAAAGATATTTTATGCTGTTTTGTTTTGTACAAAATAACGTGTTTGTATTGCAACATGGTTAGCAGAATAAAAAAATTATAACCACCGTGGTTATGGAAAATAAAAAAAAAGAAAAACGCGAGCAATTTCTAAACTTGAATTTTCTGCATAATTTATAACTGCTAAGTACAGGGTCGCGCAAAGTAAAGACATAATTTAAATTGACCTTAGATGGCGACAGATGCCACTGTGTAGAGTCGGTCAGGTAAAAAAAACCCTTGATGTTTTTTCCCATTCAATTCATCATTAATTCACATCGCTGTTAATCGATGTATCAATTAAATAATATCTCGATGTTTGTCATGCATCGTTTTGATTCTAATTGGAAATAAAAATTTATTAATGAAATAAATGTCGAATTTAAAATTTCATAAAGTTTAAGAAAATTGTTTTTGCGAAATATCCCAAAAGCTTTTAATTAGGTTTTGCAAAAACAATATTTTGTTTAACCTCTCCGCTTGTAAACTGCTTCTTTTCTGGGACAACATTAATGAAGACTTTGAGAAAATCATTTCGGATGGCAGGGAACTAGCAACCATTGCTAAATATTTGTATGATATGTTGTCCAACTTGGGAAATTGAATTTTGTAGTCGCCCCATACTTCTAAGGAGTTTTCATTAAAGCGCCATACCGGATTCCGAATCAGAAAAGTTTTCTTTAGTCTTATTTGTTTTCAAATTTCTTTTCACTAATTTATGGTGATCGTTCCAGAGACTCAAATTGTCCATCGTCTTGTCTGACATATGCAAAATGCAACAACAACTTGCATTGCTGGGGGTTGCCCAAAATGAGCGTAGATGTTTGAATTTCTTATAACTTTTTTTTTATTTACAGTATTTTGTAATGAAGACTTGGGGCATTTAAAATAGAACAGTACACAATTGAACCACGTGCCAAACTCGTTGAACTTTATTGCTGATCAAAAATCATGATTTTATTCAAAAAACAAAGCAAAAATTAACATCTGTAACCCGGACACTCCAGTAATACGGACATGTTCTAGATTTATGGTGTCCGGATTATCAAGACAGTACTGTATATGCAACGAAAATCCGTCATTAGGTTCGTGAAACGATTTCAGTTAGTTAATAAAATAATACCATTAGCGTTATGGGAAAGCTTCATTAGCCCAATCTTAAATCTTCATTTCCTTAATGAATACTTTCATTCTATTTCTGATATAGATCAGCAACAAAAAAATTGTATGTAATGACTGTGGCCTCAGAGAATCCACCTATAAATGAGAAAGACGAGTTTCTTAAAAAAATTTTATAAAAACAATTCAGACATTCTGTAAACGCACTTTTATAGCTCCATCTATCCCCTATAATTTCAAAATAACTTTAATTCGCTGCCGAAGAACATTTAGAAAAAAGTCAGTACAATGAAAGGCTTCGTAAGCTCACTTATGACAAATTTCATTGATAAAATGAAGAAATTTATTGTCTGAAAGAAGAGTTGTCTATCTGTGCATGCTGCAGCAAAGATACGGCTAAAGTAGAGTTTAATTATTAAGTTTGAATGTATAATTTAAAATATATATGTATGTATAACCTAAAACATTTCTTAACGTATTAACATCGATCTATTATGTTAAAATTAATTTTCACACACATTAATTCATAGAGTGTTTACGTATCTTGAGTAGAATTGACGTATCAATTTTTAAGTTAAAGTGTAGAGTCATTTTGTTCAGAATTTTTCTTTGCCCACATTAAGCATACGCAGTGAAGCACCTAGAAAACATTTTTGATGACTGGAGTACGATTGGAATTCAAGACTTTTTGTCTACAGTGTAAGCGTGCTGATAGTCAGATCTAACTTACTAAATTTCCCCTAGAATCAAATCCTATTACAGATTTATCGTCTCAAAGCCGTAGAATTTTACTCAAAACTTAAATATTTTATAACTCTTTGATTTAATTATCAATTTAGCCGACATAAATGACAAAGTTTTACATACTTTTTCCATTTATTTTTGGGAAGAAGTTTGTTGCTTAAATAGTTTTTGAAAGTCTATTCATAACAAAGCTTGTTTTCCTTTCATTTCTGAAAGAAAAACACAAAAAGGGATAACAATCGAAAGTCTTCTCGCAATATAATTTTGTTGTTGTTGTATATTCTTTCGTATTAAATTCAGCAAAACCGAATGAGAGGGAAGAACAGGGCAATATTAATCAATTTCGGTTTCTTAACAAAGTCGCCTAAATATCATTTATTGTTTCGTATTGTATTGTCAAAAGGCTATTGTAGCTGCAACAACAACACGAATACTTCATCTTAAAACCATTGATTGTAAACGCTGTGAAGGATAACGATTCAATGAACAGAATGTTCAAAAAAGGACATTCATGTGCTCTTTTTCTTTAGTGTTGCTAAGCAACACTGCCAGAGGATTATTTTTAGTGGCTCTTGCAAAATGGGATTTTTAACCTCTCCGCCTTGATGGATGTAACAGTTTTGTTTGTCATATTTTATCTATAACATAATGAGCTTTATGAATATTCGTACTTATGTAGGTAGCTGTTAATTATTTCCTTTGGAAGTTCTCTCTAATGGAAATTTTTTTGAAAATTATATTTTTTTCCAGACTACACTGGAGAAAAACTCGTAATTCATGCAATGAATTTTTCCATTAATAAAATGATATTTGTCATTAAAAGTTCTGCAAAGACGACCATCATTGGATCAATGAAAAATATTTCATTACATTTGTGAACATCATTTAGGTGCGTGTTTCCAAAATGTAGTGAAACAATTTCTTTAGTTTAACGAAACACTTTCATATATAAAATTTAAATGTATCCTTCATTTTTTATATGAAGAATATTTCTTTGTATTGATGACATACTTTCATTGCATTTCTAACATTATAATTTGTATTTTGAAAAGGTCACAAAATGTCAAATATATAAAATTTTTAAGCATACATTAAGTAGTATTATTATATTTGATCATAAATTTATTAATAATAAAACTCAACTAGGCTATGAAAATATATTCATTGATATAATGAACTATATAACTCATGTATATAATGTCATTGTTCATTTTATTAATAATAACTTTCATTATTATAATGAATTAGATTTAATGAAACTGTTTCATTATATTTATACGAATTTTTTCTTTCAGTGTACATCAAGTGAAGAAAGAACTAAATCTGTCATTAAATTGAAAATACACAATATGGTAAGTCGATCAAAATTTTTTCTCTTCACAGTGGCGCATTGCCATTCGCGTTTTTTTTTAAATTTTTTGAAAAATATAAAATTTAGATTTTATTAGACCATAAAAATTTAAATAAACTTCTCGACTTCTCATGAAACATTGGCCAATGAATATGTTGTCAATAACAATGTTTGAAATCGTCCTTCCGTCATATAAGAATTTCCATATTTTTGCCTATTTAGAAAATTTTTTTCACAAATGGCTGTGCTTTTCATTTAAAAATACTGTTACGTTTTATTATAAACTTCAATGCTTAAGTATAATTAACATTATCATTTATGTAGAATTAAAATAATCATTTACAGTACAATCTCCCATAATAGCGCACCTCAATAAGGGGACACTCGCATTGGAAAGGGATAGTTAGAGAAATGACAGGAGGTGAAGCTTAATTAATTTTTTTACAGCACGCCGGTGCTACACAATACCGACGAAGGAGAGCGTTCTGATGTGATTGTGGATTGCTATTAGTTGCAGCCTGTTCATTGACCAGTGACTATGTCTTCCCCATTGAAACCTGCCGACAACAACTGACACACAAAGACACATCAATGCACATCAGAAAAATGCGAGATGTTTTTTATATGATTTTAGTCTGAAACTGGGGTTAAACCCAGGTCTGTTTTGGTTTTGTAGTTAACGTGCAGACTGCTTCAGCCATCGCCACCATCATTAGCGCACACACCAAATGTGGCTTCAATATCTCTTATAAAAACAATGTTTTAATTTTTCTAGTTGTTTTTTTGCTTATTCCAACTGTACGCTTTAAGAACAGCTTCTAAAAAGAGAGCGAGTGAACAGTTGGTTTTTGCAGTGTGAAAAAGAGGAAAATTTAGTACAACTTTAAATTGATTAAAATTAAAAAAAAAGAAAATTTATGTTGAAATAAATCAAAAGGAATGTTAAAATAAAAGGTATTAACTAAATTTTAAAATAAATATAATGTGTTTAGCTTGCTGTTTTGTTATCAAATATTTTGTCATTGTTAATGTTCGTTCGTCCATATATTTAAATTTCAAATAGAGTTTAAGTTGTGTTCCGCCCTGCAATCTGCAATGGCAATTTAATAATTAATATTCCAATATTCTAAAATTTGTAATATGAGCTGCTTATCACCCACAGACCAAAGCGTCCCTACACAATCGGCTGCAGTTGTACGTACATCTAAATCTAGTGCACCGATTTTTATGAATATTTTTTTTTTTGATTTGTAGATTATTAAATTCTTTAGTACTTATACTGGTCATTTTTTTTAGAATATAGATTTAATAATTTGCTTAATGAATGAAGGAATGTATTTTTTTCCCTTTTTTGAAGTCTACATTAGCATAACTTCAACAAAAATTACATTTTTGTTAAAAATGGCCACGATAAGTATTCGCTAGAGAATTTAATAATCTACAAATATAGAAAAAAAATTCATCAAAATCGGTTCATTAGTTTTTGATGTACAACAGCAGCCGATTTTGTCATTTAAAAAAAAACAACTCACAATTGCGTGGCAACCCTGGCACCCTGGGGGTGCTGATGGCGAGTAGTCAGCGTGTTGGCTCTGCAACCAGAACGACCCAGGTTCGATTCCCAGCCGTGTCAAATCAGAAAAAAGTTTTTTCTGACTTTTCTGTGCTACAGCACCCTCCTTCGTCGGTATTTGAGCAATAAAACGTCGGCGAAGTAAAATAATAAATAAAATGGCTCCATTTAGCTTAAAAATAATGCGTCAAAAAACATCAGAGACGCCGCAACTTTGCTTTATAATTTACACGCAACTGCAGAGTTGTGCAAGAATTAAGCTCTATCTTCCTACCACTTTCACCACCTGTATATTTCTTCCCTATCCTTCTCTCTAGTTCCAGTGCAATGCATTGCATATGTAGGGGATAGCCCCTGAGCACTAGTCCAAAATAAAAAAGAAAAAAAAAAAATTCTACAGGTTGGCACAAAGGAGCTATATGGTTTAAATGGTTTATAACTATTTTATTTATGCGATTATTATATTTTTTTTTTAATATGATATCCTCTAAGTGATTTTTATTTTCTGGTCGCACATACGTGCTCTTTTCAGCATATTTTCCATAACTTTTCGCAAAATTTCGGGTGTAATGGACATGATTTCATTTCGAATACTTCATAATTAATTCTCCAAGTCTTCTTCACAAAATGCTGAAAAAAAACAAAAGAAAAATAATAATTAAAAAAGTTCTAAAGAATTCAAACCATATAGCCTCCTTTTGTGCCACCCTGTAGTTGACCAAAATCTCCGTTAGCAGCTTTTAAAAATGTAACAATATTTCGCAGCTTTTTAGTAAGAACTTCCCTTAACCTTTTTGTAATTTTTTATTACATATTATTTCATATTTAAGTAGTTAATATTTTTTAAAACTAATCTTGTAAATATGTTGTTAACATATGAAATAAAAAAAAGTTTCGTAAATTTTTTCTCCAATTTTTGCTACGTGCGGTGAATGTGAATGCTAAAGTTGGTAGGTAGGGTAAGAAGGTGGTTATAAGTCATCAACCACTCCAATTTTATCAGTAAATAGTTCTGGCATATTTAGAAAGCCATGACCACAGTTTCACAATTTTACCTATACTGTAAGAATTTTTGGCCACTGACTCCATCCATACAGCTCCGACCACTGTGGCCGGTCTAAATAAACTACTGAATTTAATTCAAAGTTTTTATTTACTATGCGTTAGCAACAATTATTTGTAAAATGACAGCAAACAATAACAAAAGAAAAATAAAATATTTAAAATAAAATTATAACGTATAAAAAGCGTAGCGAGAGGGACATACAGAATATATTATAATATCTGCAAAAAGGTCCGGATGTAGAGGTCACACAAATCATACGAAGTTTCTTAGCAAATAGTCTGCTACAATTGCTCCTGTTTACTAAAGATAAAACAATTTTCGTTGTTGTCAAAATTTTTGACAACCGTTGCAAACTAACCCAAAAAGCCGTTCACAATTGGTGGTAAATTTTTTCAATTGCATAAACTTGCTATCTCAAATCCATATGTTGTAAATAAATTAGGATTTCTTGGAAAAATCTCCACATGAAATTTTCTATATACATATTTTTCTCTAATTAATATTCTAATATGAAAAAAAAATTGTTTTTATACTCCTGTTGTTGTCTACTTGCTAAACTTGAATGGTAAATAAACTCTGTTGAGGTTCTGAGGATTATTGTTTGATTTACTGGTAAATTTCGTCACTTTTTTAACAAAAACACACGCACGGAAGAGTTCACGTTTCCTTCTATTTATTTTTCTGTTTGAAATCATTTTTTTTTTTTTTTATTTTTACAACTAGAGAATTTAATGTAAACAAGAATTTTTTTTTTTATTTGAAGACTTAGTTTATATGCGAGTCAGATTGAGTAGAGATGGGGAAAATTCACTGCACTTCGGTCAGCAATTGCACACTCAAGAAAAAGAAGAAGAAAAACTGTACGTGAGTAAAAGATTCTTTTCGCAATTAAACTTTCCTCGTTATTAAGGAAATCATAGTATTCCAGCAGTAGACTAACAAGCGAATAAAAAAGAGATTAGGAATTATAAAAATTTAATTCATTCGACATTAGATGATGATTAAAACCTTGTTGTCTAAAATTTCCAAACATTAGATTTTTTAATCATCTTGAAGAGTTTTATTTTTATTCAAATCGTGACATAATACTACTCAACACTAAAGAAATATCAGAGCCAGTATCTATTATCTGATGATCAGGCTGACTTATGACTTTTTACTATCCCATGTGCTGTAACTCGCGCCACTAGAATTTTTTTAGACTGAAATAGTTAAAATGAGACAATAGATGCGATAAATTGAAAGAAACTGCTGTTTTTCTAAACTAAACTGTTTCTGTAATATTTTTGGCGTGTAATAGTTCTCACGTAAGACAACTACTCTTAAATTTGCAGAAAAAGTGTGTCTGCAGAACTTATGGTCTCGTTTTCAATTGTCAACTATACTCGCAATGAATGAATAAAATATTAAACTCAATTTAGTAAAAACTAATAACAATGAATAATCGGCCCTATTCCCGTTGGCGTTGTCATTATAATTGTCCTTTCAGTATCGTTCTCGTTCTTATTGTTGCTTCGTTCTTAAATTGCTATTCTTCAAATACATTGAAACGAAGACGAGATGATATAGAAAAAAAGTAATACTAATTATGAAAGTGTGGTAGCGCTGCAATATTTCGCTTGATTACATTTGGCAAACGAAGATGATGAGCTATTGAACCTAAATATTCATCGGAAGCTGTTGCGACAATGCTCTAATATATTTGCCAATCCAATGCCGAACGAATCGTTATTTATATATAATAATTTTTATGATATTAATTTTTCTATTATTCTTAAGATAAAACTGCATATCTATACGTCCTGGAAAAAATGCCATTTTTAGCATAATGGGGGATTTTTTCCATTAGGGATATTAAAATATCAAAGTGTTTAAAATTTCTTATTTTAATTTTTATTTTCCAAAAGTCGTTTAGTAACATCGTGGCCTAATAAGAACGACAGCGAACAAATGTTTGAGCGTCGTTACTATCTTCGTTTCAAAATGCAGAATACCGATACGTCTTAAAAAAGTCCATAACAACAACGGTGATGCCAAATCGACGTTTTTATTTTGTCTTAAAATTGCAACGCCAACGGGAATAGGCCCAAATAATAATACAGAAAATGTTTTTAGTCTCGAATTCGAATACTTAATTTCAAGTTTTTAAATCTTAACAAAATGTTTAAAAAACCATTTTGTAAACAACAAACATTGAAGTCATAATATACATTATTTTTTGACAGCCGACGGGCATATTTCTGCTGCCGTAGTTAAAAATTATTCAACTTTATTAAAGTTTGGTCGCAGTCTTTAGTATTTGTAGTTACGAGTCTACAGCACGTGGAATTACTAATTCGACTCGATTTATAAATTTTGACATTATTAAAGTAACGAGCTAATCCCTTTTGATAGTTCTCGAAATAAGTTACAGACAGAGCTTTTCCCACGTTTCGCGAAACGATGGAAAAATTTGTTTCATAACTTTTTGACACGAGAAGTTCTCACTAAAATTCCAGAATATGGGCACTGCCTTCAATTGCTAAAATCGAGTACAGTAAAAGCTTGATAATCCGAATAATTGATTCCAGACCCTAATCCGGATTACCGAATAAAAATTTGAAAACGTTGTTCTTATATTAAAAATGCTTTTGAAACACATATCGAGTGATATATTAGCAGAATTCACGCTTCGTAGTAAATACCTTTTAGATCTTGCAGCTGTAGTATAACAACAACAAAATGTATTGGTCAAACTTTTTTTGTGAAGCACTAAAATTTGTTTAACGTCGACATGATTTTTTTCTCACCATTTTATTGATGTATCCAAACAAAAGACATGGACATGTGTAGCAAAATAATACGATTTTACAGCAAAAAGGCAGAAAAACCATGTTTTTTTATTTTTTTTAATCTGGGACCAGCACTCATGAGATGACCCCTACACATGGGATGCATTGTGCTGGAACTATAGTAAAGGGATAGTTAGAGAAACGACAGGAGAATTGGTTATTGCTTATTAAGTCTACACAAAGGAGCAGCGAAATATCAAATAACAATAAATATTACATATATAAAAAAGGACCTGCAGCTTAAATCACAAATTAGTGTAATTTGTAATTTAACTTAATTGTTTAACTGAACATTGAGATGTGTTAGTGGTTGCTCACGTATTAAAAATATAATAATAATCATAGATAAAAGACCAAGTTGGAAATCACACTCACTCAAGAGATTTCTTTTACTCAAGCACATTCACTATCAAATGGGTGATAACGAAAGCGTCTGAAGTCCGATCCCTCATCACGTGAATAGTGTACATCTCTAATTTCGAGCAAAACAAAGTTTCCAGAGTGAAGGTTTCTGCTGTTTATATTTATATATATTCTGTCTATTTTTTCTCTCTGCATGTTTTCTGTCTTCTTTTTAGTTTTTGCAAAGGAGTATAAATTCTCCATTTATTTCAATTTCAAGCCCTTAACCACAAAATGTTAATTGACATTTTGGTTGCAGTTTAATTAACTCACTGGCAACAAGCACAATCGGTACGTATGTATGTAAGTGCCTTTCTATTTGGTATCGCTTGAGGTATAAAATCATTTGAGTGTGTTTATTGTTTTCATTTTTCTTTTTTTTTTTGTTTCCTCTTTGTTATTGTGGTCTAAACTGTTAAGACATCTGATGGTAACAATGCTTGGCCACTTGTTAGTGGCAATCGATTAATAAATACTAAATGTTGCTATCGAAGTGGAACATTGAATTTTAAAGGATTACTTGTTGAGATAAGGAGAAAAGGTTTTCAAGTGATTTTATTTTGCGAGACGGCTGGATATTATTAAAACCTAAAATGTATCTTTATGTTGTAATATCTTATTCTGTTAAATCTACGAAAAGTGCGATTTTACTTATTTTCCATTTAATTAACAATCGCAATTAACTGTGATGTTGCTGCTGCTATCTCGTGTGCATTTTTGTTTGCAGTTTTTCTTTTAATCTTAAATTGAATCTGTCTGGTTTTTGATTAATACAGAACTTAAGTATTAGAGACTTCATGCCAGTGTGTTATTTGTTCATTTTATTTTATGCGTATTCATATATATAAAAGAAATCTTCTATTCTGTATTAGTTATCACTGTTCACACTTTATTCACGCCATTCTCGTAATAAAATTAATATTAACAGCTTTAATTTCATTGCTTTGGCATTTGCGGTTTTCAATATGCTTTTAATTATTTGGAACAAAATTCATTTTATGTGGAAGGCAATTTGTATTTTAATTTTAATTTATATTTTTGCACGAGAAAAATAAATTAAATTATTTATTTTATTTACTTTTGTAAAACAAATAAATGTTACTAAAAAGGATAAATAATAAATGTTGTTATTAGCAGCGTAAATATTAAATTTAATTGAATTTAACCTCAAAGACTTGCACAAATTTAATGAGTTTATAAGATTATGTTGTAGTAAATGTAGACCAACAATACATTAAATGAAATTTGTGAAGTCTTAAATAGATATTGAAAAATGCGTATTTTATTTTACAATTAAGTTTGTGGAATATTTTGGGTTGTGTAAGAGGAGTGGGGGTGGGGTGTTCATTCTCCACTGTGGGCGGAGGTTGAGTTTCAGGTTGGACGATCGTTGCAGCGTATTGCAGGCTGAGATATCGGCCATAAGGAGGCCGTCGAGCTGGATGAGGTACCACGGGATATATGCGGAGTATATTCGGGTGTGTACTGACAGTAGGGATGCGATAAGATCGCTGTCGGATGTTTACGCGACATAAATTTTTGGTTCGTAAATGCCGCGCATCTCGGGACGAGATGGTGAGACATTCGAACCTTAAGCTGGTCTGGGTACCAGCACACAGTGGTGTGCTTGGGAACGAGATAACAGATGGGCTGGCTAGGACATATCGATGGATATGTCGGGATTCCGTTGGGTACTGCAGGATGCAGTTGGAGCGGGAGCGGGAGCTCTACGGGACTGCGCAGACTGAATAGTCGAACGAGACTTTCTGCACCATTTTCGGGAGGACTTGGCCTCGGTACAACTCCGGTCGGACCGCCGGACTTGGGGAACAGACGAGGTTGCAACTCCGGAGACGTTGTCGGTACTGACGGGCCACTGTAACGTTGGTCTGTCGTATAATGACTTCTGCAGGAGCTGTCGTGATGAAGAGGAGTAGGAGACAGTTGAGCACTTGCTGTGTCACTGTTGCGCACTCCCCGTTGGGAGTGCATCTGCAATGGGGTTCCCTTTCCTGCGGCACCTTGCTGTGGTGTCGGTGCGCGATGTGAGGGAGATAAGCTTGCTTATCCGGCACTCGGGGTAGTTTGAGACCGATGTTGCGGGATGAGGACTGATCCCGCTCAGGCAATACTAAGGAACCCAGGAGGACCCAATTGGGCAGATTCCATTGGCACTTGGCGGCCTGCTAACCTAACCTAACCTAATCTAACCTTGGGTTGTGTAAACTATAATTTTTTTATCTGAAGGCGGCGTTCCCGGGTCGCCTTATTTCTCGTTTTGGCGATTTGCACTGGCACGCAAGATCGACCAATTTAACCATTCCAGACTTTTTTTGTGGGGTTTTTTGAAGTCCCGTGTTTACGTGAACAAGCCCGAGACCCTGAAAGCCCTCTAGGACAACATTCGACACGAGTGCGAGAATCTGTCGCCGGAAATTCTCGCTGAAGTGAAGAAAAATACCATGAAACGAGCCCGTCTAGCAATCAATTGTGACGTCGCCCATTTGCCCGATATCATCTCGACTTGACCAATAAAATTCTAAAGGTTCAGATAAACATAATCAAAAAACAGAATCGAAATTTTTCATTTAGAAAAAAAATGAGAGCCAAAAAACATCGGATGACTCTTTTGGCCCACCTTGTACATACATAAAAACTTGCTCGGAAAATTCATGAAAAAATGTTTAAATATTAGTATTGTGTTTTATCGCGGAGCAACATATGAAATGTTTCTGGCAACATTTTATCAAAGCAAATTGGCTTTATTTCATACGGAATTTTTAAACAACAGCTGATAAATAAAAATTGTGACCGGCAAAATCTAAAATAATTATTAAAATAATACGTACAAATATTGAATCGTGGAAGAAATGAAATGGAAAATAATGACAAAAATAAGTTTAATGAAGTGCAGAAGCGGCAACTAATTTGTGCTATAAAAAAAGGACAAGGCTCAAAATTTGCACAGCAACAGGAACGCCATGAAAGCTTCTTGGAAGGAAATCGGTAAACCTGATAAGGCATATGACTACCGTACACATCAACTTTTTTGAACCAAAGTTTTTTTATATTTCATATGTGTGCATCTGTCTACATATGAGGTATGTAAACAAAATTGGAAAAGTATCCTTAACAGGAAGAGATACTACTGCCAATGGCGCTATGTGGCCATTCTCCACTAAAATCGGGAAGTGGCTGCGATTTGCATTTTGTTACAGATGAGTCCGAAAGCATTTGGGAATTTTCGGAACATATGCAATTTTTAACAGAAACTTCACAATTAGAACGTAAGTTTAAATGTATTATTATAGTGTCGCTTCGCTTGAATGAGGGCTACACTGTTATAACACATACATATATGTAAATATTTTCATTATCGTAATTGCAGAACAAGTTCGTCTCAAGTGGTTAAAATTATATTTTTATTCAGTTTTTCACAAATAATTAATTTTTTCACAGATAAATACAAACTATTTGTGATCATAAGGGTTTTATTTACATTTACATAAAAATGTGGCATACTTAAATAAAATAAAAGCGTAAAATTCATTGAAATCGCTAGGTTGGCACCACATTTTAAATGTAAAATTTTTCTTGTGAAATAATTGATGTTGCTAAACATTTTCCACAAATTCGAACAGAGTACTAGCCTTTATACAAGAAAGACTAATGAGTTTGACTGGGTTGGCACTGCTGCACGCACTTGTAAACCATATTCTTAGGAATAAAATTCTAACAGCCCGAACTGCAAGGGCACAAGTTCATTTGCCAGTTCTTTCCTTTTTCTGAAATATGTTTGCAATGTAACGTATTGCATTTTTAATATCATATAACTGTATGATATCTGTGTACATGTGTAGATCGTTCATCTACTAAAACAACGTAGTAACTCTCAAGAATGATTAAATAAAGATTACGCCTTGCGCATGATTTACCGTTTGATGACGTTTGCATCCCCTCGAAGAGATTGCCAAATGCTTATTATATACAAAACTAATACTTTCTCGTACAAAATTTATATTTTATACTACATTTGGCAACTCTTCACACAATTTACTCAGAGAGATCTCAAACAAGCAAATGAAATCGATTTTATCAAAGTTAAAGTTTTGTGTTGAATTTTATAATAAATTGTGCTATATTTTATAATAAATATATTTAAATAATTATTAAATAATAAATAAGTGTAAAAAACTTGCTTTATAAAGCTCATAAGCTGTAAACAAAAAACACAAATAGAAGTGAAAAGAGAACAAAAAGAGCAAGCATGAAATGCGCAGTGGGCAATTGCAAACAAAGTAACAGCAAAAAACCAAGTGAGAAATTAATTGTGTTACAATGTAATATTGCTATCAAAATTTTTTTGTTTTCATAAAGCTGTGTCATTATATAGTTTTCCAAGAGATGAAGCTCAAAGGAAGTTATGGGTGAAATTTTGCAAGCGTGTAAAGCCTGTAAATGCTGAAAAAGAAAAAATTTGTGCTTTACATTTTAAGCAAGAGGATTTTGAAAGAAATTTAATATATGAAATGGGTAAGTTACCACATAATCAATTCTTTAAGTCCGTTAATAAGTCGTTATAGGATTTAGTAAACGAAGTACTAAGAAATTAAAACCCAATGCAGTTCCGTCCTTAGAAAATACAATTATTGATAGTGAAAAGAAAACTGCTTATGGCACTGAAGAAGATGAAACAAAAAAACAAATAAATAATCAAAAAAGTTTAAAAGTAAAATGTGTAAATGCCGAATTGCCGACTGACACTGAAGAAGATGGCCTCCAAATTTACACTAAAACTTTGGAATTGAAAATGTATGTTAGTATTTAAAAAAACAACAAATAATTATTAAAATCGTTTCTAGAGAATCACTTCTTAAGGAGAATTGTTCGCTGAAAATGGCAAAAAGTCAATGTGATGTGACAATAAAAAATTTATCTTGTCGTATTCAAAAACTAAGCTTTGCAAACTCAAATCTCGAGAAGGCACTGAGGCGTTTGTTTACTGAGGGTCAAATAAAAAAACTAAAAAGCGGTGATAAAAGACAAAATTTTACCGAAACAGACATTGCTCAATCTATCACCCTATACTCAGCGAGTGACAGAGCTTACAAACTTTTAAGGAAGAAACATTTCCCACTTCCATCGGTGAGAACGTTGCAAAGATGGTTGGAAAAATTGGACATGTCGAAAGGTATTTTGGAGCCTGTTGTGAAACTGCTATCTGCGGCCAACCAAATGTCAGAAACTGAAAAAGTATGTGTGTTGAGTTTTGATGAGATGAAGGCAAAAAAAAAGTATTGCTATGACAAGTCAGCAGATTTAGTGCTAGAACCAGCTAATTATATCCAAGTGGCCTTGCTAAGAGGTAAGTTATTTGTATCAAAATCAAGAATTTTTAGAACCTTTGTTAATTCGCTGGAAGGTTTAATTTCAAATTGGAAGCAACCCATATATTATGACTATGATACCCAAATGTCAAAAAGTATTTTATTCAATATATTGAATACTATGAAGCAGAGTGGCTTTACAATTGTGGCCATTGTTTGTGACTTAGGTGGAGGTAACAGAAAACTGTTCAGTGAACTTGAAGTTGATTACGAAAAACCATGGTATGTTTTATGTAAATATGCCTCAATAATTTTTTCAAATTTTTTTTTTGTATGAATATACGTAACATATGTATATATGTAGGTTTTTGTTCGATGAAATCAAAATTTTTGTTTTTAATGATGTTCCTCATTTGATAAAACTTTTGAGAAATCATTTCATTGATGGTGGGTTTATCATTAACGAAAAATAAATCAAAAAGGATACAATTTTAAGTCTCCTATCCCTGCAATCAAATGACTTGCAGATCACGCATAAAATATCACCACACAATTTATGTGTGGTCGGATCTGAAAGGCAAAAGGTTAAACTGGCCACGAAACTTTTTTCACATACAATTTCGCAATCTATAACACGAGCCGCCAGTTTGGGATATTTGAGCAACGAAAATTGGAGTGAGTGCAGTCAACTCTTTAAACTCGTAATTACTTAAAAAATATAATTTTTCTAGAACATACCTAAACTACTTAAGAAATTTCACTTAACTAGGTAAATGACTGGTTCGATGTTATGAATTCGAGAGTACCGAGACAGGATACCAGAGACCGATTACACGCATATGGTTTAGCACTTGAAAAACAAAATATCATTCTAAATAATATGTCGCAAATGATGTCAGAGATCCGTGTGATTGGCAA
The DNA here is from genome assembly GCA_963924685.1 of Dexiosoma caninum. Classification (NCBI taxonomy): domain Eukaryota; kingdom Metazoa; phylum Arthropoda; class Insecta; order Diptera; family Tachinidae; genus Dexiosoma; species Dexiosoma caninum. Next base: position 96,073,808 of record OZ004725.1, read on the forward strand.
AAAGTCTATGCTACCTTTCCAAAAAGGTTGAAAATTATATTGTACTCTAAAAATTTGTGACACAGATTTATTTCTTTTGACATAAATGTATTCTACAGGTATCATTCAATCTAATAAAGCGTTACAAATGCTATATATTGAACTTAAAAGTCGATATAATATTGAGTATTTGCTAACGTATCGGTTTAATCAAGATGTGCTGGAAATTTTTTTTGGAATAATTAGGTCGAAAGGCAGACTTCACGATCACCCTGATCGAGAAGAATTCAAATATAGACTTCGATCATATTTAATGATCAAATTTAGATGTAGATAATTCTTTAACGGGTAAGTTGAAAGCTTAAATTTTAAATAACACAAAGTTTTATAAACTTTGTGATTTCTTCAGGTACTATACTTATAAGTGTTAACCGTAACATTCAGGCAGATGTTTTGGCTACAGAAACTAACCAAAGCGAAATAGAAAATATGGAATATGATGGTTTAGAGAACTTGGCCGGATATATTTGCCACAAACTGAAGAATGAAAATCCTGATCTTGTGAGTAATTCTTCAACCGAACGCAATTATTCATGGATTAATCACTTAAGTGAAGGTGGACTTAGTAAGCCATCAACTTCGTTAATGAACACGCTAATACTGTGTGACTCAATTTTTTCCAAATTGAATGGCGACAAATTATTACTCGCAAGTGGATATTTACAAAAGCATTTGTTGGAGGCAAAAGAAATTGAAGCCAGTGATGACGTAAAAAAACTTTTTTTTAGATGTAGAATGTATTTTAGAATTAGAAAACTAAATTCTGAAATTGTTGAAAGCACGTATAAGAGAAAGAGAAAGTATAGTAAAATAACAAACTAAAAATTCTATAAATATTCTTTAAAGATTTTTATTTTTAAGTAAAATAACAACAACAAATTTTGGAATGGGGAAAAAGGGAAATAATTAACACTTGGGTTCACTATTTATATGTATAAAATATTTAAATAAAAATAAATGGAAAATAAAATAGTTCTTTAAAATTGTTTATTATCAAACTGAATTTGCCCCACTGTCCTGTTTTTACAATAACATAATAGTTCTTCAGCTGAGTTTTATTAGCCAATCAGAATACATGTTGAGTGACGCCAGAGTTCCATCATGCGCAGAAAAGTATTTTTATTTTAGCTTGTTGGCGTAATCTTTATTTAATCATTCTTGTATGTACATATGTATTTCGCTCATTTCCTCAAACAAAGCCATAACTAGTTTTAACCTTTAACTACTGTGGTGGTGGTAAATTTTACCCTCTCGTATACATAGAATTGAAAATAAAAAATCATGTTTTTTTTTTGGTCGAGATAAACAAATAGAAAAAAATTCGACTGGCCGGATTTTTTATTCTCGACATACGAGAAATTAACATTGAAAAAAACCGACAGCCGTCGCACTGAAAATACTGGTTCGAAGCCCGGTTGGAAAAACCGGCTGATCGATCTTGGCGCGCTTACCATCCTAAATTTATAGCCACTTCAGTTTCATTTTCGCATTCTTCTGAAAGAAACTTCGCATTTAATAACCAAATCATGGCGTGCTTAAAAACTAGTTGGTGCATGAATCTGCGACGTCCCGCATATTGAAGACGAAAGAAACTCATTCATTGTCAATTTAACGCATATATTCTACCGAACAAAGAAGGAAGACAATTTAAATAAAAGATTAAGGGGTATATTTCTAAACTATTGCCATAAGCTCACCCTAAACGAGATAGAAATTAATTCCTCTATTATTAAAAAATGTAGTGAAATATCTGACAGTCTTTCTTTTAAAATCAAAAACCTGTTAAGCGTTCTCATGAGAAACAGGCCACTGTTACTCAGAATTTGCGAAAACCTAGGATGGAATGTTTTGCTGTTGTAATTGTGGGAAAAACCAAAAATTTACCTTGTGTGTTGGAGCTTGGTGATTATGGCGGTTGAAGGAATGGAAAGTATGGACCGCTTCCGGTGATTCAGCTCTGATGACTGAGAAAAGGTCCATATGTAAGGCGAGGTGCATCCGTAGCCTTGAGCACGAATATTAGTCTTCTCAATCGGAGGTGTGGGTTCGATACCCGCCTAGACCCTGGGTGTTTCTACTTGTGGTATCACAATGAGCCTAAGCTCTTGCCTAAGTGGAGCATTCTCCTTCGGAGAGGGTCCGCCACCTAAGCTAAGGCGTTATTGAATGATATTTTGATAGATGGTGTCATCTTGCCTGAAATACGCGATTTCATCGGCTTAGGAACTTAGGAACTTAGTGTATAATTTGGACGCTTGGGTGTTGCGGATAAAAATTTGTCATCAAGGGCGGTTGTAAGGCAATTGTATTGAAACAATAACGATTTGTTTGTTCTTGCTTTCCATGCAAGTGATCGAATGTTATATTTGTAGCATTTAGATGAAATGGTAGTTAAATCCGGTACCACGGATGCAGCCCCCCTCGCTATCTGGCAATGGTGCGATGCTCCGAGGTTTAAAATCCAATCGCAGGGGGAGCAATTTTCTGTGGGGTCGAGCTTATTGCAAGCGGGAGCCTTTCTTGTAATCAGAACAAGGTCCGTAATTAAATCAAAATATAATACTTGTTGCTTGCTCGGTACCAAATCCAGTCTTGAATATTGATATAAACCATATTAAAAGAAAAGAGCAATGAATTGACTTGAGTGCTGTATTTTACTTGGGCAATATAATCTGTTTTTAGGGTTTAGGGTAGTGAAAGTAATCGTCACTTCATATAATCGGGTCATCAAATTCCAAATTTTATACGAGAAGTGTTCTAAATTTTTCTATTTAATAAATAGCAGTAGAAAAAAATTGGAAAATTTATCTAGAAATTCGATACAGGTTGCAATAAAGAAATGCGCAGGTGAGTATTTATGGAAGGTTATTTCTATATAGCCTTGGTTAAGGGTGCTTTTTGTGTAGAAGAGCACAAGTCGGATCGTCTAAACGTAATATGTAATGAAACTATAAGATTTTGAGAGAAAATACGGATGATACGGATACGTATGGCTCTCTTGATTTTTTAAAAATTTTCAAAAAGCAACACACAACATTAGATCAGGGATGCATTTTTATGTAAACAAATGTGAGAAAGCCAGGGAGGGAAAACTGGTTTCATAAATTTATACCAATTATAAAATCGAAATGTACATTTTAGACCACGACAGCACAATTTTATAAAAATATACGTATATTTTCTAAAAGTACACTAAAAATTTTGACCACGAAAATAACATATTCCAAAGTTATAAAAATATTTTTTAAGGTTATTAAAAAAAAAATTCAATTGCACAAGAACTCCATCCCTGGGGAAAACAAGCAAACAGCTGTAGTTACATTAAATGAGAATGTTTTCATCTTACGTGATTTTATCCATACCAATGGTGTAAAAGCCAGAAAACAACCATCCGATTTTTACTCTCTTTTTTTGAAATACGGATGCAATTTCATTTTATTTTCTCTCTCTTTTTACGTACGACAAATCTTATGGTCTAAAGCACCCTTTAATAATGCTCCGGTAATATTAAATCGATTGTCCTTAACTGAAAGGTGATTGGATTTCTTCACAAGTTTAGTAAATAAATACAGAGATTTACGATTGATTCTTCATTTATTAGGTTATTTTTTGATTATAATTTACAAGTATAAAAGTATGTTACATAATTTTAATTTATTTTTACTTCTGTATTTTATTTTTTCTTATGATTTCTGTACATACTCGTAAAGGGAATATTTTTAAATATTATACTCTTAAGTCTATCGTTACGTTAATACAGAAAGGCACAAATTAATTTTTCTTTTTAAATCGGGGTTTGTTATATTTTCAAAACAAAATTGATGAAGCAAAAAGTTATTGGGTTCCAACAAAGAATTGCTTAAAGAATTTAATAAGAAACTGACTTGAAAAAATAATCGCGACTACAATACAAGTAAATGAATAATGAAAAAAATTAGTTTATAAAAGTAAAATAATTTTTGAATTTATATGAAACACAGGGTGTGTTTTCGTCAAGTTGTATCAGCAATTTGTTCTATTTGTTAAGAAAGTTCAGGCATTGAGGCAAAAACTGCCTGGGACTTTGGAAATATTTTCATTTCCGGTCTTTTCTTTGTTGGCATCTTTTTTTTTTGGGGGCATCTTTTTAGCTCTTCTTTCAGTAGCATTTCACGTTTACGTTTCTTTGCGGTTCGATTGTGTAATGGTTGTTCAGGCAATTCAATTAGTTTGATGGCACCATATTGTCGTCCTTGCAGAGCATCGCTTAAGTTCGATCGCTGCACAGTTAGAATGGCATTGTCTAAATCACGGTCTTTTGATACCAGCTTTCTGGAATCGTTAGCAATGGTTGCAACTGGTAATTGTATGCGATTTCCTGCGTAAATTCTCGCACTATTTACACTTGTTGTAGCGATGCTTGAGGGTTGGGCTTTGCGGGGTATTGTCTCTGACATTTTTCGAGGCATTCCGCAAGACCTCAAGGGTATGCTGGGAACTGGTGGTTTCTGCAATAGCGCACATTTTTGCAGTAGTTCTTCACGCAATGCACTGCTTCGAGGTTTTTTTTTAAGTTGAACATTGTTCACTGGAATGGGTTGTTGATCCACCACAGATAGCAATGATTTTTTATTTAAATACTGGCATTCTAACGGTACCATGGTTAAATCACGGTCTTTTGATACCAGCTTCCTGGAATCGTTAGGAATGGTTGCAACTGGTAATTGCATGCGTACATTTCCTTCGTAAATTCTCGCACTATTTACACTTGTTGTAGCGATGCTTGAGGGTTGGGCTTTGCGGGGTATTATCTCTGACATTTTTCGAGGCATTCCGCGAGTCCTCAAGGGTATGGTGGGAACTGGTGGTTTCGGCAATAGCGCACATTTTTGCAGTAGTTCTTCACGCAATGCACTGCTTCGAGGTTTTTTTTTAAGTTTAACATTGTTCACTGGAATGGGTTGTTGATCCACCACAGATAGCAATGCTTTTTTATTTAAATACTGGCATTCTAACGGTAGCAGGGTTAAATCAGTGTCCTTTGATAGCTGTTTACGCAAATCGGTAATTATTTCCTTAAACACAGCTGGAAATTGTTCACTTTCTGCAATTGTGGTATTCACCGAATTAGTCGATGGGAACGTCTTCAAGATTTCGGCCAACGTAGAGACCCATAATTCGCTGTCAACAGCAGCAACTTCGATGATTTCCTCCAATTCCAATTTCCACTTTTCAACGAGATGGCGAGGAATGTGGAAAATACCTGTTAAAAATTTTATCTTGATTTCTGGCTTCAGATAGCGAAAGCACTCCTTTATATTGCTCAGTAGAATTTTCGAAAATTCTGAATATATCGAATCAATCATCCACCAATCATTTGATTTTCCGATTTTCTCGTTCACCCATAATAATGCGCTATTTGGTGTCGACATTTTTTTTCCGATTTAATTTTTTCGTTTCACTTGTTGTCGTTACTGATCTGTGATCTTTTACATATTGATTGCTCAAAATTGTTTCAGATATATTTATACTGTTAGCATGGCTTAGAGAGATTTGTTGAAACGCATTTCTGACACTTGTTAATAGAGATTTGTCTCTCTCTAACAAGTGTCACATTGAACCTGAATTGTCTTTATGTTTGCAAGTGCCACATGAAATTACTATGGAAGAGAGAGAGATAGCGAGAGAGATAATGCAAATTCTGATAATTCACCTGTGCGCCATGTTTTTCCCTGCTGATAGTCAAGTGCAACGAATACGCAACAGCAGAGTTACATATACGAGTATAGGAATTGAACCCTACTCTGTAACTTCACCTCTGCTCTCCCTTAAAAAGAGAAGACTATACCACACAATTTTTCCTCTGTTCGTAGGCATCATGGCGGAATGTTAGAAAAAACAAGTAAGAGAGTGCTATATTCGGCTGTGCCGAATCTTAGATACCCTTCACTGGCTCCCTTTATTTCTGAAATTCATCTGAATTGCCGGATAGTCGTTTAGTAGTGCCGAATTTTTACTTAATTGTTGGATCTGGTCCAAAGGACCAGACCTTTTCGATCAATATATAACTTCAAACAGCCAAGTCATCATGCAAACCAAATTTCACCGTAAAGCTACCAAAAACGAATATTGTGATGCATTTGTGGCTTACGCCATTCTAGCGTGATCAGATCTTTCAAACAGAGGCTTACACTTATATGATTATAGACCCACATACATACATATAGAGTATATTAATAATGAATATGTACATAAATAATTAAATTTCAATACGTAGAATTAGACGAATACACTTATTTTCAAAACTATTGTTTTCTGCCGGCCATATCCTTGTTCTTGGGAATTTTTACACCAGCACGTGTAAAAAACACGTGTAGAAAACTAGTTATGGCTTTGTTTGAGGAAATGAGCGAAATACATATGTACATATGCATGTCTGTTAACCTTTAACTACTGTGGTGGTGGTAAATTTTACCCTCTCGTATTTATTTTTTAATTTACTCTCTTTTTTACCCCCTAACTTTGTTCGGTGATTCCTTTTTCTTCTAAATTCCTCAAAATTGTTGTTTTGTTTTGATTTTTATTTTCTAGATGTGAAAATTAGCCGTATTTTTCATATACTTTATGCTAACAATTTCGCAATTTTTAGCACGACAATGTTACAAACATAGGTTATAGGAATCTGTGGTTACAAAACACAACAATGTGGTGTTAAAATTTTTTCAGACCCCCAGCTGACAGTTCTAGGTATTCTATGGTTTTGATCGTCGTGGGGGTCGTATAAGCGGACATTTACACGTGCTGGTGTAAAAATTCCCACTCGTCCGGGCATACATTTTTTTTTATTGGAAATATTTTTACCCCCACATCAAAACAAGCGTAAGTATTTAATGTAAAATAAAATACCACTCCTCAGGTTTAGCGTTAGTTTTTCATGGAATAATTTTGACCACTCCTGCAGTTTATCGCAATTTATTTTTACAGACTATGTCAAATTCCAGGAAAATAAATGATTTAGAGATAGCCAGATTGCTGGAAGACGATGACGAAATCTAGGCCGACAATTGGTTTTACCACACTTGCAAAGGCGAGAACATAACCAACGACTACCTATGTAAGTTACTTCGAGATAACATAAGTAGCATTTTAAGACTAGACTCCGTAACTCCCCCTCCAGTAGAGCCGACCACAGTTGCCAGGAAGCTGTGCTACATCTGCCCTAGTAGGTTAAAGCGAAAGACTACACATGTTTGTCTGTTTTGTTGCAAGCCTATGTGTATGGGATGTAGTAAACGCGTATGCGTGAATTGTGCAAATAACGAATTAGATTAGTAAAATTCCTAAAAATGAAGTGATCTCAATTTTTTTTTACAATATTATTTTTCGTTGTTTTCTTTTTTATTTTAAATATTATACATTTGTCTGTGAAATAATGCCTTTTATGTTTTTGTTTTTTTATTTTATACGTTTTTTTTAAAGCTATGTTTGTTCCTTTTTTTAGTTTTAAGAAAATTGAATATGAAATAAAATCCTTGTTTTGTTTAACTAGAAGATAGATTTTTTTATTCATTTAAAAATGTGTCATCTAATTCCAATTAAAGGAAAAAAATAAAAAAAAAAACCTTTTTTTTGGCAAAATTTTCTAAAAATTAAAAAGGGGTAAAAATTACCACCACCACAGCATATACGCCAAAATATTTCACCTCAGTAGTTAAAGGTTAAAACAATAAAGATTTAATATTAACTGCATTTTAAGAATAGAACCACATAACTTTTTCCAACACAATCAAATTTATTTATATTCCACTTCAAACAATAACAACGTATTCGCAATGTCAACAAGACCACTTAACTCTATTTTGTAGACCGAACAATCAGAGGAGATTTTATTTTCCTAATGATTATGTTATTTAATGATTTGTGCTGTTGGCTGAAATAATTATGGAGGGAAGACTTGAGTTGGAACTCTGCATTGGACATCCAAAAATTATCGTAATGTACATTTACATTTACGCCAAGTACATCAGACTGAGTGCCCTCATTCGTATTTGAACATTAAATCGTAGTCGTACAATATTAAAATAAAGAATATGCCCGCTATGCATAATACAAAATTGCTACTCAATTAATTCACAAAGCTGACTATTCAGAATGCCGCAGGTCCACATCATTTTGGAGAATCTAAATTTCAAAAATATTTTAAATCTTCTATGTACATATGTATGCACAAATCGCTCCTTTAGTCAAAAAATATCATAACTCAAAAAAGTAATTTCGCAGAATACAAGTTGCAATGTTCACAAGTGTGATTTTGTGCTGTTCTGTTTATAAAGTTCGCCAAATAATAGTAGCAAAAATAGTCAAGTGATTTGTAAACTTCAGTTAAGTGAATGTTTTCGAATCACAACAGTTTTTTTTTGTAAACCTTATGACATTATCCAAACCTTCCGAATAAATTAGTATTAATAAATATATATAAATTATTATTATAATAAAGAATTTAAAAGAGAATTTTTTGATTATATTTATTTTTGAGCGATGGTCTTTTTTATGAAACGTTTTTTTTTCAATTATTTATTTTCAATATTTCGCTACCAAATAGGTAGCAATGTCAGGAAATAATAATTTGTATAATAATGTATTTTTTGTATAATAGAATTTGAATACTTTGTAAATATATTCATAAAAAAATTAAAATTTGTTTGAAATTTATTTTAAAAAAATTTTCTATGAAAAATTTTAAACAAAATATATTTCAAACTTGTTTTAAATTTTATGAATATGAGGGAAATACTCAATTCACTATTTGAAATGGAAAACTTTTATAATTGCAAAATTTCTCATCAATTGCGAACGATATTTTGTTTAGTTTGCAACAGGAGCCCTTAAGCAGACTTTTGCTAAAAAAAAAACTGTGTATGATTTTTTTTTTATCTTGGACCAGCACTCAAGAGACGACCCCTGCACATGCGGTGCATTGAGCTGGAATTTTCGGGAAAGGGATAGTAGGAAAAATGACAGGAGGAAAGTTTCACTATCTTACAACACTACTTTCAGCACGGTATTTGTTTTTATAGCAGTGTGTTAGCGTCTCTGTTATCAAAGAGACGTATTAAACTTTCAAGATTCGTTTTTAGTAGCCATTTTCAGTAATTATTTTACTTCGCCGGTGCTACACAATATTGACAAAGGAGGGCGTTCTGATGTGCCTGCGGATTGGATACAGCTGAAGCCGTTAGTGTTCAGTGACCAGTGACTATGCCTTCCCCACTGAAACCTTGCGACAACAACTGACACAAAGACACACAAATGCACATCACCCACCTCTACTCCTCCTCCGGAGCTTCTAGGACTTTTTTTTTTTTTGTTGGACTTTCTCTTTTTATACGTTTTTAAAATTTTTCGATTTTCCATATTTGTTATTATTTGCTGTCACTTTGCAAATAACTATTGCAAACATATAGTAAATATAAGTTATGATTTTCAATTTAGCTTATATATACCAGTGTAGCAAATGCAAATCTGTCAAAACAATTTGCACAACATTTTATATTAAAGGTAGTCGTGAAAACGCTTAAAATTGCCATTTGCGCAATTGGGCATATATGTGCAGCTTTGTATCACGAAACCATTTAAATTGTTGCACAACTTCGAACTGTTAGAAACGTAATACGAAAACGAAAATACATTATTGAATTATATATTAATATATTAATATATGTGACAGCACATAGAGAAAGGGACCTAAGGGTAAAAAAAGCAATTTTCACTTTCTATACCCTTCACTTTTAGTGTAAAGGGTATATATAAGTTTGTCATTCCGTGTGAAACTTTTTTAATATTCATCTCAGAAGAAAAATTTATATATTTTCAGAAGGTTATGAATAGAGAAGTTGATAGAGCCATGTCCGTCTGTCCGTCTGTCTGTGTTTGTATTTCTTGAAACGCCGTTTGTGGCCAAATTAAACATCTCATAAAATTCATTTTGTGTCAATCCGTCAGTAGTAGACCTGAATCTCTTTCTATTGAAATTTGGGCAAATCGGTTGAATAGTTTCCGAGCTACAGCCGCGGATCCACGACCAACTTGGTTTTTTTCTTGAAATTTTAGTACAAAATTGTGCATAACTTCGAAACGGATGGAGCGATTTTAATGAAATTTAGTCCGTGTATGTAACTAGGTGGACTACTTACTTTAAATACTATTTGGACCGCTAAGTAGCCCCAAATATGTTCAAAATATGCAAAAAAAAAAAAAAAAACAAAAAGCACACGATTTCATTATGAAATATGCATTATATATTATGAAATAGACTAATAGAAGAAACAATATTTAAATTAAAACATACTTCTTATTTACATACATAACATGTTTCGAACCACCATCAGACTTCACCAAAACGCCATCCATATACTCAGTCACCTCACCCAGCAAGACCGCTGAGTTTGTTATAACTTATCTAGACTAAATCATACCACAATTTTCCTACTAATACTATCAAATACACTAACACAAGTCGTGTAACGATCCTTTTTAGCAATACATCTAAAGAAATTTTACCATATATGTATACGGAGTCTGATGAAACAAATACATTCTTAGCACTCATAAACTCATGGTGCCAGTTTTTATAAACAATTTTTTAGAAGCCAAACCTCCTCATTCTTTTTTGCTAATTTTATAAATATGTACATTCATGCGAAAGAGTAGTAGCATTGCTTTTTGAGCATTTCTGTATGCAAAAAAAAAATCTTATTTTGACGAACAGTGTTGCCACGAAATAATGTTGGGATAGAGGACATATAGATGATTATCCGATTTTTATTTATATATATTTAAAATTTTACATGTAAAGAAAAAACAAAAAACTGAGACAAGTTGAATTGAATTGATTGGTATGACTGTTAAAATAAGTAGTAGGAAAGACTTAATTGTTCTTCGCTACACTAAAAAAATTTATAATAAATAATTTTATTTTTACAATTTCTGTTAAAAAACATTTTACAACATTTCAAAAAAGGTCGAATGTTTTCTTACGTCTTACGTCTATGTGTGACTGTTTTTTGAACACTAACGCACACTAATATAAATATTGCCGCGGATATTAATACGTGTCGCATCGGCTTAACGAAAGAAAATATTAAATCTAACAGTGAAAATGCTGAAATTGCTACAATGGCGAAAATGCTTTTTGGCATAATTTTTACCAGAAACAAATAAGCGTCTCAAATTTGTACGACGAAAAAAAGTTAATTACGCCGTACGTTTTTTGAACAATAATAGTGTCTTCTTTGCTGTACAGCTACCAAAAAAGGACATTATGATGCATTTGTGGCTTACACTATTCTTGCGTAATCGGATTTTTCAAACAGAGGCTTACACCATTTTGTGCTGTAAGTATTTGATACATTTAAGTGAAGTACTCAAATATTACTTATATTTTATGGAAGTAGAAGAAGTAGAAAGGTTAACAGACATGCATATGTACACAAGAATTATTAAGTAAAGATTACGCCTTGCGCATGATTTACCGTTTGATGACGTTTGCATCCCCTCGAAGAGATTGCCAAATGTTTATTATATGCAAAACTAATACTTTCTCGTACAAAATTTATATTTTATACTACATTCGTTGCGTTACGTCACGCCCACTTTTGTATAGAAATTATTATGATAACCAAGCAATCTTCGCAAAATTTAGATACTTTTATAGTTATACCATCAGCACCTTTTTCAAAAAATATAAAATAGTCTTTGCGAAAAGTACGCATTACACTTTATTTTTCTTTTTTAAAAGTTGGAACTACTGAAAGCTTTACTGTCTTACAACTCTGCTTTTGCGCATTTTTTATTTATAGCAGTGCTGCAGCGTCTCTGATCTCAAGGACATGTATTCAATTTTCAAGCTTTTGTAGCAATTTGTAGTAATTATTTCACTTCGTCGGTGCTACACAATACCGACGAAGGAGAGCGTTCTGATGTGGACTGGATACAACTGAAGCCGTTTCTGTTCAGTGACCAGTGACTATGCTTTCGCCACTGAAACCTTCCGACAACAACTGACACAAAGTCACACAAATGCATATCAGAAAAAATGCGAGATCTTTTTATGTGTCTGAAAGAAGAAAAATTTTTCTTTTTGTAGTCAACGTGCAGACTACTTTGACCATCGCCACCCTCGCGTGCTCAGCCGCGGGTGAGTCAGGAGTCATCTCCTGAGTGCTGGTTCAAGATAAAAAAAAAGTATATATATCGGGTGTTTTTTTAGCCAATTATTTAATACTTTTTCAAATAAATCTACCCGTATAGCTTCAATGGTAGCTTGAATATGACTGCCAATGATTTAAGGGTTCTTGGTTTTTCGGTGTGAACCAATGACTTAACATGACCCCCTAAAAAGGAATCCAGAGGCGTTGAATTTCACGACTGAGCGGAAATAAAGTTGTCACCACATAGATTTTGCAATAAATCCATTGTTAAGTGCACTGTATGATAAGTATCGTGGGGCGTTGGAACCAAATGTCGTTGGTGTTTAGCTGATTAATTTTTGGAAACTAAAATTCAGTCAGCATGGCTCGATAGCGCTTGCCACGACTATGAATCGTCATTTCGATGTCTTCTTCAATGCTTTGCGCTACACACCAATATTCTCTTCGGTACGCACATTTCTTTGTCTTGTTGATGGTTTTGAATCGAGGAGAGTGAAATTAGTACGAACACGATCAATAACTAGACGTATTGCATGCTCACTAGGGCGGTTATAATGACCGACCGTAATATGGGTGAAATGATTTATGAACTTCGCGAACAGATTTACTTTTCTCAAAGTAAAGTTCCACAATTTGGATTTGTCAAATCTTGCTGAAAAGAAATGTCAACACAGTTTGACATTCTCAGCTGACAAACCAAAGTTATCGATACGAGTAGTTTTCATGCAGATAAACAACCACTCGGTGTGTATTCCCTGGAACTAAATACCATTGAACTTTATAGATTCTTAGGGAATTCATTGTTGTGTGTTAAAAGAAGCACTGCACAACAACAGGTTTATTATTACTGACATCCTGTCATAAATTTTTTTTCGTAAGTGTGTGTTAAATTAGTTTTATTATTTTGTATTTACTACAGAAACGCCAACGCTATTGTTTGCTTAATAAGTCATTATCGTTAGCCGCATAACAATTTAATTTTATTGTACAAATACAAGAGTAAAGCACATTAAATATTATAGTTTTTGCAGGCAAAAAATCGTATTTTACTTTCATAACTTTCCTTTTATTTTGACTTTTGTTATGTTTTTCCCTGTACACAGTTTCAGTTTCAGTTTCAGTTTCAGTTTCAGTTTCAGTTTCAGTTTCAGCAATAAAAAGTAAAGCCAAGACCTCAGAAGCATGATGAAAGATTTAATTTTTCTTCAAAGCTTTTTACGATCCGAAGGGTATTGCAAATAGAATTTACAAGTTTTTATATTTTCTTATGAACTACATTCTGCTAATAATTTTCATAATTTTTGTTCAGGACATAATGAAGGTATAATTATTTAAATCCGGCAGTAGCAACGATTGTATAGGTAGGAGGAAAATACCATTTCATTTGTAAAGAATTTGTATATTGAGAATGATTTTTCTTAAGAAATATATTTCTTGGTGTTAAATTTTTAAGATTAGTTTTGTTGGTGGCATGTACGAATTCAGTACAATTTTCCCTTCTCCCCGCAGTGTAATAAAAATATTATTTGCAGTTTCCAGAAGACTAATAACAAACCAATATCATAATTTCTGGAGCACACATTATCCATTTTTCGGTTGCAAAAGTTAAGTTAAATAAATATCCTCTGAAGAAATTGTTCAAAAGAATAATTTTTTTCAAGGTAATTTTAATTTTTTTTTCTCGGAGCGGCACTTAGGGGATCACACCTACACATGCGATGCATTGTGCCCGAACTAGGAAATAAGGTTTTGCGAGAGAGAGGTTCGGCCAAAAAAACGAAATTTTCTCTATATTACGTAGGGCCATTCACTGCCAAATTGATCATAAATGGATGTGCTTTTAATGATGAACGCGTTGTGCGCATGAACGTTGCGACAATACTCAATAGAGTTGGCTTCCCTACCGTCTCCAATGAGCTTCTTTGCTTTCTCCTGTACACGGTCGATTAAATTCAAAACAGTCTTTGAAACACCGGCCCATACATGAGAATTGTATTCCATTTTCGGGCGTATGTAGGCGCTACAAATAGTGAGCAGATCAGATGAGATGGTGTATGTCTTACACCGTCTTCAAATGCCGAGGCACTTGAATGCTTCTTTTGAGACCAAGAAAATCAAGAGCTTCTGATTCCGCAATGTTTATACCACCCATAATTACAGATGAGGTAGCGTGATCGGGCATACGTAAACATGCAGCATTGGGAGTTTTGGACATGAAGTCGACCCTGCTCTTGTGACGCCATTCCGATAATCTCGTGGGATTTTGTAAATCCATCATATTTTGCCTCATTCGCACGATCATAGTCGATGTCGGCATACGATCAAATGAGTAAGAACGCAAATACTGCTGTCATTTGCAAAAGAGTGGATATGGTTGGAAGTTTGACATAAGAAATTAAGATAAGAAATGGGGCAGGATGGAGAATGGAGCATTGAGGTACCCCTGAGTTTATCTTGAACTCGTTAAGCCCCAAAATTATTTCAAGAATACGAGCTCTCCGGCTCGTAAGAAGACTCTCTGAAGCACCATTTGTATATAGCGTGACGTTCGTAGACCTCCCCACGTTTCCACAATGACTAATAATCAGGGCACGAATGTGTGAGTGGTTATGCAGTTCATGTTTCACACATCAGTGTGCCCATTCGTACCCTGCCAATAGCCTCTAAATTTTCCTCAAACTTACTACAGCTGTTAAGTGCTCTGTTAACTGCAAGATGAGCTCCGTTAAAAGAAATAGTTTGTGCCTTCGGTTTTTAAATTTAAGTTTCAATTTAAATTTATCTTCAAACACGATTTTGATTTCTTCCATTTGTTTGTCGTTTGTCTGATTTAAGTTACTAAATTTATTTGTTTTTATATTGTAAAAGACATTTTAGCAATTTCAATTTAAGCTTTCTCGCAGATGGTTTACATTTTTTATATTACGAGTATATTTATGTTGTCTGCTTTCCGGCTATAATTTATGACTTGCCAAAAAAAAATCAATATCTTTTTAACTTCTTACAAATGTCCGTTTCTTCCTTCCACACAGAAAATGGGTCTACAATGAACCCAACATGAAAAACGTGTGTAGCAATTTAATTTTTAGAAAATTTAAAAATCTTATAAATTTGCGATTTAAAATGGCATTAAGGAAAGGTATAGTGAATCAATGTAAAGACTGCAGGGATTTTTAATATCAAAGCAAAACTAATTTTTAGGTTTGTATTATTTGTCTTCCGATATAGAAATTCGTAAAAAATATATATTTCCGCCCTTTGTGGAAGTAAATTAAAATAAAATATTTTAAATTAGTACTCATTCATATTCATATAGTATTCATATTTTCTTTAAAGTTTGCAATATTTTTTTTAGCAACATAGTTTTTTAGCTATTGGGCTTAACCTTGCCGTGATTTACTGGCATTATTGGGCCGTTCTTTGCTCAGGTCTGGTGGACGGTGGGCAAATATCAGTATTATTGCAGGCTGATGCTCAGGGGGCATAGACAGTCAGCTGTTCTGATCAGCAATGATTTGCTATGCTTGATTGAATTTCCCCTCCAATCTTCTGTTGAGCCAGAGGGCTACCCTGGTGGCAGTAAGGACGCAATCAAGTACCTTCGACGTCGGTCTACGTCCATGAATCCCAGGGTTTTGTCAAGGAAATCTGGGACCGTTCCAGGGTGATTCTTATATTGGTTCCCTTATAACGTCTATAATAGCGTTGCTGATTGTCTGCTAAGGCGGCTGCAGATATCGCAGTGTACGAACTATTACCGGCCATAGATGTTCCGATTGGCTCGGTTAAACAGGGTACTCTTCGGTTGGTGTATGCCAAGGAGCAGTTTCGTTGGTAGTATGAGGGAACGTGTACTATTGCTAGGCTCTGCTGGACCAACATGGATAGGTAGAGGACTAAGTGTCTTCTTTTCTTGAATCGTATGGCCATTTATCGCACTGCGTGGTTCTCACGGCCCATTGCCTCATTTAAAGGCATGGCGATAGACTCGGGTGGGTCACACTTCATGTGGCGGGACCCAGCTTCTGCCATGCAACTGTTGTCGTTGAGTGCAATTTCCTCCCCCAATTGAGGATTTCTGCAATAGCAGATTTATATTGGATTCGTCGTGGTTTCATTTCGCGACTGTCTTATCTCCGAGTGTGAATAGTTTCTGGTATAAAAATGGGCCTTACCGCCTTAATTTTCTTCGGCGATTGTCCGCCTAGTTACCTAACCTTCTCATTTATTTGTTACTATTCACTCTATGGTAGGGTTGTGCTGCACTGCTCTGAGCTATTTCCGTTAGACGATTCAGTATACTTAGCGAAATGAGCGCTCACTTTTTGTAATGATTTTAGCTCAGTGAAGAACGCTTTTATGTGTGTGCAAAAATTCACTTTGAATTTTAAAAATTTATCTCGCCGTTACCTCTCCCGCTCTCTTATGATGTTCTCTTTGGTAGTTCGTGATGCCATGAAAAACACTCAATACTAAAATCTATTAAAGGTCAAGTAGGGCGAGGTGCCTGAAACCGATTGTCTGATAACATCACATCTTTACATGACCGAAGCCTTTAAAATATTGTGGTGTATGTTTGAAAATAAGAAAAAATGTATTAAAAATAAAGAAACAGATGCTGAATGCTGTGCAAAATTAAACATTCTCCGTTTACAACATCAAAATGCAAGAAAACAATATTCAAAGCCCAACATAGATTTACTCTTGTCTTCCTCAGAAGAAAACACAAATCAAACAAAAGCACATGTGTTGTTTGAAAAACAAAAAATAAAACCAAAACCATACAAGGCAAACAACAGCATAAATATACAAAGAAAGCTCACTTTGTTTTAGTCCTCATCTGTTGCAAGGAGTGCCTGCAAAAAATTATAAATAAATAAAAAAGAATTTTCAAAACATAATCAGTAGCACAACGGAACTTGTGTGGCGCCGGAAAATCACTTTGTCATTATCTTTTTCAACCATGCCGTCCTAATAAGATGTCGTAGTGACTTTGTAATTTATACGAGTAATAAAAAGAAATTTTAAAAAATTCTAGGACTACATACACCCAAAACATATGTATGTTCCATACATACTCCTCGTATACATGTATGTATATTAGGGTGGGGCGATTTGAAAATCTTAATAGATAGATAGATTAATAAATCTATTTCTTACTTTTTCCACTTTTTTATCCAAAAATATAATGTTTTTTTTGCAGTAAACTAACAAAAATGCATCAAATGAACTGAAAACAATAGAAGAATAAAAAATAAGAAATAAAATAAATAGAATAATTAAAAAAATAGAATAATTAAAAAAATAGAATAAAAAGTAAGAAATAGAACATTTTTATGATTTTGCGCTATGAACAACTGAAAATGGTAATTTATCAATATTTTCATGAAAAATTTGCACTTTCACAAGGCCAAAACTGCCTGAAGGAGCGTTCCAATGCTTTTGCGATGTACTAGAGAGTTCTTAACTATTGTCTTGGCTACAATTTTTGTCTTAGTATTGGATCGAAAATCTCAATGGTTTGGCTGTTATAGGCCAAAATATCCAAAAAAAACGTGACAAAAGTCTGATAAAGTGAAAATGCGCCAGCTCGATTTTCACCGTAGACGTATGGTCTAGTGGACTTTTTTGCTTAGTACAATCCCAAGAATCAGAAACGCGAAGCGCCCATTAAGATTTTTTCCTTCCATACTAATCGCCCCACCCTAATGTATATTGTATGGTTTACTAATACATATGCTATCTTAGCGGAGTTGGCCAATCTTGGTCTTCCGGCCATAATTTTTAATTGTAAAAAAGGCCTGTACTGAAATGTCAATTTTCCTGTTTTGCTACGGATCACCAAAAGTTTGTCAACAATTTTTTGTTACTTCGAAAATATAGAAACCTAGCTGACCCGGCCACGTGCTCCTGAAGCTGTTATAATAGTTTTATTTAAAAAAAAAGTATATGCGTTATGTGTCCTTCATTAAAATCGGTTAGTTAGTTTCGGAGACACGGAAGTTGCCCCTACCACCCGTCGTAGTCTTATGTTTGATAAAATATACAGTCTATGTGTACTCGTCCATCTGCAGAGCAATCTATGTTTTACTTCCCCTTTATACCTTCCGAGTGCCTACCCGTAAACCGAATTTCAGCTCTGTAGTTATAATGAAAGTGCCCGAAGCAAAAAAAAATTTACTATCAAGTCATTCACACCAAAATGAGAATTTTTAGCTTTAACCGTTCTCAAGATATACAAAAATCATTGTATACTTTGTATAGGAGGTACCACGCCCACTTGTCCCATTCTGCACACGTTTTGACTGATAATTTGTGCTTAATTTTACCCGATCTCAAGATATAATGAAATCAATATTTAGTTTGTGTGGGAGGTACCACGTTCACATCACAATACTTGCGATATTATATTCTTTTTCTCGTAGGTATTACTGAGTACAACGACAATCTGGTTTTGAAATTTTACAAACACCCCTTATCCGTACGTACTTACCAGCCTGTAATTTGTTTGAATAACAACCTATTTTAAACTTATAAACTATTTTCAAAAGAAGAGATTTACAGCTTTCGGAAAATATATATAGACCGTACCAAAAGAAAAAAATCCCGTACACCCTTTAATATAAAGTTTTTTTGAAAGGGAATTTGTAAAAAAATAAAATTTTTTTTGCCGAAGGTTTTGTTCGCCTTTTTAAATTTTTCTTTATATCTTTGGCATTTGTAGTCGGATCTTGAAGAACGATATGTCAATATTTTTGTATCGAAAAGACCAGCGATTTGCATCAATGGTGATTGAGTTCAAGTATCGTTTTCTAGTAGTTATTCACTAGATCTCTGTTTATGCGACCCTAATGTCAGAAAATTAAAGCTAGCAAAAAACCAATACACTTTTTCGAAGAAAGTAATACGGGGTATACAGCGCTCTAATGTATATGTATATCCGAGTTTGGAGGTGTGTGGAATATTTAAAAACCAAATTTGTGTTGTGCTCTATAATATTTACCAGAAATATAGCATCATATACGAGATATTTCTACGTCATTCATTTCTATCCCACAGTGGAATTAAACTCTCTATCCTTCTTATCACTTATCACCACCACCTGTCTCTTCTGTACATTATCCGTATCCTGCTAGTTACGGAGAACTGAATTGTATACGTAGGAAATAGTCCCTGCGCAGTGTTTAAAAAAATACAGTGAGATTTCCGCCCAATTTAACTTTCCTTTGTCGTCGATTAATTTGATTTCGTTCCTTGGAATCATTTCCCGTAGTGTTTACAAACAATAATTTTTTTTTCACATTTTCCACAGCCATATCTCTTGAATAATTCTATAATCTATAATTTTTTTTAAGTATATAAAAATTAGTTAATATGTAAAATTGTTTAACGAAGACTTGCGGAGTTTTTAAACAAATACGAGTATATTTTTTGAAATTTTTTGAACGAATCATCCGATTTTTAGTTAAATTGGCAGCAATCGACGCTTCTTTTTTAGGTTAAGAGCTGATTAGATTTACAACTTGATTTGCTTAGGCCCAAATTCACAGTGACTAGTTAGCTAATAACAATAGTTTAACTTTTTAATATTTTTAGTTTACTATTAGTTAAACTGCCAAATGTCATTGGTTAACAAATAGTTAGACAACAACTGCTTTGTAAATTATTATTAGTATTTTTGTTTTGATATCATCTACCATAATATAATGTATATATATATATATGTATAAATATATATAATACAGGGTGGCGCAGAATGAGCTATATGGTTTAAATGGTTTATAACTTTCTTATTTATCCGATTATTATAATTTTTTTTTAATGTAATGGCCATGATTTCATTTCGAATGTTGGTTTTTAGTTGGAGTATGGTTCTTGGTTTGTTAACGTACACTCTTTCTTTCAAATATCCCCAAAGAAAACTGTCAGGAGCTATTAAATCTGGTGAACGTGGAGGCCAGTTAAAATCGCTTGTGCGCGAAAGAATGCATTCGCCGAATATGTCCCTTAACAGAGCCATTGAGGCACCTGCAGTATGTGCTGTGTTCGATCGTGTAATGATTCATAATTAATTCCCCAAGTCTTCTTCACAAAATGCTGAAAAAAAACCAAGAAAAAATAATAATTAAAAAAGTTATAAAGAGTTCAAACCACATAGCTCATTCTGCGCCACCCTGTACAATCAGTTTTTTTATTTTCGATAATATTTGGTTTTTTCCGGAACCAAATTTAGCAGCAATTCAATATCTTGCGCGGTAAAGTACAATCAGCGCGCACTTGTTTTATCCATTTTTAAGAAATAATATAACAAATGTAAACAAAAACTATATGCTATAGCAGTGCTACCAAAATTGAAAATTAAAAGATTGTTAGGGTTACCATTCTTTGGTTATACTGAGAATGTTAGTTAAACAATACACTGTGAATATGAAGTTAAACAATAGGTACTACTAATACTTAGCTAATGGCTGTAAATTTGGGTCTTATTAGTTTCAAATTTATTTGGGAAAAAAAATTAATTTTTTTTTCAACATTAGATTTTCGAAATCTACCGAACCGAATCGATCACTATATCACGACATATAAGTGAGCTCAATATCTTTCTATTGCCACAAAATTGGTTCCGAAACGTTGATAAGTTCTTAAATTCGGACACTACTGCGTATAAGACAAGCGAAACACTATACCGACGTGGCTATACTAACAACTCGTGCCATATTAATAAGGCAAATGACACCAGGAGATTGGAGGTAGACACCTTTACAGCATTATTTTTACAGTTTTATGTAAAAAGTTTTGCCAATCGTCATATTAACTTTTGACACTTGATATTTCATTGGTATTTGAATCATTTCCATCGATTATTTTCTTTAAATTGAAACCATTTCTGTTTTCTTGTACAATACTGTAGAAGAACAAACGTTTAGCAAAAAAGTATTTTATGGCAGTGACATAAAAATAAATGTGATGTCAATTGATTTTTTTTTTAAATACAAATTGGCATTTCCATAGTCAGGGTTGTGTCAGTCGTACGTTTCAATTAGATGAAACAAAAGGAAAACTTTCATGGTTTTATTAATTATCTGTATTTTTGCGTAGAGTTTAGGAAGCTCTATAATTATTAAAAGAATGGAAAATAATCAAACTTCGAGGTTTTTCATATAAACAATTAAATAAAGTGACGTAACGTGTCAAAAATAGAAGTTGTTATTTTCTTTATTAAAAGAAACGTAAAACTCGGCAAAATTCGCCACTTTCTTCTACAGAAATATTTTTAGATATGATTTTGAATGTTCACAACATTTATGAATTGCGTTACGTGACATAAACTGCCTACATTTAATATACTTTCGTACACATGAAAGACTTTTTAATTTTACAAATTAACGTATATTTATAGAAGTCATGTATGTGATTTGCCTGTAGATTAAATTAACTCACTTATTCAATTTAATTTTTTCTTTCGATGTTTTATATCTGACCTAATTGTACCTGTTTTTAATTTTCCTCCTATTTTATATAAAGAGTTCATTTAAGTAAACTGCGTGTGATCAAAACTATTAATATTTCTGTATGCAATAAGTTTGCTTCAAATATCCTGTAACAAGTGACGTCTCGTGACAAATTATTAGATTTTATTAAAAATTAACAGGGCTTGAATCTCGAAGTTTTTTGTTTTCATTAAATTTTGCACTATAAACTAAATTTATCTAAACATTTTCTATCATTTACTATCTGAAACGGTGACATTATGGAAATAAATGATGTTTTTCGCTCACTAATATGACTTTAGAATATCGATAAAATCGAATCAAAGCTTTAACGTTTACGGATCCTTATTTACTATTTTCTGTAATTTTCTTAAGTACATTAATGCTGTAACAAATATTTTACAACAACAGTGCACTGGAATAATCGCTTTTTAAGAAGGAAATATTTCAGAGAAAATAGAGAATAAAGATTTGAAAAATGTCCGAATTATTAACAGAACATTGCAATACGTTTTGTCATCGTGGCATTTAAGTAAAATGTTGGCTTTTTAAGTACAGTAAAACCTTGATAATCCGGATATCGCTTTTTGGGTTTTTCTTCCATTTTTGCTGGAAAATAAAATTATTTTGTTACGCAATTCCATGTCTTTGTTTGGATATATCAATGAAATAGTCAGAAGTAAATCAAGTCGACATTAAAAAATTTTATTGCTTCAGAAATTGCGTGATTTCGAAAACTTCTCGACAGCCAAAAGTGAACGATTGAATTTTGAAGTGAATACTGGAGTTTTTAAATGTTGCAGCTTTGGTAAATCAATACACTTTGTTGTTGTATACTGCAAGATTTTAAAAGCCTTTTTTATCTTGGACCTTCCCTCTTGGAGATGGCTTCTGCACATCGATGCATTGTACTGGAACTAGAGGAAATTGATAGTTAGAGAAATGACAGAAGGTGCAGCCTCACTATCTTACAACTATGCTTTTGCAGCGCCTCTTGAAGCTTCGTGTTTATTAGCCGTCTTTAATAATTATTTTACTGCGGCGGTGAAGAGGAGCGTTCTGATGTGTCTGTAGATTGGTTACAGGTGAAATCGGTACTATTAAGTGACCAGTGACTATGCCTTCGCCACTGAAACCTTCGGACAACAACTGACACAAAGACACAGAAATGCACATCAGAAAAAATGCGAATTGTTTTTATGACTTAGTCCGAAGCTGGGTCGAACCCAGGAAATTTTTGGCTTTGCAGTTTACTTCAGCCATCGCCGCCCTACCTTGACTTTACTACAAACCATGAATTCCGCTAATATATCATTCGATTCAAAAGCATTTTAATACTCCTTCAAGAACAACTTTTTTAAATTTTTGTTCGGTAATCCGAATAATTTGATAATCCGGCTTAAGGTATGCCATCAATTATCCGGATTATCAAGCTATTACTGTATAATCATGTTTTACACCTTCTCTATTTAAAAACATTTCCAAAAAATTGTTTTCCAGAAACTTTCATATTTTGGTAACGGTTAACTTTTCTGTGGAAATCCCGGTATTTCATATTATGGCATATCATTTGCACAACCCTGTGCGAGTATACATTGTCTGAAGATTTCTTTTCTACCAGAGAAGCAACAAAAACAAAAACTCACATTTTGCGTTTTATATTTTCGTCATGCAGTTACATTCCTCAAACATTCCTCATTAAATATTCACATTTGTCGATTATGCCATGTTCGTTCGGCATGTAGTATTTAAAAGCAAAATAATGCAAAGAAAATTTGATGACGAATAGTTCATGGAATTAGTTACAATGTTATGAAAAAAAAACTGCTACATTTGCATTATCACTTGGGCTGTATTTAAGTTGGTACGTCCTTGAATCATGAATATACAAGTACAGACAAGAACACATAAGCACGAACGTAAAACTAGAACCACGTTTATATGGATGGTTCACTTATCAAATCCATTAAATCGATTTTATATTTCGCACATGTCAGTTTTCAACAGCACTCTAACTTTGGAATATTGTTAACCCAACAAAAACTACTGCCTTGATAGAAGCAGCTCTCTGAGCGATAGTTGAGTGTCTACAGAAAGGTATGAGTTTTGTTCGCAATCTCTTATGCAGACGGTTTTCAGTCCTTTTCAATCTAGTCTTCTTCCCATTGATGAAAGCTCATCTGCTTTTTCTTTCTCTTGTTCGGGAAATGGATTTGTCAGAATTTGTTTAAGTTTTACAGTCAGACTTGTTGTTTATTGTTTCATAAAAATTCACTATTTTATATCGTTTTTATTTACAATTTCGTCGTTTTGCGTCAATTATCAATATAACAACATCGATAGTCAGCTCCGCGCACAGAAAAAAATCAATTCAAAATTTAATTAAAAAAACGCTTGGTCTTTTAACACTTTTAATTGAAAAAAAATCAAAATTTGTTTCCCATTTTTCCATATTACGGCATTTTGATTGCACTGTTTTGAGAGATCGCCAAAATCAATTAAAGAAAACGTGGACTCTATTAAATTATTAATTAAAAAAAATTCAATGCAAATACTTAATTGAGAAAAATGTTATTATTATTTTTCGGTGTGTACCTCTCACACATTTCGTTTTGTCGTTTGTTTTTGTTTGCTTTCAATGTTGTATTTCGATTAGTATTAATAGCATGTGGTACAGCTGGAAAACGAAAGTATTAACACTACTGTAACCTTTTAAAATCGAAATGTAAATTTTAAGCTAAAAATTGTTAGACTTTTTTCGAAGAACCTCCGCCGCTTTATGGCAAGAGCTCGGCACTGGCAGAGGAGGTGAGCAACCGTCTCCTCCTTCACAGCTCCTGCAAAAACAGTGACAGTGTAATTGATGGCCATACAATTCAAGGAAAGAGGACACTTAGTCCTCTTCCAATACAGGCTGCTCCCGCAGAGTCTAGCAATACTGACCGTCTTCTTATGCTGCCAACGAAACTGAGCTTCGCGATTTTATGGTTCATTGAATTAGTAGATTTGCAAGTGAGTCGTCCATAATATGAATTGAATTTTTCGTTTTTCTACTGTAATAATGGTGTGTGTGTGTACGTACTTGTTAGTCTGGGATGAAAGTGAAATTGAATTTGATATGACTGTTGCCCTGGAGTTTAAGCACGAGACATGTGTGTACGTACGTATGCATGTAGGACGAGAGAATATCAAATGCATGTCGTCAATGTTTGCTGGAAAATGTTATACGTATCGTACAGTGAGACAGAAGTATTCTGTGCTTTGAAAAATTGAAGCTTCCAAATGTCAAGAATAAGAAAATGAACTAGAGCAAAAACGAAACAACTTTTTATAAAATCGGAATCGGTGTTTTAATTCTAAATTTAGTATTATAAAACCATAAGAATGCGGCGGGATACATAAAATTTGTGTTTTCTCTTTGCATAAGTGATAAACATTTGGATTTGTAATTTTGTGTAAGAATGCTTATCGCACTCAGGAGATGACCCCTACACATGCGATGCATTGTACTGGAACTAGAGAAAAAGGTTAGTTAGAGAAATGACAGGAGGTGAAGCTGCACTATCTAATAACTCTGCTTTTGCACGTTCTTTCTTTTTAAAACAGTGTTGAAGCGCCTCTGATGTCAAGGAGACGTATTCAATTTTGAACCTTCGTTTTAGTAGTCCAATTCAATAGTTATTTTACTTCGCCGGTGTTATACAATACCGACGAAAGAGTGCGTTTGATGTGCCTGCCTGTGGAAGGGTTACAGCTGCAGACGGTACTGTTCAGACACCAGTGACTATGCCTTCGCCTTCCGACACCTACTGACACAAAGACACACTAATGCACATAAAAAAAAATGCGAGATGTTTTAATGACTTGTTCTAAAACTTGGGTAGAACTGAAGAAAATTTTTATTTTTGCAGTCAACGTGCAGAGTACTTCAGCCATCGCCACTCTCATATATTTTTACTGTGTAATTAACAAATACGTAACGTAATGGAAAGGCCTTAAAGAAAGAAAGATAGAACTCCCAATAAGAAATTAAATCAAAATGTTACCAAAGTGCACTAAGGAACAGCATGCCCGCCCGAAGGCCTCTATGGTATAATGAATACCGGTTTCAATAACAAAAGCTTCTGGCGGCCTATCTAAATTTCTTCCCATTTGGTGGAGCCCCCATAAAGTAGATTTAAACGAAAAATTTTAAGAAATTGCAAATAATTGAAAATTAAATAACTGCCAAAGAAAAGCACCTGGAAGTTATTGCACTCCGGCATTTGAACAGTATTTTTCCTGTCAAAAAATCACACTACGTTCGAATTTTTTAAACCACACAAGCAGCTTTCCGTAAACCTTTCTAACATGCAAACAATGCTACGATTCATATTAAACTTTAAAACATCACGTACGGAGGTCGATACTTTCTAAGATAATGCTCACTTTTATAATTTTCTTTTTAAATATTACGAGTACATGCTGTAGAATATTATTCCTTAATAATGAATTATAATATCCTGCTTTAAGTAAAATATCCTACTGGCTTAACACTACTTTCATGTTTCATCTTAAATTACAATTCCGAAGAATTAAAAAAAACGCAACTATTTTTAATTTTTTGCGCTATGAAGAAACACAATAAAGAAAACCAATAAAAATGAGAAGTGAAATGTAACAATAGGAAGCTATTGCGTGGATTCTTTTGTGGCAGAATTTTTTTATTTTCATTTTAATAATTTAGCAGTTGCTGCAAATAAAATAAAAGAGCAAGAGAAACAGTCGAATCAAATTAAAGTGACATAGAATTTTCAAATTAAAATGAAAGTAATTTCATGCCCAACCAATTAACTTTCAAAACATGTTTCTGCGTATTTTACTTCTTTTAATGCTCTCAGAAAACAATAGCCTTTGAGAATTGCCTACTTTGTAAAGAAGTTTACACAAGTGCCAAGCTTTCTAACTAAAGAGTATATTTAGAAACTTTTATAGTTACATAAGCATCGTAGTGTGTAAACGTGTACTTTTTCACACATTCATATTACAGGTTCTTATTACACACTTACTCAAATGTAAACAATATAAAAAATTAAGACTTTACTTCCATGCGAGACCTCCATTTTTGTTTTTGCATTAACCTGCCCGCCCATGCACGAGTGAATTGTATGTGTGATGGTGGGAACACAATTGGTCCGAACGACGGATTTTTCGTCATCAGAAATAAAACACATTTGTGCATATGAAAATTAATACAACAGTAGAGATCAAAAATTGTTTTCCTTTAGATTTTAAGTCTATTTGAAAGTCCAAATATGTCATGGTTTTTTTTTACCTGCAATAGTAAACTGAATAAGCTGACATTTTTACAACGGCTGGATGTTAACGTTGTTGGTTGATTTCTTGCACGGTGTTGAGAGTACCGTGGGTTAGACGCTATGCCTTGCTACCCGCACAAGTTTTATAAACGTATTATTTTGTGGTGAACTGAATATCTATTGTTTGTGAAAATGAACAGCAAATAAGAAATTGTTTATTGTTACACATCAGACACAAAGCACTGAATGCAACGTACATACATACATACATATGTACATATTTATTTATAAGGAAATGTGATACAAAGGCATAAAATGAAATACACGTGCGAGCAGATGCTATTCATAACGCTTCAAGTCTAAACAAAAGTGCGATTCTCTTGATGTAAATAATAAAATATATAAAAATGTCTTATTAAAATTTTCTATAAATTTTTAAAAGAAAATTTTTATTAAATTTATTAACTTAAGAAAAAATTTTTACTTAAATTAAAAGGCATTTTTTTCACAGCCAAGTGTATGAAATAACAAATGAATAATAAAAGAAAAGAAAATGGAGTTCAATTTGTTTGGCGATATTTTATTCAACAAACTGTTATTTGTATAATGTACGCATATGCGTTTGCTGCATACCACATGCAAAGCGAATAAACGTTCCAAAGGGTGCTCCATCCAAAACGCACGTTGTTAATTGTAAATAAAACAAAAAGTTTTCAGAGATCTATGACAATTATGTGTGAAAGAAAATATCGGTCACGGCTTCGGTGTCATCCGACGGTTGATATTTTCAATGACTCTGATACATAATTGACAGTCAATGTCGTTAATGTGACGGGTTACCTTATACTTTAGATCTTGAATTGTTCTTCTTGGCGTATTGACGTGCACTTTAAAACAAGAAGTCCAACGGTACCAAATCACATGATCGTGACGACCAATTAACACCGCCACGAGGTGAGATAACACGGCCCATTCAATTTCTCGCGCAAAATAGCGATTGTTTCAGTGGCTGTGAAGCAAGTGGTATCATCCTGTTAAAACCACATATCGTCCAGGTATATATCCTCAATTTCTGGCCACAAGAAGTCCGTCATCATCTCTAGAAAGCGAACACCATTCATAGTAACTGCTTGGCCGATCTCATTTTCGAAGAAGTACGGCCCGATGCCGCCGCCAAACACTCAGTCGAGCATGCACAGGTGTTTTCACATTTCCCACAGATCCGGTTTGCTGAAATTTGCGCACAATTCTCCCGAATGTGGACACATTTTGTCGATTATGCTGACCAAATAAAAACATTTTGATTTGAACGCCGATTTTCGTAAATGACTTCAACGATCTTAACGCGTTGGTCAATTGTGTACCTCTCTCTTGGATGAAATTGTCAAACACTAAAACAAAGAAATGGCAAATTTAGTGGGTAAAAAACTTGACGCTAAAGTGAGGGTCTCAATTAACATCGTGCATTAAGGTTGGACCTTTTTTTTATATCGTTGACTTTGTTTGAAATCGATATATTCTGAAACCGTAAACTGATATAAACGGGAGCAGTGATTAATTCTATAACAATCTTACGTTGAACATTACGAGTGGTATTTTTTCAAATTATATACTTAAAATATGTAGACACGATTGTCATATAGTACAATAATGACAGAAAAATTGTAATAAAATGTTCAACAACCTTGTGAATTCAAAATTTTAGTGTGGTACAAAATGTCTTGACCATACATTGTATGCCAACAATATTGTCACAATTCTGACAATTGTGAGAACACCCTTCATTTACATTGACACGCAATTGCCACACATTTTACAGTCATTTGTTATTGTCTCATGTGCTTAATTTAGTACACCGCACAATAACACCATTGGTAGATAAATATTAATGTTGGCAATGCTGCCCATAAATATTAAGAGATAATATTAAATATCGGATCTGGCTACTTTTGCCATAAAATAATCTGATAACCGTGTGAACTGACAATTTTTGTTCACACATAAATTTATTTTGTGACAATGAAATTATACAGTTTTCTTACAATAGTCTGAACAGACAATTAACACTTCGGTGACAATTTTTCATTGTGAGTGCATTGCCACCACATTGCCATATCCTACAATATTGTAAAATCTGACAATCTTGGGAACATAGCTTTACGCGTGTAAAATATTTTCAAAGAAAAAAAGACGTCTCTCTTGATGAGTGATTATTTTTACCACGACACATGTGTATTTTCGCTTAGACGACACTCACAGCAGCCAAAACGCAATTGGGAAATGAAAAAATATTCTTCTGTCGCGAGATGGGTTTTGAAACGATTTGTATGAATTTTTTACACCGGCTAAATGCCGATATGAAAAGTTATTCTGCATTATTAACTCAAAAATTGTATTTGCTTCGTCTAAATTTCGTTCAAATTATGACTAGAATACGCTTATACTGCAAATGATTAGAACTGATATGCTAATTAGCTCCCTAACAGTGTCTGTACGACGGCTCCATGTTTTTTTTCCAGTATAATTGTGGTTTCATATGACTTTAATTTTACGTTTCCTACTATTAGAATAGTGACTCAACTTACGATGAGTACCCGAGGGTATTAATGAAGAATCGTTCCTACAGTGAGAATAAACTAGCAAAATGCTCAGATGTATTGACAAAAACTTTATTTTCAGTTTGGATTTTAAACTTTTACTGTCAATACTGGAAAACTTTAAAGTTTTGTATATGAAATTGTTGTTTTTAGACATTGTAATTATAAATGTGCTAGCACAGCAATACTCCCAAATGAAAACTTTATAAAAACAACATCAAGTTGAATTAAAACAAAGTGTACGAAGAATTTTTTTGTTTTGATCCAGCGTATACAAAACAATATACAGAAATCAGTTAACGAACAAATGGGCTTATTTATTTGTTTAACTGAGCACTGTTAAAGCCCTAATAGTCGTATTAAATTTCTTGGAGCCATGAATATTGTTTTTACATGTTCTCCACTGTGTAACATGCTATTAGCTCAGCATGGTTTCAAGGCAAATGGTCCCAAAATGACAACATTCCACACATACTCGTACAACATTTTTAAACTTTCAACTGGAAAGAATTGCCCAAATTTATTTAGATTTTTTTTTCATTTTTATTGCGAATCATTTATTATACTTTTGGGTCTATTGTAATGCTGAACAAGGCCAATGCCCATGAAGGTCTGTCTGTCTGTCTGTCTGTCTGTCTTTCGAAAAACTCGCCTTTTTTATTTTACGGTACGAATAAATAAAATTTGAAATAAACCGTAGCAAAAACAATCATGTTAAAAATGAAAATGAAAAATTTGAGTGATTTCTCTTGAAATGTTTACTAGAATATGCAATCGATTAACTACTAATCGGTTAACCGATTAATGTCAAATTACTTATTTTCGTCTAATAAGTAAATCGCTTAATATTTGTCAACTAAACGGGGAAATACAATTTAGCCATTGTGATGATATTTTTTAAAAGTTAAATTATTTGTTTCTTCTCGTACGCAAAAGCGAAATTAGCAAATTAAAAATTTAATAAAAGCCAGATTTTTCTTTCCTTCCAGTGTGGCATCGTCACTGATGTTACATAGTCCATGAAGAACATAACAATTTTTTCTATTATATTTTAATTACTGAGTTCAAATATATGCCACTTGTAGTGAAAATATGACGTTTTAAGAATGAAATTTGATTTCGGTCATATAATCAGCACGAGCCTGTTTACAGCGATCAAAACTTTGGACCCAATTTTCCATAATTGTCTCACACATTTCGAGCGAAACGTGGACAGTTTTGCGTTGGCTATTGTCTTTTGAGGTCATAGAAAGTTTCCAGCTTGTTGGTGTAACCAATGACTTGATAAAAAGAATTCTAATTGTATTACATATCATGAACGAGGCTACCATTCCATCGGTTTATTTGTCGAGAGGACAATAGTAAAAGTTTCGCAGTTTAGAATGATCAAATGGCTTTAGTTCTCGAGTCAATTTGATCTTGTAAGGATATATGTTTTTTTTTTTCGGAAAATACGACACCTTGTGATACGAGAGATGGGGAATTCCTGAGAATGACAGGGATTCGGACCACTAGGGTGATTTCGAATCGATGCAGTCAACTCTACGATATTTTCATTGCGTCTAGACTCAAATTTATTCACTTTATCCTGAGTAAAATATTTTGTTTACTAATTGTTCACAGTTAACTGACAACTTTATTCGAGTTATGACCTAATGGTAAAGCCCTTGACTCTGCTAACTATTTATTGCTCCACAAAAGAAGACGGCGCAGACAGTATAATGCACATTGGAAAAATTTTGCGACGAATATTGATCGCGCAAGGTACTTCACCCAGCAGCACCTCGGTGACGAATTCACGCTTTTAATACACTTCTGGTAATGAAATACGTTCGAAAATTTCTATATATTTTTTGGGTGCTTCAAAAGTTTCTATGACTGAGAAATTGTGAAATATTCTTTTAACTTCCCGCTATAAGAAGTTAGAAAACGATTTTACCTCAATTTACGAAAATCTAATTTTCGACGTTTTAACGTCCTGAGAGTCGATGCGTACTATTTCCGTGATGACGTCCATATGCAAATTGTTTTTCTTTTTCAATAAAGTTGAAACTACTAAGCATAGAAAAAATCGTATTCTTTTATTTTTAATGAACACTTTTAATTAGTATAATATATTTTTTCAATTAAAAGTTTAGTCAATTCAATTAAATTTTTAATTTATTTTGGGTCTATACTTCAATAAATATATAACATATATATATTTTTTGCTATGAAATCTGGTTGTTTTATTTCATATATCGAACGTTCTTTATATACATATAAATTAATATCCAATACGTATTCGAATTGAAGTCAAACAATTTTGTTTGCTACTAAAAATTAAAGTTTTAATTATTATATTCTTGTAATTTATTTGATATTTTTCTTGTTAAATTATAGGTTATTTAAATTAGCTTGAGATATTATATTATTTTGTATTTTATATTTAATTTTTTAATTATTATTATTGAAAATTTAATTGAGAATAAATTCAATTAAGTTAGCAATAATAATTTAATTGGTACTATCAAACTTTTTACTGGTGAAAATTTAACAAATTTTTAATTGATAATACAAAATTTTTATTTAAAAAATTGTATTATTTTTTTCTGTGAGCCGATCAAGTTAAAAATGTAACTGCTCTTAACCTCATTAACGTCGATTGCTGCCAATCTGACTAAAATTGGTTACTTCGCTTTAAGTGCGGTGAACGTCGATTAGGCAGGAAATATTTTGTTCGCAAAGCCGCTATTTGGTATACCCGAAGAAGTAAATCATTAAGTTCTGGTGAAGTCTGTGCTATGCTGCTATTGGAAATATGACCCCATTTATATACAATTTTTGGGGCGTTACAAAAAATTTCACAAGATCATGCCTGATACAATTCAAATTTTTGTTTTCTATGTTGACTTTGAGGCTTTAATTAATTTTGTATATTTGGCCTCTCATTGCCTGGGGCGTTTTCGCAGCGTATTTGATTTCCTGACAAATATTGTACAATAAGTTAGATGAGCTTTTATTCACTCGTGTTTATGAATTCTTCTTCTTCGTCTGAATTATTTGTTTTCTTATTACTGAAATACAGTGAAACCTCTCATAAGCGGACACTCACCGTCGCGGTATTTTTGTCCCGTTAAGAGATGTGTCCGCTTAGGTACACATTTATTATTTTAAATATTTTCTTTATTTTATAATGCTAGACTAGATATTTGTGGTTGAAAAAATTTATTCAGAATATATTGCTTTAACTTAGATCGGTTCAACTTGATCCTTTGAGTTTCAAAATGGTTGTAAATGTTTTTAAATGCGACGCAACCATTTCTAGTAAAATACTTCAAACCGGCAACTTCGGAAAATGCTGCATCTCAAGTATTTACGGAATCAAGTATAGGCTCTGTATTTTTTCTTTAATTGATAAAATATTTCTTTTGTGCCATTTTGTGACTCTCAAGCTGACAACACGAGCTAAGCAAACAAAATTCTTCAAATAAACATCATACAGCAATGTACATACGTACACGACAATCAAATTAACACGGCAATCACAATTTTCAATGGCATTACCACAAATATAAATCACAGTTGAAAAATGAAGAAATATTAATAGGGTTGGAGAGTTTCAATCAAGGCGAATTAATTAAAATTAACGCTTCTGTCCGCTTATGAGGGGCTTTTGGCGCATAATTTTTGAAAATTTAGTGTCCGGTTAAGAGAATACATTTTGTACTGAAAAACTTATGAAAATCTTTGTTCTACCAAGTTTGTCCGGTTATGGGAGGTGTCCGTTAGGATAGGTGTCACTGTATATAAAAAGTATTTATATATACACCCATTATAAAATACATAGTTTCCGCTTAATTGATTTTTAAAAAATGCTGATTTGTGTTGCAATTATTCATCTAAATCATGCGTATCGCGGACTGATGCACAAGTTTCACTGAATGTTTTTGAGATTAATTAGGCGGGTAAATCAATTAATCAGAAAGTACAGTTAGATTTAATTTCTCCAATTATTGTGTATAACTCTATATGAATGTGTTTCAGCCCCTTCGATAACAGCATGTTGTTCCGTTCTGCTAGTGATATAAAATTTTGTCTCTGATTTAGTTTGTTTCTTAGTAATTATCACTTCTAATTTTAACGGCGTGGAAATTGTCGTAAACCAACTGCATTAAATATTTATTTTTATTTTATTGTTCAAATTAAGAAATCGAACAATTTCAAATGAAACTAAAACGTTGAATTATCCGATTAAATTTACATTTAATTGAATACTCTAATCTTTAAGAATCCATGTATCTTTTTGTTATTCCAATAGATATTTCTCTAGTTGGTGCGAATACTTACTTCATAGTGTTGTTTTTCTTTTGGCTTTAAATGGTTGGCGAAATTGATTGACATGATTAAGCACATTTGTTGTAAATATTCTACAAGAACCACTATCGTTACTTGTAATCTTGTTAAACGCATACGAAATTAGCATTACGAAAAATACAAAATCAATTTATTTGCGCCTCGAGGTTGAACTATTGAATATTTTAGGTCTTAATTTTTTTTTGCGTGTTTTCCCTTTTTATATGGATTAAATATGAATTTGTTATGGAAACAAAAAAGCCTCAAATATAACATGATATAAACTAAATATAAATGGTTTAGTTTTTTTTTTAAAGATGCTTAAGTTGTGGAAACGTGCCAGTAAAATGGTTGAAATTTACTCGAGTGCGAAACTTGTTTTATGGTCTACAATTTTCTTAAATAAAAGAATAGTACACGTCAAAACTCTCCTACTCTGCTATTTATAGGGTTTAATTTTTATTTTTTTTTTTTGTAAAGCAATAGTTTCTTCCTTTAGTTTGTAATGGAGACGTTTAACGTTCCGGTGATTGGGGTGGCAATGCATAAAACACATGTTATTTCCCTACTCACGTGATCGTCCATGTGTATGCGTATGAAAACATTTGAGTGGATGTGCATGTGTGTTTAAAAATAAAACAAAAATTCAAGATGTTTTTATTCTCAATGAAGCGATTTTGTAACCCATTTTATTCAATATTTCAGTAGTAGGCAAACTACTTCAATTTCAGATACCATACAATTAGGCAAAAAAAAATATATTCAAATACCATACAATCACA
This sequence comes from Dexiosoma caninum, assembly GCA_963924685.1. NCBI lineage: Eukaryota > Metazoa > Arthropoda > Insecta > Diptera > Tachinidae > Dexiosoma > Dexiosoma caninum. The sequence goes on from OZ004725.1 coordinate 96,108,537, forward strand.
AAGGGAGTAGTGTTTATGGACATTCGGTTTGAATTTTCCCACGTCAAAAGTGGACGAAAATACTTCTGCGTGCAGTCTATATTATATTACGTTGATATTAATTGATTTTGGTGTGCTGTCAAGAAACTGCAATCAAAATGTTAAAATTTTAAAATTTTTTTCAATTAAGGCTTTGCTCAGAAAATTTTTTTTCTCAAATAATAATTTAATAGATTTCACGTTTATATTAATTGAAAGTGCAATCAAAATGGTAAAATTTTAAAATTTTTCAATTAAAACTGTTAATTGATTCTGCGTTTTTTGTGATAGGTTGAAATCTAATTATTATATTTATTCAATCTACGTATTTTTTAATTGAACCTTGAGTTTAGCTTTTTCTGTGCGCGTATTATGTTCGAAAGTTTTTTTTATCCTCCCGTAAAAATGTTAGTTACGTGGTATTGCATTTCATCTAACGAAATGTAAAATGTATCTAAGTATTTATCGTGAAATTGCCCTTTTGGCTACTTTTACATTATTGTGCCACATTTATATAGTTGAAAATTTCATCAAATAAGATAAATAAATTTAATACATTTTTAAAACTTACTTAAAGATGCTTATTTTGCATAGCAAGAATACTATGAGTATATAATAAGTATTCTTCATTATACTATAGATTTTAATTTTATTGTTTCACTTTTATCAAAAGTATGCGAATGACTTACGCAGAAAAATGTTTACTTCTCGTAAAATATTTCCTTGTACATATTTAATGTTTTTTAATAAAGTATTTTGCTTTACCAAATACACTAAATGCCTCCGCCCCGATATTTAAAGTTTGTTTTATTATTCAATTTATATTTCCCAAACAGAGAAATATACGAACAAATCGACAAACATTAAACAGTGGGTGTTATTGTATAATAATACTGTAAAAAATATGCAAATTTGTATGCGAAACATTATACATGGATCTAATTTCAAGGGAATGTATTCTTTTGATTTTCTGTTTTGTTGCTTGTTTGCTAAAATTTAAATGAAATTCCTGTGGGTACCAGGTATTGTGTGGTGCGTATGATTGTTAGTTTGTGCCATTCAACATCACTCATACGTCAATGTGTGTGTGCGTGTGTGTGGGATAAAAGCCATTTAGAAATGAATGTTCAAAAACTGATTCGTTACACATTTAATTTAAAATAAAGTTTAACAAATTAAAAAACTTCTATTCCATGGGGCAAAAACTTGAAACGAATGCAGTAATTAGAGCTCTGGTATAACACAGGCATATAATCTCCGCTTTAGATAGCGAGTAAACTATCGTATCGTATAATCAGGGACCAAAAATCATTGTTATATTTTTTTTTCAAAAATAAAAAGTTAAGCAAGAATTACCTTTATTTGCTTTAGGTTGTTTGTAAACATTATCGTAAGAAATATTTCATTTTGGTTACCGTAACGAATATAGAAACGAGGAAAACTTTTGTTTGGTTATAAATAACTATTTTAGAAACCAAAAAACTGTTTTTGTTATTCATAACCAGTATCGAAATAAATTGATATTTTTTGTTTATTTCATTTCTATGATTTATTTATTTTTTTTATTTTTAAAAGACCGTAAATAAAAAAAATCACCGTACAATAATAATAAATATAATTATATTATTAATTGACCTTTTTTTATCATATTTTTTGATATATATTTATTAAGCCTGAGGTCTTTTTTTATTTTATTTTGTTTTTATTATTCGATATTTCGTTAACAGCTTGTTAACATCATCAGGAATAATAAGAAATTTATTTAATATTTAAAAATAATATATATATATATAATATGAAAAACAATAGATGTTTGCTAAGGAAGTAATTCGATAATTCCAGCAGAAACATTTTAAAAATTAATTATACTTAATTGAAATATTCAAGCTGGAATAGTATTGTTACGGATATATATTAATTAACAGAAATTTGTAAATAACCCTCGTTTAAACGTATTTCATTAACAGTTCTGTATATTTAGCGACTGACAACACAATTAATTAGTGTTGTGTTGTGCATTTGCTAAGTTATTTATAATGCAATGCTTAGCCACAACACGTTTTAATTCTTCTGAGCACTGTTGAAGGAGCCCGGTTAGAATAGTGAGAACGTGTTTAATGTACGAAGGTATTCTCCTCCTTTATTTACAAACCTTACAGCTATTTATACTAATTTCTAGTTCTTAATCTTAACACATTTGTTCCCAATAATATTCCAATTATTATATGGTCTTTTCTAGTATTTAATTTATTGCTAACACAGAAATATCACATATTACTTGCTACACTATATAGAGATATGCCAAATACACTACAAAATACTCAACTCACATACCAAACTTACGCAAAGCAAATTCTACACAAATCTCAAAGTTGCTAGACAAAAATAGAATGTTCTAACAGGCTCTAGTGGCAAATGCCTGGATTATAAATAAGGCTGATTGTGAACAATCATTATGCAGTTGTTAATAAAAGAATACACGTTTTAAAATGTAAAACGTAATAATTCTTTGTTTTATTCTGCAATCACGAATTCAAATACAAGACACGTTTTAAAAAGCTAAAACGTACAGTATGTTGGAAATTTTAATCAATCATATTGGGATGTGATTCAAGTTGGCTGTATTGTTGGTGGCTCTCTAGCTTAGGAAAGGTATGGCCGATGACTAATGAGTCATCGGTGACCGCCTTGAAAGATTCATGTACTACATGAACGAAGTGCTCGGTGTTTTGTGAATGGCATGCGTCATTACAGATCACTCTAGTATCAATATATAATACTATTATTTTTTTATTTTCGTTAATATTTTGGTTTTCCCGAACCAATGTCAGCAGCAATTCACTATATTGCGCGGTAAAGTTCGACGAGAGCGCGCTTGTTTTATCCATTTTTAAGAAATAATATAACAAATGTGAACAAAAATTATATGCTATAGCAGTGCAGCCAATGTTTAAAATTAAAAGATTGTTAGGGTTCCCATTCTCTGGTTATACTGGGAATGTTAGTTAAACAATACACTGTGAATGTGAAGTATTTGTTAAACAATAGTTATCATTTTAGTTTAATAATAATTAACTAATGACTGTGAATTTGGGCCTAAGAAACAAACTAAATCATAGACAAAATTGTAAATCACACTGACAAACGCAGAACGAAACAACTGTGTGTGCTTATCAGTAGATGTAAATTATTAGCTTTATATTTTTATTGATAGAATACGACAAATTGTTCCAGTTATTTTTTTCTCCTAATCAAGCTCTAAAAAAAATTTATTTTTTTTTTGTTCTACGAAACTCGAAAATCACGCGATTTTTCACATTTTTTATAGTTTGTCTCGAACAGCGCGTATGTGGTAGAAACCCTCTGCAGAAGTCTTTCCTGTCACTTTTGACGTGGGAAGTTTCAAATCAAATGTCCATAAACACTACTTCCTCTATCCTCTAACCTCCATATCTTAATCTAATTTCCTAATGCATTGCATGAGTTTGGTTCATCCGCTGAGTGCATCCAAGAAAAAACCAAAAAAAAATTGGCAACCCCAGTTTAAACTCACGACTTTTGCACTATGCAACCTTAAATGCTGTTATACAAATTTAGCTAAGAAATTTATATTCATATCGTTTCCCTTCTAAAATAGTTATGCATTTGCAAAGGAAATTCATAAGGCCGTTTTTAATCTTTCAGTAAAAATTTCATGTTGAAAATATTTAAAATACGAGTATTTAAAAATTTAATACAATTCTTGAACAATATAAAAATGCAAGGATTGTAGTAAAAATTTTATATTCCAAAAAAGCAAAATTCCATCTTCATGAATAAAAGATAATGTGAACACTAATTTACATACGTATCTGGTCTTCCAACCTTTTCTTTTCCCACAAACGAACTTTGACCACAACTGGTCTGTTTTTCTCCACATTGTGTTTGGTTTGTACTGTTTTCTAAAATAAAAATAAAAAATAAACAACAGACTGCAAAATATAGCACAACAAAAGGAAGAGCAAACAGAAATTTAAGTAAATGACAGATATGATCGACACCATGTGCACTACTTTTGTTGAACATTTTCGCATAAAAAAACAATAAACATGAAAATATTTCATCATCCTATTGAATATATATTCATATTGGATATATATTTCATCATCCTGAATAGTGTTTAATTTCAATTTAATAAAAAAGAAAGTTTTTTTCTCTTCAAAACTTTCAAAATATATGTTTTTTTTCTAGTTTGTAATCCATCATTATTGAGCATAAATTCTCAATGAGTTTTAAATAAATATCCATCGTAAAGTAAAAAGACTTCGTACAGATGGGTCCAAGTTGTTATACACAACTGCAATTTTTTCCAAATGCAAAATAAATGACATTTTTAATTGTAATCTATAGTTTAACTACTTGATGCTTGTATAAAAGTGAAAGTAAAATTTGTTACAATGTATGTATGTACAAGTGTAACAAATTAGTTTTAATTTTCTATATATCTGGCCAAGGTATGGTATACGGAACAATGAGCAACACACACACGTAACTATTTACTTCATGTAAGTGGCCTCTTGCCGGAGGTTTTGAGGTAATAAAATAGTCAGTGCACCAGTATTTCCGTGCCGTATTTCTTGCATTACAACTATATCGTGCACAAGTAGACCTTTCATAAAACAACAAGTGATGGGGTCTAGTCCTGGCAGTCGTGTACGATCGAATACTTACTCGTACGTTTGAGTTTTTTACTTTTAGGATTCTCTCAGTCGTTATAGAATAACATGTATCGAAATTTCTAAAGACAGCAGTCGATAGCGAGCGACAATATGAACACAATATTGCCCAGCACCCTTCCTTACCTCACCATGCGAGTTTTGGTCGTCGTAAGCAATAGAGCTATCGAGTAATGTTTTTTATTATGTGAACAAAATCATAAAAATATAAAATGTAAATAAAACCTTTTTAATGAACAAAGAAAAAAGTTTTAATTACATCATTTTAGGTCAAAATGATCAAAAATTAATTACGATAAAAAAATAATATGCCATACTTTATCGGTAAGCAGACTGATTTAAAAAGAGTATACTGCCTCAGGTATTATGTTGCCCCATTAATTTTTAATCGAAAGGACATTGTTTGGTATTTTAATTGGCAGGCGTTTTATTGCTCAAATACAGATGAAGAGCGCCCTCCTTGTTAGCGCTCACAATTTATAAAATTTTCGGTTTAGTCTTGGGTTTTTTATTTACAATTTCATAAAAAGCAGACGCAATTTAGCAATTTTCGGTCTTGGGTTTTTTGTTTACAATTCCTGAAACTTAATTAAATGTTTTACAACATCGAAAACGGTATTTCGATTCGTTCAATAGCGACAGACATAGTTAGAAATAATCGAATCGAAAATAATTTCGTTCACTACTGCCAGAATGAGTCACTTGGGCTTTTATTCCAGCAAAATTGCATGTGTAGAGGTAAACCCCTGAGTGCCGGTCCAAGAAAAAAAAATTTGAGAAAATATTCTCTCAACGTTGACACTCGTATTGACAAAATTGCATAAACTAATTTCTTTAGATTCGCCAACTAAATCTGATGCTGAAACATCGCAACATTTTGTATTAAATATGACTTGCTAAAATTGTCTAATAATATTCCTTCTAATAAATTATAATCATTAAAATTACAGTGCAATAATTCACACCATTCATCGTCAATGGTCTAGGTCCAAATCAGAAATGCTTTTCATAGCGCAGGCGATAAAGTCTCAACATATTTTAGAAAATCATTGTGAAAATAAAGAATAAATGCTTGTCAATCATATTGTCATTTAATGCTTTTTTGTTTTATTCCAATAAAATTGAAAGAACTGCCGTGTTATAAAAAATGTTGTTGGAGTAAAAATCTGGAAGCCTATTTTGCAGTGGAAAAATATGCAAAAAACCGATAAATCTGCATATTTGCCAGTACTGCTTCCAACAATGATTTTGCGAAGAAATATTAGAGCATTTAGAAGCACCTTTTTGAAGCTACGAAGGTTCAGCGTCGGATAAATCGATATTTTCTTTAATAAAAAAAGGATTTAATTTGAGGAATAAGAAAAAAATTCTAACAAACGACTAAAATCTATTTGATTTTACAGTTCAGTAGCACTAACTTGTGATGTAAAAAAGAACAAAAAAAATTGTTCTTATTAAAAGAACAAACTTCTATCTTTAATCACAAATATTCTCAAATAATCTCAAACGAATTAAAAAATGACTTCAAATCTACAACGTTCTTATGGTGATTTTAAATTAACCACAGCAGAAAAATAGTGGTTTTTATTAAACATTTCCATAAATTTTAAATCTTTTCATGTTTCGTTTTGCTTTGTTTTAGCTTAAGCTGTGTATCTGCACAAAACATATCACAGCCATGTAAATACACACACTTGTACTGACATACACATGCAAGATTAACTTGTGATGTTACCCGCTTGTGACCACAGCAGACGAAAGTAATATCGCCATCAAACAATTAGCAAAAAACGTTTCTGTAATAAAACATTCGAGAACGACTAGTGAAACGAAACACAATTCATAGAGTTCACCCGTCGCCCACTTTCGTTTTCGAAAGTTCGATTATATATCAATGGAAATCTTAAGCAAAGTCGAAAATGAGATTCGCTAAAAATAATAAATATATAAAGCTAATAAATTATATCTACTGACAACCACACACGGTGGACAAAACACGAAGAACGCTGATGATGAAAGGGTAGCAAATTTCGAAAACGGGATGCTGTTCCGTTCTGCTGGTGTTTGTTTGTTAGTTATGACCCACAGCACTGTTAAAAAAACGTTATTTAAAATCATTCTTTTCTTAAATAAAAAAATTAAATAACTACTTTTTTTTTTATAAAAATTTGAAGAAAACACTACATATTCCTTATTTTTCTTAAATTTTACTTTGTTATCGTAATGGACTAAATATAGTAGCTCTCTCAACTTAGGCATTTTTGGGGCGCTACCTGCCCTACTTCTAGAAAAGATGCATGGTACTGTGGCACATTTTCTGATAGCTGATACTACAAGGATTTCAAAACTGTCTTTGGTATATTCAACACTGTCTGTGTAACAAATAATTCGTTTCCATTTAGCCGCGCCATAAGCTGAAAAGAAAAGTATACTGTATACATGATAATTATGTATGTACATACATACGTATTTATAATTTTGTTATATTACATGGAGCTTTAAGTTTTCCGAGATTAAAATGCTAATTCCCTCTTTATTTATACATCTTTCCATTTATTAATTTCCAATGAAAAAAGCCTCCTTATTAAAGTATGTTCGTGGTTCTGTATGCTTCTCTCCCCTGCATACTTGTTCCAGTCTTGGGCTATCGCTTCAAACTAAAATATGTCTGTTGAATTTCTTCTTAAATTATTTAAATTTCCTTTTGTTTGTTTCGTCTTAAATTAAATTTTAAATGCCACGCTTCACAAAATTTCTGAATACTTAAACACTTATGAATACTCATATACTTTGGGTCTTAAACAGAGTATATTTTCCCAGCAATTACTTTAAAACTTTGATTTATTCTTCTATGGAAAATCAATTGCACTCGGTGTTGTGCACTTTGTTTGTTGCTTATATAAGCTGCATCCAAAAAAAAAAAAACAACAACTTATTTGAACTGATATGAAAATATTAATATGTTGTGATTTAGTTTTTCTATTGTTATTTTTATTTTTCAAACAATAGGCGATGGAAAAAAAATATATATTTAAATACCAGACTCAAGCACTAATTGACAACATTAAAGAGATCTCATAGTGAAATCTTCACAAAAGTGGTCTTCAGTTATTTACAATTGATGTAAACTTCAAACTCCTCTTACGAATAATACTCATACCAATGCAAATGTACACGTACAGTCGAAAGAAATACTGATATACTCTTCTCTTTGTGGCTTAATTTCCTTATGACAGATATTTTTATTTACAACGAAAATGCAAAGTTCTGTACGAGTACATGCCTCGGCGCGTATAAAATCGTATAGAAAGTCAAACAAAAGAATGTGAAAAGTAAATTTGCGGAAGCATATGTATGCCAGTCATAAAGTCAACTCAACAACTGTTTTATGCCACATACTCGTCCTGGGATAAAATAAATAAAAGTTTACAACTGTAAAAATTCTTTTGTTTTAATACACTCAGGCATACGTGTATATAATATACTGTGTGCACACACAACTTACACGCGGAGAAAAAATGCCTTCAATATAAATAAAATAAAGCAATTGTAATATATTTTAACAAAAACAAACACATTATGTTATAACAACTGTTATGTTTTGACTGTTCTAATCAGAGTTTAACCTTAAAACCTGGTTTGGATTGGTTTTAAATTGGGTTAATGAAATACAACCTTGATTTTCATGTACTAAAGGCAGTGCTACCAAGTTAAAACAATGAACAACAGCTGGCAATTTAAATGGCACTCAATGAAATAAAAAATAAATAAATTAAACATTGGTAAATAAAGTCACTGCAATAATTTGAAAGAATGGACGCAGCAGCAACAACAATAAAAAACTGCAAAAGACAATTAAGTTATTGATTAGATCATAATGTGAAATGCTGCTGCCATCGAGTTGTGGGAGGAGAAAATAAACGAACTTTTATTACACAAACTGTGCGTTAAAACCTGATTTAATTAAACTTATTGTGAAAATGCAAAATCAGCTATTTGTGATTTTAACGTTTAAAATCAGGTTTTAAATTTTTGTTGTGAAAACACTTTAAGCAAACAACTTATTAAAATAAAGATCAATTCTTGACATTCACAAGTCATGAGTATGTAAATGAGTAAATTTGTATCAGAGGGGAATCAAAAATTTTAATCAGAGTTGAAAAAACTAGAACTGCTACTAATTAAATACAACTCTTGCAGGTGTGTTTAGTTAAATACAACCGTTATTGCTGAGTTAACATAACGGTGAATTAACTATTTTGTTTGCTTATCAAAAGACATTTTAAGGACAATTTTCTTTAAATTTAGGGTACTGGCCGCGATCTGTTAACAGAGTATCAGGTTCTGGGAATACATTTTGTGCGGAAAAACTGATGAATATCTAGGATCCACAAAGTTTATCCTCCTATGGAATATGTCCGCTTATGGGAGCGGTTCATTAATTATAGTTATGTATATAATTTCGTTCTGCATATAATAAAGTTAGAAACTATTTTCGTAATTCAGTATGAACGTTTCAATTTGTTACTACTTTTCTTTTCAAACATATTTCCCTATGATTCTGGCCACTAATTCTTTCCAGTATAAAATGAAAAAATGCGGTAGAGAGGAAGTTTTCATTGATGAAATATTTTTAAGTGGTTTCCTTTGTTGTACTTTATCTCTAGTAACAAAGAAACACTCGTAAACTCTTCAGTCATATAAAATGTTAACGAAAATATTTCACTTTTATCTTTGTTGTTGTTTTACTCAAAATTAAAAAGGGTGAGGCAAAAAGAATAAATAAATGAAAGAAAAAAATCATTAAAGTCAATACAATCTGTTATTGATAAGGACTTGAAGAGGTTGGAAAGTATGCAAATAAATAAAAATATACGTGTGACGAGGAATGCATATTAAAAGGCGATTTTTCGAGGAGACTTCATTTTGTTGTTCACCGAGCACTGTTAACTAATTAACGGAATTCCATATTTGACTCAAATTAGGGAAACATATACAAAAACAGTCCGGGTCGGCATAACGAGTAATATAAACTGCGCATTTCGTTATACCGAACAAATATGTTTTGGATAAATACTACTTGGGTTTAAATTATAATGTTCAAGTCTATTTAACATTCAGTTTTAATTTCTACACAATCATACACACCCAGTGTACGATCTGAGCACCACAATTACGAACCATGGTGTTCACTTACTTTATATGATTTTGCAAAAACAAAGGAAAAATTGAGTGACGTCAAACATAAAGAGTTTTCTCTCTCTTTCTCTCTTTAAGTAATAAAGCCATACATACAAACTTAAATATGTATGTGCGGATTAAATAATTTTCATTAATTTAATCTGGTACACTACAACCAAAGACTATAAATATATAAAGATGTTGCACTGTCATACATTGTTCTGCCAATGCTAAATTTGCTGATGGTTTTAGTACAAAAAATTTCTGTGGAAAAAAAATTTCTAGTAGAGTTAAAAAAAACAAAAATGTTTCAAAAACAACAACAAAATAAACTTGACAAAACCAATGCTTATTACTACTATATACTTATGTACGTACATATGTATGTATGCCTAAAATTTTTGTGTTCTCTTCTCTTGCTCAAAGACTCTCTTGCTACTTCCCCCCACAGCATCTATAAAAGCAAACAATTTTTGTTTTTATTCAATGTTTTACGTGCAATAAATTTATATATTTATAGTCTTTGCTAAAACCTTGATAATCCGGACATCGCTAATCCGGATTGTTCGATAATTAGTGAAGCATGTTCCCTTACATTGCATAATTCTTAATCCGGATTAACAGCAACTTTATATTCAGGATTGCATGCAAAATGTTGTGTACTGCTAATCTCTTTTAATTGTAATTCCGAAAACCCGTTTTTTTTTTATTTTTTTACTGGAAAATCAAATTATTTTGCTACGCAATTCCATGTCTTTTGTTCTATGGCGCCTACAGTACGTCTATAGTCTATGGTATATGTATATACGTGTTCTACTCAACTGGTGTTAGAGATTAATTGCCTTCCCATTAACTATGAACTTTAACACAAACAACTTTTCATTCAAAATACATATATTATTCTAATTGAAGTTGTTAATTAAAAATAAAAATGTTAATTTTTTTTTCTTTGCGTATAACAAACTATTTTGTTGTATATAAACGTGGCAGGGCTAATGTAACGATAACACATCGTTAATGAATGCTTCACAAGGTCAAAAATTAACATAAAATATTTATTTAAGAATGTAATTTGTTTTGGATCTTATTATTGCTTAAGTTTTGCGGAATTCGATATCAACGCGATTACTCTGTACATATTTGGCAGATTTTCCAGGGTTCTTCTTAACTTTAGCACAACTCGAAATATTCCATTTAAAAGTAATTGGAAAACTTCCAATTTATAAATTTATTGTATAAGAAAAGTTTCTGCACAGTTTCTGAATTTCTCGAACTTTCTTGCAATTAAGATTATTATTTTCATTATTGTTATTATTGTTGTTCATAATATTTTTATTAGTTCGTGAATGAAAGTTTCGCTTTATTCGTTATTTAAATGGAAACTTATTTAATTTGCGTGAATTAAGTGCAATTGCCATTCTACCTGGATCTTATCGCAATCATAATGAACACATAATGTAATGTATTTCATTAATATTTTCGATGTTTTGAAATCTAAAAAAAATATTTATATTCAACGTAATATTTCTTATCACGCGTAATATGATTTTATATCCTTAAAAAATAATCATGAAGAAGATACTACAAACACACAAAGAAAAAAGAAACAAAGGAAAAACAGACAGGAAATGTAACAAATATCGAAAAGATATAAAATTCAAATGCTTTCCAGATACATATTGCTAATGGTTATATTAAAATCACGAAATGCGTAAATGGTTTGTGGAGTGTATTTTTTATTTGCAAAAAATTGGACGTGTCGCGAAGTGAATGTGTCGCGTTGAAACAAGTGCTGACTTGTATAATTTTACTTTAATGTGTTGTTCACACTATCAAAGATGAATATGTTTAAGTAAATTCTTAAAAATATTAAAGCGTAATGTTCACACTGAAGTTTTAACTTGTAGCCAAGTGCTCACACAACTGATATAAAAATAAAATAATGTGTAAATTGAAACAAGATACAAATGAATGTATAGATCTGATTATTAAATTGTCGGAATACTGTATGACATACAAAAACATGCGATAATGTTGATGGTTTTTAACATATTTGAGGGTGGCGATGGCTGAAGTTGTTACCACTTTGACTACAAAATCAAAGGTACTGGACTCGATTACAGTTCCGACAAAATAATAAAAAAATTAAAGCACTTCGATTTCTTTTTTTTTTTATCTTGGACCAGCACTCAGGAGAAGCCCCCTACACAAGCGATGCATTGTGATGGAACTATAGGACAGGAATAGTAGGAGAAATGATAGGAGGTGAAGCTTCACTATCTTAGAACAATGCTTTTGCACGTTATTTGTTTTATAGCAGTGTTGAAGCGTCTCTGTTGTCTTGGACCAGCACTCATGAGATGGAACTAGAGGAAATTGATAGCTAAAGAAATGTCAAGAGGCGTCATTAACTTACGAGTTTGCTTATGCACGTTCTTTGTTTGTTTTAAGGCAGTGTTGTAGTATCTCTGATGTCAAGGAGACTTGTGTATTAAATTTTGAAGCTTCGTTTTTAATAGCCATTTTTAGTAATTATTTTACTTCGCCGGTGCTACACAATACCGACAAAGAAGGGCGTTCTGATGTGCCTATGGATTAGATACCAGTGACTATGTCCTCGCCACTGAAACCTTCCGACAACAACTGACAGACAAAGACACACTAATGCACATCAGAAAAATGCGAGATGTTTTTTTTTGTTTTGTAGTCAACGTGCAGACTGATGCAGCCATCGCCACCCTAAAGTGAACACATGCTAAAACTCAACCAAATCATGGAATAGTCATGTATTCTAAGCACTAATTTAAAATCAAGTTAAATTCATGCGTTCTTCAGCTAAATTGAACCCATGCATTAGATATTTTATTTGCTGGGATAATGCAATAGAAATTTCGTATTCGTTTAAAGCGAAATGTAAGAATTGCTCTTACATTTTTTTACCATTACATTTTTGGGTTTGTATGAGACATGCTGCCCTACGGCCGATCCTCACGATCCTATGCGCAAATCCACCACTGGTGATAGGGCTACTCTGAGGTTAAATTCTGATTCAGAAGCACAAAACCTTCGGGAAAGTATTCTTGGTTACAAAATTTCGTAAAATTGTATCTGCATGTGTTCTTGTTTGAAAATCTAACAACACCTCTTTAACCTTTTTTTTTTATCTATTTAACCAGTAAAATATGAATAGAAGGAGAACACAATGAAATGCTTATGATTCCAATCATTGTTAACTGTGAATAACACCTTTCATGATTGAGCAGCTCAATGAACCAGTCTTTGAACGACTTAAAATCGATTATCAAAAATTATTTCAGCTGCAACAATTTAAGAACAAAGTCCTGCCTCGGCATGCAAATGCCAGAGTACAAAATGGCGCAATAAGTATGTACATATTTACGTACATAAATAAGATAGTGTAATTTAATTCCTGTATTTATATAAGTGAGCTTGTTTGCGCGCGTGTGTGTTACTAAAGACAAAATTATTTGAACTTTATGGATGAAAACTATGCTGTATTTTGTAAAGATTATATGAGGCAGCACAATAACGAGAAACTTAGGAGGAATGTGTACATGCGGGTTTGTGAAATCAGCTACATTTTTTTCGTTATTCATGTGGAATTAAAAAAACAAAAATATGTAAGTAAGTGTGTACGCATACAGGCAGCAAAAAAAGTCCATGTGAGAAATGAATATAGTTTGATAGTGTGTTTGATACACTTTAAGAAATTAATGTGTTAGAACGTTTTTTCTTCTGTCGTACAAGATTCATTTTCTTTATTGTTTATTCGAGTACACAATTTGGGAATATGAGTGAGTTTCAAAACATCAAAATACTTTGCTACTGTGTCAAAACCAGGCAAACAAAAGTTTTGTAGACTTTATAAAAATAAACTTTGCACATTGTTTGGCGTTTTGGTACAATTAGTTGCTCTCAAGATACCAATCGGCATACACAATTTTTGTTTGTAGAATTTTACACATTTATAGCAGAAACATCTCAAAGGAATTTAGAAAATGCTAATTGCAACCTTACGTCTAGTTGCTGGTTATTGTTGCACACATAATTTAAAATTACGGCTGCCTTGTAAAACGTCAATTGCTTTGTATTCGAACAAACTGTACGAGTATTATTTCATAATGCCGTAATACAAAAAATTTACAATGCATATCAGACAAAAAGGCATTTATCGCTCAAGTTTCAAAGATGATATCACGAAATTTTATTCCTAGCATTAACAAACTCAAGTTTATTTATTGCAGTTGTAAAAAATCTAAATAATACAGTACAACACATGATTTTGAGATTCAATTCTGAGAATTGCACGTGAAAGTAGCCCCCAAAATAAGAACTTCTGCTTCTTCATTCGTTTTGTCAAGTTGGTTGCATTAATAATTTAATCGCCATACGAATTTGTTTTTCTCCATATGGATTTTTATCACTTTTCCTATGTTTTAACACTGTTATATCTCGGTATACTGTGCGGAATATCTCTTTTGTGTCTGTAGGAAAGTTGTAGATATTGAATAGGAGAAAAAAAGCGGAACAAACCTACCGAAAAAGTGCACCCAGTGCCCTTTATTTACCTGACGGATGAATACGAGCACATAAATAGCTTATATATTTACTACATTTAAAACATTGACTCTTAATCTTATATAATAAAATTAATTACCCAATGTGTTCTTCAAGAATTTCCTGCAACAATTATTATTTTTATTAAGAAAAAAACTTGAAAATTTAAAAAATTTCGAGTATGTACGAGGTGCACCTGCTTTCGACTGAATATGGAGGAACTAGAGAGGAAAATTTGATAAAGCCAGTAATCCCAAGTGGTATTCTTACCGTGCATGGTATTAATATCATGAGCGTCATGGCCGTCATCGGCATTATGATCGTCATGGGCGTCATGGGCAATATGAGGGTCATGGGCATCATGAGCGTCAAGAGCATCATGGGCGTTATGAGCGTCACGGGCGTTATGAGCGTCGTTAGCGTCATGATAGTCATGAACGTCATGGGCGTTATGACCGTCACGGGCGTCATGGAATTATTGGAATTGATTTATGCTCCATTGGCATATCTATTTTATGTGCACATTTTGTCAAAATCACCATACGGCAGCACACAAAACAAAAAAAAGCATAAAAGCTCAAAAGTGATTAAAAATTTCAGAAATTAGATTCAAGTTTTTGCATTTTTATTTCTGTTGTTGGTATTTTTTTTTTTGTAAACAGCTGTTTTCTGTTTTGCTACTTGATGATGTTGCCACATTTTGCCAAATTATTTATATAAAAAACGTTTTTAAAAAGCTTCGGAATGACAAAAGCGATCTGAATCTGTTACAACATTAATTTAAAACTCCTTTCAGCTATCCACGGTGTAGCATTTTTAGTTTAAATATTTTTGCTGTGAAATCAGAAATACATTCTTTACTCTATGTCCGTGGAAAGGTAACATTGTATTTACTTTTGCATGAAAGAAAAATATAATAAAAAAGAAAAATGGAAATGTACTTGATTGTAAAGATTATTAGAATGGTTTTCAAAAGTACAACGCAAACAGTATAGACTTGAGCACTGCTACCTGATGAAACATTAAACTACCTTTTGTTATATACCGTCGCACACTAAAGTAGAAATATACCGTAACAATTTGCACTTTAAAGTAGAGTAAACATTTGGAAAAAGTTGTTTTCATGCACATACTTATAATATTAAATAGATACACATCTTATGTGATATTAAATAAATTTTCATACCAGAAATAATTCTGCACTTCGGTACACCTTCAGTTCTGTCCAATGTTGTTAAGAAAAAAAGGAAAAAAATTCTGTGGCATTATTGTACACCCGCTTATTTAAAATTCAAATTTTCAGCAAATACCCTATGGGAAAAGGAAACGAAACATGGTGAAGAGTATATATGGCTACATGTCTTTAATATCAAGATAAGGATTGACGCAAATTTTGATTTCGATCGATGAAAACACCACTAGCGATTTTTCGTGTGAGGAAAATATTTCCCTCTTTATTGCAAAAAAAGAAAAACTTGTAGAGATTAATCACGTAAACCTTTTAGTTTAAGAATTATAGCCAATTAAAGTCGCAAACCCGATTTAGGTATATATATACGTCTGTACTCTGCGCTTCTTCTTGTTGGCCATCAAAATATTTAAGAAGTGTAAAATTGTAGTGTAATAAAAGTATTTGGCTGTTATGGAATGAAGAAAATGAAATTAAATTGAATTAAAATCCATAACAAGTTTTAGAAACTTAATTTTTGATCACAACTTATCAAAAACGTATTTTATGAATACACCCGTAAGTGTTGTAATTATAGTAGAGGTTTATGAATAGTTAATGGTATTTTGCCTTAAAAAAAAAAAATATTAAAGAATTATTTGTAATAGATAATAAAATATATATATTTAAATAATATAGAACGAATTAAGAGAATTGATGAAACGTTGCTGATTTTGCCTGAAAAAGCTTTTATATAATGGAATTAAACGTTCCACGTCAGTAGCAGTTATTGCTGCATATTTAATTGAACCATATTCATTTATGGAATATTCAGTTTCTAGATTTTCACTCTTACAACTAGAAAAGATAGTTGCAATTTGTTTAATTTTTTTTAAATCTATAACTTTATCGTATTTCATTTTAATTTCTTCACTTATTGTGGCTTGCGAAGCACAAATTTTTTTGCCAACATTTTCGTTAATTCATTCAACTTGAGCTAAAATCCTTTAATTGGGCAATGGTGTCGACAAAAAACCCATATAGTGTTCGCACAATTCCTAATTCAATGCTTAAGTGTGGTGGCTTTCAAAATTGTTTAAACTTTGTTAATAGAAATATTATCTGCATCATTTATGTAGGTCTTCAATACAAGTTTTAAACTCGCTCAAATATTCAGTGCAGCAGTCGACAGTCTTCAACCAAGTTACTTATTACAGCCTGTGGGGGTAGTCGTATCTCTGGATATTTTTCTTTAGAAGCTGCAACAAATAAAATAACTTTCAAAAACACTTGCTTTCCACCAGAAATTAGTAAATAATTTTTTGTCAAATCATATGCATAAATTAAAAATATACAATTACAGTTACAGTATTCCAAAATAAGTATTTATTTTAAATTGATGCCATTTTGCTGCAAAGTAGATAATTCGGAAATATACATATTTTATTTACGTTCAACAAGAACCAACGACAACAAACATGTATTTACATGAATATTCTATCCCTATTTATTATACTTGCTCAATGCCTGGTATTACAATTAGTCATACCAAAATTCCTAAATTTTTGCACCAATACCTTTTTGGAAAAATTTATACAAAATTACATATCCCAAAGGGTACTTATTGATTACTCAACGCAACAAATAAATTGAAATACGTCTCGACCTTCATGAATTAAAATACATTTGTATGTACTGGTATGCGTAGGAGTCTGTTGGCTGTAAATGCACATCGACCGTTGCTGGGAAATTCCTGAGGGGATTATATTTTTTGTTTCTTTTTGATACCAAATGTTTTGGAAATGTATGCGAAATAGGATTAGTAAAGGATTAAGCAACATGATATCAAAACATATTACCGGCACTATGCGTAATAAAATAATTCGCTGAAGGGCACTTCAATGCAGCAGTAAAATATGCTGGCTTTCCATAGTAACTGTTTTTTATTTTTTAATACCTGACTGTGTGTCTGGTGTTTTGATTGTTATTGATTTTTTTTTTTTTTTTGTCTTGGACCGGCACTCAGGGGATGACCACTACACATGCGATGCATTGTGCTGGAACTAGGAAATTAGGTTATGGGAAGGAGGATAGAGGAAGTAGTGTTTATTGACATTTGATTTAAATCTTCCCAAGCTAAAAGTGACAGGAAACACCTCTGCGGGTAGTCTATTCCACATTCGTGCCGTTCGGAAAAAAACGAATTTTCCCTGTAATGCGTAGTGCGAGTCGCCGTCAAATCGACCACAAATGGATGCGCTCTTAATGATGATCGCGTCGTGCGCGCGAATATCCGGATTTCGAGAACAAGTTCCCTGATTTCATTAGAACACCTACCATTATAGTAACGATAGAACAACGAAACGCACCCCACGTTGCGACGATGCTCAAGAGAGTCAATAGAGTTGGCTACCCTACTGTCTCCTATGAGTTTCTTCGCCCTTTCTTGTACACGGTCGAGTAA
Source organism: Dexiosoma caninum (assembly GCA_963924685.1). Taxonomy (NCBI): domain Eukaryota; kingdom Metazoa; phylum Arthropoda; class Insecta; order Diptera; family Tachinidae; genus Dexiosoma; species Dexiosoma caninum. The sequence continues at coordinate 96,126,661 of OZ004725.1, forward strand.
CTTCAAAATAGTCTTTGAAGCACCGGCCCACACATGAGAGTTGTATTCCATTTAAATTTTATAAAATGTTTCAATGTTTTATGTTGATCTTGAACCAAATCCGACTAACAAAGATATATTCAATATTAAACACGTAAATAATGCAATTGTTCCGGTTGAAGCGGAAAGAAAGACTGGTGATTTAGTTCAATGTCATCGTTGCCAACAATTTGGCCACACTAAATCCTATTGTAAAAGGCCCTTTAAATGCGTCAAATGTGGATTAGATCATCCCACTTCAGAATGCACTAAAACTGTTCAATCTCCTTCAAAATATATAAATTGTTTGCAAAATCATACTGCCAATTATAAAGGTTTTTCAGTTTACCAAAAAATTATTCAGCAGAAAAAAAGTTTTTTCAGTAGACAAAATCAATACAGAATTCAACAAATCCCACAAGCTAACAATAGCTTTTCTCAATCTCAATCAAATACCAGAAATAATGATACTTCAAACAACGGTGGAGTTATGTATGCGCAAACAGTAATAGGAAATAGAGACAGTCCTGAAATTAGATTAATGGAAAGGTTAGAACGCATGATGGATAGAATGTTTGAGATGATGGTAAAGCTCATGCTGGGTCAGCCCTACTAATCAAGTCAAATCTAAAATATGAATTTTTACAGCTTATTATAGAACCTTCGATTCAAGCTTGTGGCGTCAAAATTAAATGTGATAACGTCGAAATTCCTATATACGCCATAGACATAGCTTACATCTTCAAGACTATGAAATCTTCTTTCTTAACCTCGGCTCCAGGTTTTTAGTAGGCGGAGATTTTAATGCCAAGCATCCTTGGTGGGGTTCTAGACTTGCAAATCCAAAAGGAAAGGAACTTTATAAATGTGTAGTAAAATACGGCTATAAAACCTTGTCCACCGGAAGGCCCACATACTGGCCATCTGATCCAAACAAAATTCCAGACTTGTTAGACTTCTTCGTTACTCAGGTATCTCGAGCAATTTACTTGATATAATCGACTCGGACGACCTTAGTTCGGATCATACACCTATAATTTTGTGTTATAGTACAATGTTTTCAACTACCTCTAAAAGTGTCAAAATAATTTCGTCCAAAACTGACGTGACCAAAATCTACATCTTAATACATCTATTAAATCTTCTGAAGAAATGGGTGCTGCCATAGAAACATTTACCAATCTTATATACTATGCTGCTGAAATATCTACTCCCCAAATTCACCTAAAAAACGGCCAAAGTGTGTTTTTATCAAGTGAAATAAGAGAGCTATTAAGAGAAAGAAGAAGATTACGTAGAATATGGCAATTAAGCAGAAATCCAAGAGATAAAACAAATTTCAATTGAGCTTCAAATAATCTCAAAAGGAGAATGGCAGAGGTTAAAAACAATGAAGTATCAAATTTTTTAAGAAAATTAAACACATCGAAGGATTCTGATTATAGTTTCTGGAAAGCCACTAGGTATTTAAAACATCCGGTCAAAAGAAATATACCTATTGTAAAACAAGACGGCAGTTGGTGCCGTCTGTAACTCGCTTTATGGCCGTTTTAAAATATCAACATTGTTTAGTAAACAGACATAGAAAATCGTGTGATACTTACGTTTTTGTTATACGATGTGTTCACAAGATTTGTTCAAACCTTTATTAGATAAAATTTGTTAGTATATTTTAACAGAATGGGTATTTTTTGTTCTTTTTTTTTGTAAAATTACTAAAATCACCTTTAAAACAGAAATGTAACTAGTTGAAATATTCTGTGAAAATGCTTACAATAAAATTCTACTATAAGTGTACGGCCACACTTCAAGTTTAACACCAGAAATAAGCAAATAGTTAAAATGCGCTCTAGGGTCAATGTGGCTAAATATCGTACAAGAAGGAAATTAGCGTTTTAATGCTTTAGTTTAGTTACGAAGAATAAAATAAGAAATATACAGCAAAAGAAGAAATGTAAGCAACAAAGCATTTAATTAAAAAATTTTTTTTTTGGAGAGGTGCACATGTTTAATGAAATCGTTCACCTTATTCATTCGATTCTGTGACCAACTGACGCTTAAAGTAATCCATATGGTAATGTAGATGATGACTACTTAGTAGGGGCGCCAATCCCGAGATTCGAAAAAACCGGCCCATAACTCGGGAATTATGGGTCGTCCTAAATTCTTTTATTAATTTGTTTTATATTTCTAAGTTTTTTTTTATCACTTACGGAAATTTTGTTCTATTTGGAGCAGCTACACTAGAATAAATTTCTTCCCCTTTTTAAGCCGTTATTTTCGTAACTTTTTATATTTTCAAGATCTGTTTTTTATTTTTTTTGTAGCCAACAAAAATAGAAATTTGTTTAATTTGACGACAACGACGTCAAAATAATCGTTCTCCTATATACATATGTACATAAGTACGTGTGTATTTTATGTTTGACATCTTAAAGTCGGTAGCTTGCTGTGGCGAATGTCATTCATGCTTTCAGCATCAATCAATGAACTTTTAGGATAGTCTTCGAGGCCGCTGTAGCACTTAAAGTGGTTAAAAGTAGTTTTATTCATTTCTTTTATTATTATTTCCGACAAATTGAAGAACATTTCCTTGTGCAAATTTATTCATTTATTGTAAAATATCAACTCTTCAGTTTTGTTGTTTTTGATGCACAGCTTCCAAATGTGCCCATATCATCGTTGGTGTGTGTTTCACGGTGGGTGTTTACCGTTTATGTTTCAGTTAAAAGTGAGAAAAGGAAATGTTAACCAGGTTGTTTACATTTATATCACTTCAGTCGTTTATTTTTGCAATCATACGAAAAATTTCAGCATTTGGATGAAAGCATGTGCGTGCGTGCGTTTGTTTGTGTATTTTCGCTTACTTTGCTTTCCCATACTCCTTTGCATGTCAATAACTTCCGTTAAGTATCGCCATTATTTTGCTTTCATCTTTTAACGATAATATTATTGGAATATATTGTTGTTGTTGTTGTTGTTGTTGCCGGCAGCATCATCATCGAACTGTGTTTCCTTTTTAAAACAAAAACGTTTCATTTTTTACCCACATTCATTTATTTCTCTTGTATTTCGTATGCAAAATGTGTTGGTTTTACAACTTTCTGATGTAACTTTTACTGCTTTTGCAACGAACGCTGTTTATGCTTTCAACAATTTCGAATGGAAATGTTGAGAGAGATTGGATTTTTTTAATACGTTAGAAATAAATTAAAAAAAAAATATATGTACATATAGTATATAGAATTTCTTTAAAATTGTTCGCAACGTTTTAAATAATAAAAATTAAATAGACCCATAACAGAATATAGTGCCGCTGCCAGACTATGTTTTGGTTTCTTTTATTTTTATTATTATTAAGATTAGAAATTATGGAGCCATAGCTGAGCTTAACGCCAATCCACACATTAACCCATCAAATGACCATTCATTTTAGATGTAGTGCAACATGTATTTTGTGCAGAAAGTTGCACATCTGCATTTCTTATAGAATTAACTTTCTATATAAACAGATTTTTGACAAGGTATGGCATACTTCTAATGAAACTTGCTACTATTCGTTGCCAAGTATTTTTAGAAATTATAAGAAATTAAGTATTCACCTTCGAACATCTGTAAATGGTGTATTATGGCGATGGCTGAAGTATCTGCACGTTGACTACAAAACCAAAAAAGATTGCCTGGGTTCGACCCCAATTGCAACTAAATGACAAAAACATTACGCAATTTTTCTGATGTGCATTAGTGTGTCATAGTCACTGGTCACTAAACAGTACTGCCTTCAGCTGATACCAATCTTCAAGCACGTCAGAGCGCCCCCCTTCGTCGGGCACCGGCGAAGTAAAATAATTACTAAAAATGGCTACTAAAAACGAAGATTCAAAACTTTTAATAAGTCTCCTTGACATCAGAGGCGATGCAGCACTGCTACAAGCACAAAAAGCGTACGAAAGCAGAGCTGTAAGATAGTAAAGCTTCACATCCTCTCATCTCTCTCCCTATCGCTATCGTCTAATACCAGCGCAAAGCATTGCTAGAGTAGCGGTCATTTCCTGAGTGCTGGTTCAAGCTAAAAAAAAATATTTTTAATACACCGTATGAGAATCCATTTTGTATTTTGTAGAAACATTTACTCCCTGTTACTTACTTTGCTTGAAAACCACAAAAACAGAAAAAAAATTTTGTTCAATAATTTACCATTTATTTTAGTAATTTTTTTTCTCTTTTTTTTTTTTTGTTCTTAATAATTTTAAGTTATTTATTTTATTTATATTTTTTGTTCTTTTATTCATTTTATTTTACTCTTTGTGTTGAAACAATAGAATATTCTGTTTATTTTATTATTAGTTTTTTGATACATTTTCTTAAATGTTATTTTCGTTTTAAAATTTTAGTTTTTAGTTTCTAATTCATTATTCAGTTTATTGGAAAAGAATCTCTATGCATTTATACGAATAGGAAGAAGTGAGTTTAGTCTGTTTTTTTTTCTTCTCTTGTTTTCCGTTTAATTAATACTATTTTGATTTAGATATTTTGTTAGAATGACACTTATAATTTAGACATGCACAACTACTTAATATTTGTATTTCGATACTGATTAACTATTAAATCTACGATGTGTCTGTGTTAAATTAAAATTTTTTAGTTGGACAGTGGAAATGTGATTTTTGAAATTTAGATCAGGTTTTTACGAATTTCAATTCCAATAATGTTTCTGTGTGTTTTATTTTATATATGTATATCTATGTACTTGTTTAATTTTATCCGTTTATTTATTTCGATTAAATATTGCAATTTTAAAGGTCTTAATTCTTATTGTAACTAATATAGGATGATCTTTTGGCGTTTGGTTTTTCGATTTTTCACATCTTCTCGTTTTTTTTTGTTTTGTTGTAACACCTTTATTGAGATATACTGCGTGAGGTTTCTCTAATTCAAGTAGTAAAATTGTTCAATTTTGTTCGTTATACACGAAGTTTGTTATAATAACCACAGTAAATAATTTTTTATTGCTAGTCCTCTTAATTTTTTTTTTATAAAATTTTCTTAATTTTTTAAAATTCTTGACAATGTAGACTTTGGAATTCCTTATAAGTATATTAAACTTTTTTCTTAAGTTTTTCCTTCAAGGCTGTTTTCAGAGAAATTCTTTTATATTTTTGTGTCTTTCCAAAGCGAACGCATATCATGTACTAGTACAACAACAACCTAAAATCATTTTACGATGCAAAATAATTCTTAAAATTTTGACAAAACAGTGCTAAATTGCCACCTGGCTAGTAAGTTGACCTGTTATAAATTCGCCTTGTGTGTTTGACATTTTTAGTTGTTGTGAGTTCAAATTTATTATTTGTTTTTCAACTCGGAGAAGAAATCGATAGTGTTACCATATTGTGTTAAATAATATAAAGTTTCAAAATACACCAATAAAAAATTTGCAATTTTATTTGTTCGTTATAACTGTATAAACTTCCACGCATTTTTTTTAGATAGTGTTTTAATTCGAACGTCATTTTTACATACATATGTAATTAATTACAATTGGCTAATGATCAAAAACATACAGACAGTCAGAAATAACATGTGATAGTTACCAAAAAACAAACTAAATCAAAGACAAAACTGTAAATTACACTCACAAACACTAGAGCAGAACAGATGAAGATGCTGTTTTCGAAAGTTGCTACACTTTCATCATCAGCGTTCTTCGTGTTTTGTACACCGTGCATGGTTGTTGGTAGATATAAATTCAAAACTTCATATACATATTTATTATTTTCTGTAAATAGAAAACGAGAAATAATTGGCCGTTATTTTTTTTCTCTTCTAAATGAAGATCTAAATTTACCATCTCTAACTTACAATAGTCCTTGGCATTACTTGATTTTGTTTCCATTAACCGAGCACATATGTTTTGTTTTTTGCTTTTTTCGCTGTTCTACTCAAAGCAAAGACTTTCCTTTGCTTTGTCAAATAGTTTTTATTGGGTATATAATGAATTATATTTATTTTTTCTTTACTGGATTTAGAAAACAGTTCGTTATAAGCGGTAATTCGCTATAACCGGAGTTCGCTATAACTATATATCTGCCATAACTATACACTAACTAACACTCACAATTATTTGTGCAAAATTTTTAACCATAATATTTCGGAAGAATTTTATAAATTAACTTAATATTTTAACTCTTAACAGCCATTTTCACAATGCCTGATTATAACTTAATTGGAACTTTAACAGTCGGTTAGGCAAAATATCTTTTTAACAAACTATGATTAACGTTTAACTGACATTATTTAATGAAATATTGCCTGTTAAATTTAACCGAACAAAATGTGACAGTTAGCCACATTATCTGTCTACAGATAATTACATTGGTAAATACAAAAAATTTACACATGTATAAAAATTATTTAAAAACATTGTGACCAACATGTTTATAATTTTCAAACTTTTAAATAGAAAAAAGAAATCATGGTGAGAGAATAAGAGGCTACACTTTTTAACATGTGTATATCTAAATATTTATATTATATTATTATATAGGCCAATATTTTGCCTCTAGTTCTTGTTTTATGGAATTTCCAAGCTGGAACAATTTGTTGCTGATGAAAATTCCTCCATTTCCCTTCAGTATGCTTGCAATGTTTTTTTCACTGATATTAATTTTTTATTTTTTTTTGCCACAGTATTTTTCATAAGCAAACAAAATTGCCATACTTTTTGCCGAATTCTCTTGTTAATTATCTTAAAGATGATGAAACTTGAATCATTAATCGTCGAACGAATAATGCCTGTTCAGCAAACCGCTAGTTGGTGAATTTTCTATTAAAAGTGAAAAATGTGAGCAAATGTCATAATTTGACTTCAAATAAAAAAATAATTTTTTAATTCATATTTCGCCGTCAAAACATTAAATTTTAATTTAATTTAAATTTTAGGGAGAACTACCGAAATAACTTACATTCGATTACATTTAACTTTTTTCAGTGCACAATTCTAATTCTGTAAATTATTTCTCTTTGGTCTAAGAACATGAACTTGCAATTTTAAGCACTTTTTCAAGTTTTCGAAAAAAACCAAAACCAAAAAAATTATCCTGTGTATTAATTTTTTATTTCTATTCTAATGGAACTCTTATTATTACTTTAATCATATTCCTATTAACATAAGAGCCTTTTGTTTTAAATGCCGCACAAGTCCACTTATAACAAAATAAAAAAAAAATTATGCTATACGACTCTAAACAATTTCCTTTTAAACATATGATTCTAATTGTGCTTTTTCCCTTATAAACTATATGTGAAATTTATTATTACATACTTTATGATATTCTCATACAGTATGAAAAATATCATAAAAATAAGATAAAAATAAGATGAGAATAAAAAACTAAAAATAGAAATGTGTGTATGTTATAAAAGTAAACTCATGGATTGTTATGTTTTTGTTTATAGATTTTTTGGTTTGTATGTTTAATATTCAAACAATTCTCGTTTGATTAATTGAATTTTAAACATATAGATCTTGGGTTTGTATTCAGAAGTTGGGAAAATCCACTGATGAGCTAAGTAAGCGTTAGCGAAATAGTACTATATGGATATGCTTTCCTCCTCAATTATTGAGTTACTTTTGTAATAAAATACTTTATGATATTTTTCATACTGTATGAGAATATCATAAAGTATGTAATAATAAATTTCATATATAGTTTATAAGGGAAAAAGCACAATTAGAATCATATGTATAAATGAATATTCCCAAAATAAATTCAGTTAATATAAAATTTTCTTTTAAGTTAAAATTTTTTTGTTTCATAAAAATTATATCAAAAGTGTTGCATTCATAAAGCTCTTAGTAACGTCGTATGTATTGGGTACTTTATTATACAGTCTTGTAGTTTTGTTGTTGGTAATTTTAATGGAAAAATGTCTTCTGATTATAGTATTGAATTTAATATGGCCAGGTCTGGGAATATAAAATTTGTTGAAATAATTTTGTAAAAATCATTCAAATATGTGATGACTAACATAAGAAATAAAATTCTTTTAAATTCATTCAAATTAAATTTTTAAACTACGGGCAAATCCCGGTATAATGAACGATTTAATGTCACGGCCATTCGTAATACTGAAAAATTTGTTACATCGCCAAATATTTTTTAAATTTTAGTTTTATTATTATATTTTAGATAAACAAAATAATACTCTGTTCATACATATTATAAAAATAATATTTTTAAATTTAATATTAAAAGCTCAAAAAACCAAAAACCATTTATACGGTTCTATATTAAAAGCTAATCACTGATTGATGTTTGCTTTTGGGTACTTTTTTTTTTGACAGCATTTTCCTGAATATCTTTCAAGACCAACGATTTGAAAATAACATCACGAGTTAAATTATGCTCGTCTATAATTTTTTGTAATTTTATCTTAAATGGATTCACTAAATCAAATGGGTATGAGAACTTTTCTTCAGAAATGTATTTGATTTGAAATTTTTCATACAAAAATTTCGTAAAATATATTTCAAATACATTTGGTTTTTTTTTTCATGAATATGAGCATAAATAATTAATTACAAAAAAATATCCTTTTGTAAATTGCAAGAATTAGCCTCGATTGTACTTTGGAATAGGAAAAGTATTGTTAATTCCCAATTTTGTTTATAAAAAGACTTGAGCGACTTGAAAAAAATTGGCCCAAATGATTACAATTTTTTTACAATATCAATATTTAATTTTTTAACAATTTTATTTATTTTTGTTTTTCATAGATTTAATACAATTTTAATTAGTTTTTGTATCACAGAGAGACGTGACTGCTCTTATTTAACTAAACATGAGATACTAAAAAAAGTTAACAATTTAATTTAAAAATGAAAAAAATATTGTTTTAGGAAAGAATTATATTACAAATAAATAAAATATAAAAATGTTTCAACAATTAAATTTTATATGACTTAGTCGTAGTGCCATGCTTTTTGGTATTTTCTTTATTATTATAATAAAAATAAGTTATTTAAATGTTAAATTATTCATAAAACCGCTGATATGAATTTTTACAAAGATTAAAATTTCTATCATACATCATCTACAAAAATAAAAATAAATAAATAAATAATCTACAAATGACAAAATAATCTTCTTAATACAATCATCCTTTTGAAAATTACTAATTTTCACATGACAATAATTTAAGCAAAAAATAAAAAAAAACAACTTTGCGATATTCTTGTAAAAAAATGATGTTACAGCTATCTACAGACTAACAAAATTTACAGATTTAATAAATACCTTAAATACAAAATTTATAAAATTAGAACCAGTTCAAACTGTTACTACACTGTATGGGGAAATTTATTTTTATATCCTTAACAGGGATCTGAGAGAGTGTTCAATACATTATTGTCCTTAGTCGGGAATTAGTGAAGAACAGTAAATGAAAAGTATGTATGTACATTAGGGGTGGTAAAATTTTAAGGTTTGTATTTGTAAAAATACTAAAATAAAAAATAATAAAATTGTATTGCAAAAATAAAATCTACGGAAAAGTGTATGAAACTTTTCAGAAGCAACCATACATCTAAAATCAAATTTTATTCTGTGCAAATCCACATAAAGATTTGAATGGCCACTAATAATTTAGTTTGCATTAGAAACGACCATAACTTTATCATATTTTGATAGATTTTAACAAATGAAGACACTTTTTACTGAAAAAAATAATTTTTTTTTAAGAATGTTGCATATTTTGAATGATGTGATCGTGGTTTTTAAAACAACTGTACAGTTTATACAGGATGGCCCGAAAAGAGGGAATGTGAATTCCCTACAACATTTTTAATATATTTTTATTTTGTTTTATTTTCAGTATTTTGTAAAAAAGACTTGGGGTATTTAAAATGGAACAGTACACAATTGAACAACGTGCCAAAATCATTGCACTTTATTTCTCAAATCAACGATTCATTGTTTTGACTCAGCGTGCATATCGTCGTTATTTTAATGTGCGAGTTGGTCCCTCAGACTCAATTTTCAACAGTCTGGTTGCAAATTTTCGGCAACAAGAGGCAGTACGAAACCTTTCTGGTATTTTCAGACCACGCTCCATACTGTTTTCTTTTAAGTTATTTGAAAGGAAAAGCCTATATTAATAAGCATATTAAGCAATTAAAAAATATTAAACGACAAAATCAACAACATTACACCTGAAGTTTTGCGAAAGTTTATAGAAAATGTTTTGGAATGAGCACGAATATGCGAAGCAGAAAATGGCCGCCACTTGCGAGTTATAATTTTTCATAATTAAAATATTCTCCATTAATATACTGTATTTAAAACTACAAAAATTTAATAATAATGTCTTCAATAAGAATGTTGGAAATCTTCATTTATATGTTTTTTAAAATATTTAATATACCTATTTTATGTTCAACAAAAACTATCTAGTTACCCTTGCTTTATAAATTTTCACTCTGAAAAATATAAAAATTATTTTTGGTAGATTGTCAAATAAATGGATTGAAAATATACTTTTGAACATTGAAGAACGACTTTTATTTTTATTAAGAAAGAAAATAACGTTTTTGGCCTTTTAGATCAGAAGTGGGATCGGAATCAATACAATAAAAGATGAAGAAGCTTTCAGAATTAAAGGTAGATGAGCTAAAACAGATATTACGAGAACGAGAGTTGTCTAGCACAGGAACAAAAGCTGAATTGATTCAACGTCTTGAAAGTTATATTGGTTCAGACTTAATTGCTAATTATGGTGAGAATATTGATACTTTTCAGGAAACGTCCTTAACAATTAATGAACAAGAAAACGTTACTACAGTTCAACAAAGCAACAGTGATATCATACATTTACAACGACAGGTGAATGATTTGAAGAAAATGTTGGAAAATGCGATGAACGTTCTTCAAACGGTTGCTCAAAATGTACATGAAGTAACAAATGTCCAACGACAGGAATTTGACAATGTTACAACGTCGAATGTCTATTCAAGTTTACGAACGCCTAGTAATTGTTCTGTTCGTGAAATCGCAGAAACTATTCCAGAATTTGATCCAACGAGTGAATCTTCACTATCCGTGGAACAATTTGTTGAACGAGTTGAGAGTGCAATACAAGCTTATCAATGGGACGAAAAATGTTTACTTCTCGCAGTATACAGTCGAATATAGGGAGCAGCACGTTTATGGTTGGACTCGCTTCAAATTTTACATTCAAAATGGAGTGATTTTTCAAGAGAATTAATGAATGAATTTACTTCTACCGAAGATGAAGCTGAAATACATTTTAAAATGATAAATACGGTGCGTAGAATTGATGAAAAGATTGCAGACTATTGTTTTCGAATATGTGCATAGGGAAACGTTATAAAATGAGTGAAAGAGCTATTGTCAAATATGCGCGAGAAGGATTGCAAAATCGTGAAATTCAAATTGCTATCGCTGCTCAGAAAATTGATTCAGTTAAACAATTGCGTGATATATTGAGTGAGTATGAGAGAAACGTACCATTAAGACCAGTAACGAAATATGTTGAATTCAGAAATAAACCACACGATTTTATAAATAAGTATTCCAACTCTGAGAACGCGAAAAAAAATAGTTTAGTAAAATCTGGTAGAGAAATTAAATGTTTTAATTGTAATGAAATAGGTCATATTTCTACCAATTGTTTGAAACCTCAAAGACGTTCCCGTTGTGATAAATGCAATAAAGTTCATCCTATGAATGAAAGTCTATGTAAAAAAAATTAATACTACTCGAAATACATATTGTAATAACGACGATATTTTTAAAATAAAAGTTAATTTAAATAATACAGTTTTAACTGCTTTTATAGATACAGGAAGTCAATGCAGCTTAATAAAGAAATCTATTTGTAATCAAATAACTTTAGAACGTATTAAATGCGAAATGAGAGTTACCGGTATTTGTGGAGGTATTCGTGTCGCAAAAGAAAAGATATTGGTCAATCTAATTATTAACGATATCAATGTACCCGTAACTTTATATTTGATTGATGATGAACTCTTGTTATCAGATATTTTACTTGGTCAAGACGCATTTGTTGATGGTAATATAGTAATGGTAGTTGAAGACAAGAAAATAACGATTATTGGTAAATCTGATAAAAAAATACGAATTAATAGCAAAACTGAAGAGGTATTAAAAAGAAATTGTAAGAAAGCACCGATTGAAGCAGATTTTGTTAAATGTGAGTTAAATGAAGAAAAATCTAAACTACTAGATTTTATCCATGGAAATAGAGATGTGTTTTCAAATAGTTTGAAAAATTTGGGAAAAACAGTTTTAGTTAAAATGAAAACAAGTTTAACAGATTCTAGAATTGTCAAACAATCTCCATATCGTGTGCCAGAGTCGAAGAAAAATGTAAAAGCAAAAATGGTTCACGAACTCTTGGAAAATGATATTATACCATCATCCAGTTCAGAATATGCTAGTCCGGTTGTACTAAAAAGAAAGAAAAACGGTGATGAAAGATTTTGTATTAATTATAGATATTTGAATAATCTTATGTTAAAAGAGAATTTTCCATCACAAAACATCGAAGAGAACTATAATCTAACTGAAGATGAGGTAAATACAATTAGACGAACAGCTTCCGATAATATTAATACAAAACGAAAAAAAATTAAAGATCAATTTGATAAGCGACATTCAACTCCTCATAAATATAAAGTTGATGATCTTGTACTTGCTGAAAACGAACCTTCAAGTAGTGGCACTTCTCGTAAATTAGAACCACGATACAAAGGCCCTTTCAAAATATCTAAAGTTCTTCATAATGATAGATACATAATAGAAGATATTCAAAATTCCAAAAGAACGTCACATCATTATTCATCGGTTTATGCTTCTGACAAATTGAAACCTTGTTGGGAATTACCACCCAACTTTGATAGTGAAACTGATTATGATTCTTCCAATGACCAAAGCGAGGACGCTTTAAATACAGGATAGCCGACTGTTGGAAATCTTCATTTATATGTTTTTTAAAATATTTAATATACCTATTTTATGTTCAACAAAAACTATCTAGTTACCCTTGCTTTATAAATTTTCACTCTGAAAAATATAAAAATTATTTTTGGTAGATTGTCAAATAAATGGATTGAAAATATACTTTTGAACATTGAAGAACGACTTTTATTTTTATTAAGAAAGAAAATAACGTTTTTGGCCTTTTAAGAAGTTATAATGAACTGAAACCCCTTCGGTCACCCTGTAGCATAACTAGATTAAGGTGGTGCGCTTCGCTACCCCCACCAATTTATCGGCTATTTTTTGGCCGGCACTTTGCATTTCCCTCCCATTTAAAAAAAAAATGTTCTATATGAAAAAAGAAATTTTGAAATTGCTCCACAATGACAAAGTTATTTGATATTCACATTTAAAAGGCGGCCACTTCGAGTCACCCCACCCAAATTTCAAAAAATTATTTTGAAAATTTCAAAGAATAATTTTTTTTACAAACAAGAAAGTAATTTGATTATCCATTTTTTGGCGGCCACATTTCCCAGAAAACAGAAATTTGTGGACCTTTTCCATGTGGAAAAAGAATTTTGAAAATTGTTCGTATAATGTGGAAGCAAACACACATTCTCTTTTATATATACATATATGTATATAGATGGGAGTAGAAAATATTTAGGTCGATTTGCGCAGGATAGTATTTGATTACAGATCCATGCTTTCTGGGAAAATTTTTCTCAGAATTTTTCGTAGATTAGGTTTTTGCTATACGATTTTTGACGTAAAAAGTTGACCCACCCTAACGTACATACATATATGAAGTAAATCTTGGTTCGATTAAGATTTCAAGCTCCAATTGAAAATAGTAAAACAATTATAATACTCTTTCCCGTTATAGGAATTGTAGTATACGAGTACGTTCTAAAGATCTGCAAAAATATATATTACACTAGAGTTGTGTCGTTCAGCTCTGAGCTAGCTCTATTGAACGATTCACTTAACTGAGCGAAGTCAGCGTTCACCTTTTCGGATGATTTTAGTTCAGTGAAGAGCCCTTTCAATGTATTTTTTTTGTTCATGTTATTGGTTCATCATTAGTGCTACTAGAACCAAAATAATTTTCTTACATAAAATTTGTAATGCTGACTTAGCTCATCAGTGGATTTTTCCTAATTTCTGACTGCAAAGTCAAGATTCTAATGTTAAATTAGTTGAATTTTTTTTTAATTACTCTTACAACACGGCTCTCTCTTAGCGGCTCTTTGCGAAAAACAAACATAAAACGGTGTTGCGCTGCGTTTTTACGTAATATGTGCTTAAACAATAATTTCGAAAAGAGTTTTGACCTTTTCGACAGTAGAAGCAATACCAGGGATGTTCCCTTTACAAGCATAGTAGTACGTGCAGCATTTGTCAAAATATGCCAGATGTGCCCTTTTCGAAATTGCATATTCAATTATAGAAGTGTATTCGTGATGAAGTACTTCAGCATTACACATTGAGATGTGTACTGTAAATTTTATAATATTTAAAATTATAAAAGGAAATGAAAAGTTTTCAGTCTGCGAAGCGGTTCGTTAAGGTTCGAACTCGAGCTCTCATAAATAATAGTAATCAAACTTTAAACTATATGGACAAATGTTATGGGTATCAAAGTAATTTTTTCCTCAAAAAGAACACAACAACACAGCTAACTATTTGAAACAAAAGAAAAATGAAAAGTCTTGAAGCTTTTGCTATTCATAATAAATAAAAAGAAATAATAAAAAATTTAACAGAAAAGAAAGACGCTTAAAAGCTTTTTAATGGTTGTGCCAGATAAAGCAATTACTTTTTGCTAGAGTAGTACAGAAAATATTTAAAATAAAATCTATAAAATTTTACAACAGTACAAGTTTTTTGTTTGCCTTAAGTTTAAATTTCTTCATTAAAATCTTAAAAGTAAATTATAACTACAGCTGATTATGAATCTTAATTTTTATTATGCTGTGCTTGCAGAGCACTTATGTTTTTTTTTTTTTTTTATAAATTAAATTTTTGGTTTAAGATCATTTGCATTGGGGGGTCTAGTTTAGGATTCAGTTATCTCTGCTGATGATTTTAATATTTCTTCTATCGTACTTTTTTCTGTTCATTCAAATTTCCCTACAATATTAATTTGTTGAATTATTTTACGTCACTTAAGAGCTTAAACAATAAATCAATAAATCTTATGAATTAAATAAAAAAGAAATCATCACTCGTAGTAAAACTGTATTATTTGTGCTGGCGGAAGTTGTGGAATTAAGAAGAGGGATGTATGTATGTATGTATGTATGTAACTGCCAATAAATATAAATGTGTGATTTGTATGCTTAAGGCGTGGTAATAGATGTGTGTGTGTGCGCGTGTGTTAGTGGGTTAATTTGGTTGATGGAATTCGATTAGGCAAAACCTCAATACCTAATTTCAGAGGAAACTTTCACGAGCCCCATGTCTCTCATCTCCCAGCATAACACGCTGTGAGGGCGGCTCACCATATTGATCTTGATAGTAGTTCTCGCGCATCATTGTGTTAAGACTAGAGCAACGAAAGTAGAGGATTTCTTGAAATGGTTTGCGAAAGTCACGATTGAGAGTGGCATAAATGATGGGATTGAGCAGAGAGTTGGCATAGCCCAGCCATAGGAACAACGAAGATAATGATTGTGGCACATGAGTGGTCTCATTTTCCACAAATGGACGTATAAGAGCTAAAATAAAAAATGGCAGCCAGCAAATTGTAAAGGCAGACATTATAATGCCCAGCGTAGTTGAGGCCTTCTTCTCTTTGGCCAGTTGGAAGCGTAATTTCTTTTGGTGCGGCGAGCCCAAGAGACCACTTGACCCCGAACCGCCTCCACCGCCGCCCGCCTGGCTTACCGAGAGGCCACCGCAAGTGGAATAATTAAGAGATGTATTGCCATAACTGCTGTGACGGTGCTGGCCATTGCCACCCAAATCGGTGTGGTCAGGCGGTGAGCCGGTGCCATTTAAGGCATGTTGTAAATGCGTCTGGGCTCGCTTCTCCTCTAGCACAATACGTCGTGCTGCTCTGAATATCTGATAGTATACAAACAACATAACGGCCAGAGGTATGTAAAAGGAACCTAATGTTGCATAAATTTGATATGCAAAATTTTGGCAAACTGAACACATTGGATTACCGTGTTCATCTACATGTTCATTGCCCAATATGAGAAGCGGTGGTAGTGAAATACATGCTGCAGCCAACCAAACCAAAGCCACACACAACATCATACGTCGGGGTGTCCGTTTGACGCCATATTCCAGTGGTTTTGTTATGGCCAAATAACGGTCGACTGAAATGGCACATAAATTTAATATCGATGCTGTGCAGCAGAGAACATCAAATGACACCCAAATGTCACATAAAACCGGGCCAAAATTCCATTTCTCCAATACCTCGTAGAGCAATGCCATTGGCATGACTAAAACAGCAACACAAAGATCCGATAAAGCCAATGACACAAGCAAATAGTTGCAGGGACGACGAAGCTTACGAACCATACAGACAGCGATACAAACCAAAACATTGCCGACAATTGTGCCCAAGATGACAAAGAGTAGGATGATGCTAACAAGCACTGTATGGACTGCGGGCATGGTGAATTCCACAACCATTGCGGGTGAAGCAGATGGTGAGGTGGGCTCAAATCTTGTTGTTGCAGTCGAGTACATCGTTGATGAGAAGTTGTCTTTTTCAAAATACGATGATGAGGTTGGTGGTAGAGATGATAGTGGGAGTCCTGCTGATGGCAAGGTTGAGCTAAAGCTTTTGATGACGTTGCTGTTGCTAAATGTTGAGCGAGGTACTGTTGGATCTGTGTTAAGCATAATATTGCTGTTATTGTTATTCCAGCTGCTGCTGCTGTTGCTGTCGCTACTCGTGCTGCTGTTATTGCCATGCAGTTTGTGATGGCTGCTATTGGTTTGGTTGTTGCCCGAGCCATTATATACCGCTAAATGTGTGTTGGCTTCCAAAATCAGTGCTTCAACTGGCAGTTGTGAAGACGCTAGTGCTGTCAGCAATGAGGCTGACGATATAGTCGAAATATTCAGAAACTCTGCTCTCGATGATTTAGAGTGATTTATCGCCAATGCTGTGCTCAAATTGAAACCATCCGTTAATGTGAGTATCAGAAAAACGTACAGGATGAAACGTAAACTTGTCACCAGGCACAGTTTAAGCTTGTCTGAGATCTTTCGCAGCAGAACTACAGATGTGTGGGGGTTTTTATTAAAAGTGAAATTCTTAGCAGCATTAGTTGTTGCATTTAGAGAATGGGCATAGGTGATGAGAGCGTTAGTGGCTTTGGAAAATTTTGTGTTTGTGATTGTTGTATTATAAAAGACGCCACAGGCGTTTAAAGAAGAAAACTTTAAGCTTTTGTTCAATTCGTCGTCAACTAAAGAATCCATATAAAAAGTTTTATGTGTAATAAATTTAGGGTGGTACCCGCTAATTAGAGGAGGCGGAAGGTTTAAAATATCAAACAGTGTTGCTGTTTACTTTATTTCCTTTGCAAATTAATTTAAAATTGATTTATTTCTTTAAGCTCCCTTCATGCTCTTGTCAAACGTTCGATTCGCATAAATTGGCCTCCAATGTGAAATGAAAGCTTCTTTAAGTTGGCTTTTTAAGTTTAGTAATTTTCGGCCTTTGTAAAAATCCATTTATTTGATTGATTTGAATAGGAAATTTAAAAAGTTTTTCTTCCCAATCGACACACTTTTTGGTTCAGCCTTTGGTGGTGGCCTTAGTGACTTGTACGAGAGAGTGAGTGTATTTTCATGCATTCAGTATTCTTTGCATGCTGCTGTTGACTTTTTATTTTCATTGACTTGATGTTGATGGTTTCGTATTACCTTTTCCTGCTCTTGTGGATGTGGATAAAAGGTTGTGTGTGCGTGTGTGTTGTTTGAAATTGACGTGCGTATGAGCGACTGTTTATTTTATTTTTGTTTTTAGGAATTGTTTGAGTATCTTCACAAGTAGTGTATGTGTTTGTTTTTTCAACCTCAATATCTCAGTTCTATTCACTTCGTTCAGTCACTCATGTCATTCGTTCGTTCTATCGAGTTCCACTTGTTAGTTTCTTTGGTTTATTTTGACACTTTCATTCATCTATCCACTGATTGTCTGTTATCCTTTTTTTTTTGCTTTGGAGCTGCTTTAGTTTGTTTATCATTCGACCAACTAGTGTGTTTGCAAGTTCTTCGCTGTAGTGTAGATTATATTTATTCAGTAAAGTTCGTTTTTCGGTTTTTGTTTTTTTTTTGTCGTTTTCTTAAATATTTGTATGAAAATCTTGTTCCGTATGTTTTGAAACCACTAAATCGAAACCCTATTTTGATTGTCCAAATTCTGAAAAGAGAAAAGGAAAAATATTTTGATTCGTTTATTTAATTTAATGGTTTTTAAAGTTAAATATTAAGTTTGTTAAAGGTAATTTTATGTATAAATTAGATACATTTATTCCATTTTAAGTTTAAACAGAACTCACGACTGTTAATCTGCTTAACATATGAAATTCTTATACTCGTATTACAGGCAGGTAAAGAGTGTATAACGAGCTCTTAATAGTTACACGATTCATTAGTGTTTTTATTTGGAATTCACTGACTTTTTTGAAATAAAAAAAAAAAACAATTAAAAAAATGTAAACATATCGGCCATGGACCGTTGTTTATAAATGTCTGTGAAGATAAATATTTTAATATAAGGTGACCTAAAATTACCGACATGGTTTGAGTTCATAGTGCCATTGTGTCCCTCGCAGTGTGCACTGTGGCTCCATACTTGCGCATGGTTTTCCGCGGCTGTCCTTAAAAAATTTTCGCATATCTAACAACATTGATGGAAACGGGGATACCGTGTTTCTTTTCAAAAAAAATATGGGCCAATTATCCTTACCGACGAAACACCGCACCAAAAGGTACAATTAAGTGGGTGTAATTCTCGCTGTTGAACTGCTCTTGGATTTTACGTACCCCATTTTGCCTATTAACGAACCCATTCAATTGGAAATTATTAATATATAAATAAAATCTAGATTTTCTTGTAAAAAAGTTCAACGATTTTGGCACGTTGTTCATGTTTGTACTGTTCCTTTTTAAATTCTTCAAGTCTTCTTTACAAAATACCGGGAAAAAAATTATAATAAAAAAAGAATTCAAGGTGTATTATTAGACGTATTAACATAGATCTGTTAATAATTCTTAAATGTGTTTAATATTCTTAAAGGTACAATGGGATTCGCGTAGAGATGAGATCCCTATGGTATCCCTGGTATGGTTGCCCATCTTGCTTTTTTCCAAAATTTCCAAATTTGGTCATCGCTCAGTGAATTGATAGTCTTCAAAATTTCAAGTGTGGAAAATTGTGAAAAACTAACTGCAACTCGCTCTATTAAACATTCCGGTTATGCAGAAATATAAGGGAAATCCCTCTACACAAATCCCACGTTGGTTCATATCCTAAAAATTTTACTTTTAAGAACCTCAAAGAAATATAAGAATTCCTTGTTATTACGTTAATACGGTAACATAGCTCTGTTAACGTATTAAGGATTTGTGTCTAGGGTTATATATTACAAAATGTTGTTTATAACTAAAGTAGGGTTCACAATTCTTTAATGAGGGTGCGTTAGCGTATTGGCTCTGCAACTAGAAGGGTTCGAGTTCGGTAAGCGAAAGTTAAAAGTTTTTATGATTTTTTGTCCTACAGCACCTCTTTCTTCGTTGGTATTTGCGCAATAAAACCTCGGCGATGTAAAATAATGAATAAAATGGCTCCCCTTAGCTTAAAAGTAATGCGTCGAAACTGACATCAGAGACGCCGCAGCTTTCTGTCTATTCACTACTCTATCCCTCCCTTTAACTAGTTCCAGTGCAATGCATGGTATATGTAGGGGATCTCCCCTAAGCATTACTCCAAGATAAAAAATAAAAACAGTAAATTTTTAAAGTGAAATGTGTACCAGTTATAATCTCTTACCACAATATCAAACGAAACCGGTGGTTTGCTAGCGCAATCAGTGGTCAAACTAGAACTAAATGGTGGAAGAGTTTCTCTGTGCTCGGTAGGCCTGACAGGGAGTCGTCATCTGTTGTAATTTGCTACCCTACGGTAGTACTCTTAAGTAAAACTTCTGCCAGATACCAATGACCAACAGGAAAATATTTGTATTACAGCAAGTCATATATTTCGGTAGTTATTCGTAAAAAAAGCCTGCAGATTTTTATCCTTCTGCCCGAGATACTTGCCGAAATCAATCATCTTTCTTTCCACAAATTAAAATGAAAGTTTTTTATGAGGGAGGCATAATTATTACCTCCCGACAATTTATGCTAAATGAAGCATTCAGTCAGATGAATTTCTTTGAATAACATGAAATAATTTCAAAAAACTTTCTATCATAAAATTTTAAATTTTTTCTAAACATTCCACATGAAACGATAAGATTCATGTTTAGAATTTAGTAATTTGCTTAAGATTAAATCTTTGAAAGAAAAAAGTTTACGGCTTGTAAGAATGTATATTTTATTTAAATTTCTAAAATGGTCGGAAAAAGGAAAATTAATGCAAAGAAACAAACCCTTGGAAAAATTATGATTTAAAGTATTTAAAATAAAGAAGAAGTTTTAAAAAGAAATTTTATGGGAACGAAAAAAATGCAAATTTTTTGGGTCTTTAAGTAATATTCATCTCCTAAAAACTGTATAAACTACGACGATTGTAAACAATTTATTACCAAATAACAAAAAACATAAATAATTGATGGCATAAAAAATTCGGATGTTCTTCATAACAAAAGTGCAGGCAACATGGCTATTGTGAATGGTTGCATATATCATAAGCTTCCTAAAAAACAGAACAGGTAAAAATATTTGAAATTGGTTGGTGATCCATCATTAGGAATGATTACGACATCGCTACACTCAAAATCCCACAAGCTCTTACAAATCCTCAGCAATTCTATACAGAATCTCCCAACTGACCAAATTCACTATCAAATGGTTTTATGTTTCATAGGATTAATTTATAAATACAAATGTGCTATAAAAGAACGAGAAAGTAAATTTAAAAGTATAAAAAATTTACTTTGCTTTTGCAATATGTCTTGCTAAACTTATGAGAATCATATCGAACAGCGTCTGCTAAGCAGGATACGAATTTGCACATGAGTATAGAGCAAATGTGGCAATATTTGCATACAAGTACATGAGATGTGTATCGCTTATTGGTTTGTTGTATCCCTACAATTCTAAGTTATATATGTCAGTGACATTTGGGGCTGTGTTCTAAAATAGCAGCCAATTTAAATTATGGCATTAATTTTGCGCCACCCTCTATATTTAGTGCATTTTGGCAGTTATTAATAACTCACAGAATTATATTTTCGCTCAAATCTTACAAACATTTTCAATATCAATAAGAAAAATATTTGAAGGCAACAGGGCGCATATTTACCAACCATCTAAGAACTTAAAAATTTTTAAAATTATAGAATTGTTATCAGTCAATATTACCATAGTGTTGTAAATATTTTTTGCTGCTGGTACACAAAAAAAAAAATAAAACACAATTTTAATTAAAAATTAATTAGGTTTTCAGCTGTAAAGAAATTAATAGCCACAATTAAATTATTATTATTGACTTAATTGGCTTCATTTCCAATTACATTTTTGATAATAATAATTAAAAATTTAATTATATATTTAGACAATTTCATACAAATTTTTAATAGCAAAAAAATATTTGGATTCAATGCGAATTTATATTTGTATGAAGAGTATTGGATATATGAAATAAAACAATCAGATATGCATTTAAATTAATATAAGCCCTCATTTTGTGTATTTCACAGCAAAAAAAATTAATTATTTATTTATTTAAGTACTATTGAGCACAAAATGTAATTGCATTGATTACACTTTTAATTCGAAAAATAAATTCTGCTTATTAAAGTTGATAATTGCAAATAAAAGTGTTATATATTCTTCTGTGTAAGGCTTTACCATGTTTCAAATGGCTTTCCACATTTGTGCAGCATTTTTTTTATTACTTAGGTTAGGTGGCGGACCCTCTCCGAAGGAGAATGCTCCACTTAGGCAAGAGCTTAGGCTCATTGTGATACCACAAGTAGAAACACCCAGGGTCTAGGCGGGTATCGAACACACACCTCCGATTGAGAAGACTAATATTCGTGCTCAAGGCTACGGATGCACCTCGCCTTACATATGGACCTTTTCTCAGTCATCAGAGCTGAATCACCGGAAGCGGTCCATACTTTCCATTCCTTCAACCGCCATAATCACCAAGCTCCAACACACAAGGTAAATTTTTGGTTTTTCCCACAATTACAACAGCAAAACATTCCATCCTAGGTTTTCGCAAATTCTGAATAACAGTGGCCTGTTTCTCATGAGAACGCTTAACAGGTTTTTGATTTTAAAAGAAAGACTGTCAGATATTTCACTACATTTTTTAATAATAGAGGAATTAATTTCTATCTCGTTTAGGGTGAGCTTATGGCAATAGTTTAGAAATATACCCCTTAATCTTTTATTTAAATTGTCTTCCTTCTTTGTTCGGTAGAATATATGCGTTAAATTGACAATGAATGAGTTTCTTTCGTCTTCAATATGCGGGACGTCGCAGATTCATGCACCAATTAGTTTTTAAGCACGCCATGATTTGGTTATTAAATGCGAAGTTTCTTTGAGAAGAATGCGAAAATAAAACTGAAGTGGGTATAAATTTAGGATGGTAAGCGCGCCAAGATCGATCAGCCGGTTTTTCCAACCGGGCTTCGAACCAGTATTTTCAGTGCGACGGCTTTTTCAATGTTAATTTCTCGTATGTCGAGAATAAAAAATTTTGTGATCAAAACACAACTGAATAATAGTAATGGGATTATGAGAAGATACAAAGAGAATAAAATTGATAGATGACTGAAGAGAGTAAATTAAAAAATAAATACGAGAGGGTAAAATTTACCACCACCACAGTAGTTAAAGGTTAACAGACATGCATATGTACATATGTATTTCGCTCATTTCCTCAAACAAAGCCATAACTAGTTTTCTACACGTGTGTTTTACACGTGCTGGTGTAAAAATTCCCAAGAACAAGGATATGGCCGGCAGAAAACAATAGTTTTGAAAATAAGTGTATTCCTCTAATTCTACGTATTGAAATTTAATTATTTATGTACATATTCATTATTAATATACTCTATATGTATGTATGTGGGTCTATAATCATATAAGTGTAAGCCTCTGTTTGAAAGATCTGATCACGCTAGAATGGCGTAAGCCACAAATGCATCACAATATTCGTTTTTGGTAGCTTTACGGTGAAATTTGGTTTGCATGATGACTTGGCTGTTTGAAGTTATATATTGATCGAAAAGGTCTGGTCCTTTGGACAACAATTAAGTAAAAATTCGGCACTACTAAACGACTATCCGGCAATTCAGATGAATTTCAGAAATAAAGGGAGCCAGTGAAGGGTATCTAAGATTCGGCACAGCCGAATATAGCACTCTCTTACTTGTTTTTTCTAACATTCCGCCATGATGCCTACGAACAGAGGAAAAATTGTGTGGTATAGTCTTCTCTTTTTAAGGGAGAGCAGAGGTGAAGTTACAGAGTAGGGTTCAATTCCTATACTCGTATATGTAACTCTGCTGTTGCGTATTCGTTGCACTTGACTATCAGCAGGGAAAAACATGGCGCACAGGTGAATTATCAGAATTTGCATTATCTCTCTCGCTATCTCTCTCTCTTCTATAGTAATTTCATGTGGCACTTGCTCACATAAAGACAATTCAGGTTCAATGTGACACTTGTTAGAGAGAGACAAATCTCTATTAACAAGTGTCAGAAATGCGTTTCAACAAATCTCTCTAAGCCATGCTAACAGTATAAATATATCTGAAACAATTTTGAGCAATCAGTATGTAAAAGATCACAGACCAGTAACGACAACAAGTGAAACGAAAAAATTAAATCGGAAAAAAAATGTCGACACCAAATAGCGCATTATTATGGGTGAACGAGAAAATCGGAAAATCAAATGATTGGTGGATGATTGATTCGATATATTCAGAATTTTCGAAAATTCTACTGAGCAATATAAAGGAGTGCTTTCGCTATCTGAAGCCAGAAATCAAGATAAAATTTCTAACAGGTATTTTCCATATTCCTCGCCATCTCGTTGAAAAGTGGAAATTGGAATTGGAGGAAATCATCGAAGTTGCTGCTGTTGACAGCGAATTATGGGTCTCTACGTTGGCCGAAATCTTGAAGACGTTCCCATCGACTAATTCGGTGAATACCACAATTGCAGAAAGTGAACAATTTCCAGCTGTGTTTAAGGAAATAATTACCGATTTGCGTAAACAGCTATCAAAGGACACTGATTTAACCCTGCTACCGTTAGAATGCCAGTATTTAAATAAAAAAGCATTGCTATCTGTGGTGGATCAACAACCCATTCCAGTGAACAATGTTAAACTTAAAAAAAAACCTCGAAGCAGTGCATTGCGTGAAGAACTACTGCAAAAATGTGCGCTATTGCCGAAACCACCAGTTCCCACCATACCCTTGAGGACTCGCGGAATGCCTCGAAAAATGTCAGAGATAATACCCCGCAAAGCCCAACCCTCAAGCATCGCTACAACAAGTGTAAATAGTGCGAGAATTTACGAAGGAAATGTACGCATGCAATTACCAGTTGCAACCATTCCTAACGATTCCAGGAAGCTGCTATCAAAAGACCGTGATTTAACCATGGTACCGTTAGAATGCCAGTATTTAAATAAAACAGCATTGCTATCTGTGGTGGATCAACAACCCATTCCAGTGAACAATGTTCAACTTAAAAAAAAACCTCGAAGCAGTGCATTGCGTGAAGAACTACTGCAAAAATGTGCGCTATTCCAGAAACCACCAGTTCCCAGCATACCCTTGAGGTCTCGCGGAATGCCTCAAAAAATCTCAGAGACAATACCCCGCAAAGCCCAACCCTCAAGCATCGCTACAACAAGTGTAAATAGTGCGAGAATTTACGCAGGAAATCGCATACAATTACCAGTTGCAACCATTGCTAACGATTCGAGAAAGCTGGTTTCAAAAGACCGTGATTTAGACAATGCCATTCTAACTGTGCAGCGATCGAACTTAAGCGATGCTCTGCAAGGACGACAATATGGTGCCATCAAACTAATTGAATTGCCTGAACAACCATTACACAATCGAACCGCAAAGAAACGTAAACGTGAAATGCTACTGAAAGAAGAGCTAAAAAGATGCCCCCAAAAAAAAAAGATGCCAACAAAGAAAAGACCGGAAATGAAAATATTTCCAAAGTCCCAGGCAGTTTTTGCCTCAATGCCTGAACTTTCTTAACAAATAGAACAAATTGCTGATACAACTTGACGAAAACACACCCTGTGTTTCATATAAATTCAAAAATTATTTTACTTTTATAAACTAATTTTTTTCATTATTCATTTACTTGTATTGTAGTCGCGATTATTTTTTCAAGTCAGTTTCTTATTAAATTCTTTAAGCAATTCTTTGTTGGAACCCAATAACTTTTTGCTTCATCAATTTTGTTTTGAAAATATAACAAACCCCGATTTAAAAAGAAAAATTAATATGTGCCTTTCTGTATTAACGTAACGATAGACTTAAGAGTATAATATTTAAAAATATTCCCTTTACGAGTATGTATAGAAATCATAAGAAAAAATAAAATACAGAAGTAAAAATAAATTAAAATTATGTAACATACTTTTATACTTGTAAATTATAATCAAAAAATAACCTAATAAATGAAGAATCAATCGTAAATCTCTGTATTTATTTACTAAACTTGTGAAGAAATCCAATCACCTTTCAGTTAAGGACAATCGATTTAATATTACCGGAGCATTATTAAAGGGTGCTTTAGACCATAAGATTTGTCGTACGTAAAAAGAGAGAGAAAATAAAATGAAATTGCATCCGTATTTCAAAAAAAAGAGAGTAAAAATCGGATGGTTGTTTTCTGGCTTTTACACCATTGGTATGGATAAAATCACGTAAGATGAAAACATTCTCATTTAATGTAACTACAGCTGTTTGCTTGTTTTCCCCAGGGATGGAGTTCTTGTGCAATTGAATTTTTTTTTTAATAACCTTGAAAAATATTTTTATAACTTTGGAATATGTTATTTTCGTGGTCAAAATTTTTAGTGTACTTTTAGAAAATATACGTATATTTTTATAAAATTGTGCTGTCGTGGTCTAATATGTACATTTCGATTTTATAATTGGTATAAATTTATGAAACCAGTTTTCCCTCCCTGGCTTTCTCACATTTGTTTTCATAAAAATGCATCCCTGATCTAATGTTGTGTGTTGCTTTTTGAAAATTTTTAAAAAATCAAGAGAGCCATACGTATCCGTATCGTCCGTATTTTCTCTCAAAATCTTATAGTTTCATTACATATTACGTTTAGACGATCCGACTTGTGCTCTTCTACACAAAAAGCACCCTTAACCAAGGCCATATAGAAATAACCTTCCATAAATACTCACCTGCGCATTTCTTTATTGCAACCTGTATCGAATTTCTAGATAAATTTTCCAATTTTTTTCTACTGCTATTTATTAAATAGAAAAATTTAGAACACTTCTCGTATAAAATTTGGAATTTGATGACCCGATTATATGAAGTGACGATTACTTTCACTACCCTAAACCCTAAAAACAGATTATATTGCCCAAGTGAAATACAGCACTCAAGTCAATTCATTGCTCTTTTCTTTTAATATGGTTTATATCAACATTCAAGACTGGATTTGGTACCGAGCAAGCAACAAGTATTATATTTTGATTTAATTACGGACCTTGTTCTGATTACAAGAAAGGCTCCCGCTTGCAATAAGCTCGACACCACAGAAAATTGCTCCCCCTGCGATTGGATTTTAAACCTCGGAGCATCGCACCATTGCCAGATAGCGAGGGGGGCTGCATCCGTGGTACCGGATTTAACTACCATTTCATCTAAATGCTACAAATATAACATTCGATCACTTGCATGGAAAGCAAGAACAAACAAATCGTTATTGTTTCAATACAATTGCCTTACAACCGCCCTTGATGACAAATTTTTATCCGCAACACCTAAGCGCCCAAATTACACACTAAGTTCCTAAGTTCCTCAGCCGATTCAGGCAAGATGACACCATCTATCAAAATATCATTCAATAACGCCTTAGGTTAGGTGGCGGACCCTCTCCGAAGGAGAATGCTCCACTTAGGCAAGAGCTTAGGCTCATTGTGATACCACAAGTAGAAACACCCAGGGTCTAGGCGGGTATCGAACACACACCTCCGATTGAGAAGACTAATATTCGTGCTCAAGGCTACGGATGCACCTCGCCTTACATATGGACCTTTTCTCAGTCATCAGAGCTGAATCACCGGAAGCGGTCCATACTTTCCATTCCTTCAACCGCCATAATCACCAAGCTCCAACACACAAGGTAAATTTTTGGTTTTTCCCACAATTACAACAGCAAAACATTCCATCCTAGGTTTTCGCAAATTCTGAATAACAGTGGCCTGTTTCTCATGAGAACGCTTAACAGGTTTTTGATTTTAAAAGAAAGACTGTCAGATATTTCACTACATTTTTTAATAATAGAGGAATTAATTTCTATCTCGTTTAGGGTGAGCTTATGGCAATAGTTTAGAAATATACCCCTTAATCTTTTATTTAAATTGTCTTCCTTCTTTGTTCGGTA
Organism: Dexiosoma caninum; assembly: GCA_963924685.1. Classification (NCBI taxonomy): domain Eukaryota; kingdom Metazoa; phylum Arthropoda; class Insecta; order Diptera; family Tachinidae; genus Dexiosoma; species Dexiosoma caninum. Next base: position 96,154,538 of record OZ004725.1, read on the forward strand.
GAATATATGCGTTAAATTGACAATGAATGAGTTTCTTTCGTCTTCAATATGCGGGACGTCGCAGATTCATGCACAAATTAGTTTTTAAGCACGCCATGATTTGGTTATTAAATGCGAAGTTTCTTTGAGAAGAATGCGAAAATGAAACTGAAGTGGCTATAAATTTAGGATGGTAAGCGCGCCAAGATCGATCAGCCGCTTTTTCCAACCGGGCTTCGAACCAGTATTTTCAGTGCGACGGCTGTCGGTTTTTTTCAATGTTAATTTCTTGTATGTCGAGAATAAAAAATCCGGCCAGTCGAATTTTTTTCTATTTGTTTATTTCGACCAAAAAAAAAACATGATTTTTTATTTTCAATTCTATGTTAATCATGGATTAAAATTTTCCTCTTTCTCATCTTTGGATTTAATAAAATTCAACCTTGAAAATGAAACCAAAAAATAAAATATTCAAAGAAAATTTTAAATTTTTTTTATATATGATTGTAATTTTATAATTTTGCGGGAAAAACCACAGTTTTAAAATTAGAATCATACATATGTATGAACATTATAACAATTTATTGTATCTGAAGTATAAAAATTTTTATTTCATAATTCTTTTAGTTTTTTGAGTAGGAGTAGCGAAATATCGAATAAAAACAAATATTACATATATCAAAAGGACCTGCAGATTAAATAATTAGTGTAATTAATTTTTATTTAATTTTTAGTAGTTTCATTATAAAAATTTTTCTATAACATGTGGATTGTTAAAACTTTTATTTAATAAAATTATTTAAAGACGGCGTAATACTTGCAATTATTTTTTAATAAAAAAAAACAAACTGGTCACCGATTGTTTCTAAATTTGAAAAACCTTAACCGCTTTTCTTTATTATTCAATTATTCGAACTATTCGAAAAGCAGTTTCTTAAAAATGTTGAAATATTGAAAGCGCTAATCTCATGATATGGAATTTAAATGTTTTTCTGAACACGAAAGACGACAACCGAATCTATTTACCAGGATGCTGGTCAACATATTTGAATTAAAAAATTATTTTTGTTAAATGATTTCGATTTTCAAAAAGTGCATTGCACTTCTTACTCAGTTTAATAAAAATATTGGCAATTTTTTTTCTTTTAAAGTGCTGTACAATGGCTTTAAAGCAGAGTAATAAAGTGCAAATATTGAGAATGAATAATCGGGTAGGAAATGCAATGCAGTTTTGTTTGAAAAGAGACCAGCATAATACTTATAACTCCACAATTTTATACCTTCCTATCTCTACAAATACTTATGCGCATTGTTATGCATCGCATATGTCCAAGAAATAACGAATATAAATGATTTTGTGCCAAATGTGGATTGCTATCAGCTGAAGCCGTTACGACAGAGTAACCAGTGACTATGCCTTCGCCACTGAAAGCTTCCAATAACTGACACAGAGACACACAAATGCAAATCAGAAAAAATGTGAGATGTTTTTATGATTTAGTCTGAAACTGAGGTTTAACCCAGGAAAGTTTTGGTTTTTTAGATTTAGTCAACGTGCAGACTACTTCAGCCATTGCCACCCTCAATGAAAACTTAATTTTAATTAAAAATTGAATGCTAGAAATTATTTTCTTAAATAATAATATTTATAATTATTAATTGCCTTTTGAAATAGTTTTTTCGCAAACATTGTTTTTCATGATGCAAAGCAAACAGATGTTTCTAAACGTCGACGGTGTTGCAAAAAATTAAAATTACTTTCATGATTTGCAAGGTTGGTAAAAAATTACTGCTTTACTTTTAAATGGTGCTTTGGCTTTACCATTTCTCAAGTTTTCCCGTATTTTTCAAGGTTTTTGAAATGCCAAAAAGATTTTAAGTTTTTATCTTCAAAAATAAGTTTTTACGAAATTCATTAAAATTTTCAAGTTTTGTTTATTAATTTTTAATTTACAGATATATGACGAAAATATTTGATATTGCCATGTAATGTAAACGATCTTATAATTTTTCAGTATTAAATGTGTCTATTCCCGCTAAAATAAAACTGTGCTACATTAACAATAATTTTAATTTATAAATAATTATGCCTTTTTCTTTTTCTAAAAAGTTTTCTATTTCACAAAAGCATGGATAAATATTTATAGAGAAACAGGATATGGTAAGGTTGCTGTCGCTCTCTCTCTCTCTCTCTCTCTCTCTTTCGCCTATTATCCACAGGTTTATAAAGAAAGGCTTCACATGAAGTCACTCAAAATGTGTTTTACAAATTTTCTGTTCTGCAAACTCACAAAACACGTAAAGGAAATGGAAAATATTTTATACAAGTCTCTACTTAGTTATGAGTTGGAAATTAAAAAGTTTCGAATACAAAATAAAACACTAACTTGTGACTGACACATTTACATATACAAGCTGTGAATTATTTATTTATTTTAAAATTGTATGTAGAAATTGTTCAGTTCTATAAAATAATGTATGTTTTTGTTTATGATTTATTAATTAGTTACTTTTTAACACTGTAGTTAAAACTTACCCCTTCCTTGTAAAGCTGATACTATGAACCCATCTGAAAAGGATAATAAAAAGAGAGAAACATTTATTTTTAATTACAATACTTCTGCAAACAAGTTACAATTTCACTTAAGTTTTAAGTGACTTTATACGAAACGGTATATGGGGGAAATAGTTTTACTAAATTTATGAATATTTATTAACACTTCTGGGACTTTACTTTATTTCATTGAAAAAATATGATATTTGAATAAAAACTTAAAAAGGTTTAGGAAATTGTGGAATTAGTGGAATACAAGTTAACTCCAACAGAGATAACGAATTCTTTTTTTTTTTTTAATTATTAAATTACACAAGGGAAAGATGTTGAACTCTTTTTGTGTTGACTGGAACTTTACAATGAAATAAAACTCATTTCATTTTTTTGGACAAAAACTATGATTTTGTCGCATTTTTCTTTCTTATACAAAAACACAAGAAATTTTTTTTAATTTTTCTTTTTTTTTTCAAAACGTTAACTATATCTCTGAAACTACTGGGTAAATTTAAAACCAATGTAAGCACGCCTTAAATATAATACTTTTGACTAGTTTTGGATTCTTTTTAACAGAATATGTTGAACCGTTTTCAAGTTATTTCAATATATGTAGTTGAAGTGCCTTGACTTCTGACATAACAGTATATTGCGAAACGTCGGTCTAATAGAAAAAAAGCAAGTGCAGATTTGGAGTCAGGGATCCAAATAACCTTAAAAACAACATTCATTTCTTAATGAACAATATCCTTGGCTCCTTTTGTTATCAATAATTATATTTTTATTAAATATGTTACAATACACAAAGCTTAATCAGCGTATATAGTTAAGAAGGTCACAATAAACGAAATGTAAGTTTTTTTCCAATGAATTGGTAAAAATGCAATAATGCAATAGTGCAATTATTGCTTAATACAAATATCACATTTAGGTCATTTAGTGTAGTATAAATTAAGAATTATTTTAAAATTCAGGTTCAGTAATTTTTTTATCTCGGACCAGCAGGAGATGACCCCCATTTTTTCCATTTTTTTTTTTTTTTATCTGGGACCAGCACTCAGGAGATGACTCCTACACATGCGAAGCATTGTGCTGGAACTATAGGAAAGGGATAGTAGGAGAAATGACAGTAGGTGAAGCATTTATTTTTGCAGCTCTGCTTTCGCACGTTCTTTGTTTATACTAGTAGCAGTGCTGAAGCTTCGGTTCAGTAGCCATTTTTAATATTGTTTTACTTCGCCGGTGCTACACAATACCGACGAAGCAGGGCGTTCTGATGCGATTGTGGATTGCTATCAGCGGAAGCCAGTATTGTTCAGTGACCAGTGACTATGCCTTCGACAATGAAACCTTCCGCCATCAACTGACACAAAGCTACACAAAAGCACATCGGAAAAAATTCGAGATTTTTTTATGGGTCTGCAACTCGGGTTTAACCCATGTCTGTTTTTGGATTCGTAGTCAACGTGCAGACTACTGGAGTCATCGCCACAAATAAATTTAGGTCGTGTTGACTAAAAAACAATTTCCAATTTGGAAATTTCCAACAGCGCAACCAATATTACGATGCAAAGCGCAACGTAATTTATCGCTTAGCTTTTACGCTGAAATGAGTAACCTAAATTAGAGCGTTAACGTTGCGCAGTAATGTTTAATCACTTTGATTAATAAAAAACTGTAAATAGAAATAAGAAATAGAGATAAATCACTATATTGACGTGAAAACAACTAAATTGTCTTCACTTTTCAACAATTTTATTGTTTTTGCAGCCAACTTCACTACTTTACGCGCTGTCAAAATAGGATTTTTCAATTGCAAAGCATGAGAAATTTTGACAGCCAGACAACTCTTTGCGTCGTAATTGAGGTTGGTCTGTAAGTTACATTCGGTACCAGTAACTGTATTGCTGTAAAAACATTTCCTGGAATAGTAACGGCAAATTTTTTCGTCTTAAGTTTCAAAGTTGCCTGTTGCAAAGTTGGCAAATATTTTTGTTTAAACTTTCAATTCACATAAGGAAAAAAGAAAATACGTTTTTTTTTCTCTAGATGATTGAACAAGGTATTTGTACATATATTTTATGATATGAAGAATTATTTTAAGAATGTAATTTAATTTTTTTGCAGTATGTAAATGATATACATATGTATACAGTATACATATTAATTGAGACAAAACTACAGCTTTAATATCAAAAGCATTTTGATATTCGTTAATATGACGCAGAACATACATACAGTGGCCAAAAAAACTATTCGACATTGCAATTATTTTCTTAAATTTCATTGAAAACGCTAGTATACTTTTGTTTTTTATATGTATAAACGTGAGATCACATTGTATTATATGTATTTAATAATTTATGGTCCTAAAAATAATAAAAATTGCAAAGCAAAAAAAGTATTCGACTGGCATTGTTTTTCCCTTATTCTGATTGTGTATTTCTTATTAGTTCATGTCATTGTTGGTAAAAATATCGTTATGTTTCTTGTTTATCATTTACAAGAACTTTTTTCTTATTTCTGTGCAAGTGATCTCGATGATGGGACGTAAAGGGAAAGAAACTTCTGTTGATGTAGTAAATTTAATAATACATCATTTTAAATTAGGAAAAACGGAAAAGACTATATCAGAAATCGTTTAAAAGTCAAGAACTACAGTATATTACATTATAAAAAAGTACGAATCAATTAAAACTGTGATAAACAAGGTAAGGATTGGGCGACCTTGCAAACTTACAGATTCAGATGAACGGCGAATCGTGCGTGAAGTAAGAAAAAATCCAAAAATTACTGCTAACACTTTAGCTAAAAACACTGAGGAACACTTACATATGTATATCCGTTACACCTCAAACAATAAGAAACGTCTTAAAAAAGCACGATTTCCATGCACGATCAGCCAGGAAGAAGTCACACATTACTAAGAAAAATAGAAAGTTGAGATTAGATTTTGCGAAAAAGCATGTAAATAAGCCAATGGAGTTCTGGATGGGTTTTATTTTTGCTGACGGAAGTAAATATAACCTTTTTCGATGTGATGGAAAAGTTCTGGTACATCGCAGGCCTAACACAGCATTGGATGAAACGAATATGGTACCAACTGTTAAACATGGTGGCGGTGGTGTTATGGTATGGGGATGTATGGCGGCATCAGGCGTGAGTAATATTGGGTTTATTGATGGGATTATGGATCACCGAAAGTACATTGACCTCCTAAAGCAAGTGCTGAAAAATTGGGTCTGGCAAATAGATTTCAGTTTTATCAAGATAATGATCCCAAAACATTGTGCCACTAATACAAAGCTTTGGCTTTTATATAATTGTCCAAAATTAATAAAAAACGCCGCCACAGTCCCCAGACCTTAACCCTATTGAACATATTTGGGGTCACTTGGAAAAAAAATCAGAAAACGTGAATTTACGACCAAACACCAGATGAAAGTTATCCTGCAGGAGGAATGGCGCCAAATTGATCCAGAATATACCAAAACGTTGGTAAAATCTATGCCAGATCGTTTAAAAGAGGTTATACGTAGGCATGGAAAAGCAACTCGCTACTGAAGTAGAAATAAGCTTGTATTTCAATTCAGGTATTTTAAAAATGGTACCAATGTCGAATACTTTTTTTGCTTGTTTTTTGTTATTAATATTTTAATTCATGTGTTTTTTGCTTTTTTTACTTTGAGATCTCATTTTTTTTACTGAATATAACTTTGTGTTCCTTAATAAAGACTTTTATAAGTTTATTTTATTAAAAACAATATTCCATATTTTTTTCTTGATAAATATATAAAGTTTACGGCCTATGTCGAATAGTTTTTTTGGCCACTGTATGTATGTATATGTGTGACTATTTTTTGCAAACAAACGCACAGAAATAAAAATATTGAAGCTGAACATTGATGCGTGCAGCATTCACTTAAGTCTGAGAGCAACCAACGGCCAGTGAAATTCGCTTGTGCGAGTTTTTAGCGACACATGATCTTTTTTATTGAAAAACTGCAAGCCTACGTTCTCTTAACTATAAATCAATGTAATGCTAAACAGTATTAATTAGTGAAATAAAAGATCACTATGTTTGCTAGTTAATTGTTCGAATACGCTTATTAGACCTCCTTCACACTATGTAACATTTGGTGCTAAACTTTTAAGTTGTGTGGATACAAGTGGACAGGCATACATACTCGTATACATACGAGTACATAAATGCGGAAATGTTTCTTTTCATCTCGAAACTCAAAAATTTGGCTCACAATTAATAAAATAAACAAAAATTAATTAAACTGGTAATGGCTGACTTAACCGGCCTAGTGCCTTGGCTTTCGGTATCTTAAAATATAATTTTCGAAATGTTTACGATTCTAGAATTTATCATTTAAGGCTCTTAAAATCGAATTTTTTGTTTTATTTATAACATCATAATTTTTTCATAATTCAGTAAAATTGTTTTTATAAATTTAATTATTAAATTATTATTTTCATTCCAGGTAAGTGGCATTAACATGGTTTGCATCTGAAATACTCATTAAAGATGTGAGTATAATTTGAAAAATATTTCTTTATAATTATTTGTCCTGTAAGCGATTGCCTTTTAAATTACAAATTATCATTGGCATATTTTAAATCAGGTAGGCCGCCTTGTGGGACTGCAATTCCAAATAATCTCATTTTCATAAATGGACTTAAATATAAATTTTAACTCTGCAATTATATCTGTCCTTGCAATATCATGAAATAAAGAAACCGAAAGAAAATATTTCAAATTACTTTTAAGTATTCAATAATAACTGCAATCCACGCCATATAATTATTACAAATTATAAATAATAATAAGACACGGCCTGTATTGTTGTAGTTGGATAGCCAGTATTCATAATTTTTTTAACTTACCGCTGTTGGAGGTTAGATACAGATGTAATGATTTTACTTAAATTTTCAAAAATATATTTTTCATTTTATTTCGAGAATCGATTCTGACTATTTTCACGATGATATCAGTATGAATGTATGGATATATGTGTGTGTGTGTGTGTATGTTAGCATCTCATAACAAGAACACGCCAACGGATCTGAAGGAAATCAATATGTGATTTCGAAAAATTTCGAAAATAAAATTTTCTATAAATTGTTTTTTCCAAATAAATTTTAAACTTTGGCTTAGTGATCAAGTTCTAAATCTCATTAACTCTTAACCTTAGAAAGAGGTGTCGATTGCAGCCTATTTGATTTAAATCGTGGGATTCGGGATCGGGGGGTTGCGATGGCACGATGGATGGTAGTCGGCTCAACTCTGGTTCTCTGGGTTCAACTTCAGTTTCAGACTAACATTATAAAAAACATCTCGCATTTTTCTGATGTGCATTAGTGTGTCTTTGTGTGTCAGTTGTTGTCGGAAGGTTTCAGTGTCGAAGGCATAGTCACTGGTCAATGAACAATACCGGCTTCAGCTGTGTCCAATCCAGTGGCACGTCAGAACGTTCTCCTTCGTCGGTATTGTGTAATACCGGCGAAGTAAAATAATTAATTAAATTGGCTACTAAAAACGAAGCTTTAAAATTTAATACGTCTCCTTGACATCAGAGACGCTGCAACACTGCTATAAAAACAAATAACGTGCAAAAAGCAGTGTTGTAAGATAGTGAAGCTTCACCTCCTTTCATTTCTCCTACTATTCCTGTCCTATAGTTCCATCACAATGCATCGCATGTGCTGGAACAAGATAAAAAAACAAAAAACCAAAAACAAAAAAAAGGGACACTGAACTTTTAACCAGCCAGTACCAATTAAATCCAAGTTTCTTTTTTCCAGTGCAGAAAACAAAGTCAATAAATAAAAATTTAACATATTATATCCAGCGAAAAATATTTTTCAAACTAAAAAAACGCTTAGGAAAGTTAAAAGTTCGAAAAAGTTAATAACCCTTGGAACATTTCGGTCAACTTTTTTGATTTTCTACTGTACTCTGTGATATGAATAACAAATTAAAGGGATTTATATGAACGAAATTCCAAATCAAATGGAATCACTATAAACAAAATATAGCGGATGTCCCAAAATGGGGGACAACTACATTAGTGGGTGTGGTCGTAGCGAAGCCCCCCAACTTAATCTAGTTACTACATTATAAAATAGAATCGCATATTTTATTTGTTCTATATATTTTAATTAAATTTTCAGTTTCCCCACTAACAAACTTGACAAACTGAAAATGCATTACTATTATGTTATTAAAATGTTAAAATTGTTCAATAGAATTGCAGAAAGAAATCATATCTTCATTGACATATTAATTTGCGATACCTTTCTGTGGAAATGCCTAAGTATCCTATACATATGCCAATACTTGCTTCTTTAGCGTCTTATTGATACAAATTTCAATAAAGATACGTACAAATTTATATTAAACTTCATAAATTTTTTAATTCTCGTTGAGATTGTATTAAATACATTCACCAATTAAATACAGTTTTTTTTCGTTTTTAATTTTTCACTTTTTATTTACTTAAAACTCGTTAATGAATTAAGCAAGAGATCGCCTTATCAGTGCAAATGCTTGTTAAAACGTTTATATTTTTAAACAAGTTGTAGAATCAGGAAAACAACGAGAATTGTAACTAAGCAACTACATCGCACACCTGGCAAGAACTAAAGGATGATTTACTATGAGGTACTATTTCTTATAGCAGTTGTTGTTATCTTTCGGCGCTTAAAGGACGAGTGATGTAAAAATCTAAAACTTGAAAACGACTCTATTTGGATCAATACGTGATACCTCATGAACAGTTTTCATAAACTGGTGTTACTAGCGGAAATGTTGCCAATAACTGCTGGAGTCTAGAATTTTTTTCCGTTGACTCCTGTTTGCTTGTAAAATATTTATTTATTTTTAATAGAAGATAAATTTGCTAAATATAACTGCCAAAAAAGAATAATTGTGGCGATGGCTGAGCTAGTTAGGACGTTGACTACAAAACCAAAAGTCCTGGGTTCGACTCCAGCTTCGGAGTAAGTCATTAAAACACTTTGAATTTCTTCTGACTTGCATTATAGTATCTTTGTGTCAGTTGCAACCTTCCGACAACAATTGACACACAAAGACACTCTAATGCACATCAGATAAATGCAAGATGCTTTTTTTATAATTTTTTTTAGTCTGAAACTGGAGTTGAACTCAGGTCGGTTTTTGGTTTTGTAGCCAACGTGGAGACTACCATCCATCGTGCCATCGCCATCCTCGGAATTACCAGGACAAAGCTTCAAATTTAAATACGTCTCCTTGACAATAGTGCTAGAAACAAAAAAACCTTAAGCTTTCCTCTGTCTATCCCTTCACTACCTGCCATCTGTGATTATCCCTTTCCTCACACTGCATCGCATGTGTAGGGATCATCCCATGAGTGCAGGTTCAAGAAAAAATAGTTGCAGTTTCTCTAACACAATTAGTACTAGTCTGAGCAAACTTTATATAAAAACCACTCAACATTGTTTGTGCTTTTCATATAAATTTTTGCACAAACCATTACTATTTGCGTTAGAGAAACATCACTTAAAAAAACAAAAATAAAAAAAATGTGTTTAACCCTGCATTGTTATTCTTCACTTTGCTACATTAAGGCTACTCTTCGTCGAATCGACGAAATATTAATAAAAAATACAAATTAAAAAATGAAAAAAAACATTTTTTAGTTAAGCATTTTATTATGGACTAAAGAAAACAGTAAAATATATAAAAAAAAAAGTCCCTTTACGATACGAAACTTTTTTTTATTTATTTTTTTTTTAATTTTGAAAAAAAATAAAAACTTAACACTTTTTTCATCAACTAACGTTGTTGACAAAAAAGAACGTAATATAAATGGATACAATTTAAAAAGTTATATGATAAAGAGGAAGTAAGCATCGTCGATTAAAAGAAGAGTATCGATCCAGGCTGAATAACTAAAATTTCAAAAACAACGATAACTAGATGCATTTAGTTCAACTAACCACTGCGAGCTAGACCTAAAACTATCGAAGGCTCAACAACAAGCGCCAGCTTGACAACACTTACAAAATCATTACGATGACGTGAGATCTGTTCTTCAGTCCAGCACTGTTTTAAGATTTTATTCATCAAATATATTTGTCCGATAATGAAATTCTTATTCTTATAAGAATGATGGATGCCTATTATCTATTCTATGGTTTCATGTTTTTAATTTTTCATTAGACAGAAAATTTCAGGCTAAAATATACAAAAATAAAAAATTAGGACGAGACGTAAAACCGTAAAATTACGTTTTTTTGTAAAATTACTTTTGTTTTATGGTTGTTACGTTAGCAACATGTTTATTTCGAATTTGTGTAACTCCTCTTGAATAGACTGTGTAGACTTTTGCAAGCCTTAGCCAATCGGCACTTTGGTATCATCAATGTGGCCACAACTTGGAAAAAGTTTGGTTTTTGAAGGAATTTTTCAATTACAATTAAAAATAATCTTGAAAATAATATTCGAAAAAAAACATCCACCAACGAATCACCGTGTACAGTGAATATCCACTTTATAAAGTTAATTACAAGTCAAGCAAAAATTGAGCTCAACAGCGAGGAAGACCATCAGAAAAAAACACAAATTGATGGGGCCAAGTGTGAGGGCAAAGCTATCCGAGAAGTTAATTCTCACGAAGAACGTCATATAAAATGAGGAGAAAATATGAGAAAATAAATCTAAAAAAAAAGAAATTAAGAAACAACTCGATTAAGAAAAGAAGAAAATACCTTTCCTATCAAAATGTACACGTTTCAGATTGTTCTTCAGAAAATGCTGTGTGCCACACTATTAAAAAAAGGATTTTATTTTTGTTGTCAGTTGCTTAATCCTTTATTCTACTTTTTGTTCTGCCAAATTAATGACCAGAGGTTTTAGTGGCAATGTTAAGCTGTCCATTCAGACATTTCATCATTCAAATGTTTATGTATGACTATTGGTATATGACCATTCTTTTATATTCATTTACCTACAACGCGTGTGCGTGTGACATGACATAAATGTCACAGTTTTGCGTGCAACTGGATATTTAATTCAGCAACGCGAACCGCAAGCGTTCATAATTTTCAATCATTAATGTGATGCCCTCGGTAGCATTTTGTGGCAAATAAGGGCTGATGCGCCCTAAAAATAGCATTATCATATACTCGTATATATGAAAATCCGTTATGTCGTTATGTGAATATTAAATAACTTTATAAGTTCATCTATTTATTGCCACTATTTAACTGCGTGCGGCATATAGTTCTTAATTTTAACATCTCTTCAATGTCAACACGACCCATTGTGCTTAGTATTTTTATTTTATGTAGTTTTGTAACTTTCCTTATGCTTTTGCTTTAATTATTTTAATAAGGAACGTTATACTTGCTTTATACTCTTTCTCTAAATCAATTTAGTTACACAATGAGATTTCCTTTTAATATGATGAAAATTATTTTCAATGTTGCGTATCCAATAAAAGTTAATGAAAAAATATAATGAGGTAAAATTAATGGAGATTTCTTAACAAAAAAAAAAATATCGTATTGAAAGCAGAATGTATACGATGTGTGCCCAGTTTTTTAACATTGCTGATTTATCGAGTACAAGTTATAGAAAAAAATACTTACTTGAGAACCCTTTTATAACACCGAATTAACTTGAAGTTTAATCACTGAGAAGAGGGTGTCGATGGCTGAAGTAGTCTGCTCCTTGACAACAAATTTGTTGAATAAAATAATAAAAAATAAGTCTGACTTCCTAAACGCATGTTCCTTTGCGGTTATACATTGTAGCGTATGCGTAAATGCAAATACGACAATTTTAACAATGCATTTCGTTACCAATTGCAAGACTGTTTTCGTAGATAGACATAGAAAGGCACGGAAATCATACTTAAAAATTTTATAAAAATAAATGCAGCCAACAAAATGGCGACTCAGGAATATAAGGTATCGGTTTGAATGTTTCTTACATGTATTTAATTTTCTATTTATTTATTGTTGCAGTAAAACATGGACTATAGAATATAAAACACTATTAATTAATGCAAGGTTGGAAAAAAAAGTAATAAATACTTTGTTCTTTTTTTTTTATCTGGGACCACCACTCAGAAGAAGACCCCCCTACATGCGATGTATTGTGCTAGAACTATAGGAAAGGAATAGTGAGAGGGATGACATGTGGTGAGGCTCCACTATCTTACAACTGTGCTCACTCACTACTGCACATCAAAAAAATGCGAGATGTTTTTTTTTTATGATTTTAGGCTGAAACTGGGGTTGAACTCAGGTCTGTTTTGGTTTTTTAGTTTTTGGCATTCTTTTCGATATTCATGATTTTGTTTTCTTTTAATGTTCATAATTTCGTGCTCTCACACTACAAATAAAACTTTTTGCTGTAAACTATTTGCGAAATAATGTTGCGAAAGTATTTCTCTGTTCTTAAGCCTGATGGTACTCTGTTCATAATTTCGTGCGAAAAGTTGTCAAATGAAGTAGTTAGTATGAAATGTTTATAAAATAATTTTGCGATAGTAGTACTCATAGTTCTCATAGTCCAATTTCAGACAAAAATCTTGAATTATTTTTTGTTTTTTCATTCCCGTGCACTCAGACGAAAATTTTGACGCAGAAATTCCATTATTTACCCTTATTCTGAGTTTCCATTACGTTCCCGCATTCAGTTACGCAAAAACATTTAATCGAAAGCAAAAAGAAGAAGAGAAGCGTATGTTTAAACCAGCAGCTTTGCTATGAAACGTGTGAAATATTGTCATTGTTAAATTGTAAGAAGTTATACTGAAAAAATTTTTACTTTTTAATTTTTAATTAACTTCTTTAGTTAGAATAATATATTTGTTTAATTAAAAGTTTAATACTTAAACAAATAAATAATTAATTTTTTGCTACGACATACGCAAAATGACGTCTTATTTTTATTTAAATGAGAAACTGATTCTTTGCTTTTATACATCCAACTATTTACTATTGAAAATTTGTTTAAAATTTTCAATATATTTAATTAAAATTTTAATTATTGTTATTAAAACCTTAATTGTTATTATTAAAAATTATTGCAATTGAGTCAGCAATAATAATTTAATTGATATTATTAATTTCTTTATAGGTGGAAATTTAAATAATTTTTTACTTGATATTGCAAAATTTTTAATTGAAATATTGTTTTATTTCTTTCTGTGTAAACTTAGTGTGAAAATAAAACAAGAATGAATATATAAAAGCTAATATTTTGGTAATTATTATTAATCGTAATCAATTAGTAATCGTGCAAAACTGAGTATAATCGTAATTTAATCATTACTTCACCCTTAAAAAAAAATGTAATCAAACTAGTAATTATTACGATTACTAATCATTACTTAAAAGCTATGTTTGTACATTTCTTTTTTTACCTCTTTTAGCCGTATATGGGCCAATAGGGGTCGTTTGACTCGTATACAATAAAAAAGTAAAAAAAAAATAAAAATCTTTTATTTAATTTTTGTGATAACTGACAAATGGTTATTAGTTCACGAAAAGTAACTAAATTCTATGGCAGAACAGTCGCTTTGGGCTACCTTTAATTACATTTTTTATGCAGTCGGTCTTTGAATTTTAAATATCACGGATATGATGAGGGTTAGTTCACAAAAGTTGGGCAGTACATATGAAAACTTTGGCGATTAAAGCAAACTTTTGCTGAACATTCTTTTTTGTTAGAATTTGAAATTATTACTGTGGTATTCATTCTAATATACAGAAAGTTTATGAAACTAATTTCGATATCAAATTAAGTTTTTATTGAAACAATATAAAAAAATATCTGCGATTTTTGTGTGAAGCAAGTCAGTTTGAAGCAACTTCATCTTTAATAAAGGGTGGTACAACCGAAACAGAAACTGTTAGTTATTATTAAAACAAAAAGTTTTCAGAAAATTATCTAAATATTTTTTTTATTATGATAGAAGGATCTAGGACAATTATGTGTGAAACAAATTATGGGCAAAATGCTCGCCACGCCTTCGGTGGCATATCTCTATCCGCTGGTCGGTATTTTCAATGACTCTGAGACATAATTGTGGTTCAATGTCGACAATGTGAAGGATTTTCTCATCCTTTACCTCATGAATTGTTTTTTGTAGCACCGCCTCTGACGTCAAGGAGACGTATTAAATTTTGACGCTTCGTTTTAGTAGCCATTTTTAATAATTATTTTGCTTAGCTGTTGCTACACAACACCGATGAAGGAGAGCATTTGTTACAGCTGAAGCCGTTACTGTTCAGTGAACAGTGACTATGACTTCGCCACTGAAACCTTCCGAAATGACAACAAATGAAACGCCAAGTATGTACTGGGCTTAAGTTCTGTAAAGGTTTGACGGATCATCAAACTTATTACTTATTGTTCACAAGATAAGAACACATCGTTCTGCCTTGATTGTTTAGTCCAACGGTCGGGTTGTATGTCGAAAGGATTATTTCGGGAATGTATAGGAACTCAAAATAGATAAATATCTTAGAAACTGTCAATGAAAATATCAATCCAGTCTACAGTCTTACAGATACAGTCAACATCTGCGTCAAGAGTAGTTACCACTAAAACCTTCCTTGCCCTCCTCTGGATAGATTGCCTCCCGCTTTCCGCTTTACTTCGGGAAGACCCAGAGCGGCGTCATAATCCAGACCGCCCCTTACTCACCCACGTCTGGGTCCGCCAAGTTTGTACCCAGCAGAGGGTGGCCGTTTATTCGTTCGATTCTATTGTGCCTAATTCGAATAATCCAATTTTTGCCTGTTAATTCATGTGCCACCCAAATATCTAACTTTTTGTAAATTTTTTTTTCTCTATCCTGTTAATCCTTTTTGCCTTTAAAATACTGTCAATTGCAAATAAATCCCTAAAATGAAAGTTTTTAATTTTTTGGCTTCCAGGCAGTTGGAAATTTAAAAATATAAATATTTGTTTTTTTCATAATAAAAATATCATAGAACGCATTTTATTTTATTTATTCCCTTGCACTGCTCAATTTATGCTCATCTATTTATGGATCTATTTAGAAAACTGTTGGCCGCCATATAAAAAAACCATTTGTATGTTTGTATAAAAAAATATTTAGAAAGATATTGCTATTCATGAGCAAATTTCAATAAAAATGTCTATTGAATTTCCACCAAGTGGCAATTGAACGTGAATTGGCTTATAGACATGAATAGCAAAGATAAACTTATGCAAAAAATGAGTTCATGAATTGAAGTACGAAATTGGTAATACGTGCGTATAAAGTTACACAACAAATGTGGGAATTTGTAAACAACTTTCTGACTTTTACACATCAAATGTTTACATGGCAACCAAAACAACTTTTTTTAGCAAAAAGTACAAAACCAAAAACATGTTCGTATTAAATTTTGCCAACCAATAAGTATGTAGAGATGTTCATATACAGCCATAGTAATCGTAATCAGCAATCAAATGAGGCTTTAAATTTCTAAAATTAATGCTGATTTGCGAAGGAGGATATGCAGATATTCAAGTTGACCTTTGAAATCACATTTGAGAGGGACTTTATTTATAAAAAAACCAATTTGCTCTATAATGCGTCCGAGCTATTCGCTGGCACATCGACAACAAATTGATGCGTCTCGAGGATAATCTTCGTGTACTTAATACCGGCCGATATTCGGAAATGTGTTCCCCGATATAACTATAACATATTCCATTGAAATAGCGATGGAACAGCTGATCAATACAGTTGACTGCTCTACCTATCAATCTTGCGAATGTCACACTAAGTTTTCAATACAAGTACCACAGGAGCTTTTCATTCCGCGATATTTTCTATTTTGGGTTAATGCGTAAGAAAATACTGTGTTCTTACGGGCATTAAAATCGAATTTGTTCGCAAGATCTCACTCTGCAAAAAGGGTATTTCTACGAAAAAAAGAGTCAATTAAGAAAAAGAAATTGGAGCTTTATTAAAATTTTATTATAAAAAAAAAAAATTATCAAAAAAGAAAAAAATATATTTAAAAGCAACCGCAGTATGTATACTCGTCATTGCATGTAATTTTGTTTTGCACAATTATGGTACGAAATGGCTACCTATGGCATAGTCCCTAATGCACACCAGAATATTCATAGGCCAAAGCCCACGATTTCCTGGCAGTAGAGTCAAGTGATAAACTACTCAACCAACAACACGCTCTGATGTTAACAACTGGGTCAGTTAGTTCTTTTTATTTTATACAACAACATTTTTATTGCCAATTAAGACGCAGTGATGTAAATATACTATGTTTGATTTTCAGCAAATGACTTTTGAGTCAACTGGCTACCTTAGCCGACAAGACATAACGATGTATGGTTTTTTGAATCAATATAGCTGTCGATATCTTCATACACAGAAAATAAGTTTACTTTTTCATATTTAATTAACACCTTAATTTATCAAAATAAATATATTTTTCAATTAAAAGTTTAATCATTTCACATAAATTTTTAATTGATTTTTGGGCTAAATACTTAAATAAATAAATAATAAATTTGTTGCTATGAAATATACGAAATGGCGGCTTATTTTAATTTAAATGCTGAAATCTGATTGTTTTATTTCATAGATGCAACACTCTTTATACAAATAGAAATTAATACCCAATCAAAAATTGGTTTGTAATTTTCAAAATATTTCTTTAAATTTTTAATTACCACTATTAAAAATTTTGTTGAAAATTACTGTATCAAGCCAACAATAATAATTTAAATGAGACCATTAATTCCTTTGCAGCTAAAAATGTAATTAATTTTTTAATTGATATTACAAAATTTTTTATTAAAAATAATTGTTTTTTTCGTTGGATTTAACAGTAAATATTTTACATATAACAGTTATTGGCAGGGATGTTAAACGTACGGTAATTACCGTATTGTAGGGTAATTTATACCTCCGAAGGCATGTAATTTCTATATTTGTACGGTTAATATTTTAATTTTAAGTATTAAATCCCATTTACGTGTTTAGACATGATATATATAATTCCCTTAAAAATTACTCATAAAAAGTACGGTTTTATTACAACTATATAAAATAAATCCAATTGTATTTAAGGGTGGCAAATTTCTTGTGTTCGGCTGCAGTTTCAGACTAAATCATAAAAACATCTCGAATTTTTTCTGATGTTCATTTGTGTGCCTGACACAGTTGTTGTAGCCGGGTTTCAGTGGCGAAGGCATAGTAACTGGGTACTGAACAGTACCGCCTTTAGCTGATAGCAATCCAGAGACACATCAGAACTTCCTCCTTCGTCGCTACACAACGGCGAAGTAAAATAATTACACTGCTATAAAAGCAAATATGGTGCAAAAGCAGAGTTGTATGACAGTGAAGCTGCACCTGCTTTCACTTATCCTATTATCGCTTTCCTCTAGTTCCAGCACAATGCATTGCATGTGTAAAAGTCCAAGATAAAAAATAATAAAAAAAAATTCGCTACGTTTCTGCCATAAATGGCTAAATAACATATTTTGCTTAGGATGGCGATGGCACAATGAATGGTAGTCTACGTTGACTACGAATCCAAAAACAGACCTGGGTTCAACGCCAGTTTCAGACTAAAAATTTTAAAATAAAAATAAACATCTCGTCTTTTTCTGATGTGCATTAGTGTGTCAGTTGTTGTCGGAAGGTTTCAGTGGCGAAGGCATATTCACTGGTCAGTGAACAATACCGGCTTCAGCTCTTAGCAATTCACAATCGCATCAGAACGCCCTCCTTCGTCGGTATTGTGTAGCACCGGCGAAGTAAAACAATAATAAATATGGCTACTGAACCGAAGCTTCAGCACTGCTACGAGTATAAACAAAGAACGTGCGAACGCAGAGCTGCATAAATAATTAATTAAGCTTCACCTCCTGTCGTTTCTCCTACTCTCCCTTTCCTATAGTTCCAGCACAATGCTTGGCATGTGTAGGAGTCATCTCCTGAGTGCTGGTCCCAGATAAAAAAAAATATAAAATAAAAATAAAAAAAAGGATCATGAAGGCAGTTTTATTTGCGCAATTTTTGTCTCAGTTTCCTTTAGCACTTGCTGTTTTCGGCAATTTTCGTATCCTCTTTAGCTTTAATTTTCTATATTGAATTGAATAATAAATTGAAAATCTAAAAACTGAAATATCTTTCTTGATTTATTACTTTAGTTAAACTTAAATGTTACAAAAATGCACACGTTGATTTTACTGAAAGTACAAATTTTAACTTTATTTTATTATTACTACATATTTGTTTCTATAAGTTGTTATTATTTTTAAAATAAATATATTGAATTATGAATAGGTTTTATGCCTGTAAGAAAATATTATTATTTTTATAAAAGACTGCGTACGGTAATTTGACCTAAAAAACGGTTATTGTTTTAAGGTTGCACGGAATTCCAAATGAAAAAGTTAACATCGCTGCTTATAGGTTTTGGTATTTCTATATAAAAATATTTGTAAAAAAAAAGTTAAAGTGATCTCTATTATGTAGAGTGGCATGCATTGCTTCGCTAATAGTTTTGATGTGTTTAGCCCAAATTGTTCACCAAATCCAAATAAACTCACTATCGAGTGTCATGTTTTCGTTCGCCCAGATTTTTTTTCACACCATTGCACAGGGTTGTGGGTTTTTCAAGTTCTCTTTGCATATTTGCATTGCGGTATTTGTTCTCACTTTTAAATCAACATCAAGAAGCTTTAAATTCGTTAAAATTTTAAAGTCAATTTACTGATGCAAGAAAAAAAATTCTAGCAACAATTGGGCAATTTAAATTATTCTGGCGACCACGTTTCATATTGGCGTGTTTACTTCACATTAAAATATAAATAGAAACACAGACTTACAAAACATATTTTAATATTCTATGATTATTAGTCGTTTTCTTTCTTTTTTCTTCCTTCTTGTGTGCAATTTATTTGATAGATTATGTATCATGACATGGAGAATATAAATTTTATTACTTGTTTGTTTTTATATTTCTAGATCATTTGTATTCTTAACGTCTATGCCAGAAACGTGCTTTTTACACTTAAGATATGAAAAAAAAGACTTTCCTAATCATGTAGCAATTTTCTTTACGACACAAACAGGTGAAGTTCTGACGAAGTCTCAAAAAGATCATAAAGTTTTTTATCACCCAGCACTTTATACTTTTCTTTGTGTTTGGTTCTATTAATGCTGATGATTTTAAATGTAACCTTTGCGAATTTATTTGGAAATATAAAATACAGATGTTGTTATTTTTCTAATTCATTAAAAACGTTTGCTGCTGCAAAACAACTGAATTAAATTGTGTGCTTGTAAATGCAACAGTATAAACAAAGTTGTTGCATAAATGTACCAGGTATAATTGTCATTAAAGAAAAAAAAATATGTTCGCCCATGCTCTCAAATTGCTTAAGTTTCGCACTCACTTTGCAAAATAGCAAATTACTGGTTCTGTAAATCGAAATTAGGGCGATGCGTAGAATTAAACAAACTGTTGATTTTTTTTTTTTTGTAAACTGAACCATAAAGATAGAATAAAAATTAGAAATTAGAAAGAAAATACAAAAGCAGGATAATGTCAAAGTGATCACTTGACACATTCTCTCTACATCTGACCACTGTATGTCACCCACCGTTGCCAAACTGATGATTTTATCATATTTTTGATGATTTTGTAACCAAAATATGATTTGATGATTTCTTTTCTCAAATTATGATTTCTAATTTATAGAAAGTATGATTTTTTATTTCAGTTGTGTACAACTTTCATTGTGAATTTAAAATTTTGTATCATCTTGTTATTGGTTGCTTTTATTTTACTTTAACCTGTAATGACGCAAAGCCCAACGTAATTTAGCGCTTAGCTTTTACGCTGAAATGAGTAATATAAATTACAGTGCTAACGTTGAAGCAACTCTAAATAGAAATAAGAAATAGAGATAAATCACTAAATTGACCTGAAAATAACTAAATTGTCGTTACTTTTCAAAAGTTTTATTTTTTTTTGCACCCAACTTCACTTCTTTACGCGCTGTAAAAATTAGATTTTCCAGTTGCAAAGGGTTGACGCCGCGTTCTGTCGGTTAGTTGCATACATTTTGTAAGGGCATGAGAAATTTTGACAGCGCTTTGCGTCGTAATTTAGGTTGATCTGTTCATAAAAATGCATCATTGTTGGAGAAATAAAGACCTCTAAGAGAATCTCTGCAAAGCTGTAATTTTCTTGGCAAGTGCAAATTATATTCTGTTGTACAAATGAAAAGCATAAACTTTCTTAAGCAAAAAAAAAAAGTAATGTACAAGTATTTAATAATTTACTTGTATATATATAATCCATTTCTTTACTTTTACTTTTAGATGGAAATAACAAATGCCGTGAAAATTATGATTATAATAATATAAACAATATAAAATTTATTTAATTAAAATAAAGAATAAAAACAATATTATTTACAAATTAATGTGTCTGCTTCACATAAAAACTCTGGTCCAGAAACAGAGAGTTGTATAAAATTAAACAAAAAATTTTGCAACAAATTTACTACTCGTACCATAAGCCTTCTGCTTTCAAAAGTATTATGAATACTATTGTGAAAGTCCTATTATGCATACTTTTAGAAAGAAAATTTAACCTTTACGATAATATTAGTGGTATGTAGTACGCAGCGAGTTTATAAATTTTAGTATCGAATAAAATTACGGTAATACAATTTTCTAATCATGCTAAAGCTTATTTGTTATAAAAACTTTTGTTAACTTATTTATACAATTGAACAATAATTCAGTACAAGAACTTTTTTTTTATATGCAGGCACGTTCCATAAAAGTAAAAGTAGATGGATTTTGAAGAAATTTACTTTTTACTTTTTATTACTTATAGAATGACTAAATGATTGAAGCATTACTAACTTTACTACTGTTTTTTCTTACCTCAATTCTTTGACTTATTTACGCAGAACATTTAAATCTTGCTGCTATAAAGAAATCTCATTTGAAACTATCGAGCAACAAAGGTAGAAACATGGTCTCTAACTCTCAGGTTAAAAGTGTACCTAGCAATTCTATTGACTATTTTTCCCACTTTCTTCAGATTGATACGATTAGTAGATGAGTAGGCCTCCAGTCCATAGTTGACGATAGAAAGAATTAAAGATTTAGCAACCATCAGCATAATTCCCAAAGGAAGATTTTTAATTTTTTTTTTATCTTGGATCAGCACGCAGGAAATAACCCCTACATATGTGATGCATTGTGCTTGAACTAGTGGAAAGGGGTAGTAAGAGAGATGCCAGTTGGTGACGCTCCACTAACTTACAACTATGCTTTTTCACCATTTTTATTTATATAGCAGTGTTGCATCGCCTCTGATGTCAGGGAGACGTATTAAATTTTGAAGCTTCGTTTTAGTAGCCATATTTAGGAATTATTTTACTTCAATACCGACGAAGAAGGGCGCTTCTCTTCTCTTTTAATTTTTATAATACCAGCCGAGTGCATTGGCAGAGAGAGATTGAGTAATGAAAACGCAAACACATAGCAAAACAAAAAACTCCAGCATTTCAGTGGTGTGCAAATGCAATAACGTAGCAAATGTAAATTCGTAATTTTTGTTGTTGGATTGCAGCAAAAAGCTACGATTTTTTCATTACTCTTCTGCAAGACCGTCTGCCTTAAACTCTGAATACCGCTAGTAAATTGGGCAAAGTAAACACGTTGCCTGAAAGGGAAATGGGTTTTTGCCTATCAGGAACTTCGTACAATTTTTTGATCTCAATATTTTTTTGATCCGAAATTTTCTGATAGAAATGCTTAATTTTTTTCATTTTTGCATTTATGTTTCTGTGCGGATCGTATTAGCGATAATTATTGTAATGCAATTTCATTGTATAGCAAAAGTAATTTTTTTTTTGCTTTTATTTTGGGCCAGCGCTCAAAGCATGACCCCTACACATGCAATGCATTGTGCTGGAACTTGAAATACTATGGGTAAGTAAAGCATTTTTAAAATGCTAAATAAAAAGTGCGCATATTTAGTACTAAAAGAACTAAGTATCTCATGATTCACACACATCAAGTTTGACTCTTCAAGTCCTGAATATTTGGAAGAGCGGAGAAAAGAGCATGGAAGGTGTACATACTTGACGAGGCCGTCAAGTTTGTTTCTTTCTCTCTTCTTTTTTGTTTCTTTCTCGCTTCTTTTCTTAACCGTAGTATTGTAAAACAAGCGAAACTTGACGGAAAAATGCTTTCGATTAGGAACGCAAATGTAGTTTCAATAGAAAATTTAACAAAAACTGATCAGGTAAACCACTTCAGTTATATACAGCCAGCGAAATGTTTTCTTTTACTCTTCTATCACTTCACCACTATCACTTCTATCACTTCTCTACACCATCCCTATACAAAAATAATGCTAACCCACAAGATCTGAGGGCTGCTTAATGAAACAGCTTCTTGTGATGAAATCATCTTTCGTCAAAGTTTTAAGTGATGTCAAATTATTATACATTTTACTCGAGCTCATTCACTTCTGGCAAAAATTTAAACAATTTTCTTGTTTGTTTAAATTCAATTTACAATGTGTACGAATTTAAGCTTAAAAAAGTGAAAATTAATTCTATTAAAAATTGTGTTACATTTTACCAACAAAATGGTCATGGACATAATAAAAAAAATACCATTTTGTTCTTTTAAGTAGTAAAATTCCGACAGGCAAAATTAATTTTTACTAAAGAAACGAAAATTTCTGTTTAGGCATTATGACAACATGACACTTATTTGCATGGTCATTGCCAGTGGCGGCGGCAACAAAAATAAATAAACAAAATAATTAAGTAAATATTGACAATATGTATGGTGAAGAAAACTTCATGATTTAATGGAAATTTCTTTGCTAAACAAAATATTGTATTACAAAAGATTTATGAAATTTAAAATAAAATATTTTTATATTCAATAACGAGCAGTTTTCTTCTCTCTTCAGGGGACAAGGATTTACATATTTCCTAAGCAGAGTAAAATCGTCATATATGTGTGTGTGTGTGTGTTTGTTACGCACACAATTACCAATATCAATAATGCAATTTTCTTTCTTTTCATTCTTAATATTTATTTAATATGAAGTAACGTATAATTTTCCTGAGAAGGCGAAAGAAAATATTTTATTCACAGCAGCATTTCATCTTTGACGTAGTAGAGTGTGACAGACAGATCTCGAGAGAGAGTAATGGAAATGGAAACAAAAGTATCCGTTAGATGGTAAAATTTAGAGATAAATATTCTTATGGCCACTTGGCATTTCTTTTGTTGTCATTTTGTGATGCCATTATTGAAATGTTTGCAATGCATGCAATAGCTTTCGGAAATGACAAACATTGCCACTTGCTTGCGAAGTAACCAAATGCCCAGCATTAGAAATAGTGCAGCACAATACATGAGATTTACATAAATTTACTTCAGCTTCAATAAGAAGTGAAATCTGTTTTAAATTTGTTGAAGAAATAAACTTCTTCAGAAGAGATGAAAATATGAAGGCTGTTAATGACATAAATATTTTTTTAATAATTTCCGCTGAGCAGAAAATTCATATAATTTTAAGACTTTATCAATTATGAATATGAATATTGTACATAAGATAAGGTTATTTATTGTTTAAGACTTGAGACATTAATTAATTAATTATTTCAATATTGGAACATTTGCGGTTTACGAAAATGGTCGTCGATTTACTATTGCAAAATTTGGGAAACATTTACTGCTGTTGCCGCTGGCTGCGCCTTGAGTCTTGTAAAGGGCGAATTTAACAACACCAAATAAGGCACAAATCAATTTCAAAATGGTGCGTTTATTTCTATTAGAAAACACAAATTAATAACAAATATTACCATAAATAATCAGAACAAACTTACCGCAGTGCTTTCCTTCACAAACTAAAACTAACTTACTGTCAATCTTTACAGCAACCGTTTACTTTTATGTACATACATATAAGAACTTAGAAATATATATGTACACGTATAACGCATTAAAAAAATTAAATTAATATAAAACGAAATAAAATAAAATATTGCATGCTCTTAACGAGCATGTTTATTTTTTATTTCTGATCCTTTTTTGTCCATAAAATCTCTTTCAGTATTTTTTTCCACTTCAAGCATTGTCTGCTGCTTTATATACTGTTATAAATAAGGGCGCCATTGAGTAAATCATCAGAACTCGTTAAAAAAAAGTAGTTCTTTTATCAGTTCTTATGTAAATATGAATCTAAAGAAAATGGCAAACATTTTTTTGTGTCATCTCCACTATTTGTTTATTCTGCAATGCAGAAAAAGAAGTGATGATAAAGTAACAATGGCATGACCATTCAGTTTCAAATATTGGCTTTAGTTACTGTATGAGAAGTACATGTACGCTGAATCAAAAAAATTTCCGTTCACATGTTATTTACCATAAATTTTTCCATCGTCATGAAGGAATTATAATGCTTGTGATTTTTCTTGTTGTTTTATTAATGCAATATAAATATAATAAGAAATTTAGAATTAGTGATATTTATTTCATCTACAATAATTACAAATGCATGAATAAACAATTATTTAATAAAGATGGATTGTAATTCTTCTTTCCAAACAAAAGGAATTTTTCATATTATTGGGAAAAATTAACTATTGTGAACTTAAACACAACAAAATGTTAATTTATTCATTTCTAATAAAAAGCTTTAAATATTTTTATTTATTTATTGGGAAATATATCTGCTCACATCAGGACAGCGTTCGGTCGTTCAATTACATTCAGAACAAAAACAACATTTCAAACTTTGTTTTAGGTGATCGATCAATATCGTGTTCAGGCATCGAAGGGCTAATTTCATTAGAAATATCTTCCACGAAAAACAAATTTTTTGTAGGCTGTGGCTGGCCGATACCAACGAAAAAAATAAAAATCTTATCGATATGTGTATATGAGATTTTTTTTTACCTTTTTTTTGAATCAGCTACATCGATAAAAAAATGCCGTTCGGTGGAGCGCTTAATAATTGAAAAATGGCATCAGCGGCTGTTAGTCGACTTTGACTAGTTCTGCTTCGATCTCAGATCCTGTGTCATCGTGAACTAAGCTGTAATAGTTTAGAGGGTGGCGATGGCACGATAGATGGTAGTCTGCACGTTGACTACAAATCCAAAAACAGACCTGGGTTCAAGCCCAGTTTCAGACTAAAAATTTTAAAATAAAAATAAACATCTCGCATTTTTCTGATGTGCATTAGTGTGTCTTTGTGTGTCAGTTGTTGTCGGAAGGTTTCAGTGGAAAAGGCATAGTCACTGGTCACTGAACAATATCGGCTTCAGCAGATAGCAATCCACATCGCTCCTTCGTCGGTATTGTGTAGCACCGGCGATGTAAAATAATAATAAAAATGGTTACTGAACCGAAGCTTCAGCACTGCTACGAGTATAAACAAATAACGTGCAAAAGCAGAGCTCCAAAATAATTAATTAAGCTTCAGCTCCTATAATTTTTTTTATTAAAAAAACCGGTCTCCGGTTTTGTCTGAATTTACAAAACCGGTTTTTTAAATATTCACAAAACAGTTACTTAAAAATGTAGAAAATGTATCACACTAATGTGTACACGCTGAAACCCTTCCTTACAGATTACTCTTCCCTTCACCTTACCAACTGTACCTACGCCACACCAAAGCCTCAGCTAGTAAAAACGTAACACGTTCGTGGTGATCAGCTGGCAAAAGCTGTTGCTGGTTAGTAAAATCGTATCGTTGAATTGTCACTTAGAAAATAAATTTTAACATTGCAAACGTCAACTTGGCATTACTTCCATATAAAACAAAATCCGCAACAGCTGACTGAATTTTTGCTTGAAGTTTTACATTTTTAATAACCGATACATAAAGTTGAACGATACTGACAAATCTAATGTTGTACGCTACGTTTTTACTAACTAGACCATAAGTCTCTTTCTATTGGAAATAATGAAGACCACAAAGTTCTTTTATATTTACAAAAATGTAGTGAACTTATTACTAACAAAATGTAATACAAAAAGTTGAAAAACGAATGAATAAAAAACTATTTTATAAGAGTATGACATCAGAAACAAAAGGTAATATATTTCTTAAATGAATTATTATAACAAGTATTTTTCAAATATATACAACAAGTGATTATGTTAAAAGTATTGCCATTTAACACAACCTCTCAACACATATTACGAGTAATATAATCCCATTCTCTTACAAAAATTCTACACGTTTTACTTTACATAAATGTTTAGTAAATGTATCTGATAACATGTTAAATGGCAACACTTTTCCAATAAAATGCCACCGTCTCTTGTAGGCATCGCAATTGCTACAGTGTTACTTAAAGTACTTCTTGTACGAAGGCTTTTTTCATCCAGTGTTCATACAGCAGACATAAATGCATTTATGAAAATTTTTTTGTACGTTATGAAATAAAATTTTTACCAATTCAGATGACAATGTCAATGTGTGCATAGAGGATATCTTTACAACATAGTGAGGGAAACTTCACTAAATTATTTATTACTGTTTTTATAAAATAAATTCATTTCAATACACTTTTGCCCAAATACAGCATATTTTATACGCTGGATCTCTGACAGAGAAAAATTTATATAAAACTTATGTATATAAAAATTAAATTTATAAAAATTTTAAATGTACATATTTTCAATTCATATAGCATAATTAATACTTCAAAATAGTATGTATAGGTAATTCTCTAAAAGACAAGTTAATTGCAGCTGTGGTAAAGAAAAGAAAGTTTTAATGCTGCAAAGAGATTTTTATTTTTTTATTCATCAAAGAAAACAAATTTCTTTGAATAAATTCATAGAAACTGTTTACTGAAATCTGCTATAAATTGCACATTTTTTTCATCTCAAACGTCAAAACATTTGCAAAAATAAAATTAATATTCCTTGGAATTACACGATGTAATAGTAAAACGTACCGTAACACCGAATGCTAGTAATTCTAATTGGGGTAGTAAAAATAAATGTCTGTTTTTTACACGAAATTGGATGA
Source organism: Dexiosoma caninum (assembly GCA_963924685.1). Taxonomy (NCBI): domain Eukaryota; kingdom Metazoa; phylum Arthropoda; class Insecta; order Diptera; family Tachinidae; genus Dexiosoma; species Dexiosoma caninum. The sequence continues at coordinate 96,182,166 of OZ004725.1, forward strand.
ATGAAGCCAATAAATTTTTGTGTATTATTTTAGACTCTCGAGCAATAAAAACCCCGATAAGTTCACTTCACAGGATTAGAAGTCCGAAGTCCACCTGTGGTATAACAAGGATCATATATTAAACATCTGTTTGGATTCCGCACATGACAGATATGGCATGAAATTGCTCGATTTCTTTTTGATTGCATAGCGATTCGAAAATGAAAACTAGCTCTATGAGGTTTTTGAAGTTACCTCGTGGAGGACCCATAAATTTAAAATGATTTCATATGGTTTTGTTTGTAATACTTAGGTAATCACAATACTATTAACATTTCTTTCTTTCATACTCCACGATTTCTATTGCTTTATTATAATTATCGCCAATTTGCCTTTCAAAGATGTCTGCAAAAATATAATGTTTTTTTACAGTAAACTAACAAAAATTCATCAAATGAACTGAAAACAATAGAAGAATAAAAAATAAGAAATAAAATAAATAGAATAAATAAAAAAATAGAATAAAAAGTAAGAAATAGAACATTTTTATGATTTTGCGCTATGAACAACTGAAAATGGTAATTTATCAATATTTTCATGAAAAATTAGCACTTTCACAAGGCCAAAACTGCCTGAAGGAGCGTTCCAATGCTTTTGCGATGTACTAGAGAGTTCTTAACTATTGTCTTGGCTACAATTTTTGTCCGAGTATTGGATCGAAAATCTCAATGGTTTGGCTGTTATAGGCCAAAATATCCAAAAAAACGTGACAAAAGTCTGATCAAGTCAAAATGCGCCAGCTCGATTTTCAGCGTAGACGTATGGTCTAGTGGACTTTTTTGCTTAGTACAATCCCAAGAATCAGAAACGCGAAGCGCCCATTAAGATTTTTTTTTCTTCCATACTAATCGCCCCACTCTACTGCTCACACTTTAAACCAATTCGATTAAGTTTTCTCTTGTCTCAAAAATAATAAATAAATAATGAAATCAAAAGTCCCCTCTGTTCTGTAAACCGAGTCGATTTAAAAACGTGTGATTTCTCAAAACCGAATAAATGCTAATTTGGTGTTCTAAAAATCTCAAGATTTCCGACATTCGAACTTGCTTTCGAATAAAATTTTTTAAACCTCAATACGTCAAAACGTCCATAAAGCTACAGAAAATTTGTTCATTATAATGTTTATTCTTATTTAAAAGTGATTTTTTTATTGATTATTTTGTATTAAAATCTATTAATTTTAATAAAAGAGAGACTTCAAGTAAAAATTGGTAATTATTTATTTTTTTTTATCTGGGACCAGCACTCAGGAGATGACCCATACACATGCGATGCATTGCGCTGGAACTATAGGGAAGGGATAGTTAGAGAAATGACAGGAGGTTAAGCTTAAATTATTATTTTACAGCTCTGCTTTTGCACGTTCTTTGTTTATACTCGTAGCAGTGCTGAACCTTCGGTTTAGTAGCCATTTTAAATATTATTTTACTTTGCCGGTGCTACATAATACCGACGAAGGGGGGCATCCTGATGTGATTGTGGATTGCTATCAGCTGGAGCCGGTATTGTTCAGTGATTATGCCTTCGCCACTGAAACCTTGCGACAGCAACTGACACCAATTGCACATCAGAAAAATGCGATATGTTTTTTTTATGATTTTAGTCTGAAACTGGGGTTGAATCCAGGTCTGTTTTTGGTTTTTAGTCAACGTGCATACTACTTCAGCCATCGCCACCTTATGTTTCATCAGTTATTTATTAGGAAAATAGTACATTCGATTTAATTTCGACCAGACTACTCTACTCGATTTTAAACCGAGTAAAATTATGCGAATTCATTTTACAGAACACCTAAGCATGTGTATTCGTTTTGAAAAGGAACAATTTTTGCGGATTCGGTTTACAGAACATACCCGAATAACAATAATTCGATCGTATTTATAAAAATAAAGAATTCTATAAAAATAATGGTTTTTCTATCATGATTCGTATAGAATTTGTGCTTAATTGGAGTCCGTATAAACCATTGATGTCTACATACAATATCATACTATAAACCTTATTAAACAAAACGCACCCACTGTGCTTACAAAAGTTAAATGTTATTTTTATATTTTTTAATAAAAATATATCTAAAAGTAATAAGTAAAATACACCTGGAGCTGAAATGAAATGAGTGCTTTAAGCAGCACAAAGCTTACTTCAACTTGATACGTTAAAGTTGAAGAGAAAATATTGTTACATAGAAGTATAAAGAAAAAATTGCAATAAAATTGTAATTTGATTGGCCTCAAAACATGGAAATTGTAATAGAGAAAGTGCACTTGCCATTGCAGAATAAGTTGTTTACAGTACCCAGTACAAGAATATTATTTACCCTGATGTTTTCTACTGTTCACAACTTTTATAAATACCAACAACATTTGATATATAAATAAGTATAAAAATATCGTGTACATTTGCTTTACAATATGTTATATACGAATATGACGATATTTGCAAAGCAATTTAGACATTGAAGTTTGGTTCGGCTAAATGTGGAGAATTAAGCAAACAACTATCCGCACTTGCCTTCAGTATGAATAGAAGAAGTACGCAAACATGTACTATGAATGTTGTTGCTTTAGCAAAACCGAAATAAATAAGAAATAATCAATTGAAAAATCCATGTATGAATTCCGTTTGTTGTAAATAAAAATTATCAATTTACTAAACCTTGAGCTTTAACTCAGATATAAATTTTAGCAAAAATATGATATTTTAAAATGAAATACAACAAAATGTAACATGTACTTTTAGAAAAGGTAATTGCTTTTCTTTTTTTCTGGAGGGAAGTGTGGCGAAGAGACAAAATGGAGAGAAGTGGCAACACTGGTGGATTCACTTCTCTATTAATTTCTTAATTAATAGTTAGAACTACAGATATCTAAATCTATGGTCTTTGGTAGAAGCATTGAGCATTAAACACTTAGACCACAGCACGTTACTAAGGTGATCAAGTGTTCGACATTTTTAAGAAACCGACTTTCGATTATCTGGAATAACCGGTGAGCGGTTTTTTTATAAAAAAAAATTGTTTATACATACATATTGTTGCGTTTTACTTTTTTAAAACGTGTATACTTGAATTAGTGATTGCAAAATAAAACAACGAATTGTTACGTTTTATCTTTTAAAACGTGCATTCCTTTATTTACTGCAATTTACAATTTAGTTTAATAAGCTTTTATTCCTTTGTTCTCTTCCTTCGTAATTTTTTTCACAATGCTACTTTAATTGAATAATGTTCACAATCTATAAAAGACTGTTTTAACAACCGCTTAACGATTGCTCACAATAAGACTTATTTATAAAAAGTCTTATATATACAATGACATTTACCACTTGAGCCTATTACAACATTCTAGTAGTGTCTACCAACTTTTACATTTTTTGTATATATGTAATATTGTGGAAAACCGTTAATTTGAATATACATTTGTATTTGTGCGATAATTATCTTTATTTTTATCGTTTGCTTATGTTACCTTACTATTGTTGTATACGTGTGAATGTGTGTAATTATGTAATGTATTCGACTATGTAATTGTTTCTTGTTTTGCTTTGCATTAGTTTGGTGTGTGAGTTGTGTGTATGTTTATTCTGTTGTCAGCCGCTGAAAATCCAGAACGTTCTAATACAATACATTTATACGAGGGTAGTCCGCAAATGGCTGTTAATAAACGTATTTCCGTAATAACATGTTTTTCTTAAATAACCATTCATATATGCATTTACATATCTAGTTAGCCTTTGTTGTAAATGCTGCAAAGTTCAACTTTAAAATTCTTGAATTAAGCGTTTTGAAATTTTCTTAAAGGATTTTATTTATTTTTGGTTTTATTTTCAAGGTTTAATTTTATTAAATGCAAAGATGAAAAAGAGAGAAATATTTAATCATTCTTTACATAAAATTTACAATAAAAGAATTTATTATTTTTTGATCAAAATAAAGAAATTGGAAACAATTCACAATGAAATACCCGACTATTCGATATGCGATAGAGAAAACCGGGCTCATTCTACAGGCTACACAGTTACACGAGTACAAATGCAAAAATGCGAAATAACAACTCTTTCAATTACAGTTTACAATGAAATATTTTGCGGTTTTGTGGACCAATTTTCAAAATTCTTTTTGGAAATTTTTTTTGGGGTTTTCGTTGGGCGGACTGGAAGGCAAAGTTCTCCCGCAAAAACAATTATTATCAAATATTTTAGCCAATTCATGGCCGAATTTTCAAAACTCATTTCGGATAGAGGTTCACAAATTTTTTTTCCAAATCTGCGGGGGTTAAAAGTATTCTCTTTAAAAATTGAATATCAAATAACTTCGTCGTTTGTGGACCAATTTTCCAAAATGCCGCTAACACGTTCTTTTCATTGGGGCGAAGGGAAAGTGCCCGCCCACCTATTATGTCCCAGCCCATACGGCTAAAGTTAGAAGGTTTAAATTCGGTATGTAGACTCCTTCATGTCTAGATCCACTAAGAACGGATTTTTGTATATTCTGATGTTAAGGAGGTAAAAAAGGATAAAATCGATAACTTAAATCTCAGAAACTAACAGAGATAGAAAAAAAATTACAAAAGCATATAAATGCTACTGAAAATTAAGTTGAGATGTGTTGGATGCTCTTTCCATTTCTTTTTGCATCCTTATATCTCCATATATAGAACAAATCTATTTTCCGTAATCTTTTCTTGTAGAAAAAATTTCGCATGTATTTTCTTACTTCGAAAATATATGGGTTAAAATTGTACCTTTGTACTTTAATCCCATTTAAATAGTGCTTATGATGTACATTTTTTACTACTTTTATACACCCCCACGATACGGGTCTCAAATGAAAGGCATTTTTTGAAGGGAGCAAACACGATATGGCGGACTACCCACTTCCATGATATGGGTATCAAATGAAAAAAAAATTTAGAGAAAAAAAATTAAAAATAAAGTGAAATCGGTAGTTTTCGGCAAAACTGCGTTTTGCAAAATGTACCTTTTTTATTTTTGGGGAAAAAAACCGCTGATGTAACAATAAAATTATCCAAATTTGATGCTGACGGCTTGCCGTGACAATATCTATACAAGAGTAGGCGAGATTAGATAAGTTGGTTTGGGACTGCAAAGCCCACTGGCTTAATCTAGTTTATTAATAAAATATTGACTTAATACACTATTGTTGCGCAAGTTCTATACGAATCTTCAATTAAAAGAAATTTTTGTGTCCTTATATATTCAACTTTAATATACTGTACACGTATACACATGAAAAATTGTACATAAATAAAATATGCATTTTCAGTTGTGCGATTTCTTGGAGCTTAAATATATATTTTATATTATTTTATCAGAATTTGGCGATTTTTTTTCAACTTCATCTGGCATCTGTGGCTATTAAGATCTTCATATTTAACAATGCTATGCCATCATGTTACCAGAGCTCTCTATATATTTTTATCGCGAAACACATAATATTGAGAAGTAAAAAATAAAAACATTTATTTTTATTCTAGTGTAGAAGCGGGGGATAAGGCAACCTCTTCCATAGAGTGAGTACTTTCACTTTATATACTCGTATTATATTTTGTTGAATGCCGACTTGGCTAGAATGCCTTGACACATATAAATTAATAATCTGACTTCATAGGAGGGCCATGGGCCAAATATAAAATTAATAGTTTTTATTACTGTCACATTGACTGTACAGTAAAGCATGTAAAACATGCTGTAATAAGGAATAATAATATTTTTATTTTATTCCTTTTAATATTTGCATTTATAAACAATAAAAGTAGAAGAAAATTGGACATCTACAGAACAACTTGCCAGTGCGCATTCATTATTATGCGAATAGTTATCAGTGCTATTGAATAATTTTATTATATTGTTACAATTCTTCTATTAATAAAGTCATTTTTTTCTACACATTTTGTCCACACATTTTTGTTGTTTTAAATATACAGCTGCTTATTGTTGGCATTTCCACAGATACAAGTGCATACATGTGTATGTATGTATGTATATATGTATAAAATATTGCAATATTGTATTTTGTGTGTGCAATGATTTTTCCTTTTTTTTTTATTATGTGAAATGCATTTCCGTTTCCGTTGAAATACGATTTTTGTTTTTTCCATTTTGCAATATCCGCTTAAATTAATGTTTTTAGCTCATAGAATTTCTAAAATGATTTTTATACGTTCTGTAACAGTAAAAGTATTGTGGGTTGGTCTTTTTTATGTTATAATTTTTTTTTTTAACTGTAAAGTTTAGGTAATTGAAAATTTTATTTAAACGCATGACCAAATCAATTTTAGTTATATTTATATTTATATTTATTTTTGTGTATAGTTTTTCCATCAATAATTTACAAATCTGTAAATAGGAAAAAAAAGCTTGTGTTTTGGTTTACAAATAACTTGATAGTACAAAAGCAGAGCTGTGTAAGAATTAAACTCTAGCTATTCGTTTTATAATTTCACCACCTGTCTGTTCTTCACACTATTCCTTTCCAACTATGCATTTGCATTGCAACATGCATTGTCAAGAAGAAAAAAATATATATGTTTCATTAACTGTTGTTAAGTTTTATATTTTAAGTAGAAGATATATTGTGAATATATTTTGTGACAGAAGTTGAAAACTGTCAAAGCTGTTTATTAATTATTCACATTTTTTTAATACACCATGAAAAACACATATACATACATACATACATACATACCTACATACATATTATATATGGAATTCGGCGTGGTGTTCAATGTTTCGCGCTACAGCAACAATATTTTCTTCGGTATGCGCATTTCTTTGGCTTGTTGATGGTTTTGAATCGAGAAGTGTAAAATTACTGCGAAAACGAATTGCTTGCTTGGACGAGCTGCTCTATAAACTTCACGAACAGATTTATTTTCTTCACAGTTCGACATTCTCAGGCCAAACCATATCTATCAATATCGAGCTAAAATAATACCCGATATTAAAAAATTTAGTCCCTAGAACAATTTTGTACGAATCAGATATGTGAAACCACGTTAATATAACTAATAACGTTGATATAACTAATTGATGGCGTAAGAGACTAATTGCAATCTCTGTCATCTTTTTGTATCATGTACTTAATCCAATTGCTATATTTGATTTAAATTTAAAGAATTCATTCCAAAATATTTAAATAAATAATTAAATATGAATTATCATATGCACATAGAAAACAATTCAATTAAGCTCGGTATTCAGTAAATACTTAATTATATAACGAACAAATAATAAAATGACAAGAGCACAGGAATAAATTATTGTCTTTTAAAGCTCTCCCGCCATTCACACAAAGAGAACAATGAAACGCACAGAACACTGCATTTAATTATTTATACATTTGAATGGCATAAAAATAAACTTGCCGCAAATTATAATTAAATTTTAATTCACAATTCTTAACATCGATTAACTTTGATTGAACTTAAATATGCCAGAAAATGTTGTATTTATTCGAGTATCAATTACTGTAGTGAAGAACAGGTTCCCATAGGTTTTTTTTTTTTTTTGTTTTTTATCTGGAAGAGAAGAGAAGACTCCTACACATGCGAAGCATTGTGCTGGAACTATAGGAAAGGCGATAGTAGGAGAAACGACAGGAGGTGAAGCTTAATTAATTATTTTACATCTCTGCTTTCGCACGTTCTTTGTTTGTTTATACTCGTAGCAATGCTGAAGCTTCGGTTTAGTAGCCATTTTTATTATTATTATTTTAATTCGCCGGTGCTACACATTACCGACGAAGGAGGGCGTTCTGATGTAATTGTTGATTGCTATTAGCTGAAGCTGGTATTGTTCAGTGACCAGTGACTATGGCTTCGCCACGGAAACCTTCCGACAACAACTGACACACAAAGACACACTAATGCACATCAGAAAAATGCGAGATGTTTTTTTTTTTTATATAATTTTAGTCTGAAACTGGGGTTGAAGCAAGGTCTGTTTTTGGTTGTGTAGTCAACGTGCAGACTACCATCCATTGTGCCATCTCCACCCTAAAAGTAAAATTATTTTGCTCTTCATTGAAGGGAGGGAAGTGGGCAATGGATGAGGTAGTTGGCACGTTGACTAAAAAACCCATAGACGCTGTAACATTGCTATAAAACAAAATAAGCAAGAAAACACCCATTTCCATATTTCCCGTGCAGATGACTTTTTGACGTCAATATTCAGTATTAACAATAATAGATAATGTGGCTCTTACTTTTGGGAATATTCAAACACTTCTTCTTCTTCTGATACATATGTTATGAGTACTTAGCCTGTTGAATATGGAACCAGAATATCCTGTGTTCAATCCCTAGTCAGATCAATATTTTTCTGATATGTCTCCTTCGTCGGTATTTGAACAACAAATGTCAGAGAAGTTAAATAATAAATGTATGTGCCAGCTGGCAATATCGGACAAGTTTAATTTTGCCCTTGGCACCGTATTTAGGTGGTGCAGGGAATATGGACTTGATATCTGGCTTCCGAAGTTAAATATCTGTGTCTGATTGTTGACCCCAAGCTTTGTTGGATGGGCAACCTTGCTGACAGGGCTCGTGCCATCTACTGCTGCAGGATGACAGTGGGCACAATATGGTCCCCATCACATCTCAATATTCTGCGTTGGATCTATTCGGCGCTCGTGGAACCCAATCTCCTTTATGGAGTGGTTTTATGGTGGACCGCCCTAAACAGGTATTGCAATGTTGGACTTCTTGATAAGGTTAGGTGAACAGTGGCAATACAAATCACAAATGCGTTACGCACCACTCTCATTTAGCCCCTTTCTGTGATCCTTAATTAACTTTTTCTACGATTATTATCAGACAGCCGGTCGAACTCATTGCGAGACATCGTTTCGTCGGAGCACACCTCCATTCTGTCTCCAATTTCTTCGCGCTTGGACTACGTTTCATCTTGACCAATACTCATGATACCAGTTCTTGCTTTATATTTTTCATTATATTTATATTTATATTATATAATATTTATCGCAAATGTTCCTAAGCAGTGTTTTTTTAAACTTAATTTTATTCTATTCGAACCCTACTTTTTTCTAACCGATTTGGAAGTAATCAATCTGAATTTTAATTAGCTTTGCCTTTCTAAAACAATAACAAGAACTTAATAAAAGACTTAAAAGGCTCTTACTTTGAATACTGAAAATACCAAAGTCGACTGAAGATCATTCAAATTACTGGATCAAATCAAATTAAAGGATCAACGAAGTTGAGAAAAGCATAAATCTCCTTTGATTTCGTCCCATAAAAATAACGATTTATAAATTTTTTTGGTACGTACATATTTTTGAAGGCTAAAAAATCGTTTCTTTAGTTCAATATTTTGGCTTTTCTTTAAAAAATATAAAAGAGAACAAAAATAAATGTTGTTTTGTTTGTATCAAATGCCAACGAAAGCTAAACCGTCACAGCTGTCATAGAGAAAAATGTTTCATAAAAACAAGTGCAGTTTACATGGTTTCTATACAACAATTATTATTATAAATACGTATCTGCATTCAGATAAAATTCCAAAAATAAACTTGAAAACTACATTCTCTTCCTTTGTTCTCGTCTCAACTTTTGACAATTCCATTCAAGAAAAATGTCATTCTCAATTTAACAATAAAAACACTTTTCGTTTTCTCAGTCATAATTGTTCTTTGACAGAATAAAAATGTGATTTACTGAAACACTCAAACTCAAACATATTTGTATAGAAATTAAAATTTTTTTTAAAATTTTGGCAAATTTATTTTATCGAATTGAATTTGTACAAGGCGGACAAAGCTTTGTAATGAGCAAATTCAATGATCTAGTGGAAAGAGCGTTACTAATTATTTGTTATTAGCTGTATTTACATATGTACATGTGCATATTTTATTTCTAATGTGTTGATTTAATAAAATTAATTCAAAGTTTTGCCGTATTCCTGACATTAAGATTTTTGTTTATCAAATAAAAAACCCAAAAAGTTTGAAGAAAAACAAACTTTCTTGCTTTTTTATTAAAAAGTTACATTTTCTTTAATCATTTTTCACTTTTTATTTATTCTTCTGTTTTTTTTAATATCAACTTGTTTTGTTTTCTTTGTAAAGCAAAGTAACGAAGTAAGTGACGCACTGAAATTTAAAAAAAGGTATTTTATTACTTAGAAGGACTGATTAAAGAAGAGAATCAGTCATTGGCTTATGTAAAAAGAACAGAAAAAGTGGCGACGCGTCGTGATAGCCGTATTTAAATTTTCCTAATTTTTGTTTTTTTTTTTAAATTAATTAAGCCTAAAGGAACATTCAAAAAATAGCGAAAAACATGAAGTAGCAGAATTGAAATTAATTACATCACCCAATATTTGCACAGGGTTAGCAATAAGTATGCCAGTACCGAAATATTAAATACTAAATCCCGGGATTCAGAAGACTTGGCCCCGTTTGGCATCCCTAATCGGAAAATGATGTTGATATGAATTTTGATTCGGATGAAGATGTTTCTTTGGAGAAAAAAAATCAAGACGCCCAAAAGGAAAATTGTGTTAATCCAAAGAAATCAGCAATGCATAAAAACCTTGATTGAAATCTTTCCAAACAAATTGAGTTTTGCATTACAAGTGGCTCTAAAATAAGACCACTATTATCATATGTACCTACAGTGGACTCGCAGAAACGTAAACTAATTTTTAACGAGGGTGTTCACGTTTTCGATTTTGTTCACGTTTTATATTGCATTTTTTCTATAACATATTTTAGTCTCTTTTATCTTTAATTTAATTTAAAATAAAGTATGTACGTTATTTTTCACATGTCTCATGTTTTGATTCTACTTTTTGTAAGTTCCTGCCATATTTTAATATACTACATGGCTAATATGCTTTGCCAAGGTGGTCAGGTGTGGACCCATAGGGTAAAGTCGGAGGGCGATCCTTATGGACAACCACACAAGAAGACTTACTGCCTCCACGTGGCGGCCACCGTAAACATGCTCGAGTCTCGGTCTCTCTAGGAAATCTCGTTCATCCCCCATACTTTGGATTGTCATAAGTATTGTGGGACGCGTTTTTTCCCTCGGGACCAATACTGGGTCATGGCTAAGGTAAGCAACGATATGGGGGGCTGGATCACAGTGTAATGCGACCCGTGCCTAGGATCAGCCTGGCTAGAGGCCCCTTTCAAAAATAGTCTAGTCGCGAACGGAGCTTCACCGATACCTGGCCACCTCGGTGAATGATTTATGGCCTTACCAGGTTATCGGGGGCTATGACCTGGTCGACCTATTTTCCCCTACACTCGTGGGATTTTAATGGCAGACACAAAAAATAATGGAACAATTGATGACGATTTGGATTTAGATTTAGGTACGATCACTGGAAAGGACACGGATGATGCAACAAGTGGGACGATAATCGGCATGAGCGGACATGATGGAGGTGAAAACGTCTTTCAAAGGAGGAGTAAAATCCTGCGCTCACCGATCGCAACCCCACGCCATGATACTGAAGGTCGGAGATTACTTACCCAGGAACCGACGCCGAATAGTAAAGCCTTGAATCGGGCACCCCCTGGTGGAAACAGGAAGGAAGGGAGGGGCATTACAGGGGCTAGGAAGATCGCTCGTGTTTTGAAGAACACCGAGACGGATATCACACCCACTACACCTCTGCAACGTAACTCGGAAGAACAAATGGAGATCCAACATGGCTCTCCCAGCCAGGAATTCATCGTTAGGATGAGAACGGAAGAGGCAACAGCCATCTCGAGTATAAAGACTTCCCTGATCAAGATGAAAGCCGCTATGTTGAGACAACGAAACATCAGCATGGACGTACGTGAGGGAATCCAACAGATTGAGGAGCTTGTTTGCATTGCTGAGACTTGCAGAGGAAACTGGCTCAGAACCGAGGCTGAAAGTAAATCGACGCAGACAAAAAATGCCGTGGAACATTTGGAAGTTACCGCGGAGACACCTAGGATGGGTAACGCGAAGAGGACTGCTAGCAGCCCTGCTGAGGCACAGAGCACAACGAAGAAACCATGCGATGAAGGACACGTTGAATGGAGGACGGTGCAATATAGGAGGAGACCCGCAAAAAAGGAGACCAAGATAGGAAATGGGGTGAGGTCAACTCAAAGGACACAACAACCTGGAACCAAGGACGAAAAGGCAAAAGGAATTGCAAACAGACCTCCAAGGAAAAAGACGGAGGCTATTCTAGCAAAACCCTGTGAAGGATACAGTTACGCGGATGTTCTGAAGACATTGAGGGAGCGTACTGGAAAGGAGGACAGCGGTAAAGTGAAGACAATCCGCAAGACAAAAACGGGTTCCCTTCTACTGGAGCTTCAGAAAGGGGAACAAATAGACCCTGGACTACTCTCTAACATTAGGGAGACACTTGGAAAGTCCGCGGAGATAAAAGGCGTAACACCGAAGATCATATTGGAGATCCGAGATCTCGACTCCTACACGACATCTGGAGAGGTTGAGGCATCCATTCGAAGCACGATTGAGGACCATGGCGAGTCTATGGCCATAAGGATTACGAAACCCAACAGCAGGGAGCTCGTACGTGCTTTTGTAACTGTATCTCAGGGAATCGCCGGGGAACTTCTTAAATGCGGTTATATTAAGGTCGGCTGGTGTCGTGCACGACTAAGAATATACGAGGATGTCAAGAGATGCTACAAATGTTTCGGTACAGGACATGAACAGTGGAGCTGCAAGGGCCCTGATAGAAAAGGACAGGGCATATGCATACGATGTGGTGAAAAGGGTCATACTATGAAGACATGTGGGAATGATCCCAAATGTTGTCTCTGTGATGAGGCTGGACATAAACAGATAGGCCACCTAGCAGGCTCCAGGAAGTGCTACATGGCAAATACGCAACGGAAATGAAAATACTTCAAGCCAATATGCATAGAAGCAGAACAGCCGATGCACTTTTAGATCAGCTGCTTTTGGAGAGAAACGCTGACATAGTAGTTATCAGCGAACAGTACGGAACACCGAGGGGTGGCACTTGGATTGAAGATACCAGCAAAACAGCGGCCATATGGATACCGGCGGGAAATAATTTAACTGTTGAGGATAAAGGCGCTGGTGACGGATTTGTCTGGTGTAAATTTAGGGAGCTAACACTCTTCAGCTGCTACTTAACACCTAACGAGGAGCAAGAAGCCTTCCGGACCAAGCTGCACAACATAGAGGATAAGGGTATGGAATTAGGGGGACCCCTATTAATTGGAGGTGACTTCAACTCCCGCGCATGTGAATGGGGCTCGCGGACAACGAACTCCCGAGGCAGGATGGTATTGGATATGATGGCCAGAATGGACTTGCTCATCATGAACAGGGGACATGTCGCTACTTTCAGAAGACCAGGATGTGAAGGAACTATCCCGGATATCACATTGGCCTCGGAGGTAATCGCAGCCAGGATATCAAACTGGACTGTCTTGGAGGATTATACGGCAAGCGACCACCAATATATTATGTACAGCGTGGAAAACCGTAGCAGATATGTCCAGTCTAACAGAACGACACCCACGCGAAAGTGGAATGTAAGAAGACTCAATACGGATGCACTTCTGAGCGGACTGTCACGAGATCGCGTCACAGAGAGGCGCGTAACAAGCGCCGAAAATGTGGTACATGACACCATGGGACTCATTAAGACGGCGTGCAGCGAGGCAATGCCTGCTCTCGGTGGGAGACGCGGAAAAGGGGCTGTATATTGGTGGACTGAAGAAATCTCTAACCTGAGGCGGGCGTGCCTCAGATGTAGAAGAAGATACACGAGGGCCAGAAGAAGACACGCTGCAACATCGGAAGCTGAAGAATTTAGGAATGCTAAGAAGGACCTGAAAGTCGCTATACTCACGAGCAAGAAACGGAAATGGGAGGAATTGAGATCGGACCTCGACAATGATCCATGGGGTCTGGGTTACAAATTGGTTTTGCGGAAACTTGGGGCACGCAGTGCAACCCCTAATCTAAGCGGACCAACTATGGAAAGGATCGTGAACACCCTATTTCCCACGGACATACTGCTGCAAAACGTGAGCTTGCCGCCGAACGAGGTTAACCCACCAATGTTCAATGAAGGGGAGATAAAGGCTGCCGCGAGAGCCCTGAGAAACAATAGGGCACCGGGACCTGATGGAATTCCGGCAGAGGTACTTAAAATAATCGCCGATGAGAGGCCCGAGCTATTACTGAGGATGTACAACATTTGCCTACAGGAAGGTATCTTTCCTGAGGTCTGGAAACGTCAAAGACTGGTGTTGTTGAGTAAGGGAAAGGGAGACCCAGAATCCCCGTCAGCATACCGACCACTGTGTATGTTGGATACCGCGGGGAAACTCCTGGAGATGCTGCTAAAACCCAGAATACAAGCGGTTATAGAGAGCGCTGGAGGACTCTCCTCAAGACAACACGGTTTTAGACATGGTAGATCAACAATGGGTGCTATCGCAGACGTCATAGAGGGGGTGCAAAGGGCACAAACGGGAAACCATTTCTCGAGACGCATCGTGCTACTAGCAACGTTGGATGTTAAGAATGCTTTTAATAGCGTCAAATGGACCAACATGATTAGGGCTCTGGAGGAACGCTTTAGAGCACCACCTTACATGATGATGATGGTGAGGAGTTACCTTAAGGATCGGGTGCTTATATACGAAAGAGCTGGGAGGATCTGTGAAAAACAGATAACGGCAGGAGCGGCGCAGGGATCGATCTTAGGGCCTGAACTTTGGAACATAACCTACGATGGGATTCTCCGCACGGAAATGCCGGACGACACCTATATGGTGGCGTACGCAGATGACATTGCATGCGTCATTATGGCTCGCAACATGGATGGAGCACAGAGCAAACTAACTCAAGTCATGCTTAGGACAAAGGCATGGCTGGATTCACAGGGTCTCAGTCTGGCAACGGAAAAGACGGAATTGCTCATAATTACGAGGAAGCACATTCCTATCGAGCAGGATATGCGGGTCTTATCTGAGACAATCAGGACGAGTAAATGCGTGCGATATCTTGGACTATGGTTAGATCCCAGACTAACGTTCAGGGACCAGCTCCAACATGCCGCGAAAAAAGCCGCCCAGGCGACTGCTTCTCTTAGCAGACTCATGTCTAATATTGGAGGACCACGCTGCAGTAAAAGGAAGCTGATAATGACAACGACCCAGGCGATCTTATTGTTTGGATGTGAAATCTGGGCCGATGCACTACACGCACACTACCGGAGGAGGATGATTGCAGCTGTACAACGTACCGCAGCCCTTAGAGTAGCCTCAGCGTACCGTACGGTATCGGAACCAGCAGTCCTAGTCATAGGAGCGATAATGCCAATTGATCTACTAGTTGAGGAACGCAAAGAACTTTGGAACGAGCGTAGACATACCGGGAGAATAAGTGGAGAGACAAGGAGATCGGCACGAATGCGGATAATGCAGAGGTGGCAGTCCAGATGGAATACGGAAACACGGGGTAGATGGACGGCCAGGCTGATAACCGATTTGGACAAGTGGGTGAATAGAGGACATGGCGAGATAAATTATTACCTCACACAGATGTTGTCAGGACATGGCTACTTTCTGAAATATCTCCATCAGATGGGTAAGTCGGACACATCTCTCTGCATCTATGGCGACAACTGCATAGACGATGTATGGCACACTTTTTTCCAATGTAGGAGATGGAGTGCGGAACGGGATGTCGTGGAAAACCACGTGGGTGAAATTACTCCGGAGAATATCATAGTGACCATGACGCAGAACGAGAACAATTGGGTTCTTATAGGAAGATACGTAGAGAGTGTGTTGAGAGACAAAAAACGGGACCTAGACGTAGGCACAACGATGGTGGTTTCATAAGCCAGGAGGAGCCCCACCCCGAAGCAATGCGAGAGCGGTACCGGGGTGGTGGATTGGCTCAGGGATAATGGGGGGGGTTTTTTAGTGGGTGCAAACCTCACATACCAGGGCTGTGACGACAGAATCTGAGATGCGTAAGGCATTTTTCCTCCCTACCCGGAAAAAAAAAAAAAAAAAAAAAAAAAAAAAAAAAAATATGCTTTGCCAAAGGGTTTCTAAGATATTAATTTCTAAATTATGTTATTGAATTCATCACAAATAGAGGTTAGCTGAATTTAAACTACGATAATTATAAATTTGTTTAATTAGTTTTTATTGAAAAGGAGCAACAACAAAAAAGCATTCTTTGATACAAAGGCAAATCAATAATTTTTTAAGCCAACAAAAGGGTGTGTTAAAATTATCTCATTCAAAGGTTTTATATGACATATTAAAAATAATTTTAATGGATAGATATTCTTTGGATGAGCTAAAGAAAAAAGTCGGTGATATCTTGTTGACGTTGTTTTTGCTTGAGCATTTATAATGCAGCCTTTTCTTTGAGGTTTCTTAATACTCTATTTCTTATTGAACAAATCGTCGATTTGGCGACATTCTACTTTTTCGATAAACCAGTTACAGATGAACTTTCCGATAAAGGTCTAAAATATCTGACTTTTCTTGAAGATTTAGCTCTTTTGGTTTTTTTATTAGACATATTTCCAATAAAAATATTTTTAGAGATCATTTGTTTATATTATTTATATACCTATATGTATAGTCAGCACAGAGAGATGCTTCCAGTATAACTGCCGCATTAATACTAAAGCTACTTATCATGCAACAAAACTTGTTTAGAACAAACAAACTACGAAATTCTTCTGCGGGGAATCCCAAAATTTTTAAATAAGCTTACAAAATTGAATTTTAACGTTCAGTAAAAAGTTCACGTTTTAGAGCCTTCAGTCTTTGTTCACCCTGTGTTTTAGAGTAGTCAATGTAAAAAAAAATGTTCATATTTTTGGGTAGTTCATGTTTCCGGATGTTCCCGCTTCTGCGAGTTCACTGTATATCTTATTAGATGCATTAATTTTTGTTTAAAACGTTTCATAAGAGATGAGGCATAATACATATTACTTATTATTCCCACTAATGATACATTAAAATCTTTCATTTAATTTTATACACAGAAAAAAATAAATCCAAATTTCAATTAAATAATTTGTAATATCAATTAAGAAATTAATTCGATTTTCACTTATAAAGAAATTAATATTACCAATGAAATTGAATTCATTTTTAATTAAATTTTTTTTGATAACAAATAGTTTGCCACCCGAATGAAGGTTTAAGAAATAATAATTTTCAAAGATGAAACTAAAAAGTTTCGAGTTCTAAGGAATGTGCGAGTAATATATTTTTCTGACTTTTTGGCAGAACTTTTTATTTAAGAAAAATTTCACGTTGTATAGAGGAGTTTATTGAGCCATGTGCGTCTGTCCGTCTGTCCGTCTGTCTGTATGGATGCTGAAATCAACTTTGCGGACAAACTAAACAACAGACACAATTCGTTGTGATGCAAATCGGTCAGTAGTAGTCCTGAATCAGTTGCTATTTCAATTTAGACGAATCAGTTCAATAGTTCCCGAGCTGCAGCCGAAGAAACATGACCACCTCGTTTTATTACTTGAAATTTTAGTGCAAAAACTTCCGTAATTTCAAAACGGTTGGATCGATTTCGGTGAAATTTAGTCCGTATATATAACTAGGTAGACGGCTTACTCTAAATGCCAATTTGATTCGCTTTGGTCATTTTATAAGCTAAAAATATTATTTTTAAAAGAGCTTAACCGATTTCAATAAAATTTATGACGTTTTTTCAATTAAACATATACATACACACACATATATAAACATTTCAGACTATTGAATTTGGTGTCTATAACTGGTTCCGAAAAATAGGGCGATTTTCGGTCCACCTATATGTTGAACTCATTCAATGAAATTTGGTAAAAATGTTCAGGATAAACATGCAGACAAATATGGGTGACAAAAAAGTTAGACTACAGTGCTAGGGTTAAGAATAGTTCAAAATCCGGTTCCTCTAATTGGTTGAACCGATTTCGGTAAAATATAGTTTACCCGTAGAAATTCAGACGAATATAGGAGAAGGGAAAAACATAATGCAATTCTAAGAATATAAATGTTTGCATTTTGAGACTATTACACTAAATTGCGTGATAACGTGTATTCGTGTGAAATGAATGGCAAACACTAAAAAAAGTCAATTTCGTTAAAATGCGAATTAGGGACTTTCTACATGAGACAAACCAGTTTTGCGTAGAGTGGGTACATATTTTTGTCCACCAAATTATAAGAAATCAAGTTTCTAAAATGAAATTAGATCCCCGACTTTTCACAGGAAAATTTTTTTAATTATTCTTAGAAATTATTTTTATGGATTGCAAAGTATTTTCTACAATAACTGTTTTCTTCTTTTTGTTGATTTTCAAACAATTTATTTGGAAATAATCCCATCACCAACGGAAACTGCACTCCTACAGACACTTTCGACAAACATCAAATCTTTTCTCCTTTGAATATTTCTATGCAATTGTTCTTTTGGCTTGCTTCTACCTTCCCATACACATATGTATATTTTCTTTCTTATGGAAATTGAAAAGCTGACATGGAAAAGGCTTAAGTGCGGTCATTGTAAATTTAGTTGGATTTTTGGCATTGCCTTTGTCTTCAGATATTTTGTTTGTCTGTAATGTAGAATTATAAAAAGCACAATGTTCTCCTATAATTGTTACATAGTCTTTATTATAATGGGAATTATACTTCTAATTACTGTGCGTAACTGCAAAAAATTAGAGTATTCTATTGACAAGGAATTTACAAGCTTTTACAGGACATGTTTTGTTAGTTCGTTTGTTATGTCAGGGCCAAATATCAAACAAGACAAAATAGACCGATTTCGTTGAAATTGTGTACCATGAGACTTCGATATATCGAAAAACCTGAAAAACCTCTTTATTGCAAAGTTTTTCATACAAAAATACAGTATATTAGTATCACTTCTATTTTTATTTGACCTTTATTAAAATTTTTTAATTATATTTATTTTTGAGCGATGGTCTTTTTTATGAAAAGTTTTTGAATTATTATTTATTTCTCAATATTTCGCTACCAAATAGGTAGCATCGTCAGGAAATAATAATTTGTATTAACAAAAATATTTTTTTTAAAATAAGGAAAAGAAAATATTTTTGAAAGGAAATGAAAATTTTTTGTCATTAATATTAAAAATATTCTTTATACACATGTATAAATGTGTGTACATGTATACATAAATAAACAAGTTTTCAAAATTATTTTCTTTTGTACATACATACATATATACATGTATGTAAAATAACATATTTCTACAATGTAATAATAACATATATCTATTAGAATATAATATTATTATTAACTATATTTTTTGCATAAAAATATATATATAATACATAATCTAAATCTAAATTGTATTAACTAAATATCTATAATTTTGTGCTAAATTATCTACATGTGATTTATAGTTTATTCTATTGTCCGCAGGTATTTTAATTATCTGTAACATTTCCAACAAAAAACGTCGTTTATAATTAGTTTCTTTCTCCAATATAGTTGTGTCTTCAAATTTTGGATAATGATCTAATGATTATTGATTGATGTGTAGTTAATGCTGTTTTTTGTGTGTTTATATGTCTGTATTTTTGATCTGACTTATGTCCTGCTAATCTAGTTTTAAGTTTGTTCTTTGTTGTTCCTACATATACTTTATCACAACTTTCTAAATTATTTCCCCCCCAAGGTATCCTGTATACTAAATTAGATAATTCTGTGTTTTTAACTCTATCTTTCATTTTATTAAATAATTTTCCTAAAGTATTATATGTTTTATATGCTATCCTATATTTTTCAGTATTAAATATTTTCGATCTTAAAAGTTGTTCCGACATATTAGGTATATATGTAGTAGATTTATAATTTCTAGGTTCCACATTATTATCACCATTAATATCATCCCGTTTACCGTATTTTTCCAATAATTTATGAATTACTCGTGTTGGAAAATCATTTTTCTTCAATATATCTATAATTATATCCTTATTTTTCCTATGAAATTGACTACTACTAAGATTCAAAACTCTGTCAATTAAATTTCCCGCCGTATTCATTATAACTCCCTTTGGATGTTTTTAAAAATAGTTTATTATTCTATCTGAGGATGTAGGTTTATGATACCAATCCATTATTAAATTCTGACCTCTTCTCTCAATCAATACATCTAAATATGGAAATTTTAAATCCACTTCCCTCTCTATTGTAAACTTAATATCTTGGTTAAAATTATTAAAAATTGTCAACATATTATCTATTTGACTATCCTCAATAATACAGAATATATCATCTACATATTTAGTTAATATTCTAGGTTTTAAAATTAATTTTCCAATACAAGAATCTAACAGCTTTTCCATCACAATATCCGCTACAATTGGTGATGCTGGTGATCCCATAGGAAGTCCTTTACTCTGAATATATATTTTATTTCCATATTGAAAATATCTGTTATCCTGTATACAAAACTTGACAATACGTAGAAAAAGATTCCTATTTATATTCGTATGTCTTTCTAACTTATCCCATTTTTCCCCTATTATATCTAATGCTAAATTAACTGGAATACTTGGAAATAAAGATACAACATCAAATGATATTAATCTATCATCCTTATCTATATTCAAAGTTTCAACTTTATTTTTAATTTGGTAGCGAAATATTGAGAAATAAATAATAATTCAAAAACTTTTCATAAAAAAGACCATCGCTCAAAAATAAATACAATTAAAAAATACAGTATAGTTATAAGGAAGAAATTTTGAGAAATCAAGCCTCTATATAGCGAAATATTTATTCAAAAGTGTTTAACAACTAACTCAAAATAAATCAAAATTAAATTGTAAACAAAATGGCAAATTCCCTTTATCAAAACAACGAAGTCTACATATGCTTGGAAGTGTTTATGTAAAGCATCTATATAGCGAAGTATTCATTCAAAAGCCTCCTTACAATGAAGTAGAACAGAGAACAACTGCATAGCCCACCATGTCACCATTCACAAATGTTCTTTTCGTATCAACTGAATGAATTTATTCAAATAGCACACTAAATTATGTCGTGTTGTTCACAGCAGTCATAATTTTTCGTATTATTATTTTAAAACATATGACTTTGTTGACTACCATTTGAATACCCCATAATTTCATACAAATTGGTACGGTTATAGCGATCTCCGGTTAAAGCGAATTTTCACTCATAATGCAATCCCAAAATTTTGTCTGAAACTTTAAATTATTTATCACAATTTTGTAACATTATCAGTTAGTTATAAAATAAATACAGAACCAACTCTGCTGGACCGAGAAAGTTTGTTCGTTCTAAGCGAAGTTCGTTATAACCGGGGTAAATAATTTTTTATTGGTAGTTTTCACAATATTTTTTTCAATATTTGCTTTAATATTTTCTTTATTTTTTAAAATTCTTTTCAATATAGACTTTGTAATATCATAATTTCACTTTTTTTCTTAAGGTTTTTTTCTTCAAAGTTATATTTATGGAACTTCTTTTATATTTTTGCGCCTTTCACATTTTCAGTTGATGTGAGTTTAAATTTAAAATTAAATTTTTAACTAAGGAAAGAACTGATAATGTTATCAAATTGTAACATATAATTTAAAGATCGGAAATACGCCATACAAAAATTGAGATATTTTTTGTTCGTAATAAACGTAACAATTTCCATGCTTGTTTGTTTATGGGACTGAAGAAACAGTTCGTTTTAAACGTAAATTCGCTATCACCGTATTAATTTGTATGAAATATTTTGGGGATTCAAATGGGCGTCATAAAGGAAAATTTTATATGATGTATTAAAGGGTCTCAGTGATGAGAAATCCCACTCGACTGCACGAGTCTAGATCAAGTGCTATGTTTGGGAAAATGGGTGTTACACTTGTTGGATGAGCGTGCAATTATTGTGACGGGAGGGGAGTCGAAACGGGATCCGATTTATTGGGTAGTCTGCTTCGATCCACCTCGTGCATAAAATTACGTAATTTCCTTTACATATACAGCAACAACATAAAAATTCAGTAGCAATGAAAAACTAACAATTATTTTTGTTCCTGACAAGTTTTAAAGCCATTTACTGCCAGAAAAAAAATATCATTATAAATGTTGTTCGAATGCAATGAAAGAATTTAAAGAAAATTATAAACCCAAATGTTAAATTCCTTTTTCTTATGAAAAATAATAATTTAATAGTTTGTCAGCTGTATTTTAGGAAAAAATTCTTTGCCGTGAAACACATGTTAAATTGACGTAATTTAATAGGATTACGTCAGTATTTCTATAACTGAGAAACAGATAGAATAAAAGGATTAAAAGGATTAAAAATTTGAAGGTCAGCAAATGGTATATTTCTGTACCGTTTGTCAGCTGTATGAGTCATACAGTTACCGCTTACAAATTCTTTATTTTACAAAAAAAAAATGCCTTGTTTGGAAGCCATTTTGATTATTTTCTTTTCTATCTAAAAACTGTACTAAATTAGAAACAGTGCAACAATTTCAGTAACATTTCTTTCTCATTTCAGATGAAAATTAAATTGAAAACAGTCTTTTAGACTGTATTGTATTTTAGGAAAAAATTCTTTGCCGTGAAATACATGTTAAATTGACGTAATTTAATAGGATTACGTCAGTATTTCTATAACTGAGAAACAGGTAGAATAAAAGAATTAAAAATTTGAAGGTCAGCAAATGGTATATTTCTGTACCGTTTGTCAGCTGTATGAGTCATGCAGTTACCGCTTACAAATTCTTTATTTTACAAACAAAAAATGCCTTGTTTGGAAGCCATTTTGATTATTTTCTTTTCTATCTAAAAACTGTACTAAATTAGAAACAGTGCAACAATTTCAGTAACATTTCTTTCTCATTTCAGGTGAAAATTAAATTGAAAACAGTCTTTTAGACTGTATTGTATTTTAGGAAAAAATTCTTTGCCGTGAAACACATGTTAAACTGACGTAATATAATAGGATTACGTCAGTATTTCTATAACTGAGAAACAGGTAGAATAAAAGGATTAAAAGGATTAAAAATTTGAAGATCAGCAAATGGTATATTTCTGTACCGTTTGTCAGCTGTATGAGTCATGCAGTTACCGCTTACAAATTCTTTATTTTACAAAAAAAAAAATGCCTTGTTTGGAAGCCATTTTGATTAGTCAGTATTTCTATAACTGAGAAACAGGTAGAATAAAAGGATTAAAAATTTTATGGTCAGCAAATGGTATATTTCTGTACCGTTTGTCAGCTGTATGAGTCATGCAGTTACCGCTTACAAATTCTTTATTTTACAAAAAAAAAATGCCTTGTTTGGAAGCCATTTTGATTATTTTCTTTTCTATCTAAAAACTGTATTAAATTAGAAACAGTGCAACAATTTCAGTAACATTTCTTTCTCATTTCAGATGAAAATTAAATTGAAAACAGTCTTTTAGACTGTATTGTATTTTAGGAAAAAATTCTTTGCCGTGAAACACATGTTAAATTTACGTAATTTAATAGGATTATGTCAGTATTTCTATAACTGAGAAACAGGTAGAATAAAAGGATTAAAAATTTGAAGGTCAGCAAATGGTATATTTCTATACCGTTTGTCAGCTGTATGAGTCATGCAGTTACCGCTTACAAATTCTTTATTTTACAAAAAAAAAATGCCTTGTTTGGAAGCCATTTTGATTAGTCAGTATTTCTATAACTGAGAAACAGGTAGAATAAAAGGATTAAAAATTTGATGGTCAGCAAATGGTATATTTCTGTACCGTTTGTCAGCTGTATGAGTCATGCAGTTACCGTTTACAAATTCTTTATTTCACAAAAAAACAAATGCCTTGTTTGGAAGCCATTTTGATTAGTCAGTATTTCTATAACTGAGAAACAGGTAGAATAAAAGGATTAAAAATTTGATGGTCAGCAAATGGTATATTTCTGTACCGTTTGTCAGCTGTATGAGTCATGCAGTTACCGCTTACAAATTCTTTATTTTACAAAAAAAAAAAATGCCTTGTTTGGAAGCCATTTTGATTAGTCAGTATTTCTATAACTGAGAAACAGGTAGAATAAAAGGATTAAAAATTTGAAGGTCAGCAAATGGTATATTTCTGTACCGTTTGTCAGCTGTATGAGTCATGCAGTTACCGCTTACAAATTCTTTATTTTACAAAAAAAAAATGCCTTGTTTGGAAGCCATTTTGATTATTTTCTTTTCTATCTAAAAACTGTATTAAATTAGAAACAGTGCAACAATTTCAGTAACATTTCTTTCTCATTTCAGATGAAAATTAAATTGAAAACAGTCTTTTAGACTGTATTGTATTTTAGGAAAAAATTCTTTGCCGTGAAACACATGTTAAATTTACGTAATTTAATAGGATTATGTCAGTATTTCTATAACTGAGAAACAGGTAGAATAAAAGGATTAAAAATTTGAAGGTCTGCAAATGGTATATTTCTTTACCGTTTGTCAGCTGTATGAGTCATGCAGTTACCGCTTACAAATTCTTTATTTTACAAAAAAAAAATGCCTTGTTTGGAAGCCATTTTGATTATTTTCTTTTCTATCTAAAAACTGTATTAAATTAGAAACAGTGCAACAATTTCAGTAACATTTCTTTCTCATTTCAGATGAAAATTAAATTGAAAACAGTCTTTTAGACTGTATTGTATTTTAGGAAAAAATTCTTTGCCGTGAAACACATGTTAAATTTACGTAATTTAATAGGATTATGTCAGTATTTCTATAACTGAGAAACAGGTAGAATAAAAGGATTAAAAATTTGAAGGTCTGCAATGGTATATTTCTGTACCGTTTGTCAGCTGTATGAGTCATGCAGTTACCGCTTACAAATTCTTTATTTTACAAAAAAAAAATGCCTTGTTTGGAAGCCATTTTGATTATTTCCTTTTCTATCTAAAAACTGTATTAAATTAGAAACAGTGCAACAATTTCAGTAACATTTCTTTCTCATTTCAGATGAAAATTAAATTGAAAACAGTCTTTTAGACTGTATTGTATTTTAGGAAAAAATTCTTTGCCGTGAAACACATGTTAAATTTACGTAATTTAATAGGATTATGTCAGTATTTCTATAACTGAGAAACAGGTAGAATAAAAAGATTAAAAATTTGAAGGTCTGCAAATGGTATATTTCTTTACCGTTTGTCAGCTGTATGAGTCATGCAGTTACCGCTTACAAATTCTTTATTTTACAAAAAAAAAATGACTTGTTTGGAAGCCATTTTGATTATTTCCTTTTCTATCTAAAAACTGTATTAAATTAGAAACAGTGCAACAATTTCAGTAACATTTCTTTCTCATTTCAGATGAAATTTAAATTGAAAACAGTCTTTTAGACTGTATTGTATTTTAGGAAAAAATTCTTTGCCGTGAAACACATGTTAAATTTACGTAATTTAATAGGATTATGTCAGTATTTCTATAACTGAGAAACAGGTAGAATAAAAAGATTAAAAATTTGAAGGTCTGCAAATGGTATATTTCTTTACCGTTTGTCAGCTGTATGAGTCATGCAGTTACCGCTTACAAATTCTTTATTTTACAAAAAAAAAAATGCCTTGTTTGGAAGCCATTTTGATTATTTTCTTTTCTATCTAAAAACTGTATTAAATTAGAAACAGTGCAACAATTTCAGTAACATTTCTTTCTCATTTCAGATGAAAATTAAATTGAAAACAGTCTTTTAGACTGTATTGTATTTTAGGAAAAAATTCTTTGCCGTGAAACACATGTTAAATTTACGTAATTTAATAGGATTATGTCAGTATTTCTATAACTGAGAAACAGGTAGAATAAAAGGATTAAAAATTTGAAGGTCTGCAAATGGTATATTTCTGTACCGTTTGTCAGCTGTATGAGTCATGCAGTTACCGCTTACAAATTCTTTATTTTACAAAAAAAAAAATGTCTTGTTTGGAAGCCATTTTGATTATTTTCTTTTCTATCTAAAAACTGTATTAAATTAGAAACAGTGCAACAATTTCAGTAACATTTCTTTCTCATTTCAGATGAAAATTAAATTGAAAACAGTCTTTTAGACTGTATTGTATTTTAGGAAAAAATTCTTTGCCGTGAAACACATGTTAAATTTACGTAATTTAATAGGATTATGTCAGTATTTCTATAACTGAGAAACAGGTAGAATAAAAGGATTAAAAATTTGAAGGTCTGCAAATGGTATATTTCTGTACCGTTTGTCAGCTGTATGAGTCATGCAGTTACCGCTTACAAATTCTTTATTTTACAAAAAAAAAATGCCTTGTTTGGAAGCCATTTTGATTATTTTCTTTTCTATCTAAAAACTGTATTAAATTAGAAACAGTGCAACAATTTCAGTAACATTTCTTTCTCATTTCAGATGAAAATTAAATTGAAAACAGTCTTTTAGACTGTATTGTATTTTAGGAAAAAATTCTTTGCCGTGAAACACATGTTAAACTGACGTAATATAATAGGATTACGTCAGTATTTCTATAACTGAGAAACAGGTAGATTAAAAGGATTAAAAGTTTGAAGGTCGTACGTTGATGTACGTACGTATGTACGTTACCTTCCTTAAGAAAGTAAGTAAAAATGTCGAACTTGAAAATTTCTTATATAGTTTTCCTACAATTTCGATTCGGAGATTCGTTTCGATCTACAAATTAAAAATGGTATGTTCGATTGTCATAATTTATCAAATATGCAAAAAGCACATAATTTCTGCATCGAACGCAGAAGAAATTTAAAATTTAAATACATTGCCCAAGGAAAACGATAAATAACATAATAACTTTTGTGTGCTTAAACAAAACACATGAAATAACTTGTATCAGTTTTATTATAATTGTAATAAAAATTATTAAAATTCTTTATTTACAGCATTGATTTCTGGGCGCTTGAAATCTGTGACTGCGAAAATTGCTTGTGTATGACTTATAACGTTGACAAAGAGTATGATGCAGATTCTGAGGAAGAGGCTGATGAAGACTCTGATGAAGTGTCTTATGAAGGGTATGAGGCAGATTCTGATGAAAACTCTGATGAAGAGTATGATGAAGACTCTGATGAAGAGTGTTATGATGACGGAGCAGACTTATGGGCGGCAATATTTTTGGAAGTAGAGCAAATGACTTGCAAACAGTATAATAGCACAAACTATCGCGCTTGAAAAATTTCCGTCCTTAACATAAGAATAATAAATTGTTAAACACTCGACCAATCTAATTATCTATTTAATAGGAAAAAAGTAAAATAAAAATTATATTAATTCATTGAAAAAAAAAGCTAAACAAAAAGTATTTCACATTTGCAGTTAAGTGCTGCAATAAAAATGATTTTTCAATAAAATATATAATAACAAATGAAAAAATCAGTCTTCCGAATGTTACTTAGATCGAGTTTATACGAGAAAACATTTGGACGAAAAACATCTGGAATTCTCTTTTGTTTGTTTTTTAAACCTCTTAAAACATCACTAGTATAAATGTCACAGGTAAAATAATTACTTCAACAATGGTCGTAAAGTTTACTACAACAGATTAAATTCTTTACTTTTATCTGTGAAGGATACTTCTAAACATTTATAAATATTTAATTTTTACGTCTGCTTGCACCATTTAATATCGACTTATCATACGTTTTGTATTATTTGTTTTTGCTTTTACATGGGTATCTAATAGAAACGAACATTTGCATTTAAGTAATTTGCCAACTAAGAATTTTTGCAAATGAAAATACGACGGTGGTATTGCGTCCTCTATGGTGTGGTAAACATCAGCATGTACATATCGGACAATGTACTTATTTAGAAAAGGCAAAAATTACATAAAAGGATATTCGATTATTACCAAAACTCCATTTGGAGAAAAATATGTCTTTCTTAAAAAAATTGTTGCATAAAAAATATAAATAATTGCCTTATTCTGCAGCAAGTATTACTATGTAATGTGGAAATCTACGATTCATAGATCGTGACTATAATTCTTAAAATGTACTAATGAGTCTCATAAGTTTAGCAATATCAAGGAGGGCAATTGTCAAATTTACTGTCTAAAACTAAATGTTAATGTGTAGCTCGCCAGGCAGTCATTGCTTTAATATAAATCTGAAAAGTAATGTTTAGCTTTTCTTGCAACAAAATTGCGGCAAAATAAAATCACGCGATTTGTACGAATAAAAAAAACCTCAATTTGAAACTGTTGAGCGTGTAGAAAAAAGGAGAACAAATATATCGATGACAGTAGAGAACCCAACTCTATTGCTTCGCTGTAGCATCGTCACAATGTGCGGTATGTCTTGCTGTTTTATCGCTACCGCAATGTGCTGCAATGATATCAGGCAATTCGTTCCCGAAACTCGGACATTTTTACCTGCGACAAGATTGCCTTTAAGAGTGCATCTATTTGTGGTCGATTTACCAGCCAATCTCACAACTCATTGCAGAGGAAATCCGTTTTTATCCGATCTATTCGGACGTGGAATAAACTACCTGAAGAAGTATTCCCCGTCAATTGCGGTTTTGGATAGAAGTTGGGTGCCTCAGTAGTCTAGTGAATGAGCATTAGTCTTATCAATATGGAGGTGCGGGTGCGATTCCCGCTTAGACCCTGAGTGCTTTTACAGACAAGCTCTAAGCTGTCTTTCGTTGCCCTTAAAAGCAATCGAATTTCTACTCTGTTTGCGGATTTAACCGTACGCATTCAAATTATAAACACTACCAAAACAAAGCTGTAAGAGCTTTGTAGAGTTTGTAATGTCAAATGTCTACGAATACTACTCCCGCTATTTTCCTAGTGCCGGTGCAATGCATTGTATACGTGAAGGACATCCTCTGAAAAAAAAACAAGAACTGTACTAACTTTTGCATTAGAAATCGCACTAATCGTGCACATTTTATCTTTTTACAAATCTTTAAACTTATGGTACTGTAACATGCTGGGTTTAAACGTTGGTTCTATTGTGTGCACTAAATTGCGGGTAGAAACAAATTAAAAATTTTGTCTAGTTTAAATGTGCATTGTCATCGATGATATTGAATTCTGCCATTGATCTGATGTCCAATGAACCACAAAAATATATGTGCGCTTTTAAACAAAAATTTTTCTAATGCTTAAAAATTTCGAATGAATGTCATAAAATATTTTTGGAGTTCTGCTTGTAATTATTAAAAAGTAAATATCTTTTTTTTTGTTTTTTTTTAGCAATTATTTAGAAATGAAGGTAATAGAAGACTACTCGTATCATGCAAAACTAAAATAAAAATTATACGTTTGTTTTATACAAAACAAAAATTTACTCGTGAAAATCGTGCGCTGAAATGCTAAACGATAAAAGACAGTGTCAGTTTCAAAGAAGGAGGGGAAAATTAACAGTCTATCGCTTCTCCAACTGTGGCTCTTCGCTACATTATCATTTTCCAAACTGAAAGTACTCGTAACATGTCAACATTGTTTGTAGGCGATTTTAATTGCGTGAATGTTACTTCTCTAAAAAAAATTATAAATTTACAATAATTGTTAGAATTTTTCCCACTTTGCACGATGGAATTTGTCGCTGTTTTTAAAATTGGAAAATTCAAAAGTTGCCAAATTAAATTTGATTTCATTAATATTTTTCTACATTTAACTTTTTTTTTGTTTATGCTTTTGTGCATTTCAACTGGCGAAAGAAATACTGCGATGATACAATATTGAATTTGTCGTTTAATATAAATTAAAATAGAAATTAATTATTTCACTGGCATGACTGCCAAATAAAATAAACAAATTTTTTGGATTTCTAAATGTTGGTAAAAATATTGTGTACCAGTACCAACAACAAATTAAACGCACAAATACAAATAATTGCCATTCAGATATTTGGATTTTGTAGTCATTATTTTTGTTATAATTGAAAGAGTTTTCAGAAAAATATATACAAAATGCAAAAGAGAACAGTGTTTGATGGCTGCTACTACGGCACAGTGTCATGATATTAATAGAAAAGCGACAGCAACTAGCATATAAGTTTATAATAACTAGTTTTGTATAAAATTAAAATCTTTTTTTAACAAACTTTTCTAACTAAATGCATTTTCCCAAAAAAAGTTTAACTTATTCAGAAAAATATTTTTAATAAAAGAAAATATATTGTTAGCTAGTTCCTATGCGCATTTCACTGTTGTATTTCATTTATTTAAACTTGATTGCTTCTTCCAACTATATTTAGAGTTGAAAAAAAGTCTGCCTATAGCAGTCTGCAGATATAGCAAAGTAAGGAAAATGAGAAAACGGTTTGATTATGGAGTTCTTGTTTCAGCTCTGATTTTGCTCAAACTTCTCATTTATTTAAATTTTGCTAAAGGTTTCCTGCAGACCTGCAACTAGCAACAGTGAAATGCGAATGGGAACTAGCAAACACCCTCCTAAAAAATATTTTTCTGAATAAGTTATATATTTTGGGAAAAGTAGTGTAAAATTAGTATTATAATTTAGTAAAATTCTCAAAAAACACTAAGGCCCAAATTCACAGTCATTAGTTAACTATTAGTAAACTAAAAGGATAACTATTGTTTAACTAATACTTCTTATTCACAGTGTATTGTTTAACTAACATTCTCATGTTAAACCAAAGAATGGTAACTCTAACAATCTTTTAATTTTTGTCTACATTTGTAATTATTTCTTAAAAATGGATAAAACAAGCGCGCGCTCATCGGACTTCACCGTGCAATATATTGAATTGCTGCGGAAATTGGTTCGGGAAAACCAAAACATTATCGAAAATAAAAAAACCGATAGTATTATTTATACGTATATATTATATTATGGTAGATGATATCAAAAAAAAAATACTAACAATAATTTACTAATCAGCTGTTATCTAACTATTGTTTAACCAATGACATTTGCCAGTTTAACTAATATTAAACAAAAAGCTGTGAATCAAATATTATTGGTTAAACTATTGCTATTAGCTAGCTAATGACTGTGAATTTGGGCATAAGGAATAAATATATTTGCTATTTAACAAAAAAACAAACAAATTAATAGCTTTTGCATAAAATGACCTAAATTTTTAACACAATATTGATTGAAAATTAAAAAAAAAAAACAACAAACTATTTATAATAAAATAAA
Organism: Dexiosoma caninum; assembly: GCA_963924685.1. Taxonomy (NCBI): domain Eukaryota; kingdom Metazoa; phylum Arthropoda; class Insecta; order Diptera; family Tachinidae; genus Dexiosoma; species Dexiosoma caninum. The sequence goes on from OZ004725.1 coordinate 96,213,368, forward strand.
TAGAATTCTTATTACAACACATTGAGCCTTTGGTGCAATACCGTGTAACTCAAAATTTGAATTTTTTTTGAGCTGGGAATGCAGAAATGATCTTTGGGGAAATATATATCTAAAGGAAAAAAGATTATGGTTCTATCTCTAACTGTTCAAATTCTACAGCTACAAATGTCTTTATTGCCTCCAGCTATTTCCATCAATATTTATTTGCAATAATGAAGTATTTACTTTATGACAAGAAATTTACAAACAGAAAACATTAAAAAACATGCCTCTTTATTTAAAAACTTGTAAAAAAATAACTTTAGTAAACGAAAATACTATCAAAAAGATGGCTTAAAACTTCAAATGCATTTTTCTCAGTTCACGATTTTTTGAATTACTACGATATTGCACCAAAGGCTCGACATGTTTTAATTCAAACAATGGTCGAATAAAAATCGATTTTTACTTTTTTGCTACATGTTATAGTCGACAACACGCTCTTTCTAATGCAACAAACCTTAGCTTTTTAACAGAATTAGTTTTGTCATAAATTAGCTTCAAAATACACTTTTAATAAAAAATTTGTAGACGTAGCAATGAAATGAAGAAATGCTAATTCAGAATCTAAAGTGAAATCGAAGAAACGAAAAAAAAGAATATGGAGCAGAATTGGTTTTAGTTAAGTTTTTTTTTTTTTTTGAAATAAATAGTTAAGTTTTAAATCTGCTGTTTGTTTCATTAAAAACATCGGATAGATATCTGTTATAATTATCCATCTTAAATTTTCAAAAGCTATCCCGACACATTTTTAAAAAACTAGTACGCTAAATTTAATTAGCATTTCTTAATTTTAAAAATCCGACTTTAAGTTTGTAATCAGCGAGCGCAAATACCTTTGAGTGACGATTTTAAAACATATCTGATAAATTTTTAAAAAAAGTCATACTCCCTTTTGGATTTGTAAACTCTAATGCCAGATTCGTAATTAGTGACTCCGAAAACCGCTGGGTAACGAGTTTCAAGCCATAAGAGCGTTCAGGCTCATCTAAATCTACTTGTCAATTTCAAAGTCGTTTTTCTCCAAAACTTATTTTCTGAGCATGGGTCTCTTTTAACTTTCCATGTTATAATTTAATTAGTTATTTATATATAAACATATATATAAAATTTTTAATGTATAACACATAATGAATATTTTATATTCCTTGTAGTACATATCCAGCAAAAACTAGAGAATGTGTTAGAGATGCCAAACAGCATACTTTCCAATCATATACTACATACCGTTTGCATTACTTAGCAGCAGTTATGTAGTGACTTGCTTATCACTAGATACAGAAGTATTAATTATTGTCCAAAAAATCTCTACTGTTTCTAAATTCACAAATACTTTCAATGCCGATATTTCCGTAACCAAATCAGCTTAAAACATGGCGACATGTCTTTTGCTGTAATTTTTTTTAATGAAAAACCTTGGTTGTGCTTGTATGGTCATCAATTCTAGCGGTGGCCAATTGGCCCATATCACCAGCAGAACCAAAGTTGTTCATTAAAAGAAATTTTACCAAAAAAACATCGGGTGATTACTTTTACCCCACCCTGTATGTATAAATGAATAGATTTTAATGTCGTTAGGTGAAATGCAAAAGCACGTAACTGATATCTTTGTTTTTTTTACAAGAGGATGTAAAAACTTTTTAACGTAATACATTCACGTATTTGTAGTTACATTCTTTTGATTTTCGTTTAGAAAATAACAATTTTTTTTAAATCTAAAAATTTGTGAGGACATGCATTCTTTGATATGCTTCATAATCAATGAAAAAATCAATTTCGAAATTTTTGTTAGTTACGTGGTTTTGCATTTCAGCTAACTATATATATTTTCCAAACCACAAACACAATTCACTTGCAAAAAAGCTGATGTCACATGCTTTGTCACTTCAAAATAGGACACGCTCAAAATCAAAAGCGTCGCATGTACTGCACGTAGAGAAATAACACATGCACATGTTGAAAGGTGTTCACACTGTATAAATTTATCATGTTGAAAAGTGACTTCCTATATGACAAATAAATATAATGGTAATACAGCTTTAGAGATTGGAATATTTTCATATGCAATACATGTAACGAAACTATTTCTAACAAAAAGGGCATCCACAATCGTACTGAAATTTTGTGAAAAGGCGAAATATTTCAAGGGAAATAATATTCATAATTTATATATTTCTATATATTTATTTATTTTTTTTAATTTCCCTATTTACTAAATATTTTTAATTCTATTGAGAGTTTTTTTTATGCAAAAAATTTGCCGCCACTGATTTAAAGTCATTCATGTATTTTAATAAAAACGTCTGAATACTTCTTATGACAATCGAAGACATTGTTGTAGTAAGAGTGCCCACAACCGAATATTTGCTTTTCCCTACCCGACACAGCCTTGTAATTTTTGATAACAACATGAAAGCCCAATACACAAACAATTTATTGTTTTGTAATCAGGTTTATTGATAATGATGTTACCAGCACTCTGTACTCTGCACATTTCTAATGTAACAGAGTGTAAAAATAACAATAAAAACTAAGGATAGAATAAAAATCTAACATAATAAATAAATAAGTAAATGTGTGCGAAAATGACTTTATATACGGTTAATGCTTTCTGTGCACATTTATTTTATTGTTTTGCTGCCACTTAGTCTCATCTGCTCATTGAAAGCTGCTAATTTAATATATTTCATGGGTTGATAAAAAGTTCCAAGGATAAAGAAAATGTTTATAAATCAATCAACATCAAATGCTGCGGTTGCCCTCCTACCTGAAGCCAACTTATGGAGCACCACCACATTCTGCTGTATTCTCATCTTTTTATTTTATTCTGTCTCCTTGTTTTATATATGTTTTAGCTTTAAATTAAGAAATTTCGATGTAAATCTTTCACAAATGGTTAATGCGAATTATTTAAAACATCACAGATGTGCGTTATCACCAGTATTTGCTCTAGTCTTTAGTGATTTTTGGTAGGCGATTGGTATTTAATTATACTACAGTAACAGTTAAAAGTACATCTGAGCAGGTTCATATTTGGTATGTTTTTTTACTCTAATTTGGGCAGCCGTGGGATCCCACTTTTACCAGAAATCATTCCCGTATTCGAAAATTGGGTAAATAAGAGACGTTTTGAGAGAACAATTTTCTTGTTCTTCTGGCACGAAACAGCCCGTACTTCTTCTTTGGGCTAGCGTCGGCAAGTAAACGAGCAATCATCTGTTTCATAAATAAACAATATCAAAGTAACCAAATTACAGTGCACTCGCGATAACGTGAAGTAATTAAAACCGACGGTTTTTATTTACGTTTACGAATTGTTCACTTTTTCAAATACTAAAATATTTAATTATACACTAAATCACACAAAATTATGTAATAATTTGGAATTATTGAGGGTGGCGATGGCTGAAGTAGTCTGCACGTGGACTACAAAACCAAAAATTACCTGTGTTCAACACCAGTTTCACACTACGCCATAAAGACATCTCGCATTTTTTCTGATGTTCATTTGTGTGTCTTTCCATGAGTTGTTGTCGGTAGGTTTGAGTGGCGCAGGCATAGTCACTGGTCACTGAACAGTAACGGCTTCAGCTGTAGGCAATGCCCACAGCCACATCAGAACGTCCTCCTTCGTCGATATTGTGTACCACCGACAAAGTGAAATAATTACTAAAAATTGCTACAAAAGCTTGAAAATTGAATACATGTCATTGACATCAGAGTTGTAAGATAGTTCCATACTATGTAGTTCCGTACTATTGTAAAGAGGTGGTTTGGTCTTATGCATTAAAAAGGATAGATTAATGTCTCAGCTTGAACAAAATCACGTCGCCCTTGCCCTGAATGGCATTTATTTACCGATTCGTCAAAAAGTAGCTTGAAAGCTAAAGAAAATAAGCTAAAATCTTTGGACCTCCCTTACTGTGCTAATCTGCATGCATTTAATCAGCGATTGAAGATCAAGTGCCCTCCACTCTACTCTGAGACCGGTGATAGAAAACATGAAAAACCCCGGTTCCATACTACCTGTAACTGTTTTCCTACTAACTTTTTTAAAAAGTTGTCATTTTAATTGTCACGATTCTAATAAACAGTCAAAGGCTGCGCAGTTATTCTGTTCTTTTATTCCTTTATTTTATAAACTGTGATGTACTGGCATTTTTTTCAAATTAATTTTAATTCACATTCGAAAGAGACGTTAAAACGTTATCTTGCTGACGAATACAAGAATGTATTACGAAATATTTTGCTGAAATGACACTTGAGATGTCGCAACTATGTATAACAACTTAGAATTTAAAAGAAAAATATTTGCAATAAACACTTAAGGCTCCGTTATTATTACGAAACGCAAATGCTGCAGAGAGTCCCAAACTTTACTTCAAATACTTATTATTTTAAAGTGCAAAGAATGTTTTCTGATTTGTTTATTTTACAGAAATAAACACTGTTTTTGGAAAGTATATTTTAAACATGAATTGGGAGTGTATGTATTTGATCACTGAAATATATTTTGTCAGAAATCAGAATTTCCAATATTTTTTTACCACACATAATTAAGTTATAAAATATGTTATTTGTTGCGCTTAATATTATTAATAAGCTAAAAATTGTTTTAATTGCAAGTAAGCGGTACAAAACCAAAACAGAGTAAATAATACTTATTAATGCATTTGAAATACTATAAGCATAATGTAACTAAACCAGGTGGCATCATTGTTTTTTTCTCTGCAAAAGTTTGCGACATAAAATGTCAAAATGCTATACAAACACATTTGTTTAACAGTTTTCATTATTAACAATAAGTGATAATCAATTTAATTTTATTGCAATCGGTAATTTGTTTAAAAAAAAATTTATTATTTGTGTTTAAATATTGGGAGTGAAAATTTTTCCTGACATTTTATGTCGCAAAACACAAACACACGAACGCCAGTGAAAGTTTTAATGCTGCCACCTTAGTAATTGCATCATGACTATTATAATTATTATTATGTATAGGCTTCTTTATTATTGGCATTATTCTTTAGAAAGAAGTCAAAATTATAAAATGAATTGCCAAATATTTTTAAATCAGCAAAGACAATTTTCTTAAAATTTATTTGCTGTACCTTCCTTATGACTTCCCTATGGCCAGCAAAACTGTTTCTTTGTTTTTTCTTGTCTTTAGTTCACCAGAGTTCTATATAAAAAATAACCTACTGTAAAACCTCTAATAATTGAACAGTCACCATATCTTATGACAGAGGGGCATATTTTTCCACAGTCGACTGTCGATAAATTGAAATTCCAAGGAAATTCCAAGAAATAGTTCATATTATTGAGCTTTTTTTCTTCTTGAACCGGCACTCATGTGGTGCATTGTGTCGAAACTAGGACGTAAGGTTTTGTGAGGAAAGGTAGGGGAGTAGTGCTTATGGACATTCGATTTGAATTTTTTCATGTCAAAATTGACACGAAAGACCTCTACGGGTAGTTATTCCACATACGTGCTGTTCGTCCAAAAAACTAATTTTCCCTGTAATGCGTAGTGCGAATCGCTTCCAATTCGACCAAATCGAAGTAGTCTGCACGTTGACTACAAAACGTTCTTAACGATGATCGCGTTGCGCGTGCGAATTACCGGGTTTCGGGAACAAGTTCCCTGATTTCTTCAGAACACATCCCACTATAGTAACGGTAGAACAAAAGAACTGCACCACACGTTGCGACGATGCTCAAGAAAGTCATTAGAGTTGGCTACCCTACTGTGTCCTATGAGTTTCCTCGCCCCTTCCAGTACGCGGTCGAGTAACTTCGAAATAGTCTTTGAAGTACCGGCCCATACATAAGAGTTGTAACCCATTGTCGGTCGTATGTTGGCGGTATAAGCAGTAAGGAGATCTGATTGGGTGAAGTGTGTCTTACACCGTCTTAAAAGGCCGAGGCATTTGAATGCTTTTTTTGAGATCTGAAATATGTGCTCAGTCTATCGGACATCACACTTGATTTTCATTCCAAGAACATGAAGAGCTTCTGATTCCGAAATGTTTAAGCCGCCCATAATTACAGATGAGGCAGCGTGATTGTGCTTACGGCGATGGGTAAGCATGCAGCATTGGGTATTTTGGGCATTGAAATCGACCCTGTTCGTGTGACCCCATTCCTATAATCTCGTGAGGTCACCATTTAGCGAATTATTCATATACTGACTCGTGACCCGCGATCATAGTCGATGTCGACCTACGATCAAATGAATATGAATGGCAGATACTGCTGTCATCTGCAAAAGAGTGGATTGGGTTAGAAGTTTAACATAGAAGGTCATTAAGAAAGATAAGAAATAGGGCAGGAGAAAGTATAGAGCCTTACGATACCCCTGAAAATCATTTTGAATTCGTTAAATAAGATCCCCCTCTTATAGCGCGATCCCTGAGAAAGCTGGATATAAATTGAGAGAAGGTTGCAAATTAACATGAGTTTAATTGACAGTATAGCGTTGGTAAAATCAGTGCGAAACAAATCGGACGATTTATTTTTTTGTTTGCGCCAAAAACACAAATACATTCATTCATTAAGAGTTGAAATTATGGAATGTATAAAAGCAAAACTTCAATTTATTGAATGCTTTTCAAGGCAGCTGGAAATCAATTTAAGTTAGCGCATTATTCAAATTAACCAGTTTCAAATTATCAATGTATCAACCGTATAATGTTTAAAATGACTTTCAGTATTTCAGTATATTGTATTCATAGTAAAATAAAGTGATTTGTGTTCACTATGAATTGGTATTTTCAGGACTTCTTAATCGCTCTTTGAACTGAATTAATTTTAATGCCATCTTAAATGTTAACAACATTATCACTTAGAACTCATGGAAAACGTATACAAGTCAGCTATTATTTCATATGAACAACTGCGTAGTTAAAATTGAATTTTTGTAAATACTTTGTGTTGTATTCACAGCGAGCTGTTTTGTTAAATTTGAACACATGCTGAACCGTAACCATTTCATGGGTTCTAAACAGTCATTAAATGTGAACACATGCTCGCCAAGGACATTAACTATTTCTTTTGCATGTCTTTTTTTTTGCATGATTGGTATGCAACCATGTCATCTCCAACTGAATGAAAACACAAATTCCAAGTTGATGCGTTATTAAAGATATTTTTCCAATACAATTTTTTTTACATTTAGTATGCACGTCAAGTTACTGAAGCGTCAGATTTAAGGGGAATGAAATTCAACTAAAAACATATGAAAAATATGCTCGCTCATGTCCACTATGAAAGCTTTACTTATATATAGTATCGCAAACTTTTAAGTTCAATTACTAACAAAATGACATTAAAATTTAACAAATTAATTGAAAACGAGTAGAATGAGACCTAGATTCTCCAAAATGATGTGGACCTGCGGCATTCTGAATAGTCAGCTTTGTGAATTAATTGAGTAGCAATTTTGTATTATGCATAGCGGGCATATTCTTTATTTTAATATTGTACGACTACGATTTAATGTTCAAATACGAATGAGGGCACTCAGTCTGATGTACTTGGCGTAAATGTAAATGTACATTACGATAATTTTTGGATGTCCAATGCAGAGTTCCAACTCAAGTCTTCCCTCCATAATTATTTCAGCCAACAGCACAAATCATTAAATAACATAATCATTAGGAAAATAAAATCTCCTCTGATTGTTCGGTCTACAAAATAGAGTTAAGTGGTCTTGTTGACATTGCGAATACGTTGTTATTGTTTGAAGTGGAATATAAATAAATTTGATTGTGTTGGAAAAAGTTATGTGGTTCTATTCTTAAAATGCAGTTAATATTAAATCTTTATTGTTTTAACCTTTAACTACTGAGGTGAAATATTTTGGCGTATATGCTGTGGTGGTGGTAATTTTTACCCCTTTTTAATTTTTAGAAAATTTTGCCAAAAAAAAGGTTTTTTTTTTATTTTTTTCCTTTAATTGGAATTAGATGACACATTTTTAAATGAATAAAAAAATCTATCTTCTAGATAAACAAAACAAGGATTTTATTTCATATTCAATTTTCTTAAAACTAAAAAAAGGAACAAACATAGCTTTAAAAAAAAACGTATAAAATAAAAAAACAAAAACATAAAAGGCATTATTTCACAGACAAATGTATAATATTTAAAATAAAAAAGAAAACAACGAAAAATAATATTGTAAAAAAAAATTGAGATCACTTCATTTTTAGGAATTTTACTAATCTAATTCGTTATTTGCACAATTCACGCATACGCGTTTACTACATCCCATACACATAGGCTTGCAACAAAACAGACAAACATGTGTAGTCTTTCGCTTTAACCTACTAGGGCAGATGTAGCACAGCTTCCTGGCAACTGTGGTCGGCTCTACTGGAGGGGGAGTTACGGAGTCTAGTCTTAAAATGCTACTTATGTTATCTCGAAGTAACTTACATAGGTAGTCGTTGGTTATGTTCTCGCCTTTGCAAGTGTGGTAAAACCAATTGTCGGCCTAGATTTCGTCATCGTCTTCCAGCAATCTGGCTATCTCTAAATCATTTATTTTCCTGGAATTTGACATAGTCTGTAAAAATAAATTGCGATAAACTGCAGGAGTGGTCAAAATTATTCCATGAAAAACTAACGCTAAACCTGAGGAGTGGTATTTTATTTTACATTAAATACTTACGCTTGTTTTGATGTGGGGGTAAAAATATTTCCAATAAAAAAAAATGTATGCCCGGACGAGTGGGAATTTTTACACCAGCACGTGTAAATGTCCGCTTATACGACCCCCACGACGATCAAAACCATAGAATACCTAGAACTGTCAGCTGGGGGTCTGAAAAAATTTTAACACCACATTGTTGTGTTTTGTAACCACAGATTCCTATAACCTATGTTTGTAACATTGTCGTGCTAAAAATTGCGAAATTGTTAGCATAAAGTATATGAAAAATACGGCTAATTTTCACATCTAGAAAATAAAAATCAAAACAAAACAACAATTTTGAGGAATTTAGAAGAAAAAGGAATCACCGAACAAAGTTAGGGGGTAAAAAAGAGAGTAAATTAAAAAATAAATACGAGAGGGTAAAATTTACCACCACCACAGTAGTTAAATGTTAACAGACATGCATATGTACATATGTATTTCGCTCATTTCCTCAAACAAAGCCATAACTAGTTTTCTACACGTGTTTTTTACACGTGCTGGTGTAAAAATTCCCAAGAACAAGGATATGGCCGGCAGAAAACAATAGTTTTGAAAATAAGTGTATTCGTCTAATTCTACGTATTGAAATTTAATTATTTATGTACATATTCATTATTAATATACTCTATATGTATGTATGTGGGTCTATAATCATATAAGTGTAAGCCTCTGTTTGAAAGATCTGATCACGCTAGAATGGCGTAAGCCACAAATGCATCACAATATTCGTTTTTGGTAGCTTTACGGTGAAATTTGGTTTGCATGATGACTTGGCTGTTTGAAGTTATATATTGATCGAAAAGGTCTGGTCCTTTGGACCAGATCCAACAATTAAGTAAAAATTCGGCACTACTAAACGACTACCCGGCAATTCAGATGAATTTCAGAAATAAAGGGAGCCAGTGAAGGGTATCTAAGATTCGGCACAGCCGAATATAGCACTCTCTTACTTGTTTTTTCTAACATTCCGCCATGATGCCTACGAACAGAGGAAAAATTGTGTGGTATAGTCTTCTCTTTTTAAGGGAGAGCAGAGGTGAAGTTACAGAGTAGGGTTCAATTCCTATACTCGTATATGTAACTCTGCTGTTGCGTATTCGTTGCACTTGACTATCAGCAGGGAAAAACATGGCGCACAGGTGAATTATCAGAATTTGCATTATCTCTCTCGCTATCTCTCTCTCTTCCATAGTAATTTCATGTGGCACTTGCTCACATAAAGACAATTCAGGTTCAATGTGACACTTGTTAGAGAGAGACAAATCTCTATTAACAAGTGTCAGAAATGCGTTTCAACAAATCTCTCTAAGCCATGCTAACAGTATAAATATATCTGAAACAATTTTGAACAATCACTATGTAAAAGATCACAGACCAGTAACGACAACAAGTGAAACGAAAAAATTAAATCGGAAAAAAAATGTCGACACCAAATAGCGCATTATTATGGGTGAACGAGAAAATCGGAAAATCAAATGATTGGTGGATGATTGATTCGATATATTCAGAATTTTCGAAAATTCTACTGAGCAATATAAAGGAGTGCTTTCGCTATCTGAAGCCAGAAATCAAGATAAAATTTTTAACAGGTATTTTCCATATTCCTCGCCATCTCGTTGAAAAGTGGAAATTGGAATTGGAGGAAATCATCGAAGTTGCTGCTGTTGACAGCGAATTATGGGTCTCTACGTTGGCCGAAATCTTGAAGACGTTCCCATCGACTAATTCGGTGAATACCACAATTGCAGAAAGTGAACAATTTCCAGCTGTGTTTAAGGAAATAATTACCGATTTGCGTAAACAGCTATCAAAGGACACTGATTTAACCCTGCTACCGTTAGAATGCCAGTATTTAAATAAAACAGCATTGCTATCTGTGGTGGATCAACAACCCATTCCAGTGAACAATGTTAAACTTAAAAAAAAACCTCGAAGCAGTGCATTGCGTGAAGAACTACTGCAAAAATGTGCGCTATTGCCGAAACCACCAGTTCCCACCATACCCTTGAGGACTCGCGGAATGCCTCGAAAAATGTCAGAGATAATACCCCGCAAAGCCCAACCCTCAAGCATCGCTACAACAAGTGTAAATAGTGCGAGAATTTACGAAGGAAATGTACGCATGCAATTACCAGTTGCAACCATTCCTAACGATTCCAGGAAGCTGCTATCAAAAGACCGTGATTTAACCATGGTACCGTTAGAATGCCAGTATTTAAATAAAACAGCATTGCTATCTGTGGTGGATCAACAACCCATTCCAGTGAACAATGTTCAACTTAAAAAAAAACCTCGAAGCAGTGCATTGCGTGAAGAACTACTGCAAAAATGTGCGCTATTCCAGAAACCACCAGTTCCCAGCATACCCTTGAGGTCTTGCGGAATGCCTCAAAAAATCTCAGAGACAATACCCCGCAAAGCCCAACCCTCAAGCATCGCTACAACAAGTGTAAATAGTGCGAGAATTTACGCAGGAAATCGCATACAATTACCAGTTGCAACCATTGCTAACGATTCCAGAAAGCTGGTATCAAAAGACCGTGATTTAGACAATGCCATTCTAACTGTGCAGCGATCGAACTTAAGCGATGCTCTGCAAGGACGACAATATGGTGCCATCAAACTAATTGAATTGCCTGAACAACCATTACACAATCGAACCGCAAAGAAACGTAAACGTGAAATGCTACTGAAAGAAGAGCTAAAAAGATGCCCCCAAAAAAAAAAGATGCCAACAAAGAAAAGACCGGAAATGAAAATATTTCCAAAGTCCCAGGCAGTTTTTGCCTCAATGCCTGAACTTTCTTAACAAATAGAACAAATTGCTGATACAACTTGACGAAAACACACCCTGTGTTTCATATAAATTCAAAAATTATTTTACTTTTATAAACTAATTTTTTTCATTATTCATTTACTTGTATTGTAGTCGCGATTATTTTTTCAAGTCAGTTTCTTATTAAATTCTTTAAGCAATTCTTTGTTGGAACCCAATAACTTTTTGCTTCATCAATTTTGTTTTGAAAATATAACAAACCCCGATTTAAAAAGAAAAATTAATTTGTGCCTTTCTGTATTAACGTAACGATAGACTTAAGAGTATAATATTTAAAAATATTCCCTTTACGAGTATGTACAGAAATCATAAGAAAAAATAAAATACAGAAGTAAAAATAAATTAAAATTATGTAACATACTTTTATACTTGTAAATTATAATCAAAAAATAACCTAATAAATGAAGAATCAATCGTAAATCTCTGTATTTATTTACTAAACTTGTGAAGAAATCCAATCACCTTTCAGTTAAGGACAATCGATTTAGTATTACCGGAGCATTATTAAAGGGTGCTTTAGACCATAAGATTTGTCGTACGTAAAAAGAGAGAGAAAATAAAATGAAATTGCATCCGTATTTCAAAAAAAAGAGAGTAAAAATCGGATGGTTGTTTTCTGGCTTTTACACCATTGGTATGGATAAAATCACGTAAGATGAAAACATTCTCATTTAATGTAACTACAGCTGTTTGCTTGTTTTCCCCAGGGATGGAGTTCTTGTGCAATTGAATTTTTTTTTTAATAACCTTGAAAAATATTTTTATAACTTTGGAATATGTTATTTTCGTGGTCAAAATTTTTAGTGTACTTTTAGAAAATATACGTATATTTTTATAAAATTGTGCTGTCGTGGTCTAATATGTACATTTCGATTTTATAATTGGTATAAATTTATGAAACCAGTTTTCCCTCCCTGGCTTTCTCACATTTGTTTTCATAAAAATGCATCCCTGATCTAATGTTGTGTGTTGCTTTTTGAAAATTTTTAAAAAATCAAGAGAGCCATACGTATCCGTATCATCCGTATTTTCTCTCAAAATCTTATAGTTTCATTACATATTACGTTTAGACGATCCGACTTGTGCTCTTCTACACAAAAAGCACCCTTAACCAAGGCTATATAGAAATAACCTTCCATAAATACTCACCTGCGCATTTCTTTATTGCAACCTGTATCGAATTTCTAGATAAATTTTCCAATTTTTTTCTACTGCTATTTATTAAATAGAAAAATTTAGAACACTTCTCGTATAAAATTTGGAATTTGATGACCCGATTATACGAAGTGACGATTACTTTCACTACCATAAACCCTAAAAACAGATTATATTGCCCAAGTAAAATACAGCACTCAAGTCAATTCGTTGCTCTTTTCTTTTAATATGGTTTATATCAATATTCAAGACTGGATTTGGTACCGAGCAAGCAACAAGTATTATTTTTTGATTTAATTACGGACCTTGTTCTGATTACAAGAAAGGCTCCCGCTTGCAATAAGCTCGACCCCACAGAAAATTGCTCCCCCTGCGATTGGATTTTAAACCTCGGAGCATCGCACCATTGCCAGATAGCGAGGGGGGCTGCATCCGTGGTACCGGATTTAACTACCATTTCATCTAAATGCTACAAATATAACATTCGATCACTTGCATGGAAAGCAAGAACAAACAAATCGTTATTGTTTCAATACAATTGCCTTACAACCGCCCTTGTTTGTTACAATTTCCGAAAGGCAATGTTAAGTCTAGTAGTGATTATGGTAAAATTGAATCAATGTTGAATGTGAGTTTTTATTAGTGAAATGCAAAAGGGCAAATCTCTAAATTTTATACCTTTACAGGAGAAAGAAAAAATTAATAAAATAAGAAATTATTTTTATAAACATGATTTTTTCACATTAAGAATTTTTTTCTTATTCTTCAGACAGATTTGCTTTATTTAGTAAAAATAAACTATTTGCGGAATCTTCTACTTCCATAAAATATAAGTAATATTTGAGTACTTCACTTAAATGTATCAAATACTTACAGCACAAAATGGTGTAAGCCTCTGTTTGAAAAATCCGATTACGCAAGAATAGTGTAAGCCACAAATGCATCATAATGTCCTTTTTTGGTAGCTGTACAGCAAAGAAGACACTATTATTGTTCAAAAAACGTACGGCGTAAGTAACTTTTTTTCGTCGTACAAATTTGAGACGCTTATTTGTTTCTGGTAAAAATTATGTCAAAAAGCATTTTCGATTTTATTTGAGGCTTCTTCTTTAATACAACAATTTCTTACTGCCGAATTCATTTAAATTTATTTATATTTTAGTTAATTTCATTCATTAAATAATTAATAAATAAATTTCAATGAAAAATCAGTTATTATACATTTTTTACATCCAAAAAAAAAAGTTTATGAATTTAAATTGAATAATAATTCATAAAGCAGCAGACAATTCTGTAATTTGAAAGTTTGTTAGTTAGCATCTCGATACCACGTATTTATTTGAACATATTTTTAAAATAAAAACTCAAGGCCATTGGCTCGCATACATAATACGCCATTGTAGCAATTTCAGCATTTTCACTGTTAGATTTAATATTTTCTTTCGTTAAGCCGATGCGACACGTATTAATATCCGCGGCAATATTTATATTAGTGTGCGTTAGTGTTCAAAAAACAGTCACACATAGACGTAAGACGTAAGAAAACATTCGACCTTTTTTGAAATGTTGTAAAATGTTTTTTAACAGAAATTGTAAAAATAAAATTATTTATTATAAAGTTTTTTGGTGTAGCGAAGAACAATTAAGTCTTTCCTACTACTTATTTTAACAGTCATACCAATCAATTCAATTCAACTTGTCTCAGTTTTTTGTTTTTTCTTTACATGTAAAATTTTAAATATATATAAATAAAAATCGGATAATCATCTATATGTCCTCTATCCCAACATTATTTCGTGGCAACACTGTTCGTCAAAATAAGATTTTTTTTTTGCATACAGAAATGCTCAAAAAGCAATGCTACTACTCTTTCGCATGAATGTACATATTTATAAAATTAGCAAAAAAGAATGAGGAGGTTTGGCTTCTAAAAAATTGTTTATAAAAACTGGCACCATGAGTTTATGAGTGCTAAGAATGTATTTGTTTCATCAGACTCCGTATACATATATGGTAAAATTTCTTTAGATGTATTGCTAAAAAGGGTCGTTACACGACTTGTGTTAGTGTATTTGATAGTATTAGTAGGAAAATTGTGGTATGATTTAGTCTAGATAAGTTATAACAAACTCAGCGGTCTTGCTGGGTGACGTGACTGAGTATATGGATGGCGTTTTGGTGAAGTCTGATGGTGGTTCGAAACATGTTATGTATGTAAGTAAGAAGTATGTTTTAATTTAAATATTGTTTCTTCTATTAGTCTATTTCATAATATATAATGCATATTTCATAATGAAATCGTGTTCTTTTTGTTTTTTTTTTTTTTTTTTTTTTTTTTGCATATTTTGAACATATTTGGGGCTACTTAGCGGGTCCAAATAGTATTTAAAGTAAGTAGTCCACCTAGTTACATACACGGACTAAATTTCATTAAAATCGCTCCATCCGTTTCGAAGTTATGGACAATTTTGTACTAAAATTTCAAGAAAAAAACCAAGTTGGTCGTGGATCCGCGGCTGTAGCTCGGAAACTATTCAACCGATTTGCCCAAATTTCAATAGGAAGAGATTCAAGTCTACTACTGACGGATTGACACAAAATGAATTTTATGAGATGATTAATTTGGCCACAAACGGCGTTTCAAGAAACACAAACACAGACAGACGGACAGACGGACATTGCTCTATCAACTTCTCTATTCATAACCTTTCTGAAAATATATAAATTTTTCTTCTGAGACGAATATTAAAAAAGTTTCACAGGGAATGACAAACTTATATATACCCTTTACACTAAAAGTGAAGGGTATAAAAAGTGAAAATTGCTTTTTTTACCCTTAGGTCCCTTTCTCTATGTGCTGTCACATATATTAATATATTAATATATAATTCAATAATGTATTTTCGTTTTCGTATTACGTTTCTAACAGTTCGAAGTTGTGCAACAATTTAAATGGTTTCGTGATACAAAGCTGCACATATATGCCCAATTGCGCAAATGGCAATTTTAAGCGTTTTCACGACTACCTTTAATATAAAATGTTGTGCAAATTGTTTTGACAGATTTGCATTTGCTACACTGGTATATATAAGCTAAATTGAAAACCATAACTTATATTTACTATATGTTTGCAATAGTTATTTGCAAAGTGACAGCAAATAATAACAAATATGGAAAATCGAAAAATTTTAAAAACGTATAAAAAGAGAAAGTCCAACAAAAAAAAAAGTCCTAGAAGCTCCGGAGGAGGAGTAGAGGTGGGTGATGTGCATTTGTGTGTCTTTGTGTCAGTTGTTGTCGCAAGGTTTCAGTGGGGAAGGCATCTGTATCCAATCCGCAGGCACATCAGAACGCCCTCCTTTGTCAATATTGTGTAGCACCGGCGAAGTAAAATAATTACTGAAAATGGCTACTAAAAACGAATCTTGAAAGTTTAATACGTCTCTTTGATAACAGAGACGCTAACACACTGCTATAAAAACAAATACCGTGCTGAAAGCAGTGTTGTAAGATAGTGAAACTTTCCTCCTGTCATTTTTCCTACTATCCCTTTCCCGAAAATTCCAGCTCAATGCACCGCATGTGCAGGGGTCGTCTCTTGAGTGCTGGTCCAAGATAAAAAAAAAATCATACACAGTTTTTTTTTTAGCAAAAAGTCTGCTTAAGGGCTCCTGTTGCAAACTAAACAAAATATCGTTCGCAATTGATGAGAAATTTTGCAATTATAAAAGTTTTCCATTTCAAATAGTGAATTGAGTATTTCCCTCATATTCATAAAATTTAAAACAAGTTTGAAATATATTTTGTTTAAAATTTTTCATAGAAAATTTTTTTAAAATAAATTTCAAACAAATTTAAATTTTTTTATGAATATATTTACAAAGTATTCAAATTCTATTATACAAAAAATACATTATTATACAAATTATTATTTCCTGACATTGCTACCTATTTGGTAGCGAAATATTGAAAATAAATAATTGAAAAAAAAACGTTTCATAAAAAAGACCATCGCTCAAAAATAAATATAATCAAAAAATTCTCTTTTAAATTCTTTATTATAATAATAATTTATATATATTTATTAATACTAATTTATTCGGAAGGTTTGGATAATGTCATAAGGTTTACAAAAAAAAACTGTTGTGATTCGAAAACATTCACTTAACTGAAGTTTACAAATCACTTGACTATTTTTGCTACTATTATTTGGCGAACTTTATAAACAGAACAGCACAAAATCACACTTGTGAACATTGCAACTTGTATTCTGCGAAATTACTTTTTTGAGTTATGATATTTTTTGACTAAAGGAGCGATTTGTACATACATATGTACATAGAAGATGTAAAATATTTTTGAAAAATTAAAAACACATAAAAATTTCATAGATTTTATATATGAATGAGCACTTAAAATGCTTTTATGCTTTACAAACACACAAGATTCAATTTCTTTATTTATTTATTTCTTTATTTAATCTTTCACTAAAGCACTTTAGAAAATATTCATTTCAATTTCCAGAGAGTTCTTGTGCAGAAAAATGAACTCAATGCAAATACATATAAATATATGTATACGAGAATTTGATGTACGACCTGATTTCTTTACCCCCTCCTTTCGATAGTAAATCTACAGAGACGTGTACATTCAACCTGTCAAATAAGAAAAGAACAAACAAATAAAATAAGACAATCAACCTGACAAGAAATGATGTGGAAGAAGATGAGGAATAAACTAGGAAATATACAAATTTCATGTCAACTTAACAAAGAAAATAGAAATAAGAGACTATTAAATTTGGAAAAATAGCAAAGAAGCCAAACTAATGCTAAATAAATTAAACTTGGCCATTTTTGAAATGATATTTTCCTCTTAAAATACAATTAAATTTTCGTATAATATTTGTTTTTATTGCGTAAATTAGAAAATAATATTGAATTGAAGTGTGATTTTTAAAAAAAAAATTTTCACAATTTCCAAAACGCCTGTTCTGGCGTGTCCTCATTTTAATCGATCTGGGCAACGCATTAAGCTAAATACACACAATTGTCAGATATTACACTATTACACGATATGGCAATGTACTGACAATCAAAAAATGTCAGGAAAAAGATAAATTGTCAGTTCATACTCTATTCAGTCAGTTCATATGCTATTGTAAGAAAACCTGACAATTTCATTGTCACACAGCTGTCGGAAAAATTATCAATTCACACGGCTGTGAGATTATTGCATGGCAAAAGTTGCCAGATTTGATGTTAAACATTATCTCTTAATATTTATGAGCATGCAAATATAAATATTTATATGACAATGGTGTTATTGTACGGTGCATGAAATTAAGAACTTCTGACAATAATAAATATCTGTACAATATCTGGTTAATGGAAATGGCGGGTGTTCACACAATTGTTAGATGCCTGACAATATTATTGTTGTACAATATACTGACAATGTTACTTGTGACAATGTTGCCAGCTAAAAATTGTAAGTTCAGACATTTGTTAAACATTTTATGACGGGTTTTCTGCCAATATTGTTTTTTATTATTTTATTTTATTTTTAACCCATTATTGCCCGGTACCCGAAAACGTGAACCGATTTTGCTGAAACATTACGTACGTTGTATTTTGGCTCTAATTAAGGTATATTTCATGTTTCGAGAGAATATAATGATTGGTTCCTGGGATCTGAGATGGTAAGTTTACTTACCAGTGGGCCGATACGTATAGTGTTTTTGGTATAATATGAGGAAGTAAACTCAAAGTAAAAAGACATAATTTAAGTAAAATATATTTATTAAAATATTAAAAATTCATATTGAGACAACTAATAAAATAAAAAAATAAAAAAATTTCACACCTTTCAGAATAATTTTGATTTTAGGACTTATTCTAAGTGTTTTGAATATGATGGAAAACAATTTTGATGCAGACGTATATTGCATATTTGACATTCATATGGTGTGTGAGTATGGCAAACTACGCAGCATCTTGGATTTCCCGAACGTCTTGTTATACAGTGAAGTGTTGTCTTAAGGTTTGGTAATTTTGGCGAAAGCTCTGCTGATGATAATCTTCATGAAACTTTTTCATTGTCGGATGGTTTTATCGATAATAATAGTTCCTTTACAACAGATGCACGAAATTGTAGCTGCGATAAAGGTTTAACTTTCTCATTTGTTGATACCAGCATATTTAGTATCCATGCATTAACCATCATATTGCCAAGTAAATTTATAAACAATGGCCACCACCATTTTTTTGACCGTACAGAAATCCGATAATTGGCCAAAGCGTTGTCGTGTAGGTCAACTCCACCCATGTGCTTGTTGTATTGTGCTATTGCATGAGGAACTTTAACGTTGATATGCGTTTTATTAGAATGATTATAACGTTTGGCATTTGATTTTGGGTCTATTGTGTCATGATTTGTGAGCACGGTAACAAGTGCATTGTCCCTCCAGCGTATGGCCAACACCTTATTTGTGTGGTCAAAAACAGCTGCACTATCGCCCTTTATTAGTTTGTCTGGCAATTTGGCTCCACCGATTCTATTTTTGCGGACAGTTCTTGTTAAAGTATACACATTTTTATACAAAATTAAATCTAAATCATGTGCATATTTAAATAAATGTACCTGTAGCAAGAAATTGTTCCGCGCTTAGTAAACACAGTAGGTGATACGACGTGAAAAAATTGTCGAAGTATATGCTATGACAAGACGGAATTTCTATAACCTTTAACAAACTTAATACTGTATCAGCTCCTAATCGAACGGACTTATCATAATTTGATGATGATCCACCATAGAGTTTAAGATGGTACAGGTATCCATTTGATGAAGTCAGTCACCATACTTTAAACCCAAAACGAATAGGTTTACCTTTTATAAACATCTTGCAAGAATGTCTTCCAAAATAAGTTATCATTTCCTCATCAATGGACAGATTGTGAGCAAAGACTCCAAACTGCATAAATCGTTTGTTGCACAAATCTACAAGAGGCCTTACTTTGGCAAATTTATCTGTTGTATCAATTTTACTATGTTGCATTGGTTCGCGATTTTGCTAAATGTTGCCAGATTTGCTATATGTTTCTGCCCAATGGTAAGAGAAATTACCACAACAATGTTTCATAGAAATTCGAACTGTTAGCCATAATAATTTAGATTTGTAAGTATACATAACTAATGTAATGGAAATAAATAATAAGAAATCGTTGATAATTAACACATTCCTTTTTCGGTATAATTTTTATAGTTACTTCAAAATACGTCATTTTTTGGAGCTTAGCGAAAATACTTTTAAAACACGAAAGGGTAACAAAAAACAAGTATCCTTCAAATTGTTTTCTTAAAAGATATTAAACTAAAGTACAAAATAAAGAAATGTTAAAGTTTTTCTATGCGAAAGTTTTTATATTTGAACAAAGTACTGGTAAGTGAAATTACCGGTTGGGCAATAATGGGTTAATTTATATATTAGCAATATGATATGATTTATAAACAATTGTTTAATTAAAAACCTCTTCAGTTAGTTTTAAATTTGAAGTTGGTTTTTGTACTCTAAAAATATACTTTTCTTCGTGCATAGTTTATCGAAACAATAGTATAGTTTATAATACTTAAAATATACTTTATTATTGACTATGCTTACGTGCCATAAATTTTAAATACGTTCAGACTTGGCAAGTATTTGACAAGAAAAGCGTAACTACTAAATTCTGTACACTTTTTTTTTATTATTTAAAATTACTTTTGATTTGAAACAGGTCTTTCTCTTAATTAAAATACCATGCAATAAATTATTATTTTTATATCCCATGAAATATTAACTAATTTTTTTGTCGTCAAATATTTGCCAAGTGTGAACGTAGCTTCAATAAAGGCCACTGCACCTAAACACTGTATGCGGTTTCCTTCAAAATACTCCTGATATGCAAATTTCTTTCATAAAACACTCACAAATTATTAATGAATAAAAAGAAATTTACACTAGAGCCCCGATTTGCGTCGTTTCGATTTTGCGTCACTTTTTAAAATATTGGTCAACCGCTTTGTGTCTTTTTGATTCCGATTTGAGTCGCTTACAACTACATATGCTTGAATTTTTTCACTGACGTCTAAATTACAAGTGAAGAATTTGTCAATTTCCATGTGAAAATTGGGAGTATCCATTATTTTAGTTATACTAACCATAGTTGCGTGTTAAGAAGTAAGAATATATGTCGTTCTCCAGAAGAAGTCAAATAAAAGAAAATGCATATCGTTGGCTTAGTCGGCAAATATTTTAAGTCCACTTTTTATGCAAATTGAGTTTTTAATGTAGAATACCACTGTAAGTAAAAACACTTAATTTCCAAAAATTGAACTGTCGTTATGGTATTTTTTTCTTGCTGTTATGCAAATATTCTAAGTCGAAAAAAATTAATAGAAAACACCTGTTACGTCCAGTGGAAATGTATTTTATAGTGATTCCGATAATTCTTGCGAAATGCAATCGGCTTCAAAACGACGCAAGAAGTGTGATCATGTAGAAAACCCTGCTTGGTTTGGGGTCAGAAATAAGGAACAGGGAAAAGGGTAAGAGTTACTTGGGAAAAGGAAAGGCAGCTAACAATTGGACTTATGAAAAAAAAAACCAGGTACAATGGAAGAAAGCTGTAGCTGGAACAGATTACAGATAATGATTTTACAAAGTTTCGGAAAATGAAATGGATTAAGAAAAAGGGTTTGTGTGAATACTTTTATTCAAATTGCTCCAACTTTAAGACATCGAAATAGAAAAGTGGTCGACGAGTGTAAAAGATGTCGAACCTTAGACTACTATGCGGGAGCCTTCAGTTTCAACAGCTTCAACGAAAACGAAAACTACAAATAAAAGAAACTCAACAGCTGAAAGATGTCTCACTATTGTCGTGCTGATACCAAAAAAAAATATTTTCTGGCAGAGTGGAGCTCAAAAAATTAATTCTTTTAATTTAAAATTACAAATTATGTATAATGTATAAATTAATTTAATTTTGTAAATAGCAGTGAAATAAGACTGCATTAAGTTATTTATTTAATTTTTGTCAAGAGCAATTAAAGAAGTCTGATTTATTTTTTATTAAAAAAAAACATTTTTTTTTTGTCTTGGACCGGCACTCAGGAGATGACCCCTAAAAATGCGGTGCATTGTGCTGGAACTAAAAGGGTCTATAAGTCTGTTGAAATAATTTATTGGGATTCGGTTACTGTTTGTATTCGAAAGATGAAATAAAGAAGAATATTGGGTTTACAGTTTCAAAAACAATTCACCAAAAAAAGTTAGACAGTTTTATGTTCCTCCTGAAAATCTAAAAAAACCTACTTAGCATATTTGCCGACTAAGCCAAAGATATATATTTGCTTATGTCTTTTTTTATTTTTTCAAATAAATATATTGTTAGGTATTTATTTACAATAATACAACCTACTTGTTGAAATAAATAAAATATAACGTATCCATCAGAGTTTTATTTATGAAAAATAAATATTTTTTTTTGGTAAATATTGAACTTTTTTTGCCCAAACAATAACAAAATCAGTGCATTTATATACAAAAAAGTGATCCGTTTTGCGTAGTTTTGCATTGCGTCGTATTTTGCCGGTTCCTATTAATGACGCAAATCGGGGCCCTGGTGTATATAATAAACCTAAATAAAATCTCTTCCTTAAGTGGTTTAATTCCCCCTAACAAAAATGTTTTCTAGTATTGCTAATGTTAAAAATTGGGGAAAAAGCCGAACACATTTATCCTTGAAGGAGTGTTGTTACTTAACTTATGTGCTCTCATCTTGCGTCATTCATTATGTTTCTATATATAAAACAATCCCTGCTGTCCAAACAAAATAAAATTTTCATTCGGTTTTTTCTTGTCAAAATGTTTTCTTTTCTTCGTTTTTGTTGCTTAATTACAATTAAGTTTAATATCAACAACATTTAGGTTTCCGGCAAAACAGCCGTTTGCAAACAACATTATAAATGACAAGTGTCATTTTAGTTATTATAATATATTATAATTTATTATGTATATTAACATTACACACAATAATAATGTTACAAGTTTATATACAGGGTGCTTTTTCCGTAGGCCAAAATGTCTATTATAAGCAAAACCTTACTTTACTTTAGAAATCATTGGCCTGCTGCACGAAACATTAAAATCTTCTTTAGTGATGACATATGTAAGTACAAGTATGCTTGTATAATTCGATACGTCAAGAAGTAAAATTGCAGAGTATGGAGTGAAAACAATACACGATATTTAAATAAAATACAAAAAAGTTACTGTTTGGAATGAATTGTCGGCCAACGACATCAACGGTTCTTTTTAATTTCCCATTTTTTGAAAATCAAGTTTCCATCTTAATTGGAAGTTCTGAGGCCCTGAATGCTGATTCCTGCTAATGACGATGGCAGTATGGAAGAATGAGTGTGTGTGGGTGTATGTATGGATTTATATACGAGTATATAAACATCTCAGAAACAAATTTGCTACATTCATTTCACTTAGATGTCTGCAGATAAAGAATAAAATGTTCGAAAAATATAATTTTTTTTCCACATTAATTCTAAACTATCTGCCGATCAAGTTGAAAATTTAACCATCCCTTAACTTGAGGGTGGCTATGGCTGGAGTAGTCCGCACGTTGAGTACAAAATCAAAAAATTCTTGGCTCGAGCCCAGTTTCAGACTACGTCATAAAAAACAACTCGAATTTTTTCTTATGTCCATTAGTGAGTCTTTGTGTCAGTTGTTCTCAAAAGGTTTCAGTGGCGAAGGCATAGTCACTGGTCACCGAACAGTACCACATTCAGCTGATACCAATCCACAGGCACATCCCAGCAAAAAATTAGTCATTACCATAAAAAGTATTTGCTACATAAAGACTTAGTTTAGTGATTGCTAAAATTAACTACTCGATTATTAAATAAATTACACAAAATTATATAAATCAGAAGTATTAATTCAACTTGTTCTTTAATTTGTATTAGAAGGTATTTTAAGAACTATTGGAATTTTTAATTTTAAATAATTTTCATTTGAGATACGTTAATCATTTTGTTGAATTAAGTTAAATATTTACTAGTATTTAAAAATATATAAATATTTATAATTCTTCTAGTTTTTTGACCTCTTTTTATATTAATTACACTTATTATTTAAGCTGTAGGTCCTTTTTATATATGTAATATTTATTTTTAATCGATATTTCGCTACTCCTTTGTGTAAACAAAAACCAATTTTCCTGAAGAAGCTACACAAAGGAGTAGCGAAATATCGAATAAAAATAAATATAACATATATATTGAAAGGACCTACAGCTTAAATAATTATTGTAATAAATATAGAAATATTTATTGTCAGAAAACTGAAATAGTGGAAGTTTTTCAACTCGTAGAAGAAAAAAGTAAATTTGGTTATGGGAACTTTCAGCGTTAAGTTGATAATCGAGTTGCTCAATTCCAAACTCGATTACCTTTTATAAAATTTTTTCAGGGATTAGAGGTGTTTAGAGCGCTCTAATTCCTAGGTATTGTGCAGCATCGACGATGTAAAATAATTAATCAAACTGTCTATTCATATCCATTCATCACCTGTCATCTCTTTCACAATCCCTTTCCTATAGAAGGTACCACCTAAGTAGTAGGTAAACATTGCTTGAGTGTCTCTTAAAAAAAATATCAACTTAAAACGTTCACTTTATTACTTCTATGAAGTTTTTATCTGTGCTGGAAAGAGAGATAAAAAAAATAAAAAGCTACCAACCTTAGGTTCAGGACCATTTTGATCCTTCCATATTTTACATTAAACATTAAATATCAATAATAAAATTTTGCTATATGTATTAGACCGATAATGACATACGGATGCCAAATATGGTCAACAAAATGAGCGAAAACGTATTTAAAAAAGCTTCAAATTATCCAAAATAAAAATCTAAAAATTATTCGCAAGTTACCCAAAAGTTACCGAATCAGCTGCCTCCTTACAAAATTCAAAGAAGATTTATTTTCAGCAGTGACCACTACACTAGTGAATTACACTAAGATTTGAAAGTCGCAACAGGTATTCAAATTATATAATAATAAGTGGTTTGCGGAGTTGTCGCTTTGACATCTTCAATCCTGAAGATCGCATAAGTGCTGGCCTTAAAACATCTAAAAATTTCCCTTTTTTTTTATAAAAATAAGGGGTTTTCCTTAAAAATGTAAATAATTTAGTTATGGAAGAGTTTCCTCTAATTATTTTAAATGAACTTCATTTGTTGAAATATTTTTGAGTAAAATCTCAAGAAAATTATAAAAAGTCGGAAAAATGAATTTAATCCAATTCTACCTAAAATACCGAAAAATTCTTCGGTTAATCGAGAACACACAGTATTTTTCTTTTACAAAAATTAAATCACTTATTTGGAATATTCGCTTAAATTTAAAAATAAATCAATCATTTACTTAAAACCTCTTAAAGTTGTTGGTGTGTTGTTCTCTTTAATAAAATGAAATTGCTTCAAGCTCTCATTTATTTCCCGTGACTTATTCTAACGGTAGCACTCATAACCTTATTGTCGCTTACCAAAATACAAATTATGCAATTTTAGGTCAGTCACAAAGGTGGTTGTGCAGCCAGGTGTAAACATCTTCACATAAACTTGTGGTTGTAATTTTGACTGATTGCAGTTTTAGCCGGACCGCACATGCTACAAACTGCATAAGGCATAGGCATAAGGAATACATTTTGAAAGAGTTTGAATAAAATTTCTTTTGTTGAACAAATTTACGGACACAGAATTGCAAATGCAGTATCGTTTACACTATGAGACCCGGCATGCAGATAAGTACCACTGTGCAACTTTAAAAAGCCTAGTTTTAGTTGTAACGAGCTTTCACTTGCAATTGATTTATAGAACATGCACATTCATGCACGTGTACACTTGTAAAAAATAACTGAAAGAAACTGTTTATTATGTTGGTCATCATCTACGTGTAAAATGTAACAATTTGTGACCACAGCTTAATCTACATTATATAATTTCATCTGACAGTTTTAAGTGAACAAATAGAATTAGAAAACAGCCATGACACATATTCAAGCGCATATGTACGTACATTTTCGTTTTTATTCATTATCTGCAAATGATTTAAAAATCTATATTTCATGTGTTTATCTTGTATTCTCAATAAAGCAAATTACAAAATTTATTTCTTGCGTCTGAGGTGAAGTGCTTTATCTTGTTTGCATCTGAAGGACATCAACTGAACAAAAGTTTTATTTTTCTTATTTTGATGATCATTATTTGGATTTATTTGGCAAGTGAAGTGTTTAATAAACGAATATCAATTTAAATTTCATTTATTTTCCAGCAAATTAAAACTCATTATCCCAACATGTGACATGAAAAGGAAAGTTTTGTGTAGTTCTCTTAACAGAATGGTGGTACTCTTATCAAAATCAGGACAACTATCAGTATGAGTTTTCTATTAAGGATTTAATGTAACTGGTGTTTTGAATGTGTTTAAGATGTTTACGTGACAGCTTAAAACTTGCTTATTTAACATATGTGATTTATTTCCGTATATGTATTGTCATATATATGACAAAATAAACACCAGTAACTAAGTGGTTTGAAAAGAGTCGGAAAAAGCATAACTTTATTAGTTGAAGTTTCGAATAATTTACAAATTTTCATAAAATTTTAAGGTACACACATGTTATAAAAATTTCCAATAAAAAGAAATTTCTATTTTATGTTGAAACTTTATTTACCGTTAACTACACAGAAAAAAATGAAACAAAATTTTAATTAAAAATTAATTAGATTTTTTTTTTTCCTGTGAAGAAATTGATAGTATCATTTAAGAGACAGTTGGTGAAGTGATAATTCTTGCACAATTCTGCCGTTGTTCATTTGTTTGGTTGCAAAGTAAACGCCCGTACTACTCGGCCGTAGCACTCGTCTGAATAGAGTGCTTACTTTTACAGTGAACTCGCGATAATGTTTTCGAAATAAAAAATTACAGTAGAAAAAAGCATAATTTATCCACAGAATTAATTTTCTAAAAATTTAACCAAATGAGCCAAATAAAAAGACATAAGCGTTTATTACACATATAGTAAAAGAAGTGAATAAAAATTGGTAAAACAAAAAAAAGGAAAAAAATGCATGCAAACATAAGGTTTTAATAAAAAGAATTTACTTTCTTTAAACGACGGATTTTTGATATTTATAATCTATTTGAACAATCTATTTTATTAAGCTTAAAAATTTATAATCTATTTTTGTTTTTTTTTTAATAACAACACAAAATCTGCGAAGCTTCTACGCTTGTCCTCAGAAAACACCAACAGTCTAGGTGGGAATCGAACCCGCAATCTCCAGATTGCTCACTCAATAGGCTATGGGTATATCACAGATAAATAATCCTTTATTATTTCTTTGGCAGGTATTTTCACGCTAAAGTTTATAATTTTGATTTAATAATAAAAATCTCTTCACCAGTATTAATATTTGAAACTGCCTTTTAGCAGCCATTTTTATGTCTTCGCCACTGAAACATTCCGATAATAATTGACACAAAGGCACAGAAAAATGTGCAGTGTTTCTATGACTTGGTCCGATACTGCTATCGAATCGAAGACTTTTGGCTTTATAGTCAGATAAGTATAACTTTTTGTGTAGTATAACTTTATTGTCATTAATACTATTTTCACATTTTTTGCATTATTTGTTATCTGTTTATGCGTATTTTATTATTTCAAATATTATATTTTATTTTGCATTTGGGGTCAGAATATTCAGGCTCTGATTAATAAAATGAAAATGGTAGAGAGGTGAATGTTTTGTAAGATGTGAGTTGTATTATTCCGAATACAAAAACGGTAAAACCCTTTGCAAGTCCATGCCTCTATGTCAGAGTCAGGCAAAATGCCGCCTATGGGCGCTTTGTTATTCTCTTATTTACACATAGTTAAACACACATATTGTAGAGAATTAAATTCTGGCTTAAGCATTCAAAGAAACGGTCTGTGTTATCGCTGATTGCTTAAAATCAGTGTTGCCACAAAAGAAAAACATTTCTCCTCTGCAAAAATTTTCTTTCTCTTATAGAAAAAAACTGCAAGAAAACATATTTAATGGGCAATATGAACTAAATAGATAGATAATTATTTGGCAAACGAAAATTTTTGGTTTCTTAACACGCATGAAAAGTCAATTTCTATTAAAAACATAGAGTTTTATTGAAATGCATAAGAATGCTTGTTACGTGACATTGCGCAAAATTAATTAAAATGAGGGAAGGTCTACCTTTACCTGTTGCTAGTGAAATAGGGATCTGGAGGCATATTTCTGCAGATATATGTATGTAATTAGCAAACAAATTACATTTGCAAATTATATTTTATATTTGTATTGACCTATTTATATTTGTGTCAACATTTTCTTTATTGAAACAAAAGTCGAATTCTTTTGACATATAAACAATTTGAAAACTAAGATCTAAATCGCGAATTCAAAGTTTGCAAAAGCTGGAAATTAGTATCCATGGGTCGTGTCAATTGCTCCTCATTCATAACAGTCTACTATGCATTTGATTAATGACGTTCTAGCTCTCAAAGAGCAAAAAGTGAAAAAAGAAAAAGAATTATCATAAATGAAACAGTATTATTGAGAATTTATCTGAAAATTTAAAATAAAGTTTTCCAAAGATAAATTCAGTGTCTTGAATATTTAAAAATAAATTTATGTTACAACTTCAACAATAAATTCTATAAGAAAGTTTCAAAAGTTTCCTGTCAATTTACTGCTCTAAAGGCATGAAATCTTTTTCTAAGAAATTCAAAATGGATATTGGCAGAAAAGTTTCTTATATATTTTTTTGTTTATTTTATTCATGCCATCATTTCTTTCCCACTCTTATATATATTATAAAATTATTTTATTTTGTTATTGAATTTAAATGAATGTCGTCATGAATGTTTTTATAATGTGGTTTGTTCCATACTTTGGATATAAAAAGGAATCGATTTTTACAAACAGCAGTTAAAATAAAATGAAAGCGAAAATTGCCAGAAATTAAATGATTCTGTCAAATTTATTGCGAATGACAGATTTTAAGCGAAAAGCTTCGCAAATAGAAAGTTTGTTATTGATAATGCAAATGTAACAGTTTTCAACGTTTTCTTATTATTGCAATGTATTTAATATTTTATT
The DNA here is from genome assembly GCA_963924685.1 of Dexiosoma caninum. NCBI lineage: Eukaryota > Metazoa > Arthropoda > Insecta > Diptera > Tachinidae > Dexiosoma > Dexiosoma caninum. The sequence continues at coordinate 96,242,340 of OZ004725.1, forward strand.
AATTTTCATTTTTAATGCGAAAACACTAATAAATTAATAAAATAATTTAGTTTAATTTATGAATTAAGGATCGATCTTTTCATGTTTTCTCTTGATTCTAATTTTTTTGGAACAATTGTCTTAGATGCTACACAACCTGAATAAGTTATAATTTTTGTAGAAATCCCACTTTTAAGTAAAAGTGTATTTATTGGTTTGTTTAATTCCTGTACAAAAATAATAACGGGTTTGTTCTATACTATTTTCCTAATAAAAAAACAATTACCTATTTTTACTTGAAGTCTTTCTTTTATTAAATTAATAGATTTTAATACAAAATAATCAATTTAAAAAACACTCAAATATTTCTCCATGTTCTTCTTAAAGTAAGCAGATAAAGTAGATGGATGAATAAAAGCACATTTTCACACATTTTATCATTAAAAAAATCACTTTTAAATAAGAATAAACATTATTTTGAACAAATTTTCAGTAGCTTTATTGACGTTTAAAAAATCTTATTCGAAAGCAAGTTCGAACGATGGAAATCGTGTGATTTTTAGAACACCAAATTAGCATTTATTCGTTTTGGAGAAATCACTCGTTTTTAAACGAGGGGGTTAATCTTATAATTATAGTACAGAAATGGTAATCGTTACATACATAAAACATTTACTGTTATTGAGTCCGAACAAAGTTCATTTAAAGAAGAAGAACTATTTAAAAAAGAAATGTGAAAAATAAAATATTGCACATTAAAATGAATTTGCTACACATTTTTATCTAAAATAATCAACTGCAAATGTCTTTTCAATGCCATCGAAAAGTAAAATTATTGTGATTTTCAGAACAGCATGAAATCACAAAGTGATTTGAAATCTTGTGATTTTCAGAACATGACTGATAGAATTAGTATACATTTTTTACTTGCATTGATGATAAATTATAAATAATTATAATAAATGATATATTGTGTTGACCAGAGAGCCCATTAAGTTCACATGGTCCATCCAATTCAAATGATTGTTAAAAATGATGCCTACATTTTTCATCCTATTTGCAATGTAAATTTGCTTAGAATTCAACACAATATTCCCAGAAATAATAAAACATTTTGATTTCCCGGGGTTCAAGTTGAATTTATTTGCACTAACATAGAGGTAAATTCAAATCTGAGATACCCGTAGCAATATACTCGTCTGCATAAAGATAAATATTACACTTCGAAAGTATTTTTGGCAAGTCATTTGCATATATTGAAAATAAAAGCGGTCTCTTTGGCACAACCCTTCTGAGTGCTCGCTCATAATACCACACATTGTTTAGAAAAACTGACTGTATTCAATTCGAAATGTATGATGAAATCAGGGCCCTAAATATGGCATTCGATATCAAATGATATTCCTATACGTTTTAATAATATTTTTTTTTGGAAATTTCAATTCGAAACGATTTGGCCGCAGCTTGATTGCCGTAATCGAAAATGTGCAAAATGTGTTAATTAATAATAAATAATAAATAAATCGTCGTCGGTCAAGACAGATCAAGAAATTTATGTTGACATTCTTCAATTAGCTTTCGGGCCAAAGATAAACTCGACTGCCACAAAAAAACGTCTTGTGTTAAATTACAGCATTCGTTTCGATTCGCAATTTCAAGCCAATTCTAATAAAATGTTCGGACATTTTCTTCAAAATCGATTGTCGTAGTTTGAGCTATAGTCACCTGGGATTTAAATCTCGCTTGGTACATACGAGGCACAAGGATATACATATTTCGGATATAAACGCGTTCAATGCTGCGTCACTCGTGTGACGTGCAGACGTATTAATTTTTAGAGTAAAGGAGAGCCATTTTATTAGTTATTTTACTTTGGTGACGTTTTTATTGATTGAGAAAAGCGCTGTCATAGACAACAGAATTAACGTTCATACACATCAGAAAAGTTCAAGGAGAGGCTTAATCTACGATCTTCGGACTGTTGAGGCAACGCAGCAATTACTGACCCAGCAGCACCCATTGATTTTCAAGATATATTTACTTTGCTTATACATATTCTGATTTGAAATCAACCAATAACCAAAACTTTATGCCACATTTAACAGATTTCGAGAACAAAAAAAAAACACCGCCACCATATGTGCATCAATTGTCACTAACTACCCAGCGTTCTAAAAAATCACGAATAGAGGCGAATTTAGCGCTTCGTCTTGTCATAGTATCACCGAAGTGAAGTTGTCATAACAGCACGAAAATGTCGGCGAGCAAAACCAACAGGCTATGCAAATATTAATTTTTCGGCGATAAATACTGAAAGAGACGTTTATTCTAGAAAAAAATTATATGAATCAAAATGATTCTGTAGCTTATAATCGTATTTTCCTATTTCTTATTTAAAGAAGCGCAAAATTAATGTTCATACTCAACATAAAGTGAATCGTAGGTTGTTAACACTTTTCCGTTTTCTTGTCTGCCTATTAAACTACAATTGATAATCAATATAAACTTTTAAATTGCCAGTATTCGCTTCAGGCTCATTTAAATCCATTGTTGTTGAAATAAGTAAGAAAATCTTTTACAGCCAGAATTGCAATACCAGTGTAATAAAAATATTATTCAGCAATTAAAAACACTCGGAAAAGAATTGAAAATAGAAACAAATTTTAGTATTTCTGTGGCAAATTTACATTTTGTTGCTTGCAAATGCATACGGTTTTAAACTAATTTTGAACAACAATTGTTTTCTAATACACCACTGGGGTATATTTTTACAATACGTGTTGAAATCTAAAGTAATTTCAGTTTGTAATTGAGTTTTTATTGCTGGCTACCAATTAAGGTTTTGTTTATTTGTGGCATGTTGAAAGCAATCACGTTTCAAAATTGCTATAATTATATACTTTTTGTGGAATAGAAATAGAACCATCATAGAGAAATGCAAAACCAAAGTAAAGAAAACATGTGAAACAATCAGGAAAACTAATGCCTGTAGTTTGAAGTGTAATTTAATGATAATTAAATTTTATACTGGTGCATAGTGTGTTTGAGTACAATGAAAGTTATAAAAATAACTTCCCTAACAATACACATGTAGCATTCGCGATAATAACATTGTAATTCGTAAGTTATATTAAAGGGTATATTAAAAATATCTGTTGAATTAATTTGTAAAACAAAATTATCTTAATATGAATTTTTCAAGGGATTTCCCCCATTTAAAGCACATTATGTTCATATACAGATTTAATCTACTTTGCACCACCATCCATTCGCAAATAAGAAAAAAGCGCCGTTGTGCAAGGGCATTTCTATGCATATTCCTAAATGCTATTAAAGGCCGTTTCACACTATAATACTTTGTCAAAAATTTAAGTATTATGTGCAAGTGGGATAGTGTGAATGCAATGTGTTATGAAAAATATAAAGCGCATGCTACACGATCAATGTTTAGCTTCAATATTTGTCATTGTGTGCGTTATTTTATAAAAAAAAATAGTCACACTTATTCGTAAGTATATGGGTGACTATTTTTTGTAAAATAACACACACATATAAAAATATTAAAGCAGAACATTGATCGTGTAGCATGTGCTTTAATGATACGGTCATAAATTTGACATCCCACACGACATTGCCGTTTTTAGATTTTTCATCGCATCAGGGTTGTAATATTACAAAAGCGAATAAATAAAATGACAAAATTAGAAAAAAATCTTATATTTCTGAACCGCATTTTTTCTTTCTAATCACAGTTTTCCTTTTATTTGCAGTGCGATAGTGTGAAAGGAAAATGACAACCGCACAAAATATCACTAGATTTCCCGCTCACTAAGTTTCATGAAAGTCATCGTAAGACTTGTATTATAGTCTGAAACGGCAAAATGATGCTGCCGACCTTCATTGCCTCACACAAGAAACAGTATCACTAGTTTATGGAAGAGTTGCTCGTGCTGGTATGTCATGCATGCAGAACCATGTATTCAAGCAATGCAATGGTTAAAAAATAAATAATAATAATGGTATTATAATAATTTTGTATTAAAAAAACCTATGAAATTTGGAAAAAAAAAACAATTTCAATTGAGGTGCTAATTGCCAATTTATGTGAAGCTAAGTAAGTAAGAAGTAAATTGGCTCTCAAATGATGAAATGTAAAGGATAGAGCTGTCATCCTTTCATATTTATTTTTATTAGTAAAATTTTGGGAAATTTTAACCATGGAACGCTACACTCTCATACAACGAATTTTAATTGTGAGAATTTTATATAAAAATTTTACAATATCACTTCAAAACTGATAGCAACTTTTCATCGTAAACATGATCCTTCTGAAACCGCGTTATTTAATCGCTAAATTCGAGGCTAACGGTACTGTTGCTGACAATAGACCAAAACAATACGCTCATAGTGGCCGTAGTGATGCACATATAACTGCTGTACAGCAAAGTGTTGCGAATGAGCCTGGAACATCAACTCGTCGATGTTTGCAACAATTGGGCATCACAAGAGCCACTTTGCGCAACACTTTGCATAAAGATCGTCATCTTCACGCTTATAAAGTTCAACTCGTTCAAAAATTAAAGCCGACCAACCATTATTTGCGTCGAACGTTTATGAATTGACTGTTTGAAAAACTAAACGAAAACAACGCATTTTATCAACAAAATCATCTTTAGTGAAAAGGCGGTAATGCAAACAAACTAAATTGTCGCATATTGGGCTCATAAAGTCCACAAATAGTTCTCGAAAAACCATTGCTTCCAAAGAGAATGACCGTATGGTGCAGTTTGTGGTCAGGCGGCATCATTGGCCCGTATTTTTTTTTTTCGGAAATGAGCAATGAAACGCCGTCACCGGGAATTCTCTGCGCTAACAAGCCATCATAACCGACCACAATTGGCTAATGTTAACATCAGTGACCTTTGGTTTCAGCAAGACGGCGCCACAAGCCACACAACCGCCCAAATAATTCACTTATTGCATGAGAAATTTTCCGGTCGCATAATTTCTCGATTTGGTGATGTCCATTGACTGCCTCATTCAGGTGATTTAACGCCGCGGGATTATTTTCTCCGGGACCATTTGAAAGACCAGGAATACGTGAACAAACCACAAACAATTGACGCTCTGAAATTTGGTGCTGCATTGACGATATAAGCGAAGCTTTGTTGCAAAGTGTGGTTCAAAATTTTGCGCAAAACGCAGTGAACATTTGCCTGACATTATATTCCGTTATTAATTTCCATATTTATACTTTACATTGGTATTAATAAAACTGAATTTGTCAAAAAAAAAAGGGTGTTTTTAAGCCAATTTACTTCCTAACCTCAAATTTGCCCACCCTTTGTGCATAGTGAAAAAAAAAATGCAAAACAAAAAGAAATTTATAAAAATTTAGTAATTTCGTTGTTTCCTCTGTTTCCTACGTAAACATAAAATTACTACAACTACTTCAATTCCTATATTATGTATTCCTGTTATTGTTCGTTTATGAACACAACTTTTAATGATTTATAATGCAGAAAGTCTAGGATAACTTGTGTGCTCTTTAAATATTTAATTAGAATTTTTAATGAATATGGCTGTAAAATATAAAAATATTTACCCACAAATTGTAATATAATTTAAGGGCAATCATTTTTTTGTAAAATAAATCCGAGTAATAGGCATATAGAAGGCATACTGGTTTTGTTTGTTGGGTTACAAGCAATAGAAAAAAGTTCATTTGAGTGGGCGAGCGTGTGTGTATCGCAAAAAGTTGATATGACTGAGAACAAAAGCAAAATTACATGAACTGAAAGTATTTGTTGTTTGTAATTTGTCGGTACTGCGACTATTGTTTTCTTTTCTTAAACATGTTTCTGCGGTATGTTCTGCCTTTGTTGTAATACGGTGTTATTATTATGAAAATCTAGTTCTACTTGCAGTTTCGCAGGTATACTAAGTTCGTTGTTGGCAGTGAAAAGAAAAGGGAATACCTACTACGAGTAAGAATTTGCACATTAGCATTCCGTTTTGCCAAAAAAAAGATTTTTATAAAAATATTTATTTCATTTTTTCCCAAATATTTCTTCTAGTGCATGTTTTGTATAAATTTTATAAAATTTCTTAAGGTGCTAACAGTTCGACCAAAAAATTCCGCTGCATTTCCCGTTGCCTTATTTTCTACATTTTAATATGTTGCTTTTGTTAGAATATCCATGCTTTCTGAATGAGTTTTGTTAAATACACTTTGCAGTTTTATTTATGTACTTTCAGTTCTTTCAATCTACACAAGAACAAAAAGAAACTTCTGTAATTAGTTAGTAATTTTCAAAAGAAATTTCATTTTCAAAGTATGACTTTGCATACAAGAAACCTATTGTTTCATTCGTTTATACTTTCATTACTATTTTATGGTAATGACAGATATATTTTTAAGATTAAGAAAGTAAATTATTATGAAATTAAGAAAGGACATGAAAGGACAGAAAGGATATGAAAGTATATTTTTTAATTCATGATTGTGCACACACTTACGACCATAAATGAAGCAGTTTAGAGCGATACTTTTAAAAATCCTTATATCTCTTTAAAATGGGGTTCCTGAGAATGCAGTAGTTAGGCTGTTGGCTGTGAAACATGAAGGACACGGGTTCGATTCCCATTCCAGTTTTTTTTTGAGTTTTCTGTGCTGCATCACTCTCTTTCGTCGGTATTTGACCAATAAAACGCTTTCTGAGCAGCTGTTGTTTTTGAATTATTTCGAAACTATCTGCTGCGGTCCTTGGGGATTTTCTCTTCTTCATTAGCGTATATCGGTGTATGTTAATCGGTACTCGTATTTGAGCAGTAAAATGTCGACGAAGTAAAATGTTTAATAAAATGATGCTGAATTTCAATGAAATTGTAAAATTTTACTTATTTATTTATTTATTAGAAGTCAATACGATAATAAATAAATAAATAAATAAAGATTGTATTCTTTGGCAGAAGGAAAAAAGAAATGACTATAACTTAATCCTAAAATGTTTATTGAATAAATAAAAGTTTTAATTGAATATATCATTTCTTTAATTAAAGGTGTTTATAATTTCAAGATATTTTTGCGTTCCATTACTTTCAAAAGGCTTCTTTACCCCTTATATTCAAATAATGAGATTGTTTGCGACTGTCAAAAAATCTAAAGTAAAGGTATGTACAAACGATTGTTATTTACTACAATATTGACAGAAAAATTGTTACAAAATGTGCAACAGTTGCGTGAACACACAATTTTTGTGTGGCAACATCGTCACAAAATGTATTGTCGGTGCATTGTATGCCAATAATATTGTCACAATTCTGACAATCGCGAGAACACCCTTCATATCCATTGACACACAATTTACAGTCATTTGTTATTGTCGCATGTGCTTCATTTAGTGCACCGTACAATAACATCATTTGCAGATAAATATTTCTGTTGGCAACGCTGTCCATAAATATTTAGATATAATATTAAACATCGGATCTGGCAACTGTTGCCATACAGTAATCTGACAACCGTGTGAACGGTCAATTATTATTGGCAGAATAATTTATTGTCGCAGAACTGTGTGCCAGTTTGGTATGTGTATGGTTTTCTTTCAATAGTGCGAACAGACAAATTACCAGATGGTAACAATTTTTCATTGTGAGTGCATTGCCACCATATTGCCGTATCCTACAATATTGTACAATCTGACAATCGTGTGAACATAGCTTAATACTACATTTTGCTTTCACACTATCACACTCCAAAAAAAAAGAAAACTATAGATAGAAAGAAAAATATGTGTTCAGAAGTAAAAGATTTTTTTTGTAATTTTGTTATATTCTTTATTTGCTTTTGCAATACTACAACCCCTAATATAATGAAAAATATAAAAACGGGGAAGTCGTGTGCGATGTCAAATGTATTACCGTATTATTTGTTATTTCCATAACACTACGTAAGACTTAAATTTTTCACATGGTTTTATAGTGTAAAACGCCCTTTAAAGTAATTAAGGGCCCTCATGGAACAACTTAAAATTATTATTTGCGTAATTGTGCATACTTGCGATACTTGTATCATGAAGAGCCACTAATGGGTCTATTGTGGATAGCAACCGAACTTCAGTCGAGTAGTCAGACGGCAACTACAAATTTTTGGTTGCCAGAAAATATTGAAATGTACTGAAATTTAGGCAGCTGAAGTTAATGCACACCTGCATTAGCATTTTTAACAACTGGCAACTGGACAACATTTGGGTTGCAATCCATAATCTAGCCATAAAATGTACTGGAATTTAAGCAACTGGAGATAATGCAGGCTCGATCTGCATTACCATTTTTAGCAAACGTCAATATAAAAATAAATTAAATAAAATATGAAAAATGTAAATTTTTGTCTGAAAATTGTAATTTGATTTTGCTCAGAATACTTGCAGACGTTGCTCTTTGTGATATTTTTGGGAAAATTGTGACGGTATACTGTTTTACTAAATGCACGTTTACAAAGTTTGTGCAAAAGACTTTCCGTACTATATTTGACAGTTAAATTGCAAGAGTATAAAAATGCACAGTTTTGCGAGGCTTTTAAGCGTTTCCATTTATACACCGCTGTAACTACTGAATTTTGATAAAATACAAGGACGAGAATAAAACTCAGTCATGTGTTCAACATAAACAGTCTATTTATTTTTTGACTTCTTCACTTATTAATTCATTTGTAGTTTATTATTTAAATTTTTCGACGGCTGTGATTTGTAAATTTTCACATGGCAGAAATGTGTTTTATTTCTGATGACGAAAGTTTGCAACGAAAAATTCCTCGCTCTTCCCAATTGTGTTCCCAGCATTAGTTGCACTTGATGAATGTAGAACAATTTTTACACGATCATATTCTTCTTAATTTGATTTTTCCTTTATAATCGCTGCAAGATATACGAAATCTGGTATCATTAACCACACAATGTAGCATATAATGCGTTTGAAAACTTTGTATATTTGGCCATATTCCAATTGAGAACTTATAGGAAGAGCTGGCGTTACTATATCACCAGTTCAGCAATTTAATCTAATTGGCTGCAGTGCATTTGGTTTAGCTTCCAAAACAAACTGAATCATTGAATATGATTGATGATGATTTAACGCAACACAAGAGTAATAATCTACAAGATTTTCTGCTATAAATAATGTAATTTTTACATTAGTCTTTATCGCTTTGAAGTCTATTCGCGTACAATTTTTGATTTTGCATAGAATTACTATAAAGATGAAAAATTAGGCTATGCGGTTAGATATAATACCCTGATGAATGTGGTTTAATGTCACAGTTTATGCGATAATAATAACAGATGAAATGATTTGTGTGTTTGGGATGTTGTTCATAAGCGATGTATGAATTTGCTTTATTATTTCAATTGTAAAAACAAAATGAAATTATGCGAATTTAATCGAAAGATGTTTTTGTTGATGACAGTCACTCTTGTGCTTTTGAAAATGTTTTGCTTATTCAACTGCAAAAGCTTGGAAAATTCTTCTTGAAAACTATTAAAGTCAGACGTTTTAGAAACGAGGAAAATTTTGAACTTTTTAGCTTCTAAAAAGCATTGATGGCTTGTCAGGGAATAGAAAATAAATTTGTTATCTTTACAAAATGCAATTGAGGGTGGCGATGGTCGAAGTAGTCTGCTCGTTGACTACAAAACGAATCCTAGGGTTCAATCCTAGTTTCAGACTGATAAAACCATCTCACATTTTTCTGTTGGCGCATTTTTGTGTCTTTGTGTCAGTTGTTGTCGGAAGGTTTCATTGGCGAAGGCATAGTCACTGGTCACTGAACAGTAACGGCTTCAGCTGTATCCAATCCCCACAGGCACATCGTCGCTATTGTGTAGCACCAGTGAAGTAGAATAATTACCAAAAATGGCTACTAAAAACGGAGCTTCAAAAAGTTTATAAGTCTCCTTGACATCAGAGTCGCTACAACACTGCTATAAATACAAATAACTTGCAAAAAAGCAGTGTTGTAAGATAGTGCAGTTTCGCCTTCTGTCATTTCTCCTACTATCCATTTCTTCAAGTTCCAGCACGATGTACCGCATAAGTAGGGGTCATCGCTTGAGTGCTGGCCCAAGAAAAAAAAAACAGACAGAAAATATGAAGTGTACGAAAGCATTCTGACGACTTATAGAAAAATAAATAAATAGGAATAAGGAATATGAGATTGACGAATCTGTTGTTGTAATTGCTTCATCTAAGTCAATAATAAATTTATTATTAATACAATTTTTAATATTTCCGGGTTCAAAATTGTAATCAACTTATTATTTTTCGTCGGCGCATTATCATCAGTTAATTTGCAACATTTTTACAAACTAAACACAGATGCTCAGTAGTGCATTTGCCGCACATGTTCAACCGAATTAAAGCATCAGCGTCTACATAATTCGCTTAAGATTTTACACCTCGTGACACATAATAATCGAACGGAGTAAATTCCCAGCACGTGGTGAGCGATGAACATCGTCAAAACTACTGATGAAGTCGCTTTTTCTAGTTTTTCTTGCTTAAATCCAGCCATTCACTAAAACCGACTACCACTTCATGTTCCAAACATAATATGCACATTCCAAATTTCCACACAAGTGCTATTTTTATAATAAAGTTTAACTCAGTTTAAAGAAATATTGATTAAATAAAAAAAAAAAAAAAAATTAGTGATCAAATAATTAAATTGGAAATATTCAATACCCTCCACTCACTCGAATTGTATGACTTCCAATTTAGATTTTTTTTTCAATTGTCCAACGAAAATAGTTCAAGTTTCGTAACGTTCGATAGCCCACCTTGTTCAAATTAATTATAGTCGCACCAACTTTAGGCGTCACTCTAAGAAACTACAAATTGAAAGAAATTTCTACGGAATCAATATTTTATATTTGATTTTCCCAGCACACCTGCAGAGATTTGTTTTCTTCTTATATTTCCTTCTTTGCAAGAAAAAAAATCTATGAGAAAAGTTTCTGTCATTTCCTCTTCAAACTTTTATAAATGCGCATTCTTAAATGAAAAGAAAGAGCAAAGTATTTGCTGAGATTTATCTTACTTCAAAGTTTCTAAATATAAAGTATGAGATAAATGGAAGAAATTTTATATGACAACTGGCTGAATATTTTATGTATTCTTAATGATATTTTTGCAAAAATAAAATCACAAAATATATTTTGCAGGTAAAAATGAGTCTTTGATATATTTCCTGATTATTTGCCTGTCGTTATTATTTACTTATGGCCTGACTTTTTACCGCCCATGTTTTAAAGGCTGTTAATGTGCTAGTTTATCCTCTACATGGTTGCCGCATTTTAGTTTTATAAAACGTGCATTGGGATTTCACTAAAACCCTCATGACACTTAATTTTTCTTGCATTGTAAAAATTTTCAAGAACAGCGCAAAAATATGGTAATATGTGTTATGAGTTCAACAATATTAAGATAAATATTAAAACGTCAAATCTTTCAGTGGGTTTATCGGTAAAAATTTTCTACTTGAAATAAACATTTCCAACTTAAAATCTTTAACACGCTGCCCACTCAGCGGATTTTCGTAAGAATTCAGCTTCGTTTTCTTGTTAGCATAGCGTTTTTTTTGTTAAAGAACAAAGGCAACAGTTAGAGGAATTTTAATACAGGCTACAGGCGATGCAACAAGTTTGTGCAACATGTTTTTCACTCTTGTTACATATTTTGACACAAACACTGCAACCAACAAGTAAACCATAAACGCAATATCAATTCTGAATTGAATATCGCTGGAGAAACACGGTTAAAAAAATAGAACTTTACAGCTTGCTTGTTTTCAGTGCAATCAATCAGTAAAAACAGAAAAGAACGATTCACGTTATGCAACCACCATCAATGCAACCAGAAAATATTTTGATGTTTTTGAAACCTCGAATGCACAACGAATTGAAACCATAATCATGACTAAAGCCTCTGTAAAACGTTCGCGGCGATCAGCTGGCAAAAGCTGTAACATTTGTAATGATCGTTGCTGTTTACTGAAATCGTATCGTTGGAATTGTCACTTAGAGCCTATTTCACCAATTCTATTTAAATATCAATTCATATTTAAATGTCGATTTTTATTTTCATCTAGATATACTCATTGAATATTTCAATACTGTTTAAGTAGCCAGCAATCTGCATTTAAATATTGATTTTGCAACAGCATGAAACAGCTTTAAAACAGCTTTTAACCAGCTTTTTGAAAAGCTGTAAGTTGACGCTATCATATTAAATATCAGAGCGTTACCATACTTTCTTGTGTTTCATTATTTCAGTTGGTGAAAATAAAATTTTTTTAAACATACTTTAAATAAAGATCATTAATCAAATTGGTGAAAGAGACCCTGATCTACAGAAAATAGATTTTTACGTTGCAAACGTCAACTTGGCATTACTTACATATAAAACAAAAAAAAGGGTTTTGTTTAAGTTTTACGTTTTTAATACCCGACAACTAATGTTGAATGATACAGAAAAGTCTAACGTTTTACTAACTAGACAGTAAAGACTATACAACCAACAAGGAAACTTGCCTGGTTGCATAAACAGGTTGCATCGTCTGTAGCCAACATAAACGTTTCGTTTATCTCTTTATGTATGTATATGGTTCTTTTTGTCATTTGCTGTTTCCTTTCTTTCAATTCTATAGGGCTTAAGAAGGAAGAAACATTTTTTAACCGTTTTTTAATAAATTTCATTTCTTATAATCGGGTGTAAAAAATTAAAGAAATTATTGGGTTTTCCTTAACGACACAGCCATTTTATCTATTTAAAAAACGCAGCAAATTTTTGATGATGAAGCAAAATTTATTCCAGGTGTAGTACAAATATAACATTGTAAGAATCAATTTTGATATCGCTCATACGACCCTACGACCCGTTTTAAGAGATAGTTTTTTTGAACTCAATTATCCATCACGCGCCCACGTACATATGTCTAGCGTAACGTTGAGAATTGCTAGTTGGATGTTATATCTGAGCTCGTTTAAAGTTGCTGGCTGTGTTTGTATAGAACAATGAATTGATATGGATCCATAAAAAGCAATTCAATGGCATTCTGGCATGGACGAGGCGACTTTTCGGTTAGGTTAGGTTATTGGGCAGTCGACAAATATGGGTCGACACAAATAGACCCGTAGGTGCCGTTTTGCTACTCTAGGCCCGTAAAACCAGAGGACGTCATAGACACTCTGTGCCGTTCACGTACCTCACTAAGGCCGTCAGATCCAACCGAGAGCATAGCCCCAAATTGTCAAAGAAAGGCGCTCCAAGGAATCTCAGCCTTGACCTAGCCAGACCGGAGCACTCACAAAGAAAGTGCACAACAGTCTCCCTGTCCGAATCCACACACAGGCACAACCCCTACACAAGGCATTGAACGGTATACCCATCCTCTCAGAATGCGTGCCGATAGATCACTGGCCGTGCAGACGGCCGCGAGTGTACTAATGGACAAGCGGGAAAAGCTCAAGAATTGCCGAGTTCTACGTAAATCATACCTTGCTATGGCGCAGCCGGAAATAGAACCCCACCTCTCCTAAACCGAGCCCATGAGGTGGCTTTTAGACGCGACAATTTCCCGTTTCTCCGTTTCACAAAAGAAATGCCTTTTATTATTGAGTCAATTCAATTTCTTCTCAAAATATGCAACAGTATGGTTGGGGAGATGCCAAATTTCTGACAACGACATGGCATTGGCTGATTATTTCTTTTTTTTCTTGAAATTGTACTCAAAAGATGTAAAGCAGAGTTGATACGGTTCTGGTGTTGCGGAGACTCATTAAGATTTTTTAATTATATTAGAGTCATTTTATTAATTAATTAATTTCGCTGACGTTTTATTGCTCAAATACCGACGAAGAAGTGCGCTGTTGGCACAGACATAATAGACAATTTTTCGTCTGGCCGATTCTTGAACCAAAGATCTTCTTGTTGCAGCGTCAAAGCTCTAACTAGTCAGCCAACAGTACACCCATACACATGCATATAAATAAGTACATAAGTGTATGCCTAAATCTTATGCATGTGTAATTATTACATAGAGAAAAGAAACTGCAGTCTGATTTCAATTATTAGAACTACTGTATTGAAAAACGCAATTAAATATTTTGGATTATATATTTTATAGTTATTAAATGTCATTTTCGATCGTACAATTAATTAACCGAGTCAATGACGAATTTAATTAAGAAAATTTAATATGTTTCCAGCTGTTTTTATTAAATACATTTTTTTTTTTGTATTACATTGGCAATATATTTCTAGCTGTTGTAACATACTCGTGTAATAGAAAGGAATTGAAAGAAAAAATTACAAATTAAAATCAAAAACCACATGCAGATAAAAGTTGAAAAAAAAAAATTGGCGTCATCGTGCTGCATCAAGAACAACGTTATTAATAAATATAAAATTGGGAAGCATCATTAAATTCCTTTTAACATTTACACATGCAAATAACCTTTTGAAATGTTTTTATGGGTGTCCTTTCAAAAACAAAAAAAAGGTTAAAAATTAAATTTTTATTTAGTGGCTAAAAAAATCCCATAAATAAAAAGACTTTTAAACATGTGGGTTTTAATATTTCCAGCAAAAAAAAGGCATCCTATATGAAATTATTGGTCCAGCAGTTCTTTGTGTACCAGAGATTAAAAAGATTTAAAAAAACTGCGTGTACAAAATGATTATTTTTTTTTTGCTAGATAAACGCTTTAAATATTTGTAAAGAGAACTGTCATTTTGAAAAAAAAGTACACTGTTATGAAAAATTAAATAGATTTAAATCGAAGAATAAATGTCAATAAAACGTCAATATAAAAATAAATTAAAAAAAAAAATACGAAAAATTAAAATGTTTGTCTAAATATTTTAATTTGCTTTTAAAAATGCTTTAAGATAGACGAAAGACTTAATTGTTCAGTTTATTTGCAGAAGTTGCTGTTTGGGATAAGTTAACGCTAGAATTTTTTTTGGGCTAAAAGTGACGATAGTTGCTTTACTAAATGCACAATTGAACAGCGCAAGTTTACGAGTTAAAATTGTTGGGCAACTTTACAAAGTTTGTGCAAAAGACTTTCCATACAATTTTTGGCAGTTCATTTGCGAGAGTGTAAAATGCACAGTTTGCGAAGCTTTTAAGCTGTTCCATTTATACATCGCTGTAACTAATGAATTTTGATAAAATACAAGGACGAGAATAAAACTCAGTCATGTGTTCAACATAAACAGTATATTTATTGTATTTAAAGGCTCGGTAAGAAATATGACAATAGTTTCGGATATTTTTTAGATAAAGCTTTTGCCAAACTTGGCATGGTAAAATACAAAAGCCAACAATATTTTACTTCCAACAAACAGTCTTGACTTTCTATGACATTTTTAATAAATGTGCCAACTATAACCTCAAATATATTGAGCCTGATTAAATAAATCAGTTACTACTAAATTTTATTAGAGTTGAACTTAACTACGCCAAAATGTCGAGTATAAAATTAAAAATTTTGCATTTAAAAAGAAGGAAACAATGGGAAATGTTAATTCTTTTCTAGAAATTTAAATATTTTGTTGTTAAATTTCTGTTGATCAACTGAATCAATGGTTTGTACTAACAACAAATATGAAAACATACACAATCTTGATAAAAATTAGTTCATTGTTTCGCGAGTTGACTGTGTTGCGCATCTGGAACGATATGGCAGCGAATAACGTTATAAACGCTAATAAATCATTAATAAAAATTTTGTGGAGACTCTAATAAAATTAATAGATCGTTTGGAAATGTTTACTTCTATTATGAAACAGATTTACATACTTAAGGATCATATAAACCAACGTTGCATTTTCATGTGCAACAAAGTAATGCCAGCACATGTTCGCTTATAATTTGATAATATTAATAAATATTTTGCATTTTACTGCCACATGTATTCGTTAGGAAGATTTCAGATTACCGACTTGACCCCTTGTTTCCTTTAAAGTGAATTGTATTGGATCTACTCATGTTAGCATGTCGAATTGTGGTGATGAGTCAGGCAGACAGTTAATCAGCCACTCAATATTAAAGAGTGATTATTAAAATAATATTTCCTCTTTACTTGTCACAATTGAAATTATTACCGTCACGTAAAAAATAACACAAATAACAATTCATTTAAATTTAAGAAAATATTTATGTACAGGCAAATCTCGGTATATCGAATCTTGCTTTAACGAAAATCCGATATAATGAACGTCAAAATTTTTTCCATTAAAAACATTCTATAGAGAATGTTGTATTAATTTTATACTGGTTATAACGAATTTACCATTCAATAAAAAACGAAATGGAATCAAAAATTGTGACCAATTTGGAAAAAACCAACAATGGTGCAAAAAATCGTTTATCTTTAAAAAAATTCTGAGTGCGTTAGTAAGGAAGAGAAGATATATAACTAGTGTCTCGATAAAAGAAAAAAAACATTTGGCGGTAAATGGAATTCCGCTAAAAATAAAAGCCAGAGAAATATATAAAAGAATTTATAATGGCGATTTCCAAGCAAGTGATGGCTGGTTATCTAGATCCAAAAAAAAATATACGCGATTAGACATCTGTAGTGCGATTCAGTAACTTTTATTACGATAATCGTATCGTTAAAATAAGTATAACGATCGAATTTGCAATTCAGTAAAATTTTTAACGATATTCGCTATCGCTTAAAGTCAATTGTTATCGTTAAGTTTGCGACAATAATTTGTGTGTGCTTTTTATTTTGTCTGCAAAATGTATGTGGTATTTAAAACGTTGTTTTCAGAATCTTTGGGTGTGAACATGCATATATACCATTAAATCATATGGCGGTTGATTTGCTACGTATCTGCAAAAAATTTACTGCCGTCTTCATAAAAATTTTTAGAATTTATAGAAAGTATATATATTGATTGAATTTTTTTATAGAAATTAGTTTAATAAATCTTTTATAAATAAAAAAAGTTTTATGAATACGCCAGTTAGATTTTGTTTATAAGAGTATTGAAAATAAATAATAATTTAAATTACATTTTTCAAACATAATGAACAAATCACATAATACATGAAATAAAAGAATAAAAAACTTTTCGTGTTCGTATCAAATAGGAAGCATTTGTTTGTTTTTAACATGTTGCCACTTGATTTCATTGTTTATCTACTATCGTTAACATCAAGTTCCAGAATCGCACAATCGTTAATGCAAGCAACTTGAAACGTCGACAAATTTAACTATTGTTGAATCGTTAAAAGTTACTGAATCGCACTACTGAAGTTATGTGGAGAAAAGTTGTCATCTAGATCTGATTTAGTGAAGCCCTTTAAAGTAAAATCATAAAAAATTAAGGAAAAATTATTTATATTGTTGGTTTTGAGTGAAATTCCGAAATAACCGGTTTTTTGTTTTTGACCTTTTAAACTTAAAACTAAAAATATTATTTTTATAACAGACGAATTTTAATAAATTTTAATAAAAATTAAATTTCTAAAAATCTTTGTGATATAACGAATTTTTCAGTATTACAAATTTGCGTAATATTTTATCGTTCATTAAACCGGGATGTGCCTTTATGTCTAGATTAAAACTAGAGCCGTTTTACAAGCGGTAGTTACAAAACCGTGTTTTTTTTATCTGGGACGAGCACTCAGGGGATGACCCCTACATATGCGATGCATTGTGCTGGAACTATAGGAAAGGGATAGTAGTAGAAACGACAGGAGGTGAAGCTTAATTAATTATTTTACAGCTCTGCTTTTGCACGTTGCTGAAGCATCGGTTTAGTAGCCATTTTTATTATTATTTTACTTCGCCGGTGCTATACAATATCGACGAAGGAGGGCGTTCTGATGTGATTGTGGATTGCTATCAGCTGAAGCCGGTATTGTTCAGTGACCAGTGACCAGTGACTATGCCTTCGCCACTGAAACCTTCTGACAACACCTGACAACACCTGACGCACAAATGCACATCAGAAAAATGCATATGGTTTTTTTTTTTAATTTTAGTCTAAAACTGGGGTTGATCCCAGGTCTGTTTTGGTTTTGTAGTCAACGTGTAGACTACTTCAGCCATCGCCACCATCGTGAATGAAATCAATATTTTTATTGTTCTGGCTCCCAGATATCACGATTTATAGTCATTTAGAAAATTAAAAAAAAAAATAACGGTGTTTGTAGTTGCTTTTTCCTGTAGCATTCGTTAAATAGGCCGTAAAATAAGTTAACCGTTCATAAAATAAGGTACCTAATTGAAAAATATGACCATTCGTTACACCGGAATTTTGTTAAACCGCGTGTTTGTTATACCAGGCTTCGACTGCATCTACCTATATACTAAGTGTATATATATATATTTCTTGTTATTAAGAAATGACGGATTCCATTATGTAACCTCCCACACACACACACAAGCGAGTTTCCTTTTATATAAAAATATAATTCAAATATCTGCGTGGGGGTCTGATGAAATAAGAAATGTATCCTCGAATTATCACAATGTAGAAGGAATAACTTTAAAGTCAACAAAATTTAATATAAAAAAAAATTATTTTTAGACATTTTAAAAATGGCTGGTTCTTCCAATTCGATTGCAATTTTTCTTCGAGCTTTTATATTAAAAACATTAGTTACGAACGACATGTACTTTACATTTTTAATGTGATTATTCGAAAAACACTTTCATACTACGAATTTAGGGGAACAGGCAGAATTATTTTTTTTAGCAATTTTATTCTTATGTAAAAATGTGTATAATCTTTAAATATTGACATTAAAAAAAGTCAACTCTGGGAAATTCACTTAATGTTTTAATTTGATTACTATTCCCATAGCAAAAGAAAAAAAAAACAATTTTCTTTTCCGCAACAGAAAGACAAAAATATATCTTGTTGAGAGAACCAGGTGACGACAATCATGTGTAATGAAATTTACTTCATGATTATAAGTCTTACTTGGCGTTCAGAAGTTGATGATTAAAAAGTTTTTTAAATTTAAGTGCGTAATGGACTAACAGTAGGGGTTGTGCTTGTGCGTTCAATTCCCAACAGAGATTCTGATATGCTTCACATCAACGGGTGAATGTCTATAAATTTGTGTTTGAGGAAAAATGTGTTGATGGTATTAATTCTGATAGAAGGACAAGAGTGGCAAAAAAGTCCCATATACTCGTAAGTACAGGGTAGCACAAAAGGAGCTATATGGTTTAAATTCATTATAACTTTTTTAATTATTATTTATTCTTTGTTTTTTTTTCAGCATTTTGTGGAGATGACTTGGGGAATTAATTATGAAACATTCGAAATGAAATCATGGCCATTACACCCGAAATTTTGCGAAAAGTTATGGAAAATATTCTAAAAAGAGCACGTATGTGCGAAGCAGAAAATGGACATCACTTACAGGATATAATTTTTTAAAGCATAAATAAAAAAGTTATAATCCATTTAAACCATATAGCTCCTGTTGTGCCACCCTGTCTATGTACGCATACCATTTTAGAACATGCGCCTTTTTTGTGGTTAATCGACATAAGAAATCGTGAAAAGTGCCAAATTGTCTTTAAAAAAGGGATGAATGATGAGTTAGAATGTTCTATAAAAATATTTGCAATAACATTTTGCGGGAAGTTTCTACGCAATTTAATTTAAAAAACAAGATATATTTTTACCATGACTGAAAGAGTGTCCGCATAGATGGCGCACTTCCGTTTCGAAAATTTTGCACATTTATCGCGTCATAAGAAACTATGTCGAATTTCTTGATATTAGAATTTCTAAACATGTCCACCGGTTATCATTATAATTGCGAGTATATGCAGTGTAACAACAATCCTTATTGAATCGTATTGGGAATTATTATATAAGATGTGCAACGATACAGTGCGAATTGAACTAATATTTAGATAAAAAATTAAAAAACAGTTCCCTGGTATTCACCAACTCATTACAGAGTTAGTGTTTGAAGTTCCCGGAATAACATTTGACAAGGAAGACTTCTGCAGTATGTTTATTCCACATACGCACGGTTGGCAAAATAGTGGCCAAACACCACCGTTTCTTCAAGTCAAAGATTTAAGAGAATAAAAAAGATCAAAATAAATCTTCAGAAGAAGAAACTGAAAACTTAAAATGTGAATCGGTCTAATGCTGTTGTCTACCAAAGTCGTATCTATAATACAACTCTTTGCGTATGGAAAGTTATAGTAAAATTGTAAATAAAATATGTGTATTCCACAAACTGGTATGATATTTTAGAGCGAATTATCAATAACTCTTGCCTAACTCTTGAGCACAGAATAACTTTCAATTTATCTGTATTACTCAAGCTGATTACTCCTATTAAACCTTGGTGTATTTAGAGACTGAATAAAACCACATCATTTGTACAAATTTATTACCGTCTTATAAAGTACTTATGAATTTCCATACAAAATTAATTTTATAAATCGAAAAGTTATCTCGATTGCTGAAATTCATATTTTATTTAACCACTGCATGCATATGCCATTTTCTTTTATCCGTTACTTCCATAACGATTATTTATATATACTTGTTGTATATATAAGCCAGTATATATGCCTTGTAAAAAGGCTAGAGAAAGCTAAATCGCCAAAAAAAAAAGCTAAAAAAGCCTAATAATTTTTTATTCACAATTGAGCGTTTTATTTAATATAAATTCAAAATTTTCTCATCGCCAGAACTATCATTTGCATAAATATCACGATAATTACGAAATCATGGCAAGATTTCTGTAACCTTTTTAAAAAGCCTAGAATATATAATAAAGAATAAATTTCTGTGTTATGTTTTAATTATTTTCATGGTACTAAAAATTCTTTTACTCTCAGCCTTACTCAAAGGTACTACTAGATAGTTAAATGAACTGCTAGATTAAACAAATCAAGAAATAGATTTTTTTGTAGAATATTGCAGCAATTGTCGCAGCTGCAATCAGAACTCAACTTATAACCACTCAAGCTTTCGCCACTGTAATTTTATGATCAGTTTTTTTCTGATTTTGTATTTTCAATATAACAATTTTGAATATGTTTTAAAATGATTTTATGAGCTCAATACGAAATTTGAGAAAAAAATTAGTCCTTTTGGGGCTAAATTTAAAATAAAGAAAGCCACAAAAAACGTCATAAAGCTAAAACGTAAATTTCGCCAAAATACAAAAAAAAGGTTTAAATATATCGCTGGAGAGGCTAAACTGGTATCACTGCTCATCAATACACTTTCAACCGAATTTTGAAAAAGCTAAAAAATCTCCCACGTCCCAAAAAAAAACCGTTACTTCTGCTTAAAACCAACCGAGAATGATATCTAACAAATCCATAACAGTAATAAGAAACTGATAATATTTCTGAAACTGATAGTGGTTCAAATAAATCAATTTCGCTTGAATGTGATTTAATTTTTTTCCACGAAATATTTTCACTTTTTTAATATGCAAAAGTTCAATAGCATTTTGTTCAATCTTATCTTTGATAAAAAGCTTACCTTTTCTTTATTTAGTCTTTTTAATATCTATAACACCTTTGAGCTCTATATTATTTATGTTCAACTGTAAAGAGAGAAAACATGAAATAAATATTTAATTAGAGTTTTTTATATTAAAGCAAAATAATTTTTTTAAGTTGTTATCACTATTTTTGTTCAAATAAAATATGTATTCCAAAAATAGGGGAATACGTTTAGCTTCTTCTATAAAGAAAAGTCGATCCAATAATTTTTTCACTGAACTAAAACATAATTCATGTTTTATTTGGCCATGCCACCGCAGAGGTCTTTCCTGTCACTTTTAGCTTGGGAAAATTTAAATAAAATGTCAATAAACACTACTCTCTCTATCCTCCTTCCCATAACCTAATTTCCTAATTCCAGCACAATGCATCGCATGTGTAGGGGTCATCCCCTGAGTGCCGGTCCATAAAAAAAATGATATACGAATGTACGTACGTATATATTTTTTTTGGAATGAAATATTTTTTCAAAAGTTTTTTTCGAATAGAAAAATAAACTAACTTATTAAATTTTACTTTAAAATTCTTCACACATTCTTTTGCCAAAAATCATTTAATTTGACGGCGGTAACGTACGTAACGCACGTAAGAATTTAGCAATTTTACTGTTACTGTTTTTAGAAAACGAAGGAAAAAAATCGTTAGTGTATTCAATAAAATTAAGAAAATTATGTTTGTTTTTAATGTAAATACACAAAAAAATGGCAGCTGTTTCTTGCCTGAAATTTAAAACACACAATTGGATAGAAAATTTTAAAACAAATTCGCATAAAATTTTTAAATTACGAATGTATTAGTAAAAAGGTGTGAGTTTATTAAAATTTGAAAGGCAAAACTTGATCGTGTAACCGCAAAATTAAGCTGTTTTCACATTATATACATTTGTCGTATAGAATGTCAGTTTTTAACAAAATCTGAACACCTTTAAACAATGGCATGTGTTATTGTTCTAAGTGCAGTACATGAAACTACACTTTTATTTAGAACGTGTTCTATTTTCAAGTGAAAAAGCATCTGACATCAGCTGTTTTGCTAGTGAATTGTATTTGCAGTTCGGCAAATATATATACTAATATATTTTTCTATGCATATTATTGAAAAAAAAACACAATTAAAAGTCAATAGAATTATGCCCCCTGTTCTGTAAACCGAGTCGATTTAAACACGAGTGATTTCTCAATACCGAAGTATCTATGTGTATTCGCGGATTCGGTTTACAGAACAAACCCCCCGAATATATGTATAAATATATGGAAAATCAACTTATGAACGAATTTCAACTGATTTGCGTTTACCAAAACAACATATCTTCAGTAATTTGATTAGTTATACTTCTGTGGGCCAATGTCAATATTTCTTCTGTTTTTAGTTAATCAATGCATTCGGCTTCCTTTCGTACTCTCTTTTATTTTGTTGAAACAGCCGCTTCTAAAGTGTTTTTTAGCCCATGATTTGTAATGTCACTATGAACTTCTTCCATAAATCTTAACTTCAACTGCAATTTTTTTGAATTCAATTGAATATTTTAACCAGAACTTTGTGCCGCAATTTAATTTGTTCCGCTTTTCATAGGGTTTTTCAAGAATTTGGTTAAAAGTCCACTGAGAATTTTCATGTTACCACCAAATGAAATGAATTTTTTTTCTTATTTAAGGAACGAAAAAAAACTAAAATGAAAGCTCGTTCCGGTTAAGGTTACGGTTTTTTGTATTTAAAATATTTGGGTTCCGTTACGGTTACGTTTTGGTTATAAAATGCGATTTTTTCCCGGTTTTCGGTTCGGTTCTGGGTTGAAGCTCTCATTTTAACATTGTTCAATTACAAACCGCAGATTTAAATTCTAAAGGAAATCAATCACATGTGTGAACATAAAAATTATAAACCTCATGTAAAACGCACGTCAAGTACACAGAAAATCACTTGTGTATAAAACAATGACATTCCCTGTGGGCAATACATCTGATGTGAATACAGCTTTAATGAAAGCTTTTCTGTTGGACAGTAGAACTGGAATTGACAGTATGAATGACTCTTGAGAATTATTCATCCCCGAATTATATGATGTTCATCCTCTAAGTTATTTCATTCAATTTTAAATCATATTTAGTCGGTTTTTTTCGGTCTCTAAAAACTCGCATGCAGAAGGGTCTCATAAAACATACACAAAAACCACTTTTTTTTTTATAAAAAAATTAAAATAAAGAAATCATATTTATAATCGCAATACTTTTCATTTTATAAAGTTTTTTATCTATCCTGTACAATTCTAATAAGTTATGATTGGCCCTTTTACACTTTAGGTGACGGTATATATATACAGTGCCAGCTCGCTAATCCGAAGGTGTGTAATCCGAATTGAATTTATAACGTATTACGTACTCTATAGTCCGCATTGGTTGCAAGCCAGCTAAACCGAATTTTTATTCTTTTTATTCTCTGCTTTTTTATTATTGTGTATGTTTTTTTAAAACTAACGGGACATCATTGAGAACCAGAGCCCTCTATGATTGATAATGTACATACATATATAATATTCATAAGTACATAAGTATGTATGTTTTATGTTTTGTTGCAAATAGTTTAGTTATTGAATGGTATTAGTCGCATATTCATTCACAGAGGAGGATAACATCCCACTATCATTGTTACAACAAGAATTGCCTGAGAATGATTGTGTTGGAGAAACAGAAGAATTTCGCACAATAACCAACTTATTTCACCGCAATAATGACGTGCGAATTTCTGAAGATGAAATTCTTAGCTGGCTTATTAACTGTGACAATACTTCGTGTCGTAGTTGACAAACAGACACAGAAAATGTAGAGTCAGAGCCTATAATTATGAAACACGTTAAAAATCGTGAAGCTGTGCAGGCCTTAAATACTTCAATACATTAGGCAAAGGAACAGATTACATATTGATGCTGAAGGAATTGCGAAACAAAGCTTTGGAAGTATGTTTACTGAAAGAGCAGCAAACCTACATCACAAATTATGTTAAAAAAAAACATAATATTTAAAAAAAGCTTTAATTTTTTCATTCTTGTTTAATAAAAATAAAATAAATTTGTTTGACATTCTGGCTTGTGTTTTATTTGCGAATATAGTGAATTATATTACATAATAACAGCACATCCAGTAATCCGAATATCTCGTTAATCCGAATCACGGTCTGCATTTATTAATTCGGATTAGCGAGCTGGCACTGTATATGTTTTTAAAATAAAATAAATATGAGAAAATATTACTAAATATGTAAATGAACTGAAATGCCTTGAATTTTTTTATTTTTGTCAAACATCAACATAATTATTTTAGAATTCCATTTGAACCCCCCCACAATGGGATTTACTCTGTACTACCAATAAAAAGAAATGATATTGAGCTTTAACTGGGCACTGCTCGATCGGGGTGATGATGAGCAGATGTCAAACGGGGTCCTCCGATCTTTGAAGGCTGTACGACGAACAAGAAGAGACTATGGAAAACGTTCTGTGTCACGG
Source organism: Dexiosoma caninum (assembly GCA_963924685.1). Taxonomy (NCBI): domain Eukaryota; kingdom Metazoa; phylum Arthropoda; class Insecta; order Diptera; family Tachinidae; genus Dexiosoma; species Dexiosoma caninum. Next base: position 96,267,399 of record OZ004725.1, read on the forward strand.
TTTGCAACGCGGCAGACTGAGGTGGCTGGGCAGCATATTCCTGACGGGGCTGGGGTATAACATTGTAGTTTTTTTTTTAGTTATTTTGTATTTACTGTATGTTTTGGTATGGGTGCGTCCGTAGCTTAATCTGGAGGTGCGGGTTCGATTCCCGCCTGCAATATGGGTATTTCCCGTGGTATCACAATGGGCCTAAAACGACCCGTTCTACTTCGGGATGGGTTCGCCAACTAGCCTATGGTTTGGGACACTAAATGCAATTAGTGGCTTTGTGAGGGAAAGTAATGAAGTCCTTGAGACTTTGAAAGTACTTCAACCAGTGATTTTTTACAAAACAATAAATTTTGTGATCTTAGAATGGTAAAACATTTCCTTTGAAATAAACCTTTGGATTAAGCCGCCGGTTATAAATAAACCATTTTTTTTTTGATTATTGACATTCACATTAAAGTAAATGTAAAGTGATCCTTAAATAAAACGATACAAATTTTCAACATTTGCCCTGTACTTCGCTGAGTTATCCCAGCATCAGAGAATTTGTTCAGCGTTACAATATGTTTTCGCATAGCAATGTAAATTACATCCAAAAAAATCCAAATAATTTTCCTTTCCTTTAAAATTTCATAGTCACCTACGGGACTAATTGCCGTGAAAAATTATTATTTTTCAACTTTAAAATGTTCTTTTCTATTCGTATCGCAGTAATAACTTAAATTGGGGCCACTTCATGTATATAAAATTTAAGTTTTTTATTCTGTATTGTGCACTAATTTGTGCCATGAACTTGATGTTATGCAAATTTAAGAATTCATGTTAAACCACAACAATAATTGCTCTTTTTTATAAAGTTCAAACAATAAGAGAAAAAATAATAACAAGAATTGCGAAAAAAGGCAAACATCTAAAAGTTAAACATTTAAAAAATTCATTAACACTCACATAAGCACACACTCACTGAGTAAGCAATTTCCGGTGCAAAATATATGTACGAGTACGTATTTATAGCCCTGCATATCTTGTAGTTATTTGCGTGCACAAGTGTTGACATGCAATTTATCATTGACTAGATCTTTCCAGACGAAAAATTCGATTGCAAATACTTTCTGTAAATTTAGTATTCTCTGGCTGATGGCAATCCTGGTGGCAACAAGCAAATCCTTTAATAGGAAATACATTTTTATTTTAAATACTTTCGCCAACATGAACACGAAGCTCAACCCAATAAAATTAATATCAATATGCTGACTACACATTTTTGTGCATGAGCATTGAATACAACTACTTTTTCAAAGTCATTCCAGTATGAGAATGTACAACGGCAGAAAGGCTCATAATAAGTACAAGTGTTTTAACAGACCGTATCACAGTGTATATTATTCGTATATTTCAAAACATTTGATTACATTGAAACGTATAAACCGTAACGGCGTCTCATACATCCAATATCAGTGTTTTACTGTGCCCTGCGCCATCATAAACTTTGCATGGATATTGATGATGACGTTCGCAGTTATTACCGGGCGCAAATCAGCACCGATCACGTGATTAGTTTGATCACGTAATCGTTTGAACAATTAATCCTTGTTAGTTAGCGGTAGGGTTTTCCCCGCTTATGCAATTACCGGGTCTAAAATTCTATTTATGTTCGGTAAGAAGTGATGATTGTGCGACTCAAAAATTCACCTTTTTCTTTAAGTTAATTTCGTTCACCATGAAATTTCAGCCATGTAGGTGTAAGAAAATAAGGAGCCTAAAAATGTATATTCAATACATTCGCATAACGGTGGTGTTGCTGACATATAATTGTCACATCGGTTTGCACGATAAAAGATTGAATTTTCCGTCAAACGACCTTGCAGGAGTTGTCAGGATGAGGATAAAGAAGAGATAGTTAAACACTTGCTCTGCCACTGTTTATCTAAGATTCGGTGTAGGTTGGGCAGCGACCAAATTTGGACGGAGATCGATGCCGCTCAGGCAACGCAATGGAACCCAATATGACCGAAGTGGGATAGCAGTCTAGAAGACCTAATCCAAGTTAATTCTAGATGAAGGCTTCAAGTTTATGGAAGTATTTTAAAAGGAAACATAATAAAACAGCGACATGTACACTATGTTGGAAAATAATTTCCTGTAGAGGACAAAGTATCAGCTGAGTATTACGCCATTTGAAGTTTCGACACCCAAAACCTTTGATCAAGAAATCGAAAGCAAGAAAAAGGAGAAGATACGTAGTCTTCTTTAGATATTTATTTTGCAATATTTATAGCTGCAGTGGTTAGTTAGATCCATTACTAAGAGATCCAAGATCCATTACAAAAAACACATGGCTCCCGGGAATTCCCGGGAAAAATTATGTTTTTTTTATTTCCCACGCTCCCGGAAAGTAAAAAGTTCGGGATATAAAAACGCCAACGATAAGGCGTGCATGACTGAACGTTTCGTGATTTATTTAAAACAACAACGTGTTTTGTTTCCAAAAAGAGAACTGACCACCAGTGCCACCATTGTTTGTAGTCATCTTTTCTTAAATACTTTTGTTGATACAACACATTTCATTACAATAAAAATAATATGATGGCTGTGAAATATCATTTAAAACATCATTAAAAAAATGTTCTTTTCCTTTTACAGATTTGTATTTGAATGTTTGTGAAGAAAGTTTTCCCACTCTCGTTAGCGTGAGACATTATTTTGTTCGTGAATACTGTTTAGTACACGATTCCATCTCTAAAAACAAACTCTCTTGAAATAAGTGAAACAAAAACAAATTATTGTAAACGCCTTATTCGGTCGATCGAATTTTGTAAAGCCTTCATAAAGCAGAAATGTGAAGTAATTAATATTCAGGAAAATTGATACCAGTTCTGATGAAAGAAACCAAATATCTAAATTATTGCTGTTATTTGAAATAATAAGGCTTTTAATGAAACTAACGCGTGTTTTATAAATAATTAATTGATTAATTATGGATATATCGAAATAAGATAAAATATTATAGAAATAATCAAACAAAGGAGATGCGTGACAGGCGTGAATAATTTAGCTTTAAAATTCATCTACAAGTTTTTTACAAGAAAAACTGTGCAGAAAATTATTTCTAAAATAAATAGAAATAAATATTTTGGTGAAATTTTTATTACATTAATTTTCTACAATCTACAGCTGAATAGGGTGGGCCAAAAACTTTATATAGTTTTTTTAAGATTGAACCTTGAGAAAGAAACAATGGAGAACAGAGAACCTGAATAATATAATTTTATTATTTAAATCAGCGATCAATTATTTTAAAGTATTGATTAAATTGATTTTGAGCATTGAAGCTAATTTTGAGTCTAATGACTTTGTTAAAAAGCAGAACTGTACGTTCGGGAGTTCTGAAAATCCAAGAGCCATTCATCAACGCCAATGGCACCCCATTATGTATACAGTATGCACAGTATAAGATTAAAGTTCTGTAATCCTAAATGGAGAGCGGTATCCGTATATCATGGAACATTTCTTACGTCCTGCTCCTGAAAGCAGGTTTCAGCAGGATGGAGCCGCTGCCCGCACTAGCCAACACACCATGACTCTTTTTAGTAAAATTTTTGGAGAGCGAAAAATTTTCAGAAATTCTGACCCGACTATTTTCTTTGGGATTATTTGAAGGTGCGAGTATATGTGAACAAGCCCGCGACAATTCTTGAACTAAAGGCAAACTTTGTTGCAGAAATTCAAGCGCTACAGCCACAAATTTAACTGACATTATTTGCCATTACTTAGTGTAAATAAATTTCTATTGTATATATTTTATAATCAAAAACTATATATATAAAGAAAAAGTTATATAAAATTCTTAAGCCCCATGGTGACATGGCCCACCCTGTAGTATAGATTATATGTAGCGATTGCTTACCAGACAGAAAATTATTACTTTTTAAACACATAATTAATTTGTTTGGCTATAAAATATTCTATAACTTTGTTTAAGACGAGATGAATGGCAACGGGTATGGAAAGAGGAATTGGTTTGATTTGGCATGTTGCCATTCACTAGAAAAAGTAATTACAAAGGCACTAGTTATACAGACTGATATCTAAATATTTGCAAGTTTATATTGATTAAAATAAAATTGATATTTATTAAAATAAACTTTATAAAACCATGGAAAAAATGTGTATCAAACGAAAAAGAAATTTATATTTTTATAAATGTTTTGCCATTCCTTTGACGGCTCTACTCAAAAATTTTTAGTCATACTGGTGTGCAAATCAATTTGTACATACTCGTACATACATACAATAAAGTAAGAACTGTGAAAAGAGCGAATATGATGATATTTAATTTGGTTAGATATAAAAATATTTTATTTTTTCATTTTATGGCGCCAAAGCAAGAAAGTAAGTTATAAACAGCGGCGTAGTTTGTTATTTTGTGGTTGGTACTTTTCTATTCTTTGAAAAGTAATACTTTACAGACTTTAGTTAACTAACGATTACTTTTTTGTTTTGTTAACAATAACTAAAGACCGTTAATTTGGGCATAGGTTAGGTGAGGTTAAATTGAAAATAGGGGGCAACTTCGTCCACCCGAACCCATACGGACTTACACTTATAACACAAACAGGCATGTTGGGCGCTCTACTGAAGTACTGAAGATTCAGAGTACCTCCACCTCACTTCAAAAACTCAGTTTAGTCGATATATATATACATATATATATATTCTCTGTTCCCAATCCGAGTCCCTCAGACACTCAAGGGGCGGTATGTAGGTCCTTCGGAAAATCTATCCCTTAATTTACCCGACTAAACGCTGGATAGTGACACAAGTAGTAGTCCAGTATTTTTTCCTCTTCCTCATATGACCTGCATGTAGTGTCCACAGCCAGTCCCCTGTACGTCAGATGTGATCTCATCCTCTTGTGACCGGTTATTATACCAACCAGTCTCCTGAGTGTTGGCCTCTTCAATCTTAGTCCCTGAACTTCTCCTGTTTCGGTTCGCCCAAAAGTATTCAGATCACCCCATCCGCGTTAGTATTTTGCCAAACCTCCTATGTTACCCATTTGCTCATTGCTTGAGTTTGGTCTTGAGCCTCTCAAAAGGTCTGACTTTCTTCAAAGCTGATCCTGTCAGCTTCTACGTTGCCTATTACACCTTGATGTTCAGGTATCCGTATTGTTGGCAAATCTTCACAGTAATTGTACTAATTTATCTCATTCTTAAGTTGAAGTATGTTTTGAGATCTCACCTTCTTCCCCCATTAAAGCCGTAACAGCCGCTTTACTGACCATAATGAAGTCATGTTATCAGTTTCTTTAAACAATTTATGGAACCATTAATCTGCCATAATCTCAGTCTGAAAGATAGTATTATGATTATAATTTGGGTGATGTTTTCATTGCTGAAATACCAACGAAAGTGGGCATAGACACTAATGCCCATCAGGAAAAAAATTAATAACTAGAATATAATTTGAACCCACGACATTGTGCTGGAACTATGCAATGAAGTTTTGAGAGGGGGGAATCGAGTAAATAGTGCTCGTGGGCAAAAGCGTCAAAAGCGACATGGAGTGTATTCCAGTTCGGAAACAAAATTTGTTATTTCTGTATTGCGTGTTACGATTCGCAGCCAAATCAACCACAAAAGGCTGCGCCCTTAATGATGAACGCTCATGCGGATTTTGTAAACAAATTCCCTGCTTCCATTAAAACACATCCCATTATCGTAATTACTTTGGTCCTCATATTTTAAGTTGCATTTTTTTTTTGCTAGAAAACAATTCATTCGCTCTGCACAGGCCTTATCCCCATCCAAGACTTGTCTATCTACGACGATGGTTATAAAAGGCATTAGTTCTTTAAATGACAGAAGCAAAACACCCAACATCATAAAGTACATATCAGCACAATTTATTTAAAAGTTCTAATCTAATTGTGTGCGAGTACAGACACGCTTTTATATTCCTTGAAATTGTTTTTGTTTAGTTGACGGAGTAGAAAAATTTTAAATGTGTCACAAACTAATAAATTTCTTTTTTATATAAAAAAGAATTAACTACACAAAAGTATTCAAATATCTGTATGAATCTTCATTTGTTTGTTTAATTTTAAACCTAAAATGGAAAAATGCGGCATTTTTAAAGTTATTTTTTTTTAATCGATAAATTGTTTTTAGTTTTTCTTAGAATTCCTCAATATAAAAATATTTTATTGCTGAAATTTTTTTATATAAAAATTTATAAAATTACTGGCCAATAACCTACAAGCCGCAATTTGTTTTGTGTGGAATTTGCGGAGAATTCAGGGAATTCACATGTCTCAAAATTATCAATGTGGGATGGAAATTATATTTACCTTAAAATGAATAACTAATTACGTGAAATATGCCTGTAGAGGATTTCGTTTTCTTTTTTTGTTGTGTCTATTGTTAAGTAATAAATCAACTGTAGTGTAATTTAAAATGCGTATGTATGTATGTACATAAATATACAGACATATAGAAGATTTTATTTATAAGAAACTGTGTTTTGCGTTCTGTCTGTTATCGCAATATTGTTACTCGTACGCTCGCTCGTTGGGACTGGAGAGATAAGAACGATATCGTAATGAAAGAAAAAAACTTGTCTGGAAGTTTTTTGATTGATTTTGCGTGCGTCTAAAATTGACTTAACATTTCGTTGATTATATTCCGATAATTTTGAAGGTCATTTGCCAAATTTATAAATAAAATAATCGAAGTTGTTCAAGCTGACCGTCATATAGTCAGAGTGTTGGAATGCCCACGTGCCAAACATTGTACAAAGAAAAGCAATTGAATCCCCTTGAATAATTCTAAATACAAAAAGATGATGGACTTATATACAGAATTTTTATCTACATATAAATGATGAATTCTGGCTAAAGTAGTCTGAACGTTGACCACAAAACCACAAAAAATGTCCTGAATTGGGCCACAGTTTTTGGCGGAAGGTCACTGATACCAAGCCGCAGGCATTTCAAAGCGAAGTAAAATAATTTGTAAAAATTGCAACTAAAACAAAGCTTCTAATTTTGATACATCTCCTTGACATCAGAGGCGCTGCAACACTGCTATAGCAACAAATAACGTGCAAAAGCAGCGTTGTAAGATGTGAAGCTTAACCTCCTGTCATCTCTCGCACTGTCCCTTTCCTCTAGTTCCAGCACACAACATATCGCATGTTTAGGGGTCATCCCCTAAGTGCTGGTTCTAGATAAAAAAAATAGTAGATCGCTTACGACAATGTCAAGTGAAAACTGATGTGATTGGTTGCGAAATTCCAATAACGTGTGGAATTAATTACCTAAATAGGATAACTGGCTCAACTTTTTATTTTAACTGCCGCTACTGATTCCACACTACTTTCGAAAATGCCGACTTCATAAGATGTCAACGTCTTGGCAATATAGTTCTCTATTTTGAAGTCCTTTGTCAGAGCGATAATCGCTATATATTGCATTTTAACTATTGAAACTGTGCCATAAAATTGATCAGAGTTGATCAAATGTTATAACGGGTTTTCTATTAAGCACTTAATAATACAATTTATTTTTGGTCATAAGATTACCACAGTAATCGAATCTTTGGACGCAATTGAAAAAATTTCGTAGTTCTAATGATGAAGTGCATTTTTTTTTTGAGTCAATTTGATGATTTTTAAAATATCCCACAGTGTGGTTTGAGAGAAGCCCTAGAGTGAGAACGATGTGACCTCAACTGAGTTGGGCTATTTTGAGTCGATACACTCACTGCTTCAATATTTCCATCGCTAGGGCCGGTGCAGCATTTTTGGCATGGATATATCCAGTAGTAAAAATGTAGACTTAAGAATACAGAATTTTGGAAGGGCATTTTCATTGACTGTGAACATTATTCCTTATGACGAGAATATTATATTTATCGCCAACTTCATTATGCATTGTGACTGCGTAGTTAGAGTGTTAGCTCTGCAACAAGAAGATCCTCTGTTTAATACTCATTGCCGTCGCATCAAAAGTTTTTACTGATTTGATTTTAAGCAATAAAATAATAAATGAAATGGCTCTTATATTACTTAATATATTAATACGCCGCCTTAACATTAAAGAACAAATTATGTGCTTATTTCCAACTAAGTTAATTCAAGTTTCGTCTGCAGCAGGAATTTTAGAATGCTGCGCGATTCTTCTCGAAGCATCATAGACGATTTTAATGGAAGAGTCGCTATCAGAACAGAGTTCCTCCCGTTGTACTGAAAGGAATACATCGCGGACGATTAATTTTATCGCCTTTGCGATTGTGAAACGGTCTTCTACTGGTGAAAATGCTAGCTGGGTAAATACACAATTAAAAATATATGTACAATTTGCAAATAAACATGCATTTTCATATCACAGTTAAGCACCCCAAAAAAAACAAATTTAATTTTTTCGAGCTTCTACTGCAACTTGTTTTTTGTAAAATTGCAAACTATTTAGTTATAAATCTTTAGTTTTAATTTGTTTACTTTTATAATGTTACAAAAACAAAATAAATGGCTTGAAAACTATTTATTAAATAATATCGGGAAAAAGGTTGGAAAGAATATTTCACAAAGAAAAGTTAATGAGTTATTGCTCATCAACACAATGACAAACGGTAAAAATAAATTAAAAATACGCAAATTTGCATGGGCCCGTTTAATTGATGTGTTACTATTGTTGCACTTCCTCCAACACTTTTAATATTTATTCGTTTTGCTTAAATAATTTTTTTTTTATTTTGTCATTGACAGTCACTATTACATAAACAAACAATAATTGCATTGTGTACGAGTGTACACATCATCATACCAGACTCACTCTGTAAGTTAATAATTAATTTCCAGCCACAAAAACCGAAAAATATTTCATAATTTTGCATATTTAAATAAAATATAACGCTTCATTTCATTTTCACAAAACAATTATAAAATGTGTTTATGAGTTTTTTCTTTCACATTTCCATTTTGAATAAAATAATATTTTCATTTTGGCAATTTGCACATATTTTATATTCATTCATTCATACGTATGTACGTACATACAGACAAATGCACGTACAAAATTTCATTCAAACAAAAACACTTTATCTGTCATACAAAATTCATTACGAGTAACATTTGCAAATAAAATTTTATAAAAGCGAGTATAAAAAATCTTACGCACACCATCAACAAGTAAAATGCCATAAAAAATAATAATAAAACATGAAGCGATGACAAAATAATTCCACAAAAAGTATGCTACTTAGGTGAACATTTCTCATGCACAATGGGTTCGATTACAATTTGAATTAAATTAAAATAAATTCTGACAACATAAGTCAGCCTGATTTCGATTCAATAATAATGAAAAATATACAGGCTGTTCTAACTGCGACTGACTGATTTGAAATGCTTAGAACTTTTTGATTTTTACAGTTTCTTATTTTATTTTTTGTTTGTAGGTAATAAACAATTTAAGAAAATTTTATAATGTCAGCATACTCAACGCAAGAACATGTAAAAATTGTTAAATTTTATTATGAGTCTACTAGGAATATCCAGAACAATGCTGCGGCGCATTCTATAAATTGATCTGGAGATATTTCCATATAAAATTCAATTGGCTCAGGAATTAATTTCTAGTAGTGCATCATGCACTAGGCTACGAATGCACCCGTATTTTTTATTTTCGTATTTTTTAATCTTATTAACGGACATTTTCACAATGTCTGATTAAAACTGGATTAAAATTGGAACTTTAACAGTCGGTTAACTAAAAATATATTTCACAAAATATGATTAACTTTTAACTGACACCATTTAACGAAAAAGTGTCTGTTAAATTTAACCGAACAAAATGTGTCTGTTAACAATAAATAATTGATAAATAGAAAAAATGTACACATGTAAAAAATGGCAAAGCAACACTTATTTTTTTTCAATGTTTATAATTTTAAAACTTTGAAACAAAAAAAAGAAATCTTGCTGTGATATTAGAGGCTCAACAAAAAACTTTTTAACATGTGTATATCTTAATATTTTTATAGACCAATATTTTACCTGTCTCACTTGTTTTTTTAAATATTCAAAGCTGAAACAATTTGTTGGTTATGAATATCCGCCATTTCCTTTCAGTATACCTCAATGTCTTTTTTCACAAACATTAAGATTTTTTCCTATTTTCTGTCATTATAGTATTTTTCGTAAACAAACACAAACAATATTGCCATACTTTTTAGAGAATTCTTTTGATAAGTAACTGAAGGATGGTGAAACTGAAATCATTAACCGTCGATTAAATAGTGCCTGTTAAGCAAACCGCCAGTTAGTTAATTTTTTGTTAAAAGTAAAATAATTAGACATTGTGAAAATGGGTGTTAATTATATTTCTTGTAGAAGTGACAAAATATCGAATTATATTTTTGGCAATATCGGGGAGTGGCTACAGTCTAATTGTAATTATTAGATTATTAAATGTCTGCAGATAAATTTAAAAAAAGTTAAATTTTTATAAATTTAACTTTATTATTACGACTGTTTTTGTTTTCATTGGAAGAGTCTAGTCCATACGAATAGAAGAATATGTTATTCTTACTTTTAATAAAAGATTTATTAGAATCTAATACAATATTCATATTTACATGACTTAGAGCTTAAGTCGACTTAAGATACTCTTTCATCTTGACACAGATATGTATGTACGATTTTTTTTTATATACAGGACGTGAGAAATATTAGGCTTGAGAAATATTTTTTAAATAGTTGCTTAATTCACAAAACCGACTCATTTCTCGTTTAAAACAGCTGATATACAATGTCTTTATGTGCTTCTGAACTGCCAAATGTGTAGTATATTTCTTTTTTTTATATTTTCTTCTTTTATAAAAATTTGCCTAACATTTCTTTTCATTCCTTGAAATTAAACCAGGTATAAAAATTTCAATTTGATACGAATTAGTTTTGAAGTTTTTCTATCTAATAGTTTAGTTTTTCTAATCTAATTGAATTGAATTAAATGTATATTTGTCATTAAATACATTAGTTATCACATATTTGAACATTTTAACAAAGTTAATCAAAAGAATTGAATATTCCCAGACCTGGCCTCAATACAACCATTTCAAAAACGTACAAAAATTCAAACCTATAATCCGAACACACATTTGCATGAAAATTCTCAACATCATAAACGCAGTATTGTATAAAACTTGTAATTGCACAAATGTTTTTGATTTTTCCACAAATGGGACTTCAATAAAAAATAAGGAAAAGTTCTACCATCTTTCGTAAGGTCTCGCAATGTAAATTTAAAATTTTAAAATTGGTCTTTTAAAATTCAACTTTAAGTTTTAAGTTTAAGTCAAAGCTTTATTCATTAAATTTAGTGTTTAGAGGTTTACATTTGCTAATATTCTCTTTGTGAATATTCCCTGGAAATAATACTTTTTCTTGAATATGTCAAAGGTATACCAGCTAGCATTTCAAGTGAAGTTCAAGTGAACGTCCTTTAACATTTCCTGACAAAAAAAAATCAACGTACAACGATAATAAGGAACCATAAAAAACACAAAATTTAAATACGAGATGGTAGTAATTCAAACTGTGTTAAAAAATTGGAAAAGCAGTTAAAGTTCACTCAAATATGCCAATAAAAAATCAAGTTTCGAATAACGACCAGCAACATAAATTTTACGACTAATAAAATAGAAATTATTTTCAAAGTTAATTTCTTTGTAATAAAATTACCTTCAATTATTATATTTATATTTACATTGTATCACTTCTAGCAAAATTACTAAACACTTCTGCATTACTCTGGGTAAATAATTACTCCAATAAAAATCTCTTATTTGTCGAACCTTTGCTATTTTACAATACTTTTAAAAATCTCTAAAATCGCTGTGGGAAAATATGACAAACTGTTCCAAATGTAGCGCTCCTGTGAAAAGAAAAGCGGAACAGAAACTTTTGCATTTTGATCGCGTAAGTGGTTTCAAAATATTGAAAAATACTGAATATCCCTCATCAGTCATTGAACAAGAGAAGCATTCCATGTTTTATTTACAAAATAAAATGGATATTTTTTTGCGGTTGTGATTTAGAAAGGAAATACACACGACGTATTAAGTATTTTTGTTATAAAGAGAAATAAAAGTCAGGCAATGATTGCCTACTTCTAGGTGTTAACTTCCAGGAAAGAGATAGTGGTAGAGATTAGAGTTTATTGATGGATTATAGAAGAAAGCTTCATTATTTTAACAATACTGCCTTTGCACGCTTTTGCTTTTATAGCAGTGTTGCAGCGCCGCTGATATCAAGCAGACGCTTTCAATTTTTCAAGTTCAATTCGGTAGACATTTTATTATTAGTTATTTTACTTCACCGATGTGCTATACAATACCAACGAAGGATGACGCTCTGATGTTACTTGTGGATTAGTATCAGCAGAAGCCTGTACCAGTGACTATGCCTTCACCAGTGAAACATTCCGACATTTACTTTCATAAAGTCACACCAAAGCACATCAAAAATATGACTTAGTCTACTTAGCCATCGCCACCCTCAAGGCTCAGTAAGAATGCACTTTTTAAATTTAGTAGAATTTTTAGTGTGTAAGTGGCAACTCTGACATTTGGCAGCTGTTACATGTGTTTATTCCGATTATTAAAAATGTAGTGCTTTACGAAAGACCAATGCGTTACATTTGTGGAAACTTTCCAACTTATGTAAAACTTTTGAAAGTTATGCTGCGAAGAATTCGAAGATTTTTCAGTCGAGAAAGTGCCAGTCAACCATTCGAAGAGTGGACAAAAAAGTTTAAGAAATTGGTTCGGTTATTGATAGCAAGACCCTCGTGTGTCAACATACCGGTCGGTCTCTTGAAAACATTGCTGCTGTAAACGTGAGTGTCGCTGAAAATCCGAATCATCAATTCGCCATCGTTCGCAGCGAATTTTGACAAAAGGCCTCAACCTTCATAAGTACAAAATTCAGATTATTCAAGAGCTCAAACCAGCAGACCTTGGAAAGCCTCGCTGATAAAAAGTGCCTTCTTACTAGGACACCATATACAGGGTGGCTCAAAAGGAGCGAAGGGGTTGGAAGTCCTTATAACTCTTTTATTATAATTTTTTTTTTGTTTTCAGTATTTTGCAAAGAAGATTTGGGGAATTTAAAATGGAACTGTAGACAATTGAACAACATGTTAAAATCGTTGAACTTTATTTTAAAGAAAATCATCAAGCATATTTCGTTAACAGGCAAAACGGCATGAAATGGGCTACCTACGGAAAATCCAAGAGTAGTTCAACAGCGAGAATTACACCCAGTTATGTGTACCGTTTGGTGCGGTGTTTCGTCGGAAAGGTCAATTATCCTTTCCATATTTATTTGAAAACGAAAACGGTGCTGCCGTTTCAATCACTGGTGTTAGATATCGGACAATGTTGGAAAAGTTTCGAAGGCCTACCGTGGAAAACTATTCGCAAGTAGTATATTTCCAACTGGAAGGAGCCATAGCGCACACTGCGAGAGACACAAGGGCTCTTTGAACTCAAACCCCTTCGGTCATTTTGGGCCACCGTGTATAAATTTTGGAAAAACATTTTGGTTAGTACTTCGCCTGAGAGAACATATGTTCCTTGAGTAAGGAAAATATTATTTCTCTTTTGTATTTTCCGCCCAATATCTCAATACCTTTTACGATATTGGGAGACAATGAAATTGGACTTTGCTGCATCATTCACTTTACAATCAGATTTCAATAACGCAGAAGATCGCCTAAAATGAATTAAATGAGAATTTTTAATTGTGGCAGCAGCGAACAGTGAACATGAGAAGCTTAACAAATTGCACCATTAAATAATATAATTTCAAATATTTTACATAATTTGTATTTTATTTATTTATTAAAACAAAATGCCTTAACAAATTATGGATTATTTCTAAAAATAGTTGCTTAAAAGAAATTTTTGCAAATTTTCAACACAATATTTATTAAATGCAGCTGTTTTGTTTTGTTTTTTTTTTCTTTTTTAATTTCAATTAATTTATCATGCATTTTGTGGAAAATTGTTTATTTACCCTGGTGTGGGTGGTTATAAATGTAGCATGTACATTGTACATGTGCGTTTGTATGTTCGTTTAAATTTCTATGCAGCACCAGAACAAATGTCATTTGCAATATTTTCTTGTCGCTTTTCCGTTCTGCATTCATGGAAGTTGATCAAAAAAAAAAAAAAGTTGCAAACCGTTATGCTTCGCTGACGCCATCGGAATCAAGTGAAATAAAGAAATTTTGAAGAGCATTTTTTTTTTAATTTTGTACAAATACGAAATAAAAGTTTTAAATTCTTGATGATTTCTATAAGTTTTTATATGTGAATTTAATTACAGAATATTGCAATATTTTCTATTTGTATGGAAAACAAAAACTAATTTTGAAATATAGTAATAAATAATTTTTTTAAATTTTAAACGTGCATGAATATTGCCCCGCCCTTTTGCATCAAAGAAATAAATAAATAAATTGTGAATCAATATCCAGCAAAGAAAGACATACAAAAGAAGTACTTATGGGCTCTATTGCAAATTAACTGGTTCAACATAGCTGAAGAACGCATGATTTTAATGCAGGAGTGTCATTTAGTTTTTTTTTTGTCTTGGACCAGCACTCAGGAGATGACTCCTGCACATGTGAATCATTGTGCTGGAACTATAGGAAAGGGATTGTAGGCGAAATGATAGACAATAGAATATGATAGGGACTATTTGTATTTCGAGAATTCTTAGCTTTAGCGAAAATTCGCTTAAAAAATCTCTGATCAAACGGGTACAGTGCATTAAAATACAATTGGAGCGAATGACGAATTTGACGACAAGAATTCGTTGAAATGCACACAATTAGTGCGAGAATAACAGCTGTTAATATCATGTGAAATTATTTAATAATTATATGCATTAAAAAATACTTATTTTAAAAGTATGAACAAACGTCGCCCCTTATGCACATTATTAAAATTAGAAACATCATTTGCAGCATTTGTGCCACAGCAGAACTACAGCCTGTAAACGTGGCTAGAAATGGAATCTGTTGAAGCAAAAGAATAGAAAAAGTTAAAATAAATAAATTTATATTTTAATGTAGCACATTATAGTATGACCATCTCAAAAAAAAACGAATAAAAATTATGTAAAGTTAACAAAAAACCATAAAAAACGAAATGATTATTGAGTTTATATGCTGTAAATTGAAAAGGAAAAAAATTCTTAAAACAAAAATTAACTTTGCTTATTAGAAGAATATAAAACCAAAGAGATAAAAATGGTCACTCTATATCCATTTTTCGCCAAAATAAATATATCGCTTATTTCGTCATACGCTCTGATTGTGTGCATTTCCATACAAACATATGAGTTTTATTTCCTTCGATGAATATTCGTTACGAAAAATTCGAAGTTCGTTTTCTTTATCCCATAAAGACGAAAAATTCAACAGTTTTTCAAGACAGTTGGAGTTATCCAGGGACAAGGAACAAGTTTTAAATTATCGACAGTCTGCTGTATATGAAAGCAAGCAAACGAACAATCAAATAAACACACACACACACACACACACACACATTTATGAAAGTTTATTTATCATTGGTTGTTGACTGGTATTGTATGTCAACAACTTATTTTTCTTAAGTTTCCTATACAAAAGTTTTACAGCCTGTCCATTTAATATTTTTCTTTTACTTTTCTTCTCTTTTGGATTTATTTTTATAAGCAAAGATTTCATTAACGTGTGTTGTCTTCTCTCCTGTAAACATATTTGCGTTCTGATGCATATTTAAAATTTATTATTTCGCAAGCAATTAAAATGAAAATGGTTTTACAAGTCCTTGAGTGTTGAAAAAGCAGATTTTTTCTTAAAAACACAGATAAATTGATGATTGATGAATACAGTGACGAGCATAAATCTTACTTAAACTGAAGTTTAAAAACTTTCTGGTATAAACTGAGCTATTAATTGTTTTCTTATACAAAATGAAGCATAAATATTTTAAACAATGCAATACTGTGTTTTATAAATCGTTTTTTTTTGTACCGTAAAAATTTTATAACAATTTTTTTACTTGTTCAACATGCTCCAAAATGAATTACAATTATTTATGTATGTTTGTTATCTGGTTTAGCTGGTCTATTATTCGTATTAACAACAAGTGAAATGTACATATACGCCAGCTAAACCATGTAACAAACATAGATAAATAATATATATGATTTTAATTGTGCTTTTTTCCCTTAAAAACTATATGTGAAATTTATTATTACATACCTTATGATATGTTCATACAGTATGAAAAATATCATAAAGCATTTTATTACAAAAGCAACTCAATAACTGAGGAGGAAAGCATATCCATATAGTACTATTTCGCTAATGCTTACTTAGCTCATCAGTGGATTATTCTATTATTATTCTATTAAATTCAGTTAATATAGATAAATAACATAAAAATTTTTTAATATCCTGTGTTTTTTTATTAGCTGCATGAGAAATTAAAATTGTAATACCAAGTCATAAATATTATTGCAGTGACAGTTTTTTATTATAATCTGTTAGATAATATTATGACATTTATTTTTTAACTATGATTTCCGGCTTATATGCGCCGCGGCTCGCGAGTTACATAGTCCATCCGATCAGTCCACTTTTTTATTACTTTTTCCAATAAAGCTTTCCGTATGGCGTCAGTGGTGGCTAGAATATTGGCGTCCAATGCTTCAAGAGTTGCTGGTGACTTAACATAGTTCTAAAATACATGATGACTTGCCAAACCTTAACAGAAATGTCAATACAGTTTGTCCTTCTCAGCTGCCAAATCATAGTTATCAATATCGTAAGTTCTCATGCAGCTAAAAAAAACTGTCGATTCAATTATTACTTAATAATCCAGGCAAGTTGAATTTAATGAAGTTAATTAGCCTAATTCATAATGTTACTGCCACTGTTAATTAGTATTTTGCCTTGTTATATTTCAAAGGAAATGATGTCCAACGTTGTTGTAACATATTGAGAGATAGATTAAAGTGGGCCAAAAAGAAAAGAAAAAAATTATAAAAATTACTGAGTCTACAAATACAATTGTGGGTTCGACCCTTTCTACTCTAATAATTAAGTAATCAATGTATTAGTGTCAGTGTATTTTGGACAGTTAATGACGAACTCATTCCAAGGAAAGCTCTCTGCATTGATGCAATCATTAATAAGTTGAATACACGGCTGCTTAGCTTGCCCGTGAGAATTGTTCCTTTTAAATTTAAAATACTGGTTCTTCTTTAGTAAATCAATTACTGTGCCTACTTAGCAGAGAATTTAGCCCAACACGTCATCAGCTGTGTCTTACCTCTACTACAGGGCGGCACAAAAGGAACTATACGGTTCAAATGGTTTATAAATTTTTTATTTATGCGATTATGATAATTTTTTTTTTTAAATACAGTATATTTTTGGGGAATTTTTTACAATTAGCTTTGAAAAATTGAAGTGATGTCCATTTTCTGCTTCGCACATACGTGCTCTTTTTAGAATATTTTCCATAACTTTTCGCAAAATTTCGGGTGTAATGGCCATGATTTCATTTCGAATGTTTCTTAATTAATTCCTCAAATCTTCTTCACAAAATGCTGAAAAAAAAAACAAAGAAAAAATAATAATAAAAAAATTTATAAAGAATTCAAACCATATAGCTTCTTTTGTGCCACCCTGTACTACCTTTTCCAATGAAGAAAATGCACACAGCCACCATTGTTAGTAGGTAAGCCTGAGTGTTACTTCTGAGTTTAAAAAACTCTTAATTTCAATATCTTTTTTTAGTTTCATGTTAATGGCTCAAGGTATCAACGAAGATCATAAAAAAAAACGCTTTTTGGCAGTCTGGTACATGGCAAATTTGTACAAACCATTCGCATGGCGAATTCATCAAAGTGAGCCGAAATTGAAATTCAGCTGTTCAAAAGCCAAACGCAAACGTATTTCTCTTTTAATTTGGTTTATGTAGACATTTACTTGGCTATACGTGTTAATATTTTGTACATGTATTGAGATATTAAAAAAAATAAATACACATTCATCGTTTGTGGGAAAAAAAAAGAAATTTATTGAAATACTTAGACGTACTACAACACAAATTAACATGTGAAGTTGCGGAAAAGCCAACAACGTTTGTTTGCTCTACGCTTTTTTTTTTACAAAACTAAACAAGCTTTAATAATTAACTTACAAATGCCTTCCAAGCAAGCAATTTGTACAGCTGACGATCGTCATAGCTAATTATTCCACTTCTTTTGAGATTTCTACCTAAATACTATCATATAAAATGTTCGAACAATTTTCAAACTAACATGATTATTGGACACACGCATCAGGGGTTTAGCTTAACAAAGATTTCCATTGATACAATGAACGATTTCTTTGCATACACGATTCCTTCTAATTTGCACTATTCACATATTTTTCACTTTCATTGTATTTCTGAAAATTTCTACAAATATAAGAACAATTTTTATATATTTTCAATATTTAATATCAATTTTTTCCACTCAAAAACGTCTAATATCTTGAATTTTTTTTTTGCCTAAAAGCAAGAAAGCTTATTCAAAAATGCGATTTCATGAATACAACGTAATATTCTTCATATCCATCCTTGAAAAATATAACATACAGACGTATGCTTGTGTTTTTGCTACACATAAAGTTCGTCATATTTGTATACTGAGTAATTCTCAAATGGTTGTTGGAAGTTTTTATTAGATAACGGCTTCAGCTGTATCCAATCCACAGGCACATCAGAACGCTCTACTTCGTCGGTATTCTTTATCACCGGCGAAGTAAAATAATTACTTAAAATGGTTACTAAAAAACAAAGCTTCAAAATTTAATACGTCTCCCTGACATCGGAGACGCTACAAAAAAAAAAAAAAACATGTGAAAACAATGAAATGAGCGCATTGGCCAGCTTAATCAACAGACATAAATAAATCACTATCGCTGTCATGAAACTTTAATTAAATCAATGAGAATATTTCATTACATCAATTTATATAGTACACGGAATGAAAGTTCGTCATTAGATAAGTGAAACAATTTCAGTTCTTTAATTAAATAATTTTATTAGTGTCATGTTAAAGTGTCATTAATCTAATATAGAATTTTCATTTACTTAACGAATACTTTAATACCATTTATTACATAATTAAATGTTTTATTTATTACATAAAATAATAAAATTTTGATGAGAAAAATTGGTGTGCTCGCTCTGACAATTGCTTAGAGAATTTATCAAAAAAATGTTTAAAAAAATTTATCGCCACTACAAAACTTTTTTTTCTTCAACGCATAGTAATGATATGTCTTTATTCACGCATGTATATAACAGCCAAACTTTTATATAAATATTCTAGATTTTACTTTATTTTCAAATCATTTAAATAACAATAAAAGCAAGGAAGTAAATATTTCATTGTTTGCTCTTGAGAATAGAACTAAAACGAAATATATCATTAGAATCCTTACTGTTGAACAGGAATTGAAAGTTGATCAATAATTTATTACCTCCATTAACAATATTTACGACGAAAAGAAAGCAAACTTCTGTTTGCAATCAGCAATGCAACAATGAACCAGATGTCCAGTCAATAAGACAATATGCGACCCCCCAACTTTGTATTTCAATGAATCGCATTTGTGTTAATGAATAACAACTTAATTTATGATATGACAAAGCAATAAATTATTACCTTAAGGCGGAAGGCATCCTAATAAGGGTAATACAATGTAATAATGACATAAACTCATGTTAAAAAAAAAACAAACATATATTTACCATGAATAGGGAAACCGCAAATATGGTTATAACAATTGTGAAAACATGGTCTCGACATTAAAAAACGTATTTCTGAAAAAATCCTAATCGAAAAGACAATATGGTTATTATAATTAACCAAAATCAAATACATGGTATATTTGCATTCAAAATCAATATAAATCAAAGAAGCTTTTTTATAGAAAAACATTTAACAACGAATTGTTGAGTTGTGCATTCGAATTAACAGCAACATCTACACAAATTTATATATCGCATGAGAACTATCGATGACTATGGTTTGACAGTTGAGAATGTCAAACAGTGTTGTCATTTCTGTTCAATAAAGTTTGGCAAGTCATCATGAATGGTTTAACGACAGAAAAAAGAAGTCTGTTCGCGCACTTCGTCCATTTTACGGCCAACATAATTGGCCTAGTGATTAAGCAATTCGTGCAGTTAGTGATCGTATTTCCACTAATTTGACTCTCTGTGGGTACCGAAGAGAATATTGCTGCTGTAGCGCAAAGTATTGCGGAAGACGCCGAAATGTCGATTCTTGGCCGTTTTCAACTTGTTGGACTCTTTTTATTTTGTTTCCAGAACTCAAACAATGACATGAAAAACATTAATGACATGTGGTGCCACCAATATGGCGCAACTTGCCATACAGCGCGCTTAACAATCGATTTATTGAAAAATCACTTTGGTGACAACATTCACCCATGGCGGAAGAGTTTTGGAGTTTTCTTACGGATCATCTTAAACTGCGAGCACATCATAGTTCCAAGTCCCACCATTTTATTTAAATTGTTGAAGAACTCTATTTCTTCTAATCTATATATACATTCTTTAATTTCCCCACTTTAGTTAATTCTTTCAATCAGGTACTTTTACTATTCAATGGCAATACTTTCTATGTGGTTGACGAATTCACTGCCTCCTGAATATTTAAAAAACAATTTTATCACTTAAGACATGTAAATCCACGAATTTTTATTTCTGTATTAAAAGTTAAATTTTGGTTTGCTTTTTAATTAATTTTTATCTTATTGAAATCTTCTTCCCTTTTCTACATTCACTGAAAATGATAACGGGAAAAAAATTCCACGTGAACATAATGATACCAATTTTCCATTCGAAAAATTTCACTTCTTATTCGCGATAGGGCTGATTATTTCTAGAAGCGTTCCTGTTCACTGGCCCTTCATTCGTGCCTTAAACTTGACTTCACTGGCCCTTCGTTCGTGCCTTAAACTTGACTTCGTAGGTAAATACATATATTATTTTATTTTCCTAAAAAATTCTTAATGGTTGTGCTGATGGCGAGCAGTTATCGTGTTTTTTTCTGCGTTTTCCGTACTACAGTACCCTTCTTCGTCGCTATTGGAACAATAAAACGTAGCCGAAGTAAAACAATAAATAAAATAGCTTCCCTTAGCTGACCAAATATTATGCCGTAAAATTGACATCAGACACGCCCCAACTTGGCTTTATAATAAACACGCAACTGCAGAGTTGTGCAGAATTATGCGTCGAACATGGATTGCAACCGAACTGTTGTTCAATTGCCAGTTGCTAAAAATTTCAGGAAATGCAGATCTACCTTGTATTATCTCTAGTTGCCTGAATTTCAGTACATTTTAGAGTTTTTCTGGCAACCACAAATTTTTGGTTTCCGCCTGACAACGCAACTGAAATTCAGTTGCAATCCATAATCGTCCCATTAACCTCTATCTTCCTACCACTTGCACTACCTGTCTATTATCTACACTATCCGTCTCTCTCTGTCTCTCTCTCCATCTGCTTCCCGTGCAATGCATTGCATATGTAGGGGATTTCTCCTGAGCACTGGTGCAATCTAAAAAAAAATTTTTAATTATCCAAAAGAATTGTTATAATCAAACATTGTTAAATGAATTATCAAACAAAAAACAAGTTACATGAAATGTTTTCAATTTATCGAGAGAACAATTCAAATTATCTATAGTCGACAGTATACATGTGAAGGACACATGTTAAATAAATAAACATTAAAAGAAACAAATCAAAAACAACATTTAAACATTAAAAGGTCAACTAGATTTACAAGAAGCGATAACGTGATGAACATGTTTCAACACCTGTTGCAAAAAAAACACATTCGTTTGCAAGCAAAATATTGCAACATGCAAACATGCAAACAATAAACATGGTGCATCGGACACCACAGTTAATGTATGAAAGAAAGGCCTGCTGCACCTCGGTATTCAAATGAATTTTATTTTCTCTATGTTGGCTGTAAATTTGTGTGGGCTAAAGCAAAAGAAATTTCCATATTAAAGAAAAAATCAATAAACGTAGCTTTTATCAAGTTATTGCTTGTTTATGGAACACGTCAAATAAATTTGATTGCACATTGACACAGCAGAAAAATTTCTATCAGTTTTGAATACAAAATTCACAAATTGCGTACATTTGCAGTCGGTCATACTTAAGCGTTCATTTATGCAGTTATTTGAAAATTAAGTTAATAAAGCAGTTGTAAGAGTTATTAAACTCATCGTCTTTGTCATATATTTCGTTCAATTATTTAATAAAGCAGGGCTAAATATACACCTTTTCTTTTTTGTTTTGTTTTTGTAGTTCCTTCGCTTGATGTGCCCATATAAATGAAGAGCATTTATAAGTTAATGGAATTTACTGAATGAAAAAGTTTGTTTTGAAACAATCACAAGAGAATATATAAATGTACCTCATCACTAATAAGAATGTAATTTATTTTCGACTGTATGATTGCTTTGCTTGGATGTTGATAAAATGACTTGGATTCATTCTTATTTTCTGTTTGGTTTACATACATCGTTGGATGGTTGTACGAGTATGTAAATCCTCAAATAAAATGTGTTTCTCTTTAATCACATTGCGGTATTTACATTTGTTACATTTAAAGAACGGCCCAAATGAGTGATGACTTGCGGAATATTTCGCATGTTTTATCCTCCCTCAACATATTTTAATTTTATTATTAACGCAAATAGTGAGATTTTTCGACTCTTTCGGTTAAACTTTTAACAGAAATGGATTTTTTTCCTTATGACACAGCAGATGGAAATCCAATTAAAATGATAATCAGTAAATAATAATAAAGCACAAATATGAAGAGAAATTTTTGTAATGGGAGAATTTCTTTACTGAACTTTACCGTTTGTTATTTCCGAAGAATGCTGGGGCCACACTTTTATTGTAATAATTAATTTTTATTGGATAAAATTAATATGCTTATGGGAAAAAATGAAAGCGAAAAATAAATGCTTTCCGATTTTTCGGACTTATTTGGTGATGTCACAATTGCGCTGTGTTGACTGGATTAGTTCACGCCTTCAATGCTAAACTCAATATATATAATAATAACTCTGGAATTACTTTTTTCAAATAATTTTAGAATTAATTGACCTTTTTTTTCATTTTCATAGAAATTTTAAAATTATAATCCGTCTTTTTTAATATTTATTTTATTTATAAATGAGCAAAGTCATTGCCAAAAATTATATTTTTTTATTTAGTTTTCAAAGCTTGGATTTTTATTTTTTTTAAATTGTTACCTCAATGGTGAAGAAAATTACGGTTTTTGACAAACTTATGAAAAAATAAAGAAAAAAGAAAACGGTTGGCAATCCCGTATTTTGGCAAAAATTCGAATTGTGCGTCCTTAAAATTTTTTTTCGAAAAATCTCAAAAATACTTTGCGCTATAAGCTTTCAATTTATGCATAATTTATCCATATATACTCGTATTTACATACATAAATTTATTTGTATACTTTCCTGGTATATTGTATTTCGTACTTAGCACCGACTTCAAGCCGTTCACGAGCAACGTGTACAAATCTAAAATTTTATTAATTTTTACTTTTTAGTTAATTTTTTTTCTACAATTTTCATTATACAATTTTTAGTATCATTGAAATTGGCCCACGCAGCAAAAACTTTTAAGGTAACAGACATTTAAAATAAATCCAGTCGAATTAATATCGTCCTCCTTTTTCGCTTAAAAAAGCAGTGCAGACATAATCTAAGAAAGCAAATTCCAGTGTTTCTTATGTCTTTCATATTATATATCATGTATAAATTCCTATGTATGCATGTAGATATGAATGGATCTTAATTACCTCACTGAGGTGGTAAAAACTTATTCGTTTAAATTCTTTCCCCGCATAATTACCCAAAAATATTGACATTTAAGCGACGTAATTAACTGTATTTCCAAACAAGTAGCTCCTATAAACAGTGTACTACTCTGCAACATTATTTCGCCAACATTTCATACCAATTTGTTTCATATGCACTTTGGCAACATTTCGTATTGAATACTGAATACCATTTCACCAGACAAATGTTTATAAACTACAACATTTTCCATTTTCCGTAAAAGCATAAATGTGGATTATCTTTTAGTGTTTTCGTGTATACAATATTTTCAGACATTGGCGCAGTTGGCACTTGATGAAATCAGAAAATTTTCCCTACATATTGTTTTTCAAAAACTTTTGTTTTTATTTTTCCATGTTAACAAATACCAAATTTATTCTGAACTGCTTTATTATTATACATTTCTTATAACCAAAATATTTTCTTGTGATTAAATTTTAAAGAAAATCTTACCGATCACTTTTGCCTTCCATTGTATTTAAAAATTCTTCCAACAATACAGCTGCAAGACACTTTTGGTCACCTACAATTTACTCATAATGTTGGACATAACAAAGAAATCACCCTATAAATATATGAATGATTATTGTTAAACAATTTTTTTGCTGAAAATTAACTCGGAATGTATGAACATTTTTACACAGACGTATGCTAATTAGCATTAAATTGAAATTTTTAGTTAAAACCATAATTCGCATGAATAAATGTAAATAACATGGCTTAAATATAATAATGTTTGTTCATGATATTTGAAATATGCACATAAATACTCTTTTATTACATTTTAAACGTTGGACATGCATATTTTTAAACATTCTATAATGCTGTCATATAAATCAGAAATTACCCAGTAAACTAATTGATAATGAACATGTTTGTAATTTTCAAATGCAACTTGTAATTTGATTTAATTATTATTCTTTATAATAATTATAATCTATAGTAATTGCGCAAGAATTCATATATCGTCATATAAAACCATGTAAGTGGCAAACATTTCCAAATCGGCTTTTCCATTGAATATTTTCTACCATGTGGAAATGAAGGTCCCTAAAATAATTTTTTTTGGGTCAAAATATAGTTGATTCTGTTAATTTTGGGCAAGTTTTGAAGAAATTTTTTTCTCGTGTTACCCTCCTTAACTAATTTATTAAATTTTTTTCCTCTCCTGTAAAATCTGAAAAAGGGTGTTTACATATTTTTACGTTTTATATGACGAAATGTATGCCGAACTATAATCATGTTCACGATAATCGCGAGGTCAGTTTAGATGCTTATCGTGTTTCTGTATTGGAATGTTATGAGCTGGCAATAATATCGAATCAGCGTTCTTAAAGTTCCATGGCTGATATCATTATTGAGCTATAAAGTTATAACGGGTAGAAAATAGCACAACTATTTACTAAAACACTTATAAATTGAAAAGAAATGTGGGCAATCTGTACCAATTTCTTCGTCGTTCGCCGACTTAAAAAATTGAACTGAATCTATTGCAGAGTTCGCCAAATCTTGGGAGGTTTTCGGCCGATGGCGTGATTGTGTGTATATTTATATATACAAATTTTTATTTATACTTGGCGGCGAAAATTTCCCGTTATTCGCTACAGTTGTGTTGCTTAAAAAAGTTGATACTTCCAGTGATGTTAAACGTACATTAATTATAGTATTTTGCTGCAATTTAGTATATATCATACGTTCATTAATTTGGCTATAAATACAATAATTAGATATATTATCATGTGTTATATTATGTGCAAAACGTTACACAACAACATTTAGATAACAGTTTACCAAAAAAGCAATGTAGGTCTTATTTTCTTAAAGGGATTTGGAAGAAATGACAATTGTATTATGAAATAATATGTTTTATTATGTTCATTAAAAACGTAGATAATTATTGCGTAACAAAGAGGTAAAGAAAAGCAAAAGAAATCCTAAAGACTGTGTGATTAATTTCTTTGTTTTGTGTGAGAAGTTACCAAGAATAAGAAAATACTCGTGTTAGTTACATTGAATACTTTTTATTATGCATATAGACATGTATTGGGTTTCAGATAATTTTGTTTATTAATGTTATTATTAAGCCATCAAGGAAGACTAAAGTAAAAATATTATTAACAGTTTTACATTAATTTCGGTCAATCGGTCGTGTGTTATTCAAACTCATCATGTTTATGCCTCAATTTGTATGGAATAATTCAAAAACTTCATTGGCAATATTGAATTGATTATATTTGTCAGACTTTAGAAAATAATTAGAGAAACTTTAGAAAAAAATATGAAAGTATTGTTACATGAGGTTGAAGTTTGAGGTGGAAAGTGTTCCAAATTGGTAGGCTGAATTTGTTTTTTTTGAAGCTACAAATCAAACACTACATTTTACATATACAAATACAATATTTTCACTTTATTATTCCCTTTTGAACTGCTGTGAAATGGTTTTATACCGAACATGGTTTTAAAGAAAATAAGACGAAATTGGACACGAAATGCAATACAATTTTGGTTGGAAAAAAAAACCTTTAATAAAGTGTTTTTTTAATAGTTGCATGAGAACTACGAATATCGATTAACCGGAAATTTCAAACTGTGTTCACATTTCTGTTCACTAAGGTTTGGCAAGTAATGAATGAATATTTTAATGCCAGTATAAGGCGGAAATTTACTTGGAAAACAAGTTCATATAACACCTCGTCGTTTTTACGGTCAGCATATGGGATCTAGCGAGCAAACCATCAACAAGACAAAGAAATGTGCATATCGAAGAGAATATTGCTGCTGCAACGCGAATTATTGAAGAACATGCCGAAATGTCGATTCGTCGTTGTTCTCAAATAGTAGACTTTTTTTTTGTTTCCAGAAATTAATCAGCTAAACATTAACGACATTTGGTTCCAACAAGATGGCACAACTTGTGATACAGCGCACTTCACGATCGATTTATTGCAAAATCAATTTGCTTACAACTTTAATTCCAGAAGTTGTTATGTTCAGTGGCCTCCTCCTTCTTGTGCTTAAATGCCTCTGGATTCATTTTTAGGGATTAATGTTAAGTCAGTGGTTTTGGAAGTATTGGAAGCCAATTTCAAGCCACCATTGAATCCTTACGGCCAGATTTATTGGAAAATGAAGTAAAAAATTGGAGTGATCGGATTTACCAGATAATCGCGCCGAACGTATGCAGGCAATCAGATTTAAAAAATAAATGCTATCAAATTATCCAGATTATAAAAAATAAATTTTATTCCAACTTGTATTATTATTATAAGTTATCATGCAGCTAAAAAAATCTATTAACAATATTGTATTTTTTTTTTTTTTTTTTAAATATATTTATTAAGCTTGAGATCTTCTTTTTTTTTTTTTTATTTATATTTCCTATTATTCCCGATGATGTTAACAAGCTGTTAATGAAATATCGAATAATAAAACCAAATAAAATAAGACCTCAAACTTAATAAATATATTTCAAAAAATATAATAAAAAAGGTCAATTAATAATATAATTAATATTGTATTTTCAATAGAATTTTTGCCGTTTAAAAATGTTTCCTATAAATTTTTTTCCCAATAGTCCTCTTTCCCTGCAAGGAGGTTGTGGAGTTCTCTACTGTTCTTCAATCTCTCTAAATGATGTATGTAATGGTCTTCCGATTATGACTGACGTACTATATGTGCCATAGATCAACAAAGTTAAATAGGGAAGGTGATGCGTCGCCTTGAACTGTCCTGAGTTAGAAGATGACAGAAGAGGAGACTCATTTAGATCCGACCAGAGATCTGACTTGTACTGTTTTACAGTATTTGGCTGTCTAAAAGCAGCCCTGGGCTAGTCTGGCTCCACAGGCAATCGGTTGCCCGCATGACTGATGTACCGCCACAGAGCTCCATTTGCTGCTACCCGCGCCCCCGGTATTTTAAAGCCTGATGTCTGATGCGGCTAAGGTTGTCTTTGCATGTGCCCATGGCGGCGTTGGTGAACGTCACAATTTCATACCTGGTGTTAAGAGCCCTCTCAAATTGGTTTCCATGAGCAGGTGTCGACACTACCTTAACCCAATCTGTTCACAGTTGCTGGACGAGAAGGTGCCTCACGACTATCAAAGAATACTTTGGTTTCGTGAACCGTTACAATTGTTGTAGTGAATTTTAATAATTTCAATGTGCTTTTGACGCGTTTATTTTTAATAATGACGTAGTTTGCAGTTTCAATCGGTAAATTATTTACATAGTGAGTCATAACAGCTGTTAAAGTGAAATATTCATTAAAACAATTTATGGAATTATGTGCCAAACTTAATTCTGATTTTGTTTAATCTTTTTTTATCAAGACCAGCACTCTTGTTTTAGAGCAGTGTTAGAATCATCTGTTGTCAAGAAAACGCATTCAATATTCAAATTCAAATTTTTATTATTGCATAGTGAGTAAAATACTACGAATATGAGTGCAAACTTCTGCTTCTGTGTTTATTGGGTGTTGCATAAATGTTTTGCTTATAAATGTGTGTGCACAATGTTTAATTGAATTATTTCATTAAATGTATATTTTCTTGCTTTTTCATTCACTCTTTTGCTGTATTTCCTCTTTTTTTTATTGTTATTCATTATTAAGCCTGCCATAAATGTCAATATTTATTATGCAAATGTGTGATGGTATGTGGATGCATTTTGTGCAGTGGAAAATATGATAATCTGAAATTCCTACATAATTAAAAATTGATGGGTGGATTTTTCTAAATAAATTATAAACATATTACGAGTATTTTTGCAATTGAAAATTTATGAAATTATTTTATATTGAATTTGCATAGTTTTGGTGTTTAAAAATTCAATTAGAATATTTATCAAATATATATATTTCTTTCTCAAATAGTTATAATGACTAGAAATTGTGGCATTTTTGGATGTTTAATGTTGACTACTCGTATTATTTCAGAATATGAGTTCACAGAAGAATACTGCAGGTTCCGAGCAAAAAATTTTAAAAATTTAGAAGCACTCAAAGGTATCGGAAGCATTACGTTGCATATTTAAGAACAATGTTAATGACTGAAGTAGTTTGTAGTCTGTAGTTAAGTACAAAACCATAAAGTCTTATGTTCGAGGCCAGTCACTGCTCATTGAACAGTACCGGCTTCAGCTGATATCAATCCACAGGCACATCAGAGCACCTTACGTCGTCGATATTGTGTAGCACCAGCGAAGTAAAAGAACTAGTGTCCGTTCGTCCCTCTATTTAAATTTCAGCTACAGTTTTATGGTTGTTCTCCCCTGAAATCTCCAATGGAATTTTTGTGATTTATTAGTTAGTATTCCAAGATTCTAAAAATGGTAATATCAGTTGCTCATTTTGGTCGTTTTTGCGTTACCTCCCACAGACCAAAGCGTCCTAGTTGTTTTTATGTCCAACTTTGAGTGTTTGTTTTTCTGATATTATTATGCATGAAATGATTCTCACATATTTATGAAGGCGTGACCGAAGTTTCACGATGATAACTATACTGGAATTACTTTTGTCCGCCGACTCCATATACATCCGACCACTGTGCAATGGACAGCTCAAAAACGTGAGATTAATTGCTCATGAAAAGCGCTTCTCAATAGATTCATGGAATCGCGTGCCCTATGGCATGTAAAAAAAAGTCAGTAATCATCGCACGGGACCTTGGGCAATTGACTGTAACGTTACGATTTTGATCGTTCTTGAAGATACCATCGGCCAAAAAAATGAACGTAATTTACGAAACACTAATAAAATTTAATGATTTTCTTTTTCCGTTTGTTAGTCTATTCATGCCGAAATGGCAAACATTACTATACATTTTGCACATATATCACGAATTCATTTACTACACCAAATCATAATTTTTTAAAAATTCGTTTTTATACCGTTGCAATCGGAATTATTTTCTCTATCAGTAGGTAAATTGCAATTATTTCTGTCTACTGTACTTTTCGAGATATTTAATAGACAGTTGAGCAGTACCAATACAATTATGGCAAGTAAAGAACGCCATTTTAATAAGTAACGGTATCATTATAAGACATAATTGTATTAAAGATATCATCGAAATGAAAAAATATTATTCGATTTTTATATAGATATTCGGGTTAAGACAAATAATTAATGCAAAGAATCAAAATGCATTTGCGATTCTCAAAAACGGTCTGTTTTAAAATTTCCAAAATGTGACTTAATGTAGTTTACCTCCCACCTACAAATATATTATAAAATTAAAATTTTACCATGTCCTTTGATTAGCCAAATTGGAAAAACATTATTAAGCAAAAAAGCAGTTTTTGTGCAAACAGCATTAATTCGCCTGCAGGCTGTAACAAAATGATTAAAAAAAACTAAATTAAAATTTTGGATTTTTAAACTATTTATCCATATTTAATTTATTGATTTCTTTTTTATTTTAGTTTAATTCATTCATTTACTACTAAGAACATAGCGAGTGCAATTCGTTTTAGGATAATCTAAAATGTAAGTTGAAAAAAACAATTTTTATGCAAATATGTTAATGTATGTAAATTTTGTATAAGATAACATTTTATAAATATTAAGAGCAAAATACCAAACAAAAAAAAATAATAAAATGAAGCAAAATTGTGTGACCATAATAGAGCAATCCTAACTTAATCATTCTTATTTTTATCTTCTTAACAATAAAGCTACAGGCATCTTAGACATTGTGTTAACTTTATTTGCAGAGGGATAATGTAGAGAGCAGGCAGGTGGTGGTAAAGCGATAGATTCGCTACAAATTGTTACACAAGTGTGATGTTGTGCGTGTTCTTAATATGTATGTAATTTAGAGTTACTTCACCTATGTTTTTAATTTTCAAATATCGACGAAGGAGGCCGCTGTATTTTTGCACATCTGACGATTTTTTAATCGAAACATTTTTAATTGAAAATTTAAGATTATCAAAGATCAAATATTTGGAGGATAGCCAAGTGTTTAGTGTGCTATTGCATATTTAATGTAGCTGTTAAAAAATATTAAATAAATAAATATATCTGCACAAAAGTCTATTGTCTGAGTAGTTATGTAAGCCACTGATCCTTTAGCTCAAAGGTAGTAGGTTCAAGTCCTCCCTTTAAGTCATCTAAAACTTTCCATCACAGCGCACAGTCTTTGATTTGTAAAACA
Organism: Dexiosoma caninum; assembly: GCA_963924685.1. NCBI lineage: Eukaryota > Metazoa > Arthropoda > Insecta > Diptera > Tachinidae > Dexiosoma > Dexiosoma caninum. The sequence continues at coordinate 96,298,587 of OZ004725.1, forward strand.
TTCGATTTCTAAAACAAACTATCCGATTAATGGTGTTTCCTTTTCAATCAAAAAATGCGTAATTTTTTTGAAAACGTGCAGTTTGGTTTTTGTTTCTTAAGCATGTTTTGCTCTCAGAGAGGGTAGTCTGTTTTTTATTCAACAAAATCGCCAGTATAATGGTGAATTTAAATACACTTTACACACCATATAAATCTGTAGTATTGAGAGTGCCATGTAAAAAAAGTGTTTAAAATGTTGTAATTATATTATTAATTGACCTTTTTTATTATTTTTTTTTGTCCACTGTGTGTGGTTGTCGTCAGTAGATGTAAATTATTAACTTTATATATATATTATTATCTATAAATAGAATACGACAAATAAATCCCCGTTAATTTTTTCTCTTCTAAATGAAGCTTTAAATTTACCATCTCTAACTTACAAAAGTCCTTTTCATTACATAATTTCTGATTCCATTATTAACTGTGCACACAAGTTTTTTGGTCTGTTTTGTCATGTATATTGTGTATAATGAATTATAGCGCCACTAGCCTCTGATCATTCTTATATTTTTGATTGTTTTAAATGCATATCAATTATCAGTTTCAACCTATTGAAGAAATGATTATGTACATTAAGTGAAGTTGTCGCATACATATGTATGCATTTCTCGAGTATACATTCCAAATATAACTTAATTGTAATGGCATTCAGAAGTTGTAGTTCGTTAGCGAGAGTGAGAATAAGTAGTTCCAATGACAGCACCCTGTTAAAGTCATTATTTAAAAAGCCAACGTGCAAATAGTGAAGAATATGATAATTAGTATTTTAACTCAATATTTTACAAGCAAAGTTTTTGCTCAGATCTTTAAGAAAAAAGCCTACTAAAGAAATATGTGAACATTTTTGAAGAAAAACATGGATATTGACATACGGTTGCGTATGTATCAGTTCCAAAATTGCAATAATTCAATTGTGGAATTAATTTTGTTATCTGATTCATTATTTATTCCTATTTTTAATTTGATTTATTCAAACATAATTTTTTTTCAAATATTACGAATGTGGTGTCCCACTTATTCTTAAATTCATTCATTCTCGTCCAATAATAAATATCATTATTACACTGCTGGTAATATATTTTATGCATGTACATTTTAACAAGGTGTCATTTTTGTGGAAGCAAACAAATCACCATAAGTTATTTCCTTTCCAATTTTTTTTGAAACTTAATATTTTAGGCTTATAACGGTAAAATGATTGATGTGGCAAATATACAAAAGAACACCAATTTATTTTGCTCAAAATAAATTCCAACTTTGAACATCAATAAACAATTTTCGATGGTATATTTTGAAATAATTTTTTTAAATTAAAATAATAATTATTTACTACAACACAATTTGTATTTCATAATTTTTTTTGGAAAGAATGCAATTATAACCAGGATACGGATTTGCGAGTGATCGATTCTAACTATTGACAAATATGTTAGAGAAGCTCTTAATAAAATTTTTAAAATAAAAAAAATGCCTTGACGAAAACTTTTGTCTGTTATCAGCTGGCGTCCAACTTCTGATATGTTTCAGAACTTTGAATTTTTCTTTTAAAGAAATTAAACAAATTGTTTGCCCGAATATGTGTCCGCTAAAGAATTTTTCCAAATTGTTGACTTTGACCTCGAACAAGTTGAACAAAAAAATTTTTTTAGTGAGCGTGTATAAACGTTAGTAATAAAATTTAAGGCCTGCTCAAGTAGGTTAATTTTTTCTTTTTTTTTAAATCAAATTGAGTCAATTGCTTTAATACTTGTTTTAAAATTAAATAAAAATTTTTTTTTAATTGTTTTTTATCTTGGACCAGCATTCAGGAGATGACACCTGCACATGCGATGCATTGTGCTGGAACTAGAGGAGATAGTGACAGGTTTTTTTGTTTATAGCATAGTTAAGAAGACGTATGAAACTTTTAAGCTGCTTTTTAGCAGCCACTTTTATTAAAGAGGGCTCTCTGATGTGTCTGTGGATGGTATCAGCTGAAGCCGTTACTGTTCAGTGACCAGTGAATGTTCGTTCGCCACGGAAACCTTTTGACAACAACTGACACTAATGCATATCAGAAAAAATGCTAATTCTCTAGGCTTTTCTGGTTTTGTACTCAACGTGCAAATTACTTCAGCCATCGCCACCCTCTCTCCAAAGTAGGATTTGGCGAACTTTTAGCACAACTCTTCTTCAATATGGAAGAAATCACTCGGTATTTAAGCAATGAAAACATAGTCCAAGTCCTATAATACACGAAATGGCTTTCTACAGATTAATAATTAATGTGTATACTTAGTACAAATGGCAGAGTTGCATAAGATTTAAGCACTTCACTACATGTCTTTTATCAACACGATCTCTCTTTATGCAACTTCATTACAAGAGTGTTACTTCTCCTAAAAGAAAAGTAATTGAAAAAACAAAACTGATCTCTTTGTCTTGTTTCTTTTACTTTTTTTTTTATAAACTAACAATTTTTCACTGACTTTTATTAAAAAGAAATTAGATTCTCCTGTCAACCAGCAAAAAACAAGCAAACGAAATTTTCGTTTAAGGCTTTGCTTTTAAGAAACTATTAAAATAAATAAAAATATGTCTCGTTTGAAACATTAACTAATATTAATGGCGGCATCACACAATACGTATATTCCACATGACTGACTAAAGACAAGTCCGGACTTAATGACAGTAAAAAAAAAATTACTCTCTGAACGTGCCAAAGTTATCAAAAATTGCTGGAATGCAAAATACCATATTGAAATGCTAATGCTGCTTACTTTTTAAATTAAATTTTTGTTTAGTGATTTTAGACGCTTAAACCGCATAACATCAGAAAAACAAAAATTTGCATCATTGGCAACAGCTGTAAAATGTAAATGAAAATAAACTGAAAAAAGTAAAAGCAACGTAAGAATTTGGTTGATGGCCTACTGAAGATTTTGGTATTAGTAACAAATGGAATGTGTATATAGACCAGCTAAACAATATAAAAAACATAGATAAATCAACGTAAATTATTTTAGAAAAACGTTCCATTTTGCTTTTTAGTAAATATTTAACGAAAAATTTGCAATTGTTACGATTAATTTTTTAGTTTAATATGGACACAAAAACAACTGATTATTTAAATATTGTCCGAAATTACCCAAGCAAAAAGTTCGTACAAAAATTCGTAGTGCAAATAAAAAAAAAATTACTCTCTTAGGCCCAAATTCACAGTAATTAGTTAACTATTATTAAACTAAAATGATAACTATTATTTAACTAATACTTCATATTCACAGTGTATTGTTTAACATACATTCTCAGTATAACCAAAGAATGGTAACCCTAACAATCTTTTAATTTTCAATATTGGCTGCACTGCTATAGCATTTGGTTTTTGTTTGCATTTGTTATATTATTTCTTAAAACTGGACAAAACAAGCGCTCATTCATCGAACTTTACCGAGCAAGATAGTGAATTGCTGCTGAAATTGGTTCGGGAAAACCAAAATATCATCGAAAATAAAAAACTGATTGTATTATAAATATAAAAAAATTGTATTATATATATATATAATAATATATATAAAAAAAAATACTAATAATAATTTACTAATCAGCTGTTGTCTAACTATTTGTTAACCAATAATATTTGGGCGTTTAACTAATAGTAAACATAAAGCTGTGAATCAAACAATATTAGTTAAAGTATTGCTATTAGCTAACTAATGACCGTGAATTTGGGCATTATTCGCTTTTAAAAATTCCACAAAGTTTGTTATCTGGAACGTCTTTCGGTAACTTTGTACAAATTTGGACTGTTTTGTTATGCATCTGGAACAGAAATAATCATTATCGGATGCTTGACTACAGCACGTCATCGTCTCGCCGCAGGTACGTACTATTTTCTTACGACAAAGTGATAAACACAATGCAAATAGCGATATTAAGAGTACGTTTCTTTGCAAACCAAAATTATAATATGAAAATATTATGCTGCAATAGCATATTCTTGTGAGTACCCAAATTTTATTTTTGGCATAGCATTTAACAAATTTTTTTTGATATACAAATTTTATAAATTTTTAGCAAAAGTAATACTTTGTAACAGAAAATTTTTCTTCAATTCCGCATATTTATTTATTGAAAATATTTCCAAAAATCATACAATTATTTTTTTTTTTTGGTTTCACAAACAGAAAAACAAAATTGTCAGCACAAAATATGCATAAAAACTTTTTTAATTCAATTTATTCAAATATGAAAAACAAATGCTAATCCAAGTTGACAGGAGAAACATTAACATCCGTTGTCTGCTTGTCGCGAAGCGAAGTTTCCAAAAATATTTTCCTCTCACTCATTATAATGTATGTGCACATTTAATTTCTCAAATATAAATAAAAACATGCTTGTTCAGAATCTTTCGAAATGCTTTCGCCAGAAAATTAAAGCAGAACGCCTACATCACATATTCAATTTGGAAACATCAAAACAACGGAATCAACAGAAAGTCCGTGATATAAACATTCTGTGTTAATCTTATTTCAAGTAATTTTCAATCTCGTACGTAGAGGTAATTGGAATTCATATGGTTGTATATAAAAATGTATAGAATGATGAAATGGAAATATTAAGTTTTACCATACAGACAGCCATTTGTACACACATAAACATGTATGAACGTATGAGAAACTTAAAAAAAATATATAACGATACGCATACGTACCCACTGCTTTTTAATTTCTCACCATTCAAAAGCGTTTTCATAACGTCCAATAATGTAGGAAGTGCATTAGGCGTGGTAAAGTGAAAATACGGAACACCAAAATTCTGGCGTTATTTGAGATTGAAGAATCTTATTAGTGTACTTGGTTTTGACGGAAATGCTGAATTTCTTATTTACGACGATGTCAAACAGATAGAAACATTTTTTTTAACTTAAAATAAGATTTTTTTTTTAAATATATTTAGTACTATTTGAATTTCTTGTTCATTAAACATGCTGATAAAATTATTTCCAATTGGAATAGTATTCAACAAATTTTCTTTATCTTGGACCAGTACTCAGGAGATGGGCCCTACACATGCGATGCATTGTGCAGGAATTATAGGAAAGGCATCGGAGATTGATAACAGGTGGTCCAGCTTCACTATCTTTCAACTGTTCTGTTGCACGTTTTTGTTAATAGCAGTGCGCAGCGCTTCTGATGTCAAGGAGACGTATTAAATTTTTAAGATTTTTTGTAGCAGCCGTTTTTTAGTAATTATTATTATGACTATGCCTTCGCCACTGAAACCTTCCGACAACAAATGACACAAAGACATTCTAATGCATATCAGAAAAAATTCGAGTTGTTTTTATCATGTAGTCTGAAACTGCGGTCGAACCCAGGACAGTGTGGTTTTGTTGTCAACGTGCAGACTACGATCGCCACCCTCATGATTACGAATGGCGAGAATTGCGTCACTTCAAGTCAGCGTTACCATTTCTGAAGTATTCCCTTATTTTTCAAGGTTTTTGAAATGCCAAAAAGTTTTTAAGTTTTTAGCTTCAAAAATAAGTTTTTTTGAAATTCATTTCAGTTTTCAAGTTTTGTTTATTAATTTTTGATTTACAGATATATGACGAAAATTCTATTTGATGTTACCATGTAATGTAAACGATTTTATAATTTTTCAGTATTAAATGTGTTTATTCACTCTTTAATACAAATGTGCCGTATTAATAATATTATAGTTCTCTATGCCTTTTTCTTTTTCTAAAAAGTTTTCTATTTTACAAAAGCATGGATAAATATTTAAAGAGAAACGGTAAGGATAATGGAATGTTTTTAGTTTTTGGTGTTATTAGTTTTAAGCAGCAATACAATTGGAGAAAATATCTTAGAATGCGCTACATCGGAGGATTCAACAAAAGTTAAAAAAAATGGGGATCTGTTCAAAATCGTGGGAAGTATAAGTTTGCTGTTGTTGTTCACTTTTTTTTTGTTTATCTTATTTGGAATAAGAATTAATTCAAAATATATATTTGTGTGCTTTTTTTCATTATTTGAACACTTTTGTGGAAAAAAGGTTTTTGTGCAAAAATTTATTTTTTTTTTTTAAATATAAAGTTTTTTTTTTAAATATGTATATGGTAATGCTGCTTCAAACTTAAATAATACAATTTATTGTTTAAAACGCATGCTACACGATCAATGTTCAGCTTCAATATTTGGCATTGTGTGTGTTATTTTATAAAAAATAGTCACACTTAAACGCATATGTGTGATTATTTTTGTAAAATAACGCACACATATACAAATACTGACCGAATATTGATGCGTGTAGCATCAGCTTAAAAAGTCAAATTTTCTGAACCAGGTAACTTAGTGACTATTAAATTTTATTTTTAAATACACAGATTTTTGCACTTTGATGTTGCGTTAAATTTTTTTTAAATTTTATTTTTCGCCTCCACATTGGCCTTTTTACTCAGTGTGCATCGGTTGGATAATACGAATTTTTCAAATTCTTTTTTTTTTCAATTGAATGGAAATGCCTCATAATATTGCGAAGTGAGTCAGTTGTTGGGATAGTTGGTCTGTAACTTTGCCTTTAATCATTTTTCAACTCTGCATATTTCAGAAAGCATTTATTTTACAATTTTAAAATTTGGTCCCTGCTGTTGTGTTTGTACATTTCTGTATTGGGTATATAAAATTGTTTGTGTTGCCACGTCAAATTGTCGAAGCGCATTTATCTTTCAGCGTGGTATTTATTTTAAATGGCTCAAGTAGAGAAATTGTGATAATTCTCTTTTCGTTGAATACGAAGGGCAATTTTATTTTGATAAAATTTCTACTTTCTGTTAAAATGGTTTTCATATTTGGTGAGAAATATTATGCATGAAGTTCAAAAAAATTTCCACTAAATAAACGGCATTGTTAAGTACAGGGTGGCCCAAAACGAGCGAAGGTGTTTGAATTCCTTATAACTTTTTTATTATAATTTTTTTTTTTAGAAGAAAGAAGGGTGGGGAAATTTAAAATAGAACAAGCAGAAGAAAATCATGATTTTATTCATAGTTTAATTATGAGCGACGAAGCCCATTTCCAATTGAATGATTTCGATAATAAGCAAAAAGGACTGCGGCAAATCCAAGAGTAATTCAATAGCGAGAATTACACTCAGTTAAGTGTACCGTTTGCTGCAGTGTTTCGTCGGAAAGAATAATTGGGCTTTATTTTTTTGAAAATGAACACGGTTTCGCCGTTTCCATCACTGGTCTTAGATAACGGACAATGTTGTTAAATTTTGTAAGACTAGCCGTGGAAAACCATCCGCAGGTATTGTTGGAAGCACAGCGCACACTGCGAGGGACACAATGACTCTTTGAACTCTAACCCTTTCGGTCATTTTGGGTCACTCTGTATATAATTTTCTTGAGATATTTTCTTCTGTTAATTTTTCAGTACCTTAATTTTGAATGAAATACAAAAACCACATTAAGGAATTACTTACGCCTCGATAATGTTATCAAAATTACAATACATAATTTAATTTTCGACAAAATAATAAAATGTACAAAGAAACATTTCCCTGGGGCAAAGATTCAATTATGGAAATTTAGTTTGAAAAATTCATGAAATGTAATTTTTAGCAGGTTTTCCAAGTATCGTTTCCACAATTTTGTCCACAGTCTGATGTGGCAAATAGTGCTCTGTCAGCAACAAAATATTAAAATATAAAAGACAGGTAATAATAATTTTGCCGTTGACACTTTTCTCGACGAAGACATTTTAATGTGTGACATAATACAAATTTTTATTATTACTCCCTAAGGAATTAACGTCACAGTGTTCACTTATTCGAAATACATTACATATTCTGCTTAAGAGAAGTTAATTTATGGGAAAATTAAGGACAATAAAGTACGATTTATAAGTACCAATTTATTCACTTTAATCTGAATCTTTTCCAAAATATTTCAGAATTTTAATTTGTTTTTCAATGTGCTTATTAAATTCTTATCGAATTTTATCAATCTCGAAGTCTTACCAACTAAAAATTCTACCCATTTGTAAATACACCAGGAGATACTCGGCGTATGCTATTTCACAAAATTTTACCATTTACTATTTAAATTTTCAAATGACAGCAGAAAATTATTAATTAATAAATGTCGTTACTTTAATATAGAAAAGCCCTATCTAATAATTTACTTTAGGGTAATAGGGAACATGTTAACAAAAATTTAAATATTGTAGTCGCGATTAGTTTTCTAAGATAATTTTCTTGAATTATTTGAGCAATTCTCCGTCAGAACACGCCAGTTTTTTTATAAAATTCGTTTAAATTGAAACCTATTTCAAAAGAAAATGTAGTTAGAGCCTTTCAATATCAAGGTAACGATGTAAATATATATGCTCAAGATCAATTGGTGCAAACTTTCAATGCGCACGGAGAATGTTTGCCAGCTGTACTGCTATTTGTCTTGCATTATATTTAAATCCTTCTGAAAACATATTTCTTTTTAGTATATTTATTGCAATTCAATACTATCTGAACTAACGTGAAGTAAATGGCCGAAGCAATTAGCCCGTTCGCTTTTAAAACAAAGTATCTGTGTTCCAACTCTGCGTCAGAACTTAAAAAAATATTGCTCATCTTCTTCGATATTTGAGCATTAAATTGTCGTCAAAGTAAAATGCAATTAATAATATGAATATTTAATAATATGTATCACTGTGTTTAATAATTAATGCGCCTGCACAACACGAAGGACTGCAGCGTCTTCTTCAAAATTGAACAGGAAGAATAATAGCGGTCTAGCACAATATAAAATGTGAACTTCAATTGTCAACATACTATGGATACGTGGATATCAATTGGTTTTTAATCTAATTATAATTACGTACGAAGAAGACCTCATTTGCTATAAGTCGCATTAATTTGGAGCCAATTAAGCGCAAAGGTTTCGTATTAGACACATCATATTTAAACGAAACATGATACAAAGAAACAAACACAATATCCCAAAGAAAAAAAACACATTTAATACATTAATATTCGCTACCAATAAACATGAAATTAACAGTCAGATTTGTACGTAAATACATATATTCCGATGTACATACACAAATATGTACATACATACTCGTATTTAATTTATTTCAATTTATTTATTTGTATGAGTTTCCATTCCATCGTTCAATGCTCTTAATAAAACTTTGTGTCAATTATTACGTTTTCTATGTAAGTTTGAAAATGTAAATTTGCCACCAGACACCCTGTACAACAAAACTTAAGTTTTAAAATAACAGAAGTACTAAAAAGAAAAATAGGAAAGTTAAAAATTAATTGTCGTGATGTGAAACACATTACAGTATAGAAATTTAAAACAATTGAATTTGATAATAATAAGTTCCAGAATAAAACTGAAAATTTGTCCTCATAAAATCTAATGCATTGCTTGTTGGCCTAATGTTTACTGGGATAGTATTCCAGAGACGTATAGTGTGTATAAAGACTGGCCAGTCCGATATTAGCATATGTTATCTCATAGGTATTATATGGATTTGTTCCTTTCAGATCGGGTGATATTAAGACGATTGTACATTTCATCGGGTTGATAAGTGCTGATTAATGTGTTGACAATTTCCATAAGACTTGAGGGCAAAGACGTATCTTGTTATATTATGAAATGTAACATTTAGCCTCCATCTGATTTTTACGTCACAGTTTGAAAATATTTCACATGCATATGTTTGTTTAGGAATCAAGTAAATTTTCAGCAGGAGCTGCCGGTTTTTAAATGGAGAACAAAATTGTGTTGGTCACAAATTACGAAACATCGAAAATGTTTTTCCACAGGCTGTTGAAATGTTGTCTGACCAGGTTAACGTGTCATTGTCTTCACTTTCCGAACGACTTCACTTTGTTGGTTGTTTTTGATATAGAGTCTTGGTGCTATAAGTATGCGAAACAATCTTTTATGAAGCAACATACATTTTGATTTTGTTGCGTTAAGGTTTAGACCATTGATGGCAGCCCATACCGCAACTCGTTCTAAATCTGCATTAAGGTTATCGTCAAATCCGTTGGTTCTGCTACTTATATAAGTTAATGTAACACTGAATAAAAATGCTTTTTTATTATTCTTTTGTGTTTCACTTCATTTTATTCTTTATATTTATGTTTTGTTGATGAACACTTGAATAAACAACTTATGTTTGGTTAATGAATATATTCAAACAAATACTCGTGTTATGCTAAGATCGACTGATCTTTGTGAGTAGTACTTAACGACTAACTATACTTGTCCTATGCTAACGAAAGGCAAGCTTGACGATCAAGAAAAAGATGAATGCACGCGTTAAAGGAATGCTATTGTAGTGCAATGAGTGCAGACATAGTGTCAGCAATTTTATTGAAACGTTTGGTTGGGTAGTAGTAGTTTATATGGGAACTGCTGAGCTCTGCGCAAAAATATTTGTTTCGTTTTGTTAAACATATTTGTTGTTAACTTATATAATTGCACGTCATCCGCATTCAATATAATATGACAGCACATTAGCTGACTGAGCAAGTCGTTCGCGTATATAGAAAAAAGGAGAGGCCCTAGAATCGAGCCTTGTGGTAGACCCGTGGTAACGGAGAGGAAAGTTGACACTGTTGATGAGTTAAACCTACGTACTGTTCTCCGCCGCTGAGATAGGACTGCATCAACTTGCAAGATGTTGTTGAAAAATACATCAATGTTTTCAACTTTTGAATTATGATGGTAAGGTGGACAGTATCGAATGCGTTAGAATGATACAATAAAACCAATATAGTTAAATACTCGTCATCTAATTCTCCCCTTAGATCGTCAGTTATGTCGGCAAGAGCAGTGACACAACATATTTATGGCAATATATTGCACAGTGGGATTAAGAGAAGAGGTAAATAGAATTTTGATAGGAAATTGATTTATTTTACCACGTTTTATTTTAGGTCTAGTCAAATGCGGTTATTAAATAATGGCCAACAGATTATTGTATCGTATTATAGTCGTTTTTCTGCGTACCAGTACAAACAAGTTTTTCAATTACTACAAATTGTAAATATTTAATTTAAAAACCCAATTTTTTCTTTAAAAAAGTTAAAATATTGATTTAACAGATTATTTCAATATTGCAAATATTGTGTGTGTTTAAATTTGTTCTTTTCTATTTCTGCCACTGCTTGTATTTGGGCTTGGGAGGGGCATAGTAACTTGAGAAATGTGTTTCTGCTTTCTATGCAACAACTGCAACCATCAACTTTTCAAATCGTATAATGAAAGAATAATAAATAAAAGTCATTTAAAAATACAACAGAAAAAAACCAACAATAATTAATGGAAATAAAACGAAATTTTTGTTTCTGTGAGAATATTATATGCCCGGGTAGTCTAGTGAGTATTGATTGATTGATTGATTGATGGACAGATTTTTTATTTACCATATTTTGTTGCTATTATATGTACATATGCATAATTATTAATAAATTATTAAATTGCTTTCCCCTTTCTTTCTTTGAAATGTTCTAAATTAAATTTTAATAGATTCTGCTCTTTTAATTTTATGTTAAAATTTTCATTTAACAAATTGATTTCTTTTACGTTGAACAATTAAAAGTTATTTTCATTTTTTTATGAGGCATTTTATTAAAAACTTTAAGCCCTTCTAATCACAAGATAATAAGTTGAACAAAAGTGTATAATCATTATAATTTCTTAAATTGTATGGCTGCATATCAGCTACGGTGTGAACAAGTATTTACGCATGTACTATGCCATCATTCCTTTCTGTATCATAAATATGAATATAAGAACGTTCATTCAGCAGACGCAGTGCTGCGTAAGTTTGATTCCTAGCAGAGTCTCTGGTCTATGTCGTCACAAAACGAGGAAGTTTTCCCACAACATTCCTGTTTTTCACAAGATCCTGTAGTTATTTATTTATTTGTTTTTACAAAAACTCTCAACACAACCTTCTGCACGAATGGCCATTGACATGAAGTGTTCTGTTCTATTGTTTACCTGTTTACCTAATGTACACCATAATGTCAGAAAATTAAAGCTCACAATCAATCAACTTTTGCTAAGGATGTAATTCGATAATTACTGAAGAATAATCGAATGTAGTCGGATCTACATTTAAGTATGATGTATGGAAATCATGTCTATTTGTATACTCGTGATGGGTTTTATAGCGTTACAATCACATAAATAAAATTTGTTTTATTACATTTTGTTCACAGTGAAGTATTGTAAGAATACAGGTATTAAAGTAGTTAAAAGTTTTTCTTGATTAACTTTGAGCAATACCTGACATTCAATAAATTGTCATGTCAGTATATATTTTTTCGAAATATTGTAATGTACTGTGGTACTTTTGGACAGGAATCCACTTGATTTGTAATTTTTCTATTTTTATTTAAATTGATTATTTTATTATTATTTTGTTTTTCTGAAGCTTTCAATAACAAATTTCCACTTATGGCATTTGTTTCATACTTTATTTTAATCCAGTGCGAATTTTTAAAACGTGTTTCATAACGTGTGTGGAATAAACTTCGGCCAGCAGTATTTTCTATCAATTGTGATTTGGGAAAATGTAAGACAAATGTCGAAGAACAATACTGCCTCGCTGCCTAAAGGTAATTGGCTTCGAGTACAATGCAATGCACTGCATATGTGAGGGACATCCCCTGAGCAAAGGCCCAATAGGAAAAAAGTATCTAATTGAATTATGCTGCTGTTTAACGTACATATTTTTCATTTTTTTATGTTTCTCATAAGAATTAACTGGTCTATATGTACATTTCATTTGATGCTAATGCCAAAATCGTCATTAGACCTTTAAAAAAATTATTCAAAAACTCTAAGAAATTCCGAATATTCATACAAGATCATACAAGACAAAAAAATTTTTCAGGATTAAGAAATATGCAAGTTAAACAAAACAGCTTCTTGAAAAATTTTCTTAATACAACAAAGGTTTCATCATTCGATTTAAATCTATTTAATGTTGCTAAAGTTTTTACATATTTTTTTTTGACTCACAATTAGCTAATTAGCTAAAACCCCATTAAGCCATATGCGCTTTTGTTATTTTGTACGACTTCAATTTTAAATGTGCTTTTTTCCTTAACTTTTAATCTGACTGCTCCCAGCAATTTGTCTCTGATTAGTAGCTGATTGTAAATGGGAAACATGGCTTTTTTTATTACACTTGGTACATTTATTTATTACATTCATGCATGTCAAAATAAGGAAAACAAAAACCTTTTGAAGGGAAATAACACATGTCGCCATGAGGTTCGTGATGCCAAGCCCCAGGGCATTAACATTGTAGCATTTTTATGTTTTACTTGCTCGTATAAACAATTTGTGCAATATAAGCTCGTAAACAAATCAACAAAAATGTATTTTTTTTTAGTAAAAATTTCATAGAACACAAAAATATTTATTATACGAGTTGTTAACAAATATTTATATGTAACTTTTTATGTCTCTTTTGAGGAAGAAAATTTATTTATTTACTGCACTACTAATAACAAAAGAAATCCCTTAACAAGTTGTTTTGATTAATTTTATTACACCTTTTAATACTTTATTATGTAAATCAATTGTTTTAATAATTCAATTAAAATGGCACAGGTGAAATCAACTGTAATAATAAATACGTTTGTTAATTTCGGGCCATTTTTATGCTCTTGAAAAACAACCGAAACAGCTATAAAAATTTTTTATACCAGCAGTAGTGCAAAAAGCATAGCAATTCAAGTGAATATTGGGAGCAAAAAAAAACATATATTTTCATGAAGCAAAAAAAAATTTATAACATTTGAACTTGTTCGCCATTTCAGCAGAAAAAAGTTTCATGTTGTAATGCAAGTAAAACTAGTTAAAAAAATATACAGTAGAGTCTGCTTATAACGATTCTACTTGGGTGCATAAAATTATTTTATATATATCTATATATATATATAGATATATATATAGAAGTTAATTTTTTTCTATTTTATTCAAAATAATCTGTTATGGCGTTTTATTTTCTGACAAAAATGTTACATATATGCTACATTTCGTTACTATTTCTGTTCCATTCTAAAAAATATGTAACATTAAAAAAAGCTATTTTGTTCCTTTCTAAATATGTTGCACAAATAACTGGCAAAATATGCAACATATTTGACCCTCTACTCTCAAGTCGGGGTGATATACTAACCTTTTTTACATCTTTGTTAAGTACTTTTTTATACAAATAAGAATTATACTCAATCAATATACTCTTCACTTTGACTAGAGTCCATCAGACTTTTGTTAGAGGAAGATTCTGTTTAATTTATTATTTATTTTAATGTAAACTATTTTGATAAATTTTTGGTTTAAAGTTTTTGCAGTTTGATCTAGGTAATAGCAGCTGATTAGAAAAGAATGTTGCTGACGATTTTTATTGATAAAATGGTATTGAAAACCGTAGAAACAGTGAAACGCTAAGTATACATTAATGTTAAATCTCAAATATTTTGTACCATTGTGGCAGTAAAAAATGTATCACTTGTTAATGGTATGGGCAAAATGTAGAAAATGTTATCCTTCGAAAGGGCAACATTTTTGTCCAGAAAGGAAATTACCATTAGTTTCGATTACACTCTTAGTAAGGAATATTGTAGAGAAAGACGAGTACTGAAGTGATACAGCATGATTTCATTTTACAATAGCTCAGCTGTTCACCCTTATGTTAATTATTGTCATTGTTGTCAGGTGTAGGAATAGACAAATAAATTTTTTTAAACTAAAGGAGAGCTATTTTCTTTATAATCTTACTTTGCAGGTGCTTTCATAGCTCTTGTTGGTATACAGAAACAACTGTTGATTAATGTATTGAAACGGTTGCATTAAATGTTGTTCATTATATCAATGAATATACTTTCATATTCTAAACGAGTTTTATTTTTAACAAATCTATGAGAAAATAAAAGTAAGTTGCATGATTTTCTTTTTCTATTTAATACAAACGATTCGATAAAGCTTTCTTTTTGGCATTTCATGATCTTCGAATAATACATATTAAAGTGTCATAAACTCTTAAGCTTGCCTGTAGAAACACCCAGGGTCTAAGCGGGAATCGAACCCGCACCTCCATATTGATAACACTAATGCTCATGCACTAGACTACGGAAGCACCCTTGCAATGAACGTTTGTAATCTATACATTGCAATATTCTGCATAGAAAAAGAATGCATTTATTTAGTTTTTTTCTGTTTGTATATTCGTCAAGATTTGTTGGGATATTTTCTTTAAACATGTGAGATTTTTTGACCGTTTTAAGAAATTTGTTTAAAGGTCCAACAATGAGTCGGCCTAAGCACAAACGAAATGTACATATAGACTAGCTCGATACAATATACGGAAATAAATTTATTGTTTTATGTGAACAATATTTCTTTGCATTGATGAAATACTTTCATTGCAACAATAGTGTTTCAAAAATATACAAGTTTTCATCAATTTTATGATTTAATTTCGTTTACGTTATGTAAAAGCATCAATGAAACATATACATTTTATATATCATAAGGTTTTATGAAACTATAGAAATAGTATCATTAATTAAATGTATGAAGAAGGAATTTTTTCTGTGTCTGCGTAACTAAACATTATTTTAAATAATCAACATATGCAGACATGGGACGAATTTATTCCTACAAGGATTGTTCGTTACAAAAAAAAAAAAGCTTAATTATAACGATATCATTATACAATAAAATTTTAACGATAAAGTTAATAAGACTATCTTCATTGTATAGAAGTTCATCATATGGACATTCGACTGTATTCAGCATTTCTACACACTGGTACACGTTATTTTTCCAATATTAACTGCAACTGTTTTCTTACATATGAATATGCGCATGTGAATTGATAATTAAAATGCAATAAAACTGCACATCATTGGAACTGGCTAATGAATAACCTTTATAACACTAACTTTGTTATTGTGAAACTCAAACAGATGTAATAGAATTTACGAATATATCAGTCAGTTGGAGTGCGTTTTATTCCATTCGATTCAGTCATTGTCTCGGAGCCTACAAACGCTAAATAAGAACAAAAATTACACCAGTTGTGTAGCAAATAATTATATTCGGTGATTTGACACATTTGCAACATACGGTGTAAACTTTGGCAAGAATCGTTTCAATTCAACAGTGAAACATTCACAACAATAAGAAATAATATTTACTTCGGGATGCTGAGTATTTAGCGTAATGATTGTGCAAACAGAAGATGCCCAGTTCAATTTCTCGTCAGAGCAAAAACTTTTCTAATGTGTCTTGGTAACAGCGTCCTCATTCACGTTGAATGAAAATCTCGCTGAAGTAAAGTAATAAAAAAAAAAGGCTTTGTACTTTTTTTAATTGCTTAAATATTGGGTATAATTATTCATTATTCGTTTTGGCAATTGCAAAAAGCGTTTTTGAGGTTGCAAAATTTGCAATTATTTACTCGGTTGCAGCGGTATCATTTCCACAGTTGCGGTATTGCTGTATTAGTGATAGCCCAGTATAGATAATGGGTGATTCAAGTAGAGATGCTTTTTTCAATAGCCTTTTTTGACAGATCACGTGTGAGTCGTGTCATGCTGTCATGTTATTTTCGTTTAGTATTGTTTGGCATATCATAATGGAAAGACTTACGCCTGAACAACGTTACAAATCGTTAAACTTTATTACAAAAATTCACGTTCTGTGAGGAATGTGTTTCGTGCACTTCGCTTAACTTATGGTCAACATAATCGGCCTACTGAGCGTACTATTCGCAACACCATCACCCATCGGTCCATATTTCTTTAAAAATGATGCCGGTGCGAACGTAACCGTCAATGGCGACCGTTTCGTGCCATGATATCCGACTATTTGATGCCTCAAATTGAAGCTTGTGATCTCGACGACATTTGGTTTCGGCAAGACGGCGCCACTTTGCACACATCGCATCATTGATTTATTGAGAGAACATTTCGGTGAGCACATAATTTCACGTTTTGGGCCGGTCGATTGGCCACCAAGATCGTGTGATATCACACCGTTAGATTTTTTCCTGTGGGGATATGTAAAGTCTAAAGTTTATGCGGACAAACCGGCTTCGATTCAAGCGTTGGAGGAAAACATCACGCGTGTCATTCGCCAGTTACCAGTCGAAATGCTGAACGAGTCATCGAAAATTAGACTCAACGAATGAACCATCTGCTACGTAGCAACGGCCAACATTTGATAGACATAATCTTCAAAAACTAAATGCCAAAGAATGTTCTTTCAAATGATAATAAACATTCTCCATTAAATTTGAATTTTCTGTGTTTTTTTCTTTAAAAAAGTAGGGAAATTTTGCTTACGCTATGTCGTTCATCTCTAACACTTATTTAGACTGAAATCGTAAAACTACTCTTTCTACTCGTATGCCACAGCAATCATCTGCTCACTGCTGTTCTTACAAAAAAGCTATTGTATCCATATTTTCACAATATATTTTCCTGGCTTAGGTTTTTTCTACATATATTTCACATTTATATAGTATTTTGTGAATTCATTGCCAACTCATAATTACTTAAAACAGAGACGTTAAATTTAGTTCGCGAAGAGCATATACCGCAGGAATGGATAATTACAAATTGTGTGCCGATGCCATATACTTCTGCAGAAATTTCTTTTCCTTGCGGAATCATTAATACCATCCATTATTTTTGGCTATTTTGTGGTTCCTTATCTTAGGTAGCTGAAAGCAGTTATTATGTGATGAGTGTTGCTCTGTGATTTCTGTGCTCTCTTCGCCATATATTTCTGTAACAGTGTACGAAATAGAAACAGAAATTTTAATTCGTTTTTGGTGTCATTATTTGTATTAAGAAATTAAATACGTCAGTTTTCGTAGATAAAATAAATCTTGGACATATTTTGCTTTGTCATCTTAATGAAATTTGGCAAATTTCAGCAGCAGTCCGATAATTTTTTTTTTACCAATGACGTATAATGAACTAAATGAAAAATATAAAATTTTATTAACTGGATTGTCCAGTTTTCAAACTGACTAAAATGATATTTTTTTCGAAGGCTGTTTTCGGCCTGTGTAAATCACCCATCAACATTTCTGTGAGGCTAACAACATTGATACTGCTATTGTTTCACTGTTGCATACATTTGCAACAGTTGTGTACGATTTAATGAATAATAAAGAGTCATTTCTAAACCTCAAGTGGCATGCAATTGATATGCATTAATTTAGAGAATGGGACATACATTTTTTATCTAAACTGTACAAATAGTTAAAAAAAATTGTTGTTTAATTTTTCTCTTTCACATATTGAACACACTTTTGGCGAAATAATTGTAACTACTGCTCTTGTCAAGGACAAGAAATAAAAGATCTCATACGAGTATATTGAAATAATGAGGTTGTATTTTATTTTAATTAACATCGCGACATACATACGAGTATTTTATATTTTCCTATAATAAAACTAGTGGTTACTTTTATTTCATGAAATATCTGTCTAATCTGGCCGTACTTTAAGACTTGGACATGCACACGCACACACACGACTGCTACAATAAGACGCTTTACGGAAACAATGAATGAAACAATTATTTGTTATCAATATTTTACTGACCACGTCGAAACGCTCAATAACACTTTAACTGCAGCTGTGTGTGCATTTATAATTCTCTACATGCCAGCAAGCAAAAGTCAATATAAATTGAACAATTATTAATAACTGTGTGCAGCAGGTTAATGATAATGACTTTTGCTATGGTTTTTATTAGCTTCTTTTTAAATAAAATGAATTGTGTGTTGCTAGTGATGCTACGAATACCAGTTTTTAATACTCGTGAATGCGAATATGTACATCAATATTCATTCGGTGAATACGACTATGAATATTCAATCTGAAATTTTGCGCCAATCGATATTTCAAATTTAGAGCAACAAGTGGAAGATCTTGCCTCAGTAACAATGACATACCGAAGACTGAATTTGAGATTGTCAACTTCACACACGAATGACACTGCTGAATATTTATCAGCCTAGCTTCCAAGCTCCCATTCATTGTTTAATTCATAAAATTATCGAGGAATATAAGGAATATAAAAAATAATAAAAGTTCACGAAATGAAATGTGAAAAGTATTTTATGGTAAACGAAGCGTTTCAAAACATTCAATGCCTTTTATGTTACAAAACATTAAAAGCGGGTAATGAACACGTTTCAAACAGAGCTAATAATACTTAGATCTGAGGTAAAAGATTTCGATAAAATTAGAACTCTAGAGTTTTGGAAAAATTTAGATGTTGCGATATGTCCGCAGCTCAAAAAAATGTATTTAAAATATTTTTTATCATTTTTTTCCACTACTTACTTATGCGAACAAATATTTTCAGACATAAAAAACGTTTGTTCCAAGCAGCGAAATAAAATTACCTCATTGAATTTAAAAAATATTTTACTAATTCGAAATTGCCATGCAAGTATTAACATGGAATGTTTAATTTAAAATTTTCAAAGCGATTTTAAAAATTATAAAGAGGAATGACAGATGGTTAAACTTTTTAGTCTAATATTTAAGCCCAAAAAAAATGTTTTATATGAATTTAAATATTTGTTTTTTTCCCCCCAAATAAGTGTTCTAAAATTATTTATTAAAATTGATAACTGCTATTTATGGTCCCTGATGCTCTTATCTTTTTCTTAAAATTTAAATAACATTCATTTAATACTTTGTATATAGCTGTCATTTTCTTTCTTATTTGAAACGTTTGAGATTATGTTTGCTGGGCAAATTCTCTCACCAATACACCTTCATTTTATTTTTGAACACCACTGGTCTATATGCGGCATTTTATTTGCTTTAACCAAATTCTTGAAAAAAGCTGTGAACTTTCACATATTTAAACAAGAACTCCCAAAAATCTTTGAGAATTATGAACTATACAAACAAAACAAACCGAATAGCTTCTTTAATAATTTTCTTTATACGACAAACATTTTATTATTCGATTTAAATTTATATAATTTTTCTAATTTTTGTTGTATAAAAAAAATGTTTATTTGGTTTGTTTTGTTTCTATATTTCGTAATTCTCAAAGATTTTTTGCGAGTTATTGTATAAACATGTGAACAGCTAAACAATATAATAAACGTAGATAAATAATCGTAATTAATTTTGACTAACGTTAAATAAATGAAAGAATAATTACATTATTATTTTTCGGCAAATGCAGAAAGAAGGACTTAGAAGTAACATAAAAAAATTACCCTTCATTGTGGTATTTAAATCAGTATGCAAATCTTTTTTTTGAATTTGAGAAACATAAATAAGTTTTTTACACAATTTACCAGGTTTTTTTTTTGGTAACCATTAAAGTAAATTATTTGTTTTATCGTATCTCAAGCTCGCTTTCTTACCAACAGACTTGACTCTTTGTTAGCTGAAAAATAACCGATATAATTGGTTTTCATAATGCACACTTCCCTATGAATTTTTAGGTGAAATTCATGCATAGTTCATTATTTTCCTTTTTTTTATCTTGGACCAGCACTCATGCGGTACATTGTGCTGGAACTAGAGGAAAGGAATCCTTAGAGAAATGATAGGAGGTGAAGCTTCACTATCTAACAACACTGCTTTTTTGCAAGTTATTTGTTTTTATAGCAGCGTTGTAACGTCTTTGATGTCAAGAAGAGATATTAAATTTTTGAAGCTTCGTTTTTAGTAGCCATTTTTAGTAATTATTTTACTTCGCCGGTGCTGCACAATACCAACGAAGGAGGGCGTTCTGATGTGGCTGTGGATTGGATACAACTAAAGCCGTTACTGTTCAGTAACCAGTGATTATGCCTTCGCCACTGAAGCCTTACGACAACAACTGACACAAATACAAACAAATGCATAATAATAAAAATGAGTAATATTGTAATTATTCACCCCTCTTTCACGTAAAATATTTCCCTGTTCCTTAAATTTTCAATCGTGACAAAATTCACCCTGAATAATTTCTCGTCAAATCAAAATTTCCCCAATCGTGAATGACTTTTTGGGCGTGAGTAATTTCAGTTTTCACTTTAATTTATTCATTTAATTTTTGCTGGGGCATTGCATGAAATGTAAGTAAATTCTTTCTTTATTTGTATATTTTGATAAATATAATTTTTTAATATCAAGATCAGCTATTATAGTGGAAACATACATAAATAATAAATAAAATGCAAACCAACAGACCGACTGAGTGTGTTTTCTTAAAAAGTATACAAATTTGGCGAATATTCGGCGATACGAATACGAATATATGTAACAGCACTAGTGTATACGAGTACCCGTAATAATTTCCTTAAACTGCAGCTGGTATAAAAAAAGTATAGAAAACTTTTCCATTATTAAAACAGCAGGTTACAGTTAATAAATTTTCTTAATTGCAATAAAAAACTAACGATGGGAAATAATTTTAAACATCAATAATTGTGTGTCAATTATTAAAAACTGTTTTTAATATTTCAAAATACCTTCAATTAGACGGAATGCAATAGCAGTACATACATACCTGAAAAGAGTTCAAAATATCATTATTATTTATATGTATATGGGTTGTGTTTTATATTAATAAATATGTATGTGTGTATATGTAATTTGATTTTAGCTTTAAAAGATATCAAAAAACTCACTATTTATATAAATTATTCAGTTTAATAGCTTGTAGTTTTGTTCGATAAATATCATCTTAATCATATTGTTAGAGTTCTGCAAATTTATCATATAAATGATGCATTATTATGTATGGTAAAGCTGCGATCACATTGGGCAAAGAGTTAGCGCAAAGCGACGTACCACTAAATGATGTACGCATTCATTTATTATAAAAAAAACTATTCATGGAGTAAAAGGTTCCTTATACCTAATAAGTAATAAACAGACCCGCCCACGCAATGCTGTGGCTCTGTCGCTATTATACTTTGAATTAATTTTATACTAATCTTACCACCGTTAAAATTAGTGTGAAATAATAGAACTTCCAGATGACAGCAGCATTTGTCGCTCATAATCATTTGACTGTCGGCCGACATCGACTGTGCTCGTGGCAGCATATGAGTGATTTATTGAATAGTGGCCTCACAAAAAATATCGCAGTGGGGTCACGTGAACAGGCTCGATTTTAACGCTCAAAAGATGCAATGGTGCATACTTACACACCGAGGCATGCTCGATCATGCTGCCTCACCTGTAATTATGCGTGGTATAAATATTGAGGAATCAGAAGCTCCTGACGTTCTTGGCATGAAAATTCAGTGTGATGTTCGATGGGCTGAGCATATTTTCTGGGTTTGAAAAAAAGCATTCAAGTGTCTCTATTTTTTTAAATCGCACAAGACATATTTCAGCCCATCTGATTACTTTACTATTTATACCGCTGACATCCGGCCGAAAATGGAATAGAATTCTCATGTATGGGCCGGTGCTTCAAAGGCTATTTTGAAGTTGATGGTAGAGTAGCCAACTCTATTGACTCTTTTGAGCATCGTCGCAATGTAGGGTGGTTTCGTGGTTCTATTTTTACTATAATGGGATGTGTTCAATGAAATCAGGAAACTTGTACCCGTAACCCGTTAATTCCTGGGCACAACGCGTTCATCATTAAGGACGGATCCATTTGTGGTCGATTTGGCAGCGAATCACACTACGCATTACAGAGAAAACTCTTTTTTCGGCCGAACAGCGCCTGCAGACTACTCTGCTGAAACTTTTTACATGTGGAAATTCAAATAAAATGTCCCCCTTCCTGAAACTAGTTCCAGCACAATACATCGTACATAAATTATTTGTCCCTTTTTAATAAAATCATGTTCCATCATGTACAAGTATTCATAATACAATATTAATGTAAAATACCAGGCTACATAATGTATAAAAAAATGGACCAATTTTACCCTGTATATTCCCATTTCCAATGTTATTTCTACGTTTTCTACTTTAGAAGATAGATTGGTTCCAAAAAATTACCAAATATGGAATAAGTAAGTAGCAGACACTTGTCCGTTTGTTTTCTTTTGTCTATATTACGAATTTTAGTTATATCTTTATAAGTTTCGGAGTTATTAAAATACTAATTTCAACTTTTTTTTTGGTTAATCTATACATTGGGAGAGGAACCTGCCTACCAAATTCTCTCTGCCTTCACGTCTTTGGGCTGTGTGATGATGACTGTGTCAGTCAGTCAGTAATGTTTGCTCCATCTGACCGTGCTTTGAATACAGTACAAAACAAAAGTTTTTGTTGTCTGCTTCACGTAGAATGTGCCACATGTGAATTCAGAAAACTTCAGTTTTCGCTCTTAAATTCAATTTATCTTAAAAGTATAAGAAATGAAAAATGCCTGGAATATTTATTACTTTTGCTCCACGACTGCTGTTTAGAGGAAAGTAAAAAATTCTCTACAGTTATCAGTTTCCTTTTTTTTTGTATTATCCTGCTGCAATGAGTTTTTCTCTGTTTTTTTTTCTCTTTTCTGCGACCAGTGCTGAGGAGGTGTCTCGTACGTATGCAATACATGCACCGGAACTAGTTGGGATAGTGTATAGAAGAGCTGGTGAAGAAGAGGCTGTGAAGAGTTAGAAGAATGGAACGCTTAGTTGTAGCACAACTCTACAGTTCGTGTCTTTCTTTTAGAATTTGTAAAGCAGACTTGCTGTGTCTCAGCTGTTGTGTTAATCATAAGAAGAACTATTTTATTTATTATTTTACTCTATTGAAAGAATACAAATTTATCATTTCTCTTTTCAATATTCATAACACTCTAAAAATTATATAAAAATATTTTCATAGAAAATGCTGAATTTAAGGAAGCAACGACTTCTACTTTTTCACGAAAATCTATTTACAGCAGAAAAAAAGTGTATGAGTTCACTGTTAATTGGTATTTGCATGGCTTCTTAAGCACTTCTTTACCTGAATTCATTTTTAGTGCCATTTTCAATGTTAAAAAATTTATCACTTTTGAACTCATGGAAGACACATTCAACTCTGCCGTCTAATTCATAAGGAAAATATAAATGTAAATCTTAATCTCTGACACTACCGCAATTGCCGCAACTGCCATCAGTACCTGTGCAGTAGACACAGCCACACAAAAGTCAATTTTAAACACCAACTTTATTTAAACATTTCAACTCCGTATACAATTACTAACTCAAACACATATGTATATGCAAACATACATCAATGCCTATACTTATAGTTGTTGTTCCTTTTTATTAAAACTTTCGTATAAAACGAATTGTAATGAAAAGCATTGAAAATAACAAGGGCAAATAGGGGAAACCTTATGCGAAACAAGACATGGTAACTACAGCAAATGTGCGCCCCCAATCAAACACCAAACAACCAAAGAAAACAGAAAACATTAAAATGATTGTAACAAAATGTTCAAACCCAGCGGAAACCAAAATAAAATCCCACCAGCTTATAACAATGCCGCCTGATGATGATGGATTTTCAATGCCTAAAGGAAAAGTTGTAGTCTTGAAAATACGGTACATGATAATAAAGAATGCTAACGAGAAAATTTTAACAATGGCAAAACATCTACCATTATATATAAATAAAAATGTCATAGACCTGTATTTAACTAGCTCAGTATGTTGTTGAAGACACAAGTCTATAATATTAATCTTAAAATTAAGTGCATAATTATAATGTATTTGGTTACATTTTTCTACTTTGAACGGATTTATCGAATTGCTTCCTTAGCAAAACTGTATTGATTCTTTGTGAACTTTTATTTTTCTGACATAATGCTGCTACTTTAGGCTGATGGAACAGATATCTGGTGGAAAAATACTAGAATAGGTTACTTGAAGTCAATGGCTCTTAGTGCAAAAAATTGTTCTTCTCGATGTACGATGGCTATCAAACAACGAATACCATATGGAATTCTCTATACATTTGGAACATAATAATTTATGAACAACGATATGTTCAATTGGTATTATGAGTTGATACGTATGTCTGAATTTTCGTTGAGCATCGGAATTTTTTTTTTTGGGACCGAATTTTGCATTCGATGCGTATCGTGATGTAATTCACTTTTTGTGAATTATACATACAGTTGTACTGCCGTATTCATAAAAAATGTTTTTGATTTATAAAAGCATTAATAAATAAATTTTTATTAAATTTTTAAAGCTTTTATAAATTCAAAAACTCTTTATGAATATGGCAGTTTAATTTTTAAACATTTTATAAATTAAAAAACTTTTAATATATTTTGTTGCTAAATTTTTTTTAAAAAAAAATTCACATCTTTCGTATGAGTGTCATAATATCAAATGAAAATTCGTTCGATAAACCAGAGATCGGACAATGTTCGCGATAAGGGCTTGTTATGCCCTACTTTAAGATTCGACTATAAATACCAAATATATCAACCCCTGTGCGCGAAATTATCGTATGTTACAAAAACTAAATTTCACAGGGGAGCGTTTTTATTCGTCTTTTTCTTATTTGCCTGACAGCAGTAACTGTTACATACGATAAAATGTACATAGTGTTATCTCCATAACTATAACAATTATCGCTATAATACTTTATCTACAGATGAATTAATGGATTTAGACCCATTTTGCATAAAAAAGTCGATTTCGAAAAAAGTGTAAGACACGATAATTTCGCGCACAGGGGTCGATATAACAAAAAGTTTAAAAACTGCCTTCCAAAAGTACTTACTATTGCATGGTGTATGGCGCATCTTTTTGTTTGTAAGGTGGCATGCTCTAATTTACATATCGCTCATTTGCTCAAATAACGTCATAATTCAAAAAATATATTTTTTGAGTTAATAATGCAGAATAAGTTTTCATATCGCCTTTTACCTGGTGTAAAAAATTCATACACAATGCTTCAAAAGTCACCTCGTGACAGAAGAATTTTTTTTTTCATTTCCCCATTAATAGGCATGTAAATTGAAAATTTTAAACACGTTTTATTATAAAAACTAATTTTTTGGAGTTATGACGTTGTTTGAGCGATAAATGCGAACTTCAATATTTCTTGCACATTTTTAATTCTTTTTAATTTACTTTGCACAAGCAAATAGTTTCCGATGGTTGCTGTATTGTTGTACAACAGTTCGTTATGCTACCACCTGGTATATTTGCACCATGTCTGTATGCATTCAGTTCTGTAGCTATACAAAACAGTGGAGCAATTTAGTTTTAAAAGAAAAAATTCAAAAAAAGTTTGAAAATAATAAAATAATTTTACTTCTCTAGATGAACTATTTCTAGAAAGAAGAAATCAGCATTTTATTGTAATCAAGCTTCAAGTCCATTTTAACATATTTTGAAATAGTGATAAAATAATTATGTATATGTTATAGCAACATAAAAATAGTTGATTTTAAAAGAATTAATAAAAACAACCTGCCACTTAACTTTGATTTGTATAGTCTATAGCCATCCACACATTTGCAATATAATTGTACAATTTTCTCTGCTGTGTAATAATATCGGCAATGTGTATGCCGTATTCGAGGATGACACAATATATAAGCAAAAATCAAAATTTTAATATTATATTATATTTGAAAATATTGTGGTACTTATTGCTCAATATAGGGCAAAATGGGAACAATATGGAATATGGAATAATAATATACATTTATAATGTATCATAATGCATTGGTTTAAGTTTTACATCAACACCTGCTCGAAGGCGATGGTGTGTTGAACACCGGGTGAATTCTACCGTTCTCCACCGCTTCTATGGGCACATGGAGAGACAACTAGTGATTGACTAACTACACATACATAGATTGCAATCCAATTATCACACTTTTACTTTTCTGTGATACTGCACCTTGTTAGGGTGTTTCGGGCTGTCTAACTCCGTTGTCACATCAAAAGGTTTAATGCCATGGTTTTTAATACAGGCTTCCATTCCCCAAATATCTATAGCTAGATAGAGCACTGGTAACTTCTACCTACATAGTCCAAGACACCCGCCGGTGACTACTGTTGAGTGGCACCAGCACCATTAGTAAAACTCATATCATAACATATGTGTAATTTAATAAAAAATAATATGTCGCGAATAGACCAATATTCACCAGAACCACTACGAATCTGAACCCATGCCAGCAACTAACTCCAACTTTACGAGGTTGACACGAAACATTTCAAGGAGCATAATGAAGAATTCCGAGGAGCGCAACAGTCATTAAACCCTTATTTATTGTTTGGAACAATGCGGCTCGCCGACAGCTGTGGCATTATACATGATCTTATTAGTCTGTATTATTACAGTCATAACGATCTGCAATAAACATTGCGCAATCACAACTCTAGTAAGATCTCGAAGAATTAATTTTATTAACCACAGTACTCCATCCATATACGGTATATATGCAACAATAGAAATTGTAAGAATGAAAGGGAAATTCTTCAGGTAGGTGCCGCGGGGTCACTAATGTCCCGTAGATTCAAGGATTCGATTCTCACAAAACCCCCATGCTATGAGTCACCGCCGGCAATTTTTTCATCAGTCGTCGAGAAGAAGTCCTCGCCACTGGTCTCAATATGAATGAACGACTGCCATTTTAGATTGCAATTGCATTCCGATTCTTTGTGCAAACTTTATCCGTTTTATTTTTTCACTCTGTAAATTTCTTTGCATTATCGCCTTCATAAAATATTTTTCGTCAACATTCTTTATATGTATGTTTACACAATTATTTTTCCCACTTAAATTTCAAATTTTAAACGTCTGTTATATAATTCAGCATGATTTCCCAAAATATATACAGTGTTTATTATTTAAATCCCCTGTAGTCATTTACTGGTTTTCATTCTCTTCATTAACTTTTATGTGATGAATTATGCCATCCTTTTTAATGAGATTTATGAAAAATAATTTTATTTTTAATTTTCAGCTTAATTATGAATAAATAATTTTCCCAAAAATTGTATTTAATCAATACCTTTTAATCTTTTCTGTGTACAAATAAAAGTATGAAATTAAATTTTGTAAAGGTTGATTTAATTAAGGCAGCATCAATTTATCATATTTTATTACATACAATACTTTGCGAAATTACCTGGACGTGTGACGAGGCAAATATTTGAGGAAACAAATTTGACCAAATAATTTTATAAATTATTTATGCAGACACATTTAGTAAATGTATTATAATATAGTTATTAATCATCTGAGAAGGTTTTAGATTTTTAATTAAATACTTGAAATGGAAGATGACGACCTGCAAGTTCGGTCGCAGACATTAACATAATAGAGATTACATAAAGACAAATGTTAGCCAGCATTGCTCTCGATTTAGGCGGCTACTGTAGTGTTCTTTTGTGATCAAATGCAAAGAGCTTTTGACTTGATATAGCCTAAAAAAGAACACTATAGAGTTCAAAGTAATTGCTGAGCAAAGTTATTGTCTCAATAAAGTAGTTGTTTCGCTCGTATCGTGTGTATGACAAAGCACCATTTAGCAGCGTCTATATAAAATATAAAATCTCTACAGCTGCTACTTATATAAGTGGACATCTCGCAATATTTTCATGCCGACTTAAAATTAGCATACAAAATTATTTCACATTTATAGAAATGAGTAGTTTAAATGGCCCTAATAGGTCGACGGCACCCTTATGCCGATTATACTCGGAGAAGTTTAACAGATATGTACTCCTGATAGAGTGATGATTTTGTTGTCATGTCAAGTAATCACAGTTATCTCGATTCAATTGCAATCACCAACTTTTTCCTTTGACATACCGCGCATTACTTCATTTAAATATTTTACATCTTGCAACTTTGAGTCTGAAATACTTGCTGTTCTTATAGTTTCCAAGGCGATAATGGCGCGGAAAGGTGTTCAATAAGCAAAATCTGGTTGAAATAGTCATAAGAATAGTGGTAATTCTGATTGGTAGGTACATCGCGGAAAAGGCGAACTACTTCCTCAGCTGATGTCACTTAGTCGGCTTCATCCGTAGCACATTTGGTTTCCTGACAACTGTAGACTTCAAATTTATATCCACTTCGAGATACACCAATATAACAAACAGTTGATCTGTTAAATACTTAGGGTACTTAATTTTTTTCAATTCTCAAATGTACACGTTGCAGATTTTAAATTACAACTTCTAGCAAGAAGAGGACTGCGGGAGCCATCGCTAGACTAGCAACAGTCGGGCAAAAGGGGGTTTTGTCCTCTCTTGGACATATGTCATATTTTTACAGAATCTGTTTATTACAGACTCCCTTTTTATTTAATCATTATAAAAGTGGAATATTTGGTTATTCTATTGTTTATTCTAACGGACCGCAAAACTATACAATTAAAATCTATGCCCGTGTATGGTCGTTATGAGAAAAGAAAAACAGGATCAAACAGCATATTGTTAGTATTACCCGACTATAGGTTCTTTAAGATGTTAAGACGAACCTTCATTACCCTCCAATTCATATGCTCTAATTCTTTTTGAGCCCCAATAGTATATCATCACCCTCATCAACGAAACACAGCAAAAACTCTTTTACTCAGACATTATTATATTCTATTTAATCACAATTCATTTTAGGCTCAAATAGTGGGGGTTTTAATTACTAAAAACTGAAATTAACTTGCGTAGAAATTGTACGACAATAAGTTAATAAGATAAGAAAGTTAAATTTCCACTGATAACCCGTCATAATTTAGTGTGCTATTAAAAAAATTTATTCAGCTGTTAAGAATGTTTGATATCATGCTAAAAAAATGCTAAAAACAAGTAAAGAAACTAAAATAAGTCGACTTTTTTATTTGGTAAATAACAATTTACATCAGGGTGGCGATGGCTACAGTAGTCTGCAAGTTGACTTTAAAACCAAATAAGTTCTGTGTTCGACCGCAGTTCCAGACTAAATCATAAAAATATCTCGCTTATTTCTGATGTATCTTTGTGTCAGCTGTTGTCCGAAGGCTTCAAGGCATAGTCACTGGTCTCTGACTAGTACCGGCTTCAGCTGATTGCAATCAGCAATCCCATCAGAGAATTTAATACGTCTGTTTGACATCAGAGCCGCCTCTACACTGCTATAAAAAAAGAACATAACTCTGATAGTGAAGCTTCACCTCCTATCATTTCTCTAAGGATTCCTTTCCTCTAGTTCCAGCACAATGCATCGCATCTGTACGTGTCATCTCCTAAGTGTTAGACCAAGATAAAAAATGTCTTGTAATAATTTCATTTTTAATTAAAATTATAAAATTGTTTTTATAGCAGACAAAATTGTTGAAAGAAATATAATCAAAAACAGCTGTTGCCAGTGATAGGAGCTGAATAACTTTTTGAACGGCGGTTAGTGGATAAAGTGGCAAATAAATTGCACAAACAAAATTTGCTTACTTGTACTATATATCATTAATTAATGTTATTTTTCTTATGTAATGTAAAATTAAAAAATGTGAATAATTTTTAAAAAAATTTTTTATTATTATATAATTTTTAAGTAGCGGCGGCTTAAATATTATCGCCGGCTCGACTGAAGAATTTCAGCATACAACTCAGATTTCTACTGTTATTTTATGACAAAACAACAAACATGGCTCGATAAGTTTTATTATTTTATAACTTTTTTGTTTGAAGCACAAAATGATTAAACTATTTTAAAATATTAATGTTTAATAACAGACATTGTGAATGTCTCAACTGTTTCAACACACTTCTAGCTTTTGTCGAACACGTTTGATCATCTACGGGTAATTGCACTTCAAATGGAATTTTTCGAAAGTTGTGCTTGAGCTCGAAGTTGGATGATCATTATTTCACAATGTGGCTTTTCTCTGAGAAATTTTTTTCTACTCTTCGTCATAAAAATATAAAATTTTTCCTGATATTAATAATATTGTTTTTGTGCTTAACTCTGTTATTTATGCGTGTATGTAAAGGGTGGTTAAATTTCAAGGGCCGATGTTGATTTTGAATAAAACACAAACTAATTAGGAAATTATTGTAATTTTATTTTATTATGATATATTGGTATTACTCAATTATGTATGGAACAAAATATCGGCCAAATGGGCGCCGCGACCACGGCGGCACACCTCCATCCGATGGTCCAAATTTTCGATGACCCTGAGGCATAATGGAGGTTCTATGCCGTTAATGTGCCGAATTATCTCATCCTTTAGCTCTTGAATTGTTGCTGGCTTATCGACGTACACCTTTTCTTTCAAATAACCCCAAAGAAAAAAGTCCAACGGTGTCAAATCACATGATCTTGGCGGCCAATAGACATCGCCATTACGTGAGATAACACGGCCATTGAATTTGTTGCGCAAAAGAGCCATTGTTTCGTTAGCTGTGGGGCAAGTGGCACCGTCCTGCTGAAACCACATATCGTCCACATCCATATCTTCCAATTCGGGCCATAAAAAGTTCGTTATCATCTCACGATAGCGAACACCATTCACAGTAACTGCCTGACCGGCCTCATTTTGGAAAAAATACGGCCCGATGATGCCGCCAGCCCATAAACCGCACCAAACAGTCACTCTTTGTGGGTGCATTGGTTTTTCGACAATCACTCTTGGATTCTCATTCGCCCAAATGCGGCAATTCTGTTTATTGACGAATCCACTGAGGTGAAAATGTGCCTCATCACTGAAGATGATTTTCTTCGAAAATTGATCATCCACTGTTGCCGTGGTCGCGCCGCCCATTTGGCCGATATTTTGTTCCATACATAATTGAGTAATACCAATATATCATAATAAAATAAAATTACAATAATTTCCTAATTAGTTTGTGTTTTATTCAAAATCAACATCGGCCCTTGAAATTTAACCACCCTTTATTTGTTTGCTTTTAATTATAACCGTTGCCTTCCTTTTATGTTTTTAAATTATTTAAACAAAGAAAGAATGAAAGAGAAGGAGTAGATGTTGATTTTGTGATTAAATAAAAAAGAAAAATTCCTATTAAAAAATCCGGAGGCCATATTTAATGAGGAGTACTTAAATAAAATTTTATTTCATGAAAAAAAAAAGAAATAAGTTATTGTAGTTACACAGAAAAAAGTTTGGGCATGAATAATATCAAACATTTCTATAAATATAATTCATGAATAATTTTATAAATTCAAATCCTAATTATTAATTCATAAATAAAAAAATAATTTATTTTAATATTAACAACACAAACAATTTCTTTATGTAATGCTTTTTAGCTTAAATAAAATGCAAATTAAACTCTTTAATTCGGTTTCCATGTAAGACTAGTTACAATTGTGATTACTGCATCACTGGGTTGGCAACTGTTGGTATTAATAACTAGTGGCAGCATTTGAAAGTTTGATTTGGAATGGAATTTTTTTCATTAAAAAAGCGATAGCGAACTCTTAAACAGAAACTGAACTAATTCAAAAATTTACAATATAAACGTTTATCATAATTATCAATCATTAAATTAAATATATTACGATTATTTATGTATGTTTGTTTTAGCCGGTCTATATGTGCATTTCATTTGGTGTTAATAGCAGTAGATCTTTATTCTAATTCTTGGAAAAAGCTAACAAAATTTTACATGTTTACATTATTTTCTGTACTTACATTTGTAAGTGAAATACAATGTAACTTTCTTAGACTGCCTGATTCGTCATAGTTCGTTCATGATTATTATATTTTGCAGAATAACAAAAATACAAACATTAAACTTTTTTTATTGTACTACACAAGGAAACACACCCTTTGTTGTCCAAGTTGGTTGTTGTTAAAGTTGGTTTTTAGGTTATTTTAGGGTGTCGCACTTGAATCTGTTCTAATCAGCTCTAGTTTTCGAGATACACCCTTTTCTGATATACTTGCTTAACAAATATTGTCATGCCTTGAAGAATGTTCGCCCCTTTTCATTAAAAAATGGAATACGGATTTTCTATACCCTAATATTCTTCTTTTTTCTTTACATGATTTTTAAAACTGCCCACTAGTTTCAAAGATATCGTTGAAGGTTTGAACTAAAACAAAAAAACACTTTCACAAAAAAATTCTAAACTTTTGTGTTTTTTTTTTTAATTCATGAAAAATAAATATGCAATAGAAAGCACATTTTTGATCTATCGGTATTTGGTTAAATATATAGATATATATAATAAAACATTAAATATATATATATATATGTATAACATATGAAGTTGCTGTATAAGTTTTGATTTTATTCACAATTTAATGAGAAATTTAGTGAGAAATAAAATTCGCGATTTCCCTAC
The DNA here is from genome assembly GCA_963924685.1 of Dexiosoma caninum. Lineage (NCBI taxonomy): Eukaryota > Metazoa > Arthropoda > Insecta > Diptera > Tachinidae > Dexiosoma > Dexiosoma caninum. The sequence continues at coordinate 96,331,916 of OZ004725.1, forward strand.
AGCAGTAACATTTATAAACCTCAAAAATTTTCTTTTATAAGATTTTCTGAAGTTATATTCTTTAGAGGGTTTATTTCTAATGGTGCTGCAATAATTCGCCATCATATGGTCATCGTAGTGACGTTGGTACCTCTCCTCTGTCGTACGAATATCTTGATGGAAACGTTCAGCTTGTTCTCACTAAAATCTTCAAGATTTTTACTGAGACAACATAAATGACTGTGTAGGTAGTGCACCTTAATGCTCTTATAGAACCAACCTGTTTGAATGTTGAACACATATCATGGCTCCCATGGTAATTTCTAAGTAGTTAAATACATTTGTTCCACGCACAATTACTGCCTGTTTATATTGAAAACAGAAACAATTTGAGTTTTTTTTTATTATTCTTTTCAATGCAAATCGCCGAATGATTATTTTCACTCGTCCTTATTAAAAAGGAAGTAAATCTTTTTTTTAACGAGCTACAACAGTTTTCCAATCATATATATAGGAAATGGGGGTACATCGGTAGTCTAGTGAGTAGTGTGCTAGTTTATCAGTTGGGGGTTCTAGGTTCGATTCCTAGCAGAGACTCTGGTCTGTATCACTATAACACGTGATAGTTTTTTCACAAGTGTTTCGAAGTGGGCTGAGACTTTTCTTTACCGTTACATACAGCAACATACCGACCTAATCTAACCTATATAAAAAATGCAGTATTAATAAGTTAAGTAAGTTAAGTAAGAAAAAAAGATCCAGTAGGAAAACTTCTACAATTAAGATCTCTGCAAATATCTCAAACAGAAAGTTAAAACCAGCGATTTTTGCTTCAGACAGATCAATGGAACAAAACAGTGACGTTACTAACCGAAATTTTAGGTCATATAAAAACAGAAAATCTATACAATCTGTATATTTCTTCTAATAAAGCTCGAAATGAACTGTTACATCGATTTTTTTTCATTTTGGAAACGAAGTTGATACTCAAATGTAAGTGCGTGTTGTGTATTTTTTTTAATAACTGAATAACTGACACTATACTGAACACGAAAGGAACAAATACTTATGTAAAAGTATTATCATAACAAGGAAATGCTGAAGTATTTTCTTAGGTTTCCTAAGGAATTCTTTGTGCTTTTAAATTTAAACCTCCTGTTCATCACGTCATACAGGCAAATAGAAGGAATGAACTGAATTCAAAAAGGAAACTAAATTCATGTAGTCGCATAAGTATACGTGTTATAGGAATAAATTACAAAAAAAAAATGGGAAAAAGCCATGGAGAAAAAGTATAAACAGCAGTTTGTAGTGTGATTTACCAGCAGAACCAATACCAGCACCACTATTGTATATTCAGCGCAAACCAGCCAACAGACGTACATACGAGTGCACACACACTTGCACAGACGCTCCAACCCAAAATATGTATTTAAAACAGAACAGTAAACGGAAATTCGATGATTGTTACATTCACAGAAGAACGAAAAATGAAAAATGAAAAAAGAAATAGAAAACGGTTATACGCGAAGTTATAAAAAGAATACTGTTTGAGAACTTAACACACTTCTTCTCCACAAGCTCGTATAACAAACACGTGCATAAGGATATAAATGCCATTCTATCTACATATGTACTCGTATATACAAACATATTCATTATTTGATGGATTGTTATTTGATGATTGTTGTCGCACAACACAACAGAAGTGGAAGATAAGTCTATCTCTTGATTCACACGTGGATAATGTTCTTGAAAATCCATTTTAAATTCTTCTTGAAACTTCTTAGTGGAAAAGTGGAAATTGAACAAAAAGAAAATTATTATAAAACGTTGGTGTGAATTATGAAGAACCTTTGAAAACCAGGAACAAAAGAGTAAACGAAAAAATCTTGTGCAATACTATTTCCTATGCAGCAGTAAAGGGTTCTAATTTATTAACATATCTTAGTTAATAGACAGAGAAAATAATTTTCACTTTTTTTAATTAATCTTTAACTGAAGAATACAAATCTTTTCAATGGAAACTGCAATTCTTTTAATTAACTTTTTAACTGTTCCAATTACCATAAAACTATTTAAACCGATTAAAAAATGCATTTCTTTCTTTTATGCAACTTTTAATACTTTTTTTTCTTGGACCGGTACTCAGGGGGCGACCACTACATATGCGGTGCATAGTGAAATTAAATGTTTAATTAATTCTACATTCAATTATTATAAATATTTGAGTACCATATATAGAATATCATTAGTATAAATAAACTTATTTAAAAGACAAATATTTTCAACTTAATTATTGATACAAATATTGCATAAAACTTAAAAATAGCAGCATATCCTACGCTGAGTTGAAAGTTGCCGATGACGGTATTACGGATGCCAACTGCCAACCGATAATCGTAAATTTCAATGAATTTTTAATGCTTTCCTGGCAACTACAAATAATTTCTTGCCTGAAAATAGGTTGACAGTCATAATCCGACGATAAATTTAAATTATAATAATATTTTTTTTAATATTTAACTAATAGAAATGAAATATTATTTATATAAAGCATTAATTAAAAATCAATAAATGAAAATTCCATCTGGTTTTTTTTATTGATTTTCGAAAATATTTAATTAAAATGTTACTTTCCATTTGTCTGTGCACAAAATCTGACCTTTAAATTCGGAAATTGCTGAAAATATTCATAAAATAATTTAAAATATTCATAAGCAGCATCTGTGCAAAATATTGTTTGTCAAAAAGTACTGTGCTGATAGCAATCGCAGTACAGTGGGACAGAAATAAGAATATTTTAGAATTAATTCAGCAGGTTTTAAAAGTTGATTTAAAATTGAAAGGTAAACTCATAGCTTAAATGTAAATAACTCCAAGTTTCAATAAAAACTACAAAATTTAAAATTTGCTGGCATTTTGTTGGAGGCGAGAGCTCGTACCACCGCATCAATTTTCACAATTTAAAAACGTCGCTGTCTTCAATATTCAACTCATTATTATTCTGGCTGGTTTCTTTATTTGTTCTTTTACTTAATAATTTCTTCAGAATTCTACTTTATTTAAATAATGTTTATTTTGCGTGTACCTTCCTTAGAATTTTTTGATATGTAATCAAATAGTCATACGGTTATTGGCCGATTTTCAATGCAAATGTGAAACACCTTCTATAAATTTTTTGTAAGAGAAATAGTACTCGGGCAATTAAGGTAACTACCGCGAAAGGTGACATTCTGTGTTATGTTTTTAAAGCGGACTTGCAGCATTTGGAGCTTTTATATTTGAAAGTGGTATAACTCCAGTTTCTCTTGTTTCGAGACATTTAAAGGTTTACGTTTTTTTATCTTGAATCAGCACTCAGAGGATGCTCTACACATGCGATGCATTGGGCTGGAACTAGAGGAAAGGGTAGTGAGAGAGATAACATGTGGAGAAGCTTCACTATCTTACAACTCTGATTTTGCATGCCTTTGTTAATAGTAGTGTGCAGCGCCTCTGATGTCAAGGAGACGTAGTCTATGGTACACGATTCCGACGAAGGAGAGCGCTCTGATGTGCCTGTGGGTCGCCTACAGCTGAAGCCAGACAGTGACCAGTGACTATGCCTTCGCCACTGCAACCTTCCGACAACATCTGACACACAGAAAAAATGCGAAATGTTGTTATGATATAGTCTAAAACTGGGCTCCAATTCAGGACTTTTTGGATTTGCAGTCAACTTGCAGACTACTTAAAACATCGCCACCCTCACCGCTAAATTAAAAATATTCGCAAACATTATTCTATTAAAGTGATGTTTTTAGTACTAAATACATTTGACATTAGTACTAAATACATTGACGTATAAGTAATTAAATTAATTTAGCATATAAAAGATTTGCTAATGCCCACCTTCAAATATAATATTTTCCAAAAACTATGTTGCAGAGTCTCATTTCCCGAAAAAATTTATGAAATTTATTATTAAATACCTTCTCGTAAAGTATTTTTTAAAAAATAAATTCAATAAAATTGATTTTATTTTCAAGGTTAGATTTTATTAAATGCAAAAATGAAAAAGAGAGAAATATTTATTCATGCCTAACATAAAATTTACAATTAAGAAGCTGTTTATTTTTTGGTCGAGATAAACAAATCGGAAAAAATTCGACTACGCGGTTTTTCTCAATTTTTCGGCATTCATAAGACGACAGCCATAACACTGAAAAGACCGGTTGGAAAACCTTAAGTAAAACTGACACATAAATCAAAAAATAAGTTGGACTTGCGGAAACAAAATCAGTGAAATTTATTCTCACCATTTCAGTAAAAGACATGTTGCAGATAATTTCATCTCTAGCCCAGTGCACACTTAAGTCGTAATAATCATTTTTCACTTTCAATAAATATATATTGGTGCTAATATATTATATTAAATTACTGAAATTACGGTTAACTCATTTTCAAAAATAACAGCTCATATATAGTAGATGCATTCAGCCTTATTCCAGTTGTTAACGGCGACGTCGATACCAAAACTCAGCCTCTCTCAAATCGAAATATCTTTCAGTAAAAAGCTTAACATTTACATTTACTAAAAATATAAAATTTTTTAAATGCCAATTTAAATTTGATACAATGGACACAGCATTTCAACGTAGTAGGGACTGAGATTTAGTGTTGATGTCGATGTCGACAACTGGAATAAGGCTGATTAATTTCTTCACTGCTCATGAGACACTGAGCCATATAAGAAAATTTTTTTACCTTTTTTTTTATTGAACGTGAATCAGAATGAACGATTGTTTATATATACTTTTTGTATGGCTAAACTAGTCCATATAAACATTTTTTGGCTACTAGCATAAGGTTTGAACACACGACTTTCAAGCTGTAGATTCAATGCATTTTTTGTTAACTATAAAGTCATGAGCAGAAGTTTATAAGCAATCGGTTAATTTTATTTTTTTTTTTTTTGGTCTATCTCCTCGCACTGATATGAATTTTAATGATTTAATTTGACAAATAGCAGTATCTTCTCCCATTTTGGTTGTGCGTTACAATTTACAGTATTTGTAATTATAAATACGTCTAAGAAAAAGTAAGGGGACGCAGCTAATGTGTGGAAGAGATTTCTTTTTTTTTTCGTCCATATTTTTTTCAATGTTTGGAAATTCTGCTAAATGTGATTATTATAAAATTGTACAATATTGTATTGTATTAATCTTAACAATTATAGCATAAAGAGAGTTAATGAGATTAATTGAACACAAATGCTCCAGTCTAATCGTCATCAGGTCATGAACACTGAAATTATTCATTAAATTGTAATGAAACAACTGGACTGGAACAATGCAGCAATGATTGAAAAGCGAAATTAATTAATAACAATAAACTCTGACTGCCGCTGAATACGTTAGTGGTGCACTTGTGTTGATTGTTATCAATTGCCACCGCAATGTTTCCTAATTATTTTTAAAGGGTGTCTGGTAGCAGATTTATATTTTCAAACTTAAATAAAAAACGTAATAATTCACACAAAGTTTTATTAAGAGCATTGAACGATAGAATGGAAATGCGGATTTTATATTTTAAAGAGTATGTCATCCAGATTCTTCAGATCTTTTTTTAAAATTTCATGAATAATCGCTCTTGGAAGTCCCAGTGAGGCTGCTCTTTTCCATATTGAGAGTCGCGGATTTTCACGTAAACTACTTTCAACCAGTTCAATGTTTTTGCATCGACTGGGCCCTGACCGTGGTGCATTCATAGCCGAAGCAGTCGCGTGGAATCTCTGCACGCGCGAACGAATTAAATTTCCACAGCTCACTCGACCACTGCGACATCGAAACTGACAAATCCGCACAATCGATATTTCCAACGGCGCCACCCTCCCTCCACATCGTTTATTACTTTTTGAAATAATCGTATTTAAAAATATAAATTTCCCATCAGACACCCTGTATTATATATTTGCGTTATTCTACAGAAATATGTGGGTGGAATTCAAAGCAGACCACTACTACATTTCCGTGTCCCTTTGCGATATTCTATTGTTGTAAATAAACAAATTGAATTAACAGCCAACTTCAACAATAAATTATCCAAATGTTGTTGAAATTTACTGTACAATAGTTAGAATCACCTACATGCAAATGCATTTGTAATGTACAACATAATAATATACATAATGTATATTATTTATGTATTAAAAAGTAAGCATACTACCAACAAACTGTGTGTGGAGTTTCAACATACTAAAACAAACTATATTTATGAATGTATTATTATCGATGGTATACGTACCCTGCAGCTAAATTGAGAACTAGTTATAAACTCAATTCAGAATAAAGAAGGGACGTGAGAAATATAATGGTTTGAGTTCCCAGCCTTTGAATAGGTGTACTTATATGGGGACAGTGGGCGGTAATGGGTTAATAACAGAATAAAAGGTTTTTCATCTGCTTTGAAAATATTTCTTTAACAAACTTCACTCACATAGATACATACATATGTATGCATATACAGCCCTGCAAATGATGTGACTAGTTCACACATGCATGTATAGTGGACTAGGAATTGTCCACTACTAACCCAAATGTACGAAGAAAACAAGATATATTTAACATTGCGATGGTATAAAAGTCAACCATATAACCCATCGAACTAACCCTTGGCGATGGCTGAAGTAGTCTGCACGTTGACTATAAAAACAAAACAGACCTGGGTTCAACGCCAGTTTCAGACTGAAATTATAAAAACAAGAAAAAACATCTCGCATTTTTCTGCTGTGCATTTGTGTGTCAGTTGTTGTCGGAAAGTTTCAGTGGCGAAGGCATAGTCACTGGTCACTGAACAATACCGCCTTCAGCTGATAGCAATCCACAATAACATCAGAACGCCCTTCTTCGTCGGTATTGCGTAGCACCGGCGAAGTAAAATAATAATAAAAATGGCTACTAAACCGAAGCTTCAACACTGCTATAAACAAAGAGCGTGCAAAAGCAGAGCTGTAAAATAATTAATTAAGCTTCACCTCCTGTCGTTTCACTAACACTATCCCTTTCCTATAGTTCCAGCACAATGTAATGCATGTCCCAGATAAAAAAAAACTCCATGTAACCACCTTCCAAAGTAATTTTAATACCCCGGGGTAATCGTAAATACGAAGAAAAGCACGAAGACTTGTCGTTTAACAATAAGCTGTTCTTTTCAAAGGCGGCTGCATTACATAGGATCATGTTTGTAACCAGTCAGTCCATTTCACATAAAATGGACCACGTAGTCCAATATTATTTGCAGGGATATGCCTTTCACTATGTGTATTAAAGCACGAGTCGATTTGTGTACATAAGTATACCTTGGCGTTTGTCAAACTAATATTTTCAAAGCAAAACTAATTCTATGAATGTTAATTTCTAATATGCACTAACCACAAAAAATTACGAGTTTTTCTATTGGAGTTCATTCATAACGTACGTCCTCCAGTAAATGTATGTGTGTGTTTGTTAAAGGGGGTGGAATAATACACTATTTTTGAATTTCAATACGCTAAGGCTAAAAAATGTATAACCCACACAATTAGTTGTGAACAGGGGGCAAATTACGCTGAGCAGAGACAAGTACAGGGGTAAATGAAGAAAATTAACGTAAACTTTCACAGCAGGACTGAGTTGCTCCTGGAATTGCGGAATGTGAGATCTAAACACAATTACTGTACTGTATATAAACACGAGTATGTATATATATTTCTCTTACGGAAATCTGTGCAGGAACGTACTCTATGCCTTAGGGAAATGTGAAATATGCAAAAACTCTGGCAATTTTTTCGAGCATTTTTTTTTTCAAGAAATATGTATTAAAGATTTTTCCTTAATATCATTATGCCCTTAATACTAATTTGCAACAACAAGAATAACAAATGGAATGTAACCAACCAGTTTCAGCTTAGAGGAGATATGCTTCGACTAATACCAAAAATACCAGCATTGTAGTTAATGATTTGAACTTTACAAAATTTACAAAAATATCTAAACGAAGAACAATTAAACACAAAGCTAACATCTAACAGCTCTTTCTTTTATTGTCGTTTGGGTGTAAAAAGAAGAATTTGAATTATATAAATATGCCTGTGCAAGTATTTAATTAAAAATGTTTTTTTATTTAGTCTTTTAACGAAAATATTGTTCAAAAATGTTCAATAAGCGTCCAAATGCAGCAGTACAAAAGGAAAGTGTTGTCTTAAATAAAGTACCTGCAAATATAATACGAAAAGCGTGTTTTATTTGTATAAATAAATTTTATAGAAATTATACTTTATAAAGAAATCTTAATAAACAATATAACTTTATTATTATTATTATTATTAAACATTTTTGCTTATTGAATTAAGCGGAATCATCATCATTGCTCCCACACACTTTTCTCTTTTTGCTTCATAAAAATATATAAAGTAACCTTCATCTGCTTTTAACGAGATAAGAATAATGGAGTGACTCATTAAGATTTTTTATTTGTGCCTTTTCTGCTTCAGGTCAGATAATCAAGTATTTCAAAATAAGACTTTTGTTCTCTAATCATATTGTATAGAGCCAGTGGAAGTTTAATTAGCAGACGCGCATAAGGCCATACGTTTTGAAATAATAAAATTTAAAAATATAACATGTGTAAAGCTACCATCAAACTGTCAGAGTTTTCGTCATATTTCAATATGTAAAAGTGGAATATAGCGTCTAATATTAAATTAATTTAATTAATTTTTAAAATTTCGTCTGATTTCAGTTGAAAATACACTCTATTCCATTTTTATCTAATATATAGTATGAGTTTTAAATGTCATATTCTTAAGGTTATTTATTGAAATCAGACGACAACTCAGGCAGTGTAAAGCAACTCCGCACAATTCAAATTTAAGTCATTTTGATGCAAAACAGAAAATAGATATTATCCGTGATACGATTAACTGGCAACAACAATTACATGTGAAAGATAATAATAAAGTTAGTTTTCATCGATTTAATTCTTTGCATCGATTAACGTGCATATCACGATTATACCGCTTTATAAGTACAAGTTTTTTTTCGATTACTTTCTAACTACCTCAATACAATGTGAATAGGACAAAAAAAGTGCGCGGCACATTCTGCAATGTACAATATTTTTGCAAGGAAATTTAAATTTTTTTTGCCGTAGGTATTAGTTGCCTTTTTAAACTTTTATTTTTATCTATGATTCTAATTTTAAAATTGTGCTTTTTCCCGAAAAAATATGTGAAATGTATTATTACATACTTGGAGATATTCTCATACAATATTTTTCATAATCGAAAACTCAATAACTGAGGACGAAAGCATATCCATATAGAACTATTTCGCTAATGCTTACTTAGCTCATCAGTGGATTTTTGCTAATTTTTGACTACAAATCCACGATTCTTGTGTTTAAATTCAACTAATCAATCGAGAATACCAAAAATACCAAACACTTTCCTCCTCAGTTATTGAGTTTGCGTTTATAAAAAATACTTTATGAGAATATCATCAAGTATGTAATAATAAATTACACATATTTTTTTTTGTAGGACCAGCACTCAGGAGATGACTCCTACACATGCGAAGCATTGTGCTGGGAACTATAGGAAAGGGATAGTAGGAGAAACGACAGGAGGTGAACCTTAATTAATTATTTTGCAGCTCTGCTTTCACACGTTCTTTTTGTTTTTATACTCGTAGCAGTGCTGAAGCTTCGGTTTAGTAGCTATTTTTATTATTATTTTACTTCGCCGGTGCTACACAATACCGACGAAGGAGGGCGTTCTGATGTGATTGTGGATTGCTATCAGCTGAAGCCGGTATTGTTCAGTGATCAGTGACTATGCCTTCGCCACTGAAACCTTCCGACAACAACTCACACACAAAGACACACTAATGCACATCAGAAAAATGCGAGATGTTTATTTTTATTTAAAAATTTTTTTGTCTGAAACTGGGGTTGATCCCAGGTCTGTTTTTTGGTTGTGTAGTCAACGTGCAGACTACCATCCATCGTGCCATCAATCATTTTTTCGGGAAAAAGCACAATTTTAAAATTAGAATCATATATAAAGAGATATTCCCAAAATAATTCAGTTAATATAGAAAAAGTAATTGTTACGCTTTTTCGAATAAATTGCCTGTTCATAGAAGCCGATCGTAGGCCATTTATATTGAATATAAAAAGTTTTTTTATTGAGGTTTTTTTATTGTTGTTTGCAATATAAATGCCGAACGATTGATTTCATTCACCTTCTATGAACAGGCCGTGAGTCTTTGCTCAATTAATGTTTTTTTTTTTTTTTCAATTAAAATTTTAAAATAATCCACATTTTATTTTAATTGACTTTGATGAAAAGAGTACGTATAAGTTTAGTTTTTATATATAAGAAAATCATCTACTTTTTTTTACGATTAATTATTAATTAAATCTCAAAAAAATGGTCAATAATGTTTTAATTGAAGATTCTTATGTTCAAAATTCAACTAATCAATCGAGAATTGAAGTTGAGTACCGAACACAAAACCAAAAATCTATAAACAAAAACATAACAATCCATGAGTTTACTTTTTTTATTACACATCCATACATACATATTTCTATTTTTAGATTTTTCTTTTTATCTTTGGCATTTGCAGTCGAACCTTAAAGACTTATTTATAAATGTTTTTATCTCGAGAAGACTAATGTTATACAACAATGGTCATTGACTTCAAGTATGGCCTTCTATGTTCTTAAATTTATAGAAAAATTTAGTGTCCTGAAATAATTAATAACATACCAAGAACCAATTCTATAAAAATTTCTTTTTAAGTATTCCACTTCCACGAATTTCATAAGGATTTTCTGTGAAGTATGTTAGTTATATGCCTGGCGCCGGACTAAAATTTGGATTCTTTTTGGTGCCTTCAAAAATAAATTTGAGTTTTAAAGGTGGTCTAATCTTTAATTTAATCTTGAAAATTAATATATAAATAATCATATTGCCTTGGTCGTCGTAGACATTGGGACAACATGAAGGTAGTTTTCAGTTGTCATCATTTTACTCATTTAACCCATATGGAAAATCGCTTTCACATTTAGTTACCGTAATTGTGAGACACTTATTGCATATTGGTTTCAGACCTAAGACAAAGTATATTGTTCCAATTAAATGTATGGCAATGTCAGTCTTCCCTTCAAGATGATGTTCTCTTCTAACTTCCATTTCTTCAGCTTTGTTTTTTTTTTTTTACAAAAATCTATACAAAATGATACCCCAAAACCGTTTATTATCTTAATCATCTAGTTAATCATTTCAACAAATACATCTGTTCAAATATTGAAAAGGTATGTGCCAGATGGCTGCAATTGATACGAAATATTCATGGCACGCATTCATCGTATAATGGAAAAGGAAAAAAAATTAAATCACAGTTATCAATAAGATTTTAAACGAACCAAGAGATTTAAAAATTTTTTGTAGCGATACCAGAGGATTCTTTTTTGAATCGTTCAGCAAAATAGCAACAACGCGCGAATAACCCAAAAATGAAAAATTGACATCTAGAAATCATAAATAAAAATACCAGTGAGTACAATTTGGATAAATATACTTGTTTCCCTATTTTCTGCAAATTAAAAGATTTGCCTTTGTTATTGTTGTTGATTTATGTTGCTTTCATTTGTCGTAATTGTGGCTGCTGGTGCTACAACAGGCGGGTGATAACCTTTGTGTTATTTACACGCAATTTGCTCTCTGATTTAGACAGACAGAAATGAATTTGAAAGTAATTTCCATTTTTTCTTAATTTTTTGTTGTGTGCAAAGACTATAAATATGATTTATTATTTAATTTCTTTACGACTTTAGTCTTTGTCTTACTTGGTTTTCCCCATTTGTTTGTCTGTCCATTAGGATATACCTAATATATTATATTTTGCTTTTTAGTTCAATTTAAGTCTGTTATTATTTTGGGAATGTATAAATAAAATGTAAAAACAAAATATGGGGAACTATCACTACATTCTTGAATAAATATGTCAGCAGCATTGTCAATTACTTTCCAGAGCAATAAGTTGGCAGTTTTTTAATTAGCAACATGGTGGAGAAGTCAGCAAACACGAAATTTAAATATTCATGGGCAACCTTCATTATGTGTTATTTTATATATATCTCATATCAAATGCAGGGTGGCACAAATGGAGCTACATACATATATGGTTTAAATGGTTTATAACTTTTTCATTTATGCGATTATTATATTTTTTTTTAATACAGTATATTATTGGGGAATTCTTTGCAATTAACTTTGAAAAATGATATCCTGTAAGTGATATCCATTTTCTGCTTCGCACGTACGTGCTCTTTTTAGCATATTTTCCATAACTTTTCGCAAAATTTCGGGTGTAATGGCCATGATTTCATTTCGAATGTTTCATAATTAATACCCCAAGTCTTCTTCACACAAAAAAAAAAAACGAAGAAAAAATAATTAAAAAAGTTATAAAGAATTCAAACCATATAGCTCCTTTTGTGCCAACCTGTATATAAGCTGTAGCTTTTCTATGAAAAAGAGTATTAATTCTCAAAACTCTTAATGGACATCCAATGGTAGAGCAACCAGTGCTGCCGCGTAACGATATACCAAGATGTAAAATGTTCAGAGAATGTGCTGGTATCAAAATCCGAATTTGTCTGTATCGCACTTGATCAACAAGAGGGTATTAACTCTAAATTTTAAAATTTTTACTTCTTGAAAGAAATCAAGAATATTAGTATCTATCGGCTGTAAAAATTTTGCATTGTTCAATCTACTTTTTCACCTCAAAAAATCATGCTGTATTCGGTTTTTCAAATCCACTTAAAATGTAACGGCCAACATTTTTTTGTCCTCTACTGAAAATATTAAAATTTCGAGTAAATACCCTCTTGTAAATCAAGTGCAATATTTCTTTTATCTTGGACCAGCACTCAGGACCACTACACATGCGATACATTGTGCTGGAACTAAAGGAAATGGATAGTGGGAGAGATGACAGGTGGTGAAGCTTCACTTACAACTCTGCTTTTGCATATTTCTCGTTTTTTTTTGCTTTTGGACCAGCACTAAGAAGATGACTCCTACACAAGCGATGCATTATGCTAGAATTAGAGGAAAGGGATAGTGGCAGAAATTACAGGAGGTGAAGCCTCACTTACAACTCTGCTTTTGCACGTACCTTGTTTCTAGCAGTGTTGAAGCGCCTCTGATGTCAAGGAGACGAACTCAATTTGAAGGTTTGTTTAATGGCCATTTTTAGTAATTATTTTATTTCCATAGTGCTACACAATACCGACGAAGAAGAGCACTCTAATGCGCCTGTGGGATTGGTTGCAGCTGAAGCCGGTACTGTTCAGTGACCCGTGACTATGCCTTCGCGACTGAAACCTTCCGTCAACAACTGACAAAAATAATGGGAAATATTTTCATAATGTTGTGTGAAACTGGCTTTTTGGTTTTGTAGTCAACGCGCAAACTACTTTAGCCATCACCACCCTTTGTAAAATAAGTATGAAATTATGTTTTTTGATTCAAGAAAATATAAATTCGTGAATCGTTCCTGCTAAGATTAACCCATTCAAAGCCAACCTCCACTATTCGATACAGGTTATCAATGTCAAAAAAATACTTTTTATCGAGAATTCATTCTGCTTAAATTCTATAGAAAATTGTATGTATATTTATTTGATTTAAGCAGTAAATAAACATTTCATTATGGTTGGCATGTTTATAAAATTTTCTCATATTTTTCAAAGAAACCGTTTTTTGATTGAAATTAGTTTTCTTTTTCACACTTCCATTTTATTCTCGGTATAAAATTTTCATTTTATTTACGTGTACAAGCAATCATTTATAAAGTTGCTTTCATAAAATAAAATAAAACAAAATTATTTTGTATTATTTTCTTCTCTATTTACTCCATGCTGTTATTCTGTGGCTTTTACCACAATCTCTAAACAATTTCTTCAGCAATTTACTGCAGTGGTTTTCAGGTTGTCTTGGAGCACTTAGAGCACTCAAATATTGCGATATTTTATTTTAAAAATTTGTTGCCATAAATTCTGGTTTTAGCTGGATCAATTAAGTTTCTGCTGTGATTAGAAAAGTTTGCTACGTAGGGGACAAAGTCTGGTGTTAATGTTTTGCTTTACATTTTTAAAGCGTAAAAGAAAATTCTAAAAAATATTCTATAAGGAAAAAAAAAATAAAATGGAGGCGAATTATTATTTTGTGTACAGATTAGAAGTGTAGCATAGCAAAATTTAAATTGCTTTTAAACATTTTTAATGAAACCAAAAAAACTATATTTTACGGTCATAAAATAGCTGTCCCTATAAATTACCGTGAATTTCTTTTTAAAAATATTAAGCCTAAGCAAATAATATTACTCCATAAAAGGATGTGTAAACTAGCAGGTTTGGATGTTCGTTACTTAAGCCGAGAAAAAAAATGCTTGAACGTGCGGTCACTGTATTGAAAATGAATGTATATTTTTGCAGTTAAAAGAGTTTCAATATGCATGTTATCAATAAACGGATTTGTATATAAGATTGCATTCCTAGTCAAAAGTAATTTTATTCTGTATATGGAAATTACAAATTTTTTTTAATTAATTAATTTATTAACGAAGGCTTTAAAATGGAAAAACTGATTTAGAATTGCCAACAACTTTGCCTTGCAATGTCTAAGTATAGTCAGTTGCACACTGAATTATTTTATTGACAGGATTAATTTATTTATTATTAACAAAATAGTTTTAAATTATATATTAATATATAACGAGCAAAGAAAATTCGATTAATTATTTTATTTCAATAATCAAAAAATTAGTATGGGTTAATTTAAACCAGTGACACCAAAAACCGGAGAAAGAAGAGAAATAGCTCTGTTAGAGAGAGATAGAGAGAGGGTTACCCAGTATACAAAAGGTTTAACATTACAAAATGTTATATTATATTATTATAATTATTAAAAAAATTATTTTTGAAAATATTTACTGCCGTATTCATAAAATTTATTTTGGATTTATAGATGGCATATTGATGGAATACTGCATGCGTTTCGCTACGAATTCTGATTGTGAAATTCTCATACCATGTGAGCGATACCGCTATTTAGAGTTATTTAAGCGAATGCTACACGATCATTGTTCAGCTTCAAGATTTATCATTGTGTTATACAATTATACAATACATTTATACAAATTCATTATCACAGAAAATTTGCTTAGGATAAGAAAAATGTATAGCTGAAATAGTTTTTAAAAAAGGACACTTCAAAATTGATGTTTTGGCAAACTGTTTCAACTCGTTTTGAAAAACTTTTCAACGACGCTCATTACACTAATCAACTTAAAAAATTGCTAATACGGTTCACACAATTTTATAATGAAGCTGACTTGTAGTAAATAAATGCAGGAAAATTATTTTTCTATGACATCTGCAAGTGGACATATAAGACTTTATTTTCTTATCTACCATCAATTGTTAATATCAAATAGTTTGGAAATTATGCCTATGGCTAATGAGAAATATTATATTCGTTGGTTTAATAGCTAAGTTCTATAATGACTGTCGAAAAAAATTAACTCTCTGTCTTATTTAAATAGTCGAGTGGTCAGTCTGGTTTTTCAGTGCTATGGCTGTCGGTTTTATTTAAATGTTAATTTCTCGAATGTCGAATAGTCCTGTTAATCAATACCTGTTAAAAAGGAAAATAAAAAAATTGTCATTTAGTACGACAACATAATTTTAACAGCGAATAACAGCGTAACTTCTTAGTAGCGTTGCACAAAAAATTAAAAAAAAACAATTCTGCATTTCAGTTTCTCAAGCAAAAGTTTCCCAACATAGTAATGCAAAAATTAAGGACGACATTTTCATAGTCATAAACATAAAAACAAAGATAATTCAATATCCGTCTTTCACATACATACTCGTATACTTTTAGCGAAAAGCAAAATCAAGCATGGAACGCTTTTATTGAGGTCACAAAGAATCCGTGTATTAAGGTACAACCCTTGAATTTCCCCCCAAACCGAATACAAATGTTATTCAATTCGTTGTTTTATTTGAAATTTAGGTTCGGATAGAGTTGCACATATTTGACCAAGATTTCAGATATCAGTTACGGTGAGCATGACGCACGATACAAATAATAACTCTGGTGGCCGAAATACGAATATGTGATATGGAATTCATTCTATAATACAGAATAACAACTGTAGTGTGTAGGTTTCTCAATTTCTCGTTCAGAACTCGCGACGTGGCCTTGGTTTACTTCCTACTCTAATTTTAACATTTCCACAAGTGAAATAAATGAGCATGCAAACGTGTGAGCATGTTATTTCGTGTTGAGTACGAAAGATGAAGGTGGGTGTTAATGGACGAAAAGTAATGCAAAATTTAATTAAAACAGAAATACATTTGTAAGTAAGTTTTATGAAGGCTACAGATCAGAACATATATTTTTTTTAAATTCTAAAGCAACGATTAACTGTAAAATAAATAATATGAAAAGTAAAGGTGTTTTCTTAATAAATACACACGGTAAGTCGTCAAAAACTCGTGACTATTTCTGCCGTCTAAGCAAAAGGGTATGCAAACTCTGTTGGCAAAAAAAAGAATGGGAAAATCGCTATAATTTGTTTTCCCTTGTTTTCAATTACAAGAAGAGACCGAATAAATCAAAAATCGAATTAAATCTTAAACCTAAATTCCAACATATTTTAAGCGGGATATAATCTTGTTGTTATAAAATTAATTACTGCCATAAAGTTCAATAATTGAATTAACAATATCAGCCTATCAGTCATATTCATAAAAAATCTAAATGCAGCTTAGAAGTACATGATAGTTAACAAATGTTTTAGGGCTAACAAACCGTTATTAAGAAACTTATACATAAACAGTATGTTAACAAATAAAACTCTAATGAATTTTGCATTTTTATTCTGGCAATGCCGTCTTCATTTTATGGTTAACGATGCCTGGAAATTAACATATCGTCATATGAAACTATGAAAGTGACAAAAATTTCAAAATCTGGTTTTCTAATGAAGATTTCGTACCATGTGAAAATGCACGTTCGAAAAAATTTTTTTATATTTTACTATAAATTAGTGATTCTATTAATTTTGTGCAAGTTTTAAAGGAACTGTTTTTCCGGTTGCTTACTTAATTACTTTATTGCGTGTTTCCCTTCTTCCGCAAAATCCAAAATAAATGTGGTTACATGATTATACGTTTTATATGGCGATATGTATTTCAATCGCGTAATCAAATGGAGAAAAATTGTTTTTATTATTTTAAAATAAAATAATATACTTCTTGGAGTTTGTGAGTTAAATACGTCCCACACTGCTATTTTCCACAGCACTGTTAAAAAAATTAAATTTAAAAATAATTTTTTTCTTTAAATAAAAAAATAAAATTACTACTTTTTTTTATAAAAATTTTAAGAATTTTCTTCTTATTTTTTTTTTAATTTTACTTTCTTATCGTAATAGACTGAATGCAGTAGCTCTCTCTATATAGCCATTTTCGGGGCGCTACCTGTCCTATTTCCAGAGAAGATGCATGGTATTGTGGTATATTTTCTGAATGCTGATACTCCACTGATTTCCAAACTGTCCTTGGTAATTACAGTTGTTTCTCAGGGAAGATGCTGCAGGAGTTTCATTGTAGGCGTATTTTATGCAACCCTATATTAACAGTGATATATGAGTTACATAGCAAAGACTTTAATACGATTACTGTATATCTTATTAAGAGCATATTATAAAACTGTTAGGAGTATTTTTTTCAGGCGATAAGGAGACGTGCAACATGGTGCCGAATATAAGGGAAGAAAGACATAAAAAATTATGGTAATTTCATTGAATGGACCATTTCAGAGAGACCTGCATACGGTTATCATATACCGTTAGGACGCTCTAAAGGAGAATATTTCAACATTGTATATTTGATTGTTTCTCAGAGAAGTTTTTAAGGCTGGTAAAATGCAAGTGAAACGTAGATATTTGTTGAAAGTGCTCATAATAGTGTTAAAAATGCACTACAGGTCGTAATGCAGAAAAGTTGCATCATCTTGTGATACATCGAATGAAAGCTCTAGAGTCTGTATATAATATTCGATTGTTTCCCAGGAATGTGTACTCGAATAACGAGATTTCTTCCATAACACATTTCTTGTATTTACTTTTTATGATATTTTCTTTTAATAAAATAAATAAGTTTAAAAAAAAAAAAATTAGACAAGACAAGATAATTTTGGCAATATTTCCTATATAAAAATCAATTAATACAATATTTTCTACGTTACGTAACACTGTCACACTAATTCTTCTTAATAATGTAAAGCATCCATTATATTTATTTCTTTGTAAACAAACCTTTATTTAAATGTTGCTTTTCTTTTTAAATTTCACTTAAACAAAATGCAAACAAATAAAACGAAATAAATAAAAATGTCACCTTAACATACCTGTAAAGTATGTTCGAACCAATGTTCAATTTCGTTCAGTTAACAATGCTTTACTTAAGCCATGTTAAGCTAACAATCGTTTATGTATACAACTTTCAGGAATTTTATTTAATAATGATAGGTAAAGCTGCCTTATATTTTAATGTATACGGCTGTATAGCAGTGATACTTATATCATCGTGAAATTTCGGTCAGGACTGTATTAGCATATCAGAACTTTTTAATGGTAAAATGGGAGTGGTTGATGACTCTTTTTTGGAGCTGTTCTTTAAGAGTACAGCTGAAATAAAACAAAAACAATTATAAATTTTAAAACCTTGTTTTTATAAGACATAGTGAACCACATTTGGTGACAAATTTTCGACTTTGATTTTTTTATTTTCGACCAATGGAATCGAACACAGTCGATGGATATGTTGAGTCTGTTTTAGCTGATGCCATATTTAAATGCTTGTGGCATCACATAAGTAATATTTGAATTTGTTAATGCATTGATTATAATGCCGTATTGGTTTTTTAAAAAATTTTATAACAAAAGTTTACGATCTAAACTAAGAGCCGGGTTTCAATCAATTGGCAAATTAACTGTACTATTTCCAACTTCACTTCAAATAAGTTTGCATCTGTATGAGGCTTTCATGTTAAGTGCTGATCTATATAGATACTGTAGACGGCACATGGCTATTGGTTGGGAAGAGAAGTGAGAAGGCTATTCCTTGAGTTGAATATTAGTTGGTATTATTTATAGTACTTGCTTGAGGAAAGTTATGAGTATGAATTGTGTTATGAAATAATTTATTCAAACAATTATTAAACAACTTAACATTCTAATTGTAAACAATTTTTCTTTTATTTATTATTAAATGAATCTGAAAACAAAACAGCGGGTTGTTTTGCCTCTATTTGTGAAAGAAAAACAGCATGTTGTCTTGTTCAATTTGTGTTGGGGGCAATAATTGAATTTTTCCAATACATTTCGTTTGTGCAGCAAATGTAAAGAAAAACTTTTTTTATTAAAAATATAAAATTAAACAACAGTATCAATAATATTGGCGTGTACAACTTCATTTATTTTATTGTCTCTTCTACACCAAACACACCTGATGTGCAGTGGCTATTACTTATTCGACGACCACTGTTCGGAGTATTGTTGAATACCTTTTTTAGAAATAGAAGTGCTGCAGTATGAGGTTTTCCAGCTAAAAAATTTTTTTAATTATGAACATAAAATTATTTGAAACAAAATTAAAAAAATTGCAACCCAGATTTAGGACGGATGTGTGAAGTAAAATTTCAACATGTATAGCCTTAGAACAAAGTCTATACCAATACTGTGGCTATGGAGTCGCTTAAATCTTTATGTGTTCATCTTCCCTTCGTTTACCTGGAATTGATCTTCTAGATCCAATTTTCGTCAATCGAGTTTTCATTACATTACGACGTTTTGAAGTCCCAAGTCGATTTGTGTGCGTTTGTGTATGTATGTAAACATCTTATCACTTAAAATTGTGAAAATCGATCGGAAATAAATCTGCTGCATTCTAAAGGTATTGAGCTGATTAGCTGTCATGAGACTGAAACGTGGCGCTCATTTAGGTTGTTATAATATTTGTATCTTCCGAATTTAATCTATACTTTCTTTTTATAAAGAGAAGTAACAAACAATTAATAAGTGCCTACTACTAGGTATTACATTCTACCACAGTAATAGTAGTGAAGGAGTAGACAGAGGAAAGTTTCTCTGATGTCAAGGAGACGTATTAAATTTTGAAACTGTGTTTTATTAATGATTCTACTTTTCCGATACTACATAATACCGACGAACGTGGACGCCCTGCTGTACCGTGGATTGGTATCAGCTGAAGGCAGAAATGTTCAGTGACCAGTGAGTATGCCTTCGCCACTGAAACCTTCCGACAATAACTGACAACATCAGAAAAAAAAAGCAAATTGTTTTAATGACCCAGTCAGAAAATGTGCCCGTACGCAGAACCTTTGGTTTTGCTAACTACTTCAGCCATCGGCACCCTCTTTGGCAGCATGAAACTTAAGAAATTTCGTTTTGAATACTGAACAATATAAAATTTAACCCAACGTGTCACTTTACACTTCAAACTGAATGGAAACAACATTTTTTTTTTCAATGCTTCTCTTGTTTTCTATAGAAACAACCACTTGTCACACCGTTTTCAAAAAAGAAGTACAATTTCGCTTAAATTATTTTCTTTTCTTTTTCACGCTTTGTCGTTTACAAAAATATGTAGATATAAATGGTATTTGAAAGACATTTTAATGGCATATGTACATATTTCAAAAAATATTTAAACGCATAATTTTATGTTTGTATGGCATATTTAATGTGCATGTGGCAGGTAATATAAAAATAATTTTTAGAAATAAAAGGAATATATAATTGTCGTTTAATATCAGTAACATAGATCTGTCAGGACCATAATCTTCAGTTTAAAGGAATTATTATTAGTGATTTGAAATTTTATTTCTCAACACTGGTTATCCAACTCTACATAACTTTTGTAAGATTTAATTCATGTTTAAAAAAAAATTTAAATAATATTTTAAATGAAATTGTAATTTCATAGTTGCAGAAGGTGAAAATATTTATGGGTTAAAAAACTTTTCTAATGGATCGGTAGTGCTACAAGAAAGCCAAATAACATTAAAATATTTTTGTTAGACAATCGAAGCCCGGTATAACAAACACGCGGTTCAAATAAAATCCGTTATAACGAATGGGCATATTTTTTCATTAGGTACCTTATTTTATGAACGGTTAACTTATTTTACGCCCTGTAAAATACTTTGTTGGAACGGAAGTACCGGGTTATAAGAGGGTTACCGGTATTTAGATGAAAACATTTAATTTAATTCTTAATAACTCCAGTTTTCATCTAAAACTAATTTGTTCGGAATGACAAATTTCCCAGTTAGGCGAAAGCGTTTGCCGTTATATCATTGTTATATGGTTAAACTACTCTATATGTGTATTTCGTTGGCGCTTATACCAACTCATCAATAGACCTTCAAACATTTCATTCTTTAAATCCAGCTAAAAAAATCTCTCATGTTTATACAAAAACTCCCACATAATATTTGAGAATTCCATAAATACAAATTGAATACACCAAGTAGTCTTTGCAAAAATTATTTTATACTACATTCTGACTCGCATTGAATAAAAATTAAAAAAATATGTTTAATTTACAAACACATTTGATAAGTTTCGATAAATCATATCTTTCTACTATGTATAGTAGGGTGGGTAATTTTTTATCGTGAAAAATCGTATAACAAAAACGTAATCTACGCGAAATTCTTAAGAACCCATGAGGCTGTGATCTAATTCTGTCCTGTGCAAATCGACCTAAAGATTTTCTGTTCCCATTATTATATAAACTGAATAGAATAGAATATTAAAAAACACTATAACATCATTAAAAAAAAATACAATATTTTTTAAAATCGAGATTTCCTGAGTAAAATGAGACTTCACATGTTAAAATCGATCGAAAGTTGAGAATATTATGGTACTTTTTACACATATATAAACCGGATTTTTTTGTTTCTCATACAAACTAATTCATTAGTATTCATTCAAATCTTTATGTAGATTTGCGCAGAATAGTATTTCATATTAGGCCTATGGTTTCTTCTGAAAAGTTTCTTAGCATTTTCCGTAGATTCTGTTTTTGCTATACGTTTTTAAAGTTTCTTTTTCATCCATACAATCTGACCCACCCTAATGCATACATTAACAATGTGTTTCTGATATTCAATTAAAATAAATAAAGTCTAATAGCCCCACTAAATTAACTAAACATATTTTAAGCCTTAGAAACAATCAAAAACAAGTGGTCAATTACGCTAGAGATTGTGGAAGATAAGATTTTCTTCTTAATAAAACCAACAATAATTTTATTGGCCTCAAAGAATGATAACCGCTAGATAAGCGCTAAAGTATGTATGTATATCAGATAAAAATATTTAATATTGTTTGAATAAGAAAACTTACCTACATTATATGCACATAAATATATCTGTTCAACAACTGCTTGATTTGAAAGTTTTGAGCATATTCCCAATTGTTAAAAGTTTTGCTTTATCATGTTTAATTTGCAACTATTTAAAGTGTGAACTATATATGTATATACATTGTTCTTTTTGTTGTTTAATATTTTTTTTAATATATCACTTGCGCTACGATTTATTATATTTATTTACTTTTTTTAACACAAATATGTTTGTGTGTGTGTGTGTATTTTTTTATAATTTCTATTTATTAAAATATACATTTGCTTTTAAATACTGTGAATGACTTTTTAATGAAATGTGACACATGAAAATAATTTAATTTTCAATTTCTTAATAAAACTACTTACACTTGTCTCTATACTTAATGCACATTTAAAGGTCAATTGAATTAAACCATGCGAGAATGCTGTATTCTTTTTTCTCCTAATTTCATTTATTTAGCTGATGTGCATTATTGTATGCATTTTCTTCGGAATATTTTATTATTTTTCCTTCAATATTAATAATAATTTAATTCATCATTATTTGGGGGTCATTTTCCAGGTCAGTTTTATTTCTATCATTAATTAACAATACACATATGTTTATAGATGCACATGTATTTTATTTTTTTTAAATAAATTTCATTTACGACTTCACTGCATGTATTGTTTTCTTTACTAATTGGTTACAGTATATTTTTGTAAGCCTAAGCTTTTAATTAACTTTTAATAAATTATAAAACACTTTTAAAACGCTTCAGTTTTAATATTTGAAGATTTAGAGATTTAAGTTATTTTTCAAAAATAGCTGAAAATATATAGTATTTCCAAATATTGCTTTTAAGTGCCTTTATAAACAGCTGAACATATTAAAAGGGTCCTAACACGATTAAAAAATAACCCTTCACTGTTTTTGAAGTCTTAAAATTAAATTTGTATATTTGCCCAGCTTCTTCTTTGCAAGCCAATTATATTAATTTGTTTTTCCTTAATTTCTTGCGACAATCTTAAGTGTTTAATTTGCTGTAGTCTAGTTTATACGAATCAATTATTTTGAAATTATCAAAACATTCTTTTTTTAATTTCAACTGCTTTTAAATTTCACGACGATGATTTTTCTTGTTTTCAGCAATTATCTTATGAATAACCATCAATCAGACTTAGGTTATGTATGTATGTGCTTAATTTTCAATTATTTTAAAAATATCATCTTTTTATTAAAAAATTTTAAATTTTTTTTACAATATCGTTTTGCAAAATTATAAAAAATGTATGTATCTTTATTTCATTAGTTACAATTTCAATAACTACTATGACTGCAAATTTTTTTCGATTTTAATTTTTTTCCAAACAAAAACAAAACATCACTGTAATTCTATAAAATATAATCAAAAAATATACATATTTTCTTTTTGCAACGCGCGATTTCTTATTCACTTTATTTTATTCAGCTCTATCAAACATACATTTGGCAAATATGCTTCGATTTCACCTTAAATTTGTTATTTCTTTTACTTTAGCAGTAAATGTAACAAGCACAACAACAACAACAAAATGAGAAGAATTTTCCGAAAAAAAGAATCTTTACATGTGGTGAAATAAACAAAGAACAAAAAACACAAATTTCAAAACGTTGTTTCGCATATCCGCTTTTCAATTGTATTTCCTCACGCGCGCACGGTAGATATTTAACTGGAACCTTGCAATGGCTTTCACAACAGCACACCAGTAGTCGTAGTCATTGTCAATATTGTATGAGTACAAACGTTAACAGTAACGGCATTTAACAGTAGCACCCAAACACGCATCATTAAATTAACAGTGTCTGAAGAACAACATAAGCAACACCTTTAGGTTTACTTTGACACTAAACTATAGAAAGCACATGTGCATACACACACTTACAAACGTTCAGTTCTGAACACTTTGCGACAAGAGAAAGATCAAAAGAAAAACAAATCTATAACATTGTTGTACTTTAGCTTTTAACATTTTCGATTAGCCAGTGCAAAAATGCTCTCTCCCTCTTTGCACTCTCCCAATATTCCACTTTCTTCATTATTGCAAAAAAAAGTAAAAATATACAAACACACTGCATGGGAATGCTTTTAATTCTCTCCACACAATAAATTATCATAGGGTCGTATAAGTTATGCAATATTTACAAAATACACATACGCCTTCAATTTTTGTTTTACGTGTGTTTTGCTTGTTTGCATACTGTGTCACTAGATTTTATTTATAAAATTACACCAGCATAATTTTATCTATACTCTTCACGTAATTCTCTCTCTCTTTGCGTGTTTTTTTGTTGGCAGTGTTGCCGATTACTGCTTAATTAACCACAAATGGGACAAAGAAAATTTTTTTTTATCATATATTTATGCAGTTCTTGTAGAAACTAACGGCCAAAAATTTTTTGACTAGTGAAGTCAACATGACTTTTTTGGTTTTATTGAACAGAAAATTTATGACAACACGGGTAGGCAGTCCTTTTTTCCTAATTTAAACTCTAAGAATATTCCTTTTTGTTGTGCTTTCTTGTTACTGCTCAACGAAGAAATTGTAAACCTATTAAAATTAACAAAAACTGACCTAAAGAATGGCGTCTGGTAACATTGCATAAACATTATTTGCAGAAGAAATTATAGAACAAAATGGAGGAGATGATTTTCAACCAAGCACTGCAACACTACCTTAAAAAAATGCTGTTTGAACTCAATATATTTGAAGAGCTTCTTTGACATACTTTGGGACATACTGATAGCAAATGTTGCTTTTCAATGTCGCACGGGACATCGAAATATGTAAAATTTATCGTTATTTGCATTAGAATATATACATACATTATACATTATTTTTGCACTTTGTACCCTGAGAAATTTTTTAAGGAGTAAACGCTAATGCTTAATGTCTCTCTTTGGAAATGTTTGTCAAAGCCAAACGTGCAATAGAAATATCTAACAGGGAAGAGTTGTGCTTGGGCAGTTTTGCATTCGAATATATCAAAACTTGTTACGAATAAATGTAAAAATTTGTTTAAATTAGTTAGTTTTGATTCTTTCCCAATTAAAATATGAAATACATTTATTAAAAGCAATTTGAGTACTACCTTCGGATAAATGTATTTCGTTATTAGTTAGAATTTGCTGCACTTTCATCGGCTGAGAACACAATAAAGAGACAGTCAACATACATGTCAAGTTTATGTAAAGAAAAACAATAAACCACATACGCACTACTCATTAATATAGAAATGATAAGCTAACATCAGTAAAAGATACAGATAATTAGCGAAAAAATTCATATTCAACTGTAAATTAACGGACTTCAAAATAACAAATGCCAAAGTAGCTAAGTACTACTAGAATGTGTTAGCAACTGCTTGGTAGTATGAATGGTAGTGTTGTCAGCATAGGTCAACCAGTTGTACGAACTCTCATTAAGCTACTGTTTAAACTAAGTGACTCAAAATCAGCTACAGATTGTGAACATTGTTCAATGAAAAGAACATTGTGAACAAATTGTTCAATGAGAGGACAAATGAAACTAAGAAACTTAAATAAATCAGTAAAAGAGTGAATACAAATATATGCATAATAGTGAAAAGCGAAACATGAGCTTATATATGAAAATATTTGTACTGTATTGTCCCTACGTTATCTTTTCTTCGGAAATAAATATTGCGCGTGGATACGTGTAGTCATTAAAACACCCGGCAATGTTGCCAAAAGTGAAGATTTATTAAAATTTTTACAGATTGAATTGAAGATTTTTAAAATTTTTTGTAAAACAAACTTGAAGGTGGCGATGGCTGAATTAGTCTGCACGTGGACCACAACACCAAAAAGTTTTCTGCCATTTAGCTAGATTTCTCTTTATGATACACATTTTTCAGTATAGTATTTGACATTTGGTTCTAACACACCACATGTACCAGGTACGCTCTCACATTAATATACATACCATGGTATAATGCTACACTAGGTAGTCTCGCAACGCCAGCTGACTGTATGCGTACAGCTGTCAAATTATACGAAAATTTTTCAATTTACATGCATACTATTAAATAAGCATTTTGCACCCGTGTTTGCACACGTTCATAACTAACGCAACCATCTGTTTTCTTTCATTACATGATTTTCTACCGCTGTAAAGAATAATCAAATATTGTTGTAGTTCCGCCCCTATCTATTTATCATTCTACCATCATTCATACAAAAACGGTTGTATTTTTCAGTACAATTTGAATTAAAAAAACATGGTTGCATCATTAAGTACGACTACATTTTGAGTAGATTTTGCGAAAATCTAGTGACGAAGTAGATTTTGTTTTGTATGAAAATTCTAGAAAACAATTAGATTTTTTTCAAAATCTCGTAAGTAGTAGATTTCATGCCAATGTAGTGCTCTACTAGAAATAATAAATATTATTATCTTAAATATGTACATATTTGTAAAATACGAGTATATGTTATTATTTTGTCTAGCTTTTGTAAAAATATAATTATGGAGTTGCTTTGGGTATATATAAATTATATAAAATAATTTTACTGTCTTTTTTTTCAAATTAAACAAAAATATATGACAACACGGGTAGGCAGTTAAATTTTCCTCCATGCTCTCTTTATTCAGCACTGAACTCATTTGATTTGAGTTTTATAATATGCTGTTAAATATTTTTTATAGCATGATATATTATATAAAAAAAAGCACATAACTCGTTTAATAGAACGAATTCTAATGCAATTGTTTTGAATTTAAAACTAATTATGTATAGTCATGATGCATTCAATACAATCAATTGTGTAAAATAAAATACTGTATGTAATCTTTTCTTAAAAATTCATTATTCTTCTGCAAATAACTCTATAAACCCAGTGAACAAAACTAAGTGCCTTATGAAGAGTAGTATCACATCATATCAATATTAAAACTAATGAAGAAATTAGACTTTGTTATGGTGTTTTCTCTACAACTCCGAAAGCACATTGCATTTCTTGCCCTGTTCATTTGAAACATTTGCACTTAAGTGTTCCGCTATAAAGCAATTTTACAGCACTTTAAAGGGAACAATAAACTGCAAACTTTTTTAATAATCATTTTTAGTGAAGCTAAAGTGTAGTTTCCGAGCCAACTTGCCGAAAAAATTCTAAAGGCAATTGATTAAAATTTGTATATTAAATTCTTCACACAAGTAGACAAGTACACCTAATTGTATTTTTCTCGTACATGGTAAAAAGTGAATATCATGAACAACTCCTCTAAAAACGTGTCTTGAAAAATTATTTTAAAAAGTTACCTTTTAATAAGTATCTTTTGAACAGTATTTTTCAAAAAGAATTGCTTTAAAAATATGACATTTTACAAATAAGATAATGGTAAATGGTATGTTTTTAAAAATTTAAGTTAAAAATAAAAAACTGTCTTTTAAAGAAGTACTTCTAAAAGAATATCTCTTGAATTTACTTTTCCGTTTATCACATTTTTGATAATTAAAGTTTATTTAAAAATAAAAAAAAAATACCTCTTCCAAAAAATTTAGCAATTAAAATTGTAGTTTCTTTTTAAAATGGTACCCAAGAAAGTACTTTTATTAAAGTACCTTTATTGAAGTTATTTTTCATGAGCAGACAATTTAAAAGTTTTGGAAATCTTTTTAAATAATTAACTTTTTGTAATTGTCTTTTCACAGAAATACTTTTATATATGCTTCTTCCAAAACAAAAAAAATTTTCTTTAAAAGCGTTGTAGGTTCTCAGTTAAATCCGTGCTTGAAAAAGTTTCCTCTTGTGCATGATGTGAAGAGAATAAAGGGTATGACAATATTCAAGGAAGCATTGCAAAACCAGTACTTATTAGATTGAAGGTTAAAAACTTTGGCCTGATGTTCTTCATGAAAACGATTTGATTAATATATGCATAATGTAGTGCATTAAAACATATTTCCTTAGTAAGAGCTTCCAAATAGATGTTGCCATCTTTGAAGGAAGAATAGAGATATTTGTTTAGCCGTATTGTATGTTTGTTTAGCCGCACTGGCTCTGCTATGATGTTTTAAGCAATCAGCCACTAAATCATATTAATTTGATAGATTATAGATTGATATGTTTATGGTTTTATGTACAAACGATTGTTAATGTTAAAGTATATATACATTAAAACCTATACACAATTCGTATTTTAAACCTATATTAACTTTAACGCTCATCTAGGTTTAATATTTATTTAATAATTTAAAATTCGTTACAAAATTTTTATATAAATGACTATTTTATAGATAAGTAGTCTGCACGTTGGCTACAAAACGAAATATTTTCCTGGGTTTAACCCAAGTTTCAGACTCGTAAAAACATCTCGCTTTTTTCTGATCTGCATTTGTGTTTTACTTTGTGTCAGTTGTTGTCGGAAGGTTTCAGTGGCGGTCACTGAGCAGTATAACATCTTCAGCTGTGTCCAATCCACAGGCACATCAGAATGCCCTCCTTCGTCGGTATTGTGTAGCACCGGCGAAGTAAAATAATTCCTAAAAATGGCTACTAAAAACTAAACTTCAAAATTCAATACATCTCCTTGATATCAGAGACGTTACAACACTGTTGTAAAAGCAAATAACCTGCAAAAAGCAGTGTTGTAAGACAGTGAAGCTTCACCTTCTGTCATTTCCCTACTATCCCTTTGCTCTAGTTCCAGCACAATGCATCGCATGTGTAGGGGTCATCTCCTGAGTGCTGGTAAAAAAAGAAAAAAAAAACATTAACCCTCTAGTGCGCCGTGATGCAAATTTGAATCATACCGAAAATCTCTGCGTAGTTTCAAAATTTGAAAACAGTTTTGTGTAAATGTTCGTTATATGTTGTCTCTATTTAATAGGCGTCGTTTTCTCTGCTTTTGAAGTACCGTTATAGCAGCATTGAATTATTGTGCAATTTTGAAGTGTCTGCTTTGTAAAATTTCATAAAAAATGAACGAAATTAAAATGTTATCTTTTTTTTTTTTAAATGTAAAATTTCATAAACAATAAATAAATAATACGTTGGTTTTTAAAAAGAAACAAAAACATTGTCCACTATTGAATTATAAAAATTTTAGATTTTTAATTTACAGCTAAATGCGCAATGATGCAAATTTGCATCAAAGGATATCAAAGGATTTTTCGCTTCCTGCGCCCTTATAAACGAAAATTATACGAACTGCTAGAACAAAAGTTTGTTTTTTAACCATTTCCTTTCGTTTAAGTGGTATTTTATTTAATTTGGTTTCCTTGCGCACTAGAGGGTTAAACTATCAAAAATCGTGGTCCCGCCATACAGAATATCACAAAACTTAAAAAAAACATGCGTCAAGACTCCGGCTATAGCGGAATATATACAAAATGGTCAAATATGTGATTCCGCAGTCAACAAAGGATAATATATAGTATATACTCGTATATACATATGTCTATACATTGCCGATTTTTTTAAGAAAAAATATTGTTATTTCATTAGATGGTACTCAAAAGCTGTGACTTTTTATTGTCAATTTCTTACTTACTACTTTTTTATTGATGTTATAAGTTTCAAACTTTTCTGGTTTGTATACTTAAGCCGAAAATAAAACACGAAAAACTGGGAAACTTTTTGCACAGAAAGTTTCATTTCAATATTTACTTGATGGCCAAATTACCAATCGGTGTGAAGGAGAATAAAAATGGGGAACTAAGATATATGTATGTATATATATACAGATACGAGTATATAGAGGAGAATTTTTGTCAATAAGTTTTTTTAAGTAGTTATTTTTAAAACTGTTGGATTGAATTGCTACTTGTAAATTGACAACAAAATAACGAAAGAGAAAATAAAAATATTGACGATTATGAAAAAACCAATTGCTAAATAAACGAGTTCATGTTTTTATTATTTCATTTAAAATTTTTTCATTTAAAATTTTTCTTGTATTAATTCATTACAAGGAAGAACATGGTATCGCTTGAATGCTAAAACTGCAGTTTCTATTTTTTACCTTATGCGGGTCATCGATTTAATTTATACCTGTAAGAAGTGAATGCAAAATACAGCAACAACAGTTGAAAACAAAATATAAAAAAAACCGCATATTAATTTGTGTTGATCTTGTTTTACAAGTAGTGCTTGTATTTTTATAATCATTAAATTAAACAAGGTGTTTTGCCTATCTTTCGAATACACTTAAAGTACTGCAGGCTTTTCTAGTTAAATGCGGAAGTATGGGGTAAACAATACTGCGGGTATTTTCTATTGGTTTCTGCGGTACTCAGAAGATTTATAAGAAAATCATTTGTGAAAAATTGCAAGATATTTATGTATCAGCAATACGGGTAGTAATTAAATGAGAAAAAAAAATATGTGTTATATTAATATTTTACAATCATTTAACAGCTAAAATGCTTGTTTAATTACATCAAAGGTATAATTCAACGTGATGCAATAACAAGGTGCCATTACTACGCCAGATGATGATTCTTTGCTGTAGCGTTGTGTGCCTAAGCTGATGTCAAAAGTTTACTCGTTTTATATTCTTTGTTGTTTGTGTGTCTGTAAAAAGCAGAGTAATTGAGGTAGTGTGTGTGCGTACTTTATTTAATTCATTCATAAATTTTTGACATAAGCTTTGTCTTTACACAAACAAAAATTGCTGTTTTTCGTGTAATGTTGTATTTGGTGCCGTACTAATGCCACCTTGTTTATTGCATCATGTATTTAACACGTCTAAATGTCGTAATATAACTTTTTTAACTGTTTTAATATTAAAAAGTCAAATATTTTTTCCGAAAGTATTGCATAATTTCTCAACATCAGCGTGATTTGATTTTCGGCGTCGTTTTAATTTGACGTTCTCGTTTCACGAATTTTGTTTGTTACACTGTGCATATCGTTTTAGGGTAAAACTATTTTATTTCATACGAAATTTTACCCTAGAATGTATACCCATGTGTTCAGTAGCAACTTTAAACAAGTTGCCCAACCAATACTAATAGAGTATTGAAACATCGAATCTAGGAAATTGAATTATTATTGTCTCGTTATGTTGACCATTTATGAAATTCTGTTCAATTTGGTTCCATTGCTATAAGCTTCCGAAGAAGACTTACTATTATTACAAATGAAATAATGAATATTTAGTTGTGTTCAAGTTCATCGTTAAAATATCAAAATAACGTGAAAGTAATTTTCGATTAGATTAAAGGAAAAAGAATTTTGAAATTTATTGAAAAGAAAACAAAAAAAAAAATTTTCGAAAATTTTATTTTTTAAATCTATCGAAGCGAATCGGTTCATTATCCCAGGATACCTAAATGAAATCAATATCTTTGGCATGCGGCGAGTTATGTTCCGGCCCGTTTTTAAGTTTTGTGATGAAGTCATACATATACACAGTTACATTCCTATTGACATTATCGCGAAAATAGTCAGAATCGAATCTCAGAACCTCATGGAAACTCGATTTTCAACAATTGGAGCAAAATCAGTAACGGAAAGTTAAAAAAACTTTTTATTATTTTTTTAGAAACTATTGCGAGAGTAGGCTTTTCTTTTTACTGAGATAAACATGTGCAATGTTTCTGGCAATATGCTTTCCAAACTGCAAACAGCATATGAACATTTTCATATAAATATGTACAAACGAGCGGTACTATTTATATTTCGGAAATAGCAAATAATGAATGAAAATGAATTTATTGTTTTTCGAAATATTCTCGTTCATGATCTTTTGCATTTGTTCAAACCATTCTTTATAGCAGTTTTTGAACTCTTCACGTGGTTTATGAACTTCTTCCGCGATCGTAAATCGTTGGCCACGCAGTTTACCTCTGATATTCGGGAACAAGAAGAAGTCATTGGGTGCCAAATCAGGACTGTACGGAGGATGTTTAGACGCTCAACAATTGAGCTATTTGACGAGATGTGTGAGAGCTCGATTGGCTCTCCGAAGACTTCCGACAAACAAGCGGTCATGTACCACTCAGAAGTGGCCGTTTTACTTGGCTCAAACGAAACAGTGGACACATGATCCATTCGGCCGAAGAAACAGGCGACCAGTTGCGTCGCTGTGCTGCTTGGACGAACAACTTTTGTTGGATTTAGCTCGTCCTGAAATACTCACACGGGCGATTGCTGTTTTGTTTCCGGCTCATACGCAAATATCAATGATTCGTCACCACATTTGAACTTTTTAATCATTTCCTTACACCACTTGGGGAGTTGAAAGAGGTAATTGCCTCGCTAATGGCTTTCACTTGGATTTTGAATAAAGAAAACACTAGCGCTGAATTCACAATAAATTTATAATTAATGTTACAATTTCATATTAATTCATTCACAAATTACTTACTTTTTGGCATGAAAACCACTAGAAAATTGAAATTATATAGAATTAAAGGAAATACCACGCAGATACCTAAGAAATTTTTCTTGTCCACTATAAAAATGGAGTTATTGTACATATGTACTTATGTAGAATTGCGGTATAATTAACTTTTAGTATATAATAATATGACATTAAATGTAATAGATTATACTCAGTTTCCAATATAAAACAGTGTGGTTCTTTAGCTGTTTTTGTCAGTGGCGACAACATGGGGTATCCAACGAGAAATAAATTTTTTGTACAACTAAGTGTTCATGCAAAATCGAATGTATGGAAATGAAGCTAATGTGCAAGGTTGCCTCTATATCACAATATGTCACGTGAAGATCTTGCATTATCAGTTCACACACTGCATCGATATTTTGTGGCACAACAATCGATTTCGGGCGACCTTCACGCAAATCGTTGGCTACCAAACTACGACCACGATTGAATTGAGTATACCAGCGATATACTGCGGTTTTTGATGGCGCTTTATCGCCATACAAAAAACTGATAATGCACGTCGAAAATTGTGAAAAATAATCCAACTATAACCTTTTCTTGAAATTTCCATTTTTTGGTCAAATTGATTTTCTTAACTCTCTGTAAACAAAACAAATAGCACTTGTACATCAAAACGTTGTGAGTACGTCAAACTGCTGCCAGATTTTAGCTATTGACATAATTGTTGCCAGCTCCCGAAATATAAATAGTTCGCATCGTGTAAGTATTACAAGCGAACTCTACAGTTCCCCCGTCCCTGTTCCCTAATTTTATTTTTTATTTTATTTATTTAAAGTCTATGAATACATAATCCATACAGATCATGAACAACAAAAAAAAAAAAGAAGAAACAATGCATACTACATAAAATTTACATTACTAAGTATTCAAAAACAAAATAATATTACGTTTTACAATATTAACATTTAGATAAAAATCAATGTGTTGATAAAATTTATTATAATCAGCACAAATTCTAGTTAAAGGATCAAAGTTAGCATAATTAACCCTGAATACTCGAATAGACAATGGATAAAAATTTCGAGTAGGGCGTGATGGAACATTAAAAGATATATTAGTTATTAGGAAGTCAGAACAAACATTTCCTTTTATTACATTAAGTACAAACGTGACATTTAACATTTTCCTACGACTTTTAAGAGTTGGTAACTTGATTAATGCCAATCTACTAGTGTATGGCGGGAGATTAAGCATATTCCATCCTAGTCCACGAAGGCAAAACAACAAGAACTGTTTCTGTACAGATTCAATAGTAGTATTATGAACGTCATACGACGGGTCCCAAATAACTGAACCATATTCCAGGATGGGTCTTACCAGAGAAGTGTATAGTTGCTTAGTTACATACGGGTCATCAAATTCTCTAGCCCAACGTTTTATAAACCCTAAAACAGCACGAGCTTTATTTTCGGTTGAAGATATATGTTGAATAAAATTCATTTTGGGATCAAGTAAAATTCCAAGATCTAAGATGGCATCCACTTTGTTCAGCATTACGGTTTTTCGTTTTCGTATAGGAGAAGCCATGTATACAGCCCTGCATTAAGAAATACAATTTTTGACAACGATGTAATGCCATAATTTAGGCATGCTTCAAAGCATTTTCGATATTTTCGTTTAGCTTAATTTATTGTAACATTTACGTTCATATACATATACTCGTATAATTTCTAACGGAATATTATACAATAAATTTAGTGTAAAAGTTGGAATGTTACACAAATTGACAAGGATATTTTAAAAAGGAAAATCTCTTGATTTTCTTATATGCTTTACACTCAATTTTATATTTTCTGCTGTTCAACCTCTTCCGAATGACACTAAGTGAAGCCGACAAAAAAAAATTGTTTTCAATAAAATCCCAAATGTCTAAAATAATAAATCAAAAAAGCGTATATTAAAAAATAAAACGTAGTGTATTAAATATAGTATTTTTTTCTTCAGTTTACATAAATTTATGCAAAAATTTTCAAAACAAATCATTTGCTGACATTTGCTGTTTGCATACAAAAAGTGGTACGTGTGCCCTCAACATTCGAATGTACCAGGAAAATATAAAAAAAAACGTCTGTTTTCTGTTATTCCAATCGATTGTGAAGTTCAAAGAGCTATAGAAAATAAACACTTGAGGACCTGACAAGCTGGAAAATTACTTCTGTTTGTTTTCAATTTATTTATTATTTCAAACTGAACTAATAATGAATATTTTAAAATTACATAAATCTATAAAATGTAATAATTAGAGTCCGTTCACCGTTAGGTATGTGCGTTTTAGAGATTTTTTATATTCTTTAGAACTGTAATAAGTCTGTTTAATCATCAATATCTTTGGCGGAACGAATTAAAGAATTAATAGCAGTAGTTGAAAATATTGCGTGGTAGATTCAGGCTTTATTTTCTATTGGCCTACGTTTAAGGCAATCTCTGCTATTGCCATTGGCCTTTTCAATTCGTTCATGAGTTTTTTTTTTATGGATCAGAGAGCTAATGTTACAACCGCAGACATTGTTCTTGTAGCTATTTTCAAGATTTAGCTTCAAGATCTAATAACAATTTTGTTATTAGCAGTAAATGAAATGTGCATTACAACAAGCTAAACTATGTAATAGTGTTTTTGCACCAAAAGTTAAAACCTGATTTCAACGTTAAAACTATAAACAGCTGATGTTGCGTTCTCACTATAAGTTTCATCGTTTTTAACGCACAGTTTGGATAAATCCAAAATGTCACTTGCTTTGTATTCGAACAAAGTATAGTGTTTCACAATGCCGTAGCACAAAATATTTACAATGCAGATATTTTCAAAACGTCACAGACAAGTATTAGAAACGCAGCAAAAACACATCATTTTCAAAGTTGAAGCCCCGACATTTTATTTATGACATAGCAAACGCAAGCTTATTTATTGTATTTATAAAAATATAAATAAATGTAGCGGGGAAAGGAATATTGTAATAAAGAAAACACATTATTATAATGGTTCGCAACTTTGCCTAAAAGTTTGCAACGTTGTCTAAATAGTCCAAGCGTTGTATAGATACATTTTGGAAGTCAGCTTTTGTGTAATAAAATTTGATTTATTTTCTCCTTCCACAACTAGATGAAAGAATTTTCATTATGCTCTACCCAATAGCTTCTTTTTATTTTGCACTTATTTATTGTTGTTGATGCTGCGTCCATTGTTTTAAATTATTGTAGTGACTTGATTTACCAAATTTAATTTAACTTGAAATTTAACTTTTTTTTTATTTCATTGAGCGCCGTTTTAATTCTCAGCTGTTTTCAATTTCTTAACTTGGTAGAATTGCCTTTAGTACATGAAAATCAAGGTTATATTTCATCAAATCAATCAATTCAAAAAAGGTTTTAAGATGGTTTTAAGGAAATATTTTTATATGGTAAAACCTAGTTTTAATAGTTGGTTTTAACGAAAAACCAAATTTTGCTTTTAAACCAGTCAGTGTGAAAACACTGTAACAAACGGAGAAATGATCATAATTCATTTTCACTTGCATTGAATAAATGAAAAATAGTAACACATTTATTGAACTTCTTTACAAAAAATGTACAGATCCAATAATGAAAACGTCATTTCCTTATTATTTTTCCTTTAACAACAGTAACAGGATCAGTTCAATAAATATGAAATGACTGCAAAAATGGCCTTTTGTAAATTGTGTAAAATGTCGTTTTGTAGCAAGAAAAAAACGCATCTGTTATCTTAACAACAAAAACAAACGAATAATAAATACAATTTTGTTCTTTACTGCCTCGCAATTTTTATTTTTTTGTTCACGTCAAACGTTAACAGTCACTTTGCATAAATCAAACATCAATCAAACAATGGAACGGAATGAAGAGTGATTCTGTGCTTGAGTTTGTTTTCTATTGTTGCTGTTGATGCGGTGCTTGTCGTTCTTCATCCACCCTAAACACAACGACTTGTCGGTGCAAACCTGCAAAATTAATTTATTGTTTTTTCACTATTATTTTCAGTTTGCATGCGATACGAATTCAGAGGGTATTTCAGCACGTGAATTCAACAAAATAAATAGTTGTTATTTCTTTTGGAATGTATAAAGAAGAAAACTAATACATATAAGCATATTCTTGAAAAAAAGCTAAGAAAGTTCACATGTTTATACAAGGTGACCCAAAATGTGGGAAGGTGTTTGAATTGCTTATAACTATTTTATTATAATTTTTCTTTGTTTTCAGTATTTTGTAAAGAAGACTTGGGGAATTTCAAATGGAACCGTACACAATTGAACAACGTGCCAAAAAATCGTTGAACTTTATTTCAGAAGAAAATCATGACTTCATTATGGAAATTTAATTATGAGCGACGAAGACCATTTCCAATTAAAAGGGTTGTTTAATAGGCAAAAAGGGCCACAGAAAATCCAAGAGTAGTTCAACAGCGAGAACTACACCCACTTAAGTGTACCGTTTGGTGCGGTGTTGCGTCGGATAGGATAATAGGCCCATATTTTTTTTTGAAAATGGATACGGTGTCGCTGCTTCCATCACTGGTGTTAAATGTCGGACAATTTTCGAAAATTTTTTAAGGCCAGCCGTGGAAAACCATGCGCAAGTATGGTTCCTACAGGATGGACCACACCGCACACTGCGAGGGATACAATGGCTCTTTTACGAAACATCTTTGGTGAACGAATTATTTCCCGTACAAGCGATTTTAAGTGGCATCCGTGTTCACCGGATTTAACCGCTCCATACTGTTCCCTTTGGGGTTATTTAAAATCGACAACATAACACCTCAAGTTTTGTGAAAAATTATGGAAAATGTTTTGGAAATAGCTCGAATATGCGATGAAGAAAATGGCCAATACTTGCGAGATATAATTTTTCATAATTAAATTAAAAATATTCTCCATTAATATACTGTATTTATTTTTAACAAAAATTTAATAATAATTACTTTAATAAGACTCCTTCGGTCATTTTGTGCCACCCTGTACAAGAACTCTAGTAAAGATTTAATTTGTACCTGCTGTTTTTTACTTCAGTCACTGTTGCTAATTTTAGGAACCATAAAAGGAAAGTGAAAAGTGAAAAATTTTTTAACGGCACTTGAACGCCCAAATTCGATGGACGTGGTGGCGCTTTTATTTTTCAAGCCAGTTAAGTTTGTCGGCATTCTAC
This sequence comes from Dexiosoma caninum, assembly GCA_963924685.1. NCBI lineage: Eukaryota > Metazoa > Arthropoda > Insecta > Diptera > Tachinidae > Dexiosoma > Dexiosoma caninum. The sequence goes on from OZ004725.1 coordinate 96,370,007, forward strand.
AAAAATACCGCTTCGCGACGGCTAGTACGCGGTTATTTTGAGATCTCACTGTATAGATATGCATTTTTCAACATATTTGTACTTATTAATATATTAGCTTTTTAAATGATGGAACGAACAGACACCCGGTAGCAATTATCTGCCAAAGTCAATTCATATTTTTATGGCCAATTAGTTTTTATAAAAATGATTTTGAAACTTGTGGGGAACAATTCAATGTAACAAAGAAAATTAAAATAAATAAAATGTAAAGGCAAAATTTACAAAAATGTGCCACTGCCTTAAACACTATTTGAACAGATTATACTTTGTAATTTTTTTTTGTGTTTTAAGGCATCTATACACTAAAATTTTTCAGGAAATTATTTCAAAATAAAAACTACAGCATAGTTTTAAATGAAATAAATATTTTAAATTAAGTATTCATTCCTGCATTTCCAAGTTTTGATTATTATTATTTAAATAATTTGGTCTTACTGAAGAACTTGCTCTTAAATTTATTAAAGGAAAAAGTTTTTTTCATTAAATTAATGTGTGAAGGTCATTAATAGTTTTCTTTTTGAAAAGTTCAGAGTAACACAGAAATATACAAAGTCAGGTATGGAAAATTCATAGCACAAGAATAAAGTATTGAATATGTAATTAAAAACTTTATTTTTCCTAATCTTAAATCGATGCCTTAACTAAGGTTTTTCTTATTATACAGGAGTAGGAAAAAAGTTGCCAAAAATTAAAGTTTCGTATTCGTAATTATTTTTTACGTAGTTTTTTTTTATTAAATGCTCTCAGCAATGGTCAATTATTGAGTTTGCTTTTATAAAAAAAATACTTTATGATATTCTCATAATAAATAATAAATGTAATAATACATTTCATATATGTATTTTTTTCGGGAAGAGTTACAATTTTGAAATTAGAATCATATATGTATATAAAGAGATATTCCCAAAATGATTTCAGTTAATAAAACATAAAAATTTTTAAACAATATAGATTTAGACATTTATATTTCCAGCTAAAGAAACTTGTTTGGTTTTAGATTTTTATCAAACGCTTAGTTTTCGATGGAAATAGAACACGAGATCAGTGGTCATCTCACAATCTGCCAGTACACAAAATTTTCCATTTATAAATCAACCACCGTACGTTGGCATATAATTGAAATATTTTTCAAATAATTTAGATATTTTTAGAACAATGTAGCGCGTGGACTGACAGCAACTAGAACGCGGTTCGGTGCCCTCCTTTAAACAAATATTTCTCTAATGCTACTCATCTGAGCGGCGAAGTAAAAACATGACAAAACTGCTCACTTTTAAATTAATGTTTCTGCTCAATACCATAGACGCATAATCTGCAAAATAACAAAACGCGCAACAGCAGAGTTGTGTAAGCCTTGAGCTCTTAGAGCCTATTTCACCAATTCTATTTAAATATCAACTCATATTTACATGTCGATTTTAATTTTCATCTAGATATACTCATTGAATATTTAAATACTGTTTAAGTAGCCAGCACTCTGCATTTAAATATTGATTTTGCAACAGCATGAAACAGCTTTTAAACAGCTTTTTGAAAAGCTGTAAGTTGATGCTATCATATTAAATATCAGAGCGTTACCGTACTTTCTTGTGTTTCATTATTTCAGTTGGTGAAAATAAAATTTTTTTAAACATACTTTAAATAAAGATCATTAATTAAATTAAATTGTTTTTAAATATGTTTGGTGAAAGAGACCCTTAGTCTTCTATCACTTAGATACCTGCAATATGCCTATTAATTGCCAAAAAAAATAAAAAAATTAGGTGTAGCCACTTTCGAAAACCACATGTTGTTCCGTTATGCTAGTGATTGTTAGTGTAATTTACAATTTTGTCTGTTATTTAGTTTTTTTTTTGTTTTTGGACCAGCACTCAGGAGATGACCTCTACACATGCAATGCATTGTGCTATAAAGAGATAGTAGGAGAAATGACAGGAGGTGAAACTTCACTATCTTACAATTTTTCTTTTGCACGTTCTTTGTTTTATAGCAATGTTGTAGCGCCTCTGATGTCTAAGAAACGTATTCCATTTTTTGAAGCTTCGTTTCTAGTAATTATTTTACTTTGCCGGTGCTATACAATACCTACGAAGGAGGGCGTTCTGATGTGCCTGTGGATTATATACAGCTGAAGCCGTTACTGTTCAGTGACCAGTGACTATGCCTTCGCCACTGAAGCCTTCCGACAACAACTGAAACACTAATGCACATCAGATCAACTGCGAGCTGTTTTTATGATTTACTCTGAAACTGGTGTCGAACCCAGGGCTTTCTGGTTTTGTAGTCAACGTGCAGACTAGCGTAACTAGTAAAACAAAGTCAAACTGCATACTTCGGTTCATATTTTCTCATTTGTACTTATAAAAGGACTTAACATTTCTTAATGAGGCTTATTTTAATATGTGCAGACTAATTCCGACATCGCCATCCTCTTAGTAACTATCACATGTAATTTTGACTGCCTGTATGTTATCGATCGACTAGCCTATTTAAAATTAAAAAAATTTAACTAACACATAAAGAAATAATTGTTAGACAGGAGTAATTGTTGTCAGTTCAGTTAATATTGAATACTAGTCAAGAATAACATAAACGGAATATACTCGTATATACAAATTATACATACAAGACCGCCCTTTTCAACTGATAACTCAGTAGAATACATGTTTCCTAATGAGGGTTGTCACATTCAGTACATCTCCGTCAAAGCAAAGTACGAAAGTTGGCCAACTTTTAACTTTTAGTTTGACAGCTATGTGCAGCGTTGCCGTTTCAGGTTATTATCAACCAAAATTGCTTATATTTTTTTTGTGTGGATATATGAATATTTTTTGTATTTCAATTACTTTTTTTAGCGTAATTGATGTTAAATGTGTAAATTTTGTTTCTATTTTGCTTGTTAAGTTTTAAAATCAGGTTTTATATCGCGGTTATTTCGTAACACTGTTAACAGCTGTTTGTTTTATTAAAACTATTGAAACTAAAAATTCAAGCCTGATGTAGCACAAGATAAAAAAACGGTACTTAAATCCAAAATATATAAATAATTGTTTGTTTTAAATTGAATTGAAGTGTAAGTACATAACAGGATTTTTATCAAAATTTTTTTTATAAAATGTGTGGCTGATGCAAAGATATTGAAGACTTATTTTGATAAAGTAAAACATATTCTGGATTTTTTTATTTTCTAACACTTTAAATTTTGCTTGCAGAAGTTTTTTAGTCGTTGCAATGCTGGCTGGCAATTAGTTGATATTCGTGAACAAAGTACTCATTGTGCTAAACTCTTCCGTTGGTATGTTAATGTCAGTTGAAGAATTCAAAGTATGGCGTATGACGGATTCTATGTGCCCCGGCCTTAAATCTCAGGTAATTAATATGCCCTCGAATAATACTGACATAAGAAAGGGATTTTGTAGAACTGGAGTGATGGAGTGGCGCTGCATTCTTACATAAAGAAGATTTGCAACATCTTAAAGTAGACTTATTGTATTTATTACTTTATCTTGCTGAATGCCAGCGAATAGAGACGCTGTGATGAACACGAATGTACTTCCAAAATATTTTTAGATTTGTTCGCTTCATGAAAAGAAACAACAGACTTTAGGTTTTTTTAATTTTTTTTTATTGGAACAGTGGTCAGGAGATGTCCTTTACGAATGCAAAGCATGGCACTGGAACTAGTTCGAGAGAGCTATAGTGCAGAGACCAGCCAGGTGGTCAAAGTTGTGGGAAGGTAGAAATTAATTCTTACGCAACTATGCAGTTGCGTGATAATTCTAAAGCAATGCGCCATATCTGATGATATTTTATTTTATTAGTCAGCCAGAACAATGACTTGAACTTTTTCCAAAGGCGTTAGTTAAGTCGTATCATTTCTCTATTAAAAATGCGACACATGTTCACGTTCTAATAAATATTCAATCGATTTAAGACTCCACAAATTTTTAAATCGTAGAATTGTAGAATTTTCTGTTGATGGCAGCATTCTGTGCGCCTCCGAATTAAATCGTATAAAAATTATTGACATATGAACACAACACCATTACTTTTACTTAGAAACAAAATATTTCAAATTTAATAGTAGAAGAATTCTGTTATTCTATTCCAAATTAAAGTTTACCTGCACTTTAAATTCTTTATTTTCCGTAGCTGGGAAAAATTGCTAAGAATATTTTCATTCATTTAGAATTCAAAAATATATTTTTAGTAACGAGTTCTTGACATTTCAAGTTCATGGTATTTGTGTGCAAGACGTCTTCCCATACGTGTAAGGAAAAATATTTTATAGAAAGAAAAAAAATTAAGCATGTGCGTTATTACATGTTCTTGTTTTTCAAGTACCGCATGAACATTAAGGGGAAACTGAAATACATATGTAAGCGAGAGAATTATGAAAACCAAGAAAATTATTTTAAATTCATGAAATTTTTATTTATTTTATGTTGGGACTTTCGCGCTTTCATAGTAAAGATGAATTTGTGTATAACCCATGCTTGTTTTTACATGTTTGGTTGTGGTGATTTAAACTTGTTCTGTTTTTACATGTGTTTTTTTTTACACTATTCAAAATTATATTGCAGCAATTTGAAGTTTTCGTACGTACATAATTCTTGGTTACTATTCGAAGAAAAATTTATATATTTCTGAAAAACATACATAGTGTTGGTTTTAGAGTTACACCAGTTCATACATAAATATAATTTTAATATCAATGAAAGGGCCTTATTGTGGCCGCTACGCAGGCACTTAGAAGAGCAATCTGGAAAACCAATTGTCACATACTTTACGCAACATTTGCAGCCGTATTTTCCCAATTGCTCTTCGAATGTTCATCTCCAGTTGTATAATTATCTCTGGTCTAGCGACGTAGACAACGTAGAATTTACACAACCACAAAGAAAATAATCGAATGGGGTTAAATCGCACAATATTGATGGCCAATTAATTACGTGAAATTATTATAATTTCAACAAAAGTTTCTTTGAGTAAATCAATTGGAGCACGCTCTGTGTACCGTGTGCTGTGTGCCGTGTGCCGTGTGTCCTGTTGGGACCACATGTCCAGCAAAATTAATGTCAGCTGATTAAGGTACGAAAAAATTTCTAATCCATGTCCCTATACCCTTCACCCTTGACAGTAACATTCTGACCATCGTCGTTTTTAAAGACTTATGGACCAATGACTCCAGCAGTCTATTAAGTGCACCAAACAATAATTTTCTGTGTTTTTTTTTCAATTTTCTGTTTCGCCCCAAACTTGGAGATGGTTCTCACTCCAAATGCGACAATTCTGCTTATTTACGTGCCCATACAACCACAAAGAGGGTCCATCGGGGAATAAAGTTTTGAGTGGATATCTAATATCAAGTTTGATCACATTTTTAAGTGATTTTGGCGTACGTTCTGCTGGAAGCACAAAGTATGGTTTTCTTAGTAACTTTCAATTGATTCAAATATGCACTGGCCAATAATAACTAAAAGTTTTGAACACTAACACTAACTAAAACAATATTTTTATATACATTTATTTCATAGAATATAGTCCATTATATTATTTTAATTACATAGAAAAAGTAAATTTGTTCTCAACTGTGCTGCGTTTTGCAATTTCAAATTGACTAACATTGCCGGAAGATGGTTTTTATTTGTGTTTAGTGCTGCAAAAAATTCTAAACGCCAACAATTTGAAATAAAACTTAAAAACAAATAATAATTTCTTAGGCATTTTGCCATACATTTAGTAGTGTCATCATTTTAAGAGTTAACAATTAGAAAAGCAGGCACCAGCTGTTAACTACGACAGAAGAATTTACTTCAACAGGTTGGAAAGGATCTACGAAGCATGAAAGCCGCTGCTGTTTAAAAGAAAGAATATTTCTTTCAATAGCGTTTTAAGTCATAAGTATTTAAACGACCCTAATGATAATATAGTTTGAATTTGTACTCGTATAGTGACCCTATAGGAAGCCTGGGACCAAGTGTCTCCAACTGATGACTTTTGTCGATTGGTTTTGGTGACTTTTTGATGAGATTGTCGTCTGCACTTTTTATTTTGTCTTTAAGGAGAAGAGCGAAGAATAGAAGAAAAGAGAAGAGAGGAAAAGAAAAGAGAAGTGATGCGATGAGTGGTGTTGGAGAGGGGAAGGGGAGAGAAGAGAACGTATCTTTATCTTTACAGTTGCAAAACGATTTTTTATTGTTTCATTTTGTTGTGGTGAAAATAGATGCGGTAGCTCTCAGTTTCCCATAAGGACTAACTACTACTCTATTGACTACATAGGAATAACGTCGATAGTAGATTTTCAATGAAGCATACAAATTTAATGTCTATTGAAAATTACATTGCCTGGGGTGTAACACGTCACTACGTACTAACAGCAAATTAGATGGTTTACTATTGTCATTTCCTGCAGGGGATGTTTGTTATACACGTTCATATGTACATATGGTACGAATCACACGCATTATACGACTGTATCCTCTGGCTTTATGTATGGCAATTCAATAAATAAAACTCAATTCTCTGTGGTAGTGCACTGAATTTTTAGTTTGTACATTTGAAATATGTATTTTATTTAATTCTTAAGGTTTTTTTTTCGTCTTTCTGTTAACATAACAAATTGTTCAGGTGTGAGGTGTTTTTTTTTCACAAAATAATTATGTATTCAACATTACCCCAACATTTGGTTGGTTTTTGGGGAAAGATGAAAATGTATTATTTAATAATGTTTAGAAAAATTTTAATTTTCAAATCTGAACATTTTATGGCATATGAACGCTTCACAAGTATGTGAAGTGAATAAAGTAAATATGAAATTAAAAATAACACACAAATGTTTTTATTGAGATCTTGAAGTTCATTGATATTTATGTTTTTTTTTTTTTTAAATATATAATCGTATATACCTCACCCTCGCTGAACGGAATATCTTTTTTTGCATCTCATTAATTTCTTCCAGAAATTAGAAGGAGCTGAAAATTATCAAATGTAATTTTTCTACAGGCAGAATGTCGTTGGTTCAAACCCTACTCCCGTGAAGAGAAATTTTACAGATGTGCATTAGTGTCAATCCTAATCACAGCACCCCGTCGTCGGTTTTTCAGGAATGCAAATATAACCCAAGTAAAATAATAATCAAAACAGTGTCCGAATTATGGCATTCGATTCGAATTGCAATTTCATACAAAATTCTATTAAAATGTATATACGAGTATATAAATTACTCAGCCCTGCTTCAGCTTAAAATCAATGCCTCAACTTAACACTGGAAATTCAGGCTGAATTCAGGTTCATGAAATCATAGAAAATAGCGAGGGGTGCTTCCCCGAAAATGGTAGGTGATGGGGGTATTCGAAATTAAGAGGTAAATTTACATAAGAATCTGCTAAAACGGTGTCAGGGCTCTTTCCTTTTTTTTGCAGAACAGAGTTATATTAGATAATTTTTATAACATTCATAAAAGCAGTATTGAATCTGTGTAAAAACAGTTTCTATTATTTTCGATACGATTACTTGGATGGAATTCGTATGTGTTGTCGTCATATTTTAATAGGCTTCGTCTTATTAAGCTGTCAACTCTAAAAAGTCTTCGATTCATGCTGAGTGTCTATTTTCTATTTGGAGTTTCATTAAATATTTCACTTGACAGAAAAATAAAATATTGCAAAATAAATAAAATATTGGACATTTTTATTGATTTCTATTTTTACCACAAAATGTTTTGTTAATTTAAATTTGTATTGGTAAATACAATAAAGATTTCTTAATGATTAAAAAATTAGATGTAAACTATTTCTGATAAGTTATGTATAAGCAGTAAATAGAAGAAATTTAATTGAATATACACTTGTGAAGAAGAATTATAAAATCAAAAAAATATGTATTATGCCTTAAGATTACACTAAATCAAAAAAGTATGCACACAACATACAAGATGATTACTTTGAGGAAGAGTCATAAACTTTTTTAAAAGTGGATTTGAGTTGAGTTCTTCGTTGTAGTATTTTAGAAAGTTACTGGTATAAAAACTATACATTTCACATGCCTCTTATTGGGATAATAACTTTTTCTAATCGGTCGATTGAACTTTAAAATTGGATAAAATTATAATAAATTATAAATGTTTTGTAATGAAATAATTTCAAAGAAAATACCTGTGTTAAAGAAATTCTAATGAAAAATATAAGTGATGACCGAAAAGTGGTAATCGAGAATAAATTAATCAACGCCAGAAGAGAAAAATTACCATGGCCTAACAAAAGCTTGTGTTAACCTTTATAGTCCTTTGAGAAAATAAATAGAGTGTGGTCGTGTTAGCTGCCAGATACTTTTAATCGCCATCTTAATATTGACCTGCTCCGTTGAACACGTGGACAAAGATTACTTTTTTCGGCAACATAACTGATAACAGGCTTTCGCACCGTAGTTTTACGCACAATAAGGCTGTTATCAGGGCCTGAATGGAGAAGGAAGTAATGTGTATACCGGGAGATCAGGGTATAATTGGAAACGATGGAGCCAGTAGGCCTGCTAAGATGGAATCACATCTGGATAACGTCACACTGCTGAATGTCAAATCTTTTCAAAGACTCAAGGCTGAACTAGAACGAGAGAGGAATATGGAAGAGTTTGGCGAAATGCTACTGTGTTTGATTCCAAACTAGCGTACTTTGGGGCGATTCAATTCTGGGGCTGAACAGGCCACCACTAAGAAGACTGGTTGGCATAATAACTAGTCACACGGAGATCGAGTCTCATCTCGCTCGTATGGAACGCGTGTGGTCAGATTAGAAGACAGGTTTTTCAAAAGACCAACATATCGAACCAGTTTATAGAAGAGGTTTTAAATCGAGGTACTCCGTATCTTCGGGTAGAGCGCACAACATGGCGTATTGCGCATAGGTTCAAAGCTGTTGCCCCTCCTTTCGACCTAACCTCACCTAATTGCAGACGATAGCAAATCGAATTTTTTTGCTGTTATGATCATCTAATACATACTTAAATATCTTCAACTTACACTGTTAAATCATGGGGGTACAAATCAGCTGCGGAAGCATAAAAATTCTCTCAAACGTTGCCTTTGCAGGGAGCATGTGTTCAGTTGATTTTTTATTTTGGTATTTCATTGAACGTCGTTTTTATTGTCGCTACGGCAAAAATTTTATTTCATGTGTCTGAATTTCTTGGCTAAAATCGTGTGATTGCCCAGCCAGAAAAATAAAAGTTGCAATTTTTCCTTTTTCCCGTGTACTATATTTCTTCTAACAGCAGAATATTTTGTATTATATTTTTTTTATTTATTTTTTATGGTTTTAAAAAAATATCAACGTTCTTCAGCGCTTCGTTTATGTAATACAAATAACATTCCGATAATTTAATTTAGTTGATTTTTTCCAATTTTTTATTCAACACTTTTCTTAAGTTAAAACACAACAATTGTAAAAACTAACTTAACCAGGTTTATCTGTGATGGTGTGAGTAGCGTATTAGAAGACATTATGACTTTTCCAAGCGCTGGGTATCTACGTACGTGCTTCATAATTCACAACAAATAATTCAATGTACGAGTACATATATATATGTAATATGTATATGTTTTCCAGATTTAAACAAATACTGTGTTACAATATTGATGAAGATCAGAGCAAAACAAAAGTAGAAATAAGTGATGCAGAACGAAATTGAATTAGAATATCGTCCCGTAAAGGCCCTTTTACATTGTAATACTGAGTAATACGACATGTCAAAAATTTACATCAAATGGGAAAGTATAATAGTGTAATAAAAACTATATGTTATGAATGGCTCTCACCATTTTTTAAAAATTTTCAAAAAGCTAATGCTTTTCATTTTATCAGGGATGTGTTTTTGTGTAAGCAACCAAAGGAAATAACAAAACAATAAAAAAGTCATTTGCTTAAACCGGTTTTGTTATTATACCAAAAATAATCACCCGAGGCCAAAGTCTTTGGTTCTGCTTGAATAGTCATCAAATCTGGTGGCGGTCACTTAGCCCATATCATAAGCAGTGCCAAAATTTGTCTTAAAAAAAATTACAGCAAAAGAACATCGAGTGATTACTTATTCCCCGGGTGATTACTTTGACCCACCCGATACCTATACTTTTCATTTTATTTCAAGTGTGATAGTGTGAAAGCAAAATAGGTAGGTAATATTACTTTAGATTTTTTGGCAATCGCACCAAATTTCATTAGATTTCTCTCTCACAAAGTATTATGAAAGTCGTAAGGCTTGTATTGTAGTGTGAAAGGGCCTTAAACTAGAATTAACTGTTGTATTGGTTCTGTATCATTATTGTTTACGTGAGTTGTTACTTTTTGTTTATTTATTTATTTTTGTTTGCTTTATTTTTCCTTTATCATAAATAATGTACATACATATGTATATACCAGAGGTGTATATATTTCATTTTGGTGTTTGATATCGAGCAAATTTTAGAGGGTTTGGGCTTGGCTCTCAGATTTGAAGGTTTTTGTCTCTAAAGTGGCAATTTTCCAGTAATAAATGTGGCAAATTGTTGCATATGCCCCACTACCGCCTTCTATTGCAACTTTCTTAAGAAACAATGCTTATTCCCAGCAAAAATTAGTGCTTGTCTGCAAGCATTTTTGTAAGGCAGACAATGCAATGCAACAATAATGCATGATTTTTGTTCACGATGAGCTACTTAGAAGCGAAAAAGACAAATGCACAATGATGTATTTTTAAGCATTTATACTGATATAAACAGTGCATTTCGCCAGAATTTTTGTAAGCAATTATTCTTGAATATGCAGTGTATTGCTTCCGACAGATTTTATTGCTTCTAAATTTCGATAATTTTTTACAGTGCATTATACAGACTTCTGCGTAATGGCCTGTAACGCATCAGAGCATTATGGATGATTCTGAGATTACAGGCTAATTCCACAAGATTTTTGGGATTGTTTTTTAGAGAATTTAGAATTTAATCTTTCCTTCGTGGCGATGGCACGATGGATGGTAGTCTGCACGTTGACTACTAAACCAAAAACAGACATGGGTTCAACCCCAGTTTCAGACAAACATTTTTAAAATAAAAATAAACATCTCGCATTTTTCTGATGTGCATTAGTGTGTCATTGTGTGTCAGTTGTTGTCGGAAGCTTTCAGTGGCGAAGGCATAGTCACTGGTCACTGAACAAAACCGGCTTCAGCTGATAGCAATCCACAATCACATCAGAACGCCCTCCTTCGTCGGTATTGTGTAGCACCGGCGAAGTAAAATAATAATAAAAATGGCTACTAAACCGAAGCTTCAGCACTGCTACGAGTATAAAAACAAAAAAAGAACGTGCGAAAGCAGAGCTGCAAAATACTTAATTAAGCTTCACCTCCTGTCGTTTCTCCTACTATCCCTTTCCTATAGTTCCCAGCACAATGCTTCGCATGTGTAGGAGTCATCTCCTGAGTGCTGGTCCTAGATAAAAAAAAAAAAAAAAAAAAAAAAAGCTACCCAATTATTGTGGGTACACATCCATATCTTAATATTTAACAGAAATTTTTGAAAATTTTCCCACAGGGGAATGACGACGACAGTATAAAATTATATTATTTCTTAAAAATTAATAATATTAATTCAGTTTATTTTTAAAAATTTTGAAATTAATCTATTCTGATTCTGATATTTTAGGCTAATTTCGACTTAATTTTTGACATTGAAGTTTGTTGCTTTTGCTCTTCATATTTAACTGGACCGTCTTTAATTTGACTATATCGCCGTTATCTGCCGCTCGCTTCTCTGTTGAAAATTTAAAAAAAAATATTTTTTTGGCAGGCGAATGACGAATATCTACAAAATTCTCCTTTAAATGAGACTTAATTACTCACTATAAAAAAATTGGTATGAATTGGAAGTTGATATTTAAAATAAACTTAAAAAACTCTGAAAATTATAAAATATATTGCTTTTGTTTTAAATTAACCCTGGGGAATGACGAACTTAAGTGTGAAATATCATTACGAAAGACAAACGCGACTGACTTCACTTTATTAATACTGTTGGCGAAAATCCTGCCCCATGTATAAGCAGTACATCAAATGCTCTGAAAATTTTAATTTTAACTAATATACCATTTTACTGGGCAATTACGCGTACATTCAGAGAAAAAATATAATTGTCCTTAAAACTATTAATTGATAAAAGAAATTGTGCACATTGCAAGAAAAAAGAGATAATTTAATATTATTTTTTATTTTTTTTTTATTGCAATTTATAATAAATGTATATACCATTTTTTAATTCTTCTATTGACCTCCTTTTTTATATTAATTACATTAATTATTTAAGCTGCAGGTCCTTTTTATATATGTAATATTTATATCTATTCGATATTTCGCTACTCCTTTGTGTAGCTTCTTCAGGAAAATTGGTTTTTGTTTATAAACAAAAACAACAAAGATGGTTCGTTGCATTAAAAATAGATGAAATCCTTGAGCAAGCCCGAAGTGCTGTATTTTAAGGAATATAATAACTTAATTAATTGTTATATTGTCTTAAAAAGAAGTTTTATTAATGTTAATTTTATTATAGAATATTTTTATTGAAATTAGATAGAAATATACAAAAATTTTTTTTCCTGCGAACTTTAGTTACCGATAACAACTGTACGGAAACTTATTTCATTCACCGTACTTTTGTTTTTATACATTTGAATATTTTAACTACATTTTTGATCACAAGCAAATATCTGCAAACGTACTTATGGACATATACACATTTGTCTATATGAATGGTTATTTATGAAAGGTCCTTTGACACAAAAATCAAACTGTATCTGAATTGAAAGGAACAAAGAATTAATAACACTAATTATTCAAGCTGTAGGTTTTTTTTAATATATTTAATATTTATTCTGATTCGATATTTCGCTACTCCTTTGTGTAGCTTCTTCAGGAAAATCGATTTTTGTTTATAATTAAAAAATTTTTTTTTTTTCTTTTAAATTCACAATATAGGAAAAGTTCTTGTCAATGAAAATTCAAAATAAAAATATTAACAGCCATATTCATAAAAATATTAAAAGCCATATTCATAAAAATATATTGTGGATTTGAAATAGGTATAAATATCATGAAACAAAGAATTTTTTTTTTTTTTTTAATATATAATTCTAATTTTAAAATTATGCTTTTTCTCGAAAAAAAAATATCTGAGATGTATTATTACATACTTGATGATATTCTTATAAAGTATTTTTTATAAAAGCAGACTCAATAACTCAGGAGGAAAACATATCCACATAGTACTATTTCGGTAATGCTCACTTAGCTCATCAGTGGATTTTTGTGGTGAATTGATAGAATAGGGTTTAAGTCTTGCACAAGTCTGCTGTGTAGCGCCTCTTAAGTTTTAAGCTGAAGGATATCTTGGGTATGGTTAGTTAAATTTCTGTACAATATAGTTTTAGTCCTGCCTCACTTCAAAAACAACATCAATCGTTATAAAATTTCATTCATAAAAAAAGTAGCATACGGCCTTTTATGCAGAAGCAATTCATATCTGTATATCTATATCTATTTATAATTTCTCATACATTATTAAAGAAAATTGCAATGAATGAGAATATTTAGAATTTTTAATAATACATGTATTTATTTAAATGAGTTACTTCTTTAAATAAATTTTAAGAGATGCAATAAAAATAGAGATTTGTTTCATATTATTGAAATTTAAATATATTTAAGATATAATAAAATTAGAAAATAGTCAAGACAATTATAAATTATAAATAACTTATAACTTATTTATATTACGGAAATTTGCGAACTGCCCAAAATCCTTCGTAAATTTATTTAAACAAAACTCATAAGTTTTCGAAAGAATTTAAACTTCGTGTTATCTGAAATCAATAAAGTTATGAAAAATTTCAATTTGACAGCAATCAGGGGATGGCATCTATATTAAATTTTTAAGCTTCGTTTTAGTAGATATTTTTAGTAATTATTTTACTTCACTGGTGCTACACAATACCGACGAAAGAGGGCGCTCTAATGCGCTGCCTGTGGATTGGTTGCAGCTGAAGCCGGTACTGTTCAGTGACCAGTGACTGTGTTTGCGCCACTGAAACCTTCCGACGAAAACTGACACAAAGACACAAATGCGCATCACAAAAATTGCAAATATGGTGCAGGAACCTGAAGTGAAACACTTCTTGGTTTTGTAGTCAACGTGCAGACTCTCGCCACCCTCTCTTGATTACAATGAGTGACAGCATTTTTTTTTTTGGCAGCAATGCCACTATAAAGCCATTAATCTAGACACACAACAACAACAAGTCAAACTGCATACTTGGTTTTACATTTCCTAATTTTTTTTTGTCCTTTTTAAAGGACTGAAGGATGCTTATTTTAATTATTTTTTTTTTCATATGAACACAAAATTATTGTTAAAAAATATTGGAAGCAAAATAAAGGGAAGACTATATAAAATTTTATAAAAATACTTACTTTACGTCCGCTACACTAGAATATGACAAAAAGGTCTTTTGAAAAAAAATATCCTACCATATCCTTGAAAGTTGCCACAAAGAAATTTTTTATTTAAATGATTCTATATGTCCTAGTTCGAAATCTGAAAGAATTATCTTATAATCGCCCAAATCCCAATCTCCCTAAATACAGAAATGAATAAACACCCAACTTTTTTACAACAGTTTTGAGCGATTATTCGTACAGGCATGTCGTAAACTTTCATTATGAACAGTACGTTAATGTCATGTTTAATAAACTACAATAAATAGCAAAATAGAACATAGAAAAATCGCTAAAACCACAAAGCCAATGTAGGCATTATTTTTCGAAAATGTCCGTTATTTTTTGCAGACACGTTCACTGGATTTTCCAGCTGCTTTAGCTTTAGCTTTCTTTCATACATTGTGTAGAAATAAGAGAGTTTTTGAAAGGCAAATCTTAAATGCAAAAGATTGGAAAATGGCCTACAGCAGAAAATTGCCTATAAATTTCACAAAAAAAGCCAATTTGAAGCCTTAAATGAATTTATTTACTAAATTTATTTAAATAAAATAATATATTTTTTAGAAGAAGCTTAAGAAACAATAAATAAATCTTACCTCGTAAATAATATCTGCATTTTACTATAAATGGCTTATTAGTCCTTTAACTGTTACATGCTGCTGCATGCAAATAAACCTCAATATATTTTATTATTATTAAGGATAAGCTGCAACATTCATAAAAAATATATTTGCTTACAAAAAGTTTAATAAACAAATATCTATTAAAGATTAAATTTTGAAACCTTTTTAAACGAAATAAAAAAAAACATTAAAAGGACTTTAAAGTTCTGGCACTCGTAGTAATACGAGCATATTAAAATAGGATTTCTAAACCATATATGTACATAGAAGTACATATGTATATATGTCTGTAACATAGAAATGTAAATAAAGCCATTAAGTAGGACATACATACATATGTAGATATATATAAAGTATTTTTTTAAGTATTGCAATACGTTACACTATTCACTGCAGAGATTTCTATTGGAACTTGGGTAAGTTTGTCAAATAACATTACCTTTTTGCAAAATCCCATAAGCAGCTTTTTTTATGTTTTTGACAGCATTAAGAATTGTGCATATTGTTGGTTGTTCAACAATTTCTCGCTAATAAAGCAGTCCATTGTAGTCTTATTGCCCAACGATAGTTTGAAATATCATCCCCTCTAAGCAGCATAATATACATTTTTCATATGTCTACATAATGTATGGGCATGGTTGTGTGCATTTTGATCCAAACCGACATCAACAAATAAGCAAGTTCTCCATACGATAGTATTTTTTATGTTTGTTACCTTGGAACTGCGTCACTTGTAAATGTATTTGAAAAGCGTTTTGTCTGAAAAAGAATATAGAAAATACTGTATTTCCACTGTAGTGATTTTATTTTTGCATTGTACTGGAACTAGGATATAAGATATTGGGACGAAGCGTAGAGGGAGTAGTGTTTATGGACATTCGATTTAAATTCTCTCATGTCAAAAGTGACAAGAAAGACTGTTCGGCCAAGAAGAAGTAATACATAGTGCAATTCACTGCCAAACCGACCATGCCCTTAATGATGAACGCGTTGTGATTATGAAAGACCGGGTTTCGGGGAGAAATTTCCTGATTTCATTAGGGCACATCCCATTATAGTATCGATAGAATAACGAAGCGCATTACCAGTTCCTATGATGCTCATAATTAGTAGAATTGGCTACCCTCTCGCCTCCAATGAGTTTCTTCGCGCGCCTCTGTACACGGTGGAGTAAATTTAAAATAGTCTTTGAAGCACCAGCCTATAAATGAGAGTTTTATTTAATCTTCGGTCGGCTGTAAGCGGTATAAATAGTAAGAAAATCAGATGATGGTGTGAAGTCTTAAAAAGGCGAGACACTTGAATGCTTCTTTCGAAAATGTACTCAGTCCATCGGACATCACATAGAATTTTCATTCCAACAATATCAAGGAATTCTGAATCCTCTATACCACCCATAGTTACAGGTAAAGCAGCGTGTTGTGTAAGCTGCAGCATTGGATCGTTTGAGCGTTGAAATCGCGTGACCCCATGGTGTTATTTTTGTGAGGTTACTATTCTATTTACTATTTCCAATTAGTGCTTGAATTCCATAGAAGCCTTACGAAGGGATTCAAATATGACAGGCTTTACACAATAAATCTTCTTGGTTGCGGTGCTTCGGCGCCAATAGTAATAGTAATTCCCATAATAAGCACAGCGGCCTTGATGATATGATATATTACCAAATACACTCTATTACAGTTGAGTGTATGCAGAATAGCAAATCCTGCTGTTGTGTGAACGGCGATTACATTTTGACTACCGCAAATTGCCGTCACACTCCGCTTGGATTGCCTTCATTAAAGTGTATTTACATTTATAGAGCTAAATTTACGAGTATCATTCACATTAAACATTAAAATGTTAAAAGTCATTCATCCTCTTCTTATTTTGCTTGATGTTTTAAACATTAATTAAAGAGAGTAAATAACAAATGATACTGGGCCTTAGTCACAAATAACGTTTTGACTTACAAAAGGTTTAACAATTAAATTTTTTATGCCAATTTGTTTCATAAAGTTTTTGTAAATCTAAATTATCTTTTATGAATACAGCAGATTAATTACGTTCATTAATTTAATAGAATAATAGAATATTGCTTGAAGGAATGCGACTCTAACGTGTCAAACACGCTTATAAATGATTATCTTATTTGAAGTTTCTAATTAAAAAGCCAAATCTGCAAAGTGCAGACAGCACGATATTTGAAAACAAGAAATTGTTAAAACTAGAGAAACTGAAAATTATATATTTCAAAATGTTACAGTTATGATAGGGCCCGTCTGTTATCTCCTCGGAAGATATTCTGATGGAACAATCTCAACAAACAAACATTCAACTGCTGTTACAAAATCCATATCATTAATTATAAATTATGATGGTAATAAATTATAAATTCAATACGAACATTTCCATAAATTGCCATAATGGGCTAGAAAATTATTTTATTGTTTTCTATACATATTTGAAAATCAAAATATGTTACCACCAGCTCACAAGAACCCCCCCATTATTTATGATTCCCAATGAATATAACGTGCACAGTAAAAAATCTTCATACCGAAACAATGACACTTTTACAATTTTTTAAGCAGGCTTGAAGATTTGCCTTTTCATTCGCCAGATTGAAAAATCAACTGTCGTTGTTTTAATATTCAACAGAGGACACATTCTCTTTATTTGGATTTGTCTGATATTTGCATTTAAATTTTATTTCCATCCACACATAAACGTTTTATTACCCATAAGAGTTTATTTTTCGTATTTCGCGAAACAAATATTACGAATTCAAATGCATTGATTCGTAACATTTTCGTTGTTTTGAAAACTAGTTAAACGTGCGTGCAGACAATTTTGTAGCTCTACTCTGCATAAATAATACCAATGGAAAAACATATTTTTAAGAATTCGCATTTAAACGTAATTGGTATTATTATTAAAATTTTTTTTGCGTGTAAGGAAGGAATCTCTATGCTTTCGTACCCCAGCATTTCCAAATGTATTTTGCAACTGATTAGTTGTTGCTTACTTTTAAGCAGATAAGCAAATTTAATCGGAAGTGTTTCAGGAAGCCTTTATATTTAATTAAAATTTCACTTGGTATGTTATATGTATGGATGAACTTACATATACATACATACATATACACACCCGCACAAACGCATACAATATCTTATTTGAAGATTTTTTGAATTACAAGCCAAAATCAAAATCAATGATGTATAAAAGATAAGGAAGGATTTTAATTTAAAAAGTATTTTAGATTTGATTTTGTCAACTTTCTAATGAAAATTTAATTTCAAAGTCATTATCTTGATTCCTTTTAATATTATCGCTTTTATGAGCTGGTATATTGGTGATTTAAATCTTTTGTATATGCGAGCCTTTGCTGCAAAAGCGATACAACTATAAATTTAACATATTTTAAGTGGAATAATTTGAATAAAACATTTTTTTATCTGTAACTTTGAATTTTAAGAAAAATGCTCGTGAAAAAATGAACAAGAAGGTTTTACTCGATCTAATACGAAAATTTCCTCTCAAAAGTACACAAAAAAATGAAGTTTCATCTGTGTATTGGCCCTTTTTCCCTTTTGTACAAAACATCTTGCATTTTTCAATTTGCTCCAAATATGAAGGGTCCTCATGAAAACTCTTTAAGAGCCTTGCAAACCTGGCATTTTTACACTCTAGCAAATGATCTGCCAAAAATTGTATGGAAATTCATTTGCACAAACTTTGTAAACTTGCACAACAATTGTGACTCGTAAACTTCGGCTGTTCAATTGCGCATTTAACATTTAAAACAGCATGTCGTCAGGTTTTTCCCCAAAAAAAAATTCTAGTCTTAACTTATCACAAATATCAACTTCTACAAATAACCTGAGCAATTGAGTCTTTCGCCTATCTTAAGGCATTTTTAAAAGCAACTTAAAATATTTAGACACAAATTTTAATTCTTCCTATTGTATCTTTCATAATTATTTTCATAAAAAAAAATTGATTAATCTTTACGTCTATTATAGTTTCTTTTACTTTTTTCTTTTATAAATTTATCGATATTTCGCTGCAACTTTGTGTAGCTGCGTCAGTAATTAAATATACTCGTAATATCTAATAATATAAATGAAAATAATTATCAAAAAAAAATTAAAAAGTTCGAATAATTTATATTAATAAATTTTTGAATTTTATTCAATTTCATTTTATATTGACGTTTGCTAAAAATGTTAATGCGGATCGAACCTGCATTATATCCAGTTACCGAAATTCTAGTACATTTTAGTGCTTTTCTAGCAAGCTTCATAATACAAGTCTCGCAAATATGCACAATGGCGCAAATGGCAATTTGAAGCGTTTTCATGAGCACCCTTGTTATTTTTCTCTGCTCGTCTGAGTCCGAAACATTTAGCGACACATTTGCGCACAGTATTAATTCTTCAATGTTTTTATGAATAATCATTTCCATTTGTTTCATTTCATAAAATCTCACTTATTTTCTTTACTTTAAATGTTTTTGTCAATTAAAAAATTCTTATTCGTAAACAAAATTAAAGAAAGAATAACTCCAAAAATCTCCCTCTGTCCGTCTATTAATTCCCCATATATATATATTTCCAAACTGTAAAAGGGCACTAATACACATTAAGTCGATGGGGGAACAAATTAAGACCACATCCATTTGCTTTCAATGACTCATTTAGCCATGATTATTATGAATTAAGTTTTTGAAAATCAGCGAAAAAATCAAATGCTACCAAATTTAGTTAATGCCAATATTTAAGCACGCCAATTGAACATTATCGTAATTTATAGCAAAATATTTTTTGTTATTCTATGGCAATAATCTAAAATACATTAATTAAGTTTAAGCAGAAATGCCCACTTGGTATTTTGTGCTCAATAAAAATGATAAATTTCTATAGCAACGGAAGAAACTGAAAATTTTTTATTACAATTCAATGAAGGGGAAAAACGTTCTTATCTACAACAGCGTAAAATAAATATACATACGGGTACATTTAAAAGAATAACATAAATACTCGTATAAAGATTTTTTTTTTTGCAATTTTAATCCTAAGATTTTCGCTAACTTAAGGTTTTTTAAAATGTGAAGAAATATTTCACTTTTTCTGCATTTTTCGTTGACCCTCATACGAGTATATGTATGTAGTTTTGTTTGATTTTTGCTTTAAACACATAGACCACAGCTGGCTTGACAGCTACACGACTGCAAATGTTGTTGGCTGCATTCGTTGCCTTGTAGTCGGCTATTGTATTGCCACATTACAATATTTTACATTAACTAAAATATAAATAATAAATATTTATTTATTTAAAATATATTTATAATACGTAAAATAGAAAAACAAATCTTGTTTCGTTTTATCTTGGAAAGGTATAGTAGAAGAAATGACTGGAAGTGAAACTTCAGTATCTTAGAACACTGCTTTTGCACGTGATTTGTTTATAGCAATGTTGAAGCGCCTCTGATGTCGAGGAGATGTATTACATTTTTAAGCTTCGAACCCAGGAAATTTTTGGTTTTGTAGCCAACGTGCAGACTACTTCAGTTTTAAATTGCTCGATTATTAATGGATTTATAATCTTTGTGGTGGGCTTTTCTCATGAACAAATCTTACTATTTATATGCTGGCATTTATTTCGTATTTCTTTTTATATTAGCAATACCAGATTTACTCATTTTCGCTTAGAAAAATTCAAATTAATTTAAAATTGGATACAGCTAGAAAGGTGGTCGAGGAACATGTCTTGGCATCAAATTTATCGTCTTCATTTGAATGGGTGTAATTAATTTTTTTTTAATCAAAATTTCTCTATAATATGTAGATGTGTATATTAACGGTACGCATGAGGATCCTCGAACCGAAAGAATCTCTGCGAGGAGCATGAAACACATTATTTTGTTTATTATTATTGTAGTATTTAATTGCATTATTTTTGGTTTTGCATTTTTGAACACATAATAAGTAAATATGGTACCGTGTTATCAGCACTGTAAAATCTACCGGACAATCGTTTAAAATTTACTGAGGGTCTCCGAAAACAAATATTTTGCAAGGTGTCCGTTGGAACTCCTGGTGTATAAAATTTCGTTGAGAAACGAAATAAACTAGTAATTTGCAAATAAGCTGTAAACCTCATGTAAATTAAGTATTTTGTCACACTTGTTTCTTGTTTTCCATAATAAATAATTGCTTCTCTTAATCGATTGAGAGTTTTAAATTTACTGGTAACGAACTGCGACGTCACAATTAATCAAGAACAACATACAAAATTTTATTCTAAAAAATTTGAAACCGCACATTCTTGTTTAGTTATAAAACCAACCCAATACGTTAATATTAAGTTTATTCGGTTACACCCAGTGTTACCATATATGAAGATTTATCTTATTTTCGAAGTTTTTTGAGATGTCAAAAGGATTGAAAGTTTTTTTAAATGTCAAAAAAATGGAAAGTTTTTTTAGCTTAAAAAAAGATTTTTAAAAATATGATATCTGTCTCACAAATGATCCGAATAATATTCAACAAATATATGACGAATGGCGAGAATTTTTTCACTTCATAGGGTGAAGAAAATATAGGAAGACATTTTGAATGGAAATCGTTTCGAAAGCTTCGGAAGCTTCGGAAGCTTCGGAAGCTTTTCGCTGTTTAATAAATAACACTGTGCTACAGCAAAATTATGCAGGAGTCCTCATATACCAATTCTGTTTGGTTAGAGACCATAGAGATCGAAAATACCGTTAGTTTTTTTAGGTCATTTCAAAAAGTGATTTTATAACGGTAAATGTAGTGAAAAACGTGTTTTTTGAAGTTTATATATAGTTTAAATAGAAAGAGTCATAACTTCTTTGTTTCCCAACCGATTTCTATAGTTATTTCTTTTATTTATTTATATATTTCAATGAAAAAAGATTTTTGATAGGAAAATGAAATTTTTTTTGGTCAATATCAAGATTTTGAAAAAAAAATTGGCAACACAGGTTGCACCTCTCAAATATCATAACAGGCAAAATATATGTGTGAAATTAACTAATAAAATTATTTTTAGAATCGTATTTTCATTGCATTAATTTGAGTGGGTTTATATACATACATAAATATTGATTACATTTTGGACGCAAACTATACGCTTAGTTGCTGCAAATCAATTAAGCAATGCCAGGTAGACGGAAAACTTTCTACGACGAAACAGCAAAACAACAGCCTGACCGCACTTAAAAAATAAAACGAGAACTGTTTTTTACGACCGAAATATTTTTCTTCATTATCTCATTTTGTTAGGTTTCATTAGAGGTGAAATATTTTATATCATCATAAATTTTATATTTCACAACATTACATTTTGTGAATACCCTTATTGTTTATATTAAAAATTTAATGATATGCAAATGCGTTTGCCACTTTCAAATATTTATGTTTTTGTCTCGCTATTCAACAGAAATCTTATATTATTTTAAGCAAAAAGAAAAGTTTCTTTCAATAGTTTTAAGATTTATTTTCATGCAAATATGGAAAATTTTTTAACCGCCTCTGTTAAGATGCTCCATTTCAATACTTACGTTGTTATTTCGAAAAACCACTGAAGAGGAAAGTTATACCGGCTTTGATGAATTCTTTTTATATGCGAGATTTTAAATCACAACCGTACATGAACAATATTGGCAATGGAATTCTTTGCTAAAATGCCTCGTACCATGGTATGAAAAAAATATACAAACGAAAAGTTAATAAATTTTAAATCCCATGGCGGCATTTTGCCCACCCTGTACATGCTTGTAATTTTAGTGCTATTTATAAGTTCTAATTTCCAAGTTTTAATACAGTCACACACTCACTAATACACACAAAAAACAAAGATTACCATGTTTGCACATAAATTTTCTTTCATTTGAATCAACTTCAAGTGATCTCAATTATTTAACTTCTTGATTGTGTTAAATAAAATATAAAAAAACATTTAATTGTTTCAAATTTCAAATATTGCTGGAAATTTTTTTTATATTTTACAGCCGATGACAAGTAGCATATGTGATCACTTTGAACGCGATCTTCAATCAATTACATGTTATTAAAATAATATTTCTCTCTTTGAAGGAAAAAAAGCTTTGACTTTATTTCAAAGCACTTTTACAATTTAATTTTAATATTTATTAAATTTGATTTTTTTATAGACTAAATAATTCCTAATTTACTTCTATTTTGCAGAGTTTTCTATTAAAAATATATGACGAGTTTCAGGAATTTCTGTATTAAAGTATACATCTCAATGCAACAACCCTTTCAATAACTTTCAGTGAAATTTATTTTCATATTTAGCACTTTAAGGAAAGTGAAAAAAAATCATTATTCAGCATTTCTTGTTGGCAATTTGAAGATATCAAATAATATTGCATTGTTACAGCTTTTGTTGACATGTGATATATCTCGCCAAGCTGTGCAAAGCTTATCTGACCACATCTAAAAGGGAAGTGATGAAAATTGATGAGGATGAAGAAATGTTGCTAATATATAACTTATTAGAGAATGTTGTAAATTTTCTTATCAAAATTAAATATATCGAGAAAATGTTATGACGTTAGTACTTACATATTTTTAGTACTTTTATATTTTTTATTGGTGCAAAAATCTTTACGCTGTAAATTTTGTGGTGTTATTAGTACAGGAAAAGATTGTTACTTGCAAAAATATTTCTAATATTCGAATTTTATTTATTTCGTGCGAGTAAAAATTAATTTTTATTAAATAAAAAAAAAATTACTGCCTGTCTTTTTGGGAACTTGAAAATTCTTTCAAAAAGAAACAATATGAATTAAATAGTGGGAAGATGTAAAAGAGCACATGGTATATGAATGTCTTTAACAGTTAGAAATATGTATGTAAAGGCTGGCGCAAAATGAGCTGTATGGTTTGAATTCTGTATAACTTTTATAATATTTATTTTTTCTTTGCTTTTTTTCAGCATTTTGTGAAGAAGACTTGGGGAATTAATTATGAATCATTACACGATCGAACAACATACAAAAATAATTGAATTTTATTTTTCAAACGAACAGTCTATTGTGTTGACACAGCGTGCATATCGTCGTCAATTTAATGTGTGCACTGCACCCACGGCAGATTTAACAGCTCCTGACAGTTTTCTTTGGGGATATTTGAAAAAAAGGGTGTACGTTAACAAACCAAGAACCATACTCCAGCGAAGCAGAAAATCGACATCACTTACAGGATATCATTTTTCAAAGCTAATTGCAAAAAATTCCCCAATAATATACTGTATTTAAAAAAAAAATTATAATAATCGCATAAATAAAAAAGTTATAAGCCATTTAAACCATATAGCTCATTCTGCGTCACCCTGTATAAAATTGCGATGTTGTTTATCAAAATTCGTAATTCGAATTTTTTGTATATAAGAATTTTACTTGCGGTTAAAAAGCAAAGACTGTAAATCCTGAAAAACAAAAAAGATGCTCATCGTTTAGTTTCGGATCGAAAACAACTCTTTGGCCACTTCTATATTACTTTGGGAAACCATATAATATGAAATGTGATATAAAATTCATTTTTTAATTCACATATGTACTGGAATTTAAAAAGAGATAAAAAAAACTTAATTTCGATTCAAAATATATTTTATATAACGATTTCTTGTGGACATGTATTGTGTTCGTTTGAAATTTTATTTGCCAGACGTTAAGAAACAAACTGATTTCTTTACAAAATATTTCGCTTCAGTAATTTTACCAATGTAGGCAGACCACCACTAAATCATATTGCTTTGCTACCCCGCTCATGTCCCAATGATTGCCGGTCCAACCAACAAGGGGCACGCCCATTAACACTTGGGATCTGTGCCAAACTTATCATTTGCTCGAAATTACGTCGGTATTTGAGCAATAAAACGTCAGCGAATTGAAATAATAAATAAAATGACTGCACTTACCTGAATAATAATGCTTCACTTTGCTTTATTAATTTCCAAATAGAAGGTAACACACAATGCCACCATTGATTGGCTGGGTTTTACTTATTTAAAATCTTAATATTTTCTGGTGCAAGTTATGTGGAAGATATTTCTCAATTCTGTAAATTAAAAATACATTCAAGTCAGGTGATAAAAGCAAATGGTCGTCGTAGAATGCCAATATCGACTACACCCCATCGACGACTTCTCTAGGAATTTTTTTTTTTTTGTTAATTTAAAGCACTTGTTTTTCTTTTGTTATTTTAAAAGTAGAACTGGATGGAATGTAAGACAAATAGTGCAAGTATGTATTATCTGTTAACCTTCAAAAGCCACTTTATACAGAAATTATCGACAGGGTAGAGTTAAGGAGAATTTTTAAAAATTCCATTGTTATCACAATACACGTTTGTGTGTATATATGTACATATTACAAAGAAAACTTTAAAGTTTTGTTCTTTTTCACAGTAACTTTTACCTGGGAATTTTGCTTGTTATTTATTTTACATTGTTTTGTCTGAAATATATTGTTATGAAATATGTATATAGTTATACAAACAAACAGTAGCGAGCATAAAAATGCTGGAAAATTAGGTAGTAGCCAGGCTACACAAAGTAAGAACACAACGTTTTATTTTCTATTATTGACAACTTAATATTCTATAGCTAGTAAAAAATTAAAGCGAAAGATCTCAGCGAAGAAAAACAATTGAAGGTATATTAAAACTTCTACCGTATTATTGTCGGTGCATGGCACACAATTTAAAATTCTATGAGTGCAAATAAATATTGGGAAAGACTTGAGAGCTTTATATCTATATATATATAGATAGCTTTATGAGAGCTATGGCAACTGTTGGTGCGATATATTCCAACATGATAATGATTCTAAACATTTTGTTCGTCAAATGATTCTAAGCGACAGTACGTTGTATGCATCAATTGATCTCAGCCCCATTTTAAAACAGTGAAAGCGTTTATCTTTTCAAAAATAATTAAATGGCTTTTCAAAATATTAATTCGTAAACGTGGCTTCCCCACGCCTGTCATATATGAATATATGTTTGTGTGTATATATGTTATAAAGAATTATGAAATGTGATTAAGGAAGTAACATCACTCTTAAAAACATTGATGCTTAAAAAACATCGCTAATAAAAACGTTATATCGATGCCTCCATTTACTCATCATTAACTGCCTGTTCGTGGAAGCCGAGTCAAAAAGATCGTTTGGCCATTTATATTAAAGACATAAAAAAATTTCAGTTTTTTTATTTCTGTTTTCAATATAAATCGCCGAACAATTTTTTTCACTCGGCTGCTATGAACAGGCAGTAAGTGATTTAATACGCATGTGTGTACTAGGATATTCATTTAATCGTGCTTCTGCTTTAACCGGTTGATTAATTATCGAGGTTTTGATTTAACCGGTTAATAATCGGTTAAATATGAAGTTAATCGGTTAACCGATTAATAAAGGTTTTTCATAGATTTGGAACTTTTTTTCGGGCAAAGATTCTGATAGTTGATCTTATATAATTTTGGGCTAACGAATCAAATTGCGTGCACTGTTTCTTAAGATTGGCTCGAGTTTTCGAGATATAGATATTTTAATTTTTTTCTTTGGATATCCTATTATTCGTACCATAGTGCCATTTGTACCATTTGTACCATTTTTGGTACCAATTCGACTTTAAAAGTACAATAGTACAGCAATGGCTTAACCAATTTGCTACACAAGAACCTAATAAAATTCAGTTTATATTCAATGAAAAAAACATACCTACGTCTTGGTATGTCAGATTTCTTTTCATTCATAGTTATTGGCATAATTTCTTATTAAACATTTCGGTGAATTTAATATAACATAAGAAAAGTTTTTTTTTATATTTTTAATGAAAATAATTTACATATGGTGAAAAAAAATTTTAATAAACGAAAGAAGCGCAAACAGATTGAATGAACGATGTCGATGTTTTTAGTTGTGAGACCGATGTATTGTTTGGATTCCTACATGTGTTTAGCTACGAATAAAGTAACTCTACGCATACATAAACCAAATAATCATAATAATTCCTAGTCAGTTAAAAAAAAAAATGCCAAATTAATTTTAGAGAATATATTAGAAATACAAGCAATTGTAGATTTTCATTAGTACATACTTATTTTATTAAACTTTTACTTTTGTAATTTATAATTTGCAATTTTTTGCTCGCAATTGTATCTCAGGTATGATGGAATGTATCGTTATTTATATCAATGAATAAATCTTAAATTAAGTTTATGTCAATTTTATTTTGAAAAGGGTCCAATATAAAGTTTGCCTAAAACACCATTAAAACAGAAAGTACAAATATACACACACACATACACATACACACTCATCCTCGGAAACTTTTTAAAGTGTATTAAAATTTGCTTTAAATTTATATGTGTTTGTAAGTAGTTGTGTGATTGTGTGTGTGTGAGCTTTTTTACTTCCCGCCTTGTTATATGTGTGTGGCTGGTATTTCAAGGTAAATCTTGTTGCTGTTTAATCTGTTGAATTAGTGAAATTGGTTTTATTTGGAAGAATTAAAGTTACACATGTACATTTTAATTTGTGTAATATTTCAACACGTACACAACATGGTTTTTGGGTTTATTATAATGAAAAATTGTATTTGATTAAGTTGTTTGCAGCAAGTACCACCGTCAGGTGTTCAAAATTAAATTATTATTCCAGCGTAGGAGTGTCTTTATTAAAATACTGTATATTTATTTTGATAACTTTACTCATATCTGCTAATAAAGCGATGATGGTATGTTTTTGGTTTAGAGTTTGCAAAAGCAATTACCCGATGTATGTATTTCTTGGTATTATACGAGGTGTGTACATTCGTACAAACGTACATTCGATTATCCACTTTTTGTTGTTCTTGCGTTGGTACACATGTCCTGAACATACATATATATATATATTCAGAGTTTCAAGTACATAATAGTTTGTTTTTGACAGATAAAAACTTTAGACATGTTTTGTTGTTCGCGGCGATGATCTATTATTATAACAAAAGAAGCAAAGAATTTTGCATAATATTTTGTGTGAAATATGCAATCAAGTGCTCTTAAATACTTGAAATGTTGTCAGTGGGGTACGTTAAGTCTGCTCTAAGTAAAAAAAATGTTTACAAGTGGTATAAACTCTTCTAAAATGGTCGAGAAGAAACCCGCTCTGGATGCTCCAGAACATCAACAACAGAAAATAACGTCGAAGCTGTGAAGAAAATTGTTTTTAAAAACTTCGAATTGCTGAGAATGTAATTCTTTCGGATGTTTTGGGCTTGAGCCGTAAGTCAGCTATGTTTGCTTCGCATCTTTTGAATTTTGATCAAATTGAGAGAAATTTTTTTACCCAAAAGCACCACTACAATTGTGCCTCAGCCACCATATTCACCAGATTTGGGGCCCTGCGACTTTTTCCTGTTTCGAAATCGTAAAAAGCCTATGAAAGGTCTATGATGTCAGAAAAAACTGTATCGCTGGATGAGCTCAAGGCTATACCAAAAAGTGCTTATGAGAAGTGCTTTGAGAATGTGAAAATCGTCGGCAGAAGTTCATTGTATGTAAGGGGAATTATTTTGAAGGGAAGAATATGAATATTGAAAAATAAATAAATATTTTTTTTATATTAACTGAATTTACTTTGGGAATATCTCTTTATATATGATTCTAATTTTAAAATTGTGCTTTTTCCGGAAAAAAAAATGTTAAGTAAGCATTAGCGAAATAGTACTATATGAATATGCTTTCCTCCTCAGTTATTGAGTTTGCTTTTATAAAAAATACTTTATTTTAATATCATAAAATATGTAATAATACATTTCACATATTTTTTCGGGAAAAAGCACAATTTTAAAATTAAAATCATATATAAATATTTTTTCATAAAAATATAAAGTCACCTTACTTTTTGTACACACCTCGTATATTTTATGGACGATGTTAACAATTTGACTGGCAAATTCAAAAGTAAACAATAGTAACAATTACAAATGTGGCAGTTGAACATAGAATCCTGTTGAGATTGTCACCAAAGAAATAATATACAAGCTTTGTGCGATAAAGAACTACGCTTTCAAACTTCTCTTTAATTTATTTTAATTATTACCGAACCATAAAAGCACGTTGTGCGAAGGTGTTTATGGAATTAAAGAGTTGCATGAAGTTTCTGCCACATACGAACGGTATTAGCTTAGATTATCGAGGCCACCGGAAAAGGCACACTTGGGTCTAAAAAGTTACCTTTTTGTTACGTGCTAGAGATGGATAGATAAGAGAGTTAACGGTGAGAAGATCCATAAAAGAAATCAGATAGAGGCAAAACAATCGACAGTCGTCGTGCCCAACCGTGTTCTCTCCATATCAATGCAAACCTTGAGAGTCAGCTCGTACCGCCATCTATTTCCTTCTTCTAAAAAAAAACATGTTCGACGGCCTTCGAGTATAAAGAGGTATAACGAGCATTGAAATCGACCGTTATAGAGGAATAAAAGGAAAATGAATGGCAGATGGTGATACCATTTGCCAAAGAAAAAAATTTCTAAAATATTTATATGCCGAAGATCACTAAAAAGCTTCTAATTTATGCTGACAGATGAGTTAGTTATCACTGCGATGCCAAAAATTGTTTAAATCGACATTCGCCCTTGCAGTTCTGCAAATAAATAATACATAGAATTGGAATTACGTTCGTTATTACTGGTTTCTATAGGATTGGAAAAATATTATTTCCCAGTTGAGAGATACGCTATGAAATGGGTGCTTATCGCCAGAACATTTTAACATTTCACAGGCATTCGACTTGGATAACATAAAATTACACTGAACGGCGGCTGGCAAAAACTGTCCGCTCACAAAACACATCCTTATCTACAAGTGTCATTGTAAATAAAATTAAGGAAAGATTGAGGTGTGGAAAGGATGTTATCTTCTGTCGTAAGTCTTTACTTCTGAGATTACCAATGCTCGCCAAAACGCATTTGCATTCATTATATTATTCGTTCAAAATCAAATTTTCAATTGCCATAATAGAAAAAAATACCCCCTGTCTTTTTGGGAACTTGAAAATTCTTTCAAAAAGAAACAATTTAAATTAAATAGTGGGAAGATGTAAAAGAGCACATGGTATATGAATGTGTTTAACAGTTAGAAATATGTATGTACAGGGTGGCGCAGAATGAGCTATGTGGTTTGAATTCTTTATAACTTTTTTAATTATTATTTTTTCTTTGTTTTTTTTTCAGCATTTTGTGAAGAAGACATGGGGAATTAATTATGAATCATTACACGATCGAACAACGTACAAAAATTATGTTGACACAGCGTGCATATCGTCGTCATTTTACCATTTGATTGGAAATTTTCGTCAACGTGGGTCTGTAAGAACCCTTCCTGGTCCTGGAAGAACATCTACCGTGCACACTGGTCAAAATATTGAACGTGTACGGGAGAGATGGGCAGCATAGTCCATTAACATCAACAAGAAGGCGTTCGATACTACTTGGACTATCACGGCTATGCTAAAAAGAGCACGTATATGCGAAGCAGAAAATGGACATCACCTACAGGTATCATTTTTCAAAGCTAATTGCAAAAAAATTCGCCAATAATATACTGTATTTTTTACAAAAAAAATTATAATAATCGTATAAATAAAAAAGTTATAAACCATTTAAACCATATAGCTCATTCTGCGCCACTCTGTATTTATGTATGGCTGGTATAC
Source organism: Dexiosoma caninum (assembly GCA_963924685.1). Lineage (NCBI taxonomy): Eukaryota > Metazoa > Arthropoda > Insecta > Diptera > Tachinidae > Dexiosoma > Dexiosoma caninum. Next base: position 96,400,931 of record OZ004725.1, read on the forward strand.
ATTCACATTTATATGTTAGACTAGAGAAGGAATGCCTCCATGATCATTAGTCTTATCAACATGGAGGTGCGGGTTCGATTCCCGCCCAGACCCTGGGTGTTTCTACAGACCAGCTATAAAGCTTCTTAGAGTTTGTGTTGTTAAAGAAAAAATAAACATTGTAAATACAGGGTGGGCCAATTTCGAATAATTCCCTAAGAATAGCCATTGTATCTCTCGCGGTATAGACTGTAGCTCCATCTTGCTGAAACCATATGTCAGGTTTATGGAAATCTAACGGACATAAAAAAAATTCTAATATGGGCCGATATGCCGCCACGATCATGGTTTCTGGTTCCCGAGCATTATTTTCGAAAAAATATTTACCGATAACTCTTTCAGCCACAATTGCACACAATCCGTGAATCTGTGAAAGTGTAATTGTCGCTTATGCACTACCCCAGGATTTTGCGTACCCCAATTCGGCAGTACGTTCTGTCAACATATCCATTTAATTGAAAATGAGCTTCATCACTCATTATGAGATTGTTCAAAAAGTTGTCATTTTCTCTCGCAAACAATCGTGCGAACAATTTTTATGACAAAAGTTATAAGCATTTCAAATCCGTCAGTCAAAGTTCGCCCACCCTGTATATTGCAAACGTAAATTAAAGATTTCCACTGTTCTTATCTAATATACTGTATGTATTTGTGTCTTCTTTGAATTAAATATAAAATTAAAAAAGTTTTATTGAAGATATAGCAGAGACATTCAATTAAAAATATATCCAAATTTATACTGAAATATGCTGAACTTAATTCACATTAAACTCTCAAGCCGCTAATAACTACAGCAGACTATGTAAATTTCTTTTGAATTTTTGTTTTAATTATTGAAGGAATTTAAATGTTTGGAGGACCTACAATGAGTACGACAGCTAAAGCGGTAATAGAGCGAATAACAGAAAAAATATGAGCAGTAGAATTTTATTTCACAGTAGCAAATGTTTCTACAAAAAGGCAGACGTATTTACAATGCTTTTTTGCAAATAAAATATAATAAGAAAATAAAAAGTTACTTTGTTTTACCAACAACTCTGATTTAAAAAAAACGTTTCAATGAAGAAAAATAATTACAAATAGGAAAAGTTTTCATTTTAAAGTATTTTTTATTTTGCAATTACGAACGTGACATCCGCCCTTCTTTCAAATATGAATACTAATTTTTTTTTAATTTTCGATAACTGAAAACAAGTGCTCATTTTCATTTACAATACTTGTTGTTGAAAATACAATATTTTACGAATAAATCTAAAGTATGACAACAACAAATTTTAAATAAGTTTCACTTCATAAAGAATAATTTTTGAATCCCTGTTGTTGAGTAGATGCATTAATTTTTAAACTAAGGCCGAGTAATTGTTTTTCATTATTTTGCTTCGAAGAAGTTTTTGTTGCTTAAATGCCGACGAAGAAGTTACTGGGGTGTACATCGGAGACATTTTTGCCAACTGGAAAAAGAGTTGAATCAACAACATTCAGGCTGTAATAGCAGTTCCTAAACTCCCTTCTGGGTTCTCCGGTAGTCTAGGGAGTAGAGTGATAGTTTATCAGTTGGGAGTTCTTGGTTCGATTCCTAGCAAAGGCTCTGCTCTATATCACTACAACACGTGAACATTTTTTTCACAATACGTATCAAAATAGGACCATAATAAATTCAACCCAAGTGGGCTGGGACCTTTCTTTACCTTTACATCCAGCTACCTGCCGACCTAAACTTCTTTCGAAAAAAAAAAATAAATACTTAAAAAATATAACTCACTCAACGGTTACGAAAAGTAAATATTAAAGATTTAAAAAAACAAACAAACAAGACATGAAGTGATGCGTGCAAAACCTGACATTCGTTACATTAATTGAATAGCAAATCCATATTTATTATATCGGCATTAAAATTAACTTTATGCTACTGATAACAAAAATTGTTTACAGCAACACTAAATTAAATTATTGAAACAGGACGAGTCTATGAAGCTTTGCGTTTGGTTATGAAAGATGCAAGAAGAACAAATAACGAATTCGATGAGCAGGTGAGGTGAGGGGAAATTTTAGCTAATTTTATTCCAGTGTAACCTGTTCTTTTAAAACACTCTGTAATTGAATGCTACTTTAATTGCAATAGCATGGAGAAGTTCAAACTGAGTTTATTTTCATTTCATAATTTTTATCCAAATATAAGACAAATATGAATGTTACCTCCTGTGAAATTCTACCTCAACTATTCACATCTCTCGTGTTTAACTTCCAGCTATTTTACTTAAATGAAATCATTTTATAACTAAACAATTGCTAGCAAAAAAGAAAAAAGAGATAAAAAAAAAGCAATTTCATGCTCTCCCTGGAGTGAAAGCATGGGAAAGAAATGAAAAAAAAAACCGAGTAAATTAAATAGCTGGTAAATTCCAGGGTATTGCCACTTGACTTAACTCAATATTGACTGTAGTTAATATGCAGTTGTTGCTTGTGAAAATATGAACATGAAATGCAGATAGTGAACATTAAGCTGTGAACAGCAACTTTAAATAACGTTGGTTAGTTTTTACTTACGCAAATTGCTTTACATGCTGCAGATGAATATTTCTATTTAACGAAAAGAGGAAATAACTTTTATAATTAAAAGCACACAAATTCATATTTCATTATTTATAAATTATTTAATATGACCTGAATATTAATTGTACTAGTGGGATGATAATTTGAGGAAAGGTTTAAGGAAGCAGATGGATAAAATAAATAAATGATATAAGTATTTGAGTATTAAACATTTACGAGTAAATTGAGATTAATGGTTGCATGAAATGGCTAATAAATAAAGGTAGTGGTCTAAAAGGGACGTCTGACCGTAGTGGTCTGCTGAGATATTTCCGCAACATACAATATTAATAAAAATATAAATATAACAAAAAGAAAAAAGTTAAGTTTATTTAAAGTTATTAAATTATCTTTTAATAAATTATGATCTGTTTATGAAATATTTGGTTATTGGAAGTTGGTATCAAATCGCTATTAGAATTGTGTTTTTCAGGTCACAGAGGAGAGCGCTATTTTTGTGAACTGCTTCTTTTAGTTTGTTCAGTAGCTGAATAGTATCAGTTGAGTTTTGTAGCTCATTTGATTTTGCAGCTTGACTAATTTTTTAGCTCAGTTGATTTTGTTGCTCAGTTGATTCAATCGAAGAAAAAATCAAATTATTAACTGTGACAAATGAATAACAAAATCATTAAAAATATAAACCAAATAAAAAGTTAAAGTTGATGTTTTGAAATTATTTAAATAAACAGAAATTTATTTAAAAAATAATAATATTTGCACTAAATCAACAATGACGTGAAACGAACGCGTCTGGGCCATCATGCCCATTAACAAATTTTTCATATAAAATTTTTTTTGGTTCTGGTAGCACTGAGGAACCAACAAATTGAAACATAAAAATATTCAAAGCGCACTTCACTGATATAAAATCTTAAAAAGAAAGTGGGCTCTCACTTTGTTCAGTTTACTGCATCGTTCAATTAAGGTAGCTCAGAGGTGAGCGGCACAGCTCTAATCGCTAAGGGATAGCTTTTACTTCACAGCTGAATTGGTGTTCACTACAAATGTTGAATGAATTTTTGTAAATGCCAATATAAATTTTAAGTGAAAGCTGCAGTCATTATGACGTATATTATGACATCGATATTGACAACAGGAATGAGGCTGACAGTAACCTGGAACAATAATGCATTCCCTCACAGGTTTGCCAGTTGTACAGATTTTCGCGGAATTTTACATTTTTTTCAATAAAATTACGCGTACCGCGCGGTATTTAAAACATCCGCGTTACAAGCAAATTTATATATAAAAAAAATGGTTGCATCTTTAACGAGAAAGAATTATAAGAACATTAAAAAAAAAAAAAACAATAAAAAATTGTAATTAAAAAAATAAATATTTCTTTATTTTCTTTCAAGCTTAAAGGTTTGTTTATATTTTTTCTCTTTATACGATATTTCGTCAAAAATCGGTTAACATCTTGATGAAAAAAAAATTCCTGAAGATGGTTGACGAAATATCGAAAAAAGCAAAAAAAAGTAGAAAATATAAACAAACCTTTAAGCTTGAAAAAAAATATAGAAATATTTAATAAAAGAAATAGGATTAAAGAATAAGGATTAAAAAAGTAAAGAAGAAAATTTAAGAAGAGAACTAAATATAAAATCAATTGTGAATTCATGATTAGAAAATGGAAAAATTTTGTTTATGGCAAATGCACAGTATGAAACAAAGATTTTATCATCGGACATGGCGGGAAAATTGAGGTAAAAACATTTATTGACTAAATCTCATAGCAGGAAGTTTCAATACGATAGCATACTGTGAAGCATCCTCTTAGCTATAACTCTATGGACTGTTTAACCAAACTGATGCCTTATTTATTAACGGAATCAGACATTGCCCACAAAAAGAACAAAATCTGGAGCTCTTGTTCATTTACTGGCTCCACACTCTGCATAAAACATTGTTAATGATATTTTGATCAACAAATGTTTTTTTCTTTCTGTTTTATTTGTACCGCGAAACTTTTGAGACTCCCGCGATTTTCGAACGTTTTTTGAACTTGTCCCGCTTTTTCACAAAATAAAACTGGCGACATTATTCCCTCACTTACAAAATCTAGAGCATCATATAAAATTCCTTTCTCGTAAACACTGACGTCAAATATATATTATTGTGGAAGTCGGTTGTGAGAGTTTCCTGGGCTGAAAGAAACTTATTCTTGCCTTAAGCAGGTTTTACACTGCCTGTGTTTACGTCTGATTTCAATAGCTAACTTTAAGAACTTGACATTTATAATCATATGGTATATTTTGTATGGAAATACAATAGGTTCTATTTGCAACTGAAGTCAGATAAAAATATTTAATAAAAACTATTTAAAAAAATTTAATATTAGACGCAATATTCCACTTTTACATTTTAAAATCAGAAGAAAACCCAGGCAGTGTAAAGCCAGCTTAAGACAAGCTAATATAGATATAGGACTCGAATAAGAGTACAACCTTCTTTCACTTTCTATGCAAGTGAAATACCCCATATAAAAAATAAAACAAGCAATTCTTTGCTTAAAGAGTTTTTAGTTGAAGTTGATAAGTTCGCTTTAATATTCATTATTTTCTTAACTTGAAATAAATTCTTATCTTATGTTAACAAAAGAGTTCTCAACAATTGGTTTTTACTTTTATATTTTTAATATCCGTTTAAATCGTAATGATAAAATATTTGTGGTTCCTTGCACTCTGTGAGTGTGTATTGTAGTTGTTGTTGTTGTTGCAGTCGACAAGACATTCGTTCTAAATATAATTTATTTTTGTAGTACTATTTGTTTTCTTTTGGCTACAAACATTTGTAATTTGTGACATTCAACAGGAAGGTAGAAAATATCGAAATCGTGGCAATCAAGTGGGATAAAACACGTTTATCACGTCACAACATTTAAAATGTCATGCTTTTATGTATTTTAGTTTTTCAGTCAGTTCCGCTGCGTGAAATCTTTAGATTTCTACTTCAGATTTCATGCAAATAAATTAATGTTCTAAGCTTGTTTAGGGGAAATTTTTTAAGTCTGCTGCTACATAAATAAATAAATAATGATATCAAATATATGTAAATTAGCACGTGTTTATAAAACTTTTTTATTTTGGAATAGTTGTGAATATGTTGTACAATCTGATTTATTAAGAAAATAAAATAATTGGCACAACACCCGAGGCTAAAACTTTAACGTTTATGAAAGTGGGTTTTATTGAAGTATCGTGACAATTATTCCTCGCTACAGCAAAATAGATTGGGTTCTTTGATTACATGAACTTAATTATCGAAGAATATCAAGCATCAATTATCAAAAATTATTAAGCGTTATTTCATTAATTCGGTTTAAATCAATGGATTCTAAATAACTGAACAACAACAAATATTCTTTAACTTCCACAGTTTCTTCTGCGATTAATGGAATGTGAAATAAGTAAATGGGATTTGTTGGGGTAAACGAATTTACTTTTTAACAAATTGTGAATAACAGAACACCGATAATTCTCATGTCACTCATCCTAACAGAATTTAAAAATTGAAAAAAAAATTTTAAGTTCGAATAAAAATTTGGCAAAGTGGTGGAAAGAGTCGTGTTGCGGCAACGTATATGTACATTTCTTGTAATCCAGTAGTCTAAATTAACTTTCGTAATCTTCTCTCATAATTTAGATAATATTAAGAAGTAAAGTAAAGAAATAAAATAAATGAAATTATGCAGTCTTAGGAAGATTAAGCCGATTGTTTTTAAGGCAAAATACAAAAGAGTACGTATATTAAGCTTATATGTACAGGGTGGGAAAAAAGTCACCATGGGGTTTAAAAATTTAAAAACTTATTCGTTTATATTTTTTTTATTTTTATTTTTTTAGATTATGAAATATGAAAAAGGGATTTTTTTTACACTAATCGATTCTTTACACTTTAATTATTAACAATATTTGCACTGTAATATTCTTTTTTAAAATACTGTAAAATTGCTTTATAGCGCAACAAAAAAATCATATGCTTTAACTTTAAATTTGCGACTGCATCTTTATTTTCGAAGCAATAAGTCTCAATCATATCTTCAGATGAAATTCCATACAATAATGTACACCTAATGGTTTTGATGATTGGTTCTTGGATTTTCAGATTCTAAGAGCCTACAGTTTTGTTCATTAACAAAATTAACAAAACCATTCAGATAAAAATGAGCTGCATCACTCATAATCAGGTTTTCTTTTTTTTCTGATTTGACCTGGCTAGATTTCGAACCTGGGACTTTCTGGTTTCAGCGCCAACACGCTGACTACTCGCCATCAGCAGCCCCAATGCTGCCGGAATGACAATGATATCTTAGGCAAGCAGGTATACCCCTTTGTACAGCCATTATAACATAACTCTATTCCTTTATTTCCATTTTTATTTGTACAGTTTGATGAGAAAACTTTCACAGTTTATATTGCAGAGCTATAACAAACCAGATAAACTTTTCAATATTGATTTTGAAGTTTCTTTGGCAAGTAGAAGTGGAACAAGCAAAGAGGAAATGAAAACCCCCAGTAAGCAAATTGAACGTCGCATGTGCTTCTTTGGTTTTACATTCAACTGCTTTATTATTATTCATGTATTTACAGATTTATTCCTAAAAAAATATATATTTGATAAAGACTATATAACAGTAATATCACCTGTGAAAAAAGGTACAATTGCAAAAATACTCTCAACCAAATTAATTGAATGGAATGTTGTGTCATGTCTAATTCTTTCTGACTGAAAACCTTACGAACCTTAGCCTAATTTAGATTTAATAATAATTTTTTATTAAGTGAATTTATTTTGGGAATATCTTTATATGTATATATGATTCTAATTTCAAAATTGTGCTTTTTCCCCCCAATAATCTCACAGAGAATTTTTTAAACTCATAGGTGCCTCCGTAGTCTAGTGCATGAGCATTAGTCTTATCAATATGGAGGTGTGGGTTCGATTCCCGCTTAGACCCTGGGTGTTTCTACAGACAAGCTTAAGAGCTTCGTAGAGTTTGTATTGTCTTTAAAAAAAAAAAATAGATTGAGGAGAAAAGCACATTCATTTAGTACTATTTCGCTCATGCTTAGAAAAATTTTAACAAAATTCTATAAGCACCACGAAATGTAAGCAAGTAGACGAAAATAAGTATTTAATCTATACATAATACGTCTGCTATGCTCGTATGTCATATTTTGAATAAAAAGTTATTAAATTGACTGCCTGTGTAAGTACTCCATGGACGTTAGGATGCACTTTGAACAAAATGTGCATTAACAAGTGGTTATTGTTTCACCAGTATCGTCTGAAGTAACAGAGTCGGCTCAATATTAAATCTAAAAATTATTTACTTTAAGTTCCATGGAGAAAATAAATGAAATAAAAAATTGCACGTTATGATCCGCAAACCTTGTTCCACTTGCGTCAAACAAAAACAATAATTGCAATTGCTTAAGTAGGAATTAGATTTAAAAAAATAGATAAAAGAATATAATAGCTGGTACTGTTACAAGTATAAATACTTAATGTTTCCATGACGACTTTAATCCAACTCCTACCATTCGATATGAGTATTAGAAGTAGCAATAAAAACAATAAAGTGTCCTAATGGCCTTAATTTTCATTTGTTTTACGCGTGACTTTGTTCAAAAGCGGCTAGTTGAGTGAAGGGAATATGAGTTTCAAGAAAACTGTAGTTTAGATAGAAGAAAACTTTTACGTGTGTTCATAAAAATACGGAGAAGAAAAAAAATATATATTAAAGTACGGCAATCGAAATGCATTAGCAATAAATACGAGGGGTGATATTTATATTTCCCGAAAACTATTTTTTTATTCATTTAATTCTTATAGATTTGTCATATATTCGTAGAGTTTGTGGTGTTTCAAAAAGAAACAATATTTGCACATATGCCATGATACAGCACAGAGCATGAGTAATTGTTTTATAAATGAAAACTTTATATACATTTCAAAGAAAATCTGATGCACTTCTTAAAATGTACTAAAATTTTTAAAATACTTGCACAACTTTTTACAACTTTCAGAGTAATAAAAGAAAACCATTCAATGTGTCTACGTACTGAAAACACTAATTTCATTTTAGATTTATTTACACTTGTTTTTGACGATCGATGCAAATGGCACCGCGAATTTAATGTTTATACTTAAAAGAGGCTACTGGAGATGAGTCTAAAAAAACAATAATAAAATAATATTAAAGACTACACATTTTGCATAATTATTGTACGTGCACTTGTACTCTCTTTAAAAATCTATAAAATGTGAAAAAGTTCATGTTGATATTGTTACGTATAAGTGATACATATTGCAATGTATCTGAATTAATATTACGTATACGCCTTTGGAGGAATAAAATTAAGAGGAGTACCAGTTAAAAAACCAATCCACTTTGAATTTTAAAAACTCCGCGATTCGTGATTTTGAAAATTCTGATCCCAATATCCCGGTATTTGAGGGATTTTTCGGGATTTCGGGAATATACAAAATTTTTATTTAAATAAAAACATCTTTATTGTATTCAATAATTTTTAAAATGTTTTTAGTACACAACATACATTTTTTAAAAAGAAAACTTAACAAAAGATATCATTTCATATGCAGTACAATCCCTTTAATTCGTAATTGGAGGGACCAGCTCTGTTTTACAAATTACAAGTGCTTTCAAAATAAAAGAATTTCGAGGTTAAAATTATACAAAAAAACAATTTACAGCGCTTTGAATTTAATGAAGTTTCAAATAAATAAAATACAGATTTAAACTGGTTGCAATTTATTTACACCAATAAGTAATATGTGTTAAAAAGCAAAAACGAAAAATTTATATACATACATATCGTTACTTTAATATAAAAAGGCCAGAAGTCATATTTATCTTCAAAACATTGGATTTTATTACGAACTTTTTAACAATTAAGTACGATTTATCGGATTTTGGACAACAGAAATAAAATACGATTTAACGAGGCGACCAAAATGACTTGTCGTTTATTTCCAATTGTTGAAGTTTTCGAATAAATACGGTACGAATTATCGCGGTTTTACTGTAATAGTTAAATACTTGTTCATATGTAAGGTAGCAAAACAGAAAAGTCTAATTCATTGGGCATTTTGTGTATTTCATTCAAATGAAATAGAGAACAGTTAATTAATCACATTTAACTTTTAGAAATTTGTTTAAGTACAACCTTATATATGAAAATGTTATTTACTGATTTCACTCACAGTATTACTTTGCGAAAAAAGAGATTTGTCAACGTAAATTTGCATTTGATTATTATTACATTTATTCAACAAAAGTTTATATACATAAATGTATTAGAGATGTCAATAGGGATTAACATCCTGGGTTCGGCATTTTGAAAATCCTGATCCCGGGATTGTCAGGAATTTTTCAGTAACAATAACAACCTTTAAAAGAACGCCCTCTACACAGTATTTTAGTTTTATTACACAAATATTATGATAATAATATTTTTATTAGTTTTCATACAACGTTCGTTAGCAAATACATGAGAACTAAGAAAAACAAAACTGAAACATCTGCATTGCGTATTGAAGGGAACTTCATTTTATTAACAGAATCATAAATAAATAAATTAAAAAACTTTTATATTCTCTTTTTTTTCAGTTTTTATTCAATTGTTATAATATTTTTCTTTCGTTCATATGCCCCTCACGAAGGAGTGGGTAAAGTTTATGAAAAATTGTTAACAAATACTTGTGCTTCTATTTAATTTTAACTTTTTGTGTTTGAAAAAATTTAATATTAAATAAAAACTTTAATTGTGGAAATTGTTAATAAATGTTAAAAAAAACAACTTCCAAAATAAGTGAAGAAAATCCTTTTATTCTGATTTGCTCTGAATTTTATAAAGAGTTGTGATTTTTCGTGATGTTTTGTGATGTGAGATAATGGATTGCATAGGCTTTGTTTGATCTACAGAAATTGTCGTAGTGTGTAAAATATCATAAAATTGCAGTTCCGTCTATACGAAAAAATGCCTTGGAATTGTTAAAACGCACAACTTATAATGCAGTAGCGAACTGGTTAAGCCAGTCCAGCAGTTGCAATCTGCTAAATCTTTACTACTATATTTCATTTCTAAGCCGTTGAAATAAATTTATTATCAATAATGGGTTTCTCCCAAACTTTAATGAACATTTTATCGATTTTTATATGCATATGTATGCATACTGAGTGTACGTAAGTAGCAAAAATTCATTGAAAATTCATTACTCTTAAGCATTGCAAAAACCCATATGCTCTTTTATTTCAAATGGTATTAATATCTTCTTGAATTCTAATGAAAAAACGAGCAAACGAAACATTTACATTTAAGCAACTGCAAATAAAAAAATATCATTATATCCATCATACCAATATATGTATTGTATGTTTGATTTTATAAAAGTTCATACACCAGTTGTGATGTATTTGCAAATATTATTTCTCTAGAGAAATCTTGCATGTCATGTTAAAAATATCAATGTTTCTACATTTGAAGCAAAAACAGAGTATTAAACTAATATGTACGTATGTATATACTTATGTTTATATGTACATGCATATCTACATACATATGTATGTATATCGTTAGCTTATATGCAAACCTTTTGAAACAGAGAAACTCTGCGGTAACGGAAGCCAGCATGACTTTAGATATAAATTCACTTGTAAATTATGGGACTCATTATGTTTTTCATTTCATCTTTAAAATGTTTAGAAAAGCAGCTGAAAGACTTTTCATTTCAACTTACGACATATGGCTGGATGTGCCACCAACATGTGTAAATGGCACTGTATGAGGAAAAATTACAACAAAATCCCAATTTAAATGACCAACTTGTTAGTAGTATGAACGAGTCTATTAGATATACACACATCCATACATACATATATAGTTCTACAAATTACAGCAAAATACATTTTAGTCTAAAACAAGTACCTGAGGTGTATTTGGTAAGATTAATTTAAAATTGTAATTCATTATCCATATACATGAATGTACTTTATTACATTTGACATTTCGATTGTATCGCACTTGTTATCTGTAAAACAAGCAAAGGCCCGTATGCAACCATTTTGCAACAGCTGTTGTTAATAAAAAAAATATTTATAAAAAAAAATAGGAGACCGAGAATATAATTGATTGCAGCAAATGATATATTTAACTCGTATATCGTATATTAAATTATTACATTTTTCAAAAGGGTCTTATTAATAATGTTTGGATGGCTCAGTGTCTGTTACACAATCATTTAAAATTGTCACACAGATTATTTAAGTGATTAACGTCTGAAAGTTAACACAGTGCCACCCGCACACACAAAAATTTAACCGTAATCCTAGAATATATTCACACTATTGATAAACACTTTCTGACAGAAAACAATGCCAAACGTATTTATATGCACTCGCATTTGGTCGTCTATGGGACACCGACGAAACCACATGCCTTAGATGATTGTATTCTCTTTCAGGAATTATAATACAACAAATACCCGCAGCGTTTCATTTCAACTTGAAAAATGAAGTAGTTTGAAATTGTTTTTGTTTACAAAGTAAACAACAGCACGCACATTCGTTATTTCATTTAATTGTCACTAAGCTAGCGACAATTCTTGGCGCTTTGTTACATTCTTTTCCAATTCAAAGAAAACAAAAGGACGTGCGAAAAGTACTTTATGAAACTATTTTTTTCTTTACTTCACTATAGTATAATACATAAAATTAATAATGTTAATGCTACACAGAGGTATTTAATGAAAAATATATTATTTGGGAATGTTGAAATGGTCACAGCGAACCAATGAAATTATTTATGAGAATGTCTTCCCAATGGCTACTGAGTTTTTCCGTTCCAACGTTTGACATTAATTTATGAACAGCACATCACTGATTAAAACATTTGCAATGAAGTGACTTAGCCAATCTTATGTGACGACTAATGTTTTCGCCTTATCCATAACCATATCCATAGAAACCAATTGAATTTTGATTTTCTCAAACTACTCAGGGAACTGCTAGGTTTGCCAGAAGAGGACAGAAGAAAAGTGCGTCAGATAACAAGTGCTAAAATATTCTGCAGTTTAAAAAAAAATAGTGCTAGTTCCGGCACAATGCAGCACATGTATAGGGGTCATCCCCTGAGTGCCGGTCGCGGAAAAAGAAAACATAATTAAAAGAAACAGTTTTCATTTCAAATATCACATATTTTACAAATTTTAAAAATACATATTTTAAAAATTTTTACCAGTTGGGGAATGCTCTCATATTTGAAACACACATATATATATATAATCAAAAATTACTTTTGTTTAAAAAATTTTTGTATATAAAATGCATTTTGTGTTTTATAAACACTAATTTTTGTGATGTACATATGAATACATATTTTTACTAGCAAGAAGGCTAAATATATTTAAAATTAAGTTATCAACAGTATTCAAAATTTCAACCACGTTATTTTCATCTTCTTCATATAGTTTTCATTTTGGTACTTTTGAGATGACCCTTTTTTCCAACAATATCGTGCATGGAGTGGCAGCAAATGTTGTCAAATTTTACACTCTCTCTTATATGTGTCACAGAACACAACAGTAGTGTGTTCCTTCTACTTCTAAATTTGCTTTTAATTAGTGCCAATGAACTGAATCAACGTTCTACTTCTGCGTTTGAAAAATGTAAAACTAAAAAGACAACACAAAGCTTGACAACTATTCAAGGGGGCTGTAATTGGTGGAATTTTTAAAATTGTGAACTTGAGTTCTGAACAGAGCTTCGAATCGGAACTGAAACTAAAACCGAACCTAAAACCGGAATTTATAACCAAACCGTAACCGTCACCGATGGAACGATGGATGGTAGTCCGCACGTTGACTACAAAACCAAAAACAGACCTGGGTTCAACTCCAGTATCAGACTAAAATTATAAAAAAAAAAAAACATCTCGCATTTTTCTGATGTGTATTAGTGTGTCTTTGTGTGTCAGTTTTTTGTCGGAACGTTTCACTGTCAAAAGCATAGTCACTGGTTGCTGCAGCTGATAGCAATCCACAATCACATCAGAACGCCCTCCTTCGTCGAGATTGTGTAGCGCCGGCGAAGTACAATAATAATAAAAAAGGGGTACTAAACCGAAGCTTCAGCACTGCTACGAGTATAATTAAAGAACGTGCGAAAGCAGAGCTGTAAAATAATTAATTAAGCTTCACCTCCTGTCGTTTCTCCTACTATCCATTTCCTATACTTCCAGCACAATGCTTCCTTCAACAAGAAAAAAAATTTTAAAAATTATAATTTTTAAGTGCTGCTGTATGTATTTTATTAGCTGTGTAAGTGTACATTTCATTTGGTGGTAACATCAAAATCGCCAGTAGACCTTTAACCAAATTTGTGAAAAAGCCTATGAAATTCCAAATGTTTATACAAGAACTCCCAAAAAATACCTGGAACAACGAAATATACAAACAAAATAATTTCTTGGGAGTTCTTGTATAAGCATATGGAAATGCTACTACATAATGAAATGCTACTAAGAACAAACTTTGAACCGAAAAAAAATTTAAAACCGATATTTAAAACCCAAAACGAAGCCGAAAACCGGAACGAATTAAATTCTGCTTCGAATCTATGGTTCCGAATTCAGTTGAATTCTTCGTATTCCATATCTGTTCAGTTATATAATTCCACTGATTTTGAATTTTTTCTATTTCAGTAGCGCAAATATAAATTATGGTATCCTTGATCAACGTATATCTATTAAAAAAAATTTAAATTTTCATCAAAATATATATATTTTTGCGAAGGGCGAGATTTTAATTAACTAATGACCAAAAAATCGTAGCATGAATTTTTCTTTAGACATTTAGAAAAAACTTGATATTAATTATATCAGTTTTTTTAAGTAATTTTAAGAACTAAATAAAAAATGTTTAAAGTGCTCAATAAGTATAAAAGAAGGTGCTAAACTAGCATTAGCACTGAAGTTCTTAATGCTAAATCAGAAAAAAAAAGTACTAAACTGGCAGCCTTGCTATGGCATCACTAATTGACTAGAAAAAATTCCATTATTTTTTTGGCAAAGGCTATGGCTAATGCAAAAGTACAAGTCACGTCTAATTTAACCTTTAAATATAATCGTCTAACAATCAAGTCTTTTAGGAGAAAAAAATTGCGAATAAATACCAATTTACGACAATTTTCTTAAACAATTTCTAGTTATATCTTCTTAAAATCTAATAAATGCCTTCTCAGAATGTATTGCTACTAAAATGCTGTTTAGAATTAAGCTATACAATTCTTAAAACATTTGGAATTTACTTAAACTGTTAGTTTTGTCCTTTAACATACAACAAAAAAAAATTGAGAAAATTTTAAATGTTATAAATATTTAAAATTTCACTGACACCAAAAGATGTAAATAATAAAAGAGAATAGATTTACAACAGAAAATTAAATAAAAACCTACTTTCTTAATGCTTATTTATATATATTGTTCGTAATTTACGAGTTGCTGCAATCAGTATTAAATAAAGATGATGCCAATATTTTATTACCACTTTTACAATGGCCATACAATAAGGCAGTGTTATAAAACAATTTTATTATTCTTTGCGCCAGTTCTTTCATTTCCTTCTCCTTTTATAAGCACTCAACAGAAATGGTAGTTCTAAATGGCTGATTAACCCAAAACAGCTTTTAGAAATGCATTTGTTTTTTTTTAAATTGTTGATAATAAAGAAGAATTGATTTTTATGTGAGCGGAATTGAAAAGTTAAATGGTCGAACGTCTACATTTATAATATATAAGTATTTCTATGGAAATCATTTATATTATTGCAAAATTAATGCGTTTATTTAACACTGACGATGCTACAACTCTGCTTTACAAACTACCAAGACGTCCAGCATTAGAGTTGTGTAAGAATTAAGTCTTACTTATTCTTTTTTATTTATTTAAGGCGAGTCAAAATTAATTGCAATTATGTATTTATGTTTGTTTATTTATTTATTTATTATTATTATTATTTAATTATATTTATTTTTGAGCGATGGTCTTTTTTATGAAAAGTTTTTCAATTATTATTTATTTCTCAATATTTCGCTACCAAATAATTATTTCCTGACGATGCTACCTATTTGGTAGCGAAATATTGAGAAATAAATAATAATTAAAAAACTTTTCATAAAAAAGACCATGGCTCAAAAATAAATATAATTAAAAAATTTTAATAAAGTTAAAATAAAAATAGAAGTGATACTAATATTATTATTATTATTATGTTTGTTTATTTATTTATTTATTTGTCAACAGGTTTGTAATCATTACAGACTATAAAATGATTTTATTGATGAATGAATTATTTTAAAATCAAATTTTTTCCCTGAAGAAGTTTTACATTGTTAAAACGAAATATTCTAAAAAATTAAATTTAAAACGCAAAGATCTAAAGATCATTTAAATAAACTATATTTAATATAAAATTTAAATTTGCATTTATGGTGTATGTTTACGGTAGCCTATATGAACATTCCGTTGGTGCCACTACAAGAAAAAATCGTAAAAATTTCCTATTTATTACAATTTTATTAAAAATTATTAGAGTAATTAAAAAAAGACTATATATATAAAATGAAGTTAAATTTACAGTTTCTATTACTTTTTCTTTTTAATAAATATATTAAACAGAAATACAATATAGAATATATGTACATTAGACTATGTTAATTTGCAAAAGTATTATTCTTTCAGCTCCCCGTTTTTCGACATTTTGGGGGTAAACAATAAGTTGTGATCAAAAATTAAGGCCAGCCGATTCGTCTTCAATCGGTCAAAATAGAACTTAATCGAGGTTGCGATTTCATATCTACTATATATATCTCTTAAACTGGAAGATTGACGTGATAAATGAATATAGTTTTTTTTTTTTAAATAATAAATAGAGGAACATTTTCTTCATGAAATTTTTCACACCCGAGAGATTGCTAGTGACGTTGTCATCGGTCAAAGTCAAAATTTGCGTCAATCCCGAATTTTTAAATGACTGTAACATGATTTTAAAAACATACAGATATGTATACTCTTCACCAATTAATACTAGTTTAATGCTGATTAATAGTTTTATTCTGATTTCAAATATACATATATACTTTGATATAGTATTTCAACTCTCTTATGACCAAATGATCAAAAACCCCCTCCGAGATACAATAACAATATTCAATACCATGAATGCCTATAATATGGAATTCATGTCATTCGGGTATTTATTCATTTCCATATTAATACGTCAATTGTGAAATCAGATGAACACAAAAGGGTTCGATTAATCGAATAAAAGTATGCTAATTTAAATATTAACCCAATAATTCAATAATTGTATATTTGTAATTTTATTCCATTAATCGGAAAAATTAGCTTTTACTGAACAGTACCGGCTTCAGCTGATACTAATCCACAAGTAACATCAGATTGCTCTCATTCGTTGGCATTGTGATGCATCATCGGCGAAGGAAAATAGTTAATGAAATGTCTACTAAATACAGATTCAAAAATGTAATGCGTTTCCTTAATATCAGAGGCGCTGCAACACTGTTATAAAACAAGAAACGTGCAAAAACAGTATTGTAAAGAGAAATAAGTTTTATTCTATCACCTGTAATCTCTATCGCTTTCCTAGAAGTGAACACATTGCCGGAGTGGACTTCTCTTTAAAATAAAACTCTAAATAGTGACGACGTAAATCGAGGGATATACAAGCTAAAGAAAAAAGAATATTTTAGTATATCTCATCCACAAAAGTAACCTTAAAATAAGTCTGCTATCAATGGTACAAAAACAACTTTAAATATTGTACGAAATTTGTCATGGCAGGCATGAAACTGGAACAAAACGTAACACAAAAAATTACTGTAAGTGATGCACATTTACAAGTGCAAAAAACCGATAAAAAACATAAATAAATAGAACAAGCAAAACAGAGAAATTGTACAAAACCAAGTACTCGTTCCTAACAAGAAATATAATCAGAAGCTAAAAATGTTAATTAAATAGGCAATCAAGCATACACAATACGAGTGAGTCATGGCCTCAATATTTTTATAAAGGATGTTTGCTTAATTGCAAACCATTTTGTATTACCACTTTCGAAGATTTTAACATTTAAATAAATATTTGACATTCTCCTTTTTGCAAAAAGATTTCCAAATTGAAAAAAAATAAACTCGACAAATGTTTAAACTTTGTGCAAACTTTTATCTATCTGTCGAACACGAATAGTTAAACTACATGACAGAAACTGAGCTATTTCGAATAAATCCAAAGGCTGTTTTTGTAAGTGTGTCATAAGGACATCAATTGATTGCATGCACTTTTGCATAAAATGAAATTCTGTTTCATTATAAAGACGCAAAAGCGATAGAAAAAGAAAATTGCATGACTTAAATTTTCTGAGAATTTCAGGAAATTGAATTGACAAAAATTACATTAAAAAACTTCTACACTGTAGATGTGGTCACTGGAATAGAAGAATTTAATTTCTGTTGTATTTTTTGTTTGCTTTCTTTTTTTGTAGCGACTATACAAGTGCTGAAGTGATACAGCAGGGATTAGTTCTCGTACAACACTGCTGCTTTCTTAATTTGTAAAGCAGCGTTATTACGTCTCTTGTGTTGAGTAGACGCATTAATTTCTGAAGCCAAAAAAAAATTATTTTTATAATTAATTTATTTTTCCGACGTTTTTAATTGCTTAAATACCGACGGAGGGGGGCGCTGTGATGTACTAAGCATAGACATATTAACAATATTTCTGATGAATGCTTGTAGAGTCAACGCGTTGAATGGTGAGCCAACAGCACCGTTTGAAGCATTTCTGCACATTTATGCTTCAGTCTGTTCTATGGCACGTATTGGGGATTTCTAAAATCTTCACAAAATGCAGAATGCACAAAATATTAGAGACAACAAAATTATGAAGAAAGTACCATCAAATACACATTCCGTTCAACTACGAATCTCTAGTGTTTATGAAAAAGAGATGTATGTACAAAACAGAGGTACAAATCATGATCGAGCATGTATCTTGATAACTTTAAATGTGAAATATTACAAAATATGTATTCAAAATAGGATGCACTTCTTAAAATGTTCATTTATTTTATTTATTACGAAATACGTTAAAATATAAAAAATAGGCATTTAAAAAATTATTCTCTCAATATATTTAAAAAAATATTTGGATTTCTAAAACACAAATATGCATTTGTTTACAAGATCTGGAGTTTTGAAAACATTATTCGTACATTTGCATGAACTTTTCAGCCGTCTTATGATCATTTCGCTATAATTGATCCCATGGTTTAGTGTATATTATTAATAATATAAATACAACAAACTATTCAACTATCCATGTATATTAAAATATCTTAGTTTTTTTAACCGTCCAACATCAAAACTAATTTTTAAAGCATATATAGATCTAGTGTATCTAGAACAGCACCACAAGGGGGAGTAGTATGGCCCACAGAAGCTATTCAAACTTGTTTGATAAACTTTGAAAGATAGATTTGACTATAGAAAGACACAAAAGACATATAAATTTAGAACACTAGCAGCAGAGGGGGCAACATAGATATGCCTCTCTAAAAACAGGCTAAAGATAGAGATCTTAATCAAGTGTGCATTTGTAGCCTACTACATGAGCATTAGTCTATCAATCTGGTGGTGGGGGTTCGATTCCGGCCTAGACCCTGGTTGTTTCTGCAGGTAAGCTAAGGGCTTTGTAGAGTTTGTGTTTATGTTGTAAAAAAAAAATTGCGTAGTCTGCTGGCCCCATGAACACCAACGAAATATACATACATATGGATTGGATAGCTTAACCATATAACAAACATAAATAAATAAGATTTTTATAAAATTTTAAATACATATATATAGAAATGTGTATGTACATATATATTTTCAAAATATTACTATTCATAAAATATATTTTAAAAATTTTAGTGACATTTTAATGATAGATCTTGGAAAAGGACATGTCATAGTAACAATTTAGAATTACTCCAACATGTTTTCCTGTATGACTTGATTTGTAACTTACGGCGTTTTCTTTTCAACCAAAAGTGCATTGCATTCTTGGCCGATTTTGCTTTTTTACTTATTTAAAATAAAATTTACACTATTGTTCCGCTATAAAGACATTTTTAACAACACTTTAAAAGAAAACAATAAAGTGCATATATTTTTAATAATAAAAATAAAAATTGCAATGCACTTTTTGAGAATGGAGATCACTTTTAAAATGAACCCAGTTCTCATAATTCCTACATATTTTGCATATAATGTTTTGAACGTCTTGAATTTTTATTGACCATCTACCTGTAGGCAGTTAATAACGCGAACAAAGTGGCGGGTAAAAGCTAATAAGGATATAATTTTATAACCGAAAGTATGCAGCGCATTCCTTAAGAGGAAAAAAAATTATAGAAATATATATGTTCAAATCACGAGCTCGTCGTATGCATTGTGTAATCGTGTTATTATACAGTATTTTATTTATATTAACTGAATTTATTTTGGGTATATCTTTTTATTTATATGATTCTAATTTCAAACTTGTGCTTTTTCCCAAAAAAAAAAATATACATGAAATGAGATGAGAAGAAAAATCTAAAAATAGAAACATGTATGTGTAATACGAGTAAAAAAAAGTAATCTCATGGATTGTTATGTTTTTCTTTATAGATTTTTGGTTTTGTGTTCGGTATTCAACATTAATTCTCGATTGATTAGTTAAATTCTGAGCTTAAGAATCTAGTCAGAAATTAGGAAAAATGCACTGATGAGCTATGCTTTCCTCGCCAATTTTTGAGTTTGCTTTTGTAAAAACTACTTTATGAGAATATCATCAAGTATGTAATAATACATTTCATATATATTTTTTTCGGGAAAAAGCACACTTTTGAAATTATAATCATATATTTATTTTAGTTATGTTATTGGTAATTGTCATGCAAAAGTGTGTTCGTATATATTCAGGCCAGGTCTGGAAATATTAAAATTTTTTATTAATTTTGTAAATATCTTTAAAATATATGACAACTAGTAGCAGAAATTAAATTCTTCTGAACGACAACTATTTATATTTACTTAATTTTCAAACTAGTACTTGAATGAAAATAGCTTTTTGTGAAAAAGTTTAAAACTAATTCGTGTGAAATTGTCTTAATTTCGTGGATTAAATGAAAGAAAAAATATAAACAAAAATAAAAATGCCATAAAATAAAGATATTACAAATTGACCTGTTCACAGGCATGTTAGACATATCGTATTTTTTTAAACGACAAACTATACTACTGAGCTTGTGAATTGAGCAAGTCTGAGTTTAGACAAGTAAACATTTGGAAGTGAAACATTTAGTTTGGTAGCATTTTACAGGTGACGAAGGGATTATTCTTTTTGTGTTCGGTACTCGGCGAAACGCTTTGTACACATTTTCTTTCCTTTCAAGAAAAAGCAAATAACAACATAATAATGGAATGTCGCCGGCAACATTTATGTCTGTGTGAACGCGAATGAAAAAACAAAAGTGAATTCCAGGGGTTTTTCTTCCAAATGTTCGCCTGTATAAACTCGGACCAGAGATTATAATTAGTGAATAAGCTTTTACATGAAAACTTTTTCCATTTCATAACAATTTCCTTCTGAAGGACAACAATTATATGTAATAATATGTCAGCTAAACATATGTATATGGATTAGTCGCAATATGTGCCAAAATATGTTTCTTTCATATATGATGACATATTACAGCATATGTGTAAAACTAGAAGTAAAAAGTTGTGCAATTCCTTACAAATTTCTTAATTCAAACGAATGTTTTACACAAATTTATATTCTGCCGCGACATTTCTTCTTCAATCCAACCCATGGTGCACTGCGGTTGCGACACATTCCATTATTTATGTCACCATTACATTTTCCCTTTTTTTTACTCGCCAAAAAGTTTAATTCGTTCAAACTGTTGTTACTACTATTACATTTGTTTTTATATTTTTATTACGTTTGATATCTTTTTATGCTGTGCCAGTTCTTGTAATCATATTGTGGGAGGTGACGTTGTAAAAAATGTCAAAATATAACTATTACAAGCAGCTGGATAAGGGAAAAACTATAGAATGAACAAAAAGATATTTACGAAAATTATTTCAAGTTATATTTAGCAATAGTAGCAGGACAGTAGCAAAACAAAATTTTTTGCAACAAAAATTCTTAGCCAATAAATTTTTTCATACGCATATTGTAAATGTGACAGTTTGCATCTTTTCAGTTTAGATGTTTGGTGGTTTGTTTCAATATAATGCGATATCCGCCTGTATTAGAAATACACATAAAATTTGGTAGCCATATAGCATATGCAGCGATGTTTAATGGGTAGCTTATATTTTTTGGGAATGAAAATTAATAAAACCTGGTACTTTATGTTACTTTAGGTACTTTGTGCAACGTAAAGGGTTAAAGCTTGAACAATATCAAATTAAATAATGAAATAGTGGCAATTTAAAAAGTTAATGAAAATCAAATTCATATTTATAATTAATTTTTCATTATTTAAATTTTTTATTCAAAAAATAAAGCTAATTGTGTGATATAAATCATATACGATGCATTGTGCTGGAACTAGGAAATTAGGTTATGGGAAGGAGGACAGAGGGAGTAGTATTTATGGACATTTGATTTGAATCCTCCCACGTCAAAAGTGACAGGAAAGACCTCTGCAGGTATTTTGTTCCACATATGCGATGTTCGGCCGAAAAATGAGTTCTCTCTGTAATGCGTAGTGCGATTTGGTGACAAATCGACCACAAATGTATGCGGCCTTAATGATGAACGTGTTGTACGCAAGACTTAACGGGTTTCGGAAACAAGTTCCCTGATTACATTAGAGCACATCCCATTAGCGATAGAACAACTAAACACATCCAACATTGTGACAATGCTCTAGAGAGTCAATAGAGTTGGCTACGCTACCGTCCCCAATAAGTTTCTTAGCCCTCTTCTGTACACGGTCGAGTAACTTCAAAATAGTCTTTGCAGCACCGGTCCATACATCAGAGTTGTATTCCATATTCGTTCGGATGAAAGCGATATAAATAGTAAAGGGATCAGATGGGGTGAATTATGTCTTAAAAAACCGAAGCATTTAATGTTTGTTTTGCGACCTGAAAGATGAAACATCTCGGTGAATCTTCATGCGAAGAATATCAAGAGCTTCTGATTCCTCAATATTTATACCACTCATAATACAGATGCAGCGGCATGATCGGGCATGCGTCGGTATGTAAGCAAGCAGCATTGGATTGTTTGAGCATTGAAATCGACCCTGTTAACGTTGCGGCCATTGAGTCTTTTTTGAGATGAATGAATTGCTCATTTTCTACCTTGGTGTTGCAATTGTAGTCGATGCCGGCCTACGATTAAATAAATATGAGTGACAAATGCCGCTGTCATGTGCTAAAGGGTTGACAGGGTTGGAAGTTTGACATAGAACGAAGAAAATACGTTTTCGCTTTGTAATATTTAGTGCACGATTTTTCTACAATTCATAAGCTGCAGTATAATGCCAGTATAATAAAATTGGCAACCGCTGCTATAATATTGGCTCTCACAAATGTCCACTCAATACCTGAAAATGTTAAAATGACAACGTGTACTTCAGAAAAAAAATTCTTTTTACAATCGTCATCATTTTGAATACACTAACGAACCTTCATAGTGGTGCAGAGATTTACCCACAATTTGTTTCACTGTGTAATAAAAAGTATTAAAAATTTTTTTCAAATCGCAACAAATACCTTTTAAATCAAGACATTTCACTTGTCCAATATTAGCCCATTTACACATATCAATATCTTATTGAATCATTTTTGTCAGATACCTTTTTCCTGCTCAATTCTACAATCTCTCATTGCACAAAAAAGGTTACTAAAATTGATATAAGTAAGTCTCTATTTTAATACTAAAAAAATAAAACAGAAGGCATGAGGAAAAATATGCAGAAAAGTAATCTTTTCCCAAAGGAAAATAAAAAATAAATAAAATGTTAAGCACTAAATTGGTATAGTCAATTCCGAAAAAGTGCTTCCATAAAGTCTATCAAATCATCTTAATGCGATTATCTGTATGTTGCTGTTGGTGTTGGTGTTTACTACGCTGGTTTTTTTCTACATCCCTTTTTAATTTTGCCATATTGTTAGAATTTTATTAATAAAACAATGATATTTTTAGATGGCTATAAAAACTCGTAATCAACACGATTATGCGGAAAGCTTAACAAACTAAAACGTCAATATATTTATTTTCGCACTTCAGCAAGCAGTATATCAATATACAAAAGTACATAGTATATTCATAAATATTCATTTAAATTCAATACATGTATTAAAATTTACCTGATGCTTGTGCATTCCAAGTGAAATCAATGAAAAATAAGAAAATTTTTTTTCGTCTGTCTGCGATTTCATTGGCCTAAGAGTTCTACAGGTGTCTAAAATCCGGGCGCCTCCACAATTTCCCCAAATATTCCCAAGTAATAAAATATTTGTATCTCCAAAACTCAATATCCTTGGTTCGCTAGCTACAGTGCACAGTTATGATCTGCATTAAAGCTCTTAAACAAAAAAAAAAATTTTGAGAAATATTAGGGGCCCTTATAACTCAAAGAGAGGGAAAATATTGGAGGGGGGGCTGTATCACCCGATTTTCTTTCTTAAAGAGCATATCCTGAAATTATTGTTTTGGGACAACAATGGCATCACTGGAAAAAGATTATTTTTTTTGGAGACAGTTCGCTATACAATGTATTTTTATGTAAAATTCTTATTAAAAATAAAAGTATTATTTCGGAAAAAAAACCATTTGGAGACACATTAACATCTTTTAATTTTTTTTTTAAGAGAAGTAAAGCGATAGTGAAAACGAGAACAGGTGATGAAGGGATGAACAGATTGTGTTAAAGATGAAAGTCAGCACCTGCCCAAATGGCATAACATGGCGGTGCTCTTAACAACAGGTGAATTCTGACGTTCACCATGGGCTCATGGAAAGACAACAATGACTGAGTAGGTATACATAGGTCGCAATCCAATTATCATAGTTTTCCTGTCGGGCTATCCTACGCCGTTATCACATCAGAGGGTTTAATGCGACCTTCTTTAATGCAGACTTCCCTTTACCACGTCTCTATCCTCAGATATATCACTGCGAACTTCCAGCTGCACAGTCCACGACACCCTCTGGTCACTACTATTGAGTGGTAACAGCACCTACATATATTAAAAAAAGTCATACCAGAACATATCGAGCCTTTGGTGCAATACCGTAGTAATTCAAAATTTGAATTTTTTGAGCTGGGTATGCAGAAATGATCTTTTGGGAAATATATAGCTAAAGGAAAAAAGATTATGGTTCTATCTCTAACTGTTCAGATTCTACAGCTACAATTGACTTTATTGCCTCCAGCTATTTCCAACAATATTTATTTGCAATAATGAAATATTTCAATTATGACAAGAAATTTACAAACAGAAAACATTACAAAACATGCCTCTTTATTTAAAAACTTGTAAAAAAATAACTTTAGTAAACGAAAATACTATCAAAAAGATGGCTCAAAACTTAAAATGCATTTTTCTCAGTTCACGATTTTTTGAATTACTACGGTATTGCACCAAAGGCTCGATATGTGTAATTAAATACGAGCAATATGTTGCAAATAGAACAATAACTACTCTTCTCGCGTGACTTTAGGTATTCACCACAGACACCACAAATCCGAACCCATGCCAGCACACGAACTCCAACTTTTCGGTGTGAACACGATTTACTCCAAGGAGCAAATCAGTCGTTCTACCCTTACTTATTGTTAGACGATGCATCAGCTTCCCAAATCACATTATTTATTGACCATTAGGTCCATATTATATGTCATAAGCCAAAAGACTAAGGTATATAAGGGAATCATATGAACTAAATCCAATATGACCCTAAAAGCCTATTTATGTACTTGACCGTTAGGTATAACAAACGTTTCTAGCAGGAACCACTCTATCTCTCTATCTCTGAATCTGATGACGAGGCAATTGGCAATTAGAGAGTCATAGTTACTCCCGCTTCGAAGAGATAGCCGGTGGAAACCCTCACTATTTTGAACACAACTTTGCTTTTTGATGTTTTTGTTTATAGCAGCTTATAAAATTTTGAAGCTGTGTGTGATTTATTTTTTTACTTCACTGATAAAACACAATATCGACGAGGAAGGCGCTCTGGTGTGTAGCTGTTCAGTGACCAGTGACAATGATGAAACCTTCCAACAAAAACTGAAACAACTGCACATCAGAAAAATGCTCTATGACTTAATCGGAAACTGGGCTGCTCGAACGCAGGACCCTTGGTTTTGCAGTCAAAGTGCTAACTACTGCAGCCATCCCCACCCTCAATTATAAATATGTCGAACATTATTAAGCATGGTAAAAGAATATGCAATGGATTTGGTGGGACAGTAAATCTCCAGCGAACCTAATAAAATCATGACACCTATCATTGCCTGAGTGTTACTTCACTTGAAAAAAAAACCCCCAGTCAACATGAAACATTTCTTAGAATTTTTATTTCGTGCAATCGAACACACTAAATGTTGTCGTTTGGTTCTATTTCCGTAACCGATATGAGAAAAATAAATGAACATGTACTCCACTTTGTCCTAAATCTTTTTTTAGTCGAAAACGAAAACTTTCGCAAATTGAAAAGGTTACGTGTTTGGGTTTTATTAATTTTTGGATAAAAATAATTTGCTGACAAACATTTATCTGTACTTCGTCTACCATAGAGTTGTTAGAACTTTCAAAACGAAAAATAAAGACGTAGGAAACCCCCAAAAATATTATCAGTTCTGATGCGTATTAAATTAAAGTTGTTAAATTTGCTCAACGAGGGATGGTGAAATTAATAAAAGAAAAGCCATAAAAGCGGAAAAAATTACTTTCATCTTAATCAGCAACTTTTTTTTCTGTAAAGATATAATGTGAATAAATATAATATTAAATATATAAAATTGTGTTTAACAGTCACTCCTTGAGGGAGCAATTAAAATAAACAATAACAGATTATAATAATAACAGCGACGGTCAATTTAACGTGAACGAAACGAGTGAAAGAAATTATATTCCCATGTCTCTATATACTAGTGTATATATGTATAGGGTGGGATATGTAAGTTTGGGTTGAGGTCGTAGGTTAAACTTTAAATAACAAATGAGTGATTTT
Organism: Dexiosoma caninum; assembly: GCA_963924685.1. Classification (NCBI taxonomy): domain Eukaryota; kingdom Metazoa; phylum Arthropoda; class Insecta; order Diptera; family Tachinidae; genus Dexiosoma; species Dexiosoma caninum. The sequence goes on from OZ004725.1 coordinate 96,427,897, forward strand.
TGTGTTCAATGTAGGTTCTTTAATTTGAAATTATGCAAGATAAATGCAATATTTTACTTCATTAAGATTAGTTTCACCGCTGGCCTTCCAGTAAGCCATACTGTAACAGTATTTAGTTGATGGCAGTACGAATTTCGTTCGTGTGGAAGTCAATCGTTGGTGGATTATTCACCTAACATTATTCTTTCAAGGATCCCCACAAATAATTATCAGCTGGGCGCCGACCAATGCACATCCACAAAATGATTAATAATAGCCCAACTCACAATCTTGTGCATATGGTGTTGCATCATTGCGTTTGCAAAAAGGTATAGCATATTTTTGCTCTACAGTAACAAAATACACAGCAATGCACATGTTAGACTTAAATTTATATGCAACACTGAAAACCAATAGGATTTATTTGCTATGAGTATGCAACACCTAATTGCAAATAAACAGCTCACTAACAATAATCCAAACCAATCAAATCGTAATCGCCGCGTACTTGCCGGTGCTTATTTTCCCCCAAAAAAACCTGTAGTGCGATTCATTAACTTTTATTGGACATATTTTTTTTTTGGCAAATTTGTTAGTTTTTTCAATCAGCTGTGAATTTTCTTCTTGCAATGAGTAGTGCATAATAAATTAAAAATGTCATTCACAGTTGATAGCACAAATTTGCTATTGCATATATTTACAATCTCAAATACACAAGATTGTGGGTAGAGCTAATGAAATTTCCGCAAGTGGTCACCATTTTGCAGGTAAAGTTTTGAGATTGTTTAATAAAAAAATGCAAACATCTTGCGAAACACATATCTCGTGTTATATTATGCGCGTGTTATTTCTTTCTTTAAATTTAAATAAAATAAAGTATGTGGGAGATATCATCGACATTTTTTGTTCGTTTGAAAGACTTATTGATGCCCTTTATGTGTGGAAATGTCCGGCACGTCTCCTCTGGGCATATAGGCCGGCTTAACTACACAAATATGAATAAATCATTATCACTATCATAAAAACAATGAACAATTTTAATTAAATCAATGAAAACGTTTCATTAAATCAATTTATATCCAGAGTCTTTCATTAAGCGCTTCCTATCTTTAAATTTAAATAAAACAAAGTGTGTGTGAGATATGATGAAAATTTGTTATTCATTTGAAAGATATTGATGCCATTATGTGCGGAATATCACATCGTTAGAATGTCTGCCGCGGCTTCTCTAGATGGCGGTCATCCTAAGTATCCAATTTTTCATGACTCTGCCATATAAATCAGGATGAATTTGACCGATGGCATTGGTTATTTTGTCTTTAATTATTATTATTAGTATATTACTCGCATTTATTTGCGGGGTCAAATCGCACGATCTTGTTGGCCAGTTCAAATCACTTCCACGTGAGATGAGCATGTCCACAAATCGCTCGTGCAGAATATACAATGTTGTAATTTTGAACAACACACAGTCTGCCAAGCTCTTCATAAAAGCTTGTCTGCAGAAACACCCAAAGGGTCTAGCCATGAATTGAACCAGCAACCTCCATATTAAGAGAATAATGCTCCCGCAGTAGGCAACCGAGGCAGCTGAGCTGCTGTTGGAACCACATGTCGTTGGTTTCGAGATCATACAATGCAGGCCAAAAGAAGTTGTTCATCATCGACCTGTAGCGCTCTTCGTTGAAGAAATATGAACCAATTGCGCGGCCAGCCCAAAATCCGTGCCAAACAGTTATTTTTCGGGTTGCTCTCTTGGATCTCATGTGGATCGTTCCAAATTCGACAATTTTATTTGTCCACTCATCTAAAAATAGGCCTCATAGCTAAAGATGTTTTTTTCCCCCTGGTTCGTTGAACGACCAGAATAGCCATTTTGATAAAACAATTTTATTATTTGCACATATTCTTGAATGCTATATCCGTCCATGGTGATTTGGCAAAATAGACTGAATAAATGAAAACTAATTTTGAGGATAGCGATGTCTGAAATAGTATGCACGTTGACTACAAAGCCAAAAAGTCCTAAGTTCGGCCTCGGTTTCAGACTCATAACAACATCTCGTATTTTTCTTGATGTGCAATTGTGTGTCTTTGTGTGTCAGTTGTTGTCGAAAGGTCTCAGTGGCGAAGGCATAGTCACCGGTCACTGAACAATACCGGCTTCAGCTGATAGCAATCCACAAGCGCATCGGAACGCCCTCATACGTCGGTATTGTGTAGCACCGGCGAAGTAAAACAATAATAAAAATGGCTACTGAACCGAAGCTTCAGCACTGCTACGAGTATAAACGAAAAACGTGCGAAAGCAGAGCTGCAAAAATAATTATTTAAGCTTCACCTCCTGTCGTTTCTCCTACTATACCTTTGCTATAGTTCGCATGTGTAGGAGTCATATTCTGAGTGCTGGTCCCAGATAAAAAAAAAAAAAAAAACACAAAGATGTTAACCGATGGTTTACAAAATATCGAAATAATTGAAAAAATATAAAAAAGCTTTAGCTTAAATTAAATCAAGAAATATTTATTATAAAACAAAGGCTACAAATTAATTATGAAAAAACTATTAGTAATTTTGGATAGAGTTATCACTGGAAATAAAACCTTAAACATGGCACGTACCTATTGCGTTTCCTTTTTTTAGCCATTGGTTGGCAAAATTTTCACATTTGCTATACACACGCAGTCGGGCAATTTAAATCACAGCTTTACAAACACAACTTTATTATCCTTGTAGTTGTAAAAGGACATGAGCATGGATTCACCTAAAAAAAATTAATAACAATTGTTGTCATAAAATTATGTTATGCTTGTTATGAGTTTAACTTGCATTTTTATTATAACATTGAATTAAAAATTAACTTATTATTACACCACAAGGTTATTTTACAATGCTAATTGATAATTCAAAATACATGAATTAAAATTACACATAATCAGTGGCATATACTAAATATGCAATGCACACACCGTGTGTCAATAACAACTTTATATGCAATAACACCGTTCAATTATTATTATTTTTTTCTTTTGTATTTGTAATGTTCCACACAGAAACGTGAACAACAACAATAACATGATCATTTTAATACCATAAGGGACAGTCAGGGTGTGGAATTACTTAACAAATATAATATTTGTGTGTATTTTTGAAAGGTTTAGATTAAAATATGTGTTTCCTTAAAAATTTAAAAAAAAAATACATACAATATTTTCTATTTTAGTTAATACACGGCCAGCAACTTTTTCCATCTTTGAATATTTGCTTCCGTATGTGACGAATGTAGACAACAATTGTTTCGTTAACAAAACAGGAATTAAAATCAGCATATACGTACTCTGACAGAGATGTGGTATTGTGGCGCGTAAGACAGATATAAATTTGCAAATAATATTCAATACTTATAAACGAAAACGTGCTCAGCATATGCGGTTTTCAAATTTCAATTATAGTACTCGTATGCATCTTATAACAATTTGTACACTCGGAGAAGAATATTGTAACATAAAACTTTTCCATGGAATAATATCGTCCAAATGTATATTTCAAATCTTTCTATTTTTTTTACTCTTTTTAATAATAATTAAGAAAAAGTTTTCAAGCTCAATGTCTTTTCTCTTTCGTTTTTTTATATAATTTCTTAATTATAAATAATATATTTTTCCTGAAGAAGCTACACAACGTAAGAACAAAACGCTGGGCTCTTCTCCCGAGGTGTACATCCACTAACAAGTGATTTGTGGAAATTCAAATGCTTATGGATGTAAAAAAGGGAAAAACGGATAAAATAACCAATCTAATATCTTCTGCACTAATATACATAGAACTAAAATTCGAAATGCCTTCTAATCAACAGAAAATATAAGCGGACCCATATTTAATATATTTTTAATATTTCGATCTTTTAAGGTATAAACGGGTAACAAATAAATTTTAATTCTTTTTGTACTCCATATATCTTCTAAATTAATTTCCCTACTGGTCTAATTTTAGTAAAAATAAAATACAGATTCATTAACGGCCATTGTCTGATTATTTTACTTTTATCAGAAAATTTACTAACTGGCAGAAAATAGAAGAAATTCTGAATGTTGTGAAACAAACATTGAAGTATACTGAAAGGAAATTGCTGAATTTTCATCAGCAACAAATTATTTCATCTTGGAACATCCAAAAACACAAGTGAGACAGATAAAATAATGGTCTATAAAAATAGTGTTAAAAAGTTTTTTGTAGAGCCTGTAATTTTTTTATTTTAAAATTAAAAACAGTGTTTTTTGATAAAATATAAGCTTTTCCATTTTTTAAAATAATTTTTTTCATGTGCACATTTTTTCTATTTATCAATTATCAATTATCTAAGCATAGGTCTCGATTGTATTGCTAACAGCCAGTTTTTCGTTAAATGATGCCAGTTAAAAGTTAATCTTACATTGTCAAATAGATTTTTACCTAATTGACCGATAAAGTTCCAATTAATTTTTAATCAGACATTGTGAAAATGGCCGTAAGTGACATAAAATTTAACTGATGTATAACAATTCCTAGTGAGCGCTGCCAATAGTTGCCCATGCAAAGTACAAATTGATTTATCTTGAGGACGGTAATAGATCTCAGTCTCAAAAGTGTGCCGGATTGGAGAATTGGGCGTGGTACCTCCATTTAAAAAGACGAAATATATGTAGTATATGTGTATAACGATAACAGTTTGTAAATTTGATACAGATGGTTTGCTTATCAATAAACAATATATGTAGTATGTCAACATCTATGGGTTCGATTGTAGAAGGAAGAGGGATTTTGGAATTTTACAAAATAATACAAGAAAGAAATTAATAAAACGGATGATTAGATTATAAAAACATGTATTAATAAATGTTTATTGATGGATAAAAACATTTTTGAATGTTTAATTAAGAAATTTCAGATTTGAGTTATAACACTCTTGCAGCAAAGGGTCGATATATGTACATGATTGTATCCACGTAAATTGAAAATAATAGCACGTATAGTTTTATGCAAAATATACTTTGTTCGCATTGGTCAGAACTTGACCTATCGAAGAGGTTGCAAACATTTTTTGAACAATCATTACCATTCTCATTTAGTTTATTTCTAATTAAAAAATTAAGGCCATGTGGCAAATTCCCTCATTCGATATCTCTATCGAAATCTTAATTTTAATTCGCAGCAAAAAAAATTAATGCATTCATTATGATTTGGTAACAATTTTTAATGGTAACATAAGTGTATCACTTCTAATCTCATGGAAAACGCATTCAATGCCGCCCATTAATTCATAAGACCAACTGCTCAGTTGTAATTATAATTTAAACACATTTTGAAATGTGTTACGGGAACTCATTAACCCGTTTTAAAACGTAACCAAATGTTGAACACTCATTTAAATGACGAGCTGAATAGAACCCATGCATTAACTATTTCTGTTGCATGTCTTTGTTTTGCTGTGTTGTATTGTTGTATTGACATTTTAATTGGTTTCGAATACAAATAATCGTAACCCCTCTATAATAGCGTCAGAGAGAATTAATTTTGAATATTTGAAATGTCACACTTTTTCTGTCTTTTCCACTTTCAGAAGTTATGGAACGTTTGCAATAATTAACAGCTAAAAGTGTCTTCCTATTAAATGCTTTCCAAGCACCTGCGGTGGCAATTAAAATCTAAAAAGCATTTATTATGTATTGCCTGCGCCAATCACTGAAATTTATATAATTTAAATTAAAGCACGTGATGTTATTCTAGAATAGAGAAAAGTTTATTAACAACATTTAAAGAAATATTTGGAACTTTCAAGTTTGGAAAGTTTCCTCAACTGTCTTTCTAATATTTTTGTTAATGTGTAGAATTTCGCACGTACTTGGCCCACCAATATGTCTATTGATTTCAGTATAGACATTTGTATGTACATATGTACATTTGTTTGATATCTTGTTTGGATTTTTTTGGTTTTCAGTTTGGCTCTTTTAATCCTAACACTGAAAATATGAAAAACATAAATAACTCGAGTAACGTGTCATAACGCTGGCGTCGTGTTTCACACCAATATTTTAAATAATAATTATATTAAGTTAATGTTGTTAGTCATTGTTGTTGTTGTTGCCTTCTTTTATTATTTTGTTTGCCTCCAGGGTATTACTGTTTGTCGGCGCTTTTCTGATAACTGTTCAATTTCACTTGCCAAAATAATAGGTACAGACAGACATACATAAACACATGGGTATGGATATTGGTAGCTGGTGGGAAAATTCCAATAACTAAAGAGTAGAGCTTATTTGGTGAGCTCCTTGAAAGCAGAAGTCCTTAAAAGGATTATTCAAAATGTGTAAGTACTTTAAGGTTGGCATTTAGATTGGTTTGTAGGTATGTACATCTATCTCTCGTTTAACACGGTAAAAACGTTGATAAGAAATGCGCATGCGGACAAAAATTTTAATTTTGTATAACAGTGTAGAAGGAAAAGGAAATAATATTTTTGCTTATTTTATAGTTTTATTTATTCAAGAGATTTAGATTTTCGAAATAAAATTAATTAAAGCTTTTGAAAATTTTACTTTACTTTAGAATTAGTGATTTTTATACGAACGACAATTATTACAAATAAATGAATGATTATTTAGAGCGTGTTTAAATACATAGGTTATTTATTACAATAATAAGAAAATTGACAGCAAAAAAAGTGAATGCGCTCACTATAAATCTTAACTAGTTCTTTATCTGAATTAATTTTTAATGCATCTTCAATGTTAACAAGATTATCACTTTTGAACTCATGGAGAGCACGTTCAACTCTGCCGATTAATTCATGTGAACAACTGCGCAATTGTAGTTATAATTTAAATAAATTATTAAATTAAATATTTATTAGTTCCAAGCACTCATTTAAATGACGAGTTGTTTTGTTAAATGTGAACAGATGACAACCCTGTGTTAAAATCATGCGTTCTTCAGCTAAGTTGAACCAACTCATATGCAATGGATCCCATGAATTTCAAACTGCATGGTTCATTCGATCAATCTAATTTTTGCCTACTTTTTCCAATAAATCTGGCCGTATGATATCAATGGTGGCTGGAATATTGGCTTCTAATGCTTTAAACTGGTTTGGCGGCACAAATCAATGACATATCCCCATAAGAACAGGACCACTTCTGGAAATAAAGTTGTCACCAAATTGATTTTGCAATAAATCGATTGTTAAGCGCGCTGTATGGCAAGTTGCGCTGTTTTCTTGGAACCAAATATCATTGATGTTGATGATTAATTTCAAATCAATCAAATCAAAAATTCAGTCAGCATGAACATTTCTTCTTCAATACATCTCATTACATCTGCAAAATTCTCTTCGGTACGCACATCTCTTTTCTTCTCGATAGTTTTGAATCGAGAAGAGTAAAATTAGTGTGAAAATGTTGTCCGTAAAGTGGACAAAGTGCTCTATGGACCGCGTGAACAGCTTTATTTTTTTCCCCAAAATTGAATTTCCAGAATCTGCAAGCGTTGTTCTGCCGTTAAACGATACATGATGACTTGCCAAAACTTCGTGACTAGAAATATCAACACAATTTGACTGTTCAACCGTAGTTATCGATATCTATAGTTCACATGTACCTAAGCAAAAACAACATCCAATACATACCTTCTGCGGACGCTCACAATAGCGAACATAAATAAATAAATATTCGTTTTTATCTGAAAGAATTACTTTTTTAATGGCTTGAGCGTTATTTGTAATTCGGTATCTATTTTTTTGAAAAAATTTTTAAGCATCTCTAAACACACTCCGTTCTACATTCCTTTACTTATCTAAATTTTTGTCAACTTTAGCTGTTAAACCGTAACAAATAGAACAATAAATAGCGAAATATAATTTTAATATTTTAAATACACGTTAATGAAATGCTCACGTTGAGCAGACTTTGGAATTTGTTATTAAAATAATTTATGAATTTAATTCAGCGCGTGCTTATTTATTGAATATAATTTCAATGAATTTTATGACCAACAATAAATTTTGATATTCGTAGTATTTTTTTTGTTTGTGCTTTTAGCACGAATTGAATAAAAATTTGTAAAGGATTTCTGTTTAGCCATAAATAATATTAATAAAAAATATTTTCACTTTTCATAAAAAAAAGAACATACGTTACTCAACCATTCAACATTTATAAAATGGATATTCAGCTACTTACCAATCAAGGATAAAACATAAAAATAAAGTAAAAAAGAAATTAATAAAATGAAATGGTTGTATGTAAAAAGAACTTTTCAAAAAGTTTATTTTATCATGTTCTCTTCATGCCTTAATATATTTGAGCTATAAAATTCGTGCAGATTAACAGGTTTTTGTTTAATACAATATTTCAAAAACACATACTATATACCTACATGGATGCTTCAGTTGCCAAACAGATTAACTCCATGGACAATAATTTAAAAAAAAATTAAAAAATTTAATTTATTGTGTTACAAAATCTCACTAAATTATAATTTATCCTGTGCTTCATATTTTTTTTTTTATCTTGGACCAGCACTCAGGAGCTGACGCCTACACATGCGATGCATTGTGCTGGAACTACAGGAAAGGGATACTAGGAGAAATGGTTCTAAGGGTTACCAAGTGCCTTTCATATGCGAAATTTATAATTTCATTGAACAAATGTACCTTTATATTAAGTGATGACAACCCAGAAATAAATTTACTGGGAGAATTCTCAAAAAAATATTGTATCGGTTCTTTAATGAACTAGGAATTTTGAGTCATATTGTATATTAAATACAAATGAAAAATTACAAAATAATTAAAATTATAAAAAAAAACATTTAAGTTAGTACCTTTAAACAATGAAAAATCCTTAAGAAAATCTTAAGGGGTCAAATAAGGTGCAAACATGAAGTGTGCAGTGGGCCAGGAGAAGTAAATTGACCAGAAATTTTTTCATGTAAATGTTTCATGTTTTAAATCATTTAAATAGAAAAATAATGAATTGACGTTCTATTCTTCCAAATATAAATATAATAAGTTATAGACAAGAAATTATTAGCCAATGAGAATACGCCTTATGTGACGTCAGAGTTCCAACATACGCAGAACAATTTTAGTATGTTTGCCTGATGGCGTAATCTCTATTTCTATCACTCTTGTGTGTGAACGGCCGTTGAGAAGTTACCAATTACAAAAATATGGCCAAGTGAAGTTAATCGATTTGGCAAATGAAGCAGATATATTTAGATGCCTGTACATATTTCAATGGGAATTTGGTAATTATTGCCTCGGTGTTTTAAAGCAACTTACATACCGTTGTAAGTGGTTATTTTCTAATCGCATGTCAAATCACAAATGAAAATTTTCAACCACAGAAGTTCTATTTTTAATAAAGCTCAACAAATCCATGTAATTTTTAGAATGACGCTTTAAAATTTGAGCTTACCATTGGTTCACAAGTCACAATGTTTAATCTCTCAATTGTGCCCAGCAATGTTAAAATCGAAATTTAAAGAGTTAATCAATGTTGTTTCATAATATGAAAAATACGGTTAAAAAAAGCAATGATTCGATAAATGTTTCTCAAAGAAACTATTAAAATTCCTCGAATTGCATTACAAATTACTTTTCCATCCATCGTAATTTCTGTATTTGACAAAAGAAGGAAACTAATAACTAATAAAAAGTAAATTTTGTGTAAGATTAATTCTTAAGCTTGTTACATGTTGAGTTAGGTGTTCCCTAGTACTCTAAGGGGCAATCGTTGCATTAGTAAATGGTTTAAAATAGATTAATTTTAATTTAATTTATTATTTAAATTTAATACATAAATTTAGCTTAAAAAATAGTGCGTCAGCATAACTCCGGTGACAGAACAACATTACTCATTTGCTTTTAATTGGCATTACTTAGTTAGTGAATATTTTGCTTAAAATTTGTATATATATTTCGATTAAAATTCATATTAGGTAATGCTTCATTATACTGTATGTACATATCGAGCATTTGGTGCAATAACGTCGTAATTTAAAAAATCTTGAACTGAGAAGAATTCATTTGAAGTTTTGAGCCATATTTTTGATAGTATTTTCGTTTACTAAAGTTATTTTTTTACAAGTTTTTAAATAAAGAGGCATGTTTTGTAATGTTTTTTGTTTGTAAAATTCTAGTCATAAAGGAAATATTTCATTATTGCAAATAAATATTGTTGGAAATAGCTGGAGGCAATAAAGACATTTGTAGCTGTAGAATCTAAACAATTAGAGATAGAACCATAATCTTTTTTCCTTTAGATATATATTTCCCCAAATATCATTTCTGCATACCCAGCTCAAAAAATTAAAATTTTGAGTTACTGCGGTATTGCACCAAAGGCTCGATATGTCACATTTCTTGCATTTGGTGAAATGTAAATTTAGCTTAAAACGCATAGTTGCGTCGTCGAAATCTATTTTTTTTTATCGATGATTCTATTTGTATTTCTATTATATTAGTTAGTGCTATGTATACACATGTTATAAAACTGCCGACTGGTGGTTAGGTCAGCGGCAACCACTCTCGGTGTGGTACTCTGAAACAAAATTATTACTAAAACTTTTACCGTAACAAATTAAAGTTGCTACTTTTTTTCAAGAGAAATTTTTCTTTTATTTTCTAAAAAAAAAATTCAAGTATTTTCAGGTGACTTTGCTGTGGTTTGTCATTTAAGAGAGACATCTAAAATATTGATTGAAAGAAATATAAAAAAAAAAAGTTCAAAAAAATCATTTTAACTAAACAATTTTTTTAATTATATTATTAATTTACCTTTTTTATTATATTTTTTGAAATATATTTATTAAGCTTGAGGTCTTTTTTTATTTTATTTTGTTTTATTATTCGAAATTTCGTTAACAGCTTGTTAACATCATCAGGAATAATAGGAAATTATAATTGTTTAAAATATAAAAATATTTTGGAAACATGTCACAAAATTTTTGTCATAAAAATTGTTTGGAAAAAAAAATTAAAAAACAATTATAATTTCTTATTATTCCTGATGATGTTAACGAAATATCGAATAATAAAACAAAATAAAATAAAAAAAGACCTCAGGATTAATAAATATATTTCAAAAAATAAACGATTTTTTTTTAATCTACTGGAAAAATTTTCCCTTTGAACACAGAAAACAGATAAACTTTCTAATAATTAATTAATATATACATATATTAATAAAAAAAAAAACTACTAATAGAAATAGTCCGACTTTAACGTAATAAAAGAACGAAGATAACAGCTTAATTTCTGTGATTAAATAATAAAAGAAGAGCTGTCGCTAAAAAAGCTCTTTTAATTTTAAATTGCAGGTTTTTATGCAATGTTGCTATGCCTCGAAGTTGGCAATTCCATGTACTGTAAAAATATTAATCATACGCACAGAGTGCAATATTCTTCTAAACGTGTTATTTGACGGTATTTGTCCACAGTGTAGGGAAACAAATTTTTGAATGTGAGAAAATATTAATCATACGCACGGTGTTGTGCAATCTTATGAATTAAAAGCAATAGGACGGTATACCTGATGCTTTGTATTTTAAAAGCGGTTCTCACTCTTGATTGTATATTTAGTTGTTGCGAAAACCGAGTCAAAACTTTCTATGCCTGTTTATCGATTAAAAATATTATTTCAAACCAAATAAAAGGTGTATTTCAAAAAAAAAACAAAGGCACTTTTAAAATAAACAAAATAAAATTTATTTAATTAAAATAAAGAATTAAAGCACAAAAAAAACAAAAATATATTTATAATAAATAAAAAATACACATTCTATGTAAATTTGTACTGATGGTTGTTATCAAGGCGAAGATTAATATTTATAACGGAAAAAGAGTGCAATATTCCATTGTTTTTTTAGATTACATATTTTTTATTTATAAAAAACTAAATTTCGAAATAAAACTTAACTTTGCTCCCGAAGTTGCGTTAATTGAAATTTAAATTTTTGAAAACTTGCGTGAACAGAGTGACCAATGTAAAGAATTTGGGTGCTGCGATTATCGACGAGTTGCACTTATCGAGGGTTACGTTAACCGAGGATACCCTGTACTTTAAGTCTACAGCGCTTTTTAGCTACACGCAGTCAGTGTTTATTTTTATATTTAAATTTGAAGCAAATCGAATGAAAATAAAGCAGCGACAACAGCTGAGCGCGTTTACATATTCATATTTATGTATGAGTACTTTTTTATTAATTAGCAAATTGTTAGATATATGTGTGTATATAGTCTTTTCAAAAAAAAGGAGAATTTCGAATGTTTTTGAAAAGTATTTATTTATTCATCACCTTCAAAGTAATCCCCCTCGGATATAATGCACTTATGCCAGCGCATCTTCCAATCATCGAAGGACTTCTGAAATGCGCTTTTCGATATGACCATCAGCTCGTTCTTCGATTCTGACTTTATCTCATCAATTGTTACAAAACGCTTTCCTTTCAGTTTTGGGAATAGGAAAAAGTCGCAGGGAGTCAAAAAATCACGAACAAGCATTAATATGTGGGCTGCTGCATTATTGTGATCCAGAATACATGATTTTTTCCACAATTCCGCTCGTTTGAGTCGTATTGCTTCACGCAAACGTTGCAATACTTCCTTGTGGTATTCCTTATTAACCGTACGACCTGTTGGCAAGAACTCATGATGCACCACGCCATTTTAATCGAAAAAAGTAAAATTCGCCTGTCCTTTTGAACAAACCTCGTATGTAGATACATATATATAAACACAAAAAAAAAATTGTTTTATTACGAAAATAAAAATTTTCGTCCTTGCGAACACAATTATTTTCACACTTGTAATTATACAGAACGTATTTACAACTGCTTTTTATACTGGAGTTAAACAACATTGTAGAAAAATGAGTTTTGATATATTTTGTTGTTGTGTGATGTGATATTTATCAATAAAACAATTCAATATAAAATAGAGTTTATATTTGAAAATAATTCGCTTTGAAAAAATCCAGTGAGGAATACGGTTAAGAATTTGAACTTATGCGGATATACACAGTTGAGCAATTCACCAAAATTAAAGCCAATTAAATTTTATACATTCACACTTGTAGCAGCTGCTCATTAAAAGATTTCCATAATGGTTGTTATATGACACTGTTACAATCAAAGAAGCTGGTATTCTGTAAGGCACGCTGTGCATTGCTTGCCTGATCTTAAATGGCCAAATTAACATTTTATTGTTTTCCTTACGTACAATAATGGCTAACTTTGAATAATTTCAGACCTGTTAATTTCTATTTAAATAACTGTTGTTTTTTTCTGCTTTTTGTTAAGGGCTATTCATTTAAAAAAATTCTAATAGGATAAATTTACGATTTAATAATGTTTTTATAATATACATTCGTATTGTATGTTTGTATGTATTCTATCACTGACACTCAATTGTTTAATAAAATTACGGACAGCCATCGGACGGGGAATTGTCATTGCTTAACAAATAAATTATTTTGGTTTCGTCCTTTTGTTTAGCAGTAACTTATGGCCTATGATTGCTTTTTTGTTTCCTATTTATTTAACTAAATATTATTCATTTAAATCCATTTAAATTGTAAATAAAATTTCGATTAATATTCGGATTTTATTTTAATATTAACAAGCCCTATACATCACAGTCTTAACTACAAGTAACTATAAAGTATACGAGTATATATAATTGTTTTTTATAATTTATTTTCAAGCTTCAAGCTGAAGGTAATAAATGTTGAAAAATTCTCTTTATTTAGATATTTTGCAAAATTTTTTTTTCCCCTTCTTCAGGAAAACAGATATTATTCGTACAATTTCGTGCAGAATAGTGGTACATATTTTATTTAAAATATATAATTTCATCATTTCATTTAATTTAAATAATTAATTTTTATAGTATGTAAAGATTTATCTACAGGCTTGTAAATAAGTTAAAAATAAATATTTATACAATAAGAAATTTTCCAATTTAAATTTAATTATGAATGAACAAACTGGTAAGCTTCACCGTAAGATAATCATAAACTATTTGAGATATTTCTGAGATCTTTTAGCTACAATATTTTACACTGTGTAGTTAGTTAGAAATAAATATTGAAATATTCAGATGTGTCACAAAGCGTGACGAGCGCTGAAGTCGTCTACATGTTGACTACAAAACCAAAAGATCCTGGGTTCGACCCCAGTTTCAGATTAAGTCATAAAAACATCTCGCATTTTTCCTGATGATACCAACACTGTCAGTGTTCAATGGCGAAGTCAAAGTCACTGGGGCCGGCTTCACCTGTAACCGCACTGTATTGTGTAGCACCAGCGAAATAAATAAATAACTACTGAAAATGGCTACAAAAACACAGTTTTAAAATTGCATATGTCTCCTTTACATCAGACGCGCTGCAACACTGCTAAAAAAAAAGTGCAAAAGCAGAGATGTAAGATAGTGAAGCTTCTGCACCTGGCATCTCTGTCACTATCCCTTTCCTCTAGTTCCAGCACAATTCATTTCTGTATAGGAGTCATGTGCAATTCGCAAATTTTGCAAAAATTTTCCTTATTAAGTGGTGGACCGTGTCTTTTTTATTAGCTTTAAAAAATATATAATAAGGCTTGTAAAACTATTTTTTAATTCTGTGTTCACACAACAATATGAACTAATTGATTCGATCTCTGAACCATGATTGCCAACCATGGTGTTCACACGACTGTTCTCGGTTCAGTTTGGCACTTTGTTCTCCCAATTTCCATTTTTTCATTGCATTTTTTATACAGTTTGTTGTATATGTCTTCAGTTGAACTAGTGTTAATTTGTTATCAAAATTAGAGATAAAACTAATTTCTTCATGGTTCGTACTTGGTTCAAAATGAACCAATATGGTTCTTTCTCAAAATATTATAGGTCGAACCAAGTAATTTCAATCATGGTTGGGGTATGAACCACGAATGAGAGAGCCAACCACAAATATTGCTGTCCGTGTGAATATGGTATGAAAGCGTGTAATCTGTTTCCAAATTATAAAAGCGTTTAGAAAATATGAAGCATGTAAGTTTATTATATTGTAATTCTGAAGTGCAAAGAACATTCAGTTCAATGAATTCGTGCAAGTCCAAAAGCAGAAACCGATTATTATTATCAATGCGATTCTCCTTATTAAATAGGGACATTGTCACCACAATTCGCGCTGCAATGATTACATTTTACCTGAATGTCTCTGCAGAAATACATATTTCGTCCAATTAAACATACAAAAAATTAAAACACCACATAACAACAGTCTTATGACCAAATTTAAATGATACAATTTCTATTGCATTTTTGAGATGGAAATTGTGCTTTTTATTAATTTTTTTTACTTTTAATGTGCGTTTTCCTCCGAAAAAGTTGGCATCTGAGTCCATCATTAGCCAAATTAAAAAAAAAAAAAAATCTTTGTATACTTTTAGGATCAGCCATTATAATTCAATGGCAATGAAATACATTGTAACCTGGGTTAACGCAACCAATAGGCATTTTGGACTGTTGCAAAAACTGGGTTTGTTGCGAAAACCGCGTGAAAAATTTCTATGCCAATTTTCTTATTAATAATATTATTTTAAATTTAATAAAAAATTTATTTAAAGAAACAAAAGTTAACTTTTAAAAGAAATTTATTTATTTAATTAACAGAAACCATAAAAACCATAATATATTTAGAATAAATTAAACATACACATTCTATTTAAATTTGTACTGATGGTTGTTATCAAGTTGAAGATTCATATTTTTAACGGTAAAAGAGTAAAATTTTCGACTGTTTTCTTTAGATGCCATACGAGTATTTTTTATTTATAAAAAAGGAATTTTAAAAATAAAACTTAACTTTGTTTGCAAGGTGGCGTTAATTGAGGTTTTGTTTTTTGAAAAGTTGCATTAATTGAGGCACAAGTGTTAAAAATTTTGGTGATGCGATTAACGATGAGTTGCGCTTATCGAACGTTGCGTCAACCGAGATTACACTGTATATAAAGTGGGCTCTGTAATTACACATTTTCCATTCGCATTAATTGAAGAGAAAGTCAATTGTGCATAGTTTTTATCGCACTATATTTCGTGTACCAACTCGTGCTTTTTAGTTCTTCGGTTTCTGACATTGACAATCAGACTGTAACTGCTAATTTTCCGTCAAAAAAAATAATTTAAACATTTTTCAAGCCCAATAAAAATCAGCAGTAAACGCAATGACCGCTACGACATCTTTCAGGACAATGAAAAGCATTAACAGCACACCTCATACCAAATAACTTGTTAAAATACTGCTTATTTTCCTATAACGTATGTATTTCATTTAGTTTGGAAATCTCACACAACGGGATAACAATATCAGTGCTTGCAGTAAGTGAATTTAAAATGTAGGAAGGTTTTTTAAAGTTTTTGGTCATCAGAGGAAGCGAAAACACCAGAGAAGTTTTTCAGCGTTTTTTTTTTTTATTCACAGTTTTAAGTCTTGTTTTAACAACGAATATAACATTTTGCGCTCCTTTTTATAACGATTTTAATTTACATGACTTCGGTCGAACAGCGCCCTCTTCGATCTGTATTTGAGCAAAAAACGTTGATGAACTAAAATAATAAATAAAACGGCTGTTTCTTACCTTAAAAATTAATGCGTCAGCAGAACTTCTAAGACACAGCAACTCTGCTTTACAAGTTATAACAGAACGCGCAAATGCAAAGTTGTGTAAAAATGGAGCCCCGTTCCTATCACGTTTTACACTATATCTTCGCAACCAAAATCTAATGCAACACTGTACGTACGAAGATACATCCCGTGAGCAATAGTCCAAAAAACATAATTAAATTGAAAGTTAAATTGGGCATATGCTGATGTATTTATAAATACACCGGCTAAAACCTGGCAGACTTCGCAACACCTGTTTAAATTAAAAAAAGTACAATTTAAAACATATGTTTAATTTTTTTTAATTACAAAGTCTTTTCTACATAATTTAGAAGATTTTGCTTAAACAGTTTTCAAGATATGCACAAATCAATATTTATTTTGTATAGGAGGTACCACGCCCACTTTATGACTAATGATATGGTAATTTGGACCATATTCAGAAGCTTTCACTTCAACCGTTCTCAAGATATACAAATATAACTATTTACTTTTTATTTTTTTTTTTTTTTTTTTTTTTTTATCTTGGACCAGTGCTCAGGGGCTATCCCTTACATATGCAATGCATTGCACTGGAACTAGAGAGAAGGATAGGGAAGAAACAGACAGGTGGTGAAAGTGGTAGAAAGATAGAGCTTAATTCTTGCACAACTCTGCAGTTGCCTGTAAATTATAAAGCAAAGTTGCGGCGTCTCTGATGTTTTTTGACGCATTATTTTTAAGCTAATGGAGCCATTTTATTTATTATTTTACTTCGCCGACGTTTTATTGCTCAAATACCGACGAAGGAGGGTGCTGTAGCACAGAAAAAATCAGAAAAAACTTTTTTCTGATTTGACCCGGTTGGGAATCGAACCTGGGTCTTTCTGGTTACAGAGCCAACACGCTGACTACTCGCCATCAGCTATTTCTTCCAGATAAAGGACTACAGAGAGATACTGTGCAAATTTCAAATTGATTTAGCCGTTTTGTTGTCCATAAGGCACAAACACACACATATGTACACACATACAAACAAGTAATTTTTATATATAAGGAGATAAGAAGATAATGGCGCTTATACAAAATACTGATGTATTACTCAAGTAATACACATCATCGTTTTATTAACAAATTTCTTGTGTACGATATTTTTTTTTGGCAACAATTTATTTTTCAAATTTTTCATATGTTGTGGCATATTGTTGCTCTTTTAATACCCAATACTGTATATGTATGTGAAGGATACGATCTCATCTGGGCAATATGAAAACAATTGAAGTAAAATCTAATTTTTATCGGTTAAATTTTAACAATTTAGAATTAAGGTTTTAAAAAACTGGTCATAATATTGCGCAGGAATATAAAAAACAGGAAATACCAAATAAAATATATTTTTAGAATGTGTTGTGTACAGCGGTAGATCTGCTGCAAAAAGTCAAATAGAAACGCGACTGCAAAAAAATATTTAAATTAAATTTAAACAATAACAAATTTCATTAACAAAAGTGAATGACAAAATTCTTACAGTACAATGTTTATAATTATCTACTATCACCACAAAATTAATTTCTTTAAAAAAAAAATTATAGAAAACAAGAAAAATGCAAGAGAATATTTCATAAACAATATTTTGATTGAAAATGGCTATCAAAGTGCCACTGAAGATTCTTGTTGAATTAAAAAGACATTTTTCATTATTTTAATGAATAAAACGCCGCATGCTGTGCAATTTTCTTTTGCAATTTGCCACATCCGTAAAATGGAAAAACTAAAAAAAAATCTTCAAATTTAAGACTTTTGAGAAATTTACAAAAAAAAAATATTTTAAATAAAAACTGTTTAACATTTTCTTTTTCTACCATTTAATTTATTGTGAAACCGTAAAAAAAAAAATCATTGAAAAAGAAATTTCAGGAAATCAAAAATAAATTAGAGAATATTCATGTCTGGCCACGTGCATGTTCGTGTGAAAGTCAATTAATTGAAGGAGCCACTTAATAAAAATTGTTTCGGAAGTTGGTTGAAAGCTTCCAAAAAAAGCAACCAAAAGTAAAATCGACTATACATTATTTGGTGACCAACGAAATAAATTGAATGATCTAGCTGAGACCATGCATTTCTATTTTCACAAGGACAGCACACTGGACAGGAATCGTTTTTCATTGGCTAAAACTCTGTATTTATTGAAACCAGTTGAGATATTTTAGTAATTTTTTTCTTTGTTGGACAGTTATCTCCTTGAACTGTTAGACACTTTTAATTTAATTGAAATGGATTTGCCACTTCTTGAAGAATTCGAAGCCAAATTTGGAACTTAATTTTTTTTAAATATAGAATTCGTGAGAAATGCGCTCACTGAAATAAAAAACATTGGAGCAAATAGATTTTCTCCGTATCTGAAATTCTAATACTCTGCATTAATTTGAAAGATGATACTCTTGTTCTGTTTTCGTTTTATTCTTAGACCAGTGCGCAGGGAATGCGATAGGAGGATAGCGGAAGTAGTATTTAAGGACATTCGATTTTAACTTCGTAACATCGCGATTCGCTTGCGCTTTCGAGGGCGACCTTGTCGCACGTAAAAATGTCAGAGTTTCGGGAAAGAGTCCTGTGATATCATTGGAGCAATTGTAGTGGTGAGAAAAAAAGGAGACACACCGCACATTGCGACGATGCTCCAGAAAGTCAATAGAGTTGGCTACTCTACTTCTGTACACTGTCGAGAGCTTCAAAATAGAACATATAGGGTTCAAAATTTCGCCAGAGAAGGTCGTTAAGAAAAATTAAAAATAGAGTAGGAGAAATTAAGAAACTTTTGCGGTACCCCTAAATTTATTCTGAACTCATTAGAAGAGACTCTATCTATAACAACCCGCATAATGCGATCTCTGAGAAAACTCGATATAAATCGAGGGAAATCATCACCGACAGCAAAAAAAACAAGTTTCGCCAGAGGTGTTCCATGTAAAAGTGTAGTAACGTTATATCATTTTAGTTCGGCATTTCAAAACTTTGTAATGTTCCCTTAATTTTGGGACAGTCTTTATATATTTATCCATAAAAAAACAAATATCTAATTGTACTTATTAACACAAATTTTGAACATTTTCTTGGCAGCCTTTTTGAATGCTATTAAATTTGTTTTAATATTTTTTTAATGAAGACATTTATTACAATTTGCTTCATAAATACTTCATGCAGGAACATCTCAATCGAACAAAGTAATACGAAAATAATCAAATTTTTTACTCATATGGCCAACAGATGTGAAAAAATCATTCGTTTTCTTTCTTTTACAAAATCACTTGCATACAAATGATTTTCTATTTTAACATGTAAAAAATTTACGAGTATATGCCAATTAATAGACACTGTAAATAGACAAAAAATTTTGAAATTTTGTATTGTTATATTTAAAATTTAAACAATAAATACAACAGTAGATAAGATACATATGTATATTGTGTGTATGTACATATCGTTACAAAAATATAGAAAGGCTCAAACTCATTTTTCTTTTTCAATCAGGGTTTTGTATATTTTTATATTGATGAGACTGTAAAGCAAATTTCATAGAAAGAACTATTCTATTCATTTATTTAACTTTAGTCGAAATTAAGTACGATTATTTATCTATGTGTGGTATATATAAAGATTAATTTGAAGAGAGAAAAATTTTAATTAACAGTTCAACACACACTAAATCTTAATTACATTGCAATTAAAAATGTGCATACATTTTTGGCAATGTGAGTTGTTTAATTTCACTCGGTTCTATGACATTAATTTGTGCATACATTGTTTATGTGTTATAGCACTGACAGATATAGGGTTTATATACCACGTGATATATATATATATATATACATTCGAGTGTACCACCTTTCAGGCAAAAAAAGCTGCACCCTACACCCTGTAATATAAAGTTTATTGGACGGAATTTTCGAAAAAAAAAAAAATTTTTTCCTCGATGGTGGGGCGTCTTTTTATACTTTTCTATCACCATAATGGTAAATTAAAGCTCAATACAGTTTTGCTAAGGAAGTAATTCGATAATTCCTACAGAAACGTTATTAAATTTATTTATACGAAATGAATTAAAAAAATTGAGGTAAAATAAAATGTTGGAAATTTTAAGCAATCGTATTTCGACGTGATTTAAGTCGGCTGTATTTTTATCGGTTCTGTAGCTTAGGAAAAATATCGCGCAAACGTTGATCATCGGTGACCGCCTTAGAAAATTTATTTTATTAAAATTCATTCATTTTATTTAAATTCATGTACGACATGAAAGAAACGCTTAGTGTTTTGTGCATAGGATGGGAAACCTGTTTAGTAAAGAAAAATATCAAATGAAGTTATTTTCCTTATGCTAACCAGCTAATTCGATTATTTTATTTGAATATTAAAATGCTTCCAGCTGCTCTTGTGTACATAATTGTAATCATTGATGCTGTGTCAGTTCGAATTTCGTGCAATTGATCATATCAATGTATGAGCCGAAGTTAGTGAGGATATTTAACAATTTATATACATTAACGAACGAAGAATTGAACCAAAACAGTTTGCTCAAATAGAATACAAAAACAAAAATAAACATGTTTGCACAGTTAATAATGAAAACAAAAACCGAGAAATGTAAAGGACGATGGTAAATTTAAAGCTTTTTTTTAAAAAATTTGTTGTATTCAATAAAAAATAAATAAATAAAAATTTAAAGCTAATAATTGACATCCACTGACCACAGTAGGCAAACCACGAAGAACGCTAAAGATGAAGTTGTAGCAGCCTTTGAAAACAGCATGTTGTTCCATTCTGTTCTTTGGTAAAAAAAAAATTTTTTTATTATTTCGAAAATGCCGTCCAAAAATCCTTAATTTGGGGGGTACGGGGAATTTTTTTCCTTTTTGGTACAGTCTAATGTACATAAATACGCTATTGAGTGCGACATACATGCAGTATGTATAGTAATGGTTTTGTTTTTGCATTTGGTTAGAACTATAAAATAATGATTCCCTTTTTATATGTAAAGGGTGTCTGGTAGCAGATTTATATTTTCCAACTTAAATAAAAAACGTAATAATTTACACAAAGTTTTATTAAGAGCCTTGAACGATAGAATGGAAAAGCGTATTTTATTTTTTAAATAGTATGTCATCCAGATCCTTCAGATACTTTTTTAAAATTTCATTAATAATCGCTCTTTTCCGTATTGAAGGTCGTGGATTTTCGCGTAAACTGCTTTCAACCAGTTCAATGTTTTCGGGAGTCCTTGAAGATCGACTGGGGCCTGGCCGTGGGGCATTCATAGCCGAAGCATTTGCGTGGAATCTCTGCACCAACGAACGAATTAAATTTACACTCGGTCCATCACTTATTCGCCGAATACCTAACTTTGAATAAAATTGTCGACGAGCAATTACGTAAGAATCGTTACTCTTAAAAAATGTCTCCACAGCGAACGCGCGATGGTCATTCGAACACTGCGACATCGTGACTGACAAATCGGCATAAGCGATAATTCCAACGGCTCCACCCTCCCTCCGCACCGTTTATTACTTTTTGAAATAATCGTATTTAAAAATATAAATTTACACCAGACACCCTGTACATCACGAAATCCATGTAACATTCCGAAGAATTGTAACTGATGTTAGTGAGAAAATATTTTTTGCTAAAACAGATTTGTCTTTTTTATTATTCAATTCATACTCCTTTCAAAATGTGTAAAGGATTTATTAATCGGTTTTTCAATTTCTTTGATATAAGCAAAATAAATCGTATGTACGTATTACCAAATTTACCCTTGAAAATCAGATATTAGTTTTATATCTACAATTACAGCGAATTGACTTCAGATAGAATTTAAAATTTTTTTAAGGTATTCGAACAATCTATTTAATTAAGCTTTAAGTTTTTTTTTTTATTTCTTATTTTTATATAATCTCGATATTTCGTTAAACTTCTGTTAACATCTTCAGGCAATTTTTATTTATTTTATATTTATCTGAAAAAAAATATTTACATATATAAAATATTTTGTTAACTTTTAACATTGTCACGCAATTGTTACATTTCTCACGCACAATTACAGCGTACGTTTATAATACAAACTTATTTGTTTCGAACATGCTAAAAAATAAAGTGCACTACAAAATAATTCAACTTTCCTAATTTTAGTATATTTTGGTTATTATAAAATCCAAATTAGGCTAAAGTTCGTAACGTTTTTAGTCAGATCGTATTAGACTTGAGCAGTCCTCTAAGAAACAAAGAAAAATTCAACGTCAATCAATACCAAGCTACAGAGGTTAAACTTATTTATTATTTATCTATGTTTCATTTGGTGCTAATATCAAAATCTTCAGTAGACCTTTAACCAAATTCTGGAAAAAGATAAGAAATTTCACATGTTTATACAAAAACTCTCAAAAAATATTTGCGAATTACGGAATCTACAAACAAAACAACCAAATAGCTCCTTTAAAAATTTTCCTTATGCAACAAACATTTTACTATTTGATTTTAAATCTATTTTTTTTTTTTTTTTTTTTTTTATCTTGGACCAATGCTCAGGGGCTATCCCCTACATATGCAATGCATTGCACTGGAACTAGAGAGAGGGATAGGGTAGAGAATAGACAGGTGGTGAAAGGGGTAGGAAGATAGAGCTTAATTCTTGCACAACTCTGCAGTTGCGTGTTAATTATAAAGCAAAGTTGTGGTCTCTGATGTTTTTCTGACGCATTGTTTTTAAGATAATGGGGCCATTTTATTTATTATTTTACTTCGCCGACGTTTTATTGCTCAAATACCGACGAAGGAGGGTGCTGTAGCACAGAAAACTCAGAAAAACTTTTTTCTGATTTGACCCGGCTGGGAATCGAACCTGGGTCTTTCTGGTTGCAGAGCCAACACGCTGACTACTCGCCATCAGCACCCCCAATTAATTTTTCTAAGCCTTTCTAGATAAATAATCGTAATGAATTTTGATAAACGTTGAATATTTGAAGGAATAATTACTTATTTATTATTTTTATAGCGATTTCTTTTATAGGAAACGGAAAAAAAATAATAAAAATCAAGAAACTTTATAATCGTCAACTTTTGCCGACACTGCATCAGATTTTACTACTAAATGGTGGTTAAATTTCAAGGGCCGATGTTGATTTTGAATAAAACACAAACTATTTAGGAAATTATTGTAATTTTATTTTATTATGATATATTGGTATTACTCAATTATGTATGGAACAAAATATCGGCCAAATGGGCGCCGCGACCACGGCAACAGTGGATGATCAATTTTCGAAGAAAATCATCTTCAGTGATGAGATACATTTTCACCTCAGTGGATTCGTCAATAAACAGAATTGCCGCATTTGGGCGAATGAGAATCCAAGAGTGATTGTCGAAAAACCAATGCACCCACAAAGAGTGACTGTTTGGTGCGGTTTATGGGCTGGCGGCATCATCGGGCCGTATTTTTTCCAAAATGAGGCCGGTCAGGCAGTTACTGTGAATGGTGTTCGCTATCGTGAGATGATAACGAACTTTTTATGGCCCGAATTGGAAGATATGGATGTGGACGATATGTGGTTTCAGCAGGACGGTGCCACTTGCCACACAGCTAACGAAACAATGGCTCTTGTGCGCAACAAATTTAATGGCCGTGTTATCTCACGTAATGGCGATGTCAATTGGCCGCCAAGATCATGTGATTTGACACCGTTGGACTTTTTTCTTTGGGGTTATTTGAAAGAAAAGGTGTACGTCGATAAGCCAGCAACAATTCAAGAGCTAAAGGATGAGATAATTCGGCACATTAACGGCATAGAACCTCCATTATGCCTCAGGGTCATCGAAAATTTGGACCATCGGATGGATGTCTGCCGCCGTGGTCGCGGCGCCCATTTGGCCGATATTTTGCTCCATACATAATTGAGTAATACCAATATATCATAATAAAATAAAATTACAATAATTTCCTAAATAGTTTGTGTTTTATTCAAAATCAACATCGGCCCTTGAAATTTAACCACCCTTTAGTACTACTTGCAAAACAACCGTTAGTTTTACAAAATGTTGTTGTAAATCGAGAGAATTATTTTACATAATTTGTCCGCTCCCTCTACAATTTGATTGTGGAATTCGTGATATAACTTGGAGTCATTTAGAGAATCAATTGTGTCTTTGTAATGCATTCAGTCTTCCGTGTTGTTGGCTGAATTGTTAGAATATCCTTGACCTTCTGCGTCGCTATTTGCACAATAACATGTCGGTGAACTAAAATAACAAATAGATGCATCTCTACGCTATCCCTCTCCAAGTAGTTCCCGTCAAATGCGGTGCATGCTGCTCAAAAATCAATACATGACAGATAAATCCCTCTGACGTTTTGTTTCTCTTTACCCATACCATCTGAATAATCGAAAACAAAAATCTATCGCGTGACTGTTTGTATGTTTTGCCACATCTTCATGTAAAAAAAGATAAAAAGATTGTTGCGCGGTGTGCAAATTTTGACAAAACACACAATTAAACAAACACGCAGTTATACACTTCTTAATTGTATGTTCATATGGACTTGAACACACATTCAAACATTGATAGCAACATTTTGACATGTGAGCATTTTCGAGCATTTGCCAAATTGAATTGAAATTATTGTAGATCAGACAGTATATAGTTATTTCTTTTTACTATTTGTTTCTTTAAGTTTTGGTTTATATACATATACATATATGTGTATATATACGGTAAAAGTGACTTAATTTATGAACAGATTGATTAAACTTTTTTGCCTTATAATAATAATTTTGGAAGCAATTAATGAAAAGCTATGGAGCTGCTAATCGTTTGCAATAAGTTTTCACTTAATAAAATAAATATAAAAGTTTTAGTTTGAGTTATGGAAAAATCTTATAATTTTCTTAAATTTCTGCTAAAATTCCTTTTAATTTATGAATAAAAATGATTTTAAGAAAAATTGCACTTTCTTTAGTGGTAATAATTATCTGTTATAACAGTGATAATTAGCGAGAATATATCAGTAAGAAACATGTCAATGCATGTTCGTCGTCAGTAACTAGATACACGGTGGGCCAAAAGTAATCACCCGGGGCATAAGCAATCACCCGATGTCTTTTTGCTGTAATTTTATTTAATAAAAACCTTTAAATGTGCATGTATGGTCATCAACTCTGCCGGCGGTCACTTAGCCCATATCATAAGCAGTGCCAAAATTTGTCTTAAAAAAAAAATTACACCAAAAGAACATCTGGTGATTACTTATGCCTCGGATGATTACTTTTGGCCCACCCTGTATATACTGTATATAGTGTATACAGTGTATAGTGTTAAATTTTTTTTATTTTAAAACATTTTCTTATATTACAATTTTACTATTTTTCATGAATATACTAGATTAAACCGGTGCGCATCGCTGCCCGCACACAAACTTTGCTATTGTGACCCTCTTTTTATAAAAAGTGCATTTCCAAAAAGTGCCTTTTCCACAAAGTGATTTTTTCTATAAGTAAATTTTTTAACCAGTAACTTTCCACAAAGTGCAAAATGGTATGTAAAAAAGCAATTTTTTTAAGAGGCTTTTTTTTGTTAAGTACCCATTACACTTTATTTTTAGTTTTCTTCTCAAACAGCCTTTTCCTTTGATACAGATATCATGGAAGCGTGTAAAAAATAGTTGTCTGCCATTTTGTGGTATTGGCCAGAATGCAGACTAACAAAATTTGGTAACAAGCTAAAGCTATCCATCAATCTAGTTAACAGCAGTGTATGAAATTGGCCACCTGTTTGCCGTGCATAAGGCGGTAAATCTTCATGGATAGAATTAAGAAATATCGTACATACGCTTGCATTTGACCTCAAAATCTAAATTTCAGTCTTTGATTTTATTAATTCTTTTTTTTTTTGATATTTGATTATTTTGTTTTCTTTAATATACTTAAATCTACACAAATATAATTTCGTTTTCATTTGCCAAAATAGAATCAGTTCCATTTGTTTTTTTTTATTTTGTCTTTTTGTCTTAAAGAAAAACACAAATATGTCAGCACAACGATTGATGAATAAATAAATAAACAGGCATACAGAAGAAATAATAATACAAAAATATAATTAGAATTAGTAAAAAAGAAATACAGAATGAAACGAAAACGATAAGAACAGTGACATTGTCACAAATTATAATTTCACAGAGCGAATTGAAACTTTTTCCACACCAACGCTAAACAAGCGAGGGATCTCATACGTTCTTGTCAGTGTACAAGGCAAAATAAAAAATCATGTGGACACTTCTCAATTTCTTTCTTATTTATTTTAACTTAATTATATTTAGTCTACTGTGAAATATTAAAAAAAAAAAAAAAAAAAAAAAAAAAACATTAAATTATAGCGATTTAGGCAA
This sequence comes from Dexiosoma caninum, assembly GCA_963924685.1. Taxonomy (NCBI): domain Eukaryota; kingdom Metazoa; phylum Arthropoda; class Insecta; order Diptera; family Tachinidae; genus Dexiosoma; species Dexiosoma caninum. Next base: position 96,454,969 of record OZ004725.1, read on the forward strand.
CTCTAACACCCACATTCTTATTTTTAGATACACTTGTTCTCTTTTTCCTATGAAAAATAACTGATTAAATTTACACAGGCTCTTGCGATTACTATTCTATTATGAGAGATATAACATTTTCAAAACCTTTTAGGGCCATTATTCCAACTTGGCGGTAAATTCGGTGTTATTATTACAACTTACCTATAAAAGAAAAGTTAACTTTTTCAAAGTACGGCAATTACCGATTTCTTTTGAATGGTTGAATAAATTGTAAAAAAAAATGCAGTACATATGCACTCAGAAAAGAAATGCTTTTTCGTTTATTAAATTTACCTACACAAAGAATAAGTGATATCTAAATAAAATGTCGGCCGATAGTAAAAAAACTTTGTAGGTATGGTAGTATATTTTTAATTTTTAAAATTTTATATAAATACACGGAGTTTGTAAAATTTTTAAAAAATTCCGACACGCCCGACAACATTGTTCACATGATGCTACTAGCAGCATTCTCTGAATCACCAAATCCATAAAGTAATACTTGCCTTTAGTTTCGGCGGATGAGTGGATGTGAGCATGACGAGCGTTCGCAACAATCGTGTTCCCAGCATTATAAAAGCGCAATTACAAGTGATTTCATTTTGTTGTCTCCCTTACAAAAATGATTTCAGGGAAGTATTATAGGTGAACGCAATTTTATCTGAAATAAGGCACTGTTATATGTATCGTAACCATTATGATTTCATATGTAACGTATGCATGATTTCAAAATGAAGAAAGCTGACTTGCTTGAGTCCGATATTACTGCTATTGTATTTCGGAAGTAAGATATAATATTCTTTATCATGTTCGTGTTGCTTTCCGATATTTCTAAAGATGGCGAGGACTGAAGTAGTCTGCACGTGGACTACAAAACCAAAAGAGTTTCAAACAAAATCACAAAACCATCTAACATTTTTAATGATGTTGTCAGTTGTTGTCGGAAGGTTTCAGTGGCGAAGGCATAGTTACTGAACAGTACCGGCCTCAGGAGATGGCAATCCACAATCACATCAGAGCGCCGGCTTCAAGACTGCTATTAGAAGAGAACGTGTTGTAAGATAGTGAAGCTTCACCTCCTCTAATTTCTCTAACTATCCCTTTCCCTAGAGCACAATGCATGGTATGTGTAGGGGCCATCTTCTGAATGCTGCTCCAAGATAAAAATAAAAAGTAGCTGGACTTCCCTTTGAGTATAGCCACTGTCTGTAGTCTAGTGACAGAAGATGTATTAAATTGTTTCCTCCAACTTCTATCTCTATGTAACCGTACCATGCTGATTCCCTTCACTAATGTTTATATCAGCTAATAATGATAAAATCTCTACTAATTTACATGTCTCTTTCATAAGACTCCCTTCCAAAATGAAAAGTTTCACACAACTGTAATGGTTTAATTTTGGACTAAAGCGTTAAGTACTAGAATAGTTGCGTGAAAGTTGTGGATACCATTCCAACTCATTGTACAAACAAACGTTTTTTGTTATCTTACATATTTATAAATCACGTAGTCTCCCTTGACTATCTGATCTGTTAGGAACAACATTATTAATTGCGAACGAAAAAAAAAGTTCAGTTTTTTGTTATTGTTCTCAATATAAATAAAGAAAGGACTTTTTCCTTCGAATAGATATCGTAATGTAATTGATAATGATTGGTTAATGTAATCGACCAAGATATGTTAGTAAAGCTGAATATTTTCTCAAATTTGCTAAAATTTTGCAGCGCGTTCATCGTGTGTTTGTGGTGTGTGTACATGAGTTAGTCCTTAGATTGCTTCTGCCACCACTTCATAATGGACAGATAAATTACTAAATACCGCATTGTGACGTGTCAAATGTAACTGGTGCACCGTGGCTCTCTTGCAGCAATTAATTTAACGAAATGATGTATCAAATAGAGCAATTAATAACAATAATTTTTTTTTTGTTAAATTTAAAAGTAATAAATTCAAGAAAATTTTCTTTCCAAACACTTGCAAAATAATTCATTAATATTTACAAAAATTAATAAAAAATAAAACTCATTTTTCTTCTTATGAGAATTTATTTTCATTCAAAAAGATTCGATCTTCAGCAACGAAAACAACAAGAAAAGCTAAAAAGAGAAAATACAATTTTATTTCGTATACAATTCAAGGGCATCGAAATGTTGATTATTTTCTTTTCGATTGTTGGCATTGCGAGTGAGCGGACGGACCCGTCTCAATATTTATTGAGATTTTTTCTTTTCAAATTTTCTTTGCGAAAATATTAACGCACAGTCGTATTTTTTTGTTCGAAGACAAAACCGCTAATCGTCGACCAGATACGTACGTGCGTATTAAAACAACCGAAATATATTTAAAAAATGTACAAAGAAAAAAATATTAAAACTAATAAATGCTAATAAAAAATTAAATGAAATATCTTTAATAAAACAAAAAAATTGCAAAAGCCAATCAAGTGGAAAAAACCAAACACGTTCATATTTGTAAAATAATTTTAACAAAAATTAAAAAGAGACTATTTAAAACAAAAAGTTCAAGTTCAATATCGTTAGCATTATTGTATAAATTTATATTTTAAAAATTGTTAGTGGGTGAAATTTAAACAAAAAAAAATATGCAAAAAATAATGTAATTGGAAATTGTTTTAAATTTAATTTAAATAAAATTAATATATTTTTTTTTCTTTTTGCTACTGACACAAACTGTCATTAGTACGTAGAGAAGAAAAAGAATTTAAAAATCCATTGTATGTGATACGACAAAGATAAATAAATGGTTTAATGGATTAGTTGAATTATCAAGTGACCACATAATCACCAGTGACGACACCTCATTGTCTTTTGACAAATTAATGATTAATTTTTGGCGAATTAATGAATTTTTGAACAACTTAGAAGGATTATCAAAATTAATATTAAAAGTGCAACATTTTATATGCATATATTTCTAATACGAAAATAACGTGCAATTTATTTGAGTGTTATGTAAAACTTATCATTTTAAACTAAAATAAAAAAATAAATAAATACCAAATATTTTACGACAAACGCAAAAGTGTAATTAAATGTCTCATTATAAAAAAAATTTGTACTAAAAGCAAATTTAAATGCGAACGAAAAAGAAAAAGAAGAGTAATTAAATTATGCAAACCACCAACGACAGACAAAAACAAAAATTAGTTGAAATATTAAAAAGCTATATATATCGAAATTTAATTTTATTCTTAGAACTTCTCATAAAAGTAATAAATATTTCTCAAAATAAAAAAAGCTTTTAAAAATGTGTCACTTTTTCTTATTATTTTATATGATTTAATAGGAATGATTTAGGAATTATGTGTCAAATGTTATATGTACGTTCGTATATACATACATATATCCACCACCTACACGAAATCCCATTTCGTAAATAAATTAAACATTTTTATGGACTTCATTTAATTAACAATAGTACATACATATACGTATATGTATGTATGTATGTATGTACTATGTATTTGAAAACCATTTATAATGCGTAATGACAAGCATTAAAAACGAACGCTTGATTTTTACAGTTCTGAATATTTCAGCTAATGAAAAGGAATAAATTGTATGCGGTTGCTTCGAAAGTTCGGTTCTTCTTAATTTTTCCTTCGTTAAACTAAAATTTTGTTGAATTTGAAAACACAAAATTCACCAAAATGGCGCGTCCATTATTATTAGAAATTATAAAAACAAAGAAACCGGCCAAAAAAGGTTTAGGTGTATAGCAGAGTAAATTGGAACTGGTACATTTTTAAACCCAGTTAAATATTTTTTTATTTTGGACCAGTACTCAGGAGATTACACCTATACATGTGATGCAATGTGCTGGAACTAGAGGAAGGGGGTATTAATATCGATAACAGGAGATGAAGCTTCACTATCTTAAAACACTGCTTTTGCACGTTCTTTGTTTATTGCAAGCAGTGTTGCTTCGCCTCTGATGTGAATTTTGAAGCCCTGTTTTAGTAGTCATTTTTAGTAATTATTTTACACAAAACCTGTGTGATTGTGGATTGCTGTCAGCTGAAGCCGGTACTGTATTGTGACCAGTACCTTCACGATATGTTTTATGATTTAGTATGAAATTGGGGTCCAACACAGGACTTTCTTGGTTTTGGTAGCCAATGTGCAGACTACTTCAGCCATCACCACCTTCATCATTTTATTCCTAGTTATTAGAAAATAATACTTTTTGTGGAGAATTATAACAACAAATTCGCTTGTTAATAAATATTCCATTTAATAAACTTTTTAAAAATTGCGCTTTAAAACATGTTCAAATTAAATAATATTATTTTTTACTTTTTACTGCCCGTTAATAGAAGACGAGTGAAAATACTCGTTCGGCCATTTATATTGAAAACAACAATAAAAAAACTTAAATTGTTTTCGTTTTCAATACAAGTGGCCAAACGTTTTTCTTCACTCGACTTCTACGAGCAGGTTCGAATTTTTATTTAATACTTTCCAGTGTCTCATTATTTTAATTTTCTTAAAATTTTGACTTTATTGCTGACTTGTCTTTAATAGATAACACCACATTAAGAAATTGAATTGAATATAGAAAAAAAGTAAAATACAGTCGAACTGAGAACGTCTTAATTTTTTAATTCGGTTTAAAATAATTCACATTAATAAAGTGATTCGTATGTTAATTCACTTGCTTTGCTTTCAGGAGGATCAAAGACCTCCATTTTATCCAATGCCAGAGGAATGCCAGGATTACCTTTGGTCGTAGCATTTGCAGCTCCCAATCTTGCAATAGGTGCTTGCCCAATTGGTCATATCTTCTATGGCACAAAGCCTCGCAGTTCCTTGGAATATACTCCACGGTCTCTTCTTCATAGTTATAGAATCTGCACCGAACCAGCAAAATCTGTTGAGGTGTTTTCTCGACCTACAATTGCCCGAGAAGATGGCGGTGAATATGTGTGTGTAATTCTTACGGTTGTACGACCCAATCATCAGTTTCACCTGCCGCAATCCATGGAGATCAAGCCAGAGCAATTCCATCATATGTATCATAAATTGCCCGATACTGGTTCCTGTGTTCATTAAAATCGGTTTCCTAGTTTAATTTCCTAATAACATTAGGCATGTATAGAAAGTGTCACATCCCCGGAATATTCGATAAAAATAGCCTTTCCGTAAATGCAAAGAAATTATATCGTGGTCAGTTAACACAAACAGATAAACAGGTTTATCTTCAGTTCAGAAAACGTTATATAAAAATGTTTATACCAAATATAGCTAAAGTATAAATATAAAATTGTTAACAAAAATCTTAATTTAAAATGAAAAATCATAATTTCTTAACATAATCATAAACGAGTAGAGTTTTATAATAAATTTCCTCATACAATAACAACAAATGGCAAGCAAGTTTAAAGTGAATTTTGCTTTTTATTATATTTAAAAAGAATAAAAACGACAAAATATTTTTATTTGCATATAAAAAAGTGTAAAGAAAAATTATTTTATATCATAAATTTAAAAAGTGTATAAATCTTTTGAATATTTTCTAAAAAGTAACAAACAACAAATAAATAAAAATAATAATAAATTTAACAGAATTTAAATAATTATCAACAAAAAAAATTTAAAACAAAATACAGCAACATCTTAAAATTCCAACATAAGAAATTAATAGAAAAAAAATGTCTTCGACGCGAAATTCTGTGAAAAGAAATCCCTCTTCACCAACAACCACATCAACGTCATCTACCAACCCCACTGAAAAAAATTCAACGCCTTCCACAAAGTCGACAATGTCCGGAAATAAACAAAAATATACATACACAAATACAAGGGATCGAATTGTTTCTGGTAAACAAATTTTTCTATTTTTTCACGTTTTACTTTGTTTTTAATACCAGGAGTAGTCCATAAGTAACATTGAAAATTCCAATTAAAATAATTAACTGCACTACGAATATTTGGCCTGGAATATTTTTTGTGTAATTTAAATTGAACCAGTTTTTTAAAATTTTGCATATGAAAGATGTCCACTAAAAATTTTTTATTTTGGTGGGGGGGGAGGTGAAATCTGCCGCCAAAAAAAAAATGGATTATCAAATTACTTTTGTCCTCTGTGGGCCAATTTTTAAAAATCGTTTTGTTTGGTGGGGGAGGCAAAGTATCCGGTTACGATGAAACTTTAAACACGTATAGATCTAAGTATAAGTATAGAAAAAAACATATGTAAGTTTAACAGTTTTCAAAAATTCGATTACGAGGGTCAGAAGGAAGCAATTTTGCCTTCTCCGAATCTATATAAACGACTGTGATGAAACTTTAAACATAGGTCCAATGTTTTTCCGAAAATTTAAGATATGATGCAATTTTCAGCAAACACAATATGGTGTACGGCCCAAAATAATGGGCCACTACTTTGTATACACTCCGTGATATAGGTAAGAATTTAAAGGGATTTTATGAAGGGAAGATGGGTCTAGCGAAAGATAAATTGCAGTTTTCTAATATTTGTGTGTTTTACATTTTCATACTGACTATTGCCAGCACGGTATTTACAGCCCAGTTCATTGTTGATGTTGCAATAAAACGAGTATGAATTTATTCGAGCAGTTTTTGTTGTTCTCAACTGAATTATTATTTATTTCTAAATTATATTTCTGATTTTTATTTTCAAAAACATATTTAATGACGTAAAGAAAGTAAAATTGCTCAAAACGAAATGCCACGACTTCTTCTGATTTTTCTATAAAATATTCCAGAAAGGTAAATTATAAACAAAGAGAGTGGTTAATCACGCTTGTCTTTATATTTTTTTAATTTTAACGAATTTTCTATAACGTTTAAAGAAAACTCTGATTTTTTTTATATGCATACGTATTTTTCAAAAAATCTACTGGCAACACTGATATACGCGGTTTGTCCAAAAGAAAATGTCAATTTTGTTTCTTCGATTACAATGGAGTGGTGCATCATGAGTTCTTCCCAACAGGTCGTACGGTTAATAAGGAATACACAAGGAAGTTATGCAACGTTTGTGTGAAGCATTACGGTTCAAACAATCGGAATTGTGGAAAAAAACATGGATTCTGCATCACGATAATGCACACCAACTTAATCATGCCTCAACCACCTCATTCACCAGATTTTGCTCTCTGCGACTTTTTCTCTATTCCCAAAACTGAAGAGACTAATCAAAGGAAAGTGTTTTGCCACGATTGATGAGATAAAGTCAAAATCGAAGAACGAGCTGATCGCCATACAGAAGTGCTTCGAGGATTGGAAGAAGCGCTACCCTAATTGCATTATATCTGAGGGGGATTACTTTGATTGGGACAAAATGGATGTTGATGAATAAATAAATACTTTTAAAAAAAAATTCGAAATGCACCTTTTTTTCGTTTGAAAAGACCTCGTAAATAAAATATACTTGTAAGCGCAACACGTTTATCTACTTTGCCAAAATACCTTTAGTTTTTTTTTTTAATTTCTGTACCGAGACTTTTTGACTAACCGTCGTATATTGATTTTGTAGCCAGTTTTCATACTTGTGTATTTTAACAAATTATTTAATATAAAATTATTCTGCGGAATATATTCAACTGGATATTTCATTTCAGTTTCAAATACATTTTTATAGCCGTTTATTTCGTAATTTATGTTTACTTCTCAGTAATTATAATTATGTATTTTGTTCTAGTCAAAGAAAAAAATGCAAAGTAATTTTTCGCTTTGAAACAAAAGAACAAGTGGCTTCTGTCTTAATGTGAATATGTTTACTATCGACTTTTCTCACTTGTGCTACTACTGCATGAACCATTCTGACCAATTTTGTGTAAATTATGTGTTTAAAAAGATAACTGTTTTGGTCGAATTCTTGTTGCAAACGGCCTCATTGTGATCTGCACAGTTACTTAGCTTCAAGTATAAGGATTCGGTATTGAAAATAACATCTTGTCTTAATACGCTATTTAATTAATTTTATTGCAATTACTAAGAATCTCCACTACTTTATGAATACAGTTAAACGCATTTAATTAGCCATATAATAGAGAATTTCGGGTAATTGACCGGAGAAAGCAATGAAGCATGTGCATTTAATTATCTCAAAGCGGTAATTATTACAACAAGTTTAAATGAATTCATAAGCAAGTTAAAGCATTTTCACAACATTTCATTTTAAAAAATTAAATAATTTTCTTAAAGCATAATCTCTCAACATCAGCATGATGTTATTTTCGAAGGTCGATGAGTTGGCATTAGCACCAACGGAATGCAGCATATAGAAAAGTTTAGCCACACAATAAACATAAATCAAACGTAATTAATTTTGACTTGCGTTGAGCAAATAAAAAGTAATAAGTAAATGTTGTATTAAAATTGACATTATTATTATTAGCATTATTTTTGGGTCAGGAAGGACAGCGACCAAGAAGAAGTATTGTGCAAAGCTCCTCATATTAGACAACCCATCATAAGGTTTCTGAGGAGTCCAAGCACTATTTGGGGTCTGGTATTCCACAGCTTGTATGGAGGCACCGTAAAAAAAAAAAATTTAAATTAGTGCGACCACAAAGCTTACGCGTTATTGCTAGCGCATCATCCAGATTTTACAAACAATATATCCTGGTACGAAAACAGTCTTACATTTAGCAAATTTGCTAAGGAAGCATATTACTTCAAGCAGGCGATTAAGAACTACCAGCATCGTTGTTTACTAGACTCATTTATTACTTCCTTGCTTTACTTCTTTGCCAAGTTAGAGGGTACCTTTGGCGTCTGCGTTGAAAATAGACACCAATTTTTATGTTCTCTAATAAAAGCATTGCAAGCATTATTATGCAATGGATCAAAATCAAGAAGGTATTTTGGAAGCCGCTCTTCGTAGCAGTATTTAAATAAATCAGGGCACTGGCCCTGCAACTATATTTTAAAAAGTAAGAAAACGCTATTCTAGTCACATTCACCATCGGTGTTCATCAATACACTATCGCTTTCCAATAAAAGCATAACACGGTTAAGTCAAGCTCTATTTAATTTTGATTCAGGGTTACTTCTCATTATAAAAAAAAGCGTTCATACACTGACATCCTTATAGAAGTTATAATGATAGAAAAGAAATATCAAATTGCATAAAATATAGGGTGGCCCAAAGTGACCGAAGGGTTTTGAGTTCACAGTGTGGGCTGTGGCTCCATCCTTTTGAACCATACTTGCGGTTGGTTTTCCACGGCTTGCCTTAAAAAATTTTCCAACATTGTACGATATCTAACACCAGTGATGGAAACGGCGATACCGTGTTTATTTTCAAAAAATATGGGCCAATTATCCTTTCCGACAAAACACCGCACCAAACTGTGACCTTAAGTGGGTGTAATTCAAGCTGTTGAACTACTCTTAGATTTTCCGTAGCCCTTTTAGCCTTTTAACGAATCCACTCAATTGGGAATGGGCTTCATCGCTCATAATTAAATTATGAATAAAATCATGATTTTCTTCTGAAATAAAGTTCAACAATTTGGCACATTGTCCAATTGTGTACTATTCCACTTTAAATTCCCCAATACTGAAAACAAAAAAAAATTATAATAAAAAAGTTACAAGGAATTGAAACACCTTCGCAGCTTTTAGCCCACCCTGTACTTTCTTAGATTTCGATCAAAAATAATGCAGAACTAGATTTTTATTTGAAGCGGAAATTTAGTCAAAATCAACATTTCGTGCATGTGTAAATACACTATAAATAAAGACATTTAATAATTCTGTTGATTGCTGAACGCAAATGATAACCAAAACCGGTAGACTGAAATGTTTGTTTATAATTTAGTAAAACGAATCCAATGTGTAACAAAAGCGGGTAACTTTTTTAGTGTTGGGTAATAAATTAAGTTTAAAATAAAATATAGACTTAATTTAATAAAAAAAAAATATATGGGCCATGGTTGAAACGTCCCCATAAGTTTAACTAATTCAAATCAAATTTGCAGCATTCGACAAGGTCTTCAAGTCCGGAAAAAGTAATGAATATTGAAAATCGTTTTGACCAGAAACTACGGAGTATTTAAGAACAAAAAATTTTTCGAAAATTTTCAGCATCAATATTTTTCAAACCAGTTTACAGATTTTTGTCAAATTTAAGACACCCGATATATTTTTAGTGTATACAAATGTGGTGAAATTTTACAAAGACTTTGGATTTATTGGAAATAAATTATATTTCGCAAATTTTCGTCGCTGATATCTCTCGAAAGAATCACCCGATTTTAGTCAAATTGCCAGCAGGGGGCATTTCTTCTTGACGTGGAGTGTTAATTAGATTTTACACTGGATCGGCTTATTGATTCGAAAAACACAATTTTCCGAATTTTTTTTTTTTCGAAATCTACCAAATCGAACCGATTCATTATCTCGCGACATCTAAGTGAGCACAATATCTTTCGATATTCGACACATTTTATTTTGATCCGTTGAACTGTTCCTAAATTATGAGAGATTTCTTTTAAAATTTTTTTCAACGATATCTCGCAAAACGAATCACATGATTTTAGTCAAATTAATAACCATCGCCGCAACATTCTGAAGTTACAAGCTGGTTTGATTTTAATCAGCTTAGTAGTTTAAAATTTATTACGAAAAAATAAATTTTTTAAACCGAGTCGGTTTATTATATCACACCATCAATATCTTTCGAATGCGACATATTTTGTTCCGATCTCTTGCTGCCTTCTTAAGTTATGCACAGTCAAACACATACATACCTACATACATCGATAGTGACATCATCGAATCGACTCTCTTGACCTTAACACAAACATCGAAATATAATGAAAAATAGATTCCTGAAAGTTGATGTAAAATCAACAACTTTCCAGTGAAAAAACGCTTCCAAAGAAACCAATAAGATTCGGATCGGATTCGGATTTGTGATCCCAAAGTAGTAAAAAATCGTATTAGTTCTACTTCTTTTTACATTGGGGTGTGGTTGCCGGAAGTTCTCTTTTGTGATGCCGATTCATTGAATTCGAAGTAATGCACGTGATGATAAGTAAATCTACTTTTTTAATCAGAGGAATGGAATTAATTTTTTATTATTCCTACGACGGAGCTGTGAATAGTTACTTATCGTTTTGCTTTAATGCGACTAATAAAAAGCAGGAAATGATAAATATCAATTCTACAATTGATTCTAGAATTCTAATTTAATTTTAATTTATAGAAATACAATTGATTTCTATTTTTTATTAATTCATTTGGTTTACGATTTAAGAAATAATAATAAAGTCACATATTTTATGCGTTTCTACAAATATATAAATAAATAAACATAAACGAATTTTGTAGAATAAAATGACTTTCATATTAATTTTTTTGCATGTTGATTGATAATGATAACTTGAGAAGTCAAAAATATAAATTTATTGATATTTTAGAAATAGATCAAAACTATTTCCTAAAGAATGACTTCTAATACTTTTCGCTAGATTCCTATAGCGGGAAGTTAAACAAAAAACATTTTAATATAACCAATCAAAGAGATATCTTAAAGCTTAAATAATTAATTAATTTTAAAATCAAAAGATTTATTATAAAATAAATACGACAAATATCCATAAAAATTTCTTAAGAATGTAAATAAATATTTCGAATGATATAGCAAGTCTTTGACTACCCCCTAAAATTCCGAACTAATAAAAAATCACTACTTTTAATTTTATTATTTCAATCATATTTTGAACATTTAATCTTACACTAAGTGTGTATACTTTCATTGTTCATATTCATTTATAGTTTTTATGAATTGCATTCAGAAAACTACTCAAAAATATTGCAACATTGTATTCCATTTTATTGTATCGGGTGGTTAAATTGTAAGGGCCGATGTTGAATGTGAACCACACCTAAACGCCAAGCTTTTTTCCGAATTTTATTTGACATTTCTCTATTTCAGACTTACTCAATTTGAACCATGGAGAGATACACAATCCAACAACGTGTTAAAGTTATCCAGACTTATTATGAAAATGGGCGTTCAAATCAAAATGCATATCGTGCACTTCGTGATTTTTTTGGTCAATTTGATCGTCCAAATGTGCGTACAATCGCAAAAATCGTGGAAAAATTCGAGCAAACCGGGTCTGTAGAAGATGTGAGAACACCAGTGCATGCTCGTACAGTTCGTACTGCAGAAAATATTGCTGCTGTTCGCGATAGTGTGGCTGAAGAGCCGTCCACCTCAACTCGTCGTCGTGCCCAACAATTGCACCTCTCACGCTCGTCGTTGATGAACATTATGCATAAAGACTTGCATTTACACGCTTACAAGGTGCAATTGACTCAAGAACTAAAGCCTCTTGACCATTCCAAACGTCGTGAATGGGCAGAATGGTGGCAAGAAATGGCAACAGTGGATGATCAATTTTCGAAGAAAATCATCTTCAGTGATGAGGCACACTTTCACCTCAGTGGATTCGTCAATAAACAGAATTGCCGCATTTGGGCGAATGAGAATCCAAGAGTGATTGTCGAAAAACCAATGCACCCACAAAGAGTGACTGTTTGGTGCGGTTTATGGGCTGGCGGCATCATCGGGCCGTATTTTTTCCAAAATGAGGCCGGTCAGGCAGTTACTGTGAATGGTGTTCGCTATCGTGAGATGATAACGAACTTTTTATGGCCCGAATTGGAAGATATGGATGTGGACGATATGTGGTTTCAGCAGGACGGTGCCACTTGCCACACAGCTAACGAAACAATGGCTCTTTTGCGCAACAAATTCAATGGCCGTGTTATCTCACGTAATGGCGATGTCAATTGGCCTCCAAGATCATGTGATTTGACACCGTTGGACTTTTTTCTTTGGGGTTATTTGAAAGAAAAGGTGTACGTCGATAAGCCAGCAACAATTCAAGAGCTAAAGGATGAGATAATTCGGCACATTAACGGCATAGAACCTCCATTATGCCTCAGGGTCATCGAAAATTTGGACCATCGGATGGAGGTGTGCCGCCGTGGTCGCGGCGCCCATTTGGCCGATATTTTGTTCCATACATAATTGAGTAATACCAATATATCATAATAAAATAAAATTACAATAATTTCCTAAATAGTTTGTGTTTTATTCAAAATCAACATCGGCCCTTGAAATTTAACCACCCTTTATTTTAAAATTCTTTTAAAAAAAAAATTTTAAAAATATTTTTTTTGCAGCTTGTGATCATGAGTGTGTAAAAGAAAGTATTTATTTGTGTTTATAAATAGACAAACATAGTAGATATTTATATTCATTAAAACTCATTATTATGACAACATTTATTTTACTAAAATATTTTGATTAATGAGGTGGAGAAAGGCATGTGAAAAGAATAACGAATGGATGATGTACGAAATCGGAATATTTTTACAATCATGAATTTATTTAAATGTTTACCTATAATTTACTGCAATTAATTGTAGTGTTCATAAGCAAAGTTAATTAAGGAAATAATGTTTTTTTTTTTTGTAATTTCAGATGTGCCTCTAGCGCCCACCCACAAGCTCACAATGGATGAAATATTCGATACCAAAACTAAAAAACCCAATTATGAAGTTTTAAAGCAACATTTTCTTAAAGAAGGTCGCATTGAAGAAGAACCTGCCTTGCGAATAATCAGCGAAGGTGCGGCCCTGCTGCGCAATGAAAAGAATATGATCGATGTTGAGTCACCAATAACAGTGTGCGGTGACATACATGGGCAATTTTTCGATTTGGTAAAACTGTTCGAAGTTGGTGGTCCACCCGAGTCGACCAATTATTTGTTTTTAGGTGATTATGTCGATCGTGGCTATTTTAGTATTGAAGTAAGTACTTTAACATTGGAGCACGCAATTTACATTAAGACTTTTTCCTCTTACTATAAATGCACGACCGTTAAGTGAAGCTCGCAAAGTAAAAATAAAACAGTTGCTGGTAATTTTTAATAAAAGTATTTTTTTTTTTTTGCTACCACAAATAACAGAAGAAAAAAATGTTAAATGTTAAATAAGTGACAATTTATAACGGTATAACGTTGTGTACATACAAAATAGGCATTGGAAAAGGTCTAAATGGCAATTGCGACTATTGAAATTATAATAATAATTAATATGACTGTAAAAATTTACTTATTCTAGTGTGTTTTATATTTGTGGTCTTTAAAAATCTGCTTTCCCACTACATTACGTTTACTACGGGGTAATCATGAGTGCCGCCACTTAACGGAATATTTTACCTTTAAACAAGAATGTAAGTAAAAATTAATTTTTATCAATGGAAGATAATTACCCGTATCGTGAATACTTTTTCCCTCGAAACATTTCTCGTTTCCCTAAATGTGCTATCGTGAAAAAGTGCCCCGTGAATAATTTCATGTTAAAATAACGTTCCCCCTATCGTGAATAATTTTTTCCCCATGAGTTTTTTCACTTTAATTTATTCAATTGATTTTTGCTGGGGAATTGCATACAAAATGTAAGTAAATTCTTCCTTTATTTATATATTTTGATAAATATAATTTTTTTATATCAAGATCAGCTATTATAGTGGAAACATACATAAATAATAAATGATATGCAAACCAACCAATTAGGTGTGTTTTGTGAAAGTTACAGAGATATCGCGGTCCAATTTTGAAGTTCTCTTACGAATTAACTTAAACTGTTAATACATAATATCGCCCATTTACTTCAACAACATCATAATTCCAAAAAAAAAATGGTTTTCTAACAAACGTACTAAAGTTTTCAATTTATATGCCTCTTAATGGGAAAATTAAAAAATATTCTTCTGTCACGAGGTGAGTTCTGAAACTATTTGCATGATTTTTTTAAACAAGATAAAGGCCGATATGAAGAATTATTCTGCATTATTAACTCAAAAAGTATATTTTTTGGATTATGACGTTATTAAAGTAAATGAGCGATATGTAGTTCCAAGTCTATGCATTTTATTTCCATTTTTTAAGTGCTTTAATTTTCACACTTCCGTTAATTCTTGCATTCAAGTACTTTATTGTTCAAATGCGGGTGAATATTTAAAAAACCAATTTCACAATTATGGCATATGTGAAACCACGAATTTGTATTTAAATTTTTATTTTAAATTAAATTATTTTGTTTTTTAATTAATTTGAATGCCAATCATCTTCCCTTTTCTACATTCACTGAGAATGATAGCGGGAAAAAAATTCCACATGAAATTCATGACACCAATTTTCACCTCGAGGGGAATGAAAATTTCACGTGAACAAAAATTTTTTACTTCCTTTTCGCGATAGGGCTGAATATGTAGTCAGAAAGTTTACTTACCTGTCCCATCTTTAATTTTGATTATATACTGAAAAAAGATAACAAAGAAAATTATAACTCCACAGATAAGAATTGATTCTAAAAGTAATTTTATACAAAAATATAAAGGTAAATTATGTGTGCACATTAACAAATGATTAGTAAAAAGAATTTAATTATTCCCCGTCTAATGAAAA
Organism: Dexiosoma caninum; assembly: GCA_963924685.1. Lineage (NCBI taxonomy): Eukaryota > Metazoa > Arthropoda > Insecta > Diptera > Tachinidae > Dexiosoma > Dexiosoma caninum. Next base: position 96,470,474 of record OZ004725.1, read on the forward strand.
TTTATCGATTTTGAATCGAACAGGAATTAATCGATTAAACAACAATCCAATATATTTACAAAAATTCCCCATACACCCTCTAATATAAAGTATTTCTGCAAGGCAATTCGAAAAGAATTATTTTTTAGCGGAAGGTAGGTTTTCTCTATATTTTTGGCATTTGCAGTCGGATCTTTAAGAGTGATATATCAATGTTTTTATCTCGAGATCCAGCAATGGCCTTTGACTTCAAGTATCCCGTTCTAGTATTTATACTCCAGATCTCTATTTGTACAACCATAATGACATAAAATTAAAACTCGCAAGAAATAAATACAGTTTGCCGCCAAAAATACACCCAACTTGAATTACTTTCGACGTACAATGCACTTTTCACTTCATTTGTTTAAAATAACCGCAGTTTATTGTTTGCGTTTAGAGTGCTGTAAAATGTCTCTATAGCGTGTTTTATATAAACAGGGCAAAATTAGGCAAGAAATGCAATTCACTTTTGGTTGAAGAGAAAACGCTATAAATAATGACACATTAATATAAGATGGAAATTTTGTACGAATATACCTCAAAAATTGTTGTAGTTCATTCATCAGCTTATAATTCCAACCTCTTTTTTTAATTTCACCATTAACAATTATTTTGTTTCCCACATGAAACTTTCAAGTCGGGGTTTATCTTAACTTATAGCTAAAGTCTCTATGATACTACATTTTTTTTTGCATTATTAAAATTTTGGAGAACAGCACAAATATATTGTAATTGGAAAATTAATCGGATGCAAAGAGTGCAACTGTATTAAAATAAATGCAAAAATGTCAAATCGTCCACTAGTGTTATCGATAAAAAAATTAGTAACTGTCAAAAAAAATGTAAAAAGTTTCAACTTAAATTGACGTTTCGAACTTAAAAGCTTTTACATGTTGACAACTTAGCGATTTATGCGAAATGTCTGCTATTTAGAGCTTAGTTTTTGACGGTATATTTTTCTTTAGCGTTTCGTGATATTTTCAAGAGGCAACACTTAAAAAAATTTAAATATTAATTAAATAGTAGAGTTGGGTTCATGAGCTCTTTGAAGTGAGCACTTTTTCAGCTCAGATCTTTTTGGTGAGCTGGTTTGTTTAGTTCGTTCAGTAGCTCAGTAGTATCAGTTGACTTTTAGCTCATTTGATTTTGATGCTCAGTTGAATTTGTCGCTTAGTTGATTTTATTTCTGAACTGATTTTTTAGCTCATTTGATTCAATCAAATGCAGCACCAAGTCAGCTTTAATCAGTAGTAGAAAGAGAAAATATGTTTTTGGTGCTGAAATTTGTTATTTTACGGGAATTTGTGAAATGTTTTACATATGCTAATATAAATATATAAAAAAAATTTAATAAAATTTAGATTATTATTATTCAAGTATCGAAACTTAAATCAAATAAATACAAACTACAAGACAGAAATTTAGTTAAGAAAAAATAGTGTTTGCACTAAATCACTAATGACGTGAAATATTCGCATCTGGCATCACACAAATTTTATTTCAAAAAATTTTTTGGTTCTGGTAGCACTGATGAACCTATCAAATGAAGGAAAAAAAAACATGGCAAGCGCTCTTCACTGAACTAGAATCATCAAAAAAAGTGAGCGATCACTTCGCTCAGTTTACTGAAACGTTCAATTGAACTAGCTCAGAGCTGAACGACACAACTCTATTAAATAGATAAAGTCTTCTTTCTTTTCTTTCTTTCTGACACAGCAATGTCCCTTCCTATCAATTTTATATTAATTAATGAAAAATTAATGTAGTGTCTGTCATACGGGGTTAACTCATTTGAAACTAGCTTTTAAAATAATTCAAAAATTAAGAAACGATAAGTCAGTTATTTTTTTTTAGAAAAGAGCAGCAGTATGGCCAACTCACAGTACCTTCTTTCCATTTGCACTGCATGATAAATCATAATGAACTAATTCGTGATTAGATAAAACCAATGCCGAGTCCGTTATTACTGACTCGCAGAGCCTACGTAACCTAGTGCATGAGCATTAGTCTATCAATTTGCAGGTTGCGGGCCCGACTACCGCCTAGACCCTGTGTGTTTCTGCAGAGGTTCGCAGATTGTGTATTGTTTTCAAATTGGTCATGAGTTAACTTTAAGATAACTCACATTCCGGCACGTATGTATATTCATACATAAGTATGCATAGCTATATATATGTATATGTTTGTATATATAGAAAGGCAAATAATTCTCATCTAAAATGTACATAAAAATTACTTTGTTTTCAGTTGCTTTCAAAAGACTACTCGCGAATTAATAATTTAATAGAATTTTTTCCTACTCTGTATTTGGCGAATCTATCACTGCCCTTACTCATACTTACATATATGCTACAGTTGGATTTCGTTAAATTTTAACAACTGCAGCATAATTCGGTCAATAGAAATTGTTTTCATTAATTAATATACAATCTAAACTTAGAGATTCTCAGAATAGCCAGCCCTTTTGAAATGTGTTATTCCAAACTATCATTTGGTTGATGTTTAATACCTGCGCCATCTTCTGATACTGTTCCTTATACTGTGCTTGCTCCATTGTTGTTGAAAATTTCATCCACTTTTTCAAACAAATTTCATCCAATTTTTCTTCGATCAGTATCAGTGACACTTTTTCATCGAAATAACAAATTAGGCGACATGTTTTTAAGGCCTCGTACAGTGTTTTTCTTTAGATATTTCACTAATTTTTCGAAACATTGTAGCTTTTTACATGAGCAACGAATGAAACAATCATGTGCACCTCAAACGTCATCTTCCTAGAAGGTGTTCGTTTGGCGCCAGAAATTGCTGTTGCCTGCATACTGGGCATCAACATTATCTAGTGACATTAAACCACAAATACTTGTTATATTAAACAATTTTAAAATTTAATTTAAAAAGATTCATACTGGGCTATGTGGTCTTAAAAATATACATGTAATTAAAACGAAAATAAAGATCTGTGCAATAGTCCTGCATCACATAATTAAGCAAAACTTTTAAGTTATTTAAATTTAAAATTTCAAATGAATGAACTTTTCTGTTTATTATTTTAATATTTCATTTAGGTGAAATAAAATATTCTGAACGGGTCTACGATTCCACCATGGAGGCATTTGATTGCTTGCCATTGGCTGCGCTATTAAATCAACAATTTCTTTGTATACATGGCGGTTTATCACCAGAAATTTTCACACTTGATGACATCAGAAAGGTGTTTATATGCAAACCATTGTTATTTATTTACTTATTAAATTCAATATATTTTAATAAATTTTATGAAGTTTAATTTTAAAATCAAAATATTAATCAATAGCTTAATAGATTTCGTGAACCACCTGCCTTTGGTCCCATGTGCGATCTACTGTGGTCAGATCCTTTAGAAGATTTTGGCAATGAAAAGAACAGTGATTATTTCTCACACAACTCAGTGCGTGGTTGTTCATATTTTTTCAGGTAAGTGCTTCGATGTATAAAGAGAGTAGATTTGTTATTATTAAAGCTGATAGTTATAAAAATATGTATCCCCCTTCACAAGCTGTAATTTTTTTTTTCTTGGACCAGTGCTCAGAGGATATCCTTTCCTTTGCAATGCATTGCACTAGAACTTTATAGAAAGATGGATAATGTTGACAATAGACAGGTATTGAAAGTGGTAGGAAGGAAAATATAACCTAATTCTCGAACAACTTGCAGTTGCGTGTAAATTATAAAGCAAAGTTGCGGCGTCTCTGATGTTAATTTCCACGCATTATTTTTAAGGTAATGGAAGCCTTTTTATTTATTATTTTACTTCGCCGACTGCAAATACCGACGGCAGAGGGTGCCGGGAATCGAACTGCTCAGACATCATTATCCCTTTTCTATAGAAGGTATCACAGAGTAGTAGGCAATCATTGCCTGAGTGTTACTTCTCTTTATTTAAAAAAAAGTTATGAAAATATCCTGGTGGAAGTTTTATCAGTGCTTATCACTGAAATTCCCTTGATTTTCTGGAAAAAAAATCTAGATATGGAAGGATATTTTTTTCAAAAGAAATTTTTTTTCATATTTTTGTTCAGGGTAAATATTTTGATAAAATTCTATAAAGTTTTCCCTTTACTTTGATATCAATATTGCTTAACAACTGTTGTACTTTAATTGAAAAAAAAATATTTAAAATAAGCTTCCTTAAGAAATGTCAAGTGCTTTAAAAAATACAAAAAAAAAAAAAAAAAGAAACCCAGTATGCAGTTTGACTTTGATTTGCGTCTAGATTAATGATATGTATAGTCGTTCCATAAAAATTCTTTAATTGAGAATTTATTTACATTATAATATTAATATTATTAATTTAATATCCAGTATTATTTGTTATAATTTTCAGTTATTTAGCCTGTTGCGAGTTTCTTCAAAAGAATAACCTTTTGTCTGTTGTTAGAGCCCATGAAGCTCAAGATGCGGGGTATGAACAATTTTTATTTTTCTCTACAAATATATTTTTGTTAATAATTTTTGTTTAACAGGTATCGCATGTATCGCAAAAATCAGGTTACGGGCTTTCCGGCATTAATAACCATATTTTCGGCTCCCAATTATTTGGATGTTTACAATAATAAGGTATTTAATATTAATCAATCAGGCAAATAATATTAATTACATAATAATAAATAAATAATTCTGAAAATAAATAAATAATTACGAAAATAAATAATTAATTTCGAAAATAAATAAATAATTCCGAAAATAAATAAATAATTCCGAAAATAATTAATTATTTCCGAAAATAAATAATTAATTCCGGAAATAAATAATTAATTCCGAAAATAAATAAATAATTCCGAAAATAAATAAATAATTCCGAAAAAAAATAAATAATTCCGAAAATAAATAAATAATTCCGAAAATAAATAATTAATTCCGAAAATAAATAAATAATTCCGAAAATAAATAAATAATTCCGAAAATAAATAATTAAATCCGAAAATAAATAATTAATTCCGAAAATAAATAATTAATTCCGAAAATATATAAATAATTCCGAAAATAAATAATTAATTCCGAAAATAACTAAATAATTCCGAAAATAAATAAATAATTCCGAAAATAAATAATTAATTCCGAAAATAAATAGTTAATTCCGAAAATAAATAAATAATTCCGAAAATAAATAAATAATTGCGAAAATAAATAAATAATTCCGAAAATTAATAATTAATTACGAAAATAAATAGTTAATTCCGAAAATAAATAAATAATTCCGAAAATAAATAAATAATTCCGAAAATAAATAAATAATTCCGAAAATAAATAATTAATTCCGTAAATAAATAGTTAATTCCGAAAATAAATAAATAATTCCGAAAATAAATAAATAATTCCGAAAATAAATAATTAATTCCGAATAGAATTCAAGGATTTGCCCAGTACGCAGTGTTACGGTTCCACAAGTTGTGGACCACAACACTCAATTTTTGAATTATCTCTCTATACAAACAACGTTTATAAATTATAATATACAATATCTGTCAAAAGCGGGTGGGATTGGATGCTGTTGAAAAGTTTTTAAAATAATTAAATAAAACCATGTCGCTTCTTTATTACAACGTAGTCATGTCTAAAAAAAGTTGAATTTACTTAAAACTTGAATCGAAGTTATGGAAAATCTATATCATAAAACCTAAATTTTGAAAACTTTCATGGGATATTGCCAAGTGACATTTTTTATATATGACTACGTTGCAATAATGAAGCGATGTTGGCTTTACACATTTAAGCAATATACGTTTTAACATCTATTAACAGAAAAATAAAAAAATACCATATAAAGAATATAAAATGACAAATTTTCATTTGGAAATTAAACTTTTTCTTTTTTCCATTTTAATTTAAGAATTTGAACATGATAATTAAATATATTTTTTCTACATTCATTAATAATATTTTATTTATTTTGATTTCTTTTTCATCTGTATGTACATCGCACTTCCAAATAATGATAATAAAAATCAAATAATATATAAATTGTTGTCATTTGACAAAAGGCAGCTGTACTTAAATATGAGAATAATGTTATGAATATACGACAATTTAATTGTTCGCCGCACCCATATTGGTTGCCAAATTTTATGGACGTCTTTACCTGGTCATTGCCATTTGTTGGTGAGAAGGTAAGTCAAATTATGTATATTCATTTATGGGCTTTTGGCAAAAAAAAAACTTAAGTTTAAATTTTAAACTTTTTTCTATTGATCCCATTGCTGTCCCAAAACAAAAATTTCAGGATATGTTTTTTAACCAATGAGAACATTTGGTCCAAATTACATACATATTAATTTAATCCTATTTTCGCATGTAATTTCGTCGGTATTGAGTAGCACCGGCGAAGTAAAATAATAATAAAAATGGCTACTAAACCGAAGCTTCAGCACTGCTACGAGTATAAACAAAGAACGTGCAAAAGCAGAGCTGCAAACTAATTAATTAAGCTTCACCTTCTGTCGTTTCTCCTACTATCCCTTTCCTATAGTTCCAGCACAATGCTTTGTAGGAGTCATCTCCTGAGTGCTGGTCCCAGAAAAAAAAAATAATAAAAAAAAAATTGCGGCTCGAAGTTCTGGTTAAAATATTCACTTTTGAAAAAATTGCAATTGAAATTAAGATTTATGGAAGAAGTTCATAGTGACATTACAAATCATGGGCTAAAAAACACTTTAGAAGCGGGTGTTTCAGCAAAATAAAAGAGAGTGCGAAAGGAAGCCGAATGCATTGATTAACTAAAAACAGAAGAAATATTGACATTGGCCCACAGATGTATAACTAAAACTATATGTATGTATATCGCAAAAACATATCGATTGGACCGCAAGACAACCCTTGAACATTTATGTTATGGTAAAAAATATATCTAGCTAATAGCAATAGTTTAACCAATAATATTTGATGCACAGCTTTATGTTTACTATTAGTTAAACGCCCAAATATCATTAGTTAAAAAATAGTTAGACAACAGCTGATTAGTAAATTATTATTAGTATTTTTGTTTTGATATCATCTATTTTCGATAATATTTTGGTTTTCTCGGACCAATTTCAGAAGCAATTCAATATCTTGCGCGGTAAAGTTCATTGAGCGCGCCCTTGTTTTCTCCATTTTTAGGAAATAATATAACAAATGTAAAACAAAAACCATATGCTATAACAGTGCTGGCAATATTGAAAATTAAAAGATTGTTATTATTTTCGGCTGGTATATATTTTAGTTCTGTTTAAGTACTGCAATTATCAAAAAATATAATTTTTAGAGAATAATGCATCGTTTTAATATTTTGTATTGAAATTTCTTTTACAAATCATTTGAAAGTTTTCGATAAATTGTTATGCACAAAGTTGTTATAACTATTACTCTTATTATTGCAATTAAAAAAATTCGAAATTAATTAACAAATGTTTTTTTTTTAGGTCACAGATATGCTAGTTAGTATATTAAATATATGTTCAGATGAAGAACTCTTGGATACTGGCGAAGATGAGCTGGAAGAAGGTAAAATCTTTAATGAAATAAATTGCAAAGCAAAATTATTATTAAAAAGAATTTACAAAAGCAACAATCTTTGGATCAATTTTTTTTATAATTTTAAATTATAAAAAGTTTTCTTGTCCATAAACATAAAAGTAAACTAAAACAAAAGAAATTCATTTGTCTTGAACATTTTAAGATTTGTATTTAGATTTCTTGTTTATATTGTCAATAGTAAAGTAAAAATTCAAGCATTATTTCCATAAACATTTCAGAACACATTTCGTAAAATATGTTGTTTTATTGTTGTGTTTATTATCGTATTCCAATGTTGTAAATCATGCCATATCTCGTACCAATCTACTCTTATACAAACAAAAAAAATAAGACTTAATTTATTGGTTTTTTTTTTCAATGTAATATTGATGTGTCGATAAGTGTAAATGTGTTTTCTAAATTCTCGATTAATTTATGTATGTAAATGTTTGTATCTGTATTGCATGTGATGTATTTCTATATTTTCTCTTAATCAGAATTCCGTAAGAAAATTGTTCTCGTACCAATAAATTCGAATGCTAATAAGGCCCAAACCAAAAAAGGTAAGAGTTTCATACAAAAATTATCGAAAGCCCTTAAATAGATGCTGCTTTGCTTGCAGTTTACTGCTTATACGATTATTACTATAACGCGGCTTTGTTATATTAGAGCGACATACTCGTATTATGTTTTAATTATACGGTTGTAGTCAAATTATGTTGTTAGCAAAATAAAGTGTTGCTTGCTTAGTGTGCTACTTATTACAAAGATTTTGATATAATATCTACATTAGCATGGCGACCAATTTACGCAGCGCACGAATAGTAAATACCAATCTTTTCGGAAATACATCGCTGCGCTGCGTCGGATGGGCATCTTTGATTAGTGTGCGATGCTGATGCAATTCAGCTGATTCTGATGAGCTGACGAAAAATAATAAAAACAATTTAGAGATTTTTACATCACTTTCTATTTTAAACAAAGTATAAAAAAATAAATTAAAAGGAAAAAAATTTATAAAAAATTTAACACTACTCATCTATAGCATCAACTGCTTTTATGATGCTTGTTTGATATTTTTTTTGCGCATCAGCTACTCGAACATATCCTTTGTAACAATTTTTATAAGTGCAAAAAAATCAATATTCTTCGTTCTTCCTTAAGGGCTCTACAGAAACGAAATTCTTCAAATCACTTCACTTTATCAAATATCTTTTTTTGCGTAAACATGTGTCTTCTAAAGATCAGAAACGTATCAGTCATTTGCAGAAAAATTAAGATCTGGTCTACTCCGCCGCTTGTTTCTTTTCCATATAGAACTTTCGCTTGCCGAGGAAAAGTTAACACACATTGTCACCATTGTTGTGAGTGTTAGCCTTGCGTTTAGACGTACAATTATTTGCATGCAAGTTGTTCACGAACATTTCGCAAAAACACCCGACTGTCTTGCAAGTTGCACTAAAGTTTATTTTCAAAATGTCGGCGAGCGCAGAAAAATAAAAAAATTACTTATTTCTTTTTAATGTAGAGTTACCAGTAATTGAAACAAGTTTAATTTTAAGAAAACCAGATACCATTGATCTTTATTCGTATTATTTCCATTATATTCCTTGCAAGTTGAGTTTAAAGTTGGCTACAAGTGGCGAAACCCAAAGTGTGTTAGTAAAAAGTTTGAATATGATATTAAGTTTCCCCAACTTACACTTACTTTGTAATTCGAATCGAAAACAAAACTATTCGAAGAGCAATAAAAACAACATAAAAATTCGAATAGTCTTGTTTTCGTTTCGTTTAGTTATCGCAAAGATTCCCAAATTGATCGGAAATAGATGTCCCCTACGTACACAATGCATGCATCGCAACTAGTTGCAAAGGAATAGTGCAGGAAAGAGACAGCTAGATATGAGATAGAAGGAGAAGGAGCTAATTTATGCAGTTGCAGATATGCAAAGCAGAGTTGCTGCTTTCTCAGGTGTTATGCTGATGTATTAATTTTAAAGCTGAAGGAGAATTTTTTCGTTGTTATTTTACTTCGCCGACGTTTTATGGCTCAAACACCGATGAAAGAGGGTGCTGTCGAAAAAGAGGATTCGCCCGCAGACCTTTTGCTTGCAATAATAACACGCGTATTTAGACAAACAAATTTGTAAAAGTTATTATTTATTTCTTTCTCACATCCACATTGTTGCACAAACCGGTAGCGTAGTCATACTATAATACCAACAGTATCCATGTCTCTATAAAAAAATTTCGAATTTCATAATTGCAACAAAAACAAATTCTTTACTATTCACTTCAACTTAAATGCTCCATATGATTCACATAAATTTGAGCTTCCAAAAGCATTTCGTAGAGTTCATACTAAAATTAATATTTCCAAGTTTCCAGAAGCTCAAATATTTAACCAAAACTACAACCATAATAAACTAACAGCTGGCATTTGTAGAAGCTTTTACCTGAATGTTAACACTAACAGTAAAAATAGGCAGTTACACTTGCATTCTCGTACATACAGCTTTACAGAAAACTTTATGAAAGCCAACTTTAAAAACAGTATAAATACGGGTACATTTAAATATTTCTCTTTTTCTAATTAATATTTTAGCTTCCACAGTATCAGCTTTACGTAAGGAAATTATAAGGAACAAAATAAGAGCCATAGGAAAAATGTCAAGGGTTTTCTCCATATTAAGGTATGAAAATTACATATTTACAAGGCAACGAAAGAAACAGAATTAAATTGCGAAATTTTCTACATTCCTACAGAGAAGAATCAGAATCGGTTTTACAATTGAAGGGACTAACACCAACCGGTTCTTTACCTATGGGTGCCTTATCGGGTGGCAAAGATTCACTAATGAGTGGTATGTTTCAATTCAATTTTAGTTGTAAAAAAATTCATTTATAGTCAATTAAAAATATCGCAAAAAATAAACTGTTTAATTGAAGGAAGCATGCAATATAAGTTTATTAAAACTATAACACAAGTCTTACGACTTTTATGAGACTTTTTTGAAAGGTTATCACACTTCAAATGAAATGAAAAGTATACGTAGAAAAAAAACCGCTTCAAAAGAAAATAATTTTCTTTTAATTTTGTTATTTTCTTTATTTTTATTTTTGTAGTATTACAACCCTGATAAAATGAAAAATCTTATCGCTTGGAAAAATTTCTAAAAACGATAAAGTTTTATGGGATGTCAAATGTATTACCATACTATTGGTCTATTTCATAGCACTTTGCATTTACACTAGCTGTGTTTGCTTTCTTTTTGGGTAAAGTTCGTAAAATGAGAGTAAATTATAATTTATCACAATAAGAAACCAAAATGTACAAAAGTATGGGGACTCAAAAAATCAGAAAATAGAACAAGAAATGCATACAGTGCACTCGCGATAACGTGAACACCGCTAAATATGAAAAAAAAAAATTTTAATTTTAATTCTTCTAAAAGAAGAACAAAGATTGAAAGCTCATTAATTTGAATAATAAAAATTAATGCGCGTACGCTAAATAAAAAATTTAAACGTTCAAATTCTGGGTTCAGTAATTGCGGGAATCCCATTTTTATAAATATTTATGTACGTATATTTTTTATAACTAACTATCTCATATGTACAAATGTAGAAATAACTGTAAAATAAAAGCGCTTAATTACAATAAAGTTAAAATATTGATATTCTGCTTTTCTTAGTTTCGGTAATCGCCTTTTTTCGTAAACCTGTATGCTTGAGAATATAAACTTGACCTTTATGTTTTGTTACTATCAATTTCATTTAATATTTTAATAAAAATTTTTGGAAAAAAAAGCAGCAGAAAAGAATAATCAATTTCTTTTATAAATAACTAATATTTATCAAGTTACATATTAACATGTGTATGCATGTATATAAATATATACGTACATATGACATTAATTTCAAATTATTATATAATTTTTATGTGGTTTATTAATAAAAATACAATATTCCAACTTACAAGTATTCGAAAAAGTGAACAATTCGCAAACGTGAACACCGCCGGTTTTAATTAAATCACGTTATCACAAGTACACTGTAATTTGGTTACTTTTACTATTGTTTATTTTTGAAACAGCTGATTGCTTGCTGACTTGTCTAAACTAGTCCTAAGAAAAAGTGCGGGCTGTTTCGTGCAAGAAGAACAAGAACATTACTCTCTCAAAACGCTGTCATTTACCCAAATTGTGTGTACGGGAATGCTTTCTGGTAGAATTGGGATACCGCGGGTGACCAATTTAGAGTAAAAAAAAACAGACCTACTATCCCACTTGCACGTAATATTGGAATTCGACACATCTTAAGAGAAAGTATTATAGTGTGAAACGGCCTTTCGTCAGCACGTGATATTTCCACATGCAGCCCAATCATTCATATTCACATAGAAAGCATTTCTATCTGGAATAAAATCCTCCAACTCTCAACATCATTTCAAAGAAAAATAAGCGAAGTAGAAAATAGAATATTTGAAGTCAGCTGATAAACGCCGTTTTATATTTGTTTCATTAATAAACAAAGGAATTGTATTAATTTTTACAGCATTTGAAAGTTTATACAGCTGTCCGTTTCTCCAAAACACTGAATTTAAAATGCTACTTGCTACTGGAAGTTTTAAGTAAATGAAAATAATAAATAAAAAAAACTGCCTTTCAATACTAGAATTCATGCCCCTTGCATATACCTAAATTTTTGATCTGCGAACACACCAAAATATGTACTTACATATACATATGTATGTTTTTTTTTCGTTCACTAAATCTTCTACTATAACTTGATTTAGTAAATTTAACTCGGTCTCGCTCTCGTGAAAGCGATACCTGATTGTCACTGAATGTTCTCTCTTCCCATAGTTGATAAATAGTGAAGAAAAAGTGAAGAATCTCTCATAGCATTTTTTATGATTCGACTGATAATTTCGAGTTTAATAATTCATTGTCATGTTTCGTGTTTGCAGCTTTACAAGGTCTAGGCGCCACACCACAAATTACCTCTTTTGCTGAAGCCAAGGGTTTAGATGCCGTCAATGAGCGTATGCCTCCCAGGCGGCCTTTGCTAGTTGGTCACAGTAATAACGACAACAATAAGAAATCCAAGCCAACCAACAGTGCTAACGACACCAGTAGTGCGAACACGGCTAAAAAGAATGGCAGCACACAAAGACGCTCCAGCACTGGCAAAAACTCATAGTGTTCATTTTCTCTTTATTTTATTATATTTTTTATTTATTTTTGTTATTTGAATATGTTTTGAGTTATTCAAATGTATTTTAGAAAATTGTATTTTTTATTTTATGGGCGCGTTCATCAACAAATAAAATTGTTAAATATTTAAATAAATTACACACACATATAAGATTCGTGCTCCTCTCGACGAAATATAATTGCAGTTTCATAATGAGGGAAAAGATAATTTATAGTTTAAAAATACAACGTATATTTAAAATTATTTTTTTATTATATTTGAAAAGTATAAACTATTCGAAACAGGTCTCTTTGTATAAATAAAAAAAAAAACCGTGAAACCGATTTCGGTTCTGGTAGAACGTCTTCTTCATATGGTGTTTATTTGTCCACAAAATTTGTTCTTTAACTAAATTGAAAATAAAATATGGGAATCGGATCATCTTACATGCCATCCCCCTCAAACTTACAGGCCATCCCAAACTTATCGAAAATCGATTCGAAAGAACACTTTTTTCGCAAATTTTTGACATCGTTATCTCTCAAAGGAAATCTAGTAAAAATTTTAAGTCTATAAAAATCAATGAATATCTAAAATCAATATGATAGAATCTTTTTTTTTTATTTATTACTTATTATATAATAATGTTTATTATATAATTTATTATGAAATAACGATTTTTTCAAAATTTTCCGGGAATGAAACCCAATTTTAGTCAAATTGACAGCAATCCAAGTTTCATTTTGAGGTTAAGAGCTGGAGTCTAATCACCACATTGCATATCGAACAAAATACATCCAAATTTAAGTATACAGTAACTAAATACGTTACTAAACAGTGCCCATCGTATGGAGATATTATTGAACAAAGGTCAACGAAAAAAAGAAAACATACAGAAAAACAATTTAATTTTCCTAAATTATTTGTTTTAATAAACGTTATTTGATGTCCGATATTAGGCTGGCTCAAATACATTTTAAAGGCACCTTTATGGTACCAATCGGCAAATAATGGAATTATTTTATGGACTAAAGTTATTTTTAATTAACAAAACCTAACTTTTTTATTTTTTTGTTATAAACAATGTCACTTTTCATGAGTTATGACAAACAAAGTACTGACTGTAAACAAATTCACTGAATTCTTTTGTTAAAAACAATATTTGTAGTAGTAGTAGCCGGAGTATTCCGGCGATATACTACACGGCATTTGGCGAGGAAGGTAAAATCTGACAACACTGATCAGAGGTATTATGTTATAGTATCTCCCACTACTCCCTTAACGTAACATTTTCATACATACATATGTTGTTTTAATTTCCAGAGAATTTTAATATTTATTTCAATACTTACTTTTAATATTTTTCCAAAGAATTGTAACATTTTATTTTTGCCGCATTTCCGCAAAATTAACAAAATAAATAACTCCAGACAAATTTCTAGAGAATTTTCGTAATTGTTTTAAAACAATTAATTAGCATTTTTTTCTTTCAACAACGGAAATGCAGCAAATTATTAGTATTTAAGCAAAGCGTAAATAAAGAAAAGAAGTCTATTATTAGAACACCAGTAAAACAAGTAGTTTTATTTTTTTCCTTCCGAATTTTTTGGATAAATAATTGTATTACTCTGTAATTCGCATCGAAAGAAAATTTTAATCCGAGCAAGCGTTGCAGAACTTTAGAAAATAAATAAACAAGTTCATTAGATTTTGTACATTTGAGGTGTGTTTTACGCAATCCCTAGAAATTTTATACGCGCAATATTTTTTTTTTATTCGTAATTTATAAAAGAAATAAAATTATTTATTATTCTAATCAAATCCTGAGATAAAATAATGTGTTTTATAAAATATAGTCCATAAGTTATCAAAAGCTATGAAAGTTAATATTTTTTATTACCGTTTTGTTTTTTATTTTTTATTTATTTATTAAATGTTGTAAATATGCAATAACGAACATTATATTGTTGCTTTAAGTAAAGAAGGCCTCGTTGTAGTGCACCACCCCAGTGTCCTTCATGGTAATCACACCTACAACATCCAAGCTGATAACTAGCACACTCACTATCCTAATTACTTGTTATTTTTTTTTAATAACATTCAGTTTTATAAAACTTTGCACCATTATTAAGCAGTTACTTTTACACCCATGTGTGTACTCTACATTAACAATACGTGATTTCTATTTATGAGGTTTGTCAGCAAAATATCAACAGATGTATTCTCCAGTGATATTTTAAGATTTCATAAAATTAATTAGTAATTTCAGCGGGAATGACTGTGTGGCAAAGGCAATTACAATCATAGATAATTCAGGACGAAAGAGAGGAAACAATTGTTTTCAGTTGAATTTCATTTCATTTCTTTTCATTTGCTTTAAAAATTCCTAATATTTTTTTTAAATGCTTTGAAAAGCCAATACAGTGAAACATCTCCTAACGGACACCTCTCGCACAAACATTGTAGAACAGACATTTTCATCAGTTTTTTCGTACAAATTGTATTTCCATAACCGGACACTCTATTAACCGGACGCGAACATACAATTTAATAAAATTGTACTCACTAATAAAGTGGTATTTATACTTTTGTCAACTATGATTTAAATTTGTGTTAAGAGCAAAACAGACTACACATGCGGTTTGACAAATATACTTCTTTCATTTGCACACAGTCTACACAATACTATTTTGTGCAACCATAGAGTTTTCATCATTTTCTTATTGCTTTTCATTATTTCCCCACAATGGCCACACTCTACGAATTTGCCAATACAGCGCACAAGTGGCTTGTTACAAAAAGTCAACCGAAATATCTAATGTTTCTGATTTTTGTGCAAGCCGTTTGACAAACACGCATACGGTGGAATAGAATACAAATCATGTTTGTATAAACACATGTTGCTCCCATGTTTGGCCAGCCGCTTTGAAATTTGTGATTCTCCCGATAACACGAATTTAGAGACTCATGTGTTGAAGATGGCATAGAAATGTGTGTTTATTTGAAGAAATTGTTTATTTAGCTCGTGTTGTCAGCTTTAGTGGCACAAAAAGACACACAAAAATATGTTGCCGATTAAATTAAAAAAATTAAAATTATATGTACTGATTCCACAAATGTGTGCTTTTGATGCAGCATTTTGCTAGAGACGACTTTGTCGCATTCCATCACATCAAAAACATTTAAAATCATTTTGAAACTCTACGGCTCCAATTAAGCAGTTCAATCTGAATAAATTTTGTTAACCACAAATCACTAGTCTGGCATTACAACATAAATAAAATATTTAAAATACACCTCTCATAAACAGATGGCCACTTATGAGAGGTTTCACTGTAGTTACACGTGATAAGCAAAACCATCCAACTTGCAACGTATTTGCAAGGAATGTTTTGGAATTTGTTAATAGTAGATTTATTATTGAATTCCAGTAGAATAAACTAAACGAAGTTAAGCGGATAAATTCACAATTCTATTTATTAAGAAATAATATTTCTGTGGAAGAGAGATGAGTTGTAATTCAGTTAAAACTAATAACTTTTTACATTGTTTTCAAATTTTAACTACCAAATTTCATTTAATTATTGGTTTTAGTTTACAAAAGATAGTCTACAAAATAAAATTGAAAATAACTACATATCGTCACCTTAAATAAAAACGGACGTAACTACATAAAAATTCGAACTCGAGTTTATGATTGATTATGGTTCTTTTTATCAAACTACATGCTCACGCAAATTTTTAGACCCCTTCTATCAAATATGTCAACTTTATTAAACAAGTTCAAACAGACGTAACTACGAATGTATCTCTTTCTTAGTGCAAATGGACGTATCTACTCTTGTATGAAGAAATATAGTAGGAAATACTTTGCACAAATCTACTTCAACTTCAAAATAAATTTGTAAAGGAGTTAGCTTTGACAAATTAGTCGTAATATATGAGGTTAATTATGTACATACATACAAAAGCAAACTCCTGTATTGTGTAAGCAAGATTATGACAGTCAAATGATTCCTGCATTGCCATATGATTGCTCTGCTGTTATTTATTTCAAAACAAATATTACCGATAATTATGAGCTACTTCCATAAAGAACTAGATGAAATTTGTAGATCGGGAACCCACACAATTACATACTCAGAGTATTAAAATAACGAAGAAAAAGTGCCAGCATCTCCAGGACGTAAAGCGATTGATACCAGCTGATTGTAAAAACATTTATGAATGTATTCCATTCGAAAATTAATTAGTTTGTAATATTATACAATTTGGTTTTGAATTCTTTTTAATAGCCTGCAATTCTTTTTTTTATAAAAGTTTTCTGTATGAATATTAAAATACATACACATTTATACATACATATGTGTTTTTGTAGTTTAAAATGAATATCAAAATTCTCTTTCTTTTTTTTTAAATAAAATAAGCCTTTTAAATATAAAATAAGTATTTTTTTTTTTTTATATATATTTATTAAGCCTGAGGTCTTTTTTTATCTTATTTTGTTTTTTTATTATTCGATATTTCGTTAACAGCTTGTTAACATCATCAGGAATAATAAAAAAACAAAATAAGATAAAAAAAGACCTCAGGCTTAATAAATATATATCAAAAAATATAATAAAAAAGGTCAATTAATAATATAATTAAAATAAGTATTTTTATTAAAAAACTTTGGAATGTATTGATGTTTTATTTTTTGTGTCATTCATTATTTGTGGTAAATCGAAAAATGACAAAAGTGTATTTACGTTTCCTTGTTTCAGAAAAAAGCAAGCCAAACGGACGTAACTAAAGGTAAAACTTCAATATATAGAAAAAGAAAATAAATAAGTATCCACACTATAAGTAAATTTCAAAAAAACAGCTAATAATACTTTATTATTATTAAGTTTATAACCTTTGTTGCTTCTCTGTAAAAGAAATTAAATTGTAGTTACATCCGTTTGCATTTAAGGTGACGATATAGACTGTATAGAAAATTATTAATTTTTGAGAAAATGATTTTTCAGTTTTAGTCAACCTGCTAAAATAAATTTTGTTTCAATTAATATGAAAGTTTTTTGAATCTGAAATTCGGAGAATCAAATTTTTAGTAACCTCAAGGTATATTTGATTGACCCTCCCATATTTTTTTTTTTTTTTTCAAATACAAATATTAAATTAAAATAATACCCCCATAAATATAATTGAGTACACACCCTTTTTTAACACTTTTAAATTTATTCCACTTCTACTGCTCTATACTATAATTGAAAAAATAATTCTATGATTGATATAAATAAATTAAGAACTCTACTTCTTCACGAGATATAAAAGCTGGTCGAAAAAAGTATCTTATCAACGTTATATAAACAAGAACAGTCGTCACGAGACAAACACATGACACTGCACTTTTTTTGTCTGAGTAAAATTTATTTTCGCCAATATATATATATATGTATGTATGTACATATGTATGTATGTATGTATATTGCAGTAAATTGTCAAATTTGTTCTTCTTGTCTAATGTTTTTCCGACAAATAGAATCATAAATACGAACTATTTGCACAGCAAATACATTAAATCTATTCAATTAAAACGATATGGCTGTACATGTTTTCTAAGCCAAATAATTTAAAATATTTTCTATTTTTTAACACGAGATAAAAGCATGCGTCTAATTTTATATTACCCATATTATATCACATTTGCTATCATGCTTGACTGTCGAGCAAAAATTTAAAGCTAAAACGTGAACATGCCAACAACTTTATTGTGATAACAAAATTGAAGAAAAATAAATTGTTTTATCATCCAAATGTATGTGTACAGATGTATTCTTATTTAAACAAATTTATTGCAAAATATAACAAGTTATGACGGATCTAATGTACCGTGCATACCAAATACATATCAACCCTTTGGTGCAATACCGTAGTAATTCAAAAAATCGTGAACTGAGAAAAATGCATTTGAAGTTTTGAGCCATCTTTTTGATAGTATTTTCGTTTACTAAAGTTATTTTTTTACAAGTTTTTAAATAAAGAGGCATGTTTTATAATGTTTTCTGTTTGTAAATTTCTTGTCATAATTGAAATATTTCATTATTGCAAATAAATATTGTTGGAAATAGCTGGAGGCAATAAAGACATTTGTAGCTGTAGAATCTGAACAGTTAGAGATAGAACCATAATCTTTTCTCCTTTAGATATTTATTTCCCCAAAGATCATTTCTGCATACCCAGCTCAAAAAATTAAAATATTTAGTTACTACGGTATTGCACCAAAGGCTCGATATGTACATATGGACGTACTTATTTAATCACTCAGAGGTGATAGTTTCATGCAAATACATGTTTGTAAATGGAAAATTATAATCAGTTTCGAAATATAATTTTTTATTTTTTGATTTTCAAAAAATTCTTTATCCATTTCCATCTACTCCCGGTACATGCATGGCATACGTAGGAGGTCAAAGAAAAAAATGTTTAGAAATATATTTGTTGCAGTTGTTGCCGGAAGCTTCCAGTGGGGAAGGCATAATCACTGGTCACTGAACAGTGACGGCTTCAGCTGTACCCAATCCACAGGCAAATCAGAACGCACTCCTTCGTCGGTATTGTGTAGCACCGGCAAAGTAAAATAATTACTAAAAAAAGGCTACTAGAAACGAAGCATCAAAAATTTAATACGAGTACGTCTCCTTGACATCAGAGACGCTACAACACTGCTGTAAAAACAAGTAACGTGCAAAAATCAGTGTTGTAAGATAGTGAAGTTTGACCTGCTATCATTTCTCCTGTTATCCCTTTCCTATAGTTCCAGCACAATGCATCGCATTTGTAGGGGTCATCTCCTGAGTGCTGTTCCAAGAAAAAAAAATCTCAATTATATTTGCGAGTTTTTATACAGATGTAATTTTTTTCCAGAATTTGGATGGCATAAGATTAGCTGCAACGAAATGTAGAATAAATACTACCGTAACCAAAGTACGAGAGAACGAAAAAACTATTTAATTAGTAGTTTTTGTTTCGTTTGTTCGACTTTTATAAAAGTTATAAATTTGGTATAACTAGTTAAATTTTATGTAGTTTTACTTTCTACCGAACTATCTATTAAAATCAAGCCTTCAAATTAAATCAATAACAAGTGTAGATAAGTAGATTACTTTTTGTTTGATATCTCAAAAAACTAAAATTCTTAGAAAGGCAATGATTAGTGTAAGCAAAGTGTCTTTTGGAAGTTTCCTTTACGATTAAAATTGTAAGACATTTTCTTAGTTCGACTTATGATCTTTTGTCAAAAATCCACAGATATGTACACATATTCAATTTCAATTTTCAAAATTTTTCTCTGACCATTTTAAAATGTCATTAAAATTTCTAAAAATGTAACCGTAAGAGTCACATAATTATCAGATGCAAATCACCCTTTAAAAATTCTTAAAACGTACTCATATCACGAGATTATGAATTAGATGTTCTTCCCTGCAATATATGTATGTAAGTATGTATGTATATATATATATATATATGTATATGTGTGTGTGTTTGCAGGAGTGAAATGAGTTTGAATATGCCATTTCATTTAATAAAATCTTCCATAAACAAGTAAAAGTATTTGACGATTTTATGGGTACAAGTACTTATACGTATGTACGTAATAGTACGTTTTAAAGACCTGCTAAAATGTGTTTGCAATGCATTCCAAACATACTGGCGCAAATTCGTCACTTTACGCCGTTATATTATTTTTAGCTAAACGAATATGTGAATTTCAACGCACTGCAAATCATTTATAACACAAGACAAGCAATTTTATATTTACTAAAACTATGTCTACTAAACTAATGTTTAGTAGAAAGTTTATATACTGGTTGTGTGGTTAAGGTAGTCTATATGTACATTTCATATGTTTGTGAAGAAAAACAAATATGTATGTAGCGATTGTTTCCAACAAAAACGATGGCTAGACTTCAAATTGAGAATGATTTTAAATCTAACCTTTTCTCAATTGACAGACGTTTGAAAATTACTTGAAAATAATTTGAAAAACATAGCGTTCTCAACAAAAAGGGGAAAATATTTTGAAATTGAGAAATGCTTTTATTCTCAACTTGCTCTCAAACGTTTTTCAAATGTAGATTTTAATAAAAGTGGAACATGAATAAAATACAATTTTCGCTTTGTAAACTATTACTTCTGCACTTTCCCATTTTATTTTGTATTTTTCCTGATCTTATTCATAAGAAATAATTTTTATTCACAAACAAATATTTTTTTCACACGCAAACAATATTTTTGATGTAATAAATAAACTGCTATATTCATAAAAAGTTTTTGGATTTATAGAAGGTATATTGATAGAATTTTGTATGAAAATTTGTAGGTAAAATTTTTTTTTTTGTATCTGGGACCAGCACTCAGGAGATGACGCCTACACATGCGAAGCATTGTGCTGGAACTATAGGAAAGGGAAAGTAGGAGAAACGACAGGAGGTGAAGCTTAATTAATTATTTTGCACGTTCTTTGTTTATACTCGTAGCAGTGCTGAAGCTACGGTTTAGTAGCCATTTTTATTATTATTTTACTTCGCCGGTGCTACACAATACCGACGAAAGACTTGACATCAAATTGATAATAACTTGTTAAGAACAACGATTTTCAAATGTTTTCATTCAAATCATTATCAACTTGAATTCTAATGTTAAACTTATACCAATACCCTGCAAACAATATTGGACTACGTGGCCCATTTTAGCTGAAATGGACTGGTTACAACATGGTCCTATGTAATGCAGCTGTGGAGCATGTCATTGAAAACAACAGCTTATTGTTATACGACAACTGTTCGGGTTCTTCTTCGTATTTACGATTACTCCATCTGATTAAAATTTCTCTCTGAGGTGCTCCATGGACTGGTTACATGGAGTAATTTTTGGGTTAATCCGATGGGCTATATGCTCCACCCCTAGCACATTGCAATGTTAAATAAACCATATTTTTTCCATACATTTGGGTTAATCTTGGACCAGTCCTAGACCTCTGTGAACTAAACTATACTTGCATGTGTTGCATTATTTTCAGGGTATGTAATATAAATGCGAAAGTTTGTATGTTTAGATTTTTGGATGTTGATGTTTTGATGCCGACGCATACCATATAATCCAGATTAAAATATAGAGTACTTTTTCAAGCGTTGTAGAAACGGGAGGCAGGTAATGGACATTTTAGCGTCTCTGAAACTACCTAACTCATGATGTTGCAATTGAACACATAGAAAGATTTGCGAATGGAAAGACATATGAGCTATATAGTTTTTAGAAAATAGGTATGCTAGGATAAAAGTTGGGCGGTTACTCCTCTGAAATTATTCAATTCTGTTATTACATAAACCCTTTGAATGGCTTCGAATTTCACGTTAAAAATGCTGGTTTAGATAATATATATACATACATATATTTTTGTTGTAAACTTTCTTGCATATCTACGAATAACACTTGAATCGTTGTACTCAGTGGAATACATCTTACAGTAATGTGATCCCAATATAACTGAAAATGTCTTATATAGTTGACGCTCAGAAACCAGAACTCGCAGTAATCAGAATTTCAAGAAATTAGAATCGGTAGTTGCAATACATTTAACGCTATGAAATTAGAAATAGAAATTCGAATTTGCAAGCTTATGTTTGAAACATTGAAATTTTCACCTTGTTTTTGGTTTGAGGGTGGCGATGGTCGAAGTAGTATGGACGTTGATTACAAAACGAAATATTTCCTGAGCCCAACCCCAGTTTCAGCCTCATAAAACACTCTCGCAATTTTTCTGATGTTAATTTTTGTGTCTGTGTATCAGTTGTTGTCGGAAGGTTTCAGTGGCGAAGGCATAGTCACTGGTCACTGATCAATAACGGCTTCAGCTGTATCCAATCCACAGATCACACAGCACATCAGAACGCCCTCTTTCGTCGGTATTGTGTACCACCGGCAAAGTAAAATAATTACTAAAAACGAAGCTTCAAAATTGAATACGTCTCCTTGACATCAGAGACGCTACAACACTCCTATAAAGCAAATAACGTGGAAAAAGCAGTGTTGTAAGATAGTGAAGCTTCACCTCTTATCATTTCGCCTACTATTCCTTTCCTATAGTTGCAGCACAATGCACCGCATGTGTAGGGGTCATCTCCTAAGTGCTGGTCCAAGATAAAAAAGGGCATGTTAATTCATTGTTTCTTATTGTCGGTTTTTTTTTATTACATATGCTTGTGAAATTTAATAGTACGTACATATATGCACAGTATATAGTCTCTATTAAATTAGAATAAAAACAAAAACTCTATTTTATACCATATTTTATGGTTAGATTCGCCTTTATCTTTATATGAATAAAACAGTGCAGAAATTAGAAACATTCCGAAATTCGAATCGCCTTAAAAACAAAGTGGTTTCCGAGCGTCTACTGTACAATTTTCTATTGAAGTTCTCTATAGTAATATTTCTTATTTACATGCAAGTAAATGCCTTTGTGGAAAGTATAAAATTATAATGCATATGCAGGTCTTTAACACGCCTGTACGTAATACTCATATTTTATATATGCATGAGAGTGTATGTGTAAATATGAAGGCAAATGAATAAAACGTGTTTAAGTAGTAATAAATACAAATCGTCTAAAGCAGAGAACTAAAAATAATTGTTGTTTTGTTGTTGCTGCTGTTGTATTTTATTGTATTATTGTTATTATTTTATTATTATTATTATTATTATATTTTGTGAATATACCATACTACACAATGTTGTAGAAATATTCTCATCTGGAAGTTTAGCTAAAGTATTAATATAACGGCGCTCTAACATTCAAATCGTAGTCGTAGTAGTAGATCCATTAGAAACACAACATTCGGGTATTGCATCTGGGGAGCAGAGGAAAAAAAACAAAAAAAGATCGAGATTTTCTTATTATTTACGTCTTTTTTTTGAGTTTTTTCGTCAGTTCGCTTTGAGTATTAATACGCTTAAGTTTTCGAATGACATTTTAAAAATACCTTGTCGCATTGTACTAAAAGTAATTTTAATTTGAATATAAAAAGATTTAACTGTGATACTAAATTCGTCTCAAATCAATAGAAATGTTGCACTTAAAAATTTTGTGTGTTTTTGTTCTTACGACAATATCATGTGTATTTGGAGGTCTTGCCACAGCATTGCCACCCACAATTATACGCACATTAAACGCCACGGATGTAGGTCCTGCATTTGTACCTGTTGAAGAGGCTGATAACAAAAATGACAAGGAAATTGAAGGTAAGAAAGGGTTATTATTATATCTATGAGATGCCGAGTTATGTTATGTTCAATTGCGAATAATTATAGAGTAAAAGTGCTTAAAATTAGTTTTTAAATAAAATCAATATCTGCCTGCAGTGCTTATTACGAGTATATATGTATAAAGTTAACTTAGAATGACAATTTTTAAAAAGAAAACGTTAGAATAAATTACCAAAATCTCCTTTATCGAAAATTAATAGGAAAGTCTAAAAAATACATACAGTGAAACCTCTCCTAACGGACACGTCCGGCATAAGTGTTGAAAATTAACTCTGAATAAATAATAATTATTCAACATTAGTCAAAATTCATTACGATTATTTATCTATGTGTGTTATATGGTTTAGCTTGCCTATATGCAGCATTTTATTTGGTGATAATATCAAAATCTTCAGTAGACCTTTAACTAAATTCTTGAAGACCACTTAAACCATATAATAAACATAAATAAATAATCTTAATGAATTTTGACTAAAGTTGAATAATTGAAAGAATACATAATTGTATTTATTGGAAGATTTAATTTTTCATTTCAACTTTTAAAGACAACCATTGTCAACCAAAGTGTTGACTAATTGTAAGAAAGGTTTAGAAAAATTAAATAGATTTAAAATCAAATAATAAAATGTTTGTTGTATAAGGAAAATTTTTAAAGAAGATATTTGGTTTGTTTTGTTTGTATATTCCGGAATTCTCAACTATTTTTTGAGAGTTCTTGTATAAACATATGAAATTTCTTAGCTTTTTTGAAGAATAAATAAAAAATAAAAATATATAATGTATATAATATAAGAATAAAAATATATAAAAAACATTTTTGATATCAATGACAAAAAATTTTCATTTCCTTTGAAAAATATTTTCTTTTTCTGCTTTTTTAAAAAAAATTTTTGTTAATACAAATTATTATTTCCTGACGATGGTACCTATTTGGTAGCGAAATATTGCAAATAAATAATTAAACAACTGATAAAAAAAAAAAAAAAAAAAAAAAAAACAGACCTCAGGCTTAATAAATATATATCAAAAAATATAATAAAAAAGGTCAATTAATAATATAATTATAAGTAAACAACATTTTTCATAAAAAAGACCATCGCTCAGAAAAGAAATATAATTAAAAAATATATAGACTATATGACTTTCTAGAGTCTGGACGACTGTCTATGTTTTAAATTTCGTTTCATTTTTTTATCTTAAACCAGCACTCAGGGGATGACCCCTACACAGGCGATGCATTGTGCAGGAAAGAGGAAAGGGATAGTGAGAGATAGCACGTAGTGAAGGTTGACTATCTTACAACGTTGTACGTTCTTTGTTTTATAGCAGTGTTGAAACGCCTCTGGTGTCAAGGAGATGTAGTCAATTGTGCAGCTTTGTTTTAGTAGCCATTTTAGCAATTATTTTACTTCGCTGATGCTGCACAACACTGCACAAGGACCAACGGCTAAAGCTGTTACTGTTCAGTGACCAGTGACTATGCCTTCGCTACTGAAACCTTTCGACAACAACTGAAACAAAGGCACACTAATGTACATTACAAAATATGCGAAATCTGAAACTGGGGTCGAACTCAGAACTTTTTGGTTTTATGGTCAACGAGCAGACTACTTCTGCCATCGCCACCCTTTTAGTATTTTTGGGGCTAAATTTGAAATAACAAAATGCTAATAAAAAGCCTTGAAGCTAAAACGTAAATTTCGAGACTAGAAAACAAAAAAATCTAAAACTAGAAAAAAATAAAAATTCTATGTACAAGTTATTTTCACAAGTGTTTTTATTTACTAATTTCTTATATAAAAATCTATAAAATGTGACGTTTTATAAGTACATATTAATAATACTTAAACGTGAATGTCTCTACGTCATAACATATTCATAGGCAAATATGCGGCAACGTAAGTCGTTACGTTGAAATATCATCAGTTCGGCATATTTATCGTTTCACGCACAAATGAATAGGAAGTTATACGACGTACACACATACTACAATACATATTAATTATTCCAATAGCATGCGAGTAATAATTGCATTGCCCAATACTACTCGTAACTGTTTTAATTACACTACATTTGAAGGTTGCTATTTTGAGATTTTAATGCAATGCTTACAAAAACAAAGTGTATGTATGTATGAACGTGTACTGTCTATACACTATATTATTGTCAATAAAACTTGTTTATCCCCTTCAACACATTTGATAGGCATATGTAAGTTTTTCATTTTTTTTGTAATACATACTCAGTTATGAACAATGTTCGTCGGCGAGTAAATAAAAAAATAAATTTATTGACAAATGCTATTAAAATTATAACCGCTTACAGTTCAATTAAAATAAATGGAACTATAAATTTTTTTATACACAAAAACAAAATATTGTACGATTATTTATATATGTAACTATTATTTCTTTTTTTTCACGTTATTTAAAATTAATTACAATTATTTATCTATATTTGTTATATGGTTTAGCTGAAAAATTAAATAGATTTAAATCGAATAATAAAATGTTTGTTATATAAAGAATATTTTTTAAGAAGCTATTTAGATTGTTTTGTTTGTATATTTCGTAATTCTCAAAGACCTTTTGGGAGTTGTTGTACAAACATGTGAAATTTCATAGCTTTTATAAACAATTTCGTACTAGCACCAAATGAATTATTCATATAGACCAGCTAAACCATATAACAAACATATGTAGATAAATAATCGTGATTATTTATATATTTATAATTAACTATAACTCACGTTGAATAAATAAAAAATAATAAGTTTTCAATGAATAGAACTTTAAATTGTTTTCATAAAAATTTTTGGATTTAACAAACGTATGTATATTGATTGAATTATGTATAGAAATTTCTCTATTAAACGTTTTATAAATAAAAAAAAAAAACATTTAAAAATAATATAAAAGAAATTATAAATTCTCTGTATACACACTTAAAATGCCAAAGGGCATAACATCACTTTTCAAAATTTTACAGAAGAGACAAAAAACTTAATAAAAGGAAAACTGTTGTGGTTATAAAAATTATTTTTTCGCAGTATCAGCCAAATAAAATTAAGAGTTTATTTTTCTACACAAAAAATAAGGGAAATATTTTAGAAAAGTATTGCATATGTAATATGCAATAGAATTTCGGCATATTTTTGGGTTGTGAAAACCAATCAATTGTTGTTACCACCTTTTGAATTTCTTTAATAAAGTCGTTATTTTTAAAAGAAAAGTTTTAGAAAGTTAAAAATTTGTAAAAACGTGTACCTTGATGCGCTGTACCAATATCCATTAAAAATTCAATTTTGAGTTTTTTGGTTGTTACGCCCTTTTGCATTTCAGGTGACGATACATATGCATATTTTATATTTTATGTTTAATAATACACCTTGAACCTGTAAATATTGTGCACAATCTCTTTTCAGAACACTTTAAGTACAGCCAGTACATACATATCGACCCCTGTGCGCGAAATTATCGTATGTTACACCTTTTTCGAAATCGACTTTTTTATGCAAAATGGTTCTAAATCCATTAATTCATCTGCAGATAAAGTATTATAGCGATAATTGTTATAGTTATGGAGATAACACTATGTACATTTTATCGTATGTGACAGTTACTGCTGTCAGACAAATAAAAGGCGAATAAAAACGCTCTCCTGTGAAATTTAGTTTTTGTAACATACGATAATTTCGCGCACAGGGGTCGATATGTACATGTATGTGTGTATACCTATATGAAAGAATTTTAATAAAACATGTCTCTTAAAGGGTGTCCGAAAGTCGACTTATACTAAGTTTCTCGAAAAAAAAAATGCAAATCGTACTATTAACGACTAAGTCAAGGGGAATTACATTATTAATAATTTTAATTTTATCTCTTTATAAAACTAAAGTATGACAGGAACAATACGTTGATTGATAGTTTGTCTGTTAATGTGAGTTGTTGGTCACGTGCAAATTGCAGATATTTTTGTGATTTTAATTAAAGTATTATTTTTATAAAGGAACTCGTATAACTATTGTTTAAAATAGACAAATTCATAAGAAATAACTAGAATGATTTAAGATTGTGGAAAAATGTATATCTCTTAATTGTCATAAAAGTAGCGTGACTTGTTTAAAAGAAAGTTATGAAAACAGTTATTCATTAAGAGCGGTGAAAAGAAGACATATCACAAAAGTCGTACAATAATGTCTAAAATATGTTCAGTAACTAGTAATTGTAATGCCGGACATTGTACGACCTCATGAAGTTTAGATATCTAATGGCGTCCTACGCCATTAATTGCCTTTTATACTATGTAATACCGACATGTTGCAGTCAATATTCCATCAAATATCAAATATTTCTTGTATAAATTCTTGCTTCCTTTTTTGTTCCTCAGAAATCAAATTTTTTTTGATAATTTGTGTTTCCAAACTCAATTTTCCAACATTTTTGGAATTGTTTGGAGTTTTTTTCGAAGTGGTCGTGCTGCGTTGCAAATTGAACAAATTTTATAAATCAATATATAAAATTTACTACAATTATTGAATATACAATACGATACCAAAAGAAATTTTATTTCTTCCACGTATATTTATTTACTGATCTAGTAATCGAATATTCGATAAAGACACATCGTGCCAAAATGAAACACATGCGGAAAAACGTTTTGTTGCGTGTTCCAGCTCATGTTCCATGGTGTATAGTCAATGCAAAACTGAGTGGTTCTTTCCATAGGACTAATCTGTAACACTTACAAACCAGTAACGTGACTACCCAGCTAGAATTTGCAAGCGTCTCCTCGGTATTGCATGAAGAGTGATTTTGATCGTCGACGAGCGCATTTTTTAATCGTAAAAGATTCCTCACACGAAAGAAACTGTTACACGATCGATTCTTCTGTGACATTCTTACACAAAACAGCGAAAGACGCTTATTCGTAAAGCGTATCGTTTTATGTGTGTGTAGATTGTGTCTAAAATTATCTTGAGTACCTGCCAATGTGGTCTAATCGCACGGTTCTCTTAATAAAGACTGAATTTTCAGACGTTCACTACCGCCCCTATGAGCACCTAGTGACTTACGAGTACCAAGTAAACGTAGATTGCAATCCTCATCATACTTATCCCTGACTATGATAAACACATTGCTGAGGTGTTTTCGGCTGTCTAAATCTGTGTCACATCAGAAGGCTTAACATTCGGTCGCTTTTAATGCAAGCTTTCCATCAACCATAAATGACTCTACCCGAGTATAAAGCACGATGGATACTTTCCCCAAGCACCGTCCGTGACACCTTCTGGTATTGAATGACAACACCATCTAAATTAGTATCGAGTCGTACAACGTCATATGCCATATAGATGGGGGTACTGATAGCGAGTAGTTAGCGTATTGTCTCTGCAACGAGAAGAACCCGGGTTCGATTCTCCGTCTGGTCAAGTCAGGAATAGTTTTTCTGAGTCTTCCGTGCTACAGCACCCTTCTTCGTCGGTATTTGAGCAATAAAACGTCGGCGAAGTAAAATAAGAAATCAAATGGCTCCCCATGATTGAAAAATAATGCGTCAAAATTAACATCAGGGCCGCCGCAACTCTGCTTTATAATTAACAGAATTACGCTTTCGTAAGGTTAAATAATAATATTTATTTTAAAAATAAATTGCGTACTGTAGTGTGAACGAAAGTCGGCATATTGGGATGAAACACAATTAGTCATATAATTAAAATTTGGTCACGTTTTTGGAAATGAAATGCATTTTTAAATAAAATAACACTACGGTCTAAGCCAAGGGAAATTACTATATTATAAATACTTATGTATATGTAGGTATCTTTTTTTTATTAAACGACGATTTTGAGCAATACACATATTTCACTTGACCAACAAGAGGGTATTAACTCGAAATTTTAAAATTTTCAGTAGAGGACAAAAACTGTTTGCCGTTAGATTTCAAGTGTAATTAAAAATACAAACAGATCATGTTTTTTCTTTGTAGATTAAAGAGTAAATTGAATAAGGTAAAGTTTTTACAGCGAATAGATATTAATGTTGTTAGTTGTTTTCTTGCAAAAAATATAGAGTTAACTTTTATAGAAGAGTTCTTATTGCAATTCATGGGTCAAATTAAATAGTTTCTGTTTCTACAGAGTAGAGGAGAGTAAAAATAGAAAGCGAATGCAAGGATTAACTCAAAACAGCAAATTATATGCATTGAACCTTTTAGCTACAAGCCATAGATTTATATCCACAAAAAAGTATTATTTTCAGTTAATACTCAAATAAATTCACTTAAAATGTAACTACAAACAGATTTTAGTCTCTACCGAAAATTTAAAATTTCGAGTTAATAACATCTTATTGACCATGAGCGATATGTATGTACGTGTATATTGTAAAGGGATATTAAAGGCTACCTGCTAGACCTACTCAACACGTTCGGGAACTTTAATGCCGTTACATTGGACTGTATTCAGAGAGGGTTATAAAGGTAATGAGATGATGGACGATATGGCGAAAGGAATGGCAAATTTGCCCTTCATTGACACCAAGCCATTTTGTGGGCTTACAAAAAGCCACATAAATGAAGTTCTTCGGAACTGGGAGGAAAATGAATTTGCTGCTCACTGGTTTAATTGTGCAGTAGAATTTAAGATAATCTGCTCACGCTAAACTGAGCAGATTTAAGCCTTCACTGCCACTTGAACAAAATTGGTCTGTCTGAGACCGACGTCTGCCCCTTTTGTGAGGGTGACATTGAAAGTTTAGAGCACGCACTCTGTGTTTGCCACACAGTCGACAGACAGAGGGTTCACTTATTTGGTGACATTGTTGTGCATCCACGGAAGTTATGGAACTCCAGACCACAATAATAGTAATGGTCACGCGAATGGTCACAAATAGTACATATTTTGATGACTTTGTGTTAAATATTGCTTTAGAAATACAAAAAAAATTTAAATGTTGTTGACGAAAAAACGACTTCTAAATGCGCACATTCCCTTCTAGATGGTTTTTCAATCTTAATACAAACAATTCCAGATAGTCTGGCATTTTTTGCCGCTTTTTTACTGTTGGCATTAATAAACTATTTACACAGTTGTTATTGCCATAAAAATATATATGTACATACACTTAGTCGCAAAACTCTACACACGATATCGAAATTTCATTTAATCTAATCATTATTTTATATATAAGTAAAATTTCTGAAAATTCTTACTTGTAACTATTTAACAGGGGGCATTTATAGAACCATTTAAAACAGAAAGGCTGACTACCTAAACGCATATTGCTTTGTAGTAATACAGGGTGGCACAAAAGGAGCTATATGGTTTGAATTCTTTATAACTTTTTTAATTATTATTTTTTCTTTGTTTTTTTCAGCATTTTGTGAAGAAAACTTGGGGAATTAATTATGAAACATTCGAAATGAAATCAGGGCCATTACACCCGAAATTTTGCGAAAAGTTATGGAAAATATGCTAAAAAGAGCACGTATGTGCGAAGCAGAAAATGGACATCACTTACAGGATATAATTTTTCAAAGTAATTGCAAAAAATTCCCCAATAATACACTGTATTTAAAAAAAAAAATTATAATAATCGCATAAATAAAAAAGTTATAAACCATTTAAACCTTTTGTGCCACCCTGTACAATGCAGTGTTCGTAAATGCAACCCTGAAAATTTTGACAATGTATTTTGTTCCTATTTGCAACACTGTTGTAGTTAATACGCAAGAAAAGCGCCCAAATAAATTTAGATGCAAAATAAATACAACACGCACAACAACGGCGACGCAGAAAAAGAAAGTAAATGGGTCTTCTTGTAATTTAACATATATCTACATTCACTTATTTATATTTTTATTACACTTAAAAAGGGACACAAGGTATTAATATAATACGTATTAAAAAAGTAACTACAATGTATCAACTTGGTCTTAATACTGTATTGATACATGGCAAATATACGTTTAGGAAGTCAGCCAAAATTAGAGATAGAAGGGCTTCCTCCACTTCGCAATTGAAAATGATTTCAAAAGAGGAATGGGACATATTTGCCCCGAAATAACAAAAACTCTATTTTCTTCGATGCCCAAAAGCCTTAAAGAAGTTTTCGATGCAAAACGAGGAAATACAAATCATTAAATATTTTCTAAATTACCCGAAAGTTTTTAACAATGTATCGTATGTAGACTTTTGCTTTTATGAAATTCATTAATTACAATATTTAATTTAATTATAATAATTAATTCATAATTATAAATCATTCAATAATATTAAACCGCATGAATTTTTATTTTCTGTAAGGAAATAAGAAAATTCAAAAACTTTTTTCGTATTTTTTTTAAAAATTAAAATTTATTGAAGAAATTAAAGCGTATGTAGAATTTTGCGACTAAGTGTAGTATGTAAAATTGCATCTGAACTTTTCATATTATTTAAATATTTGCATGTGCCAAAAAATTATTGAGAAAAAAGGTGGATGAGACCTAATTTCGCGACCCGAATTTGTTCTTTTGGGTCATAATAAAAATTCCGATATTCAATTCTATGGAGGCAAAACGACATAATAGACGTTAGCGGCAAAACCAAATTTTAAAGACCATATTTTTTCTTTTAATATTTACATACGTCATATGTACATTAGAGTTGGGCAAACTTACGCTACACACCAGTGAACACACTAATTTTTTACATTAGTTCATAGTAGTACAGTGCCAGTGCCCTAAGTGGAATAAAAGAAAGTGCTGAGCGTCTGCAAATTTTTAAAAATTTTGATATTTTCTTACTTTTTAAAAATAAATTTTTGGCAATGGTAGATGGCACGTTGACTACAAAAACTGACCTGGCTAAAAATGGCTACTGAACCGAAGCTTCAGCACTGCTACGAATATAAACAAAGAACGTGCAAAAGCAGAGCTGCAAAATAATTAATTAAGCTTCACCTCCTGTCGTTTCTCCTACTATCCCTTTCCTATACTTCCAGCACAATGCTTTGCATTTGTAGGAGTCATCTCCTAAGTGCTGGTCCCAGATAAAAAAAAAAAAAAAAAAAAAAAAAAATGCTGTTTTTATGATATTAATACAAAGGCAAAAGTGTAGCCGTAAAAAGTGATAACGAGCAGTCGTTGAAAATTTAAAGCTGTCAACTTCAAAGAATTAAACCATATTTATTTAACCCACTCACCAATTATCTACTTCCCAATCAGTTGTACTTAATTTAAAACAATCCCAAAATTACCGATTTTTTAAATTTAAACACTGCCTTCCAAAAGCCGTATTATTTTTAAACTTTTCTTAAATACTTGTTTTATTACTACATAGTAAAAAAATTAGAGAATGCCAAGGTATGTAAACTGGTTTTGAAATTTTTAGTGTATAATATAGGTCACGCTAATGTACACACACACACACAATTTGTTTCCGCTGTAAAATCGTAACGGCGCATTTCACTTTTTATCCCAAAAAGAACTCGATAATCATGTGTCTTATAGCTTTTTGAATTTGAATTTAACTTTTATGAATAATTCCAGCCTATTTAAAGTAAGTTTTCTTTCTCGATTTAATTTGAAATATTCATCTTTAAACAGACAAAAAGAAAATTAGAAGAAACATTTTTAGATGATGTTTTTAATTATACACTCCAACACTCAAAACAAAAAAATATTTGTTAAATTTTAATGGGAAAGGCAGTAAATAAAATAAAAAGTTCATTGATCGACAACAAAAAAGAAATTGTTCGTGTGAGTGGGTATTCCCAAAATCTTTATTATTTGTTTTGGTATGACTGTGTAGACATTTTAATATACATACATACATACATACATACATAGGTACATAATTATTTTATCACATGAAGCAAATTAAAAGTTCAAATCAGTTAAACGGCTGTTTAAATGTTTAATCAAGTTTAAATAAAATAAAAAAGGTTTACTGGTACACATGCAGATACATACATACATACATACATATGTACGAGTATATTGTTTAAATGAAAAATCGTTAATATTAAAAATATTGCAAAATTCATTTTTAAATCATATTACGCTTTAGCGAACGAATAAAAATTTTGAGAAAATTTTTTTTTTAAGCAAAAGTTAAAACAATTTCTACAGTATCTTTTTCAACAGTTGCGATTGGTGACTTCATTGACGTTCATTGAAGGCATTTGCAATTTTATAGTTCTTATACTAATATATGAAAATAATTTCTATATACGAGTACATACATACATGCATATGCATGTACAGGGTGCGCCAAACGAGACGAGAAGGTGTTTGAATTCCTAATAACTTTTTTTATTATAATTTTTTATAATTTTATTTTTTTTTGTTTTCACCATTTTGTAGAGAAGACTTGGGGAATTTAAAATGGAATAGTACACAATTGAACACCATGCCAAGCTCGTTGAACTTTATTTCAGAAGAAAATTACGATTTTATTCATAATTTAATTATGAGCGACGAAGCCCATTTCCAATTGAATGGGTTCGTTAATAGACAAAAAAGGCTATGGAAAATCCAAGAGCATTTCTGCAGGGTGAATTACACGTACTTACGTGTACCGTTTGCTGCGGTGTTTCGTCGGATAAGTTAATTGGGCCATTTTCTTTTTTTTTTAAATAAACACAGAGTTGCTTTTTGCACGTTATTTCTTTTTATAGCAGTGTTGTAGCGTTTCTGATGTCAAGAAGACGTATTAAATTTTTAAGCTTCGTTTTTAGTAGCCATTTTTAGTAATTATTTTACTTCGCCGGTGCTACACAAACCGACGAAGGAGGGCGTTCTGATGTGTCTGTTGATTGGATACAGCTGATTCCGTTATTGTTCAGTGACCAGTGGACTATGCCTTCGCACCTTGCGACGCCAATTAACACAAAGACACACAAATGCACAACAGAAATATGCGAGATGTTTTTATGAGTTTGAAACTGGGGTTGAACTCAGGAAATTTTTGGTTTTGCAGTCAACGTGCAGACAACTTCAGCCATCGCCACCCCGTCGTTTTAATTTTAATTTACGTTTGTAACTTAAACTTATTTGAGTCACTAAACATTCACGTAATATTTTAAAGTTACTGCATTAAAACATATTAAGTATAATTGAAATTTATCGATGAAATAATAAAAGTAAAGCAGGTAATTTGTGACAAAGTAATTTATTTGCATTGTCTCTTTGTTTGATCTTGATGATTATAAATTATTTAAACTTTGAATTCACGTGCGTTTATAACAACAGATGAAAAATAACAGACAAACAAAGTATGTATATCAAATGTTAATGATAAAATTAACAATAGATAACTAAAACAGCCGTACGTTATTTTGAATATTTGTTAAACTTGTAGAATAATAACTACATACTTAAGTATTTTTCTGTGGTTAATTAAACCTTTCTATTTTCCCAATAAGTGCTCTTGCAATAATTGTTTCAAAATTTCGAACATTTTTATCTTTCAGATGCACAATTTTGGTATACGACAGCTCTGAAGAGATTGTCGAAGACAATAAAAATTGCACAGCAAAACCAGGAAACCGGGTACAAACGTAAAGCCAAAAACATTATTATATTTGTGGGTGATGGTATGGGATTAACGACAATTACGGCCGGTCGTATATATAAAGGCCAAGTATTGAAGCATGGTAACGGTGAAGAGGAAATGTTATCGTTTGATGAATTTCCATACACTGGGTTAGCAAAGGTATGAATACAAATTGAAATATTATTGTAATATGTTTGTAAGTATGTATGTATAAAAACTCGCCTACAGACTTACAATGTTGACAAACAAGTGCCAGATTCGGCGGGTACTGCAACTGCAATGTTTTGTGGTAGTAAAACAGATTATGGGGCCATTGGTATGGATATAACACGCTCCAAAACCGACAGTAGACAAGGACGTTTAACGTCTATTATGGACTGGGCTCAAGCTGAAAATAAACGTACCGGTATCGTAACTACGACTCGTATTACACACGCTACACCCGCATCTACTTATGCTAACAGCTATCATCGTGATTGGGAATGCGATACAGAATTGCCGGATGAATCGAAACCATACTACATAGACATTGCTAGACAGCTTGTTGAAACAGCTCCTGGTAATAAATTTAATGTTATAATGGGTGGTGGTCTTAAACCACTTGGCGCTATGAATCCTAATGAAGTTCGTACCGTGAATTTTGAGGGTAGCACAGAAGAGATATGCGGCCGCGCTGATGGTATGAATTTGCCACAAAAATGGTTGGATTATGGTAAATCCATGAATGATAGCAGAGTGTTTGTTAAGACGCTGAAGGAATTGAAGGAGGTAGAATTGGAAAAGATTAATAGCATTATGGGATTATTCCGTAATAACCATATAACCTATGCCATAGCTAAAGAGGACGGTGAACCTTCACTGCAAGAGATGACAGAAGCTGCTATAGCGGTTTTAGAACGAGGAAAAAATTCGAATGTAGTTATTCTGTGGAAAAAATCACACAATATGTATACTATTACTAATTTATTAATTTTTATTGCAGGGCTATGTATTATTAGTTGAAGGTGGTCGTATTGATCAAGCCCACCATCAAAATTATGCTCATGCAGCTCTCCATGAGGTCTATGAATTCGATAAAGCTATTGCTGCTGCTGTAGAAAACACTAACGCCGATGAAACTCTTATTCTTGTTACCGCAGATCATTCACATTCAGTTACTCTTAATGGCTATCCGAAACGTGGTGCGGATATTTTGGGATTTGCTAATAAAAAAACAGATCCCATGGCTTATGAAACAATTATGTATGCAAATGGTCCTGGTTTTTATGACCATTTATCCAACGCGACTGTAAATGCAAACTCAAAACATGACATTTGGAGTTCAATGACACAGTTAAGTAAGGAACAGCGAAATTCTCCTACGTATCGTCACATGGCCACAGTACCCTTGAAAGATGAATCCCACGGAGGTGAAGATGTTATTGTATTTGCTCATGGTCCAGGTTCTAGCTTAGTGCGTGGAGTTTTTGAGCAAAATTATTTAGCTTTCATCATGAGTTATGCCGGTTGCATGGGCCCGGCAAAAACATTTGACAATACTTGTAAAAGTGGATCGGCGACAGTGACTATTCCAGTATTTTTACTCTTAGCTGTGTGTTTAATGTACTTTACTTATAAATTTTAAATGTAATATTAATAAAATTTTAGTTTTTGTTCGTAATTATAGTTTATTTTAAAATAAGAAAAACAAGAAA
The DNA here is from genome assembly GCA_963924685.1 of Dexiosoma caninum. NCBI lineage: Eukaryota > Metazoa > Arthropoda > Insecta > Diptera > Tachinidae > Dexiosoma > Dexiosoma caninum. Next base: position 96,507,773 of record OZ004725.1, read on the forward strand.
AAAGTTAATACATAGTCTTACTAATATTTAATATTAATAATATTTGATTTCAAAAATTTATTTCGTTTGCTACACAAAGGCAGACTATTGCAAACTGTAAAAAATAAAAGTTACTAATGTTAAAAAAATAGGTAGGTGTTATTATCTTGGGACAGCACTCAGGGGATGGCCCCTACACATGCGATGCATTGTGCTGGAACTAGAGGAGATGGATAGTGAGAGAGATGATAGGTGGTGCTGCTCAATATCTTACAACTCTGATTTTGCACTTTTTTTGTTTATAGCAGTGCTGCAGCGCCTCTGATGTCAAGGAGACGTATTCAAATTTTAATCTTTTGTTTTAGTAGTCAATTTTTTTAATAATTATTTTACTTCTCCACTGATGCTGAAGCCGGTACTGTCCAGGGAGCAGGGACACTAATGCCCATCAGAAAAAATGCGACTTAGTCCGAAACTGGAATCGAAGCCAGGACTTTTTAGTTTTGTAGTCAACGTCTTAACAACTTCAGCCATCGCCAGCATCGTATCTTAATCAAAATCAAAAAAGCGTCACTAATAAATTCCATATTATTATTTATTATTTAAAAGACCTCTTGATTTGAAACAGGTCTTTAGCGTATCCATCGGTTTTTAATAAATTATTACTTCTGACTTTTATATCCCGTGAAATATTAACTAATTCATCGCCGAAAACAGTGGTTATGTTTTTTTGGACAATTATTTGCCATATGTGACCGTACTTCTATGGTATTGCGAGTTTATTCCTTTATAAGTCAAAACAAAATTTATCAATTTTAAGATTCTTTTTTTACATACTTCATTACTACAATTCTTCTTTTTTAAATTTTTAAGCAAATTGCTTTACCAATTTCACTTTATTTGTAAAAAAAAAATCGTTAGATTTTCTGAACACCATACACAAAATCAATCAAAAGATTCTATATCAATTAGTTGTAGATTAAAAAAAGATATTTTATAATAACACATTTACATATATTATATATGTATATATTTTTAATATAGATATATATATATATACCTATATTTAGAAAAATTAAACAGATTTAAAATCAAATAATAAAATGTTTGTTGTATAAGGAAAATTTTTAAAGAAGTTATTTTTTGGCAGTTCTTTTTTTTTTTTTTTTTTTTTTTATCTGGGACCAGCACTCAGGAGAAGACTCCTACACATGCGAAGCATTGTGCTGGAACTATAGGAAAGGGATAGTAGGAGAGAAACGACAGGTGGTGAAGCTTAATTAATTACTTTTGCAGCTCTGCTTTCGCACGTTCTTTGTTTATGTTTATACTCGTAGCAGTGCTGAAGCTTCGGTTCAGTAGCCGTATTTTATTATTATTTTACTTCGCCGGTGCTACACAATACCGACGAAGGAGGGCGTTCTGATGCGATTGTGTATTGCTATCAGCTGAAGCCGGTATTGTTCAGTGACCAGTGACTATGCCTTCGCCACTGAAACCTTCCGACAACAACTGACACACAAAGACACACTAATGCACATCAGAAAAATGCGAGATGTTTATTTTTATTTTTAAAATTTTTAGTCTGAAACTGGGGTTGAACCCAGGTCTGTTTTTGGATTCGTAGTCAACTAGCAGACTACCATCCATCGCACCATCGCCACCCTCTTGTATAAACATGAGAAATTTCTTAGCTTTTTTCAAGAATTTGGTTAAAGATCTACTGTAGATTTTGGTATTAGCAACAAATAAAACGCGGCATATAGACCATCCAAACCATATTTCAAATATAGATAAATAATAGTAATGAATTTTAATTACCCTTGAATAATTGCAAGAATAGTTTCAAAGAGAAAAAATCTTACCTAGGCACAGTTAACCCTTCAGATAAATTACAGTTGCCATTACAATATTTCGTCTATGCTTATTTTTATGCAGGCATATTTTTTCACATTTTCACTCTTTTGCAGATTTTTCCATTAAAAACACATGAAAACTTAATTTCATAAAAGATTTGCACTATTAAATAAAACCGACTTGATAAATGTTGAAGAAAACTAAAATTGTGATCATCTGCTGTCATATTAGTCATTTTTATAAAACAGCTGTTCCGATCATCCTTAAGTTATGCTGCAAAATTTTAGTTAAGAAATATTTCTCAATACCAGCACTCAATCTGAGAAATGTTTCGTAGTGCCATCTACTTAAAAATACTTGTATAAAACAATTTTTGTAAAGGCTGCGTAGTTTATTCTTTGTATTTAGCTATTTTCCAACATGTAAAATGATCAAATTTAAAAATTCGGATTTGCTAAACCTTAATTTATTTAGTACTTATATAAAACAAGTTTAAATAATGTTATATTTGAATAATTTAGTTTTACAACTTTCACCCTCTTTGACTACACCGTTCTCTTTTGTAAATAAAATTTTAAATAAAGAACACGAAACACAACTAAGTTGCAAAAAAAAGAAGGTATTAGTCAAAAGGGAATTTTTTTAGCAAATTATAAAAGGACTTGAAGACAAATATGGTCTAAAAGGAAGTAGGAAAACGTCATGTTTTCAATATTTAGGCAACAGTAAGGAAATTTACTTAAATGGTTATGCAGCCTTATGTGGTTTCTCTTGAGAAGCAGCATCTAGTTTTTTTATACGATTTAAGTTTACACAATTCCGGAAAGCAGCGACTTCTTCGGCACATTTAAGTGTTTCACCAGGATGCGCACGATAACAGGCAATTACTTGCGCCTTAAGATCCTGACAAGGTGGCAATTGGTGTATAGGTGAAGCGGTAGCAAAACGTTTGCGAACATCTTCCACCGCTGAGGAATATTCAGTTTCCATAATGTCATTCGTTTTTTTAAGCGTTTTTTCCAATTTTTCCATTCGTAGACGCCACATGGCGTCATTTTCCTGAAGTTCAATTTCTTTTTGACGATGAATATCCATTGCACTTAGTGTGTGACCACTTGGAGTAGCATAAGCTACTGGAGGGGTATTTTTATAAACATCTGTTGGTTGTCTTACCGGTGGAGGCGCTACAGGAACTTCTGGAACTGGTTTAGGGGGAGCTTCTTTTATAGGTGAGGCAACTTGGGATTTCGCATTTTCTTTAGCTGTAACCAAAAACAAACGGGCGAATTAACTGCTATCGCATACAAAAATTATTTTCTTTAGTAAGAAAAACGGTTCAACACCTATGCTGTCTCTTGTTACAATTTTATTGTTTACCAATTCTTATACATATGTACATAAATATTTTTCTTTGTGAGGTTGCATAATCACAAAAAAATTGAATTTTTAACATTCAGATTGAATTTGTTTTCGATTTCATCAACGCCGCTTTAATACAGATTATGTATTCAACTCTTACCTTGTTTCGTCATTCCTTGCTTCAAACGATTCACTACATCGTCGGATATATCAATAACACCAGCCGGTGTAGGATTATCCATAGAAACGGATCGTGGCGCAGATGAATGTGCTGCTCCCATTATTGCTTACTTGGCGTTATCCTTCAATATACGCAAAATTAATCTTATTAGTATTATTAAATTTATTAATTCATATTTAATTAAACTACTTTTGGAAATACAATAAAATTTCTTCCTTCCAACACATTAGCCAAGAATCAAATTAAGGGTATGTCAAATATCATAGTTTGTGAATTTGACAGATATAGTTTTCAAACCATGACAGGGTGTGTTATATTGAATTGCATGTTGTTTGATAAAAGTGTTACCAGAACTAACTTTTCCATTTTCATTTGAAACTTTTTTATGTACATGCTCAGTCAGATATAAATTTGGTAATATTAATACCATATTGTAGTTCGTAATTATATATATAATTTTTCTAGTTTTTTGACCTTTTTTTATATTAATAACACTAATTATTTTAAGCCTAAGGTCTTTTTATATATTTTATATTTATTTCAATATTTCGCTACTCCTTTGTGTAGCTTCTTCAGGAAAATTGGTTTTTGTTTATAATAAAAAAAAAAAAAAAAAAAATTTTTTATTTTTTAATTTCTCATTAATTAAAATTTTATATTTCTTTATTTTTTTTCTCAATTCACTAATAAAATTTGTTTACAAGTTGCTTAATATATTAAAAATAAAAAAGCAAATAGTTTATAACTTAAAAAATAATGAGTTCATTACTATACTAGATACTATATTATATTTAAAAAAATATACAAAGAAAAATAATAATACCCTACCAGAATAAAGAATCAATCATAAAATAATTAGGAAAAGTTTTAAAAACTTGTTATAAAAGCACTAGTAACACACCACATATTTTAAGAAACACGAAGATACTTGGCACTAGTAACGTTCTAAACATTCCAGGAAACAGTCTTTACAACTCTGCTTTAATTCAAAATATTTTCCTGGAATTTAATTCACTATGAAAAAAAGATACTTGAAGCCAATTAAATAATAATTAATTTTAAATAATTTAATTATCTAGTAATTAAATACGATAACAGGCAATTACTTGCGCCTTAAGATCCTGACAAGGTGGCAATTGCTGTATGGGTGAAGCAGTATCAAAACATTTGCGAACATCTTCCACCGCTGACGAATATTCAGTTTCCATAAAGTCATTCGTTCTTTTAAGTGTTCTTTCCAATTTTTCCACTTGTAGACGCCACATGGCGTCATTTTCCTGAAGTTCAATTTCTTTTTGAGGATGAATTTCCATTGCACTTAGTGTGTGGCCACTTGGAGTAGCATAAGTTACTGGAGGGGTATTTTTATAAACATCTGTTGGTTGTCTTACTGGTGGAGGCGCTACAGGAACTTCTGGAGCTTCTTTTATAGGTGAGGCAACTGGGGATTTCGCATTTTCTTTAGCTGTAACCAAAAACAAACGGGCCGAATTAACTGCTATCGCATACAATAATTTTCTTTAGTAAGAAAAACGGTTCAACACATTGTATGCTGTCCCTTGTTAGAATTTTATTGTTTACCAATTCTTATACATATGTACGTATGAAAATATTTTTGTTTGTGAGGTTGCACAAAAAAATACAATTTTTAACATTCAGATTGTATTTGTTTTCGATACGATCAACGCCGCTTTAATACAGATTACGTACTCGATTCTTACCTTGTTTCAAACGCTTTACTACATCATGGGATATATCAATAACAAAATCCGGTGCAGGATTACCCATAGAAACAGACCGTGGCGCAGATGAATGTGCTGCTCCCATTATTGTTTACTTGGCGTTATCCTTCAATATACGCAAAATTAATCTTATTAGTTCTATTAAATTTATTATTTAATATTTAACGATACTATTGGAAATACAATAAAATTTCTCCCCTCCAACAAATTTGCGAAGAATTGAAGAAGTGTACAGTTAGTTTCTGATCCTATTAAGCGTATGTCAAATAACATAGTTTGGGAATTTTACAGTTACAGTTAACAACTCATGACAGGGTGTGTTAAATTGTTCCATGTAGTTTGATAAAAGTGTTACCACAACTAACTTTTCCATTTGTTTTGAAACTTTTTTATGTGCATGCGCAGTCAGATATAAATTTAGTAATATTAATACCATATTGTAGTTCGTAAGAAAATAATTGCAGTGAATTGGTAATATATTATTAAAAACATAATATACAATCTAAAATTGTAACGCTGTAACTTCGTTCGTTTAAGTACAAGAGAATACAGATTTGGTAGTGAATGATATGTACTTATAACTACAGATGCATATACACACATATGCCTACAACCACAGTCCTAATAGACACAGACCTGTATTGTATTGTATTGCTTTATGTTGGCTGTAGTCGAACTGATTCCGTGGCGAAGGCATAGTCACTGGTCATTGAACAGTACCGGCTTCAGCTGACACTAATCCACAAGTAACATCAGAGCGCCCTGGCACGATGGATGGTAGTCTGCACGTTGACTAGAAAACTGGGTTAAACCCCATATTCAGACTAAAATTTTAAAATAAAAATCTCTCATTTTTCTGATGGGCATTAGTGTGTCAATTGTTGTCGGAAGATTTCAGTGGCGAAGGCATAGTCACTGAATAATACCGGCTTCAGCTGATAACAATCCACAATCGCATAAGGACGCCCTCCTTCATCGGTATTGTGTAGCACCGGCGAAGTAAAATAATAATAAAAATGGATACTAAACCGAATCTTCAGCACTGCTACGAGTATAAACAAAGAACGTGTAAAAGCAGAGCTGCAAAACAATTAATTAAGCTTCACCTCCTGTCGTTTCTCCTACTACCCTTTCCTATAGTTCCAGCACAATGCTTCGCATGTGTAGGAGTCATCTCCTGAGTGCTGGTCCCAGATAAAAAAAAAATCAACGGTTTGATTAAAAACTGGCAAATCCTTAAATCATACAATTTTTTGCTTTATTATTTTTGGAGTTTTATTAATTAGTAATTTAATTTTTATTGTATTCTAATTTGGTTTTGTTTTACATATTTAATTGATACATAAAAATTTTTAAATACTTCTTTCAATTTGTTTCCTTTTAATTTTTACACATAAGAGAAGCCTTAAAAATTAAAAAAAATATATATATGTGTTGTATGTATATATATTCAATTTAATTGTTTACCATTTGTTAGTAGTTTTACAGACTTAAAAAAATTAAATATAAAATATTTATAATATAGTTGTTTGTTAATACCTAAATTGATCTCATTTAAACGAAAAACTTTTTGTTTTACTTTTCATGAAAGATTACAATTCTTTGTTTAAATATAATATATCGTTAGTTGAAATGCAAAACCTCGTAATATAACAAAAATTTCGAAATTGATTTTTTATTGATTATGATGCATATCGAATAAATGCATGTCTACACGAATTTTTAGGTTTGTATAATACAAATTAGCTATTTTATAAGCGAAATCAAGTGTAACTAGAAATACAAATGTGGATTATATTAAAAGATTTTTATTTTCCTCCTGTGAAAAAATAAAAATGTTAGTTATGTGCTTTTGCATTTCGCATAACGATATGTATGCATTTGTAGCATCTACAAATGTATATACATATATTTTTCATAGAAGTCCGTGGAGTATTAGGTAAATTTAATAATGTTTTTGTAGTTATTTTTAGGCTGGTTTTTGTATAATCGTTTGTGTTATTAAATATTTTATCACGGTTATAAACTATATGTATTGTATGCCATTTAAAACTTGCTTTGTTTCGTTAAGTAATTTACACTATCATTTTATTTTTACGTTGTAATATTTACACTACCCTTTATATTCTACTTATTTTAATTTTTTCATACATACTTATTTATTAATAATATGAATGAAATCAAAATGAAATTTTTAGTTAGGATTCAACGAATGATTTGATATTATTATCATCGAAATACATATTTATACAAATTCTATTCCTAATAGATATGTAAGTGAACTTGAAGATGCCTAGAATTGATTAATGTTTCAGGAACGAAAGTACGGGCTTCAAATTACTGCATTCGACATCAAACGAAATTTCTATGCATTTTAATAGAATTTAATTGACATTCCGATTGGAATGGAATACCGTAATTTGGCTTCTGAAGAAATAGACAATAATTCAAATAAATATACATAATTTAAATAATATGCTTCTCTATTTTCATATCAATTGTGGTAAGTGTTCACTTAGGAGCTATTTTCTCTTTATAGAATTTAATTCTGCACTCTAAGTATGGATTAATAACAATTGATTTTGGTGTTCAATAGAAATATACAAAGGTAATGAAGTAAGCGATATCGATAAACCGCATGTAAGTGTCTTTCGATTACTGTAGAACTTCACTGTTTCAAACATTTCTGTTTAGATAAATTTTATTTTAAGAAATTAAAAAAATTTCAATTATCAATTTACAAAGGAATGTTCTGAAAATTACATGTTAATAATAATTTTCTTATATATCAAAAATGCGATGTAAATCGAGAAATCGTTAGAAAAATTGTGATGGATTCAAAACTAAGCAGATTGAAATTAGTCCTTTGAATGTAGAAAATGTGACAAAATACAAATAATATGAAATAATGTAGTGAAGAAACTAAAGTCCTAAAAACTGTATTTGGAATTCATTTAAAACCACCATGACTTGTTTTCGGTTTTAAATTATTTCCTTTTTTTAGAATATATGTATATCCATCATATACATAACTGAATGTATTGAGAAAACAAACAACTTCAAACCGCTAAAAAAACAAAAACTTAAAGCGAATTTGAAATTCTAAATTTTCTCTAATATAATCACCCTTATTACGGTTGGCAATTTTCGTCTTGTTGTTTGTATTCTTTAATGTATTACAAACCATCGAACTTTAAGACGAAAATCGTCAATCGTGATTAGATTTTGTGTTCCTTCTTGAAGTTTCGTTTAAACTGACATGACAGATTGCTTTTATTTAGAAGGAATTCGTTATTTCCTGCTAAATTATCATATACACTTGTCTCGTATGAATTAAAATTTTAGAAATTTATGTAAAATTGTTGGTTACTCCATTATTCTATTTGACTTTGTTGTATGTTGTTTATATTGTTAAACGGAAATAACTACCGCCCACATTTTTTAACTAGTGCTTTCGAATAGTGAATGCTATTTACATTGTTGGTCGAAAGCATTTCTTTCGATTTAATTACGGACACATACAGAATATATCTGTGAATTTTTGACAAAACATCATAGACATTTTTCAGGTGCGAATAAACTTTTTTTTTTATCATTTTACTGTCTCCTATAATCTGTATTAAAATCAAACTTACAAAATATCAGCAAAAATCCAGATAAGTTGATTCATATGAATTCGCCTTGAGTTGACTGCTTTTTCTTTGATGTCTCAGAAAATAAAAGCGTTTTGTGAAGATTCCTTTACGACTAAAATATTAAGAAATTTTCTTATCTCGATTTATGATCTTTTGTCAAACTTCCACGGATATTAGTTAATTTAATAAATGTGTTCAAAAAGACAACAATAAAATTCTATAAAATCATATTTTTTGTTTCTTTTTTTTATATATAGAATTGTATATTATGAAATTTATTTTTACGATTTATTAATTTAATTTTTTATTTTATATTTTACAGGGTTTCCTTTGTTTTTAGTTTATTACTAATAATGTTTGCAGTTTCTTTCACTTATCATATTATTTTAGATAAGGTTTCTTATTTTAGTTATTTTTGTTCATACATGTTTCTGTTTCTATTTTGAAATATTAAATATTTATTTAAAACTAGTTTAATTTATAAAACAATTTTAATAATCACTTATTGCCAATGAAAAAGATAATGAACTAAATTTTATAATGAAAACATTAAAATAAATATGCTAATAAAAATAAACATAGTAATTCAATTTATTAAATGCTAAACAGCAAAAGTATTGGAATAAAGGGATAAGATATAGAGTGGTATAGAGGGAGAGTTTTGTAAATTGAAAAAGGCCTAGAGTTAACAACCTAATATTTATTTGCATAATTTCATACTCATAACTAGAAATTTCTCATTAATTAAAATTTTATATTTCTTTTGTTCTCAATTCACGAATAAAATTTGTTTACAAGTTGCTTAATATATTAAAAATAAAAAAGCAAATAGTTTATAACTTAAAAAATAATGAGTTCATTACTATACTAGATACTATATTATATTTAAAAAAATATACAAAGAAAAATAATAATAACCTACCAGAATAAAGAATCAATCATAAAATAATTAGGAAAAGTTTTAAAAACTTGTTATAAAAGCACTAGTAACACACCACATATTTTAAGAAACACGAAGATACTTGGCACTAGTAACGTTCTAAACATTCCAGGAAACAGTCTTTACAACTCTGCTTTAAACCAAAATATTTTCCTGGTATTTAATTCACTGGTATCACTATGAAAAAAAAATACTTGAAGACAATTAAATAATAATTAATTAATTTTTTATAATTGAATTATCTAATATTCTAAATGTTAATAATATGAATATTGAAGGCAACAAACAAACAAATTATACTATGAATACGATTTTATTTTCATTTGCATTGTAGTCTATTATAGATATCCGAATTTATAACTAAGAGAAACATTTCTTAAAATTTGTTACCAGGGAAATTATTTCAAAAAGAAAATAACAGTGATAATTTTAAATAAAACTCAATGATGATGATACTCTAGTCAACTAGTGCAAGCGTTATGTGATGGAACTGGTTACATAAAATTTATATTTTCTTTGTTGTAAACTTTTCTAAAATTAAAGATCAAGGCAGAAATAAAAATTTTTAAAATTAAAGATATTTCTTGTGAAACATTTTTTATATTAAGTTTATGTTTAAAGTCTATAATGAAATTGTTTAATTATAATTAAATATATAAGCTTTTTATAAAGAAATTACAAATATATTTTACTTTAATTTTGTTTTTACGCTAACTATAATAAAGTATTTTTTTTAACTTATGGTAAGTTTTTTTTTCTAAATTTGATATATTTATTAATTTCTTTTTATCATAAATTTGTGAGTTGTTTGTTGCATTACTAAAATTTCCTTTTTAGTTTGCAAATATTGCATACATGAATAAGTTTATTAGTATTTCCTTGTATTTTAATAGAATCACTTTTGTTAAACAATTATTAATTTAGTTTGAATTTATTGTATAAATCAAAGTGAAAAGTAAAATAAATAGTGACTTAAAACATGATTCAGTCGAATTGTCCAAATATAAATAAAATTGTTTTTGTAAAAGACGAAAACTATGCTTTTCGAACTGAACAAATTTTCTTGCTACGAGCTCAGCAAAGCGAGGAACAAATGATGAATGAGCTGCGCCACATGATTATCTATATAGAACACAAAAAAACCTTATAGAATCGATATAGAAATATAGGTATATTTATCAATCGTTTTTGAAAAATTATTACTGGTCGATTTTTTTTTCAAAACGCAAACGAGGAAATAAACTTTAAAAATTAGTTTGCAAAAATAAAATTGAATTTGGAACAAAAATCATTGCTTTAATCTTGTTATTGATTTAATTAAATTATTACTTTTTTGTTGGTCTAATGTTTAACACTTAAATATGGCTTTTCAAAATATTTATCGTATCGTATGTTATTTCAAAATTTTTATTTTGTTATTTGCTCTTAAAATGTATTCATCGATAAATTTTCGATCGAAATTTCAAACAATGCAGTAATTTGCCCATTGAATCAATTTCAAATTGTATAATTGATATTTTCTATATATTTGATGGTTAGAAAATTTACATTCTATTTTGTCTTTCGCGTCGAAACAAAATACCTTCGAATTAGTAATTTAAAGTAATGCGTATTTTAATACTAATAAATCCTGTTCTAGGACAATCTGTATGTACTTAAGTTTTTCCTTTTTGTAAAGATCTGTTTGAATTATTGGTTAGTTTAACATTATATCTGTCAACTTTTCACAACCGACCAAAAATATATTTCAAAAGCGATTGATAAATATACATATATTGCTACATCAATATAAATTTATCAGAATGATATTGAAAAAAAGCGACTGATTCAAATATGTACATTAATTTTTGGAAATGTTTTTGCTATAAATTTTACTTTTACTACTTTCTTATATTTTCAACGAAGCAAGATTCGTGTCCCATGCTGCAAATAGATTGATTGTGATTGTTTGAAATTACTAGAAGAGAACGTACGTCTGGAATATACATTAAGAACCAAACTTTTACATTATTCTAATTAAAGTGCATTCTTATATATATTCTTTTTAAATATTTTTCACCTGAATATTTTATTAATAACATATATTTTAGTACCGACTTGAAATACAGGGTGTGCTGGAAAAATCATTTTCGTTCGAGTCTATATCGTGTATGTCGATTTCTCCTTGACTCTGTTTAATTTTATAGAATACAAAAAAGAGTAATGTGATTTATGTCTTTCTCTTGGTCTCAAAAACGATAGCTTATCTAATTAAAATTCCAGTTTTTCTATGACAAGTTTTTGTTGTGTTTTAAAGTCACTATTAAATTCTGCTTTCCATTTTTCATTTATTTATATTTTCTTACTATTTGTGTATTAGGAAATTCATATTTTTTTGTTAACATTGTACACAAACTTAAATACGAGACAAAAAATGTTACATCCGATTAATTTAGCTTTTTTTATTTTGATTTTTGTATTCTATATACTAAAAAAAGTTTTATTATTAATTATTTATAGCGCATCATCCAGTTAATATATATATATGTATGTATATGAATCGTTTCAGATTTATTAGCGGATTACTCATTAATTAGATTCGAAAAGGAAACTATTCCAACCTTTAGGCTATTTAAATTGATATTAGAAAGTTTCTTTCGATTCGAATTAAGAGAACAATCCAATGAATAGTGATATTTAAGAAAAATACATAATGTACTTATGTATGTTCTTATGAAGTTTTAATATGAAATATTGATACACAAAAAATAATGAAAATTTTTCATAAGAAAAGTTTACAAAAGCTTGTCGAAATGTAAAAAAAGAAAACAAAGAGTGATTAAACTTTTCAATTTCCAATTGCAATGAAAATTAGTTGTCGAATATATTGTTCCCATTAAAAAAAAAACAAAACTAACCACTTCGAAAATCGCATTCAAATGTAGCAATGTTTTGCGGAGCGAAGTTTCTTATGGCACGTTACGAAATAAGAATATGATATAGGCAGCCGGACAATAACACTTCCAGTCCGATTTTTTTTTATTCATGATTTTTCTAATTCAAATTGCATGTTTCAAATATTTTAATAAATTAATTCGAACAAAATATATTTAATAGTGCAATTTTAATGCAATCAAATATATTAAAGAATTTTATTCTTAATAAATTGATAAGTGTGTTGGAATGCAATTATTCGAATTAAATTTATTCACTTATTGTAAAACGTTAATTTATTTTACCTGTTCATAACACGCGGAAATGAAGAGACTTCGTTCCAAAGGGGCGTCTTGCACGATACTTCTTGTCTCGAGAACATCCTTGGTGTTTTAGAAAGTATTAAAAAAATCCATATAGACATATGTATGTAAATAAAATTATTGCAACTTATTTCAAAGTACTGAAATTATTGCTGTAAGAAAAACAATGCTTGGCAGTGAAACAAAAGTTTTTTTTTTCTATTCTAGGCCATTCAACATTTGTTAAAAAGTATTTATAATGAGATCGGCTTTTAGAAGAAATATATGTACTTCCATAATTTGAAATAATTTTTAAGTGGGTGTTATCAAATTCGAAACATAATGAACCCTTTTAAAAATATTTATATAAAAAAGACATTTATATACTTTAGTTCAAAAAAAAAAAATATTTGCATTTGCACTTAAAGAAATTTGTCATAAATAAATGTATGTTGTTTCATCATAAAGATAGGTATTGGATTTGCCCTTACAATCACTGTGTATCAAAATTTTTCTCTGGAAGTAATTAAACAGGTGTTATGCGACACATTTCTATTTATAATTTGCAACACATTCGAAGAAGCTTTTGCTTTAACTGCCCAGTATTATTTTTTGTCAAATTGAAATTCAGAATAAAATAGAGAGAGAGAGAGAGATAGAGAGAGATAGAGAGAAGATAGTGTTTCTTTCGTATTTCAGATTCAATGTTCATTTATTTGTATAAAATTATAAGTTATATGCATGTACATATATATTTATATTTCTGTTAATTTTAAAATAAATCATAAATATATATTTTTTTTGAATAAAAAGTTTAATTTTTTAATTATTGCTAAAGAAAGTAAAGCGAAAGAAAAGGTAAACTTGTTTAGATTCTTACTCTCTCTCGTATATTGTATACTATAGAAACATACAAGTTTTTGAAGTAGCCGTCATTTTAAAAGCAAGTTCCTTTTCCTTAAATTCCGATCGCTGTTTTTTTTTGTTTAAAACTGTTATCAATAATAATCAAATAGATGAAATTCTAAGTAACGTGAAAAAGTTTCATGTTCTCTCTACAAAATAAAATCTTCATTTCATTATTTAACAAAAAATAATTCTTATAAATTTTGATGATTGTGGAGATGATGAAATATTATGAAACAAAAAACTTACAATTGCATTCTGTTATAATAATAAAATTAATTTGAATGAAACATCTAAAAAATATACAAGTTCCTACAAGCTAGAGCGACGAAATATGCACACCGACACATGAGCGCGCTTTTGTTTCCGAAATATATGTACATAATGTACGTATTTTGTGTGCTTTCTTTTCTAAACATACAGACGTAAATGAAGAAGACAAACATATGCGAAAGATAGATAGCAAGAAAGAAGGTATTTAGAAGATAAGATATTATTTTGCATTTCTTATATCGGTTACTATGCCACCCGGCTGTACACCACCACCAGGACGCAAACGAATTGAGGGACGACGTTCGGGTGTATCATACGGGGGTCGTGATGAGTTCGTGGCTGCCATTGAGTCGTCCATTGTGAGACCTCCGTTGCCACCGGTGCCAGTTCCTACTAACATTTGAGAACCTGTACCTATCATGCCAGCACTGCTGTTTACTAATGCTTGACCGCCAGCACCACCACTGTTCATTAGCTGTTGGGTGCCGCTGGCGGCCGCGGCCGTCACAGACATACCGCTTTGATTTTGACTGTGTTGATGTTGTTGCTGGTTGGTTTGTTGCTGTTGCTGCTGTTGCCCATTGCCATCCTGCTGCTGTTGTCCATTATTGCCGTCCTGTGCCTGCTGTATGGCCTGAGGATTGCGTGGACCACCGAATTTTAATAGATTCCAATCGAAAACATAATCATATGTGAAACCCAAGCGATGGAACAGATTACGGAATAGTTTGCGTAAATAACAGTAGTCAGGACGCTGTTCGAAATGCAGTTGGCGGCAGAAATTCAAGTAATTTATAAACTCACTGGGGAAGCCCTTACATAGTGATATAATCGTAGTCGAAAGCTTCTTTTCTGAAATACGCTCGTACTTTTGTCGTTTATTTGCGGCCTTGAGTCCCTGCCAAGGCAGCGCTCCTAAATTAAAATACATGAGCACATACCCCAGTGACTCCAAATCGTCACGTCTTGACTGTTCAATACCCAAATGGGTATTAATAGAAGCGTATCTTGCGGTACCAGTCAGATTTTTATTTTCCCGATACGGTATGTGTTTCATAGTTCTTGAGTCACGGAACTTTTTCGCTAGACCAAAATCAATTATGTATACGAGATTTCCTTTCTTACCCAAACCCATTAAGAAATTGTCTGGTTTGATATCTCGATGTATAAAATCTCGCGAATGAATGAAATCGATTCGTGATATCATTTGGTCAGCTAACAGCAGCACCGTTTTCAGTGTGAAACGACGATTGCAAAAATTAAATAAATCCTCTAACGACGGACCCAATAATTCCATAACCATAACGTTGTAATCACCTTCGCTGCCACACCATATTATGCGCGGTATACCTATACCGCCACGCATTATTTTATAGAATTTTGATTCAATATGCAGCTGTGGGTGTTTGGTGCGTATGCATTCTAATTTGATAGCAACCTCTTCGCCTGTGTTTATTGTTGTGCCGAGATATATATCGCCAAATGAGCCAGAACCTATTTTGCGGCCAAGGCGATATTTGTTACCAACACGTAGCTCCATTGTGTATTTAAGGATGTGTGTATATGTGAGTGTTTATTTTGTATCTATTTTCAAAGCGAAGGATAAAGACGAAGCTTGATTCTGAAAAACCAAAACATTCACAAGGTGAATTCAAATTAATATTTAATGATTTTACAAAATACTTACTATTTTATCCTTAGCGCTTTCTTATTTGTAATAACTTTAAGTTTTTTGTTGAATTTATATAATTTGGCTTGGTATTTCCTATCATGTACATATACACATGTTACCAAAGCGTTGATGGGGATGACGGCAGACGATATATTGTGGGATTATGTGATTTATTATGGTTTTATAATCTAAAATATAAAAATAAAATTAGATAAATATTTAAATTCTTATATAAATTTCTATTACTTGTGATTATATTAATATTAAATAATTAAGTATCTTAATTAATTAATTAATTAAATACCTTACATACATACGTATCAGCGATTAGCAATGAATCGTTTTTCGTTAGTTGCTCATACTCACTCATGAAATATAAGTGCGTAGATGCCATTGTAATTCAAATACTCTAATATACTCATACTCAGAATTTTAAGTATGATGAGAACTTCGCACTTTAAAGTATGCGTAGTCACTTCTTCATGCAA
Organism: Dexiosoma caninum; assembly: GCA_963924685.1. Taxonomy (NCBI): domain Eukaryota; kingdom Metazoa; phylum Arthropoda; class Insecta; order Diptera; family Tachinidae; genus Dexiosoma; species Dexiosoma caninum. The sequence goes on from OZ004725.1 coordinate 96,524,020, forward strand.
TGTACTTTTTTTTATTTGGTATTTTTCATACTTAATGAAGGTTTAGAAAACAAAATTTAGGCTTCGATTGTTATTTGTCTACTATTTAACTTAAACTAATTGACTTATATAAATTTAGCTCAATTAGGCTTTTAATATTCTTAGTAATAGAGAAAAGTGTTAAGAAGTTAATACGATTTTCATATTTCCATAACTTAGGAGCTTAAGTCGACTTAAGCTACTTTTCACTATTGATAAATATAGACGTTTCTTTTATAAGCACTGTTAAACATCAGATCTGGCAACTTTTGCCATACAATAATCTGACAACCGTGTGACCAGAAATTTTTTGTTGACAGATAAATTTATTGTGTGACAATGAAATCGTACAGTTTTCTTACAATAATGTGAACAGTCAATTTAAACTTCGGTGACAATTTTTCATTGTGAATGCATTGCACCATATTGCCATATCCTGCAATATTGTGAAATCTAACAATCGTGTGTACATAGCTTTAGTTTCGCTGCCTTCCCAATAGTCAAATGCTTTGCATTGTAACAATATTACATGTTTTTAACGGCAACCGTGCTTCGCATTTCTAAAGACCTTAGACATTGTTTTTTATGATGCAAAGCAAACATGTTTCTAATAGTGCAACCTAAGGGTGGCGATGGCACGATGGATGGTAGTCTGCACGTTGACTACGAATCCAAACACAGCCTGGGTTCAACCCAGCTTCAGACTAAAATTTTAAAATAAAAATAAACATCTCGCATTTTTCTGATGTGCATTAGTTTTTCTTTGTGTGTCAGTTGTTGTCGGAAGGTTTCAGTGGCGAAGGCATAGTCACTGGTCACTGAACAATACCGGCTTCAGCTGATAGCAATGCACAATCGCATCAGAACGCCCTCCTTCGTCGGTATTGTGTAGCAAGACGAAGTAAAACAATAATAAAAATGGCTACTGAACCGAAGCTTCAGCAATGCTAAGAGTATAAACAAAAAACGTGCGAAAGTAAAAAGCTTATCAATGTTGCCAATTGGTGTGCAGTTGCACATACATATGTAAGTAATTTTTACGGGCATTCTTAATCAGTTTTAAATGTTAGTTTTATGTGTAAATTCACTTTTAAACATTTTATTCCACAAATTTAATAATATTAATAATGTGTGATTTATGTTTCAAGCTTAAAAAATATATTTTTACTTAATACTTTTTTTTTTTTTATTTTTTTAACCTTTTTTATTATTTTAACAATCTATTTTTTTAAGCTTTAAGGTTTTTTCTCTATTTATTTATTCTCTCTTTTTATTTATTATTTTTATATTTATATATTTATATATTTTTTTTTTTTTTTTTTTAATACTGATAAACCGATTTAAGGAGTTTATTTATCCCTAAAAATTATAGCAAGTTTGTAACTACCAACCTTTGAAATAAACTAATGTGTAGATTTTGCACTACACATTTTGAGTTATTGCTATAAATTTTTTTACGATGACAAAAACTACACATAATTACAAACAGCCTCTTTTTTATAAATACATTAAAGCAAAGTGTACAAAATGCAATAAATTTTTTAATATGGAGGGTCTTAATTTTTGTAGAGTAACAGAAATTTGTATTATATATTCGTTAGATATATATGTAATTCTTCTGAAACCGTGTAATTTGGCTACCAGTGTGCATAATTTTTAAATTCTTCATTAGAAACACCGTTCATTATTGACGTTAATTTTAAAGCGCATGATACACACATCAGTATTCAGCTTCAATATTTGTCTTTGCCTTAGTATTGTATATTGAAGCCTCTAACACACTACGTCAAAATTTCTCATCAATATTAATTTTTTTTTTGGCGATTTTTAAGTGTAAACATATAGAAGTTACCGCCGGCAAAACATTTTTTGAAACTACCGTCGCAAAATACATATCGAGCCTTTGGTACAATACCGTTGTAATTCAAAAAATCGTGAACTGAGAAAAATGCATTTGAAGTTTTGAGCCATCTTTTTGATAGAATTTTCGTTTACTAAAGTTCTTTTTTTCAAGTTTTTAAATAAAGAGGCATGTTTTGTAATGTTTTCTGTAAATTTCTTGTTATAAAGGAGATATTTCATTATTGCAATTAAATATTGTTGGAAATAGCTGGAGGCAATAAAGACATTTGTAGCTGTGGAATCTGAACAGTTATAGATAGAACCATATTTTTTTTCTTTTAGATATATATTTCCCCAAAGATCATTTCTGCATACCCAGCTCAAAAATTCAAATTTTGAGTTACGCCGGTGTTGCACCAAAGGCTCGATATCTATTTATTCCTTTATTAATTAAAAAAAAAGCACTGATGATAACTTTTTTTGGTTTTCGTCATTATATTTTTTAATTTGCTCGTTCCAAACAGCCATTAATGAGCGATATACTTCAATTAATTTGATTACAAAAATTTTTTACTCTATTTATAATGCGTCACAACTACGATGTGCACTTAAAGTTACTAGAAATAAAATGAATATTGACGATAACGATGCCACACTACGCTAAACTGCTTCAATATTTTGATGAATATCAAAACCATTTTGATATTCGTCCATATTACACATAGCGTATATGTGTGACTATTTTTCGCACACAATGTCAAATATTGAAGCTGAAGATTGATCGTCTGTTCTAATTCTCTTTCCCAATAAACAATCCTCATCATTCATAGACATAGGCAGTTATATAGTTTTAAAGAGGCATATATTTTTTCTACCGCCCCATCCGGGCAAAATTTTTAAAATATATAGACGCTATGTGTCCCATTCCTGGTTATATTTTTAAAGATACATATGTAGGTATGTATATCGTATATCTTATGCACCTGTTTAGACTGATATATCCATGTTTCACATTTCATCTAAATCGCATAGATATATATTTTCCTTATGCCTTCATTTTAAACTTTCTCTGGACTTCCACGAACAACTCAAGCCCAAAATAACAAACAACAATTTATTGTTATACATTTATATATAACGTCACCTAAAATCCAAAAGGTCGTGACTAAGAAACTCAAAATTGATTTTTTAATGTAGGTTTATGGTCTCTCCTGTAACATTTTTAGAAGTGAAGATAGTATGCCCTTTTGCATTTTAGGTGATGATATGTATGAATGTATTTAAATTCTTATTGTTATAATATATAAAAAGCTTAAATGTTGTAGCTTTGTACCAACAATTCTCTAACTTGTTCAAACTCCATTCTGTATCATGCATCCACGATCAAATTTTTATTTAATTTTTACTTGGACCAGAACTCAGGGGATGACCCTTACATATACGATTCCTTTGGGGTGGAACTAGAAGAAAAAGGTAGAGAGAGAGAGAGAGGATAGGTGGTGAAGCTTCACTATCATACAACTCTGTTTTTGCTCGTTCATTGTTTTCATAGCAGTGTTGCAACGCCTTTGATGTTAACGAGACGTATTCAATTTTCAAGCTTTGTATAGTAGCCATTTTTAGTAATTATTTAATTTAATTCGCTGGCACTGACGAAGAAGGGCACAATAAAGTGCCTGCGGATTGGTATCAGTTAAAGCCAGTTTAGTACTGTTTAATGACAAGTGACTATGCCTTCGCCACAACAACTGACAAAAAGTCACACTAATGCATTGGCTACCGAAAAAATGCATCAAGTTGTGACACGTCCTTTAGGGGCAGGCCGCACTGTATTTCTAACCGTTTCTTGAGAATCATAAAAACTTAATTTTCAGCAAGTTGTTTTTGAATTTGAACACCTTTTCAACTTTTTGCTGCCGAAGATTTCGTAAAATATGTCCTTCTGTGTTCTCGGATATTTTTTTCTGCTTCTGGGCAAATTTCACAAGAACCTTTATGATCTCTCCACGCACGTTAAAGATCTATGTACTTTGTTGTGCAAAAAATTGTAATTAAAGAAGTTTTATTCTAGATTAAATTGTTAAAACTCTCAACTTTAAAAGTAATTTTTCCTCTGTAAAAGAATATAATAAAATTTTCTAAATAGGTATAACAAATAATATACGCCAAGGTTTTAGAGAAATGACAGGCTTTTTAGTAATAAATAAATAACACGGTTTCCCTAATACATTTGAAAATAAAAAATAACTCTTCAACACTTCGTAGGCACATCGTTGAAAGAGCTGCCATAAGCAGGCACAGAAAATAAAGTAAGAATATTGGGAGGATATCTCATATTATAATATGTAAATGAATGCATAAATAGAATAAACAAACTATAAATAAGTCATAGAAAATAGATAAAAATAGAAATGGGGATAGAAACATTAACCTAAAATATAAACATAATTACTGTAATAAACTGACTATAAGAATTGAAAGGTAATATAAATTAAATATTATCTTTGGAGTAATATTGTAGATTACTGAAAGGAATTTTATTAAAAGAGTTGAACAATAATGAAACATGATCCAGATAATTTATTTGGTAAATTTTGTGTAAAAATCAATTCTGATAACAGCTCACCATATTGCTTAATTTTTTATACGGAACAATATATTTTATTGAACCATGGCCGACATATGAGTAAATATTGGAAAATGTAAATTTAACAAAACAAATTGTAACTTTTATTTTAATAATTCTTCCGGTACAAAAAAACTTTGCTTCATTTGTAAATTATATTATTCTGCGTTAAATAAATTTAACATTTTCCACAATATATTTCTTTATTTTATTATGTACGTATGTATGTCATAATATATTTATATTTGCCCCATATGTCTCATCCTTGTTTAATGGATATGAATGTATGTACATATATATTAATTTTTGTGACGTTTACTGTTAATTTGCAGGCACGCAGTTATCGATATTATCCACATGTTTTTCTTATTTATGCAAAGTTCATTACATTTTAAAATATCTTATTTGATGGCTATATTTTATGCATAATTTTCTATAGTTTATTAACAATAATACATATATCGACATTTTCGTATTAATAAAAATATACTTTACAAAACTAAAGAAACACACATCCATATGTACTTATATACTACACCAACAACAATATTAAAAAAGTTCGAAATTACCTCGTCTTATTGGACATTCAAGACGAATGTTTGTCCGTCCGGAAGTTTCGTTTTGACTTTTGTTTTATTTTTTTTCTCTTTGGAAGTCGAAAATGTGTTTTTTGTAGTTAGAAGTCTATGCTTGACTCTTTCTTACTCGCTTAAAGGCTGAACAAAATTGTTGACAATCAGACTATTTCACACTTTTTGACATGCATTTTTCAATGTATAAAGAAAATTATAAATCATTTTCGAACTTTGTTGACGAAGTCATTTCATATCAGAAATATAAATTTTCTTTTTTTCTTTAAATAATTATTTTGAAACTTTATACAACTTCTTGATTATCTCACCTTCACCTTTTTTGCTCGTTTAACATATTGCAGAACTTTTATCATTTTTCATATTTGTATACTACACTTCTAAATCTTTGGCCACTTACTTTTCTGTATAGTTTCAAATGCTTTTATGTATTATTTTTTGGTAATATTTTAATGTATTGGTCTTAACCGCAAAAATTTGTTTAGGAAGTTTGTTCAAATAAATAAAAAACTAGATTTTTTCAATTAATTTCCGTGTTCTATTAATTTCACGTTCGCCATTTTGCTCTGCCGTATGAAAAAATTGTGTGGTATTTCGAAATTCGAATTTTCGTTTGACATATTTTCGGATACTGTCAGTAATGTACAGCGTTGCATTAAACTGGTATAACACAGAATTGCCAGTTTCAAAATGTAAGAAGTAATGAATGAAATTAAATAGCTTTTGAACGGATGTGGTTTAATTTAAATTAAATTATAAATTATATTCTTCAAATTTCAAATTCTTACAGAAATCTATTTTTTTTTATCATTTGAGTATTTAAATTTTTGATTTACCGCCTTTTTATGAATAATAAATTTGTCAATTATTATAGAAACATATTCCCTGAAGAAATTTTTTGTGTGGAAAAAAATACTATTGCAAAATTTAATTCAAATTTTTTAAATTTATTTGAATTAACAAAGGTCTCAAGCTCATTTAAATAAACCATAATTAAATTATAAATTCTTTTTGACATATATAATTATATAAAAAAGGATATTGTTTTTGAATTTAAAATTTGAGTTTAAAATTTCTATTTACGTAGCATAATTCTCCAGTTCAAGTTCTGCTGCTTGACAACAGATGGAGAAAGTTTCATCAATTCTCTTTTAAAATACCTGTGTGAAGAAATCATACCGTGATTACACTAGTGCTAACATACTTTTTCGCACAGTTGAAAAAAAAAGTACTACTACTTTTAAAATTGCAGGAGTATTTACACACGAAAGTACTATTGAAATTTCTGTATAAGTATTATGAATAAACAAAGTTGAGTAAAAAGTTGAAAAAATGCAACTGTGTATAGAAAAAATGTGAGTGTTTGTGGATTTCAATTAGTTGTTGGGGTTAGCAATAAATTGAAATCAATATAAAAAACAGCATACCTGATATATGTGATAAAACAGTAAGCATTTATTTAAAATATTAACAAGAGTTAAAACAAACAAGCAACGCATTTTAGTTTAACAATTTAAATTTTTTATTTATTTTATTTTATTTATTTAAATACATATTGCATACAAAAGCCAATTTGGCAAAAAAAAAACCTATTACATGACAATATAGTAATGTAATAAAAACGTGGAATAAATTTATAATTTAAAATATAGTATTGAAGGCTTAATCTTCGTCGAACTGACAAGATATAATTACACCTTTTTCATTTTGAAATTGCAATAACTTAAGTTGTAGCAATATTTTTGAAATTTCAAAGCAACAACTCAACTAGGCTCCTAGAGCCTAAACTATTTTACACCTTTTAAAGACTATGAAGGTACAATTGTACCTTCAAAGACTTCAAAGATGCGTAGAATAGATGTTTATAACGTAACAACCAGTCAAAATTATACATGCTTATTTTTGACATACATATATTTTTAACATAGTGTTACACAAATAAAAAGTTTAATTTAATCATCGAAATTTATTTTCGGCTTTCGCATGGGCAATAATAATGTACATACATATATTCGCTATGACTTAATTTTAATATTTGATTGTATCTTTAAAATTTTTAAATTTAAGCAGAAACACAATTTTCGCCTATAGTTATGTGCTATTTTGTTATAAATTTGTAATTAAAAACTATTTTAAACCTTTTGGAATGAAAAATTTATATATGTAGTAATAAATGTATGAAGGCACAATTGTACCGACTACGTCATTTAGCGTTTAAAATTCTTCATTTCGATGAGGGTTAACAAAACATGTTTACAGAAAATTTTACGTTCGACGAGCAAACCGACTTGACGTATTTGCCTTTCGACAACCTGGTGTTAATAAACCTTGAATACACATTTTTATAGGTTCCAGTTCGAAAAGTATCTATTATATAGTTTAAGCCGAAAAACATTGTTAGTGTCAAAAGAAAAAAAAAATTTTAAACATTAAAATTCTATGTTCGTTAGTTGCGGGAATACTATTTTTATAAATAAGTATACATATTTTTTTTTTTATAATTACCTTAAAAATGAGCAAACTAAGAAATAAAGCTCTGTAACTTGAATAATAAAAACCAATGCACTTAGTTACAAGAAAGTTAAAATGTTAAAATTGTGCTTTTCTTACTTCAAGGAATTACCTTTTTCATAAAACTGTATGCGCATGAATAAATATTTTATTATTGTACAATGTATAAATAAATATTTTAATAAAAGCCTATTTCATAAATATGGATTCTTCTTAATACAGTGCCAGCTCGCTAATCCGAATTAATGATTGCAGACCGTGATTCGGATTAACGAAATATTCGGATTACTGGATGTGCTGTTATTATGTAATATAATTCACTATATTCGCAATTACAAGACAAGCCAGGATTTCAAAACAAATTTATTTTATTTTTATTAAAAAGAATGAAAAAATTAAAGCTTTTTTGAAATATTATGATTTTTTAACATAATGTAATGTGTGATGTAGTTTTCTCTTTCAGTGCAATTCCTTCAGCAGCAATATGTAATCTGTTTGAATACCTCGTTCCTTTGCCTAATCTATTGAAGTATTTAAGGCCTGCACAGCTGCACGATTTTTAACGTGTTTCAAAATTATATGCTCTGATTCTACATTTTCTGCGTCTGATTCTGAACTACGACAAGAAGTATTGTCAAAGTTAATAATCCAGCTAAGAAATTCATCTTCAGAAATTCGCACGTTATTATTGCGGTGAAATAAATTGGTTATTGTGCGAAATTCTGCTGTTTCTTCAACACAATAATTCTCAGGCAATTCTTTTTGTAACAATGATAGTGGGATGTTATACTCTGTAGCCCACATAACTAAACTATTTGCAACAAAACATAAAGCATACTTTATGTACTTATAAATATTATATATGTATGTATGTACAATATCAATCAGAGAAGGCGCTGCATCTCAATGATGTCCCGTTACAATGTCATATACAATAATAAAAAAGCAGAGAATAAAAACAAATAAAAATTCGGTTTAGCAAGCTTGAAACCAATGCGGACTATAGAGTATGTAATACGTCATAAATTCAATTCGGATTACTGGATAATTCGGATTACACACCTTCGGATTAGCGAGCAGGCACTGTACTTGTTTTTTTAACCTTTTTTAATTATTAGAACAATCTATGTTATTAAGCTTTAAGGTTTTTTTTTTTTTATGTATTATTTTTATATAATCTCGATATTTCGTTAATCTTCGGTTAACATCATCATTTTAAAAAAATAAAAATTTCCTGAAGATGATGAATAAAAAAAAAAAAAAAAAAAAAAAAACCTTAAAGCTTAATAAAATAGATTGTTCAATGTGGATTCTTATTAAAAACAATGAAATTTTGTTCTACTTTTAGTATTCGAAAGGGTGAATAATTCGCCAACGTCAAGCCGCCGCTTCTAATTATCGCGAGTGCCATGTATTTTGGTTACTTTCTTATTGTTTATTTTTGAAACAGCTTATTGCTTTTTAGTTCCCCTAAACTAAACCGAAAAAAAGTGCTGGCTTTTTTGTGCAAGAAGAACAAGAACATTATTCTCTCCAACGGTTTCTGGGAATATTGGGAAACCGTCGGTGTACAATTTAGAGTAAAGAAAAATACTAATATCTTTTAACTTTATTAAAATTTAGCAAAAAATTTGAATAAAATTCATGCAAGATAGAATAAAGTATTTTTAAAGATCGCGGGAACAACATTTACTTCGGAAATGAAATGGGTGCGATAGACTTAATGTTTAATTATTTGCTGGTATTTTATTAGACTGAAATCATACCTAAAAGTATTGTTTATCTTTATTATTAAGTTAAATAAAATTTTTTCGGTTTAACATTTTTAAATTTGTTTTTATTTCACCCCTTAAATAAATATTGAAAATATTGTTTTGCGCCTTGTTAAGAAATATTATATTTTTATTTTTTCTTCAGTAACGATAAATTTGTGTACAATTCTATTTGTTGATTGCCCTTGTGTATTTGTATCATTTTTTTTTTTATTGTCCAAGTCTAATTTTATACTGCATTTGGTTTTCTAATGGAATTACCATTATCATAATTATTATTACATACATATATGTACATATATTTCGTACATGTAAGTAAGTATTTTTGTTCTGCTATATTTTGGATTTATTTTACTAATTTTCTTATCTACCCCTGTAGGTAATTTTTTGTGAAATTGTATCGAAATTCCTTGCGCAGCGTGGCAGAGGGTTTTGTTCTAAATGGTGAAACTATTTACATAAGTGTTTATTTTTTAATAAATGTGTATGTACAGGTCTTCACGACGCTGTTTGATGACAGTTTCATAGTGCATTCTTTAAAACTATTACATGTTGGCTTAAAAGTTGGTTCATCACCAAGTATGTTTGGTAAAAATATAGAAAATACCCATAATAAAAATCGATAGTTCTCAATCAATCGCCTCATCTCACAAAATATCAGAGCAGTGAAAATTGCCGTTACGATTTTACAGCGGTAACAATTTAGAAGTATGTACAGTGGAGGTCCAATAGTAGAAATTATATAATGTCATTCCCTTCCTAATGTCCGAAAATTCGTATTATTGAACTACAGTTTTTTCGATTTTATATTAACTGAATTTATTTTGTGAACATCTATTTATATATATGATTCTAATTGTGCTTTTTCCCTTATAAACTATATAGGGTATGTAATAATAAATTTCACATATAGTTTATAAGGGAAAAAGCACAATTAGAATCATATATATGTTTTTTCCTTTTTTTTATATAAAGCATACATATAACATTATATTAACATTAGTTTTTTCATTTAAAACAAAAGTTTTGCCTTCTGCTTTATTATAGTGAAAATGGTTGACTTACATATATAATCCGTACTTGGTATACATAAATTTCTTGTAAGAATTTTCCATTTTCATTATCTGCTATAATTGTTAATATATATATATATATATAATCGAATATAGAGCATGCGAGACAAGACGTTTTTTATCACTTTTAAATTTCGTACCAACTGATGATGTGGCAGTTAACCGCAGAAAAAAGAAAAAGTCCAAAACTTAAAGGAAACATATTCATACAAAAATACGGTTTTTCATATAATCGAAAAACAAAAATTTTTTTATTCGTACTACAGAACTGCCAATGTGAAAAAATTGCATTTCGTACTATTGGAAATTCGTAAAAACGAAAGTACGAGTAAGTATTATTGGACCACCACTGTTTGTCCAGATTACGTATTAGAATCACAAACGTTCCCCTTTAAATTGGTTTTTGGCGTTTACGTCTTTTTGACGGTTATAGCTCGACCTTTTTTTTCAAATAATATTAATTATTTTATAATTGATGCAGCAAATCAACAATTTGCATAATTTACGCATTGCGAATGCCCCTAATGCCACTTTGTTTTGAATACAAGGAATGAATATGATATACTCCTTATCTGCCCTATGACGGTCCTGAACAGCGTTGAGGAGCCACATGAATACTTCTAAGATAAGAAATTTATAGTGAAGAAACCCCAAAAAGTTTTCACGTTTCCACATGGATAAGGAAAAAAGTTATTAATATACATATGTACATATGTATGCATGTATGTATGTATGTATGTAAATAAAATAAGTACACAAATGTTATGATATAATATTTAATAATTATGACAAATTTAGGACACAGCTGAACTGTGCTAAAGAAAATTTATAACTGACAACTTCCTATTATTATTAGAACTAACAGTTTAAATTAAAAAAAGGAAATCAGAGAAATTGTTGCAAACCATTTGTTCTTACGTATGTTTAACTAAAAAAATTACTCTCTCACTCTCCCTTTCTCACATAAATGTAAATAAAGCAACCCTCATAAAATATTGTAACTTTAGTATTTACAACGTAAGTATTTATGTATGTAGTAGTTTTGCATTTTTTTCGGGTAAATAAACAAAAACAAAATAATAAACGTAGAAAACTATAATAAGCGCCATAAATTTATATCTTTCACAAAAGGGGAGATCAGCAGGTTTTTATTCAATATGTAAATATTTCTATGGAAATAAATTTGACGTTTAAATTAATTTAAATTTTAAAGTCAATCATACTTGAGTGTGGTAATCCTTCCGTCAAGAATACTTGACTACATACATAATTTTTCATTGAAATTCAAAACTTTACGGATAATATTGAGAAAATGCCAAATGAAATTGAGATGTTTACAGCCTGTTCCATGCTGTCGAACAATATTGTTCGACTATAGTTCGCCTTCGTGGAACAGACCCTTAATTTCACATTGAAAAAATTGTAAATGATATGGAGAATTTAAGTTAGAATTGAGAAAGTTTCAAATAAAATTGAGAACACAATTTCAAATTGAGAAAATTCAAAATAAATGGCTTTTTTTTAAATGAATTTCATATTCTGTTAAGTAAATCACTAACTAAAATTCAACCATAAAATTTTTTTTTTTAAATCTGTAACGTGCGTCACAATTTGAGTAGCACAAAAATTGCATTAATAAATTTTGCAATTTCTATTTTGTTTTCTTATATCTTCGCTTCTTATCACTATTTTTCTCCTACACCAATTCTTGGTTCACGGCTTTTGATAACAAAACTGTAAAACTATAAAAAATATGCAAAAGAGTGTACATTAAAATCTTTTATCAAATTTGTATCAGTGATGTTCGTGAAAAGTTCTATTGTTGGGCAGGACGACGAGTCGAGGTTGACGACTCGTCTGCCACACTATCGCGAACACAGCAATGTTTTTATCAGAACTAGCTGTACTATGATTCGTCGTTCAGGTTTTGCCCAAATGGCAAATGTGTCAGCTATCTGTTGTCTTCTCAGTCTTTGTACTACGATTACCTCTTCTATTTGGCAAAATTCTGAATGAAATAGTATTCCATGAGCTTTTCGTATGTTTTCCTATACACTGGCTGTCTGCCTAGATCGCATGTTACGTGCGTCTACGACTGCTGTCACACACACCAATACGGCATTTTGAAGTAAGCCGAAGGTAGTGACCACTACTTTAACTTTCGATGATACTGCTATTTGTTCCTTCTTTTTGATTAGTATTTGGATATTTCTCTGTATTCGCAAATAGTAATCAAAACGGCGCAAAACGGATTAAAAAAATCTCTTGTGTACATACATAAATATGTATGTATGTATATTATGATGAAACTTTGTTCTTAAATGTGTGAGTGAGTAGTGGGTCTCCGATGCTTGGCGTGCCGCAAAATTGAATTTCATAAAATTTAAAATTATAATAAAAATACATATATTTTTAACCGACTTGGCATCTGCAAAAGTATTTCCAGTATTTATTGGATAAATGAAATTGATCTGAGAAGAAACACCCACAAATATTTTTGTTACGGTTATGATCGTTTAAGCTTGTAAAGAGGAACATTTTACCTACAATTGAAAACGTATGCTAACAGTTTAAAAATCTTGTTTAGCAAAATTTAAAATTCTAGAATTATAAATTTTTTTCTAACATTTCAATTCACGCCATTTTGTATACGAATATTTGCTAATTAATGGTTATTCGTGTCAAGCTTTTACATATTTATCGCTTTCATAAATCGAAAAGTAACAAGTAACAAGTTTTATTAGACAATATTTTTATAATCTGTTAAAAAAATCATATTTACGCGGTCGGCTTAATATCACCAATATACCCTCTAATTATAACATTTTATGGATTTTATTTCTACTTCGTTAGACAAATACAAATTCACACAAATTCAAATAACTTTTCATAAATCTTAAAAAGAAATAAGTTTTAAATCTTTAACCATTAAAATAAGGAAAATACAAAATCATGGGAAAATATTTCAGTGGCCCATTAGCACTACGATAAAAATGACAGCAAAAGTAACGATAACAACAAAAAATAACAGAAAATATCACATAATAAAATAAATAACAACAAAGTTAATAACCACAAGTAGCTAGTGTGTATATAAATATGTATGTTTAACTGATATAAATGAACGTACAGTAGAGGACAGAACTTACCCCGTATTCATATTATATGTATTTGTTATATAGCACAGCTTCCTCCGTAAGAAAATTTTGAGTTTACCTACATTTTTCAATTTTCACTTTTTACAAGAAGTCGATGTACAGTGGTTATATCTACCCACTGTAAAAATATTACATCATTTTCGCGACACTTTCGCTGGAGATTAACTCTTCTTTTTTCTCTTATTCAAATCAGGAATGTAATTTCTTCACAATAGTGTGATAAATTAAATATGAACTTGAACACGACAAAAATTTCATCAATAGGTAATAACTACAGTTCGATTAAATTCTATTCTGAATATTTCACATTAGTTTAATTTTTTGCTAAATGAATTTAATCGATGGCATAATATAATGCTGTATGTTATTGTATTGATATCGGTAAATCGTCCAAATTAAAATAAATCTTCAAATCAAGCAGCCGTTTAGACTTTATATTTCTGAAAAAGAAATTTAATAAGTTTTTATGATAATACGACGATGGCTAATTGTATTTGGGAAAAACATAGGAAGTAGACTTTTTGAAATAAAATACATAATAAAGATGTTATTATTACTATTGTTCACTATTGTTTTAAATTAAACATATAAAACATATAAAAAAGATTTTTTTACAAAACTTTTAAAACAGAAATTCCCATTCATAATTAAATTTTTAAACAAACCAAAATTATAAATTATCTTTTTTAGCAGAAATTTTATTAAACTAATCCCATGGAAGATTTTATTTCAATCTAGATTTAACTTACCAATTGTAAACCAAAAATATTTCAATGTTTGCAAAAGTTATTTTTTAATTCTATAGGTGGGCGGAAAACTACAGCATGTCAGATTATTTCAAAAATACGTTTTTTATATTGTTAAAATCAGAATTTTTTTTTCTTCTATCGATATGTAAATCCAATAAGTCCTATCTAAAATATTTTTCGAGATATCGAAAAGCCGATTGAACAGCACCAATAACATCATGAGGGCTAAAGAAGACCATCTTAATAAGTAACGGTATTATAATATGACGAAATTTTATTAACTCTATCATCGAAATAAAAAATAATTTCAGAGTTATATAAAATAATTGGGGTTCGGCAAACTTCTAACACAAAGATTGAAGAATTTGTTATATTCAACATGTGACTTGGTATAGTTTACCTTCCATTTGCAGAATTAAATAGAGAGGGAATGTTTTCTGTTGAGAAACAATGAATGTAGAAAACACATCTTATAACTGGTTTAATTTCATTCCATTTGAACTCTTTTGACTGCCACTGTACTTGTACAAATAGACACAACATATTTTATTTGTAAATAAATAATTTACAAAAAAAAAACAAATAATTTTTGCTTTGATATTTGCGTTTCGTTGACGAATGGTCTGAAATTTAGTACAGATAAAAAACTAAACATGCAAATATATACATCGACATGTATAAAAAATTTTCATATAAGAAGATAAACGATCTGGTATGCATGATTAACAACTTGGAATTAGTTTGCTACTGGAGAAGGTATTCTAAGCAGCAAGTCATAATTATAGGAAAGCAAGGTTTTATAATATTTTCGCGTCCTGTACATATTGTATATCTTGGATTTCATAATAGTAAATATAGCGGTGCGTTCCCAAGGATAAGTCGGTAAGTAGCTGGATGTAAAGGTAAAAAAAAGGGCGCAGCCCACTTGGGTCCAATTTATAATGGTTTCAGCGTGAGACCTGTTGCGAAAAAACTTTAACATGTCGTAGTGATACAGATCAGAGCCTCTGCTAGGAATCCAACTTAGAACCCCCAACTGATACATAAACTAACACACTACTCGCTACACTACCGATGCAACCGCTGCTTTCCCTAAATGCGAAAGAAAATTTCGAATAAATACATTGATAAATTTGAAATTTTAATGAAAATTACATGTGATAGTTACATACTAGGAAACAAACTAAATCAAAGACAAAGATTGTAAATCACACTAACAAACACTAGCAGAACGGAACAACATGCTGTTTTCGAAGGCAGCTATACCTTCATCTTTAGTGTTCTTAGTGTTTTGTTTACAGTGTGTGGTTATCAGTAGATGTAAATTATTAGATTCATGTACATTATTTATTATTCTCTAAAAATAGCATACGAGAAATTATTCTCCGTTATTTTTCCCCCTTCTAAAAGAAGCTCTAAATTAAAATTTTTTTGCATACATATGTATGAATTTTAACATTTAAAAATATTAAAAATTTGTTATGGTTTTCAATATTCAAGATAGATATTCGAAATAGCAGAGCTGTAAATAAATATTCAATTAAAATATAAAAAGAATTCATTGTGACTTAAAAATTGTTGAATGCATTAATTTCATGCCAAAAAATGCTTAAATGAAAATTTTAAAGAACTAAAGGAAAATAAGTTGCAATTAATTTTTTCATTGCACTTTTCAGTATTTTTAAAAATTTAAAATAGATATTGCTTAATAACTTAAAAAAAAAATTATAACAGTTTAAGCTCTGTCAAGAAATGAAGACTTTGACACAAATTTAGTGTCAACAGCAAAAGGAAATAAAACGGCTGTAAATCCATAAATAAATAAATTTTTTCGAACTATTAATTTATTAATTTTATGATTGATGTAACCATGAAATGAAAATTATGTCGAATTAAAAATTAAATATGCATTATTCGTTTACAGCTCTAATTTAGAGAAACGGACTGATTTTTGTTTATACTTTACGTAATGTTTCTTTTAATAATTCGGAATACACTACAGGTGTTACAATTCAGCTTAATTTCTTTTATGAAAATTAAAATTTTCATAAATTAACATAACAAAAAATTGTAATATTATTTAAACAATTATTGGAAATAAATATTCATGTAAAATTCCACAATATTGTGTTATGATATTCTTTTATTTAAAATTAATCACAAATATTTAGCAATAGTTTTAAAATTTTATTATTATGTAATCTAAAAATCGAAGAATGATTGGGAAACCTTCTTACACAAGAAAAGAGAAACTTGAGCTTGTAAGTTTGCCGTATCGTGTGACATGGCAAAGTTGCTTCTGCTTCTCGTTTGTCAGTCATTTGCTACTTACTTTCAAGGTGCTAATTGATTTCATTTAACAAATGTCGCACATAACATTTATACAAGTAATTACTGAAGTCAAACCATTTGCTGGAGGAGTGCCTTTTTGATTTAAAAGACTTTCTATTAAAAAAAAACAAAATCTATTATCTAGTTACAGTTGAATATAAATTCATATAGAAATGAACAAATGCGCCGCAATAAAACTATAGCAGCTTGTGAAGATTCCCTTGCAAGATTGCACACGTCTTGCAATTGATTCATACATAAAAACACGGAAGTGTATAAAAATCCGCCTGAATATCTACATAAACACTCTCATAAAAGGGTGACTGCCCTCCCAGTATATCTAAATGGAATTATGATTCCTAAATCCGATAATAGCAATTATCTATGTCTAAGCATGCAGAGACGTTTAACATGGAAAACTCATATTTCATTAAAAAGAATGCAACTGAATATAAAAACAACACAAATGTACTGGCTGTTAGGACCTACGTCGGAATTGAGCTTAAGCAACAAACTAATAATGTACAAAACAACTTTCGCAGATGACAGCAGTATCTGCCATTCATATTCATTCGATCGTAGGCCGACATCAACTATGATCGCGGCGACGCGGCAGAATATGAATGATTCGCTAACAGGTGACCTCACGAGAATATTGGAATGGGGTCACGCGAACAGGGTCGATTTCAATTCCCAAAAGACCCAATGCTGCATGCTAACACACCGCCGTATGCATGATCACGCTGCCTCATCTATAAAAATGGGTGGCATAAACATTGAGGAATCAGAAGCTCTTGATGTTCTTGGCATGCAAATTCAGTGTGATGTCCGATGGACTGAGCACATTTTTCAGGTCTCAAAGGAAGCATTCAAGTGCCTAGGCTTTTTAAGGCGGTGTAAGACATACTTCACCCCATCTGATCTCCTCACTATTTATACCGCCTACATCCGACCGAAAATGGAATACAACTCTCATGTGTGGGCCGGTGCTTCAAAGACTATTTTGAAGTTACTCGACCGTGTACAAGAAAGGGCGAAGAAACTCATAGGAGACAGTAGGGTAGCCAACTCTATTGACTCTCTTGAGCATCGTCGCAACGTGGGGTGCGTTTCGTTGTTCTATCGTTACTATAATGGGATGTGTTCTAATGAAATCAGGGAACTTGTTCCCGAAACCCGGTTATTCGCGCGCACGACGCGATCGTCATTAAGAGCGCATCCATTTGTGGTCGATTTGAGGGCGACTCGCACTACGCATTACAGGGAAAATTCGTTTTTTGGCCGAACGGCACGTATGTGGAATAGACTACCCGCAGAGGTGTTTCCTGTCACTTTTAGCATGGGAAGATTTAAATCAAATGTCAATAAACACTACTCCCTCTATCCTCCTCCCCAAGTTCAAAGGAACTTAACATTGCTGTCTAATTTTAGGATTAAGAGAATTTTCTTATTGTTTCGATCTAAATATGTAGATTGCAAATAAACATGAATTAAAAAGAAAATCTATATAAAGACTCATTCTAACACTTGGGCACCACGTTGGCCAGACGAATGTTAAACGAGCACATGTATTGTTGGCAACATTTGCGCAGCAACCTTTATTTTTTAATTAAACAATGTACGAGTAACAGAAAACGATCCACGATCTTGTACTATTCGTAACAGTTAATACAATACAACACCAACAATACAATTTTATTTAACATACGACACTTGTTTATTACTGTTCGTGTTTGTGAACGTGTGTTTGTGTAACATGCTTTCTTTTGTTATCAACGGATTGGACCAATCAGTGATGTGTCGCTCTGAGGCGGTTCTCTACAAAATTACACGTAATAAAACTAAGTGAGATAGTGAAACAACCAATCACAGTTATGAGAATGACAGGGAAAGGTTTGAATTAATTTATATACCTACTACATGTATTAACTATCTGGTTAGTCAATGATTGGAAAAATGTTGTAGGCGTTATTAAGATTTAAAAAAAAACGTACAATTTTTGATACATTTTTAATTAAATTTTAATTAAAATAGAAGATATAAAATTTTTTTTAGCAAAAGGAAAATAAACGATTGGAAAAATAATTTCTGTTTTTAGAAATAATATTTTATTGTTGATCAATTGTGAAATAATGAATTATGAAACTCGAAGACACGTGTACATTATTCCGAAAATATTTTTGTTTTTTAATTAATGTACATTAAAAATGAACAAAAGCAAATACAGTGCAACCTCGGATAACGCAACCAATAGAAATTTACTCTGTTACGAAAACTCCGGTTGTTGCGTAAACCGGGTCAAAAATGTATATGGCTATTTTTCGATTAAATAGTTTATATCAAACCAAATAAAGGGTTTATTTAAAAAAGAAGTGTCAACTTGCAAAATACACAAATGCATTTATTTTGATTAAAAGAAATAAAAACCAATGAAAGACCAACAGTATTAAAATTAAATATAAAAAAAAATACTTTCTAATGTATGTAACTTTTTATTTATAGTTTACAAATTTAAGAATCACGTTTTTAACGAAGTGTTCTTTTACATGAAATATGTTTTCTGCAATTTCTCGAAGCTTTTAAAAGACCACTCTTTGGCGACAAACCTTAATTGAAATTTAAAATGGATGATTTGTGTTCGCGTTTCTCTGTGAGTATCCCGGTCTGGCTAGTTCAAGGCTGAGATTCGTTGGGGCGCCTTTCTTTGACAACTTGATCGCTTGGATCTGACGGACGGTGAGGTACGTGAACGGCACAGGGTGTCTGTAAAGTCATCTGGTTTCTACGGTGCTGAGTTAACAAAAGCGTGTTACTTGAGTCGACCCTCTAACCTAACCTTACATGTTCCAAAATTATCGCAATTGTAAATGCAAAAAAATTTATGCACAAAAATTAGTTGATATCACTAAAAATTTATTTAGCACTTTTGCATTTGTTAGAAATTCTTTAATTGCATATCTCTTTAATTCTAAAAATCCATCTTAAAATAAAAATTCTTTGCTAATATACACAAATGCCATTTGGTTTCATTTAAAATTATGAAAAAAATAAAATAAAAATATTAAATACATACATACATATGCACGTACAAGATTTAATGATCCAATTTTGAATGAAAACAAATAAATGTGCGAACATCTACAACTTGTAGATTTTAATGTGCAATTTAATCGCCAACGAATACAATTTCTAAAGAGCCAAGAAAGCGCCAAATTGTGGTACCCGCGTGTTCGAGTATGTGTGTTGATAATTCGGCATAGATCAAATAGAAATGTTTTGTGATTTCATGGCAAGTCGCAAATTGTCAGTACGCTCAAATGTCTGTCGTTGTTTCAAACTAAAAATTTTTATACTTCTTTTAATGTGCTTATTGTGCAGATAATTCATTTGCTCTGTCTATATGACTGACAATATTTCCGTTAAGAAAAAAAAAATACATTTTATGCTTTGGATTAACTGATGAAGGATTTAAAAGTTTTGCTGTGCTAATAAGGAAAACACAAACATACACAAATGCATAAATGTACATATGCACACATATACATATAGAAATATATATACATGTACTACACATATATTTAGTTGTACACTAGCATCCCGATATTATATCAGCTTACATCAAAAATGTCAACAATTCGTAAAAAATTGTTTGTTCCTTGGTAAAATCGCTTTGACTTGCAGTATGCTAATAATCGTAGTATGAAGTAAAACAGAGTTTACCATTACTTTTTTTAAGCGGTTTTTGTTTTTCGAAATATTAATGTGGCGATGGCCAAAGTAGTTGGCACATTGACTACAAAACCAAAAAGTCCTGGGTTCCAACCCAGTTTCAGACCAAGTCATAAAAACATCTCACAATTTTTCTGATCCTTGTGTATCTTTGTGTCAGTTGTTGGCGGAAGTTTCCAGTGGCGGAGGAATCGTCACTGGTCACTGAACAGTACCGGTTTCAGCTGATACCAACCCACAATCACTTCAGAGCGCCCTCATTCGTCGGTATTGTGTAGCACCGGCGAAGTAAAATAATAACTAAAAATGGCTACTAAAACAAAACTTCAAAATTTAATACGTCAGTTGACATCACAACACTGCTACAAAAAAAAGTGTAAAAGTAGAGTTGCAAGATAGTTTAGCTTCACCTCCTGCCATCTCTCTAACTATCCCTTTCCTCTAGTTCCATCACAATGCATTGCATGTCTACAGCTCATCTACTGCTGCTGAAATGCTGGAAAATTATGGTGAAATAAGAGCTCACGAATGGACCACATACGGCGTAGCATACGCCAATATTTACATGAAATAATCTTTAAAAAATAATAGCAAATTTTTCTGTTTCTTTAATTTCATTAACGGTTAAATATCTGATTTTTAATTATTACAAATTGTTAGTTTTCAAGATTTTGTTTAACGCAAAATTTTTATAAAACAAAAAAAAATATACAATTTTTTTTTTGAATTAATAAAAGTAATATTAACAAAAACGTATTGCAGATTATTTATTTATTTTATTTATTTATGTATTTATACGATGGAAGGTCGCGATTACAAACTATTGGGGTTCTACTGTATGTACACCAATTTTTACTTATTTTATTTCTTTAGATTCCCACGTTAAGACTTGAAGGAGAAATAGTCGATAATATTTTAAAAGTTTGCACACATACATTTATATTTTTTTATTATTAAATAAAATTGTCATTAGGAAACGACACAAATTCGTAGTGTTAAAGAACAGTTTATACACAATTTTTTCCCATTTTAGAAATTTTCTGCAATTTTTTATGACAAAGAAAAATTATAATATTGCAGGTATAAATAAAAACAAGAAATCAAGATGTGAAAAGTTTTTATAAAAAATGACGTAAAAAGTTATCTGGTGAATAAAAACTACAAAAACAATTCTATTGAAAACGCTCTATATCTGTTGATATAATAATTTATTAATATAACTAGATTAACCAGTTGCTGCACCACACCAACTTAGCTACTCCCGCCCACTTTTGTAGATATATTGTAACTATAACCAACAATGTTATATCAGCTTTGTCTCTTTTTCAAAAAATAAAAAAGGTACCTTATTCCCAACGCAGTTTTTCTGAAAACTACCTATATCACTTTAGTATCAATTTTCTTCTCAAACATTCTTTTCATTTAATACAAATCTCATGAAAGTGACTAAAAAGTAATCCTCCGCCATATTGTGTTTGCTGATATTTCATTATATTTTATGCTTCGTTCAAAAATCCCTTTAATTTGATACACTCATGGGAGTGTATAAATTTACAGAGGTATAATTTTACCCCATATACATATGTTCGAATTTCCCAAAAGCAAGAAAACACATTCGAGGTTTTTTCTAGAAGAAAAATTACGGAAAAAAGGTTTGTTCTATGTGCAATACTTTTGATAGTATACAGTTGCAAAGAGAGTTAAGCTACGTTCAGACTTGGCAAACATTTGACGAAAGAAACGTAACCACTCTTTTCGGAAAATATTTAGTTAACATTCCATGGCATCTAGATGTCAAAAAGGAGTGAATTAATAATTTAGTGAAAACCTATGTTATTTTATTTAAAATAACGACATGTTTCATATCAAAAATATTTTTAAATTTACAGAATTTAGTGATTACGCTTTTCTCTTCAAATATTTGACAAGTCTGAATGTAGCTTTAGCAGAATTCAATTTTGGCCGCTTAATTTTTCTTTGGACTTTTCTTTGTGTAATTTTATGGAAAATAAGTTTTTGTTAAATAAAAGATGACTACAAAAACAATATGTATTATATTTATTTTATTATTATAATAAAATGGGAACAGAACGGAAATTTACAAATCAACAACGAACGATGTCAATTCCACACCGATATAAAGTCAATTTGATAACGCTATGGTGTTAATCGGACAACGCAACGGTGTCAACTTGTACACATTTATATTATAGGACCATATATGATTGAAAATATGGATTACAGTAGTAATGAAAATATGATATAAGAGGTATAATAAAGAAAATATATTACAAAAGAAAAATGTAATTACTATTTGGTGTTTAAATTATAATACAATAACATTTCGATAATTTCAATTAAACCAATCCAATAATATATTGACGAGATATTTATAAAAAATATATATAACATTGTGTATTGTAATGTAGGGAAAAATTAAGAAGAGAGTTGATGATAAACCCAGCATTCTATATCAGTGTTAAAATCAGTTTAAGCATCAATGTTAAATAGCAATTGTTTAAAGCGAGGGACAGAGAATTCAAAGGTTCTAACACTAATAGGAAGCTCTTGTGCAAGGTGTAATTCAATTGTAATAAGCAGATGGCAATTACAACAATAAAGAGACTTCAGTTTGTCATTAATTTTTGAGGCTATATTATTAATTTGGTATTTGGACGTCCATTTATTATCAAGTATTAAACTCAAGCAGTTGAAGGTATCGATTAAAGGAACCCTAACTCCATCGAAATTAATATCGATAGAATGATGGTTATTTCTATCAAAGAATATAGCCCTTGTTTTCGAATGGTTGAAGTACAGCCTGTTGTTAATATTGGCCTCATGGCAGGTAAGAAATTGCTTTTCACCGCTGAATAAAAGATTGATTTCGTCGGCGAAGAGAAAAATTTGACATTGCGTAGGGCCAATAAAGCTCACAAAATCATTCACGCGAAGTAAGAAAAGTAAAGGCCCCCAAATGGAACATTGAGGGACACCACTTGAGCAGTTAGACAAAGGGGACGTATTACCACTTATAATGACGGATTGCTTCCGACCACATAAATATGAGTACAATAATCTACACGAAGAAACTGAAAAACTTAATGCTGAGGAAAACTTGTGAGTCAAGGTGGAACAGTTCACTGAATAGCGTCGATATTTTCCTTCTGTTGAGTAGATCACGTATGTATTCTGTTAAATTCATTAGTAACAAGAAAGTACTACCACCAGATCGAAAACCAAAGTGGCAGTTACCTAGTAATTTAATGGAGCATCTGATCCTTAGATAGGCATGGTAAGAAATTTATAGTCCATTAACTCTCCATTCCACCATTCGTCCCCTTCTTCCGAATAAGGACCACTCTAGAGGTCTTCCAAGCCCTGAGAAAACAACATGTTATTATAATCGTGTTAAAAATATGAAGTAGTAACTTCAGGATGTGCGGGAGAAATATTTTTATTAATTTAAAGCGAATATTATCAAGTCCTAATGCATTCGACTTTATTTTCCTACAAGCTAGGACAAGATCACTATCATTTATGCGTCTAAAATTGTCGGTTTGTCAATAGTTCGTTGTCGAACTATCAAACGTTGTTGATACCCTATTGACAACGAATGTGATCAGTTTGAGCACGTATGGTGGCATTTTTTTTGGGTGTATCATTACGCGCAAGTAGCTCTACAAAAATTTCTCCGCATTGCGGCTTTAACATTTAGCATTTAGCCAAGATATTTGTACCAATTATTATAAGAAACAATATCAATTATCTTTCCGTATAATTTCCACCTAAAACATCTGCGCCTGAAACATTTGGCTTTTTTTAATCTAGTTACAAACCCTAAAAATCAGAATTGGCAGTGACTTTGCACATATCGCGGGGGTTACAATTCTTCTAATTTTGTTGTCTATAAGTATCCATAATAATTTTGCGTCTAGTATGTTTGGGACTCGAGATTTCCGATCTACTCTTTCAAGAGCTTTATCTGTCTGAAACTCAGTTACTGATCCCCATATCAGTAGCGTTTTTTTTTATTTAAATAAGGCCATACATATATATTTCTGTAAATAAATTCTTCCTTCTGTTTAAGATTATGAATTTCGGTTAAATGTTTAAAATAAATTACATACCAAAATTATTTGATGTTTTCCGCCGCTTTATAAAAACTCGTACTAGTCATGTACTGCTACTCATTGCATTTGTATGTGTGAAAGAATTAATGCAAATGTAACATATTGTTAAAGTTCAGCGAAGATAAGTAAAAAGCATCAACAACAAAGTCGCTTAACATTAGAAAAAGAGAAGAAAATTGCATTAAATTTTCATCTAGTTTTTTTCCTTGGGAATCTTTTTTCACATATTATTTTCTTCTTGTCAATTTTTTGCTTGAAGTTCAAATAACTTTAATGGACTCAAGGGAAATTTTTCATTGTTTCTTTGATGTTGCATTTTCATTATTATATTATATTACACTTGTTAAAAAGGCGGTTTAAATTAAAAGGAAAATACAAAATTTATATAAATATTTTATGAAATGGTTTTTAATTTATTGAATTCTTATGGGTTTTCATTAAAGCATTTCATTCTAATTTTTACATCAATTTTTTCTCAGACATTTTCATAAATTTAGTTATCAGTGTATTTAAATGTGTGGGTAAGGCAAAGTAACACATACATATGTACGTATATTTCATATATTTTCTTGTATGCATACGAATATTTAGTATTTGACAAAAAACATTTTGTACAGAATATCCTAAACGATATTATTTTTGTTTATTCATGGTCGACTTGTATTTTAGAGATAAGGTTGTCTAATCGGCAATGTAAAAGAAATCATCGTTCACGTCAATTTGAATGACAAGGTTTTCGCTATTATTCTCTACCTTACTCGTTCCACGACAACGTTTATCTACAACCATTGCGATAGTCGGATTGATGTTGAAAGCCTTAAAAACAAAAAATACAAATTCTTAAAGCCATGCGACGTAGATTTATAAGCGTATTAGTGGTGATATTATGAAGATTAGAGTAACTATTTATTTCTTCTGTTTTACTTTAAATTTAGGAGAGATATTGCCATTCCCTCCAACTATCTATCCTTTTCTCAGATGGCAGCTTTTGTGCGAGGGGGTTTGTAGGCTAATCACACTAGTAATAAATAACTTAACATCACATTTATTGCAAGTAATCAAATTGGAAAAAATATTTGTTTTACTTTAACAAATAAAAGTTTCAAGTTACTTTTCATTTGATTTCTATTTGACGTTCACAAGTTCAACAGCAGTCGATATAAATAAAATAAAATTTTGAGAAATAAGAAACATGAAAAAATAAACAAAATCAAATAAACTGAAAAAACAATCGAACGACAAAAAACGTCCATAAATTTTAACGATGCATAAAAGATCAAAGGCTACAAATGCAATCGCATAAAAAATTAGATGTAGAAATATGAATGCGTATACAGTAGTTTTCCGATTTAACGAACCTAATAGTTGTCCGGCTTTTTCGTTAAAGTGAATTGTTCGTTATATCTAGTAATAAATTAAAATTATTTTATTCGGAACTCAAAATATATATGGTTGATTCTGAGATTATCGGCTAATTTGCATATGATTTTTGGCATTGAATTTTTTTTTTAAGAATTTATAATTTTGAATGTGTAACTTCAATCTTTCAAAGAATAGCTATTCAATTATGCAAAATTTCTTAAATTTTCCCCTAGGGGAATGACGACGACAGTACAAAATCATATTATTTCCTTTCGAATGAATCATATTAATTCAATTTATTTTTAAAAATTATAAAATTAATCTATTCTGATTCTGATATTTCGGGCTAATTTCGCCATAATTTTTGGCATTGAAGTTTTTTGCTTTTGTTCTTCATATTTAACTGGATTGTCTTTAATTTTACAATATCGGAACTTAATATTTAAAATCAACTTAAAAAACTCTGAAAATTATAAAATATATTGAATCCAAATGCATTGCCGCCAGTTGTACACAAAGTAAGCGATATAGTGAAGTGTTCATCCAGTACTGTCCAGCATTCTTTGTAAGTTGATAGTATACAGCTCATGTATAGTATATAAATAGTATACATGAATACAAAAGATGAACGAATGTACTTTCTGAATTTCATCTACTACCGTCGTCCACTTTGCATGCTACCATACACTGAACACATCGTTAAAAAACGTAATGTCGTATGCAATGTTTGCCGCTGGGTAATATTGTTTTGCTGACACCATTTTATAAAAATTTCGAAGTGCTTAATGGCATCTTTTGTTTCATATTAGGATTTCGACTTTCAATTTTGACAATAACAATATCAAACAAAAACATTAGAAGATGAACACTTTGAAGTATTTTTTGGAAAACATGTTGTGTATTTCAATGTTTCTTTACATTTGTTTACGTTGAAGTACAAAACTCAATTTCTGTTCGTTCTTTAAGCTACTCAGTAAAAAGAAATTTAGTGTTCGCTAAGAAAGAAGAAATATATCGAATGTTCGTTAAATCGAAAAGCTACTGTATATTTACGGTTCTATTATTTTCATATGTATTGTTAGTGTTGTTGTTCTTTTTTGTTTGTACAAACATTTACGATCATAATGCGAAGCATGTGGAGTTTTGTTATTTTTTTTAAATATATAAAAGAGCAACAACAAATACCCGAAGAGCAACAAGTGTTTGTTTTGGTTTGCTCAAAAAGAAAACTGCTCAGATATATTTTCATTTATTATTCGTCTTTATAGGTATGTATGTATGTATATACATATACAATATATATACATATGTATATATGCATAAGCAAAGTATGTTGATGTATTTGATTGTATTTTAGTAAGTAAGGCAATGAATGAAAATAATTTCCAATATAGTATACTTGGGTCAAACAAACTTAATGAGTTTTCTATGCGGCTACAAACTTTGTCAAATCAAAAAAAAAAAATTGCGATATTATTTTTGAAGGACCTAGCGCTCAAGTAATTAAAATGTTTACAACAATGTGGAGTTTTTTCTTGAAAAGTTATAGTGTAGAGACGTGACAGATGTTTAGTGTATGTAATTTGAAAGATTTACAAGACAACTGAAGGATATTCCCAATTTCACAGTGTAGTGTAAATATGGCAAGGGCCAGGTTGGCTAATAGAAGAAGAAAATTAAAATGGCGTAAAATGGGAGCAAACGCAGTGGGATGACAGAGGTTACCTGCGTTTTCGGGAGCTCGAAACACAAATACATTTTAATAGAAATTCACTTGCATTTATTATCCTTTTGTTTTTAATTGGTAATTGTAAATTATTTGAAATTACAGTACTTGTTGAAGATGTTGATGGAAATTGTGAGAGGCCTTTGGGTAGTTTCTTGTCTCAAAGATAAACCAATTTAATTTAATTAGTTAATTTCTTATTACCGAGAGAATCGCGGTGAATGTTTTTGACATTTTTAGGAGAGAATACACAATAATTAAATTCGAAAATGGAAAACTTCATAATAATCAAGAATAATTCAGTATTGTTAAGTAAAAAATATAAATATAAACCTAAAAACCGTCAAATATACGAAAGACGAAGAAAATAAACTTTTAAAATTAAATATCTTAAATCATAAAAAACTGAAAAAACCAAAACCATCTTTAAATAAATATATAAAAATTGCCTACCTACCTTCTCTACCGTCTAGTCATTTTTAATCTCTCTATAGCAGGACATTTATTTAATCTTCACGAAGCTTTTCCTTTAGATTCATTATATTTTTTCCAACTCTCTACGATTTGTAATATTTGGTGGTTTGTTTGCAATGGATCAAGAGATATGGCAGCGAATAAACTTTTTTTTTCTAATGAATCACTTTTTAAATGTGAATAAATATGTGTGCGTATCAACATACCTATGTACGTATGGATATGTGTATATAAAAATTAAAAAAGAAATCATAAAACACTAAAACTAATCGTAAATGTATCTAAATTCCGTATGTAACACCCCTACTCTGTGTGTATTGACTACAAAACACGAGTAACAACCCAATCAACAAAATAATCCAATGATATAATCAATTACATTTCGAAATCAACTGTAAGTTTAAGAATAAAATTTTTCCAAATATTTATTTTATTTAGATTAACCCGCTACCCCCTAGGCCACTTATGCAGTTGTCCGCCATTTTTGGGCGTACGGGTTGTTGTGCTTGTAGTGATTCCATTTGATTTATAGTTCATTTCATAAAAATTCTTTTAATTTGATACCCATATCACGGTATGTATACAAAGTAGTGGTCCGCCATTTTGGGTCGTTCCCTATAGTGTGTTTGCAGGGATTACAATAAATTATGTTTCATTATATAGACGCTTTTATCTTTCAATCTTTATTGTACACAATATGTACGTCTAAATTGTTTTCGTAACGCTGTGATATTTTGTGAGATGAAAAGACACATCGAGAACTATCGATTTTTATCAAAATTGCCTACGGACTTTTGGTAGTTATGGATATCGAGATATCGATTCAAGTAAAAAAACTTCGAAAATTAAAGATAAATAAATTAAAATAACAAAAAATAATTAAAAAAATATTTTTGTTAATACAAATTATTATTTCCTGACGATGCTACCCTATTTGGTAGCGAAATATTGAGAAATAAATAATTATTGGAAAACTTTTCATAAAAAAGACCATCGCTCAAAAATAAATATAATTAACAAATTTTAATAAAGGTCAAAATAAAAATATAAGTGAGACTAATAAATTAAAAGAATTTATCTGTCTATTGAATTCGCAAATGTTAAAACTTTAGGCTAGATCTAGTGTTGGCAATATAAAAAGGCATATGAAGTAAATTACAGGTTAAAAATATTTTATTTTATTAAAGAGAAAATATTGTAAATACAATTCCTTTAACAATCAAGAGGATTTAGACAAAGTATTTGATTTCGTTTTCTGCTTTTATGTGCTATAAATATATTTTAAATTCGTAATTTTATTTTTTATTTTATTTTTTTAATTTTCCTGAAAGGTTAGCGAAATATCGAAAAAAATAAATAATTTAAAAAACTTTTTTATAACAAAGACCTACATTGCTGAGTTATATTATTACATACAATATGAAATATATTAATGTGGCAATAATGAAATATGTAAGTATGTATTTCTACAAGAAACTGCTTTAAGTTTCCAGCTGATTACGGTGTAGCCGCCGTCTTCAAAACAAGTAAGTAGTCGATTACAATTCAACGAATATTGCCCTGCTATGGTCTATGTGTTTAATGCGTGAGTCTTATAGTCTTTCCATTCTGCGTTGCATTTGTCACTTTATTTTTTAAAAATATTTCCACTTTATTGTTCTGCTTTAAAGTGTTATGCTAGTGCTAGGCTTCATTGCTAAGCAATAAAGTGTAATTGTTTTAAATGCATACGCCAAAATTGGACAAAAAGTACAATGCATTTTTGATTGAAGAGACTTTTAAATAAAAATTTTATTGTTAAAAAATTATTTTACAGAAATGTATCTAAAACAGTTGAAATAAAAAATTAATTAATCATTTTGTAAATGTAAGAAAGTGTATCCGAAATATTTGCAATGAGGAGGTGAAAAAAGTGCATAAGAAATTAAGAGGGGTGGCGATGGTCGAAGTAATCTGCACGTGGACTACAAAACAAAAAATTTTCCTGGGTTCAACCCCAGTTTCAAACTCATAAAACCATCGTGCAATTTTTCTGATGTGCATTTCTGTGTCTTTGTGTCAGTTGTTGTCGGAAAGTTTCAGTGGCGAAGGCATAGTCACTGGTCACTGAACAATGACGGCTTCAGCTGTATCCAATCCACAGCCACATCAGAACGCCCTCCTTCGTCGGTAGTGTGTAGCGCCGGCGAAGTAAAATAATTACTTAAAAAAAAAACTACTAAAAGCGAAGCTTCAAAATTTAATACGTCTCCTTGACATTAGGGACGCTACAATACTGCAGTAAAAACAAAGAACCTGGAAGAAGCAGTTTTGTAAGATAGTGAAGCTTCACCTCCTATCTATCCCAGTGCTGGTCCCAGATAAAAAAAAATAACAAAGAAAAAAAATTTCGATTATCGAATGTACACAGCCCGCGAAAATTCAAAATTCAATTTTTCTTTAGAACAAACCTCGTATATTTATTTAATTTCTCCAAAAAATAACGAAAATAAATCAGAATGTAATTTAGTTTTCTCTAAATAATTTTATATTGTGATAATGTTTTCAGACATTCTAATACAAATAAAAACAGCAGCTCAATTAATACTTCCGATTTTAATAATTTTGTGTAATGTAATGCAATTTAGTAATCGAGTAGTTAAATTTGGCAATCACAAAATTAAACCATTATGTGGTAAGTACTTTTTATTGTCATGTCTAATTTTTTTCTGTGCAGAGACATCGCTTGGAAATGGAGAAATGGAAAGTAACGTGCACTCGTAATACTCTATACATGCTAAGGGGAATGATTTAAAAATCTTAAAACTTAAATATTGAACTCTTGTGTTTGCTGGGAAAAATACTATGAGAAAACAAATAAAAGCATGTCATAGTTTGATTGACAGCCACCACAATCATTGGTATACGAGTACAAAAAAACTTTTGCTTTTTGTATTAAACGTGTAGTTCTTACATGTGCAAGAAGTTATACATATGTATGTATATGGACTTGTATTTATAAGCTTACACAACGGAGATGTAACAGTGTGAACGAATATTTTCAAGAAGAAGTTAGTACATTCTCTTTTAAATTTGTTAAAGTTTAAAGTCATGTACTTTTATATTGCAACTTTGTGTCTTTTGATGCCCAAATTTATTGTGGAAGCTATAAATAATTTGATAATTTTTTTAAGTTTATTAATCAACATTTTTATTTGGTAGCAATTTCCATTATTTCCTTTGTGTTGGTTAAGAATTTTAAAAAAATTTTGACAGAGCGAAAGAAAGAACGGTACGAAAGGTATGATGAAAAGATAAAGAAAAATATAAAAATCCCGTTTCAATTTGAGATTCATTACTGCTTTTCTACCATGAAAGCTTCTCTACACCAATTCTATAATTGCAATAAAAATTCATTCAGAATCAAAATCTTCGTTCTTTTTAAATGAAAATTTTTCTTCTAGAAAAATAGCATTTCGGGCAACGAAGGATAGTTCCTTCCCCATGTTTTCTTTGGGGTCCACTACGAGTATAAGAAAATTTGGGATAAGAACTTTTTTGTGGAATTCGGAATTTTCAATGCTTCTAGAAAAAACAAAACAATTTAGTATGTCATGAAGCTTGAGCTTCTCACAAATAACTATATATGTAAATAAGTATAAAATTCTAGACAAATGCAAACAATGTAATTTCTATAGCACACTAGACAAAAAACCGTTTTCACCACTTCACCAATAACAGGAACTAATAAAAGCACAAAATACCGACATTTAGTAAAATATTTTCTCCGGTATTGTAACCCATTTTGGTAAAATTTTAATTTTTATTATTGTAATTTTTTTTATTTAAAAAATTACAGTATAACCTCGGTTCCCGCAACCAATAGAAATGTCGGGCTTTTGGGAAAATTGAGTTGTTGCGAAAACCGGGCCAAAAAATTTTGTGCCTGTTTTTCGATCAAAAATATTATTTTAAACGTATAAAAGGTTTATTGAAAAAAAACAAAGGTTGACTTTTAAAATAAATAAAATAAAATTTATTTAATTAAAACAAAAATATATTTAGAATAAATATAAAATACACATTCTGTGTAACTTGTATTTGTAGTCATGGTTGTTATCAAGTTAAAGATTCATATTTTTAACGGAAAAAGAGTGTCATTGGCGACTGTGTTGTTTTAGATGACTTATTTTTTATTTATAAAAAAGAAAATTTCAAAAAAGAACTTAACTCTGTTTGCAGAGTTGGGTTAATTGAAGTTTTGTTTTTTAAAAACTTGAGTTAACAGAGTGACCAATGTTAAGAATTTGGTTGTTGGGATTATCGATTAGTTGCGCTTATCGAGGGTTACGTTAACCGAGGTTACACTGTATAAACATTCACAGCTGTTTATGCAGGGTGGCCCAAAATGGCCGAAGGGGTTTGATTTCATTATAACTTCTTATTTATTAAATTTTTTCATTTTAAATACAGTATATTAAATGAGAATATTTTTAATTTAATTATGGACAATTATATCTGGCAAGTGGTGGCAATTTTCTGCTTCGCATATTCGTGCACTTTCCAAAACATTTACATAATCTTTCGTAAAACTTCAGGTGTTATGTTGTAAATTTCGTCGCGTATATTATTTTTTAATACCTGTATGGTTCTAGGCTTATTAATATAGACTTTTCCTTTCAAATAACTCCAAAGGAAACAGTCTGGAGCGGTTAAATCAGGAGAACGCAGGGGGCAATTAAAATTGCTTGTACGGAAATAATTCGTTTATCAAAGATGTCACGTAAAAGAGCCATTGTATCCCTAGCAGTGTAAAACTTGTATGTAAACATTTTTATTGCATGCAAAATACTCTGGAGCGAAACTCGTGATAGGCCAAGTTGTGTCCCACGTTTCCTGGTTGATTTTTCTCCTTCTTCCCGAATACTCCCTTGTACCTGTTCAATATTCGTCATCTGAAGGCACCAGGACGGTTCCTTACTCCCCCTTGTTGTCGAAATTTTGCAACCAGACGGTTTAATATTGATTCTGAGGGCCCAACCTGCATATTAAAATAACGACGATATGGACGCGCATGCCTTGATTTGAGAAATAAAGTTCAACGTTTTTGACCCATTGTTCTATTGTGTACTGTTCCATTTTAAATTCCCCAATGCTTGTTTACAAAATACTGAAAACACAAAATAATAAAAATTATAATAAAAAAGTTATAAAGAATTCAAATACCTTCGCTCATGTTGGGCCACCCTGTATTTAAACTGAGTTACCAACAGGCACAAATTTTTGTCATTTATGTCATCGAAGAGTTATGAATTGAATCGTGGATCTTTCTTTTCAATAAGCGAAAGTTACAAATTAAAATTAGGACATATTGGTGCACAACGTTTGCCTTCTCGAGACAAAAACATTGATATATCATTCCTTAAGATCCGAATGCAAATGCCAAAGATTAAAGAAAAAAATTTAAAAGTTTTAAGCTGATGCGCTCTAATATAAATACATGTTGAAAATATTAGTGAACATTTATGATCGTCAGTGTACATACTACACATATGTACATATTTATACGTGAAATCAAAGATTTATCACAACAACCATTCACAAGTTACAAATGAGAGTTCCAGTCGGCTTAATTTTAAACTAAGAAGCCTACAGACACACACACATCCAAGTAAATAACTCAGTGTGGTATGAACACTTCGTTCTTTTCTAAGTTCGTGCTTTAGTTTTAGAAAAGAAAAAACTGTTCGTGTATTTGATTCGGTTGCGTGGTGGGTGAAGCCAATTTGTCATCAAGATCAGTGAAATTAGTATTCGTTGATAATTCGTGCGGTGCAACTTAAAGCTGTGCTTTGTAAGAATATCGTCGTGAAAGCTTTTAAATAGAGGAAAAAGAAAACAACTACCGCCGGCAAAAAGAAAATTATACCAGAAAAAGTTTCTTTCGTGAAAATGTGTTGGCAAAAAGAAAAGTGAATGTTCAACTTCTATTCTAATTCTACGCGAAACTTGTGTAGTTGTAATCAGCGAAATGGCAACGGATGCAAATCCTTCTGCAACAACTAATAAAACCGAACGTATTAAACCAGTTGAAACATTGGTTTTAGCAAATATTGCCTTGAAAGCAGAACAAAAACGTTTAAATGGGGAAGGTGGTGTTGGCCGCAAAGAAGATGAACGTATAACAAGTGCGGTTATGAAAGTTTTAGAAGGATACGATTGGAATTTAGTTCAAGCATCGGCAAAGTGAGTGTATAGAGAAATACAACAGCAAATTTAAATGATTATGTATGTGTATGTAAGGATGTGTGTGTACGTATATATCCTGTAGGAAAAGTCAATAGTGAAACAGTACTGATTCACTGTGTTCTGTGTACTGTGTTCATTTAACATTTGCGGTCACTGAGACTGCACCAGTACTATAAGTACTGAGTTTCACGAGCTCAGAAGATATTTTTGATATATTTGCTTTTCAAGTCGAAGAGAAATCTTAGAAAAACTGCACAAAATGTTCAACTGGTTCCACAAAATCTCCAAAGTTTTAACTTTGATTAAAACTTAATTCATTTAATTTTCACTACTAAAAGAAGAAGCATAGTTTTCCAGCTGCCAAAAGTAGCTATACGCACGAACGGTGAAGTAAGAAATGTAGACGGTATGTCGACAATGTTACTAATTTATGCAAGAAAAGTGGTGACTACTAAATACTTCACGCCAGACTTTCTTCAGGGTACTTACATATATATTTTGAGCTGTGTGTACATATGTATAAAAATATTTATATTTCTAAGTGCTTTGTGCTTTATAAAATATAAAGCAATAAAGCAATAGACAAAAATATGGTTTCCATGTGAAATGTTTTTAAAGTCCTTGTTAAAATACATACTTACTACTACATATTTTGGAACTTTACTTTTAACAAGAAACGAAAAGTTGTATACATTGTAATAAAGTTTTAGTTTAATATGGAATAAATTGCATAAATGCATTCGCACACGCTACACGCAACCGTCAGAAAAGTAGAAACAGCGCATTTGTGTGTTGGAAGTTACAGACGAGTAGAATGCGTAAAGTATTACTTTAATTTTATTGTTTTTATCTTGGACCAGCAATCAAGATATAACACCTACACATGCGATGCATTGTGCTGGAACTAGAGGAAAGGTATAGTAGAAGAAATGGCTGGAGGTGAAGCTTCACTATCTTACAACACTACTTCTTCCACGTTCCTTGTTTTACAGCAGTGTCATAACGCCTGTGATATCAAAACAGACGTATTAAATTTTGAAGCTTCGTTTTAGTAGCCATTCTCTGTGTTTCTTTTTTTTACAGACCGTATTTAGAGGAGTTAGAAGAAGGAGTTTGGTCGCCTCAACAAACTTCAAAACTAATGGTTTGACCCAACAAGATCTGCTTTTCCTTTCTTTCCCATCTTCTTGATGTAATGCTGCAGCTTCTAAATTACTGGCACTTGAAATTCCTCCTAAAATAATTCCCAATTCCGTATCATTTAATTCCGTCATACTTCCGCCAATTATATTTCGAAATGTGTATAACGAAAACAAAAATCAAATGAATAAATAAAATACTAACACACACACAAAGCTATGTATACGTACACATTTCATGCCATATCAATAAGTCTAGTGCAATTTGGAAAGAACAAAAATTGGCGGCTTAAATATTATTCCAATGTGAATTGCCTCAATAGGATGAAATTTTTACAGTAGATAGATATTGATGTTGTTAGTTAATTTCTTCAAAAAAGTGAAATTTTAAAAATTTAGAGTTAATATCCTCTCGTTGATCAAGTGCGATATACTATGTATATTAATATGCGGAGAGAAACATGCATTCATGTCATGTCATCGGTAAAGTAGTATTCCGGAAAAAATAAAGCAATTTCAATTGAAAATGAAATGTTTTATCGTAATTTTTACACCATATTGTAGTGCAATTAAAAATACGTACCCTTTTTGTCACCTCTTTTAAAAACATTCACACGCTTTAATACACACGTGGATTTGTACAACTGTGTATGTACTATGTACAGGAACATATGTATGTGTAAAATTTAAATGCAAAACACGTGTCCAACAAATACCCTTTTTTTGCTTCATATGCAAATTTTTGTATGTGTGTATGTCCCCATACCATGCAAATAATGTGACTAGTCTACACATGCAGGTATAGTGTAGTCCACAGAGGACTAGGACTAGTGCGAGACTAACCTAAATGTATGGCGAAAACATGGTGCATATGACCCATCGGACTAACCCAGAAACTACTCCATATAACTACTCCTCAGGGAGTAATTTTAATCGTAAATACGAAGAAAATCACGAACACTTGCGGTATAAAAATAAGCTGTTGTTTTCAATGACATGGTCCAGGGCTGCATTACATAAGACAATGTTCTATTTCAGCTAAAATGGACTACGTAATCCAACATTATCTGCAGGGCATGGTCATTTGTTAGTAAGTATGTGTTGTTGGCTATTACCAATTGTCAGGCCATGTGATGCGATGTGACCACACAGCAATCACTCGCCCTCATGCGGAAGCAATATAATCTGAGTATGTATGTACGTATGTATGTATGTAGTTATGCACCCACATATCCTTTGACCTCATGGACCACACACTGGTAGTGTTCGTTTTGTATTACATGGAAACTGTTAAAAAAAAATTAATTTTTAGTAGTGCAGAGAATAAATGTCCCATTAACACATTTTTAAAACTTTTATAAAAGTAATATTATCTACGACTATATGTAACTTACATTTTATAGAATTGTATTTTTTGTTTTTAATTAATATTTTTGCTTTTTATTTTCATAGTGAAAAATAAAAATTATGCCACTTGTTTGAGGAATGCTTCTGTAAATACTTTGTTGTTCGAGAAAGCAAGCAACTCAGTTTAAATCTTTTTGCTGATAATGTAAAATATTTAGAAGTATGTTAGTTTAGGTGGCGACCCCCTCACCGATGGAGAGTAATCCACTTAGGCCAGAGCTTAGAGATCATTGTAATACTACAAGAAACACCCAGGTTCGAGGTGGGAATCGAACCAATAGCTCCAGATTGATAAGGCTAATGCTCATGCAGTAGGCTACGGAGGGACCGGAGAAGTAATTTTTACCAAATTTTTCAATTTAATATTTATGCTAGATAAGTTCTTAACAAATCTCATTAAAATTTTATTTGAAAGAATGTTTAATATTTATTTATTTTTTTCTTTATTTATTTATTTCATTTACTTTCCATTGAATGCCATTCTTCTATAATTAACTCCGCACAGCTGAAAAGCTTGTCTGCAGAAACATGAAAAATAGGAACATGTTTAGCATTGAATAGGTGAAAGTTTTCGTAGATATTGTGTAGCACCGGCGAAATAAAATAATAGTAAAAAAAGAATGGCTACTAAATTCTAAACCGAAGCTTCTATACTGCTCTAAACAAAGAACGTGCGAAAGGAGTGCTATAAAATTGTTAAGCTTCACCTCCTGTCATCCCTTTCCGATGACACCAGCACAATGCATCGCATGTGTAGGGGTCATCTCCTGAGTGCTGTTCCAAGAAAAAAAAATCGATGAACGCATGAAAATAATTAAAACATACTGTACAAATGTGGTGGTCCAAAAGTTGACACTTTTCTGCCATTATGGGCTGTTTATGATCGTTATAATTCAATCCACTGTGTAAAGAATTTGCAAGATTATAAAGGAATTTGAAAAGACTGGAAGCATTACAGATGTGGTCAGGGCCGTACTTTACTCCAAGTCAATGCTTTTGTCGATTGGTTGTGATGATTTTTTTTGACGACATTGTCAAAGAATCGTCTACACTTTTTATTTATTTATGTGCTCAGGAAATGTCTCCTACGTGTGCAATGCATGCGTCAGAAATCAAGAAAGATATAGTAACAGAGATGACAGTTGGGGAAAAGTTTCATTGTTTCTACAACTACAGCTCTGTTTTTGTAGGTTTTTTTTGTTTCATTTTCGTATTTTATTGTTTGCAGGGCATTTATACAGATTAAGCAATTATTCTAATATTCTTGCTAAACGACAGGGCAGAAATAAAACGACTGGCTGGAAGAGAGATCGCAAAATTAGTAATAAAAGAAAATATTTAGAATTAGTGATATTTATTTGAACTACAATTATTACAAATGAATGAAAGAAAATATAGTTCTGCTTAAGTTCATAGTTAATTGATCACAATATTATGATAATTACTTTCGATTATGTAGGGCGGCGGTGGCTGAAGTAGTCTGCACGTTGACTACAAAACCAAAAAGTCTTGAGTTCGACCCCAGTTTCGGACTAAGTCATAAAAACATCTCTCATTTTTTCTGATGTGAATATGTGTGTGAATTTGTGTCAGTTGTTGTCGGAAGGTTTCAGTGGCGGAGGCATATCCAATGGTCACTGAACAGTACCGGTTTTAACTTATACCACAGGCACATCAGAGCACCCTCCTTCGTCGATAAGGTGTAGCACAGGCGAAGTAAAATAACTTCTATAAATGGCTACTCAAACGAAGCTTCAAAATTTAATACGTCTTCTTGACATCAGAGGTGCTTCAACATCGCTATAAACACAGAACGTACAAAAGCAGAGTTGTAAAATGGTGAAGCTTCACCTCCTGTCATTTCTCTAACTATCTGTGGGGGTCATCTCCTGACTGCTGGTTCACAGATGAGAAAAGGATAAACAACTAAATGTTTTAAACTTTTATAAAATATTTTGATGTTATAACAATAAGGCTTGATAGCATAACGGTTGAATAACCGAATTGTATTTCATATCTGCTATATTATCGGTGTTGAATGCATACAAAATGCTCCTTTGTGTGCATGGCCAAAGCAGCTGTTTGCAATTTTTATTAAGATGAATATAAAGTAAAAAATATATACATTTTTGAAATGGAAAACTAAACACCGTGCTATATCTTTTGCTCCTCGTAACCTCATAACTAATAGTTGCAATTTAAGACTTTAGTATACCTTGTGAATTCCCTTAATATACTGTGTTAGTGTTGAAAGTATGCTGATGGTATATTTTTCCTTTTCATAAAAACTTTCTCAAGTATAGTTATTGGAATTTGTGGTTTCAATTTCTTTTAATATCGAAAATATAAATATAAAAATACATACATACATACATACGTACATAGTGTTCTATATATTATCACATCCTCAATTAATTATATTCGACTTTAATTTTAATATTGAAATGTAAAT
The DNA here is from genome assembly GCA_963924685.1 of Dexiosoma caninum. Taxonomy (NCBI): domain Eukaryota; kingdom Metazoa; phylum Arthropoda; class Insecta; order Diptera; family Tachinidae; genus Dexiosoma; species Dexiosoma caninum. The sequence continues at coordinate 96,563,340 of OZ004725.1, forward strand.
TTCTTCTTCATAGTTCTCTTCTCCTTAAAATAAATAGTAGAATGAAATAAATTCCAATATTCAAACATTTTGTTTTCGTAAAACTTCCAATGTGTAATCATCAATGCGTATATACGAGCACATACATAAAAACAATATATGCAAATATTTGGATGTAAGTAGATGACAGAACACGGCTATTGAAGGAGAGTTTATTGCCAGCATGTATGAAATGATGTTGAGATGTACGTTGTGCACTTAAAAACGCTTCAAGCAATAAATGCTGGCTTTACATGACATGGATTTTATGTGTGACATTTTGAAATCTAAACGTCTATACGAGCCACAAAATGTATCGTGTAAACACTACCTAAGAAAACTATTAACTTTGCATACACTGACCGTTTTATTTATTCATAGACATGGTGTAATTACAAGGAACATTATGTTGTCCTTTTGCATGAAGTTCTTCCCAAAGCTGTAGTTGGATTAGTAAAGGATACACTTTTAAAATACTTAACAAAAGTTTAGAATAAATAATCAGTAGTTAGTTGGGTATCAGTAATGCGTATTTAATAAAACCTTAACAACCAACCAGTCACTCTTAACGAATTTTTTGGTTAAATCTTCGGATAATTGTTTTATTTAAACGGCATTTTATTTATTTTAGCGTAATTGCGAGTTATTAGTTTGTTTTAATTATTTAATGGGGTGCTGTTGGCTAAGTAGCGCCTTGATGCTGTAACCAGGAAATACTCGGTTCAATCAGCCGGTTACTGATGTGTCTATGTTAACAGAATCACCCCTCGTCGCTATTTGCATAACAAAACATTGGCGAAGTAACTCTGCTCTACAAATTGTCAGCTGTTGCAGTTTGTGTAAAATATAAAGAATTGGATATCATGTTGAATTTGTTTGCTCCCAATTGTAAATAACTTGTGCATATTGTTACCATATTGCCTTTTTAAGGTTTCTTTTTTTTAACGTGAAGACCACGTTCTTGCAATTATATCACTTTTCTGTACTCTTACCAGTAACACGGGATATGGCTTAAGGATTTTATTGCTGTTCGCCTTCCGTATAAGAAGCCACAATAACAAAAAAGCAACAGCTAACTTTTTTATTAAATTTAAATTTGCTTTCTGTTGTTTTTTGTTCTCCTAAGTTGTTATGACACAATAAACAATTTCATTTGTACATTTAATGCGACTATTTTTTTCCATATTCGTCTTTAAAATGATTTTATAGAACTTTAGCTTTTGATTTGATATATTATATAAAATAGCATTTTACTAACTCAGCGACGAATATATGTATTCTTAGCGGTTTGTTAATAATTCTTTTAAAATATAAAGTAAACAAAAATGATGAAAGGTACTTTATGGTAAGCAATGCTTTTGTTGATGTTCAGTGCATCTTATGTATGATACAGATATTTTATTTGTAGCTTTTTATTCACTTCGAACTACTATTGTTTGAATTTTTAAGTGTTTACGTTTTGCCCTATTTTCCATTTCACATAGTTTAAATATTTTCAAAAACAATTTTTTAACAAAATAAAATAATGTAAGGAAATGATAATGTTTTTAATGTTTAAAAAAAAATTATTTGTTTGAAAGTCCAAAATATTGCATAAGAAAATATTTATAATGGGCCATTATTTTATCAAATGTTAGACGGTATGCACACGTATGCTTGGTAGCTCTCTCAGCAACAGACCTACTCCTAGTTTAGGTTTTTTTTCGGTTTTGGGGATTACTAGAGCCATATGCCCACCAGTTCAATTAAGAGATTGCAACTTTTAGTAGCAGTGAAATAACACATTCATACGATTCGTGGTTGTCTTCTTTGGTGTGAATTTTTATTTGAAGGTTTTTCTGCTTTTTTTGCTCATAACAACATTTGCGTACATTCAATATTGGCTTTGAATGTGTTCAATTGAGATGTTACCATCTGAAAATGTTCATATACCAACTGTGTTTAACATAAACAAACTCCACATCAATAAATAATAATAAAAAGCATTTTGTTGGAATTGAAGTGTCCTCCTCAGTGTCATTAAATTTTAAAATTTGTTTATTTTATTTAGTATTTGCGTTGCAAGTGCGTAAATAATTCGAAGAAAGAAACAAGTTGAAGAAAATACTACTTTTCAGATCACATTAAAAAATCATAACCCCGAGGTGTATACAAAACACAAAAAAAAAAAAATATTAAAAAAAAGGAGAAAGACAAATTAATTCAAGCATTAAAAAGCATGCACTTCGAAACAAATTTATGTGCCTCTATTTTATAAAATAAATTTTCTCTTCACATAAATATGCTAAATAAATAAAAAGACAGAAGCTTTTAAATACAGCAATTAACATTATTTAGAATTGAAACAGAAGCACCAGTACAAAACCTGACATTTTTAAGAATTCAGCTGACAACATAAGCGATGGTTTCCATTTATTTGAAATTCTAAGCCAACACGTTTTCAAATGGAGTTGCGTAAAGCGATAACAACAGGGGTTAAATGTCAGTTTCTTGGCATAAGTATTTATGTGAAATGAAACAGTTGAACAAAAAAAAAACAACATAAAATAAAATAAACGAATAAATAGAAAAGAAATAAGCTCTGTTTCAAAAGCTTATTTAAGTATATCCTTTAGCACAGCAGTACTTAAGCCGTCGTCTGTAGACATTCCAAGAGCTGAAGGTTTATAACACGTATTCTGCGCGTTCTCGCATCTGTCAAAGAAGCAGACTCAGTGTCTTTCTATGTGGCAAATTCAAGAGCACAAAGCATAGATTGCCTCGACGAGGCAGCGTGGGAACTGGTCAGTTGATAATGATAGCCAAACATGCGAATTTATTTGTACGCTGAAAATGATGCAAATGATATATTATATTTGCTATGTTACCAATAAAAATGTCCGTATTGTTGATAATTTTCCTGTTATTTTTGCAGTGAAAAATGGATTGGAAAGAAAGCAAATGAAAGAAAAAGAAAAACAATGGCATGTAAAGCCTCGTATATATGGAATTTATGTTTCCATACTTCAGCTAAAGTTCGAGGAATAAATACATTTTTACCATAAACTAGACATAATTTGTTAAAATATTTCTTTATTGTTTTTGAAGGTTTGAAAGGTTTGTTTATATTTTAGAATTATTTCATTATTTCGTTAACCATCGGTTAACATCTTCAGGTAAATTTAATATTTTATACAAAATTTTTTTTTTTTGAAATTAATAAAAAAAAATTTTTACATAGCATGTGTGATAAAAAATATGTAAAGAATACGATTTAAAATATTTTAAAATCTCATAGAACATCAACAAATTGTGTAAAATTTTAAAATTATAATATTTACATTACATATACATTTTAAATATATTTCTATACATACTTATAATTTTATACATATACAATAATTAAAAATTTTTAAATTCTTATTATCACATTAATTTTTATCAATTAATTAATTTTTTTTTTATTAATTTCAAAACGAAAAAATTTTGTATAAAATATTAAAATTTCCTGAAGATATATTCCCCCCTGTTCTGTAAACCGAGTCGATTTAAAAATGAGTGATTTCTCAAAACCGAATAAATGCTATATTGGTGCTTTCGAATAAGATTTTTTAAACGTCAATAAAGCTACTGAAAAAATTGTTAAAAACAATGTTTATTCTTATTTAAAAGTTATTTTTTAATGATATATTTATTGAATTTAGTGAAAATGTACTTTTATTCATCCATCTACTTTATCTGCATACTTTAACAATAACATGGAGTGTTATTTAAATTATTTATTTTGTATTAAAATCTATTACAGAGTATATAATTTGACTTAATTTAATAAAAGAAAGACTTCAAGTAAAAATTGGTAATTGTTTTTTTATGTTTCATCAGTTATTTATAAGGACAATAGTACATTCACACTTAAAATTTTCATGACCCTTCATTGAACTTCGTATGTTGGTCTCCTTTAGATTAGAAATCGTATGGGCTCATTTGTACAAAAGTTTGGCTATCACTGCTTCACCCGGAGCAAAAAGAAAATTAAAGCACAGAACATATGTATTTTCTTCCATTCAGCACGTTCATAAAAAGGTTAACATCAATGGGGTCCAATGAAAATTAAGTAGCAAATGGGTCTTAAAAAGTCACTTTTGTTTTCATTAAAATTCGCAGGAAAATGTATCTTTAAAAGGTTTCCATTGAATATTTACAATTTTTTTTTTCTATACAAAAACGATAACTCTGTGCTAATTTGTTCATCGTTCGGCGAAATATGAAATAGAAATAAATCTATCACGCACGACGAATTTTGTTCAACGGAGGTGATGTGTCAATTTTCATATGCACAAATGTGTTTTATTTCTGATGACGAAAGTTCACAACGAAAAATTCGCCGTTCGTCCCAATTGTGTTGCATCTTATGTGACACGGAAAGTTCAAATGGAGCTATGCTCAGAAAATAAGTTTTAGAGAAAAACGACTTTGAAATTAAGAAGTTGAATTTGATGCGCCTGAACGCTTTTATGGATTAAAAGTCATTACCGCGGTGGTTTTCGGTGTCGCTGATTACGAATCTGCTTAGATTTGAAAAATCAAAAATGGCGGATACAATACGGCGGAAGAGTTTTTTTTTTAATTGATCAGAACTGTTTTATAATCGTTACTCACAACAAAGCTGCGGTTTGTTGTATTAGAAAGACCGAGTTGTCACCAGAAAAGAAAAAATCTAATTTTTCGACTTTCCCTGTCACATGACGTTTCAAAAATTTATCGATTTGATCTCATTTCCAAAATCTTGATGCTGTGGTCGAGGGCTAAAAATAGGTCCCAATATTTTTGTCGTTATTTTTCCCATGTATCTGAGAATAAAATGAAACGTTTTATTACTGTTCGAAATTTAGATTCGCTTTGCAATGATTTCACTTTCACAAAACCAGCAGCCCTTTTGATAGTCAACGTTACTGTGTAATCCAAGAGATTATTTTGTAAAGAAACTAAGTATTTATTTTAACTTTGTGACACGTATTTATTATATAATCAGCAGCATTTAAATGAACATTTGAAAAGTTTAAAATGCATCAAAGATATTTAATGATTGTTTTCTTAGTAACTCAAAATAGGGTGATTATCCTCAACAGTGTAAAAGCAATAATGTAATCCTCACTGGTTATTGAAATAAATTACTTTACTTTTTTTATGTCAAACAATACAACAAGTTGGTGAACTTTTTATAAAGATTGATCCAATGAACTTAAGAATTAGAAAAGTTTTTTCTTCTTATACTATTACAAAGGCTTTGTGTACTTGAAGCTCATTGTAAACTTTTGTAAAAAATTTTAATAGCAAATTCATTTGGAAGTACACGCGCTTTAATTGTTGTACTTGTTTTTTTATACGTAATTAATTTTTTTTTAGCAAATTGAATGGCTTAAAGTGTGTTTTATAATTATAATATCGACGTAAAATGTATATGCTGCGAAAAAGCATTAAAAATAAAATTAATTACTTTTAATGTGTGATGGGAAAGGGGTGGGAACAGAGGAAGAAATATTGGAATATTTTCAATACATTTTTGAAGTTCTTCGTCATAGAAAACTAAGCAAAACGTAATTTCGTTCGTAAAAATAATGAACATTTTCCTATTAAGAATTTTTTCAGCGCACAACAAATAATTACTGGCCTGGAAAATAACAAAAATCAATCTTCCGGCTGAATTGTTTGCAATAATTTGTTCCTTCGAACATGTGGATATAAAAAGGTTTAGCAGATCATAGCGCCCCGATATTGATGGCCATATATTGACACTTCGTAACGTACAGAAATTCAAATTAAGTTTTCTCTGTCAAAAGATTTCACTTTACTCTATGCATCTGAATATGTATCGTTTATATTAAAAACAAATTTTTTACTCGCGAAGACGTCCATGTGAAGAAATATAAGTTGAGTTGGGTTTCTTTACAAAATATGATATGATTTGATTGATATGATTAAGTATGACTGCTTTAGATCTGGAAAGTCAAAGGGACATCTAGATGTACTATTCCATATAACTCTGATTTTTTTTTTTATAAAATAAACATACTCAGCAGAAACAAAGGGAATGCGTTCACTATGAAATGGCATTTTCATGACTTCTTAAGCATTTCTCTATATGAATTTATAGAAAAAATATTATCATTTTTGAACGCATGCAAAATGCATTGAAAACTGCAGATTAATTCATATGAACAACTCCTCAGCTGTAATTTAATTTTTATGCTTTGCGTTGTATTTATGACGAACTGCTTCGTTAAATACGTTAAATCATGGGACCTTCATTGGTTCGAAGTACTAATTTAATGACGAGTTGTTGATGACACTCTTATGTTCAAATCATGCTTTCTTCAGATAAGTTGAATCAGATTATTTGCAATAGAACCCATGCATAAACCATTTCTATTGAATATCTTTTTTTGCTGGGTAGTTTACCAATTTGTGTTTCTTTTTTTACTTTTTGATCGATTTTGAGCAAATATTTTGTCTCCTAAAAAGTGATAATAAAAATTAGTTCCGAGCTGGCAACGTATGATCACCTATTTATATACCACGTACATATCGCTTATTTTTAATTTTTTTAGTTACTTTTTTTTTTTTTGAATTAATAGTCTGTGTGAAAAACGAAATGAAGCTCCAACTATTTGCCAACTTGGCCTTTTTTTGTGGGATACTGTATATAATTTAATTTTAAATTTTACACGTATTAATAAAATTTGTCCCATTAGTAGTATTTTGTGGTGGCAACACTGCTACATTTGTAGCACTTATTATCGTACTCGTCGGGTTGACACTCAGTTCAAAGAAGCCTTAATTAGCATTAGCCAAATTTGCTACCGAATTATGATGGCACAATGAATTTTCTTTTGCATGCAATAATAAAATAAAAATGTAATTTTATAAAATATTTTGATTACAAATTTGCTATTACAACCCAATTTGTTGGCGATGACTGAGTTATTGCGCACGTAGACTACAAAACTAAAAGTGCTGGGTTCGAGCCCAGTCGTAAAAACAAGAAAAAACAATTGGAGAAATTTTATTGAGTAAAATTTTATTGAATTTTTCTTGACAAATTCTCGAAATTAACTCATAACATTGGTGTAATTAATTTTCTATTCAGCTAACCGTTTTCCAAAAAAAATTTTTTCTCTGATTGTATAGGTATAGACCGAGAGTGTAGCATACTACTCAGTAGACAACCGGGGAACCGGAATATTAGAAGTTTCACATTGTCTCGCTAATAAATAAAGCGAACGATAACAAATCGCGATGGATAAAATTCTCTTACCGTACTAAATAAAATCAATACATATAAAGCTAATAATTTACATGTACTGATAACGATATTCAGTGGAAAAAACATGGGGAACGCTGAAGGCTGAAGGAGTGCAGCCTTCGAAAGCATTCTGCTCCGTTCTGCTAATGTTTGTCAGTATGATTTACTTTTTTTCTCAGTCATTATGACAAGTATGTATGTAATTTAACCCTGCCTGCAAGTTCTCGAACATATTTAAAATTAAAAAAATTTAAATAATTGGATGCGAATCAAGGAAGAGCAATTAATATACAAGGTGGGCCAAAAGAAGTCATCCGATGTTGTTCGGCTCTCATTTTTTTTTTCTAAATGCAAAACTTCGATTCTGTTTTTTGATTATGTTTATCTGATATCGGCTTGTTCACTTGTCTAGTTCACAAATGTCAAAACAGATTTGACATTGGCCGCCGTTTGCAAAAATAAGAGCATCTTCCAATAGGCTGATTTCTTTTGGCCCACCTTGTATATGAACATACATATGCATATATAGATAGAGATTGGCATGCACTGTCTAATGCAGTTACTTTTTTAATTTTTCATCTTTCTTTTACAAAGACAGTGCGTGGGAAAAACTTTTATGAAAGGCCGTGGCTACCGTATATGTTATGTCATCTTAAAGCACTTACAATTTCTGTATCCCACACACTTAAACAGCCAGTCATAACAAGACTATACGGTTAGTAAACAGTAAGCAACTGAAACTTGTAATGTAAATATTTAACATTTCATAGGGCGAGTAAAGTGTTAAATGTGTTTAACTTCTTTGAAATTGTTGGACTTAGAAATACACATTTTTACTGAAGTACAACAACGTTTTGGTTTAAATGCTAATATTTACTTTCACGTATTATAATGTCACATTTTGGATAATTTTCTTAATAAACATGTTGTATGTTGGTAACATATGTATTTATTTACAACTTTATGTAAAGTATAATTTTGAAATTAGGTTTTTGTTTGTTCTAATAATTCAAGCATGTTTATAAAATGTTTTGTAATAACTTTATTTATATTTTTGCATTAAATAGCTCACAAAAATAAAAAAAAATGTTAACATTTACTATTTTCATTTGAATAAACCAGTGAATACATTATAAACACATGTGCACAAAAGGAACACCACGTTCAGCCAATTTATATTAAACATTGTGCGAGTAATTGCCCTCGCACAAATTTTATATTAGAAACAATAAAAAACAATAAATATCTTACCTTATGCTCTTATAAATAGAAGCAAGCTGTTCGAATTGTGAAAACACGTCTCAATCCAGGGGGTTTCCTTGGTAATTTCATAGTAATCAAATAAACATGTTCCACACACTCTAAATCTAAATTTTTGAAACATGTAGTCGCGATATATGTTACAAAAATAGTAACGTTTGATGTAAAATAAAAATGACAAAAATAGCGATTACGCCGTGCATATAATAGCATTCGCAATGATAGTAGTAGTTACCAAGTTTCTTTCATATGTGTAATTTATAATTTCATTGAACACAGGGAAGTACTATGTTGACAAGCCTGTAATTGTTTTATTGAAAGAAATCTCTAAAAATTTATATATGAATTTATACATGATTGTAGCACGTAGCAATACGTATTATCATCGAATGCCTAGTAAGTTGGTTCAGTGTATACACGCTGGAGTGTAAGTTCATTTGAAACATACGAATACTGTTAACAAGTAAAGTTCAAAGAAATAAAAAATTTGCCCACTGTTATGTTTACATGAAAATAAAACAATTTGAGAGCACAAAATGATTAGCCAATCGGAATACACGTTGTGTGACGTCAGAGTTCCTACATGCGCAGAACAATATCCTTACGTTTGCCTGGTGGCGTAGTCTTTATTTCTATACTTCTTGATGTGAAACATATTTCCTGATGTAGCCAATGCAAAATTTTCACTCACACTCGTATATCAAAGTAACACGTTTTTCAATAAATAATATTTTTTTTTATCTTGGACCTGCACTCAGGAGAAGACCCCTACACATGCGGTGGATTGTGCTGGAACTAGAGGAAAGGGATAGTAGGAGAAATGATAGGAGGTAAAGCTTCAATATTTTACGAAACTGTTTTTCGCACGTTATTTACTTTTATAGCAGTGTTGTAGCGTCGTCTCTGATGGCAAGGAGAGAAGGTTCGGTTTCGTAGCTATTTTAATTAATTATTCTACTTCGCCTGTGCTACTCAATACCGAGGAAGGAGGGCGTTTTGATGTGGCTGAAGTTGTTACTGTTCAGTGACCAGTTTTATACCTTCGCTACTGAAACCTTGCGACAACAACTGACAAAAAGCCACACAAATGCACATTAGAAAAAATGCGAGATGTTTTTTTTTTTTTATGAGTCTTAAACTGGGGTTGAACCCAGGTACAATTTTCGTTTTTTGTAGTCAACGTGCAGACTCGACCATCGCCACCCTCAATTTAGAATAGTAGAAAAATGCAATTAGTACCTGTAAAATGTAAAAATGTGATTTGATGGGGGAAAAAATGGAGGTGATATTTAAAAACAGCGACCAGTAAACAACAGCTACAAAATTCCATGCAACACAGAAAAATTTTATTTTGTTCCCTTGTGATGTCCTTGGGAATATTTGATGAATATATTTCATTTCATACTGTTTACATACACAAACTTGTTCTAACAACTAGTCTTAATGGTCACGTTTAAAATAAGTAATAATAATTTATTCTAATAATATTATCTTGGCACAAATTGTTTATTAACGTGTCGGCAAGGTTGCTTATTTTTATATGGTGAAACATACACACACACTTCTGTGCCTCCAAGCTGGCTTTGCACAACGTGTTGGTTTTCTGACTCATATGTAACTTCGCATATCTGCCAATATGGTTAAATTGTAATTTCCGCTCCCACACTTACATGCATAACTACATTTGACATAATGTCCTTTACGTTTTTTAAAGCATAAGAGCTGATGGGAAATACTTTGTTCGAGTAAAGGAACACTCATTCTAAATAAAATCTTGTCATTAATACTTGCGGAATCAATGCTTCAATACGTTTCTTCGTGTTTGTATTTTTCAGAGGGAAATTTGATATGTCAAAAAGAAGTCGTATATAGACAGCGTTGGGTAGACTACAATATATGTCATATATGTATAATGTATATGTAGATATGTGTGATATATATATACATATTAGGGTGGGGCGATTAGTATGGAAGGAAAAAAATCTTAATGGGCGCTTCGCGTTTCTGATTCTTGCGATTGTACTAAGCAAAAAAGTCCATTAGACCATACGTCTACGGTGAAAATCGAGCTGGCGCATTTTGACTTGATCAGACTTTTGTTACGTTGTTTTGGATATTTTGGCCTATAACAGCCAAACCATTGAGATTTTCGATCCAATACTCAGACAAAAATTGTAGCCAAGACAATAGTTAAGAACTCTCTAGTACATCGCAAAAGCATTGGAACGCTCCTTCAGGCAGTTTTGGCCTTGTGAAAGTGCAAATTTTTCGTGAAAATATTGATAAATTACCATTTTCAGTTGTTCATAGCGTAAAATCATAAAAATGTTCTATTTCTAACTTTTTCCACTTTTTCCACTTTTTTTTTATCCAAAAATATAAAGTTTTAAGCCCGGTTAAAGCCCGGCTACGCAACAAATTTTTAGTAGGCTGCGTAGTTGCATGAAATACCATAGAATAGATGATTCCGTACCCCGGCCAAAGGCAGGCTATCCAAGCACTTTTCGTGTATATAGTAATATTAAAGGCCTTTGATACGAAAAAACCATATTTTGCGATCCTTGTTATGGGCAAAAGAGCAACAATTTTTAATTAATAAAGTGCAGCAATTCGGAGAAAACTACAAGACATTGTCTTTTTTTCCTTTTTGTTTTAATTTTCATTAATAATTTTTTTTTATTGTTGTTATTTCACTTTTCTTGGAATTAATTTCATTCATACAGTCGGAGTTATTTCATTTTGTTCAAATTACTTGATATTTTTGGAATAGTGAATTCGCATAACACTAAGGAAATTATTTTATTAAATAAATGAAATTGTTTCACCAACCTAATGACGAACTTTCTTTCCATATAACGTATAAATTGATTGATTTAATAAAACGCTTTCATTGGTTTAATTGTAAAATCAGTATAAATATAAAGAAAATTATTTAAGTATCAATGAAAAAGCTCCTTTGCACTATGGGCATAATTTTTAGGTAGTGTTCAAATAAATTAAACAATTCCTTTTTATCTGCATAGTTTGTAGAAAGTATCGCTGGAAATGGAACTATGGAATCTTCATTTACTCTTGTTTTGTGAAAGGAAAGTTCCAGAAAAATTCCCATCCCCTCAGAATATTAAAAATATGAAATTAAAAAGTGTTAAGGTTTGCTAGTACGAAAGACTGAAATCTTACAGTAAAAATTAATGAACTGAATCCCAAGTGAAAAACAAATATGCAAAGAATTTTAAATCATGTTGATAATTTCAATGGATGAAAAAAAAAATTAGCTGGAAAAAATTTAAAAAAATTTCGTCTTATGATAAGAATAAAAAACTCATAATAATTGTCTACGAAATCCTCCATTGCATTCTGCAATTATATTTTTACGTTATTAAATGATAAAATTAAACTGATAAACTACAGAATGTAAAAAAAAACACTGAATATTTGCATGTACGAATATGTAAGTCATGATATGCTCATGATGAACGTATATTTGACGCAATTGAGAGAAAAGCAAAAAAAAACTAAAAAAGAAAAGAAAAATTAAACAGATCAAGTACATCTGCATGCAACAAGAATTATTATGGGCTTTTAAGGAAGATGCAGTGTGATGAAGAAAAATCGTTTAAATATTGTGATTTTTTATTTATTTTTTTCTGCGATTTCGCTGGTGCTGGTTACAAAATACCATGAATTTCTGCCGTTGCTTTTAGCACACATTTGGTTATATTTTCACTATATTTTTCTCATTTTTTGTGAATGCGTTAATTATATACAGTTTCGATTTTTTGTGTTTTGTTTTATAAGCGCATGTTTGTTTGAATATAAATGTATGTACATCCACTGGCATATCATTTTGTGCTCTTGTTTTAATTCGTCCATATACATTTTTTATATCCCAACTTTTGAAAGCGACGAAGACGAGTTTTCAAATCGCAGTGAAATGAAGCCTGTAGCTGTGTGACTGACAGATGACAAACTAAAGTGTATCCGCAACAGAATCTCCCCAGCTGAAGTGGAATTGCATATCTCTTTTTTTTGTTTTCATTTGCATGAGTATTTCTGGTTTTTTTTCTATACAAAATTCTACATTCGTGCCACTTTCAAATCATTTTTAGTAAAAGTGTACAGGGGGACTAGAAAGAAATTGCTAAAAATTATTTTTTTCTTAATTCAAATCATTTCTAACGGTTTTCGCGACTAATTGAAAGCCAGACGTGTTGTGGAAACTGAATTTTGGCTATAACTGCAACCAAGATTTTATTGAAAAAACAAATAAATAAATTCTTACAATTAAAAACTTTTTAATAATATATACAGGGTGGGCCAACTTGGACTGACTGATTTGAAATGCTTATAATTTCTGTATTTTTAAATTTTAAATTTTTTTTGCAAATTAAAGTATAAATTATAAATTTTTTTTAAGCTAAGTATGAAAAATTACATCTTTTAAATGGCGTCCATTCTCCTGTTGGCAGTTAATGACTCTACTCAATACATTTTGCATTACGTTGCGCAACGTTTCTGACTGCAATTGAGCAATTTCTGTGCGAATATTCTGCTTTAGCTCCTGAATATTTTGTGGTTTGTTAACGTAAACTCGTTCCTTCAAGAAACCCCACAAAAAAAATCTGGGGTCGTCAAATCTGGAGAATGAAGTGGCCACGCGAAATCTGCATTTTTCGAAATTATTCGGTCTTCGAAAAGTTTTCGCAGAATTGCCATTGTGGCTCTTGCGGTATGAGCTGTAGCTCCATCTTGCTGGAACCATATTAAAATTATAAGCATTTCAAATCAGTCAGTCCAAGTTGGCCCACCCTGTACTTTAGTTAGTTTTAATATATGTATATTCAACATATATTTAGTTAATTTTATAAAAGTTGATTTTCTTTGCAAATCAAAATAACTGTGGAATCTCGCAGTTCATTTAGGGCTGTTATCGGCTTGTCATTTTTTAAAGACTATTAATTGCCTATAAACATACACGAGTAAACTGATGACACAAAATACAAAATTAAATACCAAAATTTTTCAAAACGAGTCCTTCGAAAGAAAATATGTACTGCTGAGGTTAAGAGAAAAGAAAAAGAATGAATAAAATCGCACATATACAAAGTTTTTTCTGCCAACTGTCTCAATTATAGAACTTTCAATGTTAAAAATTTACCTGTCGCTATAATGGGTATTTGCGAACACGAACCGTGTACTATACGTACTCCTTGTGTATATAAATATTTTTGGCAATTTATTTCTATTATCTCGAATTAAGATATTTTTATTTCTGGGACCAGATCTCCTCCTTCCTATGCATGCAATGCATTAACTGGAACTGGTTGGAAAAGGATATTGTATAGAAGAGAAATGTGGTGCAGATATAAAATTATATAGAGCTTAAATCTAGCATAATTCTGCAGTTTCGTCTATGTTGAGAATTTGTAAAACAGAGCTGCTGAATGTTACGTTGAAGAATTAATTTTAAAGCCAATGTTTTATTGGTCAAATACTGACAAAGTAGAGCACTGTTAACGTAAATAGAATGGGAGGCGACGGTCCAAGTAACCTGCACGTCGACTACAATACCAAAAATTTCCTGGATTCAACCCTTGTTTCAGACTCATAAAAAGAAACATCTCGCATTTTTTCTGACGTGCATTTATGTGCCTTTGTGTCAGTTGTTTTCCGAAGGTTTCAGTGGCGAAGCCATAGTCACTGGTCAGTGAATAGTAACCAATTCAGTTGTATCCAATACACAGGCACATCAGAACTAAAAATAAAAATGGCTACTCAAAACCAAGTTACAAAATTTAATACGTCCCCTTGACATCAAAGGCGCTGCAACACTGCTATAAAAACAAAGAACGTGCAAAAGCAGAGTTTGTGAGATAGTGAAGCTTCATCTCCTGTTATTTCTCCTACTATCCCTTTCCTCTAGTTACAGCACAATGCAACGCATGTTTAGGGGTTATCTCCTGAGTGGTGGTCCAATACAAAAAAACAAAAGTTCAAAACATTACCCAATTATATGGCCAATGTGAATATACCACAATAGCACAATAGAAGAAACAACAGACATTTCTTTGCACGAAAATCGTCAAGATGTTAGGGATGCTGAAGGCGAGTAGTTAGAGTGATGCAGCCAAAAGGACCCGCGTTCGATTTTTAGTCAATTCAAAAATATATTTTCTGTTACAGCAAGAGTGCTCGTCTCGGTATTTGAGCAATAACACGTCGGCGAACTAAAATAATAAAGAAAATGCCTTCTTTTAGCTTAAATAAAATAATGCGTCAAAATTAAGATCGAAGACGCCGGAACTCTGTTTTATAATTCACATGCAACTGTTGATTTTTTCAAATTTTATTTTTATCTTGGACAAGCACTCAGGGGTTAATCACTATACATGCCATGCATTGTGCGGGAACTAGAGGAGATGGATAGTGAGAGACATGACAGGTGGGGTAGCTTCACTATCTTACAACTTTGCTTTTGCACGTCTTTTGTTTTCCTAGCGGTGTTGCAGCGCCCCTGATGTCAAGGAGATGTATTCATATTGTTCACGCTGTGTTTGGTAGCCATTTTATTAATTATTTCACTTCGCCGATGATGCGCTCTCCTCTGATGTGACTGGAGCTGGTACTGTTCAGTGACCATTGAATATGCCTTTGCCCCTGGCTTTTGTAGTCAGCGTGCTTCATCCATAACCACACTTAATTAATGCTGTAAATTACACCGATAAATACTAGCAAAACGGATCACAGAAAACCTATTTTCTCATTCTCCACAGTAAACTATTTAAATTCTACTGACTAAATAATGACTTTTATGCTGGAATGTAGTACGATTCAACAGGGGGTGCTGATGGCGAGTAGTCAGCGTGTTGGGTCTGCAACCAGAAAGACCCAGGTTCGATTCCCAGCCGGGTCAAATCAGAAAAAAGTTTTTTCTGAGTTTTCTGTGCTACGGCACCCTCCTTCGTCGGTATTTGAGCAATAAAACGTCGGCGAAGTAAAATAATAAATAAAACGGCTCCATTAGCTTAAAAATAATGCGTCAAAAAACATCAGAGACGCCGCAACTTTGCTTTATAATTTACACGCAACTGCAGAGTTGTGCAAGAATTAAGCTCTATCTTCCTACCACTTTCACCACCTGTCTATTTCTTCCCTATCCTTCTCTCTAGTTCCAGTGCAATGCATTGCATATATAGGGGATAGCCCCTGAGCACTGGTACAAGATTAAAAAAAAATAATATAAGAAATAAGAGATTTTACAATGTGCTGAATTGTTAAAATATAGAATTTCGATCGTTTTTCAATCCACATGCTAATATGTTCAAGTCCAGTAAGACATATAACGCCTGACTTCCGTTTCGCAATAAATCCAAAATAGTTTTAGAATTGCTTTCAAACAGTTTATCGAATCTGTAGTTTTATTTTTGTTTCCACTGTTTTCAAAAAATGGCTTCTGCATTTGCAAGTTATTCTCTTTGAGTGCATGTTACGAGTTGCATCCATCGTCATGCCTCCATACGAATATAAAATTGCATTTATATGCGCCTGTGTATGCTTCATATCACACTAATCAGCATCTGGAAGTGCATACAAGTTGCTGATGTACTTTATGGACTTCTTTTAATATCATTTTCATTTCATTTAATATTTTCCGTTTGCAGTACGTTTTTCATTTTTATTTCCTTTTCTGCTGCACTAACAAATGGTAATTAGTATTGTTGTTAAAAATTAAATGACTTGAACTAAATCTTATTAAGACGATACATGTTAACTTTAAGTGATTGACTCTTGTAAAATAATGGAGAGAAAGCAAACTAAAATCCAAATAAGAAATATTATAATGAAAGTAAAATTTTTATTACTCAAACTAGCAAATATTTCACATACGAGTACATGTGTTAGTAAAAC
Organism: Dexiosoma caninum; assembly: GCA_963924685.1. Classification (NCBI taxonomy): domain Eukaryota; kingdom Metazoa; phylum Arthropoda; class Insecta; order Diptera; family Tachinidae; genus Dexiosoma; species Dexiosoma caninum. The sequence continues at coordinate 96,579,808 of OZ004725.1, forward strand.
GAACAATTTAATGTGAAGACCTTAAAGGTTTCAGAGAAATCTCCATATTATTCTATTAATTAAATTGAAAATAAGTGAGTTGCACGTTCTTAAGATCTCACAGCAACCTCAAATTTTAGTGATCTATATACAACTTTAATACAGACGTTCACAGCCATCATTGAATATTTGTAAAAATAAAACTCATGTAAAGAACCGACATTTCTATAGCAAAAAGATTAATAAAAAAAAACTAAAATCTTCTTCTCTATTTAATGAAAATATTGGAAAATCATTTGCGTTTCCATTTACAGAGACATGCTTACCATATGCAACATCGAACGAGTAATTTTCCAAGAGCGGGCCCTTTGAAATACGAGTATAAGAAACTGTCTGAATAGGATTGAGTGTTGTATACATGTCAAAGCAATGCAAAATATATTCTTCACTAAAGTAGGGAACAGAAAAGTAAATTTATTTTGTCATATTGCACAGCAAAATAAAACTAAATGGAATAACATTCAGCAAATTAATAAAAACTTTTCTCAATTAACTTTTTTCATGGTTTATTAACAAACATGAGAGAGTGGTTTTACAGTTGTTTGGCTAAAGACAAAACTTGTGGCAGATGTTGAAGTTTCCGAAACAAATACTTAACGTGCTGAAGAGCAAAATTTTCTTTCATGTTTGTTAAATAAATATTTTCCTTTTCAAGACAAGAAGAAAATAAATAAATAGAAACCAAATAATTAAATAAAATAACTTAATTCAAAATAAATTTCCTATGATGAATTCATAGCAGGTGTTGCTCTAATCTAAACAAGAATGTTGGGCGCTGAAAAAACTTTTTTTATTATTAGACTTTTGTATTTGTATCCAAAAAGTATTGAAATATTTATCTCTTTCTACTAGCTGACCTGGCCACGGATTGCTGTAGCTGTTATAATAGTTTTCTTAAAAGATAATATGCCTTGTTTGTCCTTCATTCAAATCGGTTAGTTAGTTTTGGTGACGCGGAAGTAGCTCCCCACCACCTGTCGTGGTATGTGTAGTTTATGTGTCCATATAGACGCAGACCTATCTATGTTTTAACTTCCCTCTCTATCTTCCAAGTGCTTAGCCGTATACCCAGATTCAGCTCTATGGCTCTATGAAGTGTGCACCCGTACATCAAATAGGAGTGTCACATGCAAGATACAGCGCCTCTTCATAATTTTTGCAATAAAACCGAAAAAAGCTCTTCCATACATTTAATTTTTAATTTTTTTTATGTTGGACCAGCACTCAGTGAATGCGATGCATTGTGCTAGAACTAGAGGAAAGGGATAGTGAGAGAGATGCAGGAGGCGAAGCTTCACTATCTTACAACTCTACTTTTGCACGTTTTTTTGTTTATACCAGTGTTGCAAGTGATGCCCAAGAAACGTATTCAATTTTGAAGTTTTGTTTTTAGTAGCACTCTGATGTATCTACCCAGCAAACACGAAGTCAAACGTTTGAAATAAGATGCTTTTATCATTTGATATCAAACACAATTGTCAAATCATTCTCAAAGGTAGACAGTGCTTTGAATATAATATTTAAATACAAATTGAAGGTGATTTGAAAATAATTGCGTTTTCTCAACTTGCTAACAATTGTTATTCTCAAATCATTGCTAAAACAAAAATAAACATGCTAAAACTCGCCATTTAAAGAACATCAATTATATGAAAAAGAAACTGCAATTAAATTAATTATAAAATATATAACATTATTTTTTGTATATGCACATACAGAAACTATCATTAATATTACCTGTGAATTAATCTTTATAAGTTTTACGAAAACTCTAAAAGTTCGTACATAGTTTGTTATTTATAAGGTCTATAAAACACAAATAAATATGTGTTTTGAATGAAATTTTTATATAAACCTTCTACTATATTTAAATATTTAAACAAACAAATCTATAATTAATATTGTGAAATAAATATTTAGTTAAAAAAATTAATGCATTTAATTTATCTTCCACATTTACTTGCAATCCACATTTGAAAAACATTTATAAACAACGTTTGATCATAACTTGAAAATAAATGCATTTCTCAAGTTGAGAAAAATGTCCCCTTTTTGTTGAGAAACGTTTCAGAACAAGCTTACTTTCAAATGATTCTTAATTTGAGATCAAATACTCGTGTTTACTGGGTATGGATTAATATCAGCTGAAGCCGGTACTGTTCAGTGACCAGTGACTATTTATTTATTTAAATTTAGTCAATGGATATAATCCTTACAGACTAATGACAATGTACTTATGACTATATTGAATTTATGAATTCAGAAAAACAACGATTTTATGTTTTATAACATTATTATTTAGAGAAAAATCAACAAATTCAGACAAATTATTAAATTGTCGGCATAACCTCGTAAAAGGATCAGCCATAGCATAATTAGATCTACAAAAGTTAATAACAAGAGGATTATAATGACGAATACTACGACAAGGTACACTAAATTTAATAGAATTTAACAGAAATTCGGAGCAAATATTACCATTGATAAGGTTTACCATAAAAGACACATTTAACATTGTACGACGACTTTTGAGAGTAGGTAGTTTTATTAATGCTAATCTACTCGTATAGGAAGGAAAATTTGTTGAGGAGCTCCATCGAAGGCCACGTAAACAGAATAACAAGAATTGTTTTTGCACAGATTCAATACGAATATTATGAAAGTTGTAGTGAGAATCCCATACGATTGATCCGTATTCTAAAATAGGTCTAACTAGCGACACATACAGCTGTTTCGTAATGTAAGGGTCAGAAAACTCTTTAGCCCAGCGCTTTATAAAGGCAAACACACCTCTAGCTTTATTTACAGCCAAGGCAATATGAGAAGAAAAATTTAGCTTTGGATCCAGTAAAATTCCAAGATCAAGAAATGAATCAACTAACTCCAACTGATGATCTCCCAATGAGTAGTTAGCTGCAATTGGGTTACTTCTGGAAAAGCGCATGCATTTACATTTCTTTAAATTCAGCTCCATCATGTTATGTCTGCACCATACAAAAAAGTTGTCGAGATCATTCTGAAAATAAACGTGGTCGATAAAATTAATAAAAGAATAAAAGATTTAAACATCGTCAGCGTTCATTAGTATATTGGCGAAATTGATAACATTAGGAAGATCGTTAATAAACAGCGAAAATAGAATCGGCCCAAGATGGCTGCCTTGGGGAACACCAGATGAGACATATATATACTTAGAAGAACTGTTGTTAAAACGAATGGGTTGTTTTCTATCAATTAAATACGATCTTAACCAGTTTAAACTGTTATTAGTTACGCCGAATAGATCCAATTTAGCAAGAATAAGTTGATGGTTGACTTTATCAAATGCTTTACTGAAGTCCGTATATGCCTTCGCCACTGAAACCTTTCCACAACTGTTACAAATACACACTAGTGCACATAAGAAAAAATGCCAAATGTTTTTACGACTTATCCTGAAACTGGGCGCCAACCAAGGAATTTTTGGTTTTGTGCAGACTACTTCAGCCATCGCCACCCAAATAGATAGTTTTATGTGTAAGGTTTGACAATCACAAAGAAGTATCCATTGCTTAAATAAATCAGGATGCAACGGAAAATAGAAAATGATTAGTTTTAGGTTTAACAACGTTTTTGTTATTCTTAGGTTTCTATACAGCACATTTAATTTTTATTTTTTATCGTTTTCTATTGTAATTATTTTCCATTTTCCTTATTCAAATGTAGTTTGTTTAGAAAACAAATTCTATGTCTACGTAACATAAACAGCTGATCGCTAAACAACTAAATAACGGAAATGCGCAATGTGCAATCTTGTTTTCTTCATTCATCATATAATATTTCGTGAGATGGAGAAACGATGAAGATTTCTATAAGTCTTTCAAAATTATACGCAACAGTCAATGAAAACCGCACCTATGTTTAAAGTGGCGTTGGAAATTTAGTCAATATTTAATGTCAATTTGCTTATTGTCTCACATACAGGTTGATTTGATGGATACCTACATCTCCTTATACATTTGGGGTATATTTTTTGGCTTGCACTTATTGATTGGAAACCATAATTTTCAATTTAAAATATGGTTAACAAAGAAATATTGAAGAAAAGAGAAATTTCAATAATAATTACAAAAAATTTTCTGCCCAAAAAAGCTTAATGCAGAATTTTTTTAATACTTTTAAAAATTTATTTTTCTTTGGGAAAGTATGCAGATGGCATTTTTGTTTTAATTTTATATTCTGTATATTTTCAGACAACCATCAGATCGTAAAAGGGAGCACATTAAACGTCCCATGAATGCCTTCATGGTGTGGGCGCAGGCAGCCAGACGTGTTATGTCTCAGCAACATCCACATTTACAAAATTCCGAGCTAAGCAAATCTCTCGGAAAGTTATGGAAGTAAGTAGTGTTTCAAAAAAAAGGACAACATTTTTGTATTCAGTGCAGTGAATCTGAAATACGATCTTTGGGTTCAGTATTTGTCTCTCGATGCACAGCGTACTAGAAAATTATATAAAGTGTACAAAGCTTTCGTAAAAAGTTGTTTTGTCGTTATTATAATGAGAGTTTAGGTTGTTCAAAGGCTTCAGCTATAGGCTGAGTATAAACTGAGAACTTAAATATACGGAAAAGTAGAGCTGGAGTGAACGATACAAAACCAAAGGTCCTGCTTTCGAGCCCAGTATCCGATTCAGTCATAAAAACACATTTTTCTGAGCTGCATTATTGTCATTTTAAACAATTCTATCCCTCTCAGGCTGCATGCCGATACACAGCGCAAGGCCCTGCAGAAACGGCAAGCTCATCGTAGACGTCCGATTCACGGTAAGAGGCGGGCAGTGATAGAGAACGTGTTCTACTGCCTCTTCCTCCTCGAATGTGTTCGTATGGAAGATCCAATCTTTTAGCGGGCAGACCGATGTGACACCTTCATGAGAAGTCTCTGCCTTGGTAGCCTCCAGTATGGCGGTCCACTCCAAGTCGTAACGAAGCCAGGTAATCCTCAGACTTTGCATGTGGTGTCACATGACCATCTGGACCGCGCAATGCCGAAAGGCCTCCTCTGCTCCATCCACATCCTGGAATGTCCCAGTGGGACGCCGAACAATCGGTGATGTTTATAGCCAGCATCCGAGCCCCATCCTTCGCCAGTTCTTCCGGCACCTCTTTCTCATATATAAACCCGATATATATTTAATCAAGGCCCTACTGTCGGTACATATCAGAATATCCCTATCGTATATCCTGTATATCTCGTAGTACCGCATTATCGTTTAAATCTCAGCCTGCACCGATCCTCCAGACTAAAGCTGACTCTCTGCCCGTAGCGAGCAATAAAAACCCCACCTCCCACTAACCTGTAGACTTCGTTCCGTCCGTGAAAAGGTCTGAGTGTTACTTCTTAAAAAAAGAAAGATTTTCAATACCAAAAGGCGTGTTATTCGTGAGAAATATCGAAACCTTGCCTATCATGGTTCCATATCTGAATACTTATTGTTGATTCATATTGCAGCGAAAATACTATAATTGTTTGCAAGTACTTTCTTAGTCATATATTTTTTTTAACTTTAATTTAGCAAAGTATAGATTTTTTAAAATTTTATTTTATTCGTTCGTTTATTTTTTCTTCTGGCTGTCAATTAAAATATAAAAAATAAATTTTACGGTTCATCGAAAAGTCAAAGATAAGAACAAAAATATTGCTGCGTGATTTATGAAATATTTTCAACTTCATTTGTATTGATGAATACTGTGTACCAATCGATGATGATAAGACATTGAAAACATTTTTTTTTCACATATTCGATTTAACACGTTTTACATTTCCGTGAAGATCAATTATTATTTCCAATTTTTTGCAATAAATAAGGAAAAGTTTAATTAATTAATGATTTTATTATTAATTTTTATACTGTAATCAGTATAACCTTTTCATATTCATTACGCAAAATAATTAGAATTTTTCTAAATTTTTATACAAAGATACTTTTTTAAATTGATTACACAGACAAAAGTTTGTGAGTATAAAAATATTTTAGAAATTGATTTTCATATTTTAATTAACAAATTAAATTAATTAAAAAACAACAATTTATTTAAGCTTCGAAAGTGTTTTATATTTTGACAAACTTAAAGAGCAACTAAAACCAACAATTATTAAAAAAAAAGAAAGCAAAATTCAAGTTAATTTCAATTATGTGTACTGACCAGAAACATTTTCCAAATTGCTGCTGTCGGCTATCAAAAATCATCTCTTTCTACTTTCTTCTTCGACGTGTGATGATGTAAATAAAATAGTATTGACACATTTATTATTTTTGTGCAAAACAGTTCTGTTGATTTGAAAATGACTCAAAAATCCAAATATTAAAAAAATTAAACATTATTTTCCAATTTATTTGACCTCTTCTTTTAATATTAATTATATTCTTTTGACTGTAAGTTCTAGTGTCTGAATATCTGAATATAATTAAGAAAAAAAAAACACAAGTTTTGCGAGTTTCTCAAAATAAATTTTTTGTCATTTTCTTGGAATTATTAAATGTGCCTTTTGCAGCATTAAAACTTCTTTCGCACTAAATTCAATTTAATGCCAATTAAATCTTACCATATTTCAATTACAGTTGTTGCCATTTTAACCTTTTTTTTGCTTTTTGTTTTTCCTTTTTTTTTTTTTAGAAACCTTAAGGATTCGGATAAACAACCATTCATGGACGTGGCAGAAAAATTACGCAAAACACATAAGCAAGAGCATCCTGACTACAAATATCAGCCGAGAAGAAAAAAAGGACGTTCTCTCACAGCTAGTGCTGTGCAATGCGGTGATGGCTTAAGTGCGGCAGTATCAGCAGCTGCCATGATGTCTTTGACCAACGGCAATAATAATCGCATTAACAATTGCAAAAACAACAATAATGGAATAATAGAAGTCAAGTCCAACAATGGCCACAATAGGAAAACAACGAATATCCAAATGCAGACCAGACTAAATGGAAAAAATAGCAGCAGTGGTAACAGCAAAAGGGACAGAGAAACATCAACAACAACAAAATTAATAAATGGAAAATCAGCGTACAACAGCATGATGGATATAAACGATGCAATAAAGAGTTCATGTGAAACAGCAGGTTTATTGACTCAAGGGCACGCTTTGGCCAGTGGCATCGTAATGGGCGATGACACAACTGATTTTATGTTTAACCGATACGACTATACAAAACGTCTAGATAGTCCTTGTTCTACGGCCAGCTCTTTACATTCGTGTGGTACAATTGGAAATGAAAGCCAACAACCACTCACTCCACCAGCCACACCGTACACACGTACAATCAACCAGCAGCCAGCACAACACTTTCAACGTGCAATAATGCCACCGCAAATAAATGATTCTAGTGTCTTAAGTGATTATAATCTACTTAATATTGAAGGAAGAGAATTTATTTCCTTGGACGACTGTTCCTTTGGCAGCGCAAATAGTGCTGGGGCTATGAATGTTGCCAACGGAGAGCTGACGGAAAATCAAAACCCATTATCGCCATATGCTTTGCAATTTTATGAGAATCGCCCCTCCTACGAACAACAAAATTCTTTGGAATATCAAAATTACAATAACAGCAGCAACAACAACAACAACAATGGTAGTGGTACTTGCTTGCCAGAATACACAGCACATCGGCGCTTTGATTGTGCATCATCTCCCGCGATACACACCACTGAACCGTTAAATTACTTTAACATATCTTCACCGCTAACAAAATCCACTCATGTTATAACAGCATCAGAGTCTTCGGCTGCAGCAAATGAAACTAATTATTTGGCGCCATATGCCACAAATTCAAATGCTAACGTAACGTCGACTGTGGCAAATGAAGATGTGGAAGTCAGTATCGAACAATACTTTATAGATAATTTAATGCCAATAGAGACCAACAATGCTGCTTTACAAATGACCAGCTCTCTGGCAAGAACGTCGTTTTGCCGCACGTCCTCTTTACTTAGGCAACATGACGAAACTTCTGCCTCATTGATTGCTACTAACAATTCTGCGAAATCATTGTTGTATAACAAAATGACACAAGAAGCACATATGTTGCCAGCAACGACAATCAATAGGACAACAACATCATTAACAGCAGCATCCATAAGTTGTTTACCCGTAAGCTTAAACACATCTACATCCTGCTCATCGCCTGTAGCAACTTCCTCGTTGCCATCACCGCAAAAACTTTCATCCACATCACCAGTCTTAAAGCCCTGTGAATCGACGTTGTTAAAATCACATAACCATGTCGGTGACAATTTGAATTGCTTTTATGCGTCTGGAAACCACGCAACAACAGCAACAACACCAATAACAAGATCAACAGCAATAATACCAGAAGCAACCATTTCGAGAGAAAACATCCAATTACAGCAGCAACAGCAGCAACAACAGCATATACCTGAATTTTCCCTGTTCAGCAATGCCGATGATAGTCATCATCATCGCCATCCTAACCATGTCCATCCTCTACACCATCACCAGCACCCCATGCTGCAGCATCATGCTTTCTCTACACAACCCTCAATTGCTTCCTCCCAAGTCCAACATCAAGAACAACAACAACAACAAAACACGCATCCCCTATGGAACGCTTATAATGTACAATAAGTCACTTAGTTATTATTAGTTTTAAATATATGTACTTACACATGTATTAATTTACTTATATATGTAATATATTATGTCTGTACAACAACATATACATATACATATATATATATATATAACATATGTATAATTTCTCTTTATTTATATGTAAGTATGTACATATGTATATGGATATGTGCGTAAGTATATTTATAAATACTTTTTAAACAAGATTTTGTGTATTTATTAAATTTTAAATATCTGTAGGATTTGCTGCTGAACAAGAAAATTTGTTTATTTAGGTCTTGTTGCTGGAAACTATGGCAACGCAGATTTTAGCAATATTAAGGTTTCCTAATAATAACACTGTATGACAGTATTTTTTTTTGACAGCAATGCGTTTTGTTACCTTGGTACCCGTATATGTAACTGAAACCGTTCAAAAATAAATAATTAATGTATTTTTTTTTATCTTGGTCCACGATGCGGTGCATTGTGCTGGAACTAGAGGAAAGGGATAGTAGGAGAATTGATAGGAGGTGAAGCTTCACTATCTTACAATACTGCTGTTTGCACGTTATTCTTGTTTTTACAGCAGTGTTGAAGCGCCTCTCATGTCAAGGAGACGTATTAAATTTTAAAACTTCGTTTTAGCAGCCATTTTTAGTAATTATTTTACTTCGCCGATGCTACACAATGATCCTGTGGATTGCAGTCAACATGCAGACTACTTCCACCAACTACCAACAAAATCTCTGATGAAAAGCCCATCACATTAGACCCACCATCGTAAGACTTTTAAGGAACCAAAGCACTATTTGGTCTGGTCTTTCACAACTTGTGTAAAGGCACAACAATGCCACCCATATAGAGAAAACTCTGCCTGCCGTGTACAGGACAGTCGCAAAGAACGTGTTCAAAGCTTTCACTTTCCCCTTCACAAAATCGTCAGACATTGGACCAATTTTGTTCAGGTGGTACCTCAGGCCACAAAGGCCTGCGCAGTCAGCTCAGGAACTACTTTCTGAAGTTTGAATCGAACACTAGTCCAATTTCTGACAATATGCATTTGCACATATTCATAAAAGAAAAGCGATACAAACCGCACATCTAATCCTCCATGCAAATGATAATGATTCTAAAAATAAAAACAATAACAAAAGTGAATTTCTGCCTCTTCAAATCTTTTTAATGAAATTTAAAACATAGATGAGGGGCACCACTAAAACCATCCAACCGATTTTCATAAAACTTCATTTAGCGCTAATAATTGTATACCATCTTTAAGGTCACAAATAAGATACACTTTCAAAGAGTCTCATTGAATGCCATCAAGAAGAAGATGTTGTGACAAATATTAGCCTATATTAGTAAAGTATTTCAAGGTTGAAATTGAATTATCTTTCATGCCCAACAACCCGTGAATTGTCACTTCAACTCTTGTTAAGTCGAATATCTTCCGATACAGAGATTTTTATTTCTTAATTTACTTTGAATATCTTCAAGCCATTTGTTTTTCCAACAATAAATTTTTACGAAAGTACCTGCCTGGATTTCATAAAATGTAATTTTTTTCAACAGCCTTAACCTAAAAGTTCTTTGCTTTATGAAAAAACAATGTTGGCATAAATCTGGTTTTCAATAAATGATGCCCGAAAACACAGAGGAAGGATATTTTTCTAGTTTCCAAAAAAAATGAAACCAAAAACATAAAAAAATTACTACATGGACAAAAATACATTGTGTTTGCCTAAGTTTAGATTTAAATAGGATAACCAAACCGAACTTTTGCCTGCCCCAGATTTAAATAATTGTTGCTGATTTAAGATTGAAATTGATTTATTTTCTATGCTTAAATGGATGGAGTAGTCTATTAGAAATCTAGCGGAAAATTGGTGATTATTAACATCTTTATTATTGCCAATAAATAATTTTTTATGTTTATTTTCCCAAAAAATGTGAAAAGAAATAAGATGACACAGCAGAATACTGAAATGATTAATAACATCAAATACAAAATGATTTACAGCTGGCCTGGTCCGCTACAGTGCTTTGTTAATTCGAAGTAATTTAATAACTTTTGTATTTGGAAAACAAACTAACATTTGTGCTAAATAACAGAAATTTGTTATATGAAATTATAACTTCCAGGGTAATTAATTTTCTGTTTAGCCGTTGTTACACTTGGCAAAACAAAAATAAAAAAGTTAACAAATACTAAAAGCAGGTAGAAGAAATGTATTGCATATTCAACTACCAAAGCGGAAATTGCTTTTGAAAAGCTCGAAAGTAAGTCAAACTTTTAAGCAGGTCAGAAAATTCTCAAGGTTATTGCTGTTCTGAAATATGTAAGGAAATATTTTATAATTCGTTCTAGCCGAATTACCTTCACCTCTTGTCACTCTAACACTCACTATCCTTTTGCTCTAGTTCCATTACAATGCATGGCATGTGAGGGTGTCATCTCTTAAGTGCTGGTCCAAGATAAAAAAGATATAAAAAATACAGTTTCATTACAACTATACAAAATAAGACCATTTGTAGTTAAATTCCATACATTTCTGTCTTAAAAGGTTAAATAACACTTTTAAACTAGGCTTTAAATAATACGAAAATGAAAACATTAATTTTACTAAAGGCACACATTTTAAATACGTATTTCATTTTATTACTTCTACTTGTTTCTTTAAAGTCAGCAGTGCGATATCTGTCAGATGTCTGAGAGAAATGTTGACGAAATAGTCACAATCGTATACGAATTGTGTCAGACTTCTGACTGAAAAATGTGTCAATTAGTTGACACGAACTGTGACAGACATGCCGAGAGAAATTCGTATTTCTTTTACCGACATTTCTGATAGAAATCTGTTGTGTGGAAAATCGTGATGTGTTATCCCCCACATTCATATTGTTTTCTTACAGACTTCTAAAGAAATGTTGAATACAATTTTCTTTAAAAAATTTCAGAGAATGTCTATGAAATTTTTGAACTAAAAGCTTTTGCAAATCATCTTTTATTTGTTTTATTTGTTATACAAGATAAAGATATCTTTTTTAACTTCTTTTGCGTTTTCAGCCTTTGCCAATTCTATAATTAAATTAGGTAAATACATTTTTAAAGATATTGTCCAAGGAGCATATTCCTGTTCTTGAAATATTTGTTATATGATTTTTATTATACATATATACACATCCACAAATTTTTTAATATATTTTACCTCCATTTGTATGCAAGACTCGACTGAACCATACAATAAATGGTAGTAAAAATGCCATCAGTTTTCATTTGACATTAAAAGAAATATACAAAATCTGTGAAAGAAATTACACACGTCTAGACGCGTCTGCACGAACTCAGTCAGAAATTTATGAGACACATCAGTATGTACAACAAATAAACTCTCTCCGAAATATCGATACGAAATCGATAATAAAACGGACATTTAATGTCTGACAGAAATCTGTTCGAAGCCTGTAAGAATAAAGTCAGATATTTGTCAGAATTGTCTGAATTTTCGTGACTGCGAATTTATTGAATTACAAATACATATAAACTTGTTTTAATAGAAATATATTATTATTTTTTTTTTTTACCTTTTTTAAGATAATTTTATATAAAAACGGTAATTTTTTTAGGGCTGTACTGAAATAAACAAGTTAACATCACTGGATATATTTGTTTTTGGCGATCCATATTTATAAGGGAAGAGATACAAAGGGACAAATAAATTGAGAGAACACCGAACATTCTAACATATGTATTTTTAAATTTTCTGTCGGTTTCAATTCTTGGACAAGCTGAATGTTGTAGGGAAACAGCGACCCTCGCGAGAGGCCAAGTTATGTCGAACGTCTCCTGGTTGATGTTTCTCCATCTTCTCGAATACTCTCCTGTATCCATATATCAATATTGTCATCCGTGTGCACCATTCGTTTTCTGAAGGTACCAGAAAGTTTCCTTACTCCCCCTTGTTGACGAAAATATGCAACCAGACGGTTTATTGACTCTGAGGGTCCAACCCGGACATTAAAATAACGGCGATATGCACACTGAGTCAAAAAAAATGGATCGTTGATTTGAGAAATAAGGTTGAACGATTTTGTCACGTTGTTCCATTGTTCTATTTTAAATTTCACAATTCTTCTTTACAAAATACTAAAAAAAAGCAAAATTATAACAGAAAAGTTATAAGGAATTCAAACACTCATTTCCTCATTTTGGGCCATCCTGTATGCACAAAAGTGAGTTCATAAATAATTTATGAAACAATAGAAGATTTGCTAGGTCATGCTCCTTGCATGTTTTCATTGAACATCAATTAAAGTAAAAGCATATCTTGCTGAGCTATTATCAATATTAGCTTTTTAACAACACTTTTAAAGTCACGTCTATGTATGATTTCTGTAATACAAAGACCTCTAGCCTTATTATTCTCCTCCTTGATGCAGACACTAATTAAAAAAAAACAGCAGAATATTTTCTTAAAAGTTGAGGCATTAAAAGTTTGGCATTTTTCATTATTTTTATGTTACTCAGTAAAATTAAAGCATTTCTTTTACGTTTGAATTTAAAATAAATTCTATCAAATCATGGTACTACTATTTTCGTTTTTCTTTCCTCTTCCATTGTTCACATTAAAATTTTAACAAGATTTTCTTAAAAGCCAACAGAAGATGTATTTGTGTACTTGAGTAATTTTCTGTTAGTGAAAACCCAGTAATCAAGCGCTCTTCGACGTTAATTTCATATGAATTGCTCACTGAACTATGTCCTACTATTTCTCTTAGCAAACATAAGCCGTCACAGAATTAAGAATTAAAATATTTTGCTATCGATGCATTATAGGAAAATTTACTTTTTTCTGTCATCAGAGGTTAACCGAATTAGATTAACTCACTCACCGTGGGAAAAGGCCGGAACAGTGCAACGCATGTGTACGGGTTAATTCCTAAGTGCTAGTCCAATATAAAAAAAAAACAAAGCAGATGTAGCAGATCTGCAAATTCGCTAAACACTGCATTATATGCATTACAATAACACTTCTGCAGATTGAAACAAAAAAAAAACCTTTGCAAAATGTTTGAAATGTTTGAAATACAAAACAGCCATGTTTTTCCGTTAGTTAAAATTTTTCAATTTCAAATAAGCTAGTGATCGATAACATAGAGAAAGTGAAAATTACATCTAAGAAACAAATGAAATCAAAGACAAAATTGTAATCACACTGACAAACACTAGAACAGAACGGAACAACATGCTGTTTTCGAAGGTTGCAACAGCGTCAGTTTCAGCGTTCATCGTGTTTTATCCACTCTGTGTACATGTTTTTTGTTTTTTTTTTTATAAAATCAAAACAACTGAAGATCTACAACAAACTTGCAAAATTGCAAATCTGCTAAGAATGAGTTCCACTTTTAAGTTTTTCTCTCTAACAAAAAATTTTCTCAGCATTAATTTTTGACAGAAATTCACATATAAATCACTCGATTAACGGAACGACAAGACAAGGTCGCCGTTTGTTTTGTGTTCACTGGGTTGTCTGACATTTAGACAAATTCGAATTCTTAAAAATGACAAATGATTTTCCTTTTCCGACAACAATAACAAGAATGATTGAGAAATAGGAAGAAACTTGTTTTCTTTTCTCTTTCATTTTCATTTCAAAGCCATAAAGAAAATTACTTTTTTTTTTTTATAATTTTTTCCCTTTCTCTGTAAGACTTCGGACGAACTGAGCAGTGAATAGTCTTTTAATTGATTAAAAATAATATAGTTTAAACTCAGCCAAAGCAATGCAAAAGAGGGTGCTGATGGCGAGTAGTCAGCGTGTTGGCTCTGCAACCAGAAAGACCCAGGTTCGATTCCCAGCCGGGTCAAATCAGAAAAAAAAATTTTTCTGAGTTTTCTGTGCTACAGCACCCTCCTTCGTCGGTATTTGAGCAATAAAACGTCGGCGAAGTAAAATAATAAATAAAATGGCTCCATTAGCTTAAAAATAATGCGTCAAAAAACATCAGAGACGCCGCAACTTTGCTTTATAATTTACACGCAACTGCAGAGTTGTGCAAGAATTAAGCTCTATCTTCCTACCACTTTCACCACCTGTCTATTTCTTCCCAATCCTTCTCTCTAGTTCCAGTGCCATGCATTGCATATGTAGGGGATATCCCCTGAGCACTGGTCCAAGATAAAAAAAAAAAAAAAAAAAAAAAAAATGCTAGTGGACAGTTATTAAATAAACGAAATTATAAATATAATTAGTTTTTAATTAGGATACAGTTCGAAAAATTCCATGAAGCCAAATTATATGTGCTAATTATTAATGAACAAAATAAATCAAATAAAGTTCTGAAGACACTTGCATAAGCGAACAATCTTATGTTTTTGAAGGCTGTTGTACCTTCATCATGAGCGTTCTTATGAAGGTCTACTGTGTGTGGTGGTCCGTTGCTGTGAAGCTTTAGCTTTAACTACCCAGCAAAAAAGACATGCAAACAAAACAGTTCGTCACGAATACAACGCAAAATATGAAAATTAAATTACAACTGCGCAGTAGTTCATATAAACTAATCGCCAGAGTTTTAATGTGTTTTCCATGAGTTCAAAAGTTATAATCTTGTTAACATTTAAGTCATCATTGAAAGGTAATTCTGATAAAGAAGTGCTTAAGAATTCATGCAAATACCAATTCACAGTGAACGCATTAATTTTTTTTTTGCTGGGTACATCCGTAGTTTTCAATTTAAATAGAATACGAAAATTGGGTTGATTCTTCGTATTACTCTTGTTGAAAGTGTTTTTGTTATAACAGCTGAAATTCTACTATCTCCAATTTACAACAGTCTTGCCCGCCATTGCTATTTCTTGCTTGTTAATCATACACATGCTATTTTCATTTACAAATTATAAATATTTGAAATAACATTTTCTTATCTTTTGTTGCTGCAAAAGTTTTTATACGAATTTCTACATCGTGAAAAGACTTAAAAAAATACATCATTTACAGCGAAAAGAGATTTTGAAAAAATAATAAAATAAAAAACTGTGTAATAAATTATACAAGATGTTTGTAAAGATCGTTCATATTTCTTTAGCCTCCGAGAACGCATCCTGAACTAATCTTCACGTATATAATAAAATAGACAAAATTATTGAGATAGTAACATTTCTTCGGATGCAATTTTCAAATTTTTTGATCTTTCCAGTCCCAGTTTTTTTTTTTTTTTTGAGACTTCAAGGAGTTTTATTTTTTCTTTGCTCAAAATTTAATGCCAAAATTCGAAGAAGCCATGTTGCATATGATAATTAATGGCGAACAAATTAAATCAAGGAAAGATTTACATTTTACTGACACACACTAGCATAACGGAAGAAAATGCTGCTTTCGAAAGCTGTTATTATTCTTGTATTTTTCCGCAGGGGGGTTTCGAAACTTGTTTCTAAACCTACGGGTATTTAGCAGGCCCGCGGTACCTAGCTAAAGGTCTAGCATCGCCTTAAACTACCTGGGAGTTTAAATGATGACAGAAGAGGCGACTCTTCGAAATCTTACTGGAGATTGAGGAGGTTATGCTTGCATTTCCGTGTGACTGTAGAAATACAGTTCAATTCTAATCGTGCTACTGGGATAGCAAAGCTCTAACGCTAAGTAAGGGTTTAATGACTGATGTACTCTTAATTGAGTACTTCGTGTCCACCCCGAAAAGTTGGAGTCAGTGTGCTGGTTTGGGAAAGGATTCGTAGTGGCTGTGGTTGCCACCAAAAGATACGCTGGGAGATAACTTTTTGGTCTGTTCTGGATATATGGGAGGAAGACACATATATTCTGATACGACTTTTACTTAACTAGGTGCTGTTGCCATTCAACAGTAGTCGCCGGAATGTGTCTCGAACAAACAGTATTATTGGTTTAAGCGTTCTTGACTCAAATACATTCTGATGTGACACAGAGTTTGGACAGCTCGAAACACCTCAGCAAGGTGTAATTTATAGACCAGGGATAACTATGAATTAGGATTGAAAGCCGTATGTACTGGTAGTAGAACAGGAATTTGTATTTCCGAGTGCCCATGCAGGCGGTAGTGATCGTCCTAATTTCACTCAGTGTTGAGAGCACCGTGGAATTAGACGATATGTGTAGGTATCCACGCAAATCTTGAACACATCTGTTCTTGTGTTTGTTCCATTTCGTGTGGAATGTAAACAGAACACGAAAATAATATGATTCTTCGCCTTTTAAATATTAATTAAACGAAAATACAAATTGAAACAGGAGTGAAAAACTAACAAAAATTAATAACAGCTTTAATTATACATAATTATATATTTTAACAATCTATTTTTTCAAGCTTTAAGGTTTTTTTTTTATTTTTATTTATTCTCGATATTTCGTTAACCTTCGAAAATAAAAAAAACCTTAAAGCTTGAAAAAATAGATTGTTAAAATAATAAAAAAGGTTAAAAAAAAAGTATTAAGAATAATTATATATTTTTTAAATTGAAATTTCAATCAATTCAATTAAAATTTTTAAATTTTTTTAAATTTTGGGCTGAATACTTAAATAAATAAATAATTATGAAATTATTTAAATGCATATCTGATTGGTTGAAATCATGAATGCAACACTCTTCATACAAATATAAATTAATACCCCAAAAAATTGAATTTCAATTCAAATAATTTTATGCTATTAAAATTCAAAATGTTTAATTAAAGTATTAATTATTATTATTAAAAATTTCCTTGAAAATTAATTCAATAAAGTCAACAATAAAAATTTAATTTTATATTAATTTCTTCACATGGGGAAAATCTAATTAATGTTTTATTTCATGTTACAAAATTTTTGATTACATTTTTCTTTTTCTATGTAGCAATACATTCATTGGTATATGCGAGTACATACATATGGATGTACATAAGATTTTGCATGGCCAAATTTTTACTATTTTCTAAATTATACTGTTGTTGTTATTTCTTGTTAATTGAGAAGATTGAGTTAAAACTTCAATTTTAATATTTTGTTTGTTTTTTTTTACCCATTTCGTTACATATTAGGATATTTGCTGTCGGTTATCTTCAACATTATGCCACATTGAAGCTGTAAATGGAGAAGAATAAAATTCTTTCCTTTAGAGTGTTAATAAAATTACGACTTATTCTCTTAAGTTTATTTCAGCTAAAAATAATGGAAATGTCCACCTATAAAATTAACACTCTTTGCTCTTAATATAAGAATATAGTTTACGAATTTCACAGTTGAGCTTTTTCATTCCGCTACTACAACAAAAGCTCATATAAAAATATTGCGCATGCGCACTACATAAAAATTAATTGGCTTTGAATGTTGACAGTCTCCTCACTAGCAACTGGCAATTAAGACCCAACTATTTTATAATAATAATAATAATATTTTAATTATATTATTAATTGACCTTTTTTATTATATTTTTTGATATATATTTATTAAGCCTGAGGTCTTTTTTTTATTTTATTTTGTTTTTATTATTCGATATTTCATTAACAGCTTGTTAACATCATCAGGAATAATAGGAAATTATAATTCTTTGAAATATAAAAATATTTTTGAAACATGTCACAAAATTTTTGTTATAAAATTTGATTGAAATTTCAAAAATGTTAATTTTTATTATATTATTATTATTTTTATTATATTTATATGCGCCTATATTACTACTACACATTTTCAATTGTTCAATTGTTGAGGAAAGATATGAAAATATTTTAAACAACAGAATTCAAGACACTTCTTGTATGGTTTTTTCTTTGCAGCACTTCATTGAATTATTGTATTGAGAGTTGTAAATTTCAATTACTTGCTGCCAGTTTATCTAAGTGCGTACAAAAACCCGTTTGTACATGTATTATTAAAAGTAATAACAGAAAAACAAAATATTGTTTTTGTTTTTATTACCGGAAGCAATGAAACTCACGAAAGAAACAAATTTTGCGACATATTGAACACTGCTTTCGATTCACGCCAAGGAGAAACCTACATAAAATTCGCTGGAAATGATACACATTTGCTTCCGGATCACAATATGAAGGTCTCCTTCACTTTTTTGGAGGCTTTTCTTTTGCTGCGTCCTTAAATACTGAGGTTACCAATTGTAATTTAATAATAATACTTAAATAATATAATACATTTATTTTCATTTTTAATTATTATTTTTTTCTTTTATTTTTATTTAGATTAATATTATTTACTTTGTAAACTTTTCTCAATAAAAAAAAGGACTGACAATAATTTTTTAATTAATTTTTTTTTAAATACGATTGTAATACGATGTAAACCGCAAATGATCGAAAATAAGATTTTTACACTTTGTTTATCAGAAAAAATTTACAATTTACTGCTTCGATTTGTATGCGTTTCATACTTTTACGATGAAAAAAATCACTGAAACCGCACGATTTTTCAAAAATACTAGTGTTTTCTTTGCTTTTAGTCTACCAAAAACGAGTATTTTTGATGCATTTGTGGCTTAAGCCATTCTCACGTCAACATAATTTTCAATCAGAGTTTTACGTCTTAACATTAAATTTAAAATGCAAATTAGATTTTAACAGGCTACCTCCGCAGCCTAGCGCATGTGCATTACTCTTATCAATATGGAGTTGTGGGTTCGATTCCCGCCTAGACCCTGGGTGTTTATACTTGTGGTATCACAAATTAAGCTAGAGCTTAAGTCCACCTCTAGCCTAAGCGGAGCGTTCTCCTTCGTGGATTCCGCCACCTAACCTTACCTAACATAGTTTTTTACACATCTTGCTTATATTTTATGGATGAAGAAGATGCAACAGATAGTTTTATACTGAATAAAGCATACGCAGAAAAAGATCTTTATTTTTAATTAACACTTTTAATTAGAATAATATATTTTTTCTAATAAAATTTAAGCAATTCTGTTAAATTTTTAACTAATTTTTGGGCTCAATACTTAAGTAAATAAGTAATTCTTTTTTTTTTGCTGTGAACTACACAAAATGGCGGTTTATTTTTATTTAAATGATTATTTTATTGTTTTCCTTTATATATGCAATAGTATACAAATAAATATTTTTTTGCTATTAAAATATTGTTTGAAATTTTCAAAATGTTTAATTAATTTAATTTTTATTTTTTAATACTTCTTTTTTATTTTTTTTTATTTTAACAACAATTTATATATTTTTTAATTATATTTATTTTTTGAAAATTTTTTCAATTATTTATTTTCAATATTTCGCTACCAAATAGGTAGCATCTTCTGGAAATAATAATTTGTATTAACAAAAATTTTTTTTAAAAAAAAAGAAGAAAAAGAAAATAATTTTGAAAGGAAATAAAAATTTTTTGTCATTAATATTAAAAATATTTTTTATACACATGTATAAATATA
Organism: Dexiosoma caninum; assembly: GCA_963924685.1. NCBI lineage: Eukaryota > Metazoa > Arthropoda > Insecta > Diptera > Tachinidae > Dexiosoma > Dexiosoma caninum. The sequence continues at coordinate 96,599,861 of OZ004725.1, forward strand.
TGTACATGTATACATAAATAAACATGTTTTCAAAATTAGTTTCTTTTTTTACATATATAAAATAACATATTTCTATTTCATGTAATAATAACACATAACTATAACAATAATAGAACATAATTTGCTTATCAGATGGAATCGAAGTAGAACAAATAAACATAAATACAGAACTTTAAGCTTAAAATATAATATATTAATTGTTGTTTAATTTTTATTATTAAAAACTAAATGGGAAATTAAGCAATTCAACAATAATGATTTAATTGACAGGTGAAAATCGAATTAGTTATTTAATTAATATTACAAAATGTTTAATTAAAATTAATTTTTTATTTGCCATATATATAGAGTTTTATATTATAGAGTTTTTATATATATAGAAAAAAATCGTTTCCTTACAGAAATAGTGGTAAGAATATACGTAGAAGGATTAGTTTATAATATGTAACGCAACAAAAAATAAAAAATGGTTCTTAAAACGTTGCCACGTTGTATAGTTTTTTTTCTCTTTTCAGAAAATTTTTTGGTTCTGGTGAATATTTAATGTTTTGATACATACAGCATTTACGTTTTCCTCCATCGATAGACTTGTTCTATATTTAAACTATTCTATATGTGCATTTCCATTTTTGCTTATACCAACTCGTCAGTAGACCTTCAACAAAATTTTTTTTAAAAAGCTAAAAATCTCAAATGTTTCAACATATAAAAATTCCAAAATTTTTGTTTCAGAAAATTACAAATATACCACCAGAACAAACCATGTGCAAAACAAACGAAAAATAAATATACTCGTAGACTAGCGTCACCATACAACAAGTATACTCGTATATAAATCGTAATTTATTCTGACTCGTGTTGAATAGAAAGAAATTTATATTAAAAAATATTAAAGGTAATCACAAAGGTATGCAATTTTAGAATTCACAAAAAAACAATATACAAATTTCGCCTTAATATTGAAATTGAAAAAGATATGCTTTTTGGGTTTTTAATTATTAAATTACATTTATTCTATTTTGTTTAACCTTTTTTATAATTTATTTTTGATATTTCGTTATTTTTAGAAAATATTTTAAATTTTATATCATTTATTTCCTGATGATGTTAACAAACTATTAACGAAATATCGAAAATAAATACAAACAATGCAATTATAAAAGAATAACGACCTCGAGCTTAATAAATAAATAATAAAATTAATTAAATTACGTTCATAAAAAAAGAAACCTGCAAACCTATATTAAATTATGTATTAAAATTACAACTGTGCTTTTTCCCGTATTTTTGTATTTCTATTTCTATATTGTTCTTTTTTTTTTTTTTTTTTTTTTTTTTTTATCTGGGACTCGCACTCAGGAGATGACTCCTACACATGCGAAGCATTGTGCTGGAACTTTAGGAAAGGGATAGTAGGAGAAACGACAGGAGGTGAAGCTTAATTATTTATTTTACAGCTCTGCTTTCGCACGTTCTTTGTTGATACTTTTTTTTTTAGCAGTGCTGAAGCTTCGGTTCAGTAGCCATTTTTTTTTTTATTATTGTTTTACTTCGCCGGTGCTACACAATACCGACGAAGGAGGGCGTTCTGATGCGATTGTGGATTGCTATCAGCTGAAGCCGGTATTGTTCAGTGACCAGTGACTATGCCTTCGCCACTGAAACCTTCCGGCAACAACTGACACACAAATACATACTAATGCACATCAGAAAAATGCGAGATGTTTATTTTTATTTTAAAAATTTTTGTCTGAAACTGGGGTTGAACCCAGGTCTGTTTTTGGATTCGTAGTCAACGTGCAGACTACCATCCATCGTGCCATCGCCACGATCTACACTAGGGTCATCTACTTGGGCAAGAAACATAATACATTTAGAATAAAATGAAAATTAAAAAAATTAATTTTGAAATTAGTATCAATAAGTATGTAAAGATATTCCCAACGTAAATTCAATTAATATAATAAATTTAAAACTTTGCAATATAAAAACATATTTCAATATCTTCATACAACTTTGTGAATACCTGTTTAAATTTCCCACTATATATATCACCAATACTTCAGTTTTGCCAAAATTAAATTAAAAAAACCAAGCGAATTTATTTAATTTAATACTCGTAGTACTACACAATACTCAGTCTTGTTATAGTCTTATAGTTGCTTAATTTTTTTAACATACCTTTTCTGCCATAGGAAAATTAAATATTTAAAACTTGAAGCTTGAAATTTTTTAAAACTTGCCTGCTCACGGCAGATAAATAAAATTAAAAAGAAGAAAACAATAAAAAACTTTTTTTCCACTGATGTGTTACGGAAATAATGTCAACCTTGTCTGTCTACCTTCTCTTACCTCCACATCGTTGCAAATTTCTATCTTTTACACTTTCTAATTGAAGCAGCGTATTGTTGTTAAAGAAAATATAATGAGAAACACAATGAGTGAGTCACACATGTAATTGGCTTTTTAAGGAAGAAAGTTAATTACATCTGAAATATTTCAAAGTTTTATTTTTCTATGCAGTCAAGCAAATACATTATATATGCATATAATTGTATTGTATATACAATCAAATAGAATAATAATAACTACAGTGATGAGCATAAATGTGGAAGGTTGGAGGAATATATCTACAAAAACCTTATAAATGTTACAAAATCCTCGATTTGATGATTTTTATTATTAAAATTTTCAAACGAAAAATGCTGTTAATGCAGCGGTAATTTATAATACTTTTATTAAAAGTCCGAAACAAAATAATTTCTCAGTGGATTAATAAAACGAATAGACTTCATCTCACAAACTAAGAGATTTCTAAGGCTTTTGCGCTCTCTTATAAGAAGCACTAAAATATGAAAATTAAATATTACAAGGCGAAATCTCAATTGAAATTACCATAATTTGAAAAATTACGTTATTACCAATTCAAAACGTAAAATTTTTTGATTGTTGTTCGTATGCAAGCTATATAATTTACACGCAACTGCAAAGTTGCGCAAGAATTAAGCTCTATCTTTCTACCACTTTCACCACCTGTCTGTTTCTTCCCTATCCTTCTCTCTAGTTCCAGTGCAATGCATTGCATATGTAGGGGATAGCCCCTGAGCACTGGTCCAAGATAAAAAAAAAAAAAAAAAAAATGAAGGTGATTGCTTCGTATGGTGTACGAATTTTGCAATTTTTTAAACATTCTCCATCTTTCCCTTCATATTTTTATGTAGTACTATCACCTATAGAGTAAACCATGTAGCATTTACGCTTGGAACAGCATAAATAAGTTGTAGCAGTAGCTTCTTAAAAAGTTAATAATTTACACAAGAATTAAATGTGAATTTTTAAATATAATACGTAGTGAATAATATAATAAATGTATTTCCAACAGCATATATATTTCTGTACACAATTTTTATATTCGGAGCTTCTCATATTTGATGTAAAAATGTATTTAAAAAAAGCATGACAACCCTAGGCACTTTGACTTTACAGAGTTCAACTGTTGGAAATTTGTACTACAACGACTATTTACTACAACTAGACATTCTGTTGGCTCTTATTTAAAATAAACGTTTTTAACATTTTTAACAGTTTGTACCACTGCTCGTTACGTTATACTATAGCGACTATTATGTTCCCCACTTAAGTCCAGACGCCACTTCGACGTCGGTCTTCGTCCACGAAAGGAGAGTTTTTCGCAGGAAAATCTTGGACTATTACAGGCTGTCTCGGGACACAGGTATTTCGTCGGTAATTACATTGCTGATGGCTTGACCAAGGCGGCCAGAGAGCTCGCAATTTTAGAACTATTGATGGGCATAGGTGTGCCAATTACCTCGGTTAAACTGGATATATTTTGGTCGGTGTATGCGGATGCCCAGTTTCGTTGGCAGCATGAAGGAACTTGCAGTATTGTCTGAGTCTGCTGGACTATGCTGGATATAAAAGGACTAAGTGTCTTTTTTCCTTGAATCGCATGGCCGACAATCACACTCTCGTGGTTTTTAACTTTTTATAATATTAACAATCTATTTTTTTTTAAGCTTTAAGGTTTTTTCTCTTTTTATTTATTCTCTCTTCGATATTTCGTTAACCTTCGTTATATATATAAAAACTTTTCTAACATAACATGTCTCATAAAAATTGTGAAAAGAATATGATTCAAAATATTTAAAAATTTTTTTACAATATTAACAAAATGTATAAAATTCAAAAATATTTTACAATATTTACATTTAAATATACATTTAAAATATCTTTTTATATATACTTATACTCCCATATATCCATATACATAAACATATATATATAAATATACACATATATCCATATATATATATATACACAAAATACACATCTATATATAAAATTACATATACACATATATACACACATACATATTTATATATATATGCAATACTTAAAAAAATTACTTTAAATTATTATTATTACATTAACACAATATTAATTTTAATATACAATTATATGTTAAACAACTAACAAAAAAACAAATTAAACATTAAGTGAATATAAGCCTAAAAATATCCTCTAAGTTAAATATTTTGTAATATAATATCCAACATAATATTAATTCTATTAATTTAATTTTTACTAACTAAATATCTGTAGTTATGTGCTAAATTATCCGTATCTATTTTAAAGTTTATCCTATCTGACTTTGGTATATTATTAATCTCTAACATTTCTAATAAAAACCTACGTTTATAATTATTCTCCGTTTTCAAAACTGATGCATTCTCAAAGTCTGGATAATGATTCAACTGAAAACAATGAGATGATAATGCTGTTTTTTCTGAATTAATGTGTCTATATTTCTGATTGCTTTTATGTCCTGATATCCTAGTTTTTAACGTATTCTTTGTCGTACCTATATACACCTTACTGCAATTGTCACTCTTATTACCACCACATGGTATACTATAAACTATATTAGACATATCCCACTTAACCATTCTATCCTTTACTCTACTAAATAATCTATTATTCGTGTTAAATGTCCTAAAAGTTATACCATATTTTTGACTATCAAATATATTAGATTTCTTCAATCTCTCTGACATTCCCGGTATGTAAGTCAAAGATTTATAAATCTTTGGTTCCATATTAACCGCCATATTATTAGCTAACCTCCTTCTATAATGATTCATCAAATTAAAAATTAAGCTTTCCGGAAAATCATTCTGAATTAGTATATTCCTAATTCTCTCCCTGTTCTTCATATGAAATTCCCTGTCACTAATTGTTAAAACCTTCTCCATTAAATTCCTGGCTGTATTAATTATAATTCTCCTACTATGTTTAGAATAATAATTTATCAACCTACCAGATGCAGTGGTTTTCTGATACCAATCCATAACTATATTCTTCCCTCTTCTTATAACTAATGTATCTAAATAAGCTAATCTATAATTATATTCCTTCTCCATCGTAAACCTAATATCAACATTAAATCTATTCAATGCACCTAACATATCATCAACAGCATCCTCAGATATTATACAAAATAAATCATCAACATACTTTGTAATTATCCTTGGTTTTACACCAAGGCTATCAATACATTTGTCCAATAACTCCTCCATAACTATATCCGCCACAATTGGGGAAGCCGGAGAACCCATAGGTAAACCCCTATGTTGATAATAGAATTTTCCATCATACTTAAAATACCTATTATCCTTTATGCAAAATCTCAAAATACTTATGAACAAATTCTTATCCATAATAGTAAATTCCTTCAATAAATTCCATTTTCCCTCTATTATATCCATTGCTAAATCTATCGGTATACTCGGAAACAGAGATACCACATTTAAAGAAATAAGTCTATCATCAATATCCAAATTAATTCCATTCAATTTTTCCTTAAAATCTAACGAGTTCCTGATGTTATATTTTGATCCTACATTAATTTTCCCCAAAACACCAGAAATATATCTACTAAGTCCATAAGATGGAGAATTTGTAAATGAACAAATTGGTCTTCATGGAAATCCTTCCTTGTGAATCTTTGGTAATCCATATAATCGAGGAGCCACCGCAACTGTTGTCCTTAGTTTATTCCTTTCCATCATTGTTATCACCTTTTTTCCAAAAAGTTCTTCCACTAGTCCATTATTAATCCTCTGTAGTCTACTTGTTTGATCCTTCTTCAATATCTCATAACTAGAATTATCACTCAAAATATTCTCAATTCTCACATTAAAGTCCTGTCTCCTTATAGCAACCGTTACATTTCCCTTATCTGCGTTAAGAATTAATACATCCTTATTCCTTCTCATAAATAATTCAGCCTTCCCAACTTTTTCCAAAGTGTACCTGTCCCTATTGTTAATTTTCATCTTATTCAAATGATTATCTATAATTAGTGTAAATCTATTTCTAGCTATATCTTGTTTCTGTTTATCCTCTATAGTTTGAATAAAATCCTCACCATCAGCTATAATCCTCAACATTGGAAAATCTTCCCTTTTTACTGGCAAAGCGTGTTTTTGTCCTAAAGAAAGTATCCACTCTACGTCCGTTGGTATATCTAAGTCAGTTTTATTTACAAACCATTTTCCATTAAATTTTATATTCAATTCCCTCATTTGTAAGTCCCTTAAATGTTAAAATTTTTTCCTATGTACCATATTTACCTTACTTCTTAATGAAAATTCCACTCTCTCCTCAAATTTCAGAAATTGCAGCATTTCATTTCTTGTAAAAATCATATTTAAGTTCTTCAATACATAATCCATTTCTTTTTGAAAATGCTTCAATTTTTCATGTGTTTCTTTTAATGAAAATTTTAGAATCTTAATTTTAAAATTTTTATAATATTTTTTATTTTGTAGGGGTTTAAATGCTGCCTATTTTTTAAAGTGCGTTCCATTGAGAGTTTTCCCAAATTGGTCGATTAAATTTTGGTATTACACTTTAGCAATAATATACTTCAAAGGAATAACTGCACTTCAGCTCTTTTAAGCTAAATTAACGCTAAAATTTTCATAATATTGGTATTTATTAATATTATTTTGTTACTTGGCTAGAAGATTTATACTGTCTTATGCATGCAGATTGTCTTGAGCATTCTTCACATGACAATTTACAAAAATCAACTGTTTTAAATTTCTATTGTCTGTCATATGAAACAATAAGATTTATAAAGTATTTATGAATAACATAAAAAGAATAGTCGATTAAAGCAAGTTTTGATCTTAAACATATTTTCTGCACCATATCAATTTCAATTGATGATAAGAAATGCTAAACGTGCTTTATTATTTGTTACATATTTTTTTACTTGCACCTTGTAATTTCTATAAATTTAAATATAAAAAAATCCCTTAGATTTCAAGTAAATAAACAAAGCCTGCTATTAAATGAACCCCCTACTTGACTACACTAACTTGTATAAGGAATACTACGTTTGTCTGTATTATTAAAATGTAATTTTCTTCTTTTTCGCAGTCTCAATTTGTTTTCCTAGAAACATTTTGCGTTTAAGATCACGTACAACTTTTTGAGCACATCTTTCATGTTCACATTTATTTTTTTTTGTCTTCTGCAGCCAAATAGAAAACTATCATTTCGTTAATGGAAGGTGATGCGGTGTAGGCGTGATAACGACAAAGAAGGTAAAAATACTAATCAACTTGAGAAACGTGTTTTTCATTTTTCCGTTACTTATTAATAGAATTCAAAGCCGTAAACACAATGTTGGAATAAGTTTTATGGTTTTTCTTAAACTAGAAAATATAATTTTATTCATGATCTAAGGATTCAAAAGACGTGGTTAATCTCACGAAATGTCATAATTCGTTTTTATTTACTCGCCAGATTGTATTCTTATTATTCTTTTGGTAGGCATATGGTGAAAGGATCACAATTTACTAAGGTTTTACTGCGTATTCATAAGAACGTTTGGGATTTATGGAAGGGATGTACTCGTATATTGATTGAATTTTGCATGAAAATTTGTATGGTAAACCTGTTAAAAATAATATAAAAATTTTATGAAGACGGCAGTTAATTTTCTCTCAAGAATTACATAATTGATGGACCTATGAAAACTACTTTGCAGTACAATTGAGGACAGAAAGAGAAAGTTAATTAAAAAATTTGTTTGGACCTGATGCATAAAATCAGAATTGAAATATGTCCGCCGTAGGCAAAACTATTTGTAAGGAACACAAACTGAATTTGTCGGACTCTTAAGTTTAAATAGAATTAAATACCGCTAAATATTTCTTCTTAGAAGTTATTACTAACATGAATACTTTACGATATGTGATTCAAAGAAAACTTACCGCAAATTCCAGGAAATATTAAATATTTTTCTAAAGAAATCAAATTCATTAGATGAAAGACGTAGTAATTTGGCACGCAAAACCATAATCAAACGGATCAAAAACAATGCAAGAGTTTAAACGTAACAATGTGTTTGAATTGTTTTATAAAGATTTAAATCAATCTATATTTGTATTGCGGAATCTATTAATTAATTTTTTTTTTAGTTTTGTTTTATTTCTTTTGTTTCATTTTCAATAAAAACACTCCATCTATATATTTCGAACCATTAGCATCTATTGAAATTACAATTATGTTTTTATTTTATAATTTATATAATTTTCATTTTCAAAATATTTTAAAATTATTACCTGTGTATGTATGTAACTTGACTTTGATTGTAAGACAATAAAAATTAAATTTTTCCAAGAATAACATATAAATCAAATTAAACATAAATTAGTATAAAAATATAATCAATTTATATCAGACATTAAATAACAATATGTATTAATTAATATAATTTTCCTTATCACTTCTCTCATTGCATGTGTGTTTTTCTTATTTTTCAATTTGGTTAACAACATGTACTAATAAAAGGTTAAATAGACAAATTTCAATACAAAATTCAATCAAAATACCTTTTATGAATTCAAAAAATTTTTATGAATACAACAGTATATATTTATGTGAAATTTAATTTATCTTCTGTAAGTTGTCAACCTAAATTTGAAAACTCATATTCCATTAACGAAATCATATACTTGTGCTCGAACTAAGTAATTAGGTGGATGGGAGGGGGATATGGTAATTATGCTAATCTGATTTGAATTTTCTCACGTCAAAAGTGACAGGAAAACCCTCTTTAGGGAGTTTATTCCACATGCGCGCTGTTCGGCCGAAAAATGAGTTTTCCCTGTAGTGCAATTCGTTGTTAAATCGAACACAATTTTATAAAAGTTCAGATATACACAGAGAATATTTTTACTTAAATATTTCTAAACAAAAGTCATTGTTTGATTTTTTTCCATATTTCATTAATTTTTTTTGTTTGGTTCTAGCAAAATTCACATGAATTTTATTTATATGGCAGCAATGTGGATAATTCTTAAAAAAAAACAAAGTCGCTGCATAGAACGTGTGGGTCAGAGTATGCGTCTGTAAAAACTAAATTTTAAATTTTATATGGAATGTTGAAGAAAGAGTCGGATATGCTTTACAAATGGAATCGTTTTCATATGACCAGCAACTAATGAAGGAGTGTTCAAAAGTTTCTGCAATAAAACATAAACTTATAAATATGAAATTATACGTTTTGTAAAAGAATATGTTATAAACATATTTTGCAAATCAATTAAATACTAAAGTATGTATGAATTGTTTGAAAAAAATTTCATGAAAATAAGCTATAGTTTGTGTAAATAAAATATTTATATAAAAAAAAGTAGAACTAATGGCATTTTTATTTAACTAAAAAAAATATTATACATATTAACAATATATTCATAGAATATAGTCAACAAAATTATAATATTTTTTTTCATACATACCTTTCAATGGTTTCAAATAAAATTTCATAAAACATTTTAATTGCTTCAATACATTTATTAAAATTTTTCAACTATTTTTAAGAAATTAATTGTTTGAAATTTTTATAAATACCAACAATATTAGTTCATCAATAGTATATTATTTTCATAATTAAACATTTATGAATTGTAGTATTTAATTTTATCAATTATGTACTTATGATTTCTGTATTAATAAATTTAGAAATTGAAAATTTTACTTTTTTCTGTTCAGAAGCAGTTTTTGTAATCGAAATAATATATATCTATAATGAAAAATAAAAATATGCGTGAAGAGCACAAAGTAATTTCCATGCAAATTTTCTTTAGAGCGGTATTACTTTCATTGTAAGAACTGCACGATGATGTAAAATATATTTTTATATAAAAAGAATTTTAAGGTTTCTTTGAATACACAAAATGAACACATTTTTTTTTAAACGGTTTCCGAAAAAATATATTGATAATTTTTTTGTTGAAATTTCGAAATTATCACTCATACGTTACAGTGTTGAATGGTACGTGACTCCAAAAAGTATGCTACAGATTTTGCTGGACGAACATTTCGTGCATGTTAAACAATCTGCTTCTTTTTGAGTCAAAGATTTGCTTTCACATGCCAAACCGTCGGAAAAATTACGGCAAACAAGTTTTGTGTATGTTGTGTGGTGTGGTGAAAACGTGCGGATGTCATCTTCAGACTGATTACAATATTTTCAGACCCTGCAACAAAGACTCCATAATTTTCTTTTCTCTATTTTCCTCCCATTCACTTTGGAAATAATTTTTTTTTAGCAAAGACATTATTCTTCGAACATTTGTTTTGTAGAATGAAATCGAACATGACATACACAACAGACGTCTTCATGAAACAAATTCATGAAAGAAGAAATAATTTTCACCGTCGCAAACGTCTGAATTCTTCTGTTAATCAGCAGTTACGGTAATCTGATTATACTTATATATATATACGCATACATAGTTGAAATTTTAGCGCTTATTATTATTGTTGACATTTGTGCAGTTGTACTGTCGTAATGGAACGCTATTGTAAAATTACAAAATCGCTATAATAATACATGTGCTTTTAGAATTGAACAATATTTCATACCCGAATAACAATTGTTTAATTGTATTTGTAAGAGCTACTGAATTAACTTACCCTCACTTAAAGTTGAATGGGCAAAGAAGACCTGTCGATAACGTAAATCGTCACCTTAAATCCAAAAGGCCCCAAGTATACTTTTTACTTATTTACAGGAGAAGCAAAAAACTTTATGAATTTTAGACTACAATTACCATTAAAAAAGAAAATAAAAATAGTTTTAAAATAACAGTAGTTTTTTTTAGAAATGGTACTTAGGGCCTTTTGGAAGCTTTTTTTCTGAAACCAAAAAGGTGTAAGTATATAAATTTTTTTTAGTAAAACTTATAATTAAGTTAAACAATACTGTTTTTCAGCCCCAATTAAACAGCTATTTACTGAAACTACCCGGGCAGAAAAATATATACGGGGCGACGTTGGCAAAGCATTTTATATGGTCGTTGAAGTATTGGCAGGATGTAAGACAACCTTCGCTTACAGTGCTGTGCTGGCACTGAAACATTCCGACAACAACTGACACAGCAAGACACACTAATGTACATCAGAGAAATGCTCGGTTGGGTTTTTTTGAAAATAAATAAATAAAATAAAACAAAGTGAATGAAAGGAAAACTCATAACAAAAGCCGATGGCAGGATGGATGGTAGTCTGCACGTTGACTACAAAACAAACAGACCTGGGTTCATCCCCAGTTTTAGACTAAAATTATAAAAAAAAAAAAACATCTCGCATTTTTCTGATGTGCATTTGTGTGTCTTTGTGTGTCAGTTGTTGTCGGAAGGTTTCAGTGGCGAAGGCATATTCACTGGTCACTGAACAATACCGGCTTCAGCAGTTAGCAATCCACAATCACATCAGAACGTCCTCCTTCGTCGGTATTGTGTAGCACCGGCAAAGTTAAATAATAATTAAAAAAAATGCCTACTAAACCGAAGCTTCAGCACTGCTACGAGTATAAACAAAGAACGTGCAAAAGCAGAGCTGTAAAATAATTAATTAAGCTTCACCTCCTGTTGTATCTCTAACTATCCCTTTCCTATAGTTCCAGCACAATGCACCGCATGTGTAGGGGTCATCTCCTGAGTGCTGGTCCCAGATAAAAAAAAACAAAAGTTCTATTTCATCCGCAAAAACGAACGATTCGCATTAAAATTCATACAACCGTTAACAATAGCGATCCTATAATAGATCGCTGTGGCACGTCACTGGTCACAGGAAAACACTCCGAGTCTGTATCACTAAAATTATTTTCTGACTTTTTAAGTTTAATTTTTTTAACTTCGTTAGTGAAACCATATTCACTACTAATACTCATTTTATTATTTTTTGGCAAAGCACAAATACTTTCTGAGTATTTTTTTTACTAGTTTGCGTAAATTTTAACTTAGAAAACGGTAACGGTAACGTGAAAGGAGTGCCTACTTCGTTTTAATTTATTGAGGTTTTTAAATTAAAAGCGTAGTTTTGTTTAAATAGTTGTTGACGCTGTGGTTGCGCCCTTTTGAATTTCATTAATAAAATGGGTATTTTTGGTTAAGTGAGTACAATTTTAAAGAAATTCGTATTTTGGTTAATTTTTGCTTGTTACGGCCCTTTGGAATTTATGTGACGATATGCAACTATTAATTGTAATTGACACTAACAGAATCTTATTTTCAATAACATACATATAATACAAGTGCTGGAAGTGTATTTTTTTTGGAATTTCTTTTTGTTAAATCAATTTTATTAAGATTTTCCGAAGATAAGAAAGGACACGTTCTAGTTAAGGTTGCTGTATAAAATACACCTCCCTTGATATTCTTCAATACGAATATTAAATGCTTTTGTGGGTCGGCGATGAAGTTAATTGAAAACGTGTCGTTATGTAATGTTTAGTATATATATATATATATATATATATTGTTTGCTTTCTAGTATGGCGTTATGAAACAACTTACATTGTTTGAATATAAACCAATTGACGTTATGGAAGTCATCCAAAGTATATATATATATATATTGACGATGTAGTTAACAGGTACTGCAAAAGGGTAGCGTAATTGAATGTAAAAAGCAATCGGTGGGGTACTCTACTCACTAATGGCCGTATGAGTTGAAGACAAATACTTTGGCTGACTTCCATAACGTCAATTGGTTTCTATTCAAACAATGTATGTTGTTTCATAACAACGTACTAGAAACAAAACAAAACAAAATTTAATGCTAAAATTTTACACAATGTCGTCGACAAGTGTTGGAAATGCATGAAAATAGCATTTAGCGCATCGGTTTCAAAGTTGCTGCTTCTACACTTTATTATTGAAATTATAAGAGAAAATGTAACAGAGTTATCAAAATACCACCGCAGAACTGCATGCAAACGTTGTATACATACGGTTTGGAAGTCAGGCATTGTCATACAGTTAAAATGAAATGCATTGAAAGTTGCTGCTGAATATCAAGTTTTAAAATCAATATTTATGGAAACATTTGCATAGTGCTTTTCTATATAAACAGGTAAGCAAATTTTTTTTGTTTATAAAAAATAACGAGTATGAAATGAAATGTTAGTGATATTTTTATCGCTATTATTGTGCTGCCAGGTTACGATTTATGGTCTGTCAGAAATTCAATATCATTGTGGAGGAATTCAACAATTGATAAGAGAATTTTATTTAAGCGTCCTCTATTTTTTCTAGAGTAGAAATGAGGCAGTTTTTAAAGTACCACTGTAATATGGGGAGAGAAGCGTAAGCAATTATTCTACAAAATTCGCAGTTTCCATTTGTCATTGGTTATTGAAGAATAAAAACAAGAGTGAAGTGAAATAAAAAATAATGTGACCCTATTTGGCTTAAAAAATATTTGCGACAGCATAACATCAAAAATGCAGAGTTGCTTTACAAACTAACAAAACGCGCCTTAGTACAGTAGAGGAAGAATTAAGCTCTTTTATTTATCACTGTTACGGGTAACTATTTGGTAAGTATATTGAAGAGACAGTTGGTGAAGAGAAGGGAAAGAGTAGAAGGAAGACTGGGGTGAAGTATCTCCTAGTCACCACTTTGGTCGCATAAATTGGTGACATTGTCGACAAACCGTCTACACTTTTTACTTTGTCATTTGTGTGTTGAGAAACTTCTTCTTTTTGGGTTTTTTAATTCTGTCATTTTGTTGAAAATAAGTTTGGTACGCGCAAAATTAAAGTGTTTTCTTAAGAAATGTCATAATATGTCATTTTGTATAAAAATAGAAATAGTGAGAATGATGAAATAAATTTTAGTGAAAGTGCGGTCTTGTACAAAATTGACTGTGAGCGAAAAATTGAGAAAATTATACATTGAAACAGCACCTTTCAAAATTTCTTTGAAGAAGCTACTGGCGGAAGGTGTGAAAGTACGGCAACAGTTTTGTTGGGCAAAAGCAACAAGAATCAATCAGAAATGTTTCCCCGGGAATTATTGTCACAAATAAAAATTCATCTAAGGAAAGTAGACGAAATTTTTAAAAACTATGCCGAAATTAAATTGTATAGGAAAATCGACGGAATCTTGTTATTTGAAAGTTTGCGAATGTAGAAACTCAGAAAATGTTTTCCGAAGGAGTTTTAATATTAAATAGTTTCAGTGTCTACATACATATATCTCAAGTAGAGTACAAAGTCTGTAGTTCTTATGGAACTAGTGATTTCTCAATTAAACGCAGATGTTAAATGTCTATAGGAAATTTCATTATCTGGGGTGTAGTATATCAGTAGTACTGGTTGCAATATCAGTAGTATACAGCGTTACCATATATTTTTTAAGAAAAACCTTTTTTTTTTAAAAAACTTAATTTTTCAACAAAATCTTTTTTCCTCAAAAGTGTCCACATAATAAAAAACAGCACAAACATTAATATTTTAAATTAATTTTTGTTCAAAGTAAGATAAACAAAACAAACAAAAAAAGTTAAACAACAACAAAATTATTGTTCCCAAGATTTTGAGCAGATTCCCATTTTTTTTAGGTTTTGTTGGAGCTTCCGATGTGTTTGAAGCGTATTACAAGATATTTTCTCCACATTTATTGCTGCGTAAAACTAATAACACCAAAAACTAAATTATATTCCTTATCCTTACCGTTTCTCTTTAAATATTTATCCATGTTTTTTTTGAAATAGAAAAGTTTTTAGAAAAAAATACAGGCATAAAAAACTATAATATTATTAATACGGCGCAGTTGTAGTAAAGAGGAAATAGACACAGTTAACAATGTTGCAGGAGTGGACAATTATAAGATCGTTCACATTACATGGTATTATCAAATAATTTTTTCATCACGTACAAGTATACTGTAAATTAAAAATTAATAAACAAAACTTGAAAATTTGAATGAATTTTAAAAAAATCTTGAAAACTTTTTGGCATTTTAAAAACCTTGAAAAATAAGGGAAAATTTCAAAAATGGTAACGCTGGTAGTGTAAGAGTGCAGTTTCACTATTGACATTGCGGAGAATTTTCTGTCACTCCCTTATTTATATGTGTGTATGCTTGTATGTACATTAGTATAGGTCTTATTGTATGGATGTAAAAAAAAAATGAAAAGTCTTATAGCGGTCGATTCGCGGTTCGATCACAGACCCGTGGCATCTAAAGAAATTTTTCTTAGAATTTCGCGTAGATTATATTTTTGCTATACGATTTTTGACGAAAAAAATTTACCGTTCCTAATTTACAGAGATATGTGTAAGAAGTCCATGAAGTTCGGCTGCTGATGCTCAGGGTGCCCAAAATGACCGAAGGGGTTTGAGTTCAAAAAGCCTTTGTGTACATCGCAGTGTGCGCTGTTGGTCTATCCTGTAAGAGCCATACCTGAGGATGGTATTCCACGGCCTTAAAAAATGTTCCCACATTGTCCGAGTGATGAAAACGGCCACACCGTTTTCATTTTCAAAAAAAATAAGGCCCTTTCCGACGAAACACCGCAGCAAACGGTACACTTTAATGCTTGTAATTTTCGGTGTTAAACTACTTTTAGATTTTCCGTAGCCCTTTTTGTCTATTAATGAACCCATTCAATTGGAAATGGGCTTTATCGCTCATAATTAAATAATGAGTAAAATCATGTTTTTCTTCTGAAATAAAGTTCAACGATTTTGGCACGTTGTTCAGTTGTGTACTGTTCAATTTAACTTCCCCAAATCTTGTTTACAACCGAAAAAAAAAAAAAAATTTTATTAAAAAAAGTTATCAGTAATACAAACACCTTCGCTCTTTTTGGAGCACCCTCTATATTTGTATTTTACTGTCCAAGTATTTCGTAGTATTTTTGAATTTTGGAGTACTCGCTATTGGCATCTAAAATAGGCTCTTCCTCGTTTGCATGTGCCGCACATGAATGTGCAAATCCATGCCTCCCTACAAAAAAAGAAACTCTATGATCTGGCTTGGTTAAGTAACAGCCAAACCAAAGCCAGACAGTCAAACGTTTTCTATTTGTAAAAAATTCTCATGCTCCCAGAAAACATATGAAAAAAATCCCAATGGATCGACATTAAAGTTTTGGTATTGAAAAATCGAATCTTAGGCAGTGCTTTGCCTATGAAGTTGTGTGCAAAAAATTACACTATTGAAAAGTAAGGCTACTTAAAATTTTTATTTAGTTTAATATTCCTAATCATGATAAGTTTATCTTACAGACTATTGAGGCTGTAATATGTGTTTGTTAATGGAGCGTTAAAGCTAAGCGCAAAAAAGTACGCTTGAGGTGTTGAGTTAGGTATGGCGGTAAGAGTAGTGGTATTAATTCGATAATATTTTCTTTCAACATTGGCAAATATGCTTTAAACTTTAAATATTTATTATGATAAATAAATGATGGGAAATTATTGTAATGACGCTGATTTTTTTTCTTAACAATTCATTTAATAAAAAAATATACTTTAAGAAAAAACTTACTTCTTAAATTATGAGTGGAAAAAAGATGTAAAAAAATTTAATCTTATTTCTTCTTTACATTTTCTTCCCCAAAATGTGTATTTAAATATTTCTTTAAGATTAAAGACGGCAAATCTACGTACGACTGCTTATGAAGGTTAAATTATTTATGCGCCATATGTTAACATGAACATGTATTCTAATGCTTGAATTTTGCATGATTTATACAACATTAGAAACCATGGAAATGTGTGCAAATTTTTAAAGAAATATTTTCATGTGAAAAGAATTTCTTGTGGAAATTCGACTTTTTAATACTGTACATGAGTTAATAGTTTTGGGACTATTAAGAACTGTTTCGGAAAAATATAGCAGATTTGTTGTTACAGAGAATAAACTCGTTGCCCTCCTGTTGAGACCACATTTTTGTAGTTTTCAACACAAACTGAATGAAACGACTTTTTGTTGAAGTTGTTGATTCGTGCGATACACTTTGCTCTACGCGTTGAACATTTCAGTGTTTAAAAATAAACTTTGATCGTTGTTTGACGTTTTGGTACAATTAGTTGCTTTCAAGATGGCAAACGGCATAGCGAAAAAAATTTTTTTTTGTAAATTTGACTAATGTACATATTGAAAAAATACGTAAAATTTGTATTTACAAATTATTATTTCCTGACGATGCTACCTATTTGATAGCGAAATATTGAAAAATAAATAATTGTTAAAAAACTTTTCATAAAAAAGACCATCGCTCAAAAATAAATATAATTAAAAAAGAAGCTACACAAAGGAGTAGCGAAATATTGAAATAAATATAAAATATATAAAAAGACCTTAGGCTTAAAATAATTAGTGTTATTAATATAAATAAAAAATTTCATCTCCTTTTTAAAAATCCACATTTTGTGAAAAACAAGCAACCTTCCATTTAGCTGTCGGCTGCATTTCAACAATGAATGTATTATCAAATTCAACGATGCACCAATTTGCTTATTGTATGTGCATCGCTTAATTTTTTGATACAATTTGGAACAGATGACATTGTAAAATACTGCATCTTTGCATTTTGGAATGCGATACTTTGTATAGTTGCTTTGCAAATTCCCATATTTCTGGTCCAACGCCACCTGTACTTTAGTCAACAGTTTTATTTGCACATATAAGTTCTTGTTGTTTTTTGTGTATGTATGCAATTAAGAATATTGAAGTTAATAATAAATATTGTAATTTTTAGGCACACATAAGTCTTTAAATATTTTTTTTTTTTTTTTTTTTAAGACAATACAAACTCAACGAAGCTCTTAAAGCTTGTCTGTAGAAAGGGTCTAAGCGGAAATCGAACCCACACCTCCATATTGGTAAGACTAATGCTCATGCACTATTCTAAGGAGGCACACATAAAAAAATTTGATTTGTTAATTTATTTAAAATTTGTAGAACTGAAAATATGAAAAATTTGTGGCATGAGTATTTTGACATGGCTTTCCATGATATAAAAAACATAACAAGGGTAAAAACTATTTACATTAATGACATACATATCCTTCGTACTTATATCCTTTTTTGACATCCGAAATATTTTTTGGATATCTTCTGCTTTATGTATAACAAGATATTTTCCACTGCAGTTAATTCTGAACTTTGTGAAGACCAATCTAGAATTCGAACACTATTCTCTGTTAGAAACTTTGTTAGCATCCTGGTTTTATAAGGATAATGCAGCATATTCTGTTGGAATTTTCCTCCTTTTAATATATGGCAAGGGGGAATGCAAAATCATTTAATATTCTCAAATATTAAGTTTTGTTTAATAAAAAGTTAAAAGGAACCAATTAGAACCTCTGACCATAGTACTTCGACCGCCGTGGCTTACTTTCTGCCAAAGTCCCTGTTCAGACTTTAAATATTTGTTGCTACAATTTTTAAAAACACTGCCTTAAAATTACATTAGTGTCCAAATTATGAAATTCAAGTTTTACAATTTTTATATTTCTTGCACCTATTTTTCTTCTGCAATACCAATATCCCTCTATATGAAACTTTGTCTCCCCGTCACCAAGATTCTGACCTCTCTAGACAAAAATACTAAGAACTTTTGCAGAAAAAATTGCAAGTTTGGACAGGGATACAGAGATGACACTTTTCAAGGATATTTTTTAAATTTAATAATAAAATGCAATGAAACGGAATGAATGGGCAAAAAGTAAAGCACAAAAATAGTTGCGATTGGAATGGAAACAATAATCGAAAAGCCAATACTGCAGTATGTCAAAATAAATAACCCGATCACTGCACGATTGTACACGCAACATCAGCATCAAAGTTATTTATTATAAACGTGTACGTAAGTGGAAACATTTGTAGGCAAAAAAAAAAAAGCACCTTGACTGTTAATGCCTGTTACTCGTGCGGGCATTTATATTGCAAACAAAATCAATTTGAGTATTTTTGTTGTTGTTTTCAATATAAATGGCCGAACGAGTATTTTTACTCGTCTTCTATGAACAGGCAGTTAATCAAGCAAGGTTAATAAACGTTTGTAGTGTGTGCGGGATACGTAACACTTGACACGGTAAATTCATTAGGATACAACTTTGTTCATACGACAGTATAGTTTTCTTCTTGTTGAGCATAAATACGTAATTGTAAATCTAAAAGCTTTTAGATCAATAAGAAGCAGAAACAAAAAGGAACAGAAATTCGTAATTATGATATAAGGAAAAAAATTATTATTGCAGTGACCTTCAGTGGTCCAAAGCTAAGTTGGCTAAAACGGGACACAAAAAGAAAAATTAAATAAAGAAAAAGGAATATAATACATATTCTTATATTATATTATATACTTATATTCTTAACTAAATGAAAGTAATAAAAATGAAAGCCAGTAGGATTTATGGGTTTTACCAACAAAATGTCTATATGTTTCCTTTCCTTGTTGTTGTAGTTTGTTTGGTTTGCAGGGCTTTTGACAATGAAACCGTGAACAAATGTACACACATAATTTTTTATAGGGTATTTTTTTTATCCAAGAACACTCTTGATATGTGTATATAAGTGTGTGTGGAAAATGTAAATGTTTCACTATCAACGGCAGCAAAGTCTTGTCAAAAAATTTTTGTTTGTAGAGATTTTCAGCTTCTGAGTAGGAAGAAACCATGTTTTAATACGAAGCGTATGAGAAAATTTAAATTGTTATAACTTTTTTCTTTTGACTGAAAACGTAAAGCTGATGTTTTTCGACAACTATAGATTTATTAAAACTTTAATGGTCAAACTTTTGAACAATTTTTCATATTTAACGCTTTTGTCACATATGTATCATTCAGTATCAATAAGTGAAAATATACAAAAATTACACAAAAACAGGAAAAATATTTTAAGAAGATTTTTTCAAAGTAAATAAAAAATAAATTAATTTGTAATCTGTTATAGTAGGTACTTTTTTAATTACAAAATCATATCATCATCAACATCATTATTGTTTTTGGCACACCTGCGTTTGTGCCAAAAAATATTAAGCAATTCCTAGTCGTACCAACAACTACCTGATATTTTAAATTCAAACCTATAAAAATTAATAAAATTCATTTTAGTATTTTCATACTTCCGCGGAACTAATTAAAGTCAGCTTCGGAATCAATTTTTTTTAAATATTCGACAGTGCCTTTGATTAACTTAATAGGTACCAAAAAGGAAAACGTCCCGGAAGTATAAGCTTATATAAAATTTATTGGAAATGTACTACTTTCGAATCACAATATTACTATTCCTTACTTCTGTGGAAGTCTTTTTTTGCCAGGGGTGTATATGATCTGTTCTATTATCATCTCAGCATTCAACTCTTTCTGAGAAATTTTAGCAATAAAAACAATTAAAAAGAAAAAATATGATAATAGAAAAGGTCATTTGCACAATGAAATATTCCTGATTGTAGGAAAAGAAAATTCATGTAAAATTCAAATGTATCTCCCATTCAATCTAATCCTTAGATGTCAAATAAAATCAACACCAATTATATGCTGAGTAGTTATTGTGTTTTACAACTCGAACATCGTCAGTTTAATCACCCGGCGAAGTAAAACTATAAATAAAATGGCGCTCACACCGTTATATGTGGAAGACGTTCCCTGGTCTCTGAGCGGAAAACACTGAATAAATAAAAAAATAAAATAATGAGAATATTTCAAAATATATTTGGGTACTAATTAACTGGTTACAGTTTAGCTTTATGAAGTTTAGAATTTAAATATTTATGACACTTACTCACCATTGTGGTAAACGACCTTCTTTACACACAGCCAGACAGAAATTATCACTCAACTAGATTTTATGCATCACAGAAGCATTTTAAATAGAAAATAACTGATGCTCGAAATTTGTTGCACCAACACAACAAAATAAATTCAAAAATATTATTTACCCTCTGTCCACTCTAAATGTGAACGAAAATTTCTCTAGAGTATTTATGCTGTGGACAAAAATAACTTTTCGTATTTTATCAATGTTTGCAATTAAAATTTTAGAAATAAATCCAAATATGCAACTTTAGTTTTGTAGTGCCATGCGGTAAGAACGCAGAAGTAGTATTTCAACAACTTTAATTGAAAAACAGAATATTCCTTTTAAGATAAACATAAATATATTCAAAAGATGTACTGATAGCCAATAGAATTTAGGTCGAAGCAATAAAATAGTTTGAAATTCACGCTGCAATTCTTTTAAAGAAATTTAAAAATTAGCTGCGCAAATCTGTTGAAGGTTTCAAAGCCAAAATCATAACATTTTGTTAAATTAAAATTCAAGGCTTAACTCGCATAAGCAGCAACAAAGCAAACGAGTTGTACGTTATGGCTCTACAAGATTTAAAATGAAATTTAACTTTTTAGACACTTTTTACTTTTGACCTATTCTCTCGAATTCATAATTAAAAAATTTAAATTAAAAAGCATAATGTAGAAAACAAGTAGCAGCTGTCATGACAATATAAAATAAAAAGCTGAACCCAAAAATATCTAAATCCACTTCAAAATAAAATTGTTAAAAAGAAAGGGCAGAATGAAACTGATAATGACTTACAAATGGGTAACTTGGCACGTTCTCAACGATTTGTCAGTGTTTGCATCCTCCTTCTTCTAACAACAAAGACGTTTTATTTATGATAAAATTAATGTTACTCTTAGAAATTAATTAGAGAAGCGTTGATGGGAGGCTTCAGCATATACTTCACTGTACCCGGCAAGTTATAAATAAATATATTTTATAATTATGACTTCTTTAATTTATAAATAATGTGATGGGTTATGAGATATTTACATTTAAAATGATAGTCTCTATAAATTACAGAAGTCTCCTTTTTTCCTTAAAGAGAAAATAAATTTCATTCCAGTGGAATACAGTAAAATATTCAATTTATAAGACGTATTTAAACTTTGTGCTCAGCTATTACGTCTGATATGGATGGATGGAATTATCTGTGCGTCACTACAACTAAGGTCTGTTTATTTTTTTTTTTTTTTGCACCGGCACTCAGGGGATGACCCCTACACATGCAATGCATTGCGCTGGAACTAGGAACTTAGATTAGGTATTAGGTTGTGAAGGAGGATAGAGGGAGTAGTGTTTATTGACATTCGATTTAAACAAGTTCCGCGATTTCATTAGAACACATTCCATTATAGTAACGATAGAACAACGAAATGCACCACACGGTGCGACGATGCTCAAGAGTGTCAATAGACTTGGCTACCCTACTGTCTCCTATGAGTTTCTTCGCCCTTTCTTGTGCACGGTCGAGTAACTTCAAAATAGTCTTTGAAGCACCGGCCCATACATGGGAGTATTCCATTTTCGGTCGGATGTAGGCGGTATAAATAGTAAGGAGATCAGATGGGGTGAAGTATGTCTTACACCGTCTTAAAAAGCCGAAGCACTTGAATGCTTCCTTTGAGATTTGATTTTCATGCCAAGAACATCAAGAGTTTCTGATTCCTCATTGTTTATGCCGCCCATAATTACAGTTAAGGCAGCGTGATCGTGCATACGACGATGGGTAAGCATGCAGGATTGGGACTTTTGGGCATTGAAATCGAGACTGTGACCCCATTCCGATATTCTCGTGACGTCACCCGTATTTTTATAGACCAATATTTTACCTGTGTTGCTAGTTTTTTTGGAATTTCCAAGATGGAACAATTTGTTGCTGATGAAAATTCCGCAATTTCCTTTCAGTATACCTTCAAAGTTTTTTCCAGATTAAGATAGTTTTCTATTTTCCGTCATTATAGTATTTTTCGTAAACAAACACTAACAATATTGCCATACTTTTAGCCGAATTCTTTTGTTAAGTAACTTAATGATGGTGAAATTAAAATCATGTTAAGCAAACCGCTAGTTAGTTAGATATCTGATAAAAGTAAAATAATGAGACATTGTAAAAATGGCCGTTAACAACTAAGTTTTTGTTTTGCTTTTACACATAAAATACCTTTATTTACTGATATGTATATGTTTGGCCAGAAGATGAAAATAATTAAAGTTTGATATTTAGAAAACACGGCAAAATTATTTATTTTAATTTTTATAAGAAATTAACATAAAAATATAATATAATATAATTTATTTATTTAAAAAAAATACATATACATAAATAAACGAAAACAAAGTTTCTCTTTAAAAACCAGAAAATCGATTTTGATTTTAGACCCATCGTTTCTTGGGCAAACCTTCTTAGAATTCGTCGTAGATTACGATTTTGACAACCGCTTGGTCGTGAAAAAAAATACCCATCCTAATGTATATTGAAATGTAGTTGTGGTGATGCAAACCCTTTCTAGTAATTCCACAAAGTTCTTATATAAAAAGCAATGTACAAAACACAATGTACATGTATGACTTTTATTGATGACAAATTCTTTTAAACTATATATAAAATTTTTCTACAAAGTGACACAACATAAAAAATATTTCAAAGCCAACTATGTGAATATACATGTTGAATAAGCAAAGTGTTAATGCTCAAATTATATTTCCAACACTCCTCCTCAACATATATATTTTACAAACTGATTTTATGTTTTTAAATTTAACAAAGTAACAAATTTATTATGTTTTAATTTAGACAAATTTTTAGTAAATATATCCGCAATCATATCTTCCGTAGGACAGTATTCCAAATAGATTTCCTTATTATTTACTACTTCTCTAATGTGATGATACTTTATATCTATATGTTTGCTGCGATTATGAAATACTGGATTTGTTGCTAATTTTAAAGCTCCTTGATTATCGACGTTCAATTTAATACTTTCTTCATTTATGAAACCAAGTTCTTGTAGTAATCTTCTTAAGTATACTGCTTCCTTTGCTGCATTTGATATAGACATATATTCAGCTTCTGTACTGCTTAATGCTGTTGTGGATTGTTTTTTCGACTCCCAAGATATTGCACAATTTCCAAGATAAAATATGTATCCATTATGTGACTTTCTGTCAGTTTTACATCCACCCCAGTCTGCATCAGCATAACCGTTTAACTCTTGATTACTTTTGCAAAATTTTAATTTAAGATTTTGAGTTCCTTTCAAATATCTAAGAACTTGTTTTGCCGCTTTAAAATGTTCTACATGTGGATTAGTATTTCTTTGTGCTAATTTATTTACAGAATATAATATATCTGGCCTTGTCGTTAAAGATAAATATAATAAAGAGCCAATAAGTGATTGATATAATGTGCTATCAACCTCTTCACATTTTTCATTGCATTTTGTTTGAAAATTTGGTTCTAGTGGAACTGATGATGTTTTACAATTTTCCATATTGTATTGTTGTAACAAATCTTTAATATAATTTTCCTGACAGATATTTATATCTCCAGTTTCACCGTTACGTTCAACTTTCATCCCCAAAAAATGTTCCAATAAACCTTTATCTGATACTTCAAATTTCTTACTAATTTGAGACTTGAATTTTAATATTTCTGCTTTATTTTTACATCCAACTATTATATCGTCGACGTAAACTGCGACTACAATCAATTCTTTGTCTTGTATTTTTTTATATAAACACGGTTCATTTTTGCAACTTTCAAATCCCATCTTACATAAAACTTCATTTAATTTAAAATTCCATGCTCTCCCGGATTGCTTAAGACCATAAAGAGATTTGTGCAGACGTAACACTTTATTTGGATACCTTTTGTTTTCAAAACCTTGAGGCTGTTGCATGTAAATTTCATCATATAAATCTCCATTCAGGTATGCTGAAGTTACATCTATTTGGTGCAAATGCATTTTGTGCTCAACTGCTAATGCCAAAATCATTCTTATCGTTTCGTATCTTATAACAGGGGAAAAAGTTTCTTCGTAATTTATGCCGTATTTTTGACTACAGCCTTTGGCGACCAACCTTGCCTTAAACCTTTCAATTTCACCTTCACTATTTTTCTTTAAAGTGTATACCCACTTACTTTTAATAGTTTTATGACCTGCTGGTAAATCAACTAATGACCATGTCTCTTTTTGTTCCAACAAAGACATTTCTTTTTTCATAGCTTCTCTCCATTTTTCACTTTCACGACTGGATAATGCCTCTTCTAAAGTTTTTGGAACTTGCTCCTTCACTGCATTATTCAGTTGTTGATATATTTTTCTTGGACGACCTGGCCTACCATTACTAAAAATTTTAGGTCTACCTGGCCCACGTTTACCTTTTTCATTTGTTTCTACAACCTCATCAAGTGAAATATCGCTATTTACTGATCTTACAATGCTATACTCTAAATCTTCTTGATTTGAGGTATTATTTGTCTCAAATTGTTCATCGACATCTTTCTTATTTACAATCGCTTCGAAATCCATAAAATTTTGAATGTTATCATTAATTTCTTTACAGGGTAATTTATATTCATTAAATAAAACATTGCGTCTTTCAATAACTTCTCGTGTTTTCTTATCATATAAGCGATATGCTTTTGATACTCTAGAATAACCAACCATCATCATATTTGCACCTTTTGATTCAAATTTTCCTCTTCTTTTATTCAAAACTACTGCATTTGTACCAAAAATTTTAAAATGATTTACACATGGCTTACGACCCGTCCATATTTCATAAGGCGTTTTTCCATCGAGACTTTTTGATGGAGATCTATTACGTAAATAAACTGCTGTTGCTACAGCTTCAGCCCATAAATCTTGTTTTAAACCAGCATCGACTAACATACAACGAGCCATTTCTACTATTGTTCTATTAAACCTTTCCGCTACCCCATTCTGTTGCGGCGTATAAGGTACCGTTAACTGACGTTGAATTCCGCATTGCTCCAAATAATTATTAAAATCTTTATTAATATATTCCCCTCCATTATCACTACGAATACATTTTATTTTACGATTTGTATGACGTTCTACTAATTCTTTGAAATTTTTAAATTTTTCAAATACCTCGCTTTTGTATTTTAAAAAATAAACAAAAACTTTTCTTGACTTGTCATCTATGAATGTGAGGAAATACTTTGAACCTCCAACTGAATCTATTTTCATAGGACCACAAACATCCGAGTGTATTAAATCTAACAACTCACCAGATTTACTTTCAGATTTCTTCGGGAATTTTATAGCATGAATTTTGCTAACCATACATATTTCGCACGGATCTTGATGTTTCTGCGTCAAATTTATACCATTCACCATATTTTTCTTTGACAACTCAAACAGGCTTTCATAGTTCAAATGTCCATATCGACGATGCCAAGTTTCATTAATGGATTGTACAACACATAATTTCTCGTTCGGTATTTTTATTTTAAATTGGAACAAATTTTCTTCTTTACGGGCTTTTAAAACTATTTCACCGTAAGCATCAGTAAATATTGCACCCTTATTATTAAATTTGATTTTGCCACCATACTGTACGACCTTATTGACAGATAAAAAATTTCCATTCAGATCTGAGAAATATAAAACATCTTTTAGTACAATTTTATTATTATTTATAAACAGATTGACTGTTCCTATTCCTTCAGCAGCAATTGATTTTCTATTTGCCAACATTATATTATCACTGCATCTGTCTAATTTACAAAATAAATTTCGATTTGCACACATGTGACTTGTAGCACCGCTATCAATGTACCATGTCGATGTTTGTGTATCTCTTTTTTCAGAATTCGCCATTGCAATCAAAGAGTAAGTTTTTTCTTGATTACGTTTTTCGTTGCACCTATTTGCATAATGCCCTTTCTTACCACATATGAAGCAATTTCCCTTTTTAACATTCAAATTATTATTACCTTTCTTGTAACCTGTTTCTCTTTTGGCTGCACCAAAAGCTTGTTCAATCGTAGATGATTTGTTTTGTTGATTTCGACGTTCATACTCTTCAAGAAGTTTAACCTTTAGTATTCCTAACGCTGGTAGAGAATCCCTCGTTTCTATGGCAATAACGAAGTTTTCAAACTCTCTCGGAAGACTTGACAATAAAATGACTACCAATAATTCTTCTTGAATACTAATTCCAACATCGGCTAATTTCTCCGTAATTTCACAAAAACTGTTTAAATATTCGGCCATATCTTTGCTGTCTTTCATGTTCAAACTTAACATCTTTTTATATAAGCTAACCTTTTGCATCGGACCACTCGGCTTGTAAACTTCCTTAAGTTTAATCCAGGCATCTTTAGATTTGTTAATGTTTTTAATATGGTTCAACTGGTTAGACTTAACACTTAATAAAATTGTTGCGAGCGTTTTTTCATCATTACTCTTCCACTCCAAAATTTTATCACGACTCCAGGTTGAATCTGCTTCTTCTTCGCCACTTGCATACTTCCAAAAACCAGAATGAATAAGGATACTTCTCATATGAATACTCCATGTTTCGTAATTCCTTTCATCTAGCTTTTCTATCTGATATAATGACGACGATGCCATTTTTTCTTTTTAAATCTTGCAATAAAAATTCAACAACTTCCAAATCGTATGTCTGGGCCCATAACCTATTGAAATGTAGTTGTGGTGATGCAAACCCTTTCTAGTAATTCCACAAAGTTCTTATATAAAAAGCAATGTACAAAACACAATGTACATGTATGACTTTTATTGATGACAAATTCTTTTAAACTATATATAAAATTTTTCTACAAAGTGACACAACATAAAAAATATTTCAAAGCCAACTATGTGAATATACATGTTGAATAAGCAAAGTGTTAATGCTCAAATTATATTTCCAACAATGTACATCTTATAAGAAAGCAATCATACATATTTAATTTTTATGATAAAAATAACAATAAAAATCTTAAAACAAATTATTTTGCTTGGCAAAAAAGTCATAGACTTTTGTTTGACGAGAACTGTTAAAACTTTTTTCCCCAGTTAAATTACGCAATTCGTAAAGCACAAAGACAAGATTTTCTTGTGACCATTTTATTGATTTATTCATAAAAGAAATATGGAATTGCGTAGCAAAATAATTAAATTTTCAGAAAAAAAAACCTTGTTTTTGGAGTAACAATTAATAGAGATTAACATTACACAACAGTTAGCATGTAATCCGAATTATAAAGTTATAAATTTGCAATCAATCCGGATCATAGAGTACTCAATGTAAAGAAAAACTGCTTTCCTGATTATCGAGGTTTTACTGTACATGCATACACAAATAAATGTTTTTTAAACACGTTTGCAGAAGAAAAACTTTAAAATTATTGTTAAACCTTTCAACCTTCGAGTGAAATAAAAAGTCTGTTGAACATCGACAAGGAGAAATTTTCGAAAGGATTTTATTTGCAACACAACAAAAATGATGCGTTGTTGCGTTTGCAACAGCAGACATTGTCCTTGAATATAATTTCTTATTACAGTATGTTTCTTGAATTATTCCATGAAGTGTTTGCATAGATTTCTTTTCGCCACCCTCTGTTTTTTCTTCCTACTCGAGAAGAAAACACAGCTGTCTTTCTTCTGTGGTCATGTCTGTATTAAAATGTTGTGTCTACTTAAAAATAGAAGCTACTTGAGTGAAATAAAAATATGTGTTTTTAATGCTTTACGACTTGCGATAAAATTAAAATTTAACGTTTGCAGTCTCAGGATGATTGTAGCATATTTCAATCACAAATAAATAAAATATTTTATATATTAAAAATTCTTAACCCTCTCGAACCGGTCAATAAGAAGTAATCTTAAAATACCTTTTGGTAATATTTGTTAAAGAATATGAATGAAAACGTACTTTTTGCGTTCAATATTATTTTTATTGCAAAATAGCGACTCTTGTTTCATATTTGACAGGTGCAGTTACTTGTAGTCAGTGAATAAGTGATGAGTATGTGTTGCTAAATCTTCAGCAAACTATAAGAATAACTAAGAAGAACGGAAGAAATGGTGAATTTTATTTTCTTAATCGTGAGCACAGAAAAAATTCTGAAGCAGTTCTTTTTTGGTTCGAAAGAGTTACAATTTAGAGCTTTAAAAATATTTTCTTCTCAGTACGTCTTGTCCAAATAGTTGCTACACTAAAAAACAAATACTTGTATGTGATGAAAATCGATTGGTTTTTGAGTAAAACCGAATGCTGAAAACGATAGATGTTATGAAAATCAAACGGTTTTACTTTCCATTCTTTATTTCATATTAAATCATTCCATGCTAAAATTGCAACTCTTTGGTTAAGAAACATTCGATTGATTTGGAAACATTAAAAATGGCATTGAATATTTCATAAAAATAAAATGTAATTTTCTTATTTATTTATTTAGATTTACATGTATATAATATACGAGCATATGCTTTCACAAACATTTTCGTACTTTAATAATATCAAATTTATTTATTTTTCTTAAATCGCGAATAAAAGCTTGCTCGATTTGAAAACAGTAAAAAAAATCAATTTTCGTTTTTCATCACATTCTTTTTGTTGAAATATTCATGGAACAAAGTGAGAAATGAAATCGAACTCAATTCGACAAAAAACAAGAAGAAGATCAAAACAAAACAGAAATTAGTGATGCCATCACAACTCTACTCGATATTACATCGTTTTTGGATCGTAATCGATTTTCATCACATACCTGATAATATAGAATATATTAAAAAAATACTAAAAAAAAGTACGACGATGTATTAATGAATTACATTGTATTCAAATTCAAATTACCTCATTGAGATGAGAAACGAAATTGCCTAAGAATTCGAATATGTTCGAAAGTTGGTAGTTTTATAAATAAATTTAAATATAATAAATATAAATTTATTTATTTTACTTTCCGTAATAATTGAAAGGTATTATGCAATCGTTTATGTCCGTTCAGTATTAGGCAGAAATTAAATTTTCGTATTGGTAATTGACATTTTACATATTTTGTTTTCATGACTATTCGAAAATAAAATTGCACTAATTTCCTCAGAAGTGTTTTGGGGCATTTTAATATTACTTGTCCTGTTAATTCGATCGTCAATATGTCCACTTTAAAAATTGTAATTGAAATTGAACATACACATTTTCTTTAGACAAAAAGGCCCTGCAAGCGTATGTACTGTAGTGAAGCAATTTTATAGGACATTTATTTTAGTTTTACTTGAAATACAACAAGACTGCTCATATCCACAAATTTTACAAAGCTTTTACAAAATTTATTTTAGAATTTGACAAACTGCCTCTGATTGATTTATAAGAAAAAAAAATATAATTTTATTATAATGATACTCTTAAAATATTTTGATATATATTTATTAAGCCTGAGGTCTTTTTTTATTTTATTTTGTTTTTATTATTCGATATTTCGTTAACAGCTTGTTAACATCATCATTGTTAAAGAAATATCGAATAATAAAAACAAAATAAAATAAAAAAAGACCTCAGGCTTAATAAATATATATCAAAATATAATAAAAAAGGTCAATTAATAATATAATTAAAAGATACTCTTAAAAAATACTTCAGCTAAACACAACAATTATTTCCTTACTCTAATATACCGCAGTGTATTAATTTAATCTGCATCAAACTTTTATGCACATACATCCCTAGGCGCATTTTTAAATGCTAAAAACCCAAAAAACAAATTAAATGTTTCAAGAAGTTTAAAAAGTACATTGTACATACATACACTATACATTCAACAAGAAAAACTCAAGCAAATTTCTATTAAAACAAGAAAATTTAAAATGGAGCTGCATGTTCATTCCTGTTTGTCTGCAAGGTGTATCATATCCAAACAAACATACACATACAATTATTAAATAATCATATTACAAGAAGTAAAGTTTTTTCAAATTCTATTTGAAATTACTTCAGCTAATGGAACTTTTAATGCAATTGAATTCAAACATAGACTTTTACATAGAAAATATGTGCTAGAAAAATATTTATTAACTTACTTAATTGAGAGCAGAAGTATGTTTAATAAACTTGCATTAAAAAGATATCAAATTCTTTTCAAATAAATTTATTTTTAATTAATATTTTTACAAATTTATGTAAAATTTTAATGGACAACTTTTTTATTTCTTTCAGTTTCTGCTATAAAATCCATTAATACATGTACGTACGAATACGTCACATAAAAAAATTAACAGTGGAACATAAAATTTTGTTGGCTTCTATCGACATTGTATCCAGCAAAAATTAGTGCTTACCTTGAAGCATTTTTGGAAGGGAGACTTGCAATTGCATGATATTTGCTCGCGATTATTCGCTTAAAGTTATTATTTTATGCGTGCAAAACAACAAACGCACAGAAATGTATTTTTTTTACGCATTTATACTGCCGAGAACAGTGTATTCACTTGCCTTAGTGCATTGCGGCAGCATTTCCTAAATAAGCAATGTATTGCTTCCGGCAGCTTTTAGTGCTTCTAAATTTCGATCATTTTTTGCTGGGTAGTTCAGAACAAAGTCTATCTGCCGTATTCATAAAACTTTTTTTTTCATTTCTAAAAGGTTTAAAAGACAAATTTCCATACAAAATTCAATAAATATACCTTCAGTAAATCCAACAAATTTTTTAATGAATACAGCAGTAAAAATTTATTTTATATACTTTATGCACCACTAACAATGTTTGAGCAAAATTTTGATATACGAATACATTTGCAATACAAACATAAAATTTACGCTCAAATGTTATGTTTTTAAAAGATATGTAAAGTAAAATATGTATTATGCGGAAGAAAAAAATTTTAATTGAAAAGTTATAACATGATATATAAAAAATAATTTTTAATTATATTAAATTTAAATGTTGCTGAATATATTTCACAAATTAGACCAGAGTACTAAGTTTTAATTGTTTCAACTGTAGAGTGTTAAAAAATGCACCCATCTGAATTTTTGTTGTTGCTACATACGTGGTAAACTGATATTTCAATATTATTATTAACAATTTTGAAACAAAGTGTTTTTCGTTTCATATTGGACCAGCACTAAGGGGATTACCCCTACACATGTGATGTATTGTGCTGGAACTGGATGAAAGGGATAGTAGAAGAAATGATTGGAGGTGAAGCTTCACTATCTTACAACACTGCTTTTTGCACGTTATTTGTTTTTATAGCAGTGTTGTAGCGCTTATGATCTCAAGGCGACATATAAAATTTTGAAGCTCTGTTTTAGTAGCTATTTTTAGTAATTATTTTACTTCGCTGGTACTTCACAATACCGACGAAGGAGGGCGTTCCGATGCGCCTGTGGATTGGATACAGCTGTATCAGCCAAAAATTCATTTGCTACGATGGGGCGTATACTTTATATGATGATATTACTATGGGCAAGAGTAACAAAAAACTATTTAAATTCATTTCTAATTTGTATAATAAATTTTTACGCATATAATTATGTTATTCTTCTATCGCCTTAGCAAACCAAATTAATTACCAAGTTATGATTTAAACACCACTTAAAACCAGCACGGTAAGTACTTTTCATACAAATCATTTCAAGGGTGAGAATTAATTTAAATAATTTCAATGAATTCATTAAAAAGTTTTAATCTATTGGGTAAGACAAACTATTTTCAATAAACTGTTCGTACTGAAACTTTTGTGGCAAATACGAGTGTATCATAATATTTAATTAAATACTTTTTAATTAATTTATTTACAAGTTTTATAGAAATCGTGAAATTATAATTAAATAATTTAGTTCATTACGGTACATATAATTTATTTTAGACTCTTTACTGTATGGAAATATCAGAAAAAATTTGAATATGCCTAAATTTACTATCAGCAATTTATTAAATTTTACTTCTTATTTCACTTTAAACGTTACAAAATATTATTTTAGTTTTTATTTTGTAAAAATTTTATGCCATCTGTCTGTTTTTGTATTCATCTAATTCATCTAGGAAAGGACTAGTGCCTAAACGATACAAATTTTTTATAAGACGACTTACGCAGATTACGTGATTTCAACTTGACTGATTGCAGCTTTCTATTGTCAGCTAAGAATAACTGAAAGTTGAAAACCTTTGCTCTGTGTAGTTTTCTGAGAGAAACTACATAACAATAAATTATATAAAAAATCCCTTACATACATACGAGTACTAATAACTAAGTTACATACAATACGCTTACAAGTCAAGGGATTCGGTTTTAAATTGTCTCTTGGATTTTATTTTATTTTATTATATATATTTTCTTTATTTTATATATTAAAATGGGAGTTGATGTTAAAGAGTTTCTGGCATATTCATGTTTTTGATTTACACAACTTTTAATAAAAACATTGTCATAAGCCTTTTTTAAATTAAGAATATTTTCATGAATTCGGCAAATTTTTCATCAAAATAATAGGAAAAATTAGCAACAGTCCTCAAAAATCTGTTACATTGATAGATATTAACAGCCGAAAAGAGAAAGATGGCATTATCTCCAATCGTTAATACACATGGCACAGAAATACTGCTTAGAAATTCACAATGCGGGCAATAATAAGATTTTATAAGAAATAAACAGTTGCTTTTATAGGTCTTGCATGGGATACCTTCTATGAAGAGGCCCGACATGCTAATCCCTAGACTCTAGTTGAAAGTAATTAAATATCGCAATTACTGATTATCAATAGAACTAATGCATATAAATCTGCTGGCGTTTACAAATTTATTCAAAGTAGGTTGCACGCTAACCAAAACTCACAAAATTATTACAGTAGCAAACTATAGTTTATTCAGGAAGTGTTCTTTTCAATCATTTTTAAATGAATGAACATTTAAAATTCGAAGAAATTTTATTTTTAATTGATTCTGACATTCATTTAATAAACTAAACACATAATAATACGCATTTTCGGTTGCTTTCAAAATTGCACTTTGTTTATTATGCTAAAAATTTTTGGTACAGCAAAATTAATAAAAATAACAGAGAAACTATTCGGTTAGTCAGTTGATTTTACGAACTGGAGGTTGTAAAATATCAAATATTCTCAAATAGTTATTAGAATAATTATATAAACTTTTGGAAATTATTTTGTTGGATATAGCCCAAAATTACAGACATAATAACAATAATTAATAATTAAACAAAGTAAAAATCGGAACTTGCGGTTGATTATTTGGTACTGAAAAAGCACAAACAAAGGAAAGATCTTTAAGTTTTACTGAAGTCCTTGTTTGTTTATTTTTAAGTTAAATAAACAAAATGATAGAAAAAACAATTGTTTTTAAATGTTTAAGTCATTTAACTTTTTACCATTAACAATTGAATGAACTTTTCTTTAAATTTAAATACAAAATAAGTACAGCGGTTTTGTAACTGAATTTTCATTTATTTTAAATTACAACTTCACTTACTTTTACGTACAGAATATTTGGCGTATAGTTATAAGATCGCCATCTTGTAGAGTTTCCAAAGACTTGTAGCAGGTAGGACAATTCATTGCGATCTGATCATTGCGCCCATTGACGAAAGTCCATAGGAGTTTAAAATATTGAAGCTGTCAGTGTCCGCTCATTGCAAAGAGAACGTGCTACTTATAAACATGATGCCAGCCAGTTCGTATCACTTAAAAAGAGATTTTATGGTTGCCGTTTGCTCTGGATTTTTGGTGGCTTATTTGCATTGTTATTACTATATAATATAATTTCTGGAAATGTAAATAATTCAAAATATTTCAAATGACAAATGACATTGTCTTCTCTTTTTTCGATCATTTTGTCAGGAAGTTACTATTAAGCTCAAAAGCAAATGCAAATAAAACTGCAATAACTTTTTTAGTAATGCATGGAATTTATTAAACCCACGGAAGATTGAAGTTCTTGATTTGAGCCTGTTAGTTACTCGAACCAAAACTACAGACGCCAATGCGTGATAGCCGTGGACAATGCCTGTGCTCCGTTTTCATTAAATCAACTGATCAATCTACTAAAACAAAAAAAATTTAGATTACTTGGATAGAACAAAAGTTCTTAAGTTTTCTTTTGGTAACGGCTTCATCAGGCCACCCTGTCTTAATGGAAGTAAATAAAATTATTCCCTTTTCTATATTCAATCAAATCAAGTAATAAACCCATAAACACGGACATTATAATCTTAAATAGATTATATGTACTCGTGTTTATTATTTAAAAAAAAATTACATGCAAATGGCTTGTCAATTTACATTGCAGCCTGTAAACAAGCAGAGAAAAACAATCAACAATAGAACGTAGAAATTCAATCAACTTACATTCATGCATATCTGTTACTTAATGTTATAAAATCATATTATAAATATAATAAAGTCATCAATCATGATCAATTTGTATTTAGTATTTTGTTTGTTTGTGTGTCACAGGCGATGCACAGTGGGACACCTGATAAAACATTATATTTAAAAAGGGGGCAGTCGATCAGGATGGGTCGACATAAGTAGCAGTCTCCGAGTGGAGATATCGAACGAGAAGTCCGTAATGAAGTTCGGAAGCATTTGGAAAATGCTACTATGGCCAGACTGCGATTTTTTGAAGAACCCGGCCCCCTTAGCCTTATAGCACTCCGAGCCGAAACAGAGAAAATATGAAGATTAATCTGAGGCACGTCCTGCATGCGCCGGTAACTCCAACACACGCAGATCGCTGAATCCTACCCAGATCCTTAATCCGATTTAATTTATTTTTTTAAGAAAATCGACGGTTCTCGTTCATTCGCCTCAACTCACAAAATATCATATCTGTGAGATGTGCCATTATGATTTTACAGGGAAAGCAATTTAGACATGTGTACATACTATTTACAGATTATGTATCTAAAGAAATAAAAAATTTGCAGTTATGGCTCAGCATGCATAATTTAAGCATTTGAAAACAAAATTTAATATGACGGCATTTATTTTATGAATTGAAAAATATACTTACTTAAAACACGTGTTTTTATCCGACCCCACTTTGCATTTATAAGATACAAGGAAGTGTAAAATTATTTATTATTAATATAGGGTTTTCCATTAAGTGCTTGCTATCTTAAAATTGAATAAAAAAACAGTGTGTGTGTGAGATAACCTCAAAATTTTTTACTCCTTTGAAAAACCTTTTGATGTTCAAATGTCCGCCATGGCTTTTTTATGCATGGAGCCCATGTGAAATGGTACAATTTTCCATGACTCTGTCCAAATTTCAACTATAGCTTGGGGACTTTTGGGACCGCTGTTGTTTGTGATTTGAGAAAACCCCACATCACCTGCACGTGACATGACTCTTACGGACAGTGGCGATGTTTTCGGCAGATCTTGCGTTTCGTCAACGTACGGCTATTGCTTGATCGTTTACTAAACCAGTGGACTAAAAGTTATCCACCACATTGCGAATAGTCCTCTCGGTAGGACGATTATGGCGACCGGAAAGTGGGTGAAGCGCACGGTTTTGATTTTGATAAAAAAAAATTTATTATTTGCTCGTGTTATTGAATACTCTATCCGTCCATGGTGATTGGGCAAAATAGACTGAATAAATGACAACTAATTTGACTAATTTGTTGAAGCTACAACAAGATGGCCGCCCTGCACTGTCAAAGTTTTGAAGTCCCTATTGGAAGCACCTTTACATTTTTTAGTTTTGTATTATGCAAATGTATGTAACGTAAATACATACAAACATCTAACTTTAATATATTAAAATGAGAACTTTTAAGAAATTTCATCAGAATTCTTATATAATTTAAACTTATACGGGATCAAAAGATTAAAAAATAAAATTAATTTAAAAGATAATATTTCAGAGTAAATGAAACAATGTATATGCTTCTCGATACTTTGTGTACATCCAAGTTATAATAACGCACATATGTTCGTCGTGTCGTCGTGGCACGTTGTGAAATGATTTGTGATGAGTATGTAATGCGCAAATAATAATGAGCGTAATTGTGCCTTTCTTCTCATTAAATTTTATTCTTCAAGAAGTTTATGCCGTACAGTAATTTTGTATTTCCGAAGGCTATAGAATTTTAAAGTGTTTTTGTCTAAATTATTAAATTTGCATAAAACATAAAAGTCATAAAAACATTTCGCATTTTTTCAGTTGTGCGTGCACGATGCATGGCATATCTAGGGGTCATTCTCTGTGGGCTGGTCCAAGATAAAAAAAAACCACTTTGGCAGAAAAATATAACACACAAAAATAATTATTTTAAGTTCAGCTAATGCCACCCCAAAATGGCCACTACATTATTCTGTCCGACATAAAAAAAGAAAAAGTTTTTTTGGTTTATTTTAGGAAGCTGTATTAGGAATGAACAAATTATTGTAATCATTCACGTGAAAACATCATAAACAAGTTAATAACTTCAATTTATTAAAAAGAAACACTAAAATAAATAATTCTCAGAATGAAAAATCGTAATTTAATTTGTTATAAAATTTGTTTCAACGATCTAATTTTAAATAAAAAGTAATTTTTTATTTCCAACAATGAATTTATTTCCTTATTCATGTATTTAATATTTAACTACTTTGAAGTAATGCAATTTTAAAAAGTTAAGGCGACTCAGCAATAGTTGAAGAGCCTCACTCGACTTTTAAATTGAGGCAGTACTGAAATTTTACATGCCTTAAATTTATAATGATGTACAGCAATATTAGGGTGTTGTAATTTAAAAAAGATTAGTTCCTCAAATTCCAAGGCTTCAACTAATTGCATTTTTTCTCAACCAATAACATCAATCAATAACATAGATTTCAATCTAGTCTTCCCAATCAGTTTATATAAGATAATTTTACACAATTCCAATATACATATTTTGCCCCTCTTATATGGCAAAATTAAACAAACTTCAAAGATTTACAACGTCAATAATTTACAAAGTTATAATTGAGAAATAAAATACTGACACGCGTTTATGCTTAAAAAACACTCTGTTTTGATGTGCACAAAACAAAAAAAATAATGATGCCATTTAGAATAAATTACACGATAAAAATGATTTATTTAATGACTAGCAATTCCTAGCAATGATGTTATAAAGTATTTAAGGAGTGTAGGGAATATGTTATTATAACATTATGTTTCTTTTTTAAGCATAATGAATAAATTTATTACTGAGGACGCAGTAGAACTCTTTAGTTGGCTGCCTGTAATTTATAAACAATTACATAGAATCAGTATGTAACGCATGAACAAAAAATGCTTCATTTATGGGTATCAATCTGTCGGTTTTTATGTGGAAAGGCTGCATCTCACAGTCACTCTAATACTTAACTTGGATTTTGTGTTGTAAAGAAAAGTAAATATTTCCCACAACCACCTGAAACTTAAAACAATAACAATAATCTTAGGTTTTATTTTTCTTTTTAATATGAAGAATTTTAACAAAAAAAAATATATATATTTTTTTTATTTTTTATGGTTCACAGGGCGTGTGAATCGATAGCACAATACAATCAATATAATTGCTAAAAATAAATTTTCATGTCGTTGAGCAACACCCGAACTGGTGTGATCCTCCGCTACTTTTAATGATTTTAAAGATTCATAATTCTTCTGCAGTACTGATGGCGAATAGTCAGCGTGTTGCCTCTGCAACCAGAAAGACCCAGGCTCGATTCCCAGCCAGCCAGGTCAAATCAGAAAAAACGTTTTTTCTGAGTTTTCTGTGCTGCAGTACCCTCCTTCGTCGGTATTTGAGAAATAAAACGTCGGCAAAGTAAAAGATTAAATAAAAAATGGATCCATTAACTTAAAAATAATGCGTCAACAAAAAGAGCACATGAGATGCCGCAACTGCAGAGTTGTGCAAGAATTAAGCTCTATCTTCCTACCACTTTCACCACCTGTCTATTCTCTATCCTATTCCTATCCCTCTCTCTAGTTCCAGTGCAATGCTTTGCATATGTACTGGATATTCCCTGAGCACTGGTCCAAGATAAAAAAAAAGAAAAAAAAATATACATATAATGGAGTAGTTAAAACGTCAAAACTTCACTCTTCTGCTTTACATAATTTTCTTAGTCGGTATTTGAGCAATAAATCAAAGTAAAATAATTAATGGAACAATTTTTCATATATAGAAAAAATATTAGCGCAGTACTCTAACGTGCAACAGTAAAGTTATATATCGATAAAAAGCCAGACCTTTGCGTCTCTTCATGA
This sequence comes from Dexiosoma caninum, assembly GCA_963924685.1. Taxonomy (NCBI): domain Eukaryota; kingdom Metazoa; phylum Arthropoda; class Insecta; order Diptera; family Tachinidae; genus Dexiosoma; species Dexiosoma caninum. The sequence goes on from OZ004725.1 coordinate 96,639,281, forward strand.
TCTGTCTAAACTGCACTACTCGTTTTAAAACAGTAACAGACAACACAACAATGCACTACTTTTTATAGGGTTGACGAATTCACTGACCGCTGAATATTTAAAAACACAAATTTGCACTTAAAGAGTTTTAAACCAACGAATTTTTATTTCTGTATTTAATCCTGCTGTTAGATTAAGCCCATTTCTTCTGTAATCTCAATAACTTTTCAAAAATGTAATATATTGCTTTGAGGTTTAGACTCACGTGTTTTATTTTTGCAACAATACTATTTCCATAATTTAAGCTGTCGCACGTCCTAAGCTATCTGGTCCATTGAATATTTCAATTTAATAGCATAAAAAATACGTTTGCGTTTACATACAAAAAAAAAATATTGAAAAAAAATATATATATAAATAGTTGAAGAGAACAAAAATATGAAAGTAGAAATATGTATGTCTAATAAAAAAAGAGTAAATTCATGGATTGTTATGTTTTTGTTTATAGACTTTAATTCTCGAATGATTAGTTGAATTTTGAATATAAGATCTTAAATTTGTAGTCAGAAATTAGGAAAAATCCACTGACGAGCTGATGAGCTCAGTTATTGAGTTTGCTTTTATAAAAAAATACTTTATGAGAATATCATAAAGTATGTAATAATACGTTTCACATATTTTTTGGGGAGAAGGCACAATTTTAAAAAAATATTCCCAAAATAGATTCAGTTAAAATATAATATTTTGGAAAATGTGTTTCTTTACATGGTTTATCGGTTTATTTTGCAAATCAAATTTTTGCAAGTGGAGCATTTTATGTCCGATTTAGTCTTACAGCAACTGCAAATTCCCCACTTTCTTACGCCCGCTTTAGAAGAAACAATATTTGATGATTTCGCACGAATTGAAGACGATCTTTATATTTTTGAGTCAATAACTACGCTGCAAACTATTATTGTGGTAATCTGCTTCGTTTCACCATATTAGCTAAAGAAAGTGCTAGTTTTCGTAAAAAGTCTGGTCTCTTACGATTTCGATCAACCAGTGCCCACGAAGCATCGACATCAGAAAACAGTATGGCTGCCTTTCTAAACATCTGTATGTAATGTCAAAGCAGTGTTTAAGTAAATCAGTACTATTTTACCAACCTTGCAAATCATGCTTTGTCATTTTGAACTCTGTAACACCGTCGCCGTTTAGAAACATCTGTTTGCTTTGCATTATAAAAAAAACAATGTCTGAGAAAAAAATAAGTTTCGAAAGAAAGTAATAAGAATAATTATTATTATTTGATGACATAATAAAATTTCTAATTGAAATTAAGTATTTATTTCATTGAAAATGTGTACCTTTCGTCTTAAATCGCCATTGCTTATAAAAAGCATTGTCGATCTAAATGATGCTTTTGTTGCGTTTACTTGTGCATCAACTGTGCATCTGATAACTTTTGGAATGCCGTGCAACCTCAATGTTTGCACGGCTGCGTTTGAGAACATGAGCAAATACAATATTTGACATATGGCTGACATACGCCACACACCATATCACAATGTTACGGAAAGCAAAATGGTCGCAGGAGGGTGCTCTGATGTGCCATTGAATTGGTGACAGTTGAAGGCGGTACTGTAAAATGTAAAAAACAAACAAATGCTTCGTATTTAAAACGAAAACAACAAATTTTTCCGAAATACGTAGTAAATAAACCGGTAGAGTTTTAATGCAATGCATTTATGTTCTCACCCAGAGATTCTAGCAACAACAACAAATTTTAAACATCATATACATTTTAATATTATAACAGCCCACAAATTATTGTCGTAAACTTAACGATAAAAGCTGACTTGAAGCGATAGCGAATATTGTTAAAAATTTTACTGAATTACAAATTCGATAAAATTTTGTTAAACACATTTTAACGATACGATTACCGTAATTTTTTTTTTTTTACGATTATAGTAATAAAAGTTAGTGAATCGCACTACTGGTAACTGCTCTGGTGTTCTGTCACATTAGAAAGTGCTTCGTAATCGTTTCATCGTCCTCGGATTTGTAATTGTAATTAAACTACAGTTTCTGAAATCCTGAATTAAATTCAAAATGAATAATTCTGTAAGTTACACGTGCTTTGAGTCACGTGAATTTAAAAAACTTTTTTAATTTTTAGTTTCTATAGAGAAAGCTCCCGCAGCATGAGCTGCCTAATTTGTTACTAGTGTTATTGTGTTTGTCGAATTTTTTCTAAAATGCTAAAAAAAAACCTAAATGCTATTAAAGTTTAACTGCCGTATGCATAAATTTTTTTTTATTTATACATTTAATAGATACATTTTCATACAAAATTCAATCACTATAACTACTTTACATTACCAAAATTTTTATGAATACTTTGAGGATTCCTTGTAATTTTACAAATTTTTTAATTATTTTTTTTTAAAAATTCAAAAAATATCAAAAAAAAAAAAAAAATTTATTTTTTTTTTCAAGAAAAATGAATTTAAAAAAAAAAAATTTATATAAAAAAAAAATTTTTTTTTTCAATAAAAATATTTAAAAAAAAAAAAAAAAAAAAAAAAAAAAAATTTATATTAAAAAAAAAAAAATTATAATTTTAAAGATAAATATATTTAAAAATATAGATAAATATATTATAAAATATAGTATAGAGTTGTACTGCCGTATTTATAAAAGAAATTGTTTATTTATAAAAGTTTTATTGCACAAATTGCCATTCAAAATATACCTTCTATAAATCCAAATTTTTTATGATACGGCAGTTATACTGTATACTTCCTCTACTATATATACTCGTATACAGTTTTGCAGATGATGCTCAATCTCATTGTGAAGTTGAATTGACGTTAATGAAGTTGTAAACAAGCAGTGAAGCGACATTTGGCACCATCTAAAAATGGCAGCCAATTCAAATTATGAGATATTTTGTAAAAATTAACTTAAACTCATTATGCTGATTTCCTATTTCTCAATTTACCTTCGAGTATGAGAAGGAAATTGCATAACTGAAAAAAAAAGAAATTTAGCCTGGGGTATTAAATTAAATATGCAAGAATAAAAGCAATTTTTGCTTCTAAGCACACAGTTTAAGCTTTATGGCAAAACATGCACTCGAACCCTTAACTGAAGAGCAGGAGGCGTTAACTAAACCAATTTAAAAATAATAACAGCCAAATTGTATACCTTTTGTTAGAACAACGTATCCTTTTTTCCCTTTATAAAATTTAGTGTGACATGGTTGCCATCAACGGGTATAGTGGCTTATAAAAGACCTCCATTATTTATTTTTATATTTTTAACTGACGTTTAAAATAGACATACGCTTTATTGTATATGAAGCCATCGATATATGTATTTACCAAAAAGAGCAAATACAACAAGTAGGCTTACGTTTGTCTCATACATATATTGAACTATAAATTATAAATTTATAATGAAAAATTCCATTATTTTTACAAAATCGTATACATAACTTTTTTTTCGTCCATTGGTTTTTTTTTAATTCCTCGCGCTCTGTTCATCTAAAATCTTCTTTTTGGCAATATTTTTAAAGCAACACAAGAGTTTAAAACCAAAAAAAAGGAGAAAAAAAAGAACAAACCGAATACAAACAGCAGTAGTAATTTCGCTTTGAAACTTTTGCGTTGTTTAAATGAAATGTTGAATTCCCAATGGAATACCATAAACTTTTGTGCCATCATAAATTATGGAGTGTAGTTTGTTTTTTTAGTGCTTCCTCTCTGGGCCATTTAGAAATACGTAGAAACAAGTGTTGAGGAATAGGTAAAAGTAAAAGCCAGCAAGTACTTTTTAACAGGGAGGCGGTGGCAGTACTCTTGTAAGGCATGTTTCAACTACACTGGCAAGGCGCAATATAATTTTTATTTATTTATTTATTTTTAATTTTCAATTAAAAATAGGTGAGTATAACGTAGTTCATTTAAATAACAATATGAATAATTATTCTGTCTAAAGGCGAGCAATTGCGGGTTGGGTGAAAGAGACGCCGTATAAATTAAATGATAACAATAACAAAAAATGATAACAATGGAGTTTGAAATTTCAAACTTGTTGTGAAATTGCGATTGATTTTGAATGACTTAGCTTATTCAGCTACAGCTGGTTTAGTAAACAAGAAATAAACTTTGGAAAACAACATCACGTCTAAAAAAGAAGTTTTTAACTTCTGCCCAACTTTTTTGCGGGACTCGGAACTTGTTTTTATAGAAGTAAAATACTATTATAATTTTGCCATTGGGCTTTACCTTTTTATGTAATTAACATATAAATACATACGTATCTTTATATATGTATGCATATGTATGTAAATAGGTGTATGTGTATGAATGTATGTGGGCTTTGAAACCAAAAATATTTTTAACAAAAAAAAATGGTTGAATGTGAGTTTTTGTTTTCATTTAAAGAGCACAATGTTAGTTGCAAATGAAACAATAAGTTTCCAGAGAATTAACTTAATATTTTTTGTTATTATACCATTGTGGTAAAAGGTTTCCACAATCTTAACGCGCTGCTCACTTGTGTACCTCTTCAGGGAAGAATTTCTCAAACACTGAAACAAAGAAGAGTCAAATTAAGTGGGGCGAAAAACTTGACATTAGGATGTGGCTGACAAGTAACATCGAGCATTATCCTTGGACCATCCGTTACAATAGAATCCTTATGATTAATTGAAATTAGTTCCGCAGGTGGACTTGCAGATAATACAATTTCACAGCGATTTAACTGTATTTTGCGACTACTATGAACGCTGTAAAATGGTTTTTGGTGAGAATGGTTTCAGACAAAAGTAGAATAATTTTGCTTGATTTTGATAAATTGCTATTTTCGAAATGGATGAAGACACCTTATGAGAACCATAAATTTGGGAACAGAAAACAAAGTGCTACTGTAGATCGAGTTCACCGAGTTGGGCGTTCGATAATAATAATAGTAATTCATTCCAATGTTTGATTTCTGTTTATGTTTTTTTAAACACTAAACTTATTTTCTTTTCCTTTACGTTTTCCCTTAATAAATTTAAAAAAAAAACTGTATGTCATTTTTTTCTGCAAATAATTTTTTTTTGTTTCGTAAATATGCCTTTTTTATTTACCTTCGGTATCGCTAAAAAAGCTCACAACTACCCATACTATCAACAAAACCTTACTATACGACTGCTCGTATAAACAGAAAAATTTAAATATTTGCAAAGCTGAGGAAAACTTCCAAATAAATAAATATATGTTTAACTCGTATTCCACTTTGTTACACTTGATGTATTTATTTCTTGCCACATACAATAATATGTAATACAATATTATAAAATAAAAATTTGTAAAACACAATCTAATATTCACAATACACAAAATAATCAACGCACTACTACAGTGTTATTTACATTAAAAGGATATTGGTTTTATGTATGAATACGGAAATTACTTTAATCCAAGAGATAATGTTAAACAAATATTGACAGAAGCAACATCCTTTCCAATTTGCCATATATGTATGTACGATGAAAAATGGGAAAATATTTATGAACATATCTGAGTGGTTAACAAAATGTAGATATAAATGGATGTGTATTTTTCGAAAATAACTGAAATTTATAAACATTTGACCATACGAACTTGAGTCTAACAACATATGGCAATTAAAATGAAATTGAAAAATAAACATTGATTGTAGGTTTGTTTATTTATACATATGAAAATAATTAATGTATATACATATGTATGTAGTATGTAGTATTTATTTATGTATTTAATGTATCCCAGCAAAAAGAAATTAAAGTCATTGTTGGAGAATGAAATATTCATATTCATTATCTCTACATCATGAGCTCCATATAATAATATATGTCATCAGCAAGAGTTACTTACAGCCAAATATGGAAAATATGGAAATTATGTAAAAATGCACCAACACCACTTGTTTTCTCTAATGGATATCCTATAAAGCCTAATGCATTGATCTATTTCGTAGAAACCTCCCATTCTCTGGTTGTAATTTATAAATATCTTTGGTATATTAAAAGTGATCCTACGTATGTAAGCATGCCTCAGTACTACGAGTAGTCGGAAAGTAATAGTCTAGAAAGGAAAGGTGCAGCTTAATTCTTACACACCTCTGAAGTTGTATTTTTTTGAGAATTTTGGAAGCAGAGCCTCAGGTGTGTTATTGACGCATTAATTTTGAAGCTAAACGAGAGCCGTTTTATTTATTATATTACTTCACCGACTTTTCCAACCAAAAAGGGCGCTGTTACATCAGTATTTATTTATACTCAGATAGAATTTCAATCGCATAAAAAACTAAGAAAGTCCTGAGTTCGGCTCCAGTTTCAGTCTAAATCATTAAAACATCTCGCATTTTTTCTGATGTTCATTAGTGTGTTTTTGTGTCAGTTGCTGTCGGAAGGTTTCAGTGGCGAAGGCATAGTCACTGGGGACTGTACAGTACCGGCTTGAGCTGATAGCAAACCCACAATCAAAGCGCCCTGCTTCTTTGGTATTGCGAAGTAAAATAATTATTAAAAATGGCTACTCAATTGAAGCTTCAAAATTTAATACGTCTCTTTGACAACAGAGGCGCTTCAGCATTGGTTAAAACAAAGGACGTGGAAAAGCAGAGTTGAAAGATAGTTTAACTTTACCTCCTGTCTTCTCTCTCACTATACCTTTCTTCTAGTTCCAGCACAATGCACCGCATTTGTGGGGGTCATCTCCTGAGTGCTGAACTTTCAAGATTCCTTCAGCTGGCTTTACACTGTCCGAGTTTTCCTCTAATTTCAATAGCTGACTTTAAAAATATTGTAACAACCCGATTTATCATATATACATTTGCTTTATATTAATACATTCGCTTTATATTAATATTGTATTTAAATTACTTGAATACTTAATTTGTTTTCTTTTGAAGAATTAATTCCTTTATGTAACTTTTACTTTATATTCTACTTGAATTTATAAACTCTCTATACCATTTACATATGTATGTATATATATTTATAGTATTCATGACAAACCTAATAATTCACTCAATTTGTTCGTTAAACGTTAAGCTCTTTATATATATACAAAATGTTATTTCACATATTCAGTGGTTGCGCACAAGCAGAGTAACGGAACATAAATATTCTCACTCTTATTATTTTGTTTATGTATGTTCTAGACGACTTATGTACTTTGAATAGTTTAAGTAAGCTCATGCCATAATACAATTTTGTGAAGCATTCATTCTTGTTTGAAAAGAAAAGGAATAAAGAACGTTAAGAAAATTAGAGCGCTTAGTAAATTTTTGGAAAATAATAATCCAATAAAAACTGTTAGAACACAGGAAGACCTTCCTGGACTACTGTGTTTGACAATAAAAGCTGAGGACGAACAACGGCGATCATTTCTGCCCTGTTCGCACCGGCTTATAACTAAAAATACCACCATGACCTTAATAAAGTCAAACCACTTTATTACAATATGAAATTTATAACTCGTATTGTATATTAGATGAAAATACAATAGGTTCTACTTGCAACTGAGCTCAGTATCATTAAACATTAGACACGATATTCCACTTTTAACTTATTGAAATCAGACGAAAATTCCGACAGTGCAATTTTAGCTTTAGTATAGGAAACTATAATGTTTTTTTTATTACTTTCTAAATAAAATAGAATTTCTTTAAAATGCATCTCTATTAAATTAAATTAATTTTTCCTGCTACTGTGTGTACGATGTCAGTATTAATTCAACTTTTATTAGTTTTAAAACTAAGTTCTTCCTCAAATGAAATTATATTTCAGCAATTTTGTTACAAGCAATTTATGTTTCACTAAAAGCATACTCATGTTGCTGGGGATATGTAAATTTGTTTTTTAGAACTTTACAGTTTTTCTTGTTGTGGTTTTCATGGTTACATGGTTTCCATACCATAAATTTTACAATATTTTTTTTAAAGACAATAAAAAAATAAAGTAACCCCATATGTCTTTTTTTATCTTAGACCAGTAGTCAAGGGATGTCTCCAACACAGGTGATGCATTGTGCTGGAACTGAAGGTAAGGAATAGTTATAAAGACTACAGCTTTATTATTTTTACAACTCCGCATTTTGTACGTTTCTTTTTTTATAACAATTTTGCAAGAACTCTTGGTCTCAAAGTGTTTAGTTATAAAAATTATTTTACTTAGCCCATGATGCTAGACAATACCGGCGAATACTGTGAAATAAGAAAGGATTTTCTTAATTGGTACTTACTTCATCTATGTATCTAAAAATTTATAAAGTTTAAAACAACTGTACAATAGACGAAAATGTCCGTAACTGTTAAGAAAATATACATTCGCAATAAAAATTCGCCGCTCTTTTGAAGAAAAAAAATGTTTTGCCGTAACACTACTTAAACGAAAGCTAAACTAGTGTTATTTCAACGAAACATTACAGCAAGTAATTCCAGCTCTAATCATTTAAATCCCAAAACCAAGCAACATGTGTTTGTACACATGTGTGATATTTCAAATATTCATCAAATTACGGTGAAAAATTATTTATGTTTCCCTCAGCTCTACAATTCTTGGCAGCATTGTTACATATGAAAGACCATAATAAATTTTGTACAATCAATAAGAGGAGTCGTTGCACAGTGTGGCAAAAATATAAATACTTTGTAAATAAAATTTCACGTCCGGCTGCACCCAAATAAAAAAATTTGCCGGCAGTTAAAACAGCTGGAGCTCAGCGTTGAAGGGGTGTTTTTTATATATGTTTTTCAATATTTATATACTAATACTTATACATTCAGTGGAACGGTTATAAAATTACTATCGGAGAAATTTTGCAAACAATTTTTTGCCCAACTTAATTTGTTATTTCTTCTATTCAGTGGTTGATAAATTTAACCATGGGCGTTCAAATCAATATGCATTACGTAAATTTTTTGGTCGGCAAATGTGTCCATAATCGAGAGAATTGTGGGTAAATTTCAGCAAACCGGGTCTGTAGGAAATGTGAAAACACCTGTGAATGCTCGCCTGACTGTTTGCTGCGGTTTATGGGCTGGTGACGACATCGACGATGGTACCACTTCTCACACAGCCAACGTTTCGTTGCCTTTTTTGTGCGACAAATTCAATGGTCTTGTTATTCAATTCGTGGCGATGTTAATTGGCCATCACGATTATGTGATTTGACACCGTCCGACTTCTTTCTTTGGAGATATTTAAAAGAAAAATTGTACGTCAATAAGTCAAGAACAAATCGAGAGCTAAAGAATGAGATAATTCGGCTCATTAACGATATTGAACCTCATTGAAAATATCGGCTATTGGATAGAGGGATGCCACCGAAGCCTAGGCGAGCATATGGCCAATATTTTGTTTCACACATAATTATCATAGATCCTGCTATCATAATAAATAATATTAAGATAATTCTCCGAAAACTTTTAGCTTTATTTACAATGAACCACCCTTTATATGAATATCATAGTGCAGATGAAATTATTATGAAATTATATTTGGATGAAGTGCTACAGAATAACTCATGCAGTTGGAAGTTTTGTGTTATGTCGTTTTGTGAAACATTCACGAAGTAAGAACTACAGGACAATATGAACCACATGGTTCTCTCTCTGAACGACGATTGACCACCATGTTCTTCACACGCCTGTTCTTGATTTACTTTAGTAATCCGTTTTTTCAATTTCCTTCTTTTTGTATTTTTTATACATATGAATATGTTTATTATTTATTATTTTTCCAAATGCTTTTATGTACATTATTTTATACACATATTTCTTGTTGTTTCTTGCTTTTATTTTGTTTTTTTTTTCAGTTAGTTCTGATAAACTAACGATAACTTGTATTAAAAATTACGGATAATACTGATTTTTTCGTGGTTCAGAATAAACCGACGAGGTGGCCGCTCCAAAATTTTGTATGGTGAACGAAGTAGTTGCAATCATGGTTGGGATACAAACCACAACTATAGCTGTCCATATGAATGAATGGTATAAAACTTGTTTATAATAAACAATCAAACGAATGCAGTAAATATGTATGTGTATATTTGTACGCATTGTCCTGCGAACAGTTTAAATTTTGAATAATATAATTGAAAAATGAAATCTAAACAGCTTTTGAGAAATGCGTAATTTAAAGAGAAAAATGTGAAAATCTCTGCCCTACTGTAACAATATAAGAAAAAATTAATCAACTCAAAAAGTAAAATAAACTTTATATTTTTTATTATGAAAATCATATGCTTGCCCTTTTACCATAAATCCACATTTTATTTACAGTGACAGCTGTCAAAGAATATAACATTTTGTATAAAACGTGCTCGAAAAATAAACTCACAAAAGCATCGTAGTCAATTGCGGTTTAGTTTTATTGTATACATTTTCCCTTCCAATAGAAACTATTCGCAAGGGCGACGTTTCATTATTACATTTTTATAATTTTATAAATTAAAATGTTATTCAGTCTCGTTATAAAATGCTACAAGAATAAATTATATTGAATACATTCTAACATACTCAACTAGTTGTTTGAAAGTCTGCAATAAACAATCAGGTACTTAACTTATAATACAAGGAAAACTAACCGCTGCATAATAATTAACTAACTAACTAACTAATAACTATTCGCCATACATTTTCATAATAATAGAAGCAATTAAGGAAACACACGTCTATGGTGGAAAATGTAACATACCCCGAAGACACAGAAATAAATAAATTTTAATTTATTAATTAATTAATATACTCCATCGAGTATTAATTAATTTTCGTTCATGTTGTTGTTCTAGCTAATGACATTAATAAGGGAATACGAAACGTATAAGCAATAAATTGTTATCAATTAAATATAACGTACACGTGCCCACCCAATGTTAATTATAGAGAATTCTAAGAATATTCAATTAAGTAGGTTGGATTTCTGATTTAATCAGTCTATCTTTGGACGAGTTCATCCACGTTTGAATTTAATCGGTTGTGTCTAAAACTAATACGGAGTTTTTATTAGCCGGCTGAGGCTTATTGGGTGATTTGTTATTAATGTTTCTGAAGTCAGACAAGCATAACATATTGTTTGGGGCCACACTTGGCGTTCGTATATTTTTATGTATTACTAAATTGTCTTTATATATTTTCTATATATATACAGGGTGGCCCAAATTGACCGGGTTTGAGTTCATTATAACTTCTTATTTAAGAGATTATTATAAAATTTTTTTTATTTTAAATACAGTATATTAAAAAAGAATATTTTTAATTTTATTATGAAAAATTATATCTCGCAAGTGGAGATAATTTTCTGCTTCGCATATTCGTGCTATTTCTAAAACATTTTCTATAACTTTTCGCAAAACTTCAGGTGTCATGTTGCTGATTTCATCACGTATATTATTTTTTAAGTGCTATATGGTTCTAGGCCTATTAATATAGACTTTTCCTTTCAAATAACCCCAAAGGAGAAAGTCTGGAGCGGTGAATGAGGAGGCCAATTAAAATCGCTTGTACAGGAAATCACTAATTCACCAAAGATGTCGCGTAAAAGAACTAATGTATCCCTCGCAGTGTGAATTTTGTATGATAAAATTCTTACTGTATACAAAATCCTGTAAAATAACGGTCATTAAAGTTATTTAGTTGTTGAAAAATTGTAAATATTTAATATTGAAGAAGAAGTGTGTTAAATTTCTACGAGTTTTCACTTACATACACCCAATTGCGAAGTTTATATTTCCAGATATTTCTAACTAATAGTCTTAATTAAGGAAGTTGCAAAACAATTTTAAATCATTTACAGGACAGGGAACATTATTTTTCACAAACATTTACGTTTTTGCGCTTGAATTGTACGAGTCAATAGTAGCAGAGTATCCAATTCAAATGGTGAATGATTCGATTAATTAATAACAAAGTTTTGCTTTAGTCGTTTAATTTTAAATTGATCGTTTGATTTTCTTTTTTATCTTCTATTTATTATTTAATCCCATAAACTGAAAATACATACATTCATTTTACGTACGTATAATATTTGTCTATTTTATTCCTAAAACCCAGTCAGAGAAAGCAAGAATTTATAAAATTCAAGTGTATTGGATCCTTATTTTTTATTTGAACGCCGTCGCCACATTCCCTGGCTAAAAATCTTGCCTTCCATACACATGTTTGTACCAGAAAAATTTTACTTAGACTTCCCCCGTGTTAAGCTCATTCCCATCTTTAATATAATTTTAACATGGAAAGAAAAATTCATTTATAAAAATCAACATGAATTTAAAAAAACTTTTTATCGAAACAGTAGTTTTGTGGTGCACATTAAAATCTGTGAAACAAATCAAAATTAGAGCTATTTTTCGTTTTTCTTCGGTTGTGAACATCACTGCTCTAAACTAACAAAAAAAAAATCATAAATGAAACATCAAGAAGAGGCGGGGGTAGGGAACAGTCCTCTCACGGTTAAATTATCTTTTCTGATCAGAAATTGAGCGCATATTGTGTTTTAGGTGCTAAAAAAATTCTAACTGGGTAATAAAACAGGAACAACTTTCTTAATTTATGTAGCTTAGTAAAACATAAACAACTTTTTTGTATAGAGATTAGTAAAATATTAACAACTTTTGACAGGAAAATAAACGTTCGGCCATTTATATTGAAAACAAAAACAATGTGAGTTATTTTATTTTCGTTTTCAATGCAAAAGGCCGAACGAGTATTTTCACTCGACTTCTAGGAACAGGCAGTAAATCTGCCTTGACAAAAATGTACGTGTTGCATTTTAAATGTGTTATACATGAAAATTATTTTAATTGGTTTTCCAACATTAAATAAATAACAAATCGTTAATTGAAGAAAGTAAATTTTAATTTAATGTACCGTTTAATGCAGTAGGAATTACTCGGTTAACTGATAAACTGTGAGGCGATAGAATACTCTTATCAGTATCCATTAAGAAAAATAAAAAAATAAAATATGTTGGGGAAAAATAAGTTGAACGAATTGCGTACATAAATTGACACAAGCGTTAAAGTTAAGGATTTATACAAAACAAAACTTTTAATGGTCGTTACACAGATACACATGCTCACGTACGTGAAATAATTTATGTGCGTTTGTATGTACGATTTTTTATGTACGTACTTTCATATAAACAGTTCAGTAAAAAGTCAGAAAAATTTGTTTAACGCAAATCACATTCTATTCGCAATAAAGGGGGTTTTATTTGAATTTTGTAACGAGTAAAAATAATTTTTTTTTCAATACATATTTATTTATTTATTGTATATTCAGTACCTTGCGCAAGGAAATTGTAAATGTTAAATCAGAAAATAATTTATTTAAAATTATTGTGTGAGGGGTGACTATGTAGTATTCGGTACGGAAGGTTTTCTCATTACGCATTCACCTACTCACAATTTATTTTCTTCTTAAACGAATATTTCAGGCTAGTGAGTCTTTCCTTTTCATACTTAACAATCTCAGTTCTGGCGAGCATTACATTTAATTCTTTCTGAGTTTTTGACGTACCAGTCATCGGCTGTTGTCATTCCCAACTTTTTACTTTTTTTATTGTGTAAAAAGGTTATTTTTTTACGTAGGAAGTTCTTATAACTAAATTTACTTTTTTCTTCTTGGTATAAATAAAACAAATTTTTTATATATTGATGTACTAGAAAATTTTTAAATTAATTCAACAAAATGATGGTATTGACGTATTTCGAATAAATATTATTTAAAATTAAAGACTCTAATAGTTCTTCAATTATTTATTGTAAGGAATAATATTTATTTTTAACTTGCATTAAACTAAAATAATAGGAATTTTTTGGAACTGGTTATATATTTATTTTATTTCTCAAAAAATAACTAGTTTTTTTTTTGGTTTAAAAAAATTAAGAATGTAATTTAGAAATTTATATACTTTTTTCTGTTGGAAATATAATTTGAGCATTAACACTTTGCTTATTCAACATGTATATTCACATAGTTGGCTTTGAAATATTTTTTATGTTGTGTCACTTTGTAGAAAAATTTTATATATAGTTTAAAAGAATTTGTCATCAATAAAAGTCATACATGTACATTGTGTTTTGTACATTGCTTTTTATATAAGAACTTTGTGGAATTACTAGAAAGGGTTTGCATCACCACAACTACATTTCAATAGGTTATGGGCCCAGACATACGATTTGGAAGTTGTTGAATTTTTATTGCAAGATTTAAAAAGAAAAAATGGCATCGTCGTCATTATATCAGATAGAAAAGCTAGATGAAAGGAATTACGAAACATGGAGTATTCATATGAGAAGTATCCTTATTCATTCTGGTTTTTGGAAGTATGCAAGTGGCGAAGAAGAAGCAGATTCAACCTGGAGTCGTGATAAAATTTTGGAGTGGAAGAGTAATGATGAAAAAACGCTCGCAACAATTTTATTAAGTGTTAAGTCTAACCAGTTGAACCATATTAAAAACATTAACAAATCTAAAGATGCCTGGATTAAACTTAAGGAAGTTTACAAGCCGAGTGGTCCGATGCAAAAGGTTAGCTTATATAAAAAGATGTTAAGTTTGAACATGAAAGACAGCAAAGATATGGCCGAATATTTAAACAGTTTTTGTGAAATTACGGAGAAATTAGCCGATGTTGGAATTAGTATTCAAGAAGAATTATTGGTAGTCATTTTATTGTCAAGTCTTCCGAGAGAGTTTGAAAACTTCGTTATTGCCATAGAAACGAGGGATTCTCTACCAGCGTTAGGAATGCTAAAGGTTAAACTTCTTGAAGAGTATGAACGTCGAAATCAACAAAACAAATCATCTACGATTGAACAAGCTTTTGGTGCAGGTAAAAGAGAAACAGGTTACAAGAAAGGTAATAATAATTTGAATGTTAAAAAGGGAAATTGCTTCATATGTGGTAAGAAAGGGCATTATGCAAATAGGTGCAACGAAAAACGTAATCAAGAAAAAACTTACTCTTTGATTGCAATGGCGAATTCTGAAAAAAAAGATACACAAACATCGACATGGTACATTGATAGCGGTGCTACAAGTCACATGTGTGCAAATCGAAATTTATTTTGTAAATTAGACAGATGCAGTGATAATATAATGTTGGCAAATAGAAAATCAATTGCTGCTGAAGGAATAGGAACAGTCAATCTGTTTATAAATAATAATAAAATTGTACTAAAAGATGTTTTATATTCCTCAGATCTGAATGGAAATTTTTTATCTGTCAATAAGGTCGTACAGTATGGTGGCAAAATCAAATTTAATAATAAGGGTGCAATATTTACTGATGCTTACGGTGAAATAGTTTTAAAAGCCCGTAAAGAAGAAAATTTGTTCCAATTTAAAATAAAAATACCGAACGAGAAATTATGTGTTTTACAATCCATTAATGAAACTTGGCATCGTCGATATGGACATTTGAACTATGAAAGCCTGTTTGAGTTGTCGAAGAAAAATATGGTGAATGGTATAAATTTGACGCAGAAACATCAAGATCCGTGCGAAATATGTATGGTTAGCAAAATTCATGCTATAAAATTCCCGAAGAAATCTGAAAGTAAATCTGGTGAGTTGTTAGATTTAATACACTCGGATGTTTGTGGTCCTATGAAAATAGATTCAGTTGGAGGTTCAAAGTATTTCCTCACATTCATAGATGACAAGTCAAGAAAAGTTTTTGTTTATTTTTTAAAATACAAAAGCGAGGTATTTGAAAAATTTAAAAATTTCAAAGAATTAGTAGAACGTCATACAAATCGTAAAATAAAATGTATTCGTAGTGATAATGGAGGAGAATATATTAATAAAGATTTTAATAATTATTTGGAGCAATGCGGAATTCAACGTCAGTTAACGGTACCTTATACGCCGCAACAGAATGGGGTAGCGGAAAGGTTTAATAGAACAATAGTAGAAATGGCTCGTTGTATGTTAGTCGATGCTGGTTTAAAACAAGATTTATGGGCTGAAGCTGTAGCAACAGCAGTTTATTTACGTAATAGATCTCCATCAAAAAGTCTCGATGGAAAAACGCCTTATGAAATATGGACGGGTCGTAAGCCATGTGTAAATCATTTTAAAATTTTTGGTACAAATGCAGTAGTTTTGAATAAAAGAAGAGGAAAATTTGAATCAAAAGGTGCAAATATGATGATGGTTGGTTATTCTAGAGTATCAAAAGCATATCGCTTATATGATAAGAAAACACGAGAAGTTATTGAAAGACGCAATGTTTTATTTAATGAATATAAATTACCCTGTAAAGAAATTAATGATAACATTCAAAATTTTATGGATTTCGAAGCGATTGTAAATAAGAAAGATGTCGATGAACAATTTGAGACAAATAATACCTCAAATCAAGAAGATTTAGAGTATAGCATTGTAAGATCAGTAAATAGCGATATTTCACTTGATGAGGTTGTAGAAACAAATGAAAAAGGTAAACGTGGGCCAGGTAGACCTAAAATTTTTAGTAATGGTAGGCCAGGTCGTCCAAGAAAAATATATCAACAACTGAATAATGCAGTGAAGGAGCAAGTTCCAAAAACTTTAGAAGAGGCATTATCCAGTCGTGAAAGTGAAAAATGGAGAGAAGCTATGAAAAAAGAAATGTCTTTGTTGGAACAAAAAGAGACATGGTCATTAGTTGATTTACCAGCAGGTCATAAAACTATTAAAAGTAAGTGGGTATACACTTTAAAGAAAAATAGTGAAGGTGAAATTGAAAGGTTTAAGGCAAGGTTGGTCGCCAAAGGCTGTAGTCAAAAATACGGCATAAATTACGAAGAAACTTTTTCCCCTGTTATAAGATACGAAACGATAAGAATGATTTTGGCATTAGCAGTTGAGCACAAAATGCATTTGCACCAAATAGATGTAACTTCAGCATACCTGAATGGAGATTTATATGATGAAATTTACATGCAACAGCCTCAAGGTTTTGAAAACAAAAGGTATCCAAATAAAGTGTTACGTCTGCACAAATCTCTTTATGGTCTTAAGCAATCCGGGAGAGCATGGAATTTTAAATTAAATGAAGTTTTATGTAAGATGGGATTTGAAAGTTGCAAAAATGAACCGTGTTTATATAAAAAAATACAAGACAAAGAATTGATTGTAGTCGCAGTTTACGTCGACGATATAATAGTTGGATGTAAAAATAAAGCAGAAATATTAAAATTCAAGTCTCAAATTAGTAAGAAATTTGAAGTATCAGATAAAGGTTTATTGGAACATTTTTTGGGGATGAAAGTTGAACGTAACGGTGAAACTGGAGATATAAATATCTGTCAGGAAAATTATATTAAAGATTTGTTACAACAATACAATATGGAAAATTGTAAAACATCATCAGTTCCACTAGAACCAAATTTTCAAACAAAATGCAATGAAAAATGTGAAGAGGTTGATAGCACATTATATCAATCACTTATTGGCTCTTTATTATATTTATCTTTAACGACAAGGCCAGATATATTATATTCTGTAAATAAATTAGCACAAAGAAATACTAATCCACATGTAGAACATTTTAAAGCGGCAAAACAAGTTCTTAGATATTTGAAAGGAACTCAAAATCTTAAATTAAAATTTTGCAAAAGTAATCAAGAGTTAAACGGTTATGCTGATGCAGACTGGGGTGGATGTAAAACTGACAGAAAGTCACATAATGGATACATATTTTATCTTGGAAATTGTGCAATATCTTGGGAGTCGAAAAAACAATCCACAACAGCATTAAGCAGTACAGAAGCTGAATATATGTCTATATCAAATGCAGCAAAGGAAGCAGTATACTTAAGAAGATTACTACAAGAACTTGGTTTCATAAATGAAGAAAGTATTAAATTGAACGTCGATAATCAAGGAGCTTTAAAATTAGCAACAAATCCAGTATTTCATAATCGCAGCAAACATATAGATATAAAGTATCATCACATTAGAGAAGTAGTAAATAATAAGGAAATCTATTTGGAATACTGTCCTACGGAAGATATGATTGCGGATATATTTACTAAAAATTTGTCTAAATTAAAACATAATAAATTTGTTACTTTGTTAAATTTAAAAACATAAAATCAGTTTGTAAAATATATATGTTGAGGAGGAGTGTTGGAAATATAATTTGAGCATTAACACTTTGCTTATTCAACATGTATATTCACATAGTTGGCTTTGAAATATTTTTTATGTTGTGTCACTTTGTAGAAAAATTTTATATATAGTTTAAAAGAATTTGTCATCAATAAAAGTCATACATGTACATTGTGTTTTGTACATTGCTTTTTATATAAGAACTTTGTGGAATTACTAGAAAGGGTTTGCATCACCACAACTACATTTCAATATTTTCTACATAACTATTTATTTTCAAAATACAAATGAAAATACCAGTTCAATTAATATTTCTGATTTTTATAATTTTGTATAATGTATTTCGTAATCGAGTAGTTACATTCTGCAATCGGAAAAGTAAATCCTTATGTGGCAAGTAATTTTTATGGTAATTTAATTTAATTTTTTTTTTATATTTTCTGCCAGTAGTTTTACTGGGAAGTCTGTTCAGTGAAAACAGAAAATTATGTACCATGGCAAACCAAATGTGAAAACAGTAAAAAAAAATTAAAAAGTAAAAAGAGACGACCAGCGAATTATATCTCAAAACGTTGTTTTTTCCAACAACTAATTTAGCTAAATTGACTAAATTAAATATGTGTGAACACACACAAAATTAATTTGCTTAAATTATGTCAAGTAAAAATGCATGTCTGATAAGAGGTAATAATTGACTGCATAGTTAAATGTCATTTATCCTTAAATGATATTTAAATAGCAAACGCATTTTTTTAGCATTAAATTAAATTTAACTGGAACTTAAGTGACCATGCAGGGGCATTTAGAATATATTTAAGTTACCATATGATTTCGATTACTTTTTTTTTGTTTTGCACAAACATTATGTGGTCAGGCAAAAACTATTTTTATTTAATTTAATATATACGCACACGAAAGTGCACGTTTAGTACATTAGTTTCACTTAAGAAAGCGTTTTTCATTATTTTTACAATGTTTCTGTACCTCATGATGGCATTGTTATACAGTTATAGTGCCTGAAATATGAAGCTGTATTGAAATAAAACCTAAATCACAATTAATGACAATTAGAAAAATGATTATTTAAGTACGATGGTAATTATTGGGTCTAAGACGTGTAACGTAGAAATAAGATATGGATATAAATCGCTAGATTGACTTAAAAATATCTAAATTGACATTACTCTTCCAGCATATCAACTTCACCGCCTCAAGTGTTGTAAACATCGGATTTATCAATTGCAAATCGTTGACGTCCGGTATTTGGGTTTCTATTATTCATTTTGTATGGGCATGTGAATATTTAATGCTTGATTTAAGTTTGACTTTTTATATTTTTCCAAATTAACCAGAGCAATCAAAAAAGCGATTCTTTTTCAAACTCGTATTAGTAATAAATAAAAATTATTTTCCTTCTTACCTTGAAATGCTGTCTCATATCCAATTCTTTTTCAATAAAAACTTTACGAACTTTAGTCTGCTTTGTATTTAAAAATAAACCAGAAATTAACTAAAATTATTTGTATTTGCTAATTTCATGGAAAAAATTTTGTGTTTTTAAATTGTAACGAATGCATTGTCATTCGTATTATATTTTTCAATCAACTCTTCTAATTTCGATATAGTTAAGCAAAAAAATTTTTCAATTTAAATGATTAAATACTCGCTTTATATTCTTTTTTTCTTTCTGTCCAACAGTTTGCTTTATTTTCTTTAATTTTCCAAGGAAAATGCTAAAATAATTTCTTACTAATTGTATCCATTCAGCATTCAATTATTGCTTTTCGAAGGAAGACACACAAGGGAAAGGAATAGTTAACGACTTCATTGACAAAAGCTATCATTTTCGTAACATCATACTGTGGAATAACTATTTAAAATTCCAGTCATATAACGCACACTTGATAATGTTAATAATATCATTAAATAACAATTCTTAATGTGTGAAACGGAAGAATGCTATAAAATGGGAGAGAAATTAATATAAATGTAAATGAATGTATTCTTAAAGTAATTTGTTTTAAGTAATATTTTTAATATGATATGCTACCTCAGTATGCAGGTCATTGTTTGATTTTATATTATCTTTTCTCCTAGTTTTCCTAGTTCCAAAAAGTGTAAAATTTTAAAGCTGGTATCAACTGGGAAGTCTCTCCCCTGTCACATAATTATTATGTTGTCATATAAAATTAAGTGAAATTAAAAAAAACTTGCAGTACAAAAAATTAAGGCATGCTATTTGATTGACTATGATGAACATGTCAACTTGGAGGCAACAGCAATGTTACTCACATCTACCATAAAAAATAATCGTCTTATCAATAAAATTCTAAAGAAATTAAGGCAAAAATAAAAGTTAGTTATAAAATACTTTCTTTTCTCTTGTCAAATTTTTTCATTCTACCTTAGAGCTTTTTCTATGTCGTCTGACGATATGCCGTACATATAAAAAAGATTTAATAAAAAAAATTTCTTACAAAATTTAATTTTAAAATATTAAAAATATTTTGGGTCAAGTTTTCCAATTTATTGCTTTTTGCTACAGTGTAACGTATAAGTTATAAACGAGTACAATTATTTGATTTTCTATATGGCGTATAAGTTCTGATTCTTAAAATTATAACTCGTCATTTCCACAAAAATTTTTTTCACATCATCAATATCAAAATTTAATAGCAAAAATATTGTACGCATTTATTATATTACATTATAATCAAAATATGCATTTAAAGCAATATATGCAATAATTTGCATTTATGTAGAGAAATTTTCGTTTATTAAATTTAAAATAAGCAATTACTAAAAAGTGTGTAAAAATATAAATTTCTTAGAAAAATTGTAAATGTCGGATTTTCCGCTATGCCAACAGCGCTTTTCTTCGACGGTACTTTTTTGTGCTATAAAACATCGATAAAATAAAATAATAAATAAAATGGCTCTGCTTTAGTTTAGCACCTCAACATAACACCTGAAAAGCTGCAACTCTGCTTTATAAAATCGCAATAACACGCAACTGCAGCGCTGCAATATTTTCATCGCTCCAAACATAAGGCTTCGCTTTGGTATGGGTATATCTAGTAATGTAACTGTGGACTGAAATTTATCTACTAGAGAACGCAAAGGGTGCCTTCGTAGTCTAGTGCATGAGCATTAGTCTTATCAATATCGAGGTGCGGGTTCGATTCCCGCTTAGACCCTGGGTGTTTCTACAGACAAGCTTAAGAGCTTCGTAGAGTTTGTATTGTCTTTTAAAAAAAAAAAAAAATATCTTAGCGCGAGTGATGTTTATTGTATGTAGTAAACCAGGAAAAAATGTTAAAAAAATAACTGAGTTTGGAATTAAGCATTTCTGGTAGAATCACTTTCCAACACGTGTGAGACTAAAATAATCGTTTCTTGAGAAGTCATTATTTTTTTATGGTGTCAAATGGTAATTTTTTTACGCAGTAAGTGCTTATAGCTAAATTTACTGTTTTTCTTCCTTGAGTTGAAAAAGTTCCGTTAAAATTTTGAATATAAGTATTTATGTATTTTTAAATGGTCGTAAATATTTTACTAAATTCAACAAACGTATTTATCGTATTTGTAATGAATATTATTTAAAATTAAATATTCCAGTAGTTCTTAAATTATTTATCGTAAGGAATAATATATATATGTGCAACTCTGGGCCCAAATTACGGCATTCGATTCGATTCGAAATTTCAAACAAAATTGTATCAGAATGTGTAAGAATTTCGTGCGAATAACGAATGCGGTATTTTGGAACCTAATTTTGTAGGTTTTTCGTCTAAAGTAGTATTGCAGCGCTATTGGGTTCACGAAGACGTATTGAATTTAGAAGCTGTGTTTAGTAGCCAATTTTATTAATTATTTTACTTCGCCGATAGTGCTACATAATACCGACGAAGGACGGTGCTCTGAAACTGGTACTGTTCAATGACCCGTGACTATGCCTTTGCCAATGAAATATACCAGCGACATCTGACTTCAGAAGGCACTTCAGAAAAAATGCAAACTCTTTCTATGACTTAGTCGGACACTCATCTCGAACCCAGAGTCTTTGATTTTGTAGTCAACGTGTACGATGTTAGTTATCGTGTAGATAGACGCAATATTTTGGAGGCATTCGAAATTTATTGATTAAATTTTCTTTCTGCATACTCCGCTGATGTACCTTAAGTGCAGCTATAGCAAAATATGTAATAAAATAAATACTTAAAATACGAAACATCGACTGTAAAAACAGTTTAAAAATAATTCACTACATATCCCGACACAAGGTTGCGAATAGAAAACAAAATTCTAAAAAAAAACAATAAACTGTAGTTCAGTTTTACAAATTATATTAAATCAAATGAGAGCCTAAGTCACACAGTCGCAATTAATTGAAAATTTTAAACAGGAAAACACTACCATTCCTTGGCAGTCGGGTAAAAATATGCTTGAATAGAATTCGTTGAGTTTTTAACCCCAGTTTCTAATTTATTTTGGAGCTTTTAAAAGAAATTTTACTTTAAAATTTATTTATACTCTTAGTATGTTCTATAACTATATTAAAAAGTGTAAAAATGTTAACAAATTAACAATATCAAAAATAAAATTAATAAATAAAATACTGAAGCATTTGATTTTGTCTACGAAATTGTCGACTGTTTGCCCAAACGGAGCATGGAGCTTTCGTTCATTCCTTTGATTTCTTTATTATAAAAGCGTAACAAGTATTCTCTTTCAACCATCACACACTCTTACTTCGAATGTACATATTACTCACACAGTCCCATCTTTATTACGTTATAACGTAAGCTTGTCGTGAGTAGAAATAAAATGTACCAGCAATTATAAATGAATCCTCAGTCGACACAACGTTTTTGAAGAGTCAAGTTTACCGAGCGCAGTGCAAAAAAAATACTAATGTTTTTATTATTGTAAACATAACAGTTTTTGTTGTGTATCCTTAAATTTTTGTTGGTATTTTTTCGAAGAAAAAACAATAACAACAACACCGGCGGTAATAAATTCAAAGTCTATCGTTGTAAACCTTGATTATTTGTTTGTTTAGTTATCAAACTGTTGCGGTTATTTGGTTGTGGCGTGTAAAGCAAAAAAAAAGAACTAAATTTTGATTTCGTGTGCTTCGATTTCTAAAGGAGAAATTCAAAATAATTCAGTACAAGATTACTGAAATATGTTTATAAATACTTTTGTAAATGGAAAATATCTCTATGAATGCATTTTGTTAATGATTTGGTCTGTGAATCCTTGTATACAAGAATAAAGAAATGAAATGTAATGCAATTAAATTGAATTTCATTGCAGTTACTACAGCTGTAAGCGAAATGATTTTTATAAGGAACGCCATTAAGAAATGTTTTTAAGTGCTTTCAGTTTATGTTACTCAAATGTTTTTATATTAAATTAAAACTATCTTTAAAGGATTATTGCAATAATTATTGGAACTTTACCAAGAACATGTAAGAAGTTTAGAATATATATTTTGTTCTTGAATACCCTTTTTCTATTTTTAACACAAGGACAATAATGTTCTATCGCGTGTTTAGTCTTAATAAAAGAAGAAAAAAAAATATTTTATAATTAGAAATAATTGTTATGGAGTTATTTTAAAAACAAAATTATTGTCAAAGTGTTGATTGGTATGCCAAATATAAATATTTTTTTAACAACCTATGCGATATTAATTTTGCTTGCTGCTTAGTAAAATAGTGGGCGGCAATTTGAAGTAAATTTACTACCATCTTAACTTTGCCAGTTCTAAGTCTAAGAATTTAGGCAGATATTATACTGAGACACATAATTAACTTTGCCATTATAAGAATTTCTTGTACCTTGAGACGGAACAGTCTCTGATTGAAATGGAAAACTAACCAGGAAATGTCAAATAATTTTTGAATGTTAGTAAGTTAGCCTATCGCCAACACGTTTGCTATCAGCTCACCGACATCGGTTTTGATTTATGAATGCCGGTGAACTCTAAATGATATGGCTAGATTTTCGAAACAAGAGTTAATCTTGGTATCGGTGCACAAAGAGTTTTTGCAAACACACAACCTGCGAAGCTTTTTGAACTTGTCTGTAGAAATACGCAAGGTCTAGGCGGGAATCAAAACCGAAGATGAAGCTCGACCGATCAATTGCTTGGTATCCTACTAAAGGCGAAAAGTTCTTCTGGATTACGCAGACTGGATGGTCCATCAGCAAGTTATGTTGGCCAAGGTATGATTCAAGAGAGTCCGCAATCGTGAGGGGTATACCTAGAAATCAACTACGTAAAACAGAGGTGCTACTGACGGCCATTATCATATAGGTATGCATGCTGTGAGATTGCATATTTTAAAATGTGTAGTTGTATTTGTTTTATTCCAACTGTTCGCTTTAATAACAGCTTAAAAATGGCAGCGAGTTATCAGTTAGTTTTTGCAGTGTACAAAGTATAAAAGTTAAGTGCACTTAATTAAAAAAAAAGAAACAAATTTAATGTTGTATTGTGTTGTGTTGTCTAGTGCCATTGTTAAGGTTCGTTCGTCCATATATTTATATTTCAATTAGAGTTTTAGTTGTGTTGCGCCCTGAAATCTCCAATGGGACTTTTATTGGTTTATTAGCCAATAAAATATAGATACTAAAATTGTTAATAACAGCTGCACATTTTTGCCCTTCTTTGCGTTATGTCCCCCAAAACAAAGCGACGATTTTGTCATTTAAAAAAAGCATCTGTGTAGAAACCCTGGAAATTTTTCTTGACTTACAAACTTTTGAAAATATAACGATATTTTATCTTTCACATAAAAAAACGGAATTAAAAAATATTGCGTATTTATTTTTTTATAGCAATTTAAAAATTGCAAATACCACGGCTGCCAATTAGTAAGAACCCCTCTTAACTTTTTTTTTAAATTTTTTGTTACATATTATTTCATATTTAATTAATTTTCAGAATTAATCTTGTAAAAAAGTATATTGAATTCAATAAACAAGTTTCGTACAATTTTTCTCAAGTTTTTGTGAACGTGGGGTATGAACGTGGGTGGTAGAGTTAAAGGGTGGGGGTGGGTGCATGAGTCTTTAACCACTCTCATTTTACCATTAAATGGTTTTGACATACTTATAAAGCCGTGACCGAAGTGTCACGATGATACCTGTACTGAAAGACTCCATGCAGCTCCGATCATTGTGCATCGTATCAGTCATATAACAGATGACATTCGTTTGTTGAAATCTGAAAAAAAAAAACTTAAAAAGAGTATTAAATAATTATTTTATCGAATGTTATTAATTGCTGAATTATAGCTGCACTTAATAACTTTAATACATTGGTAGATCTTTTGCCTATGGTCATTACAATGATGTAATTTATACTGATTTGGGCAAAGATTTTATTAGAGAAAACAATTAATTAATTAAATAAATCGATTAGATTTTGCCAATGGGCATTACATTAAATTAGCTTTGATTTCAGTAAAGCTTTTAACAAAATTAATTAGACACAATGAATAGCAGTATTAAGATAAAATCATAGAATTTTTTTTATAAAACTTTTAAAGATTAATTTCCACGAAGATTGAGGGTTAATCTTCGACAGACTTGATCTGCTATTGAATGAGTAAGAATTTTCCACAGAATATCCTTTAAGGAGAAAAGAAATAGTATAGGGCAAAGGTTAAAGTGCAAGTACAGGTGAAGTGCAACAAAGTTAATCTTGTACATCATTATATTTGAATGTGTATAAAGGTATCACATAAACCGTGTTCCGCAGAGAATTTTTATTACTTAAAAATGGCGTATTTGGGCACGTTCAAACTCCTTTATTCCACCAGAAAGGCAAATAATATTTTAAATTTATTCTATTATGCTGATATTTGTAGTTATTATGGTGGCTTTCTAAAGCATCCAATTGCCCAATCACCACCCATAAGAATTTCGTTAAAATATCTTCCAAGTTTTTGTGTCACAAGAAGCCACAAATAAAAGATTTATAAAGATAATAAAGAGATAGATGAATATAACAATAGTCCATACACAAACAAAGAACTACAATATCCATTGTTAAGAAACATACATAAATTCCGTATTGAACCAGTAAACAAATCGATATCTGATGTCAATAGCGATGTACATATTCTGTTTGCATGACAGTTTTCCTCGTTCTTATATAAAAGATATGGAGCTTAAAATGTTAATCAAATCCATATTTGTGGAGATGAGTGGAATGTTGCTTGTTTCGACATAATTTTCTAAGCTGATATATAATTGACAAAATGTAAATTTTGATGACGTTAGGAGTGTGTAACAAAAAAGGGAGAAAATAATAGTATAAATATCTTAATAATTAAGGTTTTGACAATTATTTGCTCTACGAATTTTTGACACATCGTATTTTTTCGTTTTTAATTAATTCTAAGAACTTTTTAATTTCTATTTAAACTGCGAATGATTTGTTTTAAATTTGTCGACAAAACAGTTTTTTGAATTTAAAAAATTTAAAAAAAATTTCAAAGAAAATGTTTTAAGTAAATATCAAATATTAGCCTTATTAGCTTATATACATATGTAAATTAAAGATAAACAAAATTGTGTAAATTTAAATTATATAACAGGAAGTCATTACACAGCCATATCACAATGACCCACCTTAATTGCGTGTTAAAGTAAAAATGCAAAGTCAAATGGCTTCATCAAAACTAAGCAACCAGTGATCGAACTATCCGATAACTTAGAAACAAATTTACTTATGCAATAAAATAAATAAAAAAAAAAAAAAAAAAAATAGGCCGAAATCTTTGCTTTGACAATAAATATCTGAGGGCAATCATTAAATCCTATATTAAAAAAAAAATAGAAATAATAATAATCTTAACAATAATAAACCTATATATTACGAGTAACATACATATATAATTGTATGTATGTACGTCTGTATGAATTTAAGAGCTTCTGGTAGAAACATAAATAAAAAAAAATGTTCTGGATTTTACGACGTACTGGAGCAGCAAATTTTTTCAATTCATTGAACAACAATTGCGGCACATCTAAAAGCCATGGGTCTAATACGCAGACAACTCAAGGTAAGTACACATTCCAGCTCCACTTACACATTCATATACGAGTATATTTATGTAAAATAGCAAACACAGTTAAGGGTTTGTGTGCCTGTTGTTAATTTCATAATGATACTTAAGTCAGAATTATACACAGTGTGTGACAGAACAATCCGATCTGGTGGTTAATCTTTCAGTAAACGTTACACATTTTCCTTAAGGGGTTTATATGTGCACAAATTGGTCCTGTGACTTTTATGAAACAAGAAATCAGCTGGGGCCTAATTCTGACAATCGTATACGATCGAATACTTCTGCGTGCGTTCGAGTTTTTTTACTTTTGGGATTCTTGCGAACCTTGCGGTTTTTAGTCGTAAGCGAAAGACATATTTAAGAAGAGTATGTTGCCTCAGGTATTACGTTCCCGCTTTAATTTTTATTTGAAAGTAGATTGTTTTATTCATTATTTTACTTCGCACACTTTTATTGCTCAAACATAGATGAACGGCGTCCTCCGTGTTAGCGGACACAATTTATACATTTTTTTTTTTGGTCTTGGATATTTTGTATACAGTTTCTTAAACTCAATTAAATGGTTTACAAAACGGAAAAAGACGTTTGGATTCGTTCAATATCGACTAAGAGAATTTGAGATAAGACCACTATCGACATTTCTTTCGAATCGAAAACAATTTCGATCACGACTGGCAGAATTAGCACCCTGATATTTTTTTATTTTGACATTTTTGTTGTTGCCAAAAACAAAAGCAGTAGAAAGAGTGATTTTTTCCTGATTTTTAACTGTATATTTCTGATTAAAATAATTCTTTTTTTTTTCTTTTTTAACTACCCGCTACTAATTTTACCTCTTTTTAAGAAAATCGTGGGAGTCGAGCTGACTAATTTCGCGATGATTTGTATTTGTATTTATTTATTACATTTATGGATTCAAAATTCCTACAGATGACAAATTTAAAGATAAATATAGAATTACAAAAATATAATTGCAAAAAATAATAAAACTTAACTAGTTATTTAAATATAAAATTAAATGAGATTTCATTACATTTATATGAGAAGATATATCAATTACATTATATAATGCATTAAAGTTATAACAAATTCTAAGGAATGGATCTGCATTAGCATAGTTTTGACGAAAGTATTGTAGTGCCAAAGGTTGAAAATGATGAAGCGAACGTTGGGGTATATTAAATGTCAGCTGGTTGGCCATAAACTCAGAACATATGTCTCCGTTTATAAGTTTAATAAGAAATATTACATTAAAAACTTTTCTCGTGCTCTTTAATGTAGGCAATTTGATTTGTTGTAATTCATTCATTCATTCGAGATTCATTCGAGAGATATCGCGACGAAAAATTTAAAAAAAATTTATAAAATAAGAAAGGAAATAGAAATAGAAATATTTATAAATAAGTTTATTTATTCTTTTTTTTATAAGGACAAATTTCCGTTTTTAATTTTGAATAATTTTGTTTGCTTTTATTTTAGTTATAATAATACAAAAAAAAATTATTTGCACTTAAAATGACTTCTTGCCCGATAAAGGGTTAATCTATCAATACAATTACCCATGCTCCCGCAGTCTATTCTC
Organism: Dexiosoma caninum; assembly: GCA_963924685.1. NCBI lineage: Eukaryota > Metazoa > Arthropoda > Insecta > Diptera > Tachinidae > Dexiosoma > Dexiosoma caninum. The sequence goes on from OZ004725.1 coordinate 96,668,060, forward strand.
TACACTATTCCCTTCTAATCACTTCCGCTGCATTACACTAAACCCTGGTGCAAAAATTGCAAAATGTGAACTTAAAATTATAACAAAACGGTAGATTTTAGTAAATTCGAAATTCGTTGATTGGCTATTTAACTGTTTCTTTAAAAATTGCTACCAACAAAGATCAAGTCAACGACAATATAAAACAAAACTTTTCTTTAAATAAAATTATCACTCACTGTATTTTGCTTAAGGCTAAGAAAATACACAAATAGAGAATCTTTTTCTATCTTCGCTCATAAAAATGAAAGTACTTCCTTTTTAAAATGCTTGATGACTTTAATGCTGCAGACATACTCAAAAAGAAATTAATTTTTATCTTTCACTTTTTGCACTGGCTTTATTGTTGAAAGTGGGAAATCTTTTGTGGTTTTTGATCGTTTCACAGAAATAAATATAATTTCAAAGATAAAAGCCTCCCACAGTTCGTTTCATACCAAATTAGTATTTTTATTACATATTTTCAAATAAAATTTTAATGACATTCTAATCCTTTTACTTGCTTAATTTTCTCCCTACAACAGCATTTTTGTATTCATTGCATTAGACCTTTCTACGCAGTTATATTTGTTCGTATGTTTAAAAGGAAATTTTATTGATGCTTAATTAACGTGTTTTTAAAGATTTGATGATACATTTTATAGCGTGACAAACGCGTACTTAATGTAATATTAATAAAAGGTTAATTGCGCAAGCATTTCCTTGTTCTATTAAACAGAATTTATGATTATTTTACGCGATAATTTTTACAAAATATATACATCTGGCGGAGTACCTAGAATGAATAATAAATAGAAATAATAATAAAGAGGGTTCAAGCCAAAGTGTATGGTGAGAATTCTGTAAATTCACGCTGGACTCGTTCGAAGTTATAGGCTCAGCCCGCTCTGAACTGAAAAACTATATACGATTTTGAAAGTGATGAATGGATGTTGCGTGTTACATGAATTACATTTTATTGACTGCATTATCAATGAAAGTCTATAGAAACGCAACGAAAAAAGGAATTATTCTTCCCTTTATTTGACATCTTTATTTTTAAGTGTATATAAAATTTTTTACGAGTAGGTCTTTAATATAAAAAAGTTTTTTAATTTATATTTTTCGATATTTCACTAACCTTTGGTCAGAATCATTAGGAAAAAATCTCTAAAACTTACTCACAATAAACGAAAATGTATTTCATATTATTTGAAATGACATTATTTTCCCTGTCAATATTTAAAAAAAATTTTCTTTTCATAAAATTTCCTGAAGATGTTAACCGATGATTGACGAAATATCGAAAAATATAAACAAAACTTTAAGCTTGAAAGAGAATATAAAAATATTTATTAAAAGAAATAAGGATTAAAAAATTTTCCTTTCTCTTTCAGACATATTAAAAAATTCAAAATGCAAGCGTTTTATTCACAAGCTTGTATTAACGTCGTATGCATTGTGTAACCTTGGTACTCGTAGAAATTAAATTTTTCTTTATGATAAATATATATTTAATTCTTTTTAATTCAATTTACAAACTATTTGAATATAAATTATGGTGAAAAATTTGCAAACTCATTCGCATAAAATTGAAATTTTCATACCTGGTTTAATTTCAAGGAATACAATGAAATTAATGTAAATTTTTTTTTAAACAGAAAATATAAATACTAACGAAATTACCATTCCAAAAATTTGCCAGTTCACAAGCATATGAAGTCATTTTGTCTATTTTTTAGAAGATAAAACATACGACTCAGTTTATGAATTGAGCAAATAATCAATGGATATATTGAAACGAAATTATTGAATTACAAAATTTGAAATACTATTGTTCAATTCAAAATTCAAGTTTATATAGTTTATCGTTTAAAAAAACATGACATTTGTTTATGCGCTTGTGAACAGAAAAATTTTTACTATTGTTATTTTGTAGCATTTTTATCTTTGATTTTATTTAAACGTTCTTTTTTAACAAAAATGGACATTCATTTCATTTGTTACCATAAAATTAAACCAGTTATGGTCATTTTAATTTAATTAAAAATAATTAATACATTTTTCGCAATACGCAAATTTTATTAAAATAATTTGTAAACTAAATTGAAATTAATTAAATATACATATATTTATGATTTAAGAATAATTTAATTTCGGGTGCTTAGTTATCAAATATAATATATTTTTAAAAATTAATCTGACCTGAATAGCTTATGAAAGTGAACAAATATTTTCATATTTTTAAATAAAATATTTATCAATTGTAATAAATTAAAGTTATAGCACAATATTGGCAAAATATATATAATTTGTACTTTTTTATCAGCAACTTCCTTAAAATTAATTCTTCTATATGGCGGTATTTTTATTATCTCTAACATTTCTTATCTGCCCTATTCAATATTTCTATTCCTTAAAATTTTGGCAAAAGGCTCAAGTTCACACAATGTGTGAAGTTAAAGCTGTTTTTTGCGTATTAATGTATCTGTATCACTAATTCGATTTATGTCCTGCCATTTATGTTTAAGTTTGTTATTTGTTGTTCCTAATCACAGTTTTCTTCAGTTCTTTAGAATGGAAAATCAATTTTCATTATAGAAATCTTTATTTAAAAACTTAAAAAAAAATAGCCGACACTTTTCATGATGGCGAAAGATATTTGCTTTTTACACACTGTGTGTAACTAAATCAAGTAAAATGAAAATGTTTAAATAAAGGGAAGTGAGAAGTATGCCATTAACATAGATTGTGCCTAAAATTTCCTGCTGTTATAATCAAATTACCAACAGTTAACATGGCGTTTCATCAATTGTCTTGCGGGTTGAATTTGCCTAATTTTTATAATTTTCAGAAAAAGTTTTCATACTTTTTGGATTTGAGTAATCAATATCTTTCATGCTTTGCAACGTTACTGTATGTAAATTCTACAATTGAGTTGCTCCCAACAGGCAACTCTTGAAAGTTATAATCCTGCTTACATATATGAAAAGGCACTTTATATTTAGCAACTGATATAAAAAATCAATTAAAAAATATGTTTACATACATATGAATTGCAAATCGTATTTCAACAAATTAGGAATTTTTGTTTTTCTTGCCAATTTATGTAAATTGAATCCATAGCATTTCTCACACAGTATTTTTTTGTGTCTTTCATAATTAATCAAAAATATTTTGCAATTAAACCCAATACGTTCTTGCCGACTTTCGACTAAAATCGCTACGAAATTGCCCTACTCTGAGCTGTTTTTAAAAAAGCTTTTAATTTTTTTAATTCCACAGTGGTGCCGTTACTGCGAAGGGCAAAGTCAAAAAAAGTGGGTGGTGTTTTCACACTCTACCGGGCAAAACAAATATTTTATATTTATAAAAATCCTTACTAATTTAAATTAATGCCATTTGCTTTGTTGTAATTGTATTTTAGTCGACACTCTTAATTTTGCGTCGAATTGTCGAGCAGTGCGACGTAATTCGTCTGCAATATGTGTAATGCCAGTATTTTAAAAAAAAGAAGAAATATAGTGTGCACTGAAAAAAATGTTACTTTTATATTTTTATTTGTAATTTTACATTAATATATTCTTAAAATTAACATATTTTTATTAAATTAACAGTTTAATTATTTAATTTAATTTTTAATTAATTTTTGGGCTCAATACTTAAATAAACACATAATTTTTTGCTGTGAAATACACATAATGTCGGCTTATTTTTAATACATAAATACTTATCTGATTTCTTTACTTCATATATGCAAAGGAATCTAAATACCCGTATATTTTTTTGCTATTAAAAATTTTTTTAAAATTTTCAAAATATTTCAAATTTAATTAAAAATCAATTCAATAATAATTTAATTGATACTAATAATTTTTTTTACAAAATTTTTTATAACAATTCAATTTTATTTTTTTTCTATGTACATATTCATTTAAAAACGTGCCTTACGGGCCATTTTAATGCAATTAGCTTTTCACTGGAGTCATAAAGTTTATAAAATTTTTTTCATGTATATTGCCTTCAAGAGAAACTTAATTAAAATTTTTGGCATTGAATGTCGGACACCTTTATGTTTCAACATCACTAAATTAAAACTTGTCTGCCTCGGGCATACAAAGTGAAAATACATCAATATTGTTTGTAGTCACGAACAAACGTTTTTGTACGTTCTCGTCAAGTTCTTAAATTGTTGGCCATATTAGTGTGAATGAACTTTATTGACGTTAAAACGATGCATCTGTGTATCACAAAAACTAAACATACTAATAACGTTCTATACAAAAATTTGCCTCAACAAAAGAAAATTTTAATTTCCTTTTTTGTTTTGTTTTTCGTTTATTAAATTCTTTACCAGCAATAAAATTGCACCGTACGCACCAGAGAAATGCAAAAATCACATATTTGTTGACTTCTGCTTTAGAGCAATTTTTTTTGTAAAGGTGTTACTTTTTCAGTTCCCAGTTCATTTCCAGATAGGTTGGGGATAAAAAATAAATTGTGGCGGTTTGCATTTAAGGCTCAAAATAATCCTAAATCGCGTTTGCGACGTCATTTGTCTGTAACTGTTAAACTAAAAAGTTTACGTGATTTTTGTTTGTAAAACAAATAGAAAAGGAATATTATCTTCACAAAATTTTGAACACACGCGAGATCGATATCGGTCAAAGTCAAAATTTGCGTCAATCCCGAAATTTGATTGGCTTTAACTTGATTTTAAATACCAAGAATACCTATAATATGGAACTCACGTTATTCCGGTATAAATTCATTTCGATATTAATAAGTCGATTCAGAAAATAGATGAATATTAATTATGAATAATATAGTGCGTAAAAGTAAAACCATATATACATACTGTACATATTCGATTTTATTTTTCATTTATTTCTTCATAAGTGAATTTATTTTGGGAATATCTCTTTATATATATTGTGCTCTTTCCTTGAAAAGATATATGAAATGCCTTATTACATACTTTATGCTATTTCCAAACAAATTATTTTTTATATAAGCAAGCTCTATAATTGAGGAGGAAATCATATCCATATAATATTTATTAATTTATTTCAAATAAATACATACAAAAATACATTTAAATATAATGTGCATATTTCAATGCAGAATCAAAAATAATTTTTTTTCTTCAAAATAGTATGGAAATGTAAGTACAAACAAAAATTAAATGTATGATATCAATGCAGAGAACAAACAATAAAACATTTCAAAAAACCAAAAATTTGTAATTGTTCTTACGGCAACAATTAATTGAAGTAAAAAATATTCTATGAAAACATACCAAAAATTATTTTAAATTCATTCAAATTCAAATATTTAAAACTCATTTTCCAACAACTATAGCACCAAATGGCATTATAGCATTTACTTCTTTGTGCAAATGATCAATTCCAATGGTCATGGTTATAACAAGTGCCGAACATGCACGGTTGGACGGTTGGTTAATACGAGTAATTGGAAAGATTCCATCAAATGTTGTGCACGATTTCCTGGATATAGATAGAATACAATCATTGTTGTTATTGATTTAAAAGTGAACTAAAGCATTTTTGATCCGTTGAGTACGGGAACTTCTTTGTTCGAGTGTTGAACTCTTTTATCAAACACTTGTTGCAGTTCTCTGGTAGGCAGACATGCGAACGAACATACAAAAGTAAAATTAATTGCAAATTAACCACCATCATTAAATAATATTGATATTTAAGCATTCTTCTTTTTTCTCTATTTCGTATCTATTTTTGTATTGAATATTTCTGAAATTCCCTTTCAACAAAAATGTTTCTATACTGACCAGGAAGTAGATAATGAAAGATAATGATAATTTTATAAATTATACATGCGATGCATTATGCTGTAACTAGAGGAAAAAGACAGTTAGAGGAGGTGAATCTTCGCTATCTTATAACTCTGCTTTGGCACGTTCTTTGTTTATAGCGGTGCTGTAGCGCCTCTGATGTATTCAGAACACGTATTCAAGCTTCGTTTTAGTAGCCATTTTTAGTAATTATTTTTCACAATACCGACGAAGGAAGGCGATCTGGTGTGACTGTAGAATTGCTATCAGCTGAAGCTAGTTCTGTACAGTGACCAGTGACTATGCCTTCGCCACTGAAACCTTCCAACAACAACTGACACAAAGACAAACTGATGCACAACAGAAAAATTGTTAGACGTTTTTATGATTTAGGCTGAAAGTGGCGTCGCAACTAGGACTATTTTGGTTTTATAGTCATCGTGCAGACTACTTAGCCCATCGCCACCCTCTAGTTTGTCATACAGAAATTTAAGAACGAACCAAGTGATTCATATCATGAGCTTTTCTTCAATGAATTTTGTTTAAGCTTAATTAATTTAAAATTAATTCCTAGTAGGTACATAAGTCTTTCATTCTTCCTAGTATTAACTTTCAGTAAATACGCAATCTGTAATTGATTAAATTAATTAGTATATTATTTAAATATTAACTGAAAATCAATTAAAAAGTTAATTGGAAAAAAATTTTTTTTTTTTTATCAAAATATAATTGAATTAATTAACAGCATAATTCAATTTTATCAAATATTTATATCAAATATTTATTTAATTGAAAAAAAACCCATAACTTTTCTTGGGTACGTTAGATTCTAAAATATCGGTGGTCACTGAACTATCGAATGATAAATATAGAATGATGCTACGTGGACGAAAGTTCTCCACGAAAAATTCGTCGATCGTTGCAGTCGTGTTTATGTCATTAATTAGAATTTTTTGCGAATATTTCACTTTTTTTGATTACTTGTCGTTTTCTTCATAATTTGTAAGATTTTCTGAAATAAGTTTTAACCTTCTCTTTCAACCAAAGCCAGCTTTTTGTATTAGTTTTGAAGAAAATTTTTATATTGAATAAAAAATAATCGTGAATACATTTTATCTAGAAATTATGCAGTCACTTAGTGTAGAAGAAAGTTAAGATATCTATTTTACAAACTTTGAATATTCATGACATTAAATTGTTTTTTCTTTTGTTTGTGGCTTTGTTTGTGTTCTCTGATTACCTTGAATGTGAATTGCAAGTTCTGCAACATCTTCAACAATGTTTTAGCAACCAGCTCAGAAATTCTCTCATTTAGTTTTCACTTGAAAATAAAATGTTGTGCCCTAAATTTGCTATCTGTAGCATTTCAAGGTGATTTGAAACACAAAATGTGTTTTCTTTCCGGAACATTTCAGGTATTTATCCACTCGTAACATGCTTCAAATTGACTGTAGTTTATGGTGTTTGCACTATGAAGGCGTTATTCACATTCATTGTTCTTGTTTCTTTGATGGCGTAAGCATGTACACATGTATGTCAATAACGTAAACGTAAAAGAATTTATTCTTTTTCTATTCCTTTCTTGAATAAAAGTTCCGTTTTAGCACACGTTTGAGTATTGAAAGTACTACCGCCGTTTTACGCCAAAATGTCGTATTTGATTAAAATTAAAAGAATTAGCGGAGACTAGTGAAAATAATCGTTCGGCCAATTACATATATTGAAAACAACAATAGAAAAACTCATATTATTTTTTTTAATTATATATCTTTTGAGCAGATGGTCTTTTTTTATAAATAAGTTTTTAAATTTTTTATTTTCGATATTTCGCTCACAAATAGGTAGCATCGTCAGGAAATAATAATTCGTATTAACAAATTTTGTTTAAAAAAAGAAAAGAAAATATTTTTGAAAGAAAATGAAAATTTTGTCATTGATATTAAAAAATATTTTTTGTTATGCACATGTACGAGTATAACTCTATGTACAGGGTGTCTGGTAGCAAATTTATATTTTTAAATACGATTATTTAAAAAAGCATTAAAGGGTTCGGAGGGAGATTGGCGCCGTTGGAATTATCTATTGTGCGGATTTGTCAGTCACGATTTCGAGTCGATGGTCGAGTGAGCATCGCGCGTTCGCTGTTGATATATTTTTTAAGAGTAATGATTCTTACGTAATTGCTCGACGACAATTTTGTTCAAAGTTCGGTATTCGGCAAATAAGTGATGTACAGAGTGTAAATTTAATGCGTTCGTGGGTGCAGAGATTTTGCGCAACTGCTTCGGCTATGAATGCCGCACGGCCAGGGCCCAGTCGATCTTCAAAGACTCCCGAAAGCATTGAAGTGATTGAAAGCAGTTTACGTGCAAATTCGCGACTTTCAATACGGAAAACAGCAGCCACACTGGGACTTCCAAGAGCGATTATTCATGAAATTTTAAAAAAGGATCTGGATGACAAACTCTTAAAAAAATAAAATCCTCATTTCCATTCTATTGTTAAATGCTCTTAATAAAACTTTGTGTCAATTATTACGTTTTTTATTTAAGTTTGAAAATATAAATCTGCTACCAGACACCCTGTACATGTATACATAAATAAGCATGTTTTGAAAAATATATTAAACAAATTAATAAAAGTCAAACAAAAATAGAAGTAAAATTAAAACTCAAATGATTTTTGTTTTCAACCGAACGTAAACAAGCAGTTAATTGTACTAAAAACCTATAAATTGCGTAAATTTAAGAGCATTTCACTATTTTTCATGTTTGTACAACAAAATAGTATACGGGTAATTCGAAGTCAAATCAGTCATGCATTTTCCAGCATTCTTTCTATTTGAGTAAAATTAAACGTACTTGTTACTCTGGTAGAGAGCAGACAAATACGAATTTTTATCCCGCCAGGTCTACTACTCAATTCAATTGAACTGTAATTAAAACAACTCAACTCCTTGTTGGTATTACGAATTACAACTAATTGCAGTGGAAATTGTATTACAGTTTGAAGCTGTATTTGGTAGATATGATGTTACACAATACCGACGCAGGAGGGCGCTATTATGTTACTTGTGGATTAGTGTCAGCTGAAGCCTGGCCTTCGCCACGGAAACAGTTCAACAACAACCAACACAAAGCCCCACTAATGCACATCAGAAAAAAGCGAAGTGGTTTTATTCTTCAGTTATATTAACGTTGCCAACTTAAAAAGGTTAGATTTGATATTTGATTGTTAAAAAGCTGGTGTTATTGGCAACAATGTAAAACAATAGTAAAACAATGCATAAGAAGATGAGAGTGTAGCAGCCTTCGTAAACTGCGTTTGTTAGTATGATTTCATTTGTTTTTTAGTAATTATCACATGTAATTCTGAAGATAGATATTGTAAAGTAATAGAGTATTGCTTAATTCGTAAGTAGGGTTTGAACTCTAACTTCCCAGAATGCAAATTACTTCAGCCAATTGCCAATCTTGAATATAAATTTATATATATATTCCTAATCAAATATAAGGAATTTATAGCTTTGTATTTTTGAAAAATAAAGATTTTTAATTAGAACACCGAGATACATTGAATTTATTGCCAAGATCGATCTCTTTTATAGTTGTAGATAAATTTAGCAACATATGCGAATGCAGTTTGACTGACATTTTATTCGCTGTATTTTAAGATTTTTGTATTGGAAAATTTTTAGAGAAAATAAATATTAAAGTAATGCGTGAAATTAAAACGTTCCGAATTTTTGCAGAATTGTTCTTGAAAATGACACATACATACATATGCTGGCATTTCTGAAAAGCAGAATTTTTCAATTCTTTGATTTGAATTTGCTCAAATTTATACTAATTTTTCCAAGTCTAAAATATGGACAAAAAACATGGAAGTTTTGATATCAACCGTACATAACTCTCCCAGCCCGCTTGTAAAATGTTTTATAAACAAAATTTTCATACAAAATTTAAATGTTATAACTTTTATAGATCTAAAATGGGTTCATGAATATGGCGGATAATTTTCAAAAACCCATCACTGGAATATTAAATTGCTTTCTTTTGTGCTTTTATTTATATAAATATTGTTATAGCGGAAAATATATACGTAATTATATACACATTATAATTTTAATTAAGTGAGAAGACAGAAAACGTATACTTAATAACTTGTCATTAATTAAATATAACTCATACGTGTTATAGTGACCGTATGACAGTTCAAATACTAAATTTCATGGGAATTAGGCAAGTTTTTTTTCCGAAAGAAATAAACAAATAAGAATAAAGAATTTTATACCCATCGAAAAACAATTTATATCAAAACATTTTCGTTTTATTTCACAATTTGAACATGATTTTTACCTAACTTTTCTATTCAGGTTAACAATTTTGTTCATAAATAATATAAACTGTATCTGTTATTTGTTGAGACAGAAGACAATTTAATATAAGAGCTATAAAGTTATCGCAAATAATTATGAAAGAATCGTACACGAACTTTTGCATTCAATTAAAAAGTTTTGTTCATAAATAAGTGAACTAAATTCAATACCAAGTTTCGGCGAAATCGTATTCTCTATTATATTTTTGGTCACAACTTTTGCTTTTCTCCTAAGCATACTATTGCAAATGACTTTGATTTTTTGGTAAAATATGCACATAGAAAATTTTCAGGATAAAAATGTAAACGATTTTTCAAAGAAACTTTGAATATTGTAATTAAAACTTTATTATTTTTTTTTGTTATTTAAAAGATAAGCAAAATAATATTTCAAACAGCTTCGGACTATTTTCCTGTGAATTTTGCCAGAAAATCAATATGTTCTATATTAAATAAAAGCATGTTGAAAAGAAAACTTTTTATTTAATTTTAGTTAAGTTAGGTGTTGTATTTTATTTACAAATTAGAATTGACAGCTCTATACAGTCACTTCAGTATGGCTGAGATGCGTTTAAGTTGCGATTTTCTAAAGAATTTTATTCAATTAAATAGAAACTAATTTGTGCCCTTTTTATGAATGATCTTCGTCAAAGAATTAATAAAAAGAATTTTCATTTTGTCTTACAATGTGCATTCGATAGAGAGCTCTTTTTGAATTTTTATCAACATACTTTTTTCACAATAACACTTTTATCATAATTGTATTCATTTTTAGTAAATTCTTAATTATTTACAAATTTATTGAAGAAGAAAATATAAAGGGAAATATGAATACGAAAAAGTTATGGTTTGACAAAAAATGAGATGATGGTAGAAGTTGTACCGATAAAATATAAAATAATAAAAAGCTGAGGAATGGTGCCATTTCAACGTAGCTTTTGTTTTAAAGATTTATAAAATAAACTAGCGATTGGGTGAAGAGGCAACTTTGTGGAGGTGGCGTGCAATAATTCCCAGGTGAACTAAATCCCAAAAAATGTTCCTACATACCATTGAGATTTACTTAGTTTTTTTGGGAATTATTTAATTTTTTTGCCTTTCGTAATGTAATTACTCCCAAATAAAAAAGGTCCCATAGGAATTTCATATGCGCGCTATTTCATTTTATTTTTTTTTATGATATGCCTTGAGAGTTATTTTTAATTTTTTTTTTGTGAGTTTTTTCATTTTCAATTATTTGCAAAATTTTAAAATTTTTCGCTTAAATCTAGTTTATGTGGCCTTCACAAAATTGGAAGAGAATTAGATAGGGCGCCAGAAATGTTTGTTAATGAAGCCACCCTTGGAAAAAAGGAAACTTTTGGTGCTTTAGGAATAATTTACTCTATATTAGCAATTGGTTTATTAGATTTTATTGCTTGAGCACATCATATATTTACTGTTGGAATAGATGTTGATACTCGTGCATATTTTACATCAGCTACAATAGTTATTGCAGTTCCTACAGGTATTAAAATTTTTAGTTGATTAGCTACATTTTATGTAACTCAATTAAATTATTCTCCTGCTATTTTATGATCATTAGGATTTGTATTTTAATTACTGTTGGTGGATTAACTGGAGTTGTTTTAGCGAATTTATTAATTGATATTATTTTACATGATACTTATTATGTTGTTCCACATTTTCATTATGTTTTATCAAGAGGAGAAAATCTTCGATTGCGGCCGAAAGCCACCTATGCAAAAAAACACTTTTGCTAGCGAAGCCGGTGTTCGTTATACAATAGAGGAGGAAATCCTTGAATTAGACAGGAGGCCGACTATGCAGATAACGTTTTGTTACCAAGTGCACTTTGGTAACATATTGATTTAGTTTCTAACTGAGAATTATTTCTTTAGATTTGGGCTTTATTTCATTTCAGTTCAGTGCTCCGATTCAAGAGCAATAATTTCATGGGAAATTGTTTCTTAATGAAATAACTCCCAAAAAATTGGGATGTATTTAATTCTTGGTTTGGGTACTATTAAATTTTCTTTGGGATTTACTTCATTTCTTTAGTGTGGGATTGGCTTCATTTATTTTGGCATTTATTGCACTGAGACTTATTCCAACTGAAAGTTATTTCACAGAGCCCTACGCAGACCATCTACAAATTCAGTATTTATATTCAGGATATTAATCAGGGATAATATAATTCAGGGATAATATACTACTTTAATTAACAAAAAAAAATGTTTCGAATTTATGTCCATATAATCAAAATAATTTCTAAATTACATTTCACAAATGCATCGAGAGCAAATTGTTCGATAAAATATTCAATACACAAAGAAAATTTTGGACACAATTGCCAACTTGTAATACCAATACCAATATTCGATACTCGTTGTTCGATACACTTCGAGTTAGAGCAGTGAATCTATAGAATTTTCTGTGGTGAAGATTTGCTTTAATTTGACAGAAAAGTTTTATATGCGACTACTGAAAATATTTTGATATAAAAAACTTTAAAATAATTTGCCGTTTGCATTTTTCTTTGAAACTCAAACTGTTTTTATTTAAACTTGTAGATTTCAATTTTAAAAACCCATTTAAATATGTCGACGAGTAATTGAATTCTAAGCATATGAAAATATATTCGATTTCTTATGCTGTGAACATTTATTCTTGTAATAAATGCTGTCTAATATACTGTCTGTATGTCGATAAACATTATCAAAACTAGAGAACTCCAATATGAAAATCAATCATTTGCTTGCTTGCTTTCGACTAGAAAAATTTTTAAAAGTAAATTCAATTTTTTATTTGTATTTATATATGGAAATATATTCCCAAAACATTCTATCATACCATTTTAAGGAAATTAAAAGAAAAAAAAAACAATAAATAATATTTTTAAAATACGAAAAACATCCCCAACAATGGTGATTTAATAAATATATGAAGAAATAAAAACATATTGTCGTCTGGCATGAATGATGTATTCTGTATTAATAATTCAATAATATTTTCAACTTTTGTATTTTGACTTTGGTTGAGTAAATGGGTGATGGCAGAGTCACTCAAAAAGCAAATTTATAAAAAGTCAGTATATATTAGAAGGCCTTATGACGTTCGAATAAATTGTTTATGTTTATGTGAATAAATTAAAAAAAAAACAATAAATGAATATTTTGTAATAATAAAAAAGTAAAATTTTCGGCAGCAGATTTTTTACTTATTTCTCTGCGATGCATTGTGACCGAACTAGGAAATAAGTTTAAGAATAAGTTTATGGACATTCGATATAAATTTTCCCACGTCAAAGTGACAGGAAAGACCTCTGCGGGTAGTCTATTCCACATACGCCCTGTTCGGCCGAAAAATGAATTTTCACTATGTAATGCGTAGTGCGATGCGCTGCCTACTCTACCACAAATGGATGCGTCTTTAGTGATGATCGCATTGTGCGCATGAAAGAACATTTCATTAGATCCCATTATACTCGTAATAACGATAGACCAACGAAAAAGGGCCCCCGCTGCGTTAATATAGTTGGCATTGGAGACGGTCCAATGAGTTTCTTCGCCCTCTTTTGGTCTAGTGACTTCCAAATAGTTTTGAAGCATACCTTACCCTACATAAGAGGTGAATTCTTTTTTCGGTCGGATGAAGGCGGCTTAAATTGTGAAGAGAAGAATTTTCATGTCAAAAACATCAAGAACTTTTGATTCCGCAATGTGTATACTGTCCATAGTTACAGATGAGGCAGCGTGATCAGGCATGCTTCGATACATAAGCACACAGCATTGGGGTGATATTTTCTTCAGATCACCATTCATGGCGGAATGTGTCAAATAAGCGAAATGATATTATTCTCGTAACACAAGCACACACAATTTGAATTATTAAACTTGAAATATTCTTTGTTACACACTGGTTCCTACCAAACGCGTCTATTATTTTTTCAACATGTTGCATTGCAAGTTACTCAACAACTCAAAATAAAGAATGAATCTTTTACAGTTCTGATTTTCTTTATGGAAGTAAATATTTTTCATATTTTATTGAAGTAAAATTTACTTTGTTTTACCAATTAACCATTGACTATGCCTGCTACAAAATTTCTTGCAATTTCTTCGCTTTCGCAAAAAACACAAATATTAGAAATTGTGGTCTGTTAAGATTTTGGTTTGTTGATAAAAAAGAAAAATGCCGAAATATTTTGAAAACTGGAACGAAAATTGCCTTCAATCTAAAATGAGTCGAATTTCGAATGATTAGTTTTCGTTCCGTATAAGTTTTCTTCGATATCGTTCAGCAGTCTTGAGATCATTTATCTTGAAAAAAAACATAAATTTTAAAATATGTGGCGAGAAAAAACATGATTTAGCTGTTGACTTTTGTGAGCACAAACACAATGGGAAAATTTTTGATTTGGCCGAGTCTTGAACCGATTATTTTCTAGTTGCAAAATCAATGCACTACATACTCAGCGAACAAGAAAATATGTACTTTTGATTTACACATGATAATCTAAGTGATTTTGGGATTTCAAGTTTTCTTTGGATATTTTTTTATTCACTTTATTTCAAAACACTAAAACAGTTCAAATATGTATTCCATCAACACTCAAAATTTTGTGGGCTACCCAAATAATTTGTAAGCAGTACTTGTTTGGTTGCTTAACAATATATAAAGGGTGGTTTTTTGCTATTTTGGTATTCAGTATAAATATTTTCAGTGTAAAAAAGAGATTCATGAGATGTGGTAGTGCCAAAAATGTTCTTTAAGGTTTGCTAATTCATCAGGATTAAACTAAAAAACGAATAACGATTGCAAATTATTGAATTTTCTAATGAAAATTCGTACTGTGTGAGAAATGTATTTCGTAAATTACGTCTATTTTATGGGCGTCATAATAAACCCACCGAATAAGATGTTGTGACCAAATTTCGCATCAGTTTGTATCGACCAATGTCCAAAAATACCGCGAGATATTAATTCGTTGCCGATGTCTTTTAATGGGTTTTTGTTAATTGACCACCTGGAAGATCTCACGTAAAGGCCGCGAGTTGAAATCATACAAAATACAGCTGCAGCAAAAACTAAAGCCAGGTGAAGTCATTTGCTTGGTCCTTAGGAATGTTGGGCGAAGATTAAATTTTCTATCGAAAACTTGTCATCAGCGACGAAGTTCACATTTGTCTCAAAGAGGACGACAACAAACAGAATTGCCGATTTTGGCGTGACGAGCAGCTCTAGAGCACCCTACAAAATGCACTATTTGGGGCGGTTTGTGGCGCTGCCCCATCAGTGAACCGTGGTTCTTCAAGAATGATGAAGTCAAAGCTGCAAGATACCGTGCGATGATTATCGACATTTTTAGCCCAATGAAAATGAAAGCATGGGACTTCGTTTACATGTGGTTCCACGAAGATGTTGACACATGCCACACTGCATGCGATACCATGAACGAATTGAGAGACGGGTTTGGTGAGCAATTAATTTTACGATTTTGAAGCACTCTATTAGCCCCTAGAATTATGCGATTTCTCTCCACTAGGATATTTTTTGTATAGATACGTGTAGTCTCTCTGGTACAGGTACAAGCCAGCCAACATTCCAGAGGGCAAAACTTCGGCTGCCATTGTTGATATACCACCCAAAATGCAAAATGCCAAAAATAGATGCTTCCCCTATGGCGTAACCGGCAGAAATATTTACATAAAATAATCTCTAAAAAGTAAATGGCAGCTCCGCCATTCGTCCACTCAAATAAATACTTCCTTCACTTTTGTAAAATGTCTGTGCTTTTCTTTTTAAATTTGCAAAACCCGAGGAGTTAACAAATCACCATGCATTTAGTGGGCACAGCATAATAAGATTACTAACACAGAACAATTGTTGTCGTAGAGAATCAAAAAAATAAATAAATAAAGAATTCAAGATTTTGCAACTTTTACATTGAAATCTGAAAATAATTTTATTCTGAGAACTCGTAAGTTGAAGAGCTTCTGGAAATATAAGAAAATACAAATTCCTATTTGAGGCGTTTACGTACAACAAAAAATAATAAATAGAGATATGAGAACATAATTTTTAAAGCATAGATTAGTGGGTAGTTGAACAGTGTGGCTGTTGCGGGTTTAATTCCTGCCTTCGGTTGCAAATAATTTCATTTACATTTTCGACCTTGTAACTACCGTGGTACTGCCACAACTTAATTGGTACAATATAAAAATCTCAACGGTTTATATTTATCATGTTTAAGATTAAATAAAATTCGCTTGTATAATAATTTTACAATTAAAAAAAATTGATTGGAACTAATCCATCATAAGGAAGGCGCATGTGGTACCATTTCTCGAAAAGTGAATAAAACAATTTCCTTGGTTAGAAGCGGAAAAATTGGGCAAATGAACATGTTTCCCCTTTGAAAAATATCAAGACCACACTTTTTCACTGTTGCTAATGTGAGACAAACCAAAGGATTATTACACTCAACAAATTCTTGGTGCTTCAATTTGGAAAAAAACTGAAAAATTATTATCAAAAACGTTTTATAAATAAAATTTGTTTAATAACTGATCTATAATATTAACTTTCCTGTTGTTAATAAATATGTATTATACAATAGCATCGTCATAAATTTAAAAGTACATTTTATTTTCAAAGTTGGTACAAAAACCTAACAGCCATTTCCCTTCAATTTTCTTGCCAAAGTACATGTACAAAACAAAGCATCACAGTTTATTTACTCATTTGTTTTTGTTTTTTTTTTTTTTTTTTTTTTTTTTTGTAAAAAATATTCTCTCTGTTTATTCTGTTTTATTATTCATAAAATATTGCATTAGCCTACATTTATTTATGCAAATTAACGAAACATTTTTAAAAGCTTTCATTAAAAAAATAAAATAAAAAGGACTAGAAATCTCTAACTCCCTCCTAATCCTGGTTCTGGTAAGGTGCATACCCTATAAAATTTCCTTAAGCGCAGGTGTACCAATGCCTCAAATTTCATTGAAATCGATTTGAATATTTCGGTGGAGCAGAAATTGTATTCCTTGCTGCTCGTAGTTTTGAGAAGTTACGTAGGACATACGTTTCAATATGAAGATGTATCCATGGTTTAAATTTAATTTGAATCAATTTGAGTGGCAAAATATTGTACCTTGGTCCAAGTTATTTAAAGGTCCACAACAAATAGGACATCGTAGACGTAGTTTTATATATATAGGGTGCCTCCGTAGTCTAGTTCGATTCCCGCTTAGACCCTGGGTGTTTCTACAGACAAGCTTTAAGAGCTTCGTAAATTTACCGTGATTGCTTAAGCGGTTTGGACGGGTGTAGAATACGAATATACAAATATTTTTATATATGTTAGATTTACGCCTATAGATTTTCGGCCTAATGAAAACCTACATAACTTTTTCATATTAAGCATTTAAAAAATGTATACCTAGATACCATAGGAAACCAATAAAGTTTATCAAAATGAAAGATATGAACAGCATCGGAGATTATTTGTTACTATTGCAGAAAGTAGAACGGCGCATAACAGAGGAAAAACACAAAGATTCCCATAAAGGTCAAAGTTGAGGGTCAATACCAAAAACACCAAAGAACGAAATTCCCCAGATTAATTGATTAGATTTTTAAGGTTCTAAATGATACAGAACATTACGAACAAGCCTTTCATTGCCAGCGTCAAATCTCAATAGAATTTAAGGTAAAAAGAAACTTAAAAAAAAATATATATCAATGCCAATTTAAAAAGCGTACATGTGAAACACTTTCTATGAAAATATTTTTTTTTTAAACGAACGCCTGCATAAGTATGTGTAGCAATAAATCAGTCAAGCAAAAATGATTCCATTGCTTTCATTGCTTTTGCTTATTCAATAAATAATTTAAATTGATGTTAAACATTTTACTTTATTCAATTTTACAACTTTCGTTTGTTTTCATAATACGTTCAGTAAATTCATGAAATATAATAAAAATAAAAGAAATTTTTTCAAGATAAATAAAATACAGACAAAGAATAAAATGTAAATATTACAAGCACATGCGCTGGGAAAAATAAAAGGATAAGAACGTGCTTGAAGGTGGCTTTTAAAAACGTAACATATATAAGAAACGCAATAAGAAAAGTGAGTTGTTCGAATTAAACGGGTGAAAATTGAAAATGGCAAGTATTTAATAAACCCAACTACAGTGGAGGACAGTTTAGCTCTTTAGAGGCGAAGTTCGTTATAACCGGAGCAAATAATTATGTTTTATTTTAATTTTAATTTTCACAATATTTTTTTTAATATTTTCTTTACTTTTTAAAATTGTTGACAATTTAGACTTTGGAATTTAATATTACATAATAATAATAATAATAATTTTTCTAGTTTTTTTGACCTCTTTTTGTATTAATAACACTAAATATTTAAGCTTTAGGTCTTTTTAATATATTTAATATTTATTCTGATTCGATATTTCGCTACTCCTAAAGACCTAAAGCTTAAATAATTAGTGTTATTAATAATAATAATATAATAAAAAATAAGATTAATATTAAAAATGTGAATGTTTGTACGTTTAGATGTTTGGGTGTTTGGATGTTTGTTCCACTAAGCCGCTTAAACCGTTGAACAGATTTTTATGAAATTCAGTGAACATATAGTTTATGATCCAACTTAAAATATAGGGTACCTCTCAAGGGGTAAAAATGTATCTCAGATCCTGATAATGGTTCAAAAATGATATTACAAATGTCTGCCATATCAACTCATCAACTATTTAGTTTGTCATTTATTAGGACACAACACCTAGCGCGGTCAACTACATATTTGGGTGTGGTGGTAGCGAAGCGCATTGGGTTAATATAGTATTTAATTTCTTTTTTCAAGTTTTTTTTTTTAACAATATTTATAGTATTGCTTTTATATTTTTGTGTCTTAGGTATTTTTCGTTGTTATGCGCCTAAATCTATTATTTATTTTTTAACTAAGAGAACAGCTAACAGTGTTACCAAATTGTGGTAAATAATATAAAGTTTCAAAATACGCCACACAAAAATTTGTGATTGTTATATCCGTAGAAATATCCATGTATTTTTGTTTATGGAACTTAAGGGACACTTCGTTATAAATGAAAATTCGCTATAAGCGGAGTTCGCTATAACCGCACTAATTTCTAAGAAATATTAATGCAAAACTGTAGGGATCGCAGAATTAGTTGTAAGCGAAAATTCGTTATAATCAAACTCTACTGAATTTAAAATTAACTAAATTTCTTCTCTAGAAAAATGTACATGGTGAAATGTATATTTACGTGCACAAAATGTGCTGTCCAACCCTAATGCTTTGTTTTGTGCAAGTGTTTGAAGGTTCCATTGTAACATTTTGAAGACGGTTTCATCTTCAGAAAACGAAGTTGGGTACATTTCTATGGCAATTGTGGTAATTGTGATACTTTTTGATTAAAAACATTTAAAAATTTCTTTAGTTTTCTTTCACAAAATGTGTGAAAATGTTGATAAAATATTAACTGCTGCCTGCAGCATTAATTACGATATTAATTTATAAATCGTGCTAACTGGCATTGCTGTACCCTCACAAATATTGAATTTATTACAAAACAACATGACACCTGATACACTATTTATAGCAGTATAAATGGTTAAAATATGCATTCTTGTGCGTTTGTCTTTTTGAATACATAAAGTAATAATAAAGTGTTAAGCGGCTAATCGCGAACAATTGCATTATATGCAAGCATTATAATAACGCCATTGCAAATTGCAAAGCTTATTCTGTCTTGCGTTTATTAAATATAACAAATAATAAGTTTATCCTATAAAGCACGTAGGTCTGTAAACCATGTTTGTAGTTAACTTATTTATTATATCTTTAAGAATGGAAGCCTATTCCATTGCACATTAATGCTTAAAAAATTTTCTTCTACATCCATATTTTTATCATTTTGATTTTTATGATTTTTCTTCAACAAGGTTGTTAAGAATTGATCATAAATAATATTTATTTCTTTAATAACTTCCTGACCCATAACTTTTGATTTGGTATTCGCAGACAAAAATACGACAGTTGAGTCACCTGTGGAATTCACCAAATATTTCAAAATAACGTAAATAAAGACGTAAATCAAGGGATTCATGTAATTAATTTTTAATGCGTTTATTGCTTAAATTATGTGAATGACATTGGAATATTAAATTATTTTCTTTTTTATTGTGATATAATTGCTGTGAAAAATTACATAATTTGAAATTCTCTATATGAATATAAAACACAATAATAGAACGTTAATTAAATATAATTCATGCAGCCGCAAGCACTCAAATTGTCAAAATAAAAATAATCGAAATCAAATAGTTTTACACAAGGGATAAGGCTGAGTTAATTATAATTGATTTTTTCATATCGAAGGCAGTTATAAGAGAATTTTGAAAAAAAGTAATTTTAAGAGATTTTACTGTTCCCAGCAAAAAATTACAAAAAAAAAGAAATCCAGTTTAGAATTAAGGATTTCTAGTGGAATGACTTAACTTAAATTAACAAGGCGTGATACTAAAATGATCAATTCTTAAGGATGTAATACAGTTTTTTTATTGTATGAAAAGGTAAAAAAATTTAGTAATGGCAATCACCAAAGTAAGTCATTCTATGGCAAGTCACACAAAGAATTTATCTGTCAACAAAACTTGTCTGTTCACACTGTTGTCAGATTATTGTATTATTTTCTAGTGATTGAAACACTTGCAATCAGTTTGAAATATATTTATTGAATCAATGTAAAATCCATTATTACAAAATGAGTGTATAATAAGTATATAAAGTCTATGTATTAAATGTAAATATATAAGAGAGTCTTAATAATACAGTTAGTTGTAATACATATAATTGAACTTTTCAGTAATCAATACAGTTTTTAAATAAGAATAAAAATACAGGGTTATTAATCAATTTTAGCAATTATAATATTCTTAATTCATATCTATGTATTTCTACAATTATTGTATGGTAAAAGTTGCCAGATCCGATGTTTAATATTATATCTAAATATTTATGGACAGCGTTGCCAACAGAAATATTTATCTGCCAATGGTGTTACTGTACGGCACAGATGACAATCACAAATGACTGTAAAATGTGTGGCATTTACGTGTGAATGGAAATAAAGTGTGTTCTCACGATTTTCAGAATATTGACAATATTATTGTCATACAATGCACGGACAATACATTTTCTGACAATGTTGCCACACAAAAATTGTGAGTTCACACGGTTGTTAAACATATCAATTCAATTTTTCTATCAATATTCTAATCGTACTATATGACAATCGTGTATAAATACCTTTACTACAGGGTGACGCAGAATGAGCTATATGGTTTAAATAGTTTATAACTTTTATATTTATGTGATTATTATAATTTTTTTTTTAAATACAGTATATTATTGGGGAATTTTTTGCAATTCGCTTTGAAAAATTATATTCTGTAAGTAATGTCCATTTTCTGCTTCGCATATACGTGATCTTTTTAGCATATTTTCCATTTCCATTTTTCCTTTTCGCAAATTTTCGGGTGTAATGGCCATGATTTCATTTCGAATGTTGGTTTTAGTTGGAGTACGGTTCTTGGTTTGTTAACGTACACTCTTTCTTTCAAATATTCCCAAATATGTCAGGAGCTGTTAAATCTGGTGTGGGTGCAATGCGCACATTAAAATGACGAGGATATGCACGCTGTGTCAACACAATAGGCTGTTGGTTTGAAAAATAAAATTCAATTATTTTTGTACGTTGTTCGATCGTGTATTGATTCATAATTAATTCCCCAAGTCTTCTTCACTAAATGCTGAAAAAACAAAAAAAAAATTATAATTAAAAAAGTTATAAAGAATTCAAACCATTCTGCGCCACCCTGTATTTAATATTTTGAATAACTTCATAAAGTCTTGTCACATAAATATCAAGTATATGTTTGCACTTTATAAATACATAGACTTATTCATAACTTAATAAAGCCACACATAAAATATTAAATAGGAATTATAAAAACGCATTACGGAAGAAATTGTCCACCGTTGCACCAGCGACTTAAATTCAAACTCATAAAGCGCTACATGACTTGACACTTCATCAAATAATTTTTTTCCCTTCATGCAATTTCACACACACCTTATTTTTATTAAATGAAAATGTGATGCACAATTTATTTCATTAAATATTACACAATTGCATTTGCTTTTAGTTTCGTACGCACAGGGTAATACATTTTAATTATTGTGATGAAGGCATGCAGAAAATTTAACAGAGAAACATCGTTAGGACAAGTAACTCATGTGTGTGTTTTCAATTTACACGATGAACTCTTAGTGATGGCTGGTAAGGGTAGGAACCAAGTACCGGAAATTAAATTTCCCACATGTGGCATTAATCAAATTTTACTGGCAAGAATTTATGTAGTAGTAACGCAATATTTTCCATAATACGAGGTGAGACTTAATTTGGTGGAAATAATTTTTACTCTGCAAAATTTGCACTTTACTTAAAATACTACAGTTGACGTTTGTCCTATTCGAACAAAATTACTTTGAGTAGCCATCTTCGCATACAGATTTTACTGTAAAATTAGACATAAAGAAATGTGTGTAGCTACATATGTCTAGATATATTTTCTTTCCTTATAAGATTATATAAAACTAAATATATTGGGGTAAATTTCTTCTTCTTAAAACATTCAGAAGAATTGCATGACCAAATTAGGCAACTAAAATTCGAAACTAATTAATTATATAATTTCATATAAATGTGGGTTTGGATATGTTTCGAAAATTTTAAAACCAGATTGTTGATGTAACCGATATTACCTACCAGAAAGTAATATAACATCGCAGGTATTTTTCTTTCACTCAGTGTAATTCATTACTTCTTGTAATTGTAAATCTTTTTGATACAAGTTTGTGACAAAGTTTCGAAAAATATGCAATAAATATGATATCTTAAATTTAGAACAAAATTTGGAACAACAATCTGTTTTGTTTTATAAACTTTTGTATTAGTTTTTGGTCCAGCGTGCAGTGAGAGTTTCTGATAGTTAACACAGATCAAATTTACTAGATCAGTTTTTTCTTCCTGAAATGTAGACAAAAATTTTTTAATAAATTTATGTTTTTTATAATTGTTTGTCTGCAATAGAATTTTGTATCAGGATTATTGCAGATGATAAAGGAAAAAAAGAAAAAAAAATAATATACAGTTTTTCTACTTTTGGATCAAATGAAATTTTTTTTTTTTGCAATGTCAAAACCGATTTATTTTCGTTTGAGGTGAGTGATACGTAGTAAATATTTCAGACAGAAAAATCGACCGTGTTCGCACATGAAATGAAAAGCGTCTTGTACAGGGCTGCAACGATAGTCTAGTGAGTAGACCAATACTTTATGAATTTGAGGGTTCTGGATTCGATTCACGACGACCATTATATTGGGACAATAATGAATTGGGCCCAAGTGGAACCAGCAACCTACCTACCTAACCTGAACCAGCCGGTTTGCTGTGATGAAAGGTATTAGGGCTTCAATGAAATTACCATCGTTTGTAAAAATTTCAAGTTGATGTATTCCCCAGAGTGCTTAAATAATTGATTTTCAAATATTACACTTCCCTTTCAGTTTGTTAATATAATCCTTATATTACTTTCATTTGCAATTCAATACCATCACATGCATGAGTGCAAACAAATTCAGGAAGAGTATAAAAGGATTTCTTTTGTGGTGGTAAATATACGTTCAAATCAATAATTAAATTGGAATTCATTTTGAATCAAATTGTTTTTGTCTTCTTCTTTTTTTCTGTGTATAATTCATTTAATCTACAGAATAGCAATCAATTCTTGTACACTTTCTCCACTCACACACGAATGCAGACACACCTGTGCTTTCTTTTGTCTTTGGTTTTTCCATGCATAAACAAAAAAAAAACAATTTTCCACTTTTTGTTTTATGGTGAATTTACAATTGACTATTTTGCGCATTTGATTTTGGCATTCTTAGTTTCCCCAGTAAAAATACGATTTTAAACAAATTGCTTTCTCGTTGCTGTCTCGTATTTTTACTGATTTGGATGGTGTCGCATTGTAGAGTAAGAGAAAAATTTAAATAAATAAATAATGAAGAAAAATATTTTGGGGTTTCAATTTGTTTTTTCTCTATAACAAGATTTATTTTATGTTGATTAGTCAAATGTTACACTCAGTTCCGAGATATCCACAAACTTAAAAAAATATTAAAATAGGTCCTGGCAACCTTCTCCTCCTAAATCATTATAAATGTATTTTCTTTTCGTAAATATTTTACTGCATAAGTAAATTATTTTGGACAAAGTTATTTATAAAATCTTTGCCATACAATAAAATAGAACTTATGGCATAATTGTTGAGCGTATTTTAATTGTTGGTCTGTCGGCATGACTACGATTGCAACTGTTGTAAACATTTTCTTTTCTTTCGTGTTACTAAGCGACTTTCTATAAGAAAAAAGACAAAAACATCATTGTCCCAATATTGTTTTATTTTACTTTTTATATAGTCCCTTAGGCTCATTACTTATTTGTATTAAAAATTGCCAAAATGATATTTTCATTAAAACAAGAATCCTATAATTGCCATGATATGCTATTTCTTTTAAAGTATTTTTTATGTCAATAAACAAAAATGTTCACTAATTTCAACAACGATGAGTATTTATAAGGTTCAGCTTTCATGATAATTTATTGCTCCATTGTAACCAGCATTCTAAGTGGATGTATTTTATTTCTGCAAGAAGAGTACATAATTTCCTATTTTACTTTATTCACTTTTATTTTGAATATCAATATCAATGTCGACATCGATATCAAACTTTAGGTATTGCTGTCACAGCAATATGACGTCGCTTTAACTTCAAAGTTAAATTGCATTTTATTAAAATTATTGTACTGACGTAGAGTTGTCTATAATGTGAGGGAAAAAATACAATTCGAATATATTTTTGTTCTAATTTTTTTAACTTCTTTATATGAAAAATATTTCTTTCGAATGAATTTTTTTTTTTAATTAAAAGTCAACTCAGATCGCCTGTAGATCATTTATTTTTATCCATCTACTGTTAAAATTTGTTTACATTTTGTTTTTTATTCATGAATACCTAAAGTATTCGTTAACCGCGATTTCTTGTTTTGTTGCCTTTTAAAATCAAATACGAGTAGTATCTGTGGTAATGAGGACATATAAAATACATATTATTTAATGTACATATACATATATATGTACATATGTTTGTAATACATACATGAATTGATTTTTTTATATTCCTTGCGATTAAATTGTCATTTTTTAATTTATTTAGTATTTTTTTTAATGTTGCATTCAATAAACAATAAAATAAGTATTTGCCTATATAATAAGTAAATGCCTATTCTATGTAAATAATTATTATTGCAATATTTATTGAAAAGTAGGAAATAAAATCAAATTGTTTTTTGTTTTCCTAGTGAATGTAATTTGGAATACATTTTGTGTATAACTTTCCATTTGATTAATGTTATAGTTTTCATCACAAAAGTAAAAATGTCGACTACAATACTTGTCTCGTATTCTTATTGCAGATAAATATGTCAAAAGACCGCCTCGAAAAGCATACGGGCGTCTTAGTGTTGACTCAGATGATGCATCATCTGCTAAACAAATAATCGATGATCCTTTTGATGATATTGATAATTTTGCTTTGAATTCATCCTCCACTAATGGAAATGGCAAAAACAACAGCAGCATGAACGCCACGAATATAGAACAACTTCAAAACGGATATCTTCATCAATGTAATTTACATACAAACGAAGACGGCGACAATAGTGTTTGTGGCAGTGGATGTAACGGTGATGACAGCAGTTGTAATGGCCTGAATTGTTGCAATGGTGATTTGAATAGTTCCTGTATCGATGATAGTGTCAACTGCACATCGTCGGATTGTCAAGGGAATTATGCCGATAGCAAATTATGTCAGTGTAACATAAATAAGCTATGTGACGGTGAAACAACGACCACGCTGGCAACTAATGGAATTTTAAAAGGAAACTCTGCTTCATGTCATCTTTATAGGAACAAGGAGGTGAATGACAACACATTAAACCGCTTACAAGCAATGGCAATGTCAGATGATGATGATTATGGTAAGCAATTCAATGCCTGTCGTTTTATTTTGATATACATATATTTTTTTTTTTTAATTAGAAGCGTTACCCAATTTGTTCAGACCATTAAAAGTAGTAATAATTAGGTATTTCACCTTACATTCCAATATGTAAGTGCATTAAAAAAGCGAGGCATATTTTGAAAAAGATTCGGTAAAATTTTAATGAAAATATATGTATTACGAATATTTATATATACTTATTTAATAAATAATATAGCATACACATATGTACATTTTGTAGCGAATTTCTGAAAAACTTTAAAAATTCTCTCCTGCTTATATGAAAACTCCCAAAAAATTTTTGAGAATTATAAAATGTGGGGAACTTTTTTTGCCCATATGAAGGAATATCCTAAAAAAGAGTAACGCACGTACGGCGGTAGTAAATTTCTTTACTTCTGAAATATATTTTATCCTCAACCAATTAATTGTAATGGAAGGTTGTCAATTAAAATTATGTTTCGTAATTTAAAAATTTAATTTTTCTAATTGTAATTGAAAAAATCTCAATTGCAACTACATGTGATTGTTACTGAACTTAAATTCAATTGAAATTGTTCAAGCCTTAATCTTATTGACATGCTTTATTAATAAACATATTTAATTCATTCTATATAAGTATCAAATCTCAAAATGATATGCCAATATAAATTAAAATACATTAAATATTCATCCCTTCTATGAGACCTGCCCGCTTTTCTTAAAAAAAAGTTTTATGAAACTTTTTTGCAGTTCTTCAAATCTAATTATTTTCTATAAAATTAAATTTTTTTCTCAAAAGCTGCATCTCTTCCACCTCTTAAATAAAAAGTAATAACGAATTGTTGGTGATGCTTTTAAACTATGGAATAAGAAAAAAAATATTTGTAACAGCGATATATAAAATAGTTTTATTAATTGAAATTCTCTCTTATTCAGATGAATCTCTGACATGTAATGTATGTGATAGAGCATTTCATTGTCATAGGCAACTGGCATCACATCAACAAAAGAAAAGGCATTTTGGGTAAGAATGAATAAAATAAAATTGGTAAAATAAGGTACACAGAAGGAAAGACTTTTGTCAGTGGCGCACATATAGAACAGATTTAATAATAAAACAAAAGAATTTTAAAATTTAACAAAAAAAAAATTATCTGTACATCATAATGGGTTAATTGGTCAACGAATGTAGTGGAAAAATGTGGGTAAAAATTGAAAAAACTAGCAGTCTTTTACAGCTCTGCCGTAGTTATAATTTTTATTTTCCTTTCTGCTTCATGTTAACAGAATCATGCCGGAACAGTTCGTATCCCTAATTCGTTGTTAACGTAAGAAAAACACTTCTAAGCACATGTAATTTTATCTTTGATACTGTAATTTATCTTCAAAGATTTATTTACCCGTGAAGTGCTTTGATTATTTTTAACTAACATCTGTTCAATATTTCCAACATTTTTTTTCTGTGTACTACAAGACGTTTTCGTTACGATTGATATGAGTGATTGATTAATTACATTTCGTTTCTATATGTTCTTCTTTCTTATTTTTTCCTCTAATAGATGTGGTGGATGTGATAGTTTATTTCCATCACTTATGACGTTGGAACATCACAAAGAGGAATTTGAGCATTGGAGTGATGAAGAAATTAATCGGCGCGTGTGTTGTCGTCGCAATCGTGGTGATGATTATTTTACGGATACAGACTCTTTCACTAGCGAAGCGGAGAGTGAAGATTTGGAAAGATTGCTTTAAGCAAAACAACAAAGAAAACAAAAACAAAACTAATTTTTTTACTCTTTTTATGTGAAGGAAAATAATTTTTTGTTCTTCGTGGTCCTAGTATCAATTCCTTACTTCCTGTAGCACAATTAAGCATTTATGTGCGTATGTATAATTAAACAATGTATTTATAAACTTGAACGTTGTGTGTTATGAGTAAAACTAAATATGTATTAGCATCTGGCTAAAAAAGTTTGAGGTGCGAAACGTGAGGGCCAACATTTAACGTATCATATGCAAAATGCGTTTGAACAATTGGAATCCTATAAAATATTAAAAATTTAACAGATGCACAAACGGCAGTCTGCATAGAAGCAGCACAGATATTAAAATATTTGGGGCGAGCTTGAAAATTTGATTTTGCCAAAGTAGCATTTCGTCAAAAAACTTAATAAAATGAAAAATATTGTGATTACAAATATGATTTTTTCGCCATATCATCAAATTTTTTTTTTTTTATTGTTGAAGAAGCCAAAAATAAATATGTATTTTCTACTATGCAGTACTGCCTTTGTTAAGGCAATAGATATGTGCTTGATATGGGTGCTTACTGTAAATCACATTCATAAGTAAATACTGACTCAAAAATTTTAATTATTTTTTGCTGTGATTATACGAAGCAACAGTAAACATAATTTATAGTTCTTTTAACTAATTACACTCGACATATTCGCATGCCAACTTCTCAATTCTTAAGTTTTTATCAAGTCTTAAATAAAATAAAAAAACATTTTCTAAGCTCATTTCACTGAAAACGAATATGAAATTCTTTTATTTTGATTTGGCGTTATTCTTTCAGCCAATACAATGAATTAATTGATCGGTTAAACACGTATTGAGTTACAGGCCTTGAAGCTTTTAAAAAAGTTTAGGTTAGTTTTGTTAAAAACTATCATTTTAAATTGCTGCATTAAGATAAAAAAATACACTGGATATAGTATTTTCGGGTTGCATTTGAAAGATAAAATGGTGACGATGACATGACGTATAAAATTTGTAAACTAAGATAAAAATTACAAAAGTTATAAGCCATTAAGTAGAAAAAGCCGAAAAGAAGAAAAAAAGAAGTTATTAAAAAGCTTTCCTTATTAGTTAAGCAAATTAAAAAAAATTCTTAAAATTACTCCAACTTCCAGCCCTGGTAGATGCAATATTCTGGAATTATTCGAATTATATTGGCTTTCTTCATACACCGACGCTCCACCCTATTATTTGCACATATGATATATTTTATATATATATATTATATATATATATTATATATATATATTATTATTATTTATTAAATTCATGTTAAATTTTTCAATATTTCGAATAACTTTGAGAGCCATCTTCAGGGAAATTTTTAAAAAAAATCTTCAAATTGATTCTTCAATGTTTATAAAACATTCTGCTTACAAATGTACAAATTTAAACAGTCGATTCAAAAACTCTGTGCTTAACTTACATATATAATTTCAAATCGTTATTCATGATCCTTAATAATTAAGAAACATAAATCTGAAAATGGGGAAATTATAAGAGAAAAAAAACAACAAAATATATAAAAAAATTAAAAAAGTATTTATGAACGAAATGCAAATAGAAATTGTAATTTCATATCACTCTATTTTTAGAACACTTCTATTAAATAAAATTAAATAAGTTCCTGAACCACTAAGAAGAACGAATGAAATAATAATCCATAATCGACATCTAAGATGTTGTGTATACTTTTGGCTAGTAACAGATGGCATATGAAAGGAATTTTGATAAAAATTATTTAGAGAGCCCGTGTTTATTTAAGAACGTCAGGGTTTTTATTTTTAAAAAGTTTTCCAGCTGTCAGTCTTTAAATATCAAAAAAAAAAAAACTCAACATATCCAAAAGTCTAAAATAAATATAATAATAAATATTTTAAAAGTTTTAAGTTTAAACACATATTATATATATATAAGACCCTCCACTATTTTTGTAAAATTTGTTATTTTTTTAATTAAAGAAATTTTAAAAATTTCACAAAAAATTATCATAACGTAGTATTTAATTTATAAATTGTAAATTTAAGTGTTAAGTATAAAGCTTTCGCGGAGAATATTTTTGGAAAAGGGTTTTTCGTGGGACATTCGTTGTGTGGACAGATAGAGAACAAAAGTTTCAAAATCACTGAACTATAGGAATTTAAAACCATCGACTATCTGTAGGACAAAATAAGTTGAATTTTCTGCTTCTTTTCTATTCGAAGATTTATGTTACATCTTCCAATTAATGTACAGAATTGAGACATCGACAAATATCAAAAGTTTATAACAAGTTCAACTTCAGTAAACTTTTTGTTAATATCAAACTACGTCATTTAAAAAAGGAGGTTTTTCGTCGCAACAGGGTTTTCGTCGTATTATTTTCCTTCTAACATCGTATGCACTTTAACATTTTTGCAAGTTGAATGTATTTTTTTTCTAAGAATAAACAATTTTACTATATCACTTGGTTGCTCGCTCCAATTATTGGCAATTTCAGTGCTTTTTAGTGCTTTTCTGAAAACCATAAATTTTTGGTTGCCGGCTGTCAATGCAGCTGAAGTTCGGTTGCAATCCATAATCGAGCGAAAAAATTAAAAAAAAAAATATACAATTGATTGAGTAAAAAACACAACAATGAAGATTTTTGCAAATTCATGATTTTTCCGTATTAATTCAATCAGTCATTCGGGTTAGATACTTTAGACCAGCATCAGCGTTGCCAATAAATAGGACTTTTGATATTCAAATACGCTACTAGTTAGAGTCGTTCTGTATTACGGTAATGATATGTATGTACATTAGGGTGGATCAGTTTGTTCGGCTGATAAAAAACGTGACAGGCGTATAGCAAAATAAAAATCTACACAAAGTTGTAAGAAAATTATCAGAAGAAAGTATGGATCTAAAATCTTAACCTAGCTCCCGCCAAGAGACATCAAAGTTAACGTTTGTGTAATTCCAAGCTAAATAAATCATGTATTTTCTAGTTTGCCTCCGATGTCTATAAAATTTAGTATATACTTGTCATTCTTACTAAGAAAGCAAAAAATTGAATTTTTTAGCTCGCTAGGTTTAGAGGAGCCGACAATACAGGGGCCACAATTTTCCCTAAAATTTCACTTCATTACACTGTTCAACTTCTAAAGTCAATAATTTCGGTTCTATTGCAGCTACAGACGACAATTTAGTTTTGTTTTAAAGCTTTTAATGTATACTACGAGATTACTGTTACCAAAAAAACTTTTTGAAAAATTTTAAACCTTGGACTGACCCAAATTTTAATTTTGAAGTCTCTCGGCGGGAGCTATGTTTTGATTTTAGATCCATACTTTATTCTGGTAATTTTCTTAGAATTCTGTGCAGATTTCGATTTTGCTATACGCCTGTTGACCAAAACAATTGACCCACCCTAATGTACATACTTATGTACGTTATGTCCCACAAAAAACCTCCGTTATCACAAACCGTGAAAGGCAAATAATTTGTTTAATTTAAATTTATAAAAAGTAGAATAATATTTGTATATGTATGTAATTATACCAGTGAATGTCCAAATAAAACAGAATATAATTTCTTAAAAAATAAAATGTTTTGTATGTAATGCAATGTAAGTATTAAATTAAAATATTATAAATAAGTAAAGGGTGCACTGACTTGTAATGCTGTCGTAGAAACACAAATTATGCTAATGGCTCTATTGAAAGATTACAGCCGTACAAAGCATTCAAAGATGTAGAAATTTTGTAGCACTGTATAACTGCGAAGTTGCAACAAGAAAAAAACACAAATAATGAAAAGTGTGTTTTAACACCAAGTTACTCTCAGCTGGTCGAAACAATTGTCAAACTACACTGCAATTGCAATACGAATGGTTTCTCTATCTCTATTTCTCGTATTTGACCAAAAAAAAGAAGGAGATTTGGAATAAATAAGAAGATTATTGTGGAAACTGAGAAATATTTTGTGTTGAAAAACTTTCCAATTGTTAGACAAACGTTGAAATCTACTGTATGCCAAAAGAACGTAACTGCTTTGGTGAAAATTAAATGTGAATAATACGTATCTGAAGGTTGTTGCCGTAGTAGCTACACAAGGGTGTTATCATTATATAATCAGCAATGTAACGACATCTGCCCATGAATGTTAAATTTTGTTTTTCTGTGCCCATTGGTATTTTTTCCCAAAAAGTTTGTTAAATTAAAAATTTTAAAGTTATAATCAAACTAAATAAAAATGCATTGTCTAAAAATACTTAAAGTTGGAGCTGGGCTAATATTTCGTATGAAAAATAATACTTAGAGAGCAAAATGGAGTATAATTTGTGGTATAAATATCACAGTAATCAATATAATAATACCCAGCACAAAAAGTGAATGCGTTCACTATGAATTGGTATTTTCATGACTTCTTAAGCACTTCTTTATGTGAATTAGTTTTTAATGCCATATTCAATGTTAATTCATATGAACAACTGCGTAGTTATAATTGTAATTAAACAAAATTTTTAAACGTGTTACAGGAAGTCATTAACCCATGCTTAAACGTAACCAAATCATAGAACATTTATTTAAAAGACGAGTTTGTTTTGTTAAATGTGAACACGTGCTCGAGAATTACATCCCTATGGTAAAAACATGGCTCCTTCATCTAAGTTGGACCAGTTCATTTACAATACAACCCATGCATTAAATATTTTACTTTTGCATTTCTTTTTTTGCTGCACACTGAAAATTTTCATTGTAAAATTTATTAAAAGTCATGTAAATATCATATTTTCAGCAAAAAAAAAGACACGTACTAAACTTTACGAAAAAATTCTCAAAAATTGTTATTAAAAGTTTGTGTTTAAATAAAATTTCACTAGTCATGTTAAATCTATATGGTTTTCTATAACATATAAACAACAAGATTCCACTCTGGAAACATCTTCAAGTAATGTTGCTTTAATACATCAGCCTAGTCGATTTGACTTAAAAGTAAGTTTGAAACAACGTGGTACATACTGTTGAATGAAACTTGTATTTATAAAAATAAAACAGAATGTTTTTTTGATATGATTTTATAATTAATTTAACATCAAATTAATATTAAATTTAACGTGAGTCAAAATGAGTTACAAATATTTATTGTATCGTGAAGTAAGTCAACTCAGCCATAGACATTCAAACAAATTCTTGAAAAAGCTAATAAATCTCACATGTTATTATAAAAACTTCCAAAAAGTCTTTGAGAATAACCGACTATACAAACAGAAAAAAGTAAACAAGTTTCAGGCTGTTTTAAAAATTGACTTAAAATTCATCAGTTGTTTATTTAACATTGCAAAATGTTCATTTTACATGATTCAATGTTAATTTTACATTATTCTATTTGTGTACGAAAATCTTGTAGTTTGCCGTGTTGATTTAGTAGATTGTAACGTTGATTTCAATGAGATAAAATGTAATTTGTCGTTATTGTATCATGGATGTTTTGTTCGAATGACCAAATCAGTAGTGAAGAAATTATTTCTAAAAAAATCACTGCAACAATTAAACTAAACGAATTTCAGAATTATAACTCAATACTTTGCTATATTTTTTATAATATTATGAATCCGAATAGAAGATTTTTCAATAAACCAGCAAGTCAATACCATACCCAAACAAATTGTGAGCATTGCGAAAATGCTGCCATACAAAAAATTATCACCTGAGTTATCAAGAGTGTATAATGCAAATTATCTTTGGGCCTTATTGCGCCGTTTTTTAAAAATAGAAAAATTTTGTAGCTTTTCAAAGTAAAATTGAGCGTGTTTTATTCGAAAAAGTTGTCATCATTTTAACCTACTTTTAATTTTTGTGCTTTAGTCGTTTATACTCCAATAATCTTAATACGTTGCATAGCACAACACTGAAATGTCTTGAATTCATGTAAAGCTTCATCTTATAAACTTTTTAGTAACATAGTTGAAAAGCTTTTTTATACCTATGTACATACATAATTATGTATATGGATATGAAAGTGCAACAAGCTAAATTTTTAATAAAATTAATCTTAGAAATTTTTCAAATATAACGTTTTGCTCGCTTTAAAGTTTAAATAAATCTGGAAATAAAAATCTTGCAGAAAAAGTTAAACAATTAAAAAATAGGCATTATAAAGTTCAGAATAATTAATAAAATCCAGGTAACGTTAGGGAATTGAAATAATGAATATAATAGCCCTCCCTTAGTTAAAAAATTAAAGAGTCGAAATTTTAGGTGTTACTTTCTATAGGAAAGACAAAATGATAGTAATGATAGGTGCTGACTTAAAGGTACAATAGTGCATATCAGAAAAATGCGAAGTGTTTTTATGACTTAGTCGGACTATTTTCAAACTTAACTGCAACATTTTTAATTTACCGTTTTGTGTGTTTTTGCATTCGTTTAATTTATATATTGATTATGTTATATAATTTTTTTAAGCTTTCAAGTTGTATTAATCTGCGGTTAGCAACACCCATATGTAGAAAAGCTTGTGTCAAAAATAAGCTTTTTGCTGTTAAACAAAATAACGTAGGGTTTTCAGTTTTGGTTTCACCTTATCCCACTTTTAAATACATAAAATACATTAATTTTACATTTCATTTATTTACAATTTTTTTTGTACATAGAAGAAAAGTAAAGTCTTGACTAGATTAGAGAAAAAATTCGACAAATGTTTTAGAAAATAAACGTAATAACTACCCCGCAAAAATTTGTGTTTACCTGTAGTGCGACTTTTATTGCGCGAATCGTATCGTTAAAATAATTTCAAGGAAATTTTCTTAAGTAAAAAAAGTTAACGATATGAAGCTATAGCTCAAGCCAGCTGTTATCGTTAAGTTTGGGAAAATAATTTATGTGCTGTTTATAATTTTATCGACAAAATGTACATGGTGATTGAAATGTTGTTGTTAGAATGTGCATGCATACTTACAATTAAATCTTAAAAAATTATATCTTGTGTATATAAATCTATGAAAATAAATATTTTAAATTATATTTGACAAAAATACTGAACAAGTAAATACTAAATAAAATTAATAAAAATATTTAATTTCGTTTTAAATACGAAGCTTTTTTTGTATTTTACATTCTTCTCTTTGTGCTTTTCATATATTTTCAGATAAATGCCACTGGAGATCAATATTTATCTGCTATCGTTAAAATCAAGTTACAAAATCGTACAAACGTTAGTGCAAGCAACCTGAAACGTTGACATATTTAACAACTGTCGAATCGTTAAAAGTTATTGACTTCAAAGGAACAACTAAAAACAAAACGCAATCACTTGCATTTGCATATTTTATAATGCTTATTTTCGTTCGCGATTGCACAGGGAATACACAGAAGCTTTACCTTACGTATCTAAAAAAGAATGCACTTTTTGCCAACAGTGTACTTTATTGCCTTCCGGCTGAATTTTTGTAAGCATTTGTTCTTAAAGATGCAATGTACGGTTTCCGGCAGCTAAAAGTGCTGATTGAAAAAACTTTCAAGATAAAAAAGTGCAGCAATAAACGTGAAATAAAACAATGTTTACATTAACAAACATTGTATTGATGTTGTTGTTGATGCCAAAAACAATGCAATACATTTTTACTTATATATGCATATACATATATAACTTATTATTATGTAAAATAAAAACCGTACACCTGTAGTGTAAAAGGTAGTTGCTGCACATATAAGCTGGGCAAACAATATTCGGCATTTGCCGAATTTTGCTGATACATACTGCATATTTTAAGGTTTTGAAGTTATTTTTCTGATTTTATAGGTTTGTGCTTTTTTTCCATTACTGCTTAAAGTTTATATACAATTTTTCGATATTGTCTTTAACTTCCTTTACTCCGAATCTCCAGCAGCTATAATTTCTTTTTAAAACATAATTTTTAAACTTTCATATTTTGGTGTTGGACAACACAGTTTCATTCTATTGCAAAGCTTTCTCATTTTCACATACGTTTTTTGCTCTTCTTGTTCTAGTTTTTTTCAATAATACCAATACAACAAGTTCCTTTGTTGGTAAATTATCGCCGGGTGAAATACAAATGCTTAAAATACGAACCCGTTCCATTTTGTGACGTTGACATGTTTTTTCTACCTATTGATTTTTTTGAAAACTAATGGAGGAGTTTTAACTGGGAAAATTTTAAAATGAATTTAGTAGTTAATTGTTACCGTAACACAAAATTAGGTCCAAGTGCAAATATAAGATAATTTTTTATTTATAAATTGTGCATTTTCGGGAAAACAAAAATATGAAATGTATTATTACATACATACCTTATGATATTCTTATAACGTATTTTTTAAAAAATAAACACAATAACATTGATTATTGAGGAGGAAAGCTAATCCATACAGTACTATTTCGATAATGCTCATCAGTGGATTTTTCTGAAGAATTTTCATATATTTTTTTTTGGGAAAAAGCACAATTTTGAAATTAGAATCATCTATATATTTATATAAAATCGTTTGTGTGTTTGTTAGTAAGTGGACAGCATGGTTGCCAAACGTAAGATAAAAATTTTTTTTTATTTTAACGTATTCTTTTGAAATTTTCCATACAAATTGGATCCTGTATCTAGATATAAAAAAATTTGTTCAGTAAGTGCACAATAGTTTTGCCAAGGGCGGGAAATTTTTGTAAATGATTGTGTTGTGAATATCATACCGATTTGAATACAATTTAAAACGTAGGTAGATCAGAGTCTAGAACAACACGTGGTGATTTTTTAAGAAATAATACAACGAGTGGACGTATGGGGTAATATCTTCCTCTCCTAAGCTCTCTAAACGATTTTTATGAAATTTAAAACATTGATATATATAAGTAGAAAATAGCTCATAGGATATACATAAAAAAATAAATCCAAAAGATGACGTAGGGGGAAATATATTACTCACCGAAACTATACAACTAATTATATAATTTCAAATTAAATGATGTTCGTTGTTAAGTACATCACGGCAGAACTGCTGGATCGATGTCTATAATTTTTTTTGAATATTGTTTGAAATATTTTAACGTTGGAAAAGAAAAGTTGGGCGTGAGCGAAGCCGCTGGTAAATGCTACTATATACAGATATAAAACTATTCCCAGAATAAATTAATTTGATAATTTTTTATTTTATTCATTCTTTCTAATAACTCTAGTTCAAATAAAAATCACTCAGTCTGATAACTTTTTATAGTTACCAAAAATTAGTCTATTTAAAATTGAAAAAAGGTATTTAAATTTTAAAATTACCTTTGTAATTAAATTCATTAAATAAAATTCAGAATTAAAGAAATTTATCGTACTTATTTCAAGTGGTTTTCGTGCTTATTTAAGTGCTTAAAAAAATTTTTTTCGTACTGTGAACTGTTCGCCCTACAAATGAGGCAGCGATGACTTTGTTCTGATCAAGTTATTTTCCTTTAAAAAAACCCACACACTTGGGTGCCAAAAATTGCTGTGAAATTCTTTCACTTTTCTGATTATAATATATTTTTTACTTTCAAAATTATTACTTTGGGAATTCCGACTATTTTTCAAAAAAAAAAAAAATGTTGTAGCTTATATTTTCAAAACTAGTTATCTTCTACCAATTATATTATTTGGTCGAAAACATCATAATAACATTTGAATAGATCAAGCTTTAATTATTTGCATAATAAAGGCATTTAATATTTAATTAATATACATTTGTATGACTGGATATGTACAAACGTATGCAGATATATTTGATAGAGATGGTATTGTGTAGATATTGGTTTTTATTACTGTTTTAAAATAAAATATTTAGCATATTTACTAAATATAAGGGACAGCGAATACACAATTATTTTCGTATTACTGACTTATTTTGTCATATTTAATTTTCATATTTAAAAAATCCATATCCAATTTCAAAACTACTGTTTGTAGTCGACTGATGTGCTAATTGAGCACCAGTCAAATGCATGTAGAATATATTATTAAAATACAATTTTACGCTTAAGCATACCTGCAACTTGTCTATACAAAAAATAAAACTATTTAGATTTGGTGTTGTATAAAATAATTTTAGAAAAACAAAATTATTTTTATTAAATAGTGTAGTAGAAGTAACTTCCTTAGATGTCTTCATTTAAAAAGAACAGCTAGAAAAGTTTACGTAATATATTCAGAGCCTGAGTATATCGCAAGAAAAACCAACTAATAAATTTATATTTTTCTTATTATTTTTATGCAATTTGTATGCAAAAAATTCTTTACACTCTTTGAAGAAAATATCATTATCTTGCCAATTTTAAATCATCTTGCATCTCATACACTAAATCAGGTGGTAAATCGGACATCATAATGATTTTGTCACGAAGAACAAAAATTTTAATGCAGTGACAGACAAACCTATTTTAGGGCATTTCCTACTCTCACTCCGAACGAGCATCACCGCAATAGAAAAGAAACAAAAAACTCCTATGCTAACAATAAAGAATGACGGATTTTCAAATTCAAAAGCAGCGTTATTTGAGTTTGCATCGAACATTCTATTTGGGAATTACTTGTTGACACGCTAGCCGATGTGATTTAGGTTTAGCTGTTTCATTTATCATGATACTACCATCACTAGCATCAAAGATGTAGATATATTTGTATTTTTACTAACATTTTAAGAGAGAATTAAACCATGAACTTGAATTTTTTTAGGCTCTACTTGGTTTGAAAAGAAATTTGAAATTAGTCAGTCTATAAAGATCATTCCCGTCTAGCGAATTTAATTCAGTTAAGACGATAGAAAAAAAACGTGTGTAATTCTAAGATTGAGTGTATTTGTTACTACATTTCAGTAAATAAATTTTTAAGTGAAAGCAGTGAACATTGTTCGCCTGTGATTTTAATATTCCCAAATGTTGTTGAGATTTTTATTTTGTGTAAGTAGTTTTTCTAACAATATTTGTCCTAGTTTTACAGCTCGGTTTAAATTAAAAAAGTGAGAGTGGTCCTGATTGGGACGTGGCTCTGGGCCTTCCCGAAGTAATGCGGAAAGCGGTCCCGGAGAGGAGGGAATTTTTTAGTGGCAACACCACTCGACGCAGAAGACGACGGTCTCTGTAAGTGCAAAGGCAGTTTCAACCCTACCTTACACGCCAAAAAAAAAAGAAAGTGGTCAGTTTGCTTCATTAAAGAGTAATACATGCTTTAAATTCCTTTACTCTAGATTACTAAAGCTCTGCATATTAACAGAAATTTTCTGGACATCTGAGTCTCAACTCTAAACTGTCACATACTTCAACACTTCGATCAGCAATTTAATCAGTTTAACATGTCTAACTCATTACTCAGAATTCCTAAGGTATCGCCACAATGATGATCTAAATACTTTATAAAATTAAAAAAAGAGAAATGAAATCAAAAACATAAAAAAAGTTTTACCAAAACCCACTTATTTAAAAAAAATATATTTAAAGCGATTGTTATCTCACAATCTAATTACTATCAGCACTACTACACAAATATTATTTTCCTTTACCAATTCTGCGCCACATGTTATTAAACATGGTTATTTCAATGCACGAAAAAATATTCGAAAACAAAACAAAACGTCTGTAATTTATTTTATCGTTTAAATATTTAGCGGTTAAATATATGATGCGATACGATAGCAACCGAATGAAAGAGAATTGTTCGATCAGCCAATTACTGGTTAATCGCTTAAATTTTCAGAAAGGAATACATATTTTGAAATACAACCGGACGTACACAGAAATAAATAAAACAAAATTTTAATTGAAAATGGTGAAATATCAATTAAAAAATAATTAAATTTTCACTTGTAAAGAAATTAATAGTATCAATTAAATTATTATTCTTGACTTAATCAAATTGATTAAAAATTTTATAATTTTAATTCAAAATTTAATTAAATATTTTGAAAATTTCAAACATATTTCTAATAACAAAAAAAAAATAATTGAATTCAGTTCGAATGCTTATTGGATATTAGATAAACATTAGATTCCAGAAAAACATTCAAATAAAAATAACATCTCATTTTGTGTATTTCATTGCAAAAAAAAAAGAAATTATTTATTTATTTAAAAATTTAATTAAAAATTTAAGTGAGTTGATTAAACTTTTCATTCAAAAAATATTATTATAATTACAGATGTTAATTCAAAATAAAATAGTAAATTTTTTTTCTTTGTATTAATAAATATATCAGTAAATTGTTTAAAAATAAATTTTGTATGGAATTTTGTTATATAAACATTTTATAACTTATAAACATTTCTAGTGAATACAATACAACATCAATGTATGCTATAAAACTAAAAATAATTAGTTTATTTTATATTTGCAGTTTTTTTCTCTAGTACAAGCTGGATGGTCAGCAAACAAATATCTCTACGAAAATAATCGTCATACAGCTCAAACAACAACAAAGACAACACAACATCTTCATCATTCTTCATCATACCAACAACAACGAAAATATTATCAACCAAACACTTACGAAAGAGAATATTTTTTCTTTAGCGCTTCAGATAAGTTTCAGAGCGATGAAAAAGAAATTTTAAAAAATATTTTCACTTCTGTGCAGAATCGACAGCAAGTGAACGTTGCAAAGACTCCTTCACCTCGTGTTTATGAAAAGAATTCACACAAGTTTGTACAAAATACGAGGCAACAGAAAACACACGTTTATGGCTTTAACAATGAACCCAACTATGGGGTTGTAAATCAAAAATTCCAAAATATTGATAGAAATACTCCTGTTCAGCATAAACCAGAAATACATTACATTAATTATCGTACTACCCTGGCTGCTCAACGTATTCAGCCCAGAAATATTCAGCATTATGTTGCTGATAAAAAATTTATCGCGGCAGCTGATAATACACCAGTGAGCAAAAATTATGCCATGAACTTTTTGCCGGCAGGTGTGGACGTTGTGCCCGGTAGTTCTTACATACCCTTAGTTTTAATATGAAATTAGTAAATGAGTTGTCATTAGTTTAATTTTTCTAGGCTTAATTATGGAAATAATTTGTATATTAATAATTACATAAATCGTGCATTTACTAAAATAATGTCACAACTTAAGAAATATTTACTATTCTCATGATTCGCTACTAAAGTGATAGTTGTGTTGTTACTTGTCTTACGATTTACATGACAAAATACAAATGAAGACAACTAAAAATGGTTGTGAATCATAATACACAAAATTAGTAAAATTATTATTCTGATTGTTTTGGGTTATGACGTTGTTGGAGCAAATGAACGATGTTTAAAAAAGTGTTAATAAAAATTTACTGCTTCAATTGAAATGCGAATAAATAAATATATTTATTTATAAAATTTAACAAATGAAAAATTTAATAAGTTAATTTTTTATATATAAAACAGAATAATATATTTAGTAATTTTTTTGTGCCTTTAAAATATTTAATTAATTAATTTTACCAATTAATAAAACATAAATTATTTATTTGCCCATTATGAGATTAAATTATTGTATTATGAAACTATTTCAATTTAAAAACTTATAATATTTTTTTATTTATGACTGCAGTTTAGTTATTTTATTAAAATTGACATTAATCTATATTTGTTTTTCTGAATCAATTCATTTATTTTTGTTTTGCTTCTTTTGATTCATTTTAAATAAAAACACACATTCAAATTTCAACATCAAAATTACAATTATGTTTTTATTTTATAATTATTAAATTTTCATTTTTAAAATAATCTAAATTATTGCCTGTGTATGTATCTTGACTTTGATTACATGATAATAAAAAATAGTTATCTTATTGTTCATGACAGGCGAACGGCGACTTACATGGAAATTGTATTAGGATTGGCTTATTGGTAGAAACTCAACTCTGTATCTGAATTGCAAACTTGACATCTAAAAATCCATCATGAAACCAATAAAGCGTTACGGCATTTAGCTTCGACTTCATGTCTATAAAAATGTCAGATAGGGTAAAATAAAATCTTACATATAACATTATGATAAATAATTCAGTCTGAAATATCATCCAACATCTCATAGTGTTTTGTAATCTTTGTAGCTTGTGGCCTGCTGTCGTCGATGTGGTGAATGTTTAACAAGTTATTAACGCTTTTTCACTAAACAGACCTATCAATTCTTCAATGGTTTTTATAAATATTTAAATCTGTATATTCAAGCAAATATTTTGCAGGGTATTTATTTATAATAATAGATACCATTTTGCTGACGCAACTGATAAGATAAACTGATATGTCAATATAAAGAAATTTTAAACATTTATTCAAAGCCAGACATAAATGTTGGTAAATGAATCATGATTTTGAAATGAAAAAGAGCAGATGTAAACAAACAGCCTTAAATGAGTGTGAAACCCATGATCATTCTGGCATTTAAAAATAAAATATTGTGATTTGTTTATGCATAGAAACCCACCAGAGAGCGCATAAACAAAAATCTTTTATTAAAAACAAATATAATTATTTGTTTGTTTTTTGCATTGAAGCATTTATTGACTTCAAAAATTACAAATAGTGTAGCAGAAGTTTTACCATATTTTTTTTATCGATATTTAAAGATAAGTATGCAGAAGTAGAAATGAGTGCATTGTTTATTTATTTAAATAAAATATTTTGCAAGTTTTACACATCTGTTTTTGTTATTTATTATTTATTTTCTTTATTAATCAATTGACAATTCCTTAAACACTATTGAAATAAATAATGTACATATGTTTTATTTTTATTTATTTTATTTAAGACGATACAAAACAAATTCGAATTATTAACTTACGTTTGTTGTATGCTATGTAGACTAGGCCACGTTTAATTTATATATACCTCAACTCAACTCACGTACGATCTCATATTTTGCAGTTGTCTAAAGTGTTAGTGCTTTAACACTTAATTATTATTGATTTTTTTTGCTGCTTGAAAAGTATAGATTTGACAGGTCAATATGTCAAACTGTTTGTCAAGTCATCATGAATCGTTTAACGCCAGAAGAACGCTTTCAAATTGTGGAAATTTACTTTGATACAAATAGAGCTCTTTCTCTATAATTGGACTGATCAAATGGACCATGTAACTCGTACCCTTAGCCGACATAAGCCTGAAATTATTCAAGGTGTCTGGTGGCAAATTTATATTTTTAAATACGATTATTTCAAAAACTAATAAACGATGCGAATGGAAGGTGGCGCCGTTGGAATTATCGATTGTGCGGATTGGTCTGTCACGATGTCGCAGTGGTCGAATGAGCATCGCTCGTTCGCTGTGGAGACCTAAATAAAATCCGCATTTCCATTCTATCGTTCAGTGCTCTTAATAAAACTTCGTGTCAATTATTACGTTTTTTATTTAAGTTTGAAA
The DNA here is from genome assembly GCA_963924685.1 of Dexiosoma caninum. NCBI lineage: Eukaryota > Metazoa > Arthropoda > Insecta > Diptera > Tachinidae > Dexiosoma > Dexiosoma caninum. The sequence goes on from OZ004725.1 coordinate 96,711,639, forward strand.
ATATAAATCTGCTACTAGAAACCCTGTATTTAAGAAATAAATGCCATGAGATTATCTACCAGATTATAATAAAAAAAATTTTACTCCAACGATATTATTAACATTTTAATTTCTATATGCTGCAAAAAAAAACACCCGATATAACATTTCCATTGTTAAACAACCTCATGAATACAAATGCGTTAATTGATATTAACAATTTGTTTGCAGGCTGAAAATTGCTAACGATTTTAGTTGCAAAAAAACAATTTGCTAAGAAGCTCTTTAATTGAAGTTCATGTTATATTTTTCCTATGTAAGTGCCAGTCAAATTTAGTGTAAATATTTTTTCACCAAGTTGGTGTCGAAAGAAAACGTTTTCAAGTAAAATACTACATTCACGATTTTAAATTAACAAAATTTAATATTATCTAATTTTATTGCTTTTTGTGCTACTATACATCGTTTTTGATTTAAGGAAATAACTTTTGTAGACTAACAAAATATTTCACAAACTTTGTTATTAGCGTACAGTTCATTAATTTAAATACATATAGAAAAAAAAAATTATGTTGTAATTACGTTTTTGGGAGCACAATGTTCTTCATGTTTTCTGTTTTTATCAATTCGCTCATCGAATTAAAATAAACAATTCGTAGAAAATATTCTGCATTTTGTGCGTTCGTTGCTTAATTAAATGAACATTTTTTCTTTTTAAATAAACACCACGTCCAAATTACATTTAATTTGTAAACAATGGTATTGTAGGCAGTTTCTAAAAGATTGAAATAATGCTAATTTCAGGCACATCTTTTGTCACATTTTTTATTTGGGAGTAGAAATAAAATCAGAAATGATTAGTGGGATAATATAAATATGTACATGTACGCTTTGAGGGAAAGAACAATTTCAGTGAATAATTTTGACCTGGTGTTGATTTGGGTCTCTTTTAAAGCCTTTTTAACTCGTCTGTGAAATTGTAGTTGAAAGATGAGACCACACGCCTGGAGTGTAAAGATTGAACCGAGATAATTAGCACTGCACCACATGTCCTATATTTTTCTTCCTAAAACTAAAATAGTGCAAAATTTTTACTTTTCCTTTTTCAGAAATATCTTGAGCATCGTCGCAACATGGGGTGCGTTTCGTTGTTCTATCGTTCCTATAATGGTATGTGTTCTGAAGGAATCAGGGATCTTGTTACCGAAACCCGGTCATTCACGCGCACGACACGTCCATCACTAAGAGCGTATCCATTTGTGGTCAACTTGGCAGCAAACCGCACTACGCATTACAGGGAGAATTCGTTTTTTGGCCGAATAGACTACCAGCAAAGGTCTTTCCTGTCACTTTTGACGTGGGAAAATTTAAATCAAATGTCAATAAACACTACTCCCTCTATCCTCCTTCCCATAACCTAATTTCCCAGTTCCAGGACAATGCATCGCATGTGTAGGGGTCATCCACTGAGTGCCGGTCCAAGTAAAAAAAAACATGATGCACCTTTGAAGTAAAATCGATACCAGAATATGATAAATTTACATTAACAATTTTTTATGGTTTTTGCCATGACATTTTTCTGTATGAAGCTTTATATGATTTAAGTAGATATAACAACAATAAAAGAATTAATTCATTCAAGTTCTATTCAAAGAGAACATATCAATTGTTTGGTAATCAGCAATCGTATTTGTTATTTCTAAAATTGAAATTAGTAGTTTTTAGCGAATCAATGTGTCACGTTGACGACGAAAACCCCACAGTAGTAAACGAAAATGAAATTATAAACTAACAATGTATATCCGAATACTAAAACAAAAAAATTAAAAAATATTTTTACTCAGCAAAATGAACCTTTTGCACTTTTTGGTAACAATTATACTTTTTACATCTTCATCACAACAGTTTGAACGTAAGTTTACAGAAAAATTTAATAATGAAAATTTGGGGAAACCACAAGGAAGTACTAGCGTATCACGTGAGGATAGAAGTGATTTCTCTGGATACTGTGAAGATGAAGAATATCTGCACAAGTTCATTGGTCATAATAACAAATCCCAAATGATTTGGGTAACTTGGAATCGTACTAAGGCAGGGGCACGTGCGGTATTACCAAATATTTGTTCGATTAACAATGGTTTACCGCTAAAACGGCGTTGCCTTCATGCGGGTGCAACGGCCCAGTGGCAAAAGTACAACAATCAAACTGTATTAATAGATTGTAGTATTAGCATGTTTTGTAAAGCAACTACATTCGAACATAATATGGTGCTGGATAATGGTGAAATAGGGAGACATAAAAATATTTGGAAACCAGCTGAAATTGGTGAATATTCATGCCTCCAAGACATGTGTCTACAACCAAACGGCCTGCAATTAATGCGTAAATGTTACTATGATGTTACCCAACAAAAAGCCCAATGGACTGCAGTTGATCATTTGAATGATATTAAATGTTTTCAGCATATACGACAGCCGTCTATAAGTAGTGAATTGAATTATTTACACGGAAATATAAGCACAATAAATTTCCTCTTGCAAAAGGCACCGAAACGGCGCCACATCGCGACAACTTTATTGAGTTTACTAAAGAAACCTAGAATAAAACTACTGCCTGCTGATATACAATTGACAAGTGAAATTCTGAAAACCTTGGTAACCGATTATCAAGATATCGAGCTATTCAAAGATGTTTTAAGAATAGCCCATGGCGTAATGTGCTCCGATCCGACGGTGTTGCGCTTGTCGGCTGAATTTAATGCCACAAATAGGTTATTGGAAACTTTTGAAAACTATATAGACGTTTTAACGGAAAACATAGTTGCCAAAGATAATTGTCGCCCAACATTAATAGCCAACGGCCTGCGTACAGTTGCTGAACTGGAAGCATCAGTTGAAGTTTTAAACTTCACAAGTCATGGTGTTTACGCTCATATCACCCATAATATCAGCATATTTTTTATTAATCCTTCCTGTGCTCACATATCTGGCATTGCAATTTACAGTGCTTATCAGCAACGAAAATCTATGGCACAGCAAATACATTATGATTCATTAAATAATTTATATTACCGTTTCATTTTCATGAATGAAACTATTCATGATCTGTTGCATGAAACGAATTTAGAATTGGCCGCATTTATACCCATCGATATTTGGAGGGCTTTGCAAAGTAGTTTTTATGAAAAATTTCTAGTAACCAGTGCAATTGTTTTCAAAGTCTATACTCATGATGGTTTGTTTGTCGAGCAAAGTTTAAATCGTATGCGAAAACCGTTTAGTAAGATCTTATCAATATCGTTACCGGGATACACAGGTGAGTAAGCAGTTTATAATTTTTAACGCCATTTCATAAAGTATTTTCATGATGTTAAAGAAATTCACTAAAACAATTTCAACTGCAAAAAAGTAAATGTTTTTTCATTTATTTCCTCTATACCCCCTTACAATGGAAAAGTAAAAAGCTACTATTATTTACAAACTTCTAGTAATTGTTGTTAAAATTCATTTCAATAAATGATTTATTTTAGAGCGAACTTATATTGACGTATGTACTCGTCTGTCATAATAAAGCACTTTTTGGTTCAAACAAAAATTTATAATAATGACGTCATATCGACTATTGTTTTGTGTAAAATTTCATGAAATTTGCTTGTTAACTATTCACCTTATGAGCGAATATTACTATATTTCTCGATTCAGATTTACATTTGTAAATCAGGGCGGCCACTTTTATGTGAACAGAACAATATTAATCGAATTGTTTAGTGTTTGAAAATTTGGTTGATGTGTTGAATTTTCCTTTTATAATAAAATATGTTATAATGTAAAAATAGTGTTGCAAATGCCTTCGCCATTTGCGTCGAGTGGAGCGTTTTCCGCATTACTTCGCGAAGGTTACAGCGGCGTCGCAATCATGACCGTCCCTTACTCACCTCCGTCGGCGTTCGCCAATTTTGTAACCGGCACCGGCCTGTATTCCCTGATTCCTGTTAGAGGGGATCTCGCTCTGTAGCAACGCATCGAGATCCCTCTTCTTTCTCCGTAGAATGTCCTACGTATTGCGTCACAGCGTTCCAATTTCCATCGCAATCGAGCATCCTCCATAGCACCAACACCAGGATCCACCCTCTCCCTCGAGTTCTATGCCATCCTCCGGTCGCCTGATATAGCATTAACATATTCAACAGAGCTTCAAGCAAACTCTATTTCATATCTGATACAAAGTGTAGTAAATGATTTTGTATGAATGAACTGATTTTGTGAGATCTAAAAATGGGGAACATGTGCATATACTTTATTTAAATAGAAAATATATTACTTATTATCCAATAGTCCAATATTATCGAAAATTAAATAAAATTTCTTGTCCCATAAAACTAAATGCGGTAGTTTTGCAGATTTTAGTAGAATTTGGTGAGATCTTCGGATGAATTTTTATTTCGCTAGTGGCAGCATATTGTATGTTCCCAAATTGGAAAATACATTTTTTCGGGAAAACTAAATTTCTCGAGTGGAACAATATATTATTTATCTATTTAAATAATTGGAAATCAAACCGCTTTTTTTTAAAGTTACTTATTTCATAAATTTATATATTACTAATGACCGTCGCGGCTTCGCACGGAATCTATTTACTAATGAGAAAAAAAATAAGATTTGCTGTTTTTAGCTGACCCGGCAAACGTTGTTTTGCCATGTATATTATTTCTAGGAAACATTTTTTTAGTTCAATAAAAATAACTATCTACTATAAGTGTGCGGGGATTTACTTATAATCGAAAGCGTTGTAGTGATAAACTTTTTAAAATCTCCTCATCATACCCTTTCATTTGATACCCATATAGCAAAAAAGGAAAAAGTAGTTTAAAAAAAGTGGAAGTAAAGTGGGCGTGGTTAATTTTAGGGAGATGAAAAATAGATGTTGTCCGATTCTCAGACCTACCCAATATGCACACAAAATTTCATGAGAGTCGGTCAAGCGGTTTCGGAGGAGTTTAACTACAAACACCGCGACACGAGAATTTTATATATTATATTGTTATTATTCATATATACAGTCTACTCTCGATAACCAGAAATTCAAGGGAGCGGAGAAGAAGTTAAAATAATCGAGGGTGCATATTAAGAAGAGTTAAAATTATCAAGAGAGAGAGATAAAAAAAGAATTTAAATTAACTAGAATTTAATTAATAATAATAATTAGATTTTAGATTGTGAAGCTTCTTACGGTTATACGCACACATACACATCTTTACAAAGAAAAAAGTTTGTTTGATTTTTTTTTTTTTTTTGAGTAAGCAAGCCAGAGTTGATAATGCAAGTGTTTTGATTTTCTTCTTTTCAGGTGATCTACCCAGTCCTTTACCGTTTATTTTCCGCCATAGAAGCTCAACAGATAATTCAAAGTCCAGTACAAATACTGGTTGTGGTTACTGGAACTACAGCACTTGGATTGGCAGCGGCGTGTATACCAATTCCTCACAATATACAACTAGCGATGACTTAATATTGTGCTCGACGAAACATTTGACGCAATTCTCATATCTGCTGGGAGGTAGTTATCGGCAAAATGATTTAAGCAATGAGATATTAGTTACTGCAATTAATCAAGAAGCGTTAGACTTAATATCTCTAATTGGGTGCTCTCTATCGCTATTGGGCTTATTGGGCATTTGGATAACGGCTCTCTTATTTAAGAGTTGGCGTTCTGAGGCCTCCAATAAAGTTTTGCTCAATATGTGTGTTGCCATTACTCTGCAAATGGTATTATTTCTATTTGTGAATACCGACGACATGTCCGAGTCCCTTGTGGAACAACATAGTTATACGAAATGTATTATATTGGGTGCTTTATTGCAGTATTCAATTTTGGTTCTATTCACGTGGATGTTAATAGTGGCAATTTTGCAGTTTCAGCGTTATGTTACGGTGATCGGAATACACCGTCCGAAGCATTATATTATAAAGTCAGCTTTGTTGGCTTGGAGTTTGCCTTCAATACCCACACTGTTGGTAGCCTTATTAGATTCCAACTCGTATATACCAAGCACCTATCAATTAGCAACGGATTCTGGCATCTGTTATCCATCTGGCAAAGGTTTACACTTTGGTGTCATACTACCAATCTCTGTAATATTACTGGCTAATTTCGCAATATTTTTATTTGTTTTTTACAGTATTTCACATACGCTGAGTATGTCTATGCAGCGGCAGGAAAAGAATATGATTATTAAACAAATACGTTTGTCTATTTTGTTATTTTTCCTATTGGGGCTTTCATGGCTCTTTGGCCTATTTGCTGTTATGAAAGCAGGAATTGTATTTTCGTATCTATTTTGTTTAACAGCGACTCTACAAGGTTTTGTTTTATTTGTATATTTCGTTATTATAGACAAAAATGCCCGAAATTCCTGGCGTAAAATGTTGTGTCGGTCTTGTGCCAAAAAGGCACATGGGCAAAAATCAACTGAGCTGCAGTCAATGACAACGACTTCAACATCAATAACCCATGACAATAATTCAACTAGAAATCACTGATTTCAGCTAAACACTTCTGCCAGTATTATTTAAAATTGTTTAATTTTTTTTTTTTTTTTTAATTTAAAATTATTTACCAAATAAGAGTTAATTATTTAATAATTTTAAGCCATTTATTTTGAAAAAAGTTCCGATTTAAGGTTGTTTATTTTTATTATTTTTAGATATAATTTGTCACTTTTTATATCTGTCTGTACGATTAACAAATTTTTATCTGAATAATTAAACAAAAGTTCATGTTTAAGTTTGGTGAATTACATACATTTAATCAACTTTTATTAACTTCGATCTTGATGATTCTAATGAAATTAATTTTAGAATTAAGTCTTTTTAAAAATTAACTAAATTAATAATAATAATAACTACGATGTATTCAGACTTTATAACTTTACAATTGAAGTAACCAAATTTCTTTCTGGTTTTTAAGTGATTAAATGTAAATATTTTACATACAGATGCAAATCAGGCGAGGGTGGCGATGCCACGAAGGATGGTAGTCTGCACGTTCACTACAAAACCAAAAACAGACCTGGGTTCAACCCCTGTAACTGGTTACAGACTAAAATTATTTATTACTTAGTGTGGCTTTGTGTGTCAGTTGTTGTCGGAAGGTTTCAGTGTCGAAGGCATAGTCACTGGTCACTGAACAATACCGGTTTCAGCTGATAGCAATCCACAATCACATCAGAACGCTATCCTTTCCTATAGTTCCCAGCACAATGCTTCGCATGTGTAGGAGTCATCTCCTGAGTGCTGGTCCCAGATAAAAAAAAAATCAATTTCAAACATCTGATTAGTTTGCCTTGCTTATGTTTTTTTAGTGAAGTAAATATTTTTATGCCAAAAAATGCCAAGTGTCAGAGATGACTGGTGGTGAAGCTTCACTATCTTACAACTCTGCATTGGTACGTTCTTTTTTTTTATAGCAGTGTTGAAGCGCCTAAGATCTCATGCAGACGTATTCAATTTTGAAGTTTCATTTTAGTAGCAATTTTTAGTAATTATTTTACTTCGCCGGTGCTACAAAATATCAAAGAAGGAATGTGTTCTGCTGTACCTGTGGATTGGTTACAGCTAAAGCCATTACTGTTCATTGATCAGTGACTATGCCTTCGCCACTGAAACCTGCCGACAACAACAGACACAAAGTCACACTAATGCACATCACAAAAATATGCGAGATATTTTATAGAAAAAATCCAGTTAATTTCAACTGTACAGGCATGCCGGCAATCCAAAAGCATATCTTTTATATCGTATTTGTTCTCTAATATGTATTTATAACACAACTTTCTTCTCAATTTCGAATCTGTTGAGGATAATTAAAATAGTATTGACGCATTCATTTTACCCTTTAAAATTACTTATATAAATATTATTCTTGGCACAATATTAATATTGGTAGTCTATTAAAGTTGGCTAAAAATTAGGATTCGATGCATATCGCACGAGTTGATTTGCTCACGCGATACATCTTGAAATATTATACGATACGATAGTTTACTCGCTATCGAATGCGGTGATTATACTTCTGTTTCGCTCCGATGCACGTGCGTAATTTGCACGTCTTATTCGTGGGGCTTTTCTACAAATTGCTAATAAAATGTAGTGCTTGGTAATATTTTTATTTATTTTTGTTTTATAGGAGACCATTTAAAAAACATTTTTTCCTCTGTGGTTATTATAACTATGTACTATAATATTGCAGTTGTTTTAAAAACTTTGCGCTTACAAGTCGAACAATTTTGTTAGCGGAGAAATGGGTTTTGTAATGAGAATTCATTTATTCATACTGGTGGTGAGTGTAGCTCTGCACCCATTGATTGCCCAAAAAAAATGCGAAAAGGAGTTCATGAAGACCAGATTCAAATATGATGCATATACAGATACAAACGTTGTTCTTATTTGGTATCCGGCTAATGTTGGAACGCACACAAGCTTGAGACTTTGCTCTACTGAGACTGGATTGACCTTGCAGCGCCATTGTGGTTATAATCGTTTAAATAACAGCGCCGTGTGGGAAGAAATTAATGCCAATCTGAAATTAATTAATTGTAGCGATATTAGTCAGTTTTGTGAGGAAGAAACTTTCGAACATAAATATATAACGAAGACACATAAAATCCAGCCTTTTGTTAGCAAATGGAAAACGACACATGTGGGAGAAGTAGGTGAATTGCAAGATCTCTGTTTACAAAAATCTGGCTTGCCATTAACTCGACGCTGTGTATACAATCCTGTAAATAATGTGGCACAGTGGGAACTACTTACCCCCAAAATTCATAACATGTACTGTTTAAAAGAAATACCCAAAGAGGTTATAACTTATGATCTTAATGGTCTATATAAGGAGGCTAAAAAAACTGATGACGAAGATAAAGTTGAGGCGAAAGAAATTGTACAGCAAATGAACGAATTATTGACAACGTCCCAAAATGTTCGCATACCACATGATATTAAAATATCAGGCGAAATTCTGAAAATCATTACGGAGGAGCACAAAGGTCCCGAACTTTTAACAGAGGTACTTAATGCCACCAGTGCTATAATGGCCAGTAAGCGAGCCACAATACTTAGCTCTATATCAGTTAATGCACCATCGACCATATTGAAAACGATTGATACTTATTTTCTTAAAGTGGCACATGAAATGGTGCCAACAAATTATTGCTCAAATATTACCGATGGCATTGTGTACAAAACATCACAGTTAGCCAGCGTTTTTTACATAAATCCTGTTTGTTCCAATATTTCTGGTCTTGCCATTTACAATAAAAAACTATATAAGGATCAACAACAGCAGCAACTGCTACGTTATGACGGACATACTGGCCAGCATTATCGTTTTCTCTATTTAAATGACTCCTTAGAAGAGATTTTAAATGAACCCGAATTGCATATGGCAACATATTTCCCATTAGCATTGTGGGACAGCTTAAAATCTAAAACTAAGAGTATTAATGATCGCACAGTTCTGACCTTTCTGATATTTCAAAATGACAATATATTTGCTAATCGAACTGTAATGAATATGAAGCCAACTCAGAGTATTTTGGAAATTTCAATTGCCAACTATACGGGTGAGTATTGCATTTATTTTCATGGCGTTTGCAAACTGCAATGTTTCCTACATGCAAATATTGAAAATATTAATATTTCTTATTTTTAATACAACTAAGCTTTAGGTCTTTTATATATAAAGAATATTTATTTAGTTAGTTGATGATAAACAAAAGCCAATTATCGAGGGAGTAGCGAAATATTAAAACAAAAATAAAACTATATATTATATATATGTATATAAAAGACCTTAAGTTTAATTACTAAAGTTGTATTAATATAAAAAAAGAGATGAAAAAACTAAAAGAAATAATTTTTATTTTTATTTAAATGAAGAGTTGAGTGAATTTAAATTGTTCATATAACTAGAATATTAGCCCACTTTCTTCTAAATACAACTGCTACTCATGCACTAAACTGGAAATATTTTTCAGGTGAACTTCCCGCTGACATACCATTTGTCTTCAACTATCACATATCAGACAATAAATCAATTCACCAACCCGAATGTGGTTATTGGAACTATAGCACTTGGATATTAACTGGCATTCAAACAAAATACAAATATATTTCCGATAGACACTTTTTAATTTGTCACAGTTCGCATTTGACACATTTTGCAGCATTATTCAGTCACTTTTCAATGGACTCACAACAATCTGAGAGTGAATCTTTTATATTAAATATACCGCATAACGTAATTCTAGACAACATTACCGTGCTGGGTTGCAGTATGTCGTTCATTGGTCTTTCCTGTATATGGGTGACGGCCATATGTTTTCAAAGCTTTCGCAGGGAAGCGTCCAACAAAGTGTTATTGAACATAAGCGTTGTGCTCACTTTGCTGACGCTTTTCTTTATGGCAATAAATGCACCAGAATTATGGACAAGGCATATCCATTTGAGAATCAACTTAGACTGCAAAGTATTGGGAATATTTCTGCATTATATCATTATGGTGCTATTCTTTTGGATGCTTGTTATAGCCATAATGCAATATCAGCGCTACGTTAAAGTATTTGGCTACAACAGACCCAATAATTATATAACCAAGTATGCAATCGCAGCCTGGGGCGTACCGTGGATACCTGTGATTCTTGTAGCCTACTTGGATCCTGATACATATACGCCCCATCATACAGAGAACACTAGTGGCATATGCTATCCAAAAGGCAATAGTCTAAAATACGGTGTCCTATTGCCAATTGCTTTAATAATACTTTGTAATTTGAGTATATTCATTTATATATTTTGCAGTTTACGTCGTGCTCTATGCCAATTTAAGCATCGTTCTGATAGATATAACATGATTTTACAATTGCGCGTTTCAGTTTTTCTATTTTTCTTATTGGGAATTTCGTGGATATTTGGTCTGCTATCGACTTTGGGAAATAGTTTGGTATTTTCCTACCTCCATTGTTTAACTTCAACTTTGCAAGGATTAATTCTCTTTATCTACTCAATTATTATTGATAAGCCGACACGTACATCTTGGATGATATTTTGTTGTGCCAAAAGTTACCGAACTATGGAAGGAACCAACAAAATGAAACATACAAATTCTAGTTCGCTTCAAACTAGCAGATATAAATAGGGTAATTTCTATTTATGTTAAACAATTAAATACATCTTTATTGAAATAACAAATAATAAAATAAATACGAAAACCGCAATGGGATATTGCGGTGAGCTGATGGTTTAAATAATTTACAAAAGAAGTCATAAAAAAGTTAAATATAAATTTGATACATTGTCGTTATACTCGTTTTACAAATACGTTTATAGTAAGAAAAGTTAGTGTATCACACTACTGACATCTTTATTTCAATACTTTAACTGGGACAGAATTCGTAGTTCACACAAAAACCTTTTAAGAGCAAAAAAAAAGCTCACAAACTTCAAGTGCATGCCAGACACATCAATATTCAGCTTCAATATTTGTGTTTATGTGCGCTTGTTTATAAAAATAAAATTGTGTAAAATTGAGGAAAAAATTTTTATAATCGAATTAATTGAAGAATATCGCTCATTACCGGCTTTGTGGGCCGTGCCAAATATATAGTGACAGAAATTTAAAAAATATCAAAAATAATTTTTTTTTTAATAAATAAAGAGATAAATACGAGGTGGCGCAAAATTAATCATCCAATTTTGTTTTTGAATAACTTTTTTACTAAATAAAAAAAATTATTTTGAGTGGTGGAAATCTTTATTTGGACCTGAACAATTTTTTTATGTTAATTGGAAAATATGATATCAGCCAAGTGTCTGCCGCCAGTGTTGATACGCATTTGTGCCCGTTTTATCGCATTTTCCATAACTTGGTGATAACTGTGCGCATTCCTGTCGAATATTCTGGGCTGTGATTGTCTGGGGATTGTTGGCTTAAACCTGCGACTTCAAGTAGCCCCAAAGAAAGAAGTCTGAGATAGTTAAATCGGGCGATCATGCTGGGCATGTCAAATCGCCAAAACGGGAGATTACGCGACTAGGAAATGATTCCTTCACAATATCTATTGTGGCTCCTGCTTTGTGTGCAGTTGCACTGTCTTGTTGAAACCACATGTTAACCAAGACCTTATTATTGGTTAAAAAAATCGACACAATTATTCCACGCTCTGGCAGCGTATAGCGCTCTACTGTTTGTCTGTTTGTATTCTGCAGCAGTCAGTTAAGAAATGTCAAATATAATTGACGTAAAACGCCATTTGCAAAAGCTATTACATCTTACGACAGGGTGATTAATTTTACGTCACTTAGTACATATATATTTTGCAGACGGTAACTTCAACATGTTTAGACATAGCAAAAAAATGAATATGAGATATATTGACGTAGTCCGTCAGAGGCTTCAATATTTTTACCAACTCAAAGACAAAAATTGAAGCTGAATACTGATGTGTCGGCAATGCATTTAAAAGCTTTAAGGAAATACTCTCTTTGTGCTTTATAGAAAAACTTACACTGACAACTGTGTGAGGTCCTGCCAGCCAAAGCAGCACAAACAGCTGTCTCGTTTACTAATAAATTACCGTAAGCGCCATTTATGTTACTGCATGTAATTGGGAAGATATTCTTTTAGTCTAAAGCGACTCTTTGTAACGAACGGAAGTTAATACGGTAAAATAAATCAGAAAATAATAATAAAGCAAAGAAAAATTCAAGATAAAAACATAACGGAATATATGTATACATATGTACGTATGTATGTACATATTTATGAATATATGTACATATATTAAACAATTTTGTATACAAGTAAAGAAAGAAATTATAGAAGGAAGATTATAAGAACAACAAAAAGTCTATACATACGGTTATATACATACATAAATGTATTTATGTACATACATACATGTTCATATATAACAAGTTGATAAGTGTGTAAGCTTTTGTATACATGGTGCAGTTTTTGCATGTGGTATTGTGTAAAAACATACATAAATAACACATTTGTTTGATTGTTTGCACTGCAGTGTGTATCCTTGTTTAAATGTATGATTTAAATATTGTTTTGTTGTCGTTATTGTTGCTGCTGTTGTTGGACTACTTAATGTGAATTTCTTTAAAATAATAAAAAATAAAATAAAAATAAATCCAAATGTGTGTGTGTAAAAGTAATCATAATGTATATGCCAAAATGCTCAAATCAAAATAAATAATGTAATAAAATTTTTACAAGAAATAAAAAGCTGAAGTACACGCTGAATGACCCTATAGGGAAAAGGGAGTGAACAAATTTTTAAGCAATAAAATAATTTGACTTAAAGTTGCCTTTTTATTTTTATTGTTTTGCTTTCAGTTTGGTAGATAATATTCTTGACTTTTTTATTGTTATTCCTTGTAATATATTCGTATCTAGATTTGTATAGATTTCACAAATGAATGTGTGTTTGTTTGCCAACGAATGTATTTGAATATTATATCGCACTATAACAATTTCTTAAATTTGGTTTTATGAAAGATGTTTTCAAAAGTGTCCTTATTTACTTTTATTATTATTTTCCTTTTAATTTATTTGTAGAAGCAACCATTATAAAGAAAGGAAGGGTTACATTTAATGGCTTTGGGGTACTAAAGTATTTCTGTTTGCAACTCTTAGTATAATTTTTCCTTTCGGTAAATGTTTCGAGGCTCAAACACTCCTTATTACGAGATTTTCTTTTGTTTTACCTGAAGTCGACTCTTTGTACGTTAATTAATAATGTAGCCTTGTTGTGGCCCTGCAAATTTGTTTAAATCCCCAAAAGTATAGATTTTCTGATACAATTACATTGAAGTTATTTACATGAAAACATTTTATTAAAATACATTTTTATGTAAATATGACAGGCAAAAATAAAGCTAAAAATAAATGGAATTACCATACACATAAATATTTTTTATATAGATATTTATGTGCTTTTTGACGAAGAGAATATATAAAATGTAATATTATATACCTCATTATATTCTCATAAAGTATTTTTTAAAATATAAATTCAATAATTGAGCAGGAAAACTTATACAAATAGTACTATTTCGCTAATGCTTACTTAGTTCATCAGTGGATTTTTTTTAATTTATGACTACAAATCCAAGATTCTTATGAATTTACTTTTTTTTACATTTAATATATTATATGACATGTGGACGGTGTTTGATTTTAATAATGTGTGTTATTTTTTATGTTATTTATTTGTTTGATATTAAAATTATATAAATATAATATTAATATTTATTATCCAACTATTTTTTCAATTATTCAACGTTAGTCAAAATGCATTACGATTATTTATCTATGCTTGTTATGTTTCGTAATTTTCAAATATGTTTTGGGAGTTCTTGTATAAATTTGAAAAATTTTTTAGCTTTTTTTCAAGAATTTTATTAAAGGTCTACCGAAGATTTTCGTATTAGCACCAAATGAAATACACATATAGATCAGCATAACCATATAACAAACATAGATAAATTAATATTAATTGATAGCACTGGCTGCCAAGGCCATCGGCTAAGCATTGTTTTTTAATTTTTTATTTGATTCTAAATGCAGTGAATAGCCTAGTAGAGATGAGAAAAAAATATAAAAAAAAAATATGTATACATGGGTTAAAAATTGTTTAAAAATTTTTGGTTTTGTCTTCGGTATTGAAATATTAATTCTGGATTGATTAGCTCAATATATTGAACATCAGAATCTGAAACTTGTTTGTAGTCAGAAATTAGAAAAGATCCACTGATGACATTAGCCAAATAGTACTATATGGATATACTTTCCTCTTCAATAATCAATTTAATTTCTTTTTTAATACTTTATGAGAATATCATAAGGTATGTAATAATACATTTCATATATTTTTATTTTTGCGAAAAAGCACCAATTGAAATTTGATCAACTGCAAAAATGCGAAAAAACTAAGCTCAATTCCTTTCACATCAGTAACTGTCTCTTCTCTACAATATATATTGCTAATTACTTCCGGTGCAATGCGTTACATACTTTACGTATTTCGACATTCGGAAATGCATAGCAATAAATATATGAAAAGTAAAAAGATTTTACAGTGGCTAAAACAAAATATTAGCTGTCTTTTGGACAAATAAGTAGTGTTAAGGAAGTGATAGTTTAAATAAAAATAATATCAATTGCGAATGTTCTCATGGAAAACAATTTTTTCTGCAATACATTCCACAAAAACAAACGGACTAGTTTATATTGTATTTTTGAAAGAATTTTTTTTCTTCTTAAATGTTTGACGGAGTAGTCAATATAAATAATACAATAACCCACAAACGAACTTGCCTTTTGGCTTTTTGTGGCAATAACATGTTTAATTTATTTGTGTTACGAAAATAAACTTTTCTTAATTTCTTTTTCCTTTGAAAACAGTACAAGAACTGCAATTATTTCCATGCATATGCACGAAGTTGTTTCACAAGAATTATTGCTCTGTGAATGGTTTACGAAATTATACGTATGTAATTATATGTAAATTATTTGTATTTAAGTTTATTTGGGGATGCTTAGTGCTTAAAACGTGCAATCAACTAATAACATATTTTGCTTAAGTCGAATGAAAAGTGAATGCATAAGTTAATGGATTCTAGAGGATTCTAAAATCAGAGAATTTTAAATACGAATTTATATAAACATGTGTGCGTGAGCTTTGCATGCTTCAAGAAAATATTGATAAAATATTACTTTTTTGGAATAAGACATTAGGAAATTTTTTTCTAGTTTTTAATTTGTCATTTAATTTGTTTTAATTTTGCATGTTATCTGCTAACAGTTTTTATTTAAATTGGAGATGGGTACGTCACTGACATTTTATTGATGACACCCTTTGTTCGTAGTAAGAATAATTTCTTTAGTTAAGTCTTCTCACATATTCCACACACAGGTATTATAATTGAAACTGAAATTAAATTTTTCTATTAAAATATATATCGATTAGCATTTATTAACTTATTAACTTTATTAACTTTATTAACTTAACATTTATTAACTTAGTATTTAATAAATTAGTAAAAATGAAGGCACGTGTAAGGTAATTTAATCACCTAAAATAAGTTGTCCTCAACTTGTTGATTTCTTTTCAAGTTTTTTGAATAAATGAATCATCTGTATGTTGTTTAAAATTTTTTTTAATTGAAAAATATTGTTGTTGATTTAAAAACAAAAAGATAGGTTGTAAATTTATTGCACTTACCTGTACGTGTATTGCTTTTATTATATTTTGATTAATATTTGACGCTTTGAAAAGCTCTTTAATATTATTATTTTTTTTTCTTTTATCAGCTACTTAAGTTTAAAGTAGCACTCTAAATTATGAAAGGTTGCACACAGCAGTAATATTGTCAATTTCCTTTTTGTTGAAACACATGACTTTCTAACACTTTGTGTGTTCCCAAAACACGTTTTCGACCATAAGATGCTTAAGCCAAACAGCTGTTAAACCAAAATCTACCCTGTTCTTTACGTGTGTCTCTGTAAATAAAATTCCTCTTTTTATTTTACACTTGTGTTGTTTAATTTTTCATTATCATTTACTAAGCAAAGAGCAACCAATTGTGCGATTAATAAATCTTAATGAGCTGAATTTTCCATTTTAATAGCAACAGCAGTGTAACAGAGTGTTAAAAAAAATTTGGTATTTCAGTGAGTTAAACGCTAAAAAAAATAATAATTTATGAAATGTTAATCTCTTTAAGGTTATTTAATGTGATTTAATAACGGCAATTATAACGTATAAAATATAAGTAATAAAAAAGTATAAAAAAAGCTTAAACTTTTTAAATTTGGAAAAAATAAATTCTTAAATCACCAACATAAAAAAGGTTAAACAAAATGGTAAGTTGGCGACATTTGCGGGCGTATGAGTAATAAAAAATTATTTATAAATATTACGTAGAACAATACAAATTTTTAATTTATTTCTAAATTAATAAGAAACTTATTTCAAATTATGGCATTCGATTCGAAAGTAGTAATTTGGCTCCAGTATTCTGAGAATATGAACGTTTGTTACTTATTTTAAGTTAAATTATAATATTTTTCAAGCTTAAGGTCGGTAATGCTCTTCTCATTTGTTCAATATTTCACCATTTCTTTGTGTGGCTGCTTCAGGAAATTGGTTCTTGTTTAGAATTATTATTCGGAATAATAAGGAAAAGAAAAATTAATTTGTCATAACTATTTTATAAAATTCAAAATAAAAATATTTCGAACCGAAACTAACAAAATCGACACTATTTGTAATTTTTATTCTTTTTTTATTAATTGAACTAATTATACCATTTTCATAAAGATGTGAGTTAGCACGTTGAGTACTAAATCCAAAAAGTTCGAGGTTCTACCCCAGTTGCAGACTAAGTCATAAAACACTTTGCATTTTTTCTGATGTTCATTTGTACGCCTTTATGTCTGTTATTGCGCGGCAGGTTTCTAAACAGTACCGCCTTCAGCTGATACTAATCCACAAGTAAATCACATCACCCTCCTTCGTCGGTATTGTGTAGCATCTTCGCCGAAGTAAAATAATAAAAATTGCTGCTAAACAAGCTTTAAAAATGGAATGCATCTCCTTGACCAAATGCGAAGTAGTAAAAATAATGAAGCTGTTCTCTCTATCTATCCTTCCCCACCTGTAATCTGTACGACTATCTCTTTCCTTTAGTTTCAGCACAATGCATCAGATGCCTAAGAATCATCGCCTGAGTGTAAATCGGCTCGGTTTAATAATAAGAAAAAATTTTAATGAAATTGTAAAATAAACAAATATATGTATATTGTTGTATGTTATGACGCTGCAACCAGAAGATACGAGATTCAAACCCCCCACAAAACTATGTTCTGGTGCTCTTACTAATAGTGCGCTCCTTTGTCGATATTTGAGCAGTAAAACATTGGCGAAGTAAAAAAATTAATGAAATGGCTCTTTTTTGTTTTAAAAATTAATGCGTCAACATAACACCAGATACGCAGCAACTCTGCATTATAAATTCTCTAAATTATATATTTAAGGTTTTATTCCCACCACAAATTATATTTGGCCGTTTTAAATTTTTTTTAAGAAGGAATTAATTGGGGAACATATGGCACGAATATAGTAATTTTTAAAAAAAACTTTTTAATTATGCCAACTTTTTAATTACACAGCCCACTAATCAGCGTCCACGAATGCTTGTTCCACTGTCCTTGTATCAATTTTATATAAACATCAGTTATTATATTGAAATATGTTTTTTTTTCTTGCATTTCAATGAACAATATCTAATTTTAAATTTTTGTTGGATTATTCTCATATTTTTTATTTGACCCTCCTTTCTTTACATTTAAGAACACAGAAGAAACTGTTTTAATTAATGTACGTGCGTATGTTCATTAATTATGGTCATCAATTACCGCTGATTATCTTTTTAACTTTTTTTTTCTTTAAAAATGAATGGCAAAGCTCCGATGCTCATCTATTTAAATAATTATACATTCATAAATATTTTCTTAAATCTGTTTTTTAATATGGTTTTTTTAATCTTACAATATTTTTAATTTCGGGTTATTGGCAAATTACTTTAAGTTGTAATTAAGTTGATAATTTTTCCCTTATACAAATTTCTTTTCACAGAGTTTGTTTCTTTTTGTTAAACAAAAAAAAAAGATTTTTTCTTTGATATGATGACATTGACACGCTATTTCTGTCATAAGAAAAAATTTTAAATTTTTTATATTTTTATTTAACTCGAAATTACTACGATATGTAGGCAAAAGTATGAGATTCGAGCCTAATGTGTGATTACTCACGTCCGAGTTCTTACACAAGTATTCTCACGAACTTCCCACTTAATATAATTCTTAATTGTATTGATTTTTTTAATTATTTTTTTTTTTATTTTATTATGTTCATAAACGTACAATTTAGACATACTTTTTCCACCATTTCGGGAGGTGTCTCACCCATTGGAGTTGCATTGAATAAAAACTGCCTCATGGATTCAAGAAGATTTTCTCTATGAAACTTTTTTAGGCTAAGGGGTATACCAGCAGAATTACACGGCTCAGAAATATTTTTTTTTGGAAATTTGCTGGGAAAGGGAAGGCAAAGTTTCCTTCACAAAAATAGATTATCAAATAACTTCGCCATTTGTTGACCAATTTTTAAAATGTTTTTTTCCATATGAAAGAGGTACACTGAAATGTTTTTAAGGGTTGGGAGAGACGGTGCAATGTGTCCGCCATAAAAATAATTTACCAAATAACTTTGTTTGTCGTTTGTGGACCAATTTTTAATATTATTTTTGCATATGGAAAAGATCCAATAATTTTTTTTTAAATTGGGAACAAAGGCAATGTGTCCACCCATCCATCATTATCGGTATCTACACTCTTCTTTACATGTTTAGATTCACGAAGAAAATTTTTGGTATTAATTTTTGCAGCCATCAATATTTGTATGTCCCATAGAACAATACTTTTTTCTGTAATCTTTTCTTCTAGAAAGACTTTCGAGTGTGCCAGGTTACTTTTTCAAAATTCATATGGAAAACGTATGGAATAAAATTGTACCTTTACCCTTTTATCCTATTTAAATAGAACTTATGATGCACATTTTTTACTATTTTTAAACACCGCCATGATGTGGGTAACAAATTAAAGGTATTTTTGCAGGGGGTATAAAATATAATGAAATCTCTGTAAATGCAATATGGTGGACGACTATTTTTCATATACTTCAATGATATGGGTACCAAATGAAAAAAATTGTTGAGAAGAAAACTTAAAATAAAGTGAAATGGGTACTTTTCAGCATAACTGCGGTTTTGCTTTTTTATTTTTTTTTTGGAAAAGGACTGTTTATGTAACAATCAAAGTATCCAAATTTGATGCAGATGGCTTACCGTAACAATATCTATACAAAAGTGGGCGAGATTAGATAAGTTGGTGTGGGGTAGTTAAGCACACCGA
The DNA here is from genome assembly GCA_963924685.1 of Dexiosoma caninum. Taxonomy (NCBI): domain Eukaryota; kingdom Metazoa; phylum Arthropoda; class Insecta; order Diptera; family Tachinidae; genus Dexiosoma; species Dexiosoma caninum. The sequence goes on from OZ004725.1 coordinate 96,731,662, forward strand.
GTGCAGCTCGTAAACATACACATATATGTATGTGTCTATAATACAATACCTAGAACATCCAAACTTTTATAATTACATTTAATTACAAACACGATATTAATATTATTAATTAAGTAACTTTTTTTCATTTATTCAAGGTGGGCTAAAATTAATTCCTATTACTTATCTATGTTTGTTAAGCTATGAAATTTCTTAGCTTTTTTCAGGAATTTCGTTAAATTTAATACGATTTTGGTATTACCACCAAATGAAATGTACATATAGACCAGCTACACAATGTAACAAACATAGATAAATAATATCATTAATGAATTCATTTTAGAAAACTACTATAGTTTAATAACTGTGAGTTTTGTTTAATATGTAAACAAGTATGTGTTTATATATTTTATTAATTAATTAGCTTAAGGATTCATTGCTATAGCTATATTTTTTAAGTTTTTTTTTATATTTAAGTAAGATCTATAACTTTTAATAAATAAATAGAAATAATAAATAAAATATATCCTCCGACCTATGAAAATATAAGATATTGGAATTTAAAAACCGGAATCTGACATTTTAATTTACGAAATCATGTCAGTGCATATGTACACAATATAAGTCAATCGGTTACCAAATATCAGTCAAAATATATGTATTGTATGTGCGTAAATTGATATGAAAAATATTCATCAATAAACGCTTTTTCTTTTAACCTTCCCAAGGTGATCAAGGTTATTGATGTTAACGGTGTTTGGGTTACAGTAGACAAAAGTAGAAGTTTTTATACATAGACCATAATTTATATTTTACTTAAATATTTTTTAAAACATTTGTACAGCCGGTATAATTAAATAAACTACGCCTATCTTTTGAATTTTAGTGAAATCTAGTGCAGAAGTTTTAGAGAAAAAACTTTTTAATTAGTTTCTGTAGAATAGAAGGCTTTAATTATTTCAATTATATTTTAATTACCCACTCTGGAGTACGAGTTATTAATTTGGTATTTAATTTGTTTTTATTTCAGTATGGATTTGTTAACTACGCGCTGGAGCTGCTGGTGCTCAAAAATTTCGGCGAAGAAATATGGGAGCAAATAAAGTAAGTAGGCTAACTGAGAATTTAAAAACATTGTGTTTAAAATATAAATATTCAGGCTATTAAAAGTTCGAAACGTTTTTGCAAGGCATATTGATTTGCTACGTATAAATAACACTACCTTTCTTGAACAGCTTCTTGTCAAAATGTTATAATGCAAGAATTAAGCTCTCTAACATTTTGCCACTTCACGAGCTGCCACTTTTTTTTCACCTGTGTGGTCTAGCTGACATAATAAAGGGGCCTTAATTTTTTTAGTATAGTAAATTTCTTCTGCTAATTAAAAGAATCAAACCAGAATTAACCCCATAATCAAATTGGCTCTTGTTATTCTTATTCAAAATGTTAATGCGTTACTTATTTATTTCACTTCTTCACATCTATCACATTTGTTAAATGAAACCCAAGAAAAAAAGTGCATTCAAATAGTCAATAAGATCATGAACTTGTAATCCGGAAGTGATGCAAAATCGGATTAGTTCTACTTCTTTTTACAAAGTGTTGTCGTTGCCTGAAGTTCACTTTTTAGATGTCGTTTCATTGAATTCGAAGTAACACTCGTGCTGTTAAGTAAAGTAAGATGGAAGTAATTTTCTTGTCACTCCTACGGATCCATGAAATGTTGCATCTCGCTTTGCTATTAATTATTAAAATTAATAAAATTATTCAAATAATACTGTATAACAAGATAATCGGATGACTGCTTAACATTGAAGAATATTTTAACATCATCAGTATATATCAATATCTTACAGTATTTAATTGCTTCTGGTAAATCGTTTATTAAAAATAAAAAAAAAAATTAGGCATAGTTGACTATCTTGCGGCACTACGGATTTGAAGAAAATTTTTTTATTTTTATTTTTATTTTTATCTGGGATCAGCATTCATGATATGACACCCACACATGCGATGATGCATTGTGCTGGAACTAGAGGAAAGTTATAGTTACAGAAATGACAGGAGGTGAAGCATCACCATCTTACATCTCTGCTTTGGTACGTTCTTTGTTTTATGTCAGTGTTGAAGCGCCTCTGATCTCAAGGAGACGTATTAAGTTTTAAATCTTCATTTTAGCAGCCACTTTTAGTAATTATTTTACTTCGCCGGTGCTACACAATACCGTAAAAGGCTCTCTTATGTGCCTGTGGATTGGTTACAGCTGAAGCCGTAACTGTTGAGTGACCATTGACCAGTGACTATGCCTTCGCTACTGAAATATTCCGACGGCAACTGACACGCACTAATGCACATCAAAAAAAATGCGAGATATTTTGAAAACTCTTAAAACTGCATTATTAAATTTAAGAGATTGAGTTCTGCCTACACTTCATTCTACTTATTTAAATTAATTTAGGTCTAAAATAATTTAAATTTTAATATACAGACACAGATATCTAAAAAGAAATGAATGGAATTTTGAGGCAGTTGTAGCTAGTAGCACAGTAATTAACAGGCTCATTTCAAGAAACTCATTTTCCCCTGGGCCCCAAGGTTGACTGACTTAATTCCGCCGAACTTTTTCTTACGGAAGGAGGTTTACAAATCAGAACCGACAACTGCGAATGAACTAATACAATCAATTCGAGCGACAATGGCGGCAATAATTCCATCGTCAACTTTTTCGCCCTGTAATGAACAACATTTTGCTAAGATGGTGCACCAGCATCGACGAGCAGGTCGGACATTTAAATTAAATTTTCTCTAAGATAGAATACATTCAATGCATTCGTAGCAAAATTCCTCAGCCACGCTATATTTCAACAATTGAACGAAAAAGAAAGATTTTCCTTTTCTTCCTTTAGCTGAAATTTAAATTTAAAAAACTAAATTTAGGTTCATATCATTTTAAAATCTGGTCACACTGAACTTCATAAGAAACCGATAAATAAGCTCCAAAACAGTTTACACATGTTTGTGAGTGTAGTTGTATTGTGCTGATGTGAGTATGATAATGCATGTGTGGATATTACTAAATATTACATGTCGGTCATCACCAAACTACATTAAATATTTATGAACGTATGATAGACAGAAATTAGACACAATTATCGCATAAACAAATTTCGAATAAATTAAAACCAAAGTTTGTGGGACTAGATAATATAATATGTAAACTTTTGACAAAATATCGTAAGGCGAGATAAAAAAATTTTCTTAGGTAAGTCATCGTAACGGAATTTTTTATTTATTTTTTTTTGGAGCAGCACTCAGGGGATGACCCCCACACATGCAGTGAGTGCATTGTACCGTAACTAGGAAATAAGGTTTTGGGAGAAAGGGTAGAGCTAGTAGCGTTTATTAACATTTGATTTGAATTTTCGCACGTCAAAAGCGACAGGAAGGACGTCTGCGGATAGTCTATTCCACATACGAGTACGTGCTGTTCGGCCAAAAACGAATTTTCTCTGTAATGCGTAGAGCGAGTCGCTGTCAAATCATTCGCAAATAGATGCGCTCTTAATGTTGAATGCGTTGTGCGCATGAATGACAGAGTTTCGGTAATAAGTTCCCTGATTTCATTAAACCTCATCAGTTTGGAAGTTAGCTTTATCAACCGGGTCAGTTAATATTTCTTCATCTTTTAAAAGGGGCGGAAGAGAAGAACAAGCATTTGCTCTTTTAACGAATGACCAAAAGCTTTTACGTGGGTCATTAAGATGCTGCTCGTACAAAGCTTTTTCGCGCCTTAGCACTTTGGCACATGAAGATCTCGCCTTTTTGCGCATCAAATTAGTAACCGCTTTTTTGTTATTACGTCTATGCACGTCTAATTAAACCACGACTTTGCTATAGAATTAATAGAAATTTTCTTCGATGGTATGAACGTTTTCATACCAATCAATAATATGACTTCTACAATTTTCGCCATGGCATTGACGTTATTGTCAAGAAATTTTTAAAACACGCTTTGTTAACGCTAATCAGCAATTTTCTATGAATTTTAGTTATTCAGATATCACACAAAAAGTAATCAACTTATCAGAATAACAACAAGTTTATTTAATTTGTAAGCTTGATTTTAATAGAGATTTTAGTAGCAAGCAAAGCTACAGAAAAGTTAGCATTGTTATACTGACTGCGGTGTTCTTAAAAAAAAATTTTAATTCATAAAAGCTTTAATAAGCAAATGTCCATACAAAATTAAATTTGAAATTTTTTTATAAACCATAAACATTTTTATGAATATGACAGTACATTTATTAATTTTTTAAAAGGCAAAATATAACGTAAACAAAAGACGACACAAAAATGACCAATTCAATAGTTTTTTTTTGGAGTTACGAAATTGTTTGACTGATTGCGCGACATGTAAATATCTTCATAAAAATGGGCCATTTTAAAATTAAATTATCTTTCTACAAAAGTACATTTGCGAACAACTTTTCAAAAATATTACTTTCATGCAACGTTGAAAAAGTACTTTTTTACAAAAAGCTTATTTATTTATTAAATTATATTTTTAAAGAAAGTAGCTCTTCGAAAAAGCAGCTTTTCAAAACGTTCTATAAAAAAAAACATTGTAGTGTTGCTATTATTTTCTACCTCAAAATAAGACCCAAATTTAAATCGAATGCCGTTGATGTTGCTAACCGACTGTAAAATTTTCCTCTCGTTGTTGATTTGCATGAAACTCTTTTCACGCAATAAAATATTTTTTTTCTAATAATTTAATATTAAAATCATTTACTGTCACCACAACAATATTGTCATACAAAGACATATTTTATTTACGTGCTCTTCAAGTCTTGCTTTGCTTACAGAGTTGTGGTGTTTGGGAATGACATCGAGCATCAGGGCTATTGACTGTAATTCTTTATTCAAAGAATATGAATATTATGTTACAAATAACTAGGGTAGATGTTAAAGTTTAAGAGCTTTGCAAAGGTTGTTAATGGCTACCGAATCATGCTTGATTTTCTTTATTAAAAATTAAAAAAAATGTTTTAAATAACTCTTTCGTCATATGCTTATTTACAAATAATTTATACCATCCAAGCAAAAAAGGAAGTGCCAAAAAAGTAGCGATGGCTGAAGTAGTCTGCACGTTGACTACAAAATCAAAAATTTCCTGGGTTCGAGCCCAGCTTCAGACTAGAATCATGAAGACATCTCGCATTTTTTCTGATATGCATTAGTGTGCCTTTGTGTTGTCAGTTGTTGTCGGAAGGTTTTAGTGACGAAAGCATAGTCACTGGTCACTGAACAGTAACGGCTTCAGCTGTAACCATTCCACAGGCCCATCAGAACGCCCTCCTTCGTCGGTATTGTGTAGCACCGGTTAAGAAAAATAACTACTAAAAAGGCCTACTAAAGCGAAATTCCAAAATTTAATACGTCTCCTTGACAGCAGAGGCGCTTCAACACTGCTATAAAACAATGAAATGAAGAACAGTGTTGTAAGTTAGTGAAGCTTCACCTCCTATCATCTTTCCTACTAACCCTTTCTTCTTTTCCTTATTTCCTGACTGCTCGTCCAATATAAAAAATGTCAAGAAGATTTTTATATTGTCATTCAGAAGTAGTGCGAATGTGGATCATTTCCATGCATTCAAGGAAGATGTTAAAATTTGGTTGTAATAAATCTTCCTTTAGTGACTTTCATTGCTTTCGTAGAGATATTGAAATAGTAAAATGAATTTTATTAATTTTTAATTAATTCTAAAGGTGACCCCAATCTTTTATTTAATTTATCTCTTTTCTTATTTTCCACTTTTCTTGGATAATTTTTAAATCCATTTAAGCTCAATCTGAAACTTAACTTAAAATATATAGATTGTTAATACCTCCTCCGTTGAGCGACAGAAAATATTAATGGATTTTAAGCAGTGCAAAATATTTACATAAACATCTTTTGAAAGCTCTGTAGAGTGTATGTGCGACAAAGACTTTCTGATTTCCATTGATAATTCGAAATGCATTCCAATAGTAAAAGTTATAATTTTTTAGGTTATTTTTTTCTTTATTTGACCAATGTTTTGTTTTTAGTATAATCAAGTGTTTCCCTAGGCTGAAATTTTTCGGCAATTTTTGTTTTTGTGTTGTTAATAAGAACAAATTATTTGGATCTTATTAAATCTATTTGCTTAAGGTTTCGTTGGTTTTTTTTCAACTTCTTCAGGATAGTTCTTTATTAAATTAAATCTGTCAAAATAATTTTTAATTTTAATCGATTAAAATTATATATTATTTTGACAGTTATAGTTTTTTGGTAAACATTTTTTTCAATTTGCGCCTATGACCGATATAACTCCAAATGTTTGTATGCAATAGTTATTGCTTAATTGTTAAATAAAAATAAAAAAATTTGTTTAAAAAATATCGTTAATTAAAAAATTTGGTTTGTATTTTTCTGTGAAATATCTCACAACCAAAAAGTGTTGATTTAAAAATCACAATGTTTTAAAAAAAACAGTTTTAAATGCAATGAAATAAATTTATAAAACTTCTATAGAAAAAATTTCCTATTATTCCTGATGATGTTAACAAGCTGTTAACGAAATATCGAATAGTAAAAAACAAAATAAAATAAAAAAAGACCTCAGGCTTAATAAATATATATCAAAAAATATAATAAAAAAGGTCAATTAATAATATAATTAAAATCATTGAAAATATTAACAAAAGCAGAATAAATCTATAAAATATTTTAATTAAGCAAATTTGAAACAAAATGGTGACGCGTAAATAATGAAAAAGTGTTTCACAAAATTAATTTTTGCTCATACTTGTACGCCTTCACAAGTTCCTATTTTAATAGAGAAATTTTCTCTTTCTATTTTTTGCATTTTACTTGCTGTTATTCAAATAAATTTTTTTCGAACATCCTTAGTAAAAATTGTGGATGTGGGTTCACAATCAATTACAGTTTTTCCTTAAAAATAATAAATGAAAAAATTTATGTCGTTAATTATTAAAGCGATAATAAAAATGAGCGGCTTTCCTTAATTTGTTGTGAACTTTAAATAAATTTTTATTACTATTTTATTATTAATGCATATGAGTACATTTCGCAGCTTTTGCATAAGAGGAGCCAAACTACGTTTTTTATGAGGGGCAATGTGTTTCATTTAATTTCAAACGACAAATCAAAGCGGCCAATCTGCCGTTATATATTTTGTGTAACTATTCTTTCAATTATTCAACGTTACGCAAAATTCATTCCGATTATTTATCTATGTTTGTTATATGGTTTAGATTAATTGGAAGGAAGGTTTAGAAAAATTAAATAGATTTAAAATCAAATATTAATTTTTTCAATAAACGGCCGCATTTAGAATACACTTAAAATCTAATCACCACAATTACAAATTAGACAACGTTCTCGTTTTGGCAACGACTCGTTCTTAATTTAACACCGAAAGGTGCTTTTGTACCTTTTGTTCTTAATTTGACAACGGCATGTTTAAAATTTTATGCTACAAGCATTTTCATTCTTGATTTAAAATAGAATTGTTCTCAAATTGACACCATGGTTGTCCACACTTTAAAGTCAAATTGACACCAGTCGTGCACTTTTTTCCTTCTGTGTACGCATATTTTTTTCTATACCCTCAATCAGTTTACAGAACTTTGTTATTTTTTTCATGTTGTACAGTGTTATTAATATTCCAAATGTTCGTCATAATCCAATAAGGTATAAGAAAAATTTCTGAGAAATAAATCATCCATTTTAAAGTATTACATTTATTTGGATTAAAAAAAAAAACACACACACTTTGGAAAAGGCATGACAAGTGCGGAATTATAAAGAAAATGAACAGATGTGTGTTTTTTTTTGTTGCCATTTTTGTACTTTTCAAATTGAATAAGCAATAAAAATTTTAACGTTGTTGACATTTGTTTATTAGGTTCAAAATAACTTTGTAGAAAAGAAATCAATTCAATGGAACCAGGAAATATTTTACTTGTTATTGAATAGAATGGAAATTTTTGACTGGCACTTTTTAGCAATTTTAGTACAACCCACACAATTATTCATGAATTTATAACTTTTGTAGAATATTCTTGCTTTTTATAAAAGAAAGTGTTTGTGGACAGTAAATTCTAATAGACTAAGTGCCGCATTCATAAAAATGGATAATAGTTGAATTTTGTAGGAAAATTTTATTATTTTTTATGAATACGGCAATAAATGTTTACGGCAATTCAGTAATTTAAGTAGTCAAATGTAAAATAATTTTTCCTTTTAAAGTTCACTTTTCTCTTCAGTATGTCGATATGTATATGTATGTCACATTCGTTCAAATTTATGCATATACTACCAATGGGATCACTATTATTACATAAACAGATTTATGTATTTTATTTTTAAGGAAAGTAACACTCGATCAATGATTGGTGTTACCAGCAAATAGGAAAGTTTCCTTATCATTACAACTCTGCATTTTTTTTATTATAGCAGCGTTACAGGAATATTTTAAATTTCAATTAAGAAACGCATTGCCTTGAAATAGTTAAGCAAAAGCTTTCAGGAGTTAGGGTTCGGGCAAGGTCTCTGGAAATAAGGACACTACAGAAGCAATAAAAATAGAATAAAATTATTAAAGAAAATTAAAATATATTTCTTTAAACAAATTTATCCTACGTATTGGCATCACGTTGGCAGTGAAAACTTTAGCAGCAAGGAGGGGGCCAACTTCTATATATTATCAGATAGTCAAGCATCTCCTAGGGCCCTTCAGTCGTCCATGATAAGCTGCAGAATGGTACTCGTATGCGAGTGAATGGATATTTTTTTACGAGTTTGGGGACTTTAACGCCGTTACTATAAGCTGTATATTAGGGTTATATTAGTGTTATGAGGATAATGAAATGGCGGACGATGTGGCAAAAAGTTGGGCCAAATTGCCCTTAATTGGTCTCGAACCATCCGGTGGACTTACGAAAAGCTACAGGAATAAAATTCTTAGAAACTGAGAGAAAAAAGAAAAAAATGATATGATTATGCCGGTCCGCGTCAGGCTAAACGCTTCCTGACCCTGACATCTTGACATATACGTTGCTTTTGCTGAAAAGAGCAGACTTAAATCTTTTGACGGGGATCTTCACAGCAGATTGTGGCATGAGGTGCCACTGGAACAAAAGTGGTCTCTCCCAGACGGAGGTTTGTCGATTTTGTTAAAGTGACACTGATAGCTGTGAACATGTTCTTTACGGTTGTTCTGTTTTAAGTGCGGGTCCAAGATAAAAAAATAAATAAAAAATAGTTTCTTCTTTTTTTTTTTTGTCTGGGACCAGCACTCAGGAGATGACCCCTACACATGCGATGCATTGTGCTGGGACTATAGGAAAGGGAGAGTTAGAGAAACGACAGGAGGTGAAGCTTCATTAATTATTTTACACCTCAGCTTTTTGCAGTTCTTTGTTTATAGCAGTATTGAAGCTTCGATTTAGTAGCCATTTTTTTTTATTATTATTTTATTTCGCCGGTGCTGCCAAAGAAATGATTTCATTTTGAATAATATAACGTTTTCTAAACGAAGAATTATTAAAAATTTTCTAAAAAAAAATAAATATTGAAATTGATTTTTTGTTTCGCATTTTCTTATTCAAACTTTACTTAAATATAATTCATCCATTGACTTTAAAAACATTGTTGTGCCACAAGGGATAACTAAATGACCATAACAAAGTCATTAATCATTAAACAAAGTAAAAATGTCCCACTTGTCAAAAATAGTTTTGTGATTGAATGTTGTTATTATTCCTGTGGGTATCAAAATTAATTTGTAGTATTTATTAGCTTTTGTGAGTTTACACTGATAGCGGCAAATGTCCACAAGTAATTAATCAAACGGTAATTAATGTTTGTGTATTAATATTGTTGCAGCGTCAATATTGTTATAAATTACAGTTGTTCTATCCTGGGCAAGCTTCACACAGAATGCATATTTATTCGTGCTGTTTTACCGGCTCATTAGACCCCTCATAAATATATTCGCATGTAACACTGATGGCGAAGTTTAAAGGTTTTTCAGTTAGATATTCCTGATATTCATATGAATATACTGCGGCAAGTTTTTATAAATTGTGTTACTCATTCAGTTTCCATGTTAGTTTGCACACCACGTTAACTCCAGATATGATTCTACAGACCATAGAAAATAAAATAAGATTTCAAACCATTATTCACTAAGCAGTGCTTAAGTACAAAATAATATTAAACCTAATAGCATTCACATGCACATTAAAGTCAATAAAATTATAGAAATCATTATAGTTTTGACGTAATCTTCTTAGCTGATCGGCATTAGCGAAATTGGTTTAAAGACATCTGAGATGAAGTGGGATGAAATTGCGACTCGTTTTGACTGGCACATTGAAGTTCGCTGAAGTATCGATGAGAAGAAATTCTAAATAGATTGCACGTGTGCAGCTTAATTCTGGCTAATATACCAGTATATGGTTGAAGACTTACATATATTATGGCTGCGGGAAGTATTGCTGGAGCAAAATAAAAGAAATTGTTTCTGAAAAGATTCAATAGAATTTTTTTTGACTGCCTGTATGTTATCGAACACGAGGTTATTTAAAATTGTAGAATAAACATTGTTATCGTAATAGAGGATATATTTGTTTATGCTGATCCAGAGTTTATAGAGGATTTTCCTTACCTGCCCGTATGCAGATCAGCTTCTGTTAAAAAATGTCACGAAATATACTGCAAAAGACGCAATAAATTACTTTCTAAGGTGTGTTCCCTTTTATATCTGTCTGCTAAAATAGATTTGCGACATCGCTTAAAGAACTTTATCTAGAATTCTTTTAAAAGTGTATCTATTTGTGGTTATTTTTCTACCCATCCGGCACACAGAAAGGCTTTTTTAGCGGATTAATTCATATCTCCACAATTGCAATAGTGAGGCACACTAACTTTGATGTGGGTAACTCTTAAAACAAACGGAAGATTCCAACGAAATCTTGCTGGTGCACGAGGGGGCAAACGGGTACCCCCAATCAAATTAATTATTAATTAATTAATACAAATGCACCATCCTGCTGAATTGCCTGCCATTGAATGACTTCGAGTACGGCTTCAGTAAATATCGATTTTGCAATAGTTCTTTTTTAATACCTTTAGAATTAAGCAAAACAAGTAGTTTTCCAGTAAAAATAGATATAGTTTTATTAAAAAAATAATTTTTTGTTGGTAAACTGAACGCGTGGGGCTCTTACGAATTCGGAAATAACTTCTGAGGCGAAACGATGCGCAGCATAATTTTTTCTAAAATGACGCTCATTTGTTCAACCTTTAAAATAAATTTAAAATCTCTGCTTAATTGAGCCTAACTAATAACTTTAATCGCACTTAAAATGAGAAAAATACATTTTCTTTTGCATTTCCAATATCAACATTGAAAACAAAAGCACTTCCACAAATAATTTTTATTACAAATTTAAGCAAAATATTCCTGAACTTGATGGTTTCATTTGTAGATTTATTACTTTTTCAAAATAACTCGATCCAAATATGATGTAATTACACAAAGTTTTTAGGTTTTTTTTGCCTATTTTTCCAGTTTTCTCTCACAATGTTTAATTTGGACGCGTTACTACAAAAGCAGCATTACCTATTTAACATTTATTTTTCGCCTACTAATGTAGAATTTTATGCACTTTAAGCGAGTACTTTTAGTTTTTTTTTTAATTAATCCGTGAAATGATCGTCTTTGGTCCCAATTTGCGGCGGTAGTGGATCTTATAGAAAAATGCAAGAAAGTAGTGCTTTAAGCAAAGAGACATAGCTGAGATAATTATTTTAAAATTGAACAATCCTCAGTATTAAAATTAAAAATTTTGAGCTCTAAAATATTTTGAAAAAATAACAAAACTAAATTTTCCTTTAACTATAATTGATTGACCTTAAAATTAAATCAATGTACACAGTCGAATAAACGTCATAGTATATCAGCAGCAATTCAACCTTAATCGAATGTCCTTTACAATACTAAAATGGTTTGAATTACTTACAACACCCACAATTTCATAATTACTGTAATTTTTATTACAATTAGTTAGAAAAACACTTAATAAACTGTTTGAAAATGTAAGCGGCGGTGCACTCGTAATTAACGTTCACGTTACAAAACAATTACACCCCAATGGAATAATAGAAATTAATTGTTCAAAAATGTTATCAATAAATGTACGTTTGCAAAACGTTAGACTAACAGATACCCTCATTCATCATAGAATGATTACTAATAGTACTATTAAGGGAAAAAAACCTTTTAACCCTAATCAAGTCAGAAAAACTTTGTAACGAATCCCACCAAAATGTGCCTTTATAGACACTTACAAAGCAATTACATAATATTTTTGTGAATTTATATTTTTTTATTACATGTTTTTTAAAGCAAAGCTCCTCTCATATTGCGGAATAAAATTCACGCTCTCAGTAAATGAAATGTCGTAATCGTCATCTTGATTTCCAAATCAATATCTTCACTAATTCACTCGATTTCTTCTGCTGTAAGTACTTATTGTGGGAAAAAGTTCTTTCATCACAACTTTCTCATTGAGAATCAAGCAACAACTCAATAAACAGCGCAAGCTTACATGGAATGATGAAAACTTAATGAGAACGCCTCTTCGTTTAGTTTGTTGTTTCATAATGTTGCCGTATGTGATAGGACATTTGGGGCTTTCCATAAATAAATAGAAATTAAAATATAATTACAAATTTGTTAAAAGAAATAAATCAATTGTAAGTACGAATTCAAGAAACATCAATAACAGTGACTTAAATTTAAAGTAGTTACAACACTTCAAAGTGAAAAATGTGTCTGAGAGGCACATGTTAAGTGGATTAGGGTTAAACCAATTCGTTTCCCTTGAAGCCAAAAAAGCCAGCATGCACATTATTTCAATTTCGAAATAAAGAAAATATGTCGTAAACTAACAACTATTTTAGTATATATCGCGCCGCCTTTTACCTGGTTTGCTTCGCTATAATATTTTATTAATCGGTGTATTTTCACCAATAAATGTGTATTGATTAATATTTTAATTCCAATTCCAATTCCCAATCGCAATATGCTCTACCATTTCCAAAGTAATGGAGAGTATGGTAAATTTCCATCTTATAAAGTATCTGGAGTCCCATAGCTTACTTAAAGACCGGTAATATGGCTTCCGTGGAGGACGTTCTACGGGAAACTTATTAGCCTTCCTTCCGGAAAAATGGTGCCGATCCATTCACCATTTTGGCGAAAATAAAGTAGTGGCTCTAGATATTTCAAAAGCATTTGATAGAGTGTGGCATGGAGCACTCTTGTCCAAACTTATTGCTTTTGGTGTCGGCGATATCTTCTCTCGATTTATATCGAGCTTTCTCGGGGATCGCGCTATAAGAGTTGTTATAGACGGGATCTCATCTAACGAGTTCAAGATTAATTCAGGGGTACCACAAAGCTCCATTCTTTCTCCTATCTTATTTCTAATTTTTCTTAATGACTTTCTCAGTCAAACCTCCAACCCTATCCACTCTTTTGCAGATGACAGCAGTATCTGCCATTCATATTCATTTGATCGTAGGTCGACATTGACTATGATCGCGGCGACGAGGCAGAATATGATTAATTCGCTAAATGGTGACCTCACAAGAATATCGGAATGGGGTCACGCGAACAGGGTCGATTTCAATGCTCAAAAGAACCAATGCTGCATGCTTACGCATCGACACATGCCCGACCGCGCCGCCTCATCTGTAAAAAAAAAATCATCGGAACAATAGGGACTGCAAAAAACGTGTTTGCCTATTATTGTATACTGCTGCTATTTTAAAACTTAAGTTTTGTTGTAGAAGCTCACACAAATAAATAAATAAAAATCAGTAATTGTAAATAAAAAATCACCTCCAATATTTTATTTTTCTCCTTTCATTTTATTGGTATATATTTCATCAAATATTTACCCATGCTGACGTTATCTTTACAAAACAAAGCAACTGCCTTTTAGTTTTAAGACTTTGAGAATGTACGATTTGCAAAGAAATTGAATTGCGAATACTAAAAGTAAAAAAAAGAAACATGAAAAAACAAAATCATTTTAAATATATTCAACAAAGAAGATTCGGCAAAACCATAATTTATTACAAAGCCGACCTCAATGTGTTGTACCTTCCTGTATTGTATTCATTGGCAAATAATTACACGTGTTTATGAAAAATGTGAGAAAAACATATTGCAATATCAGCTTCCAAAATAATTGAGCAATCGTAGGCGTATGATAAATGATTTCCAGGGTAATAAATCTTTTTATACTGATTAATAACTGTTATACGTAGGGTTGTCGGATTTTTTTTTACCTTTTTACATAAAACGGTAGGCAAAAATCGCCAAAAGTCGAATAATATTTCTTTTATTATTTTCAAAGAAAAAAGTTGCAAAAAATCGACAAATAATATTTTTTTTTATTTTCACACAAAACAGTTGGAAAATATTTCGAAAAAAAATGTTTAATTTGTAATTAAAAGTTTGTTTTTAAGATTAAGAAATTAAAATAGCAAGTGTACATAAATCAAAATTGTGTATTTTTAAACGATTTTTATTATTCATATACGAGTATGCATATATGATGAGTATAATATCCAATAGATTTCGAATACCTCCAGAATTTCCCTTGTACCTAAATGATATATAAACACAAATTTTTTGAATATACCTTTTAGCTCTCTACCAGAGCTGGAAGTTGGAATTTCTCTGAACTTTAATTAATTTGCTTAATTGATATGGACAAATTTTTTAATAATTTTTATAAAGCCTGTATGTAAAAAAAATATTTTTCGCTGAATAAAAGAAACTTCCAGATCTGGCAAAAAATAAAGTAATACGCCATTAAGATTATTTTGATACCCATATAATTATAAATATAATATTAATAAAAAAATGTCTTTGAAGCAAAACTGAATAAAGCAATTTTTTGTTAACAATTAAATAGGATTTTTCTACTAATGACTTATAACTTTCTTAATTTTGAACTTAAGTTTAAAAATTTTATATATCATGCGATCTTTAAGAAATTATCTTATACTCAGAATATTTTTTTATTTTAATAAAGCAACTCAAAATTATAGATTTTGACAAAACGTCAAAAAAATGTATTTTGTCAAAAATGTTTAAAGACTGTAATTCAATAAAATTTGATCGGATCAGCACAATCTTTGTGTTGACTAATAGAATATAGAGATATCTATTTAATAGTGTACAAATTATTATTGAAATGTAGTTGTGGTGATGCAAACCCTTTCTAGTAATTCCACAAAGTTCTTATATAAAAAGCAATGTACAAAACACAATGTACATGTATGACTTTTATTGATGACAAATTCTTTTAAACTATATATAAAATTTTTCTACAAAGTGACACAACATAAAAAATATTTCAAAGCCAACTATGTGAATATACATGTTGAATAAGCAAAGTGTTAATGCTCAAATTATATTTCCAACACTCCTCCTCAACATATATATTTTACAAACTGATTTTATGTTTTTAAATTTAACAAAGTAACAAATTTATTATGTTTTAATTTAGACAAATTTTTAGTAAATATATCCGCAATCATATCTTCCGTAGGACAGTATTCCAAATAGATTTCCTTATTATTTACTACTTCTCTAATGTGATGATACTTTATATCTATATGTTTGCTGCGATTATGAAATACTGGATTTGTTGCTAATTTTAAAGCTCCTTGATTATCGACGTTCAATTTAATACTTTCTTCATTTATGAAACCAAGTTCTTGTAGTAATCTTCTTAAGTATACTGCTTCCTTTGCTGCATTTGATATAGACATATATTCAGCTTCTGTACTGCTTAATGCTGTTGTGGATTGTTTTTTCGACTCCCAAGATATTGCACAATTTCCAAGATAAAATATGTATCCATTATGTGACTTTCTGTCAGTTTTACATCCACCCCAGTCTGCATCAGCATAACCGATTAACTCTTGATTACTTTTGCAAAATTTTAATTTAAGATTTTGAGTTCCTTTCAAATATCTAAGAACTTGTTTTGCCGCTTTAAAATGTTCTACATGTGGATTAGTATTTCTTTGTGCTAATTTATTTACAGAATATAATATATCTGGCCTTGTCGTTAAAGATAAATATAATAAAGAGCCAATAAGTGATTGATATAATGTGCTATCAACCTCTTCACATTTTTCATTGCATTTTGTTTGAAAATTTGGTTCTAGTGGAACTGATGATGTTTTACAATTTTCCATATTGTATTGTTGTAACAAATCTTTAATATAATTTTCCTGACAGATATTTATATCTCCAGTTTCACCGTTACGTTCAACTTTCATCCCCAAAAAATGTTCCAATAAACCTTTATCTGATACTTCAAATTTCTTACTAATTTGAGACTTGAATTTTAATATTTCTGCTTTATTTTTACATCCAACTATTATATCGTCGACGTAAACTGCGACTACAATCAATTCTTTGTCTTGTATTTTTTTATATAAACACGGTTCATTTTTGCAACTTTCAAATCCCATCTTACATAAAACTTCATTTAATTTAAAATTCCATGCTCTCCCGGATTGCTTAAGACCATAAAGAGATTTGTGCAGACGTAACACTTTATTTGGATACCTTTTGTTTTCAAAACCTTGAGGCTGTTGCATGTAAATTTCATCATATAAATCTCCATTCAGGTATGCTGAAGTTACATCTATTTGGTGCAAATGCATTTTGTGCTCAACTGCTAATGCCAAAATCATTCTTATCGTTTCGTATCTTATAACAGGGGAAAAAGTTTCTTCGTAATTTATGCCGTATTTTTGACTACAGCCTTTGGCGACCAACCTTGCCTTAAACCTTTCAATTTCACCTTCACTATTTTTCTTTAAAGTGTATACCCACTTACTTTTAATAGTTTTATGACCTGCTGGTAAATCAACTAATGACCATGTCTCTTTTTGTTCCAACAAAGACATTTCTTTTTTCATAGCTTCTCTCCATTTTTCACTTTCACGACTGGATAATGCCTCTTCTAAAGTTTTTGGAACTTGCTCCTTCACTGCATTATTCAGTTGTTGATATATTTTTCTTGGACGACCTGGCCTACCATTACTAAAAATTTTAGGTCTACCTGGCCCACGTTTACCTTTTTCATTTGTTTCTACAACCTCATCAAGTGAAATATCGCTATTTACTGATCTTACAATGCTATACTCTAAATCTTCTTGATTTGAGGTATTATTTGTCTCAAATTGTTCATCGACATCTTTCTTATTTACAATCGCTTCGAAATCCATAAAATTTTGAATGTTATCATTAATTTCTTTACAGGGTAATTTATATTCATTAAATAAAACATTGCGTCTTTCAATAACTTCTCGTGTTTTCTTATCATATAAGCGATATGCTTTTGATACTCTAGAATAACCAACCATCATCATATTTGCACCTTTTGATTCAAATTTTCCTCTTCTTTTATTCAAAACTACTGCATTTGTACCAAAAATTTTAAAATGATTTACACATGGCTTACGACCCGTCCATATTTCATAAGGCGTTTTTCCATCGAGACTTTTTGATGGAGATCTATTACGTAAATAAACTGCTGTTGCTACAGCTTCAGCCCATAAATCTTGTTTTAAACCAGCATCGACTAACATACAACGAGCCATTTCTACTATTGTTCTATTAAACCTTTCCGCTACCCCATTCTGTTGCGGCGTATAAGGTACCGTTAACTGACGTTGAATTCCGCATTGCTCCAAATAATTATTAAAATCTTTATTAATATATTCTCCTCTATTATCACTACGAATACATTTTATTTTACGATTTGTATGACGTTCTACTAATTCTTTGAAATTTTTAAATTTTTCAAATACCTCGCTTTTGTATTTTAAAAAATAAACAAAAACTTTTCTTGACTTGTCATCTATGAATGTGAGGAAATACTTTGAACCTCCAACTGAATCTATTTTCATAGGACCACAAACATCCGAGTGTATTAAATCTAACAACTCACCAGATTTACTTTCAGATTTCTTCGGGAATTTTATAGCATGAATTTTGCTAACCATACATATTTCGCACGGATCTTGATGTTTCTGCGTCAAATTTATACCATTCACCATATTTTTCTTTGACAACTCAAACAGGCTTTCATAGTTCAAATGTCCATATCGACGATGCCAAGTTTCATTAATGGATTGTACAACACATAATTTCTCGTTCGGTATTTTTATTTTAAATTGGAACAAATTTTCTTCTTTACGGGCTTTTAAAACTATTTCACCGTAAGCATCAGTAAATATTGCACCCTTATTATTAAATTTGATTTTGCCACCATACTGTACGACCTTATTGACAGATAAAAAATTTCCATTCAGATCTGAGGAATATAAAACATCTTTTAGTACAATTTTATTATTATTTATAAACAGATTGACTGTTCCTATTCCTTCAGCAGCAATTGATTTTCTATTTGCCAACATTATATTATCACTGCATCTGTCTAATTTACAAAATAAATTTCGATTTGCACACATGTGACTTGTAGCACCGCTATCAATGTACCATGTCGATGTTTGTGTATCTCTTTTTTCAGAATTCGCCATTGCAATCAAAGAGTAAGTTTTTTCTTGATTACGTTTTTCGTTGCACCTATTTGCATAATGCCCTTTCTTACCACATATGAAGCAATTTCCCTTTTTAACATTCAAATTATTATTACCTTTCTTGTAACCTGTTTCTCTTTTGGCTGCACCAAAAGCTTGTTCAATCGTAGATGATTTGTTTTGTTGATTTCGACGTTCATACTCTTCAAGAAGTTTAACCTTTAGCATTCCTAACGCTGGTAGAGAATCCCTCGTTTCTATGGCAATAACGAAGTTTTCAAACTCTCTCGGAAGACTTGACAATAAAATGACTACCAATAATTCTTCTTGAATACTAATTCCAACATCGGCTAATTTCTCCGTAATTTCACAAAAACTGTTTAAATATTCGGCCATATCTTTGCTGTCTTTCATGTTCAAACTTAACATCTTTTTATATAAGCTAACCTTTTGCATCGGACCACTCGGCTTGTAAACTTCCTTAAGTTTAATCCAGGCATCTTTAGATTTGTTAATGTTTTTAATATGGTTCAACTGGTTAGACTTAACACTTAATAAAATTGTTGCGAGCGTTTTTTCATCATTACTCTTCCACTCCAAAATTTTATCACGACTCCAGGTTGAATCTGCTTCTTCTTCGCCACTTGCATACTTCCAAAAACCAGAATGAATAAGGATACTTCTCATATGAATACTCCATGTTTCGTAATTCCTTTCATCTAGCTTTTCTATCTGATATAATGACGACGATGCCATTTTTTCTTTTTAAATCTTGCAATAAAAATTCAACAACTTCCAAATCGTATGTCTGGGCCCATAACCTATTGAAATGTAGTTGTGGTGATGCAAACCCTTTCTAGTAATTCCACAAAGTTCTTATATAAAAAGCAATGTACAAAACACAATGTACATGTATGACTTTTATTGATGACAAATTCTTTCAAACTATATATAAAATTTTTCTACAAAGTGACACAACATAAAAAATATTTCAAAGCCAACTATGTGAATATACATGTTGAATAAGCAAAGTGTTAATGCTCAAATTATATTTCCAACAATTATTTGTTGCGATTAACCAGTATCGAAATTCCCGCAGCTAAAGAAAAAATCAAAAAAAAGCAGAAAATCCCGTATTTTTCGCGAATATCGTAAAAAGTCGTGTTCAGCGACTTGAAATTACGTCAATATATATTTTATTATTATTATTTATATGTTTTTCTTAATATTTGTTTTTTTAACCTTTTTTATTATTTGAACAATCTATTTTATTAAGCTTTAAGGTTTTTTAATTCTTATTTTTATATAATCTCGATATTACGTTAACCTTCGGTTAAAATCTTCAGGAAATTTTTATTTTAAAAATTTTTTTTTTTTTAATATTTTAAAATTTTTCAAAATTAAAATTTCCTGAAGATGTTAACCAAAGCTTAACGAAATATCGAGATTATATAAAAATAAGAAATAAAAAACCTTAAAGCTTAATTAAATAGATTGTTCGAATATTATTTATATGTTAAAACTTAGGAATTCAAAAATTGGCCTCTTATTCTCTTCTAAATTATGTCTAAAATGTATACAAATAGTGGATATTTTGAGTGTTGTAGTAATACAACTAATATTTGAAATCATTTCAAAATCTTGATACAGCAGCATCAAGTTTCAGTCTAAAAAAAAATTGCACCACTTTTCATAAATCGCCAAAATTTAAATTCCATCGCCAAAACAATTAAAAAATCGTCACAATTGTTGAGAAATCGCGACACATCCTCACACAACCCTTATTAGATAGTTTATTTCCTAACTAACAACAATATAAGAATAACAAAAATAAATAAATAATATATAAATTAAAATTAGGCAAAAAGAAATACACACTTTCAGAAATATCTTGCCAACTAAATCAGTAGCAATGGCAGAAATTGTTTAAATTCCCACATCGCTGACAGTGTGCACAAAATAGAACTTGAAGCAAATTTGAAGCCTACAAATTTAAAATTTAAAGGAAAACATAATCCACCATGAAACTATTTAAAATGTACAAATTAAACATTTTCTTTTTTATATTTATACAACGAGGGTCAACATGCATTAAGATTATTTATATATACTTGTTCGATGGTAAAGCTGGTATATACGAGTTAATATGTACATTTCATTGGTGTTTATAAGAACTCATAAGGAGACCTTCAACCATAATTTGGGTTTGATATTTTTAATAAATTTTAATCAGTCTAAAATTTTGCATGCATCTAGGAAGTCAAATAATTATATAATTTTAATTGGTAACGTCAACTGTTAACGGATATGGAATATGTTGGAGGCGAAATAAAACCCAAAGTATCAATAAAGAAAGTTAAACTTAAAATTAAAGTAAATAAATCTGGTATATTGTCAATATTTCTTTTGTGAAGATTTATTTGCAGAAAATATTTTTCACATTGAAAAGCAGAGAATTACTAGTAAAAATGTATGTCAAAGAATAACACGAATAATATAAGAAATTCTTTCTTTATCTAATTAGAAAAAAGGATTCATTTATTTTTAAAGTCTTGTTTTTAAAAAAATATCAATCAAAAAGTCTTTGTATATAAGTAATTCGATTAAAGGTAAAATTGTAGTGTTATCTCTGCATAATTTTGGATTTAGTACTCAATTTGAAATTTCTCGTTTATCACAAATATTTTAATCATTTAATCATAATTGTTTTGCAAGATGCTGAGTTTTTTTAATACATAATGAGAATTCATATATGAATACTACTGCGTCATTTGTAAAATACTTAATGTTAGGAACACAATTGGCGCGAACGACGAATTATTTGTTGCGAACTTTCGTTCTCAGAAATAAACGACATTTGTGCGTATGAAAAGCAAAACAATACCGCCGCCGCTGAAATTCGTTGTGCTTGACAAACTCCGAGATAGATTCATTTCTATTTCCTACGCGGACGAAAGACGAACAAATTAGTACACAGTTATCGTTTTTCATTTTAGTTTTCAAATATATTAGTAAATAAAGTTAATTTTGATTTTAATAGTTGTTTAATTTTTATAATAAATAATTTAACTTAAATATACACAATTATTTACTATAAAATTGCTCTCTAATTGTTTTCTGTTAATGTCTAATTTTTTCTAGTATTTTTTTTATACGGTAACACAGACAGCAAACAATTTTTCTGATTATCACAGCTGCATTTTTTCGTCGTTATTGTGTACCACACTACGAATTTACATAACGTACTTTTGCGACGAATTCGTCGTTCGTCCCAATTCCGTTCCCAACATAAACTTGGCATTAAGAATTTATTATCTCAGAAATATTATGAAACTCATAAAAATATTAAATTTGTTTGTCTTATTGCTGCTTTTGTAAATGAAAGCAGATAATTGAAGGAACATCTTACAATGTATACGATATTATAATCTTTTCCTAATGAAATTATCTTTCATATAAATTGCTGAAAAGAATTTTAAGAAAACTTCAACTACGAATATGTTATACATTGTTAATTCGAACAAATACTAGTCACTTCCCTTAGAGACTTTTTATTGTTCAATAAGTTGTGTATTAAAATGTGTTTCTTGTTTGTAGGTGCTATATAACTTTAAATTAAAATAGAACACACAAGATAGATTTTTCTTGCCATTCATTTGCTGCTAATTGAAAAAAAATTTTTTTTAATTATTTAATAAAACTCCCATTTTCCATCATATTTTCAGCATCATGGAGCGCTAGTCTGTAATAAAGTATCGAATGTTGTCTTGCAAAGCGCCAGTAAAAACCGTTCGCCTGTATTTAATCGTATGACCTTGAGCTTCAATGTGTGTTACTTATGATTTCTCTGCAAAAAGCTAATTGTGAAAATCCTTTTAACTTTAAAACGAAATTTATATAAATAACTGTTATGTGTGTACTTAATGGTTTTTGGCTTAAACTTAAACAACAATTTAAAAAGTTTCATGCACCAATAGCATTCCCTCAGATAAACATTGCCGTCTACGACCATTCGTGTTGAGATTGTGATATGAAAACTTTTTGTTTTACTTTAATATAATTTGTATACACGTACCCAGTGGCGAAGAGAAGTAATAAGCAGGCCTTCTGTAAGCCCTTATTTGTCAGACACATGGCCTTGTTTCCGCATTCCATACTCATAAATTTTTTACACACGATGTCCTAACCAGCCAAGGTCTTCTGTAGTATGTACATGCATAAAATAAATGTATGCATGCATACACATAATAAAAAGTAACTTATGTAGAAGGGAGTTTAGTAGGCCTTCCAAAATGTCTTCCTGAGAAATCCAGCGAGCATGAGCAGTGAATCCAAAAAAAAAGGTCTAGGAAGGTCTTACAGAAGCCCTTATAAATGAAGACCTATAAAAGTTTGCCGCTGGGATATATCCATCTATGAATCTGTGTGTATAAATGTCTGTATTGAAGCATTCTGTTTTATATTTTTGTTTTTTTTTTTTTTGGTTTTTTTAAATGACCGAAGCCTACTTAGGTAGTTTGTGCGAAAATTTCATGTATGTCATTAAGAAAAACAAAAATAAAAAAAGAAAATTTATTCACCGAGGGATGTCCTTGCAATTGTGCGTGTTATTCAACGTATTTTGCCAAAGAATAAAGTTCACATATTTAGTATCTTTGAAAAACAAACTTAATAAGCTGGTTTATCAAACTAAATTTCAATTATAAATTTATTAAAATTTATTAAGTAATCAATGGCTTAATTATGAATGGCAAGCGAACTTCAGTTGCGTTTCCGGCAGGCAACAAGAAATTTGTAGTTGCCAGAAAAACATTAAAAAGCAATAGGAAAAAGTGTTAATATAAATTAAAAGAGCAGCTAATCGAGGGTGTCGTTTATCGCACATATTTCTTTAAAACATAAATGCCATAGAATTTTTCTTCAAAACAGAATAAAAAATTTATTGAATTTATTAGTTTTCTCAACTTAGAATTGTGATACTTTTGTAAAAAAAACCTTTTCCGCGTTAAATCATGAAATAAATCAATTATAAACTTCTTACGCCCACAAACCCCAAAAAAACTTTCATTATTTGCGGCACCAATTTTATTCAAAACTTGTCCGTCATGTTTATCGTACAACCCTCGTTTACATGTACATTGAAGGACAAAATTAAACAAAATTCTAAAGTTATTTTCCATGAGATATTTATGCTTTCTATTTGTCAGAGTAAATAAGAAACAATTAGCTAATTTAAGAAAGAGAAACAATTGTTTAACTATTGAGCTGGTGCAAATACAATATAACTGTAGATCCAACAATCTAACAGTGATATATTTCTTTTAGATCTGGTGGTATTATGAGAATAGAGTCACATGACCTGCCTGTCAGGAAACATTTCTACTTTAAAAACTCTAAATACATATCTCAGTATCTAAACGCATCATCTCAAAATCGGTCACCCCAGTAAAAAGTTCTCAAAAAGTACCCCTAACATTTTCGAAAAAAAAAAAAATTTGCCGAAGGTGGGAGTTTCATTTTAAACTGTTCTGGGTAGATAAATGCATACATATATAAATGCTTATATACATACGAATGTATACATGTAGTGTACACTTTTGCAAAACATAGAGGAAAAATTTGTAAAAATAAATTTAATCGAACTTTGCCAACAGGGCTAACGCTATTGAACACTTAAACGAATGTTTAGTGTTAGTAAAATCAAAATACTATACAAAAGACCATTTGAAAAATAATTTCGGGCACAATAATCGATTATAAAAACCTGTATTAATTAAGGGCCAGTCTTTACTTAAGAAAGGAACAAGGAATAACTTGCATAAAAATTTTTTTAAATGCTCAAATGACGCTAAATAATCGCACCCAGTGAGCAGACTGGCAACACTGCTCAATAATGCCCATTAACGTCAACAAAAAGAATAGAGAAAAGGAACACAGATCAAAAAATATAGAACTGAAAAGAAGTGAAAGAAAAAGTGGGCTCAAAAAAACAAGTTCAATGTGCACATTTATGCCCGTCAGTGTAATTGTTCTATTTGAATGGACATTATTTTTTGTAAGACATTTTGTGTCTGCTTCTGTTCTTGGTAGACACATGAAAGTGTTGTTGAAATTTAATATTTTATGTTCTTGTGTGCTAAATATAATAGCGCTATAATACAATCACTTAAGTAATCTGTATGTCCTTTTTTTGTTGTGTCGATGCTTTAAAAAAATCAATTTTATCCTTGATTCATTTTAGGCCAAAAAACACACACAATATATACAAATATATACCAAAGAACCCAGCAATGTATTTATGTACGGTATCCAAAATAGTATATATGTATGTGTACATGTAAGTAAGTGTGTTAAGGTTTTTGGCCTATGGATGTGCGTGGTGGCTTTTAGAGTGGATTTTGGTATTAAACACAAATATCCTTTTGACTCGAAATATCTATAGCGTATTAATATGGAAAGGATGTGTTAAAAGCACATTAAGAAAATTTTATCAATTATTTTTTTATGTGAAGGAGAAAACTAAAGAGATGAATTAAAAACGCCAATAAAAACTGTTTTTTTTTTACCGACAACAAATAGCTGATAAGATTAGTCGCATTGTATTCTTGCAGGTCAGAAAAAGATAGATATGTGTCAAAGTCGAAATAAATAAAAAAAGTTTAACAGTTCCCTCTACACCATATTACTTTAATCCGATTTGCACGATATTATCAAAAATTATATTAAAAAAAATTTATGAATAGTAGTTAAGCCAACGTTAGTGTTAATTATAAATATTCTCTATGTTAATTTTTTTTTTTTAATTAAGTTATATAATTTTTTTTGATATATATTTATTAAGCCTGAGGTCTTTTTTTATTTTATTTTGTTTTTTATTATTCGATATTTCGTTAACAGCTTGTTAACATCATCAGGAATAATAGGAAATTATTATAAATATAAAAAAAAATAATATAAATAAGTTATATAATATTTAAACTATACGATGACAAGTTTTTGGTTCTGGTCATTCATTTTGGGTTTATAGAAATGAAAATAAAGACCACAAATATATTGAATTACTTCCACTATATATGACCATTAGACCAATAACGAAAGAAAATTATAAAGATATTACGTTTTTACTATCCAAACTTCCCTACAGTTTTTTAAAAAAACACATTTTACGAAACTCAATGAAAAAAGCTTTAAACAATAAGAATGGATTACTTTTCAGTAAAAATTAATAAATATTCATGAATTAATTTACATGATTTATTAGCGGAAATAACGGTTTGTAGTAAATTCCCAGGAAACATTTTTCAAAAAGGTAATCATGATTGTAATTAATAATTTTTTGTGGAATATCTTACCAGCTCTATGATTTCAAAAGCCGTGACATTAAAATAATCGATTCTTGAGAAGCCATTTCTTTTTCATTGTTTCAAATGGTTATTTTATACGCAGAAGAGTCTCATAACTACTTTTTTAATTTTTTCTTCTTTCAGTTGAAAAAGTTCAGATTTTCCAATATTCTGAACCAAATACGAATTCCAGATATAATGTTCGAGCTGTAATCGTGATAGTTTAATTGTATGCCTATAAATAAAACAAATTTGGAATATTATTATTTTTTTTTTCAAAATAAAAAAATATTTTTATATTTCAAAAAATTATAATTTCCTATTATTCCTGATGATGTTAACAAGCTGTTAACGAAATATCGAATAATAAAACCAAATAAAATAAAAGAAAAAGACCTCAAGCTTAATAAATATATTGCAAAAAATATTATTATTTATGTATTTTTAAATACTCGTAAATATTTTACTTAATTCAACAAAATGATGTTATTAAAGTACTTCGAATAAATATTTTAGGAAATTAAAGACTCCAATAGTTCTTAAAATATTTACTGTAGGGAATAATATTATTCGTTACCTTAATTTAAAATAAAATAATATGCATTTTTTGGCACTGGTTATATATTTATTTTATATGTCCAAAATGTAACTACAGTCGAACTTCTCTATAACGTAGCAGTTGGGGACCGTCAAATTTCTACGTTATAGAGAAAATTCGTTATAGAGAAACTGAAAAAAATTTTGACTACATTTTTTTTATGTAGAAAATGTATTTATTAAGACAAAAAAAATTGTTTTTACATGAACAAATTAATTTTTTTTTTTATTAATACATACATATGTGACTAAATTGATGCAAAAAATCGATTGCTAAAAGCTTCGCAATAGAGAGATTATTTAGTGTGAAAAATTCTATTTAGGTCTTAAAAAATTGTACGTTACAGAGAGAACTTCGCTATAGGGAAGTTCGTTATAGGGAGATCAAAATGTATGAAAATACTCAAAAAAATGTTGTGTTCATGAATTTTATTTGTTATAGAGAAGATTTCGTTATAGAGAAGTTCGCTATAGAGAAGATCGACCCTCTTTTTTGGTTTAAAATAATTAAGAAAGTAATTTAGTAATTTGTAAAGTTTTTTCTAAATAACTATTTATTCGGAAAATATTTTCAAACATTCTAATACAAATTAAAGAACCAGTTCAATTAATACTTATGACTTTTATAATTTTGTGTAATGTATTTAAGAAACGAGTAAATAAATTTTTGTAATCACAAAAGTATACCATTATGTGGCAAGTACATTTTATTGTCACGTATAACTTTTTTGTCTGGGTTAGATCTTCTAGTTGTAGTACTTCTAGATCGTGTAGCTTAATTAAATCAATAAATTATGTTGTTCTTAGACTAAAGCTACAAGATCGAAGATGTCTTTACTACAAGCCTTGAATTCCGCTAATACTTTTCTTGGTTAGACTATTAAATTAATTTTGGAGAAGGGCTAAGTGAACTTAACCTGGAAAGACAATATCTCCATGTGAGAAAAGGAAAATGAAAACTCAAATGCAAAACATTAAATATTTCGAAACGAAAAATAAATTACTTAGAGGACTTTCAAAATTAAGGGCTCATATGTTCTGTGAACAATAATTTACACAAGATTATAAAAGATATGCTTTTTACGTATGGTTTATATTTACTTATAAAGACCCTTTCACACTATAATGCAAGTCTTACGATTTTCATAATACTTTGTGAGAGGGAAATCTAATGAGATTTTGTACGACTGCCAAAAAATGTAATTCCTCTGACTATCCCTTTCCCCTAGTTCCAGCACAATGCACCGCATGGGTAGAAGTCATCTCCTGATTGCTGGTCCAAGATAAAAAAAAAACAAAAACCGGTTTAGAAGGAAATGGATTTTTTGTTGTGGTTTTGTTATTTTCTTTGGTTGCTTACACAAAAACACATCGCTGATAAAATGAAAAGTATAAACTTTGTTAAAATTTTTAAAAAATGATGAGGGCCGGACGACTGTCAAATTCCCATCCGTATTTTGCTCCGATTCCTAACATATTGTTGTTACACTATTATACTTTCCCATTTGAATTAAGTTTTTGACATTTCGTATTATTCAGTAAAAATCGCCATAAGTCATTTAAAATCTATTTACTGTACTGTGTAGAATATAAGCAACATATTTCACTACCAAAAACCATTTGAAGAATACTCTCAGTGCCATGTTTATAGGAGTGTGTTATTTTATTAAAAACAAAAATTTCACAATCAAACATTTCAATGTAAATATGACCTTTAGTTAGAAAACATAAATTTTGTTGGCTATAATTTAAAATGGAATTTATCATAACAATTGTAGTTCCTCGATCTTACAGCGAATATTATAATGTTCTAAAGATAAGAATAGTCGTGAAAAGCGGACTTCAAAAGGCAAAAAATATAAATTGTACAGGGTGGGCCAAAAGTAATCACCCGGGCATAAGTAATCGCCCGATGTTCTTTTGCTGTAATTTTATTTTTAAGACAAATTTTAGCAGTGCTTGTGATATGGGCTAAGTGACCGCCTCCAGAGTTGATGACCATACATGCAGATCCAAAGGTTTTTATTAAATAAAATTACAGCAAAAAGACTTCGGGTGATTACTTATGCCCTAGGTGATTACTTTTGGCCCACCGTGTAGTTTATAAAAAGGAAAAATATGTGAATAACACGGCAATTCTACGGCCATTTTTAACATTTCCATCCAGTATTTTTCGCTATTGGCGCTACATTTCAAACACTATAATGAATATGAAAATTCAGTAGTCATACAACTGCTTCAAGAGCAGTACTGGAATTCCATGCAGTCCAATTGAAGATCGTTCTCCTCGGTCAAAGATTTATTAAGCATTATGTGAATGGCACAAAAACACATGCATGACATCTTGCCTATTGCCCGGGTAGCTATATATGGAAATAGTATTGTTCTGTTTATTTTTCCTTCCCCAAATCAATATTTCAGTCTGACATTTTGATATCGAGTTTTGTTTATTTTATTATTAGTAACGTTGAGCTAATAATATACATATTTGTATGTTCATTTATTCATATAAATGGGTACGTTGCCTTATTGTTACAGGTCTATTGAAAACATTTCATTAGCTCCAAGTCGGTATTTATTATAAGTTTATTAAACGTTAGCAGTTCTCAAGAAGTTTAATGTATTTAGATCATCAACTTCTATAATAAAAATTAAACGCAAAATGCTAAAAGTACCCGGTACCTGAAGCTGAAGACTTCCTCTGATTTGTAGTGGATTTTCCAAGACGTCGCAATATAACAGTTGTTGTATTTTAAACAAATTGAATGTTAAGTTTTGGATACCTCAATGATACGAACGTTTTAGTATCCTATAACGTAGCTTATGTCATACTTTCTCTTTATATACATTCAATGATAGATCATGAATAGAAAAGTGAATGATATACTGAATCAACCATCATGTAGTGGAATACTTTATACGAAAAAAAAATTTTTTTGATCGTAAGATGCAACGATCTTTCTACAGGGTGGCGCAGAATGAGCTATATGGTTTAAATGGTTTTTAACTTTTTTATTTATGCGATTATTAAAAATTTTTTTTTTTTAACAGTATATTATTGTGGAATATTTTGCCAGTAGCTTTGAAAAATGATATCCTGTGAGTGATGTCCATTTTCTGCTTCGCACATACGTGCTCTTTTTAGCATATTTTCCATTTCCATTTTTCCTTTTCGCAAAATTTCGGGTGTAAAGGCCATGATTTCATTTCGAATGTTGGTTTTTAGTTGGAGTATAGTTCTTGGTTTGTTAACGTACACTCTATCTTTCAGATATCCCAAAACTGTCAGGAGCTGTTAAATCTTCTGTGGGTGCAATGCGCACATTAAAATGACGACGATATGCATGCTGTGTCAACACAATATACTGTTGTTTTGAAAAATTAAATTTAATTATTTTTGTACGTTGTTCGATCGTGTAATGATTCATAATTAATTCCCCAAGTCTTCTTCTTCAAAAACAAAAGACAAAATAATAATTAAAAAATTTATAAAGAATTCAAAGATAGCTCATTCTGCGGCACCCTGTAGGTATATCAAACACATTTCAATTGTTTTGTACATAGACCTTAGGGAATCCTTTACCTGAAAATGCAGGTTACTAAAAGTCTTAGTAGGAATAATATGTGTACTAGACTAGGAATAAAGGTTAAACTATTTGATTCCACACGAAGTCTCTGGGTGTACCAAGTTCCTTGTATTTTTTAAAACTGATATACTTCATACCATCTTGTTTTCTTACAACACCAGCTACAACCGACCAACACTACTACGCAATTCTCTTTTGGAAGCTTTTTTCGGTTAATTTTTAAGTTTTTCCAAACACCGCCTATTTATTGCCAAAGGATAAACAATAAATTGAGATGAGTGTCTAAATAAATAAAACAATAATCAATAGCGATTGGTGTTAATATTTGCAGACTTTTTGTTATAAACTTGAAGATGATGATTGACAAGAACGATTCTCAATATGACGCAGTTCACGCCAAAGATAATTAATTAATAAATAAAACATTTGCTATTTTTTCAGTAATGTTTTCTATTTCGTTAAATAGTTAACGTGCATTTATAGAGCAAAGGTATGGCGGCAATGATTATCGAATGCATGTACTAGTATTCGTGTTCACTTTTGGAACGTAGAGAACCTTTTGTTACTTAGAAGTAGCTGTGCAAAAAATAAGATTTATTTTCGGATTTATTCATTCTGAGTTATTGCACTGGGACATATTGCACCTGAGAGTTATGTCATATAGCGAACGTGCAAACTACCTCAGCCATCGCCAACCTGGTTGACATCACTTGTCGACTTAACTTCAATATTTGGGAAATTAAAAATTTTCTAGACATGCTATAATTTTCAGGCATACATACACGCTTAATTTTCTGCGCTAAAAAATTTGCATTATAATTTCTTTTTCTTAGATGAATACCATATTCAATTCGAATTACTTATATAAAAAAAAAATACTGTACGAAATTAAGAGGTTTCGGGTAAAATCGATTCCATTGTTATTTTGTTCTTTTTTATATCTAATCCAAAATTAATTACAATTTTAGCAAATATTTACCAAATGTAAATATATTGTGAAAGAAGTTGTCAATTAGTTTTTTGCCATTTAGAAAGTAGGGTGTTTACGATTGGCCTTTTGATAAGAAAATTTCAATAATTTTTAGTTCAGGTTTCGAAATTGTATTCCTTAGGGCTTTTATCGATTTTATGTACTTTTACTGCGTTTGAATTTGGTATAAAATATGCAGAGTGTCTTATTTATGTATTCATAAGTAAATGACTTTTTAGGAGAATGAAAAATATTGTACAACATCAAGACTAAATGGATAGAATGTATTACAGTCAGATAAATGTTGAAAAAAGTTTATTTATGTTCATTATACGAGTATAAAGAACAAAATATTTTGCCCAAACCTTTTCTTTTAGCTGAAGTGTTTTGATAAGCGCCAGCTTGTTTCGTTGCGATAACCTACAATGGTGACATAGTGTTTTTGTTTGTTGTTTTTAGGATTGGTTAAGTATAAAGCGGAGAAACAGGTAGTTGGCTTATGGATATTCTGCTATTTTGCGTTTTATTAATTCGTAAAGCTAAGGTCAACATCTTTGCTATTATGTGAACGCACTAATTTTGAAGCTTATGAAGAGCCTTTTTATTTATTATTTTATGCTGCCGACGTTTTTCATTGTTCAACTATGAACGTTGGAGGAGGTTGTTATTTACATCAGCAAAGATATTATAGCACATAAGAATAGTTTCTGATGCCTGGAGGAGCTTTTCCATGAACGACCTTCGGGTTGTAGAGCCAATGCTAGATGGCGCTTTGGCTAAGACCAATATCGCCTTCGTTATTTTATATTTTTTCTGAATTTTTTCTAACTGTTTGTTTTTATAAACTTCTAAATGTTTTGACAAAATAGTTTTACTAAATGTTTTATATTGTCACTCTCTCAAATAATTGCCATTTTCTACTTGTTCTGCCTCAAATTGCTCTGACACGCGTTATTGAAATCGATGACATGTAGATATAGCGACTTTCTCGGAGCTAAATGAAAGGTAAATAGATACTTTATTGAATAACACTGTGCTACAGCAAAATTATGCCGGGGTTCTCATATACCAATTCTGTTTTGTTGGAGTTCATAGAGAACGAAAATATCTTTAGTTTTTTTAGGTCACTTCGAAAAGTGAAGTTATGACTCTTTCAATTTGAAACTTAAAAAAAAAACCTTTTTCACTACATTTAGCGTTATAAAATCACTTTTTGAAGTGACCTATAAAAAACTAACGGTATTTTCGTTCTCTATGGTCTCCAACCAAACAGAATTGCTATATGAGAACACCTGCATAATTTTTTTTGCAACTTTTGTATCACAGTGTAATTTTTCACTTTGGTAAATTCATTTTGTATGCCATTTACGGCATAAAATAAGGAAAACTTTTTGTTTCATAACTTTTGCCACTTTACGAATGTTATTGCTGTATTTGTAGAACATACTTTTTCTATCGTAGATGTATTTCATTCTATTAAAAATTGTGCAGAAAACAATTGACTAAATATAAATAACATCACGAAATAATATCATGAAATGAAAAGAGTGCGGCATGGTTGAATTATGTTTTTGCATGAAATTGTTTGGGTATCAAGGAATATGGATATGAAATATATTCTATCTATTAGTATCTGGGTTTTCTACTCACAAGTAAAGATTGTGTTGTGCAGGTAAATTTACGCAGAATTATATTGGAGAAATTCGTGAATTATAAATTTAAATTTAATGTTAATGAAATACAGCAGATTAATACAAAAACAAAATTATATTTATTTCAAAGTTTCACCATGTGAACAAAGTTTCGTAGAAATCTGTGTTGAACGTGTTGAATTTCAATGGCCGTAGTCATCTCATCGTGATGACATAAACAATCGCTGGATGTACTCTCTCCGGAAACTGTTGTTAATCGATAAACAACTGCAGGTGTATTCAGCTAATAAAAGAAATACAATTAATTCAAAAGAATAACTCAACAAAATTTCTTGCGATGGCCGCATGATTACATGTCACAGATGAATCACGGATTTATTGATTTTATTGAGGGAAAGGGTACATAAGATACTGATGCTGAAGTGATAGAAAATTCTCACACAACTCTATTTTTTGTTTAATTTTAAAGAGGGTGTTGTGGCTGAAGTATTCTGCACGTTGACTACAAATCCAAAAAAATCCTGGGTTCGAACGCAGCTTCGGAATAAGTCATAAAAACATTTAGTATTTTGTTCTAGTGTTGGTTTGTGTCAGTTGTTGTTGGAAGGTTTCAGTGGCGAATGCATAGTCACTGGTCACTGAACAGTACCGGCTTCAGCTGATAAGAGAAGTTACAGAGTATGTTGGCATATCAGCTGGCTCGTGTCATGCAATTTTTTCGAATGTTTTGGGCATGAGACGTATATATATATAGCGAAGTTTGTTCCGAAACTTCTGAATATTGATAATATTGTGAGAAACTTTTAAGCCAAAAGTATCACGGCCATCGTGCCTCAACCATCATATTCACCGGATTTCGCCACTTCCGACTTTTTCCTGTTTTCGTAACTCAAAAGACATATGAAAGGACGGAGATTTGAAACGATTGATTAAATAAAAACCGCATAGCTGGAAGAGCTCAAGCTTATACCAAAAAGTGCTTAGAGGATTGTTAAAAGCGTTGGCACAAGTGCGTTATATTTTATTTTAATTATTTATTTATTCCATAGTAATGGAAAGCCTTCTAGCCCAAACATAAATATGTATTACATAGTAATAGTATGCCGAGTACTTATGTGTATGTCTTAGACACAAACTATTTAATAAGCAAATATGAATAAGTTATAAATAAATAAGTTATTAGATATTAGTCACAAAAATTTTTATATACAGGGTGTCCGCCGTCAAGGTATACTACTTTGTTTTCCCGCCATTTTGGTAAACATTAGTCTTGACAGTTCATATTTGGCAGTCGTGAAGTAGACGCGTGGAAAATTATTCGATAAACCAACGTGTTTTAATCGTTAAAACATTTTATCAAAATCAATCATCGATTACTGTGACGATGAGAAAGTTACGTGAAATTTTTGGGAGAAACAACGTGCCAAAAAAACGCACTATTTATCGTGTAGTGAATGATTTCGAAGAAAGAGGGTCTGTGGGTGATAGGCCCAAGCATAGACCACAACGTACTGCAAGATCGGCTGAAAACTGTCGCTCAAGAAAGTGATCAAAAGAATCCATCAACCTCAATTCGCCGCCGTGCTCAGGAGTCTGGTCTTCAAAGAACAACTTTGGCCAGAATTTTGAATGCCACAACCGCATGCTTTGGGTTTGATTAACATGTGGTATCAACAAGACGGTGCCACATCCAATACAGCCAGGATTACAATGAAATGCGAGACCTCTTTCCACAACAAGTTATTCAAGAAATGGTGATGTTGATTGGCCTGCACGGTTACCTGATTTGACTGCTCCGGACTTCTTTTTGTGGTGATATCTGAAAAGCAATGTTTATGAAAACAAACCTGAAACGCTTGAGCAAGTCAAACAATATATTCGTGATGAAATTAATGAAATACCGCGTGGAATATGTGAGAATGTAATGAAAAATGTGCTCAAAAGGGTTTGCATTTGTGAGGCTAACAGAGGCGGACATTTATCTGATATTGTATTCGATACATAATTGCCGACATTAAATAAAACATTTATCAATATAATTTCCATTCTCTTTCATTTAATCAAAAATTATAAACAAACAAAGTAGTATACCTTCCCGGCGGACACCCTGTATTTAGTTATTTAATTAACTCTCCAGCCAGGAAAACAGAAATAAGGTAAAAGCAAAAGCAAAATATAAAAGGTAACACGATCCCAAACGGTAGTAACTCAAGCAACACAAGTGATTTGTTGATCAAGCCAGGTAATAAATTAATTATAGATCAAATGTGGAAAAAATTGTATATTTTTGAGTATGCAGTTCTCACAGATTTGCAAGATACCTCATGAGTTTAAGGCGGAAAACATTATTAGAGTGCGAAAAAATACGAAGTTCAGAAGGCAGACAATTCCACCACCGCGCAATTCCGACCACATAAGACCTTTCAAAAAGGAGTCTGAAAATTTTTGGAATGGAAATCTATGGATTCCTAGAGGAACGTAAAAAGACAAATTTATCATTCAACATTTTTGGGAAACCACATTTCATTATTGTATAAAAAAGAAGAAAGTTCGGTACTTTATGAAATTGGTAAATGTACAACACAGGAATTTACCAACAAGGGCTGATATATATCTTGGGGCAATTACTTTGAAGGCGACAATACAAATATCGATTAATAAATAAATCGTTGTTCATAAAATATAAAGACACCTTAGTTTTTGAAAACACTTCAAATATTAGAAATACATAAATGTTTAAATGCTTAACAAATTATTCAATAATTTTAAAAGATACAGGCAAAGTTTGAAAGTTTTTCGTATTTATTTCTCTTGAATTAAATTTGTAGCTAAAGCAGCGTAAGGGAGAGAGAAGGAAGCATCCATTACATAAAACTGAATGAAATTATATGTACATATGTATGTATGTTTGTATATATATATATATATTCCAGTTAATTATCATCATATCTGGTAATCCCATTATATTCAAATCAAATGATATACTTAAATTTTAAAATGTATTTTAATCAAAAGTTCCCCCGGCTAAATTACAATCAAACTTTATGGAAGTTTTGAAATTTTAATTCAAATTAAGAAAAATGTATGCTTGTGTAAGGAAAAAATATGTTAATTTTGGTATTATAAAAGGAGTCAAATGAAATTTACATAACTTTGTTAGAACACAGAATATGGGTAATAAAAGACAGTTCACTTGTCATTTAAATATTGCTTGCATAATGTTGTTTGGATACCTACCTGAATAATACTGATAGGCTGTAACGACTTGATTTAAAATCTTCTACAAAATTATGTAAATGGACTTTTTGCAATGCAAGCACTATTTGTAGC
This sequence comes from Dexiosoma caninum, assembly GCA_963924685.1. Lineage (NCBI taxonomy): Eukaryota > Metazoa > Arthropoda > Insecta > Diptera > Tachinidae > Dexiosoma > Dexiosoma caninum. Next base: position 96,767,817 of record OZ004725.1, read on the forward strand.
ATAAATACGTTTCCCAAATTAGATGCGATGAGGCATATCGACACAGAAATTGCAAGTAGCCGCATCTAACAAAAAATTCAAAATTTTTTTTTTTTTATTATATATGATTCTAATTGTGGTTTTTTCCCTTAAAAATTATATGTGAAATTTATTATTACATACCTTATAATATTCTTATAAAGTATGAGAATATCATAAAGTATTTTATTACAAAAGCAACTAAATAACTGACGAGAAAAGCATATCCATATAGTACTATTTCGCTAATGCTTACTTAGCTCATCAGTGGATTTTTTTTTTATTAGTTACAATCTGTTAGGTGCTTTAGGTCCAAATACGAGACCTCGCTAATATTGGAATTGTTTCGCAAATAAATTTGTTGATCTATTTTTATTTATATTAACAAATGTTGTATTCACTGTCAAAATATTTTTCAATTAAGCAAGTTCTTAAATGTTAGATAAAGCTTCCTGCATCTTCTGTGACAATATGGAGACATGTATTCTTAAAATATATTTTATTTCATACATATGTACATATTAGAGATTCAAGTGGTTTCTTGTGTGTTGAGAGGCAATTATGTCAAAGTTCTTTATTAATATCCATCCCTATTTTTTTTTTTGTGTATGGCAAAATTGGAACCCAAAATCTCTATCTTGATTATCATTTCTTATCACAAGAAAACACATGTATATATGACTCTTTCACAGCCCATCAATTCAGCTTTTAATTTTATACAGTTAAATATACATACAGTCGAACTTCTCTATAACGTAGCAGTTGGGGACCGTCAAATTTCTACGTTATAGAGAAACTGCAGAAAATTTTAACTACATTTTTTTTATGTAGAAAATAAATTTATTCAGACAAAAAAAATTGTTTTTACATTTACACATTAATTTTTTTTTTATTAATACATACATATGTGACTAAATTGATGCAAAAAATCGATTGCTAAAAACTTCGCAATAGAGAGATTATTTAGTGTGAAAAATTCTATTTAGGTCTTAAAAAATTGTACGTTACAGAGAGAACTTCGCTATAGGGAAGTTCGTTAAAGGGAGATCAAAATGTATGAAAATACTCAAAAAAATGTTGTGTTCACGAATTTTATTTGTTATAGAGAAGATTTCGTTATAGAGAAGTTCGCTATAGAGAAGTTCGACTGTACATATAAGCTAACTTATTATTACAGATATATCAATTCAATTTGATGTGATGTTAACACGTACACCAAAAGTAATGATACAAGTTATATTTCAATTCGTACTTAAGTACTTATTTAACTAATTGTCAATAAGATTTAAGTTGTATTTAAATAAAAACTTCGAACCGGAACCGAAACCGAAACGAAAATCGCCAAAAACCGTAATTTATAACCAAACCGTAACCGAACCAAATTATTTTAAATACAAAATCAAAACGTTGCCTTAACCGGAAGGAATTTTCATTTCGGTTTTTTTTGCGTTCTATAAAGAAGAAAAAATTTAAAATTTTTTATATTCTTTAGCTGGTGTATGTGTACATTACATTTGATGCTAATACAGGGTTTCTTGTAGTAGATTTTTTTATATATTCAAACTTAAATAAAAAACGTAATAATTGACACAAAGTTTTATTAAGACCATTGAACGATAGAAAGGAAATGCGGATTTTTTAAAGAGTATGTTATCCAGATCCTTAAAAATTCATGAATTATCGCTCTTGGAAGTCCCAGTGAAGCTGCTCTTTTCCGTATTGAAAGTCTCGGATTTTCACATAAACTGCTTTCAACCAGTTCCAGGTTTTCGGGAGTCCTTGAAGATCGAATGGGCCCTGGCCGTGGGGCATTCAAAGCCGAAGCAGTTACGCAGAAACGGTGGCACCCTCCCTCCGCACCTTTTATTACTTTTTGAAATAATCATATTTATAAATATAAATTTTCCAGCAGACATATAACTCTTAGCCATAAAGGTTAAAAATACATTTCTTAAACGGCAAATGGGTTCCATAGACGAAAACTGTGAATGGAAAACTGCCATTCAGTTATCAACTTTCTAAATTTTAACTGGATTAAGTTGTTATTTCTTCTAGACGGCCTGAAAGAGAGACAGCTCGCCAGTATAAAATATTTTATAGAGAAGAATTAGGAAACGTACACTATAAAGTTTTGTCACTAAGGGAGTAGCAAGAGAAAACGTTCTAAGCTGCAGACATCTTTCAGAATATCCTTATATATAGACGTTAATTTCCTGATACTATTCTGGTCACAACTTGCCAAAATACAAAGCTGGCATATGGTATGATTTAGCCAAAAGAATGATTGTGTTGATCGGAGTTGAGTGCTGAAACTAAATCAAATAGTCGAAATCATATCGCGCCTTTGGTGCAATAGCGTAGTAACTCAAAATTTGAATTTTTTGAGCTGGGCATGCAGAAATTATCTTTGGGGAAATATATATCTAAAGGAAAAAATATTATGGTTCTATCTCTAACTGTTCAGATTCTACAGTTACAAATGTTTTTATTGCCTCCAGCTATTTCCAACAATATTTATTTGCAATACAGAAATATTTCCTTTATGACTAGAAATTTACAAACAGAAAACATTACAAAACATGCCTCTTAACCGAAAATACTATCAAAAAGATGCCTCAAAACTTCAAAAGCATTTTTCTCAGTTCACGATTTTTTGAATTACTCCGGTATTGCACCAAAGGCTCGATATGGTAATTAAAAAATACTTTGAATACCCAGAATGGTCATTAAGTTCCATTTAAATGTCTTTTAAATTTATAAAAATGAATTCGCTATTTTTTTTTTTTTATCTAGGACCAGCACTCAGGAGATGACTCCTACACATGCGAAGCATTGTGCTGGGAACTATAGGAAAGGGTTAGTAGAAGAAACGACAGGAGGTGAAGCTTAATTACGTATTTTGCAGCTCTGCTTTCGCACGTTCTTTTGTTTTTATACTCGTAGCAGTGCTGAAGCTTCGCTTTAGTAGCTATTTTTATTATTATTTTACTTCGCCGGTGCTACACAATACCGACGAAGGAGGGCGTTCTGATGTGATTGTGGATTGCTATCAGCTGAAGCCGGTATTGTTCAGTGACCAGTGACTATGCCTTCGCACATCAGAAAAATGCAAGATGTTTATTTTTATTTAAAAATTTTTTTTTTGTCTGAAACTGGGGTTGAACCAGTTGGTTGTGTAGTCAACGTGCAGACTACCATCCATCGTGCCATCGCCACCCTCAAAATAAATGACATTTAAATGCAAAGCCAATTATTCGCCATTAGAGGTCGTAATAAAACACGTCGATTTAATATTCTTTCATTCGATTTTTCATATTTTATCAAAATAAGAATTTTTTTAATATGCTCCAATACATATGAGTGTACATAATTGTTATCTGTCTCGGGCCAGTGCTCGGGCGATGTCCCCCTACGCATTATGCATTGCAGCGGAACTAGGTACATATTTTACATGCAGATTTACCAAAATTTTTAGTTTATTTAAATTCATCATATAACATACTTAAGGGGCTTTCACACTATAATAATCTGTATCCAGGCATGTCAGAAATTCAAGTATTACGTGCAAGTGTGATAGTGCGAATGCAATGCCTTATGAAAATGATAAATAATATGGTAATACATTTGACATGCCATAAGACTTCTTCGTTTTTAGAAAGTTTTCTAAACGTTAAGTTTTTCAATTTATCAGGGTTGTAATACTATAAAAACAAATAAAGAAAATAACAAAATTGCAAAATAACCATTCACTTCTGGGACGGTTTTATTTCTTGCTACTTGTACTTTTCATTGTGAAAGCAAGATGTAATATTAGAAATTTAGACAGTCGCACCAAATTCCATTAGATTTCTTTCTGACAATGCCTTACGAAAGACGTAAAACTTGTTTTGTAGTCTTGTATATAGACCTTTAACACTATTGCAGAATACATATGAGGATCATTTCAGTACGAAGATGATTTTAGAGAACTGTTAGTAGATTGTAAATAAGTTGGAACGCTATCCTTTCCGCTATCCATTCCTCCTAACCGTTTTTTTTTTTTTTTGTTACTGTTAAATTGTGCTTTTAATTGATATTTTTTAATTATAATCTCCAGTACACTTATTCTCTTTTATTTATTAAACGCGACTCAAAATGAATTACGATAATTAATTTATGTTTGTTGTTTGGCTAAGCCAGTCTGTATGTATATTTCGTTGTTGCTAATATCTGATGATGAGTTGACATTAGCACCAACGAAGTGTACATATAGACTAGATTAAATAAACAATTTCAGTATTTACATTATTATATGGCATTGTGAAATATTTGCTGTACTTAATTATATTTCAATTAATTATTAGTTTTAGATGACCTTCTCTCTTTGTTTCTCTTCGCGTTTCAACAACTGAATGACTTAACGTCTTTAATAATTAATTATTTTTCTTTAACATACGAGTAAATTTATAGATTTAACTGATTTTAATGAATTTCATTTGAGAATTGTTATTTGATTAAATTTGCTTCAATTTAAAGCATTTCTAAAAGGAAAAGTTTAAGAATCTGTATTCACAATATTTGCGGCTAAAAAATTGTAAAGACAATAACGTTTTCAGGAACTGTAGAGTGGTAAAATTTGATTAGAAAAAAAAACTCAAGATCAAATTTTATAGCATTATGCATTGTGAAGGATATAGTTAATGGTTTTCTTAGTTATTTTAAGTATTTTATATAAACAAAATATTATATAAATGTGAATATGACTATCAAAGGGGTTATTTTAGGTATTGTTTTCTTTTATGAAAATAATGTATTCTTTGGGAATTCACAATGATATGGTTTTGACAGTGATATGTGTGTTGAAAGTTGGAGTACTTCAGTGATTATATTTTAGATGAAGGTATTTTGAAATTAAATTTATTCAGAGATTTGTTTTAAAAGCATACAAAACCATATTAAATTTAAGTTCACTGATAAGGGAATGACAGTAAATCTTTGCAGTATTTCAACTTCCTACTCTAAATGCCATGTTTAACACAGCTTTTGGGATTTTATTAATTATTCCGCAATGTGATGACGTTAACTCTTTTTGAAGAAAACAATACTCGAACATTTCACCATTAAATTGGAAATGTTGTAACTTTTGTGTTCGCACATCAACTTTTGCTCTCGTGAGGCTTGTGAGTAATTCCGATGCGTATTTTTCTCCCCACAGCGATAAGGTACTTCTGCGTTAAAGTGACAAGTATACGAAAACATCTTTGATTTTAATATAATACCGGAATCACGCAATGCGAGGTAAATTATAAAACAAAATCCCAAAATAAAGTGTTTTGATGCCCAGTGTAGTAGCAGATATTCACAGGATATTCATATAGATTCATTTGCAATCATGTTATAACTTGTAATACAAATCTTTAGATGCGTATGATTGATTTCCTAACGAACCGGCACCATTATTATTCATGCGCAATAATGGAAGTCCGCATAATAATTCATAAATTACTCATACGCACAGAGTTACCTGCTTCTGTTGTTTTCCTATTTTAGCTGTAATAAATTTGATTTAATTTAGCTGACTTCTATTTTGCCAGTGGTATGTGCGATGAGTTGTGGAAAAATTATTTTTCACTGTCTATACGAATTATTTCGTTTGCTGTTATTTTTTTAAATTATTAAATATTTTCTTCTTATATTTGGCTATTGGGCTACCCGTGTGTGTAGCTCTGAACTAATGAGAAGAATTTCTTCTAAAGTGGCCTTATGGGAGAGCCTTTCGTCGCCACAAAGCTCTGCAGAAGCAGTTATTTAATTTTTCTTATGCTAAAATAAATTTCCATATGAGTGAATTTAATGTTCAAATTTGCAGGATTTACATTAACATTATTTGGGCGCCCTGAGAATTGTATTGTGTTACCATAATATTTATCCAAAGGAAGTTTTTTTCAACAATTTATTATTATTTTATTTTGCGGGTTCTGCAATGGACGATTGTAATCTCTTCTAATGGATTTTACCAAAGTGATTGATTCTTACATTAAGATATTGAGTATCACGAATATATTTAGTGAAAAAATTTCTACATGTTGTATAGCAGATTTTTATTTGTAAATGTTAATAAAATATCTGTAAACATTTCAACGTTCGGACATAAATTGCATTTTAATGGCATCAGTTAAGAAGTTTATATTTGGTGTAAATATTTGTATTTAACATATTTTGTTGGAACCATAAAATATATATAAAGTGTAACGGAAATATCTTAATAAACTGTATGATGATGGTATACAGTGCTTTTTAAATATTAAAAAAATATATATTAAAATATAAATTAAGATTTGGTAATATCATGAGCGCAAATGTGTCCTTTTAATTCGTACAACAGAATGTAGCAATGGCTGAAGTAGTCTGCCCGTTGACTACAAAATCAAAAAGTCCTGGGTTGAATTCCATGACTAAGTCATAAAAACATGTCTCATTTTTTCTTATATGGATTAGTGTGTCCTTGTGTCAGTTGTTGTTGGAAGGTTTCAGTGGCGAAGGCATAGTCACTGGTCACTGAACAGTACCGGCTTCAGCTGTAACCAATCCACATACATATCAAAAAATTCTTTACGAGCCTCTTACTTATTATTTTCTTAATTTTTTTGATGGCTGCCGTATTCGATTATGACTTTAATTAAATAATGACAACACATTCAATGTGATATGGGCATTAAAACCAATGAAAATTTATTGTTATCAAGAGTTTCTTGAAGGGAATTGAGACGTCAAAATTAACAAGATTCTATCGTCCTAATGAAGGCAATGTAAAACGGCCTGAAATGGCTTATTTACGTCATCTGATATACATACAAAGAACTTTGCAGACGGCAAAACTTGAGAAGTATTTTTGGTTTTATGTTCTTTTCCAACTTGTAACTGTGGCATTATAAAGTGATCAATTATAAAGCAAATGAGCCAATTTTTACTTAATTTACCAGCGTAAATCCTCTCCCTAGTAATAGTTAGAGTGTTTGACGAATTAATTTCGTGGAGTAAACAATTTATTTACAAATATTCAATAGATTGAAAAATATTGCAACGAATTGAATAATGAAACTGTGTATGTGTGTATGGAAAAAAACATAGAAAAGAGACTTCGCTTATAATGAAGAAATTAAACTATGAAATTTGCATGATAAAATCCAAACGTTTAAACCATTCAAATAAACACACACATTAACATGAAAGCAAAACTAACACACTCGCATATTATGGTCAGTTAGAATAATTGGACAGCCTAGTCATATGGGGGTAAGAGCTTGTATCGTTATACACACATGTTTAATCATGTTTCCCAAAAAAAAGTTTATGTAGAATAATTTTTTCAAAGTTTCCCCAGCAAATGCAAATGAAGATGTTCTTTTTCATTTTACTCTGTCTACCTTCAAGTGGCCTTAAAACTACAATTCAACATGTTTTGAATGATTAATATTTGTATGCAATTTTTACAAGCACACATTCTAATTTCGTATTTTTATGACCCTGCCAAACAGTTAAATTCGTTCCAAATGGAAAATACCAGGCCGTTTAGGCAAAGTTATTTATAGTCTGTAGAACAGAATAACAGGGGAGTATGGCTGTAACGAATGCGACTGCTGTATTTATAAATATATTTTTGATTTAGAAATAGATTCTTTTTTGATAATTCTTTATTAAAATCTTTTCAATTTCGAAAATATTTTTTATTATTAAGTGATAACCAGAAGCTTATTTGTGTGTTACTTTATTCATGATCAGAATTAGCGTCTCGATAAACGTAGTGATATGTTGAATATACGAGTACATATTTCTGTTTAGCAACATGGCGATTAGTTGCTAATTTATAAATAAATTCCCGACTTTGTTTGTTAATTTTTATGAGCCGGGACTTTTCTTGCCAAAATTTGTGAAAATCCTTTATTATTATTCTGGTATTTCTACACATAAAAAAAATTCAAATCAAGATTCAATACAAAAACGAAGATTTAATTAAAATGGTAATCAGATCTCAAACTATCACAACAATTGCAATATTAATTAACTCTTTTAATTGAAGAAATTTCACAATTTTTTTCCATTTCACCATTTTAATGCATTCTAATTGTATTGTTTTCCAAGAACACCAAACTCAATTAAAATAAATGTGTATTCCGTTAAATTATTAATTAAAAATAGAACTTACTATCCAAAGACCTAATTAGGAAAAACTTAACTTTTATTTTTTTTTTCTTTTTTATATACAATCGAATATTTCAGTTTAGCATATTTTTGAAAATCGCATTTTGGAATTAATTATCCTATATTTGGTGAATTGCAGCAATTCGGATTAAATTTATTTATTATGAATTAATGAAAATTTTCTGTCGTTTGCAAGTTCACAGATAATTTATCACAATATTGTGAAAAAATTAGAATAAGGGAAAAATAACAGTTAATCTCCAACATCAGTTGAGTATAATACGTACATATATTCTATGCTACTACACACATCATCAGTACTCTTTGTGTCAACAGAAAGGTAGTTAAAGAAAGGTCATTAATATCATCTATTTAACCCGTCAGAGCTTAGGGAAATGCATACGAGAATAATGTTACTGTCTACATACTATCAATAAAGGTTACCAGCTTTGTTGTTTTTATATTTTTAGTACAGGTCATACTTCATATATTGCCAAAGGTCAAAGCCTCTGTTTTCAGTACAGGTGAGAACGAAATTAGTTTCTTACAAATTTTTGACTGTCATTAAGGAAAATGTGTTCTTTTTTGTTTTGGTTTGCTTTGGAGGGTTACATTTAAATATTCTAAATATTCTGAATATTTATTTATTATGTTTAGAATAAGTGATATTTATTTAAACTACAATTATAACAAATGAATGATTGAAAATTTGGTTCCATTTAAACTTAAAGTTAATTTATCACAATATGAAAAATTTCTTTTAATTTTTAAAAAAGGAAAAATAACAATTATTCTCCAACACCAGTTGAAGAGAACATGTATATACATATTTCCACTGTCCCTACACACGTCTTCCATATTCTTTGTGTCTCGACAGAGTTTATGAAAAGTATACGAGAAATGCCTATTATTATTCGCATACTATATTAACAAGGGCTCAAAGGTTTGTTATTTCTCTTTCAGTATAAGTTATATATTCCCAAAAGTTTAAGGCGCTGTTTTTAGTATATGTGAGAATGAAAATAGCTTTTTACAACTTTTAACTGTCTTTCGTTATTAAACTTTTTGGTTTATTAGCCATCAATTGGGTGTCATTGAAGACTTTCTTCTTTTAGTATGTGGAGAAAGATATGTTTTTCATGTATACAATTTCTTAAACACTGTCGCGTTAAATATATGATAATAATGACTTTACAACGATCTTTTTGTTGTCACTAAGAGTACTGATGACGTGTATAGTGGTATAGGAAATGTGTATGTACGTGTTCTACTCAACTCTTATTGTTCTTTTTTTTCCTTTATTTTAATCAAAAGTAATTTTTCACTATATTGTGTTAAATTAACTACGAACTTAAATACAACCATTTTTCATTCATTTCATTCACTTATTTATTATGATTATTTATCTATGTTTGTTATATGGTTTAGCTGGTGTATATGAGGCATTTCATTTGGTGTTAATACCAAATTCTTCAGTCGATCTTTAACCAAATTCCTTAAAAAAAACTAAGAAATTTCACATGTTTATACAAGAACGCTCAAAAAAATTTTTGAAAATTCCGAAATATACAGAAAAAACAAACTAAATAGCTTCTTTAAAAAATCTTCTTTATAGAACAAACTTTTATTATTCGATTTAAATCTATGTAATTTTTCTAAGAAATTAATCGTAATTAATTTTGACTAACGTTGAATAAATGAAGATTAGTAACATTATTTATTTATTATTTTATGACTTATGAAAAAATGTATATAATAAAATAAACACATTGGCAATTTTTGAGATTGAATTTGCGAAAAAAGCTGAACATAAATCTCTCAAAATAAGCAACAGCTTTTAAATTAGAGTACATATCAGTGCTCAGGAAATGTTCCCTACATATGCAATGCATTGTAATGAACCTAGTTGGGAAGGAATAGTGTAGACAGGAGACAAGTGGTGAAGTGATAGAAGAACAGGGCCCAAAATTCGTGCACAACTCTGTAGTTGCAAGTATTGAGAATTTGGAAAGCTGAATAAAGCTGCATATCTAATGATACGCATTACTTTTTAAACCAGATTACAGCCTTTTTATTTATTATTTTACTTCGCCGTTGTTTTTATTGCTAAAATACCGACCGAGGGTGTTCCGGCTGCAGCGTCAACTACTCAGCGAACAGCACTTTCAATCTTAACAATTTAAATTTTTATATCTTTAAGAAAAGCAGGCTGTAAATAATGTGGTCGTTATAAGTAAAAACCACTGTGTATAAAATACAATCAACTTAAGTAGTTCATTTTTATGTTGGCTTTGTGCCGCATTATACTACAGTTTGTGGCAAGGCGGCTAAATGTTTCATTCTTTATTTCATTTTGATACCATTTGTGGGTATATATGCTTGAGCGTTAATTTTGCATTGAACAGTTAATGCTAGGATTTAATATTGCTGTGGCAATGGCAGAGAGTAATTTAAGTCGACTTAATCATATAAGTTACGATAATGTGACTGACAAATTAAATTCTAAAAAAAAAAATTTATTAGAAAAGGAAATAATGAAATATTTTTCCATTAGTAGGGACGGCACTCTACGAAAAATAGTAATCTTCAGGATAACAGATCTAATTAGACTTGAGAAACTCTTCCATATTGCCACAGATTTATTTATTGTATCTCCGACTTAATCAAATTCAGCTGTGCAAAAGTTTTCATCTTCAGTTTTATGTATTTTGTACTGGTAATTTATTTTAAAAATTTATTGGTCTATTTTATTTATTTGATTATTTTTGAGATGTATTTAAATACAAATACAAACTATAAAATTATCAAATAAATTTTCGTGTGGTAGCTAACCCAAGGTGTTGTTTTTCTAACACAAGTAGTACTTGTCTGTGCATAATTTGCTTTTGGCTTTATACATTAGAGAAACAACACATTAGGCTAACTAATAGATAGAAGTTGTTTGCCCCAAAATATCCAAAATTCAATTAAATTTTTTTACAATAAAATTGCACATGAATTGCTTATAAAAGTTTTAATTTATTTATATTTATTTATTTATCCTTTATTTATATCCTTCACCATAAACAACAGCACATTGCACTTGTAACGCCATGTAAAAAGTTTTTAAATTAAATTTACTGAATCATATTATTTCGCTTACTGGCAATAAAATTTAACTACTGCCGCATTGAACTTTCCAAACATTGATAAAACTAAAAAATTTACAAAATTTGTAAATGTGTATTCAAAATACTAAATAGTTGAAAAAAAAACTTTTTTATTTGTCTCGGAAACCATGTAACGGCATGCCTTTAATTTGAAATAAAAGTGACCAGTTGTTGAAAATAAACAGATAATGAAATCAAATATTATGAAGTAAAAATGAATGAAGTCAATAATTTCCTACAAATTAATTAAGGTGTGAGTGCGGTGTGAATTTTTATATGAGCAGAGATGCTGGTTATAAGATTCCCACATTCTGTGCTACATTTAAACAAAAATGTGTATAATTGCACTATATATATTTATAATGTATATAAACTGAATTTATTTTGGGAATATCTCTTTATATATGATTATAATTGTGCTTTTTCCCTTAAAAAATATATGTGCAATTTATTATTACATACTTTATGATATTCTCATAAAGTATTTTTTTACAAAAGCAAACTCAATAACTGAGGAGGAAAGCATGTCAATATAGTACTATTTCGCTAATGCTTACTTAGCTCATCAGTGGATTTTTCCTAATTTTTGAATACAAACTCAAGATCTATATGTTTAAAATTCAACTAATCAATCGAGAATTGAAGTTGAATATCAAACACAAAAACCAAAAAATCTATAAACAAAAACATAACAATTTATGAGTTTGCTTTTATAACACACACACATTTCTATTTTAATATTTTTCTTTTTATCTACACTACTAGGCTTGCTTTTGTAAAAAAAATACTTTATGAGAATATCATAAAGTATGTAATAATAAATTTCACATATATTTTTTAAGGGAAAAAGCACAATTATAATCATATATAATATTTTTAATGGATATACGCAATAGGAAATATCATTAATTCCAAAAGTTAAATTAATACGACTGTCTTTAAAAAATTTATTTCCACTGATTAACGTCGTGCAGTTTGCCAGTTGACTCTACAACTGAAAGAGTGGGTGTTCAAAGCCCAAAAAATTTTCTCATATGTCAATCAGACAAAAAAACATCAGCAAAGTAAATTATAATAAAGAAATTGTTTTTTGTTCAGCTAAAAAACTTTTGCTTGAACATAATATCAGATACGGAGCAATTCTGGTGTACTAATTCATATAACGCGTATCTGCAGATTTAAGCTCTATTTCTTCCTATCAATTCACTAACTGCCTCTTCTCTACACTCTCACTTTCCTAAAAGTTCCGTTAGACTACGTTGCATACGTAGTGGATGGCCCTGAGCATTCGTGCAAGAAGCTACGAAACAAATAACTAGAATTTTCTTACAAAATAATTGGTTTTTTATTACAAACTTAATAAAAATGCAATTCCTTTGATAGTTCCTTATAGAAAGCAATATTAAAATTTAATAAATAACTAAACATTTTATGAGATCACAATATAAACGATATCACCAAAATTACATCTACAACTCAGTACAATTTTACAATAATTTCATAAAACCTTAATGGGTAGGAACCAGTTGCCTTGGGATATATTCCTGGATATTAGAGGCATGGTGGTAAGGAATCGGGCAAAAGGAGGGGCAAATTTTATCGGACCTTAACATAAATAAGTCTCCTGGCCCGGATGGAATTCCGGCACTGGTCTTGAAGCAGTGCTCTTCGACGTTATCGCGTCCTCTGGCAATCCTTTTCAGCACCCTCTATCATGCAGGTGAATTTCCATCGTGCTGGAAAGTTGCAAATGTTACGCCGATCCCCACTAAGGGAGAGGCAAGCAACCCTGAAAATTATCGCCCAATCGCAATATGCTCTACCATTTCTAAAGTAATGGAGAGTATGCTAAATTTCCATCTTATGAAATATCTGGAGTCCAATAGCTTACTTAACGACCGGCAATATGGCTTCCGTGGAGGACGTTCCACGGGTGATTTATTAGCCTTCCTCTCGGAAAATTGGTGTCGATCCATCCACCATTTTGGCGAAAGTAAGGTAGTGGCTCTAGATATTTCAAAAGCATTCGACAGAGTGTGGCATGGAGCACTCTTGTCCAAACTTATTGCTTTTGGTGTCGGTGATATCTTCTCTCGATTTATATCGAGCTTTCTCAGGGATCGCGCTATAAGAGTTGTTATAAACGGGATCTCATCAAACGAGTTCAAGATCAATTCAGGGGTACCACAAGGCTCCATTCTTTCTCCTACCCTATTTTTAATTTTTCTTAATGACCTCCTATGTCATACTTCAAACCCTATCCACTCTTTCGCAGATGACAGCAGTAAATGCCATTCATATTCATTCGATCGTAGGCCGACATCAACTATGATCGCGGCGACGCGGCAGAATATGAATGATTCGCTAACAGGTGACCTCACGAGAATATTGGAATGGGGTCACGCGAACAGGGTCGATTTCAATTCCCAAAAGACCCAATGCTGCATGCTAACACACCGCCGTATGCATGATCACGCTGCCTCATCTATAAAAATGGGTGGCATAAACATTGAGGAATCAGAAGCTCTTGATGTTCTTGGCATGCAAATTCAGTGTGATGTCCGATGGACTGAGCACATTTTTCAGGTCTCAAAGGAAGCATTCAAGTGCCTAGGCTTTTTAAGGCGGTGTAAGACATACTTCACCCCATCTGATCTCCTCACTATTTATACCGCCTACATCCGACCGAAAATGGAATACAACTCTCATGTGTGGGCCGGTGCTTCAAAGACTATTTTGAAGTTACTCGACCGTGTACAAGAAAGGGCGAAGAAACTCATAGGAGACAGTAGGGTAGCCAACTCTATTGACTCTCTTGAGCATCGTCGCAACGTGGGGTGCGTTTCGTTGTTCTATCGATACTATAATGGAATGTGTTCTAAAACCTGGTCCTTCGAGCGCACGACGCGATAATCATTAAGAGCGCATCCATTTGTGGTCGATTTGAGGGCGACTCGCACTACGCATTACAGGGAAAATTCGTTTTTTGGCCGAACGGCACGTATGTGGACTAGACTACCCGCAGAGGTGTTTCCTGTCACTTTTAGCATGGGAAGATTTAAATCAAATGTCAATAAACACTACTCCCTCTATCCTCCTCCCCATAACCTAATTTCCTAGTTCCAGCACAATGCATCGCATGTGTAGGGGTCAACCCCTGAGTGCCGGTCCAAGTCAAAAAAAAAAAAAAAAAAAAAAAAAAAAAAAATTTGCCCCAATTGGCCTCGGGCATTTCTATGGACTTACGAAAAGCCACAGAAATGAAACTTTTAGGAACTGGGAGGAAAGGGAATTCGCAGCTCTCTGGCATAATAGTGACGGTCAGCGTCAGGTCAAACGCTTTAAAATCCCGAATACGGCGAACTCGCATAGGCTGCTTTCTCTGAATAGAGCGGACTTAAACCTTTTAAAGAGGTACTTTACAGGCCTTTGTAGCCTGAGGTACCACCTTAACAAACTTGGTCTCTTCTAGAACATAAGCAAAGTAACGATAAAATCTCTGAACCCGTTCTTTGCGACTGTCCTGCACTCGGCAGACAGAGGTTTCACCTTCTGGGTGGGATTGCGGTGCCTCGGTACTAAGGAGTGCTTGGATTCTTAAGAAGCCTTAAGATGGGAATCTAATATGAGGGTCGCGTAGATCTCTGGCTCAATAGAAAATTGGTAGGAATAAAATCAGACAAAAAAATTTTTCAAATTGATGTCATACTTTACTTGATATTACCTGTTTCCATGATATTTAAGTAAATTTCAGGGTTTTAAAGTGTTGCCTTTTTAGAAATTTTAATTCATTATATATTTGAACAATCTATTATTTTTAATCTTTAAGGTTTTTTCTCTTTATATTTATTATTTCTATATATATTCTCGATATTTCATTAACCTTCGGTTAACATCTTCAGGAAATATATATTTTTATATTTTAATATTATTATTTTTATATATATTCCTTATATATTTTTTAATTTTATTTTATTTTTAAGAAGAGCACAATTATCCATATCTATGTCAAAGATGTCAAATATATAAAATAACGAAAAACGTAGCATATAAAATATCGTTAAATAAAGCACGAAATTAGGGTCTCACTGTATTTATGTAGAACATTTCGTCTCATGTTTATAACTTACTAGATTAACCCTATGCACTTTCCGAACTCCTTGAACTTCTTGCCCATTTTTTACAGATATTTTTATAAAATGTACATTTCCAAAAAGTGGTCTTTCCAATCAGTATCTTGTTCAAGTAGTGTGCTTTTAAATAAACTACCTTCTCCAAAAATTTTAATTTCAGAAAGCGGAATGTGTTGTTGTTTTAGGATTTAGTTGAATTAAATTTTTTTTTAATTTGTTCCATTTTATTGAAAATTTGTTCCACGTCATAGTTTATTTTATGCTGTTTTACAAACAGAAGCTTTCTAATAGAGGATGACAACAACGCCATAATTTTATAACAGTATAAATAACAATTAATGTAGCATTTATTGTTGCCACTAAAAGCTTAGCAATGACTTCTTTCAATGCTTCACGTTTATTTATTTCTATGTGTGTAGACTTGTGTAGGTAATATGACTTGTCAGCACATAAATGTACGAGTATAAATTTACAGCATGTAAAAACTCTAAAAATAACTTACGATGTATGAAAAATAAAAAAAATTCCATGGCCAAATAATTGTTTGGACATGTTTGTTTTGACGTGAGAAAGTATCGGCATATTGTTATAACATGACTGTAATAGGCAATGACTGCTAATAATTTCTGGTCTTTTCTTTTCAAGTCAGTAATTGCAAACGGAAATTGGCTTTAGAAATTTAACAGCATGAATTCCCGTACATTACACAAATTTCTTTTGGGAACGTAAGAAGTTTGTACCAGTCTCATTACGTAAATTATATATTTCTAGTTAAAGTTAAGAGAAGAACAATTTGAGGAGTCACCACGAAATATTTGAAAATTGTTGGCTAATAACTTTTTAGAATTTTGCATAGATTTAATTTTGCGTGGATGACTGTTGGTAAAAAAATAAACGTAATTCATTCTGACTCGCGTTATATAAATAGAACAGAATAAGTTCATTTATAAAATTAAGCAAAAATTCACAACATTCGATTTATGCTTGTAAATAAATCATTTATCAATTAAAACTAAATTATCTTAATAAAATCCTGAATATGTCAAGTTTAAGTATCTGCTTAATAATTTAGTGAAATCTTACACAGGCAATTGAAAAATATCTTGTTTAGTTTGTTGTGTCCTGAAATTGTTTTAATCTTCATATCATAAATATCTCTCAAGCACACAAACGTGTTTATAAAAATAAAAAATAAAAGAAAGAACAATGAAATGTACAATAAATATGTCTGCTTAAAATGCCTTAACATGCTGAAGTATTTCCCTTTTATTCCCTTTTATTGCTTTTAAAACTAGAATTTTATAAATCCAAATCCAATAATAATTCTAGGGAAGAGTCAACAAAGTATACTAAAGGTAACAAAAGGTTAATCGTCGGTGTAAAATTGTAACCTTTGTAAACATCGCAATAGAGATAAAACCTCATGCACAACTGTGCAAGTATAAAATATATTTTATATTTAGCGAATTTATATTTGTATGTATTTAGTAGACTTATAATTATTTATCTGATTACTATGTACGATATATATGGATGACCACTTAAGCCTTGAATTTAAGCATTTATTATAATTATTTTCAGAGATGAGCTACGAAATACACAATTTTTCAAGGGAATGAAACGCAAACTCATAGACTATATACATTTTGAAACTATGACCAGGAGGGCAATAGGAGGGAAATTTCGGCCTATCCGAAACCATCAAACAGATTTGCATAAAATTTTAAATATAATAGATCTGAGTACACAAGGACACATGAAGTACATTAAATATATGCGCCAGTAAGGTGCGTTGGGGGTTCCGCAACTATCTGCAGCAATTGAAACCGTAGTTATTATGGGTCAGAAAAGACACAGGATATACGGGGCAATACGTGCTCTTCGAAACTATCAAACCGATTTTAATGAAATTTAAAACGTGTGTAAAACAAATTTCACAGAAATTGATTCAACCGTTAAGGCGGGCCGGATTTTCACCTATTTTTCAAGTAACACATACCAACTTTCATTATATCCCATGACTGTCTGAGCTCCTATCTGAACATTCATAACAAATTTTAGAAAAATCGGTTGAACCGTTTAGGCGTATCGAATTTTGACTTATTTTTCGAGTTTAGTGGCCTAGACCAACAGACAGACAAACATGGCTGCATAAACTTCTATATTCATCACTTTTCTAAAAATATATACATTTCTTTTTTCAGAAATGTATATTAAAGAAGGAATGACAAACCTCTATGTATAAACACGTTACACTTGAAGTGATGTGTATAAAAACAAACAAACAAAATTTATCTGAGTCCAAATTGTTGCATTCAATATCGACGAACTGCCAACACATTTGATTAGAATTTGATTTGAAATCCCATCTCCAATTTTATACTTTCATAACATAATAGCTTTACAGCTCCTTAAATTATAAATTAAATATTCCATCATCCGATTTTATTTTTTTTATACGCTGCAAAGTGAACCGTACGCTAAACATGTTACAAAGAAATAAAGAAAAAATATAACGGTAATTAGTTACGATGTACTGTTAATTAACGTACAATTTTTCCTTTCTTTCTTTTAATATTGTCTGCCTCATGTTCTTTTTTCTGTCCAAAAAAAAAATTTTGCAAACTAGAAGAGGGTATTAGAGATGAAGTACTGTTCGGCAATAAAGGTAAGTATTATAAATTTCAGGTGCACTTTAAGCACCAACGTAGAAAATAGGATGAAATATAATCCGAAATATCTGAAATAATGAAATATAATGCACAAAGAGACGCAAGGCGATGAAAATTAATTCCAATTAAATAATCAAAATACAGTTCGCACTTGATCAACAAGAGGGTCATAATTATAACAATAAAATTTTTCTGTCATAAAAATATTTCATATTTATAAAAAGTTTAAAAATTGCAAAACGAATGAAAATTTTTGTTGTGTTCAAATTCACATTTAATTTATCACAGTATTGTGAATTATTACTTTTGATTAGAATAAGGGTAAAAGAGCAATTAATCTCCAACACCAGTTGAGTAGAACACGTGTATACATATTTTTTAAGCCACTACACACATCATCAGTACTCTTTGTGTCTATAGGGAGCGCGTTGTAAAGTCTTTAATATCATCCATTTAACCCGACAGAGCTTAGGAAAACGCATACGAGAATAACTGTTACTGTCCACATACTAGTAATAAAGGTTGGCAGTTTTGTTATTTTTCTGTTTTTAGTAAAGCTCATACTTCATATATTCCCAAACGTCAAAGCTTTTTCATTTTAGTATATAAATCAAAAATATTTCTTATAAATACGGCACTTAATTTTTTACAAGACATGCAGTAATGACATTAATATCCATCCGCTGTAAAAATTTCACTTTGTTCAGTTTACTATTTCATCTCACAAAACCATGATGTATTTGGATTTTCAAATCCACTTAAAATGTAACGATAACCAGTTTTTGGTCTCTACTTATAATTTGAAATTTCGAGTTATTACCCTCTTCCTGATCAAGCCCTAGTTCTGCTATTTTTTTTTAATTTGCTGCATCTTCCATAGTAGTAATTATACTACCGTTTGGTATTTTTTTATTTTCATTTATATATTTATTGAAAGTAAAGCACAACAAGACTTAATCTTGCAATTAGTTAAAATTTTTCAATTTTAAATAGAGCGATAATCGATAACATACAGGCAGTAAAAATTACATGTGATGGTTACTAAGAAATAAACTAAATCAAAGAAAAAATTTTAAGTCACACTGACCAACACTAGCAGAACGGAACAACATGCTGTTTTCGAAGGTTGCAACACTTTCAGCTTCAGCGTTCTTCATGTTTTGTCCACTGTGGCTGGTTATAAGTAGATGTAAATTATTAACTTTATATATTTATTATTTTCTATAAATATAATATATTATTTTTTCCACTTCTAATGAAGCTGTAAATTTAACATTTATAACTTACAATAGTCCTTGGCATTACTTGCTTTTTTGTTTCCATTATTAACTGTGGATACATGTTAATCTTCTCCAACAGTATTGCTGAAGCAATACAAAATGTGATTAATTAATACAAATATAACAATGATAAACATAAAAAAACAATATTTATACTATAGTACAATTGAGTTTTATTTGTGTTTTATTTTATTCATATATTAAAATTAAAATAAAAATTATTAATATTCAGTACAGGACATAAATTGGTTTTGGAATTTATTTTTCCTGTGTGGCAATGAGAGATGCATTTTCCATTCTTCTTAATCGCACGTGCCAGAAATCTGAGATGTATCGTATAAGTAACAATTCTATTGATTTGCAACATTTCAAATTCATTTGCAAGACTTTTTTATATCACAAATAACTTTTGTAATTGCGGAACTACTTCAGAACATTTACTGTCGCATTCAAGGAAATTATTTTTATTTTATAAAAAGTTTTCTAAATAACTACGCCTCTACAAAATTGCTCTAAATCGTGCATAATTTAAATGTATACGGCAGTTATAATATTGACTTTTGTAATTTTCATGTCTTCATTAGTGTGTATCTTTTTCAACAAAATCAAAAAACTTAAAAATAGTTACGAGCCGTCCGCTAACCCTGAGTGTTGTGCACACTAATTAGACAAGAACATGCATTTTTCATTTTAAGTTTTCTTTTGTATATCCATATATTTTTTCTTGCTCATTAGTGCATTCTTATATAAACGTCTCTCCTCGCTTATATTCTCCTCCAACAATTATATTTATTTCCTGACCTTTTTCCACTTTTTTTCCAAACGTATTAACTTACTTTTCAGTTGTTTGCAATTAGCCTAAATAAGTTTTTTTTTTTAATTTTATTTTACTAAAGCAGTTCTTTCTATTTTATTACACTCCTGGTTTTCTTCCTTTTTTGACTTGCTGCAGTGTTTTACTCGCTGAAGTCAAAAGCAGTTATAAAAGAGAAACGAAAAGTAAATAGAAAAATTAAAAAAAAATCAACGGAAGTGCATTTGAAAAGGAAGTCCCTTTAATGTAAAAAACATTGTACATTAGAATTTTTAAGGAAAAAACTAAAAGCTGTAAAACAATGAAAAAATATCTCAGGAAAAACATTCTGATTTAATGTCATAAATTCATAAAAGTATAATGAATTTATGTGTAAAATTTAATTTTTCTAAAATGGCAACAGATTGGCGCATGTTTGCAGCAGTATGTATACTTTAATTGAGTTTTGAAAAATTTATTATTTTTATTGTTCAGGGATATGCAATTTTTCATGATCTTCATAAAGCAAAAGAAGTGTACTGTTGTAAATTAACTAAAGAAAAGAAATGTTAAAGATGATTTTTCAAAATATTTTAAACGTTGAAAAACTCATGCCGGACTGAAAAAAAGTCGGGGTTTTATGATTAATGTGAAGAAATAATTAACATATTTGAAAGGACGCAGGAGTTTGGGTGTTCTAAGACTTTAGCATGCCGAATAAAATTCTATATTCCATAATTTGCAATAATATTAATATTAATATAATAATAATACTATTAAAGAGATAGTTTTTTTGAAACAACTTTGATTATGTGTTGCACAGAATATGAATAACAACTTTCTTCATTTTCCAAAGCGTGCGCAGAAGCGTTTGAGCTTTTTCAGGATTAAAAGACCATTATCATTTCAATGGAAAAAAAAACTCAACTAACAAGCCTATCCTGAAAATAGCGGGTTTTCAAATCACATTTAAAATCACCATATAAAACTGCGCATTTTAATTTAGACATATTCTATTCGGTAGCCTGCTGCTGTCTATGTGTTTAATGCTTTAAGTCTGGTATAGACCCGTTCATTAGTAGAGATATTTCAATACTTTTCCATTTGAATACTGTTTTTGCACTCATAATAAAAGTTAAAAACTTCTTTGCAAGAGTTAAAAAGTTGGTTGCAAAGATAACACTGGTCAAGAAGAACTCATTGGCCAGAGTTTTCTTAGTCAATTTCAACACCAAAAAAAAGAAAGCACAAAAATTTTCTGTAAATAGTTGTTACCATTTAATTGTGAATAAAATCAGAATTTATGAATGGATTTGAACAAAATATGGCCCATTTTATTTGTAAACAAATTTAATAACAAATTTTCACATTTTGTTTATTTTACTTTTTTAATACACTTTTTAAAATAAAATCTTTTTTAATTTTCTTGAAAAAAGTGTTTTTTTCTCAAAACATGCTGAATATCTCCTAAACTATAAGAGTTTGAAAAAAATGCATAATAATATAATTTAAAGGTTATTTTATTATCGATTGTTCCGTGGTTATTTTAGTTCTATCGAAGATCTAGTTCTCAAGTTATTGCAAATTACGTGGGGCAACCTTCGCATTTTTCTACCTAATGGTAAATCTCGAGAAACAGAGTCAATCCAAAAAAAAGGAATTTATAGGCATTGAATCGGGGTACCATATGTATTCAAATTGACTATGAAATCTTAGACTACACAAAAAAAATTTTGATTTTGTTGACCTGTGTAACTTTATGTCAGTAATTAAAATTTTTTCATTCTGGAAAATTACGAAGAATTATTAATTTTTTCTTTTTAAATGGCAAAGAAAAACGTTCGAGTAAGAAAAATCGAAGAGTAGATATAAATATTTGTTTTATTTATTGTTTCAAAAATATGGCGGCGTGTAATAACTTCCAGATGAAATAAGTCCCAAGGAAAAAATTAAATAATTTTTCTTACAAATGTGGATGTTATTTCATAATGAAAGCTTTTGTTACGTAGTGCACTTTGGTAACATTTTGATTTTGAATTATTTCATTTCTGTTCAGTGCTCCGATTTTGGGAGTTATTTCATTAATTTCATTGGAAGTTATTTCGTAATGAAATAACTCCAAAAAAATAGGAGTTATTTCTTATTTCGTTATATGGCCAATTTAATATCTTATTTATGTGGTGAAAATGAGCTAATAAGGCCTCATATTTTAATGCAAATAAAACAACTTTTTATTTCATTCTTTTCCCGACGTTTCGTCAATATTTGTCGATTTATACAAATTGAAACCTTTACAGGCAATGAGAATTACATGCGATAGTTATATATGTATTAAGAAACAAATTAAATCCAAAGAACAAAATTGTATATTACACTGACATAGACTAGCAGAACGGAACAACATACCGTTTTCGAGAGTTGCTACACTTTCATCATCAGCGTTCTTCGTGTTTTTGTCCACTGTGTGTGGTTGTCAGTAAATGTAAATTATTAGCTTTATATATTTATTATTTTCTATAAATAGAATATGAGAAATATTTCTCCGTTATTTTTCTCATCTATATGAAGTTATAAATTTAACATCTTAAACTTAAACAGAAGTTATTTTATTTTTGGTTTGGGTACATTCCATTTTCTTTGGGATTTACTTCATTTCTTTAGTATGGGAAAGGCTTCATTTATTTTTGGAGTTATTTCATTGTGAGTTATTACACTGGCACTTATTAAACCTGGGAGTTATTTCACAGAGCCCAGAAATATGTTTATGGTACTTTTTAATTTTGAAGGTTGCCGTGTTAGATATCTTTTTATTTTGGTTTTTTTTTAATTTCATTGAATTTCAAACAAAAATATGCGAACAAACTAAAAACATGATTGTAATTATTTCAATATCTAAGGAATTTTTAATGCCAACAAAATGCCTGCTTTTTTAAGATTGCTGTCAATGTTGGCGGTGCGAGGCTACAGGATGTGAATTTACATTGAGCAATTTTCCTGTAACGTATGTCGTTACAACATATTCAGCTCGAGGTCGTTTTTCTTTTAAAATTATAATTAATTTTATTAACGCTCAGAATTCCGTTAGCAGCTTGTTCACATTGTAAGGAGATAAGGAGAAGGAAATTTAAATATAGAAGAAAATATTTTTTTGGAATTGGTGATTTTTATTTGAACTACAATTATTACAAATGAGTGAATGAATATTTACTTCTGTTTGTGTTAAGTTCATAGTTAATTTATTATAATAATGTGAAAGGTACATTTTATTGGAATAAAGGAAAAAGAACAATTAATCTCAAACATCAGTTGAGTAGAACATATATATGTACATATATATATAATATATATATATAATATATATATATATAAGCTTAATAAATATATTGCAAAAAATATAATAAAAAAGGTCAATTAATAATATAATTAAAATTATTATTATTATTAATATTATTATTATTATTACTATTATTTTTATATTTATTATTATTAAGAGAATATAAGCTGATCTGATCTGATCTGATCGATATAAGCTGATCTGCTTGGGCAGGTGTTATCAGTTGCTTTATGATCCCCGTGACAGTTTGCGCATTTGACTACGTCAGTCTTACACTCCGTTGGTTTGTGAGGACCAGCACATTTAGAGCAAAACGTAGTTATATTGCAATTGTCCGAACCATGCCAAAACATCTGGCAGTTGTAACATTGAGTAAGCTTATGTGAATTCCTAGATTGATAGCTCCATTTAACTCTAACATTATTTATACTTTTGTATTTCTCGCGCAGTTCTTTAAGCGTTATAACACCTTTTTTAAAGTAAACTATGTACAGTATTATTTCTTTATTTTTTTCTGTTTTTCTATAAACTAGCTTAACATCAGTGCACTGCAGCCCAAGTTTCGAAAGAATGGCTTTTAGTTGGATTGGGTCGGTTTTGTCCAAACCAGACAACAACTTTGTATGGCCTATTATTTTTTGGTGTATATGAAAAATACTCAACTTTGTTCTCTTTGAGATAATTAATTGCACAATAATGCCCAGCAGTCCGGTTACTCATTTCAAATTGAAAGCCATCCGATTGTATAATATTATGTCAATAGGGAAAATAAAACGAAAATAGTTAAGCCCTTACAACTCGCATCTGATTCGGATTTGTCTTTTTCCCATCCAATTGTAAAGTTAAATGTTTATTAGAAATGAAGATCAAAACAAACACAAATAAAAATTTTGCATCGCATTACCATCTGCTTTGTAATGTATCATATTGTACAAAATGACGTCATTTCGTTTTAATTATGAATTTTGTTCTTTTTTCTGAAGTAATTTTTCCGTTATTCTATCTTTTTCATTTTTATTATTATTCCAAAGTAAAATTTGTATCAAGTTCATAAGTGTTTTTAAAAGTGAAGTGTTAGCGTCATTTTTTGTGGTAATATTTTTATAAATTATTAAATAAAAATAATTAAAAAAGGTAAGTGACTGTTTTATTTTTATTTATGTGTTAATTTATATACATATGTATGTATGTTTTGTATTTTTATTTGTTGTAAAGAATAAAATGAGTGGATTCAGTAAAAGAAATTTAAGAAGACTAAAGAAAATAGAAGGTGAACGTTTAAAACAAAAATCCGAATTTACATCGATGGAAAATGCTGAGCACAATCTTACTGATTTAAATTTCGAAAATAATCAAGAATGTTTCAATGAGTCATTTTCAGTTTGTGAAATGTTTCCTGAAGAACCATTGAAAAATAAATTAGCATATTGGTATAAAAAATACTTGCCGGGGAAAACATGCTGTAACGACTTGTTAAAGATTCTTCGGTCAGAAGGGTTGGACGTCCCACTTTCGGTCAACAGTTTTATTAATAACAATGATATGATCATAAGGACTGTTGCACCTGGAAAATATCATCATATTGGCATTAAAAGTAGAGTACTTGCGCTGAAAAACGAAATTGTATCCGGTCAATTAGAAGAACTGTTGTTAGATATTGGAATAGATGGTTTACCCCTTTTCAAAAGTTCTAGAACAACTTTGTGGCCAATTATGGGACATTTTTATAACGTACTCGACTCTGAAGTTTTTCCACCGCTTGGACGAAATAGAGAAGAAAATTAATGTAAATACTGGCGCCCATTCTGAAGAACTGGCCATATTAAAAGAAATTATTAAGAAAAATATTCCGGTTCGCCAAACGACAAATTTCTCAATCAAATCTGACGAAGATATGACGGCTTTGGAGCAAAATATTGAAACAGATTCCGAAAAATATGTGAGGATAACTAAGAGATCAACATATTAATCCAATTTCATTAATTATTTTTCCTTTTTTATTTCAGGTTAGTCTCATTAAAATTATAATCACTCCTGGTGGGCTTGTAGAAAATTTTCAAAAAATTCTTGACATGCCTATTATATTAACGTATAATTATGACGGGACGAAAAATAAGAAAGCATTTAAAGATTTTAAACTTTTAAATATGGCCATTTTCGGTAAATTCACAATATTATATTTACAATAAATTATCATACTAAACAATGTTATTTATTTATTCTCTATCCTTTAATTCAGAAGCTGCCAAGGGCGAAGGATCAAATGAAAAATATTACTAAACAAATATTAGACACTGTTTCAAAGTGCATAAAGCCAGGCACTTCCGAAAACTTTCGTACAATAGAAAAATGGAGAAAAACTAAATAATCTACATGTCATAAATACAAATTTTAAAGACGCTTCGTTTAGTATAATTTGAATTTTCAACATTTTGTTCTATTTTTGCTCTCTTGAAAAGTTTGGAAATTTTAATTAAAGTGTTTTGTCAAAATTTCACACTTATACATATGTATTACTTTATCAATTATTTTCTTTAACTTTTATAATTAATTAATTATTTTTTATTTCTCATATTATAACAATTAATTTAATATATATAACAATAAAAAATTAAAATATTGAAAAAAATGAAGTTCCTAATTTAATTATGCAATAGTTAAAATTCATTCCAAGATCAATGGCATTCAGATACATTATATTGCACTCCGAATTCACCATAATAGTTCGCTTACAATGTATATTGTGTTGGACCCATCCAACCTTCGCTTACAATGTATATTCTGTTGGACCCATCCAACATTCGCTTACAATGTATATTGTGTTGGACCCATCCAACTTCGCTTACAATGTATATTCTGTTGGACCCATCCAACATTCGCTTACAATGTATATTGTGTTGGACCCATCCAACCTTCGCTTACAATGTATATTCTGTTGGACCCATCCAACATTCGCTTACAATGTATATTCTGTTGGACCCATCCAACATTCGCTTACAATGTATATTGTGTTGGACCCATCCAACCTTCGCTTACAATGTATATTCTGTTGGACCCATCCAACTTCGCTTACAATGTATATTCTGTTGGACCCATCCAACCTTCGCTTACAATGTATATTGTGTTGGACCCATCCAACTTCGCTTACAATGTATATTGTGTTGGACCCATCCAACTTCGCTTACAATGTATATTCTGTTGGACCCATCCAACATTCGCTTACAATGTATATTGTGTTGGACCCATCCAACCTTCGCTTACAATGTATATTGTGTTGGACCCATCCAACTTCGCTTACAATGTATATTCTGTTGGACCCATCCAACATTCGCTTACAATGTATATTGTGTTGGACCCATCCAACCTTCGCTTACAATGTATATTGTGTTGGACCCATCCAACTTCGCTTACAATGTATATTCTGTTGGACCCATCCAACATTCGCTTACAATGTATATTGTGTTGGACCCATCCAACCTTCGCTTACAATGTATATTGTGTTGGACCCATCCAACTTCGCTTACAATGTATATTCTGTTGGACCCATCCAACTTCGCTTATAATGTATATTCTGTTGGACCCATCCAACATTCGCTTACAATGTATATTGTGTTGGACCCATCCAACTTCGCTTATAATGTATATTCTGTTGGACCCATCCAACCTTCGCTTATAATGTATATTCTGTTGGACCCATCCAACCTTCGCTTACAATGTATATTGTGTTGGACCCATCCAACCTTCGCTTACAATGTATATTCTGTTGGACCCATCCAACTTCGCTTACAATGTATATTCTGTTGGACCCATCCAACTTCGCTTATAATGTATATTCTGTTGGACCCATCCAACATTCGCTTACAATGTATATTCTGTTGGACCCATCCAACATTCGCTTACAATGTATATTGTGTTGGACCCATCCAACCTTCGCTTACAATGTATATTGTGTTGGACCCATCCAACATTCGCTTACAATGTATATTGTGTTGGACCCATCCAACTTCGCTTATAATGTATATTCTGTTGGACCCATCCAACCTTCGCTTATAATGTATATTCTGTTGGACCCATCCAACCTTCGCTTACAATGTATATTCTGTTGGACCCATCCAACATTCGCTTACAATGTATATTGTGTTGGACCCATCCAACTTCGCTTATAATGTATATTCTGTTGGACCCATCCAACCTTCGCTTATAATGTATATTCTGTTGGACCCATCCAACATTCGCTTACAATGTATATTGTGTTGGACCCATCCAACTTCGCTTACAATGTATATTCTGTTGGACCCATCCAACCTTCGCTTACAATGTATATTGTGTTGGACCCATCCAACATTCGCTTACAATGTATATTGTGTTGGACCCATCCAACTTCGCTTATAATGTATATTCTGTTGGACCCATCCAACCTTCGCTTATAATGTATATTCTGTTGGACCCATCCAACCTTCGCTTACAATGTATATTGTGTTGGACCCATCCAACCTTCGCTTACAATGTATATTCTGTTGGACCCATCCAACATTCGCTTACAATGTATATTGTGTTGGACCCATCCAACATTCGCTTACAATGTATATTGTGTTGGACCCATCCAACTTCGCTTATAATGTATATTCTGTTGGACCCATCCAACCTTCGCTTATAATGTATATTCTGTTGGACCCATCCAACCTTCGCTTACAATGTATATTGTGTTGGACCCATCCAACCTTCGCTTACAATGTATATTCTGTTGGACCCATCCAACATTCGCTTACAATGTATATTGTGTTGGACCCATCCAACATTCGCTTACAATGTATATTCTGTTGGACCCATCCAACATTCGCTTACAATGTATATTGTGTTGGACCCATCCAACCTTCGCTTACAATGTATATTGTGTTGGACCCATCCAACATTCGCTTACAATGTATATTGTGTTGGACCCATCCAACCTTCGCTTACAATGTATATTGTGTTGGACCCATCCAACTTCGCTTACAATGTATATTCTGTTGGACCCATCCAACATTCGCTTACAATGTATATTGTGTTGGACCCATCCAACCTTCGCTTACAATGTATATTGTGTTGGACCCATCCAACTTCGCTTACAATGTATATTGTGTTGGACCCATCCAACTTCGCTTACAATGTATATTCTGTTGGACCCATCCAACATTCGCTTACAATGTATATTGTGTTGGACCCATCCAACTTCGCTTACAATGTATATTCTGTTGGACCCATCCAACCTTCGCTTACAATGTATATTGTGTTGGACCCATCCAACATTCGCTTACAATGTATATTGTGTTGGACCCATCCAACCTTCGCTTACAATGTATATTGTGTTGGACCCATCCAACTTCGCTTACAATGTATATTCTGTTGGACCCATCCAACTTCGCTTACAATGTATATTCTGTTGGACCCATCCAACTTCGCTTATAATGTATATTCTGTTGGACCCATCCAACATTCGCTTACAATGTATATTCTGTTGGACCCATCCAACATTCGCTTACAATGTATATTGTGTTGGACCCATCCAACCTTCGCTTACAATGTATATTGTGTTGGACCCATCCAACATTCGCTTACAATGTATATTGTGTTGGACCCATCCAACCTTCGCTTACAATGTATATTGTGTTGGACCCATCCAACTTCGCTTACAATGTATATTCTGTTGGACCCATCCAACATTCGCTTACAATGTATATTGTGTTGGACCCATCCAACCTTCGCTTACAATGTATATTGTGTTGGACCCATCCAACTTCGCTTACAATGTATATTGTGTTGGACCCATCCAACTTCGCTTACAATGTATATTCTGTTGGACCCATCCAACTTCGCTTACAAAGTATATTCTGTTGGACCCATCCAACATTCGCTTACAATGTATATTGTGTTGGACCCATCCAACTTCGCTTATAATGTATATTCTGTTGGACCCATCCAACCTTCGCTTACAATGTATATTGTGTTGGACCCATCCAACTTCGCTTACAATGTATATTGTGTTGGACCCATCCAACTTCGCTTACAATGTATATTGTGTTGGACCCATCCAACTTCGCTTACAATGTATATTGTGTTGGACCCATCCAACCTTCGCTTACAATGTATATTGTGTTGGACCCATCCAACTTCGCTTACAATGTATATTCTGTTGGACCCATCCAACTTCGCTTATAATGTATATTCTGTTGGACCCATCCAACATTCGCTTACAATGTATATTGTGTTGGACCCATCCAACTTCGCTTATAATGTATATTCTGTTGGACCCATCCAACCTTCGCTTATAATGTATATTCTGTTGGACCCATCCAACCTTCGCTTACAATGTATATTGTGTTGGACCCATCCAACCTTCGCTTACAATGTATATTGTGTTGGACCCATCCAACTTCGCTTACAATGTATATTGTGTTGGACCCATCCAACCTTCGCTTACAATGTATATTGTGTTGGACCCATCCAACTTCGCTTACAATGTATATTGTGTTGGACCCATCCAACTTCGCTTACAATGTATATTGTGTTGGACCCATCCAACTTCGCTTACAATGTATATTGTGTTGGACCCATCCAACCTTCGCTTACAATGTATATTGTGTTGGACCCATCCAACTTCGCTTACAATGTATATTCTGTTGGACCCATCCAACTTCGCTTACAATGTATATTCTGTTGGACCCATCCAACTTCGCTTATAATGTATATTCTGTTGGACCCATCCAACATTCGCTTACAATGTATATTCTGTTGGACCCATCCAACATTCGCTTACAATGTATATTGTGTTGGACACAATATACATTGTAAGCGAATGTTGGATGGGTCCAACAGAATATACATTGTAAGCGAAGTTGGATGGGTCCAACACAATATACATTGTAAGCGAAGGTTGGATGGGTCCAACACAATATACATTGTAAGCGAATGTTGGATGGGTCCAACAGAATATACATTGTAAGCGAAGTTGGATGGGTCCAACACAATATACATTGTAAGCGAATGTTGGATGGGTCCAACAGAATATACATTGTAAGCGAAGGTTGGATGGGTCCAACACAATATACATTGTAAGCGAATGTTGGATGGGTCCAACAGAATATACATTGTAAGCGAAGTTGGATGGGTCCAACACAATATACATTGTAAGCGAATGTTGGATGGGTCCAACAGAATATACATTGTAAGCGAAGGTTGGATGGGTCCAACACAATATACATTGTAAGCGAATGTTGGATGGGTCCAACACAATATACATTGTAAGCGAATGTTGGATGGGTCCAACAGAATATACATTGTAAGCGAAGTTGGATGGGTCCAACACAATATACATTGTAAGCGAAGTTGGATGGGTCCAACACAATATACATTGTAAGCGAATGTTGGATGGGTCCAACAGAATATACATTGTAAGCGAAGGTTGGATGGGTCCAACACAATATACATTGTAAGCGAATGTTGGATGGGTCCAACAGAATATACATTGTAAGCGAATGTTGGATGGGTCTAACAGAATATACATTGTAAGCGAAGGTTGGATGGGTCCAACACAATATACATTGTAAGCGAATGTTGGATGGGTCCAACAGAATATACATTGTAAGCGAAGTTGGATGGGTCCAACACAATATACATTGTAAGCGAATGTTGGATGGGTCCAACAGAATATACATTGTAAGCGAAGGTTGGATGGGTCCAACACAATATACATTGTAAGCGAACTATTATGGTGAATTCGGAGTGCAATATAATGTATCTGAATGCCATTGATCTTGGAATGAATTTTAACTATTGCATAATTAAATTAGGAACTTCATTTTTTTCAATATTTTAATTTTTTATTGTTATATATATTAAATTAATTGTTATAATATGAGAAATAAAAAATAATTAATTAATTATAAAAGTTAAAGAAAATAATTGATAAAGTAATACATATGTATAAGTGTGAAATTTTGACAAAACACTTTAATTAAAATTTCCAAACTTTTCAAGAGAGCAAAAATAGAACAAAATGTTGAAAATTCAAATTATACTAAACGAAGCGTCTTTAAAATTTGTATTTATGACATGTAGATTATTTAGTTTTTCTCCATTTTTCTATTGTACGAAAGTTTTCGGAAGTGCCTGGCTTTATGCACTTTGAAACAGTGTCTAATATTTGTTTAGTAATATTTTTCATTTGATCCTTCGCCCTTGGCAGCTTCTGAATTAAAGGATAGAGAATAAATAAATAACATTGTTTAGTATGATAATTTATTGTAAATATAATATTGTGAATTTACCGAAAATGGCCATATTTAAAAGTTTAAAATCTTTAAATGCTTTCTTATTTTTCGTCCCGTCATAATTATACGTTAATATAATAGGCATGTCAAGAATTTTTTGAAAATTTTCTACAAGCCCACCAGGAGTGATTATAATTTTAATGAGACTAACCTGAAATAAAAAAGGAAAAATAATTAATGAAATTGGATTAATATGTTGATCTCTTAGTTATCCTCACATATTTTTCGGAATCTGTTTCAATATTTTGCTCCAAAGCCGTCATATCTTCGTCAGATTTGATTGAGAAATTTGTCGTTTGGCGAACCGGAATATTTTTCTTAATAATTTCTTTTAATATGGCCAGTTCTTCAGAATGGGCGCCAGTATTTACATTAATTTTCTTCTCTATTTCGTCCAAGCGGTGGAAAAACTTCAGAGTCGAGTACGTTATAAAAATGTCCCATAATTGGCCACAAAGTTGTTCTAGAACTTTTGAAAAGGGGTAAACCATCTATTCCAATATCTAACAACAGTTCTTCTAATTGACCGGATACAATTTCGTTTTTCAGCGCAAGTACTCTACTTTTAATGCCAATATGATGATATTTTCCAGGTGCAACAGTCCTTATGATCATATCATTGTTATTAATAAAACTGTTGACCGAAAGTGGGACGTCCAACCCTTCTGACCGAAGAATCTTTAACAAGTCGTTACAGCATGTTTTCCCCGGCAAGTATTTTTTATACCAATATGCTAATTTGTTTTTCAATGGTTCTTCAGGAAACATTTCACAAACTGAAAATGACTCATTGAAACATTCTTGATTATTTTCGAAATTTAAATCAGTAAGATTGTGCTCAGCATTTTCCATCGATGTAAATTCGGATTTTTGTTTTAAACGTTCACCTTCTATTTTCTTTAGTCTTCTTAAATTTCTTTTACTGAATCCACTCATTTTATTCTTTACAACAAATAAAAATACAAAACATACATACATATGTATATAAATTAACACATAAATAAAAATAAAACAGTCACTTACCTTTTTTAATTATTTTTATTTAATAATTTATAAAAATATTACCACAAAAAATGACGCTAACACTTCACTTTTAAAAACACTTATGAACTTGATACAAATTTTACTTTGGAATAATAATAAAAATGAAAAAGATAGAATAACGGAAAAATTACTTCAGAAAAAAGAACAAAATTCATAATTAAAACGAAATGACGTCATTTTGTACAATATGATACATTACAAAGCAGATGGTAATGCGATGCAAAATTTTTATTTGTGTTTGTTTTGATCTTCATTTCTAATAAACATTTAACTTTACAATTGGATGGGAAAAAGACAAATCCGAATCAGATGCGAGTTGTAAGGGCTT
Organism: Dexiosoma caninum; assembly: GCA_963924685.1. Lineage (NCBI taxonomy): Eukaryota > Metazoa > Arthropoda > Insecta > Diptera > Tachinidae > Dexiosoma > Dexiosoma caninum. Next base: position 96,801,058 of record OZ004725.1, read on the forward strand.
AACTATTTTCGTTTTATTTTCCCTATTGACATAATATTATACAATCGGATGGCTTTCAATTTGAAATGAGTAACCGGACTGCTGGACATTATTGTGCAATTAATTATCTCAAAGAGAACAAAGTTGAGTATTTTTCATATACACCAAAAAATAATAGGCCATACAAAGTTGTTGTCTGGTTTGGACAAAACCGACCCAATCCAACTAAAAGCCATTCTTTCGAAACTTGGGCTGCAGTGCACTGATGTTAAGCTAGTTTATAGAAAAACAGAAAAAAATAAAGAAATAATACTGTACATAGTTTACTTTAAAAAAGGTGTTATAACGCTTAAAGAACTGCGCGAGAAATACAAAAGTATAAATAATGTTAGAGTTAAATGGAGCTATCAATCTAGGAATTCACATAAGCTTACTCAATGTTACAACTGCCAGATGTTTTGGCATGGTTCGGACAATTGCAATATAACTACGTTTTGCTCTAAATGTGCTGGTCCTCACAAACCAACGGAGTGTAAGACTGACGTAGTCAAATGCGCAAACTGTCACGGGGATCATAAAGCAACTGATAACACCTGCCCAAGCAGATCAGCTTATATCGATCAGATCAGATCAGATCAGCTTATATTCTCTTAATAATAATAAATATAAAAATAATAGTAATAATAATAATAATATTAATAATAATAATAATTTTAATTATATTATTAATTGACCTTTTTTATTATATTTTTTGCAATATATTTATTAAGCTTATATATATATATATTATATATATATATTATATATAGTTCCTTAGCTCTATCATTAAATTAAATAAATTAATCATTAATGAATGATTGGATTCATTTTCTGAAATTATATGCCTTCTGTAAATTGGAAGTTATAATAATTATCTTCACACAATATTAATTGAACGAACCTTATATTCAAGAAAAATTACTGGAATATTAATTTAAGTTCCATCTAGCAGGAGGTGAATAACCTGCAATTCATTTCATTTATTTGAACAGCTGATCTAAATTACAGACACAGAAGTCTATGCAATCATTTTCCATGCTGTTCGGCTGAATATATGAAGTTTTCTGTTTCCTTTTGATTTTCACTTTCATTACAAATTGAGTGCAATTGATTTGTATATTTTTCCTATAATTTTAATTATTATATTATTGATTTATTTACTATTTCCCATTGATTTCCTTGACTGGCATATCATACAATTTTGTCCTCGGAAGTTTGAAATCGTTTCTTGAATATTAATCCTTTGTGGCACTTCCGTTCTAATATTGCTTGGTTTGCTACCCACTGTTGATAAACTTCTCTCAAAATGTCTTTGGATCAGTTCATTTGTTTGGCAGACAACATAATCGAATTCGAGGCGGACTTCGATGACAACCAATGACGTCCACGCATGCGCTGGATGTTCATAAACATGAATTGACGTCAACTTGGTGTCAGGTTAAGGCTGCTTATACCTATATTCTGGAGGGTAAGAAAGAGTCTAGGGAGGACGATGATGCAGTGGACCTGGAATCACTCAAGGTGAAGTACAAAAGTACTTACACGACGTACTGCAATTGTTTGACGAAACTGTCTGAAATAGGTGACGCAATGCGCAGAACTGCCGCATCTACTTCCGAGGTGACGGCACGGCCAGCCGACTGTAATATGAGTCCTGGCAGTGCTGCCCAGAATAATCTTCACTTACCGCCGGTTGAAATTCCTACCTTTCACGGCGACTATTCAGGTTGGCCTACGTATATATATATATATATATACATAATCAAAATCAAATTATCTTATGTATGTCGCGACGATTTTAACAAACCGTTAACGAAATATTGAATATTAATAAAATTAATTACAATTTTAAAGGCAACACGATGTCGAGTTGAGTAACAAACAACAAACTTTAATGAAAATACTTGTTTACTATCCTTGAGCGTCAGTAGTTTTATGATGGAAATATATTGTAAATTTGCAATATCACCACTTGGTTTTATGTTTTATTACTGCCACATCACAAACAATTATCATTTAATTTACATATATCTTCTCCTAATTTTAAACAATAAATTTCACTGCGTTCAATATAAAATTCATAACATTTGAAGTCTATTATGAGAAATAGTCGGAAATTTAGCATAAAAAAATTTATCGTTTATGATAAATGAAATGAAAACTTTGTAAGAAAAAATTAAGAGATTATATCAGTGTATTTATTTTTATAGGCCACATCCACTAGATGTCAAAAGCAACCACCCAAAAGTAATACAAAAAGAAATATTGTGGCATACATTCAAGGACAGTATGTGTTGAAAATCATTGTTAAAATTGTTTATGAATGAAAACAAAAAGCTTGAACGGTACACCCAGGAGATAAGGTTGCTTACAAAATTAAATGAACATTTTTAAAAATGCTTTCAGGAAGTTATTTTAGAGAAATTATTTTTTTTTATATTAATAGCTCATTTACATTGCCTATCTCGAAATCTAGACAATTTACACCACACTTTTGTGACATTTAGCTAGATTTCGTTTTATAACAGAAATTTTTCAGTATAGCATTTGACATTTGATGCTAACAAAGCACATGTATCACCTACACTCTTACATTAATACCCCTATACATACCGTGGTACAATGCTATACTACGTAGTTTCGTAAGGTTAGCTGCTGTGTTACGCAGCTGCCAAATTACACGCAAAATTTTGCCAATTTACACGAACACTATTAAACAACAATAAAGCTCCCTGTTGTTTTTTCTGTTTCTATTTCTATGGTACTTGTTGTACTTCCGTGCCTACCTAGTATATTATTCTACCATGATGCATACATAACTGTTTGTATTTTTTAGTACAATTTTGAAAAAAAAAAAAAAACATGGTTGCATTACTAAGTACTACTGGATTTTGAGTAGATTTTTCCAAAATCTAGTTACGAAGTAGATTTCGTTTTGTATATACATACTAGATTTCATGCCAATGTAAATGAGCTATAATTTAATTTACTTTGGGAACATCTCATCAGTGGATTTTTCCTAATTTCTGACTACAAACTTAAGATTCTTATGTTCAAAATTCAACTAATCTATCGGGAATTATTAGTGGAAAACCGAACGCAAAATCAAAAATATTTAATTAAGAAGAAAAATATAAAAATAGAAATGTGTATTTATGTGTAAAAAGTAAACTCATGAATTATTATGTTTTTGTTTATAGCTTTTTGTGTTTTGTTTGATAGCAGTGTTGCAGCGTCTCTGATGTCGAGGAGACGCTTTAAATTTTGAAGCTCTCTTCAGTTTTAGTAGCCTTTTTTGTAATTAATATAACCGCTAGTGCTATATAATAGCGATGAAGGAGTGCACTCTGATCTGCCTGTGGATTTGCTCGGTGATCAGTAACTACCACAGAGATTTCATTGACACCGGTTTAAATTTCATGCTCTAAAGGATGTCTGCATCCTGCATCACGATGACTAATGTATTATAAAATAAAACTATTTAGAACTGATTCACTGATATCACAAGCCGTACACTGCTAATGGCGAATGTTCTGAGTGTTAAAAAGAAACTTGAGGTAGGCCTTAATTACAGTTACCCAGGTGGATATTGGAGACAATCAATGCCAATGCAATTTGAAATCAAAAAAATTACTGAAAACATTATAAATGAATAATAATTATAAAGAATACTCAAAAAAGTTTATCCATTGGGTATAATCCCAGTAACGCGTTCAAAATTCTGCTACAGCCAACTATTTTCAGTAATATTATGGTCTTGTTTGCTTTGTTTAAAACGCCTCCTATTTTCTGTCTTTCCATTTGAGGGATGGCTTATGTACACATTTCATGTCATTGGCAAGGCTATTTATGATTTACATAGTTTATACACATACATACATATATATTTTATTATTCTTGTTGATGTTGTAGAAGTCTACCCACTTTAAGGGGGTTTTCATAACATAAGCACACTTTTGTTTGTATGCCTGCTTTTTATTTAGTTATTTTGTGTTCAACACATTTTTCACATTTCACATTCACATTGTTTTTGGGATGTTGTATTATCTTTCGCAGGCGGGTGTGTAGCCATATTGCACTCGTCATAATATGTTTGTAACTAAGAACGTTTAATGTATGAGTAGTTTTTTTGTTTTTAACTGGAATTTAAAAATAAAATTATCCCTTTAAATTATAAAACTTTTGGATTATGTACTTAAGGCACGTACATGTAAAGAATATTATTTACATCAACAATATGCGCAAATATATATATATATATCTATAAGAATGTATGAAGTTCTATATTCCTAATATGAACATACATACATATGTATTTGTAATGTAATATACAATTTTATATTTCTGTGCTTTTCAAGTTTAACTTTTGATATTTGTGGTTGAAGTTTTTTACATCCACTTTCCCCGGAAAATTATAAATCGAATTTAATCGTTTGTAAGATGACCACTTTTAAAAACAGTTGACTTTTATAAGTATAACACTATTATCCTGAAGGGTGTTAAAAGTGAAATATCCCAGCATTATCTTATATAAACCCAGCAAAAAAATAAAAGGAAATGCTTTCACTATGAATTGATATTTTCGTGACTTTATAAGCACTTCTTTTTCTTTATTCATTTTTAATCGCATATCAAATGTTAAAAAGAATATCACTTTTAAACTCATGGAAAGCTCTTTCAGTCTGCCGATTAATTCATATGAACAACTGTGCATTGTAATTTAATTTTGGCACTTGGCGTTGACGAACTGTTTTGTTAAATGTTAACACATGTTCGTCAATGACACCCCTGTGGTAAAATCATACGTTCTCCAGCTAAATTGAACCACGTCAAATGCAATAGAACAAATGCATTAACTATTTATTTTGCATGTCTTCTTTAGCTGAGTACTGATGGTATAAACCCTGATAGAACTGAAAGTCTTAATTTATTACTATTCGATACTTTGTAGAACTGTTGCAGAACTTTTTTTGCATATTAAAAAGCAAAAGAATTTTTGTTTACTAATAGAACAATTTTATTCGAGTTGTCAAACGAGTTTACGTATTAACATGCTTTGAGTTGAACACAACTTTGACACTTGAACAAAAATCAGCTGCAGAGAAGTTTAGCTAATTTTTTTTTTTTGGACCAGCACTCAGGAGACGACCATGACACATACGAAGCACATAGAGAAATGACAGGAGGCGAAACTTCACTATATTCCAACTCTGCTTTTGCACGTTCTTTGTTTTTGTAGCAGTATTGAAGAATCAAGGAGACGTATTTAATTTTGAAGCTTTGTTTTTGTAGCCATCTTACTTTGCCGGTGCTAGACAATACCAACACGAAGGAGGGCGTTCTGATGTGCCTGTGGACACGTGCTGTTCAGTGACGATAGACTATGCCTTTGCCACTGAACCCTTCCGACAATAACTGACACAAAGGCGCACTAATGCACTTCAGAAAAACTGCGATATGTTTTTTTATGATTTTAGCCTGAAACTGAGGTCAAACCCAGGAAATTTTTCATTTTTGTAGTTAACGTGCAAAATCTTCAGCCTTCGCCAATGTCTATAATGAGACCACTTGATTTGAATTCGCTTTGGTACAACCGTTGTCAAAGTTTTTTCTTATTTATTATTATAGTTGCTTTCAGTCCCCATTTATTAGTATCATCCAACTAGTAGCACATATTCTTGTCCAATTAGATATTTAATTTATTATTTAAGTACCCAGCAAAATATTTTAGAAAAAGTTATCGAGTTTGGAATTAAGCTTTTTTGGTAGAATCACTTCCCAACTGGATTACCAACTTAATTATTTTAACAAGGCGTGAAACTAAAGTAATCGGTCGGTCGGTGAGTATTCATTACTTTTTTAAGGTGTAAAAAGGTAATTTTTTTTCGTAGGAAGTTCTTAAAACTAAATTTACTTTTTTTCTTCTTTGAGTTGAAAAAGTTCCACTTCCCAAGTATTATGAGCCAAATTCGAATTGCAGACATAATTTTAAAACTTTAATTAATATTATATGTATAAATAAAACAAAATTTTTAATATAAATATTTTTATTATTTTTATTTATTTGAAGTACAGGTAAATTTTTTACTAAATTCAACAAAATTATGTTATTAACGTATTTCGCAAGAATGTTATTTAAAATTAAAGATTCCAATAGTTCTTAAATTATTTGATGTTAGCTAATTTGGTAAATTAAAATACAATAATGCCCGAGGATGCTCAGCTCGTGGGATACGCGGATGATATAGCGGCGGTGATCTTGGCGCGGGATATGGATGACGCCAGGGGGAAGCTGAACCGGGTCATGATAAGGACCCGGATGTGGCTTGAGGACCACGGCTTGGAATTGGCCGGGGAGAAGACCGAGGTGATGTTGATGACGCGGGCACACATACCACTCGATGTCGGCATGCAGATAGGGGATGTGTCTCTGGTTACCCAGAGTGCCATAAGGTATTTGGGCGTCAGACTCGACTGTAGGCTGACTTACTGGGCCCAAATACGGCATGTGGCGACTAAGGCGGCGAAGATGACTGGCATGCTGAGCAGACTCATGGCGAATGTCGGAGGTCCGACACAGAGCAAGAGGAGGCTGATTATGGCGGTCACGAAGTCGATCTTGCTGCATGGGAGCGAGATTTGGGGAAATGTACTGGGTGAGAGAACCAAACGCAGGGTACTCGAGGCGGTACAGCGGACGGCGGCCCTTAGGGTTGCTTCGGCTTACCGCACGGTCTCGGGCGCTGCGGTCCTGGTGATATGTGGGGAAATACCCATAGACCTCTTGGCGCGCGAGCGGTGGGAGGCTTGGAACTCGAGGGGGGAGGACCCTGGTGTTGGTGCTATTGGTCTGAGACCCCAAACTGTCCGGCGATGGCAGGACAGGTGGACCGCGGACACGGTCGGCAGGTGGACGGCAAGGCTCATTCCCTGCGTGGAAGTATGGATTCGGAGGAAATTTGGGGAAGTTAACTACTTCCTGACACAATTCCTCTCGGGCCACGGATACTTTCGAAAGTACCTGTACCGGATGGGCAGGGCAGATGGTCCCGACTGCATTTACTGTAGTATTACGGATGATGATGCAGAACACACTTTCTTCGACTGCCCCAGGTGGCATGCTGAGAGAGCTGCAATGGCGCAGCGGGTTGGCGGGTTCGCTCCTGCCACCGTGATAGGGAGGATGCTCGATTGTGAAGACAATTGGGACGCTGTGGCACAGTACGTGGGATACGTTCTGCGGAGGAAGAAGAGGGACCTCGATGCGCTGCTGCATATCGGGGCCCCCTCTGACAGGGACCAGGCGATACGGGCCGGGGCCATGGCGCCGGCTGCAAACTTGGCGGACCCAGACGTGGGTGATTGAGAGTGGTCCTAATTGGGACGTGGCTCTGGGCCTTCCCGAAGTAATGCGGAAAGCGGTTCCGGGGAGGAATCTACCCAGAGGAGGAGGAGGGAATTTTTTAGTGGCAACACCACTCGACGCAGAAGACGACGGTCTCTGTAAGTGCGAAGGCATTTTCAACCCTACCTCACACGCCAAAAAAAAAAAAAAAAAAAAAAAATACAATAAAATAAAATAATATGTATTTTTTTTGGTTATATATTTATTTAATTTCTGCAAAAAGTACCTACTTCGTTTTTGGTTTAAAATAATTAAGAATGTAATTAATAATTTGTATACTTTTTTCTAAATAACTAATTATTTTGAAAATGTTTTCAGCCACTCTAATAGAAATTAAAGAACCAGTTCAATTAATATTTCTGATTTTTATAATTTTGTGTAATGTATTTAATAATCGAGTAGTTAAATTTGGCAATCACAAAAGTAAGCCATTATGTGGCAAGTACTTGTTATGGTATATGTCTAATTTTTTGCTGGGTATGTACGTACTTCGTAACCTAAAAACACAAATATATTCATAATATTTTGACAAGCAGCTATTCAAAAAAGTTTTGTTTTTCTAATAAACTAACGTTGCATATACCTAACCAATATGGTCATATAGAGAACATAATATAGCACACTGAAGGTGTTTTTTTTTGGAAGCTGCAAATAATCTTCAAAATATATTACACAGTTTTTTTTGTTTCCACATTTAATGTTTTTAATTTTTTTTTTCGACTAATTCAATCTACGTGTAAATAATGGCAACTACATGACTTAGTAAACATAGTGTTTTCTGGGACAATGCGTTTTTATATTAAAAATACTTTCGCAGACAACCGTTTCATATATTGTTTTTTAAAAGAGAGTCGAACATTTGTTTGTATGTGTATTTGGCTCGTTTTGCGTTATGTACACGCAAGGCAGTAATAAATAAAATTTTATTTCAAATTTTGTTTTGAAAATAATTTATTTTTGTATGTGCACTTGTGTATTTAAAAAAAATATAAATTTGTTTTCTGTTTAAAAACAATGACCCAGAACTGAAAATTAACCAGCAAAAAAATCGAAAAGCGTATTTGTTTCTTTCTTTTGTTTTTTGTTATCCCCTTAGAAATCTGTAACGTTCTGCTTTTAATTCAAAAATAATAGCTTTAAAATCTTCCTTATAATTAAAATTTTAACCGTAATCTTAAGTATTTAATATGGATAAATGCTTTTGATAATTCTTTATTAATTAAAATTAATAACTTAGCCAACATAGGCCACAGGCGGTTATAAATTTATACTAACAAATAAAGACTTTCTGGGAGTAACAAACTAAATAAAATTACAATTAAAAATTTGGTAATCTCAATTAAAAAATTGATTAGATATATTAAATTAATATTGTAATTTGAATTGAATTAATTTTCAATTAAATTTTTAATCAAAATAATAAAATATTAAATTAAATATTTTTTAAAATACAAAAAAGAATTTTTAAATAAAAAAATATTTGAATTCAATTCCTATGAATATTCGACATTTGTATACGAGTGTTGGATATATTCTGAAGTAATACAATCAGATAAGCATTTTACTAAAAATAATACCTCATTTTACATTTCATAGTAAAGAAATAATTTATTTATTTATTTAAATATTAAGCCCAATGAAATATAAATTTAATTAAATTGATTAAACTATCCATTTAAAAAATATATTATTCTCCTTAAAGCTACTAACTAAAATTAAAATAATAAAAATACAGTGTAAACTGTATTTTTGTATGAAGATTCTACAAAAAATTGATAAATTAGTTTTTCGGATAAGGCACAGTTTTTAAGAATCAAACTTGATAACATATACTTTTAGAAAGGTTTATTTTTAAATTGTACTTTTTTGAAAAAGCACTTACAGTTTCAAATGTTTGGCCTGAGTTGTCTTTTAGAGAAAAAAGTTATGGGAAGTAGTTCATTCCTATACAGATTATTTTTTTAATTACATTTGCCTCATTCTTGCCAAAAACGTTTTCATGCTTTTTGACCGATTTATTATTATTGCATTAAATTTTAATTATGACATTGTTTGTGTAAGATAAATGCTTTAAAAGTAATGTGTTCCCCTCTACTGCACTTCGTATGTTAGTGTACGTGCACATAATGAATCCATTTATATAAATTTTATTATTTAATAAAATACAATTGCAATTCTGGTATTTTTATTATTCTTTATTGTCTTTTCCACTTGCAGAAAAAAAGCCACGGTCGCAATGGAAGGACAATTTTTAGTGCGACAAATCTATGACGATGAAATCACATACAATTTAATTGGTGCTGCAGTGGAAATTTTAAGTGAGTAAGACAGAACATTATCCATAAATATTTATTAAGCACATCGTTCTTAATGATTTAGAATGAAAGAAAAAATTCATGAATAATTATTCAAGGCTAAATCTTATTGAAGTCATTTTTAATTTATGAAGGTTGTCAAACTAACGATCAGATCAGATCATTCTTTAACTTACAACTGCAATACACCGCGTGGTAAATATTAAGCATTCTGTTATTTCAGAGTTTTACCAACGGTAATATATAGTAGGCCAATAAATTCTACACACTGAGTATCATAACAATAAATAAATTTTTAAAAATGCTATCTACAAGGTTACTGTAGAAGTCACTTTATCACGCATAATTTACTCCCTGCTAAGAGAAAAGTGGTAGATAATGCACAATATGGTCGAACTTAATATTGAGTTAGTTTCTATTACTTTTATTCATAAGTAGTTGAAATGAAAAAGAAATAGTTAATATTTGGGTGCTATTGCAAATGAATTGGTTCAACTTAGCTGAACGACACATGATTTTAACCTGGGGGGTGTTATTGGCGAGCATGTGTTCTTATTTTAACAAAAAAAAAAAACTCGTCATTGAAATGAGTGCTTAGAACCAATAAATTCCCCATAATTTGGTTACGTTTTAGCATTGATTAATGAGTTCCTGTAACACATATAAAAATTTTTTTAAATTATAACTGGATTAATCCGCAGAGTTGAATACATTTTCCATGAGTTCAAAAGAGATAATCTTGTTAACATTTAAGATGGCATTAAAAATTAATTCAGATAAAGAAGTGCTTATAATGTCATGAAAATACCAATTCAGGTGATGCACTTACTGTCACACTTGGATCTGCACCAGCTGCAAGACCATTGTTTTATGCGCAGCAAATTCGTCAATTTTTATAAACTTAACTGCAGCGTCAACAAAAAATTTCATGATATAGTATTAACATTTTCTCTGTGCTACTTAATTGCTTCTATAAATTATAACCTTTATCGTTTTACAGATATACCAGCTGGCGATATTTTAGAATTATTTGGTAAAACGTTTTTTGAATTCTGCCAAGACTCCGGTTACGATAAAATACTTCAAGTTCTGGGTGCGACACCAAGAGATTTTTTACAGGTGAGTTTAATTACTAAAATAACAGAAAGATAAATAGAAACAGCATAAAATTTAAACATATAATTGTGCCGTTGAATGAGTAGTTACTCGTAGTTTGTTGACTGTACGCCAGAAGATCGTGAGATCGATGCCCCGTCCATTAAAAACTTCTAGTTTTTCAATTAGATCAATAAGAACGTCGACGAAGTAAACTAATAAATAACATTCCGCTGTTTTAACTGAAAAAAGTAATAATTAATGTAACATAACACTTGAGTCCCAGCAAAATATTTTTCCCAATTAACCAAAACTGCAGATTTGTAGAAGAAATTCTCAAAGTTTCGTCAAAATCGCTCCAGCTGTTTAGGATAAATTGTAGTACAGACACAGCTCAAGAAATTTTATATGTGGGAAATTTATTGGTTGCATATTTCCATTCGGTGTTATAGAAAATTTAAATAAAATTTAAAATTTACTTGCATACACAGAAAAAAATTTCAATTAATTACAATTAAAAAGTTTGTAATATGATTTAAAAAAAGTGTATAAAATATCACCAGTAAGCAAATTAGTTATATTAATTTAAATTTTCATACTTAATTAAAAATTTAATAGATTGTTGTAATATTTTTTTTAAATTAATTTTTTTTAATATATTTACTACCCCATCAGGCAGCTGTTTTCAAAAAATTTGTTTGTTTTTAAGTGTTGGTTTCATGCGTTGCCATTTAGTGGGCTACTTATTTATTTTGAAGGCTAAATATTCAGTCGTTATAAAATAATTCACGTACAAATTGAAAGAAAAATTTAAATTTTATTTTAAAACTGCTTGTGTTCAGGTTAAGCGCGGTATTGCCACAACCGTAGTATCCGCCTATTAAAGGAATCTACGGCTTGAACAATATGTAAGACAGGAAATATATGAAATATAAATTCTGTAAATTATATATTGGTCGCTGGTATAAGCAACAATAAATAAAGAAATCTATTTCAGTTGTTGGCCTCTTGTGTGCAGTTTACACATCAAGAATATGTTTTACTTTTAAGAGCGTTTAATCGTTACAAAAATTCGTCGCTCGTCCTCCCAGTGGTATTTAATGCATAAATCAGTAGAACTGCGTTCGTTTGTGAAAATAATTTAAATATAAAAAAATCAATGGAATTTTTCCACTTCCTTCCTGACGTTTGCTTCTTATGCTACGAAGAACATTTTCTTATTATTTTATTTATTCCCATAAGCACACTGCGAAACCCTTTTTATTTCTCTTCATTTTATTCGCAATTCCGTTTTATGATGTTCATCTTTAAAAACGTCACTGAATTGAAAATATGGAATTTACGTTCGATTTGTTATCAATTTGATTCGTTTATTTATTTATCTCAGTGTTCTTTTATTTATTTATAATATTCGAGTATTTATGAGCATGTTTTCTTTCTCTTCTCGTTTTTTTTTAAAACAATTCCAACAAAAACAACAAAAATTATAATAAAAATTTTATGGCTTCTGGTGCAATGTATGTTCGAATGATTCTTGGATATTTCTACTGATTCCTGTACCAACATCGAAACTCTTGTATTTGATGCTGTTGGTGATGATAATCGAATGAATATTTCTGGTTTGCTTCTACTACCACTGCATCACCTCTTTTTAAACCATAATAAAAATTTTTACAATCGACGATGATGCCGTTTTGTTTTGTGCTGCAAAAATAAAAATAAAAATAAAAACAAAATTCTATTTGTTGCTGTTGAAAAATTTAAATTTATTTGTGTCTGTGACCGACCATTCAATTCATTCAATGAATGCCAATGCTGACACTACAAATGAAACACATGATGATGGTGATGTCGTTTGCTCACATTGATACTTCATGGATTATTTATGGATTCCTTTGTCATTGCAACTGTAATAATTTTTCTGTTTTTAATGGTGACCTTCAATGATTTGATAAAATACAATTGTTACAAATTTAAAAAAATAAAAACATTTGCAATGGTATGCCTTTGGCATAAACTTAATGGCATTGATTGGCTTTTGTTGCAATTCCTTGGCACCATTTGCTAACACTTTTTCCACAAATATTGAAAAATGGAAATTTATAAGAATTTGGATGCCTTGCATGATCATTTGGGCACCTTGTATCCAGGCATGAGAGCGCCATCATTTCGCTGTACGGAAAAAGATGGATTGTTATTGTTGCACTATTATTCCGAACGTCCGGGCTTGGAGCATATTGTAATCGGCATTGTAAAGGTAAGTAATAATCAAAGGAGTTTTTATATTATATTTTATTATTTCAAGTGTTATTTGCCAAGATTACTTTAATTTTAAATTATGCTTTCTGCCCCTTTTCGGGGATTTTTGCAAAATGTTAGTGCATTTTGCGTTAAATGTATACGGTTTAGGACTTTTTTAAATTTTTGAGCGTATTTAGTTTTAAAAGTTTGATAAAAAATTTAAATAATAAAAATATATTTAATTAAGCATGGAAATAAGCCTCTGAAATCAAAGAAAACTGAAAACCCAAATGAAACATTCATATTAAATTATTCCCGAAAGGCGGTGTAAAAATGAGTTGGAAAGATTGATTAATTGAAAATTCTGCCCAACCAAAATGAAAAAATAATATGAAACTAAATTAAGAAAATTATAAACTTGAGAGATTCGTTTTATTCTTTTAAATTAATTTTTACCTCATTCTGCCATGAATAATCATGTCCCATGTACGAGTACTTTATGAAGTATAAAAAAAATCTACAACCTAAAAAATATTTTTAATTATTTCTAATAACAAATTTATTCGAATTTGCTTAAAAAGTTATTTCTTAATATGAAATTAGAAATACTACGTTACTTGATATACTTTACTTTGTAAATATTGAACCAGCTGTACGACAATGTAGTGAAAACTCTCACAATTGGACATTCACCGTGATCTTATTTTTGTCCCCTTGATGCTTGAGGATGCTGCTGGTCGAGTAGTTAGGGCGTTTACTTTACAGTCAGAAGATTACGGATTCAAGCTGTAATCCAGCCATTAAAAGAATTTGCTGATGTTCATTGGTATATGATGTCTACGTCTAAATGTATAAATATTTTCGATCAATTCGTTAGTTAAATTTTTGTAATTTTTAATTCTGAATTTTTTACCAGTATTCTCGTAATTGTTGTTATTCAAAACAAATATCCTTGATAATGTATTTAGAACCATAAAATTGCCAATATCAATCACTCCTACAATAATTTAAATAAATTTTGTAATACAATGACTGCAATTTAAAAATTTTTTTTAAAAATTCTGCTTCAGCCTGGATGATATCAATTGCACTACAGATGACTAAATCGAAGATTAATACATTTTTTTAATATAAATTGACCTTATGATAACTTGAATACGAAAACAATTTTAATTGATAAAATTAGAACTCTTCAGGCATATACAGAAAACTTCGGTATAAGGAATTTTTCGCTAACTCGTCTGTATGAATCTCTTTACTACCAACTTTTTCATACGAAGAATTTCTTATCAATCAATCTTCTAAATAGCGAAGTATTCATTCTGAAGCCTTCGTACTACGAAGTAGGAAAAACACAAAACTAGCTCAATACCCCACAATGTCAGACGATACCGTTGGGTCGTTTAAAGACATTTAAAACAAAACCAACATTTTAAATTTTGATAACGGCATTCCAACCTTGCGAAAACAAGCAAAAATAATACAATACGATAAACTCGGGCTGGATATAACTAATTCATGCAAGCGCTTTTCCCTCCACCGGGATTGTCGCGCTCTATCGAGATTTAAAAAATTAATATTTTTAGTAAAAAAAAGTGCTTCAAATTAGAAATCAGTCCAATGTAGAGCGTTGTTTTTGAGCATTTATTGCTTTCTGTACAACAAAATCCCTGATGTTTTTTTATCTTGGACCGGCACTCAGGAGAAAGCCCCTACACATGCGGTATATTGCGCTGGAACTAGAGGAAAGGGATAGTCTGAGAAATGGCAGGAGGTGAAGCTTCTTCCTATTCTGCTACAGAGTACTAATTAGGTCGAAGATTTCCTCTATATAGAGGAAGCAATGAACGTATTTAGTCTGTCTCTTCTATCAAGTAGTGCCTTCAATTATGCGCTACTTCTACCCCAAGTATATTGTGTTTTTCATTAAAATCTAATGAAATAAAAAAAAGTGTGACATTTTTGATTTAACTCTTGAATAGTAAATTGGATTGGAAAACCAATATTTGTAACGATTTTTTTCGTATTTCTTCGAATTTCGTTATACCAAGAAGTACAACGAATCAATAACGAAGAATTTTTCGATCCCCTTTTTCGAACTGTTTTATCGACGTTGCACAGTGCATATATTGTGCGGTGGGGTTGTAGCACTCTAATATGAACTAAATTAAATTTTATCTTGCTTTGTATATTTCAATAGTTGTCAAGATAGAAATAAAAAAATAACTAATATGCTTTTTTCCAAAACAGGCGGTTGCCTCTAAATTACATGGTGTTGATGTGGAAATAGAAATTGTGAAACGTAAAGGAGATCCGGTGGAGGAGAATGATAAAGATGAAGTTTTCACAAATCAGACGAATCAATTACAGCAACAGACGATTGCCTCCAACGAAGAAAATAATAATTTAAACAACAACAATAATATGAACAATACCAACGAAGGTGTGTAGAACATAACACAATTGTATATGAATATAGAAATTGTGTATAGCAAAACTACATACAATTTATTTCCTTTTCATATTTCCAGAGCAATCTCCATTCACAAGAAGGCAATCACATTCCGCCTCATCTATGACTGCCACTGCTACGGATAGTTTCGATAGCGAAGATAAGGAACAAAAATGTTTGCGTTTATTAAAAAATAAAAGTGATGATATTGAGCGTTATGACCATGTCCAATTTTTGATACGAGAGATTGCATCTAACATCAAAGTGGACAGTGAGGTATCAAGAGCAAAGGATGAGGCGGGCAAAGAGCCAACAGATGAAATAGAAAATCTATATGGAGGTAAGTGATATTTGGTCGATATTATTGCTAACTCTCTCTCTCTCTCTCTCTGAGGTTAAGGAGTTATTGAAGTTTTGTTTTAGTAGCCTTTCTTAGTTCTTACTTCACTGTGCTGGTGCTGTGCAATACCGACAAAGAAGGGCGCTCTGATGTGCCTGTGGATTGATTACAGCTGAAACCGGTACTGTTCAGTGCCCATAGACTGTACCTTCGCCACTGAAAACTATTTAACAATAACTGACACCCAGACATCAGAAAAAATGTGAAATGATTTTATCGCTTAGAGTGAAACTGGGTTTCGAACTGGTTTTGTTTTTGTAGTCAATGTGTAGGCTATTTCAGCCATCGTCACCCGCAATTCCTTTTTAAAACTTGTTGCACAAATTGTTTGATTATATCTAAAAAAAATATTGAAATTATTTGTATTTGTGAAGTCTTTATGGTTCATCATTACCGCGTAGTGGTGAAAAGTGTAAGATACATATGAGATGTGTGATAAGTTAGTTAAACATATTTTAATAGGCAGCTTTGTATGGCATTTAGAAATTCTCTGAAAGTTCAATCTATCATTATAAATTTTCTTAGAACTACTTAATTTTTAAGGGAAATGGAGAATATTCCAAATGAAATTGAGAATTTCAAGTTGACATTGGGAAAACTCCAAATAAATATGAGAAAATTGTGAATGAAATTTTGAAAATTTACAACGAAAAAATTATAAAACACGATATCGATATCCCGGGGCCCAAAACATTCATGGGAATGGTGCAATCAGCTATGCGAACTCGTTTTGGTGTGCGACAACACAACCTGTCACGTTCGATTCCCCCTTAGACCCTGGGTGTTTCTACAGACAAGCTTAAGAGCTTCGTAGAGTTCGTGTTGTCTTAAAAAAAAAATAAAAAATTTGTAGCTAATTTTTCCGATAGCTAAGTATATTTAATGTCTATTACTTCATGAGAAATACGACTTAAGACTAGTTTGCAGTACCTTGACGCGCTATTCCCTCCAACCAGATTGTCGTGCTTAATCGAGATTTAAAAAATTAATATTTTCAGTGAAAAAAGTGCTTCAAATTAGAAATCAGTCCAACGTAGCGCTTTGTTTTTGTGAGCATTCATTGCTTTCTGTACAACAAAAACCCTGTTGTTTTTTTTCTCGTGAACCGGCACTCTACATATGCGGTGCATTGTGATGGAACAACAGGAAAGGGATAGTCAGACAAATAACAGAAGGTGAAACTTTACTATCTGCCATCTCTGCTTTTGCACGTTCTTTGTTTTTTTATAGCAGTGTTGTAGCGCATCTGATGTCAAGGAGACGTATTAAATTTTGAAGCTTCGTTTTAGTAGCCGTTTTTACAACACAAATGCGAGATGTTTTTATGACGTTGAACCAAGGAAATTTTTGGTTTTTTACTCCACGTGCAGACTATTCCAGCCACGGTCTCTTTAAGACTCGACTAATTTGTTCTGTTTGAATGTCATTCTTATTTCTGCATGATGCGTCTAGAAATTATAAAAATAATGAATTTAGGACACTTTCTTTATGTATTTCAGGTCCTTTAATATCACCAGCTTCATTTTGTAAAATGTTTCCTTTTCATCTCATGTTCGACCGTCAAATGAAAATCGTTCAGGCAGGAAAATCGGTGTCAAGAGTTCTACCACGGTATGTATTAAATAAAAAAAATTAATAAATTCAGTGTTTAATTTATTATCCAAACTGTGATATTATTTGAATTATAAAATTTAATGAAATTTATGTTTGAATTTGCATTATAAAAATGTAATATTTGAAATATAAGAGATATATTCCCAACCCTGGATTCTTGAAGAAAATGTAGCGATGTTTAATTGGCTTTTCTTGGTTGTTTGGCTAAATACCTGTTTTACTCAACCGAAATGGTTGATGGAGTTGAGTTCCGTTTTTATTATTATAAATTTATTACATTTTTTTGCGAGCATGAGCCTGAATTCACATAACCAACCAACAAAGAAGAAATAAATGGTCAATTAAAATAAAAGTCAAATTAAATGAAATAAATATTGCAAATAAAATACATGTAAGTTGGAACGATTAATAATCTCTTTATTTGAACCGCTTCAAAGAATTAAGGAGAATCACTCACCTATTCCCTTACCTTTGACATTCTTGAACAATTTTTTTTCTAGACATACATATATCCTAATTTCCCTTTATGTCTTTAACCTCAAAAGAATACTTAAACATGGTATATTTGCGAAAAGTTTCAGAAATATATCTTTTTAATTAATATTTAAATTTCATATTAAGTGGTGTTCTACCAGTAGGATTCTTGTATTCAATTGTATTTGATACGAAAGCAAATCATCCTTCGAAAGGCATTGCAAACAGCAAAATTGCGAATATGGTTCCTTTTCGGCATTTATAAGCATTAAGCATATAAATCAAATGCAAATGATGTTGACTGCATGCGTCGCTGGTAGCTGGCTACTTAATTACTCGTATATTGAAGACAGCAGCTCCTCCGTATTCAACTAAAAACCAAAAACGGATTGTGATTGAAACAAAATTTTCGGAACTGCCACATTAATTTTTTTTAAATCATAAAATTAAATTACTGATTCTAAATGTCAAATTTAATTAATTTAATATTATTTATCTATGTTTGTTATAAATATTAGCAGGTCTATAGGTACATTTCATTTTGCCCTAATACCAATATCTCCTGTTGAGCTTTAACAAAATTTTTGAAAATATGCTGAGAAATTTTTACATGTTTATACAAGAACTCGCAAAAAATCTTTCGCCCGACGACGCCGCCAGGCCATAAACCGTACCAAACGGTCACTCTTTTGTGGATCCATTGGATTTTCAACAGTCACTCGTGGATTTTCATTTGCCTCATTTTCACAATTCTCCCGATTGTGGACTAATTTGGTCGATTATGCTGACCAAAAAAATCATGAAGTGCACCAAATACATTTTGATTTCAATGACCTTTTTCGTTGAAGGTTTCAACAATCTCAACGCGGCGCTCAATTGTGTACCACTCTTGGTTGAAATTGTCAAACAATGAAAGAAATGTCACATTAAGTTGGGCAAAAAACTTGGCGTTCAAGTGTGACTCACAATTAACATCGTGCATTATGCAAGCAAGTGAACAGTGAAAGTTGTCTACCAGATATCAGTTGCAGACCCCAAAAATGCGCAAATTCGGATAATGTTATTGTCAATGTAAGTTTTAGAGCTGTATGCTCATTGTTGGTACAATACTGAACCATTTTGCATTGACTGACATCATTGATAAATTGTTATCTATTAATAATATATGCAAGTGATTTTAAGGAACCCGATAAGAGAAAATATTGCAGAAAAAATCTCCATGTTTACTTCACACATTTATAAAGGGTGGTTAAATTTCAAGGGCCGATGTTGATTTTGAATAAAACACAAACTATTTAGGAAATTATTGTAATTTTATTTTATTATGATATATTGGTATTACTCAATTATGTATGGAGCAAAATATCGGCCAAATGGGCGCCGCGACCACGGCAACAGTGGATGATCAATTTTCGAAGAAAATCATCTTCAGTGATGAGGCACATTTTCACCTCAGTGGATTCGTCAATAAACAGAATTGCCGCATTTAGGCGAATGAGAATCCAAGAGTGATTGTCGAAAAACCAATGCACCCACAAAGAGTGACTGTTTGGTGCGGTTTATGGGCTGGCGGCATCATCGGGCCGTATTTTTTCCAAAATGAGGCCGGTCAGGCAGTTACTGTGAATGGTGTTCGCTATCGTGAGATGATAACGAACTTTTTATGGCCCGAATTGGAAGATATGGATGTGGACGATATGTGGTTTCAGCAGGACGGTGCCACTTGCCACACAGCTAACGAAACAATGGCTCTTTTGCGCAACAAATTCAATGGCCGTGTTATCTCACGTAATGGCGATGTCAATTGGCCGCCAAGATCATGTGATTTGACACCGTTGGACTTTTTTCTTTGGGGTTATTTGAAAGAAAAGGTGTACGTCGATAAGCCAGCAACAATTCAAGAGCTAAAGGATGAGATAATTCGGCACATTAACGGCATAGAACCTCCATTATGCCTCAGGGTCATCGAAAATTTGGACCATCGGATGGAGGTGTGCCGCCGTGGTCGCGGCGCCCATTTGGCCGATATTTTGTTCCATACATAATTGAGTAATACCAATATATCATAATAAAATAAAATTACAATAATTTCCTAAATAGTTTGTGTTTTATTCAAAATCAACATCGGCCCTTGAAATTTAACCACCCGATAGTTCACGTTGCTTTACTGACACGTTGCAGTCTAAAATATTGTGAATTCAATATTCTCAAGCATAAAATTTATTTCAAATGTTAAATGGCAATTGTATAATAACCCATTATTAAATATGCAATCAGAATTGAAAAAATAAATATACTGGCGAATAAGAGACTTTGACAAATTATGAGTGTCATTAAGGCCCACAGAATCATAGTGTCTCTTACTTAAGTACACTTAAATTTGCTGCCACACTTTGGACGAACGGAAAAGCAGTTTCTGTTACCAATTATTTTTTTCTTCACATCTACATTGTTTAGTGTGCATACATACACGTGTATAAAAGCCTTTGGATATCTATATGTATTTGTATTTATTTCCAAATATACACAAATGCATTTATAACGATACGAAATCTCCATGTTGATTTCAAGTTGTGATAAATGATTTTTTTTTTTTTATTTGCCAAACAAGAAAAAAATCTCTTTTTATTTTTCGTAGAGTGGCCGATGAAAATTGTTCATTATTAGAAATACTTGAAGCTATTCGTCCTCATTTGCAGCTGACATTCGAGAATGTTTTATCCCACATCAATACAATATACGTACTGCAGACACGTCAAGGAGCCATGGGGAAGCATGAACGCTATCTCAGACTAAAGGTATGTACGTATTTATTCTAAAAATATAAGTAACTATAACAGGCATTCATTCATCTTCATGGACATAAATGAAAATTAAACGAAGAAAAGAAAAGTAGGGTTCTTTAACAAAAGCTTTGTGTGTGTTTTTTTTTATTGTAACTTTTAATAAGAAAATGAGAAAAATAACCACGAGCAATATTGTTTTCTTTTGTGGAAAATGATTACAATATTGTAAGAAAAATCAAATTTTTCTTCATGGTTGTTAAACGTTTGCATTCAACGGTACTTTTTTGCTCCGAATTATTTAAAGTATCTTAAGTATAAATTAAAGTATTAGTTAGTACGAGTAAACACATAAATATATTAAATATAAATATATATTAATTTTCAGTCCTTTCAGTGCAATCATAAGATTTTTCCGTAATAATTTGCATACGTTCATTAAGGCAGCAGTGTTACTGCAGTGTTACTGCAGTGTTACTGCTGCCTTAATGAAAGTAACTGCGAGGTTTTGTAAATGTTTCGCATATTAAGAGACAAATAAACATGTGGCATAGTTTCATTTATACGTTTGAATTTAAAAATTACATAAAGTGGCTTTAATTGAATTTTATTAGGCAGTTCCTTAAAAATAAATATCATTACACCATATTGATTTTAGCAGAGCGTTATAAAAGTATAATCTGAAGATTGAGAGTCTATCTATCGATTATAGAATATATTCGTATTATTTTCAAATTATTTCGTACATATAGATTAGCTTCAGGTATAAATGAGTCCTGGGTTCGACCCCAGTTTCAGACTATGTCATAAAAACATTTCGCATTTTTTCTGATGTGTATTAGTGTGTCTTTGTATCAGTTGTTGTCGGATGGTTTCAGTGGCGAAGGCATAGTCACTGTTCACTGAACAGTAACGGCTACAGCTGTAACCAATTCCCAATTACATCTGATCGCCCTGCTTAATCGGCATTGTTTAGCACCGGCGAAGTGAAAGAATTACTAAAAGTGACTATTAAAACGAACCTTTAATACGTCTCACTGATATCAGAGGTGCTTCAGCACTGCAATAATCAAAGAACGTGCAAAAGCAGACTTGTAAAATAGTAAAGTCACCTGCTGTCATTTCTATAACTATAACTTTCTTAATCTTCCAGCACCGTATGCATCGTATGTGTAGGTGTCATCTTCTGAGTGCTGGTCCTAAATAAAATAAAAAAACAATTATTTTCATAGGTTATATAATGCAGCTTTATAAATACAGTGGAGTTCGTTTGTAATGAACTGTACGAGTCAGGAAAATTTTGTTCGTTATAGGGGAAGTTCGTAATAACAGAAGTAAATGATTTTTGATTGGGTAGTCTTCAGAATATTTTTTTCAATATTTCCTAGTGAAAAATATTAGAGGTCATTCCTCAAGAACTATTTTTGATCTACTTCCGAAATATCAATCACTGTATATTTTCGCCTTATCTGGAAGTTATTAAGAACAACATTCAGAAAATTATATGCAAGTGCTTTTTTTGTACATTATTCACTTATACTAGCTAAGTTATATATCTCTACATATGTACATATAAAATAAACATATGTAAAATAATCAAGTAGAAAAAATACAATTTTATTGCATTTCGATAAAATAATACTATGTTCAGACATCCATTTTTAATTGAAATAATTTAAGTAATTTAATTTAGTGTTCACACATATTTAATTTAGTCAATTAGCATTTCACAGCTGGAAATAAAACAATCTTTGGAGGTATAATTCGCTGGTCCTTTTTGCTTCTTTTGTTTACTGTATCGATATTTATCTTACAATTGTACAGAATTTGAATTGGCATTTCAAATATTACTCAATATTTATAACAATTTCGTACTTATAGCATTTACATTGTGTATGGACTATTGAGCTCAGTAATGGCATTTATTGCAAAAATCTCAATTAAGATGCATGTCTGAACACCGTATAAATAAAATTTGAATTGGAACTTATCAGGAGAAGCAGGCATTAAAGCAAAGTGATAAGGATATTTTCATAGCTCTGTAGGAGTAATAAATAATTAGCTCCATTGCTCTGATAAAAAAGTCTAAAAAGTAGATTTACTTGGCATCATGAGTATCACTTCTAACTCAATGAATCGTCATTAAAAAAGAAAAATTCCGGCACCGACAACCCTTTGTAAAAATAAGTACAACTAATTCGATTTTGCACTGCTACCGTATCACAAGTTCAGGAACTGATTGTCTTCTTTTGAAGCAATTTTACGCGGTATTTTTTAATATTTATATATAAATAATCTTTAATATTAACTTTATTTTTGAAAATTTTTAGAGAATTTATTACGAGAATTTCTTTTATATTTTTGTTTCTTTGAAATTTTTAGTTGCTGTGAGTTAATTTAAATTTTTTAAATAATAGAGCGACTTATAGTCTTAACAAAATGTGATAAATACTTTATAGTTTTAAAATATGCCAGACAACAATTTGCGAATTTTTTGTTCGTTATAACAGTGTAAGTTTCCATACTTTTAAGAAACAAATTCGTTGTAAGCCAAAATTCTTTAAAACCGGAGTTTGCTATAACCACACTAAATTAATAATCCATAAATTAATAAAGAAAAATTTATTGAAAATTTATTTAACTAAAATCAAATAAAATAGTATAGTTGAGAATTTTTATTAGATTTTTATATTTCCCATTATGCTTATTTCAAATATAATGAACGATATAACGTATTGAATAATAAATTGATTTGTTCAATTTCAAATTCCAAATTATTTTAATTTTATGATTTGTTTCCAGTTGTTTAGAAGTCGTGTAATTTCTCATCCAACATTTTGAATTACTTAGCTTTTCATATCTTTGTTAATTTTTAATATTTATTTTTTCTCTCTTAAGGGTCAAATGATGTATATACCTGAATCGGACCGCATACTGTTTCAATGTTATCCCAGCGTTATGAATTTAGATGACTTGGCTAAGTGAGTATTACACCAGATAATTTCTGGAGTTGCCCCTCCGTTTTATAAATATATATAATAATATAGCAGTTGTATTGCTTTAAAATAAGAGCATTTTCTATAAAGCTCAGTGCGTATTTGGTTCAGATTTTAAGTTTTTTCATTTCATTTCTATTCACATTTTCTAAAATTATATTCCAATGTACATAAATCGTACAGAATTTTAATAACTTTTATACGCTTTTTGTATTGAAATATTGATTGAATAAAATGATTTTATATTATATTTATATATATATATTATAATTCTTAACTAATTTATGAAAAAATTCTGTGCAGTTATCATTTTAGAAGACCTAAACTTTTCTGTGTATATTTTTATTTTATAAATTTTCGAAAAGTTCTTCTGTTCTATACAGGCACCCTGCTCTAGGAATATATGTATTCGACGTTTGCAATGCACGGTACCGTAAACATAAAAATAGATTTTATATTATAAATTCATATATATATATATATATATATTATATATAGGACTATAGGCAGAGTAGTATTTGTGAATTACGTTACATGAGCTTTCCAACATCGCAGTTGATAGGACAGACTTTTGCTGGAAATTTATTGCACATACGATTGGTTCGGCTGAAAAAATTAATTACTTACGTCTATAAGGCAAAGTGGGATGCTAGTGAGTAGTGTGCCAGTTTATCAGTTTGGAGGTCTATGTTCGATTCCAAGCAGAGGATCTAGTCTGTATCACTTTAACTCGTGAAAGTCTTACCCCAACAGATATCTCAAAGGGACCCTAATCAATTCGACCCAAGTAGGCTGGGAACTTTCTTTACCTTTACATCCTACAGCTACGTGCTGACCTAAACTATAATGCACTGACATGTGATGTGGTATCGACCACAAATGCATGCGCCCCTCGATGATGCACCATTTCATAAAAAGATTATAATATAGAACAGATTATAATATAAATCACACACGATTGAGAGTGGACGTATATTTTCATACACGAGTGAACAGCAACGCTCGAGTATGATCGATATGAAACTTTAACACAGCATTCGATTGCAATTATCGTTAAAAGTTCTTTGGATTTTTTCGAAAAAATAAAACATTGGGTATCGACTATCATAGGTCAAACGAAAACGAACTTATTTAGATTGTGACAGAAAATGTTTCCAATTCAAAAGCTCTTATATCCAAAATGTGCGAAAAACACTTCTGCTTAAATCTACCAATCATAAAATAAAATGCATAATTGGCAGTTTAAAAATTCCACAAATATCATCTACCCGAACTCAGGAAAAAAAATATTAACAAATTAACTGCATCCTTAAGTATTTAACCCCAATGAATATAATAATGAATGACATTAGATTCTTCCCTCATTCATGATGGCATTCTATTGAGTTTTTGCGTGTATAAATACATATACATATATGTGTATGTGTGTGTGTACGTGTAGTATATGGCTGTATTCATGTTTTACTATCATTAAACGCAAATTGCTGCTTATTTGCTATTATGGCGCATTTAATTTTCCTTAATTTTTGTTGAAAGTAAAAGGAAAATGTAACTTGATCTTGAGTGAATCTGTCTCAAATTTTTCTGACAGTTATTAACTTGAAAACGCTGAAATAAAACAAATACGAAATAGGGGGTGTATTTGAGCTTCTCAGTTTTCTAAAAATTCCATAGTATTATTTAACAAAGAAAAATCGTTTTACATTTGAAGAAGAGGAAAACTTTGAATGAAAATAAAATAACATATTTAAGAGCGAATTGTTTCAGAAGAAAAGCAATATCTTAAAATTTCTTTTTTCTCACTGACAGTGCTTAAAGCATAAAAAAATAATGATGAATCATACGAAATAAGAAGCATTTTCAAAATTATAAATAGAAGAAAAATTTGATACTGGAAAAAGGAGGAGAACAACTGCAACAGAAATTAATAATTTCGTTCACACAAGGAATAACGGTTCAGCAGAGCATTTTAAAATTTAAATCGTTATTTAAAATCAGATGATTTGTATTAAGCTAATATTTCTTGGCTCTATGTTAGCTATTTTGTAATATTTTAAATTCTAATTTTTTGATAATCAAGAAAGGGTCAGGAGGTGGCGATGGCTGAAGTAGTTAGCACGTTGACTAACTAATGCGGCTTACAAAATGTATCGATATAAGTTTGAACAACGTTGAGAAATATTAAAAATTTTCTAAAAGAATTATAAATCTCTTTTCGGGACTATAAGAAAGTTGTTTTATTGGCCCTTTTAATCAATTCTCATGACCAGAACAGGCATTGTTATTTATGACGAGGGGGACAAATCGCACAGGAATCACAATTGATGCTCTCAACAAAGCTAAAGAACTGTGATATACATAGTTATCCATCAAATGCAGTGTAATGTGTTTGTAAATTTGTATAAAAATTAAATTCATCGTATCAGCTTGTGCAACTCATGTTCCCTCCGTTTAGCTATACTTCATTCATACATGTGTTTATAACAGAATAATTATTAAAGCAAAATAAAAAAATAAACCGATTTATCATATTCTGCTAATTAGAGGCATCAAAGTGACGCACAGAAAATAATTTGTTATTTTTAATTTTAATTCCAGGAAAGGTTTACATATATCCGACGTACCTCTACATGATGCCACTAGGGATTTGGTATTGTTATCTGAGAAATTTGAAGCTGAATACAAATTGACCAAAAACCTTGAAATGCTTACCGATAAACTGCAACAGACATTTAGAGATTTGGAAAGTGAAAAGCAAAAAACTGACAGGTACATAAAATCATTTGGATTTTATATATTTAAAAATCTATTTTATCTCAATTAAGGCAAATTCCTGAGTGAATATAGCTTGGTGTCAACTACATATATACTTCCCAAAAGCCTATTTGCTAGGTCACTGCCAGCATACTTTATGTCAAATTATTTAACCCTCTAACGGTATTAGCTGTTTCAGCACAGTTATTAATTTTTAATTCATTCACACTTTAATAGTGAAACTTTTTCTTTCTTATTTTTTTTAATCTCCACTTCTTTGTATACTGTCATATTATGAGTTGCATGCAACTTAATGAAATTTTATTAAAATTTTTATAGAAGAAGTGAGTGGAAATGAGAAAAGAATTATCAAAAATATTTCCCGAATTCACAATCACATTAAAATCTTGGTAAGTCCCTGCTGTAAATTTATACCAATTAAACGTTAAGGGATCTTCAAAAAAATTATAGCATTTGAATAGTTGATAAAAAACCAATTGCAGCCGCAGGTTACGTAGTAGGGCGACAAAAGTGGAGAATTTTCCAAAAATGTACGCAAAAATTTGGCCAGTTTATCAGATGATCAGCTAATTGACTTTATGGATACCGTATGGATGCTGATGAAGAGATGTTGATGAATAGAAATCAAAGCAGAATTTGGAGATTTCATGTCATATGGGTTGGGTTCACCTAATGGATGCTGTGAAAGGTTCGGAATCATATTAGAGCAAAAACAATAAATGTTATGAGAAGATTTTTGGCATTTTGTTGAGATTCCCGTTACAAATTCTAATATTTTGATCGCTGAATAAATTACGGCAAGAAAAGTTTTGCACACTTCGAAAAGTCTTGACAAGAACGAGAACTTTAGTTACCCGTTTTTATAGAAGAGCTTCTTGACATACTTTACGCTTTTCAGGAACACGAGTTGGCCAACCATCGCTAAATCTTACTGATTCTCAAATTCTAAACTATGGACATGGTAAAAAAAAAATCAAATAGTGCAAAACATCTCAAGCACATTGTGTATGCCAAAAGTCTAACATATTTTTTGGTTTATGTAGTTAAAAGGCTGAAAACCACGTTTTTCAATATCATAACTAAGAAAAATCGTACAGAGGTCTGATAAATAACATGTTGTTTTATTATCCTAAACGTTCAAGTATTCCCTGAGGGTGACTATTTTTTTTTTAACCAATCACTGAGGGCAAATAAATTTTTAAATAACAGCATCAGATTATTCGTTTTTGATCAAAATTTTACGTGGAAAAAAAATGCTCGATCTTTTGTGTTGAAAACTTGACTTGCGACTGTTAGAGGGTTAATATGGGTATATTTCCTAGTAGTTTCATGTGTGCGTGTGTATTCCTAATTGACATATATTACAATATTTTCACAAGAAGCTGACCTGTATAAATTGGGTTGTGTAGAAACTCCGCCTTGCATATACCAAATCAATTTGCCTTGATAATTTTCTATAAAAAATTATTAATACTCATAACTTCTATCTGCACATTAGACTTTTATATTCAGTGCTGCCAGAAACGGTTGCCAATGAACTGCGCCATCAAAGACCGGTGCCACCAAAGAGGTAAATTCAATTGAAAAGTAATTTAAATAAACTTGTGCAAATTAATAGAGACTGCATCAGGCTCTTCGAAAGTAATGTTTTTTTATTTTTTTTTAAATTCAAATTTCTATTTATATTTATTATTCAACAGATACGATTCGGTTACACTAATGTTTTCTGGCATCGTTGGCTTTAGTCAATATTGTGCTGAGAACACCGATCCAGAGGGGGCCATGAAAATTGTAAAAATGCTAAATGAACTTTATACGGTGTTTGATGCTCTAACAGATTCAAAGCGCAATTCCAATATTTACAAGGTAAATAGAAGTGTTTATTAAATTTTTATTAAAAGGGTGATGTGTGCAAAATATGATGAATTATTTTTATTGAAATATTTTTGGTAAAGCTGTTGAAGTATTTGGGTAAACATTCTGTCAACATTTTTATTTATCAATTAAAAACAAGTGCGCTTTTATTCAAGTTGGAAGATGGAAAAAATTGTGCTGGCTTTTTCAAAAAAAAATTACGTTTTTTTCTTTTGGTCGCATTAACGACGTTTGTGACTGATGTTTGTTTCACCATCAAAAATCCTATATATCAGTGTCCAGATGAATAAAACCTTTAGCGTTTCATTCTAAATACTAATGAAAGTGACAACTACAAAGTAAAATAGAATTTCAATTTTATTTACAAATTGATTTCATTTGTATGCATTTTTGTTAAATTCTATGCCGGCTGACAATTTATTCGTTTTCATACTTCAAAGTTATACACAGTCATTATATTGTTTGAAGCACGATGACAAGTATAGAATCAACTGGCTTCAACAATATCCAAATAACGCTGAGAAAAAAATAAAAAGTTTATTATTTTTATATTTAATTGTTGTATCCGTAATAAATAAAAAATTCACAACGAATTTAGTTTTGCATGGCGTATACTTAATATTTTTCTTTATTTCTTTGAATTAATCATACCACATCATAAAAACAACATCTTTATTCCAGGTGGAAACTGTTGGTGATAAATACATGGCCGTCTCGGGTTTGCCAGACCACTGTGAAAATCATGCGAAATGCATTGCAAGGCTGGCCCTTGACATGATAGACATGGCTAAAAATGTTAAAATGGGTTCTAATCCAATGGTGAGTATCTTCCAAAGAACATTAAACACATTTTTTTTCAATTTATCTCAAAATCCTGGAATTGTTTGAGTATTTGAATAACATTGTGTGATAAACAATTAATTTTTCTAACGACATTGAGTCTATTTGTGCGACATTTTGATTTATGAGAAATGCGAACTTATTACAAACACTTGCCCAGCAAAAAAAGTGAATGCCGTCACAATGAATTGGTATTTTAATGACTTCTTAAGCACATCTTTATCTTAATTAATTTTTAATGCCTTCTTAAATAGCTCCTGAACTCACGGAAAACATAATCAATTCTGGGGATTAATTTATATGAACAACTGCGCAGTTCTAATTATAATTTAAATAAATTTTTATATGTGTTGCACGAACTCTATAAGAAATTATTTTTAAGAACACTGTATTTAAGGTTTTCTTCATATTTTTATCTCTCTATAACGAATTTTTCTGTAACATATGTTTCTCTATAGAGAACCTTTTCTCGAGACACAACTTCCCAGTGAAATTTTTGCTACATACATCTTCGATTTGAGACCAATGACAATGTAAGCAAGACCCATCCAATGTCTGTATACACTTTGTATTTACATTTACACAGCGATGGCCTAGCCTGTAAGATTTATCCAACACAATATACATTGTAAGCAAAGGTTGGATGGCTCCAACACAATGTACATTGCAAGCGAATGTTGGATGGGTCCAACTATTATGGTGAATTCGGAGTGCAATAAGATGTATCTGAATGCCATTGATCTTGGAATGAATTTTAACTATTGCATAATTAAATTAGGAACTTCATTTTTTTCAATATTTTGTAATTTCGGAATTTTGTTTCAAACGTTCACTTTTTATTTTCTTTAGTCTTCTTAAATTTCTTTTACTAAATCCACTCATTTTATTCTTTACAACAAATAAAAATACAAAACATACATACATATGTATATAAATTAACACATAAATAAAAATAAAACAGTCACTTACCTTTTTTAATTATTTTTATTTAATAATTTATAACAATATTACCACAAAAAATGCCGCTAACACTTCACTTTTAATAACACTTATGAACTTGATACAAATTTTACTTTGGAATAATAATAAAAATGAAAAAGAAAGAATAACGGAAAAATTACTTCAGAAAAAAGAACAAAATTCATAATTAAAACGAAATGACAATATGATACATTACAAAGCCATCCAAATCAGATGGTAATGCGATACAAAATTTTTATTTGTGTTTGTTTTGATCTTCATTTCAAATAAACATTTGACTTTACAATTGGATGGGAAAAAGACAAATCCGAATCAGATGCGAGTTGTAAGGGCTTAACTATTTTCGTTTTATTTTCCCTATTGACATAATATTATACAATCGGATGGCTTTCAGTTTGTAATGAGTAACCGGACTGCTGGGTTCCTTTTACTATGCCAAATAATCTCCGTATAACAAATTCCGTAATAGCAGAAACAAACAAACAAAAATGACGACTTGTTTTTCAAAGTGTGTCTTCAAAACATATGTTCATATGAAATTGTTTGGATATAAGCAAAGATTAGTTGAAATAAACTGCAAATGTTTACATGGAATACAATGTACATAGTTAAAGGTGACAGCTTCTCAATAACGAATTTTCTCTATAATGTAGCAGCTCGCTGGTTCCCAACTACTACGGTATAGAGAAATTTGGTTGTATTTTCCAAATTTTAATGAATCTTCACAACTGCATGCATTAAATTAATAAAGTTTGCTTTTTGTAACTTTGGGCGTTTTCTTTTTCAACAAAAAGTGCTTTCTTAAATTTACATTTTATTATAGAAAAAAAAATATTTTATAGCAAATTTGTTAAATAAATATTTCAAAGGCAATATTTTAATTCAAGTGGTATTAGTGTTTCATTTTTTCCATATAACAAATCGTTTAACACATTTTTCATATTATGAAGGTAAAGTTTTCGCATTTTATAATATGCTGAAGGAACAGTTTAGTAAAAGTTCAATCAAATAAAGTACCAGCTTTCATTTGTTGTTGTTGGCGGC
This sequence comes from Dexiosoma caninum, assembly GCA_963924685.1. NCBI lineage: Eukaryota > Metazoa > Arthropoda > Insecta > Diptera > Tachinidae > Dexiosoma > Dexiosoma caninum. Next base: position 96,832,366 of record OZ004725.1, read on the forward strand.
AGACAATTTATTCAACGAACGCGCTATTTATGGGTATTTCCCGATACACTTTCTCCTTAACTGTTTGGCTTTTGTAATTTTTAAGTAAGTTTCGCTACGTGTTGCAAATTGCCTTAATTTAAAGACTGTGCATACGTGCGTACCGTTGTGAATAAGCAAGGAAAAAGTTTGATAAATTTTAAAACTAAATGGTCCGATCTGATTAACAAATTCAAGCAATTTATTGGCTAAAGAAACGAGAAACGATTTCACAATGCCATTAAAACTGTTAAAAAAAACTCGCTTTAAATTGTTTTGTAAAAGTTTTTTAAGGCACGGGCGAGTGTCAATGTGATATTTGGGAAAAAGAAAAAAATCTACTGCCATTTTAACTACTTTCAAGACAATTTTAGTCTCTTTCAGTCTTTGTGATAAAATTATTACTTGCGCATAAAAAGTTCATCTTGTAACTTAAAGGTTTTCAAGATTAATGGTCTCGCTACGTACTAAATCAATCGTACATTCTATTGTTTTACTTGCTGACTTCAGCAAGTACTTCATGTGTAAAAATGCATGAATGACAAACGAACAAAAGATAAAATTTGTTTTACATTAAATTATATTTCGCACATCAGGCAGTTATAGGATGTCTAAAGAAAAGTTTAAACAGAAAGGGAAAAACTCCAGTGAATATCAACTTTATCTGCTGACAAATTTTCTTGAAAAATAAAACGGAAGAGTGTACGTTGACAAAAAAAAAACTGTGCAGTTTTCTTGACTCCGAATAGCTTTGAGAAGTTTAAGTTAAATATGAAATTTTTATTAGAACGATTTCCCTTCACAACATATCACAATCAGAGCCATTTTCCGCATTCTCTTGATAGTGGGATGATGAAAAATAGCTGGATATTCAAACACTTGTAACTACAATGTCAACAAATAAAATATAAACTACAAAGCTGTAACTACACTTTGAATTTAAAAAATTAAATAAATTAGAAGGAATTTGCAGTAACTGTTTTTGAATTTGCAATTTTTACAAACTGGTAACATGAAAGCTGATGCTGAATGCTTTGCCAAAAAATAATAAAATGAATACTAATAGTGAATATGTGTGCACTAACAAAGTTAAAACAATTTAATTAAAAATGTGTCAATAAAATAAACCGAATTAAAAGAAGACATTACATGGCTCTAATAAAAGGTAATATTTGTAAAAAAGAACCACAAAACAATTTAAAGCAGGGTGTATTTCTAAATACTGAAATATTCGGCCAGGATTATCGCATTATCGCAGACAATATACTAATCTATTTACCATTTGAATGAGCAGATTTAATAAAGGAATCACAAAAGAGCTCTTTTTCTCTAAAGGTTTAACATCTTGATTGCAAACATTTCCTTGATTATGAGAATCTTCGTAAGCGAAACGTTTCCATTCAACCAGTTAACTTGACATATTTATCTTTGTTTGTTTGTTGTTTAAACTAAGAATTATTTGGCCGGTACATTTAATATTTCTTGTTAGCCAAATCAACTTTGTTATCTGTTCACAGAGAACCGTAAATGACAAAGCTAACCAGTGCTAGTAAGACGCTAAACTCTCGAAAGCCAAATAACAAACACAAGCTTGACCGCATTAAAAAACAAAATAATTACGATGACGCCAGCACTTTTCTTCAAGCCAGAGCTGCTTTGCGACTCTATACTTATCACATTTATAAATACCTAGAAACATTTTGGTTTCTTAATTTCACATAAAAAAAGATTGGCGATCCCACTGCTAATAAGATACGTGCCTTGCGATATGACATTTCTGGAAAAAATTTTATAAAACAAATATCAATGACAAATTTAAGGTTTTGCCACAACGCACACAACAAAAGCTTTAAGATGTTGATCCTGTGCAGTTACATACCCCAGGAATAAAAATACAGTACATTAAAATAGCGAACCGGTACCGGGCAATTTTGTTCGTTATATGAGCAGTTCATTATTGCTTCACAATATTTTTTTTAATATTTTTTTCTTTAATGTTGACAATGTAGACTTTAGAATTTCATATATCGTACTTGCTCAACAAGAACTGAAAATTAACTGAAAATTTTTAAAATTTCACTTTTTTTAAGAAATCTTGTTCCGTTTAAAAAAACCATCTGAAAAAACTATGCACCATTTGAATTTTCAAATGTATATTTTTGTGTATTTAACATTTTCAGTTGGGGTGAGTTTAAATTTATTATTTATTTTTTAAATAAGCATTTTTTTTGGTTTGTTTTTTTTTTTTTTTTTTATCTTGGACCAGTACTCAGAGGCTATCCCCAACATATGCAATGCATTGCACTGGAACTAGAGAGAAGTATAGGGAAGAAATAGACAGGTGGTGAAAGTGGTAGGAAGATAGAGCTTAATTCTTGCACAACTCTGCAGTTGCGTGTAAATTATAAAGCAACGTTGCGGCGTCTCTGATGTTTTTTTTTGACGCATTATTTTTAAGCTAATGGAGCCATTTTATTTATTATTTTACTTTGCCGACGTTTTATTGCTCAAATACCGACGTAGGAGGGTGCTGCAGCACAGAAAACTCAGAAAAAACTTTTTTCTGATTTGACCCGGCTGGGAATCGAACCTGGGTCTTTCTGGTTGCAGAGCCAACACGCTGACTACTCAGCACCCCCAACTGTAGAAATTAAGAAGCAGTGCGTTATGAACGAAAATTTGCTTTATAACCGGAGTTCGCTATAACCGGACTCATTTGTATTAAATATTAAAGAAAAATTGTTGGAACCATAGAATTTGTTCGTTTTAAGCGAAAATAACCGAACTTCACTGTATCAAAAAAGAAATAAAAACATCTTCTGGAACTTTTTTTACTTCCGCCTGCTTGCCTTAGTTTTTAGAGCACTCAGATTAAAAGCATCGTTTTCTTACTATTTATGCAATAAATAGTTTTAGTTTTTTTTTCCTAAATAAATAATCGATTTTGTTAACAATCTCTGTAAAGAATTTTGTAGCGTTTATATTAAAAAACAAACTAAACATTGCAAGCATTTTTTTCAGTAAACAACTGTTTAATATTGTTTAACTTAATTATAACTTTTACTAAATAAAATTCGGAAGAAACCATTCCAAAGTTCCAAACCACCATTGCCGCATTGATTTTTTAATGCAAATTCTGAAATTTAGCTGCCAAGAAGTAAATAGTCTCAAATTTGCTTCTTCAGTAAAAAAAGTAAAAAGCGTACTTGCGACCTTTTAGATTTTACATTTTAATGCCACTATTTTAAGCCAATAGTATATCAAAGTTATGTGTAATTCAAATTGCAGGAAAATATTTACGGAGAAAACACAGCGAGGAATAGTTTTATCGGTGGATCGCATTGTGCTGATATTTTTGTTAAAAAATTGTATTTTTAAAATAATTTCTCATTTGCAACCTTTAAAATAGTTTTTATTTTACTAAGAAAATAAAATTGTTCCACTTGCCTCCTGCTCTTTTTCTATTTGCCAGTAACACTTGCTAAAAGGAAATTGAAAATTGCAATCAATAAATAATGTTTCACTAACTTAATAACTTCATTCATTCATTCGTTCATTCAATCATTCATTCTTTCACTGTTGTCTAAACTATTTGATAAAGAATCATAAGAAAAGCAACAATAAAGTACATGCACATTTTGAAAATTAGTAGAGGATGAGGTGGTGAAATGAAGTGAAAAGTTTAGCTTTTCAATTCACAAACAATTGGTTGGGAATTTAATCATTCTACTTCATGTTGAATTAAATAGTTTCTTTGTCGGCGTCATTTGAGCGAAAGTATTGTATTTGGGGATTTATAGAATAGAAAGCATTTGCATGTGGATATTGTAAAGAGTTATTCATGTACTGAGAACAAAACTAAATATTTGTGAGCAAATAATGTGAAAAGTTTTGATTAGTGTAACAGAATATCATTGTAATTCAATTTAATGATTTATTTTATATTTTGTGTAGAATTTTTCGTACATATTTTTGTTTTTTTATTTTCCAGTTTTTTATATTTTTCTCTGTGACCAGTGTTCAGAAGATGTCTTATGCGTATGCAATGCATGCACAGGGACTTAAGGAAGGGAATAGTAATGCGGTTGACAGGTGCAGCAAAGCTTCATTATTTTTCCAACTCTGCTTTGTAGTTTTTTATTTTTATACCAGAGTTGCAGAGTCTCTGGTGTCAAGAAGACGATTTCATATTTTGAAGCTGTGTCTGGAAGCCATTTTGCTAAATATTTTACTTCGCCGATGACCCTACCGACAATACAAATGTAACAAGAATCACGTTGCGTATAAAATACTGCAAAATATAATCTGTATTTAACAGAAAATATTGGATTAGAAAATTTTAGGCATCCTCCTACAGATTTGCTTTTGAATAGTTGCATTAGTTTGTCCAGCCGCTTAAAGTATATATATATAATGTTTTTTTTATTAAAACTAACTTCATGAATGATTTTAGCAAAAAGTTTTCTCCCTTTAACTAAATTTTCCGATTCTTATTAAGATTAATGGAATTTTTTTGAATAATAATACTCTTCGATTTTAGAAGCTTAATCAATACACCATTAGTTGGAAGCTTTGATAAATCACCATTCAATCTTGTAGTATTTTGGCTTAGTTTACTTTTGGTTAGTTTATTATCCAAAACAAATTGTTTAGCGAGACTGCCTAAAATAATTAAGTTTTTGCCGGCGAAGTAAAATAATAAACAAAATGGCTCTCCTTCAGCTTAAGAATCAATGCATCAAAATAACATCAGAGACTCAAAAACTCTGCTTTACAAATAAATATTTTAGAGTATTTCTAACATTATTGTGGGCGAAATGTTGAATAAAGGAATACCCAAGGGACAGTAATTCAAAATTCAATAGTGGCTAAAAGTGCAGTAAAAATGGTATGATACCCCTATTGATTTCAATATAATTTTTGTGCAAAATGTCTTCATAATCCTATTATTTTAAAGATCTACTTGTCGTACATAATTTTAATAGCCAAGTGTTTTTTTTCGCATATGTTAATTAATTTAAAATGTTACTTTTTTAGTGAAGCAAACATCCGTACGAAAACTGAATTTTGAAAATAGGTCTACAAATAACGAATCTATTTGATAATCAATTATTGAGGCGAGCAATTTGCTAAAAACCCACCCCCAACAAAAGTGTTCTGGACATTTTCCATATGCAAAAATAAATTAGAAAAATGATCCACAAATGTCGCTCGTTTATTTTACAAAATCTATCAAAAACTATGTGTAAGGAGTAAGAAATTATAAAAAATTGAGCGTGGTTTAAAAAAAAATGACTTGTAATTCATTCAAGAGTCCCAGTTAAATGTAGTGAAAATTTCAGGATGATCGGTCTAGAGGTCAGCTCTCCTATAATATGCAAACAAATAAACAAAGAAAACAGACATACAAATACACATTCCGTTTTATATATATTGATAGATACTTCGCAGGATACATCCCACCTCAGGGATGGGTGAAGTAGTTAGCACACGGTTCGAGCCCAGTTTCGGAAGTAGTAAGAAAAAAACATTTCGTATTTTTTCTTTTGATGGGCATTAGTATGTCTTTGCGTCAGTTATAGTCGGAAGGTTTCAGTGGCGAAACAGTATTGGTTTCAGATAATACTAATCACCAGGCACTTCAGAGTGGCCTCCTACGTCGATATTGGGTAGCATCGGCGAAGTAAAATAATTAATAAAAATTACTAGTAAAACGAAGCTTCAAAATCTAATATGTCTCCTTGACATCAAAGGACAAAAAACGACAAACATACAAAAAACGTGCAAAAGCAGAGTTGTAAGATACTGAAGCTTTCCTGTATCAATCCGTTTATTACCTGACATCTCTTTCACTATCATTTTCCTATAGAAGGCAACAAAGCAGGCAATCATTGCCTGAGCTACTACTCGTAAAGAAAACAAAAAAAAAAAAGAAAAATATAATGTTATTAATTATTTATAATTGTATCCCAATGTTTGGATTTATATTAATGTTAAAAATAATTTTCTGCGCTTTCTGAAACATTTTATTTTTTCTGTTGTGTCACTTTTGAAGTGAATGTGCGATATGTTTATAAAAGTTTATAAAATTCGTGAATTTGTTGAACAAATTATTTATTTTTCATAATTTATATCTATCAAATACCGTACAATGTTTAATAGGCAATTTCGTCAAAAAATTGATGATTTGAAGTAAAATTAATTTTTTTTTACGAGAAATTATCACTTTTAATTTTCTGGATTTGATTTTATTTAAGTGTATTATTTTTGACAATACTTGCTTTGGAAAAGCTTCGACTGAAGGTAACATAAACTTAAATAAAACAAAAAGAACAACAAAAACAAATTCAATTTATGTCGCACTTGTATTCCTCATGTTGGGAAACATTAAAAAATTATAAAAGTTTAAGTGTTGTTTCTCAATTTGCTATTTATTTCCCATTTAATTCGTTTTTCTTTTTTAATATTCAAGGCAGATAATGGTAAAACAATAACATAATGTTTCTTCTTTTTTGTTTTTATTTATTTATGAAGAAGGAAATGAATTAAAGTTGAGATCAACAAGGCAACAGCTAAAGTTTCATGCATAAAAATTCATCAACTACTAACGAATTTGTTTGCTTTCGTACGGCACTTTTCTTGTTTGCTTTTATTTTTGCACTGAATAAAAATAAACTGCTTTATAAACTTTTAATTTCTTTTACGTACCAGTGTTATTCGGTAGCAGATGGTTGGCAAAGCTGTGCAATAGAGCACGACACCAGGAGATTGTTCTCCTATTATACATATGACCACCATTATTGTTTTTTCAGTTACATATATGAAAATTTATCATGATTATTATTGAATTAGAAGCTGGTATAGCTTTCATATGCAATATCGAGCCCATGAGGAATTTCATAATATATTGAAATATACAAGATGTACTTTTGTGGCAGCTGCCACATGCTGTAAGACATTCTGACAAGTTACACAATTGAAAGCCACTTGGCAATTTTCCTTTAAATTTGTCTTTCTAACGTTAGCTAATCTAATGAAAGTTGTCTGATAAGTAAACAAGAACATAAAGTGGAATAAGAACCATTTGTGCCTTTGGGGGTTTCTATGTGAGTGGATAAAAATCAAACTTGCGGTTTTTTCTTCTTCATAATGCATCCCGCATCCCCACGCAAAAACTATGAATACTCAAAATATTTACAAACACGAAAACTAAATTTGTGCTTGACACTGGGCAGATATAAAGTTCTTTTGAATTTTAGATATGAATATTTCTCTTTCTATTTAAAAATATAATAGAAGACGTGCATAGAATTTTGAAGGGAATTTAATAACGAAATTCGTTTGATTTTATTGATTGAGCTTTTTTGTCATTATTTTTTTATTTTCATTTTGTGTGGTTGTGTAAATTCTTAGAAATTAAAATTAAAATTAAAATTAAACAAAATTACTGAAGCCTTCAAGTTGTTTTGATTAGGCACAGTTTGTATGCCTTCTACATGTAACTTTATAACAACATGCAGTATTTCTACCGCTTAAATTTAAAACTTTAAATTAAAACTTACTTTTTTGCTTCAACTGCAAACACATGTATTTTACAATAAAACGTTTATTGTTAACAAAAGTTTATAAATCATCGCAAAATATACTTATCAGCCATTTCTACACATGAACAGACTATTGCAAACCAGTTACATCTACTTTCAGTTCTGCAAATGCAAAGTATTCCTCAGTATTGGGTCACGTTGCTTTCAGTCATGGCAGCGGAAAAATTTCAAGTTTTTTTTTGCTGGCAAATAAATTTACTCTGTACGTACCAGCATAAAAGTGGGCCAAAGTTTTGATAAAACTACAGCAACTTATTGTACGAAATAATGATTAAGTACTTGACACCGGCCTTATAAATCACGATAAATTTCGTAGCATAAAGGCTTTTTAAATAGCCAAGTAAAATTTACTGTTGTATGTAACAAGTGATTTCAATAAAATATTTCTACAGAAAACGTATGTTAAGTATTTTCTGTCATTTCCGGAAACGATAAATTACGAAAAATACTTCTGTGTAGCATGAAGTTAAATTTTGATTTTTTCTTTTTTTGCAATACTTTCAGACTCAAATAATTCGGTATGACAGAAAAAAAAACAATAATAAAACTGTATCACTAGATATTTTGATTTATGTAGAGGGTAGAAAAAAAATTTCATATCAAAAGAAAAATTTAAAAAAACGTGTACGTTAAGAATTACAGCAGCATGCGCAACATGTCAAGCGGTGACGTAGCCCTTCCGAATTCACTCGCTATAAAGCATGTTTCCCAGACAAAATTTCTACTGCGCCAAAAATTTAACAAAAATTTTCGCAAATCCTGTCACTCCTGGGAAGTTATACTGAATTTAAAGCACCCCTGAGCACTAGAATGTCCCAAAAAAAAAATTTTAACTTTAAAAATGATATAAAAGTAAATTAAAATATTATTTAGAATTAATATTTAGAATTTTTTTTCATTTATTTTTTATTCTACATAAAAACTATGTAAGAAATTTCTCATTAATTGTATTTAATATTTGTCAATTTATTATTTACTTGCTATTTTATTCATTAACCAAACTGTCCGTAATTATCAAAAATGTAGGAATTTTTTGGAATTAATTGTATTAGAAAGACGGTAAATTAATTTACTCGTATGCACATATTTCTTTTAGAAACTTCTATGGGAGATGAGCCAATTTATTTTTCTGTAATTTAGCTGTAATTTAATGTACTTTCCTTCGGACTATGGATATTTAATTAAAATCTAGCAACAGTAATAATTATTTATATAAATTCATAAATTGAAATTTCAAACCATTTTTTCTAAAAAAAAAAACGCAACACTTATTTTGTAAATTTATTTCAAGAAAATGGGGGTGGCGATGGCACGATGGATGGTAGTCTGCACGTTGACTAGACAACCAAAAAACAGACCTGGGTTCAACCCCAGTTTCAGACAAAAAAAAATTTTAAAATAAAAATAAACATCTCGCATTTTTCTGATGTGTATTAGTGTGTCAGTTGTTGTTGGAAGGTTTCAGTGGCGAAGGCATAGTCACTGGTCACTGAACAATACCGGCTTCAGCTGATAGCAATCCACAATCACATCAGAATGCCCTCCTTCGTCGGTATTGTGTAGCACCGGCGAAGTAAAATAATAATAAAAAATAAATGGCTACTAAACCGAAGCTTCAGCACTGCTACGAGTATAAAAACAAAAAGAACGTGCAAAAGCAGAGTTGCAAAATAATTAATTAAGCTTCACCTCCCGTCGTTTCTCCTACTATCCCTTTCCTATAGTTCCCAGCACAATGCTTTGCATGTGTAGGAGTCATCTCCAGAGTGCTGGTCCTAGATAAAAAAAAAAAAAAAAAAAAATTGATCCTTCAAACTGCTTTTTTCATTTTCACAAAAATTTTAAAAATTTTTAAAATACGAAAAGTTATTTTTCATATTTATGGAAAAAGTACGAAAAATTATAGTATACGGAACATAAATAAGCCAAGTTATTACCAAAACTTAATATTGTTTTGGACACAGAAATAAAGTTTTTTAACTAAAAAGTGAAGAAAATCAAAGTTTTCTGACAAACTTATGAAAATAAACACAAAAAACGTCTGGCAAACACGATTTTTGGTAAAAATTCTTCTAAACATTTTCCGAAAAAATCTGATCTGAGTTATTTAGAAATAGCATGATGAACAGGGGGAGGAGGGGACATTTTCAGCCACCACCAAGACTATTCAACTGATTATGAAGAAATTTAGAGGATATGTAGATCCGAACATATAAATATACTTAGGCGATATTTTTTCCAAAATCGAACTAAGAAGAAACGGCAGTTCACCGAAATTATCTACTTCTTTCATTGTATAAACCATTTTCCTTGAAACTTGCTCTACACGTCACGAGTCACTCGTAAGAACAAGTTTTCAGTAAGTACTACTTTTTTCCGAGACCAGTGCTCAGGAGATGTCCTCATACGTATGCAATTCATGCATCGGAACTAGATAGCCAGGATGCAGTATATAAGTTTATATATTTCTACGTTCATAACTTCGGGTTAGCAAAACTGCTTTATTTCATAATCCATTTAATAGCTTATAGCTGCTTTCTGTTTAGTTTGGTTTGTTATTTCATTAGGGATAGACTTTTGTTGAATGAACCCATTAATATAATAACTTTCTCTCAGTTATGGTAACCATCTGTGGACAAATAAATTTATAAATATCGTATGTTATGCGTTTCTATGTATGTATTAATTTTCATATACATTTTTCCCGCATTTGTTGCCATGATACTGTTATAGTTCTTTTGTGTATGTATATGTACAGGGTGGCACAGAAAGAGCTATGTGGCTGGGATTCTTTATAACTTTTTTAATTATTATTTTTTTTTTGGTTTTTTTCCAGCATTTTGTGAAAAAGTCTTGGGGAATTAATTATGAATCATTACACGAACGAACACAGCACGTACTGCAGGTAACTCAATGGCTTTGTTAAGGGACATATTCGGCGAACGCATTACTTCGATTTTAACTTCCCTCCACGTTCTCCAGATTTAACAGCTCCTAACAGTTTTCTTTGGGGATAGTTGAAAGAAAGATTGTAGTACGTCAACAAATCAAGAACCATACTCCAACTAAAAATCAACATTCGAAATGAAATCATGGCCATAACACCCGGAATTTTGCGAAAAGTTATAAAAAATATGCTAAAAAGAGCACGTATGTGCCAAGCAGAAAATTTACATCACTTACAGGATATCATTTATCAAAGTAATTGCAAAAAATTCCCCAATAATATACTGTATTTAAAAAAAAAAAAATTATAATCATCGCATATATAAAAAAGTTATAAACCATTTAAACCATATAGCTCCTTTTGTGCCACCCTGTATACATGTATGTATGCTTTTATTTATAACAGTAATCTAAAGGACATTCGATTATAACAATTGGTTGAATGTTGTAAGTAAAATTACGTCTGTGGATGAATATTGCATACTCGTACTTATTTCCAGATGTTACATTCCATCCCATTAAAAAACGTGTTAAACTTCCATGCTGGTGGCTCCTCATTATAAAAATTACATGACCATAATATTTTTGATGACCTTAACTTTTTCAAAAGACATTCGTATTTATTAACAGAGGAATTTTTTCTGCAAGAAGCTGAAGTTGTGAAAGCATTTCTGAAGAACTGATGGCCGAATGAACACTTTGTATAACTGAGTCACATATGTCATGAACATCCAAAAATAAATATGTTTATATACATCCGTATATAAATGTGTATGTCATGAGCTGTTTCTAATATTATAAGAAGAATAAAAGGTCACATAACAATTTATACAATTCAAATATATGCATGTATTTAGTAGATTTATTTTATTGCCGATTTCCAGTAGGAACCATCTACTCTGAGCCATTTACAATTTAATTGATTAATTAGTCGTGTTTTTCATTTTTTTGGGTCATTAATTTGTTTACATGTCTCATACGACGTCTCTTCAAAAGAAAATGTGAATTTTGCAGTTTTTTAAAAAGTTGTTATTTATTCTTCAATATCCATTTTGTCCCCTTCAAAGTAATCCCCCTCAGATAAAATGCACTTATGCCAGTGCTTCTTCCAATTCTCGAAGCACTTCTGAAATGCACTTTTCGATATGGCCATCAGCTTGTCATCTTCGATGCTGACTTTATCTCATCAATTGTGGCAAAACGCTTTCCTTTCGTCAGTTTTGGGAATAGGAAAAAGTCTGGTGCATAAGGTGGTTGAGGGATGATTAAGATGTTGTTTAAGACGTTTTCTTTCCTTTGGACAAACTTCGTATGACAACCAAACGGCTGCATGATGAACAATAGAAAAGTGATTTCCTGTTGCGAAAATAGTGTACTATATGCAGAGGTGGGCAAGATATATGCACTGATGTATTTAAAATTTGAAATACAAAATATACGAAAGTTGTATTTTTAAATTACAAATATGTAACTATTTTTCAATTTAATCAAATTTTTTAAAAAAGCTGAGAAATTTCACATGTTTATGCAAGAAATCCCAAAAAAAAATATTCGAGAATTTCGAAATATACAAACAAAACAAAAAATTTCCTTACACAACAAACATTATATTACAAATACTTATATTTCAAGTATTTAAAATACCAAATAATATCAATCAATAAAGTATTTATTTACTTTCTTAAACATCATATTTTTACATTCGGTATTAGAGAAGCAAACTTTTGCTTTAAAAATTATGAGAGACGTAACACTACTACTGTTCTCCTTTCCAAACTCTACATTGCCAAAAAAATGGAATCGCAATTGCCCGATTGTTGCTTGTCATAAAAAATAATTACCACTATTTGTATATCGTTACCTCAATAGAGAACGGCCTTAACTAATATTTAAAACAAAAATTATAGAAAAATTAGTGTGTTCTTTACAGAGAATTGCTTAGAGAGTTTAATGCGAAATTGACTTCCTTTTCCTGTAAAGTAAATTATTAGCTAGGGCCTTGCTATATTTATGTAACGATATACACGTTGTATGTTTAAGCTGGTTTATATGAACATTACATTCAATAAGTACGTATAAATACAGTAGTCTCGGGGTCGAGGGCCCCAGGATTGAAGGAACTACTCAATCGAGGAGACACCAAAAATTCTTTCATTGAGTACTCCATAGAGGGGACCTTCTATCTGATGACTACTGTGTATAGGGAACTTTGTAGTTTTTGTGTGATTTTGTACATAATAAAGAAAAAATAAGTGCAAAAAAGAAAGCCAAAATCATGTGCGTATGAATATTTCAGTTATTCTACAATAAAAGAATTTCGTTACTGTTGCATTCTTTTTTATTTTTTGATACAAAATAAGAGTAATTCAGTTTGCGCGCGTGAGTGGAAATAAATTGGAGATGCTTTTGATTATTCACTATGAAATGATTCATTGCTGAACTAACGCCAGCCTGAAACTGGGGTCGCACTCGAATTCATAAAAACATCTCGCATTTTTTCTGATGTGCATTAGTGTATCTTTGTATCAGTTGTCGTCGGAAAGTTACAGTCGCGCAGGCATAGTCACTGGTCAATGAACAGTACCGACTTCAGGTGACAGCGATCTACAATCACAGCAGAGTGCCATCGTTCGTTGGTATTGTATAGCACCAGCGAATAACTATTAAAAATGGTTACCAAAACGAAGCTTAAAAATTAAATGCGTCTTCTGATATCAGAGGCGCTACAACACTGCTATAAAATAAAGGAGATGCAAAAGCAGAGTTGTTAGATAGTGAAGCTTCACCTCCCGCCATTTCTCTAACTATCCGTTTCCTCTAGTTCCAGCACAATGTATCGCATGTGTGGGGCTCATTTCCTGACCGCTGGTCTAAGATAAAAAAAATATATAGTTGATAACGTCGAGCACTCGGATCAGATTTTGATGAGATCAAGCATGACGAAACAAAACAAAAAAAATAATATTAAAGGAGCTGCAGTCATTCAAATTTTCGATAAACCAATCGATTGGCCATAAAACAATACTAACTCGCTCGAATACATCATTGTTCTCAAAAATATCAGTTATATTGCTGAGCAAAAATCCCTGGAAGTTACTAAAAAAAACTGCGTACTATGTTGGACTACTTAAAATAATATTTCTTATTTAAAATACATAAATACACTTACTGTAGATATTATTTGTTTATACCACAGTATTAAGAAACAAATTTGTTTTCATTTTCTCTATTCTTATTTTCAAACTCGATTGAGGGGGACAGTTTGGGTTGAGGGAATAGACCTTGCACGAATTAGTTCACTCTAGCCCGAGTCTACTGTAGTGTTAACTTATTGTGAATAATAAAATTATAATAAATGCAAAAAATAATAATAAAATAAAATAAATTCATGATAAAAGTTCCATCACTTAGTTCATTGACAATTTTAATTTTAATGCAACTTAATTAAAACAATTATTGGATTATAAATGTATGTATATTATTTTAAGCTTAAACGATAAATAAAAGTTTTATTGAAATAAAATTACTAATTTTTTAACATTAATTACTTAAACGGTAAGAAAGGGATTTATTAAAATACGAATATAGAAATTACTTAATACACAGTCGGCTTACTTTTAATTTTAAATTTAAATTTAATTTTGTTTATTTCAGCAAATTACAATTGGCATACATTCCGGTGAAGTGGTAACGGGCGTCATAGGCAATCGAGTGCCACGTTACTGTTTATTTGGCAATACGGTGAATTTAACTAGTCGCACTGAAACGACAGGAGTACCAGGTTGTATAAATATCAGTGAAGAGACCTACAAGTGAGTAGCAATTTTTTAAATTTTCCTAATGATACCATTTATTAACTGTATGAAACAATATTAACGCTCTCAAATAAATTGTTTTGGCCATATAACGAAACGAATTTTTGCTCTAAATTTTTCATCACACATTTAACCTTGAAACCATGAGTGACAACTGCCCTTCACTAACGTAACAAAAATAAATTTCTATTCTACTTTAATGAGACCTTCAAGAAAATGGTAGTCTAAAAATACTTTTGAAAATGTAAAAAATACTGTACAAAAATCAAAGTGTCAGAGGTTTATCTGCAACTATTTCTGCAACATCTTCACAAATTATTGTTGGCAAAGTTTGCTCGGAAGCTGACGATAGTACTGTTGGTGTGGACAAGGTTGTTGCTGATATTTGCACATCAATGTTTGCATCGGCCTGTAGTTTTATATCTTGTGATTGTGTAGCTAAATTTTGGTCACTGGCAAATAAAACTTGTTTCTTTTTCGCACTCCTTTCAGGTTTGTTGGCATTAGTTGCTTTCATTTTGTTGTTTATGGATATTTTATTATATTCGCTGTCATATTCGCTATTGTTTTTTGGGTCCTCAATCTCCTCCATTAAATCGATATACCGCTGTAAACGTCTTGGCAAACGCAAAGTATCAATGCCATCGGGTAATTGTCCATTGCTGCGCAGCAAATCACGTACACGACAGCTGAAAAGGAAGAAAAGCGCCAAACAATTTAGATTTCATGTTATTTCTTATTTCTGATATGAAAAATGAGGAAATAAATTTTCTTTTCATTTTGTCACAAATTATGAATGAAAAAAAGAAAAGAAAAAAGAAACAGGAAACTTTAAAATCTTCTTAATTTTAGAAATATTTGCAAGACAAAGTTTCAGCAAAAAAGCTTTTTTTTTATTTCTTTGCTTTTAATTCCAATGAAACATGGCAAAACCTTTACAATTTAAATTGAATTTTAAATCGTTTCACCCACCTACAAAGCGAAATTTGACAAACGTGTATTTGTAAGAAGTTAAGGCTCTCTTTTTTCAAACATTAAAATTTTGATTTTACAAAAATTATTTAAAAGGAAACTTGACGGATTCCACAAGAGAGTATAAAATGTTTTCAATTTTCATTTGTTATTGTTGAAAGTTTACTCCTGCCATTTTGGAGTATAGCGAAACTGAATCGGCCTAGGGAATCTTGAAGCTTTTTATTTCAGGTAGAAAAAGCTTCTCAATGTGTGTGACAGGGTGAATGGGTAACTTTATTTTAATTGCAGTTTTCTAAAAATTGCTACACGTTTTAAACTTTCTGAGATTTCCTAACTTTTGTTTATATTTTGTTTTTATAATGGAGTCTATTTGTTGGCTACTAATGACTATCATTGTGAGATTTTATAAAAATGACCACCACAAAAATGTGACATTACTGCAGTCTGTTCTGGAGCAAACCTGATGTGCCAGCATTCATAAAAAAAATTACAATATTTTCCCTTTATTTCGTACAATGATTTAAATATTTACTATATTTTTTTACAGTTTACCGATTGTTTGTATTAAAAGATTAAAATATTTTATTTCTTTCCAAATGAAAATATCATTTAATATACATGTCACATGCAAATGCTTTTAATTGAATACTTTGGGTAGCAAAATGTCCTTCGTTTTGATAGTTTTAGAAAAAGCATTTAATAATTGAGTTCGAAAGAACAAACTTCGGCACAATATATTATTCAGAAGTTTTTTGAAAATATATATTTATAAAAAAATTTCCTTTTTGCCATTAATATAGACAAAATAGTTTATTTTTTTAAATATTAAAAAGCAATTTGTGTGAAATGATTTGAAATAATCGCTACAAATAAAAAATATTACAAAAACCAATTTAATGCGTTACTCATTTTCTTATTGAACATTTTCTTAAGAAAACGTAAAAATATTTAAAGTCGAAATTTTGGAAAATATGGGAAAAGTGATCGCATAATATCGAAAAACAGGCCCAGAAAAAAAAGGATTGGCAAAGAAGTGTGATCCCGAACCAGTGCAAATGTGGTTCATTTCCAATGAATTTAAAATACGAGTAAGCTTGTGCCTGCGCAATGTTTTTTTTTTTTGCAGCGTCTACTTTTTGTGATTATGTGTGAGTTTTCGAAAAGTTCATGTAGACGACTGTGACAGGTTGCATTGTAGCACAAGAAAAAGGGCTGTTTTCACAACTCTTTCCACCCATCACGAAATTCTCGTCATATTCTCGATTTCATTTGCAATTTTCCCAATTCCTTTTAGAATTTTATCAATATTATCCGGAAAGTTCTCAGTTTCAATGAAAAATAGTATAGTTTGGGGTCCGATGACAAACAAACTAATATTAAAATCGACAGTGCGATATATATATGAAAAGGTTGCAAATGTCATCGGCACCAGCTGCGGCATCTATTTTAAATATAAATTGACACTTACAAAAGGTCAACATTACTAGTAAACGCAAATTAAGCTTTGAACTGAAACCTAGAAGCATATCGATTTGAGTGAGTCAAAAATTTTGGTCACTCAATGATAGGATTTTCTTTTTGTTTTCAATACATCGATATATCGAATGTTTTTCAAGGGACCTAGAAATCTATTGAAATTGGTTTGGCATTTTAAAAACTATTAAAAATTCAAGCTTACGATGTTCTTTGATTCACCCTATAAACGTTAGACATATTTCGAATACATGATGAATTGCTATGATTGATGCTTCATAAAATCATCAATCATGAATAAGTCTTGTGAAAATGCAAATAAGCAAAAGTTATACTTGAGTGGGAAATGCAAATAGTCATCCATAGAGAACGCATAATAAAAAAAATCAACCGATATGCACATACGCATAAAAATTGTTTATCCACACATGTATATATATATATATATATACAATATTTAACGCACATATACATACACTTAGTGGCAAAAGTCTACATATGATTTAAGTTACTCAATAAATTTAAATTTTTAAGCAAAATACAAAAAGTAGCTGAACTTTTTCATTTCATATGATCAGAATCTTTACAGGAAATTAAAAAAATAAAAATTCACGAGGTTTAATATTATTGAATACAAAAAATAATAAAATTTCATAAAAGCAAAAGTCTACATACGATACATTGTTAAACTTTGAAGCAATTTAGAAAATAATTAATAGATTTCATGGCCTTCGTTTGCGAAAACTTATTTAAACCTTTTAGGCATCGAAGAATATAGATTCTTTTGTTATTTTGGGAGAAATATTTCCCTTACCTATTTTAAAATCTTGTTCAAGTGAGAAGTGGAGAAAGCCCTTCCATATATAAGTTTTTGTTTTAAATGGGTTCAAAAATATGCCCTCTTAAATACTTAAAAGTAAGAATTTGCACAAATTTTACTTTACATATAAAATATTGATCAGATTAAATGAAATGTCGATATCGTATGTAGAATTTTGTGACTAAGTGTATATATTTTATTGTTATTAATCATTTACTTTGTGCTCCTGTGGATTGAATAATTATTGTGAAATTGCCGAGAAATACATTTGCTAGTGTCAAATTGAGCAAATATTTTTCTACAATAGAAATTGTTATTATTTTACAAAATTGTATCCATAAAATGTACGATAATAAAAAAAAAGCGTGTATACGAACATGGCCTTAGCTGAGATGTACACACATATTTCTATAGATTTTATATTATTTCGTTTTGTTTCATGTGAAGTGTCTGACAGTGACACTGACAGCATACAGTATTTTATTTTACAGCCAGCTAATGGCATGTTCTATTATAAATATTTTATCCTTCTGAGAACCTATAGAATGTTTTTATTTGTAAGCTTATTTATCCACATCATTTATAAGTTTAACGTTCTATAGCAAACAAAATTTTAACCGACTTGTGTTAATTGATGAAGATATAAATTATCACGTTCACCATTCAATCCATTAAAGGTTTCATTAATGCTCAATTAATTAAAATTTAGATATTTTACATGAATTAATTAGTTGATTTATATCGTTTAACTGTCAAATTAAATCTTATTCATAGTTTTCTATATATTTAATTATGGGAACTGTGTCGAAATTATTTTTAATATTGAAATTACAACTTTTAGAGAACTAAACTAAAGCTCTGTCACTATATAAATTGATGTACATAATTATCAAGATCTGGTGAAAATCAATAGCTGAACTCCAAGTGTTTCAACGTGTTTAAATTTTATATACATTTGCTTCATTCTTGCGTCTTTCTGCCAAAGAAAAATTAAATACCGCACTCGAATAAGAACTAAAGAAAATTCAAATATACGTTTTTATAAACTCTTCAAAAACACAATAGCCCAACTCAAAATTAGACGTTTGGTAAATTTTTATTCGAAACTAGCAAAATAAATAGATATGCCTTTGCTACACTGATGAATGAATATCAACAACAGTCATATATGTTTGTTATGTAACGACATTGTTTTCAAATGTCATGAGTTGTAAATCGCTAAACCTGCTTTTACATGTTCTGAAACTCGTGTTCTTTGCTTGTGATCTGTAATTTGATGTTTTTACAATTTTTAATATAAAAGTCTGCATTTTTAAAAATTCGAATAATTTTATATGAATTATTGAAAAAATAGCCAGTTATTTTCCTTAATTCCTTTAAATTATTAACAACACTGTGAACGTACATTTTGCGAAGATCATTCACATCAGCAGTAGAAACACAAAAGTAATAAAAAAAGATTTCATAACTTGATTTTTTTTTAATCAAAATACTACGAAACCATTAATACTTTTGAGTAAGATAAATTATTAATTAAATTTATTTATAATTTTATTGCTTCTTTAAAGTTTGGTTTGGTCTAAATATACCAGTTTTCTTCAGTTTTCTGCACGTTTACTACAAAACCAAAAAGTCATGGTCACTGAACAGTGTACAGCTTCAGCTGTATCCAATCCACAGGCACACCAGAACGCCTTCCTTCATCGGGATTGTGTAGCACGGGCGAACTAAAATAATTATTGTTTATAAAAAATGGCTACTAAAATAAAGCTTCAACATTTAATACGTCTCCATGACATCAGAGTCGATAAAGCAAACGTGCAAAAGCAGAGCTGCATGTTAGTGAAGCTTTACCACCTATCATCTCTCTTATTATCCCTTTCCTACAGTTCCAGCACAATGCATCGCATGTGTAGGGGTCATTTCCTGAGTGCTGGTCCAAGATAAAAAAAGGAAAAAAAAACAAGCAATGCCCATATTGTTTAGTGAGTAGAAGAAGATATGCTCTGTCTCATGCCAGTTGTCCAATTGGTTTTCAAACTAAGCAGTATTTCTAACTTTCTAACTGTATATCCGCATGTCTAAAAAAAATACCCTATACCAATAACAAAATTACAATTGACTTTCATTGTTCATTTACCTTAGAAGCCTTTACTGATGTGACCTACAATGGCATTGCGGGGTTAAATATGCAACAAAATGTGTAAAAATGCATGCAACACTAACTGTATGTTGTCTATCAGTGTGTTGCACGAGCATACAAATGGTTTTAAGAGATTGTTGCCTTTTTTTAATGGCAATAACTTAAAGGTCATTTGTCAACACTTTAAAAACTGTGCACTGTGTGTAAAAAAGCGGCACAAGGCTACTAAAGGAAAAAAACACAAGTTAGATGGTTTGTTGGAAATGTGGATGAAATGAAGCAAGTAACAAATTTATTATAATAAACATACATAAAGTGGCTTAACTGTGGTATGAAAGAGAAAACACTAGAAATAATTTATGGCATTGAAAAATTGTCTACAAAATTTATGATTTTCAGTAATCTTTAATAATTCTATAAATTTTGTTGAAGTATAAAATCAACTAATATAAAATATGATTTAAAAACGATAAAATGATTATAAGGAATTATTCACATTTGATATGGAATTTAACTAGTGAAGTAAGTAATGAATGGGTATGAAATATAATTTTGAATTTTGATTATTTGCTTTGGTTTAATTCACATTCATTGTATTGCAGAACTCTTTTTTTTACTGAGTTCAAATGCTCCAATTATGTGGTTTTATGTATTCATATCCACATAGAGATAAAACTGCCTTATAGATACAAGAAGATTTTCTTTATGAAACGTTTTTAGGCTAAGGGTGATCCCAGCAGAAAGAAGCGAAGATTTTTCAAAAAGAGATTTCTTATTATTTTCATGTGATAAATCCTTTTAAATTTATCAAGAAGAAACCTTGTTATTCACCATTTCTTTACTCAATTTCCGTTATTTTTGGTACCAAAAAAACAACCCAGAGAGAAAACTTTTTGATTCTATTAGGGTTTATTCTAAATTGTATAAAATAAAAGTGATTTTTATTGATTTCATTGGGCTCCCAATAGAATTTTTCCAAAAGGCATTCTCCTTTGATTTCTTTAGGTTCCTATATGATTATTTATATATTATCGTCTTAATTTTCTTAATAAGGCTATCTTCTTGATTATATTAGCTTGCTTTTATACGAAATCAATATGAATATCTAACAGAATCTCTGCGTTTCCTTCTAAAATTTTTAAAAAAGGCATTTTGTGTAAAAATAATAAGAATTTCTTCTTAAAAAAGAGCCATAGAAATATATTTTTAAATTTTATTGTAATTTATGCGCTATTTATTAGGAATTTTTTTCTCTGTGCATGGTATATTTTGATGCTCATCTATGTCATTTTAACATTTAATGGGCAGATATATAAAACATGTGTTTTACTTCATTATAATGATGTATTCCAATCAAGTAAAAAGTAATAACGCTGTGTTAACAAAAGATATGCTTCCGTGGCTTTTTGCAAAATGTAACAGACTGAAGTTAATTATCATGCTGTCATTGGCCTTTTATTTACTACACTCGTGTTGCGGCTGCAATTTTATTCTTTATTTAGGGAGTCTGAATTTGATAACATTAAAAAAAGTTACACAAGCAAACTATAACTTTATTAGTAACGCACAATAAATTTGAAAATATTCGGTGCAACCAGTCAATAATTTTCTGACACTAAAAACAAATGTGAAACTAAATTTTAGCCTCAAAAATGATACATTAAATTAATGGGTTTTGGCTTTGTGTATGTAATTGTGAAGAAGAAACTATTTTCAATAAGAACAGACAAAATTTTTTATTTAAAACAAAATTTATGATAGAAAAAAATTATTTATACCGAAAATATACTACCATGTAACTTTATTTTATTTAGTCAACAGCAGTCAATATTAATTACGATTATTTGTATATGTTTCTTTATATGATTTAGCTAGTTAATATGTACATTGCATTTTCATGAATTTGGTTAAAGGTTTGCGAACTATATTTGTATTAGTACCAAATGTTAAAACCATATAAAAAAATTATATATATAGATAATCAAAAATATACTACTGGAAAACATTCAATAAAAAATTAATCAAAATTTAAACTAATGGTGGCAGTAATTGTTTTCATTAAAATCTATATTTATTTGATTAAAAATTAAATTATTTATTATTTCTCTGATTAAACTTGAATATGAAATTATATTTTTAGTTTTTTTCGGTACAGCAAGAATTGTGCAGAGTTCAACAAATATTATAATAAATTTTTAATATGCTGCTCATTGTACATTCTTTTCTTCCATTTATGTCTGTTCACATGTTCACTGAAAATAATAAATGAAACATATAAAAAAAGTTTGCCACGACTTTTATAATTTTTCCACATGTTACATCACTTCCCAGTGCAAAATATTAGAAGTCATTCATTAGGAACGACTTTTGATCTACTTCCGAAAATTCTATAACACTATCGCTCTTAGACAGTTATTAAGAATAACATCCAGATAATTAATAAGAAAGTGATTTTCTGCTATAAAAATCCTTTATGTTTGCTTATTTACATATTTGTACACATACATATGTATGTAGAAAATATTAGACTTTATTATTTACTATTTAAAACCAGGCGGGCTTCGCTACATCTACTAAAATTAAAAAAAATTTCAATATAAATATACGACAATACCTATTTACTACTAATTAGAGGTGGCAGAATATTGTGAAAATTATAATAATATCGATTCAGTCGTTAAACTGTCAATAAAGCACAAACGCTTGTTTAATTCCGCTTACTTTTTGACTGATGATTTGTACTGACCTTTAAGTTACTCTGATGAAATACAGACACTTTATCTTTAACAGTTCTCAAGATGATATCAATGAAATCAATACTTAGTTTGTACTACGCCCACTTGTCCAATCCCTCCCAGTTTTTGACTGATGATTTGTTTGACCTGCAAACTCATTTGTCCCATATTCAGAAACTTTTACTTCAACCGTTCTCAAGATATACAAAAATATATATTTACTTTGTATGGGCGTGGCAATGCCCATTTGCAATATCCGAAATTTATATAGCCTATATACAGATATACAGAGAAATAATGTCAAAATTGCAAGAAAACCGGTTCAGCTATTTAGCTGTCAATAAGGCACAAACACGCATACATACATAAAAATATGACATTATTACATATAAGAACATTTAGTCTCAAAAAAAAAAACAATAAATAAATGAAACATACAATTCAATTACATTTCGATATAATAAATTAAGTTATATTAAATTAGAATTTTTGTAGAATTGGGATGTATCATAACTTGCTTCTTATTAAAAGCATTAAAGTAAAGCGATAAGCAACTTTCCTCATGTCCGTAGGAGTACCAAAATTTAGTTTTTTTGCTCTCATTAAAAAATATTAAAAAAGTAGATTTACTCAACATGACGACCACTACTTCGGATACATTGCATCGGCACTATTTCCGGATCACAAGTTCAGGGTGTTATTGACTTTTTAGGAAGCACTTTTTCACTGTGTTCTAAAAAATAAATTTAATAAAAAGTTTTATGAATCGAATTTCATGAAAAATATCAACATAAAAATGTAATCCCTATCAAAAATAAAAAAAAAACCTTACTGTGGTGTAATTGAGACAACCATTTGTATAGATAAATTCTTCCAAGGCAATAAAATCATAAAACAAATTGCTGATAAAATGTTATGGGATCTAATATGGAAGTGATGCGTATGAGCAATATGTATCCATTTCGCACTGTATAATAAAATATCGCTCATACGGCATATGACTTTTGCATAGAATAAAGTAAACAAAATAAAATAAACATATCCATACATACACATTCATATGTATGGATATCGTATTTGAATACAATTGTAATTTAATAAAAAAAAAAACATACTTATAAACATCCTGTGATGATAAATATTGGATTGAAATGTTGTGTGTAAGATTTTTAGAAAATATTTACATAAATATATTTGAAGAAATAGAGGAAATTTTTTATTTAGTTCATGTACATTATTTACATTAAAAAAACTAACTTTTCACTGTGGCTACGTTCCCGTTTCTATATACAGATTTATATTCATGTAGACTATCTGAATAGCCATCATAAAAATATGAAAAAAAGTATCAAAAGTACCAGTTTTTGCTTGATTTTGCCCACAAGAAAGTATACTGGATGTTAATGTAGCCTGTAAATTTTATGTATACCAATTTTATCAAGAAATACCCTATATTTTCGTTCTTTTTTGTGCTATACATCGACTAAAATTCATTCTAATAAATGAATCGGTTTTAGCTGGTTATACTGAATGAAAAATCCTAACAATCAAACTCGTAAATTAAGCTGTTCGAAATTTTATTTAAAAAAACATAACTAATTAAGCTATGTATATTCTGAAAATGGTTATATATAAATATTGAATAATACAAAATCCATGTAGAGTGTGTTACACCATGCGAATAATTTTAACTGATTTTGCCAAGAAAATATATTTTTTTTTTAGATTAAGCGTCGTTATTATTAAATTTTATACTCTTTTCAAAAAAGTGTAAAAGTTTTATTAAGAGAATGTTTTAGTTCGTTAATGTGAAGCAAAATGTATTGTATACATGCACTACAAAATTTACTCTTTGAAAGTTAGATGTCAGTTTATATCTAAAATTTCAGAGATTTTACTTGAGGTAGAATATTCATATTTTTGTACAGCTATTAGAAGCTCTAGTAGATTATATAAATAGTTATGTTATCTAAAAAAATGCTCGTTTATATATAAAATATTTTTAGATCTTTTCACATCGTCACAGACATTTATCACGTACACTTACACCGTACTTTTACAAAACATACTCGTTTGTTTCGAGCATGCTAATTAATTCAAAAAGTTTAAATTTTACTTATTTTAATATTTTATGGTTATTATTAAATCCAAACTATGCTAAAGTAACATTTTTAGTCACAATGAATTAGACATAGAGACAGCTTTGTAAGGGAACAAATGAAAGGTCAACGTCAATCAATACCAACCTGCACAGGTTTTAATTTTTATTTCTCTTATTTTAAAGAAAAGAAAACTTAATTCAAAATACTTTAAAACTTTATTATCGTCAACTTTTGCCAAACTACTTCCGACTTGCAGGTGTTTGGTAGAAAATGAAATCTTCTTTATAAAATGTTACTACTACTACTACGAAAATATTCATTTTTTTACTAATTTATTTCAAAAAATCTTATTCTCCATGGAGACATTGCATTTTATATATTTCTATTCTCTCTACAATTCAATTTTTCAACGACACGGGTGAGTTTTCTGGGAATATAAAGAAATGTGCCATAAAAATAAAATTTCTATGTACAAAATGGATAAAAATTTTTCAGATACGAACTTATATGTACATGTTTAATTTAAAATATTATTTATTTAAAATAAGTTTAATAAACATTTGGCATTGTTTGAAATTATAATTAAAAAATTTTCTTCTATTTTTGTCAAAAAAAAAATTTTCGAACTGTCTTTTTGCAGAGAGAGGGAAAAAGACTAGAAAACGCCACTCGCATACATGTACAGGCAATTGTTATATTTATTTGTACGTAATTTCAAACCAGTATACATTTACAAACCAGTATGCATTACACGTATGCTCGAAAAAATTTGGTGCAACGATATTTCCATCGTTTAAACGGCGAAGAACAAATGATTTCAATTAAAAATTCTTACTCATGTTTTACTCATGCAGTTATGTGATATTGATATAAAAAACTTCAACGTGGAATTTATGTCATGGCAATCGTGAAAACCCTTTTTCTCATTATTTATCACACAAATTACGCTATCCCTTGTACCCGACGATTTAGTGAAAGCTTACAATCTAAATATATTCTATATAGCAGCGTTTAATTTTTGTCCTAAAAGAACATCATATTTACTTTAGACATTTGTCACGTTGTTTACAATGACTGTTATTACCTGTTAATTTTCTTTGTTTACAAAATACATAAAAACGTTAACGTTCATTTACAAATAACTAACAATATTTTACTTACCTCTAATGATGACTTAAATAATGGTTCACTTTATTCATGAAATTTATATTTTCATATCGATTTTAGTACCCTCTGGTACACGTTCTTGCTAAACAAAATGCTTGTAGCAGATAAATTTACAAGGTGTTGAACGTAACGACAAAATCTGTAAAAGGTCTAGGCATTACATGACACATAAAATTACTTTTTACAAACGAATAAAATTCGAGGGCTTGTTCCTTTAACGCATTAAATTACTAGAAATTCTTTAAAGAAATAAAACAGATTCTTGATATTTATAAAATTTTAAATTGTTAATCTTTAAACATTCACATTTTGTAACTCCAGTGCTTTCAGGTAAAATGGAAATTAAATGCTTTAAAAAATTATCCAATTTTCTTTTTTACTTTTTAAGTAATTCCATGAGCAAAATATTTTAAACTGATTTTAATACTTTAAAGTCCTTAAAAAATATCTCGCCGGCACTCTTATCGAAATGCAAAAATAAATCATTTGTTCGTCTGCGTGATGAATGACTTGAGTAGTTGAAATTTTTTGTAAATTGACAAATTTTTTAATGAGTTTAAATTCAGAGCCCGGTACATTTTTATAAAATATTTTTTGAAATTTCTATTCGAATCGAATGCTCTAATTTGCCACCAGATCTTTTTAGCTCTTTAAATCACAATGTAAAAAAATCAATTTTTATGAAGATACTTTTCAGGGAATGCTTTTTGTTTTCGTTTTCTTCAAAACTCTAGAAAAGAATTGGGTCACAAGGAATTTCTTTGTTAAAAAATTTTTTTTTTTTTCAAATTAAAGAATTTAGAACTGAAAAGGAGGAAAATCTCTATTTATTTGCGATAAAAAGAAATTCATTAAAAATTGTATTTTTTAACTTTTGATGTGCAGACTGAAATGCTTTATTTGTTTTCAATTAACTACGTTATTAAATCATTTACTCGTTTGCCTAACAATTTGAAAAAATAATTGAATAAACTGTACTCGTACGTGGGTGAAGATAAAAGTAATGGAATAAACACAGAACAGTTTTCGTAGTTGACATGGTAGGAAATTACTTCGACCAGTTAATTAAAATTTGACAGCGTTAAATTTAGAATATCAATATTTGTCATCGATACGTTTCCAGTTTGAAAAAGTTAAGCGCTTCAAAAGTATATCGTTGGTTTTGAGTGGAAGCCCAGACAAGGGGCTGTTTGTGCTAAATTCACAATTAAACAGCGGAAGTTTACAAAGTTTGTGGTAATGAATTTCTATACAATTTCTGACAATTCATTTGCGAGGGTATGAGACTTTTAAATGTTTTCATGGGGATCCATATTGTTTTATTGATCTTGTATTATTAATTATCAAAATTTGGATGTTATTATATTGTTTCATTGAATTATTTTTTTATATTTTATATATAGTTTTATTGAACCATTTAATTAGGCTATTATGATAATATTTTTTAATGTGCTCCCGTCTGTGTCAAAGTCAGTTAATAAAAATGCTCGGCAATCGTAAGTCAAATAATGCACAGCGTTGCATTGCCACTTTCCGTCAGCCGTCCGTTGTCACTAAATTCCACATTCCTTATAGAAATTATATTTCCTTTTTCATTCTTCAATTCTCTATCATTAGTTTCTCTTTGACAAAAGTTCAATTACTTTAAATTCTACTTTGTTTTCAATTGAAACGAAAACAATACAAATTAAATGTTATCAACTTACCGACATAAATGCCGTAGGGACATCACGCCAAATACCTGTTCAATTGGTATAATGTTATCACGCAGTAGGCAGCCATACCGTTGAATAAATATTTCGCGTCGATTTTCGAATTTCACAAGAGGCTGGAACTAAACGAAAAAGGTAAAAAATTTAAACAAAACAATGGCAACATAAATTGTGTTTGTAGATGTGTATGACTGACAGGATTTAATTCTCTACTGCAAACTCGAAAGAAGCTACACAGAATGAATGTGAGATTTCTTCAAAAGAAATAATGAAAACTGTTCCGTATTTATTAAAACGAAGAATAAAATATAAAGAAAAAATCTCGAGCATGAAGGCGGAGGCAATTGAAGTGAAATAATATTTGATAATTAATAATTTTGTATATTTGCGCTTGAAAAAACATTTTCTTTCCTTTGAAATCAACAGAAACAAAAGGCCTCTTTAGGTACAAAATGTCTTAGAAAGATTTTTTTTTATAAAAGCTTATTTTGTTAGGAAGAGTTAAGGTGCAAAAAAGTTTAATTTTTGATTTTTTTTCCATAATTCCAATTTATTTACACTCATTAGAATGTAAATATTTCTAAGACAATGACTCTTCTATGGTCCAGAAAAAATAGTAACCTGCATGAAAATTAATTTATTTACAAGTACTTAAATGCTTTGCAAATTAGAGTCAGATGTCTTTTCATCAGTGTCCAAAGTGGCCAATTTACTAATACCATATTCGCACCACTTGGTTCATTCTCTAAACCACGATTTCCAACCATGGTGTTCGCACGACTGTTCTTGGTTCATGATGGCATTTCGTATTCTCAATTTCAGTTTTTTTTGCATTTTTTATATATGTATATGGAAATGTATATTACACCTGTTTACAGTAAATTACGTTCGGGAACAATTTTAGTCGTGACTAACTTCACTTCCTAATAGGCTTGCCAGATCCCAAAAGCCTAAAAACTAGAAAACGTAAACTTGTCGCCTGGATTTTAGAAAAAAAACTGGACCATTTTTAAAATGCACTTAAAATTACTAGTGTTGGACTTAAATATACAATTAGCAAAAAATGACGGAGATGATCTTTTATAAATTGTCAGTTATGTACAAAAAATGGTACTAATTTGAGTTAGGAAAAGATATACTCTAAACATTTGCAAATATAGTTGTAATTTTATTGTGTTTAGAATGCAATTTTTCTGTACAAAATATTAATTTCATTATAAAAGAATATAAAATATGAAAAAACCGGACTGGAAACTGGACCAGACATAAAAACTGGGAAATCCAGGTGAATCCAGGCCATCTGGCAAGCCTACGTCCTACACAGATATTCTGGGTGTAATTAAAATTTTTTTAACAGCTCTAGTTTTCGAGATATCGCTGTTTGCAAAAAATAAAAGCACTTTCACAACATGCAGTAGCATAAATTGGGAAGGATTTTCCCTATTCTATAAAGAATATTGTTTCTAAGTTTACTCAGTAGCTTTAGAGATATCATAAAAGTTTAAACAAAAAAAAAATTTAATTTTATAAAAAATTTTAAATTTGTTTGTTCTTATGAATGCATAAAAAATAAAAATACAACAGTAAGTTTCTCTTTGGTTTAGCATGTTGTAAATAAATATATTCCAAAGAAATTAACATTTTATTCTTTGATATTAGTGCATGACTTTTGATTTTATTCACAATTTAGTGAAAAAACTCAAAGGACAAAAAATAGTCATTCAAATCGAATAACCCCCCCCCCCCCCCCCACCCAAGACTTTATTATCTACTTCCAGCACCATGCATTGCACGTGTAGGAGGTCATCTCCTGAGTGCCTGTCCAAAAAATAAATAATATTGCTTTTGTCACATCGCATTCATTAAAACTTTAAAAAATATCTTTTAAATTTTAATTACTTTTAATTTATTTTTTTTTTTAATTTTATTTTAATTTTAATTAAAAATTCAGCTAAAATTTCATTAATGTCATAAAAAGAACGTTAAAAGAACTCAATGAGGATGAAGTAAGTATAATAAAAAGTAAATTTAAAAGCAATTTTTAGTGATTCAAATGCTGTTGACTGAGCAATTAACGCGTTGACTGTACAGCCCGAAGGTCATGCGTTCAAGCACTCCTCTAATCAGCAAAAAGCTAATGTACATCCTAGCCCCTCCTTAATTAGTATTTAAGCAATCAAAAACTAACGCGAAGAAAAAAACTGAACACAAGGGCTCCTCTTTAGATTAAAAATTAATGTGTCTGCTGAACACACAATGTAACCATTGTTGGTAGGCATCTAATAAATTGTCGGAGTGTTTTTTTTTCTTTTTTTTAATGTCATTAAATAAATAAAAAAACAAGATGCAGCTACTTGTACTGTATTAGCAGGAGTAAGAGCTCAGTTTTTAAAACATATCGCACACTTAGTTCAAAAGTGACTCAACTTAAAATTTGTATTTTTTCGGGTTTATATGCTTAAACTATTCACTATTTATAATAATAATAACTTTTTATATATATATAATATGTAAGTATTTTCTACTAAATGGTGCAAAGTTTTTCTTTTTAACTATTTTTATTCAAGTCAATAATAGTTCTTTTTGGTTTCCTAGAGTCAATTTTGAAAATGGTGTGCGATATATACACGATATATACCAACCTCAAAGGGCATTTCAATTAATGGTATGTTGCGTAATAATATTTGCGAACATGAGACAATTTGAAGGACATAATTACGACCATTTTCAATCAATTTGTCCAGCAGAGCATACACAACGGAACTGCCACCATCCGGAGGGTGTGGTGCGGCACCATATCTGTTGGTTAAAAAGTTTAAAATATTTTTTTTTTTAGTTAATTGTCATAAAGCCATTAGACCGCCACATGGAAAAGAAAACATATTCTAATTTATAATTTTTCCTAAATATCTCTGGTCACATAAAACGTATGTAAAAAAGTTTCAAGATAAAACTATTTGTGCTGGCGCCAATAAATAATGTTTTTAAAATTAGTGACTGCTGTGTTCAATATTAAATGCCAACAATTGCATATAAAATCCATAATTTGTAACACAAGTGTTTATTTTCTTATTTCTAGCCAAGCCGAAATGTATAGTTACATTCCTATTGACAGCAATAAATTACAATTCTAGTTTGCCAAATTGTAATTTATTAAAAAAAAGAAAGAGAAGACCAAATTCGTAATGTTACATCAATTTGTATATTCTAAAAGGCGAACAACTCAAAGCCAAAGCCAAAATTGAAATATTGGATTTTAGTAAAAGGTGTTATTTGAGTTTGATTTATTACTTCAGTGTCACAATAACAAAGAAAAGAGGTGCATAGAGTAGTAAATTTAGTGTATTAAATTTAACTAGAACAGTGGATGCCACTAAGAGATCTCATTATTCACTTCAGTTTTTCTTTTTTGGTTGCTTTTACACGCTTAAGATGAACTTGAAATCAGTCGCTACAGTAACTTTAACCATGCGACTGTTGAAAAGTTATCAAATATTTAGTGATTTCGATTGTGTGGTATTCACATTATAAAAGATAAATACCAAGCAAAAACTTTGCTGGCAAAGTAATGAGTTGAAATACTAATTGTCATACTCTTAGTAGAAGTAGTGTTCTACTTTGGGTTTTTAACTAATTATTTTAACATGGCGATGTATTTGGAGCCAAGTACTTATCACTCTCGCCTACGAATAACAACTTCTAAATGTCATTATAAATAAGTATTGCCGTAAATAGTTATTTTGAAAGCCATTAGTTAAAAGTTACCGCAATTTGACAGTATTTCTTTTTATGTGTGTTATTTTATAACTTTTTACTGCTTTTGATGATTGTTTTATCTCGAAAGGAAAGCTCGTGCCTCCCTTGTATTGTAAAGAGACACTAAAAAGTGTAAAATAAGAATTTAGCAGATTTAAACAGTTCGTTAGTTGTTTTTAATTTTTTAAAGTATTCGAATTTTTAAATTTATATATTAAGTAATAAAATTTGTATTTCATAAGAAACATTTGAATATACACGAGTTAGAGTCTTTTATTTGAAACAGTTAAATTTAATTGCTTGAATATTTTTTTAGTGCGCCATAAAACTTTAGCTATTTTTCATATAAGTGTATTGCACTTTTCACATTATTAAAAATGTTCTCTCTGAAACTGGTGTAAAATCGCTTTACATCGGCTTTACTATAAAATGCAAATATTTGAAAATGGGCACTAAATTCAATACACTGTCATTTCATTGCAATTAAATTATACATGACACATCAGAATTTACATAAAAATTGACATGTATAAATATTTCAGGCTGATTTAGTTACGGAACCATCGGTATTAAAGGTATTTAGAAACAGTAGAGCCTTTTTGTATAATAATAAATAGATACTTCTGTAGCAAATGATAATCAAGTCTCTAAATAACTGCTTCTAAGTAATGCATTATATGCAGATATGCAGTATATGGTTGAAAATTATGTTGTTCGGTAGCTGTAACATATTCTGTAGTTTTTGCTGGGTAAGTTTTTAAAAAATATTGAATCAAACGGTTCGCACTACAATTAGATCTCCACATGCTTAAGTAACTGAAGTAAAATTAATATTATCGGGATATTCTTTGAATCTGTTATAATGAGAAATATATTACTCTTTTATTTCATATTTCATATATATTACTATTTTATTCTCATTGCCATTTCAATTAGCGATTCTTCTTCTTTCACCGTACATGCTTTCTTTGTTTTAATTTTTTTTTAGTGAATGAAGATACTCTTTTATTTATTGACTTTAAAAATTCAAACAATATAGGGCCGCCATGAGGGAGCATGTTCAGTGACATACTGAAATAAAAACAAATTCAACACACCCCATGCCTTTTAGTTGTTCTTAAATAAGTAAATTCTGTGTGTTCACGTAACTCAATGTATGGAAAAATATTAGAAAATAACCTTGGTCTAAGCAAATTTTTTGAACACGGTGGTGTTTACATTAGTAAACATCTTGCTTCTTTATCGTCGACCAGCACTCAAGAGATGACCCCTACATATGGCATGAATTATTCTGGAACTAGAGGAAAGGGATAGTTAGAGAAATGACAGAAGAGGACTGTACCAATTTATGAATACGGCTATAAATCTTTTTTAAGTCCCAAATTTTATTTCCTTAAAAACAATAGCAAGACTTCATCTGAATGGTTTATTGTCAATGGACGGACACAAATGATCCAAGTTTCTGGAGAAGCTGTCCTTAAAATCTAACATATTTGACTTTCTAACTTATTCTTTATTATAGAACCTTGTGTAATCATTATTTTGCGGTGAAACCTATTCACCAGATTTCTTCTTTTTCGTTTGATCAATTCAATTCAATCGTTGGGCTTGCTAAATAATTAACCACTTCCATTTCTATATCTATGTGTGTATTTATGTACCAGATCTCCCTAATCCTGGACATCAAACTCGCCGAATTAACTGTAGATTTTTGTTTGGGATTTTTAAACCAACCATATTTTTTTGAACACATCATATTAAATAAGGCGTTTTCTAATAAACATGTTTTAAAATGTTATATTTTTTTTTTCCTCAAATGCAATTGAGCAAACAACACACTAATTCTATTCTATTCCTAAGTATGCAAATAATGTCTTATTGAAATTTTTAAAATATTCTTGGCATTTGTCCAAGGAAATGTAACAATTCATATAATACATACATATAAACGCACATTCATACTCGTATTACAATTCATATATGCATGTTCATGCATGCACATATCGTCATATGGATTGAATTCTAATTAACTTTTGTTGTTTTCAATTATAACACTTTAAAATTTTGCAGTCTCATGTATTCGTAACGTTGCATTATAATCAATAGAAAAGTGTAATTGGTTTATTTTTTTTTAATTCGAGGCTTTTACGATTTCATATAACGATAATCATTTTCAATGAAACTCTAAATAAATTATACAGTGAACCATGTTTTGTGTTTATTCTTTGGCCTGCTAAACAAAGTTAAAAAAAATTTCTATTTAAAGAAACTTGTTAATCAGATGTCAAAAAAAAGGGTGTCATTTCTGCTGCAGAAATGAATTCACCAAAAAAGTTTCTTTATGAATGCTATTTTCATCACATTTTTAACGCAAATCTTTGCAGAATATCTATCACTATTAGAATTTCGTTCATATAATTGCACTATCAATAACATTTGAAGAGTTTTCTTTCCGTATTGATTTCTCCATCTTAAATGAAATATTTCAATTCCCGCTGGTCAACAGCAAGTTTTCTATATACAAATGAATTATCGAATGACTATGCCCATGCGAACAATCTGCGCGAAAATAAATTTATATTGTTTCCTCTACGCTTAATTCGTTTTGAAGTTTAGGGAATTGATTATTCATAATGATCTAAATTTATAATTATAATCAAACATTTGCCATCTAAGAAAGAAATAAGTCCTCGCTGTTGGATGACTGTTTATAAACTCAACATCATTCCTACAGCATTCAAATTCTCTATAGAAGTTGATAAATAAGAATTCTTCTTAATTGAAATAATATAGTTAATGCACGCATACTTCCATCAACAAATTCGTTCTCCTGATACTCCCTATATTTAAATATATATTTTTCAGAACGCTTGGCTGCGTATCATTCCTTATCAGTTCTAATATGTTCAGTATGTTTCCTTTAATTTTTAGGTGGATTATTTTTAGTAATTTAAATTTTAATTAAACAGATCAAGAAAAATTGTATACCGAAGCTTTACTGGCTAAATATAGTCAACGTGACTGCCAACTAGGAAATAACTCGTAGATTGTGTTCTTTTCTAAAACGCCAACTACAAGTTACCTCTCTGTATACGTGCCGTTTTTGTGCAGCTGTGATTGAACTCAGAATATATCAGTGCTAATATCGATTAATAGTTTTTGGGAAAAGAAGAAGAAATCAATGCTGGCTTGTATTAAAAGAAAATTTATTAACAAGCTAAAAAAAATATGATTTAATTAATACATAATTTATAATTTAAAATATAATAATTGGTAGGACCTTTATTTTTTTAAAAACGCTATGTACTAGAATTAATTTTAAATTATTAAATTTAAATTATTGTATTAAATTTTAACTGATGTATTCATAAAATTTTTTCTTGATTTATAGAAGGTATATTGCTGGAATTTTGAAAGGAAATTTGTCTATTAAACCCTTTATAAATCAAAAATATTGTTTTATGAATACCGCAGTAATAATATAATGTGATAAAATCAAATTGTCATTTTAGGCCAGGTTTCTGTCAACGACAACATTTAAGTATTAATAACAAATTTAATATATTCCAAAAAAAAAGAAATATATGCAATTTGAAATCAAAATTTTTTAAAAAAGTTTCTATTTATTAGCAAACACTCTATGTACACTAGCATATGTACATACAATTAAGGTCTTTTTTTTAGTTTCTATGTTTGTTTAAAGAGAAGCAATTTCAAATTATTTACACTAGAAGCTCCATTAAACAAATAATAGACACACAAATATACTTCAATTAGAGAACACAAGTCAACAAAGCCATAACCACAGGCAAAATACAATATAAATTTCTACATGCATGTGTAGCTTAAACATATATTTTTATACACATGTGTGTGGGCGTGTGTGTTTAGGTTGTTATGTATCAATACATCCGTTTGACAGTATGTGACGATCTAATATTCTGTGAAAATTACAAAAACTACTCCGAATATATCGAAGATATTCAGGGTTATCAAGAATCTTTACACAGAACAGAGTATTTGGGCATGGAACATGGAAATTTAGTAATAAAATTTTTTTATTTCGATAATTTATTTATAATACGAGTATTTCCAAGTGAATCGAAATCTTAATTTAAGAACTCAAACAAAAATTTTGTTTCAGTTTATTTAGAAAATTAATTTTGTTCTTTGTAACTGAAGTTTGCGATATTGCAAGTAGTTTTATAAATTACTGTGCTGTTTTTGAAGCAGGTAGCGTGGCAAAAGTTTTGGATTCAAACCCGACTGCAATCAGTGAAATTTTTTGTAATGCAAATGTTCCCTTATCGTCGTTATTTGGGCGCTTCTTTGAATTAACAACGAATGCGTCGTATACTCAAGACCAATGTTTATAAACTGAAGTACAATTTTAAGGACACTTATTTTTGATATTTTTAGTTGCCACTTTTTTCTGTGTATCTGTGTTTCATAAATAAAAGAAAAATAAGTAAATTAATAAACAATGCCGCTGGCACTCAAAACAAGGACTTTGCATTTATAAATTCACGATATAGAAAGTTACGGATTTCATCCTCATTTTCGAAAATGGTGTTGCCATTATAATTCGCCGTTTTGAGGTCCTGGGAGTCGATTGGTACTATTTTCGTAATTATGTCGGTACACACGGAAAAAATCAAGTTAAAAACGAAAAAACAATTTTGATTTTATATTTTTCGATGTTGATTTTGCTTCATACGATTTTCTTGTTCATTTATTACGATTTTATAATATCCTGAGAACATAATGTTTTGCTATTGAAAGAACTTTAATTCCTGCTCATTTAATATGTCAGTACAGTTGAATCAAAATTTAATTTATGTTAAATTACCATCACCAATCATGATGATTCAAGGTCATTTCAAGTTGAAATATACGAGTATGTTGAATCAATATTATTTGAATTTTCATTCAACAAATAATTAATTTAAAATTAAAACAGCGAATATGTTAAAACAATTTAGATTCACTAAGATTATAATTTTGTTTTAATATGAATTATTTAAAAAAAATACAATAGGAGTTAAGTTGAATTAACGTGTAATATTCATCAGTAGACATTCGATGTTTTGAAAAAGCTAAGAAATCTCAGATGTTTATATAAAAACTCTGCAAATGTCTTTGAGAGTTCCGAGTTACAAACCAAAAAAAACTTTTTAAAGTAGTTTCAAGCTGACTTAAGTCTGATTTAAAATTTGTCATTTGTTTATTTAACATTGCCCAATGTTCATTTTACCAATGTACATTTACCAATTAATATTAGTATAATTTTTAACGAAAATCTTGAATTTTGCTGTATTGATTTAGTAGACTGTAACGTTGCTTTAACGTGATGAAACTTTAATTTTAATATAAAACGGTATTTTATGTAATTAACATTGTGCAGTGTAATTTTTAAAATGAGAAATATTCAAACAATTTGTTTTATGATAATTTTGAAATTTTTTCATTTTTTTTAAATTTTTGTTAAAGTGTGTTTTTGATAAAGTGTGGCATAAGGGATTAATATATAAACTGACCCAGTACCTTCCAGAAAATATTTGTAAGCTACTGGAAAGTTACCTGCTTTGTCGCAAATTTAATTTAAAACAAGGTGATTGGCTGTCATCACCGCAGCCGATTGAAGCTGGATTTCCCCAAGGCAGCATATTAGGTCCATTGCTGTACTTGATATACACCGGAGATTTGCCAACAAACGCGAACATCCACACCTCAACTTTTGCCGATGATACAGCTTTCTTAAGCATTCACGAAAGTGCTGACGAAGCATCTCGTCGCCTACAGCACCAAACTTCGCAGCTGGAAAGCTGGCTAAAAAAATGGCGAATCAAAGTTAATGAGAATAAGTGCGTACATATAACCTTCACCCTGCGCAGAGACACATGTCCTCCTATTCTGATCAACAACCAGTTAATAACTCAACGTTTGGAGGTCAAGTATATAGGGATGCACATTGATAGACGGCTAACATGGAAACAGCACATCGATGCAAAATTAACTCAAATGAAATTAAAAGCAACTCAACTAAATTGGCTTATTGGTCGAAATTCTGTGCTAAAACTGGACTGTAAGCTTTTGCTTTACAAAGCAATTTTAAAACCAATATGGAGCTATGGTATCCAGCTATGTGGCACTGCCTCAGCTTCCAATATAGAAAAAATTCAAAGGTGTCAAAACAAAATACTGAGAATGATAACAGATGCGCCGTGGTATATAAAAAATTCTAACATACACAAGGATTTAAATATTCCGACAGTCAAACAAGAGATAACAACAGACGCAACGTTATACCTAACCAAACTCCAAGATCACCCAAATATTCTAGCCCGAAATATTTTAAGGGAAAGAGGGTTCATTCGATTGAAAAGAAGGGATACTCTTTCCCTAGCCCAAACGTAATAGACGCGAAAATAAAACTATATACGAGCAATAAATAATTTTGTACAGCTAGGCTGCACTTAATAATAATTAGCAAATAGTTCTTAAGATTTGAATACTTATTGTTAGTTCAATTGATTGTGAAGATTCAATAAATAATATATATTGTGTAAATTATGATTTCAAACAAAATTTAGTGATGTTAATTTTACATAGGAATTATATTCTGTGTGTATGTATGGATGTATGTATGTATGGATATGTATTTGGCTGTGTGCCTATGTAATCATATCATAATTTAAGAACGCGGTAAGGAATCGGAACGAAATCTACCGCATTCGAAAAATATTGAGCTCACTTAGATGTTGTGATAAATTGAACCGATTCGGTTCGCTGGATTATGGTAGATTTTCTCCAAATTAACTTTAAAATGATAACCCGATTGTGTTTCAGATCAGATATTTAGCTCTTAACCTCAAAAAGGGGCTTTGATTGAAGCCAATTTGACTAAAACCAAGTGCTCTATTTGGGACTGACTAAAAATTTAAAAAAAAAATTTTTTTAACTCCAAAAGTTTTCATCAAATGGTGATGACTGAAGTAGTCTACACGTTTTTTCTCTGAATTTCTTTGATCCTCTGATTTTTTATTTTATGTTTAGCATTTTTTTTTCTATATTTATCTTGAATCAGCAGTCAGGAGATGAACAGACTCTGACTCCTTTAGATATTTATTATGAAAAAAGAAAGATTTGTGTGACATTATAGCTGAGTTAACCGCAGTAGATTCAGTTTATAAAAAAATCAATGTTTCATCAAGGGGTTGACACCACCCAAGATATAATGCTTAATACAGCAACTAAATATTTCCGGGATTTCTTGACATCACGGAAATTGTTTTTTATGTCTCATGCTCCCGGGAAAAAGAAAAAACCGGACAAATACATAAAAAAAACCTTTTTTCAGACAATGAATTGGAAAAGTGACAAGTAAAAAAATTTTATGTTTATAAAACGTTGTTGTGACTTGTTATCAAAATTAACTGGCAGGCCCACGATATCGAAAGAATTTTTTTCATTCGTTGAACTACATTCAAAACAAAAACAATATTTTAGAATTTGTTTATGTTTCAAATGTGTTTGTTCGTACAATACAATAAAGCAATTCTTACTTTGTCGACGCAGTAAGTATTTGCAGTATTTTCATTTCATTGTCTGACTTTTGTACAGAAAAATTTTCGTCAGAACGGGTGTTGTAAAATTACCGCAAGATTTAAAGTTTTTTTTTAAATTTTTGTCATTTTTCAACAATTACAAATATGGTTCTATCGTGCTTTAAAATTAAAAACACAAAGAATAATAGAAAGTTCAAATAATGCGTTAATTTTGCAACACCATTTACTTCATTTCAGCAATTTTATAACATTTTCTTACAATTTCTTATTTGTTGTGCGTTGAACAAGCTCGTTTTGGTTTTTAAATACATGAAATGGTTTGGAAAGTTATTAATGGAGGAAGAACTTGCTTGCCTACATCTTGTTACATTGTTACATTTAATATCATTCTCTAACGAGTTTGACATCATAAGTTATTGTGACGTTTGTTAGGACAACATGTTAAGTAGCGTAATACAAAGCAAATGGTCACAATGATGGAAAGCACAGCGGTAACTAGTTTTCTTATGCGGTCGGCTTTAATTACCTTATTCAGGCACGTAAAAGTTTTCGGAAAGTAAACAAAAAATAATAATAAGTAATTCAAGAATTCCTCATACTTTCATAGTTTCTTTTTATATCAGAGACAATTTTATGATGATGAGACATGAAAATTTACAGTGAAATATTTGTAAGAAAGCTTTGAAATCAATAAAAAAAAAACAGGAAAATAAACAAAGAATCTCCGCTAAATTTAGCGCGATTATTTAATGAAGTAAAAAAAGGGGGAGACGTAGTAGTTAGAGCGCGTGGAGTTAGAAAGTCGTGGTTTCAAACCCTACTCTTCTTTCAACGATGGTTGAACAAGGAGAACATTGCTGCATTGCTCCCTTAGCTAAAAATAAAGGCTTTAAGTAACACGGAGATGCAAATTCATAAAAAAAACCTCATAATTGCAGAGTTGTGCAGAAGTTAAGCTCTATTCTCCCACTTCACTACCTGTACCCTACTCTACAAAGAGGTTGACACAAAATGTCACCACGAAGCAAAAAATTAGACATGACCATAAAAAGTACTTGCCACATAATGATTTACTTTTGTGATTGCCAAATTTAACTACTCGATTACTAAATACATTAAACAAAATAATAAAAATCTGAAGTATTAATTGAACTGGTTCTTTTATTTGTATTAGGGTGGGTGCAAACATTTTCAAAATAATTAGTTATTTAGAAAAAATTAAAAAAATTATTTACTACATTCTTAATTATTTTAAACGAAAAAGGAAGTAGTTACTTTTTGTAGAAATTAAATAAATATATATCACAGTTCCAAAGAATACATATTATTTTATTTTATTTTATTTTAATTTACAAAATTACCTTACAACAAATAATTTAAGAACTATTGGAATCTTTAATTTTAAATGATATTTAAATGAAATATAATAATAACATCATTTTGTTGAATTAAGTAAAATATTTACCAATACTTCAAAATATAAAAACATTTGTATTCCAAATTTGTTTAATTTGTACACTTAAAATTAAACTATCTGGATTACAGCTTGAATATTTTATCTGCACTTCAAATTTGGTTCAGAATACTGAAATAGCAAAACTTTTTCTGCTCAAAAAAGTAAATTCAGTTATGAAAACTTCCTGCGTAAAAAAATAACCTTTTTCCACAATAAAAAAATAATGAGATTTTCAAGAATCGATTATTTTGTCTCACGTCTTGTTAAAATCATTAACTGGGAAATCCAGTTGGGAAGTGATTCCAACACATATGCTTAATTTATACACTCAGTTACCTTTTTTAAAATTTTTTGCTGGGCATTGTTACATGACATTTTAGCGCTTCAGAAATGTTTGTCAAATGGTAGCGTTCAAATTTATTTGCTTTAATACATCTGTTACCCACCCATTAAACTTCTTGAAGTCGCCAAACTCTTTACACTGTTTATAGACTCCGTTACCTCTGATATTGCACATGATTTTTCAATGAGTGGCGGTGTCATGGAAAGAGTATGTGTGATAACAAAATTTCTGGTAGAGAATCGAACAATTCACAACTGAGTACGGCGTTTATCAGAAGTATGAACACACGACTAAAATATTGATTCATTCATTGTAGTTCAAATAACAATCATTAATTCTAAAGACTCAAAATGCATGCGTATGGCAAGAACAAAAGAACTATTAAGTGTTTTTCAATGTCGTCCGGCTGATAAACTTTAAATGTTAATAAGGGAAGACAGATAAAATTTATCAATTTAATTTCTTAGTGACCTGTACTAAAAATAAAGGTTTGAGCTTTTAGGAATATGTGGATTTTAGCCCATACGAAGACAGAAAAAAAATCTTTAATTGCCTTTTCATAGAATCTGAAGTGAAAATAATCTTTTGCCATTTATATTGAAAACAAAAACAATTTGAGTTTTTTTATTGTTGTTTTTAATATAAATGCCGAACGATTATTTTCATTCGCCTTTGCCGATATAGTATGTTGATAATTGGCATTTCTTGTATTAATTTCTTAAACTTTGCCGGTTTAGACTCTACACCTATCTCCCCCTTGACACACACTGATGACGTGTGTAGTGGCATAGAAAATATGTGTGTACGAGTTCTATGCAACTGGTGGTGGAAATTATGGTTCTTTATTCCTCTATTCCTTTATTATAATCAAAACTAATTTTCACATTGTTATATTTATCACAATTAACCATTTTCTTTAACTGCATTTATTTGAAATAATTGCAGTTAAAAAAAAACTCACTAATTCTAAAGAAGTAATTTTCATTTCCCCAATATTTCTATATTTTTTAGCCTTTTTTCCTTTTTTATATTAACCCTCGTCGAACTGAGAACGTACAATTGTACTTTTTTCATTTAGAAATTGCAATAACTTTTTTGACAACAAATGCTTGAAATTTTCTGACATCTTAAAACATTTAGTTGTAGCTATATTTTTTTGAAATTTGAAAGCAGAAACTCAATTACTTGACTTTGATATAGAACCTAAACTATTATACATCCTTTGGAAACTGTACAGTTACAATTGTAACTTCAAAGACTTCAATGATGTTACGCAACAACCTGTTAAAATTTACATATATTTATAATAGAGTGTTACATAAATAAAACATATATTTTGCTCGTTCACACAAGCCAATAATAATGTACATATATTCGCTATAACTTAATTTTAATATTTCAGTGAATCTTAAAAATGTTTAAATTTAAGCTGAAACACAATTTTGGCTTTTAGTTTAGCGATATATTTTTATAAATATATAATTAAAAGGTAACTTCAATAATTTTGGAATGAAAGAGTTATTTTATACTCGTATGTAGTAATGAATGTATGAAGGTACAATTGTACCTAGTCCGTCATTTAGCGTTGTAAAATTCTTCAGTTCGACGAGGCTTAAAAGTAAAACGTGGGGCCAAATAAAGAAATCCCTTTAACAAAAATACGTGTTGCCTGATACAGTCGAATTAGTGATACCTGATCTGGGAGCATCAACATTATCAACAAATCGGTGGATTCTTTTAAGTCACCACATATATATACATGTACATATATACAGGGTGCCACAAAAGGAGCTATATGGTTTAAATGGTTTATAACTTTTTTATTTGTGCGATTATTATATGTAATTTTTTTTTTAAATACAGTATATTATTGGGGAATTTTATTGCAATTAGCTTTGAAAAATGATATCCTGTAAGTGATGTCCATTTTCTGCTACGCACATACGTGCTCTTTTTAGCATATTTTCCATAACATTTCGCAAAATTTCGGGTATAATGGCCATGATTTCATTTCAAATGCTTCATAATTAATTCCCCAAGTCTTCTACACAAAATACTGGAAAAAAAACAAAGAAAAAATTATAATTAAAAAAGTTATAAAGAATTCAAACCATATAGCTCCTCTTGTGTCACCCTGTACATACATATGTATGTGTGTGTACATGAAAAACCCCAATCTTGAATACTCCGCAATTATACACATGTTACATTTTCACAGAAGTATGTCAGTATGCAAAACAATAACATTTGTTTACTCATACTAAAAATTTTTTACAATAAAATAATGCAACACATTTATGCTGAAAATGTCAATTTTCCTTTTATGGCATTTTTGTTTTTTGGTTTCGGTTTGTCAATGAAAAATGTTAAACTTCCACTTTCATCTCCTTTAATTTGCAATTTTTGCAAACATGTGGTTTGACTTCTTTGAGGTTTTAGGTTTTTTTTTTAAATTTTAATATTATCGTCATTCGGGTTGTTTTGCAAGATATTATCGTCAGCCAAACGTTGTCTTTCGAAGTGAAACGAAACTTTTCTTGATTGTATGATTAAAAAAAAACTACCTTTTAAAATGAACTCAGAAAGAAAGTTTTAAGAAGTTTTCCTTTATCGGATTACGTCGTACTTAAAGGCAAGTAAATTTTACACAAAAGTTTTTCCGTTAATATGCAAAAGTTAAGTGGGTAAATAAAAACGACCTTTTATTTTTAAAGTTCTCAGAAACAAACAAACAAATGATTCCTTTTTATATTTTGTAATATTTAAAGAGGAATTGACGGTCGCTGAGGAATTATTCACAAAAGGAAAATTTATGTGTAACGTTGGACATGCTTTGATTACAAATTTGTGATTTTTGAGTTCTCTTAAAATGCTTATTAATATTACCATTAACGAAATTTAAATAGTTATTAAATTAAGGAGGTCTAATTGGAAAATGGCGATTATTAATTATGTATCTTTATATTTTAATTAGAAATGTTTCTTTTGTATTTTTCAACTGAAGAATAAAGAATCCTTTGCAACGATGAATTATTTGAAATATTAATTCCGCACTTCTGTTGGATGAGGTAGTTATTACTAAGATTTCACTATACATCCCGAAAAATCGAATGTTCAAACCCTACGGACGCTGGAGGTGTCCTCGGCCAGCAGGCTTTTTATTTTTATAAAAAATTTATAAACGAAATTAAAATTTTTATGAAGTAAAATTTTTTTTTCTGAAACCTTATTAGTTGCTTCCAGCAAGTTTCATTAAACAGAAATGTTCGTAATAAAAATTATATTATTTTTTTTTGGCAAACATCTTTTAATTTTAACGAAACTGTTTTAAACTTGTTTAGTTTAGCTAACAAAAATAATTCTGGGTTTGTTTTTATTAAGAACGAAACAAGAATAACCAAGAAGGAACACAAATAACAACACAAAATTTTGCAAATATGCGTTTAAGTATGTTTAAAAGTTTTAAAGTCGTAGTGTTACTGCATGCTCGTATGGCGTAACAGTTAATTGCACTCCTATACAGGGTAACTGATAGATTTTGCTACGTAAAGAAATTTAAACAAAAAATTCTTTATAATTTTTATAAATATTTTCTTTTCCAAAATTATTCCATTTTACTTTTTTGACCAGGTCGTCTTTCTTTTAATATTTGTAAGAAGTTGACCCGGTGAACTGCGGCACTACCAAACCATCAATGAAAGTCATGTTATTTTTAAAACAACATTATTTATGATTTTATTAATATAACAAAACGAAAAGCAGAAATATATTAAGTAGTGGCAGCGAGTAGTGGCAGCGTTTTATACACCTCAGTGTAGCTCTTTGTGATATACGACATTTTGCGATTTGTTATCAAAAATTTATTTATTTATTTTTGTAAATATTTAGAACAGGTTTAGAAAAATTAATTAGATTTAAACCGAATAATAAAATGTTTGATGTATAAAGACAACTTTATCAAGTATCTATTTGGTTTATTTTCTTTGTATATTTCGTAATTCTCAAAAGTTTTCGGCATGTGTTTTATAAACATATGAAATTTTTTAACGTTTTTATTCAAGAATTTGGTTGAGGGTCTATTGACGATTTGGTATTAGCACCAACTGAAATATACATATAGATGAGCTAAACCATATAACAAACATAGGTAAATTAATTAATTTATTTTCAACATATATTCTTGGTTTTTTTTTATTTAATTTCTTGAATTGTTCTTAAACTCAAGATGAGAATTTCTTCAAC
The DNA here is from genome assembly GCA_963924685.1 of Dexiosoma caninum. Taxonomy (NCBI): domain Eukaryota; kingdom Metazoa; phylum Arthropoda; class Insecta; order Diptera; family Tachinidae; genus Dexiosoma; species Dexiosoma caninum. The sequence goes on from OZ004725.1 coordinate 96,877,241, forward strand.
TGACATGAATTCCATGTAAAAGATTAATCCTCTTTCGCTCCTCAAAAGTATCATATATGTATGTTAGTCCAGGCCATAAAGTATCTACATATCAAATTTCATCTAAATCCCCAAAGCCGTTTTTAAGTCATTGCAGATATGCACAAAAATACAAAAGTACCCCATATGTTAATCAAAACTATAAGGTATATCCAACTTCATCGATATTTAATCTGATTGGGTTTTAAACCGAGGAGCTTCTGGTTACTGAGACGATGCGAGACCTATTCATTCAACGCTACCCATGAAAAAATAGTGATTAATAAATATTAACAAAATATTAGTGATAGAAATTAAAATTCTGAGGTCACGAATTTTATTCCAAAAAAAAAGTGTTGGAAGTGGGCCAAAAACAATTTCTATTGCTATTTTAATAGCGCTAGACGAAACTGAATGCATTTCATTACTAATCGGTGCAGAAGAAATATCAAAAAAAGGCAAACAAAATAATACTAGACGATCTATACTACGACTTTAAAATCAATATGATGCCATTAGCACTAAAATTTCCAGAAGCATAATACATGGAATTAAGTGGTAGGCAATAGACGATATTGAATGAAAGCTTTTATAAATCTATTGCTAAATACTGGTTCAATACCTAGTCAGTTGCACCGTTCAATAATCCAGTCAGACAAAAAATTTGTAAATAGTGTCTATGGTGCCAGAGCCAGAACGTTGGCGAAGTAAAATAAAAAAAATAAAACGCCTTCCTCACAGAACATTAGAGACGCAGAACCTCTGCAAAAATTAATTCGCAAAAAAAAACCACAGCTTTAGAGTTGTGCAAGAATTAAACTCTCCTTCCTTCTATCACTCCGCCACCTGTCTCTTTTCTCCTCTATCCACTTCCAAGACCAAACAAAAAAGTAGTGTTTGTCTGAAAGCATTTTGGTAAGGGAGACAGTGTAATGGAATCACTTCCAATTGCGCTTTTATAATACATTGAGTTTTGTGTGCGATGAGCCGCTTGTGAGTATTACTTTATGTATCCAAAAAGACAAATGCACAAGAATTCTATTTTTTAAACACTTATACTGCCGTAAACAGTATACTCACATATTTTAGAGCATTTTGGCAGAACTTTTGTAAGCATTTGCTCCTAAATATGCAGTGTGTTGCTTCCAAATTTCGATAATTTTTTACTGGCGTAGTTCTGGTGCAATGCATTGCAAAATGGAATGATAGAGTTCACTCTGATATGCAAAAGTAACAATTATATTGAAGTTATCAATTGCAGGGCTAACTTCTTTATACCCACACGTAATGCTTATAAGTACGTATAACGAAAAAGAATGCATTCAATATGTTGACTAATTGTAAAATTGTTTAGAAAAAATATTTCTTTTTGGTAGTCTTTTCCTTCATTCACCCTGTATTAGTTTGTGGTCGTTGTATTGCCAGATTATTTCTATACAGAAATTCAAGTAAATTAGTACGTATGCATGTATGTATGTATGTATGTATGGACGAGTATATATGTGTATTTATATATGAATGTTGTAAATAGAAGCACAATATCTCCTCTCCTCCATTTACTACATTAAACAGTAATAACGACGCAACTTTAGCAGTAACGATTTTCGTTGTTGACTCACATGCAAGTATTTATGGAAAAAAATATTCGTATAAGTACGAGCAATATTGTCTGTCCGCTTACACAGCCACATACATTTGTTTATCTTGTTGTCTTTAACACAAGTGCAACAATTCAGAATTTCCCACAAAAAGCAAGTCCTTGGAAAAGAAACTTAAACACAAATTAAGTCTATAGGGTTTCTCATTGAGGACTTAACAATTTCATCTACTAATAAAACACGGAATATTTAACCCTGGATATATATACGGTGAACATAATCATGCGTGAAATTGATGTCTGATTTTAATACGCTATATTCTCTTATTTTATTTATTTCTTTCGAATAGGCAGGCGGCATGCAATAACTCCCAGAATAAAGAATTCCCAAGAAAAAAATCTAAAACTCGCGTCAAAAAAAACCCACTAATGAAATATCAGTCAAAATAAGATATGCACATAATTCAAATTCATGTTGCTTTATACACGTACATATTTTATTTAAGCATAAAACAATAGAAAAAACAATTAATTTAGAAAAGTAATCACAAAAATCATAAAACTTAAAAATAAATATTTTTGAAATATGAAATATGTAATATATATTTTAATGTGTATCACTTTCTAATATTCGCATTCGTTTACCAAAGACATCACTTTCATCGCTAGAAATATTTTAGAAATCATGCTCAGTTGCTGGTGATGGTTCAGTGATTTTTATCACAAATTCCGTTATTAATCGTTGACTTCCAGTTTTTATAAGACTGTTATGTAATTCACGATAACTACCCATTAATAATTACATTTCACCTTGAAATTTCGCGCCTCTCTCCTCATTAGGATCATGCTTGCGAAATGATCGCCCAATTTAGTTGCCATTTGGAGTCCTTTTTAAATATGGATACAGTAGGTAGGAACCTCTTCGTCATCATCACTGATTTCTTTGGTTTCGGGTGCTTCAAGCGCAAAACCTATGATTTCATCATCGCTAAGTGCCTTATATAATAATAATTCTAAATTCTAAAGCCTTCTCCTCCAACTGCTTGAGCTATTGCTATGATGCTGGAATACTCAACCGTATTAGAAGGGACTGGGCTGCAATTTTTAACACAATCTGGCCAAAGTACTCTCCAACATTCGTTTAGCGTTGATCGCGCTAATTCAGCATGTTTAATATAGTCCATAATAGAAAATTTCTTCCACGCGTCTGTCATTTTCAAATTGTTATCATTCGTTAATTTATCTAAAATGTATCTGAAGGTTTGCTTCACATATTAGATCTTAAAAGTTGCAATAATTCCTTGATTAAGCGGCTGTATTAGCGATGTTGTATTTGGAGGAAGAAAACAAAATTGGACATTCGGATGCTCTAAATGTGGATGACATGATGCATTGTCTATAATCAACAGAACTTTTAAATCGGAGACTCTTTCAGTCATATAGCGGCGAACTTCCGCTACAAAATATTTTTTTGTTCCAACAATCACAGATTGTCTAATTAATTCCTCATTTGCATGCATCCAGTGCAAACAACGTTTTTCTGTTATAAATACATAAATTTTTAGATCGCGTTAAATGAAATCAAATCGTGTAAAAACAGAATGAAATATTTACTTGGAGATTCGTTCAATCAAATTCACGTAAAAAAATCGCGTAAAAACAAAATTAGGTGTACTTCCAAATGAAATAATTCCCAAACAAATTTCATGTGGGAGTTATTTAATTTTACTTTTTATTTTTAGATCTTATTTCATTTGCTTTGTGATTTATTGCATTTTGAATTATTTCCAAAAAAAAAAAGCGGAAAATCTTTTCTTAGCGAAGCAGGTATTTGTTATATTTTTAAAATTTTAAATATTCATTATAATTATTTGAGAATTAGTAATACTTATCAGAGCGACATACGAGTATTTACTTCGCGAAAGTAAATATGAATGAAATATGAAAGAAATATTGGTCGCGTTCATAAGACGTAATTGTTTCGCAACTGTTGAGTTTCTTAGAAACGCATAGTTGAGTTTTCCGCTCAGCTCAACAGTTAAGTAATTTATGACATTTAATCCATCATAAAATTCTTTCGCTATATTAACTTAACATGTTGTGCTCAGCCTAAAAATTCTGAAATTTATCACAGAATATTCATTGTCTATGATTTTTATTTTGGTTTTTACTTTATTATATTTGCTGTTCTTCAAGACGTTTCTAAGACGTAACGTGCACATTGATTCTTTTTAACCGCGCGTGTAAATTTTACGCAGATCATTTTTTAATAGTTGAAATAAATTTAGCTCTAATTTAATCCAGATCTAGGGAAATTATTACATTTGAAGAGTGATTGGATGTCGGTTATTTGACTACGACGAGGACTTGTACAGGGATCGATTCTTCGTTAAAATTTTTCAGCACACTCGTACATGTTTTGATCGGAACTTTTTACAACTTTGCGTTTGCGCTCTCTTAAATTTGTTTGTTGGTTTTGTTAGCAGAGACCACTGACTTGAAATACGTCTATAAAAATCAGCATAATATTGTTAGACCGCATGAAAGAGGTTTTCATTCAACCGGAACATTTGTTGAGAGAACAATTGGAAAGATTTCAACGTTTCAAATTAACAAGTGATTTTCGATCGTGGGTCAATTTGCTCTTTTAATGATAAAGATAAAATTGTTTCGTAAAATAAGACTCAGTGTGTTTTCATAGGTGCCCAATTCGTGAGAACGATGAATTAGGATCGAATGGTTAAGATCGATACACTCACGGCTACAATATTTTTATCGCATCAAGCGGTACGGCATCTTTTAGGTACGAACACATGTAGTAGTGAAGATGTCGAGCCCAATTCATTCACGCACAAGTCATCAGCCGGAACGATTATTAGTGCCGAAAGTGGAATAAGTGTTTTTAAAATTGCAACAACCGACTCAGAATTTCGATAGTACATTTCAATTATTTGTATACTTCACTTTCGTATTCTTTACCATGGCGAAAACGTGACGTTTAGTGATTATTATGTCATTTCCAGTTAACTGGGAGCTTTAGTGAGCCTTCACAATAGAACAGTGAAATTTGTGTGTCCCAATTGGAAAGCCCTTTACACACATGAGACATTTTGGAGACCGTTGAAGACATATATTTTTTTATTTCTTTTTTATATGAACAGTACAGCTGTTATGTACCACTGGCTTATTTGGTAGGTGATTGCTAAAATTATGCTAAATATTTTAGTAGTTCATATTTTATATATATTTTTTTTTTGCTTTTATTTTCATAACGTTCCTTGCCAGCTGTGTTTTTATTTGTTGCTTTTGAATTTTTTTTTCATAGAATTTAGAAATCTTTTTCTAGAATAATATTAATATTAGTGTGACGTGAAAGGATTAGATAAATATATTTTGTTTGTGCACAAGTTAAGCACAAGTTCTTTGAATTGTACTGCACTAAAAAAGAGTTTGTTGGTTTCAGATTTAACACAGGCATTTAACTAAGTAGTTGGGCAAAATAAAACAATTTAGATTTTTTAATATAAAAATGGAAGCGTAATGAAATTTCTGCAATGCAATGCAATTCAAGAATAAAAGTTATTTTAGAAAAATAAATAAATTCACAGAGTGAAAGTGAAAAATTGTTACTCGAAATTAAATTTTTTATAAATAATCACTATAATAAAGGTTTTTTTAATTGCTAAAAATCTTAAATTTCTCCATACCGAAAATCAATTTTTTTATCAAGGTATTATAAGTAATATTTTATACACACGTATTACAGTATAACATATGATTTAGGGACACAATTCTGAGAATTGCACGTGAAAGTAGGCCCAAAAATAAGAACTTCTGCATCATTCGTTTTGTCAAGTTGGCTGCATTAATAATTTAAAAGCCAAACGAATTTTTTCCTCAAGGTGCATTTTTATCACTTTTCCAATATTTTAACATATTAATTACACTAATTATTTAAGCTGCAGGTCCTTTTTATATATGTAATATTGATTTTTATTCGATATTTCGCTACTCCTTTGAGCAACTTCTTCAAGAAAATTGGTTTTCGTTTATAAAGAAAAAATAATTTCAAAAAACTAGAAGAATTATTTTAACATAATAAAATAGTTTTAAAATAATAAATATCTCGCCATACCACCGTACGGAATATCTCTTTTGTGTCTGAAGCAGAGTTGTAGACTTTGAATAGGAGAAAAAAAAGCGGACCAAACCCAAACGAAAGAAGTTCAGTGCCTTGAAAATCGCAAAAATTCCAATTTTTCTCCAATTTTTGTTTTTTTTTTTTTAATAACTGGATTAAAAATCCTCAAATATGCTGATTTTTTTCTTTTTTTTGCATGAAAATAAAAATTCCGATTCATATTACAGCTATTCTTACACAGGAAAGAAAATATGAAATTCGTATTTGTTATCTATGCAGGGAAACAAAATTTAGAACATTTGCAATTATTGTCAATATCCATCCTCGTTGAAGTTGACGCTTGTGATTCTGATGATTCTGTTTTCTTCGTAGGTTGTTCATATTCATGTTCTGAATCTGAAACTTCATCCGAGTTAGACATAATATTCAAGAGCATGCTTTCTTCATGCCTTCATTTGCCCATCTATATCAATGTGATCTTCATCTTTCGTGCTTTCATCTTCAAACTGCATAATTTTTGAACTCCACTAAGAAACCTCCGCAAGTAATACATCTAATTTTTTGCCTTTGAGTCGCTTTTTTCTTGACATGGTCACCTAGTGGAACCTCTCTCTTTGCTCGTGCGCTTCCTAAGGTAATTTTGCCAAAAAGTTATGAAGTTGGAAATGCATGAAATGTAATATTAACGTCATAGATGCATTGATTTTTTCAAAATAATACAGCAACTTGTCCACTCGTGTCTGTATGTCACATCGCTGTACACGGTTCTTTTCTAAAACGTCTTCAATGACTTGTTTCAATGCATACCATGCATATAGGTGGTTATAATGGTTCGATTTGTAATCCAGTTATAGTACAGAAAAGGTGAAAAAAGGGGACAAATAGCATTCTCAGAATTGAATTGTCAATAAGTTGACAAATGTTGTACTGTGTAATTCTGTTTAATTCTGATATAAAGCGATTCTAAAAAAAATCAGGTGTGTCACAGGAGCCAAATTCGTATAGAAGTGAAAATGAAACCGTGTTTGCCATCTCCAGAAAACATAAAACGTGAACATTTTTCGTTTTAAATTCGTTTCAAAATAGAAAAATTAAATTATTAATTTCAGAGCACTTGTCCAGAAAAATATGCAAAATCAGTTTTAATTGGGAATTGTATATATTTTTTTTTTTGCTAAATCAACAACAAAATATTTTACAACAGAATTGCAATTGCAACTATTGAACTACCAAGTATTAATGTTTGACAATTTTTTAAGAATAAAATTTAATTTCGAGCGGGATTTTTCATTTGTTTTCTGTGTTTCTGTGTCAGTGGTTTATAAAGCGGCTACCTAATGGAGATGTCATATTTAGTAATAAAAAATAATGTTTCCATTTTTTTCGTATTTAAGAAAACATATGAAAACAATGCATTCTGAAAAATCTGTAAACTTTTCTTTAACACAACTGAATATTACATTCTGTCTTTACACGATATGATTTGATTTAACGTCTAGTTTTATTAGAACATTTTTTATTTGTATATCATATTTGTAGGGTTTTAAATTAAATACATACTAAGCAGCACTGTAAAGCGTGCGTTTCGAAAAAACTGAAGCACAATCAAAGCAAATGCAAATAAGTTCAGATGAAAAAAAAAGCAAAAGTGCAAAAGAGCAATCAAATTTAAAAGTTAAATGTTCAATAATCAAATAATTAAAAAAATGTTCGTATATGAATATATCGGAATTGAAAAAACGGCAATTAATACATTTTTATCATTGAATTCATTTACTACACGCAAAATAATTCTTTATTTTTCTAAATGAACTAGTTTTTCTATTCTTTTTTTTTAATACTCGTATGTATAAAATTTTATGACTTTGTTTGGGCTATTTTTCCTAAGGGAACTATTTTTTTAAGGTTTTTTGTTAAAATAAAATACGCATGAAGCCACGTGAATTTTAATTACATATTTATCTTATTTTATTTGATATTTGATATGTACGTAGAACCAATCCTCTCATTTCATATGAATACTCTTACGCAATTTTTCAAGGAACGTATGTGTCGCTTAAAAATAGAACAAAGTGTATTCTACTTTGTTTCGGATAGTGTAGTGAAGCATTTTTCTTTTTTAATAGATTTGTTCATTCATATACTTTCTTTTCCACATTTTACATTTTTATTTTTTCAAGTTTACTGTCCTTCTTATTCAATTAATGTGTGGCTGCTTTTTTAAGAACATCTTTTTTAAGACGGTATTATCTTCAATTTACCTGAGTAAAATTAACAGCAAATCAGGTGCGCTCGCCTGTAAAGCAACACGTAGTGGTGATGAACGACCACAGGATTCGATAGGAATGTCGATGAATCTGTAGAAGATAAATTGCATGAGATTAAATTAAATTAAATGGTTCTCTAAATAATACATGACGTCTAATTAGGCAGCGCTTCACTGCAGTAAAACGGAAATATAAAATTAAAAGTAACAGCACAAAAATATACAGACATACATAATTTGGAAATAAATAAACATTCCGATGGTGAACTTCAACTTGATGGAAATGTCTGTGAAATTCCTTCTACTAAACAAAATTATGTGATCAAACTCATTTACGCTAATGCGCGTTTAGGTGAGAAAGAAAGAATAATTAAGACAATTGAATTTTTTTCAGAAAATATTAACAACATCTTCTGACGGTGCTAAATTAATTTTTTTTGTGACGTAGTTCTCGTTTTTCTATGCAGAATGTAAAAACTATATACATAAGAGTATGAACACTTAGCCCCAAATCTCTATATATCATATCGAAATTTCTAAAAAATCGTTATTCTATAAAGGGTGGTCCAACCAGAATGCACAATATTAATTGTAAATAAAACAAAAAGTTTTCAGGGAATTATCTTAAAATTTCTTATTCTGATAGAAGGATCTATGACAATTATACGTAAAAATAAATATCGGCCAAATGCTCGCCACGGCTTCGGTAGCATACGTCTAACCGATGGTCGATATTTTCAAAGACTATGACACATAATAGCGGTTCAGTGTCGTTAATATGCCAAATTATCTCTTCCATTAGCTCTTGAATTGTTCTTGGCTTAATATACACTTTTTCTTTTAAATATCCCCAAAGAAAGAAAAATGTCAACGGTTTCAAATCACTTGATCGTGACAGCCAATTAACATCGTGAGTTAACACGGCCATTGAATTTCTCGCAAAAGAGCAAGTGTTTCGTTGGCTGTGTGGGAAGTGGCCCCATCCTGTTGGAAACACATATCGCCCAGGTCCATATGCTCAATTTCTGGCTACAGGATGTCCGATAAGTTAAGGTTGACGGCTCTTCTGCCATCGCTATCGCAAACAACAGCAATGTTTTCTGCATAACGATCTGGCAAAGCATTCACAGGTGTTTTCAAGTGTAGGAATACAGACCCGATTTGCTGAAATTTGCGCACAATTCCACAGATGACCTTTATGATCGCATTTAAAACATAAAATTAGTTTTAAGAAAGAATGGAAAATATTTTATATAAAATAACAGAAACATGTAGTTTTTTTATTCTGCCTTTTATAGTTCTTTATGTACTTTTTTCAAAAATACAAATTGTTTTGAAAGTTTAATGTGTTCTTTTCTCATGGTGTTCCCCAAAAAAAATTCTACATGTTCAACACTCATCTTAATTAAAGGGACATGAGTGTTGAACCATTTTAGCAGCTGGTTGTGTTTTTATTTCTGAAAAAATAAATAATTTTTTAGTTCGTCGCTCAGAATAATTATGCAATAATTGTACTTTATTGTCTTCTGCCGGAACATGTGTTCTTTTCTAAACGTTAAATAAGTAACACTTCTTACAAATGAAGAGAGCATTTAACCCATTACTGCATGGCCCACGAATTCGTAGTTCGATTTCAATAAAATTTCACACAGTCTCTATTTAAATATTTCTTTCCTGACACTTTTTACGTGCGGAAATTGAAATCGCATATCCATAAACACCAATCTCTTTACTCGCCCTCCCATAACCTAACTTTCTAGTTTCATTACTATACATCGTATGTCATCCCCTAAGTGCTGGCCTTAGCGGGGTATGTGATAAATAAAGGCCGCAGTTATTCTTACTGCAACATCAAATTAAATTAAAAATTTGTTCTTTTTTATATTTGTTCAACGAGTAGACCTTCAAGCAAAAAGCTAACAAATCTCACATATTTATACAAAAAATCTTAAAATATGTTTGACTAATTTAAACGTTATTGTAAAAACTTACAAGACTACAACATTTCTATCTCTAAATAATCAATTGTTTTGAAATTGTTCGAAACACTTCACCCAAAGCAGTTAATTTCTAACTACATATACGAAAAAAAAATGTATCTCATATGCAATTTAAGCACAATACAGGTTTTAAGCATTTCAACATGTAAAGGAATACAGAAAAACGAACAAGAAACTTTTGTTTTCTTAAGTACCACAATTCTTATCATACAATCTCGCATTAAATAAGAAAACATTCGTATACATCGTATACATTCCATTCAAGTAAATAAAGTCAACATTGCAACAAGTACAACAAGGACATCCAGACACAACTTTGAATTTTATTTAACGTTAAAATATTTAAGTTTCGAAAATGTTTGTTCTGCTTAACACGAAATTGTTAAATGCGATGCAACGGTTTGATACGTTCCCTAAAGAGGAGAACAAAAATTGGTGCAAATGTTTATTGGAATATTCTTTAAAGAAACAATTCAACCATTTTATAACAATTTGCCGATAAGTATTCCAGCAATTTCCTGAAAAATTATTTCTTCTCTCATATGTCACACAAATGTATACACACAAACAGATAGCGGCTTTACTGAAAGAGTGTCATAACTCAATATTTGACATTTCTTAATTGAGGATGTAGAAATATTGTTCTGAAGCTTTTTCTCTCCAAATTCTACAAGTTCAAGTTTCAGCATGCATTTGAATAGTCATGGTTTTTTCTGTGCATTTAAGCATTATTTCAAATTAACAAGCAGGGCAGCATAAATCCAAGTGGCAGGTATTTTTTTATGGTACAATTTCCTTCCAATCAATATTGAAGTTTGCCTATATTTTCGTATCGAAGCATTTGAATTTTTTTTTTTGTTACTAATAATTTGGTTACACTTAATTTCCTGTTAACATTGAATGTGACAATTTACTTGTCATACAACTTTATAACATTCTTTGTTTTTAAGGTGTCCTGAGCATCGTGATGCGATCAGACATAAAATGAAGGTAAAAAATTTAACGTGTTTCTGCACCTTCTTAAACATCCCAACAAAAAAGTACATGCAAATAGTTGAAATAGTAATGCAGGGGTTCAATTGCAAATGTAAATTATGGGAAAAACGTACGATTTTCACATGGAGTGTGTCATTGACGAGCACGTGTTCACATTTTATAAAACAGTTCGCCTTTTTAATGAGTGCTTAGAATACATCAATGTTCCATGATTTTCCTACGTTTTAGCATGTGTTCACATTTAATAAAACAGCTCTTCTTAAATAGAATATAAAGTACAAAGATTAAATTACAATAAAAATTCGTTATTGTTAAATTTAATTAATCGGCAGATTTGCATGCGTTTTTTTTAAGTTCAGAAGTGTTATTCTTGTTAACATTTAAGATGGTATTAAAAATGAATTTAGATAAAGAAGTCCAAGAAGACATGAAATTTTGTAGGTCGTCGAAGTTAGATTTTGAAAAAGTTCAAAGCTTCATTTTAGAACTAATTACAAAAAAATCGTTAGTCTTCGACAAAATCGGTAATAGGTTTACCTACAAAAATTTCATAGCACTTGGAATCTTTGAAAATGTGCCACAGATACACTGAACACTGCAATTTTTATTCTTCACGCAAAAGTTGTTAATTCTTGCAAATACTTATGACGGTTATAAAAATACAAACAAACAATAAAACAAACTTTATGCCTGACTCTAGTCGGCTTTAAAGGCTTATTTAGCCAAGCATAACGTTGATGTACCCCACTAGAAATTCTCCGAATACACATATTGGGAACTATTAGTAAATGGTTGCTGCAAACCCAATAGAGATCTGCTTGGGAGTTATTTGGTATACGTCAACGAAAAAGTTACTGCTCAATCAGTTTTTCCTTTAAGGGGGCCAATGAGGTTGGCGATGACTGAAGTAGTGTACACTGCGTTTCACATGAATAGGTGCAGTGTTTTAGCAACCAATTAGAGCTTGCTGCTCTCAGGATAATTCATGCAGAGAATTATGTTGCACTTTTTATTAAAGGTTTAACAATTGAGAAAAAGAGTATACACAAAGAAGACTTGAAAAAGTTCCGCTAAAAATAATATGTACTTCTTTTTATAATTTGCGAAGAAAATTGTGAACTATTTTTGCGTCAGTTGAATAGGTGCAGTGATTAAAATGTGTTTGTATGGTCATTTGTGTCAAATTTAATTACAAAATAGTTCAGCAATTTTTAAAAACAAAACACAAAAATAATTTTTAATCGATTTTAATTGAAAATGGGCCGTGGTAAATCTTTAACGTTGGAAGAGAAGGCAAAAATTGATGCCTATGATGATCAAGGTCTGTCCGGCCGAGAAATTGCTTTAAAAATTAGTAAAAGCGCTAACGTTGTGTGGAATTATTTAAGAAATAGAGAAAACTATGGCAAAAACATGAAGGGACGGCAAACAATGGCCACAACAGCTACAGAAGGCGAAATATTCTAAGAATTGCCTCCAATTCTAGTGACTCAGCTGCAAAAATCAAAGCAAAAAGTGGTTCCAGTGCTAGCCTTTCCACAGTTAGAAGGATACTAAATACAGCAGAACACTTAAAACGTATTAAGTTGCAGAAAAAACCACCATTGAACCAGCAACGTAAAGAATTACGGTTGAATTTTTGCAAAGAACACATGACTTGGAAGAGTGAGTGGAATAAAGTAGTTTTCTCAGACGAAAAAAGTTCAATTTTGATGGACCCGATGGTTACAACTACTATTTCCATGATTTGAGAAAGGAAGAACGCTTTTTAACCCGTCGCCATAGTCGAGTAGGTGGTGTTATGATCTGGGGTGCAACATCGTACTATTGAGTCATAGACTTGGAATTTAAAACCACCAAAATGACAGCAAATTCCTATCAATCTATTCTGCAAACAGCATTTCCAAAATTTCAAGATTTGTTTGGACCCATCCCATGGACTTTCCAGCAGGATAATGCTCCTATTCACACGGCAAGGCTTATTAAAACGTGGATTAGCGCACAAAATGTTGAATTGCTGCCATGGCCACCATAGTCCCCGGACTTAAACATAATGGAAAACGTATGGGGATGGGTGTCTCGGAAAGTGAACGAGTCTGGGCGGCAATTTGATGACCGAGAATCTCTAATTGTTGCAATAAAATCGGCATGGTCGCAGATTTCCTTACAATATTTATCGCAACTGTATAACTCCCTTCCAAATAGAATTTATGAGGTAATTTTATCGAAAGGAGGAAGTATACATTATTAAAAATGAATAAAAAATTAAATTAATAAACAAAACTTAATTGTTTTCGTGCTTTTTTTTATAATTTTTTACTGTTTTATAATATGAACCTATTCAACTGACGCAAAAATAGTTCACAATATTCTTCGCAAATTATAAAAAGAAGTACATATTATTTTTAACGGAACTTTTTCAAGTCTTCTTTGTGTATACTCTTTTTCTCAATTGTTAAACCTTTAATAAAAAGTGCAACATAATTCTCTGCATGAATTATCCTGAGAGCAGCAAGCTCTAATTGGTTGCTAAAACACTGCACCTATTCATGTGAAACGCAGTGTACATGTTGACTAAAAAAACCAAAAATTTCCTGGTTTCAGCCCCAGTTTCAGACCAAACATCTCGCAATGTTCCCTACGGTCATCTCCTGAGTGCTGGTCCTAGATAAACAAAAAAATAACGAAATTCTTGCGATATTTTAAAACAAAGAGAAAAAATGCAAAAAAAAATTGATTATATAATTTTGTTATAAATTCAGTTGTAAATGTTTTTCAGTTTTCAGTAACTAAAACAAAATTTTTGAAAAATAATTTTTAATTGGTGGCCTAATAGCTTGTAGGGATTTTATACTGAAAAACCAAAGCCGACTATCTTAATGGGATTTCCCGGTTGGGAATTATAACGTTATTGCTTAGTCAGTTCCAAGCTTACTTTTTGCGTTACATCGCATGTGAGGGATCCAAGTGGGCAACCCAATATGGTACCATTCAGGTGCAAATGAAAATTTGCGGTCGGGTAGTTGCATCAAACCATGAAGATGGACTTTTGTAAACCTATGGCAATGCTTACAAATGCCACGTAACGTCGTAATAATATTCTATTTTCTTCAGATTGAAGACGTCACAGTACGTGACATTTTGCTTAGAAAAGCATTTTCATGGGTATTCGTACATCAATCATCATGGTTTGATGCAACTTCGTCAACGTTACGCTTAGCTAAATGAGCCTTAAGTTAATGAAATTTAGATTTGTTCTGCTCATTGTCTGAGGCAATTAATTTTGAAGATACAATAAATAAAATCGTCACGGCATGCTGTTGTTCTTATAATGAAAATAAAACGCTTTAAAGCTTTCAATTTATTACTGTCAAATAAATAATTCATTAATTTTTTATTTTTTTAATTAAAAGAAATTAAAATCTGAAAAATGTTTTCAAATTTATTATGTTTTATTTCTGACTTATTTGACAACAACCATACAAAAGTATAAAAGTTTTCATTCAGCTCAGTGTTTTTTTGTAATTATGTCATTGTTACAGAACTTGAAATACAAAAGCATGAACAAATTGAAGAAATCTCTTAAATATTTAATAGCCATGTAAAATCTATTCAATGTTATCTATCGAGTACATAATGAAAAGCAATAGAATTTGCCAGCACTTTCGTTTGTTTGCTATACAAGACAAACTGACTTTATTTTGTATATTGGATGGCCCAAACGCAAGTATATTTTTATTATATAAAGTTAACTAAATTTCTTTTGTTCTACACTACCATTGTTAGATATAACCACACTTTGCAATATTTATGTAACATGATTTCATTATTGTGACTGGCCAACCTGCGTTCGCACTGGCTGCTGCTGACTGTTTAAATTTTAAACTTTGTTGGCAATTTCTGGTGTGTATAGTTATCTAGTGAAAAATATTAGAATTAATTCTTTGGGAACTACTTTTGATCTACTTTTCAATTATCGATAATTGTATATTTCTTTTCAAGAAGTTATTAAGAACAGCATCCAGAAAGTTCTATGAAAATGATTTTATTCTACAAATTTCGGTTATGTTTGCTTATTTACTCGTACATGCATATTTGTTCATGTGTATAAAACATTCGGCTTTATTATTTATTACTCGGTGCGCTTCGCTACCACCACACCCAATTATGTAGTCGTTCGCTATAGGCGTTGTCCTCACCCTCTAGTAAAATTGACTTGAGATGGCAGGGATTCATAATATCATTTTAGAAACATTATCAGGATCTCATCAGGATCAGATACATTTTTACCCCATGAAAAGTACACTATAATTTAAGTTGGTGCATAAACTATCCGTCTACTAAATTTCGTAAAAGTCTTTCAGCGGTTTCAGTGGAACAAACATCCAAACATTCAAATATCCAAACATCTAAACATACAAATATTCGCATGTATAATATTAAGAGGATTTTTTTAATCCTAAAACAAATGAAGTAGTAAAAATACAATTTTATTGCATTTCGATGAAATAAATTAAATTAGAATTTTTGTACAATTGAAAATGATCATAAACTGCTTCTTATTTATGCATTAAAACAAAGCGATAAGCAACTTTTCATGACTCAGAAGGAGTGATATAAAATTAGTTACATTGCTCTGATTATGAAAGTAGATTAACGAATCCAATTCATCGGCATCAAAAAAGAGAACTTCCAACAATGAAAAGAGCATGTAAGATGAAATAGAACTAATAAAATTTTCCACTAGTTCCGGATTATAAATTCAGCATTTAATTTATTTCTTAGGCAGCACTTTTTTCACTGGGTAGTTGATAATTCGGCTCTTGCAACTCTAAGGCAGCCACTTGATATCGGAAAACGACTGTCACCAAGATTATCGACCTTTGTGAGACAAAAGTTATGTGACATCTCGACTCCTACCTGTGTATATTTCGATTTCAAAGATGCAGTAAATTCACATGGCATCACAAGACGTTTATCTCACAGCATTCAATTTTTAAACATAAATTGGTAATTTGGACGTGGTACCCAAATAAGCGAGATCCCGTTTCGTGTAGCCAGGTCATTAGTGCATCATGACAATCGTTGAGGACTTTTTAGACGTATGTGTAGATGACATGATATCGACGCCCTCCAATATGGTATTATATTCATTATAGCTTTACCAAAAATGTTCTACATTGTCATCATCTGTTTGGTATTCATAATACCACATTTGATGTGGTTTTCTAAAAAACAAAAGAGCACAACCTTCTAGCTACGAATATATTAAATTTGTCTAAAATTTAATTTTAAGTACAAAATTTACCACCTAAATTGGAAAAAAATACTATCTAAGATTTTGTAAAATAAAATATGATAATAAAAATAATAATAATATGTGTAGTGTATAATATGGCCCTGTATGCGTGTTTGTGTGTGTGCTCATGCGGTTGCTTATATGCTGGTAGAAAATATTTCCCTTCCACATTGTTCTCACAATTGCCAAATATATACTTCGAACTGAAAATTAACTTTTTACACATAAAAACCGGATATTAAACCACTATTTTCTTCATATTTGTTTTAATGCTGGTCTTCTGCTGGATTAATACTGCGCAACTTGCAATGCTGTGCGGGTAAGAGTTTTAAGCATCACAAAACCAAAACACTTCTGCACCATGTGTTTGCAATAAAAACTTAAATTTCAATACAAATCAACATGCATTGTAGCAAGTTTATATTTCAGAAGGTTTATAAACATAAGGAGAACATTTTTGGTATTCTGCACACTATTCTGACACTCTGCCTAAAGCTTAAGTGTAATTAAATAATGTGCTCAATTTAATTTATATTCCTTTCGATGTTGAAAGAAACCTATAATGTTTCTTGCACAATGCTTTTTAAGTTCAAAGCACAACCGCAAAGCATTTTAGTAAGAATTTGGATTCGACCTACTAAAATTATTACGAGTATTATTTATAAATCTTATAATGAAATGTGTTGCAATGAAGTCAGGAAACTGTTACCGGAACACAACGCGTTCATCATTAAGAGCGCATCCATTTGTGGTTGATTTAGCAGCGAATCGCACTACGCATTACAGAGAGAATATTTTTTTTTTTATCTGGGACCAGCACTCAGGAGATAACTCCTATACATGCGAGGCATTGTGCTGGAACTATAGGAAAGGGATAGTAGGAGTATCGACAGGAGGTGAAGCTTAATTAATTATTTTTGCAGCTCTGCTTTCGCACGTTCTTTGTTTATACTCGTAGCAGTGCTGAAGCTTCTTTAGTAGCCATTTTTATTATTATTTTACTTCGCCGGTGGTACACAATACCGACGAAGGAGGGCGTTCTGATGTAATTGTGGATTGCTATCAGCTGAAGCCGGTATTGTTCAGTGACCAGTGACTATGCCTTCGCCACTGAAACCTTCCGACAACAACTGACACACAAAGACACACTAATGCACATCAGAAAAATGCGAGATGTTTATTTTTATTTTAAAATTTTTGGTCTGAAACTGGGGTTGAACCCAGGTCTGTTTTTGGATTCGTAGTTAACGTGCAGACTACCATCCATCGTGCCATCGCCACCCTCAGTGAAGTAAAATAATTATCAAAGTGGCTCTCTTTTACACGTAACAAACATAAACACCTTTAAATATTACACTTCGAATTATTATACACATTCGTTTTTCTCCTACTTGTAACTCATCAACTATAAAGAACAGCAAAGAAAAAGAAAAAGACGCATTTTCGTTTCCTTCTAATTTACAAAAACAAATTGAATAGATACTTGATGCGTTTTTCTACTCATACACACGATAAAAGTTTTTTCTTTTTTTTTGCAAGTTTTCTGACGGTAATTTGAAACGCCCATAATGCAAAGAATTTCCAACCGATGTCAATAAGATGATTTTGCACACGTCTACTGAATGGGGTATCTTAATATCACTTTTAATTTCGCCCTAAAATAATTTACAAAGAATATGTTAACGTGTTAATATAAAATGACGGCCAATAATAGATACAACAACAGCCTGTCTATGATGGGTTTTCTATTTGATTTCATTCTTGTGTGTAGAGCAAAAAAAAAAATTTTTTTATATACGAGGGCGGTCTCTAAACTGCCCGACAGCAGACTCCCGCAGAATAGAATCTAGCTCGACTTTAATATTGGTTGAACTGACACTTTCCAAATGAAAGGTGACCAATTTTTTTTTTAATTTTTACAAAACTACCAAGATAGTTTAATTTTTATGGCTCTAAAACAAATACTAAACAATGTGGTGTCTTGACACTAGGAACACATGTTTTATAAAGTTGCTCCTATTCAGCAAATTAAATTTTTTTTAACCGCTGCCGTCATCTATACGTCAGGTGGATTAGTTTTGGTAACGCCCTCGTATATGTCTATATTCGTATAGATATGTGTATGAAAACTAAACCAAACAAAAATAAAAAAATTATCGGACGTGGTATATAAAGTGCGTTGTAATACAAAACACGTATGATTATGTAGAACAAAAGTGTGGTTATATCGACTGTTACGTATTTTTGCTAATTTGATTGAATGCAACATGCTTAGAATTGATATGAAACGAATAAAATACTGGTAGTATTCAGAACGTGCTCTTCGAAATAATATGCGTAATTTTGCTCTTCTTGGCTTCTTAAAAAAATTTTTTCTATGAATAAATTATACTGACCTGCAAAATTAAATAAGTTTTTTTTAGTTCAGCTCTATAAAAGTAAACATTTTATCGAGCTAATGGATATAGAATGCTGTGAGTCAGAGTACCGATTGGCACTCTAATGTGCGGCATATGCACATTTGCCATGCATACAATTTTGTCACAAGTGCTGCACACTCACTCGGAAAACCACGCAAGTCATACGAGTTAACAATTACTATTTCTAAAATAAGATATGGTAATTTTCACAGCAATGTTTACCGGGATCGAAAATTAATATGTTAATAAACAAATGACATTCTATTGATAAATGTTAAAATTTTCAATAATAATAGAATATATCTTTAGTTTGTCGTGCTTGCTATTTTGAAATACTTGGTCTGATGAATGGAGTTGTCTCACTTCCAAAATCACCAGCTCAATTATTAAATAGTAAAAATATATATTTATTAATATATAGAATAATAATAAATACGAAAATGTTCGTAGTTAATGAAATTTAAATTTTACCAAATTTTTATTACAAACATGATAGGAAAATACGTCGCGTTCTAAATGTCCCGTGCTAACACATACGAAAGGTTATTAAAACAAACAGCAATACACATATTGGAATATGACAACCATCAGTAGAAAGCCATATTATTCCATTTTAGTTAAAAATAGGATTCTCTTCAAAAATACAATTCTAATTCGAAGATTTTTAATTTTTTTTAATTTAGCCGACAAAGAGTTCTAAATTTTTTTTCCGTTCGTGTACCATATTTATTGCCTATATAAAAGCAACAAACTATTAACAAAAGCTATCTTTTATACTAAACATAGTCCCATTAACGTGCTATAAAGAAATTTAAAAAAAAAAATTTTTTGGATTTCTCTATTTTACCGCGCTCCAAAAGCGAGTGTGCCTTTCTAGATCGTAGAAATGCCCATCCATATATAAAATAGTATGAAATAAATTATTTAGCACTGCTGGTCTTGTTTTTATAACATTTTGAATAATATTTATTAATAAATTTTACCGATATTTCGCTAACACTTGCATTAAACTGCATTAAGTCCACATTGTGCGAACTTGAATCACTTTGCGAAATTTGATGAAGTAGAAATATTGAATAGAGAGGATAATTACAAATGTCGTTATATGTTAGAAATGTTAGAGATAATAAAACTACCAATAGATAGAAGAATTAATTTTAAACCAGATATAGATAAGATACCTCAAAATTATAGATATTTAGTTAATAAAAAATGGAGAGAATTTATTTCATATAATAGTAATTTTATGTTTTGTATGAATTTGTTTTCTCCAAAATCCAAACTTATTTTCCATAAGAGTTAAAAAAATTTAAAATAGATTTGTTGTCTCACAAATAATTTGTAACTTTATTTTGATATGTCGCTCAATAAACATAAATATTATTTTACTTGGTCTGGAAAAGCGCCACCGAACCCCTTAATAAAAAAAAATTAAATACAGGAAAAGCATTCACTTAGGTCAGTGCTTGGCATCAAAAGAATTGTAATTGTTCTAAAATTTGTACATAAATATTGAAATAACATCAAATGAAAATTCTGCAAACTGTATGGCATTACTCGTGAAGAGTGACAAACACTAATCAGTTGTAGCAATTGCAAAAAAAGCATAAAAAAATAAAATCAATCGAAGTTTATGCCTCTTCGAAACTTTCAGTGATAAATTAATTTTATTTTATTTTAATAAAATATTTCTCATATGCAGTATACGCAAAGAAATTAAAACAACTTAGTTTTTAATTCGATTACAATTGTTGAATTTTTCATATTTCTGAACTGCTGTTTTTTTTTTCTATATAAATTTAAAGGCAAACCTAATTATAAAATATTTTTTAAAATAAATAATAAAAACTTTCTGAAGATGTTAACCGATGGTTAACGAAATATCGAAATATATAGAAAAATAAACATAGAGACGAATCTTTGAGCTTGAAATCTATATATATAAAAATGGTGTAAAAAATTTATAGTAATTCATAAAATGAGAACGGCTGGGCCGATTTCTGTAAAATTTTTTGTCAGTTGTTCGTATTTTTGAGGAGAAAATTTTGGAAAATTCCTCCGGAAAAGTCTAAAAATTGGAAAAATCGAAAATCGAGTTTTTGTATAAAATTTTGTGTGAAATAATTCCTTAATGGCTTTCCAAATCAAAAAATAGAAAGTTGTTAGTGTAAATCATGGAAAATGCGGAAAATCTCTCCGCAAAAGTTGGAAAATTGGAAAAATCGAAAATTGATTTTTTATATGCAAACATTGTTCATCAAATCGCTCTCTACTGATTCCATTCAAATAAATCACATTGAAAATTTAAATATTTGTGTTGTATTATTACTCTAAAGTTTGTCTGAAGGCTTAAAATTGGGGCGAGGCGAAGTTCGCCGGGTCCGCTAGTATAATATATAGATTGTTCTTAAAATAAAAAATGTTAAAAAATAAGTATTAAAATAAAAAAAAAAATTTTTTTTTTAACACAATCCTAAACTCTACGAAGCTACGATTCTGATTCTAATATCTGAAAATTATTATTACTGAGAGTTCTAATTTGTGAACGTCTACTGAAAATAACTTTTTCTAATTTATCATTTTCTTAATTTAAATTATTCTCCACATAAAGAACAAACTCCATCTGTTTATGACAATCGTTTTTATTTTATAATTTATTAATCATACGCCCCACTGAATTCAATCAAAAATCCAAAAAAAGTATGGTCTGTCACACGTAATTGATATCACGTACACATGTTCATGTCACTCATACGTATTGAGTACCAATGCTCTCTTTTTGAATAATACAAAAAAGTATGCAATAAGTTTTGTAGAAATGTTTACGTATGAGTAATATTTGAAACAAAGCCAATCGATATATTAATAGGCAAACACGTTTTTGGAATCAATTTTACAGCCATACTACTGCACCGATCTCGAAAAGATATCTTTGGTTTTAAAGAAATTTCGGCACAGATGTGCAAAATCTTAATTTTATTGAAATCGGTTTAGTACTTTAGTATTAATATGACTTTAAAGTTACTACTCACCCCATTAAACAAAACTCTTCCCTATTTATTAGATGGAAGTAAAAACAAAAACAAATGTACCTTTGCTCTATGTGTATATGTTTTTACAGAAACAAAAACATGAATTCTTAAATATATTTGAACGCATATAATATAATTTTTGATTAATAAAAGTGTTTAAAAATTAATAGTAAAATTAAAATAAATTTTCTTAAAGAATTTTTAAGGTGCACCGAAGGGCACAATATAATCTAGTATTTGTTTAATGCGCAACTCTCTTATATCCTTAACACTCTTATAACTTTACAGAAAAATGTCGTGCTATGCGAATTCATGTAGTACGAATCAAAGGGCAGACACAACAAGACGTTTTGGTTCCAAAAATAAGACCGGCGTGTTATACGAAACATAGGACCGGTACAGAAAATGTTCTAGAATTGTTATGTCCAAAAAAATTATTTTTTCTTATAAGTAGTTATAACTAGAAAGGTTTGATATTTTAATTTATTTTATGTATTCTGATTCTAATTATAACAACAAAACTCTAATTCCGTCTCCTAGGACAAAAGAAAAGACATAAAATACATTTTACTTAAAATATTTTCGATAAATATTTCATTTTTTTTTTTTTTTTTTTTTTTCAACGTTTATTTAAAGAAAATTTTATTATAATTACTAACAATAAACAATAATAGTATAAATAGCATGTAACTATACACTGTCCCATAAACGAGCTCTCTAGTATAATATATATAGGTATAAATGTACACAATATATATAATTTTTTTAAAACTACTTATATTTTTTATAGAATATATACAAGGTTATATCTGTTTAAATAGTGCATGTTTCGTAATGAAAAATTAATCAAAAAACATTACAATAACCATTATTATAATAAAAGAAAAAGTCAGGATTTAAAAGAAAAAATTTATGGTATTTAACTTAGCCACCAGTATTTACTAATATTTAAATTTGGAATTATGTTCTTATCCTCACAAAAAAAGTTCGTGTCGAACCTTCTATTCTCAGCTGTCAGTTGATTGCTAGAGATAGCTTTAACATTTGCTCTTCTATATATATGAAAGATTATAGGGACGCCTGTGTAGTTTTGTATACAACCGTTCTTGTCAAGGTACACGAATGCTTCAGGAGGAACATAACCAGTTTGTAGTGTTTTGGATATATATTCGTCGTTGATATAATAGGGAGCCATTATTAAGTTATTTTCATAATGGTCACAACAAGATCTGATATGATTTCTAATAAGGTGTATGATGAAATTATCGATTCGGCTAATTTTGGCAGCATTGTATAGTCTAGAATTACTTATATATTTCGTAAAATCACTACTTGGGGTTCTGTATAACGAAGTACATGCTCTTAGGCATCTTCTTTCGAATTTACGTATTTTTTCCATATAGGAAGGAGAAACATTAAACCAAATTTGGCAACCGTATGTTAAAATTGGCCGTATTAATGTTTGATACATGAGAAGTTTGATATCAGGTTTAATATGTTTAGAAAAAAATAGTTTTTTGTACATAAAATAAGCATTTCTAGCTTTTTTAATTTGTATGTCGACATGTTCATTGAAGTAGAGGAATTTGTCCAAGTGGATTCCTAGGTACTTTACCGTTTGTTTATTAGGTATGTATATGTTGTTACTGGATTTAATGCCAAAGGATTTCCAATTGTGCCTTATATTATAGTTACACTTTCCAACCGGAGGACGGAATAGTATAGTTTCACATTTGTCCACGTTTAATTTCATTTTCCAATCATTAAACGTTTTATTGGAAAGCATGTTATGAATTAAAATTACCAATTGAAGTGGAAATTTGTATTTTAAAAGTTTATATATAAGGCCAGGAATCCAAATGCTATCAAAAGCTTTTTCAAAATCGACAAGACATGCGCCTGTACAATGAGATTTATTTAAATTCCAATTAATGTTAGATGTCAAAAGGTGTATTCCGTGAATCGTAGAGTGTTTGTACTTAAAACCGAATTGCCTATCATTAATCAGATTATTATTCTGACAAAATTTTAAAATATTAATATTTATGCAAATTTCAAAGATTTTACTTATGTTCGGGAGCAAACTTATGGCTCTCAGATTTTTCGGGATGCTGGTGTCCTTGTCTTTTTTGGGCAATACTACAACTTTAGCCAATTTCCATGCTCGGGGGAAATATGAGTTGTTAAGCATATTGTTAAATAACGTACTGTAATCAAGTATTAATACATCAGGGATATTTTTTAAAACTATATTTGGAATGGTATCAACACCAGACGATAATTTATTTCTTAAATTTTTAAAAATATAGAAAATTTTTTCCTGTGTAATAAAAAAGTTCTCTGATTGTGAAGTACTTATTTGATTTGCCTTTTTATTTGAATTAAAGGTCGTAAAACATGACTGGTTATGTTCATAACTAGATTTTTCTGTTAAAAATCTGTTGAAACAATTGTCAACATCAACCTGTAAATTATTATTCAGATCAATCTCTTTAAATGAATGGGTCTTTTCGAGAGATGCTCCTATTACATTTAAAATTTGCTGTTGTTCCCTTAGAATGAATTTCCCATTATCGCTCTCTGTAGTGAGGGGATTTACACCTGCATAACTTAAAAGGTTTTCTTCTTCATGACTAATTTTTACCAACTCTATATCTACTGACAGCTTAGGTTTAAAAACTTTCTTTACTTCACTAAACATATGTGAAGAATATTTTTTATCTAGAATAGTTAGTTTATCTTTATAATAACTATTCACCGATACACTGAAATTTTCAATAATTAGTTTCTTAATTAGTTTTAGTTTAGTTTTGTAGTAATTTAGTTCATTAGGGGTACATATAACTTCAAATCTATTATGCTTCTTTATTATAGTTAAAATTTTACTTTTTTCCATATGTAGTTTCTTTATAATTGGATTTACAAATTTACTTATTGTGTCAATATTTTTGAATTTTGGGACTATTTTGTTGGTAGAATCTATAATGACATCGTTTAATTTATTTAAATAATAATCAATTTCAGAGTTTGAGAGATTTCTTGTAACAGGAATGGGATCAGTGTTTTTGTGTATATTTAAAATATTTTTTTTGAATTTGTTCCAATTGGTTTTTTTATAATTGAATTGAGAATTGGGAGAATTAGCAACCAAAGAGAAAGGGTGATCATTTGTATCATTTAAAAGTTCAATTAGTAAGGCGTTATGGTCACTATCATAATCGAGGGATTTGAGAGAGTTAACAGTATTATTATCTCTGAGAAAAGGGAGACGCGAGTCTGCTAAACACAAATCTAAATACGAACCACATCTTGGTTAAGAGGGGGTGGTGGAGGCATAAAGGCTACATTTAAAATTTATTTCATTGTTCTCTAACCATTCTTTTAAAGAGTTACCGTTAGTATTGTTTACGTTATTGCCCCAATCGGAATGTTTACAATTAAAGTCACCCGCCATTATATAATATATGTTTGGGTTATGTAAATTAAGAGATTTAAAAACAGTGTTTAGATCAGGTATAAACAAATTGCTGTTATTACCTGAGGGGTAATAAGAAGATATAATGTATAGAGTTTTATTAGTCAGTAGAGGTATTTTTATAATACATACTTCCAGACATTTAAGTGAGTTGCAAATGATATGTGTGCAATTTTTAAATTTTATATCTTTTTTGATTAAAATAGCAGTACCACCTCCTCTAGAGGTGTTAGACCTATCTTTACGTACTAATTCATAATTTTCAAAATATAGTTTATGTTTTATATTTAGTTTTGTTTCATTTAGCAAAACTATATCTGGCTTATGCAAATTTATAAAATTCGATAACTCATATCTTCTACTAAGCTTTATAATAGAATTTACATTAATTTCAATTATTTTAAGGTTTTTACCAGTTGACTCATCCATTTTAATCCAACATTGAAAATATAGTATCTATTCTACTTGTTTGTAGTTCTAGCTGTTTGTTTAGATTTATTAGTTGGTTAGCTAAATTATGCATGGTACTGTTGAGTTGTTCCAACATTTGTTGAATGGAGTTAGAGCTGCTTGTGGTTTGTTCGCTGTTTTTCAAAACGTTTGCAAAACTTAAAGAAGGAGAAATATTTACGGGTTTGTTCGCTGTTCTTTTTTCAGACAAACTTTGTTTTTTTACTCGGAGCCTTTGCTGCATCTCCTTATACTTTTCGCATCCACGGTACGAAGCTGGGTGACCATACTTATGGCACAGTACGCAATATAATTTTTCCCTTTCATTTTCCGACACTTTTTCCTGTTCGCATTCACCAACATTGTGCATTTTGTCGCATCTTACACATCTTGGCTTCAAGAAACAGTTCGAAGCGCTATGAAAAAAATTCTGACATTTCCTACATTGTGGAATTCCCAACTTCCTTAGCGGTTCCCATCGTATACATCGATGGAATAGTCCATTTATAGACCTAAGATCTTTCAGGCTGCTTTCGCCGCTCACTTGGACCAAATATATAGGGAGATCTTGTCCACTGCCGATAGATTTTTTTGTTTTGAATGGGCTAACCTTTATAATTTTCAAGTTGTCATTGTTATATTTACAAAGTTCCTCTGAGATCTCATCAACGTTCAAGTTAGCGCTGAGACCTTTTAGCAAAAAAGTTTTAGTCTTTAAACTTTTAGGTGTAAAAGTGAAAAATTCGGTTTTTGTTTTTTGAAGATAAGCTTTGACCCTTACATAATCATCAATAGATGACATGAATAGTGAAGTTTTTTTATTATTGTTTTCCTTGATTTTAAAGTTTTTGATCTCTAAACCTTTCTCGATAAATTGAATTAGTTCATTAGGTTGCACATTAAATATATTAAGTGGAGGAATTTTCTTATTTTTATTTTTATCTTGTTTTGTCATATTTTCACCATTTACAGTTCTTTCTGTTTGTGAAAGACTTTGAGATGTTGTTGGTTCTTGATCATTTATATGTTTCTCGAATTTATTTAAATATTCTTTATTGCAATGTTTATCATTGTCCAGAATAGCATAATAATTATTTTTTAGTTGTTTACTCATTTTCTCATCTTGTGTTTCACTTTTTCTTTTTCTTTCTTTTATAGAATTAACAACATTGTTTTTACTAGATGAGTCTAAGGTGTTATTTTTGTCATTATTCACATTCGAGTTTGGAACATTGTGTTCTCTCATTACTTTCCCTTCCACGATTTTTTTTAAGAGTCTCTATCTCTTGTGTGGAATTGTTATTGTAAAACTTAATGAATTAAGAAGTTTTGACTTTACAACAACGCGTAAAATAAAACAAAAAAACTTATTGAAACGAGCAAAAATATTTTTTTCCGCAATACGTCCGCCTATCATGACAGTCACGATTGCACTCTAAATATTTCATTTATTTAAATTTATGTATGAACTTGCACAACTTATACACATCAACATTGTTTAAATTACTAAAGTTCACTTTGGCGCCAATATTGGTTGCAAAAGCAATCGCCTACATTTTAATATGTTCGTTTTATTATTTTGGTTGTGCTTTGGAGCCAAAAAAAAATTGTTGATTTATCTGAATTTAGTTGACTGAGCGCATTTCCTATATATACAGTTATCAAAAATTTTTCATTGAACATTATTATTGACAAATACTACTGTTATTTAATACTAAATGATGTTGCATTCGTGAGAAGTAAATTATGATCATATTTAAACAAAGTTTTGTTTACTGTGATGGAAATTAATTTTAGCAAATTTTTCAGCCAACCATAACTTGTCTTCGTGAAATATATGGGGGAATACGATTGCGTTTGCACAACCATACCGCCACTAAGTTTTTTTTTAACTACGGTTTAATTCACATTGAAAAGTTTTTTATTAACGTTATATTGTAAACCAAGTTTGTAATAAAAATAGCAAATATTCCTAATGAATGACAGTAAGTGCTTAGAAGTTACATGAAATTCTTTCAGGAATATCAAAAAAAAAACACTTTTCATTAGAAGTAATCAAAGAGATTTCCCAATAAAACCAAAACATACATATTTATATATGGATATTTACGTACATTTATATAAATACTTATCTGCATATTATATGTGAAGAAATATGTCTTAGATTTACTTACTTAACCAAACGTTCCTGCTCATAACGCGCAATCCACACCGGCAGTGACAGATCCAAACTTGTTGCATGATGCAAAAAATATACCATGGCTCTTGTATTTTCATCCTAAAAAAATATACATATACGTATATTAACAAAATAAATAAAACTTTGAGAACTCATAATAACATTAACAACTTTGCACTGCTGTTGCTGTTAAGTCAAACAAAAAAGGAAATTTTATATTGAAGAAAAACATTGCGCACTTAGAAACGTAAAAAATAATCATAAAAAATTTAAGAAACCATTAACGGAAATAGAAATAAAAACAAACAAAGAAAAAAAAAGAAACCAAAGATTATACACTGGATCAAAAAATTATTATAAAAGTTAGTACCAAAATTCAAAAGCTGTTGGGGAAAATGTGATGAAAAACAGCGCAAGAGGGAAATAGGTACAGTGAAAAACAATAAATTAACGTTCCGAAACTATTTTGTATTGTGTTCTGCAACAAAATGAAATACGGACAAATTTTATTTCTCATTTGAGTATGTTAACCAACGTCAAGAACAAAAATTAGTGCTTTCCTGGAAGGAGTTTCTTAACGGAGACAACATAATAGAATCACTTCCGATTGCGCATTTTCAATGCATAATGACGTGCAGTTCGGCAGCATTTTTGTAATCAGTTTTTTTATTTAAAGATAAGTAACACTCAGGTAATGATTGTCTACTACTAGTAAAGGAATAGTGATGGAGATTACAAGTGATGAAGGAATAGATAGAAAAAAGTGTTATTCTTTTTACAATACTGCTTTTGCACACTTTCTGCTTTTAGAACAAAAAGGATATGCATTAAATTTTTGAAGCTGCATTTGGTAGATATTTTATTAATTATTCTACTTCACTGACTTCACTGCCGACGAAGTTGTTCTTAAATAAGCAATTTATTGCTGCCGCTCATTTTTGCTAAGCATTTTTTTTTTAGGCCAACAGAGGAGAGCTGTGTGGAGTGCAACTTGGAATTACAAAGTTGCGCCAGCGTAATGACAGTCCCTACCGATAATATTACTGTAAGCACGTCAATTATTAAAATTATTATCGATATCCTTGAAAGAAATGGCCGGAATTATATTTGACGCTGAAAAGTTATGCGAAGAAATATTAAATCATCGTAAAGATTTTCTTTTAATAATAAAACTCTATTTAAAATTTCCATTCAGCTAATAAGAAATGGTCTTATAAAAAATTTAAACATGGCTGTTACCAGAAGTAGTTATCACATTGACAATACATCACAAAATCATAAGTTCAAACCTTATACCAGTTATCATGAATTTCTCTAATCAGTTTCAGTATTTAGCCAATATATTTAGCAATAAGTCGTCATTAGTAAAACGACTAAGACATTACAGAACACCAAGAATCCTTCCAATCTGCGTTGGAAATCAACAACACCAGAATTATTAAAGAAACTCTACTTTCTAACTTCAGCACTATTATTGCCTGAGCGTTATTTTTTCTATAAAAAAACTGTTCGCATTTAAATTAGTAGATACAATTAAACTTTTAGTGAAAGATAAAATACGAACGCTGTTTGATAACTCCGTGACTTTCCTCAAAGTGAATTTCCCACAAAGTAAATTTAAACTCAACACTGCTGCCGTCAACCACCGTCTATAAATAGGCTACTGTCAAATGTTGAGCAAGCTGCGTGATTTAGTTTATTTACTTTAGTTTATTCACTTCGTGAATTTTAACCCAAATGGAAAAAATGAATTTCATGTCTGATATCCAACCGAAGTCCGTACGAGTTTTTACGCCGTTAAGTAACCACAGACGAAACAGGGATCCATCACAATACCCCAGACTACGTTTGTGGTCAGTATGGCAAAAATCCATAAATTGGGCTACGAACTGCGGCCTACATACGGCATATTCGCCAGATATAGGCCCATCAAATCGACGGGTGAAGACTGAAGACGTGTGGTAAGAGATTTGTGTCAAATGAAAAGCTCACAACCGAAATAAACGCATATTTAGAAGACCTTGAGTAAACCTATTATTGGGAAGGAATAAAAAAAATGGAGAAACGTTGTACTAAATGTATTAATCTAAAAGGAGATTATTTTGAAAACTAAAACGCTTATTTTTTTATTGAAATAGTCACGGAGTGTTAATAATTACCAAGGAATTTAAATAACACCAACATTTTTATAGTTTTTTTTTTGTTCCAGTGTATCGTGCTGTTGCTCATAATGAAAAAAATTTTTGTTTAAAATATTAAAATACTCAACCTGGTCTCTGAAGTCGCTACGCCAGCCAGCAATGAAATGAG
Organism: Dexiosoma caninum; assembly: GCA_963924685.1. NCBI lineage: Eukaryota > Metazoa > Arthropoda > Insecta > Diptera > Tachinidae > Dexiosoma > Dexiosoma caninum. Next base: position 96,907,424 of record OZ004725.1, read on the forward strand.
GTGCATTTGGCCCAAATAAGGCACCCAAGAAAATACGCTCAAATGTTTTCTCGCAAGCGTAAATTTCTTCTGTGGAAAGTAAAGAAAGAAAAACAGTTAAGAAAATAATTTTGCGAGTATTTTAAAGACAAGTATGAATAACTATAAAGAAAAAGAAATAGAAATAAAGTATAATATTGCTATAATAGAATTACTTGAAAGATTTTTATTTTTTATTATCGCGCTGTTATGAAACATTAAAGTTTCTGCAGAATAAAAATTCATCATGCGTTTTTGCTAATAAAATTAAGGAAAAACTGCACAAATATTTTACTCTTTTTTTATTTTTAAGAAATTCGTAATTGACGTTTATTTCACTTTGCTTGCAGTGTAGTTATTATAATTTAAATAAGACAAGCGACATTTTTTCAATATTTGTTATACGGGGTGGCCGAAAATTACCAGAGGTGTTTGAGTTCAAAAAGCCAGGAACTATAGGAAAGGGATAGTAGGAGAAACGACAGGAGCTGAAGCTTAATTAATTATTTTTGCAGCTCCGCTTTCGCACGTTCTTTGTTTATACTCGTAGCAGTGCTGAAGCTTCGGTTCAGTAGCCATTTTTATTATTGTTTTACTTCGCCGGTGCTCCACAACAATTTTCCAACATTGTCCGATTTCTAAGACCAGTAATGGAAATGGCGGCACCATGTTCATATTCCAAAAAAAATGGGCGAATTATCCCTTCCGACGAGACGCCGCACCAAACGCTACACTTAAGTGCGTGTAATTCTCGCTGTTGAACTACTCCTCGATTTTCCGTAACCCATATCATCCATATCATGCAGTTTTACCTATTAACGAACCCTTTCAATTGGAAATGGGATTCGTCGCTCATAATTAAATTATGAAGAAAATCATGATCAACGATTTTGGCACGTTGTTCAATTTCAACTTAAAATTCTCAATTTCATTTGGAATTTTCTCAATGTGTGTAGATCAACACGGTCCGCTTCGCTACCACCACATCCAATTATGTAGTTGGCCGCGCTAGTTGTTGTGTCTTACCAAATTACAAACAAAATAGTTGGTGAGTCGATATGGCACACAATCATAATATCATTTTTGAACCATTATCAGGATCTTTGATCTATTTTTACCCCATGAAAAGTACACTATAATTTAAGTTGGATCCGTCTACAAAATTTCATTAATATCTGTTTAGGGGTTTGGGCCGTATAGCGTAACAAACATCCAAACATCTAAACGTACAAACGTTCACATTTATAATATTAATAGGATAGGATGGTCGTCGGTGTATACTCGTATTAAGCATGCCAACCATTACAACGATTTTCTGTAACTACAAATACTCGTAGTATTATGAAAGCGAAAAAAAAATTAATTAAATTTTTGGTATTCATACACAAATGAGAAAAAGAAACCATAAAGAAATTTATATCCTCAGAAAAATAACCGCAAATAAAATAAAATTTTCCAAAAAAATATAAATGTCCAATAATAAATCATAGAGTATAAAAAGAAATATATATGTGTAATATATTTTAAGTACCAAATACCAAACCAACAATCTTCATCAGGCTACACAAAAGGATGACATAAAAAGCTGGAAAGTATTTTGAATACATGCCTAAGAAAACCAACTAAATTTGTTGCTAACGAATATTTGAATAACTACAGCACACATAAAAATATAGAGTTTTACTTTTAAGCTGAATAGAAGATATTTTTCTCATTGTGCAGTATCTACGAACGGTCTATTAAACATATTAGTTGCTGAAAGACGATGAACCTGCAGCAGTCGCAAATCTGTGTGCGATAATAAGTGCATCAAAAGCAGCAAATTTATATAAAATTTACAACGAAAAATCATTTCATCATTCAGTAATGAGAAAATTTTATGAGTATTGCATTTGTTCAGTAAATTGTGTTCATAAGAATAAGTCGATAAATATAAACGGACGTAAATGATCCTACAGATATGAAACTTTTAATTTTTTCATTTCTTTTCCTTTACATACATTTTCGTGGAAGTAATAAGATATAAAAATATTACATTGGCTAACGCTTTAAGTTGGCCTGATAAACCGAGCCTACCAACTAAAATTGTCGAAGCATAACGGCACGATTATACACGATTTCAGCATTCATCAATAAAAGTATCCCAAAATATTACCTTTAAATTCACCACAATAGAAATATTTCAATTACTGTCACATATCGTTACCCCGCCAGCAAAATAGTCCAATATTGTCTGATTCATACTCATAATCATTCAGTCGTAGGGCGACAGCGACTGTGATCGCAGCGCTGATGCAGAATATGAGGGAGTCATGGAATAGTGATCTCGCAAAACTATCGCAATGTCATCACGTAAAAAGATTCCATTTCAATGCTCAAAAGACCAATGCTGCATATTTACACAGCAAAGCATGCCCAATTTTTCTGCTTTACTAGTAATTATGGGTGGCACAAATATTGAGCAATCAGAATCTCTTCATGTTCTTGGCATGAAGGTTTATTGTAATATTCGATGCACTAAGCTCATCTCTCAAGTCTCTAATTCAAGTGCCCCCGTCTGTTAAGACTGTGCAAGACATACTTCATCCCAACTGATCTTCTTACTATTTATTCCGCCTACATCTGACCAAACAGAGAATACAACTATCATGTATGGGCCGGTGCTTCAAAGACTATTTTTAAGTTACTCTATCGTATACTCCAGTTGGTGAGGAAGCTCATTGGGGACGGTAGGGTAGCCAACTCTATTGACTCTCTTGAGCATCGTTGCAATGTGAGATGTGTTTCGGTGGGGTATCGTTACTACAATGGGATGTGATCTAATGAAATCAGCGAACTTGTTCCTGAAAAACATTCATTCCTGCGCACAACGATTTCATCATTAAGGGCGCATCCATTTGTGGTCAATTAGCCAGCGAATCGCACTACGGATTACAGAGACAACTCTTGTCACTCTTGACGTAGAAAGATTTAAATCAAATGTCCATAAACACTACTTCCTCAACCCTCCTTACTGGTCCAAGATAAAAAATGAAAAAAAAATTGTCTTTGTTCTTGTAGTTTTTGAACAGATTTCTATAAGGCACTACATATATAACGTTTCTGGCCATTTGTATTTCAATTTGGTATGAATATACTCGTCACGGAATAATTTTATTTTTTATATATACTGATTTGGCAGAAAGATAACTTACAAAAGTCTATAGCTTCCTTTTTTTAATATATATTCCCTCAAATTCTTGTAAAAGATCTGTACGATCGATTAGAATTATATTCGACATTCTTTCAGATCTCTGTAAGAAAATAATATGAATGTCGGTTAATACATCAGAATTTTCGTCAGATATATCGGCAAAATAACTTGGAAGTTTATCCGATGTGTCCGTCAGAATTCATATATTTTTCAGTCAGAAAACTGACAGAATTCGTCTACGATTCTAACCTTCTTACCGACGTTTCTGTCATACATCCGACAAGTTTGCTACCAGGGTGTTTTTTATTTTTGTTTTTATATTTAATTTTTATATTATGTTTTATTTTACATTTCTAATTTTTATATTTTACTAGCAGCGCCAACAAACTTTGAGTTGGTTCCACTTTTGAAAAAAATATATGTCTATATTTTTCTTTTTATCTTGGACCACGGCTCAGGGGATTTCATCTGCATATGCATTGCATTGCAATGGAACTAGATAGAGCGAGAGAGACAGATATTGTAGAGAATTGGTGGAGGTAAAAGCGGTAAGAAGATAGAGCTGCAGTTGCGTAATAATTATAATTCAAAGTTGCGGCGTTTCCGATGTTATTTTTGACGTATTATGTTTAAGCTAAGGGATGCCATTTTATTCCTTATTTTACTTCGCCGAAGTTTTATTGCTCAAATACCGACGAACGAGGTTGCTGTAGCACAGAAAACTCGAAAAACAAACTTTTTTCTGATTTTACAGGGCTGGGCATGTAACCTAGGTCCCTCTGGTTGCATAGCCAACACGCTGACTGTCGTCATTAGCACCCCCCATATATATTTCGTGTATTCTATGTGTCTTTCCAGACCTATATTTCTCTAAATTTCATCACAATAATTTCGAAGAGGCCCTGTACGTGGCCTTAGTTTGGTGACAAGAGCGTTAAAAATACTTAACTTTTTTATTCTCATATTTTTAAGTAATTTCAATGAATTAAAAAAGAACATTGATTGGAGCCAAGCAGACCATAAATATATTTCTTAATCTATAATTTAGCTTTTTTGTGGAACTCTTTAAAAATACAAAACAAGGCAATAAATTTCATATAACGAACTATATACGTGATTGGAAAAACATATTTCAAATTATTTTTATTCAGCAAAAAACATTGTTAACAATATGCACAACATGAACACTAAAAAACATATTCATATGAAAACGTTCATGAACAAATATATTAAAAATAAACTGTAGGACAAACAAACTTATAATTGATTTAATTTATGTACAATTATTGGAGTTAAAAATTTTGTTTTGCAACTTACCAAGCAAGACCACCACAACCGCTGAATCTCGAACACCCCAATCCCAGCATGTACGTAAAGCGATGTATAAAATATTGTGGAATTTTCCCATCAAACAGACCTAAAGTGAAAAGGAAAATTATTATGAATATAATTTCTGAACATATGATGATTTCTATGCGTTTATCAAGTTTTCGATTATTGAGTAATAAATTACTCATATATCAGAACACATAAATATTCAAACGCAGGAAAACTTATTCAATCATTAAAATTTATTGATTTATGATTTTATGATATTTTGGCTTTCGTTGTGTGAACAAAATATTATAAAGGAAGGATTTTCTTTTCTTAACTTTAAAGCGACGTATAATTCAGGCAATTAAGATGCCTGACAGCTATAGGACATTGTGTTTGACTTTATTTGTGGAAAGCACAGTGTATAGAAAAGGCAAAGGCTGAAGTGATAGAAAATGGGTTCTTTCTTAAATATCTCTCTTGCTGTGTATTCAATTAATTTGTAGGCCACAGTTACAGCAGTGAAATATTTCTAAACTAAAGGAGAGCGATTTGGTTGTTGTTTTACTTTTGCAACGTTTTCACTAATACAAATCAGAAAAAAATTGTTAGGTATATTCACGACTTTCTGGGTGTACAGTCAACGCACTCATTCCTTCATCCAATACCAGCATCTTCAGTAAAGAAACTAAAATTAAACTGTGTATCTAAAATTCCTTGGTATGAAAAATTTTTCGTTGAACAACGTTGAAGAAAACATTGCTGTAGTACGAATCAGTAACAACGATTCAACAATTGTTAAATTCGTCGTCGTTTCAGGTTGTAACTTGATGTTAACGATAGTAGATAAATAAAGAAACCAAAGGGCTTCTCTACGAGGAACATGTGAAAATACCACTCATTTGGGAATAAAAAGCTTTTTATCAATTTCATTTTTATTTTTTCATTTGTTAATTATTTTTTTTCGAAAATGTAGTTACAAGAATTTATTTTCATATATTTATACACAGCAAATGTAAATTTTTTACAACATGTAGCAAGTAAACGGAATATGATTTAATGGTATGTACGAGGTCAGTTCAAAAGAAAAGGAGAATTTTTAATTTTTTTTGAAAAGTATTAATTAATCATCAATATATATTTTGTCCAATGTAAAGTATTCACCCCCCACCTAAGATATAATGCAATGATGCCAGGGTTTTTTCAAATCATCGAAGCACTTCTTTCCGATATGGTGATCAGTTTGTTCTAATAGATTCTGATTTTATCTCATCAATTGTGCCTGAACGCTTTTATTTAATTAGTCTCGTAAGTTTTGGGAATAGGAAAAAGTCGCAGGCAGCCAAATCTGGTGAATAAGGTGGTTGAGGCATGATTGGGGTGTTGTTTTTGGCCAAAAAATCACGAACAAGCATTGATGTGTGAACTGGTGCATTATCCTGATGCAGAATCCATGATTTTTTTCCACAATTCCGATCGTTTGAGCTGTATTTCTTCTCGCAAACGTTGCATAACTTCCTTCTAGTATTCCTTATTAACCGTACGACCTGTTGGCAAGAACTCAGGATGTACCGCGCCATTGTAATCGAAGATAACAAAATTAACCCTTTCTTTTGAACAAAGCTCGTATGTACTACGTTCTAAACGCAAATAGTCTAATAATTACACTTTCAATACCATTTACATTTTATTTACAAAATAAACAGCACATTAATTATTGTCCCAAATTTAACGATAACAGCTGACTTGATGCGATGGTGAATACTGTAAAAAATTTTACTGAATTGTAGTTGTATATTGCTCTCCGCATAAATTAATTCACTGTGGACATGAATTGTTATGTTATTTATTTTTTAATGCTTCTTAACCCTGCATAGTTACACTTCGTTGAGTCGACGAACATCACATACTCTTTATCATATATGTAACTCTTTTATGTGTGTTCATTAACAACATTGTCAACAACGTTATTTGATGAGGAAAGCTTTAAGTTTTTGTTGTTTTCAAAATTTTAAAAAAAAGACAAAAAAAGTTCAAATTCATACCGCAAAACAATTTTTATTTTTAAATTTAATTTGTTTCTCTTTATTTTTTAATAAAAAGCTTAAAATAAATTTTTTTAAATTTTTTTTCTTCATTAAAAATCGGTTTCCAAATATTTTTTTTTACATTTCGTCGTATCGGCGAAGAGTAACTTTAATGTAGTAAAATGAAGAGTAACCATCCAGGGTTAATAAATATTAAAAAAAAAAAATTTTAAATATACATTTTGAATAGTCCGACTTTTTTCACGTTTTTTTTTTACATTTTATCGGGATTTGGATAATTTTTGGAGAATTTTATCTGGCAGGCCTGGCTGTAAGGAACATTGGTCCAGACACTTATTGCATGTCTAAAGCATATTCTAAAATTTTTATATACCGAATCACAGTCTGATTAATTATGTTGACTTTTTTCTGTGCGACAAAAACAAACACTTTTAATAGTTTGACTGGATAACCGAGTACCACATACAGAATATTATTACAAAATATGTCCGGATATTTCAAGTAAAATATATAAAATTATCGCGATATTTTGTCACACAACACTTGGTGTTGCATTTTTGGAAAGATTCCTTTAACCATTTTTAAGGGTTCCTCTCTTTTTACATTGAAAACGTTTTCTGCGTATACGCAATATGTATCCGCTTATAATTATATTTTTTTGGAAAATAAATGTATCCCACCGATCATTTGCCGCACTCATTGCATATTTATCGTACATTCTTAATAATGATGCTCGACATACTGCGACTTTTGTTTGAGGAAAATTAGATCAGAGCTGATACTCGTAAATAAAATATCTAATTGCATGCAATTAAGGAATCATTAACGTAGTTATCTTTGGTAATTTTTGCTTCACTTTAAAGTTCTTTCGTGAACGCATATCTTTTACAGTATTTCAGTATGAAAAATTAAAATTGTTATTGTTTGGAATAAACAGTCACAGTGACTTTTATCCCCCTTTAAAGCGGGGTAGTCAGAGTAAATATGTAAAATCAAGTTCATGCAATAATAATATAATAATTTTGTGAACAATTTTGTTCTTAAACGTATGCGCCTTAATTTAATAATTTAATAAACTAAAAAGATTCAAAGAAATATTCCGGTTTTTGTGAGTACGTTGTAACGTTTAATATGACAGTCACGTTTCCATACACCATTTACATTGCAGGGATCAACTAAAGCAAAACATTTGATAAAATATTTTATTAGTTTTTGATTTAACTTTTTATGCAATAATAAATATTAAATATAATCTTTTGTTCATAATGGCAACTTAATTAGATTTCCTTCCGCACCTTTTTAAATAATGGGAACTTGTGAAGTTTAAATTATTTTAATGTATAGAGATGGAAATATTATTTCAATTTAAATATTGTGAAATGGTTATAAAAATCAAATAAACTTAAATGGTTAACTTTAAAAACTTCAAACTAACGGTTAAAAATATATTTTAATGCCTTCATTGAAAAGATTTAGTTCACATATTGTGTGGATTTTTACTTTAAGGAAAATTTTTATAAAATTATTATAATGTTATGCTTAATTAGAGCAATCAATGGTATTTCAAAAAGTTTCAAAAACAAAACATTAAATGAAAATATCCATTACACAAATTATTTTTCGTCTTCAGAGTTTTGAAACGTTAAGCAGATGTACATAAGATTAACAGATCCTTTTTAGAAGAATTTTTGCCTTCGTGAAATTATTACTGTGACTAAAAACTATATAAAATAATATTTAAAATATATATAAAATATATATAAAAATATCAAAAGTTATCAGGAAAAAAAAATACATGCAAAAGAAATAGTTTATGAATGAATTCAAATCCAAATTATTTTCTTTTAATTATATATCTTTCGAGCAGATGGTCTTTTTTAATAAAAGAGCACTTTAATTTTTTTATTTTCGATATTTCGCTACCAAATAGGTAGCAACGTCAGTAAATAATAATATGTACTAACAAAATTTTTTAAGAAAAGAAAAGAAAATATTTTTGAAAGAAAATGAAAATTTTGTCATTGATATTTTTTTTTTATGCACATGTATAAATGTATGTACAGCGTGTCTAGTGGCAAATTTATATTTTTAAATACGATTATTTCAAAAAGTTGTAAACGGTGCGAAGGGAGGGTGCGCCGTTGGAATTACCGATTGTGCGGTCACGATGTCGCAGTGGTCGAGTGAGCAACGCGCGTTCGCTGTGGAGACATTTTTTAAGAGTAATAATTCTTACGTAATTGCTCGTCGACAGTTTTGTTCATTCGGCTATGAATGTACCACAGCCAGGGCCCAGTCAATCCGGAAACATTGAACTGGTTGAAAGCACTTCACGTGAAAATCCGCTACTTTCAATACGGTAAAGAGCAGCCTCACTGGGACTTCCAAGAGCGATTATTCATGAAATTTAAATTTTAAAAAAGGATCTGAAGGATCTGGATCACATACTCTTCCAGACACCCTTTATATGAACTGCTGAAAAAAGCGTAATTTTAGAATAGGCGTAACAAAAATTTGGCAAAACAACTCCTCATTTAAATTAGTGCTTATAATTTAAGAATGTGCCATGATTTCTGTTTAGCATGTGTTCGCCGAATTAATTTTTTATGTCTTCATCTCTTGTCTTTAATGTATTATTAAAGAATTCCTGTAATACATTTAAAAATTTACTTAAACTATAATTACAACCTGCGCAGTTGTTTATATGAACTAATCAACAGAGTTCTATCTAGCATTTTCTATCACTTCAAAACAGAAAATTTTGTTAATATTTAAGATGACATTAAAAATTAAATACGTAAGTAATCAGAAATCATAATGAACACATTCACTTTTTCTTTCTTTCGTGGATTATTATATTTAGCGAATGAGATAATTTCATTTAAACATTTATGAATAATTTCATTAGGTAAATGAATTCATTTCATTAGTTCTTATTATAATGTTAAGAATTATAGTGCTTTTCAGTTTGAATTTTCAACAAACAAATTTCATATATTTTCAATTCATTAGAGAAATTTAAAAAATTTCTAGCTGTTTTCTATGAGGTGACAAAATGATGTTGAAGCTAAGAAATCTATTGATGTAATGCCGCTGAAAAGTATTCACTATATTTGTGGAGTTTTACATTTATACTTCCAAATATTTATATAGCTTAATAAACTATTTAAAGAGATTGGTTCTTTGGATTTATGAATCATATTTCTTTCAGTGCAGATTTGCGTGAAGGTTTGTGTCTTTTCGGTAGGCAGAGAGAGCGTTTTGTTCTTTCTAAAAGTAAACATTTTGAAATTAAAAATAAAAGTGATATCAAAGAATAATGATGTATCCATCTAAAGATTGTGATATTGTGACCAGATCTTTCTTATAGAATTTTTCGTCACACCTCATTATTGAATAAAAGAAGTTATTTCCAGAATGTTATTGTACAATAAGACCACTGTTATGAAATAAACAAAAAATTAAATTGAAAAATGGGCTTAAGTCAACAACTTGGCGGTACATGAAGCGAACAGGAATTCATTTATGTTGATACGTATCCATTATGCAGGATAAATTGTGTATAAAATTTTTAATGAAATTTAATTTCTCAGTATTCAGAAGGACATATTCCAACAAAATATAGTTAAAATTTTGGAAGCAATATTTCCATGTTCTGCCTTATGATAGCACATAGTGTGTATGTATTGGCTTAACAGAAGCAATAATATATCGACCCCTGTGCGCGAAATTATCGTATGTTACAAAAACTAAATTTCACAGGAGAGCGTTTTTATTCGTCTTTTTTTATTTGCCTGATAGCAGTAACTGTCACATACGATAAAATGTACATAGTGTTATCGCCATAACTATAACAATTATCGCTATAATTCTTTATCTGCAGATAAATTAATAGATTTAGAACCATTTTGCATAAAAAACTCGTTTTCGAAAAAAGTGTGTTTTGGCTTCTGAATACTAAAAGCAGTGCTATAACGAATTCTATAGTGAGATCTTGCAAACAACTATCATGTCATACGTAAGCTGGTTTGTAAACGAATGCTACGTAAATATTCTCTTATAAACCTATTTATGCGATGCAGTAGCTTTTGCTGGATTGCTTTATTTCATGTGTGCGACCAACCGTTGCCATACTGGTACATACATTCGTCTCCACTGCATCTTTGCTTTCATTTATTCTAGTGACCATGCAGTACTATACATTCAGACTCTGATTTGGTTGCAGCTTAACCAGACAAGCCATTATAAATTCGCATTGCTTCACTAATATACGTATTTGTAGTATTGGAAAGAGTGTAAATAAAGCTTCGCTCAATCACGTGATTACTCATATTCATGTTACAGATTAACCGTTCATAATTTTCGTCGGTACCAATATATTCAAGCCATAAATAATTACTGCCGTATTCAGAAACATATTTTTTATTTATAAAAGATTTAATGAACAAATTTCCCTATAAAATTCTATAAGTATACCTTTTACAAATCCAAAAGCTTTTTATGAATGCGGCAGTTAATCTTTATACAACGCTAGTCAAATGAATTTGAATAATGAATCTTATAAATTCATGAATTATTTCATTTAGAAATTTTATAAATTATTCATAATTTTAGTTAACGATAACTTGAAATAGTTTTAAGTACAATAAGTTAATTTATATATTTTTTTTTCTTTTTATTCAATAAAACGCGCACAGTTCACTAAAAAATTTAGTTAAACATTGTCTTTTTTATTCGCACATCCGCTTCATATAATTTACGCCTCATCGATTATGTGTGCGTATGTATGTATGAATGTATGTGCGTTTTATTACTAGAAAATTATGTGAAAACTTTCCTACAAATGTTGTTTTCTAGGAATCCCTAAAAGGCGAAACAAGAATTTTCTAATAAATTACTTACATCACCATTTCCATCTTTATTGTCACGATGATAACGAACAGCAGCTAAGACGGCAATGCGGGCCACTTCTTCAGTGTGCATATTTTGTCCTTTGAATTAATTAAATACGCAAATATTAATTCACAAACACAATAGAAACAATAGAAAAAAATTAAATGGGAAAATGTATAATAAACACAAGAACAGCAATTGCCACTTACCATCACTACAACCACCAATTATGGCATTTAAATGATCCAAAACGTTCCGTCGGGACGATCTGTCCTGCAGCCCGTTGCGGCATAATTTGTCTAAAGTATTCTCATAAAAACATTCAAATATAAATTCCATATTGTTATTCAACAACTACTGTCTTGGTACTGAAGCACTTTAAATATTTTAATGTGTACAAAGCAATCTAAAGAAATGTTGTGAAAGCGAACGAAAAAAACATTTTTACATAAATTTTTTCTATGGCCAAGAAGCCATAGAAACTTTGTTACAAGATATGTATTTTATTTTAAATTTTTTCCTTTTTTAATTTTCTGTTTTCTTTTATTTTACACCATAAATAATGTCGTCCACTAACCTCTATGGAAATTAATTTTAGTCATCTTTATTCAAAGATTACTGTTGCGTTCGAAAAAAAGTAAAATTAAAGAAACAGAGATTTTCTAAGGACTCAATTCATGAAAGGAATCTTTATTATTAATTTTTTTTAATGGAATATTTTACAATAGGTTTTGTACTACGAGTACATTTATCTACACATAAGCACTACGCAACAGCTAAAAATTTACTTCAGTATTCATAACATTTTTTTGAATTTATGAAAGGTATATTGATTGAATTTTGTATGAAAATTTGTCTAATAAACCTTTTTTAAAAAAAAAAATTTTTTTTTAAGAATACGGCAGTTAATTTTATAATCGTACAATGGGTGTTTTTTTTTCCGTAAATCAAATTTTAAAAAGAGTGCAAATGCCAATTGAGTGTTATAATGTTCATAAAATGATGGACATACTAGGACATCCCTACAGGCATATAAAGAATAATACATGCGCAATAAAAACGACAATGAAGGTTGAGCATAACATTGAAATACATAAAATGATTAAAACATTAGAATATTATAAATGTAAACTGCATATATGAGAATTCCACAACATATTTGTTCATTCGTAATCGTTTTATTATATTATACTCGTACATTATTGTATTTTTGTTGTTGGTAATTTTCTTAGAAAAGCGTACTCTGATTATAGAATTGAATTTTATATGTTTTTGAAATAGTTGTATTGAGACCAGGTCTGGGAATATTTAACTTTTTTTTTTATTAATTTTTTAAAATACTTTCAATTATATTTCAATTTTCTAATAATAGAAACTAAATTCTTCTTACCGATAAATTAATTTTCAATTTTCAAACCTTTTTAACCATAACTCTCCTGACACAAGTACCCCGGTACGCGAGCGAACTTTAAGGTCAAATATGTCTTAAAAAACAAAAGATACAAAATTGGGGTTTCGCAAGTCCCTTCAGGTAATCATTTTCTAAAGATTTTTATCATTTTAAGCTTGTTAAATTTGTTCGGGTTGGCTGTGGAGCAACCGAAATTCAAACAGTTCTTATAGTCCTGGTAAGGGTACCTGGGTACCCGTATATAAATTAAAGCAGTTTTTATAGAAGAAGAAAAGGCAAGAATAAATTCTGTTTTTTATATATGATTTTAATTGTGTTTTTTCCCATAAAAAATACATGTGAAATTAATATTACATACTTAATAATTATTTTTAAACATATAGATCTTAGGTTTGTATTCATTAATTAGGAAAAATCCACCGATGAGCTAAGTAAGCATTAGAGAAATAGTACTATATGGATATGCTTTCCTCCTCAGTTATTGAGCTTGCTTTTGTAAACAAAAAAAAAAAATACTTTATGAGAATATCATACATATATTTTTTAAGGGAAAAAGCTCAATTAAAATCATATATAAAGAGATATTCCCAAAATAATTTTTGTTTTTTATTTTATTTAGAATTAAAAATTTGCATATCTCACTTTGTGCTGGTATCATTGCTTAAAGTAAATCTTGGGAAATTAACATTTTTTTTTCTGTTTCATTTTGTTTTATTTTATTGCAATTTATCATTTATTTCTTCTCCTCGAACATTGTCGACAAAAAATAAACATTTTCCTTCTTATTCGTTACAATAGAAAAAACAGTCCCAGTCTTTCTGAAACCATATCGTGGCGTTCGTACACAATCTGTTGGGCTTGCCCGTAGCTTTTTAGAAATGTAGTTTTTTTTGACGAAGGGCACCCACAAGACTGATGCCTTTCATTTGAAGACGATTGGACAAAGGGAGTGCCGTAAAAAAATTCTCACTTGTTATATTTATAACGAATTCTTTATAAAAATCTACCAGAGCTAAAACAACAATTTCTCCCACTTTGGCTTGCCTCTGACTACCAGGTGGCTCACCTGCAAAATAAATCATCCTAAGACTTCTATGATATGTTTATTCGACTTTTGGCAGCATTACTTAACGCAGCCCCAGGTGATGAACCCACGCCATTAGATTCCGCTTCATTCCATAACATGTGTATTACATTTGCGCGCCATTAAAAAACACCACTGTTATTGATATTCAAACCGTAACAGAAATATTAACCTACCCTTGTACCCTTATAAGGAGTCTACGTACAAAAATGTTGTCAGACCGTACTGAGTAGGGTTAATTAAAATTGCTTTAGGTAAAATAGTTAAGGCCAATTTATATGGTGTTTTCGTCGTCGTATTTTTGTCCGGTTATGAGAGGTGTCCGCTTATAAGAGGTACACATTTATTATTTTAAATATTTTATTTAAGCTAGACTAGTGATTTTAGATTAACAAAATTTATTCAGATATGGCCTGCTTTAATTTAAATCGGTACGATTTGAGCCGATGAGTTTCAAAAAAATTACTTTAAAGATTTTTGATGTGCTGGAATGCGACAAAGTCATCTCTAGCAAGATGCTTTAAACGGACAATTTGTTTTAATGCTTCATCAGAAGGACATATTTATGGAATTATATTTTTACTTTTAATTTTTTCTTTAATTGACAACATATTTTTGTGCAGCATTTTGTGGCTCTAAAAGTGGAAACACGAGCTAAGCAAATAATTTCTTTAAATAAACAGCAAATTCTATGATATCCTCTATACATGAGCCTTTGTTAACAGGGGAATTACAAATTTCAAAGGGGTTTGCCAAACTTGGGAGAAATATATGTTTTTACAAGTCTATTCCACTATTCCACCGTTTGGGTGTTTGTCAAACGGCTTGGACAAAATTCAAAAACGAATTCATTTTTAAAATTAAAGCTTCTGTCCGCTTATGAGAGGGCTTTTGAGTACAATTTTCTAAAATTTAGTGTCCGCGTTCGGTTAATTGAGTGCCCGGTTATGGCAATACATTTTGTACTGAAAAACTGATGAAAATCTCCGTTCTACAAAGTTTGTCCGGTTATGGGTGGTGTCCTGTTATGGGAGGTGTCCGCTAGAAGAGGTTTCACTGTATAAACTATGTCCAAATATGATTTGAAAAAATATATGAGATGATTCATTTCTATATTAAGGTAACGATATGTATCGATATGTTATTTAAATCATCAATTCCCAAAACATTTTTATGCTCCATGATTAATATTCATTCATATATGTGTGATTAATAGAGCATTTTTTGTTTATTTTTTTCTTTTGGTTTGTACGACCTCATCGACTAATTTTCCCAAGATTTCTTACTAATTGCCATCATTCTGAAGAAATTGGGGTAAGATGTAAATATTTACATCTACGAACTATATAGTTCGTATGAAATGAATATTGCAAAAATCTTCCGAACTATTAAAAGAAAAAATTTAAATTTTTGCGGATCTATTGCATACATATGTACATACATACATACACGCATACATGCATATATGTATATAATAATTATGAAATTATCTTTAAAAGTAATTTCATTGGTGGATGGTTCTAATATTGTTATAAAATAATTGTGAACCGTTAAGTGAAATGCAAAACCACGTAACTAATATGTTTACTTTTTTACAGAAGAAAAAAAAACCTTTTAACATAATACACTTATTTTTAATACGTACATTTCATTTTCGCTCACAAAATAGCAAATTTTTATAACAAAAATATGAGAATTTGTGAGTACGATGTGCATAACAATCAATTGAAATTTTTGTTATTTGCGTGGTTTCGCATTTCAGCTAACGATATGTAGTTATATTATCCAGCGAACATAAAGAAGAAATTTTCGACTTCAAAAGTTTTTTGTCACTTTTTCATTTCACGCCTCCATAATAACGATGTTTAACGGAGGAGTTACAAATTGAAGCACTTTTATGGTAGACGCTGCATAAAAAATTATACCTTTTACTGCTTTCGTTTTGCCTTTAAAATTCTTTGTTTTTCTTTTATTTCCTACAAACAACAAACATCAAATCGATAAAATTTCTACAGCAGCAAATGGTAGTTTATTTTTTTTCTGATTCGTTAAAAACCACAATCAATGAAATACGAAAATTTAAAAAGAAAAAAAAATAAATATACACAAATAATTAAGATAAAACCACAAACCTTAACAAAATACACGTAAACACCGTGTTATTAAATAAATTATTTATACGTTAAAAAAATTATTTGTTAATCGCTTCTCTTAATAATGAATTTATTAAGTCATATATACACAAATATGTACATTAGGGTGAGTCAATTTATTGGGCGAGAAAAAACTAAATAACTGAGAATAAATGTAAAATGTTTTATTGCAAGAATATATCGGCTGGTTTTTTAGCAGCATGAAAACTTAAAATGATAATACTAAACAGAAATATTGTTGGAATAAAATTAGTTTTCATTATGATCTGCTAGATGATTTCATGGCATTAAATATTCGTATGATTTCCGGAATATATCCACCGCGCCTTCGAGTTACATGCTCCATTCGAACAGTCCAATTTGTTACTACTTCTTCCAATAAATTTGGATGTGTGGTGTCAATGGTGGCGCATATATTGGTTTCCAATGCTTCAAGAGAGCGATGTTAAATCCCTCGAACAGGGTTACTTCCGAGAATACAGTTGTCACCAATTTGATTCTGCTCTAAATCAATTGTTAAGTGCGCTGTATAGCAAGTTTCGCCGTCTTGTTGGAAGCAACTGTCGTCGGCCTTTAGCTGTTAAATTTTTGGTAACGTTTATATTTAGTCGGTATGGATCGCAATTCTTTCATTTTTATCATTTATTATCATTATCTTCGACCAGTTTCAAATGATCTCAATCAGCAAAAATGCTATGCTAACGATGGCCATGGCTTAAATTCTTGCACGATGCCAAAATACTTACTTACAATTTTCCACGTATTCGAAGCATAGAGGCTAACAAGTGAGAACGACGACGAATAGACATATTAGCGTCTGCATCACTACTTCGCGCTACAGTAGCAATATTCTCCTCGGTACGCACATTTCTTTGTTAATGGGTTTGAGAAGAGAGCGAAAACGAACAATAACTGCATGAATTTCTTGCTCACTAGGCCGATTATGAAGAACGTAAAATTGACGAAATTCTCTATGAACTTTGCGAACACATTTGTTTATTTTTTTTTTAATTAAACTTCCACAATTTGGAAGCCTTGTTCTGCTGTTAAACGATTCATTATGACTTGCCAAACCTTACTGTTTGACATTCTCAACTGTCAAACTGTTCGATACGATAAAAAGTGATTTCTTTATGATTTCCCGTAATTGAATTATTCGTTATTACATCAGCAATTTCAAGAAGCATTTTAAAATTTCAAGATTGAATTTTTCTTAAATAGTTGCCAATATTTGTACGTGTCTCTCTGTTGACTGTCCTTGCTGAACACAAATCCTTCTGCTAACATGTGCTGTGTTCCTGTTGTTGTTGTGTTAAAATCAATGAAGTGCATGAAAAAAGATTTTAACAAATCGCTCAGTCAAGCACAGTGGGGCTTTTATTTAATTTATTATATAAGTAATCAAATTCAAAATTCTAAGTGCAATAATTTGTCACACGAACAAAGAGTTTTCTAATATTTTGCTTTTATTCTTTTACCATTTTCTGCCTTGAAATTATTTATCATAAACGTGAAAAGTCTGTATAATTCATTTGGTATAGTAAATAATTTTAAGTTTTTTTAGGGAGAGGAATTTTTCACTTCAGGGTAATAAAATGAAAATAAAATCATATAGGCTACGCTAGGTTAGGTGGCGGACCCTCCCCGAAGGTGAACGCCGCACTTAAGCCAGAGCTTAGGCCCATTGTGATACCACAACAAACACACAGAATTTAGGCGGCAATCGAACCCGCGCCACCAGATTGATAAAACTTATGCTAATGTCCTAGACTACGATGGCACTCCACATAAGGTACTACTTGTTAAATTTATGGTTGAATGTACGAAAATGTCTTACTTTCGATTTGACATTATGTCAGACATGAAAACAACTATCCAGAAATTCTTTTCTCTATTTTCAAGAGTTTTAAGTTGTTTTTCAGCATCTTTCGTGTCTTCTTAACTTAATTACATTTTTAAATTAATTACATTTTTTGAAATTGCATGGCTTAAAGGTTAATTTTTATATTTCATCAATTCACAAGGTCGTATTAACGTCGTATGCATTGCGTAATCGTTTTATTATACAGAACTGCATTTTTCTTCTTGGTAATTTTTATACAAAAGTGAGTTCTATGTATAGGATTGAATTTTATATATTTTCAAAATAGTTGCATTGAAGCCAGGTGTGGAAATATTAAATTCATTCGCTTAATTTTGTAAAAAAAAAACAAACATATGACAACTAATACCAAAAATCAAATTCTTCTAAATGATTAACATATGTATGTTTAATAAAATTTTCAAATTATTTGAATGAAATTTGCTTATCGTGAAAAACTTAAAAACTCATAAGCCTGAAATTGAAATTTTCATGTCTAGTTTACTCTTATACAATAAAATGAAATCAATGTAATTTTTTCTTAAAATAAGAAAACATAAATGCCAAAAGTAAAAATACGATACTACAAATTGGTCTGTTCACAAGCACATAAAGTCATAAAACATATTTTTTGAATACAGCAATTATATTTCACTTCACATTTAAAATGAGTATTTATTTTCATTTAATTTCGACACCCACAATTGACAGCGTAACCGTAATTTTTTTTGTTCAATTAGAAGAACCTGTAACATACCAACATACCAATTCAATGTGTTTTCCAATGAATTTGCAATAGTTACCGCGTTAAATCCGAAGATGGCAGGCGTGGATTGAAACCCTCGCCAATTTGGTTTTCTGGTGTGCATCAGTGCCCAGTGAAAAATATTAGAAGTCATTGCTTGAGAAGCACCTTTGATCTATTTCCGAAATATCAATAACTGTATATTTTCGTCTTCTCGGAAAGTTATTCAGAAAAATATCCAGATAATTAATATGAAAGTGATTTTATTGTTCAAAATTTCATTATGTTTGATTGATTATTTATAAATTTGTACATATTATTTATTATTTCTTTAATCATAAAACAGGCTTTTTTCGTAGCCTAGTGCATGAGCATTGGTTTTATCAATCAGGAGTTTTTTCTACTTGTGGTATCACAATGAGCCTAAGCTCTGGCCTAAGTGGAGCGTTCTCGTTCAGGGAGGATCCGCCACCTAACCTAACCTGATTATAAAATAAATGAAGTGATAAAAAATGCAATTCAATTGCATTTCGATAAAGTATATTGAATTAAATTAGAATTATTATAGAATTGGAACTAATAATAATCTCCTTCTTGTTAATAGCATTGCAGTAAAGCGAAGAGCTATTTTTCTTAGATCCGTAGGAGTAATAAAAAATTAATTTCTTTGGTCGGAGTAAAAAAGATTATAAAAGCAGATTTACTTTACATCAATACAATAAATCGGCATCAAAAATAGAATTTCCGGCAAAGACAACAGTATGTAGAAATAAGTAGAACTAATTCGATTTTTCACTACTATCGCATCACAAGTTCAGAGTCTTATTGTCTTCTTGGGAAGCACTTTTCTCACTGGCTAGATGATAAAATAGTCATTGATTTCAGCAATAACAACGTTGCTGAGTGTTACTTCTCACAAAAAAGGGATAATGTAATAAAAATTATTCATAAAGTGTAAATAAATAAATAAAAAATAAATAAACAATATTTGGGTTCGAAAGATTTAAAAGTAATTTTCTTTGCAAACAATTCCGTTCAACTTTCCATCTTTCAAATAAGAATCCAATAGAGTCACTAATTTATCAATATTTATTTCCCCAAATTACCCATTGTGACATGTTTGATGAATTAGTTCAGCACACGTACGTAAATATTGTATTAAGAATATGTATATGAGTGTATGTGTGTGTGTGTGTGTGACAGTAATTTTAAGTGTACATATTTATATCGTTAGCAAATTGAATGCAATGCATTTGAAGCTTCGAAATTATCTACGTACATGCAAAATTCGTACACTTAATCCCACACACACACAAACACAAGTATGAGTTTTCAAATATCTATTTTAGTTTAGTGCTTATAGAGGGAGTAAATGTACAACTGCGTACATAAATTTAAACTTTAAATTGCATTTTTGCAATCGCTTGTTAATGCATTTTATGAACAACGAACAGAACTTAACAGATTATCGTATAATTGTGCCACATCAGCACATTTGCTGTCGTCTATATGGAAATATTAAGGAAAATATCCCGCAACTTATGGCATTCTGCAGTATATTCTTTTTTTTGATATGTAAATTTTTTCGAAAAAAGTTGATTCAGACACACAGTAGTGGGCCAGACCATTAGCTAGTGCATTACGCATTGTGTAGAAATACTTACACAAAACTATTTGTCACTGAGTTTTACTCTTCCTCATAACTATGTTCCGTTTAAGTCCTAAAATAATGAGACTTAAAATGTTAGAACATTTGGCTAAGGTAACGTATGAGTGAATATGCTGTGAAGTGATACATCTGTGTCATGTCTTCTGACTTCCTCATCAATATTATGCATTACGTTCACTATAGCCAGCGAGCAGTAGAGTAGGCCTTGTGGAACGACTACCCAAAAATCCAAACTCATAAATATTTCACACAAAATTAAACCCACATTTTCGAAAAAATTTTGGAAAATTTTGTAAGTTCTATAAAAAATGTGCGCATGGACGGAATGACAAGACCATATGCCCAAGATGTTACTAACAGTATTATAAAAATTACTTCTGTGACTAATAGCAACCGATCTATGCCTGCACATAGGAAGTAGCAACGTGGTGAACAAAAAAAAAATGTCCCAAAGAGCCGTAAGACGATACAGTTAATTGTGTCAGTCAACCAGTGCCAGTGAGACGGAAAACACGCGAAGGCCAAACAACAAAAACAAGCCAGACCCCACTTAAAAATATATAGTTACGATAACGCGAGAGCTGTGCTTCATTCCACTGCTGCTTTACGACTGACGTAAAAATATTTTCCAATTAAAGCATGAAACATATTCGCCACAGCAGGCTACCAGCTACAATCTGTCAAAATTTAAATACACACGTTTATATGGAAACGATTATTTTGACGACATCATTGCTGCACGGCTACACGACTACTTTTGTAGCTGACGCCAACTTAGGATAATTTATATTTTGACAAATGACAATATGCAATTGTAGTGCTGCCAATGTAATGAGAAATTATTAATATGTAAGAGCTTAAAAATATTTACTTTTATTTGAAAAGAAAAGAAAAGAACATATAAAATTAATATATTATATTATTAACTCATATATTACCAACAGTTCTTCATAGCTGCCGCCTTCTAAATAATTAAGTAGCCGACTACAAGGGAACGCATGCAGCCAACCACATTTGCAGTCTCTGTAGCTCGTAGCCTACTGCGGCGAATGTGTTTCAGGCTTAATTACAATTTTTCAATTTTAAATAGGCTATTGTTCACTAACCCACAGGCAGTCAAATTTACAGCCAAAAACAAAATATTATGTTTTCACTAATTGCTGTTCACTAATTTCGAACTTAGCATTTCCTTAAAGAGGCCCATACATTGTACAATATTATTGTATATGTTATTCGTCGTTTGTTATGGTTGCGGCAAGTCAACTAAGTTTTAGTTAATATTTTCTTTACTTCTAACAAAAAGATTCTCATGTTCACGGGCTGTAGTTTTATAATGATACAATTTTGTTTATTAGAAATTATGTTGGGCTTTGCTAATTAAGTTTAATATTCTTGCTTGTGATTAATAGTCTAATTTTATGACGTGATTTTTTGGAGTTACCGTGGCAACTGTCAAATTGGATTGAATATACAAGATATTAAAGTCGGGACCGCACAAACTTGTGTTCAGCAATAATTGCTAGAAGATATTGCTGAGCAATAATCTCCAACAGAGGCTGTCAAATTTAAATCAAATTAAAAAAGCAACAAATTTTTAACAAAGTTGTATTAAAAACAAATTAATAAATAAAAATTAAAGTTACTAATAGGACTGTAGTTGTAATCTTCAAGTTTTCTTAGTACTTTATGTATGTTTTAAGATATTTACGTGTTTTCCATCTATAAATACATCGTTGAAAACCAGCAATTTGCAGTCGTTGTTCTACCGACGCTATTGCTTGTGTTAAGACACAATCGGTTGATTCTTGTGATACTCTCTTTGGATCTTTTCATTAAATAATTTAACCTTCAAGAAATACTTTAAAAGAAAAAAAATAGTTTTTACTCTAAAACGGTAAAACAAAACCATAGACTTCGCTTAGGCTTCCCAAGCATAAAGGCAGAAATAAATAAAAAAAAAATTCTACCAAGAAATTTACTCTTTATTGTGCCATTTTAATTTTAAAGTTGTATGCCAAACAGCCAGTTATGCCAGTCGACAAACCGTGTTGTTAAAGCTAACTAATCTTTTAAAGCTGCTGCTATATTTTTGCATAATTTGTCTCTATTTCTTACGTTGCATTTGCAGATTACTTTGCCAAGATATTAACCAGGATGATTCATTTCAACTGGAATATCGTGGACCAGTTGTTATGAAAGGCAAAGCAACACCCATGGATTGCTGGTTCCTTACACGAAACACAAATGCTGCGGACAATACTAGTGGCAGTATTAATGCTGCTATTGACTCTGCGTTACCACCACAAACACCAACAGTTACAGCAATGCCACTTACTCCTCAACTATTAACCTCTGCAATCCCATCAACATCACCGCCCTCATCGTCAAGTTGTGCCCAACAACGCTCCCTGCATGCCACATCATCTGTGAACTCGAATGTCGTGGCGACTACTACATCACCCCTGCCACTACCACCACCAGCACGAAAAGCATCTGAAATTAGTACAACATCTGAATCTTCTTCAACAAGTGAACAAATCTACTGCAGCCACTGCTGCTAAGCATGCAAATATTCACACACCAACAACAACTGAAACAACTGAAAAATCTGTAAAGAATCGTCCTGGTCCTGCTGGAATATACTCTAAAGATGTGTGTTCATATGTTCATGCATTTTTCTACTTTCCTGGTAGGTATTGTACTCTTTATTTCAATATTTATACACACAGCCATGCACTCTTTAAATTCTTTGTTCGAGTAGTCCATGTTAAGGATGCAGTTGGAGACAACGCCATTCGTGTACATACATATATTCATATTTGTAGGAGCTGTGATCTTTATGCACATTGTGCATTTGTATTTGTCGTACACGAGTGCAACCAACGAAAGGTAATTTATTTTAATGCACTCACAAACTACAATAGATAAACACATGTATGTACACTGTCCTTGCAAGCGCTTCTACAAACATTATTCATTGTGTAGAATATAGAAAGCAAAATTTTATTTGTTATAGACTAAACAGCAATGCAAAAAGTGCTAGTGGTATTCCTTTGTTGTGAAATAACCCCTTAAAAAAGAATCTAATGGTATAAAAATCACATGATGTGGACGACCAAGTCTGATCACCGAAAAGACTAATAAAAAATAGGTTAATTGCATTGTTTCACGGCGTGTAAGGCGTATAGAAAGCCAATTTGAGCAGGGCAACAATTTTGTTATCATCTCGATTCGCTATCGAACCGATGTTGAAGACCCAACGGAAGTTAGAGTTTATAAAAAACCAGATATAAATTTTAATTGCACAAGTTACATGGAAATGATCAATTTGAATGATATAAATAACGTAATTGAACCACCATTCACGCGAAGCATTCCGTACGATACATTGAAAGAATATTTAAATCAAGATGATCCACCAATTTTTTGATCCAAAAATTCCATCACACATACAAGGAACGAAACGACACGTTCAATTGCCAGCTAGCGTCTCCAAACGAGTCATTCCGGGAAATATAGAGGCTGTTATGGCGACGACATTAGAGAGCCGTGCGAAATTGCCTAGACTTGAAACCAAAAAAACTTCAAACAATAATTTTTTTTTATTTTCTTTTCTATTACTAAGTAAAATTAATTTTTTCATTTCATTCTGACTAAATAAATTTCTAAAGAGAAAAATAAACTCCAAAATAAAAAAACATAGCCATTTCGCTGATTTTTTCTTGTAAAGTGCCAAAAATGGTGATTTTTTTAAATGTTTGTATGGGGAACCCCCCAGGGGTGGTTCCAGGGGGTGTGCCACTGGCATAGGTGGCTCGGCCCTCCAAAGTTTGTGGGGGTCGGTCATACATTTTGACTCGATTGAGGCACTCGAAATGGGTCAAAGTGAGATTTTTCAAAATTTGGCCCTTCGGGTCAAAAGTCGGGACATCAAAATACATTGTAGAGGTATGGTTCCTTCGGCAAAGTTTCTTATTTTGATCCCTAGAATACGATTTTCCTTGAGCGATTTTTTTGCCTTCATACAAATCGACCAGCCCTAATATGCATCCTCAATATATACAGGGTATCACAAAAAGAGCTATATGTTTTGAACTCCTTATAACTTTTTTAATTATTTTTTTTTTCTTTGTTTTTTTTTCAGCATTTTGTGAAGAAGACTTGGGGAATTAATTATGAATCATTACACGATCGGACACAGCACATACTGCAGGTACCTCAAAGGCTTCGTTAAGGGACATATTCGGCGAACGCATTATTTCGCGCACAAGCGATTTTAACTGGCCTCCACGTTCACCAGATTTAACAGCTCCAGACAGTTTTCTTTGGGGATATTTGAAAGACAGAGTGTACGTTAACAAACCAAGAACCATACTCCAACTAAAAACCAACATTCGAAATGAAATCATGGCCATTACACACGATATTTTGCGAGAAAAAAAATGGAAATGGAAAATATGCTAAAAAGAGCACGTATGTGCAAAGCAGAAAATGGATATCACTATTGAAAGCTAACTGCAAAAAATTCCCCAATAATATACCGTATTTTTAAAGAAAAATTATAATAATCGCATAAATATATTTATAAACCATTTCATTCTGCGTCAACCTGTATATCCTCTCATCTGTAAAGCTATTTGTAATTATTGACTTTGTTTTATTTATATTAAGTTTTAACTTATTCATTTTTAAATATTTCTCCACATTCTTCAGTTTTCTATTGAGGGCAGTTACATACGTCTGTACTTTTTTTTTCTGGGACCAGCACTCAAGAGATGATCCCTACACATGCGATGCATTGTGCTGGAACTTTAGGAAAGGTATAGTTAGAGAAACGACAGGAGGTGAAGCTTAATTAATTATTTTACAGCTCTGTTTTCGCATGTTCTCTGTTTTTACACTCGTGGCAGTGCGAAAGCTTCGGTTTAGTAGACTTTTTTATTATTATTTTACTGCGCCGGTGCTACAAAATACCGACGAAGGAGGGCGTTCAGCTGAAACCGGTATTGTTCAGTGACCAGTGACTATGCCTTCGCCACTGAAACATTCCGACAATTTACCGCTTATATAAATGAGTGCATCATCTGCAAACATACATAATTTTGTTTTATTTAAAACTTTTTGAAGATCATTTATATATATTAGTAAAGTTCGTAACACTGCACATTTTGTTCTTTGTGATCCTTTTATCCCGTACGTTTCCAATTTTCCAAATAAAGTTTTTCTGTCTATTGTCTCGAAGGCTTTCTTAAAGTCAAATAAAACAGGCATTACGCAATTTTTGTTTTGTACCTTATTTTTCCATTAAGTTACTAACAGATTCAGTAGAGATTCACAACTTTGGGTTTGTCTAAATACAGATTGGGTTTCACTCTGTAAATTGTTTTCTTCTAAATATTTATTTTCCATAATTTAACTTATTGTCGTTATATATGTATATACCTTATCACCAATACCAATGTGTTATATCTGCGATAAGTCGTCTAGTATGTGTTTGGCTAAAAACTTATGTCGTACAGTGTGCAAAGCCGGAACCACACAAGGCAACTGAGAAACCGTCTCTTCTCTATCACATTTCCGACAGCTGCTACATAATGTGGTATGGAAGGATCCAGCCTACCATCATATCTGCCGAACGTGCTGTAGCCCTTCAGAACCGTGAACACAATTACGATTACTGTCAGTCTGAGTTAGCTTTCCTAAGGCAATTCCTTACTATGCTACTCCTTTGAACACTATTGCTCAATGTTTGTTCATATCCTATTAATGCAAATTTCATGTAAAGATTTCATTTAAGACGATGCTGTGTGAAATTACATTTTGCATCACAATAATAAAATAAATAGATGATTATTAAGCTTATAAAATGTAAATGTATTCCTATTTGTTCTGTGATTAGTATCCAGTCTTTTCTTAAGTTACCACGAATTCTAGATAAGCTCATGCCAGAGGAACTAGTCGAGTTATAACGAATTTAAAATGCATATGGAAATTAAACAGAATACAAGTGCACTTTATCGTAGTTGTGTTGACTGCAAACTGCAGACTATTACTTGGATATGAACATTAAGAACGAAGATATAATATTTGATAAATGTTACAGTTCACATGCATCTCATTAGAAGGCGTGTGTTTTTCTGTGGACATTTAAGCTGGCATAAAAATTATAAACTGTTATTTATAGTAAAGCTTTTATTGAATGAACGATATAAAGAGTTACAGGAGTGTATTTTGTCAGACGTCACCGGAGAGTACAGAACTCAAGTCCCCATTTAATATTCCTTGGATTTATTGATATAAAATATACCATGAAATATCATCGTTGTGCGGTTAAGCTGCACTATGCAACATGAACTTCGTTGCTGCACATGTCAACTCATCAATAGAGGTTTAAACAACTTTGGAAAAAGTTTACGTAAAACTAATCAAACATTGAATGAGAATTACTTAATATAGAAACACATAAAACTAAAGTCTTAAAGATAGAAAATGTTATTTTTATTTTATGATATTGAAAGCATTTCATATGTTCTACTACCTTTTCACATTTAGGAGTGCCGGATAGTCAGTGTGTTGGCTCTGCAAGCAAAGTGACCCGTCCCGCTAAAATCATATAAAAGTTTTTTCTGTGCTACAGCAACCTTCTTCGTCGGTATTTAAGCAATAAAACGTCGGCAAAATAAAATAACAAAAAAAGAATGGTGCCCCTTAGATAAAACATAACGCGTCAAAATTAATATCAGGTACGCAGCAACTGCAGAGTTGTGCACGAATAAGCGCCATCTTTCTACGACTTTCACCATCTCTCCCTTCCACCATCTAGTTCCAGTGCAATGGCTTGCATATGCAGGGGATATCCCCTGGCACTGGTTCAACAAAAAAAAAAGGAAAACAAAATCACACACAATTATTTGTAAACAAAACGGATATCCGTATGTTTAACGTTTTTATAGCCACTAAAATCACTTATAATTTCAAAAGAACTTGCAGAACAAATTTATAACGGAAATGTACATGCACAAAAGTATATTTATATGGACGTACTCGTACATATATCCTTAATTACTTCTTGACTTATATTTCTGAAACTATACAAAAAGCGAAAGGACACGCGTAATACTGCAACAATAGTTTTCTACACTTTCATTAGTTAATGAATGTGAAAAATGCTGCCAGACATAAACCGTTTACCACTTAATTAATTTGCAGTTAATTGTTAATACTAAATGACAGATAGTGAAATACAATTTTAATGTCACTTCCTATCCCGCAAATGAGAAGAAAGATATTTTTACTGCTTGTAGTTGTATAGTTACACACATACAGACACAAAATACAACAAAATAACAAATAAATGGAAGAATAATGGAAATACATTTCCAACTTCATTCAGGGGCGAAATAAGAAATATTCTCTAGTAACGGATTCGAAAAGACTGGCACTATTGTTTTATATATATTTTTATTGGACCAACATATTTCAGCTTTAAAAAGCCTTTTTTCGAATTTTAATTCTAGTTTAAGAATTAAATTTTTGACTGTGATCTTGAGGTCTGAATTTTCAACGCAATAAAATTTTGTAAGTTTGTAGCTTTAGATCTTTGTGTACAGTGTGGTGTAGTAATTATAAGTACATATTTGCGCCTCTCCTAATTAAAATGTTAATTTAGTCACGAAACAGACTTTTCACATTTTCTATCGTTCTTGCCGATTTTCTAAAATTATTCCAACAAAAAAAAAAACTTCCAAAGAATTCAAGAGTATCCTAATGCTGTGGATAATTTCCATAAAATTTTACATAGGTTTGTCCTTGCGGGATGTTATTCTTCTTAGCGCCCATTCACTGAATTGGAAGCAGCGTTCAATATATCAAAACAAATTGATTATGAAGAAGCTTAATTTAACGAGTTCCTTTGCTTACGTGGAGGTATGAAAATACTAAAATCAATTTTGTTAATTGTCTTGTCCATAACTCGGAATGTAAGGGTGATCGCAAATTTTTTATTTAATTTTCCCTCAATTTTCCTGGTCCCATGGAGTTCGTTATAATCGAATTACACTGTATAAAAAAAAAATATTAAATAAATGATAAAACCATCGATGTATGTATGTTGGATTCACCTGTTGTATTAAAGCACGCAACGCATACAAGTACACGTAAAAGAATTATACTCCTGCTCTCAAGTTCCAAAGTTAAAGTTAAATTATTTCACAAGGAAAGACTTTGAAAAAGAAAATTCCAACAAATGCCAATAACATTTATAACACGTTCAAGGCATAATTAGAAATTTAAGAAGACAATGTTGTTAGAGGAGAATGAGATGTGCGAACACGAGTTGTGAAACAAGAAGAAGAAATAATTCAGAAAATTTTACGAACAATTTAGCACGCAGTTAAATGTCCAAGATGAGAATGATGATAATGACAATGTGTGAAGGATATAAAAACTTGTGCAAGACGAAAGTGAAGAAAGGACTCTAAATGTTTTATTGACAGAAAAAAAAAATTCAGGAAGAAGTTCATGAACAGATGAAACATTTATATTTATCTATTTAATATTTTCTTAAAGCAACATCATTTATAATCATGTGTTTTCATTAATATTAAAGAGATAAAATTGTTGACGGTGAGCGAGAAAATTTGCGGCTGCATTCATAACGATGGTCCTTATGAAAATCCCCAAAATTTCCACTTGTTCAATTGGCCAATTATGTGAGACATGTTTCATCAAGCTCTTTTTTTACCCTGCAGCCACACAACCAAGTTTTTTACATACAAAGCACGTAAAAATTCATGTAAATTAAAAGCCATAACGTAACCGGCACGCAAGTTTCAAGCAATGGATAGCGTAATTTTAAGTAGAGCATGTTTTTTCCATACATTTACGTCAGTCTTGAACTACTACTAGTCCTCTGAGGTCTACCGTATACATTAGACCAGCCATACTTAACGCCTTTTTTATGTGGACCACAAAGTCGTTTTAATTATAATGCTATAGGAGGCACGGTTTCATGTGCTTACAAAGAATTTAACAAATTTCATAAGATGGTGTAGTTACAGGAGTACTTCTACACAACATTTCCAGTTTCCATTAATTTGTGTGTAAAGTTCTTGTTGTTCTTAACAAATCCGCTGAATTGTTCAATTTTAAATGAAAGATTTTCGATTTTTCGGAAAATATTACTGGCAGACCTGGTTGCCATAAATTGGAACAAAACTGTATAAAGAATTTTAAAGCAAGTTCGTGTGAAGTTTTAAAAAGTATGAGTGTATTAAAACTTGATAAACAAAGTTTCATCGTGTAACCGCCAAGTTAAACAAAAACGATTTTCAAAATTTGATTTCACATCGAATCGAAATAATATTCTTGTAGCAAAAATTTTGATAAATTTTTACACAGATAAAAGAAAATTTGACGAAATTTTTATTAAATTAAAATAAAAATAATAACTTAATAATTTATGAAATTATTGTAAAACATCAGCGGCAACTTTTCAAGATGTTACTGAACAAACTTTATTTCATAAATAATTAAAGTTTTTAACATAAATAAAAACTAAATTCTATAAATTTATTCATTAAAAATGCATTTTCTTTTGAAATAAAGAAATTTCTCGAAGAGAGAATTGCAACATTTGTTTTCAGAATTTACAAAATTTTATGCAATTCATAAAAGTTTCCCAATTTTGTACTAAATAACTGTTGAAGCATTACATTTCATAACTTCAAACTTACCCATCCTGTATTATATTATTTAAAAAAAAAACATTTGTGATACGTCTTGTTCCGTCGACATACAAACATACGCGTCTTCCTTTATTAAATTTTCCAATTTATTTCTGCAAAACTTTTTGATTAATCAAAAGTTTCGTAAACAGGTAGAAAAGATTTTTTTAAATAAATAGAAGATATCAAATGTAAGAAGGAAATTCCTGTGATGTGTCTCGTCTTACAGCTGTGTAATTGAAAACCGTATGAAAGAGTTTTGTGAAAGAGGAGCTGAAAAGTATAGTAGTTGTAGTGGCTATTTCCGTTTTTTTTTTCATTCCGCTTTTTATGTTCGTAATTTTTCTCCACATATGCATCATTTATAAAAATACACGTGAATTGATGGCTGTAAAATGTCTGCTTTGCCAGCTAATTTTCCAAGTTGAGAAATGGAAAAGTGCCCAGACAAGTTTAAATGAGAATTGCAAAAATAATTGTAGCTGTTGCGTTAAAAAATAAATAAATATCCATACTATAAATAAATTTCGAAAAAAAAACTCCCAAGAATATTTCATTATTATGGATTTATAACGTTTTCAGCTTCTCCTGTAAAAAATATAAAAATGTAGTTACGTCCGTTAGCATTTAAGGTGACGATATGGTATATCAAGGGTAATAATAGCAATTCTGTGTTGTGCACAAGACATATTTATATAAAGAATTTTCAAAAAAGCAAAAATAATCTATAATTTAGAGATGGAAATGAAGCAGGGTGATGGGTTAAGAAAATTTTTAAATACATTCCAGATTTTCAAGAACCTTAAAGCTGAAAAACCCCGGTAATCACTTAGAGAAATTAATTTCAATAAAAAAATTTAATTTATTTATATCAGTTATTTTAATTATATTATTAATTGACCTTTTTTATTATATTTTTTGATATATATTTATTAAGCCTGAGGTCTTTTTTTATCTTATTTTGTTTTTTTATTATTCGATATTTCATTAACAGCTTGTTAACATCATCTGATGATGTGATAAGATAAAAAAAGACCTCAGGCTTAATAAATATATATCAAAATATATCAGTTATTTATTTATTTTTCTTATTTTCTGTTTCTTTGCAGCAATGGACGTGCTGGGCATCAGTCAAGGATCTACACATACACACAGCAATTTATTTAGAATTAAAGCTTTCACGTATTAATTAAAATTATTGTTTGATTTAAAGAAAAAACTGCCTTTAATACACTTTTTCAAAGCATTTTGATGTTTATGCACACGCACACAAACACACACACACACTGCATATGTATAACGAGTATGTTACAAAAATGCAAAAAACCTGAGTTGTATGGGTACTGCACACAAAGGAGCGCAATGAGAATTATATCAGTAAATAATACCAAATCCAACCAAATACTAACTGAAATTATTTTCAATACAATTATTTATAAACATGTTGAAATTTACGTCGAACGTAAGCCTATTCCATTTAAATACATGTATTAGTGATGTGACGTTAATTGCTATTCGTATTCGCCTGTTTCATGGCCAACATTTGTCGAATATTATCGGTCCAAAAAATACCTAAAGTGTACAAATTATGCATTCTGTTAAAAATTCTACTAAAAGAAGCTTTATTTCGCATTTGGAAAATCATTTCCATGTAACAAAAGGACAAAAAACCAAATATGAACTTTCTTTCCTATTCATTCCTTCATCTCAGGAAAAATAAAAGGCCAAGTTTCGTTGCTGTTTCGCCTTTAGGCTTACTGGGGTTAGATATCGAAGTAAATAAAAGATATTTAAAGAGTATATATGCCATGTTAAAAAGTCGATAGCAGGAGGATAGGAGTCCATTTTTCTGCTAAATATTCAGCATTAACTATTGAGTATCATTTTGTACACAGAAAATATTATTGCTTAAATTTTTATTAATTTTTATTTTTATTTCAATTAAATAGTTTAATTGAAACAATTAAATTTTCAATCAAAAACATCAATAATATAAAACCGATTTATTGATTACAGCTCCCTAAAAGCTAGAAAGAGAATCGATTTTAATTAGCTCAATTAAATGTTTTTAATTTTTGTAGCACGGTAGTTTATCAATATAATTAAAAAAAATTAATTTAAAAAGATACACTAATAACCTGTTAAATTCTTAATTGTTGCAATTAACGTTTAATCAAATATTATTTCAATTAATTTAGTTATAAAAATTTAATTGATATTACTAATTTGTTTACTGGTGAAATTTTAAACAAATTTTTAATTCATATAACAAATTTTTTATTTGAAATTAATTAAAATTTTTTTCTGTATAGTTGACAAATAAACTATCCCTGACCATCATTACCCTTCACATGCATAGCTAAAATCAAAGGTTTATGGCTTACCCAATCTTAAGTGTCATGTCATCGGTTTGGATTTTGAAAACGAAAATTTCAAGATGAGTCCACTTCATTTCTTTCCAGCAAATCTAAAATATGCTGTACCAAACACCAGCAAGTCTTATCAAACGTTCTATCTGTGTAATTGAATGTGACAACCACTAAAATTTTGTGGTACTCGTCATTCTCAGAAGAAGATTTTTCCAATAAAATTAAAAATGCTTAAATTTGCGGCAGTATACATCCTGCATAAGTTCTCTTATTCATAATAATTGATATTTGTTACATCACTAGCACGTATGGAATGTCTCATATTAACTCAAAATTTCAAAGGACCACACTAAACTCCAGTAGACAAAATTTATTTCACAGATGATGGTGCTACGACATTTCAAAAATATTCCAAAAATAAAAAGTATTGTCACCCACAATTGAACAATTTAATATCTTACGTTAATTTTGGGAAACCAAAATACTAAACTTAAGGTATATACACACGATTGTCAGATATTACAATATTATAGGATATGCAATGTTATGGCAATGTACTGACAAACAAAAATTGTCACCAAAAGGTAAATTGTCAGTTCAAAATATTATAAAAAAAACCTGACAGTTTCGCACAGTGGTTCGACAATAAATTTCCCTGTCAACAAATATTGTCAGTTCAGATGGATATAAGATTATTGTAATGCAAAAGATGCCAGATTCGATGTTAAACATAGTCCCTTAATATTTATGGGCAGCGTTGCCAATAGAAAAATTTATCTGACAATGGTGTTATTTTACGGTGCACTAAATTAAGCACATCTGACAATAACAAATGACTATGCAATATCTGGCAATTACTTGTTAAACGAAATGGCGGGTATTCTCACGATTGTTAAACGCCTGACAATATTATTGTTATACAATATACTGGCAATGCTTTTTGTGACACATGATTGTTAAATAATTCATTAAAATTTTTCAGACAATATTGTAATATCTGACAATTGTATTTTCAAAGCTTAAGTGCCAAATTTGTTAATTATTGTCAGACTTGTAGCTTGAGAGATTGCTGTTTTTTTTTCTTCATTTAGTAATTTCCATAAAAACATGTTGACAAAGAAATGTGTACTTGAAATCCCACTTACAACTTACAACTCATAAAATACTTTTTGAATTGTACAAATGTCTTATTGAATAACTGCTAACATTTTGATTTAAATCTTTATTAACTTTACGTTTATTAACAAATGGTTTCCCTAATAATCATACTTTAATGTATGAAGAGAAAAACTACTTCTCCTTTTAAAAATGTATATATTTTAACGAGGAAAAAAATATATTCTTTTTGAATAGAATCTACAGACAAAAGAATTTTGCATTCATACTTTAAACAAATTATATAAATAGAAATATAATATACAAAAGTAACTTACGTAAAGCAAATATTCTAACAAAATAAATTTATTTTAAGAGCTCAAATCATAACGCAACTGAATTATTAATCCTCAAAACAAATAAAATGTAAAATATTAAATACGAACCAAAAATATATAAAACTAAAGCACCAAAATATCTTATATATATATATATATATATAGTACATATATATATATAAAAATATGATAAGTTATATAAAATAAAAATAGATTAAAAAAAAATTACAAATATAAATAACCACACTGTACAACGAAAAAAGTAAAACTAATAATACGGCATACAAAACATAATATATGTACATATCGTGACTTTAATATAGAAAGGCACTAACTAGTTTTTCTTCTTCAGAAACGGACTTAAGGAAATAATCGTGACTATTTAAATGTCCATGAAAATGTTTTCTATTCCTGTAAAGTAAATTATTAACTAGGGCCTTTCCTTATTAAGGTAACGATATGTATATGAACTGTGAAAGCAAACACGCACCATCGGATATATTTTTGTCCGTTAGCTCCGTTGAAATGATAGCCTATTATACAGCGTGGCCCAAAATGAACGAAGGGGTTTGAGTTCAAAAAGCTATTGTGTCCCTCGCAGTGTGCGCTGTGGCTCCATCCTGTTGGAACCATAGTTGTGTATTGTTTTCCACGGCTGGCCTTTAAAAATTTTCCAACATTGTCCGATATCTAACACCAGAGATGGAAACAGCGACACCGTATTCATTTTCAAAAAAATATGGGCCAATTATACTTTCCGACGAGACACCGCACCCAACGCTACACTTAAGTGGGTGTAATTCTCACTGCTGAACTACTCTTGGATTTTTCATAGCCCATATCATGCACTTTCGCCTATTAACGAACCATTGAATTGGAAATGAGATTCGTCGCTCATAATTAAATTATGAATAAAATCTTGATATCCTCCTGAAATAAAGTTCAACGTTCCATTTTAAATTCTCCAAGACTTCTTTAGAAAATACTGAAAGCAAAAAAAAAAATTTAATAAAAAAGTTATAAGGAATTGAAACACCTTCGCTTCTTTTGGGCCAACCTGTACTAAGGTGGAAAATTTTGTTCTTCAGTAGAGTTTCCAATGTCGGCCCGAGAGGAACAGTATGTCCAACATGCGCTGCGTAGGAGAAGTCGTTCCGAAGCCACTACGTTAGAACGGTTTTACTTGATGAGGATCGTCATATACAACTCTTTACATGAACCGTATGAGAAGTACATGAATATAGTCGCATTACAATGATGCACTGATGCCTCTCCATAGCACAATTGTGCCAAATGAACTTACTCGAATTCTTATGCTCTTTAATTCACTCGACGACTAGATAGAGACGAAAATTTAATTTAATTTTTCTCAGAAATTCTTGTCCAGCAAACACGCGCGTTTCGTTTGAAATTGACCATCAAAGCAATAAAAAATAATATACCTTTTTACAACGTAAACATAATCACACACATTTTTATTATATTTATGTATATCCTAAACTTGCAAAATTTACCGAAGTAATGAGGAAATTAGTCGCGGAAAGGAATCTACACAGAGGAGGATGAGATGACGACGGTCTCTGTAAGTGCGAAGGCATTTTTAAATCCTACTTCACACGCTAAAAAAAATGGTCTTTGCTGTGCTTTGTTATCTTGTTATCAAGTTACTCGAGTGAATATATTTTTTCAGATATGAAATTCATTTGTGTAAAGCAGCAAAATAAAATTAGCTCAACGCATTTAAAAACCATTTTATTAATTTGAAATTATAAAAAAGCGTTGCATACGTCGAACTACAATTGATTGAATTTGTAACTTTTTTTTTATCTTGGACCAGTGCTGAGGGCGTACTACCGCCAACATATGCAATGCATTGCACTGGAACTAGAGAGAGGGATAGGATAGAGAATGGGCAGGTGCTGAAAGTGGTAGGAAGATAGAGCTTAATAATTGCACAACTCTGCAGCTGCGTGTAAATTATAAAGCAAAGTTGCGGCGTCTCTGATGTTAATTTTGACGCTTTATTTTTAAGCTAATGGAGCTATTTTATTTATTATTTTACTTCGCCGACGTTTTATTGCTCAAAGACCGACGAAGGAGGGTGCTGTAGCACAGAAAACTTTAGAAAAGACTCTATTTCACACAGAGTTTAAATATTTTCAAAAACTATTTCATAATATTTAAAATTATATGTATATTTTTTTTTTTTTTCTTGAATTGATAACGTTTTTAATGTCTTTAAAAAATATATAATTATTCTTTGAAAGTCTAAAATGTTGCATAAGAAAAGAAGAAAATATTTATAATGCAACATAATTTTTCAAATGTTAGACGTCATGTCTGCTGGGTAGCTCTCTTACCAACAGAGCTATTTTTCATTTTTCATCGTTCTTGAACATCACTGCAACAATTATGCAGAGTTTACACAGGCGAACATTTGGAAGAAAAATATCTGCAATTCGCTTTTGTTTATTCATTCGCGTTCAGATAGACGAAATTTTTGCCATTCTATTATTATTTTTTTTTATTTTGAAAGAAAGAAAATGTGAACACAGCGTATCGCCAAGTATCGAAACAAAAACCCGTAATATCACAGTGAAAAATATTAGAAGTCATTCATTAAGAACTATTTTTGATCTACTTCCAAAATATCAATAACTTTTTATTTTCGACTTCTCAGGAAGTTATTAAAAACAACATACAATAAATTAGTATAAAAATTATTTTTTCTACAAAATTCGTTTATTATTTATTGTTTATAAATGAAGTATTCGAAACTACAATTGAATAGCATTTCGATCAAATAAATTAAAAAAGTTTAGTTCCAATCGTATGATTAATGGCGATTTCTTTTCAACCAAAAGTGCATTGCATTTTTTGCATGATTTTGCCCTATTCATTCAGAACAGTTGCACTTGTTTCATTTTAGATCCACTTAGAAGCACTTTAAAAGAGAACTAAACTACAATTATTTCTAACAAATAAAGTGAGATGCACTTTTTGAGAATCTAAATCCCTATATTTACTTCACATTGCGAGCATTACTTTGAATTGTATGAATCGGCCCCAATAAAGAGAACTTCCGGCAACGACAATTCTTTTGTAAAAAAAAGGTGACACTTATCTTATTTTACACTACTTCCGGATCGTAAGCTCAAATATTATTACCTTCTTTGCAAGCATTTTTTGTACTGGGATGCTGCCAAACTAAAAGTTTCCCTACCAAATGTTCGTCTAAACTCAGCCTTACGTTGCATGTACAACATACATTTTGTGTTATGTACACACGCGCACGTACCAACAATTGATGGTAACGATATGGTACGTGTATAAGATATGTGAGTAGAGACACATTGTGCACACTACGTTGCAAAGTTGAAGGTTAAAGTTTAGATTTCGTTAGTTTTTGCAGCAGAGAGGTATGTCAATTAATGTTGTCATCCAAGAGGCCTTCACAGAGTCCGACAAAAAAAATGTAATGCCAAAAAACTGCTCCATTACAAGAAATTATTCCACAGACTTTCAGTTGTAATGGTTCTGTAGTGGTTCGCAATAGCTTCACTTGTTGAATCGGGTACTCAATCTTTTCATTTGAGCATTCTTCCATATTGCAGCAGTGCAGGGCAGCAACAGCTTTTCCGGCACGCATCGTATGATACCGCTGAGGTTGAGTGTTTTCCGTAAGCAGTCACATGCATATGTTTTGTTTGTTGGTTCCCTCCGCCGGAATCGTGGGAATGTAGTTTATTTATTATTTTTTGGGAGAAATAATAATTTATTGTACAGTGTAATGAAAAATACAAATAATTTCGTTTACGAGCGAAAACAGTGGAATGCGAGTTACAAGCATTGCTCATAATTTGTAAAGCGTTACTTTTTAATTTTATATTGTCAAATAAGTCCGATATCTCAATTTCTAAGCAAATTATTGTCATATATTTATTTATTATTATGCTATGAAACATATAATTCAAAGAAAGTGCTGCCGGTGGAGAACGTGAATTAAATGTTTTTAGATTAAAATATATGTATACCTATTTTTGTTATAATTAAAAAAAATAAAACGAATGACATTTAATATTCTCGTTAGTTAGGAAACATTTTAGATACTTAATTTTGATTAAATTCTGCTTATGTACGTATGTATGTTTTAAGTGAATTTTTATTGTACGAAGAAGAAATTTATTATGAAATAGCAGCAGGAATAAAAAAAAACCTCATTTAAAATAAAAACGCACTTTATAATAGCGAAAATTTAATTTAAAAGGACATTCGTATGAATCATAGTTCATTATCAAGAAATTGTGTGACCACAACTACAACAAAATGGATGGAAATTAACTGCCTGGCCCACGATGGCAATGGATATCGTTCGACTGCTTATTTACATTGAATGCTAAAACGAAATTTAAAAAGTTGTTTTAAGTAAAATAATGCCAAAATTGTTTTGAAATTTTTAACTAATTTTTAGTTTTAAATTTCTTTAAAATTAATTTTAAACACGATTTAACTAAATGTCATTTTTAAAACCTGGTCAAAAGGTCTATTTATTAGGTCTGTGCAACTCGCCATTTGTTTTACAAAGTTTTTTATACTTGACTGTCAAAAGTTGTTTACATTTTACTCATTTGTTTAATTTGAGAGAGCGCGCAATTAACAATTTTAGTCTTTATTTCATTTATTCATTAAACCTGCTGATAAAAGTATTTCCCAATGTCAGTGATTGGAATAACTATCAACAAATTGATGACGAATTGCTAGAATTGCGTCACTTCAAGTTTAAAGTTATTGCGTGAAGAAAATATTGAAATATTTTACGATATCATATTATATACAAATCCTTTCGATCTTTCGATTGCTTCTAAATTTTTTCATTGTTAAAAAATTGTTTAAGCAGTATTGGCAATGCTAATAAGAACATCTAACGTTGAAAGACTTTTATCACAAGCAATATCAATATGCACAAAATAAGAAAATAATTACAGAAGTAAGTTGTGTTTTCAACTACAAAAGTACTAATCGTTAAAAAATAGTGAAGTGACCATAATTTAACTATAAAAAATTATACATTTTAATATTTCAAGTCAATTGAAGTCATCTGATGCAATAAAAATCCGTTTTATTTCACTCATCAATTGTGCGTGTCCTGAAAATTCTTGAAGGATATAAAAGTTGTAAAACCTAATCGCTGATTATATTTTCATGCGATATAGGGACTATTTACTCCAAAAATTATGAAAAATTCCCAGTAGTTTAGCGCCAAGTCTAAAAGGTTTAAGCACATTTTTAAAAAAATCTGTTCTTTATGGCACAAAGTTTAAACAATCAAAAGAATAAATAATTAAAACTTGAATAAACAAATGTATAAGAGTAAAATGGAGTATAAAAAATTTACAAATGTATGCAATGTATGTCAATATATATTTTAACTGTATTTCATTTCAATAAAATCTTATGAAAAAAGATTTTTAATGAGAAAATTCGATTTATTGTTCGATATGACAATTTTTGAAAAAAAAAATTTTGCAAAACTGTCTTGAACACACCAACAGTTAGTTTGACATCGAGTTTTAATTTTAAATTTTTGAAAAACTATTCGTTTGTCCTCTATCCTTATACGATATACATACAAAGGTACATACATACATATTTATATATGTATTACGTTTTTTGCAAATTTAAGTAATTTTTTTATTTATTTTTATTTTATGAATTTCTTTACATTCCACTGTTGTGGTTCATTCAAATAGTCGTACTAATAAATATTTATTAACTCAACTAAAATTTACTTAGTAATACAAATATAGCAAATCAAATATGTAACACAACATAGACCAATTGAACAATCCCTTGAGAACTAAATACGAGTAACAAACCTTCAAATCTATTAACTTAATAACTAAAACCAAAAACAAAAAGTCTTACATAAAAAATCTTATATAAATAATACTTTGCTGAATATCTTTAATAAACAATTGTATCAGTTTAAAACTAAACTAAAAAAAAAAAACTATAAACAAATAATGAACCAGTGAAGAAAAACTTTTGAATTATGTAACTGAAACTGAATAATAGCTTTATAGTGTTTTAAGTCTAAAGAAAGTACATACATACATTTATTTAAAGAAAAAAATCTAAAAAATAAATTTACTAAACATTAACTTTTAGATATAAGAAATGAAATAAATGTTGGACAAATAAAGTGATTGTTGTAGAAAATGTGAACATTTAAGGTAAATGTTAATGGTGGAGATTAATTACTCGACTGAATGATTCAAATTTTATTATCAATAATAAATTTATGGCAATTCATATATCGATATTGTATTTTATTGCAATACATTCACCAAAAAGAAAACTGTGTTTTATTTGAAATTGATTATGTTAATTTTATTTCAATGTTACTTTATATATACTTCGAATTTGCAATCATTGAGCTGGAATTTAATATTATGTATAGTTTATTATTCCAATTAAGTCTTTGCTCAGTAAATTTTTTTATTTTTATTAATATTTTAATAGAATCGACGTTTATTTTAATTGGTCAGATGGAACAAAATCGTGCAATGGTGTCAATTAAAACTGGTAATTTCTACTACAATTTTCGTGATAGATTGAAATCTAATTATTATTTTAATTGAATCTCCGTTTTCTTTTAATTCAATCTTGATTTTACCAATTTCTCTGTGTAGTAATTGTAAGGAAACTAAAACTAATAAAATTGTTATTATTATTATTTGAAAATTGTGCTTCTTCCCGAAAAGAAATTGTTGAAAGATTCTAGACATACGAGGGCTGTTTTATAACTCTGTGACTTTTTGAATTTCCATCGCAGTAACTTTAAATGCTACACAGCTGCCGCCAAGTACCATCCAAGGCGTCTTAAACTAGGTGGTGGTGAATCGAGTTATTGTACAACAATCCACGTTTTTTGTCCGCGATATGTCAAAAATAAATGATGCAAATATTTCAAAGAAAATGTGTTTTACTTATGAATCAAAAGTGTGTGCAAGAATGTTAAGTTTTTAAAATCATTTAATTTTAAATAAAAAGTTTGTTTTCACAAAAAACAGAATTTTTAAACAAACGGCAAAAACACTTTGTTTTTGTAATATTTGTATTAGTTGTTTTTGACATATCGCGCACAAAAAACGACACCTAGTTAGAGACGCATTGGCATCATCTATTAATAGAAGTCAAATTATGAGCCAGCTGCGTCATTAAACCTGAATTTTAACAAAAATGAAAAAAAGTGAATTTCGTGGGTTGTGCTGAATCATTCTGAATATTGCAGTCAAAACGAGAGCATTCTGTAGGGAGCAATACATGTGGCTATTTGACTGATACTGTATTTAAAAAGCAGAATGAGCAAATAATTTTTAAAGAACACAATTAAATTTTAAAATTGTCAAATATATTTTTTAACTTAAAACTTTTAAATTATTCTGTATTCACATAAAGACATAAAGAAGGCTTAATTCCTGAAATTTTAAATATTTTAAAATTTCATTATATAAAATTATATATCACAGTTGAGTTCCATTAGTACGAATACCGCTTAAAGCGAATTTGGGCTTACAACAAACTAATGCTCCCGTCACAACAGTTTTTCAATAATATTTCATACAAATTAATACGGTTATAGCGAACATAGCTTATAGCGAATTTCGTTTATAACGGACTGTTTCTTAAGTCCAACAAACAAACATTTAGAATTTTTACGATTATAACGACAAAAAAAATCGCAAATTTTTGTCGGGCGTATTTCGAAACTTTAAATTATTTATTAGAATTTGGTAACACTATCAGTGGTTCTCTTAATTGGGGGTTACAAGATCAATTTTTGTCTTTCAAATTTTAATACACTCACACTTTTCCACAAATACATTCATACTTTTAAAACTTGATGATAATTTGCTTTCAAATTATTTGGGCAAGTTTTGTTTCAAATTAGAAGAAAAGCAAGAAAACAGCCGATTTTAATGAGCAAAAATTTGTAGTTTTTCTTATCGAATGTTCTGCCATTATAATTTTTGTGTTTATTGTTTCTTTTATTATAAATAATTTTATATTCTACCGAATATAATTTCAGTTGTTTTCTTGACGACGTTTTTTTGAAAATAAAATTGCTCATAAATTGTCCAAAAGTTGGGTGGAGTCTACGTCACAGCTATCAATGCTCATGAATTTTGACAAGTAGTAAAGAGTGGCCCAAAAGTCACGCCTGCGTGTAAAAATTTAACAAATTTTTTGTTTTGGCCCACTCTGTATGTGTAAAATATTTAAAAAGAAAAATTTTACGTGTGGCTAGTTAAAAAGAAATAATAAATTTAAACTTACAGCAACTG
Organism: Dexiosoma caninum; assembly: GCA_963924685.1. NCBI lineage: Eukaryota > Metazoa > Arthropoda > Insecta > Diptera > Tachinidae > Dexiosoma > Dexiosoma caninum. Next base: position 96,949,688 of record OZ004725.1, read on the forward strand.
AAAATGTAAGATATACACAAATATAATAATAATTCTATTAAAAAAAACCTTAAGAGAAAAGTGAGATATATGGAATTCCAAAGTCTATATTGGCTATTTGAAATTTAAAAAAAAATATTAAAAAGGTATTGTGAGAACTACCAAGAAAAAGTGATTTACTCCAGTTATAACGAACTTCCTCTACAACGAACAAAAAGTCCCGCGTAGTTAGTTATAACCGAACTCCACTGTCATAACCGAACGCCACTGGGCTGGTGCACACTATTTTATTAATAATGAGTAACAAAATAGAAAAGAAATTAATTCTTTGTACTTAATTAAAGTAACATTCTAACAATTTCAAAATAAATTCGTTTCCAAGAAGTTTTTAATGAGAACCACTGTATTGCTTTATTGTAAGAAGTTTTTTTTTAAATATCATTTCTACTTCAATCTCTCTCGCTTAGTTAAATGATTTAGAATCGAATCCATCTGCCATCAGTGACTTCAATGTTCCTTTTTAAAAAAATACTATCGGTGACACTATTGCCTGCCACAGCCGTTCTTTATTTTTTTTTTTTTGTTAAAACAAATTTTTTTTTCATTGGTTTTCTCTGGTCTCTTATTTTAATTCCTTTTCTGTGTTACCAACAGAGCGGCAGCAGCTTCTTCTTGTTCAATTTTCCCTTGTATCCAATAATGTGCGGTGCACACCAGCAACAACAGAGTCGGTATTAAAACCAACAATACCAAACCAAGTGAAACACTTGCGACCCGAGCATGGTGTTCTTCTCTACCTAAATGTGTAAGTATTTTTTGAAAAGGAGTTGAAAGCAGAGTTATACAATAAGTAAATTGAAAAAATAATGTCAATTAAATGTTAAATGGAATATGTATATTAAGAAGGTTTATTAAACGAAATATAAATATACTCTCGTATTCATTAAAAAACTTTATTGATTTAGAAAAGGTTAAATGCATAAATTATGATGCAAAATTCAATTAATATAACTTTTAGAAATAAAAAAAATAAATAATATGAATACGGCAGATTATCTATAGTGCTTCTTGAGCACACGGTTAAAAAAGTATTTCGTACAGACTGTAGCAAATCAGCTTCAAATCAGCAAATCAGCAAATTTAAAATTTTTATATCTCGATCGAAAATTGTCATGCAATTTGTTTGCTATGACGAATATTCCTCAGGTATACAGAAAGAAAAAGCTCGTACTAAATTTGTTCGACTAAATATTAGTACGAGTCGTACTTAAAAATTTAAGCACGAATAGTACTTAATAGTGACATGACATTACTTGAGAGATCCAACCATGGAAATTCTTAAAATAAGTACATAATGGCTGAAGTAGTCTACACATTGACTACAAAACCCAAAATTTCGACGGTTCAACCCCAGATTCATATTAAATGTGCATTAGTGTGTCATTGTATCTGTTGTTTTCGGAAGGTTTCAGTATCGAAGGCATAGTCACTGGTCACTGAACAGTAACGGCTTCAGATGTAACCAATCTAAAAGGCACATCAGAAAGCCCTCCTTCGTCGGTATTGTGTAGCACGCGAAGTAAAATAATTCCTAAAAATGGCTTCTAAAACAAAGCTTCAAAATTGAATACTTCTCCTTGACATCAGAGGCGGCGCTGTAACATGCCTAAAAAAACAAAGAATGTGCAAAAAGCAGAGTTGTAAGATAGTGAACTTCACCTCCTGCCCATCCTCTAACTATCCCTTTCCTCTAATTCTAGCACAATGCATGGCATGTGTAGGGGTTATCTCCTGAGTGCCGGTCCAAGATTAAAAAAAAGGAAAAAATCACAAATTAAGTGCGGATTTCTATTTAGTATTTTAATAATTCTCAAAGATTTTTTTGGGAGTTTTTGTATAAACATAATCGATTTTTTAGCTTTTTCAAAAATTTCACTGAATGTCTACTGATGAGTTGGTATAATCAAATGTACATACAGACTATCTCAACCAAGGAATAAGTATACGACTATATTTTTAAAAAATTACATCAAATCTTTTAATCCAATACAAAAGTTAGAAATTTTTGAATCAAGAACATTTTGAACTTGATTCGATTTAGGTTTTTCTTAAATCAATTCCGTTTTTGGCTTTTTTCAAGTACCGATTCGGCATTAAATATGCCTAAAATTAAGTATTTAGCGGTATAAAAAATCGTACTTAAATTAAATATTCTCTACTTGATTTAAGAAAATCCATACTTATCGTACTTATGACACCGCTTGGGAATGATGGATTGATTTTTATGTATAAGAGCTCTAATTTTTTAATAAAATAGATTAAAGAATTTACTTCTCTGATAATTATTTAAATTTCATCAGCTGACAACACCTAGCAGATGTGTACAGTATTATTATCAGCAATAACATGCATATTTTTCTTAAATTTAACTGCCTCTTGAAGTATGAAAAAATTTCTTTCCAAAAAAAATTTAACTATTTAATAAAAATGTTAAAGATAAATCTTATGTAGGATTAAAAGAAATGGGCAGTTAATTAGACAAAATTATTGCACTTTTATTATATTGCTTTTTATAGTTCACCACGAAGTACCTTTTATGAGTACTTGTCCTTGTAATTTACAACTTAAAGCAATAATAATAAACCTTTTGTTCCTGCTATGGCTCAATTAACCAAATGCAAACTGAAGTACATTTCACTCCTTCATGAACATAAATTAAAACTAAAAATATAAGAAACTTTTGTTCAAGGACTATTTTCAACAAGTAATATTTGTGATAATGATAGCCGCTTAATAAATAATCATATTATGATAAAATAGGATAAGCTATATAACTGTACATGCATTATGCTGGGTCAAATTGTATGGATGAAAAGAAAACTGAAAAGTCGTATAGCAAAAATAACTCATTATATACCGTACTATACTTACCACATACATAAAAGCATATTTATAACACTTATTTTAATTTTTTTTTTATCTTGGGCCAGTACTCAGGAGGTGACCCCTACACATTCGATGCATTGTGATGCAACTAGAGGAAAAAGATTGTGAGAGAATGGCAGGAGGTGAAGCTTCACTGTCATACAACTCTGCTTTTGTTTGTTTTTTATAGCAGTGCAGTAGCGCTTCTGATGCCAAGGAGACGTATTAAATTTTGAAGATTCGTTTTTAGTAGCCATTTTTAGTAATTAATTTACTTCGCCGGTGCTACACAATACCGACGAAAGTGCAGACTATTCAGCAATCGCCACCCTCAAATGTTTCATAGAAATAAAATTAGCAGTCCAATCATGCGTGAAAATTCAGAACTAATGTTTCCCTTATCCAATTCTTTCACATAATAAAAGTATTTACCTAACAAAACAAAAGGGACTTTATATAATAATCTATATAATATTTTTATAAAACTAAATTGAAATAACTAGAAAAATATTTTATTAATATTACGGCACGTTATTACAACTTACCAATAGTTAAAGTCATGAATTTTTTAAGGCATATAAAAGGTTATTGGTTAGAAGTTTTGTCCTTTGGTTTTTAAAAATATACAAATTTATATTCAATTATAATAATTTCACTTTATATTTCATTTATATAATTAATTTTCAATAATTTAAGGATCTTGTTACTTTTTCACATATAATATTTTATTTTTTCATAAGACGTAACTGTTGCGCAACTGTTGAGTGTTTGTCTTAGAAACGCATAGTTGCATATTACACTCAGCTCAACCGTTGAATAATTTATGACATTTAATTCATCATCAAATTTTTTAGCTACATTAACGCAACATGTTGTGTTCATGTTGTGTAATGTTGATGTACGAGCTGCATCAAACCATGATGTTTGATATATAAAAACCCATGGAAATTCTTGTCTAAGCGAAATGCCAAGAAACTGTAACGTCTCCTTTCTGTAGAAAATAGAATTTTATTACGACGTTACGTGTCATTTGTAAGCATTTCCGTAGGTTTTCATTCATCAAATATGAAAACTTCAGGAAATGCTAGTCTAAGCGAAATGCCACTTGACTGTAACGTCGTCGATCTGCATAAAATATAAATTTATTACGACGTTACGTGACATATGGAAGCAGTTCATACATCAAACATCATATGATCATACATATGATCGAATAATAATTACAAATTAAGAAATTTCATAAAATACTTTATATCACAGAATATTCATGGTCCAATAGAGATTTTGATTTTTATTTTATTATATTTGTTCATCCTCAAGCAGTTTCTAAGGCGTAACTGTTGCGTTCAACAGTTGGCAAACGTTTAGTAGCAGTTGAGCTCAACAGTTACGTTTTATGAATGTGCCCAATGACTGCCAGATTATTAATCACTGCTGTTACTTGATTTCAGTTGTTCATTTGTTTAATCTGCTCTTAAAAACAGAATACAACAAAGAACAAAATAAAGCAACAAAAAACATAAGCGAATACGATAATGCATGCAGTAAAATTGAGATTTCATAATTGTATTACTTCACACAGTTACAAGTTGATTGTAAATAAGTAAGTAATAAAAATGTCGTTTTGTTTGAGCAAACGGCTTCGCGCATGCGAAAAAAATGTACCGCTATTGCGAAGACAATATCGTGCAAGCAATAAAACTGGGAGTTCATGATGTTTTTCTTCTCCCTAGTTACGCATTAAACGTAAAAGCAACGTAAGCAATACAATAAAAATAAATGTATGCATGTGTGTAGAAAGCGAAAACTTGTTGCAATGCAATGATCCCGTTGATTATATTATTATTTATAATTACAGTACGAGCTCGGTATGCGCAACCGAAAGGAAATCGGGGTTGTTGCTTTTACCGAAAAGTTGCAATAACCGACCACTAAAAATTTAATATAAAAACACACCATTATTTAACTTAAATTCATTCATTTTTATTACTTTAACATAAATTAAGCATAAAATTAATGTTTTATACATAAGTACATACTTAAATAAAAAGCAAAACAAAAAATAAAAATGAACTTCATATTTTATACGTTTATATATGAATGTATGTGAGTTCTATTATAAATAGAACTTAGTTTGAGGAAAAGAATGTTGAAATTTTGGTTTGAGTTTTAGACTTTTTAACCTTTTGGGAAATCGCAGCTTCCTTAATTTCTTGAAGAGCAATTAATTTTTCATAAGGAATATCATTTTCTGTTGCCCACTCCATACAAATGTCAAGGGCTTTAATGGCATCATCTAATTTAACTTTTTGTGTTTTTTCAATTTGTACATTCTCTGCAATTTCTTCGTCTGAAAGATCTATAGCTTCGGGCTCATCTGTATAGTCTTCTCTGATCCATTCACCGATTTCAATATCTGTCAAGTTCATTTCCGGTAAAATATCCTGTAACAAATTCGAAATACATGGTGTAATTGAAGTCAGTTCGTATCGCAAGCTCATTTTTTTTGATTCTGCTGACTGTGGACTTGTTAACTTTGTAATCAATACAAATCTTTTTAACAGATTCACCATTTTGCAATTTGCTCAAAATTTCTAATTTTTGTTTAATTGTTAGCTTAATCACTTTTTTTTACTACTCCCATATTTTTTAAATGATGTGTACTTAACAATGATCTTCACTTAACTCATGTAAAACTTTAAACGTGCAACGCATTGCAAAGATTGAGATTATGAAAACTGTTTAAGCGCCGCTCCTGCGTGAGCACAAAAAAGTAAAGAGCATAAAATAAATAAAAAAAAAGTACCACTACTGACATGTGGAAAACATTTTTAAGAAGGGTTCTTTGCTGATATCTTAAGTACTTGTTAAAACTACGTTTCTGAAGAAATAAATTCAGAGAGAAAAACGCTTAAAATTTAATAAAACAGAAAAAGTTGCACTTATCGAGACTGTTTTTTGAAAAAAGTTGCACTTATAAAGACTGTAATGTAAAAAAATTGCCTGTTGCGCTAATCGGGGTGTTGCGATAATCGGTGGTTGCACAAATCAAGCTCGCACTGTAATAATAATTGAAAGCAAAGGCATGTTAAATTAATATTAAGGCTGTTCACTATATACCTAACATAACTGTTGGACTTTAAACTAAAAGTGAACTACGATTTAAAGAATAAATCGTTAAAGCGTCAACTTATCGGTTACTTTTACCTTAAAGTTTAACCAAGAGTATGCTATAGGCACTAACTACTAAATACTGACGGTGAGTATTGGTAATTTATAATAATGACAGAAAGAAATGCAACATTTTTATCCATTGGTTGTAATATTTTTTTTTTATCTAGGACCAGCACTCAGGAGATGACTCCTACACATGCGAAGCATTGTGCTGGAACTATAGAAAAGGGATAGTAGGAGAAACGACAGGAGGTGAAGCTTATTTAATTATTTTGCAGCTCTGCTTTCGCACGTTCTTTTGTTTTTATACTCGTAGCAGTGCTGAAGCTTCGGTTTAGTAGCCATTTTTATTATTATTTTACTTCGCCTGCGCTACACAATACCGACGAAGGAGGGCGTTCTGATGTGATTGTGTATTGCTATCAGCTGAAGCCGGTATTGTTCAGTGACCAGTGACTATGCGTTCGCCACTGAAACCTTCCGACAACAACTGACACACAAATGCACATCAGAAAAATGCGAGATGTTTATTTTTATTTTAAAATTTTTGTCTGGGTTGAACCCAAGTCTGTTTTTTAGTTGTGTAGTCAATAAAAATAGCAAATACGTGATACACAGATTCCGTCACAACTTTTGTTCTCACCCATTTAAGACACCAAAATTCCAGAAAGCCTGCAAATGACATGATTAGCCCTTGCATGCATGCAATGTGTAGTTCATAGATGACAAGGCCAAGTCCACAACTAACTCAATTGTATGGAGAGAACAACATTACGATGTCCTAGCGGTGGATCATACATATAACTCACCTTTGAATTACATCGAACTTCGTAAATACGAAGAAATGCACGAACAGTATAACTATAAGCTGTTGTTTTCAATGACATGGTCTATGGATGCATTACATAGGACCATGATTGTAATCAGTCCTTTTCAGCTACAATCAACCAGGTAGTCTAATATTATCTGCAGTTAAATTAAACATCAATAAGCCGTTACGGTTGGCTTCAAATTCAAAGTATTTCACTTTTTTATTTTTAATGTTCTATTTTTTTTGCCAAATTTATAGTTGTATTTTCCTGGGGAATCTTCGTCGTTTAGCAGAATATTTTTTTGTTGAGAATACTACTAGTTTTCAATTATCGCATTAGTTAAAATGTTTATGTGTAACAATTGGCATTATCAAAGCTGCATAGAAATTGCAATATCAATACACATCGTTTATGAGTACGCGCACACATACTTTCAGCTACCAAATAACACAAAATTCTGCTTAGTATAAGAAAACTTTTTATTTCGCTTAAAAATAATTGAATTAGTTGAAAAATTTGATTTCTATCTACAAACGATTCAAAATATACATACATATATAAAAAAAGTGGAAAATAATAACAAACAATAATAATTTCAATAGACCCAACCAATCAAATAAATTTATTTCATTACAATCAATGTGAATATCTACAAAAACTTTAAAATAATAATTAAAACAAAAACAGAATTACTCGCATATCCAATTGGAAACTTAAAACAAATTTTGGTTCATAGCAAAATAAAAATTCAAATGCATAATTATTTTACAAACATATGAACATATGTATAAATGAAAATTTTTTTATGATTTATTTAACGGGATACTACACAGAAAAAAAGGCGTTTAAAAATATCAAAAAAAAAAAATTAAAAAATGTATTATTTTTTATTAATTTCGTCATTGAATCATTTAAGACAAGGCACATAAAACCCTTCGTACGTTATACGCCGGCGTCTTTAACTATGTAACGTTGACGTAATAACGGTGGAAGTTTATGTTCTGCATTTCATTTGTTGTTTTGTGCCACACAATTCCAAATCCTAAAAAAGCAACTTACTCGTATTTCATGTCAAAGTGTTAAACGTACGTTAAAAATTTTCCTACTTTAGTGTTGATGAAAAGCTACTTAAGGCGTACGACTTTCGTAAGACTTTGTGAGAGAGAAATTTAATGAGATTTGGTGCGACTGTCAAAAAATCTAAAGTAATAATACATTTTGCTTTCACACTATCATACTTCTAATGAAATGAAAAGTATAAGTAGAAAGAGAATAACCGGTTCTGTAGTAAATGCTGTTGTTTTTAAATTTTATTATTTTCTTTATTTGCTTTTGTAATATTTCAACGCGGTAAAATGAAAAATCTGGTCGTTTAGCAAAATTTTTAAAAATGCTGAAGTTTTATGGGCTGTCAAATGCATTACCGTATGTTTTTCATAACATCTTGCATTCCCACTATCGCACTTGCACCTAATACTGGATCTTTTTGGATCTTAATACAAAGTATTATAGTGTGTGAAACGCTCTTTAATGAGATAAAACTCATAACGCAGGCTCAGACACGTTCAAGCAGCTTGACACGTGTGCCAAAAATGTAAATTTTTTTGATATTCCATTCAGCATAAAAATAAATGTTCATTAAAACAACCAGGATGATTGACGATTATTTTGTACGTGTATAGGCAGCTTAAGAAGGCGTGTACGATGGGTTCCATATGCATCGGCCTGTACTCGTCTCATCAAAATTTAGTAGTAATTAAAAGAATGTGTACTTGAATGTTTTTCTCGTAATTAAGCTTACAGCTCAGTTTTTTCTGTCTATAAGAAATTGATGGATCTATTATTTAATTTAGTGGATGGATGTCATGGCTTAAAGGGTTAAATTTATGGTAATACAGACGAAGATAAACACTTGCAAATGTGACTTTAGTGATTGTGCTCCAGTTAGTTTCCAAACAAACAAGAGGCTTATAAATAAATGTTGACAAGACAGTTATTAATGCTGAAAAATGGCAACTTTTGTGTTGAAAATTCTTGATGTGTGTTAGTTTTATTCGAACGATGGACATTGCTTTTGATGCGGCATTGTGTTAGTTAATCTTGTGGTGAATGTGGTATGGCAACTGTGGCGGATGTTGAATCATGCATTGAATTTGAATGAGTTACAAGGGTCTTAAACCTCGGTGGATCTTTGATTTGAGGGTGTTGGTGAGATGGTATGAGGTGGTGAAGGCAAACCACTGTCTTGCATGGACGTTGGAGCTGCAAGAGGAGCTGAACGTACGGGCGTAGTTGAGGGAGGTCGGCTAAAGAATTGATTATTGGCATTTGGTAGCACTGGCACACCTCCATAGCGGTTTTGAGCCATTGAATTGGGTCTATAATTTATAGAACTTTCGCCGCTATCCACACCACTGAAAGTAGGACTGTACTGTTGTTGAATTTGGGACCTTGTTATTGGCACACCATGTATGTCGTGATCATTCTGTTCGGGAGATGGTGGTTGATGATAGCCGGCTGGATGCATATTACCTACACCGTCATGCTCTTCATCATCATGGCCGGGCTGACCATCATCATCGTGTGTTGCAGCACCGACACCCATTTTATCCAATTCCGTTCCGGAGGCAGCACGCAACGAACGTCTTCCCGCCTGTTTGGGTTTCTCACCTATTTTATTAATGTATTCAATATCCTTAGCTAATTTTGTATCTTTATTTTCACTACCTTCTGATGATGTCACATCCTCGTCATCCAGATCCCATTTTTTAGCTGGAAATTCAATAAGGGGTTTTCCCGGTAGAGGTTCATTCGTACGATATACTTTATCATATGACCTACTTTTCTTTAAAGTTCCCGTATTATCCGTATCGCTATCGTCATCGAAACCCGTACCCGCAGTTCTCAAATTATTACGCGAAGAGGCTCTCGAACGTGGCAAAGTCATCTGCCATTGGGGATCTTCCTTTAGCTGCTTTTGGCGATAGCGATATACACCACAAATAATGCACAACATAAGCGGCAAAATGACAGCAATGATAATGCCAATTGCTATAAAAGCTACACGTCTGGTATAGTACACCTCACCTAAACAAACAAGTTGGAAAATAGATTTGTAAGAAATCCACAAAATAAAAAGCAAATAGTAAATGACAATAAACAACGAAAACACATAAACAACACTTATTTACTTGATTAACTGTGTACTCAAGAATGTTAACAGAACAATTTACTAAAGAGAACAACTTACGCAAACATTCTGTGAAACCGTATTCAGGTAAATTCCATAAACCATTTGCTAAACATTCACGTCTTTGATCACCAATCAGAACGAAACCTTCATTGCATTCAAAGGACACTTTAGCGCCAGGCATAAAATTAAATGACAATTTGCGACCAAAACGAGGAGTCTCCAAAACGCCGCAGGACACCACACGTCTGTGAAAATGTGTCAAAATATTTTACGTTAATGTTTCATGAGTGAAATACTGAGAAAGGGAAAAGTTAATAAATTTGTATAATTTCTCTTATGTCAATAAACACAACAAACAAAAAAAATTTTAAAGCGAACAATCCCGAAATGTGTGCTTAAATTGCCTTTACGCATTCTTTTCCACGCACATCGAGTTCATTCCGTGCTGGAGTGCATGTCAATTTAAAGATTTGATTCGAGTAAATATTCTCGGAGTAACTTTCCACTCCACTTGGATCTGCAATTGCTGCTTCGCAAATTCATTCTATTGAAATTAAAATTTAATCTGCAAAAGCTACATATATTTTTTTTTTAATTATTTGAAATACTGACAGGTCAAAAATGACTCAGTGACAGACAGTTCTAGGTAAATTGAATTTTTTTCATAAAATCCATGCATTTTTTTCTCCAAATTGCCTTTGACGTTTAATATTGTAATTGATGCTAAATTAAGTTGTATATTATGTGCTTGTGTATGGAAAAATATATATTTAAGTAGTGCTTAGCCACCTTTTCCGTGGAGTTGAACCGCGGGTTCCCAACGTTGAGTACGGCATCAAAGCTATTTATTAAGCAAGCAAACGTTTTTCAAACTATGCCAAATCAATTTGATATTAATTAAAATTTTATAACCCACTGGCAAATCGATTAAAAACTATGTGCAGGTGAACAACGGTAAAGCATAAAACAAATAATAAATGTGAAAAAGTGAAATTAATTAATAAAATTAATATTTTCGTTAAGGTCTTTGAATTCAAAACGAAAACAAATTTGAGTTGAGACGTAAAAATCCATAGGAAAATTTTCATTTTATTTACCAAAACAGGTATGTAGTTAAAATTAGTTAAAAATAGCTACTCACTCTGCATTCAAAGTTTTAATGTTAATCAAACTGTCGTAGTAGTTCTTTGTAAAATGAGCCAAATCACGATTCAATGTCATGCCATAATCATAGCGACACTGATAACTTTCGCCACACAGCTCCTTTGCCCGTTCTACATCGTACGAGCGATTTGATGGTAGAAAATCTTTCGGTTCTCGCTGATAGTTTGGCACAAATGAAACGTTGGAATAATAACTGGCTGTACGACCAAATTCACGTGTGAAAAGAGCAGCACCCAAACCGGGTAGATCACGGTCAGCCAAGGCCCATTTAATGGCCCATTCGTTGTGAATAAGTTTAAAGTCATTCGCATTGCTATTTAAATTCAAAACTTGGCCATTTGGTAAGGTAAAGTCGTCGAACGGATTGAAACTCCAATTGCCAAATAGTCCTGCCGTTTTATTCTTTAAGAAAGAACGTTATTTCGTACAAATCGTATTAAAAAGTTAAATCGAAACTCACTATAAATTGCCAGGGTAAATACACGCGGCCCGTCATATATCCCTCATTTTCCACAACCTCCACACCAATACCCGAATCAAACATGACAATAACTTGAGACTGATTTAATAAATAAGTCGGTGTGTATACAGTCACACCGTCAAAATGTTGAAATTTCAAACTTTCCCGGTCGAAATAAATGAGACGATTATCTTCCAGTACATCCAATTTATAACGCCAGCGAGCATGTTGTGGTCGCATACGCACCTCAATTGTTTTCGTTGTATTGCCGCGCATAGCCAAGGCAGTCAATTGTGTAGCTGGCACAGCACCATACATGTTGTTGGGCACTTGCTCAAAACGTCCTTGAATCTCAAAGCGTTGACCAGCATCAACACTTCGTGCCAACACAAACTCGCCCAAACCATTAAATGTATATTGTGTACCATCGAATGTTACGAAGTGAGGATCACCAAATACACCAGCTACTCCGGGAGCCTGATAGGCCACACAGTCTTGAGAAGGGCGGCGTTCAAAACGATACGTTTCACACCCAACAGCCTGTTCATGCTGCCACTTGCAACATGTATAAAAGGGACGGATATCATGAAACCACGTAGATAGAGTGGGCACTTTGCTAGCTTCATTCCAAGGCATTTTGCCTAGGTTGTGAATACGACGAGGTCGTGAACCCCACATTTGATCATAAGTTAACATAAGGAAACCATAACGGTCATAGCAACATTGCTGTTCAGCTCCCTGCGCTCTGGAATCAAGAATTTTTTATTTCAAACACAGTCTGCTTATTATTTTCATAAATGGAAAAATAAATAGATTTAAATAAATACGAGTACAATTTCAAAATTGTGCTTTTTCTCGAAAAAAAAAATTATGTAAAAAGTACTACTACAGGGTGCCTTAAAATCACCGAAGGGGTTTGAATTCATTATAACTTTTTACTTAAGACATTATTTTTTAATTTTTTTTTATTTTAAATACAGTATATTAAAGGAGAATATTTTGAATTTAATTATGAAAAATTATATCTCTCAAGTGGTGGCCATTTTCGGCTTCGCATTTGCGTGCTCTTTCCAAAACATTTTTCATAACCTTTTGCAAAACTTCAGATGTTGTGTTGTAGACTTTGTTGCGTACATTAGTTTTTAATTGCTGTATGGTTCTAGCCTAATTAATTTAGAAGTTTCCTTTCAAATGATTTCAAAGGAAACAGTCTGGAGCGGTTAAAAAACAGAAATAATTTGCTAAATCCAGTCGCTGTTGGTTGGTTGGTCTGTTGGTTTCAATTCTGGGACAAGCTAAATTTTGTATGGAAACATTCTTATTGTATTCAAAATTCTCTGCAGCGACCCTCGTGAGTTGTGTGAAACGTCTCTGGTTGATGTTTCTACATCTTTCCGAATACTCTCCTGTACCCGTTCAATATTGTCAACCGTGTACCCCGTTCGTTGTCTGCCGGTACCAGAAAGGTTCCTTACTGCGCCTTGTTTTCGAAAATTTGCAACCAGACAGTTTAGTGTTGGCTCCCAGGGTCCAAATCGCACATTAAAATAACGACGATTGAACTTTGAGTCAAAACAATGGATCGTTGATGTGAGAAATAAAGTTCAACGATTTTGGCACGTTGTTCAATTGTGTGCTGTTTCATTTTAAATTCCTCAAGTCTTCTTTACAAAATACTGAGAACAAAAAAAAATTATAATAAAAAAGTTATAAGGAATTCAATCAACTTCGCTCATTTTGGGCCACCCTGTACATACTAAAATACATTCCCATAAAGTATTTTTTAAAAAATTAACTTTTTCGGGAAAAAACACAATTTTTAATTCATTTAATATAAATACGAGTATTTTAAAAAAGAGTTACTCAATCACTTGTAATTTATTTTTGTACTTACGTTGGCGTTCCACTAACAACACAATGTATGGCGCCCGTATGACGTAGGCAACTGGGATTTGAGTCTTTGTCACAGTCAGGATCTGGTCTATAACGGCCCTTATCATAAATAGCCTGTTCCAGGTTACAAGGACACAGCGGCAAATCAGCAGCAAAATTTCTGCAATAAACCGATAATGATAACACAATATGCTCTTAAAATCAATAAAGCGCCCATAAACAAAATCTGATTTCACACTTGTTTCCTGTAGCTATCACAAATTTTTACAGCACACAAAAGGAAAACAACAGCAAATAATATAAATAGAAAAAACTTTTACACCGCCATAAGGGGAGCCCACAAATTTTATTACACACAACCCAATATTTCTTGTCATACTCACAAAGTGTGTAAATTTATGACTTTTAGACGCAGCGGTTTTTTAATTTTCTACTAATAATTGGCAGTCGTAAATGCCACCAGGCTGGGAATAACAGCCAACATTGCTTAAGAAATAACATTATTACCCTAAACAATGGCAGTAGCAATTGTGGCAACAGCCACAAAAAAGAAACACGCACAAATTGCAAAAAAAAAAAAACCCATTTATGGCAACACATTTTAATTAGCAAACTCACATGCATTGCACACACTTAAATGTATGGATATGAGAATGTGTTAGTGTGTGTGTGTGTGAGTGTAATTCATTACATTATGGGACTGTAAACTTTTTATTTTGTGTGCTGTAATCAGGAAGGGTTTATTGGGTCGTAAAATATTTTCAAAAGTTCTATTCATGCTTAAAACTAAAAGCACCTTTTAGTTGAAATTAACAGTGGGACAAATTATATTGCAGATTTGCCAACAGAGTATTAAATATAACAATAGAACTCAAAGTGCTGTAACTGCAAAATGAAAAATGTTAAAAATAACGGAAGAATACTTTTGTGTTCTCACAATAGTGACGTTGTAAACTCGAAGTACTTCATACTCTCAGCAAATTTTACTGGTTGACTGGAACCATTTTGGTACGGGAGGCAGTATAATGGCATCACTTGAAATTGCGCTTTTATAATGCATGATTTTTGTCGAAGCATTACTTTGTGTATTCAAAAGGAGAAATGCAAAAGAATGCATTTTTCAAAACATTTATACTGCCATAATCAGTGTGCTCACTTACTTTAGAGCATCTTGGCAGAAGTTTTGTAAGCATTTGCTCTTAAATATGCAATGTATTGCTTCCGACAGCTTTTAATAATGGTTCTAAATTTCGATAATTTTTTGTGGTCTTTTTTTTTGTAGTGCTTTTTTTCTTTTACTTCCATTCTGTTACCGATATTCTGTTTCAGGTGCATAACAAAAGTGTCCGAAGTATTGAGAGTAAAAAGAAAATTACTCTCTGAACGTAACAAAGTTTTGCTGGAACGCAAAACAACAATTTAATATATTAAAATACTTCTGCTGCCTACTTTCTCAAATAAATTTTATTTTAGATGCCTTAAATGCAAAATAATTTAAAAACAAATCATTTGCATCATTGGCAACAGCTGTAAAAAGCGAATGAAAATAAATTTGGGAAAAGTAAAACCTTTTTTTATTAAATAAAGTGATAATTATGCACAAATATACATATCGAGCCTTTGGTGCAATACCGTAGTAATTCAAAAAATCGTGAACTGAGAAAAATGCATTTGAAGTGTTGAGTCATCTTTTTGGTAGTATTTTCGTTTACTAAAGTTATTTTTTTACAAGTTTTTAAATAAAGAGGCATGTTTTGTAATGTTTTCTGTTTGTAAATTTCTTGTCATGAAGGAAATATTTCATTATTGCAAATAAATATTGTTGGAAATAGCTGGAGGCAATAAAGACATTTGTAGCTGTAGAATCTGAACAGTTAAAGATAGAACTATAATCTTTTTTCCTTTAGATATATATTTCCCCAAAGATAATTTCTGCATGCTCAGCTCAAAAAATTCAAATTTTGTGTTGCTACGGTTTATTTGAAAAATCTTCCATTTTGCTTTTTCGTAAAAACTAAATACTTTTTTCGTTTCTTTGTATATTTTCTGATTAATTTCTTAGTTTCAACTACAGCAGATAATATAATTCTAGCCCGAACTTAGTCAAAGAAAAAGTTCCTGCAACTCTGTACAGGAAATAAAAAATTTTAATCTTTCAGTTTTTGTTAAAATTCTACAAAAATTGTTATCTGTTACGCTTTTGGGTAAATTTGTGCGAGTTCGAGCACTTTTGTTATGCACCTGGAACAGACCTATTAATGACTTTCAAAACGAACCAAATAAGAAATATGAAAAAAATAAGGAATATATGAGCAGAAGAAAACGAAACTTGCCTTGTCTGAACGGAAGAGCGCGTTCATAAGAGAATTCCAATAGACTTGCGCAAGTAAACTTGCTGGTGAAATTACAGTCATAGCTAGTGCCATCTGACCTCTGGTCTAAGTGGGGCGTTCTCCTTCGATAGAGGTCCGAAAACTAATCTAATCCATTCTTGAAACGAGCAAGAAAATTTATGACATAATGCCGAGAACTTCTTCCCATAAATCTAAGAACTAAACTGGGACAGAGAAAATATCTTGAAATCCTTTTAATCACCCAACAAAAAATAATTAAAATTTTGGAAGCAGTATTTACATTCCATATTTAGCAACAAATGCTTACAAAAGTTCTGCCAAAATGCTCTAAACTAAGTCAGTACAATGGTTTTGGCAGTATAAAAGTTTAAAGAATTGCATTTTTGTGCATTTATCTTTTTGAATACATAAAAAATTAGGCTTTATAAAAGCGCAATAACAAGTGATTCCATCATGTTCTCTAATTTTTTCTGCGAGGAAAAGCATGTGGAAAAAAGTATTAAAATATGAGAAAAAATATAAGAATCAGTAAAACACACTAGAAAATGAAAGAACTACGGATGATGCCATTGGTAATATCAAACACAGGAGTTATGCCGCACATATTTCGAAAGGACTTCAGGAAGTAGGATTAGACACTGATCTGTATAAGGATATCCAAAGGTCAAAAGGCTTAGCGATAACTAGAATTGTGCGCCGGTTTATAGATGATTGCTGGCGATGAGATGAAAGTAAGGGAATCATTAATTTATTATTGAAAACTATTTCAAAAAAGTCGCAAAAACCATGGTGTAGGAAAAATTATTTTTATTTTCTCACACATTTGTCTTTACTTTTATCTTTCAGAGTGACATAAGAATTAAAAATCCTCTGGTTTCTATTCTCAATATGTACATTTTACATCTGGCATTCCCCACAGTTTTCAATATTGTAAATGTATGGCAAATGATTGAATAGATTGAATGAGTTACTGAAATGTGCCAATTACCAGCACATCTCTTGTTTTATGACACACGTTACAGTGGAATAAATGAACATGGCAAATATCTGAGTTGGGCGGATCTTTTGCATTTTACCGTGGTTAGCGTTCGTATCAACACACAAAAACTTGTTTGTATTTTTAACCTGCTGATAAATGTAGACAGATGAAATTGAAATCATGGTAATAGAAAGATAATAGAAATGTGGAAAAATTAAGGTTTTTATGCTCACTTACCGAAGATATCTATCAGTACGTATCCAATTATCGCACAGAGCTTTAGGCCACTTATAACCATGTTTGCGTTCCCATTGCGGCCTAAAATACCAACCCAGTGGTATGGGCTTAGACCATAAAATACTGCAAAGATTTCAATATTATACATAGACGTGTATTAGTAAAAGATTAAATAAAATTCAATTGTGTTACTAGATGTAACGAAAAATAATGAGGATTATAGCGAGTGTTAATTAATTAATCAATTTTTTGTAGGAAAACATGCCCAACAAAAAATTTGACTTGATTATAAAAAGTACTTGCCACATAATGACTTACTTTTGCGATTGCTAAATTTAAAACTAGATGACTAAATACATTACACAAAATTAAAAAAAAAAAAAACAGAAGTATTAATTGAACTGGTGCTTTAATTTGTATTAGAATGTCTGAAAATATTTCCAAAATAAATAGTTATTTAGAAAAAAGTATATAAATTTCTAAATTACATTCTTAACTATTTTAATCTAAAACAGAAATAATTACTTTTTGAAGAAATAAAATAAATAGATAAACAGTTCTAAAAAAAACATATTATTTTATTTTATTTTAATTGAGCAAAAAATATTATTCCTCACAGCAAATAATTTAAGAACTATTAGACTCTTTAATTTTAAATAATATTTATTCGAAATACGTTAACAACAGCATTTTGTTGAATTAAGCAAAATATTTACTAGTTTTATATATTTTTAATCGGGTATGTTCTGTAAACCGAATGCGCATAATTTTACTCGGTTTAAAGTCGAGCAGATAAGTCCGGTCGAAATTAAATCGAATGTACTATTTTCGTAATAAATAACTGATGAAACATAAAATAACAAATATGCACCAATAATAATAGATTTTAATACAAAATAATCAATTTAAATAACACTCCAATATTTCTACATGTTCTTGTTAAAGTATGCAGATAAAGTAGATGGATGAATAAAAGCACATTTTCACTAAATTCATTAAATATATCATTAAAAAAAATCACTTTGAAATAAGAATAAACATTATTTTAAACAAAATTTTCAGTAGCTTTAGTGACGTTTAAAAAATCTTATTCGAAAGCAAGTTCGAATTTTGGAAATCGTGTGATTTTTAGAACACCAAATTAGCATTTATTCTGTTTTAAGAAATCACTCGTTTTTAAATCGACTTAGCTTACAGAACAGATGTGTTCAAGATTAACGTGAACACCTACGCATAGCGTCTTATTCCACGATGCTCTCAATACCGAGTGAAATTAAGACGAATACTACCGCCCCCATGGGCACTTGGAAATACACTGTACAGGTACATATGTGTCCAACTCACATATGTCCAGAATATACCAAAAACGTATCTCCCTGCATAAATTTTCGGTGGCAAACACAAAATCCTTACACAAATCCTTACCCAAACCAGCAAATTCCAAATTTTCAGGGTTGACACGAAGTACTCACTCAAGCGTACATCAGTTAGAGCAGTGGTTCTAAGCTGGCGCCGCAGCACTAGATTAGAATCGAACTCTAGTTCTACAGTCACAAGGAATATTCAAGCATAACCTCCTAAATCTCTAGTAGGATTTCGAAGAGTCGCCTCTTCTGTCATCTTCAAACTCACAGGTAGTTTAAGGTGATGCAACACCTTTAGCTAAGTACCGCGGGATTGCTAAGCAGCCGTAGATTTAGAAACATGTTTCCAAACCCCCCTGCGGGGAGTTTACAGAACAGGGGGGAATATTTGTATTCAAAATTTGTTTTATTTAAGCCTTTATGAGACTTAATTTTTTATGCAGTATGCGGCATGAAATTAGCCCCACTGGAAATAACTCGCCAAAACCAAAATGAAATAAGTCACCAACAATTGCGGTGTTACTTCATATGAAATAGAATCCTAAATTCTGTAATGAAATTAATTGCCAAAAAATGAATTAACTTCCAATAACAAAAATTTAATAATTCCCTATTTTTTTTATCCTGGACCAGCACTCAGGAGATGACCCCTACCCATGCGGTACATTGTGCTGGAACTAGTGGAAAGGGATAGTAGGAGAAATGATAGGAGGTGAAGCTTCACTATCTTACAACACTGCTAATGGCACGTTATTTGTTTTTATAGTAGTGTTGTAACGTCTCTGATATCAAGGAGACGTATTAAATTTTGAAGCTTTGTTTTTAGTAAGCCAGAAAAAATGCGACATGTTTTTATGAGTGTGAAACTGGGGTTGAACCCAGGAAAACTTTTCGTTTCGTAGTCAACGTGCAGACTACTTCGACCATCGCCACCCTCCCTCGTATGAAATAGGAACCCAAATTTTGAGGAATTATTTCACTTTGGTTTTGGGGCGTTATTTTATGCCGCCGGTTGTTTGAAAATTCTACTACTGAAATGAATTAATCCGCAGCGCCGTGTCGGGAAATGCCATGCTGGAGAAAAACTTCAGTTTTTGTTTTTGTTTATTTTTTTATATGTATTGAAAAATGAAATAAAAACTTTTTTCGAGGAATTATTTCATTGGTTTTTTTTTGGGATTTATTTCCTATGAAGTCAGTCTGCAATTCTTAAAATGAAATAACACCCCAAGCGCGGAAATAACGACACAAAAAAGGCGGTGCGAAAGAAGGCCCCTGAGTGTGAAATGAAATAAAGCCCCAAAGTCAACACAGAAAAAATCATGAAATTTTTGGGACATTTTTTGTGAAATTTTTGCGGTATCTTTCATTTTTTATTTGGGGTAAAATTTTTAATTTCCCAAAATGAAATAAAGAACTTGAAGAAGGCCCCACAAAATATTACTATTACTTTTTTTGGCTTTTTCTCATTATACACCTCTGAAAATATTACTCAAATTCAAATAAATGAAATAACTCCCAAAAACAGTCCGCTGAACACAAATGAAATGAAGCAAAAAAAAAAAAAAACTTAAAGAACGCCCAAAGAAAATTATTTTAAATTAAATGTGAATATATTCTTTTCATTTTTTCAATATGCTCCATCACTATTGATCAAAGGCTCCAATTCTCGTCATTTTCCTAATCTCTTCATTTTGTTGCATTTTGGCAAACTTAAAGAGGTTCTTTTTATGACCGGCTCCCGATGTGCCCAACTTTGGGCGTTATTTTATTTAAGTTGTTGCGAGAATATTTTATTATTTTTGGGCGATAAAAGATATTGGGGTATTTTTCATAATTAAAATGTTTAGGGTTCTACTTTGGGGCCTTATTTCGCACTGCCCGCAAAAATAGATATTTTGTGCTCTTTACATTTTTATTGGAGACTTTAATTTTGGTTTTGGGGTGTTATTTCCTCTCCTGCTTAAACAGCCACGCAAACAAACAAACCGAAAATGCACGTATGATTAATATTGAATTAAGTACTCATACGTACCGCATGTAAATTCTAAATGATTTGAAAAGGTAATGTAAAGAAAGTTCGTCGTTTTCTACCCGACTGCAAAAACGAGAAGGTTCTCAATTGTTCTAAATTTTTTTGAAGTTTATTACCTCAGAAGTTTTCGTTGGGCGAACCGGGGGAAGACAGTTCCACCAAGACAGAACTGTTTACTGGGTGGACCGATTTGGTTGATTATTTTTTCATTGAAAATGTTGTGTTTGAAGTGTGCTCCCATTTTAATGGCGAGGGATCGCGGGAATACAGCTCCCCCTGGTCAAAAATTTAAAGCTCGTGCTTACGCTATAATCCCATTTTAATGGCGAGCGTAGCGAGGGAATGCAACTCCGCCTTAATAGAATATTTTACAGGGTGGATCGATTTTGAAGATTCTTCTCGCATTGGAAATCTCGTGCTAACCATGTGAACCCATTTCAATGGCGGGTAGATCTGGGGATTGCAGCCTCCCCTGACAGAACTTTTAACTGGATGAACTTCTTTTTTGAGTCTTTTTTCATTGGAAAGCTCGTGCTTACCGTGTGGTACCATTTTAATAGTAGTCAGGGAAATACAGTTCCCCCTCCTCAGAATTTTTGCAGGGTGAACCAATTTTTATTAATCTTTTTTCATTGAAAAGGTTGTGTTTACAGTATGATCCCATTTTAATGTCGACTAATCGGGGGAATACAGCTCCCCCTTGCCAAAAAAAGGAAATTTTTTTAATAGATTAATTTAACGGCAAGTCGAGATTAAATAGATATTTGAAAAGGATTAACGGACAGAGATACTAAAAAGTTAAAAAAAAAAATTAAAAAAAAAACATTGCTCTGACTTGATACTTGATAAGTAATAAAATTTTAAGGTGGTATTGCATAGTTTCAAGTCGGTGCCAAGTTTTAAACACAATATTAAAAAAATATTTATTTATGTGTTTATGCGCAAGCCTGTGGTCACCGTGCAAAGATATAAAAGTGCAAATGAAGCGGTGGTAGAGAAAAGTAAAAACAACCACCAAATAGAGATCAGTTGTTTTTTGATGTGCTATGGATCGGTTGTTTAGTGTTAAACAATAAAAATAAAAACGATTTTTTTTATACAAAAACAATTAAAGAAAACTTTAGAGAAAAAATGAAAGACAGATTTGTAATAAATTCAGTTCAACAGCACTAGAAAAGGGAAAACAAACGTTAATACAGTGCAATAAATAAAAGAATTATAAAAAGTAAATTTAAAACATGTTGAAAAGAAATAAAAGAAAATCAGAATTTGTGACATTTGAAGAACATGAAAATAAAATTATAATAAAGTTTTTAATTATATTTATTTTCGAGCGATGATCTTTTTTATGAAAAGTTTTGTTCAATTATTTATTTTCAATATTTCGATACCAAATTATTATTTCCTG
Source organism: Dexiosoma caninum (assembly GCA_963924685.1). Lineage (NCBI taxonomy): Eukaryota > Metazoa > Arthropoda > Insecta > Diptera > Tachinidae > Dexiosoma > Dexiosoma caninum. The sequence goes on from OZ004725.1 coordinate 96,971,665, forward strand.
ACGATGCTACCTATTTGGTAGCGAAATATCGAAAATTAATAATTGAACAAAAGTTTCCATAAAAAAGACCATCGCTCAAAAATAAATATAATTAAAAAATTTAATAAAGGTCAAAATAAAAATAGAACTGATACTAATATTATAGTAAATTTATTATACCACACATATATATAGTTTAGCTATGGATTTTAAATAAGTTTTTTATCTTATAGGAGCACATAATCGTACATGCTTTAAGTGAAATTTTTGAGGTGCCCATAAAGTTGATTAAATCATAATAAAATTAAATAAAACAAAACATTGAAATATAAATATGTTCAAGTTGTTGCTGTATTTTATATGGAATTGTACAAATTAATTTGTGAAGTTATGTACATATATAAGAACATGCATAAAACGAGACATCACTACACTATATTAAGGTCCAAAGTTCATCAAGGACCAGTAAATAAAGTATGACTACAAACTTTCTTCCTACTACTTCGCACCGACTTGAAGCAAATTTCAAACTAAAATTATATTAAGACACATCATGGAAGCGCTTAAAATTACCATTTCCGCAATTGTGAATATTTGTATCATGAAGCACTTTTTTAAGAAATTTAATTGTTCTCTGTCATCAATACGTTCATATTTTTATTTTATTTATAAAATATTAAACACACGATTAAAATTCTTCTTAAGCAGAGTTGCTTAATTATAATGAGCTTGGGAACAGACAGGTTTATATTTTTAATTTAAGTGCAGCTGACTGGGGACTCTGCGTGAATACGAACCTATAATTGCCTTAACTTATAAGGTAACGCACGATTTATAGCGGCGACTGCACATGTAATTTTATTATAGCATTGCACTAGAATACAATATTAAATTAAAAATTACTTTATCTTACTGTTGTTTATTCGGTCTCCCTCTGAAAAGGAATTAAGATAACTTTACAGATTATTTACACGTCATTACCTTCTTTATATTTCAACTGAAATGGTACTTCTAAAATTAGTTTCTAAAGTTGAAATTTAATATTTTATTAAATTCAAACTCATACAATATTCTGTATAGACGATTATAATTGCTTTTAGATTAGTTAGAAGATTTACATTTTATATTAATTAAACAATAATTAGTCTAATATCAATTCAATAACAGTGCTGCTTAAGAAAGGAAACATTCTCTCGCTATAATTAAGTTTGAGAAATATTGTGGCAACCGTAGTTAAGAAAACCAAAATCTTTTATCATTTATTTATAAAATGCCAAAGAAAAGACATGGCGAATTGTATTTAATTTTTAGACATTTGTTTTATGTTCATGACGCTGGCTTCCATTGATATTATTCGAAAACGTACTCACATAAAGTAAATGCTAATGACACCCAAAGGTGACACCATAACAATGTTACTGAAAAGTACACATTTACAGCTCATACAATCTCATTTACATTTTCTACCATACCAGCATAAGAACATAAAATAAATCTAAATCTAAATTTAAGAATCAACAGAATCAACTTCATTTGGCAATATCGTGTGTTAAAAAACATGAATGCCAGGCGACTAACAAAAAAAAATAGAATGAAGAAAAAACCAAACAACAAGTTCGTATGGAAAAATTGACGAAGGAATTTAAGAGCCTACGCCGACAATTATATGCAAATTGCAACAAAAAAATGTAAGAAAATATATTATTGCAACATCAAAGAGGAAATAAAACGCAAAACGTCCTCAAATATCGCATTAAATAAAAACTGAAGCGGGCCATAATATTCATTTATCTTACTTCTGCTCTAGTGCTAGTTAGCGACTTGATCGGTTACATTTCAATTTACTTATAATGATATGCAGGAAAATTTTTGTAAGTTATCCGAGGGCTCCAAAATGTACACAATTTAAAAGTTCAAGTCCAACTCGTGCCCGTATGTACATACCGGATCTTTCTTTGAGCTTGTTCGATCTACAGATTTGTGTATACTTGTATTTTCTATAAGTTTTAGCAATAATTCATAAACAAAATTATGCTCCATCAACGTTTACAAAATGGTAAGAATTCATTTTAAAAATCGTTGTTTTCGTCGATGAACAGAAACTGGCAAATCCCATTTAGTAATGATCTCACTTTTTCCCAGAGAATATGTCATCGTTTTGTAATTGGCCCGAATTCCCGGATCAATTCGGCATTCAAAAAATTATAACTTTGACAGGATGCTAGACATTTAAGAAGTTTTTCGTATAATTAAAAATTAATGAAAATTTTGTTATTTTACGAAAACTTTTTCTCGCACTTCAAGCATTTCCTTATTTAAAAAATATTTGGAAAATTGGTCCACAAATGAAAAAGTACTTTGATACTCCAATTTTAGGGGGGGGGGGGGGTGATGGCTAAGTTTTCGCCTTTAAAAAGTGAATATCAAATAACTTCGTCATTGGTGGAACTAATATTATAAATGTGAAAGTTTGCATGTTTTGATGTTTGTTCCACCATCACACAAAACCCGCTTAATGGATTTCAATGAAATTTGGCAGACTGATCCAAATTAATATAGAATAATTTTTCACGAGTACACGCGTCTGGGGACGGATAAAACGGGGCAAATTGGCCCTCTCCGAATCAATCTAAACGAATGTAATGAAACTTTAAACACGTAAATATCTAAATATATAATGAAACATAGGTTTAATGTTTTCCCGAAAATTTAAAACATAATGAAATCTCGGCAAACTCAATCCGACGTATGGTTGAAAAAGGCGATCTACTAATTTGTATATACCCCGTGATGTGGGTATCAAATTAAAGGGAATTCTATGAAGGGAACTCCAAATCAAATGGAATCACTATGAGGACAATATAGCGCACGATGTGAGAGTAGCGAAGCGCAACTGGTAAATCGTCATTTTACAACTCGAGAACCACTCACAAACCAATACATGCTTAAGAATGGTGCACTTTTACTAATGTTTTATAAAATACCAGGTTAAAAAAATTATCAGTAGGGACCATAGTGGGAAATATATGTATGTATGTGTCTCCGAAACAATGCAACCAATTTTATAAAATATAGATAGATAAAGATCTGTAGTACACCAGATCTGTAGTGGACCAGCACTCTATTAAATTTTCTTCGTTTTTAGTAGCCGTTTTTAGTAATTATTTTATTTCACCGGTGCTACTCACTACCGATGAAAGAGGGAGTTCTGATGTGCCTGTGGATTGGAGACAGCTGAAACGGCTACTGTTCAGGATGTATATGTATGTATGCCTATCGAAACTATTCAACCGAATTTAATGCAATTAAAAACATAAATATATCTGAGTCTGAAAGACATCGGGTTGGTCTATAATAAGTAAATTTTGATTCACAATTGCTAAAGTTTAAAACAAATTCTCTTATTGAATATAATAAATCGAGTCATTGTGTTATGGAAAACTATATCTGCGGTTTTCACTCTTCGATGTAAAATATCCTTGTAAACTTTCATCTTCTTGTAAATATTCTGCAAATATTATAAACAACAAGAAAGTGTATTAAAATGAGTTTCTCTACAACGTTGTTTAACTACAATACAGTATTTAAAAGAGTAAAAAAACATTTCTTTCAAAGTGATTCCAGCTATTTGCTTCGCATTTTAAAATACAGTTTTCTTGCGTTTATAAATCTAAAAGTAGCCATATTGAAATAAAAATACATAAGTGCTGCTATCGCCATTTTGTATTCATTGTATTTGCTTACAATTTAAGATAGAGAGGCACGCTTTGTAGCCAAAAAAAGAAACGTGACAATCGTTTTTATAAATTAAATGTCAAAACTTTCAAGCATTTTTCACATTCCATAACAAATATACAGCTGTACAAAAACATTTTGCAATTAACGTTGAATCCGTACATGTGACTTATTGCCCATGGAGTAAATTATAGGCAAATTAAATGTTTTTGTTAAATGGTGTAAAAATATTGCCAAGCCCATCTATTTGCAATATTTGCTCCAGTCGCAGCGACATGCAACACAACTATAACCCAGCAAATGCAAAGTCAAACCTTTGAAATAAAACGACCGTATCATATGATGTCAAGCACAATTCTCAAGCCTTTTGCAAAGGTTTGTGTTTAACACTTAAATTCTAATTGATAATAATTTGAATATAAACATTGAAAAATCAGTGTTTTATCGATTTGTTTTCAATTTGATTTCAAGTGTTATTCTCATATTGTAGATGAACGTGGCAGCACCATTTAAAGCAAAAAATCATAATCAAAATATTTGTTTATGAGTAAAAAATTTTTTATTACGAATAAGAACGTCAATAATACAAAAAAAAATGTTTAATTAAAATCATAAAATTGTTCTTTTGCCATACAAAATTGTTGAAACAAATCTAATCGAAAACAGCTGTTTCCACTGAATAGTTTTTTGGATGGAGGCTAGTGGATAAACTTCAAGTGGCTGCCAGCCAGATGAGTTACACAAACAAAAGGTGCTCACTTGTTTTACATTAGATATTGTGGTTTTTTCTTACCTACTAATAAATATTTAATGTAATGTAAAGGTGTGTGAACAATTTTTATAAAATTTTTTGTTCTTTTATTTTTCATAATGAGGGGCGGCTTGTAGATATTCTCGGCCGCTCGGCTAAGATCTTCAGTCGACTCAGATTTATATTGCTATTTCATGACAAAACAATAAACATACCGCGAAGAGTTTTATTATTTTATGACTTTTAGTTTGCAACATAACAACAATTTGTTTAGAATATTTTAAAATATTAAGATAGCATGACAATATGACTTAATAACAGATATTGTGAATACCCAAAATAAGGAAAAGATTGTATTTCATTTATATTTCATATCGTATTACAATCTACATTTGAAAAACGTTTGAGGATAACACTCGTTCGGACATTTATATTGAAAACAAAAGCAAACACAACGAGTTTTTTCACTCGTCATCTATGAACATCTAGTACATGAATGTCAAATTGAATTGAAAACAATTACTTCTTGTTGAGAACGCCTTGTTTTTCAAACGTTTGGCGTTTGATTTCAAATTATTATCTCTTTAAAATCAAGCCATCATGTTTGTTGGGAATTTCACAACCGTTTTGTGTGTAATGCATTTTATAATGATGAACTAGAAATTCAAGGATGCGTATACAATACAAATGGTGTCTGTGGGTGCGTGTAGAATATGGGTTCTTTTTACAAAAAAAATATCTGCTGGATATGCAGTATTCTTTTTATAAAACATCGTCATTGGTTTTTATCTTCTGCAATCTACTGGCTTTATTGATTTTCAAAATTGTTTAAGTTCCTTGTATTTCAGTCATGTAACAAAATAGTTACGCAAAGGGTGGGCAAACAAAAAATTTAATTAAGAACTTTTTCATGTACATATATATTTTTTTCAATTTAAAAAGAAATATACAAATATAGTGATTCCGTTCCTAAAAAAGTGCTGTCCACTTTTTACTTTATTTCTTAAAAATATTTACTCTGTATTGTTGTCTTCTAAACTCCTCTAGAAATTCTTTATAGGGCAACAATAAACTGCAGATATTTTAAATTAATATGGCAAAATCAGGCAGAAAATGCAATGCATTTTTGTTTGAAAAGAAAACGCCACATGTAAGGAAACTAATGTCACTTAAATTACCCCCGATCTCAGCTTTACTAATACTGGCTCGTTTTAGAGAATTTTCCATTACATATTTCAACATTTTTATTTGTAGTGCTCGAATTTCTAGAATGGAAAGTATGCTAAACTTTCATCTGTTCTTTTGCTGTTTTTTTTTTTTCGATGTTCGATGGACTGAGCACATTTTTCAGGTCTCAAAAGAAGCATTCAAGTGCCTCTGTTTTTTAAGACGGTGCAAGACATACTTCACCCCATCTGATCTCCTCACTATTTATACCGCCTACATCCGACCGAAAATGGAATACAACTCTCATGTTTGGGCCGGTGCTTCAAAGACTATTTTGAAGTTACTCGACCGGGTCCAGGAGAGAGCGAAGAAACTCATAGGAGACAGTAGGGTAGCCAACTCTATTAACTCTCTTGAGCATCGTCGCAACGTGGGGTGCGTTTCGTTGTTCTATCGTTTCTATAATGGGATGTGTTCTGATGAAATCAGGGAACTTGTTCCCGAAACCTGATCATTCACACGCACGACGCGTTCATCATTAAGAGCACATCCATTTGTGATCAACTTGGCAGCGAACCGCACTACGCATTACAGGGAGAACTCATTTTTCGGCCGAACATCGCGTATGTGGAACAAACTCCCTGCCGAGGTATTTCCTGTCACTTATGACGTGGGAAAATTCAAGTCAAATGTCCATTCACACTACTCCCTCTATCCTCCTTCCCATAACCTGATTTCCTAGTTCCAGCACAATGCATCGCATGTGTAGGGACCTTAGCCTGAGTGCCGTGCAAAAAAAAGACAAAGTTGGCATTGAGTTCAAGAATGACCTGGGACTTTTTCCTTTTTTTTTAAGAGAATAACACTCAGCCAAAGATTGCCTACTACTAAGTGTAAATTTCTATAAGAAAGGGATAGTGATAGAGACGACATATACTTCAAATAACCCAAAAGAAAATAGCAATTGTTCGCACTCCAAAAATTTTACTTAAAAGTGCAATTGTGCCCCGGGCACCATATCGCAGGTCTGTTTTCAAGAGGAGGACATAAAAAATATTCTGTCATACCGCACTCCTTTCACGGGTACAGCACTTCCAGCTTCATTTTCGAAGAAGTAAAACGCAATGATATTTGCAGATATTATGCCACGCCTACTGTGCACCTAATGGGGTACAATTGGCGTTGCTGAATACCTCTTGCGTGTTCAGAACCCCTGAACCTACAGCTCTTCTTCAAAAAAAAGCAAAATTCAACTAAAATTGAGCTTCATCACTCATAATGAGATTTTAAAATAATTGTTTGCTGATTTAAATACAAAAAAAACAACTCTATTATGATGGTTCTTTGTTGAGTTCTGAATCTCTCCATTATTTATTCCCCAGTTCTTATTTATATGCTCTAAAAAAATTTAAACAGAATATATAAATAAGAAAGTTATTGAATTTTTAAACCCCACGATGACTTTAAGACCACCCTGTAGAAGAACACCCCTTGCAAAAGTCACTTATTTCACAAGTATTTTAGGAATTACTGTTTGCAGAAATGTAAAATGAAAAACATGCATTTAAATTAAAGTAAATGGCTGTTAAAAACACAATACAATTTTGACAAAAAGTACGCTTCATTAACGTTCTGCAATCCTTTGGCAATCTTTTTGCTTAATATAAACAATTATAGAAATTTAGGGGTGCCATTAGGAGTTAGAACCATAAAATACATCAGTGTGGATGAAAGTAAAATTCTAATGGAATAAAATTTTAAATTAATTTTAGGGCAGAGTGAGTGTTCGTTTTGCCGAAAGCACATTTTAATTCAATACACAAAAAGAAAAAACTAACAAAATTTCCCTTTTAATATTTTAAATTGAAAACAACAATACTTACGGACTGATCTGTAAATTGTTGTAATTCTGTGGATTGGTCAAATTAATTTGCAAGAAGCCAAACTGCAAATCATTGTTTTTATTGTTGCGGTTAATGAAATTCTGTGGCGCGATTATGTAGTGGCCATTATTAGTAGTACCAGCTTCGATAACGTCAATGTATTCCAATTGAGGACTGCAAGGGTACAACAACAATAAAGGCAATTTAATTATAGCAATTAACCATACAATGCACGATGATATTTGCGCAGATAAATTTAAAAACAAATAGTTAATTTAAACTGAGAATAAATTTATAGGAAGAAAATCTGATATATATAAATGAAGGGCAGTTTAAATTTAATAACTTACTGAATGGTGGTTTCACGATAACCCCACACCGAAATCATGATTGCTGCATTTAAGTTGGAGGTTAAATTATAAGCGTTCCAATTAATGCGTATTTCTTTGGGTGCCTTCTCATGAACATCATCAGTTTCAAAGAATATCTTCTCAGTAGCAGCTTGCGGCGTTTCTATTTGTTACATCAACCAAAATTTAAGTTGTGCGAATTTTACAAGTACATACAGGTGCCAGGAAATAAGGCCCCAAAGTGTGAAATGAAATAGAGCCCCAAAGTCAATACAGAAAACAAAAACGTGAAATTTTGTAAAATTTTGGGCCTTCTTTTAAATTTGGGTGCATATTTTTAATTTGCCAAAATTAAATTTGGCCCAAAAATAAAGAAATCAAAGAAGCCCCATAAAATATTACAATTACTTTTTTTGGGTTTTTCTCATAAATGAAATAACTCCCAGAGAAATTAATGAAATTAATCCCAAAAACATTCCGTTGAACAGAAATTAAATAAGGCAAAAAAAAAACTTAAAGAACGCCCAAAGAAAATTATTTTAAATTATATGTAAATATATTCTTTTAACAATCTATTTTTTTAAAACGTCCTGAAGATGTTAACCGAAGGTTAACGGAATATCGAAAATAAATATAAAAATAATAGATAAAAAGAGAGAAAACCTTAAAGCTTAAAAAAATAGATTGTTAAAATAATAAAAAAGGTTAAAAAAAAGTATTAAAAAAAAAAAAAAAGTATTAAAAAAAAAAGATATATTCTTTTAATTTTTTCCATATGCTCCATCACTATTGGCCTAAGGCTAAAATTCTCGTCCTTTGATAAACTCTTCATTTTGTAGCATTTTGACAAACTTAAAGAGTTTCTTCGAATGACGGGTCTTCGGCCGAGCATACCGATTTTTTCCTCTATGGTATAACGAACAGCGGCTTCGCTAAATAAAGCTTGCATACGCAACAATTTTCTTCGCTATTGAGGCCTTATTCATTTAAGGTTTTGGGCAATATTTCATTATTTTTGGGCGATATATCATAAAATCTATTGAGGTAATTTTTCATAATGAAAAATGGTTCCATTTTTGGGGTTTTATTTCATTTTGCACTTTGAGGCGTTATTTCCTGGAACCTTATTTCGCAGCGCCGTACATACATATTTGTCTACTTTGCATTAAAAGAGTTTACATTGAAATTACTATCGTTGATATTTTAATGTGAATGAATTAGGTTGTTAAATCTCCTTAATTAATTCCACTTACCCACAAAATATTTACCACGCCATTTGAAATGTTCATTGCCCACAGATATTTGGAAGCGTATATAACCCTCAGCCTTGAGAAATGGTTGCACACAAATAACACGATTCTTATCCACATACTTGCCCAAAACATTTTCTGTATCAAAATGGCACATAACACGTACTTTGGGATCAAAACAAGGACCTGTAATGTTGACCACCGTGCCACCCAACATATTCCCAGACTCAGGTGCAAAAGTCAATGGTAAATGGGAGGCATCTAGACAAAAGGAAACAAGTGATTTATTATTTTGTTCCTTTTAATGTCTTAACTGCTTTGTTAACTGCTTTGTTAGCACGAAACTAACTCACCAATGTCTTTGTTACAGGAGCCAATTAAAATCTTTTCATCAATGCGAAAAATGTGTCGTCCGGGAAAACCATTCGCCCAGCCTCGTCCTGTCAAATCACGCAGCACCATATTTTGACTGTACGGTTTGTATTCGTAAGACTGCGTGCCATTGCCGGCATTAAAGCCAATCTGTTAAAAATTATTAAATTTTTTAACAAAAATAATATTAATTGAAGTATGTTTATTGGAAAAAAATAAAAAATTGTCTATTTCCATTGCGTTAGAAATGTCTGCGCTTAAAGGCCCAAATAGACATTTCTATTCATTCGTATTTCCTTGTTTGTTAAACGCAGAAATTGTCTCTTTTAAACTTTTCCTAAAAGCAATTCTCATATATATAAATTGACATGTTTGTATGTATGTGTGTGTGCGTGTGTGTGTGTGTGTGTTTGTATCTTATAGCCACCTAAACGGCTGAACCGATTTTCTTGAAATTTTCACAGTATTTGGCAGTAACTATAAACTACATAAATATCAAAAATTTCAACAGGGTGTTGCCACGCCCCTACAATGCTAATATTAATTTTTTTATTTTATATTTTTAACATATATTTTTCTAGTTAAAACAAATCATCAGTCAAAAACTGGGAGGGATTTGACAAGTGGGCGTGGTACTTGCCATACAAAACTAAATATTGATTTTGTTATATCTCGAGAACGATTAAAGCTAAAGTTGCTGTATTTAGTGTGAGTAACTTAATGATCAGTACAAATGATCTGGAAAAAAGTGGGCGGAATTAGAGAAGTGGGCGGGGTACCTCCCAAACAAAGTAAATAATGATATTTGTATATCTTGAGAACGGTTAAAGGTAAAGTTTCTCATTTTGTTCTGAATGACTTAATAGTAAATTTTTTTTTGCTTCGGGCACCTTCAGTATAGCTACAGAGCTGAAATTCGGTATACGGGAGAGTAAATAATGGGTAAAATAATAAAACTGGCAATTTTTATCAAGAGGACTGTGGCACTCCCCTTTCATGTACTGGTGCGCACTGTTCATATAAACAGAGTAATGAAATTACGTAGACGGTTAGGCACCCGGTAGGTACGGAGGGAAGCTAAAACATAGATTACTCTGCGTCTAGATGGACTATTTATTTTTTGACGGTTGCTAGAGAGCAACTTTCGCGTCTCCGAAAGTAGCTAACCGATTTTAATAAAGGGCACATGAGGCATATATTTTTTTTTAATTCAAATTATTATAACACCTACAGCAACGCGGTGCCGGTTAAGCAAATTTGCAATAAAATTCAAAAAAAATATTGTTCAAAACGGAATGAATTCGAAATATTGCTCACCAAGGCCAAGATTCTCTTGAGAGCACACGCCATCAGAAGGGCTGCTCAATGCCACGAAGATTATAAAAAACAAATAAATAAAACAAAATATATAAATTAAATTAAAATAATAAATTAGGGGAGTGGATCTATATAAGTGGACTCAACTAAATACAAACAGCGACCAACTCATCTTTTTTAACTTTCCGCTGCAGGTATCTACTGATTTTAGCTTAAATTTCGTAAATCGAGTTTTCCTGGTGTTTCGATGTTTTGAGATCCACGGAGCCGATGACTGAATTTATGTACAAACTTTTTTCTATGAGGTTTCGTTTAGATTTCAATTCTAATAGGAAAAAAAAGCTACTGCTTGTAATTAGCTACTGAGATCATATGTTTTCAATGTGGTTGTTATAATAATTTTACAAAATATTTTTAAAGCTCTTCTTTTTTCAAAAATATATATCCACAATTTCAAACAATAGCATGATGTAAATTAAAAAAATTTTAATCTATTTAAATAATGCGAATATACTTCAAATTAAATTCACTTTAATGTTTAATGTTCTCTCGTTGCTAACAACTACAGCTTCAATAATAAGTAGTGAAATAACAATTGTACATAAATTAGCATGTTAATATGACACTGTAAACTAATCTCTTGTATCTGCATACAGAAATAATTAATTTCAGCCAAACAAGCTCTTTGGCAATTAATTTCAATATTTATTTTCCATTGACATGTGAACTTCTTTGCATTACAAACGCGTAAAATATAAATAAACTATTAAAAACATTCTCTATTTAATAGCAAAACTTTCGCAAATATAAAAGTAATTGTGGAAAGGTTCAGTATGTGTGAGTATGTGTGAGAGACTGTGAATAAAAGTTTATGTTTGAGTGCGGTGATACCCATATATGAGTGTTAAAATACACGTTGAAGACAGTGTTGCCATTTCAGCGACTTTTAGTGGGAAATTTAAAAATTTTTCCATTGCAGTGTTCAAGTTATTTTTATCTTGGTGGGGACGCCCTGATATTGCTTGATAATCAGTCACATATTATCTTATAGAAGGAAACCGAAGGCGGGTGGTTCGCTACGCCGAAACTACCATGAACGGAGAACTTGCGGCTTACTGGACTGTAGTGGGGTTCAGATTCGATTATTAGGGGCGCCGATAACTGAACACTCGGCTATAGAGAATCATGCTATAGAAGCTGTAATGATTAGGAGACGGAAGAGACTGTTCTGCATCTTCATAGCCAATGTTCTGTTCTGCCTGATGCTCGCAGAAGGAAGGCTTCTATATATTTCCCGTGTTGGATAAACTATCAGGGGAGGAGTTGAATAAGCTGTGCAAAATTCTAAGGGATAATGGATACTTTAGTCAGCAAGCGGGGCCTATGGAATGATTTCGACTGCTCCCAAGATGCCGAACTGATGCACAAAAGTGAACCACCTTTTTGAGCAGTCTGCCTTAAAAGCCAACTTAATCTAATTTTATTTCTCCGGAGTTTCCAGTGCTCAAAGACAAACGAAGGCGCTGTAATTTATGACCATACCTAAAAGCACTAATGCACATCAGAAAATTTGTTTTCTGTTTGAATTAGGCTTTGAACCCATGAATATCAAAATGTACACTCAAAAACATGACAACGAACAGAATTTTTAAATTTCAATAAATTTTCATATAATAATTATATGCATTTCTTTTCCCAAAATATTTGACTTATTCAGAAAAATGTTTACTAAAAGAAAATACATTGATTTGGATTTAAGAGGGGTTAGCCAGTTCCCATGCACATTTCACTGTTGCTAATGCAGATCTTCAGGGAACAATTATCCAAATTTTTCTTAAAAGAACTAAAGACATTATATTAAACTTTCGTTTAATGAAATTAGAAGCTATATCAGAACTGAAACACGAACTCCATATTCAGGCTGTTTTGCATTTTTCTTACTTTTCGGCTGACTTTTTTTAGTGTGTCTTTTGTTGGCGGAAGGTTTCAGTGGCGAAGGCATGGTCACTGGTCACTAAACAGTAACGGCTTCAGTTGTAAACAATCTACAGGCACATCAGGACGACCTTCTTCGTCGGTATTGTGTAGCACCGGCGAAGTAAAATATAAATATAATGTGAAATACTCCTACATTGAAACGTACGGAAAGCATAAATACATAAAAAAACCTAAATAAATTCAGATAAATATGTTATTTTAATAAATATAACTACGACCTAAATGATATTTATTTATTTATAAATAAAACACACTCTATACGTTTTTCAAACATAGCAAATGATGTTGATTTAAAGAATTCAGTAGTGGTGTAATATATTTTTTGCAAATTCAACCTTCACTTACATACTCTTGTCCCTTCTAAGAACTTCGACAATAAAAACAATCTTTACACTTCTTTATACAACTACTACTTGTATATCAGAGATGGTTGCAACATTCCAGATGGCTAACTTCTCTGGAAAATTTTTTTAAAAAAATTATCTTAAAAAAAATTGGGTACTTCATAAATATGTTACAGACGAATTGACGGTTTGCATTGTGGAAACCGCACATAAATCTTTTGATTTAGACTAAATAAAGGACTACAAAATAAAATTGAAGCAAAACTGAATAATATTTAAAAATGCAGCCATAAATAATATCACTTTTGCTAAGTAAAGGAACGTGATTAGAATTACGAAAACCTAAATGAGTTTCTATTACTGAATACAAAATGAAATAAGCTCCCACGCCACAACACAGGGACATTAAAATAGAATCTCTGGAAATATTGAGGTGATTAAATTTAATTTCTTTCCCAAAAACTTAAATGAGCACGTCAAAAGAATGTCGAAGAAAAGAGATGAAGAAAAAAAAGAAAAGAAATGAAGCTTGCAGCTCCCTAAAACTACTACTTACGAATGCTGGAACACCGCCTTCTCCATGGGTAGTATCGCCACCAGCTTCTGTATGAGCAGACCAGTTAATCAAATCATAATTGAAAATGGCATAAGCGTAGACTTCATCGGTTGCCAAAACCATTTGAAAAGTGTTCGTCTGTAAATTGTCGAAAAAAAAGGATTTAAATATGAATTTTCTTTGATAATTTAATGCATAAATCGTTTTCTATTAATTTGAGTATTTAAACAATTTTAATATTTATACAACAAAATACAAAATATTTAATAAAGAATTTACTGCATGTGCAACAAATTCTTAATTGATTGTTATTGTAAATATTTATTACAAATAAGCACAGGAAGCGCATATGCTACACAAACATATGACCTTTATCGAATTTTTCTCCAACTAAACGGTTAATTTATCACTAAATGTTTAATTAACCTTTTACCGATTTTTTTAGAACTTTAATCGTAAATGTTAATGAATCTCAACAAATAGAATATCGTAAATAATTCATTACTTTTTTTTGTAATTTTTAATACGATATTCCTTAACATGGTAAACAGCAATTGTTGTTATACAACAGCCACAAGAAAAATTTACAAAATATGTAATGCAAAACCAATTCTGAAATAAATTCTATTTTTAACGGACTGTAAAAAAATCGATGAGGTTTTCAATTCGACTATGAAATTATCCGGATAGCCGAATGAAAATGTAAAAACGTTGTTCTTGTATTAAAAATGCTTCTGAAACACATATCGAATGATATGAAAGCGGAATTCACGGTTCGTAGTGAAGACCTTTTAAATCTTACTGCTTAGTATAACAACAACAAAATGTATTGATTTATAAAAGCTACAAGATCTAAAAATTCCAGTATGTCACAAAGAAAATTTCAAAGCTAATTATTTTGCTGGGTAAAATAGCCATTCACGTTTGATTGTCGAAAACAGTTTATAGTTTTTTGTGAAGCACTAAATTTTTTTTTAATGGACTTGCATAGCAAAATAATTTGATTTTCCAGCAAAAAAGTAGAAAAACTATATTTTCAGAATTACAATTATTAAAGATTAAAATTACGCAACAGTTAGAATGCAATCCGGTTTGTAAAGTTCTAAATTTACAATCATTCCGAATTATAGAGTATGGAATGTAATGGAATAATCCGGATCTCACTGTATTTTTTTATATCTGTTACAACAAAACTTTTCACTGTGTGAGCCAATTTTTATGAGCATTTTTACATTGAAAAGGTCGTGCTTACAGTGTGATCGCATTTTAATGGCGGGCAAACCAGGGCAATACAATTCCCCCTAGGCAGCAGTTTTTACTGCGTGGACCGATTTAGAAGAAAGCTTTCATTGGAAAGCTTGTGCTAATAGTGTGCTGCCATTTCAATGGCGGATAGATCGAGAGAATACAACTTCCCTTAAACAGATCTTTTTACTGCGTGGTCCAATTTTTATGAGTGTCTTTTCAGTGGAAAAAATCTCGTGCTCTCTCGGGGGAATCCAGCTCCCCCTGGACAAAATTTGAATTTTTCTAATAAGTTTTATTTTTAAAAGCGAGTAAAGAACAAAATAAAATTTTCAAACAGAATAACAGAATGAGTAACTGAAAAGTAAAATATAAAATTTAAAAAAAAAAATTTTACCAACTTAAAAAGGAACTAAAAAGTAAAAAATAATAAAATTTTAAGTTCGTTAGCGTCGCTATTGAATAGCTTCAAGTCAGTGCCAAGTGCGAAATACTATATATCAGGAAAACATAAAAAAAATAATAATATATAAAAACAATTTTTTGAGGGGCTATGTTCAGGCTCATGTCTATAGAGACAAGGCCGTAATGGTGAACGCACTGGAAGCCAATAGTGAAGATTTTATTCGTGAGATACCGCCCGATATGTTTGGAGATAGTATGCCAAAATTGGAACCAGCATATAGTCGCGATCAACATGTATGTACATAAAATCCCTTTAAATATTGAATTATATAGGTCGTTCTCTCGACTCAAATTAAGATTTCATACATTACTCGAAATTTTTTTTAAATCAAATCCGAAAGCTCTTAAAAAATCAACCTTTTTATAAGGACATGTAACCGGTGTTGTAGTTATAACTGTTTAATTTTGTCAATAAGTCGCTATTTCTTTCGCGGAAGTCGAATCTTTTGTATTTTGATGACGTACATCTGAATTTATAAAAAATAGATTTTTAATTTTTAGTTAGTTGGACCGTTTTTTGTTTCAGGTAACGCTATATAGATTCTTTATACTCAAAATAAGAGAATTCAATAAGAGATTAAAAATGTAACTATTTTTTCACTCAAAGAAGTATTAAAAGCAATGCCCTTTAAAGTCTTAAAAAAAAGAAATTATATTCTTCGATTCGAAATAAATTAACTAAATAATTGTAGTTAATATTGTATAAGCAGTTTTATTTAACAATTATTCTTCTAATGCAAACAAAGGCCATGATGTACATAATGCATGTAAAGGAAATTAGTTGAACTGAAAATTATTATTTTAATATTCAATTATTTCACAACATAAACTTTAAGTTCGTATGCTTTGGTTTCCGAAAGTGTCAATAAACTAATGAAAAATATTACAGTACTTGACACACATTGTCACATTAATTTTTCATTTCGTATTTATTATGCAAATTACTCTCATTAACCGCATAAATAAATATTTATTTTTACAAATGAATAACAAAAGCGTTTTAATTAATTCACCGATTTTTTCTGAAGATTCACAATATTGAATAAATTTGTTAATTATTCCCTCACATTAAGGGTAACGGGTATATACATATGTATAAGGTTGTCATTCCGTGTATAATTTCTTTTGTATTCATTTCTGAAAAAATTTCATATATTTTCTGAAATGTGATGAATTAGACAAGTTTTTTGTGTCATGTCCGCCTGTCTGTCTGTTTCTTGAAATCAACTTTGCACGGAATTCGTTTTAGGGCCAATCGGTCAGTAGTAGATCTGTATCGGTTGTTATTTAAATTCAGTCGGATCAGTTGAATAGTTTCCGAACTACATCCGAAGAGGCACGACCACTTCGTTTTTTTACTTGAAATGCCTATTGGCACTGAGGCAGCGCATTTTTCTGAATTCACTCTAAATGAAATAATAATTACACTTGAAAAAAAAATATTGGTCTTTTGCTTCGCCAGCATACATTTCAGCTGAAATGTTTCAATTCAAAATTAGTATAAAACAAATAAATTTATGTAGTAGTGAAAATAAATAAAATGTTGTACAATACACAAAGTTTAAATAATAAAAGAGTTAGCCATGGATTAAATTAGTTTATTTAAAAGTTTAAATTGAAAATATAAAAGGAATTTGAAAACGTTAAAAAAAAAAAAAAATTTAGTATAAAAACTTCAAAAACTTCGAAAACGTCGGATAGATTTTGATGAAATTTAGTCTATCTATGTAAGTATCAATGATACTTTAAGTTTCATTGGGCCCTGATAGGTGGCGCAAAACTACACTTTTCTAAACCGCAGGATCGATTTTTACTAAATTTAGTACATATGCACAGCTACTTGTATACATATGAATTTGAACTCAAAAATGTGGCCCATAGGACTGGATTATAAAATAGGTCAAAATCAGGTCCGCCTAAAATTTCGGTAAAATTTTATTTATACGTTGAGTTAGTTATTTTACCCATTAGTGATCTGAAAGAACTGCTCCAAAGGACGAGATCCAGAAGTTAAATAAAAATCTGGTACTACTAAATGACTATATAGAAATTTCTACGAATATGGGATATAAATCTAAATCTAATCCACAGGAACATCAGAACGCTCTCCTTCGTCGGTATTGTGTCGCAGGGGCGAAGTAAAATAACTACAAAAAAAAATGGCTACTAAAAACAAAGCTTCAAAATTAAATACGTTTCCTTGATATCAGGGACGCTACAACACTGCTATAAAGAAACATATAACGTGCAATAACCAGTGATGTAAGATAGTGAAGCTTAAACTGCTATCATTTCTTCTACTATCCCTTTCTTCTAGTTCAAGCACAATGCACCGCAAGTGTAGGCGTTATCTCCAGAGTGCTGGTCAAAGATAGAAAAAAAGGTGGGTCAGTGAAGAAGGGTATCGAAGATTAGGCACTCTTATTCGTTTTTTAATTAAAGTTAAACGCCAGCTTGTTTCTCGAGTCACAGCATAACAAGCAGTTTAATAGATAATTTCAAATAATATATAATTCATGCATGTCATAATCATAAATCATACATTTTTCCATAAAAGGAAATAGAAATAGTAAATAGACGAACCAACACACATCTATGCAAACAATGTATATGTATAGGTAAATGCGTGTTTGTCATGCCACTTACCGTAAATAATGAATTATCAATACCACCAGCAAATGATACATTTTTCCATGTTGCGATAACAACATGTTTTGGTACAAAAGTATCAGCACCCACAACACCATCGCGTATATCCCACATGGTACGTTCACGTACTTCAACACCGAATCTGTCAGTGCGTGTCATTAGATCACGTTCCATACTGAAAAAGAGAACAACAAGACATTTAAGAAAAGAAAAAGTTTGTTTGCAAAAAACAAAACAAAATTCAAATAGTATGACAAGATATCATGAAATAAAAAATTTCCTAAACAGTCGAGAAATAGAAAAGAGTAAAATAAATCCATAACAGTATTCAATCAAAGAATAAAATATGAAACTTTAAATTCCTATATTTTTGAATGTTTTAAATGCTTACATGCATATGTATGCGAAAACTTCAGTTAATGTACATAATCATTTCTTCAATAAGTTAAAATTGCTTATGCAATTAAAACACTCAAAAATATAAGAATGCCCAGAGGCTAGTGGCGTTCTAATTCATTATATACACAAAATACTTGACGAAACAAACCAAAAAAGTTCGCTTCAAGTATAACAAAAAACATGTTTCCGCAGTTAATAATGGAAACGAAAATATAAGTAATGCCAAGGACTATTGTAAGTTTAAGATGGTAAATTTATAACTTCATTTAGAAGGGAAAAAATAACGGGGAATTATTTCTCGTATTCGATTTATCGAAAATAATAAATATAAAAAAGCTAATAATTTACATCTACTGACAACCACACACAGTGATCAAAACACGAAGAACGCTGATGATGAAACTGTAGCAACTTTCGAAAACGGCATTTTGTCCCTGTTCTGCTAGTGTTTTGTGTTAGTGTAATTTACAATTTTGTTCTTTTGATTTTAGTTTGTTTCTTAGTATATAACTATCGCATGTAATTCTCATTGCCTGTAAAGGTATCACTTATCAGTTTCAACCAATTGAAGAAATGTTTAAATATTTTTATTGGCAATGGTATCAGCACTATATACGAGTATAAGGAAACTTTTGCAATTATTCTATTGCACATATACACTTCATTATATAGAAATTTCATTATACAAAAATTATATTTCACTCAATTTTATTTAAAATAATTACGTAGTTTATTTGGCATCAGAATTTTTCAATACTAATAAGTCTGTTCCATGTGCATAACAGAGCAGTCAGAACTTGCACAAATTAGTCCAAAAGCGTTCCAGATAGGCTTGCCAGATGGCCGGGATTCGCCTCGATTTTCCAGTTTTTTATTTCTGGTCCAGTTTCCAGTTTTATCATGGAATGACTTATCAGAGCTTCCAAGTCTTACAGATTTCAAATTTAATTCACAACGATTTATTGTATACTGACTTCTACTGCCTGCGAGGGGTATTTGATAATTTGCCAAAAAATATTCTTTTTTCAAAAATGTGATAAAAATAAAGTACAAAATCTGTATAAATTGGTCTCATTCGTTCTTTCCATACCAATAAGCAATGCTTTTGCGAAAGGACTTTTAGTATTTTAAATAATTTATGTTCTCAAGAGAGACATAGAATGTCTTTCGATTTAATAAAGGCTGAAATTTTAATAAGATCTTCAAACTTTTTTTCATACAAAAAAGACAAAAGAGTTAATAAATTCTGTAAATAAAAATACAAAATATATGTGGCAAAAGTCGTAGTTATACTTTTTTATTTAAGTTACTATGTACCTATATATAAATATCTACTTAAAATAATGTAAGAATGAATTTAATTGTTATGTTTAAGTGTTTTTATATTATTATTTTATGTTATTTTTTTTTAATATTTAATAAAATTTCCCACTTTTTGGAACAATACGTGCATTTTAAAAATTGTCCAGTTTTTTTTCTAAAATCCAGGCGAAAATTTTAGGTTTTTAAGTTTTTAGGCTTTTGGGATCTGGCAAGCCTAGATCCAGAAAAGAAGTTTTGAGAAATTTTGACCGAAGATTTTTCATTTCCTGTACAAAATTGTACGAACTTTTTCTTTGGGTAAGTTCGAACTGGAATTAAATTTCCTGCAGTTTTTAAATTTTCAAATAGAGGAAGAAAGTTTTCATTTAAAATTAACACCATTTAATGTAGCAGGAGAACATTCTTTCCATTTTGCAAAAAATTGTGAAAATCTTTTCAAACAATTTAACTGGCTTTTACTTTTTTCAACTTATTTTCATTCATTTTTTACAGCAAATGTTCTGCTTTTAATATTTATTTTAAGCGTCTAAAATCTTTGGTAACATCTATAAAAAGGAAATGCAAATAATCTGAAAAATTTTCCATTTTGCTTTTTCATATATTTTTGACTAAAAATTTTTGTCTTTTCTTTGTAAATTGTCTGATTAATTTCTTATTTTCATATGTAAATGAAAAACAGCTGATAATTTAATTTTAGCCCAAACTTACCCCATGAAAAAGTTTGTGCAACTTTGTACAGGAAATGAAAAAAAACTTTACACTCTCATTTTCCGTAAAAATTGCAGAAAAATGGGTCTATGGAACGCTTTTGCGTAAATTTGTGCGAGTTCGGGCACTTTTTTTATGCACCTGGAACAGACCTAATAAATATGAGCAATCTAGATGTGTCGCTTTTTTTAATATATATAAGTTCAGCATTCTTTAGATTTTTTCTTATAGAGTATTCAGTGCCTCCGTAGTCTAGTGCATGATCAATAGTCTTATCAATATCAAGGTGCGGGTTCGATTACCTCTTAGACCCTGGGTATTTCGACAGACAAGCTTAATAGCTTCGTATAGTTTGTATTGCCTTTAAAAACAAAAAAAATACAAACTACCGCTTATAAATTAGGACTATTCGCATTTCCTTTTGATACGGGTTGTCAAAAACTACCATGAAATATTTTGTACATCATAAAATAATTTGATTGACACTAAATTGTTGCCATCTTCACTGTAAATACATACAAATACATATTTCTGCATTCTTACAGATTTTCTAATATATAAATATTTTTTTTTTGCATATCGCACCCTAAATACAAAAGCGGCACAACTCAAAATTCTCAAATTTTCAGGAGAGGCAAAAAACTGTTTATGCAAAAATGATTGTAATATTTAAAATAAAATTGGTTCCATTATGAAAGAAGTCTATTTCGAAGAAGGTTTTGCTAAAATTTTTTTAATTTTATATTATAATATAATATTATGTGTAACAAAAGTAATCAGCACTTCTTGAGAACATTGACGCAACTAAAAATAGGTCTTTTTAGTCGATCGTGCGTAAGCAATGCAATTAACATAAAAACAGACATAACGGTATTTTTCCAGTTAAAGAAAACAGTGATGAGAAAGAAATTTTTGAAGTAGTTAGAGATGTGTACTGTGAATTATTTTACGGAAAAAAGTACATTTTGGAAAATTTTGAGTTGTGTCACTTTTGTATTTAGGGTGCGATATGTTCACATTTTGACATGTGTGTGAAATATAAAAAAAAATAACAATCCCTACGAAAGTCCCAATTTGAAGTAAAATAACTAAAAGTATATTTGCAGAGTCAACAATATTTTCTGGTTGAACATATTGCCTGTTGTTTGTGAGAAAACTGCTATTTTTTTAATAAAGGGAATCTGTTTTTCGATTTCTTTATCGAAAAAGTGCAGTTGAATTTTTCGTTTTACCAGCAGATAAAAACGAGTTACATAAAATAAAATAAAATTTATATTTGCATGCGCACACATGCATGCATTACACTTGGGTGGAAATAAGTTTTTGATAGACAGAGTATTGTTAGAAATGAAGATAAATGGTTGTGCATTATTGAGATCTGCAAAATATAACAAAAACTGTACACTCGTCTGTGAAGTGGTATTTTATATAAGAAGACACATAATAAAGCATCTGAACAAAACAAAAAAATAAACAAGCACCTGAAAATTTAACAAACAAAAAATTTAAATGTTGTTGAAGTTAATGGAGCGTACGAGTGATATTGCTTAGAAGCTGGTTTCCTCATGCGCAAAAACAGCACATCACAGAATAAAATAATTTTATATTTGAAGAGGAAATATGCAAGGCGAATTGATAGCTGAACTGTATGTTCAATTTAAATTTCAGCGACAAAAGTTAAAATTTTTAACTTTTGCGTTTTGAAAAAATTCACGATTTAATTCCTAACACTCCGACGACATAAATGCCAAAAATTTGTGCCAGTTGGCACAAACAGCTGTGAATTACATTTTCTTATAATAACTATTGAGTGGTAAAATATTGGAATGATGAAAAAGTGATTTTTTTCGAAAAATTATTTATAATTAAAATTTTTAATGCTGGAGGTGTGTACGTAACAAAAACAAGATGAAAATATTTTATTAAGTCTAGTGTGTCTAGTGGCAAATTCATATTTTTGAAGTAAAAGTAATAAACGGTGCAGAGGGAGGGTGGCGCCGTTGGAATTATCGATTGTGAGGATTAGTCAGTCACGATGTCTCAGTGGTCGAGTGAGCATCGCGCGTTTGCTGTAGAGGAATTTTTTTAACAGTAATGATTCTTACGTAATTGCTCGTCGACAATTTTGTTCAAAGTTCGGTATTCGGCGTTCGTGGATGCAGAGATTCCGCGCAACTGTTTCGGCTATGAATGCCCCACGGCCAGGTCCCAGTCGATCCGAAAACATTGAACTGGTTGAAAGCAGTTTACGTGAAAATGCGCTATTAGCTAACTAATGACTGTGAATTTGGGCATAACCGATAAAGTTCAAAATCTAATCACATCTAAACAGCTGTCAAAGGACATCAAATTATTAATTTATTCTAAAAACTATTAACTGCATCGAATAAGCTGTGAATTACTGTAGATATGTACGTGAGAGTGTCGATGGCTCAAGTAGTCTGCACGTTGACTACAAAACCAAAATCAGACCTGGGTTCAACACCAGTTTCAAACTAAAATTATAAAAAAAAACATCTCCCATTTTACTGTTGTGCATTAGAGTGTCTTTGTGTGTCAGTTGTTGTCGGAAGGTTTCAGTGGCGAAGGCATAGTCAGTGTTCACTGAACAATACCGGCTTCAGCTGATATCAATCCACAATCACATCAGAACGCCTTCCTTCGTCGGTATTGTGTAGAACCGGCGAAGTAAAATAATAATAAAATTGCCTACTAAACTGAGCCTTCAGCACTGCTATAAACAAAGAACGTGCAAAAGCAGAGCTGTAACATAATTAATTAAACTTCACCTCAATGTCAAATAAAGTTTAATCATATCTGTGTCGAAATCCTCACACTGCTCTTTCCGTTTTTGTTTTAATTAATATTTACAAATGTACTTCTATAAATAAATAAAATTCTAAAATACGTAACAAGTAATTTACAAAAACCAGCCGAATATACCGCACACTTGGGAAATATATTTAAAAATTATTAGTACGAGTGCACGGAACTCGTACAGCAATTTGTCCACCTTGTAAACAGCTTCACTCTAGTTATTTTTCTTTTAACTAGAAATTCAGAAGTGTATGTAGTGAAAATCACAAAATTAAAATATAAAAATATATTTTCATATTTCATTCATGTAAATTGCAATGAAAAATCAACTCTTTTTCCCCTTGCACTCATATTCGTTACATGGAAATGAAGCAGTCAAAAAAGAAATTATACTCCTATTTGACTTTGTACTAAGAAAAAACAAATTATTGCAATTTGGGTCACACGAATACAAGTTCAAATGCCAAAAAGAAAAATTAAAAGTGACAAGAACAAAAAAAATATTCAGCTCCCAAGCAGCAGTTTTACAAGCTTCGCAGCCGACTTCCCTAACGTAACACACACATATACAAAAACACATTCACCATCCTATTCACTAATATTTCATCTTCATGTCATTCTTAACTGGTTTAGTGGTTACATTCGTTACAAAAAAAAATAAAAATAATCAGTAGGAAAAAGAGAAAATGAAAGAAATTTTTTGCCAAAAAGGCCAAAAACATTGTCGTTTATCACTTGTCGACGCTTAATCCACATTCACTCCCAACAGTAGAGCACCAAGATTAGAAAGAACTGCTTATATTATTTGAAATTGAGGAGGTGCGCAGGGTAAGACAGACAGCATGGAGAATAATAATAACAATAGCGGTAGCAGGGCAGTCAGCCGCCAGCCTCAATGTGTCAGTAAAAATACTGACGATAGTTGACACCAGATCGTAAATAAATAAAATTAAAGAATAAATTAACGAAATGTAAGAAATTCGGGGAAAAGTTTTGATTTAATAATTGAAATTGTAAAACCAAAAAAAAAAACAATAGTCATAGAAGAAAAGCCTTTCTAAACGTTGAAAGATTTTTTCATCTTGATGTTTTTAAAAAAAAACCCAATCAAATACACTGATAGAAGCAATGAATTTCTTAATTGTATCAATGAAATTTGTCATTAAAAGTGAGCTAACGAAGCCCATCTTTTTATCAATGGAGAATGTTTAATTATATGTTGTTTTTCTGCTGATCACAAACCTAGTAACGAACTTTCATTTCATCTATCATATAAATTGATCGATTGAATGAAACGCTTTCATTGATTTAATAAAATTTGTGTATTAATTTCCTGATTGTGTTTATTGTTATTCTATGAATTAAATATGCTAGTTGTTTGGTTAAACGGGTGCTAATGCCTACTAGATAGTTTATACATAAATTCAACAAAATTTCTTGAAAAGCTAAGAAATCTTACAGGTATATATAAAGCCTTGCGACGGTGCGAAATAAGGCTCCAAAGTGTGAAATGAAATAAAGCCCCAAAGTCAACACAGAGAAAAACACGACAGTTTTCGGAAATTTTTTGGACAATTTTGCGGGTTTTGCTTTCATTTTTTATTTGGGGTCATATTTTCAATTTCGCAAAATAAAAGAATGTCCACAAAATATTACTATTAATTTTTTTTTTCTCATTATACAACTCTCAAAATATTACTAAAATTCAAATAAATGAAATAATTCCCAAAGAAATTAAACTCCCAAAAACTGTCCGCTAAACAGAAATAAAATAAGGCAAAAAAAAAACTTAAAGAACGTCCAAAGAAAATTATTTTAAATTAAATGTCAATATATTCTTTGCATTTTTTCCATATGTTACATCACTATTGATCAAAGGTGCCAATTCTCGTCATTTTCCTAATCTCTTCATTTTGTTGCATTTTGACAAACTTAAAGAGCTTCTTGGCATGACCGGTCAATGGCTGGGCGCAAGGCTTTTCTCCTCTATGGCATAACGAACACCGGCTATGTATGACCGCCCTTAGATGTCCCTAACTTTGGGGCCTTATTTCCTTTAAGTCTTTGGGACGATATATCATAAAAGATATTGGGGTATTTTTCATAATGAAAAATTGCCACATGTTTAGGGCTTTACGTCATATCTACTTTGGGGCTTTATATCGCACCGCCAAAACTTGCAAGAAGCATTTGGGAATTATCAAGTATACAAACATAACAAAGTTTATTTGGGTATGAAGAATGTTTATTGAATACATATATATAAATATGCTATCCTACTTTTAAGCAAAAAAGAAAATTAAAGACTCATATTAAATTTTTTGGATAGAAAAATCATTTCATACAAGTATGCCAAATATATCAGGCAAATTAAGTGCGTGAAACAAAAAAATTCTTTCTTATATTTGCCAAAAATTGTCAAAAAGAAAATTCATTCAACCCATTTAAAGATTTTCAGAAATGCAATGAAAATGAAGAATTTGAGAAAAGTGTAAATTGAGAGGAATCATGTATGCAATGAAATCTTTCATTGTTGTAATGAAAATCTTTATTAATATAATGCAGAACATTTAAAGAACGCGTTCCCAGTGACTGAATGAATGATTTTTCTACCAGTATAACGTTTTATTTAATCGAAAATGCTGTGAAATATTGCGATAATTATAGAAGCAACGAAAGGCTGGTTGTGGCACTCTTTTGATTAACGTTAAATTGCGTAATTAACCTGAAAGATTACGCTTTCAAATAAAAAAAAAAAAACTTGAGTGCTTACCCTGTCCATATACATATGTATATGTATGTATGTATATCCTACTGAGCATATACATAATACATACATAAATTGATGTCAACGAAAATCCCTTTCATCTCAAGCATTACGAAAGCTGTTTTACATGAATTATTTATTGTTTTCTTAGAATAAACATAATGGAAACGATTAGTTTTCTAAAGGAGATAAATGTTATTCTTTTGTACTTTCTTTCTTGTAACTCTTAAATTTAAAAATAATAAATCAAAATAAAGACTCAAAATATTTTGTCCAAAAGGGAACAATAAAAGTGAAAGGATGTGAAGTATAAAATTTATTGAAGAGGGAGTAGTGTGTAAGTCCACTACGTCGTATGTGTGACAATTCAAAGATTACAAATAAAATAAGTTATTAAAATATGAGCAAAGTGTTAGCTTAACATGCAAACGTGACAAGTCTACAGTTTTTCAGAATGTAATGTTGTATGCAGTACGGATTAGCCAGTGCTAAATACACAATTCTACTGTATTCTTTCCACAGGCACCTCAGAACGCCCTCCTTCTCGGCATTATGTAGCACCGGAGAAGTAAAATATTTACTAAAAATGGCTTCAAAATTGAAAACGTTTCTTTGACATCACAGGCGGTGCAACACTGCTATTAACAAAAAAACCTGCATGAGTAGAGTTGTAAGATAGTGAAGCTTCACCTACTGTCATCTCTCTCACTAACTCGTTCCTCTAGTGCAGCACAATGCACCGCATGTGTAGCGGTCATCTCTTGAGTGCTGCTCCAAGATCCAAAGAATAAATTTAACCTCGATTATCCGAGTCGAAAAACACGGTTAATGGAGGTTATCTAGAATACACCATATTTCTCAGACAATTGTGTCATTGCTCTTTGTTATGATTTACAATTTGAACGTGCCAAAACTTAAATTGAAGCCATGGCAAATGGCACCAAATGTTATTTGTATAACGAAAAATATATAGACATGACTACGTAATAAAAAATCGAAATCACCGAATTTTAAATATGATTATGTTCATGTTTATACATATATAATTGCTTTAGAAAACAAGAACTTGGATTTGTTGCATTAATAATGCAGGTAAAGGACGGCTGTAAGAGGTATAAAAATTTAGCACGTATGTTAGAGGTAAAATCGCGGATAGTAGAGGTTACACAACAAGGTGATCAGCATGCTGGTTAATAGATTTGGCCGCATAATAGATGCCCGGATAACCGAGGTTTAACTGTAATACAAAACAGAAACGCAAAGTGCCAGTCAAATCTTTTCAGGTCTGCGCGCAAATGTGAAAATTTCTGTTTTCTTTCATGTTGAATCGTAGCAAATTGTATTGCTACAATTTTAATTTGTTACTGTGGAATTTGAAAAAATTTTAAATAATTTAACTTAAAAACCAAAAGCCATATCAACTTCAAAGTCATCTTTTTAAAAATGTTGTATTTAATTTTGCTAGCAATAGCTTAACGAAAACTGCTGTTTATGGCATTGAATCAGATGACGGAATTGTACTTGTACTCTGGTTTCAGTACAGGTTCTGGATATTCGGACGACTTTCTACTTCCGTTCAGAGAACGCAAAAAGCGAATTTGTGTTTAATATTCAATTTGGTTTGCGTAGGGAAGATGGAATAAGTTATAAGGAGCGTTGTCAACTTTTAAATTTGAAAGCGTACCAAAATGGAGAAAAAAACCGCATATTTACGGAAGAAAGCACTAAATTTCAAATTATTTGTATTCATAAAAAAATATTTTATTAAAAGAAAAATAATAACAAAACGGTATTTTCTAAATATTTAATATATGTATGTACATATATAAAAATAAGAGACAACGCCTTTCATTTGCAATACTAGCCACACTACATTTATTATTCATTAATTAATATAAAATTGATAGAGAAGGACAGCAACAGCCAGAAAGGAACAAACATAATATATTATTTATATTTCTAAGTGTTGCCTACTTATTTTAATTTTAAAAAAACGCTAAAAAAATATACGATAAAAAATTAAGCTCAAAAAAAGTTGTCAACAAACTAGGACTTTAGGAACAACAATAGAAGAATCAATATCAGCAACAATAACAACAATTATCATGTGCAGAAAGAGAACATTAAGACTCCATAAAACTTTATTAAATATTTAACTATTATTATTAATTTAAATCAATTTAATATATACTCGTATTTAAGTAAAATTTTAATTTTTTTCCTCCACACGATTTTACTAATAACATCTTGTTCAATAATTTGAAATATTTTATTGCATACAAGTTGTTTTAAAAACATTCGAGCACTTAAACCAACCTTTTTTGTAGCTGGACAAAGAACTTTGCTTTTAAATCGATAAATGCATATAATGAATAATAATTGTAGATATGCAGGATTTGTTTTGTTATTAATTTTATTTCTTCTTGTTGTTGTTGTTGTTGTTTTTTTTCTCCACACAATAGTTTTATTATTTCACATAAAACCAATTTCGCTATTATTTGAATTCAAAGATAAAAAAAAATTTACGCAAAAACAGACACACAAATATTATAAGAAAAAAATAAATTTATTATGTGTTCTTTTTTTTTTGCTGCACTCAAATTGCAGTTGGAATTGTATTCAACACATTTAAATATGTATGACTGTGATTCCAATTGTGAGAGAATTGTTTATGACCGTTATAAAGCAACAATAACAGAATAATGTATTCGTTCAACTACAAAATAAATTATAGGGATATAAACACGCACACACATCCATATACCATCGCACAAATTTATATACAAACTGTTCATGAGTAACATACAAATTAAATTTAGTTTCGAATGAAATATTATTTAACAATTGCATGAGTACGAGTATGTACATCGTAAACAAGTGCTTGTGCGAAAGTACAAATTTACACACACTTAATTACATACTTTGTGTGTGTGTGTGTAAGTAAGCACGCTTTAAATTGCAAGGAAGCTTCTGCTATAGTTTCTCTAATAGATGCGTGTTAATTTTAAAATAAAGCCCAGGGACATTCTCACATGCAGTGAGCAAATTGCGACATGCTTTGGCGATTGTGAACAAGCATTATAAAAATTGTGTAAATTTGTCGGCTGTTCCTCCAAATTCGAACGAAACTTCAAAGTAATAATAAAAGCTGATTTTTCAGTAACTTTCTTTTTGGAAACACTATTTTTGGCAGCTCAGCTCTTTTCGTGTAACATGTTGCTATTAAACATGTTCAGTTTGGTCTATAATTTAGCTATGAATCGATTTACAAACGAACACCGCTTACAGATTATTGAATTTTATTATCAAAATTTATGCTCGGTTAAGAAAGAGCATCGTGAACTTCTTCCATTTTATGGTTAGTTTGGGACTAAATTTACATTGATGGACATTAAACCACTAACAACATGCATACGTAGAGTGAGGACAGAGAAAAATATTGCAGCTCTAAGCGACATGTTGTTGAAAACCGTCAATAGTCGTTTCAGCAATTGGGCCTCTGTTACTCCACTAAGGAAGAGCTGGACTTGGCTGGCATGAGGTTTCAGCAAGACGCTGTCACATGCCACACAGCACGCGAAACAATGGCCCAGTGGGGAGGCGAGTTCGGTGAACAGTTTATTTTACGTTTGAGGTCGGTCAATTCGCTGCCTAGATCGTGTGATTTAACGCCTTTAGACTATTTTTTGATGGGACTAAGTTAACGCTCATGTCTATAGCGACAAGGCCGCAACGGTTGACGCACTGAAAGCCAATATTAAAGATTTTATTCATGAGATACCGGCCAATATGTTTGGGAGAATATGCGAAAATTCGAATCAGCGTTTTCATTATGCTCTACGCAATAGCTTCTTTTTCTTTTGCATTTTTTTATTGTTGTTGCTGCTGTTGGTCCATTGTTTTAAATTATTTTAGTTACTTTATTTACCAAAGTTTCCTTTATTTCTTTTTATTTCGTTGAGCTCTATTTAAATTGCTAGCTGTTTTCAATTGGTAGCACTGCCTTTAGTATATGAAAATCAAGATTGTATTTCATTGAATAAACTTAAAACGAATCCAAAAAAGGTTTTAAGAAAATATTTTTAAATGGTAAAACCAGGTTTTAATAAGCCGGCTTTAACGTAAAACTAACTTTTGCTTTAAAACCAGTCAGTGTGAAAACACTATTAGAGCGCAATCAGCAATTAACCAACGATTCAATAATGATCATACATAATACAAAAAAAAAAGGTTGAGTAAAAATGCAATATCAAGAATTTAATTTTTGTGCTAATATTTATTTCTATAAAACTGGTTATTTGCTAAATGATTTACCAAAAACCGGTTTCTTTAAAGTATCACGCATTCGCACAAACCGAAAACAGGTTTTTGAAAATCGATTTCTCTAATCGTTGCACATTCATACTGTATTGTGGTCGTTGCTGTATTTATGCCACTGTGTGAATGAGTTTATATATTTCCTATTTGCACGGAACAGGAATATAAAGACAAACACTACCAATCACAAATATGGATTTGTGAAGGACCGTTGGACACACAGGCATGCATGTGTTAATGTTTTATAAATTGTAAATATTTTATGCAAATTTTGATTATTATTTCAATATAGCTTAATTCAAATAACTACATAAACTAAAACACTTTATTTAGAATGTGTGGTATATCCAAAATTTACATATCGTTACAGAAAATGCAAGAAGCCCGACGTAAAATTTTAAAAAATTTACAGGAAAAAAAAACTTGTTCGACTGTTGCTCTTTATGTACTTATTGACCTGAAACCCAACCGTGTGGGATATTGCACATAGTTTAATGTTAAATATTTTAACATTTTCTATTAAACCTAAAATTAGTCACTGAGTCAAAATCATTTTCAGTTTAAATTGAAATTCAAGAAGTTATCACTGTTTGAAAATTGAAGATGCCACCCGGAAGGGCTTTGGGAAGGCGAAGGTTAAATAAAAATATATTGACAATCACCACGAAATATTTCAATATAAATAAGAAAAAGTATAAAGGAAAGCTTTATTGCACTTAAGACTTAATGGACTTAACAAACTAGAACTAATAGGAAAATTTTGAATTTGTTAAATTTTAGATAGCGCTTCTTGCATTTTCTGTGACGATATATTTATACATTTCATATGCGTTTATAAAATAGTAGAATAAATGAATACACATTTTAGATGAAATTTCAACTTTTTCGTCGTCAGTTATTTTTATCAATTACATTTTCTGGCGAGTTATTTTAATTATTCCTAAATATTCACATACTTAAATAATTGTTGGCTATGTACTCCTGAAAAGGTTTTTTATTACAGTAAATATGTACAGTTTAGCCAGTTATGAAAGAGGAAAAATCTTCTATAAGGCATTCTTTAGCAGATACGAATGGTTATTGAATAAAAAATTTAATAAGGCCTGAAGTAAGAAGGTCTTCTAAGTCTTCCCGCTGGGTATGAGAAACTCTCAAATATGATTGTTTTTATGTAAAATGTATGTAAAATTTTCCGTTTTACCTTCTGTAGCTTACATGGGTATTAAAAAAAAAAGGAAAAATAAAAAATATTGCTTGACTTCAATGGCTACAAAACGAAGCTGAGGCAGATATTTTAATCAGTAACACATTTCCTACATGCAAATAAAAGAAAAACGAGTTCACACTTTCTCTTTATTCCATTTCAAAATCCATCAACAGTTCGTGGAAAGTGTGTTCCTTTATTTTGTGCGTGGGAATTAAAATATCTTTTTTGTTCGCCAACTTCAATATGGTACCGTTCTAGAACACATGTTCAATTAAATGCACATTAAATCAATGCAACAAAATGTGCAGAATGAAATAAACGATTGTATATACATACATACTTTAGCGAATATTTAATTAAATATGTACATGGAAGATAAATAATCCTAAGGGATCAATATTTTACATATAAATATGGCACCATGCTGGTGATGGAAACCTGATTTTCTTGTACACAGAAGAAATTAATTTTCATATCATTTTTTATATGCAGACCACCACGAAATAGGGTCTGCCTAAGTAGAATGGTAATGAGAAAACACGGCTACTCTGCTACTGCGTCTCCGGCAGAGGATGGACAGAGGAAGTAGCAGAGAGAGCAATTAGCAGAGGCAGATAGAATAGTGCAATGAGAAGGTGAGAATGTTGTAAAGAGGAAAAAAAGTGTTGCCATTTTGCCGCTTTTTTGGTCTCATTTACTTTTTTTATATTTCCTGAAATTTTTTTGAAAAAAGATAATTTTTTGACGCTTTTTAACTTTTTGTTTGGCGGATTTTGTGCTTTTTGATGCGGATTCATTTCATATAAAGTTATTTTGACGCTTCGTCTCTAATAAATACAATATAAATGTAACATTGTAAAAAAATGGAATAATAAAGAAAGAACTGATGAATTTTGAATTTTAAAAATGATTTAGAGAGAAAATCCAAAATACCGAAGTCGAAATAACATTGAGCTTAATGAACTCTTTTAAACGAATCATTAGAAATCCATTTTCTTTAAACTTAGCTAATGCATTATTTCATATTAAATAAGACATAAAACAATCAAAAGTTGCAAACTGCCTTCAACTGTTTGCCAAAAAATTAATTCTAATCAAGATTCTGGATCCCGGTTGGAAATCATTGTAATGTGTTATCCATTTCGAGGTTCTCTACTTTTTTAAAAAAAAAAACACAGAAAATTCAAATTTAATGGAGAATGTTTATTTTTTATTTTTTGAACATTATGTCTCTCAAATGTTGGCCGTTGCTACGTCGCAGATGGTCCATCCGTTGAGTCCAATTTTCGATGATTCGTTCGAGCATTTCGACTGGTAACTGGCGAATGACACGCGTGATGTTTTCCTCCAAGGCCTGAATCGAAGCGGGTTTGTCCGCATAAACTTTAAACTTTACATATCCCCACAGGAAAAAGTCTAACGGTGTGATATCACACGATCTTGGTGGCCAATCGAACGGCCCAAAACGTGAAATTATGTGCTCACCGAAATGTTCTCTCAATAAATCCATTGATTGATGCAATGTGGGAAGTGGCGCCGTCTTGCTGAAACCAAATGTCGCCGAGATCACGAGCTTCAATCTCAGGCATCAAATAGTCGGTTATCATGGCACGATAACGGTCGCCATTGACGGTTACGTTTGCACCGGCATAATTTTTAAATAAATATGGACCGATGATTCCACCGGCCCAGAAACCACACCAAACCGATCGAACATTATCCAATAATGAATGCTGGGTCTCAAAATGGGTGATGGTGTTGCGAATAATACGCTCAGTAGGCCGATTATGTTGACCATAAGTTGAGCGAAGTGCACGAAACACATTCCTCACAGAACGTGAATTTCCGTAATAAAGTTGAACGATTTGTAAACGTTGATCAGGCGTAAGTCTTTCCATTATGAAATGCCAAACAATACTAAACAAAAATAACATGACAGCATGACACGACTCACACGTGATCTGTCAACAAAAAGGCTATTGAAAAAAGTATCTCTACTTGAATCACCCATTACAATTGTACTTTTTTTTGTATTTGGAAATCTCAACGATTTGTACTTATCATGGTGAAATGCCTCAGTTTACAATTAATTAAATTTTTTTGTTTTAATGTTTTCTTGTATTGGAAAACCAAAGGTGCTCCGGTAGTTGGATAGTTTAACAGTTTGTGGGTTCTGGGATCGATTCGTAGCAGAGGCTTTAGTATATTTCAGTACAAAGCGTGAAAGTTTCTTCACAACAAGTATCACAATGGGAGCATAATAAATTGGAGGCAAGTGGGCTGGGACCTTTCATTACCTTTACATCCAGCAACCTGCCGACCTAAAGTATCCCTTTCAAAAGCAGGTAGAACACAATATCAAAATATTAAGCGATAATA
Organism: Dexiosoma caninum; assembly: GCA_963924685.1. Taxonomy (NCBI): domain Eukaryota; kingdom Metazoa; phylum Arthropoda; class Insecta; order Diptera; family Tachinidae; genus Dexiosoma; species Dexiosoma caninum. Next base: position 97,005,643 of record OZ004725.1, read on the forward strand.
ATATTTAAACCATTCAATTAGAAAAGCATAAGTTTATTTGAAGAAAAATTTTTATAATTCTTTTTTTTTTCTTGTTTACGCTTTTAACCATTTCTTTATGTTCTTTTCCACTGAAGTAATTAAATGTTAATGATTGGCGCATATAAATGCTTCTGGTGGAAAACGAACATTCTACATTCATATAAATAATTGAAAACTGAAACTAACATGATCTCTACGTCAGTTCTTTTTGTTTATTTATTACCTTTTTTACTATTCAAATGAATTATTTTTTTCATTAATTTTTAACTTTTCCTTCTGAAATTAATTAATCCTACTTTTTATCTAGATTTTTAGCCCAAACTTCAATAGAAATACAAAGAAGTAAACTCACCGAAAATAAACACCAGGTGTACGTTGATCAACATCGGAGGCATAAATACGCCCCACACGGCATTTGCTGAAAAATATTCCAATGAATGATGGATCGTTTTTCTTAGGCCAATCTTTAACAGGAAATACCAATGGATATGTATAGTATTCGGGCGGATCAGAGAATTCCAAGTAACCATTAAGAGAAATCTAATGAAGTATTTTATTATTACTCTTTTTCATTCATAATAATAATGTTGAGCTAAAGCAGTGAACATTCTTACCCTTGTGTAATTGAAACGAAAACCAAAAAATGGCAATTGAAAATTCAAATTCTTGTGAAGCTGTGTAGTTGAGGCGTGTATATCAAATTGATAATCACCACGACCGCCATATAAATCCTGATCGAAATACCAGTACATGAATTGTGAACGAATCTCGGCCCAACGTTGTGGCTCCATAACGTAGCCATTTGTAAGCGCGTGTGAGGGCATTGTAGGTGGTGCCACACGATTGTTGGGATCTAAAAATTTAAAAAAAAAATATTTTATTTTCAATAAATCACAAATAGTTTTCGGAAGTTCTTAAATAAATTTAATTGAATATTTTTGAATGTTTAACATTTTTTTATGCATTTTATTGTTTCACAAATACTGCAATACGTGTTATGTCATTTGATGTATATAATAATTTTCATAATAACTTTTTCAGCAAATTTTTTAAAAAATATATTATTTATAGGTTCATTACAGCTGTATTCCGGTAGTTCTCTTTCAATCCATGTAAGTGCTCACCCAACTTTTAGTGACCCTAATTCCCTTATACATATCGAGCCTTTGGTGCAATACCGTCGTAACTCAAAAAATCGTGAACTGAGAAAAATGCATTTTAAGTTTTGAGCCATATTTTTGTATTTTCGTTTACTAAAGTTAATTTTTTTACAAGTTTTTTAATAAAGAGGCATGTTTTGTAATGTTTTCTGTTTGTAAATTTCTTGTCATAAAGGAAATATTTCATTAATAATTATTGTAGGAAATAGCTGGAGGCAATAAAGACATTTCTAGCTGTAGAATCTGAACGGTTAGAGATAGAACCATAATCTTTTTTCCTTTAGATATAGATTTCCCCAAAGATCATTTCTGCATACCCAGCTCAAAAATTAAAATTTTTAGTTACGACCAAAGGCTCGATATGTATGTGTTTGTAAAAATCTAAATATTATAAATGAGATTGTCATGGCCTCAATAAATAAATAAAATAAAAATTAAAAAAATTAAATAAATATTTTATTTAAGTAAAAAATAATTTTCTTTTATTTTTAAATTCTGAAATTGTATTACTGGTACTGAACTGCTCGCAGTGCTAGCTCACACTGCGATCGATCCCATTAGCCATAAAAAAAAAATTCAATGTCAAAAATTTGTCGCCAAAAGTGGCATCAATATTTCTTATAAAAACAAGATTTTTTAAATTTATAGTTGTTTTGGCTTTATTCCAACTGTACGCTTTAAGAACAGCTTCTAAAAGCAGATCGAGTGAGCAGTTCGTTTTTGCAGTGTAAAAAAGTGGAAAATTAATTATGTCGAAAAAACTGAAAAGGAATATTGAATTAAAAGTTATTAACTAAATTTTAAAATAATTAAAATGTGCTTAGCTTGTTGTGGATTTGTTATAAAATGAATAAGCTTCCAGTGTCATTGATAATGTTCGTTCGTCCATGTATTAAAATTTCACCTAGAGTTTTAGTTGTGTCCCGGCCAGAAAACTCCAAAGGAACTTTTATTAGTTTGTTGGTTAATATACCAAGATTCTAAAGTTGGTAATATGGTAATATTAGCTGCACACTTTTGCCCATCTTGCGTTAACTTAACAACCGCATTCTTATAATGTACAGGAGGAGTATGTAAGATAGTAAAAATATTGCCCAAAACAGTATGTGTTGTTAAGAATAACGCAGAAAGAGTTATTAAATTGACTCAAGAATACCATGGAATAGCAAATTTTATTATTTGTATGTAAAATTTCCTTTTGTCACCCGTGAAACAGTTATATTGTCAGTAATTGCTTTGCTGATGGCTTGGCCCTGGCGGGAACAGGGCTCGCAATTTCCGAACTATTGAAGGGCATAGGTGTTCCGATTGCTTCGGTTAAACTGCCTATCCTTCGGTCGGTGTATGCGGAGGCCCATTTTCGTTGGCACCATGAAGGTACGTACAGTATTGATAAACTCTGGTGGTCCAACATGGATGAGAAGAGGAATAAGTGTCTTCTTTCCTTGAATCGTAAGGCCATCAATAGCACTATCGCAGTTCTCACGGGCCATTGTCTGATTGGAAGGCATGCTGATAGACTCGACATTCCTTTTCTGGATTTTTACAGAAGCTGTGGGTCTGTGGAGAAGGAGGAAATGATGGCACACCTCATGTGCCAGTGCACAGCTCCTGCCATGAAACGGTGGATTTTCTTCGCCTCTCATTTCCTGTCATCATTGGCCAAACTCACTCTTGTCAGAATTTTTGTAATAGTGAGTTTTATCTTGGGATCGGGGTGGTTTCGTCCGGCGAGTGTTTGATCTCCGTGTCCGAACTTCCTGTGGTATTAGAACTGGCGTAATTGGGGCGATCTCCTTCGGCGAGGGTTCGCCATTTAAACTAACCTAACGTAACTTTCCTTTTATCAAAATTTCTTTTTTTCATATTTCACAGGTGGTACAGGCAGCAGTTTTAAAAAAATGAAGGTGGCGATGGCTGAAGTAGTATGCACGTTGACTACAAACTCCAAAAATTTCCTGGTTACGACCCTGTTTTAGTCATAAAAACATCTCGCATTTTTTCTGATGTGCACTATTGTGTGTTTGTGTCAGTTGTTGTCGGAAGATTTCAGTGACGAAGGCATAGTCACTGCTCACACTACCGCCTTCCGCTGTAACAAATCCATAGGCACATCAGACCACCCTTCTTTGTCGGCATTGTGTAGCACCGCCGAAGTAAAATAATGACTAAAAACGGCTTCTAGAAACAAAGCTTCAAAAATGTAATACGTCTCCTTAACAATGGAGGCGATTCAACACTGCTTTAAAACAAAGAACGTGCAGACGCACGAATGATCTGCTGTCATTTCTCTAACTATCCTTTTTCTTCTACTTCCAGCAGATAACATCGCATGTGTAATGGTCATCTCCTGAGTGCTGGTCCAAGATAAAAAAAAAATACTAATTTACCGACTCTACAGAAGTAGCCTATAAATAATTTTTGTATTTGTGCCACAAAGTACGGAATTTAATTAGAAACATTTTTTGTAACTCATGTATTTAAATGAATTTATGTATTAATTTCCACCAAATAATTAAATTAAGAATATAGCGATAATGTGGTGTGTGGTCACTTTGGCCCACAGTAGATACCAAAATTAATTTGCAACTACCGAGTATCACATAAATTTTAAAATTTGCATATATCCGCCCTTTTATCTCCAAACATTCAATTTGGCACAAATCCTCAGCACTGAAATTTTAGACCTGATTTCACAATAGTCCTATCCTCACACTATGAAATTACGTTTAAAGTTCATAATTTCTCAATTTGGCCTCTTTAAAAAATTACCAGCTGGGATATAGGACCTTTCAAATGAAAGAAAAAAAATACTTTCGAAATCGGTGTCACTGTTGATGGATGTCTGTAAAAACCAAGAGTGGAACCGCTTGGAGCGAAGAATAAAGTTAATGACGCACCATTAAAGGTTTACAATTAAAAAATGTAGCCTGTAAACAACGTAGAGTTTCGAAACCACATACATAAAAGCAAAATGTTGTCGAACTGAGAACCCTCTACTTTTTTAAGTATTTAGCCTACTTTCAGATTACAAACTTTGCAACAAATAAGAATAAAAACTATCTAAATAATAGCTAGTTAAGATCGGTCTCGATGTCGCCATTGAAATAAGAAAAAATGGAGAAACCCCCAAAAAGACAAAATAAAACTTGGCAATTTTTCTTTCCATGATTCCATGATAATAAAATTAAGAAAAACCCAAACATAGTTTCTCCTGGAAAATTTTTTCTCGCAGTAACAAAATATTTATGTATAAACATATGTAAGTAAATACTCATAACAAAGAAATTGTGTTTTATATATTTTCCAAAGAAATTGAAAACGAATTGCAATTTGAATAATTTTAAGAACTCAGGTAAGAAAAAATGTAATTATTAGCAAAACGTCACAAAAATTTGTTAAATATATAGGTTCAGAGAAAGGAATACATTGCCTCCAACACGCGGTCGTATATTAGTATATACATATCGTCACCTAAAATGCAAAAGGGGTTATCATCAGTTTTTAAAAATTTTAAAGGAGAGACAAAAAACTTAATAAAATGAAAAGTGTTGTGGTTACAAATATGATTTTTCCGCAATGTCGTCCAAATAAAATGTTGACCTTATTTTACAGCGTTAAAAATTATGTCTCAAAAAGGGTAGGCAGGTAGCATTTTGCCGTTGTTTCAGTATTTCTCAACAGCAAGAAATAATTAGGTTTTGAAAGCGTAGTAAAAAATACCTTTTGAATTTCTATAATAAACGCGTTATTTTTAAAAATAGAAAGCTAAAAGTTTTTGAAGACGTGTGCCTTAATGCGATGTACCCATGAAAAACCAATTTTGAGTTTTTGCTCGTTACGGCCTGTTGAATTTCAGGTGACGATATGTATTCCATTTTCATATATATTATATGTATATTGATGATCATGTTACAATCAAGGAGGTAATCGCAGCTGTACAACACCAAAATATACATGCATTTCGTTGGTAGAAATATACACAAAAATGTCAAAAATAACACAGCGATGAGATTACGATGTGGACTCATAGTTAGTAGAATAATAAAATGAATATTGACAATAACGATGCCACACTACGTCAAACTGCTTCAATATTGTGATGAATATGAAAAGCATTTTGATATTCGTCAATATTACACAGAGCGTATACATATGTGTGACTATTTTTCGCACACAATGACAAATATTGAAGCTGAACATTGATCGTGTAGCATGCGCTTTAGAGCATGTGAAATTGAGCAAAAACAACGAAAACCTGTAAGCGGCATGATTATCAAATTTCTTTTTTCGACTCATCTCACAAACTCTCATAATTTTAAAATGTACCTTTACGATATTACAGCGAACACATTTTAGACGTACACACATACAGTACATATTATGTACATATGCATGTAAATATTTAAAGATAAAACTTTGTGCCGTTTTGTTTTCAGCGCTTACCTATTTTTGGCGGTAATGGGTCGGAATGGAAACAAATGTAAATGCACAACGTTAAATAAGCCATTCATTATTATATGACGATAAGATACAGATAAACAATTTAATATATTCAACTAAAACAAAAAAAAATAGCAACCCAAAATAAACTTGACCAAAAAAAAATTACCGAAACTGCTTCCTCTGTTAGAATTTTGACTTCAACAGAATGTGCACATACGAGCACACACATTCAACAAATTTCAGCAACAGAAAAATTTCAAAACTGATAAGATAAAACAAATTAACTTTTGTGTACAATAAAACGCATTTTTACTTTAAAAAAAGTATTTTTTTCTTTTGTTTTTTATTTATTTTGTAATTTTATGTGTATCATTTCAAGTGATTTAGGTCATCGTCATGTTAACAAATTATGTGAAATATTTACAAATAGAAGAACTACAGGGTGGACAAATTTAAGGCTATAAAATGAATTGACATGACATTCTAAAGAGTCGGCTGCTATAAATAGACCTTTATTCGCTACAAGTTAACACGATGTCGTGACATCAGACTTATATGTAGATCCGACTATAAATGTCGACTATTCAGCAAAAGTGTATTGGTTTTCTGAGACCTTTAATTTGCTTACATAGGGTGGTAAAAACAGTGAACTAGTGGATAAATAACAGAATAGAAGAACACTTAAAGTCAATGAAAGCAGACGTGGGTGAGTAAGGGGTGGTCCTGATTGTGACACCGCTCTACGCTCTACGAAGTAGTACAGGAAGCGGTCTCGGAAAGGAATCTGTCAAGAGTTGGAGGAGGTATGTTTTAGTGGTAACACCACTCGACGCGGTTGACGACGGTCTCTCTAAGTGCGAAGGTATTTTTAACCCTACCTCGCACCCCCAAAAAAAACTTGCGGTTTTTAAAACAGCACACAAAAAAATGAGGCGAAAAAACCAAACATCAGCTGGTAATATTTTGGATATGTTTTAGGTTTTTTATTGTTCGATTACCTTGAGAAAGAAAGAAACTAATGATACTTTTGAATAAAGAATAACAAAGCATAACGTTACACCTTATATTTGCGGTACACGATTGCCAAACATCACGAATTGCGTTACGAATTTTAAATACTGGCGAAAACGTGTTTCAGTAGTTACATATGTACTTAGTGAGGCACAATGATTTCATGTAGCAAATTACAAGCAGCAAATATTTCAACATTAAAAATAAAAGAAAGTCAACAGTTGGAATACTCTTGTGTATACCATTTTCTTTTTTATCTTGGACCAGCACTCATGGGATGACCCCTACACATGCGGTGCATTGTGCTGGAACTAGAGGAAAGGGATAGTCAGAGAAATGACAATGGGTAAAGCTTCACTATCTACCAACTCCGATTATGCACGTTCCTTATTTTACAGCAGTGTTGAAGCGCATCTGATGTCAAGGAGACGTATTAAATTTTGAAACTTCGTTTTTAGTAGCCTTTTTTAGTAATTATTTTACTTCTCCGGTGCTATACAATACCGACGAAGGAGGGTGTTTTGATGTGCCTGTGGATTGTTTACAGCTGACCACTGACTAAGCCTTCGCCACTGAAACCTTGTGACAACAACTGACACAAAGACACACAAATGCACATCAAAGAAAATGAGAAATGTTTTTGTGACTCTGGAACTGGGGTTGAACCCAGGAAAAATTTTCGTTTTGTAGTCAAAATGCGGACTACTACCTTTTTTTAACCCGTAAAAAAAAAGTTTTAAAAAAATTTCTATTTGTAAAAAATTTTTTTATTCAACGATAACAGGTTCGTGGTAATATAAACATTTCCAAAATTTTTCGTATTAGTATATTTTTGGTTATTATTAAATCTAAATTATGCGAAAAATTTTGTAACGGTTTTAGTCAGAAAGAAGGAATTAGACATCAGACAGCATTCCAATTGAACAAAAAAAATTAAGGTCAAAGTACCATCGTCAGTGCTCTTTGTGTACTCGTATTTTATATAATTCGCCACTTGTCCGCTGATTGAGGTTCTAAGTAAATTTAAAACTATATACACAAATTATTTGTCGAAATTGAATGCGGGAATTTTTGATTTAACATAAACAACTGTTACTAACTGAATTAGAAAAGTTCAAATTTACCATCACTAATTTTCGGCTGAACATATTTAATAAAAAAAATCTTAATTTTCCCACCGCACTTGCCGCCATAACTACCACCCTGCTGCTGTTAGCAAATAATGAACAGTTCCATGCTAGAAATTCCATGAATTATGACTCATGTTGTCAATTCATATTTTTATGAATCAGAAAATTACACTGTGACTAAAATATGAGCATACTCACTCCAATTGTAGCCGTTATCTGTGACTTCATAGCCCAATTCACCCAGATAGTCGTCAAACATATGCAATGCACCGGAATGTTGCAACAGTGCAGAAGTATTGGTTGCAATTTTTGCTAAATTGGATTTCATTTTAGGTTTTGGATCTTCTAAAATCTCAAACGTTTCCACATCATTATTTTTCTTCAGCACTGTATCAATTTTTTCTTTATTTTTAACATTTTTTTCTTCATTTATTGTAGCGGGTGTTGCAATACTTTCGGTTTCGGCGGAAATATTTTCGTTGGCCATGGCATAAGAAATAAAGCCAGAAGCTAATACACTGGCTAAAAATAGTTTAAAACGCATTGTGTGTGTGTTTTTTTTAATTTCTTTAATTGAAAATCGTTGGATTTTAATTCGTATTCGTTGTTCGAAACGATTCGTTTTTCTTAAATTTTAAGCCGTAATTAAGTTTTTCACTAAAATTGGGGAAAGAAAATTGTAAAGCACTCGTTATGATTCAAAAAATAAATAATGATATCATCCTTTGCGATTTGTCATAATAAATTTTATTTTCCATCCAATAATTTATATTTAATTTGGAAAAAAAACAAGAAATCAAAATTAGCCTTATCAGTTTGTGGCATTAAGTATTCCTTATCAATCAGTTAAAATTGTTAGTATTTCCACGGTTTTTCACTCTGTTTCACACTTTATTTTACCGTTTATTGAAAAACACGTTAATACAGCTCCAGCGTTAATTTCTGACTAAAGTCGATTTGAGCCCATTGCAGAAAAATGGGTTTTATTATCAACATTTTCCGTTATCTTATCATTATCAACATACATATCTGACTATTGACTAATACTCTATCTCGATAAAGCCTTTTTAATTATTCCCAGTATTTTTAACGGTCGCTTAAACTTTTAAGAACAAAACTAAGAAACTTTTAAAGAACAAAACTTTTAAAGTACAAAAAAACCAACTTTAGCAATGAAATCATTATTATTTTTTCGAACCATACAACCGACCCTGATGTTTAAAAGCCAACTATTTTAGTTTCGGCATTTCGGTAAAACAAAAACAAAAGGCATTGGAAAGCGATTTCTGCCAAAATTGGATAATTTTTATGCGACCAAGAATTGATTCCAACAATACAGGCCCTTTTGCTTTGCATGACTTTTTTTGCTGGGTCAATTTGACTTCCCTTATAATGATTTCTAATTAAATGAATTGGAAATTTTTAAACAAATTAGAAAATTATAAACAATTACTGCCTCATAGCTAAAACAATCCTACAAGTAACGGATGACCGAAACTAATACACAAACATTTTTTTCCAATACATATGCAGAAATTTTACACTTTACCGAATATATTGCTGATGGAGATATCTATCATTATTGACGAATGGATGTTGCAAAGTTTCATTTTTGACTTTTTGTACTAGAAAAATTAATATTTATGCGAATCCCTGAATAGTTTCTTTTAATATTTGTATATGTATTTTAAATATTTATGTGTCGCGAATTATTAATGTATCCAATATGGGAGCCAGTGAATTGAAAAAAACATTGGATAGTAAGTGAAATTGAAAGATAAGAATATTACAGGCTTCACCTGTAACCAATCCACAAGCACATCAGAATGCCTTGCTTCGTCGGTATTGTGTACCACCGGCGAAGTAAATTAATTAGTAAAAATTCGATACTAAAAATGAAGCTTCAAAATTTAATACACCTCCTTGACATCAGAGGCTCTACTACACTGCTATAAAACAAAGAACGTGCAAAATCAGAGTTGTAAGATAGTGTCATTTCTCCTACTATCCGTTTCCTCTAGTTCCAGCACAATGCATTGCATGTGTAGGGGTCATCTCCTGAGTGCTGGTCCACGAAGAAAAAAAATGTTCGTGGCCGAAAAAATCGATCTACACCAGTCGTTGAGCTACGGGCAGGTTACCATTAAACTAAAACAGGCGCAACGTGCCAACTTGAATTGAAATAAGTCGTGTTTTATTTCAACTGGGACACCTGACAATAGTGACAAATATATATGTCACTGCTGTCTAGTAAACAACATCAGAGTGAACAGTTCGGATATACGTTCTGTGGGCGACAAAATTCATTAGTTAGAAGAGGATGCAAAATCACAAATCAGAATTTTCGGCCTAAGAGATGATCGATAATTTGGTCAGCAATTTAACCGGAGATATGGCCGTCACTGTTCTCACGGTAAAGCAGTGCGGTAAAAATTCTCATTCTCTCTCGTCTGTATTAAACCCAAGTAATGCTGGCAAGAGAATTGGGACGAACGGCGAATTTCGTCTAGCACAAGGAATTCGTTGCTAAAAGTTCGTTGCGTAAATTCGCAGTGTGGCGCACAATTACAACGAAAAAGTTATAGCTGTCATAATCAGCTAAATATTAAACATTTATTAAAATAAAAATTAACTTTATTTTTTGAAATCTAAAATGAAAAACGGTAACCCTGTATTTTGTTCATAACTCGTCGTTCACACATCGACGAGTATAGATAGAAATAATTCTATCGCAGAGTTCGTCACGGACGACGAATTTCGTCCCACGGTGGTGTTCTGCTGATTTTCATATGCACAAATATGTTTTATTTCTGATGACGAAAGTTCACAATTAAAAATTCATCGTTTGGCGCAATTGTGTTCCTTGGTTAACGCTACATAAACGCTTTGCATTTGGATAATCCAATTAAGATCATCAGCACCTACGAAATACATCATATAGACCAGCTTAACCAAAAAAAAAAACAAAGATAGGAGTAAATTTAATGAAGAACAAATGCGTTGAATAATTAAATTGAAATGAATTATTTCGAGAATTTTGTAAACTTTTTAATTAGTCATCGTTAAAATGTTATTTTACGTACCCAATATCGTCACAGTCGCTATCAAGTATTAAATCTGAGAGCTTTTATGGGTTTTAAAACTGAGAGTAAATATTTTTAAATTTTTTTTTTGCAAAGTTGTCAACTCGGTGGTTTCGCACAGATTTTAGTGCTTTTTAATCGTTTTGGCGCGAAAAATTCTTGAATCAGTGCTTGGTGTTTCTATTTCTTAATTTTTAAGTGCTTTTCTTTATTTTTGGTGGCATCAAAATTATCATTTTATTCAAAAATTCTTTGAAGTCTACCAAAAATGTTTTTGTAGAAAATTATTTCAGCAGGTGACATTGGTAAATCAGCCGAAAAAATATGGTACAAATTTACAAAAAATTTAGTGAAATATATACGGGACAGATTGCGTTCCAATTTTGAAATTTTACGAAAATAAATATTATAAATATTTTATCCCATTTTAGAAACGACATTATGCCATTAGCTGCAAAATTTGGGACCAATGCCAAAATTTTATATAATTTGAAAATTGATGGTCGTATATTAATTATGCATTAAATTATTGAACAATTTGAGCTCTTATGAAAAAAATATTATAAAATAAGGTTTGAAATTAGAATCATATATAAAATAAATCTATACGATTATATTTAAAAAGAAGTGTACAATTTGATGTCACCACTAACTGAGGAAACGGGTCGACCGATATCAAGCAAAATTTCTTACATTGGGGATGGTCTGTAGATGGTTTATGTGAAGTTTGCACGAAATCGTCCCAGTGGTTCTGGAGATACGGCTTTTAGATATTCTTATATATTCCCATACAAATATGAACAAAATGTAGGGCATATTTTCCATGTTATGATCTTTTATTGTCACTGGGAAAGTTAAAAAACGAAGTATCGTAATGTCTTATGTGTACAATGACATTCGCTCTTTCTAATTGGAATGATGAGCTGAATATTTTCAGTCGTTGTTTCGATCATCATTTTATTTGTGCGCTGACCATTCGACTTTTCACTTGCTATACACCTGTACCCTTGTTCGTTAATTTCCGTAGCTAGATATAAAAAAATTTTTTCGTATAAGTGCACAACAGTATTGCCAGGTGCCGGAAATTTTTTAAATGATTGTTTTGAATATCAATCAGATTTGCATAAAATTTAAAACGTAGCCAGATCAGAGTCTAAAAAAATACGTAGGTAATACATTGTTTAAGAAATATTACCACGGGGGGACTTATGGGTAATATCTGCCTCTCCCAAGATATCTGAACGATTTTTATGAAATTTAAAACATGAATATATCTGAGTCGAAAATAACTCATAGGATATACAGGGTGGCCCAAAAATAATCACCCGAGGCCAAAGTAATCACCCGATGTCTTTTTGCTGTAATTCTATTTAATAAAAACCTTTGGATCTGCATGTACTGTCATCAACTCTGGGGGCGGTCACTTATCCCATATCATTAGCAGTGCCAAAATTTGTCTTAACAAAAATTACAGCAAAAGAACATCGGCTGATTATTTATGCGCCAGGTGATTACTTTTGGCCCACCCGATACATAAAAGCTATAGGAACAGAAGAACACGTAGGAGGAAATATATTACTCACAGAAGCTTAAATGATGTTCGTTGCTAAGCGCATCACAGCAGAACAGCCGAATCGATTTCCTTAATTTTTTCTGGATATCGTAGGAAATATTTTGAGGAAGGGAAAGAAAAGTTGGACGTGACCGAAGCCGCTGGTAAATGCTATTTTCTTATAAATTTCCAATAGAACTACATATTTTAAATCCAATGCTTTCTTTCCGAAAATACGCTTTTTTCTCTATTTTGGGGCGTTTTACAATTTTAAAGTTGACAACACTTCTTGTTTGACTAGCAAATTTCTCTCTAATTGGTATTTCTATTCTATTTCTAATGATAACACTGTGTGGTGAAAAAATTTTTTTCATGACATTAATAAAAGTAGATGTTTGTAGTCAATTTAAGCCTACTGAATACGATCATGGAGAAGCATTTTTTTGTAACACGTATCGTTTTCAATTTACAAAAAAAAAATTTTGTAAATGTTGGAATACACTGTAGAAGTTTAAAATCGATGTTTGTTATTATGTGAATTCTAATGTATTTTTAAATTGAAAAATGTATGTATGTATGTTTTTGTATGTACATATCGTCAAATGAGAATGTAGGAAATGTATTTGTCCACCAACTTTTTTACTAAATGACTTCATACTTTATGATTGCCTTCCTCCGAGATAATCAAGTCATTAATTCATTTATGCTAAGCTTTTCATCGATTTCGTTGTTCATGCGTCTCCACTCCTCGGGGCCCTCAGGAGGAGTGGCCTGATGCTCAGGTCGCCTCCTCCTCCGGATGCTCCCCTCCACCGGTGGTGGGCAAGGGTGGGACGCCTTGTGCCTCATCTGTGTGTGGGGGACTCTACGGGATGTTGTCTCCCCGCCATCTGGCGGAGTTAAGGGCGACGGCGCGGCCCGTGCAATTGTGTCTAGTCGGACGGGGGGTTCACCGCTGCTCGGGAACATCCACGATATGAGGTTAAGAGAGGTGGACGCTTTCTCCCGATGCAGGGCTCTTTTGAGCTGCACCCCGCCGGGCGAAGGGACCCGATTTAAAATTTAAAAATTTTTGTCACACAGTGTAATCGCTCATGACATGCGTTTAATATTTGAGCAAAAGTGCTGCACACAAATCAGTATTGTGGTGACTTTGACGGGAGAACGGTTTAGTATCGTTAGCGTAGATTAAAATAACGAAAATTGTATCAATACAAAGTATTTTATAATTCAGTAATAAGAAGTTGTAGAATTTTTTAAGAACATAAGTTGAACGAAACTTGCGATTCATAAATAAATACAATGATACGTCACATGTGGAATAATAATTTAAATAAGTCACTATGGATGCAACAACATTTGCAACAACGTCGTTGTTATCATAGTGAAAAGGGCGTTTTCGGTTATCGACATAAAACACCACGTGAATATAAAGGTAAATTTAAAAAATAAAATCAATATTATCCTGAGGGAATCAATGCTAAAATATTCATTCCAATTCGGATTATAAAGGAATAAAATTAACTACTAAAATAAAATTATTGCAATTTAGAAATTTAATCAGTGACGCCATTAAAATATCATCTGATAGCTTATCATCAACTTTGTTAATATGTCTTTCATATCATGTTCGCTTTTTAATCTTGTTCAGCTAAAATTTTCTTTTTCTAGTTTTAAGCAAAACTAATTACATACATATGTTATCGAGACACATAGAAATTCATATTTGGGTAATTCCAAGCCAAATCAATCATGCATTTTCTAGTTTGCCTCCGATGCCAATTAAATTTGGTACACATGTTATTCTCGCTAAGAAAGCAAAAAATGGAAATTTCTAGCCGTCTCGGTTTACAGGGCCCGACAATACAGGGGCCACAATTTCCCCTAAAATTGGCAAATCAACACACTTTTCAACTTCTAAAGTCAATATCTTCATTAAAAATATTGGGGTTATTTTACGCCATGAAAGAAAGCCCCGAATTTGAGAACATTTTTCATTACATACTGCGTTGCCTTATCACAAACAGATGAATGCCGAAAATGTTCTTAAAATTAACATAAAAATGATCAAAAATATGCAAAAATATGCTCTTTGGAACAAAATGTCCCAAAATATTGCAAAAATTAAAGAAATTTTTGGTTACTCTGTTTATAGCCAACAAAATATTGTTGCTGATAAGATAAATATTGTTGCTGATAATATAACAAAAAAATGTATTTGTAAATAAAATTTTGTTGGGGATTTCATTTAAATTAATTTCACTTTTATACCACAAAGTACAACTATTTTAAAAAGCATTAAATATTCAATTATTTTAAGTGGAAGTCTGCTGTGGTCAATGTACTTCGGAGGTATCTTTTTGAAAAATTTCAGAGATCACATATCTGCTGTATTTGTGTATCTGATGTTCAAATATACTTTTGTAGTGGCTTTTGTGTCAGATTTTCATATGAAGAATATTTCTTATAATTATTTTTGAGCGATGGTCTTTTTTATGAAAAGTTTTTCAATTATTATTTATTTCTCAATATTTCGCTACCAAATAGGTAGCATCGTCAGGAAATAATAATAAGGTCAAAATAAAAATAGAAGTGATACTAATATTTCTTATATTTAAAATAATGTATTGAAGGACTTGTTTGATAAATAAATGTATGGCAGCGCACAACAGCCGAGTGGAAGGGGAAGTGGATAGACGGATATGGTTTATTCTTTATCTGTCAAGAAATCAAAACAGTTATATATAGCGATTTAATGAATTTGCTGACTACTACGCGCTTCTCGTCATACACAAGTGCATATACATATACATAAATACATAGTCCTCTTTTACAATGTCGAAATAGAAATGCAAACAGAAGACGTTTGTTGGCAAGGCGTTGATTACGTAGAGTGTGTAGTAGACAGGGTACGGATTTGCGAGAAAATGCGCAGCACGTGTACCAGCCATTTTTTCCTTCCTCTTTTTACTCTTCGCAGTTATCATGTTGTTACATCTCATCATTTTCTCGCATAAATTTAAATGCATTTTAACAATTAACGTGTACATACGCACAATCAACAGCGATAAAAAGCAAAAGAATTTCTGTGCATTTCTGTGTCTTTGTGTCGGAAGGTTTCAGTCGCGTAGGCATAGTCACTGGTCACTGAACAATGACGGCATCAGCTGTATCCAATCCACATACACGTCGAAACGCCCTCGTTCGTCGGTATTATGTAGCACCGGCGAAGTAAAATAATTATTAAAAATAGCTACTAAAAACGAAGGTTTAAAATTTCATACGTCTTCTTCACATCGGAGGCACTACAACAGTGCTGTAAAAACAAATAACGTGCAAAAAGCAGTGTAGTGAGATAGTGAAGCTTCGCCTCCTATCATTTCTTGTACTATCCCTTTCCTATATGTAGTTCCAGCACAATGCAGCGCATGTGTAGGTGTCATCTGCTGAGTGCTGGTCCAAGATAAAAAAAAATTTATTCGTTTATTAACTTCGCTATTGTAAACAAGTTAGGTTAGGTTAGGTGAGATGGCGAACCCTCCCTGAAGAAGAAGGTCCCACTTAGGCCGGAACTTAGTTCAATTGTGCTACCAATCCAGTATTCAGACAGTCCCCACATGAAACTATACCGACTCCAAAATAAATCTCAAGAGGTCAAGAACATTCGCCGTTTCATGACAAGACCTGCGCACTGAAACATGAGGTGAGCAATGGCCTCTTCCACCTCAACAGACTCACAGCTCCGGCAGAAATTCTGCGAGAAAAGGCCCTAGCAACAATACCTCGTGACAACTCTGATTGTGCAATTAATGACCATATAATTCAAGCAAAGAATACAATTAGTCCGCTTCGTATCCAGCTCGGTGCAGCTGATCTTAGCAATACTTCTAATCCATCATGCTGGAAAAGAGTTAGGCAAGTTCAAAAGAGAATAAGAAAAATGTATGATTTCTATTTCTGCGTTGCAAAAGCTGTCTTGCATCGCAATACCATACCATATAGCCGGTTCGGATTACAGTTCAAACAATTAAACGGAATCAGAGGTTTAAAAATTCCGGAGTACAATTTTGTTTTCTGGGACCAGTACTCAGGAGATGGCCCACACACATGCGTTCCATTGTGCTGGAATTAGAGAGAAAGATGACAGTTGGTGAAGCTTGACTATCATACAACAATGCTTTTGCACGTTTTTTTGCGACTCTGATGTCAAGGTTTATGTTTTTTATTTATTTAAGGTTTATTTTAGTAGGTATTTTTTGTAATTATTTTACTTAGCCGATGCTACAACACACTACCGACGAAGGAGGTGCCTGTGGATTCGTTACAGCTGAAGCCGGTACTGTTAAGTGACCAGTGACAATGCGTTCGCCACTCAAACCTTAAGACAACAGCTGATATAAAGACATACCAATGCACATCAGAAAAATTGCGAAATGGTATTATGACTTAGCCTGGAACTGGGGTCGAACTCAGGACTATATGGTTTTATAGTCAACGTGCAGACTACTTCAGCCATCGCCACCCTCAGTTGTAGAAGTATGGAATATTTCGTATTACGTACCATTTTTTCTGAGAAGTGGTTAGACAAAAGTAGCTGCTCAATATTTTCAGGGTTGTATTTTGCAGCAAAACACACCATATATATTTGAATTTCTTAAAATGTCAAAAAATATAACCACATATAATATTAAAAATTAAATAGTTCATAAATTTTGAAAAACTTTAATTTAAAAATTAAAAAAATCAACTTTTAAAATGAAAATAATAATTTCGAGAAAACCGTTGAAGAATTGAGTGTTTGAAAATTATTTTTGACGTTTAAACGTTACTTATTTAGAGATATTAACACAACTGGAACGAACGACGAATTTCGTACAGCATGACGAAATTTTCGACAAGAATTCGTTACGTAAATTCGTCGAATAAATCACAATTAGTGCGACAATAACAACTGTTAATGGCATGTGAAATTATTTGCAAATAAATTAGAGAAATATGAACCAAACAAATTTCGCGCCTTGTGCACATTATTGAAACATCATGTTCAGCAAGCGAGAGGAATGAATTTTTGCAAGACAGCTTTGGTACGGCCTGTAAACTCGGCTAGATTTGGCCTTGTCTTCCACAAAATAGAAAAAACATAAATAAATAAATTTCCTGTAGCAGGTTTGATTTCTTTAAATATTCGTTACGAAAAACTCGTATTTCGTCCCAGTTGTGTTTATACCAAAACACAGTTTTTTAGTGTCTCGTAAAGATCCTCCTTCAAAAATAATTCGATTTGGTTGTATTTCATCAGCTTTTCATTCATGGTAATTCGGTTAATAAAATTTCTTGGCTTTAATTCATGCGGCGACATTTACATTCTTTGGTCAACCATCCTTTTCCAAATGAAGTTAATTTTATATTGTGGCGAATTCTAAAAAGAATTCTACAAAAGTAGAACATGTATTAAATTATAGATTTTTACATTCATGTATGATGTAATTTCCTCTTTTAAGCTTCGTCTGACATTGTTTAATCTTATTCCTGAGGATTATTTCTTTAATCTTTGCCCTCCATCGGTGGCTCTGTGTTACTGTTCTTAAAAAAGTTGCTGTGAAAAACCATTAACGCCTTAAATGGATTTTCTATTGATTTTTGAAAATTTAATTTCATTCCTTTGTAGTTTCGTTGCATTTGCGTTTCAATTTATACGTTTTTGTGAAAATTGTTTAAAAAAAATATGTTCAAGTCGATTAGAGATTTCGCTTTAAGCTAAAAAAAAAAATACTTGTGTGCCAAAAACATTTTTCTAAAAAATTATTTTAAGTTAAGGAAAGACGTTTATAATCATACGTTGTGTATTTTTTAAGAAGTAACACTGTGTGACAAAACAAAAATACCTGCTATGTTATACTTTTTTTCCGCTATGTATTATCTAGTACAATAACAATCTGCCTGGGTCACTCTGTAATACTAATCGAAAGAGGGTGGCGATGGTCGAAGTAGTCTGCACGTTGACTACAAAAAGAAAAATTTTTCCTGGGTTCAACAGCAGTTTCAGACTCATGAAAACATCTCGCATTTTTTCTGATGTGCATTTGTGTGTCTTTGTGTCAGTTGTTGTCGGAACAGTAATGGCTTCAGCTGTATCCAATCCACAAGCGCATCAGAACCCCCTCTTTCGTTGGTATTGTGTAGCACCGGCGAAGTAAAATATTTAATAAAAAATGGCTACTAAAAACGAAGATTCAAAATTTAATGACCGTGTAGAACGAGTTGCAAGACAAGTCTTAAGAGGTAAGACCGATATACTCTCTTTAAATGACCGCATGTAAGAAAAAAATATGTAGCGGAATATGTTTTCAAATACATATTGTTTTATTTTAGCTTTGTACAAAACGTCGGTTTGCATAAGGAGGCGTTTCTGTATGTTCTAAACACTATTCAACACGAGCTAAAAGTTTCAAGGAGATCCACTAATCACTAATCAATTCTAATTATTTTTTGAAAAGGTGTGATGAATTCCGATCAAGTTGGAAAATCATTTTCAAGCCAATCTCAAACTATTGACTTTCAAAAGCATGCCAGAAGATAAAATATAAATAATATAGTAAAGTATTGAAAAAAAATGTCTCAAAAATTATTGAAAAAAAAAACTAATAAACACATCGCACCTTTTATCGTTATTAAATCGGTTTTGAGTCTAAGTCGTTTATCATCACATGCCTGAATAAAAACTACATTTTAATAAACTAATAATCCACTTTTAAAACTTATTGCATTTTCTATAATGTCGAAAGAATTTTTTGTTTCGTACAATTCCATTTAAAACTTTGTAAAACTTTGTTTGAACTGTAAAATGAATTATTTTGATACGATGAAACAGGCATTTTGTCCACAAAATTATTTGCGGCTTGTTCAGTATTTGCTGACTGCAACTGTCCCTTGGACAAGTGACGATGTTGCATTATGAAATCCACTAATATTTCAAACTGCCGTTGTTTTGTTTGTAATATTTTTGCTTTTTCCCTAAAAATAACAATTTAAATATCAAGCATAAATGTATTTTCAGAGTGCTTACATGTTTTTCTCCATTTGCGTTTGATATTTACTTAACGCAAGAAATTTGCGCTTATCGAACGATTTTGACAGACACTCTCGCATTACAGAGTGCGGTGATACAAGACTTGCGAAAGGGGCAATAATGGATGCGTAAAGCAAATGCGCAAACGGATTAGAGAGTACCAATCGATCGATTTCATACCATTTTTCTTTCGCATCGCAATAGAGAATAACACCCCTGGTTGAGAAATTTTCCAAACACCCGCAAAAACCTTGAGTTACGGGAAATCCTCGGTTTTTCTTAACCGCATGCAATTACCAACCTGTAACTTAGTTGAGTAATAATAGATTTCTCATCTATAAACAAATTTAGAAAGCAGATACTTAGGGCTTTCCAATAATATATGTGTATGTACGTTATTTAAGTAATTTTTCAACAAATGTATTTTTTTCGTTTTTTTTTTTTAAGACGTTCTGACACGGTGGTATTTTTGTACTAGATTCTTGTTATGATTTTTTCCTCTTCTTTCTAAATCCCTTCATAAATTTGAAATCGGTTAATATACAATTAATTTCTATTACTTCACACAAATGACACCACCGATGATGTTGCAGAGGACCACATAAAGAGAGGCCGTTCTCATGTTACTTGTGGATTAGCACAGAGTGGCCCAAAATGAGCGAACGTGTTTGAATTCCTTATAACTTTTTAATTATTTAATTTGTTTGGTTTTCAATATTTTGTAAATAAGACTTGGGGAATTTAAAATGCAACAGTACACAATAGAACAACGTGCAAAATCGTTTAACTACAGCTTAAAAAATTATGTTAAAATTAACGTAAATTTATTCGCAATTTTCCTGTTTTATATCTTTGCTGTAAAATAACCAGAAATATGCAATGCTAATCAGCAAACATTACAAAAAAAAAATAAAACAATTCAAATAAAAGAGCTTAGGGAGATTTATTAAACTTTAAATTGTATAATGATTACAGTCTTAAAGTGTCATAAAACATGCAAATTTTAGCTAAAATAATTTCATAAATTCATAAGCATTTGCATAATATTTTCATACCTAAATGTAAATTATATAAAGCATTTGCTGCAAGAGCGCCATAACTCTAAATTAAAATTGACTACTTGAATACTTTATTGTCGTATAAAATAGAGACAAAAATATTGAGCACTTGCTGCATCGTTTTCTAGTGATTTGTAGGTTTGTGCTTTTTAACGCTTTTTTGTCTTTATGTCAAGTTTTTATACTATTATGAGCTGTTTTTTTTTAAGTACCTCTACGTCGAGTATCCATTAGCTTTATTAATTTCTTGGTTAAAGATTTGCTATTTAAATTTTCATATTTTCGTGTTGCCGGACACATTGTGAACCTTATTTTATTTTTCGCTTTTTCTTCTGGTTCGTTTTTTTTATTAATTCCAAAACAACAAGTTATTTCATTGGTAAATTATCGCCAGGTGAATTAGAAATTTTATTATACGCCCCCGTTTTATAGCGTGGCATGGAACGTTTCTTTTCCTACCTATGAAAATTCTTTAGCAAACCAATTGAGAAGTTTTAGTCTAGAAAATTTTAAAACAACCTTACTGTAACACATAATAAGGTCCAACTTCTAACTAAGAGATAAATTTTCAGTTTTCTTATTTTTTTTTAAATAAAAAAAGAACTAAATTGTGCTTTAAAAAATGCATCGTACTCATTTCAAAGGGTTTTAATGGTTATTTAGGTGCTTAAATCTGTTTTTACGTACTGAAAACTGTTCGCGCTATTTATAAAATAGCCACTCCAATTCAAAAGTTTTTTTGATGTAATGGGTGGTCCGCGTGATTGCACGATGTTAATTGTGAGTCACACCTTAACGTTAAGTTATTTTGCCCAACGTAATTTGACATTTCTTCGTTTCAGTGTTTGACAAATTCAATCATGCAGAGGTACACAATTGAGCAACGCGTTAAGATTGTTGAAGGCTTTTACGAAAATGGGCGTTCAAATGAAAATGCATTTGGTGAACTTCGTAATATTTTTTGGTCCGCATAGTCGCTCAAATGTGTCCACAAGCGGGAGAATTGTGCGCAAATCGCAGCAAACCGGGACTGTAGGAAATGTGAAAACACCTGTGGATGCTCGCCCACTTTGTTCTACGAAAATATTGCTGCTGTTCGCGATAGTGTGGCAGAAAAACAGTCAACTTGTCGTCGTGCCCAACAATTAAACATCTCACGTATATCACTGATGCCAGAAATTCAGGATATAGATGTGGACGATATGTGTTTCTAACAGGATGGTTCCACTTGCCACACAGCCAACGAAACAATTGCTCTTTTGCGAGAAAATCAATGGCCGTGTTAGCTCAGAAGTGGCGATGTTAATTGGTTGTCACGATCATGTGATTTCATTTTTCTTTCTTTGGGGATATTTAAAAGCAAAAGTGTACGTCATTAAACCAGGAACAATTCCAGATCTAAAGGATGAGATAAATCGGCACATTAACGACATTGAACCTTAATTATGCCTTAGATACATCATAATAAAAAATATCCAGATAATTCTCTGGAAAATATTCCTTTTATTTACAACTAAAATTACTACTAAAAAGAAGCTTCAAAATTAAATACGTCTCCTTGACATCAGAGGCGCTACAATACTGCTATAAAAACAAAGAACGTGCAATAAGCAGTGTTGTAAGACAGTGAAGCTTCACCTCCTATCATGTCTCCTACTATCCCTTTCCTCTAGTTCCAGCACAATGCACCGCATGTGTAGGGGTCATCTCCTGAGTACTGGTCCAACATAAAAAAAAATTAACCTCGTGCGTTTTGGTTGGACCACCCTTTACATTTAAGAAATTTCTATTTGGAAATATGACGTTCTTGCAGCTAAAGCTCGAAATTTTTACTCGTAACTACGTTGCCTGCACAAATTCCATAACGACATTATAATTTTAAGCATGATTTTAATTCTACTTTTTTGTTTTATTTGAAACTTTTTTTGATTTACTTTTTCGTTTGCACAAAAATAAACAAACCACCAACACCTACTCATTTTGATATTCAACTTGCCACTATTCCTTTGAGCCAACAGTAGCGGAAGATGTGCTGCAGTCAAGAAATGCCCAAGGTAATGTATATCGCTGGGTGGAAGCTTATCGCAAATATGGCCACAAATTGGCAGCCGTAAATCCCATAAGCATCAAAAGTCAACAAAGGTAATAAACAAAACAAAAATCAAAATACATAAGTAAAAAATAAAAAACGAACGAATGCAAATAAGAAAAATGCGAGACGGAAAAAGGATGCTACGTTCTGGCGTTCACCAATTGAAAGTGGATGCTACACGCATCAATATCCAGTTTCAATATTGGTAAAAAATATTGAAGCCTCTCCCAAACTACGTCACTATTTCTCAGCAATATCAATTTTTTTAAGGGTAAACACATAGAAGTTACTGCCGCCAAAATAGTTTTTGAAATTAGTGCCAGCAAAATAGATATCTGTTTATTTCTTTATTTATTAGAAAAAAAGAACTGATGATATTTTTCATATTCTTCTCAATATATTGTTTGCTTTGCACGTCCCATAAAGCCTTCAATGAACGGTATACTTCAATTAATTCGATTACAAAAATTTTTTCCTCCATTTTTAATGTGTCGCAAACAGGGTTGCCAGTTAAATTCTCCAAAAGTTATCAAAACTTCGATAAAATATAAAAAAAAATTGTCATTCCAGCTTTGAAAAATCGGGCAATGCAAAATGTATATTTTAAATAATTTTTTATTTTATGATTATTAAGAAGCAATAAAAAAATAACAACAATTCATATACATAGTGTATTAAATTACGCGTACTCCAATATACACACAGTTGATGATCGCATTTGTTCACATATGACACTTGTGCAACAATAGACCTATAATTCAAAGTTTTTATTATAAAATTATAAAACATATTCTTCAAAAAGGCTTTGTTCAGCTTTAGGTCCGTTGCATAATTTCAAAAAAAAAATAATTTTTAAAGAAAGTTGCTTGCTGCGCCAATGTTCCACCATGTGGGGTGTCATCTAAAAATCTTCACGTCCTATAAGCCATCAGGAAAAACGCTCGAAAAATGCATTCGTAGTTAAATTGCTTCTGCACTTAATTGATTTTACAAAATTATAATAGACTCATTTACCAAATGCTTATTTTCTTCTTCTTCTGTCGTCTACATAACATGCAGAAATATGGCATATTTAGACTACTGCAAAAAATCGTAATTTTTAAGGAAAAAAATCATCAAATCTCGCGGCCATGGTCACAACTACGATGATCATTCAAGTTATCAGAAAATAAAATGAATATTGACAATAGCGATGACACAGTACGGCAAACTGCTTCAATATTTTGATGAATATCAAAATTATTTTGATATTCGTCAATATTACACACTACGTACTCGTATGTATCTGTGTGACCATTTTTTTGTAAACAAACGAACACAAATACAAATATTGAAGTTCAAAATATTGATGTGTCTGCCATCATCACTTACCTTACACTTTTCATTTTCCCTTTCACACGTATTGAATAAATTACTCTCTCACACTTTTGTTAAAACAAAACCAAACACAAACAGGTGCTTTGAGTTGCGGCTTCTCTGGTGTGAGTAGACACATTAATTCATTTTACTGTCCGACGTTTTTTCATTGCTCAAATGTTTATCATAAAATTTTTGATGACTGCAGGAGGATATGAAGGCACGATTTTCGGCCTGTAGAGAGTCAACGTGCTATCTACAAGCGGTCGAGCCGACTTGAAACAAAATTGTTATTAGCAAATTTTATTCATTCTTTCTATTTACTATAAACATACGAAGAAAGAATAGAACGAACATTTGGAATGTATATCCATTGCATATAAATAAATTTAAAAAAGTATATTTTCTATTTCCGTTAGTACTCGTCAGCGTAATTTATAACTTATGTTAGGGTTAGGTTAAGTTAAGTGATACAGGTCCCCCATAAACATACAAACTACAGAATTATTTCGCTTTGGCAATCGCAATTAAAACCAAAATAACATCGCAAAGTGGTCCCAATAACAATTTTAGCGCGACAAAAGTCATAACTTTTTTTAGTACACAGAAAAAAATTATTTAAAATTGCATCAGTAAACAAATTAGTAATATCGATTAAATGTTTATACTTCAATTAATTGAAATCATATTTGATTGAATGTTAATTGCAATAATTAAAAATTTAATAAGTTGTTATTGTACAATTTTCAATTAAATTTTTAATTATATTTATTAAGTACTGAACTAAAAAAATTAATAATTTTTAGTTCATTTAGTGTTTTCAAAAATTCGGTTTTATATTATTGACGTTTTTAAGCGATTAAAAATTTAATTGTATCAATTAAACTATTTAATTGAAATAAAAATAAAAATTAAGTCTTCATTAATAAAAACAAGCAATATTTTTGTCTGTGTAAGTAACTGTAAGCATGGAACAGATGATTCAGTACGGCATAAGCTCACACCAAAAATGAACAGATTTGATTGTGTGGGTGCGACTCTTTCCATATAAAATTAACTGATAAGATTTGCAAAATTATTTCATAATCACGGATATTACTACACAGAAATAAGTTTACTTTTTTATTTTTAATTAAAACCTTTAATTAATAAGTTAAGTAATAAGTTTTTTCAATTAAACGTTTAATCAATTCAATTAAATTTTTAATTAATTTTTAGGCTCAATGCTTAATTGTGGCGATGGCACGATGGATGGTAGTCTGCACGTTGACTACAAATCCAAAAACAAACATGGGTTCAACCCCAGTTTCAGACTAAAATTTTAAAATAAAAATAAATATATCGCATTTTTCTGATGTGCATTAGAGTGTCTTTGTGTGTCAGTTGTTGTCGGAAGGTTTCAGTGGCGAAGGCATAGTCACTTCTCACTGAACACTACCGGCTTCAGCTGATAGCAAACCGCAATCACATCAGAACGCCTTCCTTCGTCGGTATTGTGTATCACCGGCGAAGTAAAATAATAATAAAAATGGCTACTAAACAGAAGCTTCAGCACTGCTACGAGTATAAGCAAAGAACGAGCTGCAAAATAATTAATAAAGCTTCACCTCCTGTCGTTTCTCCTACTAACCCTTTCTTATAGTTCCAGCACAATGCTTTGCATGTGTAGGAGTGCTGGTCCCAGATAAAAAAAAAAAATTAATTTTTTTGCTATGAAATACCCAAAATTAAAACTAATTCAAATTTAAATCCTTATCTGATTATTTTTTCACATCTGCAACACTTTTTATACAAATATAAATTAATACTTAACAAGCATTTGATTTTAATTCACATTATTTTTTGCTATTCAAAATTTGCTTGAAATTTTCAAAATATTTAATTGTTATTATTAAAAAATTAATTCAAAATTAATTCAATTTAGTCAACAATAATAATTTAATTTATACTATTAATTTCTTTCCAGTTGAAAGTATAATTAATTGTTTAATTACTATTACAATCTTTAAAAGAAAAAATTTTAACTCATATCACGCGGTATATACAAAGAAATGGGCCGGCATTTTAGAGCCTTCCCCGTATTGTATTTGCAGAGCATTCTTTACATTCCATGGTTCCTTCATCTTAGTAAAAAAAATTGTATGGCATATATCTGAGCACTATTTAAATGGCATGAAAGTATCAAGCTACAATTTTACCTTCTATGGGTTCGAGATTTTTTTCTAGGAGTAAATAATTCCAAAAAAAGATATTTTCAATATGGTATATATATGTGTACATATATGTATGTATATTGGAACCAAAAAAGAGCAAAGTTAAATTTTCGCCCATTTTACCACCTCAAAGTGCACAAAAGGAAAAAGTGGCAAAGACCTCCCCGATTATTTTAAAATTTTTTTTCTATCTTGGACCAGCACTTACATGCGATGCATTCTGTTGGAACCACCAATATTTCTAAGTTAAAACATTCTTTGTTCGATGTGCCTTCATCCACTTCCCCGACACTTTGCTAAAAGCCGATTTACATTGAGGGCGATGTCGCTGCGACAACGCTTACATTCTCTTTTGTAGTCCCTTCTTAAATCCACGCGTTTACATTAAGACTTTTTAACGAAATATTGCGCTTACTTACTTTTTTAAGCTTTTAACAACTCACATATTATGAATAAGAACAACAGAAATATAAGAGCGACAGCTAGTGAAATTCACATTTAAAAGACTAACACAAGTTACAAAACAGAGAAAATTACACAATTAATGAATACAAGTAAATTTTTATTTTCATAAATGCTAAACCAACGGCTCATAAACAATTGACAAAGTGCATACCTCTTTTGTATAAATAAATCCAACAAAAATTATAGAAAATGTATTCACTTTATTTTATAAACTATTCAAAAACACATACTAATCGTATGGTCTCTTATTAAAAACAAAACTAAATAATTATTTGTGTTTAAAACAAGACTACAGTAATAATATTGCAAATTCTCCTAAAAAAATTAAAAATTAGCCAAAATTTTCGCCCATCCGAAAAAACTACTTTTTTTGCGCTAAATATGTTATTAAGACCACTGTGCACCGGTTCGTCATTTTGCAGACTTTGAAGGGAAGATGTTTGTATGCAAAACATCAGAATTGTTTCCCTTCGGCAATCGCTAGTAATTTACAACTTTCTTTGATGTAATTTGTTGCTTAGTAATTATCACATGTAAATTTGCTTCCAGGAATTTTCCAGCTTTTAGCGTAATTAAAAA
Source organism: Dexiosoma caninum (assembly GCA_963924685.1). Taxonomy (NCBI): domain Eukaryota; kingdom Metazoa; phylum Arthropoda; class Insecta; order Diptera; family Tachinidae; genus Dexiosoma; species Dexiosoma caninum. The sequence goes on from OZ004725.1 coordinate 97,032,878, forward strand.
TTAATTAAAACGAAAAATTTTATTAAAACATGTTTTTTTTTAAGATTTCTAGAGATTAGTCCATGCGGGTTGTTTGTGATTGTAATTAGATCAAATTAATTCTTATAGTATTGTTGACACTGCAAATACTTATTTGTCGTCGTCGAAAGTAAAACTAAAAACGATTTGCAAAATATTAAAACAAAATGTTTAAAATGGTCATTTATTTTGTAAATTTTTATACCACTATCTTGTTAATTGTTTACACACTGAAAGTAAAAGTAAAAAACTTTAAACAAACTTAGTTTCTGTGAAACACCAAAAAATAACTTTTTTGCCACACAGGCACTTTAAGGTATTCTAAAAACTTCAATAAAAAAATCTTTATTAAAAAACTTTTAATATCTGAAAAAATTAATTAAATGTTTGAATTAGTGATATTTTACATTATATTATTTTTACAAATGAATGATTGAAATTTCGGTTGTGTTTAAGTTCATAGTTAATTTCTCACAATAATATGAATATGTGTATATGTATGTACATATCGAGCCTTTGGTGCAATACCGTCGTAACTCAAAAAATCGTGAATTGAGAAAAATGCATTTGAAGTTTTGCGCCATCTTTTTGATAGTATTTTCGTTTACTAAAGTTATTTTTTTTTACAAGTTTTTAAATAAAGAGGCATGTTTTGTAATGTTTTCTGTTTGTAAATTTCTAGTCATAAAGGAAATATTTCTTTATTGCAAATAAATATTGTTGGAAATAGCTGGAGGCAATAAAGACATTCGTAGCTGTAGAATCTGAACAGTTAGAGATAGAACCATAATCTTTTTTCCTTTAGATATGTATTTCCCCAAAAAATTCAAATTTTGAGTTACGACGGTATTGCACCAAAGGCTCGATAGTATATATGTAGTATAAACATATTATTTATTGGATTTTCACTAAAGAGAACTAACAAAAAGTATGTAAATTTTTACTCGAAAAATAATATAAGTAATTTATCTATGATTTTAATTTAAATTTTTCTAAATAAATTAGATTTAAAATCAAATAATAATAAGTTTGTTGTATAAAGGAAAATTTTTAAAGAAGCTATTTGGTTTGTTTTATTTGGATATTTCGTAATACTCAAATATTTTTTTTGGCGGTCTTGTATAAATTGTCTTGTGAAATTTCTTAGCTTTTTTCAAGAATTGTGTTAGCCCTACTGAAGATTTATGGTATTAATAACCAAATGATTTTCTGCATATAGGCCTGCTAAACCATATTACAAACATAGATAAATGTTCGTAATGAATTTTAACTAACGTTGAATAATTAATAGAATAGTTACATAAAAATATAGCGCTAGACAAAAGTTAGTTTTTTGCGGTTGAAAGACATTCATCTTTCCTGTGTTCAGCCCAGAGCAAGAATATATCTTAATTTCAGCCGTGTGTGACCTCTGAAGTTCAGGATGTTGTTTTTTTTTGGGACCCCTACACATGCGATGCATTGAGCTGGAACTAGGAAATTAGGTTATGGGAAGGAGGATAGAGGTAGTAGTGTTTATTGACATTTGATTTAAATTTTCCCACGTTAAAAGTGATAGGAAACACCTCTGCGGGGCTAGAGAATTTGGGTGCATCTCCAGCTTGCTTCTATAGCTTAGAAAACTAATTTTTCACCATCGGTACGTTCAGATTTTTATGAATGTGTGAATTTTTAATATAACACGGAGCGCCAATAATTGTTCGGAGAAAATTCTTCTGAGGTCTAGGAATTTTTTCAAATATTAGAAACTGTGGCGGTTCCCCATAGTTGAATCCCATAGCACCTAATTGGATCGACTTGTAAAGTAGGAGTTTACTATCCAGCCTTAATTTGGAGTTTCTGCCTATGAGCCAGTAGTTTTGAGCAGCTTTCACTTTAATTTGGGTCAGCTTCGCATCAATATGTGTCTTCTAAACTAAAATTAATTTTTTCAATTATTGTGCTAAATTAACTATGAACTTAAGCACAACCGTAATGTCATCTTCTTTATCCATAAAAATTTTTTTTTCTTTATAAAGGTTTAATGAGCAAATTTCTTTACAAGATTTAACTACACAGAAAAAATTTAATCCTTTTTTTAATTAACACTTTTAATTAGAATAATAAAATTTTTCAATTAAAAGTTTAGTCAATTCAATTAAATTTTTTATTGGTTTTTTGGCTCAATATTGAATTAAATAAGTAATTTATTTGTTTTTGGTATGAAGTATACAATATGATTGCGAATTGAATTCAAATATTTTTTTCTTGCTATAAAAGATTTTCAAAATAATTAATTAAATCCTTAATTATTGTTATTAAAACTTTAAATAAAAATTAATTCAATTTAGTCAGCAATAATAATTTAATTTATACTATTAATTTTTTTACTATTGAAGTCTAATTAATTTTTTAATTGATATTATTTTTTTTATTTTTTTTGTGTACGAGTTCTGTTGAAAGAAAAGGTGATTTAGAATTTTTTTAAAAAGTATTTATTTATTCATCAATAGCCATTTTGACCCCTTCAAAGTATCCCCCCCAAGATATAATGCACTTATGCCAGCGCTTCTTCCAATCCTCGAAGTACTTCTGAAATGCGTATACGATTCTCGGATGGCCCTACATCAGCTCGTTCTTCGATTTTGACTTTCTCTCATCAATTGTGGCAAAACGCTTTCCTTTCATTAGTCTCTTCAGTTTTGCAGGGAGTCAAATTTGGTGCATAAGGTGGTTGAGGCATGATTAGGGTGTTGTTTTTGGCCAAAAAATCACGAACAAGCATTGATGTGTGAACTGGTGCATTATCATCATGCAGAATCCATGATTTTCTTTCCACACGTCCGATCGTTTGAGCCGTATTGCTTCACGCAAACGTTACATAACTTCCTTGTAGTATTCCTTATTAACCGTACGACTTGTTGGCAAGAACTCATAACGCACCACGCCCTTGTATTCGAAGAAAACAAAATTAACCTTTTCTTTTGAACAAACCTCGTACGTATGCATTTTTATAAAATAAAATAATAAATATATTAAATAATTTAAATAAATAAATTTTTGAGTGTTTTGTTTATTTACATATAATTAAAATTAATATTTACATATTAATTAAAACAATAAATATGTCGTACATCAATGGCTGGTTATATGACATATAAAAACAAGTTTTTGGCTTTTGCTCTGACCTGATAAATAAGCCTTCGATTATTTACAGAAAAACATCAAAATCAAAATGTAATTAACACTTTCGAACCCCTGATTTTTACTTTTTTTTGTAAGTTTTTAATTGTTACAAATATTGAATTTTTTCACTTTTTATATGGCAGTATTTAAGAGGATTTATTTGAACTCTGCAATGTAATTTCCGTATAACTGAAATTGTGTCACATGATGTTTGTGTAATGAATGTTTAATTCGTTTAGACTAGACATTTGTACATATTTTTCAGGTGTACAAAATAGGTCGTCTACCAACAATAAAAGTAAACGTTCAGACTTGGTAAATATTTGCGAAAAGAAAGGCGTAACCACTGAACTAAATTCTGTTTACTTTTCTTTATTATTTAGAAATATGATTTGAAATATATGATATGTTTATCTTAAGTAAAAGTCCATAGGCATTCAATAATGTATTACATCACTCAATTTTCACTGTTATATCCCTTGTAAGATTGACTAACTATTTGCGCAAAACAGTGGTTACACTTTCTTCCATAAATATTTGCCAAGTCTGAACATAGCTTTACACCAATTTAAAATTGGCCAAAATTTAAATGTTAATAGAAACCAGAGGATTTACTATCGATGGCAATATAATATATTATGTATGTATCGGCAATCGATGTCGATATGTGTATCAAAATATCGATATTTAAGGAAAAATTTCGTTGTATCTCGGCGATATTTCAAAATCCGATAAATCGATACATCGATTCATATTCACGAGTATCATTTTGGATTTTTAAAAAGCTTTAAACATTTGAACCCTTTTTCAACTGTTTACGTTACTGCCAGCATCACCGAATTCATCATGAAGATGGACCTCTAGTTTTGATATGCGATAATAGCCAAATTTTAACTTCTAAAATAGGAATAGGAAACACCCGACATGGTCTTAAACTTGCAATTGAGTTTCATAATAAAGAAGCTTATTGCTATTCTGGCACCATTCAAAGAAATAAGTAGTGATAATTACATAACTTTCAGTTTGCCCTTTCCGGTAAAGAATTGGATTCATCAAACAGTAAAAAGTATAAGTGCATCCGCAAGTTTAGGACTTTCTGTATAGATGCCTTTCTGATAAAGGTTCAAGAAAGACCAGGTCCTTTAGACTAAAATACATTTTTGTCAGCATTACCTTTGGACGTTTTAAAAGAATTAATTTTACTTCGCGAATTGCTGTGTGCAAGGCGATATCCAGAATCAGCAGTAATATTATGAACGAACAACGTCGCAGAATTCTACGATATCTTGATCAAGGAACAACCTAAACAGTACGGATACGAAATAAACCTGACACTTCTTCAATTTGGTCTGTGCATATATCAGATGTTTTGATCTCTGACTCTATATGCCCAATGAGTTTAACTAAACCTATAGCAGTATCTACTTGAAAAAAAACTGATCGCTAAAGTTTCGGATGAAATGACAGCCAGTTCAATCAAAAGTCGCCCAAAAATACTTAATTTGCCAGGCTTGTTCCGTATCTTCCGAAAGAGTTAATAAATTTAAAATAATATTCGCTAGTCAGGCAATCGCTTCAAACAGGACGTGTTTCTCATATCAATATCGGTTGAATACTGGTTTGCTCAAATTAATAAAAAATTAATTTTTAATTTTACGCATTTTCGGTGTTTGTGTGTGTAATATTATGATTTAAAAAATAAGGCTATATGTATGTAGTATATCGAAATTTTTATTTTGAATTTCTTTGTTCGTCAGCCACATTTTAAAGTTTAATAAATGTATTTAAAGAACACAGAGTCTTTGTACAAGTTGTTTAATCTTTCATTTACAGTTCCTTCGATGAACTAAATCCCGCATTTTATGGTCTTCAAAAACAAGATAACGTACAACCGAAAGGTCTGTTGTATGCTCCTAATATTGCCGCAATATCAACGATATCCGTTGCCGAATTGGAAATACAACTAAAAGAGATTTATTGTGGCAAAGCTGTTAGTGCTGAGTTTGGATATGTTGAGGTGAGTTTTAATTTAGAAAGGCGAATATTTTGGCGCCTTTTAATATTTAAAACAAAATATTTATAATATTAGTATTTCGGTATAAACAGCTTTTTCTCATTGAAAACTATTACGATTATCAATTTATGTTTGTTAAGCTACTCCATATGTTTCAAGTCGTTGGCCTTAATGCCAACTCAACCGCAGACCTTTAACCATATTGAAGTTAAGAAATCGGCGCCGTTTATATAGTGTTGCCCAAAATGACCGAAGGTCTTTGAGTTCATTATAACTTTTTATTTAAGACATTATTATTAATAATTTTTCTATTTTAAATACAGTATATTAAAGGAGAATATTGTATATTAACTGAAATTATTTTGGGAATATCTCTTTATATATGATACTAATTTCAAAAATGTGCATTTTTCCCGAAAAAATATATGAAATGTTTTATGACATACTTTATGATATACTCATAAAGCATTTTTTAATAAAACCAAACCCAATCATTGAGGAGGAAAACATATTAATATAGTACTATTTCGCTAATGCTTAGTTAGCTCATCAGTGAACTTTTTCTATTTTCTGACTACAAATCGAAGTCCGTTTAGAAAACCGGTCTAATCACCCTAATACATACCCACACAGAAATGTTTATTTATTGAAGAAAGAATTCAAATGCAGCTGGTTATGAGTTTTATTTTATGTCAGATTTGAAATTTGTACCTGCAGAAAGGATTAGCATCGTGTACAGGACTGCCGTTTTTTGTTATTTTTTTGTAGATGTGAATTTTTCCTTTGTTTTGATATTTAAAAAAAAAATTTTTTGCATGAATTTGCTTTTATTATATTTGTTTAAAATTTAAATAGAACTTTGTTAAAAACTAATAGTTTGTGTTATTACGGATGCATATTTTTAAATTTCTTTGGGAATATTTGCAAGCATATTTTAAAAATTTCTCGGCATATTTAAACTAGTTATAACATTAAAGTGAATGCGTATACATAACTGTACATATGGATATAGCGTCATATGAATTCATTTGGATAATATCGATTTAAAATTTTTTGTATCTTAGGGCTTTTTTGAAATACTAAGATCATGTCGAAAATTTTGTTTGCATGTTTAAAAAAATCTAACGGAAGATATTTTCATAAATAATGTGTTTTTTAGACATACTATGTATAATAGATTTGCATCTACATATGTACATACATATATATATACATACATATGTACGTATCTAATGTTCGTTTAATACTAACCAGCCATATTTTTAATAATTAGACAAATATATACATATGTATTTTATTGTCAAAAAGTGACAAAAGATGATTTGCCGATTGAATTTGGCGAAAAAGGTCTTTATAAATCTTACAACCCTGGTTGGTGGCAGTGATGTTAACCATACGGTAATTACCGCATTCTATGGTAATTTATACCTCCGAAAGGTAGGCAGGTAATTTAATATTTGTACGGTAATTTTATAAAGTGTTAAATATCAAAAGTTTTATATGTAATCAAAATGAGCTAATGGTCGAAAAAAGTTTCTTTTTCATAAGTACACAATTATAGTTGAATTCTACACGTTTCTTCCAGAAATGACCGCATAACACCTCTTAGCTAGCTTAAATACGAGTATTATAAAAATGCATACAATCATATTGCTGAAAGTACAAATTTTAATTACTTTATTTTATTACTACTACGTACATGTTCCTTAAAGTTTTTTGTGGCTTTTTAAATAAATATATTAAATAACAATAAATATGAACCCTTTTTAATAAGAGAATTTTATTATTCTCGTACAACATTTTGCATACGGTAATTTTTTTAACGCTGTACGGAAATCCAAAGTAAAAATGTTAACATCACTGGCTTTGATCCTGCAAGAAAATTTATTCTCTTTATTTTTACTCTTTCTTTGCCACTCTTTTGTATCTTTTTCTCTTTATTAAACGACGAATTGACGTTTTTCCTTAAAGATTTTGCAGCGGACTAAATATGGCAAATTTCTGCATGTTTTTTTTTTATCTGGGACCAGGAAATAAGCATTCCGTAAATGTGAAATCAGTTAAGTGCAGCAGCAATATGATTACAACTGCATTTTGAATGCGTTTTTCTGATGGTATAAAATATTTAATATTGCCTGCACGACTTTAGTAAAGTTTCACAATACACAATGTATATACATACATATGTACATAGAAATTTGCCATATATCACACTCGTGAAATAATATAATAAATTAATACCCTATGTGTGTATGTATGTAGCATAAGTTGTTGTTATTTTTTGACTGGTTCGTAATGAATATAAAAGAAATCTTTTTAAAATATACATTTTCCATTGTCCGATTTTTGACGATTTTTTCATATTTTATCGGGATTTTGACGATTTTTGGAGAATTTTTATCTGGCAGCCCTATAGGCAAAGGATTTGCTAAGTATGCAATTTGAAAACGCCTGGTGTTTTGGTATTGTTGGATCATGAGTGTAGCCTATGTGTGTTTGCTTTTGAGAGAGCAGTAAAGTTTTACATATTTAGGTAATTTTACACAAAGAAATTTGCTATTGTTTTTGGTATTGTTGTTGTAGAGATCCGGCTACCTGATAAATATACTTTGGGTGTATGTATATACATATATGCATATTCTCCTACACATTCCACCAGAAAGAGTTCAACTGCTACAACGAACACAACTTAGAAGTTCTACTGATTATAAAATTAAAAAAATTATAAGTGCTATCAAGTGAAGAAGAAATGGATGCCAATAATAATGATAATAATACTGGTGATATATCTGCTCTAAATTCGGCTTTTTCAAAAGTAGCAATTTACCGTTCGAAACCTGAATCTAAAATATTTGATTCTTCGTCATATATAAATATTTTTATGAAACGTGTGGGTTTAGCTAGATTAAAAATCTCCGCTAATAGACATATATTAAAGCATTTAGAACAACGAGAATATTTGTCACAACAAGGCTTACCACATCGTTGTACTCCTATATTTTTACGAATTGCCCACATAATAAATTATGAACAAACGGGTTTTTTAAGAAGATCGCTCTATGGCGAATGCCTTCTCCACCAGGTGTTAATGGAGCAGACAGAAGATACGGATTTGAATGAAACATTAATTGAAAAAATCGAACGCGTCTTTAATAATATAAAATTCAACTTGGACTCTGAAAGAACAACGAAACCAAAACTTACCTCTTCAACGGTGGCGATATCTTCTGACGCTTTCGGATCATGTCGTTAATAATTTAATTTTAAAGTAATAATTTAGTATCTTTATATATACCATTTAAACTTAAATTTAAGCAATTTTTTTAAATAAAAAATTTTAATTTATATCTATGTATATACATATGTATATGTGTCGTGCATCACTTGAGAACGGCTGGATCGACAAAATGGTTAGTATAAAAAAGAAATTTTATATAAATTTCCAGGAATAATCGTTAAAAAAGGAAAATATTTTTAATTTAATTATGAAAATTTACATCTCGCAAGTGGTGGCCATATTCTTCTACAATAAAAATTATTGAAGGATGCTGATTTCGATTCCCCTTTTTCACTTTATTTATTAAAAATATTTGCTCTTTATTGTGATCTTTTAAAGTATGGTAAAATTGCTTTGAAGCGGAACAAGTGGAAATGTTTTAAATAAATGAAGCAAAATTAGCGGCCAAGAAATGGAATGCACTTTTGGTTGAAAAGAAAATGTAATCAGATTTTATAAATGTACACTCTGATCGAAGAAGACTAAACTGAAAATTATATATTGACGAAAGGCAAGGTGCCGTCCTTAATATTTGATTATCAAATATTTTGTCCATTTGTGGATCAATTTTCAAAATTTTTTTTGCATATGGAAAAGGTCCACTAAATTTAGTTTTTTAGTGGGGTCGGGGGGCGCCTTAAAAAATTTAATATCAACTAACTTCATCGTGTGTGGTCCAATTTCCAAAATTCTTTTTTCATATGGAAAAATTCCGCAAAGGCGCAAAGGCAAACTGGCTGCCCACCCATCATCATCGGTTGAAATACGCTATGATCCACTAAGAAGGGTTTTTGGATATTCTAATGTTTAGGGGCTAAAAAATGGGTAAAATCTCAATTTAATTTTTACACAAATTCGCCGTTAATTCTGTTAATTGTTGAATAGGTGTTTTAAGATAGTTCATAGAATTATTATCAGCAGTTGATATTTGCGATTTTAAAATTAATTCATATATTTTAGCTGCATAGAAAATATTTTCTTTAAAAATTTTGAGATGTGTTACAAGTTAGTTGTATTTGAACAGTTTGGGGTAGTTTCCTAAGCCATAATATATATATAATATATATTCATAGAACAAAATAAGTCGGAAAGTGTGCGATCTACTAGATTTGAATTAGAAAATAATTGTTCTAAGCGAGTTTCATCACTGAGAGTAAATCTATTCCAAAGTTTTTCTTTAAAATTTTTAGTATTTGTTTACTTTTGGAGGAATTTATATAACATCTAGATTTTTGTTGCTAATTTCTTGTGAATTTCTGTGTCATCAGTAATGTTGTTTAAAAGGAATGGTATTTCAGCACGGATAAATCATTCTGCAGGTGTTTTGGACGAAAAGAACGTTAGTTTATGTGATAGTGCTGAACTATTATATACTATTAGAATTGTTTGTTGACATTGGCATAATTGACAAATTTTTAACTAGAATATACTCGTAACTGTTATCTATTGCAGTGTCAATTTTTTCACAAAATCTTTTTCTTTTTCGTGTAATGACCATTATATAATATTTTAAATCAAACAATAACATAGTGGATTTGTTGAAAGAGAAATGAGACAATTAATACCTAATAATAAACTTATCAAAACTTATCTGTATATTTTTTGTTTTTATTTTTCTTTCTTCTTTTCACTTTTCTTCCCTTTGATTCCCTTTTTTTCTTATGTGGGACCAGCACTCAGGAGATGACTCCTGCATAAGCGAAGCATTGTGCTGGAACTATAGCAAAGGGATAGTAGGAGAAACGACAGGAGGTGAAGCTTAATTAATTATTTTACAGCTCTGCTTACGCACGTTCTTTGTTTATAGCAGTGTTGAAGCTTCGGTTTAGTAACCGTTTTTATTATTATTTTACTTCGCCGGTGCTACACAATACAGACGAAGGAGGGCGTTCTGACGTGATTGTGGATTGCTATCAGCTGAAGCCGATATTGTGCAGTGACCAGTGACTATGCCTTCGCCACTGAAACCTTCCGACAACAACTGACACACTAATGCACATCAGAAAAAATGCCAGATATTTTTTTTTTTTATAATTTTAGTCTGAAACTGGGGTTGAACCGAGGTCTGCTTTTGGTTTTGTAGTCAACGTGCAGACTACCATCCATCGTGCCATCGCCACCCTACAATGACGTCCAATACTGCTTAGAAAAAATTAGTTAAATAGATGTAAATGAAATTTCCTTGAATAAAATTTACAAATCTTGATTTGGCTCAAATTTATTTTTTTTTATTCCTTTTCATCTGGATTTAATTGTAAAATAATGCAATCTACAACATTTAGGTGTAATTCATTTACAGTAAATTTATATTAATATTAAAAGTTAGATTTATTTATTTATTGGTTCATTGCAGGATCGCCAATTGTACGATTGAAATATTTAGATTTTTTATTTATTATAAAAATTATATTTATTTAGTATCATAAATTTAATTTAGATGTTAATACAATGAAAGTTTTTATACTACTGACAAATACATATTTTAAAGTCAAAAATGAGTCAAATTCTAAAAACCTAAAAAACTAAATTCAAAAAAAGCAAAGTATAATAAAGGAGAAGGTATCCTACAAATACCTTTTTAATTTTTTTTGGAAAAGAAACTGTTGATATAACAATGAAAGTATCGAAATTTGATGCAGTTGGCTTACCGTAACAATATCTATACAAAAGTGCGCGAGATTAGATAAATTGGTATGGAGTAGCGAAGCGCACCGGGTTAACCTAGTGTTCTAATAAAAGCGAATAAAATAATTAAAATAGAAAATAAAAACATAAATTTGTTGCAAGATATGATTTGTTCTCTTAGTTATGTATATTCCAAACTAAAATCAAATACTAAATGATGTTTTTGTATTGAAAATGCGACCGAATGATATCGAGTGACATCGTGGAACAGGCAGTTAATGGTTTTATTTTTCAAATTTCATTATACCAAGGCTTCACTGTATGTATGTATATACAACGAATCAATGGCTATAACGAAGTATTGTTGGAAGTTTCACGTATTTGTTAATATTGTTTTTCTTTTTTCAGAACCTAGAGGAACGGGAATGGTTGGCCTTGCATTTCGAACAACTGTATTTACAGTCACGGCAACATCTCAGTAATGACAATCGCAAACAGATTGCCGATTTACTTATCAAGTCGCAGGCTTGGGATAATTTTATGGCAACTAAATTTCCCACTGTCAAGCGTTATGGAGGCGAGGGTGCTGAAAGTTTATTGGCGTTCTTTTGGCAGCTATTGCGCAGTTGTGCTCAAGGTAAAGTATTTTATAATTTTAATTGCATTCATACATATTTTACTACATAATTATTCATATGTGCACATATATTTATACATATGTGTACAGTAGAACGTACCACCATACATGCAAACAAAAGGGCGCCGTACACGATATACCAATGTTTTTGTCTTGAGAAGACCGTCGCGACGGTATGCATCAATGTACATTTCGTAAAAGTATCCTCTTCTAGTATTTATTCACCAAATCTGTATTTGTACCACACAACTATCAGAAAACTAAAGCTCCTAAAAAAATTAATACAGTTTTTGCTCAGGAAGTGATTTAATAATTCCTGCAGTATATTTTCTTTTACTTAACCTCAAGAAATGGCAGGGTGCTAAGAGGTTTGGATCGAATGAAGAGGTCATAACCGAAACAAACGCCTTTTTGGAGGAATAAAAAAATTGGAAAAACGGTGGACTAAATGTATTGATCTAAAAGGAGATTCTGGTGAAAAATAAAACGCTTATCAAACGGACTTATCAAAATTCCTCGAACTTCGCTTTTACCCTCCCTAAATTACTATTGGAAGCATATGCATTACAAATTGGAATAAAAGATCCTTCACATATAGCATAATTATATTGCCTCTTAAGAAGCGTACGTAATCTGACAAATTACTTCTGATATAATGAAAAGTTTAAAAAGGCGTAAAAAAAAAAAAAATTTTTTTTAAATTACTGTCCAAAATTACTCGTAAGTTATATTAGGGGTTCTACGGAGCACTTTTTTTGCCTGTAAGGTGGTACGGTCTAATATACATTCTACACGTGCATTTGTATGTGTATTTTTCAAAGACTAATTTAAAGTTATAAAGAAGTTTTCAGAAAGTTTTTTATGCATTAATTTTCAATGTTTTGTTGTATTTTGCCAAACTTGATTTCAGGTAAACGATGAAAAGTTAAATTATTTTTATTATGTGCAGAAGTAACTAATTGGAGAACATGAACAGCTTTTTATTGACTTTCTTATTGCTGTATAAAAAAAGGCAAATTGCAATGAATTAGTCAACTTGGACAAATTGCAGACAAAGTTTTTGCTTTAGGTTTTAACGACCGGAAACATACGTATTATTTTGTGATTAAGAAAAACCATAAGTAAACAAGAGAGAGAGAGAAACACCATGCGTCGGTATCACATGATTTTTGTTCGCGATTTACCACTTGGTTGGTCCTTTTCGTCACTAATTATTCGCTTCTTTCGGAATAAATCCAGTATAATGATAGAAAATTGGGACGAACACGGAATTACAAGCGCGCGTTCATCGAACTTTACCGCGCAAGATATTATATTGCTGCTTAAATTTGTTCGGGAAAACAAAAAATATAATCGAAAAGAAAAAAACTGAGAGTATTATATATATTATATTATGGTAGATGATATCAAAACAAAAATACTAATTATAATTTACTAATCAGCAGTTGTCTATTTGTTAACCAATGACATTTGGCGGTTTAACTAATAGTAAACAAAAAGCTGTAAATCAAATATTATTGGTTAAACTATTTCTATTAGCTAACTAATGACTGTGAATTTGGGCCTAATTAATATATTTGAAAACTAAAATGAAAAACGGTAACTCTGTATAATTTGTTCGTCGTTCGTCGGTGTGTGAAATAGAAATAAATCTATAGCAGAGTTCGTTACGCCCGACGAATTTCGTATTGTGTTAATTAGCATATGCACAAATGTGTTTTATTTCCGATGACGAAAGTTCGCAACGAATTATTCGTTGTTCGACCCAATTGTGTTCCCAGCGTTAATTTCATCCTCGTAAGCGAGACATAATCAATTCACAAAATAAAAATATACATATATCGCATCTTTGTAAGCGAGAGCGTATGCATTATGTAGTTGAAAAAAAATTCAATTGAAAAGGCCTTCCTGGTTCCATTTACGGCATCTACGGAAGCCCTTTCGCGAAGCAATTTTTTAAGACAAGATTTTTCTAGCTGCCCGTTCAGACTGTAATGCAAGTCATACGACTTTTATAAGATTTTTGAGAAATACATAAATCTAAAGAGAATTGGTGCGACTATCAAAAAATCTATAGTAATAATACATTTTGCTTTCACAATATAACACTTCAAATAAAATCAAAAGTATCAGTAGAAAGAAAAAAGTAAAAAAAAGAAGTAAATGATGTTTTGTAATTTTTTTATTTTCTTTATTTGCTGATAAAATGAACAATCTTATCGTTTAGAAAAATTTCTAATTATAGTGTTTTCTACTGTACCAAAACGATGAACCTTCTACAACTGCATTAGTATGTACTAACAATTTCTAACCTATTTCAGCTTTTAATTATGAATGAAATAAAGAACTTTATATCATATATAAATCATAAATCATGCCATTTACTCTTACCTTCACTGATGTGTAACCGTGACCAAGACTACAATTTTCATAAATTCCAAACTGCATTTATAATTGAATTATATAAGTTCACCCATTAATCAGTTGCCAAAAACTATTCATCTTTCGAAATTCTCATGCAAACAAAACAGAAGTAAATGAAACTGCAAATCATGCGAGTAATGGCAAGTTGTGGGTAAATTCAGCTGAAACTTTTCTTTCATACTTAAATAATTTCCAAGTTAATAATAGGTGTGTTTTTTACTCTAAATTGGGCAACCGTGGAATCCTAATCTTACCAGAAAGCGTTCCCGTACACAAAAATTGTGTAAATGAGAAACGTTTTGAGAGAGAAATGTTCTTGTTCTTCTTGCACGAAACAGCTCGCACTTTTTCTTCGGGTTAGTTTGGGCAAAAAGAATAAGCAATCAGCAATAACAAAGGTTTTTTGGCCTTCAAGAGTTTTGCGTCTCACTCGCACTGGTTCATGGATTTACCACGGGTAACTGTATCATTTACGGTTGTTGTGCCTTTTCGTTATTAACCACGTTGCTTTTACTGGGGGAGACCATTATGCTCAGGAATATTATATAATTTAACTTCCTATGTGAAGGCATATGTCGTTTAAATATACATACAGTGTGTGGGATATCGCAGGAATTTGCGTACTTGCTTTTGCCATCTGCCATATGGCAAATTGATAATTTATAATAATAATAAACATTAACAAAGTAACTAAATTCTAGTCCAGTCACGATAACGTGTACTAACTAAAACCGGCGGTGTTCACGTTTGCGAATTGTTCACCTTTTCGAATACTAAAAATATAACAAAAATGTATTGTATGTATTTCTTAATAAGAATCCATATTTGTGAAATTGGCTTTTACTAAAATATTTATTTGTACATTAATACACATAAAATTATATAATAATTCAATATTATTGACATATGTATGTACGTATATAGTTTATACATATGTTAATTAAAACTTGACAAAAATTAGTTAATATTGAAAGAACAGCCTTGGTGCAGCTGTTTCCTTTCTAAAATTTGTATTAAAATATTAAATGAAATTGATA
This sequence comes from Dexiosoma caninum, assembly GCA_963924685.1. NCBI lineage: Eukaryota > Metazoa > Arthropoda > Insecta > Diptera > Tachinidae > Dexiosoma > Dexiosoma caninum. The sequence goes on from OZ004725.1 coordinate 97,048,075, forward strand.
GTAAAAAAATATGAATGCATATGCTCACGCATACAGTTTTAAGAAAAAAGGAGATTCGCGGAACTAAGAAAAGTAGAATATTAATATTTTAACTTTCTTGTAATTGGTTTTAATTGTTCAAGTTACAGTTATTATTAAGTTTGATTATCTTTTGGGGTAGTCTATTATAAAAAAAAAGTTTACCACATACATATTCTTTTTTTTTTTTTTTTTTTTTTTTTTTGGCGTGTGAGGTAGGGTTGAAAATGCCTTCGCACTTACAGAGACCGTCGTCTTCTGCGTCGATACCACATACATATTTATAAACAACCGAATCTGTTTAATTTTTTTTAAGCTTATGCGCATTTTTTTTTATTGTTCAAATTATAGAGCTTTGTTCTAAATTTACGATTTGTAGTCAATTAACAAACATTTTTTCATATTTAGCGGTGTTCACGTTATCGCGAGTGCACTGTAGTATACATTGTTTAGTTAATGGTTTTTACGATCCCGTACGTTTGTACGGAGATAAATTATTTACTCTCATTTTACCGAACTTTACCCTTTTAAAAGTAAACAAACACACCTAATATATTGACAGCATTGTTATTGTTTTTGCAGATGATTTGCAACATGTTGTTGTAGCAATGCCTCATCGTGGCCGAACAGAGTTACAAAATATTCTGTTGAATATGAGACCAGCAAAAGTTTTTCGTAAACTCAGTGGTGAATCAGAATTTCCTGATGACTGTCAAGCCATGTCAGATGTTATAAGTCATTTTCGTAAGTTTCTTTTTTTTTTTTGTTTATTTTATTCTGTTACAATGCACAGTGGTATCGATGGTAAAAATTTCAACACGTCAAATATATTTTCTTTTCGAGGAATAAATAAAACTGAAAAAATAATTATTGAAACGTTATTTCTTAACCGCCTTAATACGCACTATTATTTACATATACATACTATTTATTTAAAAAAAAAATTTGCTTCATATTACTTAAATGACTCTATTCGACTCCATTTACATTCATTTTGAATTTATACAAACTCCCCGTATTGGGCATCGATATAGTTGAGCAATGAAATATGTAACGACCGAGTGTTTTGCACTACATACTTCATAATGTAATCCCTAAAATGACAACACTAAAGCTTAACGGGTATCCGTTTCTTTGCGCTTTGTGTCGTAGTGTCAGAAAAATATTTTCACGTTTTAAATACAAATTATGTTTTTTTAATAAAATACCGATTGCACTAAAATAACGTAAATTAATAGTATAGCATTTTAACATGTTTTATCACAAACTTAAACAGAGAAAATAATGATCAATAGGCGCAGTGATGCCACCTGGTTTAAGTATATTACGACATGGTTATTGCTTTAAATTAGAAGACACGATTTCCAACATAAGCTGAATGTCATATCCGACCATTTTCACTCAGTATGATCTTTAAATTACTGAGATGCTGCTTATAGATTTTTGAGTGTACTTATTGAAGTATGTACAAATTCTGAATAGTATATCAGTAAATAAATGTACATTGAAACCTAAAAAAGCAAAAAGAAAGTACAAGTAGTACTTTTTCTGAAAAAAATTTTGTGTGGAAATTACTCCAAATTTTAAATAATTGTCCTATAATTTTTTTTTAGACTAGTACTGCTTGTGTTATAGACACTACACCTTTTCGTAAATTAAATAACAACGTAACTGCCTGTTTATGGAAAATGAGTGAAAAAACCTCTTCGCACATACTTATATATTGAAGACAACATTAAAAACTCGAATTTTATTTTGTTTTCAATATAAATGCCCGAATGGGTTTTTTACTCGCCTTCAATGAACAGACAGTCAGTTGCAGGTGTTGTTTCTGCAATAGTGTTTGTAGTATTTGTTTAAAAAAGAAATAATGAAAATATTCGATATATAATTCATCTAGGCATGTAGTCTGTCGTACTGTGGTCGTATTTTTTTAATTAAAAGAAATAAACTTTTTTATTCAACTCCACTGTGCAATACAAAATATATTGTGATTAATTGCTTTAGTAGTGGGAATAATTAAGGAAAATTAATTGTACTTGAACGATTTAGATACATCGGAAGATTTGAATGTGGAGGGCAAAAATATACGTTTTAGTATGGTGAGAAATCCCTCACACTTGGAGGTGAGTTTTAGAAATAAAGCAGTAAATAACTTTGAGATTATTTTTTTTGCTTCTTTGAATCAGGCAGCTAATCCTGTAGCCATGGGTAAAGCGCGGTCCAAACAGCAAACATTGAAAGATGGTGCTTTTAGTGATGCTGCTGAGAAGCTTTTTGCCTCCGCTGTACTAAATGTCATACTGCATGGTGATGCTGCTTTTTCCGGTCAAGGTATTAATCAGGAGTGTTTAAATATGGCCTATGTACCACATTTTGAAATTGGTGGCAGTATTCATTTAATTGTTAACAATCAAGTGGGCTTCACTACGCCTGGTGATAGAGGCCGTTCAACGGATTACTCTTCGGACTTGGCAAAAACTATTCAAGCACCTGTTTTCCATGTCAATGGTGATGATCCCGAGATGGTTGCAATAGTGTCAAAATTAGTCTTCGAATATCAGCGTCAATTCCGCAAGGATATCTTCGTTGATATGAATTGTTTCCGTCGTTGGGGTCACAATGAATTGGATGATCCTTCTTTTACAAATCCATTAGTTTATTCCATTATAAATAATCGCAAGTAAGTTTTTATGGTCACATTTATTATTTTTTTTTTTAATAAACGCTGAAAACAATTTACGAAAAAATCACGTAAAAATATTTTTTGTGATAAATATAATTTAATTTTTTTTTTATTTTAATTAATTTTATTTAAATTGCGAAGAAAAACTTTTTAATTTATTTGAAAAATACGAACAAAATTTTTTACATATAAAATTTTTGTGGCAAAACTCAAGGCGTTTAGCGTCGCGTAGAATAAAATATGCATCTAATCTGGTGGGAAATACCTACTAGAAACTGTACAAAAAAATGTTCTGTCTCTATTGCGGGATAAGAAAAGTAGACTTGAAAATACTGTCTGCCATGGTGTAATACAATATATTTCGGTCGCTTACTGCCTGTTTTTAGAAAACGAAAGACAAAATTCGGTCATGTATTTATATTGAAAACAGCAATACAATTCAATAAATTGTTTTTGCTTTTCATTTTAATGAAATAATATTTGAGCCACAGACTTTTTTATATTTACATTCCCTTACATTAGCGCATACTAAAAAGCAAACGACCATAATGAACTGACACAAGGAATTTTCGGGTGAATGCTTTATGATTTTTGTAATTATTTATTAGTTCTTTTTTATCATAGAAATTTTAAAAGTTATAAAGCATGCCGAAATGAGCAAAGTCATTGCCAAAACTTATATTTTTTTCCACAGAGAAATAAAGCTTGGTTATTTTTGGTTTAAATTGTTAACTAAAAAGTGAAGAAAATCGTGGTTTTTGACAAACTTATGACAAAAACACAAAGAACGGCCGGCAAACCCGATTTTTGGCAAAAGTTGTGCGACCTCTAAACCTATTCCGAAAAATCTGAAAGAAATCTTAAAAATACTTAAACCCTTAAGCTTTCAAAGTACGCTTGAGCACCCATGAAAATAAAAAAAATTTTTTTTGGGACCCACTAATGCTCACCCACTATACTACGGAGACACTTTCATAGAAATAAAAAAACGTTTATATCCCTTGTTATGTACCATTCGAATTTGATAAATTTTCATCAATTTAGCGAATGGAAGAAAAACATCTGGAATTTTCTTATGTTTTCCCATTGTCTCTCACACAGACGAAAATGTTGCCGGCGACATTCCATTATTATTTTTAAATTCTTCAATTGTTATTGTGTTTTTTTTTAAGCAACGAAATTGAGAACAAAACGTCTCGCCGAGTACCGCTCTTTTCCCCACCAGTAATTTGTTTCAAAACTAAATGTTTCCCTTCCAAATATTTCCTCGTCAAAACTCAATCTTAGCGAACATTCGTTTAAAAGCAAATCTACGGTCAAGCGGTATGAAGCGAAAAATATAAATGTCTTTTTAATGTTTATTTCTTAATATGAAATCAATATTCTTATCGTTATGGCAGCCAGTATAACAATTTATACTCCTTTAGAAGATTTAAAAACACTAATTTTATTTGGATTTGCTTTTTTCTGCAGCATTTGTTAAACGTTTGTGTTGATCGTTTGTAATATGAGGAAAACATGTTCATTGGTTACATCGAATTTTAATTAAAGCCCATGTTTGTTATACCGGGCTTCGGATGCCTCCGCAAAGCCCTTATGACACTACATTTTTAATGCATTCTTTAAATTTTGGAGAAGAGATCAAATATATTGTAATGGCTTAATTAATCAGGTGCAAAGAGTACAACCATATTAAGATAAATGTAAAAACGTCAAATTGTCCACTAGTGTTACCGATAAAAAATGAGTAACAGACAAAAAAAATGTAGAAAGTTTTAATTTAAAATTGACGTTTCGAACTGAAAATCTTCTATATGCTGTCAACTTAACGATTTATCCACAATGTCTGCGATTTTGAGCTTAATTTTTGACCGTATGTTTTTCTTTAGCGTTTTCTTGTAAATGAAAATAAGGAAACAACACTTTAAAATGGTAATATTATACTGAATATGTTTCTGGCTGTGCTGTCTCTTTCTATCAATTTTATATTAATTGATGAAAAATAAATGTAGTATCATACGAGCTTTGCCTAGTGCATGAGAATTAGTCTTATCAATCTAGAGGTGCGGGTTCGATTCCAGCGTAGACCCTGGCTATGACAATGTGCCTAAGCTCTGGCCTAAGTAGGGCGTTCTCTTTCACTTTTTCCTAAGTGCAAATTTTTAAGCCGTATGTAAACTTTAGTCTCTAACTGTACATATAATTTTCAAATAACACAATATAAATATGATACTTTTGGTACACTATTGTTGCATTTGGGGAAAAGAAATCTATAATTGTTTAGCATGAACAGTTTCTTATTTTAGGGTATCATCAATAATTCAACTTTGAACGTATAGATGTGAAAAATGTACAACAAAATTCATCAGAAATTAATTTTCATTTCACTTTTAAGAACTGTTCCCGATCTCTATGCGGAAAAACTTAATGAACAATCGATACTTTCCACCGCAGAAGCTAAAGAGATACACAGCAATTATATGGACCACCTTAATAAGGAACTTCTATCAGCACCGCAATACACACCTGAACCCTCCTATTTTCACAAGCAATGGCAACACATAACAACGGCATCCGACAATATAACCTACTGGGATACTGGCCTTGATTATGGTTTGCTAAATTATATTGGACAGCAAAGTGTTAAATATCCTGAAGGCTTCGTAAGTTTTTCATAAGACAAAATAAAACATTAAAACATAAGAAAATAATCTCTATGAGATAAAGTACAGTATAATAAATGTTGATGAAAATTAACGTGCAAATTTTTTATTTCTTTCATATTACACTGAGTCAAGAACGTCCATTCGCATCTGAGGAAAACCCACATTGAAGGCAGAATTAAAAAATTAAATGCTGGTGAAAAAATTGATTGGTCAACGGCAGAAGCTCTTGCACTAGGCAGTCTTCTGTATCAGGGTTATAATGTGCGTTTAAGTGGTGAAGATGTAGGACGAGGCACCTTCTCACATCGTCATGTCATGTTGGTTGACCAGGCAACAAATGAAATGTTTATACCGTTGAATGACCTTAAAGGAGGTCATGATGGTAAATTAGAAGTGGCCCATAGTATATTATCTGAAGAGGCTGTATTGGGCTATGAATACGGTATGGCCATAGATAATCCAAACAACTTAATAATATGGGAAGCGCAATTTGGTGATTTTGCCAATGGAGCACAAATAATAATTGACAATTTCATTATCTCTGGCGAAAGTAAGTCATGAACGGTTGTTTATGCTGCTCATTGTAAGTTTATTAAATAAATAATTTTAGCCAAATGGATGTATTCAAATGGACTGGTTTTATTGTTACCGCATGGTTACGATGGTGCTGCGTCGGAGCACAGTTCTTGCCGCATTGAACGCTTTCTGCAGTTATGTGATTCGAAAGAATGTGCCGCCGACAGTGACAATGTTAATGTGCAAATTATTAATCCTACAACGCCTGCCCAGTATTTCCATTGTTTACGCCGCCAGCAAATACGTAATTTCCGCAAACCTTTGGTTGTTGTGGCACCCAAAGTTTTGCTGCGACTATCCGATGCTACATCATCGCATAGAGATTTTGAAACTGGCACTCATTTCCTTAATGTCTTGGGTGACAACAGTGTTGATCAGGAGGCGGTCAAACGAGTCATTTTTTGTTCGGGCAAGCACTATTATAATTTGGCTGATGAAAGGCGTACGCGAAATGTTTCTGATACTGCTATAATACGTGTAGAATCTTTATGTCCGTTCCCTGCCCATGAGTTGCAACAGGAAATTGCTAAATACAGGAATGCTACAAGTTCGTTGCAAATACGATTTACATACGTTAACATATTTTAATGCATATTTTTCGTTTCATTCGTGCAGAGTTTGTTTGGTCGCAAGAGGAACATCGTAACATGGGCGCTTGGAGTTTTATTCAGCCACGTTTTAAAAATCTCATAGGAAAACAGGTATGTTATCTTTCTATTCGCCTTTACCACTAACTCAGTGACGGATGACTTACATAAGTGACCAGAAATTCGGTCTTAAAAATGTTTCGCTAAAAGCAATGCGATTCGAAATAAAAATATTCGTCAAATGTTGCTGGTAATAATTTTGTGAAGCGCAGCAATGAAATATTCTCGCCGGTAAATTCTCATCAAAAGAACTTTTATTCTTATAGGAAAATTAAAACTAATTGGTTTCTTTTTTATGCAGAAGTTAATTTAAAACAAGAAACTATGAAACTAAAAACAAAACACCAACAATTAATTAAATTGCAAGATATCGCTAACAATGTCAGATTGTGAAAAAAGCAAAAAAAAACGCTACACACTGTTTATTTTTATTTCCCCTAATTATTTTGAAATCTTTTGTTCGAAAAATAATTTCGATTAATTTAATGGAATAAATGAAACATTGTGGTCAAGTGGGTTGGCAGCAGTTTTAAAACGAACCCGAACTGGAACATGAAATTTCCTGCTTCACTATTGGTAACATGAAAGCTTACATTGAGCAAATACCCAAAAATTCGAATATCATAATATCGAATACCTAAACAAACAATTTATTAAGCAAGTAATAGTGTTACGAACCCTGTGGAAATGACTATATGCTTATGAATTTACAACTATTAAAGAACCTAACTAATTAAAAATTTCGACTGCCTCCTTTCAGAAAAATGTTTTGCAACTGAAGTGCAGAAATTCAAATTCTATTACCATTCGTATTCGATAACAAATTTCCTAAAATTACCCCTCTTCAAAGACGCGCTAAAATCTTGCGGTGGAACCCCTTCGAAACTGCTTGACCGGTTTTAATAAAAACTTTTTTGTATATTTCCTTGGTATGAGGATAAAAAATAAAGTATTTTTCACCCGCCTGCCCCCAAATCATGGTCAGAAGTAAATTATCCGAAATTATCTCGCCGATTGTGAGGAAATTTAAAACAAAAATAGATCGGGCTATAGAAGTACATATATGATATATATTTCCGTTAAAGGTATGATCAAGTGGGTGGTTAGAAAGTCTCAATTTGTGATTGTGAGGAAATTTAAGACATAAATAGATCTGGATATAGAAGGAATTGTAGGCTATATACTTTTTTCAAAATATACACGCAAGGGAAAGAATGGGACATCTTACACCACTCCGAAACTATCTGGCCGATTGTAATGAATTTTAAAACAAAAATAGATCTGAGTATAGAAGACACCCCCGATAAGGAGGTTAGGGATAGTTTATACCTCTCCGAAACTGATTGGTGATGAACGGTCACATGTAAAAGGCAGCATAACGTTTACAGGGTCAGCTAGTAATAACTATAAAAATCTTAATACGAATTATTCAAAACTAATCAAAGTTAAATTATGGCTTATACTCCGAACGACGAATTCGTCGCTTAAAATTTCTTACGTAATTCGCGACATAATCCCGTATTTCAGTCTTTCATTCATGTCTTTTCTCTTATTGAATTATTAATTCACTTGTATCCATATCAGTTGAATTTTGAACATAAGAATCTTAAGTTAGTAGTCAGAAATTAGGAAAAATCCACAGATGAGCTAACTAAGCATTATCTAAATAGTACTACAGTGAAACTTCAATATAACGAACTTCCTTATAACGAAAAGTAAGATATGAGTTATGTTTTATTGAGTGCCTTGAAAAAGCTCTTTCTTGCAAAAATTTTCATACAAAAATACACTACAGCTAAAAGGAACAAATTCTAAGCAAATGCCTCAATATAACGAAATCAGAATAAATCTTAAATGGTAAAGACCCGCTGTAAAATCAGCGAAGTCTAAATGTATTTACAAACGCATTTGTAAAGCCTCTATACAACCAAGTCAGAAAAAAATTTAAAGCCAAATGGTATTAGCATTTTCATGTTAAGTCGAATTTGAATAAAGAAAACTACTTATTTAATTATGCTACTCCATCCACATGGTTTTTAACAGATTTTATAATATAAACGAGCTTAACTTCGCCATTTGTGGACCAATCGCGATGAAATTTGGTGCACTTAGTCTGTGCAACTTCGGGAAGGTAATAGGGTATTGCTTTTTTAACACTAGGAACAGGAGGGAGATAGGGGAAAATTTCTGCCACTCCGAAACGTTCAAACTGATTTTAATGAAATTTAGAACATAGAAAGATCTGCATCTGAAAATGCTCATAGGTAATGTACACTTTCAAAACTAGGACCAGTAGGGTGATAGGGGGAAAATTTCGGACTCTCCTAGACTACATAGCCGATTTTGATGAACTTTAAAACTTTGGATGAATTTGAGTCTTTTTTAAAAAATTCAAAAAATATCAAAAAAAAAAAAATTTACTTTTTTTTTCAAGAAAAATGATCTTATATTTAAAAAAAAAAAAATTTTTTTTCAATAAAAATTAAAAAAAAAAAAAAAAAAAAAATTATATTAAAAAAAATTTATATTAAAAAAAAAAAAAATTACAATTTTAAAGATAAATATATTTAAAATTAAAAATTTATTTATTTTTAAAAATCAATTATTTTAAATTTTAATATTTGATTTTAATTTATAATTTAAATAAATTTTTATAATTTAAATATTTTTTTATTCTAATTATTAAAATTTATTAAAATTGCACATTGGCAATTGTGCAACTCCGGGAAGGTTACAGGGTATTAGTTTTTTTTTTAAACTAGGAGCACGAGCGAAGGTAGGGACAATTTCCACGCCAGTGAGACCATCTGACCGATTTTCATGAGGCGACGTAGGGGTAAGATATGCCTTTCCGAAACTGCATAACCGATGGAGATAATAACGGGAGCGAAGCCGCGGGTAAAAGCAAATATATATCTATAAAGATATTCCCAAAGTAAATTCATATACTGCTTGTTCATAGAAGACGAGTCAAAATACTCTTTCGATCATTTATATTGAAAATAACGATAAAAAAACTTTCAATATAAATGACCGAACGATTATTTTCACTGAGGTTCTATGAACAGGCAGTTAATATATTTATGTACATACGAGTATATAATTTCATTTTCTGTCACTCAAAAGTACTAAAACTTTCCGTTTTCCTATCTCTTTCCATACGTTTTCTTCTTTTTTTGCGCTTTCGACAGTTCGGAAATTTTATTACACAAACAAAATGCACGTCGTATTTTGTTTTTGTAGAGTTGCATGTAGTTGAATAAATATACATACATACATATGTACATACATTGCAGTTATTCAATAAATATAGCCTTATTTCCCATTTAAATGTAGGGTATCTACGATTTGAACAGAATTAAAGCTTTTAATTTTGTGCTGGTTGTATAAAATGATAAGGAAAGAACAAGATTGCAAAAAATATCACATAAACTAGATACGGAAAATAGCAAGCTGAACTGAACATTTGAATTGACAAATTTGCGTAATTATTTCTTAAGTCATTCTTTCTTTGTTTTGCTGCAACAGAAAAATTACTATTGACATTTACAAAGATTAATGATATAAAGCGTATACATACGAATTTGTTTTCTCTTTTTCAGCTGAAATATTGTGGACGTACTGAGGCGCCTACATGCGCCACAGGCATAGGAAAAGTTCATAAACGTGAAGTTGAAGACATCGTACAGAAGCCCTTCAATATTTAAATTCCAATGCAAAAAAACTTACATACATATTCTTTCAGCAGGAACATAAATTTTTCCGTCCAACATTTGCATTTAATTTATTACCAATTAAATCTGTACTAACGTAGCATATTTAACTTGACAGGCTCATTTGTGTGTGTAGCATTGTACATATATACAACAGTATGTGAATGCGTGTATTTGTATATTTATTTGTTTATATGTGTTTAAAGTCTGCTATCTTTACCCACTCATTCCCTTTTGGTGCACTTGTAAAACGGAAATTTAATAAATAATAAAAAAATTATTAATAGTTTTCAGCAGAGGTTTCCAAACTTTTATGTCGTACACCAACTGTAATACATAATTACAGAAAGCAAAAAAAGGCGAAATGAAATTCATTTCCAAAGTGTTTCTCCACAAAGTGTTCGACAGTGTTCGAAGTACAAAATTTGATTACCTTAGATGTTTAACATTTTTTTAATGACCTCAAACCGTTTTAAATCTGTTGGTGAATTTCACATTTTTTAAAAAGAATATCAAATCTATGTATATAGTCGAAATGCAAAGTTATGGCAAATTCTGATGTGGATGCACAGGTTTTAAAGCAATTACTGACTGAATCTAATTTACCGAAGGCTGCACAAAAATAGACCAGCGTTAACAGAATTGTCGCCTAGTCAATAGCAATTTATTTTTCTAATCTCGTTATCGTATAATGCAGCTAATTTATTGAAGGCAACAAACTTTTATTTTTCCTCTTACTTTTTTCCTTTTACTTTCAAAAACTTATTTTACATTGGCTTGAAGCGAACTATTGTGGTTTTTTCTTTCTTATAAAAATGTAATTTAATTTTTTTTTCTTATACATATCTGTTATGTTATTATTATCGCCGGTTCGACTGAACAGTTTGAATGTACGACACAGATTTCTACTGTTAAGTGGATGCTACACGCATCAATATTTTTTTTTTAATATTTTTTTTTTTTATATGGGACCAGCACTCATGAGATGACCCCTACACATGCGATGCATTGTGCTGGAACTATAGGAAAGGGATAGTAAGAGAAATGACAGGATGTGAAGCTTAATTAATTATTTTACAGCTCTGCCTTTGCACGTTCTTTGTTTATAGCAGTGTTGAAGCTTCAGTTTAGTATCCATTTTTATAATTATTTTCCTGCGCCGGTGCTACACAATACCGATGAAGGAGGGCGTTCTGATGTGATTGTGGATTGCTATCAGCTGAAGCCGATATTGTTCAGTGACCAGTGACTATGCCTTCGCCACTGAAACCTTCCGACAACAACTGACGCATAAAGACACACTAAAACACATCAGAAAAATGAAAACAGAAATTTTTGAAAACAAACAGTAAAAAAAACTAAAATTGTTTCTCTTTTCAATATAAATAGCGAAGGATTATTTTCATTCGGGATCTATGAATAGGCATTTAGTTTGATAGCATATTACGGGTGGAGAAGAGAGCATCGTTTTTCGTTGACGACTTGGATTTCTTTGTGCTACTACGCTAAACAGAGATGTATTTAAATTTCTAAAAGACACCAAAAAAATTGTAAATACATATGTACATCAATTAGAATACCTTAGAAATTGTAATGCAGTTCTTGCTTACATATTTTTAATTTATTTATTCGTTTGAAAATTTACATACATCTCTTTTTAGCGCAATATCACACACCGCGTATGATTTAAAACTTCACTCAACATTAAGCCCGCAGTTGAATCTCTTCTGCAACATAAAATTAAAAGATTTTGTAAGAGATTACTAAAAGCGTTGCATATATATTTGTGATTAAAGAAGTTTTCACAAGTTAAAAAGTAGATAAAATGGACATTTATGGTAGAATATTTTTAAAAATAGTTGTTTGTGTGAATTTTAAATATTTTTTGAATAAAGATGTTAAAATATTGATTTACTAGAAATAATAAGACTAAAAAGATTTAGAACCTACTAAAAACTGAGTTCAATTATAAAATTATGTTTAAAAAAGTTTATGCCAGAGATAGTTTTTAAGTGTGTGTATAAGTATATTTAATATACATAGTATTATGATAAAAAAAAGAGAGAAAGAAAGTGAAAGTGTTTAATGGTACAAACACAACTGGAGCGAATGACGAATTATCGTAACGAAGGCAATAAAACGCATTCGTTTGTATGAAAATGGAGACAATCAGAACGTAGGCCGAGATTCCGATATTTTTATTTCTAACTTTTACACCGCTGAACGACGAAAAATTTATGTAGATAATTAGATAATATTGCTGAAATAATTTTTTGTTAAAATATTTTGCAATTAGTCATTTGTTCTATCTTTGTTTACAGGTTCCACCTATGCTCTCGTACAAAAATAAATGATGAATATTATGCTTATAATTTTAATAATTTGCGGAAGGCATATTTTTCCAATATGTATTTATTAATGTTCCAATCATATCTCGTGACATTAACAGCTGTTAATCGCGCAATAATTGCATCTTATTCGACTAATTTACGCCACAAATTCTTATCGACAAGTTTAAAAAAACAGAGTTGATTTCACATCATCAACATCATTAAAAAAATGTTTAGGTCCTGCTTTCATTCATAAATTATTTTTGTATAAGTAACAACGCGTATTAATTATTTCTTTGTTTTTCTTTTTTTTTAACTTCTATTGCTGTTTACTACAAATACTACTGCTTTCTTTTTAATAAAAATGTTTGCTTAAATTTAAGATTAAAATTTAAAGTACTTGATCGCCATAGATCTTCTCTAAAATATCGTAAAATTCTGACGATGTTTGGAAAACTAAAAACAACAGTCACATCCAAAATATTAAGCCGACTAAAGAGAACACTAGCACTATGAAAGCTTCCCGGCAGTTTGCATTGTCCCATCCACATTCCAAATCGGCTTTTAAAGACTGTTTATAATACAATAAATTAATAACAATAGAGTAAAATATTTTGAAATATTTAAAATACATGCCTCCATTAACTGCTGTCCACCCTTGTTATCACAACGCGTTTCACGTAAATCATCATCGTGATCATCACACATATAACGACCATACACCTGACAGGGTGAATTCATAAAAGTACGAAACACTGTGTCGGTCCAAATTTGTGAAGAACAAATGTATTGCCGGCGTTTGCGTTGCCAAAATTCTACCCAACTGTAAAAGAGTAAAGTTTTTGATTTAAATTCTGTAAAATTAAATAATAAAGTAATAATTTGTAAGAGTAGTACTTTTAAGAAACGAACAGTCATAACGCAAATCTATAATTCTTATATTAACTTATCATTTTCCACTCGAATTGAAAGAAATTATATTATTTAATAAATTTCAATTCAAATTTATTTAAAAGAAGTACTTTCAATAAAGATTTTTATATAAAAAAGAAGCTTAAAGAATATTTTTTTGTATAATTTTGTAAACAAGGGTCAAAGTAAAGTAATCTACGAGGGCTATTTGATAATTCCATGACTATTGAAATAAAAAAATTTTTTCGTCAAATAAGCATTTTATTTTTCAACATAATATGCTTTTATATTAATACATTTAGTCCACCGTTTTTCCAATTTTTTTTATTCCGTCCAAAAAATAGGTTTTCTCAATGCCCTCAAAATAGTCGTTTGTTTCGATTATGACCGCTTCATTCGAACCAAATCTCAACCAGTCAATCATTTCTTCAGGTTTGGAAAAAAAAAATAGTCCTAGGGCGGTAAATCTGAAGAATATGCTGGATAGGCTGTTCGTAGCCCAAGTTATTGATTTTTCCTACACTGATTTATGTGCACTCGTACATTGTCTTGATGGAAAAGCACTTCTTTCGCCAAATGTGGTCATTTTTGCTTTAAATCAATATCTAATCTAAAAGCTCTTTATAACCGTATACGGTTATATAACGTCGTAAAAACTCGTCCGGATTGCGGTAGAACATCACACACGAAATTCACTTTCTTCCATTTGTGTTAAAATTCCCGAAGTTGTCTGCTTTTAATGGCTGTCAAACACAAACTGAATGCCGCGGCTTGCTCAAAATTTGATAGATGATGGTTGACGGCAGCAATGTGGGATTTTAAGTTACTGGGAGGGAAATTCAACAAGTCACGGAGTTCTCAAACAAACCTAGTATAATAATGAATTTTTTAAAATGAAATTATATTCATATTTCATTCCTGTTTCCGCTTTAGATTGACAAGAGGAAATGAATACGATTTTTTTCTTTTCTAGCGACATGTTCGGTTCGATAGATGTTTATTTTCGAACTTTTTCGAAAAATTATCAAGTTTAAAATCTATTTAGCTCTTAACCTTCAAAAGAAAGGTCGAGTGGTTCTTTCGAGATTTATCGTTCACGAAAAATTTCAAAATAATCGCTTTTCTTGTAACAAGTTCAAAAATGTTCATCAAACCGACTATTAATTTAATTAATAATATTTAGCAATTTTTATAGACTTGAAAAATGTATCAGATACCGCAAAATTTATAGAAATATGTAAAAAGTTTCGAGAGATATCGGTGTCAAAAATTTGCGAAAAAGTATTGAAAATAAACATCCATTGATTTTTTTACTTAAAAACTGAATGGATTTAGCGAGAAGTTTCAGGGATGACATGCAAGGTCAATTGATTCTCATATTTTTTATACCGCTCTTACTCACCCCAAATCGCAATCACAATTCAAATCCGAATTCGACATTTTCAATTCCGTTAGGAAAACACTGTTGGGCAAATATGGTACCGTACCCGTATTAGGATTTGGAATCTTTTTCAGCATACGATTATTGTAGCGTATGTCTATTGATATATTGCGAACACGGCCCATATTTTTAAAGAAATTCTTAGGTATTTCAGATATTGATGTATTAAAAAGTTGAATATACAAGTAGGGTGACTGCATGCCCTAAAATGAAAATGTTTAAAAAACAATGAAAACAATTATTTCACATGCTATTGCATTCTAAAGCGAAAACAAACTTTTAAAATATTTTCATTTAAATTCGAAAATTGCGGCCCACTAAATGTGATATTTGTCAATTTCTGTGGTAAATGGCCCTCCATCTGTCGCGCCAAATCAGTTGGCATACCCATTTGTACGGTTTGCATTTCCTGTGTCGCTCCTGAACCCTTTTTCAAAATACGCGTAAACGGTTGTGGTGCTTCAATCCATAATTCACGTATATTGTGATGATGCCGTAAAAGATGCGGAATATTAAAGTGCTCCAGATGTGAATAGGCTGTCAATTTAAGTGAACGTATGTGTGGTAGCGCATCTAGGCAGCCATATTCAAAGTAGTGTAAGCGGAAATTGGAAATGTCTAACATTTCAAGATCTTCATTGACACCATCAAAACTGTTGTTGTTAAGGGACGTTATAGGGTTACCAGATAACATTAATTTTCTACAAGGAAGAAAAATAAAAATGGATTTAATACAAGACTATTTATGAAAGTTAAAATATAAGAAAATTTTCCGAATTTAAACGTTCAGATAATAATATTAAATTTCTAAACTGATTTAAGTATTATTAAGCTCGTATTCTTTATTCATTTATAATTGTATTGTTTGTATTTATTTTCGATATTTCGTTAACATTTTATTTGCTAATGATGTTACAAACTTTCATGTACATACATATATATATCTACTTTTTCTCACATTTCCACTCACCTTAAATGCGGCAGCGATTGTGTCATCAATGGCACGTTTGTCAAATCATTATTTGATAAATCAAGCATTCTTAAATTCGACATATTATGAGCCAACTCCTGCGGTATCGACGGCAGCTCATTGTAACCCAAACGGAATTCTCGCAAATATTTTAAGCGTATTTCCGGCACAGTGCTCAAAGATACATTTTCCAAACCCAATTTTATTAAACTAGTCTCCAAGCCCATAAATGATTTATCCATAACTTTCAAATCACGATTGTGCGATAAATCCAAAACAGCCAATTTGGGCATTGTGGCAAAGACAGCATCATCGATGCGCAATAGATAATTATAGGAAATGTCCAAATAACGTAATGACTTTATGAAATGAAAAATTAAAAAAGAAATTACACACGTTAAAAATGGAGCATGATTCAAAATATTATTAGCAGAAGAAAGAAGAAAAAAGTTCACCCGATATTTATGTGGCTTAGTGGTAGGTTTAGAGTTTTAATTTATTTATTTAATTTAAAGGTTAGAAGAGTTATAAAGTGTTTAGGGAATACAAGAAGAGTAGAGAAGAGATATTTTAAAGATAGTTTTAAGGATATGTATATATGCTTTTATTGAACAATATTAAGTATGCCATGTATTTACTTCACGACGATTATTAGATTTATAAACAGAAAACATTCTGTATTAACTATCGTATTAAGGAGAAAGTATATTACACGCGTTGCAGTTGTCAACCAGTTGCATACTTCTGCCAAAAAAAATTTTTATTTAATTTTTTTATAAAGATTTTATAATTTTCAAAAACTCCAAAATATTTACTGTCGTATTCATAAAAATTTTTTTTATATTTATATAGAAGCAAAAAACAAAGACTGCTTCGAGGAATATCATTCAAATTGTTGATTTTATTTAAAATCATCCAATAAATTTATATTTTCATACTGATTTAAAATTCTACTGTTCCTTTCTTTTTATAACTTATATGTATGCTGTATATGTTTTCGAAAATTTAACTGCCTGTTCATAGAAGCCAAGTGAAAAATAGTCGTTCGGCTATTTATATTGAAAACAAAGGCAATTTGAGATTTTTGTTCTTGTTTTCAATATAATGGAACGAGCAGTTTCACTCGTCTTATATGAAGTTAACAAAAATTATTTAAATGCTAATAATTTTGTAAAAAAAACTTTATTTAGAAATCAATATAACATTTGTTATGAAATTGTCTTCTATCCGATTTAGGATATTTATGCTATTTTATTAATAAATTATCTACTTGTGTGCATAAAAAATGGGTTAACCAAGTAACGATCGAACGATTACACTGTGCAACAAATAAATGCTTTTGTAAAAATACGTCACCGTCACGGTACCAGACCGTGACCGTCTAACCAAACCAATTATTCCTCAATTAAAAGATTCGTGCAGATCGCGAGTTCTACCCGTGTTCAACAGAATTCGGAAAACTTTAAAAATTCTAAGAACGGGTTCGGCAAATTTTGATAATATTAACAACTATTTCGACCGTGCCTTACATATGTATGTAATTGTGTCTTAAATTTGAGACTTTAGCTCAACATGGCATACAAAATATAAACTTAAAAAAAAACAAGAAATAGAGTACAACTTACTCTAAATTTATTAGATAAATCCATACTGTGTATGGTTGATATGAAATTATTGGATAAATGTAGTTCACACAATGTCAAGGCCGCCAAACTGGACAAAGATGATGATGGTATCTTAAGTAACATGTTATGTGAGACATCCAATCTGAAGGACGACAAAATATATTATGGAAAATGAATTAGCAGACACATACATATATACATACAAACATATGTATGTATTCCCAATCGAACTTACTTTTCCATGCCACCATTATAGAACAAATTATCGGGTAGACCTCTCAGATGATTATGAGAAAAGTCTGCAACTCTCAAAGCCTTAACACTCTTGAAAACTTCTTGTGGTATATCGGTCAAATAATTGTATGACAAGTAAATAAGCTTTAAATTGATTAAAGGAAAATTATTAAAATTTTTCAAAGTACTAAAAATAACGACATTTCTAATACTGTAACAACACAACCTGTAAATCTCTGGTATTTTTAAAGGCATCGAAATCCAACTCATGTATAAGATTGTGGGAAATATCCAGCCATTGCAAATGATTCATATTTCCGAAAACATCACGAGTAGCGTTCTGGAAATAAGAAATTTTAACCACCAATTTAAGGCATATTCTGCGCATTTACCATCAATGAATTATAGCCCAAGTGTAAATGGGTCAATGACATTTCTGCTGATCTAAAGTAGCCCGGATGTATTAGTGAAATATTATTGTGTGATATATCTAAAATTTTTATATTCGAATGATACATTGAACCTGAAAAATGATAGTCTGAGTTGGAAAAATTCTTTAGAAACATTTTTTAAGACTTCATAATATAATTTACCATGATCCCCTCGGACATTCCACGATGAATTGTGCATCAGCATTTTTATTTGATTGTGGCTGACATTTACGTTCAGATTTGATAAGGTACCCACCTGAGTTTTTAACAGAATTATTTTAAAAAAAATTAGTATGGTTTGCTTACTTTCATACATATGGTGCAATACAAAAAATATAATATATGTATATTTGTAGATGAGGAGAAAATGTTTTCTTTTTCTTCTTCAACCGGTTTTGTTCGAAATATTTTTAATGCAGAAATTCTTAAGGTCCCTTTCACCAAACGTATTTAAACATATGTATATACAGATGTACTTTCTTTTAATTAAAGTCTGTTTAAAAATATTCCATTTTCACGAACTTATACATATATTGAAACACAAGAAGGTATGGTACCGCTTTGCTCTGTCGTGTGACAACGGCATCTTATACCATGTCCACACGCACACGCAATATTCATTCGTGGTTCGTCTCACGAATGGCTTTGCCACACAAAATTTTTGAGCAACCCATGTTGGTTCATTTTGAACCAAGTACGAACCACAAAGAAATTATTGTTATCTCTAATTTAGATAAGAAATTATCGCTAGTTTATCTGAACTAAATGAAAAAAAAACAAAATAGAAATATAATAAACAAAAATAAGTGTGTAAAATAAAATAAATAAAAGCATTTGGAAATATAATATAATATAATATATTATTATATAGTACATATTCCTATAAAAAATTAAAAAAAAAAGAAAGTTGACAAAACGTACGGGCAACATAAACTAAGAATAGTCGTGTTGGCAATGGTTGCCAACCGCGGTGCAGAGAGCAAGCCAAGTGGCTCATATTGCCGTGAGAGCATGGTATTACGATTTATTAAAAAAAATGGAAGCACGTTCAAAAAAAAGTTTTTTTTTGGTTTTTTTTATTTATCAAAATTAATATTAAAATGAAGGTTATTACATATTTACTGCCGTATTCATAAGCAAATGTTTTTGATAGAAATATAAAGGGTTTAACAATCAAATTTCTATGCAAAATTCACTTATTATACCTTTTATAAATCCAAAAAATGTTTACGAATACTACGTTTAAACAGTATTTATTGATGAAAATGAAAAACGACTTTTAAATAGGAAGTGATACTTAAATAAAATTGGTGAAAGTTGATGGGGCCTTCGCTTGCAATCAACTTATCGTTTATATTTAGCGAGTTAATGTGTTTGAAAATTCATAAATTTTTGAACATCTTAGCACAGCTTTTTCGTAATGCGAATTGCAAAAATACTTTTTTTAACTCTCACAAAAATTATCAAACTTATGCCAGAAAATATTTAAATTTTTTTACTATTACTATAGTTTTATCCAACCACATGATATGGGTTTCAAACTCAACGATTTTTGAGAACATCCCAAAATTGCGAATTGCTATTCTTTATCCACCACTATGATATGAGTATCGAATGAAAGGTATTTGAGAAAAGACCTTAAAATCAAAACAAATCACTATAAGTACAATTTGGCGGACACCACAAATGAAAGGGATTTTTGATAAGAAAAAAACACTTTTTGGAAAAGCTACTTTTTGGAAATGTACTTTTTATAAAAAGGTTGATGACACTAGAAAAGTTGGTGTGAAGGAAGCGAAGCGCTCCGGATTATTATAGTTTTTTCATAATTTAATATAAATTTTTTTCACTCAGAAATACAAAAATTTTCTGCTCATGCGTGATCTTTCCACATGTTTTCTTCTTTTTCAGAGATATTAGAGTTCCATATAATTGAATACATATACATGTGTAGTTTGGTAATGGAATTCGAAATACATATATATAGTTCAAGCGCAATGCATCGCATGTGTAGGGGTCATACCCTGAGTGCTGGTCCAAAATAAAAAATATAACATTTATATTCATAATATTTGTAAACCGACTTAAGTAAGAGACTGTTGCGTAGTAGAAAAATACAAAATAATAAAAATATAAACGACAAGGTTGAATATCATTTAATATATGTATAATTTATATATGTATACTATACTTTACCTGGTCAAAGTAATCAAAATTAAAATTAGGTAAATTATTAAATGCCATATCCAAAACTTCAAGTTTGGGTAAATTCTGAAAGCAAGAAATAATTTCAATTAGTTAAAATTGCATAACAAATGTCAGACGTAAGACACATCTGAGAATAAATTACGGTATTCGATTCGAATCAAAATTTCGAACAAAATTTTAGTAAAGAACTTAAGAACAGTTCTCGCATCATCGTAATTACTTTTTTAAATACGATCAGGATTGGACTTCTTGTTTACGATTCTTTGCGAATTCTCGTTATTCATCACGTCGGTACTTGCTAAGCAAAGGCATAGTATTTTTTACATAGTTATCTTTTACTCAGTCACAAAAATAATTAAAAATTCACTGTTAATAAGATGTTGGGCCTATGGTCACATTTATTTTGTAAAATAGAAGAAGTCTATCTATCATTTGTATACTGATCCTGATTCTATATGTACATTAGGGTGGGGCGATTTGAAAATCTTAATGGGCGCTTCGCGTTTCTGATTCTTGGGATTGTACTAAGCAAAAAAGTCCACTAGACCATACGTCTACGGTGAAAATCGAGCTTCCCCATTTTGACTTCATCAGACTTTTGTCACGTTTTTTTGGATATTTTGGCCTATAACAGCCAAACCACTTTTTCCACATAGAATAAAAAGTAAGAAATAGAACATTTTTATGATTTTGCGCTATGAACAACTGAAAATGGTAATTTATCAATATTTTCACGAAAAATTTGCACTTTCATAAGGCCAAAACTGCCTGAAGGAGCGTTCCAATGCTTTTGCGATGTACTAGAGAGTTCTTAACTATTGCCTTGGCTACAATTTTTGTCTTAGTATTGGATCGAAAATATCAATGGTTTGGCTGTTATAGGCCAAAATATCCAAAAAAACGTGACAAAAGTCTGATCAAGTCAAAATGTTAAAGCTCGATTTTCACCGTAGACGTATGGTCTAGTGGACTTTTTTGCTTAGTACAATCCAAGAATCAGAAACGCAAAGCGCCCATTAAGATTTTTTTCCTTCCATACTAATCGCCCCACTCTAATGTACATATACATATATACCTACACTGATTCCTTTACAGGAAAAAGGAAAATGTTCATAAAAATTAAAGTATTATAGTCGCGATGATTTTTTTAAGTGAGTTTCTTTTTAAATTCTCTAGGCACATCTCTAATGGAACACATCAACTTTTTTTTATAAATTTTGTTTCAAAGTGTTATCTATAAGAAAATATTAAAAAAAAAAAACACACTGTAAAAAACAAAATTATTTATGGCCTTTTTATATATAGGTAATACATATATAAAAAAACTTCACATTTTGTGTCACGATTTTCTTCGAATACGGTTAATTCTTTCGTCGAAATTTTTTTGTGTGTGATAGCAGATGTCAATACGATGGATGGTTTATAAGTAGAACGAAGAGGGGATTTTAATGAAATTTAATACATAGATACATATATCTCTATTTACATGGACACATAAGCTTTGCATTTTTCCAAAAATATAACCAGGAGCGGTTGTAGGGGTAATATATATCTCACCAAAACTGTTACAACGATTTTAATGTAGTCAGGTGTGACTATTCTTATGCTTCGTAATGTCACTCAGTCAAAACTTCGCAATGGTACGAGGCTTCCCGTGAAAAAAGTAATGCGCAATGTTTTTGTAGGCACTATTTTGAGTCGAAAATTTAAAGTGAAGTGTTTTGATTCCATGAATTCTAATAATACCATCCGATTTAAAGTTTGAATTGAAATGTGTACAATTTCGAGTGCATGTTCCAGTATTTTCCCACATCAATTGAACGTTGCCGTTTCACGTGTCGGCAAACAATCAGTATTACTCATTTATTGCCAAGAAAATCCAATTTTGTTTTATTAAAATAAATATCATTATAAATATGACTATGTATTACTTTTTGTTATATTTTTATTTTGGACAGTGAAATGGAAATTCATTTGGAGTTGCGTCTAACAAAATTAATTAAAATCAACTAATTAAATCTTCGTTTATATTAATAATTTATTATTATTTTATTATTTATTTATTCCATTCATAATACATATAGCCTTAGGCCATTTTAATTCGTATTACATGTTATTATATTATGTACATATTAGTATTTAACAATTATAACAATACACCAGACATCCTAGCGACTCCTACATCACCAATTAAAAAATTAATATAACAAAAATAAAAAGTACAATATGAACCCAGTATGTTAGAATTTTACATGGTATCCATGTTGAAAAATCTTACAATCCTCCTCTTAAAGGCTGAGATTGATCATTTCACGTCGAATTAATATTGTTGACTGGAATAATAGACATAAAAGGTATTTAAATAAATTTAAAGTTATGTATGTATGTATATATTTTTGTTGGCATTTTGATATTTTTCCATTTCCTGTCATTCAAACTTTTCGTTCTTTTGACTCCCCAGTCACAGTTAAATTCTTCAACGGCGTGAGCGTTAACATACCATACTAGCATATAAAAATGACCATAAACAGCTGTTTTGTCTGTACACCAACAAATTGAATTTTTCGCGATATAAACAAGAAAAAAACACCGCATAGGAAAATTATAATAAATTATAGAATACATCTTATACTGGAAAACAACATATGAAAAATGGAAATAATAAATCCGTTTGTTGAACAATTTCCAGATGTTAAAATCTGTCGTCTTTGTGGCAAAGATAATAAAGAAAATATTGATATTTTCACGAGCAAACCCATCTCTTCTAGGAGTGAAGATTTATTAACAAAAATTATGACTGTCTATCCATTAGTGGTAAGTTTTTATATATATATATAGGTCTACATAAATATATATGTACACTCATTTTATTTATTTTTAAACATTCCTGTTAAATAGTTGTATAAAAATGATCCACTGCCGCAGCATATTTGCCCAAAATGCATTGGCAACGTCAGCAGAACATACCAAGACATACAGCAAGTTATGAGACAACAAAATAAATGGATGGGTATAACAAAGGCAGTGCAACCAGAACATAAATATTTTCATATACTAAATATGGTACAGGTAAGTACCTATGTACGTAATTTGATTTGCGCTTTGTCATATCGCACTTGGTCAACAAGATGATTCTAACTCAAAATTATCTTTTTGCAAGAAATGAACTAACAACATCAATATATATCTACTGTAAAAGTTTCATCTTATTCAGTTTACTTTTTCATCTCAAAAAACCATGAAGTATTTGGTTTTTCAAATACAATTCAAATGTAAAGAAAAATAGTTTTTTGCTTGTACTGAAAATTTTAAAATTTTGAGTTAATAACATCTTGTTAATCAAGTGCGATATATATGTACATTCGAAAGGATTTTTGTACATATCGATCCTTTGGTGCAATACCGTCGTAATTCAAAAAATCTTGAACTGAGAAAAATGCATTTGAAGTTTTGAGCCATCTTTTTGATAGTATTTTCGTTTACTAAAGTTATTTTTTTACAAGTTTTTAAATAAAGAGGCATGTTTTGTAATGTTTTCTGTTTGTAAATTTCTTGTCATAAAGGAAATATTTCATTATTGCAAATAAATATTGTTGGAAATAGCTGGAGGCAATAAATACATTTGTAGCTGTAGAATCTGAACAGTTAGAGATAGAACCATAATATTTTTTCCTTTAGGTATGTGTTTCCCCAAAGATCATTTCTGCATACCCAGCTCAAAAAATTCAATTTTTGAATTACGACGGTATTGCACCAAAGGCTCGATATATATACAATGTCTTAAATACGTGGGACAAATTTTATTAGTTTGTAGTTTCTAGATTATATATGTATAATTAAATATTTTCATATACTAAATATGTTATTGTGAATTTCTCAAAGTGATTTTCTTCTTGAAGAAGCTACACAAAAGAGTAGCGAAATATTGAAAAATAAATATGGTTAATTTTCATAGACTTTGAGATTGAAAAAATGTGATAAATACAATTCTTAAATTGTAAACGAAATAATAATAATAAAGAAACAAATTAACTTTTTAAGTTATTAAGCATATTCTTGCTTTCGTTCTATAAAAATTTTAGAAAATGTCAAGTAATCGTTATAGTACTGAAGAATTCACATTATTTATAGTTTTCAAATTGATATTAGTTTCTTTCAACCCGGTCCAAATTTTATGTCATATCGAACAGAATTTTAAACTCTAGTAGATATCCAGTTTTCAAATAACAAAAATTTTGTATTTTAGAACTCCACTAAAACTACAAAACAAAACATCAAGACGGCATACAATATTGAAATAACTAACATAAAACTGGAAAATTTTTTTCCTACTACAATATTAGAAATTCAAGACACCAGTGGAATTAAAACAACTAAGAAAGATAATATGAATGATATTGTTGTTAAAAATATACAAAACAAATTGGAATCCAATGGTTTTACAATAAAGCGTATAAAAGTTCCCTCATCGTGCCACAACAACAATCAAGACTGTAACTCCATTCCCGATGCCACAGTAAAGCATGCAAATTGTGTGTCTTGTAGCTATTGTAAACAGAAGTTTTCCGATTTAAAAATATTAGCACAACACCAATTAACACATTTAAAACTGAGAGTCAATAAAATATTCGAAAAGCAATTCTTAGCCAAACATTTGAGACGGGGACGACTTATAACCCTCAATGATAATAAATGTATACGTTGTCTTAACTGTTGGCGTATACATAAAGATAATAAAGCTATTTTGCAGCACTGGTCGGAAGGAGAATGCGAATTTTTTTGTCTGCTATGTGGAAAAGAGTTTCCTCACTCTCCGAAGCATTTAAGGGAACACGTAACCGAATTTCATGGTGTAAGTTATCGTGGCGTTCGAAATGAATATATGGCAAATTACTCGCAGCACACGAAGCCATTATCATTCACAGAAACAACAATGAAACCAACGATACAATACCTATTGCCAACAAAATTAAACGCTGATGTGATTAAAAAGCCAGGCCACAAAAAACCTCCCAAAGTAAGTAAATCTGTGGCAATATGGAACAGTAGCTTAAGTCGACTTAAGCCTTTAAATTTACTGCACATGTTAAAATTAAATTATTTATTGAACCTGAGTTTACGATTATTTATGTACATACATATGCTTGTTGTATGGCTAAGCTAGTCTATAGTACATTTCGTGTGTTCTTATACTCGTACCAACTCATCAGTAGACATTCAACCAAATTTTTGAAAAAGCTAAAAAAAAATTTCACTTTTAACAAAAAAAAACGGTTGGAAAATCTGATTTTGATATCACGTCCCCAAATGAAGTTGGTTGTTATTGTATAACTAAAATTCAAAACAACGTTGCGTCAAAAAAATCGAAATTGAATTTTCTATCGATTACGATTTACTACATCACATTATATATGGGTACAAAATTTTAGTCTTCTACTATCAAAAATAATCAAGTTATAACAATAATTCAAAATAACGTATCACCAAATGTATGGACATAAAGAAAATAAATATGTATTTTTTTGTATTTTATTTAGAACGCAGCTAGTAAGGAATTATATATTTTTTTGTTTTATTTGCTGAGATAGTTGAAGTGGAATTTGTGGTCAAACTCAAAGTTATTACAGGAGCGAAGAGAAAATCTAAATGAAGTATTTTTGATAGAAAGACAATAGAAATGAAAACTGTTCAAGTACAAATTTTGGCAAAAGTTCAACTAGATACTGTGTTTTTCAGAAAATTTGCTAAAGTATATATTTTAACGTTTTTGCCAGATGTCATTCATGTAGCAAGTACTAGTACTATGGAAGTGTCCATTGCAATGACGAATTACGTAGAAAATGCCTGGCGTTTAATTTCAAAAACATTTCTTTGTATAATAAAACAGTACGACATTCATCCATATATTACAAAATAAATATCTAGAACGCTTATCAGCTTCTTTCACAAAGGACTGCTGGAAATTTTAATATTCGCTAGTCTAACTTGTCACACTCTCAAAGGCTAAGAATTTCTGAGAGAAGTAGCAATATCTTCAGAACCTAAAATTATTGCTTCCAGCAGACTAACAGTACTTTTCTGATAGTACATCTTTTGAATAATTAATTAGTAAACAGTTTTCTTATCTGATTTTTTTGTAATGTCCTTATTTTTAAGTTCTAATTTTTACTATTTTTATTTAATTTTTTATCTTTTAAATGTATTTACATTGATGATACGTTATTTTGTTTCTGAAAATAATTCAAAATAACGTAAGACACATGGCATATATTTTACTTAAAAAAATAACTGAGTTTTTTATCTAAAATATATTTCTTGTCTGGTGTTAATCCACATTTGAAAGTTTTGTTTCAATATTTCAAGCAGCTTTCATTTTATATCGTTTTTTCTTCTCCTGTAAACTTGTAACAGTGATGTTACGTTATATTGAATTTTACGTGATGATATGTAATTTAGCCCGTATGATACTACATTTATTTGTCTTTAATTAATATAAAATTGATAGAAGCGGACAGCAAAGCCAAAAAGAAAGAAATACAATATAATATTTACATTTTTTTAAGTTTTGCCTTCTTATCTTAATTTAAAAAAGAAAAATCTACGGTCAAAAACTGCGGAAAATCCCAGACATGATGCATAAATCGCTAAGTTGTCAACATATAAAAGATTTTAAGTTCAAAACGTCAATTTTAAGTTGAAACTTTTTACATTTTTTTGACAGTTACTCATTTTTTGTCGATAACACTAGTGGACGATTTGGCTTTTTTGCATTTATATTAATATAGTTGTACTCTTTCCAGCTGATTAATTTCCCCGTTACAATATATTTGTGCTCTTCTCCAAAATTTTAGCAATGCAGAAAAACTTAAGTATCATAAGGGCTTTATCAACATTGAGATAGCGCTCACGCTTTTGTTTAGGTATGCCACTTCAAGGCTAGTACTAGATGGCATTAACCGCTACGCTCAACGCTTTTGTTGAGGTTTGCAAGTTAAATTTATAAATATGTATGAACTTTTAAAAGCCGGCGTGAGATGCCCGATCGATTTAGACATAAGCTACTCTTCCAAATTCGTTATAATTCAGATTTTATATGGGAATTTGTTTATTAAACCTTTTATAAACCAAAAAAAAAAGAATTTGTAACTAAGAACTTCTTTTTTTTGCCTAAAAATATTTTTAAAAAAAATCTTATTTCCGATAGTCCTGCACAAAAAATGATGATGGTACTATAACATGCAAAATTTGCCATAAAGTTTTTGATAATTTTCGCTCCAGCAATTCGCACATGCGTAAACACAAACCACCCAATCGTTATACAGAAACAGCTGTTGCACCATCTCGTGCTTCTGATAAATATAACATAGAAGATGATTATGCGCCAAAGCCATCAACAAGTAATGTTTCCTGTGGCAATCCAGCAGCAACAAATCCCTTACCTTACAAACCTCCAAGGCCAGCATATAAAATCATTATGAAAAATGGTCCTTTACGTGGTATTAAAACAAAAATTGTACAAAAACGTCATGATTTTCTAAATTCCCATGTATCGAATGTCCGCCATTCGGCTCCAAGTTCAATGGGGTGTATAGAAGATAAAAATAATGATGAAAATTTAATAGTTCCGGAGTTATTAACGTCTGCAGTAAAAGCGGAACGTATGTTAAATAACAACTCTTACGAAAATGGCAGGAATGGTATACAATACGCTGGATATTCAGGTAATTCATTTGGACAAGCAATAAAATCGGAACCTCTAGATAATTCCGAGTATGGGCTGGTGCGGGGACAACACTTATGTTTTATATGCAATGAAAGTTTCTCCAACGCTCGGGATTACGAATTACATACAATGTTTGTTCATAATATAAATTAATTTAATTTTAAATTAAATTACAAACAAAACAAAGAGTACAGTAGAATCTCTATAATATGTCTTCCATAATTTCCTAACCCTATAACCCAAACAAAAACGTAACTCTATTATTTCGTCGACGAATTGTTTTCGTTATATAAGATGCAATGATCATCAATGGCACGCCTGTATTAAAATTTAGCAGGTTAGATGGTGAATTGTATTTCTTTTTTTATTCGACTTTATAAAGAAGGAGGAGATTCTCAATTCGACTGTATTTCTTTTTACGTCTGTTATCTCAGAACATTTTACTGGGTGGACCGATTTTGATGATTCTTTTTTCATTGAAAACTTCGTGCTTATAGTGTGCTTCCATTTCAATGGCGGACGGATTGGGGGAATACACCTCCCATAG
The DNA here is from genome assembly GCA_963924685.1 of Dexiosoma caninum. Taxonomy (NCBI): domain Eukaryota; kingdom Metazoa; phylum Arthropoda; class Insecta; order Diptera; family Tachinidae; genus Dexiosoma; species Dexiosoma caninum. The sequence goes on from OZ004725.1 coordinate 97,076,802, forward strand.
ACAAAAATTAAATGGGTTAAATTAAAGCACGTCAAGAATTCAATAAATATTTTAAAAAGATTAACGTAATGAGACACTAAAAAGTAAAAAATAAAAATTACGAAAAAAAGTTTATCAATCTTAAAAAAGGAAGTAAAAAGAAGTAAAATACTGAAATGTTCTCTCACCGATCGTATATCAGTACAAATAAGAACGTTTTAGATTTTACTGCTCCTTCGGATACATGTGTGAGAGACTAGAAAATATTTTGCTTTTGTCATTTACGTATGCGAAGATTGTAAACAAATTTTTTTTTCTATTTTTGATTGTTTCAAATGCGTACAATGTATGCGAAAACTTCAGTTAATGTACATAATTATTTTTCAATAGGTTGATACTGAAAATTTATACCTTTACAGGCAATGAGAAGTACATGCGATAGTTACATACACTAAAGCCCCGATTTGCGTTTTTTCGATTTGCGTCGCTTTTTAAAAATTGGTATAATTCGACTTGCGTCGTTGTGATTTCGATTTGCGTCGATTCTATTTGCGTCACTTTGATTAATGAAATCTTATTATCTCACGAAGAGGAGCTTGACAATGAAAGTTTATTAGCCATTAATGTTCAGCGTGCATTAGAAGAAGATGTTGTAATAAATGATGTTAGTTTAGAAGAAAAAAAGTTAACAACTTTCAATATTTCCAAAGCTTTGCAATTAATTGCACAGACAATGGATATATTTACTGAAAATTATCCCGATGAAAATCGATGCTTAAGCGTAGCATCATCTGTTGAGCACGCTATCAGTTGCTACAAGGAAATCTATGCGCAAAAGAAATCTTTAACAATTCACCAAACCTTAGACAGTTTTGTTAACAAAACAGTGAGACCACCTAACCAAATGGAAACAATAATAATAATTTAATTTATTATTTTTTTTATTTCTAACTTTAAAAACGTTTATTGAATGCAATTAAACAAATAAAAACGTATTCATATGACTTTTTTTTATCTAAATATGTATATATTTTTTCGAAATTTTTTAGTTTTTCCCCCTATTAATTTCGAAATCAGAACATTTGTATAGAAACAAAAAATTCGATTTGCGTCGTTTCAATTTGCGTCGCCTTCCTCCCGTCCCCATTAACGACGCAAATCGGGGCTTTAGTGTACTAAGAAACAAACTAAATCAAAAGAACAAAATTTTAAATTACACTGACATACACTAGCAGAACAGGAACAGCATGTCATATTTGAAAGTTGCTACACTTTCATCATCAGCGTTCTTCGAGTTTTGTCCACTTTCTCAGGTTAAGAGCTGATTAGATTTCGAACTTGCGAACTCGAAATTTTATTTTCGAAATCGACCACAACGCATCAGCTTATTATCTCACAACATCTCAATATCTTTCGAATACGTCACATTTCGATACGATCCGTTTCCGCCTTCTTTAGTTATGTGAAGTTTACATCCTTACACACACAAATACATAAGTTCTTACGAGTACATCCGTGCTGTTATCATCGAAAATAGTCAGAATCGTCCCAAAACTTTAAAACGTCGAAATATAATGAAAACTCGATTTTTGACAACGTGGATTAAACCAGTAACTTCCTATAACGGGAAGATTCCAAATTTTCCATGTTCGGATTAAGGTTCTAATAACTAATGAAAGAATTAATTACCGTATTTTGAGTACGATAAAATCATGTTGAAAATACTTTAATTCATAAGACGTCTAAAATGTTGGCGGTCGTTTGCGGTTACTAGTTATCGGGATTCTACTGAATTTGTTTTTGTTTATACGAGGTGTATTCAGAAAATAATAGGAATTTTCACTGAAGTACTCGTATGATACAATTTTCACTTTTATCCATTGTTTAATTTATCTGTGGCAGCTTCTAATATTAGACGTGTTTTCATAAGCGCGGCGATTTTTGTTTGTTAAAAGAATAAAATTTTGCTTAAAAATTAAATAAAGTGCAACAAGAGATGTGCATATAAACAAATGTAAGTCAGTTTCTTTATCTTGGACCAGTACTTAAGGCATGAACTCTACACATGCGATGCATTATGCTGAAACTAGAGGAAAGGGATAGTGAGAGAGATGACAGGTGGTGAAGCTTCACTTTATTACAACTCCGCTTTTGAACGTTTTTTTTTGTTTATAGAAGTGCTGCAGCGCCTCTGATGTCAAGGAGACGTATTCAATTTTGAAGATTTGTTTTAGTAGCCATTTTTAGTAATTATATTATTTAGCTGCTGCTACACGATACCGATAAAGGAGGGCGTTCTGAAGTGCTTGTGTATTGGTTACAGCTGAAGCCGTTACTGTTCAGTGAGCAGTGACTATGCCTTCGCCACTGAAACTTGCCGACAACAACTGACACAAAGACACACTAATGCACATCAGGAAAAATGCGAAATGTTTTTATGGTTTAGTCTGAAACTCGGGTCCAACACGGAACTTTTTGGTTTTCTAGCCAACATGCAGGCTACATCAGCCATTTCGTTTTTTAAAAGAAATCCAACCAGAATCCTTACACTGGACGATTGAGCCTTAGCTCAGCTGTCATATTTCGCCGGGCTCATTAAACCAAGTCTAACCTTAACATCTGCCGCAGACAAAGTAAAGAATGAATACTTACTTCTGGGGCATCTATATCAACATAATAAAAAAACATTTGATAATCGGACTGTCCAAACTGGCAATATTTAAAAATTCCTATTATTATATGAACACACCTCGTACATACAGTGGCGTGCTAATAGTGTAAAAAGAAATTTTAAAATTTATTCCTTTACAAAAGTTTTAAGCAATTACTGCTTTATTATTTCCTATAAATTTATCACTATTTTAAAAATCATTAAGTATTATCCATATTTTTTACACGACTATTTACATTAAGCTATAAGTGAATAAATTTTTATTCGATTAAAAAGTTTTGTGCGTCTTTTCAATGATTTAAGAAATAATCAGAGAATTAGATATGTGGTGAGAAGCAACCGATTTTCAAGTTAGATTTTGGCAGGTTACTTTGAACTCGGTAAAAAGCTATAGCTTCAATAACAAGTAGGTAAGTTTATGGACGGAGGTATTAATTGCAATATTATTAGGATTTTCCGCACATAACAAAACTGATTAAAATGTCCATTGCAAGTTTTTAAATCTTTTCTAATACAAATTTCAAACTTTTTTCACTCTGTGAAACATTTACATATATTTACTTTTTAATTGTTTATTTAGAAAACAGCGGCTCGCTTGTTTACTTGCCCTAACTAGCCCGAAGAAAAATTATAAAGATGTAGAACAAGGTATATTTAATAGGTCTGTCCAACGCAGCATTTGTTTTACTTGGCAGCGCAGTATTTCATACTTGACTGTCAAAATTTATTTACATTTTATGCGCACCAATATCAGTTTCACTCATTTGTTTAATTTGAGAGCCCGCGTAATTAACAATTAAGCAATTAAGGCATACATAAATGAAATTTATGTTTTTCACAGGCTACAAGTGTATGTTTACTTTTGAGAGAGTAGTAGTTTTCCGTTTTTGACATCTCAAACTTAATTTACACAAACAAAATACCTGTTCTTTTTTGCGTTGGTCATTGTTGTAGAGGTACATAGACCTAATAAATAGACCTTTATGTAGAACACTACTCTCTCAAAATCTCTCGTATTAAATAAATTTTCGAGTACGGAAACGCTTTCCGGTAAGATTGGAATTCCGCGGGCACCAATTTATAGTAAAGAAACATACCTATAACAAACGTATAACGAGCGATTTCTCTTTAGTTTACTTGTTGGAGGCATTTTTAGTTTGAGAAATAAATAAATTTTTTTCCCTTTTAATATGTCAAAATGCATATTTTTTAATACAAATTTAGCTGAATGGAAGTTATTGTGGATATCGCTAGAACCAGAAGTATAAACGAATTCGAACTGCAAACGTATGCTATACATGTGTTATGAAACAGTCTTTTTGGAGCAATCTTCTTGCCAATTTCATTATCCCAGTTTTTTTAACAATTGTTCACAATATTCTAGACTGAAATTGAAAAATCGCCTTTAAAAAAAATTTTACCTCTCAGCGACTACTTCCTCAGTACTTTTTTTTAATAAAAATTATATTTAGTACAACATGAATGTATTTATATCAAGTATCTTAATCTTACCTGAAATGATTCTTCAGCTAAATTATTGAGTTTATTCCCACGTAAGCTTAGATGCTCCAACTCATCCAAATTCATAAAAGCGCGGCGTTCAATACGTTCGATTTTGTTATCGTCTAAATAAAGTTTCCTTAAAGCCTGCAATAAAATGATAATCGTGGTCTAACCTTAAACATTTACAAACAACATAACCTTGAAAACTGACCTCTAAATCAAAAAATGTGTGTTGAGAAACTTGCGTTAAGTGATTAAAACGCAATGAAATTTCTTCTAGTTTTGAATGTATATCACCCTGGGCAAATAAACAACAAAAATAAATATGATAAATAAGAAAAGGAAATTACTCGTATATATATGTGTATGTACATATCGATGGAGGCCAATGTAAAGGTCTGTGGAATAAAACCTCGTTGGCTATAAGCCACAGAAGCATTGGTCATAATAGATTTAGAACGATACATATATTTATAGCTGATATATAATGGTAGAAAAAATAAAAAAAAAATTTTAAAATCATCTTCCCACGATGTATGGTTTTTGAGTAATACATTTTTTTTTCCTATTTTCAGCCAAGTTTCTTGGCTCTGGTAGACAGTTTCCGTTTTCCTACATCGATATGTACATATTTTATAAAAAGTGCTTTACATTTTTCAAATTTGGATTATTCTCTATCGCGTGAAAGGCGAATTCATGACAGATGAATTTACTAGCCCAGCTTGCGACTATTTATCACTGTTTGATGTCAAAATTGTATGAATGATTTTGACAACGTGCAATGATTTAAGTGGTTGTTATACTAGTAAGTTCACCTCGTATAAATTCTCCTTGATCGTGTGCATTCTAAATTTCAATGTCAAATCTAAATGTTTTCAAATCTTCACGTTGCTCTGGAATTTAAACAAATATTCGTCGAAGGAAAACTCAGTTGCTTGTTTTCATACAATCAGAACGTATGACGGAATTCGTTTTAAGAGTTGTTTTTCTTTTTTTGTTACAGCATATTTACATACTCATTTTTTTTTTTTGGTACAAAAATCGTTTTCTGTTAACAATACATAATTTTCTATTTATGTTTGTATATGATAATAAAAATTTATTATTATTTAATATTATTGGAAAAAATTTGGTAAAAATAGTGCAAAAATCTGTTGCATCGTGGATGTGTAGGCGTTTGCAAAATTACATTTAGCCCATAAAAATACATGAAAAAAATTCGAAATTTTATATTTTTGTTGTGTTGACAAATGATTTCTTTATTGTCAACCAGTTTTGCAGATAAAAATAAATTGTTCAGTTTTCTAAACATTTTTTATGGCTTATAATAAATTTTATAAATTGCTTTTTCGGTTCCCGTAGTATTTTGTATTGGGTTGGTACTTTCAAAGGAACTTTCGTCGTTCTCAATTTTTCCTCGAAATGTTAATTTTTGTAATGAAAGTGTTCCTTTTTGAAATTTTTTTTGCATTCGATTGCAAAAAGGTTTTTTAAAAGTTTTCGGGAAGAAGTGATTTTTCATATAATTTGTTTTCTGCAGTGCCTATTTTAAAATCATGAAGTCGAAACAATAATGTACATGTTTTGCTTTTTATTACACATTAAAAAGAAGCGCAAAATGTTGGCAATATTTCGTCGTTAAACGTTTATTACTGTTTTAATTAAGTATGTACTAATTAATTTCTTTTAATTTAAATTAATACAAAATTTGGAGAAAATAAAACCGCAGAAAATTCTTGCCACATACATACTATGCTTTTGTATTTCTTATAGGTTATGTTTACTTGTGATTGTAAAAAAGTTGCGCCGTGTTATATTTGAAAATATTGTGCCTGTTATTGCATAATATAGGACAAAATGGAAATAAATAATGTGACTAATTAGTAAGCGATTACAAATTCCTGTTTCTTTTTCCAAGTGCTTTTTAAAGCAGTTCGTTTTGAAAACTATTGACATGATATTTCACTTTTAAATCGTTTTGACGAAATTGAGAACACCAAAAAGGAATTACACTTACGAAAGTCATATAGTTTTTATATTGGTTTTTTACCTTTTTATTAATCTACAATAATTGCCGTAATTCATAAATGAATTTTTATTTTACAAAAGATTTGCATATTTAATTCGGTAAATTTTGTTTGTTAAACTTTTTCTAAACCACAAATGTGTTTTATAAATACATGAGTAAAAGGTTACAATTTAAATAAGCTGTACGTATTTGTTTTTTATGTACTTATATCACCGTAAAGCTGCATTTAGATACAATGTATTTTACACTAGGTTTTCCAGTTTTGTTATCCATCTGCAACTGACGGTTTATAATTTTTGGTCTGACATATCTTGTAATACTTTACAACAATATACTGATGGCAATTTATATACTGATTTATATTTCTATGTACTTAAAAGTGTATTTAATTTACTTAAAAAATTTGATTTTTAAAAATTTATTTATGTATGTATGTAATTGAAAACTTTTACTTTGTAGAAGCAGGCTAATTTTTACAGAAGGATCTTTTTTTTTGGTTTTACAAACGATGTAGATATCGACTTTATAGTATTTAATTTTACTTTCACACTGTAAAATAAATAGTGTCTAAAAGCAGCTTAAACATGTCTATTTTAATTTAAACAAAAAAAGATATTTTTTTAAATTCAAAATAAGTATCCTCTACACAAATATGTGTGTATCACCTCTAGATGAATTAAAATTTTTTAAATTACATTTATTTTCGCATTTAAAATATACTTTTTTGTTACCTGAAATGTTCCTTTCATCACTTGTTCAATGCGATTATCATGCAGCTCCAATAATCTTAAGTTCTTCAAAAAATGAAAACTGGTATCGCTCATACTCTGAATTTTATTATTACTCATATCCAATTCTTGCAAAGACGTCAAATGCCGTAAGGGTTCCGAAGGCAAGGCTGTACCTGAAAATCCATGTGCAATTTTTAACGAAATCAATGAATGTCCAATCTGAAATATATTTATATATTTATTTACATTTCTATGCACTTGAATGCGGAATTCAATACACACCTCATCAAATGCATCATTTTCAATACTGGATATTGAGTTTTCACTGAAATCTAAACGCTTTAATCCTCGCACGTGTTTAAAGGCATGAGATTGTATATTCGATAATTGAGCTCGTGTTATTTGTAAGTCTTCCAGTTCTACACCAAAATCTTTAAAATCATCCGGTCCTATAGAAGTTGAACTCATACGTGACATTGACAGCGAACGCATATTCCTCATTCTGGTCATACTTTTTTCAAATGAATAAAAATACTTTTTTTGATTTTAAAAATGTCAAATATTGAACTTACTTGCGCAAGGTTTGTAAATTGGTTGGATCATTTTGATCTCCGCTCAAGTCCAATTTAAGTAGAGTATATTGCATGGCATTAAACGTTTCTGTGGGTTGTTCAATTTTAATCTTATTATCGCGCATACTAATAACTCTGAAAAGAAAAATAAATGTAGAATTATTATATAGCAAAACAAATAAAATTCGCAAAAATTAAAATTACAAGTTTTCAAATGCATGAATGAATATTTAGTTGTGTTTAAGTTCTTAGTTAATTTATCACAATAATGTGAAAATTACTTTTGATTATAATAGAGTAAAACATAACAATTAACCAGTTGAGTAAAACACGTATACACGTTTTATACATATTTTATATTTTCTAGAATTTCAAAACGCGAAAATAAAGGAGAAAATAACTATCAAGGATTTTTTCAATGAAAGCCGGTGGATGGCTGATAAACCAAAAATTTTAATAATGAATGACAGTTAAAAAGCATTGTTTGAATTCCTACTTTACATACCTTTTTTTTAATTACGGCTACGGCTAAAGCTCCAACTTTTTCAAGTAGAAGTAGCGGTAGACGCTGTATTATTCCGAAGCATTTAAATTTTTTAGCTACAGCTGCTTTTCGAAAAAATAAAGCGGCAAGTAGAAGTAGCCTCTTTGCTACTTCAACTAAGGTATTGGTAGGGGTAGAAAACAGCAAAAATATTCTACTTAATTGTTTGCTTCAATTTGAAGAGTAGCCAAAAACGAAAACATTATTTCTGGCTACTTTATATGAATACTTTATGCTTGGAGCCACGCAATACAAATATTTACTTCCGGCTACTTACCGACAATAAGAAGAACGAAGAAAGATCGTGTGTTATTTTGTTTCGTTTTTTCTTTTGTAATTTGTTTCACACACTCGACAATGGGGCAGAATAAAGAAATTGGAAATAAATCTGAAACTATAAAAATCGTGAAGTGTTGTGAAGTTAGAAAAACAAAAAAAAAATCACAATTTTTATAGTTGCAGTTCGATGGGTAATTACACGGGTTATAGTGTATTAATGGCTTTAGGTTATGTTAGGTCGGCAGATTGCTGGATGTAAAGGTAAAGAAAGGTCCCAGCCCAATTGGGTCCAATTTATTATGTTCCCATTGTGATACCTGTTGTGAAAAAACTTTCACGTGGTGCAGTGATACAGACCAGAGTCTCTGCTAGGAATCGAACATAGAACCGCTAACTGATAAACTAGCACACTACTCACTAGACTACCGGAGCACCCTATTAATGAGTTTACAACTAACTACATGTTGTCACAAACAGTAATGATGACGTGTGTAGTGGCATAGAAAATATGTACATATGAATATAGGTGTTCTACACATCTGGTGTTGGAGATTAATTGTCATGTTTTCTTTATTCTGAAATCAAAAGAATTTTCCACTTTATTGTGATAAACTAACAATGACCTTCAACAAACCTAAATATTCATTCAAATAAAAACTACTAATTTTTAATTATATTATAAATTGACCTTTTTTATTATATTTTTTGATATATATTTATTAAGCCTGAGGTCTTTTTCTATTTTATTTTGTTCTTATTATTCGATATTTCGTTAACAGCTTGTGAACATCATCAGTAATAATAGCTGCTTAGCAGCCAAGTAGAATCGCACGATTTCGTTTTGATGTTACTACTTAAACGTCTCAGTTCTAAGTTATAAAAATATCTGGATTCAGTGAGAAATCATATAAGTTGAAGTAGTCTGCACGTTGACTGCAAAATAAAAAATTTTCCTGGGTTCAACCCCAGATTCAGACTCATAAAAACATCTCGCATTTTTTCTGATGCGCATTTGTGTATCTTTGTGGCAGTTGTTGTCGCAAGGTGTCAGTGGCGAAGGCTTAGTCACTGGTCACTGAACAGTAACGGCTTCAGCTGTGCCCAATCCACAGGCACTGAAGATCGCCCTCCTTTGTCGGTATAATTACTAAAAATGGCTACTAAAAACGAAGCTTTAAAAAATTTGATACAACACTGCTATAAAAACAAATAACGTGCAAAAACAGTGTTGTAGATAGTGAAGCTTCACCTCCTATCATTTCTCCTACTATCCCTTTCCTCTAGTTCCAGCACAATCTACAGCATGTGCACGGGTCATCTCCTGAGTGCTGATCCAAGATAAGAAAAAAGTTCACCTAATAACAAACTATATGTGATTCCGATACGTGAACAACTTTTTTTAAAATTTAGTGAACTGATATCACCCCGATGGTACATATACTGATAGGTATACTTTATTCCTTTAAAGGAGTCCATCTTAGTGGCCAAAGTGTTAAACTAAGTTTTAGTTAAGTGTTATATTATTACATGTTAAGGAAATCTGTTATTCAGTCTGATTTTTCATTTCATTTGCAAATTCAACCAATATTAACTATACTCTTTCATTTACAATTGCAATATTAACTAAAATAGTTCTTATTTCAATAACAATGTATGTAAATAAGCTGCAAGAAATATACCTATAAGAGTCAAATAAGGTCATATACTTCTAGACCCACTTATAGGAAACCATACAAGTTAATATTGGCAAGACAAAAAAAAATTAAATTAAAAAAGAAGCAAATGGTATTTCCTATACAATGATTTGGAGTGAAATACTGCCAATTGTTTTCAGCAAATATTAACATGTCTCGCGAACATTTGATGACAACAATCGGCTTAAAGAATAATAATATATGTATGTACATATATACATATGTAAGTATATACGTATTTATTTATATACACGTGTACTTTTGTAAATTATGTTGCTTACTAAATCGGCGCCTATTGATAAAGTATAATTTGCACTACTTAAACTTAAAGGGAATGAGAAAATTGCACTCACATTTTCTGCTACACAAGTATTTCGTAGGGTTTCGGATTCCTGGACTTTTTCTTTCACTTCCCAGAAAATATTAAGAATTAAATTTGAGCGTTTAGGCAGTTGGTTTGCTTTTAAGGGGGAATCGTTGTAAAACTGAAGTAATTGGCTTGCAGGCCGTGACAAACGGATGCATCTCTTATGAACGGAACAACAAAGATCCTTAGGATCTCAAGGCTATTGAATCAATCCTGTGTCTTGAGTTTAGAAAAAAAAGTAACAGCTTACCAAGGCTTGATATTTATACTGTTGCGTGCTTTTTATTACCCTGCATAAGTGGAGGGAGAAAAATGTTCTCATTGCTCTTGAAGCACTTTAATCATTGATTAAATGCATGCAATAAAGCAACTTATGTTTCTAATTTGATCAATATGTAGGCTTCGGTAAATGCCTTGACACTGATCCGGTTTAGGGTATATAAAAGCATATGGGTGAACGAGGCAGCAAATAGAGTTGCGCAATAGGAATGTCCTGAAACATTTGGTGGAGAAAAACACAGGATCGCACTGGCGAATGAGACATTAGAGAGCACAATTCTGCAGTAAGTGGTTTCCATAAACCTAATAAAGTGTATTTATTAATAGTCGAGATGGCATCCTGAGTGAAAAACACTTACGATCATGCACGTTCACGCAAAGAAAAACTCACTGGCATCATTGTCATGCACTCTTACGTGAGTGGATACTCACGCTCACGAAGTAATCAGGAAACAAAAAAGTGTTAAAAGGATATTAATCAACAGAGACAAGTAATTTTAGTCTTGCCATTTAATTTTTTTATTTTGTAAATGGGCTTTTACGTTGAAAATAAAAAAAAAAATTTAATTTTATTCGAATCACAAAGCAATCATGCAATAATTGCACTCATACACGCATACTCAGTCCAATGTTTTTATTCGCACTCAAGCACGATCACGAAACTTGAGATATCATCGACCTTTTCTCGAATTACATCGTGTATCATATGTTACTCTGCAAAATTACCGTAATAGCACTGTTAATTTATGTCGTTCCTCTTCCTTTCTCACATTATTTTTATACGATTATTCAAAAGAAATTTTTATTCGTATTTAGATAAACAGACACTTTTTTAACTTGGACGATCACTCAGAAGATGACCTCTACACATGCGGTGCATTGTGCTGGAACTAGAGGAAAGGGATAGTGCGAAAAGTGACAGGAGCTGAAGTTTAACTATCTTACAATCCTGCTTTTGCACGTTATTTGTAGCAGTGTTAAAGTACCTCTGATGTCAAGGAGACGTATTAAATTTTCGTTGTGGTAGCCATTTTTAGCAAACATTATTTTACCTCCCCTGTGTTACACAACGACAAATAAGGGTGGTCTGATGTGCCTGTGGATTTGTTACAGCGGTACTGTGAGCAATGAATATGCCTTCGGCACTGAAACCTTCCGACACAAAGCCACACAAATGCACATCAGAAAAATGCGAGATGTTCTTATGATTTATAGTGTGAAACTGGCGTCGAATCAGGACATTTTTTTTTTGTTTTGTAATGAACGTCCAGACTACTTCAGCCATCGCCACCCTTTCCAGAAATAATTCTTTAGCAGAACATTCGTGGAAATATGTTCCCAATAATTATCATGTAAACCCAATACCCTACAGACTTACGTTCATGTAAAGAAAGTTAAATAAAAGCTATAAATCACAAATGCAAAAGTACTCCATACAATTAAATACAAAAAAAAACCTTATTTGTACAGTACTATTGATGTATAATTATTTCTGAAAAGTTTTTAAAAGTTCAATAATTCGTAAAGTGTTATAATTGAAATTGGCATGCATACCTTAAGACATCGAACTTATTAAACAGTTTGTGATGTAAATGTGTTAAATTATTTCCAGATAAATCCAGTATCTGTAGACTATTTACTAGGCTGTCGAATGCCATCGGTGATATGTGGGTCAGGCCACAATAACGCATATATATTTCACGAATTTTAGCTGACTTGAATGCATCGTCCTGTAAAAATTGAGTTTTATTTTAAAGTTTATCTTAAAGCAAATAATAGATAATATGTATGTAGTAGATATAAACTGCCCATGTACGGAAAAAAATTTGTGAAATTTGCAGCCTTGCAAACTTGTACCGCAATAAAAAAGAAACCCACTTAAAGTCATCGAAAGAAAAAAAACAGTAAAAATACTTAAAAAATACACAACACTGATTCGAAAATAGACAACATTTTCAAATAGCCAAATCTGCTACGCTGGCCGTATTTCAAGCGATCTCGTATGGGATATTGTGCCGGCAATAACACATCGAATTTTGCCTTCTATTTCCTTCAGTGTTTGCCTTTTTACCGAAGGCTAGGAAATTGGTATGTCTCTGAAGGAATAGTCCATAGGTGTCAAGTTGCATGATCACAGTAGACAATTGATAAGGAAAGCGCAGACGATAAATATATTCTTCAACTGTTGTGTCCCTCAGATGTTAAGTAATGATTAGTAATCGTAATAATTACTAATTTGATTACATTTTTTTTGAAGGGTGCAGTAATGATTAAATTACGATTATACAGGGTGGCGCAGAATGAGCTACATGGTTTAAATGGTTTATAACTTTTTATTTATGCGATTATTATAATTTTTTTTTTAAACACATTTTAAATATATTGGAGAATTGTTTTTGCAATTATTTTTGAAAAATTATATCCTGTAAGTGATGTCCATTTTCTGCTTCGCACATACGTGCTCTTTTTAGCATATTTTCCATAACTTTCGCAAAATTTCGGGTGTAGTGGCCATGATTGCATTTCGAATGTTGGTTTTTAGATGGAGTGTTGTTCTTGGTTTGTTAACGTACACTCTTTCTTTCAAATATCCCCAAAGAAAACTGTCAGGAGTTGTTAAATCTGGTAAACGTGGAGGCCAGTTAAAATCGCTTGTGCGCGAAATAATGCATTCGCCGAATATGTCCCTTAACAAATCCATTGAGGCACCTGCAGTATGTGCTATTGGTCCATCTTGTTGAAACCACAAGTTTGGATGGTTTTCCACAGCTGGCCTAACAAAAATTCACAACATCGCCCGATATGCGCCACCGCTGACAGAGATTGAGACACCAGTTTCATTTTCAAAAAAATATGGGACAATTATCCTTTCGAAGATACACCGCACCAAACAGTACACTTAAGTGGGTGTGATTGTCGCTAATGAACTGCTCTTGGATTTCCCGTAGCCCAAATCCTGCACTTTTGCTTGTTGACATACCCATTTAATAGGAAATGGGCTTCATCGTTCATTACCAAATTGTGAATAAAGTCTGGATTTTCCTCCGCTTTTTCACGGAAACGAATGGCATATTCAAGTTGCTGGTAGTCTGTCGTCTTCAATTCTTGCACAAATTGAACTTTATATGGGAACAAGTCTATGGTACTCAAAATTCTCTGCAGCGACCGCCGTGATAGTCCAAGTTGTGTTGATGGACTATGTTGCACGCTCTCCCGTACACGTTCAATATTTTGACCAGTGTGCACGGTAGGTGTTCTTCCGGCACCAGGAAGTGTTCTTGCTGACCCATGTTGACGAAAATTTCCAATCAAAAGGTTTATTGCTGACGCTGTGGGTGTAATGCGCACATTAAAATGCCGACGATATGCACGCTATGTCAACACAATAGACTGTTGATTTGAAAAATTAAATTCAATTATTTTTGTACGTTATTCGATCGTGTAATGATTCATAATTAATTCCCCAAATCTTCTTCACAAAATGGAAAAATTGGAAATTTTAAAAACTGTTTATTAATACAACGTTGTCGTAAGGCAAATTCGTCACAGCCGAACGTCAAATTTTTTGTATACACGTGTTCTGTTAAATATAACATAACCTAAAAAGAACGTGTTAAATTAGTGTAATATGAGTTAAATTAAAATTAATTATTTTAAAAAATAATTTATTTTGCATTCTTATTATTATAATATTAAATTATTATAATTATTAAATTATTTACAACCACTTTTCTTAACTTTTTCACAAAACTAAACAAATTTTGACGTTCGGCGATAAAATACGTTCTAAATCGTTGAATCAGCTGGCGGGTGAAAATACCTAGTGAGTTTACCTGGTAATGAATTTGCCTTGTACTCAGTCATCATTAAAATAAAGTTGGAAATTGCTCAATAGCGCAAGTGTAACATCTAACCGTTTAAATGAGTACATACTACCGTTATTTAAATCCATAGTTATGAGATATACACATACATGCATAGATACATATATACACACATACATACGTACATAATTAAATCTTACCTTCATTGTATGTATTGGATTCCCATCCAAAAATGTTCGATTTACAATGTCAAAATATTTAAATGAATTCGGTGGCAACATACTAATATTATTATATTCCAAATGCAAATTGTCCAAATTTAACTTTGTGGTAGATTGTATATCATATGTTTCGTTGCCACTTAAGGACCAAATTACATTGTGCGATATATCGAGGGTACGTAGACTTTTCAATGGTCCCAAAGCATCATATGGTATCTCGGAAAGTATATTATCCGTTAATAAGAGTTTCATTAATCGCGGCATTCCATCCACAAAGACATTAGGATCAATTTCAAATAAACTGTTGCCACTCAAATCCAATGTATCCAATATAAGAAGACCTGAAAAACTGTGCGGCTGTAATAGAGATATGCAATTATCGCCCAATATTAGAGTCTGTAATGAGTCTTCGAGACCGCGAAACGAATCATGTTGTATCTGTGTTATGTGGTTATGACCCAAATCTAAATATCTTAGTTTCTGTAAATGTCTAAATGATTTTGATGGTATTTCTACTAAATCATTTTGTGGCAGTATAAGTTCCCACAAGGAACGTTCTAGACCCGTGAAGGCATCATCTGGTATCTCTGTTAAATGGTTCCCCGATATTTTTAGACGGTACATGCCTAAAATATTTTAAAAATCAATGCAAATAACACCAAATTATTAATAAAAGATTTTTTATTTCAACCTGTAGCTTGTAGGAAGTATGGTTCTATTTCTCTTAATCCTGTATTTTCCATATGCAACATGAAAACCTTTTTTTTTGTAAAAAAAATTTATAACAAAGATTATGATTACAAATTATATATATTCTTACCTTCGATTGGTTTACCATTCTTGGCAATGCTGGAAATGGTACGTTTTTACAATGAACTATGCCCAGGTCTGATGATGATTTCGAACAAGTGCACAGCGAATTATATGTGCATGGCGGATACCTCATTTCCTCTAATTCTCTGTGGTTATAAAGTGATGCTCTCGCCAATGACATCCATATCATTATCAGCAGTGTGATGATAAGAAAAGCGTAACCAAATTTAAAGAAAAATTCCAGACCCTTAAATACACGAAATTAAAAGTCCATATTTATTATAGACTGTTTATTCATATACATACGAGTATGTATATATCGACACTCAAAATCCAAGAGACCCTAACAGCCAAAAAAATTCAATTTTTGATTGATTACGATGTAAGTGTTCGCCTTTAACAAATTAATATCAAATAACAAAAATCCTTTTTCATATGGAAAATTTCCGCTAACATTTCATTCTTAACTGAGGGGGAAAGGCAAAATACCCGCCAAAATATGGCCGATGTATGAATGGTGGATGTAGATTAATCTACTACGAGTATATGTATATTTGGCGAAGGACAAACACAATTGACTTGCAAAACAGCTCATGTCAGATGCTTTGTCAGCTCAAAACAGAACACGCTCTCATTTAAAACATTTACACTATAAAAACAGGCTGACTTCCTTCTATTTCACAAAAAACCTGAAATTTGTCTTGTTCAATTATCACGGTCAGTCACCAAACAATTTTGATATATTTTTTAAAACACTGTAACTCATCAACCCTGGAAGCAATTAGACATTGACATTCGATTTGAATTTTCCATGTCAAAAGTGACAGGAAAGACCTCTGCGGGTAGTCCATTCCACATACGTGCTGTTCGGCCAAAAAACTAATTTTCGCTGCCAAATCGATCACAAATGAATGCGCTAATAATGATAATCCCGTCTCCAATGAGTGTCTTCACCCTCCCCTGCACACGGTCGAGTAACGTCAAAATAGTCTTTGAAGCACCGGCCCATACAAGTACATGAGAGTTGTACTCCATTTTAAGTCGGATATAGGCGGTATAAATAGTAAAGTGATCAGATGGGGTGAAGTATGTCTTACAATGTCTTGAAAAGCCGAGGCACTTGAATGCTTCCGTGTTTTTTGTTTTTAATTGTGAATTCTTCTGGCTCACTGATCACGTTTTGCACCTTTTCGGTAAGTGGACGCACTTTGGCGTGAGAGTGCCCCAGTAGGGGTATTTCACGGTAGTTTTTTTTTAAGTAAGTACTGGGCGGCTCAAAACGAGCGAGGATGTTTGAATTCCTTACAACTTTTTTTATTATTTTTTTTTAGCTTTGACCAGTGCTCAGGGGCTATCTTCTACATATGCAATGCATTGCACTGGAACTAGAGAGAGGGATAGGCTAGAGAATAGACAGGTGCTGAAAGTGGTACAAAGATAGAGCTTAATTCTTGCACAACTCTGCAGTTGCGTGTTAATTATAAAGCAAAGTTGCGGCGTATCTGATGTTTTTTTTGACGCATTATTTTTTCTAAGCAAAAGGACCCATTTTATTTATTATTTTACTTCGCCGACGTTTTCTTGCTCAAATACCGATAATTTTTTTTATTTTCAGTATTTTGTAAAGAAGTCTTGGGAAATTTAAAATGGAATAGTACACAATTGAACAACGTGCCAAAAAATCGTTGAACTTTATTACAGAAGAAAATCATGATTTTATTCATAATTTTATTATGAGCGACAAAGCCAATTTCCAATGTATGGGTTCGTTAATAGGCAATAAGGGCCACGAAAAATCCAAGTGTACCGTTTTATGCGGTGTTTCGTCGGAAAGGATAATTGGCCCATATTTTTTTTTTGAAAATGGAAACGGTGTCGCCGTTTCCAGCACTGGTGTTAGATATCGGACAATGTTAGAAAATTTTTTAAGGACAGTCTGCGTCTACAAAGGCACATAGACTACATATATCGAGCCTTTGGTGCAATACCGTCGTAATTCAAAAAATCGTGAACTGAGAAAAATGCATTTGAAGTGTTGAGCCATCTTTTTGATAGTATTTTCGTTTACTAAAGTTATTTTTTTTACAAGTTTTTAAATAAAGAGGCATGTTTTGTAATGTTTTCTCTTTGTAAATTTCTTGTCATGAAGGAAATATTTCATTATTGCAAATAAATATTGTTGGAAATAGCTGGAGGCAATAAAGACATTTGTAGGTGCAGAATCGGAACAGTTAGAGATAGAACCATAATCTTTTTTCCTTTAGATATATGTATATTTCCATAAAGATCATTTCTGCATACCCAGCTCAAAAAATTCAAATTTGGAGTTACTGCGGTATTGCACCAAACGCTCGATATATATTTTTTTTAAATAGGATCACCACCGGTCATAGAAGGTAACATATTCCTACCTGAAACCAATCTGTCTGATAGAGATAATAACGTGAGTGAATCCACGGGTAAAAGCAATCCATGATATTATATAATATTACAATAAATATCTAATATTATTTTGAAAATTTCCAGGTAAAGTCGGAAAATGTAAAAAGTGTAATTTATAATGTAATCCCATGTAAAAGTACCAGTTCGAGAAAGATTGCTTCCTACAGTTAAAGCTATAGGGTAGACTCTTCTTCCGATATTTAGAGCCACTAAAGAGGAATTTTTGGAAGTTCTAATAAAAAAAGGTAAAAACGGGTAAAATCGTCAACCTAATCTCCTAGAGTGAAAAATTTTCTTAAAAATTAATCCGCCCTAATCCGAATAAGAAGTTAACTTCATATCGAATTTTCTTCCCGTTATCATTTCTCAGTGAATGTAGAAAATGGAAGACAATTTGAAAATCAATGTTCGAATATTACGTGGGTAAAAAAAAAAAAAAAAGAGTAAAAATGCGTAAAATAGATAACCCAATATCTCAGAAGACAGATAGAATAAAAATTAAAAAAACATATACTAAATGCTGCTGGAAAATACGTAAATGTACTTTTACTTACTTTTTACATTTATGTGGGTAAAACGGTCAAAATCTGAATTTTGGCTCCTCTCTTTGCAACCATATAGTAACTTCCGTCATTTTCAAAATGATTTTTGCATATGAAAAAGGTTCACAAAATTCCTTTTTTTTAATGGAGCGGCGGAGGCGAAATGTGCCCGCCAACAAAATGGAATATCAAAGTACATTGTTGTTTGTGGGCCAATTTTGAAAATTCTTTTTGCATATGGAAAAGGTCCCCTAATTTTTTTTTTGATAAAGGGGGAGTGCAAAGTACCCGCCCCAAAAATTGGTTCCCCCCTTTTGGGACGTTCTTCAGATTGTGTTTACAGAGATTTCATTATATTTTATGCTACCTTCTGAAAAATCGCTTTAATTGGATACCCGTATCACAATACTGAAGCAGATATCGAGCCTTTGGTGCAATACCGTATTAACTCAAAATTTGAATTTTTTGAACTGGGTACGCAGAAATGATCTTTAGGGAAATATATATCTAAAGGAAAAAAGATTATGGTTCTATCTCTAACTGTTCAGATTCTACAGCTACAAATGTCTTTATTGCCTCCAGCTATTTCCAACAATATTTATTTGCAATAATGAAATATTCCCTTTATGACAAGAAATTTACAAACAGAAAACATTACAAAACATGCCTCTTTATTGAAAAACTTACTTTAGTAAACGAAAATACTATCAAAAAGATGGCTCAAAACTTCAAATGCATTTTTCTCAGTTCACGATTTTTTGAATTACGACGGTATTGCACCAAAGGCTCAATATATGGAATTTGGTTTTTGCCTGTTTTTATCCCTAAATAACATTATATTTTAATATACATATGTATGAATTCGTTGAAATGCTTTGATAGGTCCTACACAATAAAACGTTTTCAGTTACAAAAGAAAATCCTTCAGTTTAAAATAATTTTTGGTTTCCTTTTATCCTGCTGACTTCATTCAAACACCAATGCATTTGTAGAGAAAACTATTGAGAAACCATATAAATAACTGTAGGTTTACTTATTATCACAGATGGTATTTGTAATGGATTTATATTAACACAAGCTGCACAAAATTTTTACGGTCTATTTAAGTTTTGCACTTTTAGGACTTCAATAAAGCCTGAACAAATGTCGAATTTAAAAAAATCACACTTTTTATTTAAATGTATTTACTATTATTATTTCCAATGCACTTGTTATTATTTATTATATATTATTAAAATTTATTATTATTATTATTATGTATTTTTATTATTATTAATATATTTTTTTTATATTTATTCAACATACAGACTAGTTATACGAGTATACAAATATAAATAATTGCTATTATATTTTTTTTTATTTATTTGTATATTGTAGAACACTTATCTACACACATATGTATGTTAAAAATAATTAAATTTGTATACACACCATTTTTGTATTTGTTAATTGGATTAATTTACATTAGAGTATGAACAGATTTATAAATTTATAAACATTAATAGCACTTTTTCGCTAACACTGTTTTAATATTTATGTAAATGTATTTTAATTCATTGTCCTTTTGTAAATCCTTAATTTTATATTTTAATGCATTTTTATTTTATAATACGAAATTGTGCTATAAAACACGTCCGAATCGTAGCACATGAAAGGTGCAACTGAATTGAATTTTTACAAATTTGAACTCAAATAAACCAAGAAATGTTAAACTACAACTAATTGGATTGTTCTATATTTCAATGAACTAGGTGTTCGAAACTAGATTATAGACTGTAGTCTTCCTCAAACATTTATTTCTATATTTATGGTTCTCTTCGTATTTCCGTTTAAAATTCACCGCCAGAGTTGACTAACCTAACCACAGCGCATGTTTGAAAATTGTTACTCACATATGCGCATAGACAAAAATATTGTTTAGAATTGTGTGATCAAAACAAATCAACTAAACACGCTGTTAATGGCAATGTAAATAAATCAAGTTCGAATTAAATGGTCGTTGATAGAATAAACATTGTCGAATCTATTCATGTTTGTAGCAGAATTTCAAATGAGCCTTAAATTTTAACCTTACTTTAAAAAAGAACTTTGAAAAAAAAATTATAATAAAATTATCTACCTAAAAGGCAAAAAAATAAGAAATAATATACATACATAAAAAATAAAAGTATTCACGGCCTCTGTCTTAACGTTTATGTTTATTGTATTTAAATCAATATGTACAGCATATGTATGGAAGGAAGTATGGATTCGGAGGAAATTTGGGGAAGTTAACTACTTCCTGACACAATTCCTCTCGGGCCACGGATACTTCCGAAAGTACCTGTACCGGATGGGCAGGGCAGATGGTCCCGACTGCATTTACTGTGGTATTACGGATGATGATGCAGAACACACTTTCTTCGACTGCACCAGGTGGCATACTGAGAGAGGTGCAATGGCGCAGCGGGTTGGCGGGTTCGCTCCTGTCACCGTGATAGGGAGGATGCTCGATTGTGAGGACAATTGGGACGCTGTGGCGCAGTACGTGGGATAAGTTCTGCGGAGGAAGAAGAGGGACCTCGATGCGCTGCTGCATAGCGGGGCCCCCTCTGACGGGGACCAGGCGATACGGGCCGGGGCCATGGCGCCGGCTGCGGACTTGGCGGACCCAGACGTGGGTGAGCGAGAGTGGTCCTGATTGGGACGTGGCTCTGGGCCTTCCCGAAGTAATGCGGAAAGCGGTCCCGGCGAAGAATCTACCCAGAGGAGGAGGGAACTTTTTAGTGGCAACACCACTCGACGCAGAAGACGACGGTCTCTGTAAGTGCGAAGGCTTTTTCAACCCTACCTCACACGCCAAAAAAAAAAAATATGTACAGCATATCAAATTTACAATGTAATCACAATATAAAAATTATATTGACTAATGCCTGCCTTTCGACCAAAACTCGACTTAATTGTTATTTTTTTATTCTTCTTTTATTTAAATATAAAATATACAACAAACATTGTTTTATTGGATTTAAATATATATTTTTTGTTAATATTGGTATACTGGTTATTCTCAAATACTTTTATATACCTAAATATTACATATCGTCACCTTAAATGCAAACGGGCGTAACCATATTTTTATTTTTTACAGGAGAAGGAGAAAACGTTATAAAATCAATAATAATGAAGTATTCTTGGCAATTTTTTTTTAATGTACTTGTTTTTTTTTTTAAATATATTTATTAAGTTTGACGTCTTTTTTTATTTTATTTTGTTTTATTATTCGATATTTCGTTAACAGCTTGTTAACATCATCAGGAATAATAGGAAATTTTTTTTTTTATATTTTATTCCTGATGCTGTTAACAAGCTGTTAACGAAATATCGAATAATAAAACAAAATAAAATAAAAAAAGACCTCAAGCTTAATAAATATATTTCAAAAAATATAATAAAAAAAGGTCAATTAATAATATAATCAAAAATAAATGTACTTATACTATGGATACTTATATGTATTTGCATGAGCATTAGTCTTATCAATATGGAGGTGCCTCTTCGATTCCCGCCTAAACCCAGGGTGTTGCTACAGACAAGCGATAAGAGCTTCGTAAAGTTTGTGTTGTTAAAAATAAAAAAAATAACCATGTTTATCCGAACAGATATTTGAGAACTACGAAATATACAAACAAAACAAACCAAATAGCTTCTTTAAAAATTGTCCGTATACAACAAACATTTTATTATTTGATTTTAAATCTATTTAATTTTTTTAGTAACAAATTTTTCCATAGATAAAAAAAATCGTAACGGATTTTGAATAACGTTGAATAATTGAAAGAATAGTTACATAAATCTGTTAATAAGACATTCGATACTTCACGCGCTCTTATTGAGAAATAACGTTTGGAAAGGACTCAAAGTCCAGAAAATATTCATGGCTTGATTGCTGAAAAGAACTTTTTCGAGCATCTTTTCTTAACTCTACCAGTTGCGATGGCATTAATATGCCAAAGCTAACTTGATTATAAATTTACGTTGAAGCTGAAGTAGATTTGTGCAAAATATTTCTTACTATATTTTTCATTATAAGAATAGATACGTCCGTTTGTATTTCTTTACTAAAGTTGGCATTTTTGTACGCAGTGGTCTAAGGATTTGCGAGAGCATGTAGTTTGATGAAACAATCAATAAAAAACTCGATTTTGAATATTTGTGTAGTTAAGTCAGTTTGCATTTAAGGTGGCGATATACACGTTCAGCATGCAAAGTTAGGATATCAAACAACAACTTTATTTTTTGTTGACCATCGTTGGTTTTTCTTCTGAAAGCGATACAATCGACGAAAAACTTCATTAACAAAAAGGATGTGGAAAAAACGGAAAAGATTTTAAGAAATATAGACCTTCTTTTAAAGTAGTGACAAAACTTATGAAGTGTTTTCACATCACACACAGACTTAAGGGACCTATACACGTTCAAATCTGAACGAAATTGATTTCATTCTTAGTCAAGCTTCTACCAACGATATGCAAATAAAATGCAAAATAGTAATATTATTCCAACAAGTACGCAACTAATAATAACTTGGGGAATATACTAAAAAAATTCTTTAAAGCTTAGTTTTTCTATATTTATTTTATTTACATAGAAATTATCATAGAAATTTTAATTGTAACAGCAAACATATTTTCTTCATGGTCTCCAAAAATTGTGTGTGATGAGAGAAGAAAATCACTTAAGGTTTATTGAATATTTATTTTTCGAACATAGAGAAATGGATAATAAAATTAAGCAATGCAAGAATCCAAGACAAATTTTGTAAGACTTCAAACACTTATTCTATTTCACCTTTTTTATTTGAAAACATATACATTTTCTAATATTTGCATTAATGAGAGTAATAGATAACAACCGCACTACTAATTCTTTAAATGCAATGATTGGCTTTGAAATGTTGTAATTTTACGATATACCCAATTATAATAAACATTATTTTTGCTGTATTCTTTTTCGTCAGCATTGAAACATTCCGATATATTTGGTGGACATATATTATCCATATTAAAGTAGAAAGTTGATGCTACTTTGCGAAATTTATTTTTCGACTTCATTGTTATACGACGGGAATGGGGATCCTTACCTTCCAAAAACTCACGTACATAGTCAGCAGGTAATTGTATTTCCATTTCATTCACGAACGTATCCAATGTGAAATCATTTATTTGCTGTGTTTTCGGCAATAATTGTTCGCATACTTCATAATAAATATTATTCAAATTCAAATGAATACGTATCATTAGTATATGCTCTAATGTGCAATGTATTTGCAATAGTTTCGACAGGGTTTTTGCACTTTCATTTTCATTAAAATTGCTATTTTTGAACAAAAATTGTTCATTATCTAGTTCGTTACCATTGCTTTTAATATAATTGTGCAACAAAGTTTTACGCGTAGCAGCAATATCTTGACCTACAGCATTTCGCAGAGATTTACGAACATTTGGTAGAACTGCATCGGTTTCTCTCTTATCATGGGCAAAACTGATGCAGATGAAAATTAATTGGGTTAAACTTTGCTTATTTATTTACATTTACATTACCTTTTCTTTTTCAAATCATTAGCACTGCAGATTTTACTCTCAACAAATATGTATTCATAGTCTTTATATAGTTTTTCCATACCAATCTCTAATAATAATTCTAATGGCTCAGAACCAGAGAGACATGGTATTGCTAGACGACGATTTGCGACCTCAGTTATGATTTCGGCTAAACGATTTTTATTTGTTGGCGTGTTCTATAATTATTAGAAAAAAAGAGAATAAAAAAGTATCTTAAATCATATACTAAAAGCTTTTTTTTTTTCTTTTACTTTACATATATTGTAAGTTATATTTATATTATTTCTTCTTATATTTTTATTACATATTGAAGAACCACTATTGTAGTATATGATTTACTAGTCTAAATAAGGTTTTTTATATTACTTGAAATAAAAAAAAAAAATAAAAGTGTTTTTTATACAACGAATATTTAAAAAAAAAACTTCAGATGGAACTTTTAATTTTGATATTTCTTTTTTCTTAAGGCACTGAATATAAAACTATTTCTTACCACAATATTAGAGCGAGCAGCGCACTGAAATAGTACATTAAAAGCCATTTTTAAGTCCTTGTAAGATGAACATCCTAAAATTTATGAAAATTAATTATTAAAAAATACCGATGACTGACTGCCGGTTTACCGATATTCCCTCGTTCATTCTTTACGGCGTACATTTCTATTGTGTTTTGGGATTTATATTATAAGCAAATAACAAAATCAAAAATTTTTTTTTGTCTTTAATACACAAAGTTACGAACGGAACAAATGAGGGCAAATCGATAAACCGGCATTGGAAATAAATAAAACTTTTGCTGTTAGTGGAGTTTTTAAATTTTATCAAACATAATTACGTTTAAAAATATCCCACAGTTTATCGGTTAAATCATTAAGACGTCTAATTTTAACATTTTGTATAACATCTTCAATGTCAAGTTCAGCACCACTACTTGTATCTATTTCTGATATTTCCGTCACAATTTTATATATATTTTCCCGTAGTTCAACCATATCAATCCCGCTGAAAAGTTTTAACATAATAAATTTCAGATAATATTAATTTTTAACTTTTTTTTTAAATAACCTGTAGATTGCAATAAACCGTATACACATATCTGCATAAAAAAAGATTGCAAATATGTAGGAATAAAATTATTGGACTAAGTATTCACATACATACATACATACAAAGATTAAAACCCGTAGCTTTTTATTTCTAAGATTCCACCTATTCATTGGAGAGTTTTTAGAATTCGACGAAAACCATAATTTATTATTAATTTGGGGCCAATCAATATTATTCAATCAAAAGCTATGCAACTACCAGCCCTACAAACTTTACAAACTTGGTAAAAGTAACTAGTTGGGTAACTTACATGCCACATAAGTACGTCGGTTCTCTTCCAGCATCTGAATTTTGCATTTGTTTATAGCAAATTATTTCTTCACGAAGAGCAATTAGTATACGTATTTGATTAACGAAATCTTGGGTGGATGAAGTAATATCAGTCAAACGAAACGTTTGTTTTAAATTTACGTCACAAGTTCTCAAATCTATTAGAGACGGTTTCACGGATACTGTAGACCAGCAGCATTTTATTGAAATGTTAGATTTAATATTGTAAGTATTCTCAATTTGAGTTTCAACACATACATCCTTGCCAACTAAATTGCGATGCTCCTGTAATAGAGAATGACTTATGACTGCGTGCGAAGCAATTATACCCCTGTACGTTATAATGCCCCTTGTGCATTGATTTCCGCCAAATTCGTATTGTAGCAGTTGTGTTTTCAAAGCATCTATACCCGAACATAAGAACCATACAGATCCAACAGCACCAGAAGCCGACTCACTAATTTGAAAATCTTCTGATGTTATAATTGCTCTAGCTTTATCCAACGATATACCCTTATGATACTCCTCTTCAGGCTTCCAAAAATTCGAAGAAATCAGATTGAGGTCTAGAGACATGTCGTCTAAGGTATCCAATTCACAGTCATCTTTCAGAGGACTTCCGGTTAAATCCATATCCACATTATTCGACTTTTTTTTGTTTAATTTAGAAGGTGATACGAATTGTGCAGTTATTCCTATAGAGCGGTCCTTTAAATAGTAGTATAAGGCAATTTATTAATAATTTAAATAAATAAGAAGTTCATATATGTATGTATATACCTCCACATAAAAAAGTATAATTTTGCCAGGATTTTCAGTGGCACCGACAATGTTATTCAAATAGGTAGGAGCAGCAGTATAAGTCACTATATAATTATCACCATATTTTCGCAACAAATTTGCATAGACATTCGCTAAGTTCGAATTCATTATCAAAAAAAAATTTAAATTATACTTATGCAGAAATTATCCAAAAAATTTTCTAAATATTGAATAAAAACAAATAGGGCGGTTGTTTTGAAAAACAAAGCCCAAATAAGCAGAGTACCCAATTTAATTTTTTTTGATCCATTGATGCCAGATTATTATGAAACTAAAGAGCAACCAACCTGCAATTGACATTATTGAGCTCAATATTCCATATAAAATGTAAATTAAGTTATTTAACAATAAGTACGAAATTGTTATAAATATTGAGTAAAACTTGAAATGCAATCCATTTTTACTGGGAAGTGAATTCAGTGAAAAAAAATTTTTTTACAATGGCAAACCAAATGTCAGAACAATGAACAAAAATAGGAAAGAGTCAAGACGATCAAATTATACATCAACACGGTTTTTTTTTCAGCTGTGAAATATTAATTGAGTTACTCAAAATTACTAAATTAAATATTTATCAACAATAAATTAAATTGCTCAATAAAAAATAAATTATCGTTTCAATAAGTATTAAACTAGACAATTGTAAAATGTCTGTTGATTCTCTTGGAGAATAATTAATTTTGCAACAATTAGCGTTGCCAATTAAAATTTAGTTCATTTTGCAACCGGCAACTCTGCGCAGGTTGTGTTTACTTCAACGCATCATTTTTATTTTGGACTGTCAAACCCCATATACAAAATGATAAGATCAAAAAAAATTAGTTCGTAATGTATTTTTATATACGCAGTTTGACACTCCAGTTATAAAACAGTTTTCGCTGCAATCTTACCTATTATTCATCTTTCTTTATCATTTTAATGTCAAAATATTTTATTATTGAATTAAAAAGTTGGTCGAACACACGTGCATTTTGTTAATTTTGAAAAATAAAGTATTACGGATTTTGAAATGGAAGGTAGCGACTTAGAATACTATTCTGAAAGTGATTCCGACACAGAGGTAGAATATTTAAAGTGCAATTATTTTATTTGGAAATGTGTACATTGTGTTTTACTTTAACAGCTACAAGAAGCTTTCGCCCGTGGAGAATTGAAACCTGGTCTAAACATTGAATTTGAAAAAGGAAAAGACAAATTAAATAATATTGTAAGTAACATTTTATTAAATACTAAAATATTTAATTAAGCGAAATATTACAGCCGCAAATTTTGGCAAAAATAGATGAAATTAAGACAGATTTGCCATGGATTGAACGTATGGATATGGTAAATGATTTAGCACCATTGGCACCTGAATTAGCTATTGCTTTGGAGAAGCACGAACAGAAAAGAGCAAATTCTTTCAAAGGCAATGCGAAAATACATTACGTGCGACCTGAAGAAGATCCTGTACTAAATGACTTTAAACGAGAAATGTTGTTTCATCGTCAAGCGCAAGCTGCTGTCATAGAAGGAATAAAACTTTTACATGATATGGGTTTAAAAACAAAACGTCCTGATGACTATTTCGCTGAAATGGCCAAATCGGATGACCACATGCAAAAGGTGCGTTCAAATTTGATGGCCAAACAGGAGGGGCAAGCAAAATCGGAGCGCATAAGGCAAATCCGAGAACAACGCAAGATGGGCAAGCTTTTGGCTAAACAAACAAAAGTTCAACGTGAAATGGAAAAAAAAGATATGTTGGATAAATTAAAAAAATTCCGCAAAGGAAAGCTAAAGAATTTAGATTTCTTAGAAGATGCTAAAGATTTAGAAGCTAAATCTAAAAAATCAGCTGCAAAGAGAAAAGAGCGTAATAAAAGGTTTGGTTTCGGTGGTAAGAAAAGTGGTTCCAAACGTAATACTAAAGCATCAGCTGCTGGGTTTGAAGGAACAAAGTTACAAAGGAGTAGAGTGGGTTCAAAAGCTGCACCGGGTAGTAAACGTGTAGGTAAATCGAGAAGACTAAAAATGAAATCTAAAAAATAAATGGTTAATCAGATTTATAAAATTGAATAATGAAGTTTGAATTTTATATACGTATAAGGAAGGAATCCTAAGCAAAATGATCGTAAAAAATTTGTGTTTCTCTCCAATTCTACTCTATAAAATTTCTAGATGAAGAAAACCACTTTAGAAATACAAATTCAGTCAGCCTTACATTTTTATAAATTAGATCTTTTTTTTATTTTTCTTTTTGTTCAGATTTATTTTCTCACTGTCAGTCGTTAGGTGTTCTTTTTTCGTCTTTGGGTAGTCTGTTTCATGGCCGCATTCTTTCCCTAATGCTTGTACATCACTGCTTCCAACTTTCTTAATTTCTTTTGTGTTCCTTTTTAGTTTTCTTATTTTACTGTTAGCAACCGGAAATTCCATGCTAGCGATATCTGATTCAGTACCTACCAATGTGCTAAGCTTGAGTTTCTTTCTTTTTGTGGCGCCATCTTCACATAATTCTTTTTTAGCTTTACGATTACTTTTTATTTGTTCCTCATATTGATTCTGAAAGTTGTCAGATTTTGTTAATTTTTTTTTAATTTGTTTATCCCCTCCAAAACAATTGTTATTTTCCATTATTTTCGCTAACATTTCGGCCTCCTGTTGCTCTATTCTGGATAACTTCCCACTTAATTTTAATCCATGACGTGCTCCTTTGTGTGCCGTTCTTCCACCACACGCTTTAAATAACTCCTCATCAGTTAAAATATTTACTTTAGACACTTCAATACTATTTATGTCTATTTTGTCAGGATTTTCCACTTCACTACCAAGATTAGTTAAAGTTGCTGCACGTAGAAAATTGGCATAACCCGTCTTATTTGCGCCACTATCTCCACGGCTCTTGTTAAGTTTTTTCAACTTCTTCATGGAATATCCCTTTGTGGAAATTTCAACACTATTCTCTTCATTTTTCAAATTAAGTTTAATTTCTTCGCCTTCCTTATTAATATTTACATTTGTTGCGGCTTCGTTAAAAACCCTCTCCCACCAACGATTATTAAAATCCTCAGAAGCTTGATCAGCACCGAAACCTGATTTATCAAATTTTAAGGTGGCTTTTAAAGGTTTAGCAATACCATCTTTGTTTTTCCCTAAACCATCTCCATCTTTCCAGCCATAATTTGTCAGTATTCTGCGTGCGAAATCCATTGTTGTTTGTATAATGTTTTTTTTTCAATTTAAACACGTGACTCCAAAGCAGGTATGATATGGTACTAAACTAAAAGCAGTACTTTTTCGAATTATGAGCATTTGCTGAATTCTTTATTCTTACTCTACAAAAAAAAGTACTAATTTGTGAATACTGTGCGCCAAATGAAGAAAAAGTACTCCGACATAACACAAATAAAAAATAAATCACGCATGAATTTTTTAATAACCATACAAATAACATATTAATTTCTTTATTTTGAAAGAAGATTGCAAAACCAATTAAGGCAACCACATATGAAATTTATGTTCTTCTTGCTAGTGTAGCCTGTGTATGTTTACTTTTGAGAGAACAATGAACAAACATTAAAAAAAAAATCATGTTAATTTTTGATATTGTAGTCATCTATTATTGACAGTTTCATTGTGACTTACACCAACAAAATGTCTGTTATTTTTGGTATTGTTGTTTAGATGTATCGTTACTACTATTTGTTACCATCGTATGAGAAAACCACCAAACAAGAAAACTTTCAAATTTAATAAGTTCAAAGATCTGGATAAACAGTACTCAAATTCCACTAAACGCTTCATAATTTCCTTTCGTCAACGGTATGAGTATGCATATTGTGACCAAAGGTTTATTAATACAAGTTCGATCAAGGCAAATTCATTACCAGCAAATTCGCCCGTCAGCTGATACAAAAATTTGTAAAGTATTTTTATGCCGAACGTCAAATTTAGTTTACTTATGTGAGAAAGTTAATAAAAGTGGTTATAAATAATTTAAGAATTATAATAATATAACACTATAATAATAAGAATGCAAAATATATTACTTTTTGTAATAATTAATTTGATTTTAACTTATACTACACTAATTTAAGAAGTTCTTCTCAGGTTATGTTATATTGAACAAAATACATGGATACAAAAAATTTGACATTCGGCTGCAAATTCATCAATTCGTTTTGCAACCGAACGTCAAATTTTCTGGAATTCGCCTTGAAATTTGTAGTCTGCTGTAATAATGTTTATTCCAGAAACATTTATTTTGGTTTAGATGCCAAAATTATGTCAAAAGTGCCCAGTAATAGTTTCTACGTACACGGCAACTCCATTTTAGACCTTTAATATACAACTCAATTTTCGGCGGGAAAATGTGTTTGCATTACATCTTTAGACCTCTGTGATTACATCGTCTAATACTAATTTTAAGAAATTTCTGTCACACCTTGCGCTACTTAAGAAACATTGTTGAATTTTTTATTTAGTTTGTTATAAAATAAAATTAAAAATGGATGGTTTCGATGAAGCTGGTTTGTTTTTCTCGGATAAAATGTTGGGGGATGGGCAAGATAGCACCCAAATTAGTATGCAAGCTATAAAAAAGAAGTATAAGGAATTCTTGCGTACATTTAATGAAGACAATTTTTTTTATAAATATAGGTAAACAACTTGTTTTACTAAAAGCAATTTATAAAAAATATATAATTCTTTTGATTACAGAGACACTTTGAAAAGAAATTATCTAAATGGACGCTATTTTTTGGAAGTGGAAATGGAAGACTTAGCTGGGTATGATGAGTCCTTGGCAGATAAGCTGAATAAGCAGCCCACCGAAAATTTGCAAATATTTGAAGAAGCTGCCAAAGAGGTAGCAGATGAAATAACTGCTCCGAGACCAGAAATCGAAGAAAACATGCACGACATACAGATTTTATTAATGTCGAATGCTAACCCAACAAATGTACGAGATTTAAAATCCGATTGTGTTTCAAAGTTAGTGAAAATAGCCGGCATTATTGTTTCTGCGTCAGGTATTAGAGCTAAGGCTACGAAAATGTCAATTATGTGCCGATCTTGTCACACCGTTATTCCTAATATTAAGGTAAATCCGGGTCTTGAAGGTTATGTTCTCCCTCGCAAATGTAATTCTGATCAAGCGGGTCGTCCGAAGTGTCCATTAGATCCATTTTTCATCATGCCTGATAAATGCAAATGTGTTGACTTTCAAACCCTTAAACTTCAAGAGTTGCCTGATTTTGTACCTCAGGGTGAAATACCCAGGCATTTGCAACTATTTTGTGAACGTTCTCTCTGCGAGAGAGTAGTGCCCGGTAACCGAGTATTAATACAAGGTATTTACTCTATTCGAAAAGTGGGAAAACCTTCCCGTAGGGAAGGTCGTGAAAAGGCAGTTGTTGGAGTAAGAGCCCCTTACATGCGTGTAGTGGGAATAACTGTGGACACAGAAGGGTCTGGAGCTATATCGCGGTATAGTAACATTACTAATGAAGAAGAAGAAATGTTCCGTCGAATGGCCGCTTCGCCAGATATCTATGATCGATTGTCAAAATCTTTAGCTCCAAGTATTTTTGGATCTGAGGACATTAAAAAAGCCATAACTTGTATGCTTTTTGGTGGTTCTCGCAAAAGACTGCCTGATGGGCTTTGTCGTCGTGGTGACATAAACGTTTTATTGCTAGGCGATCCTGGTACAGCAAAATCTCAATTATTAAAGTTTGTAGAAAAGGTAGCCCCGATAGGCGTATACACTTCAGGAAAAGGATCCAGTGCTGCAGGCTTAACAGCATCTGTAATAAAAGATCCATCAACGGTAAGTAATAAATAATTTTCGTGTTCATAAACTGCAATTAAATATTAAAGTTCAGTTATTCGTTTCGTAACGTGGTATAAGAATTCAGATATTGTATTTTCTATAAAATATAGCGCAATTTTGTTATGGAAGGAGGTGCAATGGTATTGGCTGATGGCGGAGTTGTTTGCATTGATGAATTTGATAAAATGCGCGAAGATGACCGAGTTGCAATTCATGAAGCTATGGAACAGCAAACTATATCAATTGCCAAGGCTGGTATTACTACAACACTTAATTCTAGATGCTCTGTGTTGGCTGCAGCCAATTCCATTTTTGGACGTTGGGATGATACGAAAGGCGAAGAGAATATTGATTTTATGCCAACGATTTTATCACGTTTTGACATGATATTTATTGTAAAAGACGTGCATGATGAATCGAGAGATATAACAATGGCTAAACATATTATAAACATACATTTATCTTCAAACAGGTCAGCACCTATAGAACACGCCGAGGGCGAAATTTCCTTAGCTGTATTTAAGAAATACATTCATTATTGTCGAACCCATTGTGGACCTCGGTTGAGCGAAGACGCAGGCGAGAAACTGAAAAGTCGTTATGTACTTATGCGTAGTGGTGCTGGCCAACAAGAAAAAGCATCCGATAAACGTTTAAGCATTCCTATTACTGTTCGGCAATTAGAAGCTATTATTCGTATTTCGGAATCGTTGGCTAAGATGCGTTTATTACCGTTTGTAGACGATGACCATGTTAATGAGTCGCTACGACTATTCCAAGTCTCTACACTTGATGCTGCAATGACGGGTAGTCTGGCAGGTGCAGAAGGTTTTACTACAGAAGAGGATCAAGAAACTTTAAATCGTATTGAGAAGCAATTGAAAAGGCGTTTCGCTATTGGATCCCAAGTTTCTGAGCAAAACATAATACAGGTATATTAAAGTTAATAGTTTAATTTTTCATTTTAATAAATATATTTTTTTCCATTTACATTTTTTAGGATTTCCTTCGTCAAAAATATGAAGAACGTTCAATTCTCAAAGTAATCCACACTATGATAAGACGCGGAGAGTTGCAACATCGAATGCAACGAAAAATGTTGTATCGCCTATGTTAAGTTTAATCTTTGTTTTTTTTAAGTCAAATTAATTGAAGTCGTTAGTGATACAAATAAAGTAGTATTACGAATGCTTAATTTCTTACACTATTTATATTAAACATGTTTGTGTTGAAAAAAAAAAAAAAATAGAAGACAGAAAATTAAACGTTATGCAGTTTTTATATGAAACCGCACTCGCGACCGACTTGATCAACAATTGAAGTGAAGTAAAACTAAAAGAGCTACCGAACAGCTGCTGCAAGATTATTCATACTTCTAAATCAGCCGTTTTTATCATCTTTAAGGTATGCAGCAAAATTTTTATTGAGAAATGTTTTGCTGTTGTGTTGCTACAATACTTTACAAAAATAAAATAATAATATTCTCCGGATTAGGCCTTGGCCGGTTTTCTCGTAAATGGGTTTTATAAAAAACAGCACAACATTCTTTCATCCAATGCAACTGTACAGTCTTTGCACTAAATCTTCACTGAAAGCTTTTCATTTTCCAATCATCGGAGATAACTTTTTGATAATATATATGTACATAGACGAATATTATTTTGTTGAAGTAAATCTTTAATTAGTAGTTGTTTAAGATTGACCCATCTATAAAATTGGTATAATAAAGGAATGCTAATCAGTGGGATGCGTTTTAAAAATATTCCTATGTACTATATGAGATAAGCAAACAAATTTGATTATTCTCATGTTTATTATACAATATTAAGATAGAAAATATTTCGCTAAGCTAATTTTGTTATTATAAATAAATAGTACACACAATGTGTACAGAAACTAAATGTCTATACACTTAACAATACTTATTTGCTTTAAATACTCGAACGCTTTGGTACTTAATTTTTTTATGGATGCTTCACCTTTGCAATTATTTTTAAATAAACATTTTTACTGCGCTATGTTTTCATATCTATTGATTTCTATAAAACTCTAATTTTGAATACAAAGACGATGTTATTTGATTATGAATTATTGGTGCCAGCAATTTGCGTCAACCCCACATTTCCCAAAAAAAATTTAGTAAACCTTTTCCATAAGCAAAAATAATTTTGAAAATTGGTCCACCAAAGTCTAAGTTTAAATTAAGTCTAAGTAAATTATAAAATTTGTACAAACTATATGGAAGGAGTAACATAATTTAAAAAAGTGAGAGTGGTTAAAACAAAAGTAGCATATAATACATTCCAGAGTCCCAGTTAAATGTTGTGTAATTTCAGGAAGATTGGTCCAGAGGTCTGGTCTCCTATGAGGCACAAACAAACAAATACATTTTCCATTCTTCAAATATGCATCCGGGATCAAAAACTATTAATAAAACAAATATTAGTACAGAATTACAATTAAAGTCGAGTTACGACAAAGTTGAGTTTTGGTTATATCTCTTAATTCAACTCTGTTTTTTTTTTTTTTTTTTTTTTATTATAAAAGGACTTAGAATTTTAAATATTATAAGTCTTCTAATATCGGCCCTGCCATTACCTGAATATAAATTCCCTGATTTTAGGCAAGGATTTGAAACTTGAAAATGCTCGGCCGAATACTTGACAAAATCGAGTTCATTAGTTTGTGGGCACAGAATTGTTTGCGTTTCGCTGTTGGTTGCAATATAAATCTGGTGAACCTTTCACAAAAGAACTTATGACGACTTAAGACAGTTTTACAGATTTTTTGACATAAAGGTAAATTTATGTTTTTAATACGCATATGTGCATATATACATACATATATGTATATCTTGAAAAGTACTATATCTGAAAAATCAACTCTATGCACTTTCGACAAAACATCATAAGTGACATTTTACAATTTTTCACGAGAGCGAAAACACTATTTTACAAATTAAGTCAACAAGTCCAGGGGAAAAGATACCGAATTCGATATCGAACGAAATTTCTCGATTCGGATCGAGTGCAGTAGACCGCACGTAGGCGATGATCAGTCTAAACAAAGCATCTTGTGAAGATTTTTTTTGCCATTAAAATACTATGAAATTTGTTTATCTCGAGTTATGATTATCTCTAGTTTTAGCTGATTTGCGTTTAGCTAAACAACTTATGTTCATTACTTCTGATTTTTCTTTAAATGTATAGACAAAGTTTTTTTAGCATTTAATAACGTTAATTTAAAGTACTTTATATTGAATTTGATTTATATATTAAAAATTCCTTCCTTTGTCTAAAATGTTAGAAAACTAAAATAAAATTTTCAGTCACATATTGACCACAGATATCTCAAAAGTGACATTTGTAAAAGCGCTGTATCAGCCTATGATATTGACATTGTAACAAGTAACGCGTTGTTTCATTTCACAAATCCTATATTAGATTAGAAACTCGTTATATATTTATAAACTTATGCTGGGAACACAATTGGGACGAACCGCGAACTTGTTGTAGCGACGAAAAAATTACTGCTGTCATAATCAGCAAAGTTGTTTGCTGTCTGTTTTACCGTATACAAATAATTACTGTATCCAATTAATCATAAACAAAAAAAAAACAGTTTTATGGTAAATAATTCCGTATTTTTAACTTAAATGATGTATGTTAAAAATAAAGCAATTATTGAAATAAAATTAACTTTATTTACAAATATATTTAAAAAATAAAATGAAAAACGTTAATTCTGTAGTAATTTGTTTGTCGTTCGTTCGTCGGCGATGAAATAGAAATAAATTTATCGCAGACTTCATAACGTACGACGAATTTCATCCGATGGCGGCGTAGTGTCAATTTGCATATTCACAAATGTGTTTTATTTCTGATGACAAAAGTTCGCAACGAATAATTCCTCGTTCGTACTAATTAGGTTCCTAGCATTCCATGCATATTATGTATATAATCTTGTACGGAGAAATTGTTAAACCAATGTAGGGCACACTCTACGGCAGTTATCAGAGAGAGAGAGTGAAAAAGTAAGGTGTTTGTTATACTCTCTTCTGAATAAATAACATGTAGCAAGTACTTGACTATAAAAACTGGGTCGCGACATAATGAAATTTATAGTTATATTTGAATTCATTTAATATAGTCGTCAGGGTACAAAAATAATAACAATAATAAATATTTTTTAATCCTTATTTTTTATAATAATAATAATAATAAATATTTGATACTATGGATCTTTGTGGCAAAAATGTAGTTTATGTAGCTGGTTTAGGAGGAATTGGCTTTGAAGCCTGCAAGCAACTTATGACAAGGAATGTAGCTGTAAGTAGATACATACATATTTCAGAAAAAATTGTTTTTAAACAGTTACTATTCACATGGTAAAGTATTTGGTAGTATTAGATGTGATGGGGAATGGAAAAGCTTTGCAGACGCTGCAAGCAATGAATACTAAAACAAAAGTCATCTATATGAAGTTAGACGTCACTGATAAAACGGAAATTAAAAACACAATTGCACAAATTGTCAATAGGATTAAATATATTGATGTGCTGGTAAATGGTGCAGGCGTAGTTGCTGACAGGAATGTTGAGCTGACCATCAATGTTAATTTAATTGGTCTTATAAATACCACATTCGAAGCACTTCCTTACATGGATAAAACCCAACAAGGACGTGGGGGTCTTGTATTAAATATCGCATCTGTTTTGGGTTTAGAGCCGTGCTCACCAATTGCTGTCTACAGCGCATCTAAGTTTGGCGTAGTCGGATTTACCCGGTCCTTATCGGTAAGTTATGCTCATAATTTATGTAATACGTATTATATACACTTATGTAATTATAAGATGAATTTCGATTTTAACTAGCAAATTATTTGATGTGTTGTTTGTAAGAGAAATGAATTTTGAAAACAATGTAAATATATAAACTTAAACTATATGTTTGGCGGAGGGCCTTTCTCTTCCATGTTTTATATTTTTTTTTTTTGTTAAATTGTTTCAGATTGTGCTTATTTTATTATATTTTCTGCATTTAAGAAGACACTAATTTGAGACTGCTTAAAATGATTTTTGATATAAGACGAAATTCATTACATATCGACAGTTTCTTATTAGGTGTCAATATCTGTATATAAATAATTATCTTATTGTATTGTATACTTTTTATTTTCATATTTAGGATCCCTATTATTATAATCGTTCTGGTGTTGTAATAACTGGTCTTTGTCCTGGTCTGACTGAAAGCCCTATGACAGCAAATCCAAAAATAAGTGACACTTTTGAACATTCTAAACCTTTAACCGAAAAAATTTTTACGGCTGCACGGCAACCTGCTGTCAAGGCTGGAGAGCATTTAGTGAAAATAATTGAATTGGCAGAAAATGGTACAATATGGATCAGTGATAAAAGCACAATGACAAAAGTTGAGCCAAAACATTTCTGGCAGCCTTGAAACGTAAATCACATAATTGACTGAGATTGTTGGATGTTATTTTTGTTAAAGGTTATTTTAACGGATGTCTTCATAAAAACTATTTTTGATTAATAAAACTTTTATTACATGCATATATTGTATTTGATTTTCGGCGTTTGTCACAATAAAAGTTCATAAAATTTTATTATTACTTACTAATTTAGTACATAGTAAAAAAAAACATGCCCACGGCATAGTGTTTCTTTGAGCTTGTGAACTGACATCACTAATACTATTAAAAAAATATAATCATTTCATTATTCATTTTATATATCCATTAGCTTACAAATTGACATTTAACATGTTAATACCTACAATAAAATCCAGCTTCATTTTAAAAAGTCAACAACTTCCTCCAATTCACGCTGACGTGCTTGCTTCTGGGCCCATCTAGATTCTGCGACCTTAATATTGTTGACCCAACGATCATGTGCCAGGCGAATACCACACGAGCCACCCGTATCTGGTGCAATAGTTGGCATTTTTAATCCTTGACTCCCACCTAAATAATAGGTGGCGTCGGAACGCAAATGGCGTTTTTTAGCCGGACACAATTTGCCGCCCTTTGGAAACGGAGGTTCTTGCAAATATGACTTCAAACAACCCTGATGAAATAAATGGCCACAATAAACCCTCTCCACATAGGCGTTCTTACTATCATTTCTTTCTAAATCGTTTGGATTAACAGGTAGCGCTAAATGCTGACATATGGGGCATAGTTCACTATGAAACGCTAAAGTAGCCTCCAGGCAAAATTTTAAGGCTCTGTATAAAGAAGGTACTGATTGAAAATCTGATAAATTCTTTCCTTTAGGTAAACGCAAAGGCGGTTCTACACATTGTCGGGCTATTTCTCGGGATTGGCCGTTAAGATATCGCAATAAAACAACTGGTAAATTTGTGTCTTGCTGTTGGAGATCTATACAATGAAGCGGATAATCATCTGGTACTATCGCCTCAACACGGTAGTAGTATTCACCTCCTTTTGCCGTAAACTGAAGGACAGATAACTTTTGTTTCAGCTTTAACTGGTCCGCAGAAGCGGTTGTTCCCAAATCCTTCCGTAGTTGTTGAATTTCATCAAAACAAACACATAAACGATTATCTTTAACATATTTTTGCAGGAATTGTAACGCTTTAATGCAATGTGGTTTACCCAAATATTGCTTGCACTGTTTTTCGCACAAACCTGCTAAACCCTGTAGGAACTTTTCAGATAAAGTTTTGCTTTTTAGTTCAACCAGGATTTTTTGATTGGGGTAGTCAGAAGGAAACCTTAGGCACACCGTAAATAGACGAAAGTGTTTGTTTTCTTGTATATCAACACGGACTAGTGGCGATGGAGCATCTGAAGTGCACGCAATTATTTTTGAATTTGGCACCACATTTTCACATAATTTTCGAATTTCATCTATTTCGAATTCTATTATGCCCATAATCTGGATACAAGTAAAGTTCTTATTTGTTTTAAACCTATATTATCTTCCTCGTCGTATATGGGTTGTTTCTGATTGTTTGTTTTGTGGTTTTCAAAATTAAAAAAAATAAATTACACAAAGCAATAATTACAATTGTGAGGATGTAGCCACATGAAAATTAAATTGAAAGTTGGCAATAATATGTTGCAGGGATGCTAAACCCGCAATACCGAAACTTAAAATTTAGGAATTGTGGCCATTAAAAATTCCCTTAACGTACCGTATATTTAAATAAATCCCGGAAACTCTTATTTGATCAACTTTTAAGTACAAATAATAATAATATACATATTCAAGGCTAATAAAATAAGGCAATAATTATTTATATTTAATTTTTCATACTTTTTATTTATTTATTGATATTAACGAAACTAAACAATGCAAAAAAAAGCTGTAAAAGTACTCTACGTACGTTAAACATTGGGCAATCTCAAGTTAGAAGTACAGCACACGTGTTTATTCATCGACTATTGTCATACGTTTAAAAACTTTACCGCGTGAAAAACTGCAAGTTACACAATACGCGTTCTAAAAGCCTTTTCGGAACAAGTGCCGTGTAGTGAAGCAGCTACAAAAGTAGCCCAAATTATAGAAAATTGAAAAATAAAAATATGACATTAAATAAAAAAAATTGACGGCAACCCAAATTTTCCGAGTTACGGGCGTCTTAAGTTTTCATAGGAAATGGTTAAGTGTTAAAAATCCACAACGCGAGTAAAATTTAACCAACTTTCTGCTGCAACGCGTCAAAAGGTTTCTGTGTAACTTGTTGTATGGCAAACCATTTTTTTAACTCTTTTTGACAGCCGCTTACATCACAAGTGCGCTGTAACGCATGTTATATACTTCCTGTAATATTTTGCGTTGACGGAGATGTACTGCATGTGACAACACTCTTAACCAAATTTCTGAATGCTGGCAAATAAAATAAATCTGGCAGCTCTTCGCAATTTGACATTAGTTTATTTGTCAACAGTGTAGCCACGTTGTGATTCACAATTCAAACGAAGGGTCTGAAATAATTCGATTGCAAATTGCATTTCAAACTAACATTTGTGTTTCAAAAGACAAATACTTAATTTCATCATTAATAAAAATGGTATTGGATTTGGATCTGTTCCGTAGTGACAAGGGAGGAAACCCAGATGCTGTACGTAAGAATCAAGAACTTCGGTTTAAAGATGTTGGTTTAGTAGATACTGTCATCAGTCAAGATACAGAGTGGCGTCAGAGACGTCATCGTGCCGACAACCTAAATAAAGTAAAAAATGTTTGCAGCAAAGTTATTGGTGAAAAAATGAAGAAAAAAGAACCACAGGGTGATGAATCTGCAGAGGTGCCACTTGAGGTTCAAAAGCACTTAACAGAATTGAATGCGGAGAAGCTAGGCGAATTAACAGTAAATCAAATTAAGAAAGTACGTGTTCTCATTGATCAAACCATGGTAGAAAATGAAAGACTTTTGCAGGAAGCTGAACAGAAACGCAACACGGCATTGCGTGAAGTGGGA
The DNA here is from genome assembly GCA_963924685.1 of Dexiosoma caninum. Classification (NCBI taxonomy): domain Eukaryota; kingdom Metazoa; phylum Arthropoda; class Insecta; order Diptera; family Tachinidae; genus Dexiosoma; species Dexiosoma caninum. The sequence continues at coordinate 97,117,373 of OZ004725.1, forward strand.
AATCATTTGCATGATTCTGTTCCAGTTTCCAATGATGAGGAAGAAAACAAAGTAGAACGTACTTATGGCGATTGTACAAAAAAAAACAAGTACTCTCATGTTGATTTGATAGTGATGATTGATGGTATGAATGGCGAAAAAGGTACAGTCGTATCAGGTGGTCGCGGTTACTTCTTAACTGGTGCAGCTGTATTTTTAGAGCAGGCTTTAATTCAACACGCCTTACATATATTGTATGCTAAGGATTATACTCCTTTATACACGCCTTTTTTTATGCGGAAAGAAGTTATGCAAGAAGTAGCGCAATTGTCTCAGTTCGATGAGGAACTTTATAAGGTTATAGGCAAAGGTAGTGACAAAGCCGATGAGGGCGGCGTCGATGAGAAATACTTAATCGCGACTTCAGAACAACCTATTGCTGCCTATCATCGTGATGAATGGTTGCCAGAGGCATCTTTACCAATTAAGTATGCTGGTCTGTCCACATGCTTCAGGCAAGAAGTTGGATCTCATGGTCGTGATACTCGTGGCATCTTTCGTGTACATCAATTCGAAAAGATTGAACAATTTGTGCTCACATCTCCCCATGACAATAAGTCATGGGAAATGATGGATGAAATGATTAACAATGCTGAAATATTCTGTCAAACTTTAAATATTCCATATCGTATTGTAAATATTGTGTCTGGTGCTCTTAATCATGCTGCTTCAAAAAAACTAGATCTGGAGGCTTGGTTCTGTGGCAGTGGGGCTTTCCGTGAGTTGGTATCATGTTCTAATTGTTTAGACTATCAAGCCAGGCGATTATTAGTGCGTTATGGTCAAACCAAAAAGATGAATGCTGCTGTTGATTATGTTCATATGTTAAATGCTACAATGTGCGCCACAACTCGCGTTATTTGTGCTATTTTAGAAACAAATCAAACCGAAACAGGTGTTAAGGTCCCAGATCCTTTAAAAAAATATATGCCAGAAAAATTCCGCGATGAAATACCGTTTGTAAAACCTGCACCCATAGACGTTGAAGCTGCGGCTACTAATACTAAAAAACTCGGCAAGGGTAAAAAAGATGCAGCTGCCGCTTAATTTATTACATGGAAGAAATGATATCAAATAATCATAACTACATTAATTGCATTTTTACTTAAGCTTAATAATACTGCAGAAGATTTGCTTGACTAGACAGATTACCCATAATATCGTTTGTAATTTATAAATTTGCCAATTGCCTAACATTTTCATTGCAATGTTGAATAAAATGTTCGGAAAAATAATTCTTCCAAAGAAGAAAAGCGAGAAGGTAAAAACTGCTTTTTTATTGTTTAATGAAAAGAAAATGTACCAGAGTTAAAAGTTGATATTTTGTACTGCTGATTTTTTTTTTGTAAATTTCAACCTACACATCATTAGCAAAATAAAATTTATATCTATAAACTGTATATACATACACATATGTATGTACCTATATATACATATATAAAAATCCCCAAATTTAAATATTATTTTGAATTTTATTGTAATACTTCAGTAATCAACGCATTTATTTATTTATATAATACCTATTGAATACAAAAGCAATTCGGCACAGAAACGCATATTGCATTGTGAAATGTAGTGAAATTATTACATCCGATCATTGCGAGTTTCTCTATATTCGAAGAACGTTTTCAACGTATGTAATATGTACGTATTTTGGCCTAGATAGGCTTTATATTACAATATGGATTATAAATAAATAAATAACAAAAGGTGTCCTTGGATACCGAAATTTTCAAGTATAAAAAATTTGTTCATACTACATACACACAAAGAATATTTTCTATGCAGTAGTTATGTATTTTGTTAAAAAAATTTAGTAAGAACTAATCAAAATACGATTAAAAAGAATTAAAATTTTGTGATGACACACCCAAAACGTGATAAATTATCCTCTACTAATAAAGATACAAGATGGGATCGCATACGAAAACGGCATTGCACTAATGTTGCAACAAATTTAAAATCAAATACTGTTAAAAAGCTCATTGAAATTGATTACATTGGACGACACCAAAAGAACATGCTTAATGGTGACGCTGATTTAGATATAAACCTAAATCCTGTCTTAGTAATGAATCTAAGGCATGAAATGGTAAGACAAAATTAAAAATACATACATTAAATACATTAAATTTAATATTCATTCAGTTTAAGAAAATACCACGGAAATTGCCCTTAGCAACTGTTGCTTATAGTAAAAATTTGCAACAATGTAGGAACCATAATATTGCTGTCGAAGATCATTATATTGATAATCAATTAAATCACTTCCGAAAGCAATTACAAAAACAAAATGAACGAAACAAAGTGCCATTAAAAAAACTGAACTCCTTGCTAATCGATAATTCGGATATTATGAAAAGTTTGGAGTCTACTCATAAGCACATAGAAGATTTTTACAATGCACCTATTGACGCTCTGCAGGAGGTGAATGACTTATTCGAAACCGAAATAAAGAAACATATAAAAATGATAGATGAGGAGAACTGGAATAACAACACAAGGAACCATTTGCAAAATCATTTGGAATACAATAACGAAGATATAAATTTGACAGCCGATGGTATTAATGAATTAAATTTGAACGGCGAAATATTGGAACAGCAATCTCCAATAGAAAAAAATTTGCAAAGAACTCCTAGTCCTTTGGAAAACACTGATGAAGTTCTGCAACCTTTAAGGCAAGCATTGGAAGATCCATCGTGCCTACAATTGCGATTTGTAAGATTTGACGACACCATAGATATATGCCCACTGAAAAAAGAAGATTCAATATGCTCAAATACAAGCGATGGTATCGAGTCTGTAATATCGGATTTAGCTGAAGAAGCTTTAAGAGAACTGGAAATGGAAGAAGATGCCAAAATAGTTGAAATTTTAGAGGTGAACAATTTAGACATAAACGAAAATAAGCAAAATTTGAATCTTAATGGATGTCCTCTTCACATGGACAAAGAAAGAGAACATGAATTACATGTAACCGGTACTGTTGTACCTTATGGCAAGGCGGCTTTAAAAGATCATATTAAAATAAACCATTCAATTAACTCTGCTGAGGAAATACAAAATGAAAATTATTTAAATAATGAACAGTCGAAAATCATAAACGATTTATTTGAATCTCACGTTGATGATAAAACATCTATAAAACGTAAGTATTTTTTGAAGTGGGTTCATTATACGACTATCGAAAAAATCGAAAGGGAGCATGTTGATAGTAGAGCTGATCGTATGAAAAAGATAAATATTTTCTTGGATAAAGTGCGCATTCAAAAGAAGCGGTTAAAAAATTATCAAAAAACAGCAAACGATTTAGTAGCAAAGAATGATTACAAGAAATATGAATCAATAGGTGAAAGGACCGAAAATGTGAAAATAAACAAAAAATACCAAAATAAGTAAGTAGAAAAACACATAAAGGTTTTATCATTTTTACTGTACAATTCTGATATATTCTTATTACAGAATAAAAGTTCAGCAAGATATTATTGATTTGCAGAGATTAAAGTTAGAGAGACAAGAACGTATAATTATGGAACTTAAGCTTCATAAATTATCGGAAGAAACTAAAGAGGCTCGTCAAGAACTAAAAAATGAATTAAAGTCTGTTATACGTTCAGGAGATCCCAAGTCAAAGGCAAAAGCCAAATGTCTGCAAATAATAGGTAGTTTGAAAGATGAGGAAGCTGAAAGCTTAAATAAACTTCAAGGTAAGTCTCTCTTGCTGCCAAAATTTATGCAAAACATGCAAGAAAGAGCCTTGGAAAGATGCGTACGTCATGAACAAGCGAAGCAGAGAAGAATGCAACAGGAAGCTGAAAGAGAAGCACAGAAATTAGCTTTAGAAGAAGCTAAAGTAAATGATTTTTTTGTACTACTTCAAACAATTATTAATAAAAATTTTCGTTAGTATAGCGTCTTGAAGATGAAGAAGGTAAACGATTACGTATTGAAGTCTTGAAGGAAAAACGACGCCAAGAGAAAATTGCTAAAATTATTAGAGAACGTGAACGACAAAAATATGTAGAAAATCAGCGTAAAGCTCAAGAGTTCTACAAATATAGTCTGTTAAAACGTATTGGCATGGCTGGTTTTAAACGTCTGTTACAACGCAAGAGAGACAATCTTAAAAAATGTGAAGAGTTGCGCCGGTCTTTGTACAAGAAAACTTATTTTCAAGCGTGGTTCAGCCTACATAGGATACTTACAGCTAGACGCAACCAAAAGGCCGATGAATTATATGAAAAATGTCTTAAACAGAAATGCATTCATATTTGGTTTGACTATATCTGCGAACAACGTTCCAAATTTAATGTAGCAGTAGACTATAATGAGTTTAAAATTACTGAAAGCATGTTCCGAAAATGGTGGGCGTATGAAAAACGAATGCAAATGATTGAGGAGACGAAAATGAAACAAGCGACATCGCATCATGAGTGGTGAGTAATAAATATTTTAACGTGTTTTATTAAAAAAGTTTTAATTAAAAAATATTATTATAGGCATTTAAAATGGAAAGTATTAGATTGCTGGCAGAGGCTGCCACAAATACTTCAATTGGAAAAAGAAACCGAAGAAAGGAGACAGAGATGGCGTCTAAAAATTTGGGAACTTTTACCTGACTATACACCGAACAGAGATGAATTCAATTACATTTAAAAATAATAAAAACATATTATAGGATTAAATAAAAATATTTTTCTAAAGATAAAAACCTGAAATTTTGTATGGGTTCCTCTCTCGATGAATAGCTCCAATAAGAAAACATTTTTGGAAATTCAAATGCTATACATTGGTAATTTACATAAACATTTTCTTAAGGACTCTTACTACTCGGTAGATAATGATTTTTAAAAAGTATTTGTTTCTTCGAGGGCCAAAAACTTTGAAAGATAAATTTTAACTGGCATAGTGTATTTCTTGTAATTGGACGTTTAAATTTATTTCAAAATATGAAAAAGGGAAATGTGAACTTTGCTTTGATAGATAACAAAATTGGGTATTCTGTTATTCAAGTTGGTGCTTAACTCGGCTAGCAAATATTAAATAGATTATGCAGGAGATGTTTATAATGCAAGTTGGCAATACTTATTCTTTAAAATTATATTACATTGTATATTACCTACTCATGTTTGAAATACACATTTTGTGGCATTGCATTCAAGCAGTCAGGTTGGCCGAGCGGTCTAAGGCGCCAGATTTAAGCTCTGGTTCCCGAGAGGGAGCGTGGGTTCGAACCCCACACCTGACAAAATCTGAATTTTTTTTATTTTTTTTTTTGCTTTTGAATATTATTTATTTAAATTTATTATTTCATAAATAACATTTCTATTATAATGGTTTTAAATGTCGTAATAAATAAGAAGTTAATTAAGAATTACAAAATTCAAAGTACATAATACAAAAAGGGAGCCTAATATATTTTTATGGAGAATTAATCCCATTTAATAGTACCAAATATCAAGAAAAGTCCGAAATTTATTGCTCTGAAAATACAACCTGTGATGTCATACGACCTGCAAATAACCATCAAATTATTCGCCGTGTGTTAATTGATGGCGCATAACATTAGAAAGCATCCGAACACAAAAATTGCAAGAGAAGAATGAATACGATAATTTCTTAAGATAATAAATTTAATGACAACAAATTTTCATTTCCTTTCAAAAATAATTTCTTTTCCTTATTTTAAAAAAATATTTTTGTTAATACAAATTATTATTTTCGACTATTTGGTAGCGAAATATTGAGAAATAAATAATAATTAAAAAACTTTTCATAAAAAAGACCATCGCTCAAAAATAAATATAATTAAATAATAAATTTAATATTCACGGATCGGATGAACGTAAAAAATATGGTGAAGAGCAAATTAGACAGTTAATCAGACAAATTTCGTCAATTACTGTGAAACATGATTGTAGATCTGTGAATATTGATTGATGTCGTCTCAAATAGTTTGACCATTATAATGTAGCGCACTTGTTGCATACGAGTGGCACCTGAAGAGTGATCTCCCCCTTCCATTAGTTATGAAACCGATTAAATATGTCGTACTATTTGAACCGTCAGTTGAAAAAGTACGGTATAAAAAATACGCTTCTTTCATGAATACTGGTACAGAATCGATCCACAGTCGAATCTGAAATTATAGAAAAGGATAATATTATTGCTACCAAATATTAATCCTTCCAGCTACAGAGAAGTTAAGTATTTTGTATTTCAAATATTTGTGCACTCAAAATACATTTTACTTTTACATGAATATGCGTGGTTGAAGTTATTTCAATAATCTATCAAATAAAACCCCTACTACCGTTTTATTTTTAAGAAATGGTAATAGTACATTTAAATTTGTCTATCGTTTTTTAAATTTAATTTTTACAATGCAGTTATTTTTGGAAAAAAAACATTTTAACTTCTCAGCAGACTTCATTCGAAAAAGTTTTTTCTGAGTTTTCAGCTATAAAACGTCGACGAAGTATAATAATAAATAAATGGCCGCCACCTTAGCTTGAAAATAATGCGGCAAAATATTAATATCAGAGACGCCGCAACTTTGCTTTATAATTAACACCGAAACTAGAGTGTTGTGAATTACTGTCTATCTTCCTACTATTTTCACCACCTATCGATTCTAGTCTAAGAAGAAAAAGTATATAAAAAAGGCTTTCATCCGATACAATACCAGTTTGTGTTCGTTCGGTGTTGTTAAACGAATATTTTCGATAGCGGTTTTTATATATGATATCAGGTGAGTGTATTAGGAAATTTATTTTTTAACTTTATTTATTAACTGATGACGAAAGTTCGCAACGAATAATTCATCGTTCATCGTAATTGTGTTCCCAGCATAAGATGGGCACAGCTACAACGGTGGTTGTGAAGCCATACAGCCGTGTTGTCCTTAAAATATCCATCTCATATAAATACACACAAATGTATTCTATATATGAGAGGCTATAGTCGGTAGCCTTGAATGTGTTGTTATATCGTTCTTTTTGTATTGCTTTTCTTCCATTGCTACCTTATAGTTTTAAAATAATTTATATATTCTACGGATGCGTGTATTTTAATATAAATTTTGTAGTTTAGTGTAATTTTTCTATCTCACCTTCAAAATAATTCTATTTAGGAGAGTGAAATTACAAACTGGTTAAACCACATGTTTTCTCTGAAATATTGGTGTTTTTATTAATGTTATTCAAGTTTAAGTGTGGCCAAACAGCGTTGCCATTTTTTTTTTAGAAAAACTTACGATTAAGGAAAATAAACTTTATGCAAGAGAAAAGTGTTTTTTCAAAATAATTGCTTTTGTTTTACAAAAAGTAATATAAAAACTAATATACTAAAATAAAGTAACAAGAAATTTAATTATTGTTTTTAGAAAGGAAAAGGGTTTTAAAGTACAATGCAATAAATGCCCTTTTTATGAACTCTTTTCGATGTTCAACTGTGGTCGAATGAGTGAGAAATACCGCTAACCGATATTCGATAGCCAGCGAAGCTAGAACATCGAATGCAACTCATACTAAGAGCCAAAGAAATATATTATTAGTTAATAACATAGTGTAACTAAACCAGGTGGCATCGTTACGTCAAGTGATTATTTTTTTCTCTGCTTAATGCTAGGAACACAATTGGGTCGAACGACGAATTATTCGTCCTGTACTTTCGTCCTCAGATATAAAACACATTTGTACATATGAAAATTAACACAATACCGACGGTTACGAAATTCGTAGTTCGTGAGAGAACTCTCCGATAGATTATTTTCTATTTCGACGAACGACTCATAAATTAGTGCAGAGGGACCGTTTTTCATTTTTGTTTTCAAATATATTAGTAAATAAAGTTAATTTTTATTTAAATAGTTGTTTAATTTTTAAAATAAATCATTTAAGTCAAATATACACAATTATTTTCCATATAATTGCTTTTTGATTGCTTTTTGCTCTTCTTTAATTTTTTCAAGTAATTTCTTTTTATACGGAAACACTATTAGCTGTTATATGAAAACTAAATTCTAATAACAAATTAAACAAAATGGATAGAAGTGAAATAATAATTGAAAAAGTGAAGTGAAATATGAATACCTCTACAATCTTGCATCCAAAGACTACAAAAATATTGACAAACCGACTTTTACCATCATAAACATGATGTTTATTATTTTAATAATTTTCACAAAACATAAAATTCTGAGATTTTTTTTTCCACTGTTTATCTTTTGTGACAGACTGTAAACAGCTTTGCTAATTATGACAGCTGCAATTTATTCCTCGTTATTGTGTGCCACACTGCGAATATACTCAACGAAGTTTTAAACCGACCAATTCGTTGAGCACAACGAATTTTGTCGTTCGTCCTAATTGTGTTCCAAGCATAAGTTTGCGGGATAAAATGTCATAATTCTATACAAACATATTTTTTAACAGTTTTTGATATTAACAAAAAGTGATAAGCAATTTAATTAGCGTAATTTTATTGCAATAGATATTTTGTTTAAAAAATATATATTATTTGTGCTTAAATATAGTTATTGAAAATTTTTTCTCACATTTTATGTCGCAAAGCACAAACAGTAGCAGTTTTAATGCTGCACCTTAGTAATTGCATCATGAGTTAATATCAAGGAGAAAACAGTAAAAGTTTGCAATAATCGATTTGGCGGCGACTCGCACTATGCATTACAGAGAAAATTCGTTTTTTGGCCGAACAGCAGGTATGTGGAATGAACTTCCCGCAGAGGTGTTTCCTGTCACTATTAACGTGGGAAAATTTAAATCAAATGTCAATAAACACTACTCCCTCTATCCTCCTTCCCACAACCTAATTTCCTAGTTCCAGCACAATGCAACGCATGTGTAGGGGTCATCCCCTGAGTGCCCGTCCAAATAAAAAAAAAAATATATTTTTGGACAAAAAACTGCAAAACTTTAATGCACTTCATAAAACTGTTAAAACCAAATGAAAGTGCACAGTTGGCAACGTTGAGCCAAAACCTCTAACTCTCCTGATACCCATTTGAAATAACAGTTGTCTTGAGAGCGTTGATCGTAACGGTTGCTTAAAAGATTTGGTAATAAGTTTCTCTACCATTAAGTATTAAAAGAGTTCGTAAGAATTACTATAAAAAAATAATAGTGCATAAATAGCCCAACATTATACAGTTAAATTAATGCTAAACGACGAAAAAATTTATTAATTATTTTTATGATATGATATGATATGTTTATGGTGATGACGTTTTTACTATTCGGCCAAAAAAGTCTCTGTCGCTTTTCAGAGTAACGTAAAAATAAATAAAATAGAAAGTGAACAAGAAAGAAACTGATAAGAAAAATCAATTTATCAACTGCCATCGATTAAAAAATTCAAACGCCTTTTCGAGTGGGTTCTGTTGTGCAAAGTTATTCAACAAATCTAAATTAATTCTTTTTAACATCAAAAAGTTGTATACATAATGACGTCAAAATCTTTTCAATGGGATATTGTACTATTTTTATTCTCGTTTATTCTCTTCGCTGATCTTGGTAAGTTTTATTTGGCTGCCTTAATTCTGGTTTTTAGTTATTTTGTCTTGCCCCCCTATCGATTTCATCCATAAATTAAACTCTTGACGATTAAAATTTACAAAAAAAAAACTGCTGTTCTTATTTTTTCCTTCAACTAGGATTTTTATACCTTTGTTTCTTTTAATGTTAATCATGGATCGCTTCAATTATAGACTGTAATAAAATAGTATTTATTTTGTGTTAATTTTATGAATTTGTCATAAATTTGCGAATGACAGTTTGGGATGAAGTAGTGTTTGATTGTAAAAAACCATTAAGTTTATAATGGTAGTTTTTTCCTTTCTTAGACATGAATCGAGGCATGGTGTCTGCTAGTGATGTAACGAATGTCAATTTTAAAATATTCGGAAATATGAATATTCGGCATTATTGCGGTTGTCAACGTCGACGTCGAGACGAAAATGTAGCCTCTCTCAAAGCAATATTCTATAGCTGTCACTTAAAAATGTTATTTGATATTTAGTAAAAATTTAATTGGAAATGAAAACCGCAGAATATCGTCATAACAGCAGCTACATTTTGGTGTCGACGTTTACTACCGCAATGTGGCCGATTATATTTAAAAATTAGAAACATTGATTCTTTTTTTATGGATATGGATAATTTATTTGTTATTTTTTGCTTCTGATTCAAAATTGAAATCGAAAATTTATTGACTTTTTCAATTCTGCTTTAGCAGCTAAACAATATATACACATACATATATATATGTATGTATGTACTTAGTATTTTAAGCAAGTTTTACCATAAAATCATTAACTTCAAGTCCAAAAAATTTCGGTGTATATACTAAATTGGAATACACTTACATACATATTTGATTAAATGATTAGATAAGAAAATGTAAAAATTTTTATCATATGAAATGCTTAGAAGTTAGAAACAGAAGAAAATAAATCTACCCTTCCTTAAAATTAAGCGAGTGAGTACTTAAAAAAAAAGAAAAGAACCATAATATATAAAATAAAAAAGTTATGGTCCACAGCAGTTTTATTTAAAAATATATATTGAAAATAAATGCAACTACTCTTTTGAAAGATTAAAATTAATAAAAGCCAATTTTACAATTAGTCATCTGCGCGCCTGCACGCTTATTACAAAATTCTAGCAAATCTAATGAACAATTTAGTTCTGTATTAACGGCGGCGTTGTCAACTTTTACATTTTAAAACGCATCAAAATCCAGAAAAACACAAAAACGCGTATTTTCGTTTTTAAAATTTCAAATATTTAGTTTTATTGGAACTGTGTAAAATTTATTTTATTTATTCATTTATATATAGTTTAGATGGTGTATATGTACATTTCATTTGGTTCTAATACCGAAACCGTTCTAATAACCAAATTTGGTTCTAATAACTAAATTCTAGAAAAATGCTAAGAAATTGCAAATGTTTATACAAGAAATCTCACAAAATTTTTGAGAATCACGAAATATACAAACCGAATAAACTAAATAGCTTTTTCAAGCATTTCTTTAGACAACAACCATTTTATTATTCTATTTTTATTTATATCTAAAAAAAAAGGTTTAGAAATTGATTTTATAATATTCTTTTCATAAAGAAAAACATTTCATTTAAGGAAAACTAAACTAAACAAAACATAACGACAGTCTTTTCTTTAAATCTAATAAATAATATTGGCGGTGTATCGAGAAACTACTACCAATTTACAATAAAATTAGTTGATGAAATACGGGCAGATTGACTTCAAATTTTGAAATTTTACGAAAAAATAAGTATTATAATGTTAGAAATGTTTACCCCATTTTAGAAATGAAATTACGCCACGATGTATGTGTATTGGTTTCAAAAACGAAAAATTCTTGCGGATTCGGTTTACAGAACATACCCGATTATTTTTTGTCCTTCGAGAAGCGACAAGCGTTAATTTAGTTTCCTTAGAAATTTATATGAATTCATTACAGCTGCAGTATCCTTTCTTTTCGAGTCAATATGGCTACGATAATTTTTCTGGAATATATCGCACGTGTTATACCAGGTTTACCTGTACTGCATATGCAATTCCGTATATTATTTTGTTTTAAATATAAATGCTTCATTTATAACTATTATTATTTTCACACCTGACAATGTACGTTACCATTATATGCACTTTCCAAGAAATTCTTTATTACATTTTTATTACTATTTATGCAAAAACGATTGTTAAATTTATTGTCTGCAAGAAGTAGGAATGATGTGTGAGAAAACCGGTTTTAACGCACACTTTAGCTTTAACAATCGTTTTTGCATAAGCGGGTTATTATTTATTTTTGGTATCGGATTAAAAAATGTCCTAATTTTGTTGTTCAAAATATGCTGAGATGGTGAAAGTATTACTTTATGAAGTGCTTTAGTGATTATTGTAGGGTTTGGGGATTTTAAGCTCGATTCCTAGCAGAGACTCTGGTCTGCATCACAAAACTATGTGGGAATTTTTTCACAATAGGTATCACAATGTGACCATAATAAGTTGGACCCCAGTGGTCTCATATCTTTTTTACCTTTACATCCAGCGAACTGCCGACCTAGTTAATATTGCAAAAGTAGTGCACTACTTATCATAAACTTTAGTGATACAAAAAAAAAATATTAAATAATTAAAATATGATAAGAAATTAATTTCTATAATGAAAAATATAATTAATTCTACAAAACCTGTATGCATTCGAAATCAATGAATCGCTTTATTTAATGCATTTGTTTTAGCTCTGCTTAAAATAATTGAAATACAAATAATAATTCAGACAAGAATGGCTGTTATATTTACAGGGAAATAATATTACCCAGAAGTTCAAATAATGGAAAACGATCAGCGTTAATATGAGTCATTAAAAAGCCATTTAATTTGAATATTTGATCAATATCTAGAAAGCAATACAAAATTTACATTTAGGTTTTTGTACAAACTGTAGTCTATAATTTATGCCAGTCATATAAAAAAAGCCTGAGAATTCCGTTTTCAGTTTGGGAAATACCTTTTTTAACATCAGATTAAAGATGTGACAAAAATTAGTTTTATATGCAACAGGTGTTGGAATTAATAAAAATAAAACCAAAAATGTAATAAATCAACCAGGAGCTTTAATTTATTTTTTTTCGTGTGTGTAAAAAATCCAATTTATAAAATATTTAAATTTGTTTCTTTAAATTGCAGGCATTAGTTTTTTCCTCTTTAAATAACAATCATTGTTTTAAGTTAAGCATTTGAAGTAAAATTTGATAAAGACTCTTTGCAGTATCAAAAGTATTTGTTTCTGAAAAGCTGATAAAGTTATTTATCTTCAGCAAGCATTAGATATGAAATACAATAACTAAAAAAAAAAACCAAACGTCAAGTATAAAGAAAATGTTATACTTTTGGTTTGTGTAAAGCAGCCCATTATTACTTTATATGTTATATCGGGTGATTTTTCAGTGTAAAAAGAGATTCGCGACATGTGGCGTTGTACGGTTTGCCATTTCACCATGAACAGACTAACAAAAAAACGAGGCTGCATCACTGAATTTAGTGTTTCGTAAACTACGTCCATTTTATGGTCGTCATAAGCGACTCGCCGAAAAGACTATTCAAACTGTTGTTAGGAGTTTCACTTTATTGGACATTATTCCACCAAGCCGTACGTAACGAGTGCGTACGGGGGAAATATTGCTTCTATATCGGCCATCGGTATCAATGAAGATCGTCTTAGCCAATATAGCAAGGTCCCCGTGCGATAATTACCTTTTTTTTGCCAAAATGGAAGAATTCGACTTGGTTTCAACAAGTCGGTCCCTCCACATATACACGCGCGCGATCTCATAAGCCTATTAAGAGACGAGTTTGGTAAGCAATAAATCTCACGGTTTCGATTAGTGCTTTGGCCGTCAAGATCATGCCTATTGGCACGACATTCGCAATTCCAGCCCAGGAGGACAATATTGGTCAGATGCCCTTTGAAATGCAGGAAAAAGAATGCCAAAACAGTACTTCACGGATGGACCACCTACGGCATAATCGCGGGCAACATTAATATGGACCGTAATAAGGACCGTAACAATTATCTAATACATATATAAAGAATTAATAGTTTGAAAGTATGTACGAGTATGTATGTGTGTTTGTGCCTTATAGAGAGCTAAACGACTGAACCGATTTTCTTGAAATTTTCACAGTATCTCTCTGTATATTTGGAAGAAACTATAGGCTATATAAATTTAAAAAATTCCAACTCGGCGTAGCCACGTCCATACAAAGGAAATATTTATTTTTGTATATTTTGAGAACGGTTGAAGTAAAAGTTTCTCATTTTGGTCCAAATGATTTTGTAGTTAAAACAAGTCATCAGTCATCAAAACCTGGGAGGGATTAGACAAGTAGGCGTGGTACCTTCCATTCACGGTAAATATTGATTTCATTATATCTTGAGACCGGTTCAAGTAAAAGTTTCTGTATTTGGTCGGAGTAACTTAATGGCAATTGGACAAGTGGGCGTGGTACTTTCCATACAAAGTAAATAATGTATTTTGTATATCTTGAGAACGGTTAAAACTAAAGTTTCTCATTTTGGTCTCAATGACTTGATATATTATATTTTTTTCTTTGGGTCCTTTCATTATAGCTACAGAGCTGCAATTCGGTATACAGTGGAGTAAATAATGGGAAAAATTTTAAAAATTTCAATTCTTATCAGAAGGACTAGGCTGCTACTTTTTTGCATGTGACACTCTCATTTGATGTACACGAGAGCGCACTTTTCATAGAGGCAGAGAGCTAAAATTGGGTATACGGCTAGGCACTCGGTAGGTTGAGAAGGAAGGTAAAACATAGATATTCTCCATCTAGATGGACACATAAACTATATATTTTTTTAAAGATAAGATCACGACGGGTGGTAGGGAGCAACTTCCGCATCTCCGAAATTTAACTAACCGATTTTAATAAACAGCACATAAGGTATACAAATTTTTATTAAATAAAACTATTAAAACAGCTACAACAACACGTGGAGGTGACAGCTAGATTATTATAAAAATGACAATATATTTATTATTTCCTGATTTTTTTTTTGTCAGAATTATTTTGATATTTTCCGATTTTTATTTTTTTTTACAGAAATAAAAGTTCTTACTGATTTTAATTTTTTTTAAGATAAATGGAAATGTGTTTTGATATTAGCTCTGTTACGTTATAGTCCATTATTTAGCTACATATGTATATATGCACATTTGGCATATATGCCATCAATGTACGGCTGGAAATGCAAATAATTATCTTTATAACCAATTGCAAAAGGGCGGTTTCTTAGAAACTTTGGCTGATTTTATTTTGTTAGGAAAAAATATGCAATAATGACAATTATTTCTGACAAAAAAAAAAAAAAAAAAAAAATAAAAATAAAAAAAAACAATTATTTCTGCCATAAGATATAAAAATCGAAAAATCAAAATAAAAAAATAAAAATCAAGAATTTAAAAAGCAAATAATTTAATGAAAATTTAGTTTAAGACGATCAAAATGGTGTGCTGGACTTGAATATCTATATATACATACATATATATATATATGTATATACTTATATATATAATACTTATTCTAGTGATTGATTTTTTGCTTTGAAAATTCAAAATTAATTATTATTTTCGGTTCCTGATATGAAATAATCTATAAAAAGTAAATAGCAGGTATTCATTTATCAGCACAAATCAATATTTCATTTACTTACATATACAAATTTTCCGTGTTTTAAACTTTCAAAATCGAAACGGTAAAAAATGAGCCTTTATAATAAATAAATAAATATAATTAAAAGCAACAGTATTTTGATTGATCAAGTAATGTGTATAATAGAAGCCTGACTACATGAATCTGAAATTTGGAATGGCTGGTTATAACAATTTATATTAAAACAATGTTAAATCTTATTTTTCTATTTTATTAGTGTTGGCAAGCCCAAGTGTTGTCAAGGACAAAGAAATCATTGAAAGTTTGGAGGAAATTGATGACCTTAATAAAAATATTTCATTACGCAAGGTAAGTTTACTAATTTCTAAATTATTTTGTTATAAAAAATTATAAATTACTAGCGGACCCGGCGAACTTCGCCTCGCCCCATTTTTAAGCCTTCAGACAAACTTTAGAGTAATAATACAACACAAATATTTAAATTTTCAATGTGATTTATTTGAATGGAATCAGTAGAGAGCGATTTGATGAACAATGTTTGCATACAAAAAATCAATTTTCGATTTTTCCAATTTTCCGACTTTTCCATGATTTACACTAACAACTTTCTATTTTTTGATTTGGAAAGCCATTAAGTAATAATTTCACTCAAAATTTCATACAAAAACTCGATTTTCGATTTTTCCAATTTTTAGACTTTTCCGGAGGTATTTTCCAAAATTTTCTTCCGTAAAAACCTTCTCCTCGAAAATACGAACAACTTTTACAGAAATCGGCACAGCCATTCTCATTTTATGAATTACTATAAATTTTTTACACAATTTTTATATGTGACAGCGCATAGAGAAAGGGACCTAAGGGTAAAAAAAAGCAATTTTCACTTTTTTTTTCGATGTGGACAACATCTGAGCATCGAATGAGACCGATGCCATGCCCCAAAAGTGTTCCCTCCCAGAGATATGCGCGTTTTATGAAAGTGAAGTACACCAAAGATACACGTATTTAAATCTTTAAAATGGCTCTCCTGAACAAAACCGGTTTTATACCCTTAGGTCCCTTTCTATTTTGCGCGTCACATATACATATACATAGTATATAGATAATTTATAAAAAAGTAAAAAATTTTTTATCAGAAAATAAAAATGTTTGTAATAAATTGTTTATGTTTCCAAATTAATGAAAAATTTTCATTGGGAGCACGCGCGATCCCAATTTTACCGAGAACTGTTCCCGTACTCAAAGTTTGGGTACGTTAGACAGAAATGTTCTTCTTCTTCTTGTACGAAACTACACGTATTTTTTCGGGCTAGTTTGGGCCAGTAAATAAAAGTAGCATGCGCGTGACGATATAAAAAGTAAAAAAAATATTTTATATCTATATTTTTTCTAGGTAACAACTATTTACATACAATATAAAATATGAAAGTTTCTAATAGCTGTAAAAAAATATGGAAAATATAACTGAAGTACTTGCTGAAATTTTATTTAAAAATTGACATCGAATTTTCGAAGGGTAAAGTTCGTTCCGCGTGCATCAGAGCATTCGATCTCACGCCTGACTAAAAAATTTTAATGAAATTATCAATAAACTATGGGAAAAAATATAGATTTTAATCGCTGTAATGCAAGTTTGGACATTTTGCCATAAACAGCAAAGTTTATTTTGGCACACGTCTCAAACTTCCTTAAAAGATCAAAAAACTTAATTGTAAAACACAAATGAGTCATACATACATAAGTATTTGAAGTTTGTTTTCACAACGACACACCTATTTGCACCTGAATTTGTTTTTAGAACTAAAATTCCAAAGAATATAAAATTTTAATTGATGACGAAATATGAGATTCTTTCATTTAACGTTAAATGAATCACAAGTCAGTAGTATTAAAAAATAAATAAACAAAACTACCCAACAGAAGTAGGGAATGCCGAAGCAAAAAATATGTGTTCAAAAAGGAAAAAAATATGTAATTATGTATGTACGAGCGATTATATTTTAAAAAATTAAATTATACATACATATGTTACTATGTTTGTATGTTTGTTAAATGGAATGTCGTAATTGATGAACGTCTCCTCAAAATGAATGATAAAAAAATAAATTAATGATCAATCCATACAAGTCTACACTAGTGCCGTTCACTACGAAAAGGGGCGTCAAATTCAAATGCCCTGTCCTGGATGGATTGACACTACAATTCCCCGGTGAGGCGAACTATCTTGGAGTAACGCAGCATAGGACGCTCACCTAGACACACATCTTAACAAGGTTACCACGAGGGCATTCTCAAGGAGGGAGGTCTCAATCCCAAAATGAACTTCTGGACATTCAATACTATGGTGAAACCCATGCATCTTCGGGAGGGAAGGGAATTCCCTGCTCACTGGCATAATTGTGCCGGCTATCGCAAGGTCAATTCTGTCGATTTTCTGAAAGTGACACTGAAAACTCTGAACACGTTCTTTGCGACTGTCCTGCAATCGGCAGACAGAGTATTCGCCATATGGGTGAAATTGCGGTTTCTCTACACAGGATGTAAACAAAGAATGATTCGATTCTTTAGAACCCTTAGGATGTGAGTCTAATATGAGGGGCTTTGTACAATAGATCATCTGGGTCGCGGCGCTTCCTGGCCCAATAATAATAACAATTTTAATTCAATAATCCGAAATTTTCTATAAATATTTATAAAATACTTTATTAGAAAGCATGTGATAACGTTAAGCTATTAGCAATTAACAAAGAAACTCGTTCAATTATACCGAAAATATACTAGCAGAACCGAATAAAGGTTGGACTTAAGTTGGAAAACATACATCGTGCATACCATAATTGAATGACATACATACATACATATGTACACGTAATTTATCAATCCCTGGTTGCCATGAAGATGATAATTATAGACAAATGTATGATGGAGCGGTGTAGCGTGGTCAAAAATATCCGATTAAATAACAGTAAATGTCCGAAAAATAACAAATACATATGAAAAAAGTTGCTGGTGAAAATTATATGATATTACAGTGAAACCTCGACACTAAGCGTCGCAGTACTTTTGTCCGGTTATGATTTTATTAATGTTATAATCATTAGTCTAGCTTTATGGTTGAAAAAATGTATTCAGATTAGACTGCTCCAATTTATATGGGTTCAATTTGAACCCTTGACTGTCAAAATGATGTTAAATGCTTTTGATGCGATGGAATGCGACGCATTCGGTAATGCTTTATCACAAAATTATTGATATATCAATGATACTATCGTGATATTATCAAAGTGGTAATTGCTCAGAAAATCTATTTATTTCATTTAAGTAATATAGTCATACCTAGTATGTTTTTATATACAGCAGAATCTCGATAATTCGCAATCAAAGCACCAGCTAATTTTCTACCAACTAATGCAGTAATTAAGTAGGATTTATAAGGGTTTATTCAGACTTTGAAGTTCAAAAAATACGAATTATCGTGGGAAACAAAATGTATAGAGTTTATATAGATTTTTTTTACAAAATTTTAAAAATTTATAACGAAGATATTATTCTAATATTATTTAGCCTTTGTACTGATTTTCATTCGAAGCGCATTACAGAGTAGGTAAATTTTAACAAAAATTTGCAACAGCAGAGTTCTCTATGGTGTGTTAGTTTATGGTAAGGAAAGCAGAGCTCATTACTATAAATAATTAATGCTTCTACCCACAACATAAATTAGCGTGCATACTAATGCACATCAGAACAATTTTTAGCGATACTGGCTGCAGAGTCAACGCGCTAAGCTTTCATGTGCCTTCTCTCAAGATTCCATCATTACCATGTTAATCACCTGAGCCGTGATCGAATTTACTTTCGTCGAAAACTAATTGTTCTTTATTTTAGTTACGTCTATTTTTTTTATTGTAATTACGTCTACTTATTTTTTCAGCCCTCCTCACCTGATAAACTCTCTGAAACCCAATTCACACATCGCGATGAAGACATGTTAGCCGATTTAAAGCAATCACCTATTTTCGCAAGTTTAAAATATGATGTTGAAATTTTGGAGTCAAGTGAAGTTAAGAAAGAAGACACGGAAATAGAAGAACGTTATAAGTAAAATTAATTTGTTTTCCTAAAAAAATTAAAAAATAAACTTATTATATTTTATTACAGAGGCCCGGCAATAAATCTTAATACCGATAATTTTATTAACGAAAACATCGAAGTTCAATCTCATAATATCAATTTAGAAAACAGCGTTACTAATCATGTGACTTTAAGTATCATATTGATAGCAATGGCCTTGGTGGGCTTCAGTTTATATGTCAGTTTAATTGTTTGGCGCAATCATATGCAGTAAGTAGAATTTATAAATATTTATTAATTTAAATTTGTTTTTTAACTAGTACTAATGTATAATTATTATACTTTCTATTGTTAAATATATTTAACGATTTATAACTAAATTTAATGTATATTTATTACTGTATAGACAACGATATAGTATGCGTGAATTGCTTGTTACCAATGACAATGAAGATTATTGGCCCCAAGATGTTTAACAGCAGTCGTTTCTCAACATTAGCAACAATAACAAAGTCAACGTCAGCAACAATTAGATTAATAGTTTAATTGTAATTGCAGCTGCTTTAGAATGTAATTATATTGAGATTGTAGCAATTTCGACAGAAAAAAATAACAATTCACAAAACTTTCCCATTCGTATTTTAAGCACTACTTTAATATTTAATTTATTTGTTTACAAAATTTTTTTATTCTTTATAAGTTTATAAGTTTATTATTACGTTATCTAACCATGTGTAATTATATTTTTAAAAGTGTCATATGTATTAAGTTTTGGGCTGTGATATATTCTTAATTGTATTTGTTTGGTGCTTATTTCAACTTACTTCAATTTTATTGCCCACTTTCATAGGTATGTAGTATGTAGTTTTGTTAGAGTTAACCAATATTCCTAATTCATACAAAAATATTGTACATGTATATGTGTATTTTTTCAAATTTAATTGAAATATACAAGCAGTAGATAATTAGAGAATTAAAGTATGCCAAACGTTCTTGCCAAATGTTTTAGATAAAGCAAAATACTAAAATTCAATCAGTCTATTTAAAAAATAAAATCCAAGTATTCCTCGAAATCCATGTAAAGCACTGTTATAGCGTGCGAATAATTGTAACTGATTTTGTTGAGAAAATATTTTTTGTTAAAGCAGATTTGCCAGTTTTGTTATTCAATTACATATACATATACTATTTTTCAAAATCTGTAAAACCTAAAGTTCGTAACGTTTTTAGTCGGAAAGAATGCGACTTGAGACAGCATTGCAGGGGAACAAAGGAAAAGTCAACGTCAATCAATACCAACCTACACAAGGTAAATTTATTTCTTATTTAATTTGTATTTCACTGCTTCGAAACGAACAAAATAAACTAATTCAAGAAAGTTTCAAACTTATCGTCAACTGTGCCGATTGGTATGAAATCTACCGTTAAAATTTTTTTTGATACTACAAGGAATAACTGTTATTTTTACAAATTCGCTTTAAAAAAATGTAAATCGAGAGAAAGGTTAATTACAAAAGCAAATTCATTACCAAGGTTTATTAATACCCAAGACAAATTCATTACCAGGTAAACTCACTAGCAAATTCGCCCGTCATCTGATAAAAGAGTTTGTAACGTATTCTTTGAACCGAACGTCAAAGTTTGTTAACTTTTGTGAGAAAGTTAAGAAAACTGGTTGTAAATAATTCAATAATTATAATAATATAATACTATAATAATAAGAATGCACAATATATTACTTTTTGTAATAATTAATTTAATTTGAATTCATATTACACTAATTTAACACGTTCTTTTTAGGTTATGTTATATTTAACAAAACATGTGCACAAAAAATTCGACGTTTAGACGAAAAGCGAATTGAGGAATTCACCTTGCGACAACTTGGTATTAATAAACCTTGAAAATACCAGTAAGGGCATTTTTTTAGAGCGAATTCACACGAGTCAGAGTTGACGTGTATATCGGTCATTGTTGACGGATATCCCAATTGAAATGAAATACTATTTATTTCAATTCTTTATATTGATCTTATTTCAATATTCTAATATATATGTACATATGTATATAAAAAAATGTAATATAATATAAAATGGAAATATCCTTTAGAACCTTGTAGTGGGCCATCATCTGTGAACTAAAAAAGCCAAACTTACACTAGCCTCGGTCGTCTCCATGCGGTAAAGTTTCGCCTGTTATAATTCAATGGTAGCCGGCCCTAGGCTCAACGTCGACTCTTGGCCGAGAACATGCTGCAGAAATAGCAGAATACATAAGACGAAAAAAGGTGTCAATGCAATATGAATAAAAAAAATTATATATATAATTAGCGCAATATACTTATCTTTCAATTTCACTTAAATATCCAATGTGTTCTAAATATAATTGGACACATCAATAATGCTCGCATAAAATTATTTAAAATATACAAATATTAAAATAAACTATTCAGGGATTCACATGAAAATAAATTTTATCCATCAGCAATGACAATCATATGTTCGGGCAAATATAAAATTTCTGCAAATGTATTAGAAAAAAATTCGTGAGTATATTAGTATCGGTCATCCATTTCTTGTAGGCTATTAATAAACCTTGACCATGTATAAATATATCAAGGTTGAATTTGCCTTGAAATATGTCTTGAAATAGAATTTGCTTTGTGTCGAGACTACCTGGTAGGTATTTGCCTTCATTACAAGTTAAAAAATGAATGGCAACACTAGGTAGTTGTTCGCTTTAATTTGATTTTTAATATTGGCACCCCTGCTGAACACGCTAAAAGTTGGCAACTTAAAATGGAGTTGGCTTGTGATGAAATACTAAATTGCTGTAATATTTAATAAACTGGACCTTTATTAGCGTAATTATAATATTACACGCAAAGTCTATTTAATAAATAGAGCACAGACTGCATTAACTTTGTTTGTACAGTAAAAAATCTACAACGTATTAAAAAATTCGTTTCAGAACAATAGCACCACATCACTTCCATTCCATTTCACCGGTTATTCAGAACATGGGGGCAAAGTATAATCATTTAAGTATAAGCTTTCACTTTAGCATTAAAAATTATAACACAAAACGTAAAATAATATACAAATTACATTATGTATGGTTTTGAAACTGATTGAATTACGCCCTACGAACAGAACGTACTTATGTAACATCCACTGATGTCAGTTCAATTAATAAATAAAGTGAAATCATTTGACTAGTGAAAATAGTAGATCTAACTGACATTGATGTATCTATCGACGTTGAGAAACTTACTTCATATTATGAAAGTAAGTTTTGAAAATCAAAGTATTTTCAATGCTAAATTCAAGAACGACGTTATGCTGCCTACATCAATCATTAAACGATCAATGCTGTCTTATCAGGTATGTTTCAATAAATCCTATTGGCATCTAAACATTGTCAATTATAATGCATATTTTAAGAATTCTTGGCTAAGTAAAGGTTTTCTGAATAGCCGGCCTTCGGCCGGGTATAAG
Source organism: Dexiosoma caninum (assembly GCA_963924685.1). Classification (NCBI taxonomy): domain Eukaryota; kingdom Metazoa; phylum Arthropoda; class Insecta; order Diptera; family Tachinidae; genus Dexiosoma; species Dexiosoma caninum. The sequence continues at coordinate 97,140,225 of OZ004725.1, forward strand.
GATGTTCTCCCCTATGGTATAACACACACCGGCTTCGCTAACTAAAGGTCTCCTGCATAGCCGGCCTTCGGCCGGGTATAAGGATGTTCTCCTCTATGGTATAACTCACCGGCTTTGCTAACTAAAGATTTTCTGCATAACCGGCCTTTGACGGCGCCTAAGAATTTCCACCTCTACACATTTTATCATCCCAAAATGTAAAATGTTACCATCATGTCATCGGCATTTTCACAAGCTTTCCAATGATACCCATATTGACCCAATAAGCTAAGAAATATTGAACACAATGACATTTTTATTGTAAAACTTCCGAGCCCATAACTCGGAAAATATGCGTTGCCGAAGGTTTTTGCACTAAACTTTTTTTTCTTAAAATTAAATTTTCTATCAGATAAGTTACATTTTTTTAAATTCGGAGCGGCTTCACTAAACTAGATTTAAGCCAATTTTTTTCGTTCTCAATTATTCTCGAAAGTATATGTATGTATATAGAAAGATATTTTTAAAACCTTTCACATGATGCAATTATTTCAGAAATGGAGTGGAGATTCGCATTTTCATACGCAAACTTCGGAGATCCATAACTCGAACACTATCTGTTGCCGGGACTTTTTCACTTCATATGTTCTTATTTTTAAATTTTCTATTGCCCTATCTATTTTTTCCATATGGTGAGAAGCGTCCGTAAACTAGATTTGTTCCGAAAATAAAGATTTTTTTGCAAAATTTTATAAGTGAGAACGTATCACGTTCATGGCGATCAGCTGACGGAAGCCGTAACATTTTTTCTATAATTTTACATAAAATACTTCATAAAGTCACAAAAACACTTCGCATTTTTCTGATGTACATTAGTGTGACTTTCTGTCAGGTGTTGTTGCAAAGGCATATCACTGGTCACTGAACAGTACCGGCTCCAGTTGATACTAATCCACAAGTAACATCAGAGGCCCTGCTTCGTCGGTAGCGTCATCGGCGAAGTAAAATAATTAATAATAATGCTACCAAAAATTTAATTTGCTTTCCTCTCATCAGAGTCACTGAAACATTGCTATAAAAACAAAAAAACATACTAAAGCAGAGTTGGAAAAATATGAAGTTTTCTGCTATGTGTCTCTCCATCACCTGTTATCTCGATCACTATCCCTTTCCTATAGAAGTTAACACCCAGTATTAGGCAATCATTGCTACATACGGTGTTAGGTTAGTTTAGGTGGCGGATGCTCCCCGAAGGAGAATGTCCCGTTTAGGCCCATTGTGATAGCAAAAGAAACGCTCACGCTATAGGCGGTAATCGCACACGCACCTATAGATTGATAAAACTAATGCTCATTCACTAGGCTACAGAGTCACCTATGTATTGTACATTCGGTGTTACTTAACACATACAATTTCAGTTTAATTTGTAGGTTTTTCTTGACGTCCATTTTTATAAAGGCAATCTTATTTGACAACCCAATTTGATGTTTAATGGTCCCAATAATTGTTAACAAAAATTTATTAACAATTGTTGCGTCATAATTGAATCATTCACAATGTGTGGCATACAATAACCTAGTTTTGACAGTTGCTGTCATATATGTGAACATATTTTTTGTTAGTATAGATTTATAATAAACATCAACAAATCGCCAATTTCGCTCTTTCGATGCATGTAATCGTCAAAATGTCGATATATAATTAAATCTGGCAGCCCTGGTTTGTTACTATTTACGTTTCAGAAAATCTGGCTGCATTATTAATCAGCTGTTTTCTTTTAGAAGTTCTTATTCAACAGAAATTTTTATTGTGTTCTTTGTTTTATTTTAATTTATTATTGGTAAGTTTCATTAAATCAATTGAAAAAGTGAAATTTTTATAAATTTATTAATGATGTGTGGTTTACGTTCTTATCAAATGGTCAATTTTCATTTATAAGATTTTGCTGAAATGTTTGTGAACTTTGAATGAATGGATGAATGAAATGTTCTAATCAATGCGCCTGCTTGTTTTATTCTCCGGCAATACTTTTACGAGCTAATAATTAAATTGTTTATGTCACCAATCCGTAATTATTTTTTTTTTTCTAAAGTATTGTTGGTGGCGACATGCTTGTGTTAAATTCTTCAGTACGTGGTGTGGTATTGCCAACAGTCCGTACATAGTTGTCCATCCATTCATTCATTTTGTTTTTAGTTATCAATTGGCACTTGTCTTATTATGTTCTCGTCAAGGAAGATCCAGATTTAAATTAATAATAGAAAGTTCTTTCGGTCTAATAGATTTTCAATAATTTGTTATTTTTACCGCTGAGTTCTTTTTGTGTGTGTACATCCAATTTTTAAATCATAAAAAATAAATGGTTTAAAACTGTTTGCAATACAAAAAGTAAAAAAAAAGTAAAACAACGTGGAAATATTATAAAAAATCAAAAAATGTATTGCTGTAAATAGTGAATGTTGTATATAGAAAATTTTATACGAGTGATTTATAGAAATTAAGTAAGTTTCTGAGAGGATAAAAATATTTAAATAACAGTGTTATCAATATATGTACATATATTAAATGGTAATCAATATTAATTGAAATATTAATTGCAGTCAGTGCTCAGATAATTTCTATTAGTCTCCATAAATAATAACAAGTATAGTAAAATGTTGAAATTTAAATATTGGTGTATGAAAAATAAATTTTTATAACATAACCACTTTTTGATAAAAAAGAGATTTCTAAAAAAGATTTTTTTTGGGTTAAATAAAGTTTAGGGCTTCCCCCTGAAAAGAAAAAAAAGTATGCCGCTCTTTAGAAAATAAAATAACAAAAATGATCGGAAACACTTAGTAATAAAACTTCAGAGGGCTAAAATTCGGAAAGGAATTTGTGAATGAAGAGTGTATGTTCCATCGAATATGGATAATATGGGTATGATTTTAAAAACGTTGAGGAGATCCTTTTATTTTGAGGTGTTTTCTCATCAACACGTCTTTTTAGATAATCATATCATAATGGTGGATCAAAAAAATAGGCCGACGACATATTGTGTTGCAGAGATTTCATTTTTGCTTCGTTAAAAAAAAATTGCTTTATTTTGATAACCCACATCATATCAAACTCTATTTAAATGGCATAAAAGTACCACGGTACAATTTTACCTCTATATGTTCGAATTTTGAAAAACTAAGACAACGTATTCGAAATTTTATTTATAAGAACTGGGTCAAATTACGGCATTAGATGTCGAACAAAATTCCCTTACATACTAATCGAATGTTGGTTGAAATTTCGATTCGAATCGAATGCCGTAATTTGGCACCGTATTACGGTAAAAATTTTTGTTCTATGCAGGGACGTAACTGTTATAATGGAAATGATGGAAAGTTTGTATTTAATATGAATTCCATTCATTCAATATAAAATATAAAAATTCAATAGAAATTAATTGTAACCATTATCGTAAGAAATATTTCATTTCAGTTACCGTAACCAATATAAATGAGAAAACAATTTTTTTGGTTTAGAATAACTATTTTAGCAACTAGAAATCTGATTGGGTTACCATTACCGAATTAAATATTTATTTTTTTTGTTATTTTATTTCTATTTTTTTTTTTTTGGTATCACTAACCGTGTTTTTTCTCATTTATTCAACATGAGTCAAAATTTATTAGGATTACCTATCAATATTTCAGTAGACCTTTAACCAAATTTAAAAAAATACTAAGAAATTTTATATGTTTATACATTTTAAATCGCTACTGATTTCTAAGTATGAAATTCTTCCTCATAAATTATATCAACGAACTGTCTTTCATCATAACTAAGTAGTTTCTTATTCTTCTTCTTAAGATACAAAACGCGATCCTATGAGAAAGTACCCATATACTTACTGATCTTCTGGCTACCTCCGTAGGCTACTGCATGAGCATTAGTCTTATCAATCTGGAGGTGCGGGTTCAATTCCCGCCTAGACCCTGGTGTGTGTCTACTGGTGGTATCCCAATGGGACTAAATGCTGGCCTAAGTGGGGTATTGACCTTTGGGGAGGGTCCTTCACCTAACCTAGCCATATAAAATATATTATTCATTTATTTTATATAAAGTAAAAAAGTGTTAAAGTGTGAAGTGTCTGATTATTTTTCACACTAAATAATCTCTCTATTGCGAAGTTTTTTTTGCATCAATTTAGTCACATATGTATGTATTAATAAAAAAAAATTAATGTGTTCATGTAAAAACAATTTTTTTTGTCTTAATAAATATATTTTCTACATAAAAAAAATGTAGTCAAAATTTTCTGCAGTTACTCTATAACGAATTTTCTCTATAACGTAGAAATTTGACGGTCCCCAACTGCTACGTTATAGAGAAGTTCGACTGTATTTGTAAATTTCAAACCTCGACAATACATACCACAAAGAAAGTATTAGATGCTATATATTTTTTTATCACATCGTGTTATGTGTTACAAAGAGTTTTTAAAATTTTCCTGTTCCATACATGACGGCTGGCAGGCAGGGTAGCTTCCAGAAAAATAATTCATTGAAAACAAAAACCCATTTGAAACCCGTTATTACAAACTTTGATGTTTCTTTACACGATACATTTAATTTTCCATTATTTCTTAGTTTGCAAAGAAAAAAAGTATTTCCTTTTCCCTCATAAATGTTGGCCTTAACCTACATAAATATAAGAAGTAAAACATGAAATAAAAAGTTAACGGCATGAAAATACTCAATTAACAAATGTATTTATTAGTGTGTGTAACTATGTAAACGTAATATTTTTTAATATTATAAAATGTTATAATATTTCAAAAACATTTTTGATAACGTTAATTGATTTGCATTCATGTCTTTATTTTGTATTATATTCCGTTATGGTTATATTTTATTGCACATATGAATACACATCTTTTTTATTTTTACCAGAACAACTCTAATTTGAACTGGAACAGCCAAAAAGTATTAACCAATTTATTACTGAAGTTGACTAACAAACCGAGCTGTAGATATTTAAATTTTTTCTTATGCACTTATGTATTCATGTCCATATACTTCTATATGTACGTACACTTCTATAGAATTGTCTGCTGAAGATAAAAGCAGTATATTTTTTCTTAAATTAAACGTTGTCTATTTTATTAGGATTTGAGGGCCATAAATGAATTTGAGATGTCCCTTACAATACGGTTGAAGTTGGCCTACTACTACTACTCAATCTGCTACAACTAAATGCAGCGGCCAATTGGTCAGATGACCTGTTTTAATTATGTAAAAAAGTATTGGGGGGTTGATATATGTACATATTTTATGTATTGATAACCAAGGTGTTGATACCAAATTTGGATACTTTTACTGTTACCGTTTTCCAGATATGGAGAAATATTTTTTTTTGAGATATGGCACGACTACTTCTCCACTCCACTCAAATTTGTGGTCTATATAAAAAAAATATGTGAATCGGATGACTTTTTAAGACCCAAATTCACAATTATTAGTTAATTGTTAGTAAACTAAAATGATAACTATTGTTTAACTAAAGGTATGTACACACGATTTTCATTTAATATAATATTGACAGAAAAATTGTTACAAAATGTGCAACAACCGTGTGAACACGCAATTTTTGTGTGGCAACAACGTCACAAAATGTATTGCCGCCTATAATATTTGTACAATTATGACAATCGTGTGAAGACCCTTCATTTCCATTGACACACAATTTACAGTCATTTGTTATTGTCGCATGTGCTTCATTTAGTGCACCGTGCAATAATACCATTGGCAGATAAATATTTCTGTTGGCAACGCTGCCCATAAATATTTATATACTATGTTAAAAGTCGGGTCTGGCAACGTTTGCCATACAATAATCTGACAACCGAGTGGACAGACAATTATTATTGGCAGATAAATTTATTGTCGCAGAACTGTGTGCCAATGAAATTGTATGGTTTTCTTTCAATAGTGTGAACAGACAAATTACCAGATGGTAACAATGTTTCATTGTGAGTGCATTGCCACCATATTGTCCGCCAGGAAGGTATACTACTTTGTTTGTTTATAATTTTTGATTAAATGAAAGAGAATGGATCTTATATTGATAAATCTTTTATTTAATGTCGGCAATTACGTATGGAATACAATATCAGATAAATGTCCGCCTATGTTAGCCTCACAAATGCGAGCCCTTTTTAGCTCATTTTTCATAACATTCATATCTCCACAAAAAAAAGTCCGGAGCAGTCAAACCAGGGGACCGTGGATGCCAATTAACATCACCATTTCTTGAAATAACTTGTGGAAAGAGGTCTCACAGTAATTCCATTGTAATCCTGGCTGTATGCGATGTGGCACCGTCTTGTTGATACCACTTTTTAATCAAGCCCAAAGCATGCGGTTGTGGCATTCAAAATTCTGGCCAAAGTTGTTCTTTGAAGACCAAGCTCCTGAGCACGGCGTCGAATTGAGGTTGATGGATTGTTTTGAACACTTTCTTGTGCAACAGTAATGTTTTCAGCCGATCTTGCAGTACGTTGTGGTCCATGCTTGGGCCTATCACCTTTTTCCTCGAAATCATTCACTACACGATAAATAGAGCGTTTTGTTGGCACATTGTTTCTCCCAAAAATTTCAGGTAGCTTTCCCATCGTCACAGTAATCGAAGATTGATTTTATAAAATGTTTTAACGATTAAAACACATTGGTTTATCGAATATTTTTCCATATTAAATTTGCCATGTGTCTACTTCACGACTGCCAAATATGAAATGTCAAGACTAATGTTTACCAAAATGGCGGCAAAACAAAATAGTATACCTTCCCGGCGGACACCCGGTATATGTATTATATTATGGTAGATGATATCAAAACAAAAATGCTAATAATAATTTACTATTCAGCTGTTGTCTAACTATTTGTTAACCAGTGACATTTGGAAGTTCAACTAATAGTAAACAAAAAGCTGTGAATCAAATATTATTGGTTAAACTATTTCTATTAGCTAACTAATGACTGTGAATTTGGGCCTAAGTCTAGCAAAGTTAATGCGTATCGAGAATCGATTAGACAAGAAAGTAAAGACAAAAAAAAAATGTTGTGTGCAGAACAGCTTTCTTGTGATTTCAAATTACTTTCATATAAAGTGATTTGCTGATTTGCAGAACAGGCCTGATAGACTCTAAGATAGTTATTTTGTGTCAATGAAGCCACAAATATAGGAAAAATTTAAAAAGTTTTGGGAGATATTAACTATTTGGTTAAAGGCGCTGATTGCGCCAAAAGTGGTGCGTTAAATATTTCCATTCCATTTCCCTTAGACTTTAATAAATCAAAAAAGGCGTAATTTAAAAAATGGTAAAAATGGAATATTTGCACTACACCTAGAATAAAATTGAACTCAGTATCTCAAATCTGCATGGATAACCAGATACTCAGTGTGTCACAAAAAAGAAATTCGTACGAGAGTGAAAACTAGCATCTTTTAACCATCTCCAGAAAAAGTAAATTTCCAAAACTTTTCGCATTTAACTCGTTTCGAAATAGTGAAGTGGAATCGTAAGTTTCAGAACAGTTACAAAAAAGAAACGTACAAATATTTAAAGTTCTGTCTTATATAAAAAATATTCAATACCAGTTTTATTCGTTTTAAAACTGAATAAACATATTATAGAGGATACTCTGCAATTCGAAACTAAAAGAAAATTATTCGAATTTGTATGTTATTTACATTAGTGTACGATAACATTTTAATAATAATCCATCCCTCTCATCGGAAATAAACCCAATAATTTTAATTAATGTGTTTTTAATTTTAGTCAAATTACACACTCTTTAATATATTTATGTTAAAAAATTTCAATTAGCAACAACTTTACAAACAAATCACAAATTTTTTAATAAATATCATGTTTTGTAATAATAGGATTATTTTTTGTTTTTTCACTAAATGCAGTATTTTAATAATATAGTAGTGCAAGTAGAAAATATTTGCAATAAAATATTTTTCTAAAGGTTTAAATGTCTGTAATTTTTTTTATTGCTAATTAACTACTAACATTTAAGACCGAAATAGACTACACAAGCGGTTTGACAAACATACTTTTTTCATTTGCACACAGACTACACAAAATCAATTTGTACAAGTATGAATTTTTCATTATTTTTTTTTATAATCACCATACTACGAAAATTTTGTTATAAATGAGTAAGAAATATACAAGAGGCTTACGACAAATTCAAAATGTCACCCGAAATATGTACATTTATAAATTTTTGGATTTATGTGCAAGCCGCCGCTCGCCAAACACACAGACAAACACCGCCATAGGCTACACAACAGTCTTATACAAAAAGAAAATTCTGCCATGTTTGGTAAGCCGCAGTTTTATTTGGCTCTTTAGTCCGAGTATAAACAGCAAAAAATTTGTAAGAAAAACATCTGGAATGCTCTTGTTTTTTCTTTCGTGTTCACACAGCGAAAATGTTGCCGACGACATTCCATTTATGTTCCATTGTTATTTTCCTAAGTCCCCGTCCATACTGTGAAGCATATGCTGCAAAACTTTTGAGTTTGTTGATGAGAAGGGGAAGAGGAGTGGAAGTATGTACGCTGTTTCATGTACATGCAGTTTTTGTTGAATTTCTTATTTCCATCTTTTGACATGAGGTGTATTTGATGTTTCATTTTATTTCTTTTCGTTTGGTATACTGTTAACATATATCATAGTAAAAGCTACCCTGTTTTATTGTTAATTTTTTGTGAAATATAATCAAAAATTTAAAAAAAAAGATAGAAGGGAGGAATAAATAATACTAAACATGAAGCAAAAGAGAATTCAAAAAACTTTTGCAGCAAAAACTCAACATTATGGACGGGAACGTACCGAACACAAAAACGATGCTCTCTTTCCACGCGTAATATGCTACTAATCGAAATGTTTCCATTCCCAATGTTACTTCGTCTAAACTCAGACTAAGAAATTTGTATTTTATATATGTTTGTATGGCAACTCCAAAATTGTATACCATAGGTGTGTTCGTTTACCCCAAATTGGGCGCCCGCGGGCGCCTAATCTTAACCAAAAGCGTTTTCTTACGCAAAAATTGGGTAAATGAGAGAGGTTTTGAGAGAATAATGTTCTTGTTCTTCACGCACGAGAATGCCCGTACTTTTTCTTCGGGCTAGTTTGGGCATGAAGAACAAGGAATCAGTTTGTTTATAATAAACATTGAAAATAACAAAGAAAAATTACAAATGTCGCAAACAGCTGACAGACATTAAAAAAGTTGTGTGTTAAAAATTTTTCTTAACAATAATTAATTACAAACATTTTTGTTATTTATACCATAAATTGTTAAAAACTTTTCATAAAAAATTCCATTTTTTTAAATAAATATTTTTGTTAATACAAATTATTATTTCCTAACGATGCTACCTATTTGGTAGCGAAATATTGAAAAATAAAAAATTATTAAAAACTTTTCATAAAAAAGACCATCGCTGAAAAATAAATATAATTAAATAAATTCTTTCAATACTTGTTTTTTTAAATAAATTCTTTCACAAATAGTTTTTTTTTGGTAAATTATCATCAATCACATTAAACTTTCAATGAAAATCGGGGATAATCAAGCTCGTACAATTGTACTTTTTTCAGTACACTTAGCCTTGCAAAAGTACTACTTTACTCCACTAAATATTAAGTACCAAGGTATATTCATATGATTATACGTTGTTCAGTAATTTAAATTAATTATAGCAAAAATATATTTTCGATTTTTCTTAATATAATATTTAATTATTAAATTATTCACAACCACTTTCCACAACTTTTTCACAAACTTTGACGTTTGGCCTGTTGAATGAAGTGACCAGCGAAATAGCTAATAAGTTGAGCTGCCCTACAAGAACATTGACGGTCATTTGACCGGTGATATGACCGTCATTGCTGACAGAATTATCGGTCATTGCGTAGAACAAAGTTTATATCATTTTCTTAAGGGCAATATGAGAAAAATGACCGAAACTTCTGTGTGCATGTGATAGTCAGCGTTGATTCATATATATCGCTCACTGTAGACGGATATCCCAATTGAAATGAAACACTATTTCAATTCTTTACGTTGATTTTATTTCAATATTCTTATATGTACATATGAATATATAAAAATTAAATGTAATATAATATAAAATAGAAATATCCTTCAGAACCTTGGAGTGGGCCATCATCTGTGAATTTTTTCTTAATGTAATTGCCCACAATTATTTAAAATATACAAATATTAAAACAAACTATTCAGGGATTCGCATAAAAATTAATTCTATCCATCAGCAAAGACAACATATGTCGTTGTTAAAACGTGTCGCCGAGTACCGAACACAAAAACGATGCTCTCTTCCACATCCGTAACATGCTACCAAACTAAATGTTTTCTCGTCTAAACTCAGTCGTACGGAGCTTCAAAAACTATAGTCCGAATTATAATTTTATAAACGAGTAAAATTATAATTTCTGTAAAATGGATGAATTTGCGAAAATTCAAGAATACTTTTGTAATGAACTGCATTAATTTTTAACTATTCAACAACACGTTGGTTGTCTCGCAACGAGGTGGTCTCTCGAGTAATAGGAACTCCTTCAGTATTACTTTAATTTGATTGATTTCGAAACAAATTCTCAATATTCAAGAACTCATTTTATTTTATCTTTTATGTTTTTAGTACATTTGGGGTCAAAAAAGTACAATTTTAAAATTGTCAATTATCATCTCCGATATAAACAGAGTTGTAAAAAATTGACATTTCTTATTTTCTGGTAAATTTTCTGGTTTTTTTTCGTTTTCTTACTTTTGTACATTTTGCTCTCTTATTGAGAGTAATTATAGCTTACTCTCATTTTACCGAACTTTACCCAAAAAATAAACGTACAGACCTCATGTTTTTGGAAAACAAAGAAAATGAAAATTTAATTTCGACCTGTATTTCGAATGACACAAAGACGATTGATTTGCAGAACGCCAAATAGTAATTTTTTCAGTTTGAAAAATGTCTGTTTAAATTTTTTTCCGTATTGATGAAAACGTATGAAAGCTGAAGAAGGAAAATCAAAAAGGGTACGAATTGAAAAGTGCGTAAATTTTGAATACGGACTTTCCCTTAGAAATGAAAAGAATTAACACTGTATAATTAAATATAAATAGTTATTACAAATGAACTAATTTTTTTAAATTTTTTTCTCTTTTACATGATCATCAAATTCACGATTATTATCAACAATGTCTCGATAGCAGTGTGTTTTAGTTTGAATAGGTTCGACATCAGCAGCAACGAATAAAACGTCAGCTGCAATAATCGGTAAGAGAATTCTTTAATGAACAAGTTGTCAGCCTCGCCATCACTTGCAAACAGAAAGAAATTAAAAATTAAAATAGTACAACACATTCTGCATCATTATGACAAATTGGGAAGATTTTTATAATACACATCTACCCCCAGCAGATTTTGAGGATAATCGTTCATTATTGAAAGAATTTTGTGAACGACACAATAAACTACAGAACAGAATCGTCCTTGTAACAGTAAGTATTGAAGATTACTTTAAAAAATTTATATTTTGTAACTTATTCCTTCCATAAAAATCTATGTATGTACATATACATACATATTGTTGGTCGCAAGTAGAAGGGATTTAGCTAACATAACTGTAACTTTACTGGTGAAGGAAAATGCCTAATAGAAACTGTTATAATTAAAATGCAATTTTCAAAATGGTTGTAAAATCATTATTTTTGAGACAATATTTCGATAAATTTTGGTGATCAGGTTCATTTGTGTGAAATGAATAGGAATGACTAAATACGTAAATTTAAAAAAAATTCTACTTGGGCCTCTAAATGCTATAACATTTTTGATAAAGCGACTACAGGGTGCTCCATTTTCATTAGCCCGCTCTTCACTCTGATTTCTGGAAGAAGCGATCACAATTGCTCACCAAAATCTTTGTGATTTTGATGTGACGCGCAAGATAAGGCCTATGCAAATGGCACACAATTGATTAAATACCTCAAAGAAGGAATTCGTGAAGTTATATACTGCTCAAAATGTGAGAATTGTTGATGGAAAATTTCATAAAGGAAATATGGTGGCCGTGGCGGGCCTTCAACTGATATTGTTAACCATTATTAATGGCATAGCTATTTTTAAACATTTATACTGCTATAAACTCTGTATTCATTATATTGCATTATTTTTGTAAGCATTTGTTCACAAATATGCAATGCATTGCTTCCGATAGCTTTTAGTGGTTCTACATTTCGTTAATTTTTTACTGAGTGTTTTTTTCCAATCTTGAACCAGCACACAGGAGATGACCCATACACATGCAATGCATTGTGCTGGAACTAGAAGAAAGGGATAGTGAGAGTCATGACAGGTGGTGAAGCTTCACTATATTACAACTCTGCTTTTGCACTTTCTTTGTGTTTTATAGCAGTGTTGAAGCGCCTCTGATGTCAAGGAGACGTATTAAAATTTGAAGCTTCGTTTTTAGGAGCCATTTTTAGTAATTAATTTACTTCGGCGGTGCTATACAATATTTATTTATATTTATTTATATATTTTATTTATTTTTTGTTTACAGTTCAATCTATTTTTTTTCTTTTATTTTAGTCTGGTGGTACAACCGTCCCATTGGAGCACAATACCGTACGTTTTGTTGATAATTTCAGTGCCGGTACCCGTGGCTCCTCTTCAGCTGAATATTTTCTTGACCACAATTATGCCGTGATTTTTATGCACCGACTGAAATCGTTGGAACCATTTACACGCCACTTTACAGGGCAACAATTTTTTGATATGCTCGACATAACAGACAATGGCCAAAGTACCTCAATCACTGTTAAACCTGATTCCGTTGATGTATTTGCGCCCATTTTGGCCAAATACAAACAGGCTCGTGAATCACAAATGATATTGTATGTCAGCTTTACCAGTGTTGTCGACTACATGTGGCTGTTACGTGCTGCTTGCGAATGTTTGGCAGCAGTTGAGGAAAGAGCTGTTCTGTACTTGGCAGCAGCAGTGTCGGATTTTTACATTCCACAAGAGCTGATGGTAAGTGCAGTTGTAGTATTTATTTAATATATACAGTATATACATTCAGGTGAATTCGGTTAAGCGAAAATTGAAAATTACGGGAAGTTTGATTTGCTTATGCGAGATTTGTGGTCAAGCGGGTTTCGTCATACATGTTGTGTATTGTCATATTTCAAGTATGTAAGTTTAACCCACCAACGATGGCCAGGCAAATAAAAGTAGTTAACTATCCTCTTAAAAACTAAAAACGATGATTAAAGTTTACTAAATCTCTAATCTTCTTGTTGAACATCCGCTCTAATTTTATTTAAGCGATTTGCTCAATTGAACAGCTTGAGCTTATCCGAATTCGACTGTATAGTGGAAAACCAATCAACTGAAACAACATACATATTCATATGTAACAATATTTATAAACATGAAAAGCAAATTTTCTTTTAAAATTGTGTGTTGAGCAGGTGTTGTGGTATTTTAATATTAGGGAACGTTTTTTTGTTTTTTGGGTTTAACTTTTTGGAATGGTTTCAATAAAAACCGCTTTGCCTTATTCCGTGACACTTCTATTCTTTTATACTGTTTTCATACACACAATTGTCATATTGTGTATGTACATTTAAAGATTTTTTTTTTAAAGGAATTTTTACACGATGTACAGTCACACAGATAATAATAAGGACTACCTCTAAAATTGGAGGTATTTGTGATCAATATTTTTGCTTGCATTTGCAAGTCATCGATATACTGTCAAAAACAAACTACAAAAAGTCGGTTTAATTTTCCGCTTGTTGTACTTTTACACTTAAAACTTAATCTGGTAGCATAGATACGATACCAAATATGTAGAAAGTGGTACTATGTATAATTAATTAGATTTAAAAAAAAAGTAATATACGGAAAGTGTTAAAAGGTTAATTTCTAAAATTCTTAAAGACTGAAGTAATTTTAAGAAAAATTTTTGTTGAAATGCGTTAGAAAATAAGGACATTTGTATCGAAATACGCGAACTTTACGCGATACTTTATTTTATTTATTTATTATATATTTATTGAAAAATTTTTATGACATGAGCTTTAATGCTTGTTTGCAGTATCTATCGTATGGAGAAAAAAAATTTGTGGAACCGCAGAAAATGTTGTAAGCAGGGTGTCTGGTGGCAAATTTATATTTTTAAATGCGATTATTTCAAAAAGTAATAAACGGTGCGGAGGAAGGGTGGCGCCGTTTGGAATTATCGATTGTGCGGAATTGTCATTCACGATGTCGCAGTGGTCGTGGAAACATCGCGTGAGGTCGCTGTGGAGACATATTTTAAGAGTAATGATTCTTACAAATTGCTCGTCTACAATTTTGTTCAAAGTTCGGTATTCGGCAAATAAGTGATGGACCGAGTGTAAATTTAATTCGTTCGCGCAACTGCTTCGGCTATGAATGCCCCATGGCCAGGGCCCAGTCGATCCGAAAACATTGAACTAGTTGAAAGCAGTTTACATGAAAATTCGTGACTTTCAATACGGAAAAGAGCAGCCTCACTGGGACTTCCAAGAGCGATTATTCATGAAATTTTAAAAAAGGATCTGAAGGATATGGATGACATACTCTTTAAAAAATAAAATCCGCATTTCCATTCTATCGTTCAATGTTCTTAATAAAACTTTGTGTCAATTACTATGTTTTTTATTTAAGTTTGCAAATATAAATCTGCTACCAGACACCCTGTATAACGAAAAATATGTTCTTTGTGTTCTTGTTTTAAAAATAATCTTTTTCGTGTTAACATTTTGTCAAAAAGTAAAAACATTCGGTATATAGGTAGTTAATGTTCGAAAATTACCTTTTCGTAATGTCGCGAATTCGTTATAGTGAGTATTTGTTATACCGAGATTTTACTGTATTACATTAAAGTTTCTATTTATAAATTTAAATAATAAACTAAACATTGGTGTTCATTTAAAAATTTTTGGATTATTTCCTTTTTGTAAATATCACCAATTTTTGGAAAATTTAAGAATTTTTAAGCGGTACGTACTATTATCAGCGTTACTGTATATTTGTCGTCTAGAATGTTATTTTACTGTGTAATTTTTAGAACCTGATCGCTTTAATAGCACGTAATATCTGATTAAAATTGTTTAAATAATATTTATAAACTATTTATTGTAAAGAAATATTACAGTTCTCTTCTTGCAATAAAAATAAATGTGTACGAGTATGTATGCATGTGTGCACATAATTACGAACACAGTTTTTGTTTGTATTGCTAGGTGTGTTCAATTCATATGCGACATAATTGGTAGCTTTTCGTCCTACAAATTGTGTTTTGTCTCTTTACATTTTCCTTGTCTTTAATACATAGTGGCGTTGTTAACGAAAATCGATTTATGGATATTCGTTAAATACATATTTGAAAGAAGAACTAAATATGTACACATATTGATGATTATCTAATAGTGCGTATTTTATTGTTTATGCACAAAATTAACACTTAATACAGGTAAAAGAATTCTATTATTTGGTCATCGTACAGTGATATGTAAATACAATTTTTTTATTCATACTATCTCTGGAATGGATCCCCCATTATAGATTATGTACAAGCCATTAATAACACACCAATTTAAGAAATGTTTTTCTAATTTTTTACTCTGATATATAGAAAATCTAATTGTATAACAATGTACATACAAACCATATGTATGCATGTTTCTAACTTTTCTGGTTACATATTTTTCTGGTTTTCGATTGTTCTACTAAATTTTGTTGACTTTATGATATTAAATTTTAAATTTCATTATATATTTTCTTAAAATTAGCTACAATTTATGTCGAAATTACTTTTGACTCTTAGAAAATTTTGTTATTGTTTCTGATTTGTTGTATTTGCATATGCTCAGATCTAAAATGCAAATTAGACTTATATACTTGCTGTTTCGCTAACAAAAGCTGTAATTGTCTCCAACAAATTTCCGTGAAACCACTCAAAATTCTTAGCACCTAAAGGTACATACATATGCACACACGATTGTCATGTAGTAGTATATTTTTTAGACAATAATATCGACAGAAAAATTGTAATAAAATGTTGAACAACCGTGTGAACTCACAATTTTTGTGTGGCAACATTGTCACAAAATATATTGTACATGCATTGTATGACAATAATATTGTCACAATTCTTACAATCATGAGAACACCCTTCATTTCCATTGACACACATTTTACAGTCATTTGTTATTGTCGCATGTGCTTCATTTAGTGCACCGTACAATAACACCATTGGCAGGTAAATGTTTCTATTGGCAGCGCTGCCCATCAATATTTAGATACAGTGTTAAACATCGGATCTGGAAACTTTTGCCATACAATATTCTAATAACCGTGTGAACAGACAATTTTTGTTGACAGATAAATTTATTGTGTTACAATAAAATTGTACAGTTTTCTTACAATAGCCTGAACAGGCAATTTACACTTCGGTGACAATTTTTTATTGTGAGTGCATTGCCACTATATTGTACAATATTAATACTACAATATTGTAAAATCTGACAATCGTGTGTACATAGCTTAAGTCTTGTGTATGGGACATCGAAGAGAAATAAATAAATAAATAAAATATAAAATATCTTATATTCTTGTAATATGCATATTACGAATAAAATGGCGTACAATGGCAACGAAGTAAAAGTAGTGTATGCCAGGCAACACAAATCTGCATTATGTTTGTACAGCTTTAACTCAATCACCATAATTGAGAGAAGGTTGAGATTAAGCACATTTTATAGTATAAATTGCGTTCTTTGCTGTTGCTGCATGTGTATCATTAGGAAGTTAAAGAGAACTAACGTGACTTTGTATTTTATTTTTGTAATTCATTTTATACAAAAATTGAATTGGTTATTAGCTTTTCATATTTCACAGGATCCCTAACGATGCCGTAAAACAATTTTATTTGCATAATTTGTGCATATGTATGAAAAACTGTTCTCTTTACTTTATTTATGCCTTTCGTCTAAAGTGTGATTCAGAAAAACCTGTAACAGCATTAGAAAAGTTCTTAAAAAAAGAAAGAATCGTTTATTTATAAACATGTAATAGTAATTTATTGTACAGGATGGCTGATTGCTACATCAAGAAACTCAAATAAGTTTTTTTTCAGTGTATGGAATTAATTTTTCTTTTATTCATGTCAAAGCTCATTCAATTTTATTAAATATGCTTAATTAGTTTTAAAAATAATGGTATTTAAACTGGTGTGCTGAAACTGCACACCACACTGTGACACGAAGTGGATGCAATTCCGTCTCATGGACTATCTGTTGGTTGGAAGCACTCCATATTCGACAATTTTGTTTGTTTATGTTGCCGTTTAAATCGAAATGGGCCTCGTCAGACATAAAAAGACAGTTCAACATGTTTTCGTCCTCTTCCACCATTTGAAGCATCTCCTGGCAAAATTCCAAGCGAATCGGTAAGTCTGCTGCGTTCAGTTTGTTAACCATTTGAGTTTTATATGGGAATAAGTCCAAATCATTGTGCAAAATTGACTGCAATGACTGTCTGCTTATACCCATTTGAGCAGATAAGGTTCTTGTCGAAACTCTTGGATTGTTTTGTATGGCAGCAGCTACAGCAGCGATTGTTTCCTCCGTCCGAACTGAAGGGTTTCGATGGTAAGGTCTTCTTTGGACTGTTCCATACTCGGCAAAATTGTTCACAAGTCTCATTATGGTCCATGTGCTCGGAGGATTGCCGCCAAACGTGCGCCTATATCCTCTTTGAACCGAAACTACGGACTGCAGTGCGTGATAGCGGCGGACAATCCAAATTCTTTTTTCAGTGTCCCAGTTATCCATTTTTGTTAAATCTAAAAATCAATCTGCAAAATAAAAAAAAATTAACCAGATTCATTAAATAGAAAAAAAGTTATCAAATTTCTTTTTGGTAGCGACTTTCATCAGCCACCCTGTATATAAATTTTACTATACACTTATTGTAAGTGGAGAATAAGTTCGTATAGTCGAAATACCAATTTTGACTTCAAGTAGTGTGTAAATTAAAGTTAGCAGTACGGGCTATAAATCTTCCAATATTATACATATTTATATTATAACTAGCAAGATATATTTATATTTTCCGTTTACTTTCTTAGTCGTTTTTTTCATTCATATAGTTTTTTTTTTATTTAAAAAGTACATTTTTATTCTTCGATTTTCCGAAGGGAATTATGATATGCTTAGCTTTTGTATATGTACATATATTCTGAGTTTAAAACATGCTCATATCAGTTGCTTTTTATTTTATTTATCCTTTTAGCCCACCCACAAAATGCAGTCCGGTGAAGGAGCTCCTACAATTTCCTTGCAATTAGTGCCAAAAATGTTGGCACCTTTAGTCAGTCTATGGGTACCTAATGCATTTGTTGTTTCATTTAAATTGGAAACCGATGAAAATTTATTGATTGCTAAAGCTCACGATAGTTTGAATAAATACAAACACAAGGTAAGTTGGAAGAAAATCTAATAAATATTTTTTTTATTGTAATATAATAAATAAAATACAAATAAATAAAAATTTTACAACAGTAGGGAGCGAAACCTTTTCTACTATTTTCATATTCGTACTCTTTCTCTCGAAATATTTCCCTTGCCGTAAATTTGCAATCGTGAAAAAATTTCCCGTGAATAATTTCACGTCAAAAAAAAATTCCCCCTATTGTGAATTATTTTTTTTACGTGACTTTTTTCACTTTTACCTTTAATTATTCACTTGTTTTTTGCTGCGGAATAGCATACAGAATGTAATTTATATATTTTGATGAATATGATTTTTTTTTATATCAATATCAGCTATTATAGTGGAAACATACATGAATAATAAATAAAATGCAAACTAAATTTGAGTGTGTTTTGTTAAGGTATATACACACTATTGTCATATAGTACAATATTGACAGAAAATTTGTAATAAAATGTTCAACAACTGTGTAAACTCACAATTTTTGTGTGACAACATTGTCACAAAATATATTGTCCCAATTCTGACAATCGTGAGAACACCCTTCATTTCCATTGACACACATTTTACAGACATTTATTATTGTCGAATGTGCTTCATTTAGTGCACCGTTCAATAACACCATTGACTGATAAATATTTCTGTTGGCAACGCTGCCCATAAATATTTAGATACAGTGGTAAACATCGGATGTGGCAACTTTTTCTATACAAAAATTGGCAAACCGTGTGAACAGACAATTTTTGTTCACAGATAAATATATTGTGTGACAATCAAATTGTACAGTTTTCTTACAATATTCTGAAAAGACATGTAGACCCACGAATTTTTATTTATGTATTAAAAGTTAAATTGGTTAGCTTTTTAATTAACTTGTATGTTTTTGAAATATTCCTCCTTTTTCTACGTTCACTGAGAATGATTGCGGAAAAAAAATTCCACGTGAAATTCGTGTTGCCAGTTTTCACCTCGAGGGGAATGAAAATTTTACGTAAACAACAATTTTACTTCTTTTTCGCGATAGGGGTGATTATCTTTAAATTTTAAGCAGGGAAATTGGGCTTTGCAAATATGTAATTAAAAAAACTAATCAAGCTTTTATTTTCTTTGGTTTATTCGCGGCTGTCGTAGAAAACAATCTTATCGGAAGTGTATTTGTTTTTTTTTTTTTATCTAGGACCAGCACTCAGGAGATGACTCCTACACATGCGAAGCATTGTGCTGGGAACTATAGGAAAGGGATAGTAGGAGAAGCGACAGGAGGTGAAGCTTAATTAATTATTTTGCAGCTCTGCTTTCGCACGTTCTTTTGTTTTTTTATACTCGTTATTGTCGTTTAACACACAATATACTTAAATGTTCATAAACAAAATAATTTATTATGTATTCTTTTTATAACCTTCACTTTAAGTATAAAGTGTATATATAAGTTTTTTATTCCGTGTGAAATTTCTTTAATATTCCTTTCTGAAGAAACATTTATATATTTTCAGAAATGTTATGAATAGGGAAGTTTATTGAGCCATGTCCGTCTGTCTGCAATATATATATACTAACACAAAGACAAATATTGAAGCTGAATATTGCTGTAGTGTTGCATGCGCTTTATGTTCGTAATTTTGTTGTTTTATTAGTGTGTGTACATACATGTATACATATGCACTGCTGAAAAAGCTCTTTAGACTTTTAGTTGCATTAGTAACATTGGATTTAATGAGGCCAGTGGATGAGGTAGCAACGAACATGGTGTCGAGTATCAAAGTTTTTTAAATTAGTTCGACTTCTAGGTGTCCCACAGTACTTGGGTTTTTTAACGGTTATAGAAATTGATAATTTTATAACACATTAATTGGAAAAAAGTCGAAAGTTTTTCTTTTAATTTACAAAACAAACATTTATCTTATCTCATCTAAAGGCCCTTTCACACTATAATACAAGTCTTACGACTTTCATAATACTTTGTGAGAGAGAATTCTAATGAGGTTTGGTGCGATTGCCATAAAATCTAAAGTAATATTACATTTTGCTTTCACATTATCACACTAGAAACAAAATAAAAAATATACGTAGTAAGAACAAAACCGGTCTAGAAACAAATGACTTATTTGTGGTTTTGTTATTTTCTTTAGTTGCTTACACAAAAACACATCCATGATAAAATGAAAAGTAAAAGCTTTTTGAAAATTTTTAAAAAATGGTGGGAGACATTCGACTGTCAAATTCCCATCCGTATTTTGGCCACATTCAAAATATATTGTTTTTACACTATTATACTTTTCCATTTTAGTTAAGTTATTGACATGTCGTATTACTCAGTATTACAATGTAAAAGGGCCTTTAGGGCACAACTGAAATTAGTTGTGTATCATAATGCAAAAAATTAGTTGAGTTGTGAATCATAATAGGGGCAGTAAATATTTCCATATAATTGTCCTGCAATCATTTGCCTAAATATATGGTAAAGGTTAGATGAATCACTTATAGTTTTCATATTCTAAAAGTATTCACTTCAAAAAATTCAAATTTATAATTAAGTAAAATATATATGTACATACATATCTCGTTGTATGAAAAAGTACACAAACGTGAAATATTCCCACAATCAAAAACCTTGTCTGAAATTAGAAAAAGTCATTACTCTACATCGTAGAAACATGTTTTTAAAGACATATTTTAATTTTTTCGCGCGTTATATATGTATATTACCTATAAATAATGAATAAATAAATATATCCTTCTAAGTCTATAATAACCAATGTTTCTGCGGTTCACACAGACCAATACGAAATTTTCTATGGCAACTAAATGTTTCTTTTATTCTTCGGACGTATTTGCTTTATTTAGTAAAAATAAACTATTTGCGGAATCTTCCACTTCCATAAAATATAAGTGATATTTGAGTTTTTCATTTAAATGTATGAAATACTTACAGCAAAAAACGGTGCAAGCCTTTGTTTGATAGATGCGATCACGCAAGAGTGGCGATTTTGGTAGCTTTACGGTGAAATGTCGTTTGCACGATGAGTTAGCTATTTGAAGTTGTATAGTGGTCAGAAAGAGTCAGACAGATCGAACAATTAGGTAAAAATTTGGCACTACTAAAGGCCCGTTCAGACTATTATACAAGTGTTGGAAATCTTCATTTATAAGTTTTTTAAAATATTTAATATACCTGTTTTATGTTCAACAAAAACTATCTAGTTACCATTGCTTTATAAATTTTCACTCTGAAAAATATAAAAATTATTTTTTGTAGATTGTAAAATAAATTGATTGATAGAGATACTTTTGAACATTGAAGAACGACTTTTATTTTTATTAAGAAAGAAAATAACGTTTTTGGCCTTTTAGATCAGAAGTGGGATTCAAACCCACGCCCTCAAAATGATTAACGCTGGGATGATCATCTGATGAATATTCAATGGGACCATTTAACATAACATAACATAACATAAACACAATGAAAAACAAAACGTCTGGTAGGAGTCCTCATGAATTACTATTTTGTTATTCTCCACGTGATATTCTCCAAAATAAGATTCTTTTGGCATTACATAAGAACTATAATCTAACCGAAGATGAGGTAAATGCAATTAGACAAACAGCTTCCGATAATATTAATACAAAACGAAAAAAAATTAAAGATCAATTTGATAAGCGACATTCAACTCCTCATAAATATAAAGTTGACGATCTTGTACTTGCTGAAAACGAACCTTCAAGAAGTGGCACTTCTCGAAAATTAGAACCACGATACAAAGGCCTTTTCAAAATATCTAAAGTTCTTCATAATGATAGATACATACTAGAAGATATTCAAAATTCCAAAAGAACGTCATATCATTACTCATCGGTTTATGCTTCTGACAAATTGAAACCTTGTTGGGAATTACCACCCAACTTTGATAGTGAAACTGATTATGATTCTTCCAATGACCAAAGCGAGGACGCTTTAAATACAGGATAACCGACTGTTAGAAATCTTCATTTATATGTTTTTTAAAATATTTAATATAAATAAATTGATGATGGAGATATTTTTGAACATTGAAGAACG
Organism: Dexiosoma caninum; assembly: GCA_963924685.1. Lineage (NCBI taxonomy): Eukaryota > Metazoa > Arthropoda > Insecta > Diptera > Tachinidae > Dexiosoma > Dexiosoma caninum. The sequence continues at coordinate 97,162,870 of OZ004725.1, forward strand.
ACTTTTATTTTTATTAAGAAAGAAAATAACGTTTTTGGCCTTTTACAAGTATTAAGACTTCATCACATTTTACGATACAGAAATCTAAATACATACATTTATTGCGACTGTCAAAAAATCTAACGTAAACTGACATTTTGTATGCACACCATCACACTCGAAATAGAGAGAAAAAAATTTTAAAAATGTTGGGGTTTTATATGAAGAAAAAAATAACAAAAAATGGACGGTACGCCACCGGCGGCGGAACAGTTGGCTTGTGAATTTTAATGAGATGAAAAGTATTATCGTTTAGAAAATTTTCAAAAAATGAGAATGTGTTATGGGATGTTAATTTTTTATCGTAATACTTGTGGTTTTCATAACATTTTGCGTTCACACTATCACACTTGCACGTATTATTTGAATTTTTGACAAGTATTATTACAAAGCATAATAGTCTGAAATGTGGATTGGAAACAGCTGAAGCCGTTACTGTTCAGTGAACAGTGACTAGCCTTCGCCACTGAAACCTTGCGACAATAACTGATACAAAGCATTACAAACGCACATCAGAAAAAATGCGAGATGTTTTTATGGGGTTGAATCCAGGAAAATTTTTCGTTTTGTAGTCAAAGTGGAGACTACTTCGACCATCGTCACCCTCAAGTCTGAGTCTCATTAGACTTACATACTGTCCAATAAAACTGCATCCAAAAAATTTTTGTGAGATGTTTACTTTTCTTTAAACTCAATATTTTATGGCCGTATTTAAACTTTAGTCTCTGACTGTATATAATAATCCAATATACACGATACACATTGTTGTGAATTCGAAAATAGAACTAAAATTAAAATTTAATTAAAATGTATGTATGGCTATGTATACATTGAATTAGATATTTTATTCATTTTCCATTTCAGCTGGTAATTGCAAATCATTTGCAAACTCGTAAACATCGTGTAATTTTTGTAACACCAACCACATCTTATGAAGTTCATTTAAGTAGAGAACAAGCTTTACAGGGCCTCGAAATTGAGGAACCCATTGTTGCTGATGTGGTAAGTGAAAATCTTCTAAATATGAACCAAAATGTGAAAATATTTAAATTTACTTCATAAACGAAATTGACAAGCTTTTCTTATTTGAAATGCAGGTACAAAAACACGTTGAATTTATAAATTCGTGTGTGTCTCGTCAATGACCAATGTCAGTGCGACAACAGCGACAGCAACAACGTCATCATATGCAAGTGGATTGTCGCGTAACAACACCACATTTCTGTCGCTTATTAAATCCAGGACCAGGCATTGGGCGAAAATATTAAAAGTATTGAAAAACTAAACAAATATAAAAGCAACAACATTCAATTTTACTATCATAAAACTAACAACAGCAAAAAAGCAAGCTACAAACATAACATCATCATCACCATCATCTACAAATAGAACATACTACGTTCAAGTACATTGACAACAAATGAAAATTCAGGTAAAAGTTTTAATACAATTTTGTCGTATATTTATTTTATCACTTCCAAGTTTTCTATATATGTATGTACATATAACAAAAACAAAGTAACAATTGTTGAATATGAAAAAAAAAAACTGAAGGGATCGTCTATTTTTAATGTGTCACAGTATCAACATAAAGTTAAAAAAGAACTATAGTAAATTTTATTATTATTATCATTTGTCATATGGTTTTATATTAATTTAATACAGTCCTGCATGTTGAGTAGCAACAACAAAAAATTCTAGAATAATAAGAGAAAGCGATGAATGAAAGAATGGTTGGCGTTAATTATAAGCATTTAGTTTTTCTATTTTCTTTAATACTGCTTCAAATTAAAGTTTTAAATTTTCTTTATTAGCCTAGAAAATCAAGGTAATAGTAGTGAATCAAAAATACTTCAAACATTCCAAACAACAAAATGGGTGTCAGTATTATGTATAAGTATTTTACATGAATGAAACATCTTCCTGATGTTTGTCTGTATAAACATATTAGAATGAACAACGCCGAATAAATACATAAGCCAATAGTAATAAACTTGAACGGTGAGAATGGGTGTTTTGTGTATTTGTTTTCAATAGCATTCCTATGTCTCCTCAAAATCTCATGCCTGAATTCATGTGTGAAACAGTTTTTGCATGAAACACTTACTCCATTGATCTGGCAACTCCAACGATGAATAGGGTCATCACAAGACAATATTCTTGAGCACTCCACCTTTTCTTTGTTACCCGGCATTAAGGTTACATATTTACATGTTTCCACTGATAACGTATAATCCGTGTAATTACAACTAGGACCAATCTTTAGTCCCCGTCCATATTGTGAAACATTTGCTGCAAAACTTTTTTGAATTCTCTTTTGAAGCTTCTGCAGTGTCCATACATGAAACTTATGCTTCATGTTTCGTATTTTTTATTCCTCCCTTCTATCTTCTTTCTTTAATTTTTTTTTGACATTTCTCAATACCGAATGTAAATATAAAATAACTACCCTGTGATAGAAGTTGTGAATATTTTTTTTTTGATACACATTTGAAGCACAAGGTATAATTTGAAGCAAAATGGACGCTAAGAAGAAAAATTATATAATAATTTTTATATAATTTTATATTTTTTTTTTAAATTTTTGATTATATTTCACAAAAAATTAACAATAAAACAGGGTAGCTATTATTATGATAGAAGTTAACAGTATACCAAACGAAAAGAAATAAAATGAAACGTCAAATACACCTCATCTCAAAAGATGCAAATAAGAAATTCAACAAAAGCTGCATGTACATGAAACAGCGTACATACTTCCACTCCTCTTCCCCTTCTCGTCCACAAACTCAAAAGTTTTGCAGCAAATGTTTCACAATATGGACGGGGACTTACACAGTTAAAATTTATTTCATCCATACTCAACGAAATTGACAGAAAACCAAAAAATATCATCAATTTTGTAAACATTTTGACTAATTTTGCAATGAATTAAAAAATTTGTTTTTTCTTTTATATACTTGAGGGTGGCGATGGCACGATGGATGGTAGTCTGCACGTTGACTACACAACCAAAAAACAGACCCGGGTTCAACCCCAGTTTCAGACAAAAAAAAAATTTTTAAATAAAAATAAACATCTTGCATTTTTCTGATGTGCATTAGTGTGTCTTTGTGTGTGAGTTGTTGTCGGAAGGTTTCAGTGGCGAAGGCATAGTCACTGGTCACTAAACAATACCGGCTGCAGCTGATAGCAATCCACAATTACATCAGAACGCCCTCCTTCGTCGGTATTGTGTAGCACCGGCGAAGTAAAATAATAATAAAAATAGCTACTAAACCGAAGCTTCAGCACTGCTACGAGTATAAAACCAAAAGAACGTGCGAAAGCAGAGCTGCAAAATAATTAATTAAGCTTCACCTCCTGTCGTTTCTTCTACTATCCCTTTCCTATAGTTCCCAGCACAATGCTTCGCATGTGTAGGAGTCATCTCCTGAGTGCTGGTCCTAGATAAAAAAAAAAAAAAAAAAAAAAAAAAAGTGGTAATAGTACCGATTAAAATAATTGTCTTTATCATTATATATATTTTTTGAAAAAGATACTTATTAACCCTTAAGAGAACACCGCCGCAGGGCCTGGCTGGGACTACATGCAGTTTGTATAGAAATTTATGGTGACTACATGAAAATCATTAAAATATACACCATTTTTTTTAAATAAATAATATTTATTCACACATTAAAAAAAACACATATATATCATAAGAAAACATAAGGCGATTAAATTTTTTTAAACTAAAATTAAGTTGAACTTTAAACTTGATTACATTTAAAACATATGTAATCGCATTTAGAGTGTTGAAGACAAACAGGACTTTTGCAAAATTTACAGAAAAATCTAGTATTACGTTTTACGTTATATTTGTCTTTACAAATTATGCACTTTGATTTGTTTTTTAGAAATTCAGGTCCACTTTCTTGACTTCCAGTGTTTACGGGTTCCTGTGAAATTGAATAAATAATTACATATTCTGAATAATTTTAATTTCTATGACATTACCTGAATGTTTCTATTAAGGAAAGCTTCTATTCCTGATCGACTAACAAAATTTGCTATAATTTTTTTGTTCTTGGCCCGTTCTTCAACACAAGGGCGTACAAGGTGTTCCGAAAGTTGATACAAAAATTTTCTTCTGGCACCTTCTTTATACTTGACAGACAAATTTTCATCGTATATTATGTAGGAAGCTAAAGCCATTATGTCAATCATATTGTAAAAAAGTGCTAGAGTCCATCGATTTGTTCTTCGTTTAGTAGTATATTTGCCAAGCATTTGATCTACGACATCTACACCTGTTTTGGTTTTGTTATAGTGCACGATTGCTTCCGGTTTTTTCTTCACTCCAATAACAGACGTATCATAATGAACTGTAGATAATAAAATAACAGCTTTATTTTTCTTTGGAACGTAAGAGCATATGCAATGTTATCGTGAAATCCAAATTCACTTGACAACAATTCTCGCTTTGAATGTTTTTTCATTTCTAATGGAATGCATCGTTTATTGCTTCTAAGTGTACCAACGAAACCTAATCCAATAGTCATTAACCGTTTACATACATCTAGCGTGGTAAAAAAGTTATCGGCAACAATTGTTCTACCAGATCCCTTATAACGCATCGCAAGTCGCAATAACTCATTTTCTCCCTGTTTTTCAGCTCGAATTTGGTTCTGATCTTTTCCAGTATAGATATTTCCTTCTAAAGGAAAATGACTTTTTGATCACACGCCCACCATATTTTGATTCCATATTTAGCGGGTTTTGAAGGAATATACTGCGTAAACTTTGTTCTTCCCCTGAACGGATACAGTTGTTCATCGACAGTAATGTTTTCGTGTGGTTTATAATTATTTTTAAGATTTAAATTCAAAAAGTTCCAAACATCTCGTATTGGAGCTGCTTTGTCGGACTCAGATCGGAATGATCTAGTACGGCTATCATCAAACCGTATGAACCGCAATAGCTCTTTAAATCTTTTCAAATACATTGTTGCCCGAAATAAAGGTAAATTAGTAGTTTTCCATAGTTCTGAAGCAGGTTGTGTATTACAATGATTTGCCCCGCCACATATCAATATTCCTATAAAACCGTCTAGCTCTTCCATTGTAAATTCTTTCCAAAATTGTTTATTATCCGGTTTATTTTTTTTGTAATTCTCATACACTTTTTTGGCGTGTCTATTTGTTTCGTGTACTACAATTTCTTTTATATTATTTGAAAAAAACTTTTCGAAAATGTCCAGTTCAAAAATATCTTCAGCTGTAGGTCCACCACTGCACTTCAGTACGTTATGTGCCATATATCGTCTAGAAACTGGAGATGCTGTTCTATCCTTTCCAAAAAAGAAATCATTAGAATTGGCTGTTTGATTTTCAATTTCGTTTTCTTCTTCGCTTTCTGACGAGCTCTCAATTTCATTATCGATTTCCAATTGGTCCTCAATATCCAAAGCGTCATATTCTATATTATCATCTTCAATTTCATGAGTATCGTTTTCGAATTCATTTTCTATATCAGTAGCTATCGCCTCTGCCAAGTTATAAAATAGGAATTGAAACCTTAGATTACTTAGCTGGATTTCTAGCAAGGGGAATGATGGGTTCTTGGACAGCTTAATGCTGTCTCAAGAGATTCATTCAGCCTACGACGGCGAATGATGGACACATTCACATCAAGGAATCACAACGCAATAATCTCCTAAACCGAGTACAGAAAGAAGCCGATGAAGTTCTAAACTACGGCAATTATTCTTTTCATCAATTAGAAGTCAAGATGTCGCTGCCAGAGCGACATTTTGAATCTTTCGAGAAGATTCAAGGCCAGCTTGAAGAACTTGATGAGTCACAATTAGCAGCAGATCACCGTCTTGAATTCGAAGATGGTTATTTTAAATTAAAATCTCTAATTTTGGAGCGTTTATCACTTCAAAGAACCAGCATCAATGAACCTGGTATGACCAGCACTCAAAATGGAACGACATTTGTGCAACAGTCAGCAAGGCCTCATCTACCAACCTTGCAATTAACTAAGTTTAATGGAAGCCAAAATTATTGGACTGAATTTTATAATATGTTTTGTGTATTAGTCCATGACAATCCAGATCTGTCAACTATTTCAAAATTTCAGTATCTGCGATCTTGCCTGACTGATAATGCAGCTAGGCTTATTCAATCATTAGACATAACACCAGAGAACTATGAGCAAGCATTGGAACTTTTAAAATCAAGGTATGACATCAAAGGTTTAATTTTTCAATCTCATATAGAAAAACTGTTTAACATTAAAGAATTTTCTAAAACAAATGTTTCAAGTTTAAGAAATCTGATTGATTCAGTCAATGCTAATCTTCGTGCTTTAAATTCTATTGCTTCAAAAAACCAAATATCAGATGGTATTATTTTGTACCTTTTAACATACAAACTTGATTCAGAAACTCAAGCCAAATGGGAAGAGGAAGTGTCTACCAAATGGGGAAATGAAGCGCCGTCGCAAGAACTTGTACGTCCAACATGGAGTGATCTTTCAACTTTCTTAGAAAAGAGATGTAAAACGTTAGAAATCGTCAATAAAACACACACCCAAAAACAAACTGTTGTACCGCATGGGCGGATGATAAACGACAACCAATCGCCACCACTTAAAATCCGTCATGGCTCATCATTGGCCGCCACAAATCAAGCATTATCTTCAAGTTGTTTGTTTTGTAAAACCACACCCAAACATAGCGCTTTTCATTGCAAAAAATTTATTGAAATGAATGTATCAGAAAGGTTTTGAATGATAAAGAGCTTTAAATTATGTTTAAATTGTCTAGGTTCTAACCACATAGCCACTAGCTGTCCATCTACCTACAGATGCCAGCACTGCAAAGCAGCTCACCACACACTTCTACATATGGACGAAGCACGGCAATCGCCATTGGCTTCGCCTTGCCAGCCATCAATAATAGTACCTGAAGGCACAAAATCACCATGTACCCTACAATTATCCGCATCAACAAATCAAGTTATTTTAGGAACTGCCAGAGTAGAGCTGCAAGCACCTAATGGAAGGTCCATCATTGTGCGTGCCCTATTGGACTCTGGATCCCAATTACATTTTGTCACAGAAAAGATTGCACAATATTTACGTATCTCCCGTACAAGGATAAATATTGAAATTACAGGTATCGCTTGTAATACATATAAGGCCTACAACAACTGCTCGCTTGTAATAAAATCTTCTATAAATAGTTACTCAGCGCCTATCACAGCCGTCGTTATTCCGTCTATCACTTCGTACCAACCGCAGTCACGCTTAGAAACTTCCAATTGCAATTACCAACCAACATTCGACTAGCTGATCAACACTTTGATGTACCTGGACCTATAGACTTGCTTATAGGTGCTGGGTTATTTTATGATTTGTTGATGGTTGGACATATTAAAACAAAAAACATGCTAATTCTACAATAAACCACATTAGGTTGGATTGTCACAGGTACTACAGTCTCATCACAAACAACATCATCGAATCAACCAACAAATGAAATCAAATCATCACATAGTCTGTTTACAATTAATTGCCTTGTTAATACAATAAGGCCAATGTATAAATGCTTAAACTATTCAACTGAACCGTCATTAGAAACTATTCTAGGACGTTGTTGGAAAATTGCCGAGTGCGAGTAGCGTCAGTCAAAACTGTCGAAGGCATTTTTAAAAGAGCTGTAACAAAGTTGTGTAAACTTCCTATTGAAAATTAATTTAAAATTCTTATGCAGTGGTCAATGCACTAGTTTCGTGCATTAAAATAATAACAACAAATACATAAATATAATGCAAGTTACTGCTACTCGAGACATTCATTGTAAATCAATGTAGAAAAAATTAAGAATTTTCGACCAAAACTTTATAGCTATCAATATTAACCGCTTAATAAGACAATAATTGAAAAACTATGCATAAAAAACGTAAAACTGAGTACCCAACAATACTTAAAATATATTAAGCGTTGAAATGAATTTTTGTTATCATTAAGTACAGTCCATTTAAAACCTTTGAATAAATAAGTTCTGAACAATTTGTGAAGGAATAATTATATAACGATAAGTGATTTAAGTTTACATAGAATTCAATTTTGGAATTTGGTAAGTCATCAAAGGGCAAGAAAAAGCTCTTGTCCGCAACAGTGGGATTAAGGGAATTTGGATAATGTTCCCATGTGTTCCTCTTCGCAGTTCTACAATTGTACTTTATTTTAGCACACATGTTCTTAAATTTAAAAAAGTCTACGTTGTTACGTGTTCTCTTGAAAATTTTCCATGCTTCCTATTTTAAACGTATTAAATTTGCTATTTCAGAGTTAAACCAAGCTGGACTATTCTTTTCTCTGGGTTTACAACTGATTGGAATTGATTCGTTGGCTGATTTTCTAAAAATTCGTTTAATTTGTGCTGCTTCCCTGTTGATATTTGATGATTTTTCAAGTTGCTCACAAGCATGATCTGCCCTCTTTTGAAAAAGAGAGCAGTCAGCGTTTTTTTCTAAAAATCGAGATATAAATTTCCTTTTTATCACAACCACGTCGTTTGTTATCCTGATGGGAAAATGGTCCCCAACTTCCGGCATTGGTAGACATCCCCATTTTAAATGTGGTGCTAGATTACTAGAGGACATTGTGACGTCTACTGCAGTCAACGTATTTCTGGTGTTAAGAAGGGTGGGAGAGCCATCGTTTAAAATTACCACGTTGTTGTCATCAGCAAATTCCTCAAGGAGTTTTCCGTTTGATGAGTTGTAGGAAGATCCCCATAATACATTTTGAGTTAATATTAATGCTGGTCAAAATTGCAGTAGATAAGTGAGTGTCACTTTCCCTATATACATTTGTGATATAAATATCTTTATCAGCACTAATTAAAACTGTTTGAAACAGTAAGCCACTTGTTGATTTTATATGTTGTTTCACGTTCAGGCCATTTAGGACAAAAATCTCTATACTAGATGTTAGGAAAAAAGTCTTACGTCTGTACAGTTTGAAGGTTTTATTAGAACCACAATATTTTATATCAATTAAACCATTCTTATATACATCCCTTACGTGATGATATTTTATATCTATGTGCTTAGTTCTATTATGATAAATGGGATTTTTAACTAAATGTAAAGCACCCAAATTGTCGGCCCTAATTTCCACCCTATCAAGAGAATGTAACTTAATCTCATCAAGCAATTTCTTTAAATACACTGCCTCTTTCGCCGCCGAAGACAGTGCCATGTATTCTGCCTCAGTACTACTAAGGGCAACTGTAGCCTGCTTCCTAGCCTCCCAAAAAAAAAACTCCACCAGCTAAAATAAAACAATATCCTGTATATGATTTCCTAGAAACAATGTCACCACCCCAGTCCGCGTCCACATAACAAAATAGAGGCTTTCCCGTCTTATAATACCCCAGTCCCAAATATTTGGTTTTACCCAAATACTTCAGAACTCTCTTTGCAGCCGTCATATGTTCCGCATGTGGATCAGTATTCCTCTGCGATAACTTTGAAATTGAATGTAAAATATCAGCTATGTTTTCAGAAAATCCAGAAAATCCCAAACCACAATAAGTTGCAATATGTCCCAATATGGTCTTAATTCTGCTTGAGTCACAATGATTTATTGTAATGTTCCGTATTAGCGTTCCGTCACGTGTGAAACTACCTTTTATATCACCATACAAAAAGAACACTTTTTCTTCACCTTCAACAAATGTGTACCTTACCCCTGCAGCATTTGTTCTCTCACCACGCTCAACTTTTGCTAATATTGGATAAAAAACCATTTTTCCCAACTCCAGATGTGCAGAAATTTTCATGCCAATCATTCCCTTTATGGCCTTAACAAACTTATTATCATGTGTGTCTGCCAATAGGATCCTCAAGGGGATTGAACCTATTTTGATTTCTTTCACAAGGGGTATTATGTTTATCTTCTTCAGATTCCAAAAGTGTAGCAGGTTAACACACACTTGAGTGATGACAGTATTTTTCTTCCTTTGAGTGTTCAAGAAATCCCCTAGGTCTTTAGCTATATATCTTGGTTGTACCAGCACATGTGACATGAGCAAAAAATCTGCATTCATACCTCTTAGAGTGGGTAAACAACGATATCTTTCATCCAACAAAGAATTCAAGAAATGTAATGCGGATGGGATTGCACGTTTTGGAAGGAAATTATGTTTCTTGAATATATCTTGTGCATATTCCATTATATAATCTGGTATCTATATATTCTGTGAATGTTTCAATACCCAATACTTTCGCCATCACATGCCTCTTGATGTCTCTTGGGATTCTTATTTCTTGTGGATTAGTGGGCACCATCTCCCTATTAACCATGACATTATCAATTTGAAATTCTATCGTGTCCCAATTTCTACTGTCAATTATATCAAGACGTTTTTGACTGTTGTTCATCATGCATTCTATAACAAACCTTATGTTTTCATTTGGCCCGGGAGCATTTTCTATATACCATTTCAAAGCAGACATTTTGCAGGGGACTCTGTTGAATTTGCGTGTATCATCAGTTTTCATTAGCAGATGACCAGGTATTTGCATTTCAAGGGCAATTGTTTTATCTACTGTGATGGGATATTTAAGTGATATGTTCGCCATAGTACTTGTTAAAGGATCTGGATCTTTAATAGACTTTGAATTCCTTTCAACTGAATTTATCTGTGACACACTATTACTTTGTAATATCTTTATCGTTTTCTTTGGTGCCCTCAGAATTTGGTTAATTTGGGTGCTTTACATTTAGTTAAAAATCCCATTTATCATAATAGAACTAAGCACATAGATATAAAATATCATCACGTAAGGGATGTATATAAGAATGGTTTAATTGATATAAAATATTGTGGTTCTAATAAAACCTTCAAACTGTACAGACGTAAGACTTTTTTCCTAACAGAGGTTATGGGCCCAGGCTACGCATAAGCGTGAAAAAAAACCAAATTTAGTAAAATGAGTGCCCAAAATATGTTCAATATTGATAAATTAATTGAAACAAATTATGACACTTGGAGTCTACAAATAAAAGCAATATTGGTTCACCAGGATTTATGGGATGTTGTTTCCAGCAATGAAATCAAAGATGATGCAGTTTGGAAAAGAAGTGATGAAAAGGCTTTGTCCACCATAATTTTAACTATAACTCCCATGCAGCTCTCATACATTAAGAATAGTAAAACCGCTAATAACGCCTGGAATGCGCTAAAAGACATACATCGGCCAAAAGGGCCAGTTCGCAAGGTAACTTTATTTAAGCAACTCCTCTGTATGCGCATGAGTGAAGATGATTGCATACAGGAGTATCTCTGTAAGTTCGCGTGTGTCGTAGAAAAGTTGGCAGAGATAGAGATTACTTTGCAAGAAGACTTATTAGTTATCATGGTAATGGCAAGTTTACCGAAGTCTTTCGAAAATTTTGTAGTGGCGTTGGAGACAAGAGATCAATTGCCTACCTTGTCCGTATTAAAAGTAAAATTAATTGAAGAGGGACAGAGGAGGAAAGCTGTAGAAGATTCCAACAACAACGATGACGCTGTTCAAGTTTTTATGGCTCAAGCAAAGAAAAATCAAAATCAACAAGCTCAGAAGAACATAGTATATAACAACAAAAACGTTAAGTGCTACAATTGCCATCAGAGAGGACACTATGCTTCGCAGTGCAAAAACACACGCAGAGAAAAGAGTGACCAACGAAAAAATAACTTTGCTTACTCAGTTTTAGCAGCTACAGACACACACAAGTTAAAACGTAATATTTGGTGCCTGGACAGTGGTGCTTCTTCACATTTATGCTGCGACAGAAATTTATTTGAGACGTTTGAAGAAGGAAAAGAGTTGATTTCTCTTGCAGGTCAAGGTAAAATTGAAGCAATAGGCAGTGGAAGAGTAAGAATAAAGAAAAATAATATTCAACTTAACAATGTTTTGTACGTGCCTCAATTGCAATGTAATTTTATTTCTGTCGGCAAAGTGGCGGCAGTTGATATTGTAAAATTTGACCAGAAGAGAGCAACAGTTCTAAGAGATGGTAAGATCATATTAACTGCAGAGAAGATAGGAGATTTGTTTTTATATGAAGAAAGAGAGGAGGAATTATTTTTCTCTACCATGTCATCGGAAGCTGTACGATGGCATATGCGTTATGGGCATTTGAATATTGCAAGTTTACGTCAACTGGCAGAGAAAAAAATGGTAGTAGGAATGCCAATTAAATTTCCAAACGTGATTAAATGCTCTGTATGTATGAAGAGTAAGTGCTCAGTTAAACCATTTGCCAAGTGCGAGAGTAGATCGCACGATTTATTAGAGCTGATACACACTGATATATGCGGACCTATTAGTACAGCGTCACTTGGTGGTGCCCGTTATTTATTAACATTTATAGATGATAAGTCCCGCTATGTTTTTGTGTATATTTTAAAAAACAAAGACCAAACATTCGAAGTGTTTAAGATGTTCAAGGCAATGGTTGAACTACAGACGGCCAAGAAAATAAAATCTTTGCGCTCAGATAACGGCGCAGAATTTAAGAATAATATTTTCGATACGTATTTAAATAAGCATGGCATAGTCAGACAACTAACTGTACCGTATACACCGCAACAAAACGGTGTAGCTGAGAGATTTAACAGAACTCTTGTTGAAATGGCAAGAGCGATGTTGATCTCAGCAAACTTAAAAGAATTCCTATGGGCAGAAGCAATAAGTACTGCGGCTTATTTACGTAACAGAGCGCCAACGAGAGTTTTAAGAAATGCAACGCCATATGAAATATGGAATAACCGTAAACCAAATGTTACTCATTTAAAAATATTTGGTTCTTTAGCTATTGCTTTAAATAAGAAACACAACAACAAATTTAAAGCAAAAGGTAAAGAATACGTCGTCGTCGGTTACTCAAACACATCCAAAGCGTACCGTTTATATGACAAAGAAGGAAGACGTATTATTCTGAGCCGCGATGTATATTTCATTGAAAAAATGAATAACAACGAAACAGTACACATTCCATTTTTTGAAGAAAATTTACGCAGTTCAGATATGGTAACCCAAGAGAAAGGCGAAGATGAGGGTGAAAGTGATGTTGAACCAGCAGAAGAGAAAAACGTCAATAATGATGAGCAAAGAATTGGACCTGGAAGACCCCGAATTTTGCGTAGCGGACAACCTGGAAGACCTAAGAAGCAGTTTAATATTATAGGTTTAATACAACAGGTAAATAATAATGTAAAAACACCAGAGACAGTTAGTGAGGCTCTGAATGGTGAATATAGTAGTTTTTGGTGGGACGCAATGCAGGAGGAGTACGGATCTCTGATCAAGAATAGTACTTGGGAATTGACTGATTTGCCTGAGGGTAAAAAGGTTATAGGTTGTAGGTGGGTGTTTACCATTAAAAGAGATGGAAGTGATAATGTCACAAGATTTAAGGCTAGATTAGTAGCGAAAGGATATGCTCAGAGGTACGGTGTCAATTATGGGGAAACTTTTTCACCAGTGGTGAGATATGAGACGATTAGGATGGTAATGGCATTGGCTGCTGAACATAGTTTACATTTGCATCAAATGGATGTATCCACTGCCTATTTGAATAGTGAGCTTAATGATGAGGTTTTTATGACACAGCCTGAATGTTTTGTTGATAGAGTTAGACCAGATTCGGTTTTGAAGTTAAATAGAGCATTGTATGGTTTAAAGCAATCAGGCAGGGAGTGGAATCGAACATTGAACAATATTTTGATTGGATTGGGTTTTAGATCATGCAATAGTGAACCATGTTTATATGAGAGGAATGAGAATGGGCGTATAAATTTGATTGCAGTCTATGTTGATGACCTTCTCATAGCATCGTCTGATATTGCTGAATTGCGTCAAATAAAAAAAAGCAGATAGCAGATAGGGTTGATGTTGTTGATAAGGGCCCTGCTAAACATTTCTTGAGTTTTGAAATTGAGAGAAAGGGTACAACGGGTGACATTTTTATCAATCAGAGCAAATATAAGACTTTTTTCCTAACACAGGCATAGTCGTAATTATTATTATTGTGGTGCATGATTTGAAATCCTGGGAGATGCAATAAATGCAAATTTTTCTTGATTATGTGTGTTTCCTGAAGGACTATGATGTTTGGGGTATGTCTTGCGACCAAAAGTTCCAAGGCATATTTGTTGTTTAGAAAACCTTGTATATTCCACTGGAGAATGGAGATGTTAAAATTGACTGACAGAAGAGTATCCATTTTCCATGCTTACCATTTTTTAATTTATTTTTTGCCATTTTTAGTTGCATTTTTTGATTTTTTGAAAGTGTTTGGAGTAATAATAACATTGAGATCAGGAAATTTTTTAAATATTTGTGATGTAGGTGTTAATTCTAAATTATGATTGATACATCATTTTAATCTTAATAAACACAGGCTAATGATAGCCGAGTAATGTTTAAAATAAACACAGGCGCATGTGAGTCTTCAAAAAAATTCTTATTTTCTTTATTGAAATGTTTTGCTTATATACTAAAACTACATGACTAAAATTGAGTGGCTTGCAAAAGCACACTCGTGACCTAATTAAAATACTTACAACATAATTTGTTATTGCTATACCATTCGATCATGGATTATTGAGTGTTCAGCAAAATCCACGATCGAATGGTGTTCTAAATTAAAAACCGCTGTAGAAGTGTTTTTGCTATTAAGCAATTTCCCGTTGGGTTAATTTCACTTTCTACAGCGAAGGTTGAGGTGAGCTGAAACAATTGTGTAACACTTGTGTTTGCTATACTTGCGGCCACAACAAAAGCAAACTGTGTGTGGCTGCAGTTAACAACAGGGATATCGAATTACATTTTGATATTAATTGATATTCTTTTGTTTATTTGTTTTGTAGTGTTACTACTTAGTATCGGTAATGTTGATACTACAATCATGCTATACGACAGGACAGCAATCCATGCTTCTTTTTTCTACTTATTGGTGTTTGTATCAATTTTGGCATTTTCTATCACATCCAATTTTTCTAAAACTAAGTTTGATAGTAGCTCCTGCAAATATATACATACATATGAGCACAAACACGTTATCAAAAGTACATACGTTTTATTTTTTTTATTTTTATTACGAGTATTAAATTGTACTTATCTACCTTCTCTTCCTGCTCCCAATTTGCTGATCTCTTAGGTTTGTTTTCCATCTAGTCTATTAATTTATTTAATCACAATTTAAAATATTTTCACAATACAAATACAAAAATGATCTGGTGGGTAAAATAAGCAGATTGAAATGTAAAAAATAGAGATGAATTTAGACAGCATAGTAGCCATTTCTTCGTAATAAAATGCAGTACCGTCAAATTTCAGAGTTGATAATAAGAGGTTAGCAGACTGACGAAAATTCATTATGCATAAAATCTATACCAATGGGCTGCTAAAGCAAATCCGTGTGCTAGTTAGCATCTCCATGTACGTAGTAACCAAGTAGCTGCTAAATTGTCATTATGCATACGGCTGATAATATACACAGTATTTCGTTTGGTAACACGGAATCGGATTTAGCTTGGACTACGCCGTAGTCACTAAGGAGGCCGACTCCTTCCGTAGACTCCTAGTGAGGATACGACTGTGACCTATGAAAAACACGGAACGCAAACTTGGATCGTGCTCGTCTAGCTCCCATAGTGGAAGTATGTGAAAAGTTCATAATTTTCTTTTGATATGTTTGGTATTTGTATATTAAATATAATGTTTGAGTTATTGTAATATGCTTGGAGTCCAAGTAATTCATATATTTGTTCTTTGGAGCTTATTTCTATTGATAGATTTTCCATATATTTACTTATTTCGTCTATTTCTGTATTGCTTAGTATGAATTTGGATATTACATTTGGTTTTGCTAAAATATCCGCTTCAGCAATGTTAGATAAGTGATTATTTAAAAAGTCTATGTTGTAGTTTATTTGGCTAATGTATTGGAGTTCAAAAAGTTGGTTGTCTCCTTTAAAATTTTCTTTGTTAATCTGTTGATGTAGGTTTCTATTCTATCCTGCTCTTTGTTTATGTGATCAGTGACGTTTTGCAACGATTTCTGCATAATTGAGTTCAATTGATATTGGTTTTGTCAATATAGTCCCGATATGTGTTGTATTAATTTTGATGTCTTGTATTTGTTTATTTATAGAAAGTGCATCGTCAGCGTTCATATTACCTGTAATGAACCTTGATGGTGGTACCTAGTCCGTTGATAAAACCGCGCTTATTTCGTTTATACGGCATAAGTGTCTGTATTTTATTTTCCAGTTCTCGTAGTTTTAGCCTAGTTACTTGCGTTTAGTTAAATTGGGGTCTATTTTCATATAGAAGATGTTTTGCTCCTTAATGCATAAGGAAAACGCTTCTGCCAATGAATCTGGTTTGTCTGCTCTAATATTTGATCCCAGAGGTTCTCTTAACCCGATTAAGAAACTGTTTAGGTACATATCTGAATAAAGTTCCCTTTTCGATCTCACTGCTCTTTCATCTCGTTCATGTATCTGGATATTATTAAATAAAGATTCTTGGATTCCTATTATTTCGCTATAAAATTTTTCTACGTTATTAAATGTTTGGCGAATACTGTGAAGGTCCCTAATTAGTGATGTTTCTGTTCGTTTGTCGGAATAGTGTAATATAAGATTTTGTTTAATGTCGTTCCAGTTTAATGTTGTACCGTACATGTTAAGTACCTCATTAGCCTGTCCAATGATTTTGTTGCAGATTTCTCTTAATAATATTTGACCCTGCGGTGTTGCGTCATAAGCTCTAATATGAAGTAAAATTTCTTCTATATTGTTGATAAATTCGTTCAAAAGACGTGGATTGCCTTCATATGTTGGTAAATCTTTGAATACATCAGGGATGCGAAGTGCTTCAAAGAAATGAATGTTTGGAGTGGCAACCCCGGAAGGTCCTGGTTGAACATTTGTTGAATTGGACGTATTGGTTGTTTCTATTTAAAGTGTTAAACTTCCAATGAGGTGTTTTCGGAAATTGAACTTAGACTCTTACTTTTAAATAATCCTTCTAAAGTACTCGGGTATGGTTTAAAAGATGTATTTTTATTCGCTTTTCGTTTGTTCATTTAAAAGCAGGGGGGTTACTGTGTAACTCGATTCGAAGGAAAAAATATTCGAGTTCGTACAAATGGTACTGTGTATATGGTGTAAGAATCCATGGCTCTAAGGGATATCCTGAATCACCTAAAGTAACAGTGTAAAACAAGAAAAATTGATTTAGCGACTAATAACTTTTTATAAATATGTTACCAAGAATCCTAGTTGATCTATCTCCGTTTTCGAATAATTGTTTTAAATATTGCCTTTCGCTTGACAAATTCCACACATGCGAATCGTGGCAGGCCCCACCACAACGTCCATTTATAGACCTTATAAACATTTCGTGGTCACATATCTTTGAAAATTATATAAAAATTTATTCCAGTTTTGTATTTTGTTAATAAATATGAGTATAATACCTACCGCCATAGCATTGATGCTATGTTTTAACTTTCTATTAAAATATAAGTGTTCATTGATAGCTGGCCTGATGATTTGAATGTGGGTACCATCTACTGCCCCAATGACACCCGGAATTCCGCTTTTTTTGTGGAAGTATCTTCTGGCTTCTTTTCGTTTTTCTTCAGAAGACTCCAACACAATATGTTTGGGACACAGAATTTTCTCAATAGCATTACATACTTCCGACAAGCATTCCGACATCGATTGTTGGGAAATTCCTAAATGTCTGTCTTGCCCTATTTGGTGTTGGTACCCACCTTGAGCCAAAAATTTTAAAGCAGCTGCTAACTTTAGTGTGGGTGTAATGGAAGTACACCTTTTTGGAGATTTTAATTCGCCCTCAATGCTTTTAAGAACATAGGAGAACGCATCCTTACTGAGCCGGAAGTTTTTTACAAAACTAAAAGTAAAAATTTGTTAAAACTTGCGAAATAACAATATGAGCGTATGGTTATTTACCTTTTATTGGAAATTTCCATTATATTTGAAGAGTCTCTAATTAATTTTCTTTGGACTCTTTCAGGCACCGTGTCATCTTTATCATCGAACCACAAGGAAACACAATCCATATTATTCAATGTTAAAAAATATTTAAAAATTTTAATAGCGTTTTTTTTTCTTTAAATGCTTTGTTTTTGGAAATTTGTGTGTCAAATAGCAGTGCTACCAACATTTTCACAAGTTTTTCCCTTATGTTTGTGAATACAACTCTGTGTTCGTTTCGAACGATTTACACAGTACGGATTACCTTTCGATTCGGAAATTTCTTTCGAAAGATTTTACTTTTCGAATCGAGTTACACAGTAACCCCCCAGTACTTTTTAACTTATTATTTAATCATATTTTTTTTCAATCAAGTTTATTAAAATATTTCACAATGCTTGGCGGACTCAATTTTAAATAATTATATATCGAGCCCTGTGCGCGAAATTATCGTATGTTACAAAAACTAAATTTTACAGGAGAGCGTTTTTATTCCTTTTTTTTTCATTTTCTTAACAGCATTAGCTGTCACATATGATAAAATGTACATGGTGTTATCTCCATAACTATAACAATTATCGCTATAATACTTTATCAGCAGATGAAGTAATGGATTTAGAACCAATTTGCATAAAGAAGTCGATTTGGAAAAAAGTGTAACATACGATAAATTCGCGCACAGGGGTCGATATATATATATATATATATATATATATATATATATATATATATATATAGTATATTTATATAAAAATTTCTTATAATAATAATTTTCAATAAAAAATTAATAATAATTTTCATTTGTTTCCTTTTATAGCTTTATGTTTCTTTTTATAGCTTTGTGTTTGTTCAGATATTCCCTCTGAACTCCTGTCAGATAAACCAATGATATGCAGTCAAGGGGTTTTTGTTATATTAAAAACTTTTTTCTTCTAATAAATGAAATTATTTGAATAATAAAAATATTGTATATTTCACAATTTATATTTATAGAACTTTTCACTCTTCCTTTATTGCTTTGTTATATCTTATTTCTTTATATATACTCTTCTAGCCTGGAGGGTCTGGCTTTTTGGGCTACAGAATCTCAGGTTTGAGTTTTGCTATAACTGGAGAGTTCTTCGATAGGGTCGCAGTTTTTGTTTAATATTTTATTCCTGTACAAGCTTCTGTCATGGTTTTGTTTTTCTTTCTCTTTTTTTTTATTATACACATTACATTTTCCGCTTACCATACCAAAAGTATTATAATGAACATCCTTCGTTCCTGGTGACAAGGAGTTGAAACTCGCCGATTTCGTATTGGGTTGTATTTTCATGTTTTTCTTCGATATTCCCTCGAAGTGGTTTTCAGATTAACTCTTTTTGAATCCCTTTTCTGTGATATTCCCTCAAAGTTTTTTTCGGATTAACACTTTTTCCTTTGAAGTCGTTCACTCAGGCCTAAACCGACTGCACCATTTACGTTATTATTACACCCACTCAACACGAAATATAAAACACAATTTATTCGTTTGACAACAGTTCTTACAATAATCTTTATTTTTTCCAAAAATGATTTTTACATTAACCCATTAGTGCATAAAGCTCCACAGCAACGTTTTTAACTTTTTTATGATTATTTTGTTATTAAATGAGACTACTGAATTAGTTGTTAAGATTTTTATTTAAAGCAATTAATTGTATTTAGAAAAAATTAATAGTTACTTGTTACAACAAGAATTTAAACACAAAGTTGAAAAGTAACTCAAATATTATTTAAGTGATAAAACACTATGTGAACAAAAATAGTTATTATTACAAAATGACTTTTATGAAGTACAATTAATGAAATAATAAAATATTCATCTGCTACAGCTTATGTTATTATTCTATTTAAAAAATGCATAGGGGTTTTCTCTTACAGAACCTTTACAGCACAGCTTTCAATACCACACTTCTTGCAAGTTCTTTGTTTCTTCTTTTTGTTGACGTTGGTGGGCATTATTGAGCAGTGTTCTGAGTCAGTTCACTGGGTGAACAGTGTTGATGTTGTTCTTTAAAGACGATTTTCAATGGGTTAGAGCTGATTAATCTTCCAACGGATGTCGAACTTCTGTGTTGAGTTTTTTGAGTTTATGGTGTTTAAAGATGATTTTTAATGGGGTAGAGCTGATTAATCTTCCAACGGATGTCGAACTGCTGTGTTAAGTTTATGTTGTAAAGTTTTTATAACTTATTAAATCGTTTATTTATAAGTTTTTATTAATCTCAAGTTTTTATTGTGGTAGTTTTTATTCTGATAACACTTGTTACTAGTTTCACTTAACTAAATCACTTAACTAGAGCCGTTCCGATTGCGCGAATTTTCTCCGTTTTACTTTTTGTTACTAAGGATTCGATACAATACCATAAATGAACGGTTGCCTGCGGACGGACACGTACAGGCTTGGGTTCCGTGTTATATGTTTTTGTTTTTTATATACCTGATTGCTCGGCCGCCACTTATAATTATATTTATTTTTATTTATAAATTTATTTATTTATTTTATTAAAAAAAGAGAATATGCCGGAATATTAACTTGACGGAAGACTATGTCTTCTTAATCGGTCTGTAGCTTATTAACTAATGATATTTTTATACAATCATTTTCTTATTAAATACTTAATTTTATAGATATCGAACGGCAATCATCACGTTGTATGCAGAGTGAGTTTTTTTTGCGGTTAATTCAATGCAGACATATCGTCAGCATTTTTAGCAAATATTATGACCAAAGTAAATAATTAAATTTGGAACAACTGAATTGTGTCAGCAATCGAATTGCGTTAAGGGATATTGAACTTTATCAAAATAAACACTTGTATTTGCAGACATGTCGTCAGCTAATTATTAACTTATATAATAAGAGATGGTGCTCGTTGGGCAAATACTGCAAGTCGATCTGATGATAGCAACAATGGAACAGTGATGTTGCACCATGCACCCTAAAAGTAAGGTTATGTTGCTGCCTTCAAGAGTATGCTCTTCCAACGAAATACGTACGAGGATTCTGTGATCCACACTAAAGAATTGGCTTGATTCCAACTTCCGCCTTCGGAGTTGAATCTCAGTTGAATATAACACACGTAAGAAATATGTCTTTCAATGTTATAGTGATGACTGGGCATTTGCATTTGCTCAGTGACGCGAGACTAAATTAATTAAGTTAAACCGTATTTCCCCGCAAGGGATGCCAAGGGATATGTTTAGGAGAATTCAAGCTTTATTCAAATGCTTTATTTAGGCATATTTAGAAAATACAGTTTAAGTAATTAATTTTTATTTAATTGAAAATGCCGATCTAATCTATTCGTTGATACACCACGGTCGTCGTCTCAAATAGCTCTCCACTCGCTTCTTTTGTTAATTCCAAGTTGCCAGATTCTAGATACTTTTACTATAAAATTAAGAAGGTGCCAGATTCCTCCTAGTGTACTTCCACTCGGTTCATACATTCCTAAACAGTGCGAGTGTCGGGAAGTGGACAATCAAAAATTTTTGTTTAAAAACTATTTGCGCATGAATGAAGGCACTTTCAATGAGCTGCTGCAATTAGTTTTTCCAAACATAAGTGTTGGATATTAACTTGTGTAATGTTCATACAGTTCACATCAGGCAACTCTCTATTATTGATGAAATTACGGAGATTTAAAAATTTATATCATACATAGGGCGCAATTCAGAGCATATCCTATTTATATCTTTTGAAAAGATTGCTCCTGAAAGTGGAGATATTCACCCTCATCACGTATGTCGTAGTCGAACCCGAATTTACTTTTAATTGGAATCATGTAAGACTTTCGACGTGAGTATTTTTTGTAATAGACTTTTTTTTTACAAATTGTTTGTGTTATGAGTTACCCTGTCAGAAAAAGATCAGCTGTTAGATAAAACCAATATTAATTACTAAAAAAAAAGTCTCGTGGTCGTGTATTATTTTAAACAAAATGTTAAGCATTGACCATTTTTCAAGTTCTGATGAAGAAGATGACCAAAGCGTAAGTGAACTTAGAAGTTTTCGTAGAAACCTAAGGTGCCGATCAAACATATTTGCCCTTCCAAGTTCCATGTAAGTATATAAGATGTGCTTTGATTCAGGAAAAAAATAAAATGTACCTTTCTCAGATTTATAAGCAACTTCAGACTCAATAAGGATGCTTTACGGTACGTACTAAGGACGATTTCACCGAGTGAATTTGACACCGGATTAGATCAAGAATATTCAGATGACGATAGCCAAGAACATTTTGAGAACACAGCTACTAATATAAGATTAAATATAATGAACTCAATGAATTTATTCAGTTAATTAATTTCTATTTATTCAATTAACTTTAACAACTAGAAACGCCTTTGGCTAAAAATATAAATAAAAAAAATTACATAAAACAAAATAAGGTACTCAGACAAATTCACTTTAAAAATAATAGGTACTCTGACAAATTCATTTTAAAAATAGTAGGTATTCTGTAAAAAATAAAGTACTCCGACCAATTTTCTTCATGATTTTATGACATTCTTCTGTATGAATGGCTACTCTCTTCTATTTCAACCTTACGTCTTTTAAGTTCTATTTCTTCCAATCTTAATTTTAACTTTGCTGACCTTCGGATCTCTTTCTTCTTTAATTCTTCTTCGTACAGATTTAGTTTCCTTTTTTTAAGTTTTAACAGGTCTTCTTGAACTTTGAAATTTTTCCGACTGTATCTTTCGATTTCTGTCAAAGTTTTCTTCACATCGGTGTACAAATCCTTTTGAACTTTCAGCTGTTGTTGCAGGAGTGTTTCCTTCTCTACTGCTTTAGAGTGTATCTTTCTCTTCCTACTTTGTACATTGGATTGACAGTCTAAATTTATATTACCCACGCTAGCTTCACTATTTACATCCTCAGCATGCGTTTCTTCGTAAAGATTAACGGGAGCATATTCAACACCGAATGTTGGTCCTTCTGGCTCTATGATGGAATCCATTTGCAGTAGTCCTGCGACTGCCTCTTCTAATGGTGTCAATACCTTTTGCCTAAATGGGCCAGCACCAGTTTGACGGTTTTCAACTCTGTTGTGTACGAGTTTCTTTTTAATACTTGTCTTCATATCTGCCCAAACCTTAATCCATCCTTCGGTTTCGCGAGTAGGAGGACCAATGCTATTTAATTTTGTTCTTATTTCGTTCCATTGGTCCTTTATAATAGCCCTCTCGCTGTTCTTATGATACCCTTTTGCCATGTTTGGATTTTCTACCATTAAATCGACCAGCCTTTCAAACTGTTTAGGAGTTGTAATTTTTAACCTAAATTATGAAGTAAAACACTTTTATAATAAAAACATTTGTTACAATTAATAAAAAGTTCTTACTTTTTATTGAGATCCATTTTTTACTGGCTTTTTTAACTTTTTTCTCTTTTAATACAATGTTCTCACAAGCAAAATTGACTACGAATATTTTACTCGAATTTCACAAGAAAAAACGGCATACAAAATACTTACATTTGTAATAGATCGTCGGCAGAGTCGCATTTCTGTCGTAAATCGACATCAATGATGCCATATTCATAAAGTTACAAAGATTCGACGTGAGTACGACTTACATGATCAGGGTGATTATTACAACTTGGTGGTGTTGACTTGAATGTGTTGATGAAAATAACACATGTATTTAAAGTGTTGTTAGCAGTTCTATAGATTGTCCGGAGCTTCCACATTTTGTCTCCGTCCGACTTTTTAACCCTTCTTGCTGCTGGGCCTATCCTGAAAATTACCTCACATGCAAAATGTAAGGATATATTTTTTTCATCCCATACTAAATCATTATTAAAATCTGGGCATGCTAGTGAGATTTGGGCCATTAAATCATTAAAATCAAACTGGATGCCAAATTCATTGACGACCTCCTCTGGTGACAATCCATATATTACCACATCATTGGCTAGGGCATATGATGCCATTTCTTGTTCATCAACTAAGCTCTAACATAAATGAAATAAAGACTGGCTATCTAGATTATAAAGTACCAACATGTGTTTCAATCTGTCGCATGATGAAGACATACTAATAAGAAAAAGTGACACCAGCATGCGCGAAGCAATACCAGCTAATGAACGTTTGGCGGTTACACTTCGCTTCCTTGCCTCTGGAGATAGCTTCAAAAGTTTGTCTGTTGTTTTCCGTATTGTTCCAAACACCATATCTATATTTGTGCCAGAGGTTTGCGATGCAATTTACAAAGCATTGAACACACATAATCACATTTAAACCATATCCATAAATTAATAATATCACATTATCCATTTTATAGACCCCAAACAACGAACAGTTGTGGTTAGATATTGCCCAAAAATTCAATGAAAGATGGAATTTCCCCAATTGTATAGGTGCAGTTGATGGAAACCATATTGTGATGAAGGCTCCACCGCGGTCTGGAAGTACCTATTATAATTATAAGGGTACTCACAGCATAGTACTCATGGCCATTGCTGACGCGGAGTACAAATTCCTTTACATTAATGTCGGGTGCAATGAAAGAGTTTCGGAGGGCGGACTTTTTGGAAAGTCTACATTTCAGAATGCTTTAGACAATAATACTCTTGGACTGCCTCCACGGCAATCTTTGGCAGGCCGTGAACTCGCAGTTCCATACCTTTTAGTGGCGGACGATGCTTTCCGTATGCAAAAACATATTTTAAAACCGTATCCATGTAAAAATTTGAGTGCTGGGCAACGCATATTCAATTACCGATTGTCACGGGCCAGACGTGTTGTTGAAAATGCATTTGGAATAATGACAAAGAGGTTCCAAATACTGTATCGTCCGATTCAGCTAAGCGTGCGGAATTCAACCCTAGTAACACTGGCCTGCTGTGCCTTACATAATTTTTTAATACATAAAAATTCAAATTATATGGAAGGATTTTCAATGGATATGTACGATGAGCAAGGCAACCTTTTTCCTGGAGATTGTGCCCAAGATTTTCGTCAAATACTCCAGCAAGGTACAGAATGCCCAACTTCGTAGATAAGCAATGAAGCGAAAGATGTTCGACAGGAGTTCGAGCAATACTTTATGTCGGCCGCTGGTGAAATACCTTTTCAATATAAATCACTGTGTTAAATTAAACAAATGTATAACATATTTATGCAAGTTTATTAAATTCAAGTTAAAAATTTTAAAGTTAAATTAAAAAAACTTATTATTCTTCTAACTGTTCAAGTGCACCCATGGTAGTTCTCATGAAATTTAAAGTGTTGTTAGCAGTTCTATAGATTGTCCGGAGCTTCCACATTTTGTCTCCGTCCGACTTTTTAACCCTTCTTGCTGCTGGGCCTATTCTGAAAATTACCTCACATGCAAAATGTAAGGATATATTTTTTTCATCCCATACTAAATCATTATTAAAATCTGGGCATGCTAGTGAGATTTGGGCCATTAAATCATTAAAATCAAACTGGATGCCAAATTCATTGACGACCTCCTCTGGTGACAATCCATATATTACCACATCATTGGCTAGGGCATATGATGCCATTTCTTGTTCATCAACTAAGCTCTAACATAAATGAAATAAAGACTGGCTATCTAGATTATAAAGTACCAACATGTGTTTCAATCTGTCGCATGATGAAGACATACTAATAAGAAAAAGTGACACCAGCATGCGCGAAGCAATACCAGCTAATGAACGTTTGGCGGTTACACTTCGCTTCCTTGCCTCTGGAGATAGCTTCAAAAGTTTGTCTGTTGTTTTCCGTATTGTTCCAAACACCATATCTATATTTGTGCCAGAGGTTTGCGATGCAATTTACAAAGCATTGAACACACATAATCACATTTAAACCATATCCATAAATTAATAATATCACATTATCCATTTTATAGACCCCAAACAACGAACAGTTGTGGTTAGATATTGCCCAAAAATTCAATGAAAGATGGAATTTCCCCAATTGTATAGGTGCAGTTGATGGAAACCATATTGTGATGAAGGCTCCACCGCGGTCTGGAAGTACCTATTATAATTATAAGGGTACTCACAGCATAGTACTCATGGCCATTGCTGACGCGGAGTACAAATTCCTTTACATTAATGTCGGGTGCAATGAAAGAGTTTCGGAGGGCGGACTTTTTGGAAAGTCTACATTTCAGAATGCTTTAGACAATAATACTCTTGGACTGCCTCCACGGCAATCTTTGGCAGGCCGTGAACTCGCAGTTCCATACCTTTTAGTGGCGGACGATGCTTTCCGTATGCAAAAACATATTTTAAAACCGTATCCATGTAAAAATTTGAGTGCTGGGCAACGCATATTCAATTACCGATTGTCACGGGCCAGACGTGTTGTTGAAAATGCATTTGGAATAATGACAAAGAGGTTCCAAATACTGTATCGTCCGATTCAGCTAAGCGTGCGGAATTCAACCCTAGTAACACTGGCCTGCTGTGCCTTACATAATTTTTTAATACATAAAAATTTAAATTATATGGAAGGATTTTCAATGGATATGTACGATGAGCAAGGCAACCTTTTTCCTGGAGATTGTGCCCAAGATTTTCGTCAAATACTCCAGCAAGGTACAGAATGCCCAACTTCGTAGATAAGCAATGAAGCGAAAGATGTTCGACAGGAGTTCGAGCAATACTTTATGTCGGCCGCTGGTGAAATACCTTTTCAATATAAATCACTGTGTTAACCCTACGATTCATAACCGGGTACCCGTGTACCTTTTTGACTTTAAAAGTGCTGCTGTGCCTATAATTTTTGAGATATGGACATAAAACTCCGAATCATGAGAGATTTAGGCTAAACTAAGATTTAAATACGAAAAAATTCAAAATATTTTCAATATTTTCTTTAAAAAATGATTTTAAATGTTTACCCCCATAAACACACAACCGGGTCCCCGGGTACCCTAATGCAATTCCTATGTAAATGCCTGACATGTCAATGAAAAAACGTTTTTTTGTGTTGTTTTTATTGGAAATAAATGTCTTTTTTATTTATTTTATCATATTTTATATATATTATATTATAATTCATCCGAATCACTATCGTTGTTATTGTGGCAATTGTAGCATTTAGTAATTGTTATGGCGTGCTCATCGCATGTCGGCGTGCTACATATGCTGCAATTTTTTCTAGTTTTTCTTCTGTGCTTATTTGGAAGAAGGTTGCACATGTAGCACACGCCCGTATGTACTTTTCTGCCCCTTTGTCGTGCTGACGGAGATGTTGACGGACCTGCAGCACAAAGCACACTCTGCAACGGCCTTCCGATGATGCTTTCAATTGCATTTTTTGTTGAAAATTGGCGCACGCTTTGCACATTTGAAATTCTATTTTCTATAACAGGAATGCACAGGTTTTCTGCCAGTTGACGCAGGAAATTCTTCCTGCGCGTCGTGGTGTATCGTGCAGTTGGATTATTTCCATAATATATGATGTGTGATGCAAATGCGCTCACATCAATGATGTTATAGAAAAATGCCATCGGCCATCTTCTTGTTTGTCGCTGGGTCGTGTATTCTTGGAGCGTTTGGTCCATTACGTCCACCCCACCTTTTGTTTGGTTATACAAATTTATAATTTCTGGTTTCCCATTCTCGTCAATTTGTGCATCATCATGCATACTAGAAAGAAGGATGACCGAGTTGGACTTCCGCTGCTTATATGAGAGCAGTGTTACGTTGTCGTAGAAGCCAAATAAACTTGAACCAACGCCTTTTTTTTTGTCTTCTTTCATCTCCGCAGGGATGTAAGCTTTGTTGCGGCGGAGTGTACCCACAATGCTGAGCTTTTCTACTTTTAGTTGCCTAGCCAACGGCAGCGTCGTAAAAAAATTATCCATTGTTATATTTCGTCCGCTACCGTAGTATGGCCCAACTAAATCTCTCACCACTCTTTCGCCAACACCAACTTCACGACCAGTTTCTTGTTTGCCAGTATATATTTGGCCATGAAGTGGATATGAGTTTTTGGCATCGCAAATCCACCATACTTTTATGCCATATTTTGCTGGCTTCGAGGGTATATATTGGGTGAATTTGGTTCTACCACGGTATGGATATAATTGTTCATCAATGGTCAAATATTCTGATGGCACATAATATCTGGCAAGATTTGCATTGAGCATTATCCAAATATCGCGAATTGGCGCCGCTTTGTCTTGACGCTGCCGCTCTACCCGTGTTCTGGGGTCGTCAAACCGCATAAAACGCAGCAAATCGAAAAACCTGTTTATTCCCATGGTGGCGCGGAATATTGGGTGAGCCTGTGACGTCCACAAATCTCTTGCGTTTTCGTCATTAGCCCTACGATTCATAACCGGGTACCCGTGTACCTTTTTGACTTTAAAAGTGCTGCTGTGCCTATAATTTTTGAGATATGGACATAAAACTCCGAATCATGAGAGATTTAGGCTAAACTAAGATTTAAATACGAAAAAATTCAAAATATTTTCAATATTTTCTTTAAAAAATGATTTTAAATGTTTACCCCCATAAACACACAACCGGGTCCCCGGGTACCCTAATGCAATTCCTATGTAAATGCCTGACATGTCAATGAAAAAACGTTTTTTTGTGTTGTTTTTATTGGAAATAAATGTCTTTTTTATTTATTTTATCATATTTTATATATATTATATTATAATTCATCCGAATCACTATCGTTGTTATTGTGGCAATTGTAGCATTTAGTAATTGTTATGGCGTGCTCATCGCATGTCGGCGTGCTACATATGCTGCAATTTTTTCTAGTTTTTCTTCTGTGCTTATTTGGAAGAAGGTTGCACATGTAGCACACGCCCGTATGTACTTTTCTGCCCCTTTGTCGTGCTGACGGAGATGTTGACGGACCTGCAGCACAAAGCACACTCTGCAACGGCCTTCCGATGATGCTTTCAATTGCATTTTTTGTTGAAAATTGGCGCACGCTTTGCACATTTGAAATTCTATTTTCTATAACAGGAATGCACAGGTTTTCTGCCAGTTGACGCAGGAAATTCTTCCTGCGCGTCGTGGTGTATCGTGCAGTTGGATTATTTCCATAATATATGATGTGTGATGCAAATGCGCTCACATCAATGATGTTATAGAAAAATGCCATCGGCCATCTTCTTGTTTGTCGCTGGGTCGTGTATTCTTGGAGCGTTTGGTCCATTACGTCCACCCCACCTTTTGTTTGGTTATACAAATTTATAATTTCTGGTTTCCCATTCTCGTCAATTTGTGCATCATCATGCATACTAGAAAGAAGGATGACCGAGTTGGACTTCCGCTGCTTATATGAGAGCAGTGTTACGTTGTCGTAGAAGCCAAATAAACTTGAACCAACGCCTTTTTTTTTGTCTTCTTTCATCTCCGCAGGGATGTAAGCTTTGTTGCGGCGGAGTGTACCCACAATGCTGAGCTTTTCTACTTTTAGTTGCCTAGCCAACGGCAGCGTCGTAAAAAAATTATCCATTGTTATATTTCGTCCGCTACCGTAGTATGGCCCAACTAAATCTCTCACCACTCTTTCGCCAACACCAACTTCACGACCAGTTTCTTGTTTGCCAGTATATATTTGGCCATGAAGTGGATATGAGTTTTTGGCATCGCAAATCCACCATACTTTTATGCCATATTTTGCTGGCTTCGAGGGTATATATTGGGTGAATTTGGTTCTACCACGGTATGGATATAATTGTTCATCAATGGTCAAATATTCTGATGGCACATAATATCTGGCAAGATTTGCATTGAGCATTATCCAAATATCGCGAATTGGCGCCGCTTTGTCTTGACGCTGCCGCTCTACCCGTGTTCTGGGGTCGTCAAACCGCATAAAACGCAGCAAATCGAAAAACCTGTTTATTCCCATGGTGGCGCGGAATATTGGGTGAGCCTGTGACGTCCACAAATCTCTTGCGTTTTCGTCATTAGCCCTACGATTCATAACCGGGTACCCGTGTACCTTTTTGACTTTAAAAGTGCTGCTGTGCCTATAATTTTTGAGATATGGACATAAAACTCCGAATCATGAGAGATTTAGGCTAAACTAAGATTTAAATACGAAAAAATTCAAAATATTTTCAATATTTTCTTTAAAAAATGATTTTAAATGTTTACCCCCATAAACACACAACCGGGTCCCCGGGTACCCTAATGCAATTCCTATGTAAATGCCTGACATGTCAATGAAAAAACGTTTTTTTGTGTTGTTTTTATTGGAAATAAATGTCTTTTTTATTTATTTTATCATATTTTATATATATTATATTATAATTCATCCGAATCACTATCGTTGTTATTGTGGCAATTGTAGCATTTAGTAATTGTTATGGCGTGCTCATCGCATGTCGGCGTGCTACATATGCTGCAATTTTTTCTAGTTTTTCTTCTGTGCTTATTTGGAAGAAGGTTGCACATGTAGCACACGCCCGTATGTACTTTTCTGCCCCTTTGTCGTGCTGACGGAGATGTTGACGGACCTGCAGCACAAAGCACACTCTGCAACGGCCTTCCGATGATGCTTTCAATTGCATTTTTTGTTGAAAATTGGCGCACGCTTTGCACATTTGAAATTCTATTTTCTATAACAGGAATGCACAGGTTTTCTGCCAGTTGACGCAGGAAATTCTTCCTGCGCGTCGTGGTGTATCGTGCAGTTGGATTATTTCCATAATATATGATGTGTGATGCAAATGCGCTCACATCAATGATGTTATAGAAAAATGCCATCGGCCATCTTCTTGTTTGTCGCTGGGTCGTGTATTCTTGGAGCGTTTGGTCCATTACGTCCACCCCACCTTTTGTTTGGTTATACAAATTTATAATTTCTGGTTTCCCATTCTCGTCAATTTGTGCATCATCATGCATACTAGAAAGAAGGATGACCGAGTTGGACTTCCGCTGCTTATATGAGAGCAGTGTTACGTTGTCGTAGAAGCCAAATAAACTTGAACCAACGCCTTTTTTTTTGTCTTCTTTCATCTCCGCAGGGATGTAAGCTTTGTTGCGGCGGAGTGTACCCACAATGCTGAGCTTTTCTACTTTTAGTTGCCTAGCCAACGGCAGCGTCGTAAAAAAATTATCCATTGTTATATTTCGTCCGCTACCGTAGTATGGCCCAACTAAATCTCTCACCACTCTTTCGCCAACACCAACTTCACGACCAGTTTCTTGTTTGCCAGTATATATTTGGCCATGAAGTGGATATGAGTTTTTGGCATCGCAAATCCACCATACTTTTATGCCATATTTTGCTGGCTTCGAGGGTATATATTGGGTGAATTTGGTTCTACCACGGTATGGATATAATTGTTCATCAATGGTCAAATATTCTGATGGCACATAATATCTGGCAAGATTTGCATTGAGCATTATCCAAATATCGCGAATTGGCGCCGCTTTGTCTTGACGCTGCCGCTCTACCCGTGTTCTGGGGTCGTCAAACCGCATAAAACGCAGCAAATCGAAAAACCTGTTTATTCCCATGGTGGCGCGGAATATTGGGTGAGCCTGTGACGTCCACAAATCTCTTGCGTTTTCGTCATTAGCCCTACGATTCATAACCGGGTACCCGTGTACCTTTTTGACTTTAAAAGTGCTGCTGTGCCTATAATTTTTGAGATATGGACATAAAACTCCGAATCATGAGAGATTTAGGCTAAACTAAGATTTAAATACGAAAAAATTCAAAATATTTTCAATATTTTCTTTAAAAAATGATTTTAAATGTTTACCCCCATAAACACACAACCGGGTCCCCGGGTACCCTAATGCAATTCCTATGTAAATGCCTGACATGTCAATGAAAAAACGTTTTTTTGTGTTGTTTTTATTGGAAATAAATGTCTTTTTTATTTATTTTATCATATTTTATATATATTATATTATAATTCATCCGAATCACTATCGTTGTTATTGTGGCAATTGTAGCATTTAGTAATTGTTATGGCGTGCTCATCGCATGTCGGCGTGCTACATATGCTGCAATTTTTTCTAGTTTTTCTTCTGTGCTTATTTGGAAGAAGGTTGCACATGTAGCACACGCCCGTATGTACTTTTCTGCCCCTTTGTCGTGCTGACGGAGATGTTGACGGACCTGCAGCACAAAGCACACTCTGCAACGGCCTTCCGATGATGCTTTCAATTGCATTTTTTGTTGAAAATTGGCGCACGCTTTGCACATTTGAAATTCTATTTTCTATAACAGGAATGCACAGGTTTTCTGCCAGTTGACGCAGGAAATTCTTCCTGCGCGTCGTGGTGTATCGTGCAGTTGGATTATTTCCATAATATATGATGTGTGATGCAAATGCGCTCACATCAATGATGTTATAGAAAAATGCCATCGGCCATCTTCTTGTTTGTCGCTGGGTCGTGTATTCTTGGAGCGTTTGGTCCATTACGTCCACCCCACCTTTTGTTTGGTTATACAAATTTATAATTTCTGGTTTCCCATTCTCGTCAATTTGTGCATCATCATGCATACTAGAAAGAAGGATGACCGAGTTGGACTTCCGCTGCTTATATGAGAGCAGTGTTACGTTGTCGTAGAAGCCAAATAAACTTGAACCAACGCCTTTTTTTTTGTCTTCTTTCATCTCCGCAGGGATGTAAGCTTTGTTGCGGCGGAGTGTACCCACAATGCTGAGCTTTTCTACTTTTAGTTGCCTAGCCAACGGCAGCGTCGTAAAAAAATTATCCATTGTTATATTTCGTCCGCTACCGTAGTATGGCCCAACTAAATCTCTCACCACTCTTTCGCCAACACCAACTTCACGACCAGTTTCTTGTTTGCCAGTATATATTTGGCCATGAAGTGGATATGAGTTTTTGGCATCGCAAATCCACCATACTTTTATGCCATATTTTGCTGGCTTCGAGGGTATATATTGGGTGAATTTGGTTCTACCACGGTATGGATATAATTGTTCATCAATGGTCAAATATTCTGATGGCACATAATATCTGGCAAGATTTGCATTGAGCATTATCCAAATATCGCGAATTGGCGCCGCTTTGTCTTGACGCTGCCGCTCTACCCGTGTTCTGGGGTCGTCAAACCGCATAAAACGCAGCAAATCGAAAAACCTGTTTATTCCCATGGTGGCGCGGAATATTGGGTGAGCCTGTGACGTCCACAAATCTCTTGCGTTTTCGTCATTAGCCCTACGATTCATAACCGGGTACCCGTGTACCTTTTTGACTTTAAAAGTGCTGCTGTGCCTATAATTTTTGAGATATGGACATAAAACTCCGAATCATGAGAGATTTAGGCTAAACTAAGATTTAAATACGAAAAAATTCAAAATATTTTCAATATTTTCTTTAAAAAATGATTTTAAATGTTTACCCCCATAAACACACAACCGGGTCCCCGGGTACCCTAATGCAATTCCTATGTAAATGCCTGACATGTCAATGAAAAAACGTTTTTTTGTGTTGTTTTTATTGGAAATAAATGTCTTTTTTATTTATTTTATCATATTTTATATATATTATATTATAATTCATCCGAATCACTATCGTTGTTATTGTGGCAATTGTAGCATTTAGTAATTGTTATGGCGTGCTCATCGCATGTCGGCGTGCTACATATGCTGCAATTTTTTCTAGTTTTTCTTCTGTGCTTATTTGGAAGAAGGTTGCACATGTAGCACACGCCCGTATGTACTTTTCTGCCCCTTTGTCGTGCTGACGGAGATGTTGACGGACCTGCAGCACAAAGCACACTCTGCAACGGCCTTCCGATGATGCTTTCAATTGCATTTTTTGTTGAAAATTGGCGCACGCTTTGCACATTTGAAATTCTATTTTCTATAACAGGAATGCACAGGTTTTCTGCCAGTTGACGCAGGAAATTCTTCCTGCGCGTCGTGGTGTATCGTGCAGTTGGATTATTTCCATAATATATGATGTGTGATGCAAATGCGCTCACATCAATGATGTTATAGAAAAATGCCATCGGCCATCTTCTTGTTTGTCGCTGGGTCGTGTATTCTTGGAGCGTTTGGTCCATTACGTCCACCCCACCTTTTGTTTGGTTATACAAATTTATAATTTCTGGTTTCCCATTCTCGTCAATTTGTGCATCATCATGCATACTAGAAAGAAGGATGACCGAGTTGGACTTCCGCTGCTTATATGAGAGCAGTGTTACGTTGTCGTAGAAGCCAAATAAACTTGAACCAACGCCTTTTTTTTTGTCTTCTTTCATCTCCGCAGGGATGTAAGCTTTGTTGCGGCGGAGTGTACCCACAATGCTGAGCTTTTCTACTTTTAGTTGCCTAGCCAACGGCAGCGTCGTAAAAAAATTATCCATTGTTATATTTCGTCCGCTACCGTAGTATGGCCCAACTAAATCTCTCACCACTCTTTCGCCAACACCAACTTCACGACCAGTTTCTTGTTTGCCAGTATATATTTGGCCATGAAGTGGATATGAGTTTTTGGCATCGCAAATCCACCATACTTTTATGCCATATTTTGCTGGCTTCGAGGGTATATATTGGGTGAATTTGGTTCTACCACGGTATGGATATAATTGTTCATCAATGGTCAAATATTCTGATGGCACATAATATCTGGCAAGATTTGCATTGAGCATTATCCAAATATCGCGAATTGGCGCCGCTTTGTCTTGACGCTGCCGCTCTACCCGTGTTCTGGGGTCGTCAAACCGCATAAAACGCAGCAAATCGAAAAACCTGTTTATTCCCATGGTGGCGCGGAATATTGGGTGAGCCTGTGACGTCCACAAATCTCTTGCGTTTTCGTCATTAGCCCTACGATTCATAACCGGGTACCCGTGTACCTTTTTGACTTTAAAAGTGCTGCTGTGCCTATAATTTTTGAGATATGGACATAAAACTCCGAATCATGAGAGATTTAGGCTAAACTAAGATTTAAATACGAAAAAATTCAAAATATTTTCAATATTTTCTTTAAAAAATGATTTTAAATGTTTACCCCCATAAACACACAACCGGGTCCCCGGGTACCCTAATGCAATTCCTATGTAAATGCCTGACATGTCAATGAAAAAACGTTTTTTTGTGTTGTTTTTATTGGAAATAAATGTCTTTTTTATTTATTTTATCATATTTTATATATATTATATTATAATTCATCCGAATCACTATCGTTGTTATTGTGGCAATTGTAGCATTTAGTAATTGTTATGGCGTGCTCATCGCATGTCGGCGTGCTACATATGCTGCAATTTTTTCTAGTTTTTCTTCTGTGCTTATTTGGAAGAAGGTTGCACATGTAGCACACGCCCGTATGTACTTTTCTGCCCCTTTGTCGTGCTGACGGAGATGTTGACGGACCTGCAGCACAAAGCACACTCTGCAACGGCCTTCCGATGATGCTTTCAATTGCATTTTTTGTTGAAAATTGGCGCACGCTTTGCACATTTGAAATTCTATTTTCTATAACAGGAATGCACAGGTTTTCTGCCAGTTGACGCAGGAAATTCTTCCTGCGCGTCGTGGTGTATCGTGCAGTTGGATTATTTCCATAATATATGATGTGTGATGCAAATGCGCTCACATCAATGATGTTATAGAAAAATGCCATCGGCCATCTTCTTGTTTGTCGCTGGGTCGTGTATTCTTGGAGCGTTTGGTCCATTACGTCCACCCCACCTTTTGTTTGGTTATACAAATTTATAATTTCTGGTTTCCCATTCTCGTCAATTTGTGCATCATCATGCATACTAGAAAGAAGGATGACCGAGTTGGACTTCCGCTGCTTATATGAGAGCAGTGTTACGTTGTCGTAGAAGCCAAATAAACTTGAACCAACGCCTTTTTTTTTGTCTTCTTTCATCTCCGCAGGGATGTAAGCTTTGTTGCGGCGGAGTGTACCCACAATGCTGAGCTTTTCTACTTTTAGTTGCCTAGCCAACGGCAGCGTCGTAAAAAAATTATCCATTGTTATATTTCGTCCGCTACCGTAGTATGGCCCAACTAAATCTCTCACCACTCTTTCGCCAACACCAACTTCACGACCAGTTTCTTGTTTGCCAGTATATATTTGGCCATGAAGTGGATATGAGTTTTTGGCATCGCAAATCCACCATACTTTTATGCCATATTTTGCTGGCTTCGAGGGTATATATTGGGTGAATTTGGTTCTACCACGGTATGGATATAATTGTTCATCAATGGTCAAATATTCTGATGGCACATAATATCTGGCAAGATTTGCATTGAGCATTATCCAAATATCGCGAATTGGCGCCGCTTTGTCTTGACGCTGCCGCTCTACCCGTGTTCTGGGGTCGTCAAACCGCATAAAACGCAGCAAATCGAAAAACCTGTTTATTCCCATGGTGGCGCGGAATATTGGGTGAGCCTGTGACGTCCACAAATCTCTTGCGTTTTCGTCATTAGCCCTACGATTCATAACCGGGTACCCGTGTACCTTTTTGACTTTAAAAGTGCTGCTGTGCCTATAATTTTTGAGATATGGACATAAAACTCCGAATCATGAGAGATTTAGGCTAAACTAAGATTTAAATACGAAAAAATTCAAAATATTTTCAATATTTTCTTTAAAAAATGATTTTAAATGTTTACCCCCATAAACACACAACCGGGTCCCCGGGTACCCTAATGCAATTCCTATGTAAATGCCTGACATGTCAATGAAAAAACGTTTTTTTGTGTTGTTTTTATTGGAAATAAATGTCTTTTTTATTTATTTTATCATATTTTATATATATTATATTATAATTCATCCGAATCACTATCGTTGTTATTGTGGCAATTGTAGCATTTAGTAATTGTTATGGCGTGCTCATCGCATGTCGGCGTGCTACATATGCTGCAATTTTTTCTAGTTTTTCTTCTGTGCTTATTTGGAAGAAGGTTGCACATGTAGCACACGCCCGTATGTACTTTTCTGCCCCTTTGTCGTGCTGACGGAGATGTTGACGGACCTGCAGCACAAAGCACACTCTGCAACGGCCTTCCGATGATGCTTTCAATTGCATTTTTTGTTGAAAATTGGCGCACGCTTTGCACATTTGAAATTCTATTTTCTATAACAGGAATGCACAGGTTTTCTGCCAGTTGACGCAGGAAATTCTTCCTGCGCGTCGTGGTGTATCGTGCAGTTGGATTATTTCCATAATATATGATGTGTGATGCAAATGCGCTCACATCAATGATGTTATAGAAAAATGCCATCGGCCATCTTCTTGTTTGTCGCTGGGTCGTGTATTCTTGGAGCGTTTGGTCCATTACGTCCACCCCACCTTTTGTTTGGTTATACAAATTTATAATTTCTGGTTTCCCATTCTCGTCAATTTGTGCATCATCATGCATACTAGAAAGAAGGATGACCGAGTTGGACTTCCGCTGCTTATATGAGAGCAGTGTTACGTTGTCGTAGAAGCCAAATAAACTTGAACCAACGCCTTTTTTTTTGTCTTCTTTCATCTCCGCAGGGATGTAAGCTTTGTTGCGGCGGAGTGTACCCACAATGCTGAGCTTTTCTACTTTTAGTTGCCTAGCCAACGGCAGCGTCGTAAAAAAATTATCCATTGTTATATTTCGTCCGCTACCGTAGTATGGCCCAACTAAATCTCTCACCACTCTTTCGCCAACACCAACTTCACGACCAGTTTCTTGTTTGCCAGTATATATTTGGCCATGAAGTGGATATGAGTTTTTGGCATCGCAAATCCACCATACTTTTATGCCATATTTTGCTGGCTTCGAGGGTATATATTGGGTGAATTTGGTTCTACCACGGTATGGATATAATTGTTCATCAATGGTCAAATATTCTGATGGCACATAATATCTGGCAAGATTTGCATTGAGCATTATCCAAATATCGCGAATTGGCGCCGCTTTGTCTTGACGCTGCCGCTCTACCCGTGTTCTGGGGTCGTCAAACCGCATAAAACGCAGCAAATCGAAAAACCTGTTTATTCCCATGGTGGCGCGGAATATTGGGTGAGCCTGTGACGTCCACAAATCTCTTGCGTTTTCGTCATTAGCCCTACGATTCATAACCGGGTACCCGTGTACCTTTTTGACTTTAAAAGTGCTGCTGTGCCTATAATTTTTGAGATATGGACATAAAACTCCGAATCATGAGAGATTTAGGCTAAACTAAGATTTAAATACGAAAAAATTCAAAATATTTTCAATATTTTCTTTAAAAAATGATTTTAAATGTTTACCCCCATAAACACACAACCGGGTCCCCGGGTACCCTAATGCAATTCCTATGTAAATGCCTGACATGTCAATGAAAAAACGTTTTTTTGTGTTGTTTTTATTGGAAATAAATGTCTTTTTTATTTATTTTATCATATTTTATATATATTATATTATAATTCATCCGAATCACTATCGTTGTTATTGTGGCAATTGTAGCATTTAGTAATTGTTATGGCGTGCTCATCGCATGTCGGCGTGCTACATATGCTGCAATTTTTTCTAGTTTTTCTTCTGTGCTTATTTGGAAGAAGGTTGCACATGTAGCACACGCCCGTATGTACTTTTCTGCCCCTTTGTCGTGCTGACGGAGATGTTGACGGACCTGCAGCACAAAGCACACTCTGCAACGGCCTTCCGATGATGCTTTCAATTGCATTTTTTGTTGAAAATTGGCGCACGCTTTGCACATTTGAAATTCTATTTTCTATAACAGGAATGCACAGGTTTTCTGCCAGTTGACGCAGGAAATTCTTCCTGCGCGTCGTGGTGTATCGTGCAGTTGGATTATTTCCATAATATATGATGTGTGATGCAAATGCGCTCACATCAATGATGTTATAGAAAAATGCCATCGGCCATCTTCTTGTTTGTCGCTGGGTCGTGTATTCTTGGAGCGTTTGGTCCATTACGTCCACCCCACCTTTTGTTTGGTTATACAAATTTATAATTTCTGGTTTCCCATTCTCGTCAATTTGTGCATCATCATGCATACTAGAAAGAAGGATGACCGAGTTGGACTTCCGCTGCTTATATGAGAGCAGTGTTACGTTGTCGTAGAAGCCAAATAAACTTGAACCAACGCCTTTTTTTTTGTCTTCTTTCATCTCCGCAGGGATGTAAGCTTTGTTGCGGCGGAGTGTACCCACAATGCTGAGCTTTTCTACTTTTAGTTGCCTAGCCAACGGCAGCGTCGTAAAAAAATTATCCATTGTTATATTTCGTCCGCTACCGTAGTATGGCCCAACTAAATCTCTCACCACTCTTTCGCCAACACCAACTTCACGACCAGTTTCTTGTTTGCCAGTATATATTTGGCCATGAAGTGGATATGAGTTTTTGGCATCGCAAATCCACCATACTTTTATGCCATATTTTGCTGGCTTCGAGGGTATATATTGGGTGAATTTGGTTCTACCACGGTATGGATATAATTGTTCATCAATGGTCAAATATTCTGATGGCACATAATATCTGGCAAGATTTGCATTGAGCATTATCCAAATATCGCGAATTGGCGCCGCTTTGTCTTGACGCTGCCGCTCTACCCGTGTTCTGGGGTCGTCAAACCGCATAAAACGCAGCAAATCGAAAAACCTGTTTATTCCCATGGTGGCGCGGAATATTGGGTGAGCCTGTGACGTCCACAAATCTCTTGCGTTTTCGTCATTAGCCCTACGATTCATAACCGGGTACCCGTGTACCTTTTTGACTTTAAAAGTGCTGCTGTGCCTATAATTTTTGAGATATGGACATAAAACTCCGAATCATGAGAGATTTAGGCTAAACTAAGATTTAAATACGAAAAAATTCAAAATATTTTCAATATTTTCTTTAAAAAATGATTTTAAATGTTTACCCCCATAAACACACAACCGGGTCCCCGGGTACCCTAATGCAATTCCTATGTAAATGCCTGACATGTCAATGAAAAAACGTTTTTTTGTGTTGTTTTTATTGGAAATAAATGTCTTTTTTATTTATTTTATCATATTTTATATATATTATATTATAATTCATCCGAATCACTATCGTTGTTATTGTGGCAATTGTAGCATTTAGTAATTGTTATGGCGTGCTCATCGCATGTCGGCGTGCTACATATGCTGCAATTTTTTCTAGTTTTTCTTCTGTGCTTATTTGGAAGAAGGTTGCACATGTAGCACACGCCCGTATGTACTTTTCTGCCCCTTTGTCGTGCTGACGGAGATGTTGACGGACCTGCAGCACAAAGCACACTCTGCAACGGCCTTCCGATGATGCTTTCAATTGCATTTTTTGTTGAAAATTGGCGCACGCTTTGCACATTTGAAATTCTATTTTCTATAACAGGAATGCACAGGTTTTCTGCCAGTTGACGCAGGAAATTCTTCCTGCGCGTCGTGGTGTATCGTGCAGTTGGATTATTTCCATAATATATGATGTGTGATGCAAATGCGCTCACATCAATGATGTTATAGAAAAATGCCATCGGCCATCTTCTTGTTTGTCGCTGGGTCGTGTATTCTTGGAGCGTTTGGTCCATTACGTCCACCCCACCTTTTGTTTGGTTATACAAATTTATAATTTCTGGTTTCCCATTCTCGTCAATTTGTGCATCATCATGCATACTAGAAAGAAGGATGACCGAGTTGGACTTCCGCTGCTTATATGAGAGCAGTGTTACGTTGTCGTAGAAGCCAAATAAACTTGAACCAACGCCTTTTTTTTTGTCTTCTTTCATCTCCGCAGGGATGTAAGCTTTGTTGCGGCGGAGTGTACCCACAATGCTGAGCTTTTCTACTTTTAGTTGCCTAGCCAACGGCAGCGTCGTAAAAAAATTATCCATTGTTATATTTCGTCCGCTACCGTAGTATGGCCCAACTAAATCTCTCACCACTCTTTCGCCAACACCAACTTCACGACCAGTTTCTTGTTTGCCAGTATATATTTGGCCATGAAGTGGATATGAGTTTTTGGCATCGCAAATCCACCATACTTTTATGCCATATTTTGCTGGCTTCGAGGGTATATATTGGGTGAATTTGGTTCTACCACGGTATGGATATAATTGTTCATCAATGGTCAAATATTCTGATGGCACATAATATCTGGCAAGATTTGCATTGAGCATTATCCAAATATCGCGAATTGGCGCCGCTTTGTCTTGACGCTGCCGCTCTACCCGTGTTCTGGGGTCGTCAAACCGCATAAAACGCAGCAAATCGAAAAACCTGTTTATTCCCATGGTGGCGCGGAATATTGGGTGAGCCTGTGACGTCCACAAATCTCTTGCGTTTTCGTCATTAGAATGATTTGTGCCAGCCATCAAAACCATTCCAATGAACGCATAAATTTCGTTGATTGTCGTGTCTTTCCACTTCAACTGACGTCTATTGGGATTCTCTTCATTGTACGCATTATATGTGGCATGCGCTTTTCTATTTGTGTGGCGCACTATTATATCCACCATTTCCACTGTGAGGTATGATTTGAAACACTGCAAAGGCGTCATATTTTCAGTAATCCGCGCTGGACCACAGCGGTCTCTGAATATATTGTGGCTTCTCACTTGTTGGCAACTACGTGGTGTTCGCTGCCATTGTGTGCCGTCACGTGCAGTCATGTAGTCTGCTGGGTTTGTTGTTGGTGCATCTTCTTGCATATCATCATCTTCACTTTCATCATCAAAGAAAATTTCCTCTGGTGCGTCAATAGCAGCTGCAATTTCGTTTGCGTTGTCAACATTCAAATCTTCATTCTCTGATTCCGAAACTTCGCCAGTATAGGACACATTTCCTTCATTTTGGTCTTCCACAGGGTCCACTTCAAGGTCCTCATCTTGAGTCACTTCCTCAAATAAACGTTGAATATATGTGGTTCTTGCTTCATCACTCAAATTCCAGTATTCCCTTGTAGACAAATATCGGTCGTTGCGGCTCATTTTTCACCAACTTCACTGTTCAAATATTCAACACAGACTGGCGAAGCAAATGAAATATTTCAATTTTACGACACAAATGAACATCTGCTATCTAATTCAAAAGCAATTAAGCAAGTAGGTACCGAAAATAAGCAAAATAAGCAAATAAACAACCCTTACATAAAACCAGTTTCTGCCTACTTGTGTCGCTTTAGGTACTTATATACGAACAGAAACCAGTTTTTTTCCAAATATCAAATTTGTACAGTTGAGAACGCAAAATATAATCAACAACAAAAATATTTACAGGAAAATATTATTTTATTTCAATAAACGCAAAACAACCTACTTCGGGTACCCGGGTACCTGGTTATGAAATTGAAGGAGTTTTGCTGGTTATGAATCGTACGGTTAAATTAAACAAATGTATAACATATTTATGCAAGTTTATTAAATTCAAGTTAAAAATTTTAAAGTTAAATTAAAAAAACTTATTATTCTTCTAACTGTTCAAGTGCACCCATGGTAGTTCTCATGAAATTAATGTGCAATTTGTTTGCAACATTTTTATCTTTTTTCTCTATTTCACGCATCTGCGATGCTAAGTCCATTCCAAAGTTATGCCACTTGTCCTCCTTTTCACTCTCCAATAGCGACAACGCATGCTCCAATGTATTCTCTGGAGTTTTTTTTTTAATAAATTTGTTGAAGTTGAACAATTCGACGAATTGTTGAACGTATCTTCGCTCTCGCAGACAAAATCAAGAGATGACACCGAAGATGCGGTTTTTTCCTGGGCATGGTTGTGATAAAACTGCATGGCAGTCGAAAAAGGCCAATGACGCTTCGAGCCAGATGCGGCTTGACCCGATTTTGTCATAATTTTTTTTTTTTTTTGGTGTTGTAGGCTGTTTTGACATTGGCCCATTTGGCCTTGCACTCATCTACGTCATGCCCTAGGCATTTTGTTGCAACATCCCGCCATGCGTTTTCTCTTTTTTGGCGGTTTTTCTCTATGATGGCTATCAAACTCATAACCTGTTCCGTAGACCATGCCGTTGTTACGTGCGGTCGCTTCCTCTTACTTGTTTCTGGCGTTGATGTTGCGCCATCTGTCAGACTGCCGATATTTCCACACTCTGCAGCACAAATGTTGTTGAACAAAGTATTTTCTTCATCCGTATCCATGATCTTAAAAAATTATTAAACATTATTTATCGAGTATTTATAGAATAAATACAACTACTTACCAAAATATGCAAATTATCAAAATCTCATATCGGTCTTGATTGGGCACTTTGATTGGCCAGTAAGTGGCAGAACAAATTATCGGTACGTTTAAGAATTTTTTCTGTCTTCATTGGTCTGTGAAGCGTTCACACGATTGGTACAACAGAGTTGTTTTTTATCTGTCTATCGGCCAAAAAAAATGGCCTATCTGCCTTTTGCCATATATTTTCTGTCATTCACACGATCTGTACATAAAAATGGACAGAAATCTGTACATTTGACCAATCGTGTGATTTCAGCTTTAGTATTTTCTGAGCACTGCTGCCGGCCGCATTAGCCGAGCATTAAGATTCCCTTTGTCTGACTGTTGATAAAAGAAACAATGGTAACTTGTTAATTTAAATCAATTCTAAATTTTTTTTACAAACTATACCAGCTTATATGTATATGTACTAAAATATTCTATTGGTCAGCAATAACTTAAACACGAATAAAATCAATTCATAA
The DNA here is from genome assembly GCA_963924685.1 of Dexiosoma caninum. Taxonomy (NCBI): domain Eukaryota; kingdom Metazoa; phylum Arthropoda; class Insecta; order Diptera; family Tachinidae; genus Dexiosoma; species Dexiosoma caninum. The sequence goes on from OZ004725.1 coordinate 97,206,579, forward strand.
TTAATTTTCCCAGTGAAATTTAGCTGCATGTTCCAATAACACATCAGTTGCAGAAAACATTCACATTGATATATTACAATAACAAAAACTTCCCACTATAGTTCGCACTATTTGCCGCTGACAAATTAATGTTGCGTTGTCAAAACGCAACACAACTGGCATTCAAATTGGTATTAGGTAAGGCAACATACTTCAATTGCCATTTTCACAGATTAAAAACTCAAAATAAATGTAAAAAAAAATCAAACAAAAAAAGAAAGAAAACATTTTCAAAGTAAAAAAAAAATGTTAAATGTTTAGTTCCGTGGAAATATTTTTTGCAGGCCAAGAAGACGACGCTTAAGGGATAACTCGAATCCTTTGGAACTACCGCCCGAATAATGTGTCGATAAAAACACTCCTAGAGTTTTTTATTCAAATTGAATCTTAAGACTAAACTACAATAATTTCTTAATTCTAACTTAAGGTGAGCAATGACAGTCTTTTATGCTGACGTTGCTGTCTGGAAAAATGTGGGAACAAAAATAAAATGTAACTTAAAACTATATGTACGTTTTCCCACAAGTTTTGATTGTGCTTAATTGGAATATGTTTCCAAGCAGAGACTCAATACTTTTGTGAGACTAATTTTGGATATCTCGACAATGCTTCCTTTTATACGATTCTTTCATATGCGGTGGAGAATCGATCCAAGTATATCATATGCGTTGATTTACGAAGAGTAAAAAGAGAAGGCCTGTTTTGTTTCGAGTGTAAATTGAATAAATAAAAAAAAAATAAAATAAAAATATGTATTAAAAAACCAAAAATAGATTTTAAGAGATAAAAGATTAAATTCATTCAAGGGAAAATATTACATTATTCGCAAGTATTTTGGCGATACGAGTATATTATTTAAATTTCAATGTTATCTGTAAGAAACAATTTAAATTAGTTTAATCTAAATATATCCGTAGTTTTCCAGAATAACGACGTATGTAGACTTACATACATAAGTCTAAAAAAAAAATTTTGTAAGATACGAACCCAATGATTTCTTTTTGTAAAAATTTAATCGTGCTTGAATAAGCTCAAACTCGAGATCTAAATTTCTTATCCGCTTCTTTTCAGCTTCTACTTGAAGAACATGCAACTCCTTTCGGCATTCCACATCAGCGGTAGCAATTTTTAAAATGTTTTCGTCGGCGGTGCTATTTTTTTTGTTCTGCAGCTAATTTCTAAAAAAAACATTATTTAAAGAATTCATGTCTTTTTTTAAAAAAGGTACAAAATCCTTTATTTACCTTAACCTTTTTTTTTTGTATGGTGTACATTCATTATTTTCATATTGTGCTTCCTTTTCTATTGTTTCATTTAACTTATTTGTTTCTTGATCGGTGTCCAAAGCAGCATAACAAATTTCATCTGCCTAAAAATAAACATATACACCACGCATTTGCACAAATCAAGCTTCTACTAAAATGTACAATTGCTTACCATTCCAAGCGCATCAGCATCATATTGATTGGTGTCGACCACAAACTGATTTGGTAACCAAACAGTCAAATCGTTTCCTGAAAGTGCTGCTTCTGTAGCAGCTTGTCCACCTCCAGTTTGTTTTGCTTTCACGCGAAATTCACTAACTTCTTTTTTGGCCTTAATCTTTATGGTTGACCATTGAGACCTTAATTGCGCAACAGACCGGTTTTTATAAGAGGACAAGCTGTTAAAACTATAATAAAAAATATATATACATTAGGTTGGTTTTTATTTCATCAGCTTGAGAAATTGAACCGCAACTCCCCCCAAAAACGTTCTCCCTGACAACTTACTCTTTTGCAATATCCTGCCAAGCTTTTTTCTTCGTGTTGTTTGTATTTGTGTCTGTATTTTTATTTTCTATTTCTTTTACTCTTTTTTTTCACTAGATCCATCAAAATCAACTCGTTGAATCTAAAAAGAATTACAAGTTAAAGGTTTTGTATACATAAACCGTAATAAATACCTCTCTACGACCTCACGCCAAACTTTTTTCTTATCCTGGTTGGTGTTAGTGTTAGTGTCGGTGTTTTAGTTTTCAATTTGCCGCACTCTTTTTCTAATCAGGTCTTTCAGCAGCGTCTATAAAAAATGAAGATTTTACAACATGTAATCACATCTTAATTATTCTTTGAAATGCAAGACTTACCTGATAAAATTCGACCCAATATTCCAAACTTTTGCGTTTGCAGTGCTACTTTTTTTTTCCATTTTTATTGTTTTTTTATATTATTATTAATGGTACACAAATTTCAAATAAAACTAATGTTGACCGCACAAAACTAAATACTGATGTGTAAACAATCAAAACAAATAGTATGAAACTCGTTATTCAAATACACTTTTAACTGCAATTAAATAAGTCACTAAAATTGCAATCTTACCAAGCGATATTTTTACTGTTATTAGTTTTTTGATTAATATACATCTTATCATACATTTTTTTATTCTATAAACAACATTATTCTTATTATACACGACAATAAAACTAATTAGATACGATTACTGCGTGAATTAATAATCACGGTTTTGCATCATTAGGAGTCAGTGGTAAATAACTGACTTTGACTTCCTTCAAACAAAAAATTTTTTAATTGTTCACTAAGGTTTTCGGGTTTGAGCCTTTTAAGTGTGCTTCTCATCAAAAGTGGCGACAGTGGACGTTTTGTAGAAGTTGAGGGCATTTCTTGCTCACCCGTGGCACACACGTTTTCCGGTAAGCCAATCCCAATACCAGCAACACCTTCCACAGGCTGAGCAATTGCACATATACGGACTACTGCTTCTTCGTTACTAGAAAGTTGAAACTTACAAAATGGTCTTCCAGTAGTTGCTGTGGACTCGCCTCTATTTTGCACCAGCTCTCTCTTTACGTCGCTTTTCCATTCAGCCCGAGCCTGTATAAAATAAAATAACAACATCAGTTATGAAATATTTTCATTCTGCTCACATTTGCTTACTTTTTTCCATCCGCTACATCTTTTTGCGGTGTACCTGCGCTGTTTAGCGATACAGCCAACTGTTGGGTGCTATTTTATGTTTTGCCCTATTAATTAAGGATAAAACATGGAGATAAATACTTCTTCTTTTTTGCTTACATTTTCGCAAAAAAAATAAACTTGAAAAGCAACAACAAAATGAAAAATGTAGCTTTTAATTACTTTAACCTCTTAAGACCTGAACGTGAACCGATTGAGTTAAAGATTTTTTTTACCTATTTTTGTTATCTTATGAGGTGTAATTAAAATGCTTGTTTTTATTATTATTTTTATTTAAGGTAGTAGAAAAAGGAGTTGCACATATGTGTACTTCAGGTTGAAATGATAAGTTAGTGAGAAACAACAGATAGTGCTCAAAGCAGTTGCTTTTTAAATACGAAAATAGACTGCATTTTATACATATAGTGCGGCAGCGTGAAGAGCACTTTGGATGGCGACATTTCGACGCAGACCTGCTTCCTACAAAGCGTGGTAGGTGACCAACATTGTCAAGCCTTATTTCTGACTGTGGGTGTGACACAACCGCTCGGTGATTCTTTGAGAGATGTCCGCTTATACAATCTCGACTTTTCAAGTAGGATCCTGCAAATGCGCTGGTGTTGGGACGAGATATATAGCCACAAGGCAAGGAATTGGGTTCAACTCTGTCTCCATCATACTTCATCATCGCTTTGGCCAGGTTCGGCCTGTATTGCAGAAAGCCTGTCAGGCTTAAGTTTTTGTGCAACTGGTTCAATAATATTTGCCAGCTTTAGACTAGTAAAAAATCTGGTGTGTATAAAACGACAAATCGTATCCACAATTCCTGCTTCTAATCCAAGATTTTTCATAACCTCTTGAGCTAATGTATCGTTCCCAATATGAATCTCGAAGTCTAGTACCACTCCGTCCCGAGCAGCCAACACCAAAGTTTTTTAATCCAAATGAATTAATCTTGGATGGATAATTTATGGTGGCTGTTGCATGTACAATTTTTACATTATGGAGTTCAGCTTTCTTTCAAATAAATAGTAGTTTTTCACCAATAGAATATCGTGCTTTCTGTCTTCCATCTATTTGATTTCGAAGTAAATAAATAAATATACAAATAAATAAGAAGAGGAAAAAATTTTGTTAAAAAAGAAACAACAAAAAATAAACAAATAAATAAGAAGAAAGAAATTTTGTTAAAAAAGAAACAGCTGTTGAGTAAATGCAAAAACTGTCGTCCGTCAGGGTAAAATGTTAATTCACATTAGTGAGCTTTTAATACAGATTAATTGTGTCTTCCCTTAGCTCTTATTAAAAATTTTTTAAGAATATCCGATACGTTAAGATATACTCAATATTATAACGATTCTTTAGTTCATTATGCAGCAGGTTGAAAGCATTTATTTGAGCCTGTAAGCTTTTTTGCGGGCTGTAGTTGCAAACCAAAAAAAATAAAATTCCAAATTCTTCACAAGTTGAAAAACTGTAACTTTATTATTCACTGTTACAAATCGAACTGAATAAAATCAATAATGTAAATCGATATTAAGGTATAAAGCAAAGGCAAAGTGACAAAAAAAGCTTTATTATTAATCTGTAAATTAGGTGTTAGGTTGAACCGCTAGATAATAAAAATTCTTAAATTAACAACAAATATTCGTCGCTGCTAAAACTAAGTGCATAAAAAATATAGAATTGGTTAACGTACAAACAATGCATTAAAGATAATAAAAAATAAAGCAGCCGCGCAGTGGTTACTTCGAAAGCATTTTTTGATTGAAAATGCCTGATAAATAAATGGATTACGTTATAATCAAAAATTTTTTAAGTTTAAATTAAAGCCTTTGCGTTGGTACTTTTTACCGTAAACACGGCAATTATCAGCATGTACCTCGCTTAATATATGTTTGGCGGTTGCGAAATCCGGTAACTCACACTCAGTGTGTTGGGGTGGGTCACCTTCAACCAATGCCCTAAAAAAATAACCGTCGTCTTGGTTTGGTTTGTCTGCTTTTCCCTCCAACGGCAACCGCACCACTGGAATCGCCCTGTAACTTGCTTCCTCTCTTGAGCCAGGGGTAACTCCTCGTCCTTCTTGTAACTGGCTTCCACCTGCCCCAAGGCAACGCGAAGTCGTGTTTGTTTGTTTTGAGACATATCCCAATCTAGCTATCACACAAAATAATTCTCAATTTGCTTTTTCTGTTGTATGTTATGTATTATTTCGTATGATTATATTTCGATTTTATTTGGATTTTTGCTCGTTTGTTTTATCAATTCGCTGCGATTTGACTTTACGTCTAAAATTCTTACTATACCATCTATCTATCTTCTTTCTTAATTCTAATTTGGTGGAATCCTGATTCTAAATCTAAAGTTGTAAAATATTTAGCTTTCCCTATGTTTTGTATAGTCATATTTACGTCAGGAATTATGTATCTGTCTGTTATTGTATTTGAATTTAATTTTTGAAAGTCAACGACCATATGTCGTTTTGGTCGACCTGTTTCATCTATACCTTTCTTAGGAACAGTCCAAATGGGTGAATTTATAGGGGCTATTACTGCGCTGGATTATACCATCTTGTAATAATATTTGAATTTCATTGTTGACGAGGTCGTTATCCGCTATGGGATATGGATACTGCGTCGTCTAAATGGGTTCTTCTGTTTTTGTCCTAATCATGGCCTCAATTTTAGTAGTGAAGTGTAATGGTCCTATGCCATTGTTATCCGTTATCAGCAATTGATCCATAGTTCCCCCATTATGCTTGTGAATCTGCCAGGCATTATGTGCCGCCATATCCACACAGTGTGCTATGATTGGAAAATACCATTTCTTTCCTCTTATAGCAGTGCGGTATAAGCTGATGTTCTGATCGGAACGATCGACTCCACCCATGCTCCTATTATAATATTTCACAATTCGGTGCTGTTCGACTTGAATAAATTTCTTCTCTTTTTGCGAGTACCGCTTAGCAGATCCTACGGGCTTCACTCCGATTGCTTTAGAACAAAATGTAACGATACTGTTATCAATCCACTTTATAAAAATTATATTGCTATTCATAATTTTGATGAAATAATAACTGCCGCGAATAGTTTGTTTCATCTCCTTAGATTCGCGCAAGGTACTTCCAGGAATCAGGTTTTCTCTAATTTTTCCATATTTTTGCATATTCTTTTTCTCCAGATTTTCTAACAAAGCAATGGCCGAAAAAAAATTATCAAAAAACAAATGAAATTTTTGGTCCTTCCATTTTGCTCGCAACGCGTCGGCATATTCAAGTACGACAGATGTTCCGACACCCAGGTCCTTGGGCCATCGCCGGAAAGTTTGAGGTCTCAGGCCAATAGCACCAACACCAGGGCCCTCCCCCCTCGAGTTCCAAGCCTCCCACCGCTCGCGCTCCAAGAGGTCAATGGGTATTTCCCCACATATCACCAGGACCGCAGCGCCCGAGACCGTGCGGTAAGCCGAAGCAACCCTAAGGGCCGGCGGCCGCTGTACCGCCTCGAGCACCCTGCGTTTGGTTCCCCCACCCAGTACATTTCCCCAAATCTTGCTCCCATGCTGCAAGATCGACTTCGTGACCGCCATAATCAGCCTCCTCTTGCTCTGTGTCGGGCCTCCGACATTCGCCATGAGTCTGCTCAACATGCCAGTCATCTTCGCCGCCTTAGTCGCCACATGCCGTATTTGGGCCCAGTAAGTCAGCCTACAGTCGAGTCTGACGCCCAAATACCTTATCGCACTCTGGGTAACCAGAGACAATATATAGTTATTAAATATGTAATACTTACCAACTCATATTAATTTACTAATTTTAATTTTATTCTTTAAGAAATTTATTTACATTGCCACTTGCCGCAACAAACATATGTAAATAAAAACAGCTGATATGTATTGAATCAAAAGAATGAACATGCTGTCAAATTATTTATAGTTATCAATATTGCCAGGTGCGATTTTGATGCTTATTTACAAGGCATCAATAAAATCTTAAAAAGTTTTGTTCAGTAAATTTTGATCAATAAATTTTGAAGAAATTTTGCTGTTTACACGAGTTTAAAGCATTTAGAAGAGCAATTTTGAAGAAAATTTCAATCGTGTAAATTTAGCTTTACAGTTTGAATCAAGAATATGACTGTTACATGTTTGAATCCAAGAATATGACTTATAGTTTGAATCAAAGAATATGATTAATGTTAGTTTACAAAATCTTGATATTTAAATACAAAATCTTATTAAATATTACAAAAAGTAAAGAAAGTAAAAGTAAAGTAAAATTGTTTACTTTTGTAGTTTTTTTATGTAGGAAATGAAATTACTTATTCTTAAAAAATATTACAAAACTAAATTGCTTAATTTATGAAAGCAAATCAATAAAATTAAAATATTTATTTTTATTATTAAAATATTTATTTTTTATTGGTTCGGTGATTCATTGTTCCTGACAATCTGACAATTGAAACTGGCAATCCAAAATGGCTGATATTACCAACATATATAACAGACATGTGTAGCAACATAACAGAAAAAAAAATGCGATAATCAAACATACGTAACTCACGAAATTTTAAAATAACGGTTATTTTTTGATCATACCTCGTACAAGTATGGAAATACACATTTTCTTCTAATCAAATTAGAGTGACTATATCATTAGGAAACATTTGACGAACCGTATGCAAATCAGAAACATTAAGATTTTTCGCCAAACAATCTAAGATAGAAGCCATAAATCTGAAAGAATCTAAAAAACGTATTTCAACTCCAGAATTCTTTTTCATCGGAATATAAAGTGATATAGAAATATAGCGTTCTTTATTTTGCGGGTTGACTTTTATGACACCATTTTTAACAGTAGAAAGTTCTTTAAAAAATAAATGTGCATCGTATGCAGATAGATTATGGAAGATGACGGGTATGAATTTGAGTATTTTGTACATTAAATTCCACTCACTGTGAGCTGCACCACGATAATTACCAGTAAGATGGCAGTGATCTATAACCTTATCATTCTTCAAACTTTTCTTACAAATATGACAATTTTGTGCATTATTAAAGGAATTTAATTCTTCAGCAGATATATTCATTAGTTTTTCTTTACTTAGATGTTTTTCATAAATATAAAGACTGTCGTCAACTATTTTTCTAACGAATACTTCTGCTGAATCTTCTCCAAAGTATTGTCTATATAAATTATTTTCTTCCTTAAAACTACACTTTACAAAATAACTAAATGCACATGGATTATGCTTTTGAATATTTAAAGTATTCGTACCTGCACTTTCATCAATTTTTTCTAAAATTGACTCGAAGTCAGCATAAATAACAAAAGGCACGTCCATTTGCTTATTATAATTTGTAAATTTTTTGAAAGCATCTTCATCAGCCGGCATTTTTGCAACTTTTCTCCCACAGCACTTTTTATGTTGTTGAAGTGTGATTTCATCATGGGTATAAAATAAGAAACTGTTGAAAATAAAAATTTTTCCGTAATGCTTTGTTATGCTGGATCGAATAAACCTTAAAAGATAGTAATTTTAAATTATTTATTATTATATAAGTATTTACACGCTTTTGGAATTTTGAGCCTATGTTCCTTAGTATCGGAGATATTAAGTTACCGATTTTACACCTTTTTGCCCTTTTTTACACCTTTCCGTTTCGAATATCAAAATATCTAGCTTCAGCCGTTTGGCCTGGGCGAAGATGTATCAGTCAGCCAGTCAGTCACTCAATAACGTTACTCTTTTATATATATATAGAAGATTAGTCAAATTTTACATATTTGTCTATAGATAAAATACAAAGAGATGGATGCTTTTTGTTTTGGCAGCAGAATTTGACAATTGCAGACACTAATTTCCAAATCACATCCTCAACACATTTTAAGTATTTCTTAATCGACGGCGGCTACAACGATCGCCTTCGTTCTCTAATAGTCAGCTCTTAGATTTACAATTGAATATTGTATATTCAGAGTAAATATAAACTATGGTTTTAATATATTTCATGAAAATGTATATCTGTATATTTTGTTTGTGTAGTGCAAAAATTTACTACTTCATTTTACAAATGCAATGATACAAGACCATTTGCACTGGATTGTGAATTCCGCTATTGATGTAGAACTCTGCAGTAATTTTGCTTAAATATAAAATCATAAAGGCATAAACTAATGTAATTAGGCACACAAACTTTGATATATAATCTATGTACGAGTAAGGAAATACTCCCTTTCTTCTAATCAAATCAAAGTGACTATCAATATGAAACATTTGACGAACCGTATGAAAATCAGAAATATCAAGATTTTTCGCCAAACTATCTAAACTAGAAGCCATAAATCTAAAAAAATCTAAAAAACGTATTTCAACTCCAGAATTCTTTTTCATCGGAATATAAACTGATATAGAAATATAGCGCTCTTTATTTTGTGGGATGACTTTTATGACACCATTTTTAATACTAGAAAGTTCTTTAAAAAATAAATGTGCATCGTATGCAGATAGATTATGGAAGATGACGGGTATGAATTTGAGTATTTTGTACATTAATTGCACTCACTGTGAGCTGCACCACGATAATTACCAGTAAGATGGCAGTGATCTATAACCTTATCATTCTTCAAACTTTTCTTACAAATATGACAATTTTGTGCATTATTAAAGGAATTTAATTCTTCAGCAGATATATTCATTAGTTTTTCTTTACTTAGATGTTTTTCATAAATATAAAGACTGTCGTCAACTATTTTTCTAACGAATACTTCTGCTGAATCTTCTCCAAAGTATTGTCTATATAAATTATTTTCTTCCTTAAAACTACACTTTACAAAATAACTAAATGCACATGGATTATGCTTTTGAATATTTAAAGTATTCGTACCTGCACTTTCATCAATTTTTTCCAAAATTGACTCGAAGTCAGCATAAATAACAAAAGGCACGTCCATTTGCTTATTATAATTTGTAAATTTTTTGAAAGCATCTTCATCAGCCGGCATTTTTGCAACTTTTCTCCCACAGCACTTTTTATGTTGTTGAAGTGTGATTTCATCATGGGTATAAAATAAGAAACTGTTGCAAATAAAAATTTTTCCGTGATGCGTTGTTATGCTGGATCGAATAAGCCTTAAAAGATAGTAATTTTAAATTATTTATTATTATATAAATATTTAATAAATGTAAATATATATATATAACTTACTTTGAGATGTTTTTGATAAGAACATAGTGAAAATTGTCTTCTGAGTGAAGCAAGAGCAAATTAATGTGAATTGCTTTTTCTTCTTTTGTGATGTAGTAAGGTCCAGTTAGTGATGCTTCATTATGACCAAACACATTCACACTTATACTATTTTGTTTTTCAAAAACTTTTAACTGCTTCAGAGGGAGTGGAAACTGCAGCCCTTCAAAATTCAATACTCTACCACCAACAAAAATTGTATCATTTCTAATATTTTCTATATTGTAGTTATTACAATTTCTCATTTGTCTTGGATTTAGACTAGAATCACCACACAAAGCTGCAATTAAACACCATTTGAAACAATATATATCATTGTTCTCATTGTTTACACAACCAACATTTTTGGCTATGGTTTTTGGTAGTAGAATGAATTGTGAACCTTTTATTATTGATGCTTTGTTCACATTTATATCAAAATATTTTATACTAATGAGTGTCCAACCGCTGTCTCTTTCCTCGAATTCATCCATTTTTGCACTTATTTCCTCTGCATGGTTTTCAGAAATGGTGAGCAACGTAATTTTTGTTATACATATGTACCTGGGGAGTTACACATATATCATCATTGACAAATTTCATGTAGTCACAAGTCAGCTACATATTAAATTTGAGTGTGGTATGTTTCTGACTGCACTCTTTTAACTTTGTTGATAATACATCGGATTGCATTTTTAAAAAACTCTCCAGGATTTCCTTAAAACTACACTTTACAAAATAACTAAATGCACATGGATTATGCTTTTGAATATTTAAAGTATTCGTACCTGCACTTTCATCAATTTTTTCCAAAATTGACTCGAAGTCAGCATAAATAACAAAAGGCACGTCCATTTGCTTATTATAATTTGTAAATTTTTTGAAAGCATCTTCATCAGCCGGCATTTTTGCAACTTTTCTCCCACAGCACTTTTTATGTTGTTGAAGTGTGATTTCATCATGGGTATAAAATAAGAAACTGTTGAAAATAAAAATTTTTCCGTAATGCTTTGTTATGCTGGATCGAATAAGCCTTAAAAGATAGTAATTTTAAATTATTTATTATTATATAAGTATTTACACGCTTTTGGAATTTTGAGCCTATGTTCCTTAGTATCGGAGATATTAAGTTACCGATTTTACACCTTTTTGCCCTTTTTTACACCTTTCCGATTCGAATATCAAAATATCTAGCTTCAGCCGTTTGGCCTGGGCGAAGATGTATCAGTCAGCCAGTCAGTCACTCAATAACGTTACTCTTTTATATATATATAGAAGATTAGTCAAATTTTACATATTTGTCTATAGATAAAATACAAAGAGATGGATGCTTTTTGTTTTGGCAGCAGAATTTGACAATTGCAGACACTAATTTCCAAATCACATCCTCAACACATTTTAAGTATTTCTTAATCGACGGCGGCTACAACGATCGCCTTCGTTCTCTAATAGTCAGCTCTTAGATTTACAATTGAATATTGTATATTCAGAGTAAATATAAACTATGGTTTTAATATATTTCATGAAAATGTATATCTGTATATTTTGTTTGTGTAGTGCAAAAATTTACTACTTCATTTTACAAATGCAATGATACAAGACCATTTGCACTGGATTGTGAATTCCGCTATTGATGTAGAACTCTGCAGTAATTTTGCTTAAATATAAAATCATAAAGGCATAAACTAATGTAATTAGGCACACAAACTTTGATATATAATCTATGTACGAGTAAGGAAATACTCCCTTTCTTCTAATCAAATCAAAGTGACTATCAATATGAAACATTTGACGAACCGTATGAAAATCAGAAATATCAAGATTTTTCGCCAAACTATCTAAACTAGAAGCCATAAATCTAAAAGAATCTAAAAAACGTATTTCAACTCCAGAATTCTTTTTCATCGGAATATAAACTGATATAGAAATATAGCGCTCTTTATTTTGTGGGATGACTTTTATGACACCATTTTTAACAGTAGAAAGTTCTTTAAAAAATAAATGTGCATCGTATGCAGATAGATTATGGAAGATGACGGGTATGAATTTGAGTATTTTGTACATTAAATTGCACTCACTGTGAGCTGCACCACGATAATTACCAGTAAGATGGCAGTGATCTATAACCTTATCATTCTTCAAACTTTTCTTACAAATATGACAATTTTGTGCATTATTAAAGGAATTTAATTCTTCAGCAGATATATTCATTAGTTTTTCTTTACTTAGATGTTTTTCATAAATATAAAGACTGTCGTCAACTATTTTTCTAACGAATACTTCTGCTGAATCTTCTCCAAAGTATTGTCTATATAAATTATTTTCTTCCTTAAAACTACACTTTACAAAATAACTAAATGCACATGGATTATGCTTTTGAATATTTAAAGTATTCGTACCTGCACTTTCATCAATTTTTTCTAAAATTGACTCGAAGTCAGCATAAATAACAAAAGGCACGTCCATTTGCTTATTATAATTTGTAAATTTTTTGAAAGCATCTTCATCAGCCGGCATTTTTGCAACTTTTCTCCCACAGCACTTTTTATGTTGTTGAAGTGTGATTTCATCATGGGTATAAAATAAGAAACTGTTGAAAATAAAAATTTTTCCGTAATGCTTTGTTATGCTGGATCGAATAAACCTTAAAAGATAGTAATTTTAAATTATTTATTATTATATAAGTATTTACACGCTTTTGGAATTTTGAGCCTATGTTCCTTAGTATCGGAGATATTAAGTTACCGATTTTACACCTTTTTGCCCTTTTTTACACCTTTCCGTTTCGAATATCAAAATATCTAGCTTCAGCCGTTTGGCCTGGGCGAAGATGTATCAGTCAGCCAGTCAGTCACTCAATAACGTTACTCTTTTATATATATATAGAAGATTAGTCAAATTTTACATATTTGTCTATAGATAAAATACAAAGAGATGGATGCTTTTTGTTTTGGCAGCAGAATTTGACAATTGCAGACACTAATTTCCAAATCACATCCTCAACACATTTTAAGTATTTCTTAATCGACGGCGGCTACAACGATCGCCTTCGTTCTCTAATAGTCAGCTCTTAGATTTACAATTGAATATTGTATATTCAGAGTAAATATAAACTATGGTTTTAATATATTTCATGAAAATGTATATCTGTATATTTTGTTTGTGTAGTGCAAAAATTTACTACTTCATTTTACAAATGCAATGATACAAGACCATTTGCACTGGATTGTGAATTCCGCTATTGATGTAGAACTCTGCAGTAATTTTGCTTAAATATAAAATCATAAAGGCATAAACTAATGTAATTAGGCACACAAACTTTGATATATAATCTATGTACGAGTAAGGAAATACTCCCTTTCTTCTAATCAAATCAAAGTGACTATCAATATGAAACATTTGACGAACCGTATGAAAATCAGAAATATCAAGATTTTTCGCCAAACTATCTAAACTAGAAGCCATAAATCTAAAAAAATCTAAAAAACGTATTTCAACTCCAGAATTCTTTTTCATCGGAATATAAACTGATATAGAAATATAGCGCTCTTTATTTTGTGGGATGACTTTTATGACACCATTTTTAACAGTAGAAAGTTCTTTAAAAAATAAATGTGCATCGTATGCAGATAGATTATGGAAGATGACGGGTATGAATTTGAGTATTTTGTACATTAAATTGCACTCACTGTGAGCTGCACCACGATAATTACCAGTAAGATGGCAGTGATCTATAACCTTATCATTCTTCAAACTTTTCTTACAAATATGACAATTTTGTGCATTATTAAAGGAATTTAATTCTTCAGCAGATATATTCATTAGTTTTTCTTTACTTAGATGTTTTTCATAAATATAAAGACTGTCGTCAACTATTTTTCTAACGAATACTTCTGCTGAATCTTCTCCAAAGTATTGTCTATATAAATTATTTTCTTCCTTAAAACTACACTTTACAAAATAACTAAATGCACATGGATTATGCTTTTGAATATTTAAAGTATTCGTACCTGCACTTTCATCAATTTTTTCCAAAATTGACTCGAAGTCAGCATAAATAACAAAAGGCACGTCCATTTGCTTATTATAATTTGTAAATTTTTTGAAAGCATCTTCATCAGCCGGCATTTTTGCAACTTTTCTCCCACAGCACTTTTTATGTTGTTGAAGTGTGATTTCATCATGGGTATAAAATAAGAAACTGTTGCAAATAAAAATTTTTCCGTGATGCGTTGTTATGCTGGATCGAATAAGCCTTAAAAGATAGTAATTTTAAATTATTTATTATTATATAAATATTTAATAAATGTAAATATATATATATAACTTACTTTGAGATGTTTTTGATAAGAACATAGTGAAAATTGTCTTCTGAGTGAAGCAAGAGCAAATTAATGTGAATTGCTTTTTCTTCTTTTGTGATGTAGTAAGGTCCAGTTAGTGATGCTCCATTATGACCAAACACATTCACACTTATACTATTTTGTTTTTCAAAAACTTTTAACTGCTTCAGAGGGAGTGGAAACTGCAGCCCTTCAAAATTTAATACTCTACCACCAACAAAAATTGTATCATTTCTAATATTTTCTATATTGTAGTTATTACAATTTCTCATTTGTCTTGGATTTAGACTAGAATCACCACACAAAGCTGCAATTAAACACCATTTGAAACAATATATATCATTGTTCTCAATGTTTACACAACCAACATTTTTGGCTATGGTTTTTGGTAGTAGAATGAATCGTGAACCTTTTATTATTGATGCTTTGTTCACATTTATATCAAAATATTTTATACTAATGACTAGTATGAATAAGGGGTTTCTAGATAGAAATGTGCAAAGGAAAAAAAAAATGTGCATACCTTAACCCTTTAACGGTCGATGGGGTTAAATTCGACCCCATGATATTTTGTGTTATGAGGCGGCAGCGTGTTCGGTTTTGCTTAAAGTGAAGTCGTGGTGGGGGGTTCGGTTTTGCTTAAAGTGAAGTCGCGGTGGATGTTATTTTTGTTGAAGTGAAGTCGTAACATTTAATGTGTTCGTTATAGGGTTAATACAATATGAATTAAACTACATTAGGGCGGTTTACGAAAGTCTGTGATTTTTTGCTAGTATTTAATAAATAAAATTCATTTACTGCGGTATATATTAATATCCCTAATACTACTCGTATTTGTTATCAGTATAAAATGTTAACCACATTATTTAAAAACAAAACATTTATTTATTTTTAGTGTTAATCATATACCTACATACTTATAAAACATATGTATATTAGCAACAATTCTATATTTTTGTAGACTAAATAATTTACAATTACACATAACACTCGAATCAGCCGTAATTTGTTTCAATTTAAAACAATTTTCAAAATGAACACCATGAACTGATGAATCTTCATATAAAGGTATGATTTCTAGGAAATTTTCCATATATCTGATGAGATCTCCCGGAATATATCCTCTATAATAGTTTAGAAAATTTTCCACTTCAACTCTCAATTCAAATTCAACAAATAATTTCGGCTTCCGTTTTATCAGTGTCGTCGACGACATTTAAGATTCATATTGTTTCTTTAGTGTATCTTGAGCTAGAACGATAACAAAAAAAATAATATTTAGATTTAATAATAATAAAATAAATAAAAAAACTATTTTCCAAAAATTACCTGTTGCAGCTGCATGTATATTCAGCTCGTAATATTCATTGCTGCTGCTACCTTTGCTACCTTTGCTACCTTTTCTATCTTTAGTAAGATAGTAGGTATTGCGCTGGAATTCTTCTATACTATCATCGTCTAGAGTTTCGTTGAATATACCAGGTAGGTATATGTATTTGGTGTTTTCCACCAAACAACGTACTTTTTTCCCATAAGGCGTCTGGACACGCTCCATTTTTGTAATTTTATCTGGTCCATTATATATCTTGTTAAATTTATCACGTGGTTGTTTCTTTATGTATACACGGTCATCAAGTTTCAATTATCTTGGTTTCGCAAAATGATCGTAAAATATTTTATTTCTTTGTTTATGTTTGTTTATTAAATCTTTTGTCATGACATGTGACTTTGTAATCGGAATTTAATTTCTTTAACATAATGTTCCGCATAATAGATAGGCTCAATCTCGGTAAGTTTTAACCTTTACGGCGCAAGAACGCCAATTTCGTTAGTTTTTGGTTAACAGGTGGTAAATAGGCTATTATTATTGGAAAAATTAATAAAAAAATTTTTATTAATAATTAAGATACTATTTATTGGAAAAAATTATATGTTGCAGAAATGCAACATTGCAGCAATAACTCTAAAAAAATAACGTTGAAATTAAAGGGTATGAAAATTTTTAAAACAGTTGTTCCGCTTATTGTAGCACAAACTAATCCCGCATTTTTCGCAAGATGTTTGCGTATAGCCTTTGCATTCTGGAAATTTGCATCTCATCCGTTTATCGACCCAAACTGGCCAGTGCCCGTGTTGGTCCAACCTGACATCTTTCGGAGGAACGTGTTGAACCGGCCCTTTTTTCTTTTTATTTTGAATGAGACATTCAACATCACTTCCACGCTTTGCACGATTCACAGTTTTATATTTGCATAGCGTCTCAGCAATACGTAATCTGAAGTCTGCAGAATTGAGAGTTTTGCTGGTACTACCCTTCTCAGCTTGTATTCTCCTATATAAAAGCCCTGAATTGCCTGAATGTCTAATAAATGGTAAAAAATCCGTGGTAAAGATACAGCGTTTACTACGAAGCTTGATTTTATAGTGGCCCATAACGGAGTCTAAAGCGTCGACTCCCACCCATATGTCGGTTATACTCTGCCACTACAAAAGGTCGTTCAACAGAAATATATTGTTTCTTTTTCTTGTCCCATCTTCTGACTACAGATGTTGGGTACTTTGCTGCAAAATTAGATGATAGAGTGACAATTTTGTTGTCTCTCCAAGCAAAAACAGCTACGTCAGTTCCATTGCAGTCACTGACTTGTTCTACAGACGTACCGCACGGTTTTTTTTTTAAATCTTTTTCATCTGGTAGCTTACAGTTGGGAAACGTACTCTTCTTATAGTCCCCAAGGCCAAAATGCCGCGACTGGAAAGGTGTTCTATAATCGGAATTGATGTGTAGTAGTTATCAAAAAAAATACGATAGTTCTGATTTGTAGGTACATGACGGGAAAGGCGGACTACTACATTGGATGATGCACCAAGTCAAGCTCGCCAATTGCACATCTGTTTTCTTGCCCACTGTAGACTTCAAATGTATAACCATATCCATTTACACCACATATAACAAATAGTTTGAATCCCCATTTGTGAGGCTTATCTGGTAAATACTGTTTCAACACACTTCTAGCTTTGTTGAGCACATTTGTTCATCTACGGATAAATGCGCTTCAAATGGAACTTTTTTGAAGTTGTGGTTGAGTTCCTTTATCAATGGCCGAATTTTATACAATCGATCGGAATCAATATGTTCATATGGTAGCATTTTACTATTGTCGTTGAAATGAAGTAACTGCCTAAGTAGTTCAAATCGTTTCGACGACATTGTCTCCCGTATCGGCGCAAAGCTTATGTTTTCTGACCAATACATTTTTACATTTGGCATATGAACTACTGACATATAATATACGATACCTATGAACTGACGTATCTCTTGACTGGTTGCATTTACAGGCTTATTGGCATCTTTCTGAACAGAGTCCTCAGTAAATAAAGCAAAGTATTTCTGGAGGCAACATCTCAGATCCATGAAAACGCAGTTGGTCATCATTCAAATTTAGGCTTTTTGTTTTCCATGTCGTTTTAGTCTTGGCCACTTGATTAGACAACTTTGAAGATTTTTCAGTAATAGTAGTGTGAGAAGCGGTTACAGAAGTGAAATCCTTTGCAGTTCTAATGCTCTGACGGGCTGGTGAATGCAGTTGGAAGATTATTAGTGGGCTCAAGTTCATTTTGTAAGCCACGTGATGCTTCTAATTCCTCATCAGAGCTTTCATCCACATTCGCCTCTAACTCGTACGTTGATGATGCTGTCATC
Organism: Dexiosoma caninum; assembly: GCA_963924685.1. Taxonomy (NCBI): domain Eukaryota; kingdom Metazoa; phylum Arthropoda; class Insecta; order Diptera; family Tachinidae; genus Dexiosoma; species Dexiosoma caninum. Next base: position 97,224,848 of record OZ004725.1, read on the forward strand.
ATCGTCATCAGAAAAATCAAAGCCATCTTCACTATCTTCCCATTGTGATAGAATAATTTCTAGGTCCTTAGAAGTTAAATTATTCAATTTACGGTTCATTTTTATACTGAAGAAGAAATATTCACAATGATGAAAAATAGTAAAATAATACACCTCAGCAGGCAATGTTGCATATATGCAACAAACCAAAATTAGTATAAAACGTAAACGAAAGTGGTTTTGCAAAAAAAGTATGTAATTGATTATCAAAATATATCCTCTTACCTTTCACTCACACAAATTTCAATAGCCAAATATCACTATTACTTCAAAAAATAATTTTTCGCAAAAGAACTCAAAGAGCGCACAACAGGTTGGTACACAACTGTCACTTGAATGAAATGAATACAAAACTGTTGCTGCCTAGAACGCTTATTAATTTTTAAACCGCAAGAATGCTATGTTGCCAAAATGCAACATCGCCTTAAATTGGTATGCATAATATTTTTACACTTACTTTAAGGGTATGTTGCAGAAATACAACATGACGCCGTAAAGGGTTAACTCATTCGGCATACTTGCTTCCCTGCCGAATATATTCATTGAAGACTATGATTTCTTTCCGCCGTTCCCACAGTTTGATGGTGATAGACCGTCGAGAAATTCATATCAATATTTAAAAGTTTCCAGAGTTCATTAAAAACCTCGTTCTTGAATTCGGTTCCCAAATCAGATTTAACTGATGTCATTCTTCCGTATACTAAAATGAAATTGTGGTTTGCGCCAGCGTGCCTGGCATCCAGATACTGGATATTCATTTTGTAATCACAAAGCTGAAAATATAAATAGACTTTATACTATAGTAATTTCATTGAATTTTGAACTTACAAGCATGACGTTTAGGTTGTAGTAGCCTTTCCTGTTAAGATAAAGGTGTTGTAGATCTTGTTTTGGTGAAATGATGCGCACGTGAGTTCCATCAATACAGCCTAATACTCCTGGAAAGCCAAATTTCGAGTAAAATTCTAGTTTTGAAGCGTTTTGCTCGTCTTCAGCATTTGGGTTTTGATCCATTTGCCACAAATACGCTGCTCGATTGATATCTATGACTTTTTTAATTGCTATAGATATTGTAGGTTGTGTCAGTCCTACTTTGAAATCATTTCCACTACACTTTTGATAACTGCCGTCAGCAAGAAACCTGAGAGTAGCGCATAGTTTCAAAATAGGAGGCACAACAGAACTTCGCACGGATTTATGAAAATGTTTGTCGAGCTCGTTCAGCAGGAAGCAAAATGCTTCCTTGCTCAACCGAAAGAAATTTGTAAATCTACAAAAGAAAATATTAAAAAGCAATTCTATTATGACAAAATTGTGTTTACTTAATGCTGGAAAGTTCCAGTGGATTAGAGTGAGCACGGAGACTTACGAATGCGTAACATTTCAGTATTAGATTCAACGCTTTCGTCGTCGTAAAATAAATCCAAGCTGATTTCCATTATATTATTTGTTTAAAAGAAAACACTTCAACAAATTTTTTTTATTATAATATTGTTTAAATTTTTCACCACAAAAGCATCAGCTGTTTAATTATATGTAAAACTGTCACTTTTTGAGGTTGGCAACATTTATAAAATTACAACTGATTTGGGTTGTATTCGATAATACCAAAGAAGAGTTGAGTTGTCTCGATTACAACACAACTGGGTTGAGTTGTAAACCATAATAGGGGCATTAATTCCGGAGGATGTGGCGGGTAACTCTACTGGTGTCTGTAAAGTGTAATTAATATTCTTATGTGTTGTCCGTGTTGCGGACAAGAGCTTTTTCTTGCCCTTTGATGACTTACCAAATTCCAAAATTGAATTCTATGTAAGCTTAAATTACTTATCGTTAAATAATTATTCCTTCACAAATTGTTCAGAACTTATTTATTCAAAGGTTTTAAATGGACTGTTTAATGTTTGGTCATTGGGAAAAATTTTTTTGTAGTATTTATGTGTTAGCCGGAGCATTTCTGTTGTGACATGTGAGTCAAAGGTTTTGTGGTCTCCCTCGGTGTAGTATTTATATTTTTTTGATAAATTCCAGGTGATTTTCCCAACTGTATCATAGTTTCCTTTTACAATAATTTCTGGATGTTGTTTAATGAATGTTTTTTCGAGGGCTTTAATGTATTTTCCTAATATGATATTGAATTTTGGATCGCGGGCTTGTATTAGTCTGGGGGCTCGATATCTACTAGCTGAAACTTTCTCGATTTTAGTAAAGGCCATTACCTTGGAGGAAGGAATTTTACCATGTTCGAGGTCTCTGAGAGCATCAAGATAAAATCTTCTTTTATCCCTGCGCATAGAGAGGGCAAATTCTTGATGAGTGAGAACGTGTATCCCAGGAACTGTCTGATGGAGATGTCTAGCAGCTTGTTTGATGAGTTCTGGTTGATATGTGGGGAGTATGATAGGTCGGTGTCGGTGGTAATAGGCGGCAAGTGTAGTGTCATGGTCTGGGGGATAATAGTAGCAGCCTTTAGGCTTGAGAATAGACGGATAATTTACGAAGCTGTTGCGGCGATTGCTGCGCCGCCTACCAATACCTTCATGGTCGTCAACAGGTAGTTGGAGGATTTCATATCTAAGGATGGGCCATCTATAAAATCCTTTTGTATACGCATCTTCCGCGTGAACAGTGGCCACCATCGATAGTCAGTGACAATACCTTCGGTTTTTTCGTTGTAGTCATTGATCTTTTCGACTACTACTTCGTTGAGTTCGGACTGTTCAGTTATGGTTTTGTATAGATGTCGTCTATATACATTTTTTGATAGATGTTCCTTAACGATTGGTTCTTTGATGTCATTTTTTTCCAGATATTCGTTTATGAGGGTATAGCAATATCGTTTGTATGTCTCGTCAATTTTCATGCCTGCAGTCTTAAGGTGTAGTTCAGCGAGCAGACTGTCGGAGGAGATGAGGTGTAGTTCAGCCTGTGTGCGGAGGGCTCGGGTTCGCTGTTGCTGTAGGGCCAATAGTTCATTTTGTTGGTTAATGGATTGAATATCAGCTGCAATACTTTCGGCAGTAGCGGTGGTCCTGCTTCCGGTAAGGTAGTTGTATATGTTGTGTGCTGTTTCCATAGCGCTTGTTTTGAAGTTTCCCTTGCTTAGAGTTTGGTCGGGGGCCTAGCTTGGATTTCTACTGTTATTGTCTCTAATACAATTAACTGCCAGTTGGCGATTCAGTTGTGTATCTGTTTTTTCATGGTATTGCCGTTCTCAACTTTGTATAAGTTTGGTCGTAAAAAACGTTGAATACACTGCTTAATTGTAGTTGTGTCATTATCAGTTAGAGTGAAATTTTTTTAAAAGCGGTGAAAATTGAAATCAAAATGGAGAGATCGTTCTGGCGATACTTCTCCTAAAAGACAATTGATCCATAGTTCCCCCATTATGCTTGTGAATCTGCCAGGCATTATATACCGCCATATCCACACAGTGTGCTCTGATATGAAAATACCATTTCTTTCCTCTTGTGCGGTATAAGCTTATGTTCTGATCGGAACGATCGACTCCACCCATGCTACTATTATAATATTTCACAATTCGGGGCTGTTCGACTTGAATAAATTTCTTCTTTTTTTGCGAGTACCGCTTAGCAGATCCTACGGGATTCACTCCGATTGCATTAGAACAAAATGTAACGATACTGTTATCATTCCATTTTATAAAAATTATATTGCTATTCATAATTTTGATGAAATCATAACTGCCGCGAATAGTTTTTTTCATCTCCTTAGATTCGCGCAAAGTACTTCCAGGAATGCGGTTTTCTCTAAGATAATTTTTCCGGTGGCTCAGGTACTGGTCGTGTCAGGTCATGTGCAATTGGCGCAGAAGAAGATTCAAGGTCAGGATATTCGATAGGTTTTGCATTTTTACCTCTACGTCTTTTACTCGGATTCACAATGCAAAAGTAGCAGTCATTGACGTGGTCTTTTGGTTCTCGGCAGATCCTTGGTATTGCAAATTTCATGGACCTTTTCTCACCTCGATACCAACCTAAAATACAGAGATAAAAATTAATTTGTCTATTATATTTGATTCACCGCTTAATTAAACCTTGCTTACCTTCCAAACATATTTTACAATAACTACAAGCAACAACATGTGGAGCCCATGGCTTGCATTGATTCCGAACAGGACAGTTAAAATATGCTTCGTAGGCTTCACATAGAACGTGAGATATCTTTAGTTCGTATTTTACGTCTCGAACCTTAATAAATTGACCACATATATAACAAAATGCATCAGCATCATATTTACACTTTCGCGACGACATTTTAATTTTTTCTATACTTGTACAAAACAGCTGATCGTTCTTTATCACTCGAGTGACATCTAGCGGTATTATGTGAACGTAAAAACACCACTCTGATCGCGCGGTATTTTTGAATATATTAAAATTAATTAAGATTTTTAAAAAAAATTCTAAACTGCGTATTATTACTCTAACTACCACAAAAGCAAACTTTATACAAAAAAAAGGTATTTTCTTTTCGTTTATGTGTATAATTAACTGAAAAATCACAAAATAAACTTTAGGACAAACAACGAAATTTTTTTTGTAGAGTCGTGTTATCAAAGTAAAGCTTGTAATTCAGAAGCTTTGGCATTGTTGATGTTAAATATAAAACAATATCTGATGATATGCCTAGTCCATAGGAAGGACAAGTTCCTTCACCAACGTACAATGCGAAGTCATATACCATACCGGAAGACCCGGCGCTGGTGAACATTTTGAAACCCCATTTATGTGGTTTTGCTGGATTGTATTGCTTTAGGGTATGTACAGAGTGGCAGCTTGTTGCCGAGCCGAGCTGGTTGACGCTTATTGCGAGAACCAATGCGAGAAAACTGGTTCTATACAAATTAGTACAAACAAGCGCGAAGCGGTTATAGTGGGCGTCGAGCTGGTCAGAGCGCAAAGCTGATTGAATGCGAGAAAACAGTTTCAAAGCGTATTTCACCGCCGATAACATTGTTTATGTTATGTTGTTATGATTTCAACTTGTTTGGAAAACATAAAAAAAATTAAAAACAAAAATTTAAGAAAAGGTAAATAAAACATGCAATCAAAAAATTAAAAAAGTAATAAAAATTAAAAAGAAAATAAAAATTAAAAAATAAAATAAAACTTAAAGACAAAAATAACAACAAACCCAAAGGCACACAAACATATGTACATAAAACACAAATAATAGATAAAATATCAGCGCTGATTCTCGCATCCACTATGAACACTCAAACTTGTTTCTCGCATGAACAATTCTCGCAATAAGCGTCAACCAGCTCGGCTCGGCAACAACCTGCCACTCTGTACATACCCTTAGACCAGAACGACCTTTGAAAGCTATAATCGATTCATCGACAGATTGATGCTCCTCCTGACGCAATGCAAAGAATTTTTTTTCAGTACAGAAAGTAATGGCTGTAACTTATATAATTTATTATAGTTTGGATGGCCTTTTTCTGGTTGCTTCGAGTTACAGTACGAGCTCGGTATGCGCAACCGAAAGGAAATCGGGGTTGTTGCTTTTACCGAAAAGTTGCAATAACGGACCACTAAAAATTTAATATAAAAACACACCATTATTTAACTTAAATTCATTCATTTTTATTACTTTAACATAAATTAAGCATAAAATTAATGTTTTATACATAAGTACATACTTAAATAAAAAGCAAAACAAAAAATAAAAATGAACTTCATATTTTATACGTTTATATATGAATGTATGTGAGTTCTATTATAAATAGAACTTAGTTTGAGGAAAAGAATGTTGAAATTTTGGTTTGAGTTTTAGACTTTTTAACCTTTTGGGAAATCGCAGCTTCCTTAATTTCTTGAAGAGCAATTAATTTTTCATAAGGAATATCATTTTCTGTTGCCCACTCCATACAAATGTCAAGGGCTTTAATGGCATCATCTAATTTAACTTTTTGTGTTTTTTCAATTTGTACATTCTCTGCAATTTCTTCGTCTGAAAGATCTATAGCTTCGGGCTCATCTGTATAGTCTTCTCTGATCCATTCACCGATTTCACCATCTGTCAAGTTCATATCCGGTAAAATATCCTGTAACAAATTCGAAATACATGGTGTAATTGAAGTCAGTTCGTATCGCAAGTTCATTTTTTTTGATTCTGCTGACTGTGGACTTGTTAACTTTGTAATCAATACAAATCTTTTTAACAGATTCACCATTTTGCAATTTGCTCAAAATTTCTAATTTTTGTTTAATTGTTAGCTTAATTATTTTTTTTTATTACTCCCATATTTTTTAAATGATGTGTACTTAACAATGATCTTCACTTAACTCATGTAAAACTTTAAACGTGCAACGCATTGCAAAGATTGAGATTATGAAAACTGTTTAAGCGCCGCTCCTGCGTGAGCACAAAAAAGTAAAGAGCATAAAATAAATTTAAAAAAAGTACCACCACTGACATGTGGAAAACATTTTTAAGAAGGGTTCTTTGCTGATATCTTAAGTACTTGTTAAAACTACGTTTCTGAAGAAATAAATTCAGAGAGAAAAACGCTTAAAATTTAATAAAACAGAAAAAGTTGCACTTATCGAGACTGTTTTTTGAAAAAAGTTGCACTTATAAAGACTGTAATGTAAAAAAATTGCCTGTTGCGCTAATCGGGGTGTTGCGATAATCGGTGGTTGCACAAATCGAGCTCGCACTGTATCATTGAAGTGAAAAAACTACTTAATTTTTTCACATCTGTTCCGTGGCAAGGAATCAGAAATGGGACTTAATTTCATTTTATTTGACCATGCCATTCTCATATCGGGAAGCTTTACAATGCCTAAGTATAAAAGCGTGCCTATATATCGTCGAATTTCAAATGGTTGGCATTTAAGTTCTATACCTTTCTCCTGAAAAGCATATACGTTGGTTTCGTCTGCGATCAATTCAAATAACTCGTCATCTAAAAAATCTGAAAAATATTCAAAATGCGACTTCAAGACAACGGCATACGAGTTTTGTTCTTCCTTCCAAGTAGTGTCAACAACCTCCATACTCTTATTTCTCCATTTTAATTTTTTGGTGTCAATTCTTGCAACAGGATTTGCAGCGGCGCTTTCAGTTTCACTATTTGATATAATTCGATCTATAATATCCACCTCAATTTCCTGATCATTTGCAATTATTTCCTCAATGTTTTTTTCCAATATTTCTGGTAAATATTCATCTTCAATAACATCCTCTTCATCAGATGACTTGTCCCAATCGAAATCGATGATTTGCTGTATATCTGTATCAGTCAATCCTTTGCGTCTGCCTTTCACCTACAATTTACTCATATTCATATAAAACTTTGTATACCCTTAACGACCAAAGTTGCTTCTAAGCAATTTTTTTTTTGTTTTTGATTTTATAACTAAAATTAGCTTTTCTTTCAACCATAGTTCCGATAAAACAATTTCGAAATTCTAATATATTTCAGTTTTACGTGACTCTGTTTTTGGAGAAAAATTTTTTACAAGCACTTTGGATTCTTGTCCACAACTAAATGCTTGTTTACATATTTTTTGATGTTTTTGCATTTTATTACTTTAACCCTCTAACCGGCCAATTTCTTTTCGATTAAAAAAAAATTTTTTTTGATAGTTTTTGGATAAATAAAGCATACGTTTATGGTGAAAGTTGAAAAAAATGTAAAACTCACCTTCCAGGTGAGAAAATATGATGACCGCCTAAAGGCGGACCTGCCTGTTAACGTAATAAAAAAATTTAATTAAGGGAGGAATTTATTTGAAATTTTATTCAGTTTTTTTATTGTTTTGTGTGGTAAATTTGGAAACATTTTTTATTATTTGACAAGCATAGATTTAATTTACATTTAGTGCAATACATTTGAGTTTCAGATTTACATCCCTGTAGTTTGCACACTTTTTTACCACTGCGGTCCAAAATGTCAGGCATATGTGCAACTCCATCAAAACGGATGTCATCTGGTGGACCATACGATTTCTTTGCTTTTTGTATTTGTGGGCTTTGGCTCTGAGGTCTACCAACCGATCTTTTGGCGTTAGCGTTCTCATAACGACAAAGTACATCAGCCACCTCTATACGAAAATCTGGTAACTTTTTATGGTTAGCATCTTTACACTCAATTCCATGAATACGCTGGTAAAGAAGGTACGAATTCACTACCGACATATCAATTAGATGATAAAATAGACGCAAAGTCCATTTCTTGGTTTTCATTCTGATGTGATAGCGACCAAGTAAGCTGTCCATCAAATCAACACCACCCATATGGCGGTTATATTCTTTAATTACATTAGGACAGTCCACATCGACGTAGGATTTATTTTTCCGATCATAACGGCATATTTTTAAAGGTTGTGAATTGCTGTTAAGTGTTTTGAAAGGCTTAATTCCAGCGTACGTGGATACCAATCGCACATATTTTGTATCCTTCCATTGGACACAAGATATGTCTACTCCAAAAGCACGACCAACAAACTCTTCTGAGTATCCACGTTCTTTTTCTTTTAATTCAACTTCCTTTGTCAGCTTGCTGTTAGGTATTCTATTAGAACGGACGGTCCCTAATGCATAAATTCCTCTGCTTCGTAAATAAACAAGAAGTGGCAGAGAGGTATAAAAATTATCGAAGTACAAGATATGATTCTTGAACTCCGCAATTGTGTTTGACAATCTGATGACCACATTGGCTGTTGCTCCTAAGTCAGGGGTTTTAGGTAATACTTCATTATCGCCAGCTCCTTTGTATACTTCAAATCTGTACGAAAAGCCATACGAGTCACAAAGGACAAAAAGTTTCATGCCATATTTGTGGGGCTTTGCGGGCATATATTGCCGAAATTTGGTCAACATTTTTGTTGAACACATTTGCTCATCAATGCATAGCCGAGGTGTTTTTGGCACAGCATCAAATTGCATATTGAGTCTGTCAATAATTGGACGAATTTTGTACAGCTCATCATATCCTGCTTCCTGGGGTTTTTTCATTTTTGTGGTGTCATTAAAATGAAGATATTTTCTAATTGAAAAAAACTGTTTTGATGTCATTGCATTTCTAATTGGCTCGAAGGAATGTTTGGACCAGTAACTCTCAACATTGGGATACCGGTACACAGACATATAAATCAAAATTCCGATGTATTTTTTTAAATCGCACGTCGTTAGATTAAAATTTGTGGAAACATCTAGCTGTTTTGCATACAGATTGCTCTGATACACAATTTCATTCAACAATTCATCGTTAAAAAAGTAAGTAAAGCAACGGAATGGTGTTGTTAATTCTTTGAACTGTTGCGGCAATTCCTTGTCTCCTTGAAAAACAACATCGTTTTTCTCAAGTTCAAGGAAATTTTTTTTCCATAAAATCTTTCTGAACTCTGGGCTTTGGGAAGAAATATCTTTTACATTTCCGCTAAAGCCCCCCGCATTCGACACTACTACATTTTCACCATCTTCAACTTCTGGTAGAGGAGATCTTGCCCTTTTTGTTTTTGTTTTCCCTGCTTTCCCTGCTTTTGAAGGTAAAGACTCTTCATAATGCTTCACGTTATTGTTCACTTCTGGCAGGTGCTTTTCTGAGTTTTGGGGGATGTTAACGATAGCAGAAAGAAAATCGTTGTTGTCTGCATTATCCCACTCTTCTTCTAATGCAGCAAAGTCTACGTTTGGGGGTTGAAAGTCTAGGTCTTCCAGATCATCATCGTCGTCAAAGTCGAAACCGTCTTCTGAATCTGCGCCATCCACTGATTCAGCCATGAGTGCTTCAATTTCCTCATCGTTTAGTTTTGAAAAATTAAAATTTTTTCTTTGTGAAAACATTTTCAAAAGGTTTATTCCTTCCTAGAAGGTTTAAAATCGAAGAATGTTTATAGAAAAATGAAACGAAAAAACACTATGCACTAGAGCAATGTTTATGCAAAAGTTGCTTGTAACCGGCAGGTCCGCCTTTTGGCGGTGCCAAATTTTCTCCGGCTAAAAGCTAAGTTTTGCTAAAAACCTGATCTTAAAAAACTGAACACAACAGCACATATATTTACCTGTATGAAAATAATTTTATTACACGCAAATTATGAATTCACAAGATTTTATACTTTTTTCAAAATTCCACTAGATGCAAAAACAATTATTTTGCAGACTTTGCCACAAAAATTAATTACTTACTCAACAGTTTGAAATCAACTGACTAATGCTTGCTGCTATTTGCAACAATAAGAGAATTCTTTGTTTCTTTGCTGATATTTACCGTTAGAACAGAGCTTTTAAGAAATAGAGCTGCATAGCAACGTATTTATTATACACCGCCTAAAGGCAGGCTCGCCGGTTAGAGGGTTAAACGCATAAACAAAAAAAATACAATTTACCGTTATTCCTTAAATTGCAAAGGCAAAGAAATATTAGCTTTGAAAGTCAAAGTTGCTTATAAGCAACTTAGAGCGTGAAAGGGTTAACAAAAAGCCCATCATTTTTACTCACTAATTTTTTTCGTCGTTTTTGGTTCAGAAGATCTATTAATTGCTGATTCCGTATGTTGACATCGTAGTAGTTCACTATCTTGGTTTTAAAATTGTCCAACTTTGTTTTTAAAAGATTATCTTTTTGTGGACAAATCAAATTGAAATCTAGTTTAATCTAAAAAAAATATAAAAATTTGTATATCCTTGAATTTTGTGTTAAAGTTCTTTTTAAATACCAGAAATGGTGCTCTGGTGTCTTTTAAAAGTGGCCACTCCTGCAAAAAATCAGAATGTGAGCGCTTTCCCAAATCCTTCTTCCGAAATGTAAATGTTTTTTGCCATTTGTCAATAACCTCAAGCCAATTACTGGCATCTTTTTGAAGCGAAGTTTTTAAACATAACGACAGCGTTTCGTCAACATCAAAATTTTCTTTCACTAATGGATCACGTACTTCACTCGAAAGAGATATTTCCGCAGATGGACTACTCTTTCTAATCTTTGTCTATAAGTTAAAATATTTGGAATAGAGCTTGCCTGATAGGATTTTTTTTCTTTGACGGGGAATGTAGTAATAATTCTGAAAGAAATCAGTTTATAATATGTACTTTTTAATATATCGTTTTTAATAATACCTGGGACTCTTTTTCTTTGGGAAATAAACCAATTATTTCTTCCACAATACTAGCAAATTGTTCCGGTCTAAGCTTTGCCTTTGTTAACATGACATCTTCTAAAATTATTTTAATGAGGCCATCGCATTGCTTATTTGTAAAACATGCCCTTTCCTCATAATTTTGAATAGGTTTGTTTTCCGGCTGAGTTATTCTTTAAAAATGTTGAACGGGGCTGCAATGCAGTGTATCATTAAATTTAATACAAAACTTCTTACTGTATATTCTTACCTGTGATCCATATGCGTTTCTTATTGAATTATTTGAAGAACAAGGTGAATCGTTGTGACGATTTTTTTCTAGCCAACCAACAACCTTCGAAGTCTGGCTCAACGTTTCGTCTTCTATTACAAACTGAAAAAATAAGCTTGCTAAATTATAAACGTAGTAATATGGAAATGAGAATTGTATCTATGTACGTGCGTAACATCGCAAATAAGCTTGAAAATTAATATTATATTTACCTTTGACTTGCGCAAGAAAAATTACTTTTCTCTAAACTCCGCTCGAAGACCAAAATTTCTTACTGCTTCCGCAATGTCTTCTTTTGACAAAAATTTTAAGCTTCGAAAAGTTATTCCAGCATCTAAGGAACATTAATAATATTGCATAAGTGTTAATATTATTGCATAAGTGTTATAATATCTGCTACTCTAAGCTGTCGGCGGATGAGATTTATTTGCTCATTAACAACTTTTGACTTTTTTGCTGAATGGGAGACTGTTGGGTAATTTTCACCGTCACTGAAACAACTTTCCTGACGTTTTGTACTAGCAGCAAGAGCGGTGGTGTTTTGTTGTTGTTTCAAAGGGCTTTGGTGGACATTTCGTGGTGAGTTTTGGTCATTTGTAGGTTTATTTTTTTGTTGGGAAGTTTCCAAACTTCTAGTTGGAGGAACCACTGCAACAGATTTGCTGCACCTAGCTGGTGACTCCACCAGCGCAATAAAACAATCATTAATTGATTGGTCTTCTACCCCAAACACTTTACCTCCGGGAGCTACAGCAGACGATACAAACAGCGTGCGGTCTATAATAACCTCTAGTTCTGTTAAATTGTTATAGCGGTATAAGCCACCACCCGTCTCTCTAAGGCTCTTTTGGTTTTCCCCAATTTTCTTCTTTGTTCGCGATTTCAAATCTGCCCAGGTCTATAAAACCATAAATATTTAATGGATTTTTTTTCTAACATACAAACAAAATTACTAACCTTTTTCCAATCGCCAATAGTACGTGAAGGAGGTCCAAGCGCATTTAAATTGCTTCGGAGTTTTTTCCACTCCTCGTCCACCGTAAACTTATTGGCACCAAAGACTGGAGCACCCCTGGCTAAATCAGGATTTGCTTCCATAAATAGCACTAATGTTTTCAGTTGCTGCATTGTTGACTTCTTTAAACTGAAAAAACAATTGTTAAATACATACATTCATATGTATATCATATGAATAGTTTATACTTACCACTTGTTATCCATTTGTAAATACTTTTTTATTGTACTTAGATTTTTTAGTATTATTTTTTATTCTTCTTTTTTTTATTTATAAGTATGTATACTCACTCATATGTAAATTCTCTTACGAAAGCAAAACCAAAAGTGAGTGATTTTGACATTTCATTCTCAGTGTTGACAACACGTTCTTAACAGAGAAATCGGATTTTATATGAAAACACTTACGTTTTCATTCGAGTTCTAGATCGAGTCACTGTTCGCATAGAAAGTGTGTAGAGAAATCGAAATCAATGTTCTTTCTCATAGAATGCGAATGAAAGCGTTCTTTCTTAAATCAGAAATAAGCCATTAAATTTAGCAGTTGGTAACAAAAAAAATTAAATTCAGTGGTTAAAAAAAAACAAATTAACATTTCAGTTGGCACATCAAAGCCTATAACTTAACAAACAAAAAATATTTCATGTATAATTAATGTCGCAAAAATTTAAGATTTTGCTTAATTTGCACTTAAGTTAATCAGTCTTAAGACTTGAGATCACATATACATGTATGTATATATGTATATATGTAAATATATATAATATATAATATAATATAAATATATAAAATATAATATTGTCTCCTTCCTTCCCCTTCTCTCAAACTTTCAAAACAACTGGGCCTATGATCCCTGACTCTTAAGATGTGGCTGAGATGAATTCACCCTTAATAAGATCATCATTTGAAGCTCCGAAGATTCTTGCAAACTCTGAGACTAATCTGTCCCCAATTGTTGTCACTTCAGTCTTCAAATCATTTGTGAATGCTTCTCTATTTTCCTCAGATGTTAAGTGATTCCCAAAAGCTGCTCTTGCGTATTGGAGGAGATTTGATAATTTAGTTTCTGTACTAGAACTTTGATATGTTACATTCTGAGAGTTGATTATCTCCGACTCTGCATGTATATATATATATATATATATATATGTAAATGTATATAAACTACAACTTTTCTCGACAGGTTTCGCAAAGAGGCTTGGAGCACTGGAGGCAAATTGGCTTCAAGCAATCACAACAGCAATACCTTGTTACCCTTTTTATCTTTGGGGGACAAATTGAACACAGTTTTCTTCCACTTGGTGGAGTAGATTGAATAGTTGGTGGCGGTGGGGGTAGATCTTTGCCAAGAACCCTGGTGAGCATCATTCTCAGTTCTCGTGGCAACCTTTTATTATATACCCGGAATTTCATATGGTCTAACACCAATTCTCTTGCCAGATTGAGAATAAAAGTTTTTCTTCTCATTTTTACGTCACTGTCAGAACACATTTGATATAAGACAAAGGTATTAACACCAACCATGTCTAGTAGTCTTTGAAATACTGCCATAGGCCATCGACGAGTTTTCCGGCTGCATGAATATATCGATGGTTTAATATAGAAAAGGCGTATCTACACTTTTCGTTACTTTTCAGGAGAAGGAAAAAACGGAATAAAACCTTAAAAACTTAAGTTACAAAAAACATTTATATTGCAATTTTTATTCAAAACAAGCAACAAATTCAATTCTGGTTAAATTTTTTTATTATTTCTAATTTCTTAGAAGTTATTTTAGATAGGGCTTTTTGATATTAATTTTTTTGAAAATAAATGTAAGTTAGGGCTTTTTGTGGTAACTTAAAATTAGGAGAAACTAATATAATAATTCATGTTTGAAGTAAAAAAATAAACAATTAAAACTAAAATACGTAATTCAGGCAGATGTTAGTATACTAAAATTAGGTTTTATAAGGTAAATTATCATAAAAATGGTGGCAATCTGCTGGTATGAATTTTTTTAGATCTTGCAAGTCGTCCCACTTTTTTTTAGATATGGCTATTTTCTCTTTATAAAGACAATCGGGGGACACATTTTCAATCGTAGACTTCGATCTCTGTGGGAGTAACTGATATTCATCTGTTATATTTGTTTTAAAATAAATTGATCCTGATGAGTCATATGCCAAGGCTCGAAGCATGTTTACTGTATGATCTCCAATGCTTCTGCCTGAAATTTTAGAAAAGTTTGATTATACATATCTAAAGAGTTTTTTCAGTGTGCAATATTTTACCTGGTCGTATTGATGTGTAAACCTTTGAAATATTTTCGAAATTTAAAAAATAATCATAACGCAAATGATGCGCTTGTAGAGGTGCTGGAATTTTTCTAGCTTCCTTAATTAGTTGAACAAATTGAGACGGCAAGTTTATTTGTTTTTTATTTATTTTTCTCTCTATAAGGGAATGGGTTGCATCACATTCCATTTGCGTATGGCCATTTATTAAATACTTCTGTTCAATTGTTATTTCGGTTTCTTTTGAAAAAGTCAACAAGGCGTTAGACAAAACAGTATTACGATTTTGGTGAAAGCAGCCATCCGAGTAAATAATAGTGTGATGGGTTTCAGGCGATCGGGCATGAAAATTCCTTAAGTGCATAATAATACATGTAGCAAAAACGGAAGAGACTAGATTTCCATCCGTTTCGTCCCATACATAATTATATGATTCATGCGTTACAATATTATAGACAGTAAAGTTATGTAGTTGAAGCTTCATTTTATAATATGCAGCGCTCGCGTTTAGTTGAGGTACTAATTTAACTGCCTGCGCATCCATACATAATACTGCACATAGAGCGGATTCAGCATTTTTTATATCGTTTTGCTTTTCTAAACGCATTTTTTCGATTTCTTCTCTATGTTTTTCGTATTGCTCATCCGAAACATTATTAGCTTTATGTGATACGCATAAATTGCACTGATCTTTTCTAGGCTTAAAAATCGAATAATTTAATTTCTTTATTAATTGCGCAAATATTGGGTACGACAATTTTAGGTCCCCATTTTCTTTTTCGGATTCACACTCGTCGACATAAAGCTTGTAAATCTCCTGATATGAGGAAAAATCCGATTCGAAGTAAAGCTTTTTGCTATCTTTTCTACAATAATGGGACTCCATTTTTGGCAACTCCTCTAGCCATTTTTTTTAGAAAGTCACGTCGTTTTTTGTTGTGCTTACCTGTTACTGATGATCGTTTAGCATTTTTGCGCAAATTTAAAGCTTTATAGGGACTGCATTGAGTACCGTGTTTACCGCCACTGCTAATCCAATTTCGAACCATCTTTTCCTTTACTCCTAGTGTTGAAAAAAACATTTCGCGGCACACTTGTAATCGGTTTGAATTATGACTCAAGAAATATGATATGGACTGATTTCGTCTCGAATTTTCAGAGGTATTCCTTTTTGTCTCAGAAAAGCTTGTAAGACCTGCAACATACTGCTTCTTTTGCTCCCAGGACATCTCCCAAAACAAACTAAAAATTTCTTTTCGCGTGGACTCATTAAAAGTCGAACACTTTCTCACCGCACTTTTTATACAAAATCGTGATGAACATAGCTCTCCTAATTGCCTAGAAGGTTTTTGACAAAGTTCTTTTTTTTGATATACCCAAATATTGCTGACCTTCCATTCTTTTTTTTTTATTTACATTTTGTTTCCATTTGGATTTGTTAGCAGTATTTTTCCTCTTCGGAACATCATCTGAATCAGAATTTTCTTTTGCACAATCTATGTTATTAAAACTTTCAATAGTAAAACTCATTCCAACACAAAAACTTAAATTGAACTGACACACAAAAAACAAAAACGCACCGACGAAAGCAACGTAGCACAGAAACTATTTTTGTGCTAGACAAATTCGGGGAAATCCCTTTTTTTAAGTAAATGCAAAAGCAAAACCATAAGAATAGCTTGGCGAATTTTTGAGTACCATAGAAAATGTATGGTAATTTCTTTTTAGTTTTTTTTAGTCTACTCTAAATTCAACTTTAAATGACTTTTTTCTTTAAAAAAAAAAAACTTCGAATGAGTTAGGGCTTTTTTTTATAGGACTATAAATCCGTTATTTGCAATCATAGCCCACTATTTTTTTTAGGGAAGGTGTATTTGACAGTGGTCTACCAGAATACATTAAAAACGCGATTTCAAAAAAAATGTAGATACGATTGGATCTAGAGGGCTTCATTATTCTGCTGCAAAAGCCACCCAAATGGTCAATATTTGTTGTGCACTACATAATATGTGCATATTTTATAAACATAATTGGGCACAACCTGAAAATTCATCGACAAATGTGACCGCTGAAGATGATGATGAAGAGTATTCAAATGAGGATATGGCAGTGGCAAGAAATTTAAGGGATGAAATTGCTTGGAGTCTTTGCCGATAATATAAAATAGATAAATAAAATAATAATAATAAATTTATTTAAACAAAATTAAAAAATAATAAATTCATATAACAAAATTAACAAATTGAATTAATTTATATTTGTAATTAGTAATATAATAAAAAATAAAAAAATTAATGTAACAAAACAAAAAAATAAACAATTGAATTTATAATTCATAATATCACGTTTCTTAACATCTAAATATAAAAGCTTTTAATTGTCGATGACAAATTCTGTAGTTAATATTCTCTGGCAGTTACTTTTCGGAAACGTGCCATAGAATATCCACTATAGAATTTGCCATCAACTTGATTGAGTCAGCCAAAGCTTTTAGTGATTCAGCTTGCGACTGTAGTTCTTGCTTACACTCTATAATACCTGATGCACACTCTTTCAGTGCTGCGGTTTGGCTTTTAATTGCGTCTAGAGTGGCGGACTGAATTTCCGACTGCTGACGCAAAATTTTAAGCCTTTCAGACTCTATTCCATCATCACACCGCTTCCGCTTTCTACGTGATGATGTCGAGGCTTTTGGGCTTGAGGCAGTCATATGGTAAGCTTTGACGTGTACACTTTTTGATGTAGTTGGTAGGGTGTCATAGTCGTCAGTGCAAGCCTCCCATTGCTGTGGAAAAGTTTGATCTTCATTAGCTTTCAGTGATTTTGAAGACGATGTCGGAGTAATAACCGCCACATTCTGGCACCTTCTTGGCGGAGTTACATCAGACACTTTTTGGAAAAGATTTTTTGCGCTAAATGCTTTGCTTATCCCACAAACTTTTCCACTAGGGGCTGCTGCGGCAGAAATATGACATATCCTGTCGATGTCGACCTCGAAATCCATCAAATTGCTTACACGGCAAGGCCCACCACCTGTCTCTCGAAGGCTTCGATTGTTGTCAGCAATTTTCTTCTTCAGTCGGCATTTCAGATCTGTCCAAACCTAAAATGATGTTTTATGTATGTACATATGTATGTATGTATATTAGTATTTACATATGCAACTCATTTTAAAATACATACCTTTTTCCACTCGTTACTGCTTCTTGATGGAGGGCCGTAGGCATTTAGTCTGCTTGCCACGGTTTCCCATGCACACTCCATAGCAGCCTTGCTACTGCCAAACTCAGGGCTTCCCGTAGCAAGGTGTGGATACTGTTCCATACAAGCCACCAATTGGCGAAATTGGGTGGCTGTTGTCATTTTGATGCTGCAATATTAAAACAATTAATTTTTTTATATTAGTATAGTAATATAATTATAACTTTATGTATGGTATGTATGTGTTAACTACATATGTATGTACATATATTAATATTTCATTCGCGTTTAATAAAATATATTAATATACATACATACATATATATGTTTATACATATGTACATATATTTACCTCTTTTTTGCTGAATTTTCCATTTGAAAAAACAGTTTATATATATATATGTTTTCTTTTTTTCACAAATTCACTGCTGACGATTAGAAATTTTCAATCGGCCCGATTTGACGTTTTGGCGACAGCTGTCATGTTATAGAAACCAAAAAATGTTGACAAGTGTTACGTTTTTTAACATAAACGTCCATAATCGCGATTTATAAACCAAAAAAGGAAAAACGCTCAACTATTAGCGTTTAAATTCTCAGGTTTATTTTTTTTTAGAGTCCTAAAAGTTAGTCCCTTTTTCAGCAGAGCTTCCGTTAGTGGTATAGAGCTAAACCAATTGTCAGCTGTAATGTTTCGATTTGAGTTTTCGACAACTTTCACAAGTCTCAATACAGACTGGGTTGGTACTGCCAGTTGCCTTTCCTGTTCATTTAACCCTATGCCGTCAGAATTTTTACCATAATAAATATAAGCATTGTAAATGTAGTATGTGCGAGCATCGACTAACAACATTATTTTAATGCCATACTTGGCTGGTTTCTGAGGCATATAAATTATGAACTTGCAGCGACCTTTAAACGGCAGTAACATTTCATCGATGCAGAGGTATGGTCCGGGAGTATATTGAGATTGACTGTTTAGGATGAATTTATTGAAGAAATTTGAAATTGATGCAAGTGGATCTTCCTTGAGACGCTCCGCTCTAGTAGTTGTATCATCAAATCTGAGGCAGTTTATCAAACAAGAAAAACGCAAATTGGACATCCCACAACGAAATATTTCTCGGCCACTGCCATCGGTTGCGAACATTGTTCGAAGATCTTCGTCATTACATTTGAAAACCGAAGTGCAGTACAGTAAACCAATGAATGCTTTCATTTCCGTTACATGTGTATCCATAAGTTCTACCTTTGCAGCATTATTAAATCGTGCTCGGTAACTACAGAGTTTTTGATTAGTATATTGTACTAAACATTCCAACATAGATTCGTCAAAAATTTTGGACCAAAGCTGCAAACATCCTTCAAAGGTAGAAGTATGCAGACGACCTGGTAATCTAACTATGTTGTGGGATGGTGTTCTGGATGTTTTTGGCCTCTCTCTTGTACTCCACATAAATCCTTTCTTACCTTTATAAAAGCCGCTTAGAGGGTTTTCAGAAATATCTTGTGGCTCAGAGGTAGTCTCAAATTGTTCTTCATCGTCTTCGTCATTTGAAATTTCATCATTATCGAAAAGCTCCGTTCCTGGTTGAAAATTGGGGTCATTGCATTCATCATCCATATTGCTGAACTCATGCTCACTCTCATCCTCCAACCACTGTTGTATTAGCTCATCGCGGTTTCTAAAAGTTCCAGATGACGTTCTCTTAGTGCACTGTGGAACTTGGGATGTATTTGAATGCTCCATAATAACAAAACTAAAAACTAACAATTTTGCTGACGTTTTGTTTGGCAGACACTAAGAAAATATAATAATTTTACTGACGTGTTGTTTAGGAGACACTATGAAAATATAACAAAAATACTGATGTGATTGTCTCTCAGACACCTACCTTAATGTTGATGTGGTTGACTTGCAGACACTTTTTCGCTTACACTAGCACATGTGCTTTCATCAACCAATCTAAACACTATCACATACGCATGAGTACGCAATAAGAAGGTACAGAGAACGCGAGAGTAGATGTTTGGAAAATAACGGTACAAAATACTCTTTTTGTGTTTGTTGGTGTCTGCTAGACTACCACATCAGTCGCAGAGGGTTAAGTGAAGTTTAAATGTAAGTGCGAAAATTAATGAGCCTATTTAAGTGGTCGGCAGTGTATGTGTTTGATTGTATAATAATAAAATCAAACATTCCTTTATCCTAAAATTTTTCAAACAATTGAACTGATGAGAGACCACTGAATTCATCATGCTACTTTTTTGAATGATTTTCAACGGTTCTCAGCATTAAGTTTGAGTTGAAAATCGAAGTGGTTGTCCGGTTGGCGTTACATTTTTTCGTCTATTATGGTTTGCCGAAAGATTCCGACGGTTTTTATGTTGGTATTTCTCGCTTCGGTGATGGTGGTCCACATGTTTGCTGTTCCAAATCTTTAAGCTCTTCTTCATTTGCGTTCATTATTTCAAATGTTTCGACAGTTTTTTTTATTAGTCAACTAAAGCTGGTTCACAGTTATAGACTCAATTGGGTGTTCTAGATCTTCTTCACTATCTAACATTTCTTCAATTTCTTTCATAGTGAGAGAGTTAAACTTCTTTTCTTAAGAAGGAGTAAAAAAAATATATTTTTGTAGCACACACCGTACTGTTCCTTATTTCAATATATTCCCCTACAAGCAATTCAGTTAACTTTTATCTAACTTTAAATATATTTTTTCTCAACTAATTGTGGCTGATGCCTAGATTATTTTTAATGGAGCCAACTGACTATTTTAACATTGCGATAGCCTATGCGAGAAGTCAATTTTCCGACTCTGCATGACTTTTCAACTAACTTAAAATTTGTTTTTTATTAATCAACTAAAGCTGGTTCACAGTTATAGACTCAATTGAGTTTTCTAGCTCTTCATCACTATCTAACATTTCTTCAATTTCTTTCATAGTGAGAGAGTTAGACTTCTTTTCTTAACCCTGCGTTACTATCTATATTTCACTTACTTCGTTACTATCATTGGGTGTAATCCACCCATGCCTCTTAAGTGTCTGCGTTTCTTAACTGTCAAATTGAAATATACATATAATGTATTTTTTTGAAATAATGAGCACTAAAATAACGAATAAATTTAGTTTTATTCGTATATCTATTATTTTATTTCAAATTAAATGTTGTTTATATACATTTCTTTAAAAAAAAAGAAATAAAAAATAATATTAAAGGTATTACGGAAAACTAAGAAAATTAAGACATTTTTAATCCAATCCTGTGCGGGTTACTGATTTGGAAAGCTGAAAAGATATAGAAAAAAATATTAGGATATTATTATTATGTTCGTCATGATGGAATTCAACAATATTTTCTTCCTCAGTTTCATCATCGGTAATTTCAATTTCGTCATCCAGCCATTCATTAACTTCAATATAATTGTATACATCCGGTGATATATCAACGAGTAAATCTATTATTTCTGCGGAATCGCTGCACCTTAGCATTGCTAGTGGTAGTTCATCATCGGAGTCCCCATTCTTTATCATAAAGAATTTTGTTCGAGCACTTCTTAACAACACCGCCATCCACATTATCCCAAGCGTTTGAGACCAAAAAAGGCGACGTCTTTCAATGAAAAATTTTTTAATGCATCAATTAGATTTTCTGAACTTGATAAAATAAGTGATAGGAGGCGCTTACGATAATTAATTTTTAAAATTCGGATGGCATTTTGGTCCATTGGCTGAAGAAGTGCCGTGCAGTTCGGCGGGAAGAACATAACACAAATGTCTTTATCCAAGTCTGGTAAGGATTTTTTGAGTTTGAAGCTTCTCGAAGGATCTCGCAAGGCTTAAGTGCTTTTCAGATGGGTTTTTTCATATTTTTTCCGTAAGTCGATGGTTTTTTAGAAAATGACAAAAAACAGACTGACTTGTACAAATTTTTTTTGCCATTTGTCTAGTTGAAAGATTGCTTTCTCGATACGCCAATATTTTGCCTCTTTCTTCCAAAGTTAGTGCTGCTCCACGACCCAGAAACTATAATTACAGCTCCTGAGTCTATTTTGATGATCGCCTAAAATGCAAATTTTTTCGGCATAGGTAAAGCAAAATACAAATATATAATAACTGTAAATGTTTTGCATTCAACTCTTATCTCTTAAATTTGTGTATTGCTATGCTCTAAAAAAAACAACAACAACTGTGCCGATAGCTTACAACATAAAGAAGAAAATCAAAAAGAAAAGAAAAAACATATTTGGTTGATCGGCAGTGCATATGTGAGGATACCCCTTCGCTGAGAAGAACACATCCTCGGGTTTCTTCTTTGTAACCGAATGAATAGTTTTATTATACTGGCGTATAGCCTCAAATAAGTTAGATTCTTGTGCATTTTTTGAAATTAAATTTACCAATTCGATAATAGTGCTGTGCACACGTTCAACTTGACCACTTATTGTTGAATGAAATGGTGCTGATATATGTGGTTGTTAGAACCGTTGTATTCTCGTTTAAAAGGTTGTTGTATCTTCTCTGATCGTTGTTATGTTGAAATTGAGTGGGTTGACGTACGTTTCTATCTCTGGTGTCCACTTCCATTGGTTGACTTGTTGTTTGATAATTAGGCGTTGGCCGTACGTTTCTGTTTTGATGGTACTGTATATTTGGTCGATAGCGATTCTTTTCAAAGTGCGGTGTTCTTTGTTGACTATGTTGGTGACTCACTGGGTGTGGCCGATGACTTGGTCAATCAAACTGTAGATGTTTGTCGTCATGATATATGGTACTGGCTATAGCGTATGCTGTCTCTAAATCTCTTAGATTTTGAGCGTTGAGAGTGCCAATCGTATACTTAGAATTCAAACCTGTTATGAATGCTCGAACCGCCTCCTGGTTTGCAAAGGATTTCATTGATTCGTCTCCTTTATCCATCTCAATTTTTGAAAGTATGAGATTATTGCTGTTTGCGTTTATTGCTGAATGATACTCAGCTAATCTTTTTCATTTCCTCTAAGAGCACATACATTGGCCGTTGGTCAGCGATTTATCATTGAATAAAAATTAAAAATCGTATTGTGGTTTATTGGGATGTTCGTATTTTGAAACCTCTTTATTGTTTCCATGTGAGTCCATGCTGCAGATCTCCACGCTCTGTATTTCCTTTTGTCACCATTAAAAATGGGTAGAATCTTGAATACTTCTAAATTGATCTGTGCTTCTGTGGTTATTCCACTAGAACATTTTGTGAGTTATTGTCATTTCGGCTTCTGCTTGAGCTGCTACCAGTGAAGCTATTTGAGCTTGGATGGCTGCTATATCTTGTACTGCCATATTGATTGTATTCTTTGATCCTGACGTGAACCCCCTAGTTGCGTCAAAGATCTTTTGTCTTCTGTTCTCGATCTTTTCCAGTTTTGTTTTATTTTCAAAGGGATTGTCGTGAATACGAAATTCTACTATAATCCAATGAATTTAATTTTATTCCGCTTTTTCAGGATACGTGGTGCTGACTTTGTACTTTATTGAACTATTCCTTTTTAGTCTTGGAAGTATTTTTTTGCCCTTTGATTAATTATTCCTTTTTTCCTTCAGGATAATGTTGATTCAAGGATCAAGAGTGCAGTGTTCACTAAGTAGCGTTTGGATCCTTTAGTATTGACTTAACTAAGGATCCCGGCTGAGCCCCCAGTTAAACTTCTTTTCTTAAGAAGGAGTAAAAAAATATATTTTAACCCTAGAAAACTAAAGCTTTTTTTAAAGGTTGAACTACCCATTAGAGGTCAAATGAAAACTGGCTATAATTTTTTAATTTCATATTTATTTATTAATTGGAATACCTATAAAAAAACATAAAATGGAAAAAAAAATTTAAAAAAATCATAGTTTTTGGGGTGTACTCAAATGAGTACACTGACCTCCTAGGAATGAAAATTTTCAAAACATTCTTTTTCAATACAAAGTGTTTTTAAGCACTTTTTACACTGCCAACGTACTCTTGAATGTCAAACAACGCACCGTAGCTGGTTTTGTATTTTTGCGGGGTAGTGCCCAGCTCCATCTTGAGACAAACCTTTAACCATTGAGCCAGACTTTCGCGATTTCTTTTGGCCACATTGGCGTAAATAATATAGTGCAATATGACGACGAAACAGTAGTTGATCCATGGGGTCTTTATTACTTAGTACATGCAACCGCCAAGCGTTGGCAATTGACAAATCCAACATATCGCACCCTAAATACAAAAGCGGCACAACTCAAAATTCTCAAATTTTCAGGAGAGGAAAAAAACTGTTTATGCAAAAATGTTTGTAATATTTAAAATAAAATTGGTTCCATTATGAAAGAAGTCTATTTCGAAGAAGGTTTTGCTAAAATTTTTTTAATATTATTATATTATGTGTAACAAAAGTAATCACCACTTCTTGAGAACATTGACGCAACTAAAAATAGGTCTTTTTAGTCGATCGTGCGTAAGCAATGCAATTAACATAAAAACAGACATAACGGTATTTTTCCAGTTAAAGAAAACAGTGATGAGAAAGAAATTTTTGAAGTAGTTAGAGATGTGTACTGTGAATTATTTTACGGAAAAAAGTACATTTTGGAAAATTTTGAGTTGTGTCACTTTTGTATTTAAGGTGCGATATATGTAAATAAGACCCACCACCACTTTTTGCCATGAACAGCAATCCTATACAAGGAGATCGATTGATGTAGCTCAACACCACCCATGTTTTTGTTGTAATTTTGGAATAAGTGGGGTATTGTCACATCAGTCTTCTCACGCTTGCTTGAGCACCATCGCTTAACCGTTCCTAGAGGTGCAATTGTATCGTAGTTAGATCCCATTGTGCAAATACTAGTGTCTTTCCATCTTACAAATAAAAGCTCATTTTCCTTTTCGAATCGGTAGTCATAAGAAATACGATATTTCTTTTTCATTTCCTTCACGGGAGTTGAAGGACATCTTTTTGTTCTGTTTTCCCTAACAGTTCCAGTAGCACGGTACCCGAAATTTCTAAGGTCAACTAGAAGATCATAGCTAGTAAAAAAATTGTCAAAAAAAATTCGATGATTTCCTGCGGTACAATTCAGCTTAGCCAACAAATTTTTAACAACACATTAGATTATATAAAAAAACTATGTTTCGTTAATACTAATAGTTATTTGGTGCAAGAGGCACATATATCAATTTTCTGTTGTCCACAGATGTGATTTTCACATTTTGCACATGTCGACTTTGTCATTCTTCGTTTTGTGTAGGGACAAAAGGCACAAATTTTTCTTTTGGTCTCGGATTTTGGTTGTGTACTACTTTCTTCTTCAGCTTTAACTATATTTCGCAATGAGGTTAAAATATTTTGACGAACGGACGATTTTAAAGTTGGCACTTCTAGCCTGTTATTTAACGTTTGTTTGATCAGACCAGAATGCAAAATTTCATAAAGTTAACTCGATTGAGTGGACTTCTTCCTAACTCAAACCTATTGTGTGTATATATGACAGCTAATTATAAACGCCATATTTAGCATGCCAAAAAACATGCACATTGGCCACCGATTGGTTTTCCTTGAGCAGCTCATGTTACTGCACATTTGGTCAAATGTGTCTACGCATCCCTTTGTGGATTTATGGAACTCAACAATATAAGGCTTGTTGTTTTTATTAATAACTGACCCATCGTCATTGCATGAGGAGAGCATATACAATTTTAGAAGGTTTTGGTTTATATGAAACTAAAGTTACTTCATTGTCATAGCAAAACATAGAAGTTCCGCATTTACGCCCTTTAAAGTCTCTCATTTCTGGAGGAATCTCCTTTTTATTTGATCTTAATGTTCCTACTAACGTAAGTTTGTATGGTTCTTTTAGAATAGTTTTGGCAAGAGTTACTGAAGTAAACCAATTATCCACAGTAACATTACTATTGGTGCCATGATTACTTCTGGTCAATCTTTAACGTAGTATTCTCCAAGAGGTAAATCGGTGTTGTTTGTTCCTTTACCTAAATATGGCATCGCATCTCCCATATATTTTGTGCCACTGTTACACATCATAACAATTTTAAGACCAAATTTAGATGGTTTGTTAGGGATGTACATCTTAAATCCGCATCTACCTCTAAATGCCAGTAGCTGTTCATCAATAGTAACGTATAAGACAGGTGTGTAATTTTGGCGACATTTTTTAATAAATATATCCCATATTTTTCGAACTGGTGCAAATTTGTCCGAAACTATCAGCATACGCATGGATGTGTCATCGAATCGCAAGCATGACATTAAGAATTTAAATCTATTTCTGGTCGTTGTTGATAAATATTTCGGTCCAGCATAGCGCGCATCGAGCAATTCATCAGAGGATAAATGATTATCTTTCGTAACAGCAGTTAAAGTTAATATACCCAACAAAGCATATATTTCTTCGAACGTAGTTGTTTTTTTGAGCACATTCTTTGCGATTTGATATTTCAACATTTGTCCGTTCAACAACTTCATATATAATTTCGATAATTCCTTTGATTGAACGGTTTGGACCACTACGTTGATATGAACAATATTTTGACCAAATTGGTGCGATTTACCTTTCTGTGCCGACCACTTATGGTTGCTTTTTCCACGTAGTATTGCCTTTGAATGTACAATGAATGGGGAGCTTTGTCGCAAAGTACTAAGTGGAATGTCGTCATCGTCTACCACCTCTTCAGAAGACTGATCATCCTCCTCATCAGATGCATCTTTTTCTTCATTAAGACTTCCACTTTCATTTCCACTCTCAAAGTCTAAGTGATTATGATCGCAATTGTCATCACTAAAAGCAAGAAATTTCTCTATTTCTGGTTAATTTCGTATTATTACTCATTGCTTGAAAAAAAAGTCTAAATCGAAAACGCAAAAGTTACACAAAGTACTTTCTTCGTCGTTTCGACGAATACAAACTTTAAAAAAACATACAAACACACATGAAATGATAAATATAACCATTGGAAATATAAATAACAGAAATATAAAGGAGAGGAAAGAGTATTGAAATATTCAAATATAACAAAGAAATATTTAACACAGAACTTGTCAATAACATGAAGTTTGATGAAAATAAAAGTATTGATGAGAACGTTATCAGATTTGATGGTAGTTTAAAAGAAGCGGTAGTAAAATATACCATGAAAAAAATAGTGCAGGAGTACAATAATGTAAAAAAATGGTTCAATTCAGAGTTGCTGTTAAATTTCCAACTGGGTATACTTTTTATTACTTGTCTCAATTAGTCAAATTCGTATGCAGTGGTCAATGCACTAGTTTCGTGCATTAAAATAATAACAACAAATACATAAATATAATGCAAGTTACCGCTACTCGAGACAGTCATTGTAAATCAATGTAGAAAAAATCAAGAATTTTGGACCAAAACATTACAGCTATCAATATTAACCGCTTAATAAGACAATAATTGAAAAACTATGCATAAAAAACGTAAAACTGAGTACCCAACAATATTTAAAATATATTAAGGGTTGAAATGAATTTTTGTTATCATTAAGCACAGTCCATTTAAAACCTTTGAATAAATAAGTTCTGAACAATTTGTGAAGGAATAATTATTTAACGATAAGTAATTTAAGCTTACATAGAATTCAATTTTGGAATTTGGTAAGTCATCAAAGGGCAAGAAAAAGCTCTTGTCCGCAACACGGTCCTTCGAACCGGATTATATGGTTAATCCAACATTTCCACAACATTTCATCGGATTATATGGTTAATCCAACATTTCTACAACATTTCAACGGATTATATGGTTAATCCAATATTTCAAAGTTAATTCAACGGAATATATGGTTAATCCAACATTTCTACAACATCTCAACGGATTATATGGTTAATCCAATATTTCAAAGTTAATTCAACGGATTATATGGTTAATCCAACATTTCTACAACATCTCAACGGATTATATGGTTAATCCAATATTTCAAAGTTAATTCAACGGATTATATGGTTAATCCAACATTTCTACAACATCTCAACGGATTATATGGTTAATCCAACATTTCTACCAGATTTCAACGGATTATATAGTTAATCCAACATTTCCACAACACATCAACGGATTATATGGTTAATCCAACATTTCTACAACATTTCAACGGATTATATGGTTAATCCAACATTTCTACAACATTTCAACGGATTATATGGTTAATCCAACATTTCTACAACATCTCAACGGATTATATGGTTAATCCAACATTTCAAAGTTAATTCAACGGATTATATGGTTAATCCAACATTTCACAGTTAATTCAACGGATTATATGGTTAATCCAACATTTCACAGTTAATTCAACGAATTATATGGTTAATCCAACATTTCAAAGTTAATTCAACGGATTATATGGTTAATCCAACATTTTACAGTTAATTCAACGGATTATATGGTTAATCCAACATTTCACAGTTAATTCAACGGATTATATGGTTAATCCAACATTTCACAGTTAATTCAACGGATTATATGGTTAAACCAACATTTCACAGTTAATTCAACGGATTATATGGTTAATCCAACATTTGTACAACATTTCAACGGATTATATGGTTAATCCAATATTTCTACAATAATTCAGCAACGGATTATATGGTTAATCCGAAACAACTCACAAACTCACACCTCTTCAAAATGTCTAATGAAGAAAGTCTTCTTATGCACACACCGCCAACGACGGCGAATGATGGACACATTCACATCAAGGAATCACAACGCAATAATCTCCTAAACCGAGTACAGAAAGAAGCCGATGAAGTTCTAAACTACGGCAATTATTCTTTTCATCAATTAGAAGTCAAGCTGTCGCTGCTAGAGCGACATTTTGAATCTTTCGAGAAGATTCAAGGCCAGCTTGAAGAACTTGATGAGTCACAATTAGCAGCAGATCACCGTCTTGAATTCGAAAATGGTTATTTTAAATTAAAATCTCTAATTTTGGAGCGTTTATCACTTCAAAGAACCAGCATCAATGAACCTGTTATGACCAGCACTCAAAATGGAACGACATTTGTGCAACAGTCAGTAAGGCCTCATCTACCAACCTTGCAATTAACTAAGTTTAATGGAAGCCAAAACTATTGGACTGAATTTTATAATATGTTTTGTGTATTAGTCCATGACAATCCAGATCTGTCAACTATTTCAAAATTTCAGTATCTGCGATCTTGCCTGACTGATAATGCAGCTAGGCTTATTCAATCATTAGACATAACACCAGAGAACTATGAGCAAGCATTGGAACTTTTAAAATCAAGGTATGACAACAAGGGTTTAATTTTTCAATCTCATATAGAAAAACTGTTTAACATTAAAGAATTTTCTAAAACAAATGTTTCAAGTTTAAGAAATCTGATTGATTCAGTCAATGCTAATCTTCGTGCTTTAAATTCTATTGCTTCAAAAAACCAAATATCAGATGGTATTATTTTGTACCTTTTAACATACAAACTTGATTCAGAAACTCAAGCCAAATGGGAAGAGGAAGTGTCTACCAAATGGGGAAATGAAGCGCCGTCGCAAGAACTTGTACGTCCAACATGGAGTGATCTTTCAACTTTCTTAGAAAGGAGATGTAAGACGTTAGAAATCGTCAACAAAACACACACCCAAAAACAAACTGTTGTACCGCATGGGCGGATGATAAACGACAACCAATCGCCACCACTTAAAATCCGTCATGGCTCATCATTTGCCGCCACAAATCAAGCATTATCTTCAAGTTGTTTGTTTTGTAAAACCACACCCAAACATAGCGCTTTTCATTGCAAAAAATTTATTGAAATGAATGTATCAGAAAGGTTTCGAATGATAAGGAGCTTTAAATTATGTTTAAATTGTCTAGGTTCTAACCACATAGCCACTAGCTGTCCATCTATCAACAGATGCCAGCACTGCAAAGCAGCTCACCACACACTTCTACATATGGACGAAGCACGGCAATCGCCATTGGCTTCGCCTTGCCAGCCATCAATAATAGTACCTGAAGGCACAAAATCACCATGTACCCTACAATTATCCGCATCAACAAATCAAGTTATTTTAGGAACTGCCAAAGTAGAGCTACAAGCACCTAATGGAAGGTCCATCATTGTGCGTGCCCTATTGGACTCTGGATCCCAATTACATTTTGTCACAGAAAAGATTGCACAATATTTACGTATCTCCCGTACAAGGACAAATATTGAAATTACAGGTATCGCTTGTAATACATATAAGGCCTACAACAACTGCTCGCTTGTAATAAAATCTTCTACAAATAGTTACTCAGCGCCTATCACAGCCGTCGTTATTTCGTCTATCACTTCGTCCCTACCGCAGTCACGCTTAGAAACTTCAAATTGCAATATACCAACCAACATTCGCCTATCTGATCAACACTTTGATGTACCTGGACCTATAGACTTGCTTATAGGTGCTGGGTTATTTTATGAGTTGTTGATGGTTGGACAGATTAAAACAAAAAACATGCCAATTCTACAAAAAACCACATTAGGTTGGATTGTCACAGGTACTACAGTCTCATCACAACAAGATCCCTTCAATGCTACCATTATATCGAACAATAGCTCACAGTCTTCTACAGCCTCTACGTCACAGCATTCAATACAATCGAGTGAATCACAACCGAATTCCATGTACAGTCAGAACTTTAGCGCTGAAAAGCTGTTGGCTCAACATACCCAACAACAACAGCCGCAACCGCAAATTATTGCCGCACAACCGCAGTCACATACTCTTCCACAGCAGCAGCTACAGCAACAAAGACCAACACCACCTCCCCATGCTCATGCCCAACAGCAACCACAACAGCAACCACCACCGGCTCAGCAGCAACAACATCACCGTCACACACCCAATAGCCATACACCTGATAATAATTTACCACGTATAAATAGTTTTGGAGGCGGTGGACCTTCTCAGCCTGAGACACAGTTTCATTTTGAACAAAATGCCGCTGGCGGCCAAACTTCTAATATAACAAATCCAGGCGCTTATCCGCAACATCAAATTATTAATCAGTATGCAGCACAGGCTGCCCATCAATTTCCATATCATCACCCTCATCACTCATCACAAACAACATCATCGAATCAACCAACAAATGAAAGCAAATCATCACATAGTCTGTTTACAATTAATTGGCTTGTTAATACAATAAGGTCAATAATGTATAAATGCTTAAACTATTCAACTAAACCGTCATTAGAAACTATTCTAGAACGTTTTTGGAAAATTGAAGAGCTCAGTTGCGAACCAATTCAAACGGCTGAAGAAGAAGAATGTGAAAGTTTTTTTGAAAAAACAACATTGAGATCACCACCCCTTAAATGGCCACTTGGGCCAGGAACCGACGGCCGAGTGCGAGTAGCGTCAGTCAAAACTGTCGAAAGCATTTTTAAAAGAGCTGTAACAAAGTTGTGTAAACTTCCTATTGAAAATTAATTTAAAATAATGTTGGAACCATCGCTTCCAAGGCCGGGAGAATGTTAAATTTCCAACTGGGTATACTTTTTATTACTTGTCTCAATTAGTCAAATTCGTATGCAGTGGTCAATGCACTAGTTTCGTGCATTAAAATAATAACAACAAATACATAAATATAATGCAAGTTACCGCTACTCGAGACAGTCATTGTAAATCAATGTAGAAAAAATCAAGAATTTTGGACCAAAACATTACAGCTATCAATATTAACCGCTTAATAAGACAATAATTGAAAAACTATGCATAAAAAACGTAAAACTGAGTACCCAACAATATTTAAAATATATTAAGGGTTGAAATGAATTTTTGTTATCATTAAGCACAGTCCATTTAAAACCTTTGAATAAATAAGTTCTGAACAATTTGTGAAGGAATAATTATTTAACGATAAGTACTTTAAGCTTACATAGAATTCAATTTTGGAATTTGGTAAGTCATCAAAGGGCAAGAAAAAGCTCTTGTCCGCAACAGTTGCAATCAGTGAAAAGAGAAAAAATAATTAAATATTTACGCGCTAAATCATCAAACACTCCAGAAACGTGGACAGAATACAAAATAATAAGAAACAAATCTAAAATACAAATTGAAAACAGAAAAAACGACTGTATAAATAATAAAATCAACAACGCTATTGATCAAAAACAGATGTGGAAACAAATTAAAGAGCTAGTACTTTATAAAAGTAAAACTGGGATTCAGTCTGTGATATTTGACCAAAAAGAATATAATAATCACCATGAAATAGCTAATAAATTTAATACATATACCAACTGAGAAAGTTGCAAAAACAATAAAATGTGCATAGTTTAGGCCAATTAATACATTAAAACCTTACGAAAAAATTTTGGAAAAAGTGGTGAAAGATCAGCTTGAAGAATATCTTAATTCCAACAATATACTGACCAAATATCAATCAGGATTCCGCAAAAAGTATTCTTGTGAGACGAATGTAAATTATGTTATAAGTAAATGGAAAGGAATTGGAAGCAATAAGAAGGTGATGGCAATTTTTCTTGATTTCAAGAGAACTTTCGAGACAATTGGAAGGGAAATAATGATTAGGAAGATGTATATGTATGGAGTGAAAGGCAGAGAGTTGGAGTGGTTTCAATCATATTTTAAAAACAGGTAGCAAACAACAAAGGTGAACGGTGTACATTCAGGCAAAATAATTAATGATTTTGGTGTTCCACAAGGATCAATACTGGGTGCCCTGCTGTTTGTTATTTATATACATGACATGCCTCATATTTTGGAAAAATGTGAAATAACTATGTATGCTGACGATACCCTTTTATTTAATACTGCCGATACAGATGAGGAATGCCATACAAATATGACACATATTAATAAAATACCAAAATGGTTAAATATGAATAAGCTTAAACTAAATAAAAAAATAAGACTAAAATAATAGAAATAAATATGGATTCAAACATAGAATTTAAAATAAATGACACGATAATTGAAAAGTAGACTGTATAAAATATCTTGGTTTTATAATAGACAAAAAACTAAAATTTAATGAACACATAGAATATATATGTAAAAAAATTGGTTAAAAAAATCGGTTTTCTCAAAAGAATTAGATCCAAAATGTCAAAAGCTACCGCGATTACTATATATAACACTTTAATTAAACCTCATTTTGAATTCGGTTCGTCAATTATATATACATGTAGCAGCACAATGCAAATAGAAGAATGCAAAAATTGCAAAATAAAGTAAAGAGAATAATATTAAAATATAATCGGTATGCACAAATAAACACAATGCTTAACAACCTCAAATGGATGACAATTAAACAAAGATCGCAGTTCAACACTCTTAAATTTATAAGAAAAATTAAGCAAGGAGAGGTGCCGGAATATCTTACTGAACAAATAAAATACGTGGTTGAGAGTCAACCTTATGGACTTAGAAATGCGGATGATTTTCGCATTCAGAGAGCTATATCAACACAAATGCAAAGAACAATATTCTAGACTGGAGCTATATGAAAAATGAGCGAACTTTAATGAGCAAGAGTCAAGTTAAATGAGAAATAGTAAACAGTGTTCGTCGATTCGACGAAGAAAGTACGTCTAGGGTTAAAAAACAAACAAGTAATGAAAGTAAGAAATGTTAGTCAATCAACGAAAAGTATTGTTATATTTAGAGATGTGCGCGGTAGTGTTTTTTTTTTTGCATGATGATCACGCACGCTCGCTCAAACGACAATCATGCGTGATACGAGAAAATAAAGATATTTTCCCATCTCTAGTTATAATGAAACAAACAAAAATGAATTGTTGTGAAAAAACTACGTTTTGTTAAAATAAAAGAAAAAAGCACGTGTTTTCTGCATACATTTTTTAAATATCAAATTTTTCTATGAGAAGGGGATAAATATTATGCAAATGCGATTTTTTCGAATAGAACTTAGCCAAATTAATGCAAATACATCATAAAAACATTTTCTAAAAAAATGAAAAAAAAAGCACGTTTTGTTCTGCGACTCCTCATATGTAAAAAAGGACCACCACCACTTTTTTCCACGCACAGCAATCTTATACAAAGTGATTGATTGATCTATGTATCTTATCAATACCATGCATGTTTTTCTTGTAATTTTGGAATAATTGAGGTATCACGTCAGTCAGTCCTCTCACGCTTGCTTGAGTACAAATGTCAAGACGGTTTTGATTTTAATAGTTAAAAATAAAGATTTATTTAATAATTAAATTGTTGTGTATCTACACGATCAGAAATGAATAACGCGTGCTGAGCTTTAGCCTTCAATTCATTAAGTGACTTTATTGAATTCATCAAAGTTCTTATTCTAGTCATTTGTTTTGTTCTTACATTCTATGACGTATCAGATAGTTGCGACCTTGTTTATATTATAACCACAGAATACCTGTAGGTATTTTTATACGCAATATCTAACTACTGTCTTTACATCTTAGAAATAACAGCTCATTTTCGTTTTCAAATCGGTAGTCATAAGAACCACGATCTTTCTTTTTCGTTTCCTTCATGGGAGTCAAAGGACAGCTCTTCTTCTGCCTTCCCTGACAGTTCCGGTAGTACGGTACCCCAAATTTCTAAGGTCAACTAGAAAATCATAGGTGGTGAAAAACTGTAAAAAAAAAACTCAATGATTTCCTGCACTACACTTCAGCTTCGCCACGTGAATTTAAATGGATCAGATAATTCCACCTGCGATTTTCCGGAGTAGAAATCAAACGAGCTTTAGCTAAGCTTGTAGCACAAGCCGCAACCCAGTTTTTGTTGGCGTATTGAACTGGCTTTCCTCGGATGAATTGCTTAGCGGAATAATGGCCATAGTATTTTACCATTGACTCGTCTATAGAAATATTCTCATGAGAAACTTCCCACTCCAAGAACTTTTTTAAGATATCAGACAATGGTCTAATTTTGAACATTTTTACGTTATCTGCATAAATAACAAAGGGTACATACATTTTTCTTTGATGACCTTTAAATTTAACAAAATTATTCGGTGCTGCTGGCATAGATGTTACTATTTCTATACATTCAACTTTATGTTGCTTCAAACTTCTCTCATTATTGGTGTATTGGAGGACAGGTGTTGCAGAATAAAAGTTTACTACAGTGTGACGTAATCTGATTTTGTAAAAGCCTGTGAATAAAATTATGTTTAAAAATATTATATTACATATCTACCCTTATATTAAAATTTCTTGTAACTTATCTTGATAAATTCTTAATTAAAATAAAATGATGCCCTGCACCACTCTCCAAGAGCATCAAGTTGACATGATTGCTTTTTCTTTTTTTTGTTAAGTAGATTGCTCCAATAATTTCATCTGCTTCCTCATCATATCCCAAAAACATTTATACTGATGTTACAGTTGTTTTCTTCAAAACATTTTTTAGTCCGTCAGTTTCAATGGGAACGATAATCGTGTGAAATCTAACATAATATTGTTTGACAGTCTAATTAATTCTTCAAGTTCAAGTTGTTGTACTCCGCGGACTCTCTGATGTGCCAACTGTTGGTAACATCGTAAGGATCGCTCCCTTCACCTTATAGGGACCCAGATACTTGGCCTTCAAGCGATGAGATCGCCTTTACCATATTTATTGGGGTCCTTGCATCGAGGGTTGTAGGTTTTCCTTAGGTCTCGTATATTAGTTTATGCATGGCAGTGATCGTTATTTTCTTTGTCTGTCTGATGTTCGTTCTTATTTCTTAAAGATCACCTAAAGCACTCATTGTACCTTTTTTTTTTATTTTAAAGCCTCTACACAATTTGCCATTGAAATTTAGAAAATTGCAAATGAAATTGAGAGAATTTCAAGTTGAAATTGCGAAAATTTTAAATGAAATTGAGAATTTTAAGTTGAAATAGGAAAAATTTATAGCATGGCGACTATTGGTCTGCGGTTCCGTCCGGTGGTTGTTTCCGGGTAGTCATCAGATAAAAAAATCTTAATGGCCCGCTGTTGCCTTTCGTCGTGTGTACAGCCTCGGTATTGTACTATCTGAGTCTGCTCTCCTGACACGATCTTCCAAAATTCCGTGGAGTTATTTTCTTATCCCAGTTTAATTCGATGGCACGTTCTCCCTCTTGTTGCAAATTCAGGTCGTGATCGTTTACACACGGCCACTCTTTAATGTCCGACCACACGCTTGGGCAATGTCGTATGTCGCTCTGCCCCTCTATCATTCCCCGTTAACCTTCCTCTATACCTCAATTGTAGCCAGTCAGGTATAACTGTACCTATGTGCTCGCCTTCAATTCACCAGTGTAGCACTTATCAACCGTTATTATGTATCTCATGTATCTTTGTTCGCTCCAGTATGTATAAGCCACTTAAGTAGGTACAAAAAAAAAGTAAAGTCCAAAGCCAGCAATATTCCCGTCGTATCAGTCAGTATACCTATGCAACTTGCCTGTAGTTGCCAGATCGGCAACCTCCAATTATGTACTGTATTTCCTACCCATAGTTCCCACATAGTATACCTCTTTCCCCACAAGCCAAACCGGAACTCTCAAAATCGATTTTCGATAGATTTTTGCTTTCGAATTTTATTAATTTGCAATTTTATAAATATGTACTTGTTTTGTGCTTAATGAAAAAAGTAAATTACCTAATTCGTATTCGATAACAAGCAACAGATAAGTCATCGTTAACGTCTGCGTCCTTTAGAGACAAAAATAAATATTTGTTTATAATCAATTACTTAGCAACCTTTCTTTCAATATCATCGACTTAACATTTTTCCTTTCGTATTATTTATGATGTAAAATTTAAATCACTGGAACAAATAATACGAGTACTTATCAGTTGAAAAACTAATTTTCATATCCAAAATAAATGTACTGAATATTAACAAAATTTATAAATTATTTAATATATCAAATACTAGTTTTAAGAATTCTTTTAAAGAATCGTTTTATTTAGTAGAAAATATTAAGTGGATCTACTAAAAAGAACAAAAAAAATTAACATTCGTTATTAAGAAAAAACTAAAAAGATTTTTATGATAATTTTAAGTGTAATTGAGTGTGTTAGAACTTTTCAAAAGCTTTCAAATAATTTATGTACATATAACTATATATTTATATATTTAAATAAATAATGAAATAATTTAAAATTACTTAAAGCAAAAAAAAAATATTAAAATTAAAATCAAATAATTTCGCTACTCTTTAGTTGTTGAATTCTTATCAATAAGCATTTATTTGCATTATAATGGCTAAGGCCATATGTACATATATCATATGTATAATTAAAAAATTTTTAACTTCAAAATTAAGTTGTTTACGTAACATATCCCATAAGTTAAAAGTAAATAGTTTTTAACATAAATCAAAGAATAGTTCCAGTGCAAGGAATTCATTGCATACGTCTGAACCAATGCTCGTCTAGGAGAAGAAAAAAAAGTGAAGATATTTAACAGAATTTCAATTCTGTACTTCGGGTTGTCCATTCTATGCAGTCCCAACTCCCCGTCCGATTTTATTTATTTTTATTCTTTTCTTTGCTTTCCATTGCTTGTCTAGTTGG
This sequence comes from Dexiosoma caninum, assembly GCA_963924685.1. Lineage (NCBI taxonomy): Eukaryota > Metazoa > Arthropoda > Insecta > Diptera > Tachinidae > Dexiosoma > Dexiosoma caninum. The sequence goes on from OZ004725.1 coordinate 97,262,325, forward strand.
CAAATATTTTTCACTTATCAGAAAAAATTACTAACGTATCACATGTTATCGAAGAGAATATCAATTAAGAGCATTATGAATGTAATCAAATATTAAGGAATAGTTTATTTAAAGTCCAATCTAAATCTTACCAGTTGTTAAGGAAAATAAACATACATTTAAATCCGTATTTGGATTCAGAACTTTATAAGAAAAAGTCTTTCAAATCTCATTCAACAAATGAGATGCGAAAAGTAGCCTTGAAGAAACCCAATGAAAATCATAATAATAGTTTGTAAAGCAAATAAAATATATTACTACGCTAAGTGAACCAATTAACATCAAAATAAGAAATTAATAAATGAAAATTGGACCAAAATATCAAATTAAAAACAAAAAAAAAGAAGAAATAAAACAGAAAATATGTACAACAATTAAAAAAGTAAAATAATAAGTTAGTAAGTAAACAATAACTGCAACTATGTATTAAGTTCTTTAAATAAAAATTATAAAAGTTAAATTAATAGTATCAATTGCAGTAAAATTTGTCCTGATAAGTAAAATATTAAGTTGCAATTTTTATCCGGCATAACACCCTTTGTAAAACCCTTTCTTTATAACTAAATTAGAAGAACAAATATATAAAATGGAAAGAAGCAAATTATAGTTAATTTAAAATTGTATTGAGTAAAAATTTATTTAAAAAATATAACTTAATCAAAAAACACATCAATAAATTAAAAAAAAAGCTTTAAATGTGAGTACAATAATGTGTTTTATTTTTAATCAACACTGATTTTCAGGTAAAATAAAAACATAAACATTTAACCATAAGACAACACAAAAAAGTAAATTGAATTTCATTTATATGCGTATAAACGATTAGTTGCAAACTTACAATATAATTTTATTTTCAATTAATTCGTACGTATAAACGTAGTAAATATTCACAAAAATAACATACATAGATTGTCTAAATGTACTAGAGTGCTCGAATAGGAGACATTGTACGATATATTATGTAACCTACAGTTTGTTTATTTATAGTGTAATTTGTTAAAAAAATTTTTGTTAAATTAACGTTAAAAATAATCTGTATAGTTTAATAAAATTTTATTTCTATTCAATAAATTTTTCAATTTTAATAATAATAAATAGACCCCTGGTGAAAGTTTCTCAATAATCTAAATCGATAAATTTAAATTTCAATGGTATATTGGGGACATTTATCAGTAGACTTTTAAAAGCATTATCTTTTGGATAATTAAATGCAATCTTATAGTTACGAACCATGCGAGCAATGCCCAGTTCCATTTCCATTTCAACAATTCGTCGCCCTATACAACTACGAGCACCAAAACCAAATGGTAAGTGTAAAAAGGGATTACTAGGCTTTAGTTCGTGAGGACTTTTGGAGCTCTTTGTAGCGCCTTCCTCTTTACTGGATCTTAGCCAACGTTCTGGTAAATATTGATTTGGTCGGGTATAATGTTTGCCATCGCGCGTTAAAGATATAGAGCACAAAGACACTTGTGTACCTTTGGGCACTCTGTAGCCACCTACAACTACATCGTTGACGGGAATACGAGCATTGCCCACTGTAAGGGGATAGTAACGTTGTGATTCCTTAATACAAGCTCTCAAGTAGGGCATATTTTTGAAGCCGTTCTCATCGAAATCTGAATTCTTGTCGGGTAGTACTTGCAAGACTTCTTGCCGCAATTTTTCTTGCTTATCGGGATTGCTAGCCATGCAGAGCATCAAACCAGTAAATGTGGAGCTAGTCTGAAAGTCAAGCAAACTTTAGCTTTATTTTATTAATAAGCAGACAAACATTTTACTGGTTCACAATTTATATACAGGCAAATCATGGTATAACGAACGATATAATGGCAGGACTATTCGTAATACCGAAAAATTCATTGTATCGAGCAATTTGTTTAAGTTTTGTTATTATTATATTTTAGATAAACAAAAAATACTCGGTTCATGCAAATTATAAAAATAATATTTTTAATTTTAAAATCTCAGAAAAAAACCACGTACATAAATTTGAATTTATACGATTCTATATTAAAAGCTAATCCTGCTGGAAAAAATTGCTGATTGATGTTTGGTTTTGAGCACTTTTTTTACAGCTTCTTCCTGAAATTCTCGATAAGAAAATTGAGTCATGAATTAAATTAGTCTCCTCTGTAATTTTTTGAACGAACTCACTAATGTCGTTTTCTTATAATAAAGGCTAGAGGCGGCTTACTTGATGTAAATGGAAGAGTGTTTCGTAATAACACTAATGGTATTTGTACAATGTGTAACTTAGATGTGCCTGAAAATGTTCTACATTTTATCAGTGTATCTCCTATATACAATGCATGCAGAGTGCTTCAGTAAAAGGCAACTCGATGCAAATGAAGTCGTCAGTATACTAAATGGTCTGGATTTTAACAGCTTTACAAATACCTTGAGATTTGTTTCAAGTATAGAAAATTGATATTGAAAGAATTTTCTTCTTAAATATTTTATCTTATTTAAAAAAAAACCAAATACATTTCACAAACTAGATATAAGTACATACTAAAGAGCTGTACAAAATGTATTGAAAGTTCTGCATTCTAAAACACACTACTTCTAAGCCGTGTATTCCAGTGTAAACATTCTCAACAAAACAAGCATAACAAAACATGACTCTCATTGAAACAAAACAAGCACCATTCGAAAAGTTTCTCTATAGTTTTGTTTGTGCTTGTGTGTTCAAATGAAGCAAAACATCAAAACAAAAACAGACAATGAAATAAAAAAAACGGTAAATTACACCAAAAGCATCGAGTACACAAGAACAAACACAAAAAAGCGTAAAAAAAACGTATATAATTTTTTTTCATAATTTCAACTTTCTGATTTTCGTGATTTTTCTAAATTTTAGTAATCTTAAATATAAGTAAGTATATTGAAATGGATGCATTAAATGTAGGTGAAATTATATATTTTTAAAATTTTTTGCGAAATTTTAAATATTTTTCTTTAAAGAACCTTACAAACGAACCTCAAACCTCGTTAGTCTGAGTTTAAACGGGCGAACATTTGGAAGGGAAACATTTAATTTGGTAGCATATTATAGGCGCGTAAGAGACCATTGTTTTAGAGTTCGGTGCTCGGCGATGCGCTTTGTTACATTTTCTTTGCTAAAAAAATAGCCAAAAAGACCAATGCAATAATATTAACAATAATACTGGAATGTCACCGGCAGCATTTTCGTCTGTGAACGCGAAAGAAAAAACAAAAGAGTATTCCACATGTTCGCCTGTATAAATCCTTTTTTATAATTGCAGTATAAAATTAATATAGCATTCACTATATTATAATGTTAATGTAAACAATTTGGACGTTCGTTATATCGGGTTATCTTTAAAGCAAGTTTCGTTATACCGAGATTTGCCTGTGTTTTTTTCGCACAAAATACGGAGGTAAGAAAATGTTCGTCTAATATTGACAATAATAGTGATTATTGGAATTGTTTTACCGTATCCACACCAGCCATTAACATGTCCATGGCCATTACAGAAGCAATTCTTTTATCAATTTTAATTAATTTCTCCAAAACGCTCTTTTCGTTATCTGGCTTTTCCGGTACCCCATTCTTTTGTTCTTGCTCTATACGCTCGATGGCCTCATTCACATATGAACTTGTCACACTTACAATGGTATCCAAAGTTTCCATCAGCTTTTTAAATGTCGGTGTTTTATAGTACTTCCAAATAGATGGTTTGAACTCGATATCGACTGAATACGTAAAGAAATTATTTAAGGCTTGAAAGAGTTCTTTAGCTTTTGGATTATCTCGATTTTTGGTGATCAGACCCAATTGTTTGTCCAAGGCTACTACAGAAACAGATTCCAAAGTCCAACGATTAATCTCTTCAATGAAATCCTCAGGAACTTCAAGTGTTTTTATATCACGTATTTGACGAATTCTGGAAAATAAAGAAGACGCCGGAATATAATTAAAATGAAATGAAAATATTCACCGTCAATTCGATTGCAGGGGAATTATTTCCTCGTCTTTATTTAAACTTTATATACTGGAAATCGTCTCTATAAGTGAAGTTCAGAGGCAATACGATACAATACACTGACTCAATTGCACTAAGCCCCGTTGCATAACTCTTGAGTGTGTCGACGAGAGAGATGCGAAGATTGGGGAGGGGTGCACAGTTTTACATGTTCTGCCACTGTCCGTATTTAACTTGAAGTTTGATGTATGTGTATTGGTTTGGAAGGTGAAAGAAAGTATAAAAACTACAAAACTAGAATATCATAATGTGTACACTAATGCAATTTCAAAGCAGAATTTTGAAAAATTGCAAGTCTGAACGGTTTCTACAATTTGATAAATAATTTTTTTCTATGCTAAATAATCACCCCTATAAGAAGTGAAATTTTTGTTCACGTGAAATTTTCATTCCCCTCGAAGTGAAAGTTGGTATCATGAAGTTCACGTTGAATTGTTTCCCCGTTATACTTCTCAGTGAATGTAGAAAAGGGAAGGAAATTTCAAAAACATAAAAATTAATGAAAAAGCAAATCGATTTCACTTTTAATACAGAAGTAAAAATTCGTGGGTTTACATGTCTTAAATGTTAAAATAGTTTTTTGTAAATATTCAGGGGCCAGTTAATTCATCACCCGCATAAAAAGTATTGCATTTGAACAATAAAAGTCCCTGAATGCAAGAATTAACAAAAGTGTGAAAATTAAAGAATTAAATAAATAAAAATAAGAGTACTCCAAAAATATAAATAATTTTATTTGATTAGACTTGGAACTATGATGTACTAGCAGTTTAAGTTTATCAGTAAGAGAACTCCAAAATTGGGTCGCGATATCTTTGTATATTCTAAAGCTATGTACACAGGATTGTCAGATTTTACAATATTGTAGGATATGGCAAAATGGTGGCAATGCACTCACAATGAAAAATTGTCGCCGAAGTGTAAATTGTCTGTTCTTTCTATTCTAAGAAAACTATACAATTTCATTGTCACACAATAAATTTATTTGCCAACAAAAATTGTCTGTTCAGACGGTTGTTCAACATTTTATTACAATTTTTCTCTCAATATTGTAATATACCTCAACAAAACACACTCAATTGGTCTGTTGGTTTGCATTTTATTTATTATTCAGGTATGTTTCCACTATAATAGCTGATCTTGATATAAAAAAATATATTTATAAAAATATACAAATAAACGAAGAATTTATTTACAGTTTGTATGCAAGTCCCCACCAAAAATCAATTTAATAAATTAAATTGAAAAGTGATAAAACTCACATGAAATTATTGACGGGGAATTTTTGAAAGTATTGCTATTTTAGGTAAAGGGGAAATAGTATTCACGATAGGAGTGAATATTAACTATGCAGAGAAAACTTTTGTAGCGTTTAATTGGGAATACATTACTTTCTTGTTTCTCTTGAGGTTATTATTTTTTTGGTCTTGACAACAAAATGTCGAAACGATTTCCATTTTAATGATACTTAATTTTTTCCCTACCACCACTTGTTAATAAGACAGTTGTTTATTCATAACTGATTAATGAGAAAATATCGTGGAGAACTCTTGTTTATGATTGGGTTATCTTTTTAATTTTCTCTCCTTTAAAAGTAATCAGTGGCCGCAAAAAATTTATTTTAAATAATACATACAAAGCATAAATTTCACTGCTTTTTCAAGAGAAAAATAATTTTCTTTGCGGTTTTCTAAATTTTTTTTTCTAATTCTACTTACCTTTCTATAAATTCCTTATTGACTTGTGACATTTTATTCAAATATAAACGAATATTTTTCGGTTGCAACATTATGGGATTAACAGCTGAACGAAATTTTCCCCAAGTCTCGCCTTGTCTAATAAATTTGAATTTTTATCATGAGAATCAATTGAAACCAGACAATTTATTAAAAGTCTTACGTTGATATAAGCCCTTCAACACCTTGGAAAAAATCTTGTCGGTGCACATGACGATGGTATTGCAAAGCTTCTGAACCGGGACGATTTGGCCAAATACCCTCATTGCGTAAAACTCTTTCAAAGTCTTCCACATTATGGGTCATAACAAAATCTTTACGACCAAAGAACCCCGGTAAACGGGCCACATTTCCATAATCATTTTTAAAAGCTAAAAGCAATTGTGTGGCATCTAAGTTTTTATATTTGCCACCGGGCAAAAATTCCTTGAGAAATTTTAAACCATTTACAGTGGGAATTGCTTCGTAGGGCTTAGCATGTTCCCATTCGATATTTGCTACTGATTCTCTGTTCGTTTCATTCCCTAAACCATCACTTGAAGCTGTCGATTGAGAACGCAACTGAATATAAAAAAAAGTATTATTCTTTGAATACGCAATTCATTTATAAATACATACTATCAGTAGGTTTCGCTTAATTGCTCTTACGTCGTTCACAATGCCATTGTTATTAAAAATGATGAGGCATTTATTTAATTTAAACATTTTATTCCAAATCAAAGTCAAACGACAATCGATCTAAAGACTTAAATTAATACTGTGAGGAAATACATTTATTAAATATTATAAATAAAATTTAAATTGAATAATATATTGAATAAAGCTATCGTAAAGCTGTTTGAACAGTCTATTAATCAATTAAGCTTTAGCGACTACCACAATGTTGATGTATTCAACGACCGAATCCGGTATCCGGATCACGAATATAAAAATTTCGATATATTGCGTACATTTTCAGATTGTAACGTTTTTAGAGGTCGAGTTATTGCAGGAATTGCAACTAATAACCGACTCAATTATAAAGATGAATTTGAGGCCATCGATTGCGTGAATCACAAACCCTGCTGTTCAAAAGTAAAAAGTGTACAATAATCCGGCAAATAATATCTGCATTATTTGTATTTATATTCTCAAAGAATCAATTACAAGTATAATTTCTATGATAAAAGAAAAAAAAGAAACATTTTGCTGTTTTGAACGCCCTATTAGGTGGCACAAAGCTTCTACTCGTATGGAAGAAAATCATATAATAAAAACACTCACTTCTGCTGTTTTCCTATTTGTTGTGAATATTCACAACAAAACAAAAAACAAAAAATTTTTAGTAAAACAATTAATTAAACAGAAAGCTTTATTATTTTTATTTACCTGCGTGTTTGTATTTATTTAAGACACTTGCTAAACAATATAATGGCGGGTAAAGAGCGGAGAGGGTTTGATCGTTTTTTTTTCGTGATCCCATTCAGCGTTACCATTTCTCAAGTTTTCCTTTATTGGTGTTACCACTAAAACATTCCTCCTCTGAATAGATTCCTTTGTGGGACCGCTTTTCGAACTATTTCAGCCTAAAGAGGCGTCTCAATCAGGACCGCCCTCTACTCACCCGCGGCCACCCAACTCACGGTCCGATTTTATTTATTTTTATACTTTTCTTTGCTTTCCATTGCTTGTCTAGTTGGGAAATATTTTTCACTTATCAGAAAAAATTACTAACGTATCACATGTTATCGAAGAGAATATCAATTAAGAGCATTATGAATGTAATCAAATATTAAGGAATAGTTTATTTAAAGTCCAATCTAAATCTTACCAGTTGTTAAGGAAAATAAACATACATTTAAATCCGTATTTGGATTCAGAACTTTATAAGAAAAAGTCTTTCAAATCTCATTCAACAAATGAGATGCGAAAAGTAGCCTTGAAGAAACGCAATGAAAATCATAATAATAGTTTGTAAAGCAAATAAAATATATTACTACGCTAAGTGAACCAATTAACATCAAAATAAGAAATTAATAAATGAAAATTGGACCAAAATATCAAATTAAAAACAAAAAAAAAGAAGAAATAAAACAGAAAATATGTACAACAATTAAAAAAGTAAAATAATAAGTTAGTAAGTAAACAATAACTGCAACTATGTATTAAGTTCTTTAAATAAAAATTATAAAAGTTAAATTAATAGTATCAATTGCAGTAAAATTTGTCCTGATAAGTAAAATATTAAGTTGCAATTTTTATCCGGCATAACACCCTTTGTAAAACCCTTTCTTTATAACTAAATTAGAAGAACAAATATATAAAATGGAAAGAAGCAAATTATAGTTAATTTAAAATTGTATTGAGTAAAAATTTATTTAAAAAATATAACTTAATCAAAAAACACATCAATAAATTTAAAAAAAAGCTTTAAATGTGAGTACAATAATGTGTTTTATTTTTAATCAACACGGATTTTCAGGTAAAAAAAAACATAAATATTTAATAATTCTTATTTAGATACATAGGATATATATTCATTATCTAGATACTGGGACTCAAAATACTCCCATTTACTCTTATGTATGTGTGAATAAAGCCCTACCACTTCCCTGCAGAAATTAGTGGATTACCAGATCGAAATTAGTTAAAAAGGAGTAGTTACAAAATGGTCCCATGTAATGCAGGCATGGACCATGTTATTTTCAAGCAAGAGCTTATTGCTGACCAACAATTGTTCGTATTTTAACGACTGCAGACATTGCTGTTTAACTTTTGGCAACAATGGCCAAAAACTGTATGCTTTAAGGCAAAAAATTACTACAATGGTAACATTGGCTTCATTCGTGTTTAATTTTCTTAACATTAGTGTGTAATTATAAAGACGCAAAATTGAAATTTCAAGAAAAAATGTTTTTATTGTGTAAAAATTAATCAAATTTTATTAAAATATGAAGTTCAGTTCGCGTCACAAAAGACGACTTGTCAAAGTGGAAAGGGAAAATTATTTAAAGAGATTGGACAGCGCAAATGCGCTGATCGGGTCCGCAAGTGGCGAAGAAAATTTTGCTTGCATTGAACCTACAGATGCAGAAGCTTCTTCACCTGTAGAGTTTGATCAGGCAAGCAACAAGCAAAATAAATTAATTAGTGATTTAGGGCAATGGCAGATAAATAGCAGAACATCCCGAAAAAACCTGAGAGAACTGTTGTGTATATTAAAAAGGAGTAGTTTCCAAACTAGTCTCCTGTACTATTCCATGGAATATCGACATTAGAGTATTTTCAAAACTAACCCCATATTGATATTCCATGGAGTACTATCATAAAGCAGTTTCCAAACTAGTCTGCTGTGGTATTCCAAAGAGTAGTTTTGAAACTAACCGTTTGCTGATAATGCGCGGAATAGTGACATAGAGTAGTTTTGGGATTACTCTGATGTAATGCATGGCTGGAGTATAAGGTCCTCACCTAGGACATCGCAATGTTAAAGGGAACACGTTTATTTCATACATTTGGGTTACTTTTGGACTAGTCGTAGTCCCTTATGGAGTATACTTTACAGGCGTGTGTGGAGGAGGCAGGGTTTTATCACCAGTAACATTGCATAAACCCTGCAGAAATCGCGGGAAAGCATTGACTTTAACGCCAACACCACCAAACAACACTAACGTCAATACATAGAAAAATTAAAAAAATGCTTTTAATTACCAAAATAATTGAAACAATAAAAAAAAGTTCGGTTTTGCACATCTCACCAAAATGATTAATGGGACGACCAATTATCGAAATTGTATTAATGGAAAACAATTGTTTTTTTTCATATTTATATTGTCGTTTACATATTATTTGTTTAAACAACAATTGAACATAAGGTTATGTTTTATTAATTTTAGGTACGTTTTTTAATTCTACTTTATCGCTCCGCAATCATGAGTGAAACAGCAAAAATTTAAAAGCGAACCAAGTGTTTTATAAGTTCGTGTTCATATCATGATCTTGTATTCAAAGAATTTTGTTAAAAATATAGCGAAATGTATCTTAAAAGCTTTCCGTGTAGGTACATACATACATACATACACTAGTGGCACAAACTAAAGCAACTGACCTAATATTATACCATTTTCAAAGTTATATTGTAAAATGGGAACTTACGAATTTTTAAGGATTGCTATTACGAGGTGTTAGGAGTATATTAATTAAACAAATAACTTAAAAAAAACAAAACATTTAAGTATAAAAAAAATAAAGAAAAATAAAAATGACTCAGATTTGGATGGCAAAAACTAAAGCAACTGTTCTTAAAACTTTCATAAAAATTAATACTATTTTAATCATATCTAATTTTCCCCCGTTATTTTATGCAGTTATTTGTTTTTTCCTTAGAAGTTTGTGCAAATGTTAACAAAATATAAAATTTTTGAATTTTAAAGCTAAAAAAAGACAAAGAAGCTGCTGAAGAAATATTTTCAAAAATGACGAGAAATAAATATATATTTCGTATATTAAAAATTAAATAATAAAACAATATAATAATGGAATTACACAAAAAAGTCTCTCAGAAAGATTCAAAATAAATAAATCGGTTATTTGTCGTCTTATTAAAAAATTTGTATCAACTGGTTCAGTGGAGACCATTCATTGTGGTGGAAGACCTCGTAAAACGTCAGCTCACGAGGACCAAAAAATGATCATCCGAGAAATCAAAAAAGATCCGTTTGTCTCATCGCAAAATATTGCTAACAAATTAGATTTAAATATTACAGCAAGAACAGTGCGAGACAGAGTTTTAAAAGCAGGAATGCGTTCTAGAAAAGTTGCAAAAAAGCCGTTTATTTCACCAAAGAATCGTAAGGCGAGAATCGAATTTGCTAAGACACATTTACACTGGAGTGTTGAAGAATGGCGAAAAATATTGTTTTCCGATGAATCTAAATTTAACCTGAAAGGATCTGATTCAAAAAAAATAAGTGTTCGAAGACCTGTAAATAAGCGGTTAGATCCGAGGTATTGTAAGGGAACTGTTAAGCATGGCGGTGGTAATGTAATGGTGTGGGGATGGTTTTCACTCAATGGAGTCGGACCTCTGTATGAAATAAGCGAAACTATGGACCGCTACCTCTACAAAAATATTTTGGAAACTGTCATGTTGCCATTTGCAATAAAGGAAATGCCTGCTGGATGGATCTTTCAGCACGATAATGATCCAAAACATACATCGAAACATGTTAAGTCCTGGATTCAAGATGAAAATATTAATTTACTTAAATGGCCCGCCCAGTCACCCGATTTAAATCCCATAGAAAACTTCTGGGACATGGTGGACAGAAAAATAAACGAAATTTTTTCCTCCAAATAAAAGAAGCATGGGAAAGCATTTCAGAAAACGAAATCGGTAAATTAATCACTTCAATGCCTCGCAGATGTGCCGCTGTTTTGCAAAACAATGGATATTCGATTAATTATTAAGATATGTGGCAAAATTTTAAAAATTTTGTAAGAATTGCTTTAGTTTTTGCCATCTAAATATGAAGTATTTTTATGTTTCTTTTATTTCTTTTTAACAAAATATTTTTTTTTAAAAAAATTTTTTTAATAAATTAATATAACCCTAAAGATTTGTAATAGTAATCCTTAAAAATCCTTAAGTTCGTTTTTTACAATATTGCAATGAAAATAGTATAACACCATGTAAGTTGCTTTAGTGTGTGCCACTAGTGTATGTACATACATCTTACACTCTTGCTAGTGTTAACTTTCAGTAAAGATACAATTAAGTAATTGTTTAATTAATTAAATATTAACTAAAAATCAATTAAAAAGTTCATTGGAAAATTTTTTTTTAATTTTTTTCAATAAAAAAATTTTAAATTAACTAACAGCATAATTAAATTTCGATATTCAGGCCTGTTCTGCAAATCACGTGATTTGAAATCACGAACCGTTTTGAAATCATGCCGACGATTTGAAGCTGTTCTGGAAATCACGCGATTTTACATTTTTCGGCGTGGGATTAATTTTTCGAAAACACGAGAGAGCATTGTGAATTAAAATATTAAATGAAATAAAGAATATAAAAATGCCAGGAGCTACTTTATTGTCAATAATTGCTTTAAGAAAGCATCATTTAAAAAAATAGCGTGAAGCTTTACAAAATTATAAATTTTTTATTAGCACAACAAAATATGTATGTATGTATGTATGTATAATTACGAAATTGCCAGTGTTTTCATTAACGAAATTTACTTAAATTTTACATTTACTTATTTATAAATTTGCACAAAAATGATTTAAAATTATTGACCATTACTAGATTCTGTGCACAACAATATATAAAGTTTGTCTTAAATAAAGAACATGATGGTAAAATGTCTATATATTTACATGACTTATAAAGACTATGTTACTTTGGCAACCTCAAACACATGTTCGAAAAAATTAACCACCTGACTGCTAAAAAGAAAATGTAAACCACGCATTGCCAAACAATTCAAATCACGAGATTATTAAAATTTTTGTATGCAGAATACCATTTCAGTGATTTCAAATCACTTTGACAAAATATTGATGGAAAATATTGGGCTTCTCGAAACAAAAACATTGATACATCATTCTGTAAGATCCGACTGCAAATGCCAAAGATGAGGAAAAATATAAAAAGAAGACAAATATCTTTGTCCAAAAAAATGTGTGTACGGGGCATTTTGTTTTTTGTCTGTAAGGTGTTACGGTCTAATGTACATTCATATTATAGTCCGTATAAATTAAGTTATTAATTACAACGTTTATACGCACGCCTTATTTGCAAATAAGAACGTAAAATATTGCCGTATATTTATTTTTAAGCGACTTATTAACTCACGAAAGCTCTTCGCGATTAATTTAACTATTTGCAAATAAAACGCAAAAAGTTGCCATTTGTTTCAAAGATTTTAGCATTTGCGCATATTTTTCATCATAGTGCTACCAGATAACCATCAGACAACACAAAAAAGCAAGTTAAATTTCTTTTATAATCGGACGTATAAACTATTAGTTGCAAACTTACAATATATTGCAATTAATTCGTACGTATAAACGTAGTAAATATTCACAAAAATAACATACATAGATTGTCTAAATGTACAAGAGTGCTCGAATAGGAGACAGTATACAATATATTATGTAACCTACTGTTTGTTTATTTATAGTGTAATTTGTTAAAAAAAATTTTGTTAAATAAACGTTAAAAAAATCTGTATAGTTTCATAAAATTTTATTTCTTTTTATATTTTATTTCTATTCAATAATTCTTTCAATTTTAATAATAACAATAATTAGACCCCTGGTGAAAGTTTCTCAATAATTTAAATCGATAAATTTAAATTTCAATGGTATATTGGGGACATTTATCAGTATACTTTTAAAAGCATTTTCTGTTGGATAATTAAATGCAATCTTATAGTTACGCACCATGCGAGCGATGCCCAGTTCCATTTCCATTGCAGAAATTCGTCGCCCTATACAACTACGAGCACCAAAACCAAATGGTAAGTGTAAAAAGGGATTTCTAAGCTTTAGTTCGTGAGGACTTTTGGAGCTCTTTGTAGCGCCTTCCTCTTTACTGGATCTTAGCCAACGTTCTGGTAAATATTCATTTGGTCGGCTATAATGTTTGCCATCGCGCGTTAAAGATATAGAGCACATAGTCACTTGTGTACCTTTGGGCACTCTGTAGCCACCTACAACTACATCGTTGACGGGAATACGAGCAATGGCCACTGTAAGGGGATAGTAACGTTGTGATTCCTTAATACAAGCTCTCAAGTAGGGCATATTTTTGAAGCCGTTCTCGTCGAAATCTGAATTCTTGTCGGGTAGTACTTGCAAGACTTCTTGCCGCAATTTTTCTTGCTTATCGGGATTGCTAGCCATGCAGAGCATCAAACCAGTAAATGAGGAGGTAGTCTGAAAGTCAAGCAAACTTTAGCTTTATATTATTAAAAGCAGACAAACATTTTACTGGTTCACAATTTATATACAGGCAAATCATGGTATAACGAACGATATAATGGCAGGACTATTCGTAATACCGAAAAATTCATTGTATCGAGCAATTTGTTTAAGTTTTGTTATTATTATATTTTAGATAAACAAAAAATACTCGGTTCATGCAAATTATAAAAATAATATTTTTAATTTTAAAATCTCAGAAAAAAACCACGTACATAAATTTGAATTTATACGATTCTATATTAAAAGCTAATCCTGCTGGAAAAAATTGCTGATTGATGTTTGGTTTTGAGCACTTTTTTTACAGCTTCTTCCTGAAATTCTCGATAAGAAAATTGAGTCATGAATTAAATTAGTCTCCTCTGTAATTTTTTGAACGAACTCACTAATGTCGTTTTCTTATAATAAAGGCTAGAGGCGGCTTACTTGATGTAAATGGAAGAGTGTTTCGTAATAACACTAATGGTATTTGTACAATGTGTAACTTAGATGTGCCTGAAAATGTTCTACATTTTATCAGTGTATCTCCTATATACAATGCATGCAGAGTGCTTCAGTAAAAGGCAACTCGATGCAAATGAAGTCGTCAGTATACTAAATGGTCTGGATTTTAACAGCTTTACAAATACCTTGAGATTTGTTTCAAGTATAGAAAATTGATATTGAAAGAATTTTCTTCTTAAATATTTTATCTTATTTAAAAAAAAAAACAAAATACATTTCACAAACTACATATAAGTACATACATATGTACATATATTCTGGTAAAGTACTAATCTGGCACACAACATTATTTTATGCCATATATAGATGTAAATTATTTTAAATATTGCTACTAAATGTATCTGTAAAATTTTTATATCTATTAATAAATAATAATAATGCCGTTTTCTTTTCAAACAAAAGTCATTGCATTTCTTACCCGTCTTAGACTTAAAACATTTTACATTTTATTGTTCCGACATGAAGCCATTTCACAGGAGTTTAAAAAACAACAATGAAGTATAAATAGTTTTATTAAATGAATAGTGTAATACACTTTGTGAAAATCTAAATCACTGTAAGTCTGATCTGGGTGGTAAATAACTTTTCTCCACATAACTTCAGAAGTCTAATCGTATATATTTTTTTGTTTCAATATACCCAGCCATCAATTGATTTAGAATCACCATACTCACCATTTCTTTAAAGATTGATGATTTTTTGAATCATTGTTGGTTTTTTTTCCAAATTGGAGACAATTTTTTATTGTGGGATGTATTTTTTGCCACTCGTTAGTTCTGAGTTTAAACGGGCGAACATTTGGAAGGGAAACATTTAATTTGGTAGCATATTATAGGCGCGTAAGAGACCATTATTTTTGAGTTCGGTGCTCGGCGATGCGCTTTGTTACATTTTCTTTGCTAAAAAAACAACAAGACCAATGCAATAATATTAACAATAATACTGGAATGTCACCGGCAGCATTTACGTCTGTGAACGCGAAAGAAAAAACAAAAGAGTATTCCACATGTTCGCCTGTATAAATCCATTTTTATAATTGCAGTATAAAATTAATATAGCATTCACTATATTATAATGTTAATGTAAACAATTTGGACGTTCGTTATATCGGGTTATCTTTAAAGCGAGACTCGTTATACCGAGATTTGCCTGTATTTTTTTCGCACAAAATACGGAGGTAAGAAAATGTTCATCTAATATTGACAATAATAGTGATTATTGGAATTGTTTTACCGTATCCACACCACCCATTAACATGTCCATGGCCATTACAGAAGCAATTCTTTTATCAATTTTAATTAATTTCTCCAAAACGCTCTTTTCGTTATCTGGTTTTTCCGGTACCCCATTCCTTTGTTCTTGCTCTATACGCTCGATGGCCTCATTCACATACGAACTTGTCACATTTACAATGGTATCCAAAGTTTTCAAAAGCTTTTTAAATATCGGTGTTTTATAGTACTTCCAAATAGATGGTTTGAGCTCGATTTCGGCTGAATACGTAAAGAAATTATTTAAGCCTTGAAAGAGTTCTTTAGCTTTTGGATCATCTCGATTTTTGGTGATCAGACCCAATTGTTTGTCCAAGGCTACTACAGAAACAGATTCCAAAGTCCAACGGTTAATCTCTTCAATGAAATCCTCAGGAACTTCAAGTGTTTTTACATCACGTATTTGACGAATTCTGGAAAATAAAGAAGACGCCGGAATATAATTAAAATGAAATGAAAATATTCACCATTAATTCGAATGCAGGGGAATTATTTTCTCGTCTTTATTTAAACTTTATATACTGGAAATCGTCTCTATAAGTGAAGTTCAGAGGCAATACGATACAATACACTGACTCAATTGCACTAAGCCCCGTTGCATAACTCTTGAGTGTGTCGACGAGAGAGATGCGAAGATTGGGGAGGGGTGCACAGTTTTACATGTTCTGCAACTGTCCGTTATTAACTTGAAGTTTGATGTATGTGTATTGGTTTGGAAGGTGAAAGAAAGTATAAAAACTACAAAACTAGAATATCATAATGTGTACACTAATGCAATTTCAAAGCAGAATTTTGAAAAATTGCAAGTCTGAACGGTTTCTACAATTTGATAAATAATTTTTTTCTATGCTAAATAATCACCCCTATAAGAAGTGAAATTTTTGTTCACGTGAAATTTTCATTCCCCTCGAAGTGAAAGTTGGTATCATGAAGTTCACGTTGAATTTTTTCCCCGTTATACTTCTCAGTGAATGTAGAAAAGGGTAGGAAATTTCAAAAACATAAAAATTAATGAAAAAGCAAATCGATTTCACTTTTAATACAGAAGTAAAAATTCGTGGGTTTACATGTCTTAAATGTTAAAATAGTTTTTTGTAAATATTCAGGGGCCAGTTAATTCATCACCCGCATAAAAAGTATTGCATTTGAACAATAAAAGTCCCTGAATGCAAGAATTAACAAAAGTGTGAAAATTAAAGAATTAAATAAGAGTACTCCAAAAATATAAATAATTTTATTTGATTAGACTTGGAACTATGATGTACAGCAGTTTAAGTTTATCAGTAAGAGAACTCCAAAATTGGGTCGCGATATCTTTGTATATTCTAAAGCTATGTTCACAGGATTGTCAGATTTTACAATATTGTAGGATATGGCAAAATGGTGGCAATGCACTCACAATGAAAAATTGTCGCCGAAGTGTAAATTGTCTGTTCTTTCTATTCTAAGAAAACTATACAATTTCATTGTCACTCAATAAATTTATTTGCCAACAAAAATTGTCTGTTCAGACGGTTGTTCAACATTTTATTACAATTTTTCTCTCAATATTGTAATATACCTCAACAAAACACACTCAATTGGTCTGTTGGTTTGCATTTTATTTATTATTCAGGTATGTTTCCACTATAATAGCTGATCTTGATATAAAAAAATATATTTATAAAAATATACAAATAAACGAAGAATTTATTTACAGTTTGTATGCAAGTCCCCACCAAAAATCAATTTAATAAATTAAATTGAAAAGTGATAAAACTCACATGAAATTATTGACGGGGAATTTTTGAAAGTATTGCTATTTTAGGTAAAGGGGAAATAGTATTCACGATAGGAGTGAATATTAACTATGCAGAGAAAACTTTTGTAGCGTTTAATTGGGAATACATTACTTTCTTGTTTCTCTTGAGGTTATTATTTTTTTGGTCTTGACAACAAAATGTCGAAACGATTTCCATTTTAATGATACTTAATTTTTTCCCTACCACCACTTGTTAATAAGACAGTTGTTTATTCATAACTGATTAATGAGAAAATATCGTGGAGAACTCTTGTTTATGATTGGGTTATCTTTTTAATTTTCTCTCCTTTAAAAGTAATCAGTGGCCGCAAAAAATTTATTTTAAATAATACATACAAAGCATACATTTCACTGCTTTTTCAAGAGAAAAATAATTTTCTTTGCGGTTTTCTAAATTTCTTTTTCTAATTCTACTTACCTTTCTATAAATTCCTTATTGACTTGTGACATTTTATTCAAATATAAACGAATGTTTTTCGGTTGCAACATTATGGGATTAACAGCTGAACGAAATTTTCCCCAAGTCTCGCCTTGTCTAATAAATTTGAATTTTTATCATGAGAATCAATTGAAACCAGACAATTTATTAAAAGTCTTACGTTGATATAAGCCCCTCAACACCTTGGAAAAAATCTTGTCGGTGCACATGACGATGGTATTGCAAAGCTTCTGAACCGGGACGATTTGGCCAAATACCCTCATTGCGTAAAACTCTTTCAAAGTCTTCCACATTATGGGTTATAACAAAATCTTTACGACCAAAGAACCCCGGTAAACGGGCCACATTTCCATAATCTTTTTTAAAAGCTAAAAACAATTGTGTGGCATCTAAGTTTTTATATTTGCCACCGGGCAAAAATTCCTTGAGAAATTTTAAACCATTTACAGTGGGAATTGCTTCGTAGGGCTTAGCATGTTCCCATTCGATATTTGCTACTGATTCTCTGTTCGTTTCATTCCCTAAACCATCACTTGAAGCTGTCGATTGAGAACGCAACTGAATATAAAAAAAAGTATTATTCTTTGAATACGCAATTCATTTATAAATACATACTATCAGTAGGTTTCGCTTAATTGCTCTTACGTCGTTCAAAATGCCTTTGTTATTAAAAATGATGAGGCATTTATTTAATTTAAACATTTTATTCCAAATCAAAGTCAAACGACAATCGATCTAAAGACTTAAATTATTACTGTGAGGAAATATATTTATTAAATATTAGGTGTGTTCGTTTACTCTAAATTGGGCGCCCGCGGCCGCCCAATCTTACCAGAAAGCGTTTTCTTACGCAAAAATTGGGTAAATGAGAGAGTAATATTATTGTTCTTAACACACGAGAACGCCCGTACTTTTTCTTCGGGCTAGTTTGGGCGTGAAGAACAAGCAATCACCTGGTTTATAAGTAAACAATAATGAAGTAAAATTAAAAGTTTCCCATCAATGCAATGAACAAATAATAGTTAATTTTATTTCATGATATACTTTAAAATTATTTAGGGCTTCTTTAATTAACATGTAGAAGCCAAATTATTTTGTTTTTATGGATGTATGCATGTGTGTAGATTTTTAATTGTACATGGTCATATACATACATATATTAGGTCTATTCCAGGTGCATAACAAAATTACCCGAACTCGCGCAAATTTATTTTATTTATATGTACTTATGTATATGATTCTAGTTTTCAAATAGTCATTACCCGATGCTGTATTTTTTTTTTAATGAGAAACTTTGGTTCTGCTTGGATGGACTTTAAATCTAGCGGCAGCCACTTGGCCGATATCAGAAGCTGAACCAAAGTTTTTCATAAAAATAAAAAATTACGGCAAAAAAGTATCGGGTGATTCCTTGCGGCCCGGATGATTTCTTTTGGGCCAGCTTGTATTTAAAGAGAGGCGGTAAGGATAATGGAATATTATCAGTTTTTGCCGTCATTATTTTTAAGCAGAAATGCAAGTTGACAAATACATACATATGTACGCTACAAACACATGGGAGGCTCCAACAAAAGCTAAAAAATAGGGATCTGTTCAAAATTGTGGGAAGAATAAGTTTTTTGTTGTTCAACTTTTTTTTTAATCTTATTTTAAATAAAAATGATTTGTGTTTTTTATCATTATTTGGACACTTTAGTGGGAAAAAGTTTTTTGTTGAAAAATGAATTTTTTTTTTAAATAACAAGTTTTTCTTCAAAAATATATGGTAACGGTGATCACATTATTAAAATACTTATGCGTAGAATGGAAAAGTTTTAAAAAGGGATGAATATGCTATGAGTGATAAAATTCCTTTTTCCGGCAGCCTGATACAAAAGTCGATTTCTTTTTTGTAACTTCACTTAACCACTTAATTTGATAACAATATTAATTTATTTTTAATTTTAATTTATCTAAATTTTGGATATTTAAACACTCAAAAATATTGTTTTATTACCAATCAAAAAGTTGTCATCAGTTAGAAACAGCTTGTTATTATCTATGTACATATGTATGTATACAGAACGACTTTTCATATTTTACATATAATAGTTAAATAACGGTATAGAAAAACAAAAATAATTTTAATATTTGGGGTATTCACAAGGTGTACTATGAAATCATATTGCTTTAATATTTTAAAATTGTTTAGAAATTGTTGTTGTTTCTTAGCTATATTTATTGGTTAGTCATAAAATAACAGTAGAAATCTAAGTGATCGC
This sequence comes from Dexiosoma caninum, assembly GCA_963924685.1. Classification (NCBI taxonomy): domain Eukaryota; kingdom Metazoa; phylum Arthropoda; class Insecta; order Diptera; family Tachinidae; genus Dexiosoma; species Dexiosoma caninum. The sequence continues at coordinate 97,282,357 of OZ004725.1, forward strand.
TGAAATATTTTAGTCGACCCGGCGATTATATGTACATATATACAAGCCGCCGTTACTTTTACATTGAAATAAATTTTTAAAACATAAAAATAAGTAAGGAAAACACAACAGTATCTAAAGTGAGCAAATTTTGTTTGTGTAAAGTATTTGCCAGGCAGGTACTCAACGTTTACTTAATAGCCGCCATCCAAAAAAAATTCTGCTCCTATCACTGGCAACAGCTGTTTTCCATTATATTTATTTCAACAATTTTATGTGTCAATGGCGTGGCGATGATCGAAGTAGTCTGCACGTTGACTGCAAAACGAAAAATTTTGCCTGGATTCAACTCCAGTTTCAGACTCACAAAAACATCTCGCATTTTTCTACTGTGCATTGGCAAAGGCATAGTCACTGATCAGTGAGAACAGTAACGGCTTCAGCTGTATCCAATCCACAAGCACATCAAAACGCTCTCCTTCGTCGGTATTGTGTAGCATCGGTGAAGTAAAATAATTACTAAAAACGAAGCTTCAAAATTTAATACGTCTCCTTGACATCAGAGACGTTACAACACAAATAACGTGCAAAAAGCAGTATTGTAAGATAGTGAAGCTTCACCACCAATCATTTCTCCTACAATTTCTTTCCTCTAGTTCCATATTACAAAGCCGAAGCATTTTAGGTTTTTAACATATTTTGAGCATTTTGATAACAAATATTTATAAAGGCCTTGATTCACTATCCTAAACATTCGCACGATCTACCAAGTATTAAAAAGTAATCTAGTGTGGCCTACTGTGTGACAGATATATAATATTTTTTCTGTATTGTTCACAACAGCTGCATTTTCCTTTAGCAGCACTTTAGAAATTACAACTTTAACATACTTCAGTGAATTGTCAAATTACTTTCAATGAACATTAAAAATAAATTTAATTAGCGTTGTCAACTCGGTGCTTTTCGCACGTTTTTTAATGTTTTTTTTTGCGTTTCTTAATTTTTGTTGGCAGCAGTTGTAATTTTATCCCAAAAATGGTTGTACACAAATTCTGTAATACGTGATATTGGTAAATCGCCTGAAATATATGTTTTTTCTTTGGGCTTACATATTTGAAGGACATTGGCGTTGGATAATCTACACCAAAGATTGTGGTCGAATTTTAAAATTTCACTAAAATAAATATTATGTATCGGCTTCAGCTGTAGCCAATCCACAGGCACATCAGACCTCCCTCCTTCGTCACTATTGCGTAAGTTCAGCGATGTAAATTACTTGCTAAAAATGGCTACAAAAACACAGCTCAATACTGCTATTAATAAAAATGTGCGGAAATCAGAATGTAAAATTTGGAAGGTTTCCTCTCTCTATCCCTTCAGCACCTGTCAACTCTCTCACTATCCCTTTCCTCTAGTTCCAGCACAATGCATCGCATGTGTAAGGGTGATCCCTTGATTGCTGGTCGAAGATAAAAAATATTCGATTTTAGGAAAATATTGTTATTTTGTTATTATTTTTCATAATTTTTCTAGTTTTTTGACCTCTTTTTACATTAATAACACTAATTATTTAAGCTTAAGCTCTTTTTAATATATTTAATATTTATTCGGATTCGATATTTCGCTACTCCTTTGTGTAGCTTCTTGAGGAAAATTGGTTTTTGTTTATAATGAAAAAATATTTTTTTTTTTTTTTAAATTCACAATATAGGAAAAGTTCTTGTCAATGAAAATTCAAAATAAAAATATTAACAGCCATATTCATAAAAATTCGTTAGTGTTTGTCAGTGTGACTTACAATTTTTGTCTTTGATTTAGTTTGTTTCGAGTGCGAGTGCTTTTCGTTCGCTTAAGTTATCTTTCTTAGCTCAGAAATAGGCCATTAATAACTATACCACATACAATTTTTCGTGCGTGTATTTTTTCGACCATTAGCTCATTTTGATTATTCAAATTTAGTGTTTTTTTGGCGCTTTTTTAAATTTAAAAGTAGACAACACTGATATTATTATGTTACCATGCAAAGAATATAAATCCAATAACTGTTTTCTCTAATTTCTGTTATGACGTTTTTTATATAAAAAATTTATGAGAAAAATATTATCAGTTCGTATGTTTTTATCATACGAAATTTGTTGAGTGCAATCACAGTACAGACATATGTACATACATATGTATGTACATGCATATACATATGTACATATATGTATACATATCGAGCCTTTGGTGCAATACCGTAGTAATTCATAAAATCGTGAACTGAGAAAAATGCATTTGAAGTTTTGAGCCATCTTTGATATATGTACATACATATGTATGTATATTTATAATAACACAAACTTTTAATTCTCGATATCGTCAAATTTGAATGTTAACGGTATATTGGGCACATTAATTAATATATGTATTTTTAAAAGCATTTTCTGTGTTGTAGTTGTATGCAACTTGGAAATTTCGAATCACACGAGCAATGCTCAATTGTAGTTCCATTTCAACAATACGACGACCAACGCAGCTACGTGGCCCAAAACCAAAAGGCAAATAGACAAATGGGCTGGTTGGCTTCATGTTATTAGGACATTGAGATTCTTTGGCATTTTTATTTCTTAACCATCTTTCAGGCAGATATTCCGTGACTCGTGGATAGTAACCATTATTGCTAGCAAAGATCATAGAAATATTAGTTCCCTTCGGTACGCGGTAGCCGCTCAAAACCACATCATTTGCCGTCACTTTCGCATTGGCAATAATTATTGGATACATGCGTAGGGACTCCTTTATGCATGCTCTCAAATATGGCATATTTCTCATAGACTCTTCCGTAAATTCTGAATCTTTCCGTGGTAAAATTCTCATAACTTCTCTAAGTTTTGCTTGTTTGTGGGGATGAAGTCTTTAAAGTGCAATAAAACGGTTTTTGAAAAATAAGAAGAAAAAAAAATTACGCAAAAACTTACTGTATCTACCCCAGCCATTAGCATATCCATGGCCATTACAGTGGCTATTTGCTTGTCAATTTTTATTAACTTCTCCAATATACTTTCTTGGTGTGCTGGCTTCTCTTTCAGGCCATTTTTCTTGTCTTTTTCTATGCGCTGTATAGCTTCATTGGTATGTATAGGCGTTTGTTGTAAACATTATTGAATCTAAACAGTTCATCAGATTTATAAATGCCTTGGTTTTATAGAATTTCCAAAGTGAGTACAATGACAGGCAAAAGTGAAGGGAAAGATTCTCCATTATATACTATATAAGTTTTGTGCAAATATCTGACAAAAGACGCGAGTTTTTTAAAAAAACATAAGAACATCTTTTGACTGAAAAAAATTTTAAATTTGAAAAATAAAAACTTTTTTTTTATGTAATGGATAGATGGTAGTCTGCACGTTGACTACGAATCCAAAAACAGACATGGGTTCAACCCCAGTTTCAGACTAAAAATTTTAAAATAAAGTGTGCATTAGTGTGTCTTTGTGCGTCAGTTGTTGTCGGAAGGTTTCGGTGGCGAAGGCATAGTCACTGCTCACTGAACAATACCGGCTTCAGCTGATAGGAAACCACAATCACATCAGAACGCCCTCCTTTGTCGGTATTGTGTAGCACCGGCGAAGTAAAATAATAATAAAAATGGCTACTAAACCGAAGCTTCAGCAGTGCTACGAGATTAACCAAAGAACGTGCGAAAGCAGAGCTGCAGAAATAATTAATTAAGCTTCACCTCCTGTTGTTTCTCCTACTATACCTTTCCTATAGTTCCAGCACAATGCTTCGCATGTGTAGGAGTCATCTCCTGAGTGCTGGTCCCAGATAAAAAAAAAAAAAAAATGTAACACCAGGTCAACAGAAGCTGGTAGCACGCATATTTTGTGAAAAAATTTTCTTTACTTGGAAACGTTATAATTTGGTAACCGTAACATCGATTTCAATAGAACGTTCGGCTATCCTGGTGGCACCCATGTTAGTTAGAAAATATCTCTGCACATAGTAACGATTTAGTGCTAAACTGGCAATCCTGCTTAGGTTATCAAAAATTGTAAATAAAACGATAACATTTCATATACATAATAATAAAGATATAAATATTTATTTATTACACAACTTTTTTTTAGCTATAATTCGAATTTTTTCGCAAACACCAATAAGAATATGAAATTTCTTGTTTTAGTTAAACACTACGTTAAATATTCATAAATATACATAATATATTATTTAATTATTTTATATATTAAACGTGACAAATATATTTGCAAATTATATTGGAACGTAATTAAAGGTGTTCAGTAGCAAATGTCGTCACTCGTTGTAATGAGACGGACCATAGTCGTGGATGTGAGCGAAGCCACAACGCCTTGCCCATGACCCACTACTGCCGCACTAAAATTGACATACATACATACGTATACATATTACTATTATTGCAATAAAAGCGATAATAGGGAAAATTTTTTAATATAAATATTTTAGAAAATGAATGCTTATGATTTCAAAACACGTGATTTCAAAAATATAATTCTACAAAAAGCTGAATTTTAGATAGTTTTCTTAGTTTTTTATTTCTTTTTGTGTGATTTAGACATTCAAATTATTTAATGCTAGGTTAAATTTGATTGCTTCGAGTCGGATGAAATAAAAAACCAAATTTTTTATACCATCAATTCCTTTAAAATCGCGTGATTTATAATCACGTGGTTTTCGAAGAGACCTGGGGATATACATGTATTTGTTTTTCCTTTTTTGATTTTTATATTAATTTTCTGTTACAATTTAATAAATAATTTTTAAAATTAAAGCAAGACACAAATTTGGCACACGCTTTAAACGGTTTATAATTTGGTAAATATTTCTTTAATTATTTTAATAATCAATAAACCTTTTAAAGCGACAAATTAAATTTAATTTCATTTATTTTTCATACTGTCAATCCTGTGCATTGCTCGCATGTTGCTGTTCTTGATATTGATTTATTATTTTAGCAGCATCATTCATAATTTTAGCCGTTGAACGAACCAAAAACATCAAATGGCATTCATCGTATACAGTTAGTTCAACACGAGTGCGCACCAGACCATGCAGTACTGTAGCACGCTCCAAGTCGAGCCATCTTTGTAAAGCCGTTTCACGCTCTTTTGTCGAACCTGTTAAGGCTACATCCGAAGGGCCCCACAATATGAATTCCAAAACAGATTTTGATTTTGAAAGGGATTCTGATCTTTCTTGTAGCAAGATATCCGCCAATATGGGAGTCATTTTGGTTTTGGGCAACATTTCCGTCAAGGCAACATGGGCACATTTGCATAAAGTGCCCATGGGTTCCTCCTCATCATTGTTACTGCTGAATAAATTTACAAAAAAAAACAATTAATAGTGTTTTCTTTTCAACCAAAAGTGCATGACAACTGATTTTGTCCTATTCATTTAAAACATTTGCACTTCATTGTTTCCCTTTAAAGGAATTTTACAGAAATTTTAAAGAGAACAATAGAGTGCAAATATTTGTAATAACTAATGTGAAAAGTACAACGTGCTTTTCGAGAATCGATATCATAAATCCAAAAAAAAATTTTTTGAATTAGAAATAATTTACTCACCCTTGTAAAACACATAAACGTGCTTGGGCATCTTTATTATCGAATTCCTTGGAAAGCACCACATTTGAAAGGCTTAAGGGCATTTCTTCCACTGCCTTGACTTGTAAATTTTTCATTCCATTAATCAATTGCAGCATTACAAACGCTACTTCACGGCTCATAACATCATCAAATGCCGGTATACCATTCAAGAGATTGGACGTTTCGCCGTCTCCTGTAAATCCCTTGTCAGCTGACTCCTCATTTAGAGTGCTTAAGTTTTGCACGGACATACCATTTCTTATATTGTTGATAACGTTACCATCTTTTAAAATATTCAAATTCGGTATCGAACCCCGAAAATTGAAATTGCTTTTATCCAACACTTGTGATTTACCCTTTAATATGGCGCCTATCGATTGCAATGTATCCAATTGTAGGCGTGGCAATACCGATATTGTGGCTTGTAATAGAGTCATCTCTGTAGTTGGCATTAAGGGCAAATGATAACAGGGAACGACATCGCAAAATTCCGTTATAGGATTAAGAGCACCTGACACACCACCTGATAATTGATTCAGTTCCCCACCTACCCCAGCCAATTGATTGCAATCGGCCGATAGGGCTAACGTAACAGGAGCAGTGGTCCATATAGCAGCATGAAATGCTTTTTTACCCACAACAAATGCCTGCGCACCCTCCAGTATGGTGAAGTCCTCGAAACGCAAGTTAATGGCATTGGCCAGTGATCTTAAAGCGGGCGGTATGACAGGAGTTTGTTGTAACTGCAATGAAAAAGAAAACAATTTCAAATACAAAGTAAATAGTTTGTAAATTTGCTTAATTCTCAATGTTTCTACAGTTATAGTCATGCAGTACACATATAAAAGTCATACACACTAATGTCTACTGTACCTTCATAGCGGTAGACATAACTCGATGAATATTTTCGTGTGTCATTAGATTTGAGAGTAAATTATAATCGGGTGTAACCGAAAGCTCGATATTACTGTGCATTATTTGTTGAGTGCTGAAGTGGAAACTTAATTTTGTTCACTCTTTTATTTGAAAGGATTGGACAATCAGATTTTAAATTATCGAGTGTTGGCTGTATTAAAAAAAACAGTCTTACACTCTTAAAAATTTTTTTTGGTATTGTTTGACGTTGTTCTTTCTCTAGTTCCCTTGAAATGTTGTCTCATGTCTAATTCTTTCTGACTAAAAACGTTACGAACTTTATCCTGATTTGGATTTAACAATAACAAATAAAAATGTTTCAAATTAATATTACATTACAATAAACAAAATGTTTAATGATATGTAATTATAATTATTATTTGTTTTATGGCGCATCGTTCTAAAAGTTATATAAATTATATAAATTTGGATACTGTTATTGTTGTATCAAAAGTAAATTTTCCAAAAAATTAAAAACGTAATTTTTCCGAAAAGTTTATTTTTCCAGTTCTGCTCAATAATCCCTTTCATTTGATACCGATATCATGGCGGTGTATTATAATAGTAAACAATTTACATCATAAGCACTATTTAAATGGCATAAAATTATAAAAGTACAATTTTACCCCATATACTCGTACATATGTTCGAATTTCGAAAACGTAAAAAAAAATATTCGAAATTTTTTCTAGAAGAAAAGATTACGGGAGAAACCTTTGTTCTATGTATAATACTTTTGGAGATATGTACATGGTTGGAAAAAACGAGCTACCAGAATTTAGTTTTAGGCCGTTTTACCCACTAAAAGTTTATAAACAGAAAATATATATAACAAGCACGTGTCCGCTTATTTTTCAGCAGCATTTTTTTGTTTTTTTTTTTTTATCTTGGACCAGCACTCAGGGGATGACCCCTACACATGCGATGCATTGTGCTGGAACTAGGAAATCAGGTTATGGGAAGGAGGATAGAGGGAGTAGTGTGAATGGACATTTGATTTGAATTTTCCCACGTCATAAGTGACAGGAAAGACCTCTGCAGGGAGTTTGTTCCACATACGCGATGTTCGGCCGAAAAATGAGTTCTCCCTGTAATGCATAGTGCGGTTCGCTGCCAAGTTGACTACAAATGGATGTGCTCTTAATGATGAACGCGTCGTGCGCGTGAATGATTGGGTTTCGCGAACAAGTTCCCTGATTTCATCAGAGCACATCCCATTATAGTAACGATAGAACAACGAAACGCACCCCACGTTGCGACGATGCTCAAGAGAATTAATAGAGTTGGCTACCCTACTGTCTCCTATGAGTTTCTTCGCTCTCTCTTGGACCCGGTCGAGTAACTTCAAAATAGTCTTTGAAGCACCGGCCCAAACATGAGAGTTGTATTCCATTTTCGGTCGGATGTAGGCGGTATAAATAGTGAGGAGATCAGATGGGGTGAAGTATGTCTTGCACCGTCTTAAAAAACCGAGGCACTTGAATGCTTCTTTTGATACCTGAAAAATGTGCTCAGTCCATCGAACATCGCACTGAATTTTCATGCCAAGAACATCAAGAGCTTTTTCATATTTTTTATATATTTTTATTATATGCTTTTTGTAATTTTTATGCTTTCAGCCATGTTACAGAGTTGAAGTACGTTCGGAAATGGAATTCGGTCCGTGTTTTGGTTTTGGTTTTGAAAACGAAAATGAAAAAAATATTTCGAAATGAAAATTTTTCGGAATTGTAATTTTTACTGTAATACAGTGTAAAAAAAACATTTAAATACACTTGTTTTTTTAATAAAGAACACAGTTTATCATTTATTAATTCACAGTCAGTTTAAAATGAATTAGTTTTTATGTAATTGGCTACAGAAAACAGATTTAAACAATTAATCGAACTTAAACATAAAAATGAGTTCGTTCGGAAAGGCACCTATGGATTCAAAACCAATCTGAACGGAATCTGTAACACGGCTGAATATCTTACTCTTAGTTTCTAAGATATAAGATCAACGATTTTACCCTTTTTTACGCCCCTTAGTATTAGAATCCAAAAATCTAGACATCGAAAGAAGAGCATTAATACCGATTTCCAAGTCTATAGCTTAAGCCGTTGGAGGCAAACTTTATATAACTGGTTTTTTTACATGGTAAAAAATCCAATTACTCGTACCTAAAAACATAAAAAAAAAACGATCCAGCCGTTCTCAAGTGATGCGATTACATAGCTGAATCACTTAATTTCTATATATATCGTCACATTTAATGCAAGAAGCCCTATCGAACATTTTACAAATTTTAAAAAATAATTTGTTCAAATAAGCAAAATATTCACAACTACCACACAAAATTCTGTAATATATGTAAGTAAAAAAAGATCAACAAATTAATTTCTGAAAAAAATTTAAATTTTGCCTGAACTATTTTGAATTCTTTAAAATGTTAGATAGGCCTTCGCGTTTTCTGTAACGATATATACATATATGTATATTACATTGCACTTCTGTATTCTTCGGCATTCAGACTATTCTATTTTACAGAGTGTGGGACCTTAAGTCACATATGTATATTGTACATAACATACATATGCAGGTATGTAAAAGGTGATTTTTCAAAAGCTTTCGGATTTGATTTAAAAAAAAGCATATAAAATTTAGAGAAATGTATGAAATCTTTATTTGAGTCGATAGAACGATCTGTATAACTCCAAGTTTTAAGACGATTTCATGTAAATGCTGACCGGGTCTAATTTTGGCATACTCTCTCCAACATATCGGTCGGTATCTCACGATTAAATTCTTCAATATTGGCTTCCAGTGCGTCGACCGTTGCAGGGTTGTCCATATGGACATGGGTCTTAACCAAGGCAATTTGGGTCTTAACATAGCCCCACAAAAATAATTTAAAGGCGTTAAATCGCACTATCTAGGCGGCCAATTGACAGGCCAGAAACGTGAAATAAACTGTTGTCCGTACTCGCCTCCCCACTGAGCCCATGTTATGCGTGCTGTGTGGCGTGTGGCACCATCTTGCTGAAACCACATGTCAGCCAAGTCCAGCTCTTTCATTTTGGTCCAAACAATTTGTAATCATCGCACTGTAGCGCTCGAATCGATATTTCACAGTCATCAACAACTCTGGCGAATACAGCTGCGATACTTTCCTCTGTCCGCACTGTACGTATGAGTGTTGATGTCCCATAATGTAAATTTGGTGAGAAATTTAGCCACAAGGTTCCGAATAGCCGCCTTTAGAAGATCGCCCAAACTGACCATAAAATGGAAGAAGTGCACAAAATGCTCTTCTTAACCAAGCGTCAATTTTGATAGTAAAATTCAATAAACAGGAAGAGTTGTTCGTTTGTAATTCAGGATTCTGGTTAAATTATACATCAAACTGAACATTTTGAACAGTAACATTTTACACGAAAACAGCTTAGAAATCACCCATTACAAAGCACTTTACTCTGTTTAAATGGGTGTTTTTAATCAATACGGGCGAATTAAGTTAATCGATTTAGTGGAAAAGGTGGGGTAAAAAAGCACTCGATTGAGAATAAAAATTTTAATTTTTATTTTTTGCTTTTATTCACAACAACGACGATTTCGTGATTCGTTGTCATATAGTATTGACCGGCCATATAAAAGTTTTATTGAAATTAATTTTCCTATGTCCTTTAATACAAAAAGTTAGGATGGGTTGATAAAAATTTTTTTAGAGAACATTTTTGAAACTCACCTGCTCCAAAACTTGTGCTAGAGCTTCATGATTAGCACCCACAACAGCAGAATAATTATCTTCAATAGTTTTGTGAACCACACTGCGGCCTTTGCGCATGCGCAAGCGGTTAGTTGTTTTTGCTCGACTTTTAATGGCCTACAAGAAGACTTATTAAAAAAATGTTTCGGAATAAAATGGCTAAATAAATCACCGAAGGCACGCCCCAAACACTATCATTTATATCGACAGTAATATCGCCACCAGCTTCGCTACCATAATAACTATAAGGCGAATAAATATCCAAATCACCCATTTCGCTGCCACAATAAGAAGCCGATATAATGCGTGGAATGTTCGCTGTAAATTTTAAAAGAAAATCTGTATTAGAACGGAATAGGAAAAGTTTAGTTGTTGCCTCAACTTACCCAAACTATTGTTGAGACAAAAATTTCTAGCTGGTCCATATTCACTTCTTGTATAACTCGCCACCGATATGTTATCCAAGTGCAAATTGTTTCTTCTCGTCTGCATAAGTCTTTGCTGGCCCGCTTGCACATCAGCCGATCTGGCTGGTGGCGGCGGGGGTGATTGTGGCGATTTCACAAAGTCATACATGTTTTCATAGTCTCGCTTATCTTTCAAATAACTATCGATTGTGGTGTTAATTTTACGCACAGAATCCTTTAAGCTACTCGGACGTGATTCAGTATTCGGGGAATTTTGTGGGTTGCTACTGGATGTTGTGTTTTCAAAAATTTCCAACTTATTCGAAATTGTTGGTTTCGCTTCATTTTTTTTTCGTTCAAAGGTGCTGGTGCGACTGCCAGTGGGGGGTTTGCTTTCTAAACGTATTGAATTGCTACTTAATTGTGAAGTTAATGTGGCCTTTGAAATTGTGGAATTTTTGTTCGTTGTTGTTGCTGTAAGTGTTGTGGAACTTGTGGAATGTTGCTGTTCCGTTGATACATTTTCACCATTTGACGAGCAAATCGAGATAGTATCACCGTTTTCCTTATTAATTAATTGATGTTGATTTTGTTGCTGTTGTTGCTGAGTCCCTCCCATATGTCGTTTACGTGCCAATTCCAATTGCGCTTCACGTTCGCGCATACTGGCTGTGCGTTCGGGCTTGCGTGGCGCTATTGATGAGCGAATTTCGCCTGATAACATAGAAACACAAATATACATTTTATTAAATATAACTATTTTATTAATTACGTAATAACTCGAAAAGTCTTCGTCAAATCGATATTTAAAATATTTATAGATTTACTGCCGTAGTCATAAATTTTTTTTGGGGTGGGCGATGGCACAATGGATGATAGTCTGCACGTTGACTACTAAACCAAAAACAGAGCTGGGTTCAACCCCAGTTTCAGACAAAATTTATAAAATAAACATAAACATCTCTCATTTTTCTGATGTGCATTACTGTGTCAGTTGTTGTCGGAAGGTTTCAGTGGCGAAGGCATAGTCACTGGTCACTGGTCACTGAACAATACCGGCTTCAACTGATAGCAATCCACAATCACATCCCTTTCCTATAGTTCCAGCACAATGCCTCGCATGTGTAAGAGTCATCTCCTGAGTGCTGGTCCCCGATAAAAAAATAGACAAATTAATAGACAAATTTCCATACAAAATTCAATCAAATGAAAAAATTTTTATGAATACGGCAATTAATAAATAAAAAAGTATATCGGATGAAGCAAATTAGACAAAAATTTGTAAAGTGGTTCAGAAGATATTGATGTCGTAAATTTGCGAAAAAATTTAATTTTCTGAGCTGTCAAAGGTGGGGGATAATTTTGACCGCAGCATTGATGAAATCGACAATTGTAACAATGATCACATTTTAGAAGATAATGATGATTTCAAAGTTTCCGAAAATGAAAAGAATAGGTCATTATAGAGGAAGATCTAAAGTGAGTTTTTCGAAAGCGGTTGAAAGCATCAGTACCGTGATAAAATGGTTTGAAAACAACAAAGATACAAATCAGATGGCAGATCTCGACAGATTGCAATAGATTAAAGAAACACACACAATTTTTCTTTAATCTGCTGCAAACTGTCGAGTCGATTCCAGAACCGTAATAAGGCTGATTATATCCAATAAAAAAGATGTTTATTATTTTATTTATTTCTTTTTTGAATTAAAAAAAAAAAACGATTAGAAAAGTTAAAAGTTCGGAAAAATTAATAGTACTTAGAATATTTCGGTTAACTTTTTTGAGATTTTACTGTACTGTGTAATTTCTTATCAAATTGATTTTTCATAGACATTAGTTTTTGTGGGCATAAATTCTGTCTAAGTTAGGCCCTGTTTTCATGTATATTTTTTTGTAAAAGTCAAGGGTTTCTTAAACTGAGTTAAGATGAGATATATTATTATAATGATTCAGGTTTAAATAATGAAAGAAAATAATTAATAGTGATATGAATTATTAAGGATTAAATCAGAAGTAAACTCTAAAAAAATTATTATGGTAAATTTTCAAACCCTTTAGTCCCTTGTGTTTTTTGTGATTGCTGTTTTCTCTTTATAAAGCGAATCAGGGGAGATATCTTTACCTGCATCTGTAGTGAGAAATTTTTACCTCGACGAATCGAAGAGTGTAGTTTTTTTTTTTTTTATTAATAACACTATTCAATAATATATAAAATAATCACATGAATTTTTTTTTTTTTTTATTATCTAGGACCAGCACTCAGGAGATGACTCCTACACATGCGAAGCATTGTGCTGGGAACTATAGGAAAGGGATAGTCGGAGAAACGACAGGAGGTGAAGCTTAATTAATTATTTTGCAGCTCTGCTTTCGAACGTTCTTTAGTTTTTTATACTCGTAGCAGTGCTGAAGAGCTTCGGTTTAGTAGCCATTTTTATTATTATTTTACTTCGCCGGTGCTACACAATACCGACGAAGGAGGGCGTTCTGATGTGATTGGGGATTGCTATCAGCTGAAGCCGGTATTGTTCAGTGACCAGTGACTATGCCTTCGCCACTGAAACCTTCCGACAACAACTGACACACAAAGACACACTAATGCACATCAGAAAATTTTTAATTTTATTTATTATTTTTTCATATTTATTGGAACTATTCGTGCCTCTTTATATTTTATTGCACAAATTGCGACTTCGAATTTATTTGTTAATTCTTTTCCCTATAACGGAATGACTTGAGTCCATTTGCGTAAGTGCAATTATTAAATATATTCGTTCAATCGTTATTTGTGTTCCCTTATTAAAAGCCAATAATGCTTTACTGGAGGGTTACACGGTCAACTTTTCCCTATCAAATTTTAAAGCTCTCTCACTTTTTTACTAACACAATTATACTTTTAAATTTTGATGAGAATTTGCTTTCAAAGTATTGTTTCAAATTATGGGCAAGAAAACAGTTGATTATTATTCTTATGAGCTTTTAAATTGCTCAAAACTTGCGCGTAGCCTACGTCACAGCTATAAATTCACATGAATTTTTGAGATATAAAGTAAAAAAAAACTTGTAGGAAAACTTGATCGTGTGCGTGCAAGTTAGACAATATTACATTAATCGTAAAATGGAAATGGATCGCAAAAATAGAATCGAATCAAACAAAATAAAAATAAAACTAGTTAGGGCCACTGCTTACCCTGGAGTTAGGGCTTTTTGAAATCCTTATAAATCTTCTATTTGCAATTATAGGCTGGTGATATACCAGAATAAACAAAAAAAAAAAATGAATGAAAAAAATGTGTCATGCCTTTTTCTTTTAAGCCATCGTTCGTTATATTGAATATAACATAAATAAATCGCGAAATAAAAAATAATCAAATAAGAAAGCAGCTCCGAAATATTCGTTTAGAAAAACAACAAATGAAGCTCTGCAGCACCAATTTTATTTAATTTTTATTTAAAAACAGTTTCAGAATCTCTGGATGTGTAAAGATGTAAAAGTAGGCCAACAAAATGATACAAAAATAGTTTATTTTAATATGATTTTATAAATACTTATTTAGGTTCCCTCATAAAAGAAAAGAAAATTAAATAAAAATTTCCATTGGAATGAAAACACTTTGAAAGTTGTATAAAATAAATGTAAAATTATGTCGTCAACCGCGTCAACGCGCAACTGCAGAATTGTGAAAGAATTAAGAGCTATTCTTTCCTATCACTTCATCACCTGTCTCTTCCATACACTATATTTCTATATCTTTCCAACTGAACCTGAGTACTGGTCGAATTGAAAAAAAAAAAAACAAAAATAAGAAAGTGACAAGCAATTTCAAAATTCCACAATAATGTTACAGTTAACTGCTGGTGTAGTCTGAACTGCCTCAAGATATTCTGTTAATTTAGACTGCTGTATATTTTGCGAATCATAAGGAGTTGTCAACACATCTTTACGAATTACAAGAGGCTAAGCGGACTTTGTCTTGATTGGGAGTGACGATGGTGACGTCAGTATCGGCTTCACCTGGTACAAATCCGCAGGCACATGAGAGAGCCCTCCTTCGTCAGAAATGTAAAAGAATTACTGAAAATGGCTACTAAAGCGAAGCTTCAAAATACGTGTCCTGGAAATCAGAAGCGGTGCAGCAGGTTTTTAACAGGAAAAAAAACCTGCAAAAGCAGAGTTGCAAGATCGTGAGGCCTCACCTCCTGCCATCTCTCTCACTATCCCTTTCCTCTAGTTCCAGCACAATGCAACGCATGTGTAAGGGTCATCTCCTGATAAAAAAAAAAAACCAAAAAAAAATTACGAATCAGCATGGGTACCGAAATGTGTAGAATTTTTATAACCAACAACGGTCTGTTGGAAATTACTGAGATATTCGCATTAGAGGATTGCCAGTTATAGCGATTCTACTGTATTAATTTTCTTTCAAGTGTATGAATAATTAAATATTTTCAACTCTTCAAGTCGTAAATAAAATATTCAAGACTTTACAAAAGTAAAAACGGTACCGATTAATTTATTTTCATCTCAAATGCCATAAAGCAACTTAATAAGTTTTTTTTTTCTTTTATTAATTTTTGCATGCCAACTTTTAACTAAATGTAACTAACCCGTCATAGTTTCGTGTTTATGGGTTTTTGTAACTGAATTTCTCTGGAAATATTCTAACCTCAATCACGTATATTGAGCTACTTGCTCACACAAACACTCTTGCAGATATTTACGTACCAAAATAAAAATAGAATGTAAAATATTGTTACAACCACTTTAGCAGTGGCAGTAACAATAATTTTGTCTGTTATTCGACGCACAACAAGAACAGCAACAAGAGCAGCAGCAGCCACAGCAATTCAAAATAAATACTGTACGACCTTCAAGAATAGTTTACCCATTAACCTCAATACGTTCAGAAAATAAACCGGCAACAAAAATATCAAAATTAAACTCAGCACTGTATTTAATATGCAGAGGAGGAGGTAGCAGCAACAACAGCAGACCACACTACAACTGACAATCTTAGCGAAGCACATGAGGCGAAGCACAAATAACCAACAGCCAATATTTTCGCGTGCCTTAAACGGCAGAACACACTGGCTTGATTTGATAGTAGTAAAACGCCTGCTAACCATAGTTTCAAAATCTTCTTACTGCTGCGCCAAAAAAATGTTAACGGTATTTAACACATAAGTCTTTTCAATAATCATGTACCAGAAGTCGTTAACTTCAGATGAAATCTTTGAGAGTTCGAAATAATTACAGGTTACAGCATCAGTGAAGAATCAGTGCGTTCCACGAAAAATTTATGAAAACGTTTATTTTCCATCGTAAGCTTTGAGCATAGAGAGCTGCATCTTAAAATTGCTACCCACTATGAACATATTTATTTTCTATACAGTAATTTTCCCCTAAATACGATAATATTTCTATGTTTTATAATTAAAAAAATTTTTTGCAATATATTTATTAAGCTTGAGGTCTTTTTCTTTTATTTTATTTGGTTTTATTATTCGATATTTCGTTAACAGCTTGTTAACATCATCATCAGTTAACAAGCTGTTAACGAAATATCGAATAATAAAACCAAATAAAATAAAAGAAAAAGACCTCAAGCTTAATAAATATATTGCAAAAAATATAATAAAAAAGGTCAATTAATAATATAATTAAAATAATTAAAAAAAAATAAAAAAAATCCTTAGCATCGTCTTTCTGCTTTGTAGCATTTTTTGAGGGGTTTGCAGAGGAAATGTAAATAGGCGACAAATCTATGTACTGCAAAGTACTATAATGTACATAATGACTACTAAATTCACTAGTACATTCTCCGAGAAAGTGCAGTAAAGCTAATGGAGGTGGAGTGACAGAGTAGGGTTGAGTTTTGGCACTCTGCAATTCAACGTTTTGTTAAATTGTAAATCAGAGTTGCTGCGTTTCCGGTGTTACGTTGAGCCATTGATTCTTTTTCTATCTTGGATTAACACTCAATGGATGACCCGTACACATGCGAGGCATTGTGCTGGAGCTAGAGGAAAGGTATATTGTGAGAGATGACAAATGGTGAAGCTTCACTGTTATAAAACTCTGCAGGGACTCTGATGTCAGGAGAAGTATTAAATTTTTAAGCTTTGTTTTTTCGTAGTCTTTTTTAGTAATTATTTTACTTCGGTGGTGCTACACAATACCGACAAATGAAGGTAGTCGCACCGCCAGCGTTCATGACTACCAGGCCCAACCTGGCCGCCATATCCAGGACGCACCTCCCCCTCGTGCTCGTCACCGGATCACCCCACTCCACAGCCCTGGACTACCTTCAGGCGGCCGGGGTGCGAGTTCACCACTCCTGACATCACTTTGGTATCCGAGAATCTTTCTGGGATGATCGAAGGATGGAGGGTACTCGAGGAATATACTGGGAGTGATCACCAGTATATTGAATTTGGGGTAGTATTGGAGGCGGGCGTCGCGCGGTCGCACGGTGGGAGAGGCGCGCGTGGATGGAACGTCGCAAGGTTAGACCGCGGGTCGTTCTTGGCCGGTTTCGACGGTACTACGGTTTTGGACGGTGGGGGGGACGCTGACTCCCTGGCGGGTGCTATGATGCGGCGCATTGTCCGTGGATGCGACGCATCGATGCCCCGATCGTCGCGAGGGGCGGGGAGGCGACCTGTGTACTGGTGGACCCCGGAGATTGCTGGACTCAGGCGTGACTGCCTCCGCAATAGGAGGGTCTATACTAGGGCTAGGCGGGCCGGCGAGGCTCTACTGGAGGCCCAAGAGTACAAGCGGTCCCGCGGGGCGTTGCGTCGCGCGATTATGGCGAGCAAGAGGGCGAAATGGGAGGAACTTCGGAGCGACCTGAACCGTGATCCATGGGGACTCGGCTATAGGATCGTGGCGGGAAAATTGGGCGCGAGCCGCACTGGGGTGCAATTGGACGGCGCGCGGATCGAAACGATTGTGGGGGGCCTGTTCCCCACACACCCTCCGCTGGTTGGCGAACGTGGGCCCTACGATGATGAGGTTCCACCGCCCTTTACCGGGGAGGAACTGAGGATCGCTGCCGGGGCTCTTAGGACGGGGAAAGCCCCTGGCCCGGATGGGGTACCGTCGGAGGTGCTCAAGATCCTGGCTGAGAGCAGGCCGGAAGCATTGCTTCCGGTATATGATGCTTGTTTAGTCCAGGGCGTCTTCCCAAGACGCTGGAAAACACAGCGGCTCGTGCTTGTTGGCAAGGGCAGGGGCGATCCGACCCAGCCATCGGCTTATCGGCCACTTTGTATGTTGGATGGTGCCGGCAAGCTGCTGGAGAAGCTACTGCAAAGAAGGCTGGCGGAGGCCGTGAGGATGGCTGGGGGGCTGTCGGATAGACAGCATGGCTTCAGACCTGCCAGGTCAACGCTCGGGGCGATTGCTGATGTGGTTGAGTGCTTCGAGCGCGCTCAGAGCGAGAGGCGATATTATCCGAAGCGCATAGTTATCCTGGCAACACTCGACGTTCGGAATGCCTTCAACAGCCTACGATGGGCTGATGTTCTAGAGGCGCTACGGGGGAGGTTTCGTATTCCCGGATACTTGTATAGAATTCTCCGTAGTTATCTGGACGATCGGGTACTGTTGTACGATACGCCGACGGGGCGGAGGAGCAGGACGATCACGTCCGGCGCGGCCCAGGGATCTGTGCTGGGCCCGGACCTATGGAATCTGACCTACGATGGGATCTTTGGGGTGGAAATGCCCGAGGATGCTCAGCTCGTGGGATACGCGGATGATATAGCGGCGGTGATCTTGGCGCGGGATATGGATGACGCCAGGGGGAAGCTGAACCGGGTCATGATAAGGACCCGGATGTGGCTTGAGGACCACGGCTTGGAATTGGCCGGGGAGAAGACCGAGGTGATGTTGATGACGCGGGCACACATACCACTCGATGTCGGCATGCAGATAGGGGATGTGTCTCTGGTTACCCAGAGTGCCATAAGGTATTTGGGCGTCAGACTCGACTGTAGGCTGACTTACTGGGCCCAAATACGGCATGTGGCGACTAAGGCGGCGAAGATGACTGGCATGCTGAGCAGACTCATGGCGAATGTCGGAGGTCCGACACAGAGCAAGAGGAGGCTGATTATGGCGGTCACGAAGTCGATCTTGCTGCATGGGAGCGAGATTTGGGGAAATGTACTGGGTGAGAGAACCAAACGCAGGGTACTCGAGGCGGTACAGCGGACGGCGGCCCTTAGGGTTGCTTCGGCTTACCGCACGGTCTCGGGCGCTGCGGTCCTGGTGATATGTGGGGAAATACCCATAGACCTCTTGGCGCGCGAGCGGTGGGAGGGATGGAACTCGAGGGGGGAGGACCCTGGTGTTGGTGCTATTGGTCTGAGACCCCAAACTGTCCGGCGATGGCAGGACAGGTGGACCGCGGACACGGTCGGCAGGTGGACGGCAAGGCTCATTCCCTGCGTGGAAGTATGGATTCGGAGGAAATTTGGGGAAGTTAACTACTTCCTGACACAATTCCTCTCGGGCCACGGATACTTTCGAAAGTACCTGTACCGGATGGGCAGGGCAGATGGTCCCGACTGCATTTACTGTAGTATTACGGATGATGATGCAGAACACACTTTCTTCGACTGCCCCAGGTGGCATGCTGAGAGAGCTGCAATGGCGCAGCGGGTTGGCGGGTTCGCTCCTGCCACCGTGATAGGGAGGATGCTCGATTGTGAAGACAATTGGGACGCTGTGGCACAGTACGTGGGATACGTTCTGCGGAGGAAGAAGAGGGACCTCGATGCGCTGCTGCATATCGGGGCCCCCTCTGACAGGGACCAGGCGATACGGGCCGGGGCCATGGCGCCGGCTGCAAACTTGGCGGACCCAGACGTGGGTGATTGAGAGTGGTCCTAATTGGGACGTGGCTCTGGGCCTTCCCGAAGTAATGCGGAAAGCGGTTCCGGGGAGGAATCTACCCAGAGGAGGAGGAGGGAATTTTTTAGTGGCAACACCACTCGACGCAGAAGACGACGGTCTCTGTAAGTGCGAAGGCATTTTCAACCCTACCTCACACGCCAAAAAAAAAAAAAAAAAAAAAAAAAAAAAAAAAAATACCGACAAATGAGGACGCTCTGATGTGTCTGTGGATTGGTATTATAGGAAGCCCGGTACTGTTCAGTGAGCAGTGACTAGGCTTTCACCACTGAAACCTTCCGACAACAAAGACACACTAATGTACATCCGAAAAAATGATTTTATGACTTACTGTGAAACTGGGATACTTTTTGGTTTTGTAGTCAATGTGCAGACTACTTCAGTCTCTTAAGAGCGAAGAAACTCATTGGAGACAGTAGAGTAACGAACTCTACACAGAAAAAAATATACCAAAATTTTTTTCAAAAATCTGTTTTGTTGAATATGGCACAAAAAGAGTCAACAACATGTAGTA
This sequence comes from Dexiosoma caninum, assembly GCA_963924685.1. Taxonomy (NCBI): domain Eukaryota; kingdom Metazoa; phylum Arthropoda; class Insecta; order Diptera; family Tachinidae; genus Dexiosoma; species Dexiosoma caninum. The sequence continues at coordinate 97,302,455 of OZ004725.1, forward strand.
TTTCATTCAAAGACAATGTTTATCAAAATGGCAATTTAAAAAAGGTAGAACATAGAATTCATTCCTCGTTGAATCAGCAAAAGTTTTGTTTGATTTCCACACAACTTTTAATTAAAAATGTTTACAAAACAACAAAAATTGTTGTTGGAAATAAAATTTAAATCAACAATTTTTTTCTTTGGTTTAAAATATTTCTTTATTGAACTAAAATGAAAATATTTTCAATAAACGACCCTACAATTTTGTTTATGAAATATGCAAAAATCGTCATCACAGAAAATTTTTTATTGAATCAATGATTTTCGTATTTAAATACCAAAAACATTTTTTTTGCTGTGTATTGAATCTCTTGAGCATCGTTGCAACGTGGGATGCGTTTCGTTGTTCTATTGTTATTATAATGGCATGTGATGTAATGAAATCAGGTAACTTGTTCTCCAAACCCGGTTATTCACTCGTACAACGCGTTTGTCAGTAAGAGCGCATCCATTTGTGGTCGATTTAACAGCGACTCGCACTACGCATTCGAGAGAAATTTCGTTTTTTGGCCGAACAGCACGTATGTGTAACGGGAGAGGTATTTCCTGTCAGTTTTGACGTGGGAAAATTCAAATCGAATGTCAATAAACACTGCTCCCCCCACCCTCTCTCCCAAAACCTTATTCCCTACTTCCCTGATTGCCGCGCCACGAAAAAAAGCGTCAAGATTAAAATACGCAAATTTGAATTGTTTGCTGGCGCTTGGAACGGAGACTTCACCAAATGGAAAAAAAAATTTGATGGGCGATAAAAAATTTAAAAATAAGAAGAAAATATAAAGTGAAAAAAAAATCCTGGCAACGTAAAGTTTTCGACCGACGGAACTCCGAAGTTTCCATAACATACATTTTTGAACGCATATGGACAACATTGGTATCATTTGAAAGGTTATGGTTGCCGGGATTTTTTTCACAGTATATTTTCGTCTTATTTTTAAATTTTCTATCATCCTCTCAAATTTCTTTTTTATTTGGTGAAGCATTCAAAAACTAGATTTAAGCCCAAGCCTTTCCCAACAACCACAATAATTTCATTAAAAAAGCATAATTTGTATGTATGTATTTATTACCGTTAATTATACTATCGCCACCACTGTGCATCGCAATAACAATTTGTGTTCATAAGTAGCAACATCATAATAATTTTTGGACTCTTCAATATTGTTAACTGGCCTTACCAATATTTTTAATGTCGTCTGTGCTAAAGTGCTTTCACGTTTATTCTAATAATTCTTTCAATGCTATCAAAATCATCGGTAGCCACGCATTTTAATCAACGTTTAACGGTAAAGCGAAAGAAAGTATAAAGAAATAATGAAGGAATTATAAGCTAAAATCCCAGCAAGAGAATTACGACAAACACAACAACAGCAGCATTAAAAATCCAATAAATCCCAAACACTGTGTGACTTTGAAAGATTAAAGTGGGTTAAATACGCACACATCCACAAAAATAAAACAACTTTAGTTATACAGTGAAACTTCGATACAACGAAGCTAATGATACCTCGTCATAGGTATTGATTCGTTGTGCTTATGTAACAGTGAAGCCGTGGTATAACGTCATTTTAAGAAATATCAACAAATTCGTTATAAGCAATTTTTTCTTTTTTACAAAATTCCCTATTTAAGACGTAACTAAAAAATTCAACACTTTTATGTTGGTTTTTTTTTTTTATTACCCAAAATAATAAGCCAAAATGTTGTTTTCGTTTTGAATGTAATTGAAAATTACCGAACGCTATCGTGTGGGCCAGGCAGTTAATTTTGTTTTTTATTTTTCATACTTCGATGCATAATGCAATTAGTTTGCGACATAAAATGTCCGAAAAAAAATTTCACTCTCAATATTTAAGGACAAATAATATATTTTTTTTTAACACAAAATACCAATTGCAATAAAATTAGGCAAATTAAATTGCTTATCACTTTTTGTTAATAATAAAAACTGTTAAACAAGTGTGTTTGTAGAGAATTTCGACATTTTATGTTGCAAACTTATGCAGAGAAGAAACTAATCACCTGGCATACCGATGGCCTCCGATTTAATTACATCATGCTGCGTTGTATGGAAGTTTTTGAATGACTACTTCGCTATATGTACATATATCAGTGATGCCCAAAACCCAAAGCTACCCTGCATACATAACATCTAACATTTGAAAAATTGTGGTGCATTATAAACATTTTCTTATGCAATATTTTACACTTTCAAACAAATAATTATATTTTTTTTAAAAGACCTTAAAAGCATTATCATTTTCTTCTATTATTATAATTATTAAAACTAATGGTATAAATTGCAATGTCTTTTTAAAACATACTTTCTTCAAATTTTTTGAAACATAAAATGCAGTGAACATCATCAAAAGCATTGCTCACCATAAAGTATATTTCGGATGACATTTTGTTTACTTTATATTTTATATGAATATGTACTCGTCGCTAACTTAGTGAAATCCAATAGGAATGTGTGTAATTGTTTATGTTGTAAACAAAAACAATTTTTTAGTTTGCTTTGTTGTTCAATTTGAAATGTAACGGCCGTGTTTGCTGGACAAGAATTGTTGAAAAAATTAACAATCATCCGCTTCATGTGTTTTCGTCGCTAACTGAATGAAAGACCATAAGAATTCGTGTAACTTCATTTTGCATAATTATGCTATGCGTCGGGATTCACTTCTATATGTATATAGAGACTTTACATATGCACTTCCCAACACTTTTAGACTTCTTCGTTTTGATAACGGAAATTGACCATCTTGTTTCCAAATGAGTTCGTTGTATAGATCTTTTGAATAAATAGTTCGCTATATAAGAGCTTGATTGCCCAGAATTTCTGTAGGGAAAGCTTTTTTCAGGCGATTCAGCGAAAAATTCGTTATATAGAGTGTTTCTTTATAACAAAGTTCGTTATATTAAAGTTTCACTGTATTCACACGTATACCAAATTACATAGTATGTACAAACACACATGCAAACATATGCATTTGGACCTGTTCTCAGACAGATTCTCTCACACATTGACAAGAATACACTCGCATTTGTGCATACAGACTTCTGTTCTTTGGGTTAGGCCATCGTCATATTAAATAATAAAGCTAAACAAAACAGAATAAGAACAAACTTGGTAAAAAGCCAATCAAACGAGCAACTTTAAAGTGAACTAAAAACAAAAATTAAAAACAGAAATGACTTTGCTCTGCCAATTTGAAGAATTAAAAGTGGGTAAACGTGTGCTGTAGTAGGCTCAGTTGCTGAAGCAGACGGACCTGTTTTATCTGCTCGTAGAACTTGTAACACCTGCTTTCTTTTTGTACTTTGTGTATGTGTATGTTTGCATGAATGTGAGTGCGGAGCAATGAAAATGTACAGAAATTTTTCATAAATGAAACATTTGACACTTAAAGTAGAATAAATACATACATATGCATGCATGTATATATTTATGTAAGTAAATATATACTACTTCATTGGTATGCTGTAGTGGGTAAGTGGAAAAGTAGGCACATTGCATACGCTACATAGAAGTTTAGGCAATTATATCTGTGGACTTTTGACCAAACTGAGGACCATTTCATAGGGATCATCTCCTGAGTGATGGTCTAAGACAAAAAAAATATATATCTGCATACATATTTATAAAAATGGGATTCCCGCACTAACGAACGCAGTGTAGCATGCACGATATGTCAATACAGCCGACACACAAGTAACGCAACAAACAGTTATAAATGCCGACACATTTACATTAAACTAAGAAGTGTCAGTTAACCCAAATTTCTCAAGTGCAATATTTGGTAATGGCAGCATTGCATATGCAGTGCATATGGGTTCACATTTGTTTATGTTGTTGCTGTTAGCGGCAAACGGTACGTATCATAACACACCTGAAAATACCAAAATAACTTCACCCTAATCATGTTACACTTATAATTCCCAGGCTTTATATTTACAATTAATTTATATTTAATAATTTTAAGCCATTTAATCATGAATTTGGAAATCACTCAAAATTCATGATTGCCTGGTATATTTAATTTATAATAAGAAAACTTAGGCATAAGAATATTAGTGCATTATAAAATGACACTCAAATTGTAAATCTACAATCTACTCATAAGTTAGTATATAAGTAGAATTAATTTTAAAATGTCAAGAATTATTAAACAAGACTTAGCGAGCTTCACTAGGAGCTCTAAGTCGAGTAGTAAAAAATATTTAAAGGAGCTTCTCTTACGGAGCTCTCAAAAACTAAATTAATTCTTTTTATTTGATATTACTACAGCAGAATTTTAACGTTTTGATTCTTGTTAACCTTAATCGCATTGATTTTTATTCCTCAAATTTATGAGCTTTCAAAGAAAGAAAAGTTAATGAAAATAACATTTTGTTGACTTAAGTTGTGTTGACAAAATGCGGTGTTCATGTTATCGCGAGCGTACTGTACACATACATTGGCTTTTCCATTTTGTGGTTTTTGCGTTCCCGTACTTTTGTACATTTTTGTCTCTTATTGAAATAAATTATAATTTATTCGCATTTTACTGATCTTAGCGGAAAAGTAAAGAAACAAACCTAATGAAACCCTTCGTATTTCTTAAGCAGCTTCATTTAATTGTATGTAATAATATTAATTAGCAATGTAGGTCTTTTTTATAAAGAAGTTTTTTGAATTTATTTATTTTTTCGATATTTCGCTAAACCTTGGTTAGCATCTTCAGGAAAAATTAAATTTTTTTAGAATAAAATTATTTAACTAACATAAAATCAAAATATTTTATATTATTTAAAAATAATTGACAAAAAAAAAATTTTTTCTTTTTAAATAATATAAAATATTTTGAAAATTTTCGAAATATCGAAAAAATAAATAAATTAAAAAAACTTTTTTATAAAAAAGACTTACTTACATTGCTAATTAATATTATTACATACAATAAAAATAGAAGGTGAAATAAAAAAAAGAATTAGCTTCATTTAATTGTATTTACAGTAATTGTAAGGACTTAATTTTTCTTGATTTTGGCTCATCAAGTCTACTCATTTTTATTTTAAATCGAATTTTTCAAATATATATGTACTCGTATATGCTAGAAATACAACTGTTTATGCTCATATTTATTCATATTTACGCAAAGTGTAGATTAAATTAGCACACCTTTATTCACACGAGCCAAAAAAAACCAAGACATTATCAATATTAAGAGAAAATAAGAGAAAACAAATGTTTAGATCTAATATTAAATTTACAAGTTGATTCTCAGAGCATGTAACTGAAAAGATCTAAAAAAAATCATCGTTATTTGAAAAGTTTAAAGTAGTACCCTATTCAAATGACAGGGAGTGTAAATTTTAATATGTTGAAGTACACATAAAACAAACTATGTACTTGATAAGAAAAATTTATTATCTCACATCCTTGCAACTTCCTGTAGACAACCTTGCATTACAGTATTACAAAATATGTGCTAGCAATTTTCCAACACGCCATACTTCCTGCCAATCGAAAACAAAATAATAAATAAAAAGTAAATGAAACGAAAACAACATAAAGGAGAATTATTAACCAACTGCCCAATTTTTGAGGAAAAAAAGAAAATTAATGAAATTTTTTGTTGCCTACTTTTACATCTGCAGTATATAAAATCAAAGGAGATTTTTTAATTGAACTCGAATTTGATTTCTTTCAGACCCCAACATACATATTTTGCTCTTTCTTTTTTGTTAGATTCTTGACTACAATGACTATCATACTAAAAAAACTAATCATCTCAAATACCAGCATTAAAAACAAATAAGTAATAATTTTTTTTTTATCTTGCACTCAGGAGATGACCCCTACACATGCGATGTAGAGAGAAATGATAGGAGGTGAAGGTTCACTCTCTTACAACTCTGCTTTGTTTTTATTATAGCAGTGTTGTTGCATCTCTGATGTCAAGGAGACGTATTAATTTTTTAAGCTTCTTTTTTAGTAGCCATTTTTAGTAATTATTTTACTTCGCCGGTGCTACACAATACCGACGAAGGAGGGCGTTCTAATGTGCCTGTGGATTGGATACAGCTGAAGCCGGTACTGCTCAGTGACCTTCGCCACTGAAACCTTCCGACAACAACTGCCATAAAGACACATAAAGGGACATCAGAAAAAATGCCAGATGTTTTTATGAGTCTGAAACTGGGGTTGGACCCAGGAAAATTTGTCGTTTTGAAGTGCAGACTACTTCGACCATCGCCACCCTTCTTTAGGCATGGTATTAATGATCGCCAAACAACAAAACTATTCATACGATTGGAAAATATGCATTATATCGCGTCCTGTTCCACTAAATGCTAACGAAAATTTCAATCGAAGTCCTATATATACTCGTATATATATATATATATATATATATATATATATATCTATTTTTATACTAGAGGACCCGGAAATCTTCGTTTTGCCCAACTTAAAATTGGCTTAGCAGTATAATATGTAAAACTCTTATAATTTTGAAAGTAAGCGATCCGAGCAGCACACTTCTTTCAAACAAACTGAAAACTGGATAATAATCCTTATTTTTCAGAAATTTTGTAATTTTGTGCGCAATTTTTTTAATTTTTATTTCATGAAAATAATAAAAACAAATAATGCAACAAATGCGGATGCAATCGGTTTAATTGTCTTCATTGAACTATACCGAATTTCAGCTCTCTGGCTCTATGAAGAAGAATATTTTTTTTAAGACAATACAAACTCTACGAAATTCTTACAGCTTGGCCTTAGTAGCACGCAGTGTCTAAGCAGGAATCGAACCTGCACCTTCATATTGATAAGACTAATGCTCATGCAATTCATGCAAAAACGGGAGTGACACATGCAAAAAAGGGTCATATTTTTTCTTTATTTACTCCCGCGTATACCGAATTTCAGTTCTGTAGCTATAATGAAAATTCCCGAAGCAAAAAATATTGACTATTAAGTCATTCGAACCAAATTAACAAACTTTAGCTTAACAGTTCTCAAAATATACAAAAAATAATATTAACTTTGTATGGGATTCCGATTCCTCTTTCTTTTGGACAGGTTTTTAAGCAATCTGAGATATAAGCTACTAAGTATTTACTTTGTATGGGCGTGGCATATCCCAATTGGAATTTTCGAATTAAATTAAGCCTATATTTTAAGTTACATATTTGTGCCAGTATCTGCAAAGATAGGTCCAGCCATGCTAGAGTTATAAGAGTTCGCACAAACACGACTTTGTTTTATAGATAAAGAATAAGAATAGACATATGCAAACATTTGAAGTGAACTTTACTTCTGGACTCAATATAATGAAACTTTTCTATTCAAGCTTCAGCAAACACAAAATAAGCTACTAAAAATACTGAAAACACACAGAACAGCTAATCAACGTCACGAAAACGCAACGCATGAAATTTCAGATAACATACACAATCGCAATCTTAACAACCGTATTAATAACAACATTGCAAACGATCTCAACATCTTACACGTCAACAGCATTTATAAAATATCTGTCGCAATTGATTTTTTCAACGATCCCAGATTTTCACAATCAATCAGCCATAATTACGAGACCAGAATGAATGTAGAAAGAAGATTCCAGGTTCAAAGACATAGAAACGAGTACGGACGAGTAGTGTTCTCAGTGGTTATTCCAACTATTTTCAACAACATGCCTCTAGATGTCATACGAAGAGGCAACAACAGTATCCACAGGAGGAAAATATTTAAAAACTACTTCATCAATACGCAATGACAATACACTCGGCGATGACGGAGGTTTAACCGAATACTCGGAATGTTTGGTGGGATTAATTCGTAGAATTTGGATTATTTCATGGAATTTATATTAATATTTATGATTCATAAATCTATTGATTCTCCTACAGACAAGCCTTATAGGCTTTGCAAGGTGACAATGGAGGATGAAATGTAAATTTTTATAGAAATCGAGAATGAATAAAGGAATTAACAAAAAAAAAAAAAAAAAAAAAAGTACAGTTTTGTGACATGGTATATGTACACGTTTCTACAATGATATTACACCTCATAATGGGGCTGTAAGTTAGCGACAATGATGATAATGAAGAAAATTACCTCAAGAAACGTCAATTAATTAATTGTATTTAGAACTGGGTTTTATATTCATATTAATAGACTTTGGAAGTCTTTGGAAGAATGAACAACATAATACAGTGTGTAACATATACGAGTGTGTATACATTTTCAATATAACCAACGACACCAAGACATAATCACAACGGTAACGCAAAAAGTAAAACGACTACGAAGTAGATATTGCGCCATTGACCAACAACACAGTTAGCATTTTCCACCGTAGAAGACTCTTCTGCGATCGTTACATGCGATTAAATGCATCGACGGCATCGTAATCTTATCGTAAACTTTCAGAGCAACAGGAGAAACTTTGTCATGAATCGTGTAGGATGCACCGAAAAAAATCGTTTAAGATTCTTATATTCCTACTGAACATACTGAGTTGAAAAGAAGCAAAAATTCTTCAATAAGAGAAGAGCCATTATATTTATTATTTTATAGCTCAAATAACACAACTACTGTAGAAAAACTTTTGTTGAGATGGTAATGAGTATTGAACTGAGGACTTCCGGTTGCAGAGCCAACGGCAGGTACGTTGCATAAATGGCGAAACACATTTCACTTGTCCAACAGTCGTCAAAAAGACTCGCAAAGCATTATGAAAATGAGTAAAATACTATTGCAGTGAAATAACGATCTCTCAATGATTGTTAGAATGCTCGGCGCACGGTTGTGGTGTTGGTGACTCTTAATAATCTTCCAATGATCGCCAAAGTGTGTAAACGACGTTTCGCTTGTTCAATAATCGTCTGCATGATTAAAAAAATTGTCGTGAAATCATTGCGCCGGTAAACAATCTTCCAAATGGTATCTCGGCAGCCAATCACGTTGAGACGGTAAAGTGGAAGATAATTCAATGAAATAAACAGTAGGACCAATCATTTTGCTCTCAAATACCCATAATATGATTTTTTAATATTTTTTGTAAATATTTATTGCATATTTACTGAACATAAGATAGTTACCTTTTTTATTTACTCTAATAAGGCCAACAAAAATTAGAGCGTGCCTGAAAGCAGTCAAAGGCTCAATAATGCATTTTTAAACATACTGCTACTAAACAAAGCGTATTCACTTACTTCAGTGCATTTCCCCAGCATTTTTGTAAGCATCTATTCTTAAATATGCAAGATATTGCTTCCGACAGCTTTGAGTGCTTCTTAGTTTCGATAATTTTTTACTGGGTTTAATCAATTTATTTAAAATTTTTACATATGACAGTTATTAAGAAACAAACTAAATCAAAGACAAAATTGTAAAGCACACTGACAAACACTAACACAACGGAACAACATGCTGTTTTCGAAAGCTGCTACACATTTATTTTCAGAATTCTTCGTGTCTTGTGCACTGTGTGCTGTTATTAGTACAGGGTGACCCACAATGAGCCAAGGTGTTTGAATTCCTTATAATTTCTTTATTATAATTTTTTTTTTCGTTTTCAGTATTTTGTGAAGAACACTTGGGAAATTTAAAATGGAACAGTACACAAATGAACAACGTGCCAAATCGTCGAACTTTATTCATATGAAAATCATGATTTTATTCATATTTTAATTATGAGCGACGAAGCCAATTTCCAATTGAATGGGTTCGTTAATAGGCAAAAAGGGCTATGGAAAATCCAAGAGTAGTTTAAAAGCGAGAATTACACCCACTTAAGTGTACCGTTTGGTGCGGTGTTTCGTTGCAAAGGATAATTGGCCCATATTCTTTTAAAAATGAGCAGAGGGTGCCGCTTCCATCACTGGTGTTAGATATCGGACAATGTTGGATTAATTTTTTAAAGCCAGCCGTGGAAAACCATCCGCAAGTATGGTGCCAACAGGATGGAGCCACAGCGCTTACTGCGAGGGACATAATGGCTCTTTGAACTCAAACCCCTTAGGTCATTTTGGGCCACCCTGTAGATTTAAATTATTAGCTTTATATACCCCCTGTTCTGTAAACCGAGTCGATTTAAAAACGAGTGATTTCTCAACACCTAAGTATGTATATTCGTTTTAAAAACGAAAAATTTTTGCGGATTCGTTTTACGGAACATACCCGATTTTTATTATTTTCTATAAATAGAATACGAGAATGTTTTCCCCGTTATTTTTCCACATATAATTTATTTAATTCTGCATTGCTTTATAGCTTATTGATAGCCAGTTGTCTACTGTTTAATGCCTGGTATCTCGTTTTTTGCTTCCAAAATGTATAAATAAATTTTAAAATTTGTGCGAAAACAAGCCACGGCTGCATTTTTAGAGAAAATTGCTGTTGCAAAGTCCCTTAGCTCCCTTCAATAGTACAAGCAATGTGTCTGAATTAACGTTAACAACTGTTGTATTTCAACTTTATTTGTAAACTTCGACGTAAAAGAAGAATTAAATGTTGTTTTTACTTATTGCATATTTTTTTAAATAAATTATTATGCAGTTACGTTGTTACGTAAACTGCCTTTTGTTTTATAGGAAGAAGAGAAGAAAGAAATTTCATGCGGAATTTTTATTCAAAATCAAACGAATGGGAAGAGTAAAAAATTCCCGCGGAAGTATTATTCACGATTGAGTTTAATAAATAAAGGAAATTATTAAGTCTGCTTATTACAGTTAACAGCATAGACAATAACACTGCCACAACCACAGTGAAAGTGAGGTATCATAAGTAAGTACTTTTTGGCCCCCTTAAAAAAAAAAATTTTCCAATTTCAATTGTTCGTATGAATTGGAGGCTAATATAACTGTACACAAAATCAACAACTGCTGGGGAACACAATTGGGGCGAACGACGAACTTCGTCGTGCTCAACATCGCCAAAAGTTCTTGCGTAAATTCGCAGTGTGGCACACAATAGCGACGAAAAAATTGCAGCTGTCATAATCAGCAAGGTTGTTTGCTGTCTGTGTTACCGTATAAAAAAAAATCACTCGAAAAAATTAAACATTAAAAGAAAACAATTAGAAAGCATTTTTATGCTAAATAATTGTGTACATTTAACTCAAATTATTTAATTTAAAAATTAACGAACTATTAAAATAAAAATTACTTTTATTTACTAATGTTTTTAAAACTATAATCAAAAGCGGTAACTCTGTACTAATTTGTTCGTCTTTCGTCGGCGTATGAAATAGAAATAAATCTATCTTAGAGTTCGTCACGCACGACGAATTTGTGTTAATTTTCATATGCACAAATGTGTGTTATTTCTGAGGACGAAAGTTCGAAAGGAATAATTCGGTGTTCGTCCCAATTGTGTTCCTTGCAAAAGTTTCACCAACGGCTTCCATCATAAATCTCACTTTTGCATTATTATTTTATACCATGCTCACACGAACAGCAATATGCGTGGTTCGTATCCCAACCACGATTGAAAGTACTTTGTTCGCCATGCATTTTGAGAGCGAATCATGTTGGTTCATTTTGAATCAAGTACGAACCGCGAAGAAATTATTATCTCTAATTATTTATTTTAATTATATTATATTAATTATTTATTTTAAAAATATTCGTTTTGAAACTCATTTGGAACAGCCCTCGTAGCTGGACAAAATTAGGCTAATGGCAAATGTTAATCAAATAATTTCGTATTTCATTTGCGCAAATGGAAAGAAATAAATAAATTATTGAAAAAACCCGTAAACGTTAAATGAAATTCAAACTGTAATTATTCTTGCGAACATTTATATTTTAAGCAGTAACAAGGTTAGGTTAGGTTAGGTTAGTTTCAGAAGGGTGGTCGCCCAGTCCATTGTGTATTCCTTCGAAGAAAAAGGATAGAAATAAAGAGAGAATAGAGTAGGAAGCCAGATTTCACCCCCGACAACATCACCTCTCCTACACCCAACAACCTATGCCTACAAAAAATTGCCTGACAATACCTATACTACTTCTCGCAATATTATCCAGTTTCAGGGTAACCTGCTGCGCTGCCATCTCAGTACGCCGCGTTACAAGACAAGGCAGTAAAAATACAATTTGTGTGTGTTTCCAATGAAGGCAGCTTTAACCCAGATGCTTAATGTTGCCATTACAGAAAAGTGTCAAAGTTTGTTTATAAACTGCAAGAATGTGTATGGAAGTATGTATGTGTAACTACAAAAACACACATCGCTGTGTTATTTTTATATGTGCAGCCAACTGAATTTGACATCATTTTGTATGTTTATACCAACAAAATGTGTGTGTGTTTTTTTGGTGTTGTAATTTTGTTGTACTCGTATAACTGGTTGCTGCAAAATTAAAAAATTTTATATCATTGAAAACATGGAAAGCCAAACGAGAAGTAAACGATGTAATGAATGACTCTGATCTTATTTTGATCAACTCTCTACTTATTGTTCACATTGTTCTTGCCCACCACACAAAAACACACACACAAAAAAGAAGATTCAATATGGAAAGTGCAGAAAACAATGTAAAGACATTAAGTGGTATTGTATGTACTTGTACTTACCTAAATTGGCATAAACATTGTCAGACTTGCTTTTAATTGAACCGCTTTGTTCTCCAATAATACGGATGTTATTGGCTGGCGTAGGTTTGGGTGAGGAAGTTAAAATGTTGAAATTGTTTGTAGCGGACGTAACATTGTCGCCGTTGGTGTTGATGTTGCTGTTGCCGGCATTAGTCATCATGGTTAAGGAATTGCATTTGTTGTTGGCGTTTGTATTTTGAATGGCCAGAGATATTTGTTGTTTTCTTCGGAGCTCAGCACTTTTTGGTGGTGGTGGTCTGGCTGGTTTGTTAAGCTCATGACCACGTTGACTGTCTAACGAACGTAGTGGTGGAGCGGGCGGTTTGGCTGTAACAACGGCCACGGTTTGGGCAGTGACCGATTCATTGGTTTTTGTTATATCCTTGACCACTTCCACGGCAGTGGTATTAATATCAATGGGATGTATAATGACTAAGCGTGGTTTGCCTACTATTCCGGCATCGTCTCCTGTGCAAATTTCGGAATAAATACTTTCCTTTTGCTTCGTTAGATTTTCTGTAGTTTTGGTGGTGCCCATGCGCAGGAATTTCTTGATTGAAAATTTCGTCTTTGTTTTGTTGGTTACTGCAGGTTTTTTGTCGTGCTGGGAGGCTACATTTAAATTTGTTATGGACATTGATGTAGTTACCGACTTGCTGCTAGAAACGTCTGTTAAATTTTCTTCAGACAAGGAAAGATTTTTGGAATTTCGTGGTGTGGGTTCGGGCGTCATGGATTGCTTGGGAGTTGATGGTGGAGCAGCATTTTGTAATTGCAAATTCTTGATGGCGTTACTGCGTTGCGTGACAAAAGTATTAAGACTACGGAATTTGGGATTAATGGTGGCCCTTTCCTTCTTGTCTTTCTCCTTAATAATGGCTGCAGCTGAGTTTTTGCCGACTGTTCCACTATTGGAAACAATTTTTCTGGTGTATATGGTAGATGAAGAAGATAGCGAAGAGTTTGGGTTGTCTGCAGAGTTCCGCTCTGCAGAGTCCAACGATGTAGCAGATGATGTCGTGCCAAACGTTTTGGTTTTACTATCTACTTTAATATCTTCATCATTTTTGGCTAAAGTAACAGTTTGTGATTCAGGTTGCTTTGTATGCACTTGAGTATTTTTCTTGACTTGTTCGTCGAATTCATCGTTGATGTTGTAGTCTTTGTCAGGCGTAGGAGGTGCGCTTGTTTTAAAATCCATAGGTGGATTTGGTGCTTTCCCCTTTTTGAGTTTAGAGTCATCTTTTAATGAATCATCGGAACCCTCTGAAGATTTTGACATTACCATTTGTAGCTGAGAGATTACTTGTTGTTGCTGCTGTTGCTGCTGTTCAAGAGCAACAGCTGAAGCTGGTTTCTTGCTCATAAAAGTTTTCATGGGAGTTTGTAATGGCGATACCAAGGGTTTGGCGGGTAAGTCGGGCTTTTTTAATAAAACTGGAGGATGTTGTTTCTGCAAGCCATGCAAGAAAGAGGGGCGAGCATCAATTACTTTGGAAGTGGGAGGCGGGGATTTAGGCAATTCTGGCAATTTCTGACAATCTTGAATTTCTAGGCTGCCATCGGGATCTGCACTACCATCTGGTTCCCCATGAAGTTCTCGAGACTTTTCCATGCTAAAGTTGGGCTTATCATTAACCGAATTCTTCATATCCTTGGGCAGTAACATGGGTTTCTGATCGATTATTTGAATGTCCTCATAATCAGAATTGTTCGTACTGGCACTAAGTTTTTTCTCCATTCTCGGTTTGCCTCTTTCTTTCTCTGTAAGAATTATATTCTTGTAATCGTGGCCTATACTGATGCCAATGCCGGAATCTGACTCACTGCGAATCATATTATAGGAAGTCTCTTCATCACTACTTCCATCAAAACTACTGGCTGTGGAATCCAAAGCATCGTCAGAGCTGCATTTGGTAACAATTAACCCATCGGGTGTTATTTTACTGGTCATAAAGTTTCCCTCATGCAAATTGTAAGATGCAGCTCGTGTTTTAGACGACAAAAGCATGTCAGTTATGTACTGCGAATTGGAAAATATAACTGATTGCTCTTTCGAGTCGGTTTCGCTTATTTGCTTGCTAGTGGCTTTGGCCTCATATTTACCATCCGGTAAATTTTCATAAGTCTGTGAAGTTTCCACCACATCGTAATAGGCAGAAATACCATTTTCAGTATCCGAACAGTTGCTGTCAGTATCTGAATATTTATGGAAAACATTTACTTTTGGTTTGACCTGGTCTTTGGTAATGGGTGAATGGCGAACGATCGGCTTCTTAAGGTCGAGAAATGTCTTGTTATCCAGCGACTCGGTTAAAGTGCCAATTTCAAATTTAATTTTAGCGTTGGTAGGCAACGAATTCGATGCACCTGAAGCCATTGTATTTGACTCCGAAGCCAACTTTTCATTTTGATTTTTTTCTAAAGTCTCAGAAATTTCATCTAGCAAGGACTTTTCCATGGCTCTTTCTATAGGTGGACTATTTTTGCCATCACTTTCGAGTGAAGGTAAAGACTCTGCAGTAGTCTTCGAACAGGATGAATTGTCTGCTGAGAACGAAGTTGTGGTAATAGTTTTCTTAATTACACCTGTTACAACAGATTTTTCTGTGTTGACTTCGGAAGTCTTACTTTCAAATTTACCCTTAACCGTGGAAGCTGAAGTCGGCAATTGACTTGAAGCTAAAGGCGACTTTGTAATCTCCCGCATTTCGCTCGAACAACCAAAAGGTATGACATTTATTTGCAAAGTTTGCTTCTTTCCCTCCTTGTCCACCTGAGGAGCACCTAATTTCAAGGCAGCAAATGACTTTTTAATATTCTCTTGAGCATCTCCCAATAAATTGCCATTATTCATATTGAAATCAGTATTTGCCCTTGTTATACGCTTCAGTTCTAATGACTCCTCATCATCAGTGCCCAAAGCCTTATCATCATCTCTATCATTAGCCAAATTCATGAAATCATGATCATCATCTGAGTCATCTGACCACTCTCCGCCATAACCAATAACTTCCGATAGGTTTTTAGGAAAACAAACTTTCGCTTTATGCTTAGACTTACTGGTACTATTTGTGGCCATCTGGCCGGATTTTTTCATTATACTTTTAACTGGCCTCTTGTGTCTATTCGGATAATCAGTCTTGTGGCTGTCACGACTGCCAATTTTCGTTGTTAAGCAATTAGCCGATGTTACTGATGTTGTCGAAGATGTGGAGAATGATTTGTATTTGGAAGAGGTCGCCATTGCGGCAGCATTCTTGTGCTCATCTTTTGATTTAAAGCAGTTTGAGCATAAATCTTTCTTCCAAGCATTTTGTGAAAAATGTGTACAAATTGACGAGGACATTGTGGTTCGATGTTTATTTGTTGTTTGGTTCTGGTGAGTACTATAAGTCCATAATCTGTAAAAAGAGAAAAAAAAACATAAATATACGTATATATCAATACATGCATACACACCATTATATATTTAAATTTATATCTTTAAGATATTCAAATGTGAATGGGATTGAACTCGAACGATATTCAAAAGTTCGGTTTCGAATGGGATCACGCCAACAGGGTCGATTTTAATGCCCAAAAGACCCAATGCTGCATGCTTACCCATCGCCGTATGCATGATCACGCTGCCTCATCTATAATTATGGGCGGCATAAACATTAAGGAATCAGAAGCTCTTGATGTTCTTGACATAAAAATCCAGTGTGATGTCTGATGGACTGAGCACATTTTTCAGGTCTCAACGGAAGCATTCAAGTGCCTCGGCTTTTTAAGACGGTGTAAGACATACTTCACCCCATCTTATCTCCTCACTGTTTATACCGCCTACATCCGACCGAAAATGGAATACAACTCTCATGTATGGCCCGGTGCTTCAAAGACTATTTTCAAGTTACTCAACGTGCAACGTGGGTTGCGTTTCGTTGTTCAATCGTTACTATAATGGGATGTGTTCTAATAAAATCAGGGAACTTGTTCCCGAAACCCGGTCATTCGCGCGCACGACGTTATCATCATTAAGAGCGCATCCATTGGTGGTCGATTTGGCAGTAACTCGCACTACGCATTACAGAGAAAATTCATTCTTTGGCCAAACAGCACGTATGTGAAATGGACTGCCCGCAGAGGTCTTTCCTGTCACTTTTAACGTGGGAAAATTCAAATCGAATGTCAACAAATACTACTCCCTCGACCCTCTCTCCCGAAACCTTATTTCCTAGTTCCAGCGCAATGCACCGCATGTATAGCGGTCATCCCCTGTGTGCCGGTCCAAAAAAAAAAAAAAAAGGAAATAATTTTTGACAAGTGCACAGTTTCTGACGTTAAAAAACAACCCTACAAAAAATCTTCACGGGAATCGCTCTGAACTGTTTATGGCGTCATACATTTACACAAGTGCAGCAAGTAGATATGTGTTTGTTTTGTTAGTGCAGAGTAAAAATTTACTAAACTGCTTTGCGAACAGACTTGGCAAATATTTGATGAAAATAGCGTAACCACTGTCTTCGGCAAATGATTAATTAATATTTCATGGGTTATAAATTTCAAAATGGAGTGAAGTAATAATTTATGAAAGCCTATAGTATTTTCTTTAATATAAAAACCTGTTTCAAATCAAAAGTACTTTTAAATAATAAAAAAAACTTACACAAATTAGTGATTACGTTTTTTGGTCAAATATTTGTAGGGCATTGTTTTTAGAAAACCAAAGAAAAAATTCCTTGGTGATTTTACATTGAAAACAAAAATAATTTTTTTTAATTTTGGTAAAGACACATATACACACTGACGAAAAAGAAATATAATTTTTGTTTAAAAAAAAAAAATAACCACAACGGCAACGTTGCTGTAACAATTCGTCTCCAGATAATATTTGTCGACCAATCAAACAATTTTAGGCTAGTTTCCGAAACATATATTTATGTATGTATTACAGGTAGAAGAGAGAATAGTAGAAATTATACTCAATGCAAAATGGATGGCTTGAGGCCAGTGTTGTCACATTGTCACAACAAACAATTTTTGTGACAAAAATTTAAAAACAGGAAGGAGAAAAACTTTTACCTGGATTTTTTTCTCAATTGAATTTGAATTTTATTGTTCTGTGTAGAATAATTTTTTATAATGCAGTATGCTTAGTGAATAAATCGATGAATTGAACAGTTTTATTATCGGCATTATTTGTTTTATACTTTATAGGCCGTCTAGTGGTTTAATTTTTTGCATTCTTTATGATATAAATAGCACTTCATCTTAAGTCGTGACTGATTATGCCATAAAGTTTTTTTAAATCGTGCAATAAATAACTGAAAGGAGATGCTGTCTTTCTACTTCAACGACTTTCGGACGACCATTGTTCTGGGATTTTAAAAGTAAAATCTTCCATCCACTTTTATTTATTTGTATGTCACTTCATATCACAGTCTGCCTTCAATCCACAAACACACAAAGTTTTTCACATTCAGTTTTTAATTTTTATTTTATTTTTTCCATTTCTTTTAAATTTTCCAACCATCTGTTAACCAATTGTCAGACAAACAACCTACACTTTCCAAATCATTTGACTGTGAATAATTCAGTTAATGAAATGTTTTTTTTTCATTCTTTCATGCCTTTTTATATCTTGGTTTTTCGGATGGTGGCTTTATTTTTTTTATTTAGAAAATGTTATTTAAAAAATATTCGAAGTTGAACTTAATGTGCTCCAAAGAGTTTATTATACAAGACAACTTGATTTTTGCAATTACTGGAAATTCTGTTTATATTCTTTTGTTTATTCTGTATATTTCTCTTGTGTACCTATTAGGGTCATATTTGAATTTCGTATTTATGTAAATGCAATTCTCCTATAAATAATATTTAAATAAGAAATTCTTAAAAAAAATGCATTTATACCCAGCAAAAAAAGATATGCAATAGAAATAGTCAAGGCTTGGGTTCAATAGCAAAGAACTGGTTCAATTTAGCTAAAGAAGGCATGATTTTAACATGTGGGTGTCACTGGTGGGCACATGTTCACATTTAACAAAACAAGTAGTCATTTAAATGAGTGCTTAGAACCCATGACTGTTCCATGATTTCATTGTTCATATGAATTAATGGGTAGAGTTGAATATAACTTCCATGAGTTCAAAAGTAATAATCTCGTTAAATTTAAAATGGCATTAGAATGGAATTCAGATAAAGAAGTGCTTAAGAAGTCATGAAAATATCACTTCATACTGAACGCATGTAAATGAATATGTAAGAATCGTCATATGAAGTAAAGAAAAACTGAAAAATTTTGACGAGAGAAACGAGTGAAATACAAAAGATTCTAACTTCCGTCTGCACTTGCAGTCCAAAGGGAATCAGCTTCAGTCACTTCACTTTAGTCCTCTTGTGTCCCATTGTGTTATCTGAGCGGGAGCAGTACTCATCCTGTCCCATCGGTCTCAAACCATCCCGAGTCCCGAACAAACTTCTCGCCCTGACATCGCGTCCCGACACCTCAGCATGGTCCCGCAGACGCATGCTCAATGGTGAGAGCGCGACAGTCACACATAAAGTGCGCTATCGTCTCTTCCTCCTCATCAAGACAGCTCCCGCAGAAGTCATTATACGGTAGACCCAACGAGCTGGCGTTGCACTTGCAGTTACAGCTTTGAGATTTTTTGTGGAAAATAACTTTCCTTTTAATTGGAAGAGCATACAATTTTTGAAGACACATATCTTTTGATACATAGAAAAAAGTAAAATCAAGATTCATTTAAAAAAACGACAATTCAATTTCAACCTATCATGAATATTGTTGCATCAATTAACAGTTTTAATTGAACAAATTTCATGATTTTTTATAAAGATAGAGCTTAATTCACAACTCTAGATTTGCATGTTAATTATAAAGCAAAGAGGGGGCGTCTACTGATGTTAATTATGAAAGGGAGCCATTTCAATTCGCCGATGATGTTCCACAATACCGATGAAGGAGAGCGCTCTGATATTATTTGTAGATTAGTATCAGCTCAAGCCGGTTCAGTGACCAGTGAGTATGCATTCACCACTGAAAACCTTCCGACAACAACTGGCACAATAATGCACATTAGAGAAATGCGAAAATGTTTTTATGACAGTGCGATACTGGGCTCGAACACAGGACCTTTCTTGTTTTCTAGCGAACGTACTAACTAACTCAGTCATCGCCATCTCCATAAATATATTCCTTCCAATATCAGAGACGCACTTGATTATCTTTTAAGGCAGTGTTGCAATTTAATGTTTCCTGCATGAAGTGATTGCTATTATACATGTTTCTTCTCATGCTGCTGCCTATAAAATATGCATTCCCTTCTACTCAACACTCGCCTAGTGATATTTTTTAGATTTTAAGTGCATATTTTTCTCAGTGTATACTAGTTTCCGTATAATTCTGTAATATTGGGCAGAGCCACATTAAAATTAAATTCTCTTTTTGAATTTACGTGTAATTTTTTTCATTTTAATGTTTTTAATACTGTAATGAGGCTGATGATGCGATCGAGGTTGCACCATAGAAACATTTATAAAACATTGTTTGCTTTATTCTTTAAAATGTTTTTCGTTTTCTTTTATACTCGTATAAATCACTTAAATTTATTACAGATTTGATTTTTTTCATACTTTTTAGGCCAGTGTTGCAACTACTTTTTATCATTTTGTTTTCGATCTTTTTTTGCCTCAGAGTTACATATAACGTTGGACTTCTTCTAAGCAAACGTTAATAAAGATTTGTTTTGTAAAAGATTCATTCAAATAAATATTTTTTTTCTTGGAACGCTCGCGTCATCTATTAGTTTTTAAGTGGATTGAAAATATAAAAGAAAAACCACTATTTATTGTTACGTGTGTATTGAGTCGACGGCAAACATGTTGTAACACTTATTATTGCACAGATCCAACTAGCTGATTGCTACTACATACATATTTGTCTTATTAAATAAATCTTTTCGTTAGTATTTTAAGCCAATTAAAATATGTTCATGTCATTTGTAGGGTTGTTAGTTATTAAAAATAAAAAAGGGTTCAGTGCTTCAGCCTGTCTCGGTAAGAACAAGTTAGACAGACTACGGAGCGGCGCTTAAGTTGTATACATATTGCAGTTGTGCTGAGACTCTGGTGTTATTTGGGCACATTAATTTTAAGGTTAAAAGTGAACCATTTTTTCGTCAAACCTCAGATACATACATTTATGGTGGGACGAGTTTAAGGTTACGCACTGTAATGTTAGCACGTTTGTGCATGTTTGTGAACGCGAGCAAGGAATTTATATTATTGAAAATTATGTATTACTGTTTTAAAATTGTATGTAAGTATGTATATTCAGAAATCATGACCAGAGTCCGAACTAATAAAACAGAATGTAAGAAATAGTTCAGAAATAGATATTATTCACAATTCACAACGAACGCAGCAACTTCTTTCATCTGGTAAACGAAATACAACCCTGCATATTGGAATTTTGAGAAAATAAAATTTCGATAATATGTAGATATGTATGTTAATTAATCAAGCTTCTGAAGCTTGTAAAAAACTATTTCTCTTCTTTGAAGAATTCTTACAGATACTATATGTGTATATAAATCAATAAAATAAGGACCTGTAAAAATAAAATTATTCAGTAGAATTTTGTCGACCAAAAACTCATCTCTACATCATTTTTCATTTTAATTGGGAAAATTCCAAATGAAATTGCGAAAATTATGAATGAAATTGATAAAATTCTTAATAAAATTAAGTAAATCTTATATACATAATTTTATTTAAGTATATGTATGTTAAAGTGGCTACGTGCTACTTGGGTCGACCCGTCTTGGTCGATTGCCCTCTAACATAACCTAATAGTGTACGGGTATGTTACATTTATTTTTATTTCTGAGTTTCGAAATACAATACGGTTGCCTCCGTAGTCTAGTGCATAAGCATTAGTCTTGTCAATGTGGAAGTGCGGGTTCGATTCCCGCTCAAACTCTGGGTGTTTCTACAGGAAAAAAAAAGAAAAATTTCCTGAAGATGTTAACCAATGGTTAACGAAATATCGGTAACTACTCACCCATCAGCACACCCATTAAGAGCCTCATAATGGGGGTTCAATAGAATGGACTTCTTTAGTAGCGGTACTTTCTGGACCCAATAACAATAATAATAATAATGATCTGTAATTGTTTATCGTTTGTTCCAACGTTTTGCGTTCGAGCGTCTAACATTTTTATTATTTTCATTTTTTTATTTAATTTTCTTTATAATAAATAAGCCTTAATTAAACTAAAAATTTTATTGTTTTGTTTATAAATTTATACAGGCTGGCCCAAAATGAGCGAAGGAGTTTGAATTCCTTATAACTTTTTTATTAATATTTTTTTTTTGGTTTCGGTATTTTCTAAAGAATACTTGGGGTATTTAAAAAGGAACAGTGCACAATTGAGAAACGTGCCCCAAAATCGCATATCGTTGTTATTTTACTGTGCGTGTTCCACCCTAAGAGTCAACAATAAACCGTCTGGTTGCAAATTTTCGACAACAAGGAGCAGTAAGGAACATTCCTGGTAACGTCAGACGACAAACAGTGCACACGGATGGCAATACGTGTACAAGAGACTATTCGGGAAGATGGAGAAACATTAACCAGGAGACATTCGGCACAAATTAGCTTCTCACGACGTTCGCTGCAAAGAATTTTGCAAACAATAAATATGTTTCCATATAAAATTCACATTGCGAGGAGCACAGTGGCTCTTTTGCACGACATCTTTGGTGCACGAATTATATCCCGTACAAGCGCTTAAAATAGGCCTTCGCGTTCACCGGATTTAATCGATCCCGACTGTTTCTTTATGGTTATTTGAAAGGAAAAGTCTATTTTTTTTTATCTGGGACCAGCACTCAGGAGATGACTCCTACACATGCTATGCATTGTGCTGGAACTATAGAAAAGGTATAGTTAGAGAAACGACAGGAGGTGAAGCTTAATTAATTATTTTTCAGCTCTGCTTTTTGCACGTTCTTTGTTTATAGCAGTGTTGATGCTTCGATTTAGTAGACATTTTTATTATTATTTTACTTCGCCGGTGCTACACAATACCGACGAAGGAGGGCATTCTGATGTGATTATGGATTGGTTACAGCTGAAGCCGTTACCGCTCAGTGACCAGTGAGACCTGAAACTTTCCGACAACAACTGACACACAAGGACACACTAATGCACATCAGAAAAATGCGAGATTTTTTTTTTTTTTTATAATTTTAGTCTGAAACTGGGATTGAACCCCAACGTGCAGACTACTTCAGCCATCGCCACCCACCCATATTAATAAGCCTAGAACTATACAGCAATTAAAAAATAATATACGCGACGAAATCAACAACATAACACCTGAAGTTTTGCGAAAGGTTATGGAAAATGTTTTGGAAAGAGCACGAATATGCGAAGCAGCAAACAGCCACCACTTGCGAGTTATAATTTTTCATAATTAAATTAAACATATTTTCCATTAATATACTGTAATTAAAATAAAAAAAATTTAATAATAATGTCTTAAAAAGTTATAATGAACCCAAACCACTTCGGTCTTTTTGAACCACCCTATATATGTACAAACATATGTACATACTTAAAAGCTCTCCCCACTCGTATTAAGTAACTATTGCGAATCTGAAACCCTAAATACTTGTTCCGCTTAGTATTTGAATTAATTTGCATACTAACTGTACGATTATAATTTTCTTTACTTTGCTTTTACACAATTTTAGCCTCACTTTGCTCCCTTCCCCTTCTACTACGTTCTACGTTCGACTGTTTTCCACTTAAAATACAATTGAAATCATTAAAGATGCAGTGTATTTTTCTTTAGTTTCTATTTTTCCATATTATTTTTGTTTGAATTTTTAATAAATGGTGTTAATAGATGATGGCTGCTGGGGCTGCTGATAAAATATTAAGATTCATTTATATATATTTCTCGTAGGTAAATTGTAACAGTCTACCATATTTTTATATTCTGTCTAAAAATGTAATAACAGATTGTGCGATATTTTGCATTTTGCTCTATTTCTCACACCCTGAGTTCGTGAGTGATTATGTATTTCACTAAAATAAAGTTAGCGTTATTTCTTATTTGTTTTTTTTTTTTAATATTCAACAATTAACACAATTAAAAATATTTCAGTGTTAAAGTATGTACATTTCTTTACGATCTTGCTCGTACAGCAAATGTTTGTGCAATTGAAAATCTGTTAAGTGGGTCAGTTGCATTAGCGATGCGTTCGTGATTAATTAGTACTCGCACGTGAATGGAAAACGTTACGCTCATCTCTAATGAAATTAAAAACACTTGTGCAAATAAATCAAAATAATTGTTCTACAATTTAGTGATTTTGTTTTTACCACAAAATATGCTGAACCCAAAAATAAACTCGGCCGACTAATAATGTAAATATTTAGGGCAAGCAGTCACTCACTACCAAACAAATAATAATAAGAAAAAAGAAAAGAAAAATAATACAACTTGAACAAGATTTATTCGATGTTTAATGAAATACTAAGCCAGGAGGAATGTTAATAAGGAGGAGTGGGGTAGGTGGCCACAGAAACAACGAATGGCAAAACATCAAAGCAACAATCACAACTCGTTTTCTTGCACAAAAAAAGGGACAAATAGTGAATGGTTGGAAAACTGTTGCAGATGTTGTTGTTATTTACATATATGTATTACAAAATTTGAACTTTGTACAACTGTGGCAAACAAAGAAAACATTTTGAGAGCATAAATGTTTTTCACGAAATGAAAACTTGTTCAGTTTTACAGAATTACATAACTACAGTTAAAGCTCGCTATAACAAATACGCACTTTGATGAATTCGCGATATTACGAATGGGTAATTATACAAAAAGAGCTTTTTGACGCTCAATATAAGAAATGGTTGCAAATGTAAACACGAAAAAGATTATTTGTAGAACAAAAACCCAAAGACATATTTGACATTATAGTCGTATTACCGTTGTATTTTCTAAGTACGCAGACGCTCATTTGTAATGCAAAAGTATGGAATATCAAAATCTTTCAAATTTGGAACACACTAACAACGGGTCGAAAAATCGATGATATCTTCGAAAAGGAGATGATTCCGATATGGAGGAAAAGTTTTATGAATGTTTTCTAAACCAACAAAAAGATGAAGTAGCATTAAAAGCAAAGGCTATAGAACTACACGGCAAGCTTTATACGGACGGATATAATGCAAGTGATGGGTGGTTAGGCAGATTTAAGAAACGGTGTGGATACGACTTCTAACAGCGTCCGGTGAAAAGCTATCATCAAGAGATAATTTAGTGGAGCCATTCCAGAGAAAAATTTCTTAACGCTTACTTAACGACTGGCAATATGGCTTCCGTGGAGGGCTTTCCACGGGAGAAAGAAAACTTGTAGAAAATAACTTTCGTTTTCTCGGACCGGCAATCAGGAGATGACTCATCTACATGGGATGCATTGTGACGGAACTAGGAAATAAAGTTCTGGGAGAGAGGCTAGAGAGAGTAGTGTTCATGGAATTTTCGAATTTTCTCTATAATGCGTAATGCGATTCGCACTTTTTATACATTTTTATGGTGCACTGTGTGGCCAAATTCAATTTTAGCAGCAAAAATTCAAATTTTCAACTTTTGCTTTTTGGCAAAAAAAAATTACGGTTCAATTCCTAACACTTCGATGCCATAAATGCCAATAATTCGCACCAGTTGGCAACCCAGTTTCCAATTTTTTTTTTTATCTTGAACCACTCAGGAGATAACCCCTACATATGCGGTGCATTGTGCTGGAACTAGTGGAAAACAGAAGGTGAAGCTACACTATCTTACAATATTGCTTTTTGCACGTTATTTGTTTTTATAGCAGTATTGTAACGTCTCTAATGTCAAGGAGACGTATAAAATTTTTAAGCTTGGTTTTTAGTAGCAATTTTTAGTAATTATTTTACTTCGCCGGAGCTACACAATACCGACGAAGGAGGGCATTCTGATGTGCCTGTGGACTGGATGCAGCTGAAACCGTTACTTATAAACAGCTGTGAATGTTTACATTTTCTTTAAATTAAGCTTTCTAACTGTTGAGTAATAAAAAATTGCAATAAGGAAAGTGTCTTTTTTTTCAAAAAATTAAATAAGAAAATTAACACAGTCATAGGATATCTAACAAAGTCTTGCCAGAAATTCCTAAAAAATTAAATAAATTAAAAAAATCAATCTAAAATTTTCCAAATGTACTACTAAAAACCAACTGGTTCTCTAGTAAACACCGTTTAAAATTGGAAATTGGTGCAAAAATATCTCTAGTTAAAAATTTGTGGATAATGTCCCAAACATCGTATTTTATCGATATGGGGGTGTCAAATGGCAAAATGCCAACAACCTATATCAGTTCTTTAAAGTTTTTTTCGATTTTATCATATAGTGCCAGCACTATGAGGGTCGTTGCCGTTACAAAAATTATAAAATCTGGCAACTCGAGCGATATGTATTACATTGCCTCCTCGTATATACGACTACGACAACGACACTCATAATAACCCCCAGTGTAATTAACTAATAGGAAAATTGGCAAAATTAAACTGATAAAAATCACGTCCGAGATTGCTGTGTGGAAAATAAATTGTTGTTGTAACTGGTCAATAATTAACAACAAACAAATTATTTCAGCCGACTTAATAGATGAATTTAGAAACAAGAAACTGTTTTTCTAATTTTATTTTTCTATTTTCAATTTATGAGTATTTAATACATATATTTAAAAAAAAAATACAATTTCTTGTAGGTGTTTCTGTGTGTCTTTAAAGTGTGTCGTTTGATAAAAATACTGGGATTAATTTTTAAGATTTAAATTCCTAAGACGAGGATGGTCTTAAAATTATCCAATTTTGGATAATATGAACAAAAAAAATTGTTACTCAAAGAGAGTTTTATAACAGTTTTAGTTGAATTTGAGAAAATAATAATTCATAGATTTAAATTTCATATAAAAAAACTATAAAGTGGCATTGAAGAAATGCAAATTAATAACCATACCTTGAGCACAGTATGATGTGGTAAAAGATAAGTATTTCGCTTAAAAGAATAATCTACAAAATTTGATTTAGCAAGAGGTTCAGTGACATCTTTTCGCCTAGTGATATTTGGTAAGCTTTTGTTCTTCATAGATCCAAAACGAAGGACGAGGTTAGTACCCAACACGGCGGTATATTTAGGCATAACCACCGGTATTCCCAAGGGAAATTAAGACAATCGCTACCAACAAACAGCTGTCCGGTAATTTCTGTCTATGTCGTTATTGGGGTGACCATAAAAAAGGCGGTAATTTGATTGCCCAAGTATTTTTAATATTGAAAAAATTAATTTTTATGATCACAAATCTAATCGAAATTAATATTAGGAAAGTATGCTGATTCGTATGACACCATCCAAACTATGTAGATGTTTAGTGATCACCCTCGTAAGACAGAATAATTCATTAGCTACAGAAAACGCGAAACGGCATCGACGACCGCTTTGAGATATTTTTTTGAATTTAGAATTCTCTAGATGTGGCTTTTTTTGGATTCATTAGCATCAGCCACTAATGGATGCTTTTAGGCCACAATTTCATTAAATTTCAATGTATTTTGTTATGTGTCTATTTCTGTTACGCATAAATTATTGTTCTTTTGTTGTTGCATCTGAATTTAAGATTTTCTTCATGTGTGCATTTCAAAACAAATAAATGACCCACTTTGGCTCTAAAACACATAAATCCATAATGTTTGTAACAGCGAAGCACACTTCTCACGTGAGCTAATCGAGCATGTCCGTGAGTCGAATACATAATCATAGTGAATAAAAAAGTAAATGTAATATTTTTTTCCTGAACCAGTGCTCAGGGGATGTCTGATCCGTATATATATGCACCGGAAAGGGATTGCCCAAAACTAAATTTAATTAAAGATTAATAAAATTCATTTTAATATTTCATACCTCCACAAAAGCAATAAAATTAAGCAAAGAATAAAAATAGAATAAAAATTTTTAAATTATTGAACACTGTTTCTGATTTACTGAATGGACATGGATGTAGCGGGATGATCAAAGAGACAAGCCTACATATATAACATTCATTGGAAATGATACACATTTGCACTACTTCGGGACCACAATATTAGAATCGTCTTCACTTCTTTCAAAGTTTTCTTTTGCTGGGTACATACAAATATTAAATTTAAATTAAAAAAAGTTCTGCAGGTAAGTCTGAAATGCTGTTGCCTGCCCTGCATTTACAAATGTAAGTGATTACTTGCAAGTACCAAATACGTATATTGTAAACACATGGAAGATATATTTCATTACCTAGCTATCAGGGATTTCCAGTTTTTAACCCAAAAATAACACAAGATTCTTGTTTCATTTACATACACTGCGTTTCACATGAATAGGTGCAGTGTTTTAGCAACCAATTAGAGCTTGCTGCTCTCAGGATAATTCATGCAGAGAATTATGTTGCACTTTTTATTAAAGGTTTAACAATTGAGAAAAAGAGTATACACAAAGAAGACTTGAAAAAGTTCCGTTAAAAATAATATGTACTTCTTTTTATAATTTGCGAAGAAAATTGTGAACTATTTCTGCGTCAGTTGAATAGGTGCAGTGATTAAAATGTGTTTGTATGGTCATTTGTGTCAAATTTAATTACAAAATAGTTCAGCAATTTTTAAAAACAAAACACAAAAATAATTTTTAATCGATTTTTATTGAAAATGGGCCGTGGTAAATCTTTAACGTTGGAAGAGAAGGCAAAAATTTATGCCTATGATGATCAAGGTCTGTCCGGCCGAGAAATTGCTTTAAAAATTAGTAAAAGCGCTAACGTTGTGTGGAATTATTTAAGAAATAGAGAAAACTATGGCAAAAACATGAAGGGACGGCAAACAATGGCCACAACAGCTACAGAAGGCGAAATATTCTAAGAATTGCCTCCAATTCTAGTGACTCTGCTGCAAAAATCAAAGCAAAAAGTGGTTCCAGTGCTAGCCTTTCCACAGTTAGAAGGATACTAAATACAGCAGAACACTTAAAACGTATTAAGTTGCAGAAAAAACCACCATTGAACCAGCAACGTAAAGAATTACGGTTGAATTTTTGCAAAGAACACATGACTTGGAAGAGTGAGTGGAATAAAGTAGTTTTCTCAGACGAAAAAAGTTCAATTTTGATGGACCCAATGGTTACAACTACTATTTCCATGATTTGAGAAAGGAAGAACGCTTTTCAGCCCGTCGCCATAGTCGAGTAGGTGGTGTTATGGTCTGGGGTGCAATATCGTACTATTGAGTCATAGACTTGGAATTTAAAACCACCAAAATGACAGCAAATTCCTATCAATCTATTCTGCAAACAGCGTTTCCAAAATTTCAAGATTTGTTTGGACCCATCCCATGGAATTTCCAGCAGGATAATGCTCCTATTCACACGGCAAGGCTTATTAAAACGTGGATTAGCGCACAAAATGTTGAATTGCTGCCATGGCCACCATACTCCCCGGACTTAAACATAATGGAAAACGTATGGGGATGGGTGTCTCGGAAAGTGTACGAGTCTGGGCGGCAATTTGATGACCGAGAATCTCTAATTGTTGCATAAAATCGGCATGGTCGCAGATTTCCTTACAATATTTATCGCAACTGTATAACTCCCTTCCAAATAGAATTTATGAGGTAATTTTATCGAAAGGAGGAAGTACACATTATTAAAAATGAATAAAAAATTAAATTAATAAACAAAACTTAATTGTTTTCGTGCTTTTTTTTATAATTTTTGCTGTTTTATAATATGAACCTATTCAACTGACGCAAAAATAGTTCACAATTTTCTTCGCAAATTATAAAAAGAAGTACATATCATTTTTAACGGAACTTTTTCAAGTCTTCTTTGCGTATACTCTTTTTCTCAATTGTTAAACCTTTAATAAAAAGTGCAACATAATTCTCTGCATGAATTATCCTGAGAGCAGCAAGCTCTAATTGATTGCTAAAACACTGCACCTATTCATGTGAAACGCAGTGTATGTTCTGACTAAATAAATTTTTAAAGAGAAAAATAAACTCCAAAAATAAAAAAACATAGCCATTTCGCTGATTTTTTCTTGTAAAGTGCCAAAAATGGTGATTTTTTGAAATGTTTGTATGGGGAACCCCCCAGGGGTGGTTCCAGGGGTGTTCCACTGGCATAGGTGGGTCGGCCCTCCAAAGTTATTGGGGGTCGGTCATACATTTTGCCTCGATTGAGGCACTCTAAATGGGTCAAAGTGAGATTTTTCAAAATTTGAACCTTCGGGCCAAAAGTCGGGACATAAAAATACATTGTAGAGGTATGGTTCCTTCGGCAAAGTTTCTTATTTTGATCCCTAGAATACGATTTTCCTTGTAATTTGAGCCTTAATATAAATATGTATATGTACATATAAATAATGCCGTTAATTTTGTTTAAAAATATAGGTTAAGTTAGTTTAGGTAGCAGACCTTCCCGAAAGGAGAAGGCCCTACTTAGGCCAGAGCTTAGACCCATTGCGATATCACAATAAATATCCAGGGTCGAGGTCGATTCCCGAACCCGCACCTCCAGAGCATTAGCATGGAGTCACAAAAAAAAATAAATAAAATAAAAATAGAAATATACTTGAAAAAATACGAATAAAAAAGAGCAGTGCCATCTGGTTCCTTAAAATTAAACTTTTTATATCACTGTTAGCTGTACATTAAGAAGTAATAACTAAGGTTTTTACTTGTTCTGCTCTCGCCGACATGTTTAAAATGAACTTGCCAGACAGTCAGTCGACTTTGCGAAATTTACGCTGATAATACCTGCACAGAACTTGCATGCAAGTACTTGTACGTCTAAACGCAGGGTAAGTTAACTTTACATTTAAATAAAAGACAGCAAAATCAATTCGTACTGTAAATCAAATAAATGTTCTTTTACAACTCTGGTTTTGAGCATGTGTGAGTGTTCTATATATGTATTGTGTATTTCACAGAAAGTTTATTGAAAGCAATATATAACCGTGTGACTATGTTTGCCCACCTATAGCCTTAAGAAGAAATTAATAAATAAACTTTCAACTCACCTTTAGTTAACTTTTTATTATAATTTGCCTCTATAACGTTGTGTATTGAAAAATATCTGTAAAAACAAAAAAAAACCAGAAGAATAAAATTAATAAACGGTATTGTTTTTATAACATTTAAAATACATTTTTGTTAAAATCAAAACTCGTTTTACTATGGGCATGGAAGTTCAAAATGATTGGCATGACATTCTTTAATGGCGTTGTTAATTGTTTTAGGCTTTCATACATTCTTCTTCAGGGGTAAATTGCAGGTTAAAATGTAAATAAATGAAATTCACTTTAGTGGCGAACTCAAGAGAACAAATTTTGTTTTGAAAAATTGCTTTTGATCAGCCGCTTTAAATTGTCGTCTATGTACTCTTGATGGATTAATTTCCTTTTATTTGAGAATTATACACTCAATTTACGCACAAGCTTTCGATTGAAGTTTTGTTGTTGACTTAAGGTAATGATGGTACCCAGCTAGCATTTGGAATATTGTCTGACGAGCACGATCATTTTACGACTATATTTTTTTAATCGTGCAGACCATTGTTGGATAATTGAATCGTCATTTACGCACTTTGGCGAGCATTGAAAGATTATTAGTAGTCAGCAACACTTGTTTTCTATTACTTCAAAATTGCCTTTTATGCCGCTCTTGGCTGAGTAATTAACATGTTGGCTCTGTGATCACAAGATCATCGGTTCAATCTAAAAAACCGTCGCTATTTGAGTTATAAAATAATAAAAAAAATGCCTGTTCTATACCTTAAAAAATTAATTCGTTCGACATAACATCAAGGAAAAAATTATTTTTGCTTCTTCTGAATTCAGTTTTTCAAAGGCTGGTCAGCAGTAGGAATATAACCATCTTACACGGTTCTTTTCCGAGCATAGAAACCAATTCATATGCAACAGGCGCCATTATGATAGAGTTTGTCTTGTTGCTCTAAACGATCACTATCGGAATACGAAATTGCGAGCGATGAATTCAATCACCTGCTCCGATTGCGGCACAGTCTTCTACGATTGGAAATGCTAGCTGGGTATGTGGGCTACATACATATGCATTTTGTGTGTACATACATATATATGTACGCGTAGAGAAATGTACAATATAAGAAACAATTCCTTGAAAAATTATACTAAATACACGGTGCAACAGTTAAAAAAAAAACTTACTGATACCGATTAACTATTGTCAAGAATATAGATACGGGTCCGCTGAACAAATTTTATTAACACATTTTGAAAAAAAACAAAAATTGTTATTTGGAGCATGTATAAGATATAATTAGGCTAATTCATTTCAATTCAGTTAATGTATTAAATAAAATTTTCTCTGTAGACGTGAAAAGCAAGAACACACAATGGAAAAAATGGATCAGAAAACTAATAGAATCGGAAAGAAAGAATTATAATTTAATATAGTGATTGGCCAAGAAACGTCACTAGTACGTCCATACTATTTTAACCTAATTCTTCACACATTCAAAGATTTAGTATGAATAAGGTTACAAATTATCTTAGATCTTGCTCTTAATTTTTATATATTTTTGAAACAAAAAAGTAAGAAACCAAAGAAAACAATTCAAATTAAAATGTTGGCCCCTTTAACTCACTGCTGCCTCTATCCGAAAACAACTTGTCTAAGTTAAATACCAGGGAATAAGTAAAAGCATGGCGTTTTTCTTGAGCAGACAATTCAAGAACTGAGGAGGTTAAAGTAGTTTATTGGGACCTATTTTCTATTTAACGTATACTTCAGAGCAGCCAATAAGCAGCCACAGTACGTCACAACTTTTGTCGATGATACTGTTTTTCTTAAACCTTACGTTGCAGAACAATATCTTGGGAATCATATTTATCTTAAATTATATAGTTGAATATATGAAGTATAACAGTGTCCTGACAACTGCAATTTATTCTCTGTGAGCATCGACTTTTAAGAGGAAAATGAGTTGATGAATGCGTATCTGAAATATACCACGTTGAAGTAATACTTAACCAATCTACATACGTTCAATTTCTTGTGTGGTATAGTGCAAACTTAATATTATAATTAGACGTTATTTTGATGCCCCAAATACTATGGCTTTTATTTTCAAAATACTATGCGTTTTACAAAGCTTTTGAATAAATTACTGTTTCATTTTGTTTTTATTTTCAAATTTAACAAACTACTTATATTAATTAAGTGTTAATAACAAATGAACATAATTCTCAATATTCCAGTTTCCCAAGGTTTCTAAAGTTGTTAGACGTTTATTTAATAAAAAAAAAATTATAGTTTAAAACCCTTCAAATATATATGTATGTAACTGCAGCTTAATGCACATAAATAATGATGCCTCAATGGCACATCTTCAAATGCTACTGAATTACGTTAGTAGTTTTTCTCAGCGCTGTCCGGTCTCTCAACGAAAAAGAAAAATTCATTTTTTCAATGTCAAATAACTAAAAGAATTATAAACTAGTTTTTTTTTATGAACTTAAAATACGGTGGAAAATAAAAAGTATACAGTTTGTTGCATTTCACTTTGTAGTGTTGTTTCAGCGCACTTTATTTCAATTATTAGTACTCGCTCACAAGTTTACCATGTTTATTCATGAACAAACATGCTGAAATGTTTTTCTCTAATACATATGTATGTATATATTTTTTAGACACATTCATCTTAAAACTTTATTTACTTCTAGTTTGTAAGTCTACATGCGAGTATTATCCACCCATTAATATCAATAAATTGCACGTGCAAGTGATATGACCACTTATTTCTTTGTCAAATGTACCTATAAAGTGGAGTAATTAAACCCAAACCTGTAAATTAGATTCATAAATAGTGTCGGAGGACCTTACACAAACCCATTCATATACAAGAGGGCATGAGTACTGTTGAGGATAAATTTTAGCGAATTTTATTTAGATTTTTTTTAGCCCATTTGACATTGGCTGTGTATCAGAGGATATTTAACCTTCAGCTGATATATTTTACCCGAAATTCGTATACTTTAGGTGGATATAACCGGAAATGCATTTTCAATTGTAATATTATTTCAGAATGAGAAATATTGTCCACTTGTTAGTGTCGACTAATGAGAGCTTTCACTGTAGAAAAATACTTTAAAATTTTAATATTCATAATTATGGTATACTAGTGTTTATAAAATTGTTAAACATTGTAAATAAATAAACTCAACTGAAAAAATTTTAATTTTACATTTTTGTATGAATACATACTACAGAGATTTTAAAGAATAATTAATTCCATTCGTAAGCTTCACCTCCTGTCATTTCTCCTACTATCCCATTCCTATAGTTCCATCACAATGCTTCGCATGTGTAGGAGTCATCTCCTGAGAGCTGGTCCAAGAAAAAAAAATGCAAGA
This sequence comes from Dexiosoma caninum, assembly GCA_963924685.1. Lineage (NCBI taxonomy): Eukaryota > Metazoa > Arthropoda > Insecta > Diptera > Tachinidae > Dexiosoma > Dexiosoma caninum. The sequence continues at coordinate 97,336,619 of OZ004725.1, forward strand.
CTTTCACAAGATTTTGTGGGAAAGATATCTAATGAGATTACATTTTGCTTTCACTGTATCACACTAAATTAAAATAAAAAGTATATGTAAGTAGGAAGAAAAACCCCGTATATTGCCTTTCGCTGTTTAATTTTAATTTTAATATTCTTTCAGAGCACAACAAATTTTTAAGAAACTAACAGCAAAATGCAGTTTGGAAATGACATACATATTTGTGGTAGAAGAGAAAACACCATGAGATAGAATTTTTAAGCAAATGTAAAATAAAATTGACTGCCTAGTATTTGTTCGATCATTAGCCCATTTTAATTAATTACATATGTATGTTAAATCTGTAATTTGAAATCAGCAAGTGAAAGTTCTAAATATTCTATGATTTCCCTCGAGAGCGGTATTATTGAAACCGCACTTAATGCGAATCGATAGAAAATATTTTCGAATAACCATGTACATAAGGGGAAGATCAACAAACTATTCCCAGCTTGTGATGTAATTAAAAGTAAAATTGTGCAAAAAAATCACACATATATATACACATAAACGAAGCGACCTTATCATATTCACGCTCAAATTTTTATGCTTTTTCCTGCTCTTTCATTTACACATTTGTATTATTTGTTTAAACATGTGTTCATATTCCATAATCATGTGCAAAAATAAAGTGAAATCCCATAAAACAACAGCAAAAAATTGTCAGTGTAGAATTTCAGACAAGCAAGCGAATAAAAAAAAACTGCAAACAGAAAACCCACTGCTCTACAGTGACGGCAAAAATTAAATGAAAACAACTTGATGGCGCCCTCATGTGTCTCGGCTTTGAAATAGTCATGAAAATGACAAAACAAAAAGAAATATTCTTAATAATAATGAAACTCTATCGCATTAAATACTTACGTATACGTATATAAATTCCTTGAAAATTATTAAAGAAAAACATGGTTGTACACAATAAATGCTTAATTAGGAAGTGACAAGTAGGCTCCTTCAAGTGCAACGTGCACCCAACAAAATTATTTGCAATTTATTGCAAGCAAATGAAAGAAAATGATCACATGTAATTTATGTATCATTTTCTTAAGTTTTTGTTTTATGATTCATGCAAATGACAACAAGATGTTAAACAAATTTCCATTTCGTAACCTTGAATATGATTTTGTTTTTTAAGAAATGTGTAGGGAATTTGTTATAAAATGTTGCCATCGAATCGCATTTTGATGTAGATGGGTGACCAAAAAATGGATTACAAAATTTTAAATGTTTTCTTTTGAAATAAATTAATGACGTTGCGAAGGTAAAACAAAATTACTAAATTTAATAAGCAATAAAAATTCAGCAGGCCGCGTGAATAACTTTACTTTAATTCTATAATACGAGTATTAATAGCAACGAAATTAAATTGTGGTCTGGCTGTGGCTGGCCACTTTGTATAAATTTTGAGATTCAAAATTTGAAAACTTAGACACAAATGTTGCAGATGATTGGACGAACTCCAGACGAAGACGACTGATGCTAACATGACCATTGATAACATGAGTTACAAGATGCTCATCGAACTGTCTCTTATTGTCAGGGGAATTCCAAGCATTCTTTCCCTCTCTAAAAAGAAAGCTTACATTTGTCGAAATGAGACACAAACTAGCTGAATCATATAGGGGTATTTGCCTACTATCCACAGTCTCAAAACTTTTTCTGAGGGCTAAACTTAATTTAATCACATCAGAGCGCCCTCCTTCGTCGGTATTGTCTAGCATCAGCGAAGTAAAATAATTACTAAAAATGGCTAATAAAACAAAGCTTAAAAATTTAATACGTCTCCTTAACATCAGAGGCATTTATTGAAGCACTGCTGAAAAACCATAAATGTATAAATGTAGAGTTGTATGATAGTGAATCTTCACTACCTGTCATCTCTCTCACTCTAGTTCCAGCACAATGCATCGCTTGTGTAGAGGTCATCACCTGCGTGCTGGTCCAAGATAAAAAAAATCTAAACATTTTTATATTCATTTAAGACTTAAGTATTGAATATTGAAGAATATTTTGCAAAATAATTAACAATTGTTTCAAATATATTTTTTAGCAAAATAAAAACATCAACCATGTCTCATCGAACTTTCAAACGACTGAAATCATTGTTTATAACAAGCGCGGCCACAGATTATGAGTCAGTTTTTATTTCATGAGAAACTCATACCAGTTTTTACTTAAATTTGTTTAAAAAAAAATCAATTCTAATGGATGTTTTTTCAAGTTTCATTGACAAACCCCATATTAAGTATTTAACTAAATGTTTTCCGTCCAAACATGGCTGGTGTAAAAAACTGATTTCAAAAACTTGTCAGCGACGTTAGTTTTTGTGAAATTCATTATATTTTGTTACTCTTTACTTCTTTAACATCCACTGCGGACTTTAATTGTAATCGAAGGCAACTGCTAACCGTTTTATGAGAATAAAAGAGGAATGACAAACGTGACAATTAGCAGGATTTTCAAATCGGCCTCTTGAAAGCCACCGTTATGTTGAAATTCAGCATATCTGATTCACTGATTGTCTGTGTAACCTAATCTTAACTACTTGTGTGGAGATATTTATTACAGTGTATCTATTAGAATATGTCTAAAGGTCACTGATTATGTTGTCTACTAAGCCATTTATACAAATATATATTACAAATATTAATATGCATGAGCACATGTAGTTCACACAAACTTCATTTTACAAATTCAAGCTGTATTCACGTTATATGTATTTGTCATATAGAATGTCCCTTCTCAACATGGTAATTTTTGTGCACACAGTCTGAACGCCTTTAAACAATATCATGTGTTATTTCATATGACACTTTTGATTTAGAGCGTCTTCTATTTTCAAGTGATAAGCATCTAACATAAGCTATTTTTCAAGTACATTGTGTTTGTGGTTCGGCAAAATTATGAACCAGTTGTGAAACGCAGTTTTTGACGTACACAAAAAATCACTTCTGCATAAAACAATGACAGTCCTTGTGACAAGTCCATATCATGTAAATACAGCTTTAAATAAACTCTTTGTTATACCCCAAAAAAAAGATGCAGTATAAAGATTTCTATGTTAAAAATGTGTTGTTTTTTTTTTACTTTTTGTTAATTATTTTTAAGATCATATTTGTATATTCTCGTTAGTAAATTAATTAATACTTAGTAAAATAAGCAACAAATTAATGCAAGGTTGCATGAAAAATTGTAACGCTACTAACCAAAAACGGTGGAGGTTTAAAAATGCTGCCTAACAACAGTGGGACGTTGATTGTCCGTGATTCGGTTAATCGATAACATCAATTGTTGTGACCTGTATAGATACATATGTATATAAATTGAAGCTTTCAATTTCCCTGTTATATGGTTAAAAAAGCAGTTAACAGAAAGTGATAAAAGTAAATGAACTAAAATGGATGATCATAACAAAAATATTCAATTAGGACTATAAATATATGGATGAATATGGAGTGTTTACATAAAATATTAAATATTTTTTGAAATATATTTATTAAGCTTGAAAAAAAATATAATAAAAAAGGTCAATTAATAATATAATTAAAATATTAAATATATAAAAATTTAATTAAGCCAAGGCGATTATATACCATTGTAATTCTTATTGACTTGATCCTTAATGAGGGTGAAAGTGCCAATTTTTAATAAACAATCTTAATCAATAAGTAAAACTTTTATCTTATGGCGCCAACAACACACGTTGGGGCGATCAACATACATATGTATGTATGTATATATTTCTCTTAAAAAAATATGTATTTGCTCAATATTTTCGTGACGTTTGACAAAAGATCTTAAGTCGAGATAATAAAATTTCTTAGTATATTAATCGTAAAGGAATCTTTACAAGACGCTTTGTCTACACTAATTAACGCCTTTTAATGAATTTTAGATTTTAAGATATCACTCAAAAAGTTATAAACTTATCTGGACAAGTTGTTGATTAACTTGTAAGCTTGATTTTATTAGAAAGTAAAATTACAGAAAAATTTGCTTCAAATTTTAATACGTCTCCTTGACATTAGAGACGCTACAACACTGCTCTAAAAAGAGAGAACAGATCCTTCAGATCCTTTTTTAAAATTTCATGATTAATCGCTCTTGGAAGTCCCAGTGAGGCTGTCCTTTTCCGTATTGAAAGTCGCGGATTTTCACGTAAACTGCTTTCAACCAGTTTAATGTTTTCGGGAGTCCTTGAAGATCGACTGGGCCCTGGCCGTGGGGCATTTATAGCTGAAGCAGTTGCGCGGAATCTCTGCATCCACGAACCACTGCGACATCGTGACTGACAAATCCGCACAATCGGTAATTCCAAGGGCGCCACCCGCCCTCCGCACCGTTTATTACTTTTTGAAATAATCGTATTTAAAAATATAAATTTGCCACCAGACACCCTGTACCACGGTATGTATAATAATGTGAGAGCGTAGATGATACATGTGGTTTGTTAGAACCAAATATCAAATCCTATACTGAAAAATGTCTGTCATAAAATGAAATGTAGCTAAATGTTACAAAAGTGTAAAAGTGTAAAAGTGTAAACGTTCTAGATTTCGAGATAGATTTCAAATCAAATTTACCAGATTTGGCAGCCATTTAACGTTTAGTTAGTTGTCGCATTCCAAAAAAAATATTCACCTCCTATGACTGGCAACAGCTGTTTTCGATTATATTTATTTCTATAATTTTGTGTGCCAAAATAACAACTTTATAATTTTAATTGAAAATGGAATTATTACAAGATTTACAGGTAATTTCTTATTTACTATATTACAAGGTAGAATTATTTTAGCTTTTCCACTCGTTTTAGCATTTCGATATCAAATATTTATAAGATTTTTTCTTATCGGCTGAATGAATTTTTTTAAATAGCACAACAAATTGTGACGGGTTGTTCACAGCAGTTATATATTTTTGTATTATTATTTTAAGACATATGACTTTGACTACCATTTGAATCCCCCAATTATTTCCTACGTTGTAGAGCCCATCATGTTGAAGGCAGAGTACAACAAATTTTAAAAAACAACTTTCCTTTTTTTTATCTAGGACCAGCACTCAGGAGATGATTCCTACACATGCGAAGCATTGTGCTGGAACTATAGGAAAGGGATAGTAGGAGAAACGACAGGAGGTGAAGCTTAATTAATTATTTTGCAGCTCTGCTTTCGCACGTTCTTTTTTTTTTTTTTTTTTTTTTTTTTTTTTTATACTCGTAGCAGTGCTGAAGCTTCGGTTTAGTAGCCATTTTTATTATTATTTTACTTCGCCGGTGCTACACAATACCGACGACGGAGGGCGTTCTGATGTGATTGTGGATTGCTATCAGCTGAAGCCAGTATTGTTCATTGACCAGTGACTATGCCTTCGCCACTGAAACCTTCCGACAACAACTGACACACAAAGACACACTAATGCACATCAGAAAAATGCGAGATGTTTATTTTTATTTTAAAATTTTTTGTCTGAAACTGAGGTTGAACCCAGGTCTGTTTTTTGGTTGTGTAGTCAACGTGCAGACTATCATCCATCGTGCCATCGCCACCCTCCTTGCAATCGCAATTCAATATTACATGAATTTTATTTCAATAATTTGGTAATTTTTAAATATACTTATTTGTGGAATGAAAAAAAACCACGTTCAAGTATTCCAAACTATCTCTTCGGCTCTTAAAAGTTTTTTTTTTGTTTCTACTGCTTCCATTTTTAGTCTCAACCTTGTGATCATCTGCCAAATCTTTTATAAATTTAACTTTAAGGTTTTGCCAACAACTTTACGATAACACAATCAAAAGTGAAAAAACTTGTTTAAATCAATCAGCATTCATATGCCATGTTAATGAAAAAAATCTCACTTTGATTGACGCTCAACTGAAAGCACACTTACAAGCTGAATGCATAAAAATAAAATCTGCCTAAGATATAATAGTGTTAGCAAGAAACATTGCGAAACGAAATATCGGGTGTTTTTTTAACTGCATGAGAACTTAAAAATGTAACACAAGACCGAAATATTGTTGGAGGGAAATTTTTTTTATTATAATCTGGTAGATAATTTAATGGCATTTATTTTTTAAATGTGATTGTATGTGATAATATGTTCGCCCCGGCTATGAGTTATATGGTGCACTCGATCAGTCCAATTTTTACTACTTTTTCCAATATTGACGTACAATGATACAAGAGTTGCCGCTTTGTCGGCATAAACCAATTACTTAACGTAGTCCTATAAAAAGTGATCACGTAATCCAGAGGTATTAAATCGCATGAACGAGGGGGCAGTGAACAGGATCACTAATTGATTTCGCAATAAATCGCTGGTTAAGCGCGCTGTATGGCAAGTTGCTCTGTCTTATTGACATGTCGTTGATATTTAGCTGTTTACTTAAAAAAAAAAGTTCCGTCATTATGGCTCGATAGCGCTCGCCATTCTCGGAAACGGCAACTACTTGCGAAATATTACCAATATTCAGTTCGGTACGTATATTGATTTGTCTTATTGATGGCTTTGAAGCCAGAATAGTAAAATTAGTGCGTAAACGATCACTAACTGCCGAAATGCTTGCTCACAAGGACAAGTATGTTGACCGTAAAATGCACGAAGTGCTCTATAAACTTGACGATCAGATTTATTTTTTTCAAAGTATATTTCTACAATTTGGAGGCGATGTTCTGGCGTTAAACAATTCATGATAACTTGCCCAAACCTTACTGAACAGCACAGCACTCAGCACAGTTTGACATTCTCAGCTTTTAAATCATAGATATCGATATTGATAGTTCTCACGCAGTTAAAAAAAACAGCCTCTAGATGTATGAATACATTCATACATGCTATATGAATGATTAGGAAAAACCATGCACGCTTAAAGAAAACAAAGCAAAAAATTTCAAGTCTTTAAATAAATATTAAACATTTACGCGAAAGTGTCAACACTTGACGCCTGCACATTTAACAACGATCAATACCCAGCCTACTCTACTATTCCTAGTTGTTGTTATTCGTTTGTTGTTGTGAAGCTATCTAGTAATATATGTATATGACAATGGCAGGCTTAGAGAGTGGTTAAAAAACCAAAACTGTCATTTGTTGTTTGTTATTTGTTTTATATACATATTTTTTTTTATTTTTTATTTTTTTATATACCTATATATACATATGTATATATATTTTGTGTTATGTTTACTGTGGATGTCATTCATTCGAAAAACAACATCTAATCATCCAATAATGAATGAATGCCTTTAATGTTGTATCTATATTGTTGACATTCCGATAAAGAGAGAAGAAGAAAAAACATCGCGTCCATACTTCTGTACATCAATACTGACAGATAAATACATATTAAATAATAAAATGCAATTTAGCGAAGAAAATATAAAACAGACAGTTTGAAATTATGATGAGAAAAGATTGTAAAACAGAAGAAAGAAATAACAAACAACAGATAAAAGATTTTCATCTTGAAGAGCCAATGAACTTTGAAGCCACAATAGAGTTCCCGTTTATTACATTAACAAATGTTGTTGCATTCATCTGCATTATACAAGTGTAAAAGAGTGGGAAAATACTTTTGATTTTCGCACAATTATTTAAGGGCCAACAATTAAATCTACAATTATCATATTAAAAGCTTGTTTGATTTCAAATAAACTAATTTGTTCAGGTACGTCCATAAGTAGTTGTAAATTGTACTTCAAAAAATCCCCGTACACGTAAAGGTTTTTTCTGACAGTAATTAAAAAACAAATTTTTTTTTTCTGACGAAGGTAGAGGTCACCTTTTTAAACTTTGCGTTATAAATTTGGCTTTTGCAGTCGGAACTAGAACAATGATAAATAAATTCAGGAGATGACCCCGACACATGCTGTGCATTGTGCAGGAACTAGAGGAAAGGGCTGGTAGGAAAAATGAGAGGAGGTGAAGTTTCACTATTTTACAACACTGTCTTTTGTACGTAATTTGTTTTTATAGCAGTGTTGTACCGTCTCTGATGTCAAGGAGACGTATTAAATTTTTAAACTTCGTTTCTTTTTTAGTAGTCATTTTTAGTAATTATTTTACTTCGCTGGATACAGCTGAGGCCGTTACTGTTCAGTGACCAGTGAGAATATGCAGTCGCCACTGAAACATTGCGACAACAACTGACACAAAGCCAAACAAATACACAACAGAAAAAATGCGAGATGTTTTTATGAGTCTGAAACCGGGGTTGAACCCACGAATATTTTTCGTTTTGTAATCAACGTGCAGACTACTTCGACCATCTCCACCCTCAAGAACTAATGATGTACCACGCCATTGTAATCGAAGAAAAAAAAATTCACCTTTTCTTTTGAACTAACCTCGTATACTTGAATTTGATACAAAGCTTACAGCTTAACATCACACCCGCAAAATAATATAATTGTTTCATTTAAGTTGCTACAATGCTTAAAAAGCATACTAATAATATGTTTCATTAGAGATTTAATTTAATTTTGACTTCTTATATAGAGTCTTTCCTTAAGCGATTCCTATATTTATAAACAAAGAAAAGAAAGTGTGTATGAGACAGTGTTGCCATATGTGAAGAATCGTCTTATTTTCAAAGTTTTTTGAGATGTGAAAAATATTAAAAAATATTTGAGCTTAAAATATATATTTATTTAAATATGATGTTTAAACTAATTATATATTTTTATTAGCTAAAATAATGTCAGTGATTAATTATAGACTGTGAATATGGGCATTAGAATATTAACTGAAGTGTCTGTTGACTAAAACTGCAAATCAAAATATTTCCCAGGGAAATTCTTTTCAATTATTATTCCTTCGGATATTCAACAAATGGATAGCGAATACAATTTAGTAGGTTCAATAATGAATCGTTTTTGAAAATTATTATGAATGCAAATCGTTTCGATGCTTCTGAATCTTTTCCTCGTAAAAAATATGTTATACTGTTTTGCCAATACTAATAGCAACAGTTAATGCTGAAATAATTTTTTTAGAAAGCAATATCAATAAGAACAAAACAAGAAACAAATTAGATATACCAGTATGTTTGTAGCTACTTTATCTTATATTTAAAAAAAAAAACTCTTTATTGTTCTACTTTAAGCAAAGTACATTTTGCCGCATCAATTGAATCACAAAAAAGAGTTTTTTGATGTTTTCAAGATTTTTGCAAAAAAAAAGGACAGCACTGCAAAGAAAAAGTAGAAAAATGGACCAGCTAAGAAACGCATGGAATATGACCGCTGCCTTGCAAACATTCCGAATTCCGGCTATCGTCGTGCACCCAACTCCTACTATTATATTTAAACTCATACTTTTAAATTTATTTATTTTTCAATTTATCGCACGATTTGTAGTAACGTCCAGATCAGGCATAATTTTTACTAAATTCCTTTACATAAATAATTGTGAATACATTTACATTTCAATTGAAATAAAGAGTATGTTTTTTAAACGTGAAACTAGATCCGTTCGTTTATTTTCTAAAGAAATGTTTGAACGACGCTAGAAATTAATAAATTTTCATAAACAAGCCGGATAAATAGCAATTTGCCAAGTGGTCTTTCATTTCTTCTTTCAACTCATTGAAACCTAAATTTCTGTATTGCCGTTGAACACCTACTTCATAATATTAAACACTAGCAATTTCCCCAATAACAACGATTTCAAATGTGATTTTACTAGGCAGACACTACAACAACAAGTGAAAGTGCTTTTTGGAAATTGCCAACAATCGCGAACAAGATGTCGTCACGACATTTAATGGCTTAGAAACAAATAAACCGAAAGAAAACTTATAATTAAGAAGAGTGGAAAAACTAGACTGCTAAATATGACTTGCAATTAATTGGTGGGAAGTATTCAAATTTTATTTCATTGTCTTGTTTTTATTTCGTCGTGGGTTTGTTTAAATACAGTGTGTTTTCAAGTTTAAAATATTCACACCGAATTAAATTTAAAAGCAACTTAAAATAAAATGATATATCTGCGGATAAAATAAATAAATTTAAAAAGTGTTATGAAATTAAATAGACATAATCGGTTGATTTAAAATTTTAAACATACATATTTCAAAATAACAGTAAATTTTAAGCAGCGCAGCACTCACGTCCTCGTTCATGAGCGTGAGCAATGAAATGATTGTTGTGAGTGAGTGAGCATGATTAAGTTGAATTATTGTAAGATTATATCATGATTTGATCACAAATAAAATATATTTTTAAATCTTTTCATTGCCAATATAGAGATTGTTGCTCTGAAGTATCATTTAGAACGACGCGCTGTCAAACAAAAAATTTTTTCCTGTCTCTATTTGGTTTCCTTTTCGTTTGATGTGACTAGAAATCATTCATGATACTATTTCGAACTTTACGATGAGAAAGTAACCAAAATGCTACTACTTTTTACCACTTTTGTATGGGCAAATAGATACCGCTTAAAAATAAGTGATTTACGTTTGACTCTTATACGAGTATGTATCGGGTGTTTTCTTTAGCTGCATGAGAACTTTAAATGATAATACAGGAGTGTACAGTGTGTAGTACCGGCGAAGTAAAATAATTACTAAAAATGGGAACGAAAAAAAAAAGCTTAAAAATTTAATACGTCCCCTGACATCAGAGGCGGTACAACACTGCTGTAAAACAAAGAACGTGCAAAAGCAGAGTTGTAAGAGAGTGAAGCTCCACCTCCTATAATTTCTTCTACTATCCCTTTCAATTAGTTCCAGCACAATGCATTGCACGTGGAGGTGTCTTCTTCTGAGTGCTGGTCCAAGATAAAAAAGTGTTCTGTTTAGCCTGTGTAGGTCGGTATTTCTTGGCGTTGTTTTTTCCCTTGTTCCCTTGAAATGCTATATCCTGCATAATTCTTGAGTTGCGAACTTTAGCCTGATTTTGATTTAAAAATAACCAGAAATATATGCACTAATAACAAAGATAAATGTTTTACTATAAAGAAATTTATTACTTATATTTAAATATTTAATTCAACAGGGAAAAAAGACAAAAAACGTGACTTTAATTGACTTTCTTATTGTCAAAGCCAAAAATATATTCCATTACGTTTTTGCCGAAAGCAAAAAAAAAAAAAATCTACAACGCAATTATAACAACAGTTAAGGATCAAATTTAAGGAAACCCCCCTTTAAACTTAACGTCATTATACTTGGCCCTTGCCATGCAACACAAATTAAATACCAACAAACTGTTGTAACAACTGGTGTGTTTTAACATCATTGCGAACAAAAAAGCATTACGATAAGAAAATAAACTCAGGGTTTCAACATTTTAATGCTACAAATCTCTAAATTAATGGCTCTCCAAAGATAAATTTCTGCAAACGAAGAATTTAATTACAACTGCTAAGTAAGTCGTAAAAGAAAAATTACTTTAAAATAGACCACAATTGTGGAAATGTGCACACAGTAAAACATACTGCAAGACACATTTTAAAATTTGAAAAATAAAAATAAAAAATAAAGAAATATCAAATGCAACTTGAATAAGAATTAATTTTAAATTACGCTGCATAAAGTTGTAGGAAAATGAGTGGCAGTTTTGCCAATTCGTTTTATTTTGTCAATTAAAAATTTAATTTCTTTAACAAAGTTTTTCAATCTTTCTTCAGTTTTATATGAAAATAATTCGTCAAATATTAACACTTTTTAGATTCACTTAATTTTTATGGTATTTTATTTGTGGACGAACAGGTCCGATCGACTTTGATGGATCAGTGTTCTCCTTCGTTCTACCAACAAAAGGCGTGTATTTTTTGGTGTTGTAAAGTGTGGTCCAACCATAATGCACGATATTAATTTTGAGTCACACCCAAGGGACGTCCGGGATAACATGCGGTGCATTGTGCCCGAACTAGGAAATAACGTTAGGGGAAGGAGAATAGAGAGAGTAGTGATTTCAATCTTGCCACGTCAAAAGTGACAGGAAAGACATCTGCGGGTAGTCTATTCCACATACGTGCTGTTCGGCCAACAAACGAATTTTCCCTGTAATGCGCAGTGCTAGTCTCTCCCAAATCGACGACAAATGGATGCGCTCTTAATGATGGGCGCGTTGTGGGTACGGATGACCGGATTTCGGGAACAAGTCCCTGATTTCATTGGAACACATCCCATTATAGTCACGATAGAGCAACGAAACGCATTTCTGGCATTTCTTTGTTTCAGTGTTTGACAAAATCAACCATGGAGAGGTTCACAATTGAGCAGCACGTTAAGATTCTTGAAGCCTTTTATAAAAATGGGCGTTCTAATCAAAATGCATTACGTGCATTTGTGTTCTTTTTGGTCCGGATAATCGATCAAATGTGTCCACATATTTCAGCAGCATACAGCCAACGAAATAATGGCTCTTTTGCGCCAAAAATTCAATGGCCGTATTATCTCACGGTCAATACCGTCACGACAATCATGTGATTTCACACTGTTGGACTTCTTTCTTTAGGGATATTTAAAAGAAAAAGTGTACGTCAAGAAGCCCAGAACAATTCAAGACCTAAAGGATGAGATAGTTCGGCACATTAACTGCATTGAACCCCAATTATGTCTCGAAGTCATTGAAAATATGAAACATCGTATAGAGGTACGAGTATTTCACCGAAACCGTGGCGAGCATTCGGCCGATATTTTATTTCACCCATAATTGTCATACATCCTTCTGTCATAATAAAAAATATTAAGATAATTCTGGGAAAACTGTTTGGTTTATTTATAATCAACATCGTGCGCTTTGGTTGGACCACCCTTTACAACTGCGATTACCTGGAATGGATTGTATTAAAATTTTCTAGCGAATTCAAGAGAAATAACGCTACTGCGTTTAGAGTCGATCTCAATCAATTACGGCCTTACTACATGCCAAAAACACTGTCAAGACCAATTCACAATAGTATTTTATTGCTACAGTAGCGTAAACTTGCTAAGGCTTGACTTTGACTTTCCGAAATTCCGGCTTTCCCCATGCAACCTACACTGGTAAATAACGGATTCTGTTCGAAATCGTGCTGTTCGTAAAAGTAAACGCATTTCGGGAACGAGTTGCCTGCAACGTCCCGCAATGGAATCCGGTCGAACTAAATTCATTAGAAGAACGAAATTCATTGAATCTGATCCTGTTTCTCCTCGGAATAGTTAAATAGTTTCTTTAAAAAATATCCCTTTTGCTGAGCAATTTTTTGTATAAACATTAAGCCTCTATATAGCTAATTGCATTTTTAAGGAAATTGTTCTCTTTATTAAATTTGTTCTATTAAAAGGAAATGTAAGGCTTTGTTCACTGAAAGAAATATATATACTCGTGTTAGGGGTCCTTTATTGTTGTGTAACCCCTTGTGGGCAAAATTAATGACCGTAAATTGTTTTTATTTCTCACGATTTATTCAACAATATGAAAAAAAAAGAAATAAACGTGCAATTCGAAAAAACTAAAGCCCAAAAATAAAAACACAAATAAATTTCAATGGAAAACATTTCATGCAATTTATTTTCTTTTCTGCACTATTTTTCAATGCACTATTTTTGCAGTGAATTTGTGTGTTAAACTGCCACACTTTAAACGTAAGAAAACCAATTCAACTTTAACCTTTTTTGCCACCTTTTGTAACATTTTTCTTTTAGCAGACCAACAAACTGCTATTTTCAGGAAAAGCATGTGTAGGGAAAGTTGCTTTAATTTTAGTCGCTTCAAATCCGCAATATGAATTAATGGCCTGCAATTGACGTCAAACAATTTAAAAAGAAAGTACATTTTTACTTAAATACAAGAAATAAAGTTGAATGAAAAAAAAAATTTAATTAAAGGATTTAAAGTGTTTTATGATAAAAAAGAAATAAAGCTGGGAGCAACAGAAAATTCTAATTAAAGAATTTCAAGATCATATAGATAATAAAAAGGGAACACAACATTATTCGGGTATGTTCTGTAAACCGAATCCGCAAAACTTTTGCGTTTTTAAAACGAATACACATACTTAGGTGTTGATAAATTACTCATTTTTAAATCGACTCGGTTTGATGAACAGGGGGGATTGTTTAAATAATCAGCTTTTCATCGTGCGGTCACACTGAGCAGCAGTCTAATAATTTTCGTATTTTTGTTTTCGCAATTTTCTTCCAGCTAAAAATTCAAATTAATTTTCCTCTCCTCTTGATTATTGAAAATTACAAATTTTAAAATAAATATTTTGCGTCTCCATTGCAGTATGAAAAGATTCGAAAAGAAAAAAATGATATCGAAGAATAAGTGCTATTACTTATCACCTTTGAAGACTTTGTGAATTGGTTATATAACTTAAGTGGTATTGTATTGATTTCATTTCAATTACAGCATTGACGACACTCAAACTATGACAAAATTCTATGATGACGATTGTCATCAAATTCAGGTCTGTTTACGTTGTGTTGATGACATTTGTCATAGCATTGATGTCAGATTTCTGATAGCATGGCGTTATTAATGCGTATATATATTTTTCTATGCGTGTACACTTAGATTTATTTTTGTTTTAATTTCATCACAGTCAGCCAGGTAATTTCGGAGTCCTATTTATGACAATAGAATAAAGTCTATGTTCTCTTCTATACTGAGAACTTTTTAAGAGTATTAATGTGCAGACAATTAAGATGCTTCTTAAAATTTGATAACTTTTTAAAATTTTTGCAAATAGCAAAATGGCAGCTAACGCAATTGTAATAAATTGAATTGTAAAACAAAATCAAAAAACAAATTTTCTTCAGAAAATGTGAAAAAAATCTCGCAAGTACAAATTCCAAAACTCGCATAGTGAAATAAGAATTTGATCATATAGCCATTTGTGTTATCAGTGAATTTAAAAATATCAAGGAGACGTATTCAATTTGTTAACTTGTTAGTAATTATTTTACTTCACTAGTGCTACACAATACCGCCGAAAGAGGGCGCTCTGATGTGACTGTGTATTGCTATCAGCTGAAGCCGGTACTATCGATGACCAGTGAAAAATTCCGACAACAACTGACACACAAAGGCAGTAGTAGGAGCAGTTCATTTTAAAACCGACATAGAAGCTGAATCTCAGCTACGTCCAATTACAAAAGCCCGTATGACACTGCATTTATTTTTCATTGATTAATATAAAATTGATAGAAAGAAACAAATACAATATATTATTTACATTTTTAACTGTTGCCTCCTTATTTTCAATTAAAAGAAAACGCTAAAGAAAAACATACGGTCAAAAATTAAGCTCAAAATCGCAGACATTAGGCATAAATCGCTAAGTTGACAGCATATAAAATATTTTAAGTTCGAAACGTCAATTTTAAGTTAAAACTTTCTAAATTTTTTTTGACAGTTACTCATTTTTTATCTTGGCACCTGATTATATTTCCCATTACAATATATTTGCGCTCTTCTCCAAAATTTTAATAATGCAGAAAAAATGTAGTGTCATAAGGGCTAAAGCTACTCATTCTGTCATTGTTCAGGCTTCACAATTAAATATGAAGAGATTAAAAATCTAAAAAGAAATTTGGCAACATCTGCAAGATTTAAAAGAACAGCAGATTTTCATTCATTTTTATGATAATATTCCTTTTGGATATTAAATACATAAATTTTGAATGAATTTAATAAACTATGTTTGTGGTATTTGTACCAATTTTATGAAATACATATTTATTTTCCCTTTATTTTTGGTTTGAAGTGATTAAAAAAGTGATAAGTATCTTAGTTAATTAGATTGTTGAGTTAATTGGGCGTGAGACAAAAGTGATAAAAACAATTTTAGGTATGCAGTATTTCCCTGTTGTTAGGCCTTTTTGGATTCTAAAAACTAGGATTCAAAAGGGCACAACACTCATAACTTTCAAAAGAACGCTAAAAAAATAAACTCATAATTTTATTTGGATGATATTGCGAAAAAATCATATTTGTAACCACAACATTTTTCTTTTTATTAAGTTTTTCGTCCCTCCTGCACTTTTGCATTTTAGGTGACGATATGTATGTATGAACCAAATGACTTTATTATTTATTTAAAGTTAAACAAATGAAGTAATACGAAATATAGTTCAATTGCATTTCATTTCACATTATAATCTATTCACGATAAGCAACTTTTCATAGCTGCGTAGAAGTAATAAAAAATTAGTTACATCACTGGGTTGTTACGTATACTTGATAAATAAACTTAGAATTTACCATATATTTTGCCTACTAGCAGTGAGCAATATCGTCTACTGGAGAAGTACATAATAGCGTTGCTTAACAAATTTTTTTTCCACTCCCAGTCAAATTCTAGTATGAAGAATATAGTTTAAATTATGACTATGATTACCCAGAAATATTATTTCTTTTATTTTTAGTTTATTTAGCTTTTATAATATTGCTTATTCGCTGTGATTATTCAATTTTTCGATTAAACACAATTAAGTTTCATTAAAAAGCTCTTGGCATGTGTATTAAAAAGGAGAAAAATATTTTCATTACGCCATATGTAGTAAGTTTTTTTTTGTTATTCCGCATGCCAAAGATTTGTTTTTAGTTAATTTTCTTTTCGATGAAATCAATGGTGATGTGTATGATTTGTATTTTCTTCTTTTGCTTCTTATGAAATTGTTTCGTATTATACAAGATAATGATGAGTATTGGTAGCATTTCCTGAACTCGTGTGACCCACATGACGAGGTCAAAGAAATAATATTTCTTAGTCGCATTTTATGCAATGGCATCT
Organism: Dexiosoma caninum; assembly: GCA_963924685.1. NCBI lineage: Eukaryota > Metazoa > Arthropoda > Insecta > Diptera > Tachinidae > Dexiosoma > Dexiosoma caninum. The sequence continues at coordinate 97,353,381 of OZ004725.1, forward strand.
ACTTTAATTGGCACATTAACGGATGTCAGTTTGTTTTTATTTGGTAAGAAATAAATGTTCTTATTTTCATAAGTTTGAAATGAGAACATCGTTGAACTTACAATTTAGTAGAGCTGCAAAATTATCGATAGTCCGTACAAACGATAGTTTCGATAGTTTGCATAGAAACTATCGATACTATCGGTTTTTTTAAGTGGTTCTTCTGGCAGTAGTAACAGTTGTCAACTGAAAAGGATAGATTAGTGAACATATCTAGGAGGGTAAAGTTTTTTAATCCTCGACAGTTATTTTTGATACTTTTAAATACATCTTTTAATTAAATAAAAGCAATTTACTTTTGAAACATAAATTTTATTTCAATAACGACACGAAAAAACATAAAAAACAAAACATATACTATGTATGTATGTTATACCATGTACATATGAGTACATATGTATATGTATAATAAAATACAAAAATAGCATAAACAGAAAAATAATAAGAAATGAAATTAATTAATAAAGCAACAATTAAAAATAATAAAGAAATCATAAATAAATATAAATAAAATAATAATTCAAGGTCTTTTACACTTTTAATAATGATTATCACTAATTTTTCCAGCTTAATGTACACTTAAGCCCCGATTTGCGTCGTTAATGGGGACGGGAGGAATGCGACGCAAATTGAAACGACCCAAATTGAATTATTTGTTTCTATACAAATGTTGTGATTTCGAATTAATTGGGGGAAAAACTAATAAATTTCGAAAAAATATATACATATTTAGATAAAAAAAAGTCGTATGAATACGTTTTTATTTGTTTAATTTCATTCAATAAACGTTTTTAAAGTTAGAAATAAAAAAAATAATAAATTAAATTATTAAAATTCATTTTCATATACATAAATACATACGTATGTATATACGATTCACATAAACATTAAAGTAAAAAATAGTGTTATAAATGTTATTCAGCAGATAAATCTAAATTAACAACAGTTGTTTCCTTTTGGTTAGGTGGTCTCACTGTTTTGTTAACAAAACTGTCTAAGGTTTGCTGAATTGTTAAAGATTTCTTTTGCGCATAGATTTCCTTGTAGCAACTGATGGCGTGCTCAACAGATGATGCTACGCTTAAGCATCGAAATCAAAGTGACGCAAATAGAATCGACGCAAACCGAAATCACAACGACGCAAGTCGGATTATACCAATTTTTAAAAAGCGACGCAAATCGAAAAAATGCAAATCGGATCGACGCAAATCGGGGCTTTAGTGTATTTTTGTTTTTTATAAAAAAAAATAACAATTTTTAAAAGATATTTATTTTATTATAAACAAAACATTTTTGCCTGAAGAAACTGCACAATGGAGTAGCGATATATTGACAAAATAAATATTGTTATGTTTTTATAAAAAACAAAAAGACCAAGCTTCTAAAATTAGTGATAATTATAAAAATGAATAAAGATCATAATTGAGGTCATCTTTAAAAATTAATGCATGAATATGAAAAATAAAAATACAAAAAACCACACTTCAAAACACAAAACAAAAAGTTTAAGTCGACACTTAGCCGCAGCCGCCGTTAAGTTTAACGAAAAATTATTACCCGAACAATTCAGTTAAATTATATGAATTTTCTATTATATTGACTTACGTCTACTTTATATGCCATCAAATATGAATAACTTATTATTATTCGCACATTAATTTTTGTAACTAAAAATACATATTTACGGACGGGTAAGAACCTGCTTAAAATTACATGGTACAAATGTGACATTGCATACATCATCTGATCGACTAGGTATTTACTTATAAGATTAGGCGATAGTATCGACAGTGGTAGAAAACTATCGATAGTTAGTCTAAAATAAAACTATCGATAGTACTAACGATTGTTTTGCAGTTCTACAAACTATTTGATATATCTTCCTTCCTCTGACGAATTCAGTTATGTGTTTTTTACTAGTTTTTTAAAAGAGCAAAAAAAATCGTTTTATATCGTAAATTCGCCGAATTTTTTTAAGGCCAATCGCTTTATTGTGACAATGTTAGTAAGGCTATAAGTATGTCGAAAAATAAAACTTGAATATTTAGACACTGGTGAGCTATGACAGAACTGTTGGAAAAAACACATAGCTGATTCTTAATGGAGCAACGGCGATATGTAGTTTATGCAAAAACTATTGATGGCATTGCCGTACATTAAAAATTTATTGCGTTAATAAAAGGTGGCCCTCGTATTATTACATAAGACTATGTACAGTAGAATCCCGTTAATTCGTAATCGAAGGGACCAGTTCATTTTTACGAATTACAGGACTTTGCCAAATAAAGGGATTTCCATGAAATGAGGTTAGAATAGAAAAAAAAGAACCATTTACAGGGGCTTGGAATGTCAACACTGCTTAAACCATAAAATAAGGTAATTCTTAACTTCCAGTTATTCAGCTTCTTCTTGTCGTTTTACTATACTACCTAAAGTTGTTCCCACTATGAATTCTCTCTTTTCCGAAATGAAAACGTTGAATGAGCGATACTATATTTTTGGTAACTTCAATTTTCTTTTCTCCATTATCAATTGCTAAAAGTGTGTTCTTTTTTACTAATCTAAAGAAACGAAAAAAAATTCCAGTTATTATTAAAACAGCTGTTGAAAAACATTGCTTTTGTAATTTAATATTCTTTAAAATTTTTTTTAACAATTAATTAAGATTTATAGGGGTTTCCTAAAACTTTGAACTGCTACAAAAATACGAATTAACGAGGCCAATTAACCAAAGTGTATGGAATTTTTACGAATTAAAGAATTTTGCACAAGGGACCAGCCATTTATTTCGAATTGTTGAGGTTTTCGAATTAACAGGGTGCGAATTATCGCTGTTGGACTGTATTATTCAATAAAATAGTCGTAGGTATTGCTATACTTATGGACATATGTATATGTACATATGTATGTATGTGTATGTTTAAAATTTTATTGATTTTAACAAACTCTTTTACTATTTAATTATGTATGTACATACATATGTATATAAAAACCCACGTTGATTTGTGTAATTTTATTCGTAAATTTGAATTAAATTTACTTTTAATGCATTTCAATAACTGTACTATAAGAAAAAATAACAATGCATTCGCATTCGCATTTTCTCTTTTCTTCACTTTCTTTAACAGTTAAATTTAATTTAAATCGCACTTAAGTGCGCATGCGCAACGTGGAAGTTGCATTGAATTGCAGTGGAATTGTGTACATTTTTTTATAATTTTTTTTATTACATACCGTTGCAAAAGACTGTAAATTATGACTGGTTATTACACTTTACAATTTTTATGTAATTATTAGAATAAGTATGTGTTGCCGCACTTTATATAGTGCATGCAACTGCTTGCATTCAGTTATGAAGTCTGCCACTGCATTTTATTTAACTTACCCTTTCCTCGTTGTTATGTGAAAGCCAAGTGAAATGATGAAGTAAACTGAAAATGAAAAGAAATTATTTAAATTAATTATTATAAAATTATGGTTGTTAATTGCAAAAAAAAAAAAAAAAAAAAAAATTGTCTCACGCAAATTTTTTAAGACTTAAATTTGGTTTGTGATCAAAAATAATTGTTTGTGACGTGACAAAATACATGTTTGGCAAATTAAAGTAAAACAATAAATACATACAAAGATACTACCCACATATACATACATACATACACTGCGCGTCATCAGGTTAGCACACCCCCTCGCGGAAGTGGTTTCGGATCAATTTCCACCAAACTAAGTGCATTAAAATTATTATTTTTTTTTTATACAAACAAAGCAAACAAATTTTTTATGATTTTTTTTTGAAAAATAGAAAAAATTATACCAATTCTATTTTGGTCACCAGGTTAGCACATGCTACTTGTTTTACTTTTTTTTTTAAATTTTTTTTAAACTTATTTCTAAACTTATCAATTACCTTGTTTAAATCTTTTTACGTAATTTTATAATGGGTTGATCCTTCTTAATTGAGAATAATCTCATGCATTCGATTTGGGAGCGACTCATGCAATTTTCCTATATAATCCAATGAAAATCTCTGACCAGGCACGCTTGATACCGTCAATCAATTCCGTTTTACTGCCATATTGTCATCCAGATTCGTAGACTTTACGAACGAGCCATACCCATACATTTTCTATTATATTGATGTCGGGTGAGTAAGACGGCCACTGCATTAAACTGAGATTTTGGCTCTCAATCCATGACTGAATCACCCGAGCAGTGCGGATAGGGGCATTATCATGTTGAAAATGCCATGGTAAATTACCAAACAAATTTTTAAATTGGGGAAAAGCTGTTCCAAGAACGTTTTTATAAGTGTTGGCGTTCATATTTGCTGGAAATATGAAATAGGAAATGGCTCAACACACCATTACACCCCCCTCCCGACTATGATGGCGATCCAACTGGTGTTCCTCCTTGCGAAGATCATGGAAGTAGTAGTGATATACGTCTGGACCTTCCAAATTAAATTTCTTTCCATCCGAAAAGACAACGTATCGCCAATATGAAGTCCATGTCTGTGCACTTTTGCAAAACTCAGGCGTATTTCCTTGTGAGCAACATTGAGTGGTGGTTTTTTCTTTAACTTTAATCTTTTTAAATGCGGAGCATTTTTTATTGATCTTTGAATGGTAGATAAGATTGCTTTAACGCCAACATTTGCCCTAATCTTTGAGGCTGAGTCATGAGAATTTGATGCTTCTCTCAAAATTGCTCTCTTATCAACGTGCGAAAGAACTTTATTATTAGCTCCTTTATTATTTTTACCGTAACCCGACTTGTTGCGCAGTAATGAGGTTATAACTTTCCGACTTCTACCCATTTTTTTCGATATTTCACTTACTTCAATTTTTGACTTCTCTTCCACAGAAAGCGATTTTCCTTTACCCATATTGATATCAATAGTTCACTTGAGCAGCAAAAAAAAATTGCCAATGATGCGCTTTCAAATGATAAAGATAAATTAAAAAGAATTTGCATGTGCTAACCTGGTGACGCGAAAATTAAGTACGCTTTACCATTTAAAATAAAATAAAATAGCAAAAACCATATAACGGGAATTTTTCAACGCATGGTTTCTTTACGAGCAAGAGTACATAATGAGACGAGAAGAATAGACTCCTTAAAAGTAGCTATACATTAACAACAACAACAAGAGCCATCATATTAAGCTCATACAGGTGTGCTAACCTGATGACGCGCAGTGTATATATGTATGTATTTATTTAGTTAGTTACCACAAACAAATTTTCCAATAATTTATTGTTGATTTTGTCATTGACAGATTGACTGGACTGCATTTAAACCGGAGTCATACACTAAAATTTTTAAATTATGCAAAATGTATATGTACATATGTATATGTATGTATGTATGTATGAATGGATGTACTTGATCACAAACAAAAAAGTTATATTGAAAAATAAATTAATAATGAAACGCAATTAACAAACGAAAAAAACTTTGATTGGCCTGAATTCAACTCACGTAAAAGCATTTGAGGAATAAGCAAAACTGTGAGATTTTGTAATCGAAGTGACAAAAAGCCAACGTTTATTTATGTATGTACGAGTATGTTTGCTGAAAATTTACTTAATCGACTAAAGGCAACAGATTTCACATAAATTTAAAAATTTTTTTTTTTTGCATTTTCGAAATACCCAAGTAACGCTGAACACAAACCGAACGATTAGTAATTCAAAATATCTGTGGTCTGAAACGATAACCGCCTCAGTCGAATTAAAAATGGACCACACGTAAAATCGGCAAAACGGATATTCAATACCGATACTCAATAGCGACGAATGAGGGCGCTCTAATGTTATTTTTGGGTTAGTATCAGCTGAAGCCGGTACTGTTCAGTGACCACTGACTATGCCTTTGCCACTGAAACCTTCCAACAACAACGACAACACGAAGACACACTAATGCATATCAGAAGATCGCCCAAAAACAATTTAAGCAAAAATTTGATGTTTCAGTAGCCAAGGGATAGTCACATGTGTAGGGGTTATCTCCTGAGTGCTGGTCAAAGATAAAAAAAAAACTTTGTGCAATATTTCTGGTGATAACTGTACGCATTGCTGTCGAATATTCTCCTTAAAGCCTGCGATTATCTGGAGCTTGTTGGCATAATCTCGTGACTTCAAATAGCCCCAAAGAAAGAAGTGTGGGATGATTAAATCGTTGGGGTCGTGGCATACCCTGAGTACTGGTACATGAAAAAAAAAATTAGAAAAAACCGATTTTAATTGGGTGACGACTCAAATGTAGAAAATGTTTACATACAATCAAAATAAAAAACCATCAAGTGCCATCTCTGATCAGGTGAGACACAACACAAGCAAATAAATAGTTTTTTTTACAATTAATATATGTATCACTGTCTTACTTTACTGTTTATTAATACATACACAAATATGTATGTGAACATAATCATTTTATTTAGTAATAGTTCATTCGTTCCTCTGGAAATCGACAAAAATAAATTTCTCACCATAAATTTTTGTTTTTTCCAAAAAAATATTTAGTTGAAAAAATAACTGATTTCGAGAGATGTTAAGTTGATTAAAAACGACTTGAGCTAGTTTCAAATTTAAACGTAGTTTTTACGCTAAAAATATAGTTCTACTGGTCCACATGTGACCAAAAGTGGAGTTTTAACAAATGTAAAGTTTAGAATTCTTAAAGTACACCAATTGTGCCCATGGTTTTGAATTTGGGTCCTTGGATTTGATCAAAGGCAAACTCTTTAACAAATTATCTTTTTTAAGTTGTGACTTCATTATTGCACATAAAATAAAGTAATTTGGTAATTTGTTCATTTCAATTCGCTACAGAGTGCGACATGGTATTTACTTTGTGTATTTAAGGTGTGTTTGAAATTATAATTTTGTTATTAAATGCACTTTAAAGTTTATACGAGAATACATATACATATGTACATGTTTTTTTTAAGAATTTAAAATCACAATTCACCTGCAATATGAATAATTATTTGGTGCGGAAAAAATATGTTATATTATATTGAGATTATAGAAAAAAATGTTGTTTATAAAATGCAAGTGTTTGTTTAGTTGCAATGGTGCGGAAAAGAAGCTTGATGCAGTTATAAATCAGAGAAATAAAATAATTAATTAAAATGGCGCCATAAAAGTTAACAAAACATTTTCAGGTTCCAAAGAGAAAAAAAAGCAAACAAATTTTTATTATTAAAACAAAATGCTGCCATCAATCAATACGTGTAATATCATAATTTTTTTTCTTTTGATAAATATTAGAAGATAGTTCTCTTTGGAGTGAAGGCTACCTTACTCTTGCGAAAATGTTGGGGTATGAAAAAATTGTGTACAACTCGAAATTTTACTTGTTACTTTAGATACGTAGGTTAGGGCGTGGAGGATACGCCACCGGATACGGAAAATTGTGTACAACTTGAAATTTTATTCGATGATTAATTTTGCACCACCTTGTATATCTGCAATACATGCATACATACATATATACTGCACTGTGGGTTTAATGCATTAAAATCCGCAGCATTTTTTATGTACTTATTTATGTTTGCTGTATGGTTAAGCTATCCTATACATATATACATTTGCTCTGTGCATATAGGCTGCATTTCGTTACTATTTGTGTCCTATTCTAAAAAGTATGTAACAATCTACAAAGCGATCACGTTCCTTTCTGAGTATGTTGCCCCAACAAGTTGGAGTGAGATAGTGACCTGGTTTAAATCTTTGATAAATTCCTTTTTATACAAATAAGAATTTTCTTTCTTGTGATTTGATTAGATAAAGCGGAAGATTTTTAAAAAAATATTATTCTGGATAAAGTTATGGTAGAAACAGTGAAACGCTAAGTTAAGTCTCAAGTGCCAATATGGTAATAAATAATGTATCACTTTTTGAAGGTGTTGGTGTTTTCTATCGAAAGGGCTACATTTCTGTTTAGAAAGGCAATCACCATCAGTTTGTTAACATTATACGGTTGGGAAGGAGAGCATCGTTTTCGTGTTCGATACTCGCCGAGACGCTTTGTTCGCATTTTATTTGCTTACAAAAATAACAAACAATAACAATGAAACAATATTAACAATAATAATGAAATGTCGCCGTGTGAACGCGAATGAAAAAACAAAAGACAATTCCAGACGTTTTTCTTTCAAATGTTCGCCTGTCTAAACTCGGACTTATCCATACAACAAATATAAGCATAATTTTTATATTGCACTATTAGCACACTGGAGAAAAATCAAAAAAGTGAACGGAATATCTATACGAAACACTTGGCAATTTTTGCATCGTACAGTAGTTTAAAATAAACACTTTTCAACAGTTACATACAGTAAACTTGCAAAAAAACCTTGTTTATTATTTTTATTATTTTTTAATTAAAAAGAACATGGATGCAACATGTTCTGAAACACCGCTTTAAATTAACCATAAGCGTTTTTAGCCTAAGGCGAAGGTCAAATAATAGTCGTATCTAGGCCATTAATATGACTTTGTAGACATAAGAAAATGAAACGTTTATGATACACAATTCAAATACTGGTCTATTAGATTGGACATTAGTTATTGAAGGAATTTTATCAAATTAAAAATCTATTACTCATTTATTTAACCAACGTCGTAACTCAATACGCTTAAGTTTGCATACATCAATTTCCAGAATTAAAATTCAAGAAGAATAATATACTTGTCTTAAGATGTGCTACAACTCCTTACTAAGATTGTTTAGAGATTTTCTAGTGACGAGCCCATACAGTAGGCGCACGATAACAACTAATAACTGACGAAGAGTAATAGTGATTTTCTAGGCACGAGTTAATACTATTTATAACAAAAATTTATAAAAGAGACACATTATCCTGCACTGTGGTGCCTCCACACAACCTGTAGAACACCAGACCACAAATATTGCTGGGTTTCCTTAGAAGACTTAGGATGCGCAGTCTAATATGATGGACTTTGCACATTAGATCTCCTTGGTCGCGGTGCTACCTGGCCGCTAAGATAAGATCTTAGCTAGTGCTAATTTAATTTAATTAAATATTTTTTCTCTAGGTTAATAATGATATGTACAGGGTGTCTGGTGGCACATTTATATTTTTAAATACGATTATTTCAAAAAGTAATAAACGGTGCAGAGGGAGGGTGGCGTCGTTGGAATTCTCGATCAGTCACGATGTCGCAGTGGTCGAGTGAGTAAAGCGCCTTCGCTGTGGAGACACTAATTAAGAGTAATGATTCTTACGTAATTGCTCGCCGACAATTTTGTTCAAAGTTCGGTATTCGGCGAATAAGTGATGGACCGAGTGTAAATTTAATTCGTTCGTGGTTGCAGAGATTCCGCGCAACTGCTTCGGCTATGAATTCCCCGCGGCAACAGCCCAGTCGATCCGAAAACCTTGAACTGGTTGAAAGCAGTTTATGTGAAAATCCGTGACTTTCAATAGACTCACTGGGACTTCCAAGAGCGATTATTCATGAGATTCTAAAAAGGCTCTGAAGCATCTGGATGACATGATCTATAAAAAATAAAATCCGCATTTCAATTCTATCGTTCAATGCTCTTAACAAAACTTTGTGTCAATTATTATGTTTTTTATTTAAGTTTGAAAATATAAATCTGCTACCAGACACCCTGTAAAAGACATAGTATGTGTGTATTAATTAATTAAATATTTAAGAGTTTAATGAGAGAACGGATACGTCAATGTATTCTTCGGAGAGAAAGTAGCAGACGGAGTTTTTTTATTCCGAACAGATTATCATCTGTTCGCACTTATTTGCATTAGATGCGCTAACCGCAGTTTTCGTTACATTTTGTTTTCCCACGCAGTATCCTTTTGGTGTTGCAGTACCCGATCTCTGTTTCTTTATTAGACGATATTAACACAAAAATTTAATTTTTCACTTACGGCGTTAATTATAGTCAACGATATATGGCATTAGTATGTTATGTACTCAACACATTTAATATTTTAACAGTGTAATTGCAAATTATTTTTTTTTTGTATGACGACCACCACCAACCAGTCAAACTACATTCAACTGCAGTCGTGATCTTTAAAAAAATTCTTTAGTTTCAAGCGTACAAGGTGAACAAATTAAATTATGTATTTATTCTTTATTTGTTTATTTTTTCACCTTCTTTTTTACAATAAAAATTCTGCCGACATTCTCCTTGTGAAATAGAAGTCCGAGCACAAAATCAAATGCTTAAAATGTTGCTTTTCGCTACAAATGTATGTATTGTCTATTTAATTAATAATTGCAAAGTTAAATGATTAGTAATAAGCGTAATAAAAAAAACACACAGTTCATTTTTTTTTTTTTAATTATTACCACCGGTTTTTGTTAAAGTTTTTTCATAAAAAGTCTTAATGGTTTTTTCAGCTTCTGTGGTTACTCGCGGTTGTCTTTCATAGGTTGATGTCTGTTATACTCGTATGTTGATCTTATCATAGTGATATACAAAGTTTTATGTTTTTCTTAGCAGTAGCAAATTATATTAATTTTTGCTAATCAATCTTAATAGAACAATATTTCACTTGCTACGAAAATCTCTTGCAGGCGTATATTTAATTGCTCTAATTTAATTGGATAATAAATAAATATTAAAATAAAAGAGAAAAACAAAAATATGGGAATTATAAGATCTTGCAGGCCATCCGGTGCAGGCCATATCGTGAGATACCGTCCGATATGTTGGAGAGAGTATGGGTCTAAACCCAGCATATGAACCATTTGAGGCATAGCCGCGGTCAACATTTATATAAAATCATCTTTAAACTATGAGTTATATAGATCGTTCTATCGACTCAAATAAAGATTTCATACATTTCTCTAAATAATATGTGGTTTTTTTTTTAAATCAAATTCGAAAGTTCTTAAAAAATCACCTTTTAATAGCAGGACATTTGAAAAGGGCCATAAAATTGTTATAACAATTTTACAAAAGTGAAAATAAGAAATGCTTAAGAAGAAAACAAATGGCAACACCTTCCGGTTAGATAAAATCTATTCATTTGTTAATGACTTGGGGGGAAAAAACGCTAGATCTAGCCGGAAAATACCTAAATTGGCAACCTTGCGTTTAAGTGTCGTCAATACTTAAACGAGGTTTTCCGATTTCTGTTCGGCGAATAGAGCTTTGAATTTGTTGTTATGCTTTGCCATCAACAGTGAAACTTTTCTTCAATTGTAGGCTTATGTACATATATACATGCATACATATAATTTTGCCGCAAACTAAATACTATCCACAGATATCGACCCCTGTGCGCGAAATTATCGTATGTTACAAAAACTAAATTTCACAGGAGAGCGTTTTTATTCGCCTTTTATTTATTTATTATTTATAAAATGTACATAGTGTTATCTCCATAACTATAACAATTATCGCTATAATATTTTATCTGCAGATGAATTAATGGATTTAGAAGCATTTTGCATAAAAAAGTCGATTTCGAAAAAAGTGTAACATACGATAATTTCGCGCACAGGGGTCGATATGTATTCATGTGGAGCAATTGTTAAACCCCAAAGCCGGTTTAAAAGAATCCCTTCTATTATTTGGATAATTAATATATTATTATAATGGCATGAAATCATGCAAATACTATTGTTTGCTATTGTACTGTGTGTATCACACAGATGCTTTTTCTTTAAATTTCTACTGTGCACGTCTTAATTTTTCCCGTTCATCATCACATTCATTTGAATTTGATAATCGATGGTTGCAAGTAGTTCTACTCGTTTGAATGTAAAACATGAAACGGTAAATGGGGGAAAAAAAGAAAGAATGAAAGGAACTCTCTATCTTTACCATGTTTGTATGTATGCCAAGCAACAAACGCATCATTCATTACCAATAGTCAGTCATTCATTATGCGCACAATTGTAATTCAATATATAACAGGCATTTTTTTAATTCCAATAACCCATTGACAGCCTTCAAGTCTTCGTTCTATTGTCAGTTTTAACCGCAAATATATATAAATCTGTCGGTATAGTGTCCACAAACTAGGCGCTGTTTACTTCAGTTTTGTTCACATAATCCAAACCGAACAAAAAATTAGACCAAATACGATCAGTGGCGTTTTAATATTACCTGATTTTCGCCACTGACAAAAATCGTCCTTTTAAAGTGGGTAATGACACCCACGAGCAGTTTTGAACGAGCACGTGTGAAAACGAAGGGTTAAAATCAAGTTGAAGTGGATATACAGTGCTCTCGCGTTAATGTGAACTAAATAAAACGGGTTGTTTTTGCGTTTGCGAATTGTTCACATTTTCGAATACTGAAAATATATGAACAAAAATTTATTGTATTTTTATTAAGAACGCATATTTATGAAATTGGCTTTTATTGAAATATTTTATACAACTTCACAAAATTTGTTATAAAAATATTAAAAAAAAAAGGTTAAGTCTTTTCGGTTGGTTTTACTTTTCTAAAATTTGTGTTAAAATACTAAATAGAATTGTTAGTCAAAAATACATATGTATCTCAAGTACAGGGTGGCCCAAAATGACCGAAGGGGTTTGAGTTCAAACAACCATTGTGTCGCTTGCAGTGTGCGCAGTGGCTTCATCTTGTTGAAACCATAATTGCGGATGGTTTTCCATGGCTGGCCTTAAAAAATTTTCCAACATTGTCCGATTTCTAAGATCAGTGATGGAAACAGCGACATCGTGTTCAATTTCAAAGAAACAAACGGTAACTTAAGTGCGTGTAATTGGCGCTGTTGCACTACTTTTCGATTTTCCGTAGCCCTTTGTGCTTATTAACCAGCCCATTCAATTGGAAATGGGCTCTTAATTAAATTACGAATAAAATCACGATTTTCTTCTGAAATAAAGTTATATGATTTTGGCACGTTATGCAATTATGTACTGTTTAAATTCTGCAAGTCTTCTTTACAAAATACTGAAAACAAAAATAAAAGAAATTATAAGGAATTCAATCACCTTCCCTCCATTTGGGCCACATATGCTCCCCGATGCAGTTTTATGAAAAAATATGATACTCGGAACTGACAAAAGCAGAATATTAATATTTTAGGTTTCTTGTAACTAACTGTAAAAATGGGATTACCGCAAATAATTAACAAAGAAATATAAAGTTTTAATTTATTTTTTTTTAGCTTAAGGGCATTGTTGAAATTACAGAGCTTTCAAACTTTGTCAAGTAAAAAAGCAAGCAATCAAGGACACTGTATGTATGTATTTGAACGCTTGCATGAATGGCACGCAAAGACAGTGTAAGGTCGTCTTTGAAAATTAAACTACTTATTGTTTTTTATCTGTCCACTAAAACACTTTGGTAACAAGACGTATTGGCTGGCCCACGATGTCACACGATATCGGTCCGTCGCTTAATTACATTCAAAACAAAAACTACATTTTAAATGTTGTTATTGTTTTCTATGTACACAGAAAAAATTAATGCTTGTTTTTTATTAATTAAGACTCTTAATTAATTTTTATTTTTATTTCAATTAAATAGCTTAATTGATACAGTTAAATTTTTAATCACTTAAAAAAACATCAATAGTACAAAACCGATTTTTATTGTATAAAACAGCTCCCTGAGAGCTGGAAAGAGAATCGATTGTAATTTGCTCAATTAAAAATTTAATTGAAAGTTTTTAATTTTTTTAGCTCTGTAGTTAATAAATATAATTATAAAATTATTTTAACAATCTATTTGCTTTAAGCTTTAAGGTTTTTTCTCTTTTTATTTATTATTTTTATATTTATTTTCGATACATCTTTTTTCATAAAAAAAATAGATTGTTAAAATAATAAAAAAGGTTGAAAAAAGTATTAAGAAAAATTATAAAATTATATTTAAAAAAATACAATAACAAACTATTAAAATTTTAATTGTTGCAATTATTTATATTACGAGTACTTCAATTAATTTAGGTATAAAAATTTTATTGATATTATTAATTTGTTTACTGCTGAAATTTTAAACAATTTTTTAGTTGATATTATTAATTTTTTAATTGAAATTAATTTTATTTTTTTTTGTGTAATTAAGCGACCGAACGATATCGTATGACATCGTCGGTCAGGCAGGTAAAGTTAGGAGAACATATACGGTTTACGAACATCGTTGGAAAATATTATACTACAAAATGATGAAGCATCTTCCGAAATTTGCAGAAAATAACGATATTAGTCTGGTGAGATTTGAATGCGTTAAATAGTTGTTTATGGCGAGTCAATATCATTTCAACTATTGACAATCTAAGGAACAAAATTGTTGCTGCCATCAATTAAATGAGAAATTCCGTTCTTTCTATAATTGTACTGTAAGGTTCGACGTGGAAGTCACTTAAATGAAATAACATAATTGACTTCAAGTGTCGCACTTGAAAAAAATATTTTTTTCTTACTCCAAGGCGAGATTATGCAGACTTTATAACACAGTACTTTGCGGTTAATTGATCGCCGGATAAATGATTTACCCATTTAAGTACTCCTAAAAACATGCAGTGAATCTTGTGAATCTTGTGAATCAGTTGAGAGCGTAGTATAACGGTTAATTGCTTCACAAACTATGACTATTTAAAAAACTAATCAAACTAAAACTACTGCAATTCATATGTACATATGTTGTACAACGTTATACACTGTGTGAAGACAAATTCATCCAAAATTATCGCATGTAACATTTTTTTCTTTATATTGTAGAAATTTTTCACCGAATTTAACACTTTGTTTATAAATGCGATTAAAGCAACTTCAACATTAATCCATAATCCAGCGAATAAACCTAATTCTGCAGTACAGAGCATATCGCTCATTTACTGAAACAACGTCATAACTCGACAAATATAATTTTTGAGTGAATAATGCAGAATAAATTTTCATATTCCCTTTTCTCTTGCGTAAAAGAATAATTTTTTTATTATCTTAGACTCAGGGGATGACCCCTACTCATGCGATGCATTGTGCTGGAACTTGAGGAAAGGTATAGTAAGATAGATAACAGGAGGTGAAGGTTCAGTATCTTACAACTCTGCTTTTGCACGTTTTTTGTTTATACTCGTAGCAATGTTGCATTGCTTTTGATGTAAACAAGACGTATTGAACTTAGAAGCTTCGTTTTAGTAGCCATTTTTAGTTTTTATATTAATTCGCCGGTGCTACACAATGAGCGCTCTCTGATGCGACTATGACTTCTGACGCTTTCACTGCTGCTGCAGTTTGCACCTGTCATTTTATTTCACGACCATACCAAAAAAAAAACAAATTCCTTTTCCTGCGTAATTGGAAATTGTAAAAAAAGTTACACACTGGCACCCTGGTTATGTGTTTGCGCGGTGTTGGTTATGTGTTCTACGGTTAAAAACAACGCTGAGATGATTATGGGATATCAAATGTATTACCGTATTATTTTTCTTTTTCATAACACATTGCATTCACACTACCACAGTTGTATGTAAAACTTGAAATTTTTACATGGCTTCATACAAAGTGAGAAACGGTCTTAAGGACCTTCTAAGTGCCGAATAAGACGTCGTTCTGCTTTGAGTAAAATAAAAAAACGGTCTCGTTATATATATAATCCTTATGGTCTCTTATGGCTAAGTGAACTGAAGAAGAAGTTGAACTTTGTCTCTCGTCTCATGGTTATCCCTTTCAGACCACGATGCATCAATTGTGCGGGTGGGTTTCAGTCTCAATATTTTCGTTCCTACTTGACCAATGTCAAATAGACCGGCATTCATCGATTATGCTGATTGTTCTTTATGTTTTCTTCTCACATTATTCCGCTATTCGCTTTACCTTTACTTGAATTAATGAGTCGCAGAAGTAAGTTGTGTTTTCAATTACAAAAGTACTAATCGTTAACAAATCGTAAAGTGGGCATATTTTAACTAAAAGAGTTATAAGTTTTAAGGTTTCAAACCAATTGAA
This sequence comes from Dexiosoma caninum, assembly GCA_963924685.1. Taxonomy (NCBI): domain Eukaryota; kingdom Metazoa; phylum Arthropoda; class Insecta; order Diptera; family Tachinidae; genus Dexiosoma; species Dexiosoma caninum. Next base: position 97,369,358 of record OZ004725.1, read on the forward strand.
GTCATCTGATGCAATAACAATGCGTTTTAGGTAAAAATTAGACCGACATGCATCAGTTGTCGTGTCCTGAAAATCTTTGAAGGATATAAAAATGGTAGAACCTAATCATTGATTATATTTTCATGCGATATAGGGACTTTATATTCCAAAAATTATGAAAAAATTCCCAGTAGTTTGGCGGCAGGTCTGAAAGGGTTATAATAATTTTTATTTAACTATTTTGTGAAATTTTTACAAATTTTAACTTTTTCACAATGTTGTTGAAAGTCTATTCATAAATAGTTCATTAAAAATTATTTGATATTGTAAATGTTTGTCTTTTAACCTGTTTCTTGCACCAGTGTGCTTTCATTGCAGCTAGTTATATGCCGCACCATCCATATGTTGCTCTCGTTGTTGCATATCGTATTTCACTTTGGTAACCTTATCTATCGTACATGTATTTATTAAGTTGTCAATGTTTAAACTAGTCTTAAAAAACAAAAAAAAAACCAAATTTTAATTATTTTTATATAAAATTTTTGCAACTGATCTTGCCATTTTAAAACGTTATTACTTTTTGGTATTGTTTATCAACTTCTCCAATTTTTTTTTATATTTATTATTTTTACATGTCACAACTTTCACCTTGGCCAATAATTATAGTTTGAATTTGTTGAAAGAATTAAAATTAGTTTGCTATTTGACCATTTTAATATTTATTTAATATAAATAAATAATCAGTAAATATCACGTCTAATAAATTATTATTTTTACATCAATTATTTCAGTATAATTGAATTTATGATAAAATAAAATATTTATTAAATACATTTCAGTTTATTTATATACATATTTCCTTCTTTTGATAACAGACCAGTTTCTTTGATGAACAGAATTAGCAATTCTTCTATAACTTCAACTACACTTAATTTGAATTTGTTTTGAAAATTCTTTTCATTTTCCTGCTAAGAAAAATTTAATTAAAACTTCCATTGCACTGCTGGTACAAGTCTGGTATGACCTAAATTTAAACAAAATTTATTTATCTCTGGGTTGAGTATAACCCAATTTGATTGAAAAAAAAGGAAAGAAATATGAGATGTCATGAACATAAAAAGTATGCTTAACTGAAAACTCTTTACTAGGCTATTAAAAGAAAAGTTGGCCAAATACCATTAATGAAAATCTAGCTGAGAGAACATGAAATGTTTAATTTTCATTTGCCAAAACTGGTCGGACCCGTTGATGTTTTTCTCGTTACAAACAAGTCAAAGTCATAATAACAATTGCAACGTTCGGTAGTTCTTGTTGAAACCATTTGCTGTGCAGCGGCATGATTTTTTTTAGCGAAAATAAGTTTAATGTTGCAAAATGCAGAAATTAAATAAGAAATGCTCATACAAGAAAAATTTTGCTCTTTTTAAACAATCTGGCAAGGAAATAAGAAAAATAGTTAAAGTTTTTTTAAAATTTTTTACGGACAGGGCTTTTATTACAATTTAATTTTAAATTAAAAAGTATTTTTAAATAGATTTTTAAAAATATTTTTTAACCTTTTTACAAGTACACAGAAAAAAATAAAAGGAAAATTAATTAAAATTTTTTTAAAATCACTTAAATAATCAATTAAATTTTCACTTGTAAAGAAATTAATAGTATCAATTAAATTATTGTAGTTGATTTAATGGAATTAATTTTTATTGAAATTCTTAATAATAATAATTAAAAATTTAATTAAATATTTTAAAAATTTCAAACAAATTAATTAATAGCAAAAATGTTGTCTTTTTATTCGATTCGAATGCTGGTTGGGTATTAATTAGTTCCTATTTGTATAATGAATATATAAAATAGAACAATCAGATAACGATTTAAATTAAAATAAGTAGTGAATTTGTGTATTTCATAGCAAAAGAATTTTTTTTTTATTTATTGAAGTATTGAGCCCTAAAATTAATTAAGGAAGCTTCTCCAGGATATACAAGTATCTATATAAATAAAAATTAAATGATGTTCGTCGAGAAGTTGGATAATTTTTTCTGTTGAAGGCGCTTGGCTCAATGTGGCTCAATGAGCCGGCCTGCACAATCGGGAGGAGACTATGGCCTCGGTTTGATGTCAGGAGGTCTGGACGGCTACTAGAGTCTTACCGCCACGATGACTGGACACTGGCCTATTGGGATTCAAGCAAGACGCATGGCTCTGCCGTACAACGACTTCTGCTCTGGATGCAACGATGAGGAGGAGAAGGAGAGTGTGGCTCACTTCCTCTGCGAGTGCCCTGCATTCAAAGAACTGAGCCTTCGCTTGCTGGGGGCTGCATCGTTGGCGGCCTATCGGAACTGTCGTAGATGGGGCTCAATGAGCTGAGCGCATTCATCGGAGGCATCGGTAAGTTGTAGCTTTAGCACCAGCGCCGCCTTCACTGGACCGTCAATTTTCTCGGTTCCTACTGGATTCTTCCTACTCTATCGCATCCCCGTCCAGTAATGCATCTCTCTTCCGATCTATTCTTTCGTATCCTATCGTCTACTCTACTCTACCCCCTTCTCTTCTTGTTCACAGGTATCACATCCGGACCATGATTTCTTTTTTCTTTTTTTCCATATTTTCAACGGTGACCTGCCTACCTAGCCTAACCTATTTTAAGTATTTCGAGGATTGCGCATAGGGAAACAAAAGTTGGACGTCAGCAAAGACTCAGGTAAAAGCTGGTTGGGTTTAATTTTCAAAATTTAACCGCAAATTTTATTGCATTTCTAATTAGATTAGTCTTTAAATTCATATTGTATAAATAGTTTGGATTTGTTATTAATTAAAGAAATATATTAAAAGAAAGCATGTTATATATTTTAATCTTTTTCATTTCTGTTTTTTTAATAAAAACGGAAGTTGCTTTTTATATAAAAAATAAATAAATACAAAAAAAGAGTGTAAAAATTGCTGAAATACAGGTATTTAACCACTTTAAAGAGTCAAGTCAAAGGAATTTACTTGGTTTCTTTCTTTTAGTAACTTAATTTAAACAATAAGACTGCAATGAAATGGTTGTAATCCAATAAAACGGAAAGCAAAAAGAAACTAGAAGTCAGGAGTTTTCTGTTGTTTGTTTTTCTGCTCCAATGAACCATAGAATTGACAGTTTTCGTTTTGTTATGTTTTTTTTTTTTCAAACAACAAAAACAAATAAATTTAGTTTTCGATTTGATTGCATACAACTTCAAGCAGTCAACAACTCCCTTTTCTACAATTTATTAAACGAACCATAAAAAAAAGACCTAAAAAGTTCCTTCGTAGCGTTCATAAGCTATTTAAAAGAGGTTTCGAACCAAATCTTTTCAGAGATGTGACATTTTTACAGTGGGAACACGATTAAACAGCAATATAAATTATTCGAAAAAGAAAAAAAAAAGCTTTTCTTTGCATCGATTAACCGTGATTACTGTATTATTATTTTATAATTTTCTTTTTCGATTATGTATGTATGTGTATTAGTTCATGAGTAATAATCGTTGTCTGCAATAAAAACGTATAGCTCGCATTTATATATACGTATTTATAAGTATATGATATTGCTGTAAAAACAGAAAAAAAATTCCTTTTTTATTTTTAATTAAAACCATTAATAAGAATAATATATTTTTTCAATTAAAAGTTTAATCAATTCAATTAAATTTTTAATTAATTTTTGGGTTCAATAATTAATTTTTTTTGTTTTTGACGACTTATTTTTATTTAAATTCTTATCTGACTGCTTTAAGAATTTAGCATATCTTTCTACTACTTTCACAAGCTGTCTATTCTCCTCACTTTCCTTCTCACTATATAGTTCAAGTGCAATGCTCTGCATAACAAAATGAAATATATGCAACACTCTTTATACAAATAGAAATTAATACGCAAGAAGCATTTGAATTGAATCCATGTATTTCTTTTGCTGTTAAAAATTTGTTTGAAATTCTCAAAATATTTAGTTAAATTTTTAATTATTATTATTATTACAAATTTAATTGAAAATTACATCAATTAAGTTAACAATAATAATTTCTGTACAGGTAACAATCTAATGAATTGAACGAAAACTATTGTTTAATTATTTCTGTGTAGACTCCTAAAGTACTGAAATTTTCACACTGTCTTCCTTACTGCGCGGCGCAACAAATTTTTACCAATTCCCAAGTGATAGTGCTACTTCTCATACAAAGATAATATAAATTTTTGTAAATCAGGTGAATAATAATAGTAACTGTATACGAATTTGATTTAAATCGCTTCGTTATCAATATCAATATTAATAATTTCGGCAGGATTTTGTAAGTCATAGTCACTGGTCACTGAACAGTCCGGCTTCAGCTGAGACCAATCCACAATCACATCAGAGCGCCCTCCTTCATCATCCTCTTATTGTATAGCACCAGCGAGGTAAAATAATTACTAAAAATGGCCACTCAGTAGACTTCTATATATCTAGAGAACGGTGACAGTAAAAGTTCCTAAATTTGATACAAATAGCTCGGTAATCAATACACAACATTTGTGAAAAAGCGAGGGGGATCTGAGAAGTACGTCCCATATAAAGACAATATAAATTTCTGTATATCTGGAAAGCACCGAATCCTTCCCGATAAAGAAATTGTACATATACATATGTACATAAAAATGTACGTATTTACGCAACAATATTCATTTATTAATTAATAAAAAAAAAAAACTACACAAAATTGTTAGATAATTAACCGGAAATATTTATTATCCAGAATGCTCGCGGTCCAAACCGTTAATCGAGGTCTCAGTATATTACACTTTAAACGCCATAAGCTTTTAACGGTTTAAGCTTTCCAATTTTCTTTGGTGTTTTTTTTACTAAAATATAAGTACAAGATCTGAATATTTGCTAGTTAAATTCTGTTAAACTCGTACCAACATGTAAACAAGTTTTTATGGTACATTTTTGTAAAAAAAAAACTGCTTGCCAGAATACAAGTTTAAAAATTATTTAGAATCGTTTAAAAAACAAGATGGTGCATAAGGTAAATGTGTCACTGACTTACCACAAATGGCTGCCATAAACATTATAAAAATTTACAGTCATAAACGCAAATACATATAAACTTAAAGTATGTTAGTCAAAACTGTCACGAGTAACGATACATGATCACAATATTTTTTAAACTCATAGAAAAAATGTTAATATGTAATATTTAAGGATTATATTTGGCATCACTATGGAACTGAACTGAATTGAATTGATTGTGAGTAGTGCAATTTGTATGTATGTATAATTCCACCATGACCAAGAGTTCACTACGCCTTGACTGTGACTTGACCATGATCTGACTATGTGAGCTGGAAGTAGTGCAAAATCGGATCAGTTCTACTTTTTATAAATATGTTTGTCATTGCCGGAAGTTCTCTTTCTTGACGCCGATTCATTTCATTCCAAGTAATGGTCGCCATGTTAATTAAATCTACTTTTTTTACTGTTTTTTATAGGGATTTCAATTCTCAAAAAGTGCATAGCAATTTTTACATTATTCGTTAGAAATATTCCTGCTTTAGTTCTCTTTTTAAAGTGCTTCAAAATAACTCTAAAATGAAACAATAAAGTGCAACTGTTTTGAATGAAAATGAGAAAATCAGGCAGAAAATGCAATGTACTTTCGGTTGAAAAGAAATCGCCGTTAATCTAGTAATCTACATTTATACGTACAGTCGAACTTCTCTATAACGTAGCAGTTGGGGACCGTCAAATTTCTACGTTATAGAGAAACTTCAGAAAATTTTGACTACATTTTTTTTATGTAGAAAATATATTTATTAAGACAAAAAAAATTGTTTCTACATTAATTTTTTTTTATTAATACATACATATGTATGTGACTAAATTGATGCAAAAACTTGATTGCTAAAAACTTCGCAATAGAGAGATTATTTAGTGTGAAAAATTCTATTTAGGTCTTAAAAAATTTTACGTTACAGAGAGAACTTCGCTATAGGGAAGTTCGTTATAGGGAGATCAAAATGTATTAAAATACTCACAAAAATGTTGTGTTCACGAATTTTATTTGTTATAGAGAAGTTCGCTATAGAGAAGTTCGACTGTATATGTGTGACTATTTTTTTTATAAAATAACACACACAATGACAAATATTGAAGCTCAACATTCATCCGATAGTATTCGCTTTAGTGAAGTTATAGCACGTTTAAAGGGACCTTCATTGTACAAGTCTCGTAAATATGCACAATTGCGCAAATGACAAGCGTTTACATGAGGACCCTTATTATAATTTGAAGTATAAAGTTTCCTTTACCGTTTGTGATTGATATTGCAACATAATTTTACTATGTAAACGACAAAATCTGAAAATTATTCGAAAATATTTCTCTAGTGTACGTCTGTGAATTTGCAAATTCTTGAAACGATTTTATGTTGTTTTTCGAGTCGCAAAACTGTGATTTAAGCAAGCGTAAATAATCGTTATGTACGACAATGTATTATGTGTAAAGCTGGTTGGTTAATTAACATGTTTGACAAAATTAAAATCTTGTTGCTCTTTTCCTCTGTAAGAACACAAAATATTTACACAAATGTTTAGAAAACCAGACTTTATTTATAAAGACGGTTCGTATAAATGTCGTATGTATGTATGTCGCTTAGTATATACATACATACATATGTATTGTATATGTATAAATTCATAAGGTAGGATTCTGTAAATGTAAAAAAGATTTGCGTTAGTGCTCTTGAGAATCTCCTAAAATGGTAAATTGCTTTTTTAATTAACCTCATTATTATTATTATTATTTTTGTTTGTTAGAACACACAGCGAACGTGTTTGTTTACCAAATTAAACTCAAGTGACATAGAAAAATATACATCTGTAATTGATATTTGAAAAGTGTAAGAAGATTGGAATTTAGTACGTTCTCAAATATTGTATGTGTTTATTTGTTGAAAATTGCATCGAATTCAAAAGAAAAACTTTTTTCATTTTTCAATAGCTTTTTGTTTAGTTATAAGAAGCTTTGTGGTCCACAAATACCCATTCATAATAATTTATTTATAACGTCTTTTTAATACACTGTAGTTCGGTTATAACGAACTCCGTGGACCTGGGCAATGTTTTCGTTATAGGCGTAGTACGTTATAACCGTAATAAATAATTTTTTATTAGCAGTCTTCACAAGATATGTATTTATCAATGGTTTTTTTATTTTTCAAAACGTTGACAATGTAGACTTTAGAATGTCATATACATACAAATGACATATTTCAATTTTTTTCTTAAGTTTTCTGTTTACAGCTACATTTAGAGAATTTCTTTTCTATTTTTGTGTCTTTGACTTTTTTAGTTATTGTGAGCTATAAGCGCAGATCGCTAAAATTTCACTAATTTGTATAAATTATTAATACAAAAGTGTTGGGAGCGGAGCATTTGTTTGTTGTAAGCGAAAATTCGTTATAACCGATGTTCGTTATAACCGAACTGCGCTGTATACTGACCATCATCAGCTTAATGTTCATGAACTTTAACACAGTTTTCTATTATTATTTTCATTTTGGTAAACAAACTTTATAGGTAGAAAGTGTGTTGTTTAGAAAACATAGTTAAAAAGCATTATAAGTTCTTACCAGGAGACTAACAGAAAAAAATGTGGCATCGAAAAACCATAGTCGAAGCCCAAAAATGTATATTGGTTGCGTATAACACTTTCATATTAGACATACATACATATATATCGAGCCTTTGGTGCAATACCGTCGTAATTCGAAAAATCGTGAACTAAGAAAAATGCATTTGAAGTTTTGAGCCATCTTTTTGATAGTATTTTTGTTAACTAAAGTTATTTTTTTACAAGTTTTTAAATAAAGAGCCTTGTTTTGTAATGTTTTCTATTTGTAAATTTCTTGTCATAATGGAAATATTTCATTATTGCAAATAAATATTGTTGGAAATAGCTGAAGGCAACAAAGACATTTGTAGCTGTAGAATCTGAACAGTTAGAGATAGAACCATAATATTTTTTCTTTTAGATATATATTTACACAAAGATCATTTCTTCATACCCAGCTCAAAAAATTCAAATTTTTAATTACTACGGTATTGCACCAAAGGCTCGATATGTATGGTCGTGTAATCATGTTAACTCATTTGTATGTAAAACACAACGTATCTTACGTTCTCTATTATCTACAATTTCTAGCACACCGGCTTATTACTAATGGTGATTTCCTTTCTGAACAAAAATGTTGCCCTTTCGATGGATAACATTTTCTGCAGGTATGGGCACCTTTAAAAAGTGATACATTTTTTACTGCCACAATGGTACAAAATATTAGAGATTTAACATTAATGTATACTTTTTTGTTTTTTTTTTATAAATACATATATTTATTAAGCTTGAGGTCTTTTTTTATTTTATTTTGTTTTATTATTCGATATTTCGTTAACAGTTTGTTAACATCATAAAAAATGTCAATTAATAATATAATCAAAATTAATGTATACTTAGCGTTTCACTGTTTCTACGGTTTTTAGCACCATTTTATCAATAAAAATCGCCAGCAACATTGTTTTATAATCAACTGCTTTTATCTAGAACAAACTGCAAAAACCAAAAATTTATCAAAAAAGTTTACATTAAAATAAATAATAAATTAAACAGAATCTTCCTCTAACAAAAGGCTGATGGACTCTAGTCAAAGTGAAGAGTATATTGACTTTCATAATTCTTATTTGTATAAAAAAGTATTTAACAAAGATGTAAAAAAAGTTTAGTATATCACCAGACTTGAGAGTAGAGGGTCAAATATGTTCCATATTTTAACATTTATTTGTGCAACATATTTAGAAACGAACGAAAAAGCTTTTTTTTAATGTTACATATTTTTTTTAGAATGGAACAGAAATAGTAACGAAATGTAACATGTATGTAACATTTTTGTCAGAAAAGAAAACACCATAAGACGTACTCTAACTTCCAAGAAAACTTAAATCCTACTGCATAAAATTTCTAATTAAATATTAAAACCACCATCATACTTGTACTGTAGGCTACATTTTGTAGGATCGAACCGAGTATGAGAGTGGCAGGCAGCTTTTCATTTTAGGTTTATGGAACAGACTTCCGAATAAGAATCAAACAATAATGCCAAGTTTTTGCCTTGGTATTTAAATGCTTAATTTGTTAATTTTCATTTCAATTTAAGTTGTATTTAAATACAGTTTCAGTTTTTCAGTGCTAATTAAATGTTCGTAGGTATTTAAATACGACAAAAGTATAGTAGCGCTAGGAAATTATAGGTAGTTTTTCCACACAACACTGTTTATCAACGGCATCATGTGGTGCAGAAACATTTTCAAAGTAAAAAAACCCTTTTTTAAGCTTAAAAAAAGAACAAAAACATTTTCATTGTTTGTATTTCGTATTTAAATACCACTTAAGTATAAATATGATTTAATTACGAAGTCAAAAATTAGCCCTAAGTAATGCAAATGAAATTACCAAACTGTTTTCCTAATTTTTCTTTCATTTCAACTGATTCAATTCCATTTTCTGTTTCTACATTATAAATAAATTTCTTTTAATCGTTGCTGTTATCAACACCTTCTTTGTATATTGTTTTGTATAAAATTTTAAGTACCATTTTGTAAACATATATACGAGAATATATGTATGTACACATGTATTAGTATAACTACTTGTTATCCCTGCTGTAATTTAAAAGATTTAGTTAATCCATTGGTTTCATTGCAAAGGAACTGCTCAGCAAAAAATTAGACATTACCATAAAAAGTAGTTACCACAGAATGAATTACTTTTGTGATTGCCAAATTTAACTACGCGATTACTAAATACATTCCACAAAATTATAAAAATCAGAAGTTATCATTGAACTGGTTCTTATATTTGTATTAGAATGTCGGAAAATATTTTCAAAAGATTTAGAATTTAGTTATTTAGAAAAACATATGTATATTTCTGAATTAATTTCGTATTTATTTTAAACCAAAAAAAAAGTAGTTATTTTTTGGAGAAATAAAATAAATATGTAAAAAGTTCCAAAAAATACTTATTATTTTATTTTAATTTAAGTTAAAAAAAATATTATTCTTTACAAAAATTCTTCGAAAAATTTAACAACTATTGGAATCTTTAATTTTAAATAATATTCATTCGAAATACATTCATACCCCGGTTAGCGTCGCTAATTGGGACCGAAAAAACGAGACGCAAACTCAAACGACGCAAACCGAATCACAGTTTTCCATTCCATTGTAGTAATTATCATTTAATTCGTTCCGAGATTCATAATTTTAGTAAAAAAAAATTGATTTTTCAATAGAAAATACAAATTTTTTATTATTATTTGTGTAATAATAGTTTTTATTAAAATAGAAAATAACAATTCATATAAAAAACATAAAAATATTAAGATTAAAATTAAAAATAAAAAATTCATAGTATGTGTACATAAATGAATAACGTATTCTTATTTTTGTAACCTGTATATGTTGTGTCGATGTTGCGGTTTCAGCAAATTTTTTAATTTTATCAGCGTCTCTGGATTTTATTGTAGAAGGGGTTAATCCCAGGTTTCTTCCAATATCAACTGGTTTCTCTCCTGATTTAAAACGCTTTAAAATGTCCAGTTTTTGTTCTAAGCTTATTTGCTTTCTTTTTTGACTCATTGTTGAAAAATATTTAGGTTAGTCTTCACTTCACCAAATGTAATTTGAAACTACCAACGAAGACAAACTTGTAGACAATTTTCACATACAAATTTGCATTAGACTTCGACGGAAAATCCACTTTTTCTATTTTTGCTTTGTACATACAAACATTTATTAACGACGCAACGTCGAAGCCATGCGACGAAAACTGAAGCAAAAACCACGCAACATCGAAATCAGGGAAATTTTAAAAAGACGCAACTTTGAAACGACGCAAACCGTTGTATGCGTGTAATATCGTTTTGTTGAATTATGTAAAATATTTACTTCTATTTAAAAATATATCAATAATTATATTCAAAATTTGTTTAATTTATATACATATAATTAAACTATCTCGGTTACAGCTTGAACATTTTGTCTGCAATTCGAATTTCGTTCAAAATACTGAAATAGCGGAACTTTTTCAATTCAAGGAAGAAAAAAGTAAATTCAGTCATAATAATTTCTTGAGTGAAAAAAGTAACCATTTCACACAATAAAAAAAGAATTACTTCTCAAGAATCGATTACTTTAGTCTCAGGCCTTGTTGAAATCATTACGTTGGTAATCCAGTTGGGAAGTGATTCCAACAAAAATGATTAATTCCAAACTCGATTACCATTTTTAAAATTTTTTGCTGGGTGGTTCAACTATATGTGTATATATACGTGTTCTACTCAACTAATGTTGGAGATTAATTGTTATTTTGTCCTTTATTCTAAACAAAATTAATTTTTCACATTATTGTGATGAATAAAGATCAGCGGATGTTAGGTCAAACTCACTCGGTGTAATAATGAAATTTAGACTGCCAATTGGTCAAATATTTTATTATAAAATAATGTGAGGGAAAAGCACAATTACAAACTTCATCTCATTTAATTCAAATATGACTAGGTATAGTGAAGTTTAAGAATTCAATTTCTAAAAGAAAAATTAAATTTAGTAGAACGAGGAAAATAGAAAAGTCATAATTGAACTGAACCTGCTGAAACTAATGATTAGCCATGTTAAGCATTTAATTTGATTGCGGGTTTCACTTTCTAAATCTAATCCAGCCTTCCACCAGTTTCTTGATTTCATTAATTTAATTGACCGCTAAATGATGCGGCTTTCATATACACCAACATACATATACATATTTTCATTAAATCGGTCATTTAACATTTGTTTGAATTTATATTTTTATGAAAATTAAGAGAAAAAAAACCGTTAATTGTTATAAATTATCCACTTGTTGCATATTAAATTTAAAATTATTAAATAGGGAATATTTCAAACCCAAATATTTAAAATAAATAAAACAAAAAAGACTTTTGCTTCAACTTCATGCTTTGCCACAAGAAAGTACAAATTCGATCATAAACTTATTTTATTTATTTTTATTTACATTTTCTATTGTAAAGCAAAATATTTTTCTTACGCTAAAATTAAAGAAAAACGAATCCTTGACATGAAATTATTAGAGCACTTTTATTTATTTGTATAAATTAAGCAAGAGGAGGGAAAAGAGAGGATAAAAATAACTACCCGTTTATCATAGACAGTCCAACAAAAGCTAATCGTTGAATGCCTCCAAGACGTCCTCTGTTATTTTTTAGCAATTTTTTTTTGTTTCTATTTATAAAACAACACAGTACGATGTTAAACGTGTTTAAAAGATTTCTATAGAAAAAAAAATCATTTTTTGAAATATCCATTACAAATCAGTACGTAAGAGAATAAATAAATAAAATATTTATTGTACAAATCTATTACTTATTTTTATAAAATTTACTACTTCTGAGGGTTGCAATGGCTAAATCAGTCTGTACGTTGACTACAAAACCAAAACAGGCCAGTTTCAGACTAAAATTATAAAAAAAACATTTCGCATTTTTCTAATGTGCATTAGTGTGTCTTTGTGTGTCAGTTATTGTCGGAAGATTTCAGTGGCGGTTGCATAGTCACTGGTCACTGAGCAATACCGGCTTCAGCTGATAGCAATCCACAATCACATCAGAACGCCCTCCTTCGTCGGTATTGTGTAGCACCGGAAAATTAAAATAATAATAAAAATGGCAACTAAACCGGAGCTTCAACACTGCCATAAACCTGCAAAGGATGAGCTGTAAAATAATTAATTAAGCTTCACCTCCCGTCATTTCTCTAAACTATCCCTTTCCTTTAGTTCCAGCACAATGCTTCGCAAGTGTAGGAGTCATCTGGTGAGTGGTGGTCCCTGATTCAAAAAAATATAGGGTTTTTCATTAAACGCTTCTTATCTTTAAATTTAAATATAACAAAGTGTGTGAGAGATGTCATTGGAATTTTTTATTCGTATGAAAGTGCGGAATGTTACATCGTTAAAATTTCCGCTACGGCTTTTTTCGGTGCAGCGCATTAGAAATATCCAATTTTCCAGGACTCTGGCGCATAAATCGGGATGAATTTAATTGATGGCATGGGTTATGTTGACTTTAAGGACCGCTGTAGTTTGTGGCTTATACGTATAAACTTGCGACTTAAGAAAACCTCAGAAGAAAAAGTCTAACGGGGTCAAATCGCACTATCTCGATGGCCAGTTTGCATCACATGCACGTGAGATAACCATCCGCTCGTTGTCTATGGCCGTTTCTCTATAGGTCCTTGGGTGCAGGCCCAAGTCACGATGCAAAATTCGCCAAGTCGTGGTCTGCAAAAGGCCGAGTTCTTGTGAGCGACGCGAAATCATCTGCCTCGGATTCTCCTGCACAGTCTCACGGACAGCGGCGATGTTTTCGGAACATCGTGCGTTTTGTAGCTGTACGTTTGTTGGTCGATCGTTCACTGAACCAATGGACTGAAATTTATCCACCATATTCCAAAATGTCCTCTCGGTAGGACATATATTTCGATAAAACAATTTTATTAGTTGCACGTATAGCTGAATGGTGACTTAGCACAACAGACTGAATAAATGACAATTAATTTGACAGATGTAGCTTCAATAAGATGGCCGTTATCAACTGTCAAAGTTCGGAAGTCCCTGTTGGAAGACCTTTTACTTAAAAGTTTAATGTGATTGACGGACGCGCAGGTCAAAGAGCTAAAGCTAAATAAATAAAATTCGCTATGTAGACTCCTCTTTCGATGTTCAGATCCAGTACGTAGTTATTTTCAGATATTGTAATGCTAAAGAGACAAAACTGCGTAAAAACGTGTAAAATCGATAACATAATATCTCAGAATTTAAGCCAAATAGAATAAAAAGTGCAAAAGCAGATAAATGCTGCTGAAAAATAATCGGACACGTGTTTGGTACTCTTTTCATTAATACATATACTTTTAAGGTGTAAAAAGGGGAAAACTGAATTGTAACTTGGTACTTTTATGGGATTTAAACGTACATTTTTTGCTATTTTTATTCGCCTCCAGGATAAGGGCATCAAACAAAACGTATTTTTCCGATGGTAGCATAAAATATAATGACACTTATGCAAATACGGACTACTATTTTTTTTTGCCGAAATCCATAATATGGATATGAAAGGAAAGAAATTTTTGAGAAGATAACTTAAAATAAAGTGGAATGGGTACCTTTCAGAAAAATTGCCATGATAAAGTGCTTTTTTAGAAACATATAACTGTTTGGAAATGGTTCTTTTCTAAAACGCATGCTATACGATCAATGTTCAGCTTCAATATTTGTCATTGTGTGCGAAAAATAGTCACACATATAAGTACGCTCTGTATAATATTGACGAATATTAAAATGGTTTTGATATTCATCACAATATTGAAGCAGTTTGACGTAGTGTGGCAGTGTTATTGTTAATATTCATTTTATTTCTGGTAACTTTGAGTGCACATCGTAGTTGTGACGCATTACAAATAGAGGAAAAGAATTTTGTAATCGAATTAATTGAATGGCTTTTTCATCAGTGCTTTTTTTTATAAATAAATAAATAAATAGATATGTATTTTCTATATGTTTACACTTGAAAAACCCCAAAAAAATTAATATTGATGAGAAATATTGACATAGTGTGTCAGAAGATTCAATATACTATATACTAACACAAAGATAAATATTGAAGCTGAATACTGATTCGTGTAACATGCGCTTAAAACGCAATTTTGAAAAAAAATTACTATTTGTAAAATTTTACTTTTTGGAGAAGGTACTTTATGGAAAAAGTACTATTTGAAAAAGGCACTTATTGGCAAAAGAACTTTTTGAAAATACACTTTTTATAAAAATTAATTATTCTAAAAAAAAAGGCCGATTAGTTGGTGGAGTGTAACGAAGCGGACCGAGTTAATCTAGCCTTTCATAAAACTCCTTTGAAAGTCAATCGTAAAATTTACATTTAATAAAATGGAAGCCACAAGTGTGTTAACATTTAACAGACATAAGTTTTCCTGCAATTTGCGCATATTCTAAGCACTTGCACTCTGTTCATTACAAGAATATAGGAGAAATAAATAACAATAATTTACTTGTATTTATTGTACATATCTGATAGAAATATAATTACTCAGATCGTTCGATACTTCCGGTCGGTTGTTCATATTTTAATAATTATTTCTTTCAAATCTCTGCTTTAGTCGTTGGCAGTCGCAAATATGGTAAGAAGATGGTTGGAACAACAAACAGCAAAATTACCGCAATAAACTTTCAGTTTACAATACCTTTATAATGATATTGCAAGCCACAGCAACAATAACAAATACATAAACTAAACGGCAACTTGTTTCATTCCATAAGTTGGCATTCAAAGCTGCTTGAGTTACGATCTGCATCATCATCAGTAACGTTGCGATGACTGTAATGACGCTGAAGATGCTACGACTAGTTTTCAACTTTACGTAAAGGGTTTTTGAAAATAGTTGATGCCAGTATGCGCACAAAATTTGAAAATATCACTCGATTTCAGTCATAAAAGATTTCTTTCTTGTGGGATTTCATATCAAAAACCTGAAAGCGATCCAAGTCAGCGTAACTCATGCATATTTTGGTAACCAACAATGGTGGCATTTTCTTTCGAAAGTTATAGTATCGAGAAGGTAGTCGATTAAAGACATAATTTTTAAATAACTTTGCTGTAGCGCGTTTTGTAAAGCAGGGGTGTATATACCCTGTAGATAACGGGACTAGTGCATGCATGTAAAGTGTAGTTCATAGAGGACTAGGGCGAGTCCAGGACTAACCGTAATGTATAGAGAGAACACGGTATTATCAATATTACGATGACCTGGGGAGCAAGGCGAATTCATACCAGGTGTACTTACTAGTACAGGGTGGCCCAAAAGGGGCGAAGGTGTTTGAATTTATTATAACTTTTTTATTATAATTTTTAAAGACGGAGAATTTCGAATGAAACAGTACGCAATTGAACAACGTGCCAAAATCGTTGAACTTTATTTCAGAACAAAATCATCTTTTTATTCATAATTTAATTATGAGCAATGAAGCCCATTTCCAATTGAATGGGTTCGTTAATAGTCAGAAAGGCCTACGAAATATCCAAGAGCTGTTCAAAAGGAAGAATTACAACAACTTAAGTGTACCGTTTGGTGCGGTGTTTCATCGAAAAGGAATATTGGAATATTTTTTTTGGAAAATGAAGACGGTGTTGCCGGTAATATCGGACAATTTTGGAAAATTGCAAGTATGCAAGTAGAGGATGCATCCACAGAGCATACTGCGAGGGACACAATGGCTCTTTGAAGTCAAACCCCTTCAGTCATTTTGAGCCATGCTGTACAACAACCACATCAAACAGTGATAAATCATACAACATACCAAAAAACAATTCCATGTATCTATTCCATGGAGCATATAAGAGAGTAATTTTAAGGCGACGTAGTAATCGTAAATACGAAGAAAACACACACGCTTGTCGCATAACAAAAAGCTGTTGCGTGTACTGGTATGGCCCATGGCTGTATTACAAAGGACCATGTACATGTACTAATATGCATTAGAAAATGTTTCGATGACTGTATATTATATTTCACCATCGACCAGTACTTATTGAAAACACACTTGTGTTTATGGATGCGCAACTAACTGAATGTTTCATAAAAAAAACAAACAATTGTTTGAGAAACAAATGATCATGTGCTCTAAATGATCTTGACCGGTTTCCAAAAAGTCAAATGCCACGGTAAGAAACAAGTAAAGGAAATTCACTCTTTCGAATAATTTCAATAGAAATATAAATATAAAATCGTTTGTGTGTTTGTTAGTAACGCATGATCTCCGGAGCTGTAAGAGCTATCGAGCTGAAATTTTCAACACAAGTACGGGTCAACTCACATTAGGTTTTGAGCCCTTGGGAAGTGGACAGCATGGGAAAATTTTTCTTTTAATTTTTAACGGATTCTTTCGAAATTTTACATACAAGTTTGTTCGTATGAGTGCACAACAGTATTGCCAGATGCGGGAAATTGTTTAAATGCTTGTTTTGAATATCAAACCGATTAGCATAAAATTTAAAATGCAGGTAGATCAGAATCCAAAAGAACACGTAGGTAATACATTTTTTAAGAAATAGTACCACGAGGGGACGTATGGGGCAATATCTGTCTCTCCTAATCTATCTAAATGATTTTTATGAAATTTAAAACATGGAGTCGAAAATAACTCATGTGGTCTGCACAAGAAATAGGGCCAGCAGAACACGTGGGGTGGGTGAGAAATATATTATTCACCGAAACTATACAACTATCTATATAATTAAAACTTAAATGAAAATAAATATAAAAACGAAAATAATGCTGGAGAACCAGAAACGTTTAGGTTTGTTTATGTCCGGAAGTTCTCAATACTTCTGATATATGGTTCCAGTAAGATGAAGATACAGCTCATACCGCGAGTGACAAAATTGCTAAGCTGCCGGAATCAGTCAGTCGAAGTTGGACCACCCTGTACTAAAAATTAAATTTAATATAAAATTGTTTTGTTCTAATAAATACAATTGTATTTATTTATATGGTACTAGAAAAATATAACGTGCGTTACAAAGCCATCATCGTTTTTGATAAGAAATTAAAAAAACTTTTTGGCGGCTAATAACTATTAATAATCATATCCCTTATTATGCAAAATTCGCTAAAAATTACGAAAACATACTTCAATTCTCAAAGTTACATTATTTTTTGTAGCGTGCGTCACAAAACTTTGTGATCAATTATTTCGCAACAAATACCTATTATGTTTTATACCATACGAAAGTACAATTTGCCCATATATAAATATATAAAAATATTTTTTGTTTCAGTTTAAAAAACACAAAAAAAGATGTACGTGTGCATCAGTTATTTATTTTCGGGGGTAACCGAATACAATAAAAAGGAAAATAACTATCAAGGAAATATTTAAGTTTTTTTCAATGCCATGTGGTGGACGGCTGATGATCCAAAAATTGTAGTAAAAGAAAGACAGTTAAAAGTTGTAAATCTAATTTCGTTCTCAGCTGTACTAGAACTAAGCTTTTAGCTTTTAGAATATGAACAACCGTAAATAATTCGCATTCACAAGTGTCTAACATTTGTTTTCACCATTTGAAATTAAGTAAGTTTTAACATAAACGGCAGGATAATTAAACAAAAATTAATCGGTTGAATACCCTATTATTATTTGAGCATAACTTGACTGCTACGTGAGCGTGACTTGATGATGACATAAATATGACTATGCCTTACCGCAAATTGATTATTAGACTATGACTTGAGTACGACGACTTGACTATGGCTTGACAGGTTGTTGCTTATGACGACCATGACAATGTCATGACTTGCGCTGAAAAAAGTAAAATCGAGGTGCAATTAAAAAATACGAATATTCAATTAAAATAATAATTAGATTTCAGTCTATCACAAAAAACGCAGAATCAATTAACAGTTTTAATTGGAAAAAAATTTCAAATTTTGCCATTTTGA
This sequence comes from Dexiosoma caninum, assembly GCA_963924685.1. Classification (NCBI taxonomy): domain Eukaryota; kingdom Metazoa; phylum Arthropoda; class Insecta; order Diptera; family Tachinidae; genus Dexiosoma; species Dexiosoma caninum. The sequence continues at coordinate 97,387,967 of OZ004725.1, forward strand.
TTGCACTTTTTGGACATAACGTAAAAAAAAAATCATTTAAAATAAACGTGCATTCAATTAAATTATTAATTGAGAAAAAAATGTTTCTGAGCAAACACTTAATTGGGAAAAATTTAATAATTATTTTTTATGTGCAGTTATGGCATGATTTGACCAAGTTTTGAATATTTATTGATCGCATTTCATTTTGTTTATTTATAATTAAATTTATTACCAATGAAATACGTTGTATGCATATTTTCATCAATAAAAATGTACTATAAAAATTGTCTTATGTCATAATTGTTTCTATAAGAAATATTTTTACATTTCATTACACTGTGCTACAAATGAAGACTTTCGGATTGAAAAGTTTAGGTTCAACTCAGTTTTTTTTTTAATCTTCGACCAGCACTCAGGGGATAACCCCTACATATGCGATGCATTGTGCTGGAATTAAAAGAAAGCTGTTTATAGCAGGGTTGCAGCGTCTCCGATGTCAAGGAGACGTATTAAATTTTTAAACTTTGTTTTAGTAGCCATATTTTTTATTAATTATTTTACTTCGCTGATGCTAAACAATACCGATTTGGTGATTTTGGTGAACAATTTTTTTTATGCGCCACCAAATATTCTGGGTTGCGAAGGCTGAAGTAGTTTGCACGTTCACTACAGAAAAAAAGCTAAAAAAGTCCTGGGTTCGACCACAGTTTCACACTAAATTATAAGAAAAAACATCTCCCATTTTATGTGATGTGCAATAGGGTGTTTTTGTGTCAGTTGAACAGTACCGGCTACAGCTGATAGCAATCTACCATTCTTCGACGCTTCAGCTACCGTCATTTCTCTAAGTATTCCTTTCCTCTAGTTCCAGCACAATGCGTCGCATCTGTAGGGGATTATCTCCCGAGTACTGGTCCAAAATAAAATAAAATCAGTGGAAGATCTAAATATTTCGAGGCTCATAAAAAATGGTCATGTTCATGTGCTTTCTGCTGTGTTGCTCTGTGTTATTATTTGTACAACAGTCAATTATTACAATTATTAAAATGAACGCTTACTTCCTTCCTTCTTAATTATTTGTAATTATTGTTGCAATTAAATCATGACTATTTATAAATATTATTCAATGATATATTATTTTCAATTAGCAAGTCATATGTAGCACTCTGAAAACAGCCATTGGTCAATATGTTACACAAATTGCCACTTACAGCCATTTGGTATCTGGAATATATTTTAAGAGTAGCAACCTACTTTCGATTAAAGTTTGTATTATTTTAGTACAATTTTTTGCCATTTTTAAGAATAAATTCTTTTGTGTTCCGTTTGAAGTTGTTAAAACCAGCATTTAAATAGTATTTTTACAGAATCGACTAAGAATTATTATAAAAACTCGTCGACTACAACTATATTATTTATACCGAAAAATAAAATAAATTAAGTGTTATTCCCAGCAACAAAAAAATTTAAAAAAGGTATCCAGTTTGGAATTAAACATTTTTGGTGGAATCACTTCTTAACTGGATTCCCAACGTAATGATTTTAACAAGGAATGAGACTAAAATAATCGATTCTTGAGAAGTCATTACTTTTTTATTGTGTGAAATGATAATTTTTTTTATTCAGGAACTTTTTATGACAAAATTTTTTTTTTTCCTTGAGTTGAAAAAGTTCCGCATTTCAGTATTTTGAACCAAATTCGAACTGCAGACAAAATGTTCAAGCCGTAATCGAGATAGTTTAATTTTATGTAAATAAATTAAACAAATTTTGAATATAATTATTGATATATTTTTAAATACAAGTAAATATTTTACATAATTCAACAAAACGATATCATTAAATTATTTCGAATAAACATTATTTAAAATTAAAGATTCCAATACTTCTTGAATTTTTTTAAGGAATAATTTTTTTTTTATCTTGTACCAGCACTCAGGAGATGACCCCTACACATGCGATGGATTGTGCTGGAACAGGCATAGTCATGCCTTCCCCACTGAAACCATCCGACAACAAATGACACACAAAGTCACACTAGTGCACATCAGAAATAATGCGAGATATTTTTTTTATGATTTTTAGTGTGAAACTGGGGTTGAACCCAGGTCTAATTTGGTTTCGTAGTCAACGTCAAATAAAATAATAAGTATTTTTTGGAACTGGTTACATATTTATTTCATTTCTCCAAAAAGTACTACTTTTTTTTGGTTTAAAATGAATACGAAATTAATTCAGAAATATACATATGTTTTTCTAAATAACTAAATCTTTTGAAAATATTTTCAGACTTTCTAATACAAATATAAGAACCAGTTCAATGAAAACTTCTGATTTTTATAATTTTGTGGAATGTATTTAGTAATCGCGTAGTTAAATTTGGGAATCACAAAAGTAAGTCATTCTGTGTTAACTACTTTTTATGGTAATATATAATTTTTTTTCCGGGTTATTATGACTACAAACGCAAAAATTATCTTAGTTCGACCCCAGTCAGACTAAATCATAGAAACATCTCGTATTTTTCTGATGTGCATTTGTGTTAGTTGTTGACGGAAGGTTTTTCAGTGGCGATCGGATAGTCACTGATCACTGAACAGAAACGGCTTCAGCTTTTATAACTTTTAAACGGTTTTCCTTATTCAAATTTCTGGTTTACTAACCGTCCAACGGATGGCAATGAAAAATCACTTTATAGTCATATTTGAGAAATATTCGCTTGAATTTAGCGAATGCGAATACCAAGAAGATGGCGAATATTCGTAACATACTAGTATGTATTTTCGATTTCTCACGAGTGCAATATGTTGCATAAGAAATTAAATTTCCTTAAAAATTCTGAGTTGGGGTATGTTTAAAGCATTTTATGCCAACGTGTAAATTACTTTTGGCAGCAATTTAGGAATTTTATTTACGTGTCCAAAGTTATTTTTAGACTCAAGAGAAATATAACGAGAAAAACGTTAACCGCATGCATTAATGTGGCCAAAAGGATTGTTAAGTTTGCGTGGGTGTTGTAGAGTAAGAGCAAAGGTCTAAAACAAAGTAAAAAATAAATTATTTATAGCCAATAAGTACGAATAAACTGAATAAAAAAAGATAAAATTTGTATACATACATGCAGTCGTATATACATACATACATACATATATCCACATAAAAAATTCAATGAATTTTATGTAAATACAAGGTGTCTGGTAGCAGCTTTACGTATATTTTCAAACTTAAATAGAAAACGCAATAAGTGACAAAAAGTTTTACTAAGAGCATGGAACAATAGAATGGAAATGCGGATTTTATTTTTTAAAGAGTATGTCATCCAGATGTCTTCCGTCGAGTTGAATACACTGTTCAAAACGGATCATTGTATTCTGCGCCACACGCTGCAGTAAACTTGGTTCAATTGAGCTGATTTCTCGACGAATATTTTCCTTTAAAGCGACAAGAGATTGGGGATTGTCATTATAAACCCTCTCTTTGAGGTAGCCTCATAAAAAAAATCCATGGGAGTTAGATCGAGCGACCTCGGTGGCCATGTCCATGTATGTCTCCAAAGCGACTGATCAGTTTTTGGGGGAAATTTTCCCGAAGCAAATTCATCGATGCTCTGGCTGTGTGTGCAGTCGCCCCATCCTGTTGTAACCACGTGTGTGAACAGTACGATGGAAGAGTTCGCAGGTTTGGCAAAACGAATTCCGTAATCACGCGTCGATAAATTTCACCATTGACATTCGTCGCCTGGCCGCTAGAATTTTCGAAAAAAAAATGGTCCAATTATCTCATGCATTGCCTGGGGCAATGCAATGGTTTTTGATATTTCAATCGAGGGCTGCGGCTTCTTGGAGACCAGTAATGGCAGTTTTGCTTGTTGACGTGGCCGTTTAAGTGAAAATGAGCCTTGTCGCTCCAAAAAATGGGATTTACAGTGCGAAAACGGTCCAACATCGTTTCACAAAATTTTTAGCGTAAATCAAAGTCACTTCATTTCAGTTCTTGAACGATATGAATTTTAAAAGGATGGAACTTCAGATCCTTTTTTAAAATCTCATGAATAATCGCTCTTGGAAGTCGCAGTGAGGCTGCTCTTTTCCGTATTGAAAGTCGCGGATTTTCACGCAAACTGCTTTCAACCAGTTCAATGTTTCCGGGAGTCCTTGAAGATCGACTGGGCCCTGGCCGTGGGGCACTCATAGCCGAAGCAATTGCGCGGAATCTCTGCACTCACGAACGAATTAAATTTACACTCGGTCCATCACTTATTCGCCGAATACCGAACTTTGAACAAAATTGTCGACGAGCAATTACGTAAAAATTATTACTCTTAGAAAATGTCTCCACAACGAACGCGCGATGCTCACTCAACAACTGCGACATCGTGACTGACAAATCCGCACAATCGATAATTCCAACGGTGCCACCCTCCCTCCGCACCGTTTATTAGTTTTTGAAATAATCATATTTAAAAATTAAATTTGCCACCAGACAGGGTGTACTCATATTACATATGTAAACACCTTTTCAGTACATCGTCTACTTTTACATGATATTGTTTTTTTTTTAATTATCCGTACTACGCCAAATAAAAATGCGTAATTCTTTTAATAGCAACTTTTTGTTTAAATAACATTATTGTATGCCAAATTGGTATCAAAGTTGTACTTGATTTTTCACTAACTACAGAAATTTTGCATGACATTAACGAAAACTAATTTTCAAATGTAATTTAAAAATTTTCTTGAAATTACATTGTATTTACAATAGTCAAACCCCGATAATTCGTACTCAGTTAATTCGAAAACCTCAACAATTTGAAATAAACGACTGTTTAATTCGTAAAAATTCCATTTTTTTCCCGAATTTTTCGCAAAAATTCGACTTGTGCGACCTTTTCAAATCTGAAAAAAATCTCAATAATATTTGGCCCTACAAGCTTTCAAATTGTACTTGAGAACCCATGAAAATAAAAACAAATTTGTGTTGGGACACATATTTGATTTTATGTTGCAAGACTTTTCCCGCACACTGTTCTTTAAACTTTATTTCATTCAAACAAGAACTATTTATGGTGCATAACAAATTGCTAAAACAGAAAAAACCCATAGATGTGCAATATATGTATGTGTGTATGTGTGTAATAGCGTCCATATGACGACTGACTGTCATGTCATTTAAATCCCAATATCAGTCTCAACAGATACAATAATAACAGCAACATCTTTCAACATGTGTGTGAAGCCTAAATGTCCACATGCAATCATTAGTTTATTTTCTCTTAAAAACAATACATATACACTCATCAGTGGATATACCCTGCAGATAATAGTGGACTACGTGGTTTATTGTAGCTGAAATGGGCTTGTTAGTTAATATGGTCTTATGCAATGCACCCGTGGGACATGTCATTGAAAACGGCAGCTTGAAATTATGCGACAAGTGTTCAACCTGTTGTTCGTATTTACGATTATTATTTCGTCGCACAGTGTTACCATATGTGACGATTTATCTTATTTTCGAAGTTTTTTGAAATGTCAAAAATATTATAAGATTTTTTTAGCTTAAACCCTCTTGATAAAAGTATTTCTCAATCAGCGAAATTCTACCAAATCTCTTTGCACCGAATCATATTCAACAAATTGATGACGACTAGCGAGAATTGAGTGACATCAAGTTTAAATAATACGATTTATTGGCTGAAGAAAATATTGAAATATTTTAGGATGTCATTTTGAATACAAATCGTGTTGATTGCTTCTGAAGCTTTTCTTCCTTTAAAATATAGTTTATGCAATATGGCAGGGCAGGTCGCCGATGAAAAAACATAATAGAGCCCAGCCCACTTAAGTCCAATACAACATGGTCTCGCTGTGATACCTGTATAGCTAACAGTAACAGCTAACGTTGAAATATTCTTTCATGAATATGAACAAAATAAGAAATTGATTTAAAAAAATAAAATCTGTTCGTAAATGCAGAAATTTTGATAATCAAAAAAAATTAGTTAAAAATTTAATATGTAATAATAAACAAATGTATAATATTACTCCGAGTATAAAAAAGTTACAAATATGATGTATGTAAATAAATATTTTAACTGAATTTGATTTTAAAAAAATATTTATTTCAATGGAAAAAGATTTTTAATAGAAAAATAAGATATTTTCTGGTCAATATGAAAATTCCTGAAAATAATATTAAAATTACTCTCTGAGTTGCTCCATGGAGTAGTTTATGGATTGACCCGATGTAATGCAAAGGTCGGTTATATAGTTCACCTCTAAGACAACGTAATGTTAAATACGCCATACATTGCGTTAGTTTTGTTCTAGTCCTAGATCTTAATGAACATGTATACATACATATGTATATGGACTAGTCACATTATCTGCAGGGTATATATGTATTCATGCATATAAAAAACTGGAAAAAGTGTCTTGTTGCATGAATTTATAATGGTGTTCTTTGTTAATACAGCATCCAAAATTAAAGAAGAAAAAAAGCTGAAGAGCTTTAAAAAGAATAATATCCCTTTTAAATATTTAGTTCTGTATATGTCGTGTCTTTCCCTGCAACTCCTTTTAAAGTAGCAGCACTATTCATGAGTACTATGTAGCACATTCTTCTGTAGATGAAAAAAGCGACGATAATAATGATTGTGACAAAAACAATAATGATTGTAATGATCATGCCATAAGCTGAATGAATATATGTATGTCACAATTTTAATTCAATAATAAGTTTTCTTTTTTTTTTTTAATAAACAAATAATGATAAATTTCCTGTAATAAAAAGGAAAAATTTCTTCAAAATTAAAAACGACTTTAAACTGATCGAACATTCACTCTCAACAAAAAGCGAGCTGTAATCCATATCAATTGAATATAGAGCTTCTAGTCAATATATGTATGTATGTATCGTCATATGAATTCATAAAAGCCCTAAGTTACATTGAAAAAATTTTACAGGAGAAGCTAAACATTGCACTGGGGCCTTTTAGAATTTTGTTGATAAGAAGCAGTGTTACCGTTGGAAACCTAGAGGGTCAATTTGATCTTTTTCTTCATCCTTGCCACTTTTTCTGACCGTTTTTTATATTTATCCTTTGTATATCATTTTTAACTACATAGTTTTATTTTTGACAATTAGTACTTATCGTTTTATTTTAACAGCGATAATAACTAATACAAACGATCTCGGCACGTTATAGAATTAAAAATAGAAGATATTGATTTTGAAAGCACAAGGTAAATGACAAACAACACTTATGAGGCTTTATAAAAATATTTTGGTTGAAATCGGTAATTTTATAAAATGGATTTAAAGAAAATTTATATAATTTTGTTGCATTCATATTTATTTTGCTTCCGCTGAACGCATTTTTTGCAAAATTAACACTAATCAAAAATAAACTTTCTAATAAACTGGATGTAGAGACTTGTGACTAGATGTTTTCATCGCGAAATTTAATCGAAGCGGATCTGGGAGACTGGACTCCAAGTGAGGACTTATGTATAAAATATAGATGCAGCATTTCTAATAAGTGATAAAATATTTACGTATGTGCACACATACATATATACTATATACTTTTAAATAAAAAAAAATAGTGTTTATTGATTTGAAATGTAAAGCAAAAATATTTCTTTTATATTTACGTAGGTATACCATTGTTAATTTTTCGGTTTTCTTTTATACTTAAAAAAATAAAATAAAGCTTTAATTTCTTTGTTGAAACCAGTGACTATGCCGTACGCTGAAGTCAACAACGGACACAAAGACACACTAAGGCACATCAAAATGCGCGATGTTTTAGTGACTTAGTCTGAAACGGGGGTCGAACGTGCAGACTACTTCAGCCAACGCCAACCAATTATACAGGGTGTCCTAAAATTACCGAATGGGTTTAAGTTCAAAGAGTCATTGTGTCGCTGGCAGTGTGCGCAGTGGCTCCTTCCGGTTGGAACCATACTTGTGGATGGTTTACCACTGCTGGCTTTAAAAAATTTTCCGACGTAGTCCAATATCACCAGCAACACCGTCTTCATTTTCAAAAATATATGGCCCAATATTCCTCTCCGATCCAAACGGTACACTTAAGTGGGTATAATTCTCGTTGTTGAACTACTTTTGGATTTTCCGTAGTCCTTTTTGCCTATTAACGAACCCATTCAATTGGAAGTGTGCTTTGTCGCACATGATTAAATTTTGAATAAAATCATGATTTTCTTCTGAAATAAAGTTCAACGATTTTGGCACTTTGTTCAATTGTGTACTGTCCCATTTTAAATTCCCCAACTCTTCTTTACAAAATACTGAAAACGAAAAAAAATAAAAAATTATAAAAAAAACCCTGTATTATAGCGGCTGGCGCAAAATTAATCACCTTATCGTAAAATATAATAGCTTTTGCAAATGGCGTTTTACGTCCATCATATTTGATATTTGTGAACTAGACAGCTGCCCAATACAATGGAGCACTATACTCCGCAAGAGCGTGGAATAATTGTGTCGAGTTTTTTAAGCAAGAATCGGTCGGTGGAGGTAGTTCAGCGTGAATTTCGTTCTAGTTTTCCTAATCGGGTCGCGCTAACTGGACAAGTACTACGCCGCTTAGCTGCTCGACTCAAACAGCTTGGAACCACAACAGATCTTGCAGTGCGTGGCTGCCAGCGTACTGGTCGTTCTGCCGCGAATATCGCTGCTGATGTTGCTACGAACAATATTTCAAATAGCTAAAACACAAATTCAACGAGGGAAAATTTGCATAATTACAAATGCAAGGCCTGATTATTATTAACAAAACTGAAAGCGTATACCCCATAATTTAATATTAAAATGAGGTTAAACATTATTTTCATATTTTATCTTTAAGTGCAGCAGCATCTAGTGGCATAATTTATTTCTAGACTTTTTTTCTCTCTGTTAGCTGCGGAAAATTTCTTGTGTATTTGAGTTTCTAAAACCGCAATTGATTTTACAGATGTTGATTTACTTTTGTTACAAGCATTTCTAAGATTTCTTTCTACATTCAAGTACTTTTTGCAATCTGATTTAGATTTTTAGTTATTTACTTTTTTGATATGTATAGAGATATAAGTACATACATACTTATAAATTTTTTTTTGCCTTTCTTTCTATACAACCATTTGTACATGAAAAATTACGGGGCAAAATGCCCCTTCTGCCTTTAATGAAATCCCATATTTTATTTAACAAAAATCAAAATTAAATTTAAAAACAAAAATATTCATATTAAAACAATCACTTGACTGATGATTAGAGTTCAGTGATTTTGCAAATTTAAATGAACAATCATCGCCAACACTACACCGCCTGCATTGATTGCAGCAAAAGTTTGTTCGACTAGATGTGTGTTTGTGTGGCGGTGCACCAGTAAAAAGTTTGATAAAATAGTGCTGCCTGCCTGCCTGCCTGCTTCTGGCTGTTATTTAAAAGCAAATCAAGGAAAAACTGATTTTCTTTTTATACCAACAGCAACAACAACAGCAACAACAACAGCAACAGCAACCATCAGCATTAGATTTCGTGCTTCATGCTTTCATGCAGCTTCAACAAAGTAAAATATTTACACTAGAAACACAACAATAAAAAATTAAAAAAAATCATAATAAATCTCTGAATTTTTTTTTTTTTTGCTTTCTTTCTATCTCTTCAGTTAATAATTTATGCATTTTACTTGATTTTATTTAAACATGTATTCATTAATGGCAAAAAAAACTTTTTAAAGGAAAACTGCAAGAAGGAAAACTTTTTATTTTTTTGGTTAGAAAGCAATTGCTTTATTTGAGGTTTTATTCAAGCAATTCGGCGAAAGGCAGACAACCGTGGCGTTCTTTATTGTAAAAGTTGTCACAGCATTTTCAAATCAACAACTTTGTGAAAATTAGTTTTTCTTATTCTATAAGATGTCCATTTGAAAATTATCAGCTGACTTGTTTTAAACAGATTGTGGCGTATGTGCTTTGAGGGTAGCGGAAACCAATTACGAGTAATTAAGTATTCGCAGGCATTGTGTTATACTGGTTACCCAGTTACACCTATATTACTACCCAGTGTCTGAGTCAAGAGAGTAAGGAGAATGCATATACGAGTATTTTTAAATAAGTAATAATTTGTACCCTAATTGTAGATGTCGCAGCAAACGCAGTTTCCGGTAGCTTTAAGATATCTGTGGTCTGAACAGTGAAGTGTCAGACGGCTATCATGGCAGCCGGTAGTAACTCGGAAATGAGGGTGACTCCGTAGTCTAATGCATGAGCATTAGTCTTATCAATATGGAGATGCAGGTTCGATCCCCGTCTAGACCCTGGGTGTTTCTACAGATAAGCGATAAGAGCTTCGTAGGGTTTGTGTTGTAAAAAAAAAAAAATTCTTACCTATACAAGGACCTACAATTTTGCCAAATGTTGTGGTTCTAAAGCATGCTCTGCTTAAAGCGTGCAAACGCTGTTACACACTAAATAAAAAAAATCAATCCATCTGTACTACTACTACTACTGCATTTGAAACGCAATGGAGTTAAAGTGTGTTGCATTTAGTATCCATTGTTATACATTCCCACTTTATAGTAAAGCCCCTATTTCATAAAGTACTAATAATAATTTACTAATTGTCTATTTGTTAACCAATGACATTTGGCGTTTTAACTAATAGTAAACAAAAAGTTGTGAATCAAATAATATTGGTTAAACTATTGCTATTAGCTAACTAATGACTGTGAATTTGTGCATTAGTCATTTTTAAACCGCAAGCGTACTTTAAATAAGCCGCAAACGAGATTGATTTAAGAAAAATCGATAACGCGTCAACTTGTGTATTATATTAAAAGACTTTATATTATTTCTGAAACATATATACTTGTTGTAGGGTCTAGTCTATATGTACATTTCATTGGTGTGAAGTAGACCTTCAACCAAATTTTTGGCGAAGCTAAAACATTGTTCCTATATGTACAAAAACTCCCAAAAAATCTATGAGAATTACAAAAATAGAAAATAGAATTTCATACTTAATTTATACATTTTTTTCTCGGCTTTGTTTTCGGCTTATTTTAAGTACATATGAGTACTATTCGTATCGTGAATGTTTAAATAAGATTCGTAGAACTATAGTTGGAAAAAACTTAAATTTAGTGCGAACTTTTCCTCTCTGTGTAGGCTATGTCACAATGAGACAATGAATTTTCATGTCAAGCGCATGAAGACCTCTTGATTGCTCAATATTTATACCACCCAAGATTACAGAAATGAAGCGTTATCGTAATCGCTCAAGTATCGGTTCATAAATATGCAACATGGAGATCCACCTTGTTCAAGGTGCTCCATTCCGGTATTTTTGTGAGGTCATTATTTAAATGCTGCTCTCATATGCAAAAGTGCAACATAGAAGGTCCTTAAGAAAGAAGAGAAATAGAGTAGAAGAAAGAATGGAGCCTTGTGACAATAATGCAACTCTGTTTTTTATACATTTGGTTATCAATGTGAATAAATTTTTTTTAAGAGAACTAAAATTCATTGTTACAGCGGGTCTGGTGTCAAATGTGAACTGTTTTTATGACTTAGTTGGATACTGGGCTCGAACACAGGGCCTTTTGTTTTATAGTGAACGTGTTAACTATCTCAGCCACCTGCACCCACTTGAAACATCTTAGAACAAAAATTTTAACAAAAACAAAAGAAAATATTCCGTTAGTAAATAAAAAACTTATTACAAATTTAACAAACTTGAAAAAATTTGAAATTTGAAGACAATCGCTTCTATGAATGATAAACTCTCCAAATGTCAACAGCAATTCAAATTAGTTTAAGATTAGTAAATGCACAATTAGTTGGCCGCAGCAGTGACGTTCACGCTTGAACAACTAATACGTTGACAGTCTTAAGCCACACTTAAGTTCTTAGCAAAGAAGTGATGCAATTTTTTCAATTAGACAACACATTTCTTTATAGAGAACTGAGAGTATCATTATTTTCAAGATTTATTTTCAAGACTCACAGTACTGGAATGAAGGAATAACAACACAGTGTGACTTAATGATTCGGGAATTAAAGGCTTCAACGCCGCTAACTCTTCGCTGTGAATGTTTTATACTGAAAACAATTAAAAAATGAAGTGTAGGAATACTTTTTGCCTGCACTATTAAAATTCATTGAAAACTCTGTTTTGTTTCTTCTTAATTTTTTTCATTCCAACAAACTTTCGCAGTCACACACATTGACTGATTGAAGATGATATACTTACACACATGTAAATAATAAAAGTTCATTCATCTTAAGGAATACGAGAGAGTGTGTGTGTGTGTGTGTGTGTGTGTGTGTGAGTATCTTGATATGTTGATTAAAGCAATTTTGCAGTAAAAATAGTTTAAATTCAATCAGCCAGCAAGTTAGTCAGCATAAGCTTTCCAGCATAAGATCACAACAATTGAAAATGAGTATGAATTTGTATTGAAATAATGTGGTGCCGTTTTGTTGTTTTTACGGTTTCAGTGAACGATAGAAAATGTAAAATATGCAAAACGCATCCCGTAAATGAGATACACTTGAATAAATAATTAATAAGCCGCAATTGGATTAAACAATTTTACAAAGAAGACAGAAAAGCAGCAACGATTCAAATTTATTTTGAAGAAAACGATAAATTGCACAACAACGACCACAACAACAACAAAATGTTTATTTTTTAATTGAGGAAAAGAATTTGAAATATTTTTCTGTTGCTTTTGTTTTGCCTGAAGTTAAAAAACATTGTTCCCTTGAAAGGGTTTCAGTTTCGTAGAAACACGCAAGAAAAAAAAAAATTTTTATAAAAATATTTGTGAGCACTACAAAGTAAAAAATTCCTCACAAGATACTGATTTACTTGAAGTACGATAATTGCAAGTCTGGTCTATGCTTTCGAAAATTGTTTTCATTGTTCAAATATGAGATGTACGCGTTTTTGCCACAAGTAGTGTGTCAAACGAAACATATGTGGCTGGATTATGTATGGCAAGCGAACCCCAGTTGAGTTGCCAGTTGCGAAATACATTTGTTATTTGCGATGGCAACCACAAATTTCTGTTTGCGCGCTGTCAACGCCATCCATAATCGATTAATTTAAAAAAATACTAAAATATCTGTGAGAAACCGCTGCAAAAACACGCCGAAAAATTTGATCGATTCTGTTCCGGGAATGGTTCGTCCACTCGAATAATTTTTGAATGGATTATCTAATGAAAGAATTTCATTCTTCAGTTGCCACTTGAATTAATGCACGCAAGTATTTCAAGCAATTTTTCTAAATTGTGAAGGTTTTTTTCTATCCGGCAACATTAAAAAGGATCTCAAAATCTGGCTGGTTGGAAATTCAATTTTCTTGTTAGAGTTCTTAAGAAGCTTCATATTTTATGTGATATTCTATTAATATCTTTTCCGATTAATTCCTTTTTAATAAAAACATTATTTTTTTTATAGTTTTCTCTCTACATTTTCCATAAATTATGCTTTATTAAATTGTGTTTGAAACCTCACACGTTCTATATGTCCACATTCTCAAGTAATCCTGTTTCCGAAAAGGTTGTCTCAGTTAAATAGTAGAGAATAAAAAAAAAATTGTACTTGATCTATCTTGAGCACACACTGCGTATTTTACTATAAAAAAAAAGCTAAAACGCAACAAAAAAAGTCAAACAATCTGCAAAGAAGAGGGTGAAAACGTTGCGATTGCAAAGGCGCACCCCTTTCTAGTTGGCCAGCCACTGAAAAAGTGAATGGAATTTTGCAACTAGAAGAAAAAGGGACAAGATATAGAAAGCGAACGTACTAAATGTCAACATTGGTGAAGCCTAAGAAGTTGCTAGCGTGATGGCCCACTACTAGAAGGACCGGGGTTCGATTCAAAAAATTTTTCCAATTTGTCTGTGCTACAGCAGCCTCCTTCATCGGTATTTGAGCAATAAAACGTCGGCGAAGTAAAATAATAAATAAAATGTGACTCTCTTTTAGCTTAAAAATAATGCGCCATAATTAACAACAGAAACGCTTCAACTTTGCTTAATAATTAACACGCAACTGCAGAGTTGCGCACTTTCAGCACCTGTCTATTCACTACACTATCCATATCTCTATCCAGATCCAGTGTGATGCATTGGATATGTAGGGTTTTTCGCTGAGCACTGGTTGAATAAACAAATAACAGCCAAACTATTGAGATTTTCGATCCAATACTAAGAAAAAAATTTTGGCCTTGTGAAAGTGCAAATTTTTCGTGAAAATATTGATAAATTACCATTTTCAGTTGTTCATAGCGCAAAATCATAAAAATGTTATATTTCTTACTTTTTCCACTTTTTTTATCAAAAAATATAATGTTTTTTTACAGTAAACAAACAAAAATGCATCAAATGAACTGAAAACAATAGAAGAATAAAAAATAAGAAATAAAATAAATTATAGGCCAAAATATCCAAAAAAAACGTGACAAAAGTCTGATCAAGTCAAAATGGGGAAGCTCGATTTTCACCGTAGACGTATGGTCTAGTGGACTTTTTTGCTTAGTACAATCCCAAGAATCAGAAACGCGAAGCGCCCATTAAGATTTTCAAATCGCCCCACCTTAATGTTCAGTCTTTGGTGCGATTGGATTCATCATGAGCTGCTAAAAGCAGAGATGTGCAAATCTCCTTCACAAATTCAAAAAAACGTGCTAATGCAGAGTTGTACAAGAATTAATGGCTCGATTAAGAATTGCAATCGTACTGCTATTCAATTGCCAGTTGATAAAAATGGTAATGCAGGACATGCAGATCAAAACTGCGTTAACTCCAGTTGCCTAAATTGCAGTGCTTTTTTTTTTATTTTTGAAAACCACAAATTTGTGGTTGGAAAAGGTTGAACGTAAAAAAAGCAAAAAAGAAAATACTAGGATACTCGCATTTATCACAGAGCTATTTAACGAAAATATAGAGATTCCTGTGGTGACCTCATAGGAATATTGGAATGGGGTCAAGGGAACAGGGTCGATTTCAATGCTCAACAGACTCAATGCTGCATGCTTAGGCATCGACGCATGCCCGACTGTGCTGCCACATCTGTAATTATGGCCGGTACAAACATCCAGGAATCAGAAGCTCCTGATGTTCTTGGCATGAAAATACAGTGCAATGTTCGATAGACTGAGCACATTTTTCAGGTATCAAAGGAAGCATTCAAGTGCCTCGGTTTTTTAAGACAGTGTAAGACATACTACTTCACCCCATCTGATCTCCTCACTATTTATACCGCTTACATCCGACCGAAAATGGTATACAACTCTTAAGTATGAGCCGGTGCTTCAAAGACTATTTTGAAGTTACTCGACCGTGTACACGAAAGAGCGAAGAAACTCATAGGAGACAAGAGGGTAGCCAACTCTATTGACTCTCTTGAGCATCGTTGCAATGTGGGGTGCGTTTGTTTGTTGTATCGTTACTATAATGGGATGTGTTCTGATGAAATCAGGGAACTTGTTTCCGAAACCCGGTATTCACACGCACGACGCGTTCATCATTAAGAGCGCATCCATTTGTGGTCGATTTGGCGGCAACTCGCACTACGCATTACAGAGAGAATACGTTTTTTGGCCGACAGCATGTATGTGGAATGGACTACCCGCAGAGGTCTTTCCTGTCACTTTTGACGTGGGAAAATATAAATCAAATGTCAATAAACACTCCTCCCTCTATCCTCCTTCCCATAACCTAATTTCCTAGTTCCAGCATCGCATGTGTAGGTGCCCTGAGCGGCACTCAAGAAAAAAAAAATTTAACTTTGTGTATCTGACGTGACATCATGTCACGCAGGACCTCTGCTGTGGCATGGCACACCGTTTCACAAAATCAGAGCCCTTTTTTCCGTTGACTCTATTGCTCTTATATTACAGGGTGTCAGGCAGACAATTGGTTTCATTTATCAATATTTACGTTCATATTCCTTTAAATATTTACCACAACTGAACTGATTTAAATGACAAATTATTTCTGCCAGTGTCTGTATTTAAACATAAAATTTGTTGTGTCTGTCTTGCGGTTTGTTTATTGTTTTAATGCTTTTATTTTTTACTCTCCAGTTGTTTTTTGCGTATTTTCTTTGTTTGGATTACAATTGTTTTTAGTTTTATTTTGTTGTTTCAACATTGTGCAATAACCAAACCGTATAAGACGTGTTGTAGCAGTTTTTTGTGGCATGAACAATTCATATGTACAAGTACAACCATAAAGTACATTTGCTCGTACAATTTAGCAATAATTGTTTTTTGGTTTTTTGCTTTTATTAATTAATTTTTCTTTTAACATGTGCGGAGAAGAATTTTGTTGGTTTTACGAGCAGATACATAACATTTTTTCATTTATTTCAAAAAAATAACAATTATTGTCTTTCTAACGAAATACTGTCAATGGGGTATTCTCACGTGCCAACGAAGTCTCCGTTTTTCCCTCCGACCGACCATAAAGATTGACATATTTGTTGTAACATTTTTAAACTTGACAAATTTTTATTATTAATAGTTATTAGAACTGGTTTTAGTTACAGCTTATTATCTCTTATTGAATTAAGTTCAAAATATTTCCGGTAGCGATGTTGAGATTTTTAAATAATTAATTAAAGATGTCGAAGAATCTTAACGACAAACCTTGTAAGATGCAATTAAACTAATATGAATGACCTTCACAATGCTGCATACCTTCGGTTAATCAGCTAAAAAGGAACCTAAAAGTGCACATACTGCTCATATGACAATATTATGCGCAGTGATAAACTCATTTATGAACGAGCAGATGTGTTAACAAACAAAACTGACGTATTCGACTGCAGTGAAATTCAGAAGAGATTTTCCGGCCTGCGACAACGCACTACAGATCAATGTCTTACATTTGAACACGTTTGAATGACGAGAAAGGAACTTTGTGCTTGGCTGAGTAGTTAGCGTGTTGGATCTGCAACCAAGAAGGACCTGGGTTCCTTTCCCAGCCTGGTCAAATCACAAAAAGGTTTTTGCTGAGTTTTCTGTGCTACAGCAAGCCTCCTTCATCGGTATTTGAGCAATAAAACGTCGGCGAAGTAAAATAATAAATAAAATATGACTCCCTTTTAGTTTAAAAATAATGCGTCAAAATTAAGATCAGCAGACGCCATACCTTTGCCTAGTAATTGACACGCAACAGCAGAGTTGTGCTCTTTCACCATCTGGAAAGCAATTCTTGAAATACTAGTGCTGCTTACTTTCTCATAAAAAAAATTTA
Source organism: Dexiosoma caninum (assembly GCA_963924685.1). Classification (NCBI taxonomy): domain Eukaryota; kingdom Metazoa; phylum Arthropoda; class Insecta; order Diptera; family Tachinidae; genus Dexiosoma; species Dexiosoma caninum. Next base: position 97,405,227 of record OZ004725.1, read on the forward strand.
TTTTAGTGATTTTAGCCGCTTAAAATAATATTTTAAAATCAGAACATTTGCATCATTGGCAACAGCTGTAAAAAGTGAATGAAAATAAACTGAAAAAGTAAAAGACATTTTTTATTAAAGAAAGTGATAAATATGCACAAATATATGTACTTACAACTTCAAGTTTATTTGAAAATCTTCCATTTTGCTTTTTCATTAATTTTTAAATAAAAACTTTTGTCGTTTCTTTGCACATTTTCTGATTAATTTCGTAGTTTTGTATGTAAATAAAAAACAGCTGATAATTTTATTTTAGACCGAACTTACCCAAATCAAAAGTTCGGGCAACAGGAAATGAAAAATTTTACTCTTGCATTTTCTAACAAATTGCACAAAAATTGTTATTTAGAACGCTTTTGGGTAAATTTATGCGAGTTCGGGCACGTGGAACGGCCCTAATATAACCTGGATAAAAAATTTACATGACGGATACTAGATTTTTCTAAAAAAACTGTTTTTTTTTTTCGATAATTACAAGTACATGTTTCAATATATTAAAATTTATTTTAAAAATTTCTGCACGATTTTTACAACTTACATTGTAAATAATGTTTTGCTACACCATGAAATCTAACGAAAGAGAAAAAAATTTTATTTTTTTGGAAAATTAATAAAAAAGACTGCTCATTAAATATTCATAGATTTCTTGGGTTGCCTAATTTGTATACATATATTACATCAGGTGGAAGCACTTTTGGCCATGTGATCAATAAACTTTTACTGAAAGTATTACGCCAAATGAAGTTTTAATTTTGTAAATAAAAAAAAAACGTGCAAACTTGAGTGGCCTTTATTTCTCTTCATAGTGGTAAAAGTTTTTCAGCTGCGACTAAATAAACATTTAAAAGAAATTAAATAATATTTTTTAAATCAATGACGTTTAACAAAAAAAAAAAAAAATGGGCAGAAACAAATTAAATTTAAACGTGAGTAAAATTAATTAAAAAAAAAATTTTTAAATAAAAACTTACATGATTTATTTTACAAAATTTTTAGTTAGTAGCAAAAACTAATTTGAAATGCACATAAATGGGGAAAAACAGTACCTGCAATGAAATAGGAAAACTGAAAATTAATTTATAAAAATAAAAATTATTATTATTGAAAAATAACAAGAAATGTAATAAATCAGAATTTCTAATGGTTGTTTGTACATTCTCATACTTCACTCAAGTGAAATGTATACTACTGCCACAAAATTATTATCCAGCCTCGAAATCTAACATTAAGGGACAGCTTTTAGGATGTCAATCAAACTTAATTTAATTGTAGTTTTGTTAAACTTAAATAAAATCTAAATTATCTTTGTTTTTCAGTGATAGTTTAAGCCGTGTCAAATTAGGTGATATTACCCTATTTTGTACGAAAAAAAGGATGTGGCAACATTAGAAATTTTTAATAAAAATATCAAATATCACAAAGGACCAAACAAAGGAGAAAGAAAAAAATAGCCTGGCGTGTAAAATAAAGCTTTTGTAATATATTTTCACAAAATCTAAAACACTTGTTTAATTTATGCATGTGCTACGTATTGCTAACGCCCTGATGACACTTGCTTTTTCCCCGGATTTTAAAGATTTTTAAGAAATGTACAAATATATTCTAATAGATAATTTCTTCAAGAGAATAGCTCATCTATATAACAAAACAAAAAGACTTAGAACGTCAAAATTTTAAGTAAGATATTTCGATATTGACATTACAGTTGACATTACATTCATTAAATTTACACATGAATAAAGCTATTTTCCCGCTATTTTGTTTTCAAACTTAACGTTTTTTGCGATACAATCTTAGATTAAGAAAAGTCGGTAAAAAGCAAGTGTCATAAAAACTGTTATGTTTTGACTGCTGCAACTAGAGTTCAAACGGGCAAAGCAGTTCAGTTTAACTATAATAAAACCAAAATAAAATAAAACACGTTTAAAGTCTCACGAAGCAAATTTTTTGTTTATGAGATAAAATAAAGAATATGGAAAGTTTCAGACCAATCGGAACATTTTTGGTGTGGCGCCAGGCTCTTAGTCAGGAACTGCGGTAAAAACGAAACTTTTCGTCGAGTAACTCAAAAACTAAACATCTATGCAGCACAAATGTCACTCGAGACTCCATTATTTTAATCTTTGTATGACAAATCTCTATCTATGATATGTAAATATGAATGCCGTACAAAGGGCCGTTCTGAGCCAAAATTCGTTTTCGGTCCTCCGGGGGTTAACGCGTGCCCATAGAGTATTAAAATCTAATTTACATAGCCCACATTTTTTTTAAAGGATGTGGACGAATTTGAGTCATTTTTGTTTTTCTGGCGCTAACGGGGTTAAGATGAAACTGAAAAAGAAATTTATTTATTTGTAGAGGGATTTACATGCCTTCGTGACATGCCGACATAATCCCACGATGACATTAACAGTGTTTAATACGTATACTGACGAAGGGATCCTCAACCAACAGTTCATGACGATAACAAACATTTCGGTGGGTACGAAGTACTTAGGGGCCAAGCCTGTGCTTCATGTAATAAACCCTGTTGAGTGAGAATTAACTCTGTTCAAAGGGGGTGAAAATGGCTGAAGTAGTCTGCACCAGCGAAGTAATATAACTACTAAAAATGGCTACTAAAAATAATGCTTAAAAATTTAATACATCTCCTGAGTGCTGGTGCAAGATAAGAACCCAGTTGCACACTAAATGATAAAAACATCTCGCATTTTTTTTTATGTGCATTAGTGTATCTTTGTGTCAGTTGTTGTCGGAAGGTTTCAGTGGCGAAGGCATAGCCTTTGGTCACTAAACAGTAACGGCTTCAGCTGTATTCAATCCACAAGCACTTCAGAACGTTCTCCTTTGTCGGTATTGTGTAGCACCGGCGAAGTAAAACAATTACTAAAAAATGGATACTAAAAACGAAGCTTCAAAATTTAATACGTCTCTTTGACATCAGAGACGGTACAACACTGCTAGAAAAATCAAAGAACGTGTAAAAGCAGTAAAGCTTCACCTCCTGTCATTACTCTAACCATCCTTTTCCCCTAGTCCCAGCACAATGCAACGCATGTGTATGGGTCGTCTCCTGAGTGAAGAATACGGTTCTGAGTCTAGTGGAGCGGTTAACATCAACTTTTGAATCGTGCCACCAGCTGCCGTAGTAATAAAACTACTAGTCAGACTTCCAAGTTCATTCGCTTTCGACCGTAGCACACTCCTATAAGTGACGCTACACCTATATACCCAGGCTAGTAAGGTATTCCTTGTATAAATATACGTACTACTATTACGTATATTATTTACAAATTTTACGAGACATCAGTTAAGGTCATGTCTGCAAATGCCTGATTACAATTAACTGAAATACACAGAATAGTAAATTCCTATTAATCTCAAAGAGGATATTCTATGCGGGCGTGTAGTAGCGGCCGAAGCTTAAGAGATTAATTTCATATTCGACTTTGCTGTTGAGCGGTTTAGTTTGTAAAGCACGGTATTAAATAGGCACATTAATTTATAACCTTCTGACTCATTTTATTATGGGAAGTAACAGATGATTCTACACAGCAATAACAAAAGAATTTACAAAAAGAAATGTTTATGATTCTCATCAACGACAACAACAACAACAACAAAAATTCTCACGAAACACTACTATTTTCACACATCTCATTATATTTAATAAAACTAATAATGCCTTTAATTTACATAAATTACATTTCAACTATATAATTTGTGTGTAATTAAATAAAATGATTTACAGTCAACAGTTCATGCAATTAAAAACGAATTGAATGCATCATCAGCTGAACATACAGAAAAAATGAAATAAAAATTTTTAAATAAATATTTAAAATCACTACAATTTGTTAAAACAGAAAACAAGCGTTTATTTTTGTTTTCATTTCATTTTCTAAAATTTTCAATCTATTAAGTTCCTATGGCGATTGCATTTATGAGATCTACTTATGCTGCTGCTCCCTTTTACAACAAGATTTTTATTTTCGATAATCAAAACAACACGTGTCTTTAAAATCAAATGATTTTCATTATTTATTTTTAAATCTAAAGTTGTTAATAAAACAAAAGCATACAACAGATTTTATATTTTTGGAAACTGTATTTTTATTATTTTTGGATATTGAATTGCTGGGGATTTTCATTTTAATTCGTGAGCTTTCAGGGAGACAAATTAATAATGCTGTTTCTTAATACCCTACACCACCAAATCAACCATACACAGATTTTCTATTGAAATTATTGTTTGATGTTGAATTATCACAAATCTCGAAAATCATTAAGTGCTTCTATGAATCCGTTATCGTTTTTTGACTCTCGTGGCAATTAAAAGCAATTCATTAAAATATCAAATTGTACAATTTTCGGTGCTAAAGCGATTATAAATTAGCTATGCAGCACATGAGCCAAATTGTATACATGACACATCACATGAGTGTCCTGGCCAGCGTTACCATTTCTTAAGTTTTCAATTATTTTTCAAGGTTTTTGAAATGCCAAAAAGTTTTTAAGTTTTTAGCATCAAAAATAAATTTTCTAATTTTGTTTATTAATTTTTAATTAACAGTTATGTGACGAAAACATTATTTGATGTTGCCATGTAATGTAAACGATTTTATAATTTTTTCACTTTTAAATGTATCTATTCCCTCTTTAATACAACTGTGCCATATTAATAATATTGAAGTTTTTTAAGCCTGTTTTGTTTTTCTAAAAAGCTTTCTGTTTCTAAAAAGCATAGATAAATATCTATAGAGAAACATTAACGATAATGGAATATATTTAGTTTTTGGTGTTATTAGTTTTAAGCAGCAATGCAAGTGGAGTAAACAGCTTAGAATACGCTACAGACACATCTGAGGGTCAAACAAAAAGGGGATAAAAATCGTGGCAGGACTAAGTTTGTTGTTGTTGTTCAACTTTTTTTGCTTATCTTATTTTGAATAAAAATGAATTTAAAATATATATTTTTGTGTTTTTTCATTATTTGGACACTTTTGTAGAAAAAAGTTTTTTGTTGAAAAATTAAATTTTTTTTTTTAGATAAAATTTTTTTCTTAAAAAATATATGGTAACGCGTCAACGAATCGTTACAAAATGTTTCGCATTCGAAGTATATTGAGTTCACTTAGATGTCGGGAGATAATAAACCGATTCAGTGCGGCAGATTTCGAAGGTGGACCAGCAGGACCTGGCGCTTACATATGCGGTGTATTGTGCTGTAACTAGAGAGGGATAGTGAGGTAGATGACAGGTGCTAAAGCTTTACTTTCTTAAAACTCTGCCTTAGCACGTTTTTTGGTTATAGCAGTGTTGCAGCCAGTGGTGCCATTTTCTGAATGAAGAATAGCGTCGAATGCTTGGCAAAAAGGAGTAACAAATTACACAAAAAAAGGTTAAAAAGTGTCACGGAAAAAATATGAATATTTGAAAAAAAATGAGTTGTTTTGCTTGGCAGATGACACATTAACACTTTTTCCATAGACGTCAAAAGAAGGGATGTCGAGCTAACCGTTCTAAAGGATTTAGCGTCCCTAAAAATCTCCTTTATATCCCTAAAAAAAACCTTCTTGTAACTAAGCGCATTTTTACTTCTAAGTAAGATAGAATCATAAAATTTCGAACTGTTACATAGCTGACTTAAGGCAATATATAAATTTGAAATGATTTTTTTGTGCAGCATTTTGGAAGGTTATTTTTAATGGACATTGTACCCATCTTTTGTTCAGGAGTCATACTAGTAAATATTCTTATAAAATTCTATCGAGTCTTTCCTTTATTTGGATACCAATATTGCTTAAGGGCCATTCAGACTATTATACTTTGTATTAATACTTGTCAAAAATTCAAATAATACGTGCAAGTGTGATAGTGTGAACGTAAAATGTTATGAAAACCACAAGTATTACGATCAAAAATTTACATCCCATAATACATTCTCATTTTTTGAAAATTTTCTAAACGATAATACTTTTCATCTGATTAAAATTCACAAGCCAACTGCACCGCCGCCGGTGGCGTGCCGTCCATTTTTTGTTATTTTTTTCTTCATATAAAGGCTTAACATTTTTAAAATTTTAATCTCTATTTCAAGTGTGATGGTGTGAATACAAAATGTCAGTTTACGTTAGATTTTTTGACAGTCGCAATAAATGTATGTATTTAGATTTCTGTATCGTAATATGTGATGAAAGTCTTAATACTTGTATAATAGTCTGAACGGGCCTTTAACAACTATTTTAACTTTGTGAAAAAAAATTTTTTTTTAATAATAATAATTATGAAATGTTAAGTCCTTTAAAAGGTAAAAATTTTAAATATAAACATGTTGAAATTTTAAAATAAATTTATTATCGTTTATTAAGGTATTACCTTTCTTATGGTTATTACCATTGTATTTTTGAGAGACGCATCATCAAAGACATTTATTGGCAAATCACTAATATCCGCAACAAAAAGCACCAAAGGCGCCACAAAAATTTAAAAAGCGTAAAAAATACCCTCTTTTGAAAAAGAGTGTTCAAAGAAATTAAAAGGGTAACGAGACCAAAAAGAGTCATCAAATACCCGAAAAGCGTCAAAATGGTAACACTGGTTGCAGCGGCTCTGATATCAAGGAGACGTCTTGAATTTTTAAGCTTCGTTTTTAGTAGCCATTTTTAGTAATTATTTTATTACTAGTGTAGCCGGTGCTACACAATACCGACGAAGGAGAACGTTCTGATGTGATTGTGGATTGCTATCAGTTGAAGCCGTTACTATTCAGTGACCAAAGACTATGCCTTCGCCACTGAAACCTTCCGACAACAACTGACACAGAGACACACTAATGCACATAAAAAAAAATGCGATGTTTTTTATCTTTTAGTCTGCAACTGGGTTCTTATCTTGCACCAGCACTCAGGAGATGTATTAAATTTTTAAGCATCGTTTTTAGTAGCCATTTTCAGTAGTTATTTTACTTCGCTGGTACATACTACTTCATGACTTAGGGTTAAACTGGGGTCGAAAACAGAATGTTTTGGTTTTTTACCCCACGTGCAGACCACTTCAGCCATCGCCACCCTACTGAAGAAATCGTTATTTTTAAGCCGAAAAAAGAATTGTCAAATGACTATTTTGGTAATTTCGGGACACAAAATCGTCTGAATGACAATAAATCATCAAATCGGATAACCATGCTTGTGATTATGTATTTAAACATAAATCTTTTTTCCATTAAAAAGTAGACGAGAACTAATTGACGTTGTAAAATTACTTTAGTACTTAAACAAGTAATTAAAATGGTGTTAACACTATAATACCAAACACTTTTAAAAGCACTAAAGAGATACACAAGAGCCAACAGTGTCCTAAAAAGCATACTGTCTGCCTAAGTATGCCCCCGTCTATTTTCATAAAGTTGTTTATATTTTATTTTTGTTTTTTTTTTGGTCATAAGCGTAGTCGTGGTTAAGACTTTAATATACTTTCATATAAAAATCTTCATAAGACATGCACATTTTGCATTTGCACTCTACGCTAATAAACTTGAATGCAAAATGCCTGACGTTCACTTTTCTATTAGTGCAAAAAATATAAGTTGGTGGCATTAAAAGCTTGTCGTATTGTCCTTCTTTTGTTGTATTTGAAATTGCCCGTCGTTGGTGTAAAAAAAATGCTTATCACAAATTTGAATCAGTTATTTAAACATTAAATTCAACGTTATTATTTTGTCATAACTTTTGCTTGCAACATTATTGTCAAAATGGCCAAATAAAGTTATTGCAAATGTTTATTAAAGTATGGTTTCGTTATTAGAACCAGAGGTTCCAACACCACAGTTAAAGTACAAATGGTGGGGGTGAAGTAGCATAGCGCCTCCCATGTAAGGGGTCAGTAGGGCAGTAGATACAGTGGCAATTGCCGCATATTATCTACTGACCGAGCATTGTGGTTATTTGCCATTCCTGCACAAGGTGCCCCTGCTTTCCACTGAAAATGGCGGATCTGCAAAGGAAAACTCGAGGAAACCCGTGCCTACCACTACGTTGGTGTTTCTTATAACGGTGACCTCCAGATACTGGGTGGCCCTGTGGTTATAATCAGCCTTACCGCTCACTTCCCTTAAAAAAAAGAAAACGAAGTAAAAAGAATCAAAGAGGCATCAGTGCCTCACGAAAAAAAAAATTCTCGCAAGTGGCCTGCAAACCCGATGAAGCCTCCAACATCACCTCAGAAGCGGAGGATAAACTCCTCACCTCTCCTGTTCATGGCTCACCCCGCAGGGGGGGTTTGGATACTTGTTTCTAAACCCACGGGTGTTTAGCAAGCCCGCGGTACCTAGCCAAAGGCCTAGGATCACCTTAAACTTCTTTGGAGTTTGAAGATGACAGAAGAGGCGACTCTTCGAAATCCCACTAGAGATTGAGGAGGTTATGCTTGCATATTTCCGTGTGACTGTAGAAAGGCAGTTCGATTCTAATCTAGTGCTACGGGCTGGCAGCTTAGCCCACACAGCTCTAACGATCAGTAAGGGTTTAAAGACTGATATACTCTTAAGTGACTAGACTTCGTGTCAACTCTGAAAAATTGGTTAGTGTGCTGGTTTTGGGTAAGGATTCATAGTGGCTGTGATTGCCACCTAGAATTTACGCAGGGAGATAAGTTGTTGGTCTATTCTGGATATATGTGAGTTGGGCACATAAGTATGTTCTGATACGACTTTTAGTTAACTAGGTGCTATTGCTATTCAACAGTAGTCACCGGAATGTGTCTCGAACAAACAGTATTACTGGCTTAAGCGTTCTTGACTAAAATACATTCTGATGTGACACAGAGTTTAGACCGGTCGAAACACCTCAGCAAGGTGTAAGTTATAGACCAGGGATAACTATGAATTAGGATTGCAACCTATGTGTACCTGCATTAGTACACTAAAGTCTATTCCCAAGTGCCCATGGGGGCGGTAGTGATCGTTTTAATTTCACTCGGTGTTGAGAGCACTGTGGAATGAGACGCTATGCGTAGGTGTCCACGTTAATGTTGAACACATCTGTTCAAGGCTCAGTACCTGAGGACGAGAAGGTTCGATTTAGTAAGATTGCTAAAAGCGGCTAAAATACTTCTTCGGTAAGTAACATGATATTGAGTAAGCAAGGAAGCTTGCTCAAGAGTCAGCTGCTATGAAGCGACAACTCCGAATAATACGAGACGAAGTTCTGTCGGGTTTGTGAAAGTGACACATTGTCCTGCACTCGACAGACAGAGGTTTCTCCACCTGCAATAATAATAATAATAATAAAGTTCAATGGCATATTTCATTAAAAGTAGAAGACTTTTGAGTTTCACCGAAGTTCAAAAGGGAAAATATGTACGTCTACCGAACATCTGCATATATTTTCTTCGACCATACATTACAATACATACAAGATGACCCAATTAAAACCTACCAATGTTAAACACGTATAACTTTTTTTAAATATTTTTTTTAATCTTTTTCAGTTTATACATAATTGAATTCTTGGGAACTTTTCATTAATTATAAATACATACAATACACAACAACGGGTTACAACTATAAATTTTTAATTTTATTCATGTGTCTACGATCAATTGTTATGACACAGCGAAAGTATCATCAATATTTTAATTCAAGATCAGCTTCCACAATTGCATTGGAAAATGAAAAAGTTAGACATACGTATTTCTTATTTAGGCCATACTAAAATAAAATATCATTTTTCCATGCAGTAGGAGAACTCATTGAAAGAGTCTGCGCTCCACAAAAATCGTGTCATGCATGCAATATGTAAAACTTCATAAAACCTATTTATACCGATGATAAAAGAGAGACAATTTTTATTTATGAAAGGGAAAATTTAGAAATCTCCAGTGCGTAATCAAATCGAATATCAATATTCATATACGTTAATTAAATTCCCAAAAGCAACTTTACTAATCGCTTTGACAGCACGCACTGACAATAAGAACAAATAATTATGAGAGACATTTTGGCTTTTTTGTATCACTATTCAAATACCGGCGAAGGAGAATGTTTGATGACTGCCATGGGGTTTGAATCCACTACTACGGCCTGTAGAATTTACATGGTCACTAATTCAACTGACAGCAAATCTCTATAGTCTGTTCATTTCTTTGGAATGTAATGAATTTAGTAACGGTTTTAGTCGGAAAGAATCAGACATCATTAGACTCTTCAATTATTTAAACATTTCTCTTTAAGTCAATAGCTGTTATTCGGGCCCCAAATACCGTTGGCTGAATAGTTTTCTTTCCTAGTGAAGTTACGTTTGCCAAATTTTAATATTCCCGAATATATCAATGACAATATTCGGCGAATAGAAATATTCAATCTGAAATTTAGCGCCACTCGGTATTTAAAATTTAATTGAAAAAATCTCCCCTTTCCGTCAATAACAATGACATTCTGATGATTGAATTTGACATTATCGAGCCTGAATGTCACTACTGAACACGTCTCAGATTAGTTTCCCAGCTATTCTATTCATCTTTTAATTGGAAAAAGTATAGCGGAACATTTAGTGGAAAACCGGTGCCAAATGACGTCGGAACACTGACATGGTGAAGAGTAAATAAAGAACAGATGTGACCAAGATTATCGTGGTTACATGCGCATAGTGCCCAACCCCACGGTGCTTTCTACAACTGGTGAATTAAGACGGTCAGCACTGACTCCACGGGCACATGGAAAGACAACTTGTGACTTAAGTACACACAGGTCGCAATCCATAATCATAGTTATTTTCAGCCTGTGGTATACACCTTGCTAAGGTGTGTCGGACTGTCTAAACCCTGTGTCACATCAGAAAGATAAGCTCTACGGTGACTGCTGTTGAAAGTAAAAAAAGTCGTATCAGGGTACACGACATATAAATGACGATATGTCCCGAACAGACCAATAACTACTCTCCGCGCATAACTTTAGGTATCCACCACAGCCACCACAAAGCAAAGCAAAGCATCGCAATAAACAGGAACACAATTCCAACCTGTTGGGTGTGGACACGAATTACCTTCCCACAAATTCTTCAACTAGAAGACCCAGACATATTGTCATCAGACTTTAAACCCCTTGCATTAGCCATGAAGACTTGGGCCACTAAGCTCAAGTGAACTCAGTAGTGGTACCTCAGTTATTAAACCCGTACTTTCCAGTAGTTATGTGGGCAACCGGTTTCCCGCGGAACCTAACTAGGCAAGGTCTGCGATGTTGCAGCCATAGACCGTAAAACAATCCAAGTCGGATCTCTGGTGTGATCTCGAAGAGTCGCCTCCTCTGTCATCTTCATGCTCTGGAAAAACTCAAGGAGATGCATCACCTTCCCCATTAATACTTCGGCGGAACAAAGGCCCTAATATATTAGTATAAAATTATCCTAAGACTATTTTTATGAAATAGTTAAAGAACAATTGAGAAATTTCTTTAGCTAGTCCACAACACCCCCTTGCGGGTAAAAATTAATTATATGAGCTTATTATTCTCCAAAATTTTAACAATGCAGAAAAAATGTAGCGTCATAAAGGCTTTAATGACACCACCAAAGAGTATTGCAATCGAGCGTATGTAGTAGTAGCGTTCTTATTTACTCATCGCAATAGACTTGAAGCAGAACAGGCTTTAAAATATTTATTTTTGAAGTTCAATATTCCTCTACTGAAATTTAGTTATTAATACAACATGATATGGGCAACAAAGACTTTACTATTTTCATTCAAGTTGCAAAACATATTTTATTCTTATTTTAATTGTTAAATATATATGTACATACATACGTATGCAGTGCCTTATTCTCCGAAACTCAGTTAAATAATTTACAGACAGTCAAAAATATATGTGACAAATCACTGACAAACCTCAACAGAACGGAACAACATGCTGTTTTCGAATGCTGCTACACTTTCAACTTCAGCGTTCTTTGTACGAGAAATTATTCCCCATTCTTTCTCTCTCCTAATTACGCCCTAAATTTACCATCTATTTGATTGCTTGTATGTCACACGCTTGTTTATTTGTTTTTTTTTTCACTTTACTCAAAGAAAGGTTTTTATAATATAAATTATATTTTTCTTTCATTTTATGTATTTTTGACACTTCCTGTAGTTTTTTTTTTAACGTATTCGCAAAATTCGTAACATCACTAGTCTCTACAGTTTGGATAGATATTGCAAAGAATTCCTCCCTAATTCAGTCGCAAAAAATTTTTCTGATGTTTGTTAATATTACCGAGCAATGAAAATCGTCGGTGAAGTAAAATAAGGAACAAAATGGCAGCGACTCTGCTTTACTAATTAACAGAACGCGCAACAACACCAGAGTCGTGTAATAATTACGAAGTACTCTAGCACTTCATCGTCTGTTTCTTTCTTTCCTGCAGGTGGAGGTGGATGGTGGCGATGGCTAAAGTAGTCTGCAGGTTGACTACAAAAACCATAAAGTCCTGTGGTCGAGCCCAGCTTTAGGTCATAAAAGCATCTCCCATTTTTTCTGATGTGGATGAGTGTGTCTCTGTGTCAGTTGTTGTCGGAAGGTTTCAGTGGAGAAGGCATAGTCACTGCTCACTGAACAGTATCGGCTTCAGCTGTAACCAATCCACACGCACATCAGAACGCCCTCCTTCGTCGGTTTTTTGTAGCAACGGCGACATAAAATAACTACTCAAACGAAGCCACACTGATATAAATAACAAACGGGCAAAAGCAGAGTTGTAAGATAGAGAAGCTTCACCTCCTGACATTTCTCTAGCTCCTGAGTGCTGGTCGAAGATAAAAAACAAATGTAACGGCATTCTTTGTAGTTCTCTTTATTGCCTGAGTATTACTACTGACCTTAAAAGAATTGAAACAAATTTTGAGAAATCTTTTTAAAACACTTGTTGTTGTTTTACTAACACTTGTTGTTGTTTTACTAACACTTGTTGTTGCACTTAAGAACCTGTTAGTTGGTGGTGATGTTCATTAAATTTTCCTGGAATTCGTAAAATGGTTAACAGCAACATTAAGAAAAATTAAGGCAACGAATGATGAATGTTGGCTTCAACATTTGTGACAAACACGTAATCTTGGGAATTTTTTATTACCCTCTAATGTTTGTAAAATATTCGTGGGTTTGGCATTTTTACAAACAATTAGATTTAAAGACAAGTTTAATTAAAGCCACCATCACTTTGTTGGTGAAAACGCAGTTTGCAAAAAAGAGAAAAACAAAATAAATATTTCAAAATTATTCTGCTTATGAAGTAAAATGCGTTTTTCTTTTGTTTTTTTTCAATAAAATATACCGATTTATATGCTATAATTTCATATGCTTTTGTTTAAATTGTACAAAAAATGTTAAAAAAAAAAAAAAAAAAAAAAAAACTTTCTCTGATTTTTTGTATTTTTAGTTTGTCTGTCCAGTGGTCCGCTTCGTTCGTCTGTCATTTTTTTTTTCTTTTTAAATTTATTTAAGTTTATTTTGTAGTTGTCGGTTTTAATTTAAAAACGTGTTTCTTTAACAACAATTCAACAATATAAAATATAGACGTACGAGTATTAAACAAAATTTTATGTAGTACAACTAACAGAAAAGTAGACGAAGTAACTGGTATAAAATTTTTCCAACATATTTGTCAAGCTGTAACAGCTTTAAATTCGCTTCGAAAACAATGGTTTTCGCATTAAATTTCTTTAGTTTAGTTTCGTTTCGTTTATTTACATTTCTTTATTTTGTTTTGCAGAGATTAGCTTGAATTTTTGTATTAAAAAAAAAAACACAGATTTTTATTATCATTTTCAATAGAAAAATCCAGATTTAAAATACATACATATGTATGACGGCAATACAACAATATGCAAAAAGTAAAACTTGACAGTTTCAAAAACACGAGGCAAGTTTTCGTGTGGTGCAGTGCAGCGGTCACGCGATTATTGGTTACAAGCGTCATTTTTATTCCGTGCGTCACCACTAACAATTAAAATGCTTTGGATATTCACCTTGAACTGGACAAATATACAGGCCACAATATTTATAACAGTTCGAATTCCACCATAATTCCCTTGCTCTTTTTATTTACAAATATTGTGGTAAAATTCGTTTGTAGAATACGAGATTAGATATGCAGTCATCCATGCAAGAGATATTCACCCTTATTGTACTTGGCGTCGTCAATGTTTTTTATCTTCTACTGCAAATCGGTATTGCAGTTGTGCGTATTGCCGTTTATTGATGACTGGCAATGAATTTTTTGTATTCTGTAAGAAAATGTGACACTGATGTTGCTTTTAATTTGCTTTGATTTTGTTGTCGCCACGTTTGGTATTGTGTTCTGTCGTGTTCAAAAAAAAGTAAAAGTTACAAAATATAAAAAAAAAATGTTTAATTAAAATTGGAAAAAAATAAAACCACAAATTCCTGTCTCTTTGAAATCTAAAAACGTAACAAAATTAATTACTGGGAAAATATTATTTTAAATTTATCACTTTATTACACTCATCGGGACGATTTCTGTCTAAGAAGTCTTTTTCCCACTATTAAATTTTGTTTCTGTTTTTCGCCACAGGAGTCAGAATCAGAAAGAAAAAACATTTTTATCTAAATTTTCTTTTATATTTTTCATTGTTCTACCCAAAATAGGACGTATAATCTGTAACTGTGTATTGGTTGTTTGTTTCACAGGATAAGTCATGTAAAAAATAAAATAAACCTACAAAAAACATTAAAACACTAATTTTTTCTGTTACTCTTCCTGTGCTTCACAGAATGATAACAATGTAAAGTGAACAAAATAAATCAGCTGTCACAAACAACGTCAACGTCAAACACGAGAAAATTTGATTGCCCGTCAATCCATGTGTTATGCTTTAGAAAAATACAGGGCGATTAAGAGGGAGGGCTTGATCATTAGCCCACTCTGCTCTATTCCAACTAAAGCATTATTTGTTATACTCAATTGGATTTCCTCCGACGGATAAATACCTTTCATTCCGGGCCCAAACTGGAGTATGAACATGATGAAATTCTCTGCGGCTGCAGACACGTTCGGGTCGACCACATGGTCCCTTATAACATTCTCGGAACGACTTTTGACTTCGAGACTTCGACTAGGGACGTCTTGTCTGACGAGCAGGAGAAACCGTATAATGACCTTAAAGTCTATACCGACGGCTCCAGCATGCTCGATAGAGTGAGCTGTGGTATATCCATGAAAGGTCCTACAATTAGGCTTTCATATAAACTGGCCGACCACTGCAGCGCATTTCAGACGAAGATCACGGCCATACAGAAGGTTGTGCAATGCTTGTTGTGTAGCAGGATTGTATTTTATTCTGAGAGGCAGGCTGCAATTAGATTCCTGGCGGGCGTCACTTGGACGGTGGTCCTCTTTCATAAATGGCGGTGGTTTCTCAAGGAAATTTCGAACCCTTTAAGGGTGATTGTTATATGTATTCCGGGACACAGGAATATCGTCAATTATTACGTTGCCGATAGACTGCCCAAATCGGGTGCGGAGCTCACACTTTCCGAACTATTAACATTCATAGATGTTCCGATTGCCTCGGTTAAACTGCATGCAGTATTGCTGAGCTCTGCTGGATCAACTAGAATAGGAAGAGAACTAATTGACGTGTTTCATTAAATCGCATAGCCATCCACCACACTATCGCGTTTTTCAGGGTCCACTGTCCCATTGGGAGGCATACAGATAGACTCGACACCCCTCGTGGGATTTCGGTAGCTGTGGGTTTGTGGAGTAGGAGAAGACTATTGCTCACCTCATGTGTCGTCAGTACCCAGTTCATATAATGAAACGACGCAGGTTCTTGAGCTCTCATTTCCTGTGGTCATTGACTGAACTCAGTCAGATGAAGATTTGCGCAATAGAAGAGTCGGTGTGGTTTCATGGCAAGGACTGTCTGATCGCCGTGTTGAATCGATTGTGGTATCACAATGGGTCTAACCTCTGGGCTAAGTGGGACCTTGTCCTTCGGGGAGGGTCCGCCATCTAACCTAATCTAAAGGACTTGATACTGATTTCATTAGTTCTAGAGCTTATTTTATGTATTTGTGTTGATTGCAGCAACTGATTTGGATTTGACATGCTGCAATTGTGTGATGACACAAGAGAAGGCTGGTTTTGTTGCCCAAGAACTTGAAGTTGTTTTTAAGGTTTTTGACAACACAAAAACAAACTCTACTTATAGCTTGTCTGTAGAAACACACCCACGCAAGAGGCAACGCAGACACTTCGCCGATACTTCATTTATTTTAATCAGTGATCAAATTACGGCATTCGATTTGAATCGAAATTACAAACACAATTTTATTTAAATGTAGAGGTATTTCGTTCGATATCGAATGCCGTAATATGGACACAGCTTTAGTTTTGGAGATAAACCAATTTCTGAAAAATTAAGGCATTTCCATGACAAATATTTCGCTACCTTGCGAAAGGTTTCCCATTTTCATTAAAAATAAAGAAATACAAAATTCTTCAATCAAATTATCTTTCATCTGCCTAGAATTGTATTCGAAATTCTTTCCGAAATCTGTAAGAAAATAATTCGAATGTCGAGTAGCACATCAAAATTTTCCACGAATTTTCATCTGATTTCTATCAGATTTTTATCAGAAATGTCGGCAAAAGAACTCAGAATTTCCCTCTACATGTCTGTCTGCATACATTTTTCGGTCAGAAGGTTGAAAGAATTCGTACGCTATTCTGACGTGTCTCTCAGATATCTGACAGATAAATTACCGTTTACGGCACAATTTCACAACGAGAATTAAAAATAACAAGATTTCAAACAAATTTACAAAAGCCCAATTCACGGTTTGCAGAAAATACTTTTTAGATATTGTAGCTTCAGTATAACAACAACAAAATGCACGCAAAATGCTACAAGATCGAAAAGTTCTACAACAGTACTTTACTACGAAAAGTGAATTGGACACACGTTTTAAAAATGATTAAATTTAAACTGAGCATTGTAGCACTGGCAAAGTAAAATAATTAATAAAATGTCTGCATGGAGTCAAAAATTAATACGCCTACTCAAGAAAACTAGTTCAGAATTAAGAGCAGTCAATCTTAACTTGACATCTGTCCTGCCTACCTACACTGTCATCTTTCTTGGCGAGGTAACACAATTACGTGATTAGGGTTTGAACCCACGTTGAAGCGAACTCATAAACTCCACTTTAATGCACTAGCACACTATATACCAAGTAATTTAGGGGAATTAATGTCATAACTTTCCAATATCCGGATGAAGGTGTTGGTTGCAATTTGAATATAACATTTCAAAGATGGAAGAAAATGAACTACATCCCCATCTATAATTACAGACAGACAGATTTAGGGCGACTGCATTGAATAGAAATGAATTGTTTTCTGTTTATGAGTTGTTAATGATGTCAATCACAAAAAGCCATTCACCGTCATTAACTCGTACTTAAGTCACGAATTTTAATAAATTTTATTAAAATAATCAATTGTCTTTGTTTACATGCAACTGACACGAATTTTTAAAATATTTTCTAAGATTTTTCAAAATAAATACTGAGTTTTAATTTTCATTTTCCTCTTCGTTTTTTATTAAGATTTTACAATAAAACGTGATAAACAATCATTTCACAACACAATTAACAAAAACAAAAATTTCATTTGTGTGTGTCCGTCTGTCTGTCTCTTCGATCGCTACAAATTAATGACATTTTGATTAATCACTCTTCGAGCGAAACTTTTTTTTAATGAAATTGAAAATGAAAATGAAAATGGAATTGTCACTTTTGAACCGCTGAGTACACAAAAGAGTTCATGTCAATGGATCGTCAAGAAAACAATATTAAAATTTCATTTTTCTTTAATTTTGATCAGTTCAATTTATGAAAATATAGAAAATAGAAGTGAAGAGAAAATAAAAGTGAACAACGCTTTATCGCTCAAAGCAAGTTAATGACATACTTACATGTTTGATATTCATAAATAATGTAATGAAAAACATCAAAGTACCTCGGAGCCAATTAAGTTAGTCTGTGAGTTTTGCGGTTAATGATTCAATTTCAGCTAATCGAAATTGTTGGAATAAATTTGTAAAATATTAGAAATATAAAATTAGCAATTGCGCAATTCTAGTACTAGTAAACCACATTCCTAGTGCTTCTATTCAAGTTGAAAGTTCATTAAGATTATCTTTAGATCATTCTGAAAGTTTTGTGGCGAAGTGATTTTGTCTGCTGGCAAGGATTCGAACATTAGTGATGTTCCGAATTTCACATTTTTATACAAGAACCCCCAAGAAATCTTTGAGAATTACTAAATATACAAACAAAACAAACCAAATGTCTTCTTTAAAAATTTTCTTTATACAACAAACATTTCATTATTCGATTTTAAACTATTTAATTGCATTGCTCTCAGCTTGATGGCCGTGGACGCTGCCAGTTGCCGGGAGCCAGTGTAGCATCACGAAAAAGAGGCTTGAATGTGGTAGTGCCAGAGGCAGAATACCCTCCACCACGCCTCGGTTGGTGCCGCTCGCCAACCCGGGCCAGTATAGATTTAATGACCGCATCGAAAAGCCAGGTAGCACTCCCTGGGCACATGCTCCTTGTCCTCCCTATGGCGCTCGTGTCACTTAAAAAGCGCAATAGCCGCCTTCCTCGCTCTAGCTCGGACATACTGTGCCAAGATAATTTCGAATAAAGATGAATGCAAAGATACTTCGCGCTGTCAGCCAGCCCATGTACCGCCCCATTCAACATGGGAAGCGAAACAGACGGTATATTACACAGGGTGTCTGATAGCAGAATAATCGCTCTAGGAAGTCCCAGTGAGGATGCTCTTTTCCGTATTGAAAGTCGCGGATTTTCACGTAAACTGCTTTCAACCAGATCAATGTTTTCGGATCGAGTGGGGCCTGGGCATGAGGCATTCCTAGCCGAAGCAGTTGCGCGGAATCTCTGCACCCACAAACGAATTAAATTTACACTCGGTCCATCACTTATTCACCGAATACCGAAATTTGAACAAAATTGACGACGAGCAATTACGTAAGAATCATTAATCTTAAAAAATGTCTCCACAGCGAACGTGCGATACTCACTCGACTACTGCGACATCGTGACTGACAAATCTGCCCATTCCGCTCTTCTTACACAATCTGCTGATGATGCCCAATGACGTCTGCAGCTTCTGCGCCACAGTATCCTCTTACTAGACATGATCAAGTTTGCCTTTAAAATTTTTCAATTGCCGTCTTTGACTTTGGCTGCACACCAGTTTTAAGCAATTTAAGAGCAATTTTGTTTCTCAAAAGTCATCTGCGAAAAAGCAACAAAACTGTTCATAGGAATAGCAGTACCTCCGGGAAAATTTTGAAATTGTAACAAACATGAAAACTTAATTTATGCCTGTTACTGAGCCCGCTGTTCATTGAAGATGCAACAACTAAATTTGTTTACAAAATGTACTCGTAATTAATACCAGTACAAATTGAAAAGTGAAATTATTTAATTATATTTTTGTTTTCTTTTTCAAAATTATGCAATAATTGACACAAAACATAAAATGACAAAAAAAAAATGTTATTTGTTCACACACGTTGTGCAGATTTATGACTTCTGTTATTTTAGTCCCAAAATGTAAAGGGAGTGTGACTAAATTAAAAAATGTGAAACTTAAAGTGTACGCCATGTATTATTGTTAATAACAGTCAACAATATATGCATGTACTATGTATTTCATATGTATTTTCACTATTTTTGGCACAATCAGCGTTAAGATTTATATAAAATTTTCAGCCAGAGCTGGGTTGGTGTGTGACTTTTCACTGAACAACGACTAACATGTTGCTAATGTTACTATTTTAATAACTTGCTTATTGTATTCATTAATAATTTAATGCAAATTTGTTAACTATTTTTTGCAATTTCCCATAAAACTAGAAGCAAAAGCATTTTGATATATAATTTAAGTAGAATAAACATCGCACCCCAACTCACAGGCTTGTGCAAATGGTCTGGCATCAATTGCAAAATAAACACATCTACATTCGTTACACTGGTGTAAATAAACTACAACGAAAATCATTGTTTATATGTATTTACTATACGCTTGCAACACAGAGAAAACTCCAAAAAAAATCGAGCGAAGAGAATATAACGGAAATACATATTCAACTCTGCAAGAAGCCTCGGAAGACAAATCATAAGAAGTTTCTTTTTTTTTTATATTGGACCAGTGTTCAGGGGCTATCCCCTACATATGCAATGCATTGCACTGGAACTAGAGAGAGGGATAGGGTAGAGAATAGACAAGTGGTGAAAGTAGTAGGAAGATAGAGCTTAATTCTTGCACAACTCTGCAGTTGCGTGTTAATTACAATGCAAAGTTGCGGCGTCTCTGATGTTGGTTTTTTTTACCCATTATTTTTAAGCTAAAAGGGAGTCACATTTTATTTATTATTTTACTTCGCCGACGAAGGAGGGTGCTGTAGCACAGAAAACTCAGAAAAACCTTTGACAAGGATGGGAATCGAACCTGGGTCTTTCTTGTTGCAGAGCCAATACGCTGAGCACCCCCAAAACCAAAAACCAATGTTTAAACAAATGTTTGAAAAACAAAATTTTTTTTTTGCTCCCAATTGATGGAAAATTATTACAATTGAAAAATTTCCCATAACAAATGCACGAGATTGTGAGTCTTGCTTGTATTTTTTTATCGTAGACCAGCATTCAGGAGATGACACCTACACATGCGATGCATTGTGCCATAAATAAAGGATAGAGAAGTGACAAGAGGTGAAGCTCCACCATCTTACAACTCTGCTTTTGCACGTTCTTTGTTTTTTATAGCAGTTCTGAAACGGCTCTGATGCCAAGAAGATGTATTAAATTTTGAAGCTTCGTTTTAGTAGCCATTTTCAGCAAACGACCGTAACAATTATGACATTTATTATAAAAATTACAATATAATTATTATTTCTTGATTTTTATTTTCTTTTTTAATTCTTCAAGTTTTTTGAGCTCTTTTTTATATTAATTACACTAATTATTTAAGTTGCAGGTCCTTTTTATATATAAGAAAATGTTCCTGAAGAGCCTTCGCCACTGAAACCTTCCAAAAACAACTGACACAGAGACACACTAATGCACATGAGAAAAAATGCGAGATTTGTTTTTTATGATTTAGTCTGAACTGCGGTCGAACCAAGAATTTTTTTTGTTTTATAGTCAACGTGCACTTGAGTCATCACCACCCAAGACATATTTCATTCTACTTATGAACCATCACGTCACGTCAAACCGTTGCTAAAAGTTACGATCAGTAGCTATCACTGCAGTGTGCGATAACCATCTCTGGTTTCAAATAAAACAAAAAGCATAAACGCATATTCATTTTATATTTGGCAATCAACAGCCGTATTTGATTTGCTTTTTAAAACTTTTCTTATACGAGTACACAGCTACTTAATACATCTTGGATATTATTTTATCATTATCAAGTACATTTATTTCAATTAGTTTATTTTGATTGTGAGTTGAATTGTTTTTCTTTTTGTTATTAACGTGCAACAACTGAAGCGGGAACGTGTTGGTTGTGATGACCAAAAATCGCTCACTTTCACTGTTAACATTATCTTATGATCAAAATTTTTCTCCTCTGATGTTCTTCTGAAATAGTCTTTTTAAAATGAGAAACCATAATGAAAGAAATAGTTGTACCTTCGCATATAACAATGATATTATATACATAAATATATGGCTTCATCAGCTATATAATGTTACAATGGCAATTAAGCATTTAATAACACCTGTGCTTGTTCACGGGAATTACAGTCGTAGTGTTCCTCGTTCATTATAAGTGAATATATATGGCCACTAGAAATCCGTGGGGTTACCCTCTGTTGCGATGCGAAAGGAAAATGGTACGAAATCGAATGATTGGTATTCTCTAATTCGTTTGAGCATTTGCCTTATGCATCTATTATTTTCCCTTTCGCAAGGCTGGTATCACCTGCACTTTGTAATGCGAAAGCCCCTGTCAAAATCGTTCGATAAGCGCAAATGGAGCAAAACATATAAGCACACTGAGAAAGTATTTATAATTGATATTTAAATTGTTATTTTTAGGGAAAAAGCAAAACAACGGCAGTTTGAATTTTTAGTGGATTTCATGGTGCAACATACCGACTTGGCCAAGGAACAGTTGCAGTCAGCAAATGCCAAAAAAGCTGCAAATAATTTATGGACATCAAAATAATTCTTTTTCGTGTAATTACAGTTGAAACAAAATTTTACAAAGTTTTAAATATAATTGTAGGAAAGAAAGAATTCTCTCGGCATCATAGGAAAAGCAATAAGTTTTAAGTTTATTAAAATTTAGTTTTGTTTTCAGGTATGTGATGAAAAACGATGTAGACACAAACCGATTTGAAAACGATAAAAACGGTGCGATGTGTTTGCTGCGGTCGTATTTTTATTTGCTTTTAATAGTTTTTTTTTTAAATAATTTTCGAGATATTTTTTATTTTTTTCAAAACTTTATTATATTAGCGGAACTAACTCTTTGGTGCATACTTACAAAAAATGCAAATATGCTACAGTTTTTTGCAACGAAGCGTGAGTGTCTGTTTTATAAGCATATCAAATTTTTGATAACAGCTGACTGATTGCATTTTTAACAAAAAGTAAATAAAGAAATTGTAAAACTTAAGAAATCCAAAATCTTTTTCAATTCATCGTCCGTCCACTTTTTGTTATTTGGTTTTTGCCATATTTGTTTTATTTTCCTTTTTGGTTCTTCAATATTTATATTTTTATTAAATTTTATTTTTTGTGTTGTCTAATTACTATAATTTTATTGCACAAACTATGCTAAAATTTTTAACGCCGGCAAAAAGTTAGCCGCTTTCAATATCATAACGCCGTTGCTCAATATTCAGCGAATGAAAGGGAACAAATCTGGTTTATGAAAGCACTTTCAAATAAAATAAAATGTAAATTAGGTTGTAGGAAATTGAATTCTTAGAAGATAAGAAGTTTTTCATATCTCTTGCAATTTCCTTCATAAGATTTTGATTCCGTGCACAAGAATGATATCCAAAATTTAACTTTTTATGCTTGAGATAACATTTTTTTTGGCATCTAATACGCATCTTGACAAGCTTTTCAATGATATCAATATGTGCAGATATATTACGTAGAATCATCATTTTCTATTAAGTTTAGTTTACTTTAATTTTTATACCCTTCACCTTAGGTGGCAAAAAAATCCTGAAAGCTCAAGAACACTGCCAAAACGAGGGAAAATTGCCAAAACGCAAAAAGTTGCCAAAATAAATAAAAACGCCAAAAAGGGTATATAAGATTCGGCACAGTCGAATATAGCCCTCTTACTTGTCTTATAATTAAATTTCCTGCCAATTAATACAAATAATTATCAGATTTCATTTTAATAATTTTATGAAAATTTTGATTAATTATTAAGATTTTACTTGAAACTCTGATTTTTACTTTTTGAACAACCGTAAATGAAAATTAAAAGTTCTGGGGGCAAATTGTGTGACGGCGCCACCGTTATAAAAATTTACGAACTCAGTTATCTGATTGTTTATTTTTATTTATGTAGTCAGCTGTTTTGGTTTAGCATATTTTGGCCTAGCATATTTTTGTGTTTCTTGCAATGAATTTTTTTTGGTGCAAATTGGATGAAGAGGTGCAAATCGCGGTTACATGTATTTGTTTTTGTGGTATTGCATTTTATGTTAGATTTCCACTGTTTGCAATGATTGCAAATGATTTGCACCAAAGAGTGAGTTCCGCTATTGTTTATATTTTATCTTCTAGCGTGCTTTTAAAAAAAAATTGTTTGAGATTGGCTTAAAAATGATTCTCCAATTCGATCGGAATTTATCACCCATTTTCATAGTTGGAATTGCTGTGGATCTCCTTGAAACTTTTAGCTCGTGTTGAAAAGCGTTTAGAACATACAGAAACGCCTGCTTATTCAAACCGAAGTTTTGTACAAAGCTAAAATAAAGCAATATGTATTGGAGAATATATTCCGCTACAGATTTTTTTCTTACATGCGGTCTTGCATCTCGTTCTACACGGTCGTTTTCCTCATCAAACCATAACGCTCAGAATCCATCACTTTATTTTATTTTTAAATAAAAACTGTTACATTTTTTTTTTGAAACGATGTTTTTTTAAATATTTTTAGACATTTCATTACTATCGATCTATGCGATATTTTCTTTTGTAATGTCAGTTTTGGCACTTTTTCAAAAAAATTTGCGAAAGTAATTGGGAGTGCCAAATTGCCATCGGAACGGATTTAGCTTTCGCATCGCAATAGAGAGTAACCCTCCAGAATATTGGAGGCTAGATAATGTAATTGGGTCTCGAGATATTTATATACGTTCGGTTTTTTCAAATTAATATATGTGACAGGGAAAGTTAAAAGGAACCTGCGAGTCGAAAAAATCGATTTATACTTTTTTGGCGATTCTTATAGTAGACAACGCAGCTTTCTAACGGCATTAGTTTTGTCATAAATTAGCTTCAAAATACATTTTTGATAAAGAAAAAGAAAAGGGGAAAAGAATCTGTGTTGACAAGGTTTACTGAAATTTATCTAATTTGAGCGTAGAAAATAATATGTAAGAAGCAGAATTAGTTTTAGTTCAGTTTATTTTAAGTAAATCACCCTTATTCCAGCTGTCGACATCGACACCAAATCTTAGCCTCTATTACGTCGAAATGCTACGGCTTTTTTTATCCAAATTTAAATTGTCATTTTAAAAAATTAAGCTTTTAACTGTAAGATATTGCAGATCGATTTGAGCGAGGCTATGTTTTGGTGTTGACTGGAATAAGGCTGATTGTGTTTAGTTCTAGATTTTAAAGTTATTGTGTTTTTTTATTGATTTTTAAAATAAATATTGAAGTCATAAATCTGCTGTTCGTTTGATTAAAAACATCGGATATCGGATCTACATCCATCTTAAATTTTCAAAGGCGATGCGGGTGGCGATGGTCGAAGTAATCTGCACGTTGACTACAAAACGAAAATTTTTTCCTGGGTTCAACACCAGTTTCAGACTCATAAAAACATTTCGCATTTTTTTGATGTTCTTTTGTGTGTCTTTGTGTCAGTTGTTGTCGCAAGGTTTCAGTGGCGAAGCCATAGTCACTGGTCACTGAACAGCAACAGCTTCAGCTGTATCCAATCCACAGTCACATCAGAACGCTTTCCTTCGTCGGTATTGTGTAGCACCGGCGAAGTAAAATAACTACTACAAATGGCTAATAAAAATGAAACTTCAAAGAGACGCTACGCTACAAAAAACGTGCAAAAAGCAGTGTTGTAAGATAGTGAAGCTTCACCTCCTACCATTTCTCCTACTAGTTGCAGCACAATGTACCGCATATGTAGAGCTCATCTCCTGAGTGCTGGTTCAAGATAAAAAATAAAAAAAAACTATCGCGATAAATTTTTAAAAAATTAGTTCTTCAAATTGGATCCACTTTTTTGAATTTTAAAAATTCGACACTAAATTCATAATCAACGACCGCAAAACCTTTGACTAACGTTTCGAAATAAATCTGATGAATTTTTGAAAAAAACTAATTCGCCATATTGAATACGCCTTTTTGGATTTCTAATACCAGATTCGTAATCAGTGACCCAGAAAACCCCCGGGTAACGAGTTTCAACACATAAAAGCGTTCAATCGCATCGAACTCAACTTGCTAACTTCAAAGTCCTTTATCTCCAAAACTTATTATCTGAGCGTAGGACCCTTTTTACTTTTCGTGTCACATATGCTCCAGTTGAGTTCCGTTTTTATTATTATAAATTTATTACTTTTTTTTCGAGCGTGAGCCCTACTTGACATCCAAGGAACAAGAAGAAATAAATAGTCAAATAAAATAAATGTCAGATTAAATTAAATAAATATTGCAAATACAATACATGTAAGTCAATAATCTCTTTATTTGAACCGCTTCAAAAGATTATGGAGAATCACCTATTCCCTTAACTTTGACACTCTTAAACAAGTTTTTCTCTATATCCTAATTTCCCTGGATAAATGCCCCTTTAGGTTTTTAACCCCAAAAGAATACTTAAACATGGTCCTTCTAGCCGGTTTTTATTCTCAAAGAAACTACCCGATATCACAACAAAAGTCACACGATTATTTTGTATATATTTTAGAGTGATGTAGGGTCGGTCTTTGCCAAACATATTATACATACACACTTTCTGGCATGTTTGAATTTTATTTGTGCGTTATTTATTTCACATTTAATGGCGAAAGTTGTTAAATGAAATGCAAAAGGTTTCGTTCATCGTTCAATAAATAAATAATAAATATGGTGGTGGTTTATCAACAGAGGAAAACTTGAAAAATCATAAACAATTTGATATTCGAAATGTCGATGGGTAAAACAATTATATAACAAAAACAAACAAGTTAGTTTGCTTTTCTTAAATGGCCAATCATCCACAACAAGAGCAATAACAGCAAACAACATTTGACTAGTTTAATAAAAAATAATTATGTACATGCTTCCGTGTAGAATGAATTGGCCATCAATGAGCAAATTTATCTAATTTGCCACTTAAAGGAGAAGTGCAAGTAATGATTGCTTCTCTCAATATCTTCACACGTGTCGGACAACTACGAGACTTCTAACATTTATTCTTGAAAGCACTTCGGAGAGATTATTTAAATGGCAATGTCCAATTTCAAAAATTAATCTTCTTCCATTTGCGTTGATGGCAAAACGTGGCACTTTTAATTTTTTGTTTTTTTACAATTCAAGCAAAAAGTGCGGTTGCTGAAATTAAGTGTGATTAATTATTTTTCCTCTCAAACATCCGGCCAACGAGAATTCCTCTCAGCGGTGCACAGGGAAAGAAAGTTAAAAAGGAATCTTTGACCGATGATCAGGGTTGTTTCCCATGCACTGCACATACTCGTACATTACACTGAATGAGCCAATTTACATTGGCATAATTATGCTGGCATAACATGACAACTTGTTGGCAAATTCGGTGAAGAGAATGGTTTTAGGTTGAAAAAAACTAACACATATACACATACGAAAACATAGGTTCTGTGTTTCTTTTTTTACAGAGCATATTTAGTCTTCTGTTGGCCATCGTCGTGATAAAATGAACTCGAAAGAAGAAGGGCGTTGGTCGCGCCAACATACTTAAAAAAAGCAAACTCATTAACTTTTATAGAAAAAAGTACTATATGGGAATATCATGAAGTATGTAATATGTATGTACGTAAAAGCAAACTCATTAAATTACAGCTTCTAAATTACAGGCACTTGAAATTCCTCCTAAAATATTTAATATTGGCTGAAGTAGTCAGCACGTTGACTACAAAACCAAAACAGACCTGTTTCAACCCCAGTTTCAGACTAAAAAATTATAAAAAAAAAAAAAATAAAAAAAAAAAAAAACAGCTGGCATTTTTCTGATGTGCATTAGTGTGTCAGTTGTTGTCGGAATGTTTCAGTACCGAAGGCATAGTCACTGGTCACTGAACAATACCGGCTTTAGCTAATAGGAATCCGCAATCACATCAGAACGCCCTCCTTCGTCGGTATTGTGTAGCACCGGCGAAGTAAAATGATAATAAAAATTGCTACTAAACCGAAGCTTCAGCACTGCTATAAACAAAGAACGTGCAAAAGCAGAACAGTAAAATAATTAATTAAGCCTCACGTCCTGTCGTTTCTCTAACTATCCCTTTCCTACAGTTCCAGCACAATGCATCGCATGTGTAGGGTTCATTTCCTGAGTGCTGGTTCCAGATAAAAAAAAATCCCGTCATACTTCCGCCAAGTATATTACGAAGTGTGTATAACGAAAACAAAAATCAAATGAATAAATAAAATACAAATCACACACAAAGCCATGTATACGTACACATTTTATGTCTACTGTAATTTGGAAAGAACAAAAATTGCGAGGCTTTAATACTATTCCA
The DNA here is from genome assembly GCA_963924685.1 of Dexiosoma caninum. NCBI lineage: Eukaryota > Metazoa > Arthropoda > Insecta > Diptera > Tachinidae > Dexiosoma > Dexiosoma caninum. The sequence goes on from OZ004725.1 coordinate 97,433,289, forward strand.
GTGTAAATTGGCTCATAGAAAAGAATATGACTTAATCTTACGCAACCCTGCAGTTGCGTGTTCTGTTAATTTTTAAAGTAGAGTTGATGCGACTCTGATATTATGTTGACGCATTAATTATTAAATCATTTTACGCAGGCTAGCAATGCAACTAAAAGAAATTTTTGCTGGACGTCAACTTGATCCCACGATCTTCTGACTGCAGTGTCAAAGCGCTAAGCACTTAGCCAACAACGGCGCAATGTTGCAATGATTAAACAACGATTAAAGTCAGTTATTGAACACTTCTGCTAAATGAAATTTATGCGTAAGTTGTGTTAATGCTACTATCATTCAGACGAAATAAAAATACGGCGGTGTGCAATAACGCCCAGATGAAATAAGTCCCAAGGAAAAAATTAAATAAGCCCCAACAATTTTCACACCTTTGTCTGTGTTCACACGATTCATGTCTTATTGATAAGATTCTTACTTTTTCTTCTTTGAACTGTCATTGGTGTCTTGTTGACGACATGTACATATAGTTTGTGTGTATATTCAAATTAAGAATAAGAAAGCAAAACGTACTGACAGTACATGAACATGAGTATTCGTTACCCTTCCCCTCGTTCCTCTCGCCTATAAAGTACCAATCATGTCTATAAAACATGAATCGTGTGAACACTGACTTTGAGATTTACTTGATTTTCTTGGGAATTATTTAATTTCTTTCCCCCGGTATTTATTTCATAATGAAATTACTCCCAAATGTATTAAGTCCCAAAAGAATTTCATATGGGAGTTATTTCATTTTATTTTGTTTTTAGATTTTATTTCATTTGCTTTGGGAGTTATTTAATTTTTTTTTTTGAAGTTATTTATTTTTTTTTTCTTAATTATTTGCAATTTCTTAAAATTTTTCGCTTAAATCTCGTTTATGGGCGCTTCACCAAATTGGAAGAAAATTAGATATGGCTAAAAAAATGAACCCGACCAAAGGACGGCTACGCAGATAACATTTTGTTATCAACGCCGGTATTCGTTATACCATGGAGGAGGAAATTATTGAACCCGGCCAAAGCCCGCCTATGCAGAGTAACTTTTATCACCTAGTGGTCATTGGTAAAATTTTGATTTAATTTCTTTTTGATGGTTCTTTCTTTCTTTTTGGGCTTTATTTCATTTCTGTTCAGTGCTCCCATTGTGTAAGGTATTAATTTCATTGGAATTTATTTAATAATGAAATAGCTCCCAAAAAATGGGATTTATTTCATTTTCTTTCGGATTTACTTCATGTCTTCAGTGTGGGACGGGCTTTATTTATTTTAAGAAATATTTCTTTGTGAGTTATTCCACTAAGTCCCTTATTTCACCTGGAAGTTATTTCACAGAGACAAAAATACATATATACTTTACATATACACATGTATGAAGTAAATAAAAAAACATTATATTGTGTTACAACTTATTAATCAATATAGAGAAAGGCAGATTCAATTTCATTTAATTTCTTAGCAAATATTTTATTTATCATTTATTAAAGTATGGGAGTAGGTATGTCGGTGAGAAAATAAACAAATTCCTTTATCAAAATATCAAATAAATGTTGAAATTGTTTTTAAATTTGTGCGTGACTATTGAATTAATCAAAACAAGAAGTAGGAAAGCGTGCATTGTTTTCTTTTCCAAATGCTTTTAATAATAGAAAACATTTTAATTCATTTAAAAAGTATTTCCGAAAAAATAAAAGAAAAATTATTTTACGAAAAGTATATTTAAGAAACAGTAGTTAAAGTACTAATTAACATTAAGTTTAATTGTTGCTTTATTCTCTTTATTTTTTCCCTAAAAATATGTATTTGAAAAAGAGTTTTATTTTTGTGAAAGTGTTGAAAGAAAAATAGATTTATTTATTTCTTTTTTTCTCCAAGCAGGCGAAACTTTACAAGTTTTCATGCAAAAAGAAGAAAACATAAATAAACACAATAAGCAACTACTTTAAACAACATGCGAGTAAAAAAAACATGAAAAATATTAAATTTCTTCTTTTTGCATTTCATTTTCGTATGGCCGGCCAATGAGTGACCGAGCGACCAGATCATCATCTGTAGTGGGACTTCAAAACAACTTTATTTATTTATTTATTTACTTTTCTTATTAAAGTTAAACAAAACTAATAAAAAATATAATGACACTTTAATGTTTTCTTTTTTTTTCATTTCCTTTTAAAACTTTTCTACATTCATTTATACGCATACATCTCGTAGCAACTAATTAGAAACGCTTCTTTTACTTTCGTGCCAATTCAGGGGTATTAAAATTTTTGAAAAGTTAATTTGCCGTTATGTTATTAATCAAAAAACAACATTTGAATTTTATTTATTAGTATTTTGAATAATTAATGATGAAAATATGGAGGTGTCTTAATAAAAAAAAAATTATTTTATAAAAAACTAAAGTGTTTGTTTGGTTGGAAAATTATCGCAAGATCGGCTGAGCAAAGATATTTTAATAATTTTATTTTTTTTAAATATAAGGACTTCAGCTGTTTAAGCATCTGGCAAATGTCAACTTAAATAACAATAATTATAGCGTGAAAATTTCGGTTTAATGTTTTCAAAACATAATTACTTTATCTTCGATAATATAAATATGTATGTGCTACATTACATAATTATTTTTAGGTTAAAAAATTTTAATTTAATCTAAAAATAAAAAAGTGTGGCAAGTTGAACCCACATACATATATACGTAGCCCAGTTAAGCTATCAAATAAAAGTATGTATTTAAATGTTCTCTTAAAAAAATAAAATAAAATCTCTAATCTTCATGTTAAAAACTCCTCTGAGAGAATAATCCATTTCGGAAGCGATTCCATCGAAAATGACTAATTATCAAACTCTATTACAATGTACATACATACATGATATTATATATGAGCCGTTTATTTTGAAAGTAGCATAAGACACTTTTTAATAAATATCAAGTTAATGATAACATTCATTACAATTTAATGGTATCTTCTCTTTTTTAAAACATTGGCAATCAAATGTTAAACACCTCTGAGTTTTTGTTCAAATTTTTATTGCAAATTTCTTAAAAAAAGAGGAGATACCGTTAAATTAAAATCAATGTTATCATTAAGTTGATATTTGTGAAAAATTTACTTATTCGACTTTCAAAATAAACGGCTCGTATATAAAATACACCTACAGCTAATTAAACTTGTCTACATTCATTTGAAATGTCAATTTACTTTTATTGCAGTTTAAACAACATTAAATAAAAAAGCATGAAACAAGACAATTTATTTTTCGTAAAAGATTTTTTAATTGACAATTTAAGTTCAGTCATATTAATGTAAGAAATCAAATCGAATAGAATGGTCAATAAATTTTATTCGCAAAATGATATAAAAACGGAAATCAAATGGTAACTATTGAGTCTTGACGTCACAGAGCAGACAAAGAATATTCCCATAGTGTGCGATACATACATATCGTTGCTATTATGTAGAAAGGCCCTAATTCGCATTTTTCGAAATTGACTTTCTTAGTGATTCCTATTCATTTGACACAAATTCACCTTATTGCGAAAATTTAATGCAAATCTCAGAAATAACGGTTTTACGGCAATCACATTAGATCCGTTTTTTAGTTTTCTGGTATAGTTCGATAAAATGAGAGTAAACTATAATTTATCTCAATAAGAGACAAAAATTTACAAAATTACGGGAACGCATAAAAAAACAGAAAATTTACCACATAATGGAAACGCCAACGTACATATGTATATGACCATGTACGTACAATACAAATCTACGCGCATGCATATACAGGGTGGCTCCAAATTTGCGAAGGGGTTTGAGTTCAAAGAGCCATTCTGTCCTCAGCAAGTATGCACTGTGGCTCCATCCTGTTGGAACCATACTTGCGGATGGTTTTCCATGGCTGGCCTTAAAAAATTTTCAAACATTGTTCGATATCTAACACGAGTGATGGAAACGGCAGCACCGCGTTCATTGGGTCAATTATCCCTTCCGCGGAAACACCGCACAAAACGGTACACTTAATTGGGTATAATTCTTGCTTTTAAAATACTCTTGGATATTCCGTAGGCCTTTTTGACTATTAACGAACACATTCAATTGGAAATGGGCTTCATTGCTCATAATTAAATTATGAATAAAATTTCCATCTGAAATAAAGTTCAACTATTTTAGTACGTTGTTCAATTGTGTACTGTTCCATTTTAAATTCCCAAAGTCTTCTTTACAAAATACTGAAACCAAAAAAATAAAAAAGTTTTAAGGAATTCAAACACCTTCGCTACTTTTGAGCTACAAATACAAATCTACACATACGCATACAAACATAAAAACAAAATAAATTGGCCAATTAAAGAAAACCCAAATAATTTTTAAATAAATCATGAACTAAAATTAACTATTATTTGTCCATTGCAAGTTTCTATATCTTGTAACATTTTTCACTGTTGGGAAATAATTATGTTTCCTTCATTATGACTTATTTATGAAACAGCTGATTGCTTGTTCTTCCTGCCCAAACTAGGCCGAAGAAAAACTACGGGCTGTTCAAGGCGTATCAAACAAGGTGGGGTTGTTCAAAAAGGTCACAATTTATTGCTGTACACATTGTTTTTGTAATATTTGTATTAGTTATTTTTGACATATTGGGAACAAAAAATGTGTGTTGTAGTATAAAAATTCTATTCGCCACCACCTTGTTAAAGACGCCTTGGGCTGTTTCGTGTAAGAAGAACAAGAACATTACTCTCACAAAACCTGTCTCATTTACCCAATTTATGTGTACGGGAACGCTTTCTGGTAAGATTGGGATCCCTCGTATGCCCAATATAGAGCAAAAAAAACAGACCCCTTTCGATAATTGCATGGTAATAATAACAGTTTCCATTAGGATTTTTTCCTCCTCCTGTAAAGTTGGCTTTATGTTAATAAGGTCCTTTCTACATGAGATCAACCATATGTATGCACAATATCAAACTACATACATACATATTTAATTTTGACTTTATGGTAGTCAGAATAAATTATAAATCAAATTTAATTACAGCAACTGATATCACTGTCGTCAAAACAAATCACTTGAATGATGATATGTAATCCGCATTTCTAGATTTGCGTCTCCATCGCGCAATTAAAATATTTTTATATGTTTGTATGTATGTTCTTGTTGTGGTGTGAAAATAACATCATTAAATATTTGTGGAAATAAAATATACAAAAAAAAAACGGTTTCCTTTTCTTTGTTTCCATGTGATCAATGATTTATTGATTTGCATTTTTTTCTTTTTACAAGACAATTTTAGAAAAACTTATTATACATTTTCCATGCACACATTTTTTTCTGCTGAGATAATAAATTGTCAACTACATATGTACATACATACATACATAAATATGCACATACATATGTATGTACGTACGTACAGTCGAAGCTACACAAAGGAGTAGCGAAATATCGAATCAAAATAAATATTAAATATATTAAAAAGACCTAAAGCTTAAATAATTAGTGTTATTAATATAAAAAGAGGTCAAAAAACTAGAAAAATTATATTTTCTACATAAAAAAAATGTAGTCAAAATTTTCTGCAGTTTTTCTATAACGAATTTTCTCTATAACGTAGAAATTTGACGGTCCCCAACTGCTACGTTATAGAGAAGTTCGACTGTACATACATAAAATTTTAAGTCTTTAAATGTAAGCGGATTTATTTTATTCGTTTTTTTTTTCTTTCTCTAAAAAACATGTTGATAAACAAGTTTGTTTCTCAACGTAAATATTTGTGTGATTTAGCAATAATTCGCTAATTTGCTTTTCTAATTTTGTAGAACTGTACGAGTATTTTGTTTTATTTTGCAATTAATTTAAAACAGATTTGTTGTCAAAAACTAATAGTTTTATCATTTCACACTTTTTTAGCAATTCAATCCAATTAAATCTGTTTACTTTTAACAAAAGTCCACAATTTTCAAATATTTCAGAAGAGCAAAAATACTTTTAACCCTGCATGGCAAATCATATTTTTAATACTTTATGACCAATGTTAGTCGATTAGTATATCTAATTTTGAAAGTTACTGAAAATGTAAAACACCATGTCTTTTTATATAAAAAAAAATAGATTAACCCAGATCCCCGATTTTCTTCTATCCTACTGGCGTCGTTTTGATTCCGATTTGCGTCGCTACATACGCACATGCGCTTAAATTTTTTTACAGAATTCATATTTACAAATGACGAATTGGCGATTTGCATGGAGTACCCATTATTTCGATTATTCTATGCATAGTCGCGTGTTAGAAAGTGGTTGAGTCAATAAACAACATAAGAAAAAAAATTTGTATATTAATGCACATATTTTTTCTTATTGCTTTATATCTTTTCAAATAAATATATTTTTAGTTATTTATTTATAATAATTATAACCACTTGCTGAAATCCATATGAGTTTTTTTTTATCAAAAATTTTTCGTAAATATTTAAATTTTCGACCCAATCAATAAAAAATCTGTGCATTTATATAAAAAAAAAGAGATCCGATTGCCTTGGTTTCGCATTGCGTCGCATTTCCCCTCTCCTAACTAACGACGAAAATCGGGGCTCTAGTGTTTTTAGCGTATGAAGATTCCGTACTTGAACTGAGTATACTGTACTTGATTTAAGAAAATCCATACTTGGGATTGATTTTTATTTTCAATGTATATACTATATACTATGTACATATGTATGTATTAGCCTATTATTTCTATTTATTCAATGTTGTTGCTGCATTTCCTTGGTGAAAATTGCCAACTCATCCGTAGACTTTTAGCCAAGTATTTGTAAAACCTCTGAAATTTCACATGTTTATATGAAAACTCACAAAAATTATTTGAGAATTGCATTTTATTTTGAATTTAATTAACCGAATGGCAAACACAACAACATTTTTCATTGTTATTGTCAACGTTTTTAAAATATTTAGTTTAGCATCAGGGATCTCTGAATCACGTTTAGTGCTCCTAAGTCACTTGGAAATAATTTTTGCGGCAATTTCGGCTTTTGTACACATACTTGAATGATGCATATTTATATTTATGTATGTTTGTATGTACATATGTATGTATAACCCTGCAAATAATATTGAACTACGTGGTCCATTGTAGCTGAAATGGACTGGTTACAACATAGTCCTAGGTAATGTGGCCGTGCACCATGTCTTTGAAAACAACAGCTTATTGTTATACGACAAGTGTTCGTGCTTTCCTTCGTATTTACGATTACTCCGTCTGACTAAAATTACTCTCTGAGGTGCTCCATGGAGTAGTTTTTGGGTTTGTCCGATGGGTTATATGGTCCACCCCTAGAACATCGTAATGTTAAATAAACCATGTTTTCTTCGTACATTTGGGTAAGGATTGGACCAGTCCTAGTCCTCTGTGGACTACACTATACATGCATGTGTAGACTAGTCACATTATTTGCAGGGTGTATATGTAGATACAAATGTACATACATATATGTAAGTATGTATAGTGTTTTCTTATAAGTACATACATACATATGTTTTTGCAATCATTTCTCAAACTGCATCTACTACAAACTGTTCAAAAAAATTTGCTTACCTTTTAGATTATTTTACTGAAGTGTCGTATTGTAGGGAAGCGAAAAAACAATAAGTAGCAGAAACAAAAGTAAAATGAAGAATTAAAATATCGGTTATCCAAGCGTTATTTGAAACAGTTAAAGTTGAATTTCACAAAATATTTTCGAAACACACACAAATTAAACATATTTTTTTTCAACACCAACACACATAAAAATCACTTGGAAGAAAAGGTGCAAAATGATACGACGAGACAAATAATAAAATGACAAAAAAATATTCATCGATTTCTGCAAATGAAGGCATAAATTTAGTTTTTTAAACAAAGATTTTGTTACTGGTACGAGTATTGGGAAACAGTGAAGAAAACACCAAAATTCTTTCTTTCCTCCACTTTAACTAATAACGGTTGCTTTATTTCTTTTATTTTTTTGCAAACTAGTTAACGCTTGTTTTGTTGTTGTAATATTTCTTGTTAATGATGAGTAAAAAATCAATCATTCAAAAAAAATTTTGCGAGTTTTTTAATTGGTTTCACTTTGTTGATTTTTAGTAATTGTATATTTTAGTTCCTTTAAGTGGAATTGATTATGATTCACTTTTTAATTTTTATATTATGTACCTTTGTAACTCTTTTATTTAATTTATATTTTTACTTTAATACGAAGTAAATATGTACATACAACATATTTTAAAAAAAGTATATTAATTTACCTTTTTATGATTTAAAAATTTTTCATCTGTTTAGTTAATCGTATTTTTTCAAATTACCTATGTACATACGTAGTTTAAGATTGTTTCTGGTACATAAATTTTTATATTATTTTTTATCCGATAAAAAAAAATAAACAATTTATTGCGATACCTTAATTTTTTATATTTTTCTTTAGAAATTCACTGATCTATCTATCAACTTTTTCCAATTTAGTTATTTGTTTTAACTACTGGTTTTGCAAAATTTTTAATTTTTAACCATTATTCGAAATTTCTTTGCGGTTTCTTAACATTTAGATTTTTCTGCGTTTTCTACGTTCAAACTCCACAACTTTACGCTCACAACTGATCGTTTGTTTGCCGCTGCCAGACAAGACGTTTACTTTGGCAAAACACCAGCAATTTGTATTCACTTGGAGAAAACAATAATACAAAGCAAAGAAAAACAGAAACAAAAACAAAAAACACCTAGAGCAAGTCTATAAAACGTGTTTGTGGCCCAAAAATAATGATCCACTTCACCTTAAATGCAGAAATCTCAGAGAAAGAAATGCTCCAACAATGCATGTACTCTTTTTACAGCAGAGCAATGTGGTAGACGATGTTACAAAAAGTAAAAACGTTTAACTAAAGTCATTAAATTTTTTCATCATATCACGAAAAGTTTAATTTAACGAAATGGAACCTGTAATTATATTAAATCTTTTTTTTAAAGAATTTATCATTCTAATATTATTTTTAACATATGGAATGCATTAAAACAGGAACTAAAACATGCAAAAAATTATTTCGACTTTTAAAAGTTTCAAATCTTAAATCCAGTCCAAAACTCGTTATGACAACATTTAGTAAGAAAAGAAATTTCGTCTAATATACGACTTTTTTATTTTTTATCTGGGACCAGCACTCAAGAGATGACTCCTACACATGCGAAGCCTTGTGCTGGAACTATAGGAAAGGGATAGTAGGAGAAACGACAGGAGGTGAAGCTGAATTAATTATTTTGCAGCTCTGCTTTCGCACGTTCTTTGTTTATACTCGTAGCAGTGCTGAAGCTTCGGTTTAGTAGCCATTTTTTATTATTATTTTACTTCGCCGGTGCTACACAGTGTTATTTTTGTTATAATAAACAAAAACAACATTCTGTTTTCTATATATGTATGTATTATTTTTATGAGTATAGTAGTTAGCTTTAATTGAATTACCAAATGTATGAAAATATTCACCCATATCACGAATAAACAATGAAATTTTTGCTACCCTGAAACTTGTATTCATCTCGAGGGGAAAATTGGTATCGTGAAGTTCATGAGGAACTTTCTTCTCGTTATCAGCTCTAAGCGAAACTAGAAAAGGAAACAAATTTTGAGGAACATAAAAACTAATTATTTGACTTCTAAATTTCTATATTTTCCTATTAGAAATATTTTAAATTAAAGTGCTTATTAATTAAAAAATTAAATAAATGAATTAATTAAAAATCTAACCAATTTAATACAGAAATAATAAATAAAAATTGAGTATTCCATGTCTTTGTATACTTTGATATTGAAGCAACAAAAATAATATTTATCAAAATATCTAATTAATAGCAGAATTTACTTAAATTTTGAATACAATTATCGAAAAATTAAGTTATAAATCAAAGGAAAAAGAAAAAAAATTCGAAGGAAAAATGTCGATAAAACAAATTTTGTTTAGCATTCACGGGAAATGATTCATGATTTCGGGAAAAGGAAATATATTTGAAGGAGAAACTATACACGTATAGCTGATTATAACATGGAAATCATTCTCTCCCGTGCAATCCTACCTGCGAAAATAGTGACCAGTTCATGTATAAGTAAGAATACAACAAAATTCTTTTCAAAGTATAACATATTACAATATGTTAAGGCTGGATGAGAATGACGACATTACATCAATCCCACACCAAAACTACTGCAATGATCACTCTATGGACAAACGTCAGAGAACAGCCTCACGATGTAGTTGTTAGGGAGTATTTTCAGAGATCATGTAATAGCTGTGGTTAAAAATAAAATTGTTTGTTAACGTGCTGATAGACATACGTTAGTAGGAAATATATGCTTTTTAATTTTTTATTTTTAAGAACAAATGTTATCGAGCACCAAAAATTATTTTTCTAGGTGAAATAGCCCTAAGTATAGCTCAAGGGTAAAACACATAGAAAATTTCAAACGTCTGGCTTTGCTGCAGCACTGGTATTTACTTTCTTTTTAACTTTAATATACAAGTGATCATTTGCACACTTATACAACCGCCATTTGCACACTTAAAAACTCTTAATTGTCATCACTTTAAATAAAGTTAATTATTGGTTGGCTGCAGTGTTGCCAGCACTAAAATAAATTTTTTTCAAAGTTTTTTCTGAGTAGAATTTCCATATATATATATATTTATACAAGAACTCCAAAAAAATTATTTTGTTTGTATATTTCGTCGTTCTCACGTATTCTTTGAGAGTTTTTGTATAAACATAAGGAATTTCATAGGTTTTATCAAGAGTTTGGTTAAAGGTCAACTGACAATTTTGATGCTACCACCAAATGAAATGTATACATATATACACCAGCTAAACCATAAAAAAAATTTAATTTTTTTTTTCTTGTTTAAGGAACAAAAAAAATACTGAAATGTTAGTTCGTTCTGGTTAAGGTTGGGGTTTTTTGTATTTAAATTATTTGGGTTCGGTTCGCGTTTACGGTTTGGTTATAAATTCCGGTTTGAAGCCCTGAAGTATATTAAAAGCAACTGTTTGATAGATTTAAGAACATAATTGAATGTTGATTTAAATTCGTCTCTTGGAGAACATGTAAGTAAACATTTCAATAGGAAATTGTTCATTTCATTCCCAGACGTTTGACCGACTTTAAAAAATTGGTTCAAAATAGCGTTGGAAGCGAAATAACACTCAGGCAATAATTGCCTACTACTAGGTGTTAATTTCTAGAAAAGGAATAGTGATAAACATTACAGGCTATGAAGAGATATATGGAAAAAAGCTTCATTATTTTTACAATACATTTGTGGCAACGCTTAATAATTGTAGAAATATTTTTCTGGGAGAATTGATTTTATACTCTTCCTGTCATACCTATTCACAAATATTATTTGGAATTGCAAAATGTTTGAAACTTAAATTTTTCGTATGGAAATTTATTTCTGATTGCAGGTTTTTTGTAAATCCAAAACAATTTATTTCATTATTCTCTGTTCTATTTGTTTCTATACTGAGCCATTATGGGTGAGTCCCTAAATTCTGTAACTTTAAATCAATGACTGATCGTAAATTTCCAGTTTAATAATTTCCTGTTTTTTGATAAGATGGGCTACTTACCAACGACCGGCCAACCGCACACTTGCATGCAATTTGTGCACACGCTATTATTCCACTTAAATTTTATAGGTACCTACTCCATTTTTCCTTGCTTGATTTGTTTCTATTCTCATTAAATTGCTCTGTCGTGGGGAGCGTGAAGTGGTGAGGGTTGTGAAAATACAACTATGAGGTTTTCTCTTGTATACTATTCTCCTTTTTCTTTAGTGTTGGTGATATTTTGTCTAAAATACTGTTATTCGTTAATTAACAAATTAGTTTCTTTAATATTTATTTTTATGCTTGACGGTCTTCTTTTTAAGTGAATGTACGATTTTAAAGTGTTTCGAAAAGCATACTTATGGATGCGTACAATATGATACGGCAGTAAAAATAATTTTAATGTGTTATTGGGGAAGAAATTCCGAAATAAAATGGAAATTAAAATTATTTTCTTCGTTGTTCGCTTTTTATGTTTAATTTTATAATGTTTAATTTTATAATGTTTAATTGCAATTTGCAATTTTTTAAAGTATGTACCCACGTCAAGTTGTAGAATGTATTGTAATACCAGCTGGCATTTTTAGTCGCAATTCGATCGTGCACGTTCAGTACAACTGTATCATGATGGCGACTCTTCCATATGAATCGGCTTCTACCATGCTCCGCAAAGACTCGAGTAAGATTCTTCTTCTTTCTACAGCAGATGCGCTATGAAAGAACTGAGTTGTAAAAAGGCAAAAATAATCTGTTTCAACAGCAGCCATAATACTTAAATTGGTATTTTGATGTAATATTGAACAACTGTGTCGGCTAAACAGTTTGACATTAAATATTAGTAAATGCTTACATGTTTCTTTCCATAGGACTCGACTACACACCGCTGCAGTGTTTCCAGTTAATAGCATTAAATTAAATACGTATAATTCTAAACTTGACTTGAGTGTTGTTTTCGATAGTACCTTGTCATTTGCTTCCCATGTCGAATACATTCTCCCTAAAAGAAATTGTTCTGAATTTGCAAATCCGTATACTTTGTGAGATCTAAATTAGAATATGCCTCTGTGATTTAGAATCCACTTGTCTCTTTTCTTGTCACAAAGTATTTTCATTAAATTTGCTACACGGCCGCTTCCTTATTTATTCTCTGTTCCTTATGAATCCAACTGTTTGAATATTTATTTTATGCGATTAAAAAAAAAAGAGTTGCAAAATGAGCGTGCTGGACGAACAATCATCAAAATGCTAGCTGTGCGAGAGTAATTTCTCAAATTCAGTTGTATGTGTGTGTAAAAATACGAGAGCTAAATGTGTTTTCCTAGACAAGGTCTATTTATTATACAAATTTAGAAATAAATAGACCTTGTTCCTAGCGATATAAAACACATATCACTGTAAAACAACTTTGTGGATGAAAGGCAGTTTAGATAGTATAACTGCAGTTTTATTAAATTTAAATACAAAGTTTGATTGGCATCCTAAAAACCGGCATTAGTAATAATTTGCTTGAACAGGTTGGTAGGCAGATTGCTGGATAGAAAGGTGACAGCCTTCTTCGGTCCAATTCATTATGGTCCCTATATGATACCTGCCGTGAAGAATCTTTCACTAGCGCACCACTTACTAGATTATCGGGAACACTACCTTAACCAAACAACAAACATAAATTATTAATTTGCATATTTTAAAAAATATTAAAATTGAACTTTTCTGATATTTTTCATTTTTTTTTAACAACAACACATTCTGCGAAACTCTTAGCTTGTCTTCAGAAATGTCTTAATTAGTTAAAATATTTATTAGATATTAACTTTTCCTTTATTTTGTCTATAAAGTTTTTATATATATGATTTTAGTTGTGTTTTTCCCTTATAAACTAGTATATGTGAAATTTATTATTACATACCTTATGATATTCTCATACAGTATGAAAAATATCATAAAGCATTTTATTACAAAAGCAACTCAATTATTGACTCAATATTGTATGAGAATATCATAAGGTATGTAATATTAAACATTTATATGAATAGATATTCCCAAAATAAATTCAGTTAATATATAAAGTTTTTATGTGAATTGAATTGTTAATCTTATATGTATATAAAATTACATGTTTGTTTATACATATGTATTTATAAGCTAAGCGGCTGTATCGATTTCCTTGAAATTTTTACAGTATATCTCTCTATATCTGGAAAGAAATATAGGCTATATAAATTTCAAAAGATCCAACGTATTTCCAAACTAAATATTTATTTATGTATATCTTGAGAACGGTTAAAGTTAAAACTTCTGAATGTGGTACAAAAAACTTTGTATTTTAAGTAAATCGTCAGTCAAAAAGTGGGCGGGATTGTACAAGTGAGCGTGGTACCTCCAATACAAACTTAATATTGATGTTTGTATATCTTGAAAACTGTTAAAGCAAAATCTTCTAAATTTGGTAGAAATGACTTTGTAATTAAAAAAAATTAAACATATGCTTTATATTGAACTTTTTTAATTTAAAGATGTGTAGCGAAGTACGCCAGGTTTTATCTAGTTTTAAAATAAAATATATTATTATTTATATAACATACTATTGTTTTAAAAAACAGTGCCGACGATTATTAGTGAAAAAATTATTGGCAGCCCTGGTTCTAACTTTTACTGCCTCACAACAGTCGGCTTTTGTATATGTCAAGTACTTGTAAACATAAATAAACACGACGTATTTTTCCTTGGAAAAACAGTACATAAATAAATTTTTCAATTAAATTTGCAATATTAACCAAAAATTAGCTATGAATGAAGAATTTTGTATAGTTACTCGGAAGAAATGGATAGCACACAGAGGATTACAGCGAAAAACAAAACTTATATCAGATAAAAGTTATGATAAAGATTGTCCAGAAGTGGACGTAGTAAAATTTTCGAAGTATGCAAGTGTCTGTAATGAAATTTTAAATAATTAATTTATTCCCATTTATAGAAAACTAGAAGAAACCTGCCAACAAATGCAAGAAAGTGAATATTTTGCACAGTCCTTAAAAACTGTCAAGAAAGGTTTGCTTAGAACACAACTGAATGGAGAAAGAAATAGTTCAAAACCTTATCAAATGAAGCGATTAGTTTGTTTTGGCATTGGCCCGTTTACAAGAAACTTTCAAGCTTTACACCAACTGGCTTTTATATTCTCACTCCAGAAACATTTGAACATAGAGGAAGCTTTATATTTCGATCCAGTTTTTCGTTATAGTGAAAAGGAAATCTTAGAAAAATTTCACTGTTTAGTTATGGCAGAAAATTGCGAAGCTAAATATGAGGCAGATATACCAACTCTTTTCTATATGCCACACTGTCCCAATTCTTTAACGAATAATCTGCTTTGGAAAAATTGGAGATTTAAGTATTTAAGAAATGTGATTTTAGTTAACAACAGTTTTGAGGTTCTCTCGTGTAGCAAGCCCGAACGAGTATTACGGACAGATTCTTCGTATATATTGGATATTATGCCTTATACACAAGAACTCCCTTTAGAAGATGAGTACGATGTGCGAAATGTCTTCAATGATTTGTCATTACATGTATTTCTGGAGAATAAACTACCACCTGAAGATTCCAAATTTTGGGAAGATAAACCTGCACCAATCTACAGTGATACAGAAATGATTTCTGCTGAAGCTTTTGCTAATTTAAGTTTACAATAAATTGCGTTTAATAACTGAACACATATTATTGAGCAATTAAATCATATATATATTTATATTCTTATTAATTTTACTATGTTTTTATCACACTTTAATATTTGAATGAAGTGTGGCGAATGATTAATTATTCTTAACATTTTTAATCTTCTGTGTTCTTTTTGGAACTTTTTGTCATACATGACTTTATTAATGTTTGGTTTATTTCATTTTGGTTCTTCTATTATGATCACCAATTTCAGACTCTGGAACAATATTTCCGAAATATTTAGAAATTCATCACAACTTTTTTTTATTGGCCAAAAGGTTCACATCTCACAAAATGAAATAATCTTTTCAAAACGTTCCAGTTTAAATTCGTTCGTTTTCCACAACATTCTGAATATTAAAAATTTAACATTTTACGATCCAACTCCATTTCACGATTCAATTCTTCGAAGTCTTTCTTTTCATCTGCAATTTTAGCAAACTCTCTTCGCTTTCTGTTGGTTCGTTTTATTCGTGTTCTATTAATAGTACGTCTTTCGACGTTTTTCTTTCCTTCTTCTGCCTCAAGTAATGAGTCTGTAGGCTGATTGCTGATTCGTTTGTTAGCTTTTGCGCGGGGGCAAAAAGTAGCGGGCAAAATTTTATGTTGTGAGTGCATCAATCCGCAAAGATTTTCGTCAATTGGCAGAATAATATTTTGTGTCATAAATTCTGTATTTGTAACATTAGAATTTAATAACTTATGTAAATAAATAGTATTTCTTGTAATTTCTTTGGAAGGTGTACAGAGCATAAGTTTATTTTTAAATTTCGGATTATATCGCAGCATATAATGACCCAAAGGCATTTTGAACAACATATTTAGAAATTCAAATAAATTGGTAAGTAGTTGATTACAATTAATGTCGTAAAGTGAAGACAATCTTTCTTCCAATTTTCTTTTCTTTAATGCTTCTTCTAGCATAATTTTATAATTTGTAGCATCTAAACGAAGACAGTTACTTTTCGAAGAACCAAGAAGTTTAAGCTTGAACCATTCTTTCAAAATTTCACATTTTGTTAATACTTCACAACCTAATGTTGCTTTATATTCCAGTTTTATAAAAACAGAGTTATTATCGGCCAAAGAGTCCATAGAAGTGTATAGTTGTAAATGCATATCTTCAAGATTAGATAAATGCCATTTGGTTAATGTTTTCGAAAATTTACAATGCTTGTCTGCAGAAACTTTTGATTTTCGCATAAACTCTTCTAAAGTTGAGACCCTGTAACCGAAAGATTTGTTCGAAGAAAAATTTGTGCAATTCTCTACTTTTTCACAATTCGTTTCTTTTAAAGAAAACATTGCTATTGCGGCTTGTTCCACTATTTGTTCATAGGTGTGCCACCCACCTTGTCTTGAAGGTAGTGGCAGATCCATAAGAATGTATTTGTTGGAGCCATTTTGTGTTTCTTTTATATTTAGTAATAATTCTGTAGGCATGTCAATGTAGTCTCCAGCTGTTAGTAAAAATATCAAAGATTCCAAAGGTATATAAAAATTAAGACCTACACCAAGTTCTTGCTCAACCAACTTTACGAATTTCAATTTTAAATTATCCTCTAAAGTCTCTTTTAAGTCCTCCGAGTTATTAAATACCTCAGCATACGCACTAATAGTGTGATTAAATTTCACTAATTCCTCTTTCGCGTCATCTCGCCAAACACACTGATTCCCAATAGCGCAAACAATTTCTTGGTTAGTCATCTCCACTTGTTGATCACTCAAAGGATTTTTACATTGCTCTACATTTGGTAAACCTAAATGTGTATTATACGTATCGTCAGGATATCGCTGCATTAAACGAAACACTTTGTTTTTGTACCAATTCTGGTATAATTCTAAAAGTTTTATGCATGGTGCATAAATGTGGTCTTTGTTACTTAGACTGAATTGAAGTACAAACTTTTGAAAGTTTTGATTTTCCCGTAATCTTGTTTTTTGCATTCTGTACCAATTGTACATATCCTCTTCTTCGACTTCTAAACAGTCCTGTAAACGATTCAAAACATCTACGCCTAATTTATGCTGTGTTTCCGTCAACAATGACTTGCTGTCGTAATCAAATATTTTCGTTTCATCTTCTTTTGTGTAATCATAACACAGCCGCTTTATGGGTTTCCTTGTTCGCGGATCTGTTAATATCGTATTTGTTAAGATATCTGCAGCTTCACCGGGCTTTAAAAAAAATGGATCAATATCCTTGAGATAAAGAAACCAGCAGTCTTCTTCATCTTCGAAAGGTTTGTCAAAATAGGAATGGTTAGGTTGTTTACGAAATATAGAACATCCTCTGTATTCAAACGGCTTAGAATTCGACATTCGAACAAATTAATTTATATCAAGTAGATTAACTAAAAATATATCCTAATGTTATAAACTACTACTGTGATAACTGTATTGCCAGCTATATATTTCAAACATTACTCGTTCATTTTTCGCCTTACCAACTAATTTAAGTTTTCTTAACTTTCTAACAAAAAACAAGCTTTGATGTTCGGCTCAAAAAAGTACATTACAATTTCTTGTATCAGCTGACGGGCGAATTTGTTGCTAGTGAGTTTACTTGGTAATGAATTTGCCTTGAGTATAACAACAACCATAAAACATTGCGTACTGTCAAAATAATTCATATAATTGGACATTAAACAGTGATAAATAGTCGGCAGCTGTGCTAGCAAGTTCACCTGTTATGAATTCGCCTTGCTGGCAACATTATTTCGATCTATATGTTCTGCTCAAAGTCTATTTATTAGGTCTATGCAGCTCTACAATAATGAACAACACAAAAATCAAAAGGCATTTTGTTTGTGTAAATTAACTGGGGGATGTCATAAAACGAGACTACTACTAACTCAAAATTAAACACACCCAGGCTACAATAGCAAGAAAAATATTAATTTCATCTATGTATTACTTAATTGCTTTTACAGCCCTCTCTCAAAATAAAGAAATGAATAAAAATGTTCATTGCGCGCTCTCTCAACTTACAAATATTCGTAAAGGGTGCTTTATACGATAAGATTTGTCGTACGTAAAATGTGAGAGAAAATAAAATGAAATTCCATCCGTACTTCAAAAAAATTGAGTAAAAATCGGATGGTTGTTTTCTGGCGTTTACACCATTAATATGGATAAAATCAAGTAAGATGAAAAATTCTCATTTAATTTAACTACAGCTGTTTGCTTGTTTTCTCAGGGATGGAGTTCTTGTGCAATTTAATTTTTTTTTTAATAACCTTGAAAAATATTTTTATAACTTTCGAATATGTTATTTTCGTGGTCAAAATTTTTAGTGTACTTTTGGAAAATATATGTATATTTTTATAAAATTGTGCGCTCGTGGTCTAAAATGTACATTTTGATTTTATAATTGGTATAAATTTATGAAACCAGTTTTCCCTCCCGGCCTTTCTCACATTTGTTTACATAAAAATGCATCCCTGATCTAATGGTGTGTGTTGGTTTTTGAAAAATTTTAAAAAATCAAGAGATACGACTGTCAAATTTTCATCCGTATTTTCTCTCAAAATCTTATAGTTTCATTACATATTACGTCTAGACGACCCGACTTGTGCTCTTCTACGCAAAAATTTGACATGTCGTACGACTTGTGGGACAATGTAAAGCACCCTTAAGATGCAAACAAATTTTGACAGTCAAGTATAAAATACTTGTAAAACATATGGGGAGTTGCACAGACCTAATAAATAGACCTTGGTTCTGTTATTCGATGCGTTTACTTCTGTCAATAATTACAACTTAAGTTTTCTACAATATTGAAAAGCACAAACTTAATTTTTAATTAATTTTTATATAAAAAATAGATTGAACGTTGTCTGAGAAAATGAGTGATGGTTTGTGTTAGCTATTTTAATTACGGAAAAGTATTTAATTTTATTTATATTGTAGAGGAAATCATCAAAAAACGCCTGTTAATTGATGGCGATGGTACTGGGGATGACCGGCGTCTTAATATGCTGCTCAAACAATTTCTGAAATGGATGTATTCTAAAAATGATTCACCAGAAAATAAGTAAGTTTTTTTTCTTTTATCGACATACATATGAATAACATTTCTTTCATGGTGTTTAAAGTTAATTGTACCACATTTTATTAATCCGTGAATTGCTAATGCCTGGTGTTAAACTTAGAATATGTTAGAAAATATACGCCTTGTGCAAAATATTTCTCTGGTATAATACTCTAAATTGCGTCAGACAATATACCACAATTCTGTAAGATTATTTGGAAGTAATTATAAATTTCTTTTTGATCGGATGTCCTCTACTTATGCAATGCGTGGCATAACTGTGCAATAGCGGGTATTTTTCTTGATTACTTAAAATTACTAATGTATATATGTAACGATACGTTAGACGAATTTCATTAAAAACTTTATATAGAAAATAAAAATATAAGTGAAATATTTATGCATACATACACTTAGTCGCAAAACTCGACATACGATTTAATTTTTTCAATAAATTTTAATTTGTAAAACAAAATGCAGCAAAATTGTTAACTTTTTGTATTTCGCAGGATCAATGATCTTTACAGAAAATAAAAAAGAACATTTCATGACATTCATAGAATTAATAAAATAATAATAATAATCTTCAGAACAGCAAAACTACATAGATTATGTTGTTGAACACTTTGGGGTAATTTGGGAAATATTTACTGACTTGTGTAGTCTCCTTTTGCATCGATAAGTTCTAGCCATCGAAGAAACTGATTTTCTGTTATTTCTGCAGAATTATTTTCCCATTCTTCGATTAAAATAATTTTCAAGTGCGAAATAGACGAAGCCTTTCTATTTCAAAATTTCTTAAACAAGTGAAAATGGTACTTTTTATATTAAATAATGATCAGATTAAAAGAAATTTCGATATAAATTTTGCGACTAAGTTTTTCTTTATGTTTTTGTGTTCAATACAAAATTTCGAGCGAAATTTTGCTAACGTTTTATAAAAATAGGCATTATATGAAAAAAAATTAAATAAACTGTCCCGTTCTTTAGCCAAATTATCTATGATCGCTTAATGGCCCAATTGGCTCAATGTCAATTTGCTGCAGCCAAAACAGAACGTACCAGCCAAATGATCGATGAGGAATTGGAAAACTATCAGAAACTTTCGAAAACTATAGAAAGTAATATTGAAGTGGCGAAATTAGAATTAGAAGCCAGTAAAAAAGAATTAGTGATTGCCAAACAAATACGTAAAAATAAAATGGAATATGATCAACTGGCTAAAGTAATAAAGCAACAACCAGATCGCAAGGAAACCCAAAAACAAATCGAATGTTTGCAAAAAGATTTAACAGAGTTGAACGAGAAAAAACTAAAATTGGAAAGAAAATTCGAAAAACGTCAGAAAGACTTTGCAGTTCTTATGTATGCAGTACGTGAATTGGAAGCCCAATTGGTGGATGACAGTTCTAGCGAAGATGAGGATAGTAAATCTGATGACGACGTTGTTGTGGGCTCTTGTAGTGCTAACAATATGTCAGCGCATAATCCGCTAATTGAAGTTTTAAGTGATGACGAATTGGAGGCTGGATCACATTCTGGCAAGAGTGGACGCCATAGTAGAGGATTAATGGAAAGAAGAGTTAAAGATGAAATCAATAATGAAGATGGCGACGATGCAAAAAGCATCAAAGAACCCATGTCGATCGATGAAGATGCTGTGTTAGAGTTGAGCATAGACAAAGATGATAATGATGTAAAAATGGACGAAGTATCAGGCAATGCCACTTAAGTTTATATTAATAAATTTATTTTAAATTATATAGTTTATACGAATATTATAAATACGTTCATATGTCCACCATACGTAATAAAACTATTATTAACGGTTTATTTTTAAAATGTTTAAATTTACTTTTAACAAAAACTAACGAGTAAGTTACATCACTGCACACATACAATTCGGCTTCAAGTTGATTTTGACAAACAGCTGTTTTTTCTGCTGTTTATATACCACCAGCTGTTACACTAAATCGCCGTTGTTATCACGTAAGAAAATTATAAGTTTTTTCATAGAAATATAATTATACAACAATTGAAATTTTTAGCATGTCGGCTGCAAAAACTTTGCGCTCTTTGCTTCAAGAACTTCGTAATACCTCTCCGAATGGATGCATTAAAAATTCTTTAGCTACGCGTTATATATTGGCCCAATACAAGAAGTTCTCCACCACAGATCAGCAGTTATGCAAAGCACGCAATGAAGCTTTATTTTTGGGACAAACATATCTCAGCTACTTATCCAGTTTGCGTAAATATAATGAGTTACATAAGGAATATCATGGTCGTGGAGAAAGAACTGTGAAGGAAACTGCTGACTTAGTAGGTTTTAAACTTCCAACAGACCCAAAATAAATTCAATGTGCAGTATGTAGTTTTGCTTAGTGGAAACGTTGTGTTATTGTAGACATTTACAACTGCTCGCATAATATAGAACAACCTCTCTTGAAGTTTACTTCATTTCCTTGAATAAAATGTGTTTTTTTTTTGCCTTAATTAAGATTTACTCTGTAATTCGACGGAACAAATATAGTTGACGGACGCTGGAGCAAATTTAGTTTACGGCCGCTCACCAAATGTAAAAAATTAGATAGAGCAATAGAAAATTTAAAAATAAGAAATTATGAAGTGAAAAAAGTCCCGGCACCCATAGTTTTGGACCGAAGTTTTCATATATGTACATATGTATGTAGAAATGCTATTTTCCACTATATCTTTGAACGTATATGATTAATATTGGTCGCATTTGAAAGTTTTTAAGATCTCTATGTATACTCGTCTGTACATATATTATTTAAAAATTCTTAACCTATTAATAACCGGCGATAAGTTTGTGAAATTAAAAGTGTGTTATAATTTTATGATCTTGTTAGCGAAGGCGGTGCCCATTATGCTATATAGAAGAACATTCATGCGCGCCGGTTATGCAAATAAGTTTTACTTAGCAAAGCCGGCATTCGTTAAGCACTGAAGCTTTTGTTCGCAAAGTCTGTATTTGATATATTGTTACACTTTTTTGTTAAACGAACTTCGAACTCGTCTATCTAGAACACTTTCGTAACATTTGAATGTAAAAACTATATTGGCAATTAAACCGATGCGGATTTTTAAATAAATCTCAAGTACTGCTATACTCAAAGATTTTTTGGGAGTTCCAGAATAAATATGTGAAATTTCTTAGCTTTTTTGAAGAATTTGGTTAAAGGTCTACTAAGATTTGGATATTAGCACCAAATGAAATACCGCATATAAAGGGTGGTTAAATTTCAAGGGCCGATGTTGATTTTGAAGAAAACACAAACTATTTAGGAAATTATTGTAATTTTATTTTATTATGATATATTGGTATTACTCAATTATGTATGGAACAAAATATCGGCCAAATGGGCGCCGCGACCACGGCAACAGTGGATGATCAATTTTCGAAGAAAATCATCTTCAGTGATGAGGCACATTTTCACCTCAGTGGATTCGTCAATAAACAGCATTGCCGCATTTGGGCGAATGAGAATCCAAGAGTGATTGTCGAAAAACCAATGCACCCACAAAGAGTGACTGTTGGTGCGGTTTATGGGCTGGCGGCATCATCGGGCCGTATTTTTTCCAAAATGAGGCCGGTCAGGCAGTTACTGTGAATGGTGTTCGCTATCGTGAGATGATAACGAACTTTTTATGGCCCGAATTGGAAGATATGGATGTGGACGATATGTGGTTTCAGCAGGACGGTGCCACTTGCCACACAGCTAACGAAACAATGACTCTTTTGCGCAACAAATTCAATGGCCGTGTTATCTCACGTAATGGCGATGTCAATTGGCCGCCAAGATCATGTGATTTGACACCGTTGGACTTTTTTCTTTGGGGTTATTTGAAAGAAAAGGTGTACGTCGATAAGCCAGCAACAATTCAAGACCTAAAGGATGAGATAAATCGGCACATTAATGGCATAGAAACTCATCGAAAATTTGGACCATCGGATGGAGGTGTGCCGCCGTGGTCGCGGCGCCCATTTGGCCGATATTTTGTTCCATACATAATTGAGTAATACCAATATATCATAATAAAATAAAATTACAATAATTTCCTAAATAGTTTGTGTTTTATTCAAAATCAACATCGGCCCTTGAAATTTAACCACCCTTTAGACCAGCTAAACCATATAACAAACATACATAGATAAATAATCGTAATGAATTTTTACTAAAGTTGAATAATTTAAAGAATAGTTATATAATGAATATTCTTGAAGAATATGATGTCTAGTTTAAGCTAAATTATTATAGTTTAACAAATCTATAATGGACCTTACCTTGGCATTTCGCAGGTTCCATTTCATAAAAATCGACAGTGTTTAACATAATTCGAAACACTATTTCAGTTATACATGCATACATACATTATGCTGCAAATATTTAGCTTTCCTAACATATATAAAATATATATATGAACATATATAAAATAACTTAAAATTCAGGAAGAATGAATAAATTTTCATAAAAATACAAAACTCTTTTTCGAAAAAAAAATAATTAAACGCACACAAGCACTTATGCATATGTACCTATTGGACTTATTTTTTATAACTTATTTCCCTTGATTTTTTATACCTTCAGATTTTTTCACATTAAAACAAAATTTATCTATTTTTTTATTCGAAATTTTCAATTATTACACTTAAATTTTAAATCAGAGTAGAAATACGACATATGTAACTAACAAAACTGCGCGATAATAATGTTACCAGCTTTGAATTAGAACTAAATAAATTATTTCCTTGCCACGCTAAATTTCTGATATTTTTCAGGAGAAAGAAACTACCTCATTTAATTTTTTTGGGGAAACCGCTCTGAAAAATCGCCACGTTTATCACCCATGCTAGCGGACGACTTGATCGACTGTTGATTTAAGATTTAAGACAAAAAGTATTACACCCGTTAGAAACCTGAAAAATAAGAAGAAAAAATGAGCGGAAACCCTTAGATTTCAAGACATGGCGGTCTGGAGTTCAAATGTCCATAACTCGGAAGCTAAGGGTTTCCGCAATTTTTTATTTTTCACTTTTATCGGGTAGTATACTTTGTTTTCTTTTTTTTGGAGGGGCCATTAACTTTATTTAAGCCAAAAATTACTTAAAAAACTAATGGCTGGATTATTGATACCATTGTTAAGTTTTGTTTTCTTTTATGATAAAAATTAAATAAAGCAATAGACCATTTTTGTGACGTTTTTTGAAGTTTATCAACGGTTAATCGTGTTCGATTATGCTGCCTTTCTTTGTTGCCGGATGGTGATTTCAAAACAGTATATTTATTATCGACTGCTACTTTATACTTAACTGCGCTAAATTAATTTTATTGTCACTATTTTTACAAATTCAAAACAATTTAATTTTTTAACGGAACACTCCGTACCTGCACATTTGAAATAAATGCCTACTCTTTCTTTTGCCTTAGAATGGTTTTCTTATAAATTTTAAACACTTCTGTTCGAGAAACAGCACCTTAGACAGCCAAACGGAGTTGAGTTGAGAACTGCGATAGGGGTATTTACTTTCTAATTTATTTCATAATACATGCATGATATCTGTAAATAACTCATTCTAAATAAGACTGTGCAATAAGCGTACATGCAAATCAACGATTTTTATTTTGTAAGTAGTTGTAGTAAAATAAAGCGAAAGTAGTTGTAGTAAAATTAAGCGGAACATTCTGCACATATGGGTTTATTTCCCTGCACAACAAAAGTAGATGTTACAATAGGATTTGCACATTTCTGGAAAAAAGAGTACTATACTGAATTATCAGTAATATTTACATAATAGAGAATGCAATACATACCGTACATTTAAAACAATCTCTGTGCCACTTTGCGTCTAAGGCAACAATTGAGTTTTCCGTAATAGACTTTGTACAGCCTGCACATCGAGCGGCAAACATAGCTTCGAAGTCACTTTTACAATACGCTTTTCCATCGCGCTCGTAAAAGGAGGTATCCACCAAAGGTTTATTGCACGGTCCACTACAGCAAAAACATTCCTCATGCCACGTTAGGCCCAGAGCCGTAATTGTTCGCTTTAAATTAAATGTAATACAATATACATACATACATACATATAAACATAGTGCACTTCTTCCTCTAAAATTTTGCAATTTTCAATTCTACCCACTATGCATTTCGTTGTTCTATCGTTACTATAATGGAATGTCTTGTAATGAAATCAGGGAATTTTGTGCCGAAACGCAGTCATTAATGCGCACAACGCGTTCATCATTATGAGCGCATCCGTTTGTGGTCGCTTTGGCAGCGAATCGCATTACGCACTTCGCGTTTTTTGGCCGAACGCATGTGAAATAAACTACCCGCAGAGGTGTTTCCTGTTACTTTTGGCATGAGAAAATTCAAATTCAAATGTCTATAAGCACTGCTCTTTCTAGCTTCCCTCGCAAAACCTTATTTCCCAGTTTCATTACAATGCATCGCATGTGGATGGGTCATTCCCTGAGTACATGTCCAAATAATTTTATCTACGCTTTCGCCAAAAGAAAAAAATACAGCTCTATCCCTCTTTTTGTAAAATTTTAATTGACCCCCTTTAGAGTACCAAGTGCGTTATTTACACTCGCCGCCATTTGAGTAGAACATTAAACTCAAGTTTTTATCTAATCTAACATTAGCGTGTGTTTCAGTACTGTTTGAGCCCGTCCAAACAGCAATTCTTACCATTTTTTTATTATAAAGGGTGAATAAAAATCATAACAATTTAAATTTTGTAGTCGCGACTCTTTTGTAAAGACGTTTTTTATTAATGTAAATGTCTAAGCAGTGGTCCGTCGGAACACACCTGTTTCTCTCATCAAAGCTTTGTTATATTTATGTATATGAGCAAAAAAAAAACTCGATTTTATAATAGATATGCCATAATAAAGGCCTTAGATATATATATATACATATATGTATAGATATATATATATAAATGATATAAAAAAAATTTTTATGAGACTCACTTTGATCTCATTCTTTGTGTAACGCTATAAACTCACCTCTAAAATAGGCTGCTTACAGGCATGGCATGTTCTGGAATAGCATTTCAGAAAGCACTTGGAACATACCGGTTCATCATTTTGTATATTAAATGTGGCTTCTTCAATAGGCAACTCACAGTCCTTGCAGGCAAAGTGTTCTGGATGAAAAGTTTTACCCAATGCTGTTATGATGCGATGCTTTATCACTTCTTTACACTTATAACAAACCGATTCAGACTAAAAATATAAACCAATAATTTTATGTAGATATACATATGTATGTACATATCGCTACCTTAATATAGAAAGGCCCTAACTGATAATTTACTTTACAGGAATAGGAAACGTTTTTATAAAAAATAAAGTATTGCAGTAGCAATTATTTTTTAAATCAGTTTCTTTTTAAATTTTCTGTTGGAATACATCCTATAAAGCATCGCATGCGAATAATATATAGTACGTACATAAATTTATCTACTTACCATGACTAGATTTTAGGTATTTTATATGTATTTTTTTGTTGTGTTGTTTTAATTTGCAGATTTTTCCAAATAACTTTGTACACCTTTGTCGATACGTTAAATTAATCCTTGTGAAGATAAATTTAATTATTTTGTTCTATGCTGAACTCAAAACGTTTTCCGTAATTAACAATCTAAGAAAATTGAAACATAACTCGATGCCGTCAACAATTGTAACTTTTAAAAACAAAAAATATTTGTGGTGAAGTATGTATATCGATACAAGTACACTGGAGTCCCGACTTGCGCCGATCGTATATGCGTTACTTTTCAAAATATTGCTCAATTCACTTTGCATCGTTTTGACACGCTAGAATTTTTTAACTGAAGTCATTACTATAAGTGAAGAATTTGTCACTTTGCATGTCAAATGGGAATACCCATTATGTGAGTTATTCTAAGCATAGAGGAGTGCTAAGAACTAAGAACTTAGTTCCCAATGTGCTGCGGTTGAGTCAATGAACAACTTAAGAAAGGAAAAAAATTAGTGCCAATAAAGGAAAATGCTTATATTTTTTCTTAATTCTCTATATCTATTCAAATGTGGCGATGGCTGTGGTAGTTAGCACGTTGACTACAAAACCAAAAGTCCTGGGTTCGAGCTCAGTATCCGTCGAAGGTATAAAAAAACACTTCACATTTTTCTGATGTGCATTATTGGGCCTTTGTGTCAGTTGTTGTTTCAGTGGCGAAGGCATACTCTCACTGGTCACTGAACAGTACCGGCTTCAGCTGATACTAATTCACATGTAACATCTGAGCGCCCTGCTTTGTCAGTATTGGGTAGCATCATCGGCGAAGTAAAATAAATTATGAAATGGCTCCCAAATGCAGCTTTAAAAAATCGAATGCACTGCATCAGAGGCACTGCCCTGCTGCATTGCTATAAAAACAAAAAAATCCAAAAGCAGAGTCATAAAAAATATGAAGCTTTTTTCTATTTATCCCTTCATCACCTGTCATCTCTATCACTATCCCATGGATATAGAAGTTAACACCTAATGGGTGCCTCTGTAGTCTAGTGCCTGAGCATTAGTCTTATAAATATGGAGGTGCGGGTTCGATTCCGGCTTAGACCCTGGGTGTTTCTACAGACAAACTTAAGAGCTTCGTAGAGTTCGTAGTGTCTTAAAAAAAAATCTTTGCCTGAGTGTTACTTCTCTTAAAAACATATATATGTATATTTTTAGTTATTTACTTATAATAATTAAACAAACTTGCTGAAATAAATAGTTAATCGTATTCATATGAGTTTTTTTTTTGGAAAATATTTAAATTTTTGACCCAATCAATAAAAATATCAGTGCATTTTCAATGCCAATTCTCAATTGATTAGTTGAATTTTGAACATAAGAATCTTGGATTTGTAGTCCGAAATTAGGAAAAATCCACTGATGAACTAACTAAGCATTAGCGAAATAGTACTATATGGATATGCTTTCCTCCTCAATTATTGACTTCGCTTTTTTAAAAATACAGAAAATATAATATCATAACAAGGTACGTACGTAATAATACATTTCATATATTTTTTTCGGGCAAAAGCACAATTGAATGAAATTGATATTTTATTTTTTGCATAAGAAAACCATTTGTAAACAGCTTCATTGTCGTGCCAGTAAAGTATGTAAATACGTAAATCCTTACGTCATTGCATATTTACAATTATATTTCACGTAATACCTTTAATTTTCGCATATTTAAAGATACGGGTTGTTCTTATTTAACTTTTTTTTTGTGCAATTTTTCTATCATTTGCAACTTCATTACGTAACATCGTTTGTAATTGTTCTCTGTAAACTTAATTATCGTTATAATTTAAAATAATTTTAAATTCGCCCGATAAATGTAGAAAAAATCAACTCTAAATGGGCAAAATTTTTATGTAGTACGTGAAACGTGCCGATTTCTTTTGTAGCTTTTTAAATTATTTTTATAATATATTATATCAACAGCATAGAAGTTTTGCAGCTCTTATTAATTAGATGTAGCAAGTGCAGAAATAAAGAAGCGTCTCTTTCCAACTGAGCTCTACAACATTGTTTCCTTCAACAAAGCAAATACGCGATATGTACCTCCCATTACCTGAAATTATAAATGAAAACGTATTTAATCATAAAGAATATTTACATTTTTGAGCCAACTATGCAGGTCTGCTTGAATTGCGAAATTTGTTCAGGCCGTTTTCCGTTTGCTACTGTAAAATATTATTCAGATGTCAAGAGCGATTAGCTCAGTGGCGCTTCCAATACACAAGATGGACATTTTATTTGACTTTTCTCGCGTTAATCACGACAGGCCGATTCAGAATTGACTTCTGCAATATACGTGGTCTAAGGGCCAACTTCTTCTCTGTCTATGCTCACGTTTGTCTCCATCGGGCGGATGTTTTCGCCTTACGTGAAACTCGGGTGTCTGAAGATGCTGACCCACAGGATTTTTACATACCCGGGTATCACCTCCTATCTCTTTTCCATTTACACAAGACTCATGCCATTTATATACGCAATGAGGTTGTGTACCAGTGCCAGCAATCTTTAGGCGCGCATGATCCCGAATTTAGCTGCCTTTGGGTTAAATTCAAAATCAGGACAGATCTTTTGCATTTCGGGTTTCTTTACAAATACGGAAAGAGAGAAAACTACATAAAACTTCGATGCTCTTTCCGACACTATATCGGAGATCCTCAAAAATTACCCGAACAGTGAAATCGTTATTGCTGGTGATTTCAATGTCCATAATTTATCGTGGCTCCTCCCTTCGAGCCATACAACTCCAGAAGGCCAATATGCGGAGCTATTCGCAGCGCACAATCACCTTGCGCAATTCGTGAATGAATCAACACATATTTCATGTGTTGACGGGCACCAACACAATATCCTCGACCTTTTTCTCACTTCACACCCTGACAAGTATGAAATGAACATTATTGCACTTTTCCTTTTCACCTGCCTCCTTTTCGTTTGCGGAACTTCTAGGCGTTTTACCGCCAGCTACGAAACGTTTAAAAATATTTACGAAAAGGCACGTTGGACTGAGCTCAACGATTTCTTCCGGCATTTCAATTGGAGGCTCTGCTTCAATGATGTCAATGCCATGGCTGAAATGGTCCAAAAAGATAATATCGCTTGGTATGAAAACGTTCATACCATCGAAGCAAATTTCGATTAGGCCTAGACCGAAGTCTTGGTTTAATCAGACTTTCAGTCAGATCCAGAGAGGAAGCATTTAGTATCTGGCGGAATGGTAAAAACACAGATACTGATATGATGCGCAAAAGGGCGAGATATACGTGTGTCAAAGTGCTACGACGTGCAAAAGCTTTGTACGAGCAGCGTTTTAGCGCTAAAATTCTTACTGCCCCACGGGGAAGTAACAGCTTTTGGTCATTCGTTAAAAGAGTAAAGGAAAATCCTAGTTCTTCTATTCTGCCTCTTTTAAAAGATGATCAAATATTCACTGACCCTACACTTGTGGTCAACTTGGCAGCGAACCGCACTACGCATTACAGAGAAAATTCGTTTTTTGGGTGAACAGCACGTATGTGGAATGGACTACCCGTCGAAGTCTTTCCTGACGTGGGAAAATTTAAATCAAATGTCAATAAACACTACTTCCTCTATCCTCCTTGCCATAACCTAATTTCCTAGTTTCGGCACAATGCAGCGCATGTATAGGGGTTATCCCCTGAGTGCCGGTGAAAGAAAAAAAATACTAGAAGGGGATACTTGAAGTTAATAGTCTTCTCGGGACAAAAACATTGAAAAACCATTCTTTAAGATCCGACTTCAAATGTCAAAAAAAAAGGAAAGTTTAAAAAGAATTTTTTTTCGAAATTGCGTTGCAAAGTACTCCATATTAGAGGGTGGGCCACACTTCTGGGCTTATTATGTGCTTCGCTCTAATGTAAATTCATATATATATATATACAGGGTGGGCCAGAAGTAATCACCCGGGGCATAAGTAATCACCCGATGTTTTTTTGCTGTAATTTTTTTTAAGACAAATTTTTGGCACTGCTTATGATCCAAAGGTTTTTATTAAATTAAATTACAGCAAAAAGACATCGGGTGATTACTTATGCCCCGGGTGCTGTATGTATTATTTTCCGAAGTAGAAACTCAAAGTAAATTTAAAGTTTAAATTCGATCAGAACTGCAGACCTGCAATGGATATTTTCATTTCAAATGTTTACCATTTGAAATGCTTCCAAACATATTGGCTGCAATCCTAAAGCATTTAAAGCCACCTCTTTTTGCGAACGCATTAAAATAATAAAAATCGATTTTTCATATGAATGAGATCCATTATACCAAGAATTTTTGTAAGCAGCTTCCGCCACACCTTGACTCTGCGAAAGAAAAGTAAATTAATATATACATACATATATAATATACATATATCTATCTACCTATAAGTGGGAGGTAAACTACAACAAGTCACATTTTGGAAATTTTACAGGAGACCGCTTAAACATATTGGAAATCGCAAATGCTTCCATATGTGTATTAAAAATTTGCCGTATTCCGAATATTTTATATTCGATTCGAATACGATTTAATTTCATCAATAAATTTAAATTTTTAAGGGAAATACAAAAAAGTTTTTGAACTTATTTAATTCGTAAGATCAACGATATTTACAAGAAATAAAAAAAAATAAAAATTCACGTGGATTAACATTATTGAAAGGAAAAAATAAAAAAAATTTCATAAAAGCAAAAGTCTACATACGATATATAATTAAAATTTTGGGATAATTTAGAAAATATTTAATGGATTCAATTGTCTCCTTTTGCATCGAAAACTTCTTTAAGCCTTTTAGACATCGAAGAAAATAGATTTCTTGGTATTTCGGGGGAAATATTTTCCTTTCATTTTCAAGTGAGAAGTGGAGGACGCCCTATTATTTCTAAATTTCTGTTTTAAAAGGCTTCATAAATGTTCCCTGTTCAATACTTGTAACTGACAATTTTAAAATTTTTTACTTTAAATATAAAATGCTCAGATTAAATGAAATTTCGATATGATATGCTTAATAAAATTACTGCATATAATGTTACTTGGTGATGGTATGGGTATTATTCAATACCTTAAAGCATACAGGGCCAAGTCCGAGAAGACTCCCAAAAATAATACAACTTAAACAATATTTATTTGCTCTTCAAAATGTTTTATAAAAATTTCTAAACTTTTGCACTAAAAAACAAAGATTATTAAGTAGACTTGATGCTCTGCACCTCTCAGCACTTTCGATTTATGGCCTAAATATTAGGGAGATCGATTATTCGACATTTTTAGAAAACCGGTTTTCGAATAGTTCGAATATTTAAAAAACCGGTTTTCCGAAAAATTCTGAAAAATTAAAATAAAATTAAAAATTAAAAAAAAATTAATTAATTTTATTAGCAAAAAGTTGTAAAAATATATATGTTATACATAAATATAATAATGAAACTAAAAATAAAATAAAAATTTTAATTTTTTATAATTGTTTTGCTTTTTTTGATTAAATTTATATAAAAACCCCCATCTACATTTTTACTCCATCTGTATATTTCGAACTATTACGTTCGTCATCAGGATCTATTAAAATTACAATTATGTTTTTATTTTAGAATTTTTAAATTTTCATTTTTAAATTTTAAAATTATTAACTGTATATGTATGTAACTTGATTTTGATTATAAGAAAATAACATATTAACATATAAATCAAATAAAATGTAAAATAGTATAATATAATGAAATTAAATTGAATATTAATTAATTCGATTATTCGACATTACTGAAATTATCGTTTAAAAGAAGCGCGTTTGGGAAACTGGGCTGATCACTCTACTAAATATTCAGTTGTAAACTTGGTGCTCTTTACTTCTCAATAACTCGGACATGGCATTCTTTTTAAATGTTCTATTTCAAAAACTACAAGATATGGGACTTATTGGAATTTACCTATCGATAAAGGAAAAACTCTGATACCGACAGTATTAAAAAACGTATTTTGAAAAAATAAAACGTGAATTAGTTTGGTTTACCTCACACCTACAGATACATATATTAAAAATGTTCTAAATATGAAATGGAAATGTCACATGGAATGTTGAACCGCGAAAATATTAAATAAATAATTAATACAATAGCGGAACTCACTCTTTATAGCAGATTTGCAAATTTGCCACGATTTTCTGCTACAAAGTGTTCAGACTTGGCAAATATTTGACAAAAACAAAACGCAACCACTGTTTTCGGCAAATAATTAGATAATATTTTATGGAATATAAGAGTCAAAATGCAGTGAAGTAATAATTTATGGAAAATCTATGACATATGATTTACAATAAAGACCTGTTCCGAAAGTATTTTAAAATAATAACAAAAATGTACATAATTTAGTTGTTAAGCTTTTCTGGTGAAATATTTGCCAAGTCTGAATGTAACGCCCAATTATATATTTGATTTCAAATTGAAATTTCTAGCAAACACGTTTCCGTCTTGCAATTGCAAAAAACAACTGAATTTGATTTTATTAAAATCAAAGAACAAAAAATGCAGCTGTTTTACATTTCGAATATTTGCACCGATTATTTTGCAATGGTTTTTTGTATTACAAATTGCAATAAGTGTAGGAAACCTCAAATTCATATATTAGATTCTGTTATGGTAATGCAGGTAATGTATGGAGGAGTATGTAGCGAATTTGCAGTTCTGCTACATCTGTAATGTGCGCATCGGCAGTTCGCAACGAAGATAGAGTTCCGCTAATGTTATTTCAGTCAAATGTCTTTGCAAAATCATACCTTTATAATCAACAACTGACCGTAATAACAAATTAAAAAGTACTGACTGATTGCTGTGAATAGAAAAGCCAAATATGCTATCAATTCTCGACCCAATCCCTGGGTCAAAGTGTAAACACCAGCACAACAAAGTGTAGCTGCAATGGATATCAAAAGTAAAAAAAGGAATAATCCGAAACATTTATTTAAATCATCACCAAGCCTGAAAAGAAAACTTATACTCGTATTATCGATTTGTTTTCAAGTTTGCATACTTGCTTACTTCAAAATTAGATTATGCCTTTTCACCAATTCCGCTATAAATTGCTGATCTTTTGCACTTTGCCTTTCATCGGGTTCATACGTCTCTAATCGGCGTGCGATATAGTCAAAATGCATGCACAATTGTAGTGTAAAGCAAAGCAACCAAATATCCACGCAGATATTAAATGTAATAGCAAAATGGCCATGCATTACCTCAATGGCACAGGTGATTAAGTAGGGCAATATACCCTCATGATCGAAACTATATTCTATTTCGTATAATTTATTGTAACCGAATTTTGTATGTGACCAACCTGTTTTAAAACAACTCACTATATAAGAAATGATACTTTCCATTGAGGGGGAAATGACGATAATTAGAGCAGCACCCAAATAAAAGTAAACAATTGATAAAATCCATTTGGGCCAAAAATAATCTCGCACTTTGTAATTTAATTTTTCTTTGCGAGTTTTAGGATATATTTCCTTGAGAGTGTCAAACAGTTATCGGTATTGTTTCATATTCGAAACAAACGATATGCACTTTACTGTGGCAAAGAGTGCGTAGTTAAAGCCCGATATAATCCGCAACAGTAGTGATAATTCCAATTCATCGGACAGTATCATTTTATATGTTGACTTTGTAATGAATATGAAGATATATAAGTGACACAAGGACGCCAGTATGAAATAGCACTTCCTAAAAATTGTTGATTGCGTGGTGCGAGATGCCCATAGAAAATCGCAACTGAAACTGGACACTAATGAATTCGGAAAATGACAAAAATCTTGAAAATCCATTTGTTTAGACCGACAATTGACAGTTGATGTCGCTGATATTTTAAAATATTGACTATTAACAACTTCTACTCAGTTGTCTTTTTTATATATACTGTAAATGCAAGGGTCAGCGCAGGAAATTTGAAAAAGCAAATAAAAACGTAACATTTTTAAAAGTATTTTATTTTTTTATTTTAAGTACGTAACATTTTTAAAAGTACATTTTTACTTAGTAAAGATCCCACAAATAGATTACAGAAGATTAATAATGAAATTGTTACCGAACTACATAGGGATGGTATTATTACGGATTTAGAGAAGAATAGATTAAAGACTAATGTTACTAAAGCACCTAAACTATATGGTTTACCGAAGATTCATAAGGAAAATTACCCATTAAGACCGATTTGTTGTTTTGTGAATTCTCCATCATATAAGTACATTATGTAGATATCTGGTTGATATATTGAGGAGGATTACAGAACATTCAATATATAATGTTAAGAATGCATTTGCATTTAAAAATAGATTAATGAATCAACATGTAAATGTTGATGAAAAATTAGTTTCATTTGATGTAATATCATTATTCCCTAGTATACCTGTTGATTTGGCGATAAATATTATAGACGAAAAGTGGGATATTATTGAGAAATATACTAAGATAAATAAAAGTTTATTTTTACGTATTTTAAAATTTTGTATAGAGGACAACAGATATTTTCAATATGATGGAAAGATATATTTGCAGAAAAAAGGACTACCAATGGGATCTCCAGCTTCTTCTATAGTGGCTGATATTGTTATGGAAGTATTACTTGATAGTTGCATTGAGAAATTAGATATTAAACCTAGGATAATGACTAAATATGTAGATGATTTATTTTGTATTATTTCGGAGAGTGGGATACATAATATGTTAGAAACATTGAATAACTTTAATGATAGTATAAAATTTACAATAGAGAAAGAGTATAATTTCAGAATTTCTTATTTAGATACTGTAGTAATTAGAAAGGGTAATAATTTAATAATGGATTGGTACCAGAAACCAACATCATCACGTAGGATTATTAATTACTACTCTAAACATAACAGGAGCATTATTATCAACACTGCCAAGAATTTGATAGAAAAGGTATTAAATATTAGTGACAGACAATTTCATTTTAAAAATAAGAGTAAGATTGTGAATATACTTAGGGACAATGATTTTCCAGTTTGGCTAATTTATAGATTAATTAATCAACACAGATTTAGAAGTATGAATAATATTAACAATACGGATGATCCAAAGACATACAAATCACTTACTTATGTACCTGGAATAGCTGAACGTTTAAGAAAATCGGAAATATATGATTCAGGGAAATATACAATTGCTTATAAGACATTTAACACATTAAACAGATTGTTTAGTAAGACTAAAGATAGAATACAGAAATTGGATATGTCTAATTTAATTTATAAGATACCTTGTGGTGGGAATGACAATGAAGATTGTAATAAGATATATATAGGTACAACTAAAAATAAATTAAAGACTAGGATTGCAGGACACAGGTCTGATCAAAAATATAGGGATATAAATTCTCAAAAAACAGCATTATCTTCACACTGTTCTAGATTGAATCACTATCCAAACTTTGATAATGTATCAGTATTAGATACGGAAAATAATTATAAACGTAGATATATGTTAGAAATGTTACATATAATTAATACACCAATTACCAACAGAATTAATTTTAAGGCAGATACAGCAAATGTTGCTCAAAATTATAGACATTTAGTTAATAAGAGATTAAATATATTATAATTGTATTTGTAGTTTTTATTTTTATACATAGAATTACATTTAGAGACAGAACAAAAATTTTTATAACTCTAAACATATAGGTTATTATTAAAAAAGATATAGACGAAAGATTTTTATTATTATTATTATTATCATTATTATTATTGTAATTATTGTTTTGAATATTTTATTATATGTAACATATTCGTAAAAATGTATTTTGGATTTGGTTCAAAAACAAAAATTTCAATACAAAATCGAATATTTATACCTATTTCAAATCCAGAATATATTTTTATGAATATGACTTTTAATATTTTTATGAATATGGCTGTTAATATTTTTATTTTGAATTTTCATTGACAAGAACTTTTCCTATATTGTGAATTTTTTAAAAAAATTTTTTTATTATAAACAAAAACCAATTTTCCTGAAGAAGCTACACAAAGGAGTAGCGAAATATTGAAATAAATATAAAATATATAAAAAGACCTTAGGCTTAAAATAATTAGTGTTATTAACATTTTTAAAAGTTTTATTTTTTTTTTAAGCAAAAAAATTATAATTTATAGTTCTTATGTTCTGCGGGGATAAAAACATCGTATCACTTCAAGAAGACTTCACAAATGTCGTCTGATGAGGCTGCATTACACACTATACGGAAAAGTTTCACGGGCTTGCACATACTGTCATTAGCTGTTCATCTACAATAGCGTAAAGTTTTCTTAAAAAGAAGTACCACTTAACAATACTGCGATACCTTCTGTTTGGAAAGTGATAGATATTTTTCTTTTTCTTGAATGAAACAGCAATATCACTAATATGCCTTTTATCTTGGACCAGCAGTCACGGGAAGACACCTTTACATGCGATGCATTGTACTGGAACTAGAGGAAGGGGATAGTGAGAGAGATGACATACAACTCTGTTTTTGCACATTCTTTTTTTTGTTTATAGCAGTGTTGCAGCGCCTCTGATGCTATGGAGACATCTTCAGCTTTGCAGCTTTGTTTTAGTAATTATTTTATTTGGCTGGCGCTACACAACACTGCCGAAGGAGGGCGCTCTGATGTGCCTATGGATTGGTACAGCGAATCCGGTATAATTCAGTGACCAGTGACTATGCCTTCACTACAGAAACCGTCCGACAACAACTGACGCAAAGACACACTAAAGCACATAAAAAAAAATACGAGATGTTTTTTTTTATTTAATCTGTAACAGGGTTCGAACCCAGGATATTTTTTGGTTTGGTAGGCAACGTGCTGCCATCGCCACCCTCATTTTAGTTTCAGCATGTTTTCTTAGATCAACATTGTGTGAACTCTACGTAAGTTTACGTACGAAATACCACTTGCCAATTGTACCGTTATTGCTAATTGGTAACTTAATGATGCTTTTTAAATCGAGGTTGGTCAGTCTACAATCAAATTGCAAACAATTTTATCAAATTGTTACGGAATGTTAAATAAGTTTTATCTTCTGCCCCGACTTCTTCATTCTAATTTTTTCATTTTAACTATTGTAAAATATTTTTTAATAATTTTTTCTATATATTTTGTATTTATTTTTTACAATTTTAAATGCTTTTAAATTTGATATTAATTTTTTATGAGTGGCAGAAGGTTTGTATACATAAGGGAATCAAAGCGAATTTTTTTGGAAATCGCCAATGTACATCATTTCTAGGAAATAAAGATGCTTAACTTTTTTTTTTACGCAGGAGAAATCCAAAAAAATTTACCAAAACTATCGCCAAGTATTTTAGATATCGCCATTTGAAAAATTTTCATCGTCAAAGAAGAGTTTTTAACGCCACGTTTGGCGACAAAACGCCATAACAGACAACACTGGGTGAAAGGGCGTGGAATGGTACAATTATACAAGTTTCTTACTACAAAGTAACACTTCGAGCGCCGACCTCTGTACTATTGATGCGGTTTTGCGAAATGTTCATAATGAGAAGGCAATAGTAAACCTTTGAAGTTATAATTTTAATAATTGTTTAGCGGTTAAAACATACCATTGCTAAGCTAAATGTTTATTTTTTTAATCCTTATTCGTTAACATTATTTATTTTAATAAATATTTCTATATTCTCTTTCAAGCTTAAAGGTTTGTTTATATTTTTTATTTTTACGTCAACCATCGGTTAACATCTTCTGGAAATCTTTAATATTTAAAAAAATTTTTTTCTTTTTGAAATTAATGTAAAATTTTGTTAATATTTTGTTAATATTTTGTTAATGTTGTATGAAATTTTAAAATATTTTTAATCATATTTCTTACACAATTTTTATGACACATTTTATGTAAAATTATTTTTATATTGACTTCAAAAAGAAAAAAATTTATATAAATTGTTAAAAAGTTTTCTGAAGATGTTAACCGATGGTGACGAAATACCGAAAAAAGAGAAAAAATAAAAACAAACCTTTAAGCTTGAAAGAGAATATAGAAATATTATTTTCTATATAATTTTTCTTAATATTCAACATTACATAAATAAAATTACTCTACATTCATTAGTAAGAGAATTCGGCAGGGATTTCTAAAATAATTTGGATTAAATTGATTGCATCTTTATTTAAAAATTAGCGTACAAGTTCTGTTAAAATTTTTATTTATTCTTGAAGTTGAGAACCTACTGATGAGTTGACATTAGTACTAACGAGACGCACTTACATACATATGTACATATGTATTACCAGCTTACCCATACAGCAAACATAAATAAATAATCCTAATTCATTTTGACTCGCCTTGATAAATAAAACATAATAAATATAGTTTTCCTAGTATTTTTATTTTCTATTATTTCTTTTGTAGTTAAGAGAGCTGCATGTTTTCCTTTTTAAATGAATATATACTTATATGTATATGTACTTATATTTGTTCCAGTTCTTAACACAACACGCTGTGTCTTAGACCATTATTTTTCGTATCACAATAACGCTCAGACAATTAAGATGGTACCACCAATTATGTCAATATAACAAAACCACATATTAACCACGGCAGGTTACCAACTGTAAAAATTAAAACACACAGGACAACATAATAAGTTCTGAACAAAAATTCAGAAGTATAAACCGGCCAGGCGGTTCGCATTTAATGGGTCAAAATAGGCCAAAATCGGGTTTGCGACATTATATGTGTATAACTCTTAAATTAAAAGGTTTACGTGATTCATCTCTATAAGTTTTTTTTGCAATAAAGAGATGAACTTTTTCGTCATAAAATTTTTAATACACGAGAGATCGCCAGTGGCGTTTTCATCGGTCGAGTCAAAATTTGCGTCAATCCCGAATTTTGAATGGCTTTAACTTGATTTTAAAGACATTTAGACATATGTACGAACACGTAAAAGCCATTCTCCATCCCTGCTCTATATTGCCCCAGCAAAAAAAGACATGCATAAGAAATAGTTAAGGCATTGGTTCTATTGCAAATAAACTGGCTCAATGTAGCGCATGATTTTAACACAGGAATAACATTGGCGAGCACGTATTCACATTTAACAAAACAGAGCGTCTTAAATACAACGCAAAGTACAAAAATTAAGTTACAATAACGCAGTTGTTCATATTAATTAATCGGCAGACTTAAATGCGTTTTCCAAGAGTTCAAAAGGGATTATCTTGTTAACATTTAAGATGGCATTAAAAATTAATTCAGAAGTCCTGAAAATACCAAACATAATGAACATATTCCCTTTTTTTGCTGGGTTATGTTTATTTTACATTTGGGTGTTCGCTGGATTTAGTTTGAGTTGGATGTTGGTTGTTCGAAAACAGTGATGTTAACCGTAATTTGAAATTTTACTGCCGCATAAAATAATTTTTAATTTATAAAAAAAATTTATAAAATTTATTAGACAAATTTCCGTACAAAATTCAATCAATATACCCGTTTTAAAACGTAAATACTGTTATAAATCGGCAGTTAATTTTTAACTGTTAAACCCCAAAAAAAAATGATTCATAGTGAGATACATACATATTTCTCATACTAAAAAGTGCGGTTTCATTACAACTATGCAAAATAACGCCAATTGAAGTTAAATTATATACGTTTCCTGCCATAAATGCCTAAATAACACCTTTTAGCTAAAACTAAAAAAATACAAAAATGAATTTTAAAGGTACAAATTTTAATATTACTACATATTAGTTTCTTTGTTGTTTTTGAAATCGATAAATATTTTAATAAAAAAAGTATAATTATTTTTGTACAAGACTTTGCGTACGGTAATTTCACCTAAAAACATAAATTTTTTTTAGTGCTGTACGGAAATCCTATTAAAAAAGTTAACATCACTGTTCGCAAAAGTTATTATTTGTAATGGATACCCTGGGTCAAAAAATGCTAATAAGTTTAAAAATATAAATCACTTTTGTTCCTCTGTTAAAATATCTCTTGCCAGAATAGTAGACACGTTTGAAATTAGCTCAATGTAAATTAGTTATGCAGTTTTATGGCCACATTCAGATCCAAGAGAAGATATAATTTTTATTGTAGGAAATATTAATTTTTATTGAAAGTTTGTAAAGTTTTTATATATTTACATATATATTCATGTACATATTTTTAGTTCTCAAATAAAATGATCTTTGATGTAGTTTCTTTCTTTGCAATTATCATGTGTAAATTTGACTGCCTCTATGTTTTCGATCATTAGGCCATTTTAATTAATTAAATATGTAAAATGGTATTTATTTGTACTATATTATATTCTATTTTTTTGACCTTTTTTAATTTATTTGATATTTAATTGTTAATTAAGCTCGAGGTCGTTATGCTTTTAGAATTGTATTTTTGGTATTTAGTTTTGTTATTTTGTTAACAGTTTGTTAACATCATCAAGAAATATA
This sequence comes from Dexiosoma caninum, assembly GCA_963924685.1. Classification (NCBI taxonomy): domain Eukaryota; kingdom Metazoa; phylum Arthropoda; class Insecta; order Diptera; family Tachinidae; genus Dexiosoma; species Dexiosoma caninum. The sequence goes on from OZ004725.1 coordinate 97,474,739, forward strand.
AATGTAAAATAAATTTGTACTTAATTTTTCGTTAAAATTAAAACAAACGCACTGTTTTTTGCGGTTTTTTCTGTTCAAGCACCACTCAGGGGATGACCCCAAATCGTTCAATGCATTGTGGTGGAAGTAGGAAATTTAATTAGAGCACATCCCATTATATTAACGAAACACATCACACATTGCGACGTGCTCCAGAGAGTCAATCTAGTTTGCTACCCAATGATTTTCTTCGCCCTCTCCAGTACATGGTCGAGTAACTTCAAAATGGACGTTGAAGCATCGGCCCATACATGAGAATTGTATTCCATTTTCGGTAGGATTTAAGATATAAATGGAAATTATGCTTTTCAGTGCTTTCTTACTTTTTATGTGCTTTTCGTTCCTAAAAAGTTGTCATCACTGTTAACAGCAATATATTCTCTCATATAACATCCAACATCATACAAATTTGGTGATAAACAACATTTTTCTAAACAAACTCATACATTCGGTGTTTAGCGTTCCAACGGAGTGCAGCGTGTGCGCGAGTGTGTTAATCATTAAAAAAAATTTGACCAAATTAAAAGTAAATAAAAAAGTTTATAAATACAAATGAAATGCAATAATAAATAAACGTGCCTGTGTTGCTGAAACCCCCTTCTTTGCGACAATGTCAACCATCCAGATAATGTTAAATATTTATTTAAATAAAATTGTTTGATAAGTAAATAAAAAGGAATTTAATCACGACCAGATAACAAATAATATTTATAATTCTACGCTAAAAAAATTAAACTAGAAGTGGACATACAAATCAAACGTATTATAAAGCAAAAGTGAAAAAACGAAAAAAATTATACAAATTAATGTAGGTATCCTATATAATGGAAATTGTAATAAAGATTTTAATTCTATTGTACTAAATAAACATTATAATTACGCAAATTGATTAACATTATTTACTCTTCACTAACCAACAAGTACGAGCAAATTCAGCACCAACAAAGTAAACACACATTCATACATAATAAATAGTGCATCTTCTTTTTTAAGATAGAAAAAACAACAAAAATTGTGGAATAATATTTCTGAGTAAGTGTTGTTGCATTTGTTTGTTGTTGTTGCTGTTGGTCATTATTATCATCTTTCTAAAGTGTTTGTAGTATTGTGTGTGCACATCATTAGGGCAACACCTTCGTACAAAACAACTTTGTTTGGAGCTTTCGAGAGAGTTGTTGTTGTTTTTTTACACTTAATTTATGTGTGTTTGTTTTATCTGATTATGAAAAAAGATTTAGTTCTTGTTCCATACTTTTTGTGTGGTTTTTAAATTTTATTTTATTTTCTTTTATTTGTATAGATGTAGTTAGAACATCCATGTTGCCGTTGTTTTCTTTTTTGCTTTGGCTTGAAAATCCATGCATACAAACGTAGTTAATTGTATGGTTGTGCGCGATTAATTTATTTAAGATAAACCTGTTCTTTATGATTATTCTTGTTATATATTGTATATTGCTAGTTGCGCTTTTTTTGTAGATAGATTCTTAAATATGTATATGCAGTGGCGAACAATTAAATAGCACATGTGAACATTGAAAACATTTTTCTCATAACAACTACATATCTAACATATGGGTAATTCCTGGTCGACGGACTCTACATTCAAAGGCTTTTTTAAGTTGAACCCAAAACCAAAAAGATGCGACGTATATACACATATGTACATACATTGTAAATCCACAGTGTTTTGAAGAAAGAAAGTGAACTAAATTTAAGAAAAAATTTTAGGTGGACTAAATAATAAAAAAAAAATATAAAAAAGTATCGAGGAGAAACGGACGGAAAAATAGAAGTTTTTTGTGCGCTTATAGAAATACACAGTGTAACCTCGGTTAACGCAACCAATAAAAGTTTGGGCTGTTACGAAAACCGATACAAAAATTTCATTGCCTGTTTTTTGATTAAAAATATTATTTTAAACCAAATAAATAAAACATTTATTTAAATAAACCAAGGTTAACTTTTAAAATAAATAAAATAAAGAAAAAACCAAAAATATATTTCGAATAAACAAAAAATATACATTCTCTTGAGAAAGGTGTGAAATAAACTTAAATTCAAGTATAATAATAAACGAGAATTTATATGATATGAGTGAAGCCAAACTCGAAACACTCTTGTGTTAATGGGAAAACTAAACGTTAGTAAGAAATTTCTCAATGAAAACAAAACAAATAATATAACTTTAGATTCTTTAACAACTCAATTAATGAGAAACATTAATAGCCCATTTACATTGGCATGAAATCTATCTCGAAATCTTGACCGTTTACAGCACACTTTTGTGACATTTAGCTAGAATTCCTCCTATGACAGCAATTTTTTAGTATAGTATTTGACATTTGGTTCTAAGAATCCATATCTATCACCTGCGCTCTCACATCAATATATGTACATACCATGGTACAATGCTATACTAAGTAGTCTTGCAAGGCCAGCTGACTGTGTGCGTACAGCTACATAGTATATCATTCTACCACGATACATAACTGGTTGTATTTTTTTTAGTAAAATTTTGAAAAAAACAAACATGGTTGCATCACTAGTACTTTGATTTTCACAAAATCTAGTGAGCTCATAATCTCCTAAGTAGTAGATTTTATGACAATGGAAATGGGCTGTAAAAATTCTTTTAAATCTTTATAAAATTTTTATTTTATATATAAAAGGTTCACTACACAAATTTTCATACAAAATTCCATCAATATATGTTTTACAAATCAAAAAACTTTTTATGAAAGCGTCAGTTACGCTTTCTTATTGGAATAAGAAAAAAAATTTTGAACGCTTTAAATTCTTCATTCCTGATTGGCCTTTTTCTGGAGTTACCCATATGTATCGCCATCAAAATTTATGAAAATTCTGATTATTTAGTTCTATTAAGTGATACATATTCATACATATTATTTTTTATTATTTATTTTACACTAGAATTCCAAATACATATCGTCATATGAATTCACAACAGCCCTAAGTTACATTCAATAAATTTTACAGGAGAAGCAAAATACTTTCAAACTAACTTCTACGCTTGCACTATGGCATTTCTGAATTTTTTTTGTTAAGGACATTATTTCTAATTGCAGTCGTGTACAATTTTGCAGGCACATGTATTTTGATACTATGGCTCATAATCAATCAAAAAATCGATTTCGAATTTTTTGTAACTTAGGCCTTTTTTGAAATCATATGACGATATGTATATTGTAATTTTTAGCAGTGCTAAAAGTGTGCAGGTACTTTTGTTCAGTGTTTACTGCCATCCATTCTTAATCGCACTGACATCACTGTAGCTTGTTACAAATACGACTATGAAAAATTTAAAAGAGTTACATGTTGGCTTTTCTTTGTGTATACGTGGTGGGTTGTGCAGTACGAGTATCTATAAAAAAGCAAAACAAATCCAAGATTTTTTCTAATATGGTTTTTTATTTTTAAGTTGACTTTTCTCCCAATATAATCACTGTTTGTCAAGTTCTCGTATTTTATGTGTATGCGTTTGTGTGCTTGCGGAAAAACAAGTTTTCACAAGAAACAGAAACACAAATAATTACAGCAACAGCTTTGGATACCATTAACATTAAAAGATTTAAAGACTTTTTTGTTTATAAAAACCAAACAAAGAATACTATCGCATGTAAATAAATATGGATTTATGTATGTATATATGCATACGTATGTACGTACCCTGCAGGAAATGACAATAGCAAAACTCTACTAATTTCCTACTGACTTAGTTATCCATACTAGTGGCTTCTTATACCCCACGCAATGTAATTTACTATGCCATTTAATATGTGCGTACCATTGAAAATCTGTTACTGACGTGGCTTCTATGAGGTCAATAGGGTGGTAACAAAGCATATTTATCAAGCAGTCGCAACTCTACAGCAAAACAACAATACCAAAAACAGCAGGCATTTTGTGTCTGTTAAACACAATGAAAATGTCAATAACAAATGACAGCAATAGCAAAAATAAAAACAAAAATTCTGTTTACGTATGAATTAATTGAAACAATGATAATAAAAACCTAGATTTTATTTACTCGTACATATGCATGCCTTAATTGCTTTTGCAGTCGCCGCTCAAAATAAATAAATAAGTAAAAATGTTATTTGCGCATTCTCTTAAATTAAGCAAATGAGTAAAAATGATAATGGCACTCATAAAATGTAAACAAAATTTTGACATTTACGTGGTGTACAACCAAAACGAGCAAAAAAAAGTCAGCTGATTCGTTGAGTCTACTTGATAAATATACTATAGGTAGTAGGTAGTTCTTGTGGGAAACTGAGAGCAACGGCATCTTTTTTCACCACAACAAAATGAGACAATAACAATTCGTTTCGCCGCTGTTCTCTTCAATCCTAATCAAAGACAAAATAAAAAACATAGACGATTACTTGACAATGTCATCAAAAAGTGACCAACACCAATCGACAAAAGTGTTGCTTTAGATACACTTGGTCCCAGATTTTCTATAGGGTACATATTTCTATACGTATGTATGTATGTATGTATGTGTTTAAAGTTCAGGTGGTGTTAAACTAACAAGTTGTTTAAATAAAAATTACAAAAGCAATTACTGCATCTTTTGCAAATATTATTTTGGTGAATTGAAAATTAATATATATTTTATATTAAATGCACTGTTAGATTATATTAATATACAATGTGCTAGTGTAATGCATCGGTAAATGTGGGACAGAAAGTATGTATGTATATAAAGATTTTGGGCCCTAAATATAGTTGCAAAGTAAAGTCGGTTTCTTTTAAAAACCTCTTATCACTAATTTTAATACGATAGTCAGAAAATAAGTAGTGTGTACACAGCAAAAAATAAGTGAATGTGTTCACTATGAATTGATATTTTCATGACTTACATGACACTGTGTTATATTTTTATATATACATATACTATATATATAATATTATATATAATACTATTTTTGTTGTAGGTATTATCGTGCAAAGAGGTTAGGTTAGGTTAGGTCGGCAGGTTGCTGGATGTAAAGTCAAAGAAAGGTACCAACCCACTTGGGTCCAATTTATTATGGTGCCATTGTGATACCTGTTGTGAAAAAACATGCACGTGTCGTAGTGATACAGACCAGAGTCTCTGCTATGAATCGAACCTAGAACCCGCCACAGATAAACAAGCACACTACTCACTGGAATACCGGTGGTTTTCCCAACACCTCTAAAATCGTGAGTTACGGATATAAACCAATTCTTTGTACCCGTATTCACATATCAGTCAGAAACGTAGTTAAATATCAAAACATTTCGAATTTGTGCAGAAGAGACTTCGACCTTTCGAATAACATCAGCGGATTTGTAATTGTTTTTGTGACTGACTGAAAGCGAATTATGCTGTCGCATATGAAGTAGGAACGTGGTTAATTTCGATTATTCAGAAAAAGCCGTAAACGATACAGTTAGTAATGCGAACAATAAGTGAACCAGTGTGAGCGTGTTGCAAAACTGGGAATGTTTTTGTATTTTTGAGTTTTCGCCTTTGAATTCAATAGTCACCTCATCTCTTTAAGTCCAGGTGAAAGTGAATTTGCCTAGTTAAAATCTATAAGCGAACAATAAAAAGAAATTAATTTTTTTGCTTTTGAAAAAGAAACATATTTTTAATTTTGTTATTTCACTTCAAGGAAATACTCATATCGAACAAAAAAACTCGTTTTGTAAAAAACGTCCTTAAGTTTCCAATTTACATACACCTTATAATGGGGAAATGAATAAAAGATATTCTTCTGTCACGACCTGAGTTCTGAAGCTATTTGTATAAATTTTTTACACATGGTTAAAAGCTGTTATGGAAAATTATTCGGCATTATTAACTCAAAAATTGTATTTTTGGAGTTATGACGTTGTTCGAGTAAATGAGCGATATATCGTTGAAAAAGGAAATAGTTTTGGCAACACTGTTGCAAAAATACGCAAACTTACTAACGAGGAACAAACAACTTGTCAATGAATGTTGTTAATTGTGATCATACTCAGCATGATGATGAAATTCAGCAAAATGTGAAAGTTTCACATAAATAAACAAAAAAAAAATATAAATAAATCGAACAAATGAAAATACATACGTACCTTGTTTTTGGCACAGTGCAATTGTAGCAAGAAATATATTAAGAAGTTACAGTGGCCAGCAAAAGTCTTTGTTTGACTAGAAAGCAGATTTATCTCTGAAATCTACATCTAAAATACATATTGATGCAACAAACACTTTTGAAATTAATTTACAAATACGAGTATAAAAAAAAAACATTGAAATAAAACTATTGTCAGCCGACGTATTGACTAGACTTTATTCTAGTTAAGTTATTAAATAAATTTTTTTTACTCAATTTTGTGCTCCTATACTTATATTGATTTGTTTTATTAAATATTTCTTCTTGTTTTTTTTTCTTACAGCACTCCACTCCTGTATTAACACTCTACAAATAAAAAGCTAAGGAAAATTGCAAATTCTTTACGGTATAACTTACGTAGGGCAACTAAAAAAATTATGAACGAATAGAAATAAAATATCATAAATCAAAAATTAATAAAATATTAAAAATTAATTTACATGTTTTTGTGCATTTGAAAAGCAGCCGCATATCTTTTGAAAGTAATCAAGAAAAAAGTGCACATTAAAGAACCAGGAAGTGTTCAAGTTAAAATTTAATAATTAGTCGTTTTGCTAACAATGATTTAATTTATAAATTGCTCAATAATTTCACCCTTAACTGCCAGAGCTGTAAGCAGCAAATTTTCTTTGTTAAACTTATTTAATATTGGATTGGAAAAAAAAGGCAAAAAAGTGCAATTATTTCAGAATTTCTATTTAAATAGTCCACTTATTAAAATGGGCTTTTCAACGGCCCTTCAGGGCCGTGCTGCTCATGAGGCATTAATTGTGCGACAAGATGCCGAGTTACGTTTGATGGAAATTATGAAGCGTACCATGCAGCTAAAGGCAAAATATGATAAAGAATATGCCATTGGATTGGCCGCGGTCTCACAACAGGGTTTAAAAATCGATCGGGCTGATGAGATGCAAGGTAAGTGAAATCCATAGCTTTTGTTTTCAATTTCTTATGCACAAAGTTCGTTAAAACTTAAATTGTCACAAGTGTTCCCGAAACTAGAATTTTTTTTGCTTTTTTGTGTTTTGTAAATAAAATATAAAAAAAAAAAAATAAACAACAGTGTCAACGCAAAAAACGTGGGTTTTTTTTAGCTGAAATGCAAAGCACTTGATTTTAAAGAATTATTTATTGGCAGAAAAATTTTAAATTTTAGCGCTGTTTTGTATTTAGCTACTCTTCCCAAAGAATTCCTACACCAAATCCGCCAAATTGAAAAAAAAACCAGAGGCAATCGGCAAACGTTGTTTGGATTTCAATAAAATGTGTGGAATGTACTCAAAGTTTCGAGTGCTTGTCAATAATTTTTTTTTGGTCAGGTACTACTCGTATTACAAGAACTAAACCTCCTTGTTAAGATTTACCCAAGGCGAATTGATACCACATGAACTCAGTAGTACAAAAACAACAACCAAAAGTCATTGTTTACTATCAAAATAATTCATACAATTTGACATTAAACAGTGACAGGCCGGCTGGGCTAGTGAGTTCACCTGTTATGAATTCGCCTTGGATTTCCCAGATAAAAATTGTAAGTTCACACGGTTGTTCAGCATTTAATGACAATTTTTTTGACAATATTATAATATCTGGCAATCGTGTGTACATAACTTTAGAATATAGAACTAAGCCATGTACACACGATTGTTACTGCACGTCTCCACGTTCAATTATTATTTCCGAATATAAGAAATAACGTCCGCAGAATGATGTCACAAATATGTTCATTTCCAAGCTTATGTTTTTAGGTAGAGAACACGTATTATGTATCAAAAATTACGCTGCGAATGGTTGTATGCAAATATAAATTTATTATGAATAAATTCCCTTTCTTTTGTATTTAACAATAGTCCCTCTTTTTTTATTCCTTATATTTTTTTTTTTAAATAATTCTATATTTTTTCACAGCTTTCACATGGAATTGTGGGAAAAGCACATTCCAGAAAAATTATAGCCATATTCGACAGCTTATGTTCAACATAATTGCTTGGAAATAAGTTTGAACAACTACTGCGCAATACATGTGCAAATAAATGTTGGTGCTGTTTTTTAAGTTCAAGTTTAATTAAACTTAGAGTGAGAACGCAAAATCAGCTGTTTGTGGTTTTAACTTTTGGTGTGAAAACACCAAACACCAGGTTAATAATAGTTGAAAGCTATTTTTCCAAATATTATAATAATATATTAACTGAATTTATTTTGGGAATATTTATTTATATATACGATTCTAATTGTGCTTTTTCCCTTATAAACTATATGTCAAATTTATTATTACATACTTTATGATATTCTCATACAGTATGAAAAATATCATAAAGCATTTTATTACAAAAGTAACTCAAAAATTGAGGAGGAAAGCATATCCATATAGTACTATTTCGCTAACGCTTACTTAGCTCATCAGTGCATTTTTACCAACGTCTGAATATAAACCCAAGATCTATATGTTTAAAATTCAATTAATCAAACGAGAATTGTTTGAACATTAAACATACAAACCAAAAAATCTATAAACAAAAACATAACAATCCATGAGTTTACTTTATAACATACTCACATTTCTATTTTTAGCTTTTTTATTCTCATCTAATGTAATAATAAATTTGACATATAGTTTATAAGGGAAAAAGCACAATTAGAATCGTATATATATTATAATAATATTTAAATATTTTTATTATAAACATTTGTTTGTTTCTGTATAAAATATTTTCTCAGTGCAGCATTTTTTCATTTTTAAACAAAGTTTAACGAAATATTGGAAGTAAATAAAAATACGCTTAAATTAAATTTATTAATAAAAATTAAAAAAAAAATACCCCGTAATTTTTTGTCAAATCGATTTTCGATGCGCATTAATTTTTCTGGACTTAGAAACCATGTCGAATGCGCAAATTTGCTTTGAATATGTTAAATTTTGCTGCAAGTTTCAGGGATGGCCTGCAAAGTCAAGCCATATTTTTTTTCTTCTTACGCTTACCAGAAATTGATTCAAGTTTGCTAATATTTCATGTTCAAAACTGGAAAATTTACTTGCGCAAAGAATATTGATTTTGTACATTCAAATAAAGCAAAACCTGATAGTAATAAAATTTCTGGTCAAGTTTCCTATAACGCTGAATATTATAATTGAATTTTTTTTTAATTAAATATGTGTCATGATCGTGTTGACTAGATAGAATTTCAGCAAAATAAAATTAATAGAAATAAGTTTTCTGCTCTTTTGTTCTTAAATGAGTATCAGTTGTACGCAAAATGTTTTGTTTCTCGCCTTTTTCACTTAAAGTTGTTTTCTTTATCAACATGTGTTTTTCTTTTGTTTTATTGTATTGTGGGAATACCCTGTTAATATTTATCATTTAAAGTTAAAATGACGTCAATTTAACATTTGTTATCATTTTGATAAACAAACGTTTTCTGAAGAATTAATAATTTCTCTAAAGTACGCAATATAGTTTTTGCTTTGACATACGACTAATATAAGAAAAAAGAAAGATAGATTTCTCAACTATTGATACTGGATATGATATTTTACTTTGGTAATGTCCCCGTAACGCCATAGATTTTGATGTGTTTAAAGCTAACAAGACGAGGGCATCGCGTTAGTTACAATTTTATTTAATGCACGAAAGCCGTAACCTATTCAATTCGCCCCATAACTAATCAATAGTTGGGTGCGGTACGATTTCGGCTAAGTTCAGATGCATGAGAGAAAAAACTAAACTATCCGAATTGCCAGATATTGTACGGTCTTTTGTTATTGTTAGTGGTGCGATACATTAACTTTTATTACGATAATTGTATCGTTAAAATAAATATAACGAAATTTTATCGAATTTACAATTTAGTAAAAATTTCAAGGACTTCGATACCGTTTCAAGTCAACTGTTATCGTTAAGTTTGTGACAATAATTTGTGTGCTGATTATTTGGTCGACAAAATGTATGTGGTGTTTAAAATGTTCTTGTTGTTAGAAACTTTGGGTGTGAGGGTGGCGATGGCTGAAGTAGTCTGCACGTTAACTACAAAACCCAAAACAGACGTGGGTTCAGCCCCAGTTTCAGACTAAAATTATAAAAAAAAATCTCGCATTTTTCTGATGTGCATTAGTGTGTCTTTGTGTGTCAGTTATTGTCGGAAGGTTTCAGTGGCGAAGGCATAGTCACTGGTCACTGAACAATACCAGCTTCAGCTGATAGCAATCCACAATCGCATCAGAACGCCCTCCTTCGTCGGTATTGTGTAGCACCGGCAGAGTTGCCACTTGTTTTCACTGTTTATCTACTATCGTTAGGATCAAGTTACGGAATCGCACAATCGGTAGTGCAAGCAACCTGAAAGGTCGACAAATTTAACAATTGTCGAATCGTTATAAGTTACTGAATCGCACTACAGATGTGCTTAATTTACAATAACACTATTTTCAGATAAATATTTCTATTGGCAACGTTGCCCATAAATAGTAAGAGGCAAAATTTAACATCGGATCTGGCACCTTTTGCCATACAATAATCTGACAATTTTTGTTGGTAGATAAACTTAATGTCGGACAACTGTGAGCCAATGAAATTGTAAGGTTTCCTTACAATAGTCTAAACTGACAATTTACTTTTTGGTGCAATTTTTCATTGTCAGTACATTGCCATTTCTTACCTTATTGTAATATGTATCTAATAATCATGTGTACATAGCTTTACACTGTGTTAGCCGAAGTTGTAAATACAGAGGTTGGGTATATTTAAGCTTATGAAGTAAATTTATTAAATAAACATTGTACTGTTTTCGAAAAACTAAACAATAAATTTTTTAAAAGAAAAAAGTGCGTATGCATATTTTACAAATCCTTTTAAGCCATTTTAATAAGTTGTCACATAAATTATGTTAGCATGTCAATTTTATTGCTTTCAGTTTGTAAACTCTAAAAGAAATCTGCAATGAATATTGCAACATGCAACTGCAGATTGTGAAAACCATAATGTGTCATTTATTATAAAAGCATGACATTACTGTGGACATTATACGAAATACACGTACATATGTACATATGTATGTATGTATCTCATAGATACGCTTTAAATATTTTGTCAGCTTAAATAAAAAAAGCAAAATCGCACGTACACCAAAATAACTGTCTCTTAATATGTTTAAAATAAATACACTTTAAGCTGGACGTTGCTCACTTGTAGTCGTACAACAGTTGTACGACACCATGTGCAATATAAAATTCACACTTTCACTTTAAGTGCTGGTGTCCATTGAATGTACAAGAGCAGATTTCATTCATTGCTTCCAATGGACAGTGTCAATTTATTTTAAACCGTAAACAATACGAAAAGTAGGAATAAATAAATTAATTAACATTGCAGACGTCATACAGCATTAAACTGAAACAAATAGAGTAGAGTTGAAACCAGTAATTGAAATATGTATGTATGTATATACATATTTACATACATATGCATGTGCATGCATATTACATCACCATCATCATACAATTACATTTTTTTTTTAAATTCAGGTGATGATACTTATCGCACTCGTACTAGAAATCACGAATTTATTTAACATTAACCTTTTAATACCACTGAATATGCACCGTCGCCATGTTTATAACGGTATGGAGGTTGTTTGTATTTGAAGTTGTACCGGGTGTTTTTTTTTAGCTGTATGATAACTATCGATATCGATAACTATGGTTTGACAGCTGAGAATGTCAAACTGTGTTGACATTTCTGTTCAGTTTGGTTTAACGCCAGAACAACGCTTTCATATTCTGGAAATTTACTTTCAAAAATAAATGGCATTGGCTGGAGTAATCTGCACGACAAAATCAAAAATTTCCTGGCTTCAACCCCAGTTTCAGAATAAATCATAAAAAAGACAATTCGCATTTTTTCTGATGTGCATTAGTGCGCCTTTGTGTTTTCAGTTGTTGTCGGAAGGTTTCAATGGCGAAGGCATAGGCACTGATCACAGAATAGAAATGGCTTCAGCTGTAACCAATACAAATCAGGCACGCCAGAACGCCCTTCTTCGTCTGTATTGTGCAGCACCGGCAAGGTAAAATAATTACCAAAAATATCTACTAAAACTAAGCTTAAAAATTTCATATGTCTCCTTGACATTAGATGCGCTTCAACATTGCTTTAAAAGAACAAAGAACGTGCAAAAACAGAGTTGTAAGATAGTGAAACTTCTGTTGCTGTCATTTCTCTTACTATGCCTAGTTCCAGCACAATAATTCGCATGTGTAGGAACTATTTCCTGAGTGCTGGTCCAAGATAAAAAAATAAAAAATAAAAAATCTGTTTGCGAAGTTCATTTTATGATCAACATAGTCGGGCTAGTGAGAAGGCAATTCGTGCAGTTATTGATCGTTTTCCCATTAAATTTTACTCTTCTCTATTCAAAACCATCAACAAGACAAAGGAATGTGGGTACCGAAGAGAATATTGCTGTACTTTCGAAATGAGAAAAGAGCTGTCGTGACGGTGAATGGCGAACACTATCGAGCCATGCGTACTGGAGTTTTGTGTCCAACAATTAATCCTCTAAACATCAAGAACAGTCAAGAAAATTTGATTCCAACATGACGGTGCAACTTGCCATACAGCGCGCTTGGCATTCGATTTATTGCAAAATTTGATGGCAACTTTATTTCCAAAAGTGGATTATTTTTGATGGGACTATGTGCAGTTATTGGTTTATGCCGACAAACCAGTCACTTTTGAAGCATTGGAGGCCAATATTCAAACCAAGCCTGATCGAATGGACCATGTAACTCGTAGCAGAGGCGGACATATGCCGGAAATCATATTTTAAAAATAAATGCCAATAAATTATCCACCAGATTATAATAAAACAAATGTCATTCCAACAAACTTTCCATCTTGTATTATTACTTTAAGATCTCATGCAGCTAAAGAAGAACACCCTATAGTTGTAAAAAAGTAAAAAATCCATCACAGTAATTTTTATTATTTTAATTAAACAATTTATAAAAAGTATTTTTTTTGTGAGAGCCATGCTTGCAATTAAGGACTGAGTTCAGTAGTTCAGATACCAGAAAGTAAAACCCAAAAAACAAATTAAAAATTAAACCAGTTCATGAGATATCAACCAATATAAAATTATGCAACCATATGAAATTTTAGTTATAAAATTAAATATTGTAAGAAAATAATTCGCACAGTGTACTCTTGGTTTTCGCGACTAATGAAAAACGACAGCTGTCGCGGAAACTGAATTTACGCGATAATCGCACCCAATATTTTATTGAAAAAATATTATGTAGTTCTTTCAAACAAAAACTTTGGATTAACATATGTCTGATAAATATAAATTTTAGTTAATTTTAATAAAAATGGGGATTTTCAGTTAGATAGAGTAGTGTCAATCTCGACATTTATTTTGTGTGTGGCACCCATTAAAAGCAGACAACCTGATGAATTCCGTGCGTTGATTAAGCATAATTTTTTGCGTAAAAAAACCCACACGGAAACCCTGAAAAGACTTAATAAATACTATAAGAACTCAAAAGAGGCTATCACGCCAGAAATCGTCGATAATATTCATAGAATTGCTATAGAAGGGTAGAACAATCACCGCTGTTAGACAGATACGATATCCATTTAAAACAAAAACGACCACATTGGGCAAAAAAAAATTGCTGTTCTATCAAGACAATGCACGTGTCAGTATGTTAAAAATTCATAAATTGGGCTACGAAATTTTACTGCATCCAACATATTCTCCAGATTATGCCCCTAAAACCTGAAGAAATGACAGGGTAGTAAGAGGTTTGGATCGAATGGAGAGTTTATAACCGAAACAAACCCCTATTTTGACGGCCTTGAGAAAACCTATTATTTGGAAGGAATAAAAAAATTCGGAAAAACGCTGAGCTAAATGTATTGATCTGAAAGGCGATTATGTTGGAAAATAAAACGCTTATTTGCCAAAAAAAATTTTTTTATTCAAACAGCTCTCGTATACACGAATAAACTGATGACATAAAAGACATAAATTATCAAAATTCTTCAAAACAGATTCCCAATACTGTTAATACTACTTATGCTAATCTAAAATATTCTTTTGTTACTGATTGATAATTTTTTTTTATTTTTTTTCTTTCTTCAAATTAAATTTTTTAGCTCTTTTTCAAACTTGTTATAGCTCAATGTTATTTTACAATCTGGAAACACTATAGTTGTGTGAAAAAATGCTAAAAACAACCAAATAATTTTTGATTAACAGAATGTCTGTCATATTCATAAAAATCTTTTTGGTTTATAAAAGATTTTAAAAATTGCATTTTGCATGAAAATCTGTTTATTAAAGGTTTACATTAAACATATTTTTTATGAATACGGCAGTAAAGGAATAAACATTTATGATTTATAAAAGGTATAATAATTTAATTTTGTATGGAAATTTCCTTCTTAAATATTTTATAAATAAAAAAAAATTTTTAAAAACGGCAGTTGGCGTTTAGGAAAAGTATATTTTATAATTCCAAGGCGAATTGATACCAGGTAAACTCAGTAGTACCACAACAACCAAAAATCATTGTGTACTGTCAAAATAATTCATACAATTTGACATTAAACAGTGATAAACATTCGGCCAGCTGGGCTGGGAAGTTCATCTGTTATGAATTCGCCTTGTATAATTCCTAATAAACAATGAACCGCAGAAAATATAGAGCGAATGTATGTATGTTTAACAACAATTAATATATTATATTTTAAGCTTATTTGTTTGTTTTTATGCTTATTTGTTCTACTTTGATATTTTGTTAACCATCTGTTAACATCTTCAGGAAATTTTTATTATTTTTTATAAATTTTTTTTCTTTGTGAAATTAATATAAAAATGTATGTACATATGTTTTCTTAACATTAATTGGAAATTGTGTCAAGTCTCTGTTTCTAACGAAATATTGCGTTCTATTTAGACAACAGTTTTATTTGCAACCATTATTCTTTTACTATTCCAGGCAGTCTTATAAGCAAATCCTGGCGCTCTTATATGGATGAATTAGATCAACAAGCTAAACAATTCAAATCAAATGCCGAACAAATCGAAGTGGTTTGTGATAAACTGGCCCACTTGTCGCAAGATAAGCGCAAGGCCAGAAAAGCCTATCAAGAAGAACATACAAAAATCGCAGCCAGATTAAATCATGTAAGTATATTTTCCCATTGCTATCATACAGAAAGCGCAATTTTTCTTAATAAGTATTAATTTTTTTAGGTCTTTAACATTTTTAAATTAATTTTTAATTCGGACAAAAAATTTTACGTTTTAATGCACCTGTTTTACGTCTTTAAATATTTACGAGATTGTTTTTTACAAATCTCAGCAATTGTAAAATAAATAAATAAAGACCGCAAAAGGCGTATTAATAATCAATAAATAAATATTAAAAAGCTTTTGTACACCAAATATTCACAAATTGTCAAATGTTTTACAAATAATTTTCTTTAAAAAAATCACATCAATATTTTAAAATTTTATTTCTTTATATTTGAATTTATGTACATATGTATGTGTGTATGTGATAAACATGACTGTTTGAATTTTCTTCCTTTTATTTCGATATTGCTGTGACCAGCAGTGTTACCATATGTAAAGATTAAAAAATTAAGACAGAAAAATTGACTCAACGATTTATAACTTATTTTAAAGCCCAACTTATGTGAGAAAGTTCAGAAAACTGGTTGTAAATAATTTAATAATATAATACTATAATAATAATAAGAATGGAAAATAGAGTGCTTTTTGTAATAATTAATTTAAATTTAACTTATAAAGGGTGGTTAAATTTCAAGGGCCGATGTTGATTTTGAATAAAACACAAACTATTTAGGAAATTATTGTAATTTTATTTTATTATGATATATTGGTATTACTCAATTATGTATGGAACAAAATATCGGCCAAATGGGCGCCGCGACCACGGCAACAGTGGATGATCAATTTTCGAAGAAAATCATCTTCAGTGATGAGGCACATTTTCACCTCAGTGGATTCGTCAATAAACAGAATTGCCGCATTTGGGCGAATGAGAATCCAAGAGTGATTGTCGAAAAACCAATGCACCCACAAAGAGTGACTGTTTGGTGCGGTTTATGGGCTGGCGGCATCATCGGGCCGTATTTTTTTCAAAATGAGGCCGGTCAGGCAGTTACTGTGAATGGTGTTCGCTATCGTGAGATTATAACGAACTTTTTATGGCCCGAATTGGAAGATATGGATGTGGACGATATGTGGTTTCAGCAGGACGGTGCCACTTGCCACACGGCTAACGAAACAATGGCTCTTTTGCGCAACAAATTCAATGGCCGTGTTATCTCACGTAATGGCGATGCCAATTGGCCGCCAAGATCATGTGATTTGACACCGTTGGACTTTTTTCTTTGGGGTTATTTGAAAGAAAAGGTGTACGTCGATAAGCCAGCAACAATTCAAGAGCTAAAGGATGAGATAATTCGGCACATTAACGGCATAGAACCTCCATTATGCCTCAGGGTCATCGAAAATTTGGACCATCGGATGGAGGTGTGCCGCCGTGGTCGCGGCGCCCATTTGGCCGATATTTTGTTCCATACATAATTGAGTAATACCAATATATCATAATAAAATAAAATTACAATAATTTCCTAAATAGTTTGTGTTTTATTCAAAATCAACATCGGCCCTTGAAATTTAACCACCCTTTATTACACTAATGAGGGTGGCGATGGCACCATGGATGGTAATCTGCACGTTGACTACACAACCAAAAAATAGACCTGGGTTCAACCCCAGTTTCAGACTAAGGGCTTATTTCTGATTTAAGAAAGAACGCTTTCATTCGCATTCTATGAGAAAGAACATTGATTTCGATTTCTCTACACACTTTCTATGCGAACAGTGACTCGATCTAGAACTCGAATGAAAACGTAAGTGTTTTCATATAAAATCCGATTTCTCTGTTAAGAACGTGTGAGAATGAAATGTCAAAATCACTCACTTTTGGTTTTGCTTTCGTAAGAGAATTTACACATGAGTATACATACTTGTAAATAAAAAAAGAAGAATAAAAAATCTAAGTACAATAAAAAAGTATTTACAAATGGATAACAAGTGGTAAGTATAAACTATTCATATGATATACATATGAATGTATGTATTTAACAATTGTTTTTTCAGTTTAAAGAAGTCAACAATGCAGCAACTGAAACACTTTTATAAAATTAAAACAAAAAACACAAAATTTACAAATATTTTTTTAAATTTTCTCACCCTTTTATTTATTGATACTTTCCACCAGCTGATCACACTTACACGCAGTTGTATTAGCTTTAGAATAACTTCGTAGTATTTTTTAATACTTTTAACAGAAATATAATAATTTATGATCTGGCATTGCTTCTACTTATTAAAACGTAAGATACCAAAATTGACATACGTAACTTACTGCGAAAGAAAGTGAGTGCCAATGAGAAATCCAAATTGATTCGAATTCGAGCGAGTGCTTTTCGTTCGCTTAAGTTATCTTTCTTAGCTCAGAAATAGGCTGTAAAATTTTAAAATAAAAATAAATATCTCGCATTTTTCTGATGCGTATTAGTGTCTTTGTGTCAGTTGTTGTCGGACGGTTTCAGTGGCGAAGGCATAGTCACTGGTCAATGAACAATACCGGCTTCAGCTGATAGCAATCCACAATCACATCAGAACGCCCTCCTTCGTCGGTATTGTGTAGCACCGGCGAAGTAAAATAATAATAAATATGGCTACAGAACCGAAGCTTCTGCACTGCTACGAGTATAAACAAAGAACGTGCGAAAGCAGAGCTGCAAAAATAATTAATTAAGGTTCACCTTCTGTCGTTTCTCCTACTATCCCTTTCCTATAGTTCCAGCACAATGCTTCGCATGTGTAGGAGTCCGCTCCTGAGTGCTGGTCCCAGATAAAAAAAAAAAAAAAAAAAAGTTTAACACGTTCTTTTTAGGCTATGTTATATTTAACAAAGCACATGTATACAAAAAATTTGAAGTTCGGCTGCAAAGCGAATTGACGAATTTGTCTTGCGATAACCTTGCATTAATAAACCTCGCTATTAATTGAAGTTCCTGTTCACTAAAAATGGCATAATGAGAATTGCGTCACTTTAAGTTTGCGAATCGATTTGCGTGCAAATCTTTTCGACTGGTTCATTGTTTAAAAAGATAACATAAGGAGAAGAAAAGTTCGATATAAAGCATATGTTCATGAACTTATATTGAAAATTTTTAATTTTTTTTTTCTGAAATAAATGTTGAACTTCTGTTATTATGAGTCCCACTTTTTGACTGATGATTTGTACTGCCCATTAAGTTACTGGGACCAAGAACTCTCACTTCAATCGTTGTCAAGATATACAAAAATAAATATGTACTTTGTATGGGCGTAACCACGCCCAGTTGGAATTTTTGAAATTTGAACTTGAATTGAAATTGAAATGCCGTTTAAAATATTTATTCACATATTGATAATGCATCAATATGAACAAAATACGAAAATACCATTGTGTGGTATTTTAAGCACATTTTGAAAAAATCTGTTCGTAATTTCTAAAATTTTGAACAATTAAAAGAAATGAATAAAATATTTAATAAAATAATGTACCCTGCAAATAATGTGACTAGTCCACACATGCATGTATAGTGTAATTCACTAGGACTAGTCCAAGACTAACCCAAATGTATGGAGAAAAAATGGTTTATTTAACATTACGATGACCTAGGGGTACACCGTATAACCCATCGGACTAACCCAACAACTACTTCATGTAACCACTCCATGGAGCACCTCAGAGAGTAATTTGAATCAGACGGAGTAGTCGTACGAAGAGAAGCACGAACACTTGTCGTGTAGCAATAAGCTGTTGTATTCAATGACATTGTCCACGGCTGCATTACATAGGGGCGTGTTGTAACCAGTCCATTTCAGCGAAAATGGACCACGTAGTCCAATATTATTTGCAGGGTATTTCCAAATGTATGTAAATAAATATTTTAGCTGAATTTGGTTTGAATAAAATCTCGTAGAAAAAGATTTTTAATGTGACAATAAGATTTTTTTGTTCGATATGAAGATTTTTGAATAAATAATTTGGCAACACTGGTGACCAGAACTCAACTGATTATTTGAGTCCCACACTACACACAATTAGTACCATTAGGACTGTGTGATAACGAAATTGTAAGGTTTTCCTGCAATAGTCTAAACTGACAATTTACCTTTTGGTAACAAGTTTTCATTGTCAGTACATTGCTAGAACATTGCCATATCTTACCATCATATTGTAATATCTAACAATCGTGTGTACATACTAGCTTAACGTTCAGCACATTTTCCTCAATAAATTTGTATTCATCAAGTGCATTCGTTGACCAAAGAAAATAATACGAATACCAACAGTAACAACAAGAACATCATTATCTAAATTATGACTTTAGTACGTGGCCTGGCCCATTTACCACAACAACAAAAATTATACTCAATTCTTATTTGTGTTCTTTCGGCTTCATTATTAGTATAATTGCTGCTGGTTATTTTGCTGTTGCCATTATTTCTTTACGATTATTGCATTAAACCGTTGTAGTTGTTGTCTATAAAAATTGCGAACCGTTGTTGCATTCTAGGCGATTTTTTGACGTTTTTGTAAAATTTAAAAAAAAAAACAAAGGAACGTTTTCAATATGTATGTTTATGTGTATTGCATTCACTGCCACCATATTTATCAGCATTAAAACAATTTACTTTACATATGTGTAAACATTCATATATACATATGTACATACTTATGTATCTGCACATGTATGTACGAAAGTATATATTATTTTTAAGCGGCGACGCTCAAAGACCGTCGAAGGAAGCTGGAAGGAAGGAATCGTACCCAGGTCTTTTTGGTTACCGAGTCAACACGCTAACTACACAGTCATCAACATCATTTGAGCAATTAACGCACAGAAATATTAATAAATTTTAAATTACATAATCGATCTAATAATCGATACGTGGCCGAACGTATGTGGAATAGACTACCCGCAGAGGTGTTTCCTGTCACTTTTAGCATGGGAAGATTTAAATCAAATGTCAATAAACACTACTCCCTCTATCCTCCTTCCCATAACCTAATTTCCTAGTTCCAGCACAATGCATCGCATGTGTAGGGGTCATCCCCTGAGTGCCGGTCCAAGACAAAAAAAAAAAAAATCGATCGGTTGATCAAGCAGAAGTTATTCGGTTAATCGATGGAATACCCTAATTATTACTCATTGCTATATTTTGTATTAAAACTCATATGCACAATTATTTAGTATGTATCATGGTTAAGTTTAAAAATATGAAATTAAACCTGCCCTTTCTGCGGTTAAGAAAACATTCTGAATTAAGTTTCATCGAGAGACAAAGGAATACATTTTTTGCTGCTTTAAGTTTTGCCTATAAATAATGATATTTTTGTGCAGTTAAACAATCATTGAACAGAATATTGCAGCATATTTTAACAAGAGCATAAATCCATTAGCCAATCAGTCCATATGGTTTGAATTAAAATAAATGCATTGTCAGCCTACCCCTACCACTCTGTCCTTGCACGGCTTCTTCTGAGTAGTATAAAAATCATATATGGCTCATTAATTGCCAACACTTTACTTTTATTTATTTGATGGTTGCCTTAATTTTATTTGGTTGGTTTTTTTTTTGGGTGTGTGTGTGTTTGTGAGAGATAATGTGTTTAATGGGTTTTCGGGTTGTTAACAATGACCTGCTAAATTGTTATTTGAGCTCAAAATACTCAATAAATAATCCTCCCCCTTTTCAAAACGAACAACTTGCAAAGACAACAATCTTAAGCAATTAATCGTTTGCAATTTATTTATAACAATGAGACATAAAGACAGACGGGCGCATAAAAATCGCATGCACTTACATATATTTATGTTTGTGTTTACATACATACATATGTATATGAATGTGGTTGTGTACACGGATATTTGTTTCATATTTTAGCTGTATTTGGTTGCAGTTAAAAAAATTTCACGGCTTTCATCATTAATACATGACGTTTCTGTTTTTCCCCATTATATTTTCGAGAACTCCACCCAAATTTTTTTTATTATTTTAATGCGGCTTTAATGTTCATGTTATATACATACATACATACAGGGTGGTTCAAAATGAACGAAGGGATTTCAGTTCGAAGAGGCATTGTGTCCCTCGCTGTGGTTCCATCCAGTTGGAACCATACTTGCAGATGGTTTTCCACGGCTGTCGTTGAAAATTTTTCCAACATTGTGCGATATCTAACAGCCGTAATGGAAACGGCGACATTGTGTTCATTTTCAAAAAAAATATGGGCCAATTATCCTTTCCGACGAAACACCGCACGAAACGGTACATTTAAGAGGGTGTAATGCTCGCTGTTAAACTTCTTTTGGATTTTCCGTAACCCTTTTTGAATATTAACGAACCCATACAATTGGAAATGGGCTTTGGCTGTCATAATTAAATTATGAATAAAATCATGATGTTCTTCTTAAAATAAAATTCAACGATTTTGTTCAATTATGTTCTGTTCCATTTTAAATTCCACAACTTTTCTTTACAAAATAATGAAATAAAAAAAAAAATTTTAATTGTGCTCTTTTCCCTTAAAAAAAATATATATGAAATTTATTATTACATAATTTATGATATTCTAATAAAGTATTATTTTTTTTAAGGGAAAAGAGCACAATTAAAATCATATATAAAAAGATATTCCCAAAATGAATTCAGTTAATAAAAAAAAAATTATGAGGAACTCCAACACCTTCGCTCTTTTTGGGCCACCCTATACCAATCTATGTATATATGTGCACACGTTCATATGCATATGTATGAAAATATATTATGTGTGTGTTTGTGTATTAATGTTATTAACCAAATGTGCTGAATAACATTTATTTACATTTTGCTTTAAATGTCGGCAGCATATGTTTCATGGATAAAGAGGAATGAAATCAAGTTTCTTTTTTATTGAAATTTGCTGTGCATAAAAGTTTTTATAAAAATTGCTGTAAATCATTAAAACCAAGTTTATGCATTAACTTTGTTTCTAGAGAAAAACATATTTTTAAGTGAAAATTTCATGAGTTAAGACTGAAATGAGTTTTCTGGGAGTTTTACATATATAAATCATTGTTCTTTTTTTCCATAAATCATAAAATTGCATTGTCTATTTATAAGAAACTAAACCCTAATGCAGTTAGCAATAAGTGTAAAAGGTATAGAAGTTGAAACTTGTTTCTTAGCTTTAATATTTCATGGTCAATGCTTCTATAAATAACACCAGTGGTTCTCCACATAAAAGCCAGTGGTTGTCAAATTTTTGTGACCGCTATTAGTTGTGAATATTTAAATCAAGGCAAATTCATTAACAGTTAAACTCTCCTACAAGAATAGTAATGGTCATTTGACCGGTCATAAGACCGTCATTGCTGACCGAATTACCGATCATTGCGTAGAACAAAGTTTCTATAATTTTCTTAAGCGCAATATGAGAAAAATGACCGAAACTTCTGTGTACATGTGATAGTCAGCATTGATGGATATATAGGTTACTGCTGACCGGTGGGCGTTGATGGATATATCGGTCAGTGCTAACCGGTCAACAATGACGTATATATCGGTCACTGTTGACGGATATCCCAATTGAAATGAAACAGTATTTATTTCAATTATTTATATTGATTTTATTTCAATATTCTATTCTATATATGTACATATGAATATAAAAAAGAAATGTAACATAATATGAATTAGAAATATCCATCAGATCCTTGGAGTGGGCCATCATCTGTGAATTAAAACAGTCTGATTCTTACACTAGCCCCAATCTTCTCCATGCCGGAAAGTTGCACCTGCCCTTGGCTCAAGTTGCGCTTGTCATAATTCAATGGTAGACTGCCCTTGGCTCAACATCGACTGGTATAGCTCTATTTTTTACTTCCTCTTGGCCGAGAACATGCTGCAGAAGTACCAGAATACATAAGAAGAAAAAAGGCGCAATATACTTATCTTTCAATTTCACTTAAATGTCCAATGTTTTTTAAATATAAATTGACACATGAATAATGCACGACAGACAATTATTTAAAATATAAAAATATTAAAACAAACTATTCAGAGATTCACATAAAAATTAATTTTATCCATCAGCAATGACAATCATATGTTTGGGCAAATATAAAATTTCTGCAAATGTATTAAAAAGAAATGTGTAAGTGTATTAGTTTCGGTCATCCATTTCTTGTAGGGTCACTACCTAATTCGGCCGTCAGCTGATTCAGCAATTTGTAACGTATTTTTACGCCGGACGTCAAAGTTTGTTTACTTTTGTAAAAAAGTTAAGAAAAGTGGTTGTTTCTAATTAAATAATTATAATAATTTAATATTATAATAATAAGAATGGAAAATAAATTACTTTTATAAAATAATTCATTTAAATTTCACTCATATTACACAAATTTAACACATTCTTTTTAGGTTATGAATTTATTTGATTTAATTTTTGTTTTATCTTTCTTATAATACTAATAGTTAAATTTTTAATTAAATTAATTAAAAATTTTCAAGTAATTCCTATGCGGGGTTGCTGTTGATCGAGTAGATCCACGGGTCGGCAGCCGTTCCGACTAAAAATGTTTAAATTGTATCTGTGATAAGAGCTCCTTCCTTCGTCGGTATTTCAGAAATAAAACGTAGGGCAAGTAAAATACGGAATAAAATAGCTCTCCTCTAGCTTAAAAATTAATGTTTCAACATAAAACCGGAGACGCGGCCACTATGCATTACGAATTCTCAGAAGAAAAAACGCAACAACAGAGTTGTGCAACAATCAATCTTTTTGTTCAGAGAATTTGTCTTTTCCTATTTGCGGGTTTAATTTAATTTTTCTAATTTTTTCAATCAAACATTTCATAATAATAATTAGTGATTTAATTCTATAGTTTTCTACACTTAATTGTTTTCTATTGAATGCGTCAACAGCCCTGGGAAATTTCCTGTCTGAACGTAAAATCTATTTCAATAGAAAATAAGAAAAATTTGAACAGGTAAAATTATTCATTAATTTTTTTTTTATAAATATATAATGGCGTTTTCTTTCTTGTGTAATAAACAGGCACTTATTGTGCCTGTTATATTTATTTATCAAATGTACATAAATGTATGTGTTACTTTAAAAGTGCAACGCATTCTTTTCTCATGGAGTTTTCTTTAAAAAGAGAAATAAAATGCTACATGTTCCACACTCATTTGAATTAAAGGAGCATTAGTGCGGCACTATATTACCAGCTGGTTTTGTTAATGTTTCTGAAAAAAATATATTATTTTTAATACATCTCTCATGATAATTATATAGTTTTGCATTTCATATTTATTGTTAAGGAATAATTGCACTTTATTGTTCTATGCTGAAACATGTGTTCTTTTGTAAACGCCTGAAAAAATCTGCATTTAAAAATGTTGCCAAATCACATGTAAGACTTATGATACACTTGTTTTCAGAAAAGAAAACACCATAAGTCTAGCTACTTAAATTATATTTAAATTCATGTCACGTAAAGTCTCTTTAAAATAAAAATTTGCGAATTCCCTGCAAGTTTTTCTTTTTTTTTCAATACTAACCAAGAATCATTTTTTGTGTTATTTTTTGGTTTTATTTGCAGAAAAGTAACACAGTGGTTTATTGGGTTGCACGGGCTGCATTGCTGTTATGGGCCATGTGTGTAATTTTTTTCCTCCTTTGCCTAGACACAAAATCCTTTCTTTTTTCCATCCATGTGTTTAAAGTTCATTTTTATTTCGCTAGTCAATCCGTGTCTACAACAGCAGCAAAAACCCAAAGCTCTAATACACAAATAATTTACTACTTTTTTCTTTCAAGTTCTAGTGGCAAAGATACGACACACGAGTACCAGTTCTTTGTTATTTGAAATAATAAGATACAACAAACAGTCAATTTACTACACATGCTGTTGCTTTGTTCTTTGCTCAATGGGAAGGAAAAAACCGAAGAAAAACAGCTTTAATGGTTGTTTATGTGTCTAGGACTTTTAAGGTTTAAGATTAGAAAAACTTAAAAAATGACGTTGAAATTAGTCAAACAACTTTTTTAATTGGAAAAATTCTTGTCATAAACTCTCTTCTTCATTTGAATTACTCATCGTGTAATGTTAGCCAAATACGACATAGTAGATATTTGCATTAGGTAAGATCCGGAGAGCAGTTCTGTTGGATTCAATAGGTTACGTTGTATTACCCGTATGGGCCATTTTATTCAATTCTATTACGTTGAATTTTATGTGATTATAATTGCACATAATTTTAGTACAATATTTCGTTGTTCTATCGCTACTATAATGGGATGTGCTCTGATGAAATTATGGATATTGATCCTGAAACCCGTTAATTCCTGCGCACAACACGTTTATCTTTTACAACACTGTTAAACAATTGTCGAATTCGCAAGCTGTTGTATCATTGTATCGGTTGTATTAAATACAATAATATTTATTTAATTGTATTTTGTATAAACTGAGGAATAAATTGAATAAAAACACAAAATTAATTATCTTTGACTCGCTGACACAAAGTAATATAAATTACTTGCCCCTCATTTACGCCCACAAGAGGAATTCCGATTTAAAATCCATACAGGTTTTGCAAAACAAAGGTTTAAAGAATGTTTATAAACTGCCAATTGTCTTTCCGACTTTGCAATTATACTGAAATGTAGCATGTACTGTATTACCTATTTATGGCCTCCACAAAATGCAACTACTTGTATTTGTATACAAAGTTATAAACAATATTGGATTTCATGCAATTCAACTGCAGAGTATGCAACATAATGTAAATACAAGGAATAGTGCCAATATACAAACAGTAAGGTGCCGCTTAGAAACCACGAAGCAAAGAATCGAATATGATGGCAGTTTGCTATACAATAATTTGCCACTACGTACTAAGAATGCGGGCTCTATTTCCATTTTTAAAAACAGATTGAAACAATATTTGTGCAAAATATTGATATGCTTCTTTTATAAAAGAAATTTAATTATAGTTTTTATCTTTTTTTTTTTTTTGTTATTTCTTATTATAAAAATTGATTTATAACTTAAACATTAAATTTCAATTTAATTTATAATAATTTTATATCTTCTTATGTTATATTCAAATATATTATATATTCATAATGCAAAACTTTTGCCAGATTGTCTCAAGAATGCCATAATGGCGCTGAGAACCTATTTGTAATTAAAAAATAATGGGAATGAATAAATTGGAAATTTGAACCACCAAAAAACAAAAAAAAATTATTGCTGGTAATTGCATATGATGTTGAGAAGTTGTGTTGGCTTTCGTGCTATCGACATATTGTGATTGCTAATTATTGGGAAGAGCTTATGAAAACAAACATATTCTCCTACTGACCGCAGAAAAAATTATAAAACTTTTAGCAAGTAAATAAATGGAAATTAAATAAATGAAATAAATAATGACGTACGAATTAAAAAAATAACAATACATTTATTTATTTGCGATTCGATTATTCGATTTTTGACGTTCATAATACAAAATACAATATACGTACACTAGATATTCACAATCAAATAAAGATAAAGTGTATTTAATACAATATGTAATATGTAATAAAAAAAATGTAAATACGTTCTCTATAGTCACATGCATAGTATATTTATCTAGTATACTCAACGAAGCAGATGACATTTTTGTTCGTTTATGTATTAAAAAACGTGAATGTCAAAATTTGTGTTCATTTTATATTTACATTTTATTTGAGAGAGCGCGTAAATAACATTTTTACTCATTTCTTTATTTTGAGAGAGGATTGCAAAAGCAATTAAGGCATACATAAATGAAATTTATGTTTTTCTTGCTATTGTACGCTGTGTGTGTTTACTTTTGAGAGAGCAGAATGTGTTAAACTAGTGTAATATAAGTTAAATTTAAGTTAATTATTGCAAAAACCAATTTATTTTGCATTCTTATTATTATAATGCTAAATTATTATAAATATTAAATTATTTACAACCACTTTTCTTAACTTGTTCACAAAAGTAAACAAACTTTGGATCAGCTGACGGGTGAATTAACTAGTTAGTTTACCTGGTAATAAATTTGCCTTGCTCCATACGTAACAAATCTGTTGTTTTTTTTGCAGTGCAGGCATCTGTTATTGATATGCTACTTTGGCCACAAGTGAGAAAACAACTCTTTCCAATGCCCACATTCACAGTTATTTGTTAGCGAATAGCAATAGTTTAAACAATAATATTTGATTCACAGGTTTTTGTTTGCTATTAGTTAAACCGCCAAATGTCATTGGTTAACAAATAGTTAGACAACAGCTGATTAGTAAATTATTGTTAGTATTTTTATTTTGATATCATCTACCATTATTTTCGATAATATTTTGATTTTCCCGGACCAATTTCAGTAGCAATTCACTATCTTGCGCGGTAAAGCTTGATCAACGCGCGCTTATTTTATCCATTTCTAAGAAATAATACAACAAATGTAAACAGAAATCAAATGCTATAGCAGTGCTGCCAATATTGAAAATTAAAAGATTGTTAGGGTCACCATTCTTTGGTTATACTTAGAATGTTAGTTAAACAATACACTGTGAATATGAAGTATTAGTTAAACAATAGTTATCACTTTAGTTTACTTATAATTAACTAATGACTGTGAATTTGGGCCTAAGTGATGAAATCTTTTAGTTTGGGAACAAACGATCTTTGTTTTGCATTCATTTGTCTAAAAGTCAGCTAAATTGAATGAAAAGTGCCTAAGTGGTTGCAATTGTTGTCGCTACTTTATTTTCGTTGTATTCGCTTACAATTTAGAGTAACGTTTTGTATCTAAAAAACGTTGAGGACTTAAAATAATAAAAAAAATATGCATTCAAGAGTGAAAACCGATATTTAAAATAAATAATTAAAATTATCATTAATGTGATTAAAAAGTGAAGGGAACCCTTTCTGTTTTGTATCTAATAACTTTCATAAAACACTTGAAATATTCAATTCGTTGCTCTTTATGCATTGTTTTTATAGAATAATTCACTAATTTTTTTAAAAATGATTTGCTATAATTTTATGTTAAATTTGTAACAAGAAATGGAATCGATGGCTTTTGATTGCACAAAATATTTTCAATTGAGTTGCTTTTAGATTTTAAAACTGAGCAGTACCATCTTTGTTTGATTAAAATACTTTAATATTTTCCAAACAAGCAACAGATTCGTTTACTGTTTTATTAAATTATTGTTTTTCTGTTTATTTTACGCGAATACCACGAGAAAAGTAAAATCGCTTTTCCATTCCTTCTTCCCTTGTCTGTTTATATGCTACTTTTGATGGTGCTGATATTGCGAAGGAAGTAGTTGTAGAATTGTGGTTCTAAATTTACAGCTTTACAAATCATTGCATAAATTTTCAAATACTGGCGCCAAAAGTTTTCATTAAATTTCGTTATTTTTGTTTTCGTTTTCGTTTTTCTTCTACGAGTCATAATTTTTCTTTTCAAAAAGGGAGTTTATTTTTCAAGTGTGTTTTTTTCTAATGGATTTCAACTATAAAGATGCGGCCCGATTGGTCAAGTATTTGATGAAATAAGCGGTCATAATAGATTTATTCAGTCCTTGGCGAAATATTCAAGATAAAATCAAGTTCTATAATGAAATATTGCAGGGCTGAGATGAAGACGTTTTTCAATCCATAAATATTTCACTTTATTAAACGAAAATGTACAGTATTTTGCTCAATATGAACGTATACCGTAAGAAGAATACAGAAATTTGTGCGATTGTCATTTTATGCAGTCCACTATGTCTCCAATCCACCAGTCAGTCTTTTCATATTTTTGTCTTTTTTTTCTTGCTGGTTTCTTTCTCAATTTGTTGCCCTTTTTATTTTATTCAATTTAATTTGTGTTTCCCCCCAAAATGAACTTTTATTATCATCGCTCCCATATATTTTTTATAACCATTTGTTGTCGCTTTATATATCTACTTATTCGTACAGTAAACTCCCGAAAGCGTAAAAACTCGGAAATGTAAACAGCACGGGAACACTTGACATTTTATTGTTTATTTTCTAAGTTTAATTTTAAGAATCGCAATCAAACTGCTCTATTCAATCAATATCTTTAAGTCTCTTGACTTCTTAGTTGCACTATAACAGGTTCTTTATTCTACAGAGTGGGTCAAAAGAAGCGAAGGTGTTAGAAACAGTAGGGTGGGCAACCCTATTAACTCGATTGAGTATCGTTGTTCTATCGTTACTAGAATGGAATGTGTTCTAATGAAATCAGGAAACTTGTTCCCGAAACCCGGTCATTCGCGCGCACGACGCGATCATCATTAAGAACGCATCCATTTGTGTCGATTTGGCAGCGACTCGCACTACCCATTACAGAGAAAATTCGTTTTTTGGCCGATCAGCACGTATGTGAAATAGACTACCCGCAGAGATATATCCTGCCACTAATGACTTGGGAAGATTCAAATCAAATCACCACAAACACTACCCCTTCTACCCTCTCTCCCAAAAACCTTATTTCCTAGTTGTGTGTAAATTGCGTCAAACCAAAAAACGTTGCGATTCTCAAAGAAAAATTAAAAATTCTAGAAATTTTACAATACAAAAGACAAACCGTTGAATTTTACTGTTAAAAAAGGAAGAATAAATAAACTCAATTTTGCTAAAAGCACAGGATATTTCACCTAACTGAGCTTCCTTAAAGGAAAAAAAATTTTAATAGACAGTTCTCTAACATGCGCTTCAAATAGTGAGCAGTAGCTGTATTAAAACGATTTTAACAAAACGTTGAGGATTATGATGGATAGTATTCGGCAATCGAAAATATGAAGAAATTA
Source organism: Dexiosoma caninum (assembly GCA_963924685.1). Taxonomy (NCBI): domain Eukaryota; kingdom Metazoa; phylum Arthropoda; class Insecta; order Diptera; family Tachinidae; genus Dexiosoma; species Dexiosoma caninum. The sequence continues at coordinate 97,504,916 of OZ004725.1, forward strand.
GTTCACATTTTCGCGAGTTTACTGTGCATTTCATTTCTAAGAATATAATCTATGAAGCACCTCAAATTTGCCAAAAAAAAAAACACTTAAAATGGAATTGTTGGTTTTTATTGCAATATCGTTTTATGTTGTAGATTTACTTCTCGAGTGCATTTATCTGTTGTCTTGTAAAAGCTATTGAAGATTTTTTAGTGTATTTAAGCGCAAGCTTTTGAAAGTTAATTAATATTGAGAAGGAAATTAAAAAGTAAATTTTTCTGAAAACACATTGTCTTTTTTAAATTCTATAGTTATTTTCAAAATCGTTCAATTGGCTTTCATACTGAGAAAATAAATATATAATGCCAACAGCAATATTTGAGAGGAAAAAGTACTGTTTGGTAATGGAAAAAGCACTAGATAAAATAAGAAATCTTTTTCAAGATACCATATTTTGACGGGTACCCATCAAAAACTTTGCCAGCAAAGTAATGATTTGATGTGCTAATTAGCATACTCTTCACTACTTCCACTTTGGGTTCTTAATTAATTACTTTAACATGGCGATGTCATTGGAGGCAAGTACTTACCACTCTCGCTTAAAAAAATGCTTCTAAATGTCAGGGAAAATAAGTTATTGCGTTTTGTATGTAATTGAAAGCGTTCAAAAATAAGTAACTAATGTTTTTAAGTTAGGTTAGGTGGTGGACGATCACCGGAGGAGAACGCCCCACTTAGGCCCTTTGTGATACCACAAGAAACACCGAGGATCTAGGCGGCAATCGAACCCGCCCCTCCAAAAATAATAAGACTAATGGTCATGCACTTTTGCAGTTATTGGAAAAAGATCTTTTCCAAATTTTTCATCAACGATATCTCTCGAATTTTATTTTCGAAATTTTTTTAAATCTACTGAACTGAATCGTTTCTCACGACATTTAAATGAGCCCAAAATCTTTCGGTTTGGTTCCGACCAGTTGATCCGTTCTTACTTTATGAGATAAGATAATTTTTTTAAATTTTCGTCAACGATATCTCTCGATTAAATTACGCGATTTTACTCAAATTGCCAGCAATCGCCGTCTCTTTCCTATAGCGGGAAGTTAAAAGAATAAAAAGTAAAATCGAAAATCATTTTTTGGCTTTTACATGATTTTATTTAGGCCAACTTTTAAATTAGATGCCATTTTATCGAGATATCAGTACAATAACAAAGATATCAGTACAGTAACAAAATTTCATCATTTAATAAATAAAATTATATGTTTCTTATATGAAATGAAAAGTTTCTCGGATCAATTCCAGTGCCAACACACATAATTGTGAATTTTTTGGTACTTTACCAGTTCTTGAACCAGATATCAACTTTGTGTCCTGCATGTTACGTGTGGCAACTTTATATTGCACATACGGCAATATGACATTATGAAGTTCTCAGGCAGTGACGACCACTTTAAGAACTTTCAATGACCAAGTAGGGAATTTTGGGTTAGAGTTTGTGGCATTTCCAAATAGGTCTTTTCATATATCATTTATGTCTCTATGTTTGACAATGGGGTCAATATACTAACTAATATTTATGGAACCGACTAGTTCAACTAATTGCGTAATTTTTTGTGTACGCAAATCGGAATTAAAGGGTCGGAAACCGACTTTTGTAAATTTTCAGGTTTGGTTTTTTTAATTCGCTGGAGAAACAACTCCATAATTTTCTACTTTTTATTCAAAAGTGACACTCACTTGAGTGGATTTTACAAAATATATGCGTTCTTCCAGCTCTTTGTCACCCCTATGGTGAATACTTTTTCCTTCGTAATACTTCCCCTTTCTCTAAATTTGCAATCATGAAAAAATTCCCCGTGAATAATTTCAAGTTAAAATTCCCCTTATCGTGAATGATTTTCTTCACGTGATATTTTTCACTTTTCCCTTTAAATTATTCACTAGATTTTTGCGGAAGAATTGCATACAAAATGTAAGTAAATACTGCCTTTATTCATATATTTTAATAAATATAATTATTTTATATCAAGATCAGCTATCATAGTGTTAACATACATAAATAATAAATAAAATGCAAACCAACAGATCAATTGAGAGTGGTTTGTTAAGAGTACTCGTATACAAAGATATCGTGGCATAAAATTGGAGTTATCTTACGGATTAACTTAGACTGCTTGTGAATTATATTTTATTTAAATTTTTGGAGTACTCTTATTTTTATATATTTAATTTTTTAAATTCTTTAATTTTCACACTTTTGTTAATTTTTGCATTCAGGTACTTTTATTGTTCAAATGCAATACTTTTTAGGCGTGTGACGAATTGCCTGGCTCCTGAATATTAAAAAAAAAAAACAATTTTAACACTTAAAACATGTAAACCCACGAATTTTTATTTCTATATTAAAAGTTAAATTGGTTTGCGTTTTAATTAATTTTTATGTTTTTGGAATCTTCTTCCCTTTTCTACATTCACTGAGAATGAAAATGGGAAAAAAATTTCACATCTTATTCACGATAGAGCTGAATGTTTTTAAATCTTGGACACGGCATATCAAACAAGGTGGAGTTGTTAAAATAGGTGGCAATTTTTGCCTGTATCTACGTTTATGCAATAATCGTCAAAAACATATTGTTGTTGTAATATTTGCATTAGTTGTTTTTGACATACATATCTCGAATAAACAACGTGTGTGGTAGTACAACAAACTCCATTCACCACCACATAGTTAAAGACGCCTTGATCTTGTATTTCTTTTCTGCTGCTGACTTAACATTGCTGAATTTACAAATTTGTATATAAATTCGCTGGCAGTGTCATTAAACAAAATTATTTATCTTAATTTAGCGAACAAATACAAAAAAAAGTACATATTCCATATGAAAAAAGTCTTTTCTTCGAGGGCTTTAAACTTTTTATCATTTGATACATAAGAATATTTATAATCTTCTTTATGCAAAATAAACATTTTTTCTTCTCTATGCACGTCAAATAAGTTCAAGATTAAATGAGCTTAAAAACGTTCAAAATCCATAGACGACAACAAGATAAACTTGACAGGCAAAAACACAAAAAATTGCTATAAAAAGAGGGGATTGTCACAAAATTTGGCAAATGTGACGGAAAACACATATGCCAAATAAATATTTAAATAACAATAATTTCTTTCCAAATAAAAAACATCAAACAAAAATGCAACAATTTCTATGACTATGAAAACATATTGAGGAAACTTTGTGCAAACAAACAAAAATTTATTTAAAAAAAAAACTCTGAAAAAGTTTGAAATTGGCGACAAAAGCCATGTTTAAGGTGGGTTTTTTTATTTTCGCAATTTGATGATGAAAAAAATTGTAAGAAAATCGAATAGAAAATATAAACTTATTTTCCAACAATTATGGTCTGTTATAATATTTCGTTTGGAAACGTCAATGACTCCATCCCTGCACCAGGCAGTACATGCGATTTTATTTGTGCTCGTAGATGTGGCATGAAAAACTAACTTCTGATATCCGTCTTAGCAAAAGATGACTTTTTATAACTGACTGATTGTCTGTCTATTATTATTATTTTTTTTTTTTAGTTTCGATTAAAAAGCATGACTGCTAACAAAATTACGAGGAAGAACGCGCAACACAGTGATATAGCGGCAGACATACTCCTGGCGCATGCATGCATACGTACTTAATAATGCAGTGAATCGATTGTCCTTTAATTGGTTAAACGATTACTTTCTATTCTATTAACCCGCCGAATAATTAAAAATTTGCGTATTTTCGATTATTTAATACGTCTCCTTGACATCAGACACGCCAAAACATTGCTGTAAAAACAAATAACGTGCAAAAAGCAGAGTTGTACGATAGTGAAGCTTCACCTTCTATCATTTCTCCTACTATCCCCTTCATTTAGTTCCAGCACAATGCATCGCATGTGTAGGGGTCGTCTCCTGAGTGCTGGTCCAAGATAAAAAAAAAATTTTGCGCCGATTAAACGAAATTGTGCCGAACCTACATAGGCAATGCTTTGCGCTGGAACTAGATAGAGAGAGGTATAGTGTAGAGAATAGACAGTTCGTGAAAGTGGAGGAAGATAGAGCTTAATTCCTGCACAACTATGCAGTTGCGTCTTAATTATGAAGCAAAGTTGCGGCGTCTTTTGATGTTAATTTGTACACATTATTTTGAAGCTAAGAAGACCTGTTTTATTTATTAATTTACTTTGTCGACGTTATATTGCTGAAATACCGACGAAGGCATGTAAAAAAAAATTAATTGGATGTCATTCTTATAGAATAAATAATTCATGACTGCTAATGGGTTCATATGTGAATATTTTACACTGCTTAAGCTGCATATTAATAAAGAAGTCTCAACGGATTACAAAAGGATTAACAATCTGTAAATTTTAAAGAAGAGTTGAAACTTTAGCTTAAATCGAGTTTAAAAAAGAACCCTATTTAACTGGAATATATGAAAAAAGAAAAATGAAATAAAAAATCTGAACAGGACATAAAACTTAATAAAATTAAAAATTAATAAAATTGATATTATCATACCTCCACGGAAGCAACGAAACTCACTAAAGGGAGCTTCAATAGAATCAAATTTTTTGACATATTGAACACGGTATACGATTCACTGAATGGACGAAAAAAAAAGAGAACATTCCGCAAGGACAAGCCTATGTATATTGTGGCAAATCTGTTCAACAGAACATAATACTCGTACAAACATATAAAAACAACTGAAGTTTTTATATGGAAATGTATATTGAGTAGGCGTTGAAGAAATGTCAATGTGGATTAAAAACTAAATGATAAATTCATTGGATATGATCCACATTTGCACTAATTCCGTGTCACAAGATTATGATCTTCACTTCTTTGGGGTCATATCGTGTCGCGAAATCAAAACGGAATTATGAGCGAATTCTATTTGAAATATTTTTGTCAACAGCTGATAATTGTATTTACATACATACATTTACAAGAAAATATTTTTACTTAAAAATTTTGAAACAAATCATTGTTTGATTTTTTTCATTATTAATTTATAATATAATATAAAAATCATGACATTGTAATCAATTATTTTTGGTTCTAACAAGAATTTACATACCTTCATATGTATATGAATTTTATTTTTATGCCAGCTATGTCAATAAGTCTTTAAAAAAATAAATAAAGTAACTGTAAAAAATTTGTAGATCAAAGCATTCTTCTTGATGAGGCGTTTTAACTCAAAAAAAAATCAATTTTTATTTTTCACAATTTTATACGAAAGAAATTGTATTTAAAAGTTTCGATAATAAAACGTAAACTTGTAAATATTAAATTTTGTAAAAGCTTATGTTATAAACATACTTTGCAAATCAAGTACACACATAATAACATACATACATATGTACGTATGTATGATTTGTTTGCAATAAATTTTATGTAAAGCACCGACAGAGTCTGTAAATTAAATATTTGTATAAAATAAAAAAACAATACGTATTAACAATACTTTCATTGAATAAAACCAAAAAAATTTTACAATTTTTTAATTGCATCATACATTTATTTTATTGGTTTCAAATGGGATATCATATAATTTAATAAATTTTAATTGGCTCAATACCTGCTTGAAATATCAATTACTTTAATGCATCAATAGTATATTATTTTAACAAAAAAATGTATTTGTTTTTTTTTTTGCCTATTAAATATTTACGAATTGCAGTATTTAATTGTATCAATTATGTGCTAGCACCTTTTTCAATAAAAGTAATATATGTATTTAAGAATTCAGTAGTTGAATACGAATTTAATTTTTATCTGTGTACAGAATGGAAAAAAGTTTCCAAGAATTTAATGCCGCATTCATAAAAAATCTTTTGTGATTTGTGATAAACATATTTCCATTAAAAATATTTTTATAAATATGGCAGTTAATAGGTCTGTTCCAGGTGGATAACAAAACAGTCTAGACTATTGATAGTAAAAAGAAAACTACTCTCTGAGTGTGGCAATGTTGTCCACTGAAAAAAGTAAACGCCATTTTTTATTAAAGGAAGTGGTAAATATGCACAAGTATATGTGCTTCCAGCTTCAAGTTTATTTGAAAAATCTTCAAATTTGCTTTGTAATCAATTTTAAATAAAAACTTTCTTTCTTTATTTAAAATTATTTTAATTTTTAAATATAAACAAAAAAACAGCTCTTAATTTAATTGAAGTCCGAACTTACCCAAAGAAAAAGTTCGTACAAGTTTGTATAGGAAATAAAAAATTTTACGCTCTCATTTTCTGTCTAAATTGCACAAGACGTCTTATCTGGAATGCTTTTGGACTAATTTGTGCTAGTTCGGACTGTTTTGTTAAGCACCTGGAACAGATCTAAGATTTATGAAAAAATGTTCAAGCTCGTTTATTGTGAAAAGGACTTTGCTTCTTGTTCCCTGATGTAATTTACGCGAAATTAAGTACTTACTTACTTAATTTACTTAAGTTAATCGATTATTGTCCGATTATATGAAAAAGTCCCATCAATTTAATACCCTAATCGTTACAAATGTACATACAAATATATGTTATTTTTAATATATTTTGCAGCACTCGGTTAGACAGTCAATGTTGCATGCCACATTGGAGAGCAGTTCAGATATATTAGGAAATATTTTTTCTTTTTAACAGTTTTTTTTTCTACTCAGTTCTCAGTTTATGATTCTAATGGTCACTAAAGCCCGGATATTCAAACTCATGTTCGTGAATGTATCATATTGCAGTTGTAGTGAGGATTTATATGCACGTCAAGCCAGTAAGTGACTCAGTTAGTCACTCATTTATTTATTTAGTCTTGTTAGACCACTTTTATACTACAAGTTGCTTCATAATAAAATAAGTGTTACAATGTTGTCAACAGTGTATTTGCACATTTTATTTGCCACATTGTTATTGTTGTCTCTTCTTTGCTGCACATTGTTAAAAAAATCATATAAAAACTTTCTTTTTCTCCTCCTAGTAAATGATAAAAATCAACAAAACGCAACAATAAACTTCTCTATTCCCAGAAAACTTAGAATAGCGCAAAAAATAAAAGCGACAAACTTTTTCTAAAAAATATAGTACTTTATTAAACAATTATTATAATACAACACAACACAGTGGGACACTAGTAGTTGCTTTTTAATATAAAAACATATATTTCAAACTGTTTTGAAGACTATGAATTGAAAATTCTGTGTGTATTTTAAGTTCGTTTAAACGCTATGAAGGCACGCATCTTGCTCCAATGGCAGTTCAGAAATATGTCTGAGCTTTTCCGTTCTTTAAAAGACATTCTGCATCACAGTTCTGTAAAAAATGGCAGTACAAAATAGTTTCATGTCCTAATAAAAGTGATATGTTGTTATTCACATTTATGTTTCAATCCACTGTGCAGGTGTTTGACTACATTTTTATGTTGGCATTTCCAATTCCTTGTTTTTGTTTGTCCCTCCTTTGATATGTACGTCCGACCATGCATCACTTGTTTATTTGTTGGAAATTCTCCCTTTTTTCAAATACATTTTCTTTTTATTTTATTATAAATTACACACAATTTCTTAAATTTCAACAGCATTATGTCGCAATGTCAACAAACTGTTTTAAAGAAAAAAAAAACTTTTGTCATCATTGTGTTTTCTTTCTTTTTATCAACTTTTTTATAGTGCATTTGATAAAAAGAATACTAAAATGTACACAAATTATTATTATTATTTTTTTGTTATTGTGCATTTGTATGTGCATATGTAGATATACTGGGTGATGCATTTACGGGTTTATTGTATGACTGCTGTCATACCATCATTATACCGTTCACTTTAAGTGTAACCGGTATATGTATATAAGTTTGTCATTCTGTGTGTAATTTCTTTAATATGCATTTCTGGAAAATATTTATATATTTTCAGAAATGGGATGAATAGAGAAGCTTATTGAGCCATGTCCGCCTGTCTGTCTGTCTGGTTGTCCGTTGAAAGCAACTTTCCGGCCAAACTAAACATCACTCAGAATTCGTTTTGGTGTCAATCGGTCAGTAGTAGACCTGAATCGGTTGCTATTTAAATTTAGCTGAATCAGTATAATAGTTTCCGAGCTATCACGACCACGTCGTCGTTTTTAATAGAAATTTTTGTACAAAAACTTCCATAACTTCAAAACAGTTTCGGTGAAATTTAGTTTGCGTATGTAACTAGGTACACTGCTTATTCTAAATACCAATTTGATTCGTTAGGTGGCGCTTTTGAACATTATGGCGTGAGTATGGCCGTCAGAATTGACCTAAGCACCCTCAAAACAAACTACTTAACTTTTCCGAGCTTCTACTGGAAAAAAAATAAATAAATGAAATTGTTTTTGGCTACAGAATATATATTCCAAAATACATATATTTGCAGTGTTTTATTCAAAAGTAGATTAAGGCGATGCGTGTCTCTAAACCGCATACATGCTTATCTCTCCCACTTTCTGACAGATATTGTGTATTGTTAACCAAATTTAAACACTTTGCCGTTGTCGTTCTCCAGATATGCGTACATAAATGTAGATAAAAAGAAGTCCTAAATGAATCACCCTTTATGTTTATTTTAAGCGTTTATTTGTTATGCAATTATTGTCGCTGTTGTTGTTAGTATTATTAGAGTTTGTCGTCTCATTTTCCATGGCATGATAGTTTTGCATGGCGATATGGGTTGTTTTCTCCTAGTTATGGCCCATTAGCGGAAAGTCCTTCTTCAAAATAAACTTTAATTTATATGTTTACTTTGCTACGTTGCTTCTAATATCACTGCTGCTTTCTTTTTATATTGTAATAGAAGACTTCTTCAAGGAAATTATATAAAGTTCTTAAATACTCTTATTAATATTAAACGAGTAGATGAAAGTTTAAAAGTTTGATATTTTCTTACTGTATTTATTAGAAAACTTGCAATAGAAACTGACTGAGATTTTTTAGTTTTATTATAGTTTAAATAAATTTATATATTATTAATTTTGTGGTCTTTTTTGCATCTTTTTAGGTAAGCAAAAATTGAATTTTACCATATTTAAGTGTAAGTATGAAAATTAAATACAACATGACACTTTTTTATACATATAAATGTGATTGGATTTGTATTCTCGGTCTTAAAGAAAAATGTAATCAATGCTGATTGAATACAATTTTTTATTACCACAATGGTACAAAATGGTCCTGTTTCTACGGTTTTTGGCATAATTTTATCAATAATAATAATTACAAATATAAAATGAATTTATTATATTTTATATTATTTATTTATATTTATAAGGGGTGGTCTAACCACAATGTACGATGTTGATTGTTAGTCACACCTCAACGTCGAGTTTTCTTGCCCAACTTAATTTGACAAATTCAACCATGGAGAGGTACACAATTGTGCATGCTCGGCCATGCATTGTGGATAGCATTTGATTGATATTTTATTTCACAAATAATTGTCATATATCCTTCTATCATAATAAAAAAATATTAAGATAATTTTCTGTACACGTTTTATTTTATTTACAATTAACATCGTGTATTTTGATTGGAGCAACCTTTATATCAGTGGTAGGCACACCTATACTATTACGTTTTTCAGTTATATGTGTTGCATACGAGTATATTCTCTTTCTGAACAAGAGTCGGTGTTGCCAGAGTAGATTTGTGTCTCATATAGCCATTTTAAAAGGCAAATAAATTTAGATATGGATATGGCAAAAAGTTAAGAAGCAATATTCATATGCATTGCATCTTCAATATTTATTTCGTATGGGCTACTTTTGATGCATAATAAGTTTTCAAATTGTTTATCTGTCAAAAGAATTGTACTTTTGTTTGAATAAAGAATATTTTGATACATAAATATAAATAGGTCAATACAAATATTAAATATAACTTGCAAATTTAATTTGTTTTCTTATTATATACATATATCTGCAGAAATATGTCTCCAGAACCCTATTTCACTAGTAAGAGGTAAGGAGATCTTCTTCCATTTTAATTAGTTTTGCTTTAACTTCGCGATTTTGATGCGGAATGTCACGTAACAAGGATTCTTATGCAGTTCGATAAAATTTTATATTTTTTATAGTCGCAAAAACGACAGTTTTAACTAAATAACAAAAATTGACTGTGCGTGGAATGACTTTTCATGTTATATTCTTCATGCGTGTTAAGAAACCAAATATTTTAGTTTGCGAAATAATTATCTGAAAATAAGTTCAGTTCATATTCCCCATTAAACATGTTTTCTTGCAGTTTGTTTATATAAGAGAACAAAAATTTTAGCTGAGGAGAAATTTTTTTGTGACAACACTGATTTTAAGCAACAAGCGATAACACAGCCTGCTTCTTAGAATGCTCAAGTCAGAATGAGTAATATTGTTTAATTCTCTACAATATGTATGTTTAACTACGAGTAAATAAGAGAATAACAAAGCGGCCATGGGCAGCATTTTGCCTGACTCTGCTTTATATACAAATATTCTAAATTCAAATTCTGATTTTTCCCGGAAAAAATATATTAAATGTATTATTACCTTAAGATATTCTCATAAAATATTTATTTTTTTTTTTGAAAAAATAGACAATAATATATCGCATCATATAGATGAGAAGAAAAATATGTCAATTTTGTTGGTCAACAGGCGTATAGCAAAATCGAAATCTGCACAAAATTCTAAGAAAATTGCTAGAAGAAAGCATGGGTCTAAAGTCAGAACCTAGCTCCCGTCGAAAGGCCTCAAAATTCACATTTGAGTCATTCGAAACCCTAAAATTGTTTAAAATGTTTTTTGGTAACAGTAGTCTCGTAGTGTTCTATGTACGTAATTTCACGTTACGTGTACGCTTAGGACAACTGAAGCATTCGCACAACTTAAACAACATGTTTAGAAGAAATTTCCGCTAAATGAAAGTCGACGTTAAAAGTATGAAATCGAAAAGATCCCTTGGGTGAGAAAATGGTTAATTATCTTTCAAATTTTCTTTTTTATCATTTAATTCGTTTAATTTAATTTTTTGCTGTAATCTTAAATATTTCATAGAGCCCAGCACAATGCATCGCATGTGTAGGGTTCATCCCCTGAGTTCTGGTCCAAGATAGAAAAAAAAAATAAGACATTAAACCCGAAGTGGTTCTGCTAATAAGATTTCATTATTAAATTAAATTTTTCTCAGAAATTTTTATATTCTCGAATAATGATTGAATTAAAATTAATTGGAAGTTATTTTTGCTTATCAAGCAAACAAAAAGAGCATAATTTATAGAGCTCTGAATAATCAATACAAGGGAATAATATTTTAGTAATAGTTTTTTTTTAGTGGGGCATTGAATGCTAATGGAAATGTTAATTTTTTTTGTTAAGCGTTCATAGAAGTAAAAACACAATGAATGAAATTCCTCTTAAATATTTAAACTGCAAATCTAAAATATTGGCGCACCCCAAAAAAAACAACAACAACAAGGCAAAACCAAAAAAAAAAAAAAAAAACATAAATAGACAATGAAAATATAAAAATGTTGAAGATCCACCGCCTCCACCAGCACCATCTAAAACAGCGTCAGTATTTATGTGGCAGTACAATTTCATGTGTGCATATGATAGTATTCATAATTGCATGTGGCATTTATTGCTATAGATATGTACATACAGACATAAATATGTATGTATATGCTGGTACATATAAGCACATATTTGCCATCAAAAATACATTTATGCCTGATGATCTAATATAATGAAACAACAGTCATTATGCTCTTGAGCACCAACACTTAATAGTTTTCATCAGAAATTTACCATGAAAAATTAAAATGAAATAAGAGTTATTTTCCTTTTTCTTTTCTTTTTTCAACTCCATCAATCCACCACGTACGCACAACACCCTCCTCTGTGCAGCAAAGAAAATTTCATAGAACATTTTCTATTTGCAAAATATATGTAGAGGGTATAATGATGGTCATAAAAAATCATAACCAGCAAAAAATTAAGAAAAATGTTTTAACAACACCAACATGCAATGTTGCGGTTGCAAAAAGAATCATAAATTTAAAAAAAAAAAATATGAAGAAGAACATTTTGCTATTTGCAATTTGCCTCAAGAGGGCCATTTTTAACAATTTCGTATATTTTTGTCTCTTTTTTAACTTTATGTTGTCAGCTGGAGAAGTGCAGCACAATGGTAAATGGAATCTTTACAAGCATGATAACACCATGTAATTTGTTGGTTTGCTGTTCGATGTCAATCAGTCGTTTAAAGAGATATTTTATTACGACGTGAATTTTGGAAATAGTTGAAAAATCGCTTAGCGGTATCAGGAGATGGGCGGCGGGAAGGATGGATGATTCCTGGAAGAATGTCGACGATTGCAGGGTTTAGAGGGCCGAATGAGTAGGACGGGTAGTAGCGGGGCTTCCGAAATTTGCAGGTTTTGCGAGGAACAGGAGGAAACTACGGAACACGTCTTGTATCCCTGATGTGCATTAGTTAGTCTTTGTGTGAGTTTTTGTCGGAAGTTTTGTATACAGTTTTGCTGCGATATATAAATCTTAATCATATGCAAAGTTGCGAATCAGTGCAACGATGCGTTAGTTTATTTAGACGTTTTGAAATGTATCTGATGCAGAGCATTATTTTTAGTCCATCAGCTTTTTTTTTGCAATTTTCGTTATATTTAACACATTTATAAATAAACGAATTGTAAGCTCAATTAAACAATTGTCAAAGCATCAACCTAGAAACAGGTGCCCTGTTTGCTTTTTTGCAGTGTTTTTAATACTTGTCGGAGACGCTTTGAAAGTGTATTCATTGTTAATTGTTTGTACTACGGCGATGGCTGAAGTAGTCTGCCCGTTGGCTGCAAAACCTAAATTTTTCTGGGTTCAACCCCAGTTTCATTCTAAAATCATAAAAACATCTCGCATAAAAACATTGCATTTCAGAGGCGCTGGAGGTTTCATCACCTCTCATCTCTCTCACTATCCCTTTCCTCAAAATGCATCGCATGTGTAGAGGTCATCTCCTGAGTACTGGTCCAACATAAAAAGGAGTGAATCTGGAAAGTATTAACTTTTTTTTACTGCTTCCAGGGGCGGAGCAATATTTTTAAATTGTATTTCAATTCTTTGCGCGTATTTATAAAACAATCATTTCTTTCAAGGTTCTGCTCAACATCAGTAGCATTGAGGGTTGATGTTAATATTCGCATGTCCAAGGTTTAACAAGAACTTTTCAAACGTTTCACTATTCATGTAGACATCCGTTTAAAAATATGATTTTGGTTTTAATGGCTGACGAGGATGACGACGATAAAGATAGTAATGTAGAGACGAGCACAATAATATTAAAATGTATGCACAACAATACAAATGCAAGAATATATACAGACGTGTACATAAGTACGTATACTTGCTAATCGTCATACATAGTAGACTTGTTGGAAAGTATGTGTTGCATTTTCCTGGCTAGACTACTTACTGTGGCAGTTAGTATACTTTGTTGAGTATGTGTCTGTGTGCCTGTATTGCTTAGGCTGATAAAAGTGTGGGTGTTTAGTGATACAAAGTTTTTAATTTATGGTCATGTGACATGTGAATGTGGCATGTTGTATTTTCCTACCACATTGAGATTCGCCACAAGAGACAGGGCAGTCTTTAGCATTTTTTATTTGTTTTCTACATGTTTTGTTTTATTTTGCTTTGCTTTCATGTCATGCAACACGTTTCTCTTGTACAGGTTATTGGTTTTGTTCCACTAGAAATCATCGCCTTAAACTTCAGTTTTCAAACTATTATTAGGACATGTTATATTTTTATTAGTTTTCTTTGGAATAACAACCCTGCCCTGTCCCAATACTCTCTAATCGCTACTCATACCCTGTCTTGTTTTTAAGTTAAATTATGGTCTTCTGGTTTTAAAGTTTCCGTTTCCTTTTCTGACAATTACTTATTTATGTAGTTGCATAGTATATATGTATGCATGTATGTGTGTTTGTATGTACATATGTACTCAAACAATAATTGCTAAAGTGTGGGTTTATTAGACTGCCATACATTTGAATCTCACGCCTCAATTACTCGCATGAGAATGTTCCATGTGTGCTGCTGGTTGGTAGACTCGCATTTTCGTTTTAGTTTTATTCGCATTTTACATCATGTGATTTCCAAGCTACATTTTATAGATTAGAAGGATTTTCTAACCGGATGTGTGACATTTTCCTTCCTTTTTTTCCAGTTTTTATTTAATTCCATGAATATTTTTCCATCATTGTAGTTTTTGACTAAATTGCATTAAATTGTTGTGTGTTTGTATTTTTTCATTTCATTTTCTATTGTTAAAGAAGAGATTTTTTCTCGATATGCAAAACATTTTGATTGTGCAGTGGAAAATTGTCAGGTTTTTCATTAAAATTTCTGCGGTTCAATTACAGAACAGCAAACAACAGCAGCATTTATTGACATTTGTGATTGAATTTTTTGATATGCCAACAACCACAATTGAAAAAAAAAAAAAATAGAAAATGAGTCTTACGATTTGATATTTAAAAATTCAACTGCCTGTGCATGAAGTATTATATTTATGAAATGCGCTTTATTTAGCAATTAAAAAAAATTGTTTCTAGGTTCTCTAGTTAAAATTTTTATTTGAGGAGAAGTTAATTAATTATGGAGTCATGCTTTATATAAGATTTGCCACACAAATAAAAATCTATACTTCTTTTCAAATAATGTGACATGCATGTATAGTGTAGTCCACAGAGGAGTAGGACTAGTCCACGACTAATCTAAATGTTTGCAGAAAACATGGTTTATTAAACATTACGATGTCATAGGTATGGACCACATACAACCCATCGGATTAACTGAAAAACTACTCTATGGAGCACCTCAAGGAGTAATTTTATTGAGAGGGAGTAATCGTAAATACGAAGAAAAGCACGAACACTTGTCGTATAACAATAAGCTGTTGTTTTCAATGACATGGTCCACGGCTGCATTATATAGGACCATGCTGTGACCACTCCATTTCAGCTAAAATGGACCACGTAGTCCAATATTATTTGCCGGGACATGCATGTGTGGACTAGTCACATAATTTGCAAGTACTTGCAAATTTATTATAATATCGGCAAAAGTTATAAAGATAATAAAGTTTTTTCTAAAGTTTCTAGAATTAATTTTTTTCCGTTTTCAATAAGAGGAATACAATTCGGATCCTTAAAACGCTTAGAACGCTTAAAACTTTTTGAAAACTCTGCATTTTTACACTCTCGAAAATCAATTGTCAAAAATTGTATAGAAATTCATTTGTAAAAGTTTTGTAAATTTGCCCAACAATATTGACTTGTAAACTTGCGCTGTTCAATTCTGCATTAATAAAATAACATGTCACACTTTTCCCACAAAAGTCTAGTCTTCTGAGCAACTGAGTCTTTCGTCTATCTTAAGTTGCCTAAATTCCGGTACATTTGATTACATGAGGACCTCTAATTTTAAATAAGAAATAAGTTTAGTCTGTGTATGTTGGCTTTGGCTGACTTTGACTTTTCCTTTGTTCCTTTGGAATACTGTCTCATGTTTAATTACTTCTGACTAAAAACGCTATGAACGTTACTCTAATTTGGATTTAATAATAAACAAAATATTCTAAAATGAGTAAAGTGTAATAATTTTGTGTTGCATTTTATTATTTAGCAAGCTCGAAACAAACGATAAATGTAACATGTGCGTGACGAAGTTAAAAGTTAAAAAATATTTATATATATATATATATATTTATTTCAGATAAGATAACAATTTATATAATCTACGAAAATTTCTTACTGAAGTAAACTTGCTGGAATTTGAAATAGAAACTGACATCTAATTTATATAGAGTAAATTTTGTGCTTCAGATCACCGAAATTATAATAACTAATTAATAAAACCATTTCACATTTTGAAAAGATTATAAAATTTAATAATAAAAACGGTTAAACTGTTTTAATAACAAATATTTTCAAAACAAAATCAGTTACAATTATACGCACGCTGTAATAGTGCGTTACAAAAATGTGTATTAACACAATACACATGTATATACAAAATATGGACCTTATAATTGTATAACTTATAAATGCAATTAAAAAAATATAAATTTTTTAGGAAATTCATTTTAGTACTCGAATCGACGAAATATTAAAAAAAAAATTGCGGAACGATTTGAAGGTAAAAAAATAAAAAAAGAAAATTTTTTTTATTTAAGCATTTTATTAAAAAAAAAAAAAGACAAAAACAATATCTTAGAATTAGTTTTAGTTTTAAATGTATTTGTACGAAAGAAAAAATTCTTTCGACAGAGTGGTGCCAGGCAGTAAATATATAAATTACTTTTCGATGCGAATTTCAACTTTGTTTTACATTTTTTTTTATCTTGAACCAGCAATCAGGAGATGACCCCTGCGCATGCGATGCATTGTGCTGGAACTAGAGTAATATCGTAGTTAGAGAAATGACAGGAAGTGAAGCTTCACTGTCATACATTTCTGCTTTTGCACGTATTTTGTTTATAGCAGTGCTGCAGCGCCTCTGATGTCAAGGAGACATATTAAATTTTTAAGCTTCGTTTTAGTATGCATTTTTAGTAATTATTTTACTTCGCTGGTGCTACACAGTACCGACGAAGGAGGGCGTTCTGATGTGCCTGTGGATTGCTAGCAGCTGAAGCAGCTGACCACTGACAAGCCCTTCGCCACTGAAACCTTCCGACAACAACTGACACAAAGACACACTAATGCACATCAGGAAAAAATGCGTTATTTTCGTATGATTTAATCTGAAACTGTGGCCGAACCCACGACTTTTTTTTTGGTTTTGTAGCCAACGTGCAGACTACTTCAGCCATCGCTGAAGCTTAAACTTGCAGCTTTCGTCATCAACTAACGTTGTTGAGACAAAGAGCGTAATATAAACATACATATATAAAAGAGTTATATGATAAAAAGTAAATGAGCTTCGTCGAATCGACGAACAGTGTCCATCCAAGGTTAACAATCTATTGGAACTATATACTCGGGTCGCTGCAGCAAATCAACAATAGCATTTGTGTTAAATTTATCAGTATTATGATAATTTGAAGGGAAGTTATATTAAGACAATTAAGTTCATTGTTTGGCTACGTTTTAGAAAAACAAAGCTTTAATAAAGATGTACAAGAATCTTCATCGCAAGTTTGTAAAAGTTTTCATAAATAGTGCCCTAATTAAGACATATTGATATTTATAACAATATAAAATCATCATAAAAGACATAAAAAAAACTTTCGCTTTTCCTCTAAAATGGCCAAAATAAAAAAAGAAAAAACCAAACCATAAAGAAAATAATTACAAAGGCCATATAAATAAACAAAATATAATAAATACGAGTATATACTGTGAGATAAATAAATGGAAAGATAAAAGTAAACAAACAGAGGAAAAATATGTACATTTAGTATTCCTATTTTCTAATTTTACGCATTTGTTTATTGTATCTAATGAAACTTAAATTTATACATACTATTTGTTTCTCTATTGAGCAAAATAGTCGCTTCGTCCCAAAAGACATTTGCAATATTCGACTTGCTGCTGCTGTTGCCATAAAACGAAAACAACCACTTCAAGAAACTAAAAAAATATAAATAAAATTTGCCTGCATAATTTTGTCATCATCTCCCAATTGTTTTTTTTTGGTTTTTGTTTTGTTTGCTGGTAAACTTTACAAGCTTTTTACAAAATTAAATTTTGTATTTTGCAATGTTGAAATGGCTTCAGAAACCAATTCCTATTCAATTTTTCCCCACCTCTTTTATAAAGGCATATACCAGAGGTGGCCATAATGCGGCTCTTGAAGTCGATTGGAGTGGCTCTTGTGCACAAAATTTAATAATCGTACAAGAAATTTTTTTTTATAAAATAAATAAAAATAAATCTTGTTAAACATTTTTTGTGGGCGCTCATAATTTGCTTTTTAATAAAGTTATTAATATAGTGTAGAAAAAAATGTGAAATGTAGAGTGGGGAAATAAGTTTTTATTTTGTTTATCTGTCTGTTCATAGAAGCCGACTGAAAATAATCGTTCGGCCAGTTATGTTGAAAACAAAAACAATTTGCGTTTTTTTTATCGTTATTTTTAATGTAAATGACGGAAAGAGTATTTTCATTCGTCCTGTATGAACACGCAGTTAATGTTTTTAATTACGCGGAGTGCCTTGTATGTAATCAGAAATTAAAGAAAATGTTTCCTTTCAGTGTAATTGCACCAATTCATTATCACTTCTCTTCGTTGGCACCACTGCTTTAAACTGATTCACTTCAAAATTTGATTTACAGCTAAATTTAAGGAAAAAAATTCAACGCGTACTAATTTACGAAAAAAAATAACTTTTTCACATGAAATTTAAAATTTAAATTGTGTAATTATTCTTTCAAATATTCAACGTTAGCCGAAATTCATTACGATTATTTATCTATGTTTGTTATATGGTTTAGCTGGTCTATATGCAGCATTTCATTTGCTGCTTCAGTAGACCTTTAACAAAATTCTTTAAAAAAAAATAATTGTAAGAAGGTTTAGAAAAATTAAATAGATTTAAAATCAAATAATAAAATGTTTGTTGTATAAGGAAATTTTTTAAAGAAGCTATTTGGTGTGTTTTGTTTGTATATTCCGTAATTCTCAAATAGTTTTTGGGAGTTCTTGTTTAAACATGTGAAATTATTTAGCTTTTTTCCGGAATTTGCTAACGTGGCTCCCGAAGTAAGTAAAGCTGCCCACCTCTGGCATATACATACTGTGTACATATGTATAGACGAGTGTATACATATTCATTTTTCGATTTTCAGTTCCTAAACTTAATATTATGTTGTGCTAATTTGGCTTTTAGCCAATTTTCGTACAGAAATTGTTTTAGATTCTCTTTTTTTTCAATATTAATATTTCTGGCTACTTTACGATATTCAATTTTGTATTTCAATTCATCTGTTTATTGTTTCAAAAATTTTACGCATAATAAAATACGCAGATTGTAGATTGGAAATTTAAAATTTCTTTTCAAAATTACTCCACAACAAACGATATTAAAATTTTAATGAATCAACGGAAATCTTTAACAATGAACAATGAAAGGTACGGGGTAACATTTGGCAAATAACCGCTAAATATTGTACACTTTGATTTTTAGTAGAATAATATTATTGGGTATGCTGATGGCTGAGTAGTTAGTGTGTTTGTTGGCTCTGCAACCAGAAGGACCCGGGTGCGGTTCCCGTCCCAGTCAAATCAAAAATGTTTCTTGATTTATCTTTGCTACAGCACCTCCTTTCTTTGGTATTTGAGCAATAAAACGTCGACGAAGTGAAATAATAAACAAAATGTCTTCCCTACGTTTAAAAATAAAATAATGCGCCTAATAGTGATTTTGATGCTCAAAAATTGCATTGCACTTTTTACTTTATTTATTAAAAATATTTACACTTTATTGTTGTCTTCTAAACTTCTATAATAATTCTTTATAGTGCAGCAATAAAATGAAGTTGTTTTAAATTAATAGGGCAAAATCAGGCAAGAAATACAATACATTTGTGGTTGAAAAGAAAGCGCCATAAATTAACACCAGGGACGCCGGAACTTTGCTCTATGTAGTTCCAGTACAATGCATTGCTTATGATGTAGGGGATATCCCCTCGGCACTGCAATATTTCATTACATCCAATCTTTTTATTTTGAAAGTTGAATAACTCTACGTTTCTATGTCGTCAAATATTTGCCCAGTCTGGTGGTATCTTTATTCTTATTCATTAAGTTTATTACGAAACAAAAACATATCCCTTTTTGACAAGTGTAACGTAAATATTTACTAGCCTGTGGGATCGTATGCATTTACGCCGTAGTTTATCGGAAATGACTTACGCGGAAATGACAAACGCACTAGTATTTGTTTTGTATTTGACTAAAAAATTCAAAACAATCAGTGTTAATCAACTAGAAAATTTACGTGTAAAAAAAGATGTCTATGCTAAGCCGAATTACCGTTACACATAGCATGGCAGTGGATATCCAAAAACAACAACACAGCGAGGTAGTCAGATATTTCAACGTAATCCACGACAAAGCGCAGTTGAATGTTCCGTTCGCCTGGCAACATAAAAGATGTTAAAACGCTTGTACGTTTGTGTCAAGCTGGAAAAATTTTGCAATTTTGCGGTCCAGCAATAGGCGAAACAAACACAATGACCATGTGGTTACAGCGCAAAGCAAGTGATACTTTAGACGAAAGCGTGCATCGCTGAACAGCTGCAGCAGTGATTGTTTGTGCAGAGAAAAATTTCCCAGCTTCATGTCTGCGCAACAATGACCACATAATTTGTGTCCTCAAACCCAATCTATGTTTCTTCCATGTGCTTTATTCAGGATGTCGAAGTATGTAGCCAAATACCATCACGGCACATGCATGCAGCGTGTGAAGCCTTCTTGAGCATACTCGACAGCAGTGTTGCAGAGCCTCTGCTGTCAAGGAGACGAACTCAATTTTCAAGCTTTGGCTTGGTAGCCATTTTTAGTAATTATATTACTATTATTATTTCAGTGACCTGTAACTATGCCTTCGCCACTGAAACCTTTCGACAACAACTGACAGAAAGACAGACTAATGCACATCAGAAAAAATGGATGTATGGTCAAGCACTCTGGCGACGGCCAATTGCCCGATATCACGAGCAGAACCAAAGTTTTTCATTGAAAAAAAAATTACAGAAAAAGAATATCGGGTGATTATTTTTGCCCCGGGTGATTTTGGTGCCTGTCTTTGCCATCATATATCTCCCATATATCTTTTCGTAATATTTTCTTTTTGAAGAAATCTCGCATGTGCTTTCTTACTTTTTCGAAGGTCGAACATATATGGGGCAAAATTGTACGGTTGTACTTTTATGATTTACATTTTTTACTATTTTTATACATCCCCATGATATTAAATTCCAGGGAGCATAATATATAATGAAATCTCGGCAAATTTGCCGGCCGCCTCGAAATGGCGTACGAAAATTTTTTTTTTTACTTGGACCGGCACACAGGGGATGACCACTACACATGCGATGCATTGTGCTGTAATAAGGAAATTAGGTTATGGGAAGGAGGATAGAGGGAGTAGTGTTTATTGAAGTCTATTCCACATACGTGCTGTTCAGCCAAAAAACGAATTTTCTCTGTAATGCGTAGTGCGAGTCGCCGCCAAATCGACCACAAATGGATGCGCTCTTAATGATGATCGCGTCGTGCGCTCGAAGGACCAGGTTTTAGAACACATCCCATTATAGTATCGATAGAACAACGAAACGCACCCCATGTTGCGACGAAGCTCAAGAGAGTCAATAGAGTTGGCTACCCTACTGTCTCCTATGAGTTTCTTCGCCCTTTCTTGTACACGGTCGAGTAACTTCAAAATAGTCTTTGAAGCACCGGCCCATACATGAGAGTTGTATTCCATTTTAACCCACTTCCATGATATGCGCATCAAATGAAATAAAATTTTCTCCGCTAATCATGTTTCTAACTTAAATACGTTATTTGAATGGGTTTCAAGGGCAATAAAGTGCAAGGGATTCTTTTGAAAACATTATAACAAAAATATATTTTTAAGTTAGTTTATTCGTCATATAAATTTAGTTTATTTAATTTTAAGATTTAATTTTATAGAGATTTTTTTTTTAAATTTTCCGATTTGTTATAGCATTTGTTTATTACATCACTTGTTTATTCTCTCTTTTGCTCTTAAGTTATTATTTCTAATTCTGCAGGGAAGTAGTAAGCTGCAGTTTCTTCCCTGGGGGCATTGATGAAAGTGCTGTCAATTTGTTCACTGTGTGAACATACATATGGATATGTACGAGCATAAGCTTTCGAGTCATCGTATGCAAACGAAGAACTTGAAAATAATTCAAAAATAACCAAATACGAATATCCTTATAATCTTCATATAATGGAAGTAATCACGTAATCTTTTTCTTTCGCCGGTTAATTGAAATACTAACAATCCAGGTCTCACCGTACTTAATTGCATTGCACATTTTCTATTTTTTATTACTATAAACTCTTTTCATTCCACTTTATGAACTCTCTTCTAATTAGATTACACTTTGAAATTCATTAAAAAACTTATTGTCTATTTCATAAAATAATTTTATAAAATTTTAAAATCTTTAAAGTGGTTTCGATCCGAGTATTAGGGTGTGGAGCAGGAAGTACAATGTTGAGTTTTAAAGAAAATATAAATTCTGTTCGCTGCCAACAATAAAACGTTGGTGGTGCCATCATTTCACTCCCTCACCGGTACGTTCTGTTAAATTTTTCTTTGAACAAAATTTATGACTTCCATTAATAAAATTTTCATTTACGGAATATACTCGTATTTTTGCATGTTGCAGGGTTATTCGCTCATTCATTCATACCAACCATGTGCGAATTACAAGTTACAGAACAGCAATAACTTACAATCTGAAAGAAATTATTGTAAAATTGCGTTTATTTTGTTGTTTTCAACTCCATTTTTTTTTGCATGTTATTAATGGTCCTTATTTTTAATTTGGATAGTAAAATGCATTTGAGTACCGCATTAGATAATTTATTTCAGTTTGAAAACCGAGTAGTTTCTGTTTTTGTTTTTGTTTTTGTTTTTGTTTTTGTTTTTGTGTTTATCTTTTATTTAAATATTGTAAAAACATGAAAATATGAAAATGTTAAATGCATTAAATTTCGTGTAAAAATTATGATTTCATTGTCTATTATTAATTGTCGACAAATTTTCTATTTGAAGTAGATAAAAAAAAAAAACAAAACCGTTTATGAATGCAGAATTTATTTTTGTGGGGCAGAAGGAAACATTTTTGCAAACCTAAAGAACATGTGTTTTAAATACATCAGAGTTTTCTTTTATAAATAAATGGGCATTCATATCCAACGAGGTCTCGTACATACCTGCACATATATTTCTATATATACATAATACATACATATAGTGTTAATTTTTAAAATTAATTTTATTCAGACCAACAATACAGCTGTTATTAAAATATTCAGTTTCCGGTTTGAGCAGGACAATTAAGAATACAGTGTAACCTCGGTTAACACGAACAATAAAAATTTTTTGCCGTTGCGAAAACCGAGTCAAAAATTTCTATGGCTGTTTTACGATTAAAAAATCTATTTTAAACCAAATAAAAGGTTTATTTAAAGAAACCAAAGTTTACTTTTAAAATAAAGAAAATAAATTTTATTTAAAAAACACAAAAACAAAAAACCAAAAATATATTTAGAATAATTTAAAAATACACATTCTTTGTAAATTTGCACTTATCAAGCTAATGATTCATATTTATAAAGAAAAAAGAGTGCAATTTTCGACTGTGTTTTTTTAGATGACATATATTTTTATTTATAAAATCCAAATTTAAAAATAAAACTTAACTTTGTTTGCAAAGTTGCGGTAATTGAGGTTCAGTTTTTTGAAAAGTTGTGTTAACAGAGTCACCAGTGTTAAGAATTTGGGTGTTGCGCTTATCGAGGGTTGCGTTGACCGTAATATAATTTACAGCAGCAATAAAATATATAGCATTAAAAAATTGTCAATACAATTCAAATAAATACAAACAACATTCTTCAAAAATATTATTAGCAAAGAATAAAGATTGTGCTCGTGGGCCATCGCTGAGGAGATGATGCAATGCATTGATAAAGTGATCAGTGTTTGTCGATGCATATTCGGTTTGCAAATAACAACACTGCTTTTATTTTTCTGCTTCTTCGGCCAGTGTTCAGTTGAAGTTCCCTACGTACATATGCAATACTCGGGACCTGGGAAAATGGTTTTGGGAAGTGGTTAAAGTAAGTAGTAGTTGTGGTCATTTGGCTTGTACATCGCAATCATACAAACAGTTCTCTAAAGAGATTCATTTCTCTTATAATGCGTAGTGCGATTCTCCGAAAAATCGAGTCTCGAGAACGAGTGCCCTGATATCCGACGTAAGTACAACATTTCTTTGTAATGCGTAGTGCATATGGGTGTGCTCTCGAAGAAGAAACCGTTCGACGCAAATGCCATATTCGGCATAATTAATATGCCTTCGTAATTTTCGAGTGTAAAAGCCATATGAAGGAATTGAATACTAGGAAATTATTACGGTGAAGTTTTATATGCGTATGGATATTCATATATTCTCTTCATGTTATTCCATTTTTGTAGCCCCTCTTATAACATGTGTTTTTCTCCATCCATATAACATTGTTTTTCCTTAATACGAGTATTCCAACTAAATCCCATTAAACGAGAAAAGTTAAACGTGAATTATTTGTACATAACGCGTATATGGGATCGTTTTTTGGCCGAACGGCACGTATGTGGAATAGACTACCCGCAGAGGTGTTTCCTGCCACTTTTAGATTGGAAAAATTTAAATCAAATGTCAATAAACACTACTCCCTCTATGCTCCTTCCCATAACCTAATTTCCTAGTTCCAACACAATGCATCGCATGTGTAGGGGTCATCTCATGAGTGCTTGTCCAAGAAAAAAAAAAACGAGGGCTTTTTACGCCACAATACTCGTGCAACAAGTTTACCTATAAAGCGAAGCTAATCTTCTGAGTGTTACTGTACGTGCACATATACAGTAGAAGCATGAAAAAGTTCAGACGCGAAAAAATTAAGCATTTTTCAGTCACGGTACTCTAGAAAGTTAAGTGCTTCTTAACTTTTTTAAGTAATTGTTATTTTTATTTTATTTTTTTATATCTAATACCATTTCGATTCCCAAATAACATTTAGAAGATTGTTTGACTAGGGCTATCATTGCATAACTTTTTTTTTAATCGTCCAGACGATTGTTGGACGAGTGAATCTTTGTTTACTTTGGCGAGCATTGGAAGAGTATTAGTGGCCAACAACACGACAATCGCAAACAAATAAATTTTCCAAAAAAAAAGTAAAACTCGACAACAATTCTACGCCATGACTAATGAGATGTATTTGTTTAACTCGCGAGCAGAAAAGAATATTGCTCGTTAATGTGGAAAATAAAACTCGCTCACCAACGAAAACAAATCTGAATACTCTCCGTACTCTGATCTAATGCGCTCAACTTACTACTTCACTACTTCCGTTTCAAGCATTAAAAATCCAACGACGTAACAACTTCATTTTCCGTAAAAAGTCGTAGAAAGTCGATGCAGAACGTTAGCAATGTCTTAAAGAAATAGTCTACCGAATCTTCTGGCTGACAACATTTTAGAGTTGTTGATCAGATAAAAAAATATCCTTAATGGAAATAATCATCCAAACAATATATCTTATTTTTGGTGCATTGCTATGCTGTTGTATATAATAGTATATGTACTATTGAGGGAACAGATCGTGTTCTAGCTTTTCGTGGGTACCTGCGCATTGCGTCTAACAGCACGATGGTGTAGACACCGAGTAAATTTGTTGAAGTTCACAAACGCCCTTATGCGACCAGGAGTGCAACGACAACATACCTGTGCATTATAAGTTGAAAACCGATCCATAATATTTTTTAGAATCATGGACCCTTGCTGAGGCGTCCAGAGCTGTCCTATCTCTGTTATTGATACTACAGAACGGAGATCGAAATCATTTTAATTTAATGCATAAATTGGCCAACAATATTGTACAAGCCTATTCAAAGTATCATGTACAATAAACCTTCCGTTCAATTCCATGCTACAAAGCCTTTAAAATAATGTCAAGTTCGATCTTCTAGCGATTTTTGGTTTTAAGGTGACAACCACTACGAGCCCAACTCCAAATGGTCGGGTACCAGTAGATCCCTTGCACCATACTATAGTCCTTGGTTCGACTTTGGAAGCGAATGAAGCAAAATTTAAAACAACAAAACTTCCTTACAATTTGGAATCCTAAAGAAATTGCTGGCAATGCTCGGAATTTTCCTGGGAATCTGCGGGATTGCAATACCCGTACAGGCAGTAGTTTTCCAATCTGTCGCAATAGACTAGATTTGATTTGGAGTTCTCTCCATAAAAACCCTATTTAATTTGTTACCCATATCAAGGGGTGTATACAAAGTAGTGGTCCGCCATTTGGTGTCGTACGCCATACTCTGTTTCCAGAAATTTCAGCATATTTTCTATTCTCGGAAAAACATTGGGCCTATATTTCATTATATATATAGATCTGGCTGTGTTTAAAGTTTCATCGCAAACGGCTATATAGATTCGGAGAGGAATCCCCTCCCCCTCGTCGTCCAATTGTTGGAAAACTGTTAAACTTATGTTTCGTTGGTCCACAAATGACAAAGTTATTTGCTAATCAATTTTTGGGGCGAGCAATTTGAAAATTTCATGAAGATCGAATACTTTCTTGCTGAAACATAATTGCTCCCGTTGCACTGATTCCAGAGATTGGGAAGCAGATTGGGCCTATAAACCCCCTTGCGGACACTATTGACGGCACAATAAATATTGTAATCACAGTGTATTGCAGTCGCACCACTTTTTTGTTCTTTTCAAACTTTTAAGTATAAATTTATTTGAAAATGACGCCATTTCTTTACTTCTACATAAAATTTCTATTTAAATAATATCAAGAATTTATATAAAATAAACACTTTCCTTTTCACAAATGTTTCTAAATTGCAAATGAGTCATCAGCAAATACTTTGCGTTCTTCGGCATCTTTTTAAAAATGAAAAGTTTTTATAAAATTTGTATCAAAGCAAACTGAGAAAACATTTTTCCTGGTGTTAAGGCTGGCGTTAAAATTCTAAATGACAATGACCCCGCAAGTGGCCTTAAAGTTTTCATAAAATATTAAAAAATAAAATTTTTATCGCGAAATAGTATCGCATGAACATTTTCATGTGACGTTTTCAAAATTTATATTTATTTTTAATAAAATTTCTATTTGAATAGTTTTGTTGTGATTTTGTCGGCAACATATTTATTTATCATTTCCACACATTATTTATAATTTTGTTTTACTTTGTTTAACAGCATAAACATTTAGAATCCCTTCAAGTGTCGTAAGACCCATATAGGTCATAGAAATGTCATGTTTATTGTGTTTTCTTTTGTTTTTGTTATTGTTATTTTTTTATATTTTGTACCCACCAGCATTACTAAATTAGCATTAGTGCATAAATATATGACCAAGACATAACCTTTGTTAATTCACCCACCCTCCAATTACCAATGCCATTCAATAATAATAAAAAAAAGAGAGAAAATATACCCAATACAAAAATAAGTCTGTTTTACAGTGTATTAAAAAAACTATATGTATATAATATATGTATATATGTATGTATGTATAAACTTAAGAACAAAAACTGCAAATTTTTATTGTATATTGAAGGAAAGTTTAACTAACAAATAAAAAGTTGTAATGTAAAATGTAACATTTTATTCAAAGTGCCCTCTCTGTCATAATGACAACAGAACACAACTTATTCATTTATGCAATAATTTTTTTTTCTAATGTTTGTTCATATTATGGTTGCGACAATTTCCATAATTTGTAATTAAATCTGTTACTTATTTCGTAACTTTAAAACTTCTTTAGTTTTCATTCACAAAAAATTTTTTTTTTTTTTTTTACACAATATATAATATTTATTGAATCTTCAAAATCAATTGAACTAACAATAAGTATTCAAATCTTAAGAACTAATTGCTAATTATTATTAAGTACAGCCTAGCTGCACAAAATTATTTATTGCTCGTATAGTTTTATTTCCGCGTCTACTACGTTCGGGCTAGGGAAAGAGTATCCCTTCTTTTCAGTCGAATGAACCCTCTTTCGCTTAAAATATTTCGGGCTAGTATATTTGGATGATCTTGGAGTTTGCTTAGGTATGACGTTGCGTATGTTGTTATCTCTTGTTTGACTGTCGGAATATTTAAATCCTTGTGTATGTTAAAATTGTTTATATACCACGGCGCATCTGTTATCATTCTCAGTATTTTGTTTTGACACCTTTGAATTTTTTCTATATTGGAAGCTGAGGCAGTGCCCCATAGCTGGATACCATAGCTCCATATTGGTTTTAAAATTGCTTTGTAAAGCAAAAGCTTACAGTCCAGTTTTAGCACAGAATTTCGACCAATAAGCCAATTTAGTTGAGTTGCTTTTAATTTCATTTGAGTTAATTTTGCATCGATGTGCTGTTTCCATGTTAGCCGTCTATCAATGTGCATTCCTAGATACTTGACCTCCAAACGTTGAGGTATTAACTGGTTGTTGATCAAAATAGGAGGACATGTGTCTCTGCGCAGGGTGAAGGTTATATGTACGCACTTATTCTCATTAACTTTGATTCGCCATTTTTTTAGCCAGCTTTCCAGCTGCGAAGTTTCGTGCTGTAGGCGACGAGATGCTTCGTCAGCACTTTCGTGAATGCTTAAGAAAGCTGTATCATCGGCAAAAGTTGAGGTATGGATGTTAGCGACTGTTGGCAAATCTGCGCTGTATATCAAGTACAGCAATGGACCTAATATGCTGCCTTGGGGAACTCCAGCTTCAATCGGCTGCGGTGATGACAGCCAATCACCTTGTTTTAAAATAAATTTGCGACAAAGCAGGTAACTTTCCAGTAGCTTACAAATATTTTCAGGAAGGTACTGCGTCAGTTTATATATTAATCCCTTATGCCACACTTTATCAAAAGCTTGGGAAACATCAATAAAGAGGGCTGAGATGAACAAAAACAGTGGAAAATTTATACAAAAAGATTTCAGGTGTTTCTTCAGGTTCCTAACTACCCTACCAGTAAAGTAAATTGCAATTACTTTATTTTTCTTTTAACATTGTTCAGGGGATATTCCCTACGTAGGCAGTGCATCGTACCGGAACTAGGTTGAAAGGGATAGTGTCGAGAAAGGACAGGTGGTGATAAGCTCAGAAACCAAAAATACAAAATGTTAGCTTGCTAGGTCTACAAGGGCCGAAAATACACGGTCCACAACTTCCCCAAAAAATTCCAAAGTCATAACACCTTTCAACTTTAAAATGCATTATACCTACAGATACCTTTGCTGTCCCAACACAATTTTTGTGTATGCTATTTCAGGATTACTCTGTCTGAAGTTCCATATTTGAAAAAAAAAGAATCGGGGGATATATTCTGTCCCATTTTTCCCATTCTTTGTCACGATCGAGGACCACTATTATTTTTCAAAAATTCATTTCGGTAGTCTCGAAGCGCCCATAAAGAGCCTTAAAACAAGTCGAACTTAGACTCAGTATTTACAATGGAATCGAAGATATTGAATTATGAAGCTGACAAGTGTTATGATTTGGGAATTTTAGGGAAAATTGTGACCCCTGTAGACCTGTAGGGCTAAAAACTTGTATTGTTTGGTTTTATTAGTTATAATAACAAATACTCGCATACCAAATTTCACTAAAGGGTGGCGATGGTCGAAGTAGTCTGCACGTTGACTACAAAACGAAATATTTTCAACTGGGGTCAACCCCAGTTGCAGACTCCTAAAAACATCTCGCATTTTTTCTGATGTGCATTTGTGTGTCAATTGTTGTCGCAAGATTTCAGTGCCGAAGGCATAGCCACTGGTCACTGAACAGTAACGGCTTCAGCTGTAACCAATCTATAGACACATCAGAACGCCCTGCGCCCTCGGTATTGTGTAACGCCGGCGAAGTAAAATATTTACTAAAAAAAATGGCTACTAAAAGCGAAGCTTCGAAATTGTTAACGTCTCCTTGACATCAGAGGCCCTACAATACTGCTATAAAAACAAATAACAAGCAAAAAAGTAGTGTCGTAAGATACTGAAGCTTCACCTCCTATCATTTCTCCTACTATTTCTTTCCTCTAGTTCCAGCACAATGCGTCGCATGTCTAGGGGTTATCTCCTGAGTGCTGGGCCAAGATAAAAAAAATAGAAGGCAGACAAGAAAATTCATGATTTATTTGGATTGTAATTACCGAAATATAAATTTTGATGTCTCTCTTTATTATGTTAATTTTCTTAGAATTTTATGTAGATTTAGATTTTTCCATATACCTGTTGCCCGGAAATATTTACCCACATATGCACGTATTTAATTTCGAAACATTATTAGCGGATTAGTGTTTAGTTTTGCAATAAAGTCCTTATCTATCTGTAGTACCTTCGCATGGTCTCCCTAATTTTTATTCCCTTATGTTATTTCAACATTTATACATACATATATGCATGTACGAGGATGTATATAAAATCCTTGAATACACAACAATATCCATTTATGAATTAATAAAAAAAAAACTACTAAAACTTGTTAATCAATTAACCAAGAGAATTGATTATCTATAATGTTCCCGGTTCCAAATATTACGGATAATCGATGTCTTACTGTATATAGACAAACCGATAGCATCATAAGTGTAACAAATAAGGCCAGCTGTCATTAAAAACTTTGCCGTTTAATCAGCTGTGAATTAAAGATAATCTAAAGAAAAGAGCCCATTCACAAATTGCTTGCAATTGAACAAATCAAAACAATGGAGACATGCTTGGGCGATTAAGCAGTTTTCGATATAAAGTTACGCGCGTTTTTTTCTATCTTTGAACAAAAAAATTAACTACAATTCCTTTTTTATAAAATTTTAATTATTAAAATTGCAAAAAAAAGAAAATATAGATAATCAAAGAATGGGCGAAGAGGATTTAACTGAAATATTAAACTCTCCAAGGAGCTACGGAAGTAGAGGTAAGACAAATCATAAGAAGTTTCTTAGCCAAAGTCAATAGCGGAACTCACTCTTCGTAGCAGATTTGCAATTTTGCAAATTTGTCACGATTTTCTGCTACAAAATGTGAGTTTCAATTTGATTTAAAACTGAGATTTCTTGCGAAGACGCTTCTTCCATCGTTAATTTTTGATGGCGTGGACGATAAAAAGCACGACTGCTTTGCATTTCAAATATTTGAACTGAACGCTCTGCAATAGTTTTCGGTGTTGCAAATTTGCATAAGTGTATGACATCTCAATTTTATATATTTTATTCTGTAATGCTGTGTATAACGAAATTGCAGATCTGTTACACCTGCAAGCATTGTGCTGGAACTATAGGAAAGGGATAGTAGGAGAAACGACAGGAGGTGAAGCTTAATTAATTATTTTGC
Source organism: Dexiosoma caninum (assembly GCA_963924685.1). Classification (NCBI taxonomy): domain Eukaryota; kingdom Metazoa; phylum Arthropoda; class Insecta; order Diptera; family Tachinidae; genus Dexiosoma; species Dexiosoma caninum. Next base: position 97,536,095 of record OZ004725.1, read on the forward strand.
AGCTCTGCTTTTGCACGTTCTTTAGTTTTTTATACTCTTAGCAGTGCTGAAGCTTCGGTTCAGTAGCCATTTTTATTATAATTTCACTTCGCCGGTGCTACACAATACCGACGAAGGAGGGCGTTCTGATGCGATTGTGGATTGCTATCAGCTGAAGCCGGTATTGTTCAGTGACCAGTGACTATGCTATCGCCACTGAAACCTTCCGACAACATCTGACACACAAAGACACACTAATGCAACATCAGAAAAATGCGAGATGTTTATTTTTAATTTTAAATTTTAGTCTGAAACTGGGGTTGAACCCGGGTCTGTTTTTAGATTTGTAATCAACGTGCAGACTACCATCCATCGTGCCATCGCATTCCTCAAAGTGTGAGTTCCACTCATGTTTTACACAAGTGTTGCAAACGAAACCCAAAAAGGTGCTCGTAATTGGTGGAAATTTTGCCATATCAAATGCACAAGATTGTAGGTTGGTCTTTTGTATTAATTTTTAAAAATGAATTCATTATATTGTGCAAGGTGGCCACGAACCTTCTTCAATTATGAATTTTGCAACTATAAAATTCTCTGCAATGTGGCTGTTTGTAATTTATTGATTTTTATTCATTCATTTCAATGCCTGTATTGTTGTATATTGCGATTTCGGTTGGAAAAACACCCCAATTCAAAGTCAAAGTGCTGCACTTTTCCTTTCTTTTACTTTTACTGCGTTCGCCGTTCAATATATTTTAAAATTTCTGTTCTTCATCTAAAAACGGAATCTATGGTTAATTGTTATTTGATTTTGTTTGTCGTTGAGGCTTTTGTTTTTATTGCTTTATTGTTGAAAAGGTACTTGAAACTGTTTTCTCTATATCGCCTCTCATGGCTTTTGAGGGTAGAATGAATGCATTGGAGCAGTAGTAGTAGACTGCAACAGCACAACAAACCATATCCGTTCCACACGTTCTAAACTCATGTTGGCCACAAATGTTTTAGCTTTTTTTTTCATTTAGCTGTTTTGTTTGATTATCAGTATAGGAAACGTGACTTTGGCTTATTAAGTAATCGCCAGCTATTAAAGGCGACATACATATTGCAAAAACATCCTACTGCAAAAACAAAAGCCGTTGATAATCCAGCATAAAACACACATTTGAAAAATTAACTCGAAACTTAAGAACATATACGAGGTTTGTTCAAAAGAAAGATGAATTTTGTTTTCTTCGATTACAATGGCGTGGTTCATCATGGTTTCTTGCCAACAGGTCGTACGGTTAATAAGGAATACTAGAAGGAAGTTATGCAACGTTTGCGTGAAGCAATACGGCTGAAACGATCGGAATTGTGGAAAGAAAAAATCATGGATTCTGTATCATGATAATGCACCAGTTCACACATCAATGCTTGTTCGTGATTTTTTGCCCACAAACAACAACCTAATCATGCCTCAACCACCTTATTCACCAGATTTGGCTCCCTGCAATTTTTTCCTATTCCTAAAACTGAGGAGACTAATGAAAGGCAAGCGTTTTGCCACAATTGATGAGATAAAGTCAAAATCGAAGAACGAGCTGATGGCCATACCGAAAAGCGCATTTCAGAAGAGCTTTGAGGATTGGAAGAAGCGTTGGCATAAGTGCATTTTATCTGAGGGGGATTACTTTGAGGGGGACAAACTGAATTTTGATGAATAAATAAATACTTTGCAAAATAAATCAAAACTCACCTTCTCTTTTGAACAGACCTCGCACTCGTATGTAAATAAATACATATGTATGCATAATATAAATACCCCTTTTAATTTTTCTTCCCCTTTCTTTGCGAAAGCTAAACCTACAAGTGGATGTCACGCGTGCCAAAAATTGTTAAATTTTATTTAAAGAAAGGTTGTGGTCTCTGCATGCACATTTGCATGCATATTGCACATTCTTTTTGTGCATTATTTAACTTATACTCGTATACATATACATACATATGTACATATGTTTATAATTTTTTTGTTGCTGGAGATGTGAGAAATAAAAAAATCCAATTAACAAAATACAAAATGCTGAATGCTTTTGTAAATTGTATTAATTATTGCATACAATATGAACGTAATATTAGTTTGGAAAATCAAAATCAAATCAAACATCAAGCAGCGTACGTATTTTCATGTGCATGACTGCAAACTTGAAGTTAGTAACACACCTTGAAACTTGACATTTAATTGCTAAAATTGTCTGTCTTTTGCAAATAACTTCTATTTATTCACTTCAATTGTTATTTTAACTCGCAATAAACAATTGTTTCTAATAACTCAAATAAATTGAACAAATTATTTATATACGAGTACTTGCTCGTATTGCCAATCATCAGTTGTTTGTTAGAAAAGTACGATATTCAGACATGCAGGTAAAATTAAATTCATTGCAATTGAATTCAAAACGACATTGAACTTTATTTTCAAATTATTATCAAGAGAAAAAAAAACAACATCCATAAAATTACACTCAAGTTTACACGTTTGAATGTTGCCAAAAAAAAATCAAGTCAGTGTTAAAAACTGAATGAAATCGTTGGCAAAAACAAGTCAAAAGTTCGCAGTGTTTATTTACCAGAGGGGATGGTAGACAAGTGTCTAACTTTAAAAGGCATAAAATTTCAAAAAGCTGTTTAGTTTGAAATGAAACACCTTCTTTTGTCTCAAACAGTCAGACAGTCAGTCAATGAACTTGTTAGATTGAAAAAAAATCTGTTAAAAACAATGCCAAATATGTTTAGTATATCTTCTCAACGGAATGTTCTCAAAATATCAAAATATAATTTTTAGACATACATATACAATGTTGGCAAAAATGATAGCAGCGTTGCCATCCGTTCCAACTCTCATTGCTCTGTAATGTTCAGTGTGCACTGCAATAATCCAATTACATCCAGCAAAAAGTCAAATATCCAGTGATTGATAGTCATCTGTTGTTGCTGGGGAGCTGGGCCCAAATTACCGCATTCGCTATCGAACGAAATTCCTATACGAATGAATAAAATTTTGTTTGAAATTTCGATTAGCATCGAATGCCATAACTTGGTCCCTGTTTAAAACTGAATGAAACGCTCACCCGATTCCTGATATATACATAACATATGACAGTAGATAAAATTACACCATCCCAGTAACAACTACTGCATCGCTGTATGTAGGTTTATAGGGCAATATAGAGGTAGCATTTGCTTACAAATCTGCTTACGTATGTCATGATATTTGTTCTCAATGTTCGACTTTGGAGCATTTCCTATTAAATTCTTTTTTCAGCTCAGGGTATATGTGGTGAAATCATAGAATCTAAAAGCATTCATCCGAATTCGGTCTGTCAGTTTATTGTGTTCGTTGAACTTTGCAAAATTGATACTTGTATCATTGCCTTACAAGAGTGCTTTTTAGTATGCACTAAAGTAAGGGAATGCAGTGAACACTAAAATATTTGTTTGTTTTCTTGTTTAGTAAGGAATGCAAAAAACAAATATGTATTTTCCACTGTACAGTATTTCTCTTGTTAAGGCAATACACAGAAAAAATAATAGTTACATTTTCCCCAATAAAGTCTTTGCTCAGAAAATTTCATTTTCTTAATTAATAATTTAATTGAATACACGTTTATTTTAATTGATTTTGATGTTCGACCAATACAATGCAATCAAAATGCCATAAAATGGCCAAATGGAAAACAAATTTAAAATTTTTTCAATTAAAGCTGTTAATTTATCCTGGATTTTTCGTGATACGTTGATATCTAATTATTATTTTAATTGAATAATCGTTTTTTTTTTATTGAATATTGAGTTCACTATTTTCTGTGTACAAACATATTTGCTTACTGTAGATCACATTCATAAGGCAGAAAAAGAAAATACTGCTTCCAAAATTTTAATTATATTTTGATGCGATGCCAATATCCGGGGCTTTATGTTTCGCGAGCATTAAAAAATAATTTTGATGAGAAATGTTGTCCCTAAGCTTTGGGTCTTCCAACTACTATTTTTCAAAATGAGCAGTGGTTTTGTAATGTAATCCATAGAAGATTGCGAACAGTCACAGTTTTTTTTTTTTTTAATGCAACATATTAAAATTTATTTTTACTAATGAATATGTAGTTGTAGTTCATAGTTAATTATCAGCATAATAATGGAAAAATTAATTTTGATGAGAATAAAGGAAAAAAGAACAATTAATCTCCAACAGCAGTTGCGTAGAACACGTATATACATGTCACTACATACATCATCAGTACCATTTGTGTGACCAGAGAAGTAAATGTAAAGTCTTCAATATCACCTATTTAACCCGACAGAGTTTAAAAAATTAATACTAGAAACGAGTATTGTTCTCCACATACTACCCGTATATACCAAAGGCTGAAAGTTTTGTTCTTTCTGTTTTAGTATAGGCGAGAATCCATATATTCCCAAAAGCCCAAAACCTCTGTTTTTAATACAGGTGAGAACGAAATTAGCTTTTACAACTTTAAACTGTCTTTCGTTATATTTATTCCTGTTTTTTTTTCGATTTAAAAAAAATGTAATGGTGTTTTCTTTTCTGAGCAATATTCTGCATTCATTCTGCCTTTTATATTTTCTATGTTATTTTCTTGAAAATATGTGTCACTTTGAAAGTTTAACACGTTCTTTTCTCATGGTGTTCCACTTTAAAGGGAAAAAATACGACATGTACAACCCTCATTTTAATTAAAGCAGCATTAGTGCAGCACTATATAAACATCTGGTTTTGTTATTGTCTCTGGAAAAATTTATCTTTTTCTAGTTCGCCTCTCGTGATAATTATATAATTTTTACATTTGATATTTACATTTTAAACTTTGTTTTTGTTTTAAATGTTGATATGTGAACGACCGAATTCGAGTGACATCGTGAGCCAGGCTGTTATTGTTTTGCTATATTTGTACTTTATTATTTTATGCCGAAAAATGTGTTCTTTTGTAAACGTAATATATGCAGCAACACGTTTTAAAAATCAGCTGAGCATTTAACAATGTTACCAAATCACGTATAACACTTATGATACACTTTTTTTTAGAACACAAAACACCATTAATTAAAGTGACATGGCATGGCAGCACTGTATTAAAAGCTGGTTTTGTTATTGTTTCTGTAAAAATAAGTCATTTTTAGTTCGTCTCTCATGCTATAATTATATAGTTTTTTGTATTTTATAGTTATTGTTAAGGAATAATTGTACTTTATTGTCTTATGCGCCGAAACATTTGTTCTTTCGTGAACATAAAATATGCCCAACTACTGAAAAATCAGGCGAACATTTAACAATGTTGCCAAATCACATGTAGCACTTCAGATCATCTTCTTTTAGAAAAGAAAACACAATAAAAACCGCATATTTTAATTCAACTACAATATTATGGTTTACACAATATTTTTATTCTCTTATGGATGTTGAAAAGTGATTAAAATTAGTTGCGTTTCTTCGCTTTAAATGTCCATAAATATTTTTAATTAAAAAGATGCTCGTGATTGACTTTTCTCCTTCAGTTTTTTTAAACAGGTCTATAGAAAGTGTCTTACTTTTACTCTCTTTTCGTTTCTCTTCTGGTTTTAAAGAAAAGTATAAATTATTGTTTGTTATTACCGTCATTATTATTCGCCAATTTAGTTTAATTGAGATCCGTTTAAATGTCTTTCACAATTTTGCTTGAATGCATTTTTTCTTTCGCCAGTAATTAGTCGTTTAGAGTGTGTTGTTTATTTTTTCTTACAAACAAGCAGCGTTGCATTTTTTTTTTAAATTAAACGCAGCATTCTTAATACATAAAGTGCGAAGCTTGTGTGTGCAAACACATTGCCGGTACTTGAGCGTCCAAAGTCCACACTAATAATACTATACTTTTTCTGCGAATGATATACATACCTACATTTTTAAAATAAAATAAAAAAAATTTTACAAGTTAGACGGAATGAAATAACTTTTACATCGATTGCGAAAATTTTATCAAATATTTTGCAGTGACCATTTTCGTATTTACATTTGACAAACAAAAATTATTTTATACTTAACTAGGTAAAACCCGGTGTGCTTCGCTACACCTATTTCAACTAAAAAAAAATAAAGCATATATGCATGTATATAGCATATGTACGAATATATAAAGCATGTGTTTATGAATTTATATTGATAATTAAAAAAATTTTTTTTTTAAATAAATGTAATTATGACTTATAAACCATTTAAACCATATATCTTCTTTTTTGCCACCCTGTACTACTATCTAAAAGTTTACTCTACAAATTCGTCTCGAAAACCTTACGATGTTATGCCATTAAGTCCTTGATTTGAAATTAAATTCAATAAAAAGTAATTTTTTTTTAATTCTGAAATTATAACTTGGTATCCGATGGAAAAAGAGAAATTATAAAATTTACACCCAAAATGTATGTGTGTGTGTATCACTTGCAGGAAAAGAAGTGGCGCTATCTCTAATCGAAAATTAGGCCATTAGATTTTAAAATTGAATATTTTTTATTACATTCAACCTAAATATCATACTGGCGCGTCGTATGGCGATCACAAACACTCCACGTCATCTGAATATGTTTTATAAAAAACCGATTATCATTTTATTTGTGGAATAAGTTTGTCTGATAATACGAGTACAGAAAAGCTTCAACTTATATTTTTCTACAAATCGGCCTTTATGCATATTTCGGCATAAAATACGCTAATGAAAAAAATTGGTGCGTAGCGACTCAGAATTGCGTAAGATTTAATTTTCCATTTTGCCTTTAAATACAATCATTGTCAACCATTGGAAGAATTAAATAGATTGAAAATAAAATAATAAAATGTGTGTTGTGTAAGGAAAATTTTTGAAGAAGCTATTTGGTCTGTTTTGTTTGTATATTTCGTAATACTCAAATATTTTTTTTGGAGTTCTTGTATGAACATGTGAAATTTCATAGCTTTGTTTTAAGGTCTACTTAAGATTTTGGTATTAGCACTAAATGAAATGCCGCATATAGACCAGCTAAACCATATAACAAACATATGTAGATAAATAATTTTGTATTATTTTTTTGTATTCTATATTTCTTGAGATTTGTGAACACATTCAGACGCCATAAAACTGCATTTCAATACGTCCTGGAACAGATTCCTGCAAACCTCAAATGCAATATGCAAAAACCTGGATTTAGTTTCATAGAAACTTCATTCCAAAAACAATAAAAATTTATGGTTTTTATCCCATTTTTAAAAAAATTTAAAATTTGCTATCTTAATTTTTATTTTTATTTTCCAAAAGTCGTTTCAACTTCGGTGGTCAACGACAGCGAACAAACGTTTGAGTGTCGTTACAACCATCGTTTCAAAATGGAGAATACCGAAACATCTTCGAAAGGCGCCCAGAACGCCAGCGGCGATGCCAAATCATCGTTTCTATTTCGTTTTAAAATTGCTACGGAAACTGGAATATTTAGGCCCGAATATTATTAAAAGAGTGTTGACGTTATCCCGAGTGCACTGTACTTGTTATTTTTATCAATAACCTTTTTTATTATGTAAGCCAGTTATTTATTAAATATTAGCATACAGTTTTCCATTTCATCTGGTTGTTTTTTCTAAGACTTGAAATATTCTATAGTTTGTTATTTGCATAGTTAGTCAGTCTCCTATGCCAGTGGCAGAGGGTGTATTTCAATTGTATATTTTTATCTTTAAACCAGTTTTTGTTAACAATTCTGATTTTTTATTTAACACGAAATTTAATTTTTATTCTTAAAGAAACCTCAATCTTACTGCGCACATTGCGGTTTTGTTTTGTTTTGTTTTGTTTTGTTTTGTTTTAATTTCATTTAAATTAGTGATCTCTTAAAAAGATGTCACTTATAATAAACTGAACTGAAATATGTGTAGTAATTTTGTATATGAAAAAGTTGAATGGCCTTCAGTTATATTTAGGCACGGCCTGGTACAAAATATTAATGTTAATTATAAAAGAGATTTAAGAAAATATCCAACCAAAAAAGAAAAACATAAAAAATACAGTTTGCTTGATGTCTTGAAGACGAAATGATCGCGCAATGACAGAGATCGCCAAGAGTGGCAAACTTCACTGTTGAATTTCTTATTTTTTTTTTTTTTTTTTTTGAAATAAACGTAATTTTTAAATTGTTGTTTTCTTGTGTTTTTGAATTTATTAATAATTAAATTTTATTTCCTTTTCTTCTTTCAGGTAAGTCCAGCTTATTGATAATTATTCTTTAGAATCAAGTGTATGTGAGTGAGTATTTTTTTATAACCTGTAAAAAAGAACAAACTTTTAAAATCAGCATTATTAACTTGTTTTAATGATCGTCGAATCGATATAAATTATTAACACCATGATATTTGATAAAATTTTAAATATTCGCTATCGTCAAAGCAGCTGGACAACAGTCCAATGGAATGAAAAGAAATCGTATACTAGACAACAATCAGCTTGAGTTGTCAATCAAATTGTTAAGAAAGTTTAGCGCACAATCGAGGTAACACTTTTTGAAACATTAAACGAAACAACAGCAATAATCATATTATTTTCATATACATATGTACATATATAAGGAGGTAAGGAGGAGGCTGGGCAGAAAAAGTAAGGTGACTTTTAAAATTTCACGGGCAACGTACATTCGATTATCGATTTTTTGTTGTTGTTGTGTTCGTACACATGTCGTGAACATATGTTCACAGTTTGAAGTACATAGCATACAATGTCCATAATTCGGCGGTTGCCGGTGCTCTCGACGCACGCAATGTGGGTGATTGCGTAAAAAAAATATATTGCAAGAAAATATTTAACAATTCAGTTTGTATAGAGTAGAGGTAAAGTCCATAACAATGGAAATTTAATTGAAAGGTTTAATTTGTATGCGCACTGATATACTGCGAGAAAGATATTTGCTCCAGTGTATCAAATAAAAATCTCAATAAAATCGCAACTTTTAGTAACAACAATTTCACTAAATTATAATGTTACATAATGCTTAGCTTTTGAAAGACTAACACTCAACAGTTAATGACTACAAAAATAACAAATCTGATACGGCTATTGTCCAGTTACTATTAACATGTAGTTAATTTAACAAATAAAAGATTTTATTAACAATGACAGTGATGGACGTAATCAGATGATTTTTGTGAAACTGTTAAAAACGGCATAAATCATAATGTGCTTTTCACACAAGTTTGATAGCTTTACAGCTGAACAAGTTTATTTTTATAAGCTTTTCCATACATTGAATTGTTTGCAAAATTCGTAAAACGTACATGTTTAAAAATATATTTCTTGCAGAGGTCGGTTGGTATCACAGGATATGTTCAGTTGTTTTTCTATATTTTTATTTTGGTGTTTCACTGAACATAGTCTTTAATGGCGGCAGGTAATACATTTCATTTCATTTCTTGGCAAAGTTGCAAAGTCAACAAAAACCTTTTCATCTGTTGGTAAAAAGGAAAGCACAAACTGTGGATAGGAATGGCTAAAAGAGTATGACTGATCTCCCATTGTTACTTTCTCGAGTGTATTAAATATATTTCTTATTATAGCAGAAAGTCTTCGGTTATTTCCCTTACTTTGTTGTTGTTTCAGAAACTGTCGACGTGTATTTACTTTTATTTTACATGAGTTTAAACAATTGGTGACATGTCGTCAGTCAAAATAAGGTAACACCTTGATAATGCGGATAATTGATTGCAGACCTTAATCCGGATTACCGAATAAAATTTTAAAAACTTTGTTCTTGTGTTAAAAATTTTTTTTTTTTGATTTATTAGCGAATTTCACGGTCCATAAAGAAATTTTAGATCTTACAGCTGTAGTAATACAACAAAAAAATTTATTGATTTACAAAAGCTACGAAATCTACAATAAAAATCTAAAAAATAATAATTTTGCTTGGTAAAATAGACATTCACTTTTGGTTGTCGAGAACAGTTCGCACTGTTTTGTGAAGCAGTATAATTTTTTTAATTTTAACATGATTTTCTTCTTATCCAATCAAAATCATGGAATTGCATAGCAAAATAATTTGATTTTCCAACAAAAGAGTTGAAGAAACTATGTTTTCGGAATTCCAATTAATAGAGAGCATCATTACACAACAGTTTGCATGCAATCCGGGTTATAGCGTACGTATTGTAATGACAAATACTGCCCGGATTAGCGAATAATCCTGATTCGCGATGTCCGTATTATCAAGGTTTTACTATACAATAATTGTGGTATTTTTAAAAACATGTTTATACTTGCTTGTGTGAATGGCAAAGAAAAATATATAATGATATTGTGATAACTTAAAGAAATTAATAATCACGGTCCTCCTGGAAAAAAAATAGACGATAAGTAATTGTCTGCATTTTATTTGAAATGTTTGTGTTTGAAACATTCTATCTCAAATACACTTTTACCAAATTGACAATGTAAGATTAACGCAGCAGACAGTTTATTTACGTTACAGTCTTTGGAGGCGTAACATTTTCCAAACATCGGTCTCAAGAAGAGAAAATTTTTCAGTTTTATTAATTTTAAAGCAATAATGAACTTTATTTGTTCAGAAACATAAAACCGAAGATTACCTCATGTACATGATATCTGTACGAGTCTGTTTCATGTGTGAACTTTAAAATATCTTGCAACAAATGTATGTCGTCTCATCGCTTGTAATTGTTTTCAAAAATAAAAATCTCTAAAATACAAAAAATTTCCTGGGTTAAACCCCAGTTTCCGACTAATATAAGCATCTCGCATTTTTCCTGATGTCCATTAGTGTGTCTTTGTGCCAGTTGTTGTCAGAAGGTTTCAGTTGCGAAGGCATAGTCATTGGTCACTGAACAGTAACCAATCCACAGTTATATCAGAGCGGTCTTCTTCGTCGCTATTTTGTAGCACCGGCGAAGTAAATTAATTACAAAAAATGGCTACTAAAACGAACGAACGAAATTTAATACGTCTCCTTGCCATCAGAGGCGCTTTAACACTGCTATAAAACAAAGCACGTGCAAAAGCAGAGTTGTAAGAAATGGAAGCTTCACCTCCTGGCATATCTCTAACTATTCCTTTCGTGTAGTTCTAGCACAATGCATCGCATATTTACGGGTCATCTCTTGAGTGCTGGTACCAAGAAAAAAAAAATATATTTTTCTTACGCAGATTTTTTTGTAGATTTATAAAAATAAAATGCATATGTTTTAAGCAAAATTTGAAGATTTTATAACAGACATTTCTGTCAGCAGTGCTCAGTTATAGAAATATTTTGGAAAAGCAAAAAAGTGGGCGAGAAAATTGAGAATTGCCAATCAAGTTTGTTGCTTAATTCTTTTGTTTTACTTGGTATTGACTGCTGGGCATCATTTGTGATGATGGATTAACCAGAGAACTGCGGCTTAACTTACTATTTTCCGTTAATGATTAAATAGAATTCTACACATTTTTCATATCTGCACATACATTTTATAAATTTATTTATTGAATACGTACTGCAATACAAAATATAATTTGGTTTAGCCAATGCGAAAGCACGTATATTAATTCCAAAACTAGTAATTATTAATAGATTTGTTCAATTCACAGGCTTCTATTAACGTCGTATGCATTGTGTAATCGTTTTGTTATTATTGTATTGTGTTTCTTTTCTTGGTAATTTTCGTACAAAGTGTGTTCTGATTTATAAGATAGAATTTTATATGTTTTTAATGTTTTATATGTTGTATTGGGGCCACTGCTTGTGCCTCGTGTCTGCAATATTTGTGAGAAAATTTTGAATCGAAAAAATTACTATCATTCTGTTAAACACAGGATGAAGTGACAATAAAAGTTAAAGATTTCATGTTTTTTTGGTAAGTTTATTTCAGTTTTTATATCAATTGCCCTGTATAACAGAGGATTATCATTATAATTGTTTTATTTTTCTTTTTTTTTTTTTGCCAAAACCTCTCACAAGTTACAAAAACGAGGTACTAATTTGGGAATATTAAATTTTTTGATTATTTTTGTAAAAATCTTTCAAAGATGTAATAATCAATACCAGCAATTAAATTTTTTTTACGGCCATTTTCACAATGTCTGGTTTAAACTTAATAGTAATTTTAGCAGTCGATGAGTTATAAATGTATTTCACAATGGCTGATTAACTTTTAACCGAAAAGTGTTTGTTAAATCTAACCGAACAGAATGTGTCAATTAACAATATAATCGACACCTATGCATAGATAATTATAATTTTTAAATACAAGAAATATTCATATGTAAAAAAATTTGTAAACGTAACATTTGTATTTTTCCAGTGTTTATAATTTTAAAACTTTGAGACAGAAAAAATTAAATTAGAGACTGTACAATAAACTTTTTAACATGTGTACGAGTATAACTAGATCATGATCCAATTATTAGGTCAGTGCAGCTCTACAACATTCCAACAATAGCAAAAACAACAGACGTTATCAAATTGCGTACTTGTCAAAAACATTTGTCTACAAAATAAAGAGAAATTTCGTTTGTTTCGGTTGTTTGTAGAAAAAATAAAAATAATTTGTGAAAAGAAAATTCTTAAATTTTATTATTCATATAATATAATACATATAATATGTAAAATTTACTGCAATTATGGAGGATGGGATTAAAGGCCATGTCACATAGGACTTTGTCGCTTTGCGTGACGTTTCTAACTTTGACAGAAAAGCGTAAAGCAAAAGGTGTAAAAAAAAAGTGGTTCATAATTTTGCTGTATATTTTTTTATTATAAAAAAAGTCAATAATGTTATTCGACGACATATTTTACACTGTTCTTCTGTTTTAAAAGGAAAAGAATAGAAAGGAAGACACGAGTAAAAAACATTATTCTAGCTTCTTGGCAAAGTACGCAAAAAGTTGAGAGTTGACGAACTTTTCGATTCGCGTTGCGTTGAGAGTGCTTTATGTAGCATGTTTCGTATAAATATGTACATTTTCTCTTAGATGTCAAAGCGAAGCTGTGACGCAACTCGAACCAAAAGTTTTATCTGACATGGCCTTAATGCAAGAGGTTTGCATTGGAAATACTTTATACGAATTTCTTCAAACTTGTTTTTTTTCCAGCCGCAACCAAGTCAATAGAATGGGCAACAATTTTTGACAAATGCACAATTTCGGGCGTTAAAAACACAATCCTACAAAAAATCATCAGGAGAATCGCTCTGACCTGTTTATTGGATCATCATCTAGATAGACCAATATTTTACTTGTCTCGTTTTGTGTTTGAAATTTCCAAGCTGGAACATTTGTTGGCGATGAAAATTCCGCCATTTCATTCAGTGTACCTTCAAAGTTTATGCACACAAACATGCATCGCATGTGTAGGAGTCATTTTCTGCTCCAAGATAAAAAAAAATACTATTGCCATACTTTTTGCCGTATTTATTTCTTAAGTAACTGAAAGATGGTGAAACTGAAAGCCTTAACCGTCAATTAAATAGCAAACCGATAGCTAGTTATTATCTGTTAAAAGTAAAATAATCAGACATTATGATAACAGCCGTTAAATATAAATATATACTTAAATCAATTTTCAAACTATTTTATATTAAAATTGTTTATCGTGGAAAACTTTAAAACTGACTAGCAATTAAAAGAAATTTCCTTGTTTAATTTCATGGAGTAGAATTAATAGAGTATCAATTTTTTTAAGAAAATAAAAATAAAAACAAAAAAAAATTTAAAAATACGATAAAATGACGACACTACAAATTTGCCTGTTCACAAGCTTTCATAAAGATATATCGAGTTTTTTTAAATGTTTGAACTTATGAATTGAGCAGTTATGTTTAATAATTTTCACATTTTCTTAATTATTTTTTCCACTATAAAAGTAGAATGTTATGAAATGTTTCGCAATGAACAAACATGTTTTAGAAAACTTAAGTAAAATGTAGAAGTCGTTAGACAGATATTCTGCGTCTGTATTAAATTTACATAAATAGTTTGAAGAACGCCAATAATACTTTTGAAAATAAGTTTATTAAAAACATAAAGACTAGATATAATCAGAAACTAGAAATTTTAAATAATTTTTTTTTTATAAATAAAGCTGTCAAACTGCCACTGAGGGATTTAGAAATATAAATATTGTTGATGCTGAACATTACCAGAATGAGCCAGATCATGACTTGACGAAAGAAAAGTATAAAAATTACCGCTTACCTAATATATCTTCAGAAAAAAAACACAGAACTATTGGGCAGATAAATATAGTTATGAAAATCCTTGCAAAAACCCATGAACAATATTCTTCGTGTAGCCTTTTTTTAAAGCCTTTGACAGACTGTGCCATGAAAGGCTGTGCATGAAATTCGGATGAATTTATATATGAATATATGTACATGCATAAGCTGTTAGAAAGCCGTTCGGTAGTGATCAAGAACTGATTCTTTTTCGTTTCATTTTAAAGTTTTATAATCACTTTTGCTGCTGCTAAGTCTTCAATAACAAACTAGTTTTTTCCAGTCTTCAATATAAACAAAAAAAAACAGCACAATCTCTAATAAGATATATCCTTACAGTAAGTGACAACACAATGGAAATCGTTTCCATTTTTGAAAAAAAAAAATAACAAAATAAGTAAATAAATGCAGATTTAAATGGCTCGAGTTCGAATCCTGTATGCAGCAGAGGAAATTAAAAAAATGTAACATATTTTATTTTTTTTTGTGAGTTAAATGCTGAGAGAAGAGAATAAAAGTAAATTTCGTTATTAGCTAAAACTTAATCAGTCATATAAGTGTGGCCAGTTATCCCATTGGATATTGTTCACGTGGTTGCAATCCCAAAGGTGTGTTTAAGGACCTTGAGTTTGATTTTCGAAATGATAACGTACGGATACAGTCGCATATTTAATTTCTCTTCGAATATAAACTGATTGATAAGTCTGGCAATACTGAAGTAGAAAAATATTCATTATTGTGCTCAAAAATTTTCCTAGGAATTGTTGTTTGAAACCTGAAATTATTGGACCTGTTTTTAATATCATATATATTCCAAGTGATTTGAAAGCATTAAAGAGTTTTCTCTGCATATAATTTTTTTTTTGGCGAACATTACTGAAATATACCACTGTATTCTTAATAATTTTTCTTGGTAAAAATTATGAAAAATCTTGTCGTACATTTTTTTTCTTCAACCAGTTCTCAGAGGAAATCCCCTACATGAGCAATGCGTATTATAAAACGAAGTTGTGACGTCTCTGATGTTTATTTTGACGTATTTACTGACGAAGGAGTTTGCTATAGCACAGAAAAAAAATCTTCTCAGAACAAACATTTAAAGAACAGAAGCAAAAATCCGGCTAGTGAGCAAAAAACTTAACTTAAAAATTTTTTAAAAACTTGAAAAACTAATCAAACAACATGGCGACATAATTTATGAAACTAGCGTGTAACTTGTGATTACTAAAAGCGTATCGCGTGCGTGGGTATCTAAAAAATAGAAATTGAAATATATCTTTAACGTAATGGAGATGTATGATAATGCAGCTTCGCCTCATTTCTCTCACTATCATCTGCCTCTAGTTTCAGCACAATGCATCGCATGTGTAGAGACCTTCTCCTGAGTGTAGGTTCAAGATAAAAAAAAATGGATGACGCAAAATTCTACTATATTAATCTTGTGGAACAAAATCAATAAATTTATAATGAAGAAAATTACAAGTTTAAATTCAACAGCTGATAGAATTGTTTGCAGTGATACTCTTTTAATAACTGACAACTGAAGCATGAAACACATTGGCCACAGCAGGCTACCAGCCACAATCTGTCAAAATTAAAATACACACGTTTACATGGAAACGATTATTTTGATGACATCACTGCTACACGGCTACACGACCACTTTTGTAGCTGTCGCCAACTTAGGATAATTTCTATTTTGACAATCGACAATATGCAATTATACTGCTGCCAATATAATGAGAAATTATTAATATGTAAGAGCTTAAAAATACTCACTTTTATTTGAAAAGAAAAGAAGAGAAGAAATTAATATGTTATATTATTAACTCATATATTAACAACAAAGAATTTTTGGATAGATAAGTTCGCCTGTTTTTAAATATTGTAGTGGAAGGAGGATATTCGAAAGAAGTGTTTTTTTTTATGAAACTGAAATGCTTTAAAGTGTCACCACTGAAATATACGAAATACACATTTCTGTGGTGAGCAGTTGTTCGTAGCTGCCGTCTTCAAAATAATTAAGTAGCCGGCTACAAGGGAACGAATGCAGCCAACTACATTTGTAGTCTCTGTAGCTCGTAGCCTGCTGTGGCGAATGTGTTTCATGCTTAAAGTTGAAAATCCTAAAGTTGAGCGATACGTTTTTACTAACGAGAGTTTAAGATTCGGTAATATAAATAGTATAGAACAATTTCTAAAAAAATATGCAACTGTTTTCTCACACACTGTATGTATGTACATAATTTGTATTTCTTTTCGGCTCTTTCTTGTTTTAAAAAGAAGTCACCATAATAATAAAGCAACAACCTAAACATGTTTGCAGAGCCTTCTTCATATTTCTTGAAATTCGACAAAACCTGGATTTGCTACTCAGACAAACCGGCCATCCTTTACAAAGTTTTGTTTGTTACTTTAGCACCATCTTCGCTATCACAATAGTCGTATTTGTACATTTATTGAGTACCTCTGATACAACAGTGGTTTGTTGTTTTTGGTAAAATGCTGAAGAGTTCCATAACTTCAAGTCGCCGCCAACAATTCTTGGAAATTTAAACCAGTAAATAAACTGATTTTTCTTATCTACTTTTAGTTGGTAGTTAACTGTTTTGTATTTGGCCGACAAACACAAGACATTTTAAGATTAACAAAACAAAAAAAGAATATTATAAAAGTATATACTCGTAAAAATAAATACGTAGAAAATAAGATGAAATCAACTCAGTCAGTGTCAAGCCTTTAAAAAGCAACAAATTTTCTTGTCTTGGTTTTTACAACAAATGAAAGTCTCTTCTTAGATTTCTATTTAAGGATAATTCTGTTTTTTTTTTATTCATTTCAGTTTCGTACTGTATTAATTTCTATGAGATAATTCAATTATTAAAAAATATTCCATAAGAAATTTGCTGTTTCACGATGTAACCTCGTATGGGGCCATTGATAAGCTTGAATCTGTTCGAGATGGCTTCACACGCTTTAAGAATGGATCCGGAAGATTTTTAGCCGCGAAGCAGAGTAATTTTTAGGCTGTTCAATATCTTACATTTTTCGTAGATAATTTTGGTCTCCTGGTGACCATTGTTGAGAAGAAATAAAGCTGTAAACTCTTTCCAGTATAAAATGTTGGCTTTTGCCCACTTTATCAAGTGGTCAGACGTCTGCTTAAAATATCCAATTGCTGATTTGTTTATGTCCTCTAGTTATGTTTTGCTTTGCTTACTTGTTTGAAATATTTTCACTGTAAATTTATTGATTATCTCTAGTCCCCTGAAAACGAGAGATGACTGTTATGTTCGATTTACCGCCACCGAAACCATCAAGGAAACGTTGGCTTGCTTTTCGTTAGACTGATTTGCTCACAGTTGACGTTCTGGCCGATCTCATCTTTTAGAAAATATAGACCGATTGGTAAGACGTATTAGAATACAGTGCAAAGCATGACCATTTCAGATTTGGATCTTTCACCAACCAGCTCGTCTAAGTTAATTAGATTGCAATGCTGTTATACCTACTAGAACATGGCAGAGAAGGTACGAAAATGTCCGCAAATGATCATCTGAATGTTTTCAAGGCGGACGTTTTTGCGATACAGATGGCCGCAGAGGACGCAGCGAAAGTAACCACGGCAACCAGCCAGCAATGCTGACCTGAACAACGTCATCTCGAAGCTGGACATGCCCTGTCGAGAAACTCTGATGCGAATCCACAGAAACAGTGAGGTAAATCCTGGACACTGAAATACCCGACAAACTAACTCGGCTTTCTCTCACCTACAATAACTACGTGAGATCAGCCGAAGTTTACACGCCTTTAGACACGCAAACTTTACTATGCAAAGTCTTGAGTTAAATGGTAGAAGGGGAAAAAGGTGAAAAAGGGAAATAGAAATGTGTACAGACTTTCTTGTACCACCAAAGTTTCGCAAAGTTGCTTTGTTCTTCGTTCATCGTTTATAGTTGCATGTGTATTGATATATAAAAATTCAAAACAATTTATAGTTGTATTTATGAAGCTATTTAAAACTATAGAATTATACAATAAAAGAACATAAAAATTCTGAAAGTAAACTTTGTGTGTCTAAAAGGAAATTTCTCAAGATTTTGCCTGTCTAAAACCCCTTTATAAGTGACGTGTTTAAAAGAGGCTAAATGTAGATGGAAGCATGTAATATAACGTCTACATATGTAATCGTATATACATAGATATAATATATTTTATATATAATTGGGGGATTCACAATGTCTGTTATTAAGGCATATTGTCAGAATGTCTTAATATTTTAAAATAGTTTAAACGAGTTGTTGTTGTTGTTGTGCTTCAAAGAGAAAAGTCATAAAATAATAAAACTTTACGAAGTATGTGTGTTTATTGTTTTATCATAAAATAACAGAAGAAAATCTTCTATCGAGCACGCGATAATATTTATAAGCCGCCGCTATTTATAAACGATATAGATTTTTTTTCAAAATTGTTCACCTTTACGTTAAAATAAATTTCTATAACATAAAAGTAAGTAAGAAAGAAGAAATCACAAGAAACTTATCTGACAGGCACGTAACGTTTAGCTACTAACCGCCGTCCACAAAAATATTTACCTCCTGTCACTGACAACAGCTGTGGTGTTACTCTGTAACTCGAATCGAACGAAAATGTTATCGTATACCAATATAAATAACGTACAAATTCGAATAATTTTCTTTCCATTTCGAATTACAGAGTAACACCCTTGTTTTCGATTATATTTTTTTCAACAATTTTGTGTGCCGAAATAACAATTTAATAATTTTAATTAAAAATCTAATTATTACAAGATTTACAGGTAATTTTTTATTCTATTTTTTTATTTTATAATTCTTCTAGTTTTTTTACCTCTTTTTATATTAATTACACTAATTATTTAAGCTGCAAGTCCTTTATATATATATATGTAATATTTATTTTTATTCGATATTTCGCTACTCTTTTGTGTAGCTTCTTCAGGAGAATTGGTTTTTGTTTATAATGAAAAAAAATTTTTTTACTATATTAGATTTTCCACTTGATTTTAGCATTTTTCAAAACAAATATTAAAGTGTTTTTTTTCTGATCAGCTGAATGAATGAATTCATATAATTGTGTTATTATTTTAAAACATATGACTTTATGACTACCTTGTGATAACCCCCAATATATGTATTTAAAAATAAAATTATGCTTTACAATTTTTAATAAAAATGTTACAATTTTATTAAATAATTAAGAGTAGTCTGGCAGCAGTAAGAACTTCTGTTCAATTAGTGATTCATTTATTAAGAAGAAAATAAATTAATATTTTTTATATTCTTTACGTATGCCTGCGCACTTATTGTGCTTATGGAAAAACAGCTACTTACTTGAGAAAATATTTCATTATTTAAAAGCTAAAGTTTAATCAACTTTGAAACACTCAGAACACACAACAAATACAATAGGGTGGCCCTTATACCTTAACAATAAACAAATGTTCTATTTTTATTGTAAATGGCGTTAAGAGTAAAAAAAAGTTTTTAGACATTTTCCTTTTTAATTTTTTTAATTTTCAGTTTTTTTTTTAAATTCACATTTTAAGGAATCGTTAAATAAATACTTTTTTAAAGTTATTTTTTCGACATTTCTTTTAAAATTAAATAACAAAGTTTTATGTGAATTTTTTTTTAATTAAAAAAAAAAACATTAGAATGCGGGATGGAAAAAGCTTTTAAATTACGGCTGTATATTGATTTTATTTTTAAAACTTTTGTTCATCTTCGACCAGCACTCAGGGGATGACTCCTACAATTGCGATGCTTTTTGCTGCAACTAGAGGAAAGGGATAGTGAGAGGGATGACAGGTGGTGAAGCATACAACTCTGCTTTTGAACGTTTTTTGCTGCAGCGCCTCTGATGTCAAATCGGCGTAATCATTTTCGAAGCTTTGCTTGCGTAGCCATCAGCTGCTATTATTCCTATCATAGGAGTCCCTTTTGCTGTTGCAAAGGGACAGATAGAGGTGTTTTTCAGTGGGAAAGCTCATGAGAGGTGGGGCTCTTTCTCCAGCAAGAGCTCTGTGATCGCATAGAACTCGGCAACTCTTGAGATTTTCCCGATTGTTCATTAGTAGATTCAGGGCCGTTTGCACGGGCCACTGGTACATCGGCACACATGCTGAGAAGATGGGTATTCCGTTCAATGCCCGTTGTAGTAGCTGTGGGGAAAGATTCGGAGATGGAGACTGTTGTGCACTTTCTCTGTGAGTGCCCGAAGTAGGCTTAGAGTTCTTAGGGCACCTTTCGTTGGCAACTTGGGACTGTGCTCTCCGCCGGATTTGACAAATTTAGTAAGGTACGTGAACGACACAGGGTGGCTCTGACGTCTTCTGGTTTCTACGGGGCTAGAGTAACAAAAAGTGCTACTTGAGACGACCTATCTTGGTCGACTGCCCTCTAACCTAACCTAACCGTGAGTAGCTTCTACTGAGTAGCTTTTACTTCGCTGGTGCTACTCAATACCGATGAAGGAGGGCGCTCTGATGTGCCCGTGAATTGGTTACAGCTGAAGCCGGTACTGTGCAGTGACCAGTGACTATGCCCTCGCCTTGTTATTTTTGTAAATAAAATGCTATAAATATATACAGTCATGTGTTTGAATCAATAATATTTGTTTTACAATTCAAATATGTGGAATGGAGATTGTTAAAGTTTTCCATATAGGAGCCACCCTATTGTAAAAATAGTTGTGATGATTGTAAACATATTTATTGCCCACATAAGTCTAGTAAGTCAATTTTAGTTCTTGTAATCATATTCGTAAGTAGTTGAAAGAAAACCAAACAAGTTGTTCCATATAAATATGAATGTATGTATGAATACTGTTCATTGCTCATAACTTAAGTGAACCAAGTGTTTCCAATTTAAATAAGTACTCTACCATGCCAATTTTTTTTTTTTTTTTGTAGAGGGTTTGAAAATAAGTTCGGTTTGATGTTTATAAGTTAATAACACAGTGTAGGGAAATAATATTTTATTTGAAAGACAATTAAGTATCTTCATAGTTTTAATTTATCGAATATGTTAGCCGAAAGCGCCAAATAAATTTATGGAAATAATTAGAGATGACATTTTTATATGTCGGAGATGGCCATAACGGGCCTCTTGAAGACAATTGAAGTGGCTCTTATGCACAATATTTAATAACTTATGCATTAATTTTAATTAATTTATTAATGAAGAATGTAGAGTTTGAACATAAGTTTTTATTTTGTTTAAATGTTTTTAATTAAGGTGAGTGCCTTGTATGCAAACAGAAATTTTAAAAAATATTTTCTTTCAGTGCAACAATTGCACTAATTCATTCTCATTTTTTTCTTAAATCGCCAATACATACTCATTTCTCATTGTGTTCACCACTTCTTTTTTTTTATCTTGGACCAGCACTCAGGAAATGACCCCTACATATGCGGTGCATTGTGCTGAAACTATAGGAAAGGGTTTGTAGTAGAAATGACAGAAGATGAAGCTTCACTATTAGGGTGGGGCGATTTGAAAATCTTAATGAGCGCTTCGCGTTTCTGATTCTTGGGATTGTACTAAGCAAAAAAGTCCACTAGACCATACGTCTACGGTGAAAATCGAGCTTCCCCATTTTGACTTGATCAGACTTTTGTCACGTTTTTTTTTGGATATTTTGGCCTATAACAGCCAAACTATTGAGATTTTCGATCCAATACTAAGACAAAAATTGTAGCCAAGACAATAGTTAAGAACTCTCTAGTACATCGCAAAAGCATTGGAACGCTCCTTCGGGCAGTTTTGGCCTTGTGAAAGTGCAAATTTTTCGTGAAAATATTGATAAATTACCATTTTCAGTTGTTCATAGCGCAAAATCATAAAAATGTTCTATTTCTTACTTTTTCCACTTTTTTTATCCAAAAATATAATGTTTTTTTTACAATAAACTAACAAAAATGCATCAAATGAACTGAAAACAATAGAAGAATAAAAGATAAGAATTAAAATAAATAGAATAAATAAAAAAATAGAATAAAAAGTAAGAAATAGAATATAGAATAGAAAATGAAAATCTCAATGGTTTGGCTGTTATAGGCCAAAATATCCAAAAAAAACGTGACAAAAGTCTGATCAAGTCAAAATGGGGAAGCTCGATTTTCACCGTAGACGTATGGTCTAGTGGACTTTTTTGCTTAGTACAATCCCAAGAATCAGAAACGCGAAGCGCTCATTAAGATTTTTTTTCCTTCCATACTAATCGCCCCACCCTATTCACTATCCTATAACTCTGCTTTTTGAATGTTATTTGTTTTTACAGCAGTGTTGTAACTTCTTTGATGGCAACGAGACGTATTAAATTTTGAAGCTTCGTTTTTTTTAGTAGCAATTTTTAGTAATTATTTTACTTCGTCGGCGCTACACAATACCGACGAAGGAGGGCGTTCTGATGTGCTTGTGGATTGGATACAGCTGAAGCCGTTACTGTTCAGTGACCAGGGACTATGCCTTCGCCACTGAAACCTTCCGACAACAACTGACACAAAGGCACACAAATGCACATCAGAAAAAATGCGAGATGTTTTTATGAGTCTGAAACTGGGGTTGAACCCAGGAAAAATTTTTCGTTTTGTAGTCAACGTGCAGACTACTTCGACCATCGCCACCCTGATTCACTTTAAAATTTGATTAACAGATCCATTTAAAGAAAGAAGAATTCAATGCGTACTAAATTCCACTTCAAATTTTAAATTTAAACTGATTCATTTTAAAATTAGATTAATACAATATATACTATATAGCGGAAAAAAGTAAAATCAAGATTCAATTAAAAAATACGAAGACTAAATTCAAATAATATATAGATTTCAACATATCACGAAAAACGCCGAATCAATTAACAGTTTTAGTTAAAAAAGAAATTTTAAATTTGATCAATTTGATTGCACACAAATTCAATTAAAATAAACGTGGATTCAATTAAATTAGAAACTTGAGAAAAGATTTAAAGGGGAAAAATTTAATTATTTTTTTCTGTGTATGTATTGTTTTCAAAAATAAATAAACGTCTCTGTATAATAGTAAATCGCAAACTTGGCTCCCAAAGTTAGTATAGCTGACCACTCCTGCTTTATATAGAACAATCCATATAAACTGAAATAAATGATTAATAACTCTAATTATTTAAGCTGTAGGTCTTTTTAATATATGTAATATTTATATTGATTCGATATTTCGCTACTCCTTTGTGTAGCTTCTTCAGGAAAATTGATTAAATTATTTTTTTTTTTTATATTTTGCATAAAACTCATTAAAAAAGCGCATTAAAATAATTCAAACTATAGAGCATAGCTGAAAAAAAAAAACTGAAATTAAAAAGCGTCATGATGCCATTCAACTAATTTAAAATTACAAGAATTTTTTCAGTTTATTAAATATTTTCCAAGGGACCTGAAGAACAATTCAAATTATCGCCAGATTCAAATGGACGACTTTCAAATTATAAAGGGTCGACTGTATATTAATCAATTCTTTTCTAATTCTGGCTAAACTAAGAGCTTCTAGCACAGATTCCTCACCGGACGCTATATTTAAATTAACTAACTACAATAATAAACAATATCTAATGTAAGTAAGTTGGTTGATTTGAAATAGTGCCGTTTAGTTCAATTACTTCTCCAGCAAATTGTTCATCCCCACCGTTTTGCCAGTTTACAATTTGTAATCTCTACAAACGGTGGAACAGCTTAAGTCGATATAAGTAGGTATAATGATAACATTTAAGATTAATTGTCGTATTCATAAAATTTTTTTGAATTTATAAAAAGTATATTGATTCCATTTTGTATGGAACTTGGTGTATTAAACGTTTTATAAAAAAAAAAACAATTATGAATACGGCAGTAATTTGTGCACCATTCAATGCACCGGAACTAGATTTTTTTTTCATTTGTTTGGTTTTTATTAACCATAAAATAAATCAAAA
This sequence comes from Dexiosoma caninum, assembly GCA_963924685.1. Taxonomy (NCBI): domain Eukaryota; kingdom Metazoa; phylum Arthropoda; class Insecta; order Diptera; family Tachinidae; genus Dexiosoma; species Dexiosoma caninum. The sequence continues at coordinate 97,560,303 of OZ004725.1, forward strand.
CACCAGTCAAACTTGAATCATTTATATTTTTCTTAAAAGCACTGCAATTCCAAGAACATCAAAATTTATTTTAAAATTGTCAACGATTGTAAAATTCGAAATGAAAACGGAATGACATCACGTTTGAATGTTAAATCTGTCAAATAAAGTTATTTATATCGTTCTTAGTATTATAATTCAAAATAAGTTGAATATTTATGTTAAAATATGAATGCAATTTATAAAACAATTAATAATCAATAGTTGTAAACATTTTCTAGATATTCCCAGTTCTTTGTTTATTAATTGAAAATTTATTTTATTTATTTTTCGTTTGGAAATTTTTTTTAACTACACAGGGTGCGGCTAAAGTATATGTACTCGTTGTTACTTTCCATATAAAACGTAAAACAATGTAAGGGACAAAATTTAAAAAATCGGTTTCTCTATTGAATATTGGGTACCATGTAAAAATGTATGTCCATGAAAAATAAACTATTTTATCAAAATACAGGGTGTCTGGTAGCAGATTTATATATGTATAAGTGATTCTTTTAATTTTATGCGAGTTTTGAAGAAACTTTTTTCAGTTTGGTTACTTAACCCTGTTATCAAGTGTTTCCCCTCTCCTTTAAAAACTAAAAAAGTGTAGTTACATGGTTTTACGTTTTATATGACGATATATGATTTATTTTTTATATAAATAATGAATGGAATGAAAAAAAAAAAACAAAAAACCGAATGATAAAAATAAATTTTGCTTTATTTTTTGATATACATATATTTATTAAGCCTGAGGTCTTTTTTTATCTTATTTTGTTTTTTATTATTCGATATTTCGTTAACAGCTTGTTAACATCATCAGGAATAATAGGAAATTATAATTCTTTGAAATATAAAAATATTTTAATATTTTAAAAAAGACCTCAGGCTTAATAAATATATATCAAAAAATATAATAAAAAAGGTCAATTAATAATATAATTAAAATTTTATTTTATGTTATATTTTTACATTAATTATGAAAAATTATATCAGTTGAATGAGAATCGTTTTCTTTAACACAAAAATATGCATTTGTTATAGCATTTTCCATAACTTTGTTGAGAGCTTCTTGTGATATACGATCAATTTCTTCTTGAATGTTGTGCTTTGTTTGCTGCAGGGTTTGGCTCTTATTCACATGAACTTTGCCTTTGAGATAGCCCCGCAAGAAAAAATCTGGTGCAATCAAATCAGGCGATCGTGGTGGCCATCTCTTTTTAGAAATTATCCGATTTGGAAATTGCTGTCTCAATAACTCCATCTTTGCACGGGCTGTATGCGGTGTTGCACCATCTTGTTGAAACCATATGTTGGCGTTTGGTGGTCATTGCAGAAATAAACAATTTTTAAGCATTAATCTTTAACATTCTTCATTTTTTGTTTGACTTACGCCTTGATGGGTTTCAAAAAAAAAAAAAAATGGACCGCAAATTTTTTCGGCGTTAATGCCCACCAAACAGTCACACGAATTGTGCGTAAAGATTTTTGGGATTTGGTGATCCCCAAAATCTGTTGTTTTGTTTATTTACGAAACCGTGCAAGTGAAAATGCACTTCGTCGGTCACCATTAAATTTGTCAAAAAATTTTCATTTTGATGAACGAGATTTAAAACTGCTCTAGCGTATTTCAAGCGCAATACGAAGTCCTCAGGATTTAGTTTTTGGACTATTTGGATTTTGTAAGGGAAGAGATTCAAATCGAAATTCAATACGTCTTCTTGACATCAGACGTGCTTCAACACTGTTATAAATAAAAAAACGTGCAAAAGCAGAGTTGTGCGACAGTGAAGCTTCACCTTCTGTCATTTTTCTAACTATCCCTTTCTTCTAGTTCCAGCGCAATGCGTCGCATGTGTTGGGGTCATCTTCTGAGTGTTGGTCCAAGATAAAAAATAGGATCTACTTTCCTACCACTTTCACCACCTGTCTATTCTTTACATTATCCCTCTCTCTCTCTCTATATATATATATCTAGTTCCAGTGCAATGCTTTGCAGAAGTAGGGGATTTCCCCAGAGTACTGGTTCAAGATAAAAAAAAATAAAAAATTTCTTACATACACACAAAAGAAGCAGCAAAACAAAGAAAAAACAAAAATAACTTCAAGTTTTTTTAAACTTTTTTAAAAATTGTTTTTTTAAGCCAATAAATAATAAATAAAAAATTTACCATAATAAACTTTTATTTTTAATGCAAATACATATATATTAATTACAAATATATGTTGGAAGTTCATAGTTAAAACGAAAAATTATTTCTTAAACGCTACAACCCGTTTGTTTGTATAAATTAAATTAAGTGCATACCCCAAAATCTTCAGTGTTTATTAGAAACTAATTAGTTGCAGAACTGCCATGAACAAAACTTAATGCCTCTAGCATGATGTAAATTCTTATAAACGCGTATAAGCTGGATTTGGTGTTTCCATAAATTTATAAAGAACAAGTGAAATACTGGTTTTCAGATTTGTTTCCAATTATTATCACGTTTAGGTTTGCATTAAAATATTTATAAATTTTACAGATTTGAATTAAATCTTGAAGTTCAAGCTTCAACTAATATTTTGATTTTTATCTCGACGATTTTTATTTCAACACTTGAATGAAGAAAAATATGAAAAAGTTTTGTCTTTTATTTTTTAAAAATATTTTAGAACTAAATTGTAATTGTTAATTAATAATAGTGTGTTAAACTACAGTAGTTCCCGCTTAAATGAGTTCACCGTTTTAATGCGCAAAAACTGCTGACAGCAAATACATTCGTGTATATTGTGTTTCAACTTACAACGCTTACAAGACATTCCCGCTTAAATGAATAATTGCATATATGTATCTGATAAACTAATTCTTAAAAGAAATAAAACGAGTTTTTTAATAAAAAAAAAATTATCTGCCAGGACGTTTTTAAAACTAGACGTGGCAATATTCACTTAAAAATTTCCATTGTACTGGTCCGATTTAATGACGAGCGAGCGATGACTGAAGTAGTTAGCACGTTGATTACTAAACCAAAGGTCCGGAAATAGGAAGAAATCTAATACAGAGTTCGTCATGCACAACGAATTTCGTCGACGGCGGTGTTGTGTTAATTTCATATGCACAAATGTGTTTTATTTCCGATTACGAAAGTACGTAACTAAAAATTCGTCGTTCATCCGCATTGTGTTCCCAGTATAAGCCATTAAAACAATTCGCATTTTTTCTGGTGTGTATTAGTGTGCCTTTGTGTCTATTGTTATCGTAAAGTTTCAGTGGAGAAGGCAAGTACCGGCTTCAGCTGATACCTATCGACTGCGCATCAGAACGCCCTCCCTCGTCGATATTGTGTAGCACCAGCGTCTCCTTGGCATCAGAGGCGCTGCAACATTGTTATAAAAAAAAAGAAACGTGCAAAAGCGGAGCTATATGATAGTGAAGCTTCACCTCCTGCCATTTCTCTAACTGCCACTTTCCTCTAGTTCTAGCACAATGCTTCGCATGTGTAGCTGTCATTCCCTGAGTGCTGACTGATCAAAAGTGCTCTGCACTTTTCGAGAATCTATAAGAGTTGCTTGAAAATTTTTAGGCATTTTTTAAAAATCACTTGTGCTTTCATCCGAGTATTTGTAAATGCGTCGATTGATGGTTTGTCAATCGCTTATGCATTCCCACTTTAATGATTAAATAATTTTGCAATTTGATAAGCGCACTTAAGCGGGGACCACTGTACATCTCAAAATCATATTTAAATATATGAATTTTGCTAATTTATAGTTAACTCACGAATAACCCAAATACCAGACAGTCTGACATGGTGTATGTTTCATTTAGTTTTTATGAGCGTCTACTGATGGCTGCAGATACTCGTATTGTACATTTACTTACCAAAAAAATATCTGCCGACATACGAGGTGTGTTCAGAAATTTCAAAAGTTGCTTTTAAATTTCGCAATCATATATGTTTGCTCAGAATATAATTTTCACTATCTATAATTTATTTTTTATATTTCGTCGTTTTTCAGCAAAAAATTTTGCTGTTAAAAATAACTCCATTTTGTGCTCCAATATGATCGAAATATTTGCATTGATATACGGTGATTAAATGCTTCCTAGATGACCGTGACGATGTCAAGAACTCTAATGCTCTAGAATATGCATCTGAAAACGTTGATGCAGTCAAAAAAATTATTTTCGAAATGGCGGTTCGTGCCGTGCGATTTTTCTTGTCCTCGTTCTTTGCGTTCGTACAAAAGCCAAGAAATTGTTTTTGTTTTCAATATTAATGTACAAAAAAAAAAAAAAAAAAAAAATTTTAAAAATAAAAACTTCCTGAAGATGTTAACCGAAGGTTAACGAAATATCGAAAATAAATATAAAAATAATAAATAAAAAGAGAAAAAACCTTAAAGCTTAAAAAAATAGATTGTTAAAAGAAAAATTAATGTACGAACATATCGAACGACGGGATTTCGGTAAACCGGCCGTAAAAGAAATCGGCAGTTAATGTTTTGGGCGTGATATGTGTGACCAAAATATTTTCCGAAATTACTGAATTTTTACGCTCAGTAGTGCGATTCAGTAACTTTTAACGATTCGACAATTGTTAAATTTGTCGACATTTCAGCACACAGCTGTCTTTAAGCGACAGCGAATATCGTTAAAAATTGCAAATTCGATAAAATTTCGTTATAATCACTTTAACGATACGGTTATCGTAATAAAATTTAGTGAATATCACTACAGGTTCTGTTCAATTACCTCCAACTATCATCCTGATCCCGCAATCTGACAATCGATTGTATAAGATTTGACACTGCTACAGATATTACGTATGAGGCAGAAATATTTTATACATAATCGTAATTGGAATACCCCTGCCAGAAAAAATTACTTAATTGTTGCACTAAAAATGCATTGCATGATTGCCTTAATTGTACATCCACTAGTATATATAAAGAAAAGAGTTGTAAAAAATTTATGGTATTTAGTAAAAAAAAATACAGTCTAATTTTAATTTCGGTAACTGTTAATCACAGAATATATTGGGAATTAAGCAATTTTTTCCAATACCGCTTAATGAAAATAAATTTAAAATTTTTTATTTTTACTTTAGAATTTATTCACAGACCATCTACTTTTTGAGGTTTTTGACCTAAAAATAATGAAATGAACGCAAGAACTTACAAATGTTTATATAAAATTTAGTTACATACATGCATACATACAAACATGTGTATATTTTCTTAGAATTTTACAAACCGCTTGACTACAATCTGTGCAATAGCAAGTGCCAAATGGAACGCTGCTATTGTGTTTATTTTTAAATGAAAATAAAATAAGATAAATATTTTAAATTAGTTATTATTTAAATATCTATTAACAATCACTTTTGCTTTTGGATACTTATGCATTTAGTCATAATAAATTATATGAGGTAATAATTTTTAAGGTCATAATCAGAATAAGAAAAATTAGAATTTCAAAATAGTGAAAGCAATTGAGCAATGAAGTAAATAAAATTTTATTAAATCAGTATAATTGGAAAGAAATCGATAGTTTTACTTAATTAGTTAATGGAATAATTTACTTTTTTAAAAAGCACATATTAAATATTGTAATTTCTCTTTATGTTTCGGTTATTCACACATTATCATTTTATTTTATTTACATACATATGTATGTATTTTATTTACTTTTATTTTATTCAAAGGTGTGTAGGTAGCTGGATGTAAAGAGAAAGAAAGTTTTCAGTCCCCAGGGGTCCAATTTATTATGGTCCCATAGTGATACCTCTTGTGAAAAAACTTTTCCGTAATGTAGTGATACAGACCAGACAGAGTGTTTACTAGGAATTGAACCTAGAACCCGCAAACTGAAGTGCACTAAACACTAGACTACTGCGGCACTCTTTTTATCCAGAACTATATCGAGCCTTTGGTGCAATACCGTCTTTTTTTCCTTTAGATATATATATCCCCAAAGATCATTTCTGCATACCCAGCTCAAAAAATTGAGATTTTGAATTACTACGGTATTGCACCAAAGGCTCGATATGTACTTCTATAGGTTACATTTTCTATTTACGAGTAGCGTATATAAATCTTTACATATAAACTTTTTCATTTTGCTTTTTTAATGGAAATAGAATATTATTTAAATCATATTTAAATTGAAATATACTAGTGTACATAGCCCAGCAAGCATTTTCATTTTCGAACGAATATAAATTTTAAACAATTTTTAAATTTTTTATTTAGTCTTAACACATTAATGTATGGGCTGTGAATGAAAAGCGCCAGCAGTGGGCTGTTAATTCATACAATTTTTAAGAGCTTTAGAATTGTGGACGTTGACAGATCTTCGGTTATTTGAAATGGACTTCACAGGACAGACCATAAAAAAGAAAACATGTGCTGGCACATGGAGAAAATCTCGCTTATTGGAGGTGGACCTGACAGTCCAATTCTTCGTCCGTATATTTGCGACTCATTGTTGCTGAAAGTCTATTCAATAGTGTTTTTTTTTTGTTTTAATTGAGTAATGCTGTCTGTAAAAATAAACATACCCCATTATTGCTATAGAAAATGCATTATAAAAGCTAAAAATATTCGCAGCCCACATGTAGTCTGTGAACTCTGAAGACAATTTATAAAAGATTTTGTTTCATGGAGTCCATGTCCCAGATGTGGGCTATTAAATAAAACACCCTTTTAGAACTTTATATATATTTTAAAATATGTAGATATTCATAAACCCCAATAAATACAGATTTTGCAAGAAACAAAAGCGGACGTGTGAGGCAATCCACAGTCTCTACCTTGGACTGTTAACGTGTTAAAATAAAATTGCTATTTTATATTTCAAGATATTGATTACTACTGGTGACATGTTGGTTCAGCTTTTAAAAGTTTGTATTACCTCAACTAATAGACTAAATGAAGTAAAAACAATTATCAGAGTTGGGGCGTAGCCGGACCTCGGAATATTGGCAATCCGTCGGTTATATTGTAAGCGTTCCGTCCAGTCTTCTTCTTTTCGGTTTTTGCTTCTCCACTTTGTACGAGTTTAGACAGGCGAACATTTGGAAGAAAAATATCTGGAACTTTCTCTTGTTTTTTCATTCGCTTTCACACAGAAGAAAATGTTGCAGGCGACTTCCTATTATTTTTGTTATTGTTTGCTTTTCTTTCGTAAGCAAAGAAAATGTAAACAAAGCATATTGCTTAGGACTTTGTTCCCTTACTTTATCGGTACAAGCCAAAAAATCGTGCACTTTAACTGGCAGTAGGATTGGAACTAGGATAAAGAGGAAACGGTGATTTTATTGCTCAAAACAGCAATTTTTATCTTAAACCAGCAATCAGGAGATTTCTCCTACACATGCGATGCATTGTGCTGGAACTAGATAAAAGGGATAGTTAGAGAAATGACATTCGGTGAAGCTTCACCATCTTATAAGTCTGCTTTTGCAAGTTTTTTTTTGTTTTTATAGCCGTGTTGCAGCGTCTCTGGTGGCAAGGCGACTAATTCATATTTCCAAGCTGTCTTTGGTAGCCATTTTGTTAATTATTTTACGTTGCCTCTGATGCTACACAATACCGACGAAGAAGGGCACTTTTATGTTACTTGTGGATTAGTATCAGCTGAAGCCGGTACCTCTCAGTGACCAGTGACTGAAACCTGCGAAAATGTTTTTATGACAGCCGCATACTGGGCTCGAACCCAGCACATTGTGTTTGAAGTGAACGTGCTAACTATCGTACCTCATCCATCGCCAACCCAAATTTCAAATAAGTTTTATTTTTCTTTATTAATAGAAGGGTTTATATTTAACGCAATAATCAAATTTATAAACAGTTCCATTATAAGGTTTCTAACAAACATTTTCGATTACAAATTTATGTATTTAAGAAGGAAAAAAAGGAAAAATAATGAAGTAAAAAAAATGTTTCAAAATATCCACACCTCAAGCAAAATCGTTGGTTTGAGGTTGCCATTTAGAGTAGCACGTGACGTAGCCTTCCACACAAAATAATACTTTTTAAGACTTTTCGATTAGTATTTTCTTAGCGAAAAACGACAAGACAATTTATTGAAATTTACCAATACAAATGTGTACGTCTAAGCGCGTTACAGAGGCTTATTTGCTGTTGTTGCAATTGTAAGACTCGTTCTTGCATCCAAATTGCAGCTGGTCACAATGAACTTTAAACACTTAAAGCAAATTAAAAAAGAAAAATCAACTAACAACAATAACTACAAAAGTGTATACGACAAAAAAAAATAAAAATAAATATTATTAAAGCACACCTGAGATGGAAAATAAATTTTCTGCAATTTACTGTAATACTATTTCAACGAAAAAACAGTATATTGAGGGGAACATTAATAGATTTTTTTTAGATGAAAAAAAAAAGAACAGAGTTTCTATTTTCATGCATAAAGATTAGCCGGGCCACCAGTGGATGCATAAATTTTACAAAAAAAAAAAAAAAAAAAAAAAAAAAACTAAGAAAAGAAGCATTTTGTAGATGTTTTAATGTCGCCGCTGTAAAGAAAGTGCTAAAATTCTATGGCAAATATGAAAAATTTTTATATATTTCAAAACAAGTTATGTCAGGTTTATGTTTTTCATGCAACGTTATATTGGCTCCAGATAATGCACAATGGATTGAGCACTGTAATTTTCATATTTAGATTTCAGCTTGGTTTTCGTGATCGAAAATTTTACGTTTCTCATACGGTGGATATGTGGAAAATGAGTATATTGCATTAAACACATTCTCGACAGCAGACTATAATTTACAGATATTACAAATGTAAAGGGTGGTGTGGCCACAATGCACGATGTTAAATGTGACTCACACTTTAACATTAACCTCACACGTTTAGTTTATTTCCCTACTTAATTTGACATTTCTTCTGCATGCTCGGAAAACATTGCTCGATTACTCGTCGCCGTGCCGAACAATTGAACATCTCACGACCATCACTAATCCGTATTTTGAATAAAAGTTTGAATTTACACGCTTACACAATGATCAATTGACTCAAGAGCTGAAGCCTACTCAACATTAACAGCGTCGTCAATACGCCGAATGGTTGGTTGAACAGAGAGAAGTGAATGGTAACTTTACAAAGAAAATCATCTTCAGCGACGAGACAGGCTGCGATCTCAGTGGATTCGTTAATAAGCAGACTTGCCGCATTTGGACAAAGGAGAATCCACGAGTGATTGTTGAAAAGCCGATGCGACTGTTTATGGGCTGGCGGCGTCATCGTGCCGTACTTCTTCGAAAATGAGATCGGCCAAGCAGTTACTGTGAATGGTGAGATGAATTCTTCTGGCCAGAAATTGGGAATATGTACCTGGACGATATGTGGTTTCAATAGGATTTTGCCACTTGCCACACAACCAATGAAACAATGGCTCTTTAGCGCTAGAAATTCAATGGCCTTGTTGTCTCACGTCGTGGCCATGTTAATTGGCCGTCACGATCTTGTGATTTGCCATCGTTGTACTGCTTTCTTTGGAGATATTTAAAAGAAAAAGTGTACGTCAATAAGCTAACACACAATTCAAGAGCCAAAGGCTGAGATAATTCGTAACATTAACGAGTTTAAACCTCAATTAATAGTCAAATAGTCATTGAGAATATCGACCATCGTATTGAGGTATGCCACCGAAGCCGTGGCGAGCATTTGACCGATGTTTTTCACACATAATTGTCATAGATCTTTCTATCATAATAAAACATATTAAGAAAATTCTCTGAAAACTTTGTGTTTTATTTACAATTGACATCGTGCAGTTTGGTTGGACCACCCTGTAGTTGGCTGCATTTATTAATAAATTAGATAAAATTTTGTTCAATCACATGTCTAAAAAGAAACAAAAAAGACATTTTTATAATTTTATTATTGTCATTTATTTTGCTCTGAAGAAGATATCCAGAGAATATCGAAATATCGACAAATAAAGCAGCTCTTTTATAACGTTGTTTATAAAAAACTGACCTCAAGTTATTATTTCTGCATAAATATTTTTACTACTTACAGACATATACTACATATCTTGCTTACTTTTGTTTTAATAGTATTATCAACGATTAAATTGTATTGCCTTCCAAGTATGTAATACAAAAACAAACGGGAAGCTAAACTTCATAAATACAAAATTGTAAAAAAAAATATATAAATTTGGTTTGATAGATGCTGCATGCCCCATAGTGCAATTCACAAAATCTTGAATATCAATCATGCAAGTTGCCTTAGCTGGATAATGTATACGGCGGGTATTATTTTATTGTTTACTCGTTCGAAGAAACCATAAAAATATTTTCATTTCAACGTTAAACAAATAAAAAAAAAAAAGCTCTCACAGATGTTGTTTTCTGTAGTTTCTATAAAAAGCAAGAAGATCACTAAATGTGCATTGATATGAGAAAAAATATTAATTAAATACATACATACATACAAATGTATATACATACGAGTGCGAGGTCTGTTCAATAGAGAAGGTGAATTTTGAATTTTTTTCAAAAGTATTTATTCATTCATCAATTCCATCCATTTTGTCCCCTTTAAAGTAATCCCCCGCAGATATAATGCACTTGTGCCAGCGCTTCTTTCAATCCTCAAAGCACTTATGCCAGCGCTTCTTTCAATCCTCAAATGCGCTTCTGAAATGCGCTTTTCGGTATGGCGATCAGCTCTATCTTCGATTTTAACTTTATCTCATCAATTGTGGCAAAACGCTTTCCTGTCATTAGTCCCTTCAGTTCTGGGAATAGGAAAAAATCGCAGGGAACCAAAGCTGGTCAATAAGGTGGTTGAGGCATGATTAGAGTGTGGTTTGTAGGCAAAAAATCACGAACAAGCATTGATGTGTGAGCTGGTGTATTATCGTGATGCAGAATCATAATATTTCTTTCCACAATTTCGATCGTTTAAGCCGTATTGCTTCACGCAAACGTTGCATAATTTCCTTGTAACAATCCTTATTAACCGTACGACCTGTTGGCAACAACTCATGATGCACCACGCCATTGTAATCGAAGAAAACAAGATTCACCTTTTTATTTGAACAGACCTCGTATGTTCATGCATATATAAATAAAAACAATTACTCGTAATAGTCAATTTAAATGTTAAATGAAAAAGTCATTTTATTTGTAGTTGAATGGTTAACAAATGTCAAATAACTTGAGAATGTATTTAAAATAGATGAACGAACAGCAGAAAACAAAATTAAGATGAAAAAGAATCGAGAACAGTTTTAGTGGTAGATTTACACGAAAGTTTTTTAAATATTTGCGACATGTGAAATTTTCCATTACAAAATGCATGCATTCCTTTTCGTGTAAAGAGAGTAAAACATTTGTTTATTATTTTCAAGGTGTGCTTAACACCGGCTGAATTCTGACGTTCACCACCGTACCTATGGGCACATGGAAAGACAACTAGTGACTGACTAGGTATACATAAGTTTGCAATCACAATCATAGTTTTCCTTTGTCTATGATTTTACTGGGGATCCCGGACTGTTTAAACCCTGTGTCACATCAGAGAGTTTAACGCCAAGATATTTAATACAGATTTGACATTCATCAATCTCTATTATAGGACAGAGCATTATGAACTTCCACCAACATAGACCAAGACAGCCTCCGGCAACACCAACTAGATTAGTAAAAGTCATATCAAAACATATGTACTCGTGTGTGTATCCCAATACAATATGTATGTCCAGAATAGACCAATAACTAATCTCCACCGTGACTTTAGGTATTAACCACAGCCAGTACGAATCCAAGCCCATGCCAACACACTGACACCAACTTTTCAGGGTTGGCACGAAGTACTCACAAGGAGCACATCAGTCGTTAAAGCCTTACTTAGCGTCATAGCATTGAGGATCGCTGGCTGCCCGTAGTACTAGACAAGATCAAGACTGTATTACTACAGTCTATAGGAAACTACAATAATAGTAGTCAATGCTCAAATTTCTAGTTTTTGTCTCTAGTCTTCAAACTCAATGGCAGTTCAAGGCGATGCATCATCACATTCGTTATTCTTATTTATTTATTTCGTATCTCATAATGCAACTGATCAAGATATACATTAATTTAAAGCATTTAAAGAACAATGCAGTATTCTTCAAATAATTAGCTAAGTAGCACGGGATTGCTAACGTTCCGTGGGTTATGAACGATTGTCAATAATAGCTTTGCGGGAGTATGACTTGAACCCACGATTTTCAGGCTCTAGAGTCAACAGCATCCTCTACAGAGCCTTGGTAGAGCTGTACGAAGTTGCCGAAAAACCAGTCATGTAAGTCATAATATTAATCCAGTTCTCAGATGAACTCGTCCTCTGTACAAGAAATCTCTGATAAACGGAAGAAAAATGTAGGGCATTGTCGACCAACTCGCAACGGACAGAACGGTTAGTCGATCAATACAAGCGTTTCATATATTGGCCAATAAGGCATTGAGTTAACCCGAATCCCTATGCCATCTTCATATCCCACCTTCTAAAACGGCAATGGGTATGTTAGTCCATCTCCCTTTGGCAGCGGTTAATTCGCAATCCCCAAATAAGTACTAACGGCTGTAGGAAACGCTGCCTCATCCTACAAGCACAGCATAACCTTACAGCCGACAGTCGTTACACCGATTTCGGGCTTTTGCTATAAGATCACTTCACATATGAGAAGCTTAAAATATTGTACTCCTAACTAATCCCGTCAATATCAGCCTATATCAAGCAGTATTGCCAACTTAAATTATGTGTCCCTTAAAAACACGATTTATATAACGGGTTATCCATTTTTCGGTAACAAACCGAGAGTTAAATAAAGCACATATAAAGCTTTGATTTCGACGAAACTTTTATTTCATTATAATGCTTGGCATTGTGTACGAAATACAATGTAATTTAAATGACCGCCTCTAGATTCCAGCAGTCAATCCTTTTCAGGTAGTTTTCGACGAATTTTTCACATATTTCGGGCGGTGTGTCGGCGATAACTTGACGACTGTTGGTTTTCAAATGCACCAAATTGAGGGGATTATCCGCGTAGATACGAACTTTGACGTACCCCTCACTAGAAAATGTCTACCGGGTCAAATTGCTTGATCTGAGTGGTCAATTGACGTCACCAAAACGTGAAATTACGCGTTGTGTGGCTCGTGGTGCCGTCTTATAGAAACCACATATCTTTAATTGCTGGAAAAAAGTCAGTTATCGTACGGCCATAACGCTCTGAATTTACAGTATACCATTTGCCACATTTTCACTAACAGAAATGATATTTTCGCCAGTGCGATGACGCACACACCTGTAACGCTTCAAGTTTCTTTATATTTCTTTATAATCTTACCCAGCCCTTGCACAGTAGGGCGATTCTGACGACCATAATCAACCGGATTTCGGTTGACTGCAAAACCAAAAAATTTCCTGGATCAACCCCAGTTTCAGACTCATAAAAATATCCCGCATTTTTTCTGATGTGCATTTGTGTGGCTTTATGTCAGATGTTGCCGCAGGGTTTCTGTGGCAAAGGCACTGAACAGTACCGGCTTCAGATGTAACAAATCCATAGGCACATCAGAACGTCGTCCTTCGTCGGTATTGTGTAGCACTGCGAAGTAAAATAATTACTAAAAATGGCTATTAAAACGAAATTGAAAAAAAATTTAATACGTCTCCTTGACATCAGAGGCGCTACAACACTGTTATAAAACATAGAACGTGCAAAAGCAGAGTTGTAAGATAGTGAAGCTTCATCAACTGTTATTTCTCCTACAATCCCTTTCCTCTAGTTCCAACACAATGCATCGCATGTGTAGGGGTGATCTCCTGAGTGTTGGTCCAAGATAAAAAAAAATAAATAAATGACACTTCAGATGACACATATTTAGCAGTTTTGAAACCACGCATATGTAGTAACCATCGAGTTGAAATGAACTTGACCCACAACTTTGAAAAATTAACAAGAAATGAATATACTTCAGGGTATAATTTCGTCCAAGTAAAATTAAGAATTATTAAGTCTAAAATTTTGTAAATGTTGAAATACTTATTCAAATATGATAACAAAAAATTGCTTATTATTAATAAATTCTTTATGACACAAACGCTTGCTACTCGTACAGTAATTTGTTCAATTGCAATTGGGGCAATTCATTTCGATAAATGAAAAAAGTATTCTACTCATTTTTTACTTTCGCTGTGTGACTTTGTTATACATTTACAGATATGAATACATTTTTTTTTGTCAATAATGCTGGTTTGGCAACTTTCAAAATACTTTCGTACAATTGTAATGTATTCAGACCAAATCTGAAACATTTTACAAATGTACAAATAAATAAAATAAAACAAATCAGCATATAAAAGCAAATTTAAAACAACGACCGACCCAGTTATGTAAAGTTTTTTTTTCCTGAGTCATGGTGAGATCAATAATGGAAAGTTATTTAATACTAAACCGATAGGTTATAGATTTCACGTGTATATTGTCTTCAAAACTCTTGTTTTCATTGAAATTTTAAATAATTATTTTTATCGCATTTTAATATTTTTTACAACTGAATATTATGTATCGTATGTCATTTATAATTATTTTTCATAAAATTCATAAATTTGAAAACTGTTCATTGACAAATCATTGAGAAAACTCTACATGACAGAATGGGGTGAAGACACAACGTAAATTCTTACGACATTGCATCTTGTTTCAAATTATTTCACTTCATACATAATAACGCTTTAAGGCAAAATATACCAGCTGGCATTTTCAATTATGGAAGAGTCTCCTGGGAATCTAATGAAGAGTGTTTTGGTCCTGCACGAGCGCATTTATTAATCGTAGAAGATATACGAGAGAAACTGTTGCACGAGCTGATTGTTCTCTGAGAAAATGTGTAAAAACAGTGGCCCATTTTATAAATGAAGAAAAAGCTAAAAAGGTTAAAAAAATTACGCTAAAAAGGATGAAAAGCGTCAAAATAAAAATATGAAAATTTGTATAACATATTAAAAATGTGTACAATTTACACAATTCATTACAGAATTAAATAATTATAAAGTTTTATAGAAAAAACATTTTCATTTTTAAATATCTGATTCATAATTGTCATCACCGAGCCACCACAAAAGGGTTTTAATGAAATATTCAGATCCTTCATAAGTTTGATCCGAATTAAATTTTAGGTAAACACTTGAAGGCAATTTGAAACTTTTTATTCCTTTAGCCCGTATTTAATAATAAATTAGCTGAACTTAAGGAAAGTCGATTTCTAATCTTTGATTTAAAAAAGTTCATTTAGTTCGCTCTTTCGACTTTGCATTTGAATAAGGAAACGAATTTAGTTCATGAAAAGGATTTTCCTTCAAATAATTTTTAAAATTGTAGACCTCCCTTCAATATTCATTAGCTCTTTCTTAATTTTTCCATTTTTGCAATGTTATTTTTTCTATGGAAAATTCTATTGTACGAGTAGTATTTATAATCTGGATATCCCCCATGGCCGGACACAAAAGAACCGCAAAACTTTGTGTGAAATCAAAAAAATCGTCAAAAATTAACATTTTTTCCAAAGAGGGTATTAAAAAAAAAAATAATAATGAAAGGGTAACGAGACCAAAAAAGCGTGCATAAATTTTAATGAAAGTTAAAACTTTAAAGATTTTGTGGAACGAATTGAAGATTTGTCTTCTGCTGTAAGAGGAAATATATCTAAAATATATCCAAATCTGAAAAATGTTTTCCGTTTTAAATATTAGTGAATCTCTGGTTTCAATGACTACATATCGAGCCTTTGGTGCAATACCGTAGTAACTCAAAATTTTAATTTTTTGAGCTGGGCATGCAGAAATGGTCTTTGGGGAAATATATATCTAAAGGAAAAAAGATTATGGTTCTAGCTCTAACTGTTCAGATTCTACAGCTACAAATGTCTTTATTGCCTCCAGCTATTTCCAACAATATTTATTTGCAATAATGAAACATTTCCTTTATGGCAAGAAATTTACAAACAGAAAACATTACAAAACATGCCTCTTTATTTAAAAACTTGAAAAAAAAATAACTTTAGTAAACGAAAATACTATCAAAAAGATGGCTCAAAACTTCAAAAGCATTTTTCTCAGTTCACGATTTTTTTTAATTACGACGGTATTGCACCAAAGGCTCGATATGTCCCCAAGCGGAGTACCTAGTCAGTAGTACTTATAGAACATGCACATATAGTGCATTTTCTAACACGCATGGGTTAAATATCTACAGCACAGAGCATTGTAAAGGGCGCAACTACGAGTATGTATGTCAGATGTTTAAATACGTCTTAAGTTTGACTGTATTTATCGCCTTCTTTTCTTTAGTTAATCATTTTACATATTTAAAAACTAAAACATTAAATAAATTACGTTAACGAAACGTAATAATTTCTTAAAGAAAAACTTGTTTAGAATTTAAATAAGAAAAACAATATCCGTACAATCTAATCAAAACTTGTATATAAAAAACATTAACGTCATATAAAATATATTTTATTATTTTCCCAGTTAGTGCAACAATAAAATTTTTACAAAGAAAAACAGAAACGTGAAAAAATTTAATGGTTGGAAAAATAAGAAATAATGCCTTTTAATAAATTTAAAAGCTGTGGAAAAAATTACAGTAAAACAAATGTGACATGAATTAAAAATACGAATACGAACTTTTTTAGAACAAAACTTAAATAATGCACAACAAACTAAATTTAATATTTAGCAAATATTTACATGTCTAAACTTTTATCTATTTCCGTTGAGAAATACATACATACGTGTACATACGTGCATATGTTTTAATACGAATATTTTTTTAAGGCAGTATGTCATTACAAGATAAAACTAACAAATATTTTGCAATAAAAAAAATAATTTTTAAATTGCAATACAGTAGCAACTCGCAATAAAAACCGTGCTCGCTGCAAATTTTAAGATTGTTGCAAGTACCAAACATTTTAAAATAATTAAATTAAAAACCTATGCAATCGTAACTAATCTTTCAATACCAAAATCTTCAGTAGGCCTTTAACCAAATTTTTGAAAACAAAAAAATTAAAAATTCATATTTTTATATAAGAACTTCCAGAAAGTATTTGAGAATTGTTTAATATTCAAAGAAAACAAACTAAATAGCTCCTTTTCTTTTAATATAAAAAAAATTTTGGAGTTTCATACCATTCGCACTGTTTTGCTCTGTCCATTCCAAGCGAATATTAAGTGATGATATAGTAGCCTCCCATGTTAAGTTTATCAAACTAAGCTCGCCACAACGGCGGGACTTTCCCGAATTTTAGTCAATTTTAAGCTCCAAATAAATATCGCCCATTTACTCAAACAAATGTAAAACGCCTTTTATCACGTATAAAAAATGCATACAAAACTCACCTCCTAACAGAACAAAATACATTTATTTTTTTACTGACGTGTATATAAGTACTTATAATTTGAAAAGTTTAATGACTTTTTTTGAGTTATGACATTGTTTGTGTAAATGGGCGATATGTAAATATATTTTGTAAGCGGTTAAAAAATAAAGAAAACAATTTACTTTGAGAAACTCATGTGCAAAAAATTTTTTTTTTCAAGTAATTACTAAAGGTATGTCACACGATTGTCATTTACTACAATATTGACAGAAAAATTGTTACAAAATTTGCAACAACCGTGTGAACACAAAATTTTTGTGTGGCAACATCGTCACAAAATGTATTGTCGGTGCATTGTATGCCAATAATATTGTCACAATTCTGACAATCGTGAGAACACCCTTCATTTCCATTGACACACAATTTACAATCATTTGTTATTGTCGCATGTGCTTCATTTAGTGCACCGTACAATAACGTCATTAGCTGATAAATATTTCTGTTGGCAATGCTGCCCATAAATATTTAGATACAATGTTAAACAGCGGATTTGGCAACGTTTGCCATACAATAATCTGACAACCGTGTGAACAGACAATTATTATTGGCAGAAAAATTTATTGTCGCAGAACTGTATGCCCATGAAATTGTATGGTTTTCTTTCAATAGTGTGAACATACAAATTACCAGATGGTAACAATTTTTCATTGTGAATGCATTGCCACCATTTTGCCGTATCCTACAATATTGTACAATCTGGCAATCGTGTGAACATAGCTTAAGGTGAAAACTATCGAATGTTTTAAACACTGAGTACGCGTTGCAATAGTCAAGATGTGCAGATAGCGAGTCTCTACAACAACCGAGTTTCTACTGTATTTATTTTGAAGTAAGTTTTTTAAAGAAATAATTTTCTTCTTTATTGCAGCTCACAGATGAAGTTGTACGCAAAAAGACGGAATATCAAAAGCATCTTGAAGGGTATAAAGCCTTAAGGACACGTTTTGAAGAACATTATATTAAAGGTACGATATTTACAAACACTTCTGAACTACCCCTACAGTCTAATGCCCCGGTAGTCTACTGAGTGCGCTAGTTTATCAATTGGATGTTCTAAGATCGATTCCTAGCAGAGACTCCTGTCTGTTTCACTACAACACGTACAAGTTTTCTCACAACAAGTATCACAATTAAACCACAATAAATTGGATCCGAAAGGGCTGGGAATTTTCTTTTCCTTTACATTCAGCAAACTGCCGACCTAACCTACCCTGCCCATACATTGAGTTTGTCAATCATAAATTGTCATATACTGAATAACTTGTGATTTTTTTTTCTTTTTCTAACTTTGCATTTCGAAAAGAGCTCTAATTTTTAACTTTTTCCTTATAAAATAACGATCAAATTTCAAGCGAATTATTAACTTAGATTACAAAAGATTGTTTTAAATACCGCTTGAGTAGGGGGTTCAATTAATGATGTTTTTTATTTAATCGTTTAATCATTCCATTGAATAATCGGTAAATTTAATTAAATACATTATTTCTTAAAGATGACTTGAATAATCTGTA
Source organism: Dexiosoma caninum (assembly GCA_963924685.1). Taxonomy (NCBI): domain Eukaryota; kingdom Metazoa; phylum Arthropoda; class Insecta; order Diptera; family Tachinidae; genus Dexiosoma; species Dexiosoma caninum. Next base: position 97,579,301 of record OZ004725.1, read on the forward strand.
TACAGTTAGAAAAATAAGTTGCCATTCTAGAAAATTTTTTGTTCATTCTGGCGTTAAGAAAGAGCAACAAAGAGAAATAGCACATACTATTTTAAAAATTTTTCTTAGATAAAGCGAAAATGCAATCGACGTGCCTGAATTGTTCCAAATGTCCATAAACTAATGTATATCGTCGAGTCCCACTGTCAAATAATCACTGTTTCGATTAAGTCAGTATACAAATGCGACTTATAGGGCAAAAAGCTCAAGGAGCGAATTTCTATCGGCGAATCAGATGGTGACTGCGGATGAAAAGTATTTCTGAGTCGCTTCGCAAAGTGATTTTATAACATTAAACGTTGTGAAAAACGTGTTTATGAAAGTTTCAACTTTCTGCCATAATCATAATTTTATATGTACATCTTATAAATCTGTAAAAAATTTTAAGAATACGCCAGTTTGTTTAAAAAAAAACACAATTTTTTTAATTTTTTTGATCAGCTGACCTGCAATATAAATTGTATGTGAACAGTTCAAATACCCAAAAAAGAAAACAAAAACAAATAATAAATTTTAATGATACTCTGCAAGGCGAATTGACTACCAGATGGCTTTATTAGCGCAGCTGATTATCATCTGTTTGAAGTCAATCTATCAAAGTTTTTTGTTAGTTTTTATCACTTGTATACATAAATTTTGTATTGATTATAACCGGCCCAAAATGTTTTTTGACAGATTGCTTATTTCAGTATAGTCAAGGCGAATTCATAGTAGATGAACTTACTAACCCAGCTGGCCGACTATTTATCACTGTTGGATGTCAAATTGTATGATTTATTTTGACAACGTACAATGATTTTTGGTTGTTGTTGTACTAGTAAGTTTACTTGGTATGAATTCGCCTTGAGTACAGTAGTGTTACGTTGTTGTAGCGATAATGCCAAATTGATATTCTGTGCGCAAATACTCTGAAATAAAATTAATAACTTTTCCCTTCCAACTATTTGTTTCAGCCGGTCGTGGTGGACGTAAACTAGATGACGTACGCGATAAATATCAAAAAGCCTGCCGTAAATTACATTTAACCCATAATGAGTACGTTCTATCAATAACGGAAGCTGTTGAAGTGGAAAAAGATTTCCGAAACGTATTGCTGCCCGGCCTTTTAGAACATCAGCAATCGGTGCAAGAAAGTTTCATATTGCTGTGGAAGAATATTTTACAAGAAGCCAGCCAACATGGTGATTTAACTTCAGACAAATTTAAAGAAATTCAAAAACGTATTGACAATGTGATAAATAGTATAAATCCCAATGAAGAATATCGGGAATTTACGGAGAAACATAGGTAAATTCAAGAGATTACTATTCAAGAGTTTACTAGGTTACTCATTTCATGCTACTTTACAGAACCTCCCCAACCAGCCCTGTAGTATTTCAATTTGACGAATCTCTTATCGAAGATATACCCGGTAAATTACAATCAAGTACTTTGGCTGTTGATAATCTTACTGTCGATTGGTTGCGCACTAAACAGTTGGAATTGGAATTGTCGGTTAAAGATTGTCAAGAGAAACAACTTAAAGTGATAGAATACGCCAATGGTGGTTTGCCAATTGTATCCAATGGCACTATAACCTCAAATGGAAGCATATCAAATGGCATACAGTCGTGCAAAGAAAACCAAAAGTATGTTTCTCTTTAAATTTTTAATTTTTCCAGTTCTAAACATAAAATATCTTTCCTTTAGCCGACAGTCCAAGGATTTAAATGCGTTGAGATGTCAGGAAAAACAGAAACAAAAATTAGTTGATATGATTAAATTCGCCTTAAATGAAGTTGGTTGTGAAGAACTGCCTTCTGGTTGTGATGATCATCTAGATCCCAATTTTGAGCATGGTTTCAATAATGATAATCATCAGGTACGTTTTATTTTGACAATATTCATTTTATCGGTGCAGGTTTACATAGGTTTAAGAAATCATTTGTTTGCCTTGCTACTCAGGTTGAGGTAGTAGTTTTTGAAATTTGCATTATTATCAATTTAGAATTTTTAAGATCATGACATTTATGCATTAAAATTTACCTTCTAATTAAAAAAATGATCGAAAGTTAAGGATGGTTAGAAATTTTATTTAAAACGTGTAGAATGATAATATTTTATTCCAAAAAAATCTTGACTTTTGCATTGAATGAATTAAATACGCAATATTCCGACTGTAGAACATGTTATTGTGAAATGAGGTTTTTAACTTTAGGTTATCACAGCGCGAGAGGAGCGTAATAAAGAAAAAGATTTGTCCTGTATAGTCTGTATTTATTACAAACTTGTGTGTGACCCTTTTCGTTTTAGTGCTGCGATGCTAAACAAATAATTTAAAATGTTACAATTTGGTACTGTCTTTTCGTAATTATATTACTTACTCTATGTAAAAATTTAATTTTAATTGCTTGCAAATTTCTACAAAACTCAGAAAGTTTTGTGAATTTACAGTATTAAGTTAAATCGCAGTCTTTTGTGGCGAACCACCAATATTCTCATTGCGTCTTAGTGCATCTGGGCTTCGAACATCGAAGTTTCCAAATTTATTATGCATTAGTGGAGCCATTACATTCGGTTTTCACTTGCGAACGCGTCTTTGCCATTAATTTAACTTTTTCACCGGCTGCGCCATGTGATGATGTTTAATTCTAGATGACAACTGTGTTTTATTATTGTTCATTTCATGTTACAGTAGTGCCATATTTCTTACGTACTAATATACATATATATATATATAACAATAGGTGTCATAACTACAAACATAAGAAACAGCTGTACGAACCAACCTTATGGAACGACATGCATTTGATTATAAGTGACTTGACATAACGCCATACCCATAACTTTAACCATAGAAACCAATTGAATTTTGATTTTTTGCCATAACCATACGCAGCTGTTTGCGTATTTTATTTAATTTTTTTTTATAAAATTATTTAAGAGCCAAATAGACTACACAAGCGCCGTGCCAAACATGATAAAAATTTGTGTTTGTACAAGCCTGTTCTGTAGTCTATGACGTTGTTTGTGTGTTTGACCAGCGGTTTGCACAAAAATAAAAAAAATTAGATTTTGAATTTGTCGTAAGCCGCTTGTACAATCAGTTTTTTTTGTCATTTATAACAAAATTTTCGTACAGTGTGGTCATTATGGGAAAAAAATTAAAATTAATAAGAAAATAATGAAAAATCCATACTCGTACAAATTAGTTTTATGCAGTCTATTTGGTTCTTTATTTATTACACAAACAGCTGTTTTTTTTGTTATCTTAAACCAGCACTCAGGAGATGACCCCTACACATGCGAAGCCTTGTGCTGGAACTATAGGAAAGGGATAGTAGAAGAAATGATAGGAGGTGAAGCTTCACTATCATACAACTCTGCTTTTGTACGTTTTTTTTTCTTTATAGGAGCGTGCACCGTCTCTGATGTCAAGGAGACGTATTCAATTTTGAAGCTTTGTTTTAGTAGCCATTTTATTTTACTTGGCTGCTGATACTAAGGCGAATTGGTACCGGGTAAACTCAGTAGTACCACAACAACCTAAAATCATTGTGTACTATCAAAATAATTCATACTATTTGACATTAAGCAGTGATAAATAGTCGGCCTGTTGGGCTACTGGGTTCACATGTTATGAATTCGCCGACGAAACTTTTCAGAGTTATAACCGTTATGCGTGTTTTACGTATTCCAGTTTATCTATTTATTACACAAACAGCTGTTTATAGTTATGAAGGAAATATAGTTATAGTTAGACGTCGTCCAGATTATGAAACATTTGCTGCAGAAACTTTCTTACATTCCATTTTGAAAGTACATTCGTGTCTACACTATGAAGTGTTTGCTTCGCAGATTTGTAAGTTGTATGCACAACTTCTTTCTTCTTCTTGTTTTTGTTTTTAAAGTTCTACGTACATGAATTATTGAACCGTTTTCCATTCTTCTTCCCCCTCCCGAATATAAAGTTATATGTTTCACAGTCTGAACGGGGTGTTATACTATTGGTTATGACTGTGGAATAATTGCAACTCACCTCTAATTGAAACTTTATTCACCTCTTTTTGACAAAGTGCAAAGATTTTACAAACACAAAATGCTTATGGTTTTTGTAGATTTGTACTTGTTGTACTAGAAAGTTCACCTATTATGAATTCGCATCGACTGAAAAATAACGGCAAATCAAATTGGAGCGTGTTGGTAAATTTTCGGTTGAACAACGCTGAAAAATGTTAAATATTTGCTTACAAAAAGGTGAAGAAGAAAAATATCGTTATTAGACGTTTTAGTAATCATCATTTACCACCCGTGCAGTTTTGAAATTTGAATTGGTACCGGTGTATTATTATTATCGTTATTATTATTATTGTGCCCGAAGCACCGCGACCAAAAAGATCTATTGTGCAAAGCCCTTCATATTAGACTCCCATCCTAAGGCTTCTCAGGAATCCAGGCACTATTTGAGGTCAGGTGCTCCACAGGTTGTGTGGAGGCACCACAGTTCCACACAGGTGCAGAAACCAGTGTCTGTCGAATGCAAAATCAGCAGACCTTGTTCTCGTAAATAATTTTGATTCGAAGTTGTATTGCTAGAGCGTTGTGTCTTCATAGTATCTAACTGTTGAACAAGCTTCCTTGCTTCCTCAATCTCATGTACCTTACCCAGGAAGTATTTTAGCCGCTTTCTAGCGCATCTACTGATTCGCACCTTCTCGACCTCAGTTCCTGAGCCATGAACAGGAGAGCTAAGGAGTTTATCTTCCTATTCTGCAGTGATGTTGCAGACTTCATCCGACCCTAGGTACGCAGCAATGTCCCTTTCCGCTGGTTCGCATGCCACTTGCGATGATGTTTTTTTTCGTAAGGCACTGCTGCCTTTTTTATTGCTTTTTCTTCGTTTTCTTTTCCATAAGGGAAGTAAGAGGACAGGATTGGTCGAGCCGCGACAGTGCTCCGGTGTCACGGTATGCCTGATTACAACCAGTATCTGGAGGTCCCCGTTAGAAGATGCACTAAGGTAGTGTCATTTATCCCATGGGCACGATGCGAATAACACCTGGGATTACGGGTTTTAATGATTTTCCCTCTCTAGATCCGCCATTTTCAGTCGAAAGCAGGGGCACCTCGAGCAGGAGTGGTAAATAACCCCAATAATCGGTCTTTAGACAATTTCCAATTACCGTCGCAAGCATTCGTATCTACTGCCCTCACATGTGAGGCCCTACGATACTTCGCTACCTGGTAGTAGTGTAGCTCATGCAGTCTATCCACCAACGACTGATACTCTAAAGAACTTAAGTACTGCAGTCACGGATCAACTATATTTTTTTGAAGGTGAACATTGAATAGATCGTATTAGTTATTGCAAGTTAAAATTTTGAATGTTAAGACCGAAAATAAGCTTGTACCAAAAATATACATATATAAATGCCATTCTTCTATTTCGAAACATTTTAGTTTGCACATTCATAGAAAATAAATCAAATAATATTTATATTTGCCTGAAGGAAAAAAAATAAAATAACAAACTTTTGGAAATGTCCTTTCTTCAAATACTATAATTAAGAGTATATTTTATATTAACGCCGAATAGATGAATACACAAGTGTGGTTCGCAATGTTGTTCCTCGAAGAAATTTGCCGTATTACATTTATTTTGGTAGACCAAGATTTAAGAATTAAGTCCAGTTAAAAGTAAACTTAACTTTCGATCATAATAATATGTAGGAAAATATAGGAAGAGGAATATCACACATCAAAACTTAAAGATTGGAAACTTTTTCGATATTGAAAATTTCGATTTTATTTCTATTCCACTCAAAATGTACGCAAATCTTTTCCTCTTAAAAATTTCACCAAAAACTAACATTAATATCGTAAAAATAGAACGCCAATAATACTGCATCCGTAAGTATAATTAACGAACTTAGAAGACGTGGAGGTGTCCTAACTTTGTTACGCGGACGTCATTTCAAACGTAAATCAACCCCACAACCAACTACGCCGACAGCAGTTACTAGAGCCAAACGTTTCAACAATAAAATGAAACCACGATCCCAAAGTTTGGGTTCATTATCGGTAAATAGTCCTAACAGTCCTGCAATATATGAGCCTATTACTAACATACCCATGCGCATGGCTGCCAGTTATGAAACGAATAATAATCAAGGTTTTCTGCATGATTCAAGTGATTTTGAAAAAGGTTATGCATTAAGATTTGTGCCTTCTAAATTAAGACGCAGTATGAGTCACGGTTCAATTTGTTTAAGAACCCCCTTTAAAGAACAGGATGAGGATGATGAATTAGAAGAACACTTCAGTTCTAACCAAGCTTTAAATAACAATCATATTTATGCTGATTTAGATTTAAGAGATGATGCGGAGGATAAAAAAATTATTGTGTATGTCGAAGAAGCTAACGAGGTTGAAATAAATGCTGGTTCTCCTTTGGTTGAAAGCAACGAAAGTCAAGTAATTCAAAATCAAAGTATAGTCGTTATAGAAATAAATAAAGCAAATGAGAATCTTGACACGCAAAATGAAATGGAAAGTGCTGATATTAAAGAAATCGAACCCGAAAAAGTGCAATCTGAAATACCCGAGGTAATGCAAAATTCTATCGACGCTCATTTAGACAAGATAGATGAACTAAATCGCACATTAGATAGTCGCTTAAAACGTAATATTTCACCACAAATAACTGATGTGGATGCCATAGAATCGTTGGAAATTGTGGATGTTTTACAGTACGCTGTATCACTCAATGAAAATTCTAATAAACGCTATTCTACCTCTAGTTCCGATAAAGAAGTTCAAGTTAATCCAAAAAGCCAAAATGAAAAGCATAAAAAGCGATCACTGTCCTTCTCACAGAAATCCATCAACGCTATACTTTGCAATATTAAAGAGTTTTCAAAAAGTCCTCTTACCAAAATGCATATAACAACGCCAGATAATAACAAAGAGTCAAATTCAGATACCGGCGATAGCAAACCAATCATTGAAACTAAATTTACAGAAATCTCAAACAGTACTGCCAACTTAATGACAAGACCAGAACCAACTGCTCCCGCATCCACATTAGCAACCGATTCGAGTACAAACTGCACTCAAATGCAAACTGCTCAAAGCCCCATTATTAATAACATTGACGATAAAACGAGACAAATAACTGCCCTGAAGGAACAAGAACAGAAAGAAGCAGCTGCTCAAGAAAATTCTGTTAATCATTCAACTGCCAAAATAAATCCGTCCAAGGAAACACACATAATTACCTCAAAACTTAAATTTAAAGTGCCAAAAATACAAAAGAAATCAAAAGCCCTACGCCAAACATTTCGTAGTAAATTTTTACATTTCCAGTTAGGAAAAGGAAAACTTTGCAAGACCTGCACGAAGCGAAGACGCATCCATCCGAGTAAAAGTGTTTTCGATTTTTCCAAAGAGTTCAATTTCAATACTGCCAACGATCACACAAACAATGAAGACAATGATGAATTCTGTACATGTTCCTTAGATCATCATTCCTATCCGCCACCCTCCAACAAGCGTATTAACATTTCGTCATCGCACATAAACAACTGTTTCGATGACGAGGACGATGGCGAGACAAGTGATGATGTCTTGTCCATTAAGGATCATTGCTACTGTGTTCCAAGTCTTGCAATGAGTGTGAGTAGTTAATTGACATCTTAAGGGCAAAAAGAGGGCTATATTTTTCCTCTTTATCTCTTATTCTCTTTCTCCCACTGTCTTTATTTGTAGTAGTCGTGTATCTTTTAGTTAAACTCGAAGCACCGTAGAACATCACTTGAATTTTGTATAGCAAATTATTTGCAATATTTTCTTTTTATTGTTCATTAAAAACATGCTTAAAAATACATACATAAATTCGATATAATAATTTTCTTTTTTGCTTTTGCTTATTCACTGTTAATTTAGTTGTTTTACTTTAAATAAGCATGTCGTTTTGAATGTAAGTTTTATGGAGACAAAATTAAAACAGAATTTTAGTTACGTATTTAATATATAATTTTATTTTGCATGGATTTGAAAATTACTACACAACCGTATTTTTATATGCAGCACATTTCGCTTTACTTGTTGCTTTAAATGATTTATGAAAAATATTTGACCTGCTAAATTTATTTAAAAAAAAAAAACATTATAATGTGATTTGAAACTGTTGATGGTACATAGATTATGGTATATATTTTTAACATACAATTCCATTTGTTTTGCAAATTTAATCTCAATTAGAAATGTAATTTTTTGTAATAAACGATTTAAAAAAAGTTTAATTTCATAGTCGTATTGTTGTCTGAATTTGCTCACCGATGATGAAAAAAGAAAATATTTTCCATTTAATTAGAAAAACTCTTCTTTTTTTTAAAAACTCTACAAAGATTTACAAACTGTTCCACTAAATGTGCACGAAAATGTCTTTCTAGTATTTCTATTAAAACAAGAATAAAAACGTGTTTTTAATATGAAACAGTCAAAAGAGATTTTCTTTCACTTTCCGTTGGGCATTGAAATAAAAATGAAATTTTTACTGAAACTGCTTATCTAAAAAGGATGGTTAAAAAGTTGTTCTTTCTAGTAATTAAAAGTGTTATTGAAAAAAATATTTTAAGAATATCAATAAAAAATTAATCCATTAAAATTTAAATGAAGTATTTCCTTCAATTATTTTTTTTAGAGGAAATGCATACCTCCTAATGCATCAGTCAATATTAATATTTATTCCAAAAAGGTATGAACTTCTGCAAAATATTGTTATTTTTTTAATAATTTTTCTGGTTGTTTCCCGATTTTTTTTATAATATTAATTTTATTAATTATTTAAGCTTAAGGTCTCTTCTTTATTTATACAAATAATATTTATATTTCGATATTTTGATATTTCGTTACTCCTTTGTGTAGCTTCTGCAGGAAAATTGGTTTTTGTTCATAATTATTATTTATAATTATAATTACAAACAAAAACCAATTTTCCTGCAGAAGCTACACAATTATGCTATTTTTTTAATAAAATAATTCTGTAAAAACTTTTGGAAGACACTGTTCAAAAAATTCAGGTAAAATCGGAATAAAAAAAATTATCCACAAAAATAACACTGAACTTAATGAAAATTTAAATGTAACAAGTTCAACAAAAAAAAAAAAGTTTTCCACTAACGAAATCAAACAAGAGATTGCAGAGAATGTTCTCTATTTAAAACACTGTTGCCTGATTTGCAGATTTATATGCATTTTATTAACTTTTTACACGATAAATAGCAAAATGAGATTTGCTGAGTTTTTTTCATCCATTTGCAAATTGTTTTTCCTGTTCAATGTTCGTAAGTTCCCAGCAAAAATATAGTTTTAATCTTATGTACATAAAATACATATGTACATTTTTAGTATAAATATGTGTTTTTATATTTACTGTCGGTTTCATAAATCAATTTTTTTTTTATTTATAAATGGTTTATTAGAACAATTTCCATCCATAATTGATTCAATATAACTTCTATAAATTCCAAAAAAAATTTTATGAATACGGCTGTAAGTTTTTAATGCGCGGCTTACTGCAACTTTTCAATAATTTTAATATTAAAAAATATTTTGTTAAGAGAACTGTCCGCCTATCAGAGGTACACGTTTATTATTTTAAATATTTTCTTTACTTTATAATGCTATACTAGTGATTTATGGTTGAAAAAATTTATTCAGAATAGATTGCTTTAACTTAGATCGGTTAAATTTTAGTTTCAAAATGGTTTTAAATGTTTTAAATGCGACGAAATCGTTTCTAGTAAAATACTTCAAACTGCCAATTTCGGGGAATCCTTCATCTCAAGTACTTAAGGAATTAAGTATATGTAATTTCCATTTTTCCTTTAATTGTTAAAATATTTTCTTTGTGCCATTTTGTGACTCTCAAGATGAAAACACGAGCTAAGCAAACAAAATTCCTCAAATAAACAGCAATTTATATGCAATCCCCAACACATGCGTATGTACATTCGTGTTAAGGCGGCAACCACAATTTTCAATGGCATTAACACAAATATGAATCACAGTTGAAAAATGAAGAAATACCGTTAGTGTTGGTGAGTTTCAATCAAGGAGAATTAATTAAAATTAAGGCTTCTGTCCGCTTATGAGAGGCTTTTTGCGCACAATTTTTTAAAATGTAGTGTCCGCGTCCGGTTAATAGAGTCTCCGGTTAAGAGAATATATTTTGAACTGAAAAACTGATGAAAATGTCGGTACTACAAAATTTGTCCGGTTAACGGGGGTGGCCGGCTATAGGAAGTCTCCGTTAGGAGGGATTTCACTGTATTTGCGGGTATTGAGGGCTGTTGCCCTGACTCTGTAACCAGAATATTCACGGTTAAAGGCCCTGTCAGAAAAGCAATTTTTGAATTCTGTATATACTAACAGCAGCTGCCTTCGTCGTTATTTCAGCAATAAAACGAAGTCAAATATATACAACTTGTGTTTTTGTTTTAGATAAGCATCTACCCGTGGGGCTTAATCCGATGGTATTGCAAGAACACGGGTGTACAAAAGCAACGTCACAACACCGCACTCATCATCCAAGAATGGACACAAACAGGCTGGTGTCATGAGTTGCAATTCAATGCATAACTTCCTTGTTGAGGGTGTAGGGGCTGTCTTATATCCCTGATATTGTCCTTCTATACTTCTATTCTGGTCAAATTTGTTCTGTTGGTTGGCAAAACAGCACCTAGATCGAAATCAATTCACTTTATCAATTCATAGCCTATACAATATTTGTTTAAGCCTGGTCATAGTATAGTTCACGAACCTCCTCAATTCAAATCAAATCATGCTATGAGGTTTCTAAAATAATTAAAATTCGATCTCCCAGCGACTTTTAGGTATTAAAGCACACCCGCTACGAGTCAAACTCCATGCGGTCGGGTTTCGGCAGATTCATAAGAATACAACTGATATATCTCCGGACCCTCGTAGTTACAAAGTTATAGTCCTTGATTAGACTTCAGAAGCAATCAGGGCAAAAGTCAAAAACAAGAAAGCTTCCTACAATATGAAAGTCCAAAGAAACTCCATGCAATGTTCGACATTTAGCTGGGAGCCTGCAAAATTTGTAGACATTTAATTCTTATATTTTATTTAGTAAGTAAGAATTTAATCAAATATCATATACTTACAGTCGAATCCCGTTAGTTCATAATCGAAGTTTCATAAATTACAGGAGTTTTTCAAATAAACGGATTTCGATTAAGAGACGTGAAAATAGGAAAAAAACATAAAATAAGGTACTTCGACAGCTTCTTCTTGTCGTTCTATTTTACTACCTAAATATGGTCCCACCATGAATTCAATTTTTTCCAAAATTGATGAAAGCAATACCATATTTTTTTGGCAACTTTAATTTTTATTTCTTCATTATCAATTGCTAAAAGTATGTTCTTTTTTATTAATCTAAAGAAACGCAAAAAAATTGCGGTTATTGTTAAAAAGCTGTTGAAAAACATTGATTTTGTAATTTGAATTTTTTTTAGCATTGGATTTTATTATGAATTCTAAGAAGTTTTTAACAATTAAGTACGATTTATAAGGGCTTCCTTAGATTTTCAACTGCTTAAAAAAAAACGATGTAACGAGGAGATCAAAATGGAAGGGATTTTTAATGAATTAAAGAGTTTTTCTCAAGGGACCAGGCGTTTATTTCGAATTGTTAAGATTTTCAAATTAACGGGGTACGAATTATCGCGATAAGACTCTCCTTTAAATTTCCGCTTCAACGTAACGACGCAGCCACCGTGCGTTACAAATTCAAAGAAAAAGACACACAACTGCAGAGTTGTACAACAATTAAACTGAATAACTTCACCACCTGTCTCTTCTCCACACTATTACTTTTCAACTAGTACCGGTGCAAAGTATTGCATACGTATGATACATCTCCTGAGCATTGGTCCAAGAAAAAAAAAAAAAGATTTTATAGAGAAAATGTTTGGCAACAGTGATCGAAAATATGAATCTCATTTTATACATTTTATTGCTCAGTTTTCATTAATGAATTGGCAAGCAAAAGGAAAATAAAAACAAATTTAGCACCGATAAATCAGTAGTTCTGCAGCGTTTGTTGCTCATTGTTGTTTCACCTTCTCAGTCAGAATAAAAATTTAAAAGAAAAAAAAATGTGTGAAAAACATAAATCTCTATAAATCTGATCTAATTTCTGACAAAAATATATCAAGTATTATGTGAAGTTTTAAAGTTTTTAAAAAATTATTGAAAAGTTTTAAGCACCAGAATTAAATGCATTTACAAAATGAGCTCTTCCGAACAAAGTGGGTGTAGTGGCCATGCAACACATGTTCCCATATATTTTTTTAATAATAATTCAAATGGACCACCAATACCTCCGGCTCGAAAACGTAGACCAAAATCCATGTTACTTGTGAGTAAAATTTAAAAAAAAAATTCAAAATAATTTTTTTATCGCATATCGCTTTAAAAATTAAGCGTGTGGACATGTGTTTAAAAAAAATTCCATATTCCAATTTTCTTAGCAATACGACTCCATACATATCCAGATGTATATGTATATTTATCTGCATACTTACATACTTGTACATATCATTCATATTAGAGAACGGCACGAGTATATCGCAATCATAAGTATAAGATATACAATGTGTGTACATAAGTATTCTTTGTTTTGCACACCAAAACAAAATTATGCGATGGGATCGTCTTTTTTCTTTGTTGACAGTTTAAAAAAAAATATTTAAGTTTTTCTTACAAATCTCCGGAACCAGGCATCCGATTTTATCAATTCTTTCGGAGAAATCTAGAAAAAATACTTCCAATGAACATAGGCTACATACTGTACCTATAAAATGCTTTGGATAGTGTCAATGACCGGTTAACACAATAGAACAAAAGACTCTCCATTTCTTACACGACTAGTACCAGTAGGGGAATTGAGCGGAGATTTCTGCCCCGCGGAATCTATATAACCGATTTATATGAAATTTTAAACGTAAATATATCTATTTTTTTTATTTTATCTTTATATCGAGCCTTTGGTGCAATACCATCGTAATTCAAAAAATCGTGAACTGTGAAAAATGCATTTGAAGTTTTGAGCCATCTTTTTGATAGTATTTTCGTTTACTAAAGTTATTTTTTTACAAGTTTTTAAATAGAGAGACATGTTTTGTAATGTTTTCTGTTTGTAAATTTCTTGTCATAAAGGAAATATTTCATTATTGCAAATAAATATTGTTCGAAATAGCTGGAGGCAATAAATACATTTGTAGCTGTAGAATCTGAACAGTTAGAGCTAGAACCATAATCTTTTTTTCCTTTAGATATATATTTCCCCAAAGATCATTTCTGCATGCCCAGCTAAAAAAATTAAAATTTTGAGTTAATGCCGTATTTACTTACTGCGGTCGTTAAATTCGTTCATTGTATTCTTTACCTTTCCGCTAAATGACCAGATATTTTTTTCATGTAAATGAAAACAATGTTTAATTTAAAGTTTTTCCCGACGTTTCGTAGATCTTTCGTCTACCTTTTCAAGGGATCGTTATATTTGAAATTTTTCTACATTAAATTAAATAGTATCCTTAGATTTTTTTTAAAGAATTTAAGTTAAAATTGAAAAGATTATTTAAAAAAAAAAAATTTTTTTTATTTATATTTATTTTTGAGCGATGGTCTTTTTTATGAAAAGTTTTTTAATAATTATTTATTTTTCAATATTTCGCTACCAAATAGGTAGCATCGGCAGGAAAAAAAAGAAAAAAAAAAAGCGAAATATTGCAAAATAAATAATTATTAAAAAACTTTTCATAAATAAGACCATCGCTCAAAAATAAATATAATTCAAAAATTTTAATAAAGGTCAAAATAAAAATAGAAGTGAGACTAATTTTCTTTTATTGTGTAATTTAAAAATTACATTAATTTAATTTAATTAATAGTTCCTATATTTTTATGAGTATGAGTATGATTAACGAATGGGAAGGAAAATATTTTCGAAATTCAATAAAACAGACTTCGCACGAGTACATGAGTATGTATATACGCGATTGTGATAGAGTATCAAACCAGAAATCCGTAATGTAGATAAAGGTTAGTATAGTTAGAGTCACAAAAGTAGACACTCCTGCAATTCTCTGATTCATATGTCTGGCTGGCTATACCAACAAAACATTTCGAAAAAGTAATCGTGTTGTCATTTTCGTTGCAATCATGGTCGGGTGTCTCCGTGTGATGACTGCATGAGCATTAGACGCTGGATGTTTCTAAGAGCTCCACAGATTTTTCATGACTCATAAATCAGGCTGAATTTGAATTTGGTTTGTGTCTTATTCGTATACAGCTGCGTCTTAAGAAAACCACACTAGAAACTTTTAACGCACGATCTCGGTGGCCAGTTCACTTTACCTCCACGTGAGATGACCATGCCCTCAATTCGCTCGTGCAGGATATTCAATGTTGCATCAGCTGTGTGGCACGTAGCGCCGTCCTGTTGAAGCCACATGTCGCTGGTGTCCAGATCATTCAATTAAGGCCAAAAGATGTTGGTAATCATCGACTTAAAGCTCTCGCCGTTGACAGTAATGACCTGGCCAATGTCGCTCTCAAAGAAATATGTATATATCGATGACGCCGCCAGCCCAAAATCCACACCAATCAGAGACTTTTTCGGTATGCATTGGACGCTCTTCGATGCATTGAACTCATGTGGATTGGTATCGTCCCAAATTCAACAATTTTGTTTGCTCACGTACGCATTCATACAGAAACAGGCCTCAAAGCTGAAGATAATTTTTCGTTGAAAATTAGAACAGAACACCCATTTTGAAAAGAACAAAATCTTATTATTTGCACGTGCTGTTTAATGCTTTTTCTTCTTGGACTACAACTCAGGAGATGGCCCCTTCACATGTGATGCATTCTGCTGGAACTAGAGGAAAGTTATAGTAGGAGACATGGCGGGATTTTGAAGCTTCACTATCGTTCAACTCTGCTTTTGCACGTTCTTTGTTTTCTTTTATAGGAGTGTTGTAGCGTCTCAGCCGTCAAGGAGACGTACTAAATTTCTTGAAGATCCGTTCTTAGTAGCCGTTTTTAGTAATTATTTTACTTCGCCGGTGGTACACAATACCGACACAGAAGGGTGTTCTGATGTTCCTGTGGATTGGTTACAGCTGAAGCCGTGACCGTTCAGTGACCAGTGACTGTGCCTTTGCCACTGAAACCTTCCGACACAGCTGGCACAAAGACACATGAGAAAAAATGCGAAATGTTTTTATAACTTGGTCTGAAACTGGGTGGAACCCCGAAAATTTTTGGTTTTGTAGTCACCGTGCGGACTACTTCAGCCATCGTTACCCTCACCTTTATCCGTCCACGGTCATTTGACAAAATATACTGAATAAATGACAACTAATTTGACAGATGTAGCTTCAACAAGATGGCCGTTATCAACTGCGAAAGTTTCTAAAGTCCCTGTTGGAAGACCCAGTATATATTGGTATTGTAAAAGTTCCTAATATACATCAAACTCAGATACCAGATAGCAGGTCAATATGATTATAAAAGGAAAGACAATTGTCAGGCACAACTCCCAAAGAGTTATACATACAGACACATTCAATTCAAGCATTATCTAGATAAAAATAAACCAAAAATAATAGCCCTTGATTTAGGATTTAACGTCAGCAGATATACAGATGTCTAGACAATCATTATCCTCGGGGAATTTCTTACTTTATTTATTGTGTCAAATTGTTGTTGCTTGTTGGAAAATGGACTTTTTTTCATTTAGAACGAATTATTATTTTAATTTTAATTTTCCAAAATGGAAAATATTTCTTTAGTTTAAAATAATAGTTGATGAAGTTTTTAGTAATGAAGTAATTTACAAATTTTTATATTTTTGTTTATCGCCAATGAATGTGGCGGCAATCACAGATGTAAATCATTCTATGGCAAGTAGTTCTTAAGGTAAAGTCCAATGTTTTGCTGGGTACGAACATTAATATTTTTCACACGCACACACACACACACACACATACAATACATATAAAATTTTGTCACAAGTTTGCAAGTAGCATCCCACGCATTTCCTTAATAAATTATTTATTCTATTATTGGAAAATTTTGGTAAATACTCGTATTTTGGAAAATTTCAATAAAGCATTGCAAGTTCGTTAAATAATGGAAATTTAAAAAAGAAAATTGGCAGAAAAGAAAACAATTTTCAAGGCCGTAACAGCTGTCAACAATGAGAGATAAAGACATTCAACGTCACTGAGGGACTGCTCCTTACGGCACAAGTAATTCCAAGTAAATCATCACTATTCTTGGTTTAATTTACTTCCTTCTAGGGCTGCATCAAATGCAGTAGGCATTGATCACATCCATTAACCGCTCCTGAGTGGTTCTTTTCCATAAGAGCTTAAGGCTCTTTCTGACTGTAATATACGAGTAGAGTGGTCCAACGAACACGCACGATCTTAATTGTAAATAAAATAAAATGTTTTCAGAGAATTATCTTAATAGTTTTTAGGAAATATCGCAATTATGTGCGAAGCAAATGCTCGCCACGACCGATATTTCCAACGACTGTGAGACGTACTTAAGGTTCAATGTCGTTAATGTTACGAATTATCTCATCCTTTAGCTCTTGCATTGTTCTTGGCTTGTTGTTTTTGTTTTGTTTTCCTTTTAAATATCGCCAAAGAAAGAAGTACAACGGTGACAAATCACATGATTGTGACGGCCAATTAAAATCGTTAATATGTGAGACAACAAGGCCATTGAATTTCTCGCGCAAAACAACCATTGTTTCGTTGGCAGTGTGGCAAGTGGCACCATCCTGTTGGAACCACATATCATTCAGGTTCATAGCCTCAATTGCTGGCCTTAAATTTGCACCAGTGATGGTCGTGAGATGTTCAATTGTTGGGCACAACGACGTGTCAAGGTTGACGGCTCTTCTGCCGTCTGTAATATTGCATTTTGCTTTCACACTATCACGCTTCAAATAAAATGCAAAATTTAAGTAGAAAGAAAAAAGCCAGTTCAGAATTAAATGATTTTCATTTATAATTTTGTTATTTTCCTTATTTGCTTTTGTTATATTACGACCCTGATAAAATCAAAAATCTTTTCGTTTAGAAAAATTTCTAAAACGATGAGATCTTATGGGATATCAAATAAATGACCGTATTCTTTCTCATTTTCATAACACATTGCGCTCACACTATCGTACTAGCGCGTAATACTTCAATAGTTGACATATCTTAATACAAAGTATTATAGTGTGAAACGCTCTTTAGGAGCATTCTGTAATATGGCCGATAAAAGATATGTCACCGCAGCAAGTTACCCAGGAGGGTAGCCGTCGCGGTCCTTCCTCTCAGAAGGAAGTCTGTTTTGTCCTATTAAACTGTCTTATCAAACCTGCGAAATACGAAAATTAAGCAAATATTTTGTATTAAATCAGATGCAAATGAACACGGAATGTTTTTAGACCGGGTGTCTGGTGGCAGCTTTATATTTTCAAACTTAAATAAAAAACATAATAATAATTGACACAGAGTTTGAGAATGGAATTGCGGATTTTATTTTTTAAAGAGCAAGTCATCTAGATCATTCAGATCCTTTTTAGAATCTCAGAATAATCACTCTTGGAAGTCCCAGTGAGGCTGCTCTTTTCCATATTGGAAGTCGCGGATTTTCACGTTAACTGCTTTCAACCAGTTCAATGTTTTCGGGAGT
Organism: Dexiosoma caninum; assembly: GCA_963924685.1. Taxonomy (NCBI): domain Eukaryota; kingdom Metazoa; phylum Arthropoda; class Insecta; order Diptera; family Tachinidae; genus Dexiosoma; species Dexiosoma caninum. The sequence continues at coordinate 97,597,115 of OZ004725.1, forward strand.
CCTTGAAGATCGACTGGTCCTTGGCCGTGGGGTATTGCAGTTGCGCGGAATCTTTGCGCCCACGAACGAATTAAATTTACATCCATCACTTATTCGCCGAATAGCGAACTTTGAACAAAATTGTCGACGAGCAATTACAGAAGAATCACTCTTAAAAAATGTCTCCACAGCGAACGGGCGATGCTCACTCGACCACTGCGACATCGTGACTGACAAATCCGCACAATCGCTAATTCCAACGGCGCCAACCTTCCTGCGTACCGTTTATTACTTTTTGAAATTATCGTATTTAAAAATATAAATTTGCCACCAGACACCCTGTACTTGTGTAATGAAAACTATTTACACCTTAAGCTACATATGTCCACACGATTGTCAGATTTTACGATAGAGTAGAATATGGCAATATGGTGGCAATGCACTCGCAATGAAATATTGTCACTGAAGTGTAAATTGTCTGTTCAGACTATTGTAAGAAAACTGTACAGTTTCATTGTCACACAATAAATTTATCTGTCAATAAAAATTGTCTCTTCACACGGTTGTTAGATTATTTATTGTACGGCAGAATTGCCAGATCCGATGTTTAACATTGTATGTAAATTTTTAGGGGCAGCGTTGCCAACAGAAATATTTACTTGCCAATGGTGTTATTTTACGGTGGACTAAATGAAGCACATCCGACAATAACAAATGACTGTAAAATGTGTGGCAATTACGTGTCAATGGAAATGTATGGTGTTCTCAGGATGGTCAGAATTGTGAGAATTTTATTGTTATACAATGCACGGACAATACATTTTGTGACAATGTTCCCACACAATTTTTCTGTCAATCTTGTACTATATGACAATCGTGTGCTCTATTAAGAATCATCTGATCTGTTATTATAAACAAATAAAATCGATAGTGAGTCTGTTTTGTTGCAAAAAATATGACATGGAACAGAACAGCAACAGAAAGTCAGAACTCATGAGACCTTAAGCGCTTTGACTTTAAACACTTGCAGATTTCTGTTCGTTTAGCATTTGCAAGTTAGCGCTTTCTATTTAGCAAATCTGCGTGATTCTAACAGACACAGCTTCACAGTTATCAGGCTTAATTTTAAGCGTTTGGGAAATTTGGGAACAATTTCGAATAATTTCGAAAATATTTTCTTAAGCCTTCTGAAGACCACAAATGCTGTGTGTGTGCGAAAAGTTGTTCTGTGATTTTTAAAAAAATAATTAAAAATAAAATATGTAACGTAAGGTACATACATACATACATACATACATACATACATACGTACTCGTATAAGCCTAATTAAAATTTTAGCTGTAAATATATTAATTGTTTTTGTTATGGCGAAATCGCCTGTTTTCATAATTTCTATTAATTTTATAACTTGCTTATAGGAAATGTTCAGTAAATCATGTATTAATGCTACTGATTTGTTTCCTTTAATTCTGAGCATGAATTTTTTTTTTTCTTATTTTTATTGAAAATATAAATTAAATGTAGTACTTGATGTGTTTTTGTGTACATTTGTGGTTTTATTATTTGAACTAATTAAAAAGAATGAAAACAGTTTTTAGATAAATTAATTATGTACGTCTTTTAATTCGCAGTTGTGCGCATCTACCAATCGTCCCCTGTATGAAGAGGAGTGGTTTCATGGTGTTTTGCCGAGGGAAGAGGTCGTGCGGTTACTGAACAATGAAGGTGATTTCTTGGTACGTGAAACAATACGTAACGAAGAGAGCCAAATTGTTTTGAGTGTCTGCTGGAATGGTCATAAGCATTTCATAGTGCAAACTACAGTAGATGGCCATTTTAGATTCGAAGGACCACCTTTTCCCAGCATACAAGAGTTGATACTGCATCAATACCAATCAGAATTGCCGGTTACTGTGAAATCAGGAGCCATTTTAAGAAGGCCTATATGTCGTGAAATTTGGGAATTAAGTAACGATGATGTTGTGTTATTGGAGAAAATCGGCCGAGTAAGTTTTTAATATGCAAAATAAAATTAATTAACTTCCTATTTATGGTTTTTGCTTCAGGGCAATTTTGGTGATGTTTATAAAGCGAAATTGAAATCCAGCAATTTAGATGTTGCGGTCAAGACCTGTCGCATGACTTTACCCGATGAGCAGAAACGTAAATTCTTACAAGAAGGTCGCATTTTAAAACAATACGACCATCCTAATATTGTTAAGTTAATTGGTATTTGTGTTCAAAAACAGCCGATAATGATCGTTATGGAATTGGTGCCAGGTGAGTGTATAGTATTTTATTTTTTTTTTTTTTATTAATATTTGCTGAAATTTCTGTATATTCTAGGTGGTTCCTTATTAAATTATTTACGCAAAAATACAAATAATATGACCACGCTCCAACAAATGGGCATGTGCCGCGACGCAGCTGCTGGTAAGTGAAATAATTTTGTTATTACAAATATATATTCAAGGTGGCGCAAAATAAATCATCCAATTTTGTTTTTGAATAACTTTTTTACTAAAAAAAAATAAATTATTTTGAGTGGTGGAAATCTTTATTTGGTCCTGTACAATTTTTTCTGTTAATTGGAAAATTTGATATCAGCCAAGTGGCTGCCGCCGGTGTTAATACACATTTGTGTCCGCTTTATCGCATTTTCCATAACTTTCTGCAATATTTCTGGTGATAACTGTTCGCATTCTAGTCGAATATTCCCCTTAAGGGCTGCGATTGTCTGGGGCTTGTTGGCAAAACATCCGCGACTTCAAGTAGCCCCGAAGAAAGAAGTCTGGGATGTTTAATCGTTCGTGAGATCTTGCTGGCTATGCCAAATCGCCAAAAGTAGAGTTTACGCGACCAAGAAATGCTTCCTTCACCATATTCTTTGCGGCTCCTGCTGTTTGTGCGGTTTCACCGTCTTGTTGAAACCACATGTTCACACAGCCCCGCTCATTCAATTCCGGCAGGAAGAAGTCGCTTATTATGGCCCTGTAGCGTTCGCCAGTAACAGTAACTATATTGCCGATGTCGTCCTCAGAAAAATACAGTTCAATAACTCCTACCCCGTGAACACCGCACCACACAGTAGCCTTGCGTGGGTGTAACAGCTTTTCGTGCATCATTCGCGGATTTTCAGTGCACCAGAAACGAAGATTTTGTTTATTGACGTGAACGCTTAAATGGAAATGCTCCTCGTCGCTCATGAGGACTTCCGACTCAAAATCGTCCTCTTCATTGTTGAGATTGAGGAGAATGGCTCTACATTAATTCACAAGCGACTGACGGTCAGCAGGCATTATCTGTTTGCACTTTGTATGGGAACATATGTAAGTCTTTCACTAAAAATCGCTGTAGGGTTCGCCTGGTGACTGGCAATTGCGTGGCACGTCGTCTGCTTGATGTTTCTTTGTTCTCAGCAACATCAGCGGCCACAGCAACGAAATTCTCGACAGAACGACCAGCACGGTGGCGGCCACGCCCTGTAAGATCTGTTGTGGTTCCACTCTGTTCGTGTCGAGCAGCTAAGCGGCAGTAGTATACATATAAAAATGCATCTGCTGCCATCTTGTGGGGCCAAAAGAAATGACAATGAAAAAAATTGTACACTTAAATTTAAAATAGTGTTTTCACACCAAAGTTAAACCCTGATTTTAACGTTTAAACCACAAACAGCTGATTTTGCGTTGTCACTATAAGTTTAATTAAATCAGATTTTAAGTGAAAGTTTTTGAAAGCATTTTCATTATACTCTACCCAATAGCCTCTTTTTCTTTCGCACTATATTTATTGTTGTTTTAAATTATTGTAGTAACTTCATTTACCAAATTTTCCTTTATTTTTTTTTTATTTCATGGAGCTTATTTCTTAACTTGGTAGAACTGCCTTCAGTACCTCAAAATCAAGGGTGTATTTCATTAAATCAACTAAAAACCAATTTAAAAAAGGTTTTGAGATGAGGCTTTTGAGTTTTATTGATAATATACCTATGCCCGCAAAGAATAACAACTAAACTCGACTTCGGCACGCGTTTAGCAGAGCATTAAAAATTCTCAATTATTTGCCTAAAATCAGGAAATTTCCAATAAAGCTACAGATGAACAATTATATGTAAATATGTGAAATTCTGACTTCTGACAGTTATATAAACAGTGATATAAGTAAAACAAACTCAACTTTGGCCTGACTCGACTTTAAATGTTGTACCTTGAATAATGTTTCCCAAGTGAAAATGCACGTCCGGTATTGTGTAGCACCGGCGAAGTAAAATAATAATAAAAATGGCTACTGAACCGAAGCTTCAGCACTGCTACGACCGTGCAAAAGCAGAGCTGCAAAATAATTAATTAACCTTCACCTCCTGTCGTTTCTCCTACAATCCTTTTCCTATAGTTCCAGCACAATGCTTGGCATGTGTAGGAGTTATCTCCTGAGTGCTGGTCCCAGATAAAAAAAAAATTATTTTTTTCTGGAAATACAGGGTGGGCCAAAAGTCACGCCTGCGTGTAAAAATTTAATAAATTTTTTGTTTATTATTATTTTTTATTTATTTTTTTTTTATTAATAACACTAATTATTTTAAGCCTAAGGTATTTTTATATATTTTATATTTATTTCAATATTTCGCTACTCCTTTGTGTAGCTTCTTCAGGAAAATTGGTTTTTGTTTATAATATATATATATAAACAAAAAATATGGAATGGGGTCACGCGAACAGGGTCGATTTCAATTCCCAAAAGACCCAATGCTGCATGCTAACACACCGCCGTATGCACGATCACGCTGCCTCATCTGTAAAAATGGGTGGCATAAACATTGAGGAATCAGAAGCTCTTGATGTTCTTGGCATGAAAATTCAGTGCGATGTCCGATGGACTGAGCACATTTTTCAGGTCTCAAAGGAATCATTCAAGTGCCTAGGCTTTTTAAGGCGGTGTAAGACATACTTCACCCCATCTGATCTCCTCACTATTTATACCGCCTACATCCGACCGAAAATGGAATACAACTCTCATGTATGGACCGGTGCTTCAAAGACTATTTTCAAGTTACTCGACCGTGTTCCAGAAAGGGCGAAGAAACTCATAGGACACCGTAGGGTAGCCAACTCTATTGACTCTCTTGAGCATCGTCGCAACGTGGGGTGCGTTTCGTTGTTCTATCGTTACTATAATGGGATGTGTTCTAATGAAATCAGGGAACTTGTTCCCGAAACCCGGTTATTCGCGCGCACGACGCGATCATTATTAAGAGCGCATCCATTTGTGGTCGATTTGACGGCGACTCGCACTACGCATTACAGGGAAAATTCGTTTTTTGGCCGAACGGCACGTAAGTGGAATAGACTACCCGCAGAGGTGTTTCCTGTACCTTTTAGCTTCCCGCAGGGGGGTTCTGGAAACTTGTGAATTCAAGTATTCCGGAACCTACGGGTGGTCTGAGCGAGCCCGCGGTCCCGAGCTCAAGGTGCAGCATTACCTTGTTCCTCTCTGGGGTTCGAAAATGATAGAGGAGGTGACTTTTCGAAATCTCACTAGAGATTGATGAAGGACTGCTTAACACCAGTTAGATTCTAATCTAGTACTACGGGACCAGCTTGGCCCCACACTGTCGACGAAAGTACGGGTTTAAGGACTGATGTCTTCGTTGAGGTATTATAGGGGTACTTCGAGTCGAGGACTTCGTGTCTACCCCGAAGGGTTGGTGGTGTGTGCTGGTATGGGTTTGGATTCGTAGTGGCTGTGGTTGCTACCTAAAGTTACGCAGGGAGTGGAGTTTTTGGTCTAATCGTAAATATGTGAAAGTCGTAACACGCATATTAATGATATGACCTTTACTCTACTAGGTGCTGTTGCCATTCGACAGTAGTCACCGGAATGTGTTTCGAACCAACAGTATTACTGTTAAATGGGTCTTGACATAAAACATTCTGATGTGACAAGAGTTTAGACCGCTCGAACACCTCAACAAGGTGCATTATAGAAACCAGAGATAACTATACATGATTTGCTACCCAACTCTGGAAGTAGGTGGCCTACGGGCTCATTTGCTTATCAGTGCTCTGGGGGCGCTAGTGAATCGTTTCAGAAATTTACTCGGTGTTAAGACCACTGTCAGATAAGGCCCCATGGGCAGGTGCTGACGTAAATCTAGAACACGAGTTGTCCCTTTTAGCTTGGGAAGATTTAAATCAAATGTCAATAAACACTACTCCCTCTATCCTCCTTCCCATAACCTAATTTCCTAGTTCCAGCACAATGCATCGCATGTCATCCCCTGAGTGCCGGTCCAAGTCAAAAAAAAAAAAAAAAAACCAGGGGCAGTTAAGTCTGGTGAATTTCATGAGATAATTCGGTCTTCAAAAATTGAAAAAGTAAAATTCTACCACTTTCGATGAATAAAATCTAAAAAAAAACGATAAAAAATAATAATAAACAAGAAAGGTATTCTATTTTTACACGTGATTCTGTTAATTTTATGCAAGTTTTCAAGAACCTTTTTTTACAGATTGATTTCTTAAGGTTTTTTTTTCACATCCTGTAAAATCTAAAAAAAATTTAATTATATGGCTTTTACTTTTTGTATGACGATATGCTTTTTAAATGATAAATATAATTATTTGATCAATTATTACTACTTAGTTATTGCGTGGGTGTTAATAATAGTAATCCGCATTTAATCTGATTTCAGGAATGCGTTATTTAGAATCCAAAAATTGTATACATCGAGATTTAGCAGCACGTAACTGTCTGGTCGACCTGGAGAGTTCAGTGAAAATTTCCGATTTTGGTATGTCACGAGAGGAAGAGGAATACATAGGTAACTAATGCAAATAACAATTTCGTACGAAAAGATAATTTTTTGAAAATATATATGTATGTAAATTCAGTATCGGATGGTATGAAGCAAATCCCAGTAAAGTGGACAGCACCAGAGGCATTGAATTTTGGAAAATATACATCTTTGTGTGATGTATGGTCTTATGGTATCTTGATGTGGGAGATATTCTCCAGAGGTGATACGCCCTACGCGGGAATGACAAATTCCAAAGCTAGAGAAAGAATTGATGCAGGTAATTTTCAAATGACTGCAATTGAATATGAATACAAATTTAATACTTTTTTTAATTTGTTAAGGTTATCGCATGCCAGCTCCCTCGAACACACCACCTGAAATGTATCGTTTAATGTTAAAATGTTGGACAGCCGAGGCGGAATCGAGGCCACATTTCGATGAAATTTATAATGTCGTCGATGCACTGATTTTACGTTTAGAAAATAGTCATTAAAATAATTATGTATTTATATTCACTATATCACACTCGTACACCATAACTACACCGTTGTCCATTACCACTATTATTATTTTATTCTCAAATTTTATTATTTATTTTTATGTACATTTATGCATATATTTTAATTTAAGCGTAAATAATTAAAGTGATATAACAAAAAACTGAGCAAAAATAATTAAAATATTTGTAAACACAAGGCAAAAATAATGTCGTCCTACAACGAAAATATACATCAATCGCTTTTTTGAAACGATCGAATATTTTTTTAAAAAGTTTTTATATAAGAGCATTTTATTAGGAAATACAACAAAACTGCATAGAAATTATTATTTTGATAAAGCTTTTTCACTACATCATATAATGTGCCAAAAACAATTAAATCTTTGAAAAAAATTATTACTTTTTATAAGTTTTATTGAATTCTGTTTTGTTATTTATTACTTTTTTTTTTAATTTTAATTGTATATTAACTTCCCTAATAAATAAAATGTAATAATTTGCTATTTCAATTAATATACATAATTTTAAAAGTATCTCTTTGTAAGACGAATTTTTACACATTAGTCGTTTTTAAGTTTACAGTTTGATTGTATAAATTTATTATTAAAATATTTTATTCTCTTTAATTTGTTGTGAATAATTAATTAATGTTTTAAGCAACATGTTACAATTTCAAACTATATTTTACATTAAGTTCAAAGTTATAAAAATATTACACAAAAGTAATGAAATAATATTAGAAATAAAATATAAAATATAAAATATATACATACATACATGTAAAATCGGGTGTTTTTCTTTTACTTTAGTTCCAAAGTGTTCCCGCCATTATTAACATTATCAATACTGCGGCCATAAAGCACCGCGACCAAAAAAGTTCTATTGTGCAAAGTCCATCACATTAATCCCCACAATACGGCTCCTATGGAATCTAAGCACTATTTGGGGTCTGTGAAGGCGCAACAATCCCACCTGAATGGAGAAAACTCTGAGTACAGGTAAGGCGAAAGTGGGCGTAATATAAAATTACTGTTTTACATGTGTTTCTGTTGCCTTTGACTTACCGATAGATTTGAAATCTATACATTTATTTATACGTTTCGCGTTCAGACATCTTGTTACAGTTTAGATGATACTTTATTAAACACAATTGTTGATACAACGACCAACTTCCCTATAACGAATTTTTCTGAGAAAACTGTCTTTTGTTAAGAATTTTTCTCAAACAAAGAAATCTTGCTCTACAAAAAACATGTGTTTCAACATGTGTATATCTTAATATTTTATTAAATGAATGCATAAATATTTTTCATGTCTCACTTGTTTTTTTGATTTTCCAAGCTGGAACAATTGGCTTTTGATAAAAATTCCGCTATTTCCTTTCAGTATACTTCAATGTTTTTTCCCCAAGTGTGTCCTGTGTTTGGGTGCGGGGCGCGATAGGACTGATCACCTGCCGGGCCCGAGAGTCGCCCGCTATCCCGCAGATGATGAGGGTGCTCCAGGCGAATATGCACAGGAGCAGGACGGCAGATGCTTTTCTTTGGCACCCTCCGCTGGGCGGCGAACATGGGCCCTACCGATGGGGTGCTACCGCCCTTTACCGATGGGGAGCTGAGGGCTGCCGCCGGGGCTCTTAAGACGGGTAAGGCCCCTGGCCCTATGTAGACTATATGTTTTTGTGTTCAAATGTTTGGAAACGATTGCAAAGGCAGAGCATTAATGTTAGACAATAACTAACAAAAATTCTCCTTTTCAACTCAGAGTTGCTTGCGCGTTAATGTATTTTCTTATTAGTGTTTATTTACATAAATAGTTCTTCATAAAATCACATTAAAAAATACTTAATATTATATAATTATTATAATAATAACGCAATAAGGTGCCAAAATAATATCTATTAACGGATGCTTATTCTAACACGCATTAAAACAACCTTTTATGAAAATCGTTTAGAAAATAAATCACAAAGTTGGAAATAAAAATTTTTGCGACCTCATTCTGCCGTTATTTCCGATGCTTGAAATAAAAATGCTATGTTTAGGCAGGCTGTTATAACGTATAAACTAATTAAAAATAGATATTTTATTCATTCATTTTATTCAAAAGTAGCTAATCACCCTTATCGTGTTTAGAGTATTTCGACTACGCCTAGTATTAGATTAAATAAAATTGCAAAACTTTTCATTATTCTATTACAAGCCGTACTCGAAAAACGCCAGTCACGACAATGCTGAATATAAACGACCATAAACACAATATTTTTATAATAATATACATATACATACATATGTATAATTTGTCCAAACAATATAGGGGTAGTTATTAAGTACTCATATATACCTATACATTACAACACTACCTTAACTTGCAAATTTTAGCTAGTAAAGTGTTCATTTACTTTTTCACATTTTTGAGAGTAATTTTGGAAAATTTCTTGTTACTCTCTCGTTGCTAATTTTTACTAGTAAAATAAATGAACACACCTTATGTTTGTGGTCGTTAGAGATTTGCTCTGTGACCTCGATTATGCAATAAAAACGATTTTGATAAATTTTGAGTTGTGACTGTTTATGATTTAGTGTGCGATATGTGTTATCGGAATATTCGATGGAAATTTTTCTTGGAATTTAAAGAAACAGGTAGAAAAATTTTTCAAATTCTCTTTAATTCATAAATACTTTTAGCCTTCTAACGGTTTCCCTCTATATATAGTACAAATGATGAATACTCTGTTGTATTGTATACATATTTGACACATACATATTTGGGCAAATGACAACCTGTATTTTGACTGCAATTGTGTACCGTGTGCTCTCCATATGTATGTACTCGTAAATTCTTCACGGTTATGTCCTATATAAGGCACAGTAGGCATTTTTCTAAGTCAATTTGCTGCGATAAATCGAAGAGTGAACATTGCCCAAGCAAAAAAAAACATTTATTTAAGTGAAAATAATAAATTGCGAAATAAAAGTAAGTGAGAAATAAAACTATTTTATTAAAAAAATTAAAGTGACTAGAAAGCAATACAAAATACCGCCATACATCTGAATATTAATGTGATATTTATTAATTTCAATACAGACTTTTTGGTGAGTACTTAAACATGAAGAAGCACATGAAGGGGCCATTGTTTATATTTGGATTACCTTCCGATGAAGTCGTTATGGTGGAACCTCGTAATGATATTTTTTCCGTAAAGATTAAAATCGCTAGAATCATTGGTTGTGATCCCCAGCAAATCATTTTAAATTATGAAGGCAATTGTTTGAGCAATCACTTTCCCGTCTGCGAATTGCCCTCATTCCAATTGGATGCTACCATTCTTCCGTTTTATGATTCAGAAGACTATGATTAACATGGATAATACAGAAAAGAAAAGGAAGAAAACATGACGAGCTAAGAAGCGCATACAATATAAACACCGCTTTGCCAACATTCCGAGTTCCGTCTATCGTGCTGGACCCAACTCCAACTACGATTATAATTTTTAATTTATTTATTAGTTGAAGCAATTAATTAATATGTTACCAGTAAGTTAGTGTAAATAATATCTGAAATTATAATATTTCTATTTAATTTGAACAATCTATTTAATTAAGCTTTAAGGTTTTTTATTTCTTAATAATATATTAATTAATTAATATTATTAATTTCAAAAAGAAAAAATTTTTAAAATAAAAACTTCCTGAAAATGTTAACCGAAGGTTAACGAAATATTGAGATTATATATAAATAAGAAATAAAAAACCTTAAAGCTTAATTAAATAGATTGTTCAAATAAAAAAAAGGTTAAAAAACAAGTACATATTAAGAAAAATTTCTATTTAATTTTAAATTATTATTAATTTTAAAATTAAAATTATATATTAATTTTAAAACCATAAATTAAAAATTTCTACTTGCACCTATTATAATAATTTAAAAACTCTATTTAAATTAAAAAAAATACAAAATTTTCAAATAAATATGACTATAAACATATTTAAGAAATATTTATAATTATTCTCTTAGAAGCGGATTAGCCGAAAGTACGATATGCGTTCTGAATAACAATCGTATTGGAATAAAAGAACACACAAGAATATTCTTGAAATTAAACAAAATTTAGCTCTTCAAATGAAAACTTAGCGATTCATTAGTAAGGGAAGCGTACTTTTGTTACATAACAAATGTACATATGAATTTTCTAAGCAAGAGAAAGTACAAATTAACGAACTGTTATGCTGCAATTGTTCCCTGTCTGCTCCTCTAAATATCAACGAAAATTTAATTCGCAGCGTCAAATTGGAAACAAAGAAATTTTTGTTTCATCGGAATATTCCGTAGATATTTTTCTTGGAATTTTAAGGGACAGGTAGGAAAATTAAATAAATTCATAAATAGTTGTCGCCTTCTAACGGTTTCGCTGTATATATTCGTATAGTACGCATTATGTATCATGCAAATAATATTGGAAATAACAGAAATGGAATGGTTACAACATGGTCATATGTAATGCAGCCGTAGACCATGTCATTGAAAACAACAGCTTATTGTTATACGGCAAGTGTTCGTGGTTTTCTTCGTATTTACGATTACTCCGTCTCATTAAAATTACTCTCTGAGGTGCTCCATGGAGTGGTTATATGAAGTAGTACTTTTTGGGTTAGTCCGATGGGTTATATGGTCCACCCCTAGGACATCGTAATATTAATGTTAATGTTTTCTTCATACTTTTGGGTTAGTCGTGGACTAGTCCTACTCCTCTGTGGACAACACTATACATGCATGTGTAGACTAGTCACATTATTTGCAGGGTTGTTAAAATAATGTACATATAGAAAATGTCTTACCAGCACTATACTAATGCTATTTATTATTGGACGAGAACGAAACGTAATTTATGAAAAAGTGCGACACCATTTCCATAACCTTTGAAAAATAATTCTGTTTGAATAAATCAAATACTAAATAGGAAAAAATAATAAATCAGATAACGAAGTTAATCCATTAATTGAGATATTGCAATTTTGGAAATGATACGGTCTTTATAAAAATGTAAACAAAAGAAAAACCACGTGCTCGATTGCTGATTTATCGAATCCCGATTTTCTTCTAATGAACTCTTTTCTTTAGAACAACGGCCTACCACCGAATCATTTTACTCTTTCATCACTGACAAAACAGCATTAACAATACTCTTATTTTTGAAAATAAGGGTAGTTTTCTTTATTTTATAGCTGAATATTTTTAGCTTTGTCTGGTAGTGCGGTGGATACACAAAAAACCCGTTTTTTACATGCCCCTAATCAACACGGTACTTTTATATGAGGCTTATTATATGCCATGTAATGTTGGTCGTATTGAATGCCGGGAAGTCTAGATACTTTAGAAGTACATCCATATGTATTTAATGAAAAAAATACATACATACGAGGAAAAAAAATAGCACTGAATTTAAAGATTAACTGTTTAATTCGCCAACATTTGTAAAAGAAATAAAAAGAAAATAAATAAAGTATGTATGTATGTAAGTATTTATTTAAACACCATGTGTTCACTTTTACGAAATACGAACGAAATTTGCGCACTAAAATATTCCCGAAATATTAATGTTTCAATAAAGAAAATACAGACAATAGGTACATACTTAAATATTTTTTGCATGTCCTTTGTTGGAAATAATGACAAGGCGCCGCTTTAGTATTGAGTTAATCAAATCCTGTTGGAACAATTGGGGTATTCATAAAGTCATATGTTTTAAAATAATAACACGAAAAATATGACCGCAATGAACAACCCGTCGTAATTTAGTGTGGTATTCCAAAAAAATGTATGCAGCCGTTAAAAAAAACACTCATTAATATTTGATATCAAAATGTTAAAAACATATAATTCGACTATTTAATATCGTAAATAAGAGCTTACATGTAAGTCTTGTAATAATTCCATTTTTAATAAAAATTATAAAATTGTAATGTTGGCACACAAAATTGCTGAAACAAATATAAACGAAAACAGCTGTTGCTAGTGATATGAGCTAAATAATATTTTTGGACGGCGGCTAGTGGATAAACGTTAAGTGGCTGCCAGCCAGATGAGTTACTCAAGCAAAATTTGCTCACTTGTATATCATTAGATATTATGGTTTTTTCTTTCTTTGTTCTTATAAAAATGTAATTTAATGTAAAGATAGAAAAAATGTGAGCGAACTTTTTTTGTGGACATTACAGAACCCCAAATGTACACAAAAAAGTGCTTTGTGCACGCGAAAAAAATTGTAGAACCTTCGGAAAGTATAGTCTCTCATTCTTGTTTGGAAAATTTCAATAAATTTTGTCAGCTTGCAAGGTGCACATGTGGCAAGAGTTTTTATTGTTTTAAGTAATATCCATAAAAGATTTTCGCCTTCAAACAGTTTCTCTCTATATACGAGTACATCTATATATATACATATGTATGTACATATATTATATAGTTTGAAGTCCGAACATTGTACGGGGCCGAATTCTGCACCGACCGTAATCGTCTACATAATGTATGTGTGTATATATATGTATGCTTGACGCTTACGACGTATAGTATATAAGGGATGTAAATTTTTTTTTTTTTTTTTTTATCTAGGACCAGCACTCAGGAGATGACTCCTACACATGCGAAGCATTGTGCTGGGAACTATAGGAAAGGGATAGTAGAAGAAACGACAGGAGGTGAAGCTTAATTAATTATTTTGCAGCTTTGCTTTAGCACGTTCTTTTGTTTTTTTATACTCGTAGCAGTGCTGAAGCTTCGCTTTTGTAGCTATTTTTTTATTATTATTTTACTTCGCCGGTGCTACACAATACCGACGAAGGAGGGCGTTCTGATGTGATTGTGGATTGCTATCAGCTGAAGCCGGTATTGTTCAGTGACCAGTGACTATGCCTTCGCCACTGAAACCTTCCGACAACAACTGACACACAAAAACACACTAATGCACATCAGAAAAATGCGAGATGTTTATTTTTATTTTAAAAATTTTTTTGTCTGAAACTGGGGTTGAACCAGTTGGTTGTGTAGTCAACGTGCAGACTACCATCCATCGTGCCATCGCCACCCTTGCGAAAATTTGAAGTGTGAACATCGCCCAAATACAATTTAACCAAAAATTTAAATACTAGTTATTTATTTGAGGAGAAGAAATTGCGAAATAAAAGTAAGCGAGCAAGTGACAAAAGAACATCAAGATGCATGTGTTTATATTGGGATTCTGTTTCGTTGAACTCATTGAGGTTCAACCAGATGATAATATTGCTGCCGTAAAGGCTCAAATCGCTCAAATGTTTCTTTTAAATACCAAGCAAATCCTTTAAAGTGTAAAGGCAAATATTTGAGCAATGACTTCCCCGTCTTCGCTTTATCATCATTCGAATTGGATCTCACGGTCCTCCCGTTGGCTGGTAAAGTGCACGGTTCATTGGCTCGCGCCAGTAAAGTAACTAATCAAACTCCTAAAGTGGAGAAGACAAAAAAGAAAAAGCAGAAAACTGGACGAGCTAAGAAACGCATGCACTATGACCGCAGCCTTGTGAACATTCCGATTTAAATCTAAAGTCGTGGACGCAACTCCAACTACGATTATAATTCTGAACTAATATGTTAGCCGTAAGTTAGTGTAAATAATATCTGAAATTATAATATTTCTATTTAATGTTAAATGCTTTTAAAATTATATTCATGTAAATATGTATGTATATTTAAATATAAGAATTTGCACTTGCATTTATTTTAATAATTTGAATTTTCTATTTAAAGTAAAAAAGCAAAATTTTGAAATAAATATGACTATCAACGTATTTAAGAAATATTTATAATTATTCTCTTAGAAACGGATTAGCCGAAGGTACGATATGGGTTCTGAATAATAATCTTATTCGAATACAAGGACTCGCAGGAATAATCTTGACCAAATTTTAAATTAAACGAAATTAGGTTCTTGAAATGAGATCTTAGCGATTCATTAATTAATTTTCATAAAACAAGTGGATAAGTAGATTTATATTCCACTTACAACACATAAATAACATCTGAGATTATAAAATTTCAATTTAGCTTTAAAACTTTGTATATTTATATTCATGCAAATACTTGTATAAGTATTTCAACTCAAAAACTTGTACTTGCAATTATTTTAATAATTTTACAATTCTATTTTTAAGTAAAAAAGCAAAATTTTCAAATGAATATGCCTAGAAACGTATTTCAAAAATATTTCGTTGGGCGAAATGCAAAAACCCCACGAACTAACAGTTTTTATTTTTTTACAGGAGAAAAAAAAACTTGTCCAGCATCATAATCAAGAAGAAAAATCAAATTTGGTTAGTTACGTGGTTTTGAATTTCAACTAACGACATGTAATTATTTTCTTAGAAGCGGGTGATTAGTCGAAGTTACGATATGGCTTCTGCATAATAATCGTATAGAAATACAAGGACTCACATAAACATTCTTCCTGGACTTCAGCAAGCGGCTTATGTATTAACCCAGTCAAAAGGAAATCCTTAATTATCGGTGCAAGCAAATTTGGAATGATTGATGACATAAATTAAAATATTAATGGCACGAGCATTGCAGTAAGTAGTACTCACAGGTAAAACATTGCGTGCATATAATGTCCAAATTTCAGGAGCCATAGGTACACTTCCACAACAGAGTATTGCGATGGGAGAGGGTAGCGATAGCTACCGCCGTTTCAGACTAAGTCATAAAACCATTTTCTAATTTTTCTGATGTGCATTACTTTGTCTTTGTGTCAGTTGTTGTCGCAATGTTTCAGTGGCGAATGCATAGTCACTGGTCACTGAACAGTAACGGCTTCCACAGGCACATCAGAACGCTCTCCTTCGTCGATATTGTGTAGCACGGTCGAAGTAAAATAATTCCTCAAAATGGCTAAAAAAAAAACGAAGCTTTAAAATTTAATACGTCTCGTTGACATCCGAGGCGCTTCAACACTGCTATAAAAACAAATAACGTGCAAAAGCAGAGCTGTAAGAGAGTGAAGTTTCACCTTCTGTCATTTCTCTAACTATTCCTTTCCTCTAGTTTCAGCACAATCCATCGCATATGTAGGGGTCTTCTCCTGAGCACTGGTTCAAGATAAAAAACAAAAAAATATTTTGTAAAGAAATTTCTGTACCACAAAAATATCATATTGTTTTTTTTTTTTGCGTAAAATCTAAACTTTTGTAATGGGCTCTAAAGTTTTAGTACCTGTTCATTTCAATGAGTTACATATTTTAAACAGTGCAGTGCTGAAGAATTTTTATAAGATTTCTTTCTTTTTCCAAATTGCAAATTATTAAGTCGTATTTGAGCTGTAGTCTATGACTGTAAATTGTTGAGATAAATAAGAATCCCAGGGAAGATTGAACAGGGTGGTCCAAAAGAAGCGAAGGTGTTTGAATTCCTTAAAACTTTTTTATTATACATATTTTTCATTTTATTTTTATTTTCAGTATTTTGTAAAGAAGATTTGGGGAATTTAAAATGGAACAGTACACAATTGAACAACGTGCCATAATTTCAGAAGAAAATCATGATTTTATTCATAATTTAATTATGAGCGACAAAGCCCATTTCCAATTGAATGGATTCGTAATTAGGCAAAAAGGGCTACGGAAAATCCAAGAGTAGTTCAACAGCGCGAATTACACCCACTTAAGTGTACCGGTTGGTGCGGTGTTTCCTAAGAAGGGATAATTGGCCCATATTAAAAAAAAAAGAACGGTGACGCCGTTTCTATCACTGGTGCAGATATCGGACAATGTTTGAAAATTTTTTAAAGCGTGGAAAACCATCCGCAAGTATGGTTCGAACTGGATGGAGCCACAGCGCACTATGCGAGGGACACAATGGCTCTTTAAACCCAAACCCCTTCGGTCTTTTTGGGCCACCATGTATAAGAATATTTTATCACAAAAGAAATAATGATGGATTACAAATGACAATTTTTTAAATTCTGAAGTCAAACGTTTTTTAATATACATAATAAAAATATAAGGCCTCATTAATTAGTTGACTCTTATCTTGAGAGCTATTACAGTGCTCAACAACTGACTTTATTTATTAAGTTCATAAAAGAAAAACATAAAAAAAAAACTGAAAAAAGTCAAACAATTAATATGAATACAAATATTGAAATGATTTTAAATATTGAATTCCAACCATTTAGCGGGATTGGTGACAGTTATTTGTTCAACTTGTTCTACCGATAAACCTTTGGCAAACATACGTGGCAACACATTCATGTGGACATGGTGATAGCCATGACCTCCATAAGAAGTCTACAAGTACATTTTGTTCGCATAAGTATGATTTAAGAAAAAAATAACCAAAAGGGAAATACTTACCAAGTGGTGTTTAGTATGGATATCATGAGACATTAAAATGCGATCCAACAAACCCTCTTCTATGAGTTTCAAGATATTTTTAATACGTTGCGCATCGGAAGGCATATCAACGTTATTATTCAATTGATAAAAAGAACACTCGGTGCCAAAAAGATCATATTGTAAATAACAGCCTAGTTTCGAGAATTCTAGAAGCTGATCCATGTCATAGATAGTGCGATCCAAATGTGACATTATGCATTTATTGGCTTTCCCTCCAGCTTCCAAGTATAAACGCATTATTTCAAAGGGAGCCTGCGAATCACGACCAGGATGAAAGGAAACACCACAGCCAAGAACTTCTTGTATTTCCCCAGTAGCTTTAATCGCTCGTTTTTCAAACTCTTTTAATTACAAAAGCAATAGTTCTAATGAATATTTTCTTTTTTTTCATCGTTTAATAAAACTTACCATGTATTGGATAAACACTACCAACTTCACCAATAAAACCGCATTTTGCCATACCAAAGTGTTCAACCTCAACTCCAGTTATAATTTCTCTAGAATACAAATCAGTCATTTCTTCCACTGTCATTTTAAAATGCTCACGATCTTGCATATTATGCACATAATGTCCAGTACCAGCAACAATATGCACACCCGTTTTTCTAGCGGTTTCAATCATAAACTGCATATTTCTCTTCAGTCCATGAGAGCTATTTTCCACTATAGTGCCACCACCATATTTTTTATATAACTCGATATCTTTAGCGACAGCATTTCGAGAACTCTCATCATAGAAACGTATATTGTCTAACGAGGAATATGGATACTGACGTACATAACCTAAATTCTCGATGCTTATCTTTTGATCCAAAAACTTTTTAAATTCTTCTGGCCCATCACAGTGAAAATTTTCAAAATCTAAGCTGATATGTTCGTGAGTTAGAGTACGACCCAAAAGATTAGGATCAACGCGTCCTAAAACTGCAAAAATATACGATTAAAAAAACATACGATATTTTTTTTAGTATTTTTCTTTTTTTTTTGTATGATTAACTAGCGCTGGCTGAAGATAGCAACCTGTTACTCAAAAAGATTACAAATGAAAGAAGGACCATAACGAATTGAATGAAATTAAACATTTATAGCTTTTTTTTTTTAAATTTTCATAAGTCTACTATTTGTAATATTGTCGCAATTAATTTTAGCAGGATTTTGCAAATTGTCAAATGTAAGAACTACGGATAGGACGTTCATGTAAATACATGTTTTTTGTCGTTGTTCAACGTAAAAAAATATTTTTCCGAATCAATAAATTTGCGACAAAATGGCATCAATGTGTAAATGCTTATTTTAAAGAAATACATATTTCATTATAAATGTATATTTTTATATATCTACAGTTAATGTACTGGTCTAATATTTCATTCTTTTAATTAAAATAAATTTTTCATTTCAAATAATCTTTTCATTAAATAAATGAGAAGCATAATATCTCTTGTTGTTCTAAGAAAATTTTGGTTATAGGTTCCTGGAAGATCTGTACACTACACGTGCTCTAACTGACCACATTCGTTGTCAATAGTTTATCAACAACATTTGTGGTCAAGTTGATCATTGACAACGAATGTATACAAGTTAACACCTTTTCGTTGTCGAATTGACACCATAGCGCTGTTGAATGGTAAATATCCGTTCTGTTTCCAATTTATTCCATTACTACAGGAAATGCAAGTTATATTGTTTTTCTAGCCATGTTTTATTTAACAAAATCTTATTTTCCATAAAATTACACAATAGAAACTACAATAATTAATATCAAAACACTATATACCGCTGTCTTTTTCCCTGAACTCCACACGTTGCACTAATGGGGGCACTGCTTCCTTTAAATCTTATTTTTTTTTAAATAGGGAAAAGTTCTACATGTTACTTGTGATGCTATATCAATAAATATTATTTATGTAACTACTCTTCGCAAACTTGATGTACTTACCTTTTAAATATCCAAAAAAGGATTCCATATTTATGCTTTTCAGCATTTTTACCAAGTGAACATCATTTTCACTATCTTCAGCAATGCCAGTGCATCACAATAACGTCATTATATATATTTATAATAACTCACCGATTTCATTTCTTCCATTTTAAATTATTTTTTAGTACCTACTTCTGAATAGTATCTAAAAACCACGTCCCGTTGTCAATTCGAAAACGTTCGTTTAGTATTTGACAACGAGCATTGTCGAAAAAAATTGACAACGTACGGCGCTGAATTGACAACAGGGGTTGTTGATGTTGCAACGTCTCTCTTCCCTGAGTGTATGACCAACAGTCAAGGCAAATTCATTTACAGGTAAACTTTCCTACAAGAAATGGATTACCAATACAGTCAACTCGGGCTGTACGAATAATCGCACAAAAATTTTTGTAAAAACGGTTGACGATTATTCATTGACTTTGGGTGATTTACCATTTTGAAATATTTGCGGTTTTATTCGTGATGAAGAAATGCCGCATTATAACGGAAGGTATGATCCCGATTATTCACTTGAAATGTGTGTGATTTTTCGTAAGGAGCAATCAGTGAGCGGCTAGACTGTGATTCGGTACTGCATACGCTATTCGACATATGCCGGTGTTGGTCATACCATGTGGTAGAGTGAAAATAAAGAGCACACCCCACTTGGGTGCAACTCATCATGTTCCCGTTGTGATACCCGTGGAGGAAGCAAAGTGGGATGGAATAGAATAGAGTAAAATAGGAGAGGATAGGACGGGAAAAGATGCACCAGCAAACGGGTATGCGACAGATTGGGAAGAGTCCAGTATGAGCCGAGGAAACCGACGGTCCGACGAATATGGTGGTGTCAACGCGACAACCAGTCGGTGCTCCCATTAAACACGCTCACTTCAACAACCAAGCACCTCCAGCACGATGCGAGAGGGAGCGCGAAGAACTCGTCCACATCCCAGTCACCAAGATGACTGCCCCCTCTCACCAGTTCATCAGCAAATCTGTTGCCACACACCCCTCCCCTCACCGCCCTGTTAACATTACCCACACCAGGGATACCCTGGAGCGCTTCGCCAACTCATTCAGTTACGACTGGCAGCACGGGCAAGGTTGGTTGTGATATAGAGCTCTTTGCGGGACCGTATAGCAGGATTGAAAACGATAACCTCGCCCGATATCGCCCTATACCTCAGCCTATTTACAGCCCTCCCCACAGCCTCCAGCTCGACTTGAAGATTGTTACACTCGTCCGGTAGCCTGAAGGACAGTCTAACCCCCAACTCCTCCATATATATACGCCACTCCCAGCCCTACCCCCACACCTGGAACCATGATTGAAATGGTTAAGCTATGCAGAAAACCTTTCAGCTGCGAGCCCCCTATATCATTTAGTATACTACACAATTATTTCAACAAAAAACATTTACTTTATTCTAAAAAAAAACTGTATAAATAATTGATAAATATTGTTAATATGTGTTTGTGCACTTTGTTTAGAACTCACCAGTTTGAACAATGGGCATTTCGAAGAATATTAAAACAAACAAATAAAACAACAACCAATCGAAAATTCAGTCCCGAGAATTATCAACTGCACTGAAAAAGCATTCAGAGGAAACTGAAAAAGGTGTATTAAAAATATCTACACAAGAATCCATATAATTTATTCATTTCACAAAATAACCGCACTCCTACAACAACAAAGTGCATTTTGTTGTTTTACGTATGCAGGCAGTACCCTACAGATAATATTCAACTACGTGGTGGCGTCAAACATATTATTGAAAACAACAGCTTCAAATTGTACGACAAGTGTTCGAGCTTGTCTTCGTATTTACGATGACTCCGTCGCATTAAAATTACTCCCTGAGGTGCTCCACCCAGTGGTTACATGGAGTAGTCCGATGTAATGCAAAGTTGGGTTATACGGTTCATCCATAGAACATCGTAGTGTAAAATATACCATGGGTTAGTCTTGGACTAGTCCCAGTCCTCTGTTGACTACACTATACATGCATGTATGGACTTATCATATTATCTGCAGGGCATTGCCCTCTAATGCAGGTGTTAAATGAGACTTATTATCTTCATTGCAGTAAACTCTCGGAAATTAGAACCACTTTGTTCTTCGGCTGATTCTAATTTTCGAAATGTTCTAATTTCTGGAAGTTGTTTTTTTCCCCTCAATTCAACGTTTTTTTAAACAAATTCAGAAATGTTTTTTTTTTGCTTTTTAGTCTTATTTAAATTCGACACAATCGTCGATAATCGAATTCCATGCACCCCTTCATTATTGTTTTTTTTTAAGGTAGCGATGACTGAAGTAGTATGCACGTTGACTACAAAACCAACAAAAGTCCCGAGTTCGAAACCCCAGTTTCAGAGTAGGTCACAAAAATATATCGCACACATAATGCATATCAGAAAAATTCCAAAATGTTTTTACGCCAGTCGGATAGTGGGCTCGAAGCCAGGACCTTGGGTTTTGTAGTCAACGTGCTAACTTGTTGATTGAACCGGCGGCAATCAGTGTGTTACGAAGTTAGAAATGAAAGCCGATTTGGTGTGGTCTGCTTCGATGTCCCCCACACTTTTTTTTTTTTTTTATCTGGGACCAGTACTCAGGAGATGACTGCTACACATGCGAAGCATTGTGCTGGAACTATACGAAAGAGATAGTTAGAGAAACGACAGGAGGTGAAACTTAATTAATCATTTTACAGCTCTGCTTTTGCACGTTCTTTATTTATACCAATGTTGAAGCTTCGGTTTAGTAGCCATTTTTATTATTATTTTACTTCGCCGGTGCTACACAATACCGACGAAGAAGGGCGTTCTGATGCGATTGTGTATTGCTATCAGCTGAAGCCGGTATTGTTCAGTGAGCAGTGACTATGCCTTCGCCACTGAAACGTTCCGACAACAACTGACACACAAAGACACACTAATGCACATCAGAAAAATGCGAGATGTTTATTTTTATTTAAAAATTTTAGTCTGAAACTAGGGTTGAAACCAGGCCTTTTTTTTATATTCGTAGTCAACGTGCAGACTACCATCAATCGTGCCATCGCCACCCTTGAATAGAAAAATATCCGATTCGAAACTTTTAAAAAATTTATTAAATGTTAATTATATTATTAATTGACCTTTTTTATTATTTTAATTTGCCTAATTTTATTGAAATCGACATTTTGTTTAACAAATATATGTATATTATTTCTGCTTAAATATTGCGAGAGAAATTTTTTTCTGACATTTATGTCGCAAAACACAAACACACAAACGCCTGTAAAAGTTTTAATGTTGCCACTTTCGTAATTGCTACATGATACAATCATTGACTAATTGTAAAAAAAATTTAGAAAAATTAAATACATTTAAATCCAATAACAAAATGTATGAAGAACATTTTTTAAGAACATTTTTTGATTTGTTTTCTTTGTATATTTCCGAATTCTCATAGATGTTTTGGGTTTGTTCTTGTATAAACAAATGGAATTTCATAGCTGTTTCAAGAATTTGATTAAAGGTCTACTGACGATTTTGATAGTATCACGAAATGAATGGTACACATAAATACACCAGCTAAACCATATAAAAATTATAATTTTAATTATATTATTAATTGACCTTTTTTATTATATTTTTTTAAATATTTTTATTAAGCTTGAGGTCTTTTTTTATTTTATTTGGTTTTATTATTCGATATTTCGTTAACATCATCAGGAATAATAGGAAATTATAATTGTTTGAAATATAAAAATATTTTTGAAACATGTCACAAAATTGTTTTTATAAAATTTGTTATATATTTTGTTATAAAATAGTAGTAATATAGGCGCATATAAATATAACGAATTGAAACCTACATAAATATATATACATATATATAAAGGGTGGTTAAATTTCAAGGGCCGATGTTGATTTTGAATAAAACACAAACTATTTAGGAAATTATTGTAATTTTATTTTATTATAATATATTGGTATTACTCAATTATGTATGGAACAAAATATCGGCCAAATGGGCGCCGCGACCACGGCAACAGTGGATGATCAATTTTCGAAGAAAATCATCTTCAGTGATGAGGCACATTTTCACCTCAGTGGATTCGTCAATAAACAGAATTGCCGCATTTGGGCGAAAGAGAATCCAAGAGTGATTGTCGAAAAACCAATGCACCCACAAAGAGTGACTGTTTGGTGCGGTTTATGGGCTGGCGGCATCATCGGGCCGTATTTTTTCCAAAATGAGGCCGGTCAGGCAGTTACTGTAAATGGTGTTCGCTATCGTGAGATGATAACGAACTTTTTATGGCCCGAATTGGAAGATATGGATGTGGACGATATGTGGTTTCAGCAGGACGGTGCCACTTGCCACACAGCTAACGAAACAATGGCTCTTTTGCGCAACAAATTCAATGGCCGTGTTATCTCACGTAATGGCGATGTCAATTGGCCGCCAAGATCATGTGATTTGACACCGTTGGACTTTTTTCTTTGGGGTTATTTGAAAGAAAAGGTATACGTCGATAAGCCAGCAACAATTCAAGAGCTAAAGGATGAGATAATTCGGCACATTAACGGCATAGAACCTCCATTATGCCTCAGGGTCATCGAAAATTTGGACCATCGGATGGAGGTGTGCCGCCGTGGTCGCGGCGCCCATTTGGCCGATATTTTGTTCCATACATAATTGAGTAATACCAATATATCATAATAAAATAAAATTACAATAATTTCCTAAATAGTTTGTGTTTTATTCAAAATCAACATCGGCCCTTGAAATTTAACCACCCTTTACATATATACATATGCACATTCACACATACAACATAGACCGGCTAACATGAATATATATAAACATATATGCACATACATACACACATATAAATATATACACAAATATAAACTTTTTTAACAAACTCATACAAATATATATATATATAAATATATACATGCAATGCACACACACGTACACATATGCATATGCATATGCATATACCCACATAAATATGAACACATGTACAAATATACATATATTAATACATACATAAACACATAAAAATGCATATACAAACATATACACGAGTACATTCATACGTACACACTCGCATAGATACACATATACACGCATACATACATACACTCATAAATATACGAATGTACGTACCCACATGCAAATATACAGTAATAAACATATACATATGCAGCGACAAATATATGTACATGCACACATACATACATATATGTATATATTAAAAAATTATTAAATAACAACAATTATAAATAAAAAGTTTTTAACAATTAACTGTATGATGAAAATGTATATAATAAGAAAGTGTGCTTTGTTTAACAATACATATAGTATGTACATATATGAATTTTATTAACAATTTTTAACATACATACATATTTACAGATGCAAAAATATGAAAAATATTACATAACAACAATTATATAGAACTAATAAATGAGAATACAGTGCGCTCGGGAAAACGTCAACTAATTAAAACCGCGAGAGTTGACGTTTAACAAATTGTTGACGTTTATGAATGTAGAAACTTTTAATAAAAAACATATTGATAGTGTGCTTTAAAACGTTTTTATTGACTATAAACTAAAACGAAACATAAACAAATACAAATACAAAAAAAGAACAAATGGTTCGACAAACAAAGGCTGCGAAGATAGCTTTTCTCCAGTTATTTTAAGCAGGCGAACTCCAAATCTTTTTTTAAAACCTTGCAACCATCCATCACTTGAAAGAACATTTCTTTTCTTTTACTTTAAAAAATTTATTAAATGTATTAATAAGTTGACCATTACACATTAAAATTTAACAAATACTAAAACGAGGTACAACAGTGTAATAAAAGTTTTCTAGTACGTATTCACCCACAATATTATTTCATATCTTTAATTTTTTTTTGTTTATTTTACTGTATTAAAAGAAAAATATTTGCATTGACATATACATACAAGTGTATATACGAGTACATATGTACATACATATGTATCTTCACAGAAATGTACGTAACCTTATCTTTAAATGCTTTTAGTACATTTTTGAAATTAATTCTAATAATTAAATTAATTAACGTATTTGCGTTAAGAGATGAGAAATTTTAAATAAATATGTACAGTTGCGCAATGAAGTCTGCATACAGGAAAATGGAGAATCAATTTCATAAGAATTCAGTGTGGTTTTATATATGCATATTTTGGAAATTTTAGGAAATGACTGTAACTTCTAAAAAAAAAATTATTACTGACATTTCCGTTTTATTAAAAAAAAAAAAGAAAAAGTTGAAAAAAAAGAGAAAATATTTGTACAAATGGATTTGGATATCGGATGTGGCGATTTTCTAGTTGCTAATAAATCCAGCAGAACAGAAACAGGTCTAAATTATTCTTGCGATAACTTCCTTAAAGAATTTCAAAAGAAACCAAAAGCTTTAGTCTCACAAAACGCATCAGCAAAATGTGAAACAGTGCCGGGGGATTTTATGAGCAGCAGCAGCTTATCATCGTCAATATCAAGCGGTTTAATGTCTCCAAATTATTCTTCAATAAAAGAACCTCCAATGAAAACATCAAATATTTCGTATGAGTTGGCGGTAGCCAAATCCGTGATGCAGCAATTAAGCTCTATAAGTGGAGACAACTTGTGAGTATTTCATAAATTTTTACCGGCGAAAAAACATTTCTTTTGTTAACGGAAATGCTACAACTTCTTTTAACGCTCCTCCAGTCAAATAAAGCGCATTTATTATGTGCATTATGGAGGCTACAGATGCTGCAACAAGTTTATGAAGCACGTTTATCATTCTTGTTGCATATTTTGACACAAAGACTGCAACCGACAAGTAAACCATAAACGGAACATCAATTCTGAATTGAATATCGCTGGAGAAACACTAAAATATAAACTCTACAGGTTGCTTCTTTCCACTGAAATGAATCAGTAAAACCACTAAACAACGATGCAACCAACATCAATGCAACCAAAAAATATCAAAACATTTTTATAATTTATCTTTAGCATTTTCATTCGGATCTTAAAGAATGATATGACAATGTTTTTGTCTCGAGAAGCCCAATGTTCAGCATCTATGACCATTGACTTAAAGTATCCAGTTCTAGCATTTATTCACCAGATCTCCGTTTCTACCACCTTAATGTACCACCGTAATGACATAAAATTAAGTAGATGCTACACGATCAATATTCAGCTTCAATATTTGTCTTTGTGTGCGAAAAACAGTCACACATATACGAATATCAAAATTGTTTTGATATTCATCAAAATATTGAAACAGTTTGACGTAGTGTGGCAGTGTTATTGTAAATATTCATTTTATTTCTGGTAATTTTGAGTGCACATCGTAGTTGTGACGCATTACAAATTTTTGTAATCGAATTAATTGAACTATATCGCTCATTAATGCCTTTTGGGGACGTGCAAATTAAAAAATATAGTAACAAAAACAAAAAAAAATGTCATCAGTGTTTTTTTTTTTAAATAAATAAACAAATAAACAAATAAAATAAACAAATAAATATAAAAATAAATAAATATAAAATAAATATAAAAATAAAAAAATTAAATATAAAAAATAAATATAATAAAAAAAATAAATAAAAATAATTAAATAAATATAAAAAATAAAAATTAATATAAAAATAAATAAATAAAATAAACAAGTAAATAAAATAAACAAATAAAATAAATAAATAAATAAATAAACAAATAAACAAATAAATAAATGTGTAGTTTGCCGACAGTAACTTCAAAAATGTTTTGCCGACGGTAGTTGGCGTAGTGTGTCAGAGGCTTCAATATACATATATACTAACCCAAAGACAAATATTGAAGCTGAATAATGATTCGTGTAGCATGCGCTTTAAAGCTCACAAAAAATCAATATAGTTTTACAGAAGAATTTTTTTTTATCTGGGACCAACACTCAGGAGAAGACTCGTACACATGCGAAGCATTGTGGTGGAACTATAGGAAAGAAATAGTAGGAGAAACGACAGGAGGTGAAGGTTAATTAATCATTTTACAGCTCTGGTTTCGAACGTTCTTTGTTTATACCCGTAGCAGTGCTGAAGCTTCGGTTCAATAGCTATTTTTTTATTATTATTTTATTTCGCCGCTGCTACACAATGCCGACGAAGGAGGGCGTTCTGATGCGATTGTGGATTGCTATCAGCTGAAGCCGGTATTGTTCAGTGACCAGTGACTATGCCTTCGCCACTGAAACTTTCCGAAAACAACTGACACACAAAGACACACTAATGCACATCAGAAAAATGCGAGATGTTTATTTTTATTTTAAAATTTTAGTCTGAAACTGGGGTTGAACGGAGGTCTGTTTTTGGATTTGTAGTCAACGTGCAGACTACCATCCACCGTGCCATCGCCACTAAGGACTACAAACTATACCACCAACAACGAAACTTACCTGGTTGCAGAAATACGTTACATCGTCTGTAGCCACTATTAATGTGTATGTCAGAGGTGGCCATAACGTGGCTCTTGAAGTCAATTGGAGTGGCTCTTTAGCACAATATTTAATAATCCTATAAGAAAAATTTTTAAAATAAATAAATAAAGTTGTATGAAATGAGAGATTGTAAACAATTTTTAATTTTCGTAAAAAAAATTTATTCTCATTTTTATTTTGAATCACCAGTACTTTCTCTTTGTGGGCACCACTGCTTTATTAAACTAATTCCCTTTCAAATTGGATTAATCCCACATACCCATATATGTATATGCATTGTTTTCAAAACTAAATATAATGGCTCTTTAAAATATTAATTCGTAAACGTGACCCCCGAAGTTAGTATAGCTGGCCATCCCTGGGATGTTACTGTGTAATTCGAATCGAATCGAATGCAAATAACATACAAATTCGAATAAATTTATTTTCATTTCGAATTACAGAGTAACCCCATTGGTCTATGCTAATGTACGTCACACTGCCCTCCTTCGGTATTTGATGAATCAATCAATAAGTAAAATAATCAAGAAAGTAGCTCTCCCATACTTTAACACCAGAGGTGCAACGAACCTGCTTTACAAATTAACAAAATTCACAACAGCAGAGTTGTTACCTGTCTTTTTCCTTGGGCATCTGAAATGCGATGCCCTTTACTCCATTAATAATAATGATGAATTAAATTTTTTGTAGATTTGATCATTTGTCGGACATAATAAAACGCGTAATTGATGAACGTCCTCCCAATGTAATTGATTTTTTCGAAGAATTTAGCCGTAATGTACGTATGCAAAAGCTTCACTTACCAGAAAATTTCCCACCAGATGCTGTTTTCGAAGAGAACCGCTTGTATAAAGAGGCCAAGCAGCAGTTAATCTCTATGAAGTTACCATATTCAACTGACTTGACTGTACAAGATGAAGACGAACTTGAAGAAGAGCATATCGAAATAATGAATTTTAAACAGGACGATTTGCTTAAATTTCGTACATTCAATGATCGTGTACAATATCTGCAGTTCTATTGGAACCAATGTGGTTTTAGCATTACTTCGGAGGACATTTTTCAATTAGCATGTTCAATGAACCGTTTGCAGACTCATCCTTCCATAGCGCAATGCCGTTTCTGGGGCAATATTAACGGCTTAAAAGCTTCTTACTTTATAGTTGAAGCCACTTTAACCAAAACTGAATATGAATTGCGTTTGTTGCAAATGGAAAACGAAATCATTAAGATTGTGAGGGATCAAAATTTGGAGGAGGCAAAAAATCAAAAGTTGCCAACACATATTGGGCCAGAGCTGACGCCAGGTGCTGTAGGTTGGGAAAACCATTGCGCAGAAGAAATTTCAAAAATGAAACCTCAAGTTTTGCCAGTGCCCTTAGCAAAGAAAGTGGAAATATTTGACTTACCACCAGAACCCATCGGTAAAGGCGTTAATCGTTATTCATATTTTGTTGTCAATTCCTTATCGGACGAATGGATTGAACTGCCAATTGTGACTCCTAAACAAATATCTGTTTCCCGAGATATTAAGAAATTTTTTACTGGAGACTTAGAAGAGACTATAGTCTCATATCCCTGTTTTAATGGCAAAGAAAAACACTACTTAAGAGCCATGATTACTCGTATAACGGCAGGAACTTATATAGCACCGCATAATTATTATCGCAAAATGACAAAAAAAGAAAGGAGCTTGTTTGATGACGACTACGACGACAACGACGACGACGACGATGAAGAGGAAGAACCATCGCAATTAGGTGAAGATGAAGAGGACGAAGAACAAGAGCTTGGTAAGTTAAGTTAATACCGTAAGCTCGGATATTATGAACGGTATTCGTAATTGGGTGGGCTTTATTTATTTTATATTTCGTATTCGTATTAACTTTTTTTATTGTTGTGGCAACAAACGACTTGCTTCTTAATTAATACTTATTGTATTTCATTACTATAATAAATAAAATAAATAATTAAATGTCATACCCAGCCGTTTTCCCTAATAACGGAGAGTAAATCGCCAATTCCACAGCGGGTAAACTAAATAGTAATAGCAATAGAGCACATAATTGAAATTGTGTTTTTCCCGAGCTTCGAACCGCAATTTAATTTGTTCCGGTTTCGGTTTCGTTCTTCAACTGATATCGTTTCGGGTTACGTTTCGGTTTTCAATTTTTGTTTCGGTGCGAAACTAGTTTTTTTCGGTTCAAAGTTTTTTTATACAAGAACTCCCATATTTTTGTTCTCTGGTATTTTTTGGAGTTCTTGTGGAATTTCATAGGTTTTTTCAGGAATTTTGTTAAAGGTCTACTGACGGTATTGATGTTGTCAGCAAATGTCCTCGTACATATACACCAGCTAATCCATATAGCCAATGTAGATAAAAAATCGTAATTAAGTTTGACTCACGTTGAATAAAAGAAAAAATAGTTACGCAATTGTATTAAAAAAAAATTTTTTTTTTCATTTTGCCTTTTAGTACAATCCATAATGTAATTAAACCAGGTGGCATCATTACATCAGGTGATTATTTTTTTCTCTGTTTAAGTTTGCGACATAAAATGTCAAATTTCTGTACAAACACATTTGTTTAACAGTTTTTATTATTAACAAAATGTGATAAGCAATTTAATTTGCCTAATTTTATTGAAATCGACATTTTGTATTTGAGCAATAAAACGTCGGCGAAGTAAAATAATAAATAAAATGGCTCCATTAGCTTAAAAATAATGCGTCAAAAAACATCAGAGACGCCGCAACTTTGCTTTATAATTTACACGCAACTGCAGAGTTGTGCAAGAATTAAGCTCTATCTTCTTACCACTTTCACCACCTGTCTATTTCTTCCCTATCCTTCTCTCTAGTTCCAGTGCAATGCATTGCATATGTAGGGGATAGCCCCTGAGCAATGGTCCAAGATAAAAAAAAAAAAAAAATATATGTATATTATTTCTGCTTAAATATTGCGAGAGAAATTTTTTTCTGACATTTATGTCGCAAAACACAAACACACAAACGCCTGTAAAAGTTTTAATGTTGCCACTTTCGTAATTGCTACATGATACAATCATTGACTAATTGTAAAAAAAATTTAGAAAAATTAAATACATTTAAATCCAATAACAAAATGTTTGTTGTATGAAGAACATTTTTTAAGAACATTTTTTGATTTGTTTTCTTTGTATATTTCCGAATTCTCATAGATGTTTTGGGTTTGTTCTTGTATAAACAAATGGAATTTCATAACTGTTTCAAGAATTTGATTAAAGGTCCACTGACGATTTTGATAGTAGCACGAAATGAATGGTACACATAAATACACCAGCTAAACCATATAAAAATTATAATTTTAATTATATTATTAATTGACCTTTTTTATTATATTTTTTTAAATATTTTTATTAAGCTTGAGGTCTTTTTTTATTTTATTTTGTTTTATTATTCGATATTTCGTTAACAGCTTGTTAACATCATCAGGAATAATAGGAAATTATTATTGTTTTTTATTATTTTTTTTTTTTATTATATATTTTTATTATTATTATTACAATTATAATTTCCTATCCTGATGATGTTAACAAGCTGTTAACGAAATATCGAATAATAAAAAAAAAAAAAGACCTCAAGCATAATAAAAATATTTCAAAAAATAAAAATTATAATTTTTTGATATATATTTATTAAGCCTGAGGTCTTTTTTTTATTTTATTTTGTTTTTTATTAATATATAATGAAAAAAAAAATTATAAAAAACAATAATAATTTCCTATTATTCCTGATGATGTTAACAAGCTGTTAACGAAATATCGAATAATAAAAAACAAAATAAAATAAAAAAAGACCTCAGGCTTAATAAATATATATCAAAAAATATAATAAAAAAGGTCAATTAATAATATAATTATAATTATAATTTTAAAATTTTTCTTGTTTAAGGAACGAAAAAAAAACCGAAATGAAAATTGACTCACTCCAGTTAGGGTTACGGTTTTTCCTATGTAAAATATTTGAGTTCGGTTACGGCTACGGTTTGGTTATAAATTCTGGTTTTCTGTTCGGTTCGGGTTCGAAGCTCTGTGTTGTTTAGATAATTTTTTCACTTCTTTCTACATAGTATTTTAAGTTTTGCAGAAACCATTTTGTTAAAGTTAAAAAGTAGATAAAAATTAAAATAATACGGTTATATATTTCTTGGGCCACTGCTCAGGGGATGTCCCCTACGTATACATTACATTGCCACGGAAATTCATCGACGAAGGAGACCGCTGTTAGCATAAACACATCAGCAAAATGATTTGCTTGATCAGCGATTGAACCCTCTATCGTCTGGTTGTAAAGTCAGCGGGCAACGGTCAATTAGTCAGCTAACAGTGCATGAAGCAGATACAACAGTTTCCTTTGGAATATCTTTATTATTTATATTTAACACCTCAGTAATCCTTTAAGAAAATAGCGGAACAATGTCCAAGTTAATTTAACCCTTTCACGATCATAAGCGTTTGAAGGTTAAAGTAATATTTTTTGTTAAGTAAAATAGTCAATTGGTTATCTAAAAGATATATTTTTAAGTTAAAACACGAAAAGCGCTAATTGATTTCCTAAAAAAACTTTGGGACACATATGTCCCTACGGTCGGTAAGAGAAAATTTCAATCAAATAAAAGTTTATGTGTTTATTTATTGTTGACAAACAAATTTGTTATTTTATTACACATATATGTACATAATTTTAAAAATATACATCAGTGGCTATGATACGCTATGATGATGGTAAAGTATGATAACCCATAACCACATTCATACCAATAAATACTCTCATTCCATCTGTTTCGACATCAAATTCTCGTCCGTTTTGATGAGCGTATCGTACTGACTCTGATACTATATTTTGAACTAAATTGTCAAAATTCGTTTTTGAAGGAATACTTCAAAAGGAGTTATAGTATTGGCTTCTATATCTTGACAAATTTTGACCTTTCCAAATTCGTATTCCACATTAGAAAAAACATTCGGTACGTATTTACTTTGTTTCCACATAAAATTAGGTTGTGTTTCCAATTCAGAAGTTGAAAGTTCAGGAGACGGTCTTCTCGTTGTATGGTATAATAATGACGTATCTTCAATCTCCACATCAGATATACCTTGGTCATCATCTTGTGTCAGAAGCCTTTCATCTTCTTCATCGAGCTGTAAATCGTTTTCATCGTGACTATTATCACCCATCAAAATTTGTTGGATTTCACTTTCCTTTAGTTGGAATACTATACGTCCTCTACGAAACATAATCTGCTACAATAAAAATAAATAATGATAAAAAATGTGGAAGTATAATATTTCCCTCATGGGCCATAGGGACACCGGTGTCCCTTTATGTTTATAACGTTTTATCAATGCACGCAATTCAAATAACGGTTTTATAACCGTATATAATAAATTTGTACTTACCATATAATATATATTTAGTCAGATAAAAATTTTAAAATCACTTTTGCACTTGAAAACACTTCTTCGTAATATTTCAACACCGCGTCCAACGGACTATTAAATGTCACTGACGATAAGTAATAAATAATGAAACTGATGTTATGCTACAATATATATCTATAGAAGGGGCACATTCAAGGTATAATAAAAAGTAAAACAACGAATAGGCTATTCATAGTTATTTAGTTATTTCAATGTTTTGGCTTGGGACACCCGTCTCGCCGTGATCGTCAAAGGGTTAATAAAAATTCTAATTTAGTTCTTTCAAAATTTTAAATAGAGAAATTTTAATTTTTTTTTTCTTCTTTTTTTAAAGATAATGACATTGTTTTGCTCAAAAATGAAAAATACGATTCTTCTATACCACTTAGTATCTTAAACAATCCCGAAAAATGGGTTCATGTAAGACCAAATATTTTAAAACAGGGTAGAGTTGTTTGGTATAATCAAGAAAAGCAGAAACCAGCATTAGAAACGAGAAAAGCTTATGTAGAAGAAGAAGAAGAAGTGGGCGAAGATGAAAGCGATTATAGTGAAGAGAGTGACGAGGAACAATTGGCAGTGAATGCTGAAAAAGGTCCAGCGATACTAACATCGTGTTCACATGATATAAGCAGCGAAACATCGGTGGCTTGGGTTGGGCGTTTTACCAGTAAATTTTTCAGTCAAAATGAGAGAATATTGGTAATGCAATCCAAAATATGGCCAGGTGCATGCACATTTATCTTTAAAGATCTCTGTGAGTCAATATACTTGGGTTGGGGCCATAAAACAGTTTCTCGTAATATAGCGTGGAAACATTTGAGGCCCTTTGAAGAAGAATACAAACATAAAGCCGAAGATTTTATTGAAATCAATGATCCCAGCGTAGCAATGGAAGAGGCATATAAGTTAAATCAGAAAAAATTAGAAAATGTATTGAAATTTACGCCGCAAGAAGTAGAATCCAGCGATGATCAAGGGGATGTGGATGACGAAGAGGAGTATGAAGACGAAGACGATGACGATGAGTAATAATTATTTATACAGGTCTACATTATTTTCAAATAACAGGTTGCTTATTAAACATTAAAATATGTATGCATATACATAAATATTTGTAATAAATTTGTATACAACACATTTTCCAAAAACTAAATTATTTTTTTACTTTTTGCCTTGGTCCAAACGTTGGGAATCTATAGCGAGAGGTATTTCCGAAAATTCAACTTTAGAATAGTTGTCCTTCAGTTTGTTTTTCAATTGCATACTGTGCTCCCAATCTAGAGTTTCACAAATTACTTTAACCTTTAGAAAGAAATAGCAGTCATTAAAAAAGGTGCTGTTACAAGCAGCGTAGAACAACATACCTCTACAGTATAAATATCTCTCAACCATGCCCGTTCATGCATGATTTCTTTTGTGGAAACACCTAATTTGCATAGAATTTCACACAACTCATGAATACCGCCAGGCCTATCACTCACTTCTACGTAAAACTTTACCAATCGTCCCTCTGCTGCCAACCCTCTTTCAAGACAACGACCGAAAACAGTGGTATCGATATTGCCGCCACATAATAAGACTACAACTCTGTAATAAAAATAGTTGCAATAATTTAGTGTAAACTTTATATTTTCATACTTTTTTCCTTGAAGTTCTGGTAGTTGACCAGCCAGTATTGCTGCTAAACCAGTCGCCCCAGCTCCTTCAACCACGCATTTTTCTTCTTCTACTAAACGCAAGATGGCCAAAGCAATCCATTCCTCCTGTACCACAATCATTTTATCAATTAATGGTACTGCAGTAACATATGCATTGTAGCCCACTTTAGGAACTGCTAAACCATCGGCCAAGGTATTTTTTATGGGTGTAAAAATAGGACCATTATTTTCGATAGCATTCGAAAAGCTGGCACATTTGACAGATTCAACGCCCTAAAATAATTTAACCGTAAAAAATTAATATGTTGAAAATTAGTTTAATTTTATGACTTGCAATAATTTTTGTTTTTGGCGACAGGGCTTTAACTGCTGTGGCTATACCGGCTATCAAACCGCCACCTCCTACAGGTACTATAACAGCATCTGGATTTGGCACTTGTTCCAATATTTCCAACCCAATTGTACCCTGTCCAGATATTATATGGGGGTGATCGTAACCATTAATATACAGCAAACCGTTTTCTTGAGACATTTTCATTGCAAAGGTCTTGGCTTCGCCCATGTCCCTTCCTTCCACTATCACATTGGCCTTGTATCTACGACATTTTTGTATTTTCATAATGGGAGCAGCCTTAGGCATAATAACAGTTACAGGAATATTTAATTTCCAACCATGATAACTGAGGGCCTTTAAACGAAACTTATGTAATTATTTTCTCAAACTTTTTTTCATAATTATTGTACTGACCTGAGCATGGTTTCCAAGCGATGCTGAAATGACACCAACTGTCTTTTGTTCTTCTGTTAGCGACAACAAAGCGTAACGAGCTCCACGTTCTTTAAAGCTTTGTGTATGTAAATGAGAAAAAAGGAAATACATTCATATGTGGGTTTTTTATTAAATAAATTTAATGATTTTGTCGGAGCTACGACGATATGGAGATTCTATCTTTTTTTACACGATTTATCGAGGAACGTGTCTTCCGAAACTATCTAACCGTTTGTAATGACATTCAGGATATACATAGATACATACCCAGCAAAAACTAGAGAATGTGTTATAT
This sequence comes from Dexiosoma caninum, assembly GCA_963924685.1. Taxonomy (NCBI): domain Eukaryota; kingdom Metazoa; phylum Arthropoda; class Insecta; order Diptera; family Tachinidae; genus Dexiosoma; species Dexiosoma caninum. Next base: position 97,633,467 of record OZ004725.1, read on the forward strand.
CTACGAAACAATATACTTTTCAACCATATACTACGTACCGTCTGCATTGCTTAGAAGCACTTATGTAGTGACTTGATTATAACTGGATACAGAAGTATTTATTTTTGGACAAAAAAATCTCTAATGTTTCTAAATGCAGAATTACTTTTAATACCGACATTTCCGTTACCAAATCAGCCTGAAACATCGAAACATGTCGCTTTTAAAGAATATGCTGATGAATTCCGTATAATTGAGTCGCAATGGAATGAAAGTGTATTGCATTTAGTACCCTTTCTTAAATATTTGCACTTTATAGTAAAGCCGCTATCAAGCCATTTACATCACTTTCAAATACAGCAATAACGTGCACACATTTTTAATAAATAATGGTAAAAGTGCAATACACTTTTCGACAATCACAATCGAAATCACGAAATAAGAAGTGCTTAGCCGGTCAGAACGAAATATGGCGCATTCTGAAGGCAATGAGCTCGCTCAGATTTCGTAAGGCTTAACCTTAGCCATAAGAATCAGTGATAGCTAGCAAGGTCAAACGATTCCCATTTTTTTATATTTCTTAGCCAAGAATTACGTTCGGTAATTGAGCATGTTATTTTCATATCGTAAAGAAGATATTTCGGGTAGGACAATTTTTATGGCGCATTAAAAAAAATTCAGATATTTTCAAATTTAAAAATATTTCGGGAGGAAAAATTTCAAACTCAAAAAATAAAATTGATTATAAAATTCGAATGCTTTCAAAAATTAAAACCTGTTAATTTTTTATTTTTTTATCTTGGACCAGCACTCAGAGATGACCCCTAGACATGCGGTGCATTGCGGCGGAACTAGAGGAAAGGAATAGTAGGAGAAATGATAGGAAGTGAAGCTTCTGCTTTTTTGCACGTTATTTGTTTTTACGGCAGTGTTGTAGCGTCTCTGATGTCAAGGAGACTATTACATTTTGAAGCTTCGTTTTTAGTAGCCATTTTTAGTAATTATTTTACTTGGCCGGTGCTACACAACACCGACGAAGAAGGGCGTTGTGATATGCCTGTGGATTGGATACAGTTTAAGCCGTTACTGTTCAGTGAACAGTGAGACACAAATATCAGAAAAAATGAGAAAAGTTTTTATGAGTCTGAAAGTGGGTTTGAACCCAGGAAAATTTCCGTTTTGTAGTCAAGGTGCAGCCTAGTTCGACAATCGCTTTTGAGTGCCTCATTACAACACACGGTAATCACGCGCTTTCCTATGAAAAAAGAAACGTCAAAATCGGTACACTCACTAAAAAGTTCTGAAATAATACGCATAAAACCAAATACAGTCTAATTGAGAACCTACTCCTTTTTTTAAGTCAGTTAAAAAAGATTTCTAAAATAATATGATTAGCATGCCCTTTAAAATAACTACTTACTGCAATAACATATTTGCAATGGCTTTGGAAGTTGTTATTCGTAAGCGAGAGTGGTAAGTACTTGCCTCCAATGACATTGCCATGTTAAAGTTATTTGTTAAAAAGTCAAAGTATAAGTAGTGAAGAGTACGATACTTCAGGTATGTTCTGTAAACCGAATCCTCACAAATTTTTCGTTTTTAAAACGAATATACATACTTAGGTATTCTCTAAACCGAATTCGTATAATTTTACTCGGTTTAAAATCGAGTAGATAAGTCCGGTCGAAATTAAATCGAATGTACTATCTTCCTAATAAATAACTGATGAAACATATAAAAACAATTACCAATTATTACTTGAAGTCTTTCTATTATTAAATTGCGTCAAATTATATTAGATTTTAATACAAAACAATAAATTTAAAGAACACTCCAATATTTCTCCATGTTCCTGTTAAAGTATGCAGATAAAGTAGATGGATGAATAAAGGCACATTTTCACTAAATTCATTAGCTATTTGATTAAAAAAAATCACTTTTAAATAAAAATAAATATTATTTTGAACAAATTTTCAGTAGGTTAACTTTAATTTATTGTTAAATAAGTTACTTTTAAGTGAATATTTATGAATATAGTTTAAAATTTTTTTATTTAATTCTGCCAATATCACAAAATTTTAAATAAATATGGCGACAAAATTGTTGTTTACTACACAACTTTAAATTAATTAAAATGTAAGTGGCACTTGTGTAAAAGAAATAAATCAATAATCAGAATAAAAAATATTTTTTTCGAAAGCAAGTTCGAATATTGGAAATTGTGTGATTTTTAGAACACCAAATTAGCATTTATTCGGTTTTGAGAAATCATTCGTTTTTAAATGGTCTCGGTTTACCGAACAGGGGATTTGGATTTTAAATCATTACTTTGTCAGCAAAGTTTTTGCTGGTTACATATACATATACTCGTATATTCCTAATTAGAGGCATACATAAGCCATATATGTTTTAAAATTAATACGATTACAGCAGCTACAGCCGCGCGTGGCCGGGTCAGTTAGTAATTTATGATATTTTACGTTATAATCGGCATATTTTTAACACAAGTAATATACAAATTGTGCATCAAGCAATAATTTAATTAATTAAAGTTTATCAGCTTGACAAATTTAATTCACGGAATTATTTGTTTATAAAATTGAAATATAAAATGATGAAAAAGACCTTTGATCCGTATAGATAGATATGATATACACATACATACTCATATTTTTTCCTAATAATCTGCTCTGTACTGGAGTTATTAATTGAGAACATTATCACTTGCACAATATAGTTTAAAAAAATTATACTGAATTCGTATTTAATAAATGCAACACTATCGGCTGTATTTAGACTATGCAGTATGCATCAGTCATAATGCAATTTAATAAACTTATCGAAAAATTGTTTAAGCATTTGATGGCGAATTCACAAAAAGACACTTTCAATTTCAACGATTTTGTCGTCACTCATACATACGAGCATTCATATGCATCAATAAAATAAATTATAATTATCTCTTGTTTTTCTTATTTACGATTCGCTAAACAACTGATAATTATAATTAAAATATCGATTCAGCAATGCAAATTTGACTGAAAAAGCATCTTCATAAATAACACAAAAAAATATTTGTTCCCTTAAAGTTTTAAATAAATAAAAATAAATTGAAAAATATGGAAATCGGTTGACCCGAAAATTCCTCCGAAGTTTAGCCCATTCAATTCAGGAGATAGCTTCAAAGTCCAGTGCTCTCCGTGAAACGGACTTTTGCGATGGGCACCACATTTCTATAACATCCTGCTGCGGTATCGGTATGCGGCATGAGAGGGATAAGTGTGTTTAACCTGGATTCGGTGTTGTATGGCTCCGACTAAATGGGGCAACAATCGATACCGCTCAGGCGGCACAACAGGGCGACACATGAGAGTATCCGATACATTTTTTAAGTAAATAAAAATGGGTGAATATTTAAATTCCCTTTGACCAAGAATTTTGGAGTTATTAAAAAAAAAAGTTTTCTTTTGTCAACGACATCTCTCGAACGAAGCTTCCGATTTTAGCCAAATTGGCAGCAATCGAGACTTCTTACTGATATTAACAGCTAACTGTATATTTTTAACTTGATCGGGTAATAGTTTGTTTATTTGTCCAAAACAATTTTTCGAAAATACGAATGCATTAAAATTTTAATTAAATTCTTCCGCGCTTTCCCCCTTAATCGGAGTGAACAATTTTTTCAAAACAAAAACAACAACTAAGCTATGTGCAATAATATCCCCAATGTATTTGTAAAATTGCAAGATGACACAATATATGGGAAAAAATCAAAATGCTTTTGATTTTTATTGAACAGCCAAAAGAATGAAAACATTGCACACATTGGCAAAATGGCAATAATGTAACGAATAACATAACAAAGGGCTGTCGGAGTCATTGGTCCACATGTCTGCAAAAACGATGATGATCAGAATCACAGAATATATATTAGTTTATGATCAGAATGTTATTGTCAATGGTGAACGTTATAGGGCCATGATTACAAATTTTTTTCGTACCTGAATTAGTTGGCATTAATATTACTGACGTGTTGACTCTTGATGAAAGAAGAAGGAGAGATTAATTGGATTATTTTCTTTTGAATCATGTAAAATCATTTGTCAACGACGATAAACTATAGACAATTGAAAACCTGATAATCAACATTCGAAGAGCTACTGAAAAAATTTTTAAAAATTTATGTTTCAGATTGCGCTTTATACGCGCCGGTCATTCCAAGCAATGAAGCCCGTTTCATTGACGTTAAAAATATATTTCTTTGTTTTATTACGATTTAAACTTGTATAACTATAAATAAAAAACCTGTACTTTCAATTATATATCATAAATAATGAATTCGTTTATACTTTAAGTCAAAGTGAACTCTAACACTCCTGCTATTAATTAACTTCAAAATAATTGAAGGAAAATCTCCTTAAACATAATACGAGTAAATAATTGCCTGTTCATAGACGCCGAGGTGAAAAAACACGAAACCATTAGCACTGTTTCTGCCCCCTCATAACTTTCTTTCATTTAATCACATAATAATGAGACTTGTAACATACGAGTATGTACTCTCCACATGGGGACCAAGTTCTTGATATGTTGAATAGCTCCCATTCCTAGATCACCAGCTATCTTGGCAATATTTCTTACCTTTCTAATATCGTAAATAATCATGTGAGAGAAGTATTGTCAATATAGCTGGTTGCTTAGCAATAAGATGAAAGAGTACATATCAAGAAATCGTTCCTCATTTTGATGATGTGAATTTTATATTTATATTTTTGAGCGAATATGTATTTACAAAATGTTTTTACCTGCCAGTATATTGCAAAAAATCCTTTTTCAAGTACAAATCCATACCATAGGAATCCGAAGAAGTAGAACGCTTTAAAAAAAATCGATACATTATTATAGGCCAAATAAAACTTAGACATTATATTACATATTAAAAACAGATATTCATTGTTCAACAATTCGATATAAAATTTTAAAGATTTTAGAATTTTTCTCTTACCGCCAAAGCAGTTGGCAGTTTGCTTTTGTTATTACAAAAAGAAAATAAATAATAAATAATAAGATAATAATAATAATAAATAAAAATATGGATTAGAAGATATCAAAAGATTGTGATATAATAAATGCCAAATTAGCGCGAATTAGCATCACTATAGAATATTTGAAACTTTACCAAAAGTACTCAATGAACATTTAATTAACTCAGTATATATTTTTGTGTTTTTGATGGCATAATCTTTATTTCTATCATTCTTCGTAAAATCAAATTACTCGGAATTGTCATGAAATTGCTTATGCAAATAAACATTTATATAACAACAAATCGTTTATAATTCCGAGTGTATCGATTTCACGTACAATGCAGAACACAATCGAGTTTCTACTAAAATTCGTTTCTGAAGGATCTTGGTTTACCAAAGTGCATAGAGAAAAATACTGTTGAACAATCAGCATATTCTAATAATACTAAATAGTTACCGGGCATGGCGTTCTTTCCACTCCATCTTTTATTAAGAAAGCGGCCGAGGTTATGTCATGGAATGATATTTTCTGAGGGTTTTTTGGATCACAATACGGGTCTAAGATTTCATCGGCTCCCTCGAAATTTTCGGCCTCTACTGTATTCTGTTTTGGTATTGCAGTGAAACCGTTATATGTTCCTTTCAGTGAAATCTTGGAGGAACTTTTTATTATTCTGCTTTTTTCGCTACCAAAGACAACATCTGCACCATTTCTACCTTTAGACATTTTTTGTTGCCGAATTTATATTTAATTCAATAATTACAAACTCGAAATTTCACACTGCCACCGTTCTCGTTGCGTTTTTTGAAGAAACTAAATTGTTAGTTTCAAAAATATGTTAACTTAAGATGATAAATAAGAGCAAATAAAATAGCGAAGCCATTAACCCTTTCAGGGGCAATGTATACGATTTCCTTTTTTTCTTGCACGCGAACTAGATTATACTTCAGCAATTTGCACTTCAGGTGTTGTCTGTATATTTTAAAATTATATTATTTCGGATATAATTCTCGTTTTCTTATTTTAGTATATTTTGGTTGTTATTGAATCCAAGTTACGCTCTAGTTCATCGTGTTTAGTCAGAACGAAATATATATGAGATAGCATGCCCAGACAACAAAGGTAAAGGCTAAATTCTTTTCTTATTTTAATTTGTATTTCTCTTAATGGAAACGAAAAAAAAAACAATTAATTTAAGAAACTTTAACAAAACTTTGTTATCGTAAACTGTGGCCGATGTTATATCAGATTTGCCAGATGATAGGAAGGAAACGAAATCTTTATTATAAAATTTTACTACTACTATTAGGAAAGCAGCCGTTATTTTTACAAATTCACTTTGCAAAATGTTGTTGCAAATAGAGATATTATATTTTACATAATTTATAAATAAATAATATAAAAATATTATAGAACATTTTAATAATATGTTTCTAGTTTTTACTTGTGTTTTAACAATCGATTTAATATTGCCTGTACAAAAAGATAACGCAGCCCCAAAATAGGTTAATGCTGTCTTATCTCTATATATATTTTTATATATTTTATTACGTAGAACATGTGTATATTAAAATATGTTAATAATTTTTCGTATAGATTAGCAAACTATGTATAATGAGATTGTTTGCATTAGGTACGAGTAATTCACAGTGATAAGAAAGTTTAAAAATCATAATAAAAGAAAAGCATTTCAACAACAAGTTTACTTTCTAAACCGACGAATTCTTTTACTTTCATTCACGTGATCTGTTATCGTTGCTTATATATGTATGTCTATGGAGATATGTAAATATGTATGAAAACAGGTAATAAAAAGTGTTAATAGTAAATTAATTAAATACACTGTACTAACAAACGCCTAGTGGTCGAAATTTAACCATAATAATTAATATTGAAAAATATGAGAGCGACACACATACTACATACCGTTGGCATCACATAGAAAGTCCCTAAAATAGATGGGAGGTAGTAGTGCAATGAATTTTAATTGGAATCAGCATTGCAAATTTTTGCAATAGCAATCAACGTCGAATTTTTTTTTTTTTTATCTAGGACCAGCACTCAGGAGATGACTCCCACACATGCGAAGCATTGTGCTGGAACTATAGGAAAAGGATAGTAGGAGAAATGACAGGAGATGAAGCTTAATTATTTATTTTTGGAGCTCTGATTTCGCACGTTCTTTGTTTATACTCGTAGCAGTGCTGAAGCTTCGGTTTAGTAGCCATATTTATTCTTATTTTACTTCGCCGGTGCTACACAATACCGACGAAGGAGGGCGTTCTAATGTGATTGTGGATTGCTATCAGCTGAAGCCGGTATTGTTCAGTGACCAGTGACTATGCCTTCGCCACTGAAACGTTCCGACAACAACTGACACACAAAGACACACTAATGCACATCAGAAAAATGCGAGATGTTTATTTTTATTTTAAAATTTTTAGTCTGAATCTGGGGTTGAACCCAGGTCTGTTTTTTGGTTGTGTAGTCAACGTGCAGACTACCATCCATCGTGCCATCGCCACCCTCAGTACAGAAATGCTTCACTCAATCAATTATTGCAAAATTTTACCTCATTTAATTTAACGTTCTGGTGCCAAATCGCCGCATTCGTGATCGCATAAGCTTTCGTATTCAATAGCCTGATCGAGGCATTCTCTAGCGTTCATTCGAACGAAATTTGTTTTAAAATGTAAAAGATTTTTGTGCTTTGTCATAAAATAAAAACATATGATTATAATTTTCTTATGTATAAAAATGACATGTTTGTTTGTATGTGTGTTTGTGTTTTTGTGCCTTATGGACAGCTAAATGTTTGAACCGAGTTTCTTCTTCTTTCTGGAAGGAACTATGGACTATTAAATTTCAAAAATTGCAACTGGGCGTTGCAAAAATTCAAAATGGACTTTTTGATTGATTATGATGTATTTTGGCTAATTTTTCCTAATGAAAATTTTTCAAGTTAGTAAATTTTTTTTTTATTTTTATATGTACTGACGTGTTTAATAACAAAATAAGACTGAATAAAAAAATAAAATGTTTCTTTCTTAAATAGCAAGCAAACAACTAGTTTAGGACAGATTTTAGTCTATCGAATGACATTTCGAGGGATCGTATGCCATGATCTAAAATTTCGATACGTGTTATTCGATAACGAATATTTTGATCTCAAAAAGTAAAATTTCGATCAAATTCATTCGAACACGAAACGGTTCTCTAACACAACTAGTACTTGTCGGTGCAAAATTGATATGAAAACTGCTCAAAATTGTTAGTGCATTCCATGCCAGTTTTTCACAGAAAATATCTACTTGTGTAGAGAAGCAGCACCTAAAAAATGCGAAAAACAAACATGAGAATTCAAATCACGTCTATTTAGTAACGTCTCTTTCTTCTTTACGCCTTTAGGCAACAAACGAAACAAACTACAAGTTTAAAAGACATAGACTTATCATATTAGCACTTTTGGTGCTAGATTTAGCACTTTTAGTATTTTTTATTTAGATCATAAAATTACTTTAAAAACTAATAACATTAATACCAAGTTTTGTCTCACAAGAAAAATTCATATATGCTAAATTTTTTGTTGATCAGTGAATTAAAATCTCGTTATTCCCAAAAATATTACTAATTGAACGAAAATTTCAAGATTTTCTACAGATAATGCGTTGAAACAAATCAATGATATCATAAATTATATTAACGCTAGTGAAATAGAAAAAATTCAAAGTCAATGAAGCTATGAATATATCTGAACAGATGACAGTGGCATTTGTCACTCATATTCATTTAGTCGTAGGCCAACATCGCGGCGCTCTGGCAAAAGACGGGTGATTCTTGGAATAGTGACGTCACAGAAATATCGCAATGGGCTCACGCGGACAGGGTCGATTTCAACGTTCAAAAACCCCAATGCTGCACGCTTACACACCGAAGCATACCCGATCATGCTGCTTCACTTGTAAATATGGTTGGTATAAATATTGAGGACTGAAAAACTCTTGATATTCTTGCCATTAAGATTCAGTGTGATGTTCGATGGACTGAGCACATCAGCCCATCTGATCTCCTTATCTCCTTTATACCGCTTATATCCAGCCGAAAATGGAATACAACTCTCATGTATGGTCCGGTGCTTCCAAGACTATTTTGAAGATACTCGACCACGTACAGGAGAGAGCGACGAGTGAACGGTAGGGTAGCCAACGCCATTCACTCCCTTGACCATCGTCGCAATGTGGGGTGTGTTTCATTTTTCTTACAAAAGATTCGACTAAGATTTTCAAATTTCTTTATTTTTAGATTATAAAACAACAAACAAAAAATAACAAAATGAAAAATAATGTTTTAATAAATTAAAACTATAAGATTTTGAGAGAAAATACGGATGAAAATTTTACAGTCGTATGGCTCTCTTGATTTTTTAAAATTTTTCAAAAACCAACACACACCATTAGATCAGGGATGCATTTTTATGTAAACAAATGTGAGAAAGCCAGGGAGGAAAACTGGTTTCATAAATTTATACCAATTATAAAATCAAAATGTACATTTTAGACCACGACAGCACAATTTTATAAAAATATACGTATATTTTCCAAAACTACACTAAAAATTTTGACCACGAAAATAACATATTCGAAAGTTATAAAAATATTTTTCAAGGTTATTAAAAAAAAAAATTCAATTGCACAAGAACTCCATCCCTGGGAAAAAAAGCAAACAGCTGTAGTTAAATTAAATGAGAATGTTTTCATCTTACTTGATTTTATCAATACCAATGGTGTAAAAGCCAGAAAACAACCATTCGATTTTTATTCTCTTTTTTTGAAATACGGATGCAATTTCATTTTATTTTCTCTCTCATTTTACGTACGACAAATCTTATGGTCTAAAGCACCCTTTAGTAGCCATTCTTAGTAATTATTTTACTTCGCTAGTGCCTGTTGATTGCTATCAGCTGAAGCCGATACTGTTCTGTGACCAGTGACTATGCCTTCGCCACTGAAACTTTCCGACAACACGGCACAAAGAAACACTAATGCACATCAGAAAAAATGTGAAATGTTTCTATGACTTGGTCTGAAATTGGGATCGAACCTAGGCATTTTTTTGTGTAGTCAGCATGCAGACTACTTTAGCCATCGCCACCGATGTTGAAGTAAATTAATTATAAACACGATATCACTAAAATGGTTATAACTGAAGAAGAATTAAATTGTATTATGGAAAGAGTCACAACCCCCAAAAAAAGGTCAACAATTTTATCGTAAAAATAATCACATTTCGAATTAAAACCATAAAATAAAACAAATTTTATCAACAAAACAGTACCAACTCAAAATATAACTAAATTTAAATAAAACAATTTGATGATTTTCAACTTGAATAAAGGATAAACTCAAAATAATACTTTTTTTATGAAAATATACGGCGCATTTTTATTGCAATTTTTGTATTAACTAAAAATAATACATTTATGTTGATATCATGGTAATCACTACACTATGACGAAAATTGTAATATATGTGGTTTTCGTGATGAAAGAGTAATCGGAATATATTGAAATTTTTACAGTAGATAGCAGTTAATTGATTTCTCGCAAATAGTGAAATTTTATAAATTTAAAGTTAATACCCTCTTGTTGATCAAGTGCAATATGTATGTATGAATTTGTGTCAAATATGATGGCAAACTGGTTTAAATTCCCCAAATGAAAAAAAAAATTTTAATATGTACAGATATTGGAAATGTAAACTGTTTCTTTTATACATACATATATATTCGGCCTTATTACCATTGTCGAAATGAATCGACAGATTGTAATAGATTGAAGAAACGCACACAATTTTTCTTTAATTTTCACACTTTTGTTAATTCTTGCATTCGGGTATTTTTATTGTTCAAGTGCAATGCTTTTTATGCGGGTCCCTGAATATTTAAAAGCACAACTTAACACTTAAACGCACGATATTTTATATCTGTATTATGTGGAAATTGGTTTGCTTTTTAATTAATTTGTATGTTTTTGAAATCTTCTTCCCTTTTCTACATTCACTGAGAATGATAACGTGAATAAAATTTCACTTAAAATTCATGATACCTATTTTCACCTCGAGGGGAATGAAAATTTTACGTGAACAAAAATTGCACTTCTTATTCGCGATAGGGGTAAATGACAGAGCTTAATTGTTGCGCCCACTTATCAAAATCATTGACTCTATTCATAAAAGATCATTCAAGTTGGATTTTTAAAGCATACGAAATTTGTATTTTCAACTTTTTACAACAATAATAATAATTTATGATTAGGAGCCATTTGTTTTATAATTTTTCTTTCTTAGTTTTAAGAATAAATTTCTTTATTTTTTCATTTATGTTTTTTCTTTCTTTTTAGTTTGCAATTTCTATATCATAATCAGTTATCGGATGCTAGGGTCAGTTTTTAAATTAATATATGTATGTTTCTTTACATAATTTTTATATAATCAGTATTTCTGATTTATTATTAATATTATCTGTTGTTATATTTATAATTATAATGTTAAGATTACAAATAGCATAAAACTTATAATTTAATTGTTGGTTATGTATTTTATTGGTAAGTCTTATTTATTATACATACGCTTTTTTACATTTTATAAAAAAACCGATATTAACTAAAATTATTTATTATTACAAAAAAAAATGTTGCCGTTAAACATTATTTTTTTTTTAATTATTTTTTGTAATTTTTTTATAGTTTCACTCATCATATTAGCACTTTTTCTCAAACCCTTTAATTTTAAATATTTTTATTTTTAAATATTTGAACATACCATTACATTTTTATGAGTTGCATTTCTATTGTAATTATTGTTATTATTTTTTTCAATTAAATTTAAAAAGAAAAGTGCTGTTAGACACTTTGGTTAGTTGAATTAAATATTTATTATGCATGAGACTTTTTATTGGTTGCAATAAACAAAAACTTATTATTTGTAACTAGTCAGTTGGGTCTTTCGTTTTTTTTTTTTAAATATGCTGATTTTTTAATTTGTAAATACTTTTTCTGTTTTTTTCTGTTTTTCTCTGTTCGCAAATATTTTTTTATATACTGGAAATATTTTTTATTTATTGCACTTTTTTCAAACTAGTTATTTTTATATATATATATATATATTTTTTTTGTTAAGTGTTTTTAAAAAAGCAATTTCATATTATCATGTATTTTAAGAGTTCAATTGATTTGTTTTAAGTGGGTCCCTAATTTTTTTATATGTTGGAAATTCAAATTCATTTTTAAAGCATTATTTATGTAGTTATTTATTATATAGTTTTTTTTTATGCGGGTTACAGTTTGAAGCAATTTTTTAATGTTTAAAAATAATACTAATAATAATAATAATAATAATATACAAACTTTATTAAAAAAAAGGAAGAAACCAATCCTATATGTATATAATTAAAATCAAGTGAAACGAAAAAAATCATTCTCTATAAGTTTCAGAAGACAACAACTACATACTTCTTACTTTTTCGTAATATTTAAAATTTTTGTTTATGAATGCAAAAATGATTATACGTTTTTATTTGTGTTAAACCATGCGGAGCATATCTATTAACTTTAACTTTCCTCCTCAATTTTTGAGTTTGCTTTTATAAAAAATACTTTGAGAATTGCATAAAGTATGTAAAAATACATTTTATATACTTTTTTTCGGGAATAAACACAATTTTGAAAATAAAATTATATACACATCTATTAACTTGAACAATCTATTTTTTTTATTTTTAAAATTTTAAAAATAAAAATTTCCTGAAGATGTTAACCGAAGGTTAACGAAATATCAAGAATATATATAGAAATAATAAATATAAAGAGAAAAAACCTTAAAGCTTAAAAAAATAGATTGTTCAAATAATAAAAAAGGTTAAAAAAAGTATTAAGAAAAACACATCTATTAACTTTAAGAAATAAACAATTATATTATAGTCAAGGAATGTCTAAAAATTATAAAAAATAAATTATCAAAATCAATATTGAATGCATAATTAAAAACGTATAACCTTTGGGCTTTGCACAATTAGTACAGCTGAAACTTTTATCAAACTTCGGGGTATAATTTTTGATTGGAAAGTAAAGCCTCAATAAACTTCAATACGCCGAAGACTCCGAATATTCCGGCACCTACAGTAAAAGCTTGATAGTCCCGATAATTGATTGCAGACACTAATGCGGATTATCGAATAAAATTTTAAAAACGTTCTAGTATTAAAAATGCTTTCGAAACACATATCGCATGATATATTAGCGGAATTCACGGTTCGTAGTAAAGGCAAAATGTAATGATTTACTAAAGCTATACGATCTAAAAATTCCACTTTGGTCACAATAAAAATCACAAAGCTAATTACTTTACTGGGTAAAACAGCCATTCACTTATGGTTGTCAAGAAGTGTTCAAACTTTTTTCCAAATCTAAATTACGCAATTTGTAAAGCTCTGAAATTTCTCCAATGTCGACATGATCTTCTTCCGACCATATTGCTGATGTATCCAAACAAACGATTAGAAGTTGCGTAGCAAAATAATTTTATTTGGAAGCAAGAGGAGAAAAACCGTGTTTTTGGAATGAGAATTATTAGCGATTAATATCAGACAACAGTTTGCCTGCAATCCGGCGTATAAAATTACAAAGTTGCAATCAATCCGGATTATAAAGTACGCAATGTACTGCAAAATTCTGTGCAGATTACTGATTAACCCGTATTAGCGCAGTGCTAATCCGCACAAGGTTTTACTGTATAGCCATTCTTTTTATTTACAGCCCTTTCTATGCAGAGAAAGCTTTAAAATACATCAATGTAAGGAGGTGTTCATAAAAAAAAGAAGAAATGCAATTTATTAAGTAATTTCTTCTATTAAAAATATAAGTTACTGTAGAAATTCGCTATTACAATTCACTACGGTTTCTAATTGTAGGAATTTTTTTTTCTTCTTAAAAATGTTATTCCGAGAAATAAAATCTTTAATATGTATTATTCGAGATTGGGCTATTTAATGAATTTCGTAAAGTCCGTTACCTGCAGTCGTAAAGGAGCTAAATCCAAATTTTTTGGGAATTAAGTTTTTGATGCAGGCCAATATAGAAAAAAAAAATACATCGTTTGAAGAAGAAAAAATACTAATACAGTGGAATCTCTTGTGAATGGACACCGCAGGGGCAATTAAAATGTGTCCATACAAGGAGTTTGTCCGGTCAATCAGTAAAATTTGTACTTGATGGTTACTTTATTTCAAATAATTTTACTTCAATAAATATTCCTCTATCCTGGTTTGTCGTGTTTTGGTCCTGGCAACAATCCTCTTATATATCTTAAGATGTTATTTCTTGATTCTTGATGATCTAAAGGTTAAAATTCATCCGTTGACTATCACAAATTTCATTTAATTATATTGATTTTATATGGCAAATCCAATATCGAGGTTGGACTTTTTATAGAGTTTTTTTTCTGCCTATTATGAATTTTCCCACGCGAAATATAAATAAAAATAGAGTTTTTGAAGTCAGCTGCTTTGCTTAGTGCCATTTAATTTTTTTTATTTTTTATACGTTTAAATATTAAATGTAATTTCCTTTTTTTTCTAACAAACTCTAGTTAGCTGGCTAGTTAATAGTATATGGTTTGTTGGAGAAAACGCTTAACTTGTCCTTGTAGAAGATCAACCAATCATCAAGATCACCAATCACAAAATCATTGTACGTTGTCAAAATAATTCATACAATTTTGACATCAAACGGTGATAAATAGTCGCCGACAGTTGCAGAATGAAATAAAAATTTAAAAAAGTTTTTGTTCATTGAAAGTTTTCTCTTTTCATTATTGTTGTTTTGATTTTAAAACATATTTTTTAATTATAAACAAAAGCATTTTTCCTGAAGAAGCTACGCAAAAGAGTAGCGAAATGACGAAAAATAATTAAACAAAAACACCTTAAGTTCCAAAAATTAGTAATAATTAAAAGTTAGAGCATTTCCTCTATTTCGCTTTCATAATTTCTACGACCAGAACTGAACCAAAAACAAAAAAAGAAACTAATTTATAATTGCGAACGAAAATTAATTTCGATTGATTGTATTGAAAATTAAAATAAATTCTAATTTTTACTTTAAATTTTCTAAAAAAAATTTTGTGGTCTACATAATATGTATGTGTATATCTATGGACTTTTGACAAAACATCGTAAGTGGGATTAGAAAATTTTTCAGGAGCGCGAAAAAACTATTTAATTAGTCATTTTTGTTTCGTCTTTTTTTTACGTTGTTTGCTTTTGAAAAAATTTTTAAATTTAGTAATTCTACTTTCCTAATAAAATCTTTATTACAATCAAGCTTACATATTAAATGAATATCTCAAAAACTAAAATTCATAGAAAGGCCCTGATTATGTGTATCAAAATAATATTTACTCAAATCTTTAAATTTGGTTTATTGTGTTTGAACTTAAATGAATACGAAGGGCTATTTTAATAGTGTGAGAATCATACTTTTATACGAATCCAATGAACCTTGCAAAAGCACATGCGTATCAAATGCAAGTTTGGTTAGATTGATGCATTAAAATTGCTTTATTTATGTAATTTTGCGAATATATTTTCCATTAAATTTACATAAATGATAATAACCTGATGTCATACTCGTAATTTCTTCCCTCACAAAAATAGAGATTTTAGAGTTTTTAAAGCAAAAAGATAGGAACACGCCCACACGACAATCAACAAGTCCTGCCAAAACATTTCCTCTTCGTTTGTATGAACAGATGAGAACACTAATTTTTGTTATTGTCATAAAATTTACTGCAGGTCTCAAAATTGTATTACCATAACATAATCAAAGCCTTCGTTCAATTGTGACTTGATGAGAATTTTTAACAAGAGGGAAAGGAAAAAAAAAGAAAACCTTAGAACGTACGAAAGACAATCTTAAATTATGAAACAAATCTCAATTGTGTACATAAGTATGTATATTAAAATAAAATAACCACCCCTTTTCCGAACTGTAACTCATAAAATTAATTTAAAAAAATACGATTATTTATAATTTTGAAATTGATGCCTTTGTAATTTATTTCATTTCTTATTATCTGATGTATATGCATTATTATGTAAATGTATATTTATATATTAATCAATATTAAATTATTTTACATTATTCATTTGTTTTAAAATAATCTAGGGAAGCGAGAAGAGAGAAAAAATTAACACGTCTAAAATTATATGTATATGTATAAGAATAAGAATATTTAACACACAGTGATTTATTATTTAAACTTATATAACTAAAAATAATAATAGTAAATATAATTTCACTAAACATATAAAGAAATCTATGTATGCATTGTAATAAAGAAAATAACTAAATTATAAAGTAAATGAAAAAATTGTTTAAAACAAGTTTGAAGCGGAGGTAATTAACAGAACATATTATTAAATGGAAAAAAACCAGAGTTAGCAAAAACAAAGTACGAGTGCATACATACATATGTATATGTTAAGTAGCCATAACAATGATTGCAATAAGATTTCAAATTCAATTTGGGGCATACTTCGACAGTTACTCTGCAAGTCAAATCGAACGAATATGCTTTCGAACAGCAATGCAAATAATGTGCATGTATGAGGCCCCTTCTGAGAAACAAGTGTATTAATCACGTAATTTGAACGAAAACCGTGATATGAAAATATATATATTATATTTTTCAACTGGTTTGACTTTATGCTGTCGAATTTAATATTTTTAACGTCTAAATCGCAAAAAGAAACAAAGAAAACTATCAACAAATTCTACTTTTATAATTCTTACAGGCAGTGTTGTCGTCATTCTATGTCGAAATTTGTTATTTGAACTTAAACATGAATATCAACAATAATTATACAAAACATTCTGCAGGCAATACGGTAATTGTCTACGTTGACATTTCAAAAAGTTAAGTACTGGGGGAAAAATATGGCTTTCGATATAATTCTGAATTTTAAATAAAACTATTGAAATGTATTGGAATTTGATTCGATATCGAATGCCTTAATATATGTCATTCTCATCAAAAGGAATTTCCCACAATTGTATATGTGTATCATTTAAAACATGGTAAAATTTAGTAACACAAATGCATACATTATTAGAATAAGATATAGAAATTAAGTTATTATGACTTGCTGAAATCGATACCACATATGCAGGAAAACAATTTCGATTTTCGGTTGCATGCACTAGAGATTTATTACAAAGTGTTAAAATGTAGGACTAATATTTGTTATTTTTTCTTTCTTGGAAGATAGTTTTCAAAAATTAAGGGCTTAATTTTAAAGAACTTAACACGACGCTATAACTTATAAAAAAAGAAAAAAAGTAAATCAATTATGGAAGTTTTAGTAAGGCCTAAAATACAACAACACTGCTGGAAGAATTTCTATGTCATATTGAATTTTTGTTAAAAGTAATTAAAAACCTATAGACTTCATTTTATTGCAATATCAGGAATACATATAACTTTTTGGTGGGTTTAGAAATTGTCAAGTGTATTTTTTAAGAATCCTAGTGAAGAAAAAATAGACAACAATACCTAACAATCTACTGAAATGAATACAAACGTTTTAGTTTTATTTAATTTTTGTAAAGTGGTTTTAACTAAATTTTTTTCTTCTTTTTATTTTTCCTTTTATTATTATTTTTAATAAAATTTCCAAAAACAATTTAAAACCTTTTTTCATCAAGAAATTATTACTAAATATTTGTTTTAATTAAATCTAAAAAATATATTTAATAAAAATAAAACATTAAAAATATTAATTGTAATAAAATTAAAAAGCAAGCTCTAGTTAATTTAATAATATTGTATAATATTTATATAAAGAGTTAACAAAAAAAATTAATTAAAAATAAGATATAATAAAGATAAAATGTTAAAGGGAAAACAAACTCAAAAACTGCATTTCAAATTAAAAAAAAGAGGAAAAATAAGGGAAGATGGAAGGCTATTAAAATAATATTTATAAAAAAGCTTAAAGCTTTAGATGTTTATTAACAGAAAAATTTAAGATAAAATTTAATTTAAAAATAAGAAGACACTTTAAAGCATTTTTATATTTTAAAAATAATAAAGAAAAACATTATTTTCTTATGTTATTTCTGGGAAAAAGTCAATTTTCAAATTTGGCTTAAAAAATCTTCAATTTGAAAAGAGACTTTTACCAAAAACTTGTTTAAAAAAACTCATTTCACATCTTTTTTTTCTCAATACATTATAAATTGAAACTTAATACAATTATTATTTAATTGAAATTTAATACAAAAACTACCCAGAAAATTAATGTGTGTGTGTGTGTGTGTAAAAAAAACAAAACAGTTTGAAGCTATAAATAAGGTGTTGATGTTTAAGCCACAACCGGCAGAGAAGTTTTTTTCAAAAAACTCAACAAATGGTTAATAAAATTAATTTTTCAAATTTGTATTACTATTAAGAAATTGATCGATTCAAATATAAACTGCCTTATTCATACAAATGTGTTGGATTGCTGCAATTTAATTATGTATGGAAATAATATTTATAAACGTTTTATCTATCGAAAATGTTTTTTTTTATGAATTAGGGTCATAAATATTTAAATTTAAAATTAAGTCTTCACAATAAGAAAACTAAATTAATCAATTTCAATAATTAATTCAAAGAACTTTTGTTAAAACAATTTATTTATATTTTAGATTAATATTTCTTAATAATAAATTTTCTCAAAATTTTCTCCAAACTATAGTTTTTTTTTTTTTTTTAATTTATTTATAAAAATATCAAGTTCCTATATCCATATACTAATAATAATTGGTGCGACCGATTTAGATTTAATGTCTTGTAAGTCTGTTATATTTTTCTCTGAATAAAATATTATTATTAGCCAAGGAAAGGGTAATAATAGCGCAAGTAGTTCTATAATAAACAAGTACTAATTGATAACTTCAATGGAAGCACTACTTAGAAGAAAGAAAAAAGTGCAATTTAAATTTGTTACACAACTATGAATATGCTAAACATTTTTTATTGAAGCAAATAACTAGGTTTACTATTTGCACAATAATTATTTTAGAAGTGGGTTCCATTTCATAACCACAATTTCCCTGGAAATAAATTCTTTAAATATAAGCAAGTTTTTTTCCTGCTCTGCAACATTTAAAAATATGTATACAAATCGTTTTCTAATTAATGCCTCGATTACGGATGGCAACCGATCTTCAGTTCACCTATGAAAGAAGTTAAGAGGCAGCTTAATTGCTTTTTAGTTTTTTGCCTGTCAATAAATATAAAAGATACTACTTAAATTTGTTATTAATTCCAATTATATCATAATTTACACACTTTATTCATTTCTAAACTCACATTATTGGTTATTTTTCTTCTTATGATCTTAATGATATTTACTCGAATTGATTTCTCTTTTGCTTTAACTTATTACAATATCAATGTAATAAACAAACAATTGAAACATAATAGTTTGTCTATAAATAGTAAGATCATGACTAAATTGTAGTTAAAAGGAAAATTGTTTTTTTTTTATATATACTCTCATAATAAACTATTCAAAGATAAATTTTATAAAAATGTGCTTTATTTCGTTTTCAAAAGCAAAATTTGTTACTGCTTTTAAAAATCTTCTTTTTTATCAGGTGTAAAACTACAGCAGTCAATGTCTACAAAATAACTTAACTTTTTGAACTTGTAATTAATTCGCCAGCGATTCAAATAGCGACACGGAAAGCAGTGATGGACAGTAACGTACATCATGAAAGTAGTCAACATGGTAATTACTTCAACCAACAGCTCGGCAAATCTTAGTTACGCTAAAATGTAAATGAAATAATGTTGAATAGAGGTTTTCGATTCACTTCGCAGCGATTTCTTATGAAAGCAGCAATTGTTCCATTGATTATAAAACATGAGTGAAAGTAACAATATCCTACACTTATGTCGGTAATAACTTTTCTCAATAATAATTTAAAAGATTTATTTAACTTTTAGTGAATTTGTTCTGTAAAATTGTAAAACCACTTGAAATTTTTATTTATTTTCTTATTTACATTTCTCGTTACTTAAAAAGTAACCGTTCATAATAATAAAACTGATTTTTCCAAAAAGAATTAATATTGTTTCAAACTTCTTTATCGGGCCTTCTTTTTCACTTCTATTACCCTCACTGTGGTAGTATACCAGAGGTTACCCCAGACTATATCTAAAACAACATTGATTCTCTATACAAATATGTCCTTACGATCTACTTTATACTTTAGCTTCACAAGCAGCGTGATAACAGTCAGCTGATAATGATAAGAAGACAATGTATGTCCGTATTGTTGATAATTTTCCTTTTGTAGTGAAAAATGTTTTAAAAAGAAAAAAAAACTTTCGTAATGGATATTAATTGTTTTATAGATGATCAAAACAAAAAAATGGGAGCGTCGCGTACAACTTTCAGTATGTATGCACTTTCAGCTTGGACAGAGACTTACGTAGGTCTGAATATTTAAAATTATTACAATTAAATTTTTTTTTTGCAAAAAGTCAGATGCCAAATACACAAAACATTAAATTTTACTAAAAACAAATTAAAATTGGGTCGTGGTCATCATTACAGTGCACAAGCGGGACGGCTTGTTCATCAACTTCGGTAGCAAGGGAAAACTTACAAATGTATTGCAAGCTCCCTAAAATGGTCAGAAAAGTTTGATACAATGCTTAAGATTAACACCTCTCCTGCTATGGATACGAGACTTTCAAATCCTCTAAAGCGATTTCAAATTAAATTGGAAATGTAATATCATTCCGAAAGCTCCGATGAACATCGCTGTATGGAACCGAACATGTTAATTTAAAGAAAAACAGAAGGCTCATAAAACATGATTTGCAGCAGAAAGAGAAAAAAAGGGACTAAATATGCTCTCGACTGATGAAAATAAAATCAATCTATTTCGCACCGTTGTAGAAACAAAATTAAACACTGTAAAATATGGTGGAGTATAAATGAGGATGCATCTTATTGAAAGCACAAGGAAGAAACTTGTTCACAAGTATTTATTGGACACAGTTGTGCCCCAACTATAAATTTTTACGAGAATTGTTTAACACAGTCAATGTGGCGGACAACACAAGAAAAATTTTTAATACGAAATGAAATGTTACACAGAGAACAATATTTGAAGGACCCTAACTCAAATACGACTGCAGAGGAACTCGTATATGCATCGTTAGTATGGCAACACATTTCTTTGATATTGCTCAAAGTCAATTAATGCCGCCAGTGCATTATGTCTTTCGATTCGATATTTAAAAAAATTCTGTTAAAATGGAATCTTTGATTTTTTGCTGGAGATCATTATCAGGTACACGCAGTGAATTATCAACTGTTTTGGAGGATTAGATATATGTAATGACATTTGGCTGTTGACTGAGAGTTTTCACTTATTTTAACATTGATTATTATAGCGTTTGGCAGATAGCTTGTTGACTGACAGCTTTTCTCATAACTAACATCTTCAGTAATACAACTTTATTTGCATCAAAAAATTTAAGTAAGATAAAGTAGTTTTTCTTTTCTTTTTTTTATAATTTTTTATTATACGTGTATATCGAAAATAGTCTTTTATAAAGAAACTTTATCACAAAGCGGCTCATAATTTAAAACAAGGAACGTAAAAAAGAAAAAGTAATGTGAATTGAATTTGTTTTGGAAAAATATTGAATTGAACAAAGGTGTATTAGTTCTTGTTATTGGTATTTTAAAAACTTCTCTGCATATTTTTTGTTGTATGGTGTTTATTTTTTTTTATTTTTTTTGTTTTTATTCTTTTGTATATTATTTTAGATATTCATATTATTAATAAAGATTTTTATATTTATAAGTTCTTTATATTTATATATAGATTTATGTATAAGATTTATTATTATAAAGTTTTTTGAATGGTGATGGCACAAAAGTTCAAATTTTTTGTATTTTTTCGCCAACTACTACCGGATTATTGCGTCTAATTTCTTGGGCTCCATGTTCCCGATAATCAAATGTACATTTGTGCTTATCGCTGTATCGATGGACAGCACAATATAAGCCACCACATCTGCAAAGGAAACCTAAAAGAAATGGTTATATGCGCATATAATATATAGTAAAAATAAGTGAGATATAAAACTTGGTTGTTAAAATAAATGCCGGTAATACAGGTCTGTTGAGTTCGAATTTCTTTCTCAAATTATACTTTTTTTTTTATAATTTATTCAAACAACGTCATAACTCGAAAAAGGTATATTTACAGGAAATGCAATTAAAATTTTTCAATTTAAGAAATAAAATATGTAATATTATTCTCTCAATGCAATTCTAATCGATTAATCGTACAGATTTCTTACAAAAATTGAGATAATGCTTAGAGAAATTTTTTCAAATGCTTTTATAAGTTACATATAATTTATTTCATTTATTTATTACATACAAGTATAAATAGTTAAACAAATTTTTGATTTATGTTGATTGTCCAAGGAGCAACTTCTTTCTTTTGAAATGTTCATCAAAGCCAACATCTAGCAAAGAGAAATTTATTTGTTATATATGCACTGCCACATACATATATGTACATATTATATTAATATAGTTTACCTTCACTTTTATGCAAGTCTCGACAGAACTATACAATATGTGCAACTAAAAATTTAATTATTTTTCATTTGACATTAAACGAAAAATTTAAATTATGTGTAACAAATGAGACACCTCCAAGGCAAATTCACTACCAGGTAAACTTAAGAGCTCAGGTGGCTTTTTAAACAAAGGCGAAAATCATTTGAAACGTCAAAATTTATTTAAATTTATTGAAAATGAAATTTTGTTACAATTTTTCATTTCATTTCATTTGTATTCAATAATAATTAATATATGAAAAAGTGAAAAAGATAACATTTTTATATTATTATCTATACTTTTATATTCATCACGTAGCGGATTATTATTAATAATAATTACAGTGAGATATTTAATTTAAAATCCATAAATTTTATTGAATTTTAATATAAAGTATAGTTTTTGTGTTCTTATTTATATCTTAGTAGTAGTATGTTTTAATCCCCTACAAATTTTAGTTTTATTGAGTTGCTAAATTGAGATCCTAAATGTTACATGGTGCTGATGGCGAGTAGTCAGCGTGTTGGCTCTGCAACCAGAAAGACCCAGGTTCGATTCCCAGCCGGGTCAAATCAGAAAAAATATTTTTCTGAGTTTTCTGTGCTACAGCACCCTCCTTCGTCGGTATTTGAGCAATAAAACATCGGCGAAGTAAAATAATAAATAAAATGGCTCCATTAGCTTAAAAATAATGCGTCAAAAAACATCAGAGACGCCGCAACTTTGCTTTATAATTTACACGCAACTGCAGAGTTGTGCAAGAATTAAGCTCTATCTTCCTACCACTTTCACCACCTGTCTATTTCTCCCCTATCCTTCTCTCTAGTTCCAGTGCAATGCATTGCATATGTAGGGGATAGCCCCTGAGCACTGGTCCAAGATAAAAAAAAAAAAAGAGTACATGCTATTTGGGTGAATTGTTTACACAACCTAAGAAAGATATACATACATAAATGCATACTTATTCTACACTAACAAAAATCATTAATCAGATATTTTTTAAATTATGACTTTGTTTGATCGTTGAACTTCCAATATGGCAAATAACATGGCAAATGATACATAAATTTGCATTGTTTATCTTTTAAAATTTCTTACCTGTCAAACCAACTTTTTTGCGACATTCAGAACAACGATTCTTTTTCTTTTTAGAATCTTTGTCGTCCTCCTTGTCTTTATCATCTTCGGCTGATTGTGTTGTGGAAGTTGATGGACCGGCGGCTGCAACTGGTTCGCTGCTGTTGGTTTTGGCTGAGTTTTCTTCGTTTATTTTCTGTAATAAAATATTAAATTATTACAGAGTGAAATAAAATCGATAAAAATACAAATTAATAATACAAATGTCAATAATATTATGTAATAGATTAAATAAAATTTTTCTGCATCAGAAGTTTTAATATTCAATTATTCTGTGTTGTATGTATGTACATATGCATGTATGTAGATATGTATGGATGTACATACATATGTATATATACACGTATACTATCGAAGTGTAATTGAAATTTTTGATGTGAACAACACACTAATTGAAATACATGTTCTTAGAATTTATTGTATAACCATTTCTATTTTTTATTTTTAATTTTAAGAACCACGAGTATTTTTCATGAGTGATCTGTGTTGGCAAAGTAAATTGCTTAAAAATAATACATACATACTTATGTATGTATGTGTAGTAAGTTACTTAAAATTGATTTGCAACACGTGTGAGGAGAAATTCTAAATAAAAATACTGAACGATCGATTGACTATTAAATTAAATTCAAATTTAATAGCTCAAATACTAATATTAATTTTGACTTATTTTTTATTAAAAAAAATTAATTAATTATTTAAGCTCAATTATTGTTATAGCTAAAATGCTATAAAAATTATACATGACATTTCCCCCTTGGTTCAGCAGATCAACAAAATATCGAATAAGACGTATGATTAAATAACTATGTATGTATGTACAGTACCAAAATGCACCAGCAACACTTAAATATGAAAGATGCACCATAATGGTATGAAGGCAGCTTCTCTCCTGGACAAAGGCAGCTCTTGACCAACATTCGTATAACAAAATTTTAAATGAAATAATGTTGCCGTATGTTAGAAAGAAATCCCTTTCCTTTACTTCTTCCAACAAGATAACGATCGAAAACATACAACCAAGTCTACAAAGAAGTGTTTCAACGATAATGGCGTAAACGTCATGGAATGACATGCACAGTCTCCAGATCTGAAGTCTATTGAAAAATTATCGGCCCATGTTAAGAAGGGACATGCGAAAGAAAGCCGCAAGCATAACGTTGGACAGCGGTTTTGCCTGTCATTACTTCAGAGAGATGTCAAAACATGTGTAAACCTTGTGACTACAATAAATTTTAATATACATACATATATACACAAGCAGTAAACTTTAATATCTGTATATATAAATAGAAATAAATTTAAATTTTATAAATATGTATGGATATGTAATTAACATCGTATTATCATTATTTCTCTTAACCAATAGTTGTATAGGAATATAAATAAAGATAAAATAAATTAAAAAACTAAAAATTTCTTCATAAAGCTTTGTGTTTTTGATATCAACTTGTGTAGCACCGGCGAAGTAAAATAATAATAAAAATGGCTACTAAAGATGCTTCAGCACTGCTGCGAGTATAAACAAAGAACGTCCAAAAGCAGAGCTGTAAAATCATTAACTAAGCTTCACCTTCTGTCGTTTCTCCTACTATCCCTTTCCTATAGTTCCAGCACAATGCTTCGCATGTGTAGGATTAATCTCCTGTGTGCCGGTCCCAGATAAAAAAATAAAAAATTTGTATTTTTTTACTGCATCTGTATATTGTTCAACTAAACACAATATGTAATACATATACAGTTTGTAAAAAATATGTTTACAAAGCTTAGAAAAATTAAAAAGTTTAAGGGAAACTCTTATTTGCAAGTAAATTATATAACTTTTATTAAATTTTTTTCTTCATGTATTCAATTGAAGATGTTTATAAACACTTTGCACAAAAAAAAACCAAATTAAATTAAATAACAAAATAATAATCGTAACTTAAAAAATACTTCCAGTTTCTACGCTGTAAAATAAATGTTTACAAAATTGTGTTAAATTGAATTAAATATATTCTAAATGGTAAAAAAAAAGATTTGAGGGTGCTAATACTTGGTGTGCCCTCCTTTAGCTTTAATTACAGCTTCTAAGCGTCTAGACATTGAATGGATAAGCTTTGGTATATCATAATTTTCAGGTATTTTTTCCCACTCTTCTTTAATAAATGTTATTTGTTTTTTGGTGCCCTTTTTCCGACTTTTTTCTTTGGGTGGACCCATGAATTTTCTATAGGGTTTATTCTGGACTTTGTGCTGAGCTATCGATCACTTTTGTACAGTTATATAACAACCAGGATCTACAAATATATGCCTTATGCTTCGGATCATTATCCTGCTAAAATTTATACTTGAGCTTTTCTGGGTCAACAAAACGGAATTTCCGAGCAGTTGCACTCAATTCCTTTTTTAAAATGTTTAGATAGACTTTCTTGGTCATTATATCCTCTAATATTCTTATTTCGCCAACACCCTTGCTCGAAATACAACCCCACACCATAACGAATAGTTTACCGAACTTTACAGTGGGTATTATATTTTTATTTTCTAAAGCCGTCAGGGGTTTTCGCCAAACTTTTTGAGGTCCATCATGGTAGTAAAGCATCACTTTCGTTTCGTCACAAAAAAATAACATCATCCCAGTGCTCCGGAGGAAAAGAAATGTGTTCAATGGCAAACTTATACCTTTTTTCTATGTTTGCCGCTGATAGCAAAGGTTTTTTCCTCGCAACTCTTGAAGAGTATTTATGGTTTTGTAGCACATTTCTAACAGTCTGATGAGAGATACTTATTCCACATTCATTACTGATGTTAAGTGCAATTCCTCTAGTACTAAAATGTGGATTCTCATCAATCATTTTCAAAATTTTCTTTTCAATTGGCCGAGTTACTTTTTTTGGTCTGCCTGGTGTTTGTTTTGGTTCCAGTTTTCCTTCTTTTTCAGCACTGTTAATAACATTATATACCGTCCTTAGGTTAAGAGAGAACATTGCAGCAATTTCTCTGTGAGATTTTCTTTTATAGTAATTAAAATACACCAGTTGTGTAATGTCTTTGTACAGTCGCTTTCCTGGCATAGTTTATATATAATTGGGTAATGATTTGTTTATTCTATGAGCTTAATTTAAAGAATAAAAGACAACTGCTACTCTTAGCGTCCATATAAAACTATTATACGCAATACATATGCAAAAAACTAACTGTTCCTTCTTGTCTTTGCATTTTTGTAAACATTTTTTTTACACTGTTGAAAGTATACAAAATTATTTTGTAGCGTTGTTGTTGTAATATATTCATAAATTTGCCAAAGTTTCGACGCCTGCTTGTCGTCAACATACAAAACAACAGTTATAAAAAAAAAATTTACAAATATAATGATATTGTTGTTGTAAATATTTATTTAAACTTAAATTCTTAAAAAATTTTTGTTTTGTAAACATATTTTTTACAAACTGTACATACATGCAGTCATTAATTCAAATAAATAAACCTGTTTTCTGGAAACATTTTCTTCACTTTTAATGGCATCATCAGAAGGCTTCCTTTTCGAAGACATACCTGAGACAAAGGTTTTTTTTCGGAAAGATTAGGTACACAAGTAATAGCCTTCGTCGAGAGGAATGGATTGTTTGAGTTATTGAAAACAAAGAAAAATAAAAATTTTATTTTTATCGGCTAATGTATATTTTGAATAACAAGCAATTTTGTTACAGTCCTGATAAGGTACACGAGAAATCATGGATCGTGATTGTGGAAAGTTCCACACGGTCTGTAGAGATGCTGATGAAATAACATGTGGAGGATGATTTTGCCGCAAAATGTTTCACACTAAATGTCCGAAATTCGCGAAGAATGAGATGGATTTATTGTTCAATTTGCGAAGAATGAGATGGATTTATTGTTCAATTTCCGAAACTTAAGATTTATATGTGATGAATTGCATTAATTTTATTGACAAACATAGACAAATAATCATTTAATATTGTTAAAATAAAAACACGAAAAGCAACTTGTTGAAGATATAAATAAAACAAACAATTCGGTATAAGCTCATCTGGAAGAAGTAAAACAAGTGCAAAAATTTTTTTGGTGAAGAAACATACGCAAGCAAAGTGAACATTAACAGCAATTCATGACTGTTATTTAAAAACCAAAGAGAAAAACAAATAAAAGAGAAATGAAACCGTCATCTCTTATAAAGATTAAGTTTTTTTAGCTAAAAAAAAAGTTTTTTTTTAAATATTACTTCTAGACAATTAATTGAAGTTCTTGTTCATTAAACCTGCTGATAAAAGTATTTCTCAATCAGCGAAATTCTTTCAAATGTCATTATCTTAGCTCTTTTAGGATAAAATTATATTTATAAATGTAATAAAAAAGCAAAACAATATTGGTTTCGGCCATTTGGAATGCGTTAAATTATACAGAAATGCCCAATGGTGTATAATGCGATAATAGAAACAGATGCAAAAGGTTTTCCAAGTATTTAAAAAAGGAAGAATTAATATGAGTGGGATAGGTGTCCAGTATATGAAAATTGTAATGTCTTAAGATGTTTTAAATGTTGGGGTTTTAACCATCTCTCCAAAATATGTAAAAGTGAAACACAAATATGTACGAAATGTAGCGAAAATGGTCACACATACTACAAGCAATGCAGAAGAGAAGACACAAAATGTATAAATTGTGTCTTAAATCTTAGCGATATATGTACATAGATGTAAATCATGACTACAGAAGCTCCGAGTAACGAAAAAATAAAATCACGGCTAATGAAATAGCGTGTTAGCAACCCAATTATATAAGAGGATTATAGTTAAATATCAGAGAACTTACAAATTTTAAGGAACTTGAAACTGCATCTTTTAAAAAAAGTTTCGATTTTAATGTCTTGCTGAAACATTTGACATGCTATTGATGATGGTGACTTTATGTGAGAAAAATACAACATACTAAGATCTAATAGTGTATTAAGGTACATTGTAGGTATATATTTTTATATTAACAAAAAATTGGAAAATAAAGGTTGTAGAAAGTATTTGTATAGATAAAAAACTTTGATGGTTCACAATCAAAAATTATGAATAATACAACACAGACATACTTTAGGTAGAGTACGTAGATCACCAGATAGAATACAAAATGGATTATAGCAAAAATAAACCAATAATTGGTAATTTTAATATTAATTGGTTGGAAAGTAGTATTTCCAAAACAAGAATCCAAGAGATTCTGCATGATAGTTATTGTGCACAAGTAGTATCACAGCCCACAAGAATATCAAATATGTCATCAACTCTATTAGATTATGTCGTAACAAATATACCAAACATCGTAGTAACTACAGGTTATGAAATGAAAATAAATGATCACGAATCCTTGTCAATTAAAATTCGTATAAATCATTTTCATATACCGAAAATAAAATGATAGTCAAAATTCTAATAATGGCTGTTTTCACAATAAGTTTATTGTTCGTTAGTGAATTGAGCAACATTTCAACAAATTCGAGTGTTAACGAATATTCTAATCTACTAGTAAATAGTATTAATTTAGCTCTAAGCCCAATGATATCTATGAAAAATATCAGAAGCATATCATCGACAAACCAGTCGTTTAATAATGACCTAAAATACATACATATATGAAACAAATAACACTAAATTGTATCGCATCCATACAGCTGGAATAAGTTGTTTTTTTAGCTGGAATAAGTAGAAAATGTTTAGGAACAGATACCGAATAGAATTGTTAATTGCAAAACGAAATTTTATTAATAACGAAATATACAATTGGTGTAATCCAAAAGCCATGTGGAAAACTATAAAATCTCTGGTATTAAAAAAAGATAATCCTGGAATACAGGAAATAAACATCAATGGAAGCGTAATATCGAGGGAACAAGAAATACCGACTGAATTAAATTCGTTTTTTATACCCAGCGTACAACAAATAATTAACGATATACAATACAAAAACTCGAAAATTTAATGAAAACTATGAACAAAAAAAATAAAAAAAAAAGATCAAAATTGCATTATGGTAAAAATGTTAATAGATAATTATGATATAATTGGTACATTATCTGCAATGTATGACAGAATCTTTTATACAGACTGGAACAATATACATGTATACATACATATATAAAAAGTTCTTTTTAATTTACAAAAACCATAGAATTAATTAATTTTTTTCAGCATCTGTATATTGTTCAACCAAAGACAATATATAATGCATATACATACATGCATACAGTCATTCATTCATAAAAATTACCCCCTTTCCGGAAAGTTTTCCATCAATTTGAATGGTATCATCAGAAGACGAAGCTGGCTTCCACTTTCGAGGCATACCTGAGACAAAAGCTTTTATTCGGACAGATTAGGCCGGCGGTACGTAACGTATTATTTAATTCGGTCCCACAAACCGGATCGTTCGTTTCAAAAGATTGCAAATGCCTTTAAATGGCGTTAAATGCAACCTGCTTTGATTTAAAAAGTTGTTTATATGAAGGAGTTTCAAATATTTGTCTTTTAATTGTTTTCCCAGAATAGACTACAATTCATCCATGGGCTTTTTTAATGCAAAACTTTGCTGCGTTTATTCGCATCTACTGTCAGATTTAAATATCTTTGAACTTCTTGCCATCTACACCTTCACCATATTATTTTATATCGGCCAATTTTATATCGGCCATTTTTTATGAAACAAAATCTTTAGTTAGGCATTATTTAAGATTCCGAGGATAATATATTTTTAAGTAAATAAAAAATTGGAAATTCACCTTTTTAAAATATCTTATGATTTTAATCGTTCTTCAAAATATATGTAATTGTTTCTTTTTTTTAATTGGAATTTTGAAATTTTTTAAATGAAAAGGAAACTAAACAAATTTTTATGTAT
This sequence comes from Dexiosoma caninum, assembly GCA_963924685.1. Lineage (NCBI taxonomy): Eukaryota > Metazoa > Arthropoda > Insecta > Diptera > Tachinidae > Dexiosoma > Dexiosoma caninum. The sequence continues at coordinate 97,664,193 of OZ004725.1, forward strand.
GTAATTTAATGACAGACATTTACTTCCAAGAAGATTTTTTCTATATTTATTTGGAATGAAACATAAACTAACAACAGCTTGTTTGTAGAACACAAATATGATAATAAGACGTACAGGGTGTCTGGTGGCTAATTTATATTTTTATATACGATTATTTCAAAAAGTAATAAACGTTGCGGAGGGAGAGTGGCGCCGTTGGAATTATCGATTGTGCGGATTTGTCAGTCAAGATGTCGCAGTGATCGAGTGAGCATCGCACGTTCGCTGTGGAGACATTTTTTAAGAGTAATGATTCTTACGTAATTGCTCGTCGACTCTTTAAAAAATAAAATCCGCATTTCCATGTGCTGCACTCTCACTCGCAAATCCTTACTCTGGTTTAAACACGCGACCGTCCAAGCGGCACCGTTATTTATTTTGTTATTTAATACGTCGTCCAAACTCGTTTGCTGGAAATCTTTTTGAATTTAATAGTACCAGAGGGAAAGGGAAATTCACAACCTACATATTTTATATAGCACTAGATGACCCGGCCGCGCGTTGCTGTAGCTGTTATAATAGTTTTATTTTTAAAACAATAAATGGGTCGTGTCCTTGATTGGCCGTTTTCATATTTTTCGAATTATTTTCTACCCAATACTTGTATACTAAATTTAAACTCTCTAACTATATTGGAAGTGTACCATCGTCTACAGTGCTACTTGTTGTATAAAAAATAATTTTAATCTTATTCTCAGACCTACTAAATGTACACACAAAACTTCTTAAGAAACGGCAAAGTCGTGTCGAAGGAGTCTAGTTGCAAACACTGAGACAGAAGAATTTTATATATTAGATTATACAATATTATATAAATTTCTTACAATACGTTGTTTATTTGGGGAAGAAAACATCTTCATCTACGAATCGTTTTTAGAAACATATTCACAGAATTTAAAAAACAACAAAAAAATTGCTCTCTCCTGTTTAATAAAATTTATATCGGAATTCACGGTTTTAGATCTTGCAGCTTTAGTATAACAACAATAAAATGCATGAGCGCAATTCACGCATCGTAGTAAATTAATATTGTAGAATTTGTAGATCTGTAGTAAATCAATGCATTTTGTTGTTGTTATACTAAAACTATAAAAGATCTAAAAGTTCTACAATAGTAATTTACTACGAAACGTAAATTGCGCTTATATTTAAAATTTAAAATTTTATTAGCAATATTTCTTCATTAATTAAACATCGCTTTAGTATTACATATTTTAATATAGAAATATGTATGTATATGATCAAATAATTACATTCACACTAAGTTTAGTATGTTAGAGCGAGGTAATGTGATTTCAAAATGAAATGTGATTCGATAAAGAATATTATTGCAATTTACATGTTAATTATATTGCAATTCGGAAAAGGCTGCAAAATTTATAATTCTTTTTCTGGATATCTCCTGCTAGTGGAAACCCAGCTTACTCTTGGAATTTTCGATTAGCAGCAAAACTGAATATACATATGGTACATACATACGTACATGATGCGTTTTAGGCGAATAATAAATATTTTTTAATAGAATAATACGAAATAAACATGCAAAAAATACCTCTTTAATTTCATTATGTTGCTGCTGCAAACTCTGTACTGTTGGCTGTGCTGTTGAAGGTATTGTAATGGCTGGACTAAATGTGGGACTTGGTTGTGGGCTTGGAACTGATACAGGTGTGCTGCCAACAGGTGGTTGTTGCTTTTTTCTTAGAGAATCCTTAGAAAGAGAAAACCAAGACATTTTTATTTTATGTTTTATGAAATTTAGTAAACAGTGTAACTACCTTGTAGCAAACTGAACATAAACCATCTGTAGCTGGATTTCCATAAAAACCGCAACCAGAGCGGCACATAGGTTGCATCGGATTTGATTCGCGTTCCATTGTTTGCTACTTGTATGTAGATATTGTTTTTGCTTTTGTTATTGGCTGTTGGCTTCTTGCGTTTTAGTTTTAAATATTTATTGTTGTATTCGCAGAGCGAAGTAAATTTTTTAATACTATATTTATTTATATGATGTAGTTTTTGTTGGTATTATTTGAAGGTAATTTGTTGTTACTAATTTGTTAAAAAAGAACAATGTAAATAAATGTGGTAAACAAAAAGATATAGTAAACTTTTAAATTGAAGCAATTTTTATTTATTTCCGACAGTTTGGAAATGGCAAATTGTGGAAATTGGAACTCTTCTATATGTAATTTTTGTGTTGACTAAAGCTTGTGAGTGTTGTTGTATGTAGTATTTATATTTTTCTTCAATCTTATAGCGAAAATTGCACGTATTTCGCGATTTGTGTTGTCGATTCTTGCGTTCTTCACTATTCGAAAAATTACAAATTGTCTTATTCCTCTCCTTTTTTACTTTCAAATGCTTTTTCTCAGCTGGTTGTAAATATTCTGCAAAAAAAAAATAATGAAATTAAACTTTTAATATAAATATTAAATTTTATCAATTCTTCTCCTTCTCACAAATATGAAATATTTTCCATTAGATATGAATTTAATTCGTTTAGAGGATGAAAAACAATAAGAGACGAATTTAAATTTATTTTTTGTTTTTATTTATAGAAAATTGTAAATTCATTTGATGAATTATGCATATTGGAAAATTAATTACGATCGTTATAGTACATACATACATACGTACACATACATATGCCAAACCATATAACAAATTTTGACTCACGTTGAGCAAATGAAAAAATAGTTGGAAATTTAAAAATTAAATTTTAGTCATTCAATTTGTATCTTCAAATCGATCAAAGAATGATATGTTTTTATCGCAACCAATTCAATTCGTATGCTCGGACATATGTAAATATTAACAGTACTGTGCAAAACATTACCAACTGCACAGCAACTAGCAAACTATTTGGTGTAGTTTTTACTGTAGATAATTGGGTTTATTATTTTTATTTGGTATACTAGCAACAAAGATTTCAGCTCGTTCATAAGTCTGAGTTCACACGACTCATGTTTTACTCACATGATTGCTACTTTATAGGCGAGAGTAACTAGGGGAAGGGTAACGAGTACTCGTGTGCATGTACTGTCAGTCCGTTTTGCTTTCTCATTCTTAATTTGAATATACACACAAACTATATATACATGTCGCCAACATGACATGAATTGTGTGAACACCAAAGAGAGTTCAAAGAAGAAAAAGTAAGAATCATGTCATTAATTGTAATTTTCACATAGTATGTATGTGAAAAAGAACATGAAACTTAATTTGCAAAAGGAAAGCATGACTTCAAAAAGCAAAATTATTGGAAATTCTCAAAAATTAAATTCAAAATATTATAAAAAAATTCTTCAGTGCAATAAAGAAAAAAATTAAATATGCGTCTATCCAAAACGGCAACACCTTAGGAGCGAAGGTTTTTAAAGGTATTTATTTATTTATTTACTAGCCCAGTTGCTCTACTATTTATCACTGTTTAAGGGTGCTTTAGACCATAAGATCTGTCGTACGACATGTCAAATTTTTGTGTAGAAGAGCACAAGTCGGATCGTCTAAACGTAATATGTAATGAAACTATAAGATTTTGAGAGAAAATACGGATGAAAATTTGACAGTCGTATGGCTCTCTTGATTTTTCAAAATTTTTCAAAAACCAACACACACCATGAGATCAGGGATGCATTTTTATGTAAACAAATGTGAGAAAGCCAGGGAGGGAAAACTGGTTTCATAAATTTATACCAATTATAAAATCAAAATGTACATTTTAGACCACGACAGCACAATTTTATAAAAATATACGTATATTTTCTAAAAGCACACTAAAAATTTTGACCACGAAAATAACATATTCGAAAGTTATAAAAATATTTTTCAAGGTTATTAAAAAAAAAATCATTTGTACAAGAACTCCATCCCTGGGGAACACAAGCAAACAACTGTAGTTAAATTAAATGAGAATGTTTTCATCTTACTTGATTTTATCCATACCAATGGTGTAAAAGCCAGAAAACAACCATTTGATTTTTACTCTCTTTTTTTGAAATAAAGATGGAATTTCATTTTATTTTCTCTCTCATTTTACGTACGACAAATCTTATGGTCTAAAGCACCCTTTAAGGCGAATTAATACCAGGTTGGCCGCATTAGCTGAAATTCTCATCAACTGATTTGTGTTCATATGTCAAAGTTGAGTTCAACTCAAAGCATGCAAATACGTAAACTGTTTTGACAACTTGAATAACATTGTTGTACTTCTAAACAAAAAATGCTGTTGTTGTAGGCTTTGATGTCAAGTTGTATGAATTATTTTACCAATATACAATGACGTTTTGTAAATAATTTAATAATTATAATAATATAACACTATAATAATAAGAATGCAGAATATATTACTTTTTGTAATAATTAATTTATTTTTAACTTATATTACACTAATTTAACATGTTCTTTTTAGGTTATGCGAATTGACGAATTTGCTTTGCGACAACCTGGTATTAATAAGCCTTATTGTTGTACTACTAAGTTTACCCGGTTTAAATTCGCCTTGGTATTTATTGAATATATACATATAGGAATATTCCAAGATTTGTGGTAAAAATTTACCTGTTCCACGATGTCACACGATATCGAACGGTCGTTGACATTCAGAACAAAAACAACATTTTAAATTTTGTGTGACATCGTGGTCCAGGCAGTTAGAAATTATATGTTTCTTTTAATTTTTGTATGACTAGCTTATAAAAAAGAGCACATATGTAGATTTTGATGCGTCTATAGAAAAAAAATTTAGTTTTATTTCTAAAAAAAATTCAATAATTTCCAAAACCCATTTTATCTTCTGTATAGTATGCAAATATTGAAAATGAGTGGGGTTTGTTTTTATTGTTTTTGTATTAATCAGGGCGACTCCCCATATTGTTTATTTTAACTTAATTTTATTCAACTTCTTCATATTGTGTAATGCTTGAGTGATAAATTTATTTACCACACCTAAAAGAAAATTAAAACAACAAAGAAAAATATGCATTACAAAAGCTTTATATGAAATGTACCCCGACCCCTTCATGACTCAAATATAACAAATAATAAACAAGTGTGGTGAATTTCATAACATAAAATGTAAGTAGATACATATGTAGGCATTAAACAAGTTATACAACAAATTCTTTTCTCCTTTGTAGTTATGAAAAACAAATGTTGGCAGAGAAAAAAATTATTAAATAGGAAATACTAATAAAAAAGTAAAACTTTTATGCGCATGTTTTAAATAGAAGAAGGAACAAACTAAACTAAGAGAATAAAAGTTAGGACTCTTTTGGGTGTAAGTCACCACACTGATATAAAATGATAAAATGTGGCTATAAAGTAACACCCTCTTTTTTAAATATTTTTATTTTTATTTATACATACATACATACATACATACATACTACGTACAAAAGAAACATACATACTTTCTTACATATATGTATATGTACATAGGGTTCATACATATATGTACTTCACAACACTATAATTCTTCAAGTCTTTAAAATATGACTATTTTATGGGAAAAAACATATTGGTGGTAGCATACCGTCCAAATGTAGTCGAACAAAGAGAATGGATTTTAAAATTTAAAGTTTAATATCAAAAATGTATTTGGTGTGCTAACCAAAAATATAAAACTGCAAGAAATATGACGACAATTAGATCTAGTTCTGATACATTAACTCTATTAGATTAGTTCTTGTTCAATTTTCTTCTGAAATCGACTTGCAAGAGAAAATCAAGTTGACTAAAAAACCGAAAACTTGACGAGCCAAAGTGGAAGTGTTTGTGATTTGGTTCTAACATTTATAAGTTTAACAGTCTTGAAATGAATATGATAAATAGCAAATCAACTTCATACCAATAGAGTTTTAAATATTGTATATTAGAATACAACTTTCACTATTTTTAAGCATTTACTGTTATTTTTCAAGTTGACCATTCAATTTGCTGACGAGTCAAAAAATTTAAAAACTTTGTGTTCGTATTCATAAAAATTATTTTTGATTTATAATGCCCAAATTTAACCAATAATATTTGATTCACAGCTTTTTGTTTATTATTAGTTAAACCGCCAAATGTCATTGGTTAACTAATAGTTAGACAACAGGTGATTAGTAAATTATTATTAGAATTTTTGTTTTGATAATATATACATATATGTATATATATATACATATATATATATATATAATACTATCAGTTTTTTATTTTCGATGATATTTTGGTTTTCCCGAACCAATTGCAGCAGCAATTCACTATCTTGCGCGGTAAAGTTCGATGAGCGCGCTTGTTTTAGCCTTTTTTAAGAAATAATACGACAAATGTAGACAAAAAACCACATGCTTAGCAGTGCTACCATTATTGAAAATGAAAAAGATTGTTAGGGTTACCATTCTTTTGTTATACTGAGAATGATAGTTAAACAACACACTGAATATGAAGTATTAGTTAACAATAGTTATCATTTTAGTTTACTAATAGGTAACTAATGACTGTGAATTTGGGCCTAAGAGATTTATGAAACAAATTCTCACCAAAAATTCATTTTATAAATCTTTTATAGTTCAAAAATATTTTTATGAATATTTACGATGTATAGTGAATTTTATAAAATTCAATATGTATAAATGAATAAATATGTATGTACATACATAAGTATAAATTTTTTTAAATGTTTACTTTTTCGTATTGTGAAACACGTTCCTGTTGGTAATTCAACGGAAATAAAGTTACGCAATTTTGCAAAACCAAAAATTGTTGACGTCAATAATTTTATTGTACTGTATGATGAAATATACATAACGTACACTGAATAGGATAGTTAATAGGCTTTGAAATAGTAATTTTTAATCATTATTTTTAATACTATCTCGCTGATAAGAATTATATGCATACATACACATATGTATGTACATATGTATGTAAATACAAATATGCACACATGTGTATAGTAAAAACATTTTCTGTATTCGAATTTGCACAACCAAAAATTATTAGGTATAGGCCAAAAGAACGTTTGCCAAGTTCTGATATTTTTGTTGAAAATATTGCAGTATTTGCATAAATTTTCTATTTTTTGTAATTTGTCTTGTGAATTCCTTTTACATAAGTACATTTTAATATATATATATATATATATATAAATGTATATACACACAGTCAGAGATTAAAATTAAAATGCACTTTAAAAATATGAACTAAGGAAAAAGTTAAATTATGTTGTCGGTAGTTTTTGTTACTTTCCGCTTTAGAAAGTTACTGATTTTAACCCAATTTGCGGAAATCGAGTTTTCATTATATTTCAATATATTGAGTTCCTATTCTGGAAGTCGATTCTTACTATTTTGGCGACGATGTCAGTATTTATGTAGTATATGTGGGTGTGTTTTATTTTTAGTTATACGAACTAGTGGCAAGGAAATCTTCAATATATATTGGTAGCGCGGGCTTGCCAATCTGCACGAATCGTTGCAAGACTTATGTAACATACATGCATATATGTATGTTACATTTCGTTGCAATATCTGTTCCATTCCAAAAAATATGTAACATACAAAAAAGCTATTTTGTTCCTTTCTTAAATGCAACATATTTGACCCTCTACTCACAAGTCGGGGTGATATACTAACTTTTTATACATCTATGTTAAGTACTTTTTTTATAGAAATAAGTGTTTTTATTCTTGTGATTTTATATGCTACAGCGAGAGATTTATAAAAGAAATTTATTATTATAAAAGTATGCTAAAGCGGTAGAAACGATGAAACGCTAATTAAAGTCCCATATATATTTTCTACCATGTAATAATAAGAAAAGGATCACTTTTAAAAGTATTGGTAAACTGTAAAAAGTGTTGTCCATCGAAATGGCAAAATTCTTATTCAGCAAGGAAATCGTCTACGTACTAAATCCCACCTCGTTCGTCATTCTCTCATCCTATTATCACGCGAAACCAACACCGAAGTATTTTATGAGTGAGTGAGTGAGTGAGTGTGTAAACACCTCATTAGTTAAGAACGGACTGAGTCAGGAGAGTTCGAAAATTACAAAAATAAAATAATTTAAATTTTAAACAACTAAACCGATTATTTTCAAAATATAATCACATCTTAACCTAAAAAGGGGTGTCGATTGCCGACAATTTGATTACAATCGGGTGAGTCGTTCCAGAGATATCGTTTACGAAAAATTTCGAAAAAATCTATTTTTTTTTCTAATAACCCACAAAGTCTTAGTCAACTCGCGTATACATATTCACAGATTTGTATGGACCTAAAAGATGTAACGCATGTCGGATGTATCCGATTGACAAAAATCTGTAAGTTTTTTAGACTTGAAAAGTGTGTTGATTGCATCAAATTTGCTTTGAATGGTCAACCGATTTCCATTATTTTTTACCAAAAAAAAATGAAGGCGTTTTTTGATTTTTTGTCATATTAAATCAATTTCGACATAAACAATTTTTATAAGAAAGTTATTCTTTTTGTTAGTGAACACTTTTTAAAGTGCATTTAGTCTTTAGTCCCTGACTATATGTACATACATATCGATCCTTGTTCGCTAAATTTTCGTATGTTACACTTTTTTTTAAATGGACTTTTTTATATAAACTGGTTCTAAATCAATGAATTCATCAGCTGATAAAGTATTGTAGCGACAATTGTTATAGCCATGTACATTTTATAGTAATGGACAGCTAATGTTGTCAAGCAAATAAAAAACAAGAAATAAAAACGCACTCCTCCAAAATTTAGTTTTTGTAACATACGATAATTTTGCGCTCAGGTGTCGATATGTGTATACATATACATACATACTAATGCCAAATGCCAATTTCTATTCAATTTAATTTTATTTTCCTCGTATTCACATGACTCCGTTTTAGAAATTTCTTTCATTTTCATTAACACTTATATAGTACGTACAAACAGACAGACATACATACATACATCCATATGTATATATACGTAAATATGTTTGACATTTACTATGCCCAATGGCAACAGCACAATAAATGGCACGTACAGTCAGTCGCCGCCTTGATATCATGTACAATTATAGAAAAACAACAGGCGATTTGTTTGTAAAATATTTTTCAGATATTAAAACACCTATTACCACATTAGGTGCGGTGAAATACATTTTGTAAAAATTAAGTAAGATGAGAGTAAGTCTGAGTTCACACGACTCATGTTTTACTGACATGATTGCTACTTTATAAGCGAGAGTAACGAGGGGAAGGGTAACGAGTACTCATTTGCATGTACTGTCACAGTCCGTTTTGCTTTCTCATTCTTAACTTGAATATACACACAAACTATATGTACATGTCGCCAACATGACATGAATTATGTGAACACCAAAGAGAGTTAAAAAAAGAAAAAGTAAGAATCATGTCATTAAAACATGAATCGTGTGAACTCAGACGAAACAAAAGATACTTTTAATAAGACATAAAAAAGTACGGGATAAGGTGTATTTAAAATTTTATAAAAGGAACACAAATACTCTGTTTCATTTGTTTATTAACGTAATCATATTGGGCGGGCTTTTAAAATGGAGATTAGAGATTTAATTAACATACAAACATAAACAAACGTGTTGAACGAAGCTGTTTATGTCACCTAGCAACAGCGGGAAGTGTCACACCTAAACAAAAGCGGCGACATGAATTTATTTTTCTGCAACCAACTTTATTTGTGGACGCGCTCTCAAAATCGGACTTTCGTTTTTAAAATAATAATTCATTACTTTATTTTAGATGAAATATGGCAATACACAAGCATGTATGACAAAAGCAGCGACAAAATTTAAACAAAGAAAAATATACATAATGGAGATCATAGAAAACGAGTGAAAATACGCGTTCGGTCATTTATATTGAAAACAACAATAAAAAAACTCAAATTGGCCGAACGAATATTTTCACGCGCTTTCTATGAACAGGCAGTTAGTTAAGTTTAATATTCGTTTTTAGTTCTTAAGATGATAGTTACATAATTATTTTTATTTGCCACTTTAACTGTCAGTTGTTTTATTAAAAAAATAAATGGTGAAAGTTTAAAAAATCTAAAGACACATTTTCTGATGTTAAGTGTTACTTGATTTTGTGATTTATTTCACAGTTGAAATAAAAAATCAGCTGTTTTCTTTTTTAGCAATTCTTATTTGTACATGTACTAAATTTAGTATTCTTTTCTAATTTGTGAAAACTGTTCAGCAACATATTTAATCTATTTCACGTTCAACAAATAAAATATATTTCGAGATTTAGTGGTTTTTTTTTTTAATTTAATGTTTTTAAAAACACAAAATGTGATGTAATTGTTTTTCTGTGCCCAAACTAATTTACTAAAGGCTTGTTTCTTTGTCCATAAGGTTTTTTTTTTTTTAATTTTAAATGTTTCAGATTTTTAGAAATTTATTATTTCACTTACATTTAGGCACGTACCTATCATTAAGTCCGAGTTCTTCCAGGCGAACATTTGAAAGAAAAACATCTGGAATTATCTTTTGTTTTTCATTCGCGTTTACACAGACGAAAATGTTGCCGGCGACATTCCATTATTATTGTTTATATTGTTCCATTGTTATTGTTATTGTTATATATATTTGAAAGCAAAGAAAATGTGAACTAAGTTTCGTGCATTATAGTAAACGCATTTCCTGAAAAACATTTTTGTTTTGTTTCAATATACACAATTGGGGTATTCACAATGTGTGCTATTACGTCATCTTGTCATAATGTGTTATTTTAAAATATTTTAAAAAAATTGGTGACGTGCTGCGAAGAAAAAAAGTGAGAAAATAACATTGGTCGTGTAGCATGCGCTTAAATCGTTTCTTTTAACAGACCTCTTTTCACAGTTAATAGAGATGGTAACTCTATTTAGATTACAATCAGTGTTGTCATTCTTTTTTGTAAAAGTCTTCAAAACATCAAAGAAAATCTGTATTTTCTTGTTAAAAATCTTTTTTTACTGATTTTATTGGTACGTAATTACTTTCAGTTAAGATTTATTTTGTTTAAAGTAAAACGATAAAACATTTTTCGGAATATAAAATTAATTTGCAAAAACTTTTTACTTCATACGTACATACATATTTGTGTGTATTTGGGTAAATTGAATAGGAAAATTAAATATTGTAAAGATATACAAAAACTTGAGGCGACGGTAAAAAAATCTACAAATTATGTTAATTAATGTCTTAATTCGTACGCCATTCTTACATATGCAATTAATTAAAATGGTCTAATGATCGAGAACATACAGGCTTACAAAAATGACATGTGATAATGATAATTTGAAGCAAAGATTTTCCTTTGTTTCGTTGTTTGTTTTAAAAATTATTGACGAAAAAAAGGAAAGTCTTTGCTTCAAGTAGAACAAACAACGAAACAATGGAAAATGTTTGTTTCAAATACAACAGGTAAAGAAGCAAAAACATGTGTGCACGCTTAATGGAACTAAAAATTAGGTAATGCCAAGGACTATTGTAAGTAGAGATGCTATATTTAGACGAGAAAATAATAACGAGGAATTATTTCTTGTATATAAAGCTAATAATTTACATCTACTGATAACCACACACGGTGGACAAAACGCAAAGAACGCTGAAGATGAAAGTGTAGGAACTTTCGAAAACAGCATGTTGTTCTGCAATTGTTTGTCAGTGTGATTTACAATTTTTGTCTTTGACTTAGTTAGTTTCTTAGTAATCATTACATGTAATTTTTGATCATTAGTCCATTTTAATTAATTAAATTATATTAAAGTTTATATTTTATTTACTTTTCAATATTTCGACATCCTTCGATGTCCGATTTTCAATAACAAACTTAGAACCTCATAAAGAAGCTATTAATACTAACGAAATAACAAGTTTATATGAACAATTATGGCCACGAAACCTTTAATTCAAACTATTAACTATAAGAAACAAAAAAATTAAATAAAATATAACACAATCACACACTAGATATCGAAGGCTGCTGATGCATTGATGCATGTACTCATACATTTTGTTTAAATGTCGTATGTTATGACTAAAAAGGGAGCAGACGCTAAGAAGAAGACAGACATTGAAATTGCCTTTTAAAAAAAAAAGAAAAAAAGGAATCCTGTTCGCCTTCGAAGCTGGAAAATATAAACGACATGAACTTGACTCTTTTTCATATGTACCAAGTACTTCTTACTTTACAAAATTTTTAAAAATAATTCAAAACTTTGAACAGAACGCAAGTATGCGTATTTTTTTATACTTGGACCAGCACTGAGGAGATGATCCCTACACATGCGATGTGTTGTGCTGCAACTAGAAGAAAGGGATAGTTAAGGAAATGACAGGAGGTAGAGCTTCACTATCAAACAACACTGCTAAAGCGCCTCTGAAGTCAAGGAGACGTATTCAACCTTCGTTTGAGTTGCCACTCTAATTAATTACTTCGCCGGTGCTACACAATACCGACGAAGGAAGGCGTTCTGATGTGCCTATGGATTGCTATTATGCCTTCGACACTCAAACATTCCGACCACAACTGACACAAAGACACACTAATGCATTTCAGAAAAATTGTGAGATGTGTTGATGACTTTAGTATGAAACTGGGGTTGAACCCAGGAAAATGTTGGGTTTTGTAGAGAACGTGCAGACTACTGCAGAGGTTTTTAATTTTGCTGCCAAAATCTTTCTAGAGAATAAAATTTGCGGAAAGCAAAAAAAATGTTAATAAAATGCGTTTGGCTTAGAAAAAAAAAAAGAGTAAATTTGGAACATTAATTGATGTTAATTTTTATACTGTACAATATTTTTAATTGTGATTTTCTTTGCTTTATTGACTTTGTAGAATGTATCCATACATACGATATGTATGTATGTATGGCAGTATAAATACTGTCATATGGTCTTGATCAGTTGATCACCACACAAAGATTTCCCATTTCTTTTCGATTAGCAGCACATGCTAATTTAATGTTCGTAGAAAACAATTCGAAAAAAATTAAAAAGAGATAAGAGATACACATACAGATGCAGCACGTATTAGCCACCTGCACAAATGTTAAAATGTTAAAAATGCCATTCGAAACATACCATCGCAAATTTGTTACTTCATTTACGTTTTTGTATTTATTTTATTTAATTTATGCGAACGTCAAACAAAAACCACCGTGCAAAATAGTCAATAACGGCATTGTGAGGTATGGTACGAAGTACATACAAACATATGTACATAACTTTGTGTCATGTAGAAAGGTCCTAACTTGCATAATTGTAACTCAACAGGAAAAGGCAAAAACATAACAAAACCTATTATTATTAAAATTCTTTATTAAAATGTAAATGATTGTAAACCTTTTATTTTGAGACTATTGCAATAAATTTTCGTGATAAGGTGTATTTGGGTGAAACGAATAGGAATCACTAAAAAAGTAAATTGCGAGTTAGGGCCTTTCTATATGATATCGACGATATGTATATGACAATGATAAGAAATAGATGTGTACGGTGGTGGTGGCTAATATAAAAATAGAATATGAAATTAAAGAGACTTACATTTGTTAGAAAAAAATTTAAAAACAACCAACCGTTCTCACAAACGGGAACAAAATTTTTACTTTTATTGTTTGCATTACGGCGTTGTAATGACACATTCAGGAAAATAAACAATATGGAAAAATACAGTGTATCATCGGTTACTACAGGTAAAAAAAAAACCAAGCCAATTGCAGCAACCGCGGTTTTTCCATTGACCGAGTCTAAAAAATTTATGTACACTAGAGCTCACCACCTTACAGGAAAAAAAAAACAAAAGGGAGCTTAATAAATAAAAAATGCAATTAAATATCATTCTTTAACAGCATACCGCAATTGCCAAAGATATAAAGAAAAGTTTAAAAAGACGACTCCTACCTTCGACTAAAAACCAATTCTTTTTATCGAACTAGCCTTGCAAAAATACTTTATATTAGAGGGTGTACCGTCGTCATCTACGCATTTTTTGTTTTGCATTTTTGTTTTTAATTAAAAACTCCTGTTATGTTATGAACACACCTCGTATAAAGGTATCGCTAAAAACAATTGATTTTTAACTTTGCATTCATATTACTAAGTTAAAAGGAAGCTACGTAGACGAAATAGTATTGAGCCAGAGTGAGATTTTATTTGGCTTGAATATTATAAGATGTTTCATCTTTTTTAAACAGGTTCCGCACACAACATAGTTACACATTCTAAACACTCATCATACATCACGAATTTTAAGAACCTAATTTTTAAATTTTGTTTTGTTCAAAAACAAAAATTGTTCGGTTACCTTAAATACGCAGTTGTTTCCACTTAACTCAAGGATATTGACCTTGCTTTGTTCAACCAAGCAACAAAAACAACATTGTGATATGAACAAAGAACGGATAAGAGTTGATGAAATCCAATCATAATAATGATGATGATTGTAAACAAAAAATAAAAAAAAAGTAAATGTTACATGTGTGTATGTACGTATGTATGTTTGTTAATAAATGCATTTGTAAAAAAGGTAAGTATACATATATCAAGAATAAAAAGAGCGTACCATATGCTACATTATACATACATACATATATACAAATCCATACATATGTAAATACGAAGTTTGTTCAAAAGAAAAGGTGAATTTTGTTTTCTTCGATTTTTCGACAATGGGGTGGTGCATCATGAGTTCTTGCCAATAGGTCGTACGTTTAATAAGGAATACTACAAGGAAGTTCTGCAACGGTTGCCTGAAGCAATAAGGCTCAAACGATCGGAGTTGTGGAAAAAAATCATAGATTCTGCATCACGATAATGCACCAGCTCACACATCAATGCTTGTTCGTGATTTTTTGGTCAAAAACAGCAATCTAGACAAAGAGACTAATGAGAGAAAAGCGTTTTGTCACAATTGATGAGATAATGTAAAAACCGAAGAACGATCTGATAGCCATACCGAAAAGCGCATTTCAGAAACGCTTCGAGGATTGGAAGAAGCGCTGGCATAAGTGCATTATATCTGAGGGGATTACTTTGAAGGGGACAACATTGATATTGATGAATAAATAAATACTTTTCAAAAAAAATTCAAATTTCACCTTTTCTTTTGAGCAGACATCGTAAATACATATTTTATATGTATCCTAATAGTATCTATACAAATTCTAATGTGCACATCCAGTAAAAAAAAAAAGTGAATGCGTTTACTATGAATTGGTATTTTCATGACTTCTTAAGCACTTCTTTATCTGAACTCATTTTTAATGCCATCTTAAAGGGAATGACACTATCACTTTGGAAATCATGGCAAACGCATTCTAGTCGGCCGTTTAATTCATATGAAAACTGCGCAGTTGTAATTATAATTTATATAAATTTTTAAATGTGTTTTGGAAATTCGTTAATAATACTTTCAAGACAACATAAATAAATGCATTCCCAAAAAAGAAATCCCCACCAACGCATGGTTTTCGAGTTATGAACCTATAAAGTTTTCATATAACAATTGCCACTACATTTCTAAACGTATTTGGCCAATATTTGTAACATTTGAAAGATATGTACATACATATGTATGTATATGCAAAATTTATTTTAAAATTCTTTATCTATTGAGAATTAATTCTTATAGGAAGAGAATTAGGTCTAAAGCCATAGTCGTTACTACTTTTTTTTCTTCTTTGATTTGTAATGTCATAATTTCTTATTTTTAAATAATAATAATAAACAAATAATTAAAATGAAACAATCTAATATTTTCGTATAAAAAAGTAAAAAAAAAACCTTATCTTGACAGAGATAAATTGCAATTATCATTCCTTTATTTCATTCGATATGCTTATTTTTCTACACCTAATTTTTCATGTATGCATATTTCTACAGATTTGCACACTCTCTTGAAACTTTTGCCATTGAAAACTTCATTTCATAAATTGTTTATGATTATTTCTCTATGTTTGTTATATGGTTTAGCTGGTTCATGTGCAACATTTCATATGGTGCTAATACCAAAGTATTCTTGATCTTGATCTTGATCTTTAACCAAATTCTTGAGAAAAGCTCAGAAATTTCACAAATTTATACAAGAACTACCAAAAGATATTTGAGAATAACGAAATATACAAACAAAACAAACCAAATAGCTTCTTTAAATATTTTTCTTATACAACAAACTTTTTATTGTTTGATTTTAAATCTATTTAATTTTTCTAAAATTTTTTTTACAATTAGTCAACACTTTGGTTGACAATGATTGTATTTAAAAGGTAAAATGAAAAATTTAATTTTTCAATACAATTATGTAACTATTCTTTCAATTATTTAACGTTAGTCGAAATCCATTACGATTATTTATCTACATATGTTTGTTATATGGTTTAGCATATGGACCAACTATATACTTATATCTCGTATAACATAATAATCGTAATGGATTTTGACTAATGTGAAATAATTGGAAGAATAGTTATATAATAAATTATTTATAGTATAAAAGTAAATTTAATCTCACTCGACTGACTTGCGCCTAAAAAAAATGGAGGATTTACTGATATTAGTGAGTCAATTTTATAAAGCGAATGCTACACGATCAATGTTCAGCTTCAATATTTATACGTAGAAGTGTGACTATTTTTTATAAAATAACGCACACAATAACAAATATTGAAGCTGAACATTGATCGTGTAGCATTCGCTTAAGTCAGTTGTTTCTTTCATCCTCAAAATATACTGCAAAATTTTATTTAAGAGAATATTCGAAGTGGCAGCACTAAATCTGATAAATGTATGTATGTTACAGCATAACTTACACTGCAGTCACACGTTCAACTTTTGCTTTAAAATTTCTTACACAAACATCTTCTCAAAATTCCTGTGTATTGATAGCTGTGACGTAGACTGCAAGTAAGTTCTGAACAATTTAAAAGCAATTTCATTTGTTAAGGTGGCTTCGCTGTTCATAAGAAAGGTAGCAGCTGTTTTCTTGCCCATAATTTCAAACAAAAGTTGCCCAGAATATTTGCAAGCAAACTCTCATCACTTTTCAAAGTATTCGTATGAGTGGATTAGTAAAAAAAAAAATGAGAGAATTTTAAAATTTGAAAGGTAAAAATTTAACGTGTAACCCTCATGTTAAGGGTGATCGAAACAGCTGCTTTATAACGAGTGTTGCCATTCTGACGGAAAATTACGTACGTACAGCAACTACTACGAATGAAACATTTGGGGAGTGTGCAATATTTTTCTTAATTTCATTAGCGTTATCTAATTGCAGCTTTAAGCAGTACCTTCAGATTTTGTTAATAAGTGCGTGCAGTTAAACACGCCACGTTATAACGTTTCCTTGCTAATTTAGGATTAAATGTAATAAATGGCGAAAATGTTGTTTTATTTTTCTTAACTAAATTACAATAGTAAATATAACCAACTTTGTAGCCATAGACACCCCGAAGGTTATTATTATCATTATTACAAGAAATATAAATGGAGTAAAAGAGCATGCAATGAGTATGTGTACATTGTTGAAATGCATTCGTTGTGTTCGTTCTACTGTACATGTGTATAACTGTAAAACAATAGTTTTATATTTAAAACAGATTGGATAAATGGCACTTTTAATAGGTGAATAATATGTAGGATTACGGGCTCCCATAGAATATAAAAATTTTTTGAGACTACACAAACGGCAGATACGATTTTTTTCAAAAAAACCACACATGCGCGTTTCGCACTGCACTCTATTGAACGAATAACGACACAAAGAAAAATTCGCATAGGAAATTTAGTTAATTTTCACATAAAAAATGTAATTTCTTTCGAACCACTAAGATTTGTTCATACTGTTTGAAAATCGTTAAATTTACTTCGTTGTTTATATTGCAAAAAGAATATGGAAGCGTATTATTGAACAAAAGGAAATCTTTTTGAAAAGTTTTACGAATGTAATGAAAAATAAATGGGGAATATTTTTTTCTTTTATTTCTAATTTTGTAGACCTAATTGGTCGTACTACAATATTTTCCAATTTTTATATATATTTTATAATTAGACTGCAATAAAAATAATTGCAGATTTATTTATAACTTGTTATTTAATTATATGTGTTAGGATTCTGTATTCCCAAACCATTATGACAAACTCTGCCCTCACATATTCTGTCTATCCAGTTTGATTATTTTCAGCTGTTCCAGTGTTTTTAATAGTTAAATATTTAACTTTAATTACTTATAAATTAGCTAAGAAGATTTTTTTTTTTAAAGATTATAGGCAGTAAGAGAATCTCTATTCGGATAAGCGATCATTGTATTCCACAAGCTGGCTATTTTCACACGAAACAACCGCGTCATATTAATATTTTGTATCTTAGACAAATAATGGAGTGTTTTACTAGATGAGCCGAAATGAAATGAAAGCCGCCAGCCCTTAATAACTGCACATATTGCTCATATTCGTATCACAATACACGTTTGCGGTATCGTGATATACTCTCTCCAACATTAATGCCATAGATATAACGTACTACCCTATTAAACCATCCCCTCAATCTGTCCAGATTCCCAATAGATGATGTACAGGAGAAAATCTCAATCCTTTGTATATTGAAACATAATTAATTGTAGATTACTTTTTAGATCTGCTGCATAATAATTTTCTTAAGAATAGGCTTGACATATGTAGGCTTACGACCACAGAAATATTGACATACTACATCTGTAGCTATGCCAACCGATACACTTTAATACAAACTAAATTAATACATAATATTAGCAAATGTTTTCGTTGACACCAATTGAAAAGGATAGAAAACATAATAGCAATAAAATTCAACGGAAAGGAAAAATTTAATTGATTTCTTTCTGATAAATGAAGGGTGGGCAAATTTGAGTTTAGGAAGTAAATTGGCAGTCAAATGATTAAATGTCAAGAATTGAGCTGTTATCCTTTGACTTTTATTTAGTAAAAAGATGGGAAATTTTAACCATGGAACGCCACACTCTTGACCTAAAAATTTAAAACAGGACATTTTTCAACAAAATAATCTTTAGTAATGAGGCACATTTGCAATTATGCGGTTATGTAAACAAACTAAATTGTGGCATATGGTGCTCACAAAATCCACAAACAGTCCTTGAAAAATCATTACATTCAAAGACCGTATGGTGGGGTTTGTGGCCAGATGGCATCATCGGCCCGTATTTTTTTGAAATTGAACAATGGCAAAGCCGTCACCGAGAATTCTCTGCACTACCAAACTATGATAACGAATTTTTTGTGGCCACAATTGCATAATGGCGACATCACTTACTTTTGGGTTCAGCAAGACAGCGCTACCAGAAACACAGCTGCGCAAACAATTCAGTTAATGCATGAGAAATTTCCCGGTCGTGTAATTTCTCAATTTGACGATGTCAATTGGCCGCCTCGTTCTTCTGAGTTAACGCCACTGGATATCTTTCTCTGGGGCTATTTGAAAGATCAGGTTTACGTGAACAACCGATGGTCGAAAAGATGAAATTCGGCGCTGCATTGACGATAGAAGCGAAGTGGTGGATATGGACATTTGCCCGACATCATCTTCCTTTATTAATTCCCATTTTATCTATGTACATTACATCGGTATCAATAAAATTTAATTCGTCAAAAAGAAGTGTGTTTTTAAGCTAATTTACTTCCTAAGATCAAATTTGCCCACCCTTTATATTAAAAATTATACATATGTACATATCTATGTATGTGCATATGTCCTATGTACATATATTAGATCATCAGACATAAAAAAAATACTATATTGTTATAAAATTCTTATAAGACTTTGACGGCTTTCTATATAAACAGATTTTTGATTTTATAAAAGGCATAGTAATGGAATTTTTAAAAAAATTAAAATTCTTTAATAAAGCAGTTAATAAATAATTAAGTATTATTTATGATAGATGAAAGGAGTACATAGTTAATTTTTTTAAAATATGAAATAAACAAATATCTAGTAAAAATATATTTCCCTTGGACCAGTTCAGTATACAATGAATTCACCAGAACTAAGTGGAAAGGGATAGTGTAAAAAGAGGTGATGAAGTTATAGAAAGACAGAGAGCTTAATGTTGTACACACATACATACATATATGTATGTATTTATTATATACATATGTATGTATATAATATAAGGGGAATATATATAATACGTACTTACTTTTTATTAAATCGAAATGTTTGCAATGATAATGTTTAATCCAATAACACTGTAAGAATAAGAAACGAAAAATATTAGCATTAGTTAACAATTAAAATTAAATATGTACATACATATCGTCATATGATTTTATAAAAGTGCTAAGTTATGCTGGGTACACACTATGGCATTTTGTGACATCGCGAGCATATAATATAATGTGTACTAAAGTGTGACAAAAGTTTACAGGGGAAGGAAAATACTCTCTAACTAACTTTTATGCTTCGACTATTCATGAATATTTAACACACAATAAAAACATATCTTACTCAATTACTAAATAAATTGTAAATATATAAAGTATACATACATATATAAAATAAATTAGTCAAAACACTTACTGCCGTATTCATAAAAAATAACAAATGCCAAATGCACGTTTATTGGACATACATATACTTATATTCAATGTTTACCAAACACATACATAGGCATTTTCTTATTCTCTTTTTTTTATAAAATTAAAGCAACAAGCGGCGTAAACCCTCCTTTGGCAACTGCTTGTTTATGACTGAATAAAACATGTAAAGTTTATATATTCAGTGTTGCCGATTACTAAAACTGTAATCGTAAGCCTATATGTACATCCTGGCTAATATGCTAATATGCCTAAAACAAACGAGTTAGTTCAAGAATTCACCATTCTAAATCGTAAGTCGCAATTTTCTGACACGTTAAAAGATCTTAAGCAAATGTTTGAAGATCGATTTTACGATTTCAAAATAATTGAAGACGTAGTTGTCTTGTTAAATGCTCCACTGCAGTGTAATATTTTGGATCAAGATACTGAGCTCCAAGAAGAACTGCATAGAATGAGGTGTGACATTTCTTTACCTCTTGGCACGGGTATAGAATTTTGGAAACAAATAAAGGAAGAGAGTTATCCAAAAACTAAGGACACTGTTTACCGAATTCATTCAATGTTTGCCTCCACGTATAGCTGCGAAGTTTCATTTTCTACTTTGACAAATATTCTGACCAAACACAGAAACAGACTTTCCGATAGTCATTTGGAAGATCTCATTCGAATAAAATGTTGTCCTTATGATATTGATATAGATGAAGTCATAAAATATCGGAACAATTAATTCGCATATTTCAGAAAAAGTTCGAGTGAAAAATTTTTATTTATTTTTATTTCGATTTGATTTTTCTTATTATTATCATTTTCTTGAAGTTAACGTTATGTTGTTGTTTTATTTTTTTAATTAAAGTTCAATCAATATTATTAGTAAAATTACTGTGGTTTGTTCTTTAGGAAAAAAATTGTCGCGTCCGCATTTGTACTTTACCCATTTCAAAAAAAAACTTAAAATAAGTCACGTGTAATATTTCTTCAAATGCGTAGTTTGGAAGCCAGTGGTTCGAAATTCTTCACTGGCAACACTTGTAATATTGCTCTTTCTCACTTCAGCTCACACGTATGAGACACTAACACATAAACAATGCCCGCGGGCGTTCTAGTGGTAAACACTGCTTATATTCCATAGAAATTTGTTAAACAAGTTCCCAACAAACATCCAATACCTTCACGAGTTTAATTGAAAGCAAATAGTAACATGGTAACAGCGTTGTACTACTGAAAAAATTTTATATTTTTTTTTTATAAAATTTGTCTCTAAAATTTTAAATTGTTAAAAAAAAAGGATTTTAAATACTACTAAATAAATAAATCTATCTAAAACACAAATCCATGTAGAAAAGCCAAAAATAATTTAAAATTAGCGAGATGACCAAATTGCATGTTATTTTTTTCTAATTGAGTGAGAATGAGGGGAAAACAATTCAAATTATCGAGAGATTCTTTAACAAATTTCATATTATCAAGAGTCGACTGTATTAGAAACATGTGTAAATACACACGGCATAATTTATTATTAATTGTTTAAATTAAATAGCGCGTGTTTTATTTTTTTTATATGGATTTACGTATATAAGTATGTATGTATGTACGTATCAGAGATCAACCATGAGTAGTAAAAAAGTGAGTATACTCGAGTCATGATTCATTATTTGTTGTGCTACTACGCATTCATCGTTATTTTAATGTCAACGATACTCATACATACAATAAAAAGAAAAGATGTACGTAACTGCCTCTCCACATCAACGTATAACCAAGAAGACGTACATTTAATGAAAAACGACAAGAGGCTACCCATTAGTATTTGCATAAAAAAAACATGAGACTTAAAGCTCTAGATGATTGAAAGAAAATAGCTTGAGCGGATGAATAACAAATTAATCGGTTTCGATGTGATTAAACACAAATTTTATATACCGAGGCAGAATACGCAATTCCATTCTACATGCGGTAAGTATGCGATGTAACAAAGGAAAATTGCTTTACAAATTGTTCCCTTTGTCGATCTAAAGCTTTTTCTGCGACGTTTTTAGACTCGCTTAATTCTGATACTTTTTTAAATGTGTTGCGACCTTTTTCTTATTTTAAAATTTTTCTTAATAAAAAATCGTCAAAATAACGAAGAAATGAAATTTAGCACGTCGTCACAATATACTAAATACTAGTTTAGCAACATTTTTAATCCTATATTTCTTTGTTTCGCTTGGATAAAATATTACACAGTATATTTTTCACATAAAGAGATTTAAAATCATTAAAAAATTAATAATTCCGTTTTAGCGGTCGCGCCAATGTAAGACGAAATAATTGTAAAATATGGAAAAGTATGTATTTTTCTTTAATTTAAAAAAATTAACGTTTTCTAATACTATACTATAAAATCAGATTTCGTGCAAGAACGAAAAATTATTTTTTTTTTCTTGGACCGGCACTCAGGGGATGACCCCTACCTACCTAGGTTATGGGAAGGAGGATAGATTTGAAACTGAAAGACAAAATAAACCTATTGATAACTTGTTCACAGTAAGAGGTAGAGGAAAGCACTGAGTTCGAGACGGAAATGTAAAATTTCTCGAAATTATTTAATGGCATACACTGTTGGAAATATTTTGGAAAAAATTTCGTGTTTTATTTGGTTAAATCTACGACAACTTTGATGTAACAAAGAAAGAAAACAACTCTGGTATGAGGCATGTCAGAATATCACACCAGAAACCGATTTCAAGCGAAATTCCAAGGCAACGTACATAAGTATAATATAATGCAACAGGTAAATACATATGTATTTAAATGTCGAATTAATTTTTAAGCAGTTCTTTTAGTTTCCAAAATATGATATAAAGCTGATTTACTGTCTGTTCATAGAAGCCGAATGTAAATAATCGTTCGGCATTTATATTGAAAACAACAATAAAAAAACTCAAATTGTTTTTGTTTTCAATATAAATCTAAACCATAATGTTCTATGCATGAATACCTACGAAAACGCTTGTCTGACCGAAATGTCACGTAACTGCAACGTCGTCTATCGGTAAAAAAAATAATTTTATTACGTCGTTAGTCCCCGGCCATACTGTTGAGTTTTTGCTTCAAAAGTGTTTTGAATTCTCTTTTGAAACTGCAGCCGTGTCCATACATGAATCTTTTGCCACATGTTTAGTATTTTTTATTCCTCCCTTCTATCTTCTTTTTTTAATTTTTTTGACATTTCTCAATACCGAATGTAAATATAACATAACTACCCTGTGATAGATGGTGTGACTATTTTATTTTGGATAGACATTTGAAGCACAAGGTATAATTTGAAGCAAAATGGACGCTAAGAAGAAAAATTTTATAATAATTTTTATATAATTTTATATTTTTTTTTGAAATTTTTGATTAAATTTCACAAACACGTGTAAACTAAAACAGGGTAGCTATTATTATGATAGATGTTAAGGGTGCTTTAGACCATAAGATTTGTCGTACGTAAAATGAGCGAGAAAATAAAATGAAATTGCATCCGTATTTTAAAAAAAAAGAGAGTAAAAATCGAATGGTTGTTTTCTGGCTTTTACACCATTGGTATGGATAAAATCAAGTAAGATGGAAACATTCTCATTTAATTTAACTACATCTGTTTGCTTGTTTTCCCAGGGATGGAGTTCTTGTGCAAATGAATTTTTTTTTTAATAACCTTGAAAAATATTTTTATAACTTTCGAATATGTTATTTTCGTGGTCAAAATTTTTAGTGTACTTTTGGAAAATATACGTATATTTTTATAAAATTGTGCTGTCGTGGTCTAAAATGTACATTTCGATTTTATAATTGGTATAAATTTATGAAACCAGTTTTCCCTCCCTGGCTTTCTCACATTTGTTTACATAAAAATGCATCCCTGATCTAATGGTGTTGGTTTTTGAAAAATTTTAAAAAATCAAGAGAGCCATACGACTGTCAAATTTTCATCCGTATTTTCTCTCAAAATCTTATAGTTTCATTACATATTACGTTTAGACGAACCGACTTGTGCTCTTCTACACAAAAATTTGACATGTCGTACGACAGATCTTATGGTCTAAAGCACCCTTTAACAGTATACCAAACGAAAAGAAATAAAATGAAACGTCAAATACACCTCATGTCAGAAGATGCAAATAAGAAATTCAACAAAAACTGCATGTACATGAAACAGAGTACCTACTACCACTCCTCTTCCCCTTCTCATCGACAAACTCAAAAGTTTTGCAGCAAATGTTTCACAGTATGGACGGGGACTTACGTGACATATTTGTGCAGTTTCATTGGTTTGATGCAAGTAAATCTAGAATGCTAAACATTACAGTCGGCTAACTGCGTCTTCACAAATGGCACGTTACAATGTAATAAAATTCTATATTCTATAGATCGACGACCGTTAAGAGTTACGTCAGACAAGCATAATAGTTTTATATGGACGCTAAGAGTAGCAGTTGTCTTTTATTCATTAAATTAAGCTCATAGAATAAACAAATGATTACCCAATTATATATAAACTATGCCAGGAAAGCGACTGAACAAAGACATTACCCAACTGGTGTATTTTAATTACTATAAAGGAAAATCTCACAGAGAAATTGCTAAAATGTTGTCTCTTAACCTAAGGACGGTATATAATGTTATTAACCGTGCTGAAAAAGAAGGTAGACTGGAACCAAAAGAAACACCAGGCAGACCAAAAAAAGTAACTCGGCGAATTGAAAAGAAAATTTTTAAAATGATTGATTAGAATCCACTAGAGGAATTGCACTTGACATCAGTAATGAATGTGGAGTAAGTATCGCTCTCAGACTGTTAGAAATGTGCTACAAAACCATAAATACTCTTCAAGAGTTGCGAGAAAAAAACCTTTGCTATCAGCGGCAAACATAGAAAAAAGGTATAAGTTTGCCATTGAACACATTTCTTTTCCTCCGGAGCACTGGGATGATGTTATTTTTTGTGACGAAACGAAAGTGATGCTTTACTACCATGATGGACCTCAAAAAGTTTGGCGAAAACTCCTGACGGCTTTAGAAAATAAAAATATAATACCCACTGTAAAGTTCGGTAAACTATCCGTTATGGTGTGGGGTTGTATTTCGAGCAAGGGTGTTGGCGAAATAAGAATATTAGAGGATATAATGACCAAGAAAGTCTATCTAAACATTTTAAAAAAGGAATTGAGTACAAGTGTTCGCAAATTCGGTTTTGTTGACTCAGAAAACCCAGAAAAGCTCAAGTGTAAATTTTACCAGGATAATGACCCGAAGCATAAGGCATATATTTGTAGATCCTGGTTGTTATATAATGGTACAAAAGTGATAGATACCCCAGCACAAAGCCCAGACTTAAACCCTATAGAAAATTTGTGGGTCCACCTAAAGAAAAAAGTTGGAAAAAGGTCACCAAAAAACAAACAACAGTTAATAACATTTATTAAAGAAGAGTGGGAAAAAATACCTGAAAATTACGATATACCAAAGCTTATCCATTCAATGTCTAGACGCTTAGAAGCTGTAATTAAAGCTAAAGGAGGGCACACCAAGTATTAGCACCCTCAAATCTTTTTTTTTACCATTTAGAATATATTTAATTCAATTTAACACAATTTTGTAAACATTTATTTTACAGCGTAGAAACTGGAAGTATTTTTTAAGTTACGATTATTATTTTGTTATTTAATTTAATTTGGTTTTTTTTTGTGCAAAGTGTTTATAAACATCTTCAATTGAATACATGAAGAAAAAAATTTAATAAAAGTTATATAATTTACTTGCAAATAAGAGTTTCCCTTAAACTTTTTAATTTTTCTAAGCTTTGTAAACATATTTTTTACAAACTGTATAGTTGCATCAAACCATAACGTTGGATGTATGAAAACTTATGGAAATATGCTTGTCTGACCGAAATTTAAAGGAATTTCTAATTAGTTTTCAATAGTTTTATATGCATATGGATCTGCATAAAGATATACTCGTACAGCTATTTTCTCCGTGTAATTTTATTCCTCTATACAATTTCTTTGTTATAAGAAAAATATCGAAGAATAAAGTAGAACGTACATTAACAAATTCGTGTGCATATAAAAAAAGAGCAAAACAAAAAAACCCTTTTTCAGAAAATTTACAGACAATTTCATATGCCTTCCCTTTCTAGACACAATAGCATGGGAAAATTTCTCAAAAACCTCGTATTACTACTGCTACATTCATCCAACAAAAACACATGCAAACCAAATCACACTAGAAACTCAAGTAAAATGAATAATAGCAGAAAAAAAGAGAGAACGACCGAATAAAAGAAATAAATGAAGAGATAAAATACTAACTAACTGAAACTCTCTCAAATTTTTAGCAAAATCATGGGGAACTTTTTTTAATTTTAATCTTCATACATCTGTATTTACGCACACTCTGACAAAAAATATTCAAACAAAAAAAGGGCATTCAATCCCAAAATCCGCTTTCTTACATACATATGTACATATTTATATGACGATGTATAATGATGCATGTACGTAAACATACTTTTTTATTACTAATGCACATATGTATATATGAATGTATTTCATTCAACCAGACACATATTGGATGTATGAATTTGCACAATTTATGTATTAAATCATATTACATATTTTATTGCACTTTCCTTTCGGCTATACTTTTATTAAAAGATAACACATTTATTTAGCCAGTCGTCAGTCTTCTTTGTACTGACAGTTCAACATAACGTCATACTTCATACGAACAAGAAATAAAGAAAAACATTAATAATATGAAGGAGAGAGCTAGTGGTAGAACAACAATAAATGATATGCTTTTTAGAAACTTGACAATATTGCATGGTGGATTTCTCTAAAAAAAATTTTAAATACAGACGTTTAACAACACTAAATATTTTAGAGAAATTTCTTTAAAAACCTAAAAATATATTATTTAGAGCTTTACTTACATTTTTGCAGTGAAAATATTTTAATCCTTGTTATTTATATGCTAGCAAATAATCCAAAAAAATATGTTGTATTTTTAATCACAGTTTTAGGCGTATCCTTTTTTTTAATCTTTTTAAATTTTCTTAGTACCTCTTTTTAAAATGTTTTATTATTCATATTCTATTATTGTTTTAGGAAACAATTTTTAATTTAAAGCAAAGTAAAAATAAAGAAATTGCACTGTATATATTTTAATAAAAGAAAAAAATTATCACAATAATTTAAGTGGTTTCAATTCTTAGTTCTATATTTCTTTTTGAAAATTTAACTTTTCAGACAACACGAAAGCATGATTCACTTTTCCATTGAAATTTTTTCTGTATATCTTTGTCACAGAAAACGTATAATTTATCAATTTAATTTGTTGAACACTTTAATATACTTGATTTTTCTTCTTTCTATACTTGTTTTAAATAATTTCAAGTAGAGGTTGAGAGACAACGACAATTCATACTTTTTCTTATTCTTTTTAATTAAACTTCTTTCCTTTTTCAACCAAGAAAAAACACCCAAAAGTAAAAAAATACACAATGAGTAGTGGTAGTAGTGATATTTCTTTTCACAATTTATAACGTGGATTTGATCCTCCAATATGTGAAGTCTCCAAGCACTCGTTTTCGACTAAAACACAAAATTCACATTGAAAGTTGCTGGCTGGCTATAACAATGCAGTAAATAAATAAAAACCCACCACACATAACAGCAAGAAATAAGCACAAACATGCATACACATGTTAATAAACGCTACTTTGGCAGCAGTCTGTACCAGAAACACAACACAAAGAAACCAAACACATAACCAGCAAATTCACCACCGTACTAAGAGCACGTAATTAAATACAACATACCTTCATATATACAACAGCAGAAAAAACTCAACAAACCCAATACTTTATTAATCAACATGAAAAATAAAGAGTCATAAAGTCAACCAGTGTTGTTAACCTCATATCTGTTCCTGTTTTTTAGAGTAATTTAAGGTCTTGTAGGCCAATACAATAATTCTAACGCGAGTCTCATTATCATTATCATTAAAATGCCTCCCCTACACGGTGCTACCGGTAGTAGAAGTAAGTTCAATAAACCAATTGATCCTTCGCTGTACACTCTCAAATTTTTCATTACACTGCATTAAGAAATTATTTTTATATAGTCAATAATATAGATAGATTTTTAATAATTTTTTAAAGCCTTTCATGGTTCTTTATTTAATTTTTTATTACATTATACAAAAACTATGTAAATACGGCAGTCGAGAAACAGCGTTAAGATGGTTTCAATCGCACTTAACTGCAAGGAAACAAATAACAATCGAAATGAATATTAATGAACGCGGCTTACCGACAAATGATCTACTAAACTTATTACACAAATGCCAAATAATTATGTATCTATGTGGATAATACCCTAATTTTTGCGGAAGATGAAACAGATCAGCAGTGTTATGATGAGATATAAATTAAGGTATGAAAAATGTAAATTTTTGGTTGAATATGAACAAATATATATTAAATGAGAATAAAACAAAAATATTAGAAATAAAACAAAAACAAACAGTGACGATATTTTTAAAATAAATAATCAAGCTATTGAAAAAGTTAATGAGAAAAAATATTTAGGGTTATTAATTAAGAACTAAAATGTAAAACACACTTGGACTATATATGTATGTAAACAGATTGGCAAATATCAGTTTTTTTTAAAAGAATTAAAAAGCAAATAATAGTCGGAAGAGCAATAAATGTTTATAATACCATAATTAAACAACATTTCGAATTCTGTTCTACAATTCTGTATTTATGGTGCACTACACAACAAATCGAGCGTTTGCAGAAGCTTAAAAAAAGTAATGCGTACAATTCTAAAATGCAACAGATACACATCGATGAACTTAATGATATAGTCGCTGAAAACAGAGGATTTCACTTAAAACATTAACAGCCGTATTAATAAAAATTTTAAAACGCATTTTAAAGCATTTTTAAGCAAAATTCATTAAAATGGTATTAATAAACGAATTTTAGCTTAAAATACACATTTTAAACCTTGTGTAAATATGGAAATTTTAAAATTGGTTGGACCCTGTTTTAAACCTATTTTAAGATGTCATATTGTGCAGTGTTTGTTTTCATTGTGATTGTTATTTGTGAAAAAAAATTCGACCCAATTTTCGGAACGTTTGCGTTTGCAGTGCTCCTTTTTTTCCATTTCTATTGCTTTTTTATATTATTATTAATGTTACACAAATTTCAAATAAAACTAATGTTGACTAAGTAGTGATGTGTAAACAATCAAATGAAATAGTATGAAACTCGTTATTCAAATACTCTTTTAACTGCAATTAAATAAGTCACTAAAATTGCAATCTTACCAAGCAATATTTTTACTGTTATTAGTTTTTTGATTAATATACAACTTATCATACATTTTTTTATTCTATAAATAACAATATTCTTATTAAACACGACAATAAAACTATTTAGATACGATTACTGCGAGAATTAATAATCACGGTTTTGCATGATTAGGAGTCAGTGGTAAATAAAAAATCTAGGGCTGCCATCCTCATTTTTGAAAAACCTTAAAACGTATGTTAGTTAAAATACTAATTATTAATATGAATTTTTAAATAACGTGTTTTAGGATTAAAAAGCGTTTTAACTAATATGTATTTTAAACCTTATTTAAGACTTTTTTATTAATACGGCTGTAAATGTTATACAAAAACAAATATCATATGTAAGAGAAGTTCCACCATATCATCAAATAAATATAAACAACTTTAGAATTGAAAGGGTAAATATAACGGCGATGTAAAGGATTTCATTATACAAGAGTTTACAGCAATATTCCAAGTCACATAAAGAATGAAGAGAATCCAAATTTCTTTAGGAGAAATCCAAGAAAAAAAAACAACAGGCAAAAGTTTCTCTCGAAAAATATTTTTGTAAATATTTAGTTCAAGAAAACATTTTGCTGCAAACACTTTAGACATTAACATAAAAAAAAGTTAACATCACTGAACTCATCACGCCTTATCTTAACAAGAACTCAATTCACCATTAATGAACATAAAAATTATATATACATACATACATATAAACATATCATAGTGTATTTAATATGCAAGATTTAAAATTAACAGAAGGAGAAATTATATTGTAATTAAAATTCCAATATTTTAATATTAACTACCGCGTCACTGTTCCATTACATTACAACAATTACGTGACACAATCATTAAAAATTGTTTGAGTAAGAACTTCTGACAGTGTTTATCGAAGAGTGAAAATACTCATTCGGTAGTTTATATTAAAAAAAAAAATAAATAAAAAAAACTCAAATTGTTAGTGGTGTCAATATAAATACTCAAACGAGTATTTTCACTCGTCTTCGATAAACAGACTTTTAAGCACTTACTGTCTGTCTGCATATTTATGTACATATGGTAATGGTAAATTGGGTAAGGCATGCCTCTATGCACAGCGATCAATTTGATCTATTGTGATTTACTATTTGCTTTTTCATTGAGTCAGTATATCAAGGAATCGAACCAGCTCCATCGGTGGGAGCATTGGGAAATCCTCTTCCTTTAGTATGTATGTACATATGTATACGTATAGCAGCCCTATGAAGTGGCCATTATACTGCTCTTTCACGCAGCAGAATCTCCATATTGATTATACGTTTGTACCTTGCTTTCAACAATTCGAATTTCTCTCAAAATCTAGGTAGGTATAACATGATTCAGCATTATTCTTGTGCAACAAAATATCAAAAGCGCTCCCACATTGTCATCCATCACCTACGATCACGGGAGCATTTTTTTTGTGTATACTACAAAATACCTCTCTACGTACACATATATGTGCATATGTAGTTATACACTTATGCATACATACATCTACATTTAATATAAAGTCGCTATCAGGGGTGACCTCAATTACAAGATTTAACGAAAATTCATACTCTCAGCCTTAAGCAAGTTATGCGCGATGCAACCGTTGGCACAACTTGAAAAGGTTGTACATCATTGAAACGATTATGCACTCGTTGTATTAAGTTGTGTCTTGGTTGTACGATAAACCAAAAAGTTTTGATTGTTGACGTGTTGCTTGTAACGTTTGTGACTGTCGCATACACGACAATATTTAATATAATCTTTACCAGCGTTGTTAACTTTTAAATTTTAAAACGCACCAAAATACAAAGCGCGTATTTTCGGAAAAAAATACTAAATTTAAAATATTACTTTTATTGGAAATATTTTATAATATGAATTCGTTTCATAAAAAAAAACATTTTATTAAAAGAAAAATAATAAAACATAACAGCAGTCCTTTCAAAAATGTATATGTATAGAATTAATATAAGGCACAAGCCCATCCATTTTCAATACTGGATAATGTCATAATATCATTTCTGAAATGGGATAAAATATTTCTAAAATTTATAATAGTTATTTACGTAAAACTTCAAAATTGGAATATAATCTGCCGCGTATCTCTTCAACGAATTTTATTGTAAACCACATTAAACCCGCACTTGTTTATAGATATAGCTACGGTAACTAAGCCATTTGCAGCAAATTTGGATACTTTTATTGTTATAAAAGCCCCCTTCAAAAAAAAAAAAAATAAAAAGGTAGATTTTTCTAAACGCAGTTTTCCGAAAAGTGCCCATTACACTTAGTTTCAAGTTTTCTTCTCAAAAATTCTCATATCACGGCAGTGAGTAAAAACTAGTCGACCGCCATATTGTGTTTGCAGCGATTTCAATATATTTCATATCCTTCAAAAATCCCTTTAATTTGGGCATGTATAAAAAAAGTAAAAAATGTACATCATAATCACTTAAATAGTAATGGCATAAAAGTACATAGGCATAATTTTTCCGCATATACATATGTAAGTAAGAAAACATGTATTTTTATTTTATTTATTTAACTCAATAAATTAGTAGAGCACATGGGGTCATATATTATTAATATTGATAACAAATATGAATAACAATAGGTATTAATAATAATAATAATAATAATAAATAAAATAAACTAATAAATAATCGTTAAAAGTGCAGAGGAAGATAAAGATGGATTGAGTTAAATTTTCAAATATTAGATCGTGTTTAACCACATATGTACTTATATGGAAAAAGTACCAAACACGTGTGCGTTTATTTTTCAGTGCCATTACTATGGTTTTGCAGTTTTTATCCTTGATGGCATATTTTCGGAGATATTAGGTTATAAATTTTACAAGTTTTTAACCCCTTGTCATAAGAATATCCAAAAATATCTGCTTAGTTTATTTAAATATCGAAAGAGGAGGCTACGTATCAAATTTCAACCCTCTAGCATTACCTGTTTGGGCTGGGCGATAATGGTTCAATCAGTCACGTTACTCTTTTATGTATAAATATTGGCAACAGTTTTCTCTTTTTATTTCACCACCAATCTTATTTAGCTTACAATATTCTTGAAATCTGAAACCCAACAAATTCACATTTGTGAATTACCAATACGATCTGTTTTGTGTACAAAAACGTTTCTGGTTTTGTGATAAAATTACATGTGCCACCGAAAATAAACACGGAAAACAAGGAATTTTGTTACAAAATGATGTTGTAAATGAGATCATATATTAAATTGTATCTTTTGTGCAACAAGCAATTCGTTGTTGGCTAAGTTGTACCAACGGTTGTATCGTTTTTAACTTGCTATAGATTTAATAAAAACTCAATACCTATCTACATATGTATATATCTATGTAAATATGTACTCGTGTTGCAGGTATACATATCATAAATTGAGTTGAAGAAGCATAGAGAAGGTAGTGGTAAAACTTTAATTTGCAACGATTACAACACACAATAGCTTTGTAAGAATTCGAATGAAATTAACGACACATACATACATACTAACAGGCAGCCATTCAAAAATACCAAAACAACTGTAGGCGAGAGTTACTTCTCATTGTACCGTTTTCTGCATTGCTACAGCAAATGCATTCTTTTTTAAGTACGCAGATCCATATAAATATGCATACATACGTAGCTATGTAATCTCTTACATAAATATCTATAAACATGCAAACATATGTACATATTAACTGTGATAACACAAAAAGTAAACAAACACAACTAAGTTCACTGAACAAAGAGGAAGGACCAGAGGATTGAAAATATATCGTGAAAGATAAATAATATATATCGTCACCTAAAATGGAAAATAACGTAACATCACTTTTCAGAAATTTACAGGACAAGCAAAAAGCTATATAATATGGCAACGGTTTGAGGTATTGAAAAAAAATTTCAAAACTAGATTGACTTGAAACAAGAAATATGTATATTTTGGATAAAATGAATCTGTTTTTTACAGTACATATTGTGATATGTGTGTTACGTTATTTTGAAGTGTTGTTTTCTGAAACAAACTAACGTATCATCAACCTTTTAATCTGTATGAAAAAATAAAAACAGTTATGTATATGTTTTTTTATATTTTGTATTTTGATGTTAATTATAATTAATTATTATTAATAACTAAAGAAAGGTATTTCATAAAATGTTCATAAAAGACAACAAGAACAAAAAACAAGTATGTATTTCAATTTATTAAAAGAACATAAGTCACTAACAAAAATAAGGTAAACAGCTGTGTATATATTAATTAATTACTCATAAGGAAGTAATGGCAATCTGCTGGAAGCAAAGATTTTAGGTCCTGGAGATGTTGTTATTTCTTTTTGGAGATTGCAAGCCTTTCGGAGTGCAATAGTTTAGGCTGCTGAATTTCAAAATTTCTAGCAGTCCTTTGTGGAAGAATATGATAGTTGTAATTAATATTGATTTTGTAATGAATGGATCCTGTTGGTTCATACGCCCCATGACATCTGCCTTCCGCAAATTTTCGGAAAAAATAGAACAATGGCGAGTTGAACTTTTCTCACAGTACTTGGACGTGCATCCATCTTTCATTTCTCTTGGTTTTCTGTCGCAAATACTTCCTTTTGATAATCCTTCATGTCTTTCACCATACATTTGTTTCTTTTTATTTTCTTCTCTTTTGTTAACTTTTTTTCTTATAACTACTTTCGATTACAGAACACATTTTATTATTTTTACAACGCTTTTGTATTTTTCTTTTCGCTTTTGTAATAATTTTCAATTTGATAAAAAATTCCACTAAAACTAACAGTAAATAAACTATAAACAATAAAAAAAGTCAATTCTTGCTGTATTCTTCTAAAAAAAATCAAATAAGTACCTACATACATACACTACTCTGTTGTTTTTTTATTAGCATGAGTGATGGATACGTTATATTTCGTTTAAGAAAATCATGCAGTTGATGATACGTTATTTTGAATTTTTGTTATAACTTGTGTATTTTTCATATTAGATGTTAAAAATTTTGTACACATACATATGTATGTAATATGATGTAGAGAATCGTAATCAATAAAAAAATTAATTTTGATTTTTTGATGATAGGTTGTTTTGCATTTTAGATGACGATATGTAGGTACGTAAACTATATTGCTTCATTTTACATATGTACATATGTAATTAAGTATTTACATAATGTAAATGGTCATGTACATATATACCTGACAAGAGAATATCAAATGGACAAGAACTAAAGACGTCTGGACAGACTTACAAACATTATATGCGTTTATCTATATATTTTATCTGTAAATAAACATGAATACATCTGTGGATATGTATGCATGTATGTACAAATGCGAAATAGAAGCAAATTTACAAAAATATCAAGAGAGAACAACTCAACATACAAAACATGCTAATGGAAAATCAAATAAAAGAAAATAAAAACTACAAATTCAACATAAGAAAAAAAACAACAATAATGCAATTTTAAATGCAGTTCACATTATCTTAAAAACACTCAAGTATGGAAGAGTCAGCAATAAAATTTTATGATATGCCGACGTGGTGAAAATACAATTGAAAGAGAACCATAAAAGAAGAAATTCACCACAGTTGATTGCCATTCACTTAAAATGCGTCGTTTTTATGGTGAAATAGAGAACCAATAAATGAAAATTATTTATAATGAAGTACATATGTATGTATTTCGGAGAAAAATAAGTAAATTCATAATGAAACCAAGCAAATATTTATATACGTATAATGATTTTTTTTTCATTATTTAGAGAAACAAATATGGAATATCATGGTGGGTATATCAAAAGCAAACTTATACGCGTACAGACGGTATTTACTTAACTCTCTCACTGTCAAAGATCATTCCATTAAATAGAACACCCACAGTCAGTGATGGGAAATGGGATTTAGGTTTTGGTATTAAAAACAATCTTTTTTCATTACTTTTCTGATACCAAGCCAAAGTGAAATAGTACATATAATAATATTATATAAGAGTGTACTGAATTTCAATAGTACACTGTAAAAATATTTTATATTAGTTTTAATACCACAGCAAAAAAATATGTTTCGGCTGTGAAAAAACTAGTATTATTTTCTTTTCATTTTGTGTAAATTTTAATAAAAAATTAAAAATTCTTATTGCCAACAATTTTGTTATATGTTTTTCTTGTAATTAATAAAAATTTATTGAAAGCTGACTTTTTCCAGAAATTTTATTGGTTACCGCAATAAAATTTTATTGCTTACTGTAGTTTTTTTTTTCAGTAATCAGTAAATTTGGTTGTTTACTTCAATTTTTTTCAGTAATCAGGAAATTCATAATTTTGAATGCATTATAAATATACATAATACAGTTTGCCCATGTATGGTGTAAACTACAATGTAAACTAAAATTGGCGAAAATGTACGAATTTACATTTTTTACTAACACATTTGCAGAAATGTTATATTTGACTGAACATATGGCTCACACTGTTGATGGATATATCCATAACAGTTGTTGAATGTATGTTCCAGAGTTGCATTTTTTAAATTTTTTCGACAAAAAATAATATTAATGTGAATCGCCAAAAGTCTGCATTCATCAAATATATTTGCGTGCTAAGTTAGCATCATTGATAATTTACACACTATTAACCCTGCATGGTTACACTTCGTCGAATCGACGAACATCATATACTCTTTATCATATGACTCTTTTATGTGTGTTCATATAACAACAAAATTGACAACAACGTTAGTTGATTAGGAAAGCTTTAAGTTTTTGTTGTTATATAAGTACGTATATGAGTGATTATTTTTTGTAAAATAACGTACATACTATATAAAAATATTGAAGCTGAACGTTGATCGTGTAGCCTGCGCTTTTAAAAAGGTCACATTTTTTACTGCACTACGGATATCTTTGTACATACTTATATGAAACCATTCAAACGCATTAAGTTCGTCAGCGAATACGAAATGCAGAGCGTCAAACGAAAAAATATTTAAACATGTTGGTATGTACGCAGGGTTCCGAGTTTTTTTTATACCTTATTCCCAATTTTCGCTTTTTCATTCCCAAAAATCCCTAAAATATCATTTTCTTATCTCCAAAAATTCCCACTGTTCTTTAAAAATAAAATCATGTTATACCAAAAGAAAAATATGCTTACATTTATTTATTTCTTTAAATCCATTTGTGTTGAATATTTTTAAAATCCTTAGAATTGTGATATTGATTCGAAATACAATGATTATAAATGAAAGAATGAATATTTAGTTGTGTTTAAAATCATAGTTTATTCATTTTAAAATTAATTTTATTTGTACTTTGAGTTCTAAATATCTCCATATAAAAAACACACAAGAATAAAAGAATTATGTATCATCAGGTTGTACATGTTATCTGTATTAAAAAGTGCAAATTGAATTATTTTTAAACTGTGTATTTGTCCAAGAAGATCTTCTAATAATTCATAATGCATTATATTACGAATTTTGTTTTTCGTTGTATTCATTATAGAAAAAACTTGTTCGACGCAAGCGTTACTTGTTAGTACAAGAAGCATATTTAAAACAAGTTCAGCAATCTATTGAAAGGGGTTCGAGTCTTGGTACGAAAAAAATTTCGACAGAGGTTGAGCTAATAGGTCCTGCCATTGCACAAATGGCTTTTTTCTCCACTGTTCTTCATATAAGTTTTTTAGATTAAGTGCATTTCACACAGTCTGTAGTATTTTTAAAATAAAACAAATTTGGCTGTTCCATTGAGCTATTGTGTTTCCTTATGTATTTGCGGACATTGGACATTTTAGAGTTGTACAGAAATTCAATTAAATTGTTCTTTTGTATGAGTTAACATTCGCAATGAATAATAACACTCAATTTTCGATTTACCACATACAATTTTATAAAATATGATTTGTTCCATGTTACCACCAGCAATAGGAAAATATGATTTGTCAATAGATAAATTTGAACCAACATAAAAGATATTATGGCCAAAAATCCCCAGCGAAAATAGTGCTCAAAAGAATCCCTTGGGCATTTGTAGGAAATTTGTATCCCCAATCACAAAACAATCCCCTATTTGGTGACAAATACTCAAATCATAGAGCGCTGTATTTACGAAATAAACTGCGACTTTAGCAGTAAATACAACGTCATACTCAACAAAAACATTTCAAACGAACAATAGCATACCTTACAGTTCATAATACTCATATGCATGTATATATGTATGTATGGATATATGGATACTGAGAGATAAATGCAAATCAAACAACAGGGAAAATATAATTCAACTAATAACAAATAAACTGTCATTAACATTTGATTGCGTTTTACTTTTGTTTATCTCTTTTTTGGTTTTTCCTTGTATTTTTGCAACTCTTGATAAGTATTCGTGTGTTAAAACCAGAGCTGCCAATTCATTGTTTTTGCTTCTATTCAAATAGTTACTTAATACTACTTTACTTAATATGAAATAAAAAACAAAGTATATGGCAAAATATTAATATTAATTTACTTGACCTCTTTTTAATTATAAAAATTAATTAATTATTTAATTTAATTATCGCGAATGTGGAATCAGCTGCCAAGGAAGTTAAAATGTTTTAGTTACACATTATCAACAATGAGACAAAAGTACTTAGAATACTTCAAATCTATATAATAGTACTACATGTTTATATGCTAATCAATTTAATTATGTTATGCAAATATTTTCACAATGTCCATAATAAATTTAAAGAAGTCGAAAAGGTATTGCATTAAGATTTTGTAATATACTTACATACTTCTCAATTTAATTTATATTTTCTCTAGGAATATAAGCCTTGCTAATTATAAACAAATCCAACTTTTAGCAAAGAGGCTCAGAATTTACTATCACTGTAATATATGACATATGTACATATATTTATGAGTAGCTGTAACAGTTAATACCTACATATATAACAAATTATTTATTTTTTACGAATTTACATTAATCATTACTTTATAATATTATATATTAATCATATATGGCCTCGATGGGCTCGATTAAATAAATGAAATGAAAGTTCAATTGTGGAAAATATAAAAATATTTTTTCAAACATTTTTTAGCAATATTGAGAATATATAAAAGTAAAATATTAAATAATTAATCAATTTTTACATGACAAAATATTAATAAAGAAATGCAATATATTTATGACATTATTTTAAATTTATCATTGAAATATATATACTATTGTATGTTGTTTCGGTTAACTTTACTTTGCATATGGAATCACAGTATATAATGAGATTTAGAAATATGACTTGTTTCGTCGTATGATGACTTTGTAACCTTCTGGCAACGCTATGTGCATTTAGCAAGAATATTTTTGGCAAAAAAAGGGAAAATAAGATAATTATTTCATGTCCTGAAAATAAATGTGGTGAGTTTATTTACAGCACAAGAGCAATACTTTCTTATAAACCTTGGTTTAGGGTATGTCAATGGTTGCCAGGTTGTACGTTTTATCGTCATTTTGACGTTTTCGGTATCAAAAATAGTATTTTGACGTGAGCACGATTTCTTACTACATTAAATTTGACGATTTAATTACAATTTCTTATAATTCATGTGTATGTAGACATATTGAAATTATTCCAAAAATTTTAAAAATTACAAACGATAGTGAAAATATTACAAATTTTTTAACAATGCAAAAATATTTACAAAGCGTTACTTTTTTAAAATACATATACTAAGAATAATGTGTAAAAATAAATGAGTTCTAATAGAACGCGAAGCTAATGAAGAAAACCCAGATGACGACAATTGCAGCATTTTTACTTCAGTAAATATAACTTTTACAATTTTCCTTGATATTTGTTGAACTCGGTATAATTAACGAAAATCTGATTTAACGAATGGACATTACGAACGGTCAAGGTCAACCCATTTTATGCTCTGTTTAACGCATGGTACAGGACCAAGCAAACACAAATACCATTAAATTTTTTGTTAAATCTTATAATGCCTATAAATCGTGATATCTGGCAGTCATAATAATAAAAATATTGATTTCATATTACAAAATAAACATTATAAAAATTATTTCTCTTCTTCGATCTAATTTTTTGCTCATATAAAGAGTTTGCACACAAATCTTAATTTTTTTTGAAACGTAGCTACGGCGTTATAGGAACGTTACATGTATTGAGTTGAAAAGAGATCGCAAGCCAGGATCCACCAAACATCCGAAAATCTATGAACATTACTTGGCAGTGAACTGCAGATCCAAGCATTATGAAATCATACTTGCTATATTTATAGTCGGACTATTTAAAGATCTTTTACAGATTGCACTGTAACCTTAACAAATTTTAGCTTTACCACATTCTTCGGCAAATGTAGAAAACGTATTCAGTCAAGAAAAGTTACGAATCGGTTGCAAAAATTTTCTCTTGAAGTACTACAGAACTTGCATGTGTAAATGCAGAGTAACTCCACTTTTTTGTAAATTTTACTTTCTAAAATCTCTTTTAAAATCAAGTTTGCAAATGAACTAAACCAAAAGTCCAGATAAGTTGATTGTTTTTTGTGGGATGTCTCAAAAAATAAAATTCATAGCACGACGCTGAATAGTGTAAACAAAGAGTCTTGTAAAGATTTCGTTGCGATTAAAATACTAAGAAACTTTCTTATCTCGACTTATGATATTTTGCCAAAACTCCACAGATATATGCATTCATACACATAGGTACATCCATATGCACATATAAACTAAACTTATTTTCACAATTAATTTAAATTTTTCATTACATCAATTCTTGCATTATCATATTGACTTCTTTGATACATACAACTTTTCTGGCCGATGCAAGTTTACTTTGCAAAGTCTTGACAAATTTCTTTGAAATTTTACTTCACTTCTAGACACGCAAAGTTTACTTTCAGAAATTTTGAATTATTTTATTGTTTACCTACAATTGACACAAATACAACTAGGTATAAAATGTTTTGCATTTTTAGACAACTACACACATGCAGCTGTAAACGATGAATGAAGAACAAAGCAACTTTGCGGATGCAGGAAAGTCTCTTCCCTTTTCCCCTTCTCAAACAAACTTAAGACTGCACAATAACTTTTTTCCTCTAAGGGGGTGGTGATACATACAAATTTACATATCCCATACTTATGTCAAAAGTATAAATTTTCACTGTTTTAAAGCGTGTGTGTACATACCTAGGTAGATATGTATGTGTGTTTATTTCCGGTATTAAATCTATACTTATTATTCATTAAAAATTTAATTTTTTTGATTTTTTCTATTCAATCAACACGGCAATATTAAAAAGATATTGCCAGTTAAAAAGTTAATCCATATGTTGTATATACCCGTATATATACATAAGTATGTATGTACAACTGCAAATAAAGAACGAAAATAAAACGTCCCAAAATCTACCAACTTTAAAATATTTACTAAAGATATAAAAACAGAAGGCAGAAAAAAAGCTCAAACAATGAAACCCCAGACGCAAAAAAAACTGTTTTTCTTCAACGCTTGAATTGAAGTGAGGTGAACTAATTAAAAAACACACCAAATAGAAAATTAATAAGAACAAAAAAAAAATCTTCTCTTACACTTTTGTTGTGTGAGAGAATTTCGATGAGAAATTTCAACACTATCGACGTCAAGCATTGAATTGCAAATAAAAAAAGGGGAAATTGGTTTATAAAGCTAGAGGAATTCGACATTGTTGCTAGATTTGACGATTTGTAGTAATTTTGATGACTTTGATAGTTCAACGATTTTTTAAACTGAGCGATATTTTATGTTTAGGCAAAAAAAAGGAACAACGACACATCCTCGAATTTTTAAATAGTGTCTTTCGGATATCCATCAAATTTAAATTGTCGCCTTATCAATAATCTGTATCGGTTATCGTATTAAATACACTTATTATTTATTTGTTTGTGAACAAAAAGAGAGCTTGCTTTAGACGCTTTTCGCATGTAATAATTTGGCATCATTGAACAAAGGTAAGTTAAGGAATGGAATTAGAGCGTCGTAACAGAGTGAGAGTAAAAAAATAGAGAATCTAAAGGCGAGTGAGTAAGGGAAATATTGATATAAAAACTTGTTTATTTTTTTTTGCAAATGTAAGGGTTGCCGTTGTTAATTTTGAAAAATTTTCATAAAAGGGTATATTAAAGAAAATATTATAAAAAGAAAAAGCAACTTTTACAAAAACGTTTGATAATTTTTAAAAATGCTTATTTTGTACTTAATTCAATAGGAAGTCCATTTCCCAGTTTCAAGCAAATTAAGAGTACAAAGCATAGACCCGCAAGTTTCTATTTTAAGTCTGTTTAGGAGTTTACTTTTAATCAGCGATAGTTTCGAAAGAATTCATTCAGCGGAAGCATTACTATGAAGAAAAGTAAATAGGTATATGTATGTAACAAGTAAATATATTGAACCAATGAGTTTGAGGCCACTTTTTATAAACAACGCTACAAAAATTCTCTATTTGTCGATAGTTCGATATCTTCTCAGTACAGAATATCGACCCTTGTGCGCGAAATTATCGCATGTTACACTTTTTTCGAAAACGCCTTTTTTATGCAAATTTGTTTTAAATCCATTAATTCATCTCTCGATCAAATATTATAGCGATTGTTGTTATAGTTATGAAGATAACACTATGTACATTTTATCGTATGGAACAGCTAATGCTGCCAGGAAAATAAAAAAAAAATAAATAAAAACGATCTCCTGTAAATTTTACTTTTTGTAACATACGATAATTTCGCGCACAGGGGTCAATATATTGAATTATAAATTAAGACGAACAATAAATGTAAATAACAAAATTCAAAAATTTTTTTTTTTATACATTTCATGAAATGTTGTATAATTAACAAACGTTTCTGCTTCGAATATTATGTTTTAGAACTCAGAAAACATTTAAAAATATTTACATACTACATACATATGTACATACTTATAAATGAAATTGAATTAAAAATATGAACATAAAAGTAATACATAGTACATACATATATTAAAAAAAGGGTGATTAAAGTGTCATTGGCATTAAAAAATGGTACAAGCGATATATTATGACGTTTTCTTTTCAACCAAAAGTGCATTGCATTTCTTGACCGATTTTGCTCTATTAATTTAAAATCTTAAAACTCTCTTGTTCCGCAATTGTACAGGAGTTTGACAAAGATTAATAAAGTGTAATAGTTTTTAATAAATAGTATATGGTATAGTACAACGCACTTTTTGAGCATCGAAATCACTATTACTGTCATAACGGCAACGCTGAATGTAACAGACGAAAAAAATAAATAAATCATAAAAAACCAAGAATAATAAAGTATGGAAATGTTTACGAAGTTATATCCATATACATACACACAAACATGCATATATACAATAGATATGGATGTAGTGTATCTATATAAAATACAGAAAAACAACTCAGAAAATCATAATAAAGAAACTGAAATCACCAAAACACAACATAAAAATAAATAAATAAAATAAAAAACAGACAAGGCAAACTGGTTCATAATAAAAGCGCACAACTTACTTCACAGAGAAACAGCCAGACGAAAAAATAAAAATAGACGAAAGAGCATTGGAATATTTTTATAAAAGAACAACAACAACGCCAATAATATTGTAAAGATTGGCGATTGCAACAAAATCAAAAGCAAAATCCCTATAAGAAGTGAACACGTATGTGGATATGTATAGACGTACGTATTTAAATACACACATACAGCAACGTGCAATTAATTAGGCGCAAGTTAATTTCTTTAAATAATCTATCGAAAACATTAAACCGAATTGTTCATACTGCAATTATTATGCTTTAACTTGACATATCGCCAGTGACTTATGTACAAAAAAAAAAACAGCAGACGATGTCTTATGCTAGGAACACAATTGGGACGAATGACGAACTTCGTCTTGCTCAAGGAATTCGTCGATAAAAGTTCGTTGTGTAAATTCTTAGTGTGGCACACAATAACGACGACAAAAATTATAGCTGTCATAATAAGCAAAGTTGTTTGCTGTTTGTGTTACCGTATACAAAAAAATACTTGAAAAAATTAAATATTAACAGAAAATAATTAGAAAGCAATTTTCTGGTAAATAATTATGTATGTATGTATGTACATACATATGTATGTATATTTAACTTAAATTCTTTATTTTAAAGATAAAACAACTATTAAAAAAAATTAACTTGATTTACTAATATATTTGAAAACTAAAATGAAAAACGGTAACTGTAAGGTGAATCTTTAGCTCCTATCATTTCTCCTACTATCCTTTTCTG
Organism: Dexiosoma caninum; assembly: GCA_963924685.1. Lineage (NCBI taxonomy): Eukaryota > Metazoa > Arthropoda > Insecta > Diptera > Tachinidae > Dexiosoma > Dexiosoma caninum. Next base: position 97,708,564 of record OZ004725.1, read on the forward strand.
AGTGCTGGTCCAAGATAAAAAAGTAAAGGTTCGACTGCAGCACATCATCGAAGCCCTTATCATGTCTGACCAACATAAGTATATGTAGGTATGTAGATACATCTTATTCGTCCATCTGTGTTCAGATATATCTTTTAAATGTTATTAAGATTGCATGTATAGTTCGTGAGTCATATTTACTATAAAACATCATGCGTCCTTGTTTTGAATTCCATTAAAATCGGTTGGATAGCTTTGGAAAGACATTTATGTATTTCATCTACGCCCTGTACTGGTCCTCCCATGAATATTTCAATTCAAAATTACCCAAATCGGTCCAGCCGTTCTAGGTGTTTATTAACGATTAACGAACAGCAATTCATTTCCATATACTATGAACGAACAAAGTCACAAAAGAAAGTGTTCAATTTGGTCTGGTCGAACAAACAACGATTCATTTCTATATCCTCGTAGATGTATAGATGATCGAAATCTAATTTTACACACAGTAAATGAGTTGGTTTTTTTCAATATCGCGCCCACTAACTATTATTAGATCGAAAGTATGAAGAAAAAAATTATTCGAGTTATTTCCTAATTTATTGAGAAAACTACATGTATTGGCTAAATTATTAACTGCAACTATGTCAGACAGCTGAAAGCAAAGTTATTTGTACTTTTAACGCTGTTTTATGCTCAGGAGTGGAAAGTCGCACTACTGTGGAAGTAGAATTAATAAAATAAATAAAATTTTACCGCTGCATACGCATAAATTGCTGAACAGGAATATAACTGGACATCGGGTAGGGAAAATTCTGAAGTGAACTCCAAGTGATAACAGGCGTTGAAGCTTGACACAATATTCGTTTAGAAAGTGACACAGATGAACGCAAAATAAGCAAAATCTATGAGAATAAAAAATTGTGGCTGTGCCTTCAAAATTAACTTAATTTCAATGTTAATTTCTTTTTTTTGGCATTTGTAGTTCAAAATAAAGAAGCGTCAGAAAAACTCTTCTTTGCTTTTAAAATTTTGTCACGCATTTCGCCCAGGTAAAATCTATGTACATATTTCTTTTTCAAAAAATATACTTGATTAAGAAATATTACCAGTATTAGTGAAATCGAATAATGAAACATGAACTTATAGATTACTTTCGCGTTTTAAATTTCTTCCAATGAATCTTTTCCTCATAGAGATTACGTGATCTTAATTTAAAAAAGCATTAACAAGTTCTGTGCAATGTGGTGGGGGCATTATTATTTGAATCATGTTGTAAATGTAGATGAAGTATCCCATATAATTCATATGCATATACAAATGTAAATATGTACATATATGTACATATGTATGTTATACATAGTAGTCGAAAGGGGATTTTCTTCACTTGAGGTCCTTATAAGTACACCCCCCGTGCTGTTGTTAATCGAGTAGATGCATTCATATAGTGAGAAATTCAACATAAGAAATAGGGTCTCATTTGCTTGTAGGAAAAAAGTAAAAAAAAAATAACCAGCTGAGTATTTGTCATCTTCGAAAAAATTTATTTTTTATTTTGAAACTGGCGTTAAGTGAAACTCGTACAGTTTGTATTGTAATTCGTTACGAGAAAAAATCATACATAACTGACTGCGTTTCAATACATGATTCATTAAAAAAACATACATATGTTTCTTAAAAGCAATTATTTTGTACAATGAATTAATGAGAGACGTTTTTTTTTTATAATTTTAGTCTGAAACTGGAGTTGAACCCAGGTCTGTTTTTGATTTTGTAGTCAACGTGCAGACTACCATCCATCGTGCCATAGCCACCCTCCTTTATTTCCAGTAGTTTCTAATTAATTCAGTCCTTCATTCAAAATATAAAATATGTGTACATGCATATTTTGATTTTCATGCAGGGTTGGACAACTTGGACTATTTAGTAGGAAATGCTTATATGCTTTATTTGTTTTTAAAGCTTTTTTATATGGAGATACTGAAAAATTAAATAACAAAAATGTCTGAATTCCATTTTGTTTTCACACGATGAGTTTTTAAAACACAAAGAAAATACCGTTAATATTTTAACAATGCAATAGCTGTTCACATTGAGACATGCTACGAAACTTAAAAAGCGTCTTAATAACAAATTAACAAATCGCATTTGATCAACAAGAGGGTATTTACTCAGAATTTTACAATTTTCAGTACAAGCCAAAAATCATTTTTCTTTATATTTGAAATGTATTTGAAAATCCAAATACTTGAAATTTTTACAGTAGATTGATGCAGTTAGTTGATTTCTTGCATAAAGTGAAATTTTAAAAATTTTGTGTCAAAAGCTTCTTGTTGATTAAGTGCGAAATGTTTGATCGATGTTGTACGGGAGAGATTCCCCATGAATACATCGGCGTCGACTACACTTCCGGCGAATCGCTATGACACATTCTAAACGTTGATCTGGAGAGGTTTCCTTCTAAAATTCAATTAGCGTGTAAAATATGTACCAAGATAAGCATTTGAATTCTACTGATTTCAGATAGAGTTCGATTGTGAGGAATTAATAAACACTCGTATGCATTCTACAACAATGTGATAAAATTGAAAGTGGTAGTGCTGGCAGCTTGCTGCTATTCATGGTTGTGCTGTTGTGTAAATTACAATCAAAAAAATACATTCAAATAACACCCAAGTGAATGAGTCAGTCAGCCATATAAAATGTGGTTACCTGTATGTATGTTAAATAACGTACGAATAAATTTGTGGCTACCTGTATGTTAAATAACATATCGTCACACAAAATGCAAGAAGCCCTAACAAATTTGACTTATTAGTTCGGTTCTAGTTGAGAACAAATAAGTCACCTCGCAACATAAATTTGTTTAAGAAATAAATTCGTTATATCATTTTTTGGTTTTTATTATTTTGTGTTAATTGTCGGTATATTTTTTATTTAACAAGATTTTTTTTGTTTCTCCTGAAAATTTTTTCAAAATGCTAGACAGGGCTTCTTGCATTTTCTGTGACGATATGTACTACTAATTCACTATACATTTGCACGTAAATAACTTTTCGCTAACTGCCATTTTTGATCGCTTCAATTGTTACCATTGATTTTCAGGAATTGCTGTTGTTTTCTTTCCTATTTGAATTATTTATTTTGTATAATTTGAAATATTTTCAAATTACTAAGCAAAAAATTTCAAACTACAAATGCATTTATTAGTTCGGCACTCTCAAAGTACACTGTTTCTCTATGTAATTTTAATTCAGCTGTTGAAGGAACTACTTTAACAAGGGAGGAAAACTAAACTACAACTAAAATTTCTGATAAAGCGGAAACGGCCTATAACATTTACAACTTAATTAACTACTTTCCGTCAAAAACTTAACACTCGCGACCTCTGCTAGAGTATTTTTTACTAGACTATAACAAAAAAAAAATATTTTGCAGTACTTACAATTTTTCACTTATACCAGTATAAAATATATTAATTTTAGAAACGTGTTTGAGTGTTGCGTGGAAAAAAATAGTATTATGGGGGGGCAGAGCTCAATGTCTTTATTCAAGTGACTGATATTAATTATTGGGAAAATTTATTTTTTAAGTAATATTGCAATAAAAATTATTAAGATGCTTTTTGGAATGTAACTTTTTAATTAAGAAACATTGTGAGTTATGTTTATTTGAATTTAAAAAAAAAGAGTGAAAAAATATCATATTTTACACAGAGAAAATTCCAAAAAAAATAACCTATAAAGTGGGGAGGGTTGCACTAGAACCTCCCGCGCTCTAAATTTTTATCAATCAAAAAAAATCAATCAGAAAAAAACTTTTTCAGATTTGACCGGGCTGGGCGAATAGATCCTGGGTCCTTCTGGTTGCAGAGTCAACACGCTGACTACTCGTCATCAGCAGTCCCTAAAATAAGAAGAAAACGACTTAAAAGTGATAAAAAAAAACGATGTATTACATATTCCATTTACTGATATTGCTTCCAATGAAAGCTGAACAGATAAATAATAACAAAGAAAATGTTGGATATGAAAAGAGGACGTACTACACACCCATACATAAATACATCTGGAAATGTTTATGTTATATCTGTATGTACATACATATGTATGTATGTATGTATGTATGTATGTACGCATGGGTGCAACAACTTTGCACATAAAGAAATCTTTACAATAAACAGAATATCTTTCGTAATTGCGGGTATTTAAATTATTTTAAAACCACACAATTTCACTGCAATCTTTCTCATTAACGTATTGTCAATATTTAAAAGCAAAGAAAAAGATAAAGCCTTTTTGCAATAAAGAAGCCAGAACAAAGTCATTTTGACAATGATTTATTGTGATAAGAAATAATGGCAAAATAGCTGGAGAAGAAATGAAAGGAGAGGAAAAATTACTAACAGCCCGAGAAACCGCAAATACGTAATTGCGTGTTTTTACTTGTGCAACAACGTATGAAGGTGGCGATAATATACATGTATACATGCATACATAGCTGTTTAAATACATATGAATATGTACAGGGTATCTGGTGGCAAATTTATATTTTTAAATACGATTATTTCAAAAAGTAATAAACGGTGTGGAGGGAGGGTGGCGCCGTTCGAATTATCGATTGTGCGGATTTGCCAGGCACGATGTCGCAGTGGTCGAGTGAGCACCGCGCGTTCGCTGTGGAAACATTTATTAAGAGTAATGATACTTACGTAATTGCTTCGGCTATGAATGCCCCACTGCCACGGCCCAGTCGATCTTCAAGGACTCCCGAAAACATTGAACTGGTTGAAAGCAATTTCCGCGAAAATCCGCGACTTTCAATGCGGTAAATAGCAGCCTCACTGGGACTTCCAAGACCTATTATTCATGAAATTTTAAAAAAGGATCTAAAGGATCTGGATGACATACTCCTTAAAAAATAAAAACCGCATTTCCATTCTATCGTTCCAATGCTCTTAATAAAACTTTGTGTCAATTATTAGGTTTTTTATTTAAGTTTGAAAAGATAAATCTGCTACCAGACACCCTGTATATGTATATTCATTTTAGAATTTTATAAGATTTTTTTGCATTTTATACTTTTAAATGCATATTTTAGCATAATTTGTTTTTCAGAACTTATTCATTTTATAGCTCTTAGGCGTTTGACGACCTTTTTAGAACATACATATGTACATATGTAAGTATTTCGACACTTTGCTGAGGAAATTGTTGCATGCCTAAATATGTTTTGGCATCGTATTAAACGTGCTATTACCTACATATGTATATGCCATATAGTATGTACATATACATACTATATGTACATACTTACATACATCTCACTGCCAGTCAAAGTCAGTTTTCTTTATTTATTATTATATGAGTAAAACAAACATGGCGATACACATGACTGATTATAAAACATATGTAATCATCCAAACAATACACAAAGTAGATTGGTATGGTAAATACTTATACAAGATAAATGAGCTGACTATTGTACTGCAACAGCTGAGTATACTTAGAGTCACAAAAACAGATACTCTTGCAGTTCTCTGATATCTACGTCTGGCTCCAGACTTACACTGAAAATTAACTAACAATTGAGGAATTTTGGCATGTAATGACGATAAGAAATTAAGAACAACATACATATGTATGTACATACGTACATATAGATATGTTGTAGGTTTGGTATTTCTGTTTCCTTAGTCTTTGACAAGGAACCGAGAGAATCATAGTAGTCAACAAACATGTATCGAATAGTATTTTATTTTCTCTATTCTGTCATGTCCCTGTTTCATTCCTAAATGACAACGATGCAGGGGCATGCAATAAACCAACAACAAACATCCTCTACAGATGCCAACCAGCTTTACAAAAAAAGAGACAAAACATTTTGGCACGTTAATACATTTTCCTTCCTTTGTTTTTATTAAAATATTTTGTAATTTTTAGAACAACCAGCGCGTATAGAAAAAAACATAAGTTTGGCTTTAAACAGATGAAGTAGTTGATTATGATGATGGAGAACCAATTTAGCTTGAAATAATAAAAATAATGGCACATGAATTGCGGCCGATATAGAAGATTATAATTGAATTCCAGGTGCGCTCTGTGATAAAGGGATATAAGTAGAGTGTTCCAGGCGAAATTTTAGTTTTTACGTATTTCTCTTTTTTTGTTTTGTCTACACTATCCTCTTTAAACTAATCCCGGTGCACTGCATTGGAGACGTAGGGACCATCACCAACAAAGAAAAAAATTGTGATCAAGACGTACATATGTATGTATGTATGTAGTATCTTAGTTCTGTTATGTGAAGTTGTTGGTCTGCTTTCTTATAATGTTCTGAATTTTGGAGTACCCTTATTTATGGGCAAATTAAGACTAGAGGTAGTATCTGCACATGTACGAGTATTTGGTTATTTTAACCATCAAGGGGAAGTACCAGACTTCTGCAGGCAGCTCATTCCACATACGAACGATTCGGCTGAAAACGGAATTTCCTCTTTAATACGTGGTAAAATATACGTTGGAACATCAGCTACGAATGGCTGAGCTCTCGCCGACGACGACCCTGCTTCGGAAACAAATTCTCTGATATCTTTAGAGAACATTTCATTGAAGTAGCGATAAAACAAAAAGATACAGCTCACATTGCGCCCATGCCCGCTCCTGTACGAAAATTTTCTTTTCAACCCCATCGCATACATAAGAGTTGTATTCCTTTCTTGGTCGAATATAAATGATATATTTATTCAGGAGATCCGATGGGCTGAAGTATTTCTCACACCGTCTTAAAAAGCCAAAGCCACATGAATGCTTCTTTTCAGACTTGAAAAATGTGGTCGCATTGAGTTGTCATACCAAGAAAATCAGGACCTTCTGATTCTGTAATATTTATAGCATCCATAAATAACTTGCGGTTTCGAATAGTTATTTACCATTTCGGAATTGAATCCTATATTATTTCCCAACTTTGTTCTAGTGTAAATCGCCCCAATTCGTAAAACGCAGCACTCTGGGGATGACCTCTACAAATGCCATGCATTGTGCTGGAACTAGACTTTCCATCATAGTTTTATATATTTATGTATTTTAGTTAATACATTACACACAATCATTAGTTTAAATTTCAGAAGTTAGAAAGTGCATCCTTTATATTGCAGAAATTTAAATAATCCCATGTTACTAAAAACTGTGGCGATGGTCGAAGTAGTCTGCACGTTGACTACAAAACGAAAAATTTTTCTGAGTTTAACCCCAGTTTCAGACTCATAAAAACATCTCGCATTTTCCTGATGTGGGTTCATCTCCTGAGTGCTGGTCCAACATAAAAAAAAATGTTACTAAAAACTGTTTGGGCCAACGAAAAATAGCGCAATTTGGAAACATTAAAATAAAACTAATACAAAGGCTTATAAATGCTCATTCTGTTACTGTTCACAGTCTTCTAATAACATAATGAAAACTAGTCCGCACAAAAATATTTCTTTTAAACATTTTTGTTTTCTATATAACACTACCCAACACTAAAGAATATCTGAACCTGTTCATATACATATTTCATAATGGGGTCGACTTATATTCTTCTTAATATACATACATGCATATGTAAGTATTCAAATTAACGTTTGTTTGTTCGTATTTTATACGCGGCCAAACGATCACGATGAAATTTGGTGCGCATAGTCTGTGAAACGCCGGGAAGGTTGTAGGGTATAACTATTGTTTTAAACTATGACCAGGAGGGCTTAAGACGGAAATTTCTGCGTCCCCGAAACGCTCTCCGATTTTAATGAAATTTAGAACATGGATATATCTCGGTCGTTCTTATCACTTTACCAGCTGACTCTTCTCTACACTATGCCTCTCCAACTAGTTTTGGGGCATGCATTGCATACGTAAGGGATGTCTGCGCTCAAATGGTGCAAGAAAAAATAGAGAAAAAACAGAGAAAAAAAGTTCTGATTTATGCTGATACATTTGTGACAAAAGTCGGAAAAAGCTACTTTGTGACTTAATTTAATTTTATTTATTTTAGCCCTGTCATCATTAATAAAACATCAGCCACATCCCGACGAGTTACCTATTCCTGAGTGGTAAAATCAAAATTTATGGCTCCATTATGGATGGCAACTGAAGTTTTGTTCACTTACCAGTTGCTTAAAATGGCAATGCAAGGCAACCTACCGTTGCCTAAATTCCAGTACATTTTAGTGTTTTTCTGGCAACTCAAAATTTCTGGTTGCCAGCCGGCAAAGCAACTGAAGTGCGATTACCATTCATAATCGAGTCAATAATTGAAACAGAGAATAATAACTCAAGTTCTACGGATAATGCAAATTGTGAGTAGTGCAGTTATGTCCGTCACGTACATCGAAGTCACTTTGGAATTTATGGATTGATAAAGCAGGATTAGACTGTGTCCACGCGATTCATGTTTTACTGACATGATTGCTACTTTATAGGTGAGAGTAACGACGGGAAGGGTAACGAGTACTCATATGCATGTACTGTCAGTCCGTTTTGCTTTCTCATTCTTAATTTGAATATACACACAAACTATGTGTTCATGTCGCCAACATGACATGAATTGGGTGAACAGGAAAGTGAATTCAAAGAAGAAAAAGTAAGTATCATGTTATTAAAACGTGAATCGTGTGAACTCAGACTTATTGACTTCAAGATTGCAGCAATGGAATCTTTGTATGTGAATCGAAATACGGTTTGGGTTTTTGTAATGATGTCAAAATATCAAAAAATTCACCAAGATGACGGTGGAAGGCGCTATCATACAGATTACAGCTAAAGTCTTATTAGAGATACGCCTAAATGCCACTACAAGAGCAAAGTCAGTCACTCCGAAAAACCACGCCGTTTCAAATAAAGCAAGACAAAAATGATTAAAGTAGTAAACAAATTTGTGATAAATTCGTCACTGGTAATTGAGACGCGATAGAAAATGCTCTTATCACGTATTTTTATTATATCATTGGCAAGAAATGAAACCAGAGATAAAATAAAATTTTGACATTTGTTGAGTGGTTTAAGTTCTATTTATATAAAAGAAAATGAAATTAAATTTGATTTTGTATTCGTTTTTATTATTTTTTATTTTTATAAATAAATGAAATCGACATACTTCGGGTGAAAATAAAATTGACACACTCTTCATAAACGCAGCAACAGAAAGTGGGTCACCATTTAGAGATAAATTAAGTAATTCTGGTGTTAAAGTCACAATACGATTTGCAAAAAGTACTGCTCAAAACTATAATTCTGTGTATTTATTAGTAACATGTTTCTGTAACCCTATTCCAAATGCTCTGAATGAATGAATGTTTTGATGGCAATAAGCCAAAAAATAGAAAAGCAAAAATAAAAAGTAAATAAATAATAATGATAATAAAAACTTTTTATAAACGTGTATCTGCACCAAACCAAAACAAAGCAAAAAGCTACAAACTACTCTCCCAATGACATTGAAGACAAATTTCAGGTTACATGTCATCAAAACAAAACGCAATACAAACATGATCCACAACATGTGTGACGAAGACTATAACGATGATGACCATTAGCAACAACAAAGGATTATGAATGACAAACCGGTCATAAAGAAAATGTCAATGGTGTATAAAAACACATTCAACAACGCTGCTGGTTGATTGACATTAACATTAACAAGGAAACAATTTGCAAATAAAAATAATAATGCGAAATAAATTATAAATTAAAATTAAGAATAAAATTTTGTTGCTAACACGCAATTCATATGTTGACTTTTTTCCCCGTCTACAAAGTCGTGAATGTGAAGTTTAATGACGAATATTGTACAGAAGCTGACGGCGTCACGATTTCTATTCTATTTTATTGGTATTTCAGTTCCGCTATTTTTCTACAAGTTAAAAATGTAGTTCTATCAGTAAACTAATATAGAAAATAATCGAATACATTAAGATATCATAAAAATATGGACTGATAAATTTTCATTGCTTAGCTAGAATAGTGGTTAAGGTACGTTACGAAAATTGTTTTCGGGACACCTTTACCCACAGCCTCTTATGTAGCTTTTAAAATGAACTACCTCTTCCTATATTCCTAAATATCGGATAGAATTCCTCCTCGAGTTTGTATCAAGCAATAAAATAAAAATGGCAGATAGATCAGCGAGACACACGCCACATTGCGACGATACTCCAGCCAGTCAATAGAGTTCGCTACTCTACTATTCCCGATGACCCTCTTCGCCCTCTCCTGTACGCGGTCATTTAGCTTCAAAATAGACTTTTGAAGCACCGGCCTATACAAGAGAGTTGTAGTCCATCTTCAGACGGAATTTTTTTTTTTTTAAGACAATACAAACTCTACGAAGCTCTGACAGCTTGTCTGTAGAGACACCCAGGGTCTAAGCGGGAAGCGAACCCGCACCTCCATATTTTTAAGACTAATGCTCATGCAATAGACCGGCACTAAGGCATGGCCCCTGCACATGCAATGTATTGTTTTGAAACTAGGAAATGGGGTTCCGGGAAGGAGGATAGAGGGAGTAGTGTTTATGGACATTTGATATAAATTTTCCCAGGACAAAAGTGACCTCTGCAGGGAGTTTATTGCACATACGGCCTGTTCGGCCGAAAAATGATGAACGCGTTGTACGCATATATGACCGGATTTCGGGAACAAGTTCCCTGCTTTAATTAGCACACATCCCATTATAGTAGCGATAGCACAAGGAAACGCATGCTTGAATGCTTTTTTTGCGATCTGAAATATGTGCTCAGTTCAGCGAAGGCCACACTGGATTTTCATCCCAAAGACATCACGAGCTTCTCATTCTTTAATATCTATACCATCCATAATTATATATGTATGTATGTATATGGATATGTAATTCGACCGGAGTGTTTAGGATCTTTCTCATACGTCGACTAAATAATTTTTATTGCCATTTCTTTTGGCTGATAGGAATGATGTCATGGCAAATATAGAGACATGCATACATACATACATTGTTAATATTTATTTTAGTATTTAAGATATTTTTGCCAATATTATTGTATTCAGACATTTATGTCATTTGTTCATTTCCATAATCACGATTAAATCTCTTAATATTTTCATATACTCGTATGTATGTATGTATGTATGTACATAATTTTTATTTTATTAATTTTTAATTTTCCGTACTTGTGTATAATGGTTTTAATTTGATCATTATTATATGTGCATGTGTAAATATTTGTAGGCACATATAGCCCAGTTGGTTGCGTCTTTTGGAGCAATGTGTTCAATGTAATATTGTCAGATGATTGCTTTGAACGAAAATGAAGGTTGTGCAAAGGCATAGTTGGCGCCAAAACACGTGTACACGGCTTCACGTGTCATGCAATTCTCTTTTGCTTTGCAATTCTCACTATTCAACCGAAGTTTGATGTGTTGGTATTGTAGGGAAAAAAGGTGTAAGAAATATAAAAATTTAAAAACTAGAATTTCATAATAGTTGTGTTCGTTTACTCCAGAAAGCGTTTTCTTTCGCAAATATTGGGTAAATGAGAGAGGTTTTGAGAGAGTAATATTCTTGTTATTCACGCACGAAAACGCCCGTACTTTTTCTTCGGGCTAGTTTGGGCGTGAAGAACAAGCATTCAGCTGGTCTATAAGTAACCAATAAATAAGGAAAATTTAAAGTTTGCCAAAAATGCAATGACCAAATAAATGATTATTTTCAAAGATTTAATATTTTACAATGTGAAAAATTATTTTTATAATTAGTTTTTTTTCCTTTATGTTTTATTTGGGGTTTTCTTTAAATAACATGTATAAGCCAAATTATTGTGTTTTTATGGATGTATGCATGTGTGTAGATTTGTAATTGTACATGGTCATATACATTAGGTCTGTTCCAGGTGCATAACAAAATTGCCCGAACTCGAACAAATATATTTTATTTATATTTGATTCTAATTTTAAGATTGTGCTTTTCCCGAAAAAATATGTGAATGTATTATCACATACTTTATGGTATTCTCATAAAGTATTTCTTTATATAAAAGCAAACTCAAAAATTAAGGAGGAAAGCATATCCATATAGTACTATTTCGCTAATACTTACTTAGTGCACCAATGAACTTTTCCCAATTTTTCCTCCTCAGTTGTTGAGTTTGCTTTTAGAAAAAAATATTTTATGAGAATATCATAAAGTATGTAATAATACATTTCACATATTTTTCTCGGGAAAAGCACAATTTTTAAATTAGAATCATATAAAAAGAGATATTCTATTTTATTTATTTATAACAATAACCAACCGACCCCTTGGGCCATATATAGTTGGTGGCCTACAAGTGTAACATAAGAATTATTAAATATGTAGGCATCAAATAAGCTAGAAATAATGTTTATGAAAAAATAATAGTTATAATATTATTAGAGCGCTATTATATAAATTAGAAGTTATATTGCGGATGAATTTGGCTATATATATTCAGAATGCTTATCAACAAGTGAACTACGTGTAAGATGGAATCCTCTAAATTTACCCAAAAGCGTTGTAGCAATTATTAACAATTTTTGTGCAATTTTGAGATAAAATTAGAAAGTAAAATTTTTAATTTTCTGTACAAAGTTGCACGAACTGTTTCTTTGGGTCAGTTCGGTCTAGAATTAAATTATCGGCTGTTTTTTATTTATATATGAAAATAAGAAATTAATTAGAAAATTTGCAAAGAAACGACTTTCTTATAGTTCCAGCACAATGCTTCGCATGTGTAGGAGTCCTCTCCTGAGTGCTGGTCCCAGATAAAAAAAAAGTTTTTATTTAAAAAAATAAAAAAGATTTTTTAAATAAATTTGAAAATGTATGTACATATATTTGTGCATATTTTTTACTTTATTTAATAAAAAATGTCTTTTACTTTTCTTTCAATTTATTTTTGTCCACATTTTACAGCCGTTGCCAACGATGCAAATCTTTTTCCAGTTACTCATGATTCACACACAACAAGTTTGACTCGTAAAGTCTTGAGTATTTGGATGAATTGGGAACAGAGAATAGAAAAGGTTACAGACATGACGGTGCTCCACATTTTTACTTCTCTTCTTATTATCCAAAGAGCAGTAACACTCACTCATGCAATTAACATGTCTACCAACAAAAGTGACAGTGTGTGTTATCTCCTTTCGAAGGAATAGTGTAGAGAAGACACAGGTGTTGAAATGACAGAGAAGAGGTTAATTTTTACAAAAGTCTGCGTTTATAGGTTTGTTTGTTAATTTGTGAAGAGAGTGTGGCGATGGCTGAAGTAGTCTGCAAAAAGTCCGAAATCTGGGAAAATCGAGACCAATTTCAGACTAAGTCATAAAAACATCTCATTACCTCAGTGCTGGTCCAAGATAAAGAAATAAGAAATTTTCTTTGACCTATTTGAACTCAATTCTATCACTGTGAACAATGCAGAGTGAGGCCCAAACTATACTACCGTACTCGAAAATTGGTCTTACGAGTAAAATATAAAGTCTTTTTGTAATTATAGGATCACTAAACTCCTTCGACCTTCGATCTTTTAATAAAAGCCAGAAAGCTACAGGATTTGTTGACAGTCATCGTTATAAGGTACACAACGTTTAGTTTTGCGTCAAGCAATATTCCCAAAGTCATGATTACGCAGAATTTCGTACTCTATAAAATAGCATTTGTCAAAATTGAGTTCCAATAAATTAATTTCACACCATTTGTAAAAATTATCTGTAAAAGCTGTTGATCGTGGTAGAAGTCTCCTCCTCTCATAAAACGATTATGCTCATTAGGAGGAATCTGCTATGTAAGGAACTCAGAGAGCCTGACGACCGGAACTAGATACAATATGCTTGCACATATCAACGGCGCATCAACAAAGGTGCCTATTTCTCTCGGAGCATTTCTATCACACAATAACTTTATTTTCCTTCTTATAAAAGTGGCTGGCCAAATCGATTGTGTATTCTATTTGGCTCTTTAGTAGTATAGTGCGGTAAATTTACGTTCACATTAAGAAAATATTTCGTTTGAGATGAAGCTGTTTCAATCCCACCCTACCTTGAAAAATGCTGAGTTAACCATGAAACCAATTTGTATGAAATTTTTGTGCATGTATTTGTATTCCGACTTTTTCAAGATCAAAAATTTATGTAAATTAATCCTAACCTCAAATAAAATTTTACATTATATACTATGTATGTAACTTGTGAACCACCACAGTCAAGAAGAATACACAAAGTTTTATAATTTACATACTTCTTTCAACTGCCTTCTGCTACATACATATGTACATGTATGTATAACTAGTATTAAAAATTGAATTGTGTTAATTTATATGTATGTAAGCATAGGTGTGTATGTTATTACGTACATACATATATATGTATATGCAAGACGTGGTCATTCACCTGTTTAAAATATAAAATATTTATGTACAGCTATTAACAACTAATTAGGAACGTTTGAACATATTCATAAAATGCATTATAATGTTTATTGTTTTTCATTTATGTATGTCAGGCATACAACCAAAATTGGAAGGGAGCACTACCAGGAGGCCAGTGATGTGTATGAGGAAAACATTTTACTGGAATCGATTTGAAAGAATAACTTCTGCCGCAAACTGTTGTTTCTGAAACTTAAATGGCCCGTTTTGCGCAAATATTGCTACGTTGTTGTTTGGGAATGTTTTAACCTTCTAGGACTTAATGTTGCAAAAGATAGTTTTCAGCATGTAAAAAAAGTGGTAGTGAATGTTTTCAATATTAAAAGTCCCATTCGTTGTAACAATGATTAGAAAACCAGACATGATTAGGCACGTTTCTTTATTCTAAATTGGGTACACGCGGGATCGCTATCTTACCAGAAAGGGTTCCTGTACACAAAATTGGGTACATTAGGGTTGTTTTGAGAGAGTAATGCTGTTGTTCTTCATGCACGAAACAGCCCGTACTTTTTCTTCGGGCTAGTTATGCAACTAAACAAGCAAACAGCCGTTTCAAAAATAAACAATAACAAAGTAACCAAATTACAATAATGAAATTGACTTTTATTAAAATATTTATCTAATATTAATTATATTATTAATTGACCTTTTTTATTATATTTTTTGAAATATATTTATTAAGCTTGAAGTCTTTTTTTATTTTCTTTTATTTTATTTTCTATTATTCCTGATGATGTTAACAAGCTGTGAACGAAAAATCGAATAATAAAACCACATAAAATAAAAATGTATCTAATATTTTTAAACGAGCAATTTATTGCATAAATGTATATAAGTATGTATGTATATCGTTGATCTCAAGTAGAAAGTCCCTAATGAACATTATTGTAGCTTTACGCGAGAATTAAAAACACAATATAAACTATTATTATTACAAGGCAATTATCCAAATGTAAATGCTTGGAAAATCGTAATTTTTCTGACGAGGTGTATTGGTGTTAAATATATTGAAATCACTGAAAAACTCAATTGCGTAAATATACGAGTTACGGCTTTTCTACTTGAGACAATTGCTATGTATGTATATCAAATTAAAACATTGATTTTCCGACTAAACTCTTGTAGCAGTTCACACAGAAAATTTAAAAATATTCCAATTATTCAAAGTGTTGCGCACTTTCTTCGGACTGTACTAAGTAAAATTAAATATGTAAGTTTTAAATATGTAACTATATACTAAAGAAAATGCACATTTGATGGTAGGTCGGGGGGCGGACATTCCCCGAAGGAGAACGCCCTAGTTAGGCCCATTTGATGATAAAATAGAAGCGTTTTGATGGAAAACATGACATAAATTTTGAAAACTTATTAATATTAATAATTTCAGACTACTACGTATAAGAAGTTGCGTTTCTAATTAGTTCCCAATAGCTGTACATATTCTGTATACAGATACACTTTGAAAATTATTTAAACAAAAATTTTCGCTGGTCGTATCAGGGTAAAACACATTAACCTTTTAATTAGTAATTGTATCGTTTTAAAGAGCTAAATGCGAAATTCACCTAATAAATAAAATAGGCATTAAGATTTTGTTGAGCAATATGAATATAATAATTTAATTTGTTTCATAATGAAAACAAATTTTATGATAATTAAACGTAAAATTCGAAATAAGTCGGGTATTAGGAAAAAAATAACACGTACATATAAGTATGTCATACATGCATATACATATATTTATCTATATACATATATAAGTATGTATGTATGTATATACATAGTATATGCTTATTATAGCGTATGATTTTAAGTTCAAGGTTGTTCGGCGTATATGTGACTTTATTTCGTAATTTGAACAAAACTAGAAAACTATTCAAATATGGTACTTATACATAAATGTTGGATAAAATACTACAAAAATTAAAAGTGAAATACACGAATGGATATTATGTGAGAAAAATAGACTTAATTGAAGCAAAATTTGGTGGGCAGCCTACCATTAATTAAATAAGAAGAAATACTAAATTACTAAACTAGAAATAGGTCATTGTTTTTTAACTCGTTAGTAAAAAATTTGATTTATACATAGACGTAAAAATACGGAATGGGTTTAGGGGAGGTTTTATAATATTTTATTAACTGTTCCTCAATTTCCTCGACTCTATTTCTTGTAGAGACGATATGAACATATTTTTCGATAGAAATAGAAATCTATGTACATATATACCAAAATTACCATTAATTTTTTTAAAAACCCACAAGCATGTGCAAATTTTCAAGTCGGCAGTTTTTTTTTCATCCTGTGCTTCTGCTATGAAGATGAATATTTGTTTCACTGAGAGGAAAGTTGGTACGATAGTACTTTTTTGATACTGTTTGACTAAAAAAATACCGTAGTACTCTCCTAACTAATTTTATACTATTTTTTCTTTGTTTTAGTATCTCCCCGCTTTGATTAATTGCTCATTCCAATTGAAATTCATTACATTTTTTAAAGGAAAAGGCATATTCTTAAAATTTCAACACGCACTATAGGACACTAGTGGACGTAGACGAATAAAAATCATGAATTGAATAACAGAGAAATTATGATTTTCTGGACTACACGGGCCAAAACTAAAAACTCCTTAAATGAATATGTGTTTTCAGATATTCCAAGATTTGCTAATGGAGTTTTGTCTATACGGTCAGTTACAATGGCCAGTCAGCCACTGTAACTTTTTTATTTTATTTTATTTTTTTTTTATATATATAAACCCCTGTACCAATTAGAACGATTTTTTCATCATTGGATAGATATAGAAACCGAACACAAGATGCTTAGTCTTTCACCGTGTTACTTTCAATTTTACTAAGTTAAAAACTTATTTAATGTCAGGAACTGTTCTGCCTCAACAATTAATAATATTGATTTAGCAACTGCCACCTAAGTTTACATAAGTGAACGTATCTAATAGTAAAACAATCATTAAAATCCCTTTAGCCCTTAACGAGTTAGTGTTTTGTGTGCTTCTTTTTAATTGTGAATGCTACTGGCTCATTGATCTCGTCTTGCACTGCGGAGCTACCCTTGCAACATAACTTAATATCACAATACCATACTATGAACGTAATGATTGTTTCTAATGAAGAAGGACGTCGAAAACAACTAGTACGTAAATTGAGCAACTAAGTCAGATGCAAATAAAGCACACAACCTTGAACATTGTATTTATTCCTGTGTAGGAAAAGTCTATTACGACGATGCCACATAGAATTGCGTTCCATATGTATATCATGTAGCGTAGACAGGATTTTCTCCTACAAAAATTTTATTAAAACAAACAAAAAACAATTTCCAAAAGTATCACTAAATACTAGCTACATATACATATGTATGTATATATGTGTACTATGAATATACAAATGAATTTTATAAAGAATTCTTTGAAAAATTTTAATTTGTTACTCGTGGGGGTAAAAAAAGTACTAAAACGAAACAACAGTTTCTATCCATATTACTCGCAATTATTTTTTGAAAGGTTTTATAAAAAGTATATGAAGTTTTTCCAAAAAATTGGTTGAAGGTCTAATGAGTTGGCTTTGGCACCAACGAAATGCAACCATACTAAGAAATAAATAATTTACTTACATTTGAAGGCAATTGCTTCTAGAAAAGATAAAAATAATCATATTAAACATTAATTCAATTAATTAATTTAAAAATTTACCGCTTAAAAAAATTAAGCAATCAATAAACTGATTAAATCCTCCCAAGTCTTTAGAAAATAAATTGAAAAATATATACATATGTTTCAACGCAAAATTTTAATAAAAATTTAAAACGTCAATACGAAATGTGTAGAAGTAACATAATAGTATTGACAAAATAAATACAACATTATGTGGCCCCTGAAAAATATCAAGTGCATAATTTGGCATTCGCCCTTGCAATTTAAGAATTGTTGTTGTTGTTTTATTTTACACTTGATTGTTTTGTTTTGAACATGGGATTAAAGGAAAACGCACCTGAATATGTACGGTAATTTTTTATAAATTCTTTATGTTTCACTATAATTTATAATAATTTTGTAACAAATATTTTCTTCACAAAATCTCATTTATTTAATATTATATTTAAATATGGTTATGTTTTCTAAGAAGTTCACCACTTGAAGTTGTTTTTTTGTTAGTGATGACACAATTGTTGCTAGTGGTGGTGAACTATGGCGATAAATTACTTGGAAAATCGATGTCTAAACCAAGGCAAAAATATAACCAGGTTAACTCGTTAGCTATTTAGTCCGTCATTTGATTGAATGGTTAATAACATATTTGGAGGCCAAACGTCAAAGTTTGTGTACTTTTGAGAATAAATTAGAAAAGTGATTGTGAAAATTTTAATAATTTTTTTTTTATCTTGTAAATAATTTAATAATTATAATAATATAACACTATAATAATAAGATAGCAAAATATATTACTTTTTGTAATAATTAATTTAATTTGAACTCATATTACACTAATTTAACACGTTCTTCTTAGGTTATGTTATATTTAACAGAACTCATGTATAAAAAAATTTGACGTTTGGACAAAAAGCGAATTGACGAATTTGTAACGTATTTTTTGAGCCGAACGTCGAAGTTTGTTTACTTTTGTGAGAAAGTTAAGAAAAGTGGTTGTAAATAATTTAATAATTATAATAATATCATACTATAATAATAAGAATGCAAAATATATTCCTTTTTGTAATAATTAATTTAATTCGAACTCATATTACACTAATTTAACACGTTCATTTTAGGTTATGTTTTATTTAACAAAACACATGTATAAAAAAATTTGACGTTTGGGCAACAAGCGAATTGACGAATTCGCCTTGCGACAACCTTGCATTAATAAACCATTGTTTGTAGTGTAATAACGTCATTAATAGGGTCATCTTTAACTACATGTTTTTTTTTGTTGTTTATTAATTTAAATTCCTTGTCCGCAACTTTTAACAAAGTTATTTTATAATTTTTTTATTTTAACTGTAAAACTTATTATTAAAAGTAATTACAATGGCCTCAGATAATGGCCGGGGTAGCGAAAAGAACGCAACTAAGGTAACTGTCTGTGCAGAATTATTGCCAAAAAATGTCTGTACATAACTTAAATATATAATTGAGATGCTTGTCATCATATTTATTTAATTTTTTTTTAATTTCTAGGTAAATGAAGAATCTGTGGATTACTTGTTGGCCAATGTAGATCATTTTATTAATAATGTGTATCGTGACTTAAGCATGAACCCCCAAGAGGGGCAGTCGATTTCAGATGCGTCTATTGGAGCCAGAGGGTCTGCAGCTAGCATATATTCTAGTTCAACATCAAGAGGTGCGAATACCTTAAGTCGGCAGGACTCGCCTGGGGTCTCGATGCCCAGACGGTTTAATATAGACGCTGAGGTTGAGAGAAGTAAGGCCTTTAAATAAATTTGTATCAACACTCACGGTTGCTTTTTTTTCAATTATTTCATGTTTCTTGCAGTTAATTCGATGTGTGAAACTGTTGATAATAATTTGCGGTCAGTTGGTCTATACTTGAATAATTTCTCAGCGAACATAATTTCTGACGATCCTTCGAGCAATAGTAAGTTATATAAAAGTCCAATTTAATTAGATACCAGATTCAGGTATGTGATGTAAATCGATCGATTTTAAAAAGGAATTTCTTTGAAAAGTTGTGACACATTTCAAATCATTTAAAAAAAAAAACAGCCATTTTGGAATCTCAAACGAACATACGTGCATATATGTATGTAAATATATACAAATCATGAAATTTTTTCGGCTTTTAGTCGTATCTTTTTTTAGAAGTGAAATTTTTTATGTACATACAGATTTTTAATTTGATTATTTTTCTAATTTACAAAAATTTTGCTTTAATAGATTTCTCAAATGCACCATCATCTTCCATGTCGAATATGATTCCAGCAGTAAATCATACAAGTAGCTCAAATGAAAATTCTGAAGAAAGTGGAACAATTCCCGTAGCATCAGCTGTCGAACACTTTATCGATTTATCCAATTCACAAACAGAAAGCCCCTTTCAGCTTAGGAATCACAATGATGAACCAAATGACGACGATGTCATTTTGGTATCGGCTAATATTCCTTCCGTTGTGGATTTATGTACACCTTATCGCCACGAAAGATATCCGAGATCAATTTCTCCAGAATTTCCTAGAAGACATTTTATGCGCCGCTATAGTGCAGCAGACAATTCTGAGCGCTCCACATTCTCACAAAGACGTATGCAGGCACTAGCAAGCCAAAAATCTGCTGATATAGCAGTAACAGCATCAGAAAATAATTCCTCTAGGACTCCATTTATGTGCCCAGTATGCATGGACTCTTATGTACAGCAGCAACCTACATCAACTGCCTGTGGCCACGTCTTTTGCAAACAGTGTATTGAACGTGCCATTAGTTTAACACATAAGTGTCCTATGTGTAATAGGAAAGTTACAAAAAATCGTACATTTAGAATATATATTTAATTGTTTTTTTTATAGATGCATGCTAAATCTTAGTATAAAATCAGTCAACTTTTTACATTTATTCCCTGGCATTATTTCTGTGACAAATTTGCTCATTTTCATTAATTCTTATTATTTCTCTACTTTTCGTTAGCTTTTTACAACTCTATTCCATTAATTATTTTACCGTATTGTATTATTCTTATGTTGTCAATAATTAGTTATGAGATTCCTAGTTTTGTAAAAAGAAATGCATCACCATCATCACAACTGAAAGTAAAACTATTCGAATTTCTTTGTTATTTACATTGCTATTCGAAAGCATGGTCTTTCGATACGACTTACAAAGTAAACATCTTGGGTTCACATATTAGAACTGTTGTGAAACTTAAAAATTGTGAGTAGTTTTCTTCTTTACTTTTTTTTCGCAGTCGAATGGCAATAATGTGTGAATCTTTAAGAATTTTATGATAAATTTTCTTTGAAATAAAATGCATTTAATTAAATTGACTTCTTTTATTTCTTGAATACGATCGTGATGAATTTGCTTCAGAAGTATACCAAACATGTGTAACATCATGAAAACTGCAAATTGAAACGCTGTTTCTATCTATAAGGGTTTTATTAAAATGTTGTCTTTTTTTTAAATAAAAGATCTTTATTTCCTTGAAATTGTTATTGACCTTGATCTTGGTTTAAAACCTACAATCAAAGCAAATTCATATCCTTTTTGTACCGACACAACTACAAGTACAGAAAATGTGTATGTGAATGGCAGAATGGCGTCTTTCACATAAAACTTATGGAATGCATATCGCTCAGTTACACAACCAGTGTCATAACTCAAGAAAAGTTTTTTATAAAATGTGCTTGAACTTTTGAATGTCACAAAGATAGTTTAAAAGCTTTTTGTATGATTTTTTTACAGAATATAAAAGGCGATGTGACGAATTATTTTGCGAATAAGTAGTGAAATTTTTATTCCCTTGAAATTTCCACGGGTGCCTTCGTAGTCTAATGCATGAGCAATAGTCTTATCAAAATCAAGAGGTACGGGTTCGATTCCCGCTTAGACCCTAGGTGTTTCTACAGACAGAGCTTCGTAGAATTTGTATTGTCTTAAAAAAAAAAAATTCCCTCGAGGTGAAAATTGGCATCATGAAGTTCACGTGGCATTTTTTTCCGTTAAAGAATTTAAGAAATAAAATAAATAAAAATAAGATTACTCCAAAAAATTTAAATAAAATACTTAGACTTGGAACTATGATGTACTAGTAGTTTAAGTTAATCCGTAAGAGAACTTCAAAATTGGGCCGCGATATCTTTGTATAATCTAGCAAATCACACTCAATTGGTCTGTTGTTTGTTTTCACTATAATAGCTGATCTTGATACTAAAAAAAATTATATTTATTAAAATGTATAAAGAAAGGAAGAGTTTAGTAACATTTTGTGTGCAAAAATCAAGTGAATAAATTGAAACAAAAAGTGACAAATCTTAGGGGCATATTTTGCAAATTCACTTCGTAAAATATAAATTAAATAAATAAATTTATGTGCTGCATAAAATTTTAGACAGAGACAGACACAGACAGAGAAAAGACACTACCATAGAATACCTAGAAGTGTCAGCTAGGGGTCTGAAAAATTTTAAATCAGCTATTCTTCAAATAGGGGGAGAAAGAGACAAATATACAATTTTACGAAAGATGAAAAGTAAACAAAAGAAAAATGTAAACATAAGCCACATTTTGTGCATAAGAACAAATTTATAATTTCTTGTGGTTTTATTGGTTTTAATTGTGTTTTGTGTTAATATTATAGTAAAAAAAACATAGTGCAGCTTGTTTTAATGGTGTTTTGTGGTTCTAATCGTGTTTTGTGTTAATATAGCAAAAAAAACATAGCGAAGCTAAAAAATGACCAAAAAGAAATTTGTTGTGCATAAGCCAATAAAATATCATTTTAGTGATCTTGTGATTTTTTGGTATCTATTTGTTTTAATAAATGAAATTAATTTTCATAGTACATAATTTTCATAACACAAAACACCACATTGTTGTGTTTTGTAACCACAGATTCTTATAACCTATGTTTGTAACATTGTCGTGCTAAAAATTGCGAAATTGTGAACATAAAGTAGATGAAAAAACACGTTTAATTTTCACATCTAGAAAATAAAAATCAAAACAAAACAACAATATTGAGGAATTTAGAAGAAAAAGGAATCACCGAACAGTGTTAGGGGGTAAAAGAGACAGCAAATATCTTGATGATGTCTCTTTCTCTGCTCGTTCGCTGCTTTGAACTGACGCTTCTGTATACTTTGTGGTCACTACATATAAATCACTGGTCACTGAACAGTAATGATTTCAGCTGTAACCAATCAACAATCACATCACAACGCCCTCCTTCGTCGGTATTGTGTAGCACCGGTGAAGTAAAATAATTACTAAAAACCGGCAACTAAAAACGAAGCTTCAAAATTTAATACGTCTCCTTGACATCAGAGACGCTTCGACAGTGATATTAAGGACAAAAAACGTGCAAAAGCAAGGTTGTAAGATAGTGAAGCCTAACCTGCTGTAATTTCTCGTACTATCTCTTTCCTCTAGTACTCGTAACATAGCACAATGCATCGCTTGTGTAGGGGTCATCTCCTGAGTGCTGGTGCAAGATAAAAAAAAGGTCAATTAATAATATAATTAAAAAATAAAAAAAAAAATTGAAATACATTTTCCGAATTTTATATAAAAAGGTATACATAAATATATACATATGCACATACTTAGGAAAAGTCCCTAACTAACATAATAGTAACTTTACAGTAGAAGGAAAAAATACAATAGAAACTGTTATTATTAAATTGCAATTATCAATATGTAAATGGTTGTATAATCGGTATTTTTGAAACTATTACACTAAATTTTCTTGATAAGATGTGTTTCCGTGAAAAGAATAGGAAACTCTAATAAAGGAAATTTCGAAAAATGCGAGTTAGGGCCTTTCTACATGATACCAACGATATGTAGATTTATTTTCCCGCCTCACCAAACATTGTATTTCCTTTTCCTGAAGAAGCTACATAAAGGAGCAGTGAAATTTTGAAAAATACATAAATAATCGTAATTTATTGTGATATTTTCCATGAGAGACAATTTACATACCGTTTTCGCATCTACATTAAAGGGTTAAATTATTTCAATGAGTTCCCTCAGCAAACTAGCTATTGACAATAGGCCCATTCGCTTACATTCCCAGTGAAATCCAGTAGTGGAGTAAATTTTGTATAATTTGAAAAATTACTCGCAAAAAAGTAAACGAATGGGAAGAATTGCCGAAATTTATAGATTATTCCAAACAGCTGATCACTAAAAAGCATAGTCTATATACATATATATATATATGTATATGAAGCTGCATGTGTGTTTGTTTGTTGGTTTGTGTGTAAAATATGCCTTTCCGAAAATGTATAACCGATGGAGATAATAACGGGAGCGAAGCCGCGGGTAAAAAAAGCCTAGTGTTGCATAAATATGAGATGTTTTGACTACTCAGTATATACAAGTTTATGGTACTTCATACAATCCGTTTTTGTAATCATAAATTCGTAGCGAAATTTCTTTAAATAGTAGTACTGCATATGGTTTTAAACTTTTTGATTTTCTGTATAATTTTTTAGTGTGTTTCTTGTTAAATGTCATACATCAGTAGTTAATTTTTTCAACCCCAGTTTCAGACTAAAATTATAAAATACAAATAAACATCTCGCATTGTTCTGATGTGCATTAGTGTGTCTTTGTGTGTCAGTTGTAGTCGGAAGTTTTCAGTGGTGAAGGCATAGTCACTGGTCACTGAAAAATACCGGCTTCAGCTGATAGCAATAAACAATCGCATCAGAACGCCCTTCTTCGTCGGTATTGTGTAGCACCGGCGAAGTAAAATAATAATAAAAAAAATGGCTACTAAACCGAAGCTTCAGCACTGCTACGAGTATAAGCAAAGAACGTGCGAAAACAGAACTGCAAAATAATTAATTAAGCTTCACCTCCTCTCGTTTGTCCTACTATCCCTTTTCTATAGTTCCAGCACAATGTCATCTCCTGAGTGCTGGTCCCAGATAAAAAAAAAAAACATTTTTTTTTGTTATTCGGTACCCTAAACAATATGCTGTAATAAGTATTCATACTACACTACTTTTAAATTTCTAAGAAATTAACGTAAATAAAACAATTATAAGAAAAGTTTTACCATGGAAGCTAAAAAAGGAAAACTGGATATTTTATGTTCATCTATATTTTGTTTCACGTTGGAAAATATTAATTTTATTTTTTGTTAAAGTTTTAATTCAGCTTTTCCGTTTGTTAAATATTTTTAAGAAACATTTTATACTTTGGTTTGTCTATTTTTGAACCATATGTTTTTCTTTTCCAGTGGATTTTACTGGCAAAAATTCGTTCATTAAAAAGTTGCACTCTCAGAAAAGAACGGCCATTTTACTCTCTCAAAATGTGCTCTCTTTTGTAAAGTTTTGTGTAAACGAATGGTTTTCAGTAGAATCCATTGCAAATTTGCACAAATTTCGTGTTACACGAATGGAGCTAATATTTCAAACTTTATTTACACTGCAGCTACACGTTCCACTTTTGCTTTAAAATTTTTTACACATACAGCTTCTCAAAATGCATGTGTATTGCAAGTTTTGAGCAATTAAAAGCAAATTCATTTATCATGATGGCTTCACTGTTCATAAGAACAGGAAGCAGCTGTTTTCTTGCCCAGCAAATTTGAAGGCAAACTCTCATCAAATTTTAAAAGTTGAGTGTTTGGTAAAAAATTGAGAGCATTTTAAAATTTGAAAAGCAACATTTAACGTGTAACCACCATGTTAGCCTAGACGCCATTAGAGGGCGCTACTAATATTTTCTTGAATTCTTTTATACACATATTCTTATATACTCGTATGTGCATAAATCATAAACTTTTGGAACAAATTTCAAGTTATTTATTGTAAATTAAATTATTTTAAATGTCACCAAAAATCGATTATCCTAAATCATTGCCCGAATTTATTAACAAAAATAACAAACTTGAAAGCGGTTTCTTTGCCACCGAAATTGTGGCTTTACAAAATGGTTGGCGTTTAGTAAAACGAAGTTTTAATTTTCATTCGGCCAAAATATATACGGAGTGAGTATATGGTTTTTTTTTTTGTTCTTAGAAGAGGCTGCAGTTTTAATAAAATATTTCGTATTAATGGTGTTTCTCTTTTAAAGTGTGAATGTCAAATTTTCAAAACGCATACATGGTGTGTAAAAAAGCAAAAAAAAAAAATTGCTTCTGAAAAGGCAGCCTGCTTTTACAGTATAAATGTTTTCAATCAGAGAGTGTTCTCTCTTTAACTGAAAAAATATATGTGAAGAGCTCTTTTGCAAGCCAATTGTGTTTGTCGTTCGCCAAATATATATATATTAGATTAACCCGATGCGCTTCGCAATCCCCCACCAACTTATTGGCCATATTTTTTTGTGGGCACTTCCTTTCCCCCTCAATTTAAAAAAAAAATGTTAGCGAAATTTGTACATAAGGAAAAAGAATTGCCAACGTTTGAGTGCGATCAAGTATATAAGAACGGGTCTGCCGTCATGCGAATGATTAATATTTTATGCTTTTAATAATTAAAGTTGCTTATATGTTCCTTTGTAACTACAAGCAACCGTTTTTTTTAAACACATTGTGAAAGGTCTTGATGGATAATTGCGAACAAAGTTGTGTGTGAAATAAAATTAAATTAATGCAAACGACTATCTACTGAACTTCATATCTATGCTAATCGCCATATTGCCCGTTTTCTATATTTAATTCGTGCTGGTGGAATAAAACTTTTATTTATATATACGATTCTAATTGTGCTTTTTCCCTTATAAAGTATATGTGAAATTTATTATTACATACCTTATGATATTCTCATACAGTATGAAAAATATGAGAATATCATAAGGTATGTAATAATAAATTTCACATATACTTTATAAGGGAAAAAGCACAATTAGAATCGTATATATAAATAAATATTCCCAAAATAAATTCAGTTAATATAAAACTTTTATTTTTTTTAGCTTGCTGACTTTCCAATTCATTTACTCTCACTCAGTAAAACTTATCCAGCAACAAGTGTTGCTCACTTTATTCGCATTTGCATGTGCTTGTGCATTTTTGTTATTTAATTTTTAATGCCTTTTTAAAGGCAGGCTCTTAGTCTGCACGTTAATTACAAAACCAAAAAGTTTTGGGTTCGACACCAGTTTCAGGAAAACATTTCGCATTTTTTCTGATGCGTCAGTTGTTATCGGAAGGTTTCAGTGGCAGTGGAAGGCATAGTCACTGGTCACTGAGCAGTGACTACTTCAGCTGATACCAATTCACAATGACATAAGAGCGCTCTCCTTCGTCGGTATTGTGTAGCACAAGCAAAATAAAACAATTACTAAAAAAGGCCTTGACATCAGAGACGCTTCAACACCGCTATAAACAAAACATTTGCAAAGCAGAGTTGTAAGATGCTGAAGCTTCAATATCTGTCATCTCTCTCACTTTCGCTTTCCCCTAGTTCCAGCACGATGCATCGCATGAGTAGGGATCACCCACTGAATGCTGCTCCAAGATAAAAAAAGAGCAAAAGCAATAGAAAATCATAGAATTTTTCCCTTAATAACTAAATTTTCCAAAGACAAATTGTTGTTGTCTTTTTTTTAAATCATAAATAAACAATAAACAAAAAATATTTAACCCAAGAAACTTTTATTTTTAAAAGAAATACATTTTTAAAAGGAAATTAGATGATATTCGCAAAAATGTATAATCTTGCAAAAGTGTGTTCTGTCTGGGGTTTAATCATTTCACAAAAATTAATATATAATTACGAAATGCTAAATTAAATACAAAATTATCAGCTAAAAGAAAATAAAAATAAAAAATTACCAAAAAAAAAATGCCAAAATGGTCGCACTGTTGTAGATTGTTGTGCGCTACTGCCTCCTCGTTAAATACAGTAGTCTTGATTTAAACTTTAATTTTAAGTGCAGTTACGTCAGATTTCTTGCGTCAACTTTCTGCCAACTTTATTGATAACAAATTAAGTAACATTTTTTTTAAAAATATTCAATTGGCGATAGCTTTTTCAGCGAAAACTATTTACTCTAGAAAGATTTCGTGATGTGGAAACAAGAAAATTCTATACAAGTCGCTTACACCAACACACTTATCAAACTATGGATTTGTATGGCCGTCTTATCGAACGTGGTCTGAATGATATGGCATATACGAATGGGCTACTGACTGAGTTAGGACGTCGACATAGATCGTTGGGCATTACATGTGGCGATGTTAAGGTAAGAATAACGAAAAATAGAATACTGATCGAAAAGCAATTAATTCAACAGCATTATGTTTAACAGAAACTTGGCCATATTGTCTAGAACAAGTATAAGAAACTGCTTAGTAAAATAGCAATTTGCTTTAGCACCAGCTAAACATAGAAACAAATCGGGGGATGTCGTCCATGCATGTAATGCATTGCACCAAAACTGGTTGGAAAGCTATAGTGTAGAGAAGAGACAAATGAAGTTAAGTGATGAGATGGCTAGAGAGCTTAATTCTTGCACAAGTGTGAATTTGTGCGTTTTTGTGAATTTATAAAGCATAGCATAACGTTGACCGATATATTTCTTTCCTTTAGCTAAAGGAGAGCCATTTTGTTTGTTTTTTATTTAATTCGCCTACGTTTGATAGCTCAGATACCGATTAAAGAGAGAAAAAAATATCAGACAAATCATCAAAAATTTCCACGTTCATAGTAAATGTGTGATGGAAGTCCAAGTAGCGAGGATTAGATGGAATTTGCCTAAGATAGTGAAGTTGGCTGCAGAAAAAAAAATATGTTACAAAATGTTTGACATATTGTTGGTCAAAAGTTTAGCAAGTTTTTCATCAAAGTACGAAAATCGTACATTCAATTATGAGTTTTAATTGAATAAATTGGACGATTTTTTTCATAAGAAAGTAATTAAAAAATTTTAAAAATTCAATTAAAACATTAATTGAGAAATTTTTAGCGATTTAATTAAGAATTTTATCAAAAAAAAAAAAAAAAACTAGAGCTTTTCACATATAAAAATTAAGCTTATACGTACTATTTTCGCACAATTAATATGTCATAATTTTTTTAAACTTTTAAGTTATTTTGCATCAAATCTGTTGACAGCACTGTTTTGAGAGACTAACAAAGTCAGTTAAAATAAACGTGAATTCAATTAAAATTTTAATTGAAAAAGAAAAATATTTACTGAGCAAAGACTTAATTGGACAATATTTAACAATTATATTTTCCGTGCATATGTGAAGAGTTATCTTATACTCGTTTTTTAGATGTAAAAAAAGATTTTTAGATGCCAAAAAAAAATTACGATTATTTATGTACTCGTATGTTTGTTATATGGTTTAGCTGGTCTATATGCCGCATTTCATTTGGTGCTAATATCAAAATATTCTTCATCTTGATCTTTAACCAAATTCTTGACAAAAGCTAAGAAATTTCACATGTAGTCCACAAGAAGTCCGCAAAAAAATATTCGAGAATTATTAAATATACAAGCAAAACAAACCAAATAGCTTCTTTAAAAATTTTATTTTATACAACAAACATGCATATTGCAACGTGAATACTAAATTACCGGATATTTTTGTATTGTAGTGGATTTCAACTTTTGTGTCATTACCATTTATAAAAATTATAATTTCTAAGGGCGACGAAATATATTTGATTTTAAATCTATTTAATTTTTTTTCTAAACCTTTCTGACAATTAGTCGACATTTTCGTTGAAAATTCTTTAAAAGGCAAAATGAAAAATTAAATTTTCCAATACAATTATGTAACTATTCTTTCAATTATTCAATCTTAGTCAAAATTCGTTACGATTATTTATCTATATTTGTTATTTGGTTTAAGCTTTCATTTCGTGCTAATACCAAAATCTTCAATAGACCTTGAAAAAAGCTAAAACAAACTCCAAATTTACATACAAAAATTCCCAACAAATTTTTGAGAATTAAGTTATGTACACACGATTGTCATTTACTACAATATTGACAGAAAAATTGTTGCAAAATGTGCAACAACCGTGTGAACAGGCAATTTTTGTGTGGCAACATCGTCACAAAATGTCGGTGCATTTATTGTATGCCAATAATATTGTGACAATTCTGACAATCGTGAGAACACCCTTCATTTCCACTGACACACAATTTACAGTCATTTGTTATTGTCGCATGTGCTTCATTTAGTGCACCGTACAATAACACCGTTGGCAGATAAATATATCTGTTGGCTATGCTGCCCATAAATATTTCGATACAATGTTAAAAGTCGGATCTGGCAACGTTTGCCATACAATAATCTGACAACCGTGTGAACAGACAATTATTATTGGCAGAAAAATTTATTGTCGCAGAACTGTATGCCCAAATTACCAGATGGTAACAATTTTTCATTGTGAGTGCATTGCCACCATATTGCCGTATCCTACAATATTGTACAATCTGACAATCGTGTGAACAGAGCTTTACTAAATATACAATCAAAAAAAAAAACAAAATGAACCATCTAGATTCAACAAACATTTTAATTCAATTTCAATTTAAATCTATTTAATTTTTCTAAACTTTATACAATGATTGTATTTAAAAGGCAAAAAAAAAATAATGAAAGTTTTTTATACAATTATGTATAAAATGTTTTCCTCGCTTTAAATAAATGAAGAAATAATTAAAAATAAATCACTTAAAAAGGTTTTTATGAAAAAAAGCGTTTTCGAAAATTTAGAAACAAAATTGGCAACACTGACAAGTACTCTTTCTTATCTGAAATAAACTGTGAAATAGGCTGTTTCTACTCAGTGATTTCCATAGAGGCAAAAAAGAATAAAAACACAGAATTCAAATTTGCGTGTAACGGGGGAGTCTAAAACAATGTAAAGTAAAGACTGAGTAGTACGCGAGTTGCGTAATTATGTGATGGGGTTTTTTTTTTTAGAAAAAAAAAAGAATTCCTTTTCTTTGGTTTTTCTTAAATTTTTAGTTTAACCCTTTTTTGATACCCTTTGAAATAAAAAAAGACACGGTGATGTTTAGTTATAATTTGATTTATTGTGGCCTGTTTAACGGAGGAACTAGAACTGATTTTTATTTTACATATTTTTTGATATATATTTATTAAGCCTGAGGTCTTTTTTTATCTTATTTTGTTTTTTATTATTCGATATTTCGTTAACATTTTTATTCTTAAAAATGTTTTTAAATTAATTTACCTTATGAAATTGCAGAATTGCAATTTATTTGTTGTTTAAAAATTTTCTTAATATTTTTGTGGGAACTGAAATGAAATTGAATATCTTTTTTCCGTTGCACTAATTTTCATAAAATCAAATTACTTTGCAACAATTTCACAATATTATTTTATTTGTTTATTGCTTCTAAGAACTTATCAAATTTATCAGCGATATATGTAACTCGCGTGTTAAATTTACAGCCAAAAAGATAATGGGTTCAAGGAACAGCGTCTAGTGAGAAATATTTCTGAAATGATTCTTATTTAGGTGGTTTCGTGTGGCGAATGTCTGTTCTGCGGGTGTGAATGGCTTGTGGTATCACAACGGGCCTAAGAGCGTTTCTACTTCGGGGAGGGTCCGGCACATAACATAATCTAAACTAGCTTGGAAAATTAATACGTCAAGATAACATCAGGGACATAGTAACTCTTCTTTATAAATTCACGCACAGCAACAATGAAGCTTTCTTCTTTCACTATCTATTCACTACACTATGCTTTCCAAACTATGTAGTTCCGGTGCAAGGCAGTATTTATTGGTGCCAGCTCCTACGTAGATTAGCATCAGATACATATAAATTGAATTACGCCCCATCTAGACGAAGAAAGCTTACTTTCCATAGTCTAGAGTTTGTGTGAGAAAACGGAAATGTTCCTGGTTCCTCGTCTATTGTTGTATGTGTTTAGCAGCATATAAGCGCAGAACAATTTATAGTTGTATTTGTGAACTTGTATAAAACGGCAGAATTGTACAAGAAAAAAAAAAAGAATTTGCCTAGAAGTGAAGCAAACTTTCATTGTCTAGAAGTGGTGTACAAAATATACAATCCGAATACATTTAAACTCTCGTTAAAAAAGTAAATTTCAATATGTTTAGTAAGAAATCATTTTATTCTCCAAAAGCGAGTTTCAAATCTTCTCTGCATAAATTGAAGCCGCACTAACCACTGACGGGTCATCTCAAAATTTAAAATACATTTTAATTATTTTATTTGTATTCTCTACAGTTGCTCAACGACTACATCAAAGAGTACTTGATGGACTTTTTGCATAAAATGAAATCACCAACGTTCGTGAATGGCTTGGAAAAGTTATGCGAACTTATTAATCACTATCACAGGGAAGAGCTGGACAACGAAGACAGCAGTTTGAACGTGAAAAATGATTAATTGCCAATTTTAAAATGTGAGTGCGATCAAGTATGTAAAAACGTGGCTGCCATCATGCGAATGATTAATATTTTATGATTTTAATAATTAAAGTTGCTTATACGTCCCTTTGTAACTAAAAGCAACCGTTTTTTTTTAAACACATTGTGAAAGGTCTTGATGGATAATTGCGAACAAAGTTGTGTGTGAAATAAAATTAAATTAATGCAAACGACTATCTATTGAACTTCATATCTATGCTAATCGCCATATTGCCCGTTTTCTATATTTAATTCGTGCTGGTGGAATAAAACTTTTATTTTTTTAGTTTGCTGGCTTTCCAATTCATTTACTCTCCCTCAGTAAAACTTATCCAGCAACAAGTGTTGCTCGCTTTATTCGCATTCGCATTTGCATGTGCTTGTGCGTATCTGTTCACTTTTTTTATTTAATAATTTTACGTCTGTTGTAAGACTGTTGATTTTGTTTCACGATTTTTAGAGGCTCATTTATTTATCTGTATAGAAAAGTATTGAATTCAAGTTGCGTTATTTAGTGACTTTCCTTAAGAATTGTTTAGTCTAATATTGACTTTCAGCAGATAAACAGTGTTTTTCTCTATTTATTTATTCATTTAGTTTATCTAGTTGTAAGTCTAACACGAAATGTGGTAATTGAAAAAATAATAAAAGAAAGTTAAAACAAAAAGAATACTGAAAATGGCTACAGTTACGGCTTTGGAAAAGGTAAATTTATATTCAGATAAATAACCAAGTTCTATGTGAAATATTCAGACGAAACAAAAAAAAAACAAGTGTTTCTTTATGTGGCTTCGAAAGTAGCTGTGAGTTAAGTGAATTGTTATCCAAAGAACTACTTTATTCTATGAATAAATGTAATTATAATTTCCATTAATCTTTGTAGCGTATAATTATAGTTCACAACTTTTTGGGGAAGGGTCCAATAGAAAGTATTTCTTTTTATTCCTTCACTAGCAGCATTAGTTGTTGCACAGTTGCTCAATATTTGTTTAGATTAGAAATTTTGCAGATATTTCTTAACAGAGAGACTGGCAAACATCATCCGTTCAGATTTGGCTACAGATATCATTACAAACAGTTAAAGTGTCGTGGCAAACGCCTAGTGCTGTCTCCTTTATGAAAAAAAATAAAAAATTGTATGCAATAAATTATTCAGCACTGTAGGTCTCTTTTATAAAAAGTTTTTTCAATTGTTTATTTTCGATATTTCGCTAACCTTTGGGTAGCATCATCGGGAATATTAAATTTATCGAATAAAATTATTTCACAAACATAATTTAATTTTTTTTTATGTTTGAAATATCGAAAACAAACAATTTAAAAAACTTTTTATAAAAAAGACCTACAGTGCTGAATAATTTATTGCCTACAATAAAAATAGAAGGTCAAATAAAAAGAAGAATTATTAAAAAAAAAAAAATTAATTATTCCGAATAATTAGGAACTTAACATATAAAAACAATGATGATATATGCGGCTTTGCCGAATCTAATATATGTACCTTTCATCAAGCTGTATAATATGTATAACGTCACCTAAAATGCAAAAGGGCCTTTTAGAAATTTTAAAAATTTTACAGGTGAGCAAAAACTTGATTTAATGAAAAGTTAAAAAAAATTATTTTACAAAACCAATTTTGTTCTAAATATCTTCGAAATGAAATGATGAGTTTATTATTCTACACAAAAAATAGGGGAAATATAAATTCTTCTTTTCATTCGACCTTCTATTTTATTGTATGCAATAAATTATTTAGCACTGCAGGTCTAATTTTTATAAAACATTTTTTATTTATTTATTATCAAGTTTTTTTTATTCAGAAAAGAATTTAATCGAACTGTAGTTATTAAAGAATTTTTTTTTCGTGTTCAAGTTCACAGTTAATTTATCACAATATTGTGAAGAAATTACTTTTTTTTTTTTTTTTTTTTTTTATTTATCTTGGACCAGTGCTCAGGGGCTATCCCCTACATATGCAATGCATTGCACTGGAACTAGAGAGAAGGATAGGGAAGAAATAGACAGGTGGTGAAAGTGGTAGGAAGATAGAGCTTAATTCTTGCACAACTCTGCAGTTGCGTGTAAATTATAAAGCAAAGTTGATGCGTCTCTGATGTTTTTTGACGCATTATTTTTAAGCTAATAGAGCCATTTTATTTATTATTTTACTTCGCCGACGTTTTATTGCTCAAATACCGACGATGGAGGGTGCTGTAGCACAGAAAACTCAGAAAAATTTTTTTTCTGATTTGACCCGGCTGATATTGATATTAAGGAAACGCATTACATTTTTGAATCTATATTTGGTAGACATTTTATTAATTATTTTACTTCGCCGATGATGCTACACAATACCGACGAAGGAGGGCGCTCTGATGCTACTTGTGGATTAGTGTCAGCTGAAGCCGGTACTGTTCAGTGACCAGTGACTATGCCTTCGCCACGGAAACAGTTCGACAACAACCAACACAAAACCCCACTACTGCACACCAGAAAAATGCGAAGTGGTTTGTTAATTCAGTCTGAAACTGGGGTTGAACCCAGGACTTTTGGTTTTGTAGTCAACGTGCTAACTACCACAACCATCACCACCCTCGATTTTTTTGATTAGAATAAGGGGAAACAAAGAACAGTTAATCTCCAACTCTAGTTGAGTATAATAAACATATTCTATGCCACTACGCATATCATCAGTACTCTCTGTGTCAACAGGGAGGTAGTTGTAAACTCATTAATATCATCTATTAAACCCGTCAGAGCTTAGGAAAATGCATACGAGAATAATCGTTACTATCTACATACTATTAACAAAGGTTGTCAGCTTTTGTTGTTTTTTATGTTTTTAGTAAAGGTCATACTTCCCAAAGGACTAAGCTTCTGTTTTCAGTACGGCTGAGAACGAATTTAGTTTTTTTTTATACAACTTTTTACCTGTCTTTTCCTTATTCAATTTTTCTTGGTTTATTAGCCCTCTATCGGATGGCAATGAAATCAATTCAAATCAGGATTATAATTTCTTCACAATTTTGTGATAAATTAACTATGAACTTGAACACGGCAAAAATTTCTTTTAATAAGTTTTTTTCGATATTTCGCTAATCCTTGGTTAGCATCATCAGCAAAAATAAATTTTTTGAATAAAATTATATAAAATTATTTAACAAACATAAAATCAAAATATTTTATATTATTTGACAAGAAAAAAAATTTTTTTTTTTGTGAAAAGCAGCAAAATTAATTTGTTGTTTGATGTCGACACATAATTTTTTTTAAACTATAAGAGAACCCATTCATTTATTATTTTAGTGCTCAAATAGCATAGGCAGTTCAGAAAACGTTTGTTGAGCCGGTATTGAGTATTGAACCGAGGATGTTCTGGTTGCAGCCAATAGTACCCACCATTCGTAAATGCACAGAAAAAATAATAATAAAATTTTTCCCAATTAAATCTTTGCTCAGAAAAATTTTTTTTTGTAATTAATAATTTCATTAAATCCACGTTTATATTAATTGATTTTGGTGTTCCCTAAAGACAGTGCTATCAAAATAGTCAAATTTTAAAATTTTATTCAATTAAAACTCTTAATTGTTTCTGCGTTTTTCGTGATAGCTTGCAATCTAATTATTATTTTAATTGAATCTTGATTTTAGTTTTTTCTGTGTGGTGATTTTGATTTCTTTTTATCTTGGACCAGCACTCAGGAGATGACTGCTACACATGCTGTGCATTGTGCTGGAACTAGTGGAAAGGGATAGTAGGAGAAATGATAGGAAGTGGAGCTTCACTATGTAACAACACTGCTTTTTTTGCACGTTATTTGTTTTTACAGCAGTAGTAGCCTTTTTTTTAGTAATTATTTTACTTCGACGGTTCTACACAATACCAACGAAGGAGGGCGTTCTGATGTGCCTGTGGATTGGATACAGCTGAAGCCGTCACTGAAACCTTCCGACAACAACTGACACAAAGCCACACACAAATGCACATCAGAAAAAATGCGAGATGTTTTTATGAGTCTGAAACTGTTGTTGAACCCAGGAAAAATTTTTCATTTTGTAGTCAACGTGCAGAGTCGGGAATTGATCGTGTTCGCAAAATATTTTCCAACTGCCAGTTAGAAATCGACGTATAAGGAGTCAAAATGGTTTTTGAAATAGAAAAATAAATGAAAAACAAAACTGACTCAAACTGTCAAAAAAGTCAAGAAGCACGTAACTTTCTAGAGTTCCGTGTGGTGGCTGAAAGGTGCTTAACTTTCCTGTATTCTTAATTTTTGTCGAGCTTCTACTGTATAAATCTGTTAATAGCTTGAACTGTTCTCTAGCTCCATTGACAAAATTCGATCAATCAAAAAAAAAAAATTCTCCAGCGCAATTGAAATCATTGGAATGCCATAAAAACCAGTAAAATTTTATGAATTTTTTTTAATTTACTGTCTGCTTCTCTAAACGCCAAAGAAAGAGTGCAACGACTAATTTTATATTGAACTACAAAAAAAATTCGGTCCCAAAGTAATTTCTACACAGATTTTGTATAGAAAAAAAATCAATTTTCCATCTCTGACTATTAAAAAAATTTATATTTGTAAAATATTTTTACACAAATAACACAATGTTATTTTCCATAGAAATACGATTTTGAAATTCCCGCATTTTATGACCGCTAAAATAATAAATTTAATTGACAGTTTAATATTTGGCGATCTCTCTTGCATATTAGTCACACAAACACACATGAGCACACACCCATACATTCTTTATTTAAATTTTAAAATTAAATACTTCAAGTTAATGCGGGTCAGTTTAATTTTGGCACATTTATTTATTTTCTTTCATTTAATTTTGCTATAATTTTAAAAGCAGTTTTCGTATAAAAATTTTTATTTATAAAATAAAAATGATTTGTTTTTGCAGATATTGACAATCAATCAAAATGAAGTGATTGCAAGTCACGAGCTGAAATATCCAGTCATCTGGTTTGCACTTTCAATAGGAATCAACAGTTTAAGTAACGTGTAACTTGAACTAATTTGTAAAATAAATATTTAAAAATTTTAAACTTAACAAATTCTCATTGAACTTTCCATGTCAATTATTAATTGAATTGAACCAACTCGCCTGATTAGCAGTAGTTTGCCCCTTCGAACTAAAACGTATTTTTATTATGTTTCTTTCTTTTTCCTTTTTTAAGAGCAGCACTTACTTTTGTTTAATTTCAATTAAATTGAAATAAAATTATTGTTAATTTAATTGAAATTTAACGAATTTAAAGATAATTTAAAACACACAAGAATAGATATTGCTTTGCAATGAATTAGGATGTTGATATTTTTATGTACGGAATACAGTCAAACCGCGATAATTCGTACCACGTTAATTGAAAAACCTGAACAATTCGAATTAAACTGTTGGTCCCCTGGAGAAAAACTCTTTAATTCGTCAAAAATCCCTTCCATTTTGATCTCCTCGCTATTTCGAATTCTTTCTAGCATTTCAAAGTCTACGGAAACCCTTATAAATCGTACTTAATTGTTAAAAACCTCTTGTAATTCGTAATAAAATCCCATGAGAAAATAAAATTACATAAGCAATGTTTTTCAACAGTTTTTGTTTTGCAATAACCGGAATTTTTTGCGTTTCTTTAGATTAGTAAAAATGGACGTAATTTTTCTTTTCTCCATTTTCAATGGCTAAAAGTAAGTTGCCCAAAGATATGATATCGCTTCTTTAACGTTTTTATCAATTTTGGAAAAAGAAGAATTCATAGTGGGGATATCTTTAGAACGTAAAGTGAAACGACAAAAAGAAGCTGAATAATTACCACTTTAGAACTATCTTATTTTATGGTTTACGCAGTGTTGACAGTCCAAACCCCTGAAAATCGTTTTTTTTCTATTTTAACCTCGCTTAATCGAAATTCCTTTATTTCAAAAACTCTTCTAATTCGTAAAAAAATAACTGGTATCTTCGATTACGAATTAATGGGATTCTACTGTACTTTGAATTGCATAATGGGACATAATGGAACAAAACGATTTTCTAAATAATTCAACCATTCCCTAATATTGCACAATGGCAGCGAATCAGTAAGACTAGTTGCAATTAATTTCTTTAAACAGTAGAATGGAATAATGGGTGCCTCCGTAGTCTAGTGCATGAGCATTAGTCTTATCAATATGGTGGTGCGGGTTCGATTCCCGCTGACACCCTGGGTGTTTCTACAGACAAGCTGTGTAAGAGCTTCGTAGAGTTTATATTGTCTTTAACAACAATTTAAAAAAAAAGAAGTTATTTTGAATATAAATCACTGGTTTATAGTGGTTCACGTTTTAAAGGAAATATTTCCAAACATTGTACAATGAGTCGGAACTAAAATATTGCACAATAAAATGGAATAAATCGTTTTTTTTAACAACTCACAATCTGCGAAGCGCTTATCCATGATCTAGGCGGGAATCGAAACCGTTACCAGCAACCTTCAGATTAATGGACCAAAGGTCTTGCTTTAAGTTACGGAATCACCTGGAATATAA
This sequence comes from Dexiosoma caninum, assembly GCA_963924685.1. Lineage (NCBI taxonomy): Eukaryota > Metazoa > Arthropoda > Insecta > Diptera > Tachinidae > Dexiosoma > Dexiosoma caninum. The sequence goes on from OZ004725.1 coordinate 97,747,613, forward strand.
CAACCATTGTTAATCGAATTGAATGGTAATTACATGGCACATTGAATCAAAACAATTAAAAAATAAACCATCAAATTATAAAAATATTGAACTGTAAAAGTGAAATAAAATATTTTGCGATCAATTTAAACATCACTTTGCTTCTCTTAAAAAAAAAAATCGAGACATTTATAAGTGACTGGTATTCTTTGATATATAATTCAGACTAATTCGCTATAGGCTTAAAAATATTTAAAATTTTTGCAGCGCTTTTTCTTACCTGCTTTAAAAAAATTATAGTTTTTCGTTTAACTTGGTAATATCTCTTAAACTGTTTATCGTTGTGGTGAATATGATTACTATGGTGAATTTCTCTTCCATACTTGCAATCAACGTGACCATATTAGCATTTTTAGATTTAAATTTAACTTTAATTCATATAGATTTTTTGAAAAATTCATTTAAAATTTTTTATCTTTGTTAGAATTAGTAATATTTATTTGAACTACAATTATTACAAATGAATGAATGAAAATTTGGCTGTGTTCAAGTCAGAGCTTCGAACGGCAACTTAATTTGTCTTCAACTTTTATCATTTCGCGTTACGTTTCGGTTTTCAATTTTTTTTTCGGTGCGAAACCGGTTTATTTCGGTTAAAATTTTTTCCTGAGCAGCATTTCCATATGTTTATACAAGAGCTCCCAAAAAATTATTTTTTTTGTATATATTTCGTTGTTCTCAGGTATTTTTTGGGAATTATATTATAAACATGTGAAATGTCTTAGCTTTTTTCAAGAATTTGGTAAATGATGGTTCACTGATATTAGCACCAAATGAAATGTACACTTACACCAGCTAAACCATATAAAAATTATAATTTTTTTATGTTTCATTAGGTTGATACTGAGAATTGATACCTTCACAGGGAATGACAATTACATGCGACAGTTATATAATAAGAAACAAACCAAATCAAATTTTTAAAATTTTTTCTTGTTTAAGGAACGGAAAAAAACCAAAATGTAAGTTCGTTCTGGTTATGGTTGCGGTTTTTTGTATTTAAAATATTTGAGTTCGGTTACGGTTTGGTTATAAATTCCGGCTTTTCCGGTTTTCGGTTCGGTTCCGGTTCATATCACAATAATTTATCACAATAATATGAAAAAATACTTTTAATTTTTTGAATAAAGAGAAAATAACACTTAATATCCAACCACAGATGAGTAGAACACGTATAGAAGTGCATATTTTCTATGCCACTACACACGTCATCAGCACGCTTTGTTTCAGAGTTATTAATATCATTTATTTGACCCGATAGGGTCCACTTACTATATATTAACAAAAGCACAAATGTTTGTTCTTTCTGTTTTATTATAGGTCTTATATACCCAAAAGCTGAAATCTATGTTTTTAGAACAGGTGATAACGCAATTCGCTTCTACAACTTTTAACCGTCTTTCCTTATCAAAATTTTTGAAGGGCTACTCCATTGGATGGCAATGAAAAATCACTTGATATTTATTTTCCTCTTCATTGAAAAGCGAACCATAATTTTCTCTATATTGTGATAAATTAACTATGATCTTAAACAAAACCAAATTTTCATTCATTCATGTTTTATAATTTTAAAAAATATAGTTGAAGTTCTATTATTGAGAAAATAGCTTAACTTTGTTAACTTTGCCCCACCCTGTAAATAAAAAACTATGAAAGAAATTTATCGGTTACTAAAGGCTGGTTTTTAATAGAAGAATTCATAGTTTCATAGAACCATCCATTTGACTTCGTTTTATAAAGCGTACAACTTGACACTTCTAATTAGTACAGTGTGATAAATTATAATCAATAGATTGACGCTTTAATAATGCTACCAGGCGCGGTGGCCGTGTGACCGAACTCAATTTCATATGTTCATGATATGTGTGAATATTTCGAATAAAAATATTTTTTTTATTAAATTTTTGTGTTGTTTTGTTTTACAATTTACAAAGATCTATCGGGCTTAAAAAACACTATTTACATAAATGCAACTTATTTAAATTCTAAATCGATTGATTGTCTCTACAGCATTTATTTCAAATTACTGAACTAATTACAACGTTACGTATGCTAAACTTTTCTACGCTTTTTCTTCTCAATTGCATTTTTTCTTAAAGGAAATACAAGCATTATTATTTTTTTCTTTCAAACAATTTAATACATACGAATAAATTGTGGTTTTTCGCAATTGTATCATATCATGTCATCTACACTTTCTACTTTATTTTTAAAATTTATTGAAAAATTGTGCACGTTCCACCGGTAGCTGTCAAAATGCTTTGAAAGGCTGTCGTACACGCCCTTCTTGTTTGATATTCTTAATTCAAAATTGTTAGCAGATATTGGTGGTGGTGTTAATGCTAAGTGATACGTTTATTTATATGTATGTGTGTATGTCCACTCTCTGACGCTTGAATAGGACTTTAAGTTTAAAATTTTACAAAAACATAAACATTCTGTGGAAAAGATTTGTTTACTCACATTAGCTATTTTGTTCTTGTTTTATTTTTAGATGTAACGGTTTATTATTAAGTAACGGAGCACAAGTTTTTTTTAACGGTACAATTTTATGACATCACTTGAATATTTCATTGTTACACTTTTTTTGTTGAACCAGCACTCAGGAGATTACCCCTACACATGCGATGTATTATGCTGGAACTAGAATAAAGAAATAGTAGGAGAAATAATAGGAGGTGAAGCTACACTATTTTGCAACTATGCTTTTGCACGTTCTTTGTTTTATAGCAGTGTTGTAGTGCCTCTGATGTGAAGATGACGTATTCAACTTTGAAGCTTTGTTTTAGGAGCCATTTTTAGTCATTATTTTACTTTGTTGGTGCCGATGAAGGAGGGTGCTCTAATGAGCCTGTGGATTGGTATCAGCTGAAGGCGGCATTGTTCAGTGAGCAGTGACTGTGATGTCGCCACTGAAACATTCACACAACAACTGATACAAACACACACTAATGCACATCAGAAAAAATGCGAGATGTTTAGCACATCGCCACTCTCAAAAGCAATTTTTTCGAATATTTGTGGAGCGCTTATTGGGCGCAATACAACTCTGAGTGTTGTGAAGAAATTTTGATACCGAATTTCTGTTTGTAATTACAAAACTTCCTTTCGCCTACAGATAAAGGACTGATAATTATGTCAGTTTCAAATTCATAACGATACACAGTGTCTATATAAAATGAGGCGATTGGTTCCACTTGCACTTTGAATATCAGATGAAATACGATAATTCAAGTTCATGGGGCTTCATGCACATATTTTATTTTAACAAAAAACGACAGAAAAAACAGTTCCGTTAGAAAAGCATATCACAAAAATCATGAAACTTTAAATATATACAGTCACACAGATAATAGTACGTACTCACTCTAAAATTGGAGTTCAAAAATACCTCTGGATTTCTGATAGATATTTTTGCTTGCATTTGCTTGGCATCGGCACACCGTCAAAAACAAACTACAAAAAGTCTGGTTAATTTTGCGCTTATTGTACTTTCACACTTAAAACTTAATCTGGCAGCACAGATAATTATACGTACAATGGCAAATAGAAAGCGGTAGTTTTTAAAATTAATTAACTTAAAGAAAACTTAATATACGGAAAGTGCTAAGCACTTCTTAAGGCAAATTCTTAAAGACTGCAGTAAGTTTAGGAAAAATGTTAAAATGGGAAACGTGAAAATATTTTAAAATTGAAGAAAGAAGGGAATTCCTTGAGATCAATTGCTAAAATTGTTGGACGTGCCAAGTCTACAGTGCAGACTGTAAGAAAAAAAATTTTTTTTAGTCTCGTGAGTTGAGCGATTTTTGAAAAATGTAGTTAGTAAAACTCCTCAAACAACAGCCGTGGAAATTCCATATACTTTGGAAAATTACCACAATATTAATGTTCATTTAGAAACAGTGCGAAGTGTTTCGCGAAAAAGCGGATTCTATAGCTGCGTACCAAGAAAAAAACATTTAATAAGCGAAATAAACAGAAAAAAGCGACTCGACTTCACACTCAAGTATTAAATTTAAGTTTTTAATTTTAAATTTAAATAATAAAATAAATATTCGTGTCCATTTATAAATTTTTGGTTGATTTACTATTTTCTTTGGAAAGTTGAAGAATTTTTTAAGAGGTACGTACTTTTATCTGTATAACTGTATTTTTTTCATTTTTTTTATCTGGTACCAGCACTCAGGAGATGACTCCTACAAATGCGAAGCATTGTGCTGGAACTATAGGAAAGGGATAGTAGAAGAAACGACAGGAGGTGGAGCTTAATAATTAAGCAGTGCTGAAGCTTATTTAGTAGTCATTTTTATTACTATTATTTTACTTCGCCGGTGGTACACTATACCGGCGAAGGTGGGCGTTTTGATGTGATTGTGGATTGCTATCAGCTGAAGCCGGTATTGTTCAGTGCGCAGTGACTATGCCTTCGCCACTGAAACCTTCCGACAACAACTGACACACAAAAACACACTAAGGCACATCAGAAAAATGCGAGATGTTTTTTTTTTTTTTTTTAAATAATTTTAAGCTGAAACTGGGGTTGAACCCAGGTCATCCTGAACCATTGTGCCATCGCCACCCTCATTGGATTAAGTTATACACAAAAAAATGTATTAATTACTGTTTATTGAATTCGGCAAAATATTCGCACATTTTTTAATTATGCGATTTTTTAACATCTAAATTTGACTGCACTCTTATTTTCATCTCAATTTATTTGAAACAAACAATGGATATGGGCATTTATCTGGTGTCGAACGTGACGGTCGTATGCGTTTAAAAATAAAAAAAAATAAATACAAAAAGTATTTTCAGGTTCGTTTTTATTCTAAATTATAACTCAGAGGAATCACTGTAATCTGTAATAAATTTGATAGCAGATGAAAGTGCGGATAAAAGAAAATGGCAAACCAAGTAGCGGTTCGAACGTGACAACTGTTGGAAGTAGTTCTTGTGCCCACGCTTAGAAAGGAGAAATTCTGCAAAACCTAACGTAGTTTCGTATTGCAATTAACTTTAGAATTTTACGTAACAATTTTAGTTTAAAATGTCTTTGGCTTGATTGAAAAAACTCGTGTTTGCAATATTTTTTTATAGCTATAGGTTGGTCGATACGTGATGTGTCGAACATGAAATTTTTTCCACAATGATTCAACTGTTTAATTACTACTAATTTTTAAACAAATTTATTCTTCAAAATAGAATATAGATATTATAAGATTGACAAGAACTTTTCCTATATGGTGAATTGAAAAAAAATAAATAAATATTTTTTCATTATAAACAAAAACCAATTTTCCTGAAGAAGCTACACAAAGGAGTAGCGAAATATCGAATCAGAATAAATATTAAATACATTAAAAAGACCTAAAGCTTAAATAATTAGTGTTATTATTATTATGAATATAGATATTATTAATATAAATTAAAGCATTTTTTATGTGAATATGCAGTCCGAGCTACTTTTGTGGAATTTTTGGATACCCGGAAATTTTTTTAACTTCCTTCCATTTGTCAATGAATTGGAGTGAACACTTTTCTACTTGTAAAATAACCTGGTAATTTTCTGCAAAATCAATTTGCAGGGCTAATTCACCAAGCATTATATTTTCTTTAACTTCATGGAAATATTTCTGTTGGGACCGTTTATTAAAAAAATGCAACTTAAATGTTTGTAGTTGTGTTTCTAATTCATAAAAAAGCTCAGAATATGTATCAATGGTATAAGTTAAGGACACACCATTATCAATTTTTCGTCACTGTTCCCATTTTACTTCCTCGTCCATTTTAATTAAATAAATTTTTGGGAACTAATTCTGATTTTATGTCCTTCACACAACTTTCACATTTGCTTGTCATGCAATTCTCATTATTGATATCGCAGCAAACTAATTGTAAAAAGCTCTGGAAATTTTTTGGAATACTCGGTGTTAAGGTTGGGCAACCTTCTAGTAAAAACCCAAAATTAGCATGTTATGCGATATCTTATTTGTTAACTCGACATGGCGAGGTCGCATTTAAAAAAAAGTTGATTTGCCTATCTTTGTGCTTGGAAATTCTTTAATTTGCCTTCGATTATAATAGTATCTTTTTTCCCCGAAGCTTGAACACTAACATAATCATTCTGATAATAATCTTTGACGGCATTAACTTGTCCTTCTGGCACTTTTCTGTTAGATTTTTTTAAGTTCGTTTCTTCGGTCTGTTTATATTTTTTGACCAGGACCTCAAGAATTTTTAGTCGTCTGTGTATGTCCTTTAGCATTGCTTTAACTACTTTTTTAACTGCTTTCGCCAAGGTTTGCTTACATTCGTAAGGTTCATTTTGATTTTGTCGTGCGTATGACGTTTCATTTTTTCTTTGCCTTTGGTACCTCTCTCGTTGTCGTATACGATTATATATCCTTTTCTCTTCAATTATATCTTCTTCACCTTTAACCATTGCTTTTCACGTCTGTCTAGCTTTCCTCATTCTTTCCCTGTTTTTTAAATTATATTCTTGTAATGTTCCTTCATCATCTTTTAGTTTTTCTCTCCACCGTTTGCAGCTGGCTTTATTTTTCTCGGCGTCTTTTTTAGGCATCTTCCTTCAAAAATTGCATAAACTGAATGCACATATAAAAATAAAATTATTTTAGAAAAAAATTTTTTTTTGAATTTGTTCTTGTTACACTTACGATTTCGAACGCTACAAACTTTAAACGAGTTAAAAAATCCAAGTACTGATAATTATCCAGCAATTTTGGACAAATATACTTTTACACGCTGACAAAAAATGTCGTTTTTCAATGTCGAATGCGACATCGAAATATGAAGTAAGACAAAGAAAAATTTTACTGTTATTGATAAACGAATAGCCGTTTTTACATTAATTTCATATTATTTACACATAAAGCGAGATTTAAAAAAGCAAATATCAGTGTATAATGCTTCTAATAAAGATCAGTCATCAAAACAATACATGTAATAAAAAAGTTCAAAGCAGAGCTATTGCACTTGTTCGATTTTGAACTCTTACAATATTTCAAAATGTATTATGAATTAATGTAAAATTTGATAACATTACTTAAATTTGACCGATTCTCTATAAAAATACGCTAAGACATAATGCTTTTACAGACTTTGAATTTTTTGACTGCGGTTGACTTTTCTGGAGAAGTGCCCATATATGAAATTCACATTTATAATCAGTAAACTCTGGCAAATCGTCATTAGTTGTTTGACGCTTGAACAGCACTACCAAATTATTTTGATTTCCTTAGAAAATCAGTCATCGATTCGAGCAACTTATAGATGACTTCGTGATTTCATCGAACTGTGAATATGCACAGAAATGAATATACGCACGTCTTGCCATTTGACGACTGTTTGCCTTTGACCTTTTTAATATATTTATTTTAAATATAAAAAATAAAAATAAACTTATTACAAAAAAACTATCTTTTTTTTTTTTTTTATATCTAAGACCAGCACTCAGGAGATGACTCCTACACATGCGAAGCATTGTGCTGGGAACTATAGGAAAGGGATAGTAGGAGAAACGACAGGAGGTGAAGCTTAATTAATTATTTTGCAGCTCTGCTTTCGCACGTTCTTTTGTTTTTATACTCGTAGCAGTGCTGAAGCTTCAGTTCAGTAGCCATTTTTATTATTATTTTACTTCGCCGGTGCTACACAATACCGACGAAGGAGGGCGTTCTGATGTGATTGTGGATTGCTATCAGCTGAAGCCGGTATTGTTCAGTAACCAGTGACTATGCCTTCGCCACTGAAAACTTCCGACAACAACTGCCACACAAATACACACTAATATGCACATCAGAAAAATGCGAGATGTTTATTTTTATTTAAAAATTTCTTTTTTTTTTGTCTGAAACTGGGGTTGAACCCACGTCTGTTTTTTGGTTGTGTAGTCAACGTGCAGACTACCATCCATCGTGCCATCGCCACCCTCTTAAAAGAAATATATGTATATAGGAAATTATTTAAACATATATAGGCCACAGCCAAATTTTTATCGGTCACGCAACAAGCACGTGAGTGGTGCCCATCTTTTGTTCTTTAATTATAAACCAAAATCACAGCCGGAAAGTATGCCTTTTTCAACTACTGGCAGCTCACACACAGCTCTTTAAATTAACAACCGAAGACTATTTTATGGTGAGATTTTATGTTTCATGATTAACAAAAATAAAAATAAGACGATGATTTCTGGAAAAGTTTCATTGTGGCTGGGATTAAGTTTGCAACTAAATTTAGGGCGAGTGGTAGGCACTCGAAGTGTTAAAATGCTGAAATAAAAAAAAATGTTTTACTTTTGTTCGATTTAGGCATCTTAAGCACGGATTATAGACTCAACTCGATACAATTTCACGCGCTGCATGAAGATTGTGCTTCAGAAATATTGTTTATCTTTCGGTGTATATGGTAATACGTAACCATCGTGGCGATGGCACGATGGATGGTAGTCTGCACGTTGACTACACAACCAAAAAACAGACCTGGGTTCAACCCCAGTTTCAGACAAAAAAATTTTAAAATAAAAAAAAAACCAACATCTCGCATTTTTCTGATGTGCATTAGTGTGTCTTTGTGTGACAGTTGTTGTCGGAAGGTTGCAGTGGCGAAGGCATAGTCACTGGTCACTGAACAATACCGGCTTCAGCTGATAGCAATACACAATCGCATCAGAACGCCCTTCTTCGTCGGCATTGTGTAGCACCGGCGAATTAAAACAATAATAAAAATGGCTACTGAACTGAAGCTTCAGCACTGCTACGAGTATAAACAAAGAACGTGCGAAAGCAGAGCTGCAAAAATAATTAATTAAGCTTCAGCTCCTGTCGTTTCTCCTACTATCCCTTTCCTATAGTTCCAGCACAATGCTTCGCATGTGTAGAAGTCATCTCCTGAATGCTGGTCCCAGATAAAAAAAAATTCTATATCAGACGTAAAAGCGTAGAGCAAAAATTCTAAATACTTCGCCAAACTTCGTACCGTCAAGGCTTCTTAATTTAAATGGTCATAGGGTATGTTTGCAGTGAATGGCGGCTCCGATAAAATGCTATCGTTATCTACGTTTATCATGTAGATATAATTATGAAAATTAATGAATGAAAACACAATTCAAACAATCGATTTCGTATGTGACAGTAGCTTGGTTGCATTTTCATGATGTGTTTTTTAAATACATTTAGGTCACTATGTTAATTTTTGCTGTTACAGTATTTTAACATAATCCAAAGCTCTATTTAAATAAAAAAATGCCATAATTTTTCTAACTTATTTATTTATTTTTTTTATCTGGGACCAACACTCAGGAGACGACCCTTACACATGCGATGCATTGTGCTGGAACTAAAGAAAACAACGTTCTATAAATTTTTCGTATACCATTTACTGTTAAGTTTTGCGTTTTCCCATAAATAATAAATATAAAATACGAAAAAAATTTTCTCATTACCGGTTTTGATTTTAGATCCATGGTTTCTCATGGGGCAAACCTTCTTAGAATTCGTGGTAGTTTACGATTTTGACAACCATTTGGTGAAGGTGTTTTTATAGCATACCAACTGATCCACTCTAATATACATACATATATGCATACAACTAAATACATAGATATGTACACTTCAAAGTTTTGCATACCTACTTATCCTCTACAATAAAGTCTGTGACCATGCTATTAAAAGCATAATAAAATAGAAAAGTAAAAATTAAACAAGAACACGAAGAAGACCTCGAGCTTGATCATTCATTTAAACAATTATAAGTCACGCAAACACAAATCGAATGACTAAAATGGCAAACCAAGTAAAAAATCAATAATTTAAATTGTTTATCGGCATTTGATTGATATTCATAGAAATAAAACGTCCCGCTGGCGAAAAGGAGTGCTGTAAATGAATGAACTTCAATTATTTCAACTGTTGGTTGCTTCATCAATACTACGATAGAACGAGTTGTACTCGCATGTGAAAAAACACACTTAAGATTAGTACATAAATAGCAACAACAATAAATACGCAAATGCAGTCATAGCCCCAACATACAGTCATATAACTCATACGTACGTGCGAACATACTACGTATTTTTTTTTGGCATATTGGCGTTTGTTAATTTATAAACTTGCAGCTCTGTTGTGTTTAGGCAATACTCGTATGTAGGTGAGCATTCGTTTGTGTGTGCATGGGCTATTTTTTTTTACGTTTATACATTCACATATGATCTTTCTCTGGCTTACACTTCCTGTTTTTCCTGTGTATACCTGTAAGGGCCATGTTTTGGTTGCTATTTGTGATGTCGTAAAGACAAAAGAAAAATTTGTTACTCAGCTCGCATCTCATGCGCACAATGATTTAATTGCATTGGGCAATTTTTACGCCAGTGTTCATGATGCGTAAGTTTTTTTTACACACGCTTTGCGAAAAGATCTACAATAATTATATTTTATATTTAAATAGTATTCGCTAAAAAAATAATTGTACTAAAGTTTGAAAAACATCCGATGAGTATTTAAAAAACAGGCAATTTTGACCCATTAATACAGGATAAGGGTTAAATGAATTGTTGAAAAATACTTGCGATGTAACGACATAATTAAAATACCAGCTCACTCACTTTGGTTTAATAAATTACCTTTGATTGTAAGCAATTCCATTTCCATTTCAAAGGTATTCAAGTATTTTATTGTAATTTCCTTAAATAATATTTGTAAATAAGTATGGGAAGCGGTTTGAAAAGTCAGTTGGGCGTAAAGTGAGATGGATGAGAAGAATGTGAAACAGCGTTGGTTAGTACATATATTTCTTTTTTTTTCTGAAAGTAGTACGTTAGCTTAGGGTAATATTTCGAAAAACAAAATGTTTGTTATTATTTGCTAACACGAAATATAAATAGCACTCCTCGTATACTGTATTTGAAAAAATATATAATTATCGCATAAATAAAAAAATTATAAAGAATTCAAACCATACAGCTCGAGTGAAAACAAAATCTGGAAAAGTACATGGTTACGCACAAAAAGCATATGTTCTTAAACGATATGTGGTTACTTTTAACCACTCCTGTTGTGGTTTATTCGTTGACACCATGTTCCTGTTCAACTTACACGCACTAAATTTTCAAATGCTGCAAAACGAGGAATTTTTGGAAAAATTTCATATTTTTTTTAGCAGATGGAAATACTTGCTATAATACACTAACACCGACCACATTTTATTGAGAAACCCGTTTCATTAGAAAAGTTATTAAATGTGTTCATTTAGAATCATTATCCAGTCATATGCAAAAGCAATGACAATGTTTCTGCGTTACACTTGATGGTTAAGAATTTTTTACTTATTTTTTTCTTCTCATTAATTGGAATTAATAAAAATATTTTAAAACATTATTTACAGTTCGCAAAAGAAAAAGAGTTAAGAAAAACGAATTTATTCATAAAGCATAAAAATATAGATTTTTTAAGTATTTTTGTTTTTCATTTTTGCACCATGGACTGCAGTGAACAGAATTGCCAATTAAAAATTAAAATGTCCAGCGATTATTGAAGTAAATTATTATTTTGTCAAAAGGAAGAAATAGTTTTTGTGACCTTTTTCAAAACATGTTTTTACTCTCTAATAGTTATTTTGTGGATCGAGTAAATGGTCCAAGAAAAAAAAGAAAGATAAGGAAAACAGTGGAAAGGTTTTCAGATTTTTTATTTTGCACCTTAAATTTCTTTCCGTCGCTCAACACCAACCAGATTTGTAACGGAAATGTAATGTAAATGTTATGTAAATATAATGTAAAAAATTCCAGTGCAAATGGTAAAATCAATGTCCCCATTGATACACATTTTTTATGAATTCGTTATAGCCATGTTTTACTGTTTCGTCTAACTTCAATGCGTGTTTGTGTGTCGTAATGTTATGTTTATTGAAGCCGTTTGTTTTGACGAATCACAGTCGTCGACCACCATTTTCGCTGTCACGCCAACTGAGGAAAATTTCTAGTTTTGTAACCGATAATGACATCTGCTCATTGCGTTGACATTATGCTAAAGAAATGTGAAATAACAAAGAGCTTTTCATTAGAAGTAATTAGAGGAACTTGATTATTGTCATTATTGTCAATATAATTTTTTTTGGACAAACGTATCATAAGGTTTTTTTGTTTAACACAGATTAAAGAAGAAAAAAATCTTTAACTAATGGAACTAAATACTGCAAAATGTAAACATATCTACAAGTATGTATGTTTATGCCACCAAATTAATAAACTCTGAATCTAGTTATTGATTTAACTGGTCTTTTTACAGCAGGTATTCGAAAATTAGAACCAGTCAGTTTTTAGGGCAATTGGGATTTCCGAATTTTTGTCATTGTTGGTGGAGTTTTTATTCGAAAATAAATTCAAAACGATACAAAACATAATTCATCTCATTTAACTCTAACAACAAATAGTAAAAGTTAAAATTAAAAGTTAATAAAATTACGATTATTTATTTATTTGCAACCAAACAGCAAATATAAATAAGTAATCGTAATCGTAAAACTAAATGAGCAAGTATTATTAATTCATCCAAATAACATAAAACTTAATCATAAAGGTAAAGCTAAAGTTAAAGTTAATGTTAAATGACTTGTACTTGAGTTGTTGATTTTCTTAAAAAGGGGGTGTGTTCAAGATTCTCTGCGTACGACACAGAGAGAGGGAGAGAGCTGTGAGAAAAATGTTTTCTTTCTTGGTCAATGAACGATCGGAGATCAAATTGTTTTGTTCGGTTTGGCTCGTGTACACTATTTTATTTAATAATTTTGTACCGGCGATAATTTGCTTCTTTTGCGCTTCCTTTTTATGTTGTGTGCTTTTTTCTTCTTTATTTTCCTCTTTAATTTGAAAATTTTATTGTTTTGACGTTGCTTTTGTTTAATTTAGTGGACTTTAATTGAAATATTTTGCAAATATGCAGTTTAAAATGTAAATCAATGTTCTACGAAGAATTTTTTAAAGGAATGAATTGTTTTAAATACATTAGACTGGGGATAGAGGAAACTAATTCTTACCATCAACACAGGCTGTAGAGATTCAAAATAATTTTGAAATAAAAACAAATAATACTATTATATGGACCCAAATATATACATTAGGGTGGTTTTATCTCATAGGGTAAAAAAAAATGTCAGAATTTTTTTTGGGGGCACCCCCCTAAAATGTTTCTTTCTGTCAGATTTTAGGATTGCCAAAGTTTGAGCACGATTGAAAGATGTTAACACGTGCCACTGGGGACTCAAAGTTTTGAAAATCTCGATTTTTTGGCAGTTTGGCGACTTTGCCGACCCATAGATTAAAACCACTATAATATACATGTGTACAGTATTTAAGTACAAACGAATCCCGTTAAAACGAAATTTGGCGAAAGTTGGTAACATTTTTAGCCAGTAACAATTAGATGTGAGACAGCATTCGAAGCGAACAAAAAAAAAATTCAAAGTCAATCAATACGAACCTACACAGGCTAAACTTTTATTTCTTATTTTAATTATATTTCTTTTTAGACGTTGGTCTTTTTTATGAAAAGTTTTTCTAATTATTTATTTTATTTTATTTATTTGAAACCAAAAAAAAGAAATTAATTCAACAAATTTTAAAACTTTATTATCGTCACGTTTTCCCGATACTACATCAGATTTACAAAGTGATTGGCAAGAAATGAAATTTTCATTATAAAATTTTAGAAAACAACCGTTATTTTTACAAATTCGCTTTAAAAAATTTTATTGTAAATCGAGAGATTATTACATTTATGGACAGATTTTGAATAATGTTTTCCATTCGAGTAGGCTTGTCTCAAATTGGGTTCCATTTTTTTACTTTTGTAAAATGGGCAGTGCCACGCTTCGAAAAATTAATTATCCGTTTTCCATTGGTTTTTTTTTAAATTTTTCTTTTACATTTGTCATAATACCAGGTCCCCTTAACTACGTTTAGCTGAAAAAATTTAGTAGTGACATCAGCGTTGCCAGACATGGAAAAATATTTTTAGTTTTGAACCATCGAAACCAAAAAAATCTTTTTCTCGTTTATATTGGTTACCGTAACCAAAATGAAATATTTCTTACGATAATGGTTAAAAATAACCTAAAGCAGATAAAGGCAATTTTTGTGTAATATTTTACATTTGAATTAAAATAGAAATTAATACCCAATGAACTCAATCCGAATATCTTCTTTTTTTGCTATTAAAAGTTGGTTTGCTATTTCTAATATATTGATATTCCAAAATTTTTAATTAAAATTTTCTTTTATTTATTCTGTGTAATATACCAACAAGTGAATATAAAAATTATAAACATTTGTAAAACGCAGTTTTTGATGGATGTACACACAAAATCACATGTGTATAAAAAAATGGCATTCTTTGTGGTGGCAAGTACATATAATTTGAATACAGCTTAAATAGCAGAGATTTAAGGGAATGATTCACATTTGAGTCTTTATTCACTGAAATTTAAATGCATTCGGATTTGGCTAAAAATTTAATAAATTGCTTTATTTTGAATGAAAAGTAATCGAAAACATTAATTTCTTCCGAGAAATAAATTTATTTCAGATTTTATTGAATTCTCTTCTCATTATTACACCTACTCGTACTATGCTATAAAAGTTAATTATTAAACAAGATTCTTGTTTATCGTATGTGGTGTATAATTTCTCTATTTAAATAGTTGACAGAATTTAATTTTTGCTGATGAGAATGTTTTATTTTTTTATTTTTATTTTCATTAAATTATTATTATGGTCGTAGAAAGAAGCAAGAAAAATCAAAGAAGCGTAATAAAAACGTAAACAAATGCATATTTGTAAGGCTTTGTTTGCATTGCTTACGACAGCTTTTAGGGATTCGAAATTTCGATCTTGCTTGCTGGTAACATGTCGTGGTCAAAGACCTCTACACCATCATAATTTTGAGTATTCTTGTTTTTATTATTTATTATTTTACTTCGTCGACGTCATGTTGTTCTAATACCAACGGAAGAGAGAAATATCGTAAGATAAGGCAAAGTATAGACAATGAAAAATTGCCACCAAAAATTTAAATTGGCAGTTCAGACTATTGTAAGAAAACCTGATAATTTCATATACCAAATTCTCACACTGCGCTTTGAGGCTGCGGCACGAGTTTATAGGCGAGAGGTGAAGAGAAGCTAGAGAGGTAAAACAAGAGCCATGAAACAGGATTTGAGGGGGCAATTTTGACATTTCTCTTTTGTTTTGAATTTGCTCATTATTCTTATGTTATTCATAAACGGTGTTGCGGAGTTTAAATATTTTTAATCCTTTTCAAAGTGATCAGTATTGATATATTTACGGCTTGCAAATAACAGAGTAATCAAATATATACTTATATGGCAACACCGATTAAACATCAAAAAGTCCCCTGATTGTTGCAGCAAAAAGTTCAAGATGTAAACTCATGAGGGGTTACGAAGGGACACCAAAAATAAAATACAAAGATTATTGCAGAGACAAAGCGTAACGTCTGAATTGTCTCATAGTCACACAGTTATCCGACAATAACGTTGTGTGCCAACAAAAATTGTCAGTTCACACGGTTGTCATGATTGTATGGTTGTATGGCAAAAGTTAACTGATTCGAAGTTAAACTTTGTTTGCTTATACACTTAAGCAATTGAAAGTCAGAAATTTTTCCAATTCTCTTTTGGCCTTTCCAAACATTTTACATTGTTGACATTAATAGAGAGAAAGTTATTTTCGAATTCTTCTTTACAGTCACATGTATGTATGTATTTGCGTATGTACATATACTGTGTAATATACAGCCAATAGTAATAAATCAACAATGGATTGAGAAAAATAATATGAAGCAATAAGATGAAAATTACGAAAAGTAGAAGAGAGAAACAAAAAAAAAATTCCGGTACAGAAATTCATCTACTACACACTTTACCTCTTCAACCTTCTGACTTTCAAATGCAACAACGTAAAAGGGGACCTTGACTCTTAATATTTATGGGCAGCGTTGCCAATAGAAATATTTATCTGACAATGGTGTTTTTGTACGGTACACTAAATTAGGCACATCTGACAACAACAAAGGGCCGTACAATATCTGGCATTTACATGCTAATGGAAATGACGGCTGGTTCTCACGATGCCTGTTGTACAATATACTGACAATGCTTTTTGTGACAGTGTTGCCAGATTAAAATTGTAAGTTTACACGGTTGTTAAACATTTTCAGACAACCGTGTGTACATAGCTTTGTTATAGGCACAGAAGAAACTTTTTGACTGGACGGAGTATTAAACTCACGATCTTCTAGTTGTAGAGCCAAAGCACTAACTACCCCATTTTATATGAAAATATTCTCCGAATTCATTTTAATGCTAAATAAAGAAATTCGACTGGTGAAATAATGGAGCAAACAAAACCTTTCCCAATTTCCCTCAAATGATCGAAATGAATCACTCTAAGTTATTAGATTTTAATGTAAAATAAGAATAAATACCTTATGAAATAATTAATTAACGTCAATAAGCATTAAGATTCACTTCACATTACGGGGGAATTTGTTTTCCAATTTTTGTCAGCATTTTTTTTATAGAAAAAAAGTCGGAGACAACAATAAAAACAAAATAAATTAAATAATATACTAAATTCATATAAATTGTTATAAATAAATTAAAACATGACAATAGCGAGCCTTTTTCTTTGCATATGATCGTCATCTTATTTTCGATTTCGAAAATAAAATAAAAATAAAAATCTAAAGAAGCATAAAAATAATAAACAAGAGAAAAATAAAAGAAGGAAAATGTATCTACAAAATGCAACATCGCATATAAAAGAAGATTCGAAAATTAATTTTAAGGAAATTTTCAACACAAAAATCTTCGAAGAGCAAATTTAGTCTTTCAACAGATATTGAGGCAACTGTACGCTAATTAAGGAATAAAAATAAACTTAAATAAAAATATAATCAACAAAATAACACAGTATAAAATAAAAATGCTTTTTTAAAATAATTTTTAGAAGAAAACGATTTTTTTGCAAGTAAAATTTTAGTTATTTTATATTAAAATAAAATTAAATTATTTTGACAAAAATTTCGTGAAAAAGGACTTTCTAAAGTGATTTTGTTTAAATAAAAATTATATAACTTTAAAGCGAAAAGGCTAAAGAATAAACAATGGACTCGGACAAAGTTGTACGCGCCATGGCGCATTGGTGGCAGGTAAATTAATTTTCATAACTGAATATTTATTTTCACTTGCTGTGAATTTTTATAATTTTTTATGATTTCATTGTTGTTGCTGTTGTGACACAGTCCTTCTTTCGCTAAATATATCTGTACACACCCCTTTCGCTAGACACTTAATTTATTATAAATTTACTATATGGATTTTTAGCATTTGTTGAGTTGAGCAGTTTTTTTTTTCTTAATTTGCAAATGCAGCTGTAGAAATCTAAAAATAGTTTTTTTTTTAAAGAAAAAATATTTTATCTGAATGGGCGAAAATCGTATTTGAATTATGGGGATTGATAACTTTGTTGTGCTTTAGACATTTGAATGTGGAAAGAAGTAGTGCAACCAGGGTACGGCACATGTGTTGGAAAATATCTAGCAAAGCCGTACCCTGACTGCAATTACTCAGTTTTATAATGTTCAAACAAAATTGCATCTTTGCACGCAAATAGCATTTCGAAACACAATGGAAAACGAGAAATCCAAGAAGAAAATTTTTCTACATTCATCAATGGAGAGAATTAAATAAATTTTAATTGTATGACATTAACTTCGTCATTGAATCAATAACTCGTGGGATTAAAAAAACTAATTTTTAAGAATTTTGAAAATATTTTTCTAATTAAAAATATTTATTTTTAAAATTGAATATTTTTCGGAATACGTAAAAAAAATTAAATACGGATTTTTTGGTAATTTAAATCAGACTTATACGCAGAATAAAAATCTTTAAAAGTTTTTGAATTAATGAATTATTAATGTAAAATAATTTAATGCGGCAATACTAAAAATGAATTTCGACAAGAAACATATGAGCGATTTCAAAAGAAGTCATAAAGTCATATGTTTTGAAATATTAACACGAGAAAATGTGACTGCTGCGAACAACCATTTAGTGAAGTATTTAAAATAATTCCTTCAACTTATAAGAAAAAAAATACTATTAAAGTGTGAACAATTTCTTATGTCATTTATAAATAGCGGCGGTAAATAATATTGCCGGCTCGTTTAAAGAGTTTCAGCGTACGACTCTGATTTCAATTGGTATTTTACCAAACAATAAACATTGGACCAATATGACTTAATAGCACACCTTGTGAATTCCCCAATAGTATATCACTGTTTACGGTGTAACCATTATCTTTAAAATAATTTAAATTTAAATCAAAATAAGCCGATTACATTTGTAGTCTGCTGTCCTGAATGTGCTCTAGTCATTTCTTTACTTCGTTTTTTTTTCTCTTCCTTTTTTGTTTTAATCGACTGTAAGTAAAAGTAAAAGTTTAATTTACTATTACCTTGTTTACTAGTAAAAATTTAATTAATTTTTTCATTAATACAACAATATTTTTCATAAAATTTTTTTCTATCAAGTGAACTTTGTTTGAAATTTGCAAAGTATTTAATTAAATTTTTAATTGTTATTATTAAAAATGTAATTAAAAACTAATGCAATTAACTCAACAAAAACAATAATTGCTAGTATTAATATTTTTACAGCTCAAAATCCAAATAATTCTTTAACTAATATAACAAAATTTTTTATAAAATATTTTACTATCTAGTGAACTTTGTTTGAAAACTGCAAAAAATTTAATGAAATTTTTAATTATTATTATTAAAAATTTAATTATATATTTTTTAATTATTTCAAGTCAACAATAATAATTTATTTGATACTAGTAATTTCTTTACAGGTGAAATCCTAATTAATTTCTGACATTTTGACATTTTTTATGAAAATTTTGTTTTATTTTTTTGTTTGCATCCCAGTGAAAAATATTAGAAGTCATTCGTTAGGAACTACTTTTGATCTACTTCCAAAATATCAATAACTGTATGTTTTCGACTTTTCAGGAAGTTATTAAGAACAACATGCAGTCTATTAGTATGAAAATGATTTTATTCTAAAAAAGTATGAAAATGGTTTTAGTCTAAAAAAATTCTATTATGTTTATTTATTTATTTATATATTTATTTATTATGTATGTATAAACATTTGACTTTATTACTTATTATTTATTTAATCGTCAAACAAATGAAATAATAAAAACTACAATTCAATTGCATTTCGATAAAATAAATCAAATAAGATCAGTGACAATGCTATGATTAACGGCGATTACTTTTCAACCAAAAGTGCGTTACATTTTTTTGCCTAATTTTGCCCTTTTCATTCAAAACTTTATTGTTTGATTTTTGAGCCATTTTGAAGCACTTTAAAAGCCAACTAAAGCACAAGTATTTCTAACAAATAAAGTGAAAAGTGTTATGCACTTTTTGCGAAGCTAAATCCCTATGAGAAACATTAAAAAAGTAAATTTTCTTAACATCGCGAATTCAATGAATCGGCATCAAAAAAGAGAACTTCCGGCAACGACATCCCCTATGTAAAAAGAAGTAGAACTAATCCGAATTTGAACTACTTCTCGATCATAAGTTTAGATTATTATTGACTTCCTTGGAAGCACTTTTTTCACTGGGATGTTCTTATATCGGTAGCGCGGAAAACGGAGCAATCCAGCATTGTTACGGGATCCTTTTCGACCATCTATGTACTTATGTGTCTATGTGTTTATTTTTAATGTCGTTAATACAACCACGTATTAGCTGTGTTCAGCATTTAATATTTTTGTTGATCATAAAATGTTGCAACAATTAAAACACCACAAAATTAAATTTTGATATATTTTTTTGTTATTATTGCGTAGATGGATAAAAGCCAAAAAAAATTTTTGAAAGAAAGACTGAAAAATAAAATAATGAAATTATGAAGATGCGCTCAATTGAAAATTATGCAAGAAAAAGTAATTTAAAAACAAAAAACAATTTTAAAGAATTGCAAATTTCAAAATAAAATTTTCTTAAGAGAATTTCTGACAATGTTTCCAATTTTGGCGCCACATAGTCAGCCATTGACGTTTGCGTTCTCTTTTGCTACTGCTTTGGCCTTTTAAATTTTTTTTGTTTTTTTTTTTGAGCACGTGCCATAAGACATCAACAAGTTAGCGCAATTTCTTTTTGCTACAGTGGTACATGATTGCGATTTCACTGGTATTCCTTGTAGTGCATACCTTAACAAGTATAAAAGTATTCATTAACTGTGTGCATTTTGTTTGGCTATTTATATTTTTTAATTTATTTTTTAACAAAATACAACAACTCAACTTGAACTTGATTGATTGGGACCAAAGTCTGAAATCGTTTGGGACAAAAATGCTAAAAAAAATTCCACTGCAATTTTTTTTTTCGAAACAGTTGAGTAGAAACAAAAAGAGGAAGTGCATTTACTTTTAAAATAATAAAAGAAATGATGTAAATTAGTTTGGTATTCTTCTTTGTTAAAATTATTCAATTAAATACAGAAAAAATGTACAATGCTATTGATTGCTTAATTACGAATAATAAATGGAAATGCATTAATGTTTCCATAATTAAAGTTTTCGAATCAGTTTAGCAAGCCATACGTACATTTATTTCATGGCAGCGGCTAAGAACAAAAAACTTACAAATACTTAAAAATATCGAGAGATTTAAATTAACGGGGTTTAAGTTATCGCAAGTCGATACTTTCAAGAGAGTTTTGTAGATCCCAAAACAACAGATGGTCAGACACTGGATGCATCGAAGGGAAGTACGTTTTTGACGGGTCATGATTGAACCGAACGGAATTGTGAGCCACAGAGATCATAACTGATCACGTAGACAGTTTGTATCGGCTCATAATGAAATTTTTTTTCATTTAGATGGAACACTCAATACAACATCTTTCGTATTCAATCCACAGGCGCAGTGCTGTTGTATGTAAAATTTTTTTCAACTTCAATATAGCAGGGATAGAGCAATTCTTATTTACAAATGCATGCGCAAGTGCAGAGTTGTGCAAGAATTAAGTTTTTTTTTAACTTGGACCGGTACTCAGGGGAGTGCTAGTGCATTTTGGTGTCTTTGTGTCAGTTGTTGTCGGAAGGTTTCAGTGGCGAAGGCATCGCCACTGGTCACTGAACAGTGACGGCTTCAGCTGTATACAATCAACAGGCACATCAGAACGCCCTCTTTCGTCGGTAGTGTGTAGCACCGGCGAAGTAAAATAATGATTAAAAATGACTACTAAAAACGAAGCTTCAAAATTGAATACGTCTCCTTGACATCAGAGGCGCTACAACACTGCTATAAAAGAAAAACAATGAACGTGCAAAAAGCAGAGTTATAAGATAGTGAAGCTTCACCAACAGTTATTTCTCCTACTATCCCTTTCCTATAGTAGGGGTCATCTCCGGAGTGCTGGTCCAAGATAAAAAAAAACCTAGGAAATACTCTTTCCTATCACTTCAACACTTTCCAAATAACTCCGGTGCAATGTATTGCTTTGCATATGTATGAGACATCTCTTGACCAGGTCTTGACGTTAACATCTTCGTATTAAACCCAGTTTTGAACGCCCGCAATGTCATTCATCAAAAATGGTTAAACTTCGTTGAATCTCAGCAGCATAACTCGATATATAAATTGAGACCAGAGTGAAGTGCGCCTTTAACTTTGAAATTTCCGTCATAAAATCAGACTCCTCGTACCTTTTTACAATTTTTTAACGAACAATGAATTCCCTGCCTTCAGCAAAAATGTAACCAGTTTTTAATGGCAAGTTCGTTTCACACAATCTACTTTGTGTCGCCTGACACTATAAAAAAAAATTAGAACAAAACTTTAATTAAAAAATTTGGTAATATCAATTAAAAAATTAATTACATTTCTACCTGTAAAGAAATTAATAGTATCAATTAAATTATTATTGTTGACTTAAGTGTTATTAAGAATTTAATTAATTATTTTGAAAATTTCAAACAAAATTTTAATAGCAAAAAAAAACATTGGAATTCATTTCGAGAGATAATATTTGAAATAAACGTAAGCCGTCATTTTTTCTATTTCATAGCAAAAAAACATAAATTGCTTTATTTATTTAAGTATATTTTGAATGTATACGGTAAAGTCTCAAATCAGAGTAAGGCAAATCAAAAATTTCCTGGGTTCAACATCCAGTTTCAGACTAAGGGTCTCTTTCACCAAACATATTTAAACACAATTTAATTTAATTAATGATCTTTATTTAAAGTATGTTTGAAAAAATTTCATTTTCACCAACTGAAATAATGAAGCACAAGAAAGTATGGTAACGCTCTGATATTTAATATGATAGCGTCAACTTACAGCTTTTTAAAAAGCTGTTTAAAAGCTGTTTTAAAGTTGTTTCATGCTGTTGCAAAATCAATATTTAAATGCAGAGTGCTGGCTACTTAAACAGTATTTAAATATTCTAGATGAAAATGAAAATCGACATTTCAATATGAATTGATATTTAAATAGAATTGGTGAAATAGGCTCTAAATGATGAAAACATCTTGCATTTTTTCTGATATTCATTAGTGTGTCTTTGTGTCAGTTGTTGTCGGAAGGTTTCAATGGCGAAGACATAGTCACTGATCACTGAACAGTTACGGTTTCAGCTGTAACCAATCCACAGGCACATTAGAACGCCCTCTTTCGTCGGTATTGTGTAGCACCGGCGAAGTAAAATAATTACTAAAAACGGCTACTAAAATGAAGCTTCCTTGACATCAGAGGCGCTGCAACACTGCTATAGAAAAAACGAAGATCGTGCAAAAGCACAGTCATTTCTCCTACTATCCCTTTCCTATAGTTCCAGCATAATGCATAGCATGTGTAGGTCCAAGTGCTGGTTCAATATAGAAAAAAGTTCACTAAAAATTTAACTTAATTGATTAAACTTTTAATTGCAAAATTATACCATTCTAATTAATGGTGTTAATTAAAAATAAAAAAGTACAATTTTTTGGTGTTTACGTAGTGATGAAAAACCGAAATCGAATACTTTTAGTCAGGCCAGTATCTAGGAAACTCTCTTTCTATAGGCGGACTACTGAAGCTGCTTTTCGCTACATCGAATATTAAATTGAAGTGAGGGTGATATGATTCACTTCTCTAATTACGAGGTTGTGTCAATAGCAACAGCATATTATATTAGTAAAGATCTCAGGCTTGGGTTGGGTACAAGTTCATAAAATATAATAATTAAGTTGTATGTACGTATGTGGCAATGCCAATTAGTTAGGAGCCCCAACGCCAATGCATGTGTAAAAAAGTGCAAAAACATAACATGACATATGTACACAAGTATTTGGGGGCTGGTGCTGCCAACATTTGGAACTTAATGTGTGTGCGTATATTCAGAGAAGTAAATGAAGTAAAATGTTACATTTTCTATGGGCGTGTCCCTGCCCACTTTCATAACAATAGAACCAATAAAGACATATATTTATGCTTTAATTATTATATGAAATACTCATTCAGTAAACTCAACCGGTCAGTTTTTAAATTCTGATTCTTGAAAACTCTACTTGAGCAATGCTTTTATAAGCGGACATCTGCTAAGGGAAGAAAAGTTTTCTCTCCCTAGCCAATTTAATAGACATACTTCTAAAAAAAATTGTAAATTCGATAAAAATTAAAACGGAACGTTTCCAATGCGTGTGAATATTGGGAAAACATTTTGTTGTCATTAGTCGATGGTGATAGTCCGCTTATGGGAGCTGTAACTGTACAAAAGAAAATGCCAATATAACTGCTCACAATTTATATTTTCTCTTCATTTAGACTGTTAGCCAAGAAGATAACGATCCACATGCACGCAACCCCATGTTGTACGATCCACTCCAGGATGGAGTGATGAAGACGTCAAAGAAAATGCAATACGTATCTGCTCTGATAGGTACATCAATGTGTTTTAATTGCAAACAAACAATAGATTTCACTTGTGCATAATTATTTGTGTTATTTCAGTTTGTCTTGGCGCCGTCTCCGCTGGCACTGCTTTAGCTTGGACTTCACCTGTTTTGCCGCAAATCAGTGCTCCTGATTCCAACAGCAATACAACAATAGCTGGAAATTCAACCGATACTAATGCACCAGAACTACAATTGACTTTAAATCAACGTAAGTCAAATGAAAGTGCTGCAATCAATTTATTTCATCATTTAATTCGACTGTGATTAAATTTTCTAGTGCCCACCAAATACTATAATTAATTATCTGCTACAATTACGGTATTATACAAATAATTCTAACTATTGTTTGCAAAACTTGTTCAAATAGTTATTAATTCAGACACATTCACGCGTACGTGTTTGTGTGTGCATATGCCTTCGTTTGTAAATCAAAATTCATTCGTAAAGTGCAATTGCTGGAAGTGTTTGCGAAAGTGTCAAGTTTCCATATTCTGCACTTCACTTGTGTTTGTCAAGCAGTATTAGATTTTTCATTACTTGGGTAGTATATCTGACTACTAAATACAGTGGAGTTGGGTTATAACGAACTTTTTCTCAAATCTATATTTATAGGATTTCTTTTATATTTTTTTTATATTTTTTTATATTTGAGAACTGAATTCTACTGAAAACTTTTCGTTCACACAAAAATTTACAAAAGAGAACACCATTTGAGAGAGTAAAACGACAGTTCTTCTCTGAGAGTCTGCAAATTTTTACTGAACGAATTATTGCCAGTAAAATTCACTGGGAAAGAAAAACATATGGTGAAAAAATAAACAAACAAAAGTTTAAAATTTTTCATAAAAATATTTAACAAACGGAAATGCTGAATGAAAACTTTAACAAAAAATAAAAATCATATTTTCCAACGTGAAACAAATTATAGATGAACAGAAAATATCCAGTTTTCCTTTTTTAGCATCCATGGTAAAACTTTTCTTATAATTGCTTTATTTACGTTAATTTCTTAGAAATTTAAAAGTAGTGTAGTATGAGTACTTATTACAGCATATTATTTAGGGTACCGAATACCAAAAATTTAGTACTGATGTATTTCTGTATGACATTTAACAAGAAACAAATTAAAAAATTATACAGCAAATTGAAAATTTTAAAACCATATGCAGTACTACTATTTAAATAAATTTCTCTACGAATTTATGATTACAAAAACGGATTGTATGAAGTACCATAAACTTGTATATACTGAGTAGTCAAAACATCTCATATTTATACAACACTATGCTTTTTAGTGATCAATTATTTTCAATAATCTACAAATTTTGGCAATTTTTCCATTCGTTTTTATTTTTTTTTGTTAGAGACTTTTTTGGGAGTATTTTTTTTTAAATTATACAAAATTTACCCAACTGGTGGATTTTACTGGGAAAGTAAACAAATGGACATATTATTTATTTTTTAACAAAGAGAACTACTGATAGTGTTACCAAATTGTGATAAATAATTTAAAGTTTGAAAATACGCAAGACAAAAATTTGCGATTTTTTTTTGTTCGTTATCACCGCATATATCGTATGTCCATGCATTTTTGCTTTATTGTATTTTATCTTGTACCAGCACTCTGGGGATGCCCCCTACACATGCGATGAATTGTGCTGGCACTAGAAAATTACGTTATGGAAAGAAGATAGAGGGAGTAGTGTTTAGGGATTTTTGATTTGAATCTTCTCACGTCAAAAATGACAGGAAAAACCTCTGCAGGGAGAATATCCGCATACGCGCCGTTCGCCCGAAAAATGATTAAGAATCAATTCGTTTTAACTGAACGAAATATTAATGCAATACTGTTGGCAACGAAGAATTTTTAGTATATTTTAGTAGTGTGTATAATTTGAATGCGTACGGTTAAGCCTGTAAACAGAATAGAAATTCGATTGCTTTTAAGGGCAACGACAGACAAGAACATTTTTAGCAGTGTGTATAAAATTTGTTCGTTGTAAGTGGAAATTCATTATAACCCAACTCCACTGTAGTTGAGTATTTATTTTCAATAATTATTATTTCCATTCATATTATTAAATAAACGTCACTGAGTTTTAAGTTTATAAGCAGAGTTTTAAATTAGTAAAAACTTTGAACTTTAATATTCCTTTAATTTGGGGGTTTTGCGTTCGCGTTCGCGTTCAAATTTTAATTTTTAAATATTAAGACACTCACACTTTTGCAATAATTTATTCATACTTTAAAAATTTCTGCGAATTTACTTCGAATTTTTTCATTTTAAATTGTGTGCTGAAAATTAGAGGCAAGAAAACAGCTGAGTGCTATTCTTATGAAAAGTTTTGTTGGTGCTGTCTTGATCAAAAGTTTTGAGAAATAAAATTTTTTTTAAATCATACAGTGACGAGTAGGCGGCCAAAAATACAAAATAATTTTTTTGTTGAATATATTTATTAAGCTTGAGATTTTTTTTTATTTTATTTTGTTTTATTATTCGATATTTCGTTAACAGCTTGTTAACATCATCAGGAATAATAATAATAATAAAAATAAAATAATAATCATTATTCCTGATGATGTTAACAACCTGTTAACGAAATATCGAATAATAAAACAAAATAAAATAAAAAAAGACTTCAAGCTTAATAAATATATTTAAAAAAATATAATAAAAAAGGTCAATAAATAATATAATTAAAAATACAAAATAATTTTTTGAATTAAATCGAAAAAATTACTTCTTTGGGAGTTGCGGCAAGTAAAAGGATAAATGAAGTAACAGTGTTATCGATTACGATTTTTCTCTTAATTTACTAGTACTGTTTTGATTGAATTTGATTGTGTTTGTAAAAAAAGAAGAAATAAAAAGAAACACAACTATACAAAAATACTGCTTGAAGGTAATGTGGAACAATAACTTAATGTTTTTTTGAAAAAAACAAGTTTCATGATAATATCTTTTCCAGATATTGCCAACACGGCAATACTAAACTCGTATAGTTATTTAGCAATTTTTGCTAGATTTTTACTTGTTGACAGCATTTTTCAAATGAACTTACACGCAAGTTTGAAAACACTCATCCAACTTACCAGATATTCGAACTAATTTCTCACTTTTTCGTATGTGCTACTTGCAAGTATTCCCTTGCATGTGTAAATGCACGGTAAATACGCAAATATTTAAAAATACATATTGTAAAAATAAAAGTGGTTAATTAAAAAAAAAAAACAGAAATAATAACACTTTTTTCATACTTTCACATAATATTTCCACCAGCACATAAATTTTTGGTTTCTTTTCCACATCTTTCCACTAACAATTTATTTTTGCAATTTTCAGTGACATGTTTTCATGTCATGATCATTTGACGACACCGTGCAGGATATTGTTCACATCCTTGCTCCAAATCGAGAACAATTTAAATGCACATTAAGCTTGTTATATGTGATTCGTATATGGAATTCATTTACGATTTTTGTTCCAGTTTTTTGAAAACGGGACATTTCTTAGCTACACGTATCCTTTCTCCGATTTTGATAAAACTTGGCCCAACCTTTTAGTGTATAAAAATCAATAAATATGCAAGTTTCAAATTCAAATTCAACCATTTTTTCTATGTTTTAAGACATTTTCTTTAATTCAGGATATAAGGGGATGATTGCGAATCCTTGCACGGAAATGTTATATTTTGTTCTCTTTTAGCAATTGAAACAGTTGTGCCAAATTTTAGCTTTTTACAAAGCTTTAAATTTTTCGTCGCTCGGTATATGAAGGCACGACACTGTGCGTCACACGTGTCAATCAATTTAAATGATTTTTGGCAAAAAGTAAGTGTGTAAAATCGGAAGGCACATTTGTTAATGTAATTTTAGCGTTAATATGATTCAAATAGCTGGGCATGAGTTTTGCCTTGCCCCTGAGCAAGAAAATTGCTGAAAATGTCAGTTTTAAGAAATTTTGAGGGTGGCGATGGCACGATGGATGGTAGTCTGCACGTTGACTACAAAACCAAAAACAGACCTGGGTTCAACCCCAGTTTCAGAGTAAAATTTTAAAATTAAAATAAACAAGTCGCATTTTTCTGATGTGCATTAGTGTGTCTTTGTGTGTCAGTTGTTGGCGGAAAGTTTCAGTGGCGAAGGCATAGTCACTGGTCACTGAACAATACCGGCTTCAGCTGATAGCAATACACAATCGCATCAGAACGCCCTCCTTCGTCGCTATTGTGTAGCAGCGGCGAAGTAAAATAATGATAAAAAAAAAATGGCCTCTAAACGGAAGCTTCAGCACTGCTACGAGTATAAACAAAGAATGTGCAAAAGCAGAGCTGCAAAATAATTAATTAAACTTCACCTCCTGTCGTTTCTCCTACTATCGCTTTCCTATAGTTCCAGCACAAGGCTTCGCATGTGTAGGAGTCATCTCCTGAGTGCTGGTCCCAGATAAAAAAAAAAATTTTTCTCATTCGCGAAGAAATGCCTGCACAATATGCATCAGATCATCATTCCGTTTCTTAATCTTTTATTCATTTCTTATTATTTTTTGACAACGTCCTCAATTAGTTCATATTTTTACATATCTTTTTCATTGCATGTCTCCGAGGCAGCATGTGATTACATTTCAATTTCTTCGTTACCGTTATACGAGTTCATGCCCCACAAATGCAACGTGTATAAATGATATATGTACATACGTACGACTGCATACATACTCCTACATACATACATACGTACGACAATCTCATGTGAATCATTGCCAATGTGAAGTGTTTATTTGCTATAAATTTATTTTATTCTAATGAAACTTTCGAGTATGTTTGTAAATAAGAAAAAAACGATTGTAGAATAAAACTAACGAAAAAAAACTAAGGCGCCTATTTTTGGCGAAAAGATTGATTGTGTCCATTCTTTACAAATGACAGGCATTTCCGTACAGTGATTCATGTGTTATACAATATCCGGAAATACATACCTGTTGTCTAATCACCGCATTCGATAGCGAAAAAAATATCATATCGTATATTCAACCATATTCCAGTTGTCAACGTCGACACCAAAACTTAGTCGCTCCCATCTCGATAGACGATACCTTTCACTTCAAAACTAAATTGATATGTACTACGACGGTTCTATTTTTTTAAATGGCAATTCAAATTTGCAATTAATTAATTAATTTTGATATTTAGCGACTGAGTAGCTCAGACAATGCGATATGTAACGCATCGTAATATTTAGCAGTTTGCAATACGAGTATAATACCGAACAAAATTTGTGCCAAACTATGTATACTTTAGTAATTTCCAAGTTTAAAAATATTCCGAAGAATTATTAGAAGACAAATAAGATATAAAAGATATCCTTTTTGATTGCCGGCAAGCTCGTAAGGAAAATTTTTCAAAATGTGTCCGCAAAATATAAAAACGATATCGAATGACAGATCCAATGATGTAACGTCATTTGTTGCTACACTTCGAATGCTATCATCTTAAAGAACGATATATTTTATTCGATATCGAGTGCCATGATACCAAACTGATGTGCCAGTTGTTGTCGCAAGGTTTCAGTGGCGAAGGCATAGTCTCTGGTCACTGAATAGTACCGGCTACAGCTGATAGCAATCCACAACCACATCACAGCGGCCTTCTTCGTCGGTATTGTGTAACATCGAGGAAGTAAAACAATTACTAAAAATGGCTACGAACCTCAAAGTTTAACACGTCTTTGACATCAGAGGCGGTGCAGTACTGCTATAACCAAAACAGGTCCAATAGCAGAGTTGTAAGATAGTGAAACTTCACCTGCTGCCTTTTCCGCTAACTATTCCTTTCCCCTAGTTCCAGCACAATGCATCGCATGTGTAGGGATCAACTCCTGAGTGCTGGTCCAAAGAAAAAAAACCTAAGAAATTTCGATACATTTTGTTCGTCATCGAAAGCGGTTATTAAATCCCTGATCTAGAATCTATCTAATTTATTTTTAAATACATATGCATTTAGTTACATGTATTATAGTATAGATTGAGATCAGAGGGTTCCAGTAAAAAAGGCAAACTGATAACAGCAATTTCGTCACGGGAATATTTTCCTGAAACTGAGTGCAAATCAAACATTCGTATTGAATTGACGAATATTGACATTCTATATTCTCTTCTATTCCAATAAGTGGCCTTGTTGACAGACTGTAATTTATTTAACGCGACGTTCTTCAAAATGGAACATTTTTCAACAATTCCACGAAATGCCATTAGTTATTCAACATAAGTAAATTGATTTATCAGGAGAAGTTTAAGAATATTCCATAACAAACTGCCAACTGCCAGCACTTAAAATTTCACAAACTGTTTTAATAAAATTTATTATTTATTAAATCAAATATGAAAATCAATCAAGAGTACATAGTATTAGAAAATTACAATAGTTAAGTAGAAGACTTTTCAAAGATTACAAATCAAACGTAGAACAGTGAAGATTGAAAATGTTTAAGTCAACTATTGAAATGACTTACCGATACAATTGTCAAATTCACAAGGTCGAAGCTTTATTTTTTATGTTTCAAAGTTCTGTAATTTAGTACAGCTGAAAATGAAATTAACTTTCAGAAATTTTTAACTGTTTTTCCTTATTAAATTTTTTGATTTATTAGCCCTCCACCGCATGGCATTGAATTTTCACATTATGCACGTTCATAAAACGTAACTGTTGAGCTCAACTGCTAACAAACTGTAGGCAACTGTTGAACTCAACAGTTACGTCTTAGAAACGGCTTGATGATAAACAAATATAATAAAGTAAAAATCCAAATAAAAACCATAGATAATGGTTATTTTATGAAATTTTTAAATTTTTAATTTTTATTCGATCAGCTGTTTAGGCTGAGCACAACTTGTTGAGGTTATGTAGCGACAGAATTTTATGATGGATTAAAGGCTAAGGCACATAGAATCCATCATCTGTCATACTTTGACTTTTTCAACTGATAGCTAAGTTCAAATACAGGGTGGCACAAAAGGAGCTATATGGTTTAAATGGTTTATAACTTTTTTATTTATGCGATTATTATAATTTTGTTTTTTTTTTAATTACAGTATATTATTGGGGAATTTTTTGCAATTAGCTTTGAAAAATGATATCCTGTAAGTGATGTCCATTTTCTGCTTCGCATATACGTGCTCTTTTTAGCATATTTTCCATAACTTTTCGTAAAATTTCGGGTGTAATGGCCATGATTTCATTTCGAATACTTCATAATTAATTCCCCAAGTCTTCTTCACAAAATGCTGAAAAAAAACAATAAAAAATTAATAATTAAAAAAGTTATAAAGAATTCAAACCATATAGCTCCTGTTGTGCCACCCTGTACATGTTTTCTTATGAGACTTGTCACATTCAGTACGTCTCCGTCAAAGCAAAGTACGAAAGTTGGCCAACTTTCAACTTTTACCGTACGTTAAGTACTTTGACAGCTATGAACAGCGTTGCCGTTGTAGGTTATTTTCAATCAAAATTGGTTGATTTCTTTTAAGGTGGAGATGGTAATATTTTTTGCATTTTGTTTACTTTTTCCAGCCTAAAGCTATGGTCACATTTGGCAAATATTTGCCCAAAAAAACATAACCACTAAATTCTATAGAATTTTTTTATTATTTAAAAATTCTTTTGACTTATAAATTAAATTAACTATGAACTTAAATACAAGTAAATTTTTATTTATTTATTAAATTTTATTAATTCTTACTTTTTAGTGCCCGTTTTATTACACAGTATACGTAAATACATATATCTTGTATAGATTAATATTTTTTAATTCTCTTGCAGAGACCTGGGTTAGCTCCTTGCTGGCCATAGGAGCGTTTGTGGGAGCTTTACCGACAGGTAAGTTCATTAAAATACATATACGCATACTCGTATGTCTTTATTTAACTCCATTATTAGTCAAGTACTTCGTGTAATAAATATTTCAGTATTTCGTTATATCATTCTGTTAAATCTGTTAGATCTCATTAAGTTTTAAATAAGTGTTTGCTAGAATAGTGGTTACGCTAAATTAGACAAATACAGGGTATCTGGTGGCAAATTTATATTTTTAAATACGATCATTTAAAAAAGTATTAAACGGTGGGAGGTGGCGCCGTTGGAATTATCGATTATGCGGATTTGTCAGTCACGATGTCGCAGTGGTCGAGTGAGCACCGCGCGTTCGCTGTGGAGACATTTTTTAAGAGTCATGATTCTTACGTAATTGCTCGTCGACAATTTTGTTCTAAGTTCGGTATTCGGCGAATAAGCGATAAACCGAGTGTAAATTTAATTCGCAACTGCTTCGGCTATGAATGCCTCACGGCCTGGACCCAGTCGATCAGAAAACATTTTACTGTTTTACGTGAAAATCCGAGACTTTCAATACGGATAAGAGCAGCCTCACGTCCAAGAGCGATTATTCATGAAATTTTAAAAAAGCATCTGAAGGACCTGGATGACATACTCTTTAAAAAATAAAATCCGCATTTCCATTCTATCGTTCAATGCTCTTAAT
The DNA here is from genome assembly GCA_963924685.1 of Dexiosoma caninum. Classification (NCBI taxonomy): domain Eukaryota; kingdom Metazoa; phylum Arthropoda; class Insecta; order Diptera; family Tachinidae; genus Dexiosoma; species Dexiosoma caninum. Next base: position 97,780,248 of record OZ004725.1, read on the forward strand.
AAAACTTTGTGTCAATTATCACGTTTTTTATTTAAGTTTGAAAATATAAATCTGCTATCAGACACCCTTTATTTACCAAATTTTTATACGTTTAAGTACATTCACAAATACCAATTTGCATTTTTTTTTTCTCAGGGTATGTTGCTGATGCTATAGGCAGACGTTACACTGCCTTGGCAATGGATATTCCCTTTATTGTTGCTTGGATTTGTATTATTTTTGCAAAATCCGCCGGCATGTTATATTTCGCACGTTTTACAATTGGTAAGATTTGAAATCACACAATTTTGTACGCCGACTAATATACTCGTCTTTGTAGGTTTGGCCACTGGCAGTTTCTGTGTGGTAGCGCCCATGTATATTTCGGAAATCGCTGAAGACAGCATAAGAGGCACATTGGGTACGCTATTTCAGTTAATGTTGACATTTGGTATTCTGTTGGTGTATTTAATTGGTGCTCTTGTCACCTGGACAACACTGAGTGTGTTGTGTTTATTGGTGCCGCTAGCATTATTTGTGGGCATGATATTTCTACCCGAAACACCAACATATTTATTGAAAAAGGTACGTCTTTTTAGGCAAAGAGAAAGTGCTCAGTCATATTGGTTTGTCCGCAGTAGCACTCACAGTCATCGGTAAGGATTGAACCCTCGATCTTCAAGGTTGTAGCGTAGTGCGTCAGAGTTGAAATTAATAAGCATAAATAATTAATTAATATATAATATGGTCTCTAACAGATACAGTATAAATTAATGTGCCCATACGTCCCGATTTCAACGAGATACTTCCGTTTTCCGGATCACCGTCCCGGTATTCTCGAAGAACGCTTCTTGCAAATTGTCCCGATTTCTCCAGTAGCGTAATTCACAAATTGGAAAACTTAGCAGTACTTTTTGCTATAAGTATTCGTTTTCTTCTTCTTGCAAGAACAAGTCCAGACAGTTTCTTCGTGCTACTTTGAGAAACTCGTCAATTAATTAGATGCTGGGATAATAAACAATATTCATTCTTGACGAAAGAGTTTTTGTGTTTTTGCTTTCAGGTTAGAATTTTGGTTTTTGGTCTTGTTATACTTTGGAGCATTTAACGCTCAAAACTAAACAAAAGCGGCACGCGTTGGAACATCCGATTTTGACAGCGCGTCAATAAATGAAGTTAATTGCAGAAAGGGGGGAAAAATTTAATATATATACGGTATAAGTAAAAAAAAGAAAACAAAATACAGGGTGACGCAAAAGTAATCACCCGATGCTCTTTTGATGTAATTTGATTCTGCATGTGATATCGACCAAATGGCCGACGCCAGAGTTGATGACCATACAAGCAGACCTAAAGTTTTTCTGTAAAAAAAGTACAGCAAAAGAACATCGAGTGATTGCTTTTGCCCCGCCTAATTACTCCTGCGCCACCCTCTGCATATCGTTGCTTTCAAGTAGAAAGGCCCTAACTGGCATTTTTGCGAAATTGACTTTTTTAGTGATTGCCATTCATTTCACACAAATACACCTTATCACGAAAATTTAATGAAATAGTCTCAAAAATAACATGTACAAGCATTTAGAAATTGATAAATGGATGGTACTGACAACAGTTTTTATTATACTTCTCCCGTAAAGTTACAGTTATTTGAGTGGGGGCCTTTCTACTTGAGGCCAACGATATGTATGTATTTATGAACATTTATATAGAATTAACGATTTTGTTTAGGGTAATTTCAGCGCTAACGCTCGGCAGTGTAAAGGGCAACGCTCAACGCTTTTGTTAGGCCTGTATGCAAGTGCTCTATTAAGAGTAATTTTTGTTTACTCTCATTTTGCTGAACTTTTTAACAAAAAATATTTTTATTGAATATATATTTTCTGATCTCATTACAGGGTCGTCGCGGTGATGCTGCTCTATCGCTTAAATTTCTGTGGGGTCGTTACTGCGATTCTCGTTCAGCAATTCAGCAAATACAAGCTGACCTGGATCAGGCCGGCAGCAATGCCTCATTTATGGATCTCTTTTATATACGTGCGGCCCGCCGAGGTCTCATCATCTCCATGCTGCTTATGTTCTTCCAACAGTTCTCGGGCATTAATGCTGTCATCTTTTATACAGTGCCAATTTTCCAGTCAGCTGGCAGTACCTTAGATCCGTCAATCTGCTCAATTATTGTGGGTTTCGTACAAGTTGTCATGACTTTGGCCTCGTCGCTCTTAATCGAAAGAGCCGGCCGCAAGTCATTGTTGCTCTTTAGCAGTACCATTGTAACAATTTGTTTGGTAATTTTGGGTGCTTATTTCAATATGAAGGAAAATGGCAAAGACGTTTCATCATTGGGCTGGCTACCCTTGCTATGTGTGGTTTTATTTATGGTTACATTTTCGATTGGGTACGGCCCAGTGCCATGGCTAATGATGGGTGAGCTTTTCTTGCCAGATGTTAAAGCCACAGCTGTAGCTCTGACCGTCATGTCCAATTGGTTTTCGGTGTTTTGCGTTACAAAAACTTTTGGTTCGATGATCTCCGCCTTTGGCTCTGCCATGACATTTTGGTTTTTTGCCTTTTGCATGCTTATGGCCACGATTTATGTATTTACAATGGTGTTGGAGACCAAAGGCAAAAGTTCGGCTCAAATTCAAATGTGGTTGGGCGGAGATAAATAAATGCTGAGATTCTTTTTTTATTTTTCCTCCCGTTACGTTTTCTTTAGTATTTATTATTTAAAAAATTAAACTTAAGTTGCTTGTAGTATCTATTTTAGAGAAAATTTTTTATTTTGTAAATAAAAAAAATAATACAGAAATACCCCCGCCAAATCGGAAATAGTTTAGTTTAATAATTTCTATGATTGTAAACGAATTTTAGACATGGAAAGACAATGGAAAGACAAATTATCTGTTGTCTGTCACTAAATTTTATTTATTTAAGGAGATTTTATTTTTAATTTATTGATTGTTCCAACAGTATCTTTAATTATTTATTAGTGCATTGCAAAAAATATGCAACCAAATAAACTGGAATGTGCAAATATTTACATAAAATAATTTTAAGTTTTTTGTTTAATTGAAAATTACAAATAAAAGAAAGGAAAAAGAGTAATTGAAAAATTGATTAATTATATTTATTTATTAAAATGAATTATTTTTCTAAAACTAAATAAATATGTCATGTTGAAAATTATATAATAGGTGTGTTTGTTTACTTTTTGGCTAAAGTTCGGTAAACTGAGAGTAAATCATAATTTATCTCAATAAGAGACAAAAAAGTACAAAAGTACGGGAACCCATGATCTAAATATATAAGGTCTGCTTGACAGTTCAAATTATTTTTACTGTGACGTCACCGTCGAGATTTGTTTTTAATATGTATGGGGTTTGTTTTTTTTTTGAAATATTTTGCAATTTTAAAGGTAAAATAAATAAAACAAATTAAATTGTTATGTTATAGTCTTTTTTTAATTTTCTTTTTTCATTTTTTTCTTGTATTAATATTTTGTTTAAATTTCTTATTCTAAAATATAAACGACTTTTAAAAAATAACGATTTTACATTTTCAGGTACATCTATGTATGTTATCACATTTAATGTTATGGTATTTTAAATAATTATTTCGAAGACTTAAAGTATTATTATTAATTTCCTTAAATATATTTTCTAATTTTAATATGTTTCCCATAAATTCTTGGCAGGGTTTATAGAGCCCTCTGTTTGAACTATAACTGACTTATTTGGATTTTCATTTTCAATATTTTCAATATTTTCAATTCTTTCTTCTTGTAATTTCTGCAGACTATAAATAATTGTAAATATTATTTCATTAAAAAAAGTGGATTTTAAAAAAATTGTATTTACTTTAAATCAAATTCACCAATTGCTTCCTTTACAATTTGTTTGTTTGCTCTTTGTACGTATCGTTTCGATCTTTCGACTGGTAAAATGCTGTTTACATGGATATTTAAAGATGGGACAGCCTTCGCATCTAACAATCTTTTTCTTATTGGCGTGTTCAATAATATATCCTTTAAACGCCAATCATTATTCGTAAAATGTCTAGAACAAATTGTTCCAGATTTCCAGTTAACATTTTTTTTACCGCATGCATTGATCGACACTTTCTTTATTTCTGGATCTTTTGGAAACGTAAAATATTTTAGATTTTTATCATCCTGCTTCGAGCTTTTACAATCTTTTACCACACAGTATTTCATTGTCCAAATAAATTTTATCACTTTCTACACAAATTGTTTATTAAAAACTCTTTTTTTTTGCTCTAACTCAGTTCACATTTATTTTTAATTAATTGTCAATAAAATAATCCTTTAATTTTCTTAATAAATATGTAATAATAATAATTTTAATCACTAGCTTTTAAATTTCCATTTAACCACAACAAAACATTTCCCGACGATGACGTCATATTAAAAAAAATGGCAGCTGTCATTCAATATCAAGCAGACCTTATATATTTAAATCATGACGGGAACCCAAAATAACCACAAAATGGAACAACCAATGTATACAGTGCACTCGCGATAACGTGAACATCGCAAAATATTATTTTTTTTTTTAAATTAACCGCATAATTGAGAAGATGAAGAACGATTGAAAACTCCATAATTTGAATAATAAAAACCAATGCGCTTAATTACATGAAAGTTAAAATATTAATATTCTGCTTTTCTTAGTTCCCTGGGAACCAACTTTTTCATAAATCGGTACGGCATACATATCGAGCCTTTGGTGCAATACCGTCGTAATTCAAAAAACCGTGAACTGAGAAAAATGCATTTGAAGTTTTGAGCCATCTAGTTTACTAAAGTTATTTTTTTACAAGTTTTTAAATAAAGAGGCATGTTTTGTAATGTTTTCTGTTTGTAAATTTCTTGTCATAAAGGAAATATTTCATTCTTGCAAATAAATATTGTTGGAAATAGCTGGAGGCAATAATGACATTTGTAGCTGTAGAATCTGAACAGTTAGAGATAGAACCATAATCTTTTTTCATTTAGATATATATTTCCCCAAAGATCTTTTCTGCATACCCAGCTCAAAAAATTCAAATTTTGAGTTACTGCGGTATTGCACTTGGCATTTGTATTTTTTTTACTATCATTTTCGTTTAATAATTTGATAAAACTATTGGAATAAAAGCTGCAGAAAATGGTAATACATATTTTTAATACATAACAAATTTTTATCAAGTTACATATTAACATCTGCATGTACGTCAATAATTCCAAATTGTTATATAATTTTGTGTGATATAATGTAAAAATAAATATTTTAATAAAAGCCAATTTCATAAATATGAAAAAATTTAATACAATTTTGTTACATTTTTAGTATTCGAAAAGGAAAACAACCGCCGGTTTTAATTAGCTACGTTATCGCGAGTGCACTGTAATTTGGTGTTATTGTTTCTATTTGAAACAGCCGATTGCTTGTTTACTTGCGTAACTAGGCCGAAGAAAAAGTGAGGGTTGTTTCGTGCAAGAAGAACAAGAACATTACTCTCCCAAAATGTCTGTCATTTACCCATTATTTGTGTACAGGAACGCTTTCTGTTAAGATTAGGATCCCGTGGGTGCCCAATTTAGGGTAGAAAAAACAGACCTAATAATTCTTTTGCAAAATTTTTTCAAACATATTCACAAGGCTACTTTAACCAGGTATCAGCACTATGGCAGTTGCTTATTGTTGACAATACAGAAAAGTGTCAAAGTTTGTTTATAAACTGCATTGGACAGTTCGGAAAACACAACAACAAAATTTTACATTTTTCTGTATGTTTATACCAACAAAATGCCCGTGTTTAAATTATGAATTTTTATTTTTACTACAATTACTACAAATGAATGAATGAATATTTAGTTGTTCATGGTTAATTTATCACAATAATGCCAAAATTCCTTTTTATAAGAATAGAGGGAAAAAGAACAAATAATCTCCAACACCAGTTGTGTAGAATACGTATGTAGATTTTTCTATGCCACTAAACACGTCATTAGTATTCATTCTATTACCAAAGAGTTAGTTGTTGTAGTTGTCATCAATGCTGGTCCCAGATAAAACAAAAAAAATATCCGGACAAAGTTTTAGGAAATGTATACGAGAAGTACATATTATTATCAATATACTATATCGACAAAGGCCCAAAGCTTTGTTTTTTCCGTTCAGTATACGATGCTTGAGCCCCAAGCATAATTCTGGAACACACCAATATACTAATGTACAGGGTGATCCAAAAAGAGCGATTTTTTATTATAATTTTTTTTTTGTTTTCAGTATTTTGTGAAGAATACTTGGGGAATTTAAAATGGAACAGAACCCAATTGAACAACGTGCCAAAATCGCTGAACTTTATTTCATAATAAAATCATGATTTTATTAAAAATTTATTCATGAGGGACGAATTGAATGGGTTCATTAAGCAAAAAGGGCTACGGAAAATCCAAGAGTAGTTCAACAGTGAGAATTACACCCACCATGTACCGTTAGCTGCGGTGTTTCGTCGAAAATGATAATTAGCCCATATTTTTTTTTTTAAATGAACACGGTCTGGCCATTACCAATAGTGGTGTTAGATATCGGAGAATTTTTTAAAGCCAGCCGTGGAAAACCATCCGCAAAATCGAGTTAGGGCCTTTCTAAATGGGACCAACGATATGTACATTTCATTGGTGCTTATACCATTATCATCAAATTTCTTTACACACATTAAAGAAATCGACTTCTGTGACAGATGACGTTGCTAGTCCTGCAAATTAGGCCAGCTATTTTTTTTAATGTCTTGTTATTGCTGAAAAGTTTCTCTTAAATTAAAATGTACAATATAATGAAAATGCGAGTAATTTATATCCATTATTTTTTTTGAAACACTAACTGTGTGTGTGTATTCCAATCAGACGTTTTTTTCCGTCTTTATTAAATAATTAATGTCTGATGATAATCCCCTGGAAAATCGTACGTCTTTCGTTATCATTTTCATTTTTATTCGAATTAAGTTCACGCTGATAATTATCTTGTTTCGGTTATGTACGCTCGCGGAATTGTAAACATCAACGCCCCTTAAAAAAAAATTTATTTATTTATTTCTTTTTTACTACGAACGTGACCCATCACGGTTATCAGTATTGAATTAAAAAAAAAATCCAGCAAGGGATGGGGAGGCAGCTCTGGCTTTTAATCTAATATTTGTAGTAATTTAAATGTGTATAAAAAATATTTATTTTTAATTTCACAAATTGTTGACTTACCTACATGATATTTTTTTTGGTAGTTCAATTACACTACTATTGTGTTGCTTGGACCAGTGCTCATGGAATGTTCTCTAAGTATGCAATGCATAACAGAAAAGGGATCATGTAGCGAAGAAACAGATGGTGAGTTGTTGTAACAACAAGGATAGGAAGCTTTATTCTTGCTGACGCTTAAGCTAAAAGGGGTGTATTTTTTTTTATTATTTTACTTCACCGACATTTTATTGGTTAAATACGAGTCCGCTGTTCTTTTTATAAAGTGGATCAACACTCAGGTGTTGCCTTCTATAGGAAAAGGATAGAGATGGCATGTGGTGAAAGACAGAGGAAAGCTTCATTCTTTTTACAACTCTTCTTTTAAACATTTTTTTACAGAGTGGCCCAAAATTGACCGAAGGGGTTTGAGTTCATTATAACTTCTTATTCAAGACATTCTTATTTAACTTTTTTTTATTTTAAATACAGTATATTAATGGAGAATATTTTGAATTTAATTATATCTCGCAACTGGTGGTAAATTTCTGCTTCGCATATTCGCTTATACGCGAAATAATTCGTTCACCAAAGATGTCGCGTGAACGACCCATTGTGTCCCTCGCAGTGTGAATTTTGTATGGAAACATTCTTATTGCAAGCAAAATTCTCTGCAGCGACCCTCGAGAGAGAGGCCTGGTTGATGTTTCTTTATCTTCCGAATACTCTATCATACGGTTTATTGTTGACTCTGAGTGTCCAACGCGCACATTAAAAAAAACTATTAGTTGGCCGCAACAGCGGTGTTCTCGGTCGAATTAGTACGTTGTCAGCCTTAAGCCATATTTAAGTTCTTCGCAATGAGGTGGTACAATTATTTAAATATAACATTTCTTTTAAGACAAATAATAATGTCATTTGGGATTTATTCTGTTTTTTTTATCTGGCATCAGCACTCAGGAGATGACTCCTACACATGCGAAGCATTGTGCTGGAACTGTAGGAAAGGGATAGTAGGAGAAACGACAGGAGGTGAAGCTTAATTAATTATTTTGCAGCTCTGCTTTTGCACGTTCTTTGTTTATAGTCTTAGCAGTGCTGAAGCTTCGGTTCAGTAGCCATTTTTATTATTATTTTACTTCGCCGATGCTACACAATACCGACAAAGGAGGGCGTTCTGATGTGCCTGTGAATTTGTTACAGCTCAAGTCGGTATTGTTCAGTGACCAGTGACTATGCTTTCGCCACTGAAACCTTCCGACAACAACTGACACAAAGACACACAAATGCTCTTCAGAAAAAATGCGAGATGTTTTTATGGGTCTGAAACTGAGGTTGAACCCAGGACAAATTTTTCGTTTTGTACTCAACGTGCAGACTACTTCGACCATCGCCACCCTTAATTTTATTTCATGATAAAAATTATTAAGTTTTCTTTAATTAACATGTATAAGCCTAATTATAATGTTTTTATGTATGTACTTATGTATGTAGTTTTGTATTTGGATATGCATATGTGTAGATTTGAATTATACGTACATGGTCATATACATTGGCGTTTGTCTTTTTTTTTTTTTGATAAATTTTGTGGTTTTTTCGTTGCCTTGTCTTTTAGGCCCAAATTCACTGGCATTAGTTAATTATTAGTAAACTAAAATGATAACTATGGTTTAACTAATACTTCATATTTAGAGTGTATTGTTTAACTAACATTCTCAGTATAACCAAAGAATGGTAACCCTAACAATCTTTTAATTTTCAATATTGGCAGCACTGTTATATATATATATATTATCGAAAATAAAAAAACTTATAGTAATGTATATATATATATATATTATATTATGCTGGATGATATCAAAACAAAAATACTAATAATAATTTACAAATCAGCTGTTGTCTAACTATTTGTTAACCAATGACATTTGGCGGTTTAACTACTAGTAAACAAAAAGCTGTGAATCTAAAATTATTGGTTAAACTATTGCTATTACCTAACTAATGACTGTGAATTTGAGCATTATTGAGATAAATTATAGTTTACTCTCATTTTACTGAACTTTACCAGAAATGTAAGAAAACACACCTATTGTAGAAACGTACATTAAAATTCCAATTAAATATTTTTTGTTCACGCTAAATATGTACATATAATAAATATTAATTTGTTACGAACATGCTTATATGACTGATTACAGATTTCGCTATTGTTAATACATAAAATTGTTTGTTTTTTCGCTGATTTAAAAGGATTTACTTTTATTAAGCATTTCGATATCTTTTTTTCTAGTTTTTGTTATTGTTTGCAATCATGTTTCAATGAATTTTATGTGGGAAGTGGATTACCGGAAAAAGTTGAAAGCATGTTTCCGCATAAATTGAGATACGCCTTTTTTGTAGTGGCATATTTAAGATGCCAAGTGAATTCAGAAGAGCACAAAAAATTCACCGTAAGTTTATTTATCTGCCCAACATTATTTCGAAAAGCTTATTGATGAGTCAGATGTGTTTTACAATTCCATGAAATCGTTTTGATATGACTTCAATTATTTTAATTGAATCTTCGTTATTCTTAATTGAATCTTGATTTCCGTTTTCCCTGTGTGTCAAGGTACTCGGGTATCTATGTATATGGAACAACTATTGGAAACCAAAATATCGGTAACAATAGATTTTACTATAAATAAATTATAAATTATAAATATAAAATTCAGACTTATTTTAAATGATTTTATGCAGGGTACCCGTGTACCCTGTCATGCATTTGAGGCGTTTTTTTTGTCATTCACATAAGCGTTAAACAAATTTATTTAGAAAGTTTTGTTGGTACATTTCTTAGTAATTTGTGATATTCAAATGACATAACAATCATGACAAATGACATGCAGCTATAATTTTGCCCGGGAGTGTATAGTTATTATTGCACACTTAGTTTAGGGTATATTGTATGTATGTATGTAAGATTGCGCACAACCGAATATCTCTTACTAAAATAAATGTCTTAAATTAATTATTAATTCAATACAGAACAATCTAAACGACTATTTAAATTATGCGTAAAACGTTTAGGTAGGAAGTAAATCACTAGGAAATAACAAGTTTGAAATGCATGCGTGCGCCACAAAAATCATATTAATTCACAGAAACGTTGAATGTCAAGTTAAAACGTTGACAGTGTGACGTCATTCCTTGGAATGTTCAAATTGGCTACAACTTCGTTGTTGTTAGAAATGTTGCACAGAATTTAATAAAAAGAATATTACGAGAGGGTTAGTAAATATGTATGTGTATTGTGGTGTGTGTATATGTAGAAGAGTATGTACATATATGTTCATATGTTTACTTACTTACAGATGTTTAGAACACATTCTACTCGTATGTACATATGTATGTGCACACCCTGCAGATAATGTTGGTCCATTGTAGCTGAAATGGGCTTTTGTTCTTTTTTATTGAAGTGTGGGGAGACATTAAATCAGACCACCACTAAATCAAGTTCACTTTCGATACCCTCGTATCCTTTGAGAGTGTTCAAACTGTTCAATCAACAAGTGGCAAACCCATCAGCCATTGAGATCCGCGCCAAACCCAGCGTTTGCGCGAGATCATACTGACTTCTGGCAGTGGAGTGGTATTTTTTCGACCGCCACCTCATTTCCGAGTCCCTGGTTATCGCTACCATCTGCTCCAGACTGAGTTCCCCCATCGCACTCCCATCGATAATGTAACGGCCTGTGGCTTTTAGAGTGGCATAAGCCAAAGCCAGCTATTCACACACAATATGTGCCGCCGTCTCAGTCTATGCTAGTCATAGTCTCCGGATATCATTCTTTACGGCACCAATCCACCTTACATGATATTTGAAGTTTCCATGCCCAGTATCCCTTCCGCCGGCCGACCCATGGTCCCCTTCAGCTCCATACGAGCCTGCAAGGTCGTCAAACTCCCCCACGTGTTAAAGTCAAAGGGAATCCAACCACAGGATGACCCCTGCCTGATCATCGCATCTCTCAGCGGAAATTTGGGCTCCGGTCCACAGAGCGCTGCCACGGATCTCTCCCTCGTGAGATCATTCGCCGCGTTGTTCCCCCCAAAGCCGGAGTCCATCCTGACCCACATCAGTGTAAGCCCATTGCCTGAGACAAAACTAATGAGTCCCCGGACAGTCTTCAGCTCTAATCCAGAGTACATGTTCGTCCTCTGCATGCGTCTAATCATAGACACATTGTCAAGTGCAATCAGAATTCTCTTCCCTTCCAGATGAGCCACAATCAAGTGATCCAATGTGTGCATGAATCTTTGTGTGTTATCCGCGCATGTACTGCTCAGGCGTTGTATTCAATAGAGTGTCATCTCATCAGAGAGATAGAAATGGACTGGTTACAAACATGGTCCTATGCCATGATATAAATATATGTATAAGGTCTGCTTGATATTGAATGACAGTTGCCATTTTTTTTTAATTTGACGTCATCGTCGGGAAATGTTTTGTTGTGGTTAAATGGAAATTTAAAAGCTAGTGATTAAAATTATTATTATTACATATTTATTAAGAAAATTAAAGGATTATTTTATTGACAATTAATTAAAAATAAATGTGAACTGAGTTAGAGCAAAAAAAAAGAGTTTTTAATAAACAATTTGTGTAGAAAGTGATAAAATTTATTTGGACAATGAAATACTGTGTGGTAAAAGATTGTAAAAGCTCGAAGCAGGATGATAAAAATCTAAAATATTTTACGTTTCCAAAAGATCCAGAAATAAAGAAAGTGTGGATCAATGCATGCGGTGAAAAAAATGTTAACTGGAAATCTGGAACAATTTGTTCTAGACATTTTACGAATAATGATTGGCGTTTAAAGGATATATTATTGAACACGCCAATAAGAAAAAGATTGTTAGATGCGAAGGCTGTCCCATCTTTAAATATCCATGTAAACAGCATTTTACCAGTCGAAAGATCGAAACGATACGTACAAAGAGCAAACAAACAAATTGTAAAGGAAGCAATTGGTGAATTTGATTTAAAGTAAATACAATTTTTTTAAAATCCACTTTTTTTAATGAAATAATATTTACAATTATTTATAGTCTGCAGAAATTACAAGAAGAAAGTATTGAAAATATTGAAAATGAAAATCCAAATAAGTCAGTTGCAGTTAAAACAGAGGGCTCTATAAACCCTGCCAAGAATTTATGGGAAACATATTAAAATTAGAAAATATATTTAAGGAAATTAATAATAATACTTTAAGTCTTCGAAATAATTATTTAAAATACCATAACATTAAATGTGATAACATAGATGTGCCTGAAAATGTAAAATCGTTATTTTTTAAAAGTCGTTTATATTTTAGAATAAAAAATTTAAACAAAATATTAATACAAGAAAAAAATGAAAAAAGAAAATTAAAAAAAGACTATAACATAACAATTTAATTTGTTTTATTTATTTTACCTTTAAAATTGCAAAATATTTCAAAAAAAAAACAAACCCCATACATATTAAAAACAAATCTCGACGGTGACGCCACAGTAAAAATAATTTGAACTGTCAAGCAGACCTTATATATTTAGATCATGGTCTTATGCAATGCAGCCATGAACAATTTTATTGAAAATAACAGCTTATTATTATACGACACGTGTTCGTGGTTTTCTTCGTATGTACGATTTCTCCGCAGCATTAAAACTACTCTCTGAGGTGTTTCATGGACTAGTTTTTGGGTTAGTGCGTACATCTCTCCATACATTTGCAGTAGTCGTGAACTAGTCCCACTTCTCTATGGACTAAACTTTACATGCATATAAAAATGACGTAATCTTATTATCTGTCGGGTATGTAATCGTGTCCACATAAAAATATGTTGTTTTATTGCTACTAAAACAATATCAGTTTCAATTTGCAAAATAATTTGGCAAAATTAACTATAAAACCATTTATTTATCTAAATTGTGCGTTAATTAACTGTTGTAATAATTGTGTTTATTATTTCTTTTATAATATATGTATTTTGTTTATAATTTGTAAAATTATCATCATTTAATTACACAGGCTCTCTATTTTTTATATTATGAACTTGAGAAATTAGGTGAATGACCCAAAAAATTAAACATCTGTTTTAATACTTAAAAGTGAAAAGAGATGAGTGAAAATAGCAAACAGTAAATGAAATAAATAAAATAATTAAAATAGATCAGGAAGTTAAACAATAATATATGTATGTACATATGTACAAAAATGGCGTAATAAAATAATAAAATAACGTAGCACTTGACAAGCTGTAGTGGCATTAAGAATTTCAGTAATCGGTTTAAATAATTTTGTTATTTTTGTTTAACATTAATTAACAGCCACTTCCTTTGAAATTTCGATAAGCGACTTCAGCATCGTGCAACCGATTTTCGACGTCCTCAAATAAACAAGAACTGAAAATGTTCTTATAACGTATTTTTATAGACTTAAAAAAATGAGGTTGATTAATGTTCGACTTGTGTGTTGCCTACTGCAAAGAACCAATTTACATTAAGCGCACTGCTGCCCTTTTAGGTTATTTCTAACCAAAAGTTGGTTAGATGTGAATTTTTTTTTTGCTTTTGGTTACATCGCTTTGTACCAGTAAAGCGGTGCACAAATTTGCAATATAATTGTGGAGTCGTCCGTATTGTATAACAACATCCCCCATGTGTATGTCATATTTGAAGATGGCACAATATATTGGCAGAAATCAAAAAAGTTTTGATTTTTATTGTACATCCAAAGGCACAGCAATAAGTTACTTCTAGTTGTGAAATCGCTTTAGAACCGTTCAGTTATCTATTCCAAATTTAACAGGCTGTAATGAAGAGATTTTTTTTTTTTAATACTGAGATTTTTTAACATGGAACTAGAAAGTGGTATTGATATATCAGAATTTTGGGATTAAGTGTCGGAATACAGAAATGGATTGAACGAAAAGTGTTTGGAAGACCTTGTATATTTTGTACATAATTTAATGTCATTGACACGTAGTTCAACTGCAGCCGAAATAATGCTTTCACAGTTTAGTCTGGTAAAAACCAAAAAAGAAAATGAATTATGCAAAAATCGATACATTGCTCATTATGTATGTATGATCTTGCAAAACTATTTTTTAAAACAACAAAATTGTGATCTCCAAAATTACATTTCCTATTTTGCTGTTATTGTATGAATTTTTGTTATATAAAAATATGAAAATTAAATAGATTTAAATCCATTACACGAATTCTTTAAGCTGTAGGGCATTTTATATATGTAATATTTATTTTATTTCGATATTTCGCTACTCCTTTGTGTAACTTCTTCAGGAAAATTGGTTTTTGTTTTTACCGCTTAAATAATTATTGTAATTAATATAAGTAGAGGTGAAAAAACTAGAAGAATTATTAGATTTAAATCAAATAAAACGTATGCTGCTTATAATATCTTGCAAAGAGTAGTAAGTTTTTCCTGCTTATACGAGTATACATATTTTCCATTCTTCAATACAGTTCTTTCAAAAATTGGGTCCCTTTTTATTTTTTTTTTTAATATTTAAGAGCATTTTTCGTTATTGTTATTAACATGTGAAGTACAAATTAAAAAAAAAGTGCAAATTGAAATACAAATTTTTAATAAAAATTTGTTTGTTTTTTAAAAAATAATTTAATTTTGGTGTTTTATTTGCATTTTTAAATTGTCATTTATAACTTAAAAAAGCAAATTTTAAATAAAAAACGCTATTTAAAAATTTGGTTAGTTTTTTCTCATTTGGTAACTTTTTTTTTGGAAATATTGGTTGGAATTTTTTTTTGGTCGTGGCAACACTGATTAAGGGTAAAGTCGCTGCGACAAATGTCTTTTTTGTCGAAATAGCTTGCGCACTTTTTGATGTTGAATCGGTGTTGCCACATACGTACATGTGTACATACCTACATATTTTACTATTTTGTTATTTGTAATATATTAAAAAAAATTATCTAAATTGTAGCAGTGCTCATGGTTATCTATTTTCAATTGGGAGTGCTGATGGCGTGTAGCCAGCGTGTTGGTTCTGCAACCAGAAATACCCAGGTTTTGATCCAGGACCCAAGAATTTGAAAGCAAATTCTTTTCAAATATTTTAAAGTATGAGCGTATTAGTAAAAAATTTAGAGTGTTGTCTTTGGGGCTTTTAGAGCTTTTTATTTCATTTCTGTTAAGTGCTCCGATTTTGGGACTTATTACATTAATTTCATTTAAATTTATTTCAAAATAAAATTAATGCCAAAAGTTGGGATTTATTTCATTTTCGATTTGTTTACTATTTGGAATTTACTTAATTTCTTCAGTGTGCGACTGGCTTGATTTATTTTGGGTTTTCATTCATTGGAAGTTGCATTGCACTGGGACTTATTTCACCGGGGAGCTATTTCACAGAGCCAATAATTTCTATTCGAATGAGTATCTACTCGGCGGCATGAACTGACTTCCAAAGTTTTTATATAGAAAGCAACAACAAAGATCTTTGGGGACTTAATCACTTTTAGTAAAATTTACATTTCTCATTTTTAAATTTGGCGAGACTTTGTTCATTGTAGACTTGGTTTATGCCGCCATCTACCCCCAATAATTTATATCGGATCAGATAATCATTTCGAGCGATTTATTAAACAATGTCGTTCAAAGACATTTATCAAATAATTTTAACGTCATAAAACGAGTAGTTAGCAAAAATTTAAACAAAAATTGAAATAAAAATATAATTAATTCTAGTAGCATACACTTGTAGCAGGTACATAAATATGTACGCATGTACCTCCATATACGTGTATGTAGACATGTATGCTGAAACGTTTGTGGGACGTAAGTACACAAATTATTTATAATTACATACTAATTTATTTATTTTTTGTTTGTTTGTTATTGTATGTACATATTTCGGTATAAACATTTTTTTTTAAACAATTTGCTTTAGTATCGTCCATTGCACTGATCGCTTCGATATGAAAAAAATTTAACAGCCACAAAATGTTTAATTCAAAGCAGTTTATTTATAAAAGCGACAACTTTTTTATTATTTTGTTTGCGAATACAGATTCTTTTAAGTACGAATGTAATACAGGCTTTAGTCGATTCTTGAACGCATTAAAACCAACACTTGTAGTGACTTTACACACTGAAGTGAATTAAAAGAAGAAACGAAAAAAAAACACTTGAGAAAAAAAAACTTTTAAAAGGAAAGAATTAAGCATCATCATATCAGTGTTGGCATACAATAGTGCGACTAATAATTCCATTTGGGAAGCTGTGTGTACTCATTCTGACTTTAATAGAGAAAAAAACTATTTTGCAATAACGCTTGTTATCATGTTTTGAATATAACAAAAGAAAATTTATCTGTCGCAATTGATAAACTTATGTATTTATTCTATTGAGCGTGAAGTTCTGCTTGAATTTTCCATTTGTGAAATTAAAGTGCACAAATTGCCCGAAAGCCATTCAATGCAAGTGGCCTAATAAGTGCTTATCACTTGTGTTGAAAATAACTTTGCGTTATTGTTACATTTTTTTATAAAACATAATTTTTATTTTTTCGTACTCATTTGATAACAACGTAATCAAAAAAAAAATTGTTTTTTCTGTTCACGGAAATAAATTTACTAGCGAAATGGGTGAGTTCAATTTTGTAATTTAAATTTGACATACATACATATCGTCATATGAATTCACAAAAGCCCCAAGTTACATTCAACAAATTTTACAGGAGAAGCAAAATACTTTCAAATTAACTTTTACGCTTGCACTTAGGCATTTCTGAGAGTTTTTGATAAGAACATTATTTCTAATTGCAGGCGTGTATAATTTTGCAGGCCCATGCATTTTGATACCATGGCTCATTATCAATCAAAAAGTCGATTTCGAATTTTTTGTAACTTAGGGCTTTTTTAAAATCATATATCTATATATACCTACGCAGTTCTTATTTCTTTTACTTCTTAATCTCGGGTCGTATAAAAATTTCCGAAAATATAAAATAGATTTTTATTACTAAAACGGAAACGAGAAACACACACTCAAAAATATGTTTTATAGAAATTATAATCTGCGTTGCTGTTTTCGTTTCTTTTTCCGGTAAGAGTTTTGAATACAGGGTGGCTCAGAAAGAGCGAAGGTGTTTGAATTGCTTATAACTTTTTTATTATTACTATTTTTGTGTTCAGTAGTTTGTTAAGAAGACTTGGGGAATTTAAAATGAAACAGTACACAATTGAACAGCGTTTAATTGTTTTCTAAATCAAGGATCCATTGTTTTGACTCAGCGTGCATATCGTCTTTTAATCGGCAAGTTGGGCCCTCAGAGTCAACAATAAAACGTCTGGTTACAATTTTTCGACAAAGTTCCTTACTACCTTTCTCGTACCGGCAGATGACGAACGGTGCACACGAATGACCATATTGAACGGGTATAGAAGAGTACTCGGGAAGAAGGAGAAACATCAACTAGGAGACGTTCGACACAACTTGGCCTGTCACCAGGTTCGCTGCAGAGAATTTTGCATACAATAAAAATGTTTCCATACAAAATTCACACTGCGAGGGACATAATGGCTCTTTTACGCGACATCTTTGGTTGACGAATTATTTCTCATACAAGCGATTCTAATTGGCCTCCACGTTCACCGGATTTAACCGTTCCAGACTGTTTTCTTTGGGATTAATTGAAAGGAAAAATCTATATTAATAAGCCTAGAACTATACAGCAATTAAAAAAATGATATACGAAACGAAATCAACAACATAACACCTGAAGTTTTGCGAAAGGTTATGGAAAATGTTTTGGCAAGAGCACGAATATTCGAAGCAGAAAATTGCCACCACTTGCGGGATATAATTTTTGATAATTAAATTAAAAATATTCTCCATTAATATACTGTATTTAAAATAAAAAAAATTTTATAAAAAAAAAGTTATAATGAACTCAAACCCCTTCGATCATTTTGGGCCACCCTGTATTATGGTCAATCGATTAGATTCTGTAGATTAATCGATTAAATTTTTTTTATTGGTGCTAGTAGAGGCGAGTAGTTAGTAGTCAGAAGGACCCGGAATCGATTCCCAGCCCGGTCAAGTACAAAACAGTTTTTTTCCGAGTTTTTTGTTATACAGCATTCTACTTGGTCGGTATTTGAGCAATAAAACGTCGGCTAAGTTAAATAATGGGCCCGATTATGGTCTACAACAGTTGTTATTTTAATATTGTATTTTTGCAAATGCGATTATGGTTTACAACTGTTGTTGGTAGTCTTGTATCTTAAGTTGTTCGCGCTCGACAACAGCGATTATGGTTTAGAACATGTGTATTTAGGTGTTGTCAGTACTGTCAAGAACGTACAACAGTTTATTAGCTGTTGTTTAATCGATATTACTAATTGCTTTACTGCTGGAATTTTATACAATATTTTAATTGATATCACAAATTTTTTAATTGAAATGAATTTTGATTTATTTCTGTGTAATGCACATCAGCAAAAATTAAAAGTGTTTTTATGAAAAACTGAGCTCGAACACCGAACCTTCCGTTTTGTTGGTATTCAACGTGCTACCCAGTAAATTAAATTTTACTTATTTTGTTGTATTTGTGGACATTTGAATTTAATTATTTGTTTTATTTCATAAGCACAAATGATATTTTTTTATATGAAATCGATACAAACCAATAATAATATTTCCAGCAATTTCTAAAAATAATAAAATTTCTAACTTCTAAAGATTCTTCATGTGAATCGTTTGATACTAAAGTGATCTTTAATAATCTCTCCAAAATGAATTGCCAACCACTGGCACTCCACCGAAGTCGCCCCATATTTCAATACACCCATTGCAATTTGGACTGTTTCAATAATTTTCCAACAGGGTATTTTATTTGATAAGTATTTTGTTACCAAGCATTCTTTCCTAAACTTAAATATTAAATTTTTTAACTTCAAGTATTAATAAGAAGGTTAGATTAGTTAGAAATACAAATTGTTACTGTTTTTTTTTTGAAGAGTTCAGATAGAATCTAAAAAGGTATGATCGGACACACACACATACACACACCAAATATTTAATGGTCGACCAATTGTACAGGGTAACAAAATGTTAATTGTTTAAAAATGTAATAACATATTTTAATCTACTTTTACATTTTGTAAAAATGGTTGGGTGTATAAAGAGTGTTTTTGCAATTTCAATGTACGAATAGACCTGCATGTTCTCCAGAAAACCCAACTTTTTCCTTCTTTAACGAAAATCGGTTTGTTTGTCACGCTTTAACGGATAAACGGCTTAACCGTGTTCGAAGAAAATTTTAACATAAATAAATCTACATCTACAATGACCGATATTATATTTAAATCTATGATCAATAGGCGAGTTGAGGGCGTTTAGCAGCTAGTGAAAACTGTCAAACCGATTTGTATGCCTAGTCTGCCTAGTCTTTCAGTAGTAACGGATTTTTACCTAATTTTTGCATCTAGCCCTTCGAACTGCAGCTATAGCTTCAAACTGAAAGAGCTTTCAGACCACTTTATAACTTCAAATAGCCAACCCAACGTGTAAACCAAAGTTGACCGAAATTGCCTCTACCGTTTAGGTGGAACGGATATTTATATATAGTACCCTGGACTAACTTTTTTGGCAAACACATTTGTCTGCATGCCTACCTGAGTATTCATACCGAATTTTATTGAAATCGGTTCAACATTTAGGTGCACCGAAATTCGGTCTATTTTTGGAACTCATTATACGGACCAAATTTTGCAGTCTGAAATTTTCATATGTATATGTTTAATTCTTTTTTTTATCTTGGACCAGCACTCAGGAGATGTCTCCTACACATGCGGTGTGCTGGAACTAGAGGAAAGGGTTAGTAGGAGAAATGATAGGAGGTGAAGCTTCACTATCCTACAGCACTGCTTATGGCACGTTATTTGCTTTTTACGGCAGTGTTGTAACATCTCTGATGTCAAGGAGATGTGTTAAATTTTTAAGCTTCCTTTTTAGTAGCCATTTTTAGTAATTATTTTACTTTCAGGCAACAACTGACACAAAGCCACACAAATGCACATCAGAAAAAATGTGAGATGTCTTTATGAGGCTAAAACTGGTATTGAACCCAGGAAATGTTTGGTTTTGTAGTCAACGTTCCGACTACTTCAGCCATCGCCACACACATATTGATTTTTATGTGAATTCTGATGTATTACGTTTAATAGAATCGCAATGGAATGACAGTCTGTTGTATTTAGTAATTGTATTACTTAGCCAGTGCTACAAAATACCGACGAAGGAGGGCGGTCTGATATGCCTCTGGATTGGTTATAGCTGAAGCCGTCACTGATCAGTGACCAGTGACTATGTCTTCGCCACTGAAACCTTGCGACAACAACTGACACAAAGACACACAAATGCACAACAGAAAAAATGCGAGATGTTTTTATGAGTCTAAAACTGGAATTGAACTCAGGAAATTTTAGGTTTTGTAGTCATCACTAGCTTCTGATTCCTCAATGTTTATACTGCCCATAAGTACAGAAGATACAGCGTGATCGGTCTTGTTACGATGTGTAAACATTTAGCATTGGATCTTTCAAGCATTAAGTCGACCCTGTTCCCTTGAGCCCATTTCAATATTTTCGTAAGGTCACCATTTAGCGAATATGTTGCGAATATCGATTTGCGAAATGGAAATATTTAGATTTGAGTTAATTTTGAAACGGTATTCGACAGCACTATGATCGTAATATGCATCAGAATAAGTTGATGAAAAAAAGTCAACTAACATATCACTTATGACCATGGCCACGCTAGACTCACAGTCCAAATATTTCATTACTTTTGGAATATTAGAAGATCTTCTCTTAAAGTTAAAGAATTTGAAAAATGATTTCACATCACGTAGAAAATTAGATTAGAATTTTTTCCGAAATTTCTTGTGCATTACTCGTATATGTAGATAATTAGTGACGCCTCCGTAGCCTAGTGCTTGAGTCTAAGGCCTAACTGGAAAGCTAACCTAGTGAAAAATAAATTCAGAGTGGGCAGCGACGCAGGCAAAATTTTGTAACGTTGCACATGCATCATGTAAAACTGGGTATAGGTGTATTTTAAAATTTTGCACTAGTAAAAAGAGAAGAAATAAATATTGGAAAAAGTTAACTTAGTTATCGTCCTCCACTAAATGTGCTGAATGCAAGCGTACATATTTGTGAAAATTATTGTATTATTATTATTTTATTTTGTTTTATTTTATTTTACTGCATTTGTATTTGAAATTTATCAACATCAGATGAATGTTTATGGTCAACAATTTCCGTTCCATAGTTGCAACATTTTAATGCTTAATTGACAATGTTGTGGCAATATGGAAAAACAAGCAGAGTTCGAAGACGCCTGTTTCATCCTTGTCACTACTGTGTAAATGTGCCACACAATATGTTGCTCCCAAATAACTGCGGAATATTAGCAGCAGCTGTTTTCCTTTTTTACTATCTGAGCGATTTCTTTGACGTTGCCTCGTTATGATTGAAGCCAGTCTGAAGTACATATTTATAACTATAAACCTTCGTTGCCTGATAACACACTTGTTGAGGGTCAGACTGAGCAAAAAAATATATACTTATGAAATGAATAAGTAAAAAAAAGAGATTTCAGTTGCGTTCTATGCGATTGGTTTTGATTAAAAGAACCACTATTTCAAATATAATTTATTCTTTAATTAATTTAGTATAACAAGTTATTGTACACAGCCAACAATCGCTGCTGAACCGTTAATCTAAACAGTTAAATTAAAATATTTAAATAATAAAAAATTATATATACAATTACAAGTATATATAATTTAATAAAAAAATTTTTGGTAAATAAAAAAATTTAATTTTTAAGCGCCAGAAGACTGTTAAAAAAAAAATTTAAAAAAAACATTTTTTTGCGATCATGAAAATTACACGTAATTTTGTAAATTATACAATTTACAAGAGATTAAATTTATTTTATTACACGAGAAAAATACTAAAGGAAATTTTTAACGCAGGGTGTGTTTATTTGTGTGTGTGTGTGTGTGTGTGTGTGTGTGTTATCTCTATTCAAAACGCTACCTGAAAATAATTTCTATCCTTGAGCATTGTTGAAAACGAAATGTATTTTCTCTAAGGAAACGCCAATCTAATTGCTACAATTATGTGCAAAATACTGCAATACATAAAGATAAATAAGAATTGAAATTTAAATCAATTTAAAGAGATTAAAAAATATTTTATGCACGAGGGCGGTTTGAAATTGTAAAGAACAGAATTGTAAAATTGTAGTCAGAGTAGTAGACATAAAGGCATAATGGGAGAGCTGACAGATGGTGAAGCTTCACTATCTTACAACTCTGCTTTTGCACGTTTTCTCGTCTGTAGAAGTGTTGCAGCACCTCTGATGTCAAGAAGACGTATTCAATCTTGGTACTTTGTTTTAGTAGCCAATTTCAGTAAATATTTTACAAGCCGGTGCTACACAATACCGAAAAAAGCAGGGCGCTCTAATGTGCATGTGGATTGTTTATAGCTGAAGTTGGTACTGTTCATTGACCGGGGATGATGCCTTCGCCACTGAAACCTTTCGACAACAACTAACGCAAAGGCACACTAATCCACTTCAGAAAAAATGCGAAATGGTTTTATGATTTTAATCTGAAATTGGGCTCGAACCCACGATTTTTTGGCTTTATAGTCAAAGTGCAGACTACTTCAGCCATCGTCACCCAGTACACACCCAGTTTAGAAAGAAAAAGCTTGTACTAAATTAAAATTTTTTCTACTTAATATTACTACGAGTCGTATTTAAAAATTCAAATACAAATAGTGCTCAGATGTACTTAAAACAAGCCGAAAATGAGATTCAATCCTGAAACTTCTAAAAAAGGAGAACAAAATTTTTAAATCAAGAAAACAAAACATAAATTAAGTTTCGTACTTATTCTATTTTGTATTTTGGGAATTCTCCAAAAATTTTTGGGTTTTTTTTTTTTTGTATAAACAAAAAAGATTTCATTTATTTATTTTTAGATTTTTTTCAAAAAATTCTCAAATCAAACACATTTTGAACTTGATTCGATATCGGTACTTCTTAAATTAATCTCGTTTTCGGCTTGGATTAAATATCTCTAAAAGTGAATATTTAGCGCTTGAAGAATCCGTCCTTGAATTAAGTATTCTGTACTTGATTGGAGAAAATCCATTCTTAACGCGCTTTTGACACTGCTTGCGATTGATTTAAGTACGGATGGATTGATATTTATTTTGAGTGTACTAGTGGTAATGTTTGTCATTTCCGATAGGTATTGAACGCATTGCACACATTTCAATAAAGGCAGTAATTCACTATCCTAGGCAATCGCACGATCTGTCAAATATGACATAGATATGTATGTATGTGGCAAAAATGTGTAGTGTGTATTAAAAATGCATCTGTGTTACATATTTCTTTGGCAAGTCGTGCGATTTGGAAAAGTTTATGAAAATTTTCATAAACTGATAATTTTCATGCGATTTTAGCCAAATTAGCTGAGAATTTTGTTGCCATTAAACAAAATAAATCAAAATTAATTTGACACAGAAAAAGTAGTTTTTAATTATACGCGCTATTATGTATTTAATTATTTGTATAATACGCCATTTTGAAGCGAGTTTTTAAAGTTGGTCAGATTTTACTATCATTCTCTTGTGTATGAATTGTGGGATTTTGTAGGATAGTGAATCAGACCCTAAGTCAGAGTTTAGAAGGGAAGGGAAACATTTAGTTTGGTAGCATATTACGGCTGGGGAAGAGAGCATGGTTTTTGTGTTCGTTACTCGGGGCGATACGCTTTGTTCACATTTCCTTTGCTTACGAAAAAAGCACACAATAATAATAATAATGGAATGTTGCCGGCAACATTTTCGGCTGTGTGACCCCGAATGAAAAAACAAAAGAAAATTCCTTATGTTTTTCTTCCAAATGTTTTCCAGTGTAGGTTAGGTCTTAATGACGTCACAAAATAAGGGTGGCGATGGCACGATGGATGGCAGTCTACTGAACCGAAGCTTCAGCACTGCTACGAGTATAAACAAAGAACGTGCAAAAGCAGAGCTGCAAAATAATTAATTAAGCTTCACCTCCTGTCGTTTCTCCTACTATCCCTTTCCTATAGTGTAGTGGATGAATGGCAGGATCGGCATGCAGTAAAAGAATGGCAGGATCGCGATGTAGTGGATACCAATAAAAGAATAGATTTTATTTATTTTATTTTTGTGAAGCTCGCTAAGTCTTGTTCAATTATTCTTCCTTTCTCTTCTCTCCTTTTCTCTTTCTTTTCTTTCCTTTTCACTTCAGCAGATTATTGGGTAAAACGCAGAAAACTGTCAACATTTAGTGTTGCGTTTTACAAAACAGCCGTCATATAAAACTTAATTTTAAGAAATATTTTGTGTAAAATTACATTAATCATTGTATACAATTTGTTATTCAATTAAATGCCCTTTTCGCTTATTCACAATTTTTATTACCGTTATATATATACATACATACATACATATGTACATATATTTTTTTATCAAAAATGTTTTTTATTTCTTTATTGTTTTGAAAATTTTAAAGATATTCCTTTTTTTTTGGAAATTTTGTAACTTACACGAATAAGTTGCTTTTGATAATCAAATAAATAAAGCCATAAATTCCGTCAGTAAAAGATATCAAGGAGGTATAATTTGGACCCCCATGACCGAAGTCATATAAAATAATCTACTTTTCAAGTGCTTCATTACAATTGATAGTGTTCCGCCTTCAAATAGGCATTTACGTATGTAACTGAGCTTCGTAATATCAAATTTTGAATTATATTTTCAATAAAACCAGCCAAATTATCTTAAATGACAATTTCGTGGATGATTGTACGTGACAATGACATAAATAAAGGGAGGTGTGCGTGATAAAGTCGTTGTATTGCCACCATACTTAACACGTTCACAATCCAAGACTGAGGAGTGACTCACATGTCCGTTTTTTTTTATTGCAAAATGGGTGTATTTTGGTTAAATCCGGTTAAGGATGAAGTTCGATGACAAGGCCCCAGCATAATAACGAAATCCAAAATAGGCCCCTGAAGTAGTGTACAAGACGAGCATTATCGGTACCTGTAGTAAGAAAGCTCCTCCGTGAGTTTCACACTTACCGTGGCACCAGTGGGATACGTTTTAATGCGTTAATTTAGTAGTGACATACATATAGTTTTTCGTAATGAAATAAAATACTACGCTCACTCTTTTCGAGACCACAGTGTATTTTAGAAACAGAGATATGTTAATTTGCCCTCAGCGGTGCCACTCCCATTATTTTTATATATGACACAAATATAACTTTGAACACATTATCTAATTCAGTTCATTAGAAAATTTGAACTAATTGGTATTCTATATAGAAATTGCCACACCCATTTTCGAAACATGCCTTCATGCTGATAATAGAATTACAGAGTTATATCTTTTATAGCTTTGTTTATTTGATTTACATGGGGTGTGACACACCTCCCATGGGTATATTCTCATAAAACTGTTATGTTCTTGTTATTATTATTATTATATGTATGGATATGTATTGGGGCACACCCCGGGGTAATATGAAAATAAGGTAGTGTATGAAACCGTCGCCGTCGTTCTCAAAGGGCGCTGCCAAAACGTCACCGTTATCTGATGATTTAGGAATGCGTGAAGAGAAAAATATGTAATAAAAAAATTCATTATTATATGATCACAATATACAGTATACGCTCGGTATTCGCGACGGTCCACTTATTGAGACAGCTTAATTCATTGACGGTTCTATAATTCCGACATTTTACCAAAAAAAAGGTTCTGCTTGCGCGATTTTTATTTTTTCTTAGCATGAGAACTATTAATGAATAATCCCATGAGCTTTTCTTGGCACGAGGCTTGATGAAGAATTTTGTTGTTTAATTTTTTTATTTATGTATTTTCTGTCATCAGTTTTAGAAAATGACAAATCGACAACAAACGTTGCCAACTCGAAAAATCTGTAATGTATAGAAATGGTTAATGGTTAATGGCTAGAAATGGTAGATTTTCAAAATTATTTAAAACGGCGGAGGTAAAACACACCAAGTCTCATTTTCTTAAAAGAGTCAGAATTTGTTTCCTCTATTGGTAGGTGAAGTCCAATAAGTCCTATGTAAGGCAGTTTTCGAGATATTAAAAAGGACATTCAACAACATCAATACCATGGTCGGAGTTAAAGATCACCACTGTAATAAGTTACTGTAACATTGTTTGACGTGATTTTCTTAAGGATATCATCAAAATAAAAATACGGTGTTAGAGTTATATAAAATATTCGGAGTAAAAGGCAAATTTTCAATACAGAGATTAAAGGATTTGTGATTTTTAACATATTTTTGCGGTCTTGTGTAAAATTTCTAAAATATGACTTGGTATAGTTTACCTCCCATCTACAGAAATATTGAATGTTCTAAAATTTAGTTCTTTATTTAGATATTTGTGTGCGTCTTTGCCTATTATGTCACATAAAGCCGTTTAATGAAATAAACTCTGAGTTAGTCAGACATTTTCGAGAAAAATAGTGAAATTGAAATTTGAAGAGTACACTTTTTATTCTTGAAGTTCTGGAAAAGTGTAGTATAACCTCATATTTTTAAATTTTAAATGACTGTGAAGTGTATTTTATTTAAAATTTTTCATGTCAAATTTTCTTCAAATAAATTTCCAATACATATTTCTACGATGATTTATCTTTGTTCGATATATGATTTAGCTGGTCGACATGCACATTTCATTTGGTCCTAATACCCAAATCGTCAGTAGACCTTTAATCAACCCCAGTTTCAGACAAAAATTTTAAAGTAAAAATAAACATCTCGCATTTTTCTGATGTCCATTAGCGTGGCTTTGTGTGTCTGTTGTTGTCGGAAGGTTTCAGTGGTGAAGGCATAGTCACTGGTCACTAAACAATACCGGCTTCATCTGATAGCAATCCACCATCACATTAGATCGCCCTCCTTCGTCGGTATTATGTAGCACTGGCGAAGTAAAGTAATAATAAAAATGGCTTCTAAACCGAAGCTGCAGCACTGCTACAAGTATAAACAAAGAACGTGCAAAAGCAGAACTGCTAAGTAATTAATTAAGCTCCACCTCCTCTCGTTTCTCCTACTATCCTTTTCCTATAGTTCCAGCACAATGCTTCGCATGTGTAGGAGTCATCTCCTGAGTGCTGGTCCTAGATAAAAAAAAAATTCTTGAAAAAAGATAAGAAATAATTATACAAGAACAGCCAAAAACTTATTGAGAATTATGAAATATACAACCAAAATAAAATAAAAAGCTTCTTCAAAAATTTTCTTTATAAAAATAAAATTTTATTACTCGATTTAAATCTATTTGATTTTCCTAAACCATTAGAAGACCTTTGCTTGACAATGATTGTATTTAAAAGGCTGGTTATCTGCTGGGCAGTGTTACCATATATGAAGATTTCTCTTTTTTTCTTTTAATTTTTTTTATATTTTCAAATGTCAAAAAGTTTAAAAGTTTTTAAAAATATGATATTTAGTACTTTTTGACTATTAATTGAAGTTCTTGTGCATTAAACCTGCTGATAAAATTATCTCTCAATCAGCGAAATTGTTCCGAATATCTTTGGTTCGAATAATATTCAATAAACTGATAACGAATGGCGGGAATTGCATCACTTCAAGTTTAAGGAATACAATTGATTGGGTGAAGAAAATATTAAAATGTTCTAGGTTATCAAAACGTTTCGATTGCTTCTAAAGGTTTTCGTTGTTTGAAAAACAGTTTATGCTATATTTCAATACCAACAGCTAACGTCGGAAGAACTTTTTATGCATATATATAAGAAATAAGAAACTAATTAGATACAGCAATACACAATGAATGGCTTTGTGTGATATGTTAAGCACATTTTGAAAAAATATGATCCTAAATGCAGAAATTTTGAACAATAAAACCAATTAAATAAAAAGTTTAATAAATAAATGTATATTGTTAGGTTAGGTTAGCAATACGGAGATTATAAAAAAAAATTTGCTAACACTGCTGAGTAGCGCACTAGTCTATCAGTGTGAAAGGTTCTAGGTTCGATCTCTAGCGGAGAGTCTAGTCTGCTTCATTACAACGAATTCGTGTCTGTGTGTTGCTATGTCCGAGTTTATACAGGAAAACATTTGCAAGAAAAACATTTGGAACTCTCTTTTGTTTTTTCTTTCGCGTTCACACGGACGAACATGTTGCCGGCGACATTCCATTATTATTGGTAATATTGTTCCATTGTTTTTGGTATTTTTGTAGGCAAAGAAAATGGGAATAAAACTTTCTCACCGAGTACGGAACACAAAAACGTTGCCCTCTTCTCCACCCGTAATATGCTGTGAAACTAAGTATTTCCTTTTTTTAATGTTCGCCCGCCTAAACTTAAACTATGTTCTTTAAACATTGTGACAGTATAATTTTATTTGTATTTGCAACATTTAATAAATAATAAAGAACATTTTGTTTACCCATCTACTTTATGTAATTTTTGATTGCACACATAATTAGCTACTTATCTAATTCATACAGCATGAACGTAATAAATAACAAATTGATTGATCATTGTGCAATAATCAGAAATAAAAAAATAATATTTATTTATCAAATTGTAACAAAAAAAAAAAAAGTAAATTTTAGATTCCGAGTCAAAATGAAATAAAATTTACCACACAAATACACTTAATCGTGGGAGTGAGTACTTCCATGTGGAATACAATTTAAAGATGATAAAAAATTTCTATATAAAAACAAAAGCGATGGCAATTGAAACACAAAGATTTCTTACCACCTGAAGCTAATCAACAAAATCTACAACTGTTTAATAGAAGAATAATAAAAATAAATTTAAAATGACCAAAATTAAACATATTGCTTAATATTCGTAGTTTCACAGATTTCTAAAAGATAAATGAAAACTTTGGCTTTTTGCCAAGTTTTATTTTTATCTTTAGCTATGACTAATTTGCAGTAAAGGAGCGATATGTTTTTATTTTAACTCGATTTTATAAGCAAAAATTTGTTCACTAAATACTTTGCAAATGCTCAGTCGAACGAATTCTATCGATGTTTTTATTTGAAATCTTGTAAAATCCAATAGAAATTGGGAAAAACCTGGTAGAATGCAGTGAACTTTTCGCTTCAACTGTTACAGTCCAACCTAAATTACGACGGAAAACGTTTTCTGGCTGTCAAAATTTCTCATGCCCATACAAAATATATGAAACCATTTCCGTTGGTCAACGCTTTGCAATTGGAAAATTCAATATTGAAGCAGTGAATTTGGCTGTAAAAAAAAAAATTGTTGAAAAGTAATGACAATTTATTTGTCTTCAGGTCAGTTTAGCGATTTATCTCTATTTCTTATTTCTATTTAGAGTTTTTTATTAAATGAAAAATAAGTAAACATTACTGTTTCTGGGGCAACGTTAATGCTCTAATTTAGATTACTCATTTCAGCGTTCAAGCTAAGCGCTAAATTAATTTAGGTTCGACTGTTACTAATTTTCTACAGCTGTATAAAAGTAATGCCACCTATCGATCCGTAGACTGTTGCAAATACAAATACTTCAGGTACTTCAAAGACAAATACTTCAGGTACTACTTCCCGCTTGTACCACTTACTTGAAGTTACTCAGTTTGAAGTTTGACATTACTCGACCGTGTACAGGGGCGGGTAAAGCTATTCATTGGGCACGGTAGGTTAGTCAACTCTTGACTCTCCTGAGCATCGTCGAAATGTGGGGTGTGTTTTGTTGTTCTATCGAAACTATTATGGGTTGTGCTGTAATGAAATCGACACCTTAGCGCCAAATGATCGTAAGCGACATTTTGTAAAAAAAATTTTTTTTTATTAAAATTAAAATTGTATGTCAAAATTGTTGTCAACTTTAAATATATAAGATGTTCGATTTGATCGTAAGTCATGCTCAATAATAAGAAAAATAAGAAAGTATAAGGAAAACGCATTCCCTTGTAAAATTAGTATATTGACGCTTATGATAATTTGGCGCAAGAGGATCGAAATCACATAACTAATTCCCGAAATTCAGCTATTCCTACGCATTACGCGTTCATCATTAAAGCCTTACCACGCGCTTAATGCTTTTCATACTTTCCACGCGTTTTACGTTTTTCTAATCTTTTCAATTTACATGCTACGTTTTTAATGAGTTTTGTTTAGAAGTCAGTGTAAACAGTTTTATTGCATAAAAATTAATTTTACAAGAATATAAATTCAAAGAAAGAAAAGTAATATGGATCTTTTAATAGAATTTTAATATACATATTTAACTTCTCCTTCATTCCACTCAAAGCGAAGACGAGTACATAACAGATGAACTTATTAGTCCAGCTGGCCGACTATTGATCAGTGTTTGATGTCAAATTGTATGAATTATTTTGACAACGGACAATGATTTTGGTGGTTTTTGTTGTATTAGTAAGTTTACCTGGTATGAATTCGCTTTGATTGCACTTAAAATTGTTTTTACTCAAAAAATTACCCTCGAAAAAAGATAATCTGTTTGCCTGACAATTGTGAAGCATAGAAAAGTAGCTGTCTAACTTGAAACATAAAAATAAACTTTTGATACAGCCGCATAAAACGTGTGGTATGGACTTGGCAGCGAATCCTACTCTTGACGTGGGAAGATTCACATCCAATTGTGGTAAACCCTACCGACTCTACCTCCTTTAATAATCTAATTTCCTAGTCCCAGCACAATGCATTTTATGTGTAGAGGTCATCCCCGAGTGCCGGCCCAATACAAAAAAAAATATGCAAACTTATAGAATTTTCACACTGACTGGTTTTAAAGCAAAAGTTGGTTTTACGTTAAAACCAACTACGAAAACCTAGTTTTACCATATAAAAACCCATCTTAAAACATTTCTTAAATTGGTTTTAAATTGATTTAATGAAATACAACCTTAATTTTCAAGTACCAAAGGCAGTGCTACCAAGTTAAAACATTTAAAACAGCTGGATAATTTAAATGGCGCTCAATGAAATAAAAAAAATTAAAGGAAAATTTGGTAAATAAAGTCACTAGAATAATTTAAAACAATGGAGCTTTCATCGATTTGTAGAAGGCGCAATCAAATAAAATTTAATACAATAACTGTCCGTTAAAATCGCATTCAATTAAACTTCCAGTGAGGACGCATTATCAGCTGTTTGTGGTTTTAAAGTTCAAACATGCTTTTAACTTTTGGTGTAAAAACACTATTATATAAAATATGTATGTGACTACTTCCATTCATTTTTAATAGTTTTTATTATTTTCCATAAATTACAAAACACTACAACACAGCTTCAAACAGTTTGATGGTAAAAGAGAGATAAAAAAGTAGCATAAAAACTTTTAATGTTCTTTCATTATCAGATGAATGTTTACACTAGCGACGACCTGTTTTTACGATTATAAATATATTACAAAAGGTAAATAAGTGCAAATGTTTTTTTTTTAAATTCCACTAACTAATTTTGAAAATTTAGGAAGTGCCTAGAAAAATTATTTAAATGAATAATTACCGATTTTGTGTAATTATTTGATAAATAAATATTATATGTTTGTGGTAATGTAATATTTATTTCGGATTTTTATTTCTTATTAGTATATTTTTGGTTATTTTTAAATCCTTGAAGTTCGTAGTCAGATGCATTAGACATAAGACAGCACTCCAAGGGAACAAGGGAAACAAAGTCAATCAATACCAACATGCATATGCTAAGGGACGCGTTTTCGCATGTCGCAAAACTTCCACCATCAGTCGCAGCACCACAGCAAACGAAAGTAATATCGCCATTAAACAATTATCAAACGATTTATGATAAATAATTATAAAACATTCGAGAACGATTATTGTTAGTGAAACGAAAAAGAACTCACAGACTACAGCCGTCGTTCAGTTTAAGGCAGCAAATGACCCATCCTTCGATTAGTATAAATGAATAGCGAATCTTAAGCAATATCGAAAACGAACGATAT
Organism: Dexiosoma caninum; assembly: GCA_963924685.1. NCBI lineage: Eukaryota > Metazoa > Arthropoda > Insecta > Diptera > Tachinidae > Dexiosoma > Dexiosoma caninum. Next base: position 97,812,582 of record OZ004725.1, read on the forward strand.
TGGCTAAAAGCAAGAGACCCCCTCCCTTTTTCTTTTTTTTATAGTAAATTCTTCCTTATTCACATCATGTTAATTTTTTTTAAATTATTCTTCTTAAAAACAAACTCAAGATCTCTGGCGGCAATCAAATACGCAACCGACAAATTGATAGTCTAAGACTCATGCACTAGACTACGGAGGCTATTTCATAGAAATAAAAAATAACGTTAATATTTGTTCTCTATTTTCTATTTTCTCTATTTTCGTCAATTGAACGGAAGATTATTTCCGAGAACTCATCGCCAAATAGTTCGTTTTTACGTATGTTCATATTTTTAAAAGTTTTCGAGAATTTAGCGAACATGCCCTTAAAAAGTAAATCTCTGGTCAAGCGGGCAGTGCTCTTTGTGTATTGTATACATTTCACCACATGTCAGCTGGCTCAGGTTGTAGATAAATTTTAAACTATATATACAAATTCCTTAACGAAAATGAATACGGGAGTTTTAGTCCAATATATACTACTTCATTTCACTAATTTCCGTTAATTAAACCCATGGTTTTATCTCATATCCATTTTATATCTTCTGCTTGTTTTTGAACTTAAGTCAAACCATTGTGTTTTGAATTGTATACTAAAGTATGTCTTTGATCAAAATCAAATATTCCCGTATTCAATTTCGTCAAAGAATTTGCATGCTTAGTTTTCAAATTTACTTACAAGCTTCCCCAGCTGACAATCCAAGTCCATTATTGTGGCGCCCTTCTTCGTCTGTCAATTAAAATAAAAAACAATATTGCTCTCATTTATTATGATCGCTGAATATATGAAATGATAGTCTAATTATTATGCAAATATTAAAGACTGATCCGACAGTGCCTAAGTAACGTCAGCTGAGTTCCTACAATAACAAAGCGTCACGTACTCTTCATTTCATGAACTAAGAACTAGAATTCGAGCGTAAGATGTTTAACAACAACGGTCTATTTAAATTTAGTGAGTTTGGTAAAATGGCACAGTGTGTGTACTCACATATTTAAGTGGATCCCTCCTAGGCCATCACTGGTCCGCTTCATAATGGTGTTAGAATTCGGAGCAGCCCGAAACACTTACCGACTTGATACGTTATTAGTTTTTTTTATCAAGATGTATCTGAAAATATAATAAAAAATCAAAAAATATTTATTAAAAATAAGCAATTTTATATTATTCGACAAAAATTAATCGCATAACCGATTAACGTTTAATATAGAGAATACCGTAGGTTGTGCTAATAATAAATAGATAAAGACTATTGAAGGTTATAAAATGATGGAAGATTTTTTAACAGCATACCTTAATTACAATTTGGGAAATCTAAGTTAAAGTCTTTAAAGCATTTCTGATAATCATGAATTGTAAATTCTTGCTCAGACCTCAACCAGGCTATAAAACTTTTGCTACAACTACGTAAACAGATTTTCGTTTCATATGACAGACCGAGTAGATTTGTTAGAATTAGGCACAAATAATACAGTGTGATCTCAGTTATCCGTGAATCGATGAACCAGCAAAATTAATTATTCAAGAAAGAAAAAAAAATTTTTTTTACTATCATTAACTTGAAAGAGCGGATTAGTGTTTAGTTTTACAATGGCATTCTTATCCTTATCCAGCATCCACTTTTTCCTGCCTAAATTATAATTTTCCTCATAGAGGCGAATCCCGGTATAACGAACGATGTAATGACAAGCCCATTAGTAATACGATAAATGCGTTAGATCGCAAAGTTTTTTTTTTAATTTTATTTTTGTTATTGTATTTTAGAAACAAAAAAAATTACTCAATTCATACATATTATAAAAATACTATCTTTACCATTTGTTCATAGAAAATACTCGTTCGGGCAATACCATAATAAAAAAACTCTATTAGTTTTGGTTTTCTATATGTATAAATAGTCAATATAAATAGCAGGACTGGCTAAGACCAACAATGGTCGGTCTTTAGCCTCTGTATCTAATGCCCCCTTACAGGGGCGGCACTACAATACTTCGCCCCCGTCATTAAAGGTAATCAAGGTCCCAATGTAATCAAAAAAAAAAAAAATAAAAACATATGATGATAATAAGTCTTGGTCACTTGTAAAAAATATTTAAATAAAGCGAAAAATTAAAAGGTGATGATAAGATTAGTTGTTGTTGTTTTTGTCAAACTCAATGTTTTACAAATGTATACATAGCATGTACATACATCCATACATATGTAGCCATGTTTGTATGTACCATATAAACGTAAGTTTGAGAGTGGCGGTAGGTGAGATAGTGTTGGTATATTTACATTCATGTCGATGAGTTTGATTACAAACAGATATGTAAATACGAGTACTCGTACAAGTAGTTTATTCTCCTCCTCTCGGCACATGCACTCGTGTCTCTAAAGTGCCGTTTGTAAGGAGTTGTTGTTGTTATTTATTATATTTCTAATAGAGTCTAAATCGCTTAACGGAATCTTTATATTCTAATGTATTGTGTGAAATACGTTTAATTTAGTTTTGATTTTAAGCAATTAAAGGTTAGTTTTTTTTTGTTAGTTCACGGTTTGAAATAAAAACCGAAACGAAATTATAACACTGTCACAACGTTTTTAAATAAATAGAGGATACTTACATGCTACATATGTACATACATATACACATATGGATATGTAGATATGCATGCTTAAACATGTAAAAGACTAAAATTTATCATTAAAATCAACGACTCAAAAAGGATAAATATCAAAATTAAACATTGAATATATCTTATTTATGTGCATATAAAAAAATAAATAAATAAAAAAAGGACTATCGGAACTTCTAACTTAAAAAAGAATCGTATAAAAAAATATGCACAATAGATAATTATAAAATACATAAAAATATAATTCATTATAAAACCTGTGCTTTATTTATTTAAAAAAACAAAAATAACATACGAATTTTAAAAGGCATTAGAAAGGCGATATCAAAATATTTGCAACAGATTGTGGTAAATTTATTACGTTAATACAAACTCTACTCTATTTATAATATATTCTTAATGATTTTCGAGCAACTAACAAAATTATTAAAAATAAACTTCTACAATAGGCAAAAAAAAAAAAAATTAATTAAATTGTTGATTGTGAAACTGAAATTGATTTATTTAAAAGTTTGTGTGAAGTGAATAAAATCTAATTAAGTTTTCTTAAAGCTCCTTAGTGATCCTTACATTAATGTAGGTATTCCAAACAGTTAATAGTATGTTGTAGTAGCTTCTACTACGATTAGATTTTTAGATTCAATACATACATAAAACGGTTAAAACTGGGTAAAATCTGTAATTTTATACCTCCAGATCTAATTAACCCTTTCATGCATTTGTTGTTTTTTAAAGCACATTTATCATTTCTATCGCTAAATTTTACAATTAGTTTTGTAGTCATTTACTTTAGTTTTGCTTTGTACTTCAACATATATAAGTGAATGGTTTTTGTGTTTGATGTTTAACTTTTTTCGAAAAAAAAGTTGAAATATTTTGTAGCTTCTATTGCACCATGTTGTATCTGTACAATATTTTCTCATATTTGTATATCGAGCCTTTGGTGCAATACCGTCGTAACTCAAAAAATGTATTTGAAGTTTTGAGCCATCTTTTTGATAGTATTTTCGTTTACTAAAGTTATTTTTTTACAGGGTTTTAAATAAAGAGGCATGTTTTCTAATGTTTTCTGTTTGTAAATTTCTTGACATAAAGGAAATATTTCATTATTGCAAATACATATTGTTGGAAATAGCTGGGTCCAATAAAGACATTTGTAGCTGTAGAATCTGAACAGTTAGAGATAGAACCATAATCTTTTTTCCTTTAGATATATATTTCCCCAAAGCTCATTTATGCATACCCAGCTCAAAAAATTCAAATTTTGAGTTACTACGGTATTGCACCAAAGGCTCGATATGTATATTTCGATTAAAAAATTTTTTTTTTCCTTTTTTAACTTTCTTGGCCCTAATATATGCTAAAAAATTTGACTGCCCCAACAAACTCTGATGCATTAGAGGGTTAAGGGATTTAAAAACATTCCCTTTACGTCATACTACAGTAGAATCCCGTTTATTCGTAAATGCAAGGACTACGATTTAGAGAAGTTTTCGAAATAAAGGGCTTTCGGTTAAGCGGGGTTAAAATAAAAAAAAAACGATTTACTGAAAGTTTGGACTGTGGACACTGAGCAAAGCAAAAAATAAGATTTTTTTTATTTTAAAAAATGCAATTAATAAATATTTTAAAATATTTTCGAAAGTACATGACACATGTCCACACTCTACTAATATTAGCGGTAATTCATGATTTTTGTGATCCATATGTTAAGAAATAAAAACAAACCAAATTTATTTAATAAATCAAGTATAATATATAATAATAAATATAATAATAAATAAGTATAATAATAAAGTAACGTTCAACAGGAAGTTCGCTATTAGTCAATGAAGCTTTTCTTTTTTAATTAATTTTTTTTGTTTAATTTTTTAATGTCAAGAGAAATCGCGCCACAAAACTACTTAAACTATGAACATTGAACCTGACACAGGTTTCGTACTCGTACTCGTATCAAGTTCATTAGTTAATTTGTCTATTTGAATTTATTTCAAAACTCCTTGCTACTCTTACATATCACAAGACATTTAATACTAATGACCGCGGTGGCCTGCAACAATAAATGCACTAATGCATGTCACATCACTCAAATGTGGAGAAGTAACGAAAACATGAACGCGAATTCACCGAAATTAGTTAATATATCTGGTCATTTGTCAACTTTAATATAAAAAGCATCATTCATTTTAAACATACACAACAATTTACCTCCAGTTACCCCGATTTACTTACATACATATGTGTTAGGATGATCAGTCCGGTTTTCCAAGCGGGCTTCGTACCGGGTTTTTCAGTGGCTGTAGGATTTTTTAAAATGTTAATTTCCCGAATGTCGAATTTTTATCACGACAAAAATTTTTTTTATTGTAAATTATATGTTAAAAATGGAGAACTATTTCTTGCTCTCTTTTTGATCTTTGCATTTAATAAAATTAACTTTGAAAATAAAACCAATTTATAAAACCATTTAATAGTATTAACTTTGAAAATAAAACCAAAAAATAAAATCTTTAAAGAAAATTTCAAAACGCTTAACTCAACAATTTTAAAGTTGAACTTTGCGACATTTACAACAAAGGCTTGATGTGTACGAGGGGTACTGATTATATTTCGGGGGATGGTAAAACTAATGTCAATAGCTAAAAGCTGGCAACAGCATAACAAAGTTTGACATAAAGTTTAGCATAAACGAACTCACAACGTTTTGATGCTATTTGTTTTGATTACAGTGCGTTAAGAAAAGCAATTTGACCAAAAAAAATGGAAATTTCAATAAAAACTTTTCGTTGGATTATTTTTCACAACTTTCGTCGTGGATTAGCCGCTCAAGAATGTGGCGATGAACTCAGTTCTTTGTAGTGTGATAAAGCACCATCAAAAACCACAGTATATCGCTGGTATAGTGAATTCAATAGTGGCCGTAGTACGGTTGCGAACGAATACCGTGAAGGTCGTTCAACATCGATGCAGTGCGTGAACTGCATAACATATTGTGAGATATAAAAAAATGTAATCACATGTGTTTCTATCGTAGATGTCACATTAACGTAAACTACGTTTTGAATGGTCATATGCTCAACAAAATGAATGTTATCTCCGATCTTGGAGTTTTGCTGGATTCCAAATTAAATTTTATACAACATATTTTAATAACTGCAAATAAAGCTCGAGTCGTCTTAAGATTTATAAAATGCTGGGCTAAGGAATTTATGGGCCCGTATATAACTAAGCAGCTTTATACTTCCCTTGTAAGACCAATTTTGGAATACGGCTCAATAATTTGGGACCCAGCCTACAATGTTCATATCAATACGGTTGAATCTGTACAGAAACAGAAACAGAAACAGTTATTGTTGTTTTGTCTTCGTGGCTTGAACTGGAATATGTTAAATCTGCCGTCTTAAGCTCTAAACACTTAGACGACAGCAGACAGCAAGCAGCAATATGTCAAAAATAAAATCCATGTGATTAAATGAAAACGATTATTTTGACGGCAGCACAGCAGCAGGACTGCACAACAGCATTTGCTGCTGCTGCCAACTTAGGCTATTTTCTATTTTGATAGGCAGCAATAAACAAAAATAAGAACAAAAACTTTTTTTTAATATTAAACATAAAAGAACATTACAAAAATATAATATAGAAATAAATTTATGTGTTTTTATAGTTTTTCGTGATATTATTACAATTTTTATCCATAACTTTAATTTTATTCATTATAAAATATATATGCGGCATCCCTGAAATTTGTATTGCTAGAATACACAGCTGTTCATTTTTAATTTCATATTATTTTGTTTTTCGTTTGAGTTAATTTTTATCATATTTTATCTGAGCTATTTTAACAATTGTTGTGATAAAATTCACTAAATTTTCTTCACTCATTTTTTATATTTTTAAACTTTGAAGTAATTTTTAATATTTATAAAAACTTGAAATTGATTTACACATCAGCTGATTATTATGTTGTTGCTGTCTTCAAAATAATTATGAAGCTGACTTCAGAGCAGCATTTGAAGTTGGCAACATTTGAAGCCGTGAAATTGTGAAGTCTGCTGTCGTTTAAGTGTTTAGAGCTTTATACTAGTCGACTGGCACTAATTAAGTTACCAACACTTAAGAGTCGTAGAAAAGTTTTTAATGTTACGTTTGTGCTTAATTTAATTAAATGAAATGTATGTTCTGAATTTTTGATAAGTAACATATCTTTTAATGTTCCATCACGCCCTACACGCAATTTTTATCCGCTGTACATTAGATTATTTAGAACTAACTATGCCACCTTTGATCCGCTATCAAGAATTTGTGCCGATTATAATAAACTTTACCAACACATTGATTTTGCGTTAAATTTTGATATTATAAAACGTAATATTATTTGTTATTTAAATAATTAAATGTTAATGTAAGTATTATGTTTTTATGGTCTGTAAGGGTCACGTATCCATAGACTAAAAATAAATAAATAAAATAAAATAAAAAAATAAGCATCCTTGCACATTAGTTCCACTTCAATACATTCGATTTTGTATGAACACTTAGTCGTGTTTGTCAATCGCACAAAAAAGGTCCGCGTCAAGTGGTGTAAGGAAATTATTGACAGTGGTGCTTCCAAAGGCGTGTATATATGCGTATGAGGCGGAAACAAAACAGCAATAGGCCTTGTGGGTATTCCAAGACGAGCTAAATCCAACAAAATTTGTTCGCAGAAGAAGCACAGCGAAGCAAATGGTCTCCTGTTTCTTCGGCCGATTGGGTCATGTGGCCACTCTTCTGCTTGAGGAACGTCGAACGGCCAATTATGAATGAATGGTACATGTGTTGGCCGGAAGTCTTCGAAGATATTCGTAAAACTAACCACCGAAGACGAATCATTCTCCATCATGACAATGCGGGGTCTCACACATCTCGTCAAGCAGGTGAATTTTTGAGCAGTCAAAACATGGAATTGATGACTCATCCTTCGCATTAGTCCTAATTTGACACCCAGTGATTTCTTCTTTTTCCCGAATATCAAACTGCGTGGTCAACGATTTACGAGTGCCGAAGTAGCATTCGAAGCGCTCAAACACCATGTTTTGGAATGGAATGGATTTGAACGAATGCAAAAGTGAATTGAACATCAAGGGGAATATTTCGAAAAATAATAAAGCCATTTTCATTTCTAAATGTTTATTATTATTTGGTATTCCCGAAATATAAACAGTACCCCCCATACATGTATGTATATGTATGTAAAACATATGCATGTAAAAACAATACAAAAATTTATTGTATCTGAAGTATACAAATTTTCATTTTATTTTTAGTTTTATTGTTATAATATTTTTTGTATAACATATGAATTGTTAAAACTTTTCATTAATAAAATTAATTTAAAGCAATTTTTTTTTTTTAAAACCACACTGGTTTTATTTGAATTTGCAAAACCGTAACCGGTTTTCTTTTACAAATATTCGAACTATTCGAAAACCGGTTTCTTAAAAATGTCGAATAATTGATCACTCTTATATGGACACTGAACAACGACGGCGACCATACTGTCCATCTATTCGTTAATTAATACATACATACATTTGCAAAATAGCTTAGCATGAGTTGAATTTTATAGTATTTGAAGCTTTGAATAAATAGTTTTTTTTTTTTTATTAATATCAATGTATTTGTTGTATTTGTATAACTTGTAGCTTTTTCAACTGCCGTATGCCCGTTTATTAAATGAGTTCAGACGAACACCAAATCAAATACCAAGAAGTAAGTCCCTTTCAAATTAGTGAAGGATTTACAGCAGCGCGGAGTCGCAAAATGGAACCTGTAAAAACTGGTCGCATATTTATGGCCGCTGTAGCGGGTGAGTACATTTAACTTAACGTAACGGTTTATATTTTTGATTTTTAAAAATAAAATTAAACTAAAAAAAAATGTTTTAAATATTTCAGCCAATTTATCTGCTTTTGCTGTGGGTACTTGTTTAGGCTGGACCTCACCCATTGCACCAAAATTAAAATCAGACGACACTTCTGATTCACCTTTAGATCATAAAATTGATTCCACATCTGACGCTTGGATATCATCTGTTGTAGCTTTGGGTGCTTTAGTTGGTAAGTTCTCTCGTACGCAAAATATTTTACCAAAAATTAAGGCAAAATTTCATTTTATTTTGCTCTTTTTTGCCCTCAACTATTAATTGTGAAATTAATTTTATATTAGGACACAAAGTATATTTATCAAGTAGCCGCAACTCTACAACAAAACAGCAGGCTTTTTTTTTTTGTGTAAAACTCATTTAGGATGTCAATAAAGGCTGTTTCACACTATAAAATTTTGTATTAAGACATGTCAAAAATTCAAGTATTACGTGCAAGTGGGATAGTGTGAATGCAATATGTTATGAAAATAACAAATAATACGGTAATCCATTTCATATCCCATAACGCTTTTGCAATTTAAAAAAATTTTTCAAAACGATAAAATTTTTTATTTTATCAGGCTTGTGCCTGAGTCATTTACTTTTAAACCGGTCTTCCTCCTACTACATATACTTTTCATTTTATTTAAAGTGTGATAGTGTGAAAGCAAAATGTAATATTACTTTAAATTTTTGCGGCAGTTGCACCAAATCTCATTAGATTTCTCTCTCACATGGTATAATGAAAGTCGTAAGACTTGTATTATAATGTGAAATTGCCTTAACAGCTGACTGCAATAGCAAAAAAAAATAACAAAAATAATTGTTTTTGCAATGCTCTCTCAAAAGTAAAATGTAAATGGCTGACTTCCTAAACGCATGTTGCTTTGTAGTAATACAATGCAGTGTGTTCATAAATGCAACCCTGAAAATTATGACAATTGCAACACTTACAACAGTTAATACGCAAGAAAAAAAAGCAAGAAAGGCATCCAAATATATTTAGATGCAAAATAAATACAACTCGCAGCACAATGGCGACGCAAGAAGATAACCGAGAGGATTTTCTTTATAATTTAATATATTTCTGTATTCACTTATTCGTCTTTTTATACAGTAAAAAGTGGACACAAAGCGTTAGTATAAAATGTATTAAAAAAGTTACTCATAATATATAAACTTGGTATTAATACTGTATTGATACATTGTAAACATACGTTTAGGAAGTCAGCCAATATTTTTACTCATTTGCTGAAAATGATATTGGCGCGCACAAAATGTAATCAAGTTTTGACATTTGCAATGTGTGAAACATAAACGAGCAAAAAAAACAAATCGCCTGATTAGTTGATTCTACTTGATAAATATACTTTGTTAGGACTATAACACTATTAAAAATATAATAAAATCTTACGTTAATATTGCAACAGGCTATATTTGTAACCGTGTGTGTAGTTCATAAAATTTTATCAGCCGAAATTACTACACAGAAAGAAAAATCTCGAACTAAATTTAAGTTTAAGTTACTACACGCAGAGGTCTTTCCAGTCACTTTTGACGTGGGAAAATTTAAATCAAATGTCAATAAACACTACTCCCTCTATCCTCCTTCCCATAACTTAATTTTCTAGTTCCAGCACAATGCATCGCATGTTTAGGGGTCATCCTCTGAATGCCGGTCCAAGAAAAAAAAAAAAAAGTTTGTCCTAATTTAAGTACGAATATGTATTTAAGACAAGCCGACAATGCGATTTTTTAAGAAAACTAATCCTGGAAATCCTTCAAAAGAGTATAAAATTCTTCAATAAAGAAAAAAGTCATTAATTAATTGAGGGTGGCGATGATCGAAGTAGTCTGCACGTTGACTACAAAACGAAAAATTTTCCTGGGTTCAACCCCAGTTTCAGACTCATAAAATAACATCTCGCATTTTTTCTGATGTGCATTATTGTGGCTTTATGTCAGTTGTTGTCGGAAGGTTTCAGTGGCAAAGGCACTGGTTACTGAACAATACCGGCTTCAGCTGATAGCAATCCACAATCACATCAGAACGCCCTCCTTCCTCGGTATTGTGTAGTAAAATAATTACGCAAAGAAGGCTACTAAAACAAAGCTTCAAAATTTAGTAAAGTCTCCTTGAGATCGGAGACGCAACAACTCTGCTATGAAAACAAATAACGTGCAAAAAGCAGAATTGTCGATAGTAAAGCTACACCTCCTATCATTTCTACTACAATCTCTTTCCTCTAATACCAGCAGTAGGGCTCATCTCTTGAGTGCTGGTTTAAGATAAAAAAAAAATTATGTACGAAATTCTGGAAGGGTGTTTTATTAAGTGCATGATAACTTGAAATAATAATACAAGACTGAAATATTCTTGGAATGAAATTTTTTTTTTAATAAACTGGTAGATAATTTCATGGCAATTATTTTTCAAATATGATTTCCGGCATATGTATGTCCGCCGCGGCTACGAGTTACATGGTCCATTCGATCAGTACAATTTTTATACTTCTTCCACCTGGCCGTATGGCGTCAATGGTGACTGGAATATTTTTTTTTTTTTTTTTGGCGTGTGAGGTAGGGTTGAAAATGCCTTCGCACTTACAGAGACCGTCGTTTTCTGCGTCGAGTGGTGTTGCCACTAAAAAATTCCCTCCTCCTCCTCTGGGTAGATTCCTCCCCGGAACCGCTTTCCGCATTACTTCGGGAAGGCCCAGAGCCACGTCCCAATCAGGACCACTCTCAATCACCCACTTCTGGGTCCGCCAAGTTTGCAGCCGGCGCCATGGCCCCGGCCCGTATCGCCTGGTCCCCGTCAGAGGGGGGCCCGCTATGCAGCAGCGCATCGAGGTCCCTCTTCTTCCTCCGGTGACTGGAATATTGGTTTCCAATACTTCAAGAGTTGGTCGTTTTTCTCCATAAACCAATGACTTAACGCTCAGACCAGTAATTAGGACCACTTCTGGAAATAAAGTTTGTCACAAAACTGATTTTGCAATTAATCGATTGTTGAGGGCGCTGTATAGCAAGTTGTGCCCTCTAGTTAGAACCAAATGTCGTTAATGTTAATGTTGGAAAAAAGGACAAGTTGAGAACGACGAGGATTCGACATTTCTGGGTCTGATACAGCAGCAATATTCTCTTCGGTTCGCACATATCTTAGTCTTGTTGATGGTTTTAAATCGAGAAGAGTAAAATTAGTGCGAAAACGATCAATAACTGCACGAATTGCCTAAGGCCGATTATGTTATCCTTAAAATGGATGAAGTGATCTATGAACTTCACAAACCGATTACTTTTTTCAAAGTAAATTTCAACAATTTGCAAGCGCTCTTCTGGCCTTAAACGACTCATGATGACTTTCCAAAACCTACTGAACAGACATCCCAACACAGTTTGATATTCTCAGCAGTCAAAACATATTTATCGATATCGATAGGTAAAAAAAAACACCCTATATGTAATTAATAGCCGCTTTAGACGGCCATACTTGGTATGTGAGAATGGTATGTTTTGGAAACAATAATAACAATTTTGAATAGAAAACATTTTCACTTCTAAGCAGACAAAAAAAAATGGAACGTTTTCTTTGATTTTGGGCTTCGCCAGACAGTTGTTTTGAATCCAAAATCGAAATAAATTCAAATTAATTCGCGAAAATACGGTGTTTCCTATGCTTCATTTACTTCATTTAAAATTGAATTGTCTCTACTTTGTTTTAGCCCCTTTCATCGCGGGTCCTTTGGCGGATAAGATCGGTCGCAAATGGGTATTACTTTCGAGTTCAGTCTTCTTTGTGATAGCGTATGTGCTGATGATGGTTGGCGGTGAAGTCTGGGTGTTACTGCTGGCACGTTTAGTTCAAGGTTTTGGCGTCGGCTTTGTCATGACGGTTCAGCCCATGTATGTTGGTGAAATAGCTACGGACAGTGTGAGGGGTGCCACAGGATCACTCATGCAATTGTTCATTGTGTGTAAGTAAAATGAAATTAAATATTTATATTATATAAAATTATATTTAATATTTTTTTTCAGGTGGTATTCTGTATGTGTATGCTATTGGTCCATTTGTTTCCTACCAGGCTTTGCAATGGTGCTGCATTGTGGTGCCAATTGTTTTTGTTGCAGTGTTTTTCTTTATGCCTGAAAGTCCATATTATTTTGTGGGCAAAGGTCGCAAAACGGATGCGCTGCGCTCCTTACAATTCTTAAGAGGCCAATCGGCTGAAGCTGTACAAGACGAATTCGCTATGATACAATCTGTAGTCGAGGAATCTATGGCCAATAAAGGAACCATAGTTGATATAATAAAGAATCCTGGTAATCGCAAGGCGTTAATCATCTCGGCTGGCCTTATTGCCTTCCAACAGTTGTCCGGCATTAACGTAGTGCTGTTTAACTCACAATCCATATTCGAAAGTGCTAATACGGGTCTGGACCCAGCTATTGCTACAATTATTGTGGGTGCTGTACAGGTGGCTTCTTCAGGCTTAACGCCCATCATTGCTGATCGTATGGGTCGCAAAGTTATTCTGCTGACTTCAGCCGCTGTCATGAGTATTGGCTTGGCCGCTCTGGGTGCCTTTTTCTACGTTAAACTTGTTGTGGGTGATACATCGAATGTTCTATGGCTGCCAGTGCCAGCTTTAGTTTTGTACAATATTGTCTATTGCATTGGCTTTGGTCCTTTACCTTGGGCCGTCTTGGGTGAAATGTTTCCAGCTAACGTCAAATCCATAGCTTCCTCCATGGTGGCTTCCACTTGTTGGATTTTAGGTTTCCTAGTCACATATTTCTATCCCTCGCTCGATGCTCTTGGTTCATACTACGCTTTTTGGCTTTTTGCAATTTTCTGTCTCGTCGCCTTCTTCTTTACGCTGTTCATTGTAATGGAAACTAAAGGACTGAGTTTGCAAGAGATCCAAGACAGACTTAACGGCAAGAAAGGTTGAATATGCATACATACATATGCATGTAATTGTGGAGGATAGTATTTATTAAGATATTAGCTTTTATGTATGTGTGAGTGCGTATTGTTTTGCCAAATATTCAATGAGTTTTTTATAAGACAACAAACAAACAAAAGTATTCCTTGTAATGTTTAGTCCTTAAATTAGCTTTAAGTGTACAATATAAAATATTTCCGATAACTGTTATTCCTTAAATAAAATGTTAAATTAGCATAATATTAAATTTTATTACTATTTTAAATAAATTTAAACATTCAATGAAGAGAAAAGTTCGCTTTTTTAAATAATTAATATGCTGAGTTTAAAAGATTTAAAATAAGACGAACTGCCGAAGATGGGGACTTTGTAAAGGAGTAGTTGTACTCTGGATAAAAAATAGTGTTTTCTTTTCAACCAGAAGTGTATTGCATTTCTAGTCCAATATAGTTTTCCGCATTTAAAACATTTGCACTTTATTGGTCCCCAATTTCACAGCTGTTTAAAGAAGAACGAAGAATAAAGTGCAAATATTTTAAATAAAGAAAGTGGAAAGATCGAAATGGAGCTTTTTGAGAAACGAAATCAATAATAAGAGGTGGTGCAACCATTATGCACGTTGTTAATTGTGAGTTACTTCGTAACGGCAAGTTTTTTGCCCAACTTAATTTGACATGGAGAGGTACACAATTGAGCAGCGCATTAAGATTGTTGAAGCCTTTTACGAAAATACGCGTTCAAATCAAAATGCATTTCGTAACTTCGTCATTTTTTTGTCAGCACAATCCACCAAATGTGTCCACAACCGGGAGAATTGTGCGCAAACCGGGTCTGTTAGAATTGTGCGAAATACGTGTGCATGCTCGCCCAGTTCATTCTGCGGAAAACATTGTTGTTGTTCGCTATAATGTGGCAGAAGAGCCGTCAACCTCGACTATTCGTCGTATCCAACAATGAGATATGATAACGAACTTCTTGTCGCCAGCACTTGATGAATTATACCTGGATGATATGTGTTTCCCACAGGACGGTGCCACTTGCCACACACAGCCAACTAAATAATGGTTCTTTTGCTCGAGAAATTCAATGGCCGTGTTATCTCACGTCGTAACGATTTTAATTGGTCGTCACGATCTTCTGATTTGACACCTTTCGACTGCTTTCTTTGGGGATATTTAAAAGTAAAAGTGTACGTCAATAAGCCAAGAACAATTGAAGAGCTAAAGGATGAGATAAGTCGGCACATTAACGACTTTGAACCCCAATTATGTCTCAGAAAATATGTGTCATGCCACCGAAGTCGTGGCGACCATTTGGCCGATATTTTGTTTCAGACATAATTCTCTTTGAAAATGCTTCCATCAGAATAAAAAATATAAAAATAATAATAATAAGTATCAATTATCCGTCTATTTAAAATTGAAAAATCTTAACTAATTGCATTAACTTTTTATTTTATTTACAATTAACATCGTGCAATACCTTTCAAATTCAATCAAGCGCGGTGATGCCGGCTAAAATCAATTGTACTCAAAAGTATATAATGAATCAACCGCCTACGAAGAATGGCGACATTACGTCTAAATTTCTTTGGAGAGGAGACAAATGGTGTACTGGAGCTTAATTCTTACAAAAGTATGCTATTGCGATTTTTTAAGCTGACTTAAAGCACCTTTAGTGTTAAGTAGACTCATTAATTTTGAAGCTAATGGAATCATTTTATTTATTATTTTAATTAGCTGACAATTTTCTTTGCGCAAATACCGACGAAGGAGGACGCTGTGATATGCATTTACCATTCGGAAGGTTTTGCAGCCAATACTCTATTTTGTTTTTTATTCTACTTCGCTCGCCGACATTGAAATTTATTCAAATACTGACGAAAGATGTGATATATATTAAAAAAACTTGTTAATGAATGAAATACGGATTGAAACTTTGACTTTTTAAAAACCAAATTTAAAAGGTGTGTTCAATTTGTTATTTACACGTTCAATGAATGCACCGTTCCTTATTGTAATGCCATCCCGTTGTATTATTTTTCTTGCTCTTCAATTTAGTTTTAATTGTGTTTTAAAAATTTTCTTCATTATACAAAATTAATAATTATAATAATAAATTAAATGTGAAATTGAACACGACAGAAAATTTTCATTAATTATTTTAATCTTAAAATTGCAGTTGCGTGTTTTTTTTTAAATTTATAATGACTACTTGCTGCGGCTCTGGTGTAATCTGACGCATTAATTTTTAAGTTGAAGGAGAGCTATTTTATTTACCTTTTCACTAATTTTATTTTGCCAATGTTTTATACCGACGAAGAAGGGTGCTGTTATTATTCTTGGGGTCAGAAAGCACCGCGACCAAAAACGATCTATTTTGCAAAGCCCATCATATTAGACAGCCATACTAAGGCTCCTAAGCTCTATATGGGGTCTGGTGTTCCACAACTTGTGTGGAGAAATCTGTCTGCCGATTGCAGGACATTCGCAAATAACGTGTTCAGAACTCCCAGTGGCACTTTCACAAAATGGACAGAAAAGTGGTGCCTCAGGCCACTTAGACCACATATAATTACTCAGTTAAAAAGGCGTAAGTCTACTGTATTCAGCGAAGGCAGCTTATACCAGCATTTGGCCAGACGCCAAACAAAATCAAGATATGCCAAGGATAATTGTAAATTATAGATGGTCGATTTAGAGTTTCATTAGAAGAGAACAATAACTGGGAATAATTTCCCATATTCTATTAATAAAAAAATTATTAAATATATAAAGATAATAATTTACATCTACTGAGAACAACACATATCGTACAAAACACGAAAAACTCTGAAGATGAAGCAGTAGCAGCCTTCGCAAACACCATGTTGATCCCTTCTGCTAGTGTTTGTCAGTGTGATTTAGAATTTTATCTTTGATTTAGTTTGTTTCTTAGTATGCTAGCCTTTTTTAAATTTAAAAGCTGTACCTAATCGCATAAACAGAGTTTCGAAATAAGGCACTGCATAGATATTTATGTATTTAACAATTGTACAATGTTGCCAACACATTTCACAGTATGTGTATTGTACTTCTTTTCGTTGTACAATAAAAATCAAAAGAATTTTGATTTTTCCCAATGTCACTTTCGAATATGCCATAGACATTGATGATATTATTGTAAAATAAAAAAAAATTGCACAATTATATTGCAAATGTGTGAGCCGTATTATATGTCTTTAAAATTAGTCGCTTTAGATAAATATATGTATATTTATTTTCTATTATGAAAAAACGGTTGCACCAACAAAAACAAATAGAAACTAAAAATCTTTTCCCTGCAAATATGTGATTGAAAGACTTATCGCCGACATACTGGCGATGGTTCGAAGTTTAGAACGACACACACACACACCCACATAAATTTTAAAGTGCTGTGATAGAACAGCACTCAAAACCATTATAATAAATGATTTCCAAATACATCGCATTTATTATCTTGAGCATGATAAGTTTTTGAATTGTTTCACCTCAAAATATGAATAAACAAAAACGACATGCTCGTATGTACACAATCTCTCAATCACCAGGTTGTAAGGCACTTGTTGCACCTTGTCGATCCTAGTGGAACTTCAAGGTTAATCCAGAAATATTTCAAAGCTTTTGTAGATTTAAATTTTTTTTTTCAAACGCTGTAATTAAGTATTTATATTCAGCCTTATTGCGGTTGTTAACGACGATGTCGACCCCAAAATATAGCCCCTGCTACGTCGATATGCTGCGACTTTCGTTTCAAATTTAAATTGGGATTTACTAAAATTCGACTTATTCAATAAATATCAAATAACATTTGTAAGCGATATGCTTTAAGAAAGGTTACATTTTTACGTTGACAACCGCAATAATGCCGATTATTCTTTCTTAATCATATATATTATTTTATTATATTTCATTTGAATTTAATTGCTGTAACTTTGTTTTATTTTATTTGATTCTACTTTTTATCTTATTTTTTTTTATTTCATTCCGCTTAATTTTATCTAATTTCAGTTTTATTTTCGTTTATTTTATACATATGATTCTAATTGTGCTTTTTCCCTTATAAACTATATGTGAAATTTATTATTACATACCCTATGATATTCTCATACAGTATGAAAAATATCATAAAGCATTTTATTACAAAAGTAACTCAAAAATTGAGGAGGAAAGCATATCCATATAGTACTATTTCGAATTATTATTTATGAGAATAAAAAAGCTAAAAATAGAAATGTGAGTATGTTATAAAAGTAAACTCATGGATTGCTATGTTTTTGTTTATGGATTTTTTGGTTTGTATGTTTGATATTCAAACAATTCTCGTTTGATTAATTGAATTTTAAACATATAGATCTTGAGTTTATATTCAGACGTAAGGAAAAATCCACTGATGAGCTAAGTAAGCGTTAGCGAAATAGTACTATATGGATATGCTTTCCTCCTCAATTTTTGAGTTACTTTTGTAATAAAATGCTTTATGATATTTTTCATACTGTATGAGAATATCATAGGGTATGTAATAATAAATTTCACATATAGTTTATAAGGGAAAAAGCACAATTAGAATCATATGTATAAATAAATATTCCCAAAATAAATTCAGTTAATATTCGTTTATTTTATTTCATGTTACTTTTAGTCAAGTTTGATTTTATTTTTTCAACTTATTTAATAGAAGATAGTATACAGCAATTCAATTTAATATTATTTTTGAAAAATTTCGTCTATTCCTCCTATAACATTTGAATATATTTAATTTTTTATTTGAAATTGATAAGGCAGTTCAAATGTGCACTGTATTAACTTAATTATATTGTGCTAAACTGCCATATTTTTATAATTTATAAACAGCTGTCATGTCATCTACGCCCTCTGTATGTGAAAAATAAAAATTAAAACTGGTTTGGCATGTCAGTTGACATTTTGTGCAACTCTCATCAGTTCGTAAACAGCAGCCGTAGTGTTTAATACGTTGAATTTTCTTTCTATGTGTTGAAGTCGTGTTGCGCGAGTGCTGTTATTATTATTTTTATTTTCACTACTAAATTGCGTGTAGAAAACCTCCATTATTAGTGTTTTGTTCCAAAGAAATTCTATTAATTAAATAATAAGAATGCAAATCAACGAAACCAATATGATTAATTAAGTTATTTAGTCTACAAATAAAGCTAGAAAAAAATGTATTTAAGTGCTGCCTGGAAACGTAAATAATTTTATGTATGAAACAAACGAAAGGAAAAGAGGAAGCAAAATATTTATTGGAAAAAAATTAAGAGCTAAAAGTGTAGATAAGTGGTGTAAATTGAAGAAAAGAAAGAAGCAAATAATTTTTATTAATTTATAATATTAAAAAGGGGGAGTTGTAATGAAAAAAATGTGAAAATTTTACTCTGCTATTTAATTTGCTTTCTAGAGATACCTACTCAACTTGTTTGTTGTTGTGTTTGTTGTTTTTATTTTTTGTTATTCTTTATCTAATGTTTTGACCAAAACAAATGCAATAAGAGCAGTAGTAAAGTCTACAACAACAACAACAAAAACAGTAACCAATACGAAACGCCAAAGTTGCAAAAACAAAAACGAACTTTAATTCTTAAAGAAGTTAAAAAGAAAAAAGTAAAATTAATTCATATTGAAACACACCACACCCTTTAATGAATTTCTTATAAGAGATACAACGAAAAGGAGACGTAGCAAAAGGTGAAAAACAAAAGAAGCTTCAAAATCGTTCGTTTAAAGAGCATTTAAATTTTTAAAGTTTGTCCTTGAGTAGGTACGAGTACTAAGTCAAATCAAAAATAAAGCAATAACAAATCAAGAGGGCTAGAAAATCCACTAATATTCACAGCAGCAAATACCAAACAAAAATACAACAACACAATCCAAATAAAAGTGATTGATTCTTTTATAATGTCGCTGCTTCTTTGCTGTTGATGCTGTTATTAATTTTCGCTCACAGGAAATGATGTCATTTCAAGAAGCCCAGCTTTAAAGTTCTCTATTGTCAAACTGCCAGCTTTAACAGTACCCTTCATGTCATTAACAAGCACTCAAATGTTTGTTGACTTGACTCCCTAGTAAAACAACAGCATTCCGTATAAAACTCGTTCACATTTAAAACAAATTTGATACAATTTTAATTACAAAAAAAATATTTATATACGAGAATAAATAAAGTGATACCGTATTTCGTGCAATTAATTTCCTAAAAATTCTTTTTGCAAAAATGCCTTTTGGAAGGCCTCCCCTAACAATTGTGCCTCCTTGCAGTAGAAGAGCAGTAGCATCATCATTATTGTCATCGCTTTTAAATGGTTGTTTATTCTATTTAATTGTGCTTACCATATGTCTGCCAACCTTTATCGACAATAGTAGCCCTGGTGTTCAAGCTGCTTTAGTAAACACAGCAGCAAAAACCACAACGAAGAATGTCGAAACGGATACAGCACAGTCAAAAGGTGAGTTTAATACTTATGTTAAATTTTAGTTGGAAGGAAACGAAATATTCTACGAGTCGCTGAGCTCTTGGCAATTTTAGGAATATAAGTATGTATAAAAATACTCGTATCAATGTGTTCACATATGCAAATGAAATTGAAAAAGAAATGAACTGAAGTTTATCGAAAACTTATAAATTTTTCCAGTACTTGTATTGAATAGATTAACGGTCTGTTTATGGAAGCCGAATGAAAATAATCGTTCGGCATTTATATTGAAAACAACAATAAAAAATTCAAATTATTTTTGTTTTCAGTATAAATGGCGAACAATTATTTTCATCTCGGCTTTTATGAAAAGGCAATAACTCTTTGGGTTTTCCAGGGTGGGCCAAAAGTCACGCCTGCGTGTACAATTTGAATAACTTTTTTGTTTATTAGAATTTTTTTTATTTTATTCATCGAACCGTGTTACACCACCATGCAACACTTAACGACCGAACAACGATCCAAAGTGGTAGAATTTTACTTTTCCAATAGGCATTCAATTGCATTGAAGCAACGAGCATATCGAAATTATCGTCATGAAGCTCATTTTCATCTTAATGGATATGTAAATAAACAAAATATGCGATTTTGAGGTACTGTAAACCCCAGAGTTGTTCACCAGCGCCAATTGCACTCGCTCAAGTGTATCAGAAAGAGTAATAGGGACCTAATTCTTCGAGAAAGAAGTTGGTAAGGTGACGGTGAATGAGGACAGGTATCGTACTATGATTAATAATTTTGTTCGCCCTGTGGCAGGCAACAAGTGGTGCCAGCAGGATGGAGCAATAACACACACGGCCAATTCAATTGGCCAGACGTTCACCAGATTTAACGGCCCTGATTATTTTCTATGGGGTTATCTCAAAGAACGAGTGTATGTTAACAAACGCCAAACTACAGAGCAGCTAAAGCACAACATTGAAGCTGAGATCAGGGCAATAGAGCCTGAAACTTTGCGTGCAGTTAAGCAAAACGCCTGTTTAAGATCCCAATTGAGCATCGATGAGAATAGTGGTCATCTCTCTGATATTATTTTTCATAATTAAAATTTAGATCGTACAAAGCTAATATTATATTTAAAAAAAAAATAAAAAGTTATTCAATTTTTACACGCAAGCCTGACTTTTATCATACCCTGTGTAGTGAAGGTTTGAAAGTTTGTTTAAATTTGTTAAATTGTATATTAAAATGTCCCAGTCGTATAAAATAAATAACACTAACCAATTTTGAACCTTGAGATTGCTTCCTGTCAGTTGCAGTTCGGTGAAAAAAAGAAAATAATTAAACGATATGTTCAAACTATTCAGTGGCAATATGTATTTGCATCGGAAGTCCGGTTGGAACGAAAGCTTCAAAACTTCTGTTGGGATGCTTAATTCAAGAACTTATGGGAAAAGCTAATAATGCAAATTATTTTCAAGTTACATGTTTTTTATTTTCAATACATACTTACAAAAATAATTATCATTTATATTTTTCTTTGTGGCGATAAAAAAACGAATATTCTCAAAAGAAAACATAAAGTATGACCTTTACTAAAAACATAAAAAAAACAACAAAGCTGGCAACCTTTGTAAATAGTATGTAGATAGTAACGATTATTCTCGTATGCATGTTCCTAAGCTCTGACGGTTAAATAGATGATATTAATGACTTTACAACTACCTCCTTGTTGACACAGAGAGTACTGATGACGTATGTAGTAGTGGCATAAAAAATACGTATTATACTCAACTAGTGTTGGAGATTTACTGTTATTTTTTCCCTTATTCAAATCAGGAATGTAATTTCTTCACAATATTGTGATAAATTAACTGGGAACTTGAACACGACAAAAATTTCATTTATAAAATAAAAAAACCGATTTACAAATTTACAATTTGAATTAAAGATGCTTAAAAACTTGTTTCAATCTGTTATATTAATTTATTTATATTCCGTATAAAATGCTCTATAAATTCTGTTTCTAAAAAATTTAAAGTTTAACATAAAATACAGTTTTTTGTAGAGTGGGCGAGGGTGGCGATGGTCAAAGTAGTCTGCACGTAGTCTACAAAAAACGAAAAATTTTCCTGAGTTCCACTCCAGTGTCCGACTCATAAAAACATCTCGTATTTTTTCGGATGTGCATTGTTGTGGCTCTGTGTCAGTTGTTGTCGCAAGGTTTCAGTGGCGAAGGTCTAGTCACTGGTCATTGAACAGTAACGGCTTCAGCTGTAACCAATCCACAGGCACATCAGAACGCCCTCCTTTGTCGGTATTGTATAACACTAAATAATAATATAATTACTAAAAAATAAAAAATGCTGCTAAGAAACGAAGCTTCTAAATTTAATACGTCTCCTTGACATCAGAAACGCTACAACACTGCTATGAAAACAAATAACGTGCAAAAGCAGATTTGTGAGATAGTGAAGCTTCACCTCCTATCATTTCTCCTAATATCCCTTTCCTATAGTTCCAGCACAATGCATGGAATGTGTAGGGGTCATCTCCTGAGTGCTGGTCCAAGATGAGAAAAGGGTACTTACAGTTCTCTGTGCCACTGTACATATTAAAAATATAATAATAATAAAATATATTTTACAATATTGTACAATATGGCAATATGGTGGCAATGCACTCACAATGAAAAATTTTCCCCAAAAAGTTAAATTGTTGGCTCAGATTATTGTAAGAAAACCTTACAATTTCATTGTCGCATAATTGTTCTACAATAAACTTGTCAACAAAATTGTCAGTTCATACGGTTTTCAGATTGTTGAATGCAAAAGTTGCCATATCCGATGTTAAACATTGTGTCTTAATATTTATGGGCAGCGTTGCCAATAGAAATATTTATCTGGCAATGGTGCTATTGTACGGCGGATTAAATTAAGCACATCTGACAGTAACAAATGACCGTACAATATCTGGCAATTACCTAGCAATGGCGATTGTCAGAAGTGTGACAATATTATTGTCTTACAATGCACGGACAATACTTTTGTGGTAATGTTGTCACACAAAAATTGTGAGTTCACACGCCTGTTAAAGTTTTTATTATAATTTTTCTGTCAATATCGTAATACAAGTATATGACAATCGTGTGTACAAAACCTTAGAAAGGGTTCTTAATTGCCGTCGTGATATTGGGTTGACATGCCTGTTACAATATACAAGTCGACTTGCCTTCTAAATTTTATATTTTTGTAGAAGATGGGAATTCAGCTGATAAATTATTAACACTATAGGAATTCGAGATATGCTGTTATTTAAAATATAATTTTATCTCTGCAAAGCAAATAGTGCATATGTATATGTATGTGGCGTCGTAGCCGTAAAATTTAATTCGCAAAATTTATAAAACGTTGTATTATTATTATGGTTTTATCAAAATTTTTAAAACCACACTTTTTTTTATGACTTGTTAAAATTTCAGAAAATTTTTTATCAGCTAAATTGTTTGTTTATTTTTTTTTCAAGGCTAATTGTTTAAGCTTTTTTCATTTTACTATGTTTATCACTCGAATCATTTATAAAAAAAAAATAATTAAAAAAATGTGAATTTGTTTACCCTTTCGAAGTGGAAAATTGTGAAATTTAGCGTTCTCTGCTAAAACTAGTAGGTTTTGTTAAAATGAATCTCATAATAAATAAACAATAAATTATGTGTGGCCTTTTGACAAAACATTATTAGTGACATTTTAACATGTTTCAGGACAGCAAAAACCCATTTATTTATTCACTTTTGTTTCGTCTTTTCTTACGTTCTATTGTAGCTTTTAAAAAAATTATATCTTTTCTGTAGTTTTACTCGCTAATAAACTCTCTATTAAAATCACGCTTTAAGGTGAATTCAAAAACAAGTCCAGATCATTGTAATAATGCAAGAAACCATTTCCAATTTTGCTATTAGACTAGAATGTACACAATTTTGAGAATGCACAAGAATAGTTTCCGGTTCGTGGAAAACAAAATCTTGGAAGGAGTGTTCAAGAGCTGTACGAATTGGCAGCACTTAAGAATGTATTAAAAATAATTTGAAAAAATTTACGCAAAACATTAGCGATAGTAAAAGAAATAAATATATCAAAAATGTTTTCAATTTATTTTTTTCTCATCCGTTTTCTGAACTGCAAAAGTTTAATTTCTTTTTTTTTATTTTCACCCATTCTTAAAAAAAAAAAACTTTCATTTCTTAATTCCAATTAAATATGTATTGCAGGCCACCTGAACATGCCCATGATTTATTTTCTTTCTACAACATTCTTTTTTTAATCGCTTTTAAACTAATTTAAATTTAAGTATAAAAATATACATGTGCTGGTATGTACTTCATTATTGAGATCATTTCACTTTTACTGATTTCTTAACGTGATTTTGGTTTCTGCTTAATTTTATTCGAGTTGAGTAAAAGAAAAATGCAATTTATTTGTATTAAAATATTTTTCGGGCAATTTTTTGTGCATTACAATTTCTTTTTGTTGCGGTTCTGTAGGTCAGTCATGTTATATTTTTAAATGAATTTATTTGTTTGGTTGGTAGTGCTCCAATTAATCAATTTAAGGAATGTTTCACTTTCACAAAAGAAGCTCTCGAAAGAAAGAAATAAAGAAAGGCGAACACAAGAGTACAATTTTTGAATTATGTACGAGTATATCGTTTTTTTTTTCCCCCAGTAAAAGAAATCTTTAAAAAATATTCAAATTATGAAATGTCAGAAAGGATCTTTAATTTAATATTAACAGGAATAAAAACTGATTAAGAATTTAATAGAAGCTTTTCATTTATTTTTATAATCGGCAGGAAACCATGTCCTTGCATGCAATGAAAAATCAAACCATATACTTTTGTGTGTTTTTAAATTTCATTGTTTTGGAGAGTTGGATTGTCGTTTGTTAAAAGAAATGTATAAAAGAATTTAATCAAAGTGTAAAAAATGCCTGACATATTAACAAAAAGATATGATGAGGCCATACTCGGAAACCCATAGGGTCTCTTGTGAATCCTTTCGAATAAAATATGAAAGAATAGAGTATAGAAGAAGAGGAATCCAGATCGCTCCAGATCCTCTAGCGGCTTCGGTACTACGGTACGCGATGTCACCTTGCTCCACCAGGAGCCTGCTGCCCAGCCACTTCAGCATGTTTCGCTGCATGTCAGGGTGGCCATGCCTGAAGTAGTCTACACGTTGACAAAAAAATATAAAATTTCTTCAGTTCTGATGTGCAATTGTGTCAGTTGTTGTCGTAAGGTTTCAGTGGCGAAAGCATAGTCACTGGTCATTGAACAGTACTGCCTTCAACTGTAACCAAATCACAGGCACATCAGAACGCCCTCCTTCA
Organism: Dexiosoma caninum; assembly: GCA_963924685.1. NCBI lineage: Eukaryota > Metazoa > Arthropoda > Insecta > Diptera > Tachinidae > Dexiosoma > Dexiosoma caninum. The sequence goes on from OZ004725.1 coordinate 97,837,914, forward strand.
TCGGTATGTGTAGCACCGGTGAAGTAAAATAATTACTAAAAATGGCTACTAAAATGAAGCTGCAAAATTTAATACGTCTCCTTTGCATAAGAGGTGATTAAACACTGCAATAGCACAATTGTAAGATAATGAACGTTCACCTCCTGTCATCGATAGTTAGAGATCGCTTTCCTCTAGGTCCAGCAGAATGCATCACATGTGTAGGTGTCATCTCCTGAGTACTGGATAGATAAAAAAAATACAGATAATGTATTCCATGGTCGCCTCGTCATCCTCGTACAACCTGCAAAGATCGAAAGTCCCTTTTTCCCACTTGCTAATTGAGCAATGATCAATCAAAGATCCTATCAAAACCCCCTCAAGTCCCCCTTACTTATGCCCGGTAGCCATGTGATCTTTGCAGCCTCCAGCCCAGGCCATAAGGTCGTCGAGACTTTGCAATCCCTCCTACGCTTTCAGGAATGATTCACTTTCGCCATTGTCGATCTCTCATACTGCCTGTAGCAGTACACTCAAAATATTCTGCATATAAAATTAACTGAAATTGTAATTTAAAAGAAATGAAACTTCACTTAAAAACCGGTCTACTTATTTTTCATTTAAATTTAACGAAAAGTTCATTCAAGTTTTAATGGTAAGAAATTTTTTGACTTCCGTAAAAAGCATTGTTTTTTCCTTTATTTTAACTAACACATAAACAAGCAACGACTTCAGAAAAATTAAACATTTTTATTATGTTTCTGCTATTTTTATCACCAAATAATCCACACCAACTTCCGTAAAAAACTGATTTTTACTTTGTTTTTTTATAGTTCAACCATGGAATAAATAAATAAATCAAATGAAAGTGTAAGAATATATATTTTTTATTGTTGTCGTGTCGGCCATATGCCTATTTGCTGAATTTCCTCCGTAGACATTCAACAAAGTTTTTTCAAAAAGTTGAAAAACTCCCCTAAACTATTTGAGAATTACTTATATTTGACCGTGCCATAAACAAACGACAATTTCCGTAAAAACAACTGATTAACTGATTTAAACACTTAAATATTGTTTTAAATTTATTTTACTGTATCAAAAATTTAGAACATAAACAAAGGACAATTCTCAAAGCAACTGAAAATCCGTATTAATGTGTACTTCGTTTTTTCAATGCATGCCAAATCAGTTAAAAATTAAATTTCGAATTAATTTAAATGTTTATCCACTTAAAAATAAGTGAACGGAATACTTCTTCGATAAAATACAGGATGTTATTGTAAAAATTTTGTGAGTGTACACTATCGGTGACTGCACAGGCATGTCCTATTCTCTCTCGCCCAGCGGTGCACTCAGTATCGCCAGCTCATCCGTCGTCTCATTACCTTCAAATCCGCAATGACTTCGGCTTACTGCACCTATCCATTAACATCATTTCCTAGTTTCAGCACAATGCATTGCATAGGTAGCGGTCATCCCCTAAATGCCGTCTGCAATCCCTAAGCATCTTGGACTTTACAATGTGTCCCCACAATGCCTCTAGCGCTGCCTGACTGACCACGTAGAAGTCAATCTCCTCGTCCACAGTCACCTCCTGAGAGATCAATTCCAAGAATTCGGCCTGGAAAGCACTGCACTTTTTTTTTTTTTTTTTTTTTTTTATCTAGGACCAGCACTCAGGAGATGACTCCTACACATGCGAAGCATTGTGCTGGGAACTATAGGAAAGAGATAGTAGGAGAAACGACAGGAGGTGAAGCTTAATTAAGTATTTTCCAGCTCTGCTTTCGCACGTTCTTTTTTTGTTTTTATACTCGTAGCAGTGCTGCTGAAGCTTCGGTTTAGTAGCCATTTTTATTATTATTTTACTTCGCCGGTGCTACACAATACCGACGAAGGAGGGCGTTCTGATGTGATTGTGGATTGCTATCAGCTGAAGCCGGTTTTGTTCAGTGACCAGTGACTATGCCTTCGCCACTGAAAGCTTCCGACAACAACTGACACACAATGACACACTAATGCACATCAGAAAAATGCGAGATGTTTATTTTTATTTTAAAAATGTTTGTCTGAAACTGGGGTTGAACCCATGTCTGTTTTTGGTTTAGTAGTCAACGTGCAGACTACCATCCATCGTGCCATCGCCACCCTCCGTATATCAGTCCCCATTTCGAACAAGTTGATTTTGGTGACTTTTAAGCTTTTTGTAGTATGAAGTCACATGATTGGTAATCCCAATTTTGATATGATCGAGTTTTTTTATGTTTCTATTTATACATACATATTTATTTAAGTTGTATATACATATTTACGTACATATTCGATTTCTATGTTCATAGGGCGATTACATATATGTACATACATACATAATGACCAAACTTTACAGAACAAAACTTTGTGAGAGACGATTTAATAACCAACTGGCATTTACAAATGTCAGGTGTTACTTGTCTTTTATCATTTGCAGCAATATCTTCAACAACTGTTACTGCTTCTAATTTTCATTCGTAATTAATTAATTAATTTAACTGGTACACACCTATTGATGGAAATCATGATTTTCAAAACCCTGTGATACAGATAAAAAAAAAAATTTGTGTATCCTTTTTTGTCGAATATGTATATACTAAATAAATCTAAGAAATTATATATACAGTAAAACCTTGATAATCCGAATAATTGATTGCAGACCCAAATCCGTATTATCAAATTATCCGGATTACCGAATAAAAATATATAAACGTTGTGCTTGTATTAAAAATGCTTTTGAAACACATATCGCATGTCATGATATATTAGCGGAATTCACGGTTCGTAGAAAAGACCTTTTAGATCTTGCAGCTGTAGAATAACAACAATAAAAGGTATTGATTTACTAAAGCTACGCGATCTATAAATTCCAGTATATCACAATAAAAATCTTAAAGCAAATTATTTTGTTTGGTAAAATTGTCATTTACTTTTGGTTGTCGAGAAGTGTGCAAACTTTTTCTTTTGATCATTTTATTGATGTATCCAAACAAAGGACATCATTAAGTTGGGTAGCAAAAAAAATTAATTTTGGAGTAAGAAAGGAAAAATCAATGTTTTGGGAATTACAATTAATAAAGATTAACATTAAACAACAGTTTGCGTGCAATCCGCTTTATAAAGTTACAAAGTTGCAATCAACGCGAATTGTAGAGTACGTATTGTAATGAAAAATGGTATCCGGTCTACCGCATAATCAAGGCTTTACTGTATGTCCATTTGCCACCAGAAGTTTTCATTTTCAATTCTTTTAATATGTCTAGACTGTACGCAGCTTAAGTCTTCAAGGCGCCGTATAACTACACCTCACTATACCATTTCGATTTACATCCGCATAAACTCTGGTTTATGACTCAACTTTATTACCAACAAACACAAAAATTCTATTCATCTCTCAATTATTTATTCTTGAAATCTGCCCAAAAAAGATTCATCGAATTTTCAATCAAATGACCACACGAATGCAAACTAAAAAGTGTTATATGTAGGTATTTGTTTTTGTTTAATTTAAGCATGGATTTTACTTTTTTCCCCCTCAAGGGGTGGAGTTGAAGAGTTGAATTCATAATGGGCTCTCAGTTGCTGATACGTACAAATGTATGTATGGGAGTGTGTGCATATACGATGCACACGTGGTAACAGTATTTTTTGTTTTTGTTTGTTTTTGTTGTGCACTTACTCAAGTTTGTTTTTGTTTTGTTATTATGTATTGTTGTGCTTTGGCTGGTGGTGTTTGTTGGTGTGTCTATTTATCTGTTTGTTTGTTGGTTCGCTTGGCAAGTGCTGACTAATACTTTAGTACTTAACCCCATGTGGTTATATCCCTTAATTCCACAAGGGCTACGGGTTGGATTTCTTTTTGTCTGTCAGTGTTTTTAAATATACTTTAGTTTTTGTTTTTATTTAACTGGAAATTTATAAGAAATTCTGGAGGATACAGCAATTTTATTACTTTATTCATGTTTTTGCGGGTGTGGGAGTCAGTAATGCTCCGTAAAAAATGTTTGTAAGAGACACACAGTGAGCGAGACCCTTCTAGAGACGAGTGGCAGTAATAGCGAATTGTTAATGTTACTTTATCATTGAGAATTTAATTAAACTAATTTATGTGAAGAATTAGCCCGCAATGCTATTCATACGAAAGATTTTAATTGGAAATGTCGGAAACAAATTGTAATAGAGCACTTAGCGATTTAAAGAATTTTCTTTAGGCTGTAAATGTTAATAAAAGAAATTTAGTTAAAGTTTACGAAAAATAAGAAGAAGATGCCGGAATGATGTGTGAAGTAAAAATTGTAATATAATTAGGAAACAATCTTTTTTTTTTATCAGCGAGAGCCTACAGCAGTGGCAGAAGAGCTGTTCAATAGCCTCATCCTCATCCCTCTCGTCTAGATCTCGACGGTTTGTATAGACAGTTTTTGTACAGCACACTGGAAATATACTTTACGTAAAATTAACAGAATTAGCAATTTAAAATAAATAAAACTTCGCTTAAGTCGACCGGTTTTAATGTTAAAAAGTTAAAAAAGATTTATTTTTTTTTATTTTATTTATTTTATTAATTTTATTTTATTAATTTTATTTATTTTATTAACTCTATTCATTCTATTTATTTTTTTTTTATTTTATTTATTTATTTATTTTATTTATTTATTTATATTTTTTTTGTGCTGGAAAAAAGGGATAGTGAGGGTTTTTGAAGATTCACTGTCATACAACTCTGCTTCTGCACGTTTTTCGTCTATAGCAGTGTTGCAGCGCCTCTGATGTCAAGGAGACATAAAGCTTTGTTTTAGTAGCCATTTTTAGTAATTATTTTACTACACTGGTGCTACACAATACGGACGACAATAACACAAAGACACAGTAATGCCCATCAAAAAAAATGCGAGGTATTTTTATGATTTAGTCTGAAATTGGGGTCGCACCCAGGACTTTTTTGCTTTTGTAGTCAACGTGCAGACTACTTCAGGCATCGCCACCCTCAAATAAATTATTCCATCCTATAAATCAATTACAATATGTGATATTAAAATAGCCCAAAAAATAGACAAAAATATATAAGTGAAATAAAAACCCCCAAAAAAATCTCATAAATTCCACAAAGCATAAAAATGATCCTCAAGGAATTTCCCAATCCCCAAACAAAAGCTTTTATCCCCATTTCGAAAGCAAAATCACCGATTTGGGAATAAATCCCCTAATCTGACAACACTTTTCTCTAAGGAAAACCTTAACAATTTCATGTTAGTCATACAAACTATACAAAATTATTGTTGTTTTATGCACCCTTCTTATTTTTATAAATAAACTTGAATATATTTTATACAAACACGCAGTAACTTCAAATTATTTTACACTCACACAACCATACATATTTGTAAGAGAGTTTTTTTCCCTCCCTTTTGAAGCAATCGATTTTATCAATGATCAATCAAAATATATTTTTATTGTTTGAAAACGCATCAACGAATACTGCAATGAAAGAAAAAACAAAATAATGAAAAGTGAAATATAAATACAAAAATCTTTTGATAATCATTGATGGATTTTCAATTATTATTGTTAAGTGAAATGCACTCACACGAAGTGGCATAAATTCTATTGTTATTCCAAGTATTATTTATAATTGTATGATTTTTATTTTCATTATTGAACAACAATCCAATTCAATGTACACTTGGAATCTCTGCTTATGTATGTTATATTTGTAGGTAAATATAAAGGGTGCTCCAACCAAAACGCACTATTTTAATTGTAAATAAAACAAAACGTTTTCAGAGAATTATCTTAAAATTTTTTATTCTCATAGAAGTATATATTACAATTATTTGTGGCATACCTCTATCCGATGGTCGCTATTTTCAGTGACTCTGAGAAATAATGGAGAGGTTCAATGTCGTTAATGTGCCGAATTATCTCATTCTTTAGCTTATGAATTGTTCTTGGCTTATTGATGTAAACTATTCCCTTTAGATATCCCTAAATAAAGAAGTCCAACGGTGTCGAATCACATGATCGTGACGACCAATTATCATCGCCACGACGTGAAAAAACACGGTCATTGAATTGCTCGCTAAAAAGAGCCATTATTTCGTTTGCTGTGTGGCAAGTGGCACCGTCCTGTTGGAACCACATATCATCCAGGTCCATATCTTAAATTTCTGGCGACAAGAAGTTCGTTATCTTATGTCACTGTTGGACACGACGACGAGCGAAGTTGACGGCTCTTCGCCGCAATATCGCGAACAACAGGAATGTTTTCCGTAGAACAAACTGGGCGAGCATGCACTGGTATTTTCCCAATTCTAATAGACCTGGTTTGCTGAAAATTTGCACACAATTCTCCCGATTGTGGTCCCATTTGGTGGATTATGCTGACAAAAAAAAATCACGAATTGCACGAAATGTATTTTGATTTGAACGTCCATTTTCGTAAGTCCTGAAAAATCTTAACGCGCTGCTCAATTGTATAGCTCTCCATGGTTGAATTTGTTAAACACTGAAACTGTCAAACACTAAAGAAATGTCAAATTAAGTTGGACGTTAAGGTGTGACTCACAATTAACATCGCACATTATGGTTGGCCCACCCTTTATGTATATTTATGCACCAATGTACATACATAGTGTGAACGAGTATGAATATCTCAGGTCATGTTTGAGTTTGTTGTCTTTCCATTTCAATGCATTTTTTCTTCTAAATACGTATGTATGTACATCCAAACAGACATATTCTTTTAGCCATATAGACAAATACATACATAGTACCTCTAAGCATACCTGTTTTAAGGGTCTTTTTACGAGCCCATTCGCATAAAGTTCATGTATTAAATTTATTCAAACGTCTTCGTATTTGTCAATTATGAAATGTTTTGGGAGAGTGATTTTTTCCTTTTCCAACAACAGTTTTCCAATTTCTTTAAAGGTTGTTAAGAATAAAGAAAATAAAGAAACCATTACAAAGTTTGTTTGGGGACTGTTTTTATAAATGTATCTACTGATTGTGAAGTTTTTTTTTTAATCATAAATTCAGAAGAAAAATTCTCTTAAATAGTCTGATTGAAAAATTATTTTAATTTCCTTAAAGAACTACAAAAAAATAAATTCCGTTAAGGTTTTATATTTTTTTTCCCACTGAAAATTAAATTGTATTTAATATGCAAAATAAATAACAGTAATATTTTCAAATTCTAGTAGATGGGACCGTAAAACAAAGCATATGCGCAGGTCAAATAATTCACGCCAGGTAGGCTCGACCGGACAACAATAGTTGTGCTAGAAAAAGAAAAAAAACTTAATATACCCAGTCAGCATTTAGAAGATAATTTCAACAAAAATCACCTTAATGAGTCTTCTTCTTAGAATACTGCTCAAAACTGATTAATCACAATTACAAAAAAAGAAAAATTTAAAAAAGAAACTCGATTATGATTTAAAATTGATTTGATTTTAAAAGCAATAACAAACTGTATAGCAAAGGCTCGAATGATGTGATTGTGAATTGCTATCAGCTGAAACCGGTATGGTTCGGTCACTGGTCAGACTATGCCTTCGCCACTGAAACCTTCCGACATCAACTGAACACTGCACATCCGAAAAATGCGAAATGTTTTTTTTTATAACTTTACTCTGAAACTGGGGTTGAACCCAGGTCTGTTTTAGTTTTGTAGTCAACGTGCAGACTACTTCAGCCATCGCCACCCTCAAATGGAATTTTTTAATTGAATTTTTTAAAATTTTTAATTAATATTAACTGAATTTATTTTGGGAATATTTATTTATACATATGATTCTAATTGTGCTTTTTCCCTTATAAACTATATGTGAAATTTATTATTACATACCCTATGATATTCTCATACATATAAAAAAGCTAAAAAGAATAAAAAGAATAAAAAAGCTAAAAATAGAAATGTGAGTATGTTATAAAAGTAAACTCATGGATTGCTATGTTTTTGTTTATAGATTTTTTGGTTTGTATGTTTGATATTCAAACAATTCTCGTTTGATTGATTGAATTTTAAACATATAGATCTTGGGTTTATATTCAGACGTTGGGAAAAATCCACTGACGAGCTAAGTAAAGGTTAGCGAAATAGTACTATATGGATATGCTTTCCTCCTCAATTTTTGAGTTACTTTTGTAATAAAATGCTTTATGATATTTTTCATACTGTATGAGAATATCATAGGGTATGTAATAATAAATTTCACATATAGTTTATAAGGGAAAAAGCACAATTAGAATCATATGTATAAATTTTTAATTAATTTCTGATGAAAAAAATCGTAAAATTTCTATCATTTAAAACTCATACTTGACTCTACGATTTTCGTGATAGGTTGAAATCGAATTATTAATTTAATTGAATCTTGATGGCACTTTTTTTGTGCAGGACCTGCCGTTAACTTTTTGTTTTGTAGCATAAATTAACGATTTATTTTGGACCCATAGTGAGCAAATTACTGTATTTGAACGATCGCAATAAAGCAATAATAATGATCTGCTTTTTGTGTTTTTGTGTGAATGCTTATTAATTTTAACAATTTATCAGGCAAGTCGTTTAAATGACTTCCCCACATTTAAGTATAATAAATTTTTTTTTCTAATTTAAAACGTCTTGCTGTGTAAAGTTAATCAAACTTTAATTTTTTACACAGAAAGGTAAGTGACTCAAATAATAAACCGTGAATAGAAATAGAAGCCAATCATTTTTTATAAAAAAAAAAAAAAAATAGAAAGTTAAAGCAATTAAAATCTAGATCTTTCATCTGATGAAATCTCCCTGAGCAGCAACAGTAAAACTTCAATTGAAAAGAATTTAAAAACGAAGTGGAGACAACACAATAGAAACATCAAAGCTGAATAAAGACATTTTGAAATTCCAACTAACTGCATCATGATTGACTTGGGTCAAAATAATTTAAAAGTAGTAAAAAGATAACAAAAAAAAAAATTAAATAAAGAAGCCATTTATTTTGCTCTGTTAATTTGCAACCGACTTAAATGCAAATTTTTGTAATAATAATTTTATGAAGTCCCTCCTTAATTTTTTTTTTATTTTACCACCATAAGGAAAGTTGTCATACTTGTACTCGTATGTCTTCCAGGTAGTCTTATTCTTCCATTGGTTTAATAATTCTCTTTTTCTTCCAATTAAATTCCATTATTGCATAAGTTTTAGTGTTTGGCTATTAAATGCAAACAAAAAGCAATTGAATATAAAAAAGTTATTAAGAAAATTTGCAATTAAAACTCGTGACATATTTTACATGTAGAGTTGGTTTTTTTTAAACGTTTTAAACGTTTTTATATTTTTATTTTTCAGATTTTGTGGTTTTCGATAACAATTATTACGTTGTTTTTTATTTATTTATTGTAAGAGAGATATGTAGATATATTTATTATTTTTTTGTAAATAAACTACGTGTTGCAATGGAGTCCAAAGTTTCATTTCATTCATTTGCAAATAACGAAGCATTTGGTTAGTGGCTGCTAAATCGATTGTTGTGCCTGAAATGGCCAAACGACTAATCGTTTGCGGTTTAGTCATCGCATCGCATCGCCGTATTGTTTCTTTCATAGTTGAGAATATCCATTGCATTTATTTGTTCGAATAAATAGTTTTTAAAACAAACGACATACAACAGTAGCTGTTCACTGTTTATGGATACAGAACCGATAATATACACAAACAAATTTACGATAAGGCTTACGGAAAAGATTGCAATAAACAATGCGACACTGAGGACTAAGCTAACGGCTAATGGCTCTTTTCACTACGTAAAATTAGTAAAATTGATGTAGAAAATTAACTAATTGCATATTTGGTTAACAGGGACTATTTGAGTTTCACCATCATTCAGTATGTGCACACGATTGTCATATAAACAGTAAAAATTGTAATAAAATGTTCAACAACCGCATGAACTCCCATATTTTGTGTGGCAATCTTCTCACAAAATGTATTCTCCGTGCATTGTAGGACAATAATTTTGTCACAATTCTGACAATCGTGAGAACACCTTTCATTTCCATTAACACGTAATTGCCACACACTTTTTACAGTCATTTGTTATTGTCGTATGTGCTTAATATAATAACACAATTGGCAGATAAATATTTCTGTTGGCAATGCTGCCCATAAATATTAAGAGACAATGTTAAACATCGGATGTGGTAACTTTTGCCATACAATAATCTGACAACCGTTTGAACAGACAACTTTTGTTGACAGCTAAATTCATTGTGTGACAATGAAATTGCTCAGACAATTTACACTTCGGTGACAATTTTTCATTGTGAGTGCATTGCCACCATATTGCCATATTGTACAATATTGTCAAATCTGACAATCGTGGCTATGGTCGAAGTAGTCTGCACGTTGACTACAAAATGCAAAATTTTATGAGTTCAATCCCAGTTTCAGACTCATAAAAACATCTCGAATTTTTTCTGATATGCATTTCTGTGTCTTTCGTCAGTTGTTGTAGCAAGGTTTCAGTGGCGAAGGCATAGTAACTGGTCACTGAACAGTGGCGGCTTCAGCTGTATCCAAACCACAGGCACATCAGAAGGCCCTCCTTCGTAGGTATTGTGTAGCACCGGCGAAGTAAAATAATAACTAAAAATGGCTACTAAAAACGAAGCTTCAAAATTTAATACGTCTCCCTGACATCAGAGACGCTACAACACTGCTGTAAAAACAAATAACGTGCATAAAGCAGTGTTGTCAAATAGTGAAGCTTCACCTCCTATCATTTCTCCTACTAACCCTTTCCTATAGTTCCAGCACAATGCATCGCATATGTAGGGGTCATCTCCTGAGTGCTGGTCGAAGATAAAAAAAAAGTGATGGAAAGTATGGCAATAGACTGGTTCAAGAATGTATTGGTTTTGCAGATGTAATGAGCCAAAGAATTATGCGTATCAACATTTAGACCATATTTAGAGGTCGCTAGAAATTACGAATTTTAGGTTTTGTATTGGCTTATCCATTTAGTGGTTTCGAAACTGCTGGTCTGGCAACAATGCCAGCTGTTAAAGATATGCCATCAGAAGAGTCATTTATTTAGTGAAATGTTTACAATTTACGAATACGGCTCGTTTAACATCCGAAGAACGCGAAAAATAGTTAAAACTTTCTATACATGCGGTGGTTCAAACATGACCACTTTTCGAGCAGTACGGGGTGATTATGGTCGTCACAATCGTCCCACTGTGCAAGTTATTGCCAAGATTATATAGAGAAATTTTAAGAGACTGGAAGCTTTGTAGATATGGTCAAATCTATGCATCATTGCAATGTGCGCGCTACCGAAAATATCGCACTTTTCGGAAATAGCGCTGGAATATACGTTACCGTGCATTCAGAACGGTATGGACGTATGATAAACGTCTTTTTTTTGGTCTGCAATTAAGGATTATGAACTGCACGATATGTGGTGTCAACAAAACGATGCCACGAGCCGCACAACAAACCAATTTTGCGTTTATTGCAAGAAAAATTTCCAGATGACATAATTTCACGTTTTGGTGACGTCAATTGCACATCAAGATCATGCGATTTGTCGTTAGTTCGACATAGATCTTTAAGACAATTGAAAAATATAGTAGGAAAAAGTACCTGTAAATTTGTTCTCAAATAGAAAGTGATGGGCTCTCAATATCCATAAAAAATCGCTAAAGTAAGATCTCTGCGAAAGCTCGATATAAATTGAGACACCAAACGAAATAGTTTTGACAGAAATGCTCCATGTTAAATGCCTTGGAAATAGAACCACCACGTTACTTTCGCCTATCTACCTACCACTTTCACCAAAGTGTTGCCTTCTTTCTTCAAAATAAAAACGTTAAGCAAATAAAAAAAAGCGAACAAATGTAACTGAAAATCACAGAATTCGTACATAAATCGCTAAGTGGGCAACATATTTACTGTTTAAAGTTGAACAATTTTACATGTTCTTGACAGTCTCTAATTTTTTATCGATAACACTAGTGACAGATTTGACGTTTTGATATTTATCTTAATAAAGTTGAACTCTTTGCACCTGGTAAATATTTCTATAACAATATATTTGCACTGTTCTTAAAAAAAAATTAACAATGCAAGAAAAATTAAGTTCCATGAAGGCTTAATTAAGGCCGTTGAATTGGTGTTGTAAGCACATTTGTATATGGCTAACAAAATAAATATGAAAATTTTTAACTATTACAAGTCATGATTATAAAGTCGTTGCAATTAAACAGTTTTTGAAAGTCTAATTGTACAGGGTGGCCCGCAATGACCAAAGAGGTTTGAGTTCATTATAACTACTTATTTAAATTTTTTTTCTTTTAAATATAGTATATTAATTGTATGCAATAAATTATTTTATTTTTATAAAATTTTTAATTTTTTTAATAATATTTTTCTACGAATTTCGCTAACCCTACGTGAGCATCATCAGGAACAATAAATTTTTTAGAATAAAATTATTTAACAAACATAAAATTAAAATATTTTATATTATTTTTTTTTCTGTCAATTATATAAAAGTATTTTGTAAAAAATGTTTCTTTTGTTTTGCCATAAAAATTTAAAATAACTCAAATTACATATGAAATATTTAACAATTATAATAGAAAAACTTAAAATTACTCGATATTAAATAAATTCTTCCTATTTTTTATTAACTAAATACCTATAATTTTGAGCTTTTTTATCTATATCTGCCTTAAAATTAATTCTTCTATCTATTGGTACTTTTATTATCTTTAACATTTCTAACATATAACGACGTTTCTTCTCTATTCAATATTTATACTTCATCAAATTTCGGATTCAAGTTCACACAATGTGAAAGTAATGCAATTTGTTGTGTATTAATGTTATATAATTATATTAATAGCACTAATTATTTAAGCTTAAGTTATATAATTATGGTATATTAATTGAGGGTTGCAATCGCTGAAGTATTCTACACGTTGACTACAAAACGAAAAATGTTCCTGGGTTCAAGCCCATTTTTTACATCTTGCATTTCTTTTGATGTGCATTTGTGTGGGACTTTGTGTCAGTTGTGGTCGGAATGTTTCAGTGGCGAAGGCATAGTCACTGGTCACTGAACAGTAGAACCTTGAACTGTATCTAATCCACAGGCACATCAGAACGCACTCCTTCGTCGGTACTGTATAGCACCGGCGAACTAAAAGACTTACTAAAAAAGACTACTAAAACGAAGCTTCAAAAAATTTTTAACAACGTCTCCTTGACATCAGAGGCGCTACAACACTGCTCTAAAAACATAGAACGTGCAAAAAGCAGAGTTGTAAGATAGTGAAGCTTCACCTCCTGTTATTTCTCTATATACTATCCCTTTCCTCTAGTAGCACAATGCATCGCATGTGGTCATCTCCTAAGTGCTGGTCCACGACAGAAAAAAATATTAAAGGAGAAAAAAATAGTTTCAATTTAATCATGAAAAATTATATCTCGCAAGTAGCGGCCATTTTCTGTTTCGCACATGCGTGCTCGCAGTGTGAATTTTGTATGGAAACATTCTTATTGTATGCAAAATTCTCTGTAGCGAGGCTGATGAGAGGCTGAGTTGTGTCGAACATCTCCTGGTTGATGTTTCGCCATTTTCCCGATTACTCTTCTGTACCCGTTCAATTTTGTCATCCATGTGCAACGTTCAGCGTCTGCCAGCACCAGGAAGGTTCCTTACTGCCCCTTGTCGAAAATTTTCAGCGAGACGTTTATAGTTGACTGTGAGCGTCCATAACGATGATATGCACGCTGAGTAAGAAAAATGGATCGTTGATTTGTGAAATAAAGTTCAAGGATTTTGGCATGATTATTAATTGTGAACTGTCCTATTTTAAATTCCCCAAGTCTCCTTTAAATACTGAAAAAATACTGAAAAACAAAACAAACAAAAAATAAAAGAAAGTTACAAGGAATTCAAACACCTTCAATCCTTTTGGGTCACCCTGTATGAAGACTTCCCCTTTGCCATTTGCAAGATGCATTTAACCATACCGCCCGGTGATTTAGTATGACTGACCATTAATTAAGGACACGAATATTGATTGAGTGCTGATAAATTTTATGCCTTTAATTTCTGAATGCACATGGCAACACTATGATCCATGTTTTTAATTTATTAGATTTACTTTTTAAAGGAAGGAAGTAAAAATTAAAAAAAAAAATCTGAAATGCGTATTTAGGTAGTTTTTTATTTATAATTGAAATGTACGTTTCAGGTAATAAACAATTTTCTGAAACACTTTGTACAGGTGAAGTCAGTCAAACGCAACAAATAAATATGTTACAAAATAATTGCAGTCCATTAAATTATGGGCAAAATTTTCCCAATGTTTCAACAAGCCATTTAAATTGTAGCCACTGTAAGCCCAAACTGAAGACATAATTGTTACTTTAATTTTGCATTGCCCTAGAAGTCTGTGTTCTGCAATATTTATTTTGTATATTTTTGATTAAAAAATACACTTATCTTTTATATGTCTGAATTTTGTGTGCAATTTAAACCCTTAAAATTGCTTGTACTAGTTTAAAATTTAGTTCAAAAACAGGTTTGTCATGTTTCTGTTGCCAACATATCCTGGTCTTTGTAGCAACAATAACTGCACAAAAACTGACTAATCTATTCACGGGTGAATCACACACATCAAACGGCAGCCATAGGAAGTGATAATAAAAAAAACTATTAACAACCTGTCTCCCTTTTTTATGAACTACGAGAAGAAAAAATAAAAATACTCATATATGTACGTTACAAATGGCTAAACATTTTAAATGGGAATCATTTTGAATAAAATGAAACAAATAACAATAAAGAACTAAAACCACAATAAATATGCAGGTGAATAAACTTCAATAAATTAGGTAAAAAAATACGAAAAAAAATAACGAATCAAACCCATAAAATCATAAAAACATACAGCAACGAAGTGTGAAGAGACATGCTTCTGCAACACGCAACATGTTCGAGGTACATACATTCAAGTACTCGTATTTACGTGGAAAACCTGTTAACTCTCTTTGAGAATCTTGTCACACATTCAATAAATCTAAAACTTTCGTAATTAAGTTTATGCAGCAACACAATTGTATCATTAAGATAAATTTATCTGTAGGAAATTGTGTAATGAACAATAGATAAATGGGTACAAATAGTCGTTAGTTCACGCACTGCTCGACAAGATTCAATAAAGTCAAAAACAAACCAAAAAGAAGAAGGAAAAAACCTGAATATAAATAATATCAAAATTTAAAAAAAAATAAATAAATTTAAAATCGAATAATAAAATGTTTCTTGTAGAGGGTGTCTGGTGGCAAATAAATTTTTTTTTTTTGTTTTTTTTTTATCTGGAACCAGCACTCAGGAGATGACTCCTACACATGCGAAGCATTGTGCTGGAACTATAAGAAAGGGATAGTAGGAGAAACGACAGGAGGTGAAGCTTAATTAATTATTTTGCAGCTCTGCTTTTGCACGTTCTTTATTTGTACTCGTAGCAGTGCTGAAGCTTCGGTTTAGTAGCCATTTTTTGTTATTATTTTACTTCGCCGGTGCTACACAATACCGATTATTTCAAAAAGTAATAAACGGTGTGGAGGGAGGGTGGCGCCGTTGGAATTATCGATTGTGCGGATTTGTCACTCACGATGTCCCAGTGGTCGAGTGAGCATCGCGCGTTCGCCGTGGAGACATTTTTTTGAGATTAATGATTCTTACGTAATTGCTCGTCGACAATTTGTTCAAAGTTCGGTAATCGGCGAATAAGTGATGCACCGAGTGTAAATTTAATTCGTTCTTGGGTGCAGAGATTCCACGCAACTGTTTCGGAAAAGAGCAACCTCACTGGGACTTCCAAGAGCGATTATTCATGAAATTTTAAAAAAGGATCTGCATGACATGCTCTCTAAAAAATAAAATTCGCATTTCCATTCTATCGTTCTATCGCTACCAGACACCCTGTATAAGGAATATTTTTAAAGAAGCTATTTGGTTTGTTTTGTTTGTATACATTGTATATTTGTTTCTATATTATAAAGACCGAAAGCAGGTGGATTAGTTTGAGTGTTTGCTCCGTCTTAGAAATACTTAGCCGACCTATAGCAGGCGAAGAACCAGAAACCTTATGAAGATGTTAAGGAACCACAATTTTCGCTTTGTGGCAGTCTGTACTGGACACTGAACTTTGGGGAGGCATGCTACTTTTGCTATCTCCTTTCTTTTTGGGTTTCCCGAACTTTCGTGGTAATAAAACGGCAAAACGGCAAAACGTCAAAGTCTGGCAGCATAATCTATTTAAATTTAAAAAAATGTGGTGACCTTTTGTCGACCATAATGGTCTTTGCTGGAAAAATTTAATAAAATATTAATAAAAAAAAATAATAATATACTTATTAACCAGGGTGAAATAAATATTCCAAACAAATCGAAGCACTCAAAGAGTCAAGGCTGTTTTTTTAGCCATTATCAATTAACTTAATTCAATTTTATTTAAATTAAATCTTGTTCAAATTGTAATAATTCTCTGTTGACGGAATTGACAACAAAAGTAGAAAAACAAAATACTTAATTGTATTTAAACGCTTTTATTTAATTTCATTTCCTTTACAATTATGTGTTATTTTCTGTCAATTATATATTTTATTTAACTTTTTTTTTTGAAATGGCTAAACGACCATAAATTATGAAATTCCCAACTAGTCTGTGATTAAGGAAATAATATGATGAATAGAACTTTGAATGCCATAGTTTTTGTAACAACAGATCAATAATATTGATTAAATACTCGTACATGCAGGCTACAGGGTTGGCGCTCGTAGTGCTAAAAATATAAATTGAGCCTTTAAAGTTTTTTTTATCATTATTTTTTTTAAACAAAAAAATTCAGTATAAGAAAATGTTTTTAATATTTAAAATTTCTTTAAAATATTTATTAAATTTATTATTCTATGTGGCCATCTTTAACGCGGATAGTAATATCCAAATAGCACGTTTGCTGAAACTTCTGATCAGGGCGATTAGGTTTATAGTACGCAAGGCAAGAGACACACATATCAGGCGCATGCTGAATCGATTAAAATGGCTAAGTGTGAAACAGAGTTTAGTTTATGTTGCTATAGAATTTATACATAACGCAAAAAAGGGAAATTGTTCTTCATATATAAGGGAGTGGATTAGATATGGCCATCAGTTACAGTGAACTCGCAGAAACGTGAACATCCAGTAACACGAACTACCCAAAAACATGCACATTTTTTTTTGTTTTCATTGGCTAAAACGTGAACAAAGGCTGAAGGCTCTAAAACGTGAACTTTCAATCGAACGTTAAAATTCAAATTTGATTTTAGTAACACTTCCAGCGCCGACCCTTGTACACATAAATATTATTGTGCACTTGTGTAACAAAACTTAAGAATTATGGTCTCAAAGTTGCTACAAAGAAAACTAGTTTTTTAACTTTTCTATTCTATTTTTTCCATATCCATATTTGGCAGAAAACAAATGCCTTCTTTTCTTTCCAAAAAGAAAAAAAAAATACATGCATGTAAGTGCGAGCACTTGTTATGTAAAACAAGTCATGGCCAAATATACGTAATATAAATCGCTACACAAAAGGGAGAAAACAACCAACAAACATCTTCAGTCACATTTGCTTTAGTGAAATATGTACGTAATTTTGCTAAAAATGAGAAGATATTGCACGTGTTTACCATCCAAAATATTTACGTTGCTGTTAAATTTTAAATTTTTGCACGCGTTGCCTGCCCGCTCACTCAACCCATCAAATAGTTGGTCTTACTTTTGGAAATAATAATGACATTTATTGTCATCTTCATTATTTTTTTCTCTTTCCTAATGGCATTAGTTTTCATTTCACATAATGAAATCTGAGTTTAGCACGCTTTCTGGCTTTAAATTATAAACACGTATCCAAATAAAAGCGTACTGTTACAAAAAAAGAAAACATTTGCAAATGTTTGTACGATTTGGTTTTTTTTTTTTAAATCAGTACAGGGCGATATATGTATTTGTTTTTGTGCATATTGATTTGTGGACGAGCTTATAAAGCAGTTATTAGATTCGTGAAAGGGTGTTATCGTATAATTTGTTACGCTTAATGGAGTCATAAGGGTTGCTCGCTGCACCCCTGTGGCAAAATGGGAAAATTAAATTTAATTATAATTTGTGTCTGCCTTGAACTTGACTCTCCTTTTAGACATATTTTTTAAATTTAATTACTGTTAAAAAGTTTTGTTAATAAACATTTTGGAAATAAATTAAAATGATTTGAATATATCTGAGCATTATGAATGAGAAAACTCCATTAAATTTCAGATGAGGGCAGCGTTACCATTTCTAAATTTTTCCCTTATTTTTCAAGGTTTTTGAAATGCCAAAAAGTTTTTAAGTTTTTTGTTTCAAAAATAAGTTTTTTTTTTGAAATTCTGTCAAATTTTCAAGTTTTGTTTATTAATTTTTAATTTACAGAATATGTATGACGAAAATATTATTTAATGTTGGCATGTAATGTAAACGATTTTATAATGTTTCACTCCTTATTACTGCAACAGTGTTAAATGTGTCTATTGCCTCTTTAATACAACAGTGCTGTATTAATAATATTATAGTTTTTTATGACAGTTTTTTTTTCTAAAAAGTTTTCTATTTAAAAAAAAGCATGGATAAATATTTAAAGAGAAACGGTAAGGATAATGGAATATTTTTAGTTTTTGTGTTATTAGTTTTAAGCAGCAATACAAGTGGAGAAAGTAACTTAGAATATGCTACAGACACATCGGAGGGTCAAACAAAAGCTAAAAAAATGGGGATCTGCTCAAAATCGTGGCAAGAATAAGTTTGTTGTTGTTGTTCAACTTTTTTTGTTTATCTTATTTTACATAAAAATTAATTCAAAATGTATATTTTTGTGCTTTTTTTCATTAGTTGGACACTTTTGTGGAAAAGTTTTTTGTTGAAAAATTAAATTTTTTTTTTTAATTTTTTCTTAAAAAATATATGATAACGCTGGGTGAGGGTGTCAGGTGATGGTTGAAGTATTCTGCACGTTGACTACAATCCCAGTTTCAGCTTAAATCATAAAAACATCTCGCATTTTTTCTGATGTGCATTTGGGTGTCATTTGTTGCCGGAAAGTTTCAGTGGAGTGAGTAGGCATACTCACTGGTCACTAGTCACAGTAACGGTTTCAGTTGTAACCAATCCACAGCCACTTCAGAGCGCCCTCCTTCGTCGGTATTGTGTAGCACCGGCGAAGTAAAATAATTATTTTTATGACAGTCGAATACTGGGACGCGACCTTTTGTTTTCCACTCAACGTGCTAACTACCTGAGCCATCGCTGCGATTGAGATTAGATTAGTTAATTGCGGCAGTTTAGTAGAACCAGGTTTTTAGTAAAAGATTAGTAATTCAAATGAAATTAAACGTCATTGTCTCACAATGTCTTTTTAAACATGCATATATTCTTATTATCTCTTGAACATGCTCAAAGAAATGATTTGTATTTGCCTGTTTTTAAATCTCATTGTCTAATCTTCTTCATATACTCGTACATACATATTCATCTACCAACCGTTTTCACTTCAGCAATTCAAGTTTATTTTGATAAATGTCACGTCGAATGAAGAAACAGAAAAAAGCATAACAAGAACAACAGAAATTAATATAAAAAGAAATACGAAAAAAATGGAAACTTCACTTCGGTTAAAAACGAAAGAAAAACATGTTTTAAAGTCATGTCTATAAAGTCATCATGGAAACGGCATGTTTTGAGTTATCGATTAACTTATTTCGTTTAACAATTTTGATATTGCAAATGTAGACTAAATTGTTGGGCGAAAGCTCAGCTAGAGCATCAGACTTGGTCAGTAATGATTACATTTTGCAATTTATTACACAAGCAATTACAAAATTTTTGTAATTTGAATTGAAAAAAAAGTCAATTACATTTAAAAGTATATGTACTGCATAAAATGTCAATTACAATTATATTTATATTATTGAGGGTGGCGATGGTCGAAGTAGTCTGCACATAAAATTCTTTGAAACATGATTGCAAACAATAACAAAAACTAGAAAAAAAGATATCGAAATGCTTAATAAAAGTAAATCCTTTTAAATCAGCGAAAAAACAAACAATCTTATCTATTAACAATAGCGAAATCTGTAATCAGTCAAATAAGCATGTTCGTAACAAATTAATATTTATTATATGTACATATTTAGCGTGAACAAAAAATATTTAATTGGAATTTTAATGTAAGTTTCTACAATAGGTGTGTTTTCTTACATTTCTGGTAAAGTTCAGTAAAATGAGAGTAAACTATAATTTATCTCAATAATGCTCAAATTCACAGTCATTAGTTAGGTAATAGCAATAGTTTAACCAATAATTTTAGATTCACAGCTTTTTGTTTACTAGTAGTTAAACCGCCAAATGTCATTGGTTAACAAATAGTTAGACAACAGCTGATTTGTAAATTATTATTAGTATTTTTGTTTTGATATCATCTACCATAATATAATATATATATATATATACATTACTATAAGTTTTTTTATTTTCGATAATATATATATATATATATAACAGTGCTGCCAATATTGAAAATTAAAAGATTGTTAGGGTTACCATTCTTTGGTTATACGAGAATGTTAGTTAAACAATACACTGTGAACATGAAGTATTAGTTAAATAATAGTTATCATTTTAGTTTACTAATAATTAACTAATGCCAGTGAATTTGGGCCTAAAAGACAAGGCAACGAAAAAACCACAAACTTTATCAAAAAAAAAAAGACAAACGCCAATGTATATGACCATGTACGTATAATTCGAATCTACACATATGCATATACAAGTACAAAACTACATACATACATGCATAAAAACATTATAATTACGCTTATACATGTTAATTAAAGAAAACTTAATAATTTTATCATGAAATAAAATTAAGGGTGGCGATGGTCGAAGTAGTCTGCACGTTGAGTACAAAACGAAAAATTTGTCCTGGGTCCAACCTCAGCTTCAGACCCATAAAAACATCTCGCATTTTTTCTGATGAGCATTTGTGTGTCTTTGTGTCAGTTGTTGTCGGAAGGTTTCAGTGGCGAAGGCATAGTCACTGGTCACTGAACAGTGGCGGCTTCAGCTGTATCCAATCCACAGGCAAGTCAGAACGCCCTCCTTCGTCGGTATTGTGTAGCACCGGCGAAGTAAAATAATTAATAAAAACATGGCTGCTAAAAACGAAGCATCAAAAATTTAATACGTCTCCTTGACATCAGAGACGCTACAACACTGCTGTAAAAACAAAGAGCGTGCGAAAGCATAGTTGTAAGATAGTGAAGCTTCACCTCCTGTCATTTCTTTAACTATCCCTTTCCTCTAGTTCCAGCACAATGCAACGCATGTGTAGCGCTCACCTACTGAGTGCTGGTCGAAGATAAAAAAAAAATATTTTTCACGTAATTGGAAAAATATTGCCGCAATAAAGTAACTACATAACTTTTTTATTAATTAATTTCACAGGTCTAAAAAATCAAATTTTTTTTGTGTGGTCGAGGTTCTCTGTGACCATTGACTATGCCTTGGCCACTGAAATCTTCCGACAACAACTGACAACACAAAGGCACACTGAAGCACATCAGAAAAAATGCGAGATGATTTTATGATTTAGTCTGAAACTGGGGACGAATCCAAAACATTTTGGTTTTGTAGTCAAAGTGCATCGCCAACCTCTATCCGAAAGTCTTGAATTTAAATGCTCAGGCCGTTATCAAAAATTTCTCCACCTTCCTTAACCTTTTAAGAATACAAGAAAAAAGATGAAGTAATATAATCTTAAGCTTCAAGTTAAAAACTGCACATTTAAATACAAGTTCATTTATATTTTCAATAATAATAAAATAATTTCTTTTTCATTACATCAAGTTGTAAGTGCCATGATTAGAAAACCTTTAGGCAGTATTTAATATTTTCACCGCCCTTTAATCTTTTTATTTTGAATATATGTACGTATAAACTATATCTTCTAATTATGTATTTTGCTGTTATCTGTGAATCAGTTTAAATTAATCTAATCATTGCCATGCTCTTCTGTTGACTCCCAGCGGTAATTTATTAACCATGACCTTCGTCTCATCGATTCATCCCTGCATCAGTTGAAGCTTAACATATTTTAGTGTTCGTTTTTCCTTTTAGTTTCGTTTTTAATTTCTATGCTAAACAAATAAATTTTATTACGAAACAAAAGAAAAATAGTCAATTGGTAGCATTTCCCTTTGTTCTGTTGTTGTTGTGAAAATAAACAAAGTTATTATCTTCTTGTAAGCAGCAGCATCTTACAGAGAATGAAAAACAATGGGAAATCTAGAAAATGAAAAAATAAGAATAAAAAAATATATTGAAACGTTATGAAGAAGGGCTGTTGTTCTTAATCACTTTCGAACACTTTAAGGCAAAAGCGAGACTTTATGCCCAAACAAAATAGAAGCGTATGCAGACAGAAGCGTATGGACAAACACAAACAGTTAAGGCAGGCCAAAGCACTCAGTTTGCTGCCAGACATACGAGTGCGAGTATTAAACAACTTGTGCTGGAATTATCTTTGTAAAAAAGATCTTAAATTTCATTAAAATCTTCGAAGCAGCCAGCTGCAGATGCTTTGTATTTGTGGAGTGGAGATACAAAAGTTTTATTGAAAAAGATGTTTCATCGAACAAAGTAAAGCAGTTGCAGTTGCCTTGCACCATTTACTATTTATTCAAGAGTTTATCAATTAAACAATTATACATGCAAGCGAGTATTTAACATGTAATAAGTAATTGACTTATAAAGCCGACATAAAAGCATCCCTACCTCTGAGTGCATATTAACTTATTCCAAGGGGAATGTTGTATTTTTAAAATAATACAATATACGAGAGCTGTTCGATAACTCCCTGACTTTTAAAATATCCCTCGCAGTAACTTTAAACGCAACACTGCTGCCGTCATCCTTCCTCTATCAATAGACTACTGTGAAATTTTGCGCAAGCTGCGTCATTTAGTTTGTGTTTGACAGCCAGACAACCTCGTGAATTTTAACAAAAAAGATAAAAAGGTGAATTTTGTGTGTTAATTAAGCATTATTTTTTACGTAAAAAAAACCATCACTGAAACCAAAGAAAGACTTGATAAATACTATGGAAACTCTTCACCATCAATTTCAATGGTCCATAAAATTCATAGAATACCTAGAGCAGGGTAAAACGATCATCTGCCAATATTATTCAGATTCAATATTGATTTAAAGTAAAAACGACCCCATTTGGCGAAAAAGTGATGTTCCATCAAGACAATGCACGACTGCACACACGTGTGCAGTCAGTATGGCAAAAATCCATAAATTGGGCTACGAACTGCTACCCAATACAGCATATTCTCCACACTTAGGCCCCGGCGACTATTTTCTTTTCCCAAACCTGAAGAAATTGCTGGTTGGTAAGAGATTTTGGTGAAATGAAGAGGTTAGAACCGAAACAAACGCATATTTCGAGGACATTGGAGAAAAAAAAAATTTTAAAACGCTGGACTAAATGTATTGTTGTAAAAGGAGATTATGGTGAAAAATAAAACGCTTATTTAGCGAAAAAAAAATGTTGTATTCAAATAATCACGCAGTTATTAAACAACCCTCGTATAATCATTATATGCTGAAAATCTATCACATTTTTTTATATAAAATCCAACAAGATTTTAAGCCAAGAAAATGAAATCCTTGATTACGTGGATCATTGAGGGTGTCCATGGCTGAAATAGTCTGCACGTTGACTACAAAATCAATAATTTCCTGGGCACGACCCCAGTTTCAGTTTAAATTATGAAAACATCTCGCAATTTTTCTGATGTGCATTAGTGTGTCTTTCTGTGTCAGTTGTTGTAGGAAGGTTTCAGTGGCGACGGCATAGTCACTGGTCACTAAACAGTTCCGGCTTCAGCCGGCATAGGCACATCAGTGCATCCTTCCATCGTCCGTCTGTATTGTGTAGTACAAGCAAAGTAAAATAATTACTAAAAATGGCTACTAAAACGAAGCTTCAAAATTTAAAACGTCTCGTTGCCATCAGAGGCGCTGCAACACTGCTATAAAAAAAATCAAAGAACTTGCAAAAGCAGTGTTGTTATATAGTGAAGCTTCACCTTCTGTCATTCCTGTAACTATCCCTTTCCACTAGTTCCAGCACAATGCATCGCATGTGTAGTGGTAATCTTCTGAGTGCTGGTCCAAGATAAAAATAAAATAGAAGTAACACCAAAATTTCATTATATACACACTATACTGGAGTTAATTTAATTCCTTGTTGCATTTGTTATGTTTAATGGTGTTAAAATTTATTAAAAGGAATCCATAAATTTTTACCGCACGTAGAAGAGATGTTGGGTGAAAAATTATGTTCATTTTTTGTGAAATTTTTCAAAATAATATGGAAATACAATATAATTTACCGCCAAAAGGGTTTCCATAGAGAATGTTTTGACTTTCGGAAAAATAGTATGAGTCATTTCTCCATTTCGGTTAAACTAAATTGGCTTTAAATAAGTCGAAGACGTTCGATACGCTATCACACAATTTGGAGGCAGCAATCTTCAACCGATTGAGCTGAGTGTAAAAGGAAAATGTTTCCTGTCAAGTTTTAAATATTTTTTTACCTTTTTTCTAATTCTCATCCTTAAGAAAATAAATAGAAATGTCTATTGTAGGGTATTATATTTTTATCACAAAAGCATTAAGATTCTTTCCTAACAAAAAAAACTTGCTGAGTTATTAAATAAACAATAACAATTTTTTAAACCATGAAAAAAGAAAAACTGAACGACCAGATAACGAAGCTGATGCTGCTGATGATGATAATGACGCTGACGACGACGACGATGTTTCAGTATTTAAACATTTTCATCTTTTATTCTGTTTATTATCGAAATGTTTAAACTTTAAACATAAATATTGTATAGGGGGAAAAAAAGAACAGAAGAAAATCAATTTTTATTTCTCCTATACTCTCGTATGGTCAATGACTTTTTAAAACATCCATGTTTCGGTTAAACATTTCTCTACTTTCTTCCACAACAAATGAACCCTTTCAATAAAATGAAATCTTAAAGTAACATAAACAATATTTCTTTTTTTATTTATTCAGTTCAATAAAAATCAATGCGGTTGTTCCTTTTTAAATGACGCCAATCGAAATCAAAAATTTTGAACACGGTAGGACAGACCCCATCATCATCTTCATCATCATCATCATCATCATAATCATCATGTTTGTTAATGGCTGTGAAAATTTTGTTTACCTCAACAAATTTCGGATGAATAATGAGTGACATTTGTTTGCATTTAAAATTTTACCATGTTTGTGAACTCAATTAGAACGTCTTTGACGCAGTCAACCAAATAGGAAATCTTAAATAAAAACTTACTTTCGAATTCGATGGAGCGTGCAGCTTTTACTTTAATTTACAAATAATTTCAATACATTCAATATAAAATGTATTAAATTTGCTTTCCAGTTGGCTTAACTAACAATGACGGCGTAATGGGCTTATTGCGTTATGCCTCCTCTTATTGCGTTAAACGCCGTAATTATGTATGACGTAAAGAGCTTAAATATTTTGTAACTCTATAATGCGATCTGAAGATATAAGAAGGGAAAACGTTTTTAATCTTCTGTTAAGTAGTTGACGTTCAAAAGACCAGAAAATAAATTTCATTGCAACAGTTTCATACAAGTTCATAATTTAAGGGATTCAATGTGTGTATGGATACCGCCAAATTGTTAATATTTTTATATTTTTAATAAATTTATTTCTTATATTTCTGTATTATGTTTTTGAGCGTATTAACAAAATATTCAATTGAATTTGTCGAATAGGAATGCGAATATGTATTCATAACACCACTACAGGGCGCGCTATCCAACGTTTGAAAATTTCTTTTTCTCCACGTAGATTTGCAATTTGAAAGTATTCGTACAATGTTGCGTTTAATTACGGAAGCAAACTCACTGAAAAACATTCACAGTTGGTTTTGCAGTAGCTGATGCCATGAAAACAATTTCTCAGCATACATATTTTCAATTCAATGCAAATGCATTTCCCCGATGACGCAACAATTTCGTTCGATAGAATGGGTGTCCAAATTATTGAGAGAATTTTGAAGTACAATGACTGGCAGATGTGAGCGGAAAGATTTTAATTTTTTAATTTAATCACTAGAAAATATGCTGGTTGTACGAAATGTACGAGGTTTCTTCAAAAGAAAAGGTGAATTTTTTTTTCTTCGATTACAATGTGGTGCTGCATCATGAGTTCTTGCCAACAGTTCGTACGGTTAATAATCAGGAATAGTGCAAGGAAGTTATGCAACGTTTGCGTGAAGCAATACGGCTCAAACGATCGGAATTGTGGAAAAGAAAATCATGAATTCTGCATCACGATAATGCACCATCTCACATATCAATGCTTGTTTGTGATTTTTTGGCCATTTTATTACCTTTTTAAAATTTTTAAGGAAAAAAATTTTGTGAAAATTTTTCGATTTTATCAAATGTTAGTTGCGCCAATGTTTGAAAATTAAAATTAATAATTGTGCACACGGAAATTTAAATAAGATCTTCTACATTTATGCTTTTATGACAGTTTCCAAAAAGCCAAATATGTTTTACCAAAGTTATGTTACACACTGTCTTTGAAAAAATATGTTGATCGTCGCCGTCTCATGAACGACTAATGCTGGAAACACAATTGGGACGCACGACCAATTCGTCGGTAAAAATTCGTTGTGGAAATTCACAGTGTGGCGCACAATTACGACGAAGAAAATTACAGCTTTCATAATCAGCAGAGTTGCGTGCTGTCTGTGTTACCGCATAACAAAAAAATTACTTGAAATAATTAAACATTAACAAAAGATAATTAAAAAGCAATTTTATGTTAAGGTATTGTCTATATTTATCTTAAATATTAAGACCCAAATTCACAGTCATTAGTTAGCTAATAGCAATAGTTTAACCTATAATAATTGATTCACAGGATTTTGTTTACTATTAGTTAAACCGTTAAATGTCATTGGTTAATAAAGAAGCTACACAAAGGAGTAGCGAAATATAGAATCGGAATAAATATTAAATATATTAAAAAGACCTTAAGCTTAAATAATTAGTGTTATTAATATAAAAAGAGGTCAAAAAACTAGAAAAGTTATTATTATTTTTTTTTTTTGGGAAAGCACAATTTTGAAATTAGAATCATATATACAAGTATGTGTATAACATATGTATTCCCAAAATAAGTTCACTTAATATACAGTACTACATGTGCACGGTGTTCGATTTGAATATTCTTTTGTTTTATTATTTAATTTTTCATTTGAATGATTAGTTAATTTTTGAACATGAGAAATTTGGAGGAAAAATCTACTGATTAGCTAACTAAGCATTAGCAAAATAGTACTATATGGAATGTGTGTGAAGATAAATATATCGGGTATGTTCTGTAAACCGAATTCGCAAAAAAAATTTTCGTTTTTACACATCCATACACATACTTCGGCATTGAGAAATCACTCGTTTTTAAATCGGCTCGGTTTACTGAACAGGAGGGTATATTTAACTCCCAAAACACAACCAACTACACATAAACTGTGCTCTAGCGGTGCTTGGGAAGATAAATTCATTGAGTTAAACATATTTTTAAGAAATATTATATTTTATGGCCTTTGTAATGAGCTTCCGACTGCTTTGAGGGATGTGGCCACTGTGGCCGAATGCCTCTTCATAAGCGAAAACAGGTTCTAAATGAGAAACAAGAATATCTAAATAATTTCTCAAATACAAATCTGAAATTCTGTAAACGCAGTATTATACTTCCATGTTTCCTGTTTATTTCACATTTGGTTTGAATTTAAATAGCCTTTGTGTCTCTCGCAGTGTGCCCTGTGGCTCCATCTTGTTGGAAGTATACTTGTGGATGGTTTTCCACTGCTGGCCTTAAAAAATTCTCTGATATCTAACAACAGTGGTGGAAAGGGCGACACCGTGTTCATTTTCAAAAAAATATGACCCAATTATCCTTTCCCAGCAAACACCGCTCCAAAAGGGACACTTAAGTGGGTGTAATTCTCGCTGTTGAACTACTCTTGGGTTTTCCGTAGCCCTTTTTAGCTATTAAGGAACCTATTGAATTGGAAATCTGCTTCGTCGCTCATAATTAAATTATGAATCAAATCAAGATTTTCTTCTGAAACAAAGTTCAAGAATTTTTCGCACGCTGTTCAATTGTGTACTGTTCCATTTAAAAATCTTCAAGTCTTCTTTACAAAATAATGAAAACAAAACAAAAATTATAATAAAAAAGTTAAAAGGAATTCAGACAGCTTCGCTCATTTTGAGCCACACTGTAGTGCGGTTTAATTATTGTTGGCATAGTAATTTTAATATTCGATTAAAGTGTTTTGAAGGGTGTAAAATGTTTTCCAATTTTTACGAATTTAAAACGGAATTGTTTTCCTTTTTCTAACTGCTGTATGAGAGACGTTCACCAAATATAAGCCAGAAGGCGAAAGTGATTATTATTAAAATGCACAAGTCAGCCAAGTCTTCTTTACCAAATACTGAAAACAAATCAAAAATTATAATAAGAAAGTTATAAGGAATTCAAACACCTTCGCTCCTTTTGGGCCACCCTGTATAAATTATGTATGTGAAAAATTACACAGTTATTGACTTTATTTACTAATATACTCGTATTTAAAAGTTAAAATGAAAAACGGTAACGCTGTACTGATTTGTTCGTCGTTCGTCAGCGACTGAAACCGAACTAAATCTTTCGCACAGTTCGCTACGCACGACGAATTTCGTCGACGCTGGTGTTGTGTTAATTTTCATAGGCACAAATGTGCTTTATTTCCGATGACGAAAATTCGCAGCGAAAAATTCGTCGTTCGTCCCAATTGTGTTTACACAATTTGTGTAAAATTAAAGAGCATAAAATAGAATGAGGTGTGGTCTATAAACAATTGTTTATTGAAATGGGCACCCATGTTCTACATCCTCAAATATCACACTTCGAAACGTCCAATAACCTTATTTTCTTACAATTTCCTAAGCAAATTTTTAATTTTTCATACTGCTGGTAACAAGGAAATGAAAGCAAGATCATTAACAGAAAAAAAGAATAAAAATAAAAATCCAATCTGCCGTAGCGTAACATTTTGATACTCTTTTATCTGAAATTATAAAAATTGAACTTTAATAATTTGGTTCACTGAACCGTACAATTATTTAACATTTTCTTTTTGTTCATGTTGCACTTTTGACATTTTTGTACGTGTGCAGTGCTGTGCTGTGCTGTGCCTCCATTTCATTTCAGTTGTAATTTTTCAAACATTTATTTTTAGCAAAAGTGCGTTGTGAGCACACTTCGTGAGAAGAGGTAAAAGCAAACAAAGAAAAAAAACAAATTAAATAAAATTCTTCAAAAAGTATTTTGCAATATAATCATTGAAATCTTTTTTTTTAATGACTGTTTCTTGTGAATGAAAAACAATGTGTTGTTAAGCTAAACAAACACAAGTTTTAGTGGCAAATTCCAGTTAATGGCCCATTAACAACAAAATATGGTCGAGACAAAAGTTTCATGAGTCATTCATAGTCATGGGAAATTTCAGGGAAAATAATAAATTTAAATAATACTACTTAGTTAGTATAGGAGCACGCACATACAAACATACTTTAGCTTTTAGATACATACGAGTATTTATACACATGTACGAGTACATGTATTCATTCATTAACTGTTACGCATAAACGTATCTGTGATGACACATTTGTACGCCTCTGGGGCTTAGTTGTATGCAGAGGATTCATAAGATTTTCTCACATAGAAACTATTATAGGACTTGCTATAATTCTTGCTGTATTAAATTAATAATTGCAAGTCCACATTAAAATAATATGTGCGTGCTTTTTCCTTTTTGTATTATTCATATCTGTCATTAACAATGCTCGATTCAAAATATTGTGACTTTAATAAATACGCTTTCATTGGAACTTTCATTATTTCTAGATTCTGTTACAATGCATTTTTATTTTTCATTTTTTAATTTTTTAATTTATTATCATTTTTTTTTTGTGGGGAGCTGAGTGGAATGATTGTTTATTTTTCCGGCGGAAATGTGACATAGGAAAGCTTTTTGTTATTCATTTCCAACAAATTCTTGGCTGACTTGTGCATTTTAATGAGATAATAATCACTTTCGCCTTCTGGCTTATATTTGGTGAACGTGTCTCATACACCAGTTAGAAAAAGGAGAACAATTCCATTTTAAATTCGTAAAAATTGCAAAACATTTTACACACTTCAAAACACTGTAATCGAATATTAAAATTACTATGCCAACAATAATTAAACCGTACTACAGGGTGGTCCAAAACGAGCGAAGCTCTTTCAATTCCTTATAACTTTTTTATTATATTTTTCTTGTTTTGTATTTTGTAAGTATTTTGTAAAGAATATTTGGTAAATTTAAAATGGAACAGTACACAATTGAACAACGTCCCAAAACCGATGAACTTTATTTAAGAAGAAAATCATTATTTTATTCACAATTTAATTATGAGCGACGAAGCCCTTTTATAATTGAATGGGTTAGTTAATAGGCCAAAAGGGCTACGGAAAATCCAAGAGTAGTTCAACAGCGAGAATTACACCCACTTAAGTGTACCGTTTGGTGCGGTGTTTCGTCGGAAAGGATAATTGACCCATATTTTTTTTGCAAAAGAACACGGTGTCGCCGTTTCCATTACGGCTGTTAGATATCGGACAATGGCGAGCCGTGGAAAACCATCCGGTAGAATGGTTCCAACAGGATGCAGCCACAGAGCACACTGCGCGGGACACAATGGATCTTTTGCGCGACATCTTTGCTGAAAGAATTATTATTCGCGTTCACCGGATTCAACAGCTCCAGATTGTTTCCTTTGGGGTTATTTGAAAGAAAAAATCCATATTAAGGATGGCTGTAGCCTGCAATAAAAAAATAATATACGCGACGAAATCAACAGCATAACACCTGAAGTTTTGCGAAAACTTATGGAAAATGTTTTGGAAAGAGCACGAATATGCGAAGCAGCAAACGGCCACCACTTGCGAGTTATAATTTTTCATAATTAAATTAAAAATATTCTCCATTAATATACTGTATTTAAAATAAAGAAAAATTTAATAATAATGTCTTAAATAAGAAGTTGTAATTAACTCAAACGCCTGCGGTCATTTTGGGCCACTCTGTACAAGCTATTTTAATACGTAAATTTCAAAAATGGGTACATTTTGCAAATAGAAAACGAATACTTTTGATATTTTTAAACTTAAAAAAAATTAACACTTTAAAAAAACTAATTTTATTAAAGTAGCTTTTCGAAACAATCTTCTTTTCTTAAGAAAATATACTTAAAAAAGTATAAAAAATGCCTTTAAAAATAGTACAACATAAAAAACTTTATCACTCAAATTCTATCCTGGCTTTGTGCTTGTACGATTTATTGTCGAAAACTTTTTCTACCGCTGCAGTGAACTTTTTACACTTGTGTGTATCGGGAAGAGTAATTAACGGTTATTTTTAAACATGAAGTGCATTTGTTAAAAACAATCAGCAAAAAATTTGCATAAATGTAAATGTTTATTTATTATAATGAACAGGGTAACCGAAAATATGCTGTAAAGTTTTCACGCCCATAAAATATGCAGGAATTGTATCTTAATATTTTCTGTTAATTAAAAAATTTTTATTAAAATGCAAAATCATTTAATTGCAAAAAAATAATATACTCGTACACTAGTGTTAGGACTAAGGTTGCCAGACAGCCTAGATTGTTCAGTTTTTGGGAGTTTGTTCAGTCACCAGCTGTTACAGCCTGTTGCATTTTTTCCTGTTAGAAAAGAATTTCTCTTATTTTGTAAAATAATTTTTTTTATTAATATATTAATTTTTTAAATAAATTAATTTTTTGTATAGCAAAAAAAGCGTGCTAAAGGGCAGAGCAAAAAAGAACTATTTAATTAGTAATTTTTTATTTTGGATTTGGTTTAAAAACAAATTTCAATACAAAATCGAATATTCATACCTATTTCAAATCCAGAATATATTTTCATGAATATGGCTGTTAATATTTTTATTTTGAATTTAAATTTTAAAAAAATATTTTTTCATTATAAACAAAAACCAATTTTCCTGAAGAAGCTACACAAAGGAGTAGCGAAATATCGAAAAAAAATAAATACTACATATATAAAAAGTATAATTAGTGTAATTAGTAATTTTTATTTCATCTTTACGCTATTGTTTGGCTCTTAAAAAATTTATAACATTAAAATAACTAAGGTAAAGAACATTCTTTGCAATCAGGGCGGTTCACGATTTTTTCCTTACAAATTACGTTTTCTGCAGTAGTCTAAATTTGCCACATTACTGCATTTGATCGAAGAAAATAAGCATTGCGTAAATGAGTCAACTATAATTTTGTAAAATCAATGAAGTACAGAAGCAATTTAACTACGATTGCATTTTTCGAGCATTTTTTTGTGATGACACCACCACACATGGTGTAACATTGACGCAGTAAACAACTTTTTTATTAATAATGAAATTATTCAATTATTTTGCAGTTTTGGAACTTGTCACTGATCGTCTTATTCAAACTCTATTTACCTGCTAAAATATTCTCTGAAAAAGTTGATCGAAATAAAATTAATGAAAAAAAAATATTTTCTTCGCTAATAGTTAGTTTCTCCGAATGTCCGTATTTTTAAAAAATTACCAACAATTTAGCAATTATTTTTATATGGAGAATTCTTCCGTTTAGCGAACATTCGCTTTAAAAGAATCTCAGGTCGAGCGGGAAGGCTGAATGATAATTGTTACGATTTTTTTGTTTTTATGTTATTTTTTAGTTTTGTAAAAAAAACCAGAAAATAAAATTTGACTTTTATTTTTTCAAAATCCAGTTGCAATTTTTGCATTGTCCAGTTATTTGAATTTTGCCATGTGGCAACCCTAGTTAAGACTCCTGTTTTACAAAAAACGTTACTTATCTCCACGTGATAGCTAATACTAAATTAATAATAAAAAATGTGATTGCGGACTCATAGATAATTAAAAAAAATTAGTTTTTTCTATAAATTAATATACATATCGTTACCTTAATATAGAAAGGCCCTAAATGACATTTTTCTTAAAATTGAGTTTTTTTTTTGGCAGTTCTTTATATACTAAAGCTTTGATGAAGAAATTGATGTGCTCGTATGAACTATAGCTCAGCAAATTTAAAATAAAAGTGCATAAAAACGATAATCACGGTTAAAAAAATTTAATTTTTATTAACTTATTTCCATCTTCTCGATAGTAAGAACAACTTTAGTTAATAAAGCCTCCCTATATTACGGTGACAATATACATACATATCGTTAATCTTATATATATAAAAGACAAATATGTTAGTTACACCATTTATAACTCGAGAACGGCTGGACCAATTTGAACGAAACTAAAAATTTTGAAAATTTGACTACGTGGACGTTCAAATCAATTTTAATGAAATTTAGAACATAGACAGATCTGCATCTAAAAACGCTCATCGGTAATGTACATTTTCAAAACTAGGACCAGGAGGGCGATAGGGGGAAAATTTCGTCCTCTCCAAGACTACATAGCCGATTTTGATGAACTTTAAAACTTGTATGTATTTGAGTTTAAAAGACACATTGGCAATTGTGCAACTCTGGGAAGGTTATAACGTATTACTTTTTTTAAAACTAGGACCACGAGGGAAAGTAGGGGCAATTTCTACGCCAACGAGACCATTTAACCGATTTTAATGAAATTTAAATGTATTTATGTTTTTCCGTCTAGAAGTACACATATGCTACATATATATTTTTTAAATAGAACCAGGGAGTAACGTAGCGGTAAGATACGCCTTTCCGATGGAGATAATAACGGGAGCGAAGCCCCGGGTAAAAGCTAGTTTAATATAAAAGGGCCCTAACTGATTTAGGTTTTTAAATCGGGTTTTTTATATTTTCTTACAGAGAACGCTCTAAAACATACTTGATAAAAAATGAAGTTCCAACAAAGAATTGCTCAGAGAATTTAATAAGAAACTGACTTCACAAAAAAAAAATCGTGACTACAATAATTTAATTTTTATAAAAATGTTTCACTTTCCTGTAAAGTAAACTATTACTTAGGGCCTTTCGATATTAAGGTAACGATATAAGAAAAACTTAAATAAGAATTATTTAAATTTATAGTTATTGCCAAGTTTCTCGGAATTGATTATTTATTCGCAGAAAAAACTATAACAAATATAGACAAAATTTCAAGTCGTTCGGCGAGCAAGCTTTTTTGACAGCAGCGAAAAAGTTAGATGGCGTTTATTAATACGAGTATATATTTTATTTTCTTGGCTAGGGCATGTAATTTTGATATTTGAAAAAAAAAATAAATGAGTCAGAACTCTGAAACCTATACATACTCGTACCTGTTTTTTTATTTAACAAAAATCGGAAATGACACATAAATACCGAAGAGGTAGAGACACGTTTAACACACTGGAATATATTTAATCAAAAATATCAATCTATTAGTCAGAATTAAAAAAAATGTTTTTGTTGTCGCTGGGAAAATATTTCTTTTTATTTTTTTTTTATTTTCAAAATACCGAACCGTATATAGTTGATAGAATAACATACATGTACATATGTATATGTATATAAAATTCAAATATAAATATACATATACTATAGAGGAAACTATTTTTTAATTTTTAACTAGAGGTCTAGAGGCAATCTTCGTTTAGCCCAACTCAAGATTGACTTAATTGTTTAGTATGGAAAACTCGTTTATTCTGGAAAGTAAGCAATCCCAGTACAATACTTCTTAAAAACAAACTGAAAACTGGATAATAGTCCTAAAGCTTTCTTAAATTTTGTAATATTCTGCAGTAAGCAAGGGCTGATCCGGCGAACTTCCTACCGGCTAACAGTCAATGAATGTCATATTGCAGATTAGCTGAACTTAATATTAGGATTTTGTGAATTGCATATTTGCGGTTTCCCTGGCAATTAAAGTTTGATGACCACATACATACATACTTGCACATTCATTTCCACTTAAAAATTCTCATAACATACCCTGTAGTAAATGACAATGGTAAAAGGTACTAATATGCTACTGACTTGGCCATCAGTAATAGTGACTTCTTACACTGCAGGCAATGTAATTTACTATAGACATTTAACATGTGATTGTCATTGTAAAACTACGTTGGTCCTATGCGGTCAATAGAGTAGTAAGTAGTTCCTGTGAGAATCTGAATGAAACCGAATGTATTTTCAGCACAATGAAATGAGACAACAAGAAATCGTTTTGCAGCTGTAAAGTGAATGATAATTTATGTTCTGTTCTCATCTAAGACAAAATAAAAAGTTTGGTGGCGATGGCACGATGGATGGTAGTCTGCACGTTGACTACGAATCCAAAAACAGACACGTGTTCAACCCCATCTTTAAAAAAATAAAAATAAACATCTCGCATTTTTCTGATGTGCATTAGTGTGTTTTTGTGTGTCAGTTGTTGTCGGAAGGTTTCAGTGGCGAAGGCATAGTCACTGGTCACTGAACAATACCGGCTTCAGCTGATAGCAATCCACAATCACATCAGAACGCCCGCCTTCGTCGGTATTGTGTGGCACCGGCGAAGTAAAATAATAATAAAAAATGGCTACTGAACCGAAGCTTCAGCACTGCTACGAGTATAAACAATGAACGTGCGAAAGCAGAGCTGCAAAAATAATTAATTAAGCTTCACCTCCTGTCGTTTCTCCTACTATCCCTTTCCTATAGTTCCAACAGAATGCTTTGCATGTGTAGGAGTTATCTCCTGAGTGCTGGTCCCAGATAAAAAAAAAGAAAAAAAAAACCAATCGTCAAAGTGTTGACTTGGAGACACTTGGGCCCAGGCTTCCTATAGGGCACAAACACACTAGAAAATAAATACAACGACAGCAGCTATTTTTAAATGCATATTTAACTCATTAAGTACTCATTTATGTTGCATGGATCTTTTGCTATTAACGCATATTTGCAAGTGTTAAAAATTAAACATAATTGCAATTTTAAGTGGCAGCTATAAAATGGTTGTAAATAAATTTCAAATAATATCCTCTTTAATTATTTTTAGTTTAGTTTTCATAATATTTAATTTATGTTTTTATAATATTTTTTAAGACGTTCTAAGTTAATTAAAATATTGTATTTTGTCAGCATCAGTTGGCAAAAGAGTATGTTAATAGACTTATTTAAGACCAAATCCCGCACTGTCCCACTACAAAAATTTCCAATGCGCTCCAAATTCATAATTCTTTCACGTCAATAGATTTAGAGGAATATTGTATGGTTTTCACTAATTTCCCACATTCACGTTTGGAAATCTCCTCTCTATCCCAAGATTTGCAAGATATTAAATCTCATAATCAAGACTCGGAACAAATAAAATAATTTACAAGAAACCTGATCATCAATAATCAATGAAGCATTTTAAGCATCCAGATACTTGGCATTCAGAAGGGCATGGAAAGTTTAATTAAATATTTTCAGTGAAATTTGCGCAACGAACATGTGATGCTTGAACGAGTTTCAATTGAGTGTCAAGTATAAAAGACCGCTTCAATAGAAAATATGGTGCCAATATTTTTTAATAAAAAAAAGCAAAAATATGAAACTACAATAAATATGGATGGATGTATGTATGTATGTACCAGTGAGTATGTATGTACATATGTACATATTTAACATCAAAGTTATATAAACAACATTACAATTTCATATTCTGTTTCAAATGAGTTGAGTACGAGTATCTTTATTAATATTATTTTTTTCAGTTTCTTTGTTGTAATTTTTCCATTACGTTTTAAAACAAAAACTAGGGTGTTTTATATACGTATCCAAAGAAATTGGAACACACATCCGTCACGTTCTAAATGAAAAATAAAAAAAAAAAAAATCATTAGATTTATACACTTTATTCTTTATGGATGATAATGCAATAGTTTTCTTTTTTCATATTTTCTTTTTATTTATTTTTTAGTTCCTGATTGCTGCTGTTTTTTATTTGAAATTTCTTTTAATTAATTACAAAATAAAAGCAAACAAAGTAAATTTAATTAAAATCATTTGTGGAAAGGAGTGCCTCATTTTACATCGTCCCTATTTACGTTGTCACTATGCGCGTCGTCTAATTGTTTGTAACTGCTGGATGCGATTAACGGTGTTATTCGATTTTTTTCTTTGACCGGCACTCAGGGCATGACCGCTACACATGCGATGCATTGTGCTGGAACTACAAAATTAGGTTATGGGAAGGAAGATAGATTCGGTCAGATTTAAGCTGTGTAAATAATTAGGAGATCAGATGGGGTTAATTATGTCTTAGAGCGTCTTAAAAAGCCGATACACTAGAATGCTGCCTTTGAGACCTGAAAAATGTGCTCAGTCCATCGAACATCTTAATGAATTTTCACGCCAAGGACAGCAAGAGGTTCTGATTCCTCAATGTTTATACTGTCCATAATTACAGATAAGGCAGCTTGATCGGGCATGCGTCGATTCACATCCATCTTATTTGTTTATAAATAGAAATACGACCAATTGCACATTTAAGTGAAATTTCGTATTTTTGCCTTCGAATTCAAACTATGGATCAGGAGGACTGGGTATACCAGATCCAGATTTGGACATACTGCCATTCTCCAAATATATAAAAATCTTTTTTATTTGTTTGGGAGGTACAACGCCCATTTTTCTAACCGTCCCCATTTTTGACTGATAATGTGTATTATTTTTTTATATTTTATTACCATTCGCAAGATAAATTTCAGCTATAGAAAGTAATTGTAATGCATTTGCCCTCTTGGTACTTTTTGTCCCCTTGACTAATGAAAACCTTCTAAATCATTTTCTGTTTCACATTGTTAAAACAAAATATTGGAAAAAATTAAATTTAAAACGCAAAATAATATAAGATCTCAAGCTCATTTACATAAACTATAATTCGTTAATTAGTTATTTTACCCCTTTTTATCCCATTAACATTCGAATGTTGAAAAGCTTTAGTGGATCCAGTGAGAGGAAACTGCCCACAACATTTCAAGGCTGTAAC
Organism: Dexiosoma caninum; assembly: GCA_963924685.1. Classification (NCBI taxonomy): domain Eukaryota; kingdom Metazoa; phylum Arthropoda; class Insecta; order Diptera; family Tachinidae; genus Dexiosoma; species Dexiosoma caninum. The sequence goes on from OZ004725.1 coordinate 97,876,232, forward strand.
TTCACGCGTTTGGGCTGGCCGATAATGAATCAGTCGCTCAATCGATCACTCAATAAGCTTACTATTTTATATCTATGTACGAGTATATAGATAAGCCTATAATGATGGATCACACCTAATTATTTCTTTCCAAAGAAAACAAATACTTATCAGAGTATGATAGCAACGAATCGAATGTATTTTACTTTCTGCGGCGTAAAATTATTCACTGAATTGTTAATTATTTCCCACTGAATTTCATTTGTAGCTATTTTTTCAAAGACATACTGATGAAATGACTAATTAAAAAAATATTTTATTATACCAAATTTTTTATTGGATGCAATTAAAAAAAAATTATTTTATTTTAAGTGTGTTGTTTTAGAAGTTTATTAAATATTTTTCGTAACATGTCATAGTTAAGCAGGTGGTTTTAGCTAGAAAAAACTTATATAAATAATTATAAATATAAATAAAAAAAAAAAAAAATATTAATTGAAATGCAATTAAAGAGCAAACAATTTGCAGTTACCTGGCATTAATAATCATTTGTTGCTTAAGGGAGTTGAACTTTCAACCTATTAAGGTGTTTTCATATTTGACAAGCAACGTGTACAGGGACATTATATGCACATTACTTATAAATTATATTTACATTGTCCACGCCGTGAACAAACCGGCAACACTTTCCAAAAAAGAAACTGCAGCCAACTTAAGAAAAAAAACAAACAAAAATAATAATAAAGACAGAAAAAAAAGAAAAGTTTGCAAAAAGAGTGAAAAGTGCGCGAGTTAAAAAATATCTAAATAGAAGAAAAAAAAAGAATATAAATGTACATGAATTATAAAGCTAACAACTAAACCTAAACAATACTTATCTTATATATTATTATTATTATTATTATTATATTATATAAAATAGTTACCTTATATCGGGTGGGCCAAAATTCACGCCTGTGTTTAAAAATTTAATAACTTTTTTGTTTATTATTATTTTTAATTTTTTTTGTTTAGATTTTATTCATTGAACCGTTTAACGTTCAAATTTAACCGTTTAAATTTAACGACCGAGCAACGCACCAAAGTGGTAGAATTTTACTTTTTAAATTTTTGAAGACCGAATTATCTCAATTCAAATTCAGATAGAAATTCACCAGACTTAACTGCCCCTGTTTATTTTGAATGGGGTTATCACAAAGAACGAGTGTATGTTAACAAGCCCCAAACTATAGAGCAGCTAAAGCACAACATTGCAGCTGAGATCAGGGCAATAGAGCCTGAAACTTTCCGTGCAGTTCTGCAAAACGCCTGTTTAAGAGCCTAATTGTGCATCGATGGTGGTCATCTCGCTGATATTATTTTTCATAATTAAAATTTAGATCGTACAAAGCTAGTATTATATAAAAAAACAATAAAAAATAATAATAAACAAAAAAGTTATTAAATTTTTACACGCAGGCGTAACTGTTGGCCCACCCTGTATATACAACGAAATACTTATCATCAAGAAACTATAATTTATTTATCCAATTAAAACCAATGCATTATATGCATGTAATAAAACTGGGAAATAGTTAAAAGTAAATAAAAATAAGTGTTAAAACATACATTATAAATTGTATTGCTTAAGTTTACAATGTTGCAATTGTGAATTGTGTCACTATCAGGCTTTTTATATTAAAGAAAATTATATACTATGTCGCAATTACCGCAGCGATACGATATGCGTCTTCAATGAGAACACCAAAGAAATGCGACGCAAACCGGAACGACGCAAATCGAATAACTTTTCTATAAAAGTGCACTGATTTTGTGGTGAGCAGGTTAATAATTTGGCAAATAAAATTAATTTTTGACAACAGTTACCAAATAAAGTTGTTGCAATTCAAGGGTCGTGACTTTACCAGAGCTTTAAAACGTGTCAAAATTGAACTGTGGAACTGAAAAAAGAACCGAAGATATTGAATTTTGAAGTTGAAAAATATAATAACTTGGAAATTTGAGGAAAAACCCGTGACCCCTAAAGACGTGTGTAGAGCAGGCTAAAAATTTGCATTGTTTTGAAAAGTACGAGTATAAAAAATTTTATTGAAATCGGAGGCAGACAAGAAAATTCATGAATGATGTGATTGTCAATTATTTTGTCTCTCGCCGGGGCACATACTTTCTCTGGGTAATTTTCGTAGAATTTTGTGTTGAATTCGATTTTTTCTCACACAAATCCTAATATCTATGTACAGTTGAATCGCAACAGAGTGAACACTTGGTAATATGAACTACTCGATATTACGAACTACCAATTTTTTTCATTAGTTACTCTATAGAGTGAACAATACATAACTCAAGTTTTGTTTTTCTTATAGAAAATTGACAAAGTTGCAGGAGTAATCGTTTTTTTTCTTGGACCGGACCTCCGGGAATAAGGTTTTGGAAGGAAGGATAGAGGGATATTGATATTTGATTTAAATTTTCCCACGTCAAAAGTGACAGCTTCTGATTCCCGGATGTTTATACCGCGACGAGGTAGCGCAATCGGGCGTGCGTCGATGCAGCATTTTTTTTTAAACCGTTAGATTTCTGTTGAATTTGCAATCATTTTTATTTTACTTTTCTTCTATTTTTTTTGAAGATCTTTGAAAAGAGTGAGCTTTATTACTTTAGTGGTTCTTGTTTTCTCTTTAAGTGTCTCTGTGCAGACAAAAAGTAATAAAATGAGTTTTAATAAATGTAAAACATTTCTTTCTATTGGAATGAAGCAAGAAATAATTAAAGAACTATCCAATGGTGTGGGAGCTAAGGTTCTTGCAAAGAAATATGGAGTAGAAAAATCCACAATAAATGGGATTAAAAACAATAAATCTAAAATTGAAAGTGTTTTATGCTTAAGTAAAAGTGTGCTTAAAAGAAAGTCGTTCAAAAAAGCAGAATACCTGCGTGTTGGAAAAATTGTGTACAATTGGTTTTTAAGTCAACGCGCTAAAATCTGTCAGTAAGTGAAGAAAAGTTGAAAGAAAAAGCTAAAAAATTTAATGAAATGTTGGAGAAAAAGGCTGCTTGAAATGCAAGCGCTGGTTGGCTGTAGAACTTCAAAGCAAGAAATGGACTTTTGAGAATTTGAGGAGAAAAGCTTTCCTCTGATATTTCTACCGTCGTTGCATTTAACAAAATGCTAGGCGAAATGATTAGAGAGCATGGATTTTGTGAAGAGCAAATATATAATGCGGACGAATCTGGTCTCTTTTGGAAAATGTTGCCCGAAAAGACCTAAAAAACAGAACCACGAAGAAAAATTCAGACAGCAAGAAAAACTTTTTTGGAATGCGCGAACGTCGCTGTGCTCCATAAATTAAAACCATTAGTCTTTGGTAACACAAACAAGCCAAAACAAAATTCACGCTGGTAATCCAAACGAGATGGGTTAGTATCCACTAAAAATTTCCTATAAATTTCATATTTGCAGAAAGTTTTTACTACTGATAATATAGGGGAATGGAAGAATGCTGGAAGTTTATTTCCAATGGCCGTGCAGATTTTTGAAAAAGCCATTGCTTATACAAGGCAATAAACTCTTAACAATTACTTTACTTCATTGTAAATAATAATAATTAATAAACATAGATTTAAAAAAAAAAAATTTTTTTTTTACTCTTTAAAGTGAACATTTTCGATAGAGTGAGTAGGCATTGCACGAATTAGTTCACTCTGTTGCGATTCAAGTGTATGTTATTAAAACAAAAATGGTTGAATGTCCGGTATAGGTTGGGTAATCATTCTACATTTACCCCGATTTCGATTTAATAATGACCAGAAATATAATTTTTTTTTTTTAATTTTGGAACATTTTTTATCTTTAACCTTTAATCTTTAAATGCGAGATGTTTTTATGAGTCTGAAACTGGGGAAATTTTTCGTTTTGTAGTCGACGTGCAGACTAGTTCGACCATCGAATTTTCTCTCTGCATGGCAACTTTTGTACTCAATTACGATTATTTATCTATGTTTGTTATATGGTTTAGCTGGTCTACATGCAGCACTTCATTTGGTTCGGATATCAAAATCTTCAGTAGGCCTTTAACCAAATTCTTAGAAAGAAGCTAAGAATTTTCACTTGTTTATACAAGAACTCGCAAAAAAATATTTGAGAAATACGGAATATAGAAACAAAACACACCAATTTTTGTTTGTACTTAATTCTAATTTGTGATTTTTATTTTCCATTTGTTCTTATTGGTGGGCATACCGCTATAAAATTGCTCGGTAGTGTATTTAAACAATAAATAAATCACATATTGGATCCAGCATATGTTATCACTTTGATGTTTGTAACACGGTGACACCAATACAACATTTGCTTGGGTAATGAAAACCGTAGGAAATATAACATTCAAGTAAAACTTTTCAACTGATAACACCATCAAGTATGTCAAGTGCATTAAATGGTTTATATAAAACATTGTCAATTTTAATGATTTAAACTGATAAGATATTCGTATCACATTATTTGCAGAAATATTATTCATAAAAACTAAATGCATTCAAAACAAATAATTGAAATAATAACAATAAATAATGAAGAGTGAAACAAAAACTTAATAATAAATGTAGAAACCTGTAATGTACAATGATAAATTTGCTTTAAAAGTCGACTGCAGCAGTAACAGAAGTAACACGCAGGCAATTAATTGTGTGTCATCTTCTGTTGCAAAGGGTTAATATAGAGTAGGGACAGGTGGTGAAGTGAAGTAGGATTTAATTCTAGCACTACTCTGCTGTTGCTTCCTTTGTCAATTCCTTAACCATAATTCCGGCATCTCTCATATTGAGTGGACGTACCAATTTTCTAAGTTGGACACTAGTAGCGACACTAGTACACTTTACAAAACATTTTAATGACTTTCGGACTGGGGCAGGCAGCATTAGGATTGAAGCTGTTTTTAGGAAGTAATAAGTTTTGCAGCTGTAAAGAGAAAGATACGTTGTCTCTCTTCTTATCAAAGACAAAATAAAAAGTGTAGACCATTCCTTGACATTGTCCTCAAAAAGACAACAAAACCAGTCGGCAAAACTGTTGACTTGGAGGCAACAGTTGGTCCCAGGTTTCCTACAGGGTAGTAAGTGATGCCCATGCCGTTAAATAGGTTTTTGAAAAAAGGGTTTCTCAAAAATATGAACAGAATGAATCAATGCAAAGACATCAAGCAGCAGATAATGATATTGATATTTAAAATGGAAATTATATTCAAATAATAAATTAATTAATGCACTTAAAAGTAAATTTTATTTTCACTAAACCGATTATTCATTTATAAGATGCAAACGAATGATTAATTATAAAATTGAATTTTAACAAAATAAACACACTTTTTCATGCTTTAACTCAATAATAGACCCGCATTTGTAATTTTTTTTAACGAGAAAAATTAAAACTTGATTTACATTTGAAACTCTTTCATGGCCCTTAAACCACATGTCCTTTTGTGTTTAACAAAGAACAAGCCTCTTCTCAACAAGACATGTTTTCACAATTTCGATATCATTACCATTAAAAAGTAATAATCTCAAATTACGTACATATTTTCGAAATAAGGGTACGAAATACCTTCAAAGAGGAGAGCCACAGGTTAAAGGCTTGGTTTCTTCTCTTTTATTTTTTTAAGTGTTAAACATGAAAAATGTGTAACAAGAAATGAATTAAAAAGGCCACACAAGCATTTGTTGAAAGTTTTTCTAGTGTTTTTTTCTTCTGAAATTATAAATATTTCTAAAATGCATATGTATATGTATGTATGGCTGTGTATGTACCAGCGTTGCCACAACCAAAAAATTACAGCAAGCAAATTTTCTTAAAAAAGTTACCAAAATATGTTTTATTCTATAAAACTACACAGTTCATATACGTTTCAATTTCAATCAAACAAAACATAACAAACAATTATACGCCTATTCAGTTGCGATTTAAATACTTTGATTTTTCTGTTAGTACAAACACTATTTCAAAGCTTTTAGTCTGCGCGGGTCCTGCACCATGGATATTCGATTGCAGTGTCAATGCGCTAATTGTTCAGTCAATAGCACCCGCAATATTTATAAAAAAAAATATTTACATCTCCGGACTGAAAGAAATGTAACCATTTTTGTGTAAAAATAACTAAAAACGGCAACATTGTGTTTAACTAAGACAAAAAATCTCATTTGAAGGTCTGACAGGTTATTTTTTCTTTTTTGAGGAAAACTACAACAAAATAGACAGTCAACAGCCAGACAGTTGGTATTATTTTAGACAATTGGCTTGTAAAAGGTGTGGTTTACCGCCACCACTTCTACTCTGCACGACTATTCATTTCATATGTTCCACTCACAGTTGCACAAATATGCATACATACATGCATACAAACAAACACATACATATTCTTAATTACTTTCCTTTGTGCCACATTCCATTTTCATACGCAAGTGGTGGATTTAATATTTTATTTATTTTGTTTCCCGGTTTATCTCCTTTTACACTCCCTCGTTAAGGTAAAGAAAGAGCTGAGTTTTTTTTAATTAATGTTAGAATGGTGAGTGAGACGTACTCGTGTAACATATACCACGTTTATACGTACGTACGTCTTATTTGTAAATAAGAACGACAAATATTGCCGTATATTTTTCTTATGTCGATTTATTAACACAGGAGAACAAGTCGTGAATAATGCCACTATTAGCGAATAAATTGTGCAACGTTACCACTTGTTTTTAAACTTTCAATTGTTTTCTTTTCTGTAGTAATTTCGATTCAAGAATAACTTTTATTTTATTAGTCTCTCTTTATAAATTAAAAATTGTAAACAAACTATCTTTTTGTAAACACATATGGCACGTTTTCTGATCTTGCCACACAATTGTTTACTGGTCACTGCTGAAAATAAATCGTCTTTGAATTTTGTATGGAGGCGACTGGTTCGGCAACTTCTTGGTAACTTGTAAATAATTTTTAAATTTTTATTTTGGATAATTTGAAGCTTTTTTCAATACGTTTTCGCAAAAAATAATTCGTACGCGTAAACGTGGTAATAATGTATCGCATGTATTCTAACCTAAATAAGAGCCATTTTGTGTATTAGTTTATGACGTTTCACTGCACAAATACCGATATACACACATACACGACATACGCCCTAATTGATAATAATTTTTGATGACTGGAGTAGGGTTCGAACCCAGGTTATAGAGTCAATGCGTTAACTACTCGTTAAATTTCGATTTAGTCAAAAAATAACGAAAATAATAAAATAATTGAAAATTATTATTATTCAAGTGTCACAAGCAAAAAAGGATCAGCCTACTCCCTAGAAGCACGAAAAAAAATTCTATCAAGTCATTCAGACCAAAATGAGAAACTTTAGCTTTAATCGTTCTCAAAATATACAAAAATCATTATTTATTTTGTATGGGATGTACCACGCCCACTTGTCCAATTCCGCCCTCTTGTTTACTAATGATTTGTACTGGCCATTAAGTTACTCATACCAAATACAGAAACTTTAACTTGAAACGTTCTCAAGATATAATGAATTCAATATTTAGTTTGTATGGAAGGTACAACGCCCGCTTGTGCAATTCCGCCTTGTTTTCGACTGATGATTTGTTTTAACTACAAAGTCATTTCGACTGTATTCAGAAAATTGCAATACAACCGCTCTCAAGATTTACAATAATAAATATTTTCTTTGTATGGGTGTGGCTACGCCCAGTTGGAATTTTTGAAATATATATAGCCTATAGTTCCTTTCAGATATACAGAACGATACTGTGAAACTTTCAAGAAACATTCAGAAACGGTTCAGCCGTTTAGCTGTCCATAAAGTATAAAACACAAACCCACACATATATACATACACACAAACATGTCATTTTTATATATAAAGAAATTTTAATTAAAAATGCATTTGTTTTAAAAGTTAACCTTTGTTTTTTTAAATACACCATTCATTTCGTTTAAAATAATATTTTTAATAGAAAAGCAGGCATAGAAATTGTTAAGTCGGTTTTCGAAGCGACTCAATTCGCGCAACAGACCAAAATTTCTATTGGTTGCGTTACCGAGGTTACACTGTAGTACTATTTCGCTAAAGCTTTTAGTTAGCTCATCATTGGATTTTTTCCTAATTTCTGACTACAAATTCAAGATTCTTATGTTCAAAATTCATCTAATCAATCGAGAATTCATAGTTGAATACTGAACACAAAACAAAAAACAAAAATTCTATAAACAAAAACATAACAATGAGTTTACATTTTTACACGAACATATTCCTATTGTTATTTATTTCTTCTCATCTAATAATAATAATAATAATAATAATAATAATAATAATAATAATAATAATAATAATAATAATAATAATAATAATAATAATAATAATAATAATAATAATAATAATAATAATAAAAATAATAATAATACTATATGTATACATAAAGATTTTCCCAAAGTAGATTCATTTTTAGGGAATATTTATTTCTTTGACTGTAGGAAAAAACAGACTTCTGTTGAAACACTCTTTCTAGACACTCGTTATTAGTTCTCTAATTTTCTTATTAGTGTTTCTTTTCGAAATATTTCAAATTAGTGCTGTTTGTTCAGCAACTTTGAAAAAGTTTTATCCAATTAAAAATTTATCTATTTCACAGTCATTTTTAACGCTTCGCAACTATTAATTCAGTCAAACTTACAACTTCATAGGAAGAGAATTCCAATTGTATTTGTAAGGAAAACTGTACTTAATTTAATTAATTGTAGTTATTTTTCGCTATGAATTTGTTTTTCTTATTTCTTAAAACTCAAGATTTCCTCGTTTCGTTCTTGAACAAAATTGAAGTGTCATCATTCCTACTCACAGTGTGCAGTAGTCGTTTGTAATACGAATCCCATTTAATTTCCATTTAAGCCAATTATTTTGCTGAAGTCTTGTTTTCCTCTTTGGGGAAAAGTGAAAAAGTAACTTCCTTTTCATCTCTGCTAAATGTAACATAAAGTCTTATTTAACTGACAGCACCACAAATAAGTAAAACGTCTTGGCAGTATTTTGAAATATTATTCACACCTCTCTGTTAAATTTCTATCATGATGCCGCTGTAAGCGCCTCATTTTTTCTTAAATAAATAATTTTCGTTTTTTTTTTTGACTATAGCTGAAAGATGAGTTGTTGAAATGATGGCAATTAGGCTTTAATTATAAAGAACATATTGTTTAAGGAGAGCGCTATAACCGCCAAATCTTTCCTGGGTTCAAACCCCGTTTCAGACTAAATCATAAAACCATCTCGCATTTTTTCTGATATGCATTAGTGTGCCTTTGTGTAAGTTGTTGTCGGAAGGTTTCAGTGGCGAAGGCATAGTCACTGGCCTTTAGTTCCAGCACAATGCATTGCACTTGTAGGACGCGTCAACTTTTGAGTGCTGTTCCAGGGAAGAAAAAAATTACAAGAATTTTCACAATTTTCGGTTTTTAAATGAAATTTTTCACAAATTTACTTTTTCCGAAATGCCGATCATCCTTGAATAAAATGACGGATATCTCCAACGTGACTTCCAAATGTGTACGCGGAAATGTTACTGTTGAAGGCAAGGGCACCCCAGTTGAACTGACCAAAAAGGGAACCACGTTACAGAATAATTGTATTGACACTTCTGTAGACTGCCGCTCTCTGTCCCCTGAAAATTAATCGCTGATACTTTCATGCAAACTGCTCAGTGTAGGTGTTATAAAAAACCACGTCCAAGGCGTCTAAACTCAAGTAGCACCATAGGTGCCGTTTTGTTACCTGAGTCCCGTAGAAACCAGAGGACTCACAGCCAGCCAGTGCAGTTCGCGCACCTCACTAAATTCGTCAGATCCAACCGAGAGCACAGCCCGAAATTGTTCAACAAAGGCGCCCCAAGGAATTTCAGCCTCGATTTAGCCAGACCGGGGCACTTACATAAAAAGTGCACAACAATCTCCCTCCGAATCCTCCTCACAGACCCTACTCCGGGCATTGAACGGAATGCCCATCCTCTCAGCAAGCCTGCCTATGGCCCAGTGACCCGTGCCGACGGTCGTAAGTTGACAATCGGGAAAACCTTAGGAGTTGCCGAGTTCTAAGTAAATAATACCGCGCCCACCGAGCTCTTGCTATGGCGCAGCTGGAGATAGACCCCCACCTCGCCTGAGCCCTGCCGCTGAAAAACTCCTCTATCTGTCCCTTTGCAACAGCAAAATGGACCCCTATGTCAGAAATAAGAATAATAATAATAATGAACCAACAAAGTCCAGGATTGATAGGACCCTTTTGCTGCACCTCTTGAAATTTCCAAAGGGGCCCAGCAGATGCGTCAACTTGCAGTTACGATTATTGCGGTATTGCAAATTGGGTACTCATGCCTGGAACTATGCCATTGTAAAAACAATGATGACCCATCTTTCATATCTGTGACCTGCACTAGGTCTGAGTTTAGACGGGCGAACATTTGGAAGGGAAATATTTTGCTTGACAGCATATTGCGGATGGGGAAGAGAGCATTTTATTTGTGTTCGGTACTCGGCGATACGGCTTGTTTACATTTTCTTTGCTTGCAAAAGAAAATATAACAATAACAATAATAAAGGAATGTCACCGGGAACATTTTTGTCAGAGTGAACGCGACTGAAAAAACAAAAGAAAATTCCAGATGTGTTTCTTCCAAATATTCGCCTGCCGAAACTCGGACTAGGGGAGCAACGATTCTACATTTGGATTTTCAATTTAATTTTTTTTTAAATTAATTTTTAATGAAAAATTTTCTTCTCAATGGTCTTCTTTCTATTTCTCTCCCCTTCTTTTACGTTTCAACTTAAGAACGCTATTTCGATTAGTGGAAAAATTATTAGATTTCTTAGAAAAAATTTATTAAATTTTATTTTGGCAGCGCGTTTCATCAGATGAAATATAATACATTTTATTTTCAACAAACTTTTATTTGATTTTACTTTTTGTAGCAACATGGCGATTTTATAACCATTAAGAATTGAAATATAATACGAGAATTACTCATAAAAAAATTTTAATATACTGTGCAAAACCGAAATGAAGTAACATTTAATACATTTTATTTTATTGTTTGTGGTATGAGACAATATTCAAAAGGAAAATTTTTCGTCTTAAAAAAATTAAGAATAGAAACGCTTTCCAAAGCTCAGCTAAAGTAACTCTGTTGTGTTATCTAGAAATTTCTTATCGATGCAAATCTAACAAAATTTTCATAGAAAGCCAACGATAAATTGAGAATCCTTAACTTGAATTGTGACCTGTGACCTGGTGGTTTACATGCCATGCTGCCGATTGGATAACTGTTGCATAGTCTCTTTTCTTGGCCTTTATTTACCACTAATTGAGTTCGTTTAAACTTCATTGATGTCAGCAATTTTGTTAAGCTTCAACTGCAGCATGTGTTTTCACAAAATTCACTTTCAGTTAAAACTTTTCACTTGCAAAAATCGTTTAATTTAATTTTCTCGTTTCTACATGGTCTTCCAACATTAAGTGGGTCAAAACTCATGCTCTTCTAACGCCCTTAAAGTTGGTAATACTGTTAGAGTCATATTATTACCTACAACAACAAAAACACAGAAAAATAAAACATGACATTACATCCAACAACCAACAACCAACAACAGCAACATATGACGATAATTTTATAAGCAACATACTAACGATGACGGCATTTTACAACCATGTACATCGTAAATTTGTTGCTTTAAATATTGTGTTGTTGTTAAGTGAAAAGAGGTGCAAAAATAATAGATTTTCACAAAAACTTAAAACTTGTGCACAAACAATTGTGTAAGAAATTGTGTCATTTACGTTTGCCGAATATAACTTTTAGAGAATTCATTCCATAAAATGATTTTTGTACGTTTTAAGCATGAAACACATTCGCCACAGCAGGCTATCAGCTACAATGTGTCAAAATTAAAATACACACGTTTATATGGAAACGATTATTTTGACGACATCACTGCGACACGGCTACACGACCACTTTTCTAGCTGTCGCCAACTTAAGATAATTTATATTTTGACAAGCGACAATATGCCATTATAGTGCTGCCAATGAAATGAGAAATTATTAATATGGAAGAGCTTAAAAATACTTACTTTTATTTGAAGAGAAAAGAACAGAAGCAATTAATATGTTAATATTATTAACTCATATATTAACAACAAAGAAGTGTTGCATAGATAAGTTGACCTGTTTTTAAATATTTAAGTGGAATGAGAATATTTGGAACAAGTGTTTTTTTTTCATGAAACTGAAATGCTTTAAAGTGGCACCACTGAAATATACGAAATGCACATTTCTGTGGTGAGCAGTTGTTTGTAGCTGCCATCTTCAAAATAATCAAGTAGCCGGCTATAAATGACCGAATGCAGCCAACTACATTTGTAGTCTCTGGAGCTCGTAGCCTGCTGTGGCGAATATGTTTCATGCTTTAGGCGTATTTACTATCACACAAATAGGAGTAGATGGACTTGAAAATGTGACCATAACAGGGAGGTTACTTTCTATTGCGATGCGTAAGAAACTGGTACGTAGTCGAACCGACTGATACTCCCCAATCCGTTTGCGCATTTACCTTTCTCATCTATTATTTTCCTTTTCTTTAGGTCTGGTACCACCGCACTCTGTAATGCGAAAGGGTCAGCCAAATGCGTAAATATCTTGCGATAGGTAAATATCAATCGCAATTGGGGAAACACATGTAAGCACGTTCAAAAAATATTTATATTTGACATTCAAAATGTTTGTTTTAGGAAAAATTAAAAACAAAAATTATAAACAAAACAACGGCAGTTTGAAAATTGAGTGCATTTCTTGGTGCAACGTACCGACTTGGACACGGGACAGTTGCACACACAAACGAGCCGCAAATAATTTCTGGACAAAATGCCTGTTCCATGATATCAAAATAAATCTTTTTCAAGTAATCACAGTTGAAACAAAATTTTACAAAGTTTCAAATGTACATAATTGTACGAAAGAAACAATTCTTTGGACAGCATAGTAAAGCTATTAGCCGGCGTTAAAAAAAAAATTATTTAGCTCATACCACTGGCAACAGCTGTTTTCGATTATATTTCTTTCAGCAATTTTGTGTGCCGAAAGATAAATTTTACAATTTTAATCAAAAATGAACTTTTTAAAAGATTTCCGGTAAAGTTCTTATTAGCTACATTAAAAAATCGAATTAAATTTCACTGGTTTTTTTTTTGCATTTTGATATCAAAGATTCACAATTTTTGGGTGCCTCTGTGCTTTTCGTTTGCACTCCATGTGGTGGCATCTACATATTGTGGCTTTCGCTGAAGGCAGAATAAGAAAAATAAAGAAAAATTGTTCAACTGTTAATTCAAAAGTTTAAGTATCACAATGTGTACGACGAAATATATAGTTTTCATTTTATCGCCATGCTTGCAAATCCCCAACTAGTTCACTTATCCGTGTCTATTAACAGCTTATGACTGCGAGCTATAAAGTTGATAAAGTTAAGGTGCAAACACGATGGTGGGTTAAGGTTGGCACTTGTTAAAGTTTAAAAACACAGGAGAGGGCAAGAAGCTGAAAGTTTACGCAAAAAAAAAAAATCTAAAAGTCGAATTGCTTGCATCAGCTAAAAGTAAGTTAGACTAAAGCCGAAAACTTAAAAGAAGATTCTTCATCATAAATTTTAATTGAAAAATTGTTTAATTCTTTCGTTTTCAAGTAAAAGTTTTTTTATACAAAATAATAAGAGAGATAATGATTTAAGCTTCTTAAAGCACCCAACAAGATATTGTTCATTATTCAAACATTCTCTACCTTCCCCCACAAACACTTGAGTGTAAATATATATAAATTACTTTATAAATTAAATTGGGTCAAAAAGTCGTTTTTTACAATCATACTCGTACATACACGCAGAGAGAGAGACTCTTTAAGTGCCCATAAACAAGCAAAATTAAACAATCATATAAAAATTATTACATCTACACGTTTAAATAAAAATAAATAAATAAATTAGAAAAGATATAAAAATTTTACTTATAAATAGAATAAAGTTACAGGCAAATCCGGATATAACGAACGATATAATGTTGGGCCTATTCGTAATGTTGAAGAATTCATTATATCGCCAAATTGAATACGTGTCCTTGATATCAGAGGCGCTGCAACACTGCTATAAAAATAAATAACGAGCAAAAAGCAGTGTTGTATTATCGTGAAGCTTAACCTCCTGTCATTTCTCTCACTATACCTTTATTCTACTTCCAGTACAATGCATCGCATTTGTAGGGGTCATCCCTTAATTCTGATCAAAGATAAAAAATAAACAATGATGTAGTAACATTTTCAGTTAGTCCTTAAGGGAACTCGCAAACTCGGCTACGATGTATTTGTATATTTTGAAAAAAACACACTCAATGGGTCTGTTGGTTTGCATTTTATTTATTATTGATGTATCTTTCCACTATAATAAATTGATATTGATATAAAAAAATTATATTTATCATAATATCTAAATAAACAAAAAAAAATTACTTGCATTTTGTTTAAAATTCTCCAGAAAAAATTCAAGCCAATAAATCAAAAGGAAAAAGGAACAAAAACATCGATTACGATAAAGGGAATTTCGTTAACCCTTCACGGGAAATGATTCATGATTTCAATTTTGAGAAAATGGAATATATTTCGAGGGAAAAAGTATTCATGTACAGCATTCGCGATACAGTAATCTGGCGATATTATGAACTGATTAAAATCAAACCAGTTCACTTTTGCGAGATCATTCACATTTACGAATGACATCTAATTTCCCTTTAAAAACGCTTTTCACATAAAAATGTAAAATTTCTTATGTTAACTTTTTTATTTATTGTTTATTGGATTGCCAGAAAAACAAGATTTTATCTGTGAAAAATGTGAAGTTATTATGCAAAACTTCAATGATTGCTTTACGCCGTTTATTTTCTGTGTACGTAAGAAATTCATATTGATAGCTGGAGACAATTTAAAAGCAAACAGTTTGGTACGTCCCCAAATACTCCATGAATTTAGATCTCAACACTGTCTAGATTAAACCTGTTAAAAAAATGTACAAAAATAAGCTGTTGATATTTTAAAGATTTGCAGAAGATCATATTTTAGAGTAGTCAATGGAAGGAAAAAGGGTTCGAATTTTGTAGTGTTCATATTATCGCGAGTGCACTGTGTATAGTAGTTCATATAAAAAATTTTAACTATCGTTATATCGTAATATCGTTAAAGCTATAGTAGTTATACCGAGATTTGCCTGTAGTATTTATCAGTTTTATGTGTGTGGTTTCCACAGTACAAGCAATAGCCTCGTCAAAAAAAAATCATATGGAAACGTTTGGAAAAGAGATATAAACCATCTAAAGTAGTCATTTACAAGGTGTAATTGAAAAAATATTGGTTTTTTTTTGTTTCCTTATTTTTCAATAAAATTTAATAAAATATACGCATAACAAATGTGATGCTCTCAAAAGACACGAAAAAAAAATAAATAATCAACAAAACAGAACAAGCCAAATATTTAAATTAAGTCGAACAAGAAGAGCTTCCGTAGAATTTGATGATTCACATTTGTCTCGACTGAAAGTAGAAAAAAAAACAGCCATATACACATTTGATTGGTAACAGCAGACAATGTAAATAATTCAAATAAATAACTAATTAACAAAACAAACAACACCGATTCTCTAATAAAAAAAAAACTTCACACTCTTATTCACTTGTACGGAATCTCTTCTATTTTACTTATTGGGTTGTTAGAAGACATTAGTTTTGTAATAGAAATGCAGTAATAATCTGTATGTCGGGTTGTATGGGTGGGATGGATTTACCCTTGGAGGCGTTAGAAATTACTGAAAACGCTGTTGGGTGAGTAGATAACGCGTTGACTCTGCATCCAGGGGATCCTCGGTGCCATTCCCCGCGGCGTTATTCTTCAGATGTGTTTATGCAAACAGCACCCTTCCTTCTTCGTCGGTATTTGAGAAATAAAACGTCAGGGAAGTAAAATAATAAATCAGTCCTCTTTAGCTTAGTCATTGATGCCTCAACATTACACTTGTGACGAAGGGCGTGTCCGAAATAAACACGACCGCAAACTAAGTGCGCCATGTTTTACGCTCAAAAAAGACGACATTGCAACTCTGAAACTGCAACGAAACTATAACTTTTTGTTATTTTTGAATTTCATATGAGTTTGTGCCATAGACTCCTCTCCAGCGTTGCCACTGAAAAATTTTCTATCCGCCCAAAACTTGTCTATAAAACCAACCAAAATCATATGTAACCGACCAATTTTTTTTAAATATTTAAAAACAAATTGGCAGATGTATTTTTAAAAATACAGGCCTACAGAACACCTAAAAACCTACAACAAATACAAACTTTTTCATATGTATTTTTGATATAAAGTGTGAATTTTATTTGATAAAATTTTTAAATTAAACAATACATACTCGTATGCACAATTTTTACTTGTTAGAAAGATTCTTTTTTTCGAACCACTGTCAATTATAATTAATTCGAGTATATTTCTCAACTTGGTTTTCATTACAAACAAGTATTGAAAACTTGCGTTCTGCAGCTGCGGAACCAAGTGGAAGTAAAAGTAAATTAAATACAAAATTGGCAAGATCACCAAATCTGCTCTGATTTCATCCGATTCATCATTAAATGGAATTAATTTTATCTCAAAATAAATCAATGTCTAATGCCCAAATTCACAGTCATTAGTTAGCTAATTGCAATAGTTTTACCAATAATATTTGATTCACAGCTTTTTGTTTATTATTAGTTAAACCGCCAAATGTCATTGGTTAACAAATAGTTAGACAACAGCTGATTAGTAAATTATTATTATTATTTTTGTTTTTATATCATATATTTTGATAATATATATATATATATATATATATATATATATATATATATATATATATATATATATGCGCCGTAAAGTTCAATGAGTGCGTGCTTTTTTTTTATCCATTTTTAAGAAATAATATAACAAATGTTTGTAGTTATCAATTCGGCAGATGGCAGAAGCAAGTACGCAAAATGCCAGGGTATCCCACACAATTCAATTAATATAAAAACTAGGCATTAAAAATGCCCACTTCTGTCAAGTTTAATCACAGTGTGACTAGCGGTTGGTATATAAAAAATTTTAATTAAAAAAAAAAAAAAAAAAATTATAGACGTTCTTCTATTTCACATTCTTTAATAAATTTAATCAACTCATGATATATACCGATATCATGAGAATTCAATAAATCAAATAAGTTAGTGAATTTACGAAATAACTGGTGTTTCGCTCTTATATCCCTAAATTCAGGACAATGAAAAATAATATGTTCAGAATTCTGCAATTGCAATTGCAAAAGTTACACAAGTCTGATGATTTTCTGCGAATAATGTGGCCACACAAAAGTCTATTAATAATCTTTAATATAACAAATGCAGCCAAAAATCATATGCTATAACAGTGCTACCAATATTGAAAATTAAAAGATTGTGAGGGTTACCATTCTTTGGTTATACTGAGAATGTTAGTTAAACAATACACTGTGAATATGAAGTATTAGTTAAACATTAGTTCTCATTTTAGTTTATTAATAATGACTGTGAATTTGGGCCTAAGTCTACTGAAGAATTAATTTCTGTTAAAAGTAATATAGCACATTTTCTCCAACCGACCAAAATAAGGTTTAGCCTACCATTCGAGCAAACCAATAACGACCGACCAAATTTCGTCGGAAAGGACCAACAATGGCAACGCTGCTCCTCTCAGAAATCGCACATGACGGATTGGAATCAGTTGTCTTGAAACCGGTGTGCAGGAAATTCGTGTTTCATCGGTTTTGGCGTCTTTTTTCGGCATGTTGAACACATATTTCTTATTTTACGCCTCTTTCGTAGTTTAATCACATCTTGGTGCAGTTTAATTTGCGCTGTATGTGGAAAACGATTGAAACTGGTTTCAAATACATAATTTCAAAACACTTTCGTTGCAGTCGTGTTTCACCATCTGTTCTGGGCGTACTTAGTTTTTCTTCGAATTCAGCGTAATTTTTGTGTCTTTCGATTCTATTGAGTAAATTTTAATGTAGAATGCACTACCCTGTGGCAGTTTAATTGTTGAAAATGTCAATAAAATGAATGAAAATCGTCGCATCAGAGTTTAAATTACACAATTACAAATTACAATCAAGAGCTAAATACTGTGCGGTCTCAATGTCCGCGATTAAATTAAGTCGCTACATGAATTATACGGGGAGGAATAAGAAACTTAACCGCGATTACCTCTATTATTCGGGATTCTAAACGTACGTTTTTTTTTTGGTACTTATCAACAATCACGACACAATGTCCATGGAACAAAAACAGGGAATTGTCCATTTCCTCGAAGTTGAAATCTGTACTGTATTTTTTTTGGAGCAAAATTTGTCTCAATAGAAGTGTCTGAAGTCATTCAAAAAAATTACTGATTTCTTTTCACTACACCTAATATTTGTTACTTTAATTGCGATTTCTCGTATTTCTTATAGTGTTCGCAATTTCTCATTCCAAAGGCTGACGCATCATGTAAAGCCAAAAAGGTTAGAAAAACAACTCGCATCATTGTATTGTTTTGTTTTGTTTTCTTTTTTCTTTGTTTAAACGAAATAATTATTAATTCAATTAAATTTTTATTGAAGATTTGACTTGCTTAATTTATCTTTATGGTCATGAAGGTTAGAAATTGAAAAAGAAAATAACTACATGGAAATAATTGCTTGAGAAAGCCAGTTTAGCGTGAAAAGAGTTTTTGAGAAACTGTTTGTGTTGAAGTTTCTAAAACTTACATTGAATTTTAATAGTTTTACTGGCTTAAATTAAATGTAATAAGAAAAAGATGATAAATAAGGTCGAATGAAATATATAAAGATATATTTATTACATATATTATTTCTTATTTAGAGCATATTTAAAGTCATATATCCATCGATTAGTAATATGTAGTCATGCCTGAGGAATACTTTTATTTGATACCCATAATAATTTTTATCAATTTCTAGAAATACAAATTGGAAATAATAATTACGCTTAAGAAATAAATTAAAATTGTTATTTATAATAAGTTTTAAAGAATTAATTTACACACTGAAAGCAAAACATGTTGAAAACTATAACAACAGCTGATTGTTACCGCAAGTGAGGATCTTCTCTCGGATAATTTTAGTACTTTCCAAATTACACTAGACTAATTCAGCTGGCATAAAATGTGTACGTATACATAGATTTGTGTGTGTTAGTATTTTATTTATTCATTTGATTTTTCTTTTCGTTATACAGAAATATGACGGGATTAAATAATATGAAATTGGGAATTAATTTAGGAGCACTTTCAAGTGCCTGTAATTCAGAAGCTGCACAATTACATGTGGAAGACGGGAAAGAAAAGAAAAGCAGATCTTGTTGGGTCAAGCCATTAGTTATTAGTTTCAAAGTTAGTTTGTAGAGGGATGTCCACTGTATTTCTGCATTAACAGAATCTTTAACAGAGCAGACAACATTCTCATACATATTTCATTTCGACGGGGAATCCCCTTTTTCAGTTTTAGATTTGTACAAACATGTTCATATTAACGACGCAATTTGCAAACTGAAACAAATTTTTATTTCTCTCTACATAAATCCCATTTTAGTTTGGTCGCCCACGTTGCCTTTTTCCAGAAAAAAATTTGGTCATCCCTCAGAGAATCAACATTTTTCAAAATTTGAAGTGCAGAAAATTGTCAACAACTACCTTAAACTCGCTCTGTTAAAGATTCCGTTAATGCAGGAATATAGAGGAGATCCTCCTACACAAATTCTATTTTAGTCTGGTCGCGCACGTTGTTTCCTTTCTTAAAAATTCTACTTTTAAGAACCCCAAAGAAATTTAAGAATTCCTAACAGAGCTCTGTTAAGGCGTTAAGTGGTAAGGTTTGTTAGACACAGTGACATATTTTAAAATTTATCTTCACAGCCATAATATTGTTTATGTTATGTTTCCTATATTCTTTATTTTGATTTATTTTTTTCTTTGACAATGACATAAATATTTTAGTGTGTCAAGATTTTTTTTGAAAAACACATTGATTTTTATGGAATGTCCAACTAGAGTACTATTTGAATGTGACGGCCCTAATCGAGATACTTTATTTGACATAATTTAATCTACAGTGAACTCGCAGAAACGTGAACATGTAGTAACATGAACTATCCAAAGACAAGAAAATTTTCTTTTACATTGACTACTCTAAAACGTGAACAAAGACTGAATGCTCTAAAACGTGAACTTTTTATCGAGCGTTAAAATTCAATTTTGTAGGCTTATTTAAAAATTTTGGGAATCCCCGCAGAAGAATTTCGTAGTTTGTTTGTTGTAAACAACTTTTTTTTCAATTCAATTCAATTTTATTCTTGTTATATAATATATACATTTTACTTAGTCTTAAATTTTATATATGAAGAGTTTAAGATTTGTATCTTTTTCTACTTAATTATAATGTAAGTTGTTTTATAAAGTTATGTATCCATATTTACAATATTACTAAATGGAGGCAAAATTTAGCAAAACCTATTTAAATATTTTTATTTTTATACTAAAACGACTAATCCTAAAACTAAACTACATACGATGAGCCAGCTCATTGATATGTTCATAACCCGAATTTAGACATGCGGTGTTAAAATTTTCGCTAATCCTGTTAAGTTTATATTTAATTAATTCCATGCCGGCAAGTGTGTGCAGCCGCTCAGTCGAGAAAAACCAAGGAAGGTTATAAATTAGTTTCAGCAATTTGTTTTGGGATATTTGTAATTTTCCTAAATGACAATTTGCAGCGGTCGCCCACACAGGTGCTGCGTAAAAAATAACAGCATGAAAAATTGTTTTTAGTATTAACTTTTTATTGTTAATGCTAAGTTTAGAGTTCCTGTTGATTAATGAGTATAGTATTCTTGTTAGTACATTTACTTTGTTCACAATGTGTGAAATATGATCTCAGAACTTCACTTTTGGATCCATTATAACCCCGAGATATTTAATTGTTTGCTCCCATTGGATAGAACGATTGTCAAAAACAAAGTTATTTTGTGGCAGAAAACATGCTTTGCGCTTTTTTGAAAAATAGATTGCCCGTGTCTTTTCAGAGTTCAATTTTATTTTCCATTTATTAAAATAAAAATGTAGTTCAGTTAGGGCACTTTGAAGGTTTGATATAATGTCTATTGATAATACCTCAGAGCTGAGGATAGCTGTGTCGTCTGCAAATATCGACATAGTGCAGTAACTTAAATGTGGGAAATCGGATGTATATAGGTTATAGAGAATAGGAGACAAACAGGAACCTTGTGGGCAACCTGCTGTAATGATAAATAGGTCAGACGATGATGAACCAATATGAACTCGGAAGGAACGTAGTGTAAGAAAGTTTTGAATTATTTTATAAGTTGTGTTGGGAAACCATAGTTAATCATTTTAAAAATTAGCCCGTCGTGCCACACCGAGTCAAAGGCAGCTTTGACGTCTAATAAGACCATACCCGTTGACTTTTGTTGATTAAAGTTTCCAATAACTAAGTTTCTAATTCTAATCAGTGGATGGATAGTGTTATGTTCCCTGCGAAATCCGAACTGTTCAGGTGGAATAATGTTGTTAGTATCGATAAAATTAACTAATTTGACTTTGATTATTTTTTCCAGAATCTTACTGATTGAGGACAATAAGCTAATAGGTCGGTAAGAAGAAGGACAATCAGGCGGCTTATTAGGTTTCCTTATAGGAACAACCTTAGATACTTTAAATTCGTTAGGAAAATAACACAATTTTAGACAGGCATTTATAATAATTGTTAAGTATTTTAAGCTTTTATTGGGCAGTGATTTTAAGCATATGTTGTTAATAGTAAACAACTTTTGTTGCATGATAAGCAGCTTTAGTATTAATGCGGCAGTTCTACGGGTAGCATCTCTCTGTGCTTACTATATACATAGAGGTATATAAATAATATAAACAAGTGATCTCTGAAAATATTTTTATTGAAAATATGTCTAATAAAAAAACGAAAATGTTCAAGAAAAGTCAGATATTTTAAAGATTTTACGGAAACTACAAAGAATAGGCTGCATTACAAATGCTCAAGCAAAAACAACGCCAACAAGAGATCACCGACTTTTTTCTTTAGCTCGTCCAATGAGATATAAATCCATCCATTAAGATATAAATAAAATTAAATATAAAAAAATTGAATTTTAAAACACCTTTTTGTTGTCTTAATAAATTACTTAATTGCCTTTTTTTATTATAGAATGTTTTTTTGTTGTTGCTCCTTTTCAATGAAAATTAATTAAACAAATTATTATTCTTAAAATATGGCCGGAACTTACAAAAAGTAGAATCAAAACATGTTTCATAGGTGAAAAATAACGTACATACTTTATTTTAAATTAAATAAAAGATAAAAGAGACTAAAATCTGTTATAGAAAAAATGCAATCTAAAACGTGAACAAAATCGAAAGCGTGAACACCCTCTGTAAAATTTAGTTCACGTTTCTGCGAGTTCATCGTATTTAAATTCTTTAAATGTTAATGACGAAACATATGTATGCGACCCCTGACTAATCCCATTTCACTAACGATTCGCTTTAAAATGAAAAACACCTTCCCATCCTGCCTTTATCCTGCACCATACATACATATGTACGAGTATATGTATACGTACGTATGCATGAAAATCTAAAAAAATGTTTCTTTAAATTAATTTGATACTCATTAAAATCGCACTGAGCAGAACAAACGCCAGCCCTTAAATCGACAACCCATTCAAAAAAAAACACATTCAGAAAACAACTTTTTTCCACAAAATTACTGCAATTAATTTTTCAAGTGGAATATTCTATTTAATTTTTTATGAAAAATGTTGACATTAACACTCAAAATATCATTAACAGTCACATGTTGAGCCCACATACGCTACGATTTGTTACAGAACACAACAACCTCTTCAAAACGACTAAAAAAAGAAACAAATAATAATAAATTATATAATAAAATGAAAGCAGATACTTTTTTATGTTTTTGGTAGTTTAACAAATTTGTATGGGCTGGTGGAAAACAACTGCATTCATTGCAATTGCAGCAGCAGCAGCAACAACATCAGTCTCATTATTGCGATCTTGAAAAATAATACCGATACAAGTTGTAATTAAAAACCCCACTGGCACTTGTTCTAAATGAAATTTATACTAAAACAAATGTTAAATAAATAATTTTTTTTTAAGTGAATAAAACTGAAGTGAATGAATGAATGGGTGTATCTAAAATTCAATAGCCCAGCAAACAAACTTTAGCAAACCAACTTCAACTTATGCCTACGAAACATGTGAAACTTTTCTCAGATTAACCATTATACATCAATGCACCATGTGTGCAATTTCAATTTTAGCGGCAAAAATTCATATTTGTAACTTTCGCTTTTTGAATAAAAAATACACCATTCCATTCCATTCCTTCGACGCCATATTTTTTTTTTATCTGGGACCAGCATTCAGGAGATGACCCGTACACATGCGAAGCATTGTGCTGGAACTAGAGGAAGGGGATAGTGAGAGAAATTACAGGAGGTGAAGCTTAATTAATTATTTTACAGCTCTGCTTTTGCACGTTCTCTGTTTATAGCAGCGTTGAAGCTTCAGTTTAGTAGCCATTTTTATTATTATTTTACTTCGCCAATGCTACACAATAACGACTAAGGAGGGCGTTCTGATGTGATGTGGATTGCTATCAGCTGAAGTCGGTATTGTTCAGTGACCAGTGACTATGCCTTCGCCACTGAAACCTTCCGACAACAACTGACACACAAATGCACATTAGGAAAAATGCGAGATGTCTTTTATGATTTTAGTCTGAAACTGGGGTTGAACCCAAAGACTTCTGATAGTTGGCAACTCAGCTTAAATATATATTACATTACATACATATATAAATAATAAATATAAATATAAACAGCTGTCAATGTTTTCATTTATTAAATTAAGTTTTCTGTTGAGTTGAGTTTCTGTTGAGTGTCAATATTTGCAATAAAAAAAATTTAATTTTTTTCCATAAATTAGTTATAATTAAAATTTTATCAAAATGGATTACAATACTGGAGGCGTGTAATGAAAGAAAACAGATGAGAATATTTTACTAAATTTTGGTATTATGTGTCAAATTTCGGCCAAACGCTTTCTGATCCCGAATAAAACAATCTGAAACATACTGCTGTCACTGAATAGGGCGGACTTAAGTCTTTGAACGTGATACTTTGCAGACATCGTACTTGTGTCCTGAAAATATTCCTCTTCCTTTCTTCTTCTTCTTTCATAATGCATTTCTTGTTTTATAATTTATTTTTATATAAAATAACAGCAAACTGCTGAAATGTTAGAATACTTAGAACATTTATCTCAGAAGGGAAAATTTTATTAAATTGTTGGTTTTGCATTGCAAAAAATGCTTTGCTATGGAAAAAGATTACTGGGTAATTTGTATCATGTAAACAAAATCAAATAAGAGCACTTTCCCTGCAAATGCTAAAGTTATCGTTTTCTTTTCTAATTAGCCACTGTGAAATCAATATTTATTTACTGCGGTTGCAATTGAATTTATTTGTAGGTGAATCCAGCATGAATTTGAAAACAACGTATGTATTCCTTTTTTTCTTATAAGAGAATTAACATGCAGGCAATTAATGCCAGCAAAGTGACTGAAATGTGTTACAGTCTTATTGAATAGACAATAATGAAGACAGGCGGTGAAAGTTATTACTAATGCGCTGTTTAATTATTTTTTGTGTTAATGTTAAATAGGTTGATTAGTATTTTAAGTCACGGATTCATTTTATTAGATAATTTAGTTCTTCCCAAGCAGAGATAGACTCTGTATGTTAGATTAGGTTAAGTGGCATTGTGAAACCACTATACTAGACTATATGTAGCACATTAGAAACTTTTTGTTTCGAATAACTGGCAAACACAGAGCCAATTCTGCCTTATATATTCAAGAAGATTTTCTCTATGAAACGTTTTTAGGCTAAGTGGTATCCCAGCAGAAAAAAGCGTAGGTTCCTTATTATTTTCATGAGTGTAAATCCTTTTAATTTTATTAAGAAGAAGGACACACAAAATCAAGGAGAAAACTTGTTATTCACAATTTTTCTACCCAATTTCCGTTATTTCTGGCACCAAAAAAAAACACAATCCATAGAGAAAATCTTTTTGATTCTACAGGGTATCTGGTAGCAGATTTATATTTTCAAACTTAAATAGAAAACGTAATAATTGACACCAAGTTTTATTAAGAGCATTTAACGACAGAATGGAAATGCGGATTTTATTTTTTAAAGAGCATGTCATCCAGATCCTTTTTTAAAATTTCATGAATAATCGCTCTTGGCAGTCCCAGTGAAGCTGCTCTTTTCCGTATTGAAAGTCGCGGATTTTCACGTAAACTGCTTTCAACCAGTTGTTTGCGAGAGTCCTTAGACCCTGGCCGTGGGGCATTCATAGCCGAAGCAGTTGCGCGGAATCTCTGCACCCACGAACGAATTAAATTTACACTCGGTCCATCACTTACACGCCGAATACCGAACTTTTAACAAAATTGTCGACGAGCAATTACGAAAGAATCATTACTATTAATAAATGTCTCCACAGGCAACGAGCGATGCTCACTCGACCACTGCGACATCGTGACAGACAAATCCGCACAATCGATAATTCCAACGGCGTACCATTTATTACTTTTTAAAAATAATCGTATTTAAAAATATTTCACAGAGCCAAATTAATTCACATATGGAAATATTCTTCAATTTGATGAATTAATTTCATTTGTGGTATGTCACGTCACGTCACGTCACGTATCGTATGTAACGTCATTATATCAATGAAACGTTTACATTTTATTTATGAAAAGTTTTCGTTTAACTAACGAAATAGTTTAATTATATTTATGAAACACATACCCAAATAATATTAATAAATGTAATGAAACATGTTTTCATTGACAGAATCAAGGGCATCTTTGGGTGACTTAATCACAAATTTCATTGTATTAATGTAAAAATTTATTGTATGAATGACGACTTCTTTCCATTGGAATGCAACAACTTCCCAAATGTTTGAGATTTTTAATTTATATAAATTTGAATTTTTTTTATTTAAATTTTTTTGAATTATTTTATTGGCTTGACTAATTTCACGCAAGAGATTGGAATTAAAAAATTATTGCCATGAGACTTACAAAAATTTTAATGTGTGTGAAGATAAATTTAAATTTAAAACCCAAGACACGAACCATTTATTTTAGCGGAGCTCTTTTTCTACTTAACAGAGCACTGTTAAGCACTTAAGAGCGGTACTACATTCGATGAAAGTGTGATAATAATTGTTTATTCCGTAAATGTGGTGACATCCAGATGTATCCCACTACATGTAAATGGAACTTTAGAGACACCTCTAGGGAGCAGAGAAGGTCGTATTACCCAAATAACGCAGTCGTTAATGCAGTGGAGTCACAACAGCCGCTTGTTGTGTACTATACTCGCTCGTTGGTACAGTTTCGGCGTTCATCGTCGCACTTGAAAAAGATTTGTGCTTTCACACTATCGGTGCATGCAGCAGTGGTGTTAACTTTTTTATTTGGATTTCCGTACAAAAAAATTACCGATTTTAGGTCAAATTACCGTGCGTAAAGTCTTGTTCAAAAATAATATAATATTTTTTTATTAAAACAGGTTTATACCTATTTGTAATTGAAGATATTGATTTAAAAAAAAAACAAAAACTTAAAGATAAAATAAATTACTCGTATGTATTTAAAATTAGTAGTTTCAGTAACATCAATGTATTGTATGTATTTTCGTAATATTTAAACTTAGCTAAAAGTTGTTATATGGCTGAAACTTATACAATTGAACTGCAATTGACGTTATTTAGCATAGTTATAATGAAGCCGTACTTTTTATGAGAAATTTCTATATCATATGTTGACATACTCGTATTACTTTTCGCGTTTAACACTTAAAATTGAAACCTTTTTAAATTACCATACAAATATAGAAATTACCTGCCTACCGTTTGGAGGTCTAAAATACAGTACAATACGGTAATTACCGTACAGTTAACATCACTGGCATGATATGCGCCGAAAGTTTGTACGTTGCCCCGATGGTGAGATCGTAGCTTAAGAGTTTTGGTTTCTTTCAGAGTTGGTTACCCTGCTACAATTGATTCTTGACTTCCTAGTGATGTTGAAGTTTATCGCCGGTGTAAAAAAATTCTCCGTATTAACGACATTTGCAAATTGTAAAAAAATTCCAAACAATTGTTTTTAAATTATTTTATAAATGAAACACAAAACCATACCAAAAACAAAATGATCTTATTTTCAAAAGAAACATATTTTCTTAAAAAAGTAAATAAAACTTTAAAAGCAGACACTCAAAAGACCTCAACAAGTTTAAGTTTTAAAATTCAATGCGCAAAACAACATCCAAAATTACCAGGGTTGTATTTTTTTTTTAAATGTGGCTTTAACCATTTTTGTAATTAAACGAACGGTCTTGTGATCCATTTTTTTCACAATTTAAACTAAAACAGTTGTGATGTCTCACGATTATTCTCATTCGCTTTTATCTTTGATATTTTAATAAAAGCACGTTAATATTGTCCAAATATTTGACGAAATAATCGTAATCGTTAGTTTTGTCAAACATGAGATACAAAAGATTAAATAAAGTCATACAATGAAATATTATTTGAGATAAGTCCCAATCTGAGTCCATGAATATTTTTCTATAATTAACGAAATTATACAATATTTAGTGAAATATTTGTCCAATCTGACCGCAGTTTTAATCATGCCTTTTATTTGTTCAAAGATGTTAAGAGCAATGTACTTTTATTTTCATATAAAAAATGATAAGATTTTTCGTAATTAATTTTTTTCCTCTCCTCTTTTTAGGTAAGAATTATGCAGCTGATATTTTTGAATGTCAACAACTTTTAAAATGGTGAGTCATTTTTGGATTTAAATGATCTTGACTCTTCAATTAAAGCGAATTTAGGTAATAAATGTGTTCAAATATGGTTTTGAAGAATCAAATGAGAACCGCCAACATGGTTTGATTAAACAATTTAATGGCAGTGAAAAGAATTAAAAATAATTCTTAATATGTCGCAGCCACATGCACATACATATATTATATAGTATGTCTACATGGTGGCGCAAAAGTAAAGTCATTGAGTTGTCAGCCATTTGATACTGACGGAGCCAAATGCCACAGTGATTTCACATTTATTATATAAAATGTATATAAAAAAAATAGCTATCAACAAGTTATGGCAGAACAAAGATTCCATATGAAATCAAATCATCAAGAGAAATATGTACAGGGAAGGACAAAAGACACCATAAGTTTTTAAAATTTAATAAGGTTTTCGTTTATATATTTCAAAAATGTTTTTTTTCAGGGAGGGTGGCGATGGCTGAAGTAATCTGGACGTTGACTACAAAACCAAAAATTCCTGGGCCCGACTCCAGTTTCAGACTAAATCAAAAAAAAACATTTCGCATTCTTTCTGCTGTGCATTAGTGCGCCTTTGTGTTTTCAGTTGTTGTCAGAAAGTTTCAGTGGCTAAGGCATAGTCACTGAACAGTACCGGCTTCAGCTGTAACCAATCCACAGGCATATTAGAACGCCCTCCATCGTCGGTATTTGTAGCACCAGCCAACTAAAAGTGGCTATTTAAAAAACGAAGCTTCAAAATTGAATACGTGTTCTCGACATCAGAGGCGCTTGAATACTTCAATAAATAAAGAATGTGCCAAAGCAGAGTTGTATGATAGTGAAGCTTCACCACCTGTCATATCTCGCACTATCGCTTTTCTCTAGTGGCGATGGCACGATGGATGGTAGTCTGCACGTTGACTACACAACCAAAAAACAGACCTGGGTTCAACCCCAGATTCAGACTAAAAATTTTAAAATAAAAATAAACATCTCGCATTTTTCTGATGTGCATTAGTGTGTCTTTGTGTGTCAGTTGTTGTCGGAAGGTTTCAGTGGCGAAGGCATAGTCACTGGTCACTGAACAATACCGGCTTCAGCTGATAGCAATCCACAATCACATCAGAACGCCCTCCTTCGTCGGTATTGTGTAGCACCGGCGAAGTAAAATAATAATAAAAATGGCTACTAAACCGAAGCTTCAGCACTGCTACGAGTATAAAAAAGAAAAAAAAAAAAAAAGAGAACGTGCGAAAGCAGAGCTGCAAAATAATTAATTAAGCTTCACCTCCTGTCGTTTCTCCTACTATCCCTTTCCTATAGTTCTAGCACAATGCTTCGCATGTGTAGGAGTCATCTCCTGAGTGCTGGTCCAAGATAAAAAATATGAAATCTCAGGACACACAATATGGCGGACGACTATATTTTACCGACTACCATGATATGGGTATCAAATAAGAGAAATTTTTCAGAAGAAAACGAAAAATAAAGTGGAATGAGTACTTTCGAAAAATCTGCGTTTTGAAAAAGGTACCTTTTTTTTATTTTTCCGAAAAGGAATTGATGATATAACAATAAATGTATGAAAATTTGGTGCATATGGCTAAGTTACCGTAACAATATCTATAGGGAAGTGAGGGGAGATTAGATTAGTTGGTAGCGTAGCGCACCGTGTTAATCTAGTAATTTATAAAAATGTTTAGACTTTCCTTTCCCTAAATAAAAATAAATGAAGGAAAGACTCAGGCTATAATATTCCCTTTTAACAAATCACCCAAGCGAATATCAACAGTCCCCTTGGCTGTTAATGAAGCAGAAATTCCCATTGCTGAGACTACTAAATACCTCGGAGTTTTACTGGATAAAAAGCTAACTTTTAAGCATCACATTCTTCGTATAGGCGACAAAGTCTTACGCTGCGGCAGGGCTTTATTTTCTTTACTGAACCGACATTCAAAATTGAATTATAAAAATAAGATCTTACTCTACACAATGTGCATACAACCAATTATGACTTATGGTTGCCATGTTTGGTTTAAAAGATGTGCTCGAATATATATCAAAAAACTTCAGGTGGTACAAAATAAACACTTAAAAATTATATATAATTTACATGGAGGATATTCAACCAACAGACTACATAGAAAATCCAAACAACAATTCTTTACATCACTAATTTGAAATATTACACAAAGATTTGAAAATCGCAGCAGATTCTCAAATTTTGATTTAATAAGAGGTTTGTCATATTAATAGCTTCTTCAACATCGTAGTGAAGTTGAATGAAGCAGTAATTCAAACAAGTTTCTTAACATTCCTTACAAGGTTTTTGCCCATCATTTTCCTTGTACATTGTAAATATTCTATTATTCTATTCTATTCTATTTATTTGTTGCAATGCTAATTATCGCAAAAGCTGTTAATATATATGTATAACTATTTACGTTTTTAAATTGTAATACTGATAGTATTTATAAAAAAAAAAAATTAATTTTTTGAGGAAATTAGAAAAATAACTCTTAAATGGTGAATTTTGGAAACACAACAACGACTGCTTAACAATTTCTAACATAATTTTTCAGTTATGGAAGGGACATAATTGGGCCGAACGATGAATTATTCGTTGCGAACTTTCGTCCTCAGAAATAAAACCCATTTGTGCATTTGTGGAAATAAACACAATACCGTCGTGCGTGACGAACTCTGAGATAGATTTATTTCCCACGAACGATGAACAAATTAGTACAGAGTTACCCATTTTAGTTGTGAAATATATTAGTAAATAAATTAATTTTCATTTTAATAGTTTAATATTTTAAATAAATAATTTAAGTTAAATGTACACAATTATTTACCATAAAATTGCTTTCGAATTGTTTTCTGTTAATTTTTAATTTTTCAAGTAGTTTTTTTTATACGGTATCACGGACAGCATAGAACTTTGCTGATTATAACAGTTGCAATTTTTTCATCGTTATTGTGAGCCACACTGCAAATTTACGAAACGAACTTTTACCGAAGAATTTGTTGAGCACGACGAAGTTCGTCGTTTGTCCCAATTGTGTTCCTAGCAATATAGTATGTTCAGATATGCATTCTTAATTGAGATAATTTAAGCCATTTAATATAGGGCTCACATACATTCAATTTTGTCAATTTAATTTACTCAATTAGCATTTTGCTGGTGGAAAAAGAACAATTTTTTTGTGGTATAATTTGCAGGCCATCTCTTTTTTCTTTTTGCTTTATCTTTAATTACTTTTTTGTCATTTGGCTTGTCATTGTACAGATTTTTTTGCTTTTCACTGAACAGACTTCCCACGTAAAAATGCATGTGAGAAGGCTTGCATTTCAAGTTTAACTCAATATTTATAACAATTTCGAACTTATTGCTCAATAACTATTTATATTTTGTATGGAATATTTTGCTCAATAGCGGAATTTATAGCGATAAATAAATAAACGTGCATATCTGAACACGAGAGTTGGGTTCATGAGCTCTTTGAAGTGAGCGCTCTTTTCAGTTCAGCTCTTTTTGGTGAGCTGGTTCGTTTAGTTCGTTCAATAGCTCAGTAGTATCAGTTGACTTTTAGCTTTTGTCTCTCAGTTAATTTTGTTTCTGAACTGATGTTTTAGCTCATTTGATTCAATCAACTACAGCATCAAGGCAACTTTAATCAGTAGTAGAAAGAGAAAATATGTTTTCGGTGCTGAAATTTGTTATTTTAGGGAAATTTGTGAAAATAAATATATAAAAAATATTAATAAAATTTAAATTATTCTTATGCAAGTATCGAAACTTAAATCAAATAAATACAAACTACAGGACAGAAATTTATTTAAGAAAAAATAGTGTTTGCACTAAATCGCCAATGACGTAAAATATTAGCATCTGGCATCATAAAAATTTTATTTAAGAAAATTTTTTGGTTCTGGTAGCACTGATGAACCAATAAAATTAAAAACATGGCAAGCGCTCTTCACTGAACTAGAATCATCAAAAAAAGTGAGCGCTCACTTCGCTCAGTTTACTGAATCGTTCAATTGAGGCTAGCTCAGAGCTGAACGACACAACTCTACTGAACACCTTATTAATCGAGAATATTATTCGATGCCTGTTACCTGTACAGACTCGTTATTAAAAAAGCAAAAAAAACATAATGCATTCTTTTACCAAATTTATGATGTAATTATTATGTGCATAAATAATATATTTTTCAAAATAGCAACAGCTCTTGGGACGTATCAAAACAATGTTCAGACTTCTTAGACACTCATTGTCTACCACTTAATCTCCCGCAGATGTTCAATTTCTCTTGATGGCCATCGCCACAAGTCCATCAATTATTTTCAACTAAAGGAAAAGCAAAATAATCCAAAACAGAATAGAAAATGGCTGGCCATAGAAGAACGATATAATGAGTGAAATACCTGGGTCACAGCAGAAACTTCCCCTAAAATGAATAATAGATTACAATGCCAGCCAGAACTATAACAATAATTTTTAGGTAAAATTAAAATTCCCTGTTCTTTAACACTTAATTTTTAGTGCAAAAAAAAACTTATAAATGAAAACGAAATCTATTCACATCCTTGGCTGCGTTCGGTTTGTTTCAAACAATTTTTGTTTTGTTTGTAGGCGTAACAAATAATTTATTTCCGGCTTGAGAATTGTTGTTATGGGTTTGATTTATATTTCGTTGTTGTTGTTGTTGTTGTTGTTGTTGTTGTTGTTGTTGTGTTGATGCAACACTATTAATGGTGTTACTTGTAGCATGAAACAACAACAAAATTTTTCAGAAACTTTTTTTTCGTTATTCCTGTCTATTCATATGAATGTTGCAAAGAAGAACTGAAATTGTTGAATAAATGACTTTCGGCCTGACATTACTTTCATATATGTAGGCAAACGTGTTAATGTGTATGGCTGTTTTTGAGAGGCTGTGTGTGTGTGTGTTTGTGTGTCGGTGTAAATAATTACAGTAATTTGCAGCGTGGAAAAATTGTTTAGAAAACTTTTATTCTCAGTTTCTTTGGAATAAAAAACAAAAAAGAAACACTTAATAATGGTGCTTTGGTTTCCTCTCAAGCTCAGAACTTGTGTAAAAAAATATTCTAAGAAAATAACGGTCCTCAAATGGATCACATATAAAGTAAAGTGGTCTCTGGTGTGAAGTCGTTTCAGGTAGACAAATTACAAAAATAAAAATATGTGGGATATAGTGAGTTGATTGCGCAAATTTGAATTTCGTGTTCAGTTCTTTCTATCACGTAAAGATATTTAAATGGCCGCGGGTGGCAGTCACCCTCATAAAACATAGTTCATCAGAAATCCATAAGGTTTTGTCGGAAATGAATATGTGAAATACAGTGTCTTCCACCAGGGACTTCCTTATTTTGACAGTTCATAACGCCCATCTTGTTCTATCTGTCAAATGAGCTGTGATTTATTCAGTCTGTCTTGCGAAATCATCATGAACAGATATATTATTCAACAACGCGTGCAAATAATAAAATTGTCTATTAAAATGGGTGTTCTGTTCTGTTCTAATGTTCATTGAAAAATCATGTTCAGCAATGAGACCGATTTCTGTAGGACTGGCCAAGTGAACAAAAAAAATTTTCGAATTTAGGATGATACGAATCCGCATGCAATGCATCCTGAAAAAGTAAGTGGTTGCTGTGGACTTTCGGCTGGCGGCGTCATCGGTCCATATTTCTTTGAGAACGACGTTGGGCACGCCATCAGTATCAAGCGCGAGGGCTATAGATCGATGGTTACCAATATATTTTGGCCAAATCGGGATGATGTGGGAACCAACGTGCCACATAGCTCATGTCACATTGGATATTCTGAACGTGCGATTTGAGGGCATGCTCATCACACGTGAAGGTGATGTGAACTGGCCACCGAGAGCGTGCGATTTGACCCCGTTAAAAACCGAAATTTAAAAAAATTGTGGGAAAAAAGGAAGTTGTAGTGGGCAGTGGGTAAAAGCGTAGTAGTCCGAGACGAAAGAAGGTACTCGTAATTAGGCCCAATTTAACAGAATGACACAGAATAAAGGACTGGTTGCATTTAGCAATAAAGCTCTTTGCTAGTGACCTCATTGAGTTAAGTTGTAACCTACGTTGTTGTTGCAATTGTAGCATTAATGAATAAATGAAAATATACAAAATATACAGAACAGAAACTATTAAGAAAATAGACTAATTTACCACTATAAGAAATTCCATAATAACATTTGAACTTTATTACTCGCATTTAAACTAAAAATTCGAATCTTATATCCTGACAATACAATTGCCCGAATACACATACGAACAACATAATTTACATACGAATATGTAGCAGAAAAAGGAATTTTATATGTAGGAAAATGGTCGTAATTGAAAGCAGCTGCTATTTTTGCATAGAAAATGCTAAAGACAATAACAGACAGTATTTGCGTTCTGCTCATCCGTAGAATAATCCTTGAAATTAGACAGCAAAAATATATCCTTCTTTCACACAAAAAGAAAAAAAACATAATAAATCGATATTATTTTGTTTGCAGTAGTGCAATATTTTTAGTTTCATGTTTGTATTATTTCTTGTGAAACGTAAAGCTTGAGGCAAATTCAAGCAGACTCACGTAATCCAAATTCATCCACTCCCAACAGTATGGCACAAAATTATACCAACAGTACAAAGAAAGTTTGCACTGACCTTCTGCGGGGCCTTATTTAGCAGATGCTATTCATGTCAGGCGACTAATTCTTAATCACGTTCTACAACAGGTTGGATTTGTTTTAGAAAACTTTAATAATAAAGAATAATTTATTTGATATTTGTGAACAACTTGCAGGTGCTTGGTGTGACACATGAACTGTTTTGTGTTCCATCAACCGCTTTTTGATACGCGTAAATTTTTTTTTACCGTGTGGCGTCTACACGAAGAAGTTTGATGATTCTCCGTCACACATGCCGTTCGCCAAATTTAAATTGCACACGCGTCTTGCAAATACAGCTTGTTCTTTGAATTTTTTGCATAAAGTTGTGGCTTGCCACTCAAACCTCATTCGCTTCCGAACCATAAAGAGGTTCTGCCTGATCTGGGTCCCGTGGCATAATGTCAATGAAGTCGTGGCTGAACAAGTCAATCTAATGATAGGCCATAGATGTATGGCTATTTAGGCCATCTGTTAATTGCATCCTTAGTCAAGATGGACTAGTCCATGTCCTTCAATATACTAAGAGGCAACATAATAAGACCTAAACATTCAAAGACGGAGTATTATGCCAACGCATCATACTTTCAACTACCAAATTCACAAAATGGAGTAGGCAAAAATTATCAAATGCGAATGTTGTAAAGGCGCTCTAATTCTGACGCGAAATTGCAACTTTCTCGCTTCTAAAGTGGGCTTTCGAATTGGGCCGTAACAACTTTTATATTTTACTGCGAATTATGTCTCAAAGCTGTCATTTAACTGTGAATGACGAAGAAATCAGTAAACATATTTTTGTTTTATCTTGGACCCCTTCACATGCGGCGCATTGTGCTGGAACTAGAGGAAAGGGATAGTACGAGAAATGACGAGAGGTGAAGCTTCAATATCTTAAAACTTTGCTTTCGCACGTTCTTTGTTTTTATAGCAGTGTTGTAACGTCAAGTGCTACACATTAACGACGAAGGAGGGCGTTCAGTGACCAGTGGCGATGTCTTCGCCACTGAAACCTTCCGACAACAACTGCCACAAAGACACACAAATGCACATCAGAAAAAATGCGAGATGATTTTATGAGTCTTAAACTGGGGTAGAACCCAGGAAAATTTTTCGTTTTGTAGTCAGCGTGCTGACTACTTTGACCATCGCTTTTTGTTCATGGTAAAGTCGCCGACGGAACAACATTTACAAATAATTAAAATGTACTACCGAAGTTCTTCGAGGGCACTTACTCCAACTTTCGGCTGTAATAACCCCCGCAGCCTACATGCTGTGCCTGCTATAGTGGATATATTTGAGTCCCTATTTTAATTACGTGCCAAAGAGACGCCTCACATTTTAAAGCGACGAAAATATTGTCGTGAGTGTTTTTCATTAAAAATTAGACAAATCAGACGATTTCACGTCGTTTTCTCGAACAACACTCTGGTATTTTTTACGCAAAAATGTGGGTCTACACCCTTATAAGTTCCAAATTGAATCAAGAACTACAGCCACTTGATCATTTGAAGAGCTAAAACTTTTCGCATTGTTCTCTCCAGTAACGGTCTGGTAAAATGGCCGCCTCTTCATGCAGTATGCACTGGTATTTTGACATTTTGGACTAACTGGTACAATCAAATCAAAAAGGACTACTTCGATCTGAAACTCAGTTCTTGTGTGTTTTACCGAACTGACTTAATATAAACCTAAGAATTTCGAAAAGAATATTATTTTATTATGTGAAATAATTTTTCTTAATACTTGTTTTTTTAACCTTTTTTTATTATTTGAACAATCTATTTTATTAAGCTTTAATTTTTTTTTTTATTTATTATTTTTATATAATCTCGATATTTCAGGAAATTTTTATTTTTAAAAGGTTAACGAAATATCGAGATTATATAAAAATAATAAATAAAAAAAACCTTAAAGCTTAATAAAATAGATTGTTCAAATGTGAGATAATGTTTTTCATTTTATTTTTTATTTAAAATACGATATTTTACTAAAATTTAAAAAAATAAATTCTGCTGAGACTTGATTTGTTTTTGTGTGTTTATTTTTATGAACATATAAGAAAAATCCCTTTTTTCTCCGAACATTTGGACCGGCAATTTTAGCTTCACTTGCCAACAGTTGGAAATCACTACTAATACATTGTCTCATATCTGTTTTTATATTTTTACTTAATTTCAAGTGGCATCTCGCAATTAGTTGCAGTTATAATGCAACGCTATTAAAGCCCATATGACGCTACGGCCCATTACTTGCCTATAAAGTATCCGATTGGAAAAGTTGAGGTATAAAGTGTCCTTTTAAATCTTTCAAGAGGTTTTCACCGAGACAGTACATCCAAAAAAAATTGCTGATTTTGGTCTGAAGATGGCAAAAGAGTTTGTTTGCACTGTACGAGTGGTACAATATGCCACCTACACTCCACAAAATTCATGGAAAATATATAATTGATACGTGTATAATGTAAAAATGTAGGATAACTATACGAAGAGGCTCAGGAAAGAGCCAAAGAGTATAAAGAATATCGCCTTCAGAAATGCAGTCGAATTGCCACGAACGCAGATATTAAGCACCCATGATCCCGTTTAGCCACAAAAAGCATAGTGACATAAGCGACAAAGTTCAGGCTCTTTTACTATAATAATAATCATAATGCAATTGTTATATTTTCGTACAAGTTAAGTAGTATTTATGACATACATATATCGTTGCTTAAAACGCCAAATGCTCTGACTAATAAAAAACCACTATCGATTTTTTTTATTAATTGCAGCATGTTTCACAAAGAAAACACGAAATTATTAAAAATAATCATTAAAAATTTTTTTTTGTTAGTTATGGCTTTTTACATTGTAGGGGACGATATATATTTTTCTAACTTTCCGTTTATATTTTGATTACTTTTCTGTTTTACTATATAAATAAAGCCAAATTTGTGAAATTTTTTGAAAAATTACATATTTTTCCTCACCTCCATACAAAAATCCCCAGTGTGCGTCGTGTCATGGTGGTCATGTGAACGAAATCAAATTTCATTCTTAAAATGTAATATTTGCATTACACTTAGACACTTAAATTTTAACTCAGTATCTCAAATAATCTGTGTTTTATTAATAGATAAGATTGTTATGTCCCTACATATTCAAAATATAATAATTTTTTTTTTTTTCTTTACTTTGCGTACGTGGCCTGCTTAGTGAAGGCCTTGCTGAATGTTGCATTTGCGAGCGCACACATACCCACATTCGCTTTTTATTTACTAACCAAATGTTTATGTATTGTTATTGCAACATTCTATATCTGGCAAATTGTTTATGCTCATGTAATCGTGTGGCATTATTTTTGCAAAAATCTTGTAGGGAAATATTTTCTATAGAGTCGTCGTCCACAACGATTTTCGTTGATTTCTGTATTTTTAATGCAAAAAAAAAAAACTTTGTATAGTTCATTTGCCCTGTTTTATTTTGAGTGCGAATATAACAAGCGACATTGCGAGAATAAATGTGTGAAAAGTATAAAAAAAAGAACTTCAAATTGAAGAAAATGTTCTTGATATCAAAAATCTTACATCAAAATTGAAAGGGAAAAAAATCAAATTTGAAATAAATTGCAAAATTTGAAATCGTGTAGCAGGCAGTAGCCAAAGTGATTAAAATTAATTAATTATTATTTGTCTACTTCATATGGTGCGAATACCAAAATCGTCAGTAGTAACCAAATTTTTTTTTTTTTATCTTGGACCAGCACTCAGGAAATGATCCTGCGATGCATTGTGAGGTGAAGCTTCATTACCTTACAAGACTGCTTTTTGCACGTTATTTGTTTGTACAGCTGTGTTGTAGCGTCTCTGATGTCAAGGAGACGTATTAAATTTTGAAGCTTCGTCTTAGTAGCCATTTTTAGTAATTATTTTACTTCGCCGGTGCTACACAAAACCGACGAAGGAGGGCGTTCTGATGTACTTGTGGATTGGCATCAGCTGAAGCTGTTCCTGTTCAGTGAGCAGTGACTATGCCTTCGCCAGTGAAACCTTCCGACAACAACTGACACAAAGATACTCAAATGCAGAACAGAAAAAATGCGAGATGTTTTTATGAGTCTTAAACAGGGGTTGGAGCCAGGACAATTTTTCGTTTTTTTTTTTTCTAGTCAACATGCAGACGAATTCAATTATTGAAAAAAGCTATGAAATTCCATATGTTTATGCAAGAAATCCCAAAAAATCTACGAGAATAACGAAATACAGTGAACTCGCGATAGTATGAACTAATTAAAACCAAGCCAGGTCACTATTGCCAGATTTTTCAGATTTGCGAATGGCATGTAATTTTCCTTTAAAAACGTTTTGCCCATAAAAATAAAAGTTTCTTATGCTAAATTTTTAGAAGTTAGAAAAAACAACAATTTATTCTGGGAAAAACTTAAAAGTCATTATGCGACAAATTCTGTAATTTTCTTTTCTGTTTCTAATTTGACATCTGAATACAATTTAAAAGCTGACTGATTGCCAGGGAAATCTTGAAATTAATATGCTGTTGAATGAGAATTTAAACCGTACCCTGTGGGTTTAGATTTTAATACTGTCTACCCACAACAAGTTAGAAAAAATAAAAAAATAAGCTGTTCATATTTGAGAGTAGTCAATGGAAAGGATGTTCAAATTTTTTGGGGTGTTCATATTATCGCGAGTACTGTATACACAAAATAAACTAAATAGATCCTGGAATATATTTCTTTACAACAAACATATCTAAATCTATTTAATTTTTTTT
This sequence comes from Dexiosoma caninum, assembly GCA_963924685.1. Taxonomy (NCBI): domain Eukaryota; kingdom Metazoa; phylum Arthropoda; class Insecta; order Diptera; family Tachinidae; genus Dexiosoma; species Dexiosoma caninum. The sequence continues at coordinate 97,915,848 of OZ004725.1, forward strand.
TATAACAAACATAGACAAATAATGGTAATTAATTTTGACTCACGTTGTATAAATGAAAAAATAGTTAATTGGTTAATTATGTTTTAGAATATTAATTTAGAGCTGTAAAGGCTGAAAGTGAGAAGAAGCAGAACAATCAGTTCAAATAATAATATGGCAACACAGTGTAAAGCCTCAGTTAGTAAAAACGTAACACGTTCGCGGCGAACAGCTGGCAAAAGCTGTAACATAAGTAATACTCGTTGATATTTACTAAAATCGTATCGTTGAAATTGTCACTTAGAAAATCTACAGAAAATAGATTTTTACGTTGCAAACGTCAACTTGTTTATGTTTTTATGTTTATGATAACCAACACCTAAAGTTGAACGATACTGCCAAGTTTAACGTTGTACGATACGTTTTTACTAACTAGACCTTAATATTGTTGAAGAAGGGCCAAAATATATCCAGTCTACTATTGCAGTACTCAGTCGATTAGCTGTTAATCGATATACGATTATGAATCGCTCCATTGAAAAAAGTATTTAACCCTTTATTGCATAGTGTTGCATATCTGCATCATACTCTTGAAATGTGTCTACTTACGAAAATAAATAACGGATTATATTTTTTTTACTCTATTTGTTTTCTTTTATTTATGTTTTGTATAAGTTAACTGTTTTTTTTTTTTGGAACTGCGTTCAAGTCAAAAAAAATCATTTTAAAGTTAACAAAAAGCGCACGCTTATAAAGTTAATTTTTTGTGTGAGTGTTTTGATAAAAAGTTTAATTTAAAACAATTTTTTTCCAGGTAAGTATTTTTTTTTTAGATTATTATATATCTAGCAATTGTATAAACATTAAAATGCTCATATTTTATCAAGAAAACCATTTAATTTTCTATAAATAAACTATGATGCATATCTGCAACACTATGCATTTAGTTATACTTTTGAATGTGATTTTCAGTATGCCTTCGTTTTTATCAAATAAAGAATTGGAGAGGATTTTGGATGAATGGGTTGACAGTGAAGACGATTTTGTTGATGAAAGTGACGACGAAATGCTCGAAAATGAAGATCTGGTGATTGCTACCAAATTTATCGAAGGCAAAAACCTAGATGATGAAGCAGTGGATCGAGAAGATGTGGATATTTTATCTGCGGAAGAACCAGCATCAACTTCATCTGCTGCTGAGGTGACAGAATTTAAAAAAGAACTTTGTGAACTTAAGGAAAAGTATAAAAAGGTATTGTGGAGACAGAATAATTTTAAATTCGATTCAGAACGAACAAAATTTAAAGGTTATTCTTCTTTGTCCGAGCCATTGCTCCAGCTATCCACGCCACTAAGTTTCTTCAATTACTTTTTCTCTGACGATATAATAAATTGTATTGTGTCAGAATCAGCCCTGTATGCAACGGAAAAAAATCCAAATCATTTTGTGGTAATATCGCCTGATCACATACGAAAATATATTGGGATATGCATTTTAATGTCAGTGGTTCAAGTGCCTAATATTCGCCGTTATTGGAGCCCTATTGTTGGAAATGAAACTATTGCAAACACTATGACTGTAAATGAATTTGAAAAAATTCGGCGATATATGCATTTCAATACAAACAGCAGCATGTTGCCTAGGGATCATCCTAAACACGATAGGTTACATAAAATTAGACCTCTTTTGACCGAATTGGTTAAGAAATTTTTAACGATCCCACTAGAGGAGTGTTTATCTTTAGATGAACAGATATGTGCAACTAAAGCTCGTAGTTATATGAAACAATACATGCCTGCAAAGCCCCACAAGTGGGGTTAAAAATTATGGGTTTTGAGTGGTGTTTCCGGATTCATATACAATTTTGAAATTTACACAGGTAAAGAAATGGATGAAAATATTTTATTAGATGAGCCATACCTAGGTTCTTGTGCTAATGTAGTAACAAGATTAACTCGTTGTGTTGAGAAAGATGTTGGACACAAAATTTATTTTGATAACTTCTATACCACTATTCCTTTAGTTGTCGAGCTGGCAAAAAAAGGAATATACTCTGTTGGCACTATTCGTCGAAATCGACTGGCGAATTGTAAGCTTCCAACGGAAAAAGAATTAAAAAACGACCCAAGAGGAAAGTATGTTGAATTTTTTGCCAACATTGATAATGTGGATATATGTTCTCTTTGTTGGAAGGACAATAAAATAGTTAATTTGCTATCGACATTTGTTTGTGCCGATCCAATTTCAAATGTAAAAAGATATGAAAAAACCAAAATGCAGCATATTGAAATAGACTGTCCAAATATTATTAAGCAATACAACATGCACATGGGTGGTGTGGATTTAATAGACAGCCTCATTGGACGTTATCGAACAAAAATAAAATCGCGAAAATGGTATATGCGGATATTTTACTTTTCATTCATAAATAAGCTATAAAAATTTAACTTTTATTTTTTAAAATTTGTAATAAGATTTATTTTTATTTTGTAAAAATTTTTTAAGACTGAATTCCTTTTTATTTTTACTAAAAACTTCATTTATATATTTCTAATTAATAAAAAAGTTTTATATAGTATCCAAATTTAAAATGTTTGTTTTTAATTTTTTTATATGTACATAAATGCATGATGATGCAGATCTGCAACGGAAGGAAACTGGTGTTTTCCAGGAAATCTAGCACCGGATTTTTTTTTTTAGTAATTGTTTTGAGCTTATAAGATCAATTTATATCAAGAAAAAATTATTTTATTCCAAAAGAAAAAATCATGCAATAAAGGGTTAAAGAAATTTATATATTTTTTATTTTGCTTATTTGCAATTCATATTCACATGCATATAAAATACCTTGGCAATTGTTTTAGAATAAAATTGTGAATTTATGTGGTCTAATATTGAAAACATGTTGTAGTACAGTAGAATCTGAATAATTAGAAACTAGTTCATTTGAATCTATCCATAATTGCAATGTTTACCAGGTCTTCGATTCTCGTTCTGTGACAATGTGAATCGAAAATTTTTGTCATATTTTCATAGTGCTTCCGATTCGCGTTCAGTGAAGATATGAAAAAAATTTAAATGTTTTCCTATGAACAAGACAAGTGGAATGAAACAAAATTGTTTCCCAGTTGCTCAGCAGCGCTGACTCTCGTTTTATGCAACACTGAAACAAGTGACAAAAACTTTTAATGTGAAACATTTTTTACAAGTTCCATTTATTAGTTAAAACCATGACGGTGGCCAAAAATTAAAAAAACTATTGGAGTCACTTATTTGTGGTTTAATGAATTTGCACAATATATGCAATGCAAAATATATTCAGTTAAAACTAGCTGATCAAAGAACCGGCATGAATGGCTTAAGCTTAGGCTGAAAGCACTATCGCCTTTAAAAGAACATATTATGAAAATAACAACTTCCAAAGCGGCAAAGGGAGACGGAACGCCTGAAGTAGCGTTCGAAATTTCGCCTATGGTGGGTGACGTTTGTGAATAATCTGACATTATATTGGCCGGCACGTCGCTACGCAAATTTGTATATCAGTAGATGTTGACGATTTCAAATTGCTTTTTTTTTCTTATTTTCCTGTTTAGAATTTAATAGAAACGCTTTTATAGACTTCACAAGTTATGCTTGCTATTTATTTCTGTACTTTATGTTCTATACACATAAAAATTTAAATATTTACAAATTTCTAAGGACACTGCTTGTTTTGTTTTGTTTTTGCAATTTACATGATTTACTTTTTCTCTGCAGCAGTCAGCTGTTACTTTTTTCGAAAAGTTGTTTTGAAGTTACCAAAGTGGCACAGTTTTTAAAAGTCTTGTAAATCTCGTATATGAAATTTGTACCATCATGTTATTTATTTGAGGCATAATTTTACTATTGCTTTTAAGAAAATGACTAATAGTCAGTGATTAAATAATTTTTGTGCAAATTTATAAATAAGTAAATGCAAAATGTAAGCAAATATTCTTAATGAAAACAGTGGCAGCTTCGCAATTCATATGTTGGTATTTCGTTATAGCTAAATTTATTAAAATAAAAACAATGAAAATGAAAAACTTAACATTTTTTTACATGATGTTTTCTTAAAGAGATTACTGACAAAAAATTTTAATTAATCTAAATCCTTGAACTTTTTCATGTTCCCTTGAATTTCATATTATCGAGATTTAACTGTAGTTTCAACGTTTGTATCAATTGTAGTGCAGTGATAAAGAATGTACGTTACAAACAATTATTTATTGTTGCATAACATGTTTTCGTTATCCAATGTTGGCGTACCCAAACTGGGTCTCATGTGAACGCGTTTAAAATTAATACGAATTAAAATTACACGTTTTTATGTCAAAATCAAGTTCAATGCCAACTTAAACTTTTACAATTACTTTTTTATGAAATGAAACTTTTGCCTCTAAGTGAGACATATTATACAATTAAGTGCAAATATTACATTGCATTTATTTACTATATCAAGCTATAGCCGCCAAAAACACATAAGTGCCATAAACCAAATTTTACAGGGGAACGTGTTTTCTTTCGATCTTCGCATACATAACCTATATTAAAGTCTAAAATCTTAACTTTTTAATAATTGTCCCTACGTTCGACTTCATACAGTCACACAGATAATTCAGGATGTCTGGTGGCAAATTTATATTTTTAAATACGATTATTTCAAAAAGTAATAAACGATGCGGAGGGAGGGTGGCGCCGTTGGAATTATCGATTGTGCGGATTTGTCAGTCACGATGTCGCAGTGGTCGAGTGAGCATCGCGCGTTCGCTGTGGAGACATTTTTTAAGAGTAATGATTCTTACGTAATGGTTCGTCGACAATTTTGTTCGAGTGTAAATTTAATTCGTTCGTGGGTGCAGAGATTCTGCGCACCTGCTTCGGCTATGAATGCCCCGCGGCCAGGGCCCGGTCGATCCGAAAACATTGAACTGAGCAGCCTCACTGGGACTCCGTTTTGAGCAGTGTGTTCAACTCGACGGACGACAGCTGGATGACATACTCTTTAAAAAATAAAATCCGCATTTCCATTCTATCATTCAATGCTCTTAATAAGACTTTGTGTTATTTTTTGTTATTACGTTTTTTTTATTTAAGTTTGAAAATATAAATCTGCTACCAGACTCTCTGTAGTTCGTACCCCTTAAAAATTCTTGAATTTTGCAAAATTGTAAAAAGGCAGTTGTAGTGGGCAGTGGGTAAAAGCGTAGTAGTCCGAGACGAAAGAAGGTAAAAAAAGTAAATAAACCAAACAGTTTTAAATGAACACAAATATTTATTTTATTATTTAAATTTTTCGATTTTTTTTAGTTTATTTTGCTTATTAATGGTTTTTTTCTTGGTACGCCGCTATGGAATTCGCTTTTTCACAAAACACTTCGCATTGTTTCTGAATGAACATTAGTATTGTGGTAAAAAATTTACACAACACCGACGAAGGCGGTCACTCTGATGTGCCTGTGGATTGCTATTAGCTGAGGCCGTTACTGTTCAGGGACCAATGACTATGGCTTCGCCACTGAAACCTTCCGACAACACTAACACACTTATTCACATCAGAAAAATGCGAGATGTTTTTTTTTTAAATAATTTTAGTCTGAATCTGGGGTTGTACCCAATAAAATTTTTCGTTTTGTAGTCAACGTGCAGACTACTTCGACCATCGCCACCCTCTTGGTACGTCCAACAATTTTAGCAATTGAACTCAAGTAATTCCCTTCTTTCTTCTATTTTAAAATATGTTCACGCATTTCGTTACAAATGTCCTTTGTTTTCTTACCCATTTTAAGAAAATTTTCTCCTAAAATTATAGCGGTGTTTAAGAATTTGCTTACAAATTAACCTTTTAGCACATTCCGTGTATTATTTTTTTTATTTAAATCTACTTCTTTTAAAAACTACCGCTTTTTAAGTGCAAAAGTACTATAAGCGGAAAAATAACCAGACTTTTTGTAGTTTGTTTTTGTATTTTGTATTTTTAAACTCCAATTTTAGAGCGAGTTCGTACTATTATCTGTGTGACTGTATGTATTTATTCACAAAGTAATAGACAATTAACTTTGCTGTCTTCTACCGGTACGCTGTTAATTATCATAAAATTATCTTGTCTCAAATGATAATTTAAAATAATCCAGTAGAGTTCGCCTACTGCAAGATTCCCGAAAAATTAAATTTTATAAAATTTTATTAAATCTTTTTTAAGAGGCCACTTATAAATTAACTCTCGCATAATCTAATACTATTTATAATAATAAGACATGCGTAAACATGCCAACTTGCAAGGGGCAACAATTTAATTTTTTCTTTTAAACAAAATTATAAATTTCTTTCTTCTTTTGTATGCGGGGCATCAGTAAATCTAAATAAATACTGCAACACAATTTATGCATAAAAAAAAGAATCTTTAGAGCAAATATTTACTAGCAAAATCAACGAACAAACTTTTGCAGTCTTAAAAACTTTGCTTTACTTTTCCGGAATTGAAAAGAAAATCATTGAAAATATTGCTAAACTGTCATAAACTTTATATGTTGTTATTTTAATGGAATGTGTTGGAAATTTTTTAAAACTTTAATGAAGTTTTGTAGAAGATCATAAAGTTATTTGGCACAAGTGTCAAAAACGTAAAACTAAAGATTTTTTGTTTATTAAGAGGGTGGTAGCGAAAAAATAATTAAAATATTGCTTTGCGAACCGTTTCTAGTTTTCTGCTCTTTCCGAAAACCAACTATTTTTCATGAGAATTGTGGTGGCAATGGAAGGCATCATTTTATACGAATATTTTTGTGATTTCTGTCCATTTGCTTGTTTCCCTGTTCACTGGATGTGGGTAAAATTCGTGACGAATGTAACAAAGTTCTCTTATAATTTGCAATGTCTTTAAATTACCTATTGTATTTAAATGAAACAATATGTTTTTTATTCAAAATTAAATGGCATATCCGACAAACATAAAATGGTCTCAATTTCTCCTTTGGCCATGTTACAAATTTCGATTTTCCTGTTCTTTTTTAAAATTTAAATGACCATCATCATCAGTTTTTTTTTTGCCTAAAAGCTATTGTTATATTCTTGTAATTCACAATACAAAATGAAAATTATTTTCTTACAAAGAAATATGGATTTTTAGCAAAATAAGAACGTTTGTTTAAAGGAAATGTGCTTTTGCACAGTGTGTGGAAATTGCAAACACATTGTTGGATGTTTCTTTTTATTAGCATCGTTCTATAATTTTTATTATTCTTTTTTTTTTTTGCAATGCATTTCTTTTATGGATGGGAAAATAAATGATGCTTGTTAGGAAATGTTATGTTGCAAATTATTAGGATGGTTCACAGTTTATCAATTGACGATGGTGACGGCTGAGGTAGTGAGCACGTTGGCTACAAAACCAAAAGTCCTGGGTTCAAGTCCGATATCAGATCAAGTCATAAAATACTTCGCACTGTTGTTCTGATGAGCATTAGTGTGTCTTTGTGTCAGTTGTTGTCGGAGGTTTCAGTGGCGAAGGCACAGTCACTGGTCACTTAACAGTACCGGCTTCAGCTGTAACCAATCCACAAGCACATCAGAGCGGCCTCCTTCGTCGGTATTGTGTAGCACCAGCTACGTAAAAGAATGGTTACGAAAACAAAGCTTCAAAAATTTAATACGTCCCCTTGATTCAAAACTGCTATAAAATAGAAGAACGTTCAAGAACGGAGTTTCGGCTAGTTCCAATACAGTGCATGTGTAGGAGTCATCTACTACAAATTAGAAAAATAAATTTATGGGCGCTCTCGACCATTTGTACTCATCTCTCAAACGAATAAATTCCCGAAAGTGGACGAATCGATTATTTTATGCAAGCGACTTCATGCATCAACTAAGTAATTGGAGCTACAGAAGAGAATAGACGAATGTGTATCAGAGATTGCTAATTGTTCGAAACAAAGTCTGGTACGACAATGCGAGTGAAAAAAGGTCGATCAAGTAACTTAGAAGTTCAAATTGCTACAAAACGTCAACGCCCAATGTCTGCTTCAGTATCTCCGTCTGATATTTGCCTGGATAATCTTGGGCATTTATCAGGCACACGACAGCGCACACTTCCCCATAAAAGTACATCCCATACAAAAATTGTTATGCTTTTCATCAAACATTTTTTTTTAATTTCATTAAAATTTAATGTTACTGAGGATGACTTTATGTAAACAAAAGTTGCTTAGAATTGCAAGTTTTATAATAATTACTTTTTTTCAACTCCAAAAAAAACAGAAAAATTTCGTTAATATGTTTGTAAACGAATGGTATATAATTTAATTCCCAGCTGATCTAAATAGCACACCGAAAAGTAGTGACATTCACAATAACGTTATATTTCGCCGAATATTCACCACAATTTCGAATGAAAGTTATTCCACCGGCCCATAATTATTAATTATTTATGTTTATCAAGCGAACTATGAACGCCCCTACGATTTTGACTTTAAAAAGTTTTAACAACTTTGCTTTATGATTTCACCGGAAAAGTGTAGTAAAAACAAGCTGCTACTCTATACAGAAAATAAAAAAGAAAAAACACTCAGTAACAGTTGCTTTCTTCTGCGTTATTTTGCTTTATAGCTGAACATTATTTATAGAACACAAACAATTTCATTTTAATAAATTTTGATTATTTTTCTTGACGAGTACAAACATACACTGCTATTCAATTAATTAGAATTTATTAGTTGTTATTGCTGAACCCTATAACGGCAGACGTGAAGTATGCTTTGTTCTCAGACAGATTTTTTGTGAATCCGTTAACCGATGAATTCATACTCAATTAACCGGTTAATTTTCGATTAATTTGTGTCGAAATTGAAAAAGTTTAGAATTATTTCAACATATTTTTTGCATTTTTAATTTATGAAACAGATGATGATGCTGTCATACACAGAAAAAAATAAAATCAAGATTTAATTAAAATAATAATCGGCTTTCAAACCTATCACAAAAATCGTAGATTAAATAATGTGTTTTAATTGAAAAAGTTTTACGATTTTTTTTTAAGGAAAAATTAATTAAAAAAATTGTTAAAATTAATTAAAAAATATTTAAAATTCTATGAAAACATTAATTGAAAATTTTTTCGATATTCAATTAATAAATTAATTGAAAAGAAAACTAGATGCTTTTCACATGTAAAACTTTATACGTACTATTTACGCACAATTAATATGTTATATTTTTTTTACTCTTCTATGGTATTTTGAATAAAATTTGTTGACAGCACTGTTTTGAGAGACTAACAAAGTCAATTTCAATTAAAATTTTAATTGAAAAAAAAAAAAGATTTAATCAACAAAAACTTAATTGGAAAATATTTAACAATTATTTTTTCTGTGTACTTTAATAATGAAAAAAACATTCTACCGAAATTAAATGAAACCCAGTGTGGAAAATTGGGCTTAATTTTTGTTCACTGTTATGTAGTATTGACATAGATATTCTATGTATGAACGAGTATATAAATAAATTATTTTATCTGACACTCGCATGATTATCAAATCACAAGTGAAATCACTTGATTTTGTATTTTCTGAAACTTACGCGTTTTGCTTTCCATTTGTGACTTGCTGTTTTTACAATTTTTAGCACAAAGGTTTGCACATTTCAAAATTCTAATCACAAATTTTTATATGGCATTATAGAAAAAACAAAGGGCTACTTTCCTTGAATTCTTCACATTTTTCGAAAGACCTGTGTGAAGATAAATTTCGAAATTTAAATCCTAGACACAAACCAACTACCTTAACAGAGCTCTGTTAACGTGTTAACAGACCTCTGTTAACCATGAAAAATCGAGATGTACCTATTCCAAACGGAACTGTGCTTACATTTTTGGACGAAATGGATACAAATTAAAGGAGCAACTAGTTTATCCAATCCCCTTCACAAAAATATAAACTTGTATCCCCAATATGTCAAGGAATCATGTTACTTTTACACATAAAAAATGTCTATTTCTTTAGAAGATGCATCATATTCCAGGAAACTGGAGAAAGATGGGCGGATTGAAATTGATGGAATTTATAGCTGTTGTGGCCCTTTATGATATCCAATGGCCAAAACCCCTAACATTAGGTGTTTTCATAAAAAAAATTCATTTTTACTGAAATTTCAAATTTGGAATTTCTCTAGAAGATGAATTTCTGGAGAACGTGGAAAGATGGGCGGCTGGAAATTGATGGAATTTATAGCTGCTGTGGCCCTTTATGATATCCAATGGCCAAAACCCCTAACATTAGGTGTTTTCATAAAAAAAATTCATTTTTACTGAAATTTCAAATTTGGAATTTCTCTAGAAGATGAATTTCTGGAGAACGTGGAAAGATGGGCGGCTGGAAATTGACGGAATTTATAGCTGCTGTGGCCCTTTATGATATCCAATGGCCAAAACCCCTAACATTAGCTGTTTTCATAAAAAAAATTCATTTTTACTGAAATTTCAAATTTGGAATTTCTCTAGAAGATGAATTTCTGGAGAACGCTGAAAGATGGGCGGATGGAAATTGATGGAATTTATAGCTGTTGTGGCCCTTTATGATATCCAATGGCCATAACATTGCAAGCATGTTAAATCAACATTGCAAGCATGTTGAATCAAATAAATAACTAGCCCAAATAATAACACTAATTATTTAAGCTTAGGTATTTTTAATATATTTAATATTTAATCTGATTCGATATTTCGCTACTCCTTTGTGTAGCTTCTTCAGGAAAATTGGTTTTTGTTTATATATATATAAAGCTTAAATAATTAGTGTTATTAATATAAAAAGAAGTCAAAAAACTAGAAAAATTAACCCAAATAATTTTTATAAATACCAAAAAAAAATATTTTTGAACAAGTGGCTGAGGTCATTTAAAACTTTATAAAAAATTCCTCGACGAAATTGAATACGGGAGTGTTTGATTTTGATGAAAAACATATTTAAGTATAAAATTCAAACCAAAATAATTCGGCTTAAGTAGTAAAACAAAAAGAGGAAGAAAAATGCTCCACATGCGTGACAGAAATTAGTGATGGTACATTTTAACTGTAAAAATTAAATTGTCAACGGTTGTGTACGAGTATGTTGCAATCGAAAACTCCCGTATTCATTTTTCGTCAAAGACTTGGTATAAAAAATTTAAAATTTAGTTACAACCTGAGCCACCTGATATGTGCTGAAATTTATAAAATACGCAAAGAGCACTGACGATGCAAGTTTGCCGACTTTCGAAAACTCTTTGTGTTCAGCGTGTGTAAGCTTGATATTGACTGACGTTGACTTTTCTCTCCTGTCTAACGTTTACAAACTTTAGCCTGATTTGGATTTAATATTAATAATAAACAAAATTATAATAATAATTAATGTTAATAACACTAATTATTTAATTATTATTATTAGTGTTATTAATATAAAAAGAGGTCAAAAAAAAAACTAGAAAAATTAATAATTAATGTTCCTTATCTAGCAGTAATTTTTTTATTTTTGTTTTTTTTTTATAGGTAAGCCTTGTACGTGGTTCTGACTTTACATCTGGTGATTTATGTTTAAAAAATCTTTGTGGAAATACAAATCCAGCGGTTTCTGTGAGTTCTCTTTTAATTATGATTTCATAGTCTTTCTCTAAAATAACATTATTAATTATTGTCTTTAATTTTACTAATAGTGGATGATTTAATAGAGAATAAACCACAAATATTAGTTCATTATATGAGCCGTTTATTTTGAAAGTGGCATAGCTCACTTTTTCAAAAATATCAAGTTAATGATTATATTGATTACAATTTAACGGTATTTCCCCTTTTTTAAGAAATTTCCAATACAAATTTGATCAAAATCGCAGTGCTGCTTAACATTTAATTTGCAAATTTCTTAAAAAAGAGGAAATACCGTTAAATTGTAATCAATGTTACCATTAACTTGATATTTTTGAAAAAGTGAGCTATGCCACTTTCAAAATAAATGGCTCATATAATCATGGAAAAATAGCTCGCATGTCCATAGAAATTTAAATATAAATATAATGACTGAGTTAAAAATTATAGGAAGTATCATAGAAAATACATACACAGAAAAAAATTTTCTTTTTTTATTTTTAATTAACACCTTTAATTAGAATAATATATTATTAAATCAATAAAATTACGTTTTTAATTAATTTTCGCCCTCGAAAATAATTTATTTTTTTTTGCTATGAAATTCTCACTCTTTCTACAAATAGAATATTAATACCCAGTGAGCATTCGAATTAAATTTAAATATATTTTTTTTTTTGGTATTAAATTTAAATGGTAATGTTCTGCAGTAAAACTCCAACTAAATTAATCTAAAGAAACACAAAAACTTCCGTTTATTACTAAAAAGAACTAATGAAAAAACATTGCTTTTGTAATTTAATTTTTTTTTTCTTCAATATTTAATTTGGATTTAATTACGAATTAAAAAAATATTAATTAAAAATTAAAAAAATGTGTGAAAATCGTTTTGTTTCAATATTTTCCTATTTGAATACCAAAAGTATAATTTTAAAAAATAATTTTGAGTTGATTATCTCGATTTCATAAAGAGAGTGTACCGTTTGACTTGTTTTTAATATTTTTATTACATAAATATTTTTATTTAATATTGAAAATTGAACAGCCAGGCGCTGTGAAATATTTTGTCTATTAAATTCCGTGATGGAAATTAAGCAAATCACTTTCAGTACTTTTTTTTTTTTTTTTTTGTTAATATTCATTCTTTATTTTGACTACCTGTTTAGAATTGCTTGTTAAGCATTGTCATTTTCAATGTCAATATGTTAATAGCAAAGCAATTTTACTGGCTTCGAAATTTTGCAAACATGTGTCAATTATAATTATCATATTTTCAATTATAATTTTTCTTTTTATTTTGTATTTTGATGTCATTGTTGTCATTCACGATTAAATTTTGTATGGCCCAGCAATTGTTGACATGCATTTTTAGTTACAAAAACTCAACAAATATTACGGTAGTAGTTTTGTTTAAAATTATACAAAATGCCTGCAAAATCATTTGGTTGATAAAAAGTTTTATTAAAGATATTCACTTGTTGAAAGAAATTTCCAACCCTGCGTGCAAAAAAGTCAAATGTAGTTTAAATAAAAACTTATCCAATGACTAATAATGATTTTTTTATGCAGTCCATACGTGCTGTTCGGTTGAAAAATGAGTTCTCTCTGTAATGCGTAGTGCGATTCGCTGCCAAATCGACGACAAATGGTTTCGGCAACAAGCTCCCCGATTTCATCAGAACACCTCCCATTATATGTAGTAACGATAGAACAACGCAACGCAACCCCCGTTGCGACGATACTCACGAGAATCAATAGAGTTGGCTACGCTACTATCTCCTATCAGTTTCTTCGCTCTTTCTTGTACACGGTCGAGTAACTTCAAAAGAGTCTTTGAAGCACCGTACCATACATGAGAGTTGTATTCCATTTTCGGTTGGCAACATTGTCACAAAATGTATTGTCCGTGCATTGTATGCCAACAACATTGTCAATATTCTTACAACCGTGTGAACAGACAATTTTTGTTGACAGATAAATTTATTGTGTGACAATGCAATTGTACAGTTTCCTCACAATAGTCTGAACAGACAATTTACACATTTATCTCCTTAGCACTGGTTCAAGAAAAAAAAAGTAGCAAAGTTGGTATAATCTGTGTATAGAGAAAACAAAAGATTTACTTTACTTTTACCTGCAAATAAATGCGTTAAAATATGTTTTTTCTTAAACGAGTGTATAAATAAATAAATACATACATGCCACTTTTACAATAAAATTCCTCACATATTCATTGATAAATCATGTACATGCATTGTTTACACGGAAATTAGAACTGATAGTTTACAACCGTCTACTGTAGTCTAGTTCTCACAATTTGGCATAATTTCATGTGAGGCTGAATACCCCTATGTTGAAAAATTACTATTAAATGCACATCAGACATACTATACGAGAGAGAGAGAGGAGCACACATGGTATATTCACATGCCTCTATTTGCATGCAAATGTTTATGCACTTTTCAAGTGGGTGCAAGAATCTTGATTATTGAAATTTATATCCAACAAAACAATAACACAAACTGCACTCTTTCATCTGTATTTATTTCTATGAGAGCATTGATAAATGGCGTAAATAGTAGACACCAGCAATTGAATAGATAAATCGTTAAAAGGCGCCAATAATCTGCAAGAGTAGGTTAGTGTAAAATGTTCATTTCGACAAGGAGACAAATTAATATGTTAGGGCCGGCATACATACATATGTGTGTGTGTGTGTGTGTGTTGAATACTTAATATGTATTGATGCTTTGACTTTGCATTAAATCAGGTCAATGACATTTTGATTTTTGTTGCTGTTAAATCCTCTTAAGCAATTTTCATTACTTTCCAGCTCGCAATTGGAAAAACAATTAAAAAATGTCAATGTAACAATTGTTTAAAATTTTTATTGGCTCATAAAGTGATAAGCAATTGAAAATAAAACATAAAAAATAAATAAAATTGTTAAAAAGTACATTATATTTTCAATTATTTATTTGTGTGTGTGTGTGTGTGTGTGTGTGTGCCACTTATCAGTAGTAGTAAAAATGGTCAATGAACGTTAAGCATTAAATATCACACATGCATGTGTGTGTGATGTATCTATGTATGTATGCATACAGGAATAACAGTTTGCCAAACAGTTATGTATATGTATGTATGTATGTACATATTTTAAATTTCGTTTTTATTCTTTTTCTTTATGTTATCGGTTGGCCACTTGGTATTTAATTCCTTTTTTGGAAATTGCAAAAGTAAGACAAGCAACTACCAGTTTTTAGACCAAAAATACCCTACAGCTGTAAATCGTATAACTATCACTCAATATGATTTGTAACCGTATGAGGAGCGCAGTTGACACAAAATTTGTGCCCTCAATGGTCCAATCCATTTGCTAGAGACTGAACACTTAATATGGAGTTGCCAATTTGATTTGTTCAATCTGTGCTGCTACAATTAGACGATATAGTATGTACATATTTTTTACGTCTGACTTTCCAGCTCAAAACAAGTACATGTCGTGTGATAACTTAATAATATTGTCGTCTGATTTCTACAGTAGCAAAGCCAGACGACAAAATTTCAATTAGAGTGTGTTCTATTTTCATCTGATACATCAACTGACATCAGACTTCACACGGCAATTGTGTTGTTTTTAATCCATTTCACAGGCTTTAGCCTTTGTAGAAGTTATATTTTGAATTGCCTCACATGGTACATGTAGAAAAAATTCCAATATTAAATTAATATGAGAAAATGTTGATCAAAATCATACCAAATTTCTGCAAAAAGAATGATCTAATTTAAAATTAACATTGAATCACGTTGATTTAACATGAAAAATTTTCAATATTAACAAATTGACTCAATATTTTTCGCAGTAAAAATGGCACAATGTAAAATATTAAAATTCCAATTTATGTTAGAATCTATTAAATCAATACAACAAAATTCAAGGTATTCGTACAAAAAAAGTCGCATTAACATTGACGGATGTTAAATAAACAAATGACAAACTTTAAGTCAAACTTAAATTAGCGCCAAACTATATTAACAAATTTTCCGCTATTACAGTATATCAGCAGGTATTTAGTTGGAAAGCGTTGAAATTATACTCGGTAATTCTCAAATAGTTTTCGTGGCCCAAAAGGAGCGAAGGTGTTTGAATTCTTTATAACTTTTTTATTATAATTTTTTTTTTTTGGTTTCAGTATTTTGTAAAGAAGACTTGGGGAATTTAAAGTGGAACAGTATACAATTGAACAACGTGCCAAAATCGTTGAACTTTAATTCCAGAAGAAAATCATGATTTTATTCATAATTTAATTATGAGCCACGAAGTCCATTTCTAATTGAATGGCTCCGTTAATAACCAAAAAAGGCTACGGAAAATCAAATAGTAGTTCAACAGCGAGAATTAAACCCATAATTGTCCCATATTTTTTTTTTTTTTTTTCAAAATGAACACGCTGTCGCCGTTTTCATCACTGGTGGTAGATATCGGACAATGTTGGAAAATTTTTTAAGGTCAGCCGTAGAAAACCATCCGCTAATATTGTTCCCACAGGACGGAGCCACAGCGCACACTGCGAACGACACAAACCCTTCGGTTATTTAGGGCCACCCTGTGTAAACATCTAAGATTTCTTAGCTTTGGCTGAACGTCTACTGTAGTTTAAAAATACAACAAACATAAATAAATAATCGCAATTCATTTCGAATCGAGTTAAATAAATAAAAAAGAATTGAAATCATATTGCATCAACATTATCAACAGATCGCACTATTAAAACTATTTAAATTATTATAACGTTGTTTTACACAATTGTTATTTTAAGTTTAAATTAATGAATGATAATTTAACTCATTCCGTTGCAACATGTATTCTAACTTAAAGTGACTTTGAATCATCATTATTTACAATATTATTTGGATTGAACTGTACTGACATATTCAATCAATTGCAATTAAAGTTGTTTTAATAGTAAAAAATATTGTTTTTAGGTTGCTATAAAACCATCTTCAATTAACATGAAAGTGCAATATATAAAATCAAGTTAGTATTTTTAAGTTTTTAACTTGTTTTTTATCTTTGTGTGCGTTCTCCTTTCAGCACTTTTTGTAACACTACCCTTTTCACAAGTGAAAAGGATGTTTCATTGAAAGTTTTTAATTCCAATACTATTTTAACTTTAATTTTTGACAATAATTGCGCATAAATCTGCCCACTTAAGTTTTAATTATAAATAGGTATATTGAGCAATATAATTTCACTTTAATCTCATAAATATTTCGATACTCTTTCTTCAAGCATGTTGCTTTTATCAGATACAATTCTGTCAAATATGATTTGAAACAATACTTTATAGTTTTAAGTTTGATTTAAATTATCTGCTATGTAATCTAATCTGAAAAAGTCTCAATAAATTTTTAATGAAATATTAAAAAAAAATATTTTTGACAATAAACTTCATTCAGCTTTCTTTTCAAACGGCGTTTAAAATGCAATTGAAGTATTTTCTACTGAATTTTAAATTAAAAAAAGAAAGAAAAATATTTTCAAGACCTCTGAAACTGGTTATGTCGGAAAGATACGACTAATATAATGTACCGTTAATGTAGGAATATGATTTTTGGCCATGACTGTGGGCGTAAATTTTAGTACCAAAATTTCTTCATCCTCAATAGCTGAAAACGACATAAAGTTAATTGATTGGAAACTTTTTCAATGTATAACATGTAAATAGTACATCTACTATGTTTTGCTGGGTATCTTATGGGTTAAGTACTGTATTATTATAGAGTATACGTCAGGGTCATTAATTATGTCATTCAATCGCGGTACGTGGTACGAAAACGATAAAATTAAATTTTTTTTAATTAACCGCTTTGATGAACAGTAACCGTAACGATGTAGCATGCGTTTTGTGAATCTAACTATTGTTTTAAAAATAATTTAATTAATTTAATTAAGAAACGTAAATCCATAATCCAGCTGGTGTATCTCAGAGCTGAGAAGCTACCTCAATAAAGAATTTGTTTCTAATGCTAAAAAAGAGTACAGGGGCAAACACTTACGGGTGTGGTGTATTTCTTCTGTTTACTGATACAAAGTCGATCAACAATTTCTTGTCAAGATGCTGATGGCTGAATAGTTAGCATTTTGGTTCTGTAACCTGGAGGAGCCGGATTCGATTCTAAACCATGTAAAATAATTGTTTTTCCTGATTTTTCTGTGCTACAGCAGCGACCTTCGTCGGTAATTGAGAAATAAAAACGTCCGCGAATTAAAATAATAAATAAAATGGCTGCCCGCTTAGCTTGAAACTAAAGCGTCAAAGTATTAATATTTAAGACGCCGCAACTTTGCTTTATAATTAACAGCATAACTGCAGAGTTGCGCAAGAATTAAGTTCTATCTTCCTACGACTTTCACCAGCTGTCTGTTCTCTCTCTCTCTTTCTAATTACTTCCAGTGCAATGCATTGCATATGTAGGGGCAATCCCCTGAGCACTGGTCCAAGAAAAAAAGACATTTCATTTGAACTTTGGTCCTAGTCAACAACATGGATAAAGTCCGTATGCTCCGTGATATATTGATGGTGGCTATGGTAGAAGTATTCAGCACGTTGACTACAAAAGTAAGAATTTTTCTTGGGTTCAACCCCAGTTTCAGACTCATAAAAACATCTCGCATTTTTCTGTTCTGCATTTGTGTCAGTTGTTGTCGAAAGGTTGCAGTGGCGAAGGCATAGTCACTGGTCACTGAACAGTAAGGGCTTCAGCTGTAACCAATTCACAGGCACATAAGAACGCCCTCCTTCGTCGGTATTGTGTAGCACCGGCTAAGTAAAATAAAATATACTAAAAACGAAGCTTAAAATTTTAATACGTCTCCTTGACATCAGAGACGTCACAACACTGCTACAAAAACAAATAAATATCATTTCTCCTACAATCCCTTTCCTATAGTTCCGGCACAATGCACCGCATGGGTAGGGGTGTTCTCCTGAATACTGGTCCAAGATAAAAAAAATATATTCTTGTATAGAAATTCCAATTAATAAATTTTTATACATCGTACTTGTAATTAGGAAATTCTTCGCATTTCACTCAAATTAAAAATTAAAAAAAGTTTTCCTCAATTAAAAATAGCATACAATTTCACTGTGACAATGGAAAACATTTTTTGAGGCCTTCTGTCGCCTTTAAAACCCCGTCATATTGTTTCTCAGTAAAATGCCCAACAACTAATGTTCCCAACAACAGCATGACAATACAAAGAATTCTGAATGTATTCTTATATGGATTTTTCAAACATGTGAGTTTCATTTCTTTGTTTTGCCACAACTGCAGTACAACAAAAAGAAAGAAAAAAAGAAGACAAGAAAACCTACATCAAACTTAAATGGGGAAAAAACAAGTTCTGCTTGCAAACACACATACATACATACATACATATTTAGGTAAAATGCAAAGCACAGAACATCTTCACTGTCGCCGCGACATCATTTTTGTTGCCACCATTTATTTACGTTTAAAAATATGACTCAATATCCAGACTGTGAGACGTCTCTTGCAACATAAAACTGTACCCAAATAACAAAAAAAAAAAAAAACAAAAAAAAAAAAGACGTAAAAACAATGCAATAGGAGTTTTAAGCAACTGTTTAGATGGGAGATAGAGCGACAGCAAACATACAAATAAGAACGAACCCATAAACACATTCATGTGCACATGGATAATAAGAAAATGCAAATCGCCAAGGTGTGCCAACAATGGCCCCCAGGTGAATGGTGAAGCTGTCAAAGTATTTGTAGATGAACTGCAAAGTTACTCGTATTAATGCCAGAATGATAAGCATGCAGTCATCGCAACTTAAAACTCGGAGGATTGAGGCAAAAAATGTTCTTCCAACGCTTAAAATTGTGTATAGAATATTCGTGAGTAGAATAGTGGGACCGAGTATGGCCTATTAGGCTAGGACTTTTTGAAAAGAATTAATAAATGCAAAAATTCACAGTATTAAGGTTTTGCGAAATCATTTGTTTTTAAAGCGACTCGGTTTACAGAACCCCCTGTTCTAATGCTTACTTAGCTCATCAGTGGATTTTTCCTAATTTTTGAATACAAACCCAAGATCTATATGTTTAAAATTCAACTAATCAATCGAGAATTGAGGATGAATATCAAACATAAAAACCAAAAAATCTATAAACCAAAACATAACAATCCATGAGTTTACTTTTTTATAACACACACACATTTCTATTTTTAGATTTTTCTTCCCATCTACACTAGGCTTGCCATCGGCCAGCATAACTAATGTATTTTGAATTAAATAAAAAATTAAAAAATGAAACAAAATATATAAAAATATAATAATTATAATAAAATAAATAAAAAAAATATAAAATCAAAATGCAATTTCAAAAAATAATAAAAAAATTTCAAATAAAAAATTAAATAAAAATAAAAATTATGTGCATACTCGTATATAAAAAGGACCTGCAGCTTAAATAATTAGTGTAATTAAAACACCCTTTATAATTATTTATTCCTTCATTTATTCGTTTGTTATCTGCAAGACTTTTCTTCATAATTTGTATCTCATTACTGTTAACAAGATTTCTTAAAAGTATTTAAACTCTTCTATTCCAAGCAATAGAAAAGAAGATGCGCACATAATTTAATTACGTACGAGTACTTTTCGTTGCAGGCAACAAGAATAAACAATTAAACTTTTGTTTTCGCGAATATTTATTTTAATTCACATCAAATCGCAATTAACACAAATTCTTAACATTAAAAATAGAAATAATACATCAGTTATAAACGAAATGGTTGTTAAAACAAAAAATAAAAACTCTCAATCATGTGTTATTTATTCATTCATATTCCTGGAGATTTTGAAATTTTCACAGTTTTGAAACAGAATAACGAGAAAACAGACAACTATGTACTCTGCCACAAGTGTGAAATTAAAGGCTGTAACAGACAGCTGGCTTATTCAGTTTCCTGAAAAAGAAAGAACCGGACAATGGAGACATAAGAACCATTAAAGTATCGTTTAAACCTGTGCGATTACACCTACTGCTGAGATTTTGCATAAAAGTGAATCGACAACGGAATACAATTGTCATCTTGTTGTACAACAGCTTGTGCCATTAAATGGCCAGAAGAAAAATCTCGCTTCTTTTTATTCTTTTCAAGCCTTGAGGAAAGAAGAAACTGCATTTGTGTGCATGTTTTTATTTTCTTTTTTTCTTAAGTTCCCCTCTGACCGTACCAAAGTGCAATTGAGTTTAACAAAAAAAAAATAATAATAAATATATTCAGTTGCAAGTGTTGGGAGAAACCTTTACACCTGGTCCCTCACATAACTCATACACATGCACACCGACTGAAACACACACACAAAGTCAGTCACAATCATTCAGCATTGATATATTTTTTTTCTTTTGAGGGAAAACTAGTAAAATCATTATGAAAACAAAATCAAAGGTTAAATAGAGTGTCAAAAATTTGTGAAACTCTCTTGTAACTACTCAAGTCTGTCATTGTTCTTGGTGTGAAATGAAATTTTAATGTTGAAAGAAAAATAGTTTCCTGACAAAAAAAAACCCAGCATGCCACCTGGACACCCAGCAGAGCCATTAAGAAATATTAACTTTTGTTAAGAACTATTAGATGTCCAAATATCTGCAGACCACAGTTCCTATTAAAATCTTGACTTTCCAATTCAATATATAAACAGATGGCATTAAATTTATTTTCTTAAAGTCAATAATTTAAAGTTTCAAATGGATGTGTTTTAAAATTAGAAATTCAAACTGGAGTTCTATTGGTAAAGAAATGCAGAAAAAAAATTGTGAACAAAATGTTTGTCTACCGAACAGTTTCACATTGCAATGATACTGGTAGCATCAAAGCAGTGATGTTAACTTTTTCATTTCGATTTCCGTACGGACATAAAATATTACCGTTTTTTAGGTGAAATTATCGTACGCAAAGAGTGCATCGCACTTTTTGAGAATCGAAATCAGCATAAGTCCGGATATATATAACACCAACATTTAAATACATATCGCACACTAAATCCTAAACAGTCACAACTCAAAATTTATCGAAATTTATTTTTTTTTTCATAAACCAGTCCATAAATTAAATATCTAACTAACACTAAAATTTCGCTTCCATACCATTATATCTGTTTCACGTTGCTTGTGTCACTTACACATCATCAATAAAGAGTAATATTTTTAGTTGTGACAGTGCTCTTATGAGTAATTGAGTAGTTTTCTTTCACCTAAGCATTCGTATATCATTTCAATAATACCCAACACTCAACGAAGAAATTTCGAGTAAACAGTCATAACTCAAAATTATCTCTTGTTTCCAAAATTACAGTACAAAATTTAAAAAAAAATCGGTAAATTTTCTTCTGGCAAGTTTTTCCTTACTGTGGAACTCAATTTATATATTTAAAAGAGCAACATGACTGACTGACTGGCGTATCATCGCCCGACCCCAATGGTTAAAGCTAGATCGTTGATATTCGATATGTAGACTACTCTTTCGACGTTTAGATCAACTAAGAAAGGTTTTATTCGATATTCTAATGCTAAGGGGGTAAAAAAGTGTAAAAACGGATAAAAACGAATAAAATCGATAAACTCAGAAAGTAAGACAGATAAAATATAAAATATAACAGCATATAAATGCTGCTGAAAAATACGAGGACACGTATTTGGTACTTTTCCCATATATGTACTTTTAGTGGGTAAAATGGGCAAAAACTGAATTTTGGTTCCTCCTTTGCAACCATATATCTCCAATTCTCGAATGTGTCTCGAACTTTTTCGAAATTCGTACTTTTATGCCATATAAACGTGAATTTTTTAGTATTTTTATTCACATCCATGGATAAGGATAAAATATTATGAAATTTCTGCAAACACAATATGGCGAACGTTCGAAAATGGCGAACTACTACTTTTACCGACTTCCATAATATGGTTGTTAAATGAAAGGGATTCTTAAGAAAAAAACTAAGAATAAAGCGGAATTGATCTTTTTCAAAAATACTCCTTTTTAAAAAAGTAATTTTTTTTATACACATACGAGTATAACTTTTTGAAAATATATTTTTTTAAAATCGTTGATTTTTAAAACTCGATTTTGAAAGAAATTTACTCTTGGGAAATTTTCACTTTTTGGAGAAGGTACTATTTCAAAAAGATACTTATTTGAAAAAGCACCTTTTATATATGTACTTTTTATAAAAATCATTATCTCTAAAAATAATCACCGATAAATTGGGTCGGGGGTTGCGAAGCACACCGGGTTCATCTAGATTGATTATAAAATTATAACCACGTTTTTACGTACGTTGAATAAATGAAGATATAAGCCCCTATTATCAGCTGCATTCGATGTTCGATCTTCGAATGTCTAATTCATATTATGAGCAGGCAACACTATCGACATTTCCGTTGCATGTCGAATTTTTTATCTACCACAATTTTGGCTTCGATAGTTCACTGTATTTCGAGAAAATTTATCAAAATGTTAATCTTTTGCAATTATTATTTTCTTTACGAGCATTTAAAAAGTAATTTTAAACTGTTTAGGTGTAAGGTCGTGCGCACCAAACAACAAATGGGAAAGCTGGTTGCCCCTAATGAAGGAAAATCCTCAATATGCGAAAAGAATTTCCACAAAAGCTAAGGGGAAAAAAAATTAGGAAGATTTCACACTAGAGCTAAATTGTTTGAGACCACCTGTTAGAACGGCAGCAAAGTGCATGAAGGTTACATAAGTTATTATATAATGTCTGTATAAATAAAATACCATTAAAAACCATAACCATAACTCAGTCGTGGTCATATTTTTTATATTTAGATTAAATTTACAAAAAGTATTTATTTGTATTCACAGCTGAAAAAAAATTACTACTACTGTGAATGTACGAAATGAGTGCGATTCACAATAGAACTATTCTGTATAGAATACGCTTCATAATACCAAATGAAAATTCGTTCGATCAGCTCATTCGACCACAGTCGAAAATCGAATTCAACTCATAATAGGGGCCATAGTTAGGTAAATTGTTAAATAGTGCGTTAATTCAAACGCCATTTTAACATAAATTAATTAAAATGGTCCAATGATCGAAAACATACAGGCAGTCAAAAGTACATGTGATAATTGCTAAGGAACACACTGGCTCAAAAATTGAAAGTCACACTAACAAACAGTAGCAGACCGGAACAACATGCTGTTTTCGAAGGCTGCTACACCTTCATTTTCAGCGTTCTTCGTATTTTGTACACTGTATGTGCTTATCAGTAGATAAAATGATGAAACAGGATATATAAAATGAAATGTTGGAAATTTTAATCAATGCTATTTCGACGTGATTTGAAATCGGGTGCATTTTTCGCCGTTCTGTAGCTTAGAAGAAATATGGCTGAAGCGTTGGTCATCGGTGACCACAGCAAAAAAGTTAAATGCTGGCCATAATAGCAGACAATTAAGTTCTTTGCGATATGAACTCCCTATAATCGCTTACAAGATTGACGACTTAAAAAGCCATTTGGTTTTTTTAAAGTTCTCGGCGATTGAAAACTCTTGCATGAAGTTAAAGTTATAATTTTCACGCTAAAATAACTTTTCTACCACCAAGTATCAACGAAGTTAAGATATTCAAGATTGCAGTCAAAAAAAACGAATGATTGAGTGCAACGTAACATTATTTATCTATTTTCACCCTGCAGCATGCACTTTGTAAAGCCGGCATGCCACATTCCAGTTTTTTATAAAACGTTTTGATTTTTGTTCTTGGTGCCACAACAGTTTTTATTTTTGTTTCTTTGCTGCAACTCCCAGTTGTTGGTACAAATAAAAATAGTGAATAATAAAATAAACAAGATAAGCAGGTTATATATTTTTGGCATGTTTGCACTTCTACTCGTACTCGAACCCATAGAGAGTTTATTTTGTGTATGTGTGTGTGTGTGTGTATGTGTTTGCATGTCAGTCAGTATAGCAAGAGCACAAGGACACTGTTAAGTGTGTCCTTTTGTACGAAGCGATTTATTGTGTGTGAAAACTGATGTTGTTTTGGGGTTACAAATCGATAAAATTGTTTGCACTTTAAGAACATGGCAAAAACTTTAAATTTAATTTTTGTTTTTGAGAAATTTTAATCAGTTTTGGTTTTTTTTCAAGCAAAAAAATTTTATACTGGAGAATTTTAATGCAGCTTGCTTTGAGAAAATATAAATTAATTGTTGAAAAAATAAGTTTAAACTAATTTCATCTAAGAGCTCCCTTTATTAAGTAACAAACTGAAGTACATATATGGAAATTACCATCATCATTCCTACAACCTACAACTGTTAAAATGGCTTATGAATTGGCTAATTATTTTTCAAATTTTATTAACATTTTTTAAAAGACAATTTCTTGGAAGACTTGTTTCTTTATAATTTCAATCATAAATCGAAATATCACTGGCCCTAAGATTTATCTGAGTATTACATAAATTACAATAGAATTAAATTGTTGCTTTAAGATTTTCGATCGATTTTTTTAAGTCCTTTTTTAATTGGATAAAACACCAAATATTTCTCATTCTTATCGCTGCGTTTAAAACCATTAACCGTTTCTAAGAAATCTTCAACACAATAGAGTAGTTCATTAATCTGACTTAAATATGTATGTATGTACATACAAATATCCTATCGAAAGGGACACAAGTGTCCTAATCTCTGCAACAATTTTTATATTCTACGCCTTTTCAAAAGAACTCATAAAAGGTTTTATTTGATTTTTTATTATATTTCTTTTTTGTCCTTAACGCCTGATAACAAGTGAACAAGGAATGGAAAAGCAGCTGTAATTTTATCGTAAAGACTGGTGTTTCTTTCAGCATTATTTTATTCTCGAATTGCACTTGAGAACAGTGTGAGCAGCACCAGCAGGTGTCTTTTTCTTCTTCTATTTATTATATTGCATTACTGTGTCTTTTGTGAAAAGGTACTTATTTGATTTATATTTTTCATTTTTCTTTTATTAAAAGAAAAAATCAAAAATAAAAAAGAAACAAATACCTGTAATTTTTTTTTGTTAAGAATTCTTTGCAAGCATTTTCAGCAGGATCTTTAAATGCTGCTGGTGTTATCAGGGCAAATCAAATACAGCTGTGTTGTTACATGCTAATTTCTACGAAATAAGTGTTTAACTTGTTTAATTAAATTCACTAAAAGCAAAAAATTTTTTAATTGTATTTCTTTTTTGAGCGATGGTTTTTTTCATGAAACGTTTTTTTTTAATTATTTATTTTCAATATTTCGCTACCAAATAATAATTTGTATTAAGAAAAATTTTTGTAAAAAAGAAAATATTTTTGAAAGAATTGATAATTTTTTGTCATTGATATTAAAAATGTTTTGTATACACATGTATAAATGTGTGTACATGAATGCATAATTAAACATGTTTTCATGTATGTAAAATAAAATATTTGAACAATGTAATAATAACATATAACATATAACAACAATAGAACATAATTATTAAAAATTATTTAATAAATGACCTGTGACTATCTATTATTAACTCTAATTTTTGTATAAAAATATATATTTACATACATAATCTAAATCTAAATTTTATTAACTAAATATCAATAATTTTGTGCTAAATTATCTACATCTGATTTATAGTTTATTCTCTTTTCCACAAGTATTTTAATTATCTGTAACATTTCCAACAAACAACGTCGTTTCTTTCGCTAATATAGTTGTGTCTTCAAATTTAAGATAATGATTTAATGTTGCACAATGGGTGGAGTGAATAAAAAGGTAGTTAAAGCTTTTACTACAAAATTTGTTGACTTGAAAAAGGTGTGCATAAAAACTAGTGAACACTTAAAATTACTAGTTTATGCTTTGATTTTTTTAAGCAAGTGATTGAGATGCTGGAAGTTTCTGTTTTAAGACTTAAAAAGTTAAGTGTATTTTTAAGGTCCACATGGTTGTGGACCATAATACAAAAAATTAGTTGAGTTGAGTTGTAATTTTTCCATCACAATATCAGCTGCAATTGGTGATGCTGGTGATCCCATAGGAAGTCTTTTACTCTGAATATATTTGTATTCTAACGATATTTAAGGCGTTATTAATTCAACGACATGAAGATGACAATCAAAGAATGAAATAAATACGGAGGAACTGATAAGGACTTTTATATCCTGTATTAGTTGTCGTTTCCAAGTGATTATTGTCCAGATGAAATGTCATGTCAACATATCCTTAAAAATTCTGATAATTTTTATTATGCGGCAGTGATCAGGAGATGTTCGCTGCCTAAGCAGTGCATTACAGCAGACCTAAGGGCCGGAAGCAATATCAAGTTTCATTTTGATATGTAAGAATCGAGTATATTTAAGTGAAATTTTTCAAAGTTCATCTAATTGTAAAGGGGAGGATATGCCATAATTAATTTTAATGGAAAATTAATGGAAATGCCTGCCGCGGTCTTCAAGCTATTGTGTGTCATTGTGTGACATTGGGGGCCATAGCTTTCACGTAGCCACAAAGAAAAAAATCTAACGGTGTTAAATTGCGATATTTCGGTAGCCAACTGAGGTCGTCTTTTCAAGAAATCACACGGTCATGATGCTTTACTTAAAAAAAAAAGCTTTACTTGTGTGGATCGTAGCGCCGCCTTGTTGAAAAGAAACGTTGTCGCCATGAATATCTTTCAGTGTAAAATGCAAAAAGGCATATCATAACTTTTGCAGGAGAGACAAAAAAAAATAATGAAATTCAAAGTGTTGTGTTTACAAATATGATTTTTATTCTCAAAAAAAAGGGAAATATTTAGAAAAGCACTAAATGCCTGAAATTTTTTTATAATTTTTGGCACATTTTTGAATTGTGAAAAACAATCATTTGTTGTTACGACCTTTTGAATTTCTTTAATAAAGTCGTTAGTTTTAAAAATAGAAAACTAAAAATTTCTGTGCCTTGAAGCCATTAAAAACTGATTTTAAAGTTTTTTGATTGTTACGCCTTTTTGCATTTCAGGTGACGAGATGTTATTTTACTTTGCAGTCATTTTATTGCTCAAATACCGCCGAAAGAGGGCGCTGTTATTGTATATCCATATCAGTATAATTATTCCGCGTGAAATCTACGGAAAATTCAAAATTTTTGATGGACTGCACACAATAGTTTCCCACCCAAAAGTTGTTGCGTATTTGGTCGATTTCCTTCGCTTTTGCAGTAAAAATCTAATTGGCTTCTTTTTCCAACATTTGTTTGTTTATTGTTGTTTGTTTGGATTCTTGTTTTGAGCGTCTAAAACTGCATCCGTAAGTTTTTAAGGTTCCAAAAGTAGGTTTAAAAGTAGGGTATAAAAGTTTTAAATTAAAAACTTTGTGTGGTTAAACAAATATGTTTCATAAGTCGTTGCTAAATCTGAAACATTTTTAATGAATGAGTTGGTAAATTTTGTTAGCTGTTGGACTTTTATTGAAATGAAGTCGGCGGGCTGGTTTCATAAATCAGTGGCTGAGTATGGAACTTGAATAGACATTCCTAAAGATTTAATGTGCTCAAAGTCATAAGCATTCATGACAGTCAGTGTCATTTTTAAAAAATATCAGACCAAGCATTTACAACTCTTTTGTCTTCTCTTTTTGCATGATATTCCTTTAGAATATTTGGCAGTTGCTGCAAACTCCTGCATACAACTTTCATTATTTTCGTGATGCTCAGCTGTCAGTTTTGTTAACAAACGCACTGCTTATTTGCTAATAACAGATTCAGTTTAATTGTACAGCATCGTAGATGCACGTTGCCTTGCTCCAATCTTTTAATTATGAAACCAGAAATATTTTTGCACAAAAGATATTTTTAGATTGGAAAAAATGCACAAATCTACTGCCACAAGGCCTCCGAAGCATTAAATGAAGCGAAGCGAAAACCAAAACTAAAAAAAAAACAATAAACAGATTGTTTTAGGGGAGCCAAAAGCGAGAAAAAAGAAATTGACTGTAAACAAAAGTTATGTTACGCCTTCGTTGTAAAAGGGAAAAATTAAAAAAAATTACAAATAAAAAGAAACAACAGCATTATGGAACAAAGATTACACTTGTTCTGAATCAATTTATTAATCTCATGTAACATTTTACAGAACATTTTCAATTGCAATCACTTACATACTTAAATTATAATAATCCGTATGTCGGTTCATTTCTTTCTCTTAATGTTTATTAGCATGGCAAGTTTAAATATGCACGAAAATGTTTAAAATATGCACCGGAAATAACACAAACTATTAATTTTCAATTAGTTTTATTTGAACAAATGTTTGGTGCAAAGTATAATCATATGTTTTATCTCTAATTATCCTATTGAAATGATCTTCCACAGGGTGGCCCAAAATGTGGCGAAAGTGTTTGAATTCTTTATAACGTTTTCATTATAACTTTTTTTTCTTTTTTTGGTTTCAGTATTTTATAAAGAAAACCAGACCTGGGTTCAACCACAGTTTCAGACTAAAAATATATATAAAAAAAAAAAAAAAAAAAAAACATCTCGCATTTTACTGATGTGCATTAGTGTGTCTTTGTGTGTCAGATGTTGTCGGAAGTTTTCAGTTTCGAAGGCATAGTCACTGGTCAACTGATAGCAATCCACAATCACAGCAGAACCCCCTCCTTCGTCGGTATTGTGTAGCACCGGCGAAGTAAACTAGTAATAAATAAAAGGCTACTAAACCGAAGCTTCAGCACTGCTACGAGTATAAACAAAGAACGTGCAAAAGCAGAGCTGTAAAAATAATTAATTAAGCTGCACCTACTATCGTTTCTCCTACTATCCCTTTTCTATAGTTCCAGCACAATGCTTCGCATGTGTAGGAGTCATCTCCTGAGTGCTGGTCCCAGATCAAAAAAAAAAGAAGACATGGGGAATTTAAAATGGAACAGTACACAATTGAACAACGTGCCAAAATCGTTGAACTTTATTTCCGAAGAAAATCATGATATTATCCATAACTTAATTATGGGCCACGAAGCAGATTTCCACTTGAAAGGGTTCCTCAATAGGCAAAAAGCGCTACAGAAAATCCAAGGCGTCGCCGTTTCCATCACTGGTGTCAGATATCGAACAATGTTGAAAAATTATTTAAAACCAACTCTGGAAAACCATCCGCAAATATTGTTCCAATAGGATGGAGCCAAAGAGCACACTGCGAAAGACACAATGGCTCTTTGAACGCAAACCCCTTTTGGGCCACCCTTAGTGACAGTTAGCGAAACTGCTAATTTTTGTGCACTTTTTTTATTTTAAAATAATTTGGATTTGAAGCAGGCCTTTATCTTAAATAAAATATCTACCATACATTTTCAATAAATTATTACTTCTTTCCATTTTAAGTTTTATATCCCATGAAATATTAACTGATTATAATTATTTGCCGAACACAGTGGTTACGTTTTTTCGTCAAATATTTGCCAAGACTGAACGTAGCTTAATATTATCTCTTTCCATAGTTAAGTGTCTTTAGTAGACATTAATAGCATGAGTGTTACTCTCCTTACCAGCATCAGCTTTAAGTCTAGCTTTCGTAACAAACGAGATTAAAACCATCACCCGAGAAGTTCCATATATTTTGTGGCTTGTTAAAATTTGATATATTTTCAGGGTGCCTCGTAATGCTCAGTAATTGTTTGATAATTTTCATACAAAAGGCAGGGTTCTGAGACATTTTTATAGTTCACAGAGGCAAACAAACGAATTTGTCTTCGAATGTAGCGCAGAGATCACCACCATTGCATATGTGCGTCTTCACTATCATATCGTCTGTTTAAGTACAACCAAATTGTATGCAACTGTTGTATGCATCGTCAAGTGCATCCACTTGCAACAGCAATTTATTACGTGTGTATGTTGCTGTCGGCTCGTAACTAAAAATAAATGTATTGTGTTAATTTTAGTAAAACAAACGACCCTCCGAAATAGTCTGCAATATTTTACTATTTATTTTTATTTTATTTTTTGGTGTTGTTTGTAACAGACCCCTTTTTTCAAACTAAATTCTTTTCTAAATCTTTACGATTTCTCTTCACTTTCTTTATTGTTGTAGTACGTAATAAAAATGAAAGTAAGCGGGTGGTAGTGAGGGCGAGATACTAAAATACAATAACAAGTAACAGTGTTTGTGAACAAAACTTTCTGCAATTCTTAATTCACTTCATTTGAACAAAACTGCATGTTTAATTTGTTGCTGTTGTTATTATTATTGTATTGTTGTTATTGTCGACTAACCTCAATTGCTCTGTTGTTTCCATTTAATTGTCACTTGTAGTGTTCAATTCTTATTCAAATATTTACATGCCGCTGTTAAGCCACAATGGAAAACAAATTGAATTTAATTTCACTTTCGATTGCTGCCGTGAGTATTTACTGACCTTTTTTTTCTGCTGATGGTATTATTGATATTTCATACATATGTATATGTATGTGTGTACTGTAAAAGCTTTAAGAAATGGACACTATTTTTATAAGCTGCGAAACATTTGCTGCTTGAAGTAAATATTTTTTTGGCGTCTGAGGTAGGGTTAAAAATTTCTTCTCACTTACAGAGACCGGTGCCATCTAAGTCGAGTAGTTTTACCACTAAAACATTCCCTACTCTTCCTCTGGGTAGATTCCTTCCCGGGAGGGCTTTCCGCATTACTTCGGGATTACTTTGCAATTAGGTCTTTAGTTAACTAAACACCACCAAAAATTCTTTCCCTCCGAACATTTGTCGATGGTGTGAATAAATATTTACAGTGCTTGGCATTGACTTGGAACTTCGTGACGGTTGATGATCGGCAGGTATACCATAAAAAATATTCGACGCTATACGACCGTAATTTCCAGCCCGTTACAGTGAACTTTTTGGCGGATCATTAAAAATATCAGTGGCCTGGAACACATGATGATGGAACTTGCACTTGATTACTTCATTCAATTTATCGAATTGTAAGCTGTAGATATCAGAATTTATTATTTCAGCGACTCATAATCCCACTAACAATTAAACGTAACATTGTTTGCCGTCAATCCAAGTTTTTAAAGGCGTTTAATATACTCCTATTTTAACCAACGCTTTGAACTCTAAAAAAATGTCTGCATTTCGTTTATGATAATTCGGTCTCAAATTTCTTTGTATTAAATTATATGGCACATAATCATTGGGCTTCTAATCATTGGGCTTCTTTGAGTATCTAGCTTTATTAAATGATTATACTCTTTGGCTGTTTTCAAGTGCTTCTAATAGCTTTCGTACCTGTTTTACTCCCCTCGTATGCAACATGGAGGAATGGAATGGAACTAATCACTTCTGGATTGGGATTTCACTCACAATATTTTCATTGTACATTTTCTAAGTTATTCCGTGTATTTTTGACGTATCAAACACTACACCTTTTTAAATTCACACAGAAAAATTTCATTGTAAAAACCATAAAAAGTCATGTAAATATAACATTTTCAGGTATCGATTTTGCTTCATAGGCGCATCATGTTAAATTAACGTGGGTTTCTATAACGTATAAACAACAAGATTCCACTTTAAAATATCTGTAAGTCATGTTGATTTAATATATCAGCTTATTCGATTTAATATTAAATTAAGTTTAAGACAACGTGACACATGATTTTGATATTGAATCAATATTAGTTTTTTGTTAATTTAACACCAAGTTAATATTAATATTAAATTTAACGCGGGGCAGAATGAGTTACGTTTATTTTTTTATGTTTGTTGTATGGTAAAGATGTCTACATTAGGTTGATGCAAATGTCAATTCATCAGTAGCCGTTTAACCAAATTCGTGAAAAAGCTAAGAAATCAAACATGTTTATACAGAGTCCTAAAAAAGTCCCAAAAAGTCTTTGAGAATTCCCAGTATACAAAAAAGAAATCCCTTTATAAAGTAGTTTCAAGTTGATTTAAGTTGGATTTAAAATTTTCATTAGTTTATTTAATTTTAATTTCGCAATGTTAAATTTACCTGATTCAACGTTAATTTTACATTGCAGTACCTTTTACTTTTGAATTTTGCTGTATTGATTTAGTAGATTGTAACGTTTATTTAAAGCGAGAAAACTTTAATTTTAATAGAAATCGGCATTTGTGTACACCGTTATATTTATTGCGAAAAATATAGAATTAATTTGGTATTTTTCTTTTTTTTTATCTGGTACCAGCACTCAGGAGATGACCCCTACATATGCGATGCATTGTGCTGGAACTGTAGGAAAGGCATAGTTAGAAAAACGACAGGAGGTGAAGTTTAATTAATTATTTTACAGCTCAGCTTTTGCACGTTCTTTGTTTATAGCAGTGTTGAAGCTTCAGTTTTGTAGCCATTTATTTATTATTATTTTACTTCGCCTGTGCTACACAATACCGACGAAGGAGGGCGTTTCTGATGTGATTATGGATTGCTATCAGCTGAAGCCGGTACTGTTCAGTGACCAGTGATTATGCCTTCGCCACTGAAACCTTCCGACGACAACTGACACACAAAGACATTTGAAATTTGTTCGTTTCAAATCAATGTTAAATTTAAATCAGATTAATATTTTTGCTGAAATTTAACATGATTTAAACCAACATTTCATCCATGTTAATTTTACATTAGAATTTTTTTCTGTGTGTATTACCCAAATATTTGAACAAGAAATTTAACATGAAATGTCGAAATATGTTTCGAACACATATACTTTGATACGACTGAGTGTCAGCGACACTTAAATCAGTGCGTCAAGCGTATTTTTGCTCTCAAACAAAAACAATTTGTATGATGCTCAGATTTAGGTTTGACGGTATATGTTGCCCGATATGTGCATGT
Organism: Dexiosoma caninum; assembly: GCA_963924685.1. Taxonomy (NCBI): domain Eukaryota; kingdom Metazoa; phylum Arthropoda; class Insecta; order Diptera; family Tachinidae; genus Dexiosoma; species Dexiosoma caninum. The sequence continues at coordinate 97,949,365 of OZ004725.1, forward strand.
ATTCATTTACATCAGGCCGAGTGAAAATTTTATTGAATAGACATTTCGAAAGCACATGTCCTTAATACTTCGTAGCATGGCATTGCATATATGCAATGTTAACTTTTCGTGTATGTGGCTACTATTTTATTTCTTATTTTATAGTTTTGTATCCACTCGTCTCTTTGAAGTCTAAACATTAAATTTGTGGTGCCATTTGCAGAATATTTTTAAAAATAAGTGTAAATAAGTTTAAAATGAAATTAGTGGTTTCAGTACGTGGAATGGTTGAATGGTTTTCTTTTATTATTCTGAATATTGTGAAAGTTGCATACAGTACATTTATATATATACAAGTACATTTTAAAAAGAGCATCAGATGTTCTTGGAAATATATAAAAATCTTTTATTTATCTAAACTTTACTCATGCTTATGTGTCATAGCATACTCGCATGTGCAAATTTATTTATTTTTATTTATGTAAATATTTATAAATAAATGAATGCATGCCTTATCGTAGATATAAACTGACATTGCATATTGTATATTTTCTTATTACATATTTGCAATTTTATGCATTTATTACATAAATACAGCGTAAATTATTTATAGGGCACTGATGAGACCAGATTGAACAAATAGTGAAAGTTGGGAAGAAAGTGATGATGAGTATTTTGATGATGGCGATGAAGATATTGATATTGAGGTGTCATGGTGCACTGGATATACTTTCGTTCAATGCGACATTAGTTTATAATTAAAAAAATTATTTTAAATTACTCGTTACGATATTTTATATTAAAAAATAATTTTTCCAAAAATAAGCATAAATAAGATCGAAATATATAGTGAAACCTTAAAATTTTCTTTTAAAAAATGTTTGATTTTTCACAGCTTATCTGCTCGAAATTGCATATGTGCAATGTTTGCTAACTTCTGTTGGAAATATTGGAATCGAAAAAAATTTCTTTTTTGCCAGCAAAACTAAAAATAGAAAAAATATAAAATGCCAAAAAAAAATTGTATCCTTAAGGAAATTAAATCATGCAACGAAATGTTACACTAATTAGTTGACATATTAAATATTGACATATATTGCCGTTATATAAGAGACGGCACAGCTGTTATCTTCTTATATATAAAAATAACATGTTTGTATGTTTGTATGCACTCGTATGTATGTGTATTTCTGCCTTATGGACAACTTAAGGGCTGAACCGATTTCGTTGAAATTTTCACAGTATCTCTCCGTATATCTGGAAGGAACTGTAGGCTATATAAATTTCAAAAAATTCCAACTGGACGTTGCCACGCCCATCCAAAGTAAATATTTACTTTTGTATACTTGAGAACGGTTGAAGTGAAAGGTTTGAATATGCTCCAAATGAATTTGTAGTTAAAACAAATCATCAGTCACAAACTGGGAGGGATTGGACAAGTGGGCATGGTACCTCCCATACAAACTAAATACTGATTTCATTATATTTTGAGAACGGTTAAAGATAAAGTTTTTGTATTTGGTAAGAGTAACTTAATGGTCAGTAGAATTCATCAGTCAAAAAGTGGACGGAATTGGACAAGTGGGCGTGGTACCTCCCATACAACCTAAATAACTTTTTCGGAATTTTTTTTATTTTTCTTCTTGGACAAGCACTCAGGCACTAGAGGAAAGGGATAGTAAGAGAAATGATAGCAGGTGAAGCTTCAGTATCTTACAACACTGCTTTTTTGCACGTTATTTGTGTTTACAGCAGTGTTGTACCGTCTCTGATGTCAAGGAGACGTATTAAATTTTAATGCTTCGTTTTAGGAGCCATTTTTAGTAGTTATTTTACTTCGCTGATGCTACACAATACCGACGAAGGAGGGCTTTCTGATGTGCCTGTGGATTGGGTAGAGCTGAAGCCGTTACTGTTCAGTGACCAGTGACTCTGCCTTCGCCACTGCAACCTTTCGACAACAACTGATACACAAATGCACATTAGAAAAAATGTGAGATATTTTTATGAGTCTGAATCTACAGACTACTTCGACCATTGCCACCTTCTTGAAATTGTTAAAGCAAAATTTTCGAAATTTGTAATTAAAAAAAAATCTTCAGTCGAAAACTGTGCGGGATTGAACAGGTGGGCGTGGTACCTCACATGCAAACAAATTATTCAAAATCGAATTTTTGATGGATTATGATTCTTCTTCTTGATTATGACGTAATTAGCTCAAATATTCGTCAAAATCAAGAAGTTCGATATTTATTTCAGAAAAAAAAAAATGTTAACAAAAGTTCATGAACATATGATTTATATTGACCTTTTTTAATTTAAATAGGTGCAGCAAAGTACGCCATGTTTTAGCTAGTAAGTAATAAATAGCTTCTTAAAAAGTAAAGTAAGACAAGTTTTAAGAAGTTTAATTGTATTCAAAAATAAATGTCTCCATTATTATCCTTGACAAATAGAACTAATCCAGTTTGTTATCAAGGATAATGGAAAACTGATTTATTTTAATTCAGCTCCAGTTCATTTAGCATAGTTTTCACATTATTGTATGGACATAGTTATGCATTTACAAAGAGACCTTTAACTGTCTGTACGTTTCAATGGAAAAGAAAATTTCTTTGAAATAATTATATTGAAAACAACATTTTTCTCCTTTTTTCTATTATTTTCCTGTTTGTTTGCACTTAGAGCAGCTGGCAGAAAGTTTATTTCCCCCATTGTTCATACTTCTAGCAACAATTTTAAGTTTACATTTCATATTATCGTTTGACATATTTTGTGCATGTAAAGTCTAAACAATGTAATTTACTTGATAACTTTGGCTCATGTGTAAATAACATCTTTCGCACCACATGTCTTGTTAAAAATTGTCTGCGGGCTTAACAAAGATAAGATGGCAATATATATGAGACAATGATGATGATGCCCATCATTATCTTCATCATCATAATGGTCAATTTATATCAGATATTAATTTTACTTTTCCCTTCATTTGATATACTGTCACATTCGACACCCGTGACAAGTGATAGGGTGTGCAAATGTTAGCTACAGCTTTACAAAAACACTAGACAATATCAGTCATGTTTTAAAGGAAGAAGGAAAATGTTGCTGATGGGTATTGTTGTTCATTAGTTGACAACAGCTACAAGGCAATAAAAAAAAAGTAAACAAATAAATAAAAAGAAAATAATAACAAAAGATGTATGTATTTCTTGTTCGCAAAAATTAATATGTATATGTATGTACAGGGTGGGCCAAAAGTCACGGCTGTATGTAAAAATTTAATAACTTTTTCGTTTATTATTATTTTTTATTTTTATTTTTTTTAATATAATATTAGCTTTGTACGATCTAAATTTTAATTATGAAAAATAATATCAGAGAGATGAGCACCATTTTTATCGATGCACAATTGGGCTCTTAAACGGGCGTTTTGCATAACTGCACGCAAAGTTACAGGCTCTATTGCCCCGATCTAAGCTTCAATGTTGTGCTTTAGTTGATCTATAGTTTGGGGCGTGTTAACATACACTCATTCTTTGAGATAACCCCATTGAAAATAATCAGGGGCAGTTAAGTCTGCTGAATTTCTAACTGAATTTCTTGAGATAATTCGGTCTTCAAAAATTGAAAAAGTAAAATTCTGCCACTTTGGTACGTTGCTCGGTCGTTAAATTTTGCATGGTGGTGTAACACGGTTCGATGAATAAAATCTAACAAAAAACAATAAAAAATAATAATAAACAAAAAAATTATTCAATTTTTACACGCAGGCGTGACTTTTGGCCCACCCTGTATGTAGATAAATATATAAATATATTGGAGTATTTAACATATCTTAGCTGAATGTATTAATTTATTATTGGTACGTGCTCAACAAAGTGAAACATGTTATTACGAGCAACAATAATCAAAATGATGTTACAAATACGAATGAATTTAATTCATGTACTCGTACTCGTACCCGTGTTATTATCGTTTACCATGATGGGATAATGATGAGACGAGAGTCTACCATTCTGCTTTAAGAATAGAACAAAAGGCCGGCCACATGCGAATATAGTCATGCGTCTGCTTGCATATGCTTTTGAACATTTACAGCCGTGGCTCTATTCAGTCATTGGATGACGGATACGATACATAGAGATGCAAAATACTCACTGACAGTAAGTGTATGTTTAGGGATAAAAATGTTTTTGTAAAAAAAGAAGAAAAAGAAAAACACCAATAACAATGTAATCAAGTTAAACGTGAAAGTATGACAGGCAGGCAGGCAATAAAATATAATTTGTTGCTAACAGAATTGAAAAATGTTGCTGACTGCACTTATTCAATTTCGTTAAACTTATACTGCATGACTAAAATAAATGTAGGTACATACGTCGTGACCTTCCCCGCTCTATAAGAGATTCACTTATAATCGAATGTTCGCTAAAGGGGTGATTTGTCGAAATTAAAATAAGCAATAAATTGACAGAAATTAAAAGCGAATTATATGAACATAACGATCGATTGCAAAACTGAACTACAGACGTACAACGTTCGGAGTGTGTCAAATCATTGTTTTCGTTTATCAAAAATTTATATCAGATATTTATTTTACTTTACGCTTCATTTGATATACTGTCACATTCGACACCCGTGACAAGTGATGGGGTGTGCAAATATTAGCTACAGCTCTACAAAAACACTAGACAATATCAGTAATATTTTAAAGGAAGAAGGAAAATATTGCTGATGATGTGAAAAAAAAATTTTTTTCTTTGAGAACCACCATTTTTTTAATCCACTTTGGTCACCTAACTACAAAAATCATCATTATTTCAAAATCCAGGTAAAGTTTTTGTAAAAAAAAAAAAATGTTTTCTAGTATTTGGGTTTTTTGAGGAGGCTGCCTCCCCACATCTGGTCGTACCTTTGGAAAGACTTATTCAATCTTGTAATAAAATATGTCGAAAAATTTTAAATTACGCCTGCTTTCAGTTTTTTGGTTTAGCCATTAGTATTGGAGTTATTGACGAAGAAGTCAAAAAAAAAAATTTTTTTTTTGTAAAATTTACCAAATTTTTGAATTCAAAAAATTCCTTGAAATTAGAAAGCACCAAATAGTTACCAGTTTTACTACTTAATCATAAAGGTGAATGTAATAATAGAAATAAAATGAAGTTTATTTCGTGATAGTCGTTGGATAAATGCCTGCGTTATTGCCGATGAAGTGAAAGCACCTACTTTTGATTGAAAAGCGATTTTTTTACTAGCACTTATCAAAAATTTAAAGAACAGTTAATTTTTTAGCATTTAAGAGATATTTCTTAACGAACAAAGTTAACAACTACTTATATTTTAATCAAAAAAGCCTAATCTAAAAATAATTTCAGCTTTTGTTTAGTCTCTTACGATTTTAAAAACATGATTCTCTAATAAGGAATCCAATTTTCATATTTTCATTCCATAGTCCCTGATAACGTTGCTGTAGATGTAGGGAGCAGCCTAATCGAAAAACTCAAATTTTAGAAAAAATATTTTTTTACAAAAACCTTACCATAGAATTTGAAATAATGATGATTTTTGTAGTTAGGTGATCACAGCGGATTAAAAATAAATAGTGGTTGTCAAAGCAATTTTTTTTATTATACAGCATTTTTATTGTTGTCAAATTTCATACAAAGGAACAAGGCGAATTGAGTACCAGATGGCGTAGGTGGTTACCATCTGTTTCAAACCACGCTATCATTTTTTATTTTCACAACTGCAATTTTTGTTTATTTTCATCACTTTGTATACCTTTCACTGTAAGCATAACCGATATATATAAGTTTGTCAAACAGTGTGTAATTTTTTAATACTCATTTCTGAAAATACATTTATAAATTTTTTTAATTTAGCCAGACACACGGACAGGCTCAACAAACTTCTCTATTTAAGAAAAAAAATTATATATTTTCAGAAATGTGATGAATAGGGGAGTTTATTGAGACATGTCCGTCCGTCCGTCTGTGCGGCCCAACTAAACATTCCATAGAATTCGTTTTGATGTCATACGGCCAGCAGTAGACCTGAATCGTTTGCTGTTTAAATTCAGTCCAATCAGTTCAATAGTCTCCGAGCTACAGCGGAAGAAGCATGACCACGTCGTTTTTTTTTAATTTCTCTATAAAGTTCCAGTGCAAGGCCTTACATACGTAGGAGATATACCCCGAGCACTGCTCCAAGATCAAATAAACATGACTTAAAAACTACATGACGATGGATGTACATATTTAGGAAACAGACAACTCTTGTTAAAGAAATACAAAAGAAAACGTTAGCAAATTATAGAAGAGAAGAGTTCCCCAACAGCAATTTTAAGAATAAATCTAGGCAAATTAAAAATTAATAAAGAGATAAGCAACAACGCATCGAAATAATTCACATGACTCAACCAGAATTTTAATAATGAAAAACAAACTGATCTTTTTTAAAAATATTTAAAAACCACATTTTTTTTATAAATATAAAAGTAGGTTTTTTTATAATTTATTCTCTCACGTCATTCACTACCCTTCCAAAAATGTAAAACTTATTTATTAATTTAAAGCACGTACTTTCGAGTTGAATTATTTAAATAAAGAAGTGGTTTCTTTTCTTTAAATAATTTCGGCTTCTTTACTTTGCTATTTAATTAATCGATCATTGATCTAAGAGATAATTTTAAATCAAATAAAAAAGTTTAAATGACTTATTTTCCACTAAATTGAAATTATTGAACTTTTGTAACTCCAAAAAGAATAGAATTCTGTTTTTATTTGAATTGACATTCGGATGGTATAAATATTTAATTAAAAAAACAACATAAAATAGTCTGTGTTTTTCATGCCAACTTTATTTTTAAATTATTTTGTCCATTTATTTTTTTGTTAAGCAATATTTTAAATGGAAAAAGAAGCGGAAGTTTTTTTTTTGGTTTCTTCTTAAATACTTTTAACTTCTTAATAAAATCTCTAAATTTAAATTTGTATTTTAAAATTATTCTTTCATTCTACTTAAAGTTTTATTATATTCTTATGCTGCTTATGAGCAGGAGTGGAAAAAAACTTTGAATTTTATTAAAAGACTGCTGTAAAGTTTAAATTTCATGCTTTTTCAATTTAAAAACATTTTAAAAGTTGTTTCTTCGATTTGTTAATTTATTTTTAGCTTTTCAAAATGCACAAAAATTCGAGGGTGGTAAAGTAAGTTCTAAGACATGCCTAGTAAAAAATAAATGAATCGATTTTTATGTTTTTGCCTTTAAATTATTTAAAATTAACATACACATGCAAATTTTGCGACAAGATGTGGCCAAAGTGTGATTTAGAAAATATCGCCAATGCAGTCCTATTGGACAAAAATAAATAAATCAAAGTCAAAACTTTGTCACCATTTGTGGCATCACAAGTTCTTATAAAAACAAGGTATTAAAATATCGACCCCTGTGCGCGAAATTATCGTATGTTACAAAAAGTAAATTTTACAGGAGAGCGTTTTTATTTATTGGTTTTAATTTTCCTGGCAGCATTAGCTGTTACATACGATAAAATGTACATAGTCTTATCTTCATAACTATAACAACTATCGCTATAATATTTGATCGAGAGATGAATTAATGGATTTAAAACAAATTTGCATAAAAAAGCCGATTTCGAAAAAAGTGTAACATACGATAAATTCGCGCACAGGGGTCGATATATAGTTGTTTTATTCCAACTGTACGTTTTAAGAACGGCTTCAAGAGAGAGAGAGAGAGCGAAGGAACAGTTGATTTATGCAGTGTGAAAATATTGAAAATTAAATGCAACCTTAAATTAATTAAAAGAAAAGAAAAGTGGTTCTTCATTGCCATCCGATGGAAGGCTAATAAACCAAAAATTTGAATATGGAAAAACAGTTAAAAATGTTGTAAAAAACCTAATTTCATCATCACCCGTACTGAAAACAGAAGTTTACTAGAAACATTAAAAAAACAACAAAGCTGGCAACCTTTGTTAATAGTATGTAGACAGTAACATTATTCTCGTACGCATTTTCCTAAGCTCTGACGGGTTAAATAGATGATATTAATGACTTGTTAACACAAAGAGTACTGATGACGTGTGTAGTGGCATAGAAAATACGTATTATATTCAACTATTGTTGGAAAATAATTGTTCTTTTTTCCTTTATTCTAATCAAAAATGTAATTTCTTCCTAATATTGTGATAAATTAACTGTCAATTTGAACACGACAGGAAATTTTCATTAATTTGAAAAGAAAAAAATTCATGTTGAAATAAATCAAAAGGAATATTGATTTAAAAGGTATTAACTAAATATTTAAATAATTAGAATGTGTTTAGCTTATTGTGGATTTGTTATAAAATTTATATGTTTCCACGTGTCATTGTTTTATATTTAAATTCGTTTATATATTTCAATTTCAACTAGAGTTTTAGTTTTGTTCCCCCCTGAAATCTCCAATGCTTTTTTTTCTTTTTGCTTATTAATTAATATTCCAAGATTCTCAAATTTGTAATATCAGCTGCACACTTTTCTCCATCTTTGCGTTATCTCCCACAAAACAAAGCTCCCGATTTTGACATTTAAAAAAATCCAGCCCACAATTACGTGGCAATCCTGCGCATTTTAGTTGATCAAAATTTAGGTTATAAACTTTTAAAAATATAACAATATTTTTTCTTTCAAATAAAAAAAAAAAACAGAATTAAATTTTATTTAAATTTAAAATATTTATTTTTTTATGACAATTTAAAAATTGCTCATACTAGCTTTGCTTTAGTAACAACCATTCTTAATTTTTCTTTAAATTGTTTATTACATGTTATTTCATATTTAATTGGTCAGTACTTTTATTTTTTAAAAATTAATCTTGTAAAGAAGGTCGTTAACATATGAATTATAAAAACAAGTTTCGTAAATTTTTTTTTCAAAGTTTTGCTTACGTGGTGTGATTGTGGGCGGGGATATGAGTCATCAATCATGCCGTCATTTTACCATTAAATAATTCTGATATACTTATAAAGCCGTGCCCGGAGTTTCACGATGATACCTACATATACTGGAAGTAATTTTTTGGCCGCCGTCTCCACACAGCTGCGACCGCTGTGCAGTGATAAATTGCACAAATATGCTCGTGAAAGAAGAACGCCGAATTATTGTAATTAAATTAAATATGTATAGTAAAATAAAAATCTTCTAAAAAAAAGTTATTGAACCCACTTGAAAAAGTAAAAATAATTAAGTTGCAGATTAAATATAAACACATCTGCCAATTAAGACTTCTTCACTTCTATTCTGCGTGAAAGTTCTTAATTAAATAAAGTGTATACGAGTAAGTGGTATCTAAAGCTTCAGGAATTATTTTTTATAATGCGATGTACAAAATTTACGGTGTCTATAAATGTCGTGTCTATAAATTTTAATTTATCGCTTCGTGAAAACTTTTTTATCACCCTCGAATTTTTCCCATTCCCTTAAATGTTCTTAACTGCATATATTCTAGAAATCTAAGAGTGCATTTGATATACATACATACAAACTAAATGGCATTTAAATTATTTTACACATTTAACATTTTTAAATATTTCCTTAATATGTTTCCAATTCTAAAGAATTTTTGTTACTTGGATAATTGAGTGATAAATTTATCATTTTTAATTTTTTTTTCATAAAGAAAAGAAAAAACATTCATTTGTGTAGCTGCGAAATGGGAAAACACTTAAATATATAAATTTGAAATAAATCAGAATTCTCTGGAAAGGAAAAGTATTATTTAAATTACACTTTCGTTCGATTTAATGTGGAGTTATTTTAAGTAATTTTTAAAAGCTTTTTTTTTAACAAATAACAAAAAAATTATATTTATAAGAAATATAATATATAAGTACCCAGTAAAAGAGGAGCTTCCAAAGAAGATAATGAACTTGTGACCAGGAAGTAGTTCAAAATTGGATCAGTTCGAATTATTTTTACATAGACAGCCATTGCCTTTTTTTGATAGCAATTAATTTAAGCGGAAGAAATTTTCGTGATGCTGTGTAAATTTATTTTCTTCAAGTTGTCTGGAATAGTTTATTTTATCTTAGACCATTATTCACCTACATATGCAATGCATTACACTGCACATAGATAGAGGAAGGAATATTGTGAAAGTATCTCTATCTTCCGACAGAGCTCTAATTCTGGCGCAACTCTGCAGTTGCGGTTAATTAAAAAGCAAAGTTGCGCCGTCTCTGATGTTAATTTTGACGCAGGATTTTTTTAAGACAAGGGCTACAATTTTATTTATTGTTGTACTTCGCCAGCGTTTTATAGCTCAAATACCGACGAAGGAAGGTGCGGAGAAAAACTCTGAAACAACTTTTTATATTTTAACGGCCTGGGAATCGAACCCGGGTCCTTTTGGTTGCATAGCTAATACAGTAAATACTCAACTATCAGCACCCCCGACTAATTATTTTTTACTTCTACACAGCAACAAAAATCATTTCTCATGACTTCTTATATTGTGTAAGTGAAACAAATTTTAAAGTACTCAGCAAAAACTAGGAAATGTGTTACAGCTACTAAACAGCATACTACATACCGTCTACAATACTTAGAAGCAATTATGTAGTTACTTGACAATCACGTGATATAGAAGTAATTTTTATTGTACCAAAAAACTCTACTGTTTTTAACCAAATTAGCCCGAAACGTCGGGACATGTCGATTGGCGATTGGCATTGGAAGATTATTAGCAGTCAACAATCCTATTCGATTCTTCAAAAACCATATTGCGAGTCATTTAGATGATTGTTCTACTAATATTTTTTTTTATTTTACTCCATAATCGTCGTTTAAGTGCGAGTGTTTTTTTTTTATTTTATACCTTAGACGACCATTGAAAGATCGTTATTGCTCCACTATCGTTCGCATTTTAGTCATTTGAATGACGTTTTTGCGAGTGATTTTGCCGATTGTTCAACGAGAACATCAAAATCCCCATTTATCCATGACTGTTATTGTTGACTGAGGAATTATCGTGTTGACTCTGGAACCAAAAGACACCCTCTTCACCAAAAGTCTTTCTGAAGTTTCTATGCTATTTGAGCAATAATATAATAAATAAAATGGGTCTCCTCTTCTCTCTATATCTTAAAAAGTTAATGCGTCGACATAACATCAAATAACAAACTATTTTTGCTGCTTTTCAACTCAGTTTTTGATCATCGTAAAAGACTCTTTAAGGCGATTATTTCAAGGCTCGTTTGTAGGTGGTGTATAAGAGTCTTACACTATTTTTTCCGGAGCATCCTAGAAGTTTTATATGGAATGACAAAGATTTTCTCGTTGAACAGTGCGATGTTGTATTCCGATCGCGATTAATTCAATCGTCTACTCCGATTGTGAAAGAGTCTTCTTCGACTGAAAATTCTAGCTAGTTAATCCCAATTAATGCTCTAAATATTTATTGCAGTTCAAATTAGCAGGTCTCTTCAGGAAATCACGTGATTTAAAATCACACTTGTGATTTTGTGCTGATCTGCACGATTTTTGTGCTGTTTGGCGTGATTTTACCTTAACGAAAACACAAGAAAACAGCTGATTCTTTCATTTTAACTGTGTTACAAATCACAAAAGCAAATAACATTTTTAACAGCAGTAAAGATATCTCAGACCTATCTATGGTTTACATTACCTCACTAACTTCCGAGTGCCTACCCGTATACCCAATTTCAGCTCTCTGTCTATATGAAGATTGCGTACAAAAAAGTCTCACCCTATCCCCCTGATAAAAATTGCCAGTTTTCATATTTTTCCCATTATTTACTCCCCCGTATACCAAATTTCAGCTCTGTAGCAGTAATGAAAGTGCCGGACCAAAAATAAAATTTACTATCATATCATTCAGACCAAAATGACAAACTTTGGCTTTAACCGTTCTCATTATCATTATTTCATTTGTATTTATTTACATTTTATTTACTTTGTATGGAAGGTACCACGCCTAGTGGTCCAATTCTGCCACCTTTTTAACTGATGATTTATACTGGCCAAATACAGAAACTTTAACCGTTCTCAAGATATAATGAAATCCTTATGGTATGGTACCACGCTCACTTGTTCAATGCCTCCCAGTTTTTCACTGATGATTTGTTTTAACTACAAAGTCATTTGGACAATATTCAAAAACTATCACCGTTCTCAAGATATACAAAATTAAATATGTACTTTGTATGGGCGCGGTAACGCCCTGTTGTAATTTTTTAAATTTATTTAGCCTATAGTTCCTACCAGATGTACAGAGAGATACTGTCAAAATTTCAAGAAAATCGGTTCAGCCGTTTAGTTGGTTGTAAAGCACAAACACACATACTCGTACACTTCATTTCATTTATTAATTCTTTTCAAACAGACCCAGACCCTAATCGGTCCCACTAATCCACTATCCCACTCATGAATAGTCTACACGCAATACATAACTGAACTTAAAATAAAAACTATTTTTTCTTATTACAAACTTTTTGGATTTTAGTTTTTATTAAAATACACTCCAGTAAATAAATTTAAAAGTTAAAGATACCGGTACTGTTAGTTATTTTTAATTTTACTTTATGGAATATACTCCAGTCTAATGTAGGTTATCACCACATAAAACAACAGATTAAAATTTACATATTCAGTAGATAAAGTACTAAAACTAAAGTAACATTCTCTTGGTTTGCATGCATGTTGAAATTAAATAGAAAATTATGTGTCGTTATGAAGAGGTTAAAAAACTTGAATGAAGAAAAAAGCACTTCATACATAAATTACCAAGCAAATAATTTGTTTGATGAAATAAAAAATTTATGTGGCAGAGGAACGGCAGTACTCGTTTTCGAAAAGAAATTTATCAAAAATGTTGTTTTTGCATTTAGTTTAGAGATAGAAAAATCCGTTATGAAATCTTTTCACGTGAATTGTATCGTATGTATGTATGTCGTAATAGGTTTTTGATTTTTTTGCTCAGATGAGTTTTTGTGCGCAGCATATTTTTCAAATGCATTTGAAATGGGATTTTTTTGTAAATTAAATTTTCGAATAAGAGTTTTTTTTTCGTTTCAAAAATTGTTATAAATTAAAATACTCTTAGGCCCATTATTATAACTTGACGATAGCTAAAGTTGGGATGCTATCGGACAAATAATTAGTTTTTCGTTATTACAAGTTGACTTTAACCTAATGTGACCGATAAGCTAACGGAAAGTTCATCCTACCTGTAACTTTTAAAGTGTACTTAAGCATTTGAAGCTGCCATATTTTATGCACTTTAAATATGGCAACATGGAAAGTAGAAATGTATACAAATTAATTTTTTAAACTAAAATGGTAAGCAGAACGCGATTGTTTTATATAAACGAGCTAGAGGATATTTTTCAAAACACACAGCAAAAAAGTAGAGTATCAAAAAAAAAACGCTTTAAATAAGGAATAAAATAAAACCTTGTCGTTGCCAGTAGCTGTTTTTGTTTGTCAAAAGTAATCGGTATTTACTCTGGTACTGCCATATTTTTAAAAATATTAATTTTATTTTTTCGAACAGTTGTAATAATGAAAACAAGTTAAAGGTCACTATATTATTCATTTTACTTAAAGTTAATTTTAGCTATCAGTAACTTTATTGCTTAGTTGTAATAATGGCCCTTATTCTTTCAATTATTCAACGTTAATCAAAATTTATTACGATTATTTCTCGATGTTTGTTATATGGTTTAGCTGGCCATTTGCTGCTGATATCAAAATTTTCAGTAGACCTTTAACCAAATTCTTGAAAAAAGCTTTGAAATTTCACATGTTTATACAAGGACTCCCAAAAAATATTTGTGAATTGCGAAATATACAAACAACACCAAACCCCAAATAACTTCTTTAAAAATTTTCCTTATACAAACAAACATTTCATTATTTGGTTTTAAATCTATTTAATTTATTTAATAATAATTTAAAAATTTAATTTAAACCTCAGAGTTCCTGTGTCTCCGGTGTTATATTGACGAATTAAGCATTAAACAAACAAACAAAGACTAAAGACAAAGACAGCAGGCTACACAACAAAACGACGTAAAATGTCGTTGGCAGCAGGCATCGATTTGTGGTTGGATATTTATTTATTTTGATGACGGCAGCTGCAGCTTATGGTTGTGTGGTATAGGAAGGATGTACATATTTATATATAGTTTTATAAAACTATAATACAGTCGAAGCGCGGTATAACAAACACGGGCTTCAACGAAAATCCGATATAACGAATGAAGATATTTATACTACGAACGGGCAATATATTTTATGCCCGTGTATGACACCCAAAAAAAAAAAAAAGAAAAACATTAGAAACAATACACTTAGTTTCTCTTCTAATCTTCTTAGTGACTAAAAATATATCTTGAAACCATGTGGTTGGCCATGGCTGCAGTAGTCTGCACGTCGACTACAAAACCAAAAAAGTTCTAGGTTCCACTCCAGTTTCAGTCTAAAACATCTCGCATTTTTTTTGATGTGCTTTAGTGTGTATTCGTGTTATTGTCGCAAGGTTTCAGTGGCGACGGCATAGTCACTGGTCACTGAACAGTACCGGCTTCAACTGTAACCAATCCACAGGCACATCAGAACGCCCTTCTTCGTCGGTCTTGTGTAGCAGCGGCGCAGTAAAATAATAATAAAAATGGCTACTAAAACGCAGCATCAAAATTAAATAAAAATAAAATAAAATTTTTGACATCAGAGACGCAACAACACTGCTATAAATAGAATAAAGTTACAGGGAAATCCGGATATAACAAACGATATAATGTTGGGCCTATTCGTAATGTTGAAGAATTCATTATATCGCCAAATTGAATACGTGTCCTTGACATCAGAGACGCTGCAACACTGCTATAAAAATAAATAACGAGGAAAAAGCAGAGTTGTAAGATAGTGAAGCTTCACCTCCTGTCATTTCTCTAACTATCCCTTTTCTCTAGTTCCAGCACAATGCATTGCATGTGTATGGATCATCTCCTGAGTGCTGGTTCCAGATTAAAAAAAAATTTAATATTTCTGGAAAGACTCAATTTCTTTTATCAAAGGTCTACCGATATTTATGTATGACCAAATTAACACTTTGCCGTAAACGCCGCAACTTTTGCATGCAACTTTTAGTTTGAAAGTGAGCGGTGTAGAGAAGAAAACGGGGTGATAAAGTTGCATAACGACAATTTTTATTTTTTTTCGTTTGTGTTTTGTTTTATTTTCATTTTTAAATTCAAAGTGTCAAGTGTCAAAGAGTCATCTTTTTTATTGAAGAAAAAACGTTTAATTTTTAAGAAACCTTTTGTATGGAAATTTTTCGAATTGAATTAGAGTTTCATTAAAATCTATGTAAAGGTGCGAAAGCAGAGCTGTAATATAATTAATTAAGCTTCACCTCCTGTCGTTTCTCCTACTGTCCCTTTTCTAAAGTTCCAGCACAATGCCTCGCATGTGTAGGAGTCATCTCCTGAGTGCTGGTCGCGTTGTTACAGCTCTTAATCTAGAGACCATATTAAAAGAATTTTGGAAATCTTGCCGACGTTCGAATAAAGTAAAGACGGGTAAATCTCTGGATAAAAATAAAAATTAAATAACGTTTTAATAATTTTAAAAGAAACGGACTTTTTTCGCATTTTTTAAAAATATGTTTTCTAAAGTAGTAAAACTGATCTTTATATATACGCAGCGTTTATTGCCAGGTGTAAATACGGACTATGTGTAAAAATGTGAAAAAAATTAATTCATTTGTTGAAAGCTTCTTGATTGTTAATTCATTTACAATGTGTTATGTGTAGCGTGTCCTGTACTCTCAACTAAAAAAAATATTGGTTGTCAACGTCGCCGTCGGCACCAAAATTATGCCTCTCTCAAAGCGATATGCTATAGCTTTCACTTAAAAATTTCATTTATTTATTTACAATAGTAAATGGCAATTTAATAATGAAATGAAAGCCGTAGCACATCGACGTAACAGAGATTACATTTTGGTGTTGACGTTGACAACCACAATTCATTTAGATTCCCTTTTAAAAAATAATTTTCTTTCGAATTGCCTGGCAAAAATACTTTACTTCAGTGACAAGAAGATTTTAATTGTTAATAATAAAAGTACGATCGATTTTGATAGGATTTTGACTTAATGCAAAAATAATCTCTAAACCACTGGTATGTGTTTTCTTTTGTATTTCTTTGTAATAAATTAATGTAATTAAATGGTAAAGTTATGAAGTATGAAGTATGGCTGAAGGCTGCGTGTTGCTCTAGTTTGTAAGTTGTTCATTTAAATTAATTTTTAACCATCAGGATTTGAAAAACAATCATGCAGCGTTATAAAATGTGAATTTCCTCTCTTCTTTGCTCCAATAAAAACCTCAGTAAAGTTAAGCATATAAATTATGCACCTTTCAATACACGGCAAAGTACATGCATGTAAAAGTTGTCAACTCCACATAGTTTTCCCTCCATAAAAAAAATTACATTCTCCACGACATGAAGCCACGTGTAGAAGTTTGGGGAAAAGCATGTTTTTTTTTTTGTTAATTTTTTTCATGTTTTCTGGGCCGGAAATGTTATAAAGTTCTTTGTTGCTGTCATGACTGACATGTATACGTGTTGGCCACGAGTTTTGCCGGACTCATAAGGAGAATGAGTAGAACTACTGAACCTCGTATGTAAAGTAGATTGTGGTCATGTTATTATTTTTTAAAATTGTTTGTTATTTTTATTTCTATTCATGTCACTAAAGAAGGTCTTAAAGGCCGTTTAAAGTCTCATAAATCCTTTGTTAAGACTTTTTAAGTATTTTCCTTGAGTAAATCGCAGTAAGGGGATTCTTGAAAAGTTAACAACATGAATTTTTTTAACGCAATAAGAATTATTCTAGAAACGACAATATAATGTTTATGTTTTTTAGGATTCCTATTTTGCAGCACTTCTTGTGATCATTTAATTAAAAGAGCTTAATAATAAAAAATGGTACATTCTGTGAGAGTATATCGAAGCCGTAGCCACTTGGAATGACGAGGGGTACTATTTATATTTCGGGAGCTGCCAACGGTAATGTCAATAGCTGAACGCTGGCAATACCAGAACAAAGTTTGACATTTTTTAGTATAAACGAACTCACAACGTTTCTATGTACAAGGTGGGCCAAAAGAAGTCATCCGATGTTGTTTGGCGTTCATTTTCTTTCTAAATGAAAAACTTCGATTCTGTTTTCTGATTCTGTTTGTCTGAACCTTTAGAATTTTATTGGTCAAGTCGAGAAGATGATATCGGCCAAATGGGCGCCGTCACAACTGATTGCTATACGGGCTCGTTTTATGGCATTTTTCATCACTTCGGCGAGAAGTTCGGGCGACAGATTCTCGCACTCGTGTCGTATGTTGTCCTTGAGGCCTTCCAGGGTCTTGGGCTTGTTCACGTAAACACGGGACTTCAAGAAACCCCACAAAAAAAGTCGGGGACGGTTAAATCGGGCGATCTTGCGGGCCATTGCAAATCGCCAAAACGAGAGATGAGGCGACCCGGGAACGCTGCCTTCAGAATATCGGTCGTAGCTCACGCAGTGTGTGCCATTGCTCCGTGCTGTTGGAACCACATGTGTTCCAGTCCTAATTCATTCAATCGCGGCAGAAAAAACTCGGTTAACATGGCCCTATAGCGCGCACCATTCACTGTTTTCGTTTGACCAGCGGCGAAAAAAATGGCCCGATGACTCCGCCAGCGTGAACAGCGCACCATGCAGGCACTTTGATCGTCGTCATGTGACATATAGTGAGATAGACGCATCCTTTCACCCTAGTTCCACTTCAATACATTTGATTTTGCATGAACACTTAGTCGTGTTTATCAATCGCTCAAAAAAAAGCACGCGTTAAGTGGTGTAAGGAAATTATTGAAAAGTTCGACCGTGATGCTTCAAAAGGCGCGAATGAAATCGTGAAAGATGCCGAATCATGGTTATATGCGTATGAGTCGAAAAGAAAGTAGCAATCGATCTTGTAGGTATTCCAATACGAGCTAAATCCAAAAAAAAATTCATCGTGGATGAAGCACAGCAAAGCAAACGGTCTGAGGAATGGAAACACTGCTACGACAAATGATTTGAACGAATGCAAATGTGTATTGATACTCAAGGGGAAAAAATCGAAAAACAATAAAGCCATTTTCATTTAAAAATGTTTGTTATTATTTGCTATTTCCGAAATATAAATAGTATCGCTCGTATAAACAATTTTCACATATCATGATACGCATCGAATGCAAAATTCTGTTCGATAAAGAAATGCTCAACGAAAATTTCGTCAGACTTGCGATCTCATAATACGAAGTTAGCCTTCGGTAGTTGTTGCGCGATAGGCCCCGAATATCGCATGATATAGTCATAGTCCTCACTTTTTATGTAAACACTGTTATCTGAATTTTTTTGTAAAAAGTTAATGGAGCGCGTACAAATTAAGTTTTAATCTAATCTCTGCGTCATCTATTTTCAGTGCACCATCCCTTTGGATGTAGACAACGCATATGAGTGCATGTTTGACGTACATATATAATATTTTTGCTTTGCTTAAGTGAATGCCCATACTGTCGTTTTTCTAACATATTTTCGTATTTAGAACACATTCATGTATTTATTTTCCTTCAAAATCAATAACGAATCTTTGTATACGTTTAACCTTTTTAACACAAATACACATGACCCCCCTCTAACAACCGAAATTATATACATACACAAGTAAATCATACCTTTAGAACATACAAAAAAAATTTAAACAAAGAAACAAACAATGGAAGACACCATTTGAAAGAAGACCTTACCCCTACACTACACTAAAGGAAAAGAACAAAAAAAAAAAAAAATTAAAATAATAATGAAAACATAACTATTTATTCCTTGTGCTATTAAGACAAGAAACCCATACTTAAGCCATGCAACGACCTTAAAATTGTCTTATTCATTCACGTAGTCTGGTTTGGCGACGTTCCTCTTTGCTTTCCTAAAATTATCCATACGAGTACAAAACGCATTTAGATGACTTCTTTTTGTGTAGGGAATATTGCATATGGAAGTTCTTGACTTTATGAATAATTCAGTCAATGTTATGCCCTTTTCTGCTTGCAATGGAATAATAAAAAATATATGCATGTTCGTGCATATACGAGTATGTATGTGGTGGTAAAGAGAAATTGATTTGTGCGGCTGGGATTAATATACGAAAAGGATTTGCCAATAACGGCGAGTGTGTGTTGGACATTATTCAGACAGTGATCACCATCATTGTCAAATGTGAGCGCTTCAGAATAATGACAACAACATAAGAATTATAATTCATTTAATGGGACTAAATATTTACAGCCGTATTAATAAAAATTTTAAAACGCATTTTAAAGCATTTTTAAGCAAAATTCATTAAAATTGTATTAATAAACGAATTTTAGCTTAAAATGCACAATTTAAACCTTGTGTAAATATGGACATTTTAAAAATTGGTTCGACCCTGTTTTAAAGCTATTTTATGATGTCATATTGTGCAGTGTTTGTTTTCATTGTGATTGTTATTTGTGAAAAAAAATTCGACCCAATTTTCGGAACGTTTGCGTTTGCAGTGCTCCTTTTTTCCATTTTTATTGTTTTTTTTTTTGTATTATTATTAATGTTATACAAATTTCAAATAAAACTAATGTTGACCGCACAAAACTAAGTAGTGATGTGTAAACAATCAAAACAAATAGTATGAAACTCGTTATTCAAATACACTTTTAACTGCAATTAAATAAGTCACTAAAATTGCAATCTTACCCAGCGATATTTTTACTGTTATTAGTTTTTTGATTAATATACAACTTAACATACATTTTTTATTCTATAAACAACAATATTCTTATTAAACACGACAATAAAACTATTTAGATACGATTACTGCGTGAATTAATAATCACGGTTTTGCATCATTAGGAGTCAAGTGGTAAATAAAAAATCTAGGGCTGCCATCCTCATTTTTGAAAAACCTTAAAACGTACATATGTTAGTTAAAATACTGATTATTAATAAGAATTTTTAAAAAACGTGTTTTAGGATTAAAAAGCGTTTTAACTAATATGTATTTTAAACCTTATTTAAGACTTTTTTATTAATACGGCTGGTAGTATATGCGCATCATAACTATAGCCGCATTTACTTTTCTGTATCAAATGTTTGTTAGAGCATTAAATTATAAAGGCGACTTCTATAACGGTACTATTAAATTTAGAAATACATACAAACAAGTTTTCTTCTTTAAATTACTTAACAATGATGACACATAAAATATTTTTAGTTTCATAACTATAGACGCAGTGCTTAAAGACAGTTAGAAACCAAGAGTATCATATCTGATTTTAAAATATTTAAATTGAAAAGTAAATGTTATTAACTTTAAACGAAAATGCTGCGCAGTACTTACCTTACTGATAACGAAAAAGGGAAAATTGTAGCTTTTTTGGAAACTGGGATGAGTTTTAGGGAAATCGGGCGAAAAATCAATAGATCGGACAAAGTTATCAGAAATTTTGCAAAAAATCAAAATGAATATTGTAAAAAGAAAACTGGAGGTCCCAAAAATATGCTATCGGAGAGAGAAAAGCGTAGAATTATTGGTATTGCTAGCAATTCAATGGCAAGCCTTTCAAACATTGCTAATGTGTGTGAGCAATAAAAGAGTCTGGAAAACTGAAAAGGCAAAAACTTCTGACAATGCCAAAACTCGTACATCACCACAAACTGGCCCGCTTGGACTTTGCAAACCATTTGGAGAAATTTAAAGTTAATGATCATCTGGTTACTTCTGGTAAGAAGTTTTTTTAAATACTTTATGTGATTTCATTCATTTGAGTTGCAGTTCATTGTTCTAATTCATTTGAATGAATTCAAAATCAATTCAAACGAATTAGAAATGAATTGCAATTCACTTTCGCGAATTCATTTGAATTGGAAACGAATTGCAAATCATTTTACAGATTCATTTGAATTGGAATCGAATTGCAAATCATTTGACAGATTCATGTGAATTGGGAACGATTTGAAATTCATTTCTGCCTAATTCGTTGGAAGTACTTCAAATTTCATTCTTTTTTTTTTTTTTGTCGAGAAAAGAATTAATTCAAAATTTAGCTAATTCGTAACGAATTGAAATCAAAAAGAATGATTCATTTACAGCCCTGACAAATAGCAATGTAAGTACGTTATGCAGTCATTCTCTTTTCATTTTATCGGCCAAATCTTATTGGAATACCTTGACAGGAAACTGTGGATGTTGTTTGCAAATGTCAATGTCAATGTTATAATAATTATTTCATCTGGAGTATATAGTTTTTATTTATTTGTTTATATATATTTTTTTTTTTTTCAAATTTATTGTCTTCCGTCTGCCTGTTTCGAAACTAGTTTTCATAAATTGACTTGTTTCAATATTTCTGCTGCTCTAAAAAAAAAAACAAAAAGAGAAGCACGTGAATAAAATTTTATTTATTTCTAAAACTTTTTTTTTTTTATTTTTTTTTTTTTTTTTTTTTTTATTTTTTTTTTTTTTTTTTTTTTTATTGAGTCTAGTCAAATATTTGCAGCTTTATTTTTCTAATTCAAATTTGGTTGTCGGTGGGTGTTAGAAAATAAGATTTTATTGCTTTTTTTAACAATTGATAAAACAAGGAATTGTAGATTGAAGAAATGTTTATGACCTCAATTTGTTTTTATTACTATTTGTTCAGACACATTACAGACTTAGAAGTCTATTCAATTTGTTTATTGTTTCAGGAAATAAATGGAAACATTTTAAGATTTAAAATCTGGAAATTAAATGGAAAAAACATGGAAACTATTTGTAGTTTAAAGAGAAATATTTGGAGTATGACTAAAAATGCAGACTTTTTGCAAATTTTTAACGTTTATTGCGTAACATTTGCACAATGTGCGCGAAATTGTCGTATGTTACAAAAACTAAATTTTACAGAAGAGCGTTCTTATTCCTTTTTTTCTTCGCCTGACAGCATTAGCTGTCACATACGATGAAATGCACATAGTGTTATCTCCATAACTATAACAATTTTCGCTATCATTACCTTATGAGCAGATTAATTAATGGATTTAGATAAAAAATTGCATAAAAAATTCGATTTCGAAAAAAGAGTAATATAATATTCTGAAAGTGTGCCTTTCGCAATGCTCCAAAAAAATAAGATCAGTCCATATTGTTTTATTTTCTTGATATTTTTTTTATTGCTGTATTGTTGGAAAAATAACAAAGGCAAAGGCTTCATGAAAGTTCTTACTGTGCTCTCAAGAATTCGTAATGGTTATTTTCAGCTCTTCCAGAATATGAAGAGACAATTTTAAGCACGACTTCGTGTACAATTAGTCTCCACATGTTCTCAACTTTATAAAATCTGGTGAATATGCCAATCATTCCATAACATCCTCATTATGATGGTTTTTAGTAGACTTGCGTTGCCTGGTGAAAAAGAAGTTTCTCTTCGTTGTGGCCATAAATGGGTAGAGAACATTCGTGACACGTTTCCGCTTGATCTTTTCTCCTTTTTCTTATTTATTTACGAAAAATCTCAAGCAACATTAATCTACAATATATTGTAGAATATGTGTTTGATTTTCTTTTCTTTCTAATTTCGAATTTAGATTTATTTTACCCTAATTTCCCATGAGTTGTGTTCTCCCCAACGGATTTTTTGAGTTTTCAGCATCTCGTTTTATAGTTAAGACTGTAAGAAAGAAGTATGTAATCAGTGTGTCTTTTCGTGTTTTTTAGTTTTCTCCATTTTACAGCCAACACACACACGTATGGTAGGCTGGTTAACGCTGCACACATGTCATTTAGTTTCTGTCTCATCTTTGGGGACCTGCGTTTTAATAACTTCCTGAAAACCAACGTTGAAGGAGCAAATAAACAATAAAAAAACTAACAGTTAAATTATTTTATAATCCAATTCTGCGTGAACAACACACTTTAAGATAAAAATAATAATTCACACAGAAAGAAATTAATTTTTCGAATTCAAACAAAAAATTTGTTGAACCAGACACTTTTTAGGTTCGACTACCGACGACTTTGTAAATCCAAATAACAAAATTTGTTTGAAAACTGTCTTGATAGTTTCGATAGAAATAATGCAATTATCAATTAAAAACATTTTATGTAAAACAAATTTTGAAAAGCAAAACCAAAAATTAATTTAAGCCAAACAAATCCCTTTTTTTGGAAAATTTAAATAAGTTTTATTGAATTGAAAAACAAATTTAAATTCAAAATTTTGTTCTGTGTACAATTATACCATGAAACACATATGTTTATTTTTCATTTTGATTCCTTTCTGCAGTTTAAGGACAAAGACGTGGTACTGTTCTATATTTTATCACACGTTTGTTACGTTACAATGTACATATGTACATCCATACATATATACAAACATACATATGTATGTATGTAAGTATGCATGAGGCTGTGTACAAATATTTACATTCTTGCCTGTTTATTAACAAGTCAGCACCTTTCTTTTTTATTTTATTCCCATTTTCTTGCATAAAAAGCGACATAATTCCTTTATTTTCATATTGATTTCATGTGTATATGCACGAGCAATCGCCTGAGACTAACAAAAAAAAAAAAGGATAAAAAAGTCAAGATACCAGAAGTAGTACAATTAAGAGAGAAATGTTTACACAACACAATTTCAAAATGCTGGTGTGAAGTGTAGAATAAACATTCTTACAAGAATGATTTCACTGCTGGAGGTCACAATGTGAGAAAGTAACACTTTAACACAATTTAACAGCAAAAATCCAGTCCTAGGTCGAGTTGATATCTAAATCTAACACTTATGGAGAGATTTTAGCGCCATCATCATTACAGTCGAACTTCTCTATAGCGAACGTCTCTATAACGAAATCTTCTCTATAACAAATAAAATTCGTGAACACAACATTTTTGTGAGTATTTTCA
This sequence comes from Dexiosoma caninum, assembly GCA_963924685.1. Taxonomy (NCBI): domain Eukaryota; kingdom Metazoa; phylum Arthropoda; class Insecta; order Diptera; family Tachinidae; genus Dexiosoma; species Dexiosoma caninum. The sequence goes on from OZ004725.1 coordinate 97,973,385, forward strand.
TACATTTTGATCTCCCTATAACGAACTTCCCTATAGCGAAGTTCTCTCTGTAACGTACAATTTTTTAAGACCTAAATACAATTTTTCACACTAAATAATCTCTCTATTGCGAAGTTTTTAGCAATCGATTTTTTGCATCAATTTAGTCACATATGTATGTATTAATAAAAAATATAATTAATGTGTTCATGTAAAAACAATTTTTTTTGGTCTTAATAAATATATTTTCTACATAAAAAAAATGTAGTCAAAATTTTCTGCAGTTTCTCTATAACGAATTTTCTCTATAACGTAGAAATTTGACGGTCCCCAACTGCTACGTTATAGAGAAGTTCGACTGTATATATTTTCTTTTTATAATTACACAGTGCTCTAGAGTTTTATTACTGGTTAGAGATTTCATTGTAACTCGATTAACGCGGCCATTTACTCCTGCGTTCTTTTACAATTTTGCAATGGTTTACTTTTGACACCATTTCATCTCAATTATTTTCGAAAAGAAAATAATAATACAGTAACAGCCATAACTACAGCGCGAGAAGCGTACTTTTGCTCTGCAACAAAAACAATTTCCATGCGCATGCGAACTTAACAAAAACAATTTGTATGGGAATGAAAATTTTTGACAGATAGACAACGCTTAAAGCGCTGAATTAGGTATGGCTGTTGAGTTTAACAATCATACTCTGAAGGCTCTATAAAAAATATCAGCCGTTAAAGATGCCATTAGAGAATTTCATAGTAAACGAGAATGCAAGTTTACCATCAATTTGATTTGTGGAGAAACCACAGCAAATTCCTGGATTCAACCCCAGTTTCATACTCATAAAAACATTTCGCATTTTTTCTGATGTGCATTAATGTGCCTTTATGTCAGTTGTTGTCGGAAGGTTTCAGTGGCGAAGGCATAGTCACTGGTCACAGAACAATACCGACCTCAGCTGTCACAAATCCACAGACACATCAGAACGCCCTCCCTCGTCGGTATTCTGTAGCACCGGCGAAGTAAAATAATTACTAAAAAAAAAACGGCTACTAAAAACGAAGCTTCAAAAAATTTAAAACGGCGCCTTTACATCAGAGGTGCTGCAGCACTGTTAAAAAAACGTGCAAAAAGGAGACTTATAAGGTAGTGAAGCTTCACCTCCTGTCATTTCTCCTACTATCCCGTTCCTCTAGTTCCAGCACAATGCTTCGCATGTGTAGTAGTCATCTCCTGAGTGCTGGTTCAAGATAAAAACAAAAAGAGTTTGGAGCCGAATAAATTAATTAAAAATTTAATTTAATTATTTAAAGGTGTTAATGAAAAATAAAAAAGGAACGTTTCTTGTGTATTTGAAATTTTTTCGATGTCATCAAAGCAAGGAAGATTTGAAATAAAAAAAATTAAAAGAAATATTATGGGGAATGGCTGGATTACTGTCACAGAAATATAATAAAATCAGCAACATTGCTGTTACATATTTTTAATAAATAAAGAAATAAAGTGGAAAGTGTAATGCACTTATGTTGTGAATATGCACAGAACAAAGCAATGCAGTGCAAATACATATTTTTAATAAATAAATTCATTTATGTTGTGAATATGTACACCGAGGGAAAAAATTCGTTTTGAATTTGCCAATGAACAGTATACATATGTATGTGTATGTATTCGACAACAAATCATATTTTAATGCCGTTAGGTACACCCGTTACCAGTAAATTTCGTTCGGAAACAATTTTAGCTGTGAGTGACTGCATTTCCTATACATATATTAAAGGTGTAATTAAAATTTTTTTATCAGATCCAGCGGGGTTACTCTGTAATTCGAAACGTAAAGAAAAGTATACGAATTTGTATGTTATTTACATTGGCATAAAATAACATTTCCTTTCGGTTCGAATTACAGAGTAACGGCCCAGTTTTCGCAACATCGAGGTTTGTACAAAATAAAGGCACTTTCACAACATAATTTTTGAAGGATTTTCCCTATTCTATAAAAAAAAATACGAAATTATATGATAGGAATATACGAGAATTAATTTGAGGCCGTGCGAACATTGTTTCTAAGTTTGCTCAGTTTAAACCAAAAAAAAAGAAAATTAATTTTATCAAAAATTTAAAATTTTTTCTTTTCATGAATGAATAAAAAATAAAAATACAGCAATAAGTTTATTTCTGTTTTAGCAGGTTGTAGATAAATGTATTTCAAAGAAATTGAGCTCTTTTTCATTGAAAATGGTGCAGCTCTTTGGATTTTATGCACAATTTAGTGGGACAACTCAATTGAGAAAAGTCGACATTTCCATACATTTCTAATTTTATTATCAAATCAAAAACAATTCGAAATGAAATCTACGGTTGCCTGCGTAGTTTGCACGTTGACGCTACAGCCAGCAGATTGTGGATACAAGCAGCCTTCCAGCTGTCAATAATTTTTCTGATGTCCATTAGTGTCTATGTCACAGTGCCCTTCTTCGCCGGTATTCTGGACGTAGCAATTTGGCTTTACGAATTAACAAAACGCACAGCAGTAGAGTTGTGTAAGATCGAAGTCCTACTCTATCACTTCATAGCCTGGCACTTCTTTACAGTATCCCTTTCGAAAAAGAAGGTGGCACACAGTGCCATTTTTTCCATTCATTTAAAATATTTGAACTTTATTGCTATAGAGCCATTTTAAATCACTTGCACAGAGAACAACGAAGTGCAACTACATATTTTTAATAAATAAATTGGAAAGTGTTATGCACTTTTCTCGCACTCGAAATTACAATTAATTTTGTAAAATATCTAAATATTTTTGCAATTTAGTTAAAGGTCTACTGACGATTAAGGACGAAATGAAATGTACGAGTACGTATAATAAACGTAAATAAATACATCTTTATTTTTTTATTTATAATATATATTAACTTAAAAACCATCCTTAATTATATAAATTTTCTTTTTTTCTGCTTTCAACGTTTAAATATTTTATTGCACTCTAAATCTTCATCACTGTGCATTTTAAAAGCCACGATAAAAACAAACTTTGAAAGAAATTTATTGTAGAAGTGGGAAAAATCTTCTTTTTTTTATTGTTGTATTCAAATTTAGGTGGATACATAATTCTTGAATATAATAAAAAAAAAAAACACGCCCACAAACACGTAATTTCACACGTGCCATGTGCTGAAAATAAAATATTTCCCTCAAACAAGAATTTCAAGAGGGTTTTAAATTATAAAGGTGGGACAAGTAAAAACAGAGGCTGCATGAAAACTCTGAAAAAGATTTAATCAAATAAAATATTATAAAATAATACATGAAGTAGGAGGCGAGTCATCATTTGTCTTAAATTATTAAAAATATTTTTCCTTTTTTAACGAATAACTCTACAAAGTTTATGTTCATCTAGAAATTATGACAGCATTAAGATTATTAAATATGTGTGTACGGAATTGAAAAGAAAAGTGAAAATATTTTCTTTAGTTTTCCATACCCAGTTGACCAGATTTTCGAATCGAAATCATAGATTACGACAGTCTGAGCGACAAAGTCTTTTTTTTTTATCTGGGATCAGCACTCAGGAGATGACCCCTGCATATGCGAAGCATTGTGCTGGAACTATAGGAAAGAGATAGTTAGAGAAACGACAGGAGGTGAAACTTAATTAATCATTTTACAGCTCTGCTTTTTGCACGTTCTTTGTTTATACTCGTAGCAGTGTTGAAGCTTCGATTTAGTAGCCATTTTTATTATTATTTTACTTCGCCGGTGCTACACAATACCGACGAAGGAGGGCGTTCTGATGTGATTGTGGATTCCTATCAGCTGAAGCCGGTATTGTTCAGTGAGCAGTGACTATGCCTTTGCCACTGAAACCTTCTGACAACAACTGACACACTAATGCACATCACAAAAATGCAAGATTTTTTTATTTTTTTTAATTAACTCAGGTCTGTTTTTGTTTTGTAGTCAACGTGCAGACTACTTCAGCCATCGCGCACTTAACAGGCGTTTTGCATAACTACACGCAAAGTTTCAGGCTCTATTGCCCTGTTCTCAGCTTCAATGTTGTGCTTTAGCTGATCTATAGTTTGGGGTTTGTTAACATACACTCGTTCTTTGAAATAACCCCACAGAAAATAATCATGACTCATTATTGAATTGTTAATAAACTCGATATTTTCAGCGCACAACTCCAAGAAGCGTGTTGCCCAAAGTCAACTGGTAAAAGTTGTTGGGCCAATTGGACCTTGTATGGATGCATGTATAAATAACGTGATAAAATGCGTCGGAGTGATCTTCTAGAGATGCTCAGTTGTACAGAACGTCTTCGCGTTGAAGTTTCTGGTTATTCTTTAACAATGTCCCGTACACGATCATTGTTCACTTGATTCTGTACTATTCTCGGTCTGCCTGATCGTGGCAAGTCTGACACTGCACTTTGTTGCCAGACCGTGCAATTAAACGATTAATTGTGGTTTGGTTAGGTGCATTTCTGGTGTTGAAATAATTTCGATATGATCGTTGCGTCAGTGAAATTGAATGCCCATTGGAAAAGTAAAATTCTACCACTTTGGTTCGTTGATTGGTCGTTAAATTTTGCATGGTGATGTAACACGGCCCCATGAATAAAATGTAAAAAAAAACAATAAACAATAATAATAAGAAACAAAAAAGTTATTAAATTTTTACACGCATGCGTGACTTTTGGCCCATCATGTGGTTTGTGATATTTTTAAAAAAGACACTGCATTGCAGCCGTCATTTGGTAGACCTGGCCAACTGGGTAATTATGTACACTGTGATATTATTTTCTTGTTAGCAAATATGCATGCAAAGGGTATCGCAAAATTCATGGCAGATTTAAAATTATAACTTGATGAAAAATCATTGAAAACATAAAAGTAATCCGCACAATTAAGCAAACCTCTCAGAATATTGGCCAGAACAGTCGTGCCAGAATTAAGCCCTCTACCCTTCTTATCACATCACCAGTACATGCGTTGCATACGCAGTACCTTAGAAGAAATTGTTTAATTGCAGCCATTTTGTATGGAACCACCAAAATCAGGGCCCAAGTTACCACCGCATTCGTTTCGAATCGAAATTTCAAGCAAAATTTTATTAAAATGCGTTCCTGTTGTTCGACATCGAATGCTGTAATTTGGGCCCACATATGACAGTAAAAAAATAATATAGATACAGACATATGTACATATGTATACATACATATCGTTACCTGAAATGCAAAAGGGCTTAAAAATTTTACAAGACAGACAAAAACTTAATAAAATTAAAAGTTTTGTGGTTACAAATATAATTTTTTCGCTAAAATAAAATAAAATGATGACTTCATATACAACGTTAAAAATTATGTCTGGAAAAAAATAAGCAGGTAACGTTTTCCCATTGTGTCATTATTTCTCAACAGCCAGAAATACATTGATTTTGAAAGTTTAGTAAAAACTGCCTTTTGCATTTCTTTAATAAAGTCGTTCTTTTTAAAAATAGAAAGCTAAAAATTTGTGAAGACATGTGCCTTGATGCGCTGTACCAATATTCATTATAAACTAAATTTTGAGTTATTTGCTTATTACACCCTTTTTCCATTTCAAGGGACGATATGCATTTTCCTTTTAATTTAAAATTCCCCTTTCATATATACGATTCTAATTGTGCTTTTTCCCTTATAAACTATATGTGAAATTTATTATTACATACCTTATATACCTTTATATACTTATATATATACTTATATATATATTATATATATTACATACCTTATATACCTTTTTGTTTATAGATTTTTTGGTTTGTATGTTTAATGTTCAAACAATTCTCGTTTGATTAATTGAATTTTAAACATATATATCTTGGGTTTATATTCAGACGTTGGGAAAAATCCACTGATGAGCTAAGTAAGCGTTAGCGAAATAGTACTATATGGATATGCTTTCCTCCTCAATTTTTGAGTTACTTTTGTAATAAAATGCTTTATGATATTTTTCATACTGTATGAGAATATCATAAGGTATGTAATAATAAATTTCACATATAGTTTATAAGGGAAAAAGCACAATTAGAATCATATGTATAAATAAATATTCCCAAAATAAATTCGGTTAATGTAAAATACTACATGTGCACGGTATTGAATTTTGATATTCTTTTGTTTTGTTTCATTTTTTAATTTTTTCATTTGATTCAAAATACATTAGTTATGCTGGCCGATGGCAAGCCTAGTGTAGATGAGAATAAAAAACTAAAAATAGAAATGTGAGTATGTTATAAAAGTAAACTCATGGATTGTTATGTTTTTGTTTATAGATTTTTTGGCTTGTATGTTTGATATTCAAACAATTCTCGTTTGATTAATTGAATTTTAAACATATAGATCTTGGGTTTATATTCAGACGTTGGGAAAAATCCACTGATGAGCTAAGTAAGCGTTAGCGAAATAGTACTATATGGATATGCTTTCCTCCTCAATTTTTGAGTTACTTTTGTAATAAAATGCTTTATGATATTTTTCATACTGTATGAGAATATCATAAGGTATGTAATAATAAATTTCACATATAATTTATAAGGGAAAAAGCACAATTAGAATCGTATATATAAATGAATATTCCCAAAATAAATTCAGTTAATATATTCCCCTTTCATTTGAATTCTGAAACACATTTGATATTTTATGACATGACTTTCGTTAATTATTAATTTGACATGTGAGTTTTTCATTTATTTTTGTTCACTTTTTTTTTTCTTACAATCTCTGGTTTTTTTTTACATTTTGTGCCACATTTTAATAGACGATATTCTTTTTAATGCAATAAAGTGTTTAACAGGAGTGTGTGTCATGTTTGCTTAATTTATGGTTTTTATTAAAGGTTTTTACTAGCGGAAAGATGAAATTGAAAAGCCTTGCGAGGCAATCGTATTGAAAGCAAATTTCAAAAGACAACATTGCGAAACAAAGAGAATCGGGTTGTTCTTGACATCGTAATTTAATTCACAATGATAATAATAATAACAAATAATAATAATAATAATAATAATATTTTAATTATATTTATTTTTGAGCGATGGTCTTTTTTATGAAAAGTTTTTAACAATTATTTATTTTTCAATATTTCGCTACCAAATAGGTAGAGCATCGTCAGAAAATAATAATTTGTATTAACAAAAATATTTTTTTAAAATAAGAAAAAAAGAAAATATATTTTTTTTTTTTTTTAATTTTAGTAAAGGTGAAAAAATAAAAATAGCAGTGAGACTAAAATAATAATAATAATAAAATTAATAATAGCGTTAATTGTTATATGCAGAAATGTGTTTTATTTATGATGATGAAAGTTCGTAACGCCAAATTTGTCGTAAATTTCGTTGTAATTGTGTTCCCAGCATAAAGCTGATTTTCGAAGATATTGAAAATTATATTTAAATCTGCCATTTTGATCGATATCGATATGACATAATTTGCTTCTGGTATTAAAACTTCCCTACTCAATATATTATGGTTACAGAAAATTATATTTTTTTTTTTGTAATAAAATGTAATAAAATGTTGGTTGTAGTGTACATTTTTACTGATAATTTTTTTTTTTTTGTGCCAGGCAGCAAGATTTTCGAACGAGAATTTCAAACTCTGCGAAAATATTTATAGTCCGCAATAACTTGTTTTCTGCGAATATACATCAGTTGCAGTGAACATATTATTATTGAACATACTACAGGGTGGCGCAGAATGAGCTATATGGTTTAAATGGTTTTTAACTTTTTTATTTATGCGATTATTATAATTTTTTTTTTGTTGTTCCTACATATACTTTATTACAACTTTCTAAATTATTTCCTCCACAAGGTATAAAGAAATATATAACAATAATAGAGAAGAATAAATTGAAAGCAAATGATGCAATAGCTCCTAGATTGTATGGATTACCAAAGACACATAAGAAAAATGTTCCATTAAGACCAATTTGTTCATTTATTAATACACCTTCATATGAGCCATGTAAATATATATCAAATATCCTTAAAAGATTAACTATTAATTCAAACTATAATATTATAAGTTCTTTGGAATTTAAAAATAAAGTTGAAACTTTGAATATACATAGATAAGGATGATAGATTAATATCATATGATGTTGTATCTTTATTTTCAAGTATTCCAGTTAATTTATCATTAGATATAATAAGAGAAGAATGGAATAAGTTAGAAAGACATACAAATATAAATAAGAATTTTTTCTACGTATTGTCAAGTTTTGTATACAGGATAACAGATATTTTCAATATGGAAATAAAATATATTTATATTCAGAGTAAAGGACTTCCTATGGGATCACCAGCATCACCAATTGTAGCTGATATTGTGATGGAAAAACTATTAGATTCTTGTAGTGAAAAATTGATTCTAAAATCAAGAATATTAACGAAATATGTAGATGATCTATTCTGTATTATTGAGAATAGTCAAATAAATAATATGTTGACAATTTTTAAGAATTTTAACCAGGATATTAAGTTTACGATAGAGAGAGAAATAAATTTAAAACTTCCATATTTAGATGTATTAATTGAGAGAAGAGGTCAGAATTTAATAATAGATTGGTATCATAAACCTACATTCTCGGATAGAATAATAAACTATTTTTCAAAACATCCAAAGGGAGTTATAATGAATACGGCAAGAAATTTAATTGAGAGAGTGAAACTTAATAATAGACAATTTCATACGAAAAATAAGAATATAATTATAAATATATTGAGGGAAAATGATTTTCCAATACGAGTTATTCATAATTTATTGGAAAAATACGGTAATCGGAATAATATTACTGGGAATAGGAATATGGAACTGAAAATTTATAAATCTATGACATATATACCGAATATGTCGGAACAACTTGGAATATCGAAAATACTTAATACCGAAAAATATAGAATGACATATAAAACATGTAATACTTTAGGAAAATTATTTAATAAAACGAAAGATAGAGTTAAAAACACAGAATTATCTAATTTAGTCTACAAGATACCTTGTGGAGGAAATAATTTTTTTTTTAAATGCAGTATATTGGTATTGGGGAATTTTTTGCAATTAGCTTTGAAAAATGTTATCCTGTAAGTGATGTCCATTTTCTGCTTCGCACATACGTGCTCTTTTTAGCATATTTTCCATTTCCATTTTTCGTTTTCGCAAAATTTCGGTTGTAATGGCCATGATTTCATTTCGAATGTTGGTTTTTAGTTAGAGTATGGTTCTTGGTTTGTTAACGTACAGTCTTTCTTTCAAATATCCCCAAAGAAAACTGTCAGGAGCTGTTAAATCTGCTGTGGGTGCAGTACGCACATTAAAATGACGACGATATGCACGCTGCGTCAACACAATAGACTGTTGTTTTAAAAAATAAAATTCAATTATTTTTGTACGTTGTTCGATCGTGTAATGATTCATAATTAATTCCCCAGGTCTTCTTCACAAAATGCTGAAAAAAAACAAACAAAAAATAATAATTAAAAAAGTTATAAAGAATTCAAACCATATAGCTCAATCTGCGCCACCCTGTATAACCACGATTCAATAATAGTGGAGAAAAAAAAATAAATAAATAATAAAACGTATTCAATTTACAATATTGTATTTTAAATGTAAAAAATAAATAAGTATGTATTTTAAATACCGATCTCACTCTTTTCCAGCCACATTTTAAATTTTCTGAAAATGAGTTCGTTCTCCTACAGGATACCTTCCCCTATACTAATACATCAATATCCCCACTCCCTTCAGTTTTATTTTATTTGACAAATTAAACAGCGACACTTGTCACATATTTAAACGGTCATTGGAATAATCATCTGTGGCGCCACATTAATGACATTTACGTTTATTCAATGATAAATTTACTTCTCTAGACTTGCATTTCTCCCCATGTGACAAGTATTCTATTCACAGATTGTGTTACAATTAATTTACATAAGAAATCAATGGCGAGAAATAAATGGCATAACAACAAGAAGCCACAGCTTACAAAGCAAAAAGTAACAGAGTAATAAAACAAAGTAATAAGAAAATTAAAAATACGAATTCTATACAGATGATTGAAATCCTAATCCAGCTATTTTTATCTACATAATTCTGTTTGATGAATTCTTCAAAATCTTCTTGAATTTATATGTCAACTTGAGTCTCTTCGTATTCTACGTCTATCAACATCTCACAGGGAGCAAAATATTTTTTGAAGCAGAATCCACCAAATGTCCACCACTACTAATGGAAATCCACTGGCGTCATGATATGGATGCCTGTAAAACGCATAAACACACTGATTTCTAATGCAGCAACCATCTGTTACCACTTCTATCTGCTACAGAAAATTGTACTTGAGAACGATAACGACAGATGATCATTTAAACGCGGCCGAATTACTGCTATATGACCTATTTAATTGTAAAATTTTTATTTAATTCGTTGCTCGTGATAACAGATTATTGGCTTCCAATCTTAATTATAATTATTCTTTAATAAAGGCGTGAGAAAATCTCTATATTGCATTTGATTTATTTCAACAGCAAAATGAGAATGATGACGATAATAGATTTGTTGTTTTAAGAGAAGACTGAAGAGCAGAGATCGTCAAACGTGTTCGCTCGTCAATCATATATTAATACAATGTTAGATCGGCAGGTAGCTGGATGTAAAAGTAAAGAAAGCTCCCAGCCCATTTGTATCCAATTTATTATGGTCCCATTGTGTTACCTGTTGGGAAAAAAAACTCTCACGTGGTGTAGTGAATCAGAGCCTGTGCTAGGAATCGAACCTACAACTTCCAACTGATAAACTAGCACACTACTCACTACGGACTACGCGGTTACCCGGTATTTATAGAAATTATTGATAACATTACAAAATATTTTTTACAACATCAATAATTGCGGCTTCTGTTTGCTGAGTAGCAATCGTGTTGAGTCGACTCTGCAACCAGAAGATCCGCCGGTCAAATCGCTAATCAATCCAAAAATGTTTCTATTGTGTCTAAGAGCGCCCTTTTTCGTTGGTATTTGAGCAATAAAACATCAGCGACGTAAAATAAGAAAAATTACTGCGCAGGTGTTATGATGAGCTGCGGGAAGCAACTCTGCTTTAAAGTTGTCAAAAACACGCAACAGCAGAGCTGTATAGAAATTCAAATCTATTTATAGTTCTAGCTCTTCTCTGCGCTATCCCCTCGAACTAGTTCCGGTGTACGCATTTCATACGTAGGGAACATCTCCTGAGCATTGGTCAAAACAAAAATTGACAATATGTTAAATGACAACATTTTAAATTAACGTATTGCATTTTTAAAATTGAAATATGTTGTGCCACGCAAGTAACATCAATAAAATATATGCAAGGGTAATTCACTATATCAATCAACTTTACTTGAACAGCTTCATGTCAAAGTGCTATGGGGGTGCTGATGGCTGAATAATTAGTGTTGATCAGATTGACCCGCGTTCGAATCCCAGCCCGGTCAAGTTTAAAAAATTTTGTTCCCGAGTTTTCTGTGCTACAGCACTCACCTTTGTCGGTATTTGAACAATAAAACGTCGGCGAAGTAAAACAATAAATAAAATGGCCCCCTCATCGCAACAAATAATGCGTAAAATTTAAAATCCGAGACGCTGCAACTTTGCTTTATAATTAACACGCAACTGCAGAGGTGTGTGCAAGTGCAATGCATAGCACATGTCGGCGATATCCCCTGAGAACTGGTTCAAGATAACAAAAACAGCGTTACGTTACGTTGTGTTGCTAAAATATCAATTTGTTCCAAAATAAAAAAAAATAAAATAAAAATGTTCTTACGATGTTAACCGATGATTAACGAAATATCGAAGTAGAACAAATAAAAATAAAAACAAACCTTTAAGCTTAAAAGATAAACATATATAAATTGTTATTAAAAGAAATAAGTTTAACAAATAAATATTAAAAAATTTGTAAAGGAAATGAAAAATTTTAAAATTGCACAAAAATTGTTATTTGGAACGCATTTGGACTAATTTCTGAGAGTTCCTGTTTTGTTATGCACCTGGATTAGACCAAACAGGCCTGGGTTCAACCCCAGTTTCAGACTAAAATTATTAAAAAAAAAAAACTGCTCGCATTTTTCTGATGTGCATTTGTGTGTCTTTGTGTTGTGTCAGTTGTTGTCGGAAGGTTTCAGTGGCGAAGCCATAGTCACTGGTCACTGAACAATACCGGCTTCAGTTGATACCAATCCGCAATCATATCAGAACGCCCTCCTTCGTCGGTATTGTGTAGCACAGACGAAGTAGAATAATAATAAAAAAATGGCTACTAAACCGAAGCTTCAACACTGCTACGAGTATAAACAAAAACCGTGCAAAAAGCAGAGCTTTAAAATAATTAATTAAGTTTCAACTCCTGTCGTTTCTCTAACTATCCCTTTCCTATAGTTCCAGCACAATGCATCGCATGTGTAGGGGTCTTCTCCTGAGTGCTGGTCCCAGATAAAAAAAAAAAATATGAAATCGTTTACACGAATTCTGACAGACATGTCGTGGGAAATTGCCAACTTTCCTTTTAATTTTTCTTTTATTATTTTCTCGTTCAGTCTTAAACGGCATTGGAATAGCAAATTTAATGTGTTTTTCATTTTGTTGTACTACAATTTAAATGATATCTTAAATATCAAAAAGCAATTATAATGCATTCAATATTAATTCCATTTTCTATTTTCTGATTTCATGTCTCTAAATACAAATTTGTTTTCTGAATTTATTTTTAACAATACAAACTGGCATTGTTGTTATTTCTATTCTACTGGAAACCATGCTACATCTGTTGTACTTCAATGAAATGGATAGACATAGACATCGTGCTTTTATTACCAACAAGTGTACAATACTCTTTTCTATTTACTTAAGTCAACTTTCGTTTCAAATGAGTTTTCGTAAAACTCTATTAAATAAATATACTACACTCATAAAAAAAATTCATGTTCGAATTAGTGGCTCTGTGCCATCAGAATTTAAGCATCAATATGATGAATAAAAAATCATCGGAAGATGAAAAAACGATATTATGACAGCAGTGCCATATTTTCTATATTACTTTTAAGGGCGTTTCAAACTATAATACTTTGCATTAAGACATGAACTTTTCATCAATCTTGAATGAGTGGTTTGAACCAATGAATATTCCATTATTTGAATACGTTTTAGCATAGTTCTTGTAACACATTTAAAAATTTACTTAAATTATAATTACAACTGCGCAGTTCTTCATATAAATTAATGGGGAGACATGGAGTTCAAAAGCGATAATCTTGTCAACATTTAACATGGCATTAAAAATTAATTCAGAAAAAAAAAACTGCTGCAGTAGTCATGATAACACAAATTCAAGTGTCATAGCTTATAAAACAAAAACACTTACTGATGGTCAGATGAAATACGAATTTTAATGATTTTTCTATCAGTGTACCAGTGCAGCTGTGTTTCTGCTAGTTTTATCTCAAATGAACACTCAAATGCTCTGCATTGTTTGCCAAGTGGATTTTGCAAGTCGAAGACAAGTCCTAATCAAATGTCAGTGAGTGAAATGATCTCCATAATATTGTGCATTAGAATAAACTAGAGTAGCTACACAAGTACATACGAGTACGTAAATACATATTATTATAGGCTGGCTGCATAAGTAAAGCTAATTGTTAATGCATTTTTCTATATAGATAGATTTTGATAGATTTTCGAAGAGTAGCAAAATAGCACTGCATGAACTATTTATATTTCATTATTTTCTAAATATTTTTTATTATTATATAAAGGGGCCCCGTTTGCAAAAAATTATAAAAGATTACTTTCTGCGAGGGGTTCTAAACTTAGGCTGCCTCACCAGCGGATTTTCCCTGAAGGTCTTCTGATTTACTCTGACAGTCAGTCTGCAAACAAGTCCTTGGGTGGCGTCAGTTCGACGTCGGTCCGTGTCAAGGAAATCTCGGACCTTCCAGACTGGCTGTTATATGATCCCGGGACACACAGATATCGTCGGTAAATGCGTTGCTGTTGGCCTCTCCAAGGTGGGTACAGAGCTCGCAATTTCTGAACTATTACCGCGCATAGGTGTTCCGATTGCATCGGTTAAACTGGGTATCCTACGTTCGGTGTATCTGGAGGCCCAGTTTCATTGTCACCATCAGGAGACATGCAGTATTGCTAGGATCTGCTTGACCAAACTGAATAGGAGGAGGACAACATGTCTTCTTCCGTCGAATCGCATGGTCATCCATCGCACTGTTCGTCACGGTTCTCACGGGCAATTAGCTCATTGGAAGACATGCCGATAGACGAGGCATTCCCTCGCGAGATTTTTGCAGCAGCTGTGGGTCTCTGGAAGAGGAGATGGTTGCTCTACCAATGTGCCAGTGCCCAAATCGTGCCATGGAACGGAGGAGATTCTTCGCCTGTCTTCATTGACTGAACTATCCCAAGTTGGCGATGAGGTGGCGATGGCTGAAGTAGTCTGCACGTTAACTACAAAACCCAAAAATTTCCTGTGCTCAACACCAGTTTCAGTCTAAATCATAAAAGCATCTCGCATTTTTTCTGATGTGCATTTGTGTGGGACTTTGTGTCAGCTGTTGTCGGAAGGTTTCAGTGGCGAAGGCATAGTCACTGGTCACTGAACAGTAACGTCTTCAACTGTGACCAATCAACAGGCACCTCAGAACGCCCTCCTGCGTCGGTATTGTGTAGAATCGGCGAAGTAAAATAATTTCCAAAAAATTGGCTACCAAAAATGAAGCTTCAAAAATTTAATAAGTCTCCTTGATGTCAGAGACGTTACAACACTGCTATAAAAACAAATAACGTGCAAAAGCAGGGTTGTAAGATAGTGAAGCTTCACCTCCTGTCATTCCTACTACTATGCCTTAACTCCAGTTCCTCCTTAGTCCTGGTCCAAGAGGCGTTTTCTTTCGGGGAGTACTCGTTAGCAAAGAAATTTTATTTATTATTTTACTTCGCCGGCGTTTTATTGCTCTTATACCGACGAAGAAGGGTGCTGTAGCACGGAAAACTCTGAAATTTTTTTTTATTTGACCGTGCTGGTAAGTGAACCGGGGTCCTTTTGATTGCACAGCTACCACGCTATGTACTCAGACACCAGCATCTCCAAATTAGTGTTGTATTTGTGTGCTTTATTAAATTTTCCCATAAGCTTTATGCATAAAATGCAACTCTGAAAGTATCAAAAACAACGATAATTAACTACTCAACACTCGGTACCAACTACTCAATACTTGCCAGCACTAATACTAATGTTAAATGTTTTGTGCGAGTTTCACTTCCACTTAACTTATTTTTAATTACTAAATCGTATGTATTTTTCCAAGTTTTTTCTAATTTGTATTTCTCATAATTTTCTTGCAGATTTACCAACATCACCATCATCTAATTCTAAGATTATAACGGGTGCTAGAACGGACACTACTACTTTAAATAAATTTCCAGCTCTTGATGAGTTTTCAACACATTCTGTGATACGTCCACAAATTTATCATGCCATACATAAAAGAGAAATACGTCGTACATTAGATGCGGTAAGTTGTTTGTTTAAGCGCGGTTTTAATTGCATACATTTCTTATGATTGCATTGCATTTACAAGCAATTTGCGATATTTTAGTTTTAAACAACGATAATTAACTATGATTCATGTGTTGTGCTGTGCTGTGCTGTGCTTTCTTCTTTTTTAATTGTTTTCTTTATTTTTATAAAATATATTCACTTCAGTTATTAACATTTTCTAATTGTAATAATTAGATATACACATGCAAATCATAGGTGTGCTTCTTCAAAAGTGATATGCTTTCTGGTTTAGATGGGCAGCTCACTTTTAGCTAACAAATGCTTCAATCTTTATTACTTATTAAAGAATTTAATCAAAAAAAATTACAGCAAAGGGCGATCCATAATTAACGCTAGATTTGTATTTCGAATGAAATTTTGAGAACTGCTCATTATTTCTGGAATATTGTTCAATCTTTTACTAATGCTTAAGCTGAAAGTCCATACCATTCTATGAATTTCATACTCTACGCATTCTATGCTTTTCAGCATTTCAAGTTATATGCGATCCTTATTATTATTATTATTCCTATTATTATTCGGGCCTGAAAGCACTGCGAGCAAAGTAGATCTATGGAGCATTGCCGATCCCAAGGCTCCTAAGGTATCCAAGCACTATTTGGGCTTTGCTGTTCCACCACTTCCGTAGAGGCACAACAATGTCATCAAAGTGGTGCTGCCTCAGTCTGCCGAGTGCGAGGCAATCGGTGAGAATGTGTTCTAAGCTCTCAAAGCCACCCTCACAATATTGGCAAACGTTGGGCTTAGAGAGACCGATTTTATTCAGGCCGCAATGTCCTGTAAAGTAAGCCATCAGAAAGCACTAATCTGGGGCCAAATCGTCGCATTCGTGATCGAATAACATTTCGTGATGTGTCGAATAGCCAGATCGAGGCATTCGATAGCGCTCAAATCGAAATTTGTTTTCAAATGTAAAAGATTTATGTGCTCTTTCATAGAATACAAAACGTATGGTTGCAATCTTTATATATAAAAAATTATATGTTTGCATGCTTCTATGTGTGCTTCTTTAAATTTGCACAGTATCTCTGGAAGTATATCTGGAAGGATCTATAGTCTATAGCATTTTCAATTTAAATTAAACCTTTTTCAAAATAAACGAAACTTCTTCCAAAGTAAATAAAACTTTTTTTTAAATTAAGAAGAACTTAATTCAAATACAATTAAACATTTTTCAAATTGAATAAAACTTAAAAAATAAGTAAAGTCGATTAAGTCGCACTTAATAGAGAGGTTGCCCACTCGCCGCTTTAAGAATTTGGATGATCATGTCCATAACATAGTTCGCACAATCATTTTGATTAATCTGTGCGATACTTTCCTCAATTACACTTACAATGCTACGTTCAATGGTAACATCACTTAATAATTATCGGGCATGGAATTTTAACTTAGATAATGCCTTCTCTATCGGGTTCAGCATAGGAGAATGGGGTGGTAAATATTTCAAGGAACAACCACTATTGTCAATCATATTTTGTATTTCTTGTGATTTATGGATTCTGGCATTATTCATAATTGAAAATGAATTTTGTAACTCTGGGATGCTTACAATCTTGTCCAAGAGTTCCCGAAGAAATTCTTGAAAACGGACCGAACTCACGGTGGAATGAGAAAAAATTTTTTTCCCCACACGGTTGGCACTACAACAACATGAGCTCTCTCACCTACTTTGGCTCGTGCTTGTGAACGCCGTAAATGTAAATTGAACCCGCACTCATCTATAAATACCATTTTTTCCTTTTGTTGCGGAGAGCACATAGTAAACTCTGAGACATATTTTCGACGGTTTTCAATAGTCATACGGTCCATTTCGATGGAAGCCATTTTTAGCGTAATCTTGAGTTCTTTCAGGCCATTGACAATTGTAGATAGAGCTAACGACAAATTGAATTGTTCAAATAATTTATTTCGAACATTTTTAAGGGTTATTCCAGGTTCACTTTCCACAAGTGTCTCAATGTTTTCCGGAATTTTGGTAGTCAACTTTTTTGACCTATTTCTCCCACGATTAAGTTCCATAAGTTCGCAACCGTTCTTTTTATAACGTGAAATTATGGTTTTCGCAGTGTTTGTATTAACGAAAGTTATAGGAGCTGTTTCTGTGATGGTATTCCCTTCGTTATACAATTTAATAATCCCTGTAAAATTAAATGGTTTAATTTAATTTGAAAAATGTTTAATTGTATTTGAATAAAGTTCTTATTAATTTAAAAAAAATGTGATTTACTTTGGAAAAAGTTGCGTTTATTTTGAATAAAGTTTTGGTAATTTTGAAAAAGGGTTCCTTTATTTTAAAAAAAAAACGTTCGTTTAATTTGAAAAAGGGTTCGTTTAATTTGAACAAGGTTTCGTTTAATTTTAACTGAAAATGCTATATATAAATTTAAAAAATCCCAACCATACAAATTACATATTTATTTTTGTTGAAGTGAAAGTTTCTGAAAACGCTTCAAATGAATTTGTAGTTAGCACAAATCATAAGTCAAAAACCGGCAAGGATTGGATAAGTGGCCGTGGTAACTCCTATACAAACAAAAAATTCAAAATCTACTTTTTAATTGATTATGATATATTTTTTTTGGCTAATTTGTTCTAATGAACATTTTTTTTATTTATTTATGTATGTACTGATGTGTTTAATTAATAACAAAATATGACTGAATAATAAAATAAATTTACGACAGCTTTTAGACTATCGAATGACGAAGGTACTCGATCGACTACTCGTTATCGTATGCCATGATCTGAAATTTCGATACGTGTTATTCGATAACGAATATGACTATCACAACAAGTAAAATTACGATCAAATTCATTCGATCACGGGCCATGCTCTACTCAGCAAAAGCAGCTGATACGACATTCCCCTGTTGGGGAGCAGGAATCGTTTGTACAGGCGCTGACTGCACAGAAAAAAAATAACATTTAAATTTTTCCCAATTAAGTCGTAGCTCAGAAAATATTTTTTTCTTAATTAATAATTTAATTGAATTCACATTTATTTTAATTGATTTTGATGTTCTCTCAAAACAATGCAATCAAAATACCATACCTTCGTCGGTATTATGTACCACCGCCGAAGTAAAATAATAATAAAAATGGCTACTAAACCGAAGCTTCAGCGCTGCTACGAGTATAAACAAAGAACGTGCGAAAGCAGAGCTGCAAAAAAAATAATTAATTCAGCTTCACCACCTGTCGTTTCTCCTACTATCCCTTTCCTATAGTTCCAGCACAATGCTTCGCATGTGTAGGAGTCATCTCCTGAGTGCTGGTCCTAGATAAAAAAAAAAATTGAGATAAATATTTTAAAAAATATTTCAATTAAAATTGTTAATTGGTCCTGCGTTTTTCGTGATAGGTTGAAATCTAATTATTATTTTAATTGAATCTGCGTTTCTTTTTAATTGAATCTTGATGTTGCTTTCATCTGTGCGACAGAATTATGCCAGTGAGCAGCAAATTCCCTTTACTCCCAGTTCCCAAGAACAGACAGACCCCAATCTCATTACCCAAGGCGTTCTACACTTTCTGCTTTGTAATTGGCAACGTACTAATACACTGATTCTGTTTTTCTGACAAAGGCGCAGAATGTGTGGTATGGACTTCAAGCTGTCAAATTGTTCTTAGTGTTGCTATCACTTCCAAATTCTTCTTTCTTTCTTTAATTTTGTGACATTCTATACAACTGATAAGCAGGTGTGGTTTAAATCATTACTTCAGAGCTAAACAAAAATATACAATGGATATTCATTTGGATTTTTAATGAGTACAATGAGGCGTGCTGTTAGACAATATAAATTAAATGGTTGTGATGTTCGATGTAGTCTAATTTATGGCAATATTCATAGTTGTCGAATTATGTGGGCTAGCCCAATATCTCTATTTATAAAAAAGCATATAATAATATGAAATGAAATATAAAAATTACTTATATGAAATAAAAATTCTTTTCATTTGCAGGATGGTCTACATGCATCTCATATCACTCTAACGTATCGTCACAAGGGTCAACAGGTTTTAATTGATCTTAAACGGAACGATGACTTACTGCCGTCAGAACATTTTTTACGTTATCAAAATTCAAATACAACACAAGGACACGTTGTGAAAAACTTTTCCAAGACTGAAATCGAATTGTGTCATTATCAGGTAAGTAGCATTTTGCATTTAATATTATTTACATTTCTTAATTTGCAATTTCATTAAATTGTTGATGTTTTCTGTCTTTTATTTTTAATTCCCTTAGGGTTCTATACGTGACCAACCGCAAACGTATGTTGCCGTTTCGACGTGCAATGGCGGCATCAATGGCATCATTTTTGATGGCATTGACACATTTTTCATACACTCTGGCAGTGATGGGCAGTTATACGATGAACATTTTTTGTATAGGTGAGTTGCGTTCATGCACAGTCAGGGATAACTATGTTGAAGATTGCAACCTACATAAGTATGTGTGCTGGGTAAGGGCACAAGTAGCTCTCTAAGTGCCCATGTAGTGAATGCTACAAAATTCACATTGTGCTAAGAACACTGTGTGGTAGGGCTAATATAGACAGCTGCCCACGATAATCTTACACACAATTTGTATAGCTGAGTTCTTAGCTGAGTAATTAGCGCGTTGACTCTACAGCCAGAATATAGTGGCCTCAAGTCTGCGTCATTAGGCATTTGTGATGCACATTAGTGTAGTCGGTGTTTGAGCAATAAAAATGTCAACTATTAACTATTAATACGTCAACATAACACCAGGGAGTTCACTCCGGTATTCGAAGCGATAAAAAATGTTATCGTAGGCCAATATAAAAAGCATGCAAAAATAAGTCTCTCTTTAATGCGACTTACACAGAAAACCCCCTGAGATGCAGTAACGCGGCTTTACAAATTAACAAAACACCCAACTGCAAAGTTATGCAAAAATAGATAAAACGTAAAACGTATTCCAATGCTTAGCTTAGATACGCAGAAGATATCCTCCTCTGAGCACTAGTTGTAGATAAAAAGTTAAATTTTCTTGAAACCAATACGCATACCAAAAAAAATTAAAACTGTTGGTGCACCCAAGAATAAAAATGAAAACATTTTATAAAAAAAGTAGAATGTGGCATGCTGCAGGGTGAAAATAGATAAATAATGTTATGTTGCACTCAATCATTCTTTTTTTGGCTGCAATCTTGAATATCTTAACTTCGTTGATACTTTGTGGTAGAAAAGTTACTTTAGCGTGGAAATTATAACTCTAACTTCAATCGCCGAGACCTTTTTTTTTTTTGTTATCTTGGACCAGCACTCAGGAGATGCCCCCTACACATGCGGTTCATTGTCCTGGTATTAGATGAGAAAGGGATTGTAGGAGAAATGATAGGAGGTGAAGCTTCACTATTTTACAACGCTGCTTTTTGCACGTTATTTGTTTTTATAGCAGTGTTGTAACTAACGTCTCTGATGTCAAGGAGACGTATTAAATTTTGATGCTTCGTTTTCGTAGCCATTTTTTAGTAATTATTTTACTTCGCCGGTGCTGCATGGGAAGAGCAAAAAAACCTTCATTATTTTGAAACTTCATTACACAGAAGTTATAGTTTGTTCACTGTTATTGAAAATAATCAAGTATTTAAGTGTGTGCTTTCAGCTTGAACAATTTTTATTGTATCAAGTTTCTTCAACAACTCAAAGCCCGTATTTACAACTTGCAATAAACGCTGCGTTTCTTTTAAAGCTGCTTTCAAGCTCTAGTCGCTTTTACATTTGAACTTTTTCAAGCATTTATTTTCGTTCAACTTTTAAACGTGTTAAAAGAAAAATATAAAAATAATAAAATGGTATACAAAGAATAATAAGAATACTAAGCGTGTTCTACTGCTTTTAAGCGATTAAAAGTTCTTTTGAATACTAATTGTAAAAAATTATAATCTGTAAATATAGATTTTGAAAAATTAACTTTTTGAAAAAGATTCATTTGAGCAGTCCTTCAACGATTAGGAGAAGCTTAAGATTTTATTTATTACCTATTTAGTACCTAATTGGTGTAAATTTTTACAGCTTGATAGCAACATTTTTAAAAGTAGCAACGTACTTTATTTAAATTTAAAGATTCTGTCGTTTGGACTGGGCGGTGATATATTAGACAATCACATAATATTAATTATTAGGGAATATTTATTGATATTTATGTTTATTATAGTATAAGTTGTGAAATATTATAAATAAATAAACTTAACTGAAAAATAGTAATTTTATACTTTTGAATGAATACATAATATATAAAGAATATTTATTTAATTCAATTCGTATTTAATTGTAATTAAAAAAATTTCCAGACAAAAATTTTCCTAAAAATTAAACGTTTTTTTTCTTCAGTAAAAAAGATAACAACACTTTGAGTTTAAAAACGAAAATAGAGCAAAATATAAACTTATAAAATGCAAAAATTACAGACAATTCAGACGTTGCGCTTTGTCCCTGCAACAATCTTTGTATTTTATTTTGGTGTCCCTTCGTAACCTCTCATGAGTTTATATCTTGAGCTTTTTGCTGCAACAATCAGGGGACTTTTTGATGTTTAATCGGTGTTGCCATATATGTATATATTTGATTACTCTGTTATTTGCAATTTGTAAAAAAATCAATTAAACTGGTAACACGGCTCAAAGTTTTATATGTTCAACTGAAAAATAAATACTAAAAAAAAACTTAAAAATATTAAATTTATATAAAGAAGGATAAAAAATATTCAAACTCGGGAACACCTTTTATGAATAACATGAGAATAATGAGAGATAAAGAAAGAAACAAAAGGGAAATGTCATAATTGTCCCCACAAGTCTTGTTTCATGACGCTTTGTTTACCTCTCTAGCTTCTCTTCACATCTCGCCTAGAAACTCGTGTCGCTGCTTCAAAGCGCAGTGTGTGAATTGGGTATTACTTCGTCAGGCGTCGCTATGCAACTTTTTCACCCCGATTTCTTCTCTACACCGCTCACTTTCAAACAAAAATTTGCATGCAAAAGTTGCGGCGTTTATTGCAAGGTGTAAATATGGTCAAAGAGCAAAAATTAAATAACAAAAGAGAATTGAAGCAGCTTTTCGATACCGCTCTTCTACAAACTCAGACTAGCTTCAAGAAAAATTGCCCAATATAAAAGCATTCCATTTAAAACACTGATGCCGACTTTACCAAATAATTGTTTAAAAACCGCACTTCATTCTGTTTTTTAGTTAACGATTGAAACGAAATGGCAGATGTCAATAAGACGTTACCCACTCTCTCAATCACGCTTCGTACCCCAACCATGATTAAAACTAATTGGTCCGCCATACAAAATTTTGAGAGCGAACCATTTTGGCTCATTGTGAACCAAGTACGAACAGCGAAGGAACTACGAGTAGTATCATCTCTAATTTTGATAACAAATTGTCGATAGTTTATCAGAACTAACTGGAACATATTAACGTGTGAACATGGTGTAACGCTACTACGGTCCTCTGTATTTGAATCTGTAGATGTCCATTTCACCACACAATTGTTGCTCTACCACACCTCATTTTGTTTATGCTCTTTAATTTTAGTCGTCCATGAGATGGCGACGAGTGAACATGTTTAGCAGCTGTATTGATATTTTTTTCAAATACAGTGTGTAACATAACTTCTTTTTTATAACACATATTTTCTTTTACGAAACTGCCATAAATGCTACTTGAGTTTCCATGTATACAATTCTTACTTTTAATTTTCAAACATTGGCGCAGCTAACATTTTCATTACAGTTTGTTCTTTAAAAATTTTAAATTTAAATTTCTATACATTTCTCACAACCACAATATTTTCCTGTGATTAAATTTTAATGAAAATCTTTCCGCTCACTTTTACTTGTCATTGTAATGAAAAATTCTCCCACCAATAAAGCTGCAAAACATTTTTGGGCACCTACATATCAAGGTCTATCAATTATAAATATACTTTGGCACCTAAAACTGAACATAACGAGGTGTGGTTTATAAACAATTGTTTGGTGAAATGGGCATCAGGATATTTGGAGATTTAAATACAGAGAACCGAAGTACAGTTAATTGATGAAGCAATTGGGTTCGATCCAAATTTCGGACTACTTCATGAAAACATTCGCATTTTTATTTTATTTATATGCATTATTAATGTGTCTTTGTGTTAGTTGTTGTCGGCATATTCAGTGATCACTGAACATTAACGGCTGCAACTGCATTCAATCCATAGACACATTAGAACGGCCTCCCTCGTTGGTATTGTGTAGAATCGGCAGAATAAAATATATAATAAAAATGGCTACTAAAACAAAGCTTCAAAGTGGTATACGTCTTATTGACATCATCAGAGCCGCTGCAACACTACTATAAAAAAACCTCTATTAATGCAGAGTTGTGCAAATAATGAAGCTTTCCTCTGTCCACTCCTCCATCACCTGTCATGTCCTTAACTATACCTTTCCTATAGAAGGTAACAGCTAGTAGTAGACAGTCATGGCCTGGGTGTTACTTCTCTTAAAAAAAAACAAAAAAATAGAAGTTCGACTGTAATTTTTGAGCTTTTTTTTCCATGAATTGATTGATTGAAGTCAATGCAAGGCTAACGCCACGTCGACTAATTTCATTTTGGAAATTAAATTAATCCACAATATTGCATACAAAATTTATTCACTATTTTCTTTCAGACATCGTGATTATAATAAGAATGCGTCATGTGGTTATGACCATGAACATCATAAAGAGAAACAAAATTTCCTTAAAGACATAGAAGATAACAGATTGCCAGATATCTCGAATCATATAGACGGTTCAGAATTTAATCGCATTTTACGAGTAAGTCGTACTGGAAGCACTCTCCATTCAATTTGTAATTGAATTAATTTATGTATGTTTCTTTCAGCACAAACGATCTTATGACGAAAGTGATATGATCCGTGGCCCTTACAATTCCAATAAACATTCTTCGTACGTGGAAATAGTGATTGTGGTGGACAATAAGGCCTTTAAATCTTTCAATGAGAATATCAAGAAAGTTCATCAGCATTGCAAGGATTTGGCCAATATTATGAATGCGGTATTATACTCTTTCCTGCGCTATTTCCTGCATTACAATTGATTTTAAATTATTAAATCTTTCATTTTTATTCTTTTATAGCTTTACGTTCCTTTAAACATATTTATAGCTTTGGTGGGTGTTGTTATTTGGAATGAATCGAACGAAATCGAAATAACACCCGATGCCGATGAAACCTTACAAAAATTTTTACATTATCGACGCACAAAATTAGTATTAGAACATCCGAACGATTCAGCTCAGCTTCTGACGAAGATAAAATTTGATAGAGGTGTTGTGGGTAAGTTGGAATAGAAAAAAAAGTTGTTCAGTAGCAAATCTGTACAAAAATATGAAGTGAGACTTTCGTGAAGCTGATAATATGGCACACTGCTTCTTAAAATATTTTATTTCAATGATTTTTTTTTTGTTTTTTTCACAGGCAAAGCCTTTAAGGGTCCCATTTGTACCCATAAATATTCGGGTAGCGTAAGTGTGGAACACAGCCCCTTAGTTGCTGTCGTAGCCACTACCATGGCCCACGAATTGGGTCATAATTTCGGTATGGAACATGACTCTACCGATTGCAAGTGCCAAGATCAAAAGTGCATTATGTCTGCCAGTAGCACATCAGTATTACCCACCCATTGGAGTTCCTGTAGCATAGATCAATTAAATATTGCCTTTTCTCGAGGCATGAACTACTGTTTGCGCAACAAACCCACGAAATTGTTCGATTCCCCGCAATGTGGCAACGGTTTTGTAGAACCGGGCGAGCAATGTGATTGCGGTCTGCCCGAATTCTGCGAAAATTCCTGCTGTGATCCTGAAAAGTGTATGTTACGTGCAAATGCTTCCTGTGCCACGGGCGAATGTTGTGATTTAATCACTTGTCGCCCCAAAATTGCTGGTACTCAGTGCCGCATTGATGAGAATGAGTGCGATTTACCCGAATACTGTACCGGTGAATCGGAGTACTGTCCGAGGGATGTATACAAACGTGACACTGAGGAGTGTGATAATGGCCAGGCTTATTGTTACCAGGGCAACTGCAGGTCACATTCTTCTCAATGTCGCATTTTATGGGGGCCCACGGGAGAAAACTCTGATCCATGTTATGCTGAAATGAATGTTCAGGGCACACGAGTTGGCAATTGTGGATACACTCGTTTAAATAATTCCTATATAGCGTGCACAGAGGAGAACACATTGTGTGGCATGTTGCATTGTCGCCATTTAAATGAAAAGTTGGAATTTGGCATGGAATCAGCGGCCGACTTGGCCCATTCATTTATAACACATGACAACAACATAGTACCCTGTCGCTCAGCCATAGTAGATTTGGGTTTACAGTTTATGGATCCGGGATTAACGCCCAATGGCGCCAAATGTGGCAATAATAAAATGTGCGTAAATCAAAAATGTTTTGGCATTGAGCATTTGCGTTATACCGGCGTGGGCAGAGAATGTCCAGAGGATTGTAATGGCAACGGTATTTGCAATAGCAAGGCTAATTGCCATTGTAATATAGGCTTTGCAGGTCCTACTTGTAAATTGCCAGGACCAGGAGGATCTAAAGACAGTGGACCAGCTACCAATCCCAACAGTGAGTATTTCTCGTACGAACATCTTAAATTGAAATTTTTTACCTTCTTTCACATTTTGTTTACCCCACAGGTCACGAGGCCTTTCAGAGATTTATGTACATTTTCTTCTTTGCCGTTTTACCCATCATGGCAGCCTTCTGTTTCTTCATGTACTATTGCCGTCATCATCCCTTGTTTGTTGGTGGCAAATTGGCTGAAAATATGTATGTATCGCATAACAAAAATGGTTTATCCTTTAGCACTAGTTCGTATACAACAGTAACACCTAATATTTGTAATGGTTTGAATTCCCCCACTTCCTCCACCACCTATTCTTCTCCCTCTATCTCATCTTCTTCATCTACTTTTAAATGCAATTCCTTTCTTTCGCCTAAAACTAGTGTTAAACTAAAACCGCCAACACTTTCTAAAACTGCAACTACCAAAACAACAACAACAACAAAAACAGCAACAACAAAAACCACAACACTAAAGACACCTGATACTAAACTCTTTGAAAATACTGCAACAATAAAGCCAACACTACCATTTAATTTAAAAAATACAGCAATTTCTTGCACTACCACACCCATGTTATCAACACGTAAATCTAATAATTTGCATTCTTCCGCATCTAATGAAAATTTTTCCAAATTTAATATACAAAAATATAACAATTTAACAATCTCAAAATCGCACAACGAAATTCCAACATCGACATCAACAACAACAACAATAACAATTAAACCGATTACGGCGAATATAACAAAACCTCATAAAAAAACGAAATTAGCTTTTATAAAGCCACCTCCAGCACCGCCTAGTGTCAGTATTAGCGGTGCTAAGCCTAGTAAAA
This sequence comes from Dexiosoma caninum, assembly GCA_963924685.1. NCBI lineage: Eukaryota > Metazoa > Arthropoda > Insecta > Diptera > Tachinidae > Dexiosoma > Dexiosoma caninum. Next base: position 98,000,532 of record OZ004725.1, read on the forward strand.
ATACTACTACAATGATAACAACAAATAATAGCACGCCTTCTGCAACTACTGCTGATAACAATTCCAATAACAATAATAATAATAATAATAATAATAACAATAACAATAACAAAAATAACAGTATTAATAATAACAGCCAGGAGGATGTTAAATTAAAGTCTAAAACAAAACTCAGTTTGAATTCAAATCCTAGCACGAACCAAGTTAATACACTGAGACGAAAATTTGAAATCACTGATGTTCGTTTAAATTCCACAACAAATCCACATGCACTTGTAGATGGCACCACTTATACCATTAACGATGAAACCAATAGGTGTGTCTATCACTTGTAACATTCAATACTACAACAACAAAAACAACAACAACAATTCGATGTTGAAATAATGCAAGAAAATAGAATAGTGTTGTGATTTTCAAGAACTTCTTTCTTTTTCAAGAGCTTTCTTTAATTGATTGGTTGGTTACTCTATTTGTTTGTTCTTTCTTTTATGCTTTTAAAACAATCATGATATCTTTTGATTTGCAAAAGATTTGAGAGATCGCAGTGCTCATGCATGAATCTCAAAAACTAATTTTTTCTTTTCTACGAATTATTCTTTAGTCATACAAAGAGTTCGCCGACTAAAGTTGCAATTTGCAATCAAATCGAATTCACTATCCGTTATCCTTGCACAATAAATGGTGACTGCCCACAAAAGTTGATATACATGCATAGAGATCCGTACACAATTTCTATATTTCGCTTTTCGTCCAAACGTCAAATTTTTTGTAGACATGTGTTTTGTTAAATATAACATAACCAAAAAAGAACGTATGAAATTAGTGTAATATGAGTTAAAATTAAATTATTTATTACAAAAAGTAATATATTCTGCATTCTTATTATTATAGTATTATATTATTAGATTTATTAAATTATTTGCAACCACTTTTCTTAACTTTCTCACAAAAGCGAACAAACTTTGACGTTCGGCTCAAGATTACGTTACAAATTCTTGTATCAGCTGGCGGGCGAATTTGCTAGTGAGTTTACCAGGTAATGAATTTGCCTTCTTCTATATGGTATATTTGCAATTCTCGTAAATGCAGTACCACAACGTCTTAAGTGGCTGACAGACGATCAATCTTCAGCTTCAATATTTGTCATTGTGTGCGAAAAATAGTCACACATATACGCTCTGTGTAATATTGACGAATATCAATATGGTTTTGATATTCATCACAATATTGAAGCAGTTGGACGTAGTGTGGCATCGTTATCGTCAATATTCATTTTATTTCTGGTAACTTTGAGTGCACATCGCAGTTGTGACGCATTAAAAATAGAGTAAAAAATTTTTGTAATCAAATTAATTGAAGTATATCGCTCATTAATGGCTGTTTGGGACGTGGAAATTAAAAAATATAGTGACAAAAACCAAAAAATGATATCATCAGTGCTTTTTTAAATAAATAAAGGAATAAATAGACAGGTATTTTGCCGACGGTAACTTCAAAAAATGTTTTGCCGGCGCTAACTTCTACTTCTAACTTAAAATTCCCCAAAAAAAAAAATGAATATTGATGAGAAATTTTGACGTAGTGTGTCAGAGGCTTCAATATACTGATGTGTGTATCATGCGCTTCATCTGTGGCCACAGCAGGTAGGCATACATACATATGTATGTATATATCTGTCCACACTCTACATTTCGCACCCTAAATACAAAAGTGACACAACTCAAAATTTTCCAAAATGTACTTTTTTCCGTAAAATAATTCACAGTACACATCTCTAACTACTTCAAAAATTTCTTTCTCATCACTGTTTTCTTTAACTGGAAAAATACCGTTATGTCTGTTTTTATGTTAATTGCATTGCTTACGCACGATCGACTAAAAAGACCTATTTTTAGTTGCGTCAATGTTCTCAAGAAGTGCTGATTACTTTTGTTACACATAATATTATATTATAATATAAAATTAAAAAAATTTTAGCAAAACCTTCTTCGAAATAGACTTCTTTCATAATGGAACCAATTTTATTTTAAATATTACAATCATTTTTGCATAAACAGTTTTTTGCCTCTCCTGAAAATTTGAGAATTTTGAGTTGTGCCGCTTTTGTATTTAGGGTGCGATTTGATTTATTTTAACGATTGAAAACATTTTGACCACCGATTAAATAATTCATTTTTATTTTCACGTTTTTACTGTCACCGCAACTGCTTGACACTTCAAATGTTTGAATATGCCTTTTTTACGGGATATTTGTCATGCGGCTGCCTGATAGTGAGTTTTGCTCGATACTACTCGATCAAGTTCTGATGTTTGGTATTGAACATCCTCTTTTTAAAGCCCCGGTAGTATAGTGAGTAGTGCGCTAGTTTATCAATTTGGCTCCATGTTCGATTCCTAGCAGAGACTCTGGTCTGTGTCACTACAGCACATGAAAGTTTTTTCACAACAGGTATCAGAATACAACCATAATAAAATTGGACCCAAGTGTGTCCAGATATTTCTTTACCTGCCGACCTAACCTAACCTAACAATTTAATTTTTCGTTAATGGAGTGAGAGAGAGAGAGAGAGACGCATCAAAATAATAAATAATGTTCGAATGCAATGATTTTTATTCTGTATTTGGTATTTAAACTTTTAACTGAAAAAATATAGAATCCGAATTAAAGGTATTAATTGAAAATAAAAAAAGTAAACAGCTTATTTTCTTATTCAACACATTTACTCAAATTATTTCTGTGCTTCTTTGGCAAAAGAACTTACTTATTCGAATTACAAAAATTTTCAAGGGTTCTTTTCATAATGGCAAATTATCAAGTCGAGTATTTTGGTATAATCCGTATGTTTTGTGTTCCAAAAAATACTATACATCAAAAATCAATTTATGTCGAGTAGTGTCAGCTGATTCATCTTCAATTCTTTTTACTTTTCTTGAAATGAATACCAAAAAGTTTTGTTCAGCAGTTTAAAAGTATATTTTTCTTGCCAGGCGTTTAATTTTTTTTTTCAAAACAAAAAGTACATGATTTTGTTTAATAAAATAGTTGTATTACTTTTCATTTTCAATGAAAAATAAAGTGTCTTGCAAATTTCCATCCATCGAATTTTATTCAAGCATGAATGTAAAAATTTGTAGTAAAAAAAAAACAGATAGAGAACAAACCAATTTCTCCAAGAAATATTTGACGCTTCAATGGCTGCAAAAAAAAACTAATTTTGTTGAGAATGAGCGTTGTATTATATTTTGATATTGCATTTCTTAAATAAAACTTGTTATTATTTCAAATTAAAGTATTAATATTGTTCACAGCATGTGCTTTTAATTTATAAAATTACTACGACTGCTAGAAGACTGTATTTTTATTATTATTGAAATTTAATTCTTTTAACATTTTATTTGACATGTAATTTGATATTCTATTGCGATATTCAAATGATTAATATAAATTTTAGTTTTTCAATTAATTTATAATAATTATGGAAGTTATTTTTTGTATACTAGTTGTTAACTTTTCATGCCCAGGCCAAATCGAAATAGTTTCCGGGTTTCGTTATACCCATTCGTATGGAAATTTCAAACTAAATTTTAATCAAATGTATAATAGTATTTCGTTCGATATCGAATGCCGTAATTTGGGCCCTGGTTGAGTCGTTCCTTGCACAAACCAACCAACATCACATTAAAAATATTCCTGGTAGTTTCTCGGTATTGACTGTTCTTATGAAAACTCCATTTTTCTTTGCATCAGTTTAAAATACAGTGATGCCAGTATCGCATACAGTTGGAAAACGGCTAAAATTTTTAGAGCTCTTAATAATATCGAAAACGATACTCGTAAATACTCGGTTTTTTAAATATCGGCGATATATAATATATAAAAAATATTTATTTTTTTCTCTTAAAAATCGCTCTTTTTGCCCATCCCTTTAACGAACAATGGAATAAAAAAAACTCAATTAGGTGATTATTCTAAGAGATATTTATTTAATTTCTTTTAATTAATTGAATTTTTAATGAAATATTTTTGACTTTATTTGAGGCGATAATTCTTTACAATTAACAGAAGCTTTAAAAAGTCTTTAAGAAGACTTAACACGATATATTCGATAATAAACATTTTAAATGAAAATGTTCACAACCAAAAAAATCAATAGCAAAATTTCAATTCTAATTGTTTTTTAAGTAACTATTTCATTGGCTAAATGTAATTTAATTTATCTATTCTAAGTTTATTGTAACATATGTATGTTTCGAAACTTTTTGTAATTATCTTATCGTATTTTAATAAACTAATTTTAATTAAATATTTATGTTGTGCTTTCGTTTTTCTCTTTTGCATGGTGTTTGGTTTATGTTCATTATATAGTCCTTTTTATTTAATATCCTTCATTCTATTTCTGTTGGTTTCTTTAGCATTAGATTTACAATAGATGTAATGAAAATTGTAATTGTGGCCGTCTGTTTAGCCCACTGAATCTGGTGTTTGGTCTTTTTTTTTTGCAATCCAATGCTAAATAAATGTTGCTTCCATACATGTAACGCATGGGTATGTTAAACTTACACATTTACGCAAACACTTAAATATAACACAAACTATACACCGTCCAGTTGGTCCATATTGAGCATTTCCAAATAACATTGCAGTCAAGTTTCTAATTATAATATTGATTTTTGTTTTTAGTATTAAATCAGCTAGCAGCAGTAAACAACCGCCTCGAGGTCCCCATGGCAATAGTGGCAATCAAATGACAGCCAATGGTTTACCCAAATCCACGCCCAGCAGTATGGATGATATGAATTCGGCTTTGCTGAAATCGCCTAGTGATTCAAACGATAATGTAGGCAATGGAGGTTTATATGGCAAATTTAAGGGTTTCACTCTAAGGCCACTCAACAATGCCACCTCACCGACCAATAATTTTACAGGACCAAATGTTGCCTATGTACAGCCAACTTTACAAGATAACTCCATACAGGTGCCACAAAGAGCAGCACCACCGCCACCTATAAAACCTAGTGAAGTAAAAATGAATGGCAGCTTAACTAGGAAAGCGCCTCCTGTGCCTGTTATGCAGAATAATGTGCAAGGACCTGCATTGCCTCCACCAAATCCTGGCTCTAACGCTAGACCCATTATATCCAATCCAGTATTGGAGACTTCCACTCTGACCATGTCTCCTACCAGACCAGCTCCTACAGTTCCTCATGTAGAGTTCTTGAAACCAGCTCCACCTGTGCCTGTGCACGGTGATCCCAAATTAAACATTAAAAGAGACGGCACCATACGCAGAATAACTTCTTTCTTGAAGAAGGAGGAAAAATTACCCGTTAAAGAGAAAACGTATATTGATCGTGAAAAATTGAAAAATTTGGAAATATCTGCTCCCATACCACTCAATAACTCGCCACCAGGTGAATCCTCTAATTCCGATTCGGAAACTTTAACACCCAAAGAACAAGAAACCAAAAATCTAGTAAAACGTGCTCAATCCATGCGATCTCCGACTAAGAAACCAAGCATACATACATTTGGTTCTATGCGTCAAACTGCTCAGGGACAAACTCGACCTAAAAGTGCCGTTTCGGCACAAACATTAAACGCTGTTAGACCCAAGAGTCCACCACCGAGACCACCACCTCTTAAGAAAACCAGTTCAACTACTTCATCTGGTTATCAATTGCCTATAGCGGTTAAACGAGGCCCAGAGCACACCTACGATGACTGTGAGTTTGTCGAGCCGTCTTTGGCCAGTGTTGAGGAGCAAGACTCCCCGCTGCATCGAGCCAATACCACCGAAAATGATAATATTTATTCAGTAATCGATGAAATTCCACCAGCAGCAAAGACCATTAAACGGAGTGATTTGGTAGGCAGTCAACGCAATAGTGTAACAAGCAGTTCCGATTTGGGTCTATTGGGTGAAATAGTCAATGAAATTGAAAAGCGTAACGGTGGCGACTCCATATATTCGGCCACGGCAACAAGTCTAGTTAAAGAAAAATCCAAAGATGAAACACAAAAATCCAAGTTGGAGGAAATTAATAAAGAATCGCCGGCTACGACAACAGCAAAAGAGTCTCAAACCAATGCAACAAAATCTAATATAAGCTCAACACAAGCCCAAACATCCTACTTAAGGCCAGCTCCGCTAAATGCGCCCATAGCCCGAGTGGCACCCACAAGATCAGATATCTCACCCACCAATGCATTTTCAAGTTTTAAACCACCGCTTCGCACAACCACCACCCCTATCATGACGCATTTGCCCAACACAGCGACTCAAAATAAATACAATGGGCCACAACAACCACCAAAGGCTAAAACATTTGGTCAAAAAACAGTCATACAACAAAAATCACTGCCAGCAAATGGTGTGGCCAACAAGCCAAGTGCTACCATACAAAAACCTAAGCCATTGTCCGCAAAACCATCCTTCAACAATAGCGCTAAGAAACCCACAAAAGCTCCTACTGCACCTACGACTACAGCAGCCACTAAATCAACGCTCTCGAGGAAGCCATCAACTACAGTGGCGTCTCTAACGCAAAAGTTTGAACCTCCTAAAACGAGCGGCAGCGCATTAACATCAGCAACGTCCCTAAAAAAATAGTTTTAAGTTAAACAAATTTTTTAGTTTTTAATTCTCCTAAAATTATTAAAAGAAACAAATGCACTGATTTCAAAAAAAGTTAATTAAAAAACAAAAACGATGTTTGAAGAATTCGTTTTAATAAAAACAACTTAAAAATATTGCATTATTGCAAAAAATCGTGACTGCGCCATTAAATAAAGAAATTCGTGATAACAAACGATTTCATTTCTACAAATTAAAAACAAATGTGCACAATAGTGAAACAATAAAACTTATTCATTTAATTGAGGATTCCTTTTTCGAAATATTTCATTAATGGCCAAAGAACAAATAAATTTATTTAGACTTTCGAACACGCGAATTCTTCATCCAACTTTAACTAAAAGAACAAACTGCTTTCTAAATTTAGTCTAAAATCAATGTTGAAAATCGTCAATAAGTTTTTTAACAAAAAAAATTTAAAAGAAAAAAAGCAAAATGAAAATTATTATTAAATTGAAACAATCTCATATTTAATTAATGAAAATTATACACAAGTGATATTCATTCCTTATAAATTTTTAGTGACACTAAAATACCTAAAAACACTTTGAACGTCGAACGACTTTTTGTAGCAATTTCTCCTTTAGCTTTTGTTCACAAAACAAAATGTACTGCCTCTTCCTTTGAATGCCAGTGGAAATTTGCTTTCGAAAATAAAAAAATACAAATTTTTTTTTGAACCACATAATTTATTCGAAATAAATTTTCGTTCGCATTTAAAAGCGGTTGATTAGAGGCAGTTAATATTATTTGAAATTTCTCATATTTTTTAAATTATTTATGTATAAAGTTTATATTGTAACTGTAGTTTCTCTTTTTATATTGTAGAAATATTAAATTTAAGTTTTGTATTAATTCAATATTTTTAATTATAAATGTTTTATTTTTATTCTGCAAAAATTGTATAAATCGACATCTGTATCGTTCTCATTTGTAATTTTGTCATAATGAATTTAAGTTATTAAAAAATTTTTTAGAACTTATTTAAACACACTAATTATTTGTTTTAATATTTTTTCTCACAACACGATCATCAAGATGTCCAACACGTACGAAAGACGCACGAAATTAAATCCAATAAGAAAATTTTTTTGTATATTAAATGAATTTACTTTGGGAATATGTTTCTATATGATTTTTATTTCGAAATTGTGATTTTTCCTCAAAAAAAATGTTATATATGAAATGTATTAGAACATACCCTAAGTTATTATAAAATATTTTAAAGGAAAGCATATGCATATAATGGGAAACCTCTCATAACCGGACACTCACTGGTTTCTAGTAAAATACTCCAAACCGTCAATTTCGTTTAATGTTTCATCTCAAATATTTAAGGAATCAAGTATATGTAATTTCCATTTTTTTCTTTAATTGAGAAAATATGTTTTTTTTCTGCACCATTTTGTGATTCTCAAGCTGACAACACGACCTTAAAAAACAATTTCATCAAATAAAATGGAATATATATGCAATCCGCAACATATGAGCATGCACATTCGTGTTAGCACGGCAATAACAATTTTCAATGGCATTAACACAAATATGAATCAGAGTTGAAAAATTACGAAATACCAGTCGTGTTGGTGAGTTTCAATCAAGGCGACGCTTTTTGCCCACAATTTTTTAAAATTTTGTGTCCGCGTTCGCTTAATAGAGTGCCCGGTTAAGAGAAATATTTTGTACTGAAAAACTGATGAAAATCTCGGTTCTACAAAGTTTGTCCGGTAATGGGAGGTGTACGTTAGGAGAGGTTTTACTATAGTACTATTTCGCTATCGCTCAACTTTAAAATTCAACCAACCAATTAAGAATTACTTGGTTGAATACCGAACAGAAAACCGAAAATTCAAACAAAAAACATACCAATCCATGAGTTTACTTTTCACACACACAATCATATTTCTTTTTTTATAGTTTTCTTCTCATCTAAATACTTTTTCTATATCCAAAGCCATATTTTAATGTTTCGTGCAAGACTTATACATCCATATGTATGTATCAGGGTACGGATTGGCACAGTCATTAGCCGCACATTTACTCACAAATCCATACTCCCAAGGTACGGATTGTCATACTCATGAGTGGCACATGTGCTGCACAATCACTCTGTACCCTGGTATATACATATGTTCTATTTGTACTTTCATTTAGATATTGTTTATGAGACACAAAATATAACACTACACGCGCATAAATCTACTCATTACGTATTATTGAATTTTTCTTAAATACGCCCATGTTGTGGAAAATGCGGCTTCAACTAAGTTGAGTTCTAAATGTTACCACTCGAAATAATTTTTTGTATTATGATACACAACTAATTTCAGTTGTCTTCGCTAAATTGGTACTGGTATTATAATTTTCATGATAAGAGCTTAGCGAAGACAGCCAAAATTGGTGCTGAATCACAATACAAAAAATTAGTTGAGTTGAGTTGTAATACTGGCAACACACCGAGGAACATAACGCTGGACATGCTTATTTTTTGAATCCACATAAAACAACCAAAAAATAAACCATAAATGGAACATCAGTTCTGTTATTTACGGTTTATATCATTACTAGGCAAATATATTCCTAAAAAATATTTTTGAAATTCTTCCTCGTTCTTTTACCAATTTTACGTATGCATGTACTTATGTATTTTACTTTTTTATGTTTATTTTTATATGTTCGTATCACAATTTATTTATTCTGCTAAATATTTGTATTCATTTATAATTTTCATTATTTTCGATTGTGGCCATCTTTTTGAAATTTTTTTTTACGCAAATTTCAAAAAGCTCCACATAGCACGACAGCTTTCAACAAATTAACCCATTAAAAAAATTAAAATTAATTGTTCTAAAAAAGCGTTAATTAGTCGCCAGTTCAGAAATTGTTATTATTGACAAACTTAAAGGAAATTTTTAGATTGCATAGACAGAGCCACCATTTTTAAAATTATAGTTTTGGCTCTATTTTTTACATTTTAGTTCATATTTTAAATCGCCTCAATTTTTAACTTTCCGTTATTGGAAGTTACTTTTTTAACACAATTTTCGAAAATCGAGTTTTCATTATATTTCAACGTTTTGAGGTCTAGGGAGTCGATTCTGACTATTCTCGAGATGATGTCAGTACATATGCATGTGTGTGTGTGTGTATGTATGTAAACATATCATAACTCAAATAAATTTTTGGAGAAACTGTTTTTTCACAATAAATTTAAAGCCGATCAAGTTTAAAATCGAATCAGCTCTCAACCACAGAAAGGAACGTCGATTGCTGCTGATTCCTTCGAGAAATATCATTGACGAAACATTTTGAAAAACTTATTTTTTTCAATAATTGCTAGGCTTTGTCAAATTGGGTATCGGATATCGGAAATTTTCTAAAAAAATTTTAAAGTCATTCGAAAGATATTGATGTCGAAAATTTAAACATTTTTTTTCATTCGTAATCACTTTCGTAATTTCTTGTCATATCTATTTTCGATACCCATTAATTTTTTTTTTTTACTTAACAACTGCGTAAATTTGCTTTGAGTGAGTTAAAGTTAGCGGGAAGTTTCAGGAATAGTCTTTCCAAAATAGCACGTTCTCTATTAAAAAATTAAATTTTTGCCGTAAGAGGGTCCACACAGTAAGCAGAATCTTCCAGTGAAAATAGAATCATCTAAATCTGTGCACACAGTAAAAAGTTCTATCTGGGGGCGCTCTATTCCGCCGAGTCACACGGTAATGATGAGTTGCCGAAAGAAAAAAAGAATGATCAAAATCGGTCCTCCGAGTAAAACGTTACAAGGTAACACATATAAAAAAATAGTCGAATTGAGAATCTCCTTCTTTTTTTAAATCGGCTAAAAACTATATATTTTATTTGAGTAATCAAATGAATACATCAATACCAAGGCGAATTCATACCAGGTTAACTTACTAGTACAACAGCAACGAAAAATCATTGTACGTTGTCAAAATAATTCATACAATTTGACATCAAACAGTGATAAGTAGTCGACCAGCTGGGCTAGTAAGTTCACCTATTATGAATTCGCCGTGATCAATACCAAAGAAGCTGTTTGTTAGATCAATTGTCATTGTCTATTTCTAGCCACTTGGCACTGTGCTGGGATCAGGTCTTTGACTACAACCAAAATTAGCAATATAAATGCAATTATCGAACAGCTTTCTGTGAGCTTTGCAGTGTTTCTATGTTTTGCGGACTATAGCAGCGTCAGTCTTCCTGTTCTTCGTGCTACGCATCTTCTTTCTCAAATATTGTCCCTGCAAATGGGGTTAATATACTAATATTTTTGGAGTATGTATGCAAATTGGTAGAAAAATTCGCATTGAATCAAATTTATAAAATCGACTCACGTATAACAACAGAATTTATTAATTTAGTAAATCTATAAGATCTAAAAGTTGTATAACAATAATTCACTACCAACCGTAAATTCCGCTATTATTATTATTAAAAAAAATCGTAATATTCATGATTTTTCTCCTTCAGTTAAAAAAAAAAACAAAATTAGACTTTTTCGGGAAATGTACATAAATAACAATTTAGTGTTAGAAAAATAGAGTAATATTTAAAAAAATATACACAATCAAAGAAAATATAGACACACACTTATAATAAAATGTTTTGAAGAAAGTTTATTAAAAATTAAAAAGTTTTCAATTAGTGTATTGCAATTCAATAAAACAAATTCATATTAATAACACTAATTATTTAAAAAAATAATTAATTATTAAAAAAAAACAAATTTATGATTGCTTAGTTCAAGCGAAAAAAATTTAAAAGTATATGATTAAGAAACCTCCTTCCCCTTCCTGAAATTGTACAGATCAATTCTTTTATAGAAAATTATAAAGAATATTTATAAAAAAAAAAAAGTTACTAAAAAGAAAATCTATTAAACATTTATGTATGTACGTATGTAAAACTTGATAAATTATTAAAGACGCGTAATAATACTACTGAATAATATAATAAACGAATAGTTTACAAATAAATAATAGTATTAAATTGAATTCAATTATTTTCTTACTAAATGTGTTACGAAAAATGAATTAAATAAAAACGATTTGAAAAAAAAAATTAATGAACACGAATATTCAATTAATTTCTAAAGTATTGAGGAACTTTTAGAAACAGCCCTCTCTCTCTCTCTCTCGAATCCGATAGTGAATTAATTAAAATCGTTCTAACAACTAAATATATATAGCGTTTTAGGTGTTTTAAAATCACGCACTTCTTATCATATACAAGGGAAATCACAATATAATATCAATTATTCGGTTCGCAGTCAGTCATGGTACCATGATTTTTTAAAGTGTGAATTCTACAGCCACAGGGCCCAAGTTTTGCACCTTTTTGATACGCGCCAGAGAATGACAAAAATCACTTTTTTCTTGATTTCACAAATACAGATATATTTTAATGACATTATGTTTTACATTATTCATTGGAAAGGGATAGTGTGGAGAAGAGGCAGTTGGTGAACTGAAAGAAGTTCATAAATTGTGTTTGTTTGGAGTACGCGCATTAGTTTATAAGCTTTTTTTATTACTTTTGCTCGGTCAAATATCGATAATTTGTACATCACAATCTCTGGGGCAAACGATTTTCAGCATTTGCTTGTAGTCTGTCTTATTTGCCATTATTTAAAATTTTTAATTTTTTTTCAGTTTCTATGTTTAATAAATACGTCAATAATTCCAATACAGCAAGTTTTTTTTATCGATGAATTATCGCCAGGTGAATTAGTCATGTTTAAATACGCTCCGGTTTCATCGCGTAACATGGAACGCGTTTTTTTTATACCTATGAAATTTTTCTTAGCAAACCAAGAAGTTTTAATGTGGAAAATATACAGGTATGTGATGGCTTCCCTAATTTCTGTTTTGTTTTGATCTTCTTCTTGTTTTTTGGCAAATCGAGTTCGATTTCATTTCCCACTTTGTTCTATGAATATTTCAGCAAAAAGAATGTGATGAAAATGAAAGTTACTTGTTTTTGTCGTTTTAAAATCGAGCAAACTTTTATTCACGATTTAATAAAAATAAATAAATTTCATATTATTAAAGTACGAAAATGTAAGTAAATGTTTGTGAAAACATACATACTATGTACATTTCAATCTAAATAAACAGATATTAAAACTAAATTTTTAGGGGAAAAGACAAAAACAGATATTTTTATCCAATATTTACATAGCACTGTTTCTAAAACAACTACCAATTTCGCAAATGATGTGGAAAATTTAGTTCTATGCATTGCTACAGCATCTTCGTTTCCGACCGCTCTTTGAAAGCTACCTTCGGCTAGCAATCTTAATGTCGATGCTAACTCAATTACAAGAGGAATTGATTTTGACTGCACACTTGATTAAATTTTTTCTATATCCACGAAAAGCCCCCTTTATTTAAACGAAAACATTCTTTAGAACTAAAATTATTTGTGAAAGTGATGGAAAAATTATTCAATTTGCTATGCTATGTCCTTGCCTACTTTAAGGCACATCAAATGGCTTTGATGCATCCCTCAATCTTTGACTTTAGATATTTCCCACTTGCTTTGAATGATTACTTAATAACACTGATGCTGATAAAATCAATGTCATTTTTAATGTTTTTAAAAATCAAGTGAATGTTTTTTTAACCAAAGAGTTGCAATTTTGGCATGAAACCATTTAATTAGAAACAAAGAATGGAAAGTAAAACCGTTCGATTTTCATCACATCTTCAAACAAACCGATGGTTTTCAACATTCGATTTTACTCAAAAATTAATCGATTTTCGTCACATACCTAATAAAAATGTTAATTGTTACCATCGCACAAAACAAGGCGCAAGTTTAACTATAAGAGCCTATTTCACCATTTCTATTTAAATATCAATTCATATTTAAATGTCGATTTTCATTTTCATCTAGAATATTTAAATACTGTTTAAGTAGCCAGCACTCTGCATTTAAATATTGATTTTGCAACAGCATGAAACAGCATGAAAGAGCTTTAAAACAGCTTTTAAACAGCTTTTTAAAAAGCTGTAAGTTGACGCTATCATATTAAATATCAGAGCGTTACCATACTTTCTTATGTTTCATTATTTCAGTTGGTGAAAATGAAATTTTTTTAAACATACTTTAAATAAAGATCATTAATTAAATTAAATTGTGTTTAAATATGTTTGGTGAAAGAGACCCTAAGATTATTTTTTTCAGTTCTAAAAGTACATTAAAATCTCCAAAAAGTTAATCGAAATGTTCCAGCAAGGGCTATTAACTTTTCTAAACGCTTTTTGTAAATTGAAAAAATAAACATAATTTTTTTTGTGAAGCAAATATTACAGCTCTATTTACTCCATAAATATAGACAAGACGTCACAAAACAAATAAAAAAAAATTCCCATATAAATGCATACACTGATTAACTTTAAAATCTTAAGATAAATCACTTAGCCTCCTGAAATATTCTTTACGTACTCATTTATAATATCTTGGGCCAGAGTATATCCATAATGATTTTTTCGTTTAGGTGGAATAGGCTGAATATCTGGTAAACGAGTGCCATTTATCGCATTTAAACTCAAAGGTTCATCATCATCTGTATCACTAGCCACAACTAATGATATGCGACGTTTTTTCGCCTTTAGTGTTTTACTTGTTGTCGGCTCCTGAGATAATCTCCGTATGATATCATCCTGGTCATTCGCATTAGAAGTTTGTATTGTTGGAGTTACATTTGTCTGTTGGTGATTTTCCGTAATTGTAGTTACTTGGGAATTCAATGGAATTGATTTTGCTTTCGTTGGTACTTTAGCAGTTAAGTAATCCTTTATTGTTTTTTTACGTATTGTGACATTGGATTGATTTCCAAATACTTGTGGAATTGTCTGATTGTTTGTTACCTGGTTATTCTGATTCTCCTGCAATATTAAATGAGTATTAGTAATACTTGTCGAAAGCTGCACTGGTGCTTCATTTACGGCTAAATTTACAGTCGGTATATTTAAAATTGTTCCGGAATGATGTTGTGCTATACAATGTCTTTTGTTACCATTTAAGTCCATGCCATTCTCCAGTACATTTACTTGCATACGTTGAGCGGAAGTGTAATGTGGAAATAAATATTCGGATGATGATGATGATGTTTTGGTTGTTTTGAGTGATGACACTGAATTATGCAAGCTTGATTTACGCAATTCTATGGCTTTTCTTAGTTTTTTATTGTATAATTTAGTTATTTCTCGTTTACATGACCGGCACACAAGTTCATTTGGTAAAAAATCCGCATTCCTTTTTTGTATAAAGTTCACCAGAGCTTCGTCTTCTACTAAGACGCCGTCACTAAGGGTATGATTTAATATTGGACAAATTCTTCCCATCTTGTAAAATTACGATTTTGTAACTATTTTTTTGCTTTTTAAAGCGACAATAAACACATTTAAACAATTTTGTTTCTTTCTTTGCTTTGGAATTACTCCGTGCCCTCTTGAAAACTTCGTGATGGGAGATTAACTTGGCCGAACCAATAGACTATATAGCCATACAATTTCTATCTTTTTTCTTTACGATTTATACGACCTTTGCTTTCACCACATATGCATAAAGCCTTCACATAGGATTGGAAGTTACTATAAAATAATATTTTTAAAATAATTTTGGAAAGAAGGAACAAAAGAATATCACCAAATAATACGAAAGGCGGAAAAAACAAGTATGGTATTGCATTCACGGTAAAATGTTTACATGTTGTTATTTTCAACTCACCATTAAAAAAGTTGGTAAAGAAAAACATGAAAACAGACATGTTATTTGAATTGCTCAAGAAGAAAGTAAATATTATGAAAACAACAGTTGTTTTAATTAAATCGCTTCGTGCTAGATATGCAACACTATCAAAAATAATTAATTTTTTTTATTGCTATTTACAGGCGACTTTGGATAGGAGTTAACAGGCCCAATGAAAAAGATTAAATAGTCAAGATTTACACAAACAAGAAAAAAGCATTGTGAAACTAAACCATTAAATTTTAAAGAGTAAAAACCAAACTTGATATTAATGAACGTCGGCGAGTAAAATATAATCCTAAATAATTATTTAAACTTTATTTTGTTATATTTATTAAGGTCAAAACCGTTTTTCTTTTAAAATTATAATTATTGAAACATTATTTAATATTTAAAAATTTTTGTCAGAGCTATACAAAAATATTTATACTGGTTGCATAAATGTTTTCTTACATTAATCATGAGGGACTACATTATGGTTAAAAAATAAACCAGCAAAATGTAGCAAACAAAAGTTTAAAATTGTTCATAAAATTATTTACCAAAAGGAAGAACTGAATTAAAACTGTAACAAAACTTAAAAATAATAGCTTTCAGCACGAAACAAATTAGTCCCCGTCCATATTGTGAAACATTTGCTGCAAAACTTTTTAGAATTCTCTTTTGAAGCTTCAGCAGTGTCCATACATGAAACTTTTGCTTCATGTTTACTATTTTTTATTCCTCCCTTCTATCTTCTTTCTTTAATTTTTTTTGACATTTCTCAATACCGAATGTAAATATAAAATAACTACCCTGTGATAGGTGTGAATATTTTTTTTTGGATACACATTTGAAGCACAAGGTATAATTTGAAGCAAAATGGACGCTAAGAAGAAAAATTATATAATAATTTTTATATAATTTTATATTTTTTTTTTAAATTTTTGATTATATTTCCCAAAAAATTAACAATAAAACAGGGTAGCTATTATTATGATAGAAGTTAACAGTATACCAAACGAAAAGAAATAAAATGAAACGTCAAATACACCTCATCTCAAAAGATGCAAATAAGAAATTCAACAAAAACTGCATGTACATGAAACAGCGTACATACTTCCACTCCTCTTCCCCTTCTCGACGACAAACTCAAAAGTTTTGCAGCAAATGTTTCACAATATGGACAGGGACTTAAAGATGACCATAAAATATCTATTTTCTTTTTCAATACCTAAACATCTTATAATTGCTTTATTCTTAATTTCTTAGAGACGTAAAACTAGAATATATTTGAGTACTTATTACAGCATATTCTTTAGGGTACCGAATCCCAAAAATTTAGTATTGATGTATTTTCGCATTTAAACAGAAACAAATTAATTATTATTTCTATTTAAATATATTTCTCTACACATTTATGAATACAAAAACAAATTGTGTCAAATACCAAAAATTGTTTATACCGAGTAGTCAACACATCTCATATTTTAACAAAACTATGATCCTTCAGATCCTTATTTAAAATTTCATGAATAATCGCTCTTGGAAGTCCCACTGAGGCTCCTCTTTTCCGTATTAAAAGTCGCGGATTTTCACGTAAACTGCTTTCAACCAGTTCAATGTTTTCGGGAGTCCTTGAAGATAGACTGGGCCCTGGCCGTGGGGAATTCATAGCCGAAGCAGTTGCGCGGAATCTCTGCACCCACAAACGACTTAAAGTTACACTCGGTCCATCACTTATTCGCCGAATACCAAAGTTTGAACAAAATTGTCGACGAGCTATTACGTAAGAATCATTACTCTTAAAAAATGTTTCCACAGCGAACGCGCGATGCTCACGCGACAACTGCGACATCGGGACTGACAAATCCGCACAATCGATAATTCCAACGGCGCCTCCCTGCCGTCGCACCGTTTATTACTTGTTGAAATAATCGTATTTAAAAATATAAATTTGCCTACAGACACCCTGTACATAATTTGAATGTATGTCCGTCCAACATACACAAATAGGATGCCTCCATTGCCTAGTGCATGAGCACTGCTGGTTTGTTTCCCGTCTAGACCTTGGGTGTTGCATATGTAAGTGCTAATTTTTATTTGCTTATAAACAAGTTTTATAAATTTTTTTGTTAATAAAAATTTAATTATTTATTCATGCTTATTGTATGGTTACGCTACTCTATATATGTGTACTTCGTGCTAATCCTAACTCATCAGTAGACCTACAACTAAATTCCTTAAAAACGTAAGAAATCTCTCATATTTATATAAAAACTCGCAAAATATTTTCGGAAATTACCGAGTATACAACAAACATAAATAAATGACTGTAGTTAATTTTTACTCGGGTTAAAAAAATAAACTTATAAGAATTAAATATATTACATAATAAAATTTAATTATAATTATAATTTTATTGAAATGTGAATTCGTTACTCTTGGGTCAATAAAGTACCCAAAATCAATATGTTTAATTCCGAAAAAACCATTTCACAGCACTGGTGGTGAGTATATTTTTTGTGCCATATGTTCTATGTTTGTTACCAAATTGCCATATGACAGCTGTTCCAATCACAAATGATAAGTGCCCGGTTTCTTATGGTTTGTAAAAGTTTTACCACAAAACAGTTTTACCGTGATTGTGATAAGATAATCGTTTATAATAAATGAAAATAATTAGCAATTATGTTAATACTAAAGCTTCAAAATATGAGAAGATTATGTACTGCTGCTAACCAATCATTTTATGTAACCACTCCAATATTCTATGCAAATGCAGGTAAGATTTAAATTTTACAATGTCACTTAAAAATTTTAACAAATAAAACTTCTCCATTAAGCACCCCATATTGGTCATATGTATTCGGCCGTTATAGCTGATGCTATATGTCGCTATGAAAAAATTCGATATCCGGAATGTCCGCATTCAGTGACCTTGTGCACGGGAACAGATGAGCATGGCGCAAAAGTACAACAAGCAGCTGCATGTCATAATGTACCGGTTGAAAAGTATTGCCAAGATATCTCTTCCCGATACCGGGAAGTTTTTCGGCAGGCCCTTGTACAAAATAGCGATTTTGTAAGAACTACGGAAACGCGCCATAGAAAGGCTGTTGCCCACTTCTGGCAAACGCTCACAGACAAAAATCACATATTCTCTGACAACTATCAAGGATGGTACTGTGTATCAGATGAAACATTTTTAACAGACGCACAACTACGTTTGGACGAAACAACAGGTCAAAGGTTTTCCCTTGAATCCGGACACCCTGTCGAATGGACTGAGGAACAAAATTATATGTTCAAGTTATCGAAATTTCAAACTGATGTATTGTATTGGATTAAACAGGGTGGTAGAGTGAAACCTCTTAAATTTGAAAAGATTCTTTGCGATATGCTTTCTGAACCATTACCGGATGTTTCAGTCTCACGACCTATTCAGAGAGTACCTTGGGCTATACCAGTACCTGATGATCCAACACAAACTATTTATGTGTGGTTGGACGCTTTAGTGAATTATTTAACATCAACCGGCTATCCTGATGCAAAGTTCACTACAAACTGGCCACCAAAAGTGCAAGTAATAGGGAAAGATATTTTAAAGTTCCATGGAATATATTGGCCCGCATTTTTAATAGCAGCAGGTAAGTTATACCTGAATTATGATTGAATGAATGTAAATAGAGCAAAAATGCCACATTTTGTGGACTAATTTTTCTTCTTGACTTTGTTTTTATGTATGTATATTATATTATTTGGGAATCATAATAATATTCATAATAAATTTAGATCTACCCTGAAAAAAAGTTAATTCGTTCACTATGAATTGGTATTTTCATGATTTCTTAAGCACTTCTTTATCTGAATTCATTTTTAATAACATCTTAAATGGTAACAAGATTATCACTTTTGATCTCATGGAAAACACATCGAACTCCGCCGATTAATTCATATGACCAACTGCGCAATTGTATTACAATTTAAATAAATTTTTGAATGATTTTCGGGAACTCGTTAATGATACACTCAAGACAACATAAATATATAAATTGTACTCAAAAAGTTCCGTCAACGCACAGTTTTCGAGTTATAGACATATAAAGTTTTCATGTAACAATTTCCACTACATTTCTTTGGCCAATATTAGTATTATTTGAAAGACATGTATGTATGTATATGCAAAATTTATTTAAAAATTCTTTACCTACATATTCAGAATTAATTCTCATAACAAATGAAATAGGTCTAACATCTTAGTCGTTAGTACCTTCTTTTTCATAGCAATTTAATAGCATAAGTTATTATGTTTTTAAATAATAATAACAAAGAAATAAAAAAAAAATTAAATAATCAAAATAAATATGCATCAAAAAATATGTCCACAAAAATATGCATTTATAAAAAATTTCTGCAGAAAAACCTGCATTCATAAAAAATTTGCTTGCATAACGCACATCAAATGAAATATTGGAATAGCAACTGCCATTTCTTTGAAGGGCTTTTTTGTCTAGATAAGAATTTTTCTTTAAAAAATTTTTCAAAAATATTATATTTTTCAAGCTTAAAGGCTAGTACTCTGTTCGAATTTGTCGAAAATGTTTAGCAACATCAATTATTTCACATGAAAAATTTGGCATTTAAAATGTGGTGCAAACCTAGCGATTTCAATGAATTTTACGATTTTATTTTATTTAAGTATACCACATTTTTATGTAAATGTAAATAAAACCCATATGATCACAAATAGTTTTTATTTATCTGTGAAAAAATAAATTATTTGTGAAAAAATTAATAAAAATATAATTTTAATTTTATGAGAGGAACTTGTTCTGAAATTACGATAATGAAAATATTTACATACATGAATGTGTTATAACAGTGTAACCATCATTCAAGCGAAGGGCCACTATAATAATATGTACATACAATTAAACTTACGTTCTTAATTGTGAAGTTTCTGTTATAAATTGCAAATCTTCCGAATATTCCCAAAAGGCTTTCGGACTCATCTGTAACAAATTGCAAATCGCAGCCACTTCCCGATTTTAGTGGAGGTTTGCGCTTTTGGCAATAGTATCTCTTGCTGTCAAGAATACTTTTCCAATTTTGTCTATATACCTCATCTGTAGATAGATGCACACATATGAAATATGAAAAACTTTGATTCAAAAAAGTTCATGGGTACGGTAGTCATATGCCTTATCAGGTTTACCGATTTCCTTCCAAGAAGCTTTCATGACGTTCCTGTTGCTATGCAACTTTTGACCCTTGTGCCATATAATCTTCCTTTTTTTTACAGCACAAATTAGTTGTCGCTTCTCCACTTCATTATAACTTATTTTTGTCATTATTTTCCATTTTATTTTTTCCACGATTCGATATTTTGTACGTATTATTTTAATAATTATTTTAGATTTTGCCGGTCACAATTTTTTTTATCAGCTGTTGTTTAAAAATTCCGTATGAAATAAAGCCAATTTGCTTTATTTTTTAAACATTTTTTCATGAATTTTCCGAGCAAGTTTTTTATGTATGTAGTTTAACAGCATTCCGCGTGAAATTATGTACACAATACCGGGCTTAAAAGCATTTTTACCGATTTTAGTTATATGTTGCAAAATGTAGCAGTTTTCACTTCATATTCTTATAAGAATTAATTTTGTCATTGGATGGATGCTTCTGGTTAGAATCTACTTGAATTATGTTTCTCCAAATAAAAAAAATATAGTGTTGGTGAAAATTAAAAACTAGGGGTTGGAAATAGATTTTGACAGTTGAACACACAATTATTCCAAGTGTATGTCTCGTGGAGACACCCGGTAACTAATAACTTCAACACAAATGTAAGAATTCTTTATCAACCAGAATTTTATAAAATTATCGGAAATAAATATAATTCTAAGCAACTGCATTCCCAAAACATCCCCATAATATTTATTGAATATCCCCTATACGAAACTCCCTTATCCCTAAACGAAATTTTTCGTCCCCAAAAAAGTTGGCAAATCCCCAATATTGACAGCCCTGTCATAAAACCTCCTTCGTTCCATAGAGTAAAAAATAATTACCTCAACATAACGGTACTCAGTAATCAATTTGAAATGTCGAGCTTAGATAAACATCCAATTGGCAAGCCAAAAACCAAATCATTCAGCATCACACCTCAGCAAGTAGTGGCAATATTATTTCCTGCCTGTAAATGGACGAATATTTTATCGCGAGGGAGTTTTGTTTTGTCTCTCTGTGCCATTGGGTTACCTATTAAAGATCCCACACTGCATCAAGTGTACAAAATTTCTGAATCCTTAATAAGAAGATGGTCCGACCAGTTTTCTGCAAAAGACTTCGACCCTCAGAAATTATCGGAGCATATTATAAGTCTTGGCCACTTTTATTTCGGTGACAGGAAGATCAAAAATCTTGGCTTTCCTACATCTATATCACTGCTTATTGAAGACATCTACAATGACTGGGCGCCCCAGGACACATCACAACTTGATGAGACAGTCTATAAAGCACTCAAAATTATTAGGAATATATTGCTTAACCAAGATATTGACGATCCTACAAAACTCTTAGGATATAAAGGAAAGTGTCATCCTGAATTTAAGCGTCTACTCTGTACTTGGCAAGAGGTATTCACACAAACAAAAGAACGAGACTTCTTGTATGGAGGTGTAAGTGGCGGGGCATTGACCTTTCATCATGAATTTCCCACACTTGCTAATGTTTCTTCAGCCCCGGTAGACCTCTCTGATCATAAGAAATATTATACAAGCCACTACTTCCCTCCCACCGCCAGGCCGGCAGGGAAGACTGTAAGTTTCGTAGATTTAGACGTATTGAGGGCATTTCTATATAGCTACTGGAGTTCGGAAGACAGTCAAGCATATGACAGCCTAATCAGAGAGACACAGTACTCCAGAGCATGGGATATGTTAAACAAACCGGCCGAAGAAATGATCATGTCGATCCTACCGATTTGCGGCTCACAATATGAAAAATGGCACATCAAACAGTTGATCGACAGGATCACACAGGCCCCCATAATTCAGACTCCACTCTCCGACATGCAAGATCTGGTAGAGAAGATGCGACTAGTTATGACGACATTCGAATCATGCGGCAAATCTTTAAACTAAAATATAATGAACTCCTTCTGACTTGAGTAATGAAAAGAAGAGAGTTCTGGATAGAATAAAAAAAATTAAATATTAAAAAATACTTCAACATAAAAATATAAAATACATACATATATGTTAATTTTTTTCTTTTTCTTTCTGATATTTACCTGAATTTTAAAATACTGTGCAAAATGTTTTTTTTTCTGCCCAGTGTTGGCTATATATTACAATACTGAATGAATAAATAAATACATAAATACATATGATTCTAATTGTGCTTTTTCCCTTATAAACTATATGTGAAATTTATTATTACATACTTTATGATATTCTCATACAGTATGAAAAATATCATAAAGCATTTTATTACAAATGTAACTCAAAAAATGAGGAGGAAAGCATATCCATATAGTACTATTTCGCTAACGCTTACTTAGCTCATCAGTGGATTTTCCCAACAAAATATTTTTAAATTAAAATAAAAATTGTCCAACAAAAATAAAATAAATATCTTTATATGATTCTAATTTCAAAATTGTTTGCATTTTCCAGAAAAAAATATATGAAATGCATTATTATATACTTTATGATATTCTGATGCAGAATTTTTTTTTTAAAGCAAACTGAATAATAAAGTTGATTACTGAGGAGGAAAGTATAAAACAAGTCCAGTTTAGTGAAGCAGCTACAGAAAAAAAGCCTATGTGATAGAAAATTGGAAAAGAAGCAGAATGTATAAAATAAAAAAGTTGGGGGTAACCCATACTTTCCGAGTTATGGGCCTCTGAAATTTTCATATATTGTAGATGATGACGTGGCTGTACTGGTGTCAGAACTTTTTCCCTCCACGTTGAGTGAGGTCTTGGGAGGAGCACTAGCAAAGCTCGTAGGGTGGGCGGGCGCCTGCGGTCTCAAAGTAAACCCGGGTAAGTCTGAGCTGGTACTCTTCACCAGCAGATACAAGCCTCTGCTTTCAGCCTTCCTCGCCTTGAGGGACAGGTTCTCCATCAATCGCCGAGTGTTAGGTATTTGGGGGTGATACTAGAGTTCAGGCTAAAGGAGGGCTTGTGTGGCCTTATACTCCTGTAAGAGGTGGGTCTTAAAGTCTAAGATCGTCCTCTGCACATACAGTGCCGAGGTTGGAACGGTATTATCCTATGGTTGACTTGTCTGGTTGGGGCCTCCACAGGGCCTACAATCTGAACAGGCTGCGTACTGGGCATGCAGGACATGCCCCAGAGCGACGCTGAATCTCTTACCGGTTGATCTTCATGTTTTCTCCGTTTTCGCTCAGAGTGCTATTAAGCTAGGGGGGCCGGATTCTTCAGGGAATCCTGGTCTGGCCATAGCAGCATTATTCGAACCCTTCCGAGCTTCATTACGGATATCTCCACTCGGAGACTTGTCTTCGAGCGGCGTCACCTTTCCTAGAAGAAATGAGTGGAGGAAGGGGAGAGTGCTTGCGGGTGGCGCCAGGGCGGTCTTCACCGATGGTTCTAAGACCGATTCAGGAGTGCGGGCGAATGCTTTCTCCGACGATCTGGGAGTATTCCCTACAGGCTTCCAGATACCTCCAGTGTCTTCAAGGCAGAGGTTTTCGCTATCTGTCGGGCTTGCCTGATGCTGAGAAGGCGGTGCGTTGTGGGTACTGTTGCTATTCTTTCCGATAGTCATTGAGGCAGTTTGTGTCTGCTCTCGTGTTGTTAGTGAATGTAGGGAGGAGCTGGCTGTTCTCCGGGATTTCTGTGCCGTTTCTCTTGTGCGGATTCCGGACCATAGGAACATAAGCGGTAAAGAGATGCCTGATGAACTGGCGCGACTAAGTTCGGCCGGTTCGCCATATGCTGCTATTATTTCTGACATAGGGTTCCCTTTTTCTGTTGCAAAGGGATGGATAGAGGAGTTCTTCAGGGGGAAGGCTCTGGAGAATTGGTGTTCTATCTCCGGATGCGCCATAGCAAGCGCTCTATAGCCGCGGTATGTTTTACGTAGAACTTGGCAACTGCTGAGCTTTTCCCTATTGCCCATTAGTAGACTCACGGCCGTCCGTACGCGCCACTGGTCCATTGGCACACATGCTGAGAGCAAAGACTATAAATATATAAAGATGTTGCACTGTCATACATTGTTCTGCCAATGCTAAATTTGCTGATGGTTTTAGTACAAAAACCATGCTAAAACCACTTTGTTCAAGAAGTCATTTATTTTCTGAGAGAATTTATTATTCTCATGTCTCCACTATTCATTTACATATGCATACATGTGTTCATCCGTTTGTGTCTTTGCATTTTCAAGTATGTGTGCATGTGTGTACATTTAATAAACAAACGAAAGAATCCATATAAACAAACAAAAACAACAAAGGCTCGTTTTGTGTTCGCACAATATATGTGGACATAAGATACGTAAAGCTAATGCCGCTGATTCTTATTTGATTGGCAAATATATGTATTTTATTGTTGTACTATTGCAAGAACATCGATTCGCACCGAATTTAATATTATTTAAAATTGGATATTTATATAACTATGTATATCTATATAAAAATAACGTGCCACGACGTTTGTTCTCGCTAATCTCCGAAACTACTGGACCGATTTAAATAAAATTTTGCGCAGATATGTTAACAGTGTATAACTTGAAATATAGGCTATATTTTATTTTGAATTTGAAATAGAAAAAATTGCTTTTTGAATAACCCGGTCTTTTATAAACAGATTTTCAAAATTATTCTTTTGTTCTTGTTCTTGTGCTCGCTGCCGTATGGATATAATAAAACCCGCGCAAATTTTGTCATATCCATCAGAAATGTTTGTACATGCAAAAAATTACGATAAAAATTCAGATTTTGGAAGTTTGTGTGCTCCATCAGACTTATTTTTTGCAGTATGTAAGATTCATATAAAAGTTTTCGAAAAAATTTTTTCTGAATCCAAAGAAATAAAAAAACATAAAAAAACTATTGTTGAGCAATGTGTAAATTGCACCAAAAATACAATATATTCCTTTTGGTTTCAAGAAAACAACGTATGCTAATAGCACAGAATGGAGATGCTAAATTTATTAATTCTTACACTTTTACGAAAGCATTCCTCGTGGGAAACATACAAATACAAATTAACGAGCGCAGAAAAACTTAAAATTTTAAAACAATAAAACATATGCTGATTTATGCATATACAATTGAAAATTCTAAAATAAAATATTTAATAAAACCAATGAGTATACATAGTTCGGTGCGAATCAACATAAATGCAATAGTAAATACAATAACAAAAAATGTAATTTTACCCTACAGCCATAGAAATCGGTCGCATTTGCTTTGCACTGTTTATTTGCACATGATTTATATGAAAACAAGAAACTGCTTTTAGTTGTTAATATTGTTATTGAATGTGCTTTGCACAAGAAATATAACACACACAATCACATTTCTCAATAAGCATCATTTATATGTGTAAACAACAAAAAAAAAACATAATTTCTGTGGAAAAAAAATTTCTAGTAGAGTTAAAAAAAACATAAATGTTTCAAAAACAACAACAAAATAAACTTGACAAAACCAATGCTTATTACTACACATGTACATACTTATGTACGTACATACATATGTATGTATGCCTAAAATTTTTGTGTTCTCTTCTCTTGCTCAAAGACTCTCTTGCTACTTCCCCCCACAGCATCCATAAACGCAAACAATTTTTGTTTTTATTCAATGTTCTACGTGCAATATCTTTATATATTTATAGTCTTTGCTGATGCAATGCCCGGTGTAGGGTCTGTGAGGAGGATTCGGAGAGGCATACTGTTGTGCACATTCTCTGTGCGTATTCCGGTCTGGCTAGGTCGAGTCTGAGTTTCGTTTGGGCGCCTTTGACAACTTGGTTGATCGGTAGGATCTGACGGACTTAGTGAGGTACATGAACGGCACAGGGTGGCTGTGACGTCCTCTGGTTTCTACGGGGCTAGGGTAGTAAAACGGCATATACGGTGCTACTTGTGTCGACTAAGCTAACCTAATTTAACAATTTTATTTTCTCTTTAAACTGCAGTTTCAATAAAATAGACCAAATCACGGCAATATACAGTGACGGTTTGAAAACGCAAATTTTCTAACGTTTTCGGTTCTCGGAACACCTATTTGGCGTTTTGAAATAGCAAACGCAAATTTTAAGCGGTATGCGTTTTTAAAAACATGGGCGAGAAAAAAATTGTTCTGGGCATGTTGGAGTTCTGACATCAAACAATGTGAGTTCTCATTGGCTAAAAATTTTTTGTTCACAACTCAATTTATTATTTTTTATTTATTTAATTTACCAACAAACACACTTTTAATTAATCCTATTATTAAAGATACCCTGCAAAAATTCAATATGTCAAATGTGGCAATTTAACCATTTCTGTAGCGGCACACCAATATTTCTTTATTTGATTTTCCTTACTCACTTTCGACGGAGTAGCAGTAGCAGAACAACAGTATTTCTTATATGTTTATATTCTGTTTAAATGTACATTATTTCGTAGCTGTATAACAACACCTATATAATTCATATATTTCAGTCACTCTCCACAGAGTATTACTTTAATCTATGTGAGTTCATATCGTTTATGTTTTGTATTGTATGAAGGCCTGCCAGATCATTTTTATGAAAAATCTGCAGTTTTTGGGAAATAAATCGGCATTTTTGGCACTTGATTTCCGAAAATCGGCATAAATAAAATTAAAACTTTTTTTTCGAGGTTTTCATTATGTCTTTATTTTATTATGTTTTTATGTTTATAAAACATTGTTTGACCTTTGTTTTAATACTTATAATATTGTTAAGCTTGAGGTCTTCTTCAAAAAGTTTTTTTATTTGTTTATTAAATTTGCTCAAATAAATAAAAAAAACTTTTTGAAGAAGACCTAAAGTTTAACAATATTAGAAATACATATAAAAGTTATTTTATGTTATGCATTTATGTTTACAACACATGAAATTATTAGAATTGTTATTTTTTGTTTTTTTATTAATAAAAATTATTGAAAACCTCGAAAAATAAGTTTTAATTTTATTTATGCCGGTTTTGCCGATTTTCGGCAATCTAGTGCCGAAAATGTCGATTTATTTACCAAAAAGTGTAGATTTTTCATAAAAATCATCTGGCAGGCCTGCTGTAAACCAGAACTTAAAAAATAAACTTAAACTTTTCTATGAGCAATTGACAAGAAAAGACTAAAAGCGGCATTTTAATTTTAATAAATCAAGAGCAACATTTTAATAATCAATAAACCAAAAGCTGAGAATACACTTTAAGATTTTTTGGTCCGATTTGTCACTTGGCTCACATAAATTAAAAAATAAATATTAGTGTGATCCAACTTGGATGTACCTCGTCTGGTTCGAATACGCTAAATTATAAAAAACACAAGAATAACTAAATCTCGGAATATGAAATCGTCACAACAAATCGTCACATACAAATTCATCAGACTATTTGTCGATTTCAAAACGTTTTAACACCGAAAACGATTTTCATCACATACGTGATTAATTCAGATTAAACATTTCAGCATAAAAGCTAAGCGCTAAATAACGTTGCGCTTTGCGACGTAATTTAGGTTGGAATGGAACATACATATATGTATGTATGTATGTGTTTGTTACAGGGTAACAAGTGTAGACTAAATAAAAGCAACCAACTACAAACTGACGCAGAATTTAGCTTCACTTTGTTGTACAATTACAATGAAAGTTGTACGCACTTGAAATAACAAATCATAATTTCTATAAATTCAGAAATCATTTGAGAAAAAAAATCATCAAATCATATTTTGGTTAAAAAATCATCAAAAATATGATGAAATCATCATTCTGGCGACGCTGTTTTGAATCAGGTATCCGCAAAACAGAGCGCATGTGCGACTGCTCTCACACTAATAAAGAGAGCATGGGAAGGTAATTTTAATTTTTGTTGAAAAAAACTTTAGTCTCCTGTGATTATTCAAACAAGCAAGTGGTTTATGCGCATGTTTTTTGAAAACCAAGGGAGCCACTTTATTGTTAATTATTGATACATCTATTGTTTAGTTTGTGATGTATGTATGTTTAGTTTTAGCAACATCTTGTGTTGCGTTTGGTAGTACAATTAAGACGAATTAGTTTTTTTTATGATTTATGAAATAAAAAAGCAAAATATTTTATTACCAATATTATTGTTAATGTTATTACAATTATTTGAATTATTTAAACAAATTTCAGGTATTGAACCACCTCAACAATTATTTGTTCATTCGCATTGGACTGTTGATGCTCAAAAAATGTCAAAGAGCAAAAATAATGTTGTCAATCCACTAGTGGCTTCAGAAATTTATACTATGGAAGGTTTACGTTATTTCTTGTTACGTGAAGGTGTTGCTCACAGTGATGGCAGTAAGTAAAAATTTTATGTACACACTTTCATATTATCACTTCTATTGCGCTGTATTTTTAAATTGAAACTACTTTATGTGAATAAGGCAAACATAATAACAAACTTTTGCCTTGAAATATGTTTTATAAGCATTTCATAAATCAACAATGTACATATGTACATATGTGAATGTAGATTGAAATTAAAATATCGAAGACCGATAATTAATGCTCTGAAGATGTTTAAAAAAGATATAACTTCTCAAGCTAATTTTTCTAAGGTGCCGAAATTATTTCGGCAAGAGGAAGGTTTCGGCTTGTTAGACGACTCCGCGGTAAGCGTGCTTTTGTAGTGACGTGTTGAAATTGAACATTGCAAGAGAAAACTGCAAAAATAGGGAAACCAAAATACCAAAAACCTTGCGTAATTAAATACTACCCTACAAATAATATTGGCTGCAAATAGCCATTTAAAGTTCGGGTTTGTCGCAAATTTTGACTTTCACCGATAAAAATGCCACCAGCAATCTGTCGAAAGTTCAAAATTGTGTGCAGAAAATGTTTCTCTCATTATTGTATGAAAGAAAAAGAACTTACTCGTATATACATACATAGATTATTTACATAAACCTTTTAGTTTAAGAGTTAGATATATACACATACAGTCTCAAATTCTTTTTAGCTAAATTTTGACCCCTTACTGCCTGACCTGGTGTTATACTTCGGATGGTGATGATGGCTGAAGTAGTCTGCACGTTGACTACAAAACCAAAACAGACTTGGGTTCAACCACAGTTTCAGACTAAAATCATAAAAAAGAAACATCTCGCATTTTTCTGATGTGCATTAGTGTCTATTTGTGTGTCAGTTGTTGTCGGAATGTTTCAGTGGCGAAGGCATAGTCATTGGTCACTGAACAATACCGGCTTCAGCTGATATCAATCCAGAATCACATCAGAATGCCTACCTTCGTCAATATTGTGTAGCTGCGGCGACGTAAAATAATAATAAAATTGGCTACGAAACCGAAGCTTCAACACTGCTATAAACAAAGAACGTGCAAAAGCAGAGTTGTAAAATAATTAATTAACCTGTCATTTCTATAACTATCCTTTTCCTATAGTTCCAGCACAATGCTGGTCCCAGAGAAAAAAGAAAAAAAAGTAGCCTAATTTTTGTGCACAACTGATTTTTAACCCCCCATCTATTAGAACATGAACGGCGAGCTAAGAAAAAAGAAAACAGTTGCATAAAACATGGTCTAGTATACGAGTATACAGATTTGATATCAAACAAGCACTTTTCATTTATTGTTTTTCCAGCAAAATTGTATTTTGTTTTGTTGTGTGATTTCTGTTATTCTATTCTTATAAGCAATCCATGTTATTATCAATGTAGTTGTTGTTGTATTGTTTTACAAAATTATAGATAAAGGGTGGTTAAATTTCAAGGGCCGATGTTGATTTTGAATAAAACACAAACTATTTAGGAAATTATTGTAATTTTATTTTATTATGATATATTGGTATTACTCAATTATGTATGGAATAAAATATCGGCCAAATGGGCGCCGCGACCACGGCGGCACACCTCCATCCGATGGTCCAAATTTTCGATGACCCTGAGGCATAATGGAGGTTCTATGCCGTTAATGTGCCGAATTATCTCATCCTTTAGCTCTTGAATTGTTGCTGGCTTATCGACGTACACCTTTTCTTTCAAATAACCCCAAAGAAAAAAGTCCAACGGTGTCAAATCACATGATCTTGGCGGCCAATTGACATCGCCATTACGTGAGATAACACGGCCATTGAATTTGTTGCGCATTGTTTCGTTAGCTGTGTGGCAAGTGGCACCGTCCTGCTGAAACCACATATCGTTCACATCCATATCTTCCAATTCGGGCCATAAAAAGTTCGTTATCATCTCACGATAGCGAACACCATTCACAGTAACTGCCGGACCGGCCTCATTTTGGAAAAAATACGGCCCGATGATGCCGCCAGCCTATAAACCGCACCAAACAGTCACTCTTTGTGGGTGCATTGGTTTTTCGACAATCACTCTTGGATTCTCATTCGCCCAAATGCGGCAATTCTGTTTATTGACGAATCCACTGAGGTGAAAATGTGCCTCATCACTGAAGATGATTTTCTTCGAAAATTGATCATCCACTGTTGCCGTGGTCGCGGCGCCCATTTGGCCGATATTTTGTTCCATACATAATTGAGTAATACCAATATATCATAATAAAATAAAATTACAATAATTTCCTAAATAGTTTGTGTTTTATTCAAAATCGACATCGGCCCTTGAAATTTAACCACCCTTTAAAAACTTTTAATCAAAAATCAAGACATTTTTTTTGTTGCGTTTTATTTATTTTATTTGTAATTTTTCCTTTCGTCTTATAAGGAAAACTAAAGTCTACTAAAGTGTGTTACCAATAAAATTATATTCATACGGTTTAATGAATTTGCAATGTTGACAAAATTTGCTGATCATAAATTTGCTAATAATCACACCAAGTAGTGATTTATCTATTCTAAATATGTTTGTATTAATTAAATTTAATAATTATAATGTATATTAATTATTGCGCATAGCAACACAGGATATAATCGGAATCGTTTATCCGAAGGTGGCCACAATACTGCAGTACTCTACTACGGGTCTGTTTAAATTTCTTTTTTAAGATATAAAAGCGTTTCTTCACAATTTTTAACCCTGTGCTGGTCGTTTGTTAATATCTTAGACTTTTTCAAACCATTGCAACAATATACATATCGGCATCTGAAATGCAAAAGAGCGTAACTACAAAAAACTCAAAATTGAGTTTTTAATGGATATTGGTAGAGCGCATCAAGGCACACGTTTTCATAAATTTTTAGCTTTCTGTTTTTAAAAATAACGTCTGTAGTAAAGAAATTCAAAAGGTTGTAACAACAAATGATTGTCTTTCACAATTCAAAAAGGCCTAACAACATATTAGGCAAACCAAACGAGACAGTTTTTACTAAAGGTATGTACACACGATTATCATTTACTACAATATTGACAGAACAATTGTTACAAAATGTGCAACAACCGTGTACACGCACAATTTTTGTGTGGCAACATCGTCACAAAATGTATTGTCGGTCCATTGTATGCCAATAATATTGTCACAATTCTGACAATCGTGAGAACTCCCTTCATTTTCATTGACACACAATTTACAGTCATTTGTTATTGTCGCATGTGCTTCATTTAGTGCACCGTACAATGGCAATGCCGGCCATAAATATTTAGATACAATGGCAACGTTTGCCATACAATAATCTGACAACCGTGTGAACAGACAATTATTATTGGCAAAAAATTTATTGTCGCAGAACTATGTGCCAATGAAATTGTATGGTTTTCTCTCAATAGTGTGAACAGAAAAATGTCCAGATGATAACAATTTTTCATTGTGTGTGCATTGCCACCATATTGCTGTAAACCTACAATATTGTACAATCTGACAATCGTGTGAACATAGCTTTAGCTGTCAAAATCAATGTATTTATTGCTGTTGAGAAATAATGAAAGAATGGAAAAATGTTACCAGGTTACCTTGTTACCAATGCGAAAAAATCATATTTGTAACCACAACACTTTTCAGTTTATTAAGTTTTTTGTCTCTCCTGTGCATCACCACAATGTGCGCACTCCCGAAATTATCGCTTCTGTTAGCGAAAGTGTGGCGGAAACTACTACCCTCAATTCAAAGCGCTATAGCCGTATGATAACCGACTTGTTTGGGTCTTTGTACTGCAATGAAGATTATGAACAGCACGATATGCGGATTCAACAACACGATGCCACGAGCCACACAACACAACACGATCGACTTTGATTTTATTGCGTCAGAAGTTTCCAAAACGTGTAATTTCATTCGAAGGCTTTAAAAACTTCCTCGTATGTGGCTTAGCGACAGGTTTCTGTTTTTAATTTTCTCAGAAATTTCTCTAACGATTTACAGAAAAAGAATTAAATAAATAAAAAAATTAAATACTAAAAATTCTACTGTACGAGAGTGGGCGTTGTTTACCCATTGCAAAAGAGGCCTCAAGCAGCGTTACCATTTTTCAAGTTTTCCATTATTTTTCAAGGTTTTTGAAATGCCGAAAAGTTTAAGTTTCTAAGTTTTTAGCATCAAAAATATGTTTTTTTTTTTTGGAAATTTTCTCTATTAATTATTAATTTACAATATACATATATGACGAAAATATTATTTTATGTGGCCTTGTAATGTGAACGATCTTATAATTGTACACTCCTTAATACTACAACAGTATTAAATGTGTCTATTACCTCTTTAATACAACTGTGGCCTATTAATAATATTATAGTTTTTTATGACTATGTTTTTTTTTCTAAAAAGTATTCTATTTCCAAAGAGCATGGATAATTATTTGAAGAGAAACAGTAAGGATAATGGAATATTTTTTGTTTTTGGCGTTATTAGTTTTAAGCAGCAATGGAAGTGGAGAAAATAGCTTAGAATATACTACAGAGACATCGGAGGGTCCAACAAAAGCTAAAAAAAAATGGGGACTGCTCAAAATCGTGGGAAGAATAAGTTTTTTGTTGTTGAACTTGATTTGTTTGTTTTGTTTATCTTATAATTTTTTTGTTTTTTTTATCTTGGACCAGCACTCAAGAGATGACCCCTACACATGCGATGCATTGTGCTGGAACTTGAGGAATGAGATAGTAGGTGAAATGATAGGAGGTGAAGTTTCACTATCTTAAAACAATGCTTTTTGCACGTATTTGTTTTTATAGCAGTGTTGTAGCGTCTCTGATGTCAAGGAGATGTATTAAATTTTGAAGCATATACAGTGGCCAAAAAAACTATTCGACATAGGCCGTAAACTTTATATATTTATCAAGAAAAAAATATGGAATGTTGTTTTTAACAAAATAAACTTATAAAAGTCTTTATTAAGGAACACAAAGTTATATTCAGTAAAAAAAATGAGATCTCAAAGTAAAAAAAGCAAAAAACACATGAATTAAAATATTAATAACAAAAAACAAGCAAAAAAAGTATTGGACATTGGTAACATTTTTAAAATACATGAATTGAAATACAAGCTTATTTCTACTTCAGTAGCGAGTTGCTTTTCCT
Organism: Dexiosoma caninum; assembly: GCA_963924685.1. Taxonomy (NCBI): domain Eukaryota; kingdom Metazoa; phylum Arthropoda; class Insecta; order Diptera; family Tachinidae; genus Dexiosoma; species Dexiosoma caninum. The sequence goes on from OZ004725.1 coordinate 98,034,613, forward strand.
TGCCTACGTATAACCTCTTTTAAATGATCTGGCATAGATTTTACCAACGTTTTGGTATATTCTGGATCAATTTGGCTCCATTCCTCCTACAGGATAACTTTCATCTGGTGTTTGTTCGTAAATTCACGTTTTCTGATTTTTTTTTCCAAGTGACCCCAAAGATGTTCAATAGGGTTAAGGTATGGGGACTGTGGCGGCGTTTTTTATTAATTTTGGACAATCATATAAAAGCCAAAGCTTTGTATTAGTGGCACAATGTTTGGGATCATTATCTTGATAAAACTGAAATCTGTTTGCCAGACCCAATTTTTCAGCACTTGACCTCAAATTTTGCTTTAGGAGATCAATGTACTTTCGGTGATCCTGGCTGATCGTGCATGAAAATCGTGCTTTTTTAAGACTTTTCTTATTGTTTGAGGTGTAACGGATATACATAAGTGTTCTTCAGTGTTTTTAGCTAAAGTGTTAGCAGTAATTTTTGGATTTTTTCTTACTTCACGAACGATTCGCCGTTCATCTGAATCTGTAAGTTTGCAAGGTCGCCCAATCCTTACCTTGTTTATCACAGTTTTACTAGATTTGTACTTTTTTTATAATGTAATATACAGTAGTTCTTGACTTTTAAACGCTTTCTGATATAGTCTTTTCCGTTTTTCTTAATTTAAAATGATATATTATTAAATTTCTTACATCAACAGAAGTTTCTTTCCCTTTACGTCCCATAATCGCGATCACTTGCACAGAAATAAGAAAAAAGTTCTTGTAAATGATAAACAAGAAACATAGCGATATTTTTACCAACAATGACATGAAGTAATAAGAAATACACAATCAGAATAAGGGAAAAACAATCCCAGTCGAATACTTTTTTTGCTTTGCAATTTTTGTTTTTTCGTTCAAACAGATAGATGAGTTAAAAAATGTGCAATTTTTATTATTTTTAGGACCATAAATTATTAAATACATATAATACAATGTAATCTCACGTTTATACATATAAAAAACAAAAGGATACTAGCGTTTTCAATGAAATTTAAGAAAATAATTGCAATGTCGAATAGTTTTTTTGGCCACTGTATATATATTTTTGTCCTTTTTTTCATTATTTGGACACTTTAGTGGGAATAAGTTTTTTTTTTTTTTTTAAATAAAAAGGTTTTCTAAAAAAATATATGGTAACGCTGGTCTCGAGTCAAAATCTACTTTTATATGAAGTTTTTTTTAGTTATTGCTTGTTTTTGTTGTTTTTTCTGCGTTAGAATTATTTAACCTCTGAAATTTCAAACTCATTCAAGCATTAATTTCGCAAACGCCAGTACACCCACTTCGGATTAAAATAGTTGAATTTGGCAAATTTTCTCATCTCTGAACATTCTCTGACACCGTGTTTTTTCCTTAATTGAATTCAATTTGAAATTGTTCGTTTTTTTTGTTGACTCCCCCAAATGTTACTGCGGCACTTTATAAATTTCTTGTTTTTATTTGAATCATTTAAAGCCGTTTGTTCTCTTTACATGCAGGTGAATGCCAGAATTTAATTGCTTCTTATTTCTAGTTGGATGGTTTTTGAAATCTCTTTTTGAACTCAATTTGCTAAATTCGCCTTGATATTCGACAATAGAAGTGAAAATTTATTGATTCTTTATCTTCTGATTGTTTTTCTATGTTAAATAAATCACATTTGATTTCTAAACAAAATGCTAAATTTTATTCGTGTTGAAAAGTCTTTGGGTAGTTTTGTTCCACGCGCATTTCATATAGAAAATGTATGAAATAATTCTGGTGTTAACAAGAACTATTAATTGAAATTTTATGTACGGAAAATGCAAATACTATTTTACGGCATTCCATATCAATCGAATTAGTTTCCCTAAATCTTGATTATCAACATGCAAAATTGAATTTTGTGCTTCTTGAACAAAGACTTCGTTGTACAATGGAAGGTGGCAAGAAGTTATGAATTGAATTGCTGGAATACGTCTTAGCCTAAAAACGTTTCATAGCTAAAATATTCTTGCATCTACAGGGTGGCCCAAAAGGCGAAGGTGTATTCCTTATAACTTTTTTATTATGATTTTTTTTTTGTTTTCAGTATTTTGTAAAGAAGACTTGGGGAATTTAACATTTGTTTTTTTTTAAACAACAGAAACTTTACGAAGCTCTTATAGCATGTCTGTAGAAACACCCAGGGTCTCATGCCAGAATGCCACCCAGAATGCTCATGCACTAGACTACGGAGGAACAGTACACAATTGAACAACAATTGAACTAAATCGTTGAAGTTTAATTCAAAAGAAAATCATGATTTTATTCATAATTTAATTATGAGCGACGAAGCCCTTTTCCAATTGAATGTGTTCGTTAATAGGCCAAAAGGACTACGGAAAATACAAGAGTAGTTCAACAGCGAGAATTACACCCACTCCATTGTTCTGTTTACTGCGGTGTTTCGTGGGAAAAGATAGTTGGCCGATATTTTTTTTTGAAAAAGAACACTTGTGTTAGATATCGGATAATTTTGTAAAATTTTTTAAGGCCAGCCTTGGAAATCCATCCGGAAGTATGGTTCTAACAGGATGGAGTCACAGCGCACACTGCGAAGTACACCGTGCCTTTTTTACGCGATATCCTTGATGAAGTAATTCCCGTAAAAACGATTTTCATCGGCCTTCGCGTTCACCGGATTTAACCGCTCCAGACTGTTTCCTTTGGGGTTATTTAAAAGGAAAAGTCTATGTTAATAAACCCAGAACCATACAGCAATTGAAAAATAATATACGCGACGAAATCAACATTAGAACGTCTGAAGATTTGCGAATGGTTATGGAAAATGTTTTCGAAAGAGCACGAATATACGAAGCAGAGTTATAATTTTTCATAATTAAATTAAAAATATTTACCATTAAAATACTGTATTTAAAATAAAAAAACATTTAATAATAATGTCTTAAATAAGAAGTTATAATGAACTCTCTGTTTTGCTCTGTGTATTTAAGAAATTAAATAAATTCTTTTAATCAAATACACAAGTTAGAAATTCTTGAAAACAGCAATTTTTAGCCATGATTCGATCTCTATTTTTCTCTAAATCTTACCCGTTTTTTGGGTTGCTTCAAGTACGCCTTCGGAACTAAATATGGCTAAAAGTAGGTATTTAGTGCTTGCGGAATCCGTACTTGAATTAAGTATTCTGTACTTGATGTAAGAAAATCCGTACTCACCGCTTGGGATTGACTTCACTGCGGAAGGATTCATTTTTAGTTTGATTGTAAGTGCACGTACATATATTATTTTGGGGTTGTTTTAATCGGTGACATAACCAATTAAAACACGTTTAATTAAAATGAAATCGTTTCGAGTAACGAATAAATCCGTCGATTAAAGCATGAAATGAGAATTTCATCTTGATCTTTTGCAAGGAAACGTGGTCATATCTACCCAATGTAAACATGTTACATAATTTTCTTTACTGAAAATGTGTCAATTGTAAATGGAGGAACAAGTGCGATATGATAATAACGGCAATAGAAAATAATTTAGACGTACCTGCAATTTATACGCAATATTTCTCTAATTAAAACAATTTAAATTCCTGTAATATACACAAAAATACATACATATGTATATAAAAAAATATATATATATTCGAAAAGTACGTGACTAATTTTAAATATGAATTTGACATCTAATTAAACCTAAAATATGCCATAAAAATTAATAAAAAAGTAAAAATAATTCGACGACGGAATTTCTGGTTTCCCTGATGATGACAACATGACAATGAGAGGAATAAGTAGTTGCAGGAGGATAAGAAACTTATAAAGCTATGTACGCACGATTGTCATTTATTACAATATTGACAGAAAAATTGTAATAAAATGTTTAACAACCGTGTGACAAGACAATTTGTGTTGGCAAATAAATTTATTGTCGAACAACTGTGTGCCAATGAAATTGTAAGTTTTTCTTACAATAATCTGATGTCAGTATATCACTAGATGGTAACAATTTTTCATTTCATACTTGGTGGTTCAATAGTTGCAGTTCTGATAGAAAATAGGGAAAACTGCAAAGCTTTTTTTTTTCTCTATTTTCACATTTTTTCTTAGTGATTTTTTTTTTATCTAGGACCAGCACTCAGGAGATGACCCCTTCACATGCGATGCATTGTGCTCGAATTATAGGAAAGGGATAGTTAGAGAAACGACAGGAGGTGAAGCTTAATTAATTATTTTACAGCCCTGCTTTTTGCTCGTTCTTTGTTTATAGCAGTGTTGAAGCTTCGGTTTAGTAGCCATTTATTTTTATTATTATTTTACTTCGACGGTGCTATACAATACCGACGAAGGAGGGCGTTCTGAGGTGATTGTGGATTGCTATCATCTGTAGCCGGTATTGTTCAGTGAGCAGTGACTATGCCTTTGCCACTGAAACCTTCCGACAACAACTGACACACAAAGTCACACTAATGCACATCAGAAAAATGCGAGATGTTTCTTTTTTTTTTTATATAATTTTAGTCTGAAACCCATGTCTGTTTTGTAGTCAACGTGCAGACTACTTCAGCCATCAAATTTTAAAAACTTTAAAAAATATATAAAATTCGCTCTTAAAACTCGTTCGGTATATTTTGTTAAGTTCTCTCAAATTAACAATGCCATGTCATTATTTTAAAATGAATTCAATTTACGTTTTTTGGAGAGGAAAAACCATTTTCGTTTTTTACTTTCGTACGAATTGGATTTCTGTGAAACACTTGAATATGTGAGTTAGACCGTGAGTTTTTGGTCTACAAATGTTCACTTTTACAAACATGAACAAATTAGAAAACGTGAACAGATGTGGTACAAATTAGTTCACGTTTTCACGTGTTCACTGTACAAACATTGCACAGAGATGGTTTGGGAGCGCCAGTCTTCATGCTGCACACAGATCTGCAAATGCGTACCTTATTTGGGCATTTTTCTATTAAGGTAACGATATGTTTTTTTTTTAATAAAAGTAATTTATGAGTTCTTGGATTTTAGGCGCCAACATATAAAAGTATTTTTTAAATTAATAAAATTACTGACCTTTTCATAAAATGGTGCGGGGGTGAATTGTTGACAACATATTTTTCTATATTTTATTATTTAAAACTCGCACTTTTCCACTTATATATTTAAAAAAGAACACACTTAGACTTATATTTTTATTTTATTTTTTTTATGTATATTTAATTTTGCACTTTATTTTTTACTAATATTTATATATATTTTTCGGGAGCAATTTTTTACTGAATGCTTTTTATAATTTTATATTTATTTTTATTGCTTTTTTTAAAAATTTTTTTTTTGCATTTAAATATGTTATTTGTGAACTATTTAATAAATTTTCTAAAATTTTACATTTGCATACACTGATGGCAATACAATTAAGTCATTTTCTTTTTTAACAGAATTTTTGTTGATTTGAAGCAATTACTGGTTGGAATAAAAAGACTATCGCCTGCAAAGGTTGTCAAAAATATAATAATTTTAAAACCATTCAAGTAGGTAGTCTGCTCTTCTATAAGAAAGAGACTGAAAGAAGGCACTGGCCGGAAATAAACGCCACAATACCATACTCAGAAAGAGACGAAAGTGTTGAAGAAAAAATATTCAGCACTGACGAATCAAAAATTAAAGTTTATGGGAAATATTGTCCATTGCCATACACAGTTGCTGAAAAGAACACTAAACCAGAACGAGTCAACACTTTATTCATATATGTTTGATATGTTTTAGTTAAAAAAATGGGTGGTCAAATAACTGGGGAAACTACAAAACCTTTTGTAAAAATTATTTTTAAACTTTTAATTTTTCCATTAAATAATTGGAATTTGTTTTTGTTGACATTTTAACTATGTATGTACGCTTAAGGCGAAAGCAGTATTGTGCCATTGACTTAATTGTATGCCCACAGCTGTATGTATAATTTCCAAAAATAATTAACTCATGTAACACGCCTAAATGATTCACAATAATTTTCATATATCTGTGATTATTTCTCTATAAATTTAAATTTTTTTATTTTTATATATTTTTTTTCACATTTCACATTTTTACATACATTTTTATTTTATATATTATATATTAAATTTAAGATTTTATTTAATTTATAACTTTGATTTTTATATATTTTCTATTTAAATGTACATGTTGCATTTATTTGATTTATGAAAGATTAAGGTTTTTTTTGCGAACACATATTGATGACATTTTATTTTTTATATTTTTTTTTTTACTTATATAATTTCTATTTTTAAAATATTTTTCTCACTAATTTATTTATTATACATAGATATGTAGTATATGTATGTACATACATATATTCTTGAGAGGCAATTAAATTTTTTTAACAATATGTAATTTTTATTTTATTATAATTACATACATTTTTATACCTTTTTTTTTATTGTTTTTAATTTACTTATTTGATTTGGCACACATCTGAAATAAATATTAAAAAAAGGAATTAATTAATAGCAATTACACTAATTATTTAACTAAGGGCCCTTTGTGTTTTATATAAAAATAATATGTATTTATATTTCGATATTTCGCCACGTTTTTTTGCGACTTCCTCAGGAAATTATGAATGTGTTTCATATAATTTTTAATAAAATTATTATTATAAAAAATATTAGTAAAATTATTATTATAAATAAAGGCCAAAAAATTATTTACTAATTAATTATGCATTTACAGATATTGCTTATACCAATTAAATGGTTTTTTTCTCATGTTATTTATTTAAAAAATAAATTTAAAGTTATAAAAATAAAGAGACTTTAACACGAAAAAATTTACTCTTAAATTCATCCGCATTTTCATAGACTCTTTTTTTTTGCCGCTGCAGTCAAACTTGTAACAGTGCTCGTACATTTTATGTTCAATTGTTAAAAAAAATGCTTAATTCATATACATTTTTCATCAGTTTGCCAGAACTAAAAAAAATGTTCAAATTCAAAAAATTATACAACAATTTTTAACGTATTTTTACGCCGAACGTCAAAGTTTCTTTACTTTTGTGAAAAATTTAAGAAAACTGGTTATGAATAATTCATTAATTAATAATAGTTTAATATTATTATTATAATAAAAACGCAAAATAAAAATGTTCGACTAAAAATTAAGATCGCGTGGGATCGCACTATCCCACTCTCAAAAGATTTATTTATTATCATTTGCTACCACTATTGGCGATAGTTTATTGTAGCCAAAAACCAAATTGAAGTCACAAACCTAACATATCGTTATTATAAATAAAATATTACAACGGAAGTAAAACGAGTACTTTTTCCAACTAGCTACAGTTATTAAAAAACAACATCATAAACCACAACAGAAATTAATTCGTAACCAAACCCGAGGTGCTGTGGCGCAGATAGGAAACGATGAGATATGAAACATTAATAACTCCTCAATACTTCAGACTCAATTATATGCAATACTCCACTAACCAAAGTTGCATTTCAGTAAAAATTACTGCCGTGGTCAGTAAAGTCACAAACAATTACAACCAGTATCCCCACTAATTGATTGCAATATTTTTGCACGTCTTGATTTATTATAAAAATAAACAGCTTTTTTAAAACGATGGCTTTTAATCTCAATTGGTCGGAAGGATAAAAGCAACACGAACAATAACAAAAAGAAATACGCACCTCACAATTCTTTACACACACCTTCATACATATGCAAGTTGGACACAAAATAAAAAGAAAATTTGCAATTTTTTGCCTGCTCATCGAAACGCACTAATAACACTTTCCAAATAATCAAATACTGCGATTCTATTACCGACACATTATGTTACATTTCTAAATAATTTCAAACTTTGTTAAACTTGATTGAACTAGAAATTTATTAAATTAATTAAGAGACCACTAAACCGACAAGACAAAATTTATATTTTTATAGTGCCATCTCACACGATCTTAATTTTCAGTCGAACATTTTTATTATAATAATATTAATGAATTATTCATAACCACTTTTCTAACATTTTTCGCAAAAGTAAATAAATTTTGACGTTCGACGTAGAAAAACGTTACAAATTGTTGAATAATTTTTGAAACTAATAGCATTTAGCACGTTTTAGGAAATTCTTAATGCTAAATCGGAAAAAAGTGTTAAATCTAGCACTAAAAGTGTAAACTGACAACAACGTAAATGGCTGATATTTGAGTAAAAGTCATGAAATACCCACCTCAAACAAGTCATTTTTTTTAATTTGGGACCAAAAAAGGGCACTCATTTTTGAATATACTTTTAGATAATACTATAAACTAACAAAAAAAAAAAACGAAATTATATAATTTTGTTTTTTCTACACTCCATCAAACTTAAGTAATTTTTGGATTTTCATGAAAAAAAATTTGTATTTTTGATTGTTTTAAATTATTAAATATTAAAGTACTTAAACCAAATTTCGAACTAGTTTAAAAAAAATTGATTTTTTAAAATTATTTTCGTGAAACAACTAAAACTCATTTCTCTGTTACCGCTCTCTTGTGACGGTAAAAGCAATTACAAAAAGTATTTTTGCTAACATTTCAGATCCCTTATTATCTTTCAAAAAATCAGTTTTTAATCACATTTTGAGAGAAAATTTTTTTTTATTTTTTTTATTCCATGGGCCGAAGGATAGTGCCTCGCCTGTGTACTCGTATACTTTGTGGTCTGAGTTAGAAATTTTTCGCACCAACTTCGCCTGTTATTTTTTCATATTATTATGAAAACTTATTTCTATTTATTTAATTTTATAAAATATTACTTTATTTTCCTTACTTCAAACTATTTTTGTTCAATAAAAAAATTCCTCTACTTCAAATAAGAAGAAAATTAGTGAAATAAAAATTAAACAAATTTCGGTGTGGTCCATTGATTTCCCAAATGCAGAAGGTTTAGGTAACACCAAAAGAGAATTGTGAAAATGTCTGACTCCCAAGTGTAAGCACCCCAGTTGAATTAGCAAATCAAATAAAAAATAATAAAATTATGAACTAAAATTTTTGTTGTTATTCAAAAATATTATCTCACTTAAAGAAAATTATTTCCTATAAATCTTCTTTCATGAACGTACTCTTCGAATATACTCAAAATGCAATTATGTGTAAAATGCATGAAAAAATAATAAAATAAACGAATGAATGTCTCGTTACACAAATAGCAGAGCTCTCAGGGATATCAAAGATGAAGGAACATAAATTTTTTTAACTCCCGGTAGATTTTGTTAATGTTCACTTCATTTTGCACTGCACATACGAAATACAAATTTTATTGTGAATTTATTTATTGTATTTATCTTTTTTTTCTTTTCTTTTACATCCTTCGAGAGATTTTTGACAAAATACTGCAGGAATATTTTGTACAGACTTTTGAACTTTTCTTCTTTTTTTTTCTTCTGTAGCAATTTAATAAAATGTGTACCAGTGTATGCATTTTAGTTTGCATAAATTATTTTTGATATTTGTTGTTGAGGATGTAGGTTCGTACAGCTGCTGTCAAAATAATAGGAAATCTTTCTAGGATCGATTTGTGTGACTTGTAGAAGCAAGTTTATTATGAAGGATTAGTATATCCCGAGAAATAAAAGAAAAAAAGAAAAGTAACTTTTTAAAGAAAATAAATTTAGAAAGGCGTGCCAAAATAATAGCATATATGTTTTTATGTTGTGCAGATGAGCTGGAAGGAGTTGAGGCACTGAACCAAGTCAAATCCGGATCTGCTTCTAAAAAACCATTCAATCTAATTTTACAAAAATTCTGTAACTCAAAATCTCCGTAAGTCGAAATTTTTTTTTTTGGGATAATGGTGATTCGAGTTATGGAAGTTCGACTGTATTTTATTTTAATAATTTTGCTTAACAAGCTTTCGCTCCCTCCCAACAGGCAGTTGCAATCACACTCAATGTTGTCCATACACACACATACTTTTCTACTTTTACACATATGTACGAGTAAATGGAAGTCACAACACGCCACATGCATATTTCGTGAGTGGTTGACTCTCTTTTTGTGTTGTAGTTTTTCTATTAATTATTAATTTTGATGCAGTACAGATTTTCATAAATTTTTATTTCAATCATAAAATACGAGTTTAAATGGCTTTTGTGATGAATGGCAGTATTTGCTTTTACATTGATTCTTTGTTTAATTGTTTTAGAAATAGGGCTGGATCTTTTGTATGCAATGCATATTTAATGATGTTTAATTTGTTATGAATAACTTTGGTTCCAGTTATTTATATTAATTTCTGGGTATCTTTATTTATATAATTAGTAGAAATTCTCACGTATACATTTACAATTAAATTTAAGTAATTTATAATTAAATTTAAATTTAACATTTAATTTCAAATGCAATTGAGAAATAAATAGAGATAATTGAGGGTAAAATTCAAGGGCTTATATATTACAAAATTGAATTGTTTATCCCTTGAATAATGATTTGTAAGTAACTACAATTTCCATTTCTTATTTGATCTACGTACAGTATTTCTTTTTTCATCTCTTTAAGCTAAATTTGTCGCTTACGACTTTTAGTGGACTGCACAACTCTGCAGCAGTTTCGGCGTCTCTAATGTTAATTTTGACGCATAATTTTTAAGCTAATGCTAATTATTTTATTTATTATTTTGCTTTGGCGACGTTCTATCTTTCAAATACCGGCGAAGGAGGCTGCTGTAGCACATAAACTCAGAAAAAAGTTTTTTTTTTACTTGACTGGGCTGGGAGTCCAACACGGCTCCTTCTGGCTGCAGAGCCAACACTATAATTATTCGCCATCAGCACGTCCGCTAACAATGGTGAATAAACAAGAATGCTGCTATTTATGGCCATAATTGTTGTCTGCCGTTTTTAATAATTGAAATTTCAAGTGTTTTTAACAATTTTATATACACATATTGCATTTTAATTGTTTCTGTTTCTATCTTGACAACACATTCATAAATTTGCTATTGTACGCTTCATTTACATAAATCTTTCTGTCCGAAGCACATCAATTATATTTTATATACAGTTTGTAAAAAAAATGTTTTCAAAACAAAAATTTTTTACGAATTTAAATTTAAATAAATATTTACAACAACAATATCATTATATTTGTGAATTTTTTTTTTTACAACTGTTGTTTTGTATGTTCTCGACAAGCAGGCGTCGAAACTTTGACAAATTTATGAACATATTACAACAACAACGCTACAAAATAATTTTGCATACTTTAAACAGTGTAAAAAAAGTGTTTTCAAAAATGCAAAGACAACAAGGAACCGTTAGTTTTTTGCATATGTATTGCGTATAATAGTTTTATATGGACGCTAAGAGTAGCAGTTGTCTTTTATTCATTAAATTATGCTCATAGAATAAACAAATGATTACCCAATTATATATAAACTATGCCAGGAAAGCGACTGAACAAAGACATTACCCAACTGGTGTATTTTAATTACTATAAAGGAAAATCTCACAGAGAAATTGCTGAAATGTTCTCTCTTAACCTAAGGACGGTATATAATGTTATTAACAGTGCTGAAAAAGAAGGAAAACTGGAACCAAAACAAACACCAGGCAGACCAAAAAAAGTAACTCGGCGAATTGAAAAGAAAATTTTGAAAATGATTGTTGAGAATCCACATTTCAGTACTATAGGAATTGCACTTAGCATCAATAATGAATGTGGAGTAAGTATCCCTCTCAGACTGTTAGAAATGTGCTACAAAACCATAAATTCTCTTCAAGAGTTACGAAGAAAAAACCTTTGCTATCCGCGGTAAATATTGAAAAAGGTATAAGTTTGCCATTGAACACCTTTTTTTACCTCCGGAGCACTGGGATGATGTTATTTTTTGTGACGAAACGAAAGTGATGCTTTACTACCATGATGGACCTCAAAAAGTTTGGCGAAAACCCCTGGCGGCTTTAAAAAATAAAAATATAATACCCACTGTAAAGTTCGGTAAACTATTCGTTATGGTGTGGGGTTGTATTTCGAGCAAGGGTGTTGGCGAAATAAGAATATTAGAGGATATAATGACCAAGGAAGTCTATCTAAACATTTTAAAAAAGGAATTGAGTGCAAGTGCTCGGAAATTCGGTTTTGTTGACGCAGAAAAGCTCAAGTATAAATTTTAGCAGGATAATGAACCGAAGCATAAGGCATATATTTATAGATCCTGGTTGTTATATAATTGTAGAAAAGTGATCGATAACCCAGCACAAAGCCCAGACTTAAACCCTATAGAAAATTCATGGGTCCACCCAAAGAAAAAAGTCGGAAAAAGGTCACTAAAAACAAATCACATTTATTAAAGAAGAGTGGGAAAAAATACCTGAAAATTATGATATACCAAAGCTTATCCATTCAATGTCTAGACGCTTAGAAGTTGTAATTAAAGCTAAAGGAGGGCACACCAAGTATTAGCACCCTCAAATCTTTTTTTTTTACCATTTAGAATAAATTTAATTAAATTTAACACAATTTTGAAAACATTTATTTTACAGCGTAGAAACTGAAGTATTTTTTAAGTTACATTTATTATTATTTTGTTATTTAAATTAATTTTGTTTTTTTTTGTGCAAAGTGTTTATAAACATCTTCAATTGAATACAAGAAGAAAAAAAGTTAATAAAAGTTGTATAATTTACTTGCAAATAAGAGTTTCTCTTAAACTTTTTCATTTTTCTAAGTTTTGAAAAGACTTTTTTTACAAACTGTATGTATCACTTCAATAGAATGGAATGCAAAGGAATTAAATCTATAAATAATGCAAATTCATTCCTAAGTTCGTTTAGTTTTCATTATTAATTGTTTTAGGTTAGATTCGGTTTGGAAGAGTGGTGTCTGTACCAAAAATGTAAAATGTATTTATAACAAAACAACATCTATTCTCTGATACTAACCAATCAATTCACCGCTGACTTAAATAATTTTTTTTATTTTGTGGTAATTAAAAACTGATATGCTGATATGTTGTAAAAATTTTTTTTTTCAAACCAAAAGCATTCTTTTAAATATTTTCTTTCTACAAATATTATTTGGAAAATACAATCGAAAATATTATATTGGGCAAAATAAGCGACCAATTAAGCAAACAGATAAACGAACAGTCAGGCAGGCAATCATGCAAAACGTTCTACTAAAATTTTTTATTTTTTTATTGATACAATTCGTTCGTTTATACAAATACATTGATGCATAGCAGCTCATCCTTCCTCGCATATAAGCATGTATGTATGTATACACATAACCTACGTGCTTGTATTTAGTTATCCAATTGCTCTTAAGTTGCTTTTACGCAACATCCCAGTGAACTTTTTGCTACATACATCTTCGATTTGAGACCAATGACAATGTAAGCAAGACCCATCCAATGTCTGCATACAATTTCTATTTACATTTACACAGCGATGGCCTAGGCTGTAAGATTTATCCAACACAATATACATTGTAAGCGAAGGTTGGATGGGTCCAACACAATATACATTGTAAGCGAATGTTGGATGGGTCCAACTATTATGGTGAATTCGGAGTGCAATGAGATGTATCTGAATGCCATTGATCTTGGAATGAATTTTAACTATTGCATAATTAAATTAGGAACGTCATTTTTTTTTTCAATATTTGAATTTTTTATTGTTATATTTATCATTAATATATATTAAATTAATTGTTATAATATGAGCAATAAAAAATAATTAATTAATTATAAAAGTTAAAGAAAATAATTGATAAAGATTGTGCTCAGCATTTTCCATCGATGTAAATTCGGAATTTTGTTTCAAACTTTCGCTTTCTATTTTCTTTAGTCTTCTTCAATTTCTTTTACTGAATCCACTCATTTTATTCTTAACAACAAATAAAAATACAAAACATACATACATATGTATATAAATTAACACATAAATAAAAATAAAACAGTCACTTACCTTTTTTAATTATTTTTATTTAATAATTTATAACTATATTACCACAAAAAATGCCGCCAACACTTCACTTTTAAAAACACTTATGAACTTGATAAAAATTTTACTTTGGAATAATAATAATAATAAAAAAGAAATAATAACGGAAAAATTACTTCAGAAAAAAGAACAAAATTCATAATTAAAACGAAATGACAATATGATACATTACAAAGCCATCCAAATCAGATGGTAATGCGATGCAAAATTTTTATTTGTGTTTGTTTTGACCTTCATTTCTAATAAACATTTAACTTTACAATTGGATGGGAAAAAGACAAATCCGAATCAGATGCGAGTTGTAAGCATTTAACTATTTTCGTTTTATTTTCCCTATTGACATAATATTATACAATCGGATGGCTTTCAATTTGTAATGAGTAACCGGACTGCTGGGATGTAGCTGTAATATTACATAAGACTTTTTCATATGAATGACTAACATGTCATTCGCAATAGTGTTTGCGGTTATAAAAAAAAACAGTTAATTATTTGAAAAACACAGAGAAAAAATAAAAAAATAGTTTTAATTATCAAAATGATTGAAACAATTAAGAAAATGTTTAATTTTGCACTTCTCACCGAAATGATCATACGAATTATCGAAATTGTAATAATTGAGAAAATGAAATATTTTTTCCAATTAACGACATTTTCAAGTTAGATTATATATATTATTTAAAAAAGTATAAACAAAAAAACAAAGTGTTTCATTGAATCAATCAAAACATTGCTTTACTAATTAATTATTAACAAATAATAATAATAATTACTTTTAATTAACCTTTTTTATTATATTTTTTTTTTTTAATATATTTATTAAGCTTGATGTTTTTTTTATTTTATTTTATTTTATTATTTGATATTTCGTTAACAGCTTGGTAACATCATCAGGACTAATAGGAAATTGTTTTTTAATTAAAATTAAATAAAAAATTAAAATTAAAATTTTTACCAATTTTCAGCCTGCAAACAGATTGATCTTATCCATTAACATATTTTTATTCTTGAGGTTTTACAACATTTAAAATTCAATTAAAATGTTATATATTCACATTTATTCATATACAAAATACATACATACAAACAAAAATTTCGTAGTACTTTAATTGGCACAATTAAAAAATTGATTAAAGAAAAGACTGAAAATAATTTTCATTTAATTGAATTCATTGCCGCGGCATTTATTTCGAAGTATTTTAATTGGCGCAATTAACAAATTGATGGAAGAAAAGACTGAAAATAGTTTTCATTTAATTGCATTCATTGCTTTGGAAATTATTTCGAATTATTTTGGTTGGCACATTTAAAAAATTTATTGAAGAAAAGACTGAAAATAATTTTCATTTAGTTGAATTCACTGCCACGGAATTTATTTCTCTGTACTGATAACTTTCAGTAAATACACAATCAGGTAATTGATTAAATTGATTAATTTATTAATTAAATATTAACTAAAAATCAATTAAAAAGTTAATTCAAAAAAAATTTTTTTTCAACAAGTTCAACTAAAAAAATAATTCAATTAATTAACAGGATAATTGAATTTCAATTTTATATTGAACATTAGCTACAATTGAAAAAAAACCACTCATGGTTTTTTCTGTGCACCTTTCTCGAAAAAAACATATTCCAAAAAGTTTTAATACCAAATTCCTTAAAATAATGGAGGTTAATAACGAAATTCGTAATTAATAGATCTAATCTATCCAGAACCGGTTTCAAAGCCTACAACGAACATAGCCAGAGCAATTTTTGTGTTTTATATGTAACTGTGGACTTTTGGCAAAAGTACTGCATTCTAATTTTGGAATTTTTCAGGAGAGCAAAAATAATTTTAAAATGTTGTACACAAATTTTTGTCTATACATTTAAAGAAAACTAAAATGTATTTGAAGATACGTTATTTTGTAAAATGCAAATCAGCTACAAATCGACATAAGTTGATCTTTTCAAAGACGAGGCTTGAAAATTTACCGTTATAATAAAAAAAAATCTGGAAAGTCAATTTTGTTTGTTTCGTTGTTGCGCGAATTTTATATAAAATATTGATTTTAACATGCACTTGAAATTCCATATGCACAGCAATAAAGTAACTTCACTGTACATGACAAATAAATGCCGTGTAAATATACTTTTATTAGTAATCGACCATTATGTCAACATGTTGTTCATTTATGTGCAAGTGTTTCTCTTGTCTTGCGTCTGAATGCATTGCAGTTGCAATGCGTAACAACAATAACAATAATCGTACTGTTCTGCTTTCAATAATTGCCCTGCAATATATGAAACACATAGAAAACTGGTAAGTTGGGCAGTTGGAAAAGAAATTTGTTGTTTAGTTCAACATTAAATGTATTAATAGATGGCACAGGATACGCATGCAATCCAGTCAATCATTAATCGTTTAAACGATTAATTGATACTGTATTAACCGATTAACTGTGCATTTTTACACTCTCGCAAATGAATTTCGAATCAAATTTTGGCAGTTCATTAGCGAGAGTGTACAAATGCTGAGTTTGCTTTGTTTGTTTTAAATTTAAGAAAACATTTTTCCAATATTTCCAATACAGTGACAGCAACGAGTGACAGATGTTAATAATGATGGTACAGTGTTGTGAAAAACGAAGTCAATTGAACTCGTATCACATGATTAATTGGTCGATGAAATAAAAAAACTGCTTCGATCTGAGTAGCATAGTGATTAATCCCTTTGAATTAATTAACAGTATTGTGGCCATGGCTGTCAAATAGAAAATTTTTGGTTCTAAATATACCAAATTTCTGCAAGTTATGTAGACGACATCAAAGGTATAAATATTTCGTAAATGAGTTAACCATAATTTAGTAAAATCAATCAAAAAAGTGCAGAAACAATTTAACTAACACAATTAGCCACACATAATGATTTTTTAAATAATCTTTTGATGACGGATGAAGCGCATTTCCATTTAAGTGGTTATGTGAATAAACAAAACTGTAGGTTGTGGGGCTCCGAAAATCCAAGGGCAATACATCAGCATCAGTCACACCCAATCAGATGCACTGTTTGGTGCGGTGTTATGGCCACAAAAATCATCGGCCCATATTTCTTTGAGAATGAGGATGAAACGCCAGAAACGGTCTCCGGGGCTTCTTACAGAACAATGATCGACAACTTTTTGCGGCCAATGGTGGAGCAACATCCTAATTTGTGGTTTCAACAAGATGGAGCTACTGCGCATACTGCTAGGCAAACTATGGACATGCTGCGTGAAATTTTTGGTGAACGCATAATTTCAAGAAATTCAGATTTCCCTTGGCCTCCTCGTTCACCAGATTTAACTGCGCCCGATTTTTTTATTGGGGATATTTAAAAGACAAAGTGTATGTTAACAAACCACAGACACTTGGACAGCTCAAGCAGAATATTCGAGACGAAATACGGCGCCTGCAACCAGAAACATTACGCCGTGTAATGCAAAATGCGCTAAAAAGAGCCAATGCCTGTATCGAGCAAAATGGTGGTCATTTGTCTGATGTTACATTTCACACATAGTCACGTTAAATTTCCATAAAATGTATTTAACATATAAAAATAAATCATTTAAAAAAAACCGTTATTACAAGAGTTACACGTGTTTAACATCACTAGGTCTCATTTGGGCCACCCTATAGAATTACATTTTTCAAACGCTTTTTGTGACTGTACGATTACGATATACACGTTTGATTGCCCGCTTTCTTTAAACGATTTTTCAAAGCTGAAATGGCGACAATTTCTTTATAACCGGTGGCTCAACCAAAATGCACGATGTTAATTGTGAATAAAACAAAAAGTTTTAAGGGAATTATCGTAATATGTTTTATTATGATAGAAGGATATTCATGACAATTATGTGAGAAACTAAATATCGGATAAATATTCGTCGCACCTTCGGTGGCATAAATCTATCCGATGGTCGATATTTTCAATGACTCTGAGACATGATTGAGGTTCAGTGTCGTTAATTTTCTTTTTTTTCCTTTAGCTCTTGAATAGTTCTTGGCTTAAATAAATATCCCTGAACAACGAAGTCCAATGGTATCAAATTATAAGAAAATATCGGACAAATGCTCGCCAGGGGTTCGGTGGCATACCCCTACCCGATGGTCGATATTTCCAATGACTCTGAGACATAATTGAGGTTCAATGTCATTAATGTGCCGAATTATTTCTTCCTTCAGCGCTTTAATTGTTCGTGGCTTATTGAAGTACACTTTTTCTTTACTTTACTTTTAATATCCCCAAAGAAAGAAGGTCGACGGTGTCAAATCACATGATCGTGATGGCCAATTATCATCGCCACGATGTGAGACAACAAGGCCATTGAGTTTCTCGCGCAAAAGATTCATTGTTTCGTTGGCTGTGTGGCAAGTGACACCATCCTGTTGGAACCAGGTCCATATTCTTAATTTCCGACCAAAAGAAGTCAGCCGCATGTCAAATTAAGTTGGGCAAAAAACCTGACGGCCAGGTGTGACTCACAATTAGCGTCGTGCTTCATGGTTGGGTCACCCTTTTTTTTATTGGAATTTTGTCAAGTTTTAAAGAATTTAACTGGCAGCCCTGATTGTGGCTATATTTTGTTGAAAATATTGAACATATATATGGGTGTGTGTGTATATATGTGTGTGTCATTTCACTTCATCATACACTAATCTTCTCAGGCAATTTATTTCTTGCAAGCAATATTTTCCAGTTACCAAAACCAAGTGCTTGTTGTTTCTCTGCTCTTTACTACATCAATTACCTAACATTCACTGACTGCATTATGTATTACCTGTGGACAGCAAATAGTTAGTCGATCTGTTAGTTGAAAATGAATTAAACTGGCCGTGTGAGGATATTTGTAAAACTCTTTAATACACTAACGGGCATTTATGTAGAATGAATGCAGAAGCAGCAGCAGCAGCCTTGTGTCGCAGGCAAATTGTGCAGCTCATTTAAGTATTTGCAATTTTATTGTTCAATATTCAATTCAAGTAAAAGGCAAAACAAATCCTGCATTTAATGTAGTTTTCTCGTTTTGCGACTCGATGATGACTGTGTCGAATTTTGTTTATCTTGAATGTTTGAATAAATAATGTTATTGTACTATCACTATTGTTGTTGTTGTTTTGAATTTATTATTTTGCTTAGAAATATGTACAATAGAATGTATGTTTACTCAATATTTCGTCCAATACTCCATCATAGTCTCATTCGAATGCATTCGTTTGTATGATGAACGTTTTTGTTTTTGATTGGAGCGAATGATATCGATTCAATAATTAAATTGAAAATGAATTTGTTTATGGTTTAATTAAGTTTCAGAAATATTATTGAATTTTTATTATAATGGGAAATGCCTTGCATTTGAAAGTTATCAATATGCGCTGCCGAATGAATGAATACATTAAATTTATTGCTAAAAATATTCCATTAAAAAATTGAAATAAATGTTAGATGTATATTGATGGAAATATTTGACTGAAAATATTGTTTTATTCCATCAAAACTATTAGTTTTAGGGTGGCGATGGCCGAAGGAGTCTGTACGTTGACTACAAAACGAAAAATTTTTCCTGGGTTCAACTCAGTTTCGCAGTTTCAGACTCATAAAAACATCTCGGAATTTTTCTGATTTGCATTTGTGTGGCTTTGTGTCAGTTGTTGTGGCAAGGTTTCAGTGGTGAAGGCATATTCACTGGTGACTGAACAGTAATGGCTTCAGCTGTATCCAATCCACAGGCACATCAGAACGCCCTCCTTCGTCGAAATTAACCCGCAACTGCAGAGTTGTTCCAGAATTAAGCTCTATCTTCCTATCGCCTTCACCGCCTGCCTATTCTCTACACTATATCTCTCTCTCTTTAATTAGTTGCAGTTAGGGTTGCCAGATGGCCTGGATTCGCCTGTATTTTCCAGTTTTTTATGTCTGGTCCAGTTTCCAGACTGAATTTAACTGTTATGTTTACGTGTTTTTATTTTATTATTTTTTTTTTGAAAAATATTTAATAAAATTTTACTTTTAGGTACAATAGTGTCCAGTTTTTTTTTTCTAAAATCCAGGCGAAAATTGTACGTTTTCAAGTTTTTAGGCTTTTGGGGTCTGGCAAGCCTAGTTGCAGTGCATGAGCAGTGGTCCAAGATAGAAAAAAAATTAATCACTTTCTAGTCTTCAGATTTCTGTCTGAGATTCTTTGGGGCGCCTTTCTTGGACAACTTGGGGCGGTGCTCTAGGTTAGATCTGACGGACTTAGTGAGGCACGTGAACGGCACAGGGTAGCTGTGACTTCCTCTGGTTTCTACGGGGCTATGATAACAAAACGGCACCCACGGTGCTACTTGAGTCGACCCGTCTTGGTCTTCAGCACTCTTCGAAAGGCAGTTTTTTTTTTTTGTAGAAAACCACTATTTGATAATTATAATTTTCCCAAATTTTCAAAAGTTTTATATATTGTACTTTTTGTTGCATTATTTCCTCTATACAAATGGTTTTATATTGCGGACGAGGACATATACAAAAGCGTAACTTTTCTTACAAATTAAAATGAGGAACTCCTCTCCTCCAATTTGACATACTTCCAAAACGCAATGTCTTACAAGTTCTTGTATGATATTGTTTATCTTTTATTGAATTAGCCTGCCCTATTTTTATTTGTCAAATACCTCCGACTGCCAAATACTAGGTGACGTAAAAGTACGTAAAATTTGATTGTGCGAAAAATTAAGGGTTTAAAAAATTTCTTAATGCGAGCACATTGCTGCCACATGGAGGCCAATGACGGCAATGCCTAGATTTGTCATCAAAAGGAGTTCGTTCTTACAATGCATTTTATTACAAAACTTGAAGATGTAGCTGAACAAAGTACGCCATACCTTGTGATCAGCCATCTAAATTAAACGACTCCTATGATTGTTGAACTTGGTGAAAAAAGAAGAAGATGATTTCGTATGAGCTACGACGCTTATTTTTTTTATCTTCTTTTGTGGTGTTAAGAATATGTGTTTCAATTAAAATTTAAGTAACGTCCCCGCCACACTGAGGTATAATCATGTACATAATTATGTATTTATCTTTCGTAGTTCTAATTACTCCTGAGTGGTGATGATTTACGTATATCTTCATTTCTCCAGAATGGTCAGCAAACGCCTGAAGAAATCTAAAGAAAATATGTTTTTTTTTTTGTGAACTCCAAAAATTGTTTCAGTTACACGAACTTATCTGCTCATGACCTCGATTTTTGTATAATGTAAGTCATATTTTTTCCAATATGCCCGATAATTGAGACGTTTCATAAAATTTTAAATTATTTTGCAGCTCAACAATGTCACGTATTCCGAAATGTAACTGTGCAAACTTTGACAAAGCGGACCATTAGCAGTTGCGATGCAAATGTATGAATGTTACTGTCCCATTTTAAAATTGTCAGTGCTTTTTATAAAGAACGAGATTAACCCGGTGCGCTTCGCTACCTCACACCAACTTATCTAATCACACTTCTGTACAGATAGTATTACGCTAACCAAGCCATCTGCAGCAAATTCGGCTACTTTTATTGTTCCTTTTCCAAAAACAAAAAGAAGGTATCTTTTTCAAAGCGCAGTTGTTCCGAAAAGTACCCATTCCACTTTACTTTTAGTTTTCTTTTCAACATTTGATACCCATATCATGGCAGGGTATAAAAATAGTAAAATATTCCCATCATAAGCAGTATTTAAATGTCATAAAAACTGAAAAGTACAATCTACAAACACGAATACCCCTGAAGATTAAAGGTGTAGCAGCCTTCTAAAACAGCTTGTCGTTTCGTTCCGCTAATGTTTGCCAGTGTGATTTACAAAGCTGTCTTTGATTGAGTTTGTTTATTGATAACTATCACATGTAATTTTAACTGAATGCATGAGTATGTTATCGATCACTATCCTATTTAAAATTGAATAATCGCATAAACTAAGTTTCGAAATAAGGCACTGCATACACATACGTTGGTATATATTTAACAATTAAAATAACCAAATTCGTTTTTAATTTCCACTCGTAACCAAATGTTCCATAATTCCACATTATGACATGACTTTGGCGCCACCTTGTACAACCAAAGGAACAACTTGAAACAAACCCCCGGGTGTTCTTTTATTATTTTAACAAAATCAGTGTTAAGTTCACGTACTTAGCACACTCACACACTTTCTTAGATTCGCCACAATAGCCAAGTTAAAAGAAAAGAAGAAGAAAAGAAGAAAGAAATAATTTGAAGTGTAAAGGAACAACTTGCTACAACATTTTCTTCCTTAAGTGTAAAACTTTTGATATGTTTTTGCCATCGTCGTCGTCGCCGTAATTGTTATTCCAACTGGAGCTCTTGTCTTGTTACTCATATCCTGTGAAGGAACTTTTGTTTGTTTTTTTTTTGTTTGTCTCTTTTTTCCCTATCGATGTTGGTTTAAATGAAAATGTTTTTCCTTAACAATTTACTTGAGGTGAAGATGTTTCTTTATTCCTCGAGTACGTGTGCATATTTCTTGGCATTAAACAGCAGTTAGTAGTGACACAAGTAGATGGATGCTTGCAATAAAAAAGAAGAAAAAGAAAATTTCTTTTTATAAAAAACTTAAGTTTTTCCTGGGAATTTATTTGTTGGTATTTAATATGATTTGGATTTTTGGTTTTTTTTTGCTTTCCAACAACAACTTGTTGGAATTGGTCTTGGAGTTCTTTAATGCGTTTGCGATTATGTTTTATTAATGTATTTTTGTCGTTTTATAAAATTTTAATCGTTTTAAAGTTTTGTTAAGTATGTGTGAAAATCCTTATTATTTTGTTATTAACAGAACGAAACATATTTTCTGTTGCAAAGTATTCATAACCTCCATTTAATTTCGTACAAAATAAAACTGTTGTTCGAATTCGTTGAAAAGCGGATTAACAATTTATACATTTACGTTTGCTTGCGTTCAGTGGGTAACAGACTGACGAGGATAGTTGACAACAAAATCCTTTACACGAGGGGCACTATTTATGGCTGGCAACGGGAGCTGGCAAGACTAATGTGAATAGCTAAAATCTGGCAACAGCATAATAAAGTTTGAAGTACTCACAACGATTTGATTTACAAGTGCTATTTTTTTTTTGTTTACACTGCGTTAAGAAAATCAATTTGACCAACAAATTTAAATTTCAAAAGAAGGTTTTCGTTGGATTATTTTTTACAACTTTCGACGTGGATTATCCGCACAAGAATGTGGCGCTGAACTCATTTCTTTGCATGGCGATAAAGCACCATAAAAAACCAAAGTATTTAGTTTGTATAGTGAATTCAATCTTGGTCGTAGTTTTGACGCCGACGAATGCCGTAAAAATCGTCCAAAATCGGTTGTTGTGCCGCAAAACATGGATGCAGTGCGTGAACTGATAATGCAAGATCGTCATGTGACATATTGTGAGGTAGAGACATCTTTGCACATTAGTTACAATTGAATGCATTCGATTTTGCATTTTCACTTACAGTTGTAAAAAAAAATTGGTTCTCGCTGGATATCCCATAATTTATCAATCAATCAAAAAAAGACTCGTGGTGTCAGGAAATAATTAAAAAGTTCGACCGTGGTGTTTCAAAAGACGTGTATAAAATCGTGACAGATGCGTATGAGCCACAAACAAAACAGCAATCGACCGTGTGGGTATTCCAAGATGAGCTAAATCCAACAAAAGTTGTACGTGGAAGAAGCACAGCGAAGAAAATGGTCGCCTGTTTCTTGGGCCGAATTAGTCATGTGGCCACTGTTCCGCTTGAGAAACGTAGAATGGTAAATTCTGAGTGGTACATGACCATTTGTCTGCCGGAAGTGTTCGAAGAAATTCGTAAAACTAATCCCCGATGACGAATCATTCTCAATAATGGAAATGCAAGTTCTCACACATCTCGTCAAACAGGTGAATTTTTGACCAGCCGAAACATCGAATTAATAACTTATCCTCCATACAGTCCTGATTTGGCAACCAATGACTTCTTATTGTACCAGAATAGCACAGATAACCTGCGTGGTGAACGATTTACGAGCGCCGAAGTAGCAGTTGAAGTGTTCAAAAACCATGTTATGGAGGTGACTCAAGAGGAAAGGAAAAATTGCTACGATAAATGGTTTGAATGAATGCAAAAGTGTATTGCTCATCAAGGGGAATATTTCGAAAAGCAATAAAGCCATTTGCATTTAAAAATGTGTGTTATTATTTGCTATTCCCGAAATATAAATAGTACCCCTCGTATTCCAATACATGGGAATAAAATTGAAAAAGTTTTTTAATAAAACTATCTAAACAGTGAAATAAATAAAAAAATTCCGTTAATTTCGTTCGTGGGCTGCTCTACTCAGGGTTATACTTTCTTAACTTTTATAATATTCAGGCGAACAAAATATTGAGTTTTTTTTACTCACAAACATACTATTGCAGAAACGTTGCGCTATTTGGTTAGGAATTGTCTCTTCAAATATTTTTACTATTTCCCAAAAAATTTTAATTCGTATCGGAGTTCCAGGGAACGTGAGAAGGCGTGTTTAAATAGAACTACAAGCATATAGAAAGGAATTCCCATCCGCCGATTGCGTCGGTCGTTTCATTATGCCAAACGATTAATTAATTAATGTACGTATTTTTCCGTGGGGACATTGCCATGCTGAAACACCAGGTAGTAAGAAGCTTTTTCTTATGGAAGCTGAAAATTTACTTTGCATTTGAAAGGAAAATTCCTCTTAAAATTCAGTCATTACAAAAATAACAAATCTCAAGATTTTTCTTGAGTGACAACACATCATAACATGCGCTGCTGCATAGCGGGGCCCCCTCTGACGGGGACCAGGCGATACGGGCCGGGGCCATGGCGCCGGCTGCAAACTTGGCGGACCCAGACGTGGGTGAGTGGGAGTGGTCCTGATTGGGACGTGGCTCTGGGCCTTCCCGAAGTAATGCGGAAAGCGGTTCCGGGGAGGAATCTACCCAGAGGAGGAGGAGGGAATTTTTTAGTGGCAACACCACTCGACGCAGAAGATGACGGTCTCTGTAAGTGCGAAGGCATTTTCAACCCTACCTCACACGCCAAAAAAAAAAAAAAAAAAATAACAAAATATAGTTTGTGGCTATTAAAATGCCTAAATGCTTATGAGTGTTAAGGTACGATCAGACGACGATCGTGACCTAAAATGCAAAAGGGCCTATCATCACTTCTAAAAATATTACAGGAGAGACAAAAAACTTGTTGTGGTTACAAATATGATTTTTTTTTTCGCAATATCATCCAAATAAAAAGAAGAGCTTATTTAGAACGTTAAAAATTATGTCTCAAAAAGAAAGAAAGCTGGTAACAATTTTTCTTTGTTTCACTATTCCTCAACAGCAAGAATTTACATTGATTTTCAAAGCTTAGTAAAAATTGACTTTTGAATTTCTTCAAAAAAGTCGTTATTTTTAAAAATTTAAAGCTGAAAATTTGTGAAGACGTGTGCTTTAGAGCGCTGTATATCCATTAAAAATTTAATTTTGAGTTTTTTGGTAGTTAGGCCCTTTTTAATTTCAGGTGACGATATGTACAAGTGTTTAATTTACACACCGGAGAAGTTCTACAATGCCATCCATCCTGCCTCTTTTCTAGTGTTCGCTGCTTTGCATCGAAATAATATTATTTAAAATTCGTCAAATTCAATTGCCTAATCTGACCGTAACTTTAGACTTTTACTTGGAATTTTCATTTCTAATTTGTTTACATTTATTGTATGTTGCCAAGGCTTAATGTATGTTTTTGATAGCAAAATTTCTCTATGGTACTTTGAATTAAATTATGAAATTTGCTTTATTTAGCTAAAGTGCTGAATGTTGAAATTCTTTAAATGCCTGTAATGGAAAAATATTTATTAGAATGGTCTTTTAGCCGAAAAGCTTCACACACACACACACACACACTAAAGTATCGATTGGAAAAAAGTAATCACAAATTGTGGAAAACCCTGTTATTTATTATTATTGGATTTAAAATTGCAAGTTGTTAAGCTTTCAAAATGAGTGAATTTATATTTTCAATCAGCAAATGAGGTATAGAAAAAAAACCGATGATGATGATGATGATGATGATTCTACGATTAATTAGCTAAATTAAGGATTCGTTTTTGAAAGCTGTTCAAAAAGAATGTTGTGTAGCGAACACTATTTTCTCTAATGATGTTTAAAATTACAGATTAAATTTTGTGAAAATTATACGGTTATGAAATGAAAGAAAGAAAATTGCAAATATTAAATGAAACGGCCAACTTGTGTACATTTAAATTTTAAAATTTTCTAAATAAATTCTAATTTATTGCATTTGCTTTTTCACTTTTCCAGATTATAGCAGCGTTAAAGCCATGCGTATTTTAAATGCTGAACTCGCCGATACTCTGGGTAACCTTTTATCTCGTGCTTGTGCCAAATCTCTTAATCCGCGACAAATTTATCCGCGTGTCCACACAGCACAATTACGAAATATTTTGGAAACAGATCCTGCTCGTCGTTTGTTGGAGTC
This sequence comes from Dexiosoma caninum, assembly GCA_963924685.1. Lineage (NCBI taxonomy): Eukaryota > Metazoa > Arthropoda > Insecta > Diptera > Tachinidae > Dexiosoma > Dexiosoma caninum. The sequence goes on from OZ004725.1 coordinate 98,061,162, forward strand.
CATAGAACAACTAGATGGTAAGTGATTTTTAATTTATTATCTAATAAAGGCAAGGCTGCTTGTTTGTGATAAAGAGTGCAAATCTTTCAAATGTTATTCGTTGTAATTTGTTTTTATTATTTTCATTAAGTTATTATTATTTGCTTTACATTTTCAGTAGTTTGTTAGCGTTTTATTTTTCCTACTTTGTTTATTTCGCAAACAATTGTTCAATTCACATCCTTTTGCATGTTATTATTTCCCATACAAACAATATTTGTTTAGAAACATCAATATATCTACGACTATATGATTATGAATTGGCAAATGTGCTTCATATGCTGTACAGTCAAACTTCTCTATAACGTAGCAGTTGGGGACCGTCAAATTTCCACGTTATAGAGAAAATTCGTTATAGAGAAACTGCAGAACATTTTGACGACATTTTTTTTATGTAGAAAATATATTTATTAAGGCAAAAAAAATTGTTTTTACATGAACACATTAATTTTGTTTTTTATTAATACATACATATGTGACTAAATTGATGCAAAAAATCGATTGCTAAAAACTTCGCAATAGAGAGATTATTTGTGTAAAAAATTCTATTTAGGTCTTAAAAAATTGTACGTTACAGAGAGAACTTCGCTTTAGGGAAGATCGTTATAGGGAGATCAAAATGTATGCAAATACTAACAAAAATGTTGTGTTCACGATTTTTATTTGTTATAGAGAAGATTTCGTTATAGAGAAGTTCGCTATAGAGAAGTTCGACTGTATTTCTGTTTTCTATTTTTCCTTTTTATATTTAGTTCAAGGTTCAATTACAATTTCGCCGTAGCTTGTTTATTTTTAAAATAAATAATTTTAATTAAAAAATAAAAATAAAGTAAAACACAAAAATATAAATAAAACGTATCAAAGAATGCAGCAAATGAAACAATAAGAACATAAACCACGCCTCATTCCGTTGTACGCTCTTTAATTTTAGTCGTCCATGAGACAGTGAGAAAGCGACGACTCAACATGTTTAGCAGCGGTGTTGATATTTATTCAAATACAGTGTGTAACATAACTTATATGAAACATATTTTTTGCTTTTTTGAAACTGCCAGAAAAGCACAAATCTAGAAGATTTTATTTGAGTTTACGAATATACAATTCTTACTTTAAATTTTCAAACATTGGCGCAGCTAAAGCTATGCACACACAATTGTCAGATTTTACAATTTTGCAAGAAGATACAAGATATGTTGCGTATAGGTTTGGACTATCTAGTATTGGGGTACAGAGTTGCCAATAGTGAGTTTAGCTATGTTCATACGATTGTCAGATTTGACAATCTTGTAGGATATGGCAATATGCTGGCAATGCACTCACAATGAAAAATTGTCCCCGAAGTGTAAATTGTCTGTTCAGACTATTGTAGGGAAACTGTACAATTTTATTGCCACATAATAAATTTATCGGTCAACAAAAATTGTCTGTTCACACAGTTGTCAGATTTCTGTAAGGCACTAGTTGCCAGATATGATGATTAACATTGTCTCTTGATATTTATGGGCAGCGTTGCCAACAGAAATATTCATCTGCCAATGGTGTTATTGTACGTTGCACTAAATTAAGCACATGTAACAATAACAAATGACTTAAAAATGTGTGGCTATTATGTGTCTATGGAAATGTAGGGTGTTCTCGCGACTGTAAGAATTGTGACAATATTATTGGCAGACAATACACGGACAATACATTTGGTGACAATGTTGCCACACAAAAATTGAGAGTTTACACGGTCATTGAACATTTTATTATTAAAATTTTTCTGTCAATATTGTACTATATGACAATCGTGTATATTATACGTTAATTAAGACTTGATTTTTAAGGAACAAAATCTTAAAACTTTTAAAAGGAAAAATTAAAAATTTTTTTTTTACCAAAATATATTCTTGCGATTAAATTTTAAAATTTTCCCACTCAATTTACCCTGTCATTATACTTTAAAATTCTCCCACCAATACAGCTGGAAATCATTTTTGGGCATCTGTGAAATAAAAGCACAAAAAACAACGAATAAGTTTAATCAGCCAACAGCTGTTTATGGTTATGGCAAAAAATAAAAAAAACTAACTCCATTATATGGTAATCGTTATGGCTAAGGCAATAAGGCATTAAGGCAAGCCACATAATATCAAATAAATACATTGTTGCCCATAAGAGTTGCTTTGTTTTCTATGGTGATGGTTATGGTTATGTTAATACTAATTTAACCTTAAGTTGCCAGTTAATGGAAATAATATGCCTGTTACACATTTCAGTTTTTAGTGTTTTTCTAGCACCAACTAAAAGTTAACTTTAATATACATTTATATAGAAAGGGCCTATCTCACATTTTTCTTGAGATCGAGATTTTTTACATTTATTTCCTTAATAAAACTTTGATGATAAAATTAGTGTGCTCCGACAAACTCTTAGGACTTTAATAAAAAAAATATCGACCACAAAACTCAAATTTTTATGAACTCTTTTTTCCTGCTCATGTATAGAAAGAAAAATCATTAGCTAAGCCCTTTCTACATTAAAATAACGATATGTGCACTTCTCTTAGCTAAGCCCTTTCTACATTTAAGTAACGATATGTGCATTTCACGGTAGTGGTAGTGCTATTCTATCATTCATATAACTGTCATTCATAATTTTTTATTTCTAACCTTTGTAGTAATTTATATGTACATATATGCATGTACTATGTTTTATTTATTTATGTTTGTTATATGGCTTACAAAGCCTTTCCGGGAGGTGTAATAATGCCTTAAAAATAGCCGCTCGTGGTGGTGCTCGTCGCGTGGTGTGCACGTTAATACATACAAAACGGAACGGATGCTTTTCACCAGGCGATACAAGGTGCTTACCTTTAGTATACTGGGGCTCCACCGGCTGTCTTGACTTACTGGCTTCGTTGGGCCGTGGTGGAACCATTTTTGCTTTACACTGCTCACGGTGGATGGTATGCAAATACTTATTTTTTTTTAATACAAACAATACAAACTCTACGAAGCTCTTACAGCTTGTCTGTAGGAACACCCAGGGTCTAAGCGGGATATTGATAAGACAAATGCTTATGCACTAGACTACGGAGGCACCCAAGTGTTATCAGTGTTAAGCTGATAGACAGGGTGGTCAGACAATCAGCTGACCGGATCACCAGTGCACTCTGCTGCCGCCGACCTTGTGTTGAAGCAGACGGCTACTGGTAGCAGTGAGGCTAACTGCAGTTAAATGCTGAGAGTTGTATTCCATTTTCGATTGTTTGATTGCGTTTTTTATTAGTACATACGTACATGCATATATTAGAGGGAATTAAGATTTTTCCTTACAATCACTTTATTTTACTTTTATTTGCTTTGTTTGCTGTTTTAGTCATATTGTTCATATTGTTTACTCGTAAATATGCTTCGTTGAAAACTGAGATTGATATTGCAAAAAACAAAACGTTAAACATTCAACTAAAGTAGATATACTTTGATGTTGTGTAAATACTCATTGTGTAAAAAATTCGTCCTTTATTGTTTGTACTCTAGTCTGTAATAACTTTTAGATTAAAACCAACTACAATAAAACCATTTATAATAACTGCTACTGCTGCTGCTGTTGCATTATGTTTAAAATCGCAGTAAAAACTATTACTCCCATAGCAACAATAAACGCTACTCGTAAACTGCTTAAGCCATAATAAATATCTTTTTTTTGCTGTCATAAATTCAAAAAAACCACTAACAAGTATGAGCACTACAACAAACTTATTGTTTTTATTGCATTTTTATCATTTTCATTACACATTTCGTTACATGCAACTAACCAAACAATATTATTTTCACATCCTACTACGACGAAAATCTCTCACCATAATTCATCCGTTTGACATCATTCATCATTATGCTGATGATAATCACAAGCAGCACAGTGATGTTGCATGAATTTCCTCTCCCGCCTTCTGCTTTTTTCCTTAACCAATAATTTACAATTTATCTTTATTTGCATACCTCACTGCTTGTCAAACTAAACAAAAAAAAAAGAATTAAATTCCTGTCGCTTGCATGTTTGTTCCTGTGTGTGAGTGTGTGTGAGTGTGTTTATGTGTATGCGAGATAGAGAGAGAGAGAGAGAGAGATAGAGAGAGAGAGAGAAAGAGTTAGAGAGAGAGAGAGTTAGAGAGAAATTTAAACAATTTTCTTATCTATTAATCTAACTTAACCAATTTGCCACGTTTATATTATTTTTTTTATGTGTCGCTCTCATCTGCCAACAACCAAACGAACCAACGTCTGTCTGCCTGTCTGTTTGTCAACCTTAAAACATTGTGGCCACAATGTAATGATGGCAATCGCTTTATTCTACTTTTTCTGCCGCATGAAGACAAGTGCACTCAACATTTTAATGATAGAAATTTCCATAAGGTTGCTGATTGTGTCATGTCCACATTACATGTTGCAAATAGTTTCTTTGAGACTTCACGTCCGTGGGAATTGAAATTGAAAACTATAACAGATGACGGGAAGAGAATAAATATACCAATGCCGCAATGTAATGAGAATGCCTTAAGGCTGGAAACTATTATAGCCATGACAATGGATACTTTACGCGTCTGCGGTATTGTGTTGCAGCCTCTTGTGCCTCACATTTCTCAGCGCTTGTTGGATAAATTAGGTGTACCTTGGAGTCAACGTATGTGGAGCAATCTGAAGGATAATTTTGGTCTAGTGGCCAACAATGTAATTGAACCTCCAATTGAAGGTTGCCTTTCATGTAGCGATGCAGTTCTCTTCAAACGCATCTATCCACCAGAAGACGATGATGATCTCCAGAAGCAGAAACAGAAACAGCAATTGAAAAAACGCCAAGATAAAAAGGAGAAAGTAAAAGAAGTTGCAACCGGCAAGCAAGTAGTGCAATAATTTGTTTTCATCACGATCTATTGGAGATCGACAACGTAAAATTCTACAAATGATGTGACTATTCCTGATGCAAGTGATGATCCATGATTGACTTCATTTCAGTTACATTTGGATCTCGAACTATTTGCATTTATTTCCTGCCAATAAATGGAACATTAATGCTTCTTTTAAGGATATTTAATTTTTTTATATCTGTTGTTTTTTCTATATACATATTTGCTCATCTCATTTATAGAATAAAAATTAATAAAAAGGATAATAAATATTTACAAATAGAATATAATAAAAACGTGTCGAAGTATTTTATTTATCTCCAGTTTAAAATTAATATAAATTGTTTCTATAATTCCCCCAGCTGTATATAAAATATTATTGAATAATAGACAGGAGTGAAAATTGAATGAAAGTGATTTTAAAATAAATTAATATTGTTGAAGTAGCATCGAGGCGAATTAATTCGCCATTGTTAACAAATGCTTGATATTTTTCACTAATAAATAAATGTAGAGGTAAACTTTTCCATTATTGAGGTTTTTTCATTCGTAAATGTAGATAATCAATTGAACAAATGTAAGCATCATGGACAGCTGGCAATCGTATAGGTTGGGCCCAAAGTCATTAAGGGGTTTAAAAATTTAAAAACTTTCGTTTTTATATGTTTTAATTTTTTTTTTTTTTCAGATCATAAACTATGAAAAATGAAAATATTTTTACACTACTGGTGCTTTCTTTTCTTCCACAAAAATGAGATCTTGTACAAAATGACAAAATGTACATGTATAAAATGTCTTACCAGCACTGTAATAATGCTACTTATTATTCGACTAGAATGCAACACAATTTACGAAAAAGTGGAACACCATTTTCGTAACATTTGAAAAATAAATTTGTTTGAATAAATCAAATAATAAATCAGATAGAGAAATCCAAAAATTGATTAATTGCAATTTTGTAAAAGATACGGCTGCGGCAATATCCATAGATTTCTTTAAAAATGTTCAGCAATTTCTTTAGTTGCTTTCTTCACAAACATGTCCAGAGAAAAATAAAGTGGCAAGTTGCAGATTTATCGATTACCAGTTTAATGAATTTTTTTCCTAATGAACTCTTTTTCCTGAGAACAATTTTGTAACACCGAAGCAGTTATATTTTATATCACTGTCAAATCATCATTAAGAATATAATCTTTGCTTATAGTGTTTTCACACTGATGGGTTTTAAAGCAACAGTTGGTTTTACGTTAAATCCAACTATTGAAACCTGGTTTTACTATATAAAAATATTTTCTTAAAATTATATTGAAAACTTTTTTAAATTGGTTTTAAGTTGATTTAATGAAATACAACCTTAATTTTCATGTACTAAAAGCAGTGCTACCAAGTTAAGAAATTTAAAACAGCTGGCTGCCCATTGTAGATAGAACAAGCGGTGGGGTTCAGACATTCGCCGCACGAAACCTCCCCGATTCGAAGATAAATCCCGCTATTACGGAAATCCTCAACCGGGCGAGTTCAGTCAATGACGACAGGCAATCTGAGGCGAATAACCTCCGCCATTTCATGTTAAGAGCTGGCCACTGGCACGTGAGGTGAGCAACCGTCTCCTCCTCCACAAATGCCGAGTCTGTCGTTGTTGAATGTTTCTTGTGGTATACGATGAATTTCTTCTTGTATGTTGTCCTTTAGTTGGTGCAAGGTTTGGGGCTTATTCACATGAACTTTGTCTTTGAGATAGCACCACAAGAAAAAATCGATTGCTGTCGATTTGCTATACGAAGTCTTCAGGATTTAGTGGGATTTTGCAAGAAAAGAGGTGCAAATGGTGTTGGAAAATTCGCCGAAGATTGCGGTCAGAATGCTGTAACTGGGCATATCGTCTTCTCCTTGATGTCTCCGTATTTTCAGCGACGCTCTGTCTCACAGCATCAATATTTCGGACCGATCAGCCAGTTTGAAGTCTGCCCGTACATCTTGAATCTCCGACAGTCCCAAATTCAGAAAACTTATCCACCAACGAACGAATGATTGGACTCGTTGAAGCAGTATGAGCATTAATTATCTAACGATTATTTTCAAGGAATAGAAAAACAATCTTAGTTCTTTGCGCAATTATATATCGTTCCATATATTCTCCCAAGTTTAATTCCGAAAATAGGAAAAAAAATATTTACCAGCAAAGAAATTATAATTATTTTACATCATACAGTTACTTTAGCTGGACCCTGCAGTATTTAAAAAAACCTCGCTGGCATTCAATGGTTACAGTAAATCTAATAAACTTTGTATTTTTGGCCAACCTTTGAAATAAATCTCTATGGATACAATGCCTTTTACATCCATGTATGAATGTGTTCTTTTCATCTGATTTAAATTTATTTTCGAAACACGTATGATTTCGCTGTCATAATCCCACAGGTGATTGAAAATATACAAAATCTATTGTGTGCTCGTATTACAATTCATTTGGGTCTCTTTGTAATGTTGTTGCTATGACATTTGCCTAAACTGCTGCTGCTTATAATCTATTGAATACATTTTAATAAAACATATTGAATAATTATTTTGTTTGCCGTTATTTGCAATGAATTGCTGCTGTTATTGAGGCTCTTTGAATTATATTTACTTATTTTGATACATGACTTCTGTTGAAATTGTAATTCAAGTGCGATAATTCCCACCATTCATCAATCGAAAATTGTAAATTAATTGGAAATAATACCACGATTGATATCATACCATTTATGAGGTTATTGGCAGGCTTATGAAATGAAAATGAGGAAGTAAATTCCAAAAGGGGCAGAGCGTGAACATTTAATGCCGCATAATTTCCCACTTATTTCTAAAGAAAAGTAACACTTTGACAATTAAGATGGATAAATGGGTGAATAAAAGGGACTGAGTGTGAACCCACATAAGACGAAGCTGATTCTCTTTACCAGGAGGAGGGGCTGAACCCTGTGGTTCGATAGGCTAGAAAGTTGTCATGGGTGAGCATATCTCAGCGAAGACTTAGGAAGGAGCTAAATGCATTTTACGCGTGCACGAGCTCTATAAACAGGGTTTAGGGGGTACAATAGACGGTGGTATACGATTTTTTTTGTGTATGATTAATTTTTAATTATAACAACACCAACTTTACAGAAGTCTTAGCTTCTCTGCAGAAGCGCCCAGGCTGTACGCGGGCATGGAATCCGCATATCCAGATTGATAGACTAATGCCCATGCACCAGTGTGCGGATAATATGGATTTTCACAACGGTCGTGAGGTCGGTACTTGTTTATGGTTGTTCGCTATTGTGGGTGGAGGTGAGAAGGGAGATTAATAGGCAATTACTTGCTGGGGTACAGAAGTGCGTCTCACGGCATCACTGGTACCATGCGCTGCCTCTCTGAGCGGTCTTGCACATTATCCTCCATTCCCATAGAGGTAATCGTGTTCGAAAGCTTTTAGGCTTATGGAGCCAGGATTGATGAGACGGCATCTTGAGGGAGATTGATGTCGGTAGCCAGAGATGCATCACGCATGGGTGTACTGATTTTAATGCTACTGAGATCGATTTTGATAGGACGCCTCAATTAGTTATTCCCGATAGGAGCCTATGGACTCATTGTTATAAACTGTTTGAGGGGTGATCCTTAGTGATGGATGTGAAACGGAGTTGGGCACGGGTTCTGCTGTCTATGTGAAGCCCATTGAGATAAGAAAATAGTTAGAGCTTTCAAACAAGTCAAGCGGAGCTTTTTTCGATATTAAGGCCATGGAATTGGTGGCTCTGGACGCCGAAGTTACTGTCTACATAGACGGTCAGGCGCCACTAAATTTGTAGCGGGGCAACACTGTGAAGTCGAAGGTGGACGGCACTTAGTGATTTGATGGATATGTGCATAGGTTAGGCTGTGCTGCGTACCGGGTAATTGCGGAGTTGAGCGTAATGAGACGGCGGATGAGCTGGCGAGGCGAGTTGAACATGTCGGTGCAGCCAACGATTGGGTACCGCCATAAGCTGGGCTGTGGAAAATTTGTATCATTCCTGGAACAGGACAGGGAATTGCAGGGCCTAGAGGCCCTAATGTGATGGAAAAAAAATTGTTTTTCTTGGATACAATTTTGAAAAAAAAACTTATTAATAAATAATTGAGGGTGGCGATAGCACGTTGACAACAAAACCAAAAACAGACCTGGGTTCAACTACAGTTTCAGACTAAAATTTAAAAAAAAAAACATCTCGCATTTTTCTCATGTGCATTAGTGAGTGTCAGTTGTTGTCGGAAGGTTTCAGTTTCGAAGGCATAGTCACTGGTCACTGAACAATACCGGCTTCAGCTGATAGCAATAAACAATCACATCAGAACGCCCTCCTTCGTCGGTATTGTGTAGCACCGGTGAAGTAAAATAATAATCAAAATGGCTACTAAACCGAAGCTTCAGCACTGCTACGAGTGTAAAAACAGAGAACGTGCGAAAGCAGAGCTGTAAAATAATTAATTAAGCTTCACCTCCTGTCGTTTCTCCTACTATCCCTTTCCTATAGTCCCAGCACAATGCTTTGCATATGTAGGAATCATCTCCTGAGTGCTAGTCCCAGATAAAAAAAAAAAAAAAAATTGCATACCGTGTGAATGCTTGTTTTGCAAATGCATATTTTGAATTAGTACCACAGGGCTTGCAATTTTCAACAAAATTTGTCATATTGTCATAATGTCTTAATATTTTAAAATAGTTCTAAAAAATTTTTTGTTGTGGTGCAAGGAAAAAAATTAAGAAATAATAACGGCCGTATAAAAAAGAAATCAGAATTAGTGACATTTATTCCAACAACAATTATTAGGTCGGCAGGTTGCTGAATGTAAAGGTAAATAAAGGTCCCAGCCCACTTGGTCCAATTTATTATGGTCCCATTGTGATACCTGTTGTGAAAAAACGTTCACGTGCTTTAGTGATACAGACCAGAGTCTCTGCTAGGAATCGATCTTAGAGCCCCAACTGGTAAAGTAGCACACCGACCATAAGAATTGCTATTATCGCTCTAGCTCCAATCGGAATTATAATTATTATAAATGATGAATACAAATAAGGAAAGACTGTTAAAAAAAAAAGCTAATTTCGTTCTGACCTGTACTAAAAAAAAGCTTTGAGCTTTTGGGAATGAATAGCCTACACTGAAACAGAAAGAATAAAGCTTGGACTCTTTGTCAATATAGTATGCGGATAAGAATAAGCATTTCTCGTATACATTTTCTTCAACATCAATAGATGATATTAATGAATTTACAACGACTTCCCTGTTGACACAGAGAGCACTGATTACGTGTGTAGTGGCTTAGAAAATATGTACGAGTACATACGTGTTCTACTCAACAAGCGTTGAGAATTATTTTTTTTCCTTCATTCTAAAACGAAAAGTAATTTCCACATTATTGTGATAAAAGCAAAAGTTTCATTCAAAAAAAATTTATTTGTATTTCAAATGTGCTTTAGTGAAAATTTTAAAATTTTTATGGAAATTTTGTTTTAACAAAATATTCAGCTCATATCACTGGCAACAGCTGTTCTATTATATTTAAATTTTGCTTGCCAATAGAAAAATTTTATAATTTTAATTGAAAATGCAAATTTATTTACTATATTAAAGAGTCGAATTAGTTTAGTTTTTAGCATTTCTTCTGAGTTGAATGAATTTTTTTGAAATATCACACTAAATTGTAACGTCTTGTTTACAAATAAAAAACATAAGATTTTTTATAAAAATAAAATTAATTATTCAAAATATATTTATATCACGTAAAAATGTAAATAAAAATTAATTTACATATTTGCTTAAAAGCTCTTAGGTGTTGAGTTCTAGTTAGTGAAATTGTATTTCGTTCGTGGGTATCAGCTGGCAAAAGCTGTAACATAAATAAAGCTCGTTGCTGTTCTATAAAAACGTATCGATGTCACTGTCACCTACAGGAAATATATTTTTACGTTGTAAACAAAAAACTTGTCCGCATACAGAAACACAAATGAAATTTTTTTTTTTTATCTTGGAATGGAATATAATAAACAATTTTGTTGTCTACCAAGAGTATAGCAGAAACGTAATTTGCGGAAAATTTTAAGAAAACATGTTGCTAAATTGAAAATGGAGCTCCCGGTTTTGCATGATAATTTTTATTCAATTGTTTTTTTTAACAAAAATTTAAATTAAAGTAGACATTATTTATATGCGGTGTCTTTGCTTTCCTTTTGTGGTATTTTAATAGTAACTGCCATAACATCATCACGATTACCGTCTACTACACGTTGAGAAACATTCGCAATTGTACGCAGCACCCAGTTCCCTGAATACGTGCTGGTATTTCTATATCAGATAGTGGTGGGCCCTCAAATTCTATCTACCTCAACAAATGTTCATAGGGAATGCATGCAGTGAATGGCGGCTCATACGAAATGCTATCATCATCTAATTTAATCATGTCAAATCAAATTTATTAAAAATTTTTATAAGATCTAAAGCATGAAACACACTCGCAACAGCAGGCTAGGAGCTACAGAAAGAATAAATGTAGTTGGCTGCTTTCGTTGCATTGTAGTCGGCTGCTAAATTTTTTTGAAGATGACAACTGCACCATCCTTTTTTTTTTTTTTTTTTTCCAATTCTTGTAGTCTGTGTGTCGCAGATCATACAAAATTTTGTTGTTAAGCACTTCTTCAATTAAAGGTTCATCCATTTTACCTAAAACATATATACTCGTATTTATACTATTTAAAAGCAAAAATAAAAATAAAGTTCTTGCCAATTATAATAAACCAAACAAAAAAGAAATAATTCAAATATATGAACAGCTGTTTATTGTAGAAAAAGTGATGCCACTTTGAATTACACACAGTAGAAATAAGCGGCAAAAAAATCATTAACACAATAATTGCTATTTAATGTAAATGTATTGGTAAACTGTAAATTCTTCATTAAATCCATACATCATATCAAAGAAACTTGACCTGGTTTGTTTAGTAAGCTACTGTACATTTATACTTTTATCGGAAATTCTTTTATTTAAAAAACACAAAAAAAAAGTTAAAAAAGGTTGAAAAACAAGTATTAAAAATATTCTTTTAATTATTTTTTTTTTCATATTTTTAAGTACGGAAATTTTGTTCCATTTGAAGCAGCTTCACTAAAATTGTTATTGTTTTGTAGCCAACAAAAATAGATTTTAATTTAATTTGACTACAACGACAAAATATATTTACATACATAAGTATATGCTATTGTATTACAAATTAGAAGAGAATCCTAATTAAAATTTTTACAAATTAAGATCCTGCAATTGCGCTTGGGCAGGTCTTTAGTAGATAAAAATGTGCAAGAGCTTCCGTCACTGTAGAAGTTGCTCCAAATTGAGATTTTATACTTTTTTTCTGCTGTGAGGCTAAAAAAAGTTTTCAATGCAAAAATTACTACAATTGTGAAATGTTACTTTTCTTTACATATTGTTTTGTTAAAAAGTTTTCAAATTAAAATTAACTTATATAAAAAAAAACTTTCACAAATTGTTTTAAAAAATTATGAGCAATTAAAAGAGTTGTCTTTAAAACAAAAAACAATTCTTACAGCGTCATTTATTTATGACGCACTGTTTACCCATAATTTTACTCTATGAAGTGTCATCATAGAAAATCACTACTTTTTATTTTAATAAAATAAATTTCAACAATTTTATTATTTCATTTACATATGTATGTAGACGGGTATACGAGTATATATATATATATTTTAAACTAAAGAAGTGCATTAACTAAAGATTCATTCTAATAATTATGATTATGACTCATTTCGTTTAATAAGGGTGAGACACTTTGCATTATTAAATGTGAATAATAATAAAGTTTATTTGTATTGAAATAATGATTATCCTTGTTATTGCGCATTTCAATAATGAATGATTGTGAATTAATTGGTTTAATGTTGCTCATACGACTAATTACACAAATTTTGGGTAATACGGTGTTCAGACATGCATCTTTCTTGAGATTTTTGCAATAAATGCCATTATTGAGCTCAATATTTCCTACAAAATGTAAATGGCTCGATTGAGGATCTGTTGTTCAGTAGCCAATTGCTAGAAATGATAATGCAGATCGAAACTGCATTAACTCCAGTTGCCTAAGTGCTTTCAGTGTTTTTTTTCGCAACCTCAAAGTTGCCATCTGACAACGCAAATGTAGTTCGGTTGCCATGCTGGAACATTTTATACGTGCGGTAGTTCTCAATAATCCTGACACGTGGTTCCAGCAAGATGTAGCTACATATCATACCGCGAGAAAGACAATGGCGATTCTACGAAAATCAGTCAGTCCAAGTTGGTCCGCCCTGTACAATTACAAATTATGCATGTTGTTAAATATTTGTCCAGTGTGATTGCACATTGCAAATTTATGAAACGGTTAAACGTTTCTAACCACATTATGAACGAATCTTGTTAACAATCATAACGGTTGGTAACAATGACGCTGCTTGTGATGTTTGTCGACTTGTTGTGTTGGTATGGTCTTGTCGTTTTATGCTGCACATGTATGCCATGGCTATGTGAGTATCACGTTTCTGTGAGCATTTCTTTGTTACTTCACAAAAGTAGTCAGTCTAGTGAATAAGCAAAACGTTGAGGTGAGAACGATGCCACCCACGGCCACATCAATTTGACTAACGAATTTAATTACAGCAAACTAAAGAAACCACATAATTAAACGTGTTTCTGATGTCGAGCAAATAATAAGGGAATTGTAAAATTTCAACAAGTTTATTGCCACAAAATAATGTTGCGCTTTACAACAACAACGATCCAATATTTATTTAGAGGCAGGCAATAAAAATTATGAGCAGGAAAAATCACAATGGGCCTATGCTCTGGCCTAAGTGGCACATTCTCTTCCGCGGAGGGTCCGCCAACCTAACCTAACCTATTGAATCTCTCTCCATGGTGGTGGTTAAAACGAATATAATTTGAAAATGTTTTAGAAAGTGTCCTTCGTCCGTATTTGAGCAAGAAAACAACGTCAACTTAACACAAGAGAAGAGCAACAACTCTGCTTTACAAATTCTCAGAAACTGGCAACTGCAGAGTTCTCTAAGAATTCAGCTCCATATATCCTTGTTATCACTTACCATCTGCCTCTTTTCTAATGCTATAATTTTCCAACTTATTTCGGTGCATTCATTGCATACGTAGGGGACATATTCAAGGGTACTGGAACGCACAAATGATGGCTGATTATTTTTGGAGCACGCAGAGCAACTCTCTCAGTTCAACTTCTGTTTTTTTTTTTTTTTTATCTTGGAGCAGTAGATGACTTTAACACATGCGATGCATTGTGTTCGAACTAGAGAAAAGGGATAGTAGGAGAAGTGACAGGAGGTGATGTTTCACTATCTTACAACTTTGCCTTTTGCACGTCCTTTTGTTTTTGTAGCCGTGTTGTTACGTCTCTGATGTCAAGGAGACGTATTAAATTTTGAAGCTTCCTTTTAAGTAGCCATTTTTAGTAATTATTTTACTTCGCCGATGCTACACAATACCGACGAAGGAGGGCGTTCTGATGTGCCTGATGCAGGCATTTTCATCACAGATTTGCAGTCGTCATTCAAAACAAAATTTAGCTTGTATGATGATGGATCATAACTCAATCATCAGAATTGCTGTGCTGCAGTGTTATCAATAAATTTAACCCGAAAGCATTTCTAATGATTAAGCACTGGCTGTATTATTTAGTGTTTTTATATTTGCGTTTTCTAAACTTGATTTGTTATCGTTTTCTCATTTATAGGAAAAGTGTACGCGCGCTTTAATAAATCAACTAATTACAAGGAATTTTTTTCTTTCAAAGCATCAGCAACATTTTTTGGCTCCCGAAACTTCAACGTTAATTGAACATTAAACAGATTTCCAACTCTTAACGTTATAATTAGAATGGAGGGGGTTTGTTGATGGTTTCCTTTTACTTGTTATTCTTCCATTCTTATTAAAATATTACTTTTTTATTACAAGATTAGTAAAGTGCTTAAGAAAATTAACACTTTAACTCCATTTAATGTAATTGGCCTTAATTGGCTACTTAAGCTGTTATAGAAAAATTGTATAATGAAATATAGAACGGCTTTATTTGCGTATTCAACTGAAGTGTATGAAATGTAAAGAAAACATTTATAATTTTTTATTCTTGAAATTCTGACGAAAAATTGGGTCATACGCGGGTAAGAATTTGCTTTAATTTTTAAATGTGTGTGTACAATTATTTATAATTACATACAGATACAGATTTATTGGTAAACTTTATGGTCCAACTCTTATTTATATAACATCCAATTATATTAAGAAGGTTACCACGTGGGCGATAAGGGCATTCTTCGCCTGTACGAGACTCTTTGGTAGGACTTGGGTTCTAAATTCCTGCATGACCTTGTAGACATGCAACACGGTGGTGATACTTATACATTTTAGATGTGGGGGCTGAAGGACGCGTTGTGTAAACTACATCGAACTATCTGTGTAGGCATCACGGGGTTAATGAGCACTTGTCTGACTGATGCAATGGTGTGCTTTTGCCCAACCCGTAACATTCGATCATGATCGAGTGGGAGGCACGTTCACACCAATGTCTGTCGATTTTCTGAAAATGACACTGAAAGTTCTGAACACGTTCTTTGCGATTGTCCTGAATATGGCAGACAGAGCTTTCACCAGACCCGAAATAATGCTTATATATATGTGGGTCTTTGCACATTAAATCTTCTAGGTTGCGTGCTTCCTGGCCCAATAATAATAATAACAATAATTCATTCTTCTAATTTCGGGGATCCTTTTCTTGTTCAAATATAATCTATATATTAAATTTCAAGCTCAAAGGTTCGTCTTTCTGTTTATTTGTTATACTTCGATATTTCATCTTCATAACATCATCAGGAGATTTTTATTATTCGTTTTTTTTTTGCCTGTAGATGTTAAACGACGGTTAACGAAATATCGAAGTATAACAAATAAACAGAAAGACGAACCTTTGAGCTTGAAATTTAATATATAGATTGTAGTTAAAATGAAAAAGTTTAAAAAATAAGTATTAAAAAATTGCATCATTGATGCTAATTTGCATCAATGAAATTTTGTTTGCGCTATTGCACCCAACAATATTGTCAATTATTTTTCGTAACACTAATAAAAAGCAAGACTGTGTCTGAAAATCTAGAAACCTCCAGAGCGGCGAGCCGGAATACAATGTAAGTAAATATCGTTTTCACTTTGGCATATTTTTAGAAAGATGCGTTAAAATGATTCATAGAAAATATGTATGGGATGACACAATATCTGATATAAAGAAAAAACCAAATATCATATTCTTTTACAACCAAACAAAAGGAGGGGCTGATGTAATGGATCACATTTTAACGGAATATTCAACGAAACGGAAAACAAATCGTTGGCCCCTTGTATTTTTTTATAATATGCTGGATATATCGGCTCTTGCAGCTTATATATTATATTCAGAAAATAATCCATCGAAGTTTAAATCCAAGTGAGGTGGTTGTTTTTTTCTTTATAGAATTTACAACACAGAGTATAAGTCATATTTTTTCTGCAAAATTAGGTGGTCGTCGCCTGTTTCTTCAAGAATTAAGAGATCAGTTGTGTAAGCCAATAATTTTAAAAAGGGCACAAATTCCGCGAGTCCTATCATACTTCCCAACAAAGAATGCAATCGAATGCATAATGGGTGTTCCAACCGAATCACTGATGAGGGACTCAACTGAAGATTTCGTTCCAGATGAAGACGACCGTGGACGTTCAAAAGTAAAGGGCGCTTGCTGCATATGCTATCAAGAGAACAATAAAAGAAAACGCTCGACTCGAAACCCATTCGGCCTATGTAAAAAACTTGTTTGCATTGAGCATATTAAAGTCCAAACAAAATGCAACCAATGCCTAAAAGACTAAATAATTTTTTTATTCGCTTACTGTTTGTCTTTCTCTGTAAAAAATGTAAAATAAATTGAATTTCATACAAATAAACAAGTAATGTTAATTTATTTACAAATATAAATAGTGCCATATTATAAAGAAATTTCTATAAAATGCCCAAAAATGCATCTAAATTTAACTTTTTTTAAATTTATTTCTTATTTTTCCATAAAACTTAAAAAATTAGTCATTGAGTCCAAAAAGAGTCGAGATCGGATCACAAATATATTAGTTATTACATTTTTAAAATCGATATATTTTCATATGTAAATAGTGACAGAGCTGGGGTTAAAAATGTTTCTTATTATTTGCTATTCCCGCAATATAAATAGTAGCCCTCGTACTAGCTTCGTAGAGTTTGTGTTCAAAAAAAAAACAGCTGATATCACATCGAATTGGAATACATCATAATTGAAATTTACAGATTTACATACATATTTGGCAGTGGGAAATGTGTGGTCGCTTTAAGCCAGCACAAGCAGTAACATTATCATCAGCTATTCCACCTTTAACTCGATGGCAAAGTGATTGTTAAAGTGCAAATCAAAGAATATGTGTTCAATATTCTGTGCATAATAAATATCTCCTTATTTCCTTCTAAGGTCTATCTCTATGCAATATTTCCATTGTATTGCTATTTTTATTTTCTAATAAAAAAATTTTCTTTTTTTTTTTGTTTCCATTTGTATGGCTGCATCTGAGAGGAAATCTCTGTCGAGCAATGTATTTGTGTGTTGATTTTATTTCCGGAGACATTGCACAAAGCTTCTTTACTGCAGCTGTTGCAGTTTGAATATTAAAAAAGAAATCTCTTTTTCTTCGTTTTTTCTTTCGTTTCTTTGAAATCGAGTTCGTTAGTAAATTTTTGGAGTGACAACTGTTTCGTTCTCTATATTTTTTATTTTTTTTTTTTATTAAATTCGTATTTTCGTTGTTATAAGAATATTAGATGATATAGTTGGTATATATTTTCAAGATTTCTACAAAAATCGCATTGTTGCTGCAAATTTAAGTGACAATTTAAGAAGAAAAAAAGTTTTGGTCACAAATTCAACACCTTCACAAAATCTTTCTTAAATACCAACTTAATAGTGTTAAATAAATATTTAAATGAATAAAATACAATCACAATTAAAATTTTATATTTTTAGAGCTGATGCTTTTCCTTTCATTTGCCTTCTATTTAATTCAATTATTGCTTTTTCCGCAGAATATAAATATTGTCAATCAATACGAAGTTAAAAACTTTGTTCAATTAGAGAATTTAATAAATCAGCAGCGAAATCATCCAAATTATTGACAGATGTATTAAAAAATTCATATTTGAAAAATTACAATTAAATTAATTAACAATGAAAATTCAATAAATTAAATTATTGAAGCTGGTATTTTTATGCAAAATATTAATTTTTGTATTGTTTTAAACGCCTTGATTCACTATTCTGCACAATTGCACGATTCAATCACAGGGGATAGATAGTGAAGTCTGACCGACTTAAAAAAAAGTATTTAATACGAGGTGTGTACAGAAAGTAAAGTGACTTTATATTTTTATGAAAAAATATTTATCTATTCATCAATATTTATACAGTTTCCTTCAAACTAATTCACCATAGATACAATGCACGTTTGCCAATGCTTTTTCCCATCATCAAAGCAATTCTCATAAGCATTTTTTTGGTCTATACCAAGGCTTGAGCTCATCCAGCGAAGCAGTTTTTATTTCAACAATCGTTGCAAATCTCCGTTTTTTCATAGGTCTTTCAAGTATTGGGAACAGCAAAAGGTCGCAGGGGGCCAATCCGGTGAATATGTCAAAATCTGATCAAAATTCAACAGTTTCTGAACAGTTTCGACTGAAATACAGCAGCCTTCGCTCTTCATCTTTAGGAGGATTTATACTTGATATATTTATTCTTGGCTTCACTTCAGTAGTTTTAATTTTTGAGCAAATAATTTCCATTGAATTTAACACTGCTGAATGTACGAGTTTCGGTAGAGTTTTCGAAAAGTTGGTGTTGTCGACTAGTCGACTGTGGCATAGAGCATCATCACATACCAAAACGAGTTCAGATAACTGATTACTCAAATCTTCCCAGCTTTCAAGAACTCCTCGCACCCATTCATTGGCACTGTTTACTGTAAATGAATCCCGGCGACTTTTCATTTGTTTAATATTAGAGGTACCAATTGCGCCCAAGAGGTGTAAATTTGGTTCACATGCAGACGGTTGGGTGAAAAGGCACCTTTTCCAAAATAAAAAAAAAATTACGTATATGTACAATCATCTTCTTCTTCTACATAAAACTGACATGTATGTTTTTGTTTGTGTCAAACGGCTGAACCGATTTTCTTGAAATTTTCACTGTATCTCTCTGTATGTCTGGAAGGAACTATAGACTATATAAATTTCAAAAATTCCAACTTGGTGTTGGAGCTGGAATTGAGTATACGGTCAGGCACTCGGAAGGTAGAGAGGGGAGGTAAAACATAAATAGGTCTGCATATGGAAGGACACATAGACATAGTGGTGGAGGGCAACTTCCGCTTCTCCGAAGCTAACTAATCGATTTGAAAGGAATATATTTTTTTTTAAATAAATCTATAATAACAGCTACAGCAAGGCGTGACGGGGTCAGCTAGTATGTGCGTGTATATATTAAAATTTTCTACGTACTCCATGACGAACCTAAATTCTCAATTTTAATTAAAGTTTTCTTATTGATTAATTTCATTTAGAATTTTTTTAATTTCAATTGGAATTTTGTGAAATTTAAATGGAAAAAAACTAAATTTCAATGGGAATTTGCTTTTTTTTTTTTTTATCTTGGACCAGTGCTCAGGGGCTATACCCTACATATGCAATGCATTGCACTGTAACTAGATAGAGAGGGAATAGGGTAGAGAATAGGCAGGTGGTGAAAGTGGTAGGAAGATAGAGCTTAATTCTTGCACAACTCTGCAGTTGCGTGTTAATTTTGGAGCAAAGTTGCGGCGTCTCTGATGTTTTTTTGACACATTATTTTTAAGCTAACGGAGCCATTTTATTTATTATTTTACTTCGCCGACGTTTTATTGCTCAAGTACCGACGGATGGTGCTGTAGCACAGAAAACTCAGAAAAAACTTTTTTCTGATTTGACCTGGCTGGGAATCGAACCTGGATCTTTCTGGTTGCAGAGCCAACACGGTGACTACTCGCCATCAGCACCCTCGAATCAGAACGTTTTTAATGAATTTCAAATGAAAATGGTGTTGCATTTACATATTTACCATGCCAATGAAATTCCAAAAAGTTTAAAAAAATTGCCATTTTTAGTTGTGTTTTTATTCTTGGAGCTGAAATCAGGGAATGAGCTCTACATAGTATGCACTGTATTGTGCTAGAACTAAGAAATTACGTTATAGAAGGAGTTGTGTTTATGGACATTTGATTTGCATTTTCTCACGTAAAAAGTGACTGGCTCTTTCCAAAATGATAGAGAATTGTGAAATACTGGCAGCTTTTAGGGCCATTATTACAACTTGCCGTAAATAAAAGGACGTATAAAAAGTTTCACACATTTGCTTTAACCCCTCAGCTGGGATAAAGTTGCCTTTAACTTTATCGCTCAGCTTCGCTTAAAGTAAAATTGTACTCGTAAAAATATAAAATTCTGTAGACGTCCGATAAAATCGTCCCATTAACGAACGCCAAGTTGTAATAATGGTCAGTTTGAAGCTGGAAGTTTGGAAGCTGCTGTTGTCGAATGAAAGTACGCGGGCTGTTACTTCAGTTAGTTTCTAAGAGCAAAATACTTCTGTGATGTGTTTTTTTAGGCCCTTCCCAACAAGAACCTTTTCATGCCGTACATACATACGAGTACAGTGATGCCTTTTCCCAGTAAAATCAATTATTACACTGAAAAATAAACAAAAAAGTGCATTCAATGAATCTGGTACACACAGCTATGTACGTATGTATGTATGGATGTATGCATGCTGCGTGTATGTTGTAAAATGTGATTGCAGTAAGATATTCGTTTAACTCCATTAAGCAAAATGTTTTAATCCCTTGAACAATATTGACATTGAAGCCAAAGGCAAGAAAATTCATTAAACCAATAGCAAATAGTTGTCTAAATGTCATCGATAATCAAACTTTTGCCAACACAAACATGTACGGCCATGTAATGAACATGTCTACAGTAAGCCTCCCTATAACACGATACTCTTGTAACGCAACCTCATGTTCCTTGTAAAACGTGTGTAATTCGCCATATAAAGCGCGAATATCCAACGTATATAACGTCTTTATTGAGAAATTTAGAATTTGCTTTTGTGAATGCTTCTCTACGAGTATTTTTGTTATGGGTAGTGTTACTGTAGTTTGTATTCTATTACCCAGCAAAAATCACTTACCTATGAAAATAAGGTATGATTTTTGTTCGATGGAAGGAAGAAAATCTTCTTTTAATTCTTTACTGCAGCAAGAGAGTTTGTCTTACTTTAGAGACTTTTAGAAGAATTTTTCTAAGCCTTCGTAATTTAGTAATGAGGAGTACATTGTTTCTTCCAAAAATAAGAAATTACTAAACCAGACAATAAGGGGAATGATTCTTTTCTCCTTAAATTTTGAAAATTGTCTATAAGCGGATTTAAAAATAATTGGAAAATTTAAAGTTAAGGCAAAAGCAATACAATTAGTCTTAATTCATTTCCCGTAATACCGTCACTGATAATGGCTTAGCTGGCTGGTTCTTGCGCAATATTTAGACATTTTTGTTATGATATTTGGTGCTTCAAAAAAAAATTACATCCATAAAAAAGTATGTAGTTGTGTCACAGAAAATTTTCGAAAGTGAAAATTTACACATTTTCGAAATCGGAGCGTTTCTTTTTGGTTCTTCAGCTTTCATTCATTTTCATAAATACGAAAAGAAATGTAAACATTGTTTTTTATTACCAAATGTGACATCTTATTAAAGTAGTTGCTTTTCAAAAAACTGGAAAGTAAATAAAAGTACACAAAAAAGGAAAGAATATTGAAATAATTGCAGGTATTTTCAAAATAAATCAAAAAACTTACTTCAAATGTAATTTTATTCCTAAAGAATTGTCAAACACTTATGCCCAAATTCACTGTCATTAGTTAACTAATAGTAATAGTTAAAACCAATAATATTTGATTCACAGCTTTTTGTTTACTATTAGTTAAACCACCAAATGTCATTAAAGGGTGCTTTACATTGTCCCACAAGTCGTACGACATGCCAAATTTTTTGTCGGATCGTCTGAACGTAATATGTAATGAAACTATAAGATTTTGAGAGAAAATACGGATGAAAATTTGACAGTCGTATGGCTCTCTTGATTTTTTAAAATTTTTCAAAAACCAACGCACACCATTAGATCAGGGATGCATTTTTATGTAAACAAATGTGAGAAAGCCAGGAAGGGAAAACTAAACTGCTTTCATAAATTTATACCAATTATAAAATCAAAATGTACATTTTAGACCACGAGCGCACAATTTTATAAAAATATACGTAGATTTTCCAAAAGTACACTAAAAATTTTGACCACGAAAATAACATATTCGAAAGTTATAAAAATATTTTTCAAGGTTATTAAAAAAAAATTCAATTGCACAAGAACTCCATCCCTGGGAAAACAAGCAAACAGCTGTAGTTAAATTAAATGAAAATGTTTTCATCTTACTTTATTTTATTCATACCTATGGTGTAAACGCCAGAAAACAACCGTCCGATTTTTACTCTCTTTTTTTTGACATACGGATGGAATTTTATTTTATTTTCTCTCACATTTTACGTACGACAAATCTTATCGTTTAAAGCGGCCTTAAGAAATAGTTAACAAATAGTTAGACAACAGCTGATTAGTAAATTATTATTTGTATTTTTGTTTTGATATCATCTATCATAATATAATATATATATTTATATATATATATATATACATATATATATATAATACTATCAGTTTTTTATATTCGAGAATATTTAGGTTTTCCCGAACCAATTTCAGCAACAATTCACTATCTGGCGCTGTAAAGTTCGATGAGCACGTACTTGTTTTATCCATTTTTAAGAAATAATATAACAAATGTAAATAAAAACCATATCGACCCCTGTGCGTGAAATTATCGTATGTTACACTTTTTTCGAAATCGACTTTTTTATGCAAAATGGTTCTAAATCCATTAATTAATCTGTAGATAAAATATTATAGCGATAATTGTTATAGTTATGGAGACAACACTATGTATATTTTATCGTATGTGACAGTTACTTCTGTCAGGCAAATAAGAAAAAGACGAATAAAAATGCTCTCCTGTGAAATTTAGTTTTTGTAACATACGATAATTTCGCGCACATGGGTCGATATGCTGTGTAGCAGTGCTGCCAATATTGAAAATTAAAAGATTGGTAGGGTTAAAATTCTTTGGTTATACTGAGAATATTAGTTAAACAATACACTGTGAATATGAAGTATTATTTAAACCATAGTCATCATTTTAGTTTACTAATAAATAACAAATGACTCTGAATTTGGGCCATATTAATAATATTTTTAACTAATAAATTAATATTTTTTGTAATATATTTGTTGGATTGAAATAATACTTTCGACATCGTGGTCCTGGCAGTAATACTTGGCGCTTCAATGATTGCAATGGTTTTTTTTCTTTTCACATTTCTTCTTGTTCGCTTTGAAAAATATAAAAAAAAATCGCTTTTAAACCTGGTTTTGTATATTTTTTAAGGTCAAACTTAACATTGAACAGTATTCTAGACCATTTGAAGTACTTTTTCAAGGTGTGTGCTCTCAAATTAACAATTCCACCTTACGAATTTAAAACGAAAAATTATGGCCTTTTGACGTTTTCTGGAGAAGGCAAAAAAGTTTTCATTTCACTTGCGTACGAATTCGATTTCTGTGATACACCAGATAATAATTACTTTGTGGCAAAATATACATTCATCTAGGAAAGTTGCGACAAAGTTGTTTCGTACTGGTTTTTATTCATATGCAGGTAGTTCTTGTGCTTTTGTTAAAAAGGATATTTTTGTAAACAAATTTTGTGAGACATTTTTTTTAGGAAAATCTACTTTAAAAAAAAATTTGGGTTTATAAAAAGTACATATTTTTGGAAATACAGTGCTTTTGTAAAATGGTACTTTTTGATCACTTCACGTTCAGCAATAGGCCGGCCTGTAGCCAAAAAAAAATTATTGTTCTTCGATCCGTATTTAAAAATAATTTCAAGTCCTTCACATCGTTCTCTCGACTCTAGAAACAAGACTCTGTGATGGAGGAATATTTTCCCTTGCAAATTTAGCTGGCAAAACATTAAATGCGTTACTTTTGAAATATTTTGTTGGAATTCCTTTCATTTTCATGGCTTTCGGATATTGTATTACAACATAATTGGAAGTACTTTGACGCCGCAAGAAATTTATAATTTTCACTTAATGTTGCCTTCTTCACTCACATATCTTTTTTTTTTTTAATTTGTTCATTATCATCATATTAAACTTTTTATTTTTTACATGAAATGTAACATTTCAAAACAAAGTTAACATTTTTATGAAATTATGAAGTTTTCCTCCATTCCTGTCGTACAGCGTGCCAGTAGTAACAAAATTTTAATTTTACACACTTGTGAGCACAATTAACCTTTTTTGTTTTTGTATTTATAATCCAACAGAATTTCATCATATTTGAAAATTGTATGAAAGTTTCCATATGAGTTGCTAAAGATTTCGATGTGTATGTGTGCGTGCGTATGTGTGTGTGTGTATGTTTATATATTTTAATAGTATTATATTTAATTACTTTATAATTTGTAGCAGAAGTTTGAAAATATCAAAAAATATTTTGCATTGATGTGGCTTTACTGCCACACGACATAAAAAAAAACCACTTTTTAGGTTTTTTCCTTTGACATATGATGCTGCAGTGTTGCCATATAGATTAACGTCATGCAGGAATAGTTTTAGAAAAATTGATTATAATAAAATAATATAAAAATATAAATATAAAATATAAAAATAAATAAAATTGATTATAATATTGATTATGTTGCAAAATCTAACAAAATTGTGATCTCATGTGAAAGATATTATCATTTGGAAGTGCTGTTTTTTTTTTTTTTTCAACAATAATGGTGTTTAATGCTGTTGAAAATATAACAATTACATAAAGATTAACAAGTGGAGTTAATCGATTTGGCAAATGCAGCAGCCCTATGCGAATAAATGTGTATAAACGAGGTATTGGGGTTCGTGATTAAACGAGCATGTGTGGAATTATTCCATGACTGTTTCTGAATTTCAACAGAAGGTGGAGTGTACGCGATAGTAATAGATGCCCCGCTACTAATCCAAATGTAAAAAATGAAAATTATTGGTTACTACGTAGAACACTGAGTTTGCCATATTGATTGGTTGCGTCTAAACATTTTTATTTATGTTAGATGGTGTGCTTCGCTACCCCACTACCAAATTATCTAATCTCCCCCAGTTTTGTATAGATTGTATTGTTACCGTACCAACCCATCTGCACCAAATTTGGATTGTTTTATCATCCGTTCCTTTTCCAATAAATAAAAATAGTGCCTTTTTCAAAACGCAGTTTTTCCGAAAAGTACCCATTCCACTTTATTTTTAATTTTCTTCTCTAAAATTCCGGTCATTTTGTCATGGAGGTGGGGAAAAAATAGACGTCCGCCATATTGTGTAGGCAGAGGATAAAATTCACGCACGTGACTGTTACTTCAAAAAAAAAAAAAAAGAATTAATAGTAATGAGAGAGCGTAGTGAATATTTCTCGAGATATTTTTGAAAACGATTTGAAAATGATGCAAGTTGTTACTATAATGTGTATTAAAAGCTCTGCAAATAGTCGTAGTTCCCATGGAATATTTCGGAACATAATTTGAAAGTATAAGTCATTCATTGCCTCAAACACGAATTGGCAGATATACAGGAAGCATGTCTCTCGACTACAACTCTTTTATTTTATTTCTCTCTGAACATTCATGTTAAAGAAAAGTTTTATTTTAAACAGTAACGTACAGTGGAATCGATTCCGAAAATTAGGCTGACAAATTGTAAAAGTAGACATAAAACAAAAAAACAAAATTTCAGTCTTGGTGTTGTGTTGGTAATGCAGGGTGGTCTGGTAACAGATTTATATTTTCAAACATAAATAAAAAACGTAATAATTGACAGAAAGTTTTATTAAGAGCATTGAACGTCTATCGTGGAGATGCGGATTTCCTTTTTGAAAGAGAATGTCATCCAGATCCTTTTTTAAAATTTTCATGAATAATCGCTCTAGGAAGTCCCAGTGAAGCTGCTCTTTTCCGTATTGAAAGTCGCGGATTTTCATGTAAACTGCTTTCAACCAGTTCAATGTATTCGGATCGACTGGGCCCTGGCCGTGGGGCATTCATAGCCAAAGCAGTTGCGCAGAATCCCTGCACCTACGAACGAATTAAATTTTCACTCGGTCCATCAATTATTCGCCGAATACCGAACTTTGAACAAAATTGTCGACGAGCAATTGCGTAAGAATCATTACTCTTAAAAATTGTTTCCACAGCGAACGCGCGATTCTCACTCAACCACTGCGACATCGTGACTGACAAAACCGCACAATCGATAATTCCAACGGCGCCACCCTCCGTCCGCACCGTTTATTACTTTTTGAATTAATCGTATTTAAAAATATAAATTTGCCACCAGACACCCTGTATTTCTTTATTTTAGTGGATATAATATTCACATGAAATAGTAGAAATCATAAACCTTTCATATCGCACTTAATATCTGCTTTCCACCGCTAGAATTCTGTCTTTTACCACTGTTTCTATCAATATTTACAGGCACATGCAACTTAATTTCTTTTAATTCTTATGAATCTTCTACAGACGCACAACACAAGCACATTCACATATGCCAACATCTGTATGTTCGACTGTGTTCACATTCTATTTCTATTGTTCACAAGTAAGATGATTTAGAAAATATTTTTCTGCTCACAAAGTGTCATAATAAATACTTCGCATTAAATATTGTGTACAAGCATTTCTGCACCACTCGCGCTTTAGTAAACACACACACACACAAACACACACACACACATGCATATAAACAGTTATGCTTTTTGATATTTATATGCTATTTATATGCGGTGCATAGTTTAGGGCTGCGTACATATATTTTTCACGTAAAAACGTACGAATAGGCAATATTAAAAATTCTTCAAGAGATGTTTTGTGTTTAGATAACAGCGTTGCCACACAACAAAACATTTTTGTAATCAAAATATGTTTGTTGTGATATTTTTTTATTATTATTATGTATGTATTTATTTATATTTAGGAATTTCTTTATTAGTGTCCGACCAAACGTTCACCCTCGGTAATGCTGTTCGAACAAATTTCGGTGTTGGGTGAAGTCTTTAGTAAACTTTACCGAACACCGAATCTTTATTTTTTTATTTTTTTTTTTTTATCTTGGACCAGTGCTCAGGGGTTATCCCCTACATATGCAATGCATTGCACTGGAACTAGAGAGAAGGATAGGGAAGAAATAGACAGGTGTTTAAACTGGTAGGAAGATACAGCTTAATTCATGCACAACTCTGCAGTTGCGTGTTAATTATAAAGCAAAGTTGCGGCGTCTCTGATGTTTTTTTGACGCATTATTTTTAAGCTAATGGAGCCATTTTATTTATTATTTTACTTCGCCGACGTTTTATTGCTCAAATACCGACGAAGGAGAGTGCTGTAGCACAGAAAACTCAGAAAAAACTTTTTTCTGATTTGACCCGGCTGGGATTCGAACCTGGGTCTTTCTGGTTGCAGAGCCAACACGCTGACTACTCGCCATCAGCACCCCCAATATATATAAGTGTGCTTTAAAAAGGAGTTCAACATTCGCACTTCTTCCAAATATATTTCCACCCTCACAAACAGAGTACGTTTTTTCAATTTAAATTGGTTTCCAATTTAAAATACGTTCTTTTGAAACATTTTTTTTCTTGTGCCGGCACTCAGGGAAAACTAGGATATAAAGTTTTGGGAGAGATGGTAGAGGTAGTAATGTTTATTGACATTCGATTTGAATTTTTTCACGTCAAAGGTGACAGGAAATATTTCTGCGCGTAGTCTATTCCACATAAGTGCTGTTCGGCCAAAAAATTAATTCTCTGTAATGCGTAGTACGATTCGCTGCCAAATCGTTCACAAATGCATGCGCATGTTTCAAAAGAACGTATTTTAAATTGGAAACCAATTTAAATTGAAAAAACGTACTCTGTTTGTGAGGGTGGAAATATATTTGGAAAAAGTGCGAATGTTGAACTCCTTTTTAAAGCACACTTATATATATTGGGGGTGCTGATGGCGAGTAGTCAGCGTGTTGGCTCTGCAACCAGAAAGACCCAGGTTCGAATCCCAGCCGGGTCAAATCAGAAAAAAGTTTTTTCTGAGTTTTCTGTGCTACAGCACTCTCCTTCGTCGGTATTTGAGCAATAAAACGTCGGCGAAGTAAAATAATAAATAAAATGGCTCAATTAGCTTAAAAATAATGCGTCAAAAAACATCAGAGACGCCGCAACTTTGCTTTATAATTTACACGCAACTGCAAAGTTGTGCAAGAATTAAGCTCTATCTTTCTACCACTTTCACCACCTGTCTGTTTCTTCCCTATCCTTCTCTCTAGTTCCAGTGCAATGCATTGCATATGTAGGGGATAGCCCCTGAGCACTGGTCCAAGATAAAAAAAAAAAAAAAAATATATATATCATAAAAAAAAGAATCAGAAGCACCCAATAGTATTTAACATTTCACTACATAAGTCCTGGGCTGAACTCTGCAAGTTGGTTTCCCAATACCACCCTCCTCACCTTGACGAAATATTGCTATGCGGTGTGAGTAAATCAATTTGTTTAATATATACTTTAAAGCAAATTAAATCTCATACTTTTTGGTTGCTCATGACAAAAAAATATCTATAAAAAAAGTCAATTTATAAAAATGCACTTATTAGAAATAATTCCCATTTCCTTCGCTAGAAAAATAAAGAACTGCAACAACTTGACCCAAAAATCGTAAGAATATTTTAGCAGAAAATTTCAATTTTAATTTTAACTTTAACTTTTGCATTAAGTTCTTGTGGCAAAAAATGTTTGTTACAGAAACTTCAATCTCCTACAATATTAAACCAATTTAATTCGGGTTATTAAAAAAAAAGCTGAAATGAAAAGAACCAAAAAAAAATAAAACATGGCTGCATACTAAACGAAATGAAAAATCAAATTTCTTGCAATACATTTTGCTTCTTTGGTGTTGTTGTGTGCTCTATTGCATTTCTAGTTCCTGTATTTTTTATTTTTATATTTTTTTTCAGTCTTCATTTTTTTCCGTTTTCTGCTCCATCATGCATTCTTGAATGCAATAGAGTCTTAACAAGACTTTAACAATTTAAAGTAGTACAGCAGCAGTATTAAATTGTTGATGCAGTCAAAGTCTCAGTTACACCACCATCAACAGATTTGCAACAACATGAAAAGTTCATATCAAAATCAATGACTGCAAACAATATGTTTCTTACAATTTTATATATTTTTTTTTATCTCCCCAATCACGCAACTTACTGTCTCAATTCACGTATGTTATTCACTTTCTGCTTTACGACCGGCAAATCGTTTAGAAATAGAAACTGTAACAGATTCAGTAGTGAATTTTAGTTTTATGTAAAACTAAAAAAAAAAAGTTTTTGTAATGCAATTTGTAAATGTGTTGCCAGTGTTGCCAACAGAATGTGCACAAAAATAATATTGGTAATCGATGGAAGACATATTTTATTTTTACTTAATTTAATTGAAACAGAGCGCTGCTAAATTGTTGAAAACCAGTAGTAAATTTAAGAAAAAAAAAAACTCAAAGAAATCACGTTGATTGTGTTAGAGCGTTGGCGTATAAAAAACTTATGCAATAGACAGCGTCTATGTCGATAACGCCAAAAATCTACAACAATTATTCGTGCCGTAAGTGGCGTAATCGCCATTGAAATTGATCAAAAACTGTTCTTAGCATTTTTCATCACGACAAAACTAAAATAAAAAAAAGGAAAACAATGATACTATGGGGGTTGATGCTTTCTGTACCCTGTATTTATTTATTTTAAATATAGCCAATTATATTTATTTAATAAACTAAAATAAAATTTTCAATTGTAAATTAAATTAAATTATATTTTTAAATTTTTCAAGCGCTAGAATTTAATTTTGCTTTTTGTATCAAGAGAAAAAATAAAGTGAAGTTGTCAAAACTTGCGAGCTATTTTCTTATTTTAGAAAGCAAAAATCGTCATATCTGGCAGCAGTGTTCGCCATACAAAATTTTGCGTACGAACCATTTTGGTTCATTTTGAATCAAGTACGAGTCACGCACAATGGGTGGCGATGGTCGAAGTAGTCTGCGCGTTAAATACACAACGCATTTTTCTGTTGTGCATTTGTGTGTCTTTGTGTCAGTTGTTGTCGGAAGGTTTCAGTGGCGAAGGCATAGTCACTGATTACAGAACAGTAACGGCTTCATCTGATAGCAATCCACAATCACATCAGAACGCCCTCCTTCGTCGGTTGTGTAGCACCAGCGAAGTAAAATAATTACTAAAAATGGCTACTAAGACGAAGCTTCAAAATTTAATACGTCTCCTTGACATCCGAGGCGCTTCAATACTGCTATAAAAACAGCAAAATGCACGGCTCAATGTAAGGGTCATCTCCTGAGTGCTGGTCCAAGATAAAAAAAAAATATATTATCATCTCAAATTTCGATAACAAATTATCGCTAGTTTATCTGAACTTACTTTAAAAATTAAAAAATAGGATTAAAAAAAAATTTTAACGTGTAAAATAAAATAAATGAAAACATTTGCAAATATATAGAGGGTGGGCAAAAATTACGCCGGCGTGTAAAAGTATGATGTTCGAAGAATAAAATCTAAAGAAAAATAGTAAAAAATAATAATAAAAAATCATTTATAAAGAGATATTCCCAAAATAAATTCAGTTAATATACAATACTACATGTGCACGTGTAAGATTTTTATATTTTTTTTGGTTAATTTTTTAATTTTTCATTTATTCAAAAATACATTAGTTATGCTGGCCGATGGCAAGCCTAGTGTAGATAAAAAGAAAAATCTAAAAATAAATAGAAATGTGTGTGTGTTATAAAAAAGTAAACTCATGGATTGATATGTTTTTGTTTATAGATTTTTCGTTTTGTGTTTGGTATTCAACATCAATTCCCGATTGATTAGTTGAATTTTAAACATATAGATCTTGGGTTTGTATTTCAAAAATTAGGAAAAATCCACTGATGGGCTAACTAAGCATTAGCGAAATAGTACTATATCGATATGCTATGCTCCTCAAGTTATTGAGTTTGCTTTTGTAAAAAAATACTTTATGAGAATATCATAAAGCACAATTTTAAAATTATAATCATATATAAAGAGATATTCCCAAAATAAATTCAGTTAATAAACAAAAAAGTTATTAAAATTATATTTAAAGCAAACAAAGGAAATTAAGAAAACAAAATGCTAAAATCAAACAAGAATAGCCGTGTGAACACCATGGTTGGCAATCGTGGTTCAATGCGACCCAAGTGGTTCATATTATTGTGTGAACATGGTATTAGGAAATTCTCAAATTTGGATGTGGGTGCCATCAAAACAGCCTTTAACCCCGAAAAAATATTTTTTTTTTTCATAAAACTATTCTTTTATTTAAGTTCTTTCCGCTTCATCCATTTTGGACAAATCTCTTTGTCTCATGACATCTACACAGAAAGTATTTTTACATAAATATTTTCAAACAAAGCATTGTTTGATTTTTTTTTTCATGTTTCATTAATTATTTTTGTTTGGTTGGGACAATAATTTATCTGAATTTTATTGTTATGGCAAAAATGTCAATAATTTAAAAAAAAAAACAAAGAAAAATAAAGTCTTTGTAAAAAATGTGTGGATCAAAGTAGCCTTCTGCATCAGCTGTTTTAACTTAAAAAAAAATATTAATTCTTATTTTTTGTTAAGAATGTTAAAGGAAAAGTCGGATGTGTTTTAGAATGTCATGGACTCGTTTTGATATGACTTGCAAGCAAAGGAAAATAATTGAAGAGTTTATACAATAAAACATGAACTTTTTAATATGAAATTATAAACATTCTAATAGTTTATGTTATAAACATATTCTGTAAGTGAATTAAATATAAAATTACGTGCATATATACGAGTAAATACAGTTTTATGTAAATTATCTATAGTTTCTGTAAATTATATATTTATAAAGGGTGGACCAAACAAAACGTACGATGTTCATTGTAAATAAAACAAAAAGTTTTCCGAGAATTATCCTAATATTTTTTATTATAATAGAAGGATCCATGAAGTATCGGCCTAATGCTCGCCAAGACTTCGGTGCCATACCCCTATCCAATGGGCGATATTGTCTATGATTCTGTGACATAATTGAGGTCCAATGTCTTTAATGTGTCCGACTATTTTTTCTCATCCCTTAGCTCTTGAATTAATATTAATTAAATAGGAACACTATTTCTTTTTAAAAATGCCCAAAGATCGAAGTCCAACGGTGTCAAATCCCATGATCGTGACTTCTTTGTAAAGTCACCATTCATTTCTGTCTGTTCAACCAATTTTTCGGCGTATTGAGGACGCTTGAAATGCTCAGTACGCTGCAGCTCTTGAGTCAATTGAACCTGTAAGTTTGTAAATTTAAATTTTTATTCAAAATTCGCATCCGTGATATTCACGAATATGCTCGCAAATAAACAAATGAAATAAACAAACCGTTTCATTTTCATTAGACAATTTCCTTCCTTTTCCTTCTCTGAAAATAACAGCACAAAATTGATTTGTTTTTCGTTCACATTTTAAAAGGAACTGCTGATGTTGCTTCTTCATTTTTCGCTTCTTCCATTCAAAGAGCTGATGTTTTTTAGTTTAAACGTTAGTCTGCCTGTCCGTCTATGCTTTCAGTATTTTATAGCATTTCCATTTCTCATTTTCAAGAGGTTAAAAAGCTGTTACTGTCCTGTCTTGTTCTTAGAAAAATAAATAAATAAATAAATAAAATAAACTACACAAATTGTACAAATTTCTAGTGAAGTTTTTTTGTTTTTTTTATTGGTACACTGCACTTGTGCGTGTGTTTGTTCAGTGGATGCATTTAAATGACATTTTTCTATTGGGTTAGAACAGCATGCGAACAAGAATTTATAGTGGCTTCCTTAGTGTGTACGAGTATTTCTGGTACTAACAAGATTTGTGGCGGTGTTCAGTTAGTTGCATTTATTAACACAGAAGGGAAAAAAGTGAAATGAAATTTACAAGCTCCATTTCGAACACATAAATTACACATTTCAAATGATTTAAAGATTGGTTTGCTTTTCCCGTTTGCTTTATTTTCGCACCGCTTACCTAAAGACTAGCGAGATTACGTGCAGAGAATAAAAATTAGATGCAATATTTGTATGCAATTGCATTTCAAATTTATTTTACCGAAGAGCACAGATCAAATGATTGAAAATGCGAACAATATTATGCTTATCACTTAAACGAAATCGAAAGTTATCAAAACGAAGCTTAAAAAATGTCCAGGAAATTTCTTACTATCAAATGTACAAGTTATTGCCAAATTTTAGAAAGGTAACTGCAATTCTCAGAAAATAGATGCTCAATAGCAAGAAGAATTAATTAGAAAGTTAGAAAATAATTGTCCATCTTATAAAATGCTTAGAGTCCACTAGTTTACGCGACGTAGAGGCTGCTCAACGGTTGATATACCGTCCTGCTTGCGGAAAAATGCTACCATCACATACACCAGTTTGGCGACAGTATCTTTTAGTATATGCAAATATGGAGGTTCGATTCTTGATGCGGAATTGCAAACTTTAAAATGACGTACTCTAGTGCTTCTTAAGAAATTGAAGAAAATGTTGAATTTCATTTCATGTTCTCTACTTTTTGTACCACACAAGTAATTTATTCCTGAAATCGTAATCCTCTTGAGCTCATATTACATCACGTATTACAAGGTAAATTTCTACTATAGATAAATTTTATAGATATTTGGGGTTTCAGTGAAAAAAAAAATATTCAGGACATGTTTGGTTTTGCCTTTTCACCACGAATAAATAGACCAGCAAACCAACAACGCATGCAAATCATTGAATTTTATTAACAAAATTCGGGCTGTCATGTATTCGTAAATTATGTCAATTTACGAACAAGCTATTCAACCTGTTGTGACAATATTTTCTACCAGTTTCACTTTACCACACGTCTCGTAATACCATGAACATTTTGAGAGGCGAACTTGGTGAGCACTTAATCTCAGATTTTGGAGCAGTCCATTGGCCAGAAAGATCGTTTCCATGAAAAAGTAAATGGCAGGCACTCATTCATCGATTCAAAAAATTATTTCATTCACTTTTACAAGTTTTACTGTGTTCCTTTTTATATTATCAAAATCATAAAATGTTGCTCACTTCGAAAATCAAAGCTACCCAACTTTTTTTTAACAAGTATATGTCAATGTAACTCTCTGAATAACGCAGTAATTAATAATGTAAACAGCAATTAATAAAGAAACAATACGATTAAAAATTAGAATTCTTTGAAAATGTGTTTCTAATATTTAAGTAAATTGAATACATTCAAAATAATTCATCTCATGCAATTATTTGGCATTGAATGATCTGTCAATACTACATTTTGGTAACATATGTTTTCATTGAAATATTGACGTTTAAAAAATCTTATTCGAAAGCAAGTTCGA
Source organism: Dexiosoma caninum (assembly GCA_963924685.1). Lineage (NCBI taxonomy): Eukaryota > Metazoa > Arthropoda > Insecta > Diptera > Tachinidae > Dexiosoma > Dexiosoma caninum. The sequence goes on from OZ004725.1 coordinate 98,095,977, forward strand.
ATGTTGGAAATCGTGTGATTTTTAGAACACCAAATTAACAATTATTCTGTTTTGAGAAGTCACTCGTTTTTAAATCGATTCGGTTTACAGAAACGGGGGTATAATACGATAGAAATGCTCTTTATTTGCAATATGATTCGGAATAATATTTATTCTTCATATTTCAAAGATTTTTTTTGTCATTGAAATAAAAATGCCAAAAAAGTGTAGTGTAAACGGTTGCAAATTTAATTGTTTCCGCACAGTCAGGTTCGTACTTTTTTTTCAAGCACATGATAACTAACGAGACTTGATGAAAAGTTCTCTTACTCTGCAGCTGCACGACCAATTTTTTCCACATAAAGCACTAATAATTCATGTGAGGTGGTAGATGTGCCGTAGGCTGCACACAAGTTTTAAGGAATTTAAAAGCCAGTAAATTTATCAAGGCGGCGTTGTTGTTTATGAGAATAGTAATCAGCTGTTTTCTTGCCCATAAGTTGAAAAAAAAAACTGACTGGAGAATTTTAAGGCAAGTTCGCATCAAGTTTTAAAAAGTATGAGTGATTAGTAAAAAAGTAAGACTGTGGGATAACCTGATAGGCAAAACTTGATCGTGTATCCGCAACTTAAGTACATTACAGCTAGAGACATATGAATTACAGACATTCGCGCAGTTCTTTGAGTTGGCTTAAGCCAGCATACGCACCTCGACCTCGACTCCAATTCAACAGACTTTATCATACCTTGTGTAATTGTTTACCTCTGAATAATAAAACGATTGAGAACATTTAAGTGTTTTGAAGTACATGTTCTTTTACATTCGATAGAATAAGAGAAAAAAGTTTTTTTTTTGACTTCGCACAGTGGGGTCTTTCACAAAATAAATAACATGAAATTAAAAATTTTGAAAGTTCTGTGAACGTCTCATGAACATTTTATGCCAATAGGTCTAATAAATTTTTTCGCAATCGCGTAGGTTCATTCCAATTTATTACAAGATCTAAGTTCTTCTGTGCTGGTGTTTAAAGTTTCCGGAAAATGGGATGGGCCCCTTTACGGTACTTAAAAAAAATACCACGTACACCCTCTAATATAAAAATTTTTGGACTGCAAAAAAAAAAATTTCATATTTTCCTGGGGGTGTACAGCACATTTGTTTTGCCTGTAAGGAGGTACGCTCGTGCTTTGGCGTTAATTAGAAAATTATAAATAATTAACACGCATTGCGGTCGGAGAAGCGTTACAGACTTCCGTTAAATAACACAGAAAAAAGTAAAATCAAGATTCAATTAAAAAAAACGAAGATTCAATTAAAATAGTAATTAGATTTCAAGCCATCACAAAAAACGTAGAATCAATTAACAGTTTTAGTTGAAAAAAATTTTAAAATTTGGCCACTTTGAGTGCACTTTCTTGAGCGAACACCAAAATCAATTAAAACAAACGTGGATTCATTTAATTAATTATTAATTAAGAAAAAAAGTGTGTCTGAGCAAAGACTTAATTGGGAAGATCTAATTATTATTTTTTCTGTGAAGTTGAAACAGCGCCTTTTCATAAAACAAGTTACAACCAACGTTTTTTTTTTTTTTTTTGTTTTTTTAAATAAATGAATAATTTCATGCCTCGGGCAGTCTAGACACGATGTAAGAATATTTTACAGCCATTTAGTAGATTCCATGTCACAAACACCAACTTTCGGTTTTTTTGAAATTAAATATTTTATTTACTATTTTTTTAAATTGAAATTGACTGTTACATTCTGCTGCATTAATGCTAATTTTTTTCACTGTACTTTTAATTTTCATTCAGTCTGTGAGTTTTTACTTCTTTTGAAACATTTAATATCCCCTGCACATCTATTGATTGCTGCAGTTGGTTTTACCTGCAGCTTAACACGTTTTAAGATAAAAAAAACAAAAAACTTACTGTTGAAAAAGAATTAATTTTTAAAGTGCAATAGCTTTTTTTTTCTAACTCGAACATTTCAAGTATCTTTGGCAAATATTAAATTAAATAAAATATACATTTATTACCTTTTAGATTACAGCAGATATTGTCTGCAATTGTCAGTACTTTATATGGAATAAACGAATTTAAAATAAAACAATTCAGTGGATGTAGTGAAGCATGATTTAAAATTGCATGCTACCAATTACGTGGAACTTTGGCCAAGTCAATGTGCATTTATTTAGAGACATTTGTTTTGCAGTTTCGAATAATAGAAGACCAAAACAGAAAAACAGAAGAACTAAATCAATTGACAGCGACACCATGGCAAAAGGACGCATTAACTTTTTGCCCCAGCAAACTCACGAACGAACTGCTTCACATAATGAAGAAGCATTTGATTCTTTCCTTCCGAATGTACAGCAAATAGTTTATTCCAAGTAGTTGACGTTATTTGTGCGTTTCGTGGAGAAAATTTGTGACAATACTGGTGGTGTGATTTGAAAATAACAAATTGTTTATAAAATTAAAATAATGTCGTTCCTTGTTAGAGAAAAAAGCTTAAAATTAATTATCATCTGAACAGCGATGCGCAAATATCGATTAAAACGTATTGTTAGAGCAACTTAATATGTTTGCAAAGTTTCCTATAAATACAGGGGTGTGGTAACAGATTTATATTTTCAAACTTAAATAAAAAACATAATAATTGACACAAAGTTTTATTAAGAGCATTGAACGATAGAATGGAAATACGGATTTTATTTTTTAAAATTTTTTTAAAAATTTTTTGGAACTTCAGATTTTTTTTTTAAAATTTCTCGAATAACCGCTCTTGGAAGTCCCAGTGAGGCTGGTCTTTTCCATATTGAAAGTCGCGGATTTTCACGTAAACTTCTTTCAACCAGTTCATTGTTCTCGGATCGACTGGGCCCTGGCCGTGGGGCTATCATAGCCGAAGCAGTTGCGCGGAATCTCGGCACCAACGACCGAATTAAATTTACACTCGGTCCATCACTTATTCGCCGAATACCGTCAAAATTGTCGACGAGCAATTACGTAAGAATATTTACTTTTAAAAAATGTCTCCACAGCGAACGTGCGACGGTCACTCGACCACTACGACATCGTGACTGACAAATCCGCACAATCGATAATTCCAATGGCGCCACCCTCCCTCCGCACCGTTTATTACTTTTTGAAATAATCGTATTTAAAAATAGAAATTTGCCACCTGTGGTCAAACACAAGGATTTACATCCCAGAAAATGGAGTAGAAATAGAAATCATTCCTGGAACTGCTTCTGAAATATCAATATCAAATTTATAATTCAACTAATCAATCGAGAATTTAAGTTGATTTTACTTTTTTTTTACCCCTACATATTTCTATTTTTAGATTTTTCTTTTCATAAATAGAAATATGCATGTGTCATGGATTGTTATGTTTTTGTTTATAGATTTTTAATTTTGTGTTCCGTATACAACTTAAATTCTCGTTTGATTAGTTAAATTTTAAACATATAGATCTTGGATTTGTATTCAGAAATTAGGAAAAATCCACTGATGAGCTAACTAACCATTAGCCAAATAGTACTATATGGATATGCTTTCCTCCTCAGTTATTCAGGTATGTGATGAAAATCGTTTTCGGCGTTAAAACGTTTTAAAATCGACAAATAGTGTGATGAATTTGTATGTGACGATTTGTTGTGACGATTTCATATTCCATCTTGTTTCATTGAAAAAAAAAGACGTTTTTAACATGTGACGCATTTCGATAATCCCAGTTTAAATTCGTTTTCAAATCGTTTAATTTTACTTGAACTAAATGTAAAAAAATATACAAAAAAAGTAAAAAAAATAAAAAAAAAATGATTATAAATCCGTCCTTATTTAAATGAAAATATTGAACAAATCTATTTAAATAAATACTAGTGAAATAGAATTGAAATTTAAAAATTTAAATACCCACATTTCATCTGGCAAATTTAAGGGATCCGATTTATCTTTTAAACGTTTTCTTAGAATATTTTCGCTATTCATCCTATTATTTTCTTCCAAGAGAATTAGCGAAACCGCAGCAAAAAAAAGACATTTTATAAATAAAAATGATAAAATATGTTGATACAAATTTTATTTTGTTTAAATATTTTACAAACATCACTCACATACGCATATGTTTACATACTTTACAGTTGTATTATTAGATTTTATACAGTTGTATTTAGAGAAGATATGTGGAAACGAAACAAATATGGAATATGAAATCGATCGAAATTCATCACACTACTGTCGATTTCAAAAGATAATTTACTTTTCAAATCGATCGATTTCCATCACATACCTGATTGAGTTTACTTTAGTAAAAAATACTTTATGAGAATATCATAAAGTATGTAATAATACATTTCACATATTTTTTTTCGGGAAAAAGCACAATTTTAAAATTAGAATCAAATATTAATTTCTTTTAAGTGTTTGTTTTATATTGTTCTGGAAATATTTTATAAAAAAGTACTCTTCCACTCGACTATTCGTCTGACAATCTCTAACTCGTGTTCTTAAACACGTGTTCGTTCAGCACAGTCGAATTGGTGCTGGGCACTCTCGGAACTGTGTTTTCCACTGTATGAAGCTGAGAAATTTCAACTACTTTTATCGCACTGTTGTTCAATTTCATTTTAATTTCCACATCATTTTTGAAGTCATCTTATTCTATCTTGGAGTTTCAATATGGCAAAGAAGTAATTTAAAAGTTACTGATATGCAAATGAATATATACGGATTTATGGAAGTTACGTGCCATTTATTTTCTAATCGCATTCCATGCAACTTTTCATAAAATCTCTACTTAAAATTTTCCAAAAAAAAACTAATCAAAATCTCATTTATTTGCAGTTACATTTTTTGTGTTAGATATTTTAAATATTAAACTTAAAGTCACTAGCAAAAAACTTCTTATATTTGAATTAATGAACTTGAACAGTATCAATGAATTTTCTTGCAGGAGTTGATAGCAGTGGGAAAAGATATTAAAATTTCAAGATAAATAACAAGTTTTTTGCCCAAATGTTTAATTATCTTTTGCATTATTGGAACAGATAAGCAACCACTTTAAAAGAAGAGAAAAACGTTCCTAAAACTTTGTGACAAATATGCAAATTTACATGCAGGCGATATAGAATTTGCAATAGGAAAACTTCACAGTCAGAGATGGTGAAGTGAGTTGTTTTTGTTGTTTTATTTTCATTGACCGACACTCAGGGGATGACCGCTACACGTGCAATGTATTTTGATGGAACTAAGAAATAAGGTTTTGCGAAAAGAATTTCCACAAAAGCTCAGGCGACAAAAAAATTGGGATGATTTCACACTAGAGCTAAATTGTTTGAGACCACCTGTTAGAACGGCAGCAAAGTGCATAAAGGTTACATAAGTTATTATATAAGATCTGTATAAATAAAATACCATAAAAAACCATAATCATAACTCAGTTGTGGTCATATTTTTTATATTTTGATTAAATTTACGAACAAAAAGTATTTATTTGTATTCACAGCTGATAATATATTTACTACTGTGAATGTACGAAATGAGTGAGATTCACAATAGCACTATTCTGTATCAAATACGCGTCATAATACCAAATGAAAATTCGTTCGATCAGCTCATTCGACCACAGTCGAAAATCTAATTGAACTCATAATAGGGGCCATAGCCTGTATTTTAAGTTGGACACAGTTGAACAATCCAGTAATTTCGGAAAACCGCCCTGGCAAACATCGTGATACGATATTTTAAAATATATACGAGTAGATATATTAAAAATATATACATGGTGTACAATAACCGTACTGTAAAAAAGTCGCCGTATACTTTCTCATATAAAGAATTTTTGCAAGGCAAGTTTATGTACTCGTACATGAATCTTCCAAAGGAGTCACCTAAGCCCAACGCATTGGCCATATTTTTTCTAATATGGAGTTCACGCTGCTAAAAGTAAACATGTTTAAGTAAGTTTTTAAAACTTTTAAACCAAAGTGTTCACACTACATTATATAGTTGAGCAAATGAAGCAAATAAGCAAATAAAGCTTGTTTTTAAACATGGAGAAAAATGAAATTATTAAATTATCGGCATATTCTTTGAAACACATAAATAATGCAGTAATAAATAATTTTCCTTTTTTCACTACCTGCAGAAGAAGACATTTCTTGCACTTACAACATCAAAATAAATTAAATAAAATTTATGATGTGACGCCATTAAAAGATACGTTCAGTGAACGGCCAAAATGAAAAATACATGAACAGTTCTGTTTAGAACTGCAGTGCTGGAAACGGGATCTGTCCGAGACATTTTCATTATTTTTCTTTAAATCCGCATATCAAAAGCGGATATCTTAAATCCCCATGTTGCCATTAGCTGGAACTATATTAATAATTTTATAGCAGATCATCTTCTCATCTCTGTTTTTTTTTTTTAAATAAAATTCTTTCTTAAATGTTTTTGGGGCAAAATTGTTTATACGAACGGTTTGTGCAAGTTGGTTGGTTGTTTTTTATTTTTATTTTTTTTATTCATGGTTCACTCCCTTTGACTGTCAGTCAGTCTTCTTTACTGAAACTTATAATAACAAAAATAAAATAGTAAAAAATATCAACAGAATTTTAAGGGATAATAAAGAGATTTTTTTTCTTGTTTTGTTATTTGTATAGATTTATGAACTTGAAAGTTAAAATCTTCTCCTTGTTAAGCAGGGTTTGGAGCAGAATAAAAATGAGAAAAAGGAAATTTGCAATGAAATTTAGTAAAATGGTAAATAGAGTACTAAGAAATTTTACTAAATAATACTGCAAGTGTGAATTTATGTAGTTTAAAAATTTTTTATTAGAAATTTATTTTTAATTTATGCAATTATAAAACAAGCAAGATAACTTAAAATTTTATGTATAAAAATTGATTAATGTTTAATTTTTTTTTTTTATCTTGGACCAGCACTCAGGAGATGACCCCTGCACATGTGGTGCATTGTGCTGGAACTAGAGGAAAGGGATTGTAGGAGAAATGATAGGAAGTGAAGGTTCACTATCTTACAACACTGCTTTTTGCACGTTATTTGTTTTTATAGCAGTGTTGTAACGTCTCTGATGTCAGGGAGACGTATTAAATTTTGAAGCTTCGCTTTTAGTAGCCATTTTTAGTAATTATTTTACTTCGCCGATGCTACACAATACCGACGAAGGAGAGCGTTCGGATGTGCTTTTGGATTGAATACAGCTGAAGCCGTTACTGATCAGTGACCAGTGACTATGCCTTCGCCACTGAAACCTTGCGACAACAAGTGACACAAAGCCACACAAATGCACGTCAGAAAAAAATGCGAGATCTTTTTATGAGTCTGAAACTGGGGTTGAACCCAGGAAAAATTTTTCGTTTTATAGTTAACGTGCAGACTACTTCGACCATCGCCACCCTCAATTAATTTTCTTCTTTAATTACACCACAGCAGAAATGACAGTAGAGAGGAATATTAAAATAAACAGATCTCACACAGATATTTATTGCCTATCACATTCACAGTGTGAGCGTAATTAAACTGACACTACAGCGTACTTCAAATATTTTTTCATTTGCTTAAAAACACGTGCTATTTGTTATTTATTTTCTGTTGTAATTTCATGTTCCTTTAAAAGTTTATTAAATTATAAACTTAATTAAGAATTTATGTACTTGTGTGTTTAATTTCACGGCAGCATATTTAACATCATCGAATAAGTACCAATTTTCACAATGACTGGGAATTTCCCAATTTACCGCTTTAAGGCCATGGCGAAGAAGACGCAGAAGGAAAAAATTATTAAACAATTTAATTACAAATTCATTATCTTATTCTTACTCAGTGTTACAACCAGCCGAAGTGAAGTCTCTGTTTTTTTTTGGACATAAAAAACGGTTAAAGGCAATAAATAAAACACAACCCCCTTTTCACTATACAAGGGTTTTTAATTTGCAAATTATGTTAAATAAAGCCTCCAGACTACACTCGTTATTCAAACGAAAACGTTACGGTTACAGGATTGTTTTAAAAGATTTCATTTCGGTAAATGTTGAACGGCCAAAAGGGTATTTCGATACTTTTACTGCTTTTCCTTTGTGAAGAAGTAAAAAAGAAAAAAATAAGTGGAAAGTGGAAATTCACCAAAGGGTATTTGAAAGTGGTACGTACTTTTAAGATAATTATGCTATTAAAAAAATTTTGCAGATGACTAACAGCATCATTGATGACCTACTCGTATCTTGTGGTTTTGCTTATAACTTTTAGTTGCGCGGAATAATTCATTGTCTAATTGTGAAGTTGCATCGAAATTTTGTTGGTATTTTCGCAAAAAATTCCCCTAGGTTCCAGTAGAGCCCTCTTATTGCATTCGTAGGTCACTTAAATGTTTGCTTTTGCCCTATTCTTTTAACTTCTCTTTTCCCGCACAATTCCCCATCAGGGAAATATTTTTTTTTTAAATTTATTTGACCTATTTTTTATTAGTTACTAGCGAAAACCCCCGGCATGCTTCGCTACACCTATTTAAATTACAAAAAATTCAATTAAAGCAGAGCTTCGAACCTCAATATAATTTGTTTTCGGTTTTCGGTTTCGTTCTTAAACTTTTATCGTTTCGGTTTTCAATTTGTTTCGGTGCAAAACCGGTAAAAGTTTTTTCCGAGTAGCATTTTCATATGTTTATACAATAACTCCGAAAAAAAAATCATTTTCTATATATGTATATTTCGTTGTTATCAGGTGTTTTTTGGGAGTTCTTGCATAAACATATGGAATTTCAAGTATTTGGTTAACAGTCTACTGGCGATTTTGATGTTACCACCAAATGAAATGTACTTATACATATAGCACCTAGCCATATACAAAAAATATAAATAAACTAGATAAACTAGCTGAAACCGCGAGCGGGTTGCTGTAGCTGTTACAATAGTGTTCTTTATTAAAATCGGTTAGTTCGTTTCGGTGACGCGAAACTTACCCTCTACCACCCGCCGCGGTCTTATCTTTGATCTTATCTTTATCGGGGGTGCTGATGGCGAGTAGTCAGCGTGTTGGCTCTGCAACCAGAAAGACCCAGGTTCGATTTCCAGCCAGGTCAAATCAGAAAAAAAATTTATATATACTTACGGCAAATTAACTGATATAATGGAGTCGGGCCAGCTTCTCAGGTGTTTGAAACTAAATTTCCCAGAGAGCTAAAGCGACCTTTAATATCAGTCACACCTTTCTGCTTCATAGGGGCTTTGCAAAAAAAAATTTCAGAAACTGTTTGGATTTTTGCTGCATTCGATTAATGAATAATGACTGTTGTTGCGTACACACTTCATATTTTTATAATAAAAAAATTATTCCATAATATTTTGGATCGTTAATTGAATTTTTTACATCTTCCATGCTGCTACTGGTTTTTCAAATACCATAAATTTCAAATATTTAAGAACATTCTGTGCCCTTAATATATTCACTTAGAGGATAATCGTTGAAATGGTGGGGAAGAAAATGTACTCCTTAAATTTTCTACATTTGAATTGTTTTCCAAGCAACTACTGTTTTTTTCCACTTATCAATAATATATGTGTTAACTTGTAAATGCTTTTTTTCTTCTCTTTGGTAATTTTCTATGGAATTTATTGAAAACAGTCCTTAACAATTTTCTTTTCCTAATTTTCGTATGTACTTTAGGAAAATAATAAAATAAATTTTCACTAGATAAAACGTATTTACTTTTTCCTAAATTCGAGTAACAATACGAGGCGCTTCGAAACAAGGCCTCTTTTTTTATCAAAAATTCCTCCAATATCTTTTATGAAATATCGTCCCAAAATAATGAAATATTGCCCTTGTATTTATTAAACGTGTTTCACTGTTTACACTCGCCCATCCTGAATATCATCTGCCCCGTATAATATTTCATCATCGGGGACCGAAGATTGCCAGCACTTCATGTTATCTGCACTCGTCGACGTTTTTTTTTTTTTAAAGGCAATACAAACTCTACGAAGCTCTGACTGCTTGTCTGTGGAAATACCCAGGGTCTAAGCGGGAAACGAACACGCATCTCCATATTGATAAGACTCATGAGCATTAGACTAGCACTAGACTACGGAGGCACCCGTATAAGCTGGGCCATCGAAATCAGCAACTTTCTCGACATCATAGCGATCATTTCGTTTGACTTTGACGACCACTTGTTAAGGATCCAAGAATTCTCCAGCTAACTTTCTACCAGCTACAAACTGTATTCTCTTAAAAGCCACTTGGTTAAGTTAGGTCGGCAGGTTGCTGGATGCAAAGGTAAAGAAAGGTCCCAGCCCTCTTAGGTCCAATTTATTATGGTCCATTGTGCTACTTGTTTTGAAAAATTTAGCACGTGTTGTAGTGATACAGACCAGACTCTCTGCTAGGAATCGAACCCCAACTGGTAAACTGAAAGGTGGCACAAAAGGAGCTATATGGTTTTGGTTTTGGTTTGGGATTTACTTAATTTCTTCAGCGTGGAACTGGCTTCAATTATTTTGGAATTTATTTCATTGGGAGTTATTGCACTGCGACTTATTTCATCCCGGAGTTATTTCACAGAGCCATAATATTTTATGGGTCCTTCTTTTCTCTATTTCGGAAATTTCTTGTTTTTCTTTTCTTGGTTAACTTTGGGGTTTTATTCCATTTCATACTTTGGGCCTTATTTTCTGGAGCCTTGTTTTGCAGCACCACAATACCTGAATACAATGGCCGTGAATTTAAATATTTTCGTGAAATATTAAAACCTTTACCAAATTTAACTTCACACATGTTATATAGTCTCAACATAAACTAGTTTCAATATAAATATGAATGGATGTAAGTGTAAATTTTCGTAAATAACAGCTACTCAATGCCATGAGCGGTACCATTGTGCAGAGCATGTCTTTTTCTATATTTTCTTGTTTATACATTCTCCTAAGTGCACGTAGCAGGTGTTTGCTTCAAGATTTATGTAAATTTTTACGTAAACATTTATTTTTATTAACGTATTGAATATGATGTTGCGAGTGCTTTGCATTGAAGCAGTTCTCCGCTGTTTAAGGAGAATTTTTGCTGAGACACACTTCACATTTTATATGAGTTTTTCTATATATTTTTTTTACTTCTGAAAAAAAAACGCAAATTTTATGAATATTAAAAGTACATATAAAGTTAATTTTATTCTTAAATAAACAAGCATATGTCTTCATTTTTTTTTCGCTTTGCATTGTTTATTTAATTGAGCTAAAAATAAGTGATTAAATCTTAAATCTAAAAATTATTATTGACAATCCCGTACACAGCATTTATTTATTTACGATTATTTATTTATGTTTGTTATATGGTTTAGCTGGTCTATATGCGGCATTTCATTTGGTGCTAATACCAAAATCTTCTTTAGACCTTTAACGAAATTCTTGAAAATAGAAATTTCACATGTTTATACAAGAGCTCTCATAAAATATTTGAGAATTACGAAATATACAAACAAAACAAATCAAATAGCTTCTTTAAAAATTTTCCTTATACAACAAACATTTTATTATTTGATTTTAAATCTATTTAATTTTGCTAAACCTTTCTTAGAATTAGTCAACACTTTGGCTCACAATGATTGCATTTAAAAGGCAAAATGAAAAATTAAATTTTCCAATAACATTATATTAAATAATCGTAATGAATTTTGACTAACGTTGAATAATTGAAAGAATAGTTACATCATTTATTTATTTATTTAATTGTAAAATAACATCAATTATCACAGTTTTATTTATGTTTGTGGCCTCAATGTATGCGTCATTAGTGTAATGCCTACAATTAGGCAACATGAAAGTTCCTCTGCAGTTATTTGAGAATTTAGTTATTTTCGTAGCATAAGTTATGCTTTTCAATTAGCGAGCAACAATTTGTTAAATAATGTCTAATTTATAATAAAATTTATGACTAAACGTTTTTGCACAAAATTCACTAATTTTTCCGCTGCCTTCTTTGGAATTTGGCAATGATCTTAATCATTAAATTTTAGAGAACCCATAAGTCATGTGTTTTTCCGAAAATTATTTCTTTAGTTTTTCGTATTCATCTTATTCTATTCTGCAAGCCTACGTAAAATTTCATGGCAAAAATTGATTGTTTTTCAGAAAGCCCTGACATCTCATTAATTTTCAAAAAAAAAATCGCCACAATCATTGTTGCAACAACCAACAATGTTTGCTTACACCGCTAAAATACCTATTGAAAGGAAAAGAAATAAGAGAGATACCCTTCACAGACCCACCTTATATTTCATATTTGTCTGAATTTCCGCCTAGTTGTTTAGTACCGGATTTTTGCTTAAATTTTGAAGCTGGTTCTTGTACCACCTCTTTCAGATCACTACATAACTTAAAAACGTCAAAAAAACTGGGGTGGCGATGACTGAATGATGATTAAATTTTTTTATTTATTCTATTTATTTTATTTCTTATTTTTTATTCTTCTATTGTTTTCAGTTCAGTTGATGCATTTTTGTAAGTTTACTGTAAAAAACATTATATTTTTGGATAAAAAAGTGGAAAAAGTAAGAAATAGAACATTTTTATGATTTTGCGCTATGAACAACTGAAAATGGTAATTTATCAATATTTACACGAAAAATTTGCACTTTCACAAGGCCAAAACTGCCTGAACGAGCGTTCCAATGCTTTTGCGATGTACTAGAGAGTTTTTAACTATTGTCTTCGCTACAATTTTTGTCTTAGTATTGAATCGCAAATCTCAATGGTTTGGCTGTTATAGGCCAAAATATCCAAAAAAACGTGACAAAAGTCTGATCAAGTCAAAATGGGGAAGCTCGATTTTCACCGTAGACGTATGGTCTAGTGGACTTTTTTGCTTAGTACAATCCCAAGAATCAGAAACGCGAAGCGCCCATTAAGATTTTCAAATCGCCCTACCCTAATGTACTTATATTATACAATATGTATATTATTTATTATTTATTTTATTTTACACACAATTTTTTTGTTAGTTTTTTTTAATTTAGTTCCGATAAAGTAGCGATAATTTGTTATCAAAATTAGAGATTATAGTAATTTGTAGGTTTTTTATACTTGGTTCAGAATGAACAAACAAGGTTCGCTCTCAAAATTTTGTATGGCGAAACAAGTAGTTTCAATCATTTTTGGAGTACAAACAATGAATGAGAGAACGAACCACAAATATTGGGCTGACGTCCATAATTAGTGTTGATAGCTCAAAAAGAACAAAAGCCACTGTTCCAAAAAGTGTAAAATGCGCAACAAATTAAAAAAAAGGTACAAAAACACCAGAAAATTTTTTAAATAATTTTTAACTATGAAAAAACATAAAGCAATTTATAAAAAAGTAAAGGTATGTGGTTCGATTATGAATGGCAACCGAACAATGTAATGTGTTCCTTAAAACTATCACATGTTTTTAGGCTTCCTGGAGTCTTTAGTCTAATTAATTGTTTATTAATTAAACAAAAAAAGGAATATAAAGGTTCGGAAAGAAAAAAAAACTATTCAAAATTAAGAAGTGGAAAAGTTATTCTTAATATTGCAAAATTATTATGGAAAAGTTACATTTTCAGTCATATTTTTAATTATCTTTTTTTTTTTCTTGGCCCGGCAGTCAGGGTATGACCCCTATACATGCGGTGCATTGTGCCAGAACTAGGAAATTAGATTATGGGAAGGAAGATAGAGGGGGTAGTGACTATTGACATTTGATTTAAATTTTCCGACGTCAAAAGTGACAGGAAAGATCTCTGCGGGCAGTTCATTCCACATACATGCTGTTCAGCCATGGCGAATTAACAGTTTTTGAGTTCCAAAAGACAAATTTTTATATTTTATTATTTTTATTTTATATTCAATTATTAAATTAGCCATGAACATATCTGCTTGCATTTTCCTTTTTTATTTAATCTTTCAACTTGATGGATCATCTCCCGAGTGCTGGTCCAAAATAAAAAAAAAATATGAATGCAAAATGTTAAATGGACATATTTTGTTAAATACCATGTGTATGGGATGTATGGGAGCTTTCACTGTACTTAATATACACATATACTATACGACGTTACTGTCCTTGTACTCTCTTTTGAAGCACATTGTTGTTAAATACCCGACGGCGTATATCATTTCAGCACATATTCCCAAACCCCTTTAATTGTACGAGTGGATATATGACTTTCTATCTCCATTACTAGAAATAAAAAAGAACACTTGTATTTATTTATATTTTTTTTTTGAATCCACAAGTAAAAAGCGCTAAATAACAATTTGAAATACTACATGGGGTCTTTAACTGTGTAAAAAATTTATGTGAAATAAATGGCAATGACTTCTCTTTAAGTATGCTTATGTGTATGGATGCATACATATGCACGAGTATGTATGTATACGTGAAATTTCTGTAGTATACTTTAAGGCATCATTTTTAATTTAATGTCTGAAAGCACATAAATCGTACAAAAATCTAATAGAAATTATTATTTCAACACGTCTGCTCAATGATTGGATTTGAAATTCATTTTTTAAATGCCATGAGACACATTCATCATTTTATTTTGTATATCGGTAAAATTCAAATCAAACATAAATTTTATTTACATACATACATACATAAGACTTGGATAAATTATATAGTATATATGTATTTACAAATTACTTATTAGCCCAACTAGCAATTTTGCAAAGTGACAGAAAACAATAGAAAAGAATGTGAAAAATCAAAAAATAAAATATTTGTAAAAAAAATATAGTGGCAAAGCAGCTGTGGGCTTGTGTTTGTTGTTTGACCTTCGAGAGTCGGATTATGGGTAACTGTGTGAACAGTTGACCACGTTAATTTTGCTAACAAGATATATTAAGATTAAGAAAATATAATAAGAATTTACTTAAATCTCTTCAAGCTTTAAAAATTGTATACAATTTACCTTTGTTGTATCCAACTATTTCATTTATATAAAGAAATATGCAAAACAATATTACCAATTTATGGGCTGCATCAAGTTTAAATGTTTGTGTTTAAATGTATTAATACTATTGATGACCATAATACTACATTCACATTCATAACCAGATGAATTTCAATACTCGGAACAGAAGAAATTTTAGTATTCCTCGATGCAGGTTAGAAACAACCAAACAGCGAATTGATTATATATTGGTGGAATTAAATTTAATAATTCTCCTATAGCTTCAAAATTAATTGATATAATTTGCATTTTTAAATATTCTTGCAACAAACACTTATAAAATACAATTGAAACGTTTTCAATATAAAATTTTTTAATATATATGATTCTAATTTTAAAATTGTGCTGTTTCCCTTAAAAAAATATATGTCAAATTTATTATTCTCATAAAGTATTTTTTTTACAAAAGTAAATCAATAACTGAGGAGGAAAGCATATCCATATAGTACTATTTCGCTAATGCTTACTTAGCTCATCAGTGGATTTTTCCTAATTTTTGAATACCTTCTTCTACCTTAATGACCTTCCATATCAAACTTCCAATCCTTCCAAACTCTTTTGCAGATGACAGCAGCATTTGTCACTCATATTCATTTAGTTGTAGGCCAACATGGACTATGTGGCGTCACGCGATCAGTATCGATTTCAACGCTCAACAGACCCAATGCTGCAGGAATACACACCGATGCATGCCCAATCATGCCGCTTCACCTGTAAATATGGTTGGTACAGGGTGCCTGGTAGCAGATTTATATTTTCAAACTTAAATAAAAAACGTAATAATTGACACAAAGTTTTATTAAGAGCATTGAACGATAGAATGGAAATGCGTATTTTTTTTTTTAAAGAGTATGTCATCCACATCCTTTTTTAAAAGCAGTTGCGCGAACGAATTAAATTTACACTCGGTCCATCACTTATTCGTCGAATACCGAACTTTGAACAAAATTGTCGACTGGCAATTGCGTAAGAATCATTACTCTTAAAAAATGTCTCCACAGCGAACGGGCGATGCTCACTCGACCACTGCGACATCGCGAATGACAAATCCGCACAATCGATAATTCCAACGGCGCCACCCTCCCTCCGCGCCGTTTATTACTTTTTGAAATAATCGTATTTAAAAATATAAATTTGTCACCCTGTATAGGTTATGTTTTCGGTAAAAGTCGCGAGAGATGAAGAGAAATAAAGAGAAAGAGACACGAATGAGATTAATATGCATAGCCGATTACAGAAGAAACCGAAAGACAGCAGCATTTGGGACCAATTTAGAGGCATTAGCTTCCCATAGTGAAGTAGAGTAAGTTCCAAAAGTTCACCGTTTTATCCTCGATTACTTTTTTACATCAGAGTCTCTATTATTTTGCCCATAACTGTAGACTATTCTTATGCCAGTGTGTGTGTACAAACATTTTATAGCAACGAACACAAGTAATAAATTACAGGGTTATGCATTTTTCGTTTTCAAAACGTAAGTTAAGTCATTTAAATGACCGGCTCCAGATTGGTTGCAGCAGTCGATTCTTTTGTCTCAGTTTTCGACCATTTTATCGCACATTTCTGGCAGTATGTCGGCGATAACTGAAGGAATGATAGAGATTATTCGCGGAGCCACGGTCTTTCACGTAGACGCACAAAAAAAGTCTAACGGCGTTAGGTCTCATGATTTCAGTGGCCATAACACGGAATTACGCGTTATATAACGTCAACTTCACAAGCAATTGCACGCTAAAAAGAAGTCGGCTATCATGACGGTATTGGTTTTCGCCACACTTTCACTAACAGAAGCGATATTTTCGGTAGTGTGCACGTTGCGATAATGCACAGGCCAGACCACATCTGCAACACTTCCAGTTCCTTCGAATTTCTTTATAATATTGCCAATTCCTTGCACAATAGCTCGATTATGACGATCACAATATCCTCGTAATGCTAGAAATGTTGTCACATTTGAAAGTTTTCACTAGTTTTACGCGTTGTTTGGTTGTTACTCTTCACTAAATAAATGACACTTCAGGTGACAGATATTTAACAACTGCAACACACTTGCCAGAGCTGTGGTTTTGAACCCACGAAATGGATAACGCAATACCTTGTCTTATATTCCAGCTTAATATTTCTTATTCCTCATCCTTTTTTATAAAAATATCTGTCTGATCCTCAAACCACATGAGTTGAAGTCTAAAGTTTTAACGGCATAAAAAATCGTTTTATAAATTGTTATTACAAATTTGTTTCTAATAAACTACGAGTGCATTAAACTTTAAGATATTTAAATGTCAAGTAATAAAGAATCAAGTATCTGTGTATGTCATACGAATTGCGAATTTCCCTTAAAATTCAAATCAAATGTTTGGTAAACTACAGTATTGCTGTGTATTTCATGGGTTTAGGAAAACCACACAAACACACAGCCACATGTACAGCCATACATGTGGATATGAAGACATTAATTTCAAATTAAAGTTTTTTTATAACAAGACTACAAGTATGTACGTATTGTGAAAACCCTACAAGCATTTTATATAGAAAATACGCCAATACGTTTCAAATCACCGTAAGTAATACCAAGGGCAAATAAAACGATTGAGAATTGCATGTCAAGCGAAACGATAACGCCGTCCTAGCCAGCGCATATAAAATAACTTTTTAGTTTAAACGAATGTAAAACACGAAAGTGAAATTAAGATTATTTTCTATTGTTGGAAGATGTTGTTGCGGCGTTGATTTGCTGCCCGAAGTTGTCGGTTTAAACACTCTGCATTCACGGCATTTTTTTCATGTATATCGTTATCTAGAAGCGTCCCCCGTATCTTTATTGGGCGCAATAAAATTTCTCCACAGTAAAACATTAAGCAAAAGTAGCTTTTCTTTAGCTTTTCAAAAGATAATGTAACACACAATGTCCCCATTATTATTAAAGACTGAGATTTAGTGCTCTTCAAAAAAAAAAATATATAAACGGTCCTCATGAAAGCGCTTAGAAACCTCGCAAACGGTGCATTTTTACACTCTCGAAAATTAACTGTAAGGAAATTCATTTTCACAATCATTGTAAACTTGTCCAACAATTTTGACGCGTAAACTTGCGCTGTTCAATTGTGGATTTAGTAAAACAGCATGTCGTCACTTTTTTCTCAAACAAAATTCTAGTGTTAACTTTTCACAAGTAGCAACTTCTGCAAATAATCTGGGCAAAAGCAAATTAAAATTTTTTAATAAAAATTCAATGTTTTTTTTTAATCCGTATTCTGTAATATTTTTTCTTTTAATAAATATTTCTATATTCCCTTTAAAGCTTAAAGGTTTGTATATATTTCTTATTTTACCATCTTCGGCGAATTTTTATTATTTTTAATAAATTTTTTTTTTGTAAAAATTGTTTGAGTGATTTCTAAAATTATTAAATATAAATTAATTGTAAATATGAAGCCTGGGAATTATAAGTGTAACATGATTAGTGTAAAGTTATTTCGGCATTTTCAAGTGTGTTATGAAACTTGCCGCTTGCCGCTAACAACAACAACATACACAAAATATGAATCCATATGCACTGCATATGCAATCCAGACATGGCCAAATATTGCACTTAAGAAATTTGGGTTATTTGACACCCCTTAGTTGAATGCTTGAAAGAGAATATAAAGGGTGGTTAAATTTCAAGGGCCGATGTTGATTTTGAATAAAACACAAACTATTTAGGAAATTATTGTAATTTTATTTTATTATGATATATTGGTATTATTCAATTATGTATGGAACAAAATATCGGCCAAATGGGCGCCGCGACCACGGCGGCACACCTCCATCCGATGGTCCAAATTTTCGATGAACCTGAGGCATAATGGAGGTTCTATGCCGTTAATGTGCCGAATTATCTCATCCTTTAGCTCTTGAATTGTTGCTGGCTTATCGACGTACACCTTTTCTTTCAAATAACCCCAAAGAAAAAAGTCTTTTCTTTCAAATAACCCCAAAGAAAAAAGTCCAACGGTGTCAAATCACATGATCTTGGCGGCCAATTGACATCGCCATTACGTGAGATCACACGGCCATTGAATTTGTTGCGCAAAAGAGCCATTGTTTCGTTAGCTGTGTGGCAAGTGGCACCGTCCTGCTGAAACCACATATCGTCCACATCCATATCTTCCAATTCGGGCCATAAAAAGTTCGTTATCATCTCACGATAGCGAACACCATTCACAGTAACTGCCTGACCGGCCTCATTTTGGAAAAAATACGGCCCGATGATGCCGCCAGCCCATAAACCGCACCAAACAGCCACTCTTTGTGGGTACATTGGTTTTTCGACAATCACTCTTGGATTCTCATTCGCCCAAATGCGGCAATTCTGTTTATTGACGAATCCACTGAGGTGAAAATGTGCCTCATCACTGAAGATGATTTTCTTCGAAAATTGATCATCCACTGTTGCCGTGGTCGCGGCGCCCATTTGGCCGATATTTTGTTCCATACATAATTGAGTAATACCAATATATCATAATAAAATAAAATTACAATAATTTCCTAAATAGTTTGTGTTTTATTCAAAATCAACATCGGCCCTTGAAATTTAACCACCCTTTAGAAATATTTATGTATAGAAACTTTTATATTTTTCGTATTTTATTTAATTTATTTTTATAGTGATGTTTGATAAAAGTGTTAATGCAGGTAAAGCAGATCGACTCTGCATTATCACCAGTTGCCTAAATACCAGTACATTTGAGTGCTTTTCTGGCAAATATGCTTCACGGGGCTTCACGCAAATATGTTCAACTGCGCAAATAGCAATTTTAACACATTTTCATCAGGATTTTTATTACAAAAAGGTCTCCAAATCAAGAATGCCGGCTGAAAAATGTGTAGATAAGTATTCGGAATAAAGTAGAAAAGTTTTCATTTGTCATAAAGTAGCGTCGAATAAGTTACATTTTAGGCAATATTATTCCAAAGAAATGTTCCAAGTGTTAGCAGGGAGACAATGCAAACCGTGCTATGACAATAATGCACTTTTGTGTCAGCTTCTCTAACGTTACTGTCGTTGGTTTTTTATTTGTTGTTGGCATTTTGATGTGCTTGTTACAGAATTGTAAGTGGCATGCTGATCTTAACATGTTATTGTTGTCTTTTGTCGTTTAAATTTTTTAGATTCTCCCACTTCATTACCACCAAGAACACATAGTGAACAGGAATATATCGTCAGGTGAAATGCGAAACTACGTAACTAATATTTTTACTTTTTTTTTTAATTATATTATTACTTGACCTTATTATATTTTTTGAAATATATAAATGTATAAGAAAAAAAAAAAAAAAAAATTTTTTTATATTTCAAATAATTATATTTTCCTATTATTCCTGATGATGTTAACAAGCTGTTAACGCAATATCGAATAATAAAACCAAATGAAATAAAAAAAGACCTCAAGCTTAATAAATATATTTCAAAAAATATTTTTACTTTTTCATAGGAAGAAGAAAAAACTGTTTCCTATAATCCAGGTGTTTGTAGTTACAATCTTTTGACTTTTGCTTATAAAATTGCTAAGTTTTATTACAAAAATCTAAAAACTTATGAGAATATGCATTTATTATTCTGATGAGCGTCATAATCATTCAAAACATCAATTTATAATTTTTTGTTAGTTACATGGTTTAGTATTTCAGCTAACAAGATATATGAGTGTCACTATTAAATACCGTCTGAACCAAATGTAGAGTTTTATTCGTGCGCCAAGTGTTATTTCACGAATGAAATAATACATCACACAATAAGTGCTGATATACATAGATGGTGCCACTAACGACAAGTCCATAAGATTTTTTTTTATATTAAATTTTAGTTCAATCCTACAGTTAGTTAGCAAGTTGTAGTGATTAAAGGACACCTACTTTTGCAATGTTGAAACGAAAGAATAATACAAGGTGCCTGTATTGTTAAAAGCAATGGCGAAGATTCTATTCAAGCAGTCTCGTACAGACAAAAATTTATGCTTAACTCTCTCGTTATTCAAATTCAGCAATTGTTCTGAAAATATTAAAAAAAAATCCCCTGCCGATCTGGAACATCCAATGGTGGATGAAATGCTTGAAATTTACATTATTTTTACAAAGTCACAGCGGGCATAATCTGCAGCACATTCCACTTTTTTTAACGCGATATTTTATCAAAGGGTGGCAATGGTCGAAGTAGTCTGCACGTTGACTACAAAACAAAAATTTTCCTGGGTTCAACCCCAGTTTCAGACTCATAAAAACATGTCGCATTTTTCTGTTGTGCATTTGTATGTCTTTGTGTCAGTTGTTATCGGAAGGTTTCAGTGGCGAAGGCATAGTCACTGGTCACTGAACAGGAACAGCTTCAGCTTTAACAATGACTTTTCAAGCTTAATCTTTATAATTGACGTTTGACGTTTCATCATTTGACAACTAATTTACTTTAATTTAATTTTCTAACCGTTTCTCATTGACACTAATCCTGGATAAAACCCGTGCATATTGAAATAAAAACAGTACACTATCGAATTTCTTAACAAATTTCGATTGGAAAAATATTTAATGCTAAACAATTTTTTTGTTTCAACTTCAAATCTAAAAAGGTTTGAAACTTCGTGAATTAATAAAACACATTTGGCATATACATATATATATATTTCACAAAAAAAATTACACTTTTATTCAGGGTAAAAAATTATTTCAGGAATTTAAATAATTTGTACATGCGCTATATTATTTTCTTAATCCTGATTTTTTAACTTTATTTTTTTCAATAACAATTTATATATTATCTTTTAGGCTTAAGGGTTTGTTTTTAGTTTTTAGTTTTTACTTTTCTATTTCGATATTTCGTTAACCATCGGTTAAGATCTTCAGGAAATTTTCATTATTTTTTATAAAATTTTTTCTTTTCGAAATTAATATAAAAATTTTTTTTTACATAACATGTTTCATAAAAATTGCGTAAAGGGTGGGCATTAGGGTGGGTGAATTTTTTTGGTCAACAGGCTTATAGCAAAATCGAAATCTGCACAAAATTCTAAGAAAATTACCAGAGGAAAGTATGGTTCTAAAATCAAAACTTAGCTCCCGCCGAGAGACTTCAAAATTCAAACTTGGGTAATTCCAAGGTAACAGTTTCGTAGTGTACATTAATAGCTTTAAAAGAAAACTAATATGGCCTCTGTAGCTGCTATAGAAACGAAGATATTGGCTTTAGAAGTTGAAAAGTGTAATGAAGTGGAATTTTAGTGAAACTTGTGGCCCCTGTATTGTCGGCTCCTCTAAATCTAGCGGACTAAAAAATTCCTTTATTTGCTTTCTTTGTAAGAATGACAATTATATAACACATTTTATTGACATCGGAGGCAAACTAGAAAATACATTATTGATTTGGCTTGGAATTGCCCAAAACGTTAACTTTGATGTCTCTTGGCGGGAGCTGGGTTAAGATTTTAGACCGATACTTTCTTCTGGTAATTTTCTTAGAGTTTTGTGTAGATTTCGATTTTGCTATACGCTTGTCACGTTTTTCCCCACCCGAACAAATTGAACCAGCCTAGTGGGTATATATGTTAATGCTGTTTACTACACCTTCGAGCTCAATATGGGCGCTCTTCGTCCTCTAATAGATCAGCTCTAATTGCAATAATGCAGATCCAACGCACTATGTGAACAATAACTAAATATAAAATGCTACAAATCAGCAGCAGTTATTGTGTAAAACATTTTATAATTCTTGAGGTTTAGTCCTGTTGGAAGGCGATTTTACTACCATTATTAATGCTTATCCTTGTAGCTGCTATTGTTGTTTGATATTATGTGATGGTGTGTGTGTGCGTGCACGTGTGCTTGCTATTCACCGTTTGCTGGCAGTGGAATAGCAATTTTGATTTGTGCGTTCGTATGGCAACAAGTGTTTATGGTGGGTGTTTCACTTAAATTCCCTGTATCAGATATTCAATGAGATTTTAAGAAAATTACTTTCCTTTATTGTGTATGAACAGGAATTTATGCACACACACGTACACGAGCACTTGCTGGTAAATTAGAGGTCCCAAATACGTGTAAAGTATACGCATTTATAAAAATGTTGGTTTCCGTTATCGGTATTGTGTCTGAATTGTGCTCGACGGGGTGTATGGGTGTTTGGTATCTGTTATCTGTGCCAAGAAAACTTTTAAGCACATGAATGTTTCATCAGCCAATTTAAGTGAGTGTGCATCTTAATATTTCGTGATTGTATTGTCGTTTACTTTCGATTTAATTCGAAATTGTGAACATAGAATTTATATTGTCTATATCGTTATCTTAATATAGAAAGGCCGTAATGTAGAAAACTCTTCCTAACGGATTTATTAAAAAACAGTTAGTACGCTCAACAGAGAATTGCTTAGATAATAAATAATAATAAACTGACTTGAATAATAACCGCGGCTTCAATATTTACTGCCGTATTCATAAAAATTATTGTGGATTTATAAAATATTTATTATACAAATTTCCATGCAAAATTCAATCAATATTCCTTTTATAAGTCAAACAATTTTTTATGAATATGGCAGTTAAATTTTTATGGAAATGTCTTCTATTCCTATTCCTGTAAAGTAAATTATTACTTAGGGTCTTTCTATATTAAGGTAACGATATACAGGAGAAATAATTTCTAAATTGCAAAATTATGAGAGCTCAGACTAGCATTAGTTTGACCTGATATTGGAAAAGAATTCGTTTTATATCTATATCTTTATATATAAAAATGACACGTTTGTATGTATGCATGTATGTATGTATGTATGTATGTATGTATGTATGCATGCATGTATCTACTAAAGCCCTGCAGAAATCGCGGCTACTCCACACACGCCTGTAAAGTATACTCCATAAGGGACTACGACTAGTCCAAAAGTAACCCAAATGTATGAAATAAACGTGTTCCCTTTAACATTGCGATGTCCTAGGTGAGGACCATATACTCCAGCCATGCATTACATCAGAGCAATCCCAAAACTACTCTATGTCACTACTCCGCGCATTATCAGCAGAAAATTAAACACGAATTAAACACGATGCCTTAAAGGATACAGTCGTTAAAATACGAACACTTGTTGGTCAGCAATAAGCTCTTGCTTGAAAATAACATGGTCCATGCCTGCATTACATGGGACCATTTTGTAACTACTCCTTTTTAACTAATATGGATCATGTAATCCACTAATTTCTGCAGGGAGTGTGGCACAAACACAACAAAAATGTCTTACAAGCATTTCATGAAATTGCAATTAGTGTGTATGTATTACTTGCTCATTGCAAAACACATACTTCCAAAAATATTTCTTTTGTTCCACGATCAAAACATTGAAGAAGAGAACACAAGTACAACAAAACAATGTTAAAATAAAACACGGCTGAAGTAGAAGAAAAATGAAGTAGAAGATCAAAACTATTTTGGAACATTCAAAACATGTTTGAATAACTCGTAGACAAACTTGCATTTTTTATGAACATAAAAAATCGAATGTATACAAATAAAATAAAAATATCACAATTCATATTAGGTTTGAGGTTCGTTTCTAAGGTTCTTTAAAGAAAAATATTTAAAATTTCACAAAAAATTTTAAAAATTTATAATTTCACCTACATTTAAAAAAATTTTTTAAAAATTAACTTCACAATTTATTACTACCTTAAAAAATTCTTTCATCATTTAATAATGATGGTTTTTTAATTGTAATTATTATTATTATTTTTTTTCTTATCATTTTCAATATTTTAAATGAAACAATTAATTGAATAAAAAGTTAAAATAATTACATAAAGTCTTTTAATCCAATACACAAATTAGAAATTCTTGAATCAAGCACATTTTACACTTGATTCGATCTCGGCTTTTCTTAAATCAATCTCGTTTTCGGCTTATTTTAAGTACAGATTCGACGTAAAATATGTGTAGAAGTAAGTATTTAGCATATGAATAATCCGTACTTGAATTAAGTATTCTGTACGTGATTTAAGAAATTCCGTACTTACCGTGCTTCTGACACCGCTTGTACTTGATTTAAGTACGGATGAGTTGATTTTTATTTTGAGTGCACAGATCTGTCAGACCGCCCCTGTGCCAATTGGATGCTTATCATACCCGCGGTTTCAGCAGCAGCACCTGCACCTTGAAAATTTAATAGTAACATGCGTAAATAGTTTCGCTGAATTGGCACTTTGAGAAATTAAAATCATATTTTACAAACATTCGTAACGAGTATTTTTCTACAAATAACTGCCGTGTTGTAAGAGGCCTAAGTGTATTTAAAAAAGCTGCTTTATTGGTATTGAAATGTAGTTGTGGTGATGCAAACCCTTTCTAGTAATTCCACAAAGTTCTTATATAAAAAGCAATGTACAAAACACAATGTACATGTATGACTTTTATTGATGACAAATTCTTTTAAACTATATATAAAATTTTTCTACAAAGTGACACAACATAAAAAATATTTCAAAGCCAACTATGTGAATATACATGTTGAATAAGCAAAGTGTTAATGCTCAAATTATATTTCCAACACTCCTCCTCAACATATATATTTTACAAACTGATTTTATGTTTTTAAATTTAACAAAGTAACAAATTTATTATGTTTTAATTTAGACAAATTTTTAGTAAATATATCCGCAATCATATCTTCCGTAGGACAGTATTCCAAATAGATTTCCTTATTATTTACTACTTCTCTAATGTGATGATACTTTATATCTATATGTTTGCTGCGATTATGAAATACTGGATTTGTTGCTAATTTTAAAGCTCCTTGATTATCGACGTTCAATTTAATACTTTCTTCATTTATGAAACCAAGTTCTTGTAGTAATCTTCTTAAGTATACTGCTTCCTTTGCTGCATTTGATATAGACATATATTCAGCTTCTGTACTGCTTAATGCTGTTGTGGATTGTTTTTTCGACTCCCAAGATATTGCACAATTTCCAAGATAAAATATGTATCCATTATGTGACTTTCTGTCAGTTTTACATCCACCCCAGTCTGCATCAGCATAACCGATTAACTCTTGATTACTTTTGCAAAATTTTAATTTAAGATTTTGAGTTCCTTTCAAATATCTAAGAACTTGTTTTGCCGCTTTAAAATGTTCTACATGTGGATTAGTATTTCTTTGTGCTAATTTATTTACAGAATATAATATATCTGGCCTTGTCGTTAAAGATAAATATAATAAAGAGCCAATAAGTGATTGATATAATGTGCTATCAACCTCTTCACATTTTTCATTGCATTTTGTTTGAAAATTTGGTTCTAGTGGAACTGATGATGTTTTACAATTTTCCATATTGTATTGTTGTAACAAATCTTTAATATAATTTTCCTGACAGATATTTATATCTCCAGTTTCACCGTTACGTTCAACTTTCATCCCCAAAAAATGTTCCAATAAACCTTTATCTGATACTTCAAATTTCTTACTAATTTGAGACTTGAATTTTAATATTTCTGCTTTATTTTTACATCCAACTATTATATCGTCGACGTAAACTGCGACTACAATCAATTCTTTGTCTTGTATTTTTTTATATAAACACGGTTCATTTTTGCAACTTTCAAATCCCATCTTACATAAAACTTCATTTAATTTAAAATTCCATGCTCTCCCGGATTGCTTAAGACCATAAAGAGATTTGTGCAGACGTAACACTTTATTTGGATACCTTTTGTTTTCAAAACCTTGAGGCTGTTGCATGTAAATTTCATCATATAAATCTCCATTCAGGTATGCTGAAGTTACATCTATTTGGTGCAAATGCATTTTGTGCTCAACTGCTAATGCCAAAATCATTCTTATCGTTTCGTATCTTATAACAGGGGAAAAAGTTTCTTCGTAATTTATGCCGTATTTTTGACTACAGCCTTTGGCGACCAACCTTGCCTTAAACCTTTCAATTTCACCTTCACTATTTTTCTTTAAAGTGTATACCCACTTACTTTTAATAGTTTTATGACCTGCTGGTAAATCAACTAATGACCATGTCTCTTTTTGTTCCAACAAAGACATTTCTTTTTTCATAGCTTCTCTCCATTTTTCACTTTCACGACTGGATAATGCCTCTTCTAAAGTTTTTGGAACTTGCTCCTTCACTGCATTATTCAGTTGTTGATATATTTTTCTTGGACGACCTGGCCTACCATTACTAAAAATTTTAGGTCTAGCTGGCCCACGTTTACCTTTTTCATTTGTTTCTACAACCTCATCAAGTGAAATATCGCTATTTACTGATCTTACAATGCTATACTCTAAATCTTCTTGATTTGAGGTATTATTTGTCTCAAATTGTTCATTGACATCTTTCTTATTTACAATCGCTTCGAAATCCATAAAATTTTGAATGTTATCATTAATTTCTTTACAGGGTAATTTATATTCATTAAATAAAACATTGCGTCTTTCAATAACTTCTCGTGTTTTCTTATCATATAAGCGATATGCTTTTGATACTCTAGAATAACCAACCATCATCATATTTGCACCTTTTGATTCAAATTTTCCTCTTCTTTTATTCAAAACTACTGCATTTGTACCAAAAATTTTAAAATGATTTACACATGGCTTACGACCCGTCCATATTTCATAAGGCGTTTTTCCATCGAGACTTTTTGATGGAGATCTATTACGTAAATAAACTGCTGTTGCTACAGCTTCAGCCCATAAATCTTGTTTTAAACCAGCATCGACTAACATACAACGAGCCATTTCTACTATTGTTCTATTAAACCTTTCCGCTACCCCATTCTGTTGCGGCGTATAAGGTACCGTTAACTGACGTTGAATTCCGCATTGCTCCAAATAATTATTAAAATCTTTATTAATATATTCTCCTCCATTATCACTACGAATACATTTTATTTTACGATTTGTATGACGTTCAACTAATTCTTTGAAATTTTTAAATTTTTCAAATACCTCGCTTTTGTATTTTAAAAAATAAACAAAAACTTTTCTTGACTTGTCATCTATGAATGTGAGGAAATACTTTGAACCTCCAACTGAATCTATTTTCATAGGACCACAAACATCCGAGTGTATTAAATCTAACAACTCACCAGATTTACTTTCAGATTTCTTCGGGAATTTTATAGCATGAATTTTGCTAACCATACATATTTCGCACGGATCTTGATGTTTCTGCGTCAAATTTATACCATTCACCATATTTTTCTTCGACAACTCAAACAGGCTTTCATAGTTCAAATGTCCATATCGACGATGCCAAGTTTCATTAATGGATTGTAAAACACATAATTTCTCGTTCGGTATTTTTATTTTAAATTGGAACAAATTTTCTTCTTTACGGGCTTTTAAAACTATTTCACCGTAAGCATCAGTAAATATTGCACCCTTATTATTAAATTTGATTTTGCCACCATACTGTACGACCTTATTGACAGATAAAAAATTTCCATTCAGATCTGAGGAATATAAAACATCTTTTAGTACAATTTTATTATTATTTATAAACAGATTGACTGTTCCTATTCCTTCAGCAGCAATTGATTTTCTATTTGCCAACATTATATTATCACTGCATCTGTCTAATTTACAAAATAAATTTCGATTTGCACACATGTGACTTGTAGCACCGCTATCAATGTACCATGTCGATGTTTGTGTATCTCTTTTTTCAGAATTCGCCATTGCAATCAAAGAGTAAGTTTTTTCTTGATTACGTTTTTCGTTGCACCTATTTGCATAATGCCCTTTCTTACCACATATGAAGCAATTTCCCTTTTTAACATTCAAATTATTATTACCTTTCTTGTAACCTGTTTCTCTTTTGGCTGCACCAAAAGCTTGTTCAATCGTAGATGATTTGTTTTGTTGATTTCGACGTTCATACTCTTCAAGAAGTTTAACCTTTAGC
This sequence comes from Dexiosoma caninum, assembly GCA_963924685.1. Taxonomy (NCBI): domain Eukaryota; kingdom Metazoa; phylum Arthropoda; class Insecta; order Diptera; family Tachinidae; genus Dexiosoma; species Dexiosoma caninum. The sequence continues at coordinate 98,124,890 of OZ004725.1, forward strand.
ATTCCTAACGCTGGTAGAGAATCCCTCGTTTCTATGGCAATAACGAAGTTTTCAAACTCTCTCGGAAGACTTGACAATAAAATGACTACCAATAATTCTTCTTGAATACTAATTCCAACATCGGCTAATTTCTCCGTAATTTCACAAAAACTGTTTAAATATTCGGCCATATCTTTGCTGTCTTTCATGTTCAAAATTAACATCTTTTTATATAAGCTAACCTTTTGCATCGGACCACTCGGCTTGTAAACTTCCTTAAGTTTAATCCAGGCATCTTTAGATTTGTTAATGTTTTTAATATGGTTCAACTGGTTAGACTTAACACTTAATAAAATTGTTGCGAGCGTTTTTTCATCATTACTCTTCCACTCCAAAATTTTATCACGACTCCAGGTTGAATCTGCTTCTTCTTCGCCACTTGCATACTTCCAAAAACCAGAATGAATAAGGATACTTCTCATATGAATACTCCATGTTTCGTAATTCCTTTCATCTAGCTTTTCTATCTGATATAATGACGACGATGCCATTTTTTCTTTTTAAATCTTGCAATAAAAATTCAACAACTTCCAAATCGTATGTCTGGGCCCATAACCTATTGAAATGTAGTTGTGGTGATGCAAACCCTTTCTAGTAATTCCACAAAGTTCTTATATAAAAAGCAATGTACAAAACACAATGTACATGTATGACTTTTATTGATGACAAATTCTTTTAAACTATATATAAAATTTTTCTACAAAGTGACACAACATAAAAAATATTTCAAAGCCAACTATGTGAATATACATGTTGAATAAGCAAAGTGTTAATGCTCAAATTATATTTCCAACAATTGGCATTATGTTAATTAAAAACAATTTATACTGTTGCGCATAAAAAGCTGAATAAAATTTTAAAAGCAATTTTTTAATGTAAAAAAACGACTTGAACAAACTTTTTAACAAATTGTTTGTTAATAAATAATTGATTGTTTAAAATGTTTATTTTATACCTGTATTTAATTGCGACATTTTCAATATGCATTTAAAAATGAAATAAAATTACAGGAGGAGAGCAAAGAATTTAAATATGTTTGTTACTACATTTTTTTTTATCACCATCATCATCCCCTAAATTATTCAACAGCTTTTGAAGTGCCATTGTACATCCTTAAAAAAAAAGTGGGTTGCAAATTGTGTAAAAATTAGGCGAATCTGTTTAAGTGGAAATGTAGTCACTTATTTCAATCATTTTCATTTCACAACACTCGATCACAAAATTGTGCCTACAAATCACAGCGAGAAGTAAAACGAGTGAACGAGTGTGAGAGTGTTTGGTTGCAGACAGAAAAAGTTGAATTTACATTTCCTGCGAATAATGGATTCGTTTTTCTTTTCTTTTTTTGCTGCTATTACACTTTATTTATTGTATTGCGTTTTGCATTTTGTTTTTAAAGATAAATTGTTATACGCAGATATAAAGTCTTTGTTTTGACTTAAAATTTTTGGGCATATTTTGGCATATTCAACGGCATCCACTTGAATTTAATTTCTAAAATTTTTACATATTTTCCGTTCGTTAGTTGCAGAAGTTTTGAATTGATAAATATTGATTTTATGTGACAGTTTTATATCAATAATTGAATTTATTTTTTATGCAAAGCGGAATTGTTGTTGTTAATTTGAAGGATTTCTTTAAAATTTTTTTTTTGTATGATGCAACAACTTGTGAAAATAAAATCAAATTTTGTTAAAAATAATGAAAAAAAAAGTAGATAAAAAACTGTTAAATTAAATTGCGATAAATTTTAAGGCACTGCCATTGGCGTAATTAGGGTAGGACACAGCACCTTCTGCCCACCCCAAACATTTTTCCTTATTTTAATTGCTGTTTTCGTTTTATTACTTTTGTAAGTGGGTTTTCAGAGAGTGGAAAATGCGAGATGTTTTTTTTTTTTTTTTTTTTTTTTTATAATTTTAGTCTGAAATTGGAGTTGAACCCAGGTCTGTTTTTGGCTTTATAGTCAACGTGCAGACTACCATCCATCGTGCTATCGCCACTCTCAAATTTTAAATTTAATTAACATCTTTGGGCAATTTTTATTAATTTATTTTATTTTTTATTTTTTTATTTTTTTTTTTTATTTTATATATAATTTTAGGTTGATTTTTATTTAGTTTTAAGAATAATTTAAGTTAGGAGATTTACTCTCGAATTCTGCTCAGCCCCGGGAGCAAGGGTGTAACACTACATAAGTAATGTGATCAACCTTTGTAAGTAGGTAACTGTTTTTTTAATTTATTTTAATTAGGATATTACATTATAGTCCTAAGTGTTAAATTTTATGTGCAAAAAAAAAATGTATGTATACTAACAATTGTTATTTCAAAGGCTCAATAAATTATAAATTTAAAAAAAAAAATTTTATTTTTATTTAAAAAAAAAAACAGAAACAAAAATATTGAAATAGAAAAAAATAAATAACAACAAACCTTTCAGCTTAAAAGATAATATAGAAATTGTTATTAAAAGAAATAATGTTAAAAAATAAGGATTAAAAAATTATAATAAAAATATTATAAGAAATTCAAACGCCTTTGCTCATTTTGGGCCACCCTGTATTTCCCTGGTGAACAAATATTTATAGGGTATTAACAAGACGATGGACTATTTTAATCTTTCGAGTGATCATCACAAAGTAGTTGAAAGAAGGTTGAAAAAGGGCGGAGATGTCTGAAGTAGTCTGCACGTTGACTTCAAAATCAAAAAAGTTCTGGATTCGACCCCAGTTTCAGACTAAGTCATAACAACATCTCGCATTTTTACTGATGTGCATGAGTGTGTCATTCTCAGAATGTTTCAGTGACGATTGCATAGTCACTGGTCACTGAACAGTACCTGATTCAGGTGTAACAAATCCACAGGCACATCAGAGCGCCCTGTATCGTCAGTAATGTGTAGCACCAACGAAGTAAAATAATAAACTCTACGTATAAGTATGCGCCGGTCCACGGATGGATAATGCTTAATGCAAATCTACCTGCATACTACAAGTCAAGTGAGAACTTAAAGATCCCTGGTAGAACTAAATTCACACAGTATACACCGTCAAAGCCTCCGAAATATGGGATACAAATTTGGTGGATTTGTGATGCAAAAAACTCTAATCCACTCCAAGGGCAACTGTATACGGGTAAACTGGCAACGGGTCGTGAGATTCGGCAAGGAGAGAGATTGGTTAAAGACTTAACAGGTCCATTCCGTGAAAGTGGGCATCGACAAATTTCTTACCACCCTTAGAAAATAATGCAGTGTGTATGAAAACATTTTTAAATTGAATAAGTTACCCGGGTACCCGGTTATTGGCCGTATGGTTAACATGAGAGATGAAATGTTATGCCTTTTATTGCATCGACAAATTTTTTCGAAACGGCACCATCAATTATACAATATTATCGTATATGTTATTCGCCATATTATTTCCATTTTGCTCTAATTTAAACAATAAATAAATAAAATAAATATTGTACGATGTTGCCAACAAATTCCACAGTATATTGACTTCATTTCGAAATACAATAAAAAAACAAAAGTATTTTGTTTTTGCCAATATATTGCGCAAATATGTGTATCATCGACGATATTATTGTACAGTATGAATAATTGCACAATTATATTGCAAATGTATGCGCCACTTTACCAAAAATTCGTCCTTATTTAAAGTTCTACTTATTCGTTTTTGCATTTACATAAATATTTTCTCTAACGAAACATAAAATTATTGCAAATTAAATGCACAAAAATTCAAAATTTAAAATCTAATTAAAATCTTTAATTCGTCTTATATTTTAAGCCATTTATTTACATAACACATCAATCAATTAAATTACACACAAATGCTTTTTCATAAAGCCGTATTTGTGACAACTGACTAGACAAATTTAACACTTTTTCTGTAGAACAGAAACACCAACGTCTGTTTAATTGGAGCACAAGCATTGGCAAACGCAGTACATACATATTTACAGACACATGTATTTTATTTTTATTTATTTATTTATTATTTTTCAAAAATAAATTTTTAACTCAATTAAGTTTTTACATCTCTCTGTCGCATATTTTTCGAAATGATTTATTATCGCTGCATTTTATCTAAAATTGAATTATAACTTCGCTGAGCTCCACTTTAAATATGAAGGAAGTACAATATTATTCTTACATTCATAGATATTGCCCATTTGATGCGACAACGTCTCAACTCTAGAAATGGTACTTTTGTAAAAAACGTGCTGAGACATTTCTATTTACAGATATCTCAATGGAGAAATACATTTTTGCATTTATTACGGGCACCCTCATCGTATTTGGCGTAGACGTATTTCGACTACTGGCGTATTTGTAGTCGCAGGTGTTGTGTATGTTACCGTTTTCGCCAATTACAATGCGAACTTTGAACAAAATTGTCTACAAGCAATTACGTAAGAATCATTACTCCACAGCGAACGCGAGATGCTCACTCGACCACTGCGACATCGTGACTGACAAATCCGCACAATCGATAATTCCAACGGCGCCACCCTCCCTCCGCACCGTTTATTAGTTTTTGAAATAATCGTATTTAAAAATAAAAATTTGCCACCAGACACCCTGTATACGGCATCACTACCTGATAACTAATACCGAGCACTACCTATTCATATGTTGACTGACACTTTTCACTGGTGTTCACACTACCGAATTTAAACAAGTTTCAGATGTTTTGCAGCTAAACATGTTTAACTTTATGGGTTTTCCCATACACTGAGTTGTTTTCAAAACACGTAAAATTAAACATGTTTGGCTCCAAAACACGTTCGAAAACAAGTTAAACGCAGGTTTGATTTTATTTCAAAGGCTGTGTTCATTTATTTTTTTTATTATTGTTTTTCACTGTCGTCACGTCATAAGTTTTATTTAATTTGCTTTCTGTTGTGTGAAAAAAGAGTGTCTGCTCTAGTGAAAAAAGAAAAAAGTTAAGAACTGTTGAAGAGCATAAATTATTAATCGTTTCAAATAATATCCCGACAATTTAATAATTTAATTTTTACCATTTTTATTTTTTTTTTATTTCCGAAGTTATTATTATTTTAATTTTGTATCAGCTGTTTAAGCAACCAGCAACACTTTCCTTTCAGAGTTTTCAGAACATACTTAAACATGTTTAACTTTAGCAGTGTGTTTAAAATATTAGCAACACTAAAATCAGCCAACTCTTAATTCATTTTTGAACCGACTATTTTGCTAGTAACGCGTCCATTTAGTATTTGCGCTTAATTTTCTCTAATTGTGCAAATTTAAAAAGGGATTACTAAATAAACGGAATTTTTTTTTTTTTTTTAATAATTTTCGTGTTGGTGCTTTTATCTTCAATTATCATTTGATAATAATTCGTATATATATTTTTTACATGTTATTATTTCATATTGTGACGTTCAGTTTTAATTTAATTTAATTTCAAAAGTTATCTTGTGCTTGTGATTTCCAGTTAAAATAAAAATATATGAAAGAAAATTTTTTAATTTACCAATGTAAAAATTGAACAATTTAATTTAATAAAGAAAGCTCCTGAAGAAGTTGGCAGAAAACCAACGAAACGTTGAGCAAATAGATTTAATAACATCCAAATAATTTGTTTTATTAACAACACAAAAACAAAAATTTACCAAAAATTCAGCCTAGGGAAACACCCGATTATACTAAAAGCAAAACATTGGTCAAATAAAGAAAAAACTAACAAACGGAATTTAATTGAATAAAACTCAATCCTTTATTTTTGGTAATAAATAATCGAATTTATAATTAGTTGCATTGTTTGAGTTATGATGTTGTTTTAGTAAATGAGCGATATGTATGTAAATAAATTTGGCCGTATGTCGGTGCTGTAAAAAGCTGCAATCAATTGGCAGAGCAATCAAAGTGATTTCAAACAAACTGATTTCATTCTAAGATTTCAAATGATTTTATATTTAAAAATGAAATATTCTCAAAAGTGCAACAATTTGTGAAATATTTTTCAGAAATCATTACAATTAATTTAATTGCAATCAATTGGATTGCAATCAATCTTTTGTTAAAATGTGATTGCAATCAATTCCTCTGATACCACAATTACAATGAAAGCCAACGAAATAATATGAAGTTGAAATCTATTTCATTAGAATCAGCTGTTGTCCGAATCAGAATCAAAGTCAGCTTTATTTCTGGAACAAGGAGTTGCATTTGATGACACCGAAGATTTGTAAATGTTTCAAGTGCAATCAATTCTATTCCAATAAAATTTGATTGCAATCAATTAATATTAATTGAATTGATTCCTAAGAATTGATTTCGGGATTCCAAAATGAATTTAATATTTTTAATGCAATAAAAAAATTAGCAATCATTGACGCGAAATCATGTAATTACAATTATGTAAACCGATTGCAATATTTGAAATTGTTACTTAAAATTTATTCGATTTTGGTTCGCAAAAATTTCGATCGAAACGTTAACAACTTCATGCTGGATGTTGATTCCGAGCTCGTCTAAAGTTGTTGTCTTGTTGATATAGAATAATAAATTCATATTTGCCGCATGAAAAGACATCCAGTGGCACGAACGAGGCGGACCAGTTCACCAGGTATAAATTGGTAAACTTACGGGGTTTCAAATAACCAACTGGCTTTAGCGCTCTAGTCGTTTTGATCTCGTCAGGATGTGGGCGAAGATTTTTTGTTCGCAAATTATGCCACAGTGCCCTATTCTTCAAATTTATCCACTAGAGGACACACAGTTTGTCGGGTGAGATGATTATTAAGGGCGAAAAACAAGGTGAACTGCTCTGGGTGACATCACTTAAATTTGCGACCACCGACTCAGACTTTCGGTACTTGATTTTAATAATTTGTAAACGTTGCTCTTTCGTATGCTTTTCCAGGACTAAAATTTTATATTGACTGACTATTTTGCTAATTACAATTAACTGACATCCTTAATAGAGCACTCACAATAGTACATCAAACTTGTTATAACCCCATTGGGACTTGACTTTATTTTTTCTGTAAAAACTTTGAAATTAAGTTTAAGAACTGTTAGTATTATTAACCTGTTTAACTTCTACATATCTAAATAGTCAATATTAGAAATGGAGAGGGCATTGCACAGCTACTATTTCGCGTGGCGCATAAGCCGAATGATGCTAAATTGAGAAGAAACGAGACACTAAAAAACACCATTTAAATTATCTTCTCTAGTGTAAAATTACCGCACAAAAAAAAACAATTGTTAAATTCTTTCCAATTAAGTCTTTGCTCAGTAAATCTTTTTTTTTCAATTAAAATTTTAATTGAATCCACATTCATTTTAATTGACTTTGTTAGTCTCTCAAAACACTGCTGTCAACAGATTTGATTCAAAATACCATAAAAAAAATAAGAAATTATAACATATTAATTGTGCTTAAATAGTACGTATAAGCTTAGTTTTTATATATGAAAAACATCTAGTTTTTTGTTGATTAATTTATTAATTGAATCTCGAAAAATTTTCCATTAATGTTTTAATTGAATTTTTAAAATTTTCCAATTATTTTTTTATGAAAAATATCGTAAATTTTTTTCAATTAAAACTCATAATTGAATCTACGACTTTCGTAATAGTTTGAAATCCAATTGTTGTTTTAATTGAATCTTCGTTTATCTTAATTGAATCTTGATTTTATTTTTTTCTGAGCGGAGACGAACCACTCATGCAAATAGGTGTTCTGGACCTGTGCAGTCCTTGCATTAGTTCTGTTTTTTTTTGGACCAATGCTCATGCAATGCATTGCACCGGAACTGGGAAAATAGGTTATGGGTAGGAGGATGGAGGGATTAGTGTTTATGGACATTCGACTTGAACTTTTCAGTAGCCCAACTGACGTTGAAGGCCTCTGCATGGGTTTTACGAATGGTTCAGCTAAAAAACGAATCTGTAATGCACAGTGCGCTTCGCTGCTAAATCGACCACAAATGAAAGCTCTCTCGAGGATATATAATAACAATCTTGTCGAACGTAAAAGGGACTGATTTTTGAGAACGATTTTCCTTATATAATTGTACCGCATTCCATTGTAGCATCGAAAAAACACCGATCCAAACGCCACAATACGACGATGCTTCAGCGAGTCAATAGTGTTGGCTACGATAGGGCTATTCGCCCTCTCTTGCATGCGGTGGGGAAGCTGCGAAATATAGTTTGAGAGTCGTATTGCATTTTCGGTCGGATATATAAATACTCGTATATTGCAAGCTACTCGTTATTTGCGACGGTCTCGCTGATTTGCTCTCTATTTGCAAGGAGGTGCAGGGAAGCATTTAAATAAGTCGACATCAGTGGGTTTTCAATCGTTTGCAATCGTTTCATTTTCCTTTAATATTTGTGTAAATCTTTGGCTCATAAACTTCAAGCTGAATCTCTTAATTGTAACAGATCAAGTTACGTGAAAGATTTTAATCTTCGTAAGAATTTTTGTTCTTGTGACTTAATTATCTTTTAAAATTTTCTGTGTAACAGCAAAAAATGCAACGAACAAAAGGCGAAACTTTTTAATGTAATTTTTATGTAGTTTAAAAGCGAAAAAAGAAACTTACGCACAAACATTCGTTTCCATCGAGGATAATGCTTTTTTAAACATTTTTTTTAACAGATTCACTACTCAGCTTTTTCTGCAAGTTTATGATAATTTTGAAACTTTTCCTTTTTATATCGTTTTAATACGGGGTCAACAACAATTTTGTTTGAAAACAATTGAATTGTGTGGAGTGTGATTTTCTTTTTTGTTTAATTCGTAACAAAAGAATTTTAATTTTATGAAAACTTAAACAAGACCAGTAATAATGCAAAAATGATTTTGGAAGTCATGGATGGCAGTGCTTATTTCTTGCAGCGTTTTAGCAAAAACAGAACGTTAAGCAGCAATTAAAGTTTACCTGAAAGTACTTGGGAAGACGTTGTTATTCTTAAATTTTCATTACTAAGAAAAACCAAAAACATTTGCTAGAAACGTTTTTGACAGGGAGCAAAAAAAAAATACAGAATCATTTCGATTTGCTACAACATCTTATTTTGTGATGTATGATGCAAAAAACGGGCCAACTAGGTTGGGGTCAAATGGCCGCTCATCGGAAAAAAATCTACAAAATGTTCTATAACTGCCGCAGAGTTAATCATATCGTGTTCAAATGTGAGACCGAGCCCCATTAATTTTTTCTCCCCAACATTTTTTCGAAAGATCTTTATCGCCACTTAAGAAAACTGCCATACAAAAATAAAATCTTCCATAATTCTTCTACTTTTTTGATCTCTTTTTATTAATAAAAGTTACACTAATTATTTAAGCTGCAGGTCTTTTTTATATATCGAGCCTTTGGTGCAATACCGTAGTAACTCAAATAATCGTGAACTGAGAAAAATGCATTTGAAGTTTTGAGCCATCTTTTTGACAGTATTTTCGTTTACTAAAGTTATTTTTTTACAAGTTTATAAATAAAGGGGCATGTTTTGTAATGTTTTCTGTTTGTAAATTTCTTGTCATAAAGGAAATATTTCATTATTGCAAATAACTATTGTTGGAAATAGCTGGAGGCAATAAAGGCATTTGTAGCTGTAGAATCTGAACAGTTAGAGCTAGAACCATAATCTTAGATATAGTATATTTCCCCAAAGATCATTTCTGCATACCCAGCTCAAAAATTCAAATTTTAAGTTACGACGGTATTGCAACAATGGGTCGATATGTAATATTTATTTCTATTCTGGTGGAGATGCGGGACATAATAATAATAAAATTAATATTACATATATAAAAAGGACCTGCAGCTTAATCAATTAGTGCAATTAATAAAATGTTTCATAGAATTCTCTCGGATTGCTATAACATCCCCCTGGGTGCTCTAAGGGTCTCTTTCACCAAACATATTTAAACACAATTTAATTTAATTAATGATCTTTATTTAAAGTATGTTTAAAAAAATTTTATTTTCACCAACTGAAATAATGAAACACAAGAAAGTATGGTAACGCTCTGATATTTAATATGATAGCGTCAACTTACAGCTTTTTAAAAAGCTGTTTAAAAGCTGTTTTAAAGCTGTTTCATGCTGTTGCAAAATCAATATTTAAATGCAGAGTGCTGGCTACTTAAACAGTATTTAAATATTCAATGAGTATATCTAGATGAAAATGAAAATCGACGTTTAAATATGAATTGATATTTAAATAGAATTGGTGAAATAGGCTCTTAGAGGTGTAAAATTTATCACTGACCCCAAATATTAATGAGTTAAAATACTAATAAGCCTACTCTTCACTACTACTATTTTGGCTTATCAATTAATTAATTTAACATGGCGATTTCTTTGGAGGCAACTACTTACCACTGTCGCTTACGAATTACAAATTCTAAATGTATTCAGAACATCAGCTGCTCACGTTTGCTCTTCTTTGCGGTATCTCCCACAGACGAAAGAGGCCGATTTTGTCATTTAAAGAAAGCATTTCACAATTGCATGGCAACCCTGGCAATTCTACTTATAAATTTTTTATCTTTCAAATAAAAAACAGAATGACAGAATTGCGTATTTATTTCTTATAGCAGTTTACAAATTGTTCATACTAAGATTGCTTTTTAGTAACAACCCTTCGTAACTTTTTTTTTCGAATTTTTTATTAAATATTATTTCATATTTAATTAGGCAATAGTTTTATTTTTTTTAAATAATCTTGTTTAAAAGTTGTTACCATCTAAATTTTTCCTTACGTGGTGTGAATGTGGTTGGTAGGGTACGTAGGGCTATGAGTCATCAACCACTTCCATTTTACCGTTAAATAGTTCTGATATACTTTTGAAGCCGTGACCGAATTTCCACGATGAAAGCTATATTGGCAGTATTTTTGGCCGCCGACTCCATACATCTCCGCCCAACGTTCATCGGTATTACAAGTATTTCTGCTTTTAGAAACACTAAAGGTTTTTTTTTGTACAATAATAATCAAGTGCTAATAGAATCATTACATAACTGCTTCTAAGTAATGCGGACGGTATGTAGTATATGCTGTTTGGTAGCTGTAAGACATTCTCTAGTTTTTGCTGGGACATATTCATTCATTTATTTGCAATCGGATGAGCACTATAAGTCGCATGTCACTGCTGTGTTTATGAATTAAAATGTAACCAGAATATATTTTCCATAGAAAACAGTTACAAAACAAAAATTGCAGACAATAATTTTATAACTCACACCTGAACATGTTGCTAATTAATCGACATATATAAAGGAAAATTCTCCTTTTTTTTTAAGCTGACGAAACTTGATGTGAGAAAAAGTTTCCACTCAAACAGAATGAAAAAAAGCAACAAAAGGAAAAAATCGCAACTGAACTAACCGACATAGTGTGCGTAATGCGAAAAGTAAATTCTGGCCAACAGCAATTGTTATTATTTTCCACTTTTTTACGTTTTATTTTCCATGTATTTTTCTCTTTTGTTTTCATATCCAACAACAGAAATACAGCAGAGTTTTTTTTTTCAACTCATATTTTATTGTTAACAATTTCTGTAATACTTTTTGCACAAAAGTTTCAGTGTGCTTCCCGTTCTCGCACTTCACAAGGCAACGCAAAAGTATTGAGTGGCCCAAATTAATGTCGTTATTGGAATTGGCTGTCCTTTTTGCCAATGCATCCAATACTGACACTTCGACACTTGTAATGGAACTATTTATAGAGAATTGGTTGTCAATAAGCCATGCAGCGCCATTTGGCGCCATCTAAAAATTACAGTCAATTTAAATTATGATATTGCTTTTACGCCACCCTTTATAATCAAAACATTAAATCAGACTATAATAAAAATATTTTTGTTGATGTGGACGAAGAAAACCAAGTGCAGGTAAAAGAAGAATTAAAAACCTTTAACAACAAACATCAACCAAAACATGCTGGCTATATTTTTATGAAAATTGCTTTTCTCGGGTGTTTACGGATTGGCCACGACGAAGTGTGAATTTTATGTGCCAAGAAAAGCTTAACTAACTCGTTCATATACCCTGAATTGGAATACATTTTATTAAATTACACTTCAAATGCGCAGTCTGTTCATGACGATCCTAAACTTTCAACTGGGAAGCGCTTTAATTGTGAATGGGTTGTCATTATATGACACTTTACACAACAATCTACAAAATTCAATCAGCGCACTTTTTTTCCAATTTAAATTTTAGCGGCAAAAATTTTAAATTTACAACTTTTCGACTGCATAAATGCCAGAAAAGTGTGCCCGTTGGCAACTCAGTTTAAATATAAACAGCTGCGAATGATTATATTTTGATACCCATCGCTTTAAGTGCAGCGAAATATAAAAAATATTGGTTTATTTTGTATTAATATTTACATGTGTATGTACCGGGTGTCTGGGGGCAAATTTATATATAAATATATAATACGATTATTTCAAAAAGTAATTATCGATTGTGCGGATTTCTCAGTCACGATGTCGCAGTGGTCGAGTGAGCATCGCGCTTTCGCTGTGGAGACATTTTTTCAGAGTAATGATCGTCGACAATTTTGTTCAAAGTTCGGTATTCGGCGAATAAGTGATGGACCGAGTGTAAATTTAATTCGTTCGTGGGTGTAGAGATTCCGCGCAACTGCTTCGGACCAGTCGATCTGAAAACATTGAACTGGTTGAAAGCAGTTTACGTGAAAATCCGCAACTTTCAATGCGGAAAAGAGCAGCCTCACTGGGACTTCCGAGAGCGATTATTCAGGAAATTTTAAAAAAATATCTAAAGTTCGATCCTTTTAAAATTCAAATCGTTCAAGAACTGAAAGAAAGTGACTTTGATTTACGCAAAAATTTTTGTGAAACGATGTTAGAGCATTTTTTTGGAGCGACGAGGCTCATTTTCATTGAAACGGCCACGTCAACAAGCAAAACTGCCGTTACTGGTCTCCAAGAAGCCGCAGCCATCGATTGAAACATCAAAAACCATTATATTGTCCCAGGGTAACCGTTTGGTCTGCCTTATCCACGTATGAGATAATTGGACCATTTTTTTTTCGAAAATTCTCGAGGCCAGGCGACGAACGACAGCGGTGAAAATTATCGATGCATGATTACGGAATTCTTTTTGCCAAACCTGCGAGCTCATCCATGGTACTCTTCACACACGTGGTTTCAATAGGATGGGGCGACTGCACACACAGCCAGAGCTTCGACGAATTTGATTCCGGAAACTTTACCCCAAAAACTGATCAGTCGCTTTAGGAACATCCCATGGCCAGCCAGGTCGCCCGATCTAACGCCCTTGGATTTTTTTTATGTTGCTATCTCAAAGAGAAGGTTAATAATGACAATCCCCAACATCTTGTGGCTTTAAAGGAAAATATTCGTCGAGAAATCAGCTCAATTGAACCAAGTTTACTGCAGCGTGTGGCGCAGAACACAAAGCTCCGTTTTGAACAGTGTGTTCAACTCGACGGAAGACATCTGAATGACATGCTCTTTAAAAAATAAAATCCGCATTTCCATTCTATCGTTCAATGCTCTTAATAAAACTTTGTATCAATTATTACGTTTTTTATTTACCAGACACCCTGTACGTATGTTACAAAAAATATCATTAAATTTAAAAAAAAAATACTTGTGAATTCATATACATAAGGGTACAGCCTTTGGTGCAATACCGTCGTAACTCAAAATTTGAATTTTTTGTGCTGCATATGTAGAAATGATCTTTGGGGAAATATATATCTAAAGGAAAAAAGATTATGGTTCTATCTCTAACTGTTCAGATTCTACAGCTACAAATGCCTTTATTGCCTCCAGCTATTTCCAACAATATTTATTTGCAATAATGAAATATTTTCTTTATGACAAGAAATTTACAAACAGAAAACATTACAAAAAAAAACTCTTTATTTAAAAACTTGTAAAAAAATAACTTTAGTAAACGAAAATACTGTCAAAAAGATGGCTCGAAACTTCAAATGCATTTTTCTCAGTTCACGATTTTTTGAGTTACGACGGTATTGCACCAAAGGCTCGATATGTATATATGTACTTAAAAAATGTAAAACAAAAACAAATTTATAAAAATTGAGTAATGTTCAATTACTATAGAGTTGTTACTGTTCGTTTATGAATACAACTTTTAAAAAGTGATTTATAAGACAAAAAGTCTATGGTAACTTTTGTACTCTTTAAAAGTATGTATAATAAATAGTAATCTTTTATCAATATGGCTGTTAGTCTATTATTATTTCATTTTAAAGGCAGATCACTACCAAATCGGGTCCTTTTCGACCCGTGACAAACTCTTTAGCCATTGAGATTCGCGCCAATCTCCCTCTATTTGCCCTTGAGTCTATTGACTTCTGGCACTCAAGTGGTATTTCTCGACTTTCAACTTCTTCACTGAGTACCGAGCTATCGTTAGCATTTCCATCACACTAAGTTACCACATCGTGTTCCTAAATCTGGCATCGGCCAAAGCTGGACATTCACAAACATACATATATGTGCTGACGTCTTATGGGGTAGTCTGCAGATATCATTCTCGACGACGGCAATCTATCTGATGATCTGATGATATCTGGAGTTCCCATGTTCCGTTACTAGTGCCTTGATCCGGCTCAAGTTACCCCTGACATACAGTCGAATATAAAAAGAAACCAATTCATTCTCCTTGTGATTGATTCTGACTGGCAATTTGTCTATTTTTCATTCAAGTAATAATTCATTCATTCATTTTTTTACATATTTATTCATTTACACCGAGTAACAAAATTATACATACATAAAAAAGTAAAATCAATATTCAATTACAAAAGAAATAACGAAGATTCATTTAAAATAATATAAAGATTTCAATCTATCACGAAGATTGCAAGATCAATTAAAAGTTTTAGTTGAAAAAATTTCTAATTTTATTTTTTGAACATTTTATGACATTTTGATTGCACTGCTTTGAGAGAAAAATAAAATAAACGTGGATTCAATTAAATTATTAATTTTTTTTTTTGTGATATATTTATTAAGCCTGAGGTCTTTTTTTATTTTATTTTGTTTTTTATTATTCGATATTTCGTTAACAAATAATAAATATTTTTCCTGATGATGTTAACAAGCTGTTAACGCAATATCGAATAATAAAAAACAAAATAAAATAAAAAAAGACCTCAGGCTTAATAAATATATATCAAAAAATATAATAAAAAAGGTCAATTAATAATATAATTTAAATTATTAATTAATAAAAAAAAAATGTTACTGAGCAAAGACTTAATCGGGAAAAATTTAACTAATAATTTTTCTGTGCGGCTGAACATCTTTTTTTTGTTATTTCATATCTTGAACAAGAAACTAAATGCGAACGACAGTACCTATAAAAAAAAATTCAATAGTGTTTTCGTTTCATCCAAACATCTATTTCTTCAGTCAGTTAAAACATTATTGTTCCCGTGCAAAGCCATTTTTAAGCATTGAAAAGAGAAGAAAAGAGTGCAAATATTTCTAATAAATAAAGTAAAAAGTGCATTGCACTTTGCGACTATCAAAATCGCTATGAGGTATTATTTTGCATAGCATATATATAAACTTGAACGCAATTTCGGGTGAGGATGTAAAATAATGAAAAATTTTTAATCGTACGCACAGTTTTGTTACATACTGTATACACATCTTCATTTATATATCGTTGTATGAAATCAAAACTGAAAGGGACAAATTAACAGCTGAAGCACATAAAAATGTTTAAATAAGAATTCAACTGACTTAAAAAATAGAAAAAAATTAGTTGCGTATAGAACTGCTTGAAGTCTCTTTTTAGTGTGTCATTAAGTTGTTATTGTTTTTTATTTTATTCTTGACTCGCCTTTAATAATTTAAAAAAGCCTAATAAATTTTCATTTTTATATTTTAATTGTTAATTTTTCTTTCTTAGACCAGTGCTCAGGGGACATCTCCCACATATGAAATGAATTGCGCTGGAATTAGATAGAGAGTTGGATAGTGTAGAGTATTGACAGGTGGTGAAAGTCTTAGAAAGGATAGAGCTTAATTCTTGCACAACTCTGTAAAGCAAAGTTGCGGCGTCTAAGATGTTAATTTTGACGCATGATTTTTTATGCTAGGGAGAGCTATATTATTTATCATTTTACTTCGCCGACGTTTTAGTGCTTCAATACCGACAATTACTTAAAGGTCCTGTGTTATTTTCTGAAATGGAAAGTGTAGAGGAGATATAAGTAGGACTTAGCTCTTAAGACGTTTCCTGTTAAAAAAAAATTAAATTTTTGTTTAGGGGACCTGTATTCTCTCGAACCGCCAGCCATTAAACTGGAACCAAACGGCAAGCACGAGCTTGCTAATGAAAAATGTATCATCGAAATTGGTGCTTTATTCCCCCGAGCCGCCCTCCATTAATATGAGACTACACAATGAAAAAATAATCATCAAAATCGGTCCATTCAGTAAAAAGTTCTGAGCCAACACATACACATACAAAAAAAATACATTAAATACTGTTTAATAGAGAACATCCCCCCTTTTTGAATTCGATTAAAAAACCCTCTAATTATTCATTCACACTCGGGGAGATTTTAACATTGTTTTTTTTTTTTATTGCAGGAATGTACAATTATCTTTTTTTTTTTTTTGTCTTTAAGGTTTTTTGATTTCATATGACGATATGCCACATTTGCATGGTCGTGTGTCTTTCCTAAAACCAAAAAAAAAAAAAAAACAAAAAAAAAAAAGAAATAAAGTATTTATGTAAACGTTTGTGTTAATTTGCTGATTTGATTCAATTCAATTCAATTTACTCTTGTTAAGTTCAAAAACATTAAACGAACGTCTAAAAGAAAACACTGAAAGAATGAATAAAATGTTTTATTGTCACTTAATTCCTTTTTTCATTACAGTTGGGCACGCTTAACGTGACTTCGGTACTTGAACGATTCCACAGTTTGCCCAACATGAAAAAGTCTCATTAATACACGCTATTTTAAGCGAGTTTTTTTATTCTCGTAGCATATATATTTATTGTGATGTATTTGTGAAGTATTGCTCTGCAACTATAATTGTTATCAGCACGTTGAATTGAAAGTTTAATTTCTTATTTAGTACAGGATCTTTCATTGAGCAATTCCTATTTCTAAATTTAAATACGACAAATTGCAATTTTTCATTTGTTTGAAAAACCTATTGATGCCATTATGTGTGCGTTCAAATTTCCGCCACGCCTTCTCCGGGTGGTGTAATGATTCTTTTTAAAGTTATAAATCATAGGAACAGGGCCATCTACTATTTCAAGCTGTGTTCGTCGTTGGGGTGGTATATGTTTACATACCAGTGAAAAAAGTGTTTCCAAAGAAGTCAATACGATCCTGAATTTGTGCTCAGGGTTGTCGTTGGAGGAAGTTTTTTTTTTCTCTGCCGACTCATTGAATCCGAAGTACGGCTAACTAAATCTACTTTTTTAAAGCTGTTCAATAAAACTAAATTTTTATATAATTTTTTAGACTACAAAAAAGACAAATTGAAGCTGCTGTTGAAGGTATATTATTGTTTAATACTGTTAAAATTTTATACACATCAGCTTCGTGCTGAAGATGATAATAATAAAATAATACGTCACGTATTACAGATCGCTCTGATAAAAAGGTCATTCCATTTTAACTCCCGTCGATGTTGTTGTTGACCACAACAAATTTTGCCTAGAAATTTCCATATTCTTTGCATTTATTGTAAGATTGAGCCCTTCCTGGCAGCTTCCTGGCTTGCCTTAGTCATTTTGACACGAAATAAATTCGCCTTAAATACAGGCGTTTGCTTTTCTTACTGTATGTTGTTGTTTTTAAATAAAGTCGCTTAAGTACGCAGAAATTTTTTCCGGTACGTTAACTTTTCCAATATCTTAGTGTTCAACAACTCAAATGTAAATTTAGTTCTTAATAATTAACCCTAAAGTGGTCAAAATTGAAAATGAGGGTGGCGGTGTTCTACAGCAACTAACACAAAGCCACACATATGCTCATCAGAAAAAATGCCAGATGTTTTTAAGAGTCTAAAGAAATTGGAGTTGAACCCAGGAAACTTTTTCGGTTTGTAGTCAACGTCGTTCAGTCAATTGTTGAATTCTAGATATTTCATTAAGTGGAAGTTCATTAGTTGGAAGTTATTATTTGAAAAGTTTAATCAATTCAATGAAATTTTTAATTAATTTTTGGCACAATACTTAAATTGGGTGATGTAGTCTGCTACTCAAACGAAGCTTCAAAAATTTAATGCGTCTCCTTGATATCAGAGGCGCTTCAACACGTACAAAAGCAGAGTTGTAAGATAGTGAAGCTTCACCTCCTGTCTTTTCTCTAACTATTGCTCTCCTCTAGTTCCAGCACATTGCGTCGCATGTGTACGCTTCATCTCCTGTGTGCTGGTTCAAGATAATAAGAAAGGAATTATACACTTAATTTTTTTTCCCTATAAAACACAAAAATTACGGCTAATTTTTATTTAAATGCTTATCAGATTGTTTTATTTCATATATGCAAGCACTCTTTAGACAAATAGAAATTAATATCCAACCAGCATTCGAATTAAATTAAATTATTTTTTTTTCTATTAAAATTTTGTTGGAAAATATTTAATTACATTTTAAATTATTGTTATCGAAAATTTATTTGTAATTTACCTTACAATTTAATCTACAATTAATTGATACTATTAATTTCTTTGCAGGTGAAAATCTAATTAATACCAATATATATAAAAATTTTTTTTATTAAAATTGAGTGGATTTTTTTCCACGGCATGAAATTTGTGTTCAAATGTGTTATTATTTTTGTTTAATTATATTATTAATTCTGTTATTATTTATTTATTTAACCATTAGATTTTTTTAAATTTATATTTTTACTTCTTTTTTTATTTATTACCGCATGGCTGCAATAATTATGTTACTGCAGCAGTATATTTTTTTTATTGAAACCCATTATTAGTCTTTCGTATCGTTTAAAAGGAATTTATTTAATACGTCATTTACGTGCTAATCGAGGTCTACCTGTAAATTACTCCTTCTCTCTTCTATGGGCTATTGCGAAAGTTCTCGTTTTATTTTTCTTTCCAATTCATGACTTTGGGTTTTTATATTCTTCAATGTTTGCAATCATCAGATTAAAATGATTAACATTAAATTATTGTGTTGGATGGTACTTTTCAATGCAATTTTAATATCAATTTTCTTGATTTTTCTCTTCTATATAATTGTAGCATTCAATCTTTAAATTCAATTCTGCTTAGATTAAATTGAGAAAAACAAACTTATATACGTTACATATTCTTAGTGTGGCTTTAATATATTTATTTTTTTTTATCTTGAAGCGGCAGTAAAGAAAATGAGATTGTTGTAGGAGTGGGAATAGGGATGTAGTCTGTCAATCTGGAGGGTTCGATTACCGTCCAGACCATGGGTGTTTCTGCAGACAAGCTCTAAGAGCTTCGCAGATTCCAGGGAGTTTATACGACATCAATTTTCTCTGTAATGCGTAGTGCGACTCGGTGCCAAATCGGCCACAACTGGATGAGCTCTTAATGATGAACGCGTTGTGTGTGGTAATGAGCGACTTCGAGAACATGTTCCCAGATTTCATTGGAGCACGTTCCATTATAGTATCGTATGTGTAGGGGTCATCTCCTGAGTGCTGGTCCCAGATAAAAAAAACTGCTTTTCTAGAAGAGACATTTGAAGAAGTTTGAAGGCCAGTTCTTATGAGATCTTCAAAGTTGAAGATGTTAAAGTGCTAACTCTGCAAATTACCTCTTATACTATAATATGAATATCTGTTGCGACTTTGAAATCTTAGTCTAATTTTATTGGTCACTGCTGAAAATAAATCTCCTTTGAATTTTGTATGGAGGCGACTGGTTCGGTAATTAATGTCTTGGTAACTTGTATATAATTTTTAGATTTTTACTTTGAATAATTGAATAGTTTTCGCGTATTTTGTTCACCATATATATGTATGCATACGTATGTCATTATCGGTCTTATAAACATTCCATATCGCAAAATTTGGTTTTAGTTATTTAATGTTGATTTTGCATTAAAAAGTGGAAATAGAGCTGCACCTCAACAGATTGCATGTTGGCAAGACATGATTCTTTAATGTCAATTTTTTGTCTCAGATAATCCTCAAGAATTTAATAGAGTCTGTAATAATTACTACCTGAATAGATAGCCTATTGCTAGGAAAAAATATAAATTATTTTCAATCTATGGGAAAAGTATGCATTTTGTCACACTGTTCTTTCCACTACACCATAAATATACAAATACTCAGTTATTACTTTCATTTCCGTCAACGCTAATATATTTTTTAGGGGGGGTGTGGTGGTTAAGAGACCTACTAAGCCACTAAACTAAATAAATTCTCGTGTGTTGCCTAATAAATGTGAAAAGTGGTGCGAACGAAACCGGTGTACCACAACGACAACGACGACCAACAGGTGATTTTTGAGAATAAATTCCTCTATAATAAAAAAAAAATGCAAGGAAGGAGAAAGTTAGAGACAAATACGACCGATTATGTGAAAAGAGCTTTTTTACTCTCTATTTGTGCGCGGAGTTGATTTTCAGCGTACATTATTTCACTAAACAGCATTGGTGTTAGTGTCTTAACGAAATGTTACAACAAATTGTTGCATATATTTTGGCGTTCAATGTTAAATAAGTTGTCCATAGCAAAAAAAAAAAAAAATAAAAAAAAGGCAAATAAACAAACAAAGAAACAACAGTTTCGAGAACAGTGATTAAGTTTTAGTCTTTGTTCACAGTATGTGAAGCAACAGCTTTTAGATGTGCCTGTATAAATACTAACGCTGAAATCACATTTGGTAACGTTACTGTGTGCTGCAGGTGTATTTTTTATGTTGTTGGCCAAGGCGCGCTACATATTATATTCGTGACTGCAAACTTAAAAATAACATCGTGTTTGATGGTGTGTGAACACACACACACATATATCCTTCATATTACTTGCAGATGTATGTATAGTGTATTTCCATGTGTGTGTGTGCATGTGTGCGAATTAGTGAGTGCGATGGTATTGTGTATTGTGCTGGTGTTTGTTTAAGGTAAGCATAGTAAGCAAGCTGCTGCATGCTTAGTCAACATTAAGCTTTCATCTTGTACGGTTTTAGAAATAAACTCACTAACGGAATTATAAAATGTATCAATACAAGTAACGGATAAAGTTAATAAAATATATTTGTTTTAAAACTAAAAATATAATCAAATTAAATCAAAAAAAATATACATACATATATAAATTGTCGAAGACAATTTCAATTGATTTGTGCATCAAATAAAAAACGATTAAAGTATTTATAAAAATAGTGAAATGTTTCATTTAGTTTTAAAGCTTTTTAAACTTAAAGTATGCCAACTGACATGTATTTCCTTTAGCCGTCGGCATTAAATTAAATTATTATTATTTTTTGTGTTTTAATAAAAAGGCAAAGGTTCGTTAAGGCTAATATTCCTCCATTAAATCCAGTGTATTTAAAGAAAAGTGACCATAAATAACAGTGCTGAAACAAAAAAATTAATAAACACAAACATTCTTGTGTATTCTCAGCTTTAAAACATGCCACTTGGTGTGCATATTTTTATACCTTTTAGTTTTGCGTGACAACAACATGTAACTTTAGCTTCGTAAAAAGTGGATTTTTTTTTTGCTTTTTGCCAGACTTTTTTCTTGTCGGTGTAATTGTGTTGTGTAGATAATGTTGTTTCTCTGGCTTGTGTTTCCTGCATAAGTTTACTTTTTGTTTTCCATTTTCTCAATTGACATAAAAAGCAATTGCATGCAACATTTTTTTTTTTGCAACTGCAGGTAAATAAAAAACAAAAACGTTATAGTTTTAAGCATAGTCATATATTTATTTGCACATACACGTATACATACATACACAAATGTACTTATCTAGCCATTTTAATATTCACTCCTTAACTTGTGCAACACGATAAAGTGTTAATTACAGTTATTTAGAATAATGCAATGCGAATGCGAATGCGAAAGTTATTGCAAAAACCATAAACTTTTTCTTTTAAAAATAATAATGGCGTATGAAAATAAAAACTGAAATGAAAATATTGTGAAGGTAAATGTAACTTATAATTATGAAAGAGAACATCATTAAATTTAATGTGTGAAAAAGAGTTGTTGTTGTTTTTTTCCCCCCTTTTGTGAAAAAAAGTTATTACCGCGGAAACTACAAACCGCAATATTTCTCCCCTGCATTGTACAGGGAAATAATTTCCACGTTTGAAAAATAGTTCAGGAATTTTTGCTTTGTTCTTTAATAAAATACATATGTGTGTCTATGCAGTACTGTGTAAAACAAAAGCAACAAAATATAATAAAATCAATTTAATCAATCACATGTATGTTACCGATCCATCAACCTACTTGAAATTGATAAATGTTCATTAATCGCATAAACTGAGTTTCGAAATAAGGCAGTTCATATTTAACAATTACAGGCGAACCCGGTATAACGAACGGTATAATGTGGTACGCTTTTGCCAAGTTTTTTTTTCAAATTTTATTTTTATTTTGTATTTTCGTCAACCTTTGGTTCCTAATAATAATTGTATTTAAGAGCCATATTAGATTTTTTATTTTCCTTCTTTACATACAATCATTGTCAAACAAACTAATTGTAAAAAGGTTTGGAAAAATTAAATAGATTAAAATCGTATAATGCAGATGCTATGAAATATATTTTGTTTGTATATTTCGTAATTCTCAAAGATTTTTAAATTTAAAATTTTTTAACCACATAACAAACATAATAAATAATCCATTTTAAAATTGTGCTTTTTCCGGAAAAAAATATGTGAAATGCATAATTACATACTTTATGATATTCTCTTAAAGTATTTCTTTATAAAAGCAAACTCAATAACTTGTGGAGCAAAGCATATCCATATAGTACTATTTCGCTAATGCTTAGTTAGCTCAGCAGTGAATTTTTCCTAATTTCTGTATACAAACCCAAGATCTATATGTTTAAAATTCAACTAATCAATCGAGAATTGAAGTTGAATACCGAAAACAAAACCAAATATCTATAAATAAAAACATAACAATCCATGAGTTTACTTTTTTTTAGTTTTAGAATCATATATAAAGAGATATGCCCAAAATAAATTCAGTTAATATACAGGGTGGCTGATGAAAGCCGATACCGTAAGAAAACTTGGTAACTTTTTTCTATCTAAGTAATCTGGAGTTTTTTGTTTTGGTTTTTGTAGATTGATCCTTAGATTTAATGAAAATGAAAAGTGGGACACTGGAAAAAGAATGCCACTATCACGCATTGAAGTCTGTAGTTTTGGTTCAACTAACTAACAGGCTCATTTCAAGAAACTCAACCTTCTGTTGTGCCCCTAGATCGCCTGACCTAACTCCACCGGACTTTTTCTTGTATGGTTATTGTAAACAGGAAGTGTACAAATCGCAATAGACAAATGTGGAGGAACTAAGACAATCAATTCAAGCGACAATAGCTACAGTTCCAGCGTTAACTTTGCGGGCAGTAAAGAACAATTTTTTTAAAGATGCCGCACCTGCATCCATGAGCAGGGCTGGCATTTAAATTCGATTGTCTTTAAGACTAATTCGATGTGCTTTCAAATGAAAAGAGATTGAAAATATTCCATGCATTAGAAAAAAAGTTGTTCCAGTTTCTTAATGGTACAAAATTCATCAGGCACCCTGTATTATAAATAATCGGTGTAAAAAGCCTCGGAAACTGTGCATTTACAAACTCTCCCAATTGAACTGTCAAAAATTAAATGGAAATTCATTTGCACAAACTTTGTAAACTTGTCTAACAATTTTGACGCGTAAACTTGCGCTGTTCAATTGTGCATTTAATAAAACAGCATGTCGTCACTTTTTTCTCCAACAAAATTCTAGTGTTAACTTATCACGAGTAGCAACTTCTGCAAATAATCTGGGCAAAAGCAAATTAAAATTTTTAGATAAAAATTCAATGTTTTTTTAATCCTTATTCTGTAATCTTATTTCTTTTAATAAATATTTCCTTTAAAGCTTAAAGATTTGTATATATTTCTTTTTTTTGTCGATATTTTGTCAATTATCGGTTACCATCTTCGGCAAATTTTTTTAATTTTTTATAAATTTTTTTTTAATGCTTGAAAGAGAATATTTTTTTTTTTTATCTGGGACCAGCACTCAGTAGATGAAGCATTGTGCTTGAACTATAGGAAAGGGATAGAGGAGAAACGACAAGAGGTGAAGCTTAATTAATTATTTTACAGCTCTGCTTTCGCACGTTCTTTGTTTGTTTATACTCGTAGCAGTGCTGAAGGTTCGGTTTAGTAGCCATTTTTTTTTTATTCTTATTTTACTTCGCCGGTGCTACACAATACCGACGAAGGAGGGCGTTCTGATGTGATTGTGGATTGCTATCAGCTGAAGCCGGTATTGTTCAGTGACCAGTGACTATTCCTTTGACACTGAAACCTTCTGACAACAACTGACACACTAATGCTTAGCATGTGTAGGAGTCATCTCCTGAGTGCTGGTCCCAGATAAAAAAAAAAAAATGCACATCAGAAAAATGCGAGATGTTTTTTTTTTTTTTTTTTTCTTATTTTTAGTCTGAAACTGGGGTTGAAGCCAGGTATGTTTTGTTTTTGTAGTCAACGTGCAGACTATTTCAGCCATCGCCATCCTCAACTTTTGAGAAAACGTTCTACATCATTTTCGCCAATTGGAGCAGCTCCTCCCATTACCAAAGCCAATTCTGGGCAAGTTTCTGGTGTAACTTTAGGACGATTTATCATGACAAGAGCAATCGGTGGCACCAAATTAAACATGGTAGCCTTGCAAACGTATAAGGGTTTTATTAGATCTTCTGGCTTAAATTGTGGCAGTGTCCCTGGCCAACTTTCGACATCATTAAAGCAGTTAAACCATAAATATGAAAGAAGGTCAAGACACATGGAAAACTTCTTGCCTTTTTGTACAATCCACTTGGACAACCGACTATATCAGTTGTTTACAATTTGATGAAATATTTTTGTGTGACAATTTGACACCCTTAGGTAGACCAGTTGTATGTGAGAAGATGGGTAATACAACCAATTCATTGGCATTTGTGTCGTATGTTTTCCACTTCGTCATTATATTTGAATATTTCAAAGAAATCGATTGCTCCAGCAGATAGACAATCACTGGGAAACATTCGTATACACGCAATTGGTATATCCTTTTTTGCCTGGACGGAGTAACCCAAGCATGTACCCATAATAAATTTTAAAAAAGCTAAGAAATTTCACATGTTTATAGAAAAACTCTCACAAAATATTTGAGAATTAAAAATATACAATGACAACAAACCAACTAGCTTCTTTAAAATTTTTCTTTATATGACAAACATTTTATTATTTGATTTCAATCTATTTAATTATTCTAATTTCGACTAACGTTGAATAAATGAAAGCATAATGGTTACATTTTTATTTCAATAAATATTTGAAATATTCATTCATATATACAGGGTGGGCCAACTTGGACTGACTGATTTGAAATGCTTATAATTTTTGTATTTTTTATTTTTTTTTATTTTTTTTTTGCAGATAATACAGAAATTTGTAAAATTTTATAATGTCATCATACTCAGTGGATTGGTTTTGCTAGCGACAGAAAATGTCAATTTTTTGAATAATCTGATTATGAGCGGTGAAGCACATTTTCATTTAAATGGATATGTGAATAAGCAGAACTGCCGAATTTGGGGTACAGGGAATCCGAGAGCGAATCAGCGACAATTACACCCTGTTTGGTGTAGAATCATGGCTGATAAAGTTATAGGTCCATATTTATTCGAAAATGAAATTAATGAGCCAGAAACCGTTCCTGGGGTGGTATACCGGACCATGTTGGAAAATTTTTTACGTCCGATAGTTCTCAATAATCGTAACATATGGTTCCAGCAAGATGGAGCTACAGCTCATACCGCAAGAGCCACAATGGCAATTCTGCCGAATAATCAGAAGAATCAGTCAGTCCAAGTTGGCCCACCCTGTATATATATATATATGTATTTATATATGTATGTACGTTTATTTAATTTTACATTACTTAAACCTGTGGCTGCTATTCCAAGTTGGAAAAATGTTTAAATATTAAAATCATTCTGATTTGCACATCTCTTGAAATAATTCAATTGTAGTGAATATTTGTTTAAATTATTACTTGTGAACAAAGTGAGAACTTGTATATATGCAATCATTACGAGTCATTTTTATAATGAAATAAATAACTAAAAAAAATTTTTCAAGGCCACCAAATTCTTTGTTAATATTCTGCATTTGGCCACTTCAGACAGACTTTGTGGCTAAACATTCAATGCTAAGGAAATAAAATATTAGAAAGATATTTGATAAGCAAAACTTAAATGAGCGATATAAAAAACTTTGAAGGTTTTTTAAAAATAACTTTCTAGTTTCATCTAGTTCTGAGCAGCTTCACTTTCTTTAAAATTAAATGTTTGCTAATAACAAATCAGTTTGTTGAACATTTTCTTTTACCAGAAATTGTGGCACACTTTTCATTTTTCCCCACAACCACTTGCAGAGATTTTAATGAAACTTAATGGAGACTGTGATTAATTTTTTTTTCTTTCTGTTAATTTTATGTTGTACAATATTTGTCAACTTGTCACTAAAAGGAAAAAACCGCAATTGTTTTAAAAAAAGATTTTGGAGTTTTTTTTTCCCCAAATCCCGTTTGAACGCTTCTGAGGGTGTAAAAAATGTATAAATAAAAACAACGTCAGGGGAATTATTTATTTATTTTGCACAACGAGTTGAAATGTCTCTGCAATACTTGTGATACTGCGATAAAATATGGTTTGAATATACAGTCGCGCCATAACAAAGATACCAGAAATGTAGCCGTAGTTTTAAAACACCAGAGGCTAAAAAATCTTTAGAAAGAGTGTATTGAGATCAGTGTAGATAACAAGCAGACTGTGCTTTTGTTTTCAAACAAAGTAGACGAGGATTTTATATCAGGTACGTTGGAAATATTTGAATTTTTCAAGCAAATCAGTCCGACATACATACTTCCTTAATTAGCATTGACATCCTTTACTCTTTTCTTTTGGGATTCAAATATGTATATCGTTGCTGCAGTACGGAAAGCCCCGAATACATTTTTATGTCAAATTGAGTTTCTTTTTTGCATAATTTGTTAGATAATCTTCCAATACACTGACGAAAAAATTAAATTGAGGGTGGCGATGACACGATTGATGTCTTTGTGTGTCAGTTGTTGTCGGAAGATTTCAGTGGCGAAGGCATAGTCACTGGTCACTGAACAGTAACGACTTCAGCTTCAGTAACGACTTCAGAACGTCCTCCTTCGTCGGTATTGTGTAGCACCGGTGAAGTAAAATAATAATAAACGTGGGTACTAAACTACTAAAACGAAGCTTCAGCACTGCTACGAATATGAACAAAGAACGTGCGAAAGCTGAGCTGTAAAATTATTTATTAGACTTTACCTCGTGTCGTTTCTCCTACTATCCCTTTCCTATAGTTCCAGCAAAATACGTCGCATGTGTAAGAGTCATCTCCTGAGTGCTGGTCCCAGATGAAAAAAAAAAAAAATTGTTAGTGAATTTAATAAAAACAATTTTTAGTGAACTTTTTCCTTCGCCAGTAAAATGATAAAAACGTTGTTTAGGGCCTTTCTACTTTAACAAAAATATACACACGGGTGTCTGGTGGGAAATTTATATTTTTTAATACGATTATTGCAAAACGTAATAAACGGTCCAGAGAGAGGGTGGCGGCGTTGGAATTATCGATTGTGCGGGTTTGTCAGTTACGATGTCGCAGTGGTCAAGTGAGCATCGCGCGTTAAGAGTAATAATTCTTATGTAATTGAAAATGTCGAAAATGTTGTTAAAAGTTCGGTATTCGGCGAATAATTCATGGACCGAGTGTAAATTTAATTCGTTCGTGGGTGCAGAGATTCTGCGCAACTGCTTCGGCAATGAATGCACCACGGCCTGGGCCCAGTCGATCTTCAACGACTCCCAAAAACATTGAACTGGTTGAAAGCAGTTTACGTGAAAATCCGCGACTTCCAAAACGGAAAAGAGCAGCCTAACTTGGACTTCCAAGAGCGATTATTCGTGAAATTTTAAAAAAGGATCTGGATGACATACTCTGTAAAAGATAAAATCCGCATGTCCATTCCATCGTTCAATGCACTTAATAAAACTTTGTCTCAATTATTACGTTTTTTATTTAAGTTTGAAAATATAAATCTGCTACCAGGCACCCTGTACAATTTCTATATGTGAAAAATAACTTGTTATTTATATTTTCATATGAAAGAATTACGTATGTTTTTGCTTACGGGCTTTTAAAGCCATCCAATTTAAAATAAAAGAAATTATCTACTCGTATTTATGGGCACTTCTTTTACAATGAACAGCTGAACATATAAATCTGTTTAAGTCGCTTTAAGTACTTAAGTTATGTTAATTTTGAATAACGTATTAAAGTCGAATAAAACATTTATTAAAAAATAGAACAATGTAATTTTCTATTTGTAGAGACTTTACAGGAAAATAATAAAAACCGATATCTATATTTTCATATTTAAAAACAAGTGTACACTTTGAGGGCACCCACTAAATGCGAAAACGGGTCGACCTATTTCAATTTACAAAAATCAAAAATTGTTCTTTTTTTTACGTAAAAATTAAGTGAAAAATCTTATTAAGTCTGATGTTTATTGCATTTTTAAAACTTCAGCCAATTAGTTTTCTCTCAAGTTTGCGCAATATTTTATGTTGAGTACCTACAAAGAAAAGTCCTGCTCCCCTGCTGTTATACGTTTTTCTAAATATAATGCCTTGTCATAAGTTCTCTGGCTAATTGAAATGAAACGAATTGACAGTCAATAGACAATCGGAAAGTATCTTTAAAGAAGTGCGGTTTGTAGTACAAGAAAATTTTTTGAAATTAAAAAAACCGCACCACCAACATAATGAACCAAAAACAAATTGACTTGTTTGCCACCTCGATACTGATTAATAAATGATACGATATTGTTGCTTCCTTTTCTTACTTACTTTTGCGTACGTGATGAAAAACAAATAAGTGCAATAAGGAAAAATAAAATGGTGAAACTTTAAAAACTTGTTGTCCGTGGATTTCATTTAATTGTTTGTTTCTTTTTGTTTTAAGTTTAAAGGTGAGTTTAGCAGTTCAGGCGTATTTTCTAAAATTATCGTTTAAGAAAATAATTTCTTTGAAACATTTAAATTTGAAGCAATCGCTCCTGTAGCTTTAATAAAAATTGGATTTAGAAAACTCCTCATGTTTATTGTGGACGTTTGAGAAATTAATGAGGAGGGTGGGGATATAATAAAATCAACCAAAGGTCAGATTTATTTTCGGTGAGGCACCAATAACACTATAGTCCGTATGATAAATAACTAACGGGTGTTTTTTTTAGCTGCATGGTTGTTTCAAGTGGAACCCCCTTCCAAGAAAGGAACTCAATTAGCACACAGTGCCGTTTTGATACCACAAAACTCACGAAACCCAAAGAGAAGTTGCTGTCATCGGGCGAGTTTCAGCACCTATATCCAGCCAGCCACATCCAAGAATCGTATACAGCAATATTCTCTTCTGTGTGCACATTTCTTTATATTGTTGATGGTTTTGAATCGAGCTGAGTAAAATTAGTGCAAAAACGATCAATAACAAGATGAATTGCTTGCTCAGAGATCGATTATATTGGCCGTAAAATTAACAAAGTGCTCTATGAATTTCGTGAACAGATTTACTTTTTGTTTCCGAGTACTTTTCCCCAAATTTCGAAAAGTTGTTCTGCCGTTAAACGATCCATGATGACTTGCCAAACTTTTTGACATTCTCAGCAGTCAAACCGTATACAGAAAATTGTACGTTTACGTTTCTATTATTAATTAAGACTTAACATTTAATTAGAATAAAATATATTTTTTCCGATTAAAAGTTTAATCATTCCAAAATAAAATTTTTAATTGATATCTGAGCTCAATACTTAAATACAAAAATAATTTTTTAGCTACGAAATACATAAAGTGACCACTTATCTGATTGTTTTATTTCATATATGCAACACTCTTCATGAAAATGGAAATTAATACCCAAAAAGCATTCGAACTCAATTCCAATATTTTGTTCGCTTGAATTATTCAAAATATTTATTTAAATTTTAATTGATAATTAATTGAAAATTATTGCAATTAAGCCAACAATAATAATTTATTTGATATAATTAATGTCTTTATAAGTGACAATCTTATTAATTTTTTAATTGATATTACAAAATTTTTAATTAAAATTTTCTCGTAGTTTTTTCTGTTCAGTTATAGATAACGTTAGTTCTCATGCTGCTAAAAAAAACCCTTTATAACATCCATTACTCTGTGAATTCAGAGATTAAGTCGAAAGGTTTCTGTTTTACGGCAGCACGGTTGTCGAGTCGCACAACCATAGTTCTTGCGAGGGAAAGATACAAGAAATTTCTTAGATTTTAGAGGGTGGCGATGGCTGAAGTAGTCTGCACGTTGACTACAAAACCAAAAAGTCTTGGGTTCGACCCCAGTTACAGATTAAATCATAAAAACATTTCGCATTTTTTTTGATGTGCATTAGTGCGTCTTTGTGTGTCAGTTGTTGTCGCAAGGTTTCAGTAGCGAAGGCGTAGTCACTGGTCACTGAACAGTAACGACTTCAGCTGTATCCAATTCACAGGCACATCAGAGCGCCCTTCTTCGTGTACCACCAGCGAACTAAAATAATTACTAAAAAATGTTCAAAATTGAATACGTCTCCTTGACATCAGAGGCGCTACAACACTGCTATAAAAAAACAAGTAACGTTCAAAAACAGAGTTGTAAGAGTTGTATAGTGAAGCTTCACTTCCTGTCATTTCTCTTACTATCCCTTTCCCCTAATTCCAGCACAATGCATCTCATGTGTAAGGGTCATCCCTGAGAGTTTCTGCAAGAAAAAAAAGTAAATCGTTTGGAGTATGTGTGGCCAGCTTTTTTTAAATTTTTTTTTAAATTTTATAAAATTTCTATTTCGAAACTTTTTAAAAGATATATCTCAAGATAGGCTTTGTCATGTTAAACAAAGTTCTATATCTAAGGGATAAAACAAATAATAAAGGGTATAAAAATTATTTGCTGTTCGCTTAAATAATGTCGATACACATGTACAGATCTAGCAAAGATTGTTTGAGAATGTTATATGCTTATAGAGTGAAATTGCAATTAATATTGCGAATAATAAATAGGAAAGATAATGTTTACCAACTTGAGGCGGCTGCTCGCTCTTGTAGTTCTTATAGTGCTGAGTGTTGTCTGTACAGCCGTTATAAAAATAATTATCTACATTTGTCCAATCATCAATATCCTTTACTAAACCATTGCTTGACAATTTTGTATAAGAAGGGAGTGTTTTTAAACACTTTCTTTCTGGCATTGACGGAAAACTGAGTACTTTGGTAGAATATTTCGAAGAAATTTCTTAAATAGCAAAACCCTTGTTAATATCCATTTCGTTGCTTAATCTCTAACAAGCAATCAGTTATTAATTAATAGACCGTTTAATGAAGCAAGAATTAATCAGTTAAACAGTTGAATGTGTATTCGACAGAGCACCCTCCTGCTCTCTTCTAGTCAGTTTCCACAATTATTTTTCTTAAATTTACGGATGACAAAAAATATCTACGAGTGCGAGACAAACATATTTATTATCAATTTATTTTTTGTTTGCTCTGCAAACACCTCCCTGAATTCAATATTTCATGGATAAAGTAAAGTAAAGATATACATAAATATTTACTTTCTATTGTTATTTTAAAAATGCTTTTTTAGAAAAATGTGCAGCTTGAAATTGCTAAAATTGTTTTTAAATTAAACTTAATTTTTTTCATTACAGTCAAGCACACAAACTACAAAAGCAGCAGCTGCAACATCAACAGCAACAGCAACAGGAATTTATCGGTCAACAGGATGTAGAACATGAAACAACAAAAATAACACAAGAAAAAGAAAATACAACCAAATGAAATGTGAAAAAAAGAAACTAACTAAATGTGCAATATTGCATGACAGGAATAACTGAAACTTACAAGCAACATAGTGATTGAAAAAAAATAATAGAAACTAAAAAATTAAATAAAATGTTCAGAACACCAAACGACGACGCTGGTGCAAATATGTGTATGAACGCCATAAATAAATAAAAATGTGAAAACAAAAAAATATACCAAAATGTGATTGAATGGAAAATAAAATGCTTGTGAAACCCGTTAAAATTTGCAATTTCCGCTTTTTACAAAGCAGAAGGAATATGTGTCAAGAAATTTGTTCATAAAAAACCAGTTCCAATTTCCGTTTAATTATAAATCTAAAATAACTCAAATAATAGAGGAATTAAACAACAAAGCAAAACAAAACAAAAGAAAATGTTGTAAAAAAAATGTCAAGAAATAAGAAATATTGGGGTTTGGCTTCTATTGAGAAAAACAAACAAACTTGTATTACGAAATGAGAATGACAAATTGCAGCATTTGAGTGAATCCGAACTTTCTTAAACGCCAATAAGTTTAAACTGCAATTTATTTCTTTTCTCTATGGTATTTAAATTCATGTTTTCTCTGCATTTTCTATATAATTTGCAAACTTACAACTTCTCTACCTTAAAGAAATACAAAGCAATTATTTTGCAATTAAAAGTCCTGCAGCTCTATTGTCCTTAAAGCAATTGCTTTTAACTGCTGTTGTTCTCTTTGCTCTAGCCATTTAACCTGGTGCTATAAATTAAATCACTTCCTAAGTTTTATTAAAAAAAGAAAAACAAATACAACAAAAGCAACAAAAGCAACTAATAGAGTGCAAAGCAAAAGTTGAAAAAGAAATTAGAAAAAAAAACAAAACGAAAGCAAAAACTAAAAGAAAATGACCACCACCAACACATACACAACAAGCAGCAGCTCAACATTGGCCGCTTTAGCTTCTATGGCTGCCTCAACATTGAAACTGGTGGTGGCTTTAAATAATTCAGTAACAACGGCTGCTGCTATCGCGGTGGCAGGAACAACAGGTGCTCTGGCCACTTACATGCCAGAGAGCCACTATTCTTCCACGTATGAGCATTCATACCATAGTAGTTATACAGCCGGAAATGCCACCGCCATGATCAACACCAATCACAACACCATATTGTATCAGAATACTAAAAACGGCAACAGCAACAATACCAACAACGCTTCAAATAATACCAATCAAAATGCCAGCACTTTACACTTCTCGGCGCCGGCTCATAACGTGAGTCACAGCCATATTGTTGGCAGCCTACACAACGTCAACGGCAACTTTACTGTTGGCAATAGCAACAGCAAAACCAATACCAACAGTTCGTTAGTCGATGGTTTAATAGTCGATCATTTGCCCCTGCAATTACTGACGTCGACAGTCAGCTCAAAAGTAAACTTTGACATAGAAATCGATATACAACTGTTAACCAGCGATTACGAAGGCAGTACGGTAAGTCAAATAAAATGCAATTATATTTTATTAAATAGAAAAATAAGGCGAAAGGAAAAGAGATGGTGTTCTGTTTGCATTTTTTTATATCGAGAGCCAAATAAAATATAAAGGGAGTAAAACATTTGTTCTACAGGGTGGGTCAAAATTTACGCCTGCGTATAAAAATTTAATAACTTTTTTTGTTTATTATTTTTAATTTTTTTTTTTAAATATAATATAATATACGTCATAGACAAAGCGATAAAGACAGACCGACAAACCTTCAAACCTTCAATCATTCAAACCTCCCAAGACAAAGCGACAATATCTGACAAACAAAACAAAGACAACGACAACCGAGAAACCGACAAAACAAAACAAGACAAAGACAAGCCGCCAAAGTGACAATATCTGACAAACAAAGGAAAGACAACTACAACGACAAAGCGACAAACAAAACAAAAGAAGACAAACCGACAATATCTGACAAACAAAACGACAACGACAACGACAACGACAAGCGACAAAGCGACAAAGCGACAAAGCGACAAAGCGACAAAGCGACAAAACGACAAAGCAACAATAAGTCATATCTGTCCTATCTAACAATATCTGACAATACGACAACGACAAAGCAACAATACGTCAATACCACAAAGCGACAGAAACAAAACAAAACAAAGACAAAGACAAAGACAAACCCCAAAACCTCCAAACCTTGAAACATCCAAATCTTCAAAACTCCAAACCTTCAAACCGACAAAAAAAACAAAATCAAACCGACAATATCTGACAAACAAAACAAAGACAATGACAACGACAAAGCAACTATACGTCAATACGTCATATCTATCATATCTGTCATATCTAACAATATCTGACAATATCCCACAATATCTGTCAAACAAAACAAAGACAACGACAACGATAAAGCAACAAAGCAACAATACGTCAATAGGTCATATTTGACAATATCTGACATCTCACAATATCTAAAAAGATCTGACCAACAAAGACAACGACAACGACAATGATAAAGCGACATTACGTCATAGACCTTCAAACCTTAAAATCTTCAAACTTTCAAATCTTCAAACCGACAAACTAAACAAAACAAGACAAAGACAAACCAAAAATATCTGGCAAACAAACACAAACCGACAAAGCGACAAAGCAACAATACGTCAATACGACAATATCTGTCTTATCTGACAATATCTGACAATATCGGACAGTATCTGACAAATCAACTTTAAATTTAAAAAAGCGAAGATTCAATTAAAATTAAAATTAGATTTCAACCTATCGCGAAAAACACATGTCAAAATTTTTTCCCATTTGCCCATTTTATGGAATTTATATTGCACTATTTGGACAGAATGATGCCAGAATGAAATCAATTAAAATAAATGTCAATTCAATTAAATTATTAATAAAGAAAAAAATTTTTTCTGAGCAAAGACTTAATTGTGAAATTTTAACTATTATTTTTTCTGTGAACTCGGAATTATCCGATTAGTAATTTTCATTTGCACTTGAATGGGACGCTATTGGATTGCCCAATTAGGTTCCTCACTTCGGATGTAACGCAAAAACTAAGTTGGAAACTGGCGAAGTAATACCGTTGTAATTCCCAATCCGGTAATTCCTTTAAGATGGCAATTTGGTAATCGTCTTTGGTTTTTGCCTACACGTATGTATAATTATTAGAAATGATTTTTGAGATATTTTGTTTTATTTGTGTAAACCGAAAATCATTTTTTTTTTATCTTGGACCAGCACTCAGGTGATGGCCCCTACACATGCGGTGCATTGTGCTGGAACTAGAAGAAAGGTATAGTGGGAGAAATGATAGGAGGTGCAGCTTATTACAACACTGCATTTTGCACGTTATTTGTCTTTATAGCAGTGTTGTAGCGTGTCTGATGTGAAGGAGACGTATTAAATTTTGAAGCTTCGTTTTTAGTAGCCATTTTTAGTAATTATTTTACTTCGCCGGTGTTACATAATACCGACGAAGAAAGGCGTTCTGATGTGCCTGTGGATTGAAGTCGTTACTGAAGCTGAAGTCGTTACTGTTAAGTGACCAGTGACTATGCCTTCGCCACTGAAACCTTCCGGCAACAGCTGGCACAAAGTCAAACAAATGCACATCAGAAAAAATGCGAAATGTTTTTATGAGGTGAGTTATGAGGTTGAACCCAGGAAAAAGTTGAAACTTTGATCATCGCCACACTCATTTATAATTGAATTTATAATAAAAAGCACATAATAAATAATTTTTTCATAAATAATAAATTATTATAATTATTATTTGTAATTTTTCTATTTGTGTTAGAACATCCCAAAAATTTCTTTATTGGACCCACTTGCGAAAAACTGATGATAGAGCAGTAGCTTTTTTGTTGGGGTTTGCCACAACCATTCCCAAATTGTTTACAATATGTATGTGTATTGGGAGAATTTCTCGTCGGATACATTATAAATTTATAGTATTTTGTTTGCAAAGTTTGCAAAACCGAACCAATCTTTAAGTCTGAAAAAGAACTGTTAAAAGAAACCATTGCAATAAAAAGTTACAGGCTTTGAGAGTTAAGAAAATTTGAAGCAGTTGTTTTTGGTACTTTCCCTTAATTAAATTGTCAAAAAACATTAATGGATTCTTTGTCTAATGTTAACAAACTTCAGTAATTATGCCTTCAGTACGATATTTTTCTTTTCTCTTTTTGTTTAAAATTTGTATAAAATTCAAACCCAAATATTTAGATGACTTTTATCCAGAATACCTGTGACAACTTAATGCGACTGCCAATGAGCACTAAAAAAGTATAAATATTAATTAATTCCTAGAAATTATTATTTCTCTTGTCTTAAGAATCCGATTTAAAATTCATTAAAAAGTTGAATTTATAATTTGGTAGGACAATTCAATTCAGGTCAGTGAAACTTTGCGCCATCAATTTAATACTCTAATTATGATGTTACTATGTAAATGTATTCTCAATACCACCAGTCAAACGTAACAGTTTTCGTTCGTTTTATATTAAAATATCTTTTAGAGCAACACCTGAACAGGAAGTAGTTACTTGTTCATTTGATTTACGGCCTGCCTCACCAAAACGCAGCAGTCAAAATTATTTTCAGTTTCAATGCAAAAACTCGAAATAATTTTTCTTTGTCATTTCATTTTCCGACCTTGAAAAAATTCTTTAAAAAATAAAAATATATAAAAATTTATTTTCTATTTTTTCCTCTTTATTCTATTAACTATTGATAACATTAAATTTTAATTATTCAATTTAATCAAAAAAAAAAAAACAGCAAAAGTGGCCGGGCCTTTTGTGATAATATTAAATTTTATAACAAATAATATGAATTGAGAAATGTAAATAACATTCGAGCAACAGAAAATTTATTTATTAAATAGCAAAATTGAATAAAATAACATTTGGGTCCTGATGTTTTCAATGTACAATATCTAATAACAAGTAAAAACCTTTTTGTAAACCTATTCAAATTTGTTTACAAAAGACTTTTTCTACAAACAGTTGTAATTCCTTTTTATGAAAAGGGGTACAACCGCTAACACAAAGGAAAGCCAGAAATATTTTCGTGTATACAGTCACACATACACACGTTTAAGTAGATTTATTTAGAAAAGGCGTATTTCGACTTTGCAGCAGAAGCTAAAAATTTACTTAAGACTGGAAAGTTTTGTTAAACAAAGTTAATAAAATCAAGTTTACTTCAATTCAAAAGTTGCAAGCCTTAAAAAAACCATCTTTTGAAATGGGTTGTCCAAACCGAAAGTATCTTTTCAAAAATTAAATAAAAAAAATTTTGCATGTCATGTCTGGACTATAAAAAATATTGAGAGTGGCGATGGCTCAGGTAGTTAGCACATTAACTACAAGACCAAAAAGTCCTCGGTTCGAGCCCAAGACTTTTTTGAGTCATAAAAGTACTTCGCTTATTTCTGCTGTGTATCAGTGTGACTTTGTGTCAGGTGTTGTGCAAAGGCATAGTCACTGGTCACTAAACAGTAGCGACTTCTGCTGTAACCAATCCACTGGCACATCAGAGCGTCTTCCTTCGTCGGTATTGTGTAGCACCAGTGAAATAATTACTAAAAAAACGCTACTAAAAATAAAGCTTCGATATTTAATGCGTCTCCTTGACATCAGAGGCGCTGCAACACTACGTCTATGATATGAGAATTGTGATTTTAAAGACATATTTTTTCTGTTTGACCGATTTTGACATTTTTCGAAAAAATGTTTGTTCCAAATAAATTATACTAAGTCGATCAAATCCAAAATCATAAACTGAAAACTTCCTCGCCAAATCCATTTTTGTTATTCATTATTTTTTTTTTAGTAAGAAAATTGTGTGAAATGCCGCAAATGTGATCTAAATTGTTTGGCTGGGTGGACAATTATCCTCTTATGCAGAAACGATTGTTAAATTTAAAGTGTACAGCAAAATCGCTTCCAATAGTTTTTCTTGTATAAGGGAGTTAAAATTTAAAATACACATAAAGAAACTTACATAAATCCGGACATACATCATTGTAAACATGAGCAAAATACATAATCTCAGAATATCACAATCTTATGGAAACTGTAATTTTCAAAATTAGTGTGAATTCAGTAACTTCCCGTAGTGGAATGTTAAAAAGAAAAATTTTAGTAGTTTTTACCCAATTTTTATCATATCGCACTGTGGCAGCTGGGCTACTAAACGCTCCAACTGACGAAATATCTGTGAACGTAAACAATATTTGTACAACGAACGTTTAAACACCCTTTGCATTTTTCACTACGTTACTGAGCAGTGAGGCAGAATGAAAGATAAAATATAAAAAAAGTTTACTTCAATTAAAAATATTATGTGAGCGAACTACGTTTATCTTTAATTAATAATGCAGAGATAAATTGCGTATTTAATTATTTTTCTTGAATTTCAATTCAAGTTCTTACACAAAGCACGTATAAGAACAGACAATTAAAAACTTTTTATTTCGTTAGAACTCCAAAACAGAGCTCTTCAAAGTTTACTTTTGATTTAATAAATTCAGCCAATTTGTTCTACAGACTTTAGAAAAAAAAAAAACATTAAGAAAGAAAATGAATTCGGAAATTTTTTAAAAGAAATATTTTGAATTTTCTATTTGTACATTATCCATATAATTTCCTTTTGTAATTTGCTTCTAATTGCTTTGAAAGATAAAGTTTGTTTAAAATTATTTATTTAATTGAAAGAAATTTCTTTGCCATTTCTTAATTTATTAATAATGTTGTAGCTTCATATACAGGAGATCTTCAATTAAATATCAATTCCCAAAAAAAAATAGTTGATTATTGTAAAATTTACAGCATCGTATAGACCAGCTGAATCGAAAAATAAACATAATTGAATTATCGTACTTATCGCTCTCTAATTACCGATAATTAAAATACGCATTCGTATGGCCGAATATTCGTCTATTTCATGACATACGTAGTCGGCAAATTCAAGTCAGTATATTAATATTAATATTATTATTAAAATATTGTAAAGCATTGTCATTTCTTTTGCTGTCATTTTGTCACCACATTATTTAAATGTGTGGTGTTGCATGCAATACCTATTGGAAATTACAAAAGTTTGCACTGGTATCGTTGATGTTAATGTTTTCGTATAATGTCACAAAATCCCATACTCTACTCGGCACTATACAGAAAAAAATGCTTTTGATATTTAAATACGAAAATCATTGATTCAATAAAAATTTTTCTTAAATTTTCTGTGATGACGATTTTTGCATATTTGAGAAATAAAATTGTAGGGTAGTTTTTTGAAAATATTTCCACTTTAATTCATTAAAAAGAAATATTTTAAACCAAAGAAAAATTATTGTTAATTTAAATTTTATTTCCAACACCGATTTTTGTTATTTTGTTACCTTTTTTAAATAAAAGATGTGTGGAAATCAAACAAAACTTTTGTTAATTCAACGACATGTTTTATTGGAATTTGAATAAAAATCTATAAAAAGTGGCATTGAGAGAAATCATTAAATATTTTTTTTTATTGTACTCCCATAAACTCTTTAAAAGCTTTAATTAAAACACATTTTCGAGTTTTAGTTTTTCTATTTGCTTATTTATTTCGGTTGTAGATAAAATGAAAATGAGAAAGTTAAACAATCTTCGTACATTAAATATTTATATTTAAAATTTTATTTTATTATATTATTTTATATATTTATTTATATTTAATTATATTATTAATTGACCTTTTTTATTATATTTTTTGATATATATTTATTAAGCCTGAGGTCTTTTTTTATCTTATTTTGTTTTTTATTATTCGATATTTCGTTAACAGCTTGTTAACATCATCATTTTTTTTTTTTTTTTTTTTCTTTTTTTTCTGATTCCTGATGATGTTAACAAGCTGTAATAAAAAACAAAATAAGATTAAAAAAGACCTCAGGCTTAATAAATATATATCAAAAAAAAATTTATTTATATTTATTTTATTTTATTTATATTTTATATTAATTGTTGGGTAGGCTTATAATTATGCATAACACATGTGCAGAAATAAATTCTATATTCTGCCTTTTTTAAGTTGCAATTTTGATAGACATTGTCTTTGAATGAAATACTAAGTGCTGTTGACTTTTTGCATCACATTCAACAACACAGATCTTTGAAATAAAATTTTGGTATATTTTTTTCTGTGTATTAAAGTGGAAAAAAGCAAAGAACTTGAATTAAAATTTAAGAGCTTTATGGCTCGATTATGGATTGCAACCGAACTGTTGTTCAGTTGCCACTTGCTAAAAATGGTAAAGCAGGTACTGCAGATCGAAACTGCACTAACTCCAGTTGCCAAAATTCCCGTGCTTTTTAGTGTTTTTTTTTTGGCCACCACAAATTTGCAACTCAACTGAAGTTCGGTTGCAATCCATAATCATATCATGTTGTATTAAAAATCAAATCTTAATAGAAGAATACTGAACTTTAGAAATGGACGTTTTGAAGAAGCCTTTTATTATCTTTAAGTCTATTAGGATGCGGTGTGTAAATAAGCCCCGCAGCATAAAAAAAACGCTCGCTCAGGACACTCGTTGGTGGTGTCACTAAATGTATTGTATTTTTTCTTATTTACTTTCCATGGGTCAATGGGTAGACTTCTTTTGCAACCCGTTTTTCCGTTAAATATTATTCCATAGTTTTTCGAATTAAAGGAGGAGTAGGAGTTGGAAACTAAACTGAGAAATGTTTAATAGCGGAGAAGTTAATAATCTTCAATTCAGCAATCGGACTGTCGTCATTGCTATTGACGCCAGTAGGAAATATTTTTCAATTAAAATTTTAAATATCGAGTGGCGCTAAAATTTAGGATTGAATATTCGCATTTGTATTCGGCGAATATTGGAGCAGATATTAATATTGCGAAGTGAAATAATAAAAAAAATAGAATTAAATAGTTTTGGCAAGGCGAGTTGAGTGCTGCAACTAGAATTCTTCATATCGTTACAGAAACTGCAAGAAGCCCAAAAAATCCTACAGGAGAAGCAAAAAAAACTTGCTTAAATAAAAAATATAAGATGTTGCAAATTTATTTTTGGAAAAATTTTAAATTTCGCTCGGGAACGTATTTGGACCGAACAGACCAGAATTAATAAAAAAGTCAATTTAGAATTTTCTGTTAGATAGGCCTTCTTGCTCTTTCCGTGACGACTTACTCGTTGAATTTGCAACCAAAATATCGTGGGTTCAAGACTACTTTAAGACATGCTAATGTATATCAGAGTTCCCCGGAACAGTCATTAGTTAATCAATGCAAAATGTCGATGAAGAAAAATTTTCGATATAAACTCTACGAAGCTCTTATAGCGTGCCTGTCGGAAATCAAACCAACACCTTCAGATTGATAGACTAATGCTCATCCACTACGCTAAGAAGGCACCCTTAATAATAATAATAATAATAAACTAAACGCAGCAATACAATGTCCGCAAAGATGGTAGGCATTTAAATAGCCTGATTGTTGATTCTCTTAAAAAAACACAAATTACATTTTTTGGAGATTCCATTTTTATAAGATGGCAAATATTCTATACTAGTCATGCTTCTTCTCATTTAGTAATTATTACTAAATAAATCTATGCTTTGTGTCTACTTTTATAAACGTCTGCTCTTGTCATTAAAGCACCGTATCGCGAATAAGAGTTAATATTTTTCCTGATGATGTTAACAAGCTGTTAACGAAATATCGAATAATAAAAAACAAAATAAGATAAAAAAAGACCTCAGGCTTAATAAATATATATCAAAAAATATAATAAAAAGGGTCAGTTAATAATATAATTAGAAATTAAAGAATTAAAAAAAAACAAATATAAAAGCAGAATAGTTTTCTTTGTTAACTTTATTTTTATAATAAATACATATTTTTTTAATCTTTTTAAAGCTTAAAGGTTTGTTTATTAAATATTTTCTATTTATTGCAATATTTCATTAACCATCGGTTTTTAATATTTTACACAAAATTTTTTCTATTAGAAAAAAATTCTTGGCACAATTCATTTTAAGAAATATAATTGAATCATTTGAAAGTAAAAAAAAAATAATTTTTAAATATCTTCACACGAAACACATTGTTTCCATCATTTAATCTCATACAAAATATGTAACAAAATAAATACATATGTGAATAATTTAAATATTTTTAAAATTATTAAATTGCTGACTGCTGTTGACAGTGCATTGCCTGCTGTCATAATTCCATTGTTCATATGCCGACAAATTGCCATCAATTGAAAACCACATTTAATGCCAAAAAAAAAAGAAAAAAAATAATAAAAAGCTTATTATTTTATTAACATTTGTCCAGCAGTATGATGATTATTTGTATGTTTTAAAAAAAGTTTAAATTGTTGGAAAATGTTCTATAATTGAGTTTTAAACTTTTTCTCTAGAAAATAATCAGAATGAACAAAAAAAAAACAGCTGAATTTGTAACAATATTAATAATAAAGTGCACGTTGCAAAGTAGTGGCTCAAATAATTAAAAATTACAGAAAACGATTTTCGAATATTTAAAGTTGAAAAAAATAATGCTGTTAACCACGCAACAGTATTAAATTGAATTATTGAAAAGATAAAAGAAAACAGTAGAATAAATTATTAATAATTCAGGTGTGAAGAACTATCAGAAACTTGTAAGGAAATATATTCATTGATTTATAATTTTATCTGCAAATCAAGCGTTTGGTGCAATACCGTCGTAACTCAAAAAATCGTGAACTGAGAAAAATGCATTTGAAGTTTCGAGCCATCTTTTTGACAGTATTTTTGTTTACTAAAGTTATTTTTTTACAATTTTTTAAATAAAGAGGCATGTTTTGTAATGTTTTCTGTTTGTAAATTTCTAGTCATAAAAGAAATATTTCATTATGGCAAATAAATATTGTTGGAAATAGCTGGAGGCAATAAAGACATTTGTAGCTGTAGAATCTGAACAGTTAGAGATAGAACCATAATCTTTTTTCCTTTAGATAGATCATTTCTGCATACCCAGTTCAAAAAATTCAAATTTTGAGTTACGACGGTATTGCACCAAAGGCTCGATATGGTCATTTCCACAGAAAGGTTCACCGGTATCGAAAATCAATATGTGAATAAACAAATCATTTCATTATCACATTCAAAAAGTTTAAATTGAGTTTGAAACGTATTTTATTTAAAATTTTTCATAAAAAATTTTCTTAAAATTGATTTGAAATACATTTTGTTTTGTTAAGGGCGCTTTAAAGGGTAAGATTTGTCGTACGTAAAATGTGAGAGAAAATAAAATAAAATTCCATCCGTATGTCAAAAAAAAGAGAGTAAAAATCGGACGGCTGTTTTCTGGCGTTTACACTAGTGGTATGGATAAAATAAAGTAAGACGAAAACATTTTCATTTAATTTAAGTACAGCTGTTTGCTTGTTTTCCCCAGGGATGGAGTTCTTGTGCAACTGAATTTTTTTTTTAATAACCTTGAAAAATATTTTTATAACTTTGGAATATGTTGTTTTCGTGGTAAAAATTTTTAGTTAACTTTTGGAAAATATACGTATATTTTTATAAAATTGTGCGGTCTAAAATGTACATTTTGATTTTATAATTGGTATAAATTTATGAAAGCAGTTTTCCCTCCCTGGCTTTCTCACATTTGTTTACATAAAAATGCATCCCTGATCTAATGGTGTGCGTTGGTTTTTGAAAAATTTTAAAAAATCAAGGGAGCCATACGACTGTCAAATTTTCATCCGTATTTTCTCTCAAAATCGTATAGTTTCATTACATATTACGTTTAGACGCTCCGACTTGTG
This sequence comes from Dexiosoma caninum, assembly GCA_963924685.1. Taxonomy (NCBI): domain Eukaryota; kingdom Metazoa; phylum Arthropoda; class Insecta; order Diptera; family Tachinidae; genus Dexiosoma; species Dexiosoma caninum. Next base: position 98,168,953 of record OZ004725.1, read on the forward strand.
CTCTTCTACACAAAAATTTGGCATGTCGTACGACTTGTGGAAAAATGTAAAGCACCCTTTATGGATATGTGCCCAAGAATAAAATCAGAACTGAATAAGTGAAATAATATAATAAGAAGTGAAATTTTTGTTTACATCAAATTTTTATTCGCCTCGAAGTGTAAATTGGTATCACGAATTTCACGTGCAATTTTTTTCCCATTATCAATAATGGCCACGATAGTTCCCCGGTGTCACTAATTTCAAGCAGAAACCGCACAATATCTGGCGGCCACCGGTAGAGGACACACTAACGTATTGTCATTAATCACATAGGCACGGTGCGAATGATGCTTGGGATTACGAGTTTTATCGAGTTCTCCTCTCTAGATCTACCATTTTCAGTCGACAGCAGGGGCACTTCGTGCAGGAGTGGCTAAGAACCACAATGGTCGGTCTTTAGGCAAGTGGCGATTACCGTCGCATGCCTCTGTATCTGCTGCTCCCTGGCATGGGTGCCACTACAATACTTCACCCAAAAAAAAAAAATAATTTTTAATACAAACGTGCCATTCTAAATCACCGGTGCCAAATCACACTAAAGGTTCTTAAAAAAAAAGTAAGAATCTTCCCTTTCAGTTCAAAAAAAATTACTTTCTAAAATTATGCTGTAATTCCCAGATTTCTTAATTTTTCCAGATGCAATCGAAAGATGTGTATTCGATAAATGTACTATGTACTACGCATAGTCCCATTAATGTGCCTTTCCATTTAAATTTAAATAATTTTTTAAATGGCAAGATTAAACAAATTTACTTGCCAATTTAAATCTATAAATGATGTTACTCGATATGTCTTTGTGATATATTTTGTGTTCAATGTTGTTTATGTGATGTTTCGTAAGCAATGCCTCAAGCAACTTGCTAAAAAAAAAAATCAATGCTTCCAGTATTTTATCAGATGTTTATTGATGAAAGACATACATTTTCCAATATCCCAGCATTTGTAGAAAAAGGCTTCGCAATTGGTATGCGCCTTTTCGACATATTTATATTTAATATCTGGAGGTACACAAAAGTTATTTTCTTTTTTCAAGTCGCGTGTCCACTTCTTACGTGTTGAGTTAAAAAACTGTTATCGACTTCCTGCCATGTTTAATTTTTTAACCATTCAAAGTTGAAAATTCCCAAAAAATCGCTGTATACGCAAATACAGTCAAAGATCGGTATAACAAATGTTCACTTAAACGAATTCGCCATATAACGAATGTGTAATTTTTGCTTTTCGACGCTCGATATAACGAATGGTTGAAAATGTGAACACGAAAAAGATTATTTTTTAAACAAAAACATAAAGAAAATATTTGTCTTTATATTACCGTTGTATATTCTATATACGCAGACGATCATTTATTGTAATACATGTGATCATACGCATGAATTAAAGTTTCTTTCACATTGCGTTTGTAATCCTTGTCTGCAATTTATAATAAATATGAATTTTTTTTCAATTTTTACAAAATATACGAAAATGGAAAAAAAATTGTTTAAAATTGGGAAAACACTAACAACGGATCGAAAAACTGATGAAGTCTTCGAAAATGGGAGTGACCCGATAAGGAGGGAAAATTGTATGAATGGTTCCTAAACCAATGAAAAAGATTTATTCCCGTAAACGAAGTAGCATTAAAAGCAAAGACTGTAGAACTACATGGCAAGCTTTATACAGGCGGATTTAAGGCAAGTGATGGTTGGTTAGGCAGATTTAAAAAACAATATGGAATACGACTCCTAAAAGAATCTGGTGATTTAGTGGAGGCATTCAAAAGAAAACTGCAAAGAATTTTACTAGATCAAGGCTTAACACACAACTCAATTTTTAATGCAGACGAAACAGGCACGTAGAAGTTGCAATCATATTGTTCAATAATGAAACCAAAATTAAACATGCAGAGGTTATTAAATGTTTTGAAAAGTCCATCCAAAGGAGTCAACATATAATATTTCTTTTTCGAGGTCATTAGATAAAAAAAAATACCAGAAGAAGCTGTTCAAAAAAGTTTGTAAATCGCTCGGAAAGAAACTTCTATAAATACCTTTTTTCTTTTTATCTGGAACCAGCACTCAGGAGATGACTCCTACACATGCGATGCATTGTGCTGGGACTAGAGGAATGGAATAGATACTTCGCCAGTGCTACATAATGCCGACGAAGGAGGGCGTTCTGATGCGATTGTGGATAGCTATCAGCTGAAGCCGGTATTGTTCAGTGACCAGTAACTATGTCTTCACCCCTGAAACCTTCTGACAACAAATGACACACAAAGACACAGTAATGCACATCAGAACAATGGGAGTTTTTTTTTTTTTTGTTTTATAATTTTTAGTCTGAAACTGAGGTGGAACCCACAACCACTTTATTCATATATCTTTTGTTATTAAATGCAGAATAACAGTTTTATTAACACTAAATGCAGAATATGTTTTAAATAATGTGTTTCTATTAGAAATAAACTTAACTTAACTTAACTTAACAAAAATATTTATGTATTTTTTAAAATTTATTATACATACTTTGTTTACCCCTATAATACTATTATTTTTTCATGTTGTTTCTTTTCAAGAAGCAAACAATTTTTTGACAATATTTTGTGACATATTGAAAATATTTTAAATTTTATATCATTTGTTTTCTAATGATGTTAACGAAATACCGAAATACACAAAAATGCAATTATGAAAAATAACGACCTCGAGCTTAACAATAAAATATGAAATAAAATTAGAAAAAAAGGTCAAATTAAATAGAATATAGAAATAAACTTAATCTAATTAACTTATGCAGACAAAAATACTCGCTATATAACTATAACGAATAGGCCTGGCATTATGTCATTCGTTATACCGAGCTTTGACTGTATAGTGTTTGTCATGGCTGGTGTGTATGAATAAATTTAACAAAAATATCACGTATACGTCACATCTATTTGTTTGTAGGCACATGAACATTCGTTCGTATGCGTATGAGTGATATTTAATTTTGATATTATGCATTACATCGATTTTTTATCAATTAAAATTTGAAAAAATTTTAATATTTTTATCACAGACCAAAAATAATAATTATGCTAATTTTTCAAGTACCAAAAAATTTTAAGAAGTTTAGAAAAATCAGGTAAAAGAAAATTGTTTTTTTTTTAAATTTCGCAAAATCGATACTTATTGACTTTTCTTTTCATTCAACACACAGTTTTTTTTGACTATTAAACTCTACTATTTTCAATAAGATTTTAAAAATAATTATGCAGTTGTAACTATTTTCATGCAATATTTAATTTTTCTGCTGTAATTTTTGCGAATTTTGGTAAGTTTTTAGTAGTAGGAAGTGACAAGAACAACTGAATTGAAGGACAAAAGAATAAAATATATTCTAGAATTGTTTTCTAACTTGTTGCCATCAACGTCATTGTGTATTCCTTTACATAAGATTTTAAAGGCTGTATTGTATTTTCTGTTTATTCAACTTGGAACTGTAACAAATGCTTTTCCAATTTACTCAGAGGAAATTTATTTATCGTTAGTTTATTTATTTAAGCGGTCATGTGTTACTCGTATCTGCCAAATACACAACAAAATGTTTTTTTCTTGGCTTTAAACTGACGAAGGTAGTTTTATCGTATAAAAAGAATTCTGGCTTCTTTGTTTAAGGTTTCAATAATGCAAAAATGTAAATTAACATCAACAATAGTATTTCAATTGAGATAGAAACTCAAATGAACGGCACCAAAAGCCATTACATATTATTAAAGCAAACTATGGGCATAATTGGGGTGCTGAAGTAGTTAGGACGTTGCCACGTACCCTGAAATTCCTGCCAGTTCCAGCTGTGCATCATTTTTTATGATTATTTGTCAGCAAGATGTTTGCATGTTTGCGCTGCGTGCAGAACATCATAACCTGTTGATGAGTCCGACTGATTTTTTTTTTTATAAATAACTGTTAAAATAGTTGTAGGAAACCAGTGCTGAATTTTATTTATGTTTTATGTTTTTAAATGAAAAAATGTTATGTTTTTGGTTTTTTTTATGCATTATTAAAACAAATAACTCTGAAAATTTAAAAAAAATTATTAATTTTAATTTTTTTGTAATCCAACACTTGCAATAAACTTTGCGGTCACGGGAGATTCCATGCGATTAATTGTGTGTTTTTCTTAATGCGCCTAATTAAAGGTTAACCCTGGATGGTTACTCTTCATTTTAGTACATAAAAGTTACTCTTCGTCGAATCGACGAAATATAAAAAAAAATTTTTTTGCAAACCGATTTTTATTGAAAAAAAAAATTTAAAAAAAAATTTTTCAAGCTTTTTATTAAAAAATGAAGAGAAAAAAATTAAATATAAAAATGAAAATTGTTTTACGGTATGAATTTGAATTTTTTTGTCTATTTTTTAAAATTTTGAAAACAACAAAAACTTAAAGCCTTCCTCATCCAATAACGTTGTTGACAATGTTGTTGTTATATGAACACACTTAACACATTGAGTGCCACGTCGTACGTTTCCGTACGACACCTAACCCGTCGTGGGGTGCCACGTCGTACGTTTCCGTACGACAGTGATTGCTTTTACTTAGAGCCTGTAGTTCTTTTATGTACGACACTGAGTGAAATTTGTTGCGATTTTTAAATAAAGAACCCTTTACTGAATATTTTCGCAAAAAGATGTATGGGTCTAGGATGATTTTTTGAGTTTCTATTAGTGAAAAATGTATGAAATTTATTTTTTTTGAAATTTGCATTAAATTTACAAGTAATTTTTATTATATTCATTTTTGAAAGGATACAATAAAGTATACATATTATTATTTTAGATGGGCGTATTTTGGGAAACCCTGCAGGCACAAGTGGGGGGTATTGGGGCATTTTGGACAATAAGTACTCGTTTTTTTCAAGTGATTCCTGGCTGTTTTCCGGTCCAGCTGTTTTTTTGCAGTTGCGTAACACAAAACACAAGAACGTCGAATTGCTTTATTGTTGGCATCTACCCTTTTAGTTATAATGTGTTTGCCGGGGTTTACTGATTGCGGAGATGTTAGATCCAAAAGGTCATTAGCTACACGTTGACGGAATTTGCGTATGTTGATATTTTTCTTTGTAGCTTCCTTATAAACAATATGCGCGTTTACTATTGACAGGCCAAGTAATAATTCGATTGCCAATTTCCTATACCACTTCAAACCTTTGCGAAGGGTGCTACCATACGAGACCATTTGGTCCGATAAATCTATACCAGCTTTTCCTTTGTTATATTCAATGATAGCTAACGGTTTTGACTTAACTATACTTTTGCGTCTTTTTGCTGTACTAGTTGATGGCATATTTGGATCATCTTCTTGATTTGAATCGGATATCATCACTGGAGCATGCTTTGTTGAAAGCATTCTGACATCTCGCTTATCCTTCCATTTTAGTACCACTATTCCGTTTTCATCTTCTTGGGCCACCAATTCACCTTTTTTCAGCGCAGAATTCATCACTTCTTTTGGCAAATATTTCTTGTTTGCGCGAAGAGTGCCGACAAGGTGGGTTTTATTATTTAGCATTGAGCGAGCGAGTTCGTAGCTGGTATAAAAGTTGTCAACGTATAATGTACGACCTTCTCCTTTCAATTCAGTGATTAAATATTCACAAACATTTTTTGCTAAGCCAACTTCTCTTACCCCAGTAGCTGATTTACCAGAATATATTTTCAATGACCAGGTAAATCCTTCAGTAGAGCAAAGTTTAAACAGTTTTATTCCATACGGATGAGCCTTATTGGGAATATACTGTCGGAAAACAAGTCTGCCTCTCCAAGGAACCAGTGTTTCGTCAATAACGATATTTTCTCCTGGTACATAAACTTTTTGGTACCGCATCTGGAGCATATCTAACAATGGTTGGATTTTTCCAAGTCGATCACCTGGAATAATGCTACTATTATCTGCAAAGTGCATGAAGCTTAGTAGCAACTGAAAACGATTTCGGGACATTGTTTTTCCAGGAATGCTAAAGTTATATAGGTGATTTTTTGACCAATAATCTGAAAGAGACCCAACTTTCACCAAACCCATCCATAAAAGAAGTCCCAGAAACTTTTTAATTTCAAGGTTTGTTGTCGGTACCCATTGTTTTTTTCTCGAAGATCTAGTTACGGCGGCTTTGTTTAAAATCTCTTGTGCGTATTGGTTGGTTTCTTTGACAATTAAATCAATGATATCAATGTCTACAAATAGCAAATATGTATCCAAACAAGAAATGTCTGATGAAATATTTTGCTGGATACCAGATTTTCCAGTAAATGTAAAGGTCTTTTGACGTGATGAAAATTCAGTCCAATTGACTTCGGTATTTAACATTTCCGCGTCTGCTGTTAAACTGTCTTCTTCAGCTTCGACAGCTTCGTCAGCTTCGTCTTCCGTATTGATACCATCTTCAAACAACATGTCCTCTATTCTCAAATAATCTATGTCAGGCTCAGAATCAGAATCCGAAACCTCCGGTATCCAATCACAATCATCATCATTAGAAAAATCTTCATCACTCTCCGTCAAGACTTCCAATATTTCCTTTTCTCTTAACGATCGTTTCGACATTGTAGGTATTTGCTTTTTACTTTATTATATTTTTACTTTAACTAAAAAGAAAAAAGAAATCAAGCAAAAATAAAAAACAAGAAAAAAAAAGCGTCGTACGTTTTTGTACGACAGCGACTTTTACAAATGCATACCCGTCGTGCAGTGCCACGTCGTACAGAAATGTACGACACAAAAAAGCCTATATAAAATAAAAAGTAAGGGTCACAATGGACTAGGGATATCTCAGAAATCGTTTTTTATCACTAATACACCCATTTAACAAAAAAAAAATGTTTGGCCTCCTGGGAAGGTTTTCGTCAAAACCGCTTGGCACTCAATGTGTTAAAAGTGTTATATGACAAAGAGTATATGATGTTCGTCGATTCGACAAAGTATAACCATGCCGGGTTAAATAAATATTGAATGGATTTTAAAAACCAAATAAATTTAATTATAAAAATAAACTTAATTTTTTGTTATTTTTTTACATTAATTAGGGAAATTAATGTCAGTTGAATGAGCACTGTTTTCTGTAACGCAAAAATATAATATTTTTTATATAATTTCCCATAACTTTGTTGAGTGTTTCTTGTGTGGTATATGATCAATTGATTCTTGGATGTTGTCCTTTAGTTACTGCAAGGTTTGGCGATATGTAGTTCACATAAACTTTGTCTTTGATATAGAATAACAAGAAAAAATCTGGTGCAATCAAATCTTCTGTATTCCCGTTAAGAATTAATTTTTTTATTTTTTTTTTTTTTTATTTTTTTTTTTATTTTTTTTATTTTTTATTTTTTTTATTACTTTTTTTTATTATAATTTTTTTTTAAAGACAATACAATCTCTACGAAGCTCTTAAGCTTGTCTGTAGAAACATCCAGGGTCTAAGCGGGAATCGAACCAGCACCTCCATATTGATAAGACTAATGCTGATGCACTAGACTACGGAGGCACCCATATGGACCGATTACTCTCAAGGAATTGAAAAACAATCTTAGTTCTTTCCGCAACTTTAATTCCTGAAATAGAAAAAAAAATATGCAATATTCACAAGGCAAGAAGTTGTAATTTTTTTACATCATATACAGGTAGTAACTTAAGCGTATCTTGTATAAAAAGAAGTCATGCAAGCACAGCGATTAATTTTCCCAACTGTGGATACCCCGACAGTTCATCAAAATATTTTATAAATGAAAGGCAATTTTTGTGTATAAAACGTTGCTTGGAAGTCTATAGCCATGTTACTCGATTACATAATTTGTTTTCTTTTATCGCCTCAGATGGAGTGCAGCTAAAGCCGCTTACTCGCCATTAATCTCTCTATATCTTGTATTCCAAATGCTTCCTCAAATTAAATTACGGAACAAGAATACAAATTCCACTTGCCATCAAAAAATGTAAAGAAATTTAACACCATCTGACGCTGAAATATTATATTATCATGTCATTGCAAAAGTAATCGTGTAAAAAAAAAAATTCTTAATGTAAAATCCAAGTCCTTCAGCGAAAATACGAAGCTAAAATTAACTAATACTCCACTCCACACTTAATTTATTTCAATTTAATCTGCTGTATGTTCGTTAAATACTTGGGTTATTTTCAGATAGAAACATTTATCCTGTTAAGCGTTTGCTTAGATAAATATTTATTTAAGGATGTCATTTGGCGCTGCCAAGAGAGTCACTCACCCAAACTCAACAATAGATAAGTTTATTTCAGTCCTACAAATAAACAAAGACCAGATACACGCAAAGAAGCAAATGCAAAAACAAGCACTTGTATATGAATTGATAAATGGAAATAATGTACTAATGCAGACACACATACATACATACATAGATAGACACATACATAAGTATACATAAGTACGAGTATATACATAGAAGTGGGAAAGGAAAAGTTGAAGTAGCACTGCAGTAGCAGGAGCTTAAAAGTATAAATAAAGAATATTTTGTTTAAGAGTCTTGACTATTTTAATTTATTTTATGCCAGCCAAGAAAACATATGGCTGAATGAATAGAAATACTGATAGGCAGACTGTATTCTACATACTCTATTTACTTACACATGTATATGAAAATATCCATATGAATGGTAGTTATTTACATCCAGATGCACGTTTACACATATACGTTGTACCTTGTATGTATACAATTACTAAGTCAGATGAAAGCCTTGCAAAAGGATGCTCAAAGACTCTTGTAAAATAAAAATAATTTATTTCACACATACAAGTTCACCAGTTCATGTTTTTAATGTGTCTTTGTATTTGTACAAACACAGCCATGCACTGAAATTTCTTCTTGTTTTTTTGTCTTGCAGTGTGAAACTGAATTGGGAATATGCGACTCCGGTGACTCCTATAACTTCTGTGCCTAAAATAAAGAAAAACAAACATGATTAGATAATTTCTTGGTTAAAATTATTAATGAGATCGCGTTTGACTTGATTCTCTATTATTCTTTATTCTTCTGCGTATCTTTTCATCTCTTTTATTATCTGTTGGCCTGCGTTTATGTGAATCATATATTGGCATTTTTTAAAGAGAAATAATACACAGGAAAACAAGGCCAACAAAGTAGTTTTTTTTTATCTGGAACCAGCACTCAGGGGATACGCCCTACACATGCGATGCATTGTGCTGGACTTGGAGTAAAGCGATAGTGAGAGAGATGAATGTGGTGGTGAAACTTCACTGTTGTAATTCTTGTAGAACTGTTGCTTTCTCAATGACACGCACATATTAAAAGTCCATAGAAAATTGCATTGCCTGGAGTATAGTAAGTCAGTAGTAATGGTAGCAATGTCATTAGTAGATCAGTACTGTTTCGTTATTGACATTTCCTGCAGGCATAGAATAGATACACAAACATAGCCTAACAAACACATATATACACTCCTATACACAAACATGTACAGAGTCATTCATTTGTAATCAGCGTTGCCACAACCAAAAAATTTTTTTAAAAAAAGAGTAACCGTATGCGAAGAAAGTAACCAAAATGTTCATGTAACGGGAACTTTAATGAAGCGTTTTATTTTGAATAGCCGGCCATTAACAAAAATATAACGATATTCGCTTCTACAATGCATTGCAATTATTAAAATTTATCGCAAATGTTGTGAAAATTTCGCGCTCACAGTTTTCAAAACTAATTTTTGAATTTTTTTTTTTATGTTGGTGTAAGTTCGTGATGTGAAGACACGAACTTATTCCAGTGCATCGCACGTCAACACCTGCGAATATTGGCTTGAAGCCCATAATATTGAAGAACATGCAGGCTTGTCAATTTCTTTTGAAATTGGACACTCCATAAACCGTATTTTACATTTTCAGTTTAATTCACAGGCGGAATCACGCCTGCCGACCATCAATAACGTCGTGTCTTGAAGGGCGACGTTAACAAAATTTTGTTGTCGAAAAACCTCTCCATATGTAGTGTATCGTATAGGGGGCGCTATTTGGGTTGGGGGTATCATTGATAAATACTTTTCGAAAATTTGTCTGGAACACGTGTTACGATGAATGTATTGCCGTGAACAGTTTCCTGACCATGTGATTGGGCGAAGAGGCAGTCACAATAAGCCATCGAGATTTTATGATTTAACATGTTTAGACGTTTATTCTTCGCAGCTACAAGGTGGGGTCAAAGCAGTAACCCGATGTTCTTTTGTAATGTAATTAATTTTTAATGAAAAGCTTTGGTTCTGCTTGAGAAATTTATTTATCTAATTTATTAGAATTTATTCCATCTAGTTGAGAAAATGATATCGGCCACTTGGCAGCCGCCACAGTTGATGACCATACCGGCCCATTTTATGTCATTTTCCATAACTCTTGCCAGAACTTCGGGCGACAGGTTCTCGCATGTTCTCCCTGAGGATTTCAAGAGTTTGAGGATTGTTGACGTAAAAACGAGACTTCAAAACACTCCATGAAAAGGAGTCTGGAACGGTTAAATCGATGATCTGGCTGGCAAGTGCAAATTACCAAAACGAGAGATTAAGTGACCCGGAAATGTTTCCTTTAGAATAACGGTTGTGGCTCGAACAGTGTTTGCCGTTACCCCATCCTCCAGCCCCAATTCATCCAATTGAGGAAGAAAAAATTATGTGTTCATGACTCTGTCGTTGTTAGAGTCACGTTGTTCTCAAAAAAAAAAAAAAAAAATGGAAAGATGACTCCCCCAGCGTAACCACACCATGCAGTAACTTATAGCGGATGTAATGGCTCTTCGTGGGTGATACACGAATTTGCGGTAACCACTAAGATTGAAATGAGCCTCATCGCTCATGACAATTTTCGATTAAAAATCGTCCATCTCATCGTTGATATTCAGAATTGCTTGAGCGTAGGTTAGAATCGTTTTAAGGTTAAAAGTTAACACCTGATGCATAGTCTGCACTTTCTAAGGCAACATATTCAAATCTTTCACCAAAAATTAGCGTAGAGACCTCCAGTTAATGCCCACTTGCGTGGCACGTCGTCTGGTCGATGTTTCGGGCTTCTCAGCGATATTCTCAGCAGAACGGCTGCTCCGGGGTCGACCAGCCGTGGGAACATCTTGTGTTGTCCGAGATTCTTCAATGCGAGTGGCCAAATGTCGTAGTGTTTGTCCAGTTGGTGTTGAACAAACACCAAATCTGCAATGAAATTCACGCTGCGCTAACACTGTCGACGAATTGTTGCACAACAAAATTGAAACAATTATTCCGCATTCTTGCGGTGTAAATCATGGCTTGTCGATTTGTATTCTGCGTTTCTTTACTTCACAAATATCAAAACCGAATACGGAGGCACCCTCTCGTTGAGGGTAACCAAAATGGAAGAAGAGTACACCTTGGAAAAAAGAAACCAATTTTGGTTAAAAGTAACCAAAACGGCAACGCTGTTTTTAATTGCTTTTCAAAGGCGCCAATTCAAAAATTTCCCTTCTACATAATGATGAATTTAAATGAAATACTGGGCAAATCGAGGGTTAGCTGTATCGAATGTACTCTTATATAAATAGATTTCGTTTGTTCTAAAAGTAGGTTGCTCACTTCGGCAGGAGAAAAGTAATGTTTCGTCGAAACATTTGTGAGCGTCGTCACTTTTACAGAACGGCTGTAGCGAATCATGTTGTACTGTGGCATTCAACTGGAATGATTGAAAACTTAACAAAAACCCAGTAAAGCATGAATTCCAAAAAAAAAACAAAAAAAAAAAGAAAAAGCACACACAGAATATTTTGTAAAGGCAAACGTTTCAGCTTAGTAAAATACAAATAAAATCCATAGTCATTTAAGCACAAAATTTTTTATTGATTTTGTTGAAACAATATTTAAATTTTCAGTTTTTTTTCTACTTTTTGTCGGTGGCATTGTAATTTATTTTTGGAATTTTAACAAAATTTCATTAAAATTATTTATTCGCTCAGTACAAAGAGAGCAACTTTCAACTTTATTCTCGAAAAATATTTTCATGTTTTTTTTAATTCCATTTTCGCAGGGAATACAAACTCTCAAAGGCTACAAAGGACGGGTATGGAATATTTTTAGTCTTAAAAATTCAAGTTTTTCTCTGTGTGGAAAAAAGTTCTTCAAAAGTTTGAATATTTGACGCTGAATTTTATTCAATTCCCTGCTGTGTTCATACCTGTAAACAAGTGAATCACAATGCATGCCGTATTGTAAATTTATGTAAAAACAACAAATTTTAACTTCTGCAACAACTATCTGACTTATTGCATAGTGGTGCTCTTCTAAAATCTATTCGTGCAAAAAAGTTCCGTTAGTTGTTACGCGTGATGTATTACGTCTAATGTGATTGTCGATTTCTTTTGTCTGTTTGTCTGTTTAAGAATATAGGGTGGGCCAAAAACCAGCATGGGGTTTAAAATTTAATAACTTTTTCGTTTATATATATTTTTATATATAAATTTTATTTTCTGGTTATAGAAGAGAATTAGAATGGAGAACAAATAATGGAGAGATTCACAACTGAACTAAGAACCAGAATATTAGAATTTTATTACTTTAATCAGCGATCAATTATTTTAACGCCATCGTCACGACCGACAGGGTACCGTAAGAGATTTGTATCGAACCGGTAGACCTACCTCATTTAATTCGCATTGCGGAAAATATTGGGCAAAGTGTTGATTCAACATCTTCGAAAATAATGTATCACTGAACCGTAAATGAAGAGCATTATCGGTTTATTATAAAATATTTTTTACGTCCAGACTTGAACACAGAACTGAGGTTTGATTTCAGCTGGATCTGGCCACTACCCGCACTGCCCCAGACACAATGCCACTTTTAAGTCAAATTAACAGGGAACGAAAAATTTCCAGATTTTCGGAAATTAATTGGCGAACGCTTTGGCCACATTTGTCAGCACCTGAATTCAAAAACCAAAATGGGTAATTATTAATTTTGTGCCAGCTTGTATAAAAAAGGATACATTTAAATAAAAAATTTTATTAAATAAGACCTGGCAGAACTACAGTAAATTTGAGTATTAAAAAAGGAAAACGACTTGTAAAACTTAGAAATTAATTAAAAATCCAACAATTCGATTTTTAAAAACAAAAAAAAAAATATACATGTTTTTAATATAAACATATAAGTAAACAATATAATTTAATTTATATTAATATTTATAAATATTAATTATTTTATAAAATTAGTTAATTTACGTATGTATATATGTATATGTGACAGCGCATAGAGAAAGGGACCTAAGGGTAAAAAAAAGCAATTTTCACTTTTTTTTTTTTTGATGTGGACAACATCTGAGCATCGAATGAGACCGATCCCATGCCGCAAAAGTGTTCCCTCCCAGAGATATGCGTGTTTTATGAAAGTGATGGTACACCAAAGATACACGTAATTAAATCTTTAAAATGGCTCTCCTGAACAAAACCGGTTTTTACCCTTAGGTACCTTTCTATTTTGCGCGTCACATATATATTTTTTTATCCTTACATATTTACAAATGTTGCCAGACCAGAATTAAATAAACATCCCTGAAGAAGTTGGGAATTTCCAGCGAAACGAGGATTTCGAATAAAGAAAAACTATTGAATGAATAAATAATAAAAATAAAGAAAACATTTTTGTTTTTTATTCATATTAGATGACCATAAAGCCCAATGAAAACTTAGAATTTGAAAATTAAAAAAAAAATCAATCAAGAAGATAATAATTTACATGTTTTTTGTTTTAAATTTTATTAATTGAGAGAACAAATTTAATTAATTAATTAATTAACTTGAAAATGCAATAATTAAAAATGTAAAATTGGTTGTACATCTGTTCCACTATGTATTTGTGTACCATAAGCACTGCTCTAAGAAAAACAAAAAAAAAAATTAAAAAAGCTATGAAAAATATTTACTTGATGTACACAATTCCAATGCAACGAAATACTCTTTCATACCAAACGATAAATACTCGTACTGTATTTTCGAATAAAAAAGTAGCAGTGTGAAGAAATCGCTGCTTTCTTATTTCGACCCATCTTCTCATCGGAGTGAAACAGTATAGAAATTCTTTAAATACTTTTCGGCTTATTCAGCGACCTTGAGATGTAACTGCATAAAAGCGATACCGGGTCAAGAATATTTCATTCCTTCAAATAGGGCTTCTTTAACTTCTTATTTTATTATTAATATCGCTTCAGATTTTCTTTTAATATTTATTTTTTTTCCGAATGTCATTCTGTGCTTATTATTGATTATATTTGATTTGGCATCCTCTCAATCAGATTGCCTCACTTTGTAATTATTGAAGGTTATTTTTTTTTTTAATTAAACAATTAACGAAAAATGTTACATTTCTGCCATTTCATAGTGTTAATTAAAAAAAGGCAACAATTTTTGTATTCATAAATAGATAATTACAGTCGAAAAAGGTCTGTTTTAAATGAAAACATTTTCGCAAATCAGTATCATTTGTCATGTAAATTTTTGTCTGATTTGGTCCTGCCAGTCAGTTGGTGGTATGAAAATTTAAGTTTTTGTTTTTGCTTTATTTAATTTTAAACTCATTATTTACATTCGATTGGAAGTTCAATGTGTAATTAGTTTTTTAAACAAACATGTATTCGTATCGTTAAAATTTCAAAACATTTTCAAAAGCTTCTGCGTAGAAACATCAAACAAAATTAATCAACCCAGCGAACATATTTTTCTGAGTTCTATTGTAAATCGTGTAGATTTGTAAAAATCATAAAAATTATTCTAAAGAACGTGTATAGAAAAATATCGAAAAGAGACGAAACTTAAAGAATATTGAAGAGGAATACTAAAGCAATTTCCGCTGTGCCGGCAACGACACTGAAAGATTTTTGCAGAGGAATTCTAAAGCAATTTTCGCTGTGCCGGTATGTTATGAATACATATTCGATAGAATGCCGCTATATCAGCTGTTAGTAAGAAGACCTTGTGAATTTCGTGGGATACTTAAATTCGATTTTCTGGCTTTTCTAGCGGGCACATCTGGCAGAAATTATTGCTTCATAGAAGCAAGTGTCTGTACCAAAAGAGCTGGTTTGAGGGAGAAGATTCTCTTTCCAATAAGTACTTTTCTGTAGATATTATTATGAATAAAAAAGAAAACAATAATTTTTTAAAACTCTGTATTGCTTGGTAGGAGATGCCGCCAATGAGAAAGGGGAGAAATTGGACAACAAACATTTTCCATCAACCGTCAATAAAAGTCATGTGAAGAAGAAATGTTTGCTGCAGTGCTTATTGTAGACCAAACCTAATACACGCACACTCACGCATTAACACAAAAACTAACACAACAGTCAAAATTAAGGGAATATTCTGTGGGGTGCTTATTTAATAGAGAAAGTTACTGTGGCTTTTTTTTTATCAAATATTTACAAACACATGAAAGAGAGATTTGTAAACTTCAGACATGCTGTCATTTTTTTCTTTGTGGTCTTTTTGAAAGGTTTGTTTTAGTTTGCAGTTGACTTTGTTGTATTAAAAATGGTTGGTAAATTCTTTTTTTAAACATTTTTAAACAGAATCGTAGTTGATTTCTTTAAAAAAAAAACTCGAAAAAGACAACAGCACTGTACAACACTCAAAAAAAAGATGGATTGTGGTAAAGGGAATTTAATGTAGTCGTATATTCGCGTTTTCAAACTTCATGTACTTTGTGGGTGTTATTTTTGTGTAGGTTGGGTCGCCATGGAAAAATCATGCGATCTTTATTCCTGTTCTGCTCACCAGATTGATGTGTGCAAAACATGACGAGAAACATTTTTGGGAAGTATTTTAACCGTTTAAGTCTTCAACGAACGGGGATTTTTTTTATCACTTCAATAGTTTTACAGAGAAATATTTGGTAATTTTTTAATCGAATTCAAAAAAGGAGCAGTGGACCGTACTTACATTGTGGTTCCATTTTAATGGCGGGCGCATCTGGGGAATACAGTTCCCCTTATACAGAACTTTTTACTGAGTCGACCGATTTTGAAGATTTTTTTATTGGAAAGCTCGTGCTTCTCATGTGCCACCCGGCGAATGGGGGGAACATATCTCCCCGTTTTCAGAATGTTTTACTGGGTGGACCGATTTTGATGATTCTTCTTTTATTGGAAAGCTTGTGCTTATCGTGTGATCTTAATTTAATGGTGGGTGGATTGGAAATTTTTACTGAATTTACCGATTCCAATTATTTTTTTTTTAAGAGGAAAAGTTTAAAAGGAAAAGCGGACGAATCATGGTAATACAGCTCTCCCTTCTCAGAACTTTGTTTTGTGTGTATCGATTTTGATGATTCTCTTTTCATTGGAAAGCTTGTGTTTACCGTGTAGTTCCGTGTAGAGGAAATACAGTTCCCGCAGGACAAAAATTAATTTGTTTAGAAGGTTTATTTATTAAATGCGACTCAGGAATGAAATAAAAGTAGTAAATATAAGAAGATTAAACACACAAAAGTATGAAATGAAATTAAAAAAAAATTACAGCGACTTAAAAACAGAATTAGAAAGCAGAAAATAAAAATACAAGACTAAACTTTTTTTAATCCGTGTATTTTTAATCTTTTATTTTTTAATAAATTTTGCTTAATTTTTTTGTAAATTTCAAAGGTTTGTTTATTAAATATTTTCTATTCTATTCTATTTGTTTTAATATTTCGTTAACCATCGCTTAACATCTTCAGAGAATTTTTTTCACCTAATCATATTTATAATATAAATCAATTTTATATAGAAATAAATTTATAAAAAAATTAATAAATATTTGGACTAAAATTTTATTATTTTTTACTTTTTAGTTCCTTTTTTAAGTCGGTTAAATTATTTTTAAAAAATTCTTAAATGATTTTTTTATATAAAAGGTTTATTTTAAACGGGTTTCTTTCCTGCTTAGCGGATGCTAAACAATTTCGAGTATTAGTGTGGACTGAATGTTAAAATTAGGGGTAAAATTGGACAATTTCTGAGTTTTTCCCGATCGCCCATTAGTAGACTCACAGCCATATGCACGGCCTATTGGGTCATCGGCATGCACGCTGAGACGATGGATATTCTGTGCAAAGCCTGATATAGAATCTTTAGGGACGCTTCGGAGAAGCAGACTGTTACACAATTTCTCTGTCGATGACGAAATTCTTATCCTTCTTGGGCAACTTGGGGCAGCACAGTTTTTTCTTTTCTACGGGTCTAAGTTAACAAAGCGGCACCTACAGTGCTACTTAAGTCCAACCGACAGCTCACCTAACCCAACCCAACCATAGTCTAAATTTTAATATTTACTGCCGTATTCAAAAAATTTTTCTTCGATTTATAGTTGAATTTTATATGGAAATTTGTTTATTAAACATTTAATAAGAAAACGTTTTTTTATAATGTTATATGAAAATCATTCAGTTGGAGGAAATTAAAGAGTCTAATAACAATAATTGATTGTTGAATTTATAATTAAATGTATAAAATATTTCCATACAGTATTTTTAAATGCTCTCGTTCATTTAAATTAAGAAATACATAATTTGTTTGTACAACATACTTTATTAAATGAAAAAAATTTTATTTATTTGTGTGTTAGAAATAATAATTATTGCATTTCACTTTCATGTGATTGTTTGTTTTCCAAGTGAACAAACATACACATACCCAGCCAGCATTTTTTGAAAGCCATTCAACTATTCAATTCATTTTTACCCTGCTGCTGGATTAGGAAAGCCGAATAAGCGCTCATTTTCTTAACGTAAAAGATACTTTAGTCGGGAGAAAATGGTATTTTACACGCGACTCTTCCTAACGAGTCATTTACGATTCCTTTTTTTTTTTTTGGTTACTTTAGTGTCATTTTCTACGATCTTCTATTGGTATTTATAGGTATTTGCCAGCAAAATATTAGACACTTGCCACATGATATTTTCAAAATATATATTTATTTAGAAAAAAAATATATAAATATCTAAATTGCATTCTTAATTATTTTAAACAAAAAAAAAAAAGTAGTTTATTTTAGGGGAAATAAAATAAATATATAACCAGTTCTAAAAAATACATGTTATTTTATTTTCATTTAAGTTAACAAAAAATTTGGAAGAACTTTTGGAATCTTAAATTTTAAATAATATTCATTCGAAATAGATTAATACCATAATTTTGTTGAATTAAATAAAATATTTGCTAGTATTTAAGTGTATATAAATATTTATATAAAGAATTTCTTTTATTTATACACATAAAATTAAACTATCTCGATCACAGCTTGAATTTTTAAATCTGCAATTTGTGAATTTTGTTCAGAATACTGAAATAGCGGAAGTTTTTCAACTCGAAGAAGAAAAAATTAAATTTAGTTATAAGAAGTTATTGCGTAAAAAAATTACCATTTTACACAATAAAAAAGTAATGACTATTTTTTTTTTCTTGGAGCGGCACTCAGGGGATGACCCCTATACATGCGGTGCATTGTGCCGGAACTAGGAAATAAGGTTTTTTGGGAGAGAAGGTGGATTGAGTAGTGTCTATTGACATTCGATTTGAATCTTCCCACGTCAAAAGTGAGAGGAAAGACCCCTGCGGGCAGTCCATTCCACATACGTGCTGTTCCGCCAAAAAAACGAATTTTCACTGTAATGCGTAGTGCCAAGTCGACCATACACGGATGTGCTTTTAATGATGAACGCGTTGTGCGCGTGAATGAGCGACTTTCCGGAACAAGTTCCCTGATTTCATCGGAACAAATCCCATTATAGTAACGATAGAACAATGAAACGCAACCCACTTTGCGACGATCCTCAAGAGAGTCAATAGAGTTGGCTACACTACTGTCTCCTATGAGTTCCTTCTCAAGAATTTATTGTTTTAGTCTCACGACCTGTTAAAATCATTGGGTTAGTAATTCAGTTGGAAAGGGATTTCACCAAAAATTTAAAATTAATTCCAAACTCGGTTACCTTTTTTAGAATTTTTCGCTGGGTGCTCTACAATTTGTTATTGTATTTCAAATTTAAAAACACTTTGAAATCAATCGCGCAAGTCATTTTCGAGTGTGCTCCATAAGTACTTGAAGGACACTCAATAATGTGATTTTCGTAAAAATTATCATCCACATGCAAACTGGGCGTGTATGTACTGAATGTATATTCAGTGCCCGACTAACCCAGCTCGCATTTTGTGTCACAATCGAATCTTTTGCGAATCAGTTTCACACACCGCATCTGATTAGCTCATTTTTTGATCATAAATGATACTCACATTGACACTCAGATGAATCATTCCATTGAATCGTTTATGATACGATTTGCTGTTTCATTTTTGATAAGTTTTCTGGTAGTACATTTTATTAATAGTTATTTATAATTGAAAAGTAGAAAATGAATCGTCCATTGTCTCTTATAAAAAAAATTAAATTAACTTCATAAGTAATTGAAAAAGAGAGATAATATTTATAATATATGTATGTACAGAAATAATAGAAATAGAGTAGAATAGAATAAAAATAGAAAAAATAGCAACACAATTAGGTTGAACGACGCAGTTTTCGTTACGAACTTTCATCATCAGATATCAGATATCATCAGATATAAAACGCATTTGTGGATATGAAAATTAACACAACACCGTTCGTCGTGCGTGACGAACTCTGCGAGAGATTCATTTCCATTTAATACGCCCACGAACGACGAACATATGAGTACAGAGTTGCGGTTTTCCATTTTAATTTTCAAATATATTATTATTTTTTTTTTTAATTAAAATATATATTATAAATATGTATATTAATATTTTCCTTAAAAAGCTACACAAAGGAGTAGCGAAATATCTAATAAAAATAAATATTAGACATATCAAAAGGACCTGCGGCTTAAATAATTAGTGTAATTAAAATAAATAATAATAAAAAATAAATAATAATAATTCATGTTTAATTTTTTCAAGTAATTTTTTTCAAACGGTAACACAGATACAGTCACAGCAATTTGCAGACACATACTGTTGCAGATACAGTCTGTTGCATGCATGAAGTACTTTTGAAGCACACCATTCATATCTTTATTGGTGAAGTTAAAGATTTTTCGACGCATGGTTTGGTGGTAGTTCCCTTCCACGTATACAAAGAAACTAGTTGATCGGTAAAAGGTTTTCGCACCATCTACAGCTGTATTTCGTAATGAAATCACGAAATCAGTTAAACCGCTATTCAACCCATAATGGATATATTTTCTTTCAGTAACTCTTCTCTCTCCACAACAGTGGTAAGAAATTTTAAAAAGGGTTTTTTTCAACTCTGGGCATTTTAATAATACATTTTAATAAAAAAGTTGTAGGCGCATTTTTTTTCAACAAAGCCTATTTAAAATTTAATGGCCCATTTAGCTAGTTCATCGCACATATTAAGTTCATTCTCTAAACTTTCACTTTTGCTTCAGAAACTGTCATTTTCACAACTGAGGTTGTCGATGGCACGATGGATGGTAGTCTGCACGTTGAATACAAAACCAGAAACAGACCTGGGTTCAACCCCAGTTTCAGACTAAAATTATAAAATAAAAAATAGACATCTCTGATTTTTTGATGTGCACTAGTGTATCTTTGTGTATCAGTTGTTGTCGGAAGGTTTCAGTGGCGAAGGCATAGTCACTGGTCACTCAACAATACCGGCTTCAGCTGATAGCAATCCACAATCGCATCAGAACGCCTGCCTTCGTCGGTATTGTGTAGCAACGACGAAGTTAAACAATAATAAAAATGTCTACTAAACCGAATCTTCAGCACTGCTACGAGTATAAACAAAGAACGTGCGAAAGCAGAGCTGCAAAAATATATAATTAAGCTTCACCTCCAGTCGATTCTCCTACTACCCCATTCCTATAGTTCCAGCTGAATGCTTCGCATGTGTAGGGGTCATCTATTGAGTGCTGGACCCAGATAAAAAAAAAAAAAAACTGTCCACTATAAATTTTTTATTTTCGTATTAATTAAAGAAATTTGTCGTGTTCAAGTCACAGCTAATTTATCACAATATTGTGAAGAAATTACATTGATGATTTGAATAAGTACAGTACAGTTTGATTAAATTCTATTCTTAATATTTTTTATTTTCGTTAATTGATAATAAATGTGGGGTTTCTTTTTTAGCCAAATCTTTTTATATGTTTTGCTGACATCACTTTTGTTTCTATTTATTTTCTTAATTTTTAGTTCACTTTCACAAATTTTCACCTGCTTTAAAACAGTAATAATGTTCTCAACACGACTTTAGACAAACACTGATAAACAAAAATTCAAAATATTTAAAAGTTGAAGTTATTGCTTCATTGAAAGTCAAAAAGTTTACCGTTGTAAGCAAAAGCAATGTAGCATAGCGAGGAATTCCATATCGTGCAGCTGAGCAAAATGTGGTATAATAATTATGCTCAAAATAAAACACCATAATCTTCTTGCGGTTTCTTTGCATTTTGTTCCTGTATTGTCAAGAAATCATTCTTTCATTTTTTTTATCATCAGTTTTTATTTCATCCAAAGTCACCTGAAGAGATTCATATAAGAGATTTTTCAAAAAAAATAATCATCCAATTGTTAGCTGGGTGAAAGTCTACATACGTTTCATATCTAGATAAGCTGACCGTAATGAGAAAATGTAATAATGTATAAGTTTGTGCACATGTGATAGGGTTAGTTAACGTGAAACACATGAGGCATCAGCAATATGACTAGAACTTTTGCAACATCCATAGAAAGATTAAAGTTTGTTGTCAACTATGGTCTCTAGATATTCAATGACAACAAAAAATTTGAATATCTTCATCATCATTTATTTACTTCAACTGTGTATGTGTAATTATTGCTGCAACATATTTCGATTCGCAAAAAAAGTTAATAATGAATTAATAGCAAAAATTAAAATCATGTGCGTGCTCTTCTTTGGCTGAAAATAAATTGTATTATTTTTGAGGTTTTCAAATGAGCATTACGATATGTCAGTTATAATTTTCCCATAGAAAAGTTTTAGTTTATTTTGGTTGCGGCAAACAAATAAAGTAAGAAAAAAAAATGTTGTCTTTTGTAAGCATCTGTGTCATGCAACGTATTAATTAATAGACACTGTAAATAATTGCACGGAAAACATGAACAAATAGAAATATTTAAATGTATATAAACAGCAATCGAATGCAAACAAAATACTGATTATAATTCTCTTTTACGGTGAATTAAAAAAAATTGTTTTGGTGCAATAGAAAAATATCATAACAAACATACAGTTCTCTCCCGATAACGAAAAATTGCTCACGCTTATTAATGGGTATGTCGGACACATCTCTCTGCATTATTGGCGACAACTGCACAGACGATGCATGGCACAATTTTTTTTAAATGTAAGAGATGGATTGCGGAATGGGATGTCGTGCACCGCCACGTTGGTGAAATTACTCCGGAGAACATAATAGCGGCCATGACGCAGAACGAGAATTATTGGGTTCTTATAGGAAGATATGTAGAGAGTGTGTTGCGAACCAAAAAAAAACGGTGTCTAGACGTAGGCCTGACGATGGTGATTTCATAGGAAATAGAGAGAGTCCCACCCCGAAGCAATGCGAGAGCGGTACCGGCGTGGTGGACTGGCTCAGTGATAAAGGAGGGGTTTTTAGTGGGTGCAAACCTCACATACCAGGGCTGTGATGACAGCATCTGAGATGCGTTAGGTATTTTTCCTCCCTAGCCGAAAAAAAAACAAATTAATGGTTCTTGTTAACAAATGTTTTTAAAAATGTTGAACCAAAACACTCGGTAGAGAGTATAGTGATTGTTGTATTGCATTTATTTAAATTTAATTGCTTCTTACAAGTACATGTCCAATAGCTGACTTAATGACCGACAATATGTATTCCGTGGAGGACGCTCCTCAAGGGACCTTCCTCTCGCAAAAATGATGCCGATCCATTCAACATTTTGGCCAAAGCAATATGGTAGCCGTGGATATTTCTAGCGCATTTGGTAGAGTGTGACATGGAGCCCATTTGCTTTTGGTGTCGGCGATATCTTCTTTTGGTTTTATGTCGAGCTTTCTCAGGCATCGCCTTATTAGAGTTGTTATAGACGGCATCTCATCCAACGAGTTCAAGTTTAATTGAGGGGTACCACAAGGTTCCATTCGTTCTCCTACCATATTTCTTTCTTAATGAACTTCTGTGTCAAATTTTCAGCACTATTTAATCGGCTGCAGATGACAGAAGTACTTGCCATTCATACTCATTTGATCGTAGGCCGATATCGCATATGATCGTGGCGATGGGGCAGAAACTGAATGATTCATTGAATAGTGACCTCACACGTATAACGGAATGCGGTCACGCGAACAGGGTCGACTTCAATGCTCAAAAGACCAAATGCTGCATGCTTACGCATCGACGCATGCCCGATCATGTTGCTTCACCTGTAATTAATTATGGATGGTATAAATATTGGTGAATCAGAAGCTCTTGATGTTCTTGGAATGAAAATTCAGTATGATGTTCAATGCACTGAGCGTATTTTTCATATTTCAAAGGAAACATTCATGTGTCTCGGCTTTTTAAGGCGGTGTAAGACATACTTCACCCCATCTGATCTCCCCATTATTTATACCGCCTACATCCGACCGAAAAAGGAATACAACTCTAATGTAAGGGCCGGTGCTTCAAAGACTATTTTGAAGTTAGTAGACTGTATACAGGAAATCGTGCAGAAACTTTTTGGAGACAGTACGATAGCCAAATCTATTGACTCTCTTGAGCAACGCCGCAACGTGCGGTGCGTTTTGTTCTTCTATCGTAAAAATAATGGGATGTGTGCTAATGAAATCAGGGAACTTGTACAGAAATCCTGTTATTCATGCGCACATCACGTTCATCATTAAGAGCGCATCCATTTGTGGTCGATTTTGCAGTGAACCTCACTACGCATTACAGGAAAAATTCGTTTGTTGACCAAACAGCACGTATGTGCAATAGACAACCCGCAGCGATCTTTCCTGTCACTTTTCACGTGGAACAATTCAAAGCGTATGCCCATAAACACTACTAACTCCAGCCTCTCTCCCAAAAATTTCAAAAATATAACATACATATATTTAATTTATTTTATATTAATAACACTAATTAATAACACTAATTATTTTAAGCCTAAGGTCTTTTTATATATTTTATATTTATTTCAATATTTCGCTACTCCTTTGTGTAGCTTCTTCAGGAAAATTGGTTTTTGTTTATAATAAAAAAATTTTTTTAAAAATTCACAATATATGAAAAGTTCTTGTCAATGAAAATTCAAAATAAAAATATTAACAGCCATATTCATAAAAATATTAAAAGTCATATTCATAAAAATATATTCTGGATTTGAAATAGGTATAAATATTCGATTTTGTATTGAAATTTTTGTTTTTGAACCAAATCCAAAATACATTTTTAAGAATATGTTACTATAATAAAATATTCAAAACAATAATTACAATAATAATAATGATAATAATAATAATAATAAAAATCTTTCGTCTATATCTTTTTCAATAATAACCTATATGTTTATAGTTTTAAAAATTTTGTTCTGTCTCTAAATGTAATTCTATGTATAAAAATAAAAACTACAAATACAATTATAATATATTTAATCTCTTATTAACTAAATGTCTATAATTTTGAGCAACATTTGCTGTATCTGCCTTAAAATTAATTCTGTTGGTAATTGGTGTATTAATTATATGTAACATTTCTAACATATATCTACGTTTATAATTATTTTCCGTGTCTAATACTGATACATTCTCAAAGTTTGGATAGTGATTCAATATAGAACAGTGTGAAGATAATGCTGTTTTTTGAGAATTTATATCCCTATATTTTTGATCAGACCTGTGTCCTGCAATCCTAGTCTTTAATTTATTTTTAGTTGTACCTATATATATCTTATTACAATCTTCATTGTCATTCCCACCACAAGGTATCTTATAAATTAAATTAGACATTTCCAATTTCTGTATTCTATCTTTAGTCTTACTAAACAATCTGTTCAATGTGTTAAATGTCTTATAAGCAATTGTATATTTCCCTGAATCATATATTTCCGATTTTCTTAAACGTTCAGCTATTCCAGGTACATAAGTAAGTGATTTGTATGTCTTTGGATCATCCGTATTGTTAATATTATTCATACAAAAACCAATTTTCCTGAAGAAGCTACACAAAGGAGTAGCGAAATATTGAAATAAATATAAAATATATAAAAAGACCTTAGGCTTAAAATAATTAGTGTTATTAATATAAAAAAAAGGTCAAAAAACTAGAAAAATAACACTAATTATTTTAAGCCTAAGGTCTTTTTATATATTTTATATTTATTTCAATATTTCGCTACTCCTTTGTGTAGCTTCTTCAGGAAAATTGGTTTTTGTTTATAATAAAAAAATTTTTTTAAAAAATAAAATTTAAAAAAAAAAAAAAAAAAAATTTTTTATTATAAACAAAAACCAATTTTCCTGAAGAAGCTACACAAAGGAGTAGCGAAATATTGAAATAAATATAAAATATATAAAAAGACCTTAGGCTTAAAATAATTAGTGTTATTAATATAAAAAAAAAAAAAAAAAAAAAAAAGGTCAAAAAACTAGAAAAATTATTTAATTTATTTTTTTAACACAAACATTTTGTTCTTTTTTCATTTCAGGTAAGTGCACATCAATACAATAAATTAAAAAAAAAAACATGTTGGCCAATAGTTCGCCGAATTCCAACAGAAAAGTTCACAAAACTCTCCATTTTTTTGGTTAAAAATGTATGTATTCCCAAAAACTATTTTTAATAAATTCTATGCTGCGTTGCCTTGAATAAAGGAAAATCCTTTCTTATGTCAAGTCATGTTTACATACAGATTTCAGCTGTTTGTTTAATATCTTACATACTCGCATGTCTGTCAATTTAGAATGTTTGCTTTCAAACGTACATATTTAGTTGCAATCATACGATATGAAAATCTTTAAGGATTTTAATTTCTTATTTTTATATAATCTCGATATTTCGTTAACCTCGGTTAACATCTTCAGGAAATCTTCAGGAAATAATATATAGATTGTTTATAAAATTATTTTTAATATGAAAATCTTAAACGTTTCCCACATAAATACGCACATCATTTGCAAGTGTCATTATTTAAAATTTTTCTTTCGTGTTGTCATTAGTGCCACGGCAAAATGACAGAACTTTAGGGCAACACCTGGCATTAGATTGATTGTCTTTTGAACTATTTTTTTGGCCCATATTGGTGTCAAAAATTTTAATAACATGTTGTGATCAACTAGAAGAAAATATTCTTTTTGAATGTTTCTTATTGTTATTTGGTTTTATTCCCTCTAGTGCTTAACACAAAAAGTTATTTTGAATAATAAGTTTGTTTTCGGAAGAAGTGTGAACATTTATTGAAACATGTTATGAATTTAGCAATTTAGCCTTAAAAAAATAATTTCTATTGAAATGTTTTCAAAAGGAAACCACTAAATACTTTCGAGGGGAATTAAGTGCGGTTTATTTGTGTTGCTGGCACAAAATTCTTTTGTGCTGAAGCCGTGTTGTGGTAATACGATGATATGCCTAATGAACGCTGCCAGTGATTATGACGTGAACGTCACCAGGGAAAATGGCATGCTAAAAGGAATATGTGCGTATTTGTTGCTTTGTTATTATTATTATTATTATTTTGTATGCGAGCAGCAAAAGAATGTACGTGTGTGAGTCGTATAGTAAATAACAAAACCGAACTGAACTTGTGAAATACCTATGACGTTGTACATATGTATGTACATGCATACCTACATATCTATATACATATGTATATGGCATATTATCATGAAATGTAGTCTGCATCTATTAAGACCCTGCAGGAAATATCAATAATGAAACAGTACTGATTCACTACTAACATTGCTATCAGTACTGCTGACTTACTATACCCCAGGAAATGTAATTTTCTATAGACTTTAAACATGTGCGTGTCATTGAGAAAGCACTAGTTCTATAAGGACTTATGGCTCGGTATTCCACTTGGGAACATATGTAGATAATGGAACCAGATATTTACTGTACAGATTTTTACTACTGACTATGCACTTCTTTTGGGTACATACATATGTAGACGATGTAGCGACATTGGAACTACTGATTCGCTATAACCTGTACAATATTTTCCGCTACAGACATTTAACATGTGCGTGTCATTAAGAAAACACTAGTACTACAAGTACTATTGACTATGTACTTTACTTAAGGCCCGTTTAGACTATTATACTTTGTAATAATACTTGTCAAAAATTCAAATAATACGTGCAAGTGTGATAGTGTGAACGCAAAATGTTATGAAAACCACAAGTATTACGATAAAAAATTGACATCCCATAATACTTTCTCATTTTTTGAAAATTTTCTAAACGATAATACTTTTCATCTGATTAAAATTCATAAGCCAACTGTTCCGCCGCCGGTGGCGTGCCGTCCATTTTTGTTATTTTTTTCTTCATATAAAGGCAAAACATTTTTAAAATTTTAATCGCATAGAAATATAATTCGTCTTAAAAGCTTTTTTAATATTATTCATTTGATTTATTTCCTTTATCTAAATCGAATATTTTAACTGCTGCATACTTTCAAGAGCAGCCACGTTTGCCGTCTACGTAAAAAAAACCTGCCGCCGTTAGCCAATAATAATAATTCAATATTGAAACCTTTGTAATTGTAATAATATGAGCCTTCAGATGCTTTAGGACAAAACGCAATATGCTTGCCATCTAAACATTTAAATTAAAAAATAACTTGAAGCAAAATAAGTGAAATCTCTTTACCAATAGCTCCTAGGCACATGGGAAAGTTCCATTTAGTATGAAACCCATCAGCAACTGTTTTCCACTCCGCAGCTGTTTATGTACCTTAAAAACAACTATTTTTAAAATACTTCGAATTAAAGGTTCTTAAAAGTACTACTTCTGGAACTAGCTCTGAAATCAACGATGGAGATACTCTAAACCCATAGGAAAGATCTTAAAAAAGAAGTTTCCCGTTGCCAAATATCTTAGTGTGATAAGCAGACTGAGCGGAAAAAGAAAACAGAGAATGAACATGATGTTATTACACAATTATTTTAAGAAATTATACCGTGTTGTAGCTGAAACGGATTCTCTTAGCACTGTGTTTTGTTTTGATATACTTTGGCCAACAACATTTAACAATTCCTGGAAGGAATGTTTAGAAAGCCTGCGAAAATTTTCAAAACTTTTTGGGTCCTCTAGTCGTAATTCCTTAAATATAAGTTAAATCTCTTCCCGAATACCGCCATAGAAGCCATTCACGGCTCCAATACCGTTTTCTACTTCGTCGAACGTACAATTCATTATGTTTGTGTTTCTTTATTATAGCTAAAGCCATCAAAACTCCCACAAATTTACATTTATTTCTTTTTTGAAATAACATGACTTTTCCTTTTTTTTTAATTTTAAAACACTTTTGTTTATTAAAAATTGTTTTCTCAACTTCTGTTTTTTTTTTGTATTTTCTCTCTATTTCAAGTGTGATGGTGTGAATACAAAATGTCAGTTTACGTTAGATTTTTTGACAGTCGCAATAAATGTATTTAGATTTCTGTATCGTAAAATGTGATGAAAGTCTTAATACTTGTATAATAGTCTAAACGGGCCTTTATGGACATATGTAGACATTTTTTGAGTTTCTAGATTAGCGAACATTTAAATAATGGCATTCCGTCGATGTTTATACCCAAATTAATTTCGTCATAATTTGAATTTTTTTCTTCAACTTTCTATAGCTGACTTTGTACTTCGTACTATGTGGCAATAATTGCCGAGAAAAACTTTTCTGATTAATACTTGTTGCTTTTTGCCCAACAAAACTGTTGCTCAAAGCGGTACCCCTACATCTTCCGCCTGCAAATAGCCAACAGTTTCTTCACAGAAATTTCGAAAAGAGCTGTTTCAAAGTACCATTTTTTCAATTCTTCTCTCAACGTGCATTTCGTAGCATACAAAATCTTCGACAAAGTCTAGAAAATCTCCAAAATTTTAATTTTCACTAAAATATATTTCCATTCTTATGCAAAATGGCATTTTATAACATTTTTTAATAAAAAAAAAATTTTTATTTTGCGAGTACCATATTTATTTTCAACAAAACGAAACTGTGAAAAAAACCCCAAAAAGGGGAGCATAGGTTTTCAGCTGTCAGAAGTTTCTCTACTTACAAACGGCAAAGTAAAAAGTGTAGATGGTTTGTCGACAATGTCACCAATTTATGCGACAAAAGTGGTGACTAGGAGATATTTTACCCCAGTCTTTCTTCAGGGTATGTAAATTGTACATACATACATATATATACTCGTATGTAGGTACGAGTATATGGCACATTATCACAAAATGTTGTCTGCGTCTATTAATAACTATCAACGAATGCTTCGTATACATGCGACCAACACATATGCACATATGTGGTTTTTATACTTGGGGTTATTTTGATGGTATACAAGTACACACATACATATGTATGTATATGTCCACAAAGCGCAGGAATATCAATGTAAATTTATTGTTCATCAATATATCGTCCTTAAATAGCCTTCAATATATTTTATTACATTGTAAAATTTATATAAAATTTTTTTAAATCTAAAATTTTAACAAGCTTTGAGAACATATATAATTGAATTTATAATTGATTTTTTAAATTAATTTCGCGCTCATAGAAGCCGAGTGAAAGTAATCGTTAGACCATTTATATTTAAAACAACAACAACAGTTTGAGTTTTTTTTTTATTTATATATTTAATATATATGATTCTAATTGTGCTTTTTTCCCTTAAAAATACTTTATGATATTTTTTTCCTACTTTATGAGAATATCATAGGGTATGTAATAATAAATTTCACATATAATTTTTAAGGGAAAAAGCACAATTAGAATCATATATATATAAAGAGATATTCCCAAAATAAATTCAGTTAATATTTATATATTTATATATTTAATATAAATGGCCGAACGAGTATTTTGACTCGGCTTCAATGAGCAGGCAGTTAATTAAAAAAAAAGTATTTGGTTGGTGTGCAGGTCTGTAAG
Source organism: Dexiosoma caninum (assembly GCA_963924685.1). Lineage (NCBI taxonomy): Eukaryota > Metazoa > Arthropoda > Insecta > Diptera > Tachinidae > Dexiosoma > Dexiosoma caninum. The sequence goes on from OZ004725.1 coordinate 98,199,169, forward strand.
TAAATGGTCATATGCTGCCACCTCGTAACTGATTAATTGAACACTTTTCAGGAGAAAAAAAAAACAGTAACCTCAGCTGAAATGTTTTTATTTTATTTATTTATTTAACGCGTCAATAGATTTCTACATTCGTACTACTGATTAAATATTTATTACAAAAACAGAGTATTATTTACAACATACGAGTAAGTAATTCATCTATTTAGAAGAAAATTTCCCAAGACAGACAAACCAATAATATGGTAACATTTATGGAAGTTTTTACAGTCACAAGATTCCTTGTAGTATTTCAATAATAGGAGTTGAATCTTAGGTGTTGATTTCAAAAACATTAAAATTGCTCTGCTCTGAGCTAAAAAATCTTAAAAAAATTGAGTGCTCACTTCGCTGAGTTTACAGAAGCTCAGAGCTGAGTGGCACAACTCCAGTTTGCATACACAGTATTTTTTACTCATATCTTATTAATTATATCAATCAGCATCAATGGCATATACTACATGTGTATTCCTTATTTAGTTATACAATTAATTCACTTGAATTTTTCCAACATATTTATGACAACTTACAACTTTAATCGTATTTAGGATGTTCATTTGTAAACTGCTTTTAACAACCGCAATAAAATGACATGAAATATATTTCATTTTGTCCCAAGCTAAAACTTGGAATAGCAAAAACAATCAATGCATTGCAACACATGATGTGAAATGACATTATTCATCGTCTTGTATTTGTTACATGTATGTAAATCATCTACATCTGATAATGTTGAGAAGAAGTAAAAGAAAGGAAACGAAACAATGAACATGATTTTGCACTTTTCTTTTATTAAAGAAAACAGAATGTAAAACGAAAACTATTGTTTTGTTATTGAAATTGACAGTAGAAAACCAAGAGATTAAAATTCAAAATTAAATACAAAAAAACGATAAGAACATTTTAATTTCCTTTTCTACTCATATTAAGTTTTCAAAAATAAAAATTTCCTGAAGATGTTAACCGAAGGTTAACGAAATATAGAGATTATATAAAAATAAGAAATAAAAAAAACCTTAAAGCTTAATTAATAGATTGTTCATATTTAGTTAAAATATTGCAACATTTAAAAGTAAAATATTGATCAAATTCTTTATATGTAAAACATTTTTTTATCAGTCTTAACAATAGATCCTGGATTGTGCTCTGCTGATACACGGATGTACATCGCCTATTTAGCAATACGAATAGCAGCGTTGAATTCACAAGTGCATTTTCAATGCGTCCCTCGAACTTTAAAATTTTTCTAATTTTTTCAAAACAAACTGGCTGTGCAATTTTTTTAATTTCATATTTCGAATTTACTGCACAGAGCAACAGTGAAAATTGTTCACGACTTTATTTAAAAATTTTTTTTTTTTTGAGAAATAACAGTCAGGTAAATGAAATGCTTACCAATAATGCCCTTATAGGCCAAATTATTATAAAACCTTATATTTGGGAAGCGATAGTGTTTATGGTGAATAGCTTACAGCCATACCTAAACAACAGCGGAAAGCGTTTTCTAGCTGTACAAAATTCTCATACCCATACAATTTGTATGTAGCATACCGAAATACCGCGGCGGCAACGCAACGGCACCGCTTTGCAATTGGAAAAACCGATTTTGACAGTGCGTTTAATAGTGAAGTAAGTTGCAAATAAAGAAGGTGAAAGAAATAAACGTAAAAAAATATTTGTCATTAGAAAATGGAGGTAAGTAAATCCTCTAAATCGTCCATATAACTCATTGTTTAAACTTTTTTTTATAAAATGCTTATTTAAAAATCGCAAACACCAATAAACTTTATTGTTAAAATAATTAGGGCTGTTATATTAATTGATTCGTTGCTCGAATACCAAGAAATTGGGACAGACATTTTTTTTTATTTTGGACCAGTACTCATGGGAAATCCCCTACATATGCAGTGCCTGTGAGACATATTTGAATAGTTCTTGCTTCTATGTACACTTTTTCTTTTAAATATCCCCAAAGAAAGTTCAACGGCGTCAAATCACATGATCGTGACTGCCAATTAACATGGCAACGGCTGCCATTATATATTTCTCGCGCAAAAGAGCAATTATTTTATTGGCTGTATGGTATGTGGCATCATCCTGTTCGAACGACATATCGTGCGGGTCCATATCTTAAATTTCTCACCGAAAGAAGTCCGTTATCATATCGCGATATCGAACACCATTCACGGTAACTGCTTGGCCGACCTCATTTTCGAATAAGTACGACCCTGTGACACCGTCAGACCATAAACCGCACGAAACAAAATACACAGGTGTTTCCACATTTTCTATGGAGCCGGTTTGCGCACAATTTTCCCGATTGTGGACACATATGGTCGATTATGTTGACCAAAAAAATCACACAGTGCTCGAAATGCATTTTGATTTGAGCGTCCATTTTCGTAAAAGTCTGAAACAATCTTAACGTCCTGCTCAATTGTGTATCTCTCTATGATTGTATTTTGTAAAACACTGAGACAAAGAAATATCAAATTAAGTCGGGCAAAAAAATTGACGTTAAAGTGTGACTCACAATTAACATCGGGCATTATGGTTGGACCACCCTTTAAAATATATGCATGTAAAATATCGAAAATTTTTATATACCAAATTACCAAAAATCCAAACCTTAATTTAAATGTTTAAATTTTCCAAAAGCATCAACAGGTATTTAAGATTTTCTTAAAGAGATCGACATTCCTTTAGAATAAATATATGCGGTATAAAAAACTACAAAAAATAATATTTTACTCGCTTATCGCACAATGGTACAAATATCAAAACAATATGCGTTTTTAGTGAATCTACACATCGGGCGGAGAAACTGCCTACGAAATTTAAAGTTTTCTAAAAGTTTTGTCAATGGAAAAAGAAAATTTAAAGCTGTAAATAATGCATTTCCAAGGTGAGAACGTACAGTCAATTGATATCTTTAAACGAATAATTGGAGTACTTCTTACGATTTAGGAATCAGAAAAAAATAAAACATTTATTTTTTGTCTCGTTTGAAATGCAAAATAATGTGTAATTTAAATTATTTTTAAGGATTTCCTTCATTATTTCAAAAAGAACTGTAACAGAAAAAGATATTGCTATAGAAACCCCAATGGAATTCCATGAGAACATTTCCTTTTATTTTCTAACATTTTGGCCATAAAATAAGTCTATTGTCCGTTTGAGGTGGGTTTAAATTCAAACAGCCAGAAATCACGAACATAATTTTTACGAATAAAATGAAATTCACTTTAAATATTTTATGCTGTACCTTTTGTTTTGCATACAAAGTGATGTACTAAAAATTGTATGTAGTACGTACGTATGTATGCGTGTTTGTATGTACCCAGCCAACAATATATTCCGACGTTTTGTCTGAATCAGGCAATTCGAACAAATGACTGTCTTTAGAAACTTTGGACAGATTTCTGTCCGAAAATTCATAAGACATTCTCAGAGATTTCTGCAAGAAATGTGTACGATTAGTTGCTTAGAATCATATTCGATGTCTGACGTGATATAATACGAATGTCGGCGAATACATTAGAATTTCCCATGAATTTTTTCAGATTTCTATCATATGTATCGGTAAAAGAACTCAAGACTTCTGGCCACATGTCTGCCAGACTTCGTGTCAACCACTTCATAAAATTTATGCTCAGAACTCGGACACAATACGTATACGATTCCAAGGCGAATTCATACCAGGTAAACTTACTAGTACAACAACTACAAAAATCATGGTACGTTGTCAAAATAATTCATACAATTTTGACATCCAACCAGCTGGCCTAGTACGTTCATCTTGTTACGAATACGCCTTCTACGATTCTGATTTTTTTTTTGTCGACTTTTCTCTCAGATATCTGCCAGACATTGAACTATTTTGCTGGCTGGGTACATGCATACATACATACATATTTTGCTGCAATGGAAATATTAAAAAATCTATTGTCACATTGAATGAGAAGAATATCAAAACGAATCAGGTGGAAAATAAAATCCAAATCTCACTACCTGACAATATGTTTGCTTATCATAAAAATTTCATGTTTATTTTTACAGTGCGGGTCAAAACAATACGGTTTCTTAATTGTTGTAATTTCCATTTATCGTTTTGAAAGTTTTCTGGGATAATTTTATTATTTTCAAATTAATAAAATAGTTTTAAGTTAAAGGATGGCAAAAAAGTTTATTATTAATATAAGTAACCTTGAGGGTGGCGGTGGCTGAAGTGGTCTGCACGTTGACTACAAAACCAAAAAAGCAGAGTTGTAGAGCTAATGAAACTTTCCTGTGTCTATCCTTTTAATGATCCTTTCCTATAGAAGTAGAAAGAAATAATTTTTTTTTTTTTGTTAACTAGTACAGTAGATTCGAGGTAGAGGGAACGCAGTATTGAAAGAACTACTCAAGCGAGGGGACACCAAAAATTCTTTCATCGAGTACTCTATAGAGAGAATCTTCGATCTGCTGAGTATTGTATAGAGGGAGCTTGGCAGTTTTTGTGTGATTTCGCACGCAAAAATCATGTGCGTGTGAATACTACAGTTATTCAACAGAAAAATAAATCCGTTGCTATTGCCTTTTTTTCTTTTTTTTTTGGTACGAAATTAAAGCAAATCAGTTCACGTGCGCTTATTACATACAATTTAAATAAGTTGGAGGTAAAAATGTATGCTATTAATTGTCCACTATGAAAAGATTTATTGATGAACTTAAACTATGGACAAATATAGATGACGATTACACTGATGATGTAGACCACATTATCGATTACTCCGATCAGGTTGTTGTAGTTTCTGATGAGGACGAGCATGACAATACAAATAACCAAAAAAAAAATACCTTTAAAGCAGCTGAAGCTATTGAAATTTTCGATACAGCAATCGATTTTAGCGTACAAAACACTAACTCAGCTCTCGAAAATATCAGAGATATTGCTGTGCTAAAATCACTGGAAGCTAAGAAAAAATAACGTACTATGTTGGACTACTTAAATTAATATTTCTTATTTGAAATACACTAGCTGTACATACTACTTGTACAGGGTAGGCCTCGAAGGACCTCAAAAAATCTTATTTTCTGGAACGGATACAAAAACTGAAGAAACGTTGGACTAAGTGTATTCTGTTAAAAGGAGATTATGTTGAAAAATAAATTTTTGTTTTGCAAAAAAAAAATGTCACGGACATATTGATGCGTCCACGTATTTTTCATAATTAAAATTTAGATCGTACAAAGCTAATATTATATTAAAAAAAAAAACAATAAAAAATAATAATAAACAAAAAAGTTATAGAATTTTTACACGCAGTCGTGACTTTTGTCCCACCCGGTACATACCACAGTATTAATATTCTTATTTTCATTCTCGATTGAAGGGAACATTCTGGGTTGAGGGAATAGACCTTGCACGAATTAGTTCCCTTTACCCCAAGTCTACTGTACTTATAAAATATCCAGCCTTTGGTGCAATACCGTCGTAACTCAAAATTTAAATTTTTTGGGGAAATATATATCTAAAGGAAAAAAGATTATTGTTCTATCTCTAACTGTTCAGATTCTACAGCTACAAATGTCTTTATTGCCTCCAGCTATTTTCAACAATATATATTTGCAATAATGAAATATTTCCTTTATGACAAGAGATTTACAAACAGAAAACATTACAAAACATGCCTCTTTATTTAAAAACTTGTAAAAAAATAACTTTAGTAAACGAAAATACTGTCAAAAAGATGGCTCAAAACTTCAAATGCATTTTTCTCAGTTCACGATTTTTTGAGTTACGACGGTATTGCACCAAAGGCTCGATATGTTTGCACAACAAAGTGAAGAAGACCGCTAGCTTTTTTCATATAAATATACCCTGGCGTATACGTTTCCATACGTAAGAGTTTCCATAATTATTAACATATCAAGTATACGCCAGCATTAACGTTTAGAGGACACTGCTTTAAATTTTTAACACATTTTGCATATCAAACACCAGTTCATTTATTTCCCATATATTTTGCCTCTATGGTTGAATAAATTATATTAAGAATTATTTGTAAATATATAAAAAATATAATTTCAACTTCCATAATTTAATATTCAAGCAATTGATAATAATAAAGCAACATCTCCAATTCGATTTGATAAAACTGTTAATATTCCAGCATTATAAGATTTAATATTTTGGAAATAAGTTATTAAACAATACGAAATTAATCCTAAACCATCTCATCCTAATAAAATTCTAATTAAATTTGGTCTAATAATTAATAATATTATTGAAAAAACAAATAATATTTTTTTTTTATCTTGGACCAGTGCTCAGGGGCTATCCCTTACATATGCAATGCATTGCACTGGAACTAGAGAGAAGGATAGGGAAGAAATAGACAGGTGGTGAAAGTGGTAGGAAGATACAGCTTAATTCATGCACAACTCTGCAGTTGCGTGTAAATTATAAAGCAAAGTTGCGGCGTCTTTAATGTTTTTTGACGCATTATTTTTAAGTTAATGGAGCCATTTTATTTATTATTTTACTGCGCCGACGTTTTATTGCTCAAATACCAACGAAGGAGGGTGCTGTAGCACAGAAAACTCAGAAAAAACTATTTTCTGATTTGACCCGGCTGGGAATCGAACCTGGGTCTTTCTGGTTGCAGAGCCAACACGCTGACTACTCGCCATCAGACCCCCTAATTACTAATAAAATAAATCGATTTATAGTTTTATCAATTTTTATATATTCTTTTCTATAAAAAATTACTATTCTTGAAATTATTAATACAAATGATATAAAAACTAAGCTTATTCAATCTAAAAAAATTGTAAAAATAATATTGATGGAATTGAATGAGATAATTTCTCATTCAATAAAAATTGCATAATCAACTAAAATATAATATATACCAAAAAAAAAAAAAATAAATCTAAATATTAATAAAAATAAAAATCTAATTGAACAAATTGATATATTTTTCATAATTTAAAAAGTATTTCTTATCATTGATATCACAAATCAATATTTTTATTAAACTATTTAAATATAATAACTATTTATATATATTATATAGCAATGAGTGCGTTCACTAAGAATTGGTATTTCCTTGACTTCTTAAGCACTTTTTTTATCTGAATTAATTTTTAATGCCATCTTAAATGTGAACAAAGTTATGACTTTTGAACGCATGTGAAACACATTCAACTCTGCCGATTAATTCATATGAACAACTGCGCAGTTATAATTATAATCTAAATAAATTTTTAAATGTGTTATAGGAATTCAGAAATCCATTGTAAAACGTAACGAAATCATGGAACATTCATTGCCTCTAACCACTCATTTAAATTACGAACTGTTTAGTTCAATGGGAACACATGCTCGGCAATAACACCGCGTTTTTCAGCTAAGTTGAACCAGTTCATTTGCAATAGAATCAATGCTTTAACTATTTTTTTTTGAATGCCTTTTTATGCTGGATACCAAGCAAACTTAAATTTAGTACGATGGTTTTTTTTTGTTGCGTATCAACACGGTTCAATATATCCATTTATTCAATGCTCAGCTTCACTGTGTAATGTAGATAATTTTCAATTGCAATTCACTGCCCGTATTTCATTTTCTTTCGTTTTTCTTTATCCCTCATTAAAAATTCTTGATACTTCTGCCTGTGTAGCAATTGCAAGCTTGTAATTTCTACAATTATAATTACAACAAAAACACATTAAAATTGAAATCACTTCAAGTCATGACAATCTGATTGCGATTGCAAGTAAAAAAAAAAAAAACAATTATTGTTCGTTTGTTTTCCTTTCAACATAATCAAGCACTTGTATGAAGACTTTTGCTCTTATTTCTAATTTATATTCTACAAACGCAATCGGCTGTATTATCAGCATCATTGTCTTTCCAAATTTACATTTTATATCTGGAATCTTTACAACGTTTAGCTTGACATGGTGACTTGCAGTTGTACACTTTGTATTTTATGTAAAATGCCTGCAGTAACTTAATTGGGTGCTACACCTTCTGGTTGCCGTTTTCGACACTTCCTTTTCTCCAATGTTAATGTGTTTATAATACACGGATCACCTCTTATGAAACTGTTTCTTGAAATTTTCTTCCTTTCATCTACGCACACACACACACAAACATTTACACGTTTTTATGTTAATTCTTCTGGCTTAAAGGTTGTTGTAAATTGTTTTCTTTTCTTGTTTTGTTTGTGCTGTATATTGTACTTTAGTTTATTTTTTATCTGATTTTAATGTTCTTACAAAAAAATTTAAATTGAATGAATAATTTTAAAGGGGAAAATTTTCCTTTTGATTTTATAAATTAATTTCGACAAGAATTTGTGGTATTTTAGGTGTACGAACTCATGCTCATGGGTTTATCGTTTAAAAAAAGACGATTTACAAAAAAAGCAAATTTGCAATTTCTTCTTTAAATTTAAATTAATTTCTTTTTATTTTTTTTTTTTATTAAATTGAACCATGTATGGACATTTCAATTTAATACGAATTAGTTTTTAAGATTTTCACGAGAAGCAATTTTGTTGAAAATGTTGTGTGAAAATTAAATTAAAATGAATTAAATATACAGGGAGGACCAAAATGGCCGAAGGGGTTTGAGTTCAAAGAGCCATTGTGTCCCTCGCAGTGTGCGCTGTGGCTCCATCCTGTTGAAATCATATTTGCGAATGGTTTTCCCCGGCTGGCCTTAAAACATTTTCAGTGTATCTAACACCAGTGATTGGAACGGCAACACCGTATTCATTTGCAAAAAATATGGGCCAATTATACTGTCCCATAAAACACCGCGCCAAACGGTACACTTAAGTCTGTGCAATTCTCGCTCTTGAACTACTCTTGGTTTTTCCTTAGCCCTTTTGGCCTATTAACGATCCCTTTCAATTGGAAATCTGCTTCGTCGCTCATAATTAAATTATGAATCAAATCAAGATTTTCTTCTAAAACCAAGTTCAACGATTTTGGCACGTTGTTCAATTGTCTACTGTTCCATTTTAAATTTTACAATTTTTCTTTACAAAATACTGAAAACAAAAAAAAAATATTAAAAAAAAAAGTTCTAAAGAATTCAAAGGCCTTCGCTTCTTATGGGCCACACTGTAAAATTTAATATCTGGTATTAGTTATAACATATTTAAAGGCTGAAAAATGCAATATTCATAAATCTAGCCTTAGTACAACTATTTAAAAAAACATATAAAATTCAATACTCTAATCAGGACTAAGGCGTATTTACAGCGGGTAAACTAACTACTACAGGGTGGCTCAGAATGAGCTATAAGTTTGAATTCTTTATAACTTTTTTAATTATTATTTTTTGTTTGTTTTTTTTTCAGCATTTTCTGAAGAAGACTTGGGGAATTAATTATGAATCATTACAGGATCGAACACAGGACATACTGCAGGTGCCTCAATGGCATTGTTAAGCGACATATTCGGCGAACACATTATTTCGCGCACAAGCGATTTTAACTGGCCTCCACGTTCACCAGATTTAACAGCTCCTGACAGTTTTCTTTGGGGATTTTTGAAAGAAAGAGTGTACGTTAACTAACCAATAACCATACTCCAACTAAAAACCAACATTCGAAATGAAATCATGGCCATTACACACGAAATTTTGCGGAAAGGGAAAATGGAAATGGAAAATATGCTAAAAAGAGCACGTATGTGCGAAGCAGAAAATTGGCATCACTTACAGGATATAATTTTTCAAAGCTAATTGCAAAAATTCCCCCAATAATATACTGTAAATAACAAAAAAAAACAAAATTATAATAATCGCATAAATAAAGAAGTTATAAACCATTTAAACCATATGCCTCATTCTGCGCCTCCATGTACAACAACCATAAGAATTATTTTACGTTGTCAACAAGAGTTCATACAATTTTGACGTCCAACCATGATAAATAGTCGTCAGCTGCGCTATGAATTCACCTTTTTTTTTTATAGATATTGGACCTGCACTCAGGAGATGACTACTATACATGCAATGCATTGTGCTGGAACTAGAGGACAGGAATAGTCGGGAAACGACAGGAGGTGAAGCTCCTACTTTTGCACGTTCTTTATTGTAGTGTTGCTGATGTCAAGAGACGTACAGTCGAACTTCTCTATAGCGAACGTCTCTATAACGAAATGTTCTCTATAACAAATAAAATTCGTGAACACAACATTTTTGTGAGTGATTTCATACATTTTGACCTCCCTATAACGAACTTCCTTATAGCGAAGTTCTCTCTGTAACGTACAATTTTTGAAGACCTAAATAGAATTTTTCACACTAAATAATCTCTCTATTGCGAAGTTTTTAGCAATCGATTTTTTGCATCAATTTAGTCACATATGTATGTATTAATAAAAAAAATAATTAATGTGTTCATGTAAAAACAATTTTTTTTGTCTTAATAAATATATTTTCTACATAAAAAAAATGTAGTCAAAATTTTCTGCAGTTTCTCTATAACGAATTTTCTCTATAACGTAGAAATTTTACGGTCCCCAATTGCTACGTTATAGAGAAGTTCGACTGTATTAAATTTTTTTGTTTGAACTTTATTTACAATCTATCAATTAAAGATAATATTTAAATTTTATGAAGTCGCTCATATTAACAATTACTGCTGAACTGCTTTGAGAACAACAATATATTCATAAATATAGTAAAGGATACAAAAAAAAATGAAAATTCGATATACTATGTATTTACATATATACAATACAAATTTCTACACACACATATGTGTACATACATACATATATGCATACGCATATATATATAGTCATTTCCGAAATGGCAAATCTAGTACGTGATTTCTCTTCAGTCTACGAACTTCATTGGTATCATCTAGCAAAGTAATTGCCAATACGTTGCTGTGATTACTTAACCTCTCCAAGTAATTTCTGCTAGAATTCCGAATTGCGTCTTTGACCGTAAAAATTGATAAGTCATCATGAATGGTTTTTTGTTGATATAAACCAAGGAGCATTAATGATACAATGCAATGTTTTAGATTGAAATCTTTGTAATATTTCTATATTGGAGTTACTGGCTGTGCCCCAGAGTTGTATACCGTAGGTCCAAACTGGTTTTAAAATTGCTTTATATATCATTATTTTACATTCAAGACTAAGTTTTGATCTTTGTCCCAGTCACCAAAAAAGGCGTTTAGTTTTTAAATTCAAATGTTCTCTTTTAGCTTTTATATGATTTTTCCATGTAAGTCTACGATCAATGTGTAGTCCTAAATATTTCATTCATGTTGTGGAATGTGGCTGTTATTAAGAGAAACATTAGGGCAATTTCCGCTACGTATTAAATTTTGAAGCTTCGTTTTTGTAGCCATTTTTGTAGTTATTTGTACTTCGCCGACGAAGGAGGGCGTTCTGATGGGCCTGTGGATTGGTTACAGATGAAGCTGTCACTGTTCAGTGAGCAGTGTCTATGCCCTCGCTACTGAAAGCTGCCGACACAAAGACACACTAAAGCACAGCAGAAAAAATGCGAGATGTTTCTATAATATAATCTGAAACTGGGGTTGAACTCTGGAAATTCTTGGTTGAGTAGTCAACGTGCAGACTACTTCAGCCATCGCCACCCTCAGATCAGAACACAAATTTGTACGAAAATTAACAATAACAATAACTAACACATGTAATTCTGACTGCCTGTATATTATCGATCAAAGTCTATATAAAAAATTTAAATATGCCACTAATTGAAAAAAATTTAATTTTTTGTCAACTTTTATGAGATGTTTTTCGTATCCATTTGCTGTCCTTAATTGTTTTAACTGCAGCTGTACAGACGGTGGTGAGTGATTCTACATATTAAAGCCGTCATGGACGATTAAAATATAATGTTTACGATTTGACAGCTGACAATAGACTAGTCGTCATTCTGTATTATCGTTAAGTTAATAAGTGGTTGATTGCATGCCGTCTTGCACACCTGTGTTTGGATTGGCAAGTGATGAAGTTAGTGAGAGTAGACGTTGTTACTGGCATAACAAAAAAGTCAATGTGTGGCAAAGAGTTTTCTTACCACTTTTTTTTTCTTATATGGTCTCCTTGTCAGCAATAAAATACATATACTACATGTATGGAAATTGTTTCAGCTCTAATATTTATTGATATTAATGAAATTGAATCCATAAACTTTTAAACCATAATAATAACATGATAATAATGATTTGTACAGCGGCTATTTTGCTCACTAGCTTTTTTGTAGAAAAGAATATTGACACTTTTTCATGCTAAAGAATTTTATACTTCTAAAGTTCATTTTCATTACAAAATATTCATCATCGATCATTTGCATTAACGATAACATCGGCACGAAAATTTATTTGATTCAGTGTAAATTAAAAAACACGCTGTAATAAAATGTTTTAAATTTTTCAGTTGTTTTCTCAAAAATTATTTACAAGCTCAACTTAGACCATTACTTTTCGTAACGTCTTTGAAAAAAAGAGAAACACTCTATAGAATTAAAAATGAAGTTTGTTTTTCCATTTTACCAAGAGCTCATTATCATTTGCAGCATATAAAATTTTATTTTTCCGCATCTTCTATTTGCTGCTAATGTTTGTTATTATTTTTAGTGCATATTTTGTTAAAAATTAAAATTTAACTTTTTCATAATATAAGCACAGTGTATAAATAAACTCTTTAAGTTTTTTTCTCTAAACAGTTTTACTTTTCTGTAGAGGAAAACTAAATTTAGCAGCTGGCAGCGTATCCGAAATGGCAAAGTAAAAATCGATAGCATGCGGATGCAAACGAGAATGATGCAAATCTAAATTGCAAATGGTATAAAAAATAATGCTTAAAAAACTATAGTTGTTGACTTCTGCATAACAAATGGGAATGCAGCAAACATTTTTTTTTTGTGAGATACAAGGCCACCACCATAAAAAGGCATCGAAGTTCTATATTTGACGAGTTCGGAATAATAAATATCGAATTTTAAACCGGTATTATGAGCCCATAATTCAATCGATATTTTCGTTGAGCATCGAATTTTTTATCGATCAGAATTTTTGGTTTTGAAGCGTTTCGTAATGTGTGAAAATTGCTTTAAATGTGGTATTTTCCTGCATCATTATTATTTTTAATAATTTTACATAAATTTCAAACTCTTTCGTTAATAACTCGAAAGGTTATTTGAATACATAAAGCATATTCTTCAATTTGTAAAAATCTGCATCTCTGTTTTCTTTACTCAATGAATTGATTGTGATTGATTTGTAATTTCATCTTTATTTACACGTCTGTATGTGTATGCGTCGATGGGCAAGCATGCAACATTGGTTTGTGGACCCTATACAATGAATCACTCAGATATATTCTGCCTCATCGCTGTGATTATATTCAATGTCGGCCTACGATCGAATGGGTGTGAATGGCAAATATTCCTGTCATCTGCAAAAAAATGAAAAGGGTTGGAAGTTTGACATAGAATGTCATTAAAAAAGATAAGAAATATAATAGGAGATATAATGAAGCCTAAAGCGCATTATATACACATCAGTATTCAGCTTCAATATTTGTCTTTGTGTTAGTATTGTATATTGAAGCCTCTGACACACTACGTCAAAATTTCTCATCAATAATAATTTTTTTTATTGGCGATTTTTAAGTGTAAACATATAGAAGTTAGCGCCGGCAAAACATTTTTTGAAGTTACCGTCGGCAAAATACATGTCTATTTATTCCTTTATTTATTTAAAAAAAAAAAAGCACTGCTGATATCATTTTTTTGGTTTTTGTCACTATATTTTTTAATTTGCACGTCCCAAACAGCCATTAATGAGCGATATACTTCAATTAATTTGATTACAAAAATTTTTTACTCTATTTCTAATGCGTCACAACTACGATGTCCACTCAAAGTTACCAGAAATAAAATAAATATTGACGATAACGATGCCACACTACGTCAAACTGCTTCAATGTTGTGATGAATATCAAAACCATTTTGATATTCGTCAATATTACACAGTGCGTATATGTGTGACTATTTTTCGCACACAATGACAAATATTGAAGCTGAAGATTGATCGTCTGTCAGGCACTTAACGATACCCCTATTACCGTCTGTAACAACTTCTACAGCGCGATCGCTGAGAAATCTCGATATAATTGGAACTATACTGAGCGGGGGACAGACATCGTTCCCAACTCCCTTCGTGGGAAATGCGAAGAAAAGTGAAGCCGGTGTGGTTTTTATATGCATATTTACCCGATTAACATTAAATGTTTGACAGAGTGGCCCAAGTATTTTAATTTACTCTGCAATTTTTGTGGGACTGAAGGAAAGTGTTGTTTGAATTTGGCGATTGCTCTTTATTTACATATAAATTTCAATTTCAATTAAAAGTTGGAGTTTGGGTTCTGAATGTCGGCCACAAATTTTAATCGATTGTCGTAAATTTATCCCTTCATAGAAGAAATTTCTGGAATCTCATCACCGCATTCAATAGCGAGTAAACTATTGTATCGTATAATATTTCGATACATATCGAGTGAGCATATCATCTCATGCGATATGTATCGAATCGTAATTGCGATTTTCGCAAATTGTTATATTTTACCAAACAATTTTATTTATCCTAATCAGAATCGAAAGCAGAAATTCATGTTATACATCATGTATTTATGTAGGTATTATGCTTTTTGACAGCAGCAATTTCGGAAAATGTTTTTAGTCAGCATAAATATATGTTTGAAATAAGGTTAGGTCGGCAGGCTGCTGTACGAACCCACTTGGGTCCAATTTATTACGGTCCCCTTGTGATACCTGTTGTGAAAACACTTTGACGTTTTGTAGTGATACCAACCAGATCCTCCGCTAGGAAACGAACCTAGATATTGACTTAAGATCTTTTTTATTTGTTTTCTTTTTCTTTCTTCTGTTCTTTAAGTTTTGCAATAAATTTCGGTGCCAAAATAAATAGGATCGATAGACACCAAAGTATCGAATGACAGATCCCATGATGTAACGAATTTTGTTACTCGATATCGAATACTATGCCTCTCAAATTCCTATAGATTCGAATGCGATATCGAATGCTGTGCTTGAACACCCGTTTTATTAATTTGACGATTTTTGGAAATTATTAGAGAAATGAGAATAGCTTGACAGCATTGTGGAGATGTATTGAAAATGTCTGAGAGTGGATTGCTTCACCGACTGAATATAGCGAAAAGTGTTTGCTGGGAAAATGAAATGAAAATGACTGTTGTTTTATCCACAAGTTGCGAATATTGTTGATGTTGCACGAGTAAGTCTCAGTTGTGTATACTTTTGAAAAAAAAAAAAAAAACAAAAAAAACCAGAATTTTACATGTGACCAGAAGTTCACACACTTGTAAACTTTGTTCAACAAAACTTCATAAATATCAGTTACTTATTTTCTTATAAATCAAGGATTGTTCTCTAAAAATGAACAATAACTTTACTTACTGCTTCTTTCAGTTGCAAATGATATTTTATTTATTGGATTGCCACCTAACAATTGGTATTTTAGATTTTCTTTTATCGGCTTAAGTGTCTGTTAGATTATTTCATGAACCAATTCGTCTTGGCTGCAGTGGAAGTATTTCAGAATTATTGTGTGATCATAAATAATCGATTAATAAAGCTCAAAATATAGAAATAATTCCAAAAAATAGCTTATAATAAATAAATGTGTTGAATAAGAGAATTTGTTGGGAAGAGCAACCTCCAGCCAGGGCAATAAGTTGTTTGGTATAATCACAACTCACATGACACATTAAGATCTACAGAGAATGACAAACAGCATAATACAACTATGTGCAATAGATTGTACATCGTCATATTAAAATATTCCATAACAAATAAAATAAGAAATATATGTACCTTCAAATATACGTACATTTATTACATATAAAAAATTAAATTTTTCGTTGTTGTCACAATTCGTACATTGTGGAAATCTATATGAAGAATGTGGTTTCTATTTACGAAATTTTCTTTTGAACAAACTCGTACACATAAAATTAAAATATCTCGATTACAGCTTGAACATTTTGTTTGCAATTCGTTTTTGGTTCAGAATACTGAAACAGCGTAACTTTTTCAACTCAAATAAGACGAAAGTAAATTTACTTATAAGAACTTCCTGCGCAAAAAAATAACTATTTCACACAAAGAAAATGCAGTAACTTTTAAAGAATCGATTATTTTAGTCTCACGTCTTATTAAGATCATTCAGTTGGTAATTCATTTGAGCAGTGATTCAACCCAAATTGCTTAATTCCAAACTCGATTAACTTTTTTAAAATTTTTTGCTGGCTACTTGTTGTATGGTTCAACTAGTCTACACTAGCAGAACGGAACCGCATTCTGTTTTAGAAGGCGGCTACACCTTCATCTTCAACGTTCTTCGTGTTTTGTCCACTGTGTCAGGTTATAATTAGCCCATTTTAATTAATTAATTTGTAATTTATAATTTTTTAATAATTTTTTTTTTAAATAGAATTTATTAGGAAATGAAATATTGCGATTCCTGCAATGCATTCCACTTTTCATGTAATGGCATCATATTATCTCATTTTCTTTGTTCTGACATTCGTTACCCTGCCAAAACGTAGAAGCAAATTGCACAAAAATATTTGTGCTAATGGAAAAAAATAGTTAAGTTTATTTTAAATTTCTTCCTTTTTAGGTAGCAATTGCCTTAAAATAAAATTTTGTGAGTTAAGTTTAGAAGAGTTTTAAATCTTTTTTCACTTTAATATGTAAAATGGAAGAAAAAAAAATTTACTTTTATAAAAAAGGGGGAGGGGAAGAACACCTTCACTCTGTTTAATTAGAATTCTAATATGAAAAATATGATTTTTTTGTTGGTACTCTTATTGTGTGTGTGTGTGTCTGTGTGTGTGTGTATGTATGTATGTGAAAATTCTCTTCTCCTTTGAGCTTGAGGATAATCGTTATTAAGGAGTGTTGGAAAAAGTTTTCCTTTTTCTTAACTTTCTGGTTGCATGTCTATCAAGGCACATTTGTGAAACTCAACTTAAATTTATATTTCACTTGGATATAAAAAGAAATACATCAAACACAACCAACTGTACAGTTTTATTCAAATATTTATAGCTTTCCCTGTAATTCTTTGTGTAAATAATAAATGTGTGGCTGTACAGCAAAACTTTGACTTCTGGCTGGTTCATTCAGAAAACAACTTTTCATGAGATTTTTTTATAATTTGCAAAAACAACTCCATCCAATCGTATTTTAGGTTACATAGAGGCAAAAGCCCAAAATATATTTTATCGTTTTGCCGTCATATATAAAAATAACTTAAGTCGGCTTTAGACAAAAAGAAGCTATTGCACTCTTCAATACTTTCATATTATTATACCTTCAATAGTGTGCAATTTTGCCTCAACTTTAATATAATTTTGATTTTCTGTCAACTAACGAGACTGTCTTTCTTCTTACACATTTTGAAGTTTGACGTTCCAATCACGCCATGGTATTGGTAGAATAAAATAACAGTTACACGCAATGCTACATGAAATGTACATTTTACAACAAATAAACCGTCAGGCATTTTATTGTTGTTTCGTGCCTAGAAATGCCAAACAGCTACCAAGCAGACTGTAGTAAAAGAAATATAGTAAAATATACAAATTTGTATTTTCTCAATACACTTTTAGGTTTTTATTTTACTTTTCTTATTTGCTAATTTGTAATTTGTAAACAAATGTGCAATATATATAGATGTCGTTTCGAAACTTTTGTACGTTTCAGGTTAAATAAAACCAATTATGACGTACTTAAATTAGGGGTGGCATAAGGATTATAATTAAAGTGGCTCCTAAAACTCTTTGTGCTTTACTTGCATATACGTGAGCAGTCACTAAAATAACGGAAAAAAATTTTTTATTCCTTTTTTAAGTTTATGGAGTGCTCAGAGCCCAAAAGATCTTTCTTAAGTATACAATGTGCCAAAAAAATTATCGGTATTTAGAAGCACTAAAAGCTAACAATCTACTGTATACCCAGCAAAGTAATGAATTTTAATACTAATAATCATACTCTTCACTACTTCTATAGAATATAGAAGAATACGAGTATATACATATAAGCAATTAAAAATTTATTTGACTTGATTAAATGATTTAATTACATTCTATTCAAAATCTAATACAATTTTTCATTCACTCAATTAAAACATTTTAATTACAATTGAATTTTACCTAATTAAAAAATGTTAATTAATTAAAAAATTTTAATTAATTTTTTAATTCAGTAGTTAATAAACGGAATTAAAAAATTGATTAAAAAAAATACAATGAGAACCTAAAGGGTGGTTCAAATAAAACGCACGATATTAATTGTAAATAAAACAGAAATCTTCCTCAATAGTTTTTATTTAGATAGAAGGATCTATGATAAGTATGTGTGTTTTTTTTTAAGACAATACAAACTCTACGAAGCTCTTAATCTTGTCTGCAGAAACACCCAGGGTCTAAGCGGGAATCGCACCCGCACCACCATATTGATAAGACTAATGCTCATGCACTAGACTACGGAGGCACCCAACAAAACAAAATATCGACAAAATTCTCTCCACGGCTTCTGTGGCATTGCTCTATCCAATGGTCGATATTTCCAATGATTCCCAGACATAATTAAGGTTCAATGTCTCGTTAGTGTGCCGAATTATCTCCTACTTTAGATCTTGAATTGTTCTTGACTTATTGACGTACACTTCTTCTTGAAAATATCCCCAAAGAAAGGAGTCCAACGATGTCAAATCACAAGATGGTGACGGCCAATTAACATCGCCACGACCTGAGATAACAAGGCCATTGAATTTCTCGCTCAAAATACCGTTGGCAAGTGACACCATCATGCAATTTGTAGCCACAAGAAGTTCGTTCTCATTTCGCTGCAGCGAAAACCATTCACGGCAACTGCTTGGCCAAGGTTGACGGCTTTTCCGCAACACTATCGCGAACAACAGCACGGTTTTCCACAGAACGAACTGGTCGAGCATGCACAGATGTTTTCACATTTTCTGCAGGCCCGGTTTGCTGAAATTTGCGCACAATTGTCCCGGTTGGACCACTTTTTATTAAATTTTTAATTCTTGCAATTAACATTTAATCAAATAATTTTTCAATTAAATATAAACACTTAGTTGACTAATGAAATTTTTAAGTATTTATTATTTGTTAACAGAAATAATTTTAAGTGAAATTAATTTTTATTTTTTTTTTGTCCACTTTGGCTTTTTAACTAATTACCTCAACATGGCGATGTCATTGGAGTACTTATCACTCTCGCTTACGAATAACAATTTTAAAATGTCATTACAAATGAGTATTGCAGTAAGTAGTTATTTTGAAGTTACCGGTAATAAATTTTTAAAGTCGTATAAATAATCTAGGACGTCAAGATGTTATCAGTTTTTTTCTGGAAATTCAGCACCGGATACTTTTATTTGTAAGATTATTTTTACACCTTGCAATAAACGCCGCAACTTTTGCAATTTTTTATTTTTTTTCGTTTTCGTTTTTGTTTTGTTTTTTTTTTCATTTCTAAATTGAAAGTGTTGTAATATTTTTTACTCAAAAAAAAATTTAATTTTTAGGTAAACTTTTGTATGGAAATTTTTTGAATTATAATTAAATACGAATTGAATTAGAGATTCATTAAAATCGATGTATGTATTCATACAATAAGGTAAAATTGTTAAGGCCCAAATTCACAGTCATTAGTTAATTATTACTACTCAAAAATTATAATTATTGTGTAACTAATACTTCATATTCACAGTGTATTGTTTAACTAACATTCTCAGTATAACCAAAGAATGGTAACCCTAACAATCTTTTAATTTTCAATATTGGCTGCACTGCTATAGCATATGGTTTTTGTTTACATTTGTTGAATTATTTCTTAAAAATGGATAAAACAAGCGCTCGCTCATCGAACTTTACCGCGAAAAATATTGAATTTCTGCTGAAATATTATCGAAAATAAAAAAACTGATAGTATTATATATATATTTATATTAGATATATTATGATTGATATTATTAAAACAAAAATACTAATAATAATTTACAAATCAGCTGTTGTCTAACTATTTGTTAACCAATGTTATTTGGAGGTTTAACTAATAGTACAGAAAAAGCTGTGAATCAAATATTATTGGTTAAACTATTGCTATTAGCATAAGTGTTTGACTGACATATCGACGTCCAGTTCAAACGACAGAACCTAAAAAGTTTAAACTATGTAGCTTGCTACAGCTCTACAGATCCAATTAAAGTAATTTTTGGAAGTTGTGCCAACGTTCGAATGAAGTAAAGACGGGTAAAATCGGATAACAGTATAAATTAAATAACGTTTTAATAATTTCAAAAGAAACGGACATTTTTTTTAAAAATATGTACTCTAATGTTTTAAAAAGAGAAAACTGATCTTTATATTTACTTTTTTATGCAAAAGTTTTACACTCGCATTATAGTAGAAAACATTGAAAAAAGTACAATGCTCGTATTGCATTTTTGTATTTAAAGGAACTTTTTTAAAAATATAATTATTAACGGTAGAACACTTTTAATAGGCCTTAATGTTTATATTCCATTTTATTATTATATTTTTCTTTTAACACGTTTAAAACTTGAACGCAAATAAATGCTTTGAAAAAATCCAAATGTAAAAACGACAAGAGTTTCGAAGCAACTTTAAAAGAAAATAGACAAAAAAACAATACAGCTTTTATTGCAAGGTGTAAATACGGACTAAGTCATAATGAACAACAACATTACAATTATGGTTTTCAAAACAACAGAAATCCAGCACGTCCTATAAAATTGTACGTACTTTTTCATGCACATTAATGCAAACAGTTATTTCGTATATTTTTGTTTGACAGCTACGCTCGCGAAACAGCAACAAAAACTTGGCATTGTTTTTGCAAAAGTTGTAGTTGTAGTAATGCAATTGAAAGCTTTCAAAAGTAAATCATTAATTTACAAACCCTTTTTTAACGCTTTAAAAAAGAGGGAGATTATCAGTTTGACTGTAATTGTTTTTATGCGTATTATTTCAGAACATTTTACAGAGTGGGGCGATTTTGATGATTCTCTTTTCATTGGAAAGGCCGTGCTTGCAGTGTGATCCCATTTTAAAGGCAACGTACAAATATTTAATTTTTGTAACAGGTTAATTTGAAGGCTGTTTAGGAATAAAGTAGAAGTTTTGAAAAGATTAACGGAATGAGAGACTATAAATCGATGGCGATGGCTGAATTAGATAGCACGTTAACTACAAAACCAAACGTCCGGTATTCGAGCCCAGTTTCGGAATAAAGTCATAAAAACATTTCGCATATTTTCTGATGTCCATTAGTGTGTCTTTGTGTCAGTTGTTGTCGGCAGGTTGCAGTGGCGAAGACATAGCTACAGGTCAATAGCAAAATAAAAATAATAAAAAGTTCAGAAATTTATCAATACATCAAATAAAAATTTATAGAAATTCATGTGTATACAGATGAGTAAAGTATAATTAAACGTTGTAAGAATACTGACAATGGGAGGCATTAGCAATTTGTTTCACCTAAATGAAAAACTTTATTCAAAATATTGAAAACGGCAAAATTTCAATTTAAACATTGTAAGAAGTCGATTGTTTGCTTAAAGTACAGGGTGTCTGGTGGCAAATTTACATATATTTTTAAATACGATTATTTCAAAAAGTAATAAACAGTGCGGAATGAGGGTGGCGCCGTTGGAATTATCGATTGTGCGGATTTGTCTGTCACGATGACGCAGCGGTCGAGTGAGCATCGCGCGTTCGTTGTGGAGACATTTTTTAAGAGTAATGATTCTTACGTAATTGCTGGTCGATAATTTTGTATTGGGTTTGATTGTTTGGTATTGGGCGAATAAGTGATGGACCGAGTGTAAATTTAATTCGTTCGCGGGTGCAGAGATTCCGCGCACCTGCTTCGGCTATGAATGCCAGTCGATCTTCAAGGACTTCCGCAAACATTGAACTGATTGAAAGCACTTTACGTGAAAATCCGCGACTTTCAATTCGGAAAAGAGCAGCTTCACTGGAACTTCCAAGAGCGATTATTCATGAAATTTTAATAAAGGATTGAAGGATCTGGAAGACATACTCTTTAAAAAATAAAATACACATTTCAATTCTATCTTTCAATGGTCTTAAAAACTTCGTGTCAATTATTACGTTTGAAAATATAAATCTGCTACCAGACATCCTGTATAACAAAGCAACTGGTGTGAAAATATTTCTATGCATCTATTTATCACTTCGAACTTTTATTCTATTTATTGTAATTTAAAATTTAATAATTTAGCTGAGAACACACCCCCCTCTATACTCGTAACCAAAACTTTTTTTTTTTTAATTTATAAATTTAATTTTTTTGTCTTATAGGCTTTGTAGAGGCTGTAGCCTGGCATTACAATAAATTATCTAAGAAAAACACTCAATTTACTCGTATATCTAAGTTAAGTATTTGCATATATATTTTCAAGTTTATGTTTGCAGGATAATATAAGAGTTATATTTTTAAACCGGCCTGGTAAACTATTGTATTCTCTTGGTCCAGCATAATTAATGCGCTGTTCGGTCAAATCTATGCGACATCGTTGCAATTGTAAATCATGTGCTTTCCTTGTAAATCTTGCCGTTCTGATAATTTTTTTTTATGATTTTATTGCCATTCGATTGAATTATCTCACCGACTTAAATCCATATAATAGTGTCTGTTGTTTGTAAAACCCGCAAACTGGCAAATTCTTTTTAGCTTTGTTTTTTATATAAATCTATAGTAAAATAACGCATTGGCAGATTAAACACTGTTTTAAGCGCCTTATTCTGTGCTGATTGCAAGCTTCTTAAGCAATCTGTTCTTCGGCATGCGTAGATTAATGGCAAGTATGTTAAGTGCGAATGAATGGGTGATTGATATATTGATTGATATCAATAGTTTAGCTTCGGTATTTAGTTTATTTTTAAATTTGTTAAAGATTCCGGTTGCTGATGATATTTTGGCCTTAACTTTAGCAATATGTATATCCGATAGCAAATTGTAACTTAACTGTATTACCAAATATGTAACCACTTTAGATTCTGCAATAATAGAACCATCCATATGGATAACAATTCTTCATATATTTTTTTTTTAATTATGAACTAAATTTGATAAATTATGTTTTCGCTGATTTAAGAACCAATTTATTGAATCGGGTGAACTCCGCGAATACTGCAACATCATATTCAATTTCATGTTTATTATTATTCATGTTTATATTAAAAAAAAAAAAAAAGACAAATATCGTCTGCAAACGTAATTAACTTAACATAAAAGTTGATATTTTTCAAATCAAATTACATAAATTTTGAATAGCAACGGTCCCACGGCACTACTCTGAGGAACTCCATATTTTACCGGCAGCAAGGCGCTCTTTGTGTCGCCAATTTGAACGAACTAAGATCTGTTTTTTAGATTGTTATGAAAAAGTAATATTGTGGCATTAGGCATTTTTAAATTTTTTTTTGTAAAATACTGTGTTCAATTGAATCAAAAATTGAAAAGTCAAAAAATACTGCGCCAACACCTTTATATTCTGCCACAATTCCACAAGAAATATATTCTTTAATATGAACTAAAACTTCTTCCGTGCCAAAAGATTTCGTAAAACCATATTGATGTTCGTACAATATATTCCTTCTTTGAAAATATAGTGAAAATAGATCTGCTATTATTTTTTTTAAAAATTTTTCAATTGTCAATTGTTTATAATACTGACGACACTGGACAAAAGATAGCTATACATCTTGATGCAGGTTCTTTAGGTATGGGAACGATTTTGTGTACTTTTAAGACATCGGGTTAGTTGTGAGTTCTACTCGTATTATTCTTATTTCATAATTCTCCTGAGAACTGATCGCAATGGCCAGCCTTCAGCATTATTAAAGAATCAGGAATCGATAGTGCAGATGGCTAAAAACCGAATTGGAATTTCTATTGTTGAGCAAAATATTGTCCTCAAATTGTCTATCGATATTTAAACTACTTTTAGATATGTAAACTAATTTTGTGCCACAACTATTGCCAAAATAAAGTTGATATCACTGCTGCAACCACTTTTCAGCCATCTTTGCAGTGATTGTCCTCAGGTGGTGGTTATTCTTATAAGCGCATAATGCAAAGGCAAATCGCGGAGAACAAACTTGTTTACTACTAAGAACGACATGACCAGCATTGAAGAAAAATAAATTTTTAGCTCATCTTCTACACAGTTAATCTGGTCTTCATGATTTTTACTCCTCCTTATAAGAAAAAAGCCAAAACCTAAATTTTCGACTTAAGCTACTTTAGCACATACAGCATGTTTGAAAGCATAACAAATGTAGAATAAAGAAAAATAATGCTGCAATTTAATTACTATCAAAAATTATGCACGGCTGATCCCTTTTTGCAGAATTGAAACCATCCAAAAGATTTAAGGAGACAACATTTTTTAATGAAACAGTTTTCATTTCTATCAAAATAATTAAAGGAAACAATATGAATGAGATGTTCAAATCCTCTTAACAGTTGTTCTAACAAAATGTTGGAAACCTTATGAATTTTTAAAATATATCAAAAAGAAACTAATTTTAAATAGTTCCAAGTCCTTTGAAGGGTTCGTTTTTATTAGAAATAATTTTTTGTGCCGGCACGTTAACATTCAAATTAAAAGCAACCATGTTGAAAATAATGTTGTTGATAAAACTTATTTGTTACCACAAAAACTTTAATTAAAGCAATTTAAATTTAAATTTCATTGATGCAGGCTGACTGATGAATTTTACTGCACAGAAAAATTCAAATCACTTTTTCTGTAGTTTCTATAAAAAGTTTTTTTATTAAAATTTTAATACCATTTTTTTATTACTTATGGTGTGTTGCAATTGGTCCATTAACATACACATATCGAGCCTTTGGTGCAATACCGTAGTAATTCAAAAAAAACGTGAACTGAGAAAAATGCTTTTGAAGTTTTGAGCCATCTTTTTGATAGTATTTTCGTTTACTAAAGTTATTTTTTTTACAAGTTTATAAATAATGAGGCATGTTTTGTAATGTTTTCTGTTTGTAAATTTCTTGTCAAAAAGGAAATATTTCATTATTGCAAAAATAAATATTGTTGGAAATAGCTGGAGGCAAGAATAACATTTGTAGCTGTAGAATAGAACCATAATCTTTTTTCCTTTAGATAGATGTTTCCCCAAAGATCATTTCTGCATACGCAGCTTAAAAAATTCAAATTTTAAATTACTACGATAGTGCACCAAAGACTCGCTATACACAACATGTTGAAATAATTCTTAATAATGTTGGTGTTAAAATTTATCAATTTTAAATTCGATAAAATACCCGACTAGAAATTTTCATTTGCAACTGAATGGTACTCTAATCGTTTGCCGTATTGGGTCCCTCACACATTATAATTCCCAACCGGGTAATCCCTTTAAGGTGGCGAGGGTGAGGTGAGAGTGGCCATGGCTGAAATAGTCTGCACGTTGACTATAAAACCAAAACAGACCTGGGTTCAACCCCAGTTTCAGAATAAAATTATAAAGAAAACCATCTCCCATTTTTCTGATGTGCATTAGTTTGTCTTTGTGTGTCAGTTGTTGTCGGAAGGTTTCAGTGGCGAAGGCATAGTCACTGGTCACTAAACAATACCGGCTGTATCCAATCCCACAGGCACATCAGAACGCTCTCCTTCGTCGGTATTGTCTAGCACTGGCGAAGTTAAAATAATAATAAAAATGGCTACAAAACCGAAGCTTCAACCCTGCTTTAATAACAGAAAAAGAGCATGCAAAAAGCGGAACTGTAATATAATTAATTAAGCTTCACCTCCTGTCGTTTCTCTAACTATCGCTTTCCTATAGTTCCAGCACAATGCATTGCATGTGTAGCGGTCATCTCCTGATCCCAGATAAAAAAAAAGTATTAACTTATAACCTTCCCGGAGTTCCATAATTGCCAATGTGTTTTTTAAACTCAAATACATCCAAGTTTTAAAGTTCATCGAAATGGTCAATGTAGTTTTGGAGTGGCCGAAATTTTCCCCCTGTCGTCCTCGTGGTCCTAGTTTTAAAAAAAGTAATACCCTATAACTTTCCCGGAGTTGAACAGACTAAGTGCACTAAATTACATCGCGATTGGTCCACAAATGGCGAAGTTAAGCTCGTTTATATTATAAAATCTGTTCAAAACCATGTGGAAGTAGTAGTATAATTAAAAAAGTTGGCGTAAAGGTGGGCGTGATTAAAAAAAAGTAGCCTACAATTCGTTGAAGAGTCCCAGTTATATGGTGTGAAAATTTCAGGGAGATTGGTCCAGCGGTTTGGGCTCCTATAAGGTACAAACAAACATAGTTTGCTGTCTTGAAAAAGCTAAGCAATCCTACATAGAAAGTCCCAAAAACTGTTCGAGAATAACTAAGTATACAAACTAAAAAAACTTTTTAAAGTAATTTCATGCTGATTTAAGTTTGTTTTAGAATTAGTGACTTGTTTGTTTAACATTACCCAATGTTAAATTTACCTGATTCAATGTTATACCTATGTATTGATTTAGTATACTGCAATGTTGATTTAAAGTGATAAAACTTTAATTTTAATACAAAATGGGATTTTATGTATTCAACCTTGTGCAACGTTATTTTCACTACGACAAATGTAGAATCAATTAGTTTGAAGGTAATTTTGAAATTTTTTCGTTTCAGATCAATGTGAATCAATGTTAAATTTAATTTATTTCATTATTTTTGCAGAAATTTAACAACAAGAATTTTAAGCAACATTTCGTCATGTTATTTTGACATTGGACAATTTTTCTGTGTGTACTTACCACCAGAGGCGCAGCATTTCAATTCCCTGATTCGCTAATTATTAATTTTCTCGTTGTAATTTTTTGCAGCGCCGCTATATTCTCATCAATTAGTTTTATGGGATTTTAATTTTTCTCAAAGTTTACCCAAAAAAGAATTACTGTAAGTATTTTGAAGATGACAAAACTGCTGTATGCGGGAGCAATTTATGACCATCATGAACTTCTGAATTGTTCTCAATAGATATTACAACTACACTGAATTTCTTGCAACAATTCATATTTTTTCTTTTTTTTTTTGGAACGTTGTGACAAAAAAATCCCTTTAAACACCAGACATAGATAAATATTTTCGTTGGACCCATTTAAAATGTTTTATGAGTAGAGGCGCGGGAGCAATAATCATAAAATGTATTTCAGTATTTTCATTTTATTGCTTTTCCTTTATTTTTCTAAGCCTAAACGATTTTCTTTTTTCCGCTAAAACAAATATTAACAATAAAAAGAAGAAAGAAAAAAGTATTTACGAGAAATATATCTTTTTTCTTATTTGACAACTGTTAACCATCTGTTTTCACGAATGTTAAATGAAAAGTCATACTTGTGGAAAATCAATTTACACATAAATAACCGTAAAAATACGAATTTCTTTTCAAACAGCTTTCAATATTACACTTTTATTTAATAAAACTAAACTAATCGTTACACGCATGAATGAGAATACCTGTTGCGGAACAGCCTAAAATAATAATTTATTATAAGAATGAAGCAGAGATTGGAGATAAATATATTCAAAAGAAACATTGTTGCAAAATACTACGCAAGCAGTGCATTACAGCGGCACTAGCTGGAAAGGGATAGTGTAGAAAAGTAACAGGTGCTTAAGTGATAGAACGATAGAAAGCTTAATTCTTACACAACTCTGTACACCATATATTGAATTACTAAGGTGGCAGCACTAAAGCTTTGACAACTGTGTATTCCTGGGGTTGTGCTTTGTGCCATAAAGTTTCTAAAATATTATTTCTTCCGCAATAATTAAACACAAATAAGATCTTTCTTTTAATAAAATACCGATTGCTTTAATATTACGCAAATTAAATTGCTTATAATTTTTTTTTTAATAAAAACTATTAAATTAATTGCACTAATTATTTAAGCTGCAGGTCCGTTTTGTATATGTAATATTCATTTTTATTCGATACTTCGCTATTCCTTTGTGTAGCTTCTTCAGGAAAATTGGTTTTTGTTTATAATGAAGAAATATTTTTTTAAAAAACTCACACTGCAGAAAAAGTTGTTGTCAATGAAAATTCAAAATAAAAATATTAACAGCCATATTCACAAAAATATATTCTGGATTTGAAATAGGTATAAAGATTCGATTTTGTATTGAAATTTGTTATTGAACCAAATCCAAAAAAAAAACTGTTATAGAAATGTACAGAAACTTAAGTTAGAGCAAAGAGTAATAACCTGCCGTAGTGATGCCACCTCGTTTAAATACACCATGTCTCGGCAGTTGCGTGTGTTTGGGAATTTAGAAAGTAGGATGGTTATTAAGAAATTCGATTCGAATCGAAAAGAACTTCCGATTCGGAAATACAATCTTGTTCTGTGGTACGTTCGAAAGGGCTGCTGAGTTGCATTTGGAGATTTAAATTTTAATTTAAAAACTTCTCGCTGTCAATATGCAAAAACTTGGCAGCACTTTGCATAGTTTAGGGCAAATGACAAAATTTTTTTTATTAAAACATTGCTCTGTAAAAATAAAAATCGAAAATGATTAGTATTTTGTTATGGGAAATTGATGAAGGAGATGGTGCTCAGGAAGAGAAGGATTGTAAAGAAAAATATAAAGAGTGTAGCAAATATAACGCAAAATTGGAATTTGTCGCTGTTGTGCTTTAAAGTGTTGGCAAACCAAAAAAAAGCAACAGCGACAGCTGACAGTTACACGTGTTACATGACAGAGCGTTACACGATAGCACAACGAGTCTTCATTATTCAACAATATTCCAAAAGTGTATGGTGATTTTTTGAAGCAAAATCTTCCTAAGTGATGAAACACATTTGCACCTTGATGGCTTTGTCCATCGCTAAAATTCCCGCTTTTGGGTTTATGAGAACCCACTTGTGATTGTCGAAAAAAAAATGCATCCATAACATATCACTGTTTGGTGTAGATTTGAACTGAAGGCATAATTGGAACATATTTTCTTGAAAATTTTTGAACTGCATCTGCCAAACTTTCATTATTTTTGAAATATTGTTCAATAATGATGACACGTTGTTCTATCGTGTAATACTCCGTTTTTACTAAACCTAAACTGTCAGCTGTCGAATTGCTTTTTTAAGGTTGCCAACACTTTACTGTACAAATGCCGGGAAATTGCAATTTTCCCTTAATTATGACACACCATTGAATGAATATATTCAATAGTTACATAACCTGATCGTATTTGTTCTGATGCTTTTGTTTGTATACTTTGTTTATAAACATTGTTTATATAGGAAAGCACATACACGGTGGGCGAAAAGTAATCACCCGGGGCATAAGTAATCACCCGATTTTCTTTTGCTGTAATTTTTTTTTAAGACAAATTTTGGCACTGCTTATGATACGGGCTAAGTGACCGCCGCCAGAGTTGATGACCATACATGCAGATCCAAAGGTTTTTATTAAATAAAATTACAGCAAAAGGACATCGGGTGATTACTTATGCCCCGGCTGATTATTTTTGGCCCACCGTGTACTTAAATGATTGATAATAGAGAGCAAAACACCTAATCTTATCAATATGGAGGTGTGGGTTCGATTCTCGCCTAGACCCTGGATGTTACTTGTGGTACCACAATTTTCCTAAGTGGACGTTCTCCTTCGGGCAGAAGCATAGTTTCTATAAAAATTAAATAAGTATGTATTGGAATTTGTGGCATGCATACCATCACTTCCGTTCAATTAATGAATTTCGGATTATAAAAAAGTTTCTGAAAAACCAAGGAAACTAAAAAATTTGTTCCATTATGACAGCTGCCCACTTAGTCCAGTTATTTGCAAACTCAATTAAAAGCAACGATTTATTGTCGATAAAGTTATTTTTTAGTATCGAGAGCAAAAGTGAAATCGTTCGTTTAAGTAGAGTGAAACTATTGTGAAGAAAACTTAATAAAAAATAAATTTGAAGGATTTGAATTTCACTGTTAAAAATGATGCTGTGCTTTCGCCAGACTTGAAACGACGATGTATATTTAAAAATTCTATGAAAAAGCTTAGTTTCCTGTTCTGCTTTTTCACTTCGAAACTATTGCCGGAATACTACAAATAAAGCAACCATCCATCGAGCATTTAACGGACTATAAATTTTTACGAGAACGATTATGAACTGTATAGAGAATATACTGTTATTTTTAAAGTTTTTATGTTAAAGATGTTTTCATATTGATTTCCATTATACATAAACGTGGCAAATCATAGTTATGTCTGCGTAAATTTTCCCAGTTGTCATTAAATTTAAAGTCACAGTTCCGCTACCGTTTTATATCTTCCGGTTATTCTTACATTTTGATAAGAAATTGCCTGTGCAAACAAAGTAACCAAACACAGTTACAACGATTTGAAAATTCATTGATATTGAATAAATTTCGAAATTTACTTCTGTGGTTTTTCAATAACTGACTAGAAAACCTTAAAGGTTGATAAGAATCTTTTGAAGCAAAAAAAGGGCGAACATCCTTCTTCTTTTGTTATTATTTTAACTTTATATTTTTTGTATTATTGAATACTTTCTTTCCTAACAATAATTTTATCTTGGGTATTCTTGGGTAAACAATATTCCTCGATTTTACCTGGATACATTGTATCAAAAAAGTTACCGTACAGATATTATGCATGTTCGGACATGCATTCTTAATTGAGACAATTTAATAATAATAATAATTTCAATTTAATAATTTAATTTACTCAATTTAGCTGACTCAATTAGCATTTTACAGCTGTAAAAAAACAAATTTTTGAAGTATAATTCGATAGTTATTTCGGTTGCCTTTTTGGTTTTTTTTTATTTACTGTTTTGTCATTGTACAGAATTTTTTCGTTTCACTGAACAGACTTCCCAGTAAACATACTGGTGAGAAGGGTTGCATTTCGACTCTGATTGGCGATTTCCTTTCCGAACAAAAATTTTGCCCTTTCGGTGGATAACATTTTCACAATTTGCCCATACCTTTAAACAGTGATACATTTTTTATTGCCGCACTGTTACGAAATATTTGAAATTTAACTTACCGTTTCACTGTTCCTACCGTTTTTACCATAAATTTATCAGTAATAACACTTTTTTTATAAATCTCCCGATTTTGTTATAAAGTTACAAGAATTCAAGTTCTTATTTGTGTAAAAATGTATTTAACAACGATGTAGAAAAGGTGAGTATATCACCCCGACTTAAGAGTAGAGCTTTAAATATGTAGCATATTTTGCCAGTTATTGGGGCAAGATATTCAGAAAGGAACGTGACCGCTTTTTAGAATGTTACATAATTTTTAGAATGGAACGCAAATTGTAACGACATGTATGTAACATTTTTGTCAGAAACGAGAAAACGCCTTTAGTCAATAAGCGATGCAATTAAATAATAATTAAACAATTTAGTAATGGAATTATTATGTGTTAAATTGTACTCACTTAATGACTTAATTGATAAAATGCCCCAATTGTACAATTCATCTCTTTAACTAGACCTGTCCTCTAGTTCCAGCACAATACATTGCATGTGTAGGGGTCATTCTCTGAATGCTGGTCCAAAAAAAAAAAACAAATAAATAAAGAAAAGGTGCATGTCTGAATACAGTAGTACCAAAAATAATTAATAAATGCCGCGTTTATTATATTGTTAATTTATTTTTTAAAGTCACGTGACTGGTTCCCAAGTTGTAGCGACAAGTTCGAATATTCAAATTTAGTATTGGTGTTGCCCCATCTAATATCGTTTTCCTTCCTGAAAGAAAAATGTGACTATTAAATAGGCCAAAATTTGTTTCAAACTACTGCTAGCTGACACTTTTTTTAAATACATTTTTGGTTAGTATTAAATCCAAATCAGTTTAAAGTTCGTAACGTTTTTAGTCAGAAAGAACTATATATGACACAGCATTCCAAGGAAACAAAAGGGAAAACTCAAAGTCAATCAATACCAACTTATAGTATCGATAACAATGGTACAAAAATTATACTTTCAGCTTGCACTTGCTATTAATCGTAATTAGCGCTTCTAACAAATATTACATATTTTGTATTAATTAGCGATATTTTGAATACGTTTTAACTTTTAGATCAATATATCTATACTATACAAGTTCGGATATATTTTATTACTAATTATACGTACGAGAGACTGATTCACATGCCCTTCAGCCATCGCCACCCTCGAAGAAAGAATTTGGAAAGAATTTTTTTGCATGATTTTTAGAAAAGAACAGGAACTTGCAACATTGGACGAATATGTGTAAAATGTATATCAGAAAGGAAAACGGCATACTTCTTAATAACATTTTAACTTGTAATATCTGCATAGTGATGCAACAGCACATACCGAAAATGTGAATACTATTTCTTTTTTTTATCTTGGACTAGCATTCAGGGGTTGACCCCTAAACATGCGATGCATTGTTCAGAAACTTTAAAAAATACACCCCGATTTCTAAATTAAAATTAAAGTTATGTTTAAACCTGTTTCCCATACAAAATTCCTACTTCAAGCAGATATTAGATTAATTTTAACAATCGCATAAGATTATTCGTATTTACTGAAGGAATTTATTTTAGGCGAACATTTTTGTGATGCAGTGTACACATGCAGTGCAAACCTGTTTCGGACTTCATATTTTATACAAAAATGTCTACGAGTACATTACTTTATTTCTACATTTGGTTTCTTCTTTTGTCCTTGTACATTTGCAACAGTGTGCCATCAAGACAACTTTAACTTTTTCCTGTCTTTACGTAAAAAAGTTTCTACTTAAAGTAGAATATAAAAAGTTTTTTTCCCATCCATTTCAATTTCCAACTTTAAAATTGATGAAAAATTTTTCCGAATAAACTTTGGTTTTTTCCTATTATTTGTGAAGCATAAGAAAAGAACTTAATTTATTTGATAAATTGAGCATTTCTGAGCCAAACTAATGCAAGTGATGGAATAAATAAGCAAACGTACATATGTGTATTTATATATATGTATATATGGGCATTTCCACATAATCACCTGCACTGGTTGCTTGTTATTTTACATCATATAAATTTTTTAAGTTATTTTTGCGTGTGGATAATCCATTGGTATAGAGTTACAGCAGAAAAATTAATGATTTGAAGAACTCAAATTTATTAAAAGTGTGAACCAATTGGAATTTTCCGTGGAAAAACCTATATATTCTATTATTAATACTGATTTTAAATTAAAAATGATGATAAAACTTTTGAAATTAAAACATTAAGATATTCAACTGCCAGCTTGTTATAACATGCGATAAAAAAGAAATTTCGAAATTATATGAAAAGTTTTATTAAAAATCAGTTAAGTGTGCAACAATATAAATATTTCTCGTTTGACATTTTCTGATAAAAGATACCATTTTTTAATGCTCACTGGTTATGGTGAATTACACTGTGCAACAAATTAGTCGTCTTGGAATATTTCCCGAATGAAACAAACGACAAAGAAATGTAGACTATCAGTAGATCAAAACCACAAAATGTTTTATGAAATTGAACTCATTTGGTTAAGTTATAGCCGTATCATTGATTGCTTAATTACTTTACTCGGTTTTTATAGCTTCCACAATCATCAAACTCAGCATGATATACAAAGTATTTACATATTTTCTTAAATCAACTCGTTTCGAGGGGAACGCGGGATGATGGAATATCGCCCGGGTGTGGTGGATGTATTCGCGGACGGATCGAAATCAGACGGATGAGTGGGGGGGGTGGTGTATTCATTCCCCACTGTGGACGGAGGTTGTGTTTGAGGCTGGAAGATCGTTGCAGCGTGGTACAGGGTGAGATATCGGCCATAAGGATGGCGGCGAACTGGATGAGGTACCACGGGATATACGCGGAGTATATTCAAGTGTCTACCGACAACAGGGCTGCGATAAGATCGCTTGGTTCGTGAGTGCCGAACGTCGCTGGACGAGATGGCGGGGCACTCGAACCCTTAGCTGGTCTGGGTGCCGGGAACGAGGTGGCGGATGGGCTGGCCAAGGGCTGGTATGCCTGATAGGGACATCGATGGTTATGTCGTGATTGCGTTGCGATGCTGCAGGGCGCAGTTGGAGCGGGAGCTCTTTGGGACTGCGCAGACCGGGAGGTCGAACGAGACCGCCTGATCGATTTTCCAGACTTGGCCTCGGTACGACTCCGACCGCACCGCCGGGCTCAGAGAACTGCCTAGGGGACGACTCCGGATGACGGTGGCGGTGCTGACGGGCAACTGCAACATTGCTTTGCACGCCAGGAGACTGGGTATGCCGTATAAGGACTTCTGCAGGAGCTGTCGTGATGAGGAGGAGGAGGAGACGGTTGAGCACTTGCTGTGTCACTGTCCCGCTCTCGGCGCGAGTAAGGCGACAGAATGGGACCCGGGAGAACCCAAGAGATCTGATTCCCTTGGCACTTGGCGGCCTGCTAACCTAACCTAACTCGTTTAGAGAATCTCATTGTCGTTGTTACGTTCCATGTCATGTTAGTGCTCCTTTTTTTCATATGGACTATTTCAAAAAAGAAGAGTAAGATTTTGTAAACCGTAGTCATTTGGGAATTCCTTTAACTAATAAAGTGAAAATAAATTTTTAAATAAGTTTAATTAATTAGAAAAATAATTTGGTATTCATTGTATAACGTTTGTGAAATGACTTGAAAAATAAGCCATATTTGTTACGTTTGTGAACATTTCACCCCACAAATATCGGAACATGATTCTTTCACAAGAGACGTTATAGCAGCGCACAACACATATCAGTTGTGTCACATGTACCATGAGCTCCAAAAGTTCTTTCAAAAATTTCTCTAATTCTTTCTGATTAACAGCGTTACGAAGTTCAGCGTAATTTATATTTAATAATAACTTCCCAACAAAAACTTTAATCATACTCTTCACTACTTCTACTTTAGCTTTCTCACGAATTACATTTATATGGCAATGTCATTGGAGGCAACTACTTACCACTGTCGCTTACGAATTACAAATTCTAAATGTCATTACAAAAAGTTATTGCAGGAAGCAGTTATTTTGAAGGGCATTAGTTAAATGTTACCGGTAATGACTTATTAAACGCTTATTTCATATACATTTGTTTGACATGTATACCCGAGCAACAACAACAAAAAACAATGTTGTTCTGCCACAGTTATAGTTGTAATAATATTGACCTTGGTATATGTAAATTAAACCAATCATTCACACAAAATACTTGACAAAACAAACCAAAAAAGTTGTGTGCACAGTTAATAATGGAAACGAAAATTAAGTAATGAAAAGGACTATTGTAAGTTAGAGATGGTAAATTTATTGATTCATTTAGAAGAGAGAAAAAATAACTGGGAATTATTTTTCGTAGAATCATTTCTTATAGAAAATAAAAAATTAATGAAGATAATAATTTACATCTACTGACAACCAACCACACAGTGGCCAAAAGACGAAGAACGCTGATGATGAAAGTGTAGTAACTTTAGAAAACGTCTTGTTATTCCGTTCTGCTGGTGTTTGTTAGTGTGATTTAGAGTTTTATTTTTGATTTAGTTTGTTTGGCAATTTTAGAATTTTGAAATATTAACTTATAAACAGAAAAAACCCCCATTGGACATTTCGGGAGGGAACATAACTAAAAGTCTAGTAAAAATTGGCGGCTGACGATGGTCGAAGTAGTCTGCACGTTGACTACAAAACGAAAAATTTCCTGTGTTCAACCCCAGTTTCAGACTCAAAAAAAAATTTCTCATTTTTTCTGATGTGCCTTTGTGTGACTTTGTGTCAGTTGTTGTCGCAAGGTTTTAGTGGCGAAGGCATAGTTACCGGTCAGTGAACAATACCGGCTTCAGCTGATAGCAATCCACAGGCACATCAGAACGCCCTCCTTCATCGGTATTATGTAGCACCGGAGAAGTAAAATAATTAATAGAAATAGCTACTAAAAACCTTAAAATTTTTAGCGAAGCGTCAAAATTTCATACGTCTGACATCAGAGACGCTGCAACACTGCTATAAAAATTAGTAACGTGCAAAAACAGTGTTGTAAGATAGTGAAGCTTCACTTCTCCTACAATCTCTTTCCTCTAGCTCCATCGCATTGCACCGCACGTGTAGGGGTAATCACCGGAGTGCTGGTCCAAGAAAATAAAATATATGGATTAACGAACACTAAGAATGAGACTGGCTTAATATTAATTTTATAACAAACCCACAACAGGCTAAACACATTGTAATTATTTTAAAATTTAGTTAATAATTTTTAATTCAATATTCATAATATACCAAAGTCAGATAGAATAAACTTTAAAATAGATACAGATAATTTAGCACATAACTATAGATATTTAGTTAGTAAAACTTAAATTATTAGAATTAATATTATGTTGGATATTATATTACAAAATATTTAACTTGGAGGATATTTTTAGGCTTATATTCATTTAATGTTTAATTTGTTTTTTTTGTTAGTTGTTTAACATATAATTGTATATTAAAACTAATATTGTGTTAATGTAATAATAATAATTTAAAGTATTTTTTTAAGTATTGCATATATATATATGTATGTGTGTATATTTGTGTATATGTAATTTTATATATATATATGTGTATTTTGTATATATATATATATATATATATGGATATATGTATATGTATATGGATATATGGGATTATAAGTATATATAAAAAGATATTTTAAATGTATATTTAAATGTAAATATTGTAAAATATTTTTGAATTTTATACATTTTGTTAATATTGTAAAAAAAATTTAAAATATTTTGAATCATATTCTTTTCACAATTTTTATGAGACATGTTATGTTAGAAAAATTTTTATATAAACTTCGAAAAGGGGAAAAGGATTTTAAAAATGAAAATTTCCTGAGGATGTTAACCGAAGGTTAACGAAATATCGACAATAATTATAAAAATAATAAATAAAAAGAGAAAAAGCCTTAAAGCTTAAAAAAATAGATTGTTAACATTTTGATTTATTTCAACATAATTTTCTTTTTCTTAATTAATTTAAAGTTGACTTTTTCACACTGCAAACACCAACTGTTAACTCACTCTCTTTTTCAAACTGTTCTTAAAGAGTACAGTTGGAATGAATGAAAAACAACCATTAATTTTGAAACATTGTATTTTTAAGAAATATTGATGCCACATTTGGTGACAATCTGTAGACTTTGATTGTTTTTATTTTAGATCAATAAACATTATTATTTTAGGTCAATAAAATTTGTTATATACTTGTCATTCTTAATAAGAAAGCAAATAAAGGAATTTTTTAGTCCGCTAGATTTAGAGGAGCCGACAATACAGGGGGCCACAATTTTCACTAAAATTCCACTTCTTTACACTTTTGAAATTCTAAAGCCAATATCTTTGGTTCTACACTGAAAGAATGTTCGTTACAAATTCTGTGAATCTCGACGTTGATCCAATGAAAAACTTCAATAAAATTCAACCAAAGCCGCATTTCGTTAAATTAATGAAACAGCTTTCGTTAACATGATTTTAACGCAAATTTCATCAATTTGATGTAATAATTTCACTAAAGTATTGAACTAATTTCGCTAAAATAAAGAAAATAATTCAGTAGGTTTCATCAGAACAATGAATTATTTCATTGATTTTATTAAATTATATGTGTGAAATAACAACAATATTTCATTTGTTTAATGATATAATGTCATTGAGATTATGTTATAATGTCAATGATATAATGAAGTAATTTCATTAAGGCAATGAAATACTTTAATTATTTTAACAAAGTTATTTCTTCCTTTTTATGAAGTCATTTAAAAAATTTAATGCAAATATTTCTCTAAACCAATGAAAAGTTTCATTGAATTATTTATTTCATAAGTTAATTGCAACTACTTTATAGAAAGAAAACGTATATTTTTCATTAAAAAAATATTTTTTATTCATTGACTTTTTGCAAATATTGTTCATTTTTACGCAAAATTAACAAAATTAACGGAACTATGAAAGCTAATGAAACAAAACCCACCGAAATTCTTTCATAATATTTGTGAAATTTCATAGACATTATGATATATTTCATTGCATTTGTGAAAAAAATTTAATGAAATAGTTTCATTGAATTTTTGAAGAGAAATTCTTTCAGCATATAGCAGCTACAGAGACTAATTTAGTTTTGTTTTAAATCTATTAATATACTCTTACCAAAAAAACTTTTTGAAAAATTTTAAACCTTGGAATTATCCAAATTTAAATTTTGAAATGTGCAGATTTCGATTTTGCTATACCCCTGTTGACCAAACCAATTTACCCACCCTAATATGCATGCAGCTCCTTACTTCGAATATCGATAACATACAGGCAATCAAAATTGCATGTGATAGTTACTGAGAAGACAAACAAAGTCAATGAAATGAAATCTACTTGCCCTCTAGCAACCGTCGTGGTCTTATCTATGTGTCTAGTCGAATTGCAACCCTCTGGCTCTATGACGAACGCGCATCCGTACACTAACTGAGAGTGACACTCGCTAAAATAACATCAGCCTCATCACGCCGATAAAAATTGCCCGGTTTCATATTCCGCTCGGCAGCTATAATGAAAGTGGCCGAAGCAAAAAAATTTACTATCAATTCATTTGAACCAAATTCATTCACTTCTACCGATCTCAAGATATACAAAAATACATACATACAATACTTTGTTAGGGTATGATAATTCCTAGTTGGATTTTTTTAAATTTATATAGCGAATAGTTAATTCCAGATATACAGAGAGATACTGTGCATAATTGCAAGAAAATCGGTGCAGCCGTTTAGCTGTCCATAAGACACATAAAATATGCTAAATTTAATAAGAAAAATGCCGAATTTGATTTTTAAAGTTCTGAATTTTAAAAGAAAATTTCTGAAATAAATTTTTAAGTTCCTAAATTTGATATGGAAAACTCCGAATTCGAAGTTAAAGGGATATACAATTATTAAATTAAATGAAATCCAATGACAACTGCCACACCGGTTGTCAAACAAAACACTCTGTGGGTAATTCAAAATTAAGAACATATAAATAAACCCCCTCTGTGTAAATTTTTTAATTGTTAAATTATTTAATACCAAAAATATGATGATAACAAAATTTATGCTTGTGTACTTTTATAGACTGCTCATAAAATTAATGGCACGAACATACTTGCATTTTGTATGGAAAGAGTAGCACAAAATGCCGGCCAGATTTCCAACCAATGATGTTAACTAAACAAAGATAAAAGTATGTCTAGTAAAAACTGAAATAGCATGGCTCAAAGGCATACACTTTATATTTGAATTCGAAAATGCTTATCAGGAAGTGTACATCGGCATGTCCAATATAACAATTTAAAGAGATTGGACGCCAGTTTAAAGAAATTTTATCACATTTGTTCAAAATCGCAAATTTGATATTGTGTAGCAGCAGCGAAGTGAAATAATTACTAAAAGTAGAGAGTCTCTCCCACTATTTCTTTCCTCTAGTTCCAGCACAATGCATTGCATGTGTAGCGATCATCTACTGAGTGTTGGTCCAAGATAAAAACAAATCGCAAATTGCAACAAAAGTGTCCTTATCTGTTAACAAAAGTTATCAACAGCAGCGCCCTTAACGCTCCCATAACGGCAATTCACGTTGTTTATTCAATAATTGCAATATGTCATCAAATTATTTAAGCAAATTTGGCATAACTTTTGAGGAACTCTATAAACAAAAATTAACAAGAAGACAAGCGTATTTAATGGCTTCCAAAATATGATTATAAATTGTTATTATCTTCTCCTTAAGCTTTACTTTTAAATGTATAAAAAATTAATCACAATTTGCTAAGAGCACGAACACATTTTGTCTTAACGATATTATGAGACATAATAAGATTGCACGTGTGTATGTATATATGTATGTATGTGTAGTGAGCAGCATAAATGTAGCAGGATAATTGATATTGAGCAAAATATTCCAGTATCTATGATAATGAAATTGCAAAACTTTTTTATGTGAATTATTTATTGTTTTCTAAAATATAGAAAATAATCTCATACTATACAAAAAAATTAAAAAGAGAAATAAATCAAGTCATTCCCAGGGAAAATGCTGACCATTTGGTTACGCAGGAATATGGAAATAGAGAAGATGTCTCATGTAGCTCGAACTAAATTCTTTCCCCATTGACCTCTAAAAGTTATGAATTTAAAATGATAAATTTTATTTTATTATACATATGATTCTAATTGTGCTTTTTTATTCTCATCTACACTAGGCTTGCCATCGGCCAGCATAACTAATGTATTTTGAATCAAATGAAAAAATTTAAAAATGAAACAAAACAAAAGAATATCAAAATTCAACACCGTGCACATGTAGTATTTTCTATTAACTGAATTTATTTTGGGAATATTTATTTATACATATGATTCTAATTGTGCTTTTTTCCCTTATAAACTATATGTGAAATTTATTATTACATACCCCATGATATTCTCATACAGTATGAAAAATATCATAAAGCATTTTATTACAAAATTAACTTTTTTTAAAGTAACTTTTTTTTTTTGTTTTGTTTAATTTTTTAATTTTTTCATTTGATTCAAAATACATTAGTTATGCTGGCCGATGGCAAGCCTAGTGTAGATGAGAATAAAAAAGCTAAAAATAGAAATGTGAGTATGTTATAAAAGTAAACTCATGGATTGCTATGTTTTTGTTTATAGATTTTTTGGTTTGTATGTTTGATATTCAAACAATTCTCGTTTGATTAATTGAATTTTAAACATATAGATCTTGGGTTTATATTCAGACGTTGGGAAAAATCCACTGATGACCTAAGTAAGCGTTAGCGAAATAGTACTATATGGATATGCTTTCCTCCTCAATTTTTGAGTTACTTTTGTAATAAAATGCTTTATGATATTTTTCATACTGTATGAGAATATCATGGGGTATGTAATAATAAATTTCACATATAGTTTATAAGGGAAAAAAGCACAATTAGAATCATATGTATAAATAAATATTCCCAAAATAAATTCAGTTAATAGAAAATACTACATGTGCACGGTGTTGAATTTTATTTTATTATTTACATTCACATACCTTGTTACGATATTT
Organism: Dexiosoma caninum; assembly: GCA_963924685.1. NCBI lineage: Eukaryota > Metazoa > Arthropoda > Insecta > Diptera > Tachinidae > Dexiosoma > Dexiosoma caninum. The sequence goes on from OZ004725.1 coordinate 98,240,517, forward strand.
TATATTTAAAAAGAATTTTAATTATATTATTAATTGACCTTTTTTATTATATTTTTTGAAATATATTTATTAACCTTGAGGTCTTTTTTTATTTTATTCGGTTTTATTATTTGATATGATGATGTTAACAATATGTTAACGAAATATCGAATAATAAAACCAAATAAAATAAAAAAAGACCTCAAATATATATAAAAAAAAATTTAAAAAGAATTTTTGCAAAAAATTAGTGCAGTTGTGATCAAAATATTTTTCTAAATAGTAAAACCTTAAAATTATCTTTCAGAAGTTGGTCGTTTTGTTTACAAATTAATTACCTGGATGAAATTGTATATCTGCAATAGTTTTTCAGTTCTGTTAAAAATATCGCAACCGAACCAAATTTAATTTTTGGCCTCAAAACTTCACATACAAAAATTAAAAATTGCCAAAAAACATTTTATCCTTAAGGAAATTAAACCATGCAACGAAAAGTTAAGACCGAAAAACAATCGAATTTGACAGCTTGTGTTAAGAGATAATTGCTCAGCAATAATGTGTAATATAAAGGGTGGTCCAACCGAAACGCATGCTGTTAACTGTAAATAAAACAAAATGTTTTCAGAGAATTATCTTCATATTTTTTTATTATGATAGAAAGATGTATGACAATTATGTGTGAAACAAAATGTCATACAAATGATCGCCACGGCTTCGGTGGCATACCCCTATTCGATGGTCGATATTTTCAATGATGCTGAGACATAATTGAGGTTCACTGTCGTTAATGTGCTGAATTATCTCATCTTTTAGCTCTTGAATTGTTACTGGCTTATTGAAGTACACTTTTTCTTTTAAATATCCCCAAACAAAGAAGTACAACGGCGTCAAATCACATGATGGTGACGGCCAATTAACATCGCTACGACGTGAGATAACACTACCATTGTTTTCTCACGCATAAGAGCCATTGTTTCGGTTGCCATACAATTGACACCATCCTGGCGGAAGCACGTATCGTGCAGGTTCATGCCCTCAATTTCAGGCCACAAGAAGTTCTTGTGCCTCGTCGCTGTAGAGGATTTTGTTTTGTAAAGTAACCAATCACGTATGTCTGTTTAACCAACCATTCGACGTATTGACGACGCTTGATATGGTCAGTAGGCTTTAAATCTTGAGTCAATTGAAACTTAGAAGCTTGTAAATTTAAATATTTATTCAAAATTTGCATCAGTGATGTTCGTGAGATGTTCAATTATTGGTCACGACGACGAGTCGGGCAATGTTTTCCGCACAGCGAACTGGGCGAGCATGCACAGGTGTTTTCACATCTCAATTCTCCAGATTGTGGACAGATTTGGTCCATTATGCTGACCAAAAAAATCACGAACCGCACGAATTGCATTTTGATTTGAACTCCCATTTTCGTAAAACGCTTCAACAATCTTAACGCGCTGCTAAATGAATTATGCATTTGTCAAACGCTGAAACAAAGACGCGCCAATTCATTGTGTACCTCTCTATGGTTGAATTTGTCAAACACTGAAAAAAATAAATATCAAATGAAGTTGGGCAAAAAACTTAATGTTCAGGTGTGACTCACAATTAACATCGTGCATTATGGTTGGCCCATTCTTTATATTCTAACACATATTTATGCGCTCCACAAGTAAATATCTTGTGTTCTTGTGTTGGCAATCCAATTTGACAGTTGCCACGGCAGTAGTTGCCATTCTAATTGCTCGAGTGATCCCTATGTTAGTGACTTCCTTTTAGTGCAGCATGATATTTTCGGCCGAAGGAGCAATACATCTGGCGATATCTTCGTGGAACCAAGTTGCAAAAGGCGCTCATCCAAGCGCTTTATTGTTCGTGAACATGTTACTCGAAGACGCGAAAATCAACGATGAAATACATGCTGCAGTGGAACAGCCAATCCGAGAACTTCGATAAAGCAGTAACAAAAATGTTCAAGTGTCTACAATGCATATAAGATGTCCACACACAATGGAATTAGACACCATTTGCAAAAAAAAAATAAATAAAGTTCATTTGCATGTTCGCTTTAATTTTGGTCCACACGGTCCCGTTTTATGCAACACTTTCACATCGTACATTATGAAACAGAATATGCCTGCAACTATGGAAATGCAATATTCAAAAACTAAGCCGACGACAGCAACTTCAAGTTGTCTTATGGTGTGATTTGCTTTTGTTTTAATTTATTCATGTTAAATTCTATAAAAGCCTGGTGTTTTCGCTATGCGAATGAGTTTGCAAAAGTGAGAGCGTAAGCAAAATCGCTGTTAAATTAAAATAGATTCCATCTCAGGATTACTGCCTGTAAAATGTGCTTTCTTCCTCGTTTTTGTTAGCATTTTGATGGCGCACCGGCTAAAATTTATATCGATGTTTATTTTGGCAAACCATTTCTAATGGCAGATATGAATTAATTAAAGTGAATGTGTAATATTTGTACAATTTACAATCAAACTTCGTACTTACTTGCCTTTTCAATTAGATCATCAGAAAAACACATGCCACACATGTCAATGTTTGAATATTTCATACTCTCAAGTAATTTATTTGCTGGAGCGGTTTTGGAAAAACTAATTAAATTTGCTCAAGCATGTCGATTGGTTTTTTTCCTATACACACACACACATACACAAATTGAACAAATTATCCAAAGTTACAACCATATGCTCATAAATACGTACATACGTAGTTGTGTGCTTTTTGTTGAACACCAGAGTATTTGCTGAATACAAAGTCAGCAGATATTCTGGCAACCACAAACCCACAAAAAAAAAAAAAAAAAACAAAGAAACAAATGGGCCTACAAAACAAAACAAAAAGAATTAGAAAACCACAAATGAAAAACATTAGATGTGTGTCTAGTGGAAAATTAAAATAATTATGGGCAAATAGACATTCATACATGCACTCCGCGCCACTTTGATACGATTTTCGCTTTATTTTTTTTTTCTGTAATAGAATTTTGCGAAATGCATATACAGGGTGACACAAAAGGAGCTATATGGTTTGAATTCTTTATAACTTTTTTAATTATTATTTTTTCTTTGTTTTTTTTTTTGCAGCATTTTGTGTAGAAGACTTGGGGAATTAATTATGAAACATTCGAAATGAAATCATGGCCATTACACCCGAAATTTTGCAAAAAGTTACGGAAAATATGCTAAAAAGAGCACGTACAGTGCGAAGCAGAAAATTAACATCACTTACTGGATATAATTTTTCGAAACTTATTTAAATGACGTGCGGTGTCTAAATACATTTTTTATATTCACTTGTTTTTGATGTTTCATTTTTTTGGATTTTGTTGGCAAGACAGGACATGTCGTGGCAAGTGGTAACTAAGTATATAAAACTTATAATGAAAAAGAATATTAAATGTGTCTCACTTTGCTAACAAATTTATTAGTAGCATTTATAAGCGGGTTTTTTCGCATGGAGCTTAGAGATTTCTTTAAATTTAATCATCGTTTTTAGTTTTTGAAATTATAGTTAACTGCTTTTATTTGTCAGTTACGTACTTGAAATCTGGCAATACATAATGAATTATGACAAAAGCAGCTAATAAAATGAAAAAAATATATATATGCCTTTTTATTTTTTTATATTAAAGCAGCACTCAGGGGATGACACCTACACTTGCGATGCATTATTGTGCTGGAACTATCAAATGGGCTTATGGGACGGGGGATAGCGGGAGTAGTGTTCATCGATATTTGATTTGAATTTCCCCACGTCAACAGTGACAGGAAAGACCTCAGCAGAGGGTTTATTCTACATTTCGTTTATTTATTTTCGGCCGGGAAATAAGTTATCTCTGTAATGCGTAGTAATCTATGTAATCGCTGCCAGATCAGCCACAAATCGATTAATTATGTACATGAGTTAATGATGAACACGTTGTGCGCAGGAAAAACACGTTCGAACAAGTTACCTGATTTCATTAGATCACATTATAGTAGCGATAGAACAATGAAACACACCCCACATTGTAACGTTCCTCGAGTCAATAAAGTTGGATATCCTACCGTCGCCAATGAGTTTCTTCTCTTCTGTACGGGGTCGAGTATCTTCAAAGTAGTTTTTGTAGAGTTGTATTTAGTATGGCAATTTTTGTTCGGTGTTTAAACCTCCACTTAGAAACTGCCAACATGATTAATAATTAATTGAAGTTATTTGTAGATTAGCTAATTATAGTCGGCAAGTGAGTATAGTGTCGATGTTAAAAATCCTTACTAAGATATCATCATTATAAACCTCGTATGAAAGTCCAAAGATTGTAAAAGCATTTTGGCGAATGTATCCTCGTTATATTGATGAACAGAAAAACGTTTTCATTTATCGAAGTTTAAATTTTTAAAAACAAATGCTTGTTGAACGACTCAAAGCTCAACGTTGCATTAAGTAGACACGTACATATGTGCATGTAGTAAAATACTAAGCACGCGGCATGTTCACGATTATTATACTACGCACGTTTTTCTAAGCTACGATAGCATACGTTCAGTAAATCTAAAGCACATTTTGCAATATATTTTGAAATTTTTTCTTTCGAATATTAATTACTTCTCTTGTTGAAAAAAGCGTTGAAGATAAAGTGTTCTTAATGAAAATCAAAATATTTTTGTTTCAATTAAACAAAACAGAGGCAAAATATGTAACAGATTTAAATGCTGTTGAATGCTGCTACGTGCTGAACAACATACATATGTATGTATGTCTGTATGTATGTCTGTATGTATGCCACCGCGGCATCGTCTTAATTATAAAGAAAAATGTTTGTGGTTTTATTGTACTTCAGAAATGGCAGAGTTGAAATTGAATATAACAAATTCCTTTTAACGAAAGTTGAATAAGAGTTAAAAACGTGACAAATATTAGAAAATATATTTGCCACTTTTCAATGTACATAAATACTCGTAATTTTATTAGGACAATGTTAACAATGGAAACTTCGATTAGTTTCTTTATTTAGTATTTTGATAAATAAATATGCCGTCAAAAACGTGACACAAACTAGAATTTGCTTTCGATTGCATCAAAACCTGCTAATTAGAACAGAAATTTAGAAAGTAATTTCGAAAAATTAAAATTGAAGAATAACGTTACACAAATGAGATGAAGTAATTTATTTATGTAAGAATGAGAAAAAATTTAATTAACAATGCTATTTAAACGTTGTGTAAATTCGCAGTGTGGCGCACAATTACGACGAAAAAGTTCCATCTTTCAGAATCAGCAAAGTTTTTTGCTGTCTGTGTTACCGTATAAAAAAAAATTCCTTGCAAAAATTAATCATTGATGGTAAATAGTTGTGTATGTTTAACTTAAATGATTTGTTTTAAAACTTAAACAATTATTAAAATAAAAATTAACTTTATTTAGTAATATAATTGAAAACTAAAATGAAAAATAGTAACTCTGTAAATATAATTTGTTCGTCGTTCGTTGATGTGTGAAATAGAAATAAATCTATCGCTGTGTTCGTCACGCACGATTAATTTCGTCCGACAGCACCTCGCGGCGGTGTGTATTGATTTTGATATGCACAAATATGTTTTATTTCTGTTGACTGAAATTCGTCGTTCGTTCCAATTGTGTTCCCAACATTACACATGACTTAACCATACCAGAGTGAACAGCTGATCAATCCAATCTTATGGCGACTTATGTATTCGCTTTTTTTATTTTGGACCAGCACTCAGGAGGTGACCCCTACGTATGCGGTGCATTTGGAACTAGAGGAAAGGGATAGTAGGAGAAATGGCAGAAGGTGAAGCTTCGCTATTTTACAACAATGCTTTTTTGCACGTTCATTATTTCTATAGCAGTGTTGTAGCATCTCTGATATGCCTGTGAATTGGATACAGCTATAGCTGTTACTGTTCAGTGACCAGTGACTATGCCTTCGCCACTGAAACCTTGCAACAACAACTGACACAAAGACACACAAATGCACATCTGAGAAAATGCGAGATGTTTTTATGCGGTTGAACCCAGAAAAAGTTTTCGTTTTGTTGTCAACGTGCAGACTACTTCGACCATCGCAAGCCACATGTGACTTATAATTTTGCCATAGCCATAACCATAGATTTCTGTCATAACCTCAAACTACTGAGTGATAAATTGAATTGCTGTTCATATATTTTCTCCCCTTTGGAATTAATAAAAGAAAGACAAAAGCTGTTTATGGCTGTGGAAGCATCAATTGACGAGAAAAAATTCTAAAAATTTGCGTTATCTGGGGATAGATGGTTACAAATCTGAGTTCGATTTAAACAACCACAATGGGGTACAGCGTGGAATGGCGTGAAGCCCTAGTGGGAGTTAAATCAAATGCAAGGTGACCTAACAAATCCCAAGATACGGTTAAATTTCCAATTCCCGTTAACTGGAATTTCCCGGTCGAAATAATTAGTTCCAGGAATGATTCCGGAGTCCCAATGATGTTAAAATTAGATGATTTCATTCAAACTTACATGTTTTACTGATGATGTTTTTAGTGGTTACAACCGGCAACGAATCTGTTGGCCGAGAAAACTTTGACACAATAGAGAGACTTTCTTGTGTAGAGAACCTTCTTGGTATAGACAACTTTTTTATATTGAGAAACTTCTTAGTTGAGCATTGAAAAAGCAATATCTTAGCGACCTCTTTACTAATTATTTCCTGATCGACGAACAGATTTCCATGCATGGTTGTATCTTTATATAAGTTTCGTTCAATAATTCACAATTATGCAAAGGCTTGGATATACGTGTATTCTCATATAAAAGGTACTAATAATTAAATTTCATAAATTTCATAGAACTCAAGATATAATTGAATAATAATACGAAGAAGAATAATTATTTAAATTCAAAATTAAGTGTAATACATACATTTATAGAAGAAAAATAATTCTAAAGCAGGTTTAAACAATGGTTATGGCAATGGCTAAAAAAAACAGCCAATAATTCATTCTAAAGTTCCAATAAAATGTATTGAAAATTTCTGAAAGATCGGTCCATAGTCTGGTTTGGTTTTCTATATGATACAAACAAACACTCATTCCATTTTATATACATATATAGATAGATGGGATCTATTCTTTCCTTTGTTCTCACCGCTCCATTTTCCTGTGCGCATTGCCTGTGAAGTATGTCACACCAAGTTTGAAAACGATCAGTTTTAAAGAAATGCCACAATTATTCATATCCAAGACAATTCGAATTTTAATATTGCTTTTGCGCTACCCTATATTTAGATGTGGTCATACTGTCTATGCTCTTTTGTTAACATTTGCATTATTTATGTTTCGCTTTTCAAAAGTTGTTGCCATTGTTTATTTTCCTTTGTATGTTCGTTCTTATCTGTGCTTTTTTCCTGGGATTTTTTCCAAAGAATGCAAACACTGCCAACCCAAATAACAACAGCAACAACAACAACATCAACATCAATGTAAAATCTCATCTTCACACCCTCGTTGTTTGCCGAGCAACAAAAAATAAATAAAGAAGTGTTAGTTGTTCGTAAATAACAAATGTAGTAAAAGTGGCATGTGTGTGGCAGTTTCCATTGACGTTGAATATTTCAGTGCGTAGAATAGAATGCGTCCCTTTAGCACTGAAATTCATTAGTTCAGTTTAGCATAAAAGGTTACATAAAGTTTTTAAGTTGCTCTTTTCGTTTTCTTTCTTGCAACTAGAAACTTGAAAAACTTTTCACTGCAGCGCATATGAAGAGTTCAAGGTGGGATTTACTGCCGGCTTTAAATTCAAATGAACAAAAATTTTAATATTCAAGTTGCCTACTTTTTAAATTTACGAAAACAACAACCACAGATTTAATATTTTTTAAAAATGTCTTCAGTAGTTTCATATGTGTTTCTTTATGCACCATGAATTAATACGAACATATGAATAAACTTTTGCAGTTGCTGGCCTTTTTAAGTTTTAATACAATTACAGAAAAGTAAAACAAAATAAAATACACATATTTATTTAGATCACCTAAAAGTCTTTTAGCCTTGATTTAACTTTAACTTTTTGTAACATTAAATATTCATGGAAAACTTATATTTAATCTTTATTTTTCTTAAACTTTCCTAACAAAAGTTGTTTCATGGAATATTGATAAAGAATTTTAAAAGTTAGTGAACGAGTCATTGTGTATTTGAAATAAATAGAATGGAACTGCTTATGTTCGATTTGATATTTTGACAAAAGAAGTTGAAGTCAAAACACGGCACACGTAATTAGGCCCAATATGCCCTGCTAATTACAAATCTCCTGCCTTATATAATTAATTATTTCTTTTGCGCAGAAAAAAATTCAACAGCAATTTTAATTAAAGATTTTTTAATATCAATTAAGAATTCAATCGATTTTCGCCAGTAAAGAAATTAAGAGTATCAATTAAATTGTTATTGTTCTTGTTGACTTCATAGAATTAATATTCAAATACATTTTTAATAATAATAATTAAAATTTAATTAAATATTTTGAAAATTTCAAACAAATTTTTAATAGAAAAAAAACAAACATTTAAACATTTGATATAAAGAGTGTTACGAAATAAAACAATCTGATAAGCATTTAAATAAAAATTAGCCATCATTTTGTATAGTTCATAGCAAAGAAAATAATTTTTTTATTTATTTAAGTATTGAGCCCAAAAATTAATTAAATTAATTAAACTTTTAATTAAAAATAAAAAAAATTTTAATGGTATATATAAATGTTCCAGACATGAAAACAAATCTCCAGAACTAAAGAGAAAATATGTTGATTGATGTAAATTTTTGATGAAAAAGTTTGCCAAATAAATCCTGTTGTGTGATATTTTAGAAAATCTGGAACCAAATTATGGTTTTCGATACCGCACGAAATTCTTATACATGTTATTATAATTTTGTTTGGAATTAGAATTCAAATCGAATACCGTAATTACCTGCTGTTTTCTTATTAAAAAATTTATAATATAAAGGTTGTCCCAAAACTAATGAAATATTTTAAACACAGTTCTTAGTCTGAAGATATTCTTTTCTAAATTAATGAAAATTTCTGTCGTGTTCAAGTTCACAGTTAATTAATCAGAATATTGTGAACAAATTACATTTTTGAAAAAGAACAGTTAATCTCCAACACCAGTTGAGTGTAATACGTATTTTCTATGCCACTATAAGTTAAGAACTTACAAATTTAAAGTCCTAAAAAACAACTTTATTTCAATCAAAGAACAATTCCATAACATAATTTTAAAATTACTTAATTTACATTAACATAAATGACCTAAATATAGAAGTGGTGTGATTTTATTACTAAGAATTATTTGTATTAATTGCATTATTCTTTACTCTATAAAAGACGCTGATCAAGCGTTCTTTGCGAAATATAAATTGGTGTTACTGCAAAATATGAATTAGTTTAATTATTGGGAAATATAAATAAGTGCAAAAAATAGGTAGTGCAAAAAGTGCAGAGTGCGTTAACTTTGTTTAAGTTAACTTACACACGTCATCAGTACTCTTTGTGTCAACAGGGAGGTAGTTGTAAAGTCATTAATATTATATATTTAACCCGCCAAAGCTTAGGAAAATGTATACGAGAGTAATCGTTACTGTCTACATACTACGAGTATTAACAAATGTTGCCAGCTTTCCTTGTTGTTTTTATGTTTTTAGTAAAGGTCAAACTTCATATATTCGCAAAGGACAAAGCTTCTGTTTTCTGTATAGGTGAGAACGAAATTAGTTTTTTTTTACAACTTTTTAACTGTTCTTTTTTCCCTTATTCTAATTAAAAATTTAATTTCTTCACAATATTGTGATAAATTAACTGTGAACTTGAACACGACAGAAATCTTTCAGTAATTTGTAATAACTGTAGTTCGATTAAATTCTAAATATTCTGGATTTTCTTTTCTTTTATGGAATCGTAAAGTACGCAGCATAAGACGATTTGTATTACACACATACTACTACATTCCCTGACAATTTTGCATAAATTTGGCTAAATTGCACGAGGGGTTTTGGGATTAAAATTATACCTCCAATACGACCTTAAAAAAATTTCATTTTACCAAACCACACATATTATATAACGAAAAAAAAAACTTAAATTTAATTAAAATAATAATTAGATTTCAATCTCTGACGAAAATTCAACAATCAATTAATAGTTTTAATTAAAAAAATTGTTCTCTAATTTGACCACTTTATTGAACGTCAATTAAAATAAACGTGGATTCAATTACAAAATTAAGAAAAATAAATAATTTTATTGAGCAAAGATTTAATTTAAGATAGAGAAATTTCAGATAGGCAAGATTTTTTTTAAACTTAAGTAACACTCAGGTAGTTCAGTTTGTTGGCATGACACGGAGATTAGGTACATGCAACTGTCTTGACGATTTTGATAGTCAATAATCATCAAGCTGTCAAAAGTTGGTTTTGTGTTTTGAGAGAAATTTATTTTGGGTGTAATTTCGGAAAGAGAAGTTCATGTCACATTTGTAAAGAACGTTGCAAGGCGGTCGTTATCTTCTCAAAGCAAAAAAAATTTGTTAAGCCGTCACAATTTGTTTCCAATTTGGGACGCCATTGTTTTTGTATGTGTTTTCTATTTTGCTTGTTGTTTATTGTTGTAAAGTTGCATACGTCATATTTGAAAGATGCCTTATTTCGGAAAGGGAATTGCTTATAAAAGAGACAAGTTGTGCGGTTACAAAGCAGGGCTTTTATTGTTACACATCTCTGTTGTCGAGTAGAGTTGCTGCAACTCTGGTGTTAAGAAGGCACATAAACTTTTTAAATGAGAACCACTTTGATCATTATGTTATACTGCAAATGTTTTTATTACTCAAATATCGTCGTAGGAAATGCATACGAGTATGCTTTACACTTTCATTGGCATACAGATTAATGAACATCAGAAAAATATTTGATGATTGGAGTAGAGTTTGGACGCAAGACTTTCTGGCTGTAGATTTAAAGTATCTAAACGAAAAATATATTCTAATTTTATAAGAGTTACTTTCGAAACTTGTATAGTAAGCAAAAAAGTACATTTACATTTTTTTTGTAGCAATTAATTTGTAATATTGTCTGTGTGTGCTACTCGAAATAAACTTGCTGACATGCTAAAAAGAACAGCTGCATTAAAGAAACATATTTCGTACCATCAAACAATTTAATTTCATCTTGTTGCCTTTTCTTTTAATATACGAGTGAGTAATTCTTCACATTGTTTTCATATGTATAATATTGATTAGTTTAAGAAGAACAATTAATCACATTCTTACTGATGTTGTATTGTTTTTCTATTCTATTTGCAGATAACGACTTATTTCAATGAAACATCGTGGTTTAATCCTTCAGAAACTGATACTATAGTGGGTGAGGATCCCGAAGTGGAGTCACTTTTATCCTTAATTGTTGTTGGTAAAGTAAATGTCGTTAAATGTTTCTATCTATTCTATAAAAAAAAAATCTCTTACACCTGCATGCATACCTGACTTTATACGATAAACTAACAAAAACTCAAAACAACAATGACGCGTAAAATGGTTGCAATAATCAATTTAAAAAAGCATGTTTCAATTCCCGCCATCATGGTATAGTGTTGCATGTTGCATTCATTTTGTAAACTGTATAAATATTGCACCACAACATGTCGCATGTAAAAGAAAAATTCTATGTAATTTTTGAATTTGACAACTTTCATCGCATCATCTGCTCAATCAATCATTTGCTCGTACACTAACTGACTGCCTGTCTTATTATTTGTTTAACATTAGATGTGTGTGTGTGTGTGTGTATGTGTGGTGTGTGTGTGTGTGTGTGTGTGTGTGAGAGAGTGTGGGTGTCAGTCTGTCTGTTTACTTCAATAAGTAACTCACTGAATGTGTATTGCTCGCCAAATATTTTTCTTATTTTTGATTTTATATTTTTCTGAAAATACTTCTTCATTCAACTGTGCTTTTCCTCAATTCAATGTTGTATTATGTTTTCTTATTTATATAATATTTTCAGGCGTTTTTCTCTCTGTACTGATATTTTTGTCAATTGCCGGAAATATACTCGTCTGCCTTGCAATTTATACGGAACGCAGTTTGCGTCGTATTGGGAATTTATTTTTAGCATCATTAGCAATTGCGGATTTATTTGTAGCATCACTGGTGATGACATTTGCTGGCGTTAATGATTTGTTGGGTAAGTGCTTCTTATATCATTTAAATTTTATCTCTGTACATTGTGAATTTGTTTATTGTCAACGTTCTGACATGAGGCAGGAATGAAATCCGATTTATAACGAATTTTATATATGAAATCATCAAGTAATTGATTTTGTTGTTGACATTTTCGGCTGGGCGTTTTCATGCCTGATTTATTTTATATAAAATTCGTGAAATAATAAAAATTTTTCCAACTAAGGAAACAAAAATATGACTTTCGTGCTTCAATTATAATGTGATATTGATATATGAAAGCAAATTTTAATTATCCATAATAAATTTATTTAGTCTGCTCTCGTCTAATTTTGCATTTTTTAAAACCAAACCAGCTTCCCAAAAAATATTGTTAAGTAGTGCCTTAATGCGTACGTCAGTTTTACACATGTAATTAATTAAAATGGGCTAATGATCGAAAACATACAGGCAGTCAAAATTACTTGTGATAAAAATACTAAGAAACAAATCAAGACAAAGACAAATATTATAAGTGACACTGACAAACACCAGCAGAACGGAACAACATGCTGTTTTCGAAGACTGCTACACACTGAAGTGTTGATTTTTAAATTCAAAAGAAATATTATTTGAAAAATGTCATCAGCACCATGATCCAATAACTGAGCTTATGTCAGAAGTCCACTTGTTTTATATTTTTTGTTATTTTTCATATTGGGGCAGTGCTCAGCGGAAATGCCCTGCATTTGCACTGTAACTAGATAGAGAGTGCGATAGGGAGAGGGAGAATCGGCAGGTGTTAAAAGTGGTAGCAAGATAGACCTTAATTTGCAGTTGCGTGTAAATTATAAAGTTACAGTTGCGACGTCTCTGATGTTAATTTTTACGCATTATTTTTAACCTAAAGGGGCAGGTATATTATCTCTTATTTGACTTCGCCGACGTTTTATTGCTCAAAAGCCGACGAAGGATAATCAGAAACATTTTTTGCCTTACCGTAGCGGGAATGGAACCCAGGTCATTCTGGTTGCAGAGTCAACACGCTAACTAGTCAGACATCAGCACCCCTATAAAGTGTGCATAAAGCAGCGTATTCTAAGTTGTGTGTGTGCGTACTTTGGGTAATTCAATCATAATTTTTAACATCAACCGTCTCTCTACACAAATAAAAATTGATTTTTTTATCGTAATGTTCTATTTGTTGCCGTAGTAATGCCACCTTGTTTATTCCATCATTGTCGGCTCTAAAGTACATATCGTCACAGAAACTTAAAGAAGCCATATCTAACATTTTAGAAGTTCAAAATTGACTTATTATTAATTCTGCAGAGAGCCAACACTGCCTTATAGATTCAAGAAGATTTTCTCTATGAAACGTTTTTAAGCTAAAGGGTCTCCCAGCAGAAAGTGGTGAAGATGTTTCCGAAGATATTCCGTATTATTGTCATGTGACAAATCATTTTAATTTTATCACGAATAAAACTTGTTATTCACAATTTCCTTTACATTTGACACCAAAAACACAATCTATAGAGAAGAACTTTTTGATTCCAATAGGTTTTCTTCTGAATTGTATGAAAAAGGTTTTCTTAATGATTTCAATTGGTTTCTATATGATCATGTGTAAATCGATATCTTAATTTTCTTAATATGGATATCGTCTTCATTATATCAGCTTGCCAAGAAGATACCAAGAAGAGTATCAAATAAAAACCCTAAGTTTCTTTCTTTCTAAGTTATTCCTTATAAAAATGATAAGAATTCTTTTTTGAAAAAGATATCTTTTTAATTTTGTTCTATTTTATTAGGTATTTATTAGGCACTTTTTTCCCTGTGTAGTCTGTTAAGTCCAAATAAGTCACCTCGCAAAATTTTAATTTTTTCCACAAATAAATTTTCTCACCCGTTTTTGCTTATATTGCAAAATTTTGTTGTAATTGTCAATAAATTTTATATGTAACCAATTTTTTTTTGCATCTCCTGTTAAATTTTCAATATGTTAAATGGGGCTCTTTGCATTTTCTGTAACGACTATATTTTTAATCAAATATATGCAACTATACAAAAATAATATACTGGTGCAATACCGTAGTAATTGAAAGAATCGTGAACTGAGAAAAATGCATTTGAAGTTTTGAGCCATCTTTTTGACAGTATTTTCGTTTACTAAAGTTATTTTTTTACAAGTTTTTAAATAAAGAGGCATGGTTTGTAATGTTTTCTGTTTGTAAATCTCTTGTCATAAAAGAAATATTTCATTATGGCAAATAAATATTGTTGGAAATACCTGAAGGCAACGAAGACATTTGTAGCTGTAGAATCTGAACAGTTAGAGATAGAACCATAATCTTTTTTCCTTTCGATATATATATTTCGCCAAAGATCATTTCTGCATACCCAGCTCAAAAAATTAAATGTTTGATTTACTACGGTATTGCACCAAAGGCTTGATATTGTTAGATATACCAGCAAATCACCAATCAGATATACGATCATCCGTATCACAGATTCCGTTCCAAATTGTTTTGATTCAGTATTTACCATTCCGTTCGAATATGTTTTCGCTGTCAGGGATTCCGATCGTTTTTGTCATTCTGAAGAAAAATTTTAAAACGTTTTTTATAAAAATACTTTGACAAGATTATTAGTAGACAGGCATAATATGGCAACATAATAAATTAAACAGCTGTTTACAAAAAAATATGCCAGCAACTTTATTGTTATAAAACTCCGTTTATTACATATTTTCCAAAAGTATAAATTTTTTTTAACTGTTTAAATCACTTTTGAGCTTTTATAATTTCTTTTATTTGTTGTATAGTGATTTTGAATAAATATGCAGAAAAATGAAATACGGCAATGCAGCATAAATCCATACCGATAATTTTATATTCTTGAAGAAGTTTTTATGAAAGATTTAAAAATTTGCAAATAATGCGCAAAAGAATGTCTGAAATAAACTTTTGTGTGAAATATAAAGAAAAAAAAAACTAATTTCGTTCTAATAAGAAGTAGTTTTAAATAGTTATTTCTATACTTTAATACACAGGCGCTATCAATTCCATTTAGGAATTTAAAAGTGATTTCATTTCGAAAAAATTTTTTGTTTTTCGCTTTGTGAAGCGATTCTACTCTGTGACACGGCTGTAATTTATATATTAAAGTACAAAATTCAAAGATTCATGAACCTAATTCGGCCATATTTATTCAAAACAGTGCGTAGGTACCTACAAAGCTGTGAAGATGCTTTGTAAGCTGTGGTGTTTTCTCTTGCGAATAATGATTAGAAACCAAACAGTTCGTGTGTTATTAAAACGTTGTCGCATTTTTAAAACTCGCTTGAAAAATTAATATGTCTATGACTGTGTAATTATGTTCACACCATGAATATTTATTTTAAGTGACACATTTAAAATTCATTTCCTACCACATGTGGTCTTATTATGGGTTTTCGAATCAACTTCGATTCGTTTTATTGGATTAAAGAAACTCGCAATACTTTAATTTATTCTAGAACATACTGTCGGCTCCTTTCAATTCTCAATAAGGTTGGCTGTCTAAAAATTCATTTTAGCTGGCGCCCACCGGATGTAAACGGTTGATATCGTGTTTCAAAATTTGGAGAAAAAAATCCAAAAGATGTTGGAAATTTTATAAAAATTAATTAATCTAAAAATATATATGTATGTATGTATGTATGAATACATAATTGAATTTCCTTTCATACACTGCACACATACACATACACGACGTCAATAAGAAAATGCCTTTCCTTTCGATGCTCACATCTTTCTTCATGTCAAAAAGAAAATTATTCCCTTAACAACAGGTAGAAGACGGAAACACATAAAAACTTTGAAACTTCTTATCATCAGATACATTTCAACATGTTATTAAACGCAGACATATTTACACGTGAGTAAGTCGGCATGTTATCTACGTATGTATGTTTATCCGATGCAAAAAACGGAAATAAAGTTTATTGACAACAACAAAATGAATCGAATGGGAAATGAGCGCAGGCTGATAAAGGAAAAAAGAAATATTAACTTTAATCTACAACTCTCATGACACAAAATAGAAATAACTTACACCATTTTGGAACAGATACAGAGCACAAAATAACCATGCTGCTCAATATGTCCTTTTACATTCATTTCGAAGAACATCAAATAAGATTCAGAATTTGGAGAAAATCTGTCTGAAAGGAAGTGCTATCCGCGTACCAAGATAAAACTAACATCACCACGCTTAAAATAATCGATAACACAGGTCTGCAAATTTGGAGAAAAAAAATTTACTGCAGAAACGCAGCATGTTTCTTAACTAATCTGGGTGCGCTGACTTCGAATCTGGCATAAAAATTGGGCTATCACGTCTTGTTAATTTTTTTTATCGCAGGCTGGCAATACTTTCACAATTATTCGGATATGTTCTTTTTTTTTTTTTTTTTTTTTTATCTTGGACCAGTGCTCAGGGGTTATCCCCTACATATGCAATGCATTGCACTGGAACTAGAGAGAAGGATAGGGAAGAAACAGACAGGTGGTGAAAGTGGTAGAAAGATAGAGCTTAATTCTTGCACAACTTTGCAGTTGCATGTAAAATTATAAAGCAAAGTTGCGGCGTCTTTATTTAGTTTTTTGACGCATTATTTTTAAGCTAATGGAGCCATTTTATTTATTATTTTACTTCGCCGACGTTTTATTGCTCAAATACCGACGAAGGAGGGTGCTGTAGCACAGAAAACTCAGAAAACACTTTTTTCTGATTTCACCCGGCTGGGAATCAAACCTGTCTCTTTCTGGTTGCAGAGCCAACACGCTGACTACTCGCCATCAGCACCCCTGTAAACCGAATCCGCAAAAATTTTTCGTTTTTAAAACGAACACACATACTTAGGTGTTCTGTAAACCGAATTCGCATAATTTTACTCGGTTTAAAATCGAGTAGATAAGTCCGGTTGAAATTAAATCGAATGTACTATTTTCCTAATAAATAACTGATGAAACATGAAAAAACAATTACCAATTTTTAATTGAAGTCTTTTTCTTTTATTAAATTAAGTCAAATTATATCCACTGTAATAGATTTTAATACAAAATAATCAATTTCAAAAACACTCCAACATTTCTCCATGTTCTTGTTAAAGTATGCAGATAAAATAGATGGATAGAATAAAAGCGCATTTTCACTAAATTCATTAAAAAATCACATTTAACTAAACATTATTTTGAACAAATTTTCAGTAGCTTAATTTTAATTTATTGTTAAATAAGTTATCTTTAAGTGAATATTTATGAAAATAGTTTAAAATTTGTTTGTTTAATGTTTCCAATATCACAAAATTTTCAATCAATATAGCGACCAAATTGTTGTTCCCCTTCGAAAATCAAAGCTACCCAACTTTAAATTAATTTGAAATAAGTAACAAAAATTCAAAAATGTAAGTGGCAATTGTTTAAAATAATCAAGAATCAAAAAGAAATCAAAAAATCAAGAATCAGAATAAAAACAAACTTTATTCGAAAGCAAGTTCGAATGTTCGAGTGATTTTTAGAACACCAAATTTGCTTTTTTATTCGGTTTAGAGAAATCATTTGTTTTTAAATCGACTCGGTTTACAGAACAGGGACGATTAATTTGATAGAAACCCACATTCATTCTAAATCTTCATATTAGTAGCGTTTAAGCATGTCAGGGCGATCGTGTGTTAATGATTCAAGCTATTTTAGCTTTGTGTGTGTTGAATTATTGGTTGGAAATAAAGGATCTTTAAAATATGCATATTTCCATTATTTTGGTTTTGCTGTCAAAAACTTGGACAAATTGTGGACAGCGACAATGTTTTGCAATAGTTGTAGAAGTGTTTTATACAAAGCGATTGTTATTTCTGTTTAATAAAAGTTGCTGGATTCAATGTGAAAAATCGAAAAAATATTGCTTATGCGAATTACCCATCTGTTTGCAGACCAGTGCAACGTCTACCAAATGTTTCATAACCCGTCATTCCCAGTACTGCGTGCAGTGAGTCCGAAACATCTTTCGGAGGCTGATTATGAACGCCATGAAGTGACTCAAGCTGAGCTGAATGATCTAATTCGGGAATTACATGGCTGAAGTAGTATGCACGTTGACTACAAAACCAAAAAAAAAATTTCCTGGGTTCAACCCCAGTTACAGAATAAATTATAAAAACATCTCGTAATTTTTCTGATGTGCATTTGTGGGGCTTTGTGTCAGTTGTTGTCGGAAGGTTTCAGTGGCGAAGGCATAGTCACTGGTCACTAGTCACTGAAGAGTAGCGGCTTCAGATGTAACCAATCCGCAGGTTCATCATAATGTACTGCGCAGCAGAGGCTCTACAACACTGCTATAAAAAAAACATATAACGTGCAAAAGCAGAGTTGTAAGATAGTGAAGCTTCACCACCTGTCATTTCTTCTACTATCCCTTAACTGTAGGTCCAGCACAATGCATCGCATATGTAGGGGTCATCTTCTGAGTGCTGGTCGAAGATAAAAAAGAGACCGAACATAACTCAACCTGCACAAGCTTTTAGTGAGAAACATAAAAATTGCTAGAAACTACGAATTTTGCCTGGTATAAAAAAATTTTAAATATTTTTTAAAAATTGCGTAACGTATATTAAGACATTGCACTACATTAAACTATTTGATACGTTTTAATTGAAATGATTAAAATTAAATTTCCTGCCCTGCCACGACTGCCACGGATACCTTTTCTTCGTGTTGTTTTTGTATCTATAAATGATATTAAATACAAAAAAAAACCGTGAATCCTCCCAATGATTTTATTTAACATCTTGTCATTTAAATGTGTGTATGTAGGTTCCCCTTTTTAATATTTCGCTTTATTTACTTTTATTGCCTTAAGTGCAGGTACAAAAGCTCCCTACACGGTATAATGTGATCAAATCCACAATAAGTTGAAACTCACTCGCACGTAGGAGAACTGTCTCTTGTTTGTTAAACCAACATTTTATTTTGCAAGAATTAAGACGAAAAAAAAGCTAAATGGTTTTATTATGTATGTTTTCTTCATTTTTATATACACATCGAAATGGTATATATGGATTTGTTTATGTATTGCTGGGTGTGTGGCATAATTTCATTGTGTTGTGTTTTTATTGTTCGGAATAAAAACCACTTTAAAGGGAATTCGTTAGGGAGAAGATAAACCACAATAATAAATTTTCAATTAAGTTTTGAAGTTGTTTCGACATAAATCTTGAGAAGTCAAAAAATAACGATTTTCATGTTACGAGTACAACGTGAAAATATAAAAATTTTCTTAAAATGGTCACAAATTGAAGAAAGAAAACAAAACGCCTCAAATTAACGTAAATTGAAAATGTTGTAAAAAGGTAAAAAAAAAAGAATGTATTTTTATGCAGCCATTAAAGCCGCATAGTTATAAATACCAAACAGTTAATTATATGTATACGAGTATACCAAACATAGACCACCTTACAGGCAGAAAACCCGTAATAGAACATAATACAACGTATGTCTGGACAGTAATGAAAAAATTAATAAATTTTTAGACGAAGGTATAGGTCGCCTTTTAACATTTTTCTTTCAATCTTTGGCATTTGCAGGCGGATCTTAAAGAATGATATATGAATGCTTTTGTCTCGAAAAGCCCAATATTCTGCACGTTGACTACAAAACCAGAAACAGACCTGGGTTCAACTCCAGTTTCAGACCAAAATTATAAAAAAAAAAAAAAACATCACGCATTTTTCTGATGTGCATTAGTGTGTCTTTGTGTGTCAGTTGTTGTCGGAAGGTTTCCGTGGCGAAGGGATAGTCACTGGTTACTGAACAATACCGACTTCAGCTGATAGCAATGCACAATCGCATCAGAACGACCTCCTTCGTCGGTATTGTGTAGCACCGGCGAATTAAACTAATAATAAAAATGGCTACTAAAAGCACTGCTACGAACAATAAACAAAGAACGTGCAAAAGCAGAGCTGCAAAATAATTAACTAAGCTTCACCTCATGTCGTTTCTCCTACTATACCTTTCCTATAGTTCCAGCACAAGGCTTTGCGTGTGTAGGAGTGATCTCCTGAGTGCTGGTCCCAGAGAAAAAAAAAATCAATGGTCATTGACCTCAGTATTTAGCCACCTGATCTCTGCTTCTATGATTATCTGTGTTCTTGGGTAGAAGTAAGGAAGCTTTATAGTTAGTAAAATAAAAGAAAATAATCGATCTTCGAGGTTCGGTTGGACAAAAATTTAAATTGCTATTTTCTTTATTCAACGCAACAAAAAATTCTGCGAACTTCACCAATTTCTTCTTCAGAAACGTTTTTAGATGTGATTTTAAATTTTTAGAGATTGTTACACTAAATTTATGTATAGCTAAAGTTTGAGTGATTTTCTTTTATAACCGATAGTTTAAAACGTTATGTGACAAACATTTCCTACTATTTTACTTCGCCGGGGCTACACAATAGCAACGAATTAGGGCGTTCTGATATTCCTGTGGATTGGTTACAGCTGAAGCCGTTACTGTTCAGTGACCAGTGACTACGCCTTCGCCACTGAAAATTTGCGACAACAACTGACACAAAGACAAACAAATGCACATCAGAAAAAATGCGAGATATTTTTATGAGTCTGAAACTGGGGTTGAACCCAGGAAAATTTTTCGTACGTACATACTTCGACCATCTCCACCCAGTCACGGAAGTGACATTCGAAATTCAATGAAAGCAAATCAAAAATTTTCCGTTTCTGGATCTTTATTTACGCTTTTCTGTAGTTTTTTTTTTAAGTTCATTAATACTGTAACAAATATTTCACTACAACAGTGCTCTGGTACAACTGGTTTTTAAGATGGAAATATATAAGAGAGAATAGAGAATAAAGATCAGAAAGGTGTCCAAATTATTAACAGAACATTGCATTGTAGTGAAATTTAACGCGTTTTCTTTCAGAAAACATGTCCATAATTTGTTTTCCTTAAAATTTAATATTTCGGTCACCAGGAACTTTTCTGTTGAAATGCGCATATATTTATATAGGGTAGATCGCCTGAACAGTAGTTAAAGAAAAAAAAATTTTTCCGTAAGCTTTATGTTAAAGTTTAATATTATATTTCGCTTTTTTTTAAATCACTGCAAGATACGCATTCTTGTCAAATTATGTATTGTTTGCGTATCGTGATGTTGATTTTTATTTCATGCATCGTAGTATAAAAACACCAACACATTTATATTATTTTGACAAGAAGATGTTCAAAAAATATTTACTTTGGTGTAGTAAATTCGACTAGTAACCAGTATGCGTACGAATTGTGTAGCACATGCAGACGAATGTTGCTGTTCCCCTACTCTAGTGTAACGTACTGTTATCACGTGTGTGCACTTATGGAATACTTAGACACATGTCATGTGTTCATGAGAACAATTAACAAAATATAATGAATATGCATAAAATTCACAAGACAGTGATGGGGACCAAATATGTTTAGACTGTGATTGATGTGAACAAAAAGTACCAAAGATATTTAAGTAGCATCAAAACTGTATGTTGATACAGTCGACTCTCCATAACTGAAAAAACACCAAAAAGAGTTCTCAAATTATCAAGATTTCAAATTAACAAGAGTTTAATTGAAAGCAAAGTGCATATTGAAAGCGTTTCAAAAACACAAATGCATTCACATGACGAGTTCAAATTAAAATCGGATTTTTAAGACTGAGCTCCTTACTATTTACAAAAATGCAATACAACTCTCATGAATGGGGCGATACTTTCAAGACTACTTTGAAGTTACTCGATCGTGCACAGAAGAGGGCGAAGAAACTCATTGGAGGCGGTAAGGTAGCCAACTCTACCTCTTGAGCATCGTCGCAACGTGGGGTGCATTTCGTAGTTCCATCGTTACTATAATGGAATGTGTTCTAATGAACTTTGGGAACTTGTTCCCGAAACGCGCACAATGCGTTAATCATTAAGGGCGCAGTTAGTTGTGTTCGATTTGGCAGCGAGTCGCACTACGCATTACAGAGAAAATTAATATTTTGGCCCAATAGCACGTATGTGGAATAGACCACCCGTAGAGGTCATTCACGTCACTGTTGACTTGGGAAAATTCAAATCTAATGTCTACAAACACTACTCCCTCTACCCTCTCTCCCTAAACCTTATTTTGTACTTCCGGCAAAATGCATCGCATGTGTAGGGACCATATTCTGCCTGCTGGATCGAGACAAAAAAAAAACAAAGTACGAAAAATTATCAAAAATTCCCTCCTCCCATGGAATTTAAAAATAGCCGATCCCTGCGTCACAAATGTGTCGTAACAACGTTATGCAATTTGGTTTAATACAAACTCGTATATTTATTTCAGCTGCGATAGGTTTGAATAAGCAAAAAAAAAAATAGCTGTCACATTACGGAAAATGTAAAAATATTAACTTATACTAAAATTGGTAGTTGTTTAACTGGAAAATATTCCTTATGTCTCTTTATAAAGAAAGTTTTTGTTATTTCCAAAAAAGGATATTTGAAAATAAAAAATTTTTAAAGACTTTTTTTCTTGGTACGCAGACACTTTTTGTTATCTTGGACCAGCACTCAGGAGAAGATACGGTGCATTGTGCTGGAACTAGAGGAAAGGGAGTGTGGAGGTGAAGCTACATCACACTACTAAAAATTTTCTTGTCTTTCGTTGCCCTTAAAAGCAGTCGAATTTCTACTCTGTTTGCAATTTACACACACTACGCAGACACTTAAGTTTACTTCTTGTTTAGTAGAAACATTTTCTTACTTAAACTTCAGCAACTGAATTGTTTTTCTTTTAAATACAAATAGGATTTGTAGTAAAACGAAATAGAATAGGAAGGCAACTCTCAACTTACGGCGTTTTCTTTTCAACCAAAATCGGTTTGCATTTCCAGAACAATATTTGCACTTTATTGTTGCGCTATTAATTCCCGTTACAGCACTTTAAAGGAGAAAAATAAAGCGAAAATATTATTAATAAACAAAGTGAGAATTATAATGCACCTTTCAGTTTTTAAGGAATTTTTCTTAGACATTCATATTTTTCAACGCAATTCTGAAAATATTTCACACACTTGTACTGTCTTATAAATTGCTGTGGCAAAAAATTATGCAATTTTCCACTTTTTGCATTCATAATTAATTGGTTTTCTCATTTTTAGTTCGGTTTTGTTTTACTTTCTCATTATTTATGCTGCGAAAGCTAAAGCAATGCGGACGTTCTTTAAGACTCGCAGCCTTATTCATGAAATTTCCAAGATTTTATCGCCTCCACCAATGCAGGCATAATCATACTTATTTACATGTATCGAGACTTATATCTGCACAATGAAAACCACGAACCGACCAACGAACCACTAGCAAACGACAATTTACACATGTCATCTACCAGCTGTCGTTTTCGAACGACATTCCTTGAAAACCAATTTGTTGATGAGAATATTAAATCCATGAATCTGTGTATGCATCGAATTGTATGTTTACAAATACGCAGGCACTTTGAGGCAAATTCACTATTTCAAACGTATGTTTGTGGCTGTACAAGCCAAGCGGAAATAAACTTTGGTTTTGCCGCAAACATATGTAATGTGTATTAACAAATTTGTATATATATATATTTACCATAAATATCAATATTAAGTACGAAAAAGCTGAATAACAATTTATATCGCACAAGTACTTAATATTAGTTTTATTTATGCACATGAAGGCTGGTAGTGTTTTCTGCTATAAACTACTGTTTAAATTATGAAAATATTGTCTTAAGAAAATTTTTACATTACACTATAATACTTTTAATTATTTAAAAAACATATAATATACATACATACAGTTACATATATATACAAATGGAACTGTTAATGAATTTACACACTATCGGCGAAATAGAATACGGCATGCGCAGGCATGAATTAATTTGTTAACCTCCATTCCTCCGTGCATTCAATTTAAAATATATTACAATATTATACGTCAGAATATGTCAAAATAACGATATCACTTCTTTAATTTTATATTTAAACTAACTGCCAACAAAATTCAGCGCTAGATTTCGAGCTCAATATATTTGTTCTGTTCACAAGCTCTTATTAACGTCGTATGCATTGTCTAATCGTTTTATTATACAGTATTGTGTTTTTGTTGTTGGTAATTTACACATACAAAACTGTGTTCTGATTATAAAATTGAATTTTATATATTTTTGAAATAGTTGTATTGAGGCCAGGTGTGGGAGTATTAAATTTTTTTGAATCAATTTGTAAAAATCGAACAACTATTTGATAACTAATACCAGAAATTTAATTTTTCTTAATGGTAAATATGTATGTAATTCATTTGCAAAATATTTGTATTGAAATAAAAAAACATAAAATCAACTCAACGTAGAGTGAACTACTCAGCCAACAACAATCCGCTATTAAAAAAAAAAATTTATTAGGTTCTTTTAATTCAAGTGTATATGTAAATTTTAAATTTACAAGTTTCTGCCAAAGAAAGAAAAATTAGAAAAATTCAACCCCTAATCCATCAACAAGATTTCATAATTGCTTATATTTTCAAATTACTTCCAGTCGATTTCCGTTTCGTCATCTGTATGTGAAATGTACAAATACATATGTATGTGTAGAATATAAGTTAATATTTAAATCTTTTTAGATGTTTGCATTTGAATAACTGCACACACTTTTGAAACGTAACAATTCTGCAAGTTACCGCATGTCATTCATAAATGATGATTTTTCAAGGCAAAAAACTATAAAGTTGTTTTTAGAATTTATCATTCATAGATTTATAGACATAGATATGTATGTACATACGAGTATGTATGCATGGATGCAGGTATACTGCTTGCATTTGCAAGGATAATTCGAACAATACATGGTGAAGCCAACGTTAGAGGGATACGCATCGCACTTTAACAACAAAAGGGTATTAACTAGAAATATTCAAATTTTAAATTTTCGCAAGTAATCAAGTAACGACATCTATGCGCTGGAAAAATTTCACCTCATTCAGTTCACTTATTCATTTAAAAAAACCATGATGTATTTGGTTTTCGAAACCACCTAGAATGTATCGACCAATAATTTTTGGCCTCTACTGAAAATTTTAAAATTTCGAGTTAATACCCTGTTGTTGATCAAGTGCGATATAGAACACTGAAAGAAAAACGATCGTCACAAAATAAGTACTGTGTTTACTTGGAACCTGACTTTATATACGAGGTCTGCTCAAAAAGTAAGTTGATTTTATATTTTTATGAAAAAAATTTTTTTTATTCATCAATACAATGCACTTGGCCAACACTTTTTTCAACGCTCAATGCACTTCTTGGTAATGCCTTGAACTCATACAGCCATGCAGCTTTTATTTCATCAATCGTTGCAAATCTCCGTTCTTTCAAATATCTTCTAAGTTTTGGGAACAGGAAAAAGTCTCAGGGGTCCAAATCCGGTGAATATGGTGGCTGAGGTACGATTGTCGTTAAAAAATACATCTAAATTTTTTATCTGTCAAAAACATACTAAGTATACTGTATACTTCAAACTGTGAATATATGTATGTTCGGGACATGTGTACCAACACAACAACAACAACAACAACAACAAAATCGATAATTGAATGAACGTTGCCCGCGAAATTTCAAAAGTCAGTTTACTTTAGTTACACACCTCGTACTTATTATAGCTTCGAAGGCCTAAAAAATAATGTTCTTATGTACGTGTATTGTTAATAATAATCAGTCGTGCTACTTTTTCTATTTTCAAAAGTATTTTTCTGCATTCGCTGTCGCTCTGCTGAAAAGAAAGTTTACAGTAAAATGGGAAATAAGATTTGAGGTTGGACAATGTCGGCTCTGTGCAGCTTTGAAAGGACGTATAAAGCGCTACATCAAGAGAAACTTCAGAGAATTGATTTGGCGTGCTACATGAATCAAAATTAAATTCATTCGTAAAGAGGCATATCGTGATGAAATAGAATCATTTGATCTACTTTTAGTTTATTTTTAGGCCATCAAGCAAATATACGACACAATTTCATTTAATTTGAGTTCCATACGGATCTTAAGGTCGCATACACAAATAAGAATACAGCTCAGAATGAAGCAAAGATTTTTTAAATATTTCTCTAAAAATTTAAATTAATTTTCATGTTTCAACGATGTCCGACGATGCAGTAAAACCGATTTATCAAGCAATAATGCATTATTTATCATAAAAAAATTTTTTCACAGTTAAGGTCTTATTTTTCATATAAAAAATCTTTTAACAATTCAATATGTCGCTGCTTCTTTTGACGGTTTTCTTCCTGATCGGATGGGTTTTAAATTTTTTTTTTAATATAGTAAAATATTAATAAAAAGTTCCGTGCAGAATCCAATATGAAACAAAAAAAAAATAAATAAATATATCAGAACAATGTAGCTTAATATCACAATTGTAATATAAAATTAAAATTATTAAAAAATTTAGTTTTAATATTGTTACACATAAAACTACATTAAAAAAACTTCATGTGTATATTTTGTATAATTCTTTGTGGTTTTATGGTTGCAAATGTGCAAGTATGCTGACGTTTAGTGTGGTTATATTCTCATCGTATTAACATTGTACTGTATGATATGTTACATAAATTTACAATTTATAATTGTATTCGCTATATGAAAACCATATGAAATTATATAATGTGAGAGTGTGCCAAAATGGCGATGGCTGAAGTCGTCTGCACTTTGACTACAAAACGAAAAAGTCCTGGATACGAGACCAGTTTCGAACTAAGTCATAAAAGCATCTCACCTTTTTTTTGCTAATGTGTATTGGTATGTGTGTCAGCTGTTGTCGCATGGGTTCAGTGGTGCCTTACTTCATCGATATTGTATAGCACTAGCGAAATAAAATAATTATTAAAAATGGCTACTAATAACAAAGCTTTAAATTTAAAGCGACATCTTGACATCAGAGGCGCTGCAACACTGCTATAAAGAAAAAATATTTAAAAGCAGAGTTGCAAGATATTGAAGCTTCAGCATCTGTCATCTTTCCTACTATTCCTTTTCCCTAGTTCCAGCACAATGCATGCTGGTCCCAGATAAAAAAAAACTAATAAATAAAAAATTAACGCATGACTGTTGTGGCCATAAAAAAGTTATTTATCGCGGTAGACGGTGTAATAATCTGTTTTCATTGTTGAACGACATTTGCAAAATAATGAGAAAAATAAATAAAATTATATTTTGGGATACCCATTATAAATATTTTATAGATACAATGGTGGACATACAATTTAGTCATTGGTACTTTGCTAGTTTTCTATTTTCAAAAGCACTGTCCATGCAATTATTTTAACACAAAATATTGTGGTGGTCCAACCAAAACGCCCGATTTTAGTTGTAAATAAAACAAAATGTTTTCAGAGAATTATCTTCATATTTTTTATTACGGTAGAATGATGTATGACAATTATATGTGAAAAAAAAATATTGGCGAAATGCTCGCCACAGAATCGGTGGTATACATACCCCTATCCGATGGTAAATTTTTTCAACTACTGTGAAACATAAAGTCACCATTCACTTTTGTCTGTTAAACCAACCATTCGGCGTATTGATCACGCTCGAAATGTTCAGTAGGCCTTAACTCTTGAGTCCATTGAAACTTGTAAGCGTGGAAATTCAAATCTTAATTCAAAATTCGCATCAGTGATGTTTGTGAGATGTTCAATTAATGGGCACGACGAGTCGAGGTTGACGGCTCTTCTGCGACACCATCCATCGCGAACAACAGCAATGTTTTCCGCAGAACGAACTGGGCGAGCATGAACAAGTATTTTCACATTTTCTACAGACACGATTTGCTGCAATTTGCGCAGAATTTTCCCGATTATGGACACATTTGGTCCATTATCCTGACCAAAAAAATCATAAAGTCCACGAAATACAATTTGATTTGAACACCCATTTTCGTAAAATGCTTCAACAATCTTAACGCGCTGCTCAATTATTTACCTTTCGATAATTGAATTTGTCAAACACTAAAAAAAAGAAATATCAAATTAAGTTGGGCAAAAACTTGACGTTAAGGTGTGACTCACAATTAACATCGTGCATTATGCTTGCAGCACCCGTTATGTATGCATGCATGTGTACATGCCACGTATTTTTGTTTATATAAAGAGAAGTAACACTCAGCAATGACTCCGTACTACTACATGTTACCTTCTATAGGAAAGGGATAGTGATGAATGGTGATGTAGGGATGGACAGAGAAAAGCTTCATTATTTTTACAACTCTGCTTTTTGTACGTTTTTTGTTTATAGCAGAGCTGCAGCGTGGCTGATGTCAAACAAAAACTGACAAAATATCGGGAAAAGAATGAAATAAAAAGTTGTTTTATTTGCATTAAAATATTAGGCCTTATTAGCGCATTTTCACCACATAAATTGGCCATATAACACAATTTATTAAATTTTAAAGCTGAGGTCTAGTAGATATTTTGATTATATATTTTACTTCGTCGATACTGTACAATACCGACGAACGAGGTTGTTTTAATTTGCCTGTGGAATGGTATCAGCTGAAACCGGTACTGTTCCGTGGGCAGTGCCTTCGCCACTGAAATATTCCGACGACTACTGACACAAAGACGCACACTTGCAAATAATGCGAAATATTTTTATAACATTAATCTAAAACTGGGCTCGAGCGCAGGACATTTTTGTTTTTGTAGTCAACGTGCTAACTACTTGAGCCAACGCCAATTTTAAAAATTTTACAGGAGAAGCAAAAAAACATTTTCTTTAAATAAAAATATATTGAAAATTTTCTCAAACAAGAAATAAACATATATATTTTTGGAAACAGGAGCAGGAGCTGTCGTGATGAGGAGGAGGAGGAGACGGTTGAGCACTTGCTGTGTCACTGTCGCGCTCCCGCCGTGTGTCTGCGATGGGGTTCCCATTCCTGCGGGACCTCACGTAGATGTCGGGGCGCCCTGTGAAGGGGATAAGCTTGTTTATCCGGAACTCAAGGTGGTTTGGAAGCGATGAGGCGGGATGAGGACTGATCGCGGTCAGGCGACACAACTGAGTTGATTCCCTTGGGAATTGGCGGCCTGCTAACATAACCTAACCTCACCTAACCTATCAGTAAAATGCTTATTTTTATAGTCGAAAAACTTTATTCTTTGCATGATATACTTAATTTTAGCGCCATGACTGCAACAATAAAGTATACAAAATAAATTCAAATAAATCTCTTTTGTAAATAAATACGAGCATATTATTGTAATAAATGTATTAAATAATAAAGGCATAATTCTAAATAGTCATCATATCCACTTAGAGTTTTATAATCAAAAATGTTTTAATTGCATATCCGTTCAGACACACGAACATATGCACATACATATTAAATACTTAATACAAACAGAAACAGAACAAATGAAATTAAAACTATTAAATGCATAAAAACATTTTCACAGTTTCTTATTTAAATTTGGATTTCATCTCTTTGTAGGTTATTGGATTTTTGGTGCACAATTTTGTGATACATGGGTTGCCTTTGATGTGATGTGCTCAACGGCGTCCATATTAAATTTATGTGCCATATCCTTAGACCGTTATATACACATAAAAGATCCTTTGAGGTAAGTCTGGCATAATCTGTGCATTGAAATACATGCAAAGATTTTAATAAAACTTTATACATTAAAACTCATGCATACAAAATTACTTGTTAAAGAAAATAAAAAAAACAAAAAAGAAAATCATAAAATGTTCTCGTACATACGAGGACACAATCAATAGAGGGAAGGTATTTACGAAAATATTCATAAACTATTATTAAGGCCACTGTCAACGATGAGCTGAGAATGGTGGGGTTGGCTGATAAACTCCTGGTCATTTACCAACATTCAGTGTTATTTTTGTGCTGAAAACGTTTACTTTTTACAACCCCTCCTCTCGTTCGTATTATTAATTGTGTCATCTGTGCATATCCATGGTAGAAATGTTGAGGCGTGACTGTTTTCTCTATCAGCATGCATAAGTAATATTATAACCTATAAACACTTAAATATGTTATGTCGTTCTGAGTATGTCGTTATACGAGTACGTATATGAAACCAAATTTGTATAGACATACGAGTATGTATCTCAAATTCTAGTATGTCATTTTTTATGGAAAATTTGTACACATTAATGTGGTAATAAATTTAAATACATATTATTTTGTTCAAAAATTGTCAAAATGAAGTGTGTTAGTGTGACCTTGTGTTAGTTGTTGTCGAAAGTTTTTATTAGGGAAGGCATAGTCACTGGTCAGCGAACAATACTGGGTTCAGATGATATCCATTCATAGATACATCTTAGCGACCTACTTTGTCGGTATTGTGTAGTATCGGCGAAGTAAAATAATTACTAAAAATAGCTAGCAAAACGAAGCTTCAAAAAATTTAATACGTCTCCTTGACATCAGAGACGCTACAGCACTGATATAAAAACAAAATAACGTGTAAAAAGCAGTGTTTTAATAAAAGTGAAGCTTCACCTCCTCCCATTTCCTTTCCTCTAGTTCCAGCACAATGCACCGCATGCGTAGGGGTCATCTCCTGAGTGCTGGTCCAAGATAAAAAAAAAAGAAAAAGCACACAGTTGCGAAAATCGTTGGCCAATAAAAGTAGTTAAAACGAATAATTTTGCCCAATTAAATATGGTTTAAATATTTAATGATTTACTGTTTTATTAATTTAAACATACTTTAAGCTAAAAAAATGAGATAAACTCGCACTGATTTATTAGCCTTCTGTGTATTTTGAATAAGTAATTTTATTTTTATAAAAATTAAATATTTCAATATGGCAATAAAAAAAAATAGTTTTCTACAACAAACAGCTGATTGCAATGTATGCAGTTATCGCCTTCAATATAATTAAGCAGACTTGTCGTCCATTACAATTATAGCACAAGGAGGAAGTGAAAAACACAGCACGAATTTTGCAATGTGGAATGGGATTCTCTTCTCTCCTACATTGGCCAATGTAGGAAAAATTGCAAAAGTATAATTTTAACTTCGTTATTGTCTTTTACTTTGATTTATTTATTTCATCGATAAAACAAAACTGTATAGAAATTCTTGCAGCTAATTTTGTTAATATTTATTGAATAAATATTTATGTAAACGAATGTCGAACTTTCAGCGATACAATTCTGCTTTTAATGTTCAAATAATTTCAACAACTCAATGTTTTCGGGGTCACGCAAGGGATTTCTACTTCTTCCGTTTAGTCGATAATCAAATTTAATTCATAAATAATTAGTTAATGACTACAATTAGTGTGAGTGGAAATTGTTTATATCTGTAATATCTTATTAATCCACCACTTCGCTAAACACTTGGAAAACAAAAACATGGCCTTGTTGTCGGGATTGACTAATAGTGAAGGTGACTAATTACTTTTACATATACATATAACGAATCCTTTAATATGATATCAAATGGCTTCATTTTGTATTCTTTGTATCATAAGATTAAAAAAGCCTTTCTCACACACTTTATCTTCATATGCCATCAAATTTATAAATATTTTAATCCTATGGAAGACACATACATATACATATTCCTTCGGTGTTGGCCGAAAAGTTTATTTGAGACGTGTAGGGCGAACAAAAATGTATGAAACTTTTTTTTACCTTTTGAGTATTAATTGCCAAATATATTTTGTCGTTAATAGCAGCATAACTTGGCATACTTCACTCCAACACTCACTTAACACTCGCGCGATTAAGCTGCCTACCAACCACAATTGGGGTTTTTGGGAATAGTGGAAGTGGTACGGTGGGGCATAATTCTCATACAAATCTGACGTTTCCAGTTTTAATAATTCGAAAACCAGAGGTGCAGCATCTCTGGTATTAATTAAGGCATTTATTTTTTAACTCAAGCAGAGCCGATGAATTGGAGACAAATAGATATCAGAAAATTTTTACGACTGGCGGACTATTAAGTATAAAGGCTATTGGAATGAACGTCACACAGCACGATGAACTTGTCGATAAGAGGGTGGCGATGGCACGATAGATGGTAGTCTGCACGTTGACTACAAATCCAAAAACAGACCTGGTTAGAACCCCAGTTTCAGACTAAAATTTTAAAATAAAAATAAACATCTCGCATTTTTCTGATGTGCATTAGTGTGTCTTTGTTTGTCAATTGTTGTCGGAAGGTTTCAGTGGCGAAGGCTAGGTCACTGGTCACTGAACAATACCGGCTTCAGCTGATAGCAATGCACAATCGCATCAGAACGCCCTCCTTCGACGGTATTGTGTAGCACCGGCGAAGTAAAATAATAATAAAAATGGCTACTGAATCGAAGCTTCAGCACTGCTGAGAGTTTAAACAAAGAACGTGCAAAAGCAGAGCTGCTAAATAATTAATTAAGCTTCACCTCCTGTCGTTTCTTCTACTATCCCTTTCCTATAGTTCCAGCATAATGCTTCGCATGTGTAGGAGTCATCTCCTGAGTACTGGTCCCAGATACAAAAAAAAAAGAATTCGTTGCGTAAATTCATCGAATAATACACAATTTGTCGGAGAATAACAGCTGTTAATGTCATGTTAAATTGTTTGAAAATAATACATATAAAAAATGCATATAGGAAAAATTAATATTTCAAACTTCGCGGCTTCTACACATTGTTAATATTATCAGCATGGTGAAGGAATTAATTTTAGTGCTACAGCATAGGTACGGCCTGTATACGTGCCTAGAAATGGTATTCCTTTCCGCAGAATAGAAGAAATAAAAATTAATAAATTTATATATTCATGTAGCAGGTATGATCTTCTCAGAAAAAATACTAATTGAAAGTTATTAATAACGATCAAAAACGATTTAACAACGAGTTATCTATCCTATTAATACTATAAATGTGAATGTTTGTATATGTACATGTTGGGATGTTAAAATGTTTGTTCCACTGTAGCAACATCGCGTCAGAAGGCAGAACTAACTATTTGGTTTGTCATTTAGTAAGCCCCAATACCTATCGGGGTGGGTGTGGTGGTAGCGAAGCACACCGGGTTAAAAGTGATCATTGCATTTATTTGCTATTAAGAAAAAGAGAAAACAATTCTTAAGACAAAAAATAACTTTCCTTACTTGAAAAATATAAAACAAAAAAAATATAAATAAATGAAAACAGTCACTCTATGCCAAAAGTTCATGGTTCCTCGACGTAAATTTTAGGAATAAACCAATTGCAAAGGTCGTTGCATTTTCTTACAAAAAAAATTAATTTTATTTCCTTAGACGAATATTGTGATAATATTTTAGTTAACAAAACCGAATGCTTCTCATGGCCAAGAGATATCTCGAGAGGAATCATGAGTAATTTTCAATTATGACGTGCAAAGTAACGTGAGTGGAAAAAAACTGTTATTGATTTTTTTACGATTATTAATTTCTTAGATGTTAAACACGTAGACTACAAACTACACAGCCACATGACTACAAATGTTATTGACTGCATGTGTCGCCTAGAAGTGGGCGAATTTATGACTTTGCAGAGGCTGTTTTGTGCTGAAATAAATACATATTCTACAATAAAATACTTTTCTTTTATATAAAAATAAAATTATTTTGTCGAAATATTTTTATATCACGTCGAAATGCAAAAAAAAAACTTTGTTTAAAACTATTCCTTTGTTAACTTACTTACAATTTTTACGTTTGTCTTGTTGTTTTCTGTGTAATAAAACTAAAATATTTCAAGCTCGGATTTATTTCTCATTTTTTGTTACATTGGCAACCCTTACATAGTTTTTCGTCGTTGACAAAAATAGGTTTTACGATAAGTCGTGCTGGTGTTGTCGTCAAAATAATCATTTTCATTTAAGCCAGTGTATTTTTTTTTAAACTCTACACAAGAGAAATCCCGTACATATGCCATGCATTGCAATGGAACTTCAAGGTGGGCCAAAAGTAATCAGCCGGGGCATAAGTAATCACCCGATTTTCTTTTGCTGTAATTCGTTTTTTTAAGACAAATTTTGGCACTGCTTATGATATGGGCTAAGTGACCGCCGCCAGAGTTGATGACCATACATGCACATCCAAAGGTTTTTATTAAATAAAATTACAGAAAAAGGACATTGGGTGATTACTTATGACCCGGGTGATTATTTTTGGCCCACCGTGTAAATAGAAAGAGGGATAGAAAACAGAGAAGGTGTAGTGAATAGATTGCAGGCAAAATTGCTAGGAAGGATAGAGCTTAGTTCTTGCACAACTCTGCAATTATGAGTTAATTATAAAGCAGAGTTGTTGTTAATTTTGACGCATTATTTTCTTTAACCTCAGGGTAGTCAATTTATTTATTATTTTACTTCTTCGACATCTTTATTGCTCAACTACCGACAAGGGAGGGTGCTGTAGTACAGAAAACTCAGAAAAATCTTTTTTTGACTTGACCGCGCTGGGAATCAAACACGATTCCTTCCGGTTGCAGAGCCAGCACGCTAACTGCTCAGCCATCAGCACCCCAAATTACTGTCGGTAGTCTCTATGAGTGTTCAATGTGTTTAATGCTTTACGTTTATAGTTCGAAATAATGATGCGCGATCACGTGAGTAAAAATAAAGCGACTCAAGATCATGCGTAGTCACGCATAATCATGCTAATTATTGGAGCGATTCGTAATTCGTATTCGTATTCCGAGGGAAACCAACAAATATCTAGTGGAAGACTTTGGTTGTCTTGAGCAACGCAACTTCAATAAGTTTGGCTTAAATCTTTACGAAAGGTACGATATACGAGTATATTTTCTACAAAAGTTTTTCTAATTTAAGAATAAAAAAATATGTTCTAAAATATTGTATTACAACTGGTAACAAACAAAAACGAAAGTATAATTGTGAGCGTAAGCATCCATTTGCTTTCAAGTCCCAGCTCATTCATTCATACGTACATAAAGACAACTTCCTTTAGATGTTGCAACAGATGAATAGGGAGAGTTTTACAAAAAAAAATATATATATAAATAAATTAAAGTACAGAAACAACAACAGAACGATAAATATGACTCCACGAATAGTGGACTAGTTTTAATCTTCAGCATTAAATTGCTTTAGGGCTTATTGAAACACTTTTCCTTGTACATTTATGCAATAGCAAAACCTAAAGCCCGAGAAAAATTTAGAGCAAATACAATGAAATACAATTCCATTTTATTCTTTTATTTTCGCCTAAATAAATATCCTTTGCAATATTTAAGATTTTATTGTGTGGGTTTTTGTCATAAAATTTACTGGAATTACTTGTCCAATTGTCAGTAGGCACATCGGGTGTTAAGACCCGAGTATCATTGGCTGTGTTTCAAACACATCTATAGTTCATTATTAAATAATTCTGGTTTTGAATATACTCGTAAAATCAAAAGATTAGAAAAAATGTGCAGCTTTTATAACACACTTGGGTGCCCCGGTAGTCTAGTGAGTAGTTTGCTGGTTTATCAGTTGAGGGTTCTAGGTTCGATTCCTAGCAGATACTCTGGTCTGTATCACTACAACACGTGATAGATTTTTCACAACAAGTATCACAAAGGGACCATAATAAATTGGACCCAAGTGGGCTGGGACCTTTCCATACAGCTGAGCAAACCTAACAGATTTTGTAGCCGAGGTATCATTTTGTTGTTTCTGCAAAATCCGTAAGTTTTTGTTTGGATGGACGAATCTATTTTAACTGCCTTTAATCATTGTGAGTATCTATATCAGTCTTTACTGATCGATCTTTATTGCCGATATTTCCACAATCCAACGTTGTGCTCTTTATCTTCCCTTCATTAACGAAGTACGAATTTGCGTAAGGAGCCTATTGCAATATTTATTATCACACAAAAATTACAAAAAATATCGTTCCACAGTATAAACTTGAAATGCTGTTAAATGCCGCTTTAAATGATAAGATTTGTCGTACGTAAAATGTGAGAGAAAATAAAATGAAATTCCATCTGTATGTCAAAAAAAAAAGAGTAAAAATAGGACGGTTGTTTTCTGGCGTTTACACCATTGGTATGGATAAAATCAAGTAAGACAAAAACATTTTCATTTAATTTAACTACAGCTGCTTGCGTGTTTTCCCAGGGATGGAGTGCAATTGAATTTTTTTTAATAACCTTGAAAAATATTTTTATTACTTTGGAATATGTTAATTTCGTGGTCAAAATTTTTAGTGTACTTTTGGAAAATATACGTATATTTGTATAAAATTGTGCGGTCGTGGTCTAAAATGTGCATTTTGATTTTATAATTGGTATAAATTTATGAAAGCAGTTTTCCCTCCCTGGCTTTCTCACATTTGTTTACATAAAAATGCATCCCTGATCTAATGGTGTGTGTTGGTTTTTGAAAAATTTTAAAAAATCAAGAGAGCCATACGACTGCCAAATGTTCATCCGTATTTTCTCTCAAAATCGTATAGTTTCATTACATATTACGTTTAGACGATCCGCCTTGTGCTCTTCTACACAAATTTAGCATGTCGTACGACTTGTGGGAAAATGTAAAGCACCCTTAAGTGAGGTGCATGATTCAAATTCTAAACTCACTGTCTACAGGCAACAAATTTCCAGTCAGTTGGAAAATGAACAATTGTATGGCAACATCAAAAAACCTTACGTACTCGCATGTGTTTATAAAAAAACATGTTTTTTTTGAAAAAAGTTTGTTTGTGTAAGGTTGTTTAAAGTTGCCTGTACGTTAACTGCAAAATCAAAAAGTCCTGAGTTCGGTCCTAGTTTTCGCCTAAGTCGTAAAAGTATATTGGATTTTTTTCTAATGTGCATTAGTGTGTCTTTGTGTCAGTTGTTGTCGAAAGATGTCAGTGGCCAAGGCAAAGTCAGTGATCACTGAACAATACATGTTCAGCTGACACCAATTCACAGATATATCAGAGCGTCCTACTTCGTCGATGTTATAGTAGCATCGGCGAAATAAAATAATTAATAAAAATGGCTTCTAAAGCAGAGCTTGCAGATCTACTATGTCTCACTGACATGAGAGGCACTGCAACACTGCTAAAAAACAAATAAAGAACGTGCAAAAGCAGAGTTGTAAGATAATGAAGTTTTCCCCTGCATTTCCCTTCACCAACTGTCATCCGCATCACTATCCCTCTTCTAAGGTAACACTACTACTAAGTGTTACCTTCTATAGGTTTCTGTCTTTATTAAAAAATAGTCAAGCAATCCATTTAATGTCACACAATTTTGTTTTCTTTAAAAATAATTTCAATTCCAGTATCCACCACTTTTTCATGAAAATATTCAGCTCGCATTTATTGTATTCTAATGTATACAACAGCATAATATTTCCTTAATTGTTGCCATTTGATAAATTAAATTTGTACGCTTGTCGAACAATACTGCTGAAATTAAATTTGTATTACACACTTTTAGACTTTCCGTGAACAGAGTTAAAAATTAAAGTGGAATAAATTAAAAAACCGTTTTTCAACAAAGTACAACCAGCGTATAATTCTTTTTTTCGTGTAAAAAGGTGCATAATTTACGGTTAAAAAAAAAGAAAACTTGAAAAAAATTATTTGTTTTCGTCCTTTTTTATTGTTGCTCCCACTGGTGGCATAAAATAATTATTTTCTTATTTTGGCCATTATAGGGGTTTTCTTTTGTAATATTTCCTTTTCTTGTTACGGCCTGAACAGCCCTCAAATCTTGTTTTTTTTAGTAATTAAAAATGCTCTTGTTTTAATTGTTTAAAACGCAGTAGAAAATTGAGGACTGTAAGGGACTTTGGCAAAAAAAATGTATATACTGTATCATTTAATGATGTCTAATAAATTTTCATTGCATTAACTTCATTTGAAATTGCTAGTAAAAACAGTTTAAAATGTATAAATGTAAATAAAGATTAAACATTTTGCCAGTTCAAATTAAAACGCCGTATGTACACATGTACATGTGGAATTTTATTATCCCATATACATACATGTATGTGTATGTCTAAATACCGCATAAGAGTTTATTGAAGTAGTTTTCTACACGAGACTCATGAGACAATTCGCTTTGTATTGTTTTAATTTTATTTTCTTTGGCATTTTTATTTTGGCCTCTTTATGTCACTTAAAGTGCATAAATTACACAAAGAAGACATAAATTTAACCAGTTATTTCTACAGAAATGGCAACAAAACAAAAAGAATAAAATACTTAAAAGTGAGTGATTACAAATATGGGTGGTTCCATAATAAAGTTTTAATTTTATATTTTTCTACTTCTTGCAAAAGTACTTTTGTAAAATTTCATATTCACAATCAAGACTTTTACCAACGAAGTTCACAATTAAAAACTCTGCATTATGCAGAACAATGTAATACATTTTCTTTTAAACGACATACTAGGCTGAATAGGCAATGAACACAAGTCTCTAGCAAAAGTCAATTGTAAGGAACTGAATATATTTAAACGGTAGTTGGGTCGATTTTGTACTTGAGATCGTTAATCTTGCCTCAATGATTCGCGATAAAAATAACACTGTAAATCAAATATGAATGAAATAGGAATGTTACTATTTTTCTGGTAGCTATTGTCGAGCCAAATAAAAACTTGGTTTTGAAATTTCCCAAACACTTCAAAAATCCTGAATTTCTCGTAAAAATCTGTTTTTTCTTACCGGTAACGTTTTTGCGAACACAATCAACCATAATCAGAAAATATGTAGCCCAGCCTTTAGATGAATACGTTTTTACCAAAATAGTAAATGGAAAGTAATTAATTTAAACTTTTAAAAATCAAAGTTCCAAATGATTTTATAAATAAATCGAGGATGGCGATAGCTGACGTAGGTAGCATGTTGACTACTAAACCCATCCGTTGCCCTGAAATCGGAAGGCATTTCGAAGATGAAGAGTTGGGTCATCAAAGGACGTTTGAGGACCTTGCAGGACATCTCCATACCCGAATTCTCCACAGTGATGACTTGGCATCACCGAGAATTGTTCTCTCCAGAGACTTCCGGGTTGATATCAAGGACCGTGAGAACTGTGCCGGGATATCAGTTACGGTACACTAATGGGTGCAAGCTGGAGGATGGTAGAACAGGTGCGGGAATCAACGGGTCCCATTTCAGGAAATCGATTCCAGTGAGTGTATACCCAACAGTTTTACAAGCAGAAGTTCAAGCCATGGGAACGTGTGTGGGTGAGTGGCTCCATAGTAATATGAGCGGGGTTCACATCTATATAATATCGGATAGTCAGGCGGCGCTTAGAGCCCTTCGGTCGATCAGGATAAACTCGAAAGTAATATGTTATGGCCTGGACCTTCTCAATGAGTAGGAGAACCTTAACGCCATTGCATTGGGGTGGGTACCTAGACATAAGGGATATGATTTTAATGAAATGGCGGATAATTTGGCAAAACGAAGGGCAAATTTCCCACTAATTGGATCCGAGCCATTCAGTGGAATTACCAAAAACCACAGAAATTAAATTCTTAGAAACTGGAAGAAAATAAATTCGCTGCGCACTGACGCATAATAATGCCGGGCAGCATCAATCCAAACGCCTCCTGATCACGAAAAGGGCAATCTCAAATATGCTGCTTTGGCTGAATCGGGTGGACTTAAGCCTTTTAGGGGGGTACTTTACGAAACCAATGTCTGTCGATTTTGTGAAAGGGACACTTAAAGCTGTGAACACATTCTTTGCGACTGTCCTGCACTCGTCAAATAGATTTTTCACTATATGGGTGGGGGTGCGGTGTCGCGACATAAGCTGTTAAGCATCAGACCCCAAATAGTGCTTGAATTGCTCATAAGCCTTAAGATGGGGGTCTAATATGGGGAACTTTGCACAATAGATTTTCTTGATCGAAGTGCTTCCTGGCCCAGTAAAAATAATACAACTGCTTAGTTGTTCATATGAATTAATAGACAGAAGTGAATATGTTTTCCATGAGTTCAAAAGTGATAATCTTGTCAATATTTAAGAAGGCATTAACAATTTGATGGGATAAAAAAGTGCTTAAAAAGTCATGAAAATACGAATTCATAGAGAACGTATTTATTTTTTGTTTTTGGTGGGTAACTGATAAATATTTAACGTCTTTCTTTCCAATTTTAAAATTAAATTGAATTAAATTTTCAATATAATGGTGATAATTCGGTAATTTTATAAAATTATATAAAATTATATTCGTTTTTCATATTTAATTTTATTTTTTTTTTATTTTATTTTTTTATTATTTTTTATTATTTTTATTTTATTTCATTTTACTGTATTTAATCTATTTTTATATTTTATTTTGTTATACTTTTGATTATACTTTTGACTACAGATTTTTTTAATAATCACATTTTTTTGGTCTACAGTTTATCGTTAATATTTGTGGTCAATATTTCTATTCACATGTTCGCAATATATTTTAATATTCCCTAATTTTGTTTAACAAAAATCCGTTCTAATTGGTTCATATTTTTATTGATTTAGCTTTAGCTATAAAAAAAAAACATTTATCTGGAGCTTAATTTTCGGTTGTTTACAATTTTTTATGGATTTGTTTGGTTTTTATGCGAATCAGTCATTTTCTCGAAACACGAACACGTACATATTTTCATGGATATAGTGAATAATTCTATTATTTATATATCATAGTTAATCAATTTAATGTTTTTATTTTTATGTACAAAATAGCTATCAGTTTTTTTTTATTTAAATAGGTACTTAATACGTTATTAATTGACTTTGAATGTTGTTTTTATTTGTTACAATTTGTAGAAGTTTTTCTCATTTTCTCATAATGATTTTTAGTGTTACAAAGTTTATTAGCAAATAAAAACTTTATATTTTAAAGTAAGCTATTTTGAATTGAATAATTAATGCTTCCGCAATTAAGTATATTTCATACAGCAATTAAAAGAAAAAATAATTGCTCAGAGCACAGCTTACAATACTTTTCTGGCGTTTCACATACAGAAGTGGCTAAAGTACTGAATTCCTTTTATATCATCATCATCTTTATACTGTTCGACAGGTATTACACTTTCATCCGCCAGAATGGAAGACAAATAAACTTACATTTTATACCTCTAACAAAGTAGCATTATACTGTGTTCAGACCAGCAGCTAAATTATACATTTAAATAATATAGTCCATAAAGTCCTCAAATGAGCTGAATTTACCATATAATAATTCCATTACTAAAATGTTCCATTATTATTTAATTGCATCACTTGTTGACTAAAATTCGAAATGCGACACTTCTTAGAAGTATGTTCACTGGGAAATCTGTTCAGTGAAAAGAAAAAATTCTTTACAATGTCAAGTCAAAAGCCAAAATAGTAAATAAAAGAAAGAAAAAAGAAATCACCAGCCAATTATACCTCAAAACGTTGTTCCCTTCCAGCTTTAAAATGTTAATTAAATTAAATTTAGTAAATTAAATATGTGTGAACACTAAATTATACAGCTCAATTAATATTAAATTGTCACAATTAGGAATGCATGTCTGAACATAGTCTGTGCAAAAGAAAAGGAGAATTTTGATTTTTTTTTAAGTATTTATTTATTCATGAATTCCATACATTTTGTCCCCTTAAAAGTAATCCCCCTCAGATATAATGCACTTATGCCAACGCTTATTCCAATCCTCGAAGCACTTCTGAAATGCGCTTTTCGGTATGGCCATCATCTTGTTATTCGATTTTGACTTTATCTCAACAATTGTGGCAAAACGCTTTCCTTTCATTAATTAGTCTCTTCAATTTTGGGAATAGGAAAAAGTCGCAGGAAGCCAAATCTGGTGCATAAGGTCCCAGGAAAAAATCTTAGGGTTTCTGGAAGCAGTAAAAGAATTGCATGTTTTTCAGATGCGCTGGAGGGTATTACGTACACTACAAATTTCTGTGGAGCATAAAGCATTTCGCGTTTGTAGAATAAAACATACTACCATTTCTGAGAGCAAAACATTCTTAAGAAAAGAATACCAAATTGTATTTTTTCAATAAAAAAAAATATTAGAAAAAATCGTCATTGACATTTAAGTGTGCCACGAAATTAATTAATGCCAGCATTTCGGCCGAAGTCAACTTGAAATTATATAATTTCGCATATATTTCGACATTAGCCGCAGTAAGTAACTAATTTTACATAATTTCGCTGAACTGATCTTGAAATTACAATAACCAATGCTTTTTTTATACTGTGACATTAACATCAAAAAATATCCTCTTCACTCGTTTGTTTGTTTGCTATTTTGTTAGTAATTCAAATTAATTAATTATTAATATGTTATTATTTATTTTGATTTTACAGCAAAACTTTGTTGACGTGGAAATATTTTAATACCGTATGTTGTATGCACGAGTATATAAATATTATCAGCTGTTCACGTAATTAATTTAAATGTCATTTGGTGCCAGTATGAACACTTTACATTTCATTCGTAATTTCAACTTGAAAGTACTTAATTTCGCTGCAGTCTGAACGTGCTGTTTATTAATAGAAATATTTATTTTGCATTCAATTCAATAATGCAAAACAATATTATTAAATGAGTTCATTAAAATTTTCATTCTATAAATTTAAGAGAAAATTTAATAATGAGTCATAATAAATTCATTCAACTTTTATGTTTTTATTCTCTGGCGATTTTATTGTTTAATTCTTTGTGAATTAAAAGAACAAATATTTGATTGATTCACAAAGTGTCATAGAAAAATCTAGAAAAGTGCGACTGATGTGAGCAACAACGCATGAGTAAGAGGACAATTTCAAATTTAAGCCAACTTAAATAAAAGAATAGTAAAGTAAATATATCTTTCTGAAAATTAATTCAAAAATAATGATTAGTGCCGACAGAAAATTGGAACGCGCGATTAAGAGAAATACTCTGTTGAGGGGATAGCAAAAATTCTTTCATTGAGTACTCTATAGAGAAAACCTTCATTCTGATTTAGTATTCTGTAGAGGAAACTCCGTAAATTTTGTGTAATTTGGTAAACAATAAAGAGCAAAATAAGTAAAAAAAAAATCAAAAATCTTGTGCGTTTATATATGAAGTTATTTTATTAATAAAAATCCGTTACTATTGCTTCGTTTTTTTAACATCTAAAATTAAATGATAAGTTATTGAAAAGCTCGCTCTTTACTTACAATACTGTGTAAGCAAATTGAGCATATCATCGTTAAAGAAAAATTTTAAAGAGAGCGGCAGCGTATGTTTAACTGCTCACATCTTATTTTTAGTTATGGGTATACTGTGTTTTTTTGGAACTGCAAAATACAGGGTGTCCGCCGGGAAGGTATACTACTTTGTTTTGCCGTCATTTTGGTAAACATTAGTCTTGACAGTTCATATTTGGCAGTCGTGAAGTAGACACGTGGCAAATTTATTATGGAAAAATATTCGATAAACCAACGTGTTTTAATCGTTAAAACATTTTATCAAAATCAATCATTGATTACTGTGACGATGAGAAAGTTACGTGAAATTTTTGGTAGAAACAACGTGTGCAAACGCACTATTTATCGTGTAGTGAACGATTTCGAAGAAAGAGGGTCTGTAGGTGATAGGCCCAAGCATGGACCACAACGGCTGAAAACATTACTGCTGCTCAAGAAATTGTTCAAAACAATCCATCAACCTCAATTCGACGACGTGCTCAGGATCTTGGTCTTCAAATTTTTAATGCCACAACTGCATGCTTTGGGCTTGATTAACATGTGGTAGCAACAAGACGGTGCCACATCGCATACAGCCAGTATTACAATGGAATTACTGCGAGACCTGTTTCCACAACAAGTTATTTCAAGAAATGGTGATGTTGATTGGCCTCCACGGTCGCCTGATTTGACTGCTCCGGACTTATTTTTGTGGCGACATATGAAAAGCAAGGTTTATGCAAATAAACCAGAAACGCTTGAGCAACTCAAACAAAATATTCGTGATGAAATTAATGAAATACCGCGTGAAATGTGTGAGAATGTAATGAAAAATGTACTCAAAAGGGCTCGCATTTGTGAGGCTCACAGAGGCGGGCATTTATCTGATATTGTATTCCATACATAATTGCCGACATTAAATAAAACATTTATCAATATAAGATCCATTCTTATTCATTTAATCAAAAATTATAAACAAACAAAGTAGTATACCTTCCCAGCGGACACCCTGTATATAATATATACTTATTCAAAAACGAATTTTATTTTGAGGTTTACTTAAACTTTAACAATTGTTTTTTTTTTTTGCATATGGAAGTAAAACTATAGAATTAATAAACACTTTTTGTATATCAAAAGTTTTGTACAATTTCAATTTTGGTTGAATGGTACACTCTTGATTGAGGGAAATGCCTTTGCATTAATTAGTTCCATCTTTTCTGAAAACAATATTATGAATAGTACACCTCGTGATTGGGGCATATTTAATTAATGTGTGATCCATTTCGAGGTTCCCTACTTTTTTAAAGAAAAAAACACAGAAAATTAAAATATATCATTTCGAATGACACGCGTGATGTTTTCCTCCAAGGCCTGAGTCGAAGCGTGTTTGTCCGCATAAACTTTAGACTTTACATATCCCCACAGGAAAAAGTCTAACGGTATGATATCACACGATCTTGGTGGCCAATCGACCGGCCCAAAACGTGAAATTATGTGCTCACCGAAATGTTCTCTCAATAAATCCAGTGATTGATGCGATGTGTGGAAGTGGCG
Organism: Dexiosoma caninum; assembly: GCA_963924685.1. Taxonomy (NCBI): domain Eukaryota; kingdom Metazoa; phylum Arthropoda; class Insecta; order Diptera; family Tachinidae; genus Dexiosoma; species Dexiosoma caninum. The sequence goes on from OZ004725.1 coordinate 98,285,483, forward strand.
CCGTCTTGCTGAAACCAAATGTCGCCGAGATCACGAGCTTCAATTTCAGGCATCAAATAGGCGGTTGTCAAGGGCCGATAACGGTCGCCATTTACGGTTACGTTTGCACCGGCATAATTTTTAAAGAAATATGGACCGATGATTCCACCGGCCCACAAACCACACCAAACCGGTCGAACATTATCCAATAATGAATGCTGGATCTCAAAATGGGTGATGGTGTTGCGAATAGTACGCTCAGTAGGCCGATTATGTTGACCATAAGTTGAGCGAAGTGCACGAAACACATTCCTCACAGAACGTGAATTTTCGTAATAAAGTTGAACGATTTGTAAACGTTGTTCAGGCGTAAGTTATTTCCATTATGAAATGCCAAACAATGCTAAACAAAAATAACATGACAGCATGACACGACTCACACGTGATCTGTCAAAAAAAGGCTACTGAAAAAAGTATCTCTACTTGAATCACTCATTATTTGCTTATCTTAACTGTCGTATTCATAAAAATTTTTTTTTTATATAAAAAGTTTAATAGACAAATTTTCGTACCAAATTCCAGCAATATCCTTCCATAACTCCAAAAAATGTTTATAAATACGGCAGTACATATATATACTAGTATTAAATATTAAATTTCTACTTCTACCAGATTTTATGTCAGCAATTCTTCCGAATAAAAAAATTAAGAAAAATATTGTGGTCCATTTCAGTTATTGAAATATAAAAAAATACCCACGGGCTAAATGTATGTGGAGACTGTACTTCGCCAAATCTCTTATACTCGTACCTACTTCCTTGCACAGAGAATTTCGACTCTAATTTTTGTTTCCTTTTTTTGCTAGATTGTTAATGAATTCTATTCCTACTAAAAAAAAAACCTCAGTGCTACAACAATTTGTTATTAGATTTTATATGGAGTATTTTCATACACATTTAAATTTCAAAATAAATTACGCAAAACAAGCAAATACGAAAAACCAGAGTCATAAAATATTTCAACAATATATTTACATAGAATATACATACATACATACATACAATATACTCATAAGCAGTAAAAAGTTTTCTTACCACAGTAAAAGTAGTAGCAAAACTTTCATTTAAAATTCAAAAGAACACATGTAACACACTCGTGCTTTAATAAAATAAGCACAGGTGAGCGAAAAATTATTGAGGTAACCGCATAACCCCAACTCCACAGTCTTAAAGTTTAATATTCTAGTGGTATGGTGTGGACCACTTGTTGCTATGAATAGCAATTAATAGCCAATTAACGATATTTTGTTTGAAGGGGAGCGCACTTAATTAGTAACACACAATAACAATAATGGAAACTGTATACAACTTGAAGCCCAAATTTCAAACAACTTTAAAATCTATTTAATAGTTTTGGGTTAATGTTTCTGTAAATTTTGTAATAAAACGCAGCTTATGCTTTGTCACCTTTCTAAAATCAAGAATGGGTTTATTTCTCAATTAGTTACTTTAATTCCACTCCCATGTCTCCTCAGCACATTGTAGCAGTGTTAACATCACTGTAATAATGTTTTATGTAATTTGAAATTTTTGCCCCTAAATTGTGTGTAAATAAACCTATTACTTAAATAGTCAAAGCTGAAAACACTTTTTATGCTCTGCTTTCCAACTTGAAATCAACTCAGTGTTTAAAGAAATGGTTTCATAAATTGCCAACACTACACATGTATGCGAAGTATGGAGATGTTTTGCCTTCAATTAAAAGGAAAAGCAAAACAAATGCCTTGTGCAAATTAATTTACTAATTGTTTATGAAAATACGACCGAAAACTACGTTCTAATGCGATTAGTTAACGAGTTGGCTCAGCCACAAAAAGGATCGGGGTTCGATTCCCCCTCGCTCGGTCAAGTCTAACAATTGCTTTTTCTGAGTTTTCTGTGCTACGTTGCCGAACTAAAATAAAATGACTCCCCTAGCTTATCATCCATCTACTTTACTTTATAATTAACCGCAACTGCAGAGTTGTGCAAGCATTAAGCTCTATCTTCCTACCACTTTCAGCACCTGTCTATTCTCTACACTCTTCATCTCTCTCTCTCTCTGTCTATTACCAGCGCAATGCATTGCATATGTAGGAGATTTCCCCTGAGCACTTCTCCAAATAAAAATAAGTTGTTTTTTATTTACTAGTACTTGAAAAAAATCTGTGTTCACAAAGAAGCGAAGAGACCACTAGTATTTTTAATTTAGTAGTAAAAATACCATGGCGTATACGTTATTTATGAGTTTGCTAAATAATTATTATATCAAGTATACGCCGTCAGTTACATTTAGAGGACAATGCTTTAAATTTGAAATACATTTCTCATATGTTTGATCAGTTTATTTATTTATTTATTTCCTGTATAATTTTCGTCTATCGCTAAATAAATTATATTCATAATCTTTATTTATAAAAGTGACATGTTTGTACGTATGTGTGTTTATGCCTTATGGACAGCTAAACGGCTGAACCGATTTTCTAGTAATTTTCACAGCATCTCTCTGTATATCTGGAAGGAACTATAGACTATATATATTCCAACTTGATTTTGCACGCCTATACAACGTAAATATTGATATGTGTATATCTTGAGAAAGGTTGCAGTGAAAGTTTCTGAATATGACAGAAATTACTTGGTAGTTAAAACAAATCTTCATTAAAAAACTGAAAGGGATTGGACAAGTGGGCGTGGTGCCTCGCATACAAGCTAAATGTCGATGTCATTGTATGTTGAGAATGAATAAAGTTAATGTTTCTGTATTTTGTCTGAGTAACTTAATGGCCAGTACAAATCATCAGTCAAAAAGTGGGAGGAATTGGACAAGTGAGCGTGGTATCTCCAATAGAAACTAAATTTTAATTTCTGTATATCTTCAAAAGTGTTACAGAAAAATCTTATAACTTTGGTGCAAATGGCTTTGTAATTAAAAAAAAATCACCAATCAAAAACTGGAAGGGATTGGGGTAGTGCGCGTGGTACCTCCCATACAAAGTCAATAATAAATTTTGTATATCTTAAGAATGGTTAAAGCTAAAGTCTCTCATTTTGATCTGAATGACTTGATAGTAAATTTTTTTAGTTCGGGTACTTTCATTTATAGCTACAGCGTTGAAATTCGTTAAACCGGAGAGTGAATAATGGGGAAAATATTAAAACTAGTAATTTTTCTAAGAGGGACTAGGCAGACCCTTTTTTTCATGTGGCACTCCCATTAGATGTACGGGTGCCACTCTACATAGAGCCAGAGAGCTGCAATTGGGTATACGGGCAGGTACTCGGAAGGTAGGGAGGGACGTAAAACATAGATAGGTCTGCATCTAGAAGGACACATAGACCATATATTTTTTCAAAGATAAAACCATGGCGGACGGTAGAGCGTAACTTCTGCGTCTCCGAAATGAACTAACCGATTTTAATAAAGGACACATAAGGCATAGAGATTTGTTTTAAATAAAACTATTATAACAGCTAAAGCAACGCGAGGCCGGATCGGGTGGTTATTTATAAAGCAAATACAGAAAATACAACTGCACAGAAATAGCCGTAGTGATAAGATCATATGCCTAAGATGTAAAAAGAGAAATTGATTTTGTGAGTGACTTAAAATTACCTATGCCTTTGCACAAGTAGTTAGCAACGTGGTTAATAACTGAAATTCATGGGCAACCGCAAACGATACAGTTAGTTTTGGCAATGCAATCAAGCATTGTGATCGAGACGTAAAACTCTCGAGAGCCAACCAACAAACACAAGCCGTACGGCACTTGGAAAATAACTACGATGAAGGCTTAGCTGTTCTACAGCTCAGCGCTGCTGTACGAATGACATTGTTTAATGCAATATATTCTATCTCTCCGCAGTATGATTTGGTAGAAAAATTTATTTTTTTTTATAAAGAGAAGCGACACTCAGGCAAAGATTTCCTACTGTTCCGCCTATAGGAAAAGATGAAGGGATAGGCAGATGAAAGCTTCATTATCTCTACAACTGTGTTGGTTATGTAGTCAACGTACTAACTTCTTCAGCCTTCACCACCCTGACAATATTAAAAAAAAAATAATTTAAAAAATTAACTTAACGCAAATTTTAAGCAAAAACATTTGTGGATATTTAATTTAAATTTCATACTATAATGTCTACACAATTCGTCGAAGGCCTCTATTATTGGTACTGATAGCTGTTTTCGGGTTAAATAAGTTTTTGACAACGTCAAGCATTAACAACTCTTTTTTTTTGCAATATTTGTAATTCAAGTGTTTGGTGATGCGAGTTGTGTTCTTTTTAATTTGCAGACCTATTCTATTGCTAATCAAAGTTGAAATGGAATAAAAACCATCGTGTCAGATGTAAGTTGACAGCAATTACTCAATGTCACAATATTAAAAACTTTTTGTTAATTCTATACATTGAGCTTTTAGTTAACTAAACAACATCTGCCAATTCCCTTGCCTTCATAGGGTCCTCGACATAATGGGATTTAGGAATATGATCTAATGCGCGTAAAAAATATTTTCCTTTCAAAAAATTGTTTAAATGTACAAGTGCTGATAACATGGCAAAGATTTCGTCTTTTGAATATTGCATATTGAAATGGTTAAATAGCGCTGAGTTAACAGTATGATGAGAATACTTAGCTCAGCATACATGATGTATTATTTCGTTCCCTTTTACTGTAATAATTTAATAATGTTTCTTTTTCAATACGTACAAGGAACTTGAAAACACACATAAAACTTAAATTGTGATATCAGTGAACTGGTCAGATTAACTGGAACACCATTAGCAAATCATATCAACATTTAATTCTTATCTCGTTTTTCAATTATTTTGCACTTTGTTTTATTAAGTTTCAAACCTCTTAAAATGTACTCCTATTCCCGATTACATAGTATAATCGAAATAATTGATCTTCTATTTAATGCTTCATCTCAATGTGTACAACAGTTTCACAACTCATTCACATTCGGATGTTCCAATGAACAGCATGACGAACATTTAGTTAGTTTATTGCTTTTCCGAACTCCGTATGTCGGCAGTAGTGTGAGTTTGAGTACGTGTCTGTGTATTTGTATGCGTGTGTGTGAGTTAGTGAACACATACATATTTACTTTCCAACTACTTCCGGTTGAAATTTAATTAAATGTCTAAGCACTTTTCTACGTGTCTTATTCCATTTTATTTAACAAACATTTCCTGTTGTTTGTTTTCCTCCACTATTTCAGATTCGTACACACAAAGATGTATATATATATACATTAGGGTGGATCAAAACTGAAACTGAAATTTCGTATAGCAAAAATAAAATCTACGGAAAATTCTAAGAAACTTTTCAGCGTAAAGCAATCAATTCCTCTTCTGTGCAATTCCACATAAACATTTGAAAGGCCACTTATGAATTAAAAACAAAAAATCCGGTCTGTATATCGAGCCTTTGGTGCAATACCGTAGTAACTCAAAATTTAAATTTTTTGAGCTGGATATGCAGAAATGATCTTTGAGGAAATATCTATCTAAAGGAAAAAAGATTATAGTTCTATCTCTAACTGTTCAGATTCTACAGCTACAAATGTCTTCATTCCCGCCAGCTATTTCCAACAATATTTATTTGCAATAATGAAATATTTCCTTTATGACAAGAAATTTACAAACAGAAAACATTACAAAACATGCCCCTTTATTTATAAACTTGTAAAAAATAACTTTAGTAAACGAAAATACTAACAAAAACAAGGCTGAAAACTTCAAATGCATTTTTCTCAGTTCACGATTTTTTGAATTACTACAGTATTGCACCAAAGGCTCGATATGTATTAAAGTGTGGCACAAACACAACAAAAATGTGTTACAAGCATTTCATGAAATTACAATTAGTGTGTATGTATAACTTGCTCATTGCAAAACACATACTTCCAAAAATATTTCTTTTGTTCCACGATCAAAACATTGAAGAAGAGAACACAAGTACAACAAAACAATGTTAAAATAAAACAACGCTGAAGTAGAAGAAAAATGAAGTAGAAGATCAAAACTATTTTGGAACATTCAAAACATGTTTGAATAACTCGTAGACAAACTTGCAAAGAAACTTTTGCATTTTTTATGAACATAAAAAATCGAATGTATATAAATAAAATAAAAATATCACAATTCAAATTAGGTTTGAGGTTCGTTTGTAAGGTTCTTTAACGAAAAATATTTAAAATTTCGCAAAAAATTTTAAAAATTTATAATTTCACCTACATTTAATGCATCCATTTCAATATATATTTACGATTACTAAAATTTAGAAAAATCACGAAAATCAGAAAGTTGAAATTATGAAAAAAATTATATACGTGCTTTTTACGCTTTTTTGTGTTTGTTCTTCTGTACTCGATGCTTTTGGTGTAATTTACCGTTTTTTTTATTTCATTGTATGTTTTTGTTTTGATGTGCTGCTTCATTTGAACTCACAAGCACAAACAAAACTATAGAGAGGAACTTTTCAAATGGTGCTTGTTTTGTTTCAATGAGAGTCATGTTTTGTTGAGAATGTTTACACTGGAATACACGGCTTGGAAGTAGTGTGCTTTAGAATGCAAAACTTTCAATACATTTTGTACAGCTCTTTAATATGTATAACAAGTACCATAAATTGTTTCAACTTTGGACGGATTTTAATAAATGAAATTTTATTTGTAATTTTCGAATTGTGTGATAGTGTTATTTAATATGTATTTTATACAATTTAAAGAATAGTGGGACTAAAAAATCTTTTGGTCAATTTGCGCAGGACAGTATTTTACCACAGAATCATGGTGTATTGTAAAATTTTTCCTATAAATTCGCGTAGATTACGTTGTTGCTATACGACTTTTGGGGAAAAAAAAATTTGCGCACCTTAATATACATATACGAGTATGTACATACACAGAAAAAAATAAAACTAAATTTTAATTAAAAATTTTTTAATATCAATTAAAAAATTAATTACTTTTTCACCCGTAAAGAAATTAATAGTATCAATTAAATTATTATTTTTAACTTAACTGAATTAATTTTAATAATAATACTTAAAAATTAAAGTATGAAAATGGTTGTTGTGTTTAAGTTCATAGTTAATTTATCACAATAATATGAAAATTTACTTAAATTATTTTTAAATTATTTAATTATATTTATTTATGAGCGATGGTCATAAATTAAAAATATTTTTGTTAATACAAATTATTATTTCCTGACGATGCTACCTATTTGGTAGCATCATATTGAGAAATAAATAATAATTAAAAAACTTTTCATAAAAAAGACCATCGCTCATAAATAAATATAATTAAAAAAAAAAAATTTTAATGAAGGTCAAAATAAAAATAGAAGTGATACTAATATTTTGAAATTAATTAAAAAATTAAATTAATCCAGAATAGAATTCAATCGAACTGTAGTTATTACATATTGATGAAATACAGTTAAAAAGTTGTATAAAAAACTAATTCCGTTCTCAACCGTACTGAAAACAGAAGCTTTGTCCTTTGGGGATATATGAAGAGTGACTTTTACTAAAAACATAAAAACAACAAACAAAACTGGCAACTTTTGTTAATAGTATGTAGACAGTAAAGATTATTCTCGTATACATTTTCCTAAGATCTGACGGGTTAAATAGATAATATTAATGACTTTACAACTACCTCTCTGTTGACCCAAAGAGTACTGATAACATGCGTAGTTACGTCTGTTTGCTTTTATAAAAAAAAGTAAATAAACAAAATCCGTGGGCGATAGATCGTACGTCCTCAGTGGCCGTTAGATGTCCCCAAAGCGACTGATCAGTTTTTGGGGGAAATTTTCCCGAAGCAAATTCATCAAAGCTCTGGCTGTGTGTGCAGTTTCCCCATCCTGTTGAAACCACGTGTGTGAAGAGTAAGTACGATGGATGAGCTCGCAGGTTTGGCAAAAAGAATTCCGTAATCATGCGTTGATAATTTTCAACGTTGACATTCGTCGCCTGGCGTCGAGAATTTATCGAAAAAAAAATGGTCCAATTATCTCATGCGTGGATAAGACACACCAAACACTTACCTTGGGGCAATGCAATGGTTTTTGATGTTTCAATCGAGGTTTGCGGGTTCTTGGAGACAAGTAACGGCAGTTTTGCTTATTGATGTGGCCGTTTAAGTGAAAATGAGCCTCGTCGCTCCAAAAAAAAATGGGATTTACAGTGCGAAAACGCTCCAACATCATTTCACAAAAATTTTTGCGTAAATCAGTCACTTTATTTTAGTTGGATGGAACTTCAGATCGTTTTTTAAAATTTCATGAATAATCCACCACTTATTCGCCGAATACCGAACTTTGAACAAAATTGTTGATGAGCAATTACGTAAGAATCATTACTCTTAAAAAATGTCTCCACTGCGACATCGTGACTGACAAATCCTCACAATCGATAATTCCAGCGGCGCACAACCCTCGTCACTCAATTTTTGTTTTGTTTTTCTAATTCCCATAACAAAATATGTGTTGCCCAAAGACAAATTTTTTATGCTGTCGGAAAAACACAAATTGATTTTTTCTTAAATATTTTCATGTTACACAATATTTGTACTCGTATTTTCTAATACATTTGATTTCTTTTCTTTACTTTCGCTTTAGCTTGAGAGACATCCTCTAATGTATATGACTAATTGGAAGTGCGACATAATCTCCTTTGCACTTTATTCCATTTCCGTTTCCTTAACACATTTCTTTGTATGCCTCTGTCATCCACATGATTCCTATGAAACTCAGTTTGGAAATTGTCTTCATATTTTGGAAAATTTTGTAAGTGATTGATTGCGAGGGAAGAAGTGCCTTGATGTCATTCACATTTTAATAACTTGTTTTAAAACATTTTTCTTGTATTGTATTTGATAACGTTGACAATCGATTTCCTGCTAAATTTAATAAATACGTTGAAATTTTTATATATATTTTATGTACAACTATGATGCTCATATTTTTACAGACTGGCAGTCGTGTAACAGATTAAGCTGCTATTAGAAAGTTCTTTAAATGACTTATTTATTTATTTTTCTTTTCTTTTGTGTAAAGCAACCAATAAAGCGATCTTTAGGTTAGAAAAAAGTAAATAGAATTATTTAATTTTTATATGAGGACAAATACCGCACAGTATTTTTGTGCTCTTTTTATGTTACAAAGATTATTTTAATACAGTAAAACCGTGATAATTCATACCACGTTAATTCGTAAATCTCAACAATATGAAATCCAATTGCTATGTTTGACAGTAGAAGCACTTCATTCAGCCTTCTTCGTTGGAACAAAAGCTTTAAAAATGTGTTATCTCATGTACTCGGTATTAATTTGCAGTAAAACAAAAAAGCAATTTAAATCATATCGGACTTGAATTGGATGCCAGTGACTTTCATCAATCTGTCAATCAAGCAACCAAAACGAATCATCACCACCAGTATCATTACTACATCAGTATATCTTTTCTCAAATAAAAGTCCTTTTTACATTTTTATTTGCTAATCATACGCTTTACATTTCGATTTTTACAGATACGGTCGATGGGTAACAAGACGTGTGGCTGTGGCCACAATCGCTGCCATTTGGCTGTTAGCCGCCTTTGTGTCATTTGTGCCAATATCGCTGGGTTTGCATCGACCCGATCAACCATTAATTGTGGAAGATAATGGCAAAAAGTATCCAACGTGTGCTCTGGATTTAACGCCAACGTATGCGGTTGTATCGAGTTGTATCAGCTTTTATTTTCCATGCGTTGTAATGATTGGCATTTATTGTCGGTAAGTGGAAAATTATTTAAACAAAAATACTTTAAGTAGAGAAAGACATTTGTTTAAATTACATACTACATATATATATACATATATACAAATATATATATATATATATATAATTTCTTTTTTAAGTCATTTTATGTCAACAAAAAAATACCCACTGGTTTCTATAAATCTGTGGACTGTGGACAAAAGATCACAAGTCGAGTTAAGAAAATTTCATAGTATTTATTTTAAGCGGAAAGAGGAAGCGCATTTCTATGAGTTTTAGTTTTTCCAATATCACACAAAAAGTAATCAACTGTCTGGACTTGTTGCTGATTCAATTTGTGAGGCTTGTTTTTAACAGAGATTTTAGTAGATTTAGTAAAATAAAAAAAAAAAGTTTGCTGAGTTAAACTAAATTCAAGAAAAGGTCTGACGGGTTAAATGGATGATATTAATGACTTTACAACTTCCTCCCTGTTGACACAAAGAGTACTGCTGACGTGCGTAGTGGAATACGTATTATATACGTATTATACTCAACTGGTGTTGGAGATTAATTGTTCTTTTTCCCTTATTCTAATCAAAAATGTAATTTCTTCACAATATTGTGATAAATTAATTGTGAAATTGAACACGCAAAAAATTTTCATTAATTTGTAATAACTGTAGTTCGATTAAATTCTAAATTCAAAATTCTGAAAATTCAAAAATTTTTTTAAAGGCAAACAATAACGTAAAAAAAGACGAAACAAAAACGACTAAGTAAATGGTTTCTTCGCTCTCCTGAACAACTTTATAAGTTAAAGCCTCACTTAAGTTGTTTTGTTTAAAGTCGACAGAAATTAATCTGGTTACATTTTTGTGTTTTGTGCCCGTAATTTGAAAGGCTTTAAACATGGCCATTCCATTCATTTTTACTTTTCCCTTGAAAATATTTGTAATATTTTCCCATCCAACCTCTACAGCTACCTCGTCGACATTAATTAAATGGTGCATGAATATTTCGTTCCCATTTAATTGCTGTACTTGAGTTCTGCCCTAAACAGAAAATAATACTTCAACCACATACAAACTTGAATTATATTATGTGAATGTCCTTTTTTCTGTTTTTTTTTTTTGTTTGCAATTTATTATTTTTATTATTTTTCATTTAGTTTAGTAACTGGAAATAAATCTCCGGATAATACCACAAAATAAAACTTAAAAACAAACAAATTGAAAATGTTAATTAAAGTCAATTAACAGATTTAAAAATTGTACATGTCTGTTCACAGAATAAGTGGTGATTCATTTGCACTCTATTTTAAATTTTTTAATAAAACACTTACAGCATGTTTATAATCCGATTTTAAACTAAATTTAATAAAGTTGTATTTAAAAATGGTTAATAGGCTTTTATGTGTTTGATGAAACATCAATAAAATGTGAAATTTAATTGTTAGATTTGCTCTTCTTTAAAGCAAAAGTAAAATGCTACAATTATTTAAATATTATATTATATTATGTATTATATTATATGTTTGTTATATGGTTAGCTGGTCTATATGCGCATTTCATTTGCCGAAAGCATAGTCGCTGCTCACTGAACAGTAAAGGCTTCAGCTGTACAAATTCACAGGCACATCAAGCTTCAACCATTCAAACTTTTCTTTGAAGACATTTTTCATTTAAAAGAAAATTTTTCCGGAATATTATAGAAAAATTGTGTAGGAAAATTTATTTAATTAATAATGTGGCATCGATGAATGCAATTTGATGTAAAAGGGGACAATTACTGAACAATTTTAAATATTCAGACAGACTTTTTTATCTTAGATTCAGCACTCAGGAGAAGACCCCAACACATGTGACGCATTGTGCTGGAGCTAAAGGAAAGAGACAGTATGGGAGATGGCAGGTGGTGAAGGTTCACTATCTTACAACAGTGCTTTTTGCACGTTATTTGTTTTCTTAGCAGTTTTGTAATGTCTCTGATGTCAAGGAGACCTATTAAATTTTGAAGCTTCGTTTTAGTAGCCATTTTTAGTAGTTATTTTTCCTTCGCCGGTGCTACACAATACCGACGAAGGAAGGCGTTCTGATATACCAGTACATTGGTTACAGCTGAAGCCGTTACTGTTCAGTGACCAGTGACTATGACTTCGCCACGGAAACCTTCCGACAACAACTGACACAAAGTCACACAAAAATGCACATCAGCAAAAATACGTGATGTTTTTATGAGTTTGAAACTGGGTTTGAACTCATGAAAATTTTTGGTTTTGTAGTCAACGTGCAGATTACTTCAACCATCACCACACTCCTTTTTAATTCATGAAAAACACATTCAACTCTGCCGAATAGTTCATATGAACAACACGGCCTCTGTCTTTTTCTTTTTTACTTTTTCTTTGACGTTTTTATTTCTTTTTACTTTTCTTAAGGAAGACTAGGTTGGGATAAGTGTGAAGGAGAACGCTTCTTTAAGGGCAGGTGATACCACAAGGAACAACCAGGGTCTAGGCGGGAATCGAAGCCGCACCTCCATATTGATTAGACTAATTAATGCTCATGCACTAGGCTACGGAGGCACCCGAAGTATTGCTGTAGTCGGAAAAGTCATGTCAGAATTCAACATTCCATTATTTGTACATAAAAAATAAAATCAAATAAAATAGAAATGTTCCTTGGCATCCTTGGCCCACTGTCCATTATGAAATGTTTACCACTTCGTTGTTTCTCAGCAATGTGTTATATCATAAACTGCATTGATAATTTCAGCAATAATAATAAAACAAAAACTATTGTAATAAATAAAATGAAGCTAAACAACTGTTAACGAGCATGTCTGCTTTCTGAAAATATAAACTGACGCAAACACATAATTTATTATTTTATTTTTACTGTACAATTTTTAGTTGCATGTGAAAATAGCAACCAAAAACACCCGCAGACTCTACTTCACAAATATTGTCTGCAGCATTCCTCAGCCATAATAATTGGTCATTAAATTCGAATTTGCAGACTTTTTCACTTCGATGAGAGTGTGACAAGTGCTAAATTGAGGGTTTCAAAATTCATTGGCCGTATGCTAAAAACAATTTGAAATATGCATGTGTGAGAATAAAAATTAGGGTTTTCGGACAACTTGTACAGCATAAATTGACACCAAAAATGATTCGCTGTTCTTTATGTTCTCTGGTCGGGATAATCCACGTTTAAAATATAATTGATCAAATATAGATCGTGTATTTTGGTGGAGCAATTTTCTTCTTTTTTTTAAGGGAACTCATACTCGTGCATTTGTGATGCCTACAATTTTGATAGAGTAAAATAAATAGAGAAGAATTTTAAAGTGTGTCAATCAGTTCATCAGTTGTTTTTACGGAACTTGTAGTTTGCTTTTTGGTACGGTAAAATATTTAGGTATTCTAAAATAGTTTAGGGGAATTTTTAGATAAACATGTGAGATTTTCTTTGAATGTCTATGAACGAAATTCAGCATATAAACATAAGGCGCAAACAACAAATATAAATTAATAATAAAAAATATATATTTTCACACTACAACTTTCTGCATAACGCTTTTTAGTTACAGATATACTGCATTATCTGTTACGTGGAAAATCATTAAAATTTTTCATATACGTTTCATTCCATGCCAAATCCATCATGTGTTTTCTGGACGGTTTCCGATTAGGAGGAAATTTAATTTAATTGAAGTGTAAGCAGGCATTGTTTTCTTATGTCTAGTATTCAATTTGATACGATATTATTAATCGAAAAACATTTCAATTAATCTTAAATCTAACTAAACATGATATGAATTTCTGATTATTAAATATCTTTATGATTTTTTTGTTTTTTGGCTTTTACTCCTGCAATTCTACTTAAATGCCAAAGTTACAAATGGTCCCCAATGTATCGTTCGAAGTAAATATTGAGGTCATTTTATGTTAAAAAATGAGCTCTTTGACTTTACGACCATTTTTTCTTTTCTTATTAACAATATTTATTTGGTTGAGTGTGTGTATGTGTGGGTATGTGTCCATAGATTATAATTTCATTCACTTTACTTGACTCTTAATAATTCAATTTCGCATTCAGTGATGTAAGAAATATGTCAAGGTAATTTCACATGTCTTGTTGTTTCTGTATGAGAAGCAAATATTACCCAGCAGTTGTAAAAATTAAAATTTCCCTTATTTGGACAATTAGAGCTCGAGCGTAATGTCGCAAATTCAGATACTCTCGACTAACATAAACTAGCGCCATCTTTGGCATTTTGTTTCATGAGTCTTTATATATATGTTTCAATAATTGGGAGTATTTGAGTTGGTAGCACGGCTTAAGTCTATGAAACATGTAAACATTTGCAATGCGAAAACTGATGAGAAACGATGGTTCGATTCCTGGTTTATGTTTACTGACAGTGATAAAAAATTTTTCAGTTTGCTACATGAATCTTATTTAGACAAATTATTTCTTAAAGCAACTAGTAATATTCTATCAACTAGTAAATTCAAATTAAACTAACTCGGATAGGAAATACGGCGTAATCAATATTTCGGTGGAAAAAAAAAACAGTTTGTAGTTCATCACTTTTACCACTTAATATACTTGGGCTATTCACAAAGTGTCTTATAACGTTACTACATACGATATTTGTCATTTTATTTACAGTTTAGATTTTTAACTAGATGCCAAGCGATGCAGGGTACTTGATATTTATTTTTATGTCTACAGAACCATCTCTTTTTGTGGCCCACACATTTAATAAGGTGACATTTCAATATGAAAAGACTTTTTAAAAAGTTCTAAAGAGCTGGTTTCTCTCTTCGATATGAAATACCCTTGTAAAACTTGTTCTTAATTTTATATTTAATTTATATTGAGATAATACAAAATGACATTGAGAAATACCAATTGATAAGAAAAAAATACAATTTGATAATCAGAAACCGAAATTCATAAAGAGAAACCGAAATGAGAATGAAAAGTCCAATTTGGTGTTGAGAAAAAACAAAACAAGATTGAGTAATGCAATCCTCAATGAGAGAATTTACAAATTTCCTGTGCAAAAGCACAGTTGTAAGATAGTGAAGGTTCGCCACCTGCCATCTCTCTCACTACACCTATTCTCTAGTTCCAGCACAATGCATTGCATGGGTCATCCCCTGGTCCAATATAGAAAGAAAGAAAAGATTTTATTCAGAAATACAATTGACAATGAGAGAATTTACAAATTTCCTGAACACTATGAGCCATGATGCGATCAACAAGGTAATCGTAGTAGCGCATACGTGCTTAATGTTCACATTACTAAGCAATACCTATTTTGGCTTGAGTCTGCTTGTGGATGTGTCTTATATTTCTAGGAAGACACATATCACTCTCTTATTTTTAGATACACAATCAACTGAGTTTGAGAACTTACTCTCATCACTGTGTTATTTTCACATACACACACAAATGCATTTGACATCGTTTTGTAAATTTCTATAAACAAAATCCGTGTATTTTTGTACAACTGCGATTGTTGTTGATTGTATCATGCTAAGAGCCAGTATAGACAACTGCTGGTCTAATCGAACAGCGGGTTCGATTACCGTCGTAACGATAAGTATTGCTACACAAGAGCAAATATATGTTAAAAAGAAATTATTATTTTCTAACTTTTGTTAGCAGAAAACGCAATAAACGCAATAAAAATCTATACAACGGCGGTAAATCTTTTAAAAATTGGTTATAAATTGAAATTGGCAATTTTGTTGTTATTTTAGCAGTAAAGGAAACATAAATAATTTAACAAACATTAGTTCTTCATTATATTTTTGTAGTTTATTTCTAACAACACACAATACTTAACAACACGTCCTGTTCATTTTTCTTCATTTCATAGTCAACAGCACGTATTGGCAATTTTTCCCTTAAAATGCGACGATTGTAAATGTATGGCACTATTTGAACTCGCATTTGTCATAAAACGTTATTATTTTTTCTTAGCTTTCCATTTACAGGCACATTCTTTCACATATTCTTTACCTATACGTCCTATGTATGTGTGTGTGTATGTGTACTGTACCTTAGATATGCTTACTTGTACTTGATCCTAATAAAATGTTAAAAACTATTTACTAGAGAAATGAAAATAGATTTTGTAAGAGTTTTTCGTTTTATTTCTTCTTCATTGCACTTTCCTTGTTTCTTGCAGGCTCTACTGTTACGCTCAGAAACATGTGAAATCCATCAAGGCGGTAACAAGACCAGGCGAAGTGGCAGAGAAGCAACGCTACAAAAGTATACGAAGAACTAAACCAGCGGAAAAGAAAAAATTCAAAGTACGTAACCTGCATCATAGTTCACCGTACCATGTGTCTGATCATAAGGCGGCCGTAACGGTAGGCGTCATAATGGGTGTCTTTCTTATCTGTTGGGTGCCATTTTTTTGTGTAAATATTGTAGCTGCCTTCTGCAAGACGTGCATAGGAGGGCAAACATTTAAAATACTCTCATGGTTGGGCTATTCAAATTCTGCCTTCAATCCAATTATCTATTCCATATTCAATAAAGAATTTCGTGATGCTTTCAAACGAATATTAACCACACGTAATCCTTGGTGTTGCAAACAAGACATTGGGAACATGCACCCACGTAACAGTGATCGCTTTGTTACAGATTATGCCTCAAAACATGTGGTGGCCATGAACTCGGGTCGTTCCTCAGCTGACTTGGAACAAGTTTCTGCAATTTGACCAACAAAACGTAGCGGCGATTATACCACATCTCTGGTATGTTGTGTTTCCGCCTCAGCAGATGCGACTTCATTGACAATTACGCCGTATGGTCCCTGAGATTCGGTAACGGCGGCTTCTACTACAATTGTTGTAGAAACTATGGACACTGCAATTAGAAGAAGCGATAGCAAACAAATGGAGACAGTATTAGTTTAGAACAACTACTAGAACAATAACAAGAAAAACAAGAGAACAAATCAACAAGAAAACTAAAAGCAAATAAATAGCAACAGCAACAGCAACAACAACAACAACAACAACAAAAGAAAAACAAAAACACTGCGTTATTTGAAAGTGAAAGAAAACTACAGTACAGTAAATAACACTCATTTCAAACAGCCATAACCAGTTGCAATTACAATAACAAAGAAGTTTTCACCGCATCGCACATACGCACACAAACGTACTGCATTTGGTATATGAACAAACGGATTACAGGGTGAGCGTTAAACAAATCATTATTTTTCTTTAAATTAAATATAAGTAGTTAAACTAATTAATATCAGGCAAACGTTCATGTTGACTAAACAAAATGAAATTGTTTTGGCTTAAAAGAAAGTTAAACAACAAAATTTTCCAAAAACACATTTAATCCTCGTCATATCCTTTAGACAATGAATTTAATTCTTTGTGATTTAAAATGTTTTAATTTTTAATCTCGTTTCAATTAATTAATTTTTAATACATTTGATACCAGTAGCGAACAAAAACTAATTTTATTAATTTAATTTTAAAACAAATATATGTACGTGTGTATAAATAGGTATTTAAAAGAAAAAACATATGAAATATTAACATTAATGAAAAACAATAGCAATATTTATAACAAAAAACAAAAGACAAAACAATTGAAGTATATATGTACATATTTTTAATTTAGATTATTGGAAAATTAATGTAAAAAAAAATACACATTCTTTTTAAATGTTCTAAAAACAACGTAAGGCTGGCTGTTCATACAATTTAACAATATTATTTTTTTTAGCACGAGATTATTTGTGAACACAAGTTTAGTTAATTTCAAAACATAAATTTTTGTTTATTTATTTTAAGAGAAGAATCATACCAACAATTGTAATATCTTGTGTTATCAGCTTTTTGGAAAGGGATAGTATAGGGAACAGAATATTTCTACTAGAACGGTAACTACCGCGATAAGTTTCAAAGAACGTATCGTGTATCCGCGCTGGCGCAATCATATTCACATTTAAAGCTCGCAGGAGGTCAGAACTATCTAAGATCTTCCCTCATAAATATATCCATTGTCTAATAGTTGTTAAAGTACTCACTAAAAGGGTTTTCAGACTATAACACAAGTCTTACGACTTGCATAAAAATTTATGAGAAAGCAATCTAAAGAGATTTGGTGCGACTGTCAGAAAATCTGAAGTAATCATTAGATCGCACTTCATATAAAAAGAAAATAATAATAAGTAGAAAAATTAAACACTGACCGTAAATAACAGTTGTCTATATCAAAAAATTATTTTATAACAGTTATTTTGTGAATTAAAAAAAAACTATTTAAAACAGTTATTTTCAACGTAAAAATAAAAGGTCGGATGAAACTCTTAACTGTTAAGAGTTATTTTTTAACGGAAAAATAAAAGATCAGATTAAGCTCTTAAAAAGATAGTTTTATTTTGCAGTCATAAAATAAAACTCATTTGAAGAGATTTATTTTTTACCTCTCCACCGGATGTTTTCGCATTTACTGCGGATTTTTGCGGTACATCTGAATCTCACACATCTATTTTAGGGGAGTATTTGAACTCTCTAAATGCATATAGGGATCAAGAAAGCGAAGAAAATAAAAATGAGGATAAAAAAGGAGCTTTCTTTGAAAATGATAATTTTTGTCCACGGCCATTATCGATTAATAAAACTGTTTTTGAGTTTTGGGAGGAAAAAATAGATTATCCGTACTTTGGCAACAACCGTGCAGTGTGTTCCTGCAACCCAGGAAAGAGCTTTCTCCGATTTTAAATTGGTATTGAGCGACCTTCGTTCAATTATTTCCACAGAAAATTTGGAAAAGTTATGTTCGTTAAATTAAACAAATAAATTACTATACACATTATATCAGAGAGACGAAATAAAAAAGAGACTGTAAAAAGAAGAAAATAAAAAAACCAGTTTTATTTTAGAGGGAAAAAATAAAACTCCTTAAAAGAGTTTTATTTTATGAAGGCAAAATAAAACTCTCTTTTTAAGAGATTAATCTGATCTTTTATTTTTCAACGGAGAAGAGTTTTTTTTATAGATTGTGAAAGAAAGAGCTCGCCCATACAAATCTGTAGGTATATGACAGTATCCGGTGTCCGTTGACTATAATGCAGGGAGTTTTTGAGTTAAAATTTTTAAATCTATAACTGTTATTTACGGTTCCGCAAAAAAACGGTAAGAAGTAAATTATTTTTTTTTTGTAATTTTGTTATTTTTTGTATTTTCTTTTGTAATATTACAACCCTCATAAAATAAGATAAGATTATCGTTTAAAAAAATTTCTTAAAACAAAGTAGTTTTATGGGATGGCAAATGTATTACCGTATTATTTGTTTTTTTCATAACACATTGCATTCACACTATACCACGTAATACCTGAATTTTTGACATGCCTTAATACAAAATATTGTAGTGTGAAAGGACCTTAGGCAGAATCTATCGAATGGCAACAGCACCCAGAAAAGTATCGAGTCATATCGAAGCCGGCGAACATTTCAGTTCTAAGAACAGCCACAAAGAGTGCAAACCAATAGTCGGCCATATACACCAGTAAGGAAGTGGGGATCACCGGTTCCCGTAATGCCAATGCTATAACCACTAGTGATATTTCGATGTTCAAATCTCACTTCGGCTAACTTTTAAAACGTATCTATACAAAGTTCGATTTCAGTTCTGATGCGGTATTTATGTACTGTTGATATGAAAAATATGCGAGATATTGCAACAATATATTTTCTTTATACCACTAAACGAAAAGAAATTTACTTTTTTTGTTTTAATTATCACCTTTAATCGGAATAATATATTTTTTTCTATTACAAAATTGAAAAAATAAATTAAATTTTTAATTAATTTTCTTTTCTTTTGCTATCAAAATTACGGCTTATTTTTATTCAAATGCTTATGTGATTGTTTTATTTCATGTATGCAAAGAGAAATTAATACCCAATTCGAAATGATTTCAAATATTTAATTTTGGTAGTAAAATTTTGTTTTAAATTTTCTAAACGCTATAAAAGAGAACCATAAAGTGAAAATATTTTTGGTAAATAAAGTGAAAATGTACTTTTACAGAATTGAAATCGCTATAAATACAATTTTCAAAATTCATAAGAAATCGACAATTTTTGTTTTTTTTTTTTTGTGTGGCATTTCAATACCTATTAATACAAGATAAAACCGAAATCGTATGCTATTTTGCAATTTATTATTTAATCAAAAACTTCTTATAGCAGACAAACATCATTCTCTTTCACTAGTTTTTAGCAATATATCATTGTTATATAGATTGTCTCGCCATCAAATATCACTGTTCCACTAATAACACTGCAGAGCATGAAATACATGGTCATTTCAAACTGTCAATAATAATTGACGTTTCGAAACATTTGTTTAGCTTACATCATTTCAAACGAAATCACAGCAAAAAATTCGCTTTGACAAATTTTATTTTTGCAAAAAAAAAAAAACTTTAAAAAAAAAAAAATCGCATTTAACAGTGCGATTGAAGGTGGCATTTAGAAATTTGTAACATAATAGCACTGCATATTTTTACTATAAATTTTTTTTAATACATTCACAGTAATTTACTTAAAGTTTTGCATTACGAATTAAGTTGTATATGTATTGTATGCACAAGTGGTTGTTATCAACATCCAATTACGCTTTATAATACAAACAAATAAATTATTTTGTGGAATATTTGCAATTTATGGCAATTTTTCTAGAGGCATTAGTATAATAGGAAATATAAAGATTTTTGATTTAAATTATTGGGATTGCATACATACATACGGTCATTGATTAAAGTTTAAATACAATATTAAAATTTTGGTAAGAAGTAAATATGTTGTAAAAATGTTTTATTCAAAATTGATTTATTGTCATACAACATGAACAAGATCATCTTTTTATGTGATGTGAAAAAAAGACACGAGGTAATTTACTCTTTTCCAGAATTAATATTTTATATGTCTATATATGAGCTGTTATATTTGAAAGTGGTATAAGTCCATTTTGTTTGGAGACATTTAAAGGTTATCGTTTGCATTAAATTAAAAATATAGGCAAAGGTTATTCTATTAGAGGAATGTTTTTAGTACTGAGGTGCTTTTCATAATTATAACACCACCTTGATTTTTGTATTTTTAAAACAGGCACATATTTAGGGTATTCACAAGGTAGTCATAAAGTCATATGTTTTAAAATAATAACACAGAAAGTATGACTGCTTTTGCC
Organism: Dexiosoma caninum; assembly: GCA_963924685.1. Classification (NCBI taxonomy): domain Eukaryota; kingdom Metazoa; phylum Arthropoda; class Insecta; order Diptera; family Tachinidae; genus Dexiosoma; species Dexiosoma caninum. The sequence continues at coordinate 98,306,519 of OZ004725.1, forward strand.
CCTCATTTAGATCTAATTAGACTAAATATACCCAAAAATACTTATTCCGCTTGTAAAAGCAACATTTTTTAAAAATTATAAGTTTTTTCCATAATTTTTTCAAGATTGTCTCATACTTGAAACAATCCTAACCGATAGTTTTTGCAGATGGTTACCACGATCTATCTATATAAAGGCAGCTCAGGAAAACAACAAGAACAAGAACAAGGCATTTTGTGAGTGTAAAGTGAAATTCTGCTTGTCAAAATCAGCTGAAAACGTGAATTTCATTTGTGTATTATATTTATAAGATTTTGCAAATTGCCTCACGCTTCGTCTTTATAGAAAATTATTTTTTGACAAATATATCAATATAATTAAATTAAGATTAAATAAAAGTGTGAAAAATAATAATGTACGAAGCGCTAAAGTGTTATTAAAAGTGATTTCGCCATAGGTCCGGTGTATTACATATTGCACGTTTTGTGAAATTGTTAGACGAATATTTTACTTTGGGGTTCTTTACTTCCATATACGAAAATAGAATTTAAAAACTTTACCACATTTTTAAACGAAATAATTATTTATGCTTTCTTGCAATTTATATTTTTTTACAATTTCTAAAATTTCCACCACACTTTCAGAAGTAAACAAAGCTTTGAATATAACAATGGCGCCATCCATCAAAATGTAAAATTTCAAAAAATACACATTGAATTTAAATGCCAATTTAATTTCTAATAAAATTGCTAAAATCTTTTTATAATTGTACCATAGATAGCAGAATATCAAAGCTAATAAAAATCCATCACAGAGATTTAATTAATTATAACGTGAACTCAAACAGAAAGCAAATCATTTCTTTCAAATTAATTCGCCATAATTTAATGAAGTATAAACGTTTATAAACGAAGACTAAAAGCAATAATAAATTTTCATTTACATGTAATATGTGTTTATTACATCCATATGTATATGTTCACACATACCTACACATGTACATATTGTAAATTGAATGGGAAAGTAAAAAAGTCGTGGGTGCTCGAAGTGTTACCAATTAAATTTATTAATTTTTTTCTTTTATTTCAAAATTTCAGGAAAAATTTCATAAAAGCATTGAGTTTGGCTGAAAAGGTACAGCAGTCACGGCTCAGAACAATTTTTTTTTTGTCATTGACTGTTTCATATTATTTAGCTTCTATCATGCAAAACGGTCCATTAAAATTAAGTCCCATGGACATTGTTATAATGGAAAAAAAACTGGGAACTTTTTTCAGTAACACACGTTGAATTTCAAGGTCTTAATGGAGTCTTTTTGGAAAGTGAAAATATTTCCACTGAATTGCTCAAACTAACTCAGCAACGTTTAAAATTTTTTCACTGTAGAGTTATTGTTTCTCCTTCACGCACTATTTAAGGGAGTATTTTAAAAAATGTTTTCTTTTCATCTTTCATATTGCGTACATACATATACAAAATCTTTTGTGTGTTTGTTAGTTACGCGTGAGCTGACATTTTCAGCGCTGATTCCGGTAAATCAAGGCGTATCAAACGAGGTGGTGTTGCTAAAACAGCTGGCAATTTTTTGCCGTACGTTCGCTTGTGCTTCAAACGTCAAAAACTTGTTTCTGTTTATTTATTTACAAGTGCCGTTAAATAAAAAATTCTATATTTGGTGAGAATAAACCTTGTATTTAAAATCTAATGATTTTAAAATATTAAAAATTCTTACACACATTTTATGTTCATAAGTAAAACACATTTTCTTTGTAATATTTTCATCAGTGGTTTTTGACATATCGCGAACAAAAAACATGTGTAGTTGTTGGATTGTTGTCATTAACCAACACCTCGTTAAAGACGCTTTGCGATCAATCTACGTTAGATTTTGAGCTCTTAAGCGAATGATACATGATCCATGTTCAGCTTCAATATTTGTCATTGTGTGCGTTATTTCATAACAAATAGTCTATTTTCTGCTCACCCGGTAGGTGCAGCAATTTTTTGTATGCGGTCTAATTTTTCTAAATAATTAAAAAATCAGGCATTATAAATAAAGCTTCTTATAATTTTAAGTAATTGAAATATTATTTTATTTCAATTGAATATTTTTCAAATATTTTAGTAGGCATAAAGAAAGAAAAATAATTGACACATAAATTTAAAACTTTAATTGAGACTCAAGAATTTATTAACTTTTTTCGAAACATTTTTTTCTTCTAATTAAAATGCTAAGAGACCGTTAAAAAATATTAGTCATCTTTTCTTAATGATCCAACATTAACTTAATTAGGCAAACTGTTTTTTTTACTGACGTTATTGATGTCTACGCGTTACAAACAGAGAATTTGTAGAGAGTGTGCAGAGAAATGCAATGAGTTATGTATTTTAGTACATAGTCGACTACAAGGTACACGCTACAGAGACTACAAATGTATGTATGGTGCAACTGTCTAAACATTAAAATTTAGAATATACATATACAGGACTGTTCTGAAAATCATGTGATTTAATTACACCGACTATTTGGTACTGTTCTCTAAATCACGCAATTTTACGTTTTCCGGGGTGGTTTTAATTTTTCTAAAATCACAGAAGTTAGATGTGTTTATTTTGTTACATTCTCTGCCACTGTTTTCATTAAGGAAATCTGCTTGCATTTTTCATTTAATTATTTCTAAATTAGTACCAAAATGATTTAATGAAAAATCTACAATTTGTCCCAGCTAAATAAATGTTCGCTGGGTGTTGAAGGCGTGTGTATAAGAATATTTGTCAAAAACCATTATACCCCACACAATTCACGGCCATAACTTTGATTTCTTGTGAATCTCGTGTCTAATGTGTCAATTTTCACAGCTGCATGAAAAGGTGTTATTTACTTTTGGGCGTGTCATTCTTAATTAAACGCAGAAAAACTTTTTGTCTTATTGGGCTTAAAAACATATTCTTTTTAGTTCTCTTTAACATTTTGTAATAGTGTGAGGAATATACAAAAATTATTTATTTCATTGTACAAGTTTTTTACAAACGCAGCTACAATTAAAATTATTTTTTCCGCTTGTGTTAATTCATACCTTTAATAAGACTTAAACCCTCATAATTAAGTTGCTCAAAAGCAAAGGGGCACAAAGTTATTAATTAAAGCAAATAAATATTTTAAAGTAATGCCTTATTCAAAGCATTGTGGAGTTCTCGCACAGAGTATGAGTACAATGTAGAGAACATCTAGTTGCAAGTGAAAATATGTTTTTAAAGATAGCAATGAAATGGAATATACATACATATGCATATTTTTTAACTACATAATTAATTATTATAAATTAAAATAAAAATTTTTAATTATTAAACAATTGTTAACTACATGCACACATACATCAATTTCAATGAAATAACTTCAACTTAGTAAGCACACTTGAAGAATTTGTATTATGATGAAGACCCATGCCCCGTCTTCAAGGGATATATATATATTCATTAACATTAATACTAATGGCATGTAAGTATAAGTTTGGACAGCAGCTCGCTTAGCCAGAGATTCAGTTATAGACGTATGTTCGGTAAAAGGAATTTCCTGAGTTGGACCCCAGTTTCAGACCAAGTCGTAAAAACATCTCGCATTTTTTCTGCTGTGAATTTGTGTGTGGCTTTGTGTCAGTTGTTATCGGAAGGTTTCAGTGGCGAAGACACAGTCACTGGCCACTGAACAGTACCTGCTTCAGGTATAACCTATCCACAGCTACATCAGAATGCCCTTCTTAGTCGCTATTGTGTAGCGAAAAGTAGAAAGTTCTCGCTCACTCAGCTTATCATATTGTGCAAAATATATTAGTTGTGAAATGTGCCGTTTCGTTTTGACAGCGAAAATAGTTCAGATGTTTGTAACTACAGCCAGAATTAAATCATGAAACGTTCGGCTCTAAAATTGAGCTTTTTAGTTTTTGCATACTGAGTAGTTTTCAAGCAAAAGTTGGAACCAACCATTAAAATCTGTTTTTACCATATAAAAATATTTTCTTAAAACCATCTGAAAACATTTTTTGAGTTGGTTTAAAGTTGAGTTAATGAAATACAACCTTGATTTTAATGTACTAAAGGCAGTGGTGCTACCAAGTTAAAAAATTGAAAACAGCTGGCCATTTAAATGGCGCTCAATGAAATAAAAAAAATAAAGGAAAATTTGGTAAATAAAGTGACTACAATAATTAAAAACAATATATGACACAACAACAACAACAATAAAAAAGTAAAAAAAGAAGAAGAAGCTATTAGGCAGGGAGAGCATTATGTGAAAGCTTTAATCGAGTTATGGGAGGAGAAAATAAATAAAATTTTATTACTCAAAAAGTGCGTTAACACCTCATTTAATAAAAGTTATAGTGAGAACGCAAAATCAGCTTTTCGTGGTTTTAACGTTAAACTCAAGTTTTAACTTAAGCAGTAAAAACGCTATTAGATTATGGTTCGATATATAAAAAACTGCGGTTTAAAAAGTCATTTTGATACATTTCATAATATAAATTTAGTAGAAAGAAATACAAAATTTTTGTGAAGAATACAAGCACTTGTTTAAATTTAAATTTAAAGGATGTTTGCTTTTTAAATTGTTTGTATACAAAATTTCTCATAAATTAGGCAATTGTTTTTGCCAGTATAATTTAAAACTTTACGTGGAAATGAGAGCAGCAGTGTTTAGCAAGTGTCGCCAGATTAATATGGAATATTTCGGATCAATTGATTAGAATGTATCTGCAGTTTCTGCAAATATATTCTCATGTGTTAAACAATCTCTGATTAAGGTGCTCTTTTTCTAACATTTTGCACAGACTAGTACTAATTGTGTTAGAGAAACAGCACCTAAAGCAAACACTTTCACTATTGGCAATCTATTGTTTAATGGCTTTTTTAAACTGAAAGCAATTTTAATTGTTGCACTCAAAGCCATTCAAATATTGTCCACTCAGTTAGTGTTATAGAAGGCAGTACACAACCAATAATGTAAATGACAGAAAATCAATGACAGTATCAAAAAAAGAAAAGGCCAATTTTGCGTTGAAGAAAAATGTAACTGAATTCTCTCAACGAAACGTTGAATGTCCTTCAATGTTAAATTCAATTTGTGACTTCGCAAATATAAATGAAATGTGTCAGTTACATTAAGGGTAGATGTACCTTATCGAATTAAAAGCTATAAATGTTCGTTAGTTAAGAAGAGGGTTTAATATCAAATTGAGAATGATTTGAACACAAAATATCGTAAAATATTATTTATTATATTTACAACACTTATATTTCTGCCAACTTTTTACAGCAAAAATGGAGTTTAAGTTTATGTTTTTTTTTAAAAAAACCTTGGCGATAATTAATTTAAAGGTAATATCTCTACCCGCACAATTATGTAAAAAAAAATTACTTCCCCATTCACAAATATATTTTAGTATTTCAAAAGATTTAAGAACTCATAGTGAATTTGATTCCCAAAAAGTGCATTGCACTTTTCCCTTTATTTATTTAAAATGTTTACACTTTACATTTCTTTTTAAATTCCTTTTTCTTTTCTGGGACCGGCACTGAGCGCATGACCCCTACACATGCAATGCAACGAACTATCGTTATGCGAGGCAGGTTAGATGGAGTATTGCTTGTTGATATTCAGTTTGAATTTTCCCACGTTAACAGTGACAGGAAAGAATTCAGGGATCTTAATAATGAAAGCGTTTTGAGTATGAATGAGTGGGTTTCGGGAAAAAATTCCCTGATCACACATTCCATTGTAGTGAAAAAAAAATAGATAGAGTTGGCTACCCTACCTTCCTCAATGAGTTTCTTTGCCGTCTTCTGTACACAGTCGAGTAACTTCAAAATAGTCTTTGGAGTACCGGCACATACATTAGAGTTGCATTCAATTTTGCGTCGCATGTAAGCAGTATCAATAGCGATCAGATGGGGTGAAGCATGTCTTACACCCTCTTAAAAAACCGAGGCACTTGAATGCATCTTTGGAGACCTGAAAAATGTCGTCAGTCCTTCGAACATGACACTGAATCTTCACGCCAAGAATATCAAGCGCTTCAGATTCTTCAATACTTATACCACCCATAATTAGAGTTGAATCATTGTGATCGGGCATACGTCGGTGTGTAAACATGCAGCATTGGCATCATTGGATCTTTTGAGCGTTCAAATTGACCCTGTTCGCGTGACCCAATATTTTCGTGAGGTCACTATTCCGCCTCACCGCCGCGATCATAGTCGATGCCGGCCTACTATCAAATGAATATGAATGACGAATGCTGCTGTCATCTGCTAAAGAGTGGATATTTTTTTTTTCTATCTGGGACCAGCACGCAGGAGATGACTCCTACACATGCGAAGCATTGTGCTGGAACTATAGGAAAGGGATAGTAGGAGAAACGACAGAAGGTGAAGCTTAATTAACATGCTTGGAAGTTTGACATAGAAGATCATTTAGAAAGATAAGAAAGGAGAAAGAATGGAGCCTTGTGGTACCTCTGAATTACTCGTAATCTTGAACTCCTTGGATGAGATCCCGGCTATAACAAGTCTTATAGGACGATCCCTGAAAAATCTCGATATAAGCAGCGAAAACATGTCACCGACACCAAAAGCAATAAGTTTAGACAAAAGTGCTTCATGCTACACTCTGTCCAGTGCTTTAGAAATATTTTACTTTTACCAAAATGGTAAATGGATCATCAGCATTTTTCCGAGGAGAAGACCAATAAATCTCCCGTGAAGCGTCCTCTACGAAAGTCATATTGCCTGACGTTAAGAAAGCTATTAAAGCACAGATACTTTATAGTGGAACACAGTGCATATGTTTTAAATTCATAGATCAAAATCGGGCAAGAAATGCAATTCACTTATTGTTGAAAAGAAAACGCCATATTTTTTCGCAAGAAGCGAACAAATATGACAGCATTTCCCCCGAAATAAAATCTTTCTCAAATTTCTTTTCTTTAGCGGTATTTTACAATATTTGTTGTGTTTAATTTCCACATTAAAATAAATTAATCTGTTCATTGGTATTAGTTTCAAAATAAGGGAATTAATTTTATTTATAGTTTTACTTCACAGACGTTTTTATTGCTCAAATACCGGCGACATAGAAATCTGAAAAAATTTTTGATTGACCCGGCCGTGAAATTAACCTGTGTCCTGCAGAGCCAACACTCTAACAATCCAGCCATCAGCAGCCGAGCGGCAGATGAGTTTTTCATTGAAAGTTCCATTTAAATATGGCTGACTTGTTTTTAAAAATTTATTATTGCAAAAATATTTCCCTACACAAGGCATATGGCACAAGAAATGTACTGCTCTAGGAAGACTTATTAAAGTAATTGCACTGACAATAGAAGATAAAATGGAAGCAATAAAAAATAATTTATTTTTATTTTTATTTTATTGCAGTCAGTCTTTTATGTTTTTAACGGCTCTAATGCCATAAATTATGTGTAACATATTCTGACCTCGTTGTTGGTGCAAAAATTTAAATATAAAAAATCAATTTTTTCCCTCTTTATTTTATTAGGAAACATTCGTTTTTCAACCTAAAGTTTTTTTTTCTGTAATCCTTTAGAAGCTATTCAACATAATTAGATTGGTTGTATTATGCTTTCGGCCAATTTAGGATTGATTTGTTTGCATCTTAAGAGAATTTTAGCCATTTGCCAGTTCTTGATGAGTATTTATTGGCAAATTGTATTGTTTTTAGTTTAATCAACTCTTTATTGTTTCAAAAAATATTAATTACATTTAAATAAATTTTAAGCAAAACTTTGAAATTAAATTCGTTCGATTGTCAGGTGCCTAATTTTACAATTAAATGAAAATTATCATGTTTATAAATTTAATTGTATTATCCTTTATTTAATTGTTCATCTATTATTTTCCTTAGATACCCTACAAATATAAAACGTATATTATTGGATTATTATTAGAATTTAGTTACAGTAATTTACATTAACATGACTTAAGCATTTAAGTACTTAAGTCGACTTAACCTACTCGACCGTGTTTCCACAGAATCTGTTATTCAGTAGACAACGATGGTCATAATAGCACTGAAATCCCTTTGGAGCACATTCAAGCCATTATTTGCATAAAAATTACTGTTTAAAAAGGGCATTAGCAAATAAATGTTACAATTGTCTCAGTGTGGAAGTAACAAACACAGCACTTATTACCTGTTAGGGAGATTTTTCATGATGCTGCGACAAAAACTCTTGTTTTTACCTTCTGGTTATAATTTTATATGTTATGAAACAATTTTTTAAAGGAAATTTTTGGGTTTAGTTTTCATTGCTGTCACAGAATTCTACCAGCCGTTTATGGAACGGACAGCTGCTAATTGTCTTGAATCATTATAAAATACCAAGGCTTTTTATTGACTCGTAATACTTCAGCAATTCAATTTTACAATGCGTCTAATGAATGTTTAATTCGAAAAAAAGTCGTGTGTTATTTTATAAAAAAAAGCACACACGCACACAACGTGTATTTCAGTTAATATGCACTGCTTGCCGACGTTCTATAAGAAATTGATTACAATATTCTTATCGCGAATAAGAAGTGAAATTTTTGTTCCCTTGAAATGTTCATTCCCCTCATGGTACAGTTGAACCTCGATTATCCGTAAAGTTCGGGATCGGCACCATTCCAATTTCCCGCTTAATCCGGTAAATTGAGTAATAATTGTGAGTAGTATTCTTACAGACGTACATAAACACGTATCCATACAATAGCAAATTTATTCAATACTTTCATTGAATCAGTCAATCACTTAATAAAAATTATTATGGTATACAAGTGTTTATTATACAGGGTGGCAAAAAATCACCGAAGGGCTTTGAGTTCATCATAACTTCTTATTTAAAATAATTCTTCTTATTTATTATTAAATGTTTTCTATTTTAAATACAGTATATTAAGGCAGACTATTTTTAATTTAATTATGAAAAATTATATCTCGCAAGTGGTGGCCATTTTCTGCTTCGCATGTACGTGCTCTTTCGGAAACATTTTCTATAACTTTTCGCAAAACTTCAGGTGTTATGTTGTTGATTTTGTCGCGTACATTATTTTTTAATTGCTGTATGGTTCTAGGCTTATTAATATCGACTTTTCCTCTCTAATAACCCCAAACAAAACGGTCTGGAGCGGCTAAATACTGTGAACGCGGAGGCCAATTAAAATCGCTTGTACGAGAAATTAATCGTTCATCACAGATGACGCGTAAAAGTGCCACTGTATCCCTCGAAAGGGGAATCTTTTCTTATTGTATGCAAAATTCTCTGCAGCGACGTCTTCTGGTTGATGTTTCTCCTTCTGCTGGTATAGTCTCCTGTACCCGTTCCATATTGTCATCCGTGTGCACCGCTCGTGGTCTGCCGGCACCTGGATAGTTCTTTATTGCTCCAACAACCAGACTGTTTATTGTTGACTCTGAGCGGCAAACCCGCACATTAAAATAACGACGATATGCACGCTGAGTTAAAGCAATGAATCGTTGATTTCAGATATAGAGTTCAAAGATTTTGGCACGTTGTTCAATTTTGTACTGTTCCATTTTAAATTCCATAAGTCTTCTTTACAAAATACTGAAAACAAAGAAAAATTATAAGGCATTCAAAAACCTTCACTCATTTTGGTCCACCTAGTAGTTGTTCAATATTGTGAATAAATAAATTCAACTGAATAATACTAATTTTACACTTTTGTATGAAAAAAACATGGCAACACTTTGGATTTAAAAATTAAAATAAAACAAAACATAAACGAAAAAAAATGTTTAAAATTTTTTCGTTACCCGTCGGTATGGAACTTCTTCAAGGCTCGCCATCAGCAAGGCTTTTCGTTGCTTTCTCGATGATGGCTTTTGAGAAATAAAATTGCTCTTAAATTGCTTCAAATAATTTTTGGCAAATAGTATGTGAGAAAAATTTGAAAGGGAAAATTTGATCACGTAACCTCAGCATAAGGAAATTTTTTACAGTTGTTTATAAGAATTATTTAAGGAATGCGGAAATGTTTCCAGTATTTGTAAAATACAGTAATAACGATTATTCATGAAATTGCTTTGTTTTCCATGGCCATGGTTTGATTTAAAGAAATAATTAATTCCTCTAAACGCTGTTCTACACAACACTGTTAAAGAAGAACACTAAAAGTTGGCGTTATAACATTAAATTTTTAAAATAAAATGCTTAAATTCCATTTGAATATCGTTGAAACTTTTTATTGCCCCAAAGGTAGTAAATATTTTGCTAAATAATTGGTTTAAAGATTTCATGGTCCCCTTCACTTTGATGTAAATCTTCTTTTATATCGTCCTTCTTTGTTATTTATTCATATCCAGATTTTTTACTGTATTTTTATTGCTATCACTTTATTTGTGTAAATATTTGATTTGCTATAAATAAGGCAAATACATGAAGTTATTTATTACATTAAATTTCACCTTATGCTGGATTTTTGGTGATATGCAAAAAGTCTGACCACTTCTATTCGCTGCTAAAGGAAACACTAACTTGAGGTAGATGCTCTAATTACAGCATCTAAAAGGACATTTGTATTTTGAAGGATTTAATCGATATATGATATGAATATTATGAAGAAGCGTAAGGAGAATATTTTGAACGAAAAACAGCCAATCTAGTGGCTTCGGAATTTTAATGGAATTGTGAATTAAAGAGAAATTGCCTTCAAAAAGTGTGGATATTAATTGCAATTAGCAGGACTATTATCTTTTTATTTTATTAAAATAAAATCATAAGAAAAGAGCTTGCAGTGGTAAAACAATCGAACCGAATATGATAGAATTCTTATTACAAATAATATGATTGCAAACTGGGTAAAGGGTATTTACTGTCTTCTTAAACTTATCATAGTATTATTCTATATTTCTCTACAGAATGTTTCTATTAAAAAATAAAAGCAAATCCAGGGATAACGAATCTAGCTTTAACAAATATCCGATGTAACGAAAGTCCAAATTGTTTACTTTAAGAAGCTGATATAGCGAACGCTATATAATTTTTTTACTGGATATAATAAATGGTAAAACAAAGATTGCACAATAGAAAGTAAAATGGATTAAAAAATTGTGTACAATTTTTAAAAAACCAACAGAGGTTCAAGAAATCGTCCATCTTTACATCAGTAAGAAAGAAAAGCTTCTCTGCGACATGTTTCTCGTTCAAAAAAAATACATTTGCTAATAAGTAGAATTGCACTGAAAGTAAAAGCCAGAGAAATACATGATTTCCAAGCAAGTGAAGGCTGTAAATTTAGAATTTAAAAAAAGGTACGGTATTTTTATTTTATCTTGGACCAGTGCTCTGGGGCTATCCCCTACATATGCAATGCACTGCACTGGAACTAGATAGAGAGGGATAGGGTAGAGAATAGATAGGTGGTGTAAGTGGGAGGAAGATAGAGATTAATTCTTGCACAACTCTGCAGTTGCGTGTTAATTATAAAGCAAAGTTGCGGCGTCTCTGATGTTTTTTTGACGCATTATTTTTTTTAAGCTAATGGAGCCATTTTATTCATTATGTTACTTCGCCGACGTTTTATTGCTCAAATACCGACAACGGAGGGTGCTGTAGCACAGAAAACTCAGAAACTTTTTTCTGATTTGACCTGGTTGGGAATCGAACCTGGATCTTTCTGGTTGCAGAGCCAACACGCTGACTACTCGTCATCAGATACGGTATTACACTTCTAAAGTTATTATTTAGATCTGATTTAGTGAATCCGTTAATAAATAAAAGTACAATAAATTGTAGAGTATCATCATTTAACTCGTACTGTTATTTTCAAATCGTTGGTCTTGAGAAAAATTTAGGAAGAAGTGGAAGGATTAGCTTTTTATATAGAACCATAATGCAGACCGCACTACGCATTACAGAGAAAATTCGTTTTTTGGCCGAACAGCATGTATGTTGAATGGACTACCCGCAGAGGTTTTCCCTGTCACTGTTGACGTGGGAAAATTTAAATCAAATGTCAATAAACACTACTCCCTCTATCCTCCTTTCCATAACCTAATTTCCTAGTTCCAGCACAATGCATCGCATGCGTAGAGGTCATCCGCTGAGTGCCGGACCAAGTAAAAAAAAAAAATTAAATTGAACCATATAAATTAACATTTATCGTATGTATGTATTTTTGAATTTGAAAGCTTTCAATATTAAAGTTAAAAGGAGTAATTTTTTTTATCTAAAATACAATAATAAAAAAAAATTCATGATATAACGAATTCTCGGTATTATGAATGGGTGTGACATTTTAGTTCGTTATAACGAAATTTGCCTGTTATCAAAAAAATATTTGTAGGACAGTATCTACACAGAAAAAATAAAACTAAATTTTAATTAAAAATTTTGTAATATCAATTAAAAAGTGTTCATCTGAAAAGAAGTTAATAGTATCAATAAATTAATTATTATTTTTGACTTAATTGACTTAATTGCGCTGTGCAGGTGTAGCCGGATGACGCTAGGAACCTCATTCTTTGCGAATCTTGGCGGCAACGGGAATATGGTGTGATTCTTCTATGTGGCCGGCTGAATATAGATCCTGGCTACTACAGCCCACATCAGTTACTTCCATTTTCTATGGATTATGAAATAAAATTTTTAATAATAATTATAAAAAATTTAATGAAATATTTTGAAAATTTCAAACATATTTTTAATAGCTAAAAGAGTTATTTGGATTCAATTGGCATATTAATTGGGAATTCATTTCGTATTTATTTTAATTAATTAAAAATTTTACTGAAAAGATTAAACTTTTAATTAAACTTTTCTGTTTTTAATCGAAAAGAGAGAAGAAGAAAGAGAAGAAGAAGAAGAAAGATTTAGAAAATGTTTAAAGCAATTTCTTTCTCAAACAATATGTTGCAAATTCTATTGCAATGCAATACATTAAATGTTACCACATTTGCCAAGCTTATTCCCCATCCCTTGGTTTATAGGTTTTAAGGTCATAAGCAGCAACAGACTGACTGTAAATTTATGGAGTTGTAAAAGAAATGATGAAGGATTTCAGCAGTGTATGAACACTGGTAGACAGTTGTATGTGTATTACAGTGCGACTTCGATTATTCGCAATGATTGGGACCGGAGGCATTCTAAATAATCAAAATTTCACGGGTAATTAAAAGTTTTTGGTACAAAGTATTCACGCATATTTATATAATACTAAAGTTATTCGTTTTATTAACAATGAGTTGTGATTGTTAAAAATTAGTCGAAAAAACGTATGTTCGTAAATCGGAATAATAGACAGTATAACTGTTAAGCAATGCAAAAAGGTTTCTTTTCCATCCTTCGATTATTAATATTGCCGTTTAATCGAATCACGGATAATAGAGGTCACCATGTATTTATACATATATTGGTATTAGTGCGTATGTTTATACATGTATATGTTATGTATATGTTACAGCAAATGCGAATATCAAATTAATAAAAAAAAAACATATCCAGCTTCCCCTTTCCTTTATTAATACAACTACATGCACACTTTAAAAAGCAGCAAACATAATAATTGAGCAATTTAATCATTTGACTCCAACAAGTGGATAATAAAATATTATCGCTTTAAAATATTGTGTAAAAAGGAGAACGAGAATTGCATAAACATTAAGAGAACGAATGCTTATTTCAGCGGTTAAATTGTCGTTTCCGCTTGTTTGCTCTGAAGGTAAAATAACAAAAAAGAAGAAAATTTTATACGTATATTTATTTTACAATTGTTATTCATGAGCAGAAGGACTAGAAATATAAATCAGATAAGATAAGCAATGTAAAGCAAATAAGTATTTAAATAAGTTAAACGAGTCGTAAAATAATGTTTGTTTTACGATTACAAATAACAAAATTCATTACACTTTTACAAAAAAAAGTTTGTTACATCCACAATGTACACCTGCTTAATCGTCTTAACTTTAAAGAAAGTTTTCATATCTTTTCCCTTCAAAATTCTTTATAAATGAAGGCAGGGATCAAAAGTAATTATTTCTTTTTATTTCCCCCGTCAGAAAATTAAAGGTCCTTTTATCCGCATTTGGTCATTTTAACCATTATCGTTACATATGTACAAACAATTAACTTGCCTTATTGAGACCAACTAGAGGGAACAATATTCTTTTTTATCCATTTTTCTTTTATTCAATTCTCAAGAGGTTTTTGGGGGTTCTGTATAAACATTTGGAAAAATGTACATATAGACTAACAAAACCATATAACAAACAGATAAATACTCGAATTTTTTATTTCTTTATTTTTTGTTACAAATAGCCATTATATTATTTTTCCATTACGTTCTGCAATTGTGGAATAGTCTTATTCTGCTGAAGCAAAATTTGCAATTATTCGTTCCGTTTCTGCGATAACATTCCGTGCAGTATCACCTTTACAGTCGCGGTATTGCCATTTTATTGATTCTGCAGCACAGATATTGTTACATATTTGTACACACGCTTGTCATATATTACAATATTGACAAAAAAAAAACTGTAATAAAATGTTTAACAACCGTGTGAACTCAGAATTTTTATGTGGCAACATTGTCGCAAAATGTATTGTCCGTGCATTTTCACACTTCCGACAATCGTGAGAACAATCGCCATTGCCATTGGCAAGTAATTATCACATATTGTAAGGTTATTTATTATTGTCAAGTATGCTTAATTTATTGCAACCGTACAATAACACCATTCTCATTTAAGTCTTTCATCTGGCAGCGCTTTTCGTATATATTTCAACAAATATATACTACTAATATAATAGTAAAATTATTTTATACAATATATTTTTATACAAAAAATTTTAATATACAATATATGCTTTGTCTATACACACACCTTATTTGCAAATAATAACGTAAAATATTGCCGTATATTTTTTTTAAAGCGACTTATTAACTCACGAAAGCTATTCATGATTAATTTAACTATTTGCAAATAAAACGCAAAAAGTTGCCAATTGTTTCAAAGATTTTTGCATTTGTATATATTTTTCATCATAGTGCTACCAGATAAATATCAGACAACACAAAGTAAATTAAATTTCATTTATAACCAGACGTATAAACGATTAGTTGCAAACTTACAATATATTTCTATTCGCAATAAATTCGTACGTATAAACGTAGTAATAGAGAGAAAATCGATTCAGAAAATTGTATTCACATTAACTTTCAAGACATTGCAAAAGAAACATCACGTGATCCGATATTTTCGAAGATTTGTGATTGTGCAATTCAATCTATCACTACTCATAATAAAAAGAGAGTAATTTTTGAATGTGGGCATATAAGAATGTTATTTCTCCAAAATTTAAGTATGAATTATTACGAAAATTACATGTTCCACACTTAGGCATCGTCCAAACCAAAACTTTAGCAATATCGTATATTCGGACATACGAGTATATATGAGGACATTGCGGAACTAAATAGAAAGTGTTTTCCTTGCCAGAAGAGTGCAAACTATTTCCTTGAAAGCCTATTGATGTTGTACGGCGTCGTGGTCATGCTGATTTTGCAGGTCCTATTAAAAACCATTATTTATTTATAGATATCGACTATTTTTTAAAATGGGAAAATAGGAAAAATTTTAAATTTGTTTTGTGTCTGATAATGGACGACAATTCGTCTCAGAAAAGTTTCAAGAATTTTTATAAATAAATGTTGTTAGACATATTTTACCAGCCCCTGGCCACCACGCCAGCAATGGCGACACTAAAATATTTCTAAAAACCTTAATAAAATCTATATACTCGTATATGCTTTGTAGACTGGAACACTATTATTATCAGATTATCGCAATGCAAAGCATTGTACAACGGATGAGACACCTTCAAATGTTTTTCTCAAAATAACACCAGAAATGAGATTTAGTTTGATTAAACCACCATTAGTCCAGGATGAAATAATTCGAAGTGAAAGGAAAGGTATTACCAATAACCGGGGAACGCGAAATGTTGAATTTCATATGGGGGAAAAGGTGTGGATTCGCGATTACACGTCTTTAAAAAAAACAATAGACAAATTAAAAAGCATCTTAATCAAATACAAAGTCCAAATTAAATGTTACAAACAACAACAATTCTGGGGTGAATGACGAAGCTACCACATATAATGATGTCGCAGCAAACAACGCAATCCCGCCTAAAAGTCACATAGTTAAAGCCAAATCAAAACTCAACTCACACACACATTACTACCATGAAGTAAATACACCTGGTCGTTAATTAAGACCGTGCCAAGGTGGTAAGGCAGAGTTAGGTCTTAAACAAAACAAAAGAACAAAATTTCATGTAAATAGAATATATATGTATACGAGTATGTATATTACGAAACGTTATGAGAACAGATAATAGTACAAACATAATGTTTTTTCAATTACATTTTCGATATGCTTTATACCAATCATCATAAAATTTTAGTTATTATTACTGGAGGTAAAGAAAAGAAAAGGAGGGCGCATGTTATATACGAGTATTAGATAAAGCATTTGGATTAAGTAATTCATATAACATTTAATAACATTTTAGCTCAGAAAAATTATTAGCTCTGTGCTGTGAATGTGTCACTTTATGATGCGCCATGTGGTCTGCATGTGTAGTAAACTTTTGCCTTGCTTGAACATCGTGGCAATGTGGGTTGTGTCTCTCTGTGCTCAAATGATATCACAGACTTCGTTCCTGAAGCACAGCTTTTTACAAGGTTGTTAGCAAAACCGCATCCATTTGTTGTGGATTTTCCAGCGATTCACACTAAACATTGCAGAGGAAGTATATATTTAGCAAAACCGTTTATAATCACTGACTGCGAAAGTCTTCCCAGCCAACTGCGATGTTAGAAATTACAAGGCAAATGTCTGCAAACACTACTCCCTCAAACCCCTTTCCCAAAATCTATTTTCTTACTTCCCTAAACAAACATTTTTTATGTCTTTATGTAGGCGACCATACGCTTACACTTCTTTTTTTGTCCACACTGCACAACAGTAAAATCCATTCTTATTATTTAAATAAAATAATAAAATTTAATATTCATTTACGTATTTAATTAATATATCCACAGGGTGCTCTAGTTTTATGCTTTTTATATTTATTTTTAATTTCTTTAAATTCCTAAGGGAGCCTGTGGATTTAAACAACATTTGTAATTCAAATAAATTTAATAGCGAAAACGAAATCTTAAAGAAGTACAATTGAAAACGTCAGATTTACCAAAATTAATTTTATATTGATATTAATAAAAATCCTTCCCTTTTTGTGGCTAATATTGGCATTCAAAAACAAATAAAAATTTTATGCTGCTTTAAAATTTATCAAATTTTCTCATAAAACATTCATTGATTTTGAGAAGAAATTTCAAATTTATTTAATCTTTTTTCCATCCTAAGAATTGGGCGGATTTCATTCGCATAATAAAAAAAAAGGTACTTTGCTGCAAACTTTATTCTCATTGGGAAGCATGCAACAGAAATTTCATCGTTTAAATACAAAAATTCTATTTACAACTCTGCTCATACAATTAAGTCCATCCATACATTAGAACAAAAGCAATTACTATTTTTTCAGTTCTCAGCTAATATCTTGTGAGACATTTAGCAGATATTTATTTAAAATAAATACGTTTTATGCAACCAATCCTGCTATTACACGGTACCTATGTACACACTACGTTAAAGTTGCAAAGAAGAAAAACGACAGATTATTTAGAATGTAACAGGATGCTGCACTATTCTTCACAAAACAAAAACAAACCATTATTATTCTGTGCAACACAAAAAAATGTTTCTCATGCAGTGTTGTTTTTATTTAATGAAAATAATAAAAGTTTTTATGATTTTGAATAACTGTTTCACGACAAAATATCACTTTTGAAGCGTAAAAACATTTTGAAAATATTTTTTTTTGTAATTTTTTTTTTTAAGACAATACAAACTCTACGAAGCTCTTAAGCTTGACTGTAGATACATACAGAGTCTCAGCGGGAATCAACCCCGCGCCTCCATATTGATAAGACTAATGCTCATGCACTAGACTACGGAGGTACCTATTGCAGCAGAAAAATTGGAAATTTCTTAAATATAAATATGACATGGTTAAATATCGCGAACCCAAAAACAATCACCAATCAGCGGTTTTGTCCAATCAACAGCATTAGCTTTTTATATAGAACCGTATAAATTAAAATTTCGTATAATTTAATATTAAAATTTAAAATATTATTTTTATAATCTGTATGAACTGAGTAACATTTTGTTTATCTAAAATACATTAATAAAAACAAAACTTAAGAAAAACTTCGCCATATAACGAATTTTTCGATATTACGAATTACGTTCGTTATAACGGGATTTGCCTTTACTGTTAATGCTGCCTAATTTTTTAACTAAAAAAAAGTTTGTTACGTACTTGCAACCATAAAGGGATCACATGTCAAGAAAATTACAATTTACTTGTGAGCAAATAATGTAATATTATTTTTTAATTATATTTCTTTTGGACGATGGTCTTTTTTATAAGAACTTTTTAAATTATTTATATTATTATATTATATATTTTCGTATCTTGGAAGACTTTTGATTTCCCATAACGTCAAAAGAAAAAAAAAATTAAAAGATAATCTAAGTGTGTGAAAATATATGCGGCAAGTTAATAGAATCAGAACGCGAAGTGAGATGCGGACCAAAACGTCTTCTCAATAAAATAAGTTGTCGACACAGCTTACCGTGGTAAAATTATCTTCAAACACACGCCTGGAAATGATATCTTTTGCTGCGTATTATCCTATAACTTATACCGAGACCCAATAGAGAACTCGGAACTCGAATATATATGTATATTCTCACCGAAGTCTGACTTTCTTAAAACTACTGAATAAATTTCAATTGAGAATAAAGTATGATATTCGCCAACAACGTTCTGTTAAAAGCAGCAAAAACAAGAAAGAAAACCTGTAAATGAATCACCCAATATATGGATGTCCAGAGCTTATATTGCACGTAAATTCGAATCTCTTAGAGCTAGAAATTTATATTTTTACAAACCGTTCTGTTACATCCTCTGCACATAATTTTTTTTTTAATCGTAGAGATATTATAAAAAAAAATATTTATCCTGTGCCTTTTGCGACAAAACATTTCTAATATCAAGTACTAAAAATTTTCATTTCTTTTCAAAAATATTTTCGTCTTAACAAAAAAAAAAAAAAACATTTTGTTAATTCAAATTCTTATTTCGTGACGATGCTCTACCTATTTGGTAGCGAAATATTAAAAATAAATATTTTAAAAACTTTTTATTAAAAAAGGTCCATCGCTCAAAAGAAATATAATTAAAAAATGTAATAAATGTCAAATAAAAATAGAAGTGAGAGTAATACTATACCTAAACAAAATTATTTCATAATTCACTTAATTGTATGCCCATGAGTGTTTGTCTAAAGAAAATAAAACAAATATGAGCTGATAAAATAATTTCTTTCCCTTTTAAGAATGGATTATAATTCTAAATATGAAGAAAGCACGAATGTATTTCTGTATTTAATAGAAAAGTAAAAAGCAAATCCTTTTGTAAATACCAATTTAAGTCGTCCCTTCAAGAATGAACGTTAAATATGTGAATTTTGCTTTGTCTTTACTGGTTCATTTGAAATAGAACGGCGAAACTCTGAAAAGGATTACGTTGAATGGCAATATGTTCTGCACTTTATAACGTTAATATAATAATAAAAACAATTTCCATCCTTTCAAACATTTTCAGTTTAAAAGTTTATTAGGGGACAGACAGCTAGTAGGGCTTCCAGAAAGTGAGCTCTGCAGAAGGCTTCTTGGATTACTACTCAAAGAAATAATGCCATTATACTATTACCAAATGCGAATAATTATATAGATTATGGCAAGAAATACTCATCGCTATTTTGTTGCAACAGAGTCATATCTCAAAAAATTAACAATTGCGAATTGCACTAGAAAGTGTTTCTAAAATTATGGTGGCTATTTTAAAAACTGCTTCGACTTAGTGAAGGTTATATGGATAAGAAAAACACAGATCATATTTACATTATGCAATAAACGCTGCAACTTTTTGTTTCATAGTGAGCGGTGTAGAGAAGAAATCGGGGCGCAAAAGTTGCATACCGACGCACGACGAAGTAATTTTTGAATTTTTTTCGCTATGTTTTGTTTTAATTTCGTTTTTAAATTGAAACTGTTGTCATCTATTTTACTCAAGAAAAAAAAACGTTTAATTTCGATTTATTTGTTTCATTTTGTAATATGTGTAGCCAATAAAAATATATATTATTTACAACATTACAGTTAAACAGCGAGTATTATAATTAAATATATAAATTAAAATTAAATCTAGTAATTCAAACTGGTCAGCATCCCAGCAAGCAGACATATTCATATTTATTTAGTTTTTATTTATTTTGTATGGAAATTTTTTGAATTACAATTATATACGAATGGAATTAAATATTCTTTAAAATCTCTGTAGTATGTATTCATATAAAAATGTAAAATTATTGATTTTTCAGTTGAGTTTATTTATTTACAATTTTTTTAGTTCAAACGACAGAAGCTAAAAAGTTTAAACTATGTACGTTGCTACAGCTCTTAATGTTGACATCCCATCAAACGGACAAGTCTTTAGTAATTTTTATTTAAATATGTACTCTAATGTTGTAGAAGAAGAAAACTGATCTTTATATTTACTTTTAATGCAAAAGCTAATTTTAATAGCACAACATTGAAAAGATATAATGCTGGTATTGCATTCTTCTGAAAAAAGTTAGAAATGTATATGCATTGGTACTTTTTAAAATGTCACTATCAAGCTGTAATAATTAAGTCGAATTTGGTACTAAATTTGGTAATAAATAAAATCTTAAGCTTCGTCTAATCGTTCTAGTACTGCGCAAAGGTATCTTTTTCAAAAAGTTAATATTTTTTAAAGAACTTTTAATCGGTTAAAGCTCTTTATGTACGTATTGACCCGAAACCCACTCGGTTGGTGGCACATTGCATATATTTTATACAAAAATTAAGCATTTAAACCAACATTTCATTTTAAATGTTGTAACGTATTCTATTGAAACTAAGAAAATTAGTCACTGAGTCGAAATCATTTTCAGTTTAAATTAAAATTCAAAAAGTTGTCACTCATTGAATATCGAAAATGCCACCCGGGTGGGTTTTCGGAGTGTGAAGGTTAAAAGTTGAGCGAATATTTGAAAAAATTCAAATGTAAAAGCGACAAGAGTTTCAATGGTCGAAGTAGTCTGCAGGTTGATTACAAAACGAAAAATTTTTCCTGGGTTCAACCCCAGTTTCAGACTCATAAAAACATCTGGCATTTTTTCTGATGTGCATTTGTGTGGCTTTGTTTCACTTGTTGTTGCAAGGTTTCAGTGGCGAAGGCATAGCCACTGGTCACTGAGCAGTAACGGCTTCCGCTGTATCCAATCCGCAGCCCCTTCTTCATCGGTATTGTGTAGCAAAGACGAAGTAAAATAATTACTAAAAATAGCTACTAAAAGGAAGCTTCAAAATTTAATACGTCTCCTTGACATCAGAAACGCTACGCTGGCGATGGCACGATGGATGGTAGTCTGCACGTTGACTACTAAACCAAAAACAGACGTGGGTTCAACCCCAGTTTCAGACTAAAATTTTAAAATAAAAATAAACATCTCGCATTTTTCTGATGTGCATTAGTGTGTCTTTGTGTGTCAGTTGTTGTCGGAAGGTTTCAGCGGCGAAGGCATAGTCACTGGTCACTGAACAATACCGGCTTCAGCTGATAGTAATCCACAATTACATCAGCACGCCCTCCTTCGTCGGTATTGTGTAGCACCGGCGAAGTAAAATAATAATAAAAATGGCTACTAAACCGAAGCTTCAGCACTGCTACGAGTATAAACAAAGAACGTGCGAAAGCAGAGCTGTAAAATAATTAATTAAGCTTCACCTCCTGTCGTTTCTTCTACTATCCCTTTCCTTCAGTTCCAGCACAATGCCTCGCATGTGTAGGAGTCATCTCCTGAGTGCTGGTCCCAGATAAAAAAAAAAAAAAAAAAAAAAAAACACTGCTATAAAAACAAATAACGTGTACAAACAGTGTTGTAAGATAGTGAAGCTTCACCTCCTGTCAGTTTCTCTATCTATTCCTTTCCTCTAGTTTCAGCACAATACACCGTATGTGTAGGGGTCATCTCCTGAGTGCCGGTTCAAGATAAAAAAAATACTTTAAAAGAAAATAGAGAAAAACGCGGCGTTTATTGTAAGATGTAACTACGGACAAAATTGCATAAATGCAAAACAAATTGTTTTGTTAATCAATTTTCCGTTTTTAAAAAATGGAGAAACGCATTAAAGCGTTTATTTGATTTGAGAAATGAATGGCAAAGAAAAACAATTTTTAAAATTTTATTTTTTGTTTAAAAGTATATTTTCACCTTTTCAATGCGTATTTTAAAATAGTGATGAATATTTTTATTTATCTTCGAAGCGGAATCTCACGAATTCCTGTCGGCAGCCACATAGACCATCTTTAATTATAAAAACCAAATTGTAATATATTTTGAACATCTTGCGATTGTATTGCCAATGTGAATGATTAAAAAAAGCAGGAATTGCAATTTGCAATACAAAAAACGAAAACTTACAAAAATTTTTACCACTCATGCATTCATGAGTGCGGTATACCGACGAAGCACGAGAACGAAATCGTTATATGAAAGATGTTAAGCATTTGGCTTGCAACAATATCGAAATAATCATTGAATGCAGTCTGCAGTCTTTCTTAAAAATTCCGCCACTCTAATCTGCAAGCAGATGTACATTTGTACATAAATATGTCAGTATATGCTTATACTCGTATGTTCATAAAGAATTCGCTATATCGCAATACGCTTATTTGTTTGGCTGCCCCTAGTGAAAGAAATAAACGAAATTAAAATTAATTTTTAATTAAATTCATTATAATCAAGATAAAAAAAAACCAGCGAAACATTACAATGCACTTAAAGCACAACATCCATATTATTTCCTTCATTATCGTTTATTCTTATGGCGTTACTTCTATATTGTGGAAATAACTATTGATTTTTATTAAAGGGAAATAAAGGAAATAAAAAGTTTTTGTTTTTCACAAATGTGTATGGCCAAAGAGTATGAATAAAGATAAAATGAAGACTATTTTAAGTGCATTAAAATTATGTAGCTTTGAAATTAAATTAAATATTACCGAAAACATAGCGAACTAAAGAGAGCAAAGTAGACTTAGTAGCTGGTACTTTTCGTTCTGATCAACTACAGAGCGGTCAAAACTTTAGAAATTTTCTATACTTAATTTTACGAAATTAAAATTAGAGAAGCTGACAATTAACAAGAAAAAAAACATATACATTGTTTTCTAGACGACTATTTTTTACGAATCAATTACGCAAATGATATGACACTTGTGGCGTTCGACTGAGTTCTTCCAGTTAAAAAGAAAATTAACTGGATAAAAGCGATCTGACAAGCGGTTACTGAAATAAACAGTTTATTCCAAAATTATATATTTCAAACCATTTAACTGATTTAGATGAAATTTATAATAATCGGATCACTTTTTTTATAAAGACAATAATAAATTAATACTGAATATTAATTGGACTTTACGAAAATTTATGACAATAATAATATTTCTCGATAGAATCCATTGATTTCAATCAAATTTGAATTCCATCGCTTGACTGGTTGAAAATTATTGAAAAAAAAAATTTATTTTGACAATTTAATCATACGAATTCTAAGTTGACCGTTATATCTGCAGAATACCGAAAATTATTCCGACCCTGCAAATAATGTGACAAGTACACACATGCAAGTATAGTGTAGTCCACATAGGAGTAGAACTAGTCTAAGACTAACCCAAATATATAGAGAAAATATGGTCTATAACATTATGATGGCTTAAGGGTGAACCATATAACCCATCGGACTACCCCACCCTATGGAGCACCATAGAGAGAGTTATATAAATAATTTTATAAATTTTAATACGACGGTGTAATCGTAAAAACGAAGTAAAACACGAACACTTGTCCCATAACAATAAGCTGTTGTTTTCAATGACATGTTCCACGGCTGCATTACATGGGAGCATGTTTGTAACCAGTCCATTTCAGCTAAAATGGACCATGTAGTAATACCAATATTATTTGCAGGGTTATGTCAGTGTAATACACATATGTACATAACACATACACACATAAATGCGTCTATATAGATACACGAACGTAATCGTAAAAATAGTCAGAATAGACCATCCCATCGCAAAACGTCGACATCTGCTGAAAACTCCATTTTCGCAAGTCGGTACGATATCATGCACTTCTTGTGAAACAGAAAGTTACAACAAAACTTTTTAAAACATGAACTTCTTGCAATTTTTGAAAATAATTTCTTACAGCACTTTAAAATCATATTAAAATTTTGTAAAGTACATGCTACGAAATTAATTTTATGATATTAATTTCATTACGTAGAAGTTCTTCTAAACTTATCAGCATAAATAGTTAAATTTTAAGCCCCCCTAAAATTTATTGGCAAACAGAATATTGTTTTAAAACTTTTTTAGTTACGGTCGAGGCACATGGAGTCCGTCATACGTTGTACATCGTCGACGGCAACTAAATTCAAATACATGTTTTCTTATGAGCTTGGTCGCATTCAGTACGTCTGCGTCACCAGTACGTTGAGTATTTTGACAGTTATGAGCAGCGTTGCCGATTTTTTTTAAATTTTCTTCAGTGTGGAAATGTGAATACTTTTTTCATTTTTATTATTTTTAGTCTGTATAATTTTTTTTAAATAAGTGTTTTTAATTTTTAAAAATACGCGTTCATATCAAGTTGCCACCAAATTGATTTTGCTATAAATCGATTGTTAATTGCGCAGCATGCCAGTTACTCTGTCTTGTTGGCACTAAATATCGCTGATGTTTAACTGATAAATTTTTGGAAACAAAAATTCAGTCAGCATGGCTTGACTAGCGTTCGCCATTCACTGTAACAGCAGCTCTTTGCTCATTACGAAAGAGTAGCAATATTCTCTCGCGTTAGACGTTTCATGATGTCTTGCCAAAGTTCACTGACCAGAAATGTCAACACAGTTTGACATTATCAGCTGTCAAACCATTGTTATCGATACCGATAGTTCTCATGCACCTCAAAAAATGCCCGGTATATAAAAAAAATCAAGTTGAAGCTGGCCATGAAACTATTTTAGATGATATTTTATGTTTTGTACATTTCAATGGCCGAAACTTTACTGCAGACACTAGAAGCCAAAATATAATCGTTGCAGCTCGAATTGTGGTGACGAATTTCGTATTTAATATAGTTATATAATTTTATATATGGTTGACATAGTTGAATGATAACTGCTTTCTGATATAGACTTACATAAATTCATTGAACCAACTGTTCTTTCCATTTCGGCATTTGAGTAGGGTAGGTTTAAATTCCTTAGTACGAAATTTGATAAATAGCAAAACGACGCGCTAACTACTTCAAGCATCAGTATCAAATTGTATTCCTCCAATATATCAGTACTTAATTTCCGTTTACTCGTTTGTTAACTGATATTCGAAGTAATTCAATGGTAACTAAAGGATAAGGACAGTACACATGGTAAAGAATTTCATCATTGAAAGTAATTAAAATTTTGGACAACTTATAGTTGACGGATAATAAAAGAAAACACAAAATATTTTAACAACATTAAATCCTGGCACAAAACTTCTCGCTATTGACAGCTGTTATTACATTTTGGTTTTAAATACCATTACAGGAATCCTTCGATTTATGGTGTCGCGATTGGTTACGGAAAATGCCAACGTAAAACGAAACGACGTAAATCTAATTGAAAATTATAGGCCTTTTAAAATAATTTTTAATAGAAAAATTAAAAGTTGAACAACTCTGATACTGGCATATAGAGACAAAAATATATACACATGTATATAAGCATGTCTGAACATCATTTAAACATGTTTAATTCTAGGTATTTGCCCATACATTGAGTTGTTTTCAAAACGCGTAAAGTTGAACATGTTTAGCTTCAAAACAAGTTCGGAAACAAATAAAACTTACAGTTGATTTTGTTTCAAAGGCTGTGTGTATGTATTTTTTAATTTGGTCTTTCGCTGAACGTAGCTTTTAATGGCGGGACGTCATAAATTTTATTTAATATGTTTGCTGTTGTAAGTGAAAGAAAAATATTGTCTTCTGCGGGCGGTAAAAAAAACTTATTGACTGTTCAAGAGGATTAATTATTAATCGAAATTTGGGCAGTGCACATAAATGATTTCTCTATGAGCTGTTTAAGCAACCGGCAATATGTCAACACATTAATTGCAGTGTGAACACTTTGGTTTAAGAGTTTTAAAAACTTACTTAAACATGTTTACCTTAGCAATATGAACATGTTTTTAATCAGAAAAACTTAAAGTGTAAGTCAATTATGTACTACGACTTCCAAGACTTCTAGGTTAGGTTAGGTCGGCAGGTAAAGAAAGGCCCCAGCACACTAGGGTGCAATTTATTATGATCCCATTGTGATACCTGTTGTGAAAAACAGTCTCACGTGGTACAGTGATACAGACCAGAGTCTCTGCTAGGAATCGAACCTAGAAACGCCAACTGATAAACTAGCACACTACTCACTAGACTACCGGGGCACCCTCCAAAATTGTCTAACTGCATCGTTATTTTAGTCATTTTGATCTAATTTTTCTTAAGGTTAATACAACATTGTCCTAAATGATAACTCTGGAATGTGGCGATAGCGCTATGAACAATAGGTTGATTATGAAACTTGGTATTT
The DNA here is from genome assembly GCA_963924685.1 of Dexiosoma caninum. Classification (NCBI taxonomy): domain Eukaryota; kingdom Metazoa; phylum Arthropoda; class Insecta; order Diptera; family Tachinidae; genus Dexiosoma; species Dexiosoma caninum. The sequence goes on from OZ004725.1 coordinate 98,333,430, forward strand.
GGGGAGGAAAAGTACAACATTTCACTTAAATTTAGTATGCACCGTGCACCTTTGTTTATAATGAAATTAACATAAACAAAACAACAACAGCAACATAAATCGAATGATGACGTTTATTAAATTTAAAAGTTAAGGTATGTACTCACGATAGTCATAGAGTACCATATTGACAGAAAAATTGTTGTAAAATGTTCAACAACCGTGTGAACTCACAATTTTTGTGTGGCAACATTGTCACAAAATGTATTGTCCGTGCATTGTATGTCACAATTGTGACAATCGCGAGAATACCCTTCATTTCCATTGACGCGTAATTGCCACACATTTTACATTCATTTGTTATTGTCATATGTGCATTGGCATATAAATATTTATGTTGGCAATGCTGTCCATAAATATTTAGATACAATGTTAAGCATAGTATCGCAACTTTTGCTATACAATAATGTGACAACCGTGTGAACAGACAATTTTTGATGATATATAAATTTATTGTGTGACAGTGAAATTTTTCTGACAATAATCTGAATAGGCAATTTACACTTCGGTGTCAATTTTTGATTGTGCGTGCATTGCCACCATATTGCCAATATTGTAAAATCTGACAATTGAACCGTATAAATCGACACAACGTAAATAGAGACGATATAAATCGAGGGACTCCTGTATTGAATTAAACTCTTTGTATTGTCATTTAACACTCTCTTTTTTTGACATTGTAATGAGTTTTTCACTTCAAAGAACAGAATTCAACACCAGAAGATTGGATTCTTCATGAGTACGTGCTTTTATTAAATAAAAGCTTTCCGAACATAAAAGTTTTAAATTGTTTTAATTGACATGGTTTTGTTTATTTTTCACTTCAGGTCTTAAAACCCTTTATTAAGTTTTATAACACTAATTTGTGAAATCTGTTGTCGTGTATATTTGCCAGGGGAGACAATTAAAGAAAATTGTTGAATTTATTATCAGAATAAAATGAATTTGCTTTGGGATTTAGTCATGAAGTCGTTGAGCAAAATTTTATTTCAATTGTGAATACATGCTTAGCTTTCATGAACTTATGGGATTATAATATTGTAAAACGAAATGTGTGGTACAAAATGTTGTTAAACTAAAAAAAAAAAGAGTCGCTTACATTTTTTTAAATTTTTATTCACGCGGAACATAAATAAAAATAAATTGACAATTTATAGGACATATGACGCTATCTTTATTGCCCTCCATTTTGTCCTAACACAAAATATAATTGGAAATATTAAATTGTAAAAGTGCTTCGAAATACACTACGAGTTTTTTTTCACTTCACACTTTTATTATTTCAGCACCAGTGCGCCCAATAAAAATAAATTATTAAGTTTTGTGTGGAAAGCAGTGTTAAATTGCATATTTATGTCTATGCATATGGGAAAATATTGCGTGACGAACGCTACATCATTACGTATTTTCATATTAAACTACGAAATTTTTTTTGTCTTTCAGGAGAGATACCTTGCACTTATACGCAGTGTTTAGTGTGGTTTTCGAATGGTATAAAACATAATTTGTTAGAAAGTATTTGTTGTGAAATAGCTGGTCATAAATTTTTACGACGCACGTTACAATAATCAGAACTAACTTTGAGTGTTAAAGTGTGTTTTCGTAATTTTTTAGCGAATTTTGCATAATAAAGCACACAAATTTAAGACGTAAAAGAAAAATGAATATATGAGAATTGTACAGTAAGCAATCAAAAAAGAAAATGCAAAGGAAATAGTTAATGCATGGCTTCTATTCCAAATGAACGTTTGATTCTAAAATAAGGATGCCAATGGCGAGCACGTGTTCCATCTAACAAAACAACTCGTCATGAATACAACGCAAAGTACAAAATACAGAAATTAAATTACAAATGCGAATCAATCGGCAGACTTGAATGTGTTTTACATGAGTTTAAAATTGGTAATCTTATTAAGAATTCAGATGGTATTAAAATGAATTTAGATAAAGAAGTGCTTAAGAACTCTTGGCAATACCAATTCATAGTGAACGAATTCACTTTTTTTTAGCTTATTATTTTATTATTATTTTCCGCCAAAAAAAAAAATTTAAGATTTTTACCAAAACGCATGGACCCATTGTGACGAACGCTACGTGGCAAACGGTAAATCTTTTGTAGTATATTATAAATCAACATAATTGTATTTATTTTGAAAAATAATTTAAGTGCAGTTTTATAACACAAGTAGTACTTATCTAAATAAATTTAGTATGGAAATTATTAACAAGTTTGAGCTTTTTTCTCATTTAAGCGAATACCACTTGTATTGTAGAGACTACACAATATAATTATTTCTATGAACGTTTCCTAATACAAATAATATGTTTAAAAATTAATTTGTTAATGAAATATATAAATATGCTTTTAGCTGCATTTAAGTTTTTGATGAGTCTGAGTTAATTGCGGAAATACCCTTTATGTTAACCCATATCGCCGAAGGAAAATTACTTATATATTTTATATATCTACTGCGGAATTATAAAATATATATAGCTTTTATATTCATTTTTACCAATTTGAGGGTGGCGATGGCACGATGGATGGTTCTGCACGTTGACTACACAACCAAAAAAATTTTTAAATAAAAAAATAAACATCTCGCATTTTTCTGATGTGCATTAGTGTGTATATGTGTGGCAGTTGTTGTCGGAAGGTTTCAGTGGCGAAGGCATAGTCACTGGTCACTGAACAATACCGGCTTTAGCTGATAGCAATCCACAATCACATCAGAACGCCCTCCTTCGTCGGTATTCTGTAGCACCGGCGAAGTAAAATAATAATAAAAATAGCTACTAAACCGAAGCTTCAGCACTGCTACGAGTATAAAAACAAAAGAACGTGCGAAAGCAGAGCTGCAAAATAATTAATTAAGCTTCACTTCCTGTCGTTTCTCCTACTATCCCTTTCCTATAGTTCCCAGCACAATGCTTCGCATGTCTAGGAGTCATTTCCTGAGTGCTGGTCCTAGATAAAAAAAAAACAAAAAAAATTTGTTAACCCTCGTCGAACTGATAAGGTACAATTGTACCTTTTTCATTATGATATCACAACAATTTGTTTTCATATACAACACATACTTGCAATTTTCTGACATCTTAAAACTTTTATATTATATATTTTTTGATATATATTTATTAAGCCTGAGGTCTTTTTTTATTTTATTTTGTTTTTATTATATAAAAAAAAAAAAAATTTATAATTTCCTATTATTCCTGATGATGTTAACAAGCTGTTAACGAAATATCGAATAATAAAAACAAAATAAAATAAAAAAAGACCTCAGGCTTAATAAATATATATCAAAAAATATAATAAAAAAGGTGAATTAATAATATAATTAAAATATATTATATATTTTTATATTTTATATTTTTAAAATTTCAAAGCAAAAACTCAACTCCTTCCCATTGATATAGACCATAAAGTATTTTACACCCTTTAGGAACTGTAAAGGTACACTTGTACCGTCAAAGAAATGTATGAAGAAAAATAAATAAAATAAAATAAAGTTATTTTTTTAACTATTTTATTAAAGCTTCAGCCTTTTTATAGAAAAATACCTATATGTATTGTATTTGATTGTAAGAAATACATGTCTGTATTGAGGGTTCGTCACAAATAGGTTTTATGCAGTTTATGCCTGACTCTCTTGTCTTACGTTGTGAATGTTCCTCAAAACGATACATGTAACAGCTTACAACTAAACCATATGCACCACGTTTTCCATAAAGTCATTTAGAATCTGCTTCTTGATTTAATTCTACTGCAATACTCCGTCCATACGCCATTTTTATAGCACTTTGAACAGAAGGTTTGTTGATAATAGTTTTGTTCGTACTACGTTCTTCAATTGCAGGCATACATGGCTGCTTAGAAAGATCTTTCAGAAACTTTCTTCTCTGACCGTTTGTTTTCTTTTGTAATTACACAGGGTGGGCCAAAAGTCACTCCTGCGTGTAAAAATATAATGTTCGCTGAATAAAATCTAAAAAGAATAATAAACAAAAAAGTTATTCAAATTTTAACACGCAGTCGGGACTTTTGGCCCACCCTATATTATATATGACGCTAGGCCAGCGACGTCAATCATGTTATAAAATAACGCAAGGCGCCATCGCAATAATAATGTACATATATTTGCTATAACCTAATTTTAATATTTGAGTGTACCTGAAAAATGTTTAAATTTTAACTGAAACAAATTTTCGCTTTTAGTTTATATTGATATTGATATTTTGTTATAAATATGTAACTACAATCTAATTTCAATAATTTGGAAAGAAAAAAAATGTTATATATGCAGTATTAAATGTATGAAGGTTGTACCTACTCCATCATTTAGCGTTGTAAAATTCTCAGTTCGACGAGGGTTAAAAAAATCTTAAATGTCGTGAACGTTGTTGAGTAAAAGATTTTGAGCTTTAACCATCTTCCAGCTTTATCTCTGCACAACAGCTACAATTCCACCTACTGCGCCCTTTCTCTGAGAAGTTGCAAAAACATTACTTTCAAATTTGGTATAAGCGAAGAATAATGATGAGAATCAAAGATATAACAAAACAATATAAAAATTGCCATATTTTTTAATGCAATTTTTGGAAAACTGTTTACTTTTTTTTTAAAGAAAAATAACACACAGACAATGATTACCTACTGCTAGGAGTTAACTTCTAAGAAAGCAATAGTGATAGAGATTACAGGTGACGAAGGGATAGATAGAAGAAAGCTTCATTATTTTTACAATACTGCTTTTGCTTTTCTATCAGTGTTGCAGAGCCTCTGATATCAAGAAAACTCATAAAATTTTTGAAGCTGTATTTGATAGACATTTTATTAATTATTTTAGTTTGCTGGCGCTATACAATACCGATGAAGGAGGGCATTCTGATGTGGCTGTGTATTGGTATCAGCTGAAACCGGTACTGTTCAGTGACCAGTGACTATGCCTTCGCCACTGAAACCTTCCGACAACAACTGAACCGAAAACACATTAATGCCCATCAGAAAAAAAGCTAAATATTTGTATGCCTTAGTCTGACACCCAGCTTGAACACAGTATTTTTTGGTTTTGCAGACTATTTCAGCCATTGCTTTGCTTTTCATCAAACTCGTCTTAATAAGAACTCTGAATTATTTGAACTTTTTCTCTGCTACCTTGAATTTCAAATTAACGAGAGGCGACTGGTGTTATTATTTTTAAGAGCAATATTTGTTTAAAAAAATTGATGTTCGAATTTAGAGGAAATAGCAAACAGTTTTTTTGCGGTTACAGACAAAATGTTACCAGAAGCATCATTCACTGATATGCCACTATGAGTTCAAATGCGAATCAAATCAATTTAATAAATTTATGTAAAACAATAAAGCAATCATGTTCATTGCTAAACAGTTTGATTGCATTTTGAAATCCAAGACTGGAGTCATCAGCCTATTTTTAGTCGCTGCTTATATCGATGAAACGACTATAACGTACTTTGGATGAAATTTACACATTTTACTGATGATGTGGTTAATGTGGATGTGAATAAAAACGGTATGGGAAACAGCAATGCAGAAGTAATTGCGTGGTGTAGGAGTTTCGGCAGTTAATTTCAAAAATAAACTATTTCATAATTAATTATAAATTTAGTTCTCAAATCGTTTAAAATTAACATTAAACTAGAATTCCTTACTGTATGTCTAAACACATTCTAAATATTTTCTAAATTTTGAATTTGTAATTTTGTTTTTAAATTTCTAGATCTTTAAATTAAATAAAATAATCTACAGAACCCTTGATGCTGTTATTTTTTCTAAGAAGGCACACATATGTGTGGGTGGGTGTGTGTGTGTGTGTGTGTGTCACTTACAAAACTTCTCCAAAAGTTTTAAAATACTTCTGCTACTTGAAATCTTAAGAGTTCTTTTATATAGGGTAGTTTTTTTAGACGTTCATTATTGCCTATTAGATCTGATTCTGATGAGCCTGTAGTTTGGTTACAGCTGAAGCCGTTATGGTTCAGTGACCAGTGACTATGCCTGCAACACTGAACCCTTCCGACAACAACTGACACAAAGCCACACTAATGTACTTCAGAAAAAATGCGAGATGTTTTTATGAGTCTAAAACTGGGGTTGAACCCAGGAAAAATTTTACGTTTTGTAGTCAACGTGCAGACCACTTCAGCCATCGCCACCTTTATTTTGCGTGCAACTATTCAAACTGGCGTAAAACATTGAGCACGCGGGGTGGCCATTTCAGTGATGTAATATTTTCCAAATTAATTTCATAAATTTTACACTCTCCAATAAACTTGGCATGATATCAGAACTCTTCTCTTCTCTTATAACACAATGGCATGCAATTAAATTTATGACATTACTTTTGCGACACCCTGTGTATTTGAAAAAAAAAAAAAAACTTCCTATACATATGTATATTTATGCGACATACATACACAGCTATAATCGATATACAAATTTTATGCAGCTGCTACACAAAAGAATAACGAAAATATTAAAGAATAAATTAAGTTTACAAGATCAAGCGTTTGTATTATTTGCTTTGTTGGTATTATTTACCTTCATACTCATGCACATTGTAAATTTAATAAAATAAAATTTTGTTGTAAGACGTTTATTAATTTTTCTTACAGATGCAAAGTTTGCTTATATCGGTATCAGGTTTGAATAAGCAAAAAGTTGCTTCATCAAGTCAGAAGTGCGCTGTTATTGATATAGAAAAGTTAACTTGATTTGAAATTAAGAAGTTTATTAAAAGTAAGTAAGTAAGTAAAAATATAAATCAAAAATAGGACTGTGTAGAAATTTATTTTTATTATACGAATTGGTATTTACAAAAGCCTTACTCATACTAAAATCCAGCCGCAGTCTTACTCAAGAAAATAAACCGTAGGTTTTCTTTTAACTTATATTTGTGGTAATTCAGAAGCTGGTAAACTAGCAATAATCGCCTATCACGTAAATTCGTGGCTGCTGTTGGCTGAACAGTTAACAAGTTTTCTATTGTCCTGCACTAACAGCACCCCCTTCGTCGGTAATTGGACGATAAAACATCGGTCAAGTAAAATAAAAATGAGAAGACTCTCCTCTGGCTTACAAATTAATGCGTCAACATAATACCTGGGATACAGCAACTCGACTTTACAAATATAAAATAACAAAATTTTATCAAATTTCAAATTTTCTGTAGTAGTTTGTGCAGGAACATAAACAGTTGGTGAAGTTACCATATCACAGGAAAAATTAGTGCTTGCCTGGAAGCACAACTTTTGCATGCAACATTTTGTTTGATAGTGAGACACATGTGGGATATATGGACATATCAACGCCCAGTCGAAACGACAGAACCTAAAAACTTTAAACTAGGTAGGTTGCTACAGCTCTAGCACTCTAGAGATCCTATTAAGAGATTTTTGGAAATTTTTCCAACGTTCGAATAAAGTTTAAATAATTTTAAAACAAACGGACATGTTTTGGCATGGTTTTTAAAACGTTGTTAAAAGAGAAAAGTAATCTTTATATTTACTTTTTTCTGCTTTAGCTATACCCTCGTATTATAGTAGAAAACATAAAAAAAATATAATGCTCGTATTACATTCTTGTATTTAAACGAACTTTTAATCGCTTAATAACGGCAAAACATGTTTAGTAGGCAACACAGCCATATTTATATTCCAATTTATTTTTATATTTTGCTTTTATTACGTTTAAAAGTTGAACGGAAATAAATGCCAGCGTTTATTGCAAGGTGTAAATACGGCAATTGCTCAGGGGAAATCCCCTACATATGCAAAGCATTGCACTGGAACTAGATAGAGAGAGAGAGGGATAATATGGAAAATAAACAGCGGTTGACAGTGGTGAGAACATACGGCATAATTTTTTAAAAACTCTGCACTTGCGTGTTACCTATAAATCAAAGTTGCGTCGTCTCTGATGTTAATTTTGACGCATTATTTTTAATCTTAAGGGAGCTGACGTTTTTATTGCTCGAATATCGCTCAAGGTAATGCGTTTTTATAAAGCTTATTTCTGTTGTTGCATTATTCTTTGTATCCAAACCATAGATTCCTATTTATAACCCACATCTCATTCTGTTTTATGCTCGTTAGTTCCAGTGTATACAGGCGAACATTTGGAGGAAAAACATCTGGAATTCACTTTTGTTTTTTCATTCGCGTTCACACAGACGAAAATGTGGCCAGCGATATTCCATTATTATTGTTATTGTTTACTTTTTTCGTAAGCAAAGGAAATGTGAACAAAACGTATCGCCGAGTACCGAACACAAAAACCCACCCGTAATATGCTACCAAACTAAATATTTACCTTCCAAATATTTTCTCGTCTAAACTCAGACTAAATTATAGTCATGGAGTCAACATATTTATTAACTGTATTCATATCTTTTTAAATACAGTGTGTCACATAAAAGATATGAAACATATTTTGCTTTTACGAAATTGCCAGAAAAGCATGAATGTAGCAGATCTTATTTGAGTTTCCGTCTACACAATTCTTACTTTTAATTTTCGGTAAATTTTCCCTACATTTTGTTCTGTAAAAACACATTGTACTTAAACACATTGCAAATTCATTGTGTAATGCATTATTATGCGTTTCTTACAACCAAAATATTTTCGTCTGATTAAATTTTGGAAATTCACCCACCAATATAGCTGCAAAATATTTTTGGGCATCTATGATCCACATAGACAAACGTTATTCTTTATCATTTATACTGCTATAAATAGTGTATTCACTTACTTTAGTGCATTTCGGCAGCACTTTTGTAAGCATTTGTTCTTAAATATGCAATGTACGGCTTCCGACAGCTTTTAATACTTCTAAATGGCGATAATTTTATGCTGGGATTATGTATGTCAAACAACAACAATGCACTAGAACAGGGGCGCTACTGTGTAATTCAAAACGAACAGAAAATTATTCAAAAAAGAAGGATGTTGTTTACATTGCTATACGATAACATTTTCTTTCAATTCGAATTACAAAGTATCTGCCATATTCATAAAAATTTTTTCGATTTATGAAAAGTATATTGATTGCATTTTGTATGGAAAATTGTCCATTAAACCTTTTATAAAAAATAAATTTTTGTATGAATACGGCAATAGGCGCCCAGTATTGATTGTAACTACGACAACGATGTCGCAACAAATTGAATGCAGTCGGTTATTCTCAAATATTGGACGTCAAGTTGATAATAAATAATGAAGACATCGCTTTCCAGGATCTGTAAATCAACAAAGAATTTACAATGTACAACTAAAAATTTTAAATGTCATTATTATTGTACAATATTAAAAATATAATAATATCGGAATAGTGCAGAAAAAAATCTGATTTGTATAGTTTGAGTTCTTTGTTAAGCAGCTCAAAATCTGCAGATAATTAGTCCTTTTTTATGCATATCTCTCAAAAGTATCTCTGGCATTCTTAAGGGGATTAAAGACTTAATACAAAAACAGAAGCACTTTCCCTGAAGAAAGACATAAATTAATTTTCCCCTCGTCTTGTTAATTTTGTTGGTTCGTTCCCTTAGTGGGAAACTAACATCATGCTCTCATCTTTAGCAACACAAATCTCAATTGTCTGCGCCTAAAGTTATACTATAAACCAATTATACCAACGTACTGACAAACAATACTTGAATAATAATTCCATACAGCTTTTTGCGCACACTTCTAAATGATTCTTATTTATTTGGAAACAAGAACGACAAAATTAATTTGAAATTAAAATTATATTGTTTGTTTGCTATGTGGTATTTATTCAACTCTATTATTTTATGTCTTCCACAGCAAAGCTTTGTTTTTTCAAGTTTGTGAAATTGAAATGCATCGTTGCTTTCTTCTGTTGTTCACAAATAAATACCCACAAAATATCTACAACATTTATATTGTTACGAGAACTACTATTAAAATTGTCAGTCTTTGTGATTGGAGAACTTTTTTTTACTATCAGTTTGTTGATAATTCATGTTCCATACTATATAAATCAATTTCGATATGCATTAAAAATGGCCGACAAATATCGATCAGACAACTTTTTAGTTTAGCCTCCTACCACAATGCTTCGTACAGTTCACAAAGAATTTTACTGGTGTCTTGCAGGGAATTTAATGGCATGCGTTCCATGATTCTGAAGGCATTTGGAAAAGACCAGTAATAAAAGAAATCGAGTTTTGAAATTTTCTCTTTTCTGAAAGTATTTGTGTCTTTCTCTGGCATGCAATGTAATTCTTAAATAGAAAAAAGAATTTGCAAAATTATTTTTTCTTGACTACAAAAATGACCACAGTCTTCAATGCGAATCCGCGAACCCATAACACTATGGACACATTAACTACTACCCTACGGGGCATTCAAATATTATTTTATAAATATTCTTCAGCCAGTGAATTTAATTTAAATGTGTTTTAATAACTCATTTTGTGTCTTCTAATGAATTTTCCTCTACCATTCCCATGAAAATTTAAACATTGCTGAAATTAAGACGACAAGGTTTTATTTTCTTTCTACAATAAACAAAATCCAAAATTATAATGAATCTGTGTTCAATTTTCAAACTGCTAATCACGAAATGAACTTTTGTTGTCAATAGAAACGTGAATTGAAAAATCGAAAACAGAAAAATTAAGGCAATTTTAATTTCTTTTCTTGATTGGATTATTGTGCTAACGATCCAACAACTATTGAATATAAATCATGGCATTGACCAAGTTAAAAATGAAGTTCTGGAAAAAGTGTAAAAGAAATTTGCAGACTGACAAGTTGATTTATATGTACATCGTCATATAAAATCCAGTTGAAGCTTAAGTTACAAAAACTTTAATTCCACTTCTAGGTGATCCCGGAATTTTCGAGATTTCGGGATTTCTGGATCTATGTTATTTTTAATATACAACATTTTTTAAATAAACAATATTTAAATAAAAAATATTTATAGTTACATACAGAAAGTAACAAAACAGAAAGGTCTTGGGCTTTGGGCATTTTCTGTACTTCATCCGAAAAGAAAAAGTATGACCGGAGCCCCTTATTTCAAAAATTCTTTCAGCTGTTAAGGAAAAAAACTCTTATTGATGTTTGATATCAAAATGCTAAAAACAACTTAAGAAATTAAAATAATTCGATTGTATAGGAAATAAGAGCTTAAGCCATCAAATTGTGCTTTTGGCACACAAAATTGTTGAAACAAATTTAAATGAAAGCAGCTGTTGTCAGTGATATGAGTAATTTTTTGGACGGCGGATGGTGCATAAACGTTAAGTGGCTGCCAGCCAGATGAGTTACACTAATAAAATATTCTCACTTGTATATCATTAAATATTGTGGTTTTTTCTTTCTTTCTTCTAATAAAAATTTAATTTAATGTTCATATATTCATTAATAAGTACCAACGGCTTGGAAATCTTATCGGCAGCTCGGCTGAAAAGTTTCTGCGTACGACTCAGATGTCTACTCTTATTTTATGACAAAACAATAAACATGGCTCGAAAAGTTGTATTATTTTATGACTTTTTTGTTGAAGCACAACATCAATTAGTTTAAACTATTTTAAAATATTAATATGACTTAATAACAGACATTGTGAATCCCTCAATAGTAGAAGGTGGGCCAAAAGAAATCATCCGGGGCAAAAGTTATCACCCGATGTTCTTTTGCTGTAATTTTTTTTTTTGACAAACTTTGGTTCTGCTTGGATGGCCTGCAAATCTAACGGCAGCCACTTGGCCCATATCAGAAGCTGAACCAAAGTTTTTCATGAAAATAAAAAATTACGGCAAAAAAATATCGGGTGATTACTTGTGGCCCATTAATAGTCATTAATTTGTTGAATTTAAAATTGTCAATTTTTTATATTTTTACTAAATTTCTACATAAAAGTTGATAGTAAAAAATCCCGAAAATTCCCGTTTGGCATCACACCGTACCAAAAGAGAGAAATTTTATACTGTTTCAATTAAAAGCAGAAATCAAAATTAAAAATTAAGTTCTTAAGCTATCAGCGCAACCACAAGAGAAAGTTGGAAAGCTTTTTTCCTTGTCCCGTTAAATTTTTCCAATGTATCTTAAAGTTTTCTTATTTAATACGATGATATGTAATAGTTAGTCATCACGACTATTATTATTTATCAGATATACATTTTAAAACATGATATTAATTCATTTACTTCGTTAATTTTTGCTTATTTAATTTCAAACTAAAATTCGGAAGCACTTTAAAAACAAGACCAATAATTTACATTTTTCCGGTATATATTTCAGAAAGTAAAAATATCAGAACATTAATCTCAGAGAACGGCGATATATTGTTTTTATATTTTCCGTCCTGATGTTTAAATTCGAAATTAAAAAAAATATTTTGTAAGAAATGAATGCATGGAAAAAGTTAGATTTTTGTATTCCAATATATTCATCATCAGGGCTATAATGTTTCAGTGTTTTTATTTTTATAATTTTTAATAATAATTTCAAATACTAACTGCCGTTATTATGAACATATTTTAGATTTATGGAAGGTATATTGATTGAAATTTCGGCGGAAATTCGTCCAATAAACCATTTTATAAATAAAAAACATTTATGAATACGGCAATAAAAGTGTACTTTAAGCACTTTTTGAAAGCATTAAAAGAAATGTCAATTGCAGATTATAAAACTTTTTCCAAGACATTGAAACTTTTTAATTTTTACCTGCACTTGAAAATGTCTGATAATATCTCTTGCATGAAGTTTACTGTCGTATGCATAAACCATTTTTTTTTTCCTCTTGTAAATCAAAAATCCGTTAATGTTCAGTTATCTTTTAATTGGTTTTTACACAACTATAAAATTTATCTTAGAAATTTTTGTTTTTACAGGCAGGTCCTGTAAGTAGAACTGAATAGTCCTTGGTGTTGTATTTTTTTTTTTTGTTATTTAAGACTTATTTTAGGAAAAAATTCGCTGTTATTATATTTCGTGTTACTCTTCTGTTTTTCTTTATATTTATTTCTATAAAACTCTGTACATAATGAGGAGACAAAGTTTTATGCAGGCAGCTGCTGGTCGGCTCCTCTGCCATTTAATATTCCATTTTGTTTTTGTGCTAAATTTTCTTTTAAATGTGTGTATTTCTATTCCCTTTGTTTAAGTTAACTTGAATGCTTTAAGAAACTTAAATGCTTTAATATTTTATTTGCATATTTTTGTGGTTTTTTATATGAGCTCGCTAAGTTATACTTCTTTAGTTTTGCGTAATTTAATCCTGGTGGTTATGCAAGACTGATTGAGGCCTGTCCCACTAAATTCGTAAGAAAAAGGAAATAAGTTTTATTTTTTTTTAATTGCTTGCTTGAAAGTTTTGGTAGTTTTTAGTACACCTAATCATCTCTTTACACGGTACATACATTCCAGGAAACAACGCATATAAAAGTTATATTACAATTTTATCTGCGTAAAAAAATCGTGCAAAAACAGGACAAGTTTGTGTTCGTCAACTGTTGGCAGAGTAGTTAGTGAGTTGACTCTGCTACCAATGGACCCGCGTTTCGAATCCCCGAACATACCAAAATTTTTTCAACTGTGTCTGTGTTAACAGTAGCCTGCTTTGTCTGTATATCGGCGGAATAAAGTATTAAATAAAATCGCTCTCCTTCAGCTGGAAAAATAATGCGTGAAAATAACACCAGGGACGCAAAATTATCAATAAACATGCAACAGCGGAGTTGTGCTACAATGAGGCTCTCTATCTTTCAATATATCTCTTCTCTACACTATGTCTTTGCAACTAGTTCCAACTAGGTACATGTATCACATACGCAGGAGGTCATCTCCTGAGCACTGGTCCAAAAAAAAAACACGAAAATAAGTCAAATAAAATCAGGATTGGGTGTAGTTCCGTCTAAAATAAGAATTACGTATTGGATTATAATTTTAATTAAATCTTGTTTAATTTTAAATTCTTGAATAATTTACTCCATCCAGTAAAATTAAATAAAAAAATAACAAAAATAATTACTTATTGGCAATAGAGCTTTTGCAGCCAAAAGCAGTGCATCTTAGAAGGTTGGTGAAACAGCACATCATAAAAGTGTATTAAAATTTTAAAACAATTAATTGACAATTGAAGCAACCAGGTAAAAAGTTCAATTAAATGAGACTTTAAGTTAACAAGAGTTCGATTCAAACCAAAAACTAGGAGAAACAGCTGTTATTTCTGGTAAAATTAATTCGCCAAATGATTGAAAATGTACATTTGGCGAATTAATTTTAAAAAGTTTGTTTCAAAAACAGAAACCGTATAACATTGCCGGGGTCTAAATTACGGCAGTCGATTCGAATCGAAGTTTCAAGCAAGTTTCGATACTGTAATTTGAGCCCAGTTTGAATTACAGAATGCGTAAATGCAAAACTTTAAATTATAGAATGACAGCAGACAAGATGACATTCACATTTTCTAAGCATATAAACTATGCAGCAAAAACTACTGCATCGCAGTAAGTAGGTTTGTAAGGGAATATTGAGGTAGTATTCGCTTACAAACCTGCTTACATATAGCACGATATTTGTTCGCAATGTCTCTCTTTCGAGCATTTTCTGGTTTTTTGAGCGCTGGGAATATATTTTATTTTTACCTGGGACTACCACTCAGAAGATGACTCCTACACATGCGAAGCATTGTGCTGGAACTATAGGAAAGGGATAGAAGGAGAAACGACAGAAAGTGAAGCTTAATTAATTATATTACAGCTTTGCTCTTGCCCGTTCTTTGTTTATTATACTCGTAGCAGTGCTGAAGCTTCGGTTTAGTAGCCATTCTTTTTATTATTATTTCACTTCGCCGGTTGTACACAATACCGACGAAGGAGGGCGTTCTAATGTGATTGTGGATTGCTATCAGCTGAAGCCGTTATTGTTCAGTGACCAGTGGCTATGCCTTCGCTACTGAAACCTTCCGACCACAACTGATACACAAAGACACACTAATGCACATCAGAAAAATGCGAGATGTTTTTATTTTTTTTCTGTTTATAATTTTAGTCTGAAAATGGGATTGAACCCAAGTCTGTTTTTGGTTTTGTTGTCAACGTGCAGACTACCAAATATCGAGCTATCGCTACCCTCATGTGGTGAAATCATGGAATCTAAAAGCATTCATCGCAATTCTTTCGGTGGATTTATTCGTAAATTCTATCTATGGACGCGTTCAGAAGACTCAACTCTTGCGCAACTGTTGATTGCTTCTCTTAGAAGAATATTCTCTTAGTTGAATATTCCCTTCAGCTCAACAGTTGAGTCATTTATGACATTTAAACCATCACAAAATTCTTTCGCTACATTAAGTCAACATGTTGTGCGCAGCCTAAAATGCTGATCGAATAAAAATTTAAAATAAAAAAATTTCATGAAATGCTTTTTATCACATTATACTCGTATTCATTGTCTATGGTTTTTATTTTGATTTTTACTTTATTATATTTGTTCATCATCAACCCGTTTCTAAATCGTAACTGTTGAGTTTAAGAGTTGCCAACAGTTTGGTGGTCTTAAGAACGTGCCTTCACAAAAGTGCTTTTTAGTATGAACTAAAGTAAGGGTATGTAGTGAACACTGAAATACTTGTTTTTTTTCTCTTGTATGTAACTATTCTTTTTTATCTTGAACCAGCACTCAGGAGATGACCCCTATACATGCGGTGCATTGTGCTGGAACTAGAGGAAAGGGATAGTAGGAGAAATGACAGGAGGTGAAGCTTCACAATTTGACAACTCTACTTTTGCACGTTCTCTGTTTTTTTATAGCAGCGTTGTAGCATCTCTGATGTTAACGAGACGTATTATATTTTGAAGCTCCGTTTTTAGTAGCCATTTTTAGTAATTATTTTACTTCGCCGGTGCTACACAATACAGACAAAAGAGGACGTTCTGATGTGCCAGTTATTCAACGTTAGTCAGAATTCATTACGATTATTTATCTATGTTTGTTACATGTTTTTTAATTGTAAAAAAGGTTTAGAAAAATCAAATATATTTATCCATGTTTCTTATATGGTTTAGCTGGTCTATATGCAGCATTTCGTTTGGTGCTAATACTAAAACCTTCAGTAGGCCTTCACCCAAATTTTTGAAAAAAAACTAAGAAATTTCACATGTTTGTATAAGAATTCCCAAAAAAATATTGGAGAATAGCGAAATAGACAAACAAAACACAAATGTTCTTTATACAACAAACATTTTATTATTCGATTTAAATCTATTAATTTTACTAAAATGTATTTTTTTACTATGCATTATTGTTCTAGTTAAGGCAATACATACGAGTATGTCTGTGCTTACTGCCAATCACACTCATAAGGCAGAAAAAGTAAATACTGCTTCCAAAATGTCAGTTATTTTTTTCTGGGTAGGAACTGCTAGTTTGTGGTCTTTTTTTTGTTCTTATATAAAACAGCAACCTTAAATAGTTGAAGTTATTGAATATGGTACCATTTCTGGGCACCAAATCACATAAACGTTTTCAATTTATCAATTGTTTTTTCGATGAACGAGAAAACTCTTCAAACTGTCGATACATTCAAATTTAAGAGTTTGAAGTTATCGAGAGTAGACTGTATTTCATTCATATAGCCCTAAAAAAAAATAATCCAAAGTTGTGAAATCACTTTCTTCTTTACATGAACAAAACAAATATCAATTCTTAAATGTTTAATGCAACTTTATTTAATCCCAACGATGTTGTTCATTAATTTTTTCACATCTAATAATTCCATTTCCCACGAAGAAGGCATGTTAATTTTGAATATTCATGTTTACTGTATTGTAATATTGAGCATTCTGCTTTAACGTTACCATTTCAATACCGTGCTTACAAGGTAAATTTTAAAGATGGTATTTTCTCCTGATTTTGATGAAACCTTTGTCAATGTCGGAACAGCGTCATTGCCTGATTGCCTTTCTCTACCTAAGAATGACACTAGCAAAGTGAATTTTTTTTAAACAATTGAAAAATGTTTTCCTTAGCTAAGCTGATGTTGAAAACATAATATTTTTGTGAAATTGAATTGTGCACAACCGAAAATTATTGAAGAAAAATCGTTAATAGTCCTGGAAGTATGCCAGTAAATTCAATATGAGAAGAGAACAAAATTTGAGGTAAATAAAGATTTCAATTAGAATTGTAGCAACTTCAAAATACACACAATAATCAGTAAATTGTTTAAATAGTTTCGGAGCCACGCTATGTTCTGACATCCAATACCTTTAACTTGTTATTTTTGTACTACATTCTTATAAGCCTACATTTTTACTTACGTAGTGATTCTTCATGTTCTTAATAAATTGGTTCTAGAATTTACATAACAAAAAGATTTCCTACATGCATGCGCTATAAAAATTGTGTATAAAAAAAAACTACTAAAAATATCTATTTATAAATAGTTTATTCATTGTATCTAAAATTTAAGTACGTTTAAATCGTACGAAAAAGGCTGTCAAAGAATTTCAATTCAAACGAAAAATGTATTTTGCTTTTGTAAAAAATCGAAAAATTAATGAAAAATTTCATAATAGCAAAATTATTAGTAAAATCAATTAACGCACAAAAAAATAGCCGTCGCTGGAGTAGCAGAACCGTCCGTTAAAAAGTGGAGTATTGAACCCCAAAGTCAACAGCTGATAGTTTTGGTAGGCAACTGAAGTAGTCCCTGTCAAGAGAGTGTGCAACACAGAAATATACAGGAAATATTTCCGTGTCTCATCTTTCTCTTCATCCAGAGAACAAGAACAGCAGTCATTTTAAAGGAGACCTAAAAGACAATGCCACGCGACCACGGTCATAATTTTTCTCATTTAAGAGCTCTGAAATCCTACTTCTGTATTCTTCTCATGTCAATTCTTTCAAAGTACTGAGTTATCGCCAGAGTGCAGATTGATTTTGCTGGATTATTTGTCTCAATTCGAAAAAAAAAACACGGTCGTCGATTTCTAGGAGGACGACAACGACACATATGCGCCTACTGTAGCATAAGCTCTCTGTTTCTTTTATCAGTTTGTTTGCAATTTCGTTTCCAGTAGTGTATCCATGTCCTCACACAAATATGGGGTGATTAAGAGAGTCATTCGCCATCCTTTCGAAAGATATACGGCATTCACGGAAGAGGTTTTATGTGCTACACGGGTACATACTCGTTAGAGGTTTTGTGGCAGTATTGCTCGGTTATACCGAAAAAAGTAACACTGAATTTTAATTAAACATTTTGTAACATCAATTAAAAAATTTTAGCAATTAAATTATTATTGTTTTAAGCCATTAATTGCATTAATTTTCTATTACTTTTGTTAAAAATAATAGTTAAAAATTTAATTAAAAAAATTGAGAAATTCAAACACATTTTTAATAGCCAAAAGATATGTATTTGTATTTCTATTTCTGGATCTTAAAAATTGCCCTCTAATTTTCATAATAATTAATTCAATTAATTCTACAATAATAATTTAATTGATACTATTAATTTCTTTGCAGCTGAAAATCTAAATAATTTTTTAATTGATAGTACAAAATTTTTAATTAAAATTTTATTTTCCTTTTTTTCTGTGTTACGAGGCTCACATACTTCTCAGATATTTCTTAGCCAGCTTCCTGCACTTATTATTATAGACAATTCTGCTCTTAAGTGCGCTAGATTTGTTGGAAACCTCAAAGGCATCCTCACCCGAATTCCGATAATGTATATAGTACTCCACCTACACCTACACCAATATACAACAGTCCACTTACAACTTTTTTTTACTGAGGTTATGATCTCAAATTCTAAGAGAAAAAATGTTCCAATAAAATTGAGAATAGTAGATATTGACTCTGTAAATTAGGGCGAAAATTGATAGGTTACGTCTCCTTGATGAGGCGGAGGGGGTGTCGGCCCTGTCTGGAGGAGTATAAACCACGGAGCAAATTTTATGCAGCTACATTGCGCTAATTAGAACCAGATTGCATATTTTCACCCTGCATCAATTGGATTCGGGAAAAATCAGATCTGTTCCTATCAATAATTTACTCGACTTCAGGAGAAATTGTTACTTTATTCATTATCTGGGCATTAGCTGCGGCCGCGGTTGCACGTATCATAGTGTAAGAATGGTCACATTGTGCATCTTTTATGGCTACGGTAGGACACGAGGTTTATGCCGTTGACCAACATACTTGTCCATACTTGTTTACATTATGTGACCAATAAAGATATTTTCAAATATGGCACACAACAACTCTCGCACAAAATCGTTTTTTTTCTTAACTTTTGTTTTTAAGAAGATAAAATGTTCAAAATTAAAGGAATTAAACTATAACTTTAGAACCACAGATTTAAAACAAATAAAATATTAAAAGGAAATTTGGGATGCAAGAAGATTATTTGTTTAGTCGTTCAGTTGTGAACTAAAACTGGTACAAAATAAGCTAGAAAGCAACGACTGCAAATTATGAAAATTTCAGTTTGTAAAATTTTCTTTTTAAAGCAAATTTATTTATTTTTTTATTACATAAATCGTAAAATTTCTATTT
Source organism: Dexiosoma caninum (assembly GCA_963924685.1). NCBI lineage: Eukaryota > Metazoa > Arthropoda > Insecta > Diptera > Tachinidae > Dexiosoma > Dexiosoma caninum. The sequence goes on from OZ004725.1 coordinate 98,353,035, forward strand.
CAGTTGTTATATTTTTATGCATGCATAAGAAATTTTAGCGATATTTAATTTTTTATGTCATTATATTATGGAAATTTATGAAAAGCTAAAACTTGATTGAATAAATAAAATTATATTGCAGGTGCTGAAGGCAATTCTTTTTTCTTCATCGTACCACTTCATTTTGTTGTGGGTTTATTTATCTGTCCCTTCTTGTATCGCTTATAGTGACAAATTGAAAGCATTTTCATTATGAAAATCACTCGGCGGAAAATGCCTGAAGGTGCACCGTATTTTTATTCAAAAAAAAAATATACCTTTCAATATATTCTATAAAGTACGAGTAATATTGTTATCTATCGCTGTTTCTAATCCAAAGAACAATATTTTGTGGTGGCTTAAAATGGAGAAGAAAATAATAATAAATATGTCAAGTACTTGAAAACAAAAATATTTTTTCTTCATCAACCAACAAGGTATGAGTGGAAAACAATACATTTGCCGTCAAAAATATAAAACAGTCCCCGTAAAATTTAAGCAAATTAACTTTGCGGTTCTACTGAGTGAAAATGTGGCAACTGTAGTCTTCATGGTCTTTCTGCGGTCTCTACATCCTTTCAATTGTTATAAATAGACAATGAAAAAGGTACTTAAAAGACAATGGTTTTTTTATAACAAGAAAATTTTTTACGAAAAACATACAAATATAAACAATTAAACAATGAACAACATTTTTCTGCTTGAACTTTAAATTTAACAAGAAAATAATATTCATACAAATAATTTTGTTCTCGTAACTAACAAATGGTCTTGCATTTATTTAAATTGTAGTCAGGGTTGTCTTTTAATAATAAAAAAAAATATATATTTTAGAATAAAAAAGCGAAAAAAATAACAAGTTAGAAACTTAAGCAAATAGATCGCCATAAGAACATCTCAGCGAGACAACTTCAATTAAAATTAAATTAAAATCTCCCGTCGATACTACACTGAAAAAAAAATTAAAACAAAATATATGTTTCTTGCTATTTATTTAAGAGTCTTTTATTTGAAATGAAATGAGAACATTGTTCAAGATTAAGGTCGGGACTTTATTTTATTGTTTTCAATATTTGACTACTGCTTTGTCTAGCTTCTTCGATTTACTATTGGTTTTTGTGTATAATTATAAACATTATTAAAAAACATTTATTAAATGAATTTATTTTGGGAATATCATTTTATTTTTCCATTTTCCATTTGGCTGATGGACAGCCTAGTGTAGATGGGTAGAAAAATATAAAAATAGAATATAAATATGGATGTGTAATAAAGAAAGGAAACTCATGAATTTTTATGTTTTTGTTTATAGATTTTCGGTTTTGTCCGTATTCAACTGTTAATCCTCGACTGCTTAGTAGAATTTTGAAAATAAGAATCCTGGATTTGTAGTCAGAAATGAGAAAAATCCACTGATGAGCTAACTAAGCATTACCGAAATAATATTATATGGATATGCTTTCCTCCTCAATCTCCACCTTATTGAGCTTATTTTTTTAAAAATACTTTATAAGGTATGTAATAATACATTTCATATATTTTTTTCGGGGAAAAGCATAACTTTGAAATTAGAATCTTATATATTATTAAAAAATTTTAGAAACTCAAAATGCATATCACAAGAATCGTTAAAATCTACATTAAAATTTTGAACGGCAAGGCCAACTATACAGAAAAATTTTAAACATAATTTTAAATAAAATTTTGTAATATCAATTAAAAAATTAAATAGGCTTTCGCTTGTAAAATAAATAATAGTATCTATTAAATTCTTATTGTTGACTTAATTGAATTAATTTTCAATAACATTTTTAATAATAATAATTAAAAATGTAATTAATTTCGTAATTCAAATTGGATGCTTAATGTGCAGTAATTTCTATTTGTATAGAGAGTGTTGCATATATGAAGATACACATTTAAATAAAAATAAGCCGTCCTTTTGTGTATTTCATATCAAAAAAATAAATTTTTTATTGAGCCCAAAAATTAATTGAATTGATTAAACTTTTAATTTAAAAAATACGAGGTTTTTTCAAAATAAAAAGTGAATTTTTTTTTCTTCGATTACAATGGCATAGTGCATCATGAGTTCTTGCCAACAGGTCGTACCGTTTATAATAAGGAATACTGCAAAGAAGTTATGCCACGTTTGCGTGATGCAATATGGCTCAAACGATCATAATTGTGGAAAAAAAATCATGGATTCTGCATCACGATAATGCACAAGTTCACACATCGATGTTTGTTCGTGATTTTTTTGGCCAAAAACAACATTATAATCATGCCTAAACCACCTTATTCAGCAAATTTGGCTCCCAGCGACTTTTTCCCTTTCCCAAAACTGGTGATGAGATAAAGTCAAAATTGAAGAACGAGCTGATGTCCATACCGAAACGCGCATTTCCGAAGTGCTTCGAGGATTGGAAGAAGCGCTGGCATAAGTGCATTACATCTGAGAGGGATTACTTTGAAGGGGGCAAAATGGATATTGATGAATAAATAAATAATTTTGAAAAAAATTTAACTGAGCTCGTATAAAAGAAACAAATTTTGAATATAAATATTTGAAGGGGACAAAATAGATACATATTGATGAATAAATAAATACTTTTCAAAATACTTTCAAAATTCAAAATTCACCTTTTCTTTTGAACAGACCTTGTATATTATTCTAACTAAAGGTATTAATTAAAAATAAAAAAGTAAAATTATTTTTCTGTATATGTGGAAAATAAAACATTTGTTAGAAAAAATTGGCCATGCTTTAAAGCGAAGTAATACAGTGCAAATATTTGAAATAAATTGCCGTAGTTGCGGGGAGAAAATGCAATGAACTTTTGGTTGAAAAGAAAACACTGTTAAATAAAATATATTGAAATTTTAAAATGTTACAGAACTGCTGAGAGGTACTTACAAAAGTTAAATGACAAAACTAGAAGATGTTATAAATATTTAAAAATCTTTAAAAATCTTTAAAAAAAAACTACTTATTTATAGCAAAATAAGTTGAAAACGTTTGCAAAATTTCGGAAAACTAGACAGCTTTAACAAATGCTCTAATACTTGTAGTAAAAGTACGTGATAGCATGTGATTACATACGATTGTCCAGTGCCATCGTACTTCCTTGAGTACTTATACGGTATTTTCGAAATGTTTTTAATAATCCAGCTGATTAAAAACAAACCTACAAAAATTGCTTTGCACACCCTAAAGACTCTGAATCAATAATGCCGCTATTTATTACATAATTTGTTTTATTTATTCGCTTTTAAAGAATAGTTTTGATTTATTGGTAGCTTTTCTTCTTGCTTTTAACAATTCTTATTTTAGCAAAGTTTTATGCCACTGCCAATACCAACAACCAAATCTGTCTGACAACTGAAAATTTGCAAACAATTTATTGAATAAAACCAAAACTATTATAACACAGGGGCCGACGTTCGCAGTGTTACTAAGTAATAATATTGTTGTTAGTGAAAAAATAACACTTTTAATTAAAAGCTTCAGCATGCTATAAAAATATTTAAAATTTCCTGCACCAACTGGCACTGTGCTCGAACACAGGACCTTTGGTTTTGTAGTCAATGTGCTAACTACTTCAGCCATCGCCACCAATTAGGTTTAAAAGTTCAATTATTTCTAAAGAATTGTTTAAAAGCAGGTTTAAATTTTTTTTTATTTGGGGTGTTCACAAGAATACGAAAAAATATGACTACTGTGAATAGCCCGTCATAATTTAGTGTGCTATTTTAAAAAATTCATTCAGCTAATGAGAGAAACTAAAATAATTCGTCATTAGCTGACCGGTTTAAAATGAAAAAAAATAAAAAAATTTTGTGTGCAGAACAGTTTTCTTGTGATTTAAAGTCACTTTCACAAAAAGAACATGCCTGTATATATAATTTTTAAATAATTTCGCATGATATTAACACCTGCTAATTTTCGAATTAATTGTGTGCTTGCTATTCCACGAATTTACGCAACGTATTCTTGTCGACAAGTTTGTCGTTCTGTGCGTAATTCGTCTTTCGTTTCAATTGTGTTTATACCAGTACCCATTATAAAGCAATTTTTTTCTATATTATTCCACTGTAAGTGAATAGTGCTATTCTGTATCGTCTTAAAATGATATACGAGTACACACTGTCATGAACTTGTAAAAAACTGATGTAAACTTGCACAAAATGCGTGCTGGTGGTAATTCTTCGAGTACCGAAGACTGTATGGCATTTCAAAAACAAAATCCGGATTTCATTTGCTGTTTATTTCATTTATTTTTTGCCAATAAATAATTTTAAAGTAGAATTATTCGTACCATTAAGAAAAGCAGACAGCAACAAACTACAACAATTAACTAAAATTGTTCTGTTAAGAAAAAAAAAACTATTAAAGGATTATGCTTGGTATTATGTCATGCAGTACTTAAAAGTTTAAAAAGCTTTTAGAAACTATACATTAAAGTAATTTCTCAGTGTCATTAGTGCAACTGATATCAGCTTAAAACAGATAATGTGGGATTTGCAAATAGTATGTGTATTTAAACTGTATAACAATTGGCAAATTATAAGAAAATTTGATTTATATAGAAAAACGTGGCCGGAAGATTTCCAGCATAAATTACATTACACTGAATGCCACCGCAAACTTTTATTTATTTTTTAAATATATTGGATTTTATACCAGGAATATCTAGCAAGCAGGAGTGTTTCTCAATGCCACAGTCACGCCTGAATGTTAAACTTTGCGAATAAGTAGCTGTACGTGTGTCATAAAATAGAAAACAGCCACACCTCTGCATACTTATTTTTATGTGGCGCTCATAAATCATACGTCATATGCAAAATTCGTAAATATTTAAAGCCGAACGAATTCTCTAACTTTTACACACCTTTGAAGTACGAGATTAAAAAAAGTCCTTACAAGGGTATGTCACGAGTGTTTCGCTTTTCTATTACGGAGGTTATCATTTCGATTCTAAAACCGTTTCTTGCTTTTCATACTGATTGTAGGACAACAAATACAAAATAAATCATGTTGTTAGTTTTCACTTTGAAATCGAAAGCTGAATTTGTGAACAATTTCTATATGCTTTTGTACCTGCAACTTCGACTTGGGCTTTTGTTTTCTTTAACTTGTAAAAAATAATTCTGAAGTTTGTTGTCACATCGCGATTTCTCAAAACAATTGGTATCAGATCAACACAAGAAGAAAATCAATGTGAAATAAAAAAGCAAAACAAAAAACAGAAAAATAAAAGTTTCACATCGTAAAAAATTATGGAGTTTAAAAGGAGACGGTAACCATAAATCTTTAAACAAAAAAGAAGAAAAACTGAATAATATTTTTAAGAAAAAATACATGATTTTCTTATTAGGAATAGCAAATGTAAAAAAAACTTTTAGTTTAAATACGGGATCATATGAGATTAATTGCAACATTAAAATTTTTAAGCTTTGAAGCATTCGAAACTTGCAGGAATAATTTAACACAGAAAAAAAATTAAAATCCCGATGGGAAGTTTCGTAATATCAATTATAAAATTAATTAATTTCACGCATAAATGAGTTTTTCTACTTTAGCAAATAGAATTAAATTTTATTTTTTAATTTATATTGTAATTTGAATTAAAGTTTAATTCAAAGTTTAATTGATTTTTTTTTTACTCGTATATGCTGATGGTCATGCCTCATAACTAGTTTTTTAGAGTTGTGTCAGATATTAGCAGTGAATCGTGTTTCGCCACTCACACTTTCTCGGAAATTATAAATATAAGTGAGTATGCGTCACTGAAATGCAACTACTCGGTTGACCACATGGGACGAAAGTAAAATCGCCATCGAAATATTAGCAATTGAGTGACGGATCAGTTATTCGAGAACCACTATTGCTAGCGAAACGAAAACAAACACGTAGAGTTCACCCGTCGCCCAGTTTGTGGCAGCAAGTGTTTCGTTCTCGAAGGTTCGATTATATATCAATATCGAGAACAAACATTGTTAACGATATTCGTTAAATATTCGCTATAAACAAAAAGAACTCTCTCTCTTAATTTTTTTTTTTTTGGCTTTTATATTTTTTTTTTATAGTAAACCAGAAATGCGGCAATATCCGTTTTGCCCAACTCAAAATTGGCTTAACAGTTTATAAATTTGAATGTAAGCGATCCCAAGGACCACGGTTCTTAAAAACGAACTGAAAACTTGGATAATGGTCCTTAAAATCTCTTAAATTTTCTCATTTGTAAGCAAAGGTGGACCCGTCGAACTTCGTACCGCCTCGTCGAATGAAAGTCATGTTCCATATTAGCTGAACTTAATTTATGATTTTAAGAAAGTAATAAAAATTGATAAAAATCCCAAAAATAAGTATGTATATCAATAGCGGATGCAATCTTCATTGAAGTATACCCAATTTCAGCTATCTGGCTCTATGAAGAGTACGCAGGCGTATATCAAACGGAAGTGCCACGTGTAAAAAAGGGTCAGTCTACTCCCCCTGATAAAAAATGCCAGTTTTCATATCTTTCCCATTATTTACTCTCACGTATACTGAATTTCAGCACTGTACATATAATGAAAGTGCCCGAAGCCAAGAAATTTACTATTAAGTCATTCAAACATTAACTTTGTACAGGAGTTACCATCTTCACTTGTCTAATTCCGCTTACTTTTTGATCGATGATTTGCAATGAATGACTATCAAGTCATTCAGACCAAAATGAATAATTTTAGCTTTAACCGTTCTCAAGATATACAAAAATCATTATTTATTTTGTATATGAGCACCATGCCCACTTGCAAATCCGCCTTTATTTTAACCCATGATTGACATTGACTTTTAATTCAGAGAATCTAACTGTTGTATTATGGGCGTGGCCTCTCCCTATGGGAATTTTTGAAATCAATATAGCCTATATTTAAAGTTGGACAAAGTTACACGTGTGTGGTAATATCTGTGAAATTCGGTCTAGCCGTTCTAGACTCATAAGGGTTTGGACAAACACTACTTCGTTTTATATACATATAGAGCAGATAGAAGATTCTTCTTTGTTCATATCATATTGTATTTCTTTTTCTAGTTTTTCTGCTTTAAAAATTGGCGTAGATCTCATCAGGAATCGAGCACGCAACCTACAGATTGATAGTCTAATGCTCATTTTCATTAAAGGCATTTTCATGGAAATTCAAAAAAAAAAAATTAACATTTATTCGTTTTGTACTATTAGCGTTTTCAAAATTTTCGTAAAATTAGGGATCGTTTGTTTCTGAGAAATTATCGCGAATAGTTGGTTTTTGCAAATGTACGTATTTTAGAAAATCTCCGACAATTTAGCGAATGTTTATTTCCGAGAAATCATCGTTTTAGGGAATATTCGCTTAAAAAGAATGTCTAGTCAAGCGGGTACTTTGATGCACTCTACTCATAAGTATGAGTATGACGAGTACTCACTCTTCGGACTTTAAAGAATGAGTATGATGAGCACTTCACCCTTTAAAATATTAATGCGTTCAGCTACAGGGAATTACGAATCATGATTCAACGCTACGCACTTTTTCAATACTCATAGCTTATCGCTGATATACACATACGTTTTATAGTATTATTGCGACAGGTATTACTTCTTTCCTTTTGGGAAACTTAGAACCACATACATTCATTTTATTCACGTCTTAAACCTTAGAAACATAAAATTACTATACGTCCTTTCTCTACTGCAACGTTGCTTATATGAATTGCTTTTCACTATTCCTGACTAACTTTTAGATAACAAAGGCAATACAAGTGAATTTAAAGCATTAAAAAAAAACACTGCAGCAAAGGAGACTTCTATCTGATAAAAAAAAAATTAAAGTAAATATAAAACGTCTTAGAAGTGTAAAAAATAGGCGATAAATTGTATTAGAAATGAAAATATCTACCATGTCAAAAGCAATGTTGTTGAAATAAATTAATTTAAAAAATACTATTAAATATAAAAATGTTTTTGTACCTTCTAGAGAAGCTTCAAAAACGAATTTTCCTGAAAATTAAAATAGAAAGAACAATTTTATCATTCAGAATTATGTAATTAGAAAATATTATTTACTACTGGCAAATACTCTGTCAAACAAAATGTACAGTAAATATTAAGATGTTGAATAACTAAGAGTACTTTAAAATATTTAAGACAAGAAACACCTAAAGTGAACTGGTATTAAATGAAATTAAGAACAATTAAACATGAACTCATTAGATCTTAAAGAAAGTATAAAAAAAAACAAACAAGTGTAAAAGTAGACATTTAAAGAACATACAATAACAAAATAAGTCAATGTAATCTGTGTTGGTGATTAATTCGTAAGATACATTTAAGGATATTAAATTAAGGAAAATTTCTTTAAAACTGTGGTCCCCAATGAAGTTGATTTCAATAAAAATACGACTTATATTAGCTGAGTGTTTGCAAACCTATTATTGATTAATTAACAAAATTATTTATACTCAAAAAAAAGTTAATTTTAAATGCAACATCCATGTCTTTTAAATGTGATTTTTTTACGTAAAAAAAAACTTAACACACTGTTTGTACTAAAATTAGGAACAGCAAACGAAAACTGAATTATGAATTAAAAAAAAAAAAAAGAAAAGAAAAGAAACAAAAGCATCTTCCTATAAATGTGTAGCTTTTAAGAAAAACTCTTGTAAAATTTTGTTTAAAATTTAATTTAATTTTGCCTAAGAACCGAAAGTATTTCCCATCCCGTTGACATAAATACTCGTACATGCATTGTTATTAGTTCAATTAAATAAAATTCATAAAAGTAAATGAGAAGAAAAAACTAAACCAAAGATTAAAAATGTATAAATAAAAAAAAAAAAAAAAAAAACAAGAAATTATTAGGAGCTAAAAATTAAAAAGATACTCAATAAAAATAATTAAGAAAAATATACAACAATAAAAAAATTAACTTTTAATGAGGGAAAAATTTATTTTCACAAACTCTATGGTCGGAAAGGTCAACTGCAGGAAATGGTAAGTAATAAAATCACATTTCTATAAAAAATTTGAATTTTCTATTTCAACAAAATACAGTTCAACGAGTCCACAGTATCACATTTGATTTTGCCTCTCGGTATATTCCAGCAAAATCTAGATAATGTGTTACAGCTACTAAACAGCATACTTTTCTTCCATATACTACAGGGTGGGCCAAAAGTCACGTCGGCCTGCAAAAATATGATTATATATGAGTAAAATCAAAAAAATAATAATAAAAAATAGTGTAGATGAGAATAAAAAACTAAAAATAGAAATGTGTGTGTGTTATAAAAGTAAACTCATGGATTGTTATGTTTTTGTTTATAGATTTTTTGGTTTGTATGTTTAATATTCAAATAATTCTCGTTTGATTAATTGAATTTTAAATATATAGATCTTGGGTTTGTATTCAGAAATTAGGAAAATCCACTGATGAGCTAAGTAAGCGTTAGCGAAATAGTACTATATGGATATGCTTTCCTCCTCAATTATTGAGTTGCTTTTGTAATAAAATGCTTTATGATATTTTTCATACTGTATGAGAATATCATAAGGTATGTAATAATAAATTTCACATATAGTTTATAAGGGAAAAAGCACAATTAGAATCATATATATAAATGAATATTCCCAAAATGAATTCAGTTAAAATAAAAAAGAATAATAAACAAAAAAGTTATTCAAATTTCAACACGTAGGCGTGACTTTTGGCCCACCCTACACATACCATATGCATTACATAGAAGCAGTTATCTAAGGACTTGATTATCACTTGATACTGAATACTGATAATGTGCAAAAAGTCGTTACTGTTTCTGAATGCAAAAAATATTTTATTCAAACAAAATCAGTTTGAAACATCGCGGCAAGTCGATTTTTATGCATATTCTGATGTATTACATATAAATGAATCGCAATGGAATGAAAGTGTGTTGCATTTAGTACATATTTTTAAAGATTTTTACTTTATAGTAAAGCCGCTATAAAGCCATTTTACATCACTTTGAAAGAGAACAATAAAGTGCAAACGTTTTTAATAAATAATGTGAAATGTGCAATGCACTTTTCAAGAATCGAAATCTCAATCACGAAATAAGAATGGCTTAGCAGCTCGCTTAGATTTCGTGAGGCTTAACCTTAGCTGTAAGTTTCAGTGATTTAAATGATTCCCGTTTTTATTTTTTTTTTCATATTTTTATATTTCTAACCAAAAACTACGTTTGGTAGTTTTGCATGATATTTCGGGTAGCGAAATTTTCATGCTACATTAAAAAAATTAAAAATGAATTCAAACATTTCAAGTTTAAATGTTTCTCTCGTGTAAAGATGTTTTGAAATGAAGAAGTTTAAACTCGTGTATGTTGAAACTTTTCTTGTCAAATACAAATTTTATTAATTAATTTCTTAAAATAAAAATTATTATAAAAATTCGAATGCTTTAAAGTCTGGAAACTTTTTATTTTAAAAACTTTTATTTTACACTTTTTAGTGTCTCATTACAACACACGGGAGCCACGGGCTTTCCTATGAGAAAGGAATCATCAAAATGGGTCCACTCAGGAAAAAGTTCTGAAATGACACAAATCAAATTGAAGAGATTCTCATGTGCTAAATGGCTAAATCTTAAAATTATAGTAATAAAACTTAAAGCTGAAAAAGTCTTTCCATAGTTACGACCAGATGTAGAAAGCAGCCTCTTCAAAAAACCCAAATTTTAGAGAATAATTTTTTTTACAAAAACCTGACGATAGAATTTGAAAGAATGATGATTTTTGTAGTCATGTGACCACAGCGGATTAAAAAAAAATAGTGGTGATCAAAGAAAAAAAATGTTTTTTCTCATTTGTTGCATAGTGTTATTAGTATTTCAACATTTGTGTTTCCAACTGGACTCTGGGAAGTAATGTTTAGTTGATGAATTTTTGTCTTATCGGAATATTCCATGGAAATTTATCTTCAAATTTAAAGGGACGACAAGTAGCAAAACTAGTCAGGGCAAATTTTCATGAAAAATTCTGTTCTGTGCAATAAATTCAGAAAAAAGTGTTCGCCTTCTAGCGGTTTCTCTCTCTCTCTATATATATATTTTTATGTACATATATATGGCTACCTGACCTGTAATATTGTTTGAAGTGTGAACATCGCGCAAATATTAAGCAAAAACAAATAAACAATTTACTTGAATTTTTTAACTGAAAGAAGAAATTGAGAAATAAAAGTAAATGCAACTATTTTCTTAAAAAAAATGAATCGAAATACCGCCATACATCTGAATATTAATATTGAGAGAACATCACTTACGTTAATTGGAACTCGTTGAAATAGTTGAGGTTCAACAAGATGCTGATATTGCCGTCGTTAAGGCTGAAATCGCTCAACCTTATGGTTTCAATATTAAACAAATCATTTTAAATTGAGAAGGAAAAGCTTTGAGCAATGATTTCCCCGTCATTCCCCCTCTTTCGAATTGGAAATTACGATCCTTCTGTTGGGTGATAAAGTGTATGATTCGGTTTATCGAGATATTACTGTATATACAAACAAATAAGTTCAAATAAATAAAAATAAAATTAAGCAATCTATTGCCATATATTACAATATTGACAGAAAAATTGTAATAAAATGTTTAACAAACGTGTGAAATCACAATTTTACTGTGGCAACAATGTCATAAAATGTATTGTCCGTTCCAAGGCGTCTATTACTAGTTGGTTTTGAATCGTTGTTGTACAACAATCCTTGTTTTATGTCCGCAAAAAGAACTGATGCAAACTGATTCCAAGAAAATATTAACAGAAAATGTTTAACATCGAATCTGGCAACATACAATAATCTCACAAACGTGTGAACTGACAACTTTTGTTGCCAGATAAATTTATTGCCGAACAATTGTGTAACAATGAAATTGTAAGGTTTTCTGACAATAAACTGAACTGACAATTTACATTTAGATGACAATTTTTAATTGTGAGTGCATTGCCGCCATATTGCCATATTGTACAATATTGTAAAGTGTGACAATCGTGTGTAGATAGCTTAAGAAACAAGGTGAAGTTGTAGTTGTTGCCAACTGTCAAAGCTGCTATTAAAAAAGGCAATCAATGAAATGTTTTCCGCACGACAACAATAATAATAAAATAGTTTCCAAATATCCAGACAGAAGTGCTCAATTACAATTGCCAGGTAACTAAAAGATGCTACCCGAAAGAAAAAACTAACGATTTGACAAATTAAAGCAAACAATCATTTATAAAACGCAACACCATTTCCTTCTCTAGCAAAACAAAAAATTAAATGAAAACTCACTTGAATTCACAGGAACGAACAAATAAGAATTTCATGTTAATTTAACTGAAGTCTCACTGGCACCAGCAAATAGTTATACGTGTTTTAAATACCCACAGCAACCATTTATCATTTTTGAAGTATCAGTAACACAGAAAAAACATACGCAACAGCGTATATCAGTAAAGAGGAGAGACACACAGAGTACGTTTTAAATAAAATTCTATCAGGAGGTTTTGCTCCGGTATTTCGTCTTTGAAGTTAACAATTTTGCGCTTAACTGATGACGTGTCATCGTTTTGTCAGTGCCCATCAGACGAGAGATTTCGTATTTAAAAGGAACATTCCTATACTTGCGTGTCATTGCTTAAATTTAAATGGATGCGGCCAGAAGGGCCAATACGATTCGGAAAAACGAACAACAATGTAATTTTCTTTAAATTAACGTTGTTCTTTTTTTTAGGAAATGTTTGCTAATAAATAACTGAAGGGAATTTTCATGACAACAATTTTAAATATACTCGACCCATGCAGAGCAAGCAGATGGGTGTGTTAGAAAAATTTTATAATTTTTGCTTAGATTTATAGCAAGAAATTCATTAAGGTAAGGTCTGGGAACAACAGAGTATTATTATTGTGTTTGGCGTTCTTAAATTTGAAGTGTTTTATGTGGACAAGCTCAGCTACACAACAACAACAAATCATAAATTTTAAATAAAATGTTTTTAAAAACTTTGAATTACAAAGAGAATTCGTTTACGTGTCAATTTACAGGATTTTTTTTCTTTTTGTTTGTTGTCTTTTTTGATCACGCATGGCTGGTGTCTTTCGGTCACAATATTTTTTTGTTTTTTAATATTGATTGGGAATTGACCATTCCACTAGAATGTATGGAAATTATACAGTTGTTTTATGAAAATCAGAGTCACACGTAAGAAAAATTTTTTGGGCCTTTCAAGCATTATCGAACTTTCGAATTCACAATTGCCAATATGCGTCCGAATATACCACTACCGGCCCCCAATTAAGAGTATTTTTTCTTTATTTTATCGTAATATACAGAGGTCGAACTATTAGCAGATTCACGTTACTATAGCGACTACGGCGAATTGAGTACCAGGTGGCCTTATCCCTATAACAATATACTGTCTGGCGCAAACAAATCCTTTAGAAAAGCTTGGGTACACTTTTAACCGATAGATGGCGCCCATTAATTTCTTTTTGTGCAAGTGCTGAAATTAAAAAAATTTTTAAACAGATCACAATCACCAGCGCTAATAAGGCCACCTGTAGCGCGATTCAGTAACTCTTAACGAATCGACAATTGAAGCACAGCCCCGAATAACGTACGTTGTAAGTTACAAATTTTGCAATATCTGTTTATTTTGCTACGAGTATTACCGTTAACTTTACGCCCTTACATCTCTCAAACATCAAATCATCCAAAATTATGCACCTTATCGCCTCCAAAATGCAATTACAATAAGTCAGTCAGTGGAAGAACGTTGTAAGTGAATAAAAAAATAATCCAAACGGGATTGCCGAAAGCGATTGATAAGTATAAGAGAGGTACAAAAAGAAAACTTAATGGGGAAAATTGGATAGATAAGCAAAATAAAAGGTTAAGAAATAGTGGAAATGAATACTTAACAAGAAAAAAGCAGAGCGTACCACAAAAAAATGGCCCAGAGCAGGTATAGTGGAAAAACGTTTTAAGTACACAACAGGTTATTAATTAGCTACATCTTTCTTAAATAGATTTGTGATTGCAAGTGTTATTTTTATCGCAAAAAATTTAATTTAATAATGCTTTGCCTTTCTGCTAATTGACCAGAAATTTTTCCATGTAAATAACACAATTTTTAATTTACAGTATTTCTAATTAACATTTCTAGGCGAAATGTGATAGTTCTGTTTGGTATTATAACGACCTAATAAGGTTGAAGGCAATTAATGTAAAGTATACCGCGTGCATTCCAAAGACGGTTGCCATAACTTTATTGGCCTTCTTTGGTGCCGATATACTCCGACAAACCAACTAATTTGACTGCTGTTTGTGGTATGGTGTATTGTAGTGGATCTGCGTTTTGTTCACAATTACGAAGCGGCAAAAAATCTCTTCCATATTGCGGTTAAAAAACGCCAAACACACCTGCGAAGAAACTGGCACACGATTGCGTTTATGGGCAATTGTGAGCTAATGCGCCGCCCATCTTACACAGAGCTTTCTCATACGCAAATGATCATTCAAAATTGCAACCACTGAGCCCCCAAAAACCTCTCTCACTTTCAAACTATGATGGATCAAAACCATATTGTCAATTTTTTCAATTAATTTGAGTGCAGAGACCACAACTGGGCGTGGAGGCTCCATGAAATTCACTAAATTGCTAGTGTGTGCATCATAGTTGGACTATTTATCAAGCTTATCCTTGGTTCGAGTGATGATATATGTTAGGCAAATTCTTCTTTTTCCATTTTCTCCTCAAATCGCGCTGTAGTAAATATAGCAGCGTGTTCAAATTGCGAAAAGAGTTAACTGCCAAATGTCTGAGGACGGCACCACTGTTGCCTTTTCAGATAGTAGGCGACACGGACTTATTGACCCGCTCCCGTAACAGTGAGGAAGAAAACGAACGAATTCAATGTCGAACTCAGTAAGTGGCAATTGACTCATCTATGCGTTAGGTGGCCAGAATTATATGCAAATACTCATTAATGGCATAAAATTCCCTATAGAATAAAGTCAATTTTACTGAGATTAAAAATATTTTTATTTGCTTTATTTAAATTTAATTAAATATCAATTGTGAAACCTTCATAGAACCTAAAGACACCCACTGCGAGGAAGCGTAGGTTTTAAATGCCTTTTGGGAAATAATTTATCTCTCACACTTACGACAGCATCCGCTCTTAACCTATTTATTCATTTAATTGAACAAATCTAGAAACACACAAAGAATTTTGTTAAATTGTTTGCACAAGTGGATTCAACCACATTCTACTTCTAGATAATCTGAATAAATGTTCTGCCATCACATTTGCAATTGTAATATTGCCAAAAAGCTAAGATGTAGAGAAAATTATATTGCAGAGAAATAATTGAAAACTACAAGAAACGCAAAGTTTTCGAAGGAAAACGTAGCTAAATAAAAGTCATGCCAATCAACAATTGCCGAAATAAAAATCATTATCTTACATTAAGGTGGCCCAAATGGTGTTTTTTTTTTTTTGTTAAGCAGATGACGATACAAATATTCTGAAAAATTCCATTAACATCAAAAAATAAACTTCAATAAATACCTTCCAGAAGAACAATTGCCCCTGGATTAATTTTAGAAAAATCTTAATATCATGATTTCGACTTAACTCGCAAAGAGCAGTAGAAGCTCGAATAAGTTAAGTTTTTTGTTCGAATTCTTAAATTTTCCGTGGTATGAATATTATGAATATTCATCGACATATTCTTGTTGAGATAATCCACGTCGAAATTTGTGAAAAATATAAATAGTGCCCCTCATATTTAACCGGGAAACTGTTTTGTGTCACTCAATACACAACATTGGTCAAAGACTGGCAAAAAGCTTCATTCAATTCAATAAAATACGATTGTGGTGAAATAGAACGATTATGATGTAGAACAATTATCCAAATTACTTGCAAAAATATCATTTGGAAGAGTCAAATACGATACTTGAGTAACAATGATCTTCCAATGGTAGCCAAAGTGCGTAAACAACGATTCACTCGTCCACCAATCGCCTGGACGATTAAAAAAAGAGTCGTGCAATGATCGTGCTTGTTCTACAACGTTTTAAATGCCATTTGGGAATCGACATATAAGACGTCAAAATGGATATTGGAAATAGAATAAAAACAAAAATCACTCAAAAAAGTTAAGAAGCACTTTTTAGAGTCCAGTGTGGTGACTAAAAGGTCCTTAACTTTTCAATATTCTTAACTTTTCCGTTATCTTAACTTTTGCGACCTGCTACTGTATTTATTTTTCTTTCTTGCGTGAGAACGTCTGCGATTACATTTGCACATGTTTTTTGGAAATATGTTTGTTATCAAATAAATATTCCTCAAATACGATTACATATCATCTACTTCCTATTTCATTTACGATGCCAGTTCTTTTTTGCCAATCTACATACATATGTAGTGCATCAACATATGTACATGTGTACATATGTAAAACCATAGAGGTTACTTTTCATAGTCAATTGCAGAATATATTTACAAATCTAAAAATCTACTTTTGTTAAAAGCTTCGAGATTTCCATATAAATTACAAATATTGCCCGGTAGCTAAATAATAGTAGCTGAAAATAAGTTTTCGACTTGAACTTATTTAGGGAAAAGACTAACTAACAACTCCAATCATTTTATTTATATCACACAGAAAATATTATCTCTAGAAAAAATCTAGTATTTCCTCGGGTGTTGCAAAATAGTTTCACTATAAGCAGCAGCATTCGTTTAAATGTATTTAATTTTTGTCCAACGTTTGTTTATTTGCTGAAAAAAATTCTTACAAAAAAAAGAAAAATTAAGTCAGCAACCAAATTTGCGTAATACGATTTTTAATGCATCAGTCGCTATCAAGGAGTGGTGATAAATTCTCTTTCTGTGAAACAGTGTGAAATAAAGCTTTTTTTTCTTGGACTACTGCTCAGGGAAAGATGTCCAACGTATTATGCACTGCATTGGAAAGATATAGTGTTAAAAGGAGACTGGT
Source organism: Dexiosoma caninum (assembly GCA_963924685.1). Classification (NCBI taxonomy): domain Eukaryota; kingdom Metazoa; phylum Arthropoda; class Insecta; order Diptera; family Tachinidae; genus Dexiosoma; species Dexiosoma caninum. Next base: position 98,370,102 of record OZ004725.1, read on the forward strand.
GGTGTATTGATAGAAAGGAACACAACTTAACTCTTGCAGAGCTCTGCCGTTGTGCGGGTTTGTTAATTTGTACAGCAGAGTTTCTGTGCTGCAACTCTTATTTTATGTTGGCGCATTAATTTTACTTAAGTTGAAGGAATGTGATTTTATTTATTGTTTTACTTCGTTGTGTTTTGTTTTGTTGCTCAATTGCACCTGTAAGTATTTTTTTGCGCTTGACGTAGGATTAAAAATATCTTCGCACCGGGTAGATTTTTTCGTGGGACCGCTTTCCGCTTTACTTCCGCAAAACGATAGCGGCGTCCGAATTAGAACCGACCCTTACTAACCCGCCTCTGTAGCCAACGCCAGTTTACCGGCCGGTCCTCCCAGGTCCCCCTCAAAGGGGCCTCGCTCTGCAGCATAGCATCGAGGTCTTCTTCTACCTCCGTAGAACGTGCCCCACGTAAGGCGCCACAGCATTCCAGTTGTCCTCACAATCGAGCATCATCACGCCGGCAGGAATGATTCCGCCAAGCCGCTACGCCATTGCATTCCTCTCAGCTGTCATCTGTTGCAGTTTACAAAAGTGTATTCTGCTTCATCGTCCGTCATACCGCCGTAAATGCAACCGAGACCATCCGCCCGCATCTGTAAGTATGGGTGGCATAAATACTGAGGAATCAGAAGCTCTTGATGTTCGATGGACTGAGCTCATCTTTTACTTCTGTTTAAAAAGCTGTTTAAAACGGTGCAAGACATCTGATCTCCTTACTATTTATACCGCCTACATCCGACCGAAAATGCAATACAACTCTCATGCATGGGCCGGTGCTGCAAAGAATATTTTGAAGTTAGTCAAGTAATGGGATGTGCTCTAATGAAATCAGGGAACTTGTTCATTCGTATGTACAACGCGTTCATTATTAATGTCGTCTCATCTCCTGAGTTCTGGTCCAAGATAGAAAAAAATACGAATCATTATTCTGTTAGCATAGACACTACACAACAACACTTTGAGACACTGTCACTACATAGACATTGAAATCAACCGTATTTTTTAATAAAAAAAAAACAAAAAAACTGACGACAAAATTATAAAATTGCATTTAAAGAGTCACACATTTTTGAAAGTTACATAAACTGATATTACAAAGTAAATATTTGAGATGTTTCAAGAATCGAGGACCTACGCTCATCGACGATTGCAGTAAACGATGGTGTAGTGGTGTAGTGGTACATTGCATTATCACAACAAAATGTAGAGTGAGAGTATGAACCTGTTCTGATATCTCTTAACTGAGTAATTTTTCTTATACCCTCTCCCCACTATGAAACATATGCTGCAAAACTTTTGACTTTGGTGGTGGAAGCGGCAAACGTCGTCTATCCTATGATGCTAAAGCGATAAATACTTGAAGTAACAGCACCTACAGCCTCATACGGCGAATCAATATTATAGATGAAATGCATGTAAATTTTATTTTCTGTTCTCTGTCTCACCATCAAATTGGTGTGAAATACTTTTTATAAATTTTTTCAAATTAATTTTATTAATTGAAAGATATACCCCCGCGCCCCGGTCTGTAAACCGAGTCGATTTAAAAACGAGTGATTTCTCAAAACCGAATAAATGCTAATTTGGTGTTCTAAAAATCAAACGATTTCCAACATTCCAAGTTGCTTTCGAATAAAATTTTTTAAACGTCAATAAAGCTACTGAAAATTTGTTCAAAATATTATTTAAAAAAATAAAATCTTATTTAAAAGTGATTTTTTTAATGATATATCGTATCTAATGGATTTCGTGAAAATGTGCTTTTATTCATCCATCTACTTTATCTGCATACTTTAACAAGAACATGGAGAAATATTGGAGTGTTTTTTAAATTGCTTATTTTGTATTGAAATCTATTTAAGAGTACATAATTTGAAAGAAAGACTTCACGTAAAAATTGGTAATTGTTTTTTTATGTTTCACCAGTTATTTATTAGGAAATGAGTACATTCGATTTAATTTCGACCAGACTTATCTACTCGATTTTAAACCGAGTAAAATTATGCGAATTCGGTTTACAGAACACCTAAGTATGCGTATTCGTTTTAAAAAGGAAAAATTTACAGAACATACTCGATATTTATGGAATAAATCCAAACTCCATTAAAAGGTTCGATGAAATGAATAAATACACGTCGTCACAAAAAGTTATTGCAATAGTATCAAATAAAATAGTTTTACAAACATTCAGATTTTGGTAATAACAATGTCTGTTATATTTTTCCTTCTGCTGCAAAGTAGCAATTGTTAGTTAGGGCCTTCTGTAAGAGACCAACGATATGTATATATTTGAATTATGTCATCATTCTCACTAAAGGACAACAAGTCAGAGTAAACAGAACTTTTCAGTATATTCAAGAGCAAACCGGCTATCCCATCTCACTTATCTAATATTTACCTTAATCACAGTATTTGTCACAATATTTCAATCAATAACTTTAGTTGAGTGCAAAAGGTATTTCATGAAAATCATATTAAGCGCTTATGTAGATTTGAAGATAATTGTTAGTTTTTTTTTTCATATTCCTTATTTATTCTTACAGAAAGGTTAATATTAAACTCTCTACTAATTTTCAAACAAGAAATAAAACAAATATGCTAAAATCTTCTTAAATTGTTTAGAGAAAAATAAAACTTGACATCAAGTGAGAGGCAACCAATGCATAAATACATTCTTAAACAAGTTGATTTGCATAATTTCGTAGTACGTGTGTTCTTTTCATTTAAAAATAACAATTTCCTTGTGCTAGAATCCAGATATCCGCCAGTTTACATCAACATTTGCTCGTCTTGCAAAGTAAAATTTTGGCAAATGTTCTTGCTGTTCACATGAGTATTTTCTTTATCTTTTTATTTTATTAAAATATGACAAGTAATCATCATCATCATCATCATCATTCACGAATGCTAAGGAGCATTTCATGCAAGCACAGGATATGTACAGCCATATGAATTGTATTCATTCAAATAACTTGGTTAAAAGCAAAAAAGTTTAAGAAAAACAATCTGTTGTTTTCCTATCGTCATGTATGTATGTAACTTTTAATATGCATTTAAGATAAATTCGCAATATATGCTAAAAGGACACAAAAAGGGACATCTGGAGGTATAAGATAACACAACAAGCAGTTGTATGTACCTTTTGAGTCCAAAACATGTGGGTTACAAAACTTTCACTATCCCTATCAAAAGAAGTTTATTACACATTAATTCATGGAACAGCTGAAATATGTATGTATGTGACTATAATTTCAATTTGATTGTGAGTCACATTAAGAAGACGGCTTCAGTCGAAAAATTCTTTAAAATTACTTGACAAAAAAATGTTAAGCAACTGTGCTGTAACAAAAAAAAAAAAGATCTGTAAATTACAAATTAATTTTTTTATTTAATAACTTTATACAGGGTGTCTGGTGGCACATTTATATTTTTAAATACGATTATTTCAATAAACGGTGCGGAGGGAATTATCGATTTTGCGGATTTGTCACTCACGATGTCGCAGTCGTCGAGTGAGCATCGCGCGTTCGCTGTGGAGACATTTTTTAAGAGTAATGCTTATTACGTAATTACTCGTCGGCAATTTTGTTCAAAGTTCGGTATTCGACGAATAAGTGATGGACCGAGTGTAAATTTAATTCGTTCGTGGGTGCAGACATTCCGCCGCAACTGCTTCGGCTATGAATGCCCCACGGCCAGGGCCCAGTCGACCCGAAAACATTGAACTGGTTGAAAGAAGTACGGAAAAGAGCAGCCTCACTGGCACTTCCAAGAGCGATTATTCATGAAATTTTAAAAAAGGATCTGAACGATCTGGAGACATTTTAAAAAATAAAATCCGCATTTCCATTCTATCGTTCAGTGCTCTTAATAAAACTTTTTGTCAATTATTACGTTTTTTATTTAAGTTTGAAAATATAAATCTGCTACCAGACACCCTCTATTTTGCAATATGTTGTTCAAATTAATTGTAAACCGTAGGTGCCCAAAAATGTTTTGAAAATGTATTGGTGGGCGAATTTTGAAATACAGTACCTGACAAAAGTACTCGTAGCTCAAAGATTTTCAGTCACATTTTTTTTAAGACAATAGAAACTCTACGTAGCTCTAACAGCTTCTCTGTAGGACCACCCAGGGTCTAAGTGGGAATCGAACCCGCACCTCCATATTGATAAGACTAATGCTCATGCACTAGACTACGGAGGAGAAATTGTTTTGGTTGTAAAAAATATACGAGTATAATAATAATGCAGTTTATACCGAATTTGCTGTTTGTGTACACAAAAACATAGTCCGTTAACATGGTGCGATAACGGTTACCATTGACGGTAACAATTTGATTTTCCTCATTTTGGACCACCAGCATTTAAAGCACATCATACCGTTATTTTTAATGGATGTAATAGTAGCTCTTGGTACTCATCGGGTTGCTCATCAGCCGAAATATGGCAAATTTAAGTCGCCTGGCTTCAATTCTTGCAAAAGTTGAATATTGTATACTTTTAAGCCGACATCAAAAAAATCGTCATATCTGGCAACCGTATTTGCGTGCATATATTGTTATTTAATTGTGTGATTTCTGGGGACCGTAAATAACAGTTATAGAAAAAATTTAAACTCAAAAACTCCCTGTGTTAGAGTCAACGAAGACCTATACGGTCATATACCAATAGATTCGTGTTGGCGAGCTCTTTCAGAATCTATAGGGAGTTTAAAAAACAATCGCATCTCCACAGTTAAGAGTTATTTTTCAACGGAAAAATAAAAGATCAGATGAAACTCTTAAAAAGAGAGTTTTATTTTGCCGTCATAAAATAAAACTCTTTCAAGGAGTCGTGAAATAACGAGTTTTATTTTAGAGGTAAAAAATAAAACTCATTTTTTTATTTTCTTTTGAGGATTTTTATTTTTTCCCTCTAAAATAAAATTCGTTTTTTTAATTTTTTCTTTTTTTTCTCTTTTTTATTGCGTCTATGTGATATAATGTGTATAGTAATTTATTTGTTTAATTTAACGAACATAACTTTTCCAAATTTTCTGTGGAAATATTTGAACGAATCGCTCAATACCAATTTAAAAGCGGACAACGCTTACCTGGATTGCAGGAACACACCGCACGGTTGTTGCCAAATTATATAAGTACGTATAATGTATTTTTTTTCCTCCCAGAACTCGAAAAGATTTTTATTAATCGATTAGGGCCTTGGACAAAAATTATCAATTTCAAAGAAACCTCCTTTTTCATTCCCATTATCATTTTCTTCGCTTTCTTGTTCCCTATTTAAATTTAGGGAGTTCGAATACCGCCATAAATAAGATGTATGAGATTGAGATGTCTGGAGACGGGACGGGAAAACATCGGGTGGAGATCCAGTGGAGAGGTAAAAAATAAAACTCTTCAAATGAGTTTTATTTTATGACGGCAAAATAAAACTCTCTTTTTAAGAGTTTCATCCGAACTTTTATTTTTATGTTGAAAATAACTGTTTCAGATGGTTTTTTTTAATTTACAAAATAACTGTTATAAAATAATTTTTTGATATCGATAACTGTTATTTACGGTCCCTGGTGTTTTCGCGAAACACAATGTATGTACATATTTACAGCAATCAATCACAAACTACAGACACATGTAGATATGAAATAAACATTGAAGGATTCATTTCTCTTTTTGGTTCTAATTTTTTGCTTGCCTCATATAACGCGAATTCATACAACACTAAATTCTCGTGGAACTCAACCCCAACATTGTAGCTTGATTACCTGTATTACATTTTAATAAGCTTTGTAAATATTCAATTACTAATTTTATTTCGCCCACTAATACTATTACATATTAAAAAAATTTAATAAGCGGCTTTTCGTCTTTAATTTCATTTAAATTTTGTAAAAGCAATTATATTTTTATAGACTGCCTGTGAAACTTTGAAATAACTAGAATCTATGAGCAATTATATTTTAAAACACATTTGTATAAATGGTGGGATATAATTAAAGCGTTTCCAAAATTTCCAGAACCGACAAAACGCAAAGAGAAATTTATTATCACAGGGCATTTAAAATTACAGTGAAATCTTTCGGTTCACTAAATTTAATTTAGAATAATTATAAATAAAGAAAAATATGTTGAGTAATGCTACACTCACAAAATTATTACAGTAATGAACGGAAGTTTATTCAATCAGTTATTTTTAAAGCAATAAACATTTAAAATTCAAAGCAATTATATTTTCAACTGATTCTGACATTGACATTTAAAAGAAAAAACAAGTACAAGTTAATAAAAATGTTCGGTTAATTTCAAAATAGCCTTTTGTTTAAGTTATAAGTTATTGGTACAGCAAAATAATTAAATTAGAAGAAAAAAAATTTTTAAGGGTTTAAATCAGTTAGTCAGTTATTTTTTTAGAACTTGGGCTTTATTTTTGGTATGGTAAAATGTTTAGTAATTCTCAAATAGTTTATAGGAATTTTTTAATAATGTAGCATAAAATAGTAATAAAAAAAAAATATTTTTTCACTTATTATTTATAAGCACATTACGGCAAGATGCCTCAATGTTGTCTGGGTCGTCCAAAATCGGTTGTTGTGCCACAATATATCGAAGCAGTCTGTGAACGTACAATGCAAGATCATCATGTGACATATTGTGAGATAGAGGCATTCTTGCACATTAGATCCACTACAATACATTTGATTTTCCATGAACACTTAGTTGGAAAAAAAGTTTTTCTCGTTGGATACCCCATAATTTATCAATCGCTCAAATAAAGACTCGCGTCAAGTGATATCACGAAATGATTGAAAAGTTCTGCGGTGGTACTTCAAAGAGACTTGTATAAAAACGAGACAAGTGACGAATCATGAATAGATGCGTATGAGCCGGAAACAAAACAGAAATCGATAGTGTGGGTATTGCAAGACGAACTACAACCAACAGAAGTTGTTCGTGGAAGAAGCACAACGAAGTAAATGGTCGCCTGTTTCTTCGGTCATGTGGACACTCTTCCGCTTGAGGAACGTAGAACGGTCAATTCTGAATGGAATACGACCATTTGTTTTCGCAGAAATTCGTAAAACTAACCGCCGAAGACGAATCATTCGCCCTCATGACGAGCTCTCACACATCTCGTCAAAGAGGTGAATTTTTTACCAGTCAAAACATCGAATTGATGACTCAACCTCCGTACAGTCCTGATTTCGCAGCCAATGACTTCTTCTTGTTCCCGAATATCGACGATAAACGAGTGGTCAATGATTTACGAGCGCCGAAGAAGCAGTTGAAGCGTTCAAAAACCATGTTTTGGAGGTGTCTCAAGAGGAATGTGTCACCCTGTTTAAAATTATACCACTCCGTTTTCTTTGATTTGTTTTTACGATAACAATTTAATTAATATAGTTTATAAATTATATTGAATTAAATTAAATAAACAAAACTGCTGAGACAAATGGTTTGAACGAATGCAAAAGTCTTCGTATAACCAAATTTCGTATACAGTGAAATTTTTGTGACAACCATCTCTACGACAATGTATGGTGGATGTCTATCAAATCAAATCGGTAACATAAAGATGGTGTTTTACTTATATAAAGCACTATACTTCTTAGACCGTAATACGCGCCCACAACTCTTAAGGATAGCCAATCATTACTGATTGTTGAAACAAATTATATTAAAGTTGGTTTATTCTGCTCATTTTATTTACTTTAAAAATTCGAAAACAAGCAGAATTAAAGCATACATAATTAAAACTGGTTGCTAGTAAAATAAACTAAGAGATATTTGTGGCATCATCTTGAATTGAAAACAGATTTATTATTCACAAATTACATCTGGTATTCAGGTACTGAGTATGAATAGATATTTCAATTTTATTACTTTGTCCCATCAGACATAATTTTATTTGCACTTTAACAAATGTTGTCATTATATTTGTGGCCATGGTACCATGGGTTTTTACTTTCATAATCCACTTTTCAATTAATATTGTAATATTATCTTACTTTAGAGGCCTCAATGAAATACGTGCAGATTAATAAAGCTACACAGGTTGATATTTTTCTCAAAATATTAATTGATTGCTTTTTCCTATTTTGTTTATTTTACTTACGAGTATTACAAGAGCATACTTTAGGTTTACCAGATGGTTTTTACCAGTGCTTAGGAGAAGTCCCCAATGCAGTCACCGGAACTGCAAAGGTTAATGAAGAGAAAAGACAAGTGGGAGACAGGGATGAGAAGATAGAGTAGATAGAGCTTAATTCTCACACAACCCAACAGTTGCGTGTTTTTGGGAGCAGAGTATCTGCGTCTCAGTTGTTATGTTGACGCATTACATTTTTAAATTGAAAGCGAATTATTTTATTTATTTCTTTACTTCGCCGACATTTTATTGCTCAAACATGGCCGAAGAAGGGAACTGTTAGCATCAATGCTACAACATTTTTGACAAAAAATTTTTGTTTGTTTGTTTGCTTTTTGGGAAAAAAAAACTGTTCTTCCAAAATAAATTAGAAAATTATAATATTTCCGCTGTTTTTAATTAATTTTTATTGAAGAAAATAACACAACAACTTTCCTATTACACTAGAGCCCCGATTTGCGTCGTTAATGGGGACCGGCGAAATGAGACGCAATGCGAAACGGATCACTTTTTTTATGATTTTTAATTGATTGAGTAAAAAATTTTAATATTTACGAGAAAAATCAATTTTTGATAAATTTTATTCTATTTATTGCAACAAGTGAGTTTAGATATTATAAATAAATAACAAAAAAAATATTTATTTGAAAAAATGTAAAGCAATAAGGAAAAATATATGCATTTTCTCTTATTTGCTCATTGTTTTCCTATCATTCTTACAGCCATACCTAAACAAGAGCGGAAAGCAGAACGTTTTCTCCGCTTAGCTTTTATGCTGAAATGCCATACACAAATAAAAGCGGCAACGCTGGGTCAAAACGATATCAAAAAAATAAATATAACAACTCTGATTATTTTAACAATAAAGTTTATTGATGTTTGCGATTTTTAAATAAGCATTTTATAAAAAAAATTTAAACAAACATATTAGTTTTAATGGTGATGGCATATAAACGTCAAGGAAATCGAGAGCTTTTCAAAAGTCGTGAATCATACGGATTTTACTCTACGGGTGATAATATTTTAACTGGAAAAAAAACCCGGATCTATTTTTATATACATTTTCTAAGACTAAGATTCTCCATGGAGCTCCAAGTTTTTGTGAAGAACCAGACGGAAGATCTTCGGCCATTTTTTGTTTCCTGTATCTATCGCGTAAGATTTTCCACTTCACTTTGCATTCTTTAACTAAATAAGTTTAGAATAGACCATATACATTATTTTCAAGATACCAAATGTTGACTTTTATTACTTGACAAATTTGTTTGCTTTGCAATATCGTCCAAAACATTTTCTTTGTATTTAACTTCTTTATACTTGTCATCCCTTTTGTCGTACAGGCAAGGTTTCAGATGAACCAGCTCTATAATTTGTTCGTTAAAATTCTAAATTAAAAAAGAAAAATAAAAAAAAAAAATTTTATACTGTTTATAATTTTAAAGATTTACTTACCTCCATTTTCTAATAACAAATATTTTTTTCTGTTTATTTCTTTCACCTTCTTTATTTGCAACTTATTTCACTATTAAACGCACTGTCAAAATCGGAGTTTCCAATTTCAAAGCATTGCCGTTGCGTTGACGCCGCGTTATTTCGGTATGCTACATACAAATTGCATGGGCATGAGAAATTTTTACAGCTAGAAAACGCTTTTGCTCTTGTTTAGGTATGACTTTTACTCCTTAACGCACAACTATGCTTAGTATACTCTCAATTTTTATATGCTTATTGACAAATTATTCACTCGTAATTATGACCTCAGTTAAAAAATTCAAGCGTATTCAGCGACGCATATCGGAATCAAAACGACGCAAAGCGTTTTTATATTTATCTTAATATGGTTATACTCTTTGCACCTTATTAACTTTCCCATTACAATATACGAGTGTTTGCGCTCTTCTCCAAAATTTGAACAATGCAGAAAAAATTAAGTGTCATAAGCAGTGTTTACCACTAGAACGCCCGCGGGCTTTGTTTATGTGTTAGTGTCTCATACGTGTGAGCTGAAGTGGTAAAGAGCAATATTACAAGTGTTGCCAGTGAAGAATTTCGCACCACTGGCTTCCAAACTCCCTGATATTCAGCTGCCATATTTTCTTAAAAACGTTTTTTTAATGTCACGAGGATTTCATTTCTTTTTAACACTTTTAACACCTTTTTCGTAGTCCTATAATGTCTCTCAATATTATATTTTTTCATGGTATCTACACGCCCACATATTAGACATTCCGATTTGCCAGAAATATTTTCTGCAAAAAAATGTTTTTTTTCCCATTCAATATTAAACATTTTATATATTTATTAGGCAACACATTAAATAAAAAGTTAATTTCACTGTTTTTATTATTTGACAAGTTTTGTTTTATTCTTTAGCACTTCTATCTCGACTATATTGACTAACAATTCAATCGATAATAATTAAGTTACAACTTCAATATTATTAAAAGGACAAAGTAATACACAAAAAGTAATACAATAAATACCGTTAGCAATTTAATAAGAAGTTTTAAAAAGAGCTACTGTTGTACAATTTTAGTAATCGGCAACACTGAATATATCAAATTTACTTGTTTTATTCAGTCATAAACAAGCAGTTGCCAAAGGAGGGTGTACGCCACTTGTTTCTTTAATTTAATAAAAAAAGAGAATAAGAAAATGCCTATGTATGTGTTTGGTAAACACTGGTCATAAGGGCTTGCCAGATGGTCTGGATTATTCTGGATTTTCCAGTTTTTTATGTCTGGTCCAGTTTTTTCATATTTTATATTCTTTTATAATGAAATTAATATTTTGCACAGAAAAATTGCATTCTAAACACAATAAAATTACATCTATATTTGCAAATGTTTAGATTATATATTTTCCTAACTCCAATTAGTACAATTTTTTGTTCATAACTGACAATTTATAAAGTATCATCACTGTAATTTTTTGCTAATTGTATATTTAAGTCCAACACTAGTAATTTTAAGTGCATTTTAAAAATGATCCAGTTTTTAGGGTTTTGGGATCTGGCTAGCTTTATAGCATAGCCGCATCAAAAAACTATTACGTATTCGTAATAATATCACTTATCCGCAATAAATAAATTTTAATATTTATTTGCCGAACCACAAACACAATTCACTTGCAAAGCAGCTGTAGTACGATTCACTAACTGTAATTACGAGAATAGTACCTTTGAAACAGGTATAACGACATTATTTTGCAATTCAGTAAAATATTTAACGATATTCGCTATCGCTTCAAGTAAGCTGTTATCGTTAAGTTTGCGACACTAATTTATGTGCTCTTTATTTTGTCGATAAAATGTATGTGGTATTTAAAATGTGGTTGATTATTGCATATTGCCAAAGAATTTAGGTTTTCTGTATATAAATACATCAAAATAAATATTTGAAATTATATTTATATTTATATTACACAAGGAGCAAACAAAATACTATATAAATAAAATTAATAAAAAAAAGTTTGATTTTATTTTAAATGCGATGCATTTGTTTGTTTTTTGCATGTTCCTCTTTGTGCTTTTCGTATATATTCACAGAGATGCCACTTGATTGCAATATTTATAGAATCGCATAATCGCTAGTGCAAGCAACCTGAAACGTCGACAAATTTAACAGTTGTCAAATCGTTAAAAGTTACTGAATCTGCATATGTACAAATTTACTGTATTAAAATGTCAAGTTCTATATGACAAATACATGTATAATGTGAATACAGTGTACTTATTTATTGAAGTTACAATAAATATACTAACTTACACATCGACGCATGCTCGATGACGCTGCGTCATCTGTAATTATGGGCGGTATAAACATCGAAGAATCAGAAGCTCTTGATGTTCTTGGCATGAAAATTCAGTGCGATGTTCGATGGACTGAGCACATTTTTCAGGTCTCAAAAGAAGCATTCAAGTGCCTCGGTTTTTTAAGACGGTGCAAGACATACTTCACCCCATCTGATCTCCTCACTATTTATACCGCCTACATCCGACCGGAAATGGAATAGAACTCCCATGTTTGGGCCGGTGCTTCAAAGACTATTTTGAAGTTACTCGACCGGCTCCAGAAGAGAGCGAAGAAACTCATAGGAGACAGTAGGGTAGCCAACTCTATTAACTCTCTTGAGCATCGTCGCAACGTGGGGTGCGTTTCGTTGTTCTATCGTTACTATAATGGGATGTGTTCTGATGAAATCAGGGTACTTGTTCCCGAAACCCGATCATTCACACGCACGACGCGTTCATCATTAAGAGCACATCCATTTGTGGTCAACTTGGCAGCGAACCGCACTACGCATTACAGGGTGAACTCATTTTTCGGCCGAACATCGCGTATGTGGAACAAACTCCCTGCCGAGGTCTTTCCTGTCACTTATGACGTGGGAAAATTCAAATCAAATGTCCATTCATACTACTCCCTCTATCATCCTTCCCATAACCTGATTTCCTAGTTCCAGCACAATGCATCGCATGTGTAGGGGTCATCCCCTGAGTGCTGGTCCAAGATAGAAAAAAAAAAAAACTTGACATGTTGATGTGTAAACGGTCAAAGAAATTAAAAAATTAAACAAGTAATAAAATAATTCGTCAGTTTTTTCATTAAAGTGAAGTTTTATTCATTGGAATATTCCCCTTTATTTTAAAACGTTTCTGTTTGCCAATGTTCTTACAACAAACTACAACAACAAATCTAAAAATAAGACACGAGTATTTTGTTCATTTATTTATAAGAATTTATTATGTATGTGTTTGGTTTTATAAAATATACTCGTATGTACATACACATGTGTGATATTTATAACTCGCTCGTTGCTTTGCTCTAGTGTAGGGGATAATTTTCAAATGACATTGCCTACGTGCCTTTCTAAGGGTTCCGATGATTAACCGAATACCAAGAAAAAAGAAAATTCAATTTTCTTCAATAGTTCAATAGTATAGGCAAAATATTGATAAGTGGAATAAATATATAAAGAGGTTGTTATGTTTTTTAGCAGAACTTTAAAAATAAATACAAAAAAAAATTTTATGTTTTTTAGAAATTCATAACTTGCTTGTGTATGAGCTGCAATAAAGCTTTTGTCGATATAAATCGATTGAAGAATGTGTTCCACGTGGAAAACTCATAAATATTTACAATACAATTATAAGAAATATGAGCTAAGAAAATGAGCTAAGTAAACTAGGGTCTTCAAATGCTGAGAGCATGGGCATTCCGTCCAATGCCCGGTGTAGCTGCTGTGACGAAGATTCGGAGAGGAAGAATCTGTGAGTGTCCCGTTCTGACTAGGGCGAGGTTGAGGTTCCTTGGGGCGTTCCTTTCTTTGACAACTCAGGCCTGTGCTCTCAGAATTTGTGAATTTTATAAAGTTGTAACACACTATATATAAAAATAGGAACACTAGATAAGGGCATTTGTAATGGCACGTTACAAACCTAGGGTGTTCAAGCGATTAATTTCATTGAATGATTGAAACGACTAATTTGTTACGATTAACCGTGCTGCATTAAATTGTGCTGCATTTCTGTACATTATTAAACAATTAGCTTGGATTTAGAATAGGATTGGGTGATGACTTATGCCCCCCAAATAAAAAAATAATATGTAATAAATAAATTTAAAAAAAAAAGTTAAGAGGACTTGTTACTAAAAAGCATGCTTGATATGAGCAATTTTTAAACTGCAATAAAAAAAATAAATGCGCAATATTCTTTAATTCTGTTTTGTTATTTATTTGTAAGATAAAATATCGTTATATTTTTAAAATTTTGGCCAACTAGAATTGCAAGAGTTACCGCGCATTTGTGGCATTGTTTTTTAAATGACAATATCGACAGCAGTTGCACGGCAACCGATTTTGATGAATTTGTTTTCTATTTGTAGAGTATTAAATTCTCTGGTACTTATCGTGACCATTTTTTGACAAATATTGATTTTTGTTGAGGTTATGTTAATGTAAAGTCAAAAAATGGAAAAAATTTACTTTTCTTCATTCATTAAAAAAATTATTAAATCAATATTTTTCAAAAAATGGTCACGATAAGTACTAGAAAATTAAATAATCGACAAATCAAAAAAAAAATTCTTCAAAATCGGTTCATTAGTTTTTGCTGTACAACTGCAGGTCATTTTGTGAGGCCGCTTTGGTTTATCGGAGATAATGCAAAGTCGAGCAAAAATTATATTACTAATTTTAGAATACTGGAATATTAACTAATAAACCAAAAGAAAATTCTATTGGATATTTCAAGTGGAAACATAACGAAAACTCTAGTTGAAATTTAAATATATGGACGAACGAGCACTAACAATGACACTGGCCAAATATTCATTTTATAATAAATCCACAACAGGCTAAACACATTGTAATAATTTTAAAATTTAGTTAATATCTTATAATTCAATATTCATTTTGATTTATTTCAACATAATTTTTTTTTCGTTAGTTCTAATAAATTTAAAGTTGCACTTAATTTTTCACTTTTTCACACTGCAAAAACCAACTGTTAACTCGTTCTCTTTTTTGGAAGCTGTTCTTAAAGCGTACAGTTGGAATAAAACAAAAACAAATATAAATTGTAAAACCTTGTATTTCTAAGAAATATTGACTTTGTTTTTTTTTTTTTGTATTTTGTTGCCTATGGGATTGACCACAGTGCAAGGGCATTCCTAGTGTAAAAATCATTGGTTCCACAGCTAAGCTGAACAAATTCGTTTGCAATAGAGACCATGTATTAATTATTTTTTTTCATTTCATTTTTTGTTGGGTCTATTCACAATTATTTAATTTCCAAATATCGCAAAAAATCAAATCTTGCGTACTGAAACTCACCGCACAAAAACTATGAAAAATTATGAGCATTTCAAAAAGTACATATTTATTTATTACGTTTTTCTTTTTTTTTTCATTCTTCCAAAAAAAAAAAATTAATTGCTCTGCAATATAATCTGATGAATATGGTGAATAATTGCATTAGACATCTACACATGCTGAAATATCAATCATTAGAACTTTCTTATTTCGAAAAGAAGATGAAGAAACTTTGTTATTTGTTTTCTGTTGGTCCTGCTAATGATTTTTGTGCCACTTTCTGCTAAACAAGAAAAATTCTGAAACAAAATTTATATTTATTATTTAGATTGGCGATGTTTTATTGAATGATTGATTTTCACAGTTCCGTTCTTTTAATCAGCATTTATCAAATAATAAATGTTTGTAATTTATTTCGTTTATTCTTTAATTGCAAATAAAGACATTTATTTAAATTTTTAACATGACAATGCGGATATGATATGACCAGGTTTTGCACAGAAATTTATTAAATTGTTAATATAGACGTTCTCAGCAAAAGCTAAGTGTAAAATGAATCCGAGCAACTTCCTCGTATTCAAAACGAATTCACATAATTGTTCTTCTCCAAACAGAAATCTAAAAATGTTATTTTATGAAAAGTGTATCCATCATTATAATAAATGACACATAAAACACACAAAATATACTTAACATTGTCGATTTTAAATCAAGAATTTTTTTTAATTGCAAGACACAATTACAATGCATCTATTTAGATAAGTATATGTAAATGGCAAAACTTGTTTCTACAGACATTTGTCGGAAGCAATAAATTGCATATTTAAAAACAAATGCTTACAAAAATGCACTAAAGTAAGTGAATACACAGTTTATAGCAGTATAAATGCTTCACAAAACGCATTCTTGTCCGTCTGTCTTTTTGGATACAAAAAGTAATGCTTCTAAGCGACTCAGCGCAGGAAAGCGCAATTGCAGGTGATTACGTTATGTTGTCTCCCTTACAAAAATGCAAAATGATACCTAAAATCATTCAACTACATTCACATTTTCCTCAAGGCAGTCACTTGGGTTCAATTTTGTTCACTCTGCTTATCAACGATCTTCCTACAGGTATTTTACATTCTAAACTACTGATTATGCTGATAATTTTAAAATTTTTAATGATATAAATGGACATAATTCTCGACGTGCTGATATTCAAAATTTTTCCCAATGGTGTAGACTTAATCTACTGAAATTAAATGTTCAGAAATGTAAGCAGATGTTATTTTTCAGAAACAGTCCGATTGATACTTTCTATAGCATCGATACTGCTGTTTTAGGGAAAGTTAAATCCATATTGGATCTTGGTATACGGTTGGATCACAGACTTACCTTGCGCGATCATATTTCAATGATGGTAAACGAATCCCATGGAGTACTTGGATTCATGAAACGCTGGTTCGACCAATTTTTGTGTATGCATCTATAATAACGTATCCTTGCTATTCTATTCATATCAATAGTATTGAATCAGTTCAAAAACAAATTTTTAATATTCTGTCTCCGTGGTCTTGGATGGAACTTTTATATATGTTACCGCCCTATCGTAGTAGGCGTGCTTTGATTAAACTGCCTACTCTAAAAACTCGACGATCAATGTTTTATCAACTGTTTTATTTGTGCTGGGTGCAATACGTGGTAATGTTGATTCTGAGTACCTGCTTAGAAATATAGAAATAAAGTTCAATGTTCCTGTGAGACCGACCCGAAATTTTCAACTCTTATAATTGAAATACTACCGATCTGTTTATGGTAATAATGATTCTTTTCGTCGCGCATGTGATATCTTCAATAAAAGCTACCATATCATTGAATTCTCCGAGACCAATCCAATTGCAAGGAGGAATTTAACTTTATATTTAAACAGCTGAATTACTTATATTGTAAATAATATTCTGTAATAATCATTTAGTCAGTAAGGACATAAAAATCTATTGATGTTATTGATGTTAAATAAATAGAAGAAATTTATTATTTTTGCTCCTTGATAAATATTTGATTTGACTACTTAATTTAACTACTAAATTATCAATTAGTATTTACGAATATCTAATCATTTCTACAAAATAAACGTTTCATTTTTATTTTATTTCGATTTTTAGTGCTAAAATAATAAAACAAAATAAAAATAAATTATTAAATATTAATAGAAATTAATGTGTTCCATTGTAATTGCCATTAGAAAGATTTCATTAATTGAACTTGAGCACACAAATTACTCTACTAAGGCGTTCCCAAATTCCGCATTTGTATTAATTTACTCCCAAGATGCTCGTTTATCTCTTGCTTTAATATCCTTGTTGAATTGCCCTTATGACATGCTCATCTACTTTATACTCCCATTATGTGTCAACTAAGCAGAGAAAGAAAGTTGAAACTCTTAACAAACAAATTTTCAGTCCATTATGGTCATAAATGTTGTAGTTTTAAAAAGTGTCCTAAATTTCTATTCAAGTACATGGTGCGGCTAAAGTCACGATATGATTTGAATTGAATGATAAATTTGAAGTTTATGATTTTTTTTTACATTAAAATTATGAAAAATAATGTCAGTTAAATGAGAAACGTTTTCTTTGACGCAAGTATATGCTCTTTGATGCCATTTTCTATAACTTTGTTGAGTGTTTCTTTTGGTATGCGATCAAACAGTAACACGAATTGTGTGTAAAAGTTTTTGGTGAAGATTTTTTGGGATTTTGTGATCCAAAATTAGCTTTGTCTATCATCATGAAAATTCGACTAACAGCTTTTATTTTGATTAACGAGATTTAAAACTACTCTAGCATATTCCAAGCGCAAAGCAACGTCCTCAAGATTTAGTTTGTGTAAGGGAAGAGGTGCAAATGGTGTTTCAAAATTCGATTTCCGGCCGATCAGCCAGGTCGAGCTCTGCCCGTACATCTTGAATCTCCGACAGTCCCAAATTCAGCAAACTTATCCAGCAACCAACGAATGGTTGGACTCGTTGGGGCAGTACGTTGAGTACTAATTATCCAATGATTATTTGCAAGGAATAGATAAACAATCTTAGTTCTTTGCGCAACTGTATAGCGTTTCATTTTTATTATTCTACCAAATTTAATTCCTGAAATAGAAAAAAAAGTATGAAATATTCACAAGCAAAGAAGTTATAATATTTTGACATCATACAGTTACTTTAGCTGCACCCTGTAGTTAAGAGGGCTTTGTAGAATCCAACACATATACACATACATACGTACATGCAAACGTATCTATAAATGTCAACAATTGTATTAAAACATTCAAATCTCTTTGTTCATAGAAAAAAAACAGACACTTAAGAACTTATCTAATGAACAAAGTCAGCTGTTGTTTATAAACATTCATGCATACATATATTTATACAGGACATACAGGACATCGATAAGCAAAACCATTTGTCGTGGCCAATATTAACAAAGTATTTCAATGTATCTAGTAGTTATTATTGTGTTATTGTTGGCGTATAGAAAAGTCTACTTGACAAATAGAAAAAATCAATTAAATACTTGACTAATGACTTAATGCAGTCCAGTTAAACTATCTCTAAAGCAAAAATAAATATGCTGTTATACATCGAGTCTTGTAAACATAAATAATTGCATGTACATAGTGTAAAATAAGGTTTTCTTCCTTATAAACATTAAAAACTACATCTTTGCAGATGATCTCTTTTGCTTTTTTTAAAGCATATGAAGTGGGCTGAAGTCATGACGATTGAATAATTTTGAGGTATAATTCTCTGGTCATCTCATTTTCCTTTTTGCTTTTTTTACTGTTTTTACATTTGGTTTGCCATTGTACAGAATTTTTTCTTTTCACTGAACAGACTTCCCAGTGAAAAGTGTTGCATTTGAAGTTTTACTCAATATTTATAGCAATTTCGTACTTATTGCTCAATAATTGAACTTTTTTTTTTTTATTCTGGACGAGCACTCAGGAGATGACCCCTACACATACGGTGCATTGTGCTGGAACTAGAGGAAAGGAGAAATGATAGAGGTGAAGCTTCGCTATCATACAAAACTGTTTTTCACATTATTTGTTTTTATAGCAGTGTTGTAGCCTCTCTGATGTCAAGGAGACGTATTAAATTTGGAAGCTTCGTTTTGAGTAGCCATTTTCAATAATTATTTTACTTCGCCGTTGCTACACAATACCGATGAAGGAGGGCGTTCTGATGTGCCTGTGGATTGGATGCAGCTGAAGCCGTTACTGTTCAGTGACCAGTGACTATGCTTCGCCACTGAAACCTTCTGACAACAAATGCATATCAGAAAAAATGCGAGATGTTTTTCTGAGTCTGAAACTGGGGTTGAACCTATGAAATTTTTCATTTTGCAATTTTTAAGGAATATTGAGCTCAATAATGGAATTTATTAAGGAGGGTGCATGTCTGAACACCGTACAAGTGGATTATTTTCCACTTGCTGCTGTCCTAAATTCGACCATCAAATGGTGAACGAGTATCGGTCCCGTGTGGTCCCTCAATACCCTAGAATTCTTCTTCTTTATAAAGATTGGGCATATCGCAATATGCAATTATACGTTAAACATTAGATAACAACTACATCCATCCAATAAGGAGTGTAGAAAATCTGTAAAAAAAAATCAGATGGTGAAAGCGATACACAGTAACGCGAAAGCGGCAATAAATGTAAATTGTTAAACACTCTTTTTTACAAAACTATTAATACTCCGGTGAAAAATATTAGAAGTCATTGCTCAGGAAATACTTTTGATCTACTTCCGAAATATCAATAAATGTATATTTTCGACTTGTCAAGAAGTTTTTAATTCAACATTCAGTAATTTATTATGAAAGTGATTTCATTCTACAAAATTCATTTATGTTTGCTTATTTGTATATCTATGTTTAAATTTAAATGAAACAAAATGTGTGTGGGGTGCAAGCATTGGACACTCTTGGGTCTCATGTGGATTGGTATCGTCCTAAATTCGATAATTTTGTTTGTTCACGTACCCATTCATCCAGAAATGAGCATGAGAAATGAAGTACATTAAGCGAACAAAACACCCATTTTGATGAAACAATTTCATTATTTGCACGTGTTGTTGCTCTATCCGTCCATGGTGATTTGTTAAATGTTATCGATTATTAGCACATTTTAATAAATTAATTAAATTAGAATTTTTGTAGAATTGGAACTTTACATAACCTGCTTTCTTATTAATAGCATTAAAACAAAACGATAAGCAACTTTTCATACCTCCATTAGAGTATTTAACACAAAAATTTTTTCCATTGGCCTAATTAAAAAGAGTAGATTCACTTAGCATTACATCGAATTCAATGAATCGTGAGAAGAAGTTGCTCCAAACCGAGTTTGCACTACTTCCGGATCACAAGTTCACGATCTTATGGACTTCTTTGGAAGCAGGTTTTTTTACTGGGTTCCATTTCGTTAAGTACACCTCAGGTAACAAAATCAAAAAAAATTTGTTAATCTATTGTTCAATTTGATATAATAAAATATACTCAAAACCGAGAAGATCAGCGTGGACCCTGTGCAAGAACGATTCGAAAAATCATTAAGCGTTCCATTTTCTTGAGCAACCGACTTACAGCTGCGAATCTTAGATTTGATACTAGCATTTTTTCTAGAGATAAAAATACTTACCCAAATTTCAATGTGGAAAAATATAAATAATTCCAGGTGGCACCCATTTTTGTTCGGGGTACAATCAGGAGGAATAATACCAGTGAACATTGTAATTCTCTGGGGATCACCCCCAGACGGGTGGCACTGATGACAGTTTCGAAATGAACATACTCGTATGTTTCATTTTTTATGGTTATGCTAAGAGGTAAAATATCTTCTAAATCGAGGGGTATTTCGTTGAACAGCCTACTGGTCAATGATCATACTAATAAATAATTCTTCATTTTCTATATTACTCGTATCACTTGACCTTTTTTTGTCCCTTCAACAGCTTATAATATCTATAACATCCCTAACTACAGACAACGTACTCATATGTAAGATATATGACATAAGTATGCTGTTTTAACACCCAGCTAAATTTAGTGACTGCTGCATAAGTTGAAAAAAACTGTCTTCTGTAAAATAAATTAAAAAATGGTTAAACGACTTCATATTCCAACTAAACTTTTGCACAATTTATAATGCATGTTTGTCACGTGCCTTGAAAACATTATTGGCAATCTCTTGAGATCATTACAATTATTAAGAATAAATAATATAATTGTTGCCGTTGTAGCAAAAATTCAATTAGCTCTGATACACATAATTGTTATTGGCCAATTACCATTAAACATTCTGTATTAGCATGTCCATATGTACTATTCGAATTTGACTACTAAAAATCTATTTCACTGCAAGAGAATTTGTATTAATTGTTTCAAATGTAATGGTGCCCTGACTTGTAAAGGAGTAGTACACATGTAATGCAGTGCAGTAGGAATCGCTGAAAAGGGAACATGTCACGGCACATAAAATTTTACTTGTTTTTTTAGTACTTTTATCTACATCATTAAGATAGCAACTATAATAGGAATTCCATTTAAATAGAAATAAAATATTTGATTAGTTATATATACTTGTTGTATGGTTATGTATATTTCGTTGGTGGTTATACCAACTCATCAGTAGACCTTCAATAAAATTTTTGAAAAAGCAAAAAAAATTTCACATATTTATAGAAAAACTTTCATAATATATTTGAAAACTAAGAAAATACAAACAAAATAATCTAAAACTATGCCATATATTACAATATAGACAGAAAAATTGTTATAAAATGTTTAACAATTTTTGTGTTATATTATCAGACATCTAACAATCGTGAGAACAGCCGCCATTTCTTTTAACAAGTAATTGCCTGGTATTGTTAGAAAAATTTGCAGACAATAATACTTTACGAGATGTTTACTCTTTCTTAGGCTTTAGTCCCTGATGTACGTAAAAAACGTACATTGTTTAAGAATCCAAAATTCTTAATACTGCATTTTCCTTACGCTGAAATCCAGTAGATTTGATTTAGAATTTATCTCGAAATCTAGTTCTTTACCCTATAATTTGTGATATTTAGCTAAGGGTGCTGATAGCACATTGTTCGCGTGTTGGCTCTGCAAGCGGAAGAACCCTGATTCGATTCCCAACCCTTTTAATTCAAAAAAAAGTTTTTCAGAGTTTTCTGTGTTGTAGCACCCTTTTCCGTCAGTATTTGAGCAATAAAAAAATGGCTCCCAGAAGCTGAAAAAATTAACATCAGTGACATCGCAACTTTGCTTTATGATTAGCACGCAACTGCAAAGTTGTGCAAGAATTAAGCTCTATCCTTCCTGCGACTTTCACCACCTGTCTATTATCTACACTATCCCTCTCTCTATTTAGTTCCAGAGTGCAATGCATGCAATCAATGGTTCAAATCCAATATAAAAATAGAAAAAGATTTTATTTCTCTAACTAAAACAACTGATTCAAAGGTAAAGAAAAATTTCTATTCTAAAACATTTTTAATTCGATTTTTATACATTTTCTTAGCAACAATAAAATAAAAGAAAATGAATAATAATACGATTATTTTGCAAGTTTCCATTTAACAATAAAAATATATTTTTCCATATGCCTAAATAAATAAAACTCCATTTGAGATATTTTAAATTAAAACTATTGCAATCAGTTTCATTTTCATTTATTTCTTATTTTTTTTTTTTAATTAAATAACTAATTCCTAATATTTTGCTTTTATTTGTGTACACTTGAATATATTTATACTTCTCATATTTCATAAATAGTCAAAATTTGTATTTACTATTTGATTTCAAATGATAAATATAGTTTACTAGATTAACCCGGTGCGCTTCGCTACCCCCACACATAATTATGTAGTTATCCGTCATTTTAAGTCGTTCGATTGTTTTTACAATGATTCCATTTGATTTGGAGTTCGCTTCATAGAAATCCCGCGGTGTATACAGAGTAGTGGTCCGCCATTTTTCGCCGTACGCCATATTGTATTTGCAGGGATTTATTTATCTATAAAATTTTTGGAAAAGATCTTTCTTCGTTTACAGGTGCATCGCAGATGCAGATGTAGATTAGTGTAGATAGTGAAATTGCCTTCTTCTCCCCTCCCTGATCCAATTTTTGGAAAATCGTTAAACTTATTTTTCATTTTGTACTTCGATCTTTCTGTGTTTAAAGTTTCATTGCAATAGTTCGGATATCTTCGTCGAGGGCCAAATTGCCACTTTACCCCTTCCCCATGCGCTTTTATACATGAGAAAGTGTAAGCATTACGTCTGCCAAATTTCATCCAAATCCATTAAGAGGTTTTGTGAGTGATGTGGACCAAACATACAAACATCCCAACTTCCACATTTATAATGTCAGTAGCATTTTTTTTCTTCTTTTATTTAAATCGTAAGTTGTAGTATATTTTACACGAAATGAAACTACACATTTGCTTTCATGACTTGTCCTACTACAGTCAAGTAAATGTTTGTAATGAAATACAATGCCTTCTTTCATTTCCAAACTTTTGTACAGAAGATAAGTACACCGAACGAAGTTAAAATAGCATCCGAAGTGACAAGTAATGTTGCTGAAGTTCAACTGCATTAGTATGTGTGGATAAAAGATATAAAAAACTATTACTGAACTCAAACTCAAAAACACTTCCGGTATTGAAGAAATATGTAGGTAATAAGATGTTCATATATGTAGCTGTCCGCATTACTTAAAGAATTACAGCCAGCCTGCCCGCTAGCCATCCAGCCAGCCTGCCCGCTAGCCAGCCATATAATATTAGATATATATTATATATTAAATATATTATATATATATAATATTATATTATATATATTATTCTATATAATGGGTGATTCAAGTAGAGATCAATAGCCTTTTTTTGAGAGATCACGTGTGAGTCGTGTCATGCTGTCATGTTATTTTTGTTTAGTATTGTTTGGTATTTCATAATGGAAAGACTTACGCCTGAACAACGTTTACAAATCGTTCAACTTTATTACGAAAATTCACGTTCTGTGAGGAATGTGTTTTGTGCACTTCGCTCAACTTATGGTCAACATAATCGGCCTACTGAGCGTACTATTCGCAACACCATCACCCATTTTGAGATCCAGCATTCATTATTGGATAATGTTCGACCGGTTTGGTGTGGTTCGTGGGCCGGTGGAATCATCGGTCCATATTTCTTTAAAAATTATGCCGGTGCGAACGTAACCGTCAAGGGCGACCGTTATCGTGCCATGATAACCGA
Organism: Dexiosoma caninum; assembly: GCA_963924685.1. Lineage (NCBI taxonomy): Eukaryota > Metazoa > Arthropoda > Insecta > Diptera > Tachinidae > Dexiosoma > Dexiosoma caninum. The sequence goes on from OZ004725.1 coordinate 98,394,414, forward strand.
CTATTTGATGCCTGAAATTGAAGCTCGTGATCTCGGCGACATTTGGTTTCAGCAAGACGGCGGCACTTCCCACACATCGCATCAATCAATGGATTTATTGAGAGAACATTTCGGTGAGCACATAATTTCACGTGTTGGGTCGGTAGATTGGCCACCAAGATCGTGTGATATCACACCGTTAGACTTTTTCCTGTGGGGATATGTAAAGTCTAAAGTTTATGCGGACAAACCCGCTTCGATTCAGGCCTTCAGGAGAAAAACATCACGCGTGTCATTCGCCAGTTACCAGTCGAAATGCTCGAACGAGTCATCGAAAATTAGACTCAACGGATGGACCATCTGCGACGTAGCAACGGCCAACATTTGATAGACATAATCTTCAAAAAATAAATGCCAAAGAATGTTTCTTCAAATGATAATAAACATTATCCATTAAATTTGAATTTTCTGTGTTTTTTTCTTTAAAAAAGTAGGGAACCTCGAAATGGATCACACATTATAAGGCACTGCTAAAAGCAGTGTTGTAAGATAGTGAAGTTACACCTCCTATCATTTCTATAACTATGCCATTCCTATAGTTCCAGCACAATGCATGGCATGTGTAGGGGTCATCTCCTGAGTGCTGGTCCAAGATAAAAAAAAAACAATATCTATCAAAAAGTGAGGGGAATTACAAAAATTGGTATGGGACAGTACAGGGTTAATGTAGTTAGAGATAAATATGATATGCAAGCGAATACGATAAGTAAATAGCAGTATATATAGGCAAAGCTAACAGAAATGAAATATTCTCTGTAGGAATTCATCCCTCAGATTACGTTGTATATAGAATAAAGAAATCGCACAAATCGGGAATCATGAATGGCAACAGCATCCAATTTAATGACTAGTTGAGTGACACTGTCAATAAAATGCTTCATAAAACGTCTATTTCAATTGCTTTATCCTGCCGCAATTATTACCAATATCGAAATCTAGTAGAAATTTTCAACGGAATTGACAGTAATCATTAAAATACTGTAGTGAATCTCTGGTACCCATGACTCCATGTGGTTCCAGATGAACTACCTATGTGGTCAATAATTCTGAGGTCCCTAACATTTTGTATGTATGTGTGCTTTTTGTTATCAACAAACTCATGCAAGTCACACTTGGTAATCGAAAAATGTTTAACCTTGAAAATGTAAAAACCAAATATTTTCATAATAAAATTTAAAATCCTAAAAAATTAGATGTTACTTGTATTATCATTTGTCATTTGTTTCTTCAGCTCTTTTATTTTAATATAAAGATTTACTTAAGTCTGCTTTAGAATGACTTAAATTGAGATTGCATTGAAAAGGGGAAAGTAAAAACGTCAGCAGCAGCAGGAACAACGATGAAATATTAAAAATCAAAAAAAAAAATAAGAACAATTGCAAACATTTAATACCGAAGAAGAACGTTTTGCTAAATAAGAAGCTTTTAGTATGTTGCGAAATAAGTCTCTAACAAGATAACAATTTTTAAAAAATATAAGCTCAGATGTTCTAATAATTTAAGCGCTCTTATACTACAACAACAAAATAACGATCAAAATTATTTCAGAGTTAATATAAAAGAAACGAAATTCAAACTTATTAAAAACGTATATTATTTTGAAAGCCTGTGAAAGGGTACGATGCAAAGCATACCGATATCACTTCGATATCAACGTTGTAGGTCACTCTGATTGGTTGTTAATGCAAAAGTTAATAATAATTTCCAACTGGTGTTTGTAGTAATAATATCTTCACACGACAATATGCACCACTTGGTTCACTGTCAGAACCACCTTTGACACACATGGTATTCACACAGCTCTTCTTGGTTCAGTTGAGCGCTTAGTTTCATCAATTTCTTTTTTTGTTTGCATAATTTATACATATATAATTTATATAATATTTATATTAAATGTAAATGTGACCAGTGACCAGTGACTATGAGATGTTTATTTTTATTTTAAAATTTTAGTCTGAAACTGGGGTTGAACCCAGGTCTGTTTTTGGTTTTGCAGTCAACGTGCAGACTACCATCCATCGTGCCATCGCCACCCTCAGTTCAGATAAACCAGCGATAATTTGATATCTAAATAAGAGATGATAGTCATTTTTATGTGGTTCATATTTGATTCAGATTGAACCAACATGATTCGCTCTGAAAATTTTGTATGGCGAACCATGGTTGAGGTACGAACCAGTGATATTAACTTTTTTATTTGCATTTCCATACAGCTCCTAAAAAAAATTACCGTACGCAAAGTCTTGTACAAAAATAATGATATTTTTTTATTAAAACAGGTTTATACCTTTTTGTAATTCAATATATTTATTAAAAAAAAAAAACATAAAGATAAATATACAACAATAATAAAATAAAGTATTTCCAATTTTAACTTTCAGTAAACTCAACGTATGTGTTTACGCATTTTAGTAATATTTAATTTTAGCTAGTAGTTGTTTTATAGCTAAACATGGCAGAAACGTATAAAATGCGTTATTTTGCATAGCTGTACTTTTATGCTTCGTTTTTATGACAAATGTGCATATCATGTGTATATGAAGAAAATAGTTTCTGGGTTTAGCACTCAAAAATTAAAACTTTCTAAAATTACCGTACAAATATAGAAATTACCTGCCTACCGTTTGGAGCTCTAAATTATCATACAATACAGTAATTACCGTACGGTTAACATCACTGCTACGAACTACGTACGAGTATGAGAGAGCGAACCACGAATAATCCGTGTGAACATGGATTAAATTAAATTTTTTTGGCGGAAGAAGTTTTTTATTTGTTGAAGGCGAACGGTTCAGCTTTTTTTTATTTTGGACCAGAACTCAGGAGAAGACTCCTACATATGCGATACATTGTACTGGAACTAGAGGAAAGGGATTGTAGGATTTATGATAGGAGTGAAGCTTCACTATTTTAAAACCTGCTTATTGCACGTTTTTTGTTTTTTATTGTAGTGTTGTAGCGCCTCAGATGTCAAGGAGGCGTATTAAATTTTTAAGCTTCCTTTTAATAGCGTTTTTTGGTAATTATTTTCCTTCGCCGGTGTTGCACAATACCGCCAAAGGAGGGCGTTCTGAAGTGCCTGTGGATTGGATAGAGCTGAAGCTGTTCCTGTTCAGTGACCAGTGACTATGCCTTCGCTACTGAAACCTTCCGATAACAACTTACACAAAGCCACCCAAATGCACATCAGAAAAAATGCGACATGTTTTTATGGGGCTGAAACTGGGCATGAACCCAGAAATTTTTGTTTGTCCAAAGTTGACAATTGAAGCTAGAAAATACTTGAGTAAGGCCTGCAATCCTGAAAATGTGTGAAGAGTTTTGCGTGAATAAAATTTTCATGCGAGGACAGCCCGATACAAGCCATTGATAAATGCCTTACAACCAAAACGCAGAAGAGAGTTTAGTCAACAGTATTTGAACAACAATTACATAGATGAAGAGCAGTAGTTGGTCTCCTCCGAATAAAAGACTTTCCATCTGATCTGAATGAGCTAAATTGACTTGCTTTTGCAAATGAAACTGACTTCCACAACGAAATATCTTTGGAAATCCCCTACAAATGCAATGCATTGCACTGGAACTAGATAGACAAAGGGATGGTCGAGTCGAGAACAGACTGGTGGTGAAAGTGGTAACGAGATACAGCTTAATTATTGCACAACTCTGTAGCCGATAAGCTAAATGGAGCCATTTTATTTATTATTTTACCTCGCCGACGTTTTATTGATCAAATACCGACGAAGGAGGGTGCTGTAACTACAGGGTGGCGCAGAATGAGCTATATAGTTTAAATGGTTTATAATTTTTTTATTTATGCGATTGTTATAGTTTTATCTTTTTTAAATACAGTATACTATTGGGGAATTTTTTGCAATTAAAATGATATGCTGGAAGTGATGTCCATTTTCTGCTTCGCATATACGTGCTCTTATTAGCATATTTTCCATTTCCATTTTTCCTTTTCGCAAAATTTCGTGTGTAATGACCATGATTTCATTTCGAATGTTGGTTTTTAGTTGGAGTATGGTTCTTGGTTTGTTAACGTACACTCTTGCTTTCAAATATCCCCTAAGAAAACTGTCAGGAGTTGTTAAATCTGGTGTAGGTGCAATGCGCACATTAAAATGACGACGATATGCACGCTGTGTCAACACAATATACAGTTGGTTTGAAAAATAAAATTCAATTATTTTTGTTCGTTGTTCGATCGTGTACTGATACATAATTAATACCCCAAGTCTTCTTCACAAAATGCTGGAAAAAAAAACAAAGAAAAAATAATAATTAAAAAAGTTATAAAGAATTTAAACCATATAGGTAGCTCATTCTGCGCCTACCTGTATAAATTTGTTTTATTTATAAATTTTCAACTACACACAATTCTAGAGTTCCGTAAAAATTAACCTCTACTTACGCTTTTTTTATCACTTCACTTCATACGTAGGAGACATATGCTGAGCACTAGTTCGAGAAAGAAAAACAACTATTCAATTAAATTTATAGTCACTGGTATTGGAAACTTAATAATACGTTTAAAAATTAATTCAATTAAATGAAAAACAAACATTTAATTGGCACTATCAATTTGTTTTATGCTATCAATTAAAAAATGAATTAGATTTGCGCCCGGTCTAATCAATTTTTTAATTGACATCCCAAAGTTTTCAATTAATTTCTTTTATCTTTTCTGTGTTATAGTTGTGATCATCACTTGATATAATCTATTGCTTTTTCTTTGCTAATGTGAATACAAGATATAATTCACCACCAATAAGATTCATAATTTTTCATAAAATTAGCGAAAAGTAAATGCTACGAACATGATTCAATAATAATGGTGCCAGTGCCAGGAATATTCACAATTGATATAAATCAAAGCTTTTGCTGAATAAAGAGCAAAAAACATTTTTGCTCTTAAAAGTTTCTATATTACGTTTTGTGTACATACCTACATAAGTATGTGTGTATAAAAACATAAATATCAGTGTACTTACACACACATACATGTGTACGAAATTACTGGCTTTTTGTATTGTATTTCAAATGAAAATGTTACAAAATTTATCCATGTTGGCTTTGTTTGAAAACGAAGTTTTTTATTATGCAGCACAGACACAAACGCACTTAAATTGACCACATTATTGCTCATTCCAGTCAGAGTGTTGTAAATTGTTTACACTGAAAATTGCTTATCATACCAGCAAAACGTGATTGTGGTTTATCAGATAATTTTGATAGTGACGAAGAAGGCGACAGCGGGAAAATAAATATATTCAAATATGTTTGTACTCGTATCTACATATGTATATGTATATTCAAAGAGCCTGCCAGTTGTATTAATAAAAAAAATGGTTTTATATTTTGGCTCTTAGCTTTTCTTAGTTAGCTGGAGTTATTAAAGTTTAAGTCAAACGATATTCACAAGATTCCGCAGGTTAGACACTTTTCAATACGTGCGAATCTCAGTCTAAAAACTAATAAGGAAAAATTGATCATTGATCATTGCTAGGCAACAATAAGTTTAAAAGTTTAAAATAACAAATTTTGACGGCAATTGCAAATATTTGTAAATTTATTGTTACGTTTGACTTTTTTAAAACGTGTATTTTACTTGAATTCGTGATTGCAAAATAAAACAACGAATTGTTACGTTTCACGTTTTGAAACGTGTATTCTTTTATTTACTACAATTTACAATTTAGTTTGAAGAGCTTTTCTTTGTTTGTCCTTTTACTTAAACCAAGAACAATTTTTTGTTTTGTAGTCAACGTGAAAACTGTGAAATGTTTCCCTAAAATTAATTGGAATATTGCCATACCCTAAATCTACATTATTGTATTAAAAAAAGAACTTCAAAATGTTGATACTAAAAATGCTTTGCACTGATTGACTTCAAGTATCCTGTTCTAGTTTTTATACCCCACATCTCTGCTTCGACCACTCTTGTGTACAATCCGAATGTCAGAAAATTAATGTTCCCAACAAATCAGCACAGTTTTGCTAAGGAAATATTTCAATAATTCCAGCAATTGTAAATTGTTTGCTAAGAGCTCAAAAGTTTCGCCTTCCAGCGTAATAATCCGTTGTCGCCTTTGCAAGTGTGCGCACATAATTAAGTTATTAAATTTGATAAATGTAAATTTATATTCACTTATTCAGCATAAGTTTTTTTAATAATTTCGAGTTCACTTCATTACAATTTAAAGTTGTCGTCACAATGGGTAAGAAAAAAATGTCTATTTCAATGGAGAAAAAACGCATATGGAAGGATCAGTAATGCGATTGCACGTTATAAAAATTATTACACATTTACAAATCTGCTACATAAGAGTTTTGATTATCTGTCATGTAGTGAAATTTATAAATTCAACTATTTACGCGACAAAGCATAGAACAGATGCCATAACTCCAGGCCCATATATCCTTATGATAATGCAACATTTATTGCGAACAATTTATATTTTTGGATTATATTCGAATTTAAACAAAAAAATGTCTAAATGGATCTCACTTTATATACCAGTGAAGCTTGAAAAATTAGATTAATTTTTTTCACTGCAGCTGCCGAGAAAAAATTGTGTTAAAAAAGTCCAGAAAAACCATCATTTTAATCTCATTTGGTTGGATGGTGTTGTTAAAATATGCAACTTTTCCAACACATGCGGAAAAAAATGACGGCAAATAAATCACAACAAAAACAAAACAAAATCCAACTGAAGGTTTAAGTTCACAGAAGAGATTTCAGAGGATTTTAAAATGGGAAAAAGAGTTTTTAAAAGTAAATTTAACGTTAATTTTTATTAAAGTGCAATATAATAAATAAACCGATTGACAAATTAATACTTTAAATAAATATTCGAATAAAAGATAATTACAATACTCTAAATGTTTTATATTTTTTTTTTATTTATTATTTTTATTATAAAAATTAAGAAAATAAATTAAACTAAATTATAACGTGTTCAAGTGTTTTAGTAATCACTTAAAAAAAAATACAGAAGTACATATGTATTTATAGTGAAGAATGGAGTTGCAAAAGGATACACATGTATTTATGTATGTATTTGTGTGTGTTATTATAGCGGCGCATAGAAAGTTGCCCAAAATTAATAAAAGTGTTTTTTGAAAGAAAAGTTAGATTTTTTTTTGATAGTTTTAGGTTTAATTAGATATAAAAAAATCTAGTGACAGATATTTTTGGGGGTTCGTGTTGTTTTTCACACTCAATCCTTTTCGTAGAATATTCGTTTTATGGCATTTTTCATCACTTCGGGCAACAGATTGTCGAATTCGTGTCGAATGTTGTCCTTGAGGGCTTCCAGGGTCTCGGACTTGTGCACGTACACACGGGACTTCAAAAAACCCCCCAAAAAAAAATCTGGAACGGTTAAATCGGGCGATTTTTCGGCCCAGTGCAAATCGCCAAAACGAGAGATGAGGCGACCCGGGAACGCGCAGTGTATGCCGTTGCTCCGTCCTGTTGGAACCACATGTCCTCCAGTCCTAATTCGTTCAATTGCGGCAGAAAAAACATAAACGGAAAACAAAAGCGGTTAACATAGCCCTATAGCGCGCACCGTCCACTGTTGTCGTTTGACCAGCGGCGTCCTCGAAAAAAATTTCCTGATGACTCCTCCAGCGTGAACAGCGAACAATTCCGTCACTTTGAGTGGGTGTAATGGCTCATCGTGCATCACTCGTGGATTTACGGTGCCGCAGAAGCGATAGTTTTGCTTGTTCACGTACCCGCTGAGGTGGAAAAGAGCCTCATCGCTCATTATGATTTTGGTTGAAAAATCGTACACTTCGTCGCATTTTACGCGCCGCTCATGAAATGTGTGGCGCCTTTTTGTGTGCGGCTCTTGAAATTCAATTTTATTGAATTCAATTATTATTTTAATTGAATCTCCGTTTTCCTTAATTGAATCCTGATTTTATTTTTTTCTGTGTATGGCTACAAATATTAAGTTAAGATAATATTTCTTTCTAAATTAAATTTGTGTAAATATTTTTATAATATATATTAACAAATAAATAAAATAGAAATACGAATATGTGTAAAAAGTAAACTCATGGATTGTTATGTTTTTCGTTTGAAAATTCCGTTTAGCTACAAAAAAAATAGCATAGAAACATCTTAAAACTTAAAGAAAAACTTTAAAAACGAATGTAGTTTTCTGTATTTTCCTGACTTTAGCAGTTAACCGGAACTACTACTTTAAAATGTGATGTAGAATTTTGTTGTCTATCGAGCTGCGTCATTAGTTCTTAACATTTCATTGTTGCCTTTTTGGGCAACTTTCTGCGTAAAATAATCCTTTGTGGGGCGGAATGATTTGGAAAAAGATGATAATAAACTTTAGAATCATCATCAATAGAATGAGCGTCAAAAAGTATTTTAGTTTACTGGGCAAAATTAATAAAGAAGATCATTGCTGGAATAAACTGGACATCTGACAATTAAAAATTAAATATTAAACCACAGAAAAAGAATGTTACTGACATGTTAACATATGACCACATGGCTTACAGCCAGTGGAAAAATTCAATTATATTTATAACATTCCACTATATTTATAACATTTGCCAGGAAAAAATTTAAAAAAGGTATTTTTGATGGGAATCACTTTCCAACTGGATTACAAACTTAATGATTTTAAAAAGCCGTGAGACTAAAATAATCGATTCTTGAGAAGTTTGTACTTTTTCATTGTGTGAAATTGTTATTCTTTTTCGCAGGATGTTTTTTAACTAAATTTACTTTCGTCTTCTTTGAATTGCAAAAGTTCCGTTGTTTCAGTATTCTGTACCAAATTCGAATTGCACACAGAATATTCAGGCTGTAATCGAAATATGTTAATTTTATGTGGATAAATAAAACATATTTTGAACATAAATATTTATATATTTTTAAATACTAGTAAATATTTTACTTAATTCAACAAAATGATGTTATTAACGTATTTCGAATGAACATTATTTAAAATTAAAGATTCCAATAGGTCTTTAAATATTTACAGTACGCTATAATGTTTCTTGTTAACTTAAAATAAAATAAAATAATATGTATTTTTTTGGAACTGGTTCTATACATATTTATTTTATTTCTCCAAAAAGTAACTACTCCTTTTTGGTTTTACAATAATTAAGATTGTAATTTAGAAATTTATATACATATGTACCATTTGCTAAATAACAATATATTTTGATAATGTTTTTAAACATTTTAATACAACTAAAAGAACCAGTTTGGTTAATTCTTCTGATTTTTGATAATGTTGGTTAATGTATTTAGTAATCGAGTAGTTAATTTAAAAAAGTAAAAGTTAGTCATTATATGGAATGAATTTTTATGAAATTTTAAATAACAATCTGAAGACTCTAAATTAAAGATTGTCATTAAATATATCCTTTTCTATAATTTACGTGGGTGGGTCAATAAGTTCGTGACTTTTAGAAGAGAATGGAAAAATGATTATTACGGTTTAATAACGGGAGCAGTTTTGCTTCCTTAGTTAAGTCACTGACTTATTGAACTCTACTCTTTTTAAAACAAAATTTGCATAATTCACAGCTGACACCCTTATGACAATAAGATGTGCTATTATAGAGGTTTTCAACATAAATAATGGATTTATAACAAATTATTAAAAAATACTAATTTTTATAATCATAAATTACAAATATAAAAATTGGAAAACTTATGTATATTAAACACATATTTTAAAGGTAAAGTAGTAGAAATTTAAAATATTAACATCACAGCATCAAATATAGAGAAAATTCAAAGATGCTCGACAATAAAAACTAACAGTAGTGGCGCTGCAATTTTACTTTAAAATTTACCAAAACGTTGAAGGGCGCTGAATTAAGCCTTTCCACTGGCATATCATCATATATCGCCATCGCTACACTCTCCCTCTTCAAAGAGGTCGTAAATAAAAAAGTACTTCCCATAATCGCTTGAAATTGAGATATACGAAAAAAAACACTAAATTAAGGCCTGACTGTTATTAAATAATTTTTTTTAATTAAAGACAGTTATTGTCAGTGATAGTATTCTTAGCAATGTCAGCCTGTTAGCCAACTCGGTGAATATTAAAAGCATTTTTAAATCACTTTACAGGTCCCCACCGCTTTAAATACATCAAATAACTTGTACTTATTTGTAAGATAATATCAATGGCTATTTAAGTTTCTTAAAATACCGACAAGTGTGGGTGTTTAACTTTTATATTTAAATGAATTTGATTAAGTATGTTTGAGGTAAATTATATCTGCTTTTGTATTCACTCGCAAACATTTGCACATCTAATTTACCCGCAGCACAAAGAAAACCTTAAATACATTTTAATTTGGTCGATTTCAAGTAGAGAGGATACCTAAAACAAAATTAAAATGAAAACACATTTAGGAACGTGAAGAAAAAGTTTAAAAGAGCCTTAGGAAGGGCCTTTTTTGAAATAAGTAAATATGCTTTTGGTCAAAAATTTGTCTAGATAAAATAAGTTTTCCAAAGTGTCTACTTCTTTTGCGTCCTGTTGGGATAAGATGACCATGAAAAAGGTTGATAAATTTTGTACATTGTTTTAGTAAATTTCGTTCTCAAATATTCCAGTTATATTCCAAAGTTAAGTTACATAATACATACATTAGAGTGGGGCGATTTGAAAATCTTAATGGGCGCTTCGCGTTTCTGATTCTTGGGATTGTACTAAGCGAAAAAGTCCACTAGACCATACGTCTACGGTGAAAATCGAGCTTCCCGATTTTGACTTGAAGTTTTTTCTCAGACTTTTGTCACGTTTTTTTTTGGATATTTTGGCCTATAACAGCCAAACCATTGAGATTTTCGATCCAATACTAAGACAAGAATTGTAGCCAAGACAATAGTTAAGAACTCTCTAGTACATCGCAAAAGCATTGGAACGCTCCTTCAGGCAGTTTTGGCCTTGTGAAAGTGCAAATTTTTCGTGAAAATATTGATAAATTACCATTTTCAGTTGTTCATAGCGCAAAATCATAAAAATGTTCTATTTCTTACTTTTTCCACTTTTTTTATCCAAAAATATAATGTTTTTTTTTGGTTTGTTCAATACTTATTTTACAAATTATGAGAAATTCATTTAAAGTACAAAGTAATTGTATTGGTAGAGACAAGAAGAAAGCAATTATTGTTTTAAACGATTTCACATCAAAAATTCTAATTCAGTGTATTTTTCATTCAAAGATTGCCTTCCAAATATTTACGAGATTCCACACGAGGCGCTTTCTTTCGGCCTTCAGATGCAGATGCCATTATACCTTCACGGTTTTTGTCGATTGAGCGCTTAGCAACACTAGCTAGTAGCTGGACATGACGCTCCGTAACTTGAATATGACAAGGTATTAGTGGGTCTGGAAATGGTGGATCTTCATCATCTACACATACGAGGTATTGTTGTAAATGCTCATACGGAATTTTCCTGTTAAATGGCGGTTCAAACAACAATGCTTTGTCCTCTAAATCGATCATGTGAACGTAATCCGTACAATCAAAATTGATGTTTGGTTTTACATATTCGCGAAGCTCAGTTAAATCGCATACGTTGTCGCGAATATACAATATTTTTTTGAGTGCCAATATACGAATTTCTTTACAATCATCGAATTACATGCTCAACAAAACATTTTCACTGTGTGCGAAATAGGAATTATTCTGTATTATCGGGAAGCTCGATTTTCACCGTAGACGTATGGTCTAGTGGACTTTTTTGCTTAGTACAATCCCAAGAATCAGAAACGCGAAGCGCCCATTAAGATTTTTTTCCTTCCATACTAATCGCCCCACCCTAACATGTATACATACATACATACAGGATAATTCAAGGCCATATTGAATAACTAGTAATACAAAACATTATATTTTTAATAAATGCAGAAAAGATTTTTTTATTTATATGTAAAAATTTCTTTCGCAAAAAAAAAAAGGCCCAAAAGGACTAAAAAAAATTTGAAGAATACGAAAATAATAAAGCATAATTATTCACGTAATAATTACCAAAACCGGAAACACAGTCATCTGTAAAAACCAAGAATGTTGGAAATAAAGATTACGCCATCAGGTAAACATAATAAAATCGTTCTGCGCATGTAGGAACACTGACGTCACGCAACGTGTGTTCTCATTGGCTATTAATAATTTTTTGATCTCAAATTATTACATTTATGTATGTATATGTAATGTGTATACATAACAGTGGGCCAATTAATTTATTTTTCTATTTAAATAATTTAAAAACAAACACTATTTTAATTAAAATTAAATTTGTGTTCACTTACCCATTTCAAATTTCTCTCAGAAATTATGTCAGGACACTATGTGAGACCTACAATAGTGCACGTTTTTAATTGACCCCACTGTGTTCTTATAAAAACTACGTATGTATATGCACGTAAAAATGCACTCTGCGCTATATTATGCTGTATGAGAGCGTGTACCTGTTTGCATGCTGTTGCAACTCTTACAACAGTTTTCAATTAATCAAGTTTACTTCCTTTTAGAAAAGTAAACGTTTTATTATTTTTAAATTGTATGTGGCATATTTTACAGAGCTTGTTATACTTAAGTATTATAGCGATGTGTTTTGTACACGGGTGAGGTTGTTCCACATACATAAATAAATGTACATCCATATGTAGATACACTGAAAGTAATCCATGCCACATTTTAGAAAATACTAGGAAATAAATTAGAAATTTATTCAATTTGCGCCCCTTTACACTTTACATTGATTTTTAAATTATGATCCAGTCCATTTACGTCATTGTGACTTCAATTCGCTTCCCTGCCCATAACATGCTTTCTATTTGCGTGCATAAGGGTACATAGAAAAGCGATTTGAAAGTAGAATAGAACAGACCTCGAACAATATAGATATTATTTTATTTATTCATATGATTTTTTTCTAGAGGAAGGAAGTTCTTTAATTTTCATACATGTATTTAACGAAAACCTTTCGCGGTGTAAAACAATGAAATGTTTCGTCAAGTGTACGATAGCTTTTGTCTAGATGTTAAATAATTTTTTAAGTGTATATGTGTGCTTTTATATATGTATGTAAATAAGAATGTATAAAAGAAAAAGTTATATTTTTATATATGAATGCAAGTACACTGCCAAACATAAATGTTTCAAATTAAATGGGGATTTCTGCCTCCCCATTTGGATCCTAATTTGCTATGGGTTTTTTTCATAACTGTAATAAATAGGGGAGTCGTTTCTAAGTTTTTCTCAGTGATAACAATCCAATAGGTTTTTACAAAATATCTATATCAGCATCTATATAGCAGATCTGTAAAAGTTTGTGATCACATCATTTAGCGTTAGTGTTTGTAAATTTTTTGTTTGCATTCAAAATCGTAAATTAATTTTATTTGCAGTCAAACGCAGTAACTGCAATCAAAATTAAATTAGAATGAAAATCTTCTATAACTTCAAATGAAACTCTTTATTGTAGAAATAAAGCAGACTTTGATCTTTTTGAATTGCCAACAATGTAGATTTTTATTTACTAAGTCCTCTATATATATTGGAGGTGTTCGCAAGGTGTGCTATTAAGTCATATTGGCATAATGTCTTAATATTTTAATATTTTAATATTCCTTCGAAGTAAAAAGTCATAAAATAATAAGACTTTTTGGCCTATGTCATAAAATAACAGTAGAAATCTGAGTCATTCGCGGAAACTTTTTAGTCGAGCCGTCTATTAAATTTACCGCTACTTATAAATGATATGAAATTAAAAGAATGTCAAAATATCATTCACACTTTTATAACTTGAAACTAAAATGAATTTTTATAACATAAAAATACGAAAGAAAAAATCACAGCATCTAACAAGTGCATAAATTTTGCTTGTGTAACTTATCTGGCTAGCGGCCACTTAACGTATTTTCATCCTAAAACTACATATATGGAAAAGATATCAAAGACGTGTCTGGTTATTTTGCAGTAGCATTTGTATGCTTCCACATGTCTTAGTTTCGGAGGTATTAGGTTACCGATTTAACCCTCTTAACATTTGAATATACTAAGACTACTTCTTAGTATATCTAAATATCGAGGCGTTTGGGCTGATTAACTCAATGATTACAAGTCAATCATTAAAAAGCACAGAAACATTAAATAAATCAAATGAGGTGGACAAGCAGATCCTTTGTGTTATATAGATACCGATAAATTGTATTTCTCATAAGAAAAATGTAAATTAATTAAAATACATTTTATATGCGAAAAACAGACCTTGATGATGGTCGTGCGTTTTTTTTAACCATCGGTGAAAGTAGATCTTTCCGACTCATGTTTTGCATTCTAAATCGGTTGACTGGTTCTCGAGTTTTAAAATGACGAACGTAGAACAACTTATTTATATATACAGTCGAAATCCGGTAGAACGAATGATATAATGTCAGACGCTTTCATTAAACTGAGAAATTCGTTATACTGAACAAATTAGTTTCAAAAGAAAACTAGTGTCTTTATGTTTATTTTTCATTTCAATATAGGCAGCCCTACATCAACGATGTAGTTATATTCTAAAAAAAGCACACATGCTGTGAAAACTAGTTTTATGAAGCAAGAAATTAGATCGAAGAAGAAGAATGTATTTTTAATATGGCTGCAAGGTATCACGATTTCTAGTCATTTATATTGATTTACTGATTTTGAGTTTGCGTTTTGCTCTACCATACCTAAAACAGATCGTAAAATAAGTTAACCGTTCGTAATATAAAGTACCTAATCGAAAAATGTGCCCATTCGTTGTTTAGATTTTTTGTTAAAGCGCGTGTTTGTTATACCCGGCTTCGACTGCATATAGAATATTTCGATGGACCTTCGCTGTAGTTGCGATTTCAATTGATGGAATTCGCATGAGGGTGGCGATGGCTAAAGTAGTCTAGACGTTGACTACAAAACCAAAAAGTCCTGGGTTCGAGTCCAGTTTCAGACTAAGTCATAAAAATATCCTGAATTTTTTTTGATGTTCTGTAGTATGGCTTTGTGCCAGTTGTTATCGAAACGTTTCAGCGGCGCGAAGGTATAGTCACTAAACAGTACCGGCTTCAGCTGATAGCAGTCCACAGCCACATCAGAGTGCCCTCCTTCGTCGGTATTGTGCAGCACCAGCGAAGTAATTTAAATACTAAAAATTACTACTAAAACAAAGCTTCAAAATTAAATACGTCTTATTGAGATCTGAGGCGCTGCAGCAGTTCCACACAATACATGTGTCGGTCCAAGATTAAAAAAATTTATTACATTAAATTAATTGCCTTCGATAATTCCCAAAAAAAATTATTTCAAAATGATTGCAATCACTGAAGATTGCAATTTTGACAAGTTTTCATTTTGAAATCTAAATTCATTTTGGAATTAAATAATCAAATTTGTTTGGTTAAAATCACTTTGATTTCAATGCCTATTGACTGCACCTTTCTACAGCATTGGTGACCAGTACATCTAAAAATTACGCCTCCGTAATTTTTAAGCAAATCAGTGAACGCATTTGTTATACTTATGGTGGCCAGTGTAAATTATATTCCATGTTTTACTTGCCGGTTATTAACCTGTATTTTTACTACTATTAACGTAATATACTTCTAAGCTTTAAAAACGACCTTACAACGAGTATAAAGCAAGCAGTAGGAATACGAGTATAAGCAAAGTGCACACAACGTTTAAAAGAAAATTATAAAAGAACAAGGCTCTTGCACAGACACAGAAAGTTATTTGCAAAAAAGCCACATCATGTAGCGAAAAGAAAAATTATTTCATGAGGGTGTGTACGACCGGAAGTCGTTAATCATTTTTCTGTAAATAAATTTTTTTTTTCTCTTTTTATATAGCAACTTATTTTTATGAAACGCTGGTTCAGCTTAAGTTTTCGAATTTTGTTCTTTTTTGCCATTTCCTAAAGATGGGAAAAAATTTTAATTTTCTTTTTAGAAAAACATTAGCCTGCTACGCCTGCAAATTGTTGCTAATAGTATAATTTAATATTGTATAAAATAAAATTTCAGCCAAATTGAGTTAAGTTATTTTCCATATAAGCCACTGTGAGAATTAAAAACAAAAAAAAACTTTAAAATTTGGCATGTACAAAATATGTAGAACAAAAAAGAATTTAACAGATTATGAAGGCAAACAAATAATTTATTTATTAGTACATATACATAAATACATACATACATATGTAACATAGTTTTCCAGTTCAATGACTTGATATTTTCACATCAAACTCTACCAATGTTTCCCATGGTGGTTTACAAAATACGTACACATGTAAATGCTGCATGAATTTAATAAAATTCATGCAATTTTAAATGATTTTTTTTTAAGCCTGTCAACAATGTTTTCAAAAGTCTTACGTGGATTCTTGTCACGTTTAAGGTAATTCTTAATATCTTGTATATTTTTATAAGATGTATTAGTTATTATAAAACCCTTATTTACCCTTATTTCAGTTGTCAACGTTGTCGTCGACACCAAAAATTAGCATTTGCTGTGTCGATATGCTGCGGCTTGTATTTAAAATTTAGATTGGCATTTAGAAAAATTTCAAATTTTTAGCAAATGCTAATTAAACTTTGAACCGAAAGTTAGCGGATACCAATCTAGAGATTTCTGCACTCTTAAGAGCCAAATCTAAATCAGCGCATCAAGAGTATAACTTTCTAGCACTTTGCTTTAACGCTCCAAAGACCGTCTCAAATGAGAGCGTCAATATAATCCCATGAACAGTAATTTTAACTTATAGTGTACAATAAAAACCAAATAAAAACTAAATAGAAATAGAAAATAGAAGTAAATCGCGAGATTGGACTGAAACCAACTAAATTGTCATTACTTTTCAACAATGTCAGTTTTTTTGTAGACAACTTCACTGTCCTATGCAGAGAATACAACTGGAACGAACGACGAATTTCGTCAATGTCAAATGCTTGTGCATCGTTTTAAACATCACAGAAAGTGAATGTTTTTCTTTCAACTCTGCTTTTGCACGTTCTTTGTTTTACAGCAGTGTTGAAGCGTCTCTGCTGTCAAGGAGACGTATTAAATTTCAAGCTTAGTATTTAGTAGCACTTTTTTGCGCTGTACATGATAAATATAAAGTTGCAGTACAATGCAACGCATGTGTAGGGGTCATCTCCTGCGTGCTGGTCCAAGATAAAAAAAAATTAAAGCCGAACTAAAAAATAATTTACTTTTACAGAAACAATAACAAAACCAGCTTTTAATATAGTGCTGCGCACTCATGACACTTTAATTACAATGAGAGTTCAACATATAGCATTTTTTTTTTCTTTTTTAGGGGAAAATCATCAGAAAAGAACGCGGTGCACTTTTAAAATAACACAAATTTTTCGAAAAAGAAAACACCATTAAATTATATTCTAGAAATCCTTCGCGATTTTTTGGGTGACATTTATTCCCCACATTGTATGTTTAATAAACTAATTTTTAACTATTCACAAATATTCTCATACATACATACATACATACATACATACATACACACATACATACATATGTAAATTTACGAAAATTGAACCTGGAATATTAATGCAAAAATAAACTCAATTAAATATGCAAATTTGATATTTCTGTGATTTATCAAAATACGTTTAATTGGGACAACTACTTAGCAAAAGTAAATAAACTACTACTTGTGAGAAGTAGCGACAAAGCGAAATAGAGTATTTCAATAATAAATTGGGAAAGAAATTAAACGCGCACTGTTTGACAAATGTAAATAAAAAGTAAAAAAAAAATAATAATTATGAACGTGAAAAAAGATCATTTAACCGAAATCATATCGAACCTAAAATATGATAACATAGAGAAAAGAATTTAATTCCATCCGCATGCCATTCATTGACGTTGAATCACACACAATTATGGATTTAAAAACATCGAGGGGAGAGATAAGTTACACTGGAAAAAAGTATTTCATTAAAATAATGAAACGGTTTCATTCAATTTTTTCGGGAATGACCGTGTTTCGAGAACAAGTTCCCAGATTTCATATGAACACATCCTATTATAGTAACGATAGAACAACTAAACGCTCCCCACGTTGCGACGATGTTCTAGGAAGTCAATTGAGTTGGCTACCCTCTTTCTGCAATAAGTTTCTTCGCGCTTTACTGTACACGGTCGAGTTACTACAAAATAGTCTTTGAAGTACCGGCCCATACATGAGAGTTGTATGCCATTTTCGGTCGGATGTAGGTGGTATAAATAGTAAGAAGATCAGATGTCTTGCACCGTCTTAAACAGCCGTGGCACTTGAATGCTTCTTGTGAGACCTGAAAAATGTGCTCAGTCCATCAAACATCACACTGGATTTTCATGCCAAGTACATCAAGAGCTTCTGATTCCTCAATATTTGAACCATCCATAATTAAAGGTGAAGCAGTGTGATCATGCATACGGCGAAGGGTAAGCATGCAGAATTGGGTCTTTTGGGCATTGAAATCGACCATGTTCGCGTGACCCCATTCCGATATTCTCGTTAGGTCAACATTTAGTGAATGAATCATATTCAGCCTTGTCGCCACCATCATAGTCGATGTCGGCCTACGATCAAATGAATATGAATGACAGATACTGGTGTCATCTGCAAAAGAGGGGAAAGGATTGGAAGTTTGACATAGTCATTCAGAAAGATAAGAAATAGGGTAGGAGAAAGAATGAAGCTTTCGGTACCCCTGAATTTTTCTTGAACTCGTTAGATGAGATCCCGTCTATAACAACTCTTATAGCGCGATACCTGAGAAAGTTCAATATAAATCGAGAGAAGATATCACCGACACCAATAATAATAAGTTTAATAATAGTTAAGTAATAAGTTTGAACAAAAGTGCTCCATGTCGCACTCTGTCAAATGCTTTGGAAATATCTAGAGCCAATACTTTACTTTTGCCAAAATGGTGAATGGATCGACACCATTTCTCTGAGAGGAGAACGCCCTCCTCGGAAGGCATATTGCCTGTCGTTAAGTAAGTTATTGAACTCCGTATGCAAACTCAGCATACCCTCCATTACTTTGGAAATGGTAGAACATATTGCGACTCGGCGATATTTTTCAGGGTTTCTATCCTTCCTTCTTGGGGATCAGCGCTACATTTGCAACTTTCCAGCACGACGGAAATTCGCCTGCATGGTATAGGGTGCTGAAAAAGATTGCCAGGGGACGTGATAACGTCGAAGAACACTGCTGCAATACCAGTGCCGGAAATCCATCCGGCCCAGGAGTCTTGTTTATGTTGAGGTCCGCTAAAACCCTTTTAACTGCACGAGCTCGAAAGTATATCTTTAGTTTAATTACGGATACACCCCCGAGAGATCATTGTATTGATGCAATAGTTTCATTGCATTTATGACATCAATATTATTTCATATAAGAAAGTTTTCATCAATTTCATGAATATATTACGCTTATGTTACGTAATAAAATATTATATCAATGAAACATTTACATTTTGTATATGAAAATGTTTCGGTGAACTGAAGAAATACAGCATTTTGGTGCATGTTTCATAAATGTAATGAAACATTTTCCATTGATCTAATGAAGGACATCTTTGGGTGACTTTTAATGATAAAAATTCATTGTATGAATGACAACTTTTTTAGTGTTATGTGCTTTTAACAGCGTTATTTTTTACGCAGCTGTCATACGAACACAAATTATTTCAAATATCGGAAGTATGTTTTCATTGTTTTCCGAGCGTTCGTGTGGGTGTTTGTGTGTGTGTGTGTGTGTGTGTAAATATCTCAAAACTTGAGAGCGGATCAATGGTTCGGAACGAAATGTACCGCATTCGAAAGTTATTGAGCTCGTGAGAGAATGAACCGATTCGGTTCGGCAGATTTTAAAAATGAATTTTCTTAGACATTGTTTTCTCCAAATAAATTGTAACTACTAAGCCGATCAAGTTCAATATCTAATCAGCTCTTAACATCTGAAAGAAGCGTCGATTGCTGCCAATTTTAAAATCGAGTGACGTTCAAATAAATCTTCGAACTTAATTTCGAATGATTTGCAAAACACCAAATATTCATTTATTCGGCTTTGAAAATATCTCGTTTTTGCAAACGATTTAGTTTAGAGGCAATTTGTGAATAAATTTTATTGAAAAGAGATATTTTTATTGGGCAACGGAAAGTGTTGACGATGCTGAGCACGTACATATCTATTGCATCTATGACATAGAGAATTTTAAGCATGGGTGTTTGATTCTGTTACTTGATATCTAAACGTTTAAGACCCATAAACCAAGTTAAAAAAAAATATGTACATTGAACATTTTACAATTTTTTCTTCTTTCTTTTATTTTTTCGCTTTATATTTTTTTGTTGTTTGTATACTGCTCTGTGTTATTTCAAAACCGAAATATTCAATATTTTGCATTAATTTGGAGGTCAATTAATGGGAGTGAGAGTGCAAAATTCTCGTAGTTTCGTTTAAAAAAAGTATTGAAAATGGTAATTAAAAATATAAATAATAAAATACGAGCAACGAAAAAAAATAAATATAAAAAGATGGTGCATATTAGGAGTGGAATAGTGTTACATGGAAATCCTTAGAAACAGAATTTGTATACGCTAGAACCTCCAGTTTTGAACATTTTGGCAAAAAAATGCATGAGCCAACAAATTAAGGGGATGGTAACTAGTTGCAGAGTGCTCCACATATATGACCGACTCAGAATATTTTTGTTACCCCGACATTCTTTCAGACCATGCCTAATCTTCATCTTCAGTCATTAGGAGGCACCCATACAAAAATTTTAATTTGAAAAAAAATTTATTAGGATTATCAGAAACTTATTGAATATTTGATCAATAAAACGTATGCGAGGTAAAATAAAAAATAGAGTTTCTTTCCTCCGGCTTGAATATTAATACTGCCGAGTTAAGCTCTCTACACTATCTCTTTTCAAGTAGTTCTACATATGCATTGCATCGTAGCGTGAACGCTTCATTTATATATGTAAATGTTATTCGAAGATGGTTCTTTCATACCATACCATGCAACAAAACTCCATGTTTAATAAAATCACAATCGCTAGGACGACCGCACGTGCTGTGACTGCTTTTAGATAGAGCAATTTTTCTTGAAGCAAATTTCTTCAATTGCCTTTTAAAACTGCCGGAGTATTTAGACACAGGCAGCCTGTTCTGGCAATTATCAAAAAAATTACATAGAAACAACAACAACTAAAAAAATGGGAATGAAATAACAAGAGAGAATTAAAGTAACTTCTCGGTATACGCTCGACTTGCTCAGACTTGCGTCTAGAAAAATTGCCCAAGTAAAAACAGTCTTTGCTGTGTTGCGAGCAGTGTTATCAGATTCTAAAATAAAACTATGTACACACGATTTTCAGATTTTACTTTACTCTAGGATATGGCAATATGGTGGCAATGCACGCACAATGAAAAATTGTCACGAAGTGCAAATTGTCTGTTCAGACTATTGCCACACAATAAATTTATCTCGCAACAAACATTGTCTGTTCACACGATTGGCAAAAGTTGCCAGATCCGATGTTTAAAATTGTATTTAAATATTTATGGGCAGCGTTGCCAACAGAAATATTTCTCTGCCAATGGCACATGTGGCAATAACAAATGACTGTAAAATGTGTGGCAATTACGTGTCAAAGGAAATGAAGGGTGTTGTCACCATTGACAGAATTGTGACAATATTATTGTCATACAATACACGCGCAATACATTTTGTGACAATGTTGCCACACAAAAATTGTGAGTTCACAGGATTATTGAACATTTTATTACAATTTTTCTGACAGTATTGTACTATATGACAATCGCGTGTACATACCTTAAGACTAAATATTTTTCTGATCAGTCTATGCTAACAGCGCCCTCTTTTCTTGGTATTTGAGCAATAAAACGTCGGCGAAGTAAAATAATAAATGAAATATCTCTCCCTTAGCTTAAAAATAAAATTGTCAGCAAAACACCAAACACGCAGCTAACCCTGCCTCATTAAAAATAACAAATAAGACAATACAGTATATATAAAATATGTGCATATGTGTATGCAAAATGTAGCAAATAAAGCTTATATACCATGAAATGTAAGAAGTATACAAAAGTTGGTCATTAATATCAATTGAGGGTGGCGATGGTCGAAGTAGTCGCACGTTGACTACAAAATCAAAAATTTCCTGCGTTCAACCCCAGTTTCAGACTCATGAAAACATCTCGCATTTTTCTAATGTGCATATGTGTAGTCACAGTAACGGCTTCAGCTATAACCAATCCACAGGCACATGAGAACGCCCTCCTTCGTCGGTATTGTGTCGCACCGGCGAAGTACATTAAATACTAAAAAAAAGGCTACTAAAAAACAAAACTTCAAAAATGAGTACGTCTCCATCAGAGGCGCTTCAAACTGCTATAAGCAAAGAACGTGCAAAAGCAGAGTTGTAAGATAGTGAAGCTTCACCTCCTGTCATTTCTCCTCCTATCCCTTTCCACTAGTTCCAACACAATGCATCGCATGTGTAGGGGTTATCTCATGAGTGCTGGTCCAATATAAAAATAGAATTATTTTTCTTTTAAGTTTTAATGCTCACACTCCACTACAGTTTTTTTTAAATTATTCATCTCTTATTTAGTATTTATTTTGTGTTTTCTTTATTTTGGCTAACAGTTTATTTAAACATTTGCCAACTTGATATCTGAATGTGGGTATGTGTTTTTGTTTATTTAATTTTTTGCTTGATTATGGTCATGAAATTACCTTGCCAGTCTTTATGCAGAATCAGTTATTTTACAGTCTTCGACTGGCTCGTTACTTGGCACCAATAATAAACACGATAAACAATAAAAACGATGATGTCTTTTCATAAAATGGTAATGAAAAATAATTTTAAGCTTCAAATATCAAAAAAAAAATTGTTATTTCAAGACACAGAAAATTGTGAGAACACTGTGTGGCGAAAATTAGTAAAGTTTTTCTGGTAGGCAGTGGCGAGTACAACAACAAATTAGTCTTGAAATTTCACAACACTTCATTTTACTAGTTGCGGGTAAAAACCCGGTTTTTCGTACCCGTACACACTTATCACCCAGTGACTATTGAATATCAACGTATCAAAAGTATTTAGATTTTTGTAAATATTTTATGCCACCTTCGATATGACATATACATACATTGTCGATATTATTGTACAATACAAAAATAGTACAATTATATTGCAAATGTGTGGAGCGCTTCATATTATTGTATTAGAAAAGTTCATGAAATTAACTTATTCAACACAAGAAAAAAACTATTTTAAAAAATCTCTTAAATAATTGTATATAACGTGAAAATTATCACAAACTTTATAAATTGTTGTTTTAAATCTAACTTTTATTCAATATATTTAATAAAAATAATTTAAACATTACAAAAAAACGAAATTTTCGTTTGCAAATAAAGAAAACTTGGAATTTTTTTTCATAAACCATTTTGCATGGATTTCTTCACTCATAATTTAAATTACCTTTGTTACCATTTCACTTTATTATTTGCATTATATTACAATTCATTCAAGAAACATATTATTTCATTACTCCATTAAAAAAAAAAAGAATTTTAATTAAAAACCAATTTCAAATTACAGATTTTCCATTTCATCGCATTATTGATAAGTGCTTCTGTCGGTTCGTGTTATATATTACCCTCAACATTTACGGATCTACTAGAAAACAAAGAATTGTATCCACCAGAGCCAAGTGAAATTTTTCCAATACAACTAAATTTATTGTATCCCTCTTACAGAGGAATTTCATATCAAGGTAGAGCGTTCTTCAAAGAGAATAATTCGAAAATAATTTACGTAAAATTATTAAAACAAAAAAATTATCGCCCGAAAAAAGTAAAAAATCAAATTGATGAAAAATTATATCTAGAAGAAGGCTCTGTCAGTGATATTTTCTATGTGAAGTCTTCTGGTAATGGACAATTTAGCCATAATCGTTTTAGAGTGTATCGCATGCCAGAGTTTAGTGCAATAAGTGTCTATAAAAAGAAACCAGTTAAAAAATAAATAATATAGTTTTAAAAATGTACCCATTATTTTTTCTTTAGTATATACTCGTACTTTACATACGTATATATGGATTTGTTAGTAAAATTTTATTTGAAATTTCGTTTCGAATACTGAACCCTGATAATATAAGAGGGACCAATCGCCTTATTGCAATAGCAGCGTAATTAAATTGGAGTACAAGACAAGGAAACGTTGTTCTGGTCACTTTGGAAATAAATAACATCAATAACAAACAACTAATGCAAACCATATAGTTCAAGTTCAATTAAATGAGAAAGATTAGTGAAGTGCATATTTAAATCTTCCAGCAGTAATACATACCTATGTATATACATATATGAACAATTGTACAAAAGTTGCACTTAATAGTAATTGATGTAAAAAATAAACAAACAAAAATAGTATATGTATTTTAAATTTAAGTTTTTATATTCCGGGTTTATGTAATATTAAATTACTTGGTTTAGGTTTGGGTAGGCAGGTTCCTGGGTGTAAAAAAAAGGGTTCCAGGCGCTTTAGTACAATTTATTATGATCCCATTGTGGAGGAAATCGCCGCATATTGTAATGAAACATACCAGAGTTTCTGCTAAGAACCGATCGTAGAGCTCCCAAACTAATAAACTAGCGCACTATTCAATAGACTACCAGGCAGCTGTTATTAATAACTTATTAATTTTCAAAACAATTTATATTTTTTATACAAATTATTTGCTACACACATCATACAGACAAGAAATTTTGCAAGAACTTTCTTTAAAAGGATATTCATATGCAATTTTTCACCGTATATTTAGTTATTATATTTTGCTTTCTTCGATATTTTATAAATTTTTCCAATCAATTTCCATATCTAATTCTTTTTCTCTTAAACATAAACACACACAATTCAACAGAAATAGAAAACAATTAAGAATTTTTGCTAATAAAAAGCGCGGAAAATATAAAAATAAAAGAAGTTGTCTAACAAATTGCAAATATATAACAAAATGATGCCAGATGGATCTCTTAGGAAATGTATTATATATGGATTAAAATAATTAGTATTATGTATGTATCAAAATAATTAGTGACTTGTTCGTGGTTCTCATCATATATAATTTTTTTTTTTTTTTTTTATCTTGGACCAGTGCTCAGGGGCTATCCCCTACATATGCAATGCATTGCACTGGAACTAGAGAGAAGGATAGGGAAGAAACAGACAGGTGGTGAAAGTGGTAGAAAGATAGAGCTTAATTCTTGCACAACTTTGCAGTTGCGTGTAAATTATAAAGCAAAGTTGCGGCGTCTCTGATGTTTTTTGACGCATTATTTTTAAGCTAATGGAGCCATTTTATTTATTATTTTACTTCGCCGACGTTTTTATTGCTCAAATACCAACGAAGGAGGGTGCTGTAGCACAGAAAACTCAGAAAAAACTTTTTTCTGATTTGACCCGGCTGGGAATCGAACCTGGGTCTTTCTGCTTGCAGAGCCAACACGCTGACTACTCGCCATCAGCACCCCCATGGAAACAATATAAATATATTGCAATACCTTGTATTCGGTCCGCAGTCAAGCATGTTGCAATGCATATTGGGGCTCCCTCTGGAACATAGCATAACATCGTAATATCATACCATGTACCTATTGATTCTTGGCAATCAAAGAAGACGTCGAACACAGAAGTCATATACAAATAAAACAGACCACCTTGAATATTGTATTTATTTGTATAACGAAAAAATCTTTCACGATGTTGGTGATGGCTTCATTTAGAAAGGGGCATTGGAAAAATTTTACAGGAAGACTAAAAAACTTTCAACTACATTTTACACTTTCATAACATGCCTTCCAGCCTACATAAAATCTTAATTCCTTGTGCTGAGAATATAAAATTTGTATATTTGCCCATTGTAATGTTCTCAGAGGAAGCAATGGAGTCAAGAAATAAAGCGCTCAGAAATGATAGGGAGTTTCACGTCACAAAAATATCTCGCGAATTAACCATGAGGGATCTATTAAATACGTAGCGTATTCATCGACTACATATAAAAAATTTTATCGTCTACCTCCGAACAAGTTTTATTGTTAAAAGTTAGTATCCAAGAAGATTCTTAATCCAAAAGTGACTAAGCGGGAGTTGTAAACAAAATTTTAATTGTATTATGAAACTTAAATAAAAATAAAATAAATTGCAAATTAAAAGTGAAAATTGTTGTTTCATTTATAATTTATGTTGGAAAAATTCTATATGTAGGGTACTTTTTCAAGCTCTCACATATTTCTCAATAGCAATAAAAATATAATTAAAGAAATGAAACTGAAAACGGATACAGCTGTCGACTAAAGAATTTTAACGGTAAAATGGTCCTATCTAACAACATATAGCAACCACTGTGTTAGAACTACCTGCCTAATTTTTATCGAGCTTATAGCCTACAACCTTGCCTATAATTCTTCCATACATTTATTGAGAATCAGATTATTAGTTTAGAAGACATGATTTTTCCGCCGTTAGATTGCCCATTTTTCCCAGTGGGACCATAGCTTAAGTTATTATTTCCTACTATCTATTTTCTTTTTCGACTGTTTTAAACTATTTATTAAGCACTTATGTATTAATTTTACTAGTACGGCTTAGTGATCAAAATTTTACCAATCGTAATTTTACAGTTAAAATAAATATTTATTTAATAACACTAATTATTTTAAGCCTAAGGTCTTTTTATATATTTTATATTTATTTCAATATATTTTATATATTTCAATAATAAAAAAAAAATTTTTATTATAAACAAAAACCAATTTTCCTGAAGTAGCTACACAAAGGAGTAGCGAAATATTGAAATAAATATAAAATATATAAAAAGAAATTAGGCTTAAAATAATTAGTGTTATTAATATAAAAAAAAGGTGAAAAAAATAGAAAAATTATAAATATTTATTTAACGAAAAAAAAACTTTATAATTTCTTCATAATTTGTTGCTGTAAAAACAAATAAAACAAAAAAATATTACAGATTCAAAATTAAATTGTAACGTCCTGATACATTTTTATTTTGGGAACATTCACCGTATACACTATATATATATATACCATATACAGCACAAATGCGATTCACATCTCTACGTGCGGCTATATTAGATTTCAGTTCACTGCTAGGGGTTAAAATGACCACTGGAATTAGCAATGAGTGCAATTATATGAAAAGCCAAATATTACAAATGACATTCCTACGTTTTTATTTTAGTTTTATTAAAAAATTTTTTTAGTTGCGAAAATAAACTCTAACTTTCCACGTCATTGTCATTAAATGCATCTGGCAGCATTTTCTTATAATTCTGTTTCTGGCAGTCTTTTAGTTTCCGCGCTTTTTTCGTCAGTTTTTTTTAGTAGAAAATTAATGCTACTAATTAATAATACAAAGCATACGCTTTCTGTTAATAATTTTATGAAATGATAATATTTGTCTCTGCACATATACGTATATACAAGAAATGCTTATGCATTTTCCTTTTATTTTAATTTATATCTTCACTATAAATTCGAAAACTGACAGTGACAACACTGTCCACTGAAACAAGTAAAAAAAAGCAAAAAGGAAAGGACTACAAACAAAGCAAAATCAAACACCAAGTAATTGCATTTAATAAACAGACGCGTAACAAAAGCTTCTGGCACAAAGTATACTTTGTGCATCTGTGAAGACAACAACAAATAGTTAAAAGTCGGAAAAAAGTGAAATAAAATAAATCCAACATTAAACTGCATTAATTTGAAAACGAAAGCATTTACTTGAAAAACTTAGTTTAAAATGGCTGCAGCATCTGAAGATCAAGTTGGAACGTTTGTAGAACGCTCTACTAATACTGATGATATTACGGATGCATTTGGTTATTTGGGGTCCTCAAATAGTGGTTCAACTACCTACCAATCTGGTGGGTCAGCAAGCAACCATTATCAGCAGCAGGGAGCAATAGCCCAGTTGGGAAATAAATCATGCAATACATCATCGAACAATTACACAGCAATAATGGCAACTGACCGTCATGCTGTAGAATACAATATGCGTCATAACAATCGTGGGTTGGCTCTAATTTTCAACCATGAACATTTTCTGGTGCCAACGCTAAAATCGCGATCGGGCACAAATGTTGACTGTGATAATTTAGCGCGCTGCCTTAAACAGTTGGAATTTGATGTTAAGATATATAAAGATTATACTTTTGGTGAAATTAAACGTCAAATAGAATGGGCCTCCAATCAAGATCATTCTAACAATGACTGTATAATGGTAGCTATACTCTCACATGGTGAAATGGGTTTCATATATGCGAAGGATACGCAATATAAACTGGATAGTATATGGAATTATTTTACTGCTCAGCACTGCCGCACTCTCGCTGGTAAACCTAAACTATTCTTTATTCAGGCTTGCCAAGGTGATCGTCTGGATCCAGGCGTAACAATGAAACGCGTGGTAACTCAGACTGATGGTGACTCATCAATGAGCTATAAAATACCAGTGCATGCCGATTTCTTAATTGCCTATTCAACTATACCTGGATTTTACTCTTGGCGCAATACTACTCGTGGTTCTTGGTTTATGCAGTCATTGTGTGCAGAACTAGCAGCTAATGGCAAACGTTATGATATATTGACTTTATTGACATTCGTTTGCCAACGTGTTGCTGTTGATTTTGAATCTTGTACTCCTGACACTCCGGAAATGCATCAACAAAAACAAATACCTTGCATTACCACCATGTTAACGCGTATTTTGCGTTTTCAGGATAAAAACCCTATAGTTCCAGCTGGTAGAGTATAAAAGTTAAGGAATTATATCTCAAAATTTCTTTGTGGGTTAAAGAATAAGGGAGCAATGTAGAAGTGGTAAATAATTACAAGCACATCGAATATTTTTAAAGTAAAGATGATTAAATTTATTAGTCGTTTTTGCTATTAACAAACTTTATAGATTTAAAAATTGTCCCCCAGCTAATAATTGAGTGAAGTATTGAAATTATAAATTGAGAAAAAAATTTATGATTTAAGACGAAAATTTACGAAATTTATCTGTTACTCAACTTGTCTATTATTTTTCTATATCAATTTATGTGTACATTTTTTTTATATCGATTATTTAATTTCTGTAAATGCACTCAGAAAAATACATATTTTAAAAACTAGTTTTAAAAAAGTAGGTATTTTTCCAAAGATGTGGATTATTTCAAATAGTAGTACCCTAAAGTGGATTATTTCCGAACTATCTTACAATTTAAGTTAAAAAATACCTTTCGCAAAACTAGAATTTTTTCAAAAAGTATTATTCGTAAGTTTGTTTTTCTGAAACTACTTTAGCTGTTTTTTTTTTTGCAAATACCATCTCTGAAAACTATTCTACGTTCATTTGAGATGGTGAGCCCTGTTGCTGTTAGCCTGACTTGAGAAAGATGAGTGTTAAATGGCAAATAACAGTGCAATTTAAGCAATAACTTTGAATAATATATATCCTGAAAATCTCTTAAAAATATGTACCTCTTCCTATAATTTCAATAAGTATCAACAGATGATTGTTTTATTCATTTTAAAGCGTATGTTGTGTATGTACGTATAATAATTATAAAGAAGGTATATGAAAAGTGTGTGAAAGTATTGCCCATGTTTAATCATCATGTGAAATTTCGGGAACTAAGCTTTTTTCCGTAATGACAATACCAAACAATATGTGGTAAGATATTTTCTAGTTTATAATTTCATACACAAACTTTATCTTTAAAGTGGTACAGATAAGGATCAATTGACAAAACTTTTCTGATACGATTGATAATTGAATCTCATTAAGTATTCTGAATGTTCTACGTTCAAATAAATTCAATTTAAACGTGGTTTACACAACCCGAACACTCAACTAGTCTAGATAATTTATATTAAAAATTAGTAAATTTATTCACACAGCATCTAAGCGAATTAGCAAATCGGAATTATGGAAACTTGAACATTTTATACCACATTTATAATTTTCGGGGTACAAAAATATATTAATCATGCGTTTCTCACTATGGAAATGTTTCTTATTCTAGCATATTTTCTTTATATTCTCCATTGTTTATGTTAAGTATAGATATTTTTAACATTTAAAACATTTTTCTTATTAAAAGCATCGATTTGCTAGCCGAATTATACATCAGTAACAAAAACTGCCATATACACTAGAAATTACAGTAGCTATTGCTTTACATAAATAGATTTGCTCTCTTATCTTTAATAATGAAAAAACTACATAGATTTATTACATAGACAAATTATGTATTGAAAGTCTTATATTTTTTATAAAAAAATTTTATGTATTTTTATTTTTTTATACATATACTACATATTTCAAATACTTTTCGTATTGAATACTTTTAAATTTAATAAAATATAATATTAGACCATTTATTGTTTACAGTTCTTTAATTAATTGCAAAATAAACTAAATCTGGAAAACTATGTTCAAAAGCTGTGTCACTTGATGTTGACCTTCCGATGCCTTTTCGATCATCATTTGTATAAATAAAACATGAAGCATCTTTCAATTCTCCAAATAAACTTCAATTTTAACAATAAAAAACTAGGCATATTTGTCGAATGATGCGTACATATGTATAAAATAAATCTCATACATACAATACGTTTTTACTGCACATTTTACATTGACAATATTTAAGTGAAATTTTTCAATGTTGCTAAAACCATAATTAGAAACGAGTTTACAAGGATGTATATGTTACTGTTACATCACATTTTTTATGCGTTTCTATTGAGTCGATCATGGTTGTTTTATATCAACAAACGACAAAAAAAATACACAAACGAATTGGATATTGGCATTTCTGTTGCATTTCTTATTTTTGTTTCGACAATTCCCAAACTACGGGCTATAAAATGCAGATGTTGTACGCAGTGAACCAAAACCGTGAAAAATTTGTAAACGCAATGATTATCGCTTTTCATTTTTCATCAGTCTAAAAAATATCTTATTACGATTTTCCAGCGAAAATAATTTTCATTTTGTGTATATTATTTACAAGCGAAATATTAAAAGCAAAAACCTTGCTTGCAAAATTTGGCTTTTGAACCGATTGGCGGTCAATCTTTTTGGCGGTAATGGCTCGATATGAAGAGATGAAAATGTCTTTATTCTTAAAAAACTCTAGTTATAGCTTTTGAATTTACACCAGTAATAAAATATAATAAAATTATGGTATTTGTTACGCATCGAAGTGAGGAATTTCTAAAATAATTTTCGTTTGCAATCGAATTGATTTTAAAATTCTATTGAACTTTATTGACTTTTTGTAGATTGTAATAATACAAGAAATTGAGACGACGAATTAATAAAAATCTAAAAGAATAGACAGACAACTTATTTCAAGAATAAATTGGAGAGGTAAAATCTCCTATATTGACGTAACGCACTTCAGCATTATGTAATTTATTCATCCTTATTCTATTTGTCGACGTCCACACCAAAACTTGACAACTGGAATAAGAACGATTGATTCTGGCTTTGATCATCAATCTACACCGAAGGTCTTAGGGGAAACAGAGCACTGCAGATTGCAATTTAAATCTAGTAGACCCAGATGCTATTGGGCGAAGTGGTTAGCCCGTTGACTTTATATAGAAGACTGTCGAGAACTCTACCGTGTATCAACTATTTTCTTTATATATGCGCATTACCTTATATGATAGTGAATATTATATTACTTTTCTTCAACAAAATGTAAAATGTAATTTTCTTTTATTATCCAATAAAATTGTATTTGACTTTAGTCATAAATATACGTTCAAGTAAAAAATCTAATATCCATACGGATAAGTGAAAGTTTTATGAGCTTTATTTATAACTCTCCAAATAGATTAAACCACCATTAAACGTGGTGCAATATTCATAGACATCAATTCCTGGAACAAGAGTTTAGCTGCATATGGTAACCGAACTTGTGAGATTTGTGTTTTATTCTTGCAGCCTTTGCATTCGAAGGTATTATTACGCAGATTGGCAATTGCAATCAAACCACAAAAGTTACAAACATGTATACGATAGGGATCAGAAACTTCAAACAGGCGTTCGCGTAGAAATTGTGCTGCACCGTGTGATATCTGACAATCGCGTTCCATTTCACCAAAACGCAAGCCACCATCACGAGCTCTGCCTTCCATAGGTTGTCGCACCAGTATTTGTACAGGACCGCGAGCTCTGCTGTGAATTTTGTCATCCACCATGTGTTTAAGACGCTGATAATAAGTTGGTCCCAAGAAAACTTGGGCATTGATTTTCCGTCCAGTATGACCGTTATACATGACTTCATTGCCTCGTAAATGATAACCGTATTCCTGGAGAAAAGTTGAAATTTTTTGCACGTTAACAGCGTCGTTGAAGGGAGTTGCATCGCCAATTTCTCCTTTGTTTGAACCGAGTTTCCCCTGCAGACATTCAATTAAATGGCCAATTGTCATACGAGATGGAATAGCGTGAGGATTAATAATAATATCAGGAGCTAAACCTTCACATGTAAATGCCATATCCTCCTGGCGATATTGAATACCGCAAGTACCCTTTTGACCGTGACGGGAGGCGAATTTGTCACCAATTTGTGGTATACGGACTGACCTCACACGAATCTTACAAAACTTATACCCTTCACTGTTAAGTGTCAGCATGACTTGGTCAACAATACCAGTTTCTGAATTACGCAAAAATGTTGAGGCATCTCTCTTCGTGAAACGTTTAGTATTGCCGTCTAATTCATCATCATTTTCGGGCAATGTAATAGTTTTACCAATAATTACGTCATCTCCAGAGACACGTATACCGGGTGCTATAATACCATCGTCGTCTAATTTGTCATAATGAGCATTTCGCATACCCTGACAAGTTTGTCGACTGGGTTTTTCAAAGTTCTCTTCCTGATCGCCAATGCGTTTATTTTCCGAATCTTTGTAAGACCGATAAAATACGGAACGGAAATAACCTCTCTCAACGGCAGAAGCATTTAAAATTACAGAATCTTCTTGGTTGTATCCAGTGTAGCAGAGAATCGCTACAATGGAGTTAATACCAGCAGGCAGTTCCCTGAAACGTAA
The DNA here is from genome assembly GCA_963924685.1 of Dexiosoma caninum. NCBI lineage: Eukaryota > Metazoa > Arthropoda > Insecta > Diptera > Tachinidae > Dexiosoma > Dexiosoma caninum. Next base: position 98,427,690 of record OZ004725.1, read on the forward strand.
ATATTCCATAGAACGTGTAGTAACTAAAGGTTTCATGGGATAGTACAGAACATGTGCTAAAGTGTCCATCCGTACGTGAAAATTCGTTATATAAACACCCATTGCTTGTTTACCTGTTATAAATTTGCACACATTTCAATGTTGATTTCACACTATATTTATTATAAAAACTTACCCATAGCACTTTGATAGGTATTACGAGGCGATTGATTGTGATCAGGAAATGGAATAATAGAAGCACACACTCCTAATATCATAGCGGGATGAATTTCGCAATGTGTGTATGTTGTACAATATGCATAATCTTTATCCTGCTTCAAATCATAGGGAGACATTGCAATCATTACAGTTTCCTCCTCCAGTGTATCAATATATTCCACTACTCCCGATGCCACTAGAACCTGCCAGCTATAATTGTTATAGTCACGCTCTTTTAACATTTCGACGTGAGTTTTTTTTAACAGCAGTGAACCATTTTCAACAATCAATAACGGACGACAAATTCTGCCAGCGTCTGTGTAAATACGAATTTCACGGTCACGAATATCACGAATCATTGACACTTCCGAGACAATAATATCCATCTGCCTTCTTAGTTTACGTAGGGTAGCCATCAATTGCTCCGGATCCCGATGTATTCCAACCCAGCAACCGTTTACGAATATCTTAGTGGCATCAGCAATAGCTGACGGAGCAATTTCTTCTAAATTTTCCATTGACCACTCTTCCAAGAACTCCAAAATAGGTGAAGGCTGAGAACCAACAGAAATATAGGCCATTAAGGCCAAATTTTTTACCAACCCTACAGCAGCTCCTTCGGGAGTTTCAGCTGGACACAACATACCCCAAAGAGTATTGTGTAACTGCCGAGGTTTAGCCAACTTGCCATCACGGCCAATTGGCGAGTTGACACGTCGTAAATGTGATAGGGTTGATGCAAAAGTCAATCGATTCAATACCTGAAATATTCAAGGTTCTCATATGCCTCGCATCATTATGTTCATATAAAATAGATTACCTGAGATACCCCAGCTCTCGCTTGATGAGCCTTCTTCTGGTCACCCCAATTGCCAGTTGCCAAAGAGTAACGTAAACCATCAGTGATAATATTCGTTTTAATAGCCAATTCCAAATTGAAATCCTTTCCACGATCAATGAACTTTTGGGTATACATACGCACCTCTTTCATTAAGTTTTTAAAAAGACCACGAAATAAGAAGGCGAGTAACGGACCAGCCAAATCCAAACGTTTGTTACCTAAAAATAAGCCAACAACTCATAGTTTTGGAAAAAAAGTGAAACAATTAAATATTCTCACCATAGTGATCTCGATCGTCTAATTCACGGCGACCTAATGAAGCCAATAGCAATCTGTGCACCATATAGCCTAAAAAGTAAGCTTTTTTCGTTTCACAAAAATCAGATACTCCGACATGAGGCAGCATTTCTTTTTGCAATATTTCTTTCGCATATTTAATACGTTTGTCTTTTGTAACACCAGGTCTTGCACCACGAGTACCTATAAAATTTAATGCAACATTTTGCTCTTGCACTACGAAAGCTTCATCTAGTGAAGGTTTAACCATTTCCATCATTTCGGGATCATCAAAATCGTAAATAATATGTTCCAATATGTCACGATCAGCTACAAAACCCAGGGCACGAAATACAATCATTATCGGAATTTCTTGTTTTATATATGGTAAAATAGCAATAATGCGTTGACCAATAGCCGACTTCTTAATATTTTGTGAACCTCTGGCCATCATATTGACCCAAAGTGTTGATGTAGGCCGAGAACTGTGTTCTAAGCAAGATCTAATTTCAGATTTATATGCGTATTTGCCATCCTTCATGCTGAATACATATACAGTGTTAGTAGCCATTTTCTCTTGAGCAATTAACACCTTCTCGGACCCGTTGATAATAAAATAACCACCTGGATCCAAAGGACACTCATTCAACTCAGTCAAATCACGATCCGTTAATTGTGATAGCAGGCAATAAGTAGAACGTAACATAATGGGAATTTTTCCAATAAATGTCTTTTGATGCTGAGTCTCAACCGGTGCTTGGCCTTCAACAATTTTGGTTTTTGTTATATCCACATAGAGAGGTGCTGAATATGTCAAGTTACGCAAACGTGCTTCGTTCGGCATCATGGGACTCGGAGAACCGTCTTTTTCCCAATGTGTAGGTTTTGACAAATAAATTTGTTCGAATTTTAAAAGAAAGCGAGGCTGCAAGTATAATTATTATTTCTTATATGCATATACATATTTATGCCTTTGGAAAGTAAAATGTGTTTCCTATACTTACTGGAGTTTCAATTTCACCCGAAGTATGTTGGGCCTCGGCCTGTAAATCAATAGCAGGAGAATCCTCAACTATCCTTTGGACCGACATCTGAATGAATTCATCGAAACTGTCCAACTGCTGACGTACCAAACCTTTTTCGTCAAAATAAGCATTGATGACAATCCAACAGGCTTCCTGCCACAACTCATGAGAGATTTCTTCTGCATTTTCCTCCTCATACATTTCTGCAAAATATATATCATTGGTTTTTATTTGAAGTCGTATTAAAGTTAATATTAAAAAATTTTAAACGAAATTTCAGAATGTTCTGTCTCGGCATACTTTTTTACGTGGACATATATTATTTGGAATAATGTTATATTATAAATTAATTACCTTCCTCATTGTCGTACATCATTTTTTTGTAATTTAGATAAATAAAATACTTCTCAAAATTTATAAATTTCTATTATAGATTATAAGAACTTATTCATTAAGAAATTTAACACCATAGGCTAGCCTATGTTTAACACTTTAGGCATCTGTCTGTGCTTAACACTATTAGCCTATGCTTAACACAACCCCATCAGAGAAACAAAAAGTATGTTCACTGCAGTACAGAAATACAAGCCGATTGATTGTAATCGGCGGCACGAACAAAATAGTTTGGCGTGCAAAGCAAATAAGAACGTATTTGCGGCGGCTTAAATTCGGATCAAATTTATAAATAATATAAACTAATTTATTTATATACATATATATATATATATATATATATATATATATATATATATGATTCTAATTGTGCTTTTTTCCCTTAAAAATTATATATATATATAAAAATAAATTCAGTTAATATAGAATACTACATGTGCACGGTGTAAAATTTTGATATTCTTTTGTTTCGTTTGTTTCATATTTTAATTTTTCATTTGATTCAAAATACATTAGTAATGCTGGCCGATGGCAAGCCTAGTGTAGATGAGAAGAAAAATATAAAAATAGAAATGTGTGTGTTATAAAAGTAAACTCATGGATTGTTATTTTTTTGTTTATAGATTTTTTGGTTTTTGTGTTTGATATTCAACATACTTATATTCTCGATTGATTAGTTGAATTTTAAACATATAGATCTTAGGTTTGTATTGAAAAATTAGGAAAAACCCACTGATGAGCTAAGTAAGCATTAGCGAAATAGTACTATAAGGATATGCTTTCCTACTCAGTTATCGGAAATTTGATGACCGAGAATCTCTAATTGTTGCAATAAAATCGGCATGGTCGCAGATTTCCTTACAATATTTATCGCAACTGTATAACTCCCTTCCAAATAGAATTTATGAGGTAATTTTATCGAAAGGAGGAAGTACACATTATTAAAAATGAATAAAAAATTAAATTAATAAACAAAACTTAATTGTTTTCGTGCTTTTTTTATAATTTTTTATTGTTTTATAATATGAACCTATTCAACTGACGCAAAAATAGTTCACAATTTTCTTCGCAAATTATAAAAAGAAGTACATATCCTTTTTAACGGAACTTTTTCAAGTCTTCTTTGTGTATACTCTTTTTCTCAATTGTTAAACCTTTAATAAAAAGTGCAACATAATTCTCTGCATGAATTATCCTGAGAGCAGCAAGCTCTAATTGGTTGCTAAAACACTGCACCTATTCATGTGAAACGCAGTGTATATTACTGTATCTCTTTTCAACGGTAAAAAAATATCACAAGTGACGAAAAACTCAAGCCAAAGTATATAACCAGAACAAATGAAGGTGACAAAAACAATGTTTAATAAGACCGTTAACGGTTCACTTGGGCAATAAAAGACAGACCCACTCCTAAATAGCAAGGGTGCTAATAACAGGAACAAATTCCAAAGTTAACCAAGTTAATTAATCGCTCAAGCCATACACATCGCCCAAAACAGAAAAAGACGAAAGCTTAAGCTCGAGATTAAACATTGCCGGCCACCTTACATTAACAAAGTTATATGCAATAAAATATAATGACATTAAATAATATAAAATTCATTATCAAAATCATGTATTTTCATAAATAATACAAATGGGTTTTACTACAGATCCATTAACTGCAAATAAATATAATTCAAAACGGTGATTGACCAGATACAACCCAACCGAAAATTGTTTGTTGTGCCAGGGGACAGCCTGCATTTGCAAAAAGCTTTCCAGTCAAAATTTGGGAGCTGAGTTCGGGACCTAAAACGAGAGCCACTTGACCTGTATGATAAAATGTAGGATCTGCCAACTGCAACCCGGGAAAATTATCCTTCACAGCCTCTTCTACGTTTTCACGGGGTATTTTTAAACCCATCATTTTCCGAACTTTCGCTGAAAGGGTGATTCGTTTCACCGGATCATATACAGATCTGACCGTTAATCGACAATGTGATTCAATCTCAGTAATCGGGAGTCGTCGAATCAACTGATCGCTAACGTAGCTAACACTACAGCACAGATCTTTCACCCCTCTAACTCGAATCTCATTCCTACCTGCTATCAGGTTTGCCTGAAAGGTCGGTGAAAAAGGTCACCACCTGTCTTAAAGGCAACAATGGTACTAAAGTGGGGGTATGAGCGGCAAGTGGAATGGAATGCGTCGTATGTATTAGCTTTGTGCTGCTAATGTGTGGTCGTAGGTGGTTGAAAAATTATGCCAACCAAAAAAACTTCCGTTCACCGAATTTGCTAACTTAATAGTGTGAATTGGTTCATTGAGTCAACAAATCCAATAAATAAATACTATGTTGTGTATCTAGTCCAAAATTGTATCGTTAATCAAGGTGAATTCGTAACAGGTGAACTTACTACCCAGCTAGCCGACAATTTATCACTGTTTGATGTCAAATTGCATGAATTAAGTTGACAGTATACCATTATTTGTGGTTGTTGTTGTTGGACTAGTATGTTTACCTGGTATGAATTCACCTTGGTTACATTAATGTATTATTAAAGTTCATTTACTTTCCTTTAAACATAATATGTTTATAAAAAAAATAATACGCGTCTAAAATATAGTTGCATCTGGAAGCTTATTCATAATCAAAATTTAAGCCGCTACCTCTGGAATTTTCTGCAATCCAATTATCGAAACGTTCCGACATTTCCGCAGATATATAATTTTTCCAGTCGCCTATCTGGCCTTTTCGTATAAATTTACTCTCAGATTTTTCCTTCTCATCGTCGTTATTTCCATTCACGTCTAGTTGACTTAAAATTGGTTCCAAATTAACAGCTGGATTTGATTGCATTCGATCGAATTTTAAATGATCGCAAATTCGTTTCATATCTTCTTCATTTATCTGGTAGTCGAGTTTTAAGAAATTTGCACATTTACGTACAACGGCTGGCAAATCCCTTTTCATATCTTCGTATTTTAAAAATAGTACGTTTGGGTCTGTTGAACGTTTCCAGAAAGGTAAAACATGCTTCCAATACGATCCAATGGGGGACTGTTCATTGATAAATAAGTCTAAAAATTCATCAAATGATCCTTGAAGACCGTGCATAAGTTTACAGTAGTGGTAAAATGAAACGCATAAATCTTTAGGATTACGAGCAGTATAAATTATCTGTAAGTAATATTCACACTCATTTATATATTATTTATAAATATTAAGCATCGTCTTACCTTTGCTTTTGATAATTCGAGATCCTTTGGTAATAAATGCCATGGTAAATGTGAGCGTGCAAAGCGTGGACGTGGCATGTTTTTTACTGTTTCTACAGTATTTCCCAATGAATTTCTTTGTAATAAAATTAAAATTAAACAACGATTTAAATTCGGATAATTTATTAAAGTTACATTTAAAAGAGTTAGCTGTCACTTTTGGAAAAATAAAACTTAAAATTACATAATTTTAAAATTTTTCAGGATAGCAAAAATTGATAATTTTAAAATGCTGAACAAAACTTTTCGCGTATATATTAAAGTTAAAAGTATTGAAGATTGTTTTTTCAACGCAAAACTGAAATAAGTAGATTTTCCATAAATAGTATTACTGGAACTACATATACATATATCGTTACTTTAATATAGAAAGTCCCTAAGTAATAATTTACTTTCCAAAATTTTAATAGAAATTCAAGTATTGTAATCGCGATCAGTTTCTTATTAATTCTCTGTTGGAAAACACCAGCTATTTTTGTCAATTTTGTTTTAAGGTGTTATCTATTTGAAAACATAAAAAAATCGATTTAAAAAGAATAATTAGTTAGGACTTGCGCCTTGGAGATATACTTTCAAGATAACAAGTCTGGAAAATTTTTTTAAGTCGGCTTAAGTTCTTTTATCAACGGTTCACAGATATAAAGTACATTTGATTTTTTATAACGTTTCATTGAAATTAATTTAAAAAAATAGAAGGTTGGTGCAAAGCATTTCAATGCAAAAAAAAGCTTTGAGTATTGGGACACATGCTGAGAATGTCTATATCTGTGTTATAAATACTTAAATTTATAACCTAAAAATAGCTAAGCTGACTACAAAGAGCCAAACTGCCTTATAGATTCAAGAAAATTTTCTCTATGAAAGGCTTTTAGGTATCCCAGCAGAAAGAGGCGAAAATTTTTCCGAAGAAATTCCTTATTATTTTCATTATTTTAATGTTTTTAATTTTATCAAGAAGAAAAACATATAAAATCTAGAAGAAAACTTGTTAATCACAATTTTTTACTCAATTTAGAAATTTAGAGAAAAGCTATTTGATTCTGTTAAGTTTTCTTCTGAATTCTATAAAAATTTGATTTAATAGATTTTTTAAAAAAGGTAGTCCTCATTGATTTCATTAGGTTCCTTTAGCATCATTTAAAAAACAATTTTATTTATTTGATTTGAAACCGGTTGCAAATCAATTTCGAACATATTTGTTCGAGCGCCGGCTTGCTTGGCTCAAATACAGTTAGCTAGTTGGTGGAATGTACAATATTTAAGAGCAAATTTTATATTCTTTTATGTACTTACGCTACCCATTCGTAATGATCTTCGCTAAACAAAGCAGATAATTCAATCAAAGGCGATCTCAATTGTTGCATTTGTTTTGCACCTTCGAAATCCATTTGATTCCCCAACAACCATACCATTTCCTGAGCCCATGTAGAACCAGTCCTCGGATATGATACTAACCATACATCATCCGGATAAGTTTTAAATTCTCTAATGGAATCGGCAATTTCTATAAATTTCCGTGGCAATACAACATTTCCTGGCAAAACCTCAACAAAGCAATCCTTTTTGGGAAATAGAGCATCAATTCTTCTAGCAATTTCTTTGTCTAGTTCTTTGAAAGTTAACTCCATAATGTATGCCGAGGTACTTTAATTAACTCACTCTAGTTAACAATTCTTAATTTTAATGTATGAAGTATCTTTGTAACAAAGCAAAAGAGCATCCGTTTTCTTGAACGCTTGTTGTAAAACTGCAGGAAAATGTATGCAACTTTGGTTACATTGCTTATAGACCAAATTTTCTCTCATGTCTGTGGCGTTAGCGTACGATAAATATTGTGATAAAATATAGTGAAAGTAAAAGTGTTTTTCCGTTATTAGTTAAATAAAGAAAACTTGTATTTTCACTAACACTAATGCAAATATATGTATACGATTCATTTATCAAGTGGCGGTAATTATAATGCTTCTCGCAACTGTTGCACCACTAAAGATGACCACCACTCACGTTATTTATGTAAATTAAGTCACTCATTATCATACATGTATGATTCACGTAACTGTCAAAGCAAAATCACAAATAGAATTAGTATCATTATCTCTCTATCTATACATTCATATTTGGGTCATTCAATTTCATTGAATTTGAAATAATTGAAAATAGTATAGACTCTTCTTTACTAGGAACGTAAGAGTTATGTACTAAACATTAGGTAGCTAAAGATTATCTCGATTCCAAATCTACTTTGCACTCAATCCTACATATATTGCCGCTGTTTGAAGGAAAAACAAAAAAGATATGCTTACAAAGGAAAAGAATGACATTTTTCATTTTGATAAATCAATCGTTTCAACAATAAATTAAACATTGATATATATTTTTGATGGGCTCCAACTATTTTAGAATGGGTTACCATTAGCAACTGCCTTATTTGGGCATAGGGTTTCCTTTCCGAAATTATTCTTTTAATAATATTTTCATAATATTCTTTACTACACATTATCATACTTTAAAAAATGCTGCTATTATTTAAAGCATCGCGTCAAACAAACAGTTTATGGTGATATTTTTAACTATTTGAACTATGAAAAAGGAAGAAAACAAAGACGATTAAATGCTTACAGTGCTATTATTTTTGTGGACACTGTAAGTTAAAAAATTTCTAAATTTTGTTTTTTAATAACTTGTTTTTGGACTGCTACGAAATTTTTTGGTTGGCTTAATTATTTTCTGGAAACAAAGCCCATTCATAATTTGTGAACAGTCTAACCAATAAATTGCTTGATACCCTTTTGGAAAATTTTATAGCCGCATAAAATGCAATTCAATATGTTAAACAAACCCTTAGAACTTTAAACCGCACTGAAAATCAAATTTTTAGTGCCAATACTCGCAGCTCTATTTCAGATCTTCAACGTTCCAAATTCAAATTGTATACTTTATAACAGAAATTAGTGAGGTTACGAATATGAATTTTTAATATTCGGGAATACGAGAATCTGTGCTAATATTCGCCGAAAACGAATACGAATATTCACACTGAGATTTATCACCACTCGATATTTCATTTCATTTTGCTTTTATTTATTAATCGAGCCCTAGGGGCCAGAAATAGTTAATAATAATTGTAATAAATTGATAATTTTATAAAAAGGAGTATGTTTAAATATAATTACATATTTAATAATATTTAGTTATTAATACATAGTACAGAATTGTATAGTTGTTATAAAATAGATTGATTAAATTCAAATTTATCTTAGGAGAACTTGGGTAAGTAAGAGTTGGCTATTAATTCCCGTAAAAGTCAAGAACATGACGTTTAAATTTGGTTTTGGACAAATCAAATCTTTTTAAAGATGGAGGCAATGTGTTATATAGTCTACATGCTCTTATAAAATACGATCTTTCAAACAAAGAACTCGAAATGTTTGGTATAATTAACGAAGGGTTTCTAGTGTATCTAGAGAAACAAAATAAGCCGGCGAAATATGATGGTAACTGTGTAGATATTATCTTAAAGTAAAATTTAATTGAAAAAATTCTCAACTTTGCGTCAATACGTATGACATACCCTTTGATGTTATTGTTTTTAATTTTTGAATTTTCAAACTCAGTACATAAATACGAGTGCTTAAAACATCATATTTCCTACATAAGTAAAATGTACCTGTGTAGATTATGTACCACAAATTTCGTAGAAATATCTTCTTTACAAATTTTCATTATACAATAAACATTTTATTATTTGATTTTAAATCTATTTAATTTTTCTAAAATTTTTTTGGCTAACGTCGAATAATTGAAAGAATAATTACATAAATATTAATATTTTTGTTTCATTTTTTGTATTCTTTTACCTTTTAGGTATTTTATTTTTTGAAACCTATTCGCAAAATACTTGAATTACACGAATGTCGAGAAATAAGTAAATATTCGGCAATACTAATATTCGTAACAGAACTAATACTTCAGTTGATAGTAAGTTTATAATTGTAGTTTCTAACAAAAACAATGTATACACTCAATTATTTATAAATTTTCGTTTATATACATATGTATGTATATACATATTTGTTGTTTTCTTTACTTTAAATTGGGCGCCCGCGGGATTCCAATCTTACCCGAAAGTTGATTGTCAGACACAGGACTGCCTTTTAACCAGTTGACAATCTAATTCAAATTTATTTAAAAATATTTTTTCTTCGAATAGCTTGTACCATCATACCTTTTAGATTCGAATTGTCCCAAAAATTATACAATTGCAACAACTTTGTCAGCCCTGCCGCGTACCTAAATAACAGTAGCATGATAATTAACTAGTATATACGTAACAGTTGTTTAATTTACCATGCTGTTTAAGTACACGTCAGATTACAATAATTCTTGCAACATGTTGGGTCGCATCAACTCCATACACAGGTAGAAAGATCAAACCTGGTTTGAAATAAGAAGTAGAATAATAAAGAAACGTATATAAAATTATGAACATTATCTAAGCTGAAGAAGTCACAATATTTTTAAGCCAAACAGATTAAAGAAAGTTTTCATATAAGTTGGACGTAGTAGACGGCGTAGTGACTCGTTTATTTTAGTGATTTTTCAAATGAAAAAGAAGAAAATCTAGATCAAATATAAATTCGTCCAACGTAAGATACTTCAATACATGCTAACGGGTCCAACCACATTAAAGCTAAAAATAGTAATTGTGCAAAAATATGATATAAATCAGAAACCGTAAAATTTAAATTGTAATTTTTAAAGTTGAAAACATTTAAGTAATTGTGAAAGTTCCTTAGTATTTACAACTTATTGTTGAAAAAATGTTATTGAAAAAGAAATTATTGTTATTGGCGTTATTATGCGTCAACATATCTTTCGGACATACGACAGGTGGAGATGACAATGACGCAAATCCTTTATTGGATATGGCTTCAATGTTTATACAAGAAGCTTTAACTAATCAAAATGATAACGGTGGTGGACGGGGCGGTAATGGTGGAGGAGCAGCCGGTCTTGCTGGCATAGCTTCAATTGTAGGTTCTTTTATGCAGGCCAATAACGGAGGACAAGCCAAAAGTTCTGGAAGTTCCGGTGCCATGCAAATCCTTTCGGGTATAGGAAGTATATTAGCTACCGCTGGAAACAACAATGGAGGTCGTGGTATTGGAGGTAGTGGTTTTGATCCTTCCATTATTGGAAATGTTTTGGAAATGTTTACACCAAACGATGACGGCGATGTTGAGGAAGATGGACAGCATCGTCAAAACAAGCGTGAATCTGATTCTGGCATTGATTTGGGTTCTATATTACAAATTGCATCAGCTTTTGTAGGACAAAATAGTGAAGGCTCTCATCATCACCAGCAAAAACGCTCGACCAACACCAATTCAGACACACCTCAACCTCAGGAAGATACGGGTTTCATGAGTCTCTTGCCATTGCTAATGCAAGCTGTCACTTCGTTTGCTGGTCCCGAAGGCCGTCATACTCAAGAGAAGCACAGAGATCATGCCTGGGTTTTGCCACCATTCTTAGAACACTTACATGTCTTATGGGATCACTTTTCCAAATCTGATTTAGCTGATGCACTCTACGAAAAATCGGGTGTAAACAAAATTATGAAGGTATGTACAAAATTTGAAATTAAATATAAGTTACTTAAATTAAAATTATTTTACAGAGTTTCAAGGGCCGTGATGGCAAATTAGATTATGACAAATTATTTGACTCCTTAAATAATCAATCGTTCCGTAGACGTTGGATTAAATCGGCTACTTTGTACTTAGCCGATTGGACTAATTATTTTGCAAACCCAGATGTTTATATTAAGTAAGTAGGAAACTTATAATAAATACATATATATGTATGTATGTACGTATGCGGTGTGAAATCGAAATGCATTTAGCAGTACTATTTTTTATATACATACATATTTACATACAACATACATATGTACATATGTTCATATGTATGTATGTATTTGTTCAATGCTCATGTTAATATACATGTATGTATGCATATGTATGAACGTAAATATGTTGTGTAAATTAGTACATTTTTATATAAATTAATTTCAAACGCCTTTCCGAATTCTTTTTAAATTGGAATCATTAAGTTTCTAACAACAGTTGTATAATTAAAAAACGCTTTTCTAACGACGTGAAGAAAGAGAGCCATACAAACATTGATTTGCTATAGAAACTTTCTTTTGTTATATGGCTGAGTAACTGACTGGAATATGTATTTTAAAATACATTTTTGTAAAACCGGTATCAATTAAAAAAGCAAAAATAAATAGAAGAAAGAAGAAGGAACTGTCGTGACACACTTTTTACTTTACCTTGCTTCAAAAAAATTAACCAGCATTTTAGCCAGAGGTGGACAATTTTATACCATTGTCTTTACTTTTAGAAACGTTTAGGCAGTTACCATAAAACAGGAATATTGCATTTTCCTTTCTGGCAAAAATATTACATATAAGCTACATTTCGTTACTATTCGTGTTCCATTCTAAAAAGTATGTTACATTCGAAAATCCCATTAAGTTCCTTTCTAAATATGTTGCCCCAATGTAGGAAAAATATGCAACATATTTGAACTTCTACTCTCAAGTCGCTCTGATATACTATGTACTATTATGTTAAATCGTAGAAACAGTGAAGCGCTAAGTTAGGTCTCAAATATTTTGTACCATTTAGTGGAATAAAAAATGTATCGCTTTTTAATAAGGTAAGGGAAAAGGCAACATTTTTGTTCAGAAAAAAAATCGCCAATAGTTTTAAAAATTTTAGATTTTTCTTGTAGCAAGATTTTTCAATTCTCTTTTAAAACAGTTTGCTAGGGTTAAAAAAAAAATACATGGAGACAAAAAGAACTCGAAGAACGAGAATGAAATGAAAAAGAGAGTTGAACTTTTTCTATCTACTATCTTTAAAAAAATTGCCTAATAAAAAAGCTAATCAAAACCCATAATCGTACTTGGGAATAACCTGGGTGCAAATATCACATGCCATGATATCGATCGCGAAATTTCTAATAAAATTTGGTTTGAAATATATATTTTATTCGATGTCTAATGTTCTCCTTTGCTTACGCATAAAATTAAAAAAAAATTTTTTCGATTCCATACAAAGCATTCAGTTGCGTTACATTTAAGAAAATAAAATTTTAATTAATGAACACTTCGAGAAATATATCTTAATTTAACTTAGAAAATATATGGTTCCCATATCTGGTTTAAATACTAAAATGGCATGTATGTTTTTTTTATTATATACAGTTTCTGACAATGCAAATGGTACGCTCTAGCAGGTTATAATAATTCTTTTTTACTTTTCTGGTAAAGTTTGGTTAAATGATAGTAAAATGATAATTTATCTCAATAAGAGATAAAAATGTTCAAAAGTAAGAAAACGCAAAAAAACATAAAATTTACCACAAAATGGAAATGTATTTGACCATGTACCTATAATAGATGTGTTCGTTTAATCTAAATTGGTGCCCGCGGGCGCGCAATCTTACCAAAAAGCGTTTTCTTACGCAAAAATTGGATAAATGAGAGAGGTTTTGATAGAGTAATATTCTTGTTCATCATGCACGAAACCGACCGTACTTTTTCTTCACACACATCTACACACATGCATACATCTTGAAATTTAATAATTTTTTTTGAATTTTTTGCCAAAGAAATAGAAACTCAACAATAAAAAACATAAACAGTTGCTGTTATAGATCTCTGCCACCAAATTTTGTGAACGGCGGTTAGTTACAAAAATTTCGCGGCGGCTTGAGTTCGGCAATTCGGGAAAAAGTAACAAAAACAATGTTATTTTTTTTTAATTACTACTTATAACTGAATTTAAGCAATACAAATTTCAGAATTTGATATTCCTAAGAATGTACATATCGTCATATGAAATGAAAAACTCCTAAAATGAAAAAAACCCTATAATACTTTGTATTACGGCATGTCAAAAATTACCGTATTTCGTGCAAGTGAGGTAGTGTGAATGCAATGACGAAAAATCTTATATATAAAAATAACATGTTTGGATGTATGTATGTATGTACTCGTATGTATTTTTGTGCCTTATAGACAGCTTAACGGAGTTTCTTGAAATTTTCACAGTATCTCTCTGTATATTTGGAAGTTACTATAGGCTATATAAATTTAAAAAATTCCAACTAGGCGTTGCCACGCCCATACAAAGAAAATTTTTGTTTTTTGTATATCTTGAGAACGGTTGAAGTGAAAGTTTCTGTATTTGGCCAGTCTTACCATCATCAGTCAAACAGTGGGCGGAATTGGACAAGTGGGCGTGGTACCTCCCATAGAAACTAAATTTTAATTTCTGTATATCTTCAAAACTGTCACAGAAAAATCTTATAACTTTGGTACAAATGACTTTGTAATTAAAAAAAATCACCAATCAAAAACTGGAAGGGATTGGGGTAGTGCGCGTGGTACCTCCCATACAAAGTAAATAATAATTTTTGTATATCTTGAGAACGGTTCAAGCTAAAGTTTCACTTTTTGGTCTGAACAACTTGATAGTAAATTTGTTTCTTCGGGCACTTTCCTTATAGCTACTGAGCTGAAATTCGGTATACAGGAGAGTAAATAATGGGAAATATTTGAAAACTGGCAATTTTTATCAGGGAGATAGGATGATCCTTTTTTGCATGTGGCACTTCCATTTTATGTACGGGTGCGCACTCTTCACATAGCCGTAGAGGTAAACTTTGGTATACGGGTAGGTACTCGGAAGGTAGGGAGGGGAGGTAAAACATTTTTTGACAGTCGTACCAAATCTAAGTAGATTTCTTTCTCACAAAGTAATATAAAGAAGGGAAATTGGTTTGAAATGTAAATTTAATAAGATGTAGAACATATATGAAATACAATTTTCGCTTTATAAACTTATTTCTTCATTTGCACATTTTAATTTTTTTATTAATTTTCTTATATAATAAATGATTTTTTAATCACAAAAAAAAATACTTTTCCACAAGCAAACACTAAATAAGTAATATTTTTCAGTTATAATAAAGAAAATTAATATTTATCTGTATGTTATATTGTTTAGCTGGTCTATATGTACATTTCATTTGGTAATAATACCAAACTCGTTAGTATATCTTTAACCAAATTTTTGGAAAAAGCTAAGAAATTCCAAGTGTTTATACAAGAACCCCAAAAAAATTTTCACCATTACGAAATATAAAAACCAAATAAATTAAATTGCTTCCTCAACAATTTTCTTTATGCATATCTTTAATTTTTTTTTATATAAAAAATTAAATTGTTTTTGGTATGAGGAAAATTTTAAAGAAGCTATTTGTTAAGTTTTGTCTGTATATTTCGAAATTCTCAAATATTTTTTGGGAGTTCTTGTATAAACATGTGAAATATTTTAGCTTTTTTCAAGAATTTGGTTAAAGTTATACTGAGGATTTTGGTATTAGCACCAATTGAAATGCCGCATATAGACCAGCTAAACCATATAACAAACATAGATAAATATATTTAAATTGTTTAAACCTTTTGTACAATAGTACATGTAACAAACATAGATAAATAATCGTAATTACTTTTGACTGGACTTGAATAAATTAAATATTTAAAATTAATTTTTCGCTTTATTTATAATATGAGAATAACACTTGTAATCAAATTGAAAGCAATTGATTTCAAGTATTAAACTCAAAAACCGTTAAGAATTGCGGTTGGTATCAAATGATCGCTACCTTATTTAAAATATATAACTTCGTGTTCTTGGGTATACACGTGTATGTATATATTTAAGTGTAAATAAGTGAGTTTGCTGGTTGATATTAAGTTTGATCGACGCAACTTGTTTGCGTCCAGGTGTTGTGAATTGCCATAAGTTTTAGCCGGTTATCTTTTTTTCTGAATTCTTTTAAAACATACATGCATGTAAATAAGTATATAATTTGTATATTAGAATACGAAGTATTTCAATTATTAGTTCCTTTGTTTGCTTTTGGGTTGTTAAAGGGGAATATTTCTTCATATTTACATACAGGTATTGACTACTAATTAGAAACGGCTTCTCATTTATTTTCGTCATATTTAATATTATTGCTTACTGCATAGGTACATCTATGTATATGTTCAAAATAAAGTTTTAAATTTTCGCCTATTTTTTAAATATGTATGTACGTACATAACATGTTTTGCCATTGGAACACAATTGGGACGAACGACGAATGTTTGCAATTAACACAACACCGCCGTCAATCGAAATTCGTCGTGCCTGCCGAACTCTGCGATAGACTGATTTCTATTTCACACGCCGACGAACGACGAACAAATTTTTTTTATCTTGGACCAGCACTCAGGTTGCATTGTGCTGGAACTAAAGAAAAGGGATAGTTAGAGAAAAGACAGGAGGTGAACCTTCACTATCTTACAAATTTGCTTTCTTTGTTTATAGTAGTGTGGAAGCGGCTCTGATGTCAAGAAGACGTATTAAATGTTTAAAAGCTTCATTTAAGTGGCCATTTTTAGTGATTATTTTTACTTCGCCGGTGCTATACAATACCGACGAAAGAAAGTGTTGGAGGCGGTAATGTTCAGAGATTAGTGACTATGCCTTCGCCACTGAAACCTTCCGACTACAACTGACATAATAAAGACACACACACACATGTTGTTATGATTTAGTCTAAAATTGGGGCCAAACCCAGGAAAATGTTTGGTTTTGTAGTCAATGTTCAGACTACTTTCGCAATCGCCACTCTCATTAGTTACGGTAACACTAATAGATGTTATATGGAAAGAAAATTTTAATAACAAATTTAGTAATATGCATACAAGTGAATTAATAATTGAAGAAGTGAAAAAATATGAAGGCCTATTCAATCTGGCATTGAAACAAAGACTGAAATATGGGATTATGACAGGTGTAATTTTTTCTTTTTGATTGTGCATTAGTGTGACCGCAAGCTATATGGACAATTTTTTTTTCGTTTTTTCACTTGGCAAACCCCTCAGATTGGTTCCAAATTAGAAAAAAAATATATATAAAAAATTTTAGATCGTTTGCATAATTATTGGGCGTGCCTTGAGCCCACAAAGTTTGCTAAAAATGCTATTTTTCTCACTATGACTCGCTTTAATTGTTCATAACTTCAGTAATATTTATTTTAGAGAAAAACCTTATTCACAAATATTCTAGGGCTATATCTGATGAACAATGTTGCTCTGTATTAGTTTTCTTTAACATTAATATTTAATCACAAAAAACCCAAATTAAAAAATAACAACGAAATTTTTACATATCTTCGCATTCTTTGCCTGGTGATTATTTGTTTTATTAAGTGGTGTAATTATAAAAACTTTTTTGAGATAAAATGTTCTTCGTGCTCATAGGAAATTGTTTTTGATAGTTTTTGACTACTTTCAATATATGTATATTGTTTTTGTTCCTCGTCTTTTGTGAGCATTGTGTTGTAGTCTTGCATCAATTTCACCGCTCGATCAGCTGTATCGTTTACCACGTTAATGTCATTAACAATTTGAAGAGCAGTTTTAAAATTATTATCAGCGGGCCATGAAGTTGGATCATTTTTCAAAAATGCTGTATTGATTTAAAAGCGAAGAAAAAAATTGTTTGTCTCAGAAGAAATGAACTGATCCATTCCGCCTTCGATAACATGCATAACATTTAAATTTTGAATTGAGGCACGTTTTACGTTTTCATCTAAAGCCTCACGACTCAATGCCTTCACCATCTCTTTTTTTGACTCAAAAGAAACACTGTTATCAAAAAATGCTAAAGCCACACATTCAGGACTCAAGTACCATATGTGGTTTTTAAAATTGTATAATGCAACTTGAGATATATCAGCATCAATTTTTTTAAAAGAATCCAGTTTTTTCAAAAGCTGGAAATCTTTGTATGGTGCTTGAGCAGCAGAAGAGGCTGAGAACCACATCTCAACATATATTGAAACAATAAAAATACATATGTATATTACGTAAAGCTTTCCTATCTTTTACTGCCAAATTAAATTCACGTCGAAATAAAAATATTTTTAAGCAGCGTATAGCTTTTGCCATCCATCTCGCGTGGTGGACAATCACAGGGGCGCGAAAGTTCCATTGCGAATAGGTGGTGTCTCGCCAAGAAATATTAGTGTTAACTCAATAAACTCCCTGTAATCATAGACGTTTTATTTATAATATATTTTTGTACTTCAAGACCGACTGCTTCCACGACACATATAATTAAATGCACGTCTTTTCGATCACTGACCTTGCAAACATCTAAAGCGGTTGCAAGTTTTGGAGTCATTATATTTTTAAATCCTCTCAAAAGCAATAAATACTAAGAAAATAAGTTAGTATGCAAAGAATGCGAAGATATGTGAAAATTTCGTTGTTATTTTTTAATTTGGTTTTTTCGGTATTAAATATTAATGTTAAAGAAAACTAATACTGAGCAACATTGTTTATCAGATATAGCCCTAGAATATTTGTGAATAAGGTTTTTCTCTAAAATAAATATTACTGAAGTTATGAACAATTAAAGCGAGTCATAGTGAGAAAAATAGCATTTTTAGCAAACTTTGTGGGCTCAAGGCACGCCCAATAATTATGCAAACGATCTAAAATTTTTTATATATTTTTTTTTTCTAATTTGGAACCAATCTAAGGGGTTTGCCAAGTGAAAATACGAAAAAAAAAAATTAACGGTCACACTATTGTGCATCATACTGTGCGTTTACGCAACGAACATTTGGCGGCGAATTTTTTATGCTAGACGAAATTCGTCGTTCGTCCCAATTGTGTTCCCATAGGAGTACATACAATGAGGAAACATAAATTTAATATAACTCATTAATTCTTAAATATGCTCCCATAATTCAAAATATATATGGTTAATAAAAATGTCTACTAAAATACAGCTTCAGAATTGAATAGACAGAAGTGTCATAGACATAGGCGTTATAAAATTGCTAGAAAAAAAAAGTGTAAAAGTAAAATGTTGAGAGAAAGAAACTTTCCTCTGTTTATCTTTTTACCGCGTGTCATCTTTATCACTATTCCTTTACTGTAGAAAGTAAGACCTAGTAGTAGGCAATCATTGTCTGAATGTTACTTCTCTTAAAAAAATAATAACATTTGCCTGTGGTGAAGGTTATGAAAATATGTATAACTTAATATACATACATACATATGTATGTAGCTGACAATTAAATATTTAAAACTTTATATTTTTCAGATATTTCCAAACGGCTCAATTAATGTTCAACGGCTTCCTCAAATCTCAAGGTTACCCTAAAACTACTTTCTTCGATCCCAACCGCTCCAGTGAAACCATTTCCAATTTATTGGATCACGTTGCCAAACATCATCTCAATGTTAAAATAGATTCACGTCAATATGTGAAACCGGCCGTAAATTATGCAAAAGATCTCATGAAATTAGGGCAGGCGCGTGGAGTTTTGCAATTTAATGCCACCGATATAAGTGACAAACTAACAGACACCTTGAATTTGGAGGCAAGTATTAACGATGATAAATGATTTTGGATAAACATACAAACTTGATCAAGTAACTGCAGCGTTACGTCCAAATGCTGCGGTTTTCATTTAAAATTTAAATTGGCATAAAGAAAAATTGAACATTTCTACTAAATGCCAATTTAGCTTTGAAGTGAAAACTTTGCCTTTTTTTCTTTTTAAGAGAGTCTAAATTTTGGTGTTGACGTCGACGTTGACAACTGGAATAAAGGTGATTGACACTATTCTTCACTTAATTAAGATTTATTCATTAATTACTTATTTATTTATTTATAATATGAAGTCTTCATGAGCAAAATAATAATTCACTTAGTACAACTTCTGACATCAAAAGTGAAATTATATGAATTATTACAAAAGATTATGTTTGTAACTAGTTAATTTACAAGGTTTTTTAATACTATTGAATGAATTTGCCTTGGTTAATTTATTATTGAATAAGAATAGAAAGAATAAAGTGTTACTGGCATATACATGAAAAATTTTTTGTTTTATAAAAGGTTTAAAAATTTAATTTTGTATGGAAATTTGTTTATTAAAGCTTTTATAAATCAAAAATTTTTTTATGAATACGACAGTTAGTATTTAGTCCATAACCCTCTACTACGTAAAACATTTTCCATACATTTTGTTACACTTTCCACCAATTTCTGCTTAATTTCATTTTATTCCAAACTCGGCGAGCACTTTCGCTGCCATAGCTCTTTTTTTTTTTTTTATCTGGGACCAGCACTCAGGAGATGACTCCTACACATGCTAAGGCATTGTGCTGGAAATATAGGA
The DNA here is from genome assembly GCA_963924685.1 of Dexiosoma caninum. Classification (NCBI taxonomy): domain Eukaryota; kingdom Metazoa; phylum Arthropoda; class Insecta; order Diptera; family Tachinidae; genus Dexiosoma; species Dexiosoma caninum. The sequence continues at coordinate 98,448,019 of OZ004725.1, forward strand.
AAGGGATAGTAGGAGAAACGACAGGAGGTGAAGCTTAATTAATTATTTTGCATGTTCTTTGTTTATACTTGTAGCAGTGCTGAAGCTTCGGTTCAGTAGCCATTTTTATTGTTCATTGGGGTAATGATCTTGTTTCAAACCGTTGTTTTCTCTCAAAAAATCAAATGGAGGCACTAAATTTAACTTTTTCTAAATAAGGCACAAAAAATTAAAGTAAAAAGCATTAACGAAGAACGATTATTCAGTTGATAAATATATAATTAATGGTAAAATTTGGCAGTTATATTAAATTTTTTGCTGTGCAGCTGAGCCCATTTGAAATAAATTGTGTCTATGTAACACTAAACCAGTAATTGTGTTGTTTATTTTATTTTTATTTCTTCAGGTTATTGAACCCGTTTTAAAAGTTCATCGCGCCTACAGATTTGTTGCGAAACAGCCACACTGTGATCGTTATGTATTGTGTCAATTAAATGATCCCGAGCAGTATTCAGCTGAAGAATCTCGTGGTCTAATTTCAGGTGTAAGTCCAAAAATAGTTAAAGTTGGTAGTATGGGTGCTGCTTTCTTCATTAGCACTGAAACTGGAACACCGTTCTGGACATTGTTTAATGTCATTACTTCAGCATCGAATTGTGAGGTATGTAAAATATAACTGTACTTCAAACATGTTTTATATTTATTTGTGTATTTGTTAAATTAGAGCAAATTAACAAGTTTCTAATGTGAGCACTTAGTTGCAGCCTGGCATGCTAGTTGTTAGTTTTGTGTTGTTTTCATAGCATAGCATTACATATTCAGTTCATATTTCGATTGAAATTAATTTCAACATTCGATATGAATTTAATGTTATTTTACTTTTTTATTGATTTTTTTCTAGGTTAAATATCCTGTCGATTGCAGTGGTTTCCATGAAGGCGAAGCTAAAGTGACCACAGAATATATACACAATGAATTGTAACTGTAGTTAATATGTGTAATGCAATTTTTTTTGTGACTTTTAATGGTACTATTTAACAGCCTGTTTTAATAATAATAACTGATCTTAATTAGAATAATTTTTTATTAAATAAGGTTAATTAAAACTAAAACATTTTAGTTTACACTTTTTCTACGTTCACAAATTTTAGTTTAGTAAAATACGTTCTTAAAGTTGTGAATTTAATTTTACCAAATGTACATAAATATCTTAAATTGTACTTCATAGTTTGAAAAGGTAAAACAAAGGTAAAATTAACTGAAATTGTAATTTAAAATAAATGAAAATTCACTTAAAAATCGGTTTCATTATTTTTTCATTTAATTTTTAATGTTAATACTTTAATATAATATAATATAATAACACCCTAGATATTCATAGCCTAATGCTCACGTATAGGACTACGGAGAGACTTGCATAGAAATAAAAAAAACTTAAATATTTGTTCTTCATATTCATGTTCTTCATTCACATTTTCGTCAATAAAGCGATTGTCTATTTCCATTCGTTTTTGCGATTGCACATATTTTTAGAAATTTCCGACATTTAATTTAGTGAATGTTTATTTACGAAAAATCATCGATAATAGTTCATTTTTGCCAATGTACCTATTTTTAAAAATTTCCGACAATTTAGCGAATATTTTGTATATTCAGAATTTTTCGTTTTAGCAAACATTCGCTTAAAAGGAAATCTTAGGTCAAGCGGGTAATACAAAAACGTCCTTTTTGTTAAATAGTGTTAGTAAAAATAATAAATTGAGTGTAATATTACTTCTATAGTACTGAATCGATCTAAATAAAATTGAGATTAAAAAGCTTTAAAACCATATCTTTTGAAAATCGGTGCAGTAGTAAAAGGTAATAGAAAAACGTGTTTGCCTATCAATTCTATAAAATATAACGTTAAATTTTTATAAAAATTAAAAAAAGTTTTAAGCTAGTTTCGTTATAAGGAATTATTGGCAACCACTTTAAATATAAATTTATATTAAATGCTGACTAGCAGTCAGCAAAAATGTATTTACTAATAGAAACTAAATCACAAACATGTGTGCATACATATATATGTATATTTGGTCTCATGTAGAAAGGCCGTAACTAACATAATAGTAACATTACATGAGAATGAAAAATCATAATAGAAACTGTTATTATTACAATGCTATTATCAAAATATAAATGCTTGTAAAACCGTAATTTTTGATACTATGCTTGATATTTAATGTTGCTTAGGGGCTTTCTAAATCATAAAAACGATATGTATGTTTGCTAAATTTAAAAAAAAATTGGGTAAATTGTGTGCTCCAAAATGCATGTTGCCTACACAAATATTTGATTGTGGATATCAAAACTGTTATAATTGGAAATTTCTTATTCAGGATACAACTAAATTATTTAAATAAAATGCGACACTAATTTTAGTATGAATCATTTAACCGTAATTTTTTTAATATTGATTTAATATGCACGTTTAAATTAAAAATAAGCACATATATTTGATAAGAATTTCGGATCATTTTTTCATATTTTTGCATACCCAATCCATACCTTCCTAAAATGAAAGATAATAAGAAATTAATTAAATTAAGATTCTAGAATCAACTGATAACTACTCACTTTAATACCGGTACCATCAACAGCAGAACAAGCCTTTATTTGCCAAGTTCGTTCTTCTAAGCGCACCAGGCCAATAGCTTCTGCAACTTCAGATGATGACATTGCATTTGGTAAATCTTGTTTGTTGGCAAATATCAATAGAGGAACTTGTTTAAGGCGGTTATCCATCAACATTTCAAAAAGTTCGTTACCAGTTTCTGCTAAACGTGCACGATCCGTACAATCAATTACGTAAATCTACAAAAGGCAAACAATTTAATTTCAGCAATTTGGAATAACTTTAATCAACAATATTGTTGTTTGTTATACAAACATAACTAAAACAAAGAGAAGAAATAACACTTTCATAGACATATTACCAGAACATCCGTGTTTGCAAAGTAGTTTTTCCAGTATGGACGAATTTTCCATTGTCCTCCAATATCCCAAACATTCAATTTAAAACCATCAGCTGCAACTGACTTGATGTTAAAACCTGCTGTCGGCGTCACCTTCAAAAAAATGCAATTTTTATTTTAAATTAATAGTCTGAATTGAAATTCTTTTTCGTACCATAGTTATTTCTTCGTTAGCTAGCTGCTTTAATATTGTAGTTTTTCCAGCATTATCTAAACCAAGTAATAATATTCTCCCTTCCTTCTCTGGGTTTGGCCTTAATTTGCGCAGTAATGACAACAAGCCCTATTAAAACCGTACAATGTAAAATCTTTTCAAAATAATGACATCGGAAGCATTATGTTGCAAAACGGCAATAGTTTGTTTGCCAATTAAAATCAAATTAAATGTATTGTGCAATCACGAAACAAAACCTTTTACGTTTCAGTTCATGTCATCAGACAAATTTTTGTAATACTAATGCATTTTGTCGTTTGGTAATAATTCTTCTAGCTTTTTAGCCAATTGTTAATATTGTACTGGAGAGTGAAAGTAGAAAGCAAAATTTTTAATAGAATATATTGCCGGCATCAATTAAGTCCCCAAAAATTTAATTAAACTAACTCCCTAAATTTTTATATAAAGGACAACTACAGTAATTTTTGAGGATTTATTTCACTTTCAGATAAATTTTTAAGGTCGTAGTTCATTTTTATAATGAGGGACTATGTTCATATGAACTAATTCCCCACACTTTAAAGAGTTAGTTCATTTGTGAGAATACCATAAAGTATGTAATAATACATTCACATATTTTTTCGGGAAAAAGCACAATTTTAAAATTAGAATCATATATAAATAAAATATACTTGTGCGAGTTCGGGCAATTTTGTTATGCTACTGGAACAGACCTAATGTATATTACCATGTACAATTACAAATCTAAACACATGCAAGAAACCCCAAATAATTTTTAAATAAATCATGAAATAAAATTAACTATTATTTGTTCATTTCATTGTTGGGAAACTTTTAATTTTACTTCATTATTGTTTACTTATAAACCAACTTGTTCTTCCTGCCCAAACTAGCCCGAAGAAAAAGTACGGGCGTTTTCGTGCGTGAAAAACAAAAATATTACTCTCTCAAAACCTCTCTCATTTACCCAATTTATGCGTAAGAAAAAGCTTTCTGGTAAGATTGGGCGCCAGCGGGTGCCCAATTTAGAGTAAAAAAGCACACCTAATATTGGCAAAAAATCAGCTGCTACCTATTCTTATGAACACTGAAGCCATCTTGATAAATGAATTTGCTTTTAAATTGCTCAAAACTGGCGTACCGCCTACATCACAGCTATCAATTCAAAAGAATTTTTAGAAGCTGTATTTGTTGAAATTTTGAGTACAAAGTTGAACGCAGTGTAAAAAGATTTATTTTTGTGTTGTTTGCAAACAATTTTATCTGGCATCACTGGTTCCGGTTGTCATGACAATTATTTATTAAATAAACAAAGAAGTGTTATATTTATGGAATATTTTATTTAGCTAAATAAGTATATTAATTTCTTACCATAATTGCAATATTTTATGATTTAATATAAAAACAGATTTTATTGTTCTCGTTTTATTGTTATTGATGCAATTAAAGAACAAAAATATTATAAAATTTTCAACTTAAATGCATAAATTTTAACAAACAACAATGTACTTGTAAAGTTTAATACGCACTGAGAGTTACTGAACCTATAAAATTGTGCATTACTATATAAATGGAAGAGGGTGGCGAAATAGAGCCATTATACAATGAATATAATAAAGATCACTTAGCAACCATTGCAGACACGTTAAAAACAAGAGGGAAAACCTACAGGCAATGGTATGCGTGCGGTTTCAATGGATTTAGCCAATTAAAATTTGAAAATAAACGGAAATTGCTACAATTTGAAGGTAACTAAATGCATTTACTATTTGCAATTCCTTTAAAAACTACGTATTTATTTTTCAATTTCAGTAGAGTAATACAAAGCCTTCAGGCCAAAAATATAAATACGTCTGATAGGTAAATGCATTAAAACAACTGGTCGTTGTACCCCATTACTATATTTTCTTTACACCACATTATTGAATCTACATATCGAGCCTTTGGTGCAATACCGTAGTAATTGAAATTGAGAAAAATGCATTTGAAGTTTTGAGCCATATTTTTGATAGTATTTTCGTTTACTAAAGTTAATTTTTTACAATATATATTTATTTTTTTTTTATATTTCAAAGAATTATAATTTCCTATTATTCCTGATGATGTTAACAAGCTGTTAACGAAATATCGAATAATAAAAAACAAAATAAAATAAAAAAAGACCTCAGGCTTAATAAATATATATCAAAAAATATAATAAAAAAAGGTCAATTAATAATATAATCAAATACAAAATAGTTAATAAAATTTTAATTGTTTTCAGATCTTCAAATACCATCGTATTTTGACAATGTGGATGATGTATTAGTAAGCTGCTCCTGGAATTGTTTAGCAGTCGCTTATCAGTGTTCGTTATATTTACAAGGCTTTATATCAAATTGTCAGAAAACATCTAAATCAATAGAGACAGAACAGCCTATAAAATTTTTAGATACATGTGATAAGTTTTGTTTACTTCTAACTGAAAATGGCAAAGTCTACAAGTTAGCACTAGGATCTAAGGAAGCGTTAAAAGAAATACAATTTCAAATTACTTTAACGCCAATCATACCACAAAAACGTACGTTATTTGGAGACACGAAAGTAAATCCTTTGCAAATTGCTCACATCGCCTGTGGCAATAATATAACAATAGCTGTTAGTACGACAAATTCAGTTTTTAGCGGTACTATTGAGATTTATCAATTTCCCAAACATGAACGTACCAAGCAATTGCAATGTGGTTTTGAACATGCACTTCTACTAACGTCAAATGGTGATATCTATGCTTGGGGTAGCGGTTTGTATGTTAAATTGCGGCATTTGTTTTAATGCTATTATTTATAATTAATACATTTTTCAGGAGAGGTCAGATGGGTCTGGCAGTTTTGCGCGTTGTCGAAACTCCAACTCTAATTGACGCGTTAGCTGGTATAAAAGTAGGTTTTTTCCACAAATTCCACAACAATTTATATTTTAATTAGCAACTATAGAAAATGTTTTATGGAAATGCTATCGTTGATTCTTAAAATCTATTTTCGTTATAGATCACATGCATAGCAGCTGGTGGCTGGCACAGCGCAGCTATATCAGCATTTGGTGATTTATATACTTGGGGATTCAATTCTAATGGTCAACTTGGTTTGCGTCTTTACAAAACTACAACAGAAACCATAAAGGAACCATCAGTATATCCTCTACCACAGTTAATAGATATATCTGCATGTCAATGTAACAAAGATTCATGCTGTCCTATCCAAGTTGTGGTTGGCGGACGACACACAATATTATTAATGAAATGCGGATCAATAAATGCTTGCGGATGGAATGCATACGGCCAACTGGGTTTGAAAAAAGTTCAGCAATACTGTGATAATTTCGAATTTGTGTTTAAAATAAAGGACGAAACTAATATCAATAGTATACAAATTATATGTGGTAATTGGTGTACTCTAATAAGAATATAAATTTTCATGTACTAACACGTTATACATATACAATATTATAAAAATGTATATTCACTCAAAATAATATGAAGTAAAACTCAATAAATATTTACGAATGAAAAGCATACTGCCAACTGGGCCGTATCAAATACCATAATAATTTTGAATTTTTGTCTAAAATAAAGGATGAAAGTGATATCAATAGTAAACAAATTATTTGTGGTAATCGCATTTCCAAAAGTAGATAAACTTAATATATTGAATTTCGCTCAAACCGACACGAATATATTTAAAAATAGTAACAAGTTAAAGTCAACGATGGTTTTATTATATTCGGTAAAAGATAAATTAAATTCATAAATGTTAAATGGACATGCATACATACAAATACATTCATATATAAATAGCGCTATATTATTACTATAAAATAGTCATGCATAAACGTAAAAATAGATTCTTAAAAACAATAAATAAATTAAATAAATCTCATAAAAAATAATGACTGCATTAGTTTTCTTAATTGCTTTTTAATTTTATAAGTAGATGATCAAAATTTTTCTCTTTTCATAATTTTCTATAATGCTTTACACTTATATCTGCAAGTGGAATATTAAGTAATTTTAATTGAATTTTTGATTTTGAGAAACAATAAATACACGTAAAGGCAAATAACGGTGTAAAAATCATTTGCCGAGCTTCGTATGAACATACATATCTACATGTCATGGAATGGATTTCTTATAAATTAACGATAATAATAAATAACTAAGAAAATACAAACTAATAAATCTTTGAAGCGAATAATCGTTTAACGAGTGATAAAAACTTTGTACATACAATTTTTTTAATTGCAATACTCAATAAACAATTTGCAATAGAAATCTAGATTTTAATGGAGAATAACTAACTAAATGATTCTATAATAAATAAATGAATTATGGATTGGAAACACTTAAACATGGAACATTATCGGTTGAAGCAGAACTACAATCATTCACACTTTGTTCAAAACTGTTGTCACCACTGGTATTTGTAACACTAGTAAGACTGGATTCATTGTTTGAGCTACGATTTTCTAAGAAACTTAAGTTAGGTATAGAATCTTCATCATCGTCTAGTTCAACTTCAGCATCGTTGTCTTGTTCATGTTCAATTCCGTTATAGTCTTCTTCAATTGATTCTAAGCGATGTATTAATGAATTATGGTTATAGGAGAAATTTACATCACCATTTACTGCGGAATCAACGAAACTGTTTGTTGGATTTTCTGCAAAATTCAAGGCAATAGAGGGAATGTTTTCAAAATTATTACTTTGCTGGTATTGCCGCAACTGTTGTACATCACCATTTAAATTTAAGTTTACCAGACTGATATCTGGCAAGTCATGTGTTTCAGCATTATTATAAGATTTCAGGTCTCCTTTATTACAGTCAATATTTAAAGGTTTACTGAAAACTACTATTGGTATACTATTCAAGTCGGGATGTTGTTGTTCGTAGTCTTCGTCAATGTTGGTTTTTGTATAGATCAATGAGGGCGTACTATTTAAACTGTCATTGTCGACTTCATCCGAAATGTTGAGTGCTGACAATTTAGGTAATGCATTGTCGCTAACCATGGAAATATTCGTTATAGCTGTTGTAGTTGGTGTTACTGTTGCTGTTTCACTATTCGCGGTATTTATTAGTGCTGATATTTTTGGCATATTTTCTGTTGAGGATAAAGATATAGCGGACATGTTGGCTTTATTTGACAGTGTACTCAGTTGATGTAGTCTTGTAAATTCTTCAGCATTTCTATTGTTTATATTATTTTTGGTGACAGTTTGTTGCAGAAGTTGTTGTTGTTTTAATCTTGCTGATTTGTGTAACCTTGGTGGTGGTTTTGGAGCGGTTGTCATTATAGAGTTCTCCGTATTACTAATTGCAGAAATTTTCTTATCAACAATTTTATGATATTTGGTATAATAATCTTTATTAATATCAATACTAAAATTGTCTTCTAAATCTTCAGTGTTTGGATAAAACCGAGTGTCGTTTACCGTCTCTTGAATATCATTAAAAACATCAACTTCAAACACAAATTCCGCAGCGGGCCCATTAGTGGGACGGGACGGTTTCGGTTCTAAAAAAATAATTAAAAATCTATTAATAAAAATATATAGACCAAACGACTACAATATACCGATCCTTTTCAATTTCACAGTGTTATAGTACAGGGTGGCACAAAAGGAGCTATATGGTTTGAATTCTTTATAATTTTTTTAATTATTTTTTTTGTTTTTTTTCAGCATTTTGTGAAGAAGACTTGGGGAATTAATTACGAAACATTCGAAATGAAATCATGGCCATTACACCCGAAATTTTGCGAAAAGTTATGAAAAATATGCTAAAAAGAGCACGTACATGTGCGAAGCAGAAAATGGACATCACTTACAGGATATCATTTTTCAAAGCTAATTGCAAAAAATTCCCCAATAATATACTGTATTTAAAAAACAAATTATAATAATCGCATAAATTAAAATGTTATAACCCATTTAAACCATATAGCTCCTTTTGTGACACCCTGTACATGTCTGATAAAACAACAGAATATATTTACTATTTTCAATATCTGAAGTAAGAATTGCACCTTCAATAAAATGCAACTATTACTCTATATGAAGCATTTCAATAGCATTGGCATAAAAAAAGTAGAAAGAACCTTGAAATTTTATGTGAGCACAGTTATTATTAATTGGCGCCGAGAAACACATTTATATGTACAAAAAGCTATACAATATCTTGGCGTAAAGAGAACAATATAGTACATACATAGCATTTAACATTTTATGACGTAAACCAATCAATTGAATATTTCTTAAATTCATATTATACATATATGGGGTATTCACAAAGTCTCGTATTTAGTCGTATTGTCGTAATATCGTAATATTTTACACTAATTTAAAAACATTGCTGTTGGTCCTCACAAAAAAAAGTAAAATAATAACACTTCTTAAAGTATGTATACTGATGTGTTGTAAGTAGTAGTAGAAACCGGCGCCGAATTGTTGAGTCGCCTTAGTCAAACGGCTGATAATAATTGTAAGACGCCACTATTAACGTCAGTAAAAATGATTATAAATAGGAATGAAACTAAAAAGCGCATTTTTAAATTGAATATATATTTAAGTATTAAACATATATTCTAATGCATACATATCGTCAAATGCAATGCAAAAAGGCTTTAGTTACAGAAAATTCAAAATTTTTGCTTCTCCTTATATATTTGTTGAATGTAACTTAAGGGCTACAGACAATAATACATGTTTTACGATCTTTATAATACTTTGTGAGAAAGAATGACTGATATTTGTACGACTGTCAAAAAATGTTTTACCTCCCCTCCCTACCTACTTAGTCACTACCCGTACACCGAATTTCACCTCTATGGCTATGTGAAGAGTGCGCACCCGTACATCAAATGGGAGTGCCACATGCAAAAAAAGGATCAGTTTATCGCCCTGATAAAAATTGCCAGTTTTCATATTTTTTCCATTATTTACTCTCCCGTATACCGAATTTCAGCTCAGTAGCTATAAGTGCCCGAAGAAAAAAATTTACTATCAAGACGTTCAGACCAAAAAGTGAAACTTTAGCTTTAGATATACAAAAAAAATATTTAATTTGTATGGGCGTGACAACGCTGTCTATAACGCACAAACATACATACATACATCCAAACATGTCATTTTTATATATAAGATTATTCATCATTGCATTCATACTACCACTCTTGCACAAAATACGTTAATTTTTAACATGCCTTAATACAAAGTATTATCGGGTTTTTTTCATTTTAAGAGTTTTTCGTTTCATATGACGATATGTACATTCTTAGGATTATCAAATTCTGAAATTTGTATTGCTTAAATTCAGTTATAAGTAGTAATTAAAAAAAAATTTCATTATTTTTGTTACTTTTTGCCGAATTGCTGAACTCAACCCGCCGCGAAATTTTTGTAACTAGACGCCGTTCAAAAAATAAGGTGGCAGAGATCTATAACAGCACCTGTTTATGTTTTTGAAATAACATATTACGTTATGATGGGTTGCTCACAACAGTCATATTTTTCGTGTTATTATTTTACAACATACAACTTTATAACTACCTTGTGAATACCCCAATAGTATGTATCAGTGATATTACGAATATTCGTATCGCCGATTATTTAACTATTTCAAAATTTTCGTATTTGTCAAATTCAAGCATATATTTCGCTAATACGTTAAAAATATATAAAATAGAAAATCGAAGATTAAGAAGGCGATGGCTGAAGTAGTTAGTACGTTGACTAGGTAACCAAATAGGCCTGGGTTCAATCCCCGTTTCCGACTAAGTTTCTCATTTTTTCTTATGGCATTATTGTGTCTTTCTGTCACTTGTTGTCGAAAGGTGTCAGTGGCAAAGGCATAGTCACTGGTCACTGAACAGTACCGGGTTCAGCTGATGTCAATCCACAAGAACATCAGAGCGCTCTTCTTTCTCGGTATTGTGTAGCACCAGCGAAGTAAAATAATTACAAAAAATTGTTACTAAAACAAAGCTTCAAAACTGAATATGTTTCCTTCGCATCAGATGCGCTGCAGCACTGCTATAAAAAAACATGCAAAAGCAGTTGTATGATAGTATAGCTTCACTACCTGTCATCTGTCTCACTATCCTTTTCCTCTAGTTCCTGCACAATGCATCGCATGTGTAGGGGTCATCACTGAGTGCTGCTTCAAAATTTTTTTATTTGAAATTAGTAGTATTTATAACTTTAAAAATTAAATATAAACATTTATATAATCAAAACCTTTTTACTGACTTTTATTACTTCTGATAAAATTTGTAAAAATTGTTTTAAATGCATCATATTATTTTCATTCTTTTATATTATGTGGCAACATGCATTAGAAATCTTCCTTCTGAACGTATATGGCCAATATTGGTCTCATTTGTATATCTATATTATTTAAAAATTGTTAACCTATTAAGAATCCGCGAGTTTTTTTTTTTGTAATTTTAAGCTTTTGTTAGCTTTCGCTATATCATAGAGAAAATGCTTCCGTTCGGCCGAAGGCCGGTCATACACTGCAGCTTCGTTAGCGAAGCCGGTGTTTGTTGTACTGCAACACTTTTTGTTTAATGAACTTCAAACTAATTTACTGCACTTTGGTGACATTTTTAGGTAAACTTATATAAAAACTATATAGACACTTGTTGTCGTTGAGAATTTTAAAATATATTTCAAGGATATAGAAAGATATTTTTAAAACCTTTCAAATGATACCAAGATTGCCCATATGCGTTCAAAAATGTAGTGGAGATTCGCATTTCTATATGAAAACTTCGGAGATCCATAACTTGAAAACTATGCGTTGCCGGCAATTTTTTACTTGATATTTTCTTCTTATTTTTCAATTTTCTATCGTCCTATCTAATTATTTTTCCATGTGTTCAAGCGTCCGTAAACTACATTTGTTCCCTAATATGTTCAAGTAAGCTTTTCAGTTCCTTTTTACGACTTTTGATCAGGGTACGGCGTTGAAAACTTTGTGTCAATCCGTACCGTGCTTTTGATATTTAAATTTTTTACTTTTGGACAATTTTTATATGATCAGCTTGTAAATAGAGCCAAACTTACCATTTAAAATTTCAGCAACAAAATCTGCAGCACGATAAAGTTTAGTTTGCACCAACAAATGCAAGAGAACACCCAAAGTTGGCCTTTCATGCTTACGGCCAGATGTACCCCATTCGTCAAATAAAATTTGTGAATATAGTCTAGACTCTCCAGGCCGTCGTATGGCATTTTCTATGAGCCGAATATGATCATTACTATATTTACGTTCATATGATGTTCCTAAGGCTATTTTCTCTAAATCTTCTTCGGTACCAAAAGTTTGATTATTAATTTGTTGTGGTATAACTTCCATTAATATCTGCCAATAATTGTCATTATCAAGTATAACTGCCAAGTTATACAAATCCTTGTTATGAACATTTCGCAATTCTGTATTGCGGTTATATGACGACGACATTATTTTTAAACCTCTCCAAAATTATTTTGACTGCAATAAATAATACAAACGTTATCAGTTTCAAATGAGATTTTCTTCCCAAAACACTGTCGTCGCTTGAAAAATATTAATACTGATAAGAATAAAACATTATTATATACTTATTGTTAAGATATTAACAAATTATTTTATACATAAAGATTAAAAAAAATCAACAAGTTTTTCTATGCAATTACTACACCCAAAACGAGGGCTATTATTCACGACGTATACATCCGCAGTAATCAGGAATGCCAACATAGCCCTTTTCGGGACAAATTTACCCCTGTTTAGACTTTCAAATACGAAAAAAGTGTTAGGCTTCAAACTAAAAAACGGATAAACAGTCACGTTTTATACCGACTACACACGAGGGAACTAATGATTAATTAAAATCTAGACGAAGCAACCAAAATCTAAATATAAACCAGAAACCATACACCAGTTGTCTGGATTTAAAAAACCAGTATTGATATGCTTCTTTATTCTTTTCAAATATTTCATAAGTATGGATTTTGAAAACACTAAATATCAGAAAATTTTGATTTTTGAAACACTACAAAAGAAACAAACATCCCCAAGAAACAATACAAATCAGAATCATTTCGTTAACATTATTCTAAAGGACGAGATATTGCTTCGCGTGTAGCCAGTATAATATTTCCATCACATATAAAGTACTTTTTCAACCTGCACCAGAAACGTACAACATGGTGTAATTAAACCAGGTGGCAATACTACGCCAGATGATTACTTTTTTTCTCTGCTTAAGTTTGTGATATAAAATGTCAAAATGTATACACACATTTGATTAACAGTTTTTATTATTAACAAAAAGTGATAAGCAAATTAACGCATGCACACGAACGCCAATTAAAGCTTCTGTGCTTCCATTACCAGTTAAACTCACTAGCTAATTTTCCCATCAGCTGATTCAAGGATTAGTAGCGTATTTTTCGCCGAACGTCAAAGTTTCTTTACTTTTGTAAAAAAGTTAAGAAAACGGGTTGTGAATAATATTAATTGTTTAGTATTATAGTACTAAGAATGCAAATAAATTGCTTTTTGCAATAATTTCAACTTATATTACTCGAATTTAACACATTCTTAAAGAATTGTCTGGCTCTATGTCAATTTGTTGTTAATTTATGTAACTCAAATTCAGGGTTTGAAATCCAATATTATTTTTACATTTGAACGGACTTAAATATTCATTGATCTGGTAACAATTCACTAAAGACATATTTTCATCACTCGCTACTAGTTATTATTTCATTCTTTTCTGAGTATAGTATCTAGTGTTTTTTGTTGTGCTTTTAAAAATTACTTTAAGTTTATTTAAAAATAAAATAGCTCAAAATTAAATGGTAATTTGCACAAAAACTCTTTTTAAATAATGAGTATAATAATATTTAATATTCCATAAAAAGAAAAATTTTCAAGTTGCAATTAAAAGTGTTAATTTTAATTAAGGTGTGGTTTGAGACAAGCTTACTAATATCTGCTGTCAGATACGTGACGGTATTGGCAGTGAAGTAGACAGATGCGGCCGACTTTTGTTTTTGTTTCGTATATAATGTCAAAACAATTTCTTTATTATTAAAATTTAATTAAGGCGACTGTATTATATTGATAGTGACAATACATAGTTTGCAATTGAAAACAAAATTATTTCTGTTAATTCTCATTATATATTACCTAATGGTCACGCCTGCTTTCTCTTATGCTTTCCTCCTCAATAATCAGTTTTATTGGGTTTATTTTCCAGAATACATTTCATATATTTTTTTTTGCGGGAATAAGCCCAATTTTAAAATAATCATGTAAAGATTGATATTCTCAAAGTAAATTCATTTAATATATACATTGTGTACATAATGCATTTTTTTTTGTTGAACATTGTATTTTCATTTGTTTACATTGCTCTTGTTTACAAATTATGGAATTTTTTCAAGAATTGTTATAAGTTTGCGCATACTGAAATTCCTTTAATGAATTAAGTATTGAAACCTCCCCCATGCATCATCAATAGCAAAGTTTAGCAAATAAAATATTGATTTGGTTTAAAAACTAGAATATTTTAGTTCAGAATTCAGTAAATATTTTTAACCATATTTACGCAACTAAATGTTTAATTTTAAAGAGTCCATTGATATAAATGCAAATGAAACTTTCGTACGAATATGCATATGTATATTGCTTTCGATCCATAACATCATAACCGTATTGTAAAGCACTATGAAAACTGACATACTTCATAAATTGGTAAAAGCTTAATTTTCAATTACCCAAAAATTGAATTAGAAAATAGAATACCAGACGGAATCAGTAATTTTTTGAAAAATTTATAATCTTTCAAATTTTTTTCTCAACCAACCGTCTCGACTAAATTGTTGAATTAAGAAATAAAAAAGATCATGTACATATATAGAATAATGAATACATATTGAATTTGATTTCATTTCAGCTTAATTGGAATTAAAATAAACGAATTTAACATTAAAAAATGTGCCTTTAAATATATAACTGTTCATATTTTTCTTCTACAAATACATATGTATGTATATAACACAATGATTAAACAAAAATTAACAATAAAATATTCCTGCCGCTGTCTTTTTGTATTTATATTAATAATTAATAATTTGATAAAAGCACAATTACCAAATGAACCCCAAACATATCAACCACGTTATAATCCCCAATATACAAATACACAGCAAAATACACAAATCGGCACTGCCCAATATGACAATCCACAATTAACAAATGTCCAGGATCAACAGAAATTGTCAGGAAATACAAATACAATCGGTAGCGGTATGGTTTTAGGACAGCAAAACTATAACAACTACTACGATTCTCCATCGAATGTAAATCGACAGCAGTTAAGTGGTGTTGGTAATACACTGAATGGCCAAAGTCCTGTTTACGATCCTTTCAATCGAAATTTAAATACAAATACTTTTACTTCAATTGGACAAGGTTACTTGGATACATATAGTGATGAAGTAAATTACTGTCCTGAGCATTGGATATCTTTTAAGCAAACATGTTTTCGTTTCATACGCTCTCCAAAACGTAATTGGATGGAAGCAAAAAAAATTTGTAAAGCCTATAACGCTGAATTATTAAATGTCGACAATGTTGAGAAACATTCATTTATTTTGAAACATTTAATATTGCAAAATCAACGACAAAATCGCTTTTGGACTTCAGCTCATCAGGTTGGACCAAATAGTTGGAGTAACGATGATGGTTCACCTTTTTTAATGATTGAAGATTCCTTTTCATTCGATGAACAGCAGGCTATTGAAAATGAAGACTTACATGACAATCGCTTTTTAGTGCACAATACCCTGAATGATTACAACAGCCGCACTAATCCAAATCAATACTACAATACCATTGGTGGTTCCGTAAATAACAATCAAAATAGTTTACGTGGTTTTATTGGTGAGTATGGAAAAGTTAGATTAGAAAAGTATATATTTAACCATAAATATATATACGTATATTAGGTCCCGGTCAATATAATGAAAACAGCTACGTACGTGATAGGCTAGTATATTCATTCTCAAAGAAAAATGATCGTTGGATGTTTATGCCGGCATATGATATAGAATTGAATTTATTCATATGTGAATCGAAGCAACTATACAATCCAGATAATATTAATATTAAATTAGAGAGTAAACGTCCATTCCATTATGGGTTCGATATACGCGATTATGAAAAAATACCTCGCGGTCCATTTTTTGTAAAACAGCCCAATGACACTACTTTTGATACAAGTAAAAATCGCTTAATAAATGATGTAACCCTAAGCTGTTTAGCTGGTGGTTATCCCACTCCGACATATTCGTGGTATCGTGAAGTCTACGAAAATGACACTTTAGAATACAAACTTATTAATCCTTTAAAACAAGATCGTTACACAGTATCCGGAGGAAATCTTATAATTTATGATCCAAAACAGGCATTAGATCAGGGAGCATATCACTGTGTAGCTGAGAATAAGTTTGGTCGTATACGATCAGAAAGTGCGCATTTGAACTTTGGCTTCATAATGGAATTCAATTTAAAACGTTCATCTGAAACGGGCGAAATGAATTGGGGTAAATCGATATTCTGTGATCCACCACAACATTATCCCGAGATTAAATATTACTGGTCTAGGGATTATTTTCCCAATTTTGTTGAAGAAGATCAACGAGTATTTGTGTCTTATGATGGAGCTTTGTATTTCTCTTCTATTGAAACTGTAGATAGGGCAAATTATTCATGTACTGTACAAACATTAGTATCTGATACAGGACGAAATGGTCCATTCTTTCCCTTACGTGTAACGCCAAACAGCAACTACCAGGCTCTTATATTTGCCAACTCATTTCCAAAGGTCAGTATATTTTGTTAAAAAAAATGTAAGAACGATATTATAAAATATATGTATGTGTGTCGTCAAAAATACTTTCAGGTATTTCCCGAAGCTCCTAAAGCTGGGGATGACATTCGTTTAGAATGCATGGCCTTTGGTTATCCAATACCATCATACAATTGGACTAGACAAGGTCAACCTTTACAACGCAATGCTTACACCACAAATTACAATCGTGTACTAATCATACAGAATGCTACAATTAACGACAATGGAGAATACACATGTACTATATCTAATCCACGTAAAACTTTGGAGAAAAAAGTTTACATTAACATACAAATGAAACCACAATTCACTATACCCTTGAAAGATCAAGTAAAAGACTACAATAGTGATGTAACATTCATTTGTGAATCTTTTGCTATACCAGATGTCAACTACACTTGGTACAAGAACGCTGAACGGTTAGATCCCGAAAATATCGATAAAGATCGTTTCATAATACAAGATAATGTTTTGACTATAAAATACTTAGATCGTGACCGTGATGATGGACTGTATCAGTGTGGTGCTTCAAATCAACTGAAGAGCGCATTTTCTTCAGCTCAATTACGTGTATTATCTATGAAACCTTCTTTCAAGAAACACCCACTTGAGTCGGAAATTTATGCAGTACTCAATGGCAATACAACAATTGTATGCGATCCCGAGGCGGCACCTCGTCCTAAATTTCAATGGAAAAAAGATAGTCAAGTTATTGGAGCAGGCGGTCATCGACGCATATTACCAAGTGGTACATTAATAATTTCTCCAACTTCCCGCGATGATGAAGGTGTGTATACATGTGTTGCTTCCAATACTGCTGGTTCCGATGAATCACGTTCTCGTCTCATTGTTTTGCGTAAGTATTTAGATACTAATTATGCAATTTTACTTTTTATATCAGTATATTGCACATTACTTTGAATTTTCTAGAGGAACTGCGTTTTATTCAAACACCACCCTTGCGTATAACAACACAAATCAATGATTTAATATTTTTACAATGTGAGGCCAGTTACGATGAGCTCTTAGATATTGCTTATGCGTGGAAACACAATGGTGAAGTGCTTCGCAATAACCATGATGGAACTGAAAGAATTGTAAGTAAAAAAATTAATAAAACGGTAAAAGCTAAAAACAAATTGCAGGTGAAACATTTTTAAAATATGTGTATAAAAATTGGCACCTTAGAAAAATTCACTCTTCGGAATAAATCAAACGAAAACTGTGATAGTTTTCATAAAATTATTATTTCTATGGGCATTTTAAAGCATTTGAAAAATTAACGAAACTATTAAAAAAAAAACAAAAATCGGTGGAACGCTTTCCAAAAAGATGGTAACACACATTGTCACCATTATTGGTAGGCATTTTCATTAATTTCAGAGAGGGTGCTGATGGCGAGTAGTCAGCGTGTTGGTTCTGCAACCAGAAAGACACAGGTTCGATTCCCAGGCATGTCAAATCAGAAAAAGTTTTTTCTGGGTTTTCTGTGCTACAGCATCCTCCTTCGTCGGCGAAGAAAAATAATAAATAAAATGGCTCCATTAGCTTAAAAAAAAATAATGCGTCAAAAAAAACATCAGAGGCGCCGCAACTTTGCTTCAAAATTAACACGCAACTGCAGAGTTGTGCAATAATTAAGCTCTATCTTCCTACCACTTTCACCACCTGTCTATTCTCTACCCTATACCTCTCTCTAGTTCCAGGGCCATGCATTGCATATGTTGGGTATAGCCCCTGAGCACTGGTCCAAGATAAAAAAAAAAATGCCAGTGTTACTTATCATAACAAAAATTAATAAATTATAGTTTAATTAAATGAGCTTGAGATCTTATATTATTTTATGTTTTAAATTTAATAATAATAAAAATGAATTATTATAATATATTTTCCCTCAAAAAGTTTTACATTATTAAAACGAAATATTGGGAAAAATTAAATTTAAAACACAAAATAATAAAAGATCTCAAGCTCATTTAAATAAACTTTAATTAAACTTTAAGAAAAAGATCGAAGAAATTAGAATATAAAAATTAATAAATTTATTCAGCAAATTTTAAAGGTTATTTTGCTTTTAGATTATCGACTATAATCGCTTGACCGTTCATAACGTAACTATGTTAGATGGTGGTGACTACGAATGTGTTGTCAAGTCATCTGTCAATGAAATTGCTAGTAAGACAAATGTGGTTATCGAAGGAAAGCCTGGAGCTCCTGGCGGAGTACAAGTGATTGATGTTGGAAAAACAAAAGCAATTATTGAATGGGTTGATGGTGCTACTAATGGTCGTCCCATACGTTATTATAATATTTTGGGCCGTACAAATTGGAACCGTACATGGGTAAATGTATCAACACATGTACAGGCACGTGAGGTTGATCGCTACACTAGTAGACAGCAAGCAGAAGTAACAAACTTAACGCCTTGGTCATCGTACGAATTTAGCGTGGCTGCCGTTAACGATTTAGGTATTGGAGTACCTTCGGCACCTTCTCCCATTTATAGCACACATGAGGATAGACCGTATATAGCACCACGTAATGTTGGAGGAGGTGGGGGGAAAATAGGCGATCTGACTATATCATGGGATACTTTATTGTCTGAAGAACAACATAGCCATGGCATACATTATAAAATATTTTTTAGATTGAAGGGAAAATTCGAATGGGCAACTGAAATTATAAAAAGGCCAGATCATATTGGTATGGCAGTAGTAAATGTGCCAATAAATAATTATTATACGCAATATGAAGTGAAAGTGCAAGCTATAAATAACATTGGAAAAGGACCTGAAAGTGAACCGGTTGTTATTTATTCCGCTGAGGATATGCCACAAGTGGCGCCACAAAAACCAATAGCTATCGCATTTAATTCTACGGCTTTCAATATCACATGGCAACCAATTGATTTGACTAGAGAAAACATCAGAGGAAAGCTTATTGGACATAGAGTAAGTTGATCAAGAAAAAATTTAATTTTTACATAGTAAACACGACTTTTAAATAGATTAAATATTGGAAGACTACACATCAGGAAGAAGATTCTGTTTATTATTTATCACGCACTGTACGTAATTGGGCTCTAATTGTAGGTCTTCAGCCTGATACCTACTATTTTGTGAAGGTAATGGCCTATAATGCTGCTGGCGAAGGTCCAGAAAGCGAACGATGTGAAGGTAAATCATTGGTTAACATAGTTAGTCTTAAAAAAAATTCTAAAACTTTTTGGTTTCAAATCCAGAACGTACTTATCGAAAAGCACCACAAAAACCACCATCTTCTGTACATGTTTTCGGTGTTAATCCGTCTACAGTACGAACTGTGTGGCGATATGTTTCATCAGCACAAGACGAAGAACCCATAGAAGGTTACAAGGTCCGTGTATGGGAGTCAGATCAAAACATGATAACTGCTAATAATTCTATAATACCAGTGGGACAAAAACTTGAAGCATATATTACCAATTTGACACCCGGCAAAATGTATAACATGCGTATTTTGGCCTTCAGCAATGGTGGTGATGGGCGTATGTCTAGTCCTACCATTCATTTCCAAATGGGTAAGTTACTTATTTGATGAAGTTACAAGTGTATTATAAATAAATT
Source organism: Dexiosoma caninum (assembly GCA_963924685.1). NCBI lineage: Eukaryota > Metazoa > Arthropoda > Insecta > Diptera > Tachinidae > Dexiosoma > Dexiosoma caninum. The sequence continues at coordinate 98,468,736 of OZ004725.1, forward strand.
TTGTCAATTTGTTTCATATTTAAGGCAAAACAACGCGAAATTATGCCAATCGACGTTATAACTTTAACGTCAATACTCTATTAGTTGTTACCATTTTAACTTTTATATCTGTGTCATTATTTAACAACTAAATCGTGACAACGTAGCCATTGGTTTATTTATTGAAGAAAATTACGCACAGTAAATTTAAAAACTGTATTGTAAATGTTGATATGTGTAACTGCAAACATTCCGTCCGTAAAGCGTAGTCTTTTAAACTTCGAAAAAGTACATCGCCCAAAATAGATTTAAGCAAAAAGAAAAAATTCAATATATTCACTTCTTAATTATTTTAAAAGTATACTTTACATGTACTAAATTTAAGACTCTTAAAGTGCCCTTTTTATATGAATAAGTTTTATATACAAATTAAATAAGATATTTTATACATATATAATTAAAACATATAACTATCTATATTGTATATGCTCTTACAGAATAATTATCCTTTTTAGATGTATATGTATGTACGTTATTCAAGAATCTCTGTCATTTAAAACTTCTTTTATATACAATACACACAATGGTATATGCATATGTATATACTCGTACATACATTTATAAGTGAAAACTTTTAGTTTGTCCCTTATTATTGTTTCATAATTCGTCCAGTTTTTAAGTATCTTTTCTATGAAGTAAATACAATTACATATTACAAATTTTAAAATTTTTATTACAATTTTATAATTTGACAAGATATTATGGAATAATTAAAGACAAAAATTTTTATTAGCAAATATACGACATCAATATCTCTACACCATTTTACTAATTTTGGTGCATCTCCCGATACCTAAGTGACCTCAATATCTTTAGAATAAGGAACAGTTCGTTGCGATTCGTTGACCACACACACACACATACCTATAGTAACATCATCGGGAAAATAGCCAGAATTGACGCCCAGATCCTCAAAACGTCGAAATATCATGAAAACTCGATCTTCTAAAATTGTAGTATCAGTAACTTCCTAAAGCGGGAAGTTAAAAAGTACTTTCTTTTTTCTAATTAATTAAGATTTCGGTAATTGGCAAAAGCTATTAAATTTCAAATCATTCAACTTCGTTCATTCAATATTCAATATCGTGGTATGAAATTTACAAAGGTCTAAATTACAAAAATTTCTTATCGAAAGCTCTAAGTGCCACCGCAGTTGTAACTTCAAAAGTTTCCTGCTTCTGTAAAATTTGTTCAATGTAACTTCCATGCAAAAATAGTGTAGTCCACAGGGGACTAGCACTAGTCCAAGCCTGGGGGTTACTCTCTATTGCCATACGAAATCTAAGTTGAGATGCCAATTTGGTACTCTCTATTACGTTCGCAAATCTTTTTGAAAAAGTGGCAACTTAGACATTGCAAAAGAAAATATGGTATAGATTGATGATAATAAAATGACAAAATATTCACAAAACGATGTTTTAAAAAAGCATAGTTAAGCAAAAGGGAAGTGTACCATTTTTTAATTAATAATGAAGTGATGGATTCTACGCGTTAAGGTTTGTTGAGGAAAACGACCGTGTAGAACGAGTTGCAAGACGAGTCTTAAGAGATAGTACCTACATATATACTCTCTTGAAATGACTGCATGTAAGAACAAAATCAAATACATATTGCATTATTTTAGCTCTGTACAAAACTTCGGTTTGTATAAGGAGCCGTTTCTGTATGTTCTAAACACTATTCAACACGAGCAAAAAGTTTCAAGGAGATCCACAGCAGTTCTAATTATTTTTTGGAAAAGGTGTGATGAATTACGATCGAATTAGAAAATCATTTTTAAGCCAATCTCAAACTATTGACTTTTAACAGCATGCTAGAAGATAAAATATAAACAGTAAAAGTAGTAAAGTATTGACAAAAAATGTCTCAAAAATTATTGAAAAAAAAAAAAGTTATTGACCAGCGAATCTTCACTACATTTTTGAACTTATTTGGCCAATATTGTTATCATTTGGCAGGTTTTAAAAATGTCTGTATATACACTTAAAATTTCATTCAAAATTCTTGACTCTTTAAGTACCGATATAGTTTTTACGTAATTTTACATCAAAATGTTACCAAAGTGCACTAGGGAAGTTCAAAGTTCATTCAGCAGAAAGTATAGTAATCAGCTATTTATTACAGTTTTTAAAGATTAAAGAAAAATTGTGTGTTCTGTAATATAACAAATGCCGGATCCGCTAACAGGAGCTTCCTTGCATGACCGGCCTTTGGCCGGGCGCATAGATGTTTTCCTCTATCCCATAATGATCTCCGGCTTCTAAGTTTACGTGCATGACCAGCCTTCGCCCTGGCTCAATTATGTTTATCTATGGTATGAGAAATAGCGTCTTCGCTAACTAAAGCCTCTTTCCATGACTGGCCTTCCGCCGTGCGTACTGCTTTTCACCTGTATGGTATAACGAACTCCGGCTTCGCGAACAAAAGGTTCTTTGCATAGCAGGTCTACGGTCGTGCGCAAGAAATTTTTCCTCTAATAATATCAAGGATTGTTTTAGTCGTAACACCACTCAACACAGGTGACGATGCACACTGTAAGTGCAAAGTCATTTTAAACCTTACTTCACACTCCAAAAAAATGGTATACTGAACACCGCCTTCGCTAACAAAACCTTAAAATTACAAAAAACAACTCCCCGGTCCTTAATAGGTTAAATTTTTTTAAATAAGTACATAAAAAGTGAGATCAATATTGGCCTGCGTTCCGAAATTAGATTTAAGCCTACAATTGTTTTAGTCTACATTTTATTACCTCGCAACATGCAACTATGTATGTGGTGAAAACCGATCGATCTAAAGCGAATCGTTTTGAGAACCTGTGAAAAAAATCTTAAAACACATCAAAAAGCCACATTAAATGAATTTCAGTACATAAAAAATCAATTACCATATTCCAATATGATAATTAATTAAATGTTAATATATTGCTGGAATAATTATAATTTAATATTAGCTCCAAATGTTAAAGCCTTTAATTGGTTGGTCCTTAAATCCACGTACAACAATTTCTGCTTCCCACCAAGATGATTTAAAATTTGTCAAGGACCTGTAATCGATTTCTTTAATGCTATCCTTTTTTCTATCATTACTGCAATTTAAATTCAAAATTCTTAGATCGTCAAACACTTTAAGATCTTTGCAACATATAAGCTGCGGCTTTTCAGTTTGTTTATGCAGTAAGTAGATGTGAATATCTTTACAGACAGCTGGTAGCGAAAAACAGTCCTTTGGAAATATTTCTGAATTTTGCAAGTGATCTGTACATGATATTATTTCTAAATTCTCATTCTCCAATAGTTCCAGTTCAAGATAAATATTAGTCGAAGTTAAATGATGGGAAAATACGTTGTAAAGACTTTCATTAGTTAATAAGGATCTAGAAAATTATAATGAAATTGTTAAGTCGACGTTGCAGGAAATATTACTGAACTTACAATAAGGTCTGATTCAGTGTAGTGAGCGAAATTTTATGGTTCTCATGAAAGTGATTTATAGCAATATTTTCAGTTGGTATGTGTACAGTATATGCCTCTCTGGCTGTAAAAATTGTAGAGCCAAATAAAAATCTTAATGATTTTATAGGTTTCGTTTCAAATATGTTATTTATGATCTAAGAATTTATGTTCCAATATTAGTTTTTCATGTATTAGTAGCGCAAATGTTATACCTGTCTCATTGAACTTATTGCCTGTTTTGTGGCAATAGCCTGTTGTTTTTTTCTTTCCACTTGAAAACTTTGCATACCACATACTTTGCTTTGACTTTCTTCCTCATGATCCTGTTCTTGCCATTTATTAACGTAATATCTAAAAGTTTTGTACACAAAAGGTATTTGATTCCGTTGATAAAGTAGTGTCTCCAATATTGCATTGACAATTTCGGCAGCAGATCCTGCAGTTAGAACATCTATTTCTATGTGGAGATCAAGTTGTTTTTTGTTTTCCATTTTTGCAGATTGTTATAATCAAATGTTTCTTTTAATTTTATAGATAAAATTTACATAACGTATTTAATTATTTATTATTATGCTAAACACCTATGTGAAAAATCACCATGAACACAATACAAATAACAAATATTTTCCCACAGTTGAAAAAAAGAAGTAAGAAAAAGCATTAAAATACGAAAAAGCATTTTAATTCTCATTTATGCAACCATTTATAATTTTTTTTTTAGATATCAGGTCTGTTCGTTTACTTAAAATTGTGCGCCCGCGGGCGATCAATCTTAAACAAAAAGAGTTTTCTTAGTCCCTGCCCATATTGTGAAACATTTGCTGCAAAACTTTTGAGTTTGTCGACGAGAAGGGGAAGAGGAGTGGAAGTATGTACGCTGTTTCATGTACATGCAGTTTTTGTTGAATTTCTTATTTGCATCTTTTGAGATGAGGTGTATTTGACCTTTCATTTTATTTCTTTTCGTTTGGTATACTGTTAACTTCTATCATAATAATAGCTACCCTGTTTTATTGTTAATTTTTTGTGAAATATAATCAAAAATTTAAAAAAAATATATAAAATTATATAAAAATTATTATATAATTTTTCTTCTTAGCGTCCATTTTGCTTCAAATTATACCTTGTGCTTCAAATGTGTATCCAAAAAAAAATATTCACACCTTCTATCACAGGGTAGTTATTTTATATTTACATTCGGTATTGAGAAATGTCAAAAAAAATTAATGAAAGAAGATAGAAGGGAGGAATAAAAAATACTAAACATGAAGCAAAAGTTTCATGTATGGACACTGCTGAAGCTTCAAAAGAGAATTCTAAAAAGTTTTGCAGCAAATGTTTCACAATATGGACGGGGACTTACGCAAAAATTGAGTAAATGAGAGAGGTTTTGAGAGAGTAATGCTCTTGTTCTTCACGCACGAGAATGCCCGTACTTTTTCTTCGGGCTAGTTTGCGCATGAAGAACAAGCAATCAGTTTGTTTATAAAGGGTGCTTTAGACCATAAGATCTGTCGTACGTAAAATGAGAGAGAAAATAAAATGAAATTGCATCCGTATTTCAAAAAAAGAGAGTAAAAATCGGATGGTTGTTTTCTGGCTTTTACACCATTGGTATGGATAAAATCAAGTAAGATGAAAACATTCTCATTTAATTTAACTGCAGCTGTTTGCTTGTTTCCGCAGGGATGGAAGTCTTGTGCAATTGACTTTTTTTTTTATAACCTTGAACAATATTTTTATAACTTTCGAATATGTTATTTTCGTGGTCAAAATTTTTAGTTTACTTTTAGAAAATATACGTATATTTTTATAAAATTGTGCTGTCGTGGTCTAAAATGTACATTTCGATTGTATAATTGGTATAAATTTATGAAACCAGTTTTCCCTCCCTGGCTTTCTCACATTTGTTTACATAAAAATGCATCTCTGATCTAATGATGTGCGTTGATTTTCGAAAAATTTTAAAAAATCAAGAGAGCCTTATGACTGTCAAATTTTCATCCGTATTTTCTCTCAAAATCGTATAGTTTCATTACATATTACGTTTAGACCATCCGACTTGTGCTCTTCTACACAAAAATTTGGCATATCGTACGACTCGTGTGAAAATGTAAAGCACCCTTAAAGCCATACCTAAACAAATCGGAAAGCGTTTTCTAGCTGTCAAAAATTCTCATGCCCATACAATTTGTATGTAGCATAACGAAATACCGCAGCGTCAACGCAACTGCAACGATTTGCAGTTTGAAAATTTCGATTTTGACAGTACGTTTAATAGTAAAATAAGTTGCAAATAAAGAAGGTGAAAGACATAAACATAAAAAAATATTTCTTATTAGAAAATGGAGGTAAGTAAATCCTATAAATCGTCCATATAACTCATTGTTTAAACTTTTTTTTTATAAAATGCTTATTTAAAAATCGCAAACACCAATAAACTTTATTGTTAAAATAATCAGGGTTGTTATATTTATTTTTTTGATAACCCTGTTTTTATTGTTTTGCCTAGCGTTGCCGATTTTATTTAGGTGTGGCATTTCAGCGTAAAAGCTAAGCGAAAAAACGTTCTGCTATCCGTCGTTGTTTAGGTATGGCTGTTAAATAGTTATCCGTATTAAACATGCTACTAGTGGGATTCACAAGACCAGAGAATTAATTTGAAGATAGTGTCACATCAATGCAACATTTTGTTTCTGACGTATATATGTACTTATAACTTCTATATAGAATTGTCGGTTATGCCGACAATTTAATAATTTGTCTGAATTTGTTGATTTTTCTCTAAATAATAATGTTATAAAGCATAAAATCATTGTTTTTCTGAATTCATAAATTCAATATAATCATAAGTACATTGTTATTAGTCTGTAAGGATTATATCCATTGACTAAATTTAAATAAATAAATAAAAAAAAATAGTAACACGGATGAGCTTCCACATATCATATATTTCATTATCATAGTTTTTATATGTTGTTGGATATTTCAGTCATCCATTTGTGTTTGGCATAGAAATATATTCACAAGAAAACATGACGTGTCCAAGTTGTCAATATTTTACTACCTCTCACAATGAGTAGATCATGCATAGGGCTGGCAATATTGCGGATTTATCCCCAAAGTTGGGGATTGCTAAGTTTTTTGGAGACGAACAATTTCGTTTGGGGATATAATATTTTCTTGAGAATATTTTTGGGGATGAAATTATTTAGAATAATATTTATTATCGATTTTATGCAATAAATTACACTGTGATACAAAAGTTGAGAAAAAAATCATGCTGGAGTTCTCATGTACCAATTCCGTTTTGTTGGATTCCATAGATAACGAAAATGCCGTTAGTTTTTTTGGTCACTTCGAAAAGTGATTTTATAACGGTAAATATAGTAAAAAACGTGTTTTTTAAAGTTTCAAATTGAAAGAGTCATAACTTCTTTGTTTCCCAACCGATTTCTATACTTTTTTCTTCTGTTTGAAAAAAGTGAAAGCACTTTATAAAAATGGACCAACATTTAAATACCTTGAACAAGTTTTTCGACGAATAACAAGCGGAAAATTAAAAGAAGGTAAAAAGTATATTATGAACGCAAGAACAATAAAAACCAATTTTTAATCAACAGGTCTCTTTACTCCGCAAACATGTCATTCTAAACCAAAAAGTCAAAGCATAAAACATAGCAGAAGTCTTTTATTTATTTTTTTTATCTGGGACCAGCACTCAGGAGATGACCCCTACACATGCGATGCATTGTGCTGGAACTAGAGGAAAATGGTCGTTAGAGTAACGACAGGTGGTGAAGCTTAATTAATTATTGTACAGCTCTGCTTTTGCAAGTTCTTTGTTTATAGCAGTGCTGAAGCATCGGTTTAGTAGCCATTTTTATTATTATTTTACTTCGCCGGTGCTACACAAGGCCGACGAAGGAGGGCGTTCTGATGTGATTGTGGATTACTATCAGATGAACCCGGTATTGTTCAGTGACCAGTGACTATGCCTTCGCCACTGAAACCTTCCGACAACAACTGACACACAATGCACATCAGAAAAATGCGAGTTGTTCTAAGTTTTTCCTTTTTTTTTTAATAATTTTAGTCTGAAATTTGGGTTGCAAAAAAAAAAGTGTTCCAGATAACAATTTTTGTACAATTTTGAGATAAAATTAGAAAGTAAAATTTTAGTTTTCTGTACAAAGTTGCACTTACTTTTTCTTTGTGTAAGTTCTGTCTAGAATTAAATTATCGGTTTTTTATTTACATATGAAACTAAGAAATTAATCAGAAAATTTGCAAAGAAACAACAAAAGTTTTTATTTAATTAAAATTTAATTTAAACAAACTTGAAGTTGTAAGTTTGTGCATATTTATCATTGTATTTAATAAAAAATGGCTTTTACTTTTTTTTCAGTATATTTTTGTCCACATTTTACAGCCGTTGCCAACTATGCAAATGTTTTGCTTTTCAAAAGCGTCTAAAAATCTAAAATCACTAAAATAAAATTTATTCGGGCACTTGGAACAGGCCTATTTTGTGGTTAGTTTTATGGTATTCTGCGTTTTCTTAATTTTGTACATTTTTGTCTCTTATTGAGATAAATTATAGTGTACTCTCATTTTACCTAACATTAGCAGAAAAGTAAAATAAAAACACGGAATATAAATTTTATGTTTATTTTTAGCAGAAATGTGTTTAGTCCCCGTCCATACTGTTGAGTTTTTGCTGCAAAAGTTTTTTGAATTCTCTTTTGAAACTGCAGCAGTGTTCATACAAAGATTCATGTATAGACACTGCTGCAGTTTCAAAAGAGAATTCATAAAACTTTTGCAGCAAAAACTCAACAGTATGGACGGGGGGGGGACTTATTGATATTTGAGGAATTTTGAAATTTGTTTGGGAATGTCGAGAAAAAGTACTTGGCAGTCGTCATCATGCACAAATTAAATGGGCAAACAAATTTTTCTAGAGAATGTGATTCAGTTCAAAACGGATAAAGCAAGAGAAAATACGAAAAGAACCAAATGCAATTAGTTAAATTCCTTTGTTTCTACGTGTAGATGCGTGTATGTACAAGCTAAGAAATACGGCAAATATTCGTGTGGAGTCATTGTTATGATTAAATTAGTGCAAGTTAATTTTCCTTCTGAAGAAAATATACATATTTAAAAAAAGGGTGTGTTAAAATATTACATGCTGTAATGGACGAAAAAATAAATCTGGTTTTTTCAAAACAAAAAATGATAAAATGCGGAAGTTTAAACGATTATACAAATAATAAAATGCGTTGAAAATTTATTAAAAAGAGAAAAACTACAGATTTAAGTTGAAAAAATTAATTGTTTTCCAAAATATAACAATAGACAGATAAAAGTGTCTAACAAACTAGAAATTCTAAAAAAAAGACAAGAAAAGTGAAAAAAGAAAAAGAGAAACAAAATGTCGACACAACGCATTAATGCAGCTGAAAAAGATTTGGAGAAATTTATAAAGTTTCTTGCACTGAAATCCACCCAAGTTGTAGTGCAATCACGATTAGGAGAAAAAATTCAAAACAAATGCAACCCATTGGCTGCGAACGAATGGTTTAATTTGGTCGTTGAAGATCATCCAGACATCTATGCCGAAACAAAGAACGCTTTAGATCTAGCTCCAGGACAATCAATACTAGAGCGTTTACCTTTGTGTGTAGAGATTTCTTTGAAAACAGCTGAAGGAGATCAAATGATTTTAGAAGTCTGGTCATTGGAGGTGCAGACGCCAACATCTACTAAAATTAAAGATGGCGGTGACAAAGTCCAGAATCTAAATATAAATTCGGCAGCTACAGAACATCCGTGTTTCAAGACAGCTCATGCTAACTACAATCGTATGGGAATACTATTAAAATCATTAATTTCCCTTACACGTGCCACGCCAGCATATAAACTATCCAGACGGCAGTGCCCTGATTCCTACAGTATTTATTACCGCATTTATGTGGAACATCCTCAAGTACATAACTTAGGAGAAGGTTACAAAAATGTGCGCATCGGCCATTTGAATACAATTATGGGAAGTTTAATTATGTCAGTGTCATACCGCACAAAAATGACGTTAACGCCCACGACTAATGGCCATGCCATTATGATTGACTCAAATCATTTTAATCACATTGAATCAGGAAAAAAACTAAACACATTCGCTTTGAATGGCAAAAAGTTTGGTGGTCAATATGGCGAAAGGATAATTGACATTGAAAAACCGCTTCGTCCTGGGGCGTTTACTGAAATAGGAAAATTACGACAGTACACGGAAGAAGACTTTGTTTTACCTGAGACGCCACCATTTGAATGGTTGTTGAGAAAACCTAGGCATGAAAGCGCTGGAAGTACTGGCACGGGTTATGATAGTTCAATAGAAAATTTAAATCGAAAATGCGATTCACCACAAACATCGCCCCTAGGCAATGGCCATCAAAATAATATTAATATAAATAATGCCATAAATAATAATTCTGCCAATTATAATACTTGTACCACTACGAATAATAACTCGGCTGCATTTAAAAGTCTAGAAAGAGATGAAAATCTACAGCAGAAGTCACTCAACAACTCTACCCATTCACAATCGCCAATTAAGAGTCTATTTGTGCCGCAGGGATTGGGCAACACGAAACAGCCTCAAATTTCTGTACCAAATTTGCCGTCTCAGACGAATGTCCACTCGCCCGACGATGAAAATCTATTAAAAGAGCTCAATTTCCCATTTGCTTCGCCCACCTCACATGTCAATGATTTGGCAAAATTTTATCGTGATTGTTACCATGCGCCTCCATTAAAAGGGTTATCCGAATTACAAGCGGAGGTCTGTGCCGCAACAGCGATAGCATCCAAACCACAAAGCTTTAGCTGTAATTCTTCAAATAATCATCAAACCAACACAAATCCGCAATCGTGTTCAGCTGCGTTAAATACTGGCTATTATTCTTTGGTTGATGACCTCTCTAAACAGTTGGAGCAGTTTGAGACTTCATTAGAAGATTATGATAAGCTCGTATCTCAATTCGGTATTTTACAAACTTCCTCCTCGACAAGCAGTCGGAGTAGCAGCGGGTTACAAATGAGCAATTAAATTTTAAAAATCAAAGAAATTGTCTGTGCAGAGTATGAAAAAGAGGTTAAATCAATATTTTATTGATTGTAAAGAAGTACATATCCTTACCTTAATATAGAAAGGCTCTAAGTCAATTTTATTTTTAATCGAACTTTTTTTATATTTACATAGATAATCCTTTACAAGACAAAGATATATATACATATAAATAATCGTAATTCATTCTGACTCGCGTTGAATAAATAAAAATTAATAAGTAAACTTATATTGGGAGTTAATTTTCATTGCCTCTCAACGAACGTGTTGACTAATTGTAAAATGTCGTAGAAAAATTAAATTGTATATAGTACATAGATTTAAATGGAATAAAAAAAATATTTGTGGTATGCAATAATTTTTGTATAAACTACTAAGTTTTTTCTGTTTGCATATCCGGGAATTCTCAAAATTTTTTTGGGAAATTTATAAATAACCACGAGATTTTTACCTTTTTCAAAAATTTGGTCTAAGGGCTACTGACGAGTTGTTAAAAGCACCAACGAAATGTACATATAAACTATCTTAACCATACAAAAAACATATATAAATAATGATAATGCTTTAATATAAAATTGATAAAAGTAATTGGAGTGCTAGAACTGCAAATTGCTTAGAGAATTTAATAAAAATCTGCCTTAAACAATTATAGCGACTACAAAATTTAAATGTTTATGAACTTTCTTAGGGCCCTTCTATAGACATAGTTAGGTAACGATATATATTTTTTATATACATACATTCATGCGTATATATTAATAATATAATATTATAAGTGTATATAATGAAAAAAAATGCTGAAAAGATTTCTAAACGAAACAGGTACTGATATTATAAATTATGTATTTTTAAATATGTTTTAAATTTCGTAAAAATACTGTATAGTTTCTAGTTTAAACTTTAAAGAATATAATAATGATAATAATATACAATATAATATAATATATTAATATTAAAAGTTATATATGATTCTAATTTAAGACTTATTAATTTTATTATTATTTTACTTTATTATTATTAAAGATAAAAACCAACAACATTTATTGTTTGTTTAATTTTGATTATTTTTTAGTAGGTGCTGTTTGTTTTGCTTATATACATATATATTTTCTTATATTTTATTAGTTATTACTTCTGTGATTTGATCGAATTATTAAATGGGCTAAGTCAACTTATTGGTGTAACAATATTAAGTGAAGCGGAAACCACTTCATTGCATTTCATTCCCTGCATTTCACATAAAATTTTATTATGTTTGTTAATTTTTGTTACTCTTTTGAACTTGAACAACAAGTTGTTTTTTCAAGATTACTTTTTCCACTTTCAAGACAAAAACTGAAGGGATTCAATAAAAAGATAATAACGTCATTTCTAAGGTTGATACATGAGCACCTCATGCTATTCTTCCGTCCCCTATCACCAACCAACGCGGAATTTTTTAATGTGAACCCACACTGCATTTGATTATTAGAATTTTTCCCGTGGATTATTGTGCCATTCCTTACGGTATCCAATTTTTGTACAATATAGGACCAATAAAAAACTAACATGTACTTCTCAAGAATATATTTTACGACTAACTTAATACACCCGATGTCTGGAAGGCTGCCCCGGTAGTGTAGTGAGTAGTGTCCTAGTTTATCAGTTGGGAGTTCAAGGTTCGATTCCTAGCAGAGACTCTGGTCTGTATCACTACAACACGGAACATTAATAAATTGGACCCATCCATACTTATACATCCAGCAATCTGCAGACCTAACCTAACCTACGATCAGATCAGCTTTCTCATTCCCACATTTTGTTTTTAATGTAACTCATTCAAAATTGCAAGGATAACCTGTGAAGATACAATTTTTATTCATTCGATCGGTTTTTTGCGTAATAATATTACTATTTAATATTATTATAATAATGAATTGTAATGAACGTCAATATTGTAATATTTCTATATAAAGCAGAACTAATCAGCAAAATTTTTACAATAAAGAGTTTTGCCTAAGATTTCTCACTTTATTTAATTTTTTCTATTATTTACAAAATGTAAGATACATACTCGTACATTGTTTCACCAACACAAAGAAATTTGTTTCAAGTTGACATAAAGATGGAAAATATTATAACTGTGAAATGTGCCGGTACGATTTTACAGCGGATGTACAGATTATGCATGTAAAGCTCGAAAGAAAAAATATTCCCCGTTAAAATTTGGTTTTTGGCACCTACTTTTGGCGTTTATATCTCGATATGTATGTACAGAGTTGGAAGAAATAATAACGACACATGAAATTTTCAATATATTTTTAAATAGTTGGTTATTTTTTCCTTATACAAAATTAAATATATGTATATGTCGAACTCGATCAACAAGAGAGTATTAATCAAAATTTGGAAATTTTCACTTTTTGCATGATATCAATTAACTACATCAATATCTATCCACAGTAAAAATTTCATCTTATTCAGTTTGCTCTTTCAGGTCATCTACTGAAAATTTTAAAATTTCGAGTTAATACCCTCTTGTTGATCAAGTGCGATATATTAAATTAAAGGTATTAAATTGATCTCCGAGTATATCGTTATTCTCAATATAAACATACAAATAAAAAAATTACAGTTCTCTTGTATTCGAAAAATTAATGTCATTCAAAATGTGTAGTATACCCGGAAGAAATAATAGGGATATTTGAATAAGAAAAACCTTATAGTGGTGGACCAAAGTACGCGGCAACGGGTGTTCATATTTGCTTTATCGCAATAGATTTAATTTAGTAATGCCGCAAGCAAGTAGCCGCGCGGCAAAGTTAAATATTCACCCATATCGTGAATACTTTTTCCCTCGATATATTTCTCCTTGCCATAAATTTGCAATCGCGAAAATATTCCACGTGAAATTCATGATACCAATTTTCACGCCGAGAGGAATGAAAATTTTACGTGGACAAAACTTTAACTACTTATTCGCGATAGGGGTGAATATTACCGCCAATAGGGACGATCATAAATATAACATTTTCAGTCACTAAAATTGTACCGGCTTCAGCTGATACCAATCCACAGGCACATCAGAGCGCCCTCCTTCATCGGTATTGTGTAGCACCAGCGAAGTAAAATAATTACTAAAACAAAGCTTAAAAATTTAATACGTCTGCAAAAGCAGAGTTGTAAGAAAGTAAAGCTTCGCCACCTGCCATCTCTCTAACTAGGCTTGCCAGACCCCAAAAGCCTAAAAAGTAGAACGCGTAAAATTTTCGCCTGGATTTTAGAAAAAAAACTGGACCATTTTTAAAATGCACTTAAAATTAGTAGTGTTGGACTTAAATATACAATTAGCAAAAAATGACAGTGATGATACTTTATAAATTGTTAGTTATGTACAAAAAATGGTACTAATTTGAGTTATGAAAAGATATAATCTAAACATTTGCAAATATAGTTGTAATTTTATTGTATTTAGAATGCAATTTTTCTGTACAAAATATTCAGGTGTGTGATGAAAATCGTTATCGGCGTTAAAATGTTTTGAAATCGACAAATAGTGTGATGAATTTGTATGTGACGATTTGTTGTGACGATTTCATATTCCATCTTGTTTCATTGAAAAAAAGACGTTTTTAACATGTGACGCATTTCGATAATGTCAGTTTAAATTCGTTTTCAAATCGTTTAATTTTACTTGAACAAAATGTAAGGAAATATACAAAAAAAGTAAAAAAATAAATAAAAAATGATTATAAATCCGTCCTTATTTAAACGAAAATATTCAACAAATCTATTTAAATAAATACTAGTTAATATAGAAGTGAAATTTAAATATTTAAATACCCATATTTCATCTGGCAAATTTAAGGGATCCGATTTATCTCTTAAACATTTTCTTAGAATATTTTCTCTATTCATCCTATTATTTTCTTCCAAGAGAATTAGCGACACCGTATCAAAAAAAGGCATTTTATAAAGAAAAATGGTAAAATATGTTGATACAAATTTTATTTTGTTTAAATATTTTACAAACGTCACTCACATACACATATGTTTACATATATTACAGTTGTATTTAGAGAATATATGTGGGAACGAAACAAATATGGAATATGAAATCGATCGAAATTCATCACATACCTGATTAATTTCATTATAAAAGAATATAAAATATGAAAAAACTGGACAATCCAGGCCATCTGGAAAGCCTCTCTCGATGTATGCCTTTTCTCTAGTTTCAGCACAATGCAACGCAGCATTCAGGGATCATCCCGGGTACAATGTGAATAAATTTCAGTAAATTTTAGACGTTTCCGTACGATGTTTGTTAGCAAGTTGGTTTAAAATTAAAAAAAAAATTAAATGTATAAAAATGACTTTTGTCCAGCTAAATTGCCCAAATCTTACACTGTGCATTGTTTGAAATGAATGCGTCATTACATTTTTAAGCGAATGCTACACGATCAAAGTTCTGCTTCAGTATTTGTCATAAAATTACGCACACAATGACAAATATTGCAGCTGAACATTAATCGTATAGCATTCGCTTTAGGCGTATTTCTGCATCACATACCAGATAATTGCTTTGTCCCCGTCCATACTGTGAAGCATATGCTGCAAAACTTTTGAGTTTGGTGATGAGAAGGGGAAGAGGAGTGGAAGTATGTACGCTGTTTCATGTACATGCAGTTTTTGTTGAATTTCTTATTTGCATCTTTTGAGATGAGGTGTATTTGACGTTTCATTTTATTTCTTTTCGTTTGGTATACTGTTAACTTCTATCATAATAATAGCTACCCTGTTTTATTGTTAATTTTTTGTGAAATATAATCAAAAATTTAAAAAAAAAATATAAAATTATATAAAAATTATTATATAATTTTTCTTCTTAGCGTTCATTTTGCTTCAAATTATACCTTGTGCTTCAAATGTCTATCCAAAAAAAAATATTCACACCTTCTATCACAGGGTAGTTATTTTATATTTACATTCGGTATTGAGAAATGTCAAAAAAAATTAAAAAAAGAAGATAGAAGGGAAGAATAAAAAATGCTAAACATGAAGCAAAAGATTCATGTATGGACACTGCTGCACTTTCAAAAGAGAATTCAAAAAACTTTTGCAGCATATGCTTCACAATATGGACGGGGACTTTGAAACATAATAAAACAGTAGTTCTGTTTGCTTCTTATTATCTCAGTTAAATATTGCCCAAGTCAACTCAAAAATCCAGTTGTTCTGAAAACGAGCAATAAATTTTAGATTTACCTAAAAGTTAACGAAGAATTTTTTTGTTCATTATTTATTGTATCTTATTTAAACCAGAGCAGCGCCAGGTCGTTTAGTTTTCGTAGTTGTTTTCACTTATCGAGCCCAAAGTCCCTAAGCGCCAAAAACTAAATAAATTAAAAAACTAATTTTCTTTCAATCCTTACTAAATAATCTACAAATACATATGTATGTCAAGTACTATCTAAAATCGATAAACAGGGCGTTTACTTCTTTTTGGTGGTCTTTGATCGATATCTTGCAAGGGCTGAGGTTGAAGTGTCCTTAATTTTTAAACGAATGTTACGTGTGGGAGGGTATGGATAGAAACTTCTTCAAGTATTTTTTTTTAAATATTTTCAGTTCTCTGTTCTTAATGACAAAATGAAATAATGTTCTTATGTTAAGAGATGAGACTACAAGCTACATACATACATAATTTTTTACCAGATAAAATGCGATATAACGAATTATTTTGCGTTATTAACTCAAAAGATCGCATTTTCTCACTTATGACGTTGGCTGACTGAATGAGAGATGTTTATGTACTTATTTTTTGAAAAGTTAATATTTATAATATATATAACAGCAAAATAAACAAATAAAAACAATAAAACAGGTTCATTAAAAAGTCCCATTGTGTTAAGTGATCCATTATTATCTAATATACACATTAGTAGTCAACAATAATAATTAAGATCATTACACAGCCCAACAAAATTAAGTTTTTTTTGTGTAGTTTAATGTTTCGTAGTTTATTTGTATACATTTGCTACTGATCTCCAACGCCTATAATTTACAATTAGTCAACCTTTGGTTGACAATGATTGTATCTAAAAAGCAAAATGAAAAATTGAAATTTCTAATATAATTAAGTACAATTTTTTTATTTATTCAAAAAATTATTATTGTAAAGTTTTTTAGAAAAATGAAATATTTTTAAATCTAATAATAAAATGTTTGTTGTATAAAAATAATTTTTGTACAAGGTATTTAGTTTGTACATTTTTTTTTTTTTTATCTAGGACCAGCACTCAGGAGATGACTCCTACACATGCGAAGCATTGTGCTGGAACTATAGGAAAGGGATAGTAGGAGAAGCGACAGGAGGTGAAGCTTAATTAATTATTTTTGCAGCTCTGCTTTTCGCACGTTCTTTGTTTATACTCGTAGCAGTGCTGAAGCTTCTTTAGTAGCCATTTTTATTATTATTTTACTTCGCCGGTGGTACACAATACCGACGAAGGAGGGCGTTCTGATCTGATTGTGGATTGCTATCAGCTGAAGCCGGTATTGTTCAGTGACCAGTGACTATGCCTTCGCCACTGAAACCTTCCGACAACAACTGACACACAAAGACACACTAATGCAACATCAGAAAAATGCGAGATGTTTTATTTTTATTTTAAAATTTTTGGTCCGAAACTGGGGTTGAACCCAGGTCTGTTTTTGGATTCGTAGTCAACGTGCAGACTACCATCCATCGTGCCATCGCCACCCATTTTGGTCATTCTCAAAGATTTTTTGGGAGTTCTTGTATCAACATATGGAATTTCTGAGCTTTTTCAGGAATTTTGTTAAAGGTCTACTAAAGATATTTGTATTAGCACCAAA
This sequence comes from Dexiosoma caninum, assembly GCA_963924685.1. Classification (NCBI taxonomy): domain Eukaryota; kingdom Metazoa; phylum Arthropoda; class Insecta; order Diptera; family Tachinidae; genus Dexiosoma; species Dexiosoma caninum. Next base: position 98,486,217 of record OZ004725.1, read on the forward strand.
TGAAATGGACTTATATACCAGCTAAACCATGTAACAAACATAGATAAATAATCGTTTCTTGAATTAATTAATTATTTCGTTTCAAATAAGAGAGATAAAAATAAGAAATAATTTTAGCCTTTATAAGTTGGTTTTGATTGACGTTCACTTTTTCTTTGTTCACTTGGAATGCGTCTCAAATCTAACTCTTGCTGATTAAAAACGTTACGAACTTTGGCCTAATTTAGATTTAATAATAAACAAAATATCCTAAAATAAGAAAATTTTAATAATTTTGTATTGCATTTAATTTTTTATCATGTTCGAAACAAACGAGTTTGTATTAGAAAAGTACGGTGTAATTGTCAGTGAGGTATGTAACATGTGCGTGGCAATGTACAAAATTAAAAAAATATTTTAGATATATTTTTCCTTGGGATAACTATAACTATAACTATTATATAACTATTTATAAAATCTACGAAAGCTTCTAATAGCTGCAAAAAATATGAAAATTTTATCTTAAGTAAATTCACTAAAATTTTATGTAGAAATTGACATCTAATTTTCAAAGGATAAATTTGGTAGCGCGTGCGTACCATATATTTTGTTTTATATTAACGAGATAAAAAGTGGGATTAATAACATTTTTAGCCCTTTTGAAAAGAGTATAAAATTTAATAACAAAAAAATGGCAAAACTTCCGTAACAAAAAACTATTTTCTTAAGTACTTCAGTTAAAATTATTCTCTCGCTGTAACAGTGCGTTACATAGATTTCGTGATATATAGATTGATGGACAAAAAATAAAAACAGCCGTTAAGCAAATCGTTTTGCGCGGCAGTAGTGTGCGATCATACGTCAATCCATAGGCCTTCATATCTTTCCTCCATGTGTTTGATATCTTGGTGGAATCGTTAAACTTATTCCTCACTATAATCACCTAGGTTCTTAGGTAATTTAACTAAATTACTGTGCAAATAAGGCAAGTGAACACTCAAATTTGCTCCTAGTCTTCGGAAATCTTGGAGCATTTTGCATATTATTTCCGAATTTGTAGTAAATAATAAAGCTAAACAGTACCAATGTACACAAATTGTCAAAGAGAACTCGGACCACGGAATTTGTGTTGAACCGTGTTATTTTCCAAGAGAAGGTGCTGCATTTTACTTGCTGCTATCTTCTGTTGAATAACATTAATTAACACCACTTCCAATATTGTCATACTATAGCACAATTTTGCTAATCGGTTAACCGATAATTTTTTTTTTCGTTTAACTGCTCGATTAATTTGAAATCGAGTATTTACAATTAACTGATTGAAAGATCTTTTATACATTTTTTAATGTACATATGTACATACTTTATAGGTTTAATTATTTCCTTCATTTCATAAACACAGCGCCACCTCTTCTGTTGGCATATGAATATTGAGTAAATTAAATGCATACACTGATTTTCATGTGTTTATGTTTATTGAATTTCGTATGTATTTTGCAATTCAATTGGAATTTCTTTTTATAAATGTGTACATGTTTAAAATTATGAATGAGCTAAACGAATTTCCAGTACATGTATCTGCGTAAACCTACTGTATTTCTCTGTCCCCTCTCACCAATAAATGAAGACTGCAAGTAAACTTTCTTTATATAAGTGGTGTCAAAAACACCAACACAATATATGTATGTATTTTGTTAATTTTTAACTGATTTAAATCTATTTAATCTTTTTTAAGCATTTTACTATTAGAAAATTTAAATAAATGGAAAAAAATCTTATGTTTGTATTTTTGTAATTCTGAAAAAATTTTTGGGTTTTTTTTTATATGTGTATATATGAAAATATGTGAGATTTGTTAGTTTTTTTTAACAATTTAGTTGACGGTCTACTTATGAGTAGACATTTCGACTTTTACCGTCAGATTTTCAAGTTTAGCATCATAATTTTTTCCTATGAAAGAAACTGCACGTTTCCACGTTCAATAATTATTTCCGAACATAGGAAACAACGCCAGCAGAATAACAAATACAAAACTTTAAAATCTGGATACTTGTGGCTCGTTTTTGTAACTTCTTAGAATTTATCGCATCGAGACCTTCTTCGGACTTGTGTAGCATCGTCGGCGATGTAAAATAATTAATAAAATGGGTACAAAACACAGCTACACCAGGAATGCTGCAACACTGCTTTAAAAACAAAATAACGTGCAAAAGTATAGTTGTAAAAATAATGAAGTTTTGCTCCACGTGTCCTCCCTATCACTATCCCCTTCCTTAATTTCCGGTGCATGCATTGCGCACGTAGGACCCATCTCCTGAACACTGGTCTTAGAAAAATATATAAATAAAATAAAACAATTATAAGCGTTATTCTCTGTTTCACAGAAAAAATCATATCAAAACTAAAATAAACTTACAAAAAAAAATGAAAACTTAAGCTTTTTTCTTACTCATCTTGTGTTTCAACTGAAAGATAATAATTTTTTCGATTTAAAATTTCCTCACATACGTTACAGAAATCAGACAGGAAACTAGTGCCTATTAACAAAGATTTAATTAATGTTTTTTAATTGCTTTCGACTTGAATGCTGAATAAACTAAATCGTCTGACTAACGGAATGCTGTATTTCGTTGTTGAAAATGATGCGGTTTAAAATCGCTCATTGTACAATATTTTTTTTTTATTTCATTTAAGTTAAGACTATGGACAATTTCATTATAGACTATTTAAATAATAGGTTTGTTTCTTTACTTTTCCGGTAAAGATGGGTAAAATGAGATTAAACTATAATTTATCTCATTAAGAGACAATAAAATTATAAAAGTTTGAAAGCGCTATAATTTGAACAATAAAAATCAATGCGCTTAAGCATTGTGCTAGTTTCGGGCATCCCATTTTTATAAATACATATATATTTTTTTAAATGACTATCTTAAAAGATGGACAAACTTAGAAATAAAGGTCTGTAACTTGAACAATAGAAACCAATCCGCTTAGTATCAATAAAGTTGAAATGTTAATATTTTATAGTTGTGGAGATATATGTAGTTTTTATCGTTTGTGATAGCTAATGCTGTCAGGCAAATAAAAACGCTTTTCTGTAAAATTTTGTTTTTATAATATACGATAATTTCGCGCACAGAGGTCGATATGTCAATAATTCCAAATTATTATATAATTTTGTGTGATTTAATTGTTTAAGAATAAAAGTTTAATTTAATACATTCTTTTTGGTTATGCTATATTTAACAAAACATGTTTCCAGAAAATTTGACATTCGGCGAACAAAGCGAATTGACGAATTTGCTTTGCGACAACTTTGTATTAGATATATGTATGTACCTTGGTATTGACTTTACTACCTCTTGGTTATTGTGATATTAAATTTTTTTAAATATCACGATGAATACCAACGCTTGGTTTTTGTACGTCTGCTTTGGTAATTCGCCTTTTCATTTAAAATTTTTTAATTATGGCGTAAAGTACTGTTCGGCCATTGCTTTGTGGGATTTTCCAGCTTTCTGATTATATTTCTTGGACTTTAATGAGAATGAGGAAAATAGCAACGTTGCTATTCATAGAGATACAAATTTATTCAAATATAAATTATTAGCTAAAATATTATTTATAAGCATATTTAACGATTTAACATACATATCGCACCCTAAATACAAAAGTGACACAACTCAAAATTTTCCAAAATGTACTTTTTTCCGTAAAATAATTCACAGTACACATCTCTAACTACTTCAAAAATTTCTTTCTCATCACTGTTTGCTTTAACTTTTTTATGTTAATTGCATTGCTTACGCACGATCGACTAAAAAGACCTATTTTTAGTTGCGTCAATGTTCTCAAGAAGTGCTGATTACTTTTGTTACACATAATATTAAATTTTAGCAAAACCTTCTTCGAAATAGACTTCTTTCATAATGGAACCAATTTTATTTTAAATATTACAATCATTTTTGCATAAACAGTTTTTTGCCTCTCCTGAAAATTTGAGAATTTTGAGTTGTGCCGCTTTTGTATTTAGGGTGCGATATGTACTCGTGAATGAAAATATTTATGGTTTAAGATTTTGCACAACACACTTAAATATTGTTTGAATAAGTGAATGGAATGAAATTTATTTATTTTTATGTACGAGTATGTACGATTATACAATACATTGTGTTGTTGAGCAAAGAAGTGTATTTTATGTGTACGTATGCAAATTTAAATATACTACAATAAAAATATATTTTACATCAACGTAAATGTATGTACATATGTACAGCCGTATGTGGCTGTGACAATATGGAAGAGTAGCTTAATTCTAATTTGGTCGGTTGTCAAGTGTCCACTTTTAAATTTAAAAAGAAGTTGCCTTTTATCACTTAATTATATTATTTTCTTAGAAAATAGATAAATAAATGTATTATACTTGAAAGTAAACGATTTATTAGAATTTAATCTATTATTTACATTAATATGACATAAGTGCTCAAGTCGACAGATCTACTAGTATAAATACAGGGTGGAACAAAAGGAACTATATGTTTTAAATGGGATATAACTTTTTTATTTATGCGATTATTATAATTTTTTTCTTTTAAAATACAGTATATTAATGGAATTTTTTGCAAATAGCTTTGAAAAATGATATCCTGTAAATGATGTCCATTTTCTGCTTCGCACATACATGCTCTTTTTAGCATATTTTCCATAACTTTTCGCAAAATTTCGGGTGTAATGGCCATGATTTAATTTCGAATGCTTCATAATTAATTCCCCAAGTCTTCTTCTGAAAAAGACAAAGAAAAAATAATAATTGAAAAAGTTATAAAGAATTCAAATCATATAGCTCCTTTTGTGCCACCCTGTACTTATCAACCGAAGTCATAATAATGCGAAGAAAATCATGAAACAATGAAGGAATTCTGCTGCAAATAAAATAAATAAAATCTAAAAAGTAACAATACTCATTGAATTTTGAAATTATTCCAAAGGTTAGGCAAAATTACCCAATTTAAATAAAACTACAACATATTTGAAATGAATCTTGTAATAAGTCAAAATATAATTTTATGTACAAATTATTGTGAAAATGTAAAAAGGCATTTTGATGTTCCGCTGATATATTAACCGTTTTGGTTTAGAAATTTAAAAAAAACCACAGAAAATATGTAAAAGTTAATAAAATATTTAGCTCAGGCTAAGCCTGCTATTTATTTCTTAAAGATTATGTCATGTAAATGTTTCCTGCTGTTCCGCCGCATCCCATCCGTGAGCTTCCATTTTGGCGTATTTTTTTTCGGAATTTTGGCAGCTGTAATATTATCTCCGGGGCTGAAATTGTGGCGGGCTTTTCCCTCTATACAAGAGACTTCACGTATCCCCACAAAAAATAGTCTAGTGGAGTGGAAACGCATGACCTTGGCGGTAAAAAAAGCTGCTCCAAAACGTGAAATTAATTGCTCACCAAACTCTCCCCAATAGGTTCAGGTATTGCGTGCCATGTGGCATGTGACACCGTCTTGTTGAATCCACATATCAACCAAGTCCAATTCTTCCATTTTATGCAAAAAAAAAGTCGGCAAATACAATTTAAGTTAATTCGTAAGAGAACTCCAAAATTTGGCCGCCATGTCTTTGTATACTTTGACCACACCTACTCAATTTTTCTTCTGGTTTGCATTTTATTTATTTATTTATCTTTGCACTATAATAGCTGATCTTGGTATAAAAAAAATTATATTTATCAAAATATCTAAATGAAATAGAAGTTACTTACATTTTGTATGCAAAAATCAAGTGCATATATTAAGGGAATTATATGTTATCATGAAATTATTCACTGGGGAAATATTTTGAGGGGGAAAGTATTCACGATAGGTGTGAATGATAAAAATAATATTTTTAATTTTTATATATGTTTTCAAGTTTTTATTTTGCTTGACACGCAAAGCTTTCCGTTTATAAGTTTCCCAAAATTATCAACCCGGCCTCGTATAAATGAGTCAACAAATTTTAAACCCACTCACTTATCATAGCGCTATCACCAAATTCTAAAATTTTATTGTTGTTTAAGGCCGTTAATGTTTTCCTTTGTGTGGTTTTAACAAATAAAAATTAATTTAATTAGTTCATACAAAAAACTTTGAAAAAACATTCTGATTTTACAATAATAAATACCAAAAATGGATAAGTGCTCAAAATTAAATAACTTTGCTTACGTGTGTGAAAGATTTACAATTACATATTTTTATTTACAATTAAAATTAGTGCGGAAGTAGCTGATTTTAATGAAAAATATTTGTCACAAAAAGTTCTTAGGCAACATCTATCGTTTCTACGTTATCTGAATAAATTGAAAAATGGTGACGAAATGTTCCAATGATTTGTATAGATCCTGAAGTTTATGATTCAGCTAAATATTATGCATGCGTGAATCATATGTTTGGTATGAACGGATAACAAAGTGGGTCCACTTCTTACACCAGAACGACATACATATGCATTTCCAATTGCCGCTGCCGCTTTTGGCAAAGGATTTAAAACAATGGATCATATTGGCACCAGATATTCGGATATACAGAGCAAAAAATTGTCATCGTCGATTTACGTATATTTTCAGATCGATTGAATAGCTTATTACATTGATATTCGCGGATGCAAATATATGTGTATGTATATAAATATGCAAAATAGATATCAATCTGAAGCTTGCCGATTGTTTATCGATTAATTTAAAAGCACATCTGTTATACGTCAGCAATTAAAAAAATTCCGTTCCGATTGCATTGAGCACCTATACAAAAGAGACATACGCATCACTAAAAAAAAAATCAAGATCTTATGTGGAAAATATACGCTGACTGAAAGGTGTTGACTCTTTTACGACGAATGTAATTGGGATACACAAAAAATCTGTATTTTATGTGTTTTTTTATTGCTGACCAATATTTTATTCTTCTTGGACCAGTGCTCAGGGGATATCCCCTACATAGATAGAGAGAGGGACAGTGTAGAGAATAGACACGTGGTAAAAGTGATAGGAAGATAGAGCTTAATTCATAACTTTGCAGTTGTGTGTTAATTATAAATCAAAGTTACGGCGACTCTGATGTCAATTTTGACGCATTATTTTTTCAGTTAAGGGGAGTTGAATTTTGAGCTGAAAGGACCAAAATAGATTGGAATATATGTATAATAGGGATATCAAATATACAAAAGTGCTACAAATGCCCCAATTGTTTCTATTTTTGCATCACTCTTTGATATCGCGATATTAAAATTTAGATGTATGAATATCACTTTGGTTATTCTCATAGGAATTTTTGTGTTCTGTTTTGCAGATTATGCTGTGATTTTTTTTGCATCTTTTACTTTGGTGAACTTCGGGGATTATGATATTATACTTCTCCATATGCCTTTAAACGTTAAAAATCTTTATTTTAATTAATTGGAGACGATCTCTGTATAAATACTCGTACGAATTATTTCCATCTTTGTGAAGTCGAAAATTTTAAAATTTTCTCATAATTAAATTGTCATAATTCTTCAAATTCAGAAATTGATTTAAAATAATTTTCTTGTTATTACTTTCAATATTTCACTACTTGTTTGAGTAGCTTCTTCAGGAAAAATATACTGTTTATAATATAAATTATTTTCAAATTTATAAATACATACAAAGAAAAGAAAAATTTGTTGTCATCTTAAAAAAAATTTCTCATAACTTTTTTAACAGTAACAGCATCAGAAACAAATTTAAATACCAGTTTTTTGAATAAAAATATACTGGTAAAATTCCTCAAGATAAAAATGTGTCTGGTTTTGTAAGTCAGGCAGTGCCGAATATTCTGGTGGATGTTTAATCGCTTTAAAAAAGCGGAACAATAACTTGTGCTGCAAGTGGTGTTTTCTCTTGATTCTATTGTAAGCAGTGTTACAATATCTTCGAAGCTTTTTGAGAAGTAAAAAGATTAAAAGTTGCAATAAAATTTTTTTAAATATGATATTTAGCACTGTTTGAAGTTCCTGTTCACATAAACCTGCCGATGAAAATATTTCTCAATCAGCGAAATTATTCCAAATGTCATTGATCCGAATAATATTCAACAAATTGATGACGAATGACGCGAATTGCGTCACTTCAATTTATTGTGTGAAGAAAATATTTAAATATTATAGGATGGCATTTTGAATGCAAATCGTTTCGATTGCTTCGGAAGCTTCTGGCTGTTTGAAAAATAGTTTATGCAATACGGCAATAGCAACGGCAGGTCGTCGGTGAAAAAAACATTAAAGAGCCCAGCCCACTTGGGTCCAATTTATCATGGTGCCGTTGTGATACCTGTATAGCAACAGCTACGTTGAAAGAATTTTTGTGAAGAAAGTTAGAAACTAATTAAATACACCAACCATTCATTTTGTGTTATTTAAGCAAATTTTGAAAAAATGTGATCGTAAGTGCAGAAATTTTGAATAATCAAAAGTAACGAATAAAATGTTTAATAAACTTAATGGGATGTGTTCTGATGAAATCAGGGAACTCGTTCCCGAAACCCGGTTATTCACGCGCACGACGCGTTCATCACTAAGAGCGCATCCATTTGTGGTCGACTTGGCAGCGAACCGCACTGCGCATTATAGAGAAAATTCGTTTTTTCGCCGAACACCACGTATGTGGAATGGACTACCCGCAGGGGTCTTTTTTCTTGTCACTTTTGTCGATGGAAAATTTAAATCAAATGATAATAAACACTACTCCCTTCATCCTTTCTCCCAAAACCTTATTTCCTAGTTCCGGCACAATGCAGCGCATGTATAAGGGTCATCCCCTGAGTGCCGGTCCAAGAAAAAAAAAGAACAAATGTATAATGTTACTCCGAGTAAAAAATTTATAAATTTGATTTATGTATGTCAATGAATATTTTAACTGAATTACATTTAATAAAATACTTTCTTCAATGAAAAAAGATTTTTAATAGGAAAATAAAATTTTTTTTGGTCAATATGAAGATTTAAAAATAAAATTGACAACACTGATTGCAAGGCATATTTAATTCGAATTCTATGTCATTTAATCGAAATATTCTTAAATTTAACACGTCATAATATTACATACATATGTATATAGTCCAATGATCATAAGATCGTAATCAAATATCATATCAATTTAAATGTTATTTATTCATTAACTTAACAATAGTTCTGCGTTCACAATGTTAACGTATAAAATTATTCAGTTTAAAATTAACAATGAAAATAGAAAAATAAATTAAAATATTACTTAACAATTAATTAAGCACTTTACGTCAAAGAAACCTATTAAATGGTAAACAAATAATTTTCTATTGTAACTTTATTTACAAACTCGCTAATGCAAATGAATTAAAATAGAAAACATTATATTTATTTAACAATGCCATGAGAAGTAATTTTCATTGCGTTTATGTGGAATAGGCTCCATAGCTCAAATGAATTCAAAACGGAAACACGTGCAACAAGTTTGAAAGTTTTAAAATGGAAAAAAAATTTCTACTATTTTCGTTTTATTTCTTGTAAGAATTTTTTTTTCTAATTCGCAAAGATATGTCAGTACATATTAGGCGAATACGAATATTTAATCTGAAATTTGTGCGCCACTCGATATTTCAAATTTATTAAAAAAAAAATACCGATGACTGAATTGGAGATTATCAACTTCGGATCTTAATGCCTTTGCTGAATATTTCTCAGTTTAGTTTCCAAAATCGTACTTGTTTTGTAATGCGAAAAACTATCGAGGAATATTTAGCGGATAAAAGGGATTTTATTTTACCTATAGCAAGGCAATCAAGAAGGTGATCGTATTTGGCGTAGACGTATTTCGACTACCTTATTTGTAGATGCATGTGTTGTATATATTAGCGGCTTCGCCAACAACAACGTCGCGTTTTCATGACGAATACGCCAAACACGATAAAGGGGAATATCTAGTAACAAGACCAACGAGTGTACCGGGCTTATTTAGCCCTTTAAAAACTTTTTTGTTTTTTCCAAACTATATTTATTTATTGAATCTTTCCTTACGGAAATTTACAATAAGTATGAAAATCTTAACCTAATAAATAATAGTTGTTATTCCCACTGCAACATCAACCTAATTTGCTCACAAGTTTCCTATTTATCTGGTCAGATCATTGTTACAGTCCTTTTGTGAAGTCTATGACCCTTCAAATAAAAGTAAATATCTAGCGAGCCGAATTTGTTGATGTTTTTATTTCTGACGTACCACGTTATTATTTTTAAAATCTTAGATCGTCTTCTCTGTAGTTTAACCACGTTTGATGATGAAATTGTTCCCCATAGTTGAATGTCATATAGGCTTTATGGGTGCTTCCGTAGTCTAGTGCATGAGCATTAGTCTTATGAATATGAAGGTGCGAGTTCGATTCCCGTATGGACCCTGGATGTTTCTACAGACAAGCATAAGAGCTTCGTACAGGACTATCTTGTGGTCCAACCTTATCGCTCACTTAGATCCAATCAGCTGGTAGAGCTGGCAAGATTTCAGTTTTAATAGAGTTATTTTTACAGCGATGTGGTGAGTCCATGTAAGACGACAGTCGAGATGAATGCCGATGTACTTCGCATGGTTTTGTGTTCACGTACTCTAACACCGCTTATAGTAATAGGGCGACAACTGTTGCTTCTCAGAGTAAATGTGATGTGAAAACACTTTGTAGTGTTAACTTTAACGTTCCATTTGTGAAGCCTTTTTTCCAACTGGTTTATATGGACTTGAAGTTGTTGGGACGCGACTGCTGGGTTTTTATGGATACTGACAAATGCTGTGTCATCTGCTAATGTTGATGTATGAAATTGCGGGCTCATTGGCATATCTGCTGTAAATACTATGTAAAGGAATGGTCCCAGAATACTCCCCTGTGGGACACCGACATATATTGACTTAGTGGACGAGACAAGAGATTTCGATCTTATGTGAAAAGACCTAGTTGTCAAATAATTTTTTGGCAGTTTATGTGCATTTTCTGTTAGATAACTCACAATTTTGTATAGAAGCCCTTCATGCAATACCTTGTGATATGTCTATTTAAAGTGCAGAGGTGTACCATTGATTTTTAAAAGTATGTCAGATGAGATTCGTTATTCTGTGCACTTGCTCTATAGAACTGTGTTTTTTTCGGAATCCAAATTGATGGTCTTGGATAGTGAAATTTTCAACAATATGAGGCTCTAGCCTCTAGCAAAAATTTTTTGAAAACTTTTGATAATATTGGCAAGAAGCTTATTGGACGTTATGATGAGACTTGTGTGGCATCGTTCCCTGGTTGAGGTGTCATAACTATTTCACAATGTTTCCCCGCTGAGGAAAAAGAGCCAACTTGTTATATGGAATTGAAAATGAAAAGAATAATTCGCAGTGATAAATTTATAAGCTCAGCTGCAGTGATTTTGTCGCTTCCATCAGCCTTTTTTGCGTTCAGTGATTAAATAGCAGATTGGGAATGCGAAAATCAAAATTTAATAGGACGTTTGACTACATTATTGATAATGACTGATATAACATTAGATGATGTATCTCGTGGAACAAACACATTCTGCAAATGAGTTTCAACTTTTTCTTTTGTGTTTCTTGCCCATTCTTCAGTATGTAGGCGCAAGGGAGAGTGATAAACAGTCGCAATTTCCTAACAACTTTCCAGAGGCCCTAGTCAGTATTTTTAGTTACGTGTAGATTCCTCAGATAGTTGTCGAGATAGTTATTTGTCTTTCTGCAGTGCAACTCTCAATTTTCTTTGGTACTGCTGAAGCTGCGACTTTCTTGCCATTGATGCCTCAGATTCCTTTTTTCCATGATGAGCTACTCAATGCCCCCAGTGCAGGTTATTGTACGCCTGGTTGTAAAGTTGGGGACAGACGTCGACGTCATAGCAGTATCTGTGAAGATTTGAGTGACTATAATTACAGCATTATCAATCTGATCTGCAGATTTCAATGAAATATTTTGCGGCAACGTACATTTTGTACTTCAGCCAATTTGTCAAATTATTTGGATGAAAAGTGTTTGTTTATTATTGGAATTATTGGAGTCTTGGAAAATATTTAAAAAGTTGATGGATGATCTGAGGATAATTCCGAAGAAAGAACCAAGGAAAAGCGATCTCTCGACGAAATCAATTACACCAGGAATTTTGGTGCGATCTGTAGGGCAGTACGTAGGAAGACATGCAGAAAGTGCATCCATTTTGTTGACAAAAATTGCAATTTTCGTTTAGCATTGGAATCACCAGTTGATATAAACATTTGGCGTAATGTGTTGAAAAAATCCAGAAACTGCTCCTAGCTGATAGTATGGCTTGGAAGACAGTATACTGCTGAAATAGTAAATCCAATATGGGGTAGCGTAACGGTTGTGGCCTGAATATTATCCTTAGCGTATTAAGGCATAGTAATATGTTTGATGTTTTTGTGGACTAGTATCGGTGCTCCTCCGCATGTTCTACCACTTGGATCTTTTATATCGTCGTTCACTCGGAAGCATTTTTTTTATAGTAAAATGTGTTTCTAAAACCATAATGCAGAAAATTATCCACCTAATTCTTATGGTTAGGCCATTGGCGTTTCAAAAAGATCTCTTTGAGGAGCCATTTTTTTACTGTCTATTTAATAGGACCTGCATCATCATATTTTGGGTCTGAAGCATCTGCTGCAACATGTTTCGCATGTTTGCCGTTAAGCTATTTATGATTTCATTTCATTTTTCCATTGATCTATTAGGTTGTGGGACTTGTGTGTTGCTTTTAATACATTGGCACATTTAAGTTGGAAAACACTACTTTAAAAGTCCGTTAGCCGAAAAAATGCTTTTTGGACGTACTAGATGAGATCTGTCTGTAGACGGTTTTAGTGGTTAAAGTAAATAATATGTGCTACTTTCTTACTGGTGATCGTCAAGCTTTGCTGGATGATTCGTGTAACATTTATTACTACAATTTCTAAACTAACATATCATGAGGTGTGCCCCGGTATTCTAGTGAGTAGTGTGCTAGTTTATAATTTGGGGGTTCAAGGTCCGATTCTTAGCAGTGACTCTGGTCGTGATGCAGACACCACGTGAAAGTTTTTTCACAAGTGGTATCACAATGGAATATTAATAAATTTGAGGGTGGCGATGGTCGAAGTAGTCTGCACGTTGACTATAAAACGAAAAATTTTTCCTGGCTTCAACTTCAATTTCAGACTCATAAAACAAAACATCTCGCATTTTTCTGTTGTGCATTTGTGTGGCTTTGGGTAGATTGTTGTCGGAAGGCTTCAGTGGCGAAGGCATAGTCACTGGTTACAGAACAATATCGCCTTCAGCTGATAGCAATCCACAATCACATCATAACGGCCTCCTTCGTCGGTATTGTGTAGCACCGGCGAAGTAAAATAATAATAAAAATGGCTACTAAACCGAAGCTTCAGCACTGCTACGAGTATAAACAAAGAACGTGCAAAAACAGAGCTGCAATATAATTAATTAAGCTTCACCTCCTGTCGTTTCTCCTACTATTCCTTTCTTATAGTTCCAAACACAATGCTTCGCATGTGTAGGAGTCATCTCCTGAATGCTGGCCCTAGATTAAAAAAAAAAGTAAAATAATTACTAAAAAAAATAGCTACTGAAAACGAAGCTTCAAAATTTAATACGTCTCCTTGACATCAGAAACGTTACAACACTGCTACAAAAACAAATAACGTGCAAAAAGCGGTGTTGTAAGATAGCGAAGCTTCACCTCCTATCATTTCTCCTAAAATCCTCTTCCTATAGTTCCAGCACAATGCAACTCTGTGTAGGGGTCAACTCCTGAGTGCTGGTCCAAGATAAAAAAAATTTATCCCAAGCATGTATTTCAATCGTATATCGGACTAGAGTGCAGACAGAAAATTAACTTTCCATCAATGTATACAGAAAAAATAATAGTTAAATTTTTTCGAATTAAGTCTTTGCTCAGTAAAATTTTGTTTCTAAATTAACAATTTGGTTGAATCCACGTTTTTTTTATTTGATTTAGTTGTACCCGCAAAATAGTGCAAAAAAATGGTATTAAATGGTCAAATGGAAAAAAGTGTGAATTTTCTCAATTTAAACTGTTAATTGATGCTACAATTTTCGTGATAGGTTGAAAACTAATTATTATTTTAATTGTATTTTGATTTTACTTTTTTCTGCATACTAGTGTATTTTGGTTAACAGTAGTTAAATTTCCAAATCTACATGTTTTAGTAGTTGCCTAAAAGCATTTTCCTACTCATATTTTTTGTCAGAAAAATTGTTATTGGTAATGTATTTAAAACTGAAACGTTTAAATTATTTCTCAGACAAATGTCTGCAGTAATGTCATGTAGGAATTATTATTCAAGTGTTCAATAACACTGGCCATTGTCGTATGTCGTATTTAAGTGCATATTTCTTTTTATATTGCTTATAATTTAAATTTGTTTTTATTAAAATTATTGTGCTTAAATGTACCTAAAGCACAATGAGTTTTTTCATGAAATCATTGTTTTCACATGGCAACTGAAATGCATAAAATATTAAGATCGTTGTCGTCAGCATGTTGTGCGTTGCTTGTTCCTGTGATATTTTATAAAATTCAATATCTCATTTATTTATGTGCATATACTATTTATTTATTCGCTTTTTGTTCATGCATGCATATAAATTGTAATAAAGAATTAATTAATACAAGAATGTGTTCAAAGGGATTTTACAGAATTGATGTAATTTAGCAGTTAAATAATTTTACAATTACAATACATACAGCTATTGACCACTAATTAGAAACGGCTTGCAATTACATTAACTGACTTCTTTACTTTTAACTTATTTGATCATATTTAACATTTCATTTATTACTAAATATACATATGTACATACATAAGTATGTGTTTGCAAAATTATAAATATTCTTTTAATGAAGCTTCAAAATTTAATACGTCTCAATGACATCAGAGACGCTAGAACACTGCTGTAAAAACAAATAACGTGCAAAAAGCAGTGTTGTAAGATAGCGAAGCTTCACCTCCTATCCTACTATCGCTTTCTTATAGTTCTGGCACAATGCATCGCATGTGTAGGGGCCTGAGTGATGGCCCAGATAAAAAAAAAGAAATATATAATTCGAAATTTCACCATATTAAGGGAAAAAAGTTATTATATGTATACATTGCCTTTTTCCTGAACAATGATGAGGAGATTTCTCCTATGTATGCAATGCATGTAGCGGGACTACAGGTAAATTGATAGTGTAGAGAAGAGATAGGCGTGTGAAGTGATAATAAGGATAGAGCTTAACTATTGCACAACTCTGGAGTCGCATGTTTTCAAGAATTTGTAATGCAGAGTTGCTGCATCTCAGCTATTAAGTTGACTTACTAATTTTTTAAGCTCGATGAGAGTCATTTTATTTTTTGCTCCAATACCGAGGAAGAAGGGCGCTGTTAGCACATATACAGTAGAAAAATTTTTGTCTGACCGAGATTTGAACCGCACACCCAATATTATTTTATATATTATATTATTATTCTTAATATATTGTTGCAAAACTCGTTTACCTCACATCGGTTGGTAGTTAATGTTATTAGTAATCATCCTTTCCTCAAAAACAATTGCTATATTGCGATATAACTATTTTTTATTTATTTAAGGCGAGTCAAAATAAAATACTATTATTTATTTGATTATGTTTGTTATATGGTTTAGCTGATCTCTATGTACATTTCATTTGGTGCTAATATTAAAATCTGACGGTGACAAGGGGATACGGGGCGGGGCCATGGTGCCGACTGCAAAATTGCGGACCCAGACGTGGGTGAGTAAGGGCGGTCCTGATTGGGACTCGCTCTGGGACTTCCCGAAATAATGTGGAAAGCGGTCCCGGGAAGGAATCTACCCAGAGGAGGAGGAGGGAATTTTTTTAGTGGTAACACCACTCGACGCAGATAACGACGGTCTCTGTAAGGACGAAGGCATTTTCAACCCTACCTCACACGCCAAAAACAAAATTTAAGATCGTTAGTAGACCTCTAACGAAATTCTTGAAAAAAGCTAAGAGATTCCAAATGCTTATACAAGAACTCCTAAAAAATGTTTGAGAATTACGAAACAAACATAATAAACTAAACAACTTCTATAACAATTTTCTTCATACAACAAACATTTTATTATTCGATTTAAATTTATGTAATTTTTCTAAACCTTTTTACAATTCCATACATACATACATATGTGTATTAATCAAAATTGCTCATCGCGAAAAACCAAGGCCTCCTCCAAACCCAATGACCCAAATGAGGCCAATGACCTCCTATGTCATACTTCAAACCCTATCCACTCTTTCGCAGATGACAGCAGTATCTGCCATTCATATTCATTCGATCGTAGGCCGACATCAACTATGATCGCGGCGACGCGGCAGAATATGAATGATTCGCTAACAGGTGACCTCACGAGAATATTGGAATGGGGTCACGCGAACAGGGTCGATTTCAATTCCTAAAAGACCCAATGCTGCATGCTAACACACCGCCGTATGCATGATCACGCTGCCTCATCTGTAAAAATGGGTGGCATAAACATTGAGGAATCAGAAGCTCTTGATGTTCTTGGCATGAAAATTCAGTGTGATGTCCGATGGACTGAGCACATTTTTCAGGTCTCAAAGGAAGCATTCAAGTGCCTAGGCTTTTTAAGGCGGTGTAAGACATACTTCATCCCATCTGATCTCCTCACTATTTATACCGCCTACATCCGACCGAAAATGGAATACAACTCTCATGTGTGGGCCGGTGCTTCAAAGACTATTTTGAAGTTACTCGACCGTGTACAAGAAAGGGCGAAGAAACTCATAGGAGATAGTAGGGTAGCCAACTCTATTGACTCTCTTGAGCATCGTCGCAACGTGGGGTGCGTTTCGTTGTTCTATCGTTACTATAATGGGATGTGTTCTAATGAAATCAGGGAACTTGTTCCCGAAACCCGGTTATTCGCGCACACGACGCGATCATCATTAAGAGCGCATCCATTTGTGGTCGATTTGACGGCGACTCGCACTACGCATTACAGGGAAAATTCGTTTTTTGGCCGAACGGCACGTATGTGGAATAGACTACCCGCAGAGGTGTTTCCTGTCACTTTTAGCATGGGAAAATTTAAATCAAATGTCAATAAACACTACTCCCTCTATCCTCCTCCCCATAACCTATTTTCCTAGTTCCAGCACAATGCATCGCATGTGTAGGGGTCATCCCCTGAGTGCCGGTCCAAGTCAAAAAAAAAAAAAAAAAAAAAAAGGCATACAATTTGACATCAAACAGTGATAAATAGTCGGCCAGCTGGGCTGGTAAGTTCACCTGTTATGAATACGTCTTGCGAAAAACTTAGTAACTATTACATTAATATTCTCGTACATGCTTTTATTTCATGGTAACAAGTGAAATGAATGCAAACTTTTATTAAAGAAGTAAATATAAATAATAAAAAAGAAACAAAGTTTTTAGTCGTTATTTATTTACTAGGACTTGAGGAACTGAGGCCCTTAATATACTGTATTGATGTCTCGTTCAATAGCAACGCGTGCAAAATTAAAATTTCATTATTTTTTTTTCAAACATTTTTATTTTATTCTCGGCTTGCCTTTTTTTTAGAGAAGTAACACTCAGACAATTATTGTATACTACTAGGTTCTAACTTCTAGGAAAGGGATAGTGATTTAGATTAAGGGTGATGAAGGGATAGATAGAAGAAAACTTCATTGTTTTTGCAATTCTGCTTTTGGACGTTTTTGCTTTTATATATGTACATATATATAAGTGTTGCAGCGCCTTGGATATAAAGGAAACGCATTCAATTTTTGATTTGGTAGACATTTGCACTCTGCTGTTACTGACACAAAGATACTCAGATGGACATCAGAAAAAATACGAGATGTTTTTATGAGTATGAAACTGGAGTTGAACCCAGGAAATTTTCTGGATTTGTAGTCAACGTGCAGACTACTTCTACCATCGCCACCCTCCTTCTCCTTTTTTAAAGTCGGTTAAAAACAAATCTAAAATAACAAGTAATTTGCCTGTTCTCAAGCATATAAATGATAAACGAAGAGCTTGTGAATTACAATACGTTGCGTATCGAAAGATTTGTTGATTATGTTCTGATGTCGAAGTTAGTTCTTTTGTGTGTAGAACTTTGTTCCTCTAAGAATGAACTCAACATGCTGACAGATTAGAATGATCACGCGTGGATCAGACTAATGAACGTGGTTTCCAGTTTTGTTTATGATCGTTTATAAGCATGACCTCGAATTATTTCAAGAAAAATAATAAACCGCTAATTTTGTCGACAGTAGCGCTGACATATTATTTAAAACGTTAAAAATTTGCACTCACTGCTCCATCGCTAGCACTGAACTGAATTAAGCGTTTGTACATCATTGAACTCTTCAAATAAGAAAATGATTGTTGCATAGTGTTACCAATACCAGTTCATCTGCTGAATATATATTTTACTTATTTAACCACTAGCTTATACTTACAAGTACAATGAAAACATATTGTCAAATGTGCAAATAATCTTATGGAAACGCGCTGCAAACGCAACCAAAATAATTAACCTGAATATTTGTTGTCGGTACTTGAACGTGAAGGCCGCTCAAAATTTTTGTTTATAAAATAAAAAAAAAAACAAAATAATATGTTTGTAGCATGTTTTAAGTTTAAGTATTTATATACAGTTGAACGTCGATTATCCGGTTCGCACGGGACTGAGCGTAGCACGGATAATCGAAAAACACAATTAAGTCATCCGTGGAGCGGCCTCCACGGAAGCCATATTGGCGGTCGTTAATCAAACTGTTGGACTCTAGATACTTCACCCACCCATAGATATAATACACATACTCTCTCCTAAAAACGCAATACTTCCTCAACGTACATTAAGACTCAAATTTAAATTGAATAAATGAATAGAAAGCTTGAAAGGAGTAAATAATATTTTTGTTTTAATTAACGGATAAGCAATGGAATAAAATTAATTGAAATTTTAATTAAAGTAATAGTAGATCAATGATTTAATTTTTTGTCTACTTGTGACTGGTGGTCTTTGAAATTGTTGCTGGGTGTAATATAAGTGTAGAGTTGGCTTAAAACTTTATTAATTATGTTTCTTTCAGCTTAATTGAAAAAATTTAAGATTATATATGCATGTCTAGATTTATTATCATTTCTTCCCCCTGTCCGAAACCCGAATCAAACAGGAATTCACAAAAGCAGCAGTATTGGGTTTTTCTAGTTTTGAAACTGTAATTCACGTGCACAAACAGCAGTTGTTGATTATTTTGCTATTTTTTTTTTCTTAAAATATATTTCTTAATATGCATTTTATTCGTACGGGTGCGTTTTTATTGTGTAATATACCATTTAAAGTTAAAACGTCATAAATACAGATATAACGTATCGTAAATACAAAGAACGTGTTTGAAATCTCAAAGGAGATATTTAGATACATTTCGTTATTATTTTATTTAACAGGTCAAAACCCCATTTGAGCTTTGCTTGGTTATATGCTGTTCGTATTTTATGGCCAAAACTTGATTTTCCCGTGTCCGGCACAATTGTAATTATAGACTCAGGGAATGAAAGTGTAAAACTGCATATCGTATAACTCAAATAATTGTAAATTTACGGGGTAAGGTAAAAACAAAATAGAAACTGTTGTTATTACAATGCAATTATCATAATGTAAATGCCTGTAAAATCGTTATTTTTTAAACTATTGCAATAAATTTTGGTGACGATGTGTATTTGTGTGAAATGTATTGAAATCACTGAAAAACAAAATTTCGTAAAAAATACGAAAAATACTTGAGACCAGCGATATAATGCTTTAAAAATTAAAAATTTTTTTATAATCTTTCTTCACTATTGTCAACCCATAGGTGGCAAACTGTGGGAAAAAATATTACTTAACAGACTAACCCGGTGAGCTTCGCTGCCCCCACACCGACTTATATAGTTGTCTGTAATTTTGCGGTGTCCGGTAGATTTTGTTTCTATTCATTCCATTTCATTTGGAATTCCCTTCTTAAAAATCCCTTTAAATTAAATACCCATATCAAGGGGTATATACAAAGTTGCGGCCCGCCTTTTTTACCGTTCGCCATATTGTGTTTGCAGAGATTTCATTATATTTTCAAGGCCTATGTTTCGTGCTATACTTAGATCTTTTTTTTACAAAAGAAAGTAACACTCAGACAATGCTGTCTTACTCCTAGGTGTTACCTTGTATAGGAAAGAGAGTGATGATAGG
This sequence comes from Dexiosoma caninum, assembly GCA_963924685.1. Lineage (NCBI taxonomy): Eukaryota > Metazoa > Arthropoda > Insecta > Diptera > Tachinidae > Dexiosoma > Dexiosoma caninum. The sequence continues at coordinate 98,506,543 of OZ004725.1, forward strand.
TGGTGAAAGGCTTTACTATCTGAGAACTCTGTTTTTGCACGTCTTTTGTTTTGTTTATAGCATTGTTGCTTGCATGCTTCTGATATCAAGGAGACGTAATGGATTTCCAATCTGTGCTTTAGTAGCCACTGTTAGTAATTATTGTACTTCGCTGGTGCTACACAATAGCGGCAAAGAAGAGCGCTCTGATGGATTGGTACCAGCTGAAGCCGGTACTGCTGAGTTACCAGTGACTATACCTTCGCCACTGAAACCTTCCGATAAAAACTGATACAATGACTCACTAATGCACATCAGAAAAAATGCGAAGTGTTTTTATGACTTTGTTCGAAACTGGGTTCAAACCCAGAACTTTGGTTTTGTAGTCAACGTGCTTGCTACTTCAGCCGTCGACACAGTCTATATGTCTCTTAGGAGAGGGCGAAATTTCTCCCTTATCTTCTCCTCACCTGCTTTTATCTTATATTTTAATCTGGACCATAAGCTATCCGCCTGCCAAATTTCTCGTTCGGTGGACCAAACATAAAAACTTTCACATTTATAATGTTAGTAGGATAATATAATTTATATTTTCAGCACATTATAATACTGGGCAAAATTGGCATATCTTTTACGGTGTCGCGGAGACTTGGGTACCTGTATCTTCATATTGCGATACGCCTTAACTCCACCAACAAACTTCTGCCAGCAATGCATCCTTTGTATCGTTTTTCCATTGGTATGGTGACCTGATGGGATCACTCTTCTTTTCGACACACAAAATCACGATTCAATTGAGAAAAACGATGATTCTATTAAAATAATAATTGGACTTCAACCTATCACGAAAGTCGTAGATTCAATTATGAGTTTTAATTGAAAAAATTTTACGATTTTTTTCATAAGAAATTATTTAAAAAATTTTAGAAATTCAATTAAAACATTAATTGACAATATTTTCGAGATTCAATTAATAAATTAATCCAAAGAAAAACTAGATGCTTTTCACATAAAAAACTTAAGCTCATTTGTACTATTTACGCACAATTAATGTGTTAAAATTTTTTACCCTTTTGAATCAAATCTCTTCGTAGCACTGTTTTGAGAGACTAACAAAGTCAATTAAAATAAACGTGGATTCAATTAAAATTTTAATTGAAAAAAAAGGATTTACTGAGCATAGACATAATTGGAAAAAATTTAACAGTTATTTTTTCTGTGCACTCAGGAGATGACCCCTACACATGCGATGCACTTTGCTGGAACTAAAGGAAAGCTTCACTATTTTACAACTCTGCTTTTGCACATTCTTTGTTTTATAGCAGTGTTGTAGCTTCTCTGATGTCAAGGAGACGTATTAAATTTTAGAAGTTCGTTGTTGGAAGACATTTTTAATAATTATTTTACTTCGCCGGTGCTACATAATACCGACGAAGGGTGGAGTTCTGATGTGTCTGAGGATTGATGAATATGCTTTCGCCACTGAATTTAATTTACATTTTGTATGGAATATAGAGCTCAATAATGAAATTTTTTTGCAAAAATCTCAATGAAGGTGCATGTCTGAAGACCGTATTACAATTTTAAGGTGCTGTTTCTATAATAAAAGTAGTACCTGTCTGCAAAAAATTTATGTTCAACCCATTCAAAATTATTATTGCTTGTCATATAATAATTGTACAGACAAGTACAACTTGTGTTAGAGAAAGAGTACCTAAGTAAATTTGGCTATCACGAAAGTAATGCTGGTTTCCTTTCAACCAAAAGCGCACAGTATTTCTGGTCCAATTTTGGTCTATTTAAAACATTTGCACTTTGTTGTTCAGCTACAAAGCCATATAATACAGCACTTGAATTTCGAGAATCGAAATGACTAGTGCTCTTTTAATCGCAGTCAGTTCTTAGAGTGATGTCAAAATTTTTGTTGCGATGCTCTCTAGTAAACAAACTTGATATTTATTTATGGATGGTTGTTAATTAATTCTGAGAAAAACAAAGTTATTATCGTATGCATTACAAATGGAAAAAAACAGAGACGAACGCACAGACAACCACTAACACCGGTAACCGGTTGCGACGCCTATTCTATGTATTCATGGCACCTCTTTTACGAGGTAAATTTCAAAAACATTTACAATGTTGCCGTTGAAAAAAGGCCAAATAAAATAAATATATTGTTAAAAATGTACTTACCGTTTTGATACGTAAGCCGCGTAACACCAAAAATAGAAGTAACTGATGTGGACTGTAGTCCTATATCCAGCCGGCAAAATCCAAGAACCGTGATCATATCCACGGTGCCGCCAAGATCCGCATAGAAATAGGCTCCCAGCGTCGTCTGCCTGCGCCTGCACAGAGCCTGACAAATGCACAATTAAAGGAAACCGGATTCCTCACTATCGTCCTCACCACAGCTCCTGCATGGTGTATTTACGCCTACCACAAGGTGTCCGTCGTGCCTCACCAATGGCCAGTGGCTACTACAGACTACCACAAAATGAGAAATGTTGTTCCTTAACATTTTCGTAAAGTTGTCGGTCCTTTGCTGGTTACACAGGGTGTCTTGTGGCAAATGTATATTATTAAATACGATTATTTCAAAAAGTAATAAACGGTGCGGAGGGAGGGTGGCGCCGTTGGAATTATCGATTGTGCGAATTTGTCAGTCACGATGTCGGAGTGGTCGAGTGAGAATCGCGCGTTCACTGTGGAAAAATTGTTTAAGAGTAATGATTCTTACGTAATTGCTCGTCGACAATTTTGTTCAAAGTTCGGTATTGAACTGGTTGAAAGAAGTTTACGTGAAAATCCACGACTTTTAATACGAAAAAGAGCAGCCACACTGGGACTTCCAAGAGCGATTATTCATGAAATTTAAAAAAAGGATCTGGATGACATGCTCTTTAAATAATAAAATCCGCATTTCCATTCTATCGTTCTTAATAAAACTTTGTGTAAATTTTACGTTTTTTATTTAAGTTTTGAAATTATAAATTTGCTACCAGACACCCTTTAGTTCGGCCAAGACTGCCTCGAGATGAAACATGCCTCCAAAGTCTTCCACCTGCTATCTGTCTTTCTCAAAAACTCTAGCCATAGTCTCCGCCAGATCGAACTTATTTTTATCATAACATCTGTATTTTGACGGTGGGATAAAGCCGTACCTTCACGAGCAAGCCTTTCGCTCTTTTCGTTTCCCCACAGTAACCTGGGACCCAAAAAGCAGTCACCTGACCATTGCCGTGGATTCAGGGTTTCCCTGCATCGTTTGACCAGCTTTGACGACGATGTTCTCGAGCTTAACGCCAGAATTGCAGCCTGTGTGTCAGTGCGAATCCTAATATTACCTCCGGTGGTCATCGCCGCAGCAACTTCAGCGGCTATCATTATTGAATAAATCTCCACCTGGAAGCCACTCGCGTAATGAATTCCCATTCATTTTCGAACCATCCGCATAAAAATGAATTCCTTCACTGTCGTCTGTCCTCCAATTCCTCCTCCAGCATTCCCTCGAACAAATTCATTGCAAATTGGTTTAAAGTTAAGAATCGGCATCCCATAGTCTGGACTGCAACACAACAGGCCGTATCCATGATGTGAAGATGAATCGGCAGCAAATGAAGCATGAAGTCCAAAACTGCCACCGCCATTGCTGCCGTCCTCTGCACTATTACCAGTCGGCAGAGTAAGGGTTCGCTCCATAATTGTAGGCAGTGTGAATGCTGCAATCTTAGCCTTCATCATGAAGGGCATAAGTTACGTTTTCAGAGGGTTGATACTGAGTCCGCACGAGTCAGACCAACTCACCACCCCGTCATGTTCTTACTGATAATCGGCAAGAACTTACCTGACACAAGTTGCACCACATCATCCGCGTACGCCACCACTTTAATGACCCTATTTAAAAAAAAAATATATGTATATACCCTTAAACCATCTTCACAAAATTGCCTTTCTAAAGAAACCGGTTTGTAAGAAATACTTGTTTTCACCATTGAACGAACTTTTTGACTCTCCCTCGTACATGAATAAACATATTCAAATGCACCTTCCTGGCTTCATACAATATTGAACTTATTGCAAAATTCAAACAGAATTTTATTTAACATTAATAAATACCCAAGTAATTGACGTTGAAAAATGCTTTGTATGCATTAAGCTACGAAAATAAACTTGCTTGCAGTTGTGTTGTGTTGGTTTCGTTTTAAGTACAGACCACTCGCGATAATATGAATTAATTAAAATCAAGAATGTCTATATTTGCAGGATTGTTCATATTTGCTTAATTTCTTTATTAATTTTGTTAATTAAATTTATACACATATGATAAATTAACAAGGATTAATGTAAACCAAAAAATATAGAGCACATTTCAAGACAAAGTTATAATTTATTTTGAGAGAGAATTTCGTTATTTTCTTTTAGTGTTTCTTTTATTTTCTGGGACCAGGACTCAGGAGATGACTCCTACGCATGCGATGCATTGTGCTGGAACAATAGAAAAGGAATAGTTAGAGAAACGACAGGAGGTGAATCTTAATCAATTATTTTACAGCTCTGCTTTTGCACGTTCTTTGTTTATAGCAGTTCAACACTTCGGTTTAGTAGCCATTTTTATTATTATTTTACTTCGCCGGTGCTACACAATACCGACGAAGGAGTGCGTTCTGATGTGATTGTAGGTTGCTATCAGCTGAAGCCGGTATTGTTCAGTGACCAGTGACTATGCCTTCGCCACTGAAACCTTCCGACAATAACTGACACACAAGACACACTAATGCACATCAGAAAAATGCGAGATGTTTTTTTTTAAATTTTAGTCTGAACATGGGGTTGATCCCAGGTCTGTTTTGGTTTTGTAGTCAACGTGCAGACTACTGCAGCCATCGCCACCGTAAGGACCGAAGGATTCGTATCTCGACTACGTAGTTGGCAGTGAATGCGTTAATAGTAGCCAATGATAAGATGTTCATATTATCGGGAGTGCACTATAGTTAAAACGAATTAAATAAGCACAACAAAATAAAAGAGAAATACTTAAATGGGAAAAAGGCAATTAGATGCAACAATTTCACAAATTTAGCAAAAACAGAAAGAGTTATTTTTTTAATTTAAAACTGATAAGACGATTGAAATGTGTACATGAATTTAAAAAGTAAACAAAAACAACACTTTTGTCAACAGAAAGAGGTAGAGATAGAAAAGTGTCGAAAGAACTGATGACCGTGCTAAATAAAATAAACACAAAATTATATTAAAAATTTTAATCTCAACGATTAACATTGATAAAGTAAAAGTCACGGACCTACAGCGGCGGTAGAAGAATAGCACTGAATTTGTAATTAATGTATAATGCTTAATAATATAAATAAATAATCTTGCAAAAAATAAGCGATTACATGAAGTCAATATACCAATATTTCGTTGCATGATCTTTATTGACAATAAAGTCAGTTTAGCCGCCTTATTCTGTGTCTGTTATTCTAAAAAACTAAAACAGAACTTCAAAAATTGAATACGTCTTCTTAAAATCAGAGGCGCTGCAACACTGCTACAAAAACAACAAAGTCCAAAAGCAGAGTTGTAAGATAGCAAAGCTTCACCACCCATCATCTCTTTCACTACCCCTTTCCTTTAGTTGCAGTACAATGCATCGCATGTGTACGGATCTTCTCCTTAGTGTTGGGCCAAGATATAAAATATGTGTTTACATGAACATCTTACCCCTAATTATAATTAATTGCTGAGCTAGCGAAACAAGAAAATAACCCAGTAAATTATTGTTTACTAGTAAAAACTTGGCAACTGAATATACAATACAAATCGCAAATATAAAAGAATTTATTATTATTATTATTTATTTTTATATACTACACAATACCAACGAAGGAGGGCGTTGTGATGTGCCTGTCGATTGGATACAGCTGAAGCCGGTACTGCTCAGTGGCCATTGACAACTGAAACAAATGCACATCAGAAAAAATGCCAGCTACATATTTTTATTATTTAGTCTGAAACTGGGGTCGAACGCAGAACTTTTTCGGTTTTGTACTAAACGTGCTGACTACTTCAGCCATAGCCACACATCATTGTTATTAAGAATTTCGATGGCTTTTATTTTAAGGGAAATTTATTGAAATCGCAGGGTTTAAAAAAAAATTTAATTGCAATTGCATTTCATTTATTACTTTGCCAAAAAAAGTTTAGCTATACTTGTGCTTGAATAAGAATTCATAATTTGTTGAAGAGTGCATATCAATTCGGTACAGCTCTCACTACATGTAGACCTTTTATTTGTTTTCTAAAGAATTTTTTAATAACTAGACAATTCTATAAATAAATTTTAAATTTAAAATAACAAATCAACATTGTTTAGTTTTACTGCAGAAACTGAAATATAAAAATTATAGGAGACGACAAAGCAATGTAAATAAATTCCACTTATAATGTATTCGGCAGGTTAATTTAAATGGTCATCAGAAATTTTAATTTTTCGAAGCCAACAAATCGCTGAGAAACTGAATTAATTGTTTCTTTTTTGACGAAATACATGGCAAGTGGATTGGAATTTGTACCTTTGAATTGTACATGTTGAAGAATTAACAGCACTAAATAAAGAATTTTTTAATATTTAAATTGTTTCGTTTTTCAACAAAATTGTGATGGTTAAGAATTTTTGAGAAAAAGTTGGAAAAAAATCATGGAAAAAAGCCAAGATTTTCAAAAAATATTCAATTAAAAAAATATAAATAAAATTTACATGGATTTTTAAAATTTATGTGCGGGTAATAATAAAAAGAAATTTTTATAAATCATCTTTAATTAAAAATATGCTACTAAAAATTATAAAATTTTTTTAAATTCCTAATTAGATGCAATTATAAAATTATATACGATTTATTTTTTAAAATGTTAATGGAATTGTCAATGACTTTTCGCCGACGTTCAGCTGACACGTTCATAAAAATCCTATGTTAAGGCAATACATACGTGCTTCCTGTAAATACGATTCGTAAGGCAGAAAAAGTAAATACTGCTTCCAAAACGATGTTCAATATTTATGGCGTCAGTAGATAAATTATTTTTTAAATTATGGAAAATGTTTAATTCTTTTATTTTATTTTGCCTGCGTATCGCTTATATATTTATTTTCTTTTAATTTTTTGTTTGTTTTATTTAAGTTTTACGAGCTGTTATCACGAAATATGCTGCACGTTAAATAATTGTCGCGTGATCCGCGATTCATCAATATTGCTTGCTACACGTTCAATATAGATATATCGCTAAAATGGATCGAGTTCCATAATATTGTACGTGTGGCAGCGCCGCAATGTCCATTATTAATACATATATCTACATATACTTATATGTATTTATCAAGCGTGTAGAAAAAACTTATTCACAAACTGAAAATATGAAGAAAATTATAATTTGACAAAAAACAATTAAAGAAATAAAATTAAACGATTTAAAAAATTAGCGGCAAAAAGTTCAAAAAAAACCAAATTTCAAATATAATCTGCAAGGCAATTTGTTAAAATTTTATATGGTAGAGATGACTGAAGTAGCTAGCACGTTGACTACAAAACCTAAGGTCCTGCGTTCGTGCCCTGTTTCGGAATACGTCATAAAAACATTTCTCATTTTTCTGATGTGCATTAGTGTGGCATTGCGGCGGTTACCGACGAAGGAGGGCGTTCTGATGTGCCTGTGGATTGGATACAGCTGAAGCCGGTACTATTCAGTATTCAGTGACTATACCTTCGCCACTGAAACCTTGCGACAATAACTGACACAAAGACACACAACTACACAATAGAAAAAATGCGAGATGTTTGTATGAGTCTGAAACAGGGGTTGAACCGAGGAAACTTTTTCGTTTTATAGTCAACGTGCAGACTAATTCTACCATCGCCACCCTCTTCCGTTTACCGAAAGATTTTCATATATAAAATGTAAATATTTAATTGATATAATGATATTATTACATAATATAAACGAAACGAATTCTTCCAAACTTTCATTCATTTCCATTTCATATGGAAGTATTTCATCAATACAATGAAATATTACGTATGTATACAGAAAGAAAAAGCTCGTACTAAATTTAAGTTTCATCTACTTAATATTAGTACGAGTCGTACTTAAAAATTCAAGTACCAGTAGTATTCATATTTACGAGGATGGCCCAAAATAACCGAAGGGATTTGAGTTTATTATAACTTCTTATTTAAGACATTATTATTAAATTTTCTTATTTTAAATGCATATTAATGTAGAATATTTTGAATTTAATTATGAAAAATTATATCTCGCAAGTGATGGCCATTTTCTGCTTCCATGGCCATCTTCTGTTCGGGCTCTTTCTAAAACATTTTCCATAACTTTTTGCAAAACTTCAGTTGTTATGTTATTGATTTCGTCGCGTATATTACTTTTTTAATTGCTGTATGGTCCTAGGCTTATTAATACAGACTTTTCCTTTCAAATAACCTCAAAGGAAACAGGCTGGAGCGGTTAAATCCGGTGAACGCGGAGGCCTATTAAAATCGCTTGTACGGGAAATAATTCGTTCACCAAATATGTCGCATAAAAGCGCAATTGTGTCCCTCACAGTGTAAATTTTGTATGGAAATTTCTTATTGTATGCAAAATTCTCTGCAGTGACACTCGTGAGAAGCCAAATTGTGTCGAACGTCTCTGGTTGATGTTTCTCCATCTTCCCGTATACTCTCCTGGGAACAAGGAAGATTCCTTACTGAAAATGAGATTACCTAAAAGAAATTCGTAAAATTAGCACACAATTCTTAAATCAAAGAATCGTCTTAGGAACATTTAGAGTCACTGTGCGCACATGCGTATGTATGTAGATTTTGTAAAGTCAATCCATTTGTTTGTAAAAGCCCACATCGTATTTTTTGAGTTATTACGTTATTTGAGTAAATGAGCGATATGTACTTAGGTATGTACGAATATTTCTTTAATTGATATACGCCCAAGATTTTTAAAAGTAGTAAACATGTTCTAAAATAAATATTTATGCATAAATAATTTCACACACAGTTATGGATGAAGCAGCTTGATCCATGCAAAATCATCAACATACTGTTAGTGTATTGAAAGAACCACATACAATATAAACTAGCATATTTACATAAATAAGTATATATACTTTATATCATATGCATAAGCATGTGATAAAATATCAGAGGAAACAGAGGAAGGAAATAAAGATTCTTAAAGCTGCATACATAAACGCCACATTGCAAGTTACTTATGGATGATATACACACGTACAAATGTAAAACAAACATTTGAAACTGAAAACAAACAATTTTTTAAAAACGCAGAACAAAAAAAAAAAAAAACATACATACTTAATTACATACTACAGGGGGTAAAATAGTTATAGTGGTCGGCTCAGCAAATTAGGAAAATATCTTTGTTCAAATATTAAGAGTATTCAAGGTTTGGAAGGCCTTGTGCGAAATACTGACCGAATAACATAAAAATAGTGTAAATTATGTAAATTATGTAAATTATCAGGTGTGTCACAGAAACCAAATTAGTACAAAAGTGAAATTGAAAACGTTTTTGCCTTCTCCAGAAAAATTTTTTTTTAAAATTCGTTTAAAAATAGTAAGGTGGAATTATTAGTTTGAGAGCACTGGCATAAAAGAAACACTAAAAAATATTTCAAATAGTCAAGAATATTTTTGTTTCTTAAATTCTGTCTTAAAAAATTTGGAAAACCAGTTCTAATAGAAATTTTTATATATTTTTTAAAAATATGAAAATTAAAAAAACCGTGCATATTTTTCATATTTTCTATCAGAATTGCAACTATTGGACCACGAATTATTAATGTTTGACAATTTTTCAAGAATAAAATAGAATTTCAAGTAAGTTTTGGATTTATTTTCAAAATACCGGCAGTTATTTCTATATTTTTCCCTTTTTGTTTACTTTTCAGTTTTTTACAAAGCAGTTACCAATTCATAACAGGTGAACTTACTAGCCGAGCTGGCCGACTATTTGTCACTGTTTGATGTCAAATTGTATGAATTATTTTGACAGTATACAATGATATTTGATTGTTGTTTTGCTAGTAAGTTTACTTGGTATGACTTCGCCTTGTCAGTTACTTAATAGAGAGCATATATTTAGTAATAAAAAACTATTGCTGTATTCACAAGGTATTTCTCAAGTCATATGTTTTAAAATTATAACGCGAAAAAATATGACTTTTATGAACAAACTGTCATAATTTAATGATCTAAAAATTCATTCAGTTGTGAAGAAAAAATCATTTATAAATATTTGGTATCAAAATGCTAAAAACAAGTAGAAAAATTAAAACAGTTCGACCTTTGAATATAGTAAATATGAAATTACCTTTAAATCTTTGTAATAAGTCCATTTTTAATTAATTACTTATAAAATTCCTGATTTCGAACACAAAATTGTTTAAATAAATATTATTATTATGAAGCTATATGGCAGAAGCAGTACGCAAATTGCCAAGGTATATCACACAATTTATTTAAACGACCTACATATGTCTTCCCATAAGAAGTTAAAAAGTGTAATATTCCTGAGCATGATGGCCTCCACCAGTAAAAGCAACGTGATTAATAAGGAAAAGCCAAAACAACCGTAAATGATACTGTTACGCAAAACTCTCGAAGCCCAGAAAACAAAAACAGATCTGACCGCACTTAAAGAATAATTACGATGAGTTGTGAGATGTTCTTCAATCTAGAGCTGCTTTACGAATCTTGAAATAAATATAATCGAAAACAGCTGTTGCTAGTGATATGATAACTGGATAGTGGGTAAACGCTAAGTGGCTGCCAATCAGATGAGTTACACAAAACAAAATTTGCTCACTTATATATCATTATTCGCCCCCGTTCTGTAAACCGAGTCGATTTAAAAACGAGTGATTTCTCAAAACCGAATAAATGCTAATTTGGTGTTCTAAAAATCACACGATTTCAAACTTTCGAATAAGATTTTTTAAACGTCAATACTTCAAAACGTCAATAAAGCTACTGAATATTTGTTCAAAATAATGTTTATTCTTATTTAAAAGTGATTGTGAATGATATATCTAATGCATGTAGTAAAACTTTGCTTTTAACAAGAACATGGGGAAATACTGGAGTGTGTTTTAAATTGATTATTTTGTATTAAAATCTATTACAGTGTACATATATAATTTGAATTAATTTTATAAAAGAAAGACTTCAAGTAGAAATTGGTAATTGTTTTTTCATGTTTCATCAGTTATTTATTAGGAAGATAGTACATTCGATTCAATTTCGACCCGACTTATCTACTCGATTTTAAACCGAGTAAAATTATGCGAATTCGGTTTACAAAACATACCCGGCGGTTTGTAAATATTATCGCCGGCTCGACTGAAGAGTTTCATTGTAAGACGCATATTTCTACTGTTATTTTATAACAAAACAATAAACATAGCTCGTAAAGTTTTATTAGTTTATGCCTTTTTTGTTTGAAGCATAACAACTAAAACTATTCCAAATGTTAAAGACATTATGACTTATTATCATATTAACTTAATAACAGAGATTGTGAATACACCAGTTGTGAATCGCCCAATTATGTATGTAGAATTTACATACCTGCAATTAATTATGAACTACACTGTACATTAGCAGCTGCGTTATACATTGCAAGCCTCATAATTTGTACGTAACAAACCATAATATACCCACGATCATAGCGGTGGCTAGGTCGTCTACATTCCAATGCTTTTGCATTTTCAGTTTTTCTTTTGTTTTATTTTTCTTCTCTTTCAGTGCAGTTCACTTCGATTTAGTTTTGATTGTCTTATTTTTCATCTTATATTTTATTGGTTTCTTCTTTCTTGGCTTATTTCGTGCTGTGGGTTTATTGAAGTACAATTTGTAGAGAATAACTTACCGGTTAAGATGATATACATAGATTTATTCATTCATTCATAATAATCTGTTTTGAAAGTGATTGGTTACTAAAGTACGTATGAATGGTATCTACCAGACATTATTAGTAATCGATTCAGGAAATAATAAATAAATTATAATTAGCAGAAATCACTTCAGCTTCAAGTAAATCGCAGACGCTATTACAGGGAATCATGCATGAATGATCGTATTATGACTGATGAATAATAAATTTAAACTTTTGCATTTGCATTTGCCGCGTTTAAAATGTTCTCGATTTTTATTAAATTTTTATTTTAATATTTTAGATATTGCATTCATTTCACTAATTATTTCTAGTTTATTTTGAGATAAAAAAAATCATTCGGAATACGTGAGCATTATAATGCTGGTAAACATGATTGAAAAATTAGTAACGATTGAAAATGGAGATAGTTCACGTGATTATCGTGATTTCCAAGAGCGTGGAAAAAACAAAATCGTCGTGAATGAGCATGGGTGAGTGGAAATCTTGCATGACTGACTATATATATATATATATATATATATATATATATATATTCAATATAATTTATCTCAATAAGAGAAAACAAATTTACAAAAGTACGGGAACGCAAAAAACCACAAACTTTACTACAAAACGGAACAACCAATGTATACAGTATACTCGCCATAACGTGAACAGCGCATTATGTCAACACCGGTAATAATGAAAAAATTGTTTAAATTAGTTATTCTAAAAGATTAACAAAATTTGAGAGCTCTATAATTTGTACAATAAAAATCAATGCGCTTAAGCTAAAAATATTTAAAACGTTAAAATTTTGTATTGGTTAGTTAAGAAATCCCTTTTTTTATAAATATGTATGTAGATATATTTTTTTATAATTGACTATTCTAAAAGATGAACAAACTTAGAAATACGGCTTTGTAACTAGAACAACAAATACCTATACGCTTATGGTGATTTCCTTTCTGAGCAAAAATGTTGTCCTTTCGATGGATAACATTTTCTACAGTTTGCCCATACCTTTAAAAAATTATACATACTGCCACAATGGTACAAAATATTTGAGATTTAACATTAATGTATACTTAGCGTTTCACTGTTTCTACGGTTTTTAACACCATTTTATCAATAAAAATCGTCAGCAACATTGTTTTCTAATCACCTGCTATTACCTAGAACAAACTGCAAAAACTTTAAACCAAAAATTTTTCAAAAAAGTTTACATTAAAATAAATAATAAATTAAACAGAATCTTCCTCTAACAAAAGTTTGATGGACTCTAGTCAAAGTGAAGAGTATAATGACTTTCACAATTCTTATTTGTATAAAAAAGTGCTTAACAAAGATGTAGAAAAAGTTAGTATATCACCCCGACTTGAGAGTAGAGGGTCAAATATGTTGCATATTTTGCCAGTTATTTGTGCAACATATTTAGAAAGGAACGGAATAGCTTTTTTTAATGTTACATATTTTTTAGAATGGAACAGAAATAGTAACGAAATGTAGCATATATGTAACATTTTTGCAGAAAAGAAAACACCTTTAATTACAAGAAAGTTAAAATGTTAATATTCTGTTATTCCTACTTCCATCTGTACTTGCTTTTGCATTTTTTGACTACCATTTTATTTATTATTTTAATACAAATTATGGATAAGAAATGCAGCAGAAGAGAATAATCAATTCTTTCAATAAATATAAGGTGTCTGGTGGCAAATTTCTATTTTTAAATACGATTATTTCAAAAAGTAATAAACGGTGCGGAGGGAAGGTGGCGCCGTTGAAATTATCGAATATCCGGATTTGTCAGTCACGATGTCGCAGTGGTCGAGTGAGCGCGTTCGCTGTGGAGACATTTTTTAAGAGTAATGATTCTTACGTAATTGCTCGTCGACAATTTTGTACAAAGTTCGGTATTCGGCGAATAAATGATGGACCCAGTGTAAATTTAATTCGCTCGTGGGTGCAGAGATTCCGCGCAACTGCTTCGGCTTTGAATGCCCTACGGCCAGGGCCCAGTCGATCCGAAAACATTGAACTGGTTGAAAGCAGTTTATGTGAAAATCCGCGAGTTTCAATACGGAAAAGAGCAGCCTAACTGGGACTTCCAAGAGCGATTATTCATGAAATTTAAAAAAACGATCTGAAGTTCCATCCTTTCAAAATTCAAATCGTTCAAGAACTGAAAGAAAGTGACTTTGATTTACGCAAAAATTTTTGTGAAACGAAGTTGGACCGTTTTCGGACTGTAAATCCCATTTTTAAAGCGACGAGGCTCATTTTCACTTAAACGGGCACGTCAACAAGCAAAACTGCCGTTACTGGTCTCCCAGAACCCGCAACCTTCGATTGAAACATCAACAACCATTGCTTTGCCCCAGGGTAACTCTTTGGTGTGCCTTATCCACGCATGAGATAGTTGGACCATTTTTTTTTTTCGAAAATTCTCGAGGCCAGCCGACGATTGTCAACGGCGAAAATTATCGGCGCATGATTAGGGAATTCTTTTTGCCTAACCTGCGACCTCATCCATCGTACTCTTCACACGCGTGGTTTCATCAGGATGGGGCACACACAGCCAGAGCTTCGATGAATTTGCTTCGGGAAAATTTCCCGCAAAAACTGATCAGTCGCTTTGGGGACATCCCATGGCCACCGAGGTCGCCTGATCTAACTCCCATGGATTTTTTTATGGGACTACCTCAAAAAGAGGATTTATAATGACAATCACCAACCTCTTGTGGCTTTAAAGGAAAATATTCGTCGAGAAATCAGCTCAATTGAACCAAGTTTCCTGCAGCGTGTGGCGTAGAACACAAGGCTCCGTTTTGAACAGTGTGTTCTACATACTCTTTAAAAAATAAAATCCGCATTTCCATTCTATCGTTCAATGCTCTCAATAAAACTTTGTGTCAATTATTAGGTTTTTTATTTAAGTTTGAAAATATAAATCTGCTACCAGACACCGTGTATAATTTTTGTCAAGTTACAATTAAAATGTGCATGTGAACAGTTAGCAAACGTGAACACCGACGGTTTTAATTAGTTCACGTTATCGCGAGTGCACTGCAATTTGGTTACTTTCTTATTGTTTATTTTTACTGGTTTTCTTGTCCAAACTAAAACCACAGAGGTCTAAACAGAGTTCTCAAAAGTGACAGTTGTAAAAGCCCCGTATCAGCTGTTGGACCAAACCGAAAGTTATGAACAGGAATGGGGAATTCAATGTATAAGAAGCAACAAATATAGATTGCTGTGTTGAACATCTGTTCAAAAAATTATTAGAATTTTTGGTTGACAAAATTGTTGCAAAAAGCACAATTTTTGTAAACTTTATTTAATTATGGTGAATTAACTTGATATTTTAGCAAGAAAATGTGGTTTATCTTTTAAGCAATTGGTAAGTACCTTATTTAAATATATAAAGTGATTTCAAACAACCTATTTTTCACAATATCACACATTTTCTTTAACAGGCATCAGTGCAGCAAATCAAATGGACGCCTTTCATTGAATGTGAAAATATATTAAAAGGAAATTGCATCAGAATATGATGTACGGCTCAGCATTTGGAGCAGGTTTTGGTCCTCAAAGCTTACCGCTTGGAATGAGTTTACCATATTCAGCACCACCTACAAATTATTCCACACACCATCAAATGACGGGAATACCAGTGCCTAAATTCCACGATGTAATGCTCCAGCAAGAGAATTTGACATGTGTGATATGACTTTTTCTTCTGCCAGTGATTTAGCCACGCATGTTCGTTATCGTCATCTAAAGTGTATGGAATGCGATTACCTATGTGTGCGGGAATCCGACCTTAATCAACATGTTCAGTTGATACATAGCCAGGAAGTTCATCGTTGTGAGGAACCGGGATGTACTTATGCGGTTAAAACATTTCAAGCCTTACGAAGGGTAAGTGCTGTACTAGATAATTTATTTGAATTATTTCTGTTATGGTAAAAAAAAGTAAAAGCATGCAAAAGAATAAGCAATGATATATGCAGTTTCGTTTTTTAAATCAGTGGACTGGTCATAAGTGCAACCTTAGTTAAAAGTGAATTTCCAGACTTCTAATTCTTTAAAAACAATACCATTGTTTTTATACAATAAACGTAAATAAATTATGTTATAGTTAATGTTTTTAAATATTGAAACTGTTTTTTACTCATCGTACATTTACTAACTTTTTGTTATGCATATTTTATATACATAATTAATTAATTTGTTATGAAAATATAATGTTATTTTTTTCGTTCATTTAGCACTACCTGGAAATACATAAAAACACTACTTTCATATAAATTTGTCGCTGTTGTGAACAAGCCTTTAAGAATGGTAAAACTCTATCTTCTCATCCCAAGAAACATGACTTTAAACTTCCCTCCGGTCACCGACGATTTACCTAACGGATAGATGAGAAAGGCTTTTATCGATTAGAAACAACACGTATTAAAAGTTTATTTGTAATTGATTTGCTTTGTAATTTGCTTGCTTTGTATTCAAATAAATTGCAATGTAACACGTCATAACTATCTCTCGCAATTACAACATACCATAATGTGAAGCAACTAATGAAAACACATACAAAAGAATAATACAATATTATGTGCATATTTTTTTTTATTTCACTTAAATGATTTTTGAATAAAATTTACAAATAAAAAATTAAATTTACACATTTTTTATTTAATTGAATTTTGAATTTTTGTGGTAGCTTTTACATTTCTGGATGAACAAATTGGTACTGTCTGAAAATATATAAAAAAAATTATAAGTTTTTTTACAATAATATGATTTTAACAAACAAAAAAGACTTACCTGTGCTCATCCTTCAGGAAGTGATGTAATTCCTACCAGGGTCAACCCAGTGATTGTAGATTATTTCAATTCTCGGCACGTTCAGCGGCAATAGTGGTATATGAAAATAGAAAAAAAATTATTTATCACTTAAAATCACAAAAATATATAAATAATGTTGATTTTTTTTCGACCTTTACCACAGAAGGAATAAAGATGATTTTAGTATTCAGTGGACAATGAAAAATGCAAAGCAATGCTCGCTGTTCTACAAGGGACTACAGCTATATAATACATTGCCAAATATAAAAATATATTTACATATCGCACTGCCGCCTTTGCTAACAAAAGCTTCAAATTTAAAAAATTTCATGCAGAGGTTTTGTTAGCGAAGCCGACGTTTGGAAATTTATGTTTATAAATAATTTCAGAATTTATTAACAATTTTACTAAATTCTGAAATATATTTTCAATATGATACCCATATTGCCCATATTCGATGGAAAATACACCCTTTATTCACAAGTTTGGAATGGAACTTCGGAGGCACATAACTCGGAAACTAAAGGTTTCCGGTCACTTTTTTATTTTATTTCTTCCTCTTATTTTTTAATTTTGTATAGGGTGGAATACTTTTTTGTGGATCCGGGAGGGTGCCCTAAACTTTGGATACGCCCAAACTTCATATGCATACATATTGCTTATGTATTTAAGAAAAATTTAAAGACTTACCTTTTTGCATCTCTCGGGAAACGATGCACTTTATCCACTCCCGTGCATCCCATTATGCAGCTTCCACTCCTGTCAATTACAATAATATAAAATACAAATATAAAATGTTATAATAATATTTATTTTAGTACTTACATTTTTTCAGCAAACAAAAACCTTTTTTTCAATTAAGTGTGTATGCTTATAAAAACACACACACACACACAAAATTACACCACAAGATTATTTAAAAATTATATTTATTATTAAGAAATTCAACATTTAACTTTTTATTTATTTAATCTAAACTTTTTAAATGGAATTATTAATATAAATGTCCACAACGAAATTTGACAATTGGACAAAATGTAAGAGATAGCACTATGATTTATAGATTTGCTATCACTTCCTTAAATTTGTCCAATCGACATCTCCGTTTTAGTCATACAAACTCTGTTTTAGTTTTGATATGTCGTGTCTAGTTAGCCTATGCTAAAACGAAGAACAAGACTACTACTCCCTCATAACGTCTATCATTTACCAAATTTTTGTGTACGGGAACGCAAACTGGAAAGATTGGGATCCCGCGGGTGCACGATTTACACTGCAGCCGTGTGGCTTGATAGCTGGCACGTACGCTGCACGCAAGACACAAAATGGAAAAATTTTTCCTATTTCTTTCCTATTGACTTAAAATAGGTTATTCAAGTAATCGAGTTTGTTTTATCGAATCGGTTAATCTTTTCTACTGATTAATCGAACTGTTTATTTTATCGGATAATAATCGGGTCATTGCAATTTATAAAGTAAAAATGCATAAATTATTTATTATTTTAATAATTTATTAATTAATGTAATTTTAGTATAATTGAAATCTTTTAATGACATTCAAAATTTAAAATAATAATTTTTAAAATGGGTATCGGAACCAGTTAAAAATAAAATTGCTTGGATTTTTAATTGCGTATTTATTTAAAAATTACTGTACGAAATACTTGTTGAATAATCTACAGTCCGTTACTGTAATGACTGTGTGAGTGTACAGTAAATATGTATATATGAATATTTGTTTGCAAACTAGTACATATATATTATATAGAAAATTTTTTTCACATTATATTTCCCCCACAAAACTTTTCTCCCAGAAATAATAAAAAAAACCTGCGCTGGGGGAGTGTACCATGAATCATCATTTGTTTATTTGAATTATTTATTTGGTGCAATCACTAAATTTATTTATATACTCTTATATACACACAAAGCCGTGCTGTTAGATGATCTCTTTTAGTTACTCAGATTTCTAAATTTCATTTATTGTTAACGTTATCAACTATTTTGCTTTTATTGTTTTTATAAATTTTTCACTAGAAAGTGCATAGTGTTTTCTTTTTATAGAAATTAAATCCCATTTCCCACAAACATTTTGGGTACTCGTACTATATTGTGGGTGGCAATCGCAGAGGTAGTTAACCCGTTGCCTACACTTCGCGTTTTTTCTGATGTTCATTAGTGTGTCATTGTGTTAGTTCTTATCGGAATATGTTAGTGGTGCAGGCATAGTCACTGGTCACTGAACAGTACCAGTTTCAGATGCAACTAATCCACAGCCACATCAGAGTGCTCTTCCTCATCGATATCGTGTAGCATCCAGGGCGAAGTAAGTCTACTTCTGTAAGAACTGATGGTATTTCTTTTAAATTATTAAAAATTGTCCTACCGTACATCAGTAGAGTTTTTATTTTTTATCATCTAAATTCTCATCTAAATTCCCATCGGTTTGGAAAAATTCACATATTGTTCCCACACCTAAGATAATTTGAGATCCATTAGCATATTGCCTGCTATTTCCAAGATTGTTGAGAATGTTGTAAAGGTTCAAATAGTGCAGTGGATTGATGGTCAAGAATTGTTGTGTGAATGGCAATACGGTTTCCGACAGGGTCGTAGTACAGGGTTACTCTTAACTGATTTGGTTGAGTCTGTAAGGGACAATTTAAATATAGGCAAATAAGTGTTCTAGTGTCTGTTGATCTGACTAAAGCGTTTGATAAAGTAAAGCTTTAACGTTGCTTAGTAAAATTAATGAAAGGTATATAAAGGTTGTATTTATGGAGTCGTGGGCAATTTGTTTCCTTAAATGGTTATGATTCCAATGTTCAGTGCTTGGACCGATCTTTTTCACACTTTTTTTGATGATATTTTTTTTTTACTTTAGTTGGGGAAATTGTAACCTTTCACATTTGCAGACGGCATACAATTGTTGTGGTCAGGTGAAAGACATTTTTTTGATACCCCGCAGTCTAACATTAATTACGATTTGGATATTTTGAATAGATGGATTGTTGTAAATTTTCTTCCGATAAATACAATTAAACTAAAACTATAGTTTTCAGTGCTACCCGTGCTGATTCTATTGATTTCACTATAAGTATTGGCTATACTAGGGTGGAAATTGTGGAATACTTAAAGTATCTTGGCGTTACAGTTGATAATAGGTTATTATTTGTGCAACATATAAATAATATTTCTTCTAGGATCTACCAGGTTTTGCCAAGGTTGTATCATTTGCTTCAAAATTTAATCCTGTCATCTCAATCACTATCTCTTTCCTGTAGAAGTTAACAGCTCGTTGTAGGCAATCATTGCAAATATTAGAATAACCTCGACAGCCTCTTCTCCGTAATATTTTGAACTCTCCGAGGCACAATCGTTCGATCTTCCATACAAGAAATACTTATAATTTTGACAACCATTAAAACTGAATTTATGTTTGAAGGTATTGGGACTTAAATTAACAAAATTTAGATTTGAATACTGAAGATTTAAATTTAAACAGAGAAATATTTTGCTTTTGAGTTTACTTCTTCATCGATTATTATAATTCTATTTTGTGGATGTAATATAATTTTCAATTTATAAAATAGAAATTATGACTGGAATAATGGCAGAACAGAAAGAAATTGTAAAAAGAAATATATTAATTTTTCAAAGTATATTTCGCCAGTTTTATCTTATTCCCGAAGGAACTCTGGCGTTAAGTGTCTCCTAATCTAATAAATATCTAGTAAAAAATACCATAAATATTGAAATATTAAAATGTAACAACTATTGAATCTTTGGTTCCAATATCTTCGTATGGTTCTATAAGAACTACCTATTCGAGAATATCAAGTGATGAATAATGAATTCGAACAGTTTTACTATGGAAATTTTTTTCAGGCATTATACGAGAAAATAAAAAAATAAAAAAAATATCAATAAAACTTATAAATTAATATTTGAAATTTAGTGGAAATGACTGTTGTTTTTATTAGCATTTAGATATTTAAAAGTTAACAACTCTGTTTATTGCTGCTTTCACAAATCTTTGTGTTGGGATCACGTGATGAAGAATACTTTACTGTTGATTGCGAGAATTTCAATTAATATTATTTTTAAAATGGAAAATTAAGTTTGGAGCATTTTCATTGACAATGAAAATAATTGCAAATTATTTAATTTAAATATTTAATAGTTCATAACGGAAACTTGCTAAAATATTTTTTCGAATACAGAACAATATTTCTTCGCTTCAAATACCATTCTTTTTACTGAAAATATATGTCCATTCACTTACATTTAATATCTATTCCTATCATCAGTTTTGCAAAAAAAAATTGTTTCTCAAATAGTTTTCATATAATGAAGTTATAGGTCAGCACGATGCTACCATATTATGGTAATTTCCTAATTTGCGGAATCATGATAATCATTTGCCTATTCGGGAAGCAATAAAAGTATCTTACTGCTGATCATATGGATACATGTACCAGCAACAGTTTTTCAGTTCACGTAATTAAATTAGCTATTTCATTAATTAGAATTATTATTTTTGATGCCAATCAGCAATGTAAATAAAAAATGATAAGAGTTACTGGTTTCGAGTTCTCTTCTTTTAAAAAAGCACCTGATATTTTATTATTTTTTTATTGAAATTTTAATTAATTAGTGCATATGGAAATATATATATGTAAATATATGTAAATGTATGTATGCTTTAAAATGTTTGTCCTATATCCCAGCAAGCATGAATTCAAATCTTTGAAATAACTTCATGATGACTATCATTTCATATGGAACCCAATTCTCAAACCTTTGCACTTTAACCCAAACTGATAATGATTTGAAGATAAGCATTTGGAAATCAGTGTTTCATCAATTTTTTTCAATTTGAAGTCAAGTGCTATTTATTCTCTCTCATATCTTATACGAGGTCCGTTCAAAAGAAACAGTGAATTTTGTTTTCTTCGATTAAAATGGCGTGGTGCATCACGAGTTCTTGCCAACAGGTCGTACGGTTAATAAGGCATACTACTACGAAGATATTCAACGTTTGCGTGAAGCAATACGCCTCAAACGATGGGAATTATGAAAAAAAATCATGAATTCTGCATCGCGATAATGTACCAACTCACACATCAGTGAGTGATTTTATGGCCAAAAAAATACCCTTATCATGCCTCAGCCACCTTATTCACCAGATTGGGCTCCCTGCAACTTTTTCCTATTCCAAAAACTGAAGAGAACAATGAAAGGAAAGCGTTTTGCCACAATTGATGGGATAAAGTCAAAATCGAAGAACGAGCTGATGGGCATACCGCAAAGCTCACTTCAGAAGTGCTTCGAGGATTGGAAGAGGCGCTGGCATAAGTACTTTATAACTGAGGGGATTACTTTTAAGGGGACAAAATTTTTTTTTTTTTTTTTTTTTTTTTTTTTCTAGGACCAGCACTCAGGAGATGACTCCTACACATGCGAAGCATTGTGCTGGAACTATAGGAAAGGGATAGTAGGAGAAACGACAGGAGGTGAAGCTTAATTAATTATTTTTGCAGCTCTGCTTTCGCACGTTCTTTGTTTGTACTCGTAGCAGTGCTGAAGCTCTTTAGTAGCCATTTTTATTATTATTTTACTTCGCCGGTGGTACACAATACCGACGAAGGAGGGCGTTCTGATGTGATTGTGGATTGCTATCAGCTAAAGCCGGTATTGTTCAGTGACCAGTGACTATGCCTTCGCCACTGAAACCTTCCGACAACAACTGACACACAAAGACACACTAATGCAACATCAGAAAAATGCGAGATGTTTATTTTTATTTTAAAATTTTTGGTCTGAAACTGGGGTTGAACCCAGGTCTGTTTTTTGGATTCGTAGTCAACGTGCAGACTACCATCCATCGTGCCATCGCCACCCTCATGGATATTGATGAATACATAAATAATTTTCAAAAAAAATTTTAAATACTTCTTTTCTTTTCGACAGACCTCGTATATAGAACTGACATCTGTGTTTGAGCCTTATGGACAAATAAACGGCTGAACCGATTTTCTTGAAATTTTCGCTGTGAAAGTTTCTGAATATGTTCCAAATGACTTTGTAGTTAAAACAAATCATCAGTCAAGTACCTCCGATACAAACTTAATATTGATTTCATTATATCTTGAGAACGGCTGAAAGTCTGAATAACTTAATGGTCAGTACAAATCATAAGTCGGAAAGCGGGAGGTAGTGGGCTTGGTGCCTCCCATACAAAGTAAATAATGATTATTGTATATCTTGAGAACGGTTAAAGCTAAAGGTTCTCTTTTTGATCTGAATGACTTGATACTCAATTTTTTCTTCGACCTCTCCTTATAGCTACATAGCTGAAATTCGGTATTCTCTCGTATACCGAACATTGATTTAACATGTTTGCAATGTTGATTTAACATGATTGCAATGTTGATTCAACATGATTGCAATGTTGATTCAACATGATTGCAATGTTGATTTAACATGATTGCAATGTTGATTCAACATGATTGCAATGTTGATTCAACATGATTGCAATGTTGATTCAACATGATTGCAATGTTGATTCAACATGATTGCAATGTTGATTCAACATGATTGCAATGTTGATTCAACATGATTGCAATGTTGATTCAACATGATTGCAATGTTGATTCAACATGATTGCAATGTTGATTTAACATGATTGCAATGTTGATTCAACATGATTGCAATGTTGATTTAACATGATTGCAATGTTGATTCAACATGATTGCAATGTTGATTCAACATGATTGCAATGTTGATTCAACATGATTGCAATGTTGATTATACATGATTGCAATGTTGATTCAACATGATTGCAATGTTGATTCAACATGTTTGCAATGTTGATTTAACATGATTGCAATGTTGATTTAACATGATTGCAATGTTGATTCAACATGATTGCAATGTTGATTCAACATGATTGCAATGTTGATTCAACATGATTGCAATGTTGATTCAACATGATTGCAATGTTGATTCAACATGATTGCAATGTTGATTTAACATGATTGCAATGTTGATTCAACATGATTGCAATGTTGATTTAACATGATTGCAATGTTGATTCAACATGATTGCAATGTTGATTTAACATGATTGCAATGTTGATTTAACATGATTGCAATGTTGATTCAACATGTTTGCAATGTTGATTTAACATGATTGCAATGTTGATTTAACATGATTGCAATGTTGATTTAACATGATTGCAATGTTGATTTAACATGATTGCAATGTTGATTTAACATGATTGCAATGTTGATTTAACATGATTGCAATGTTGATTCAACATGATTGCAATGTTGATTTAACATGATTGCAATGTTGATTCAACATGATTGCAATGTTGATTTAACATGATTGCAATGTTGATTCAACATGATTGCAATGTTGATTCAACATGATTGCAATGTTGATTCAACATGATTGCAATGTTGATTCAACATGATTGCAATGTTGATTCAACATGATTGCAATGTTGATTTAACATGATTGCAATGTTGATTCAACATGTTTGCAATGTTGATTCAACATGTTTGCAATGTTGATTCAACATGATTGCAATGTTGATTTAACATGATTGCAATGTTGATTCAACATGATTGATTCAACATGATTGCAATGTTGATTTAACATGATTGCAATGTTGATTTAACATGATTGCAATGTTGATTCAACATGATTGCAATGTTGATTTAACATGATTGCAATGTTGATTCAACATGATTGCAATGTTGATTTAACATGATTGCAATGTTGATTCAACATGATTGCAATGTTGATTCAACATGTTTGCAATGTTGATTTAACATGTTTGCAATGTTGATTTAACATGTTTGCAATGTTGATTCAACATGATTGCAATTACTCATTCAAATCATTCTCAATTTGAAATCAAGCCTTCGTGTTTATTGGGTTATTATTACAAGTAGAAGTGTTTTTCTGTGAGCAAATATTATTTAACATGTGAATTTCATAGCATATAAATCAGTTCTTTCTGTTTTTGTTTAACACTTTATTTAAGATTTTAAAAAATTTTCATTCACGAGTAAATAAATACTGTATATAGTTGAATTGAATGTGCTGATAAGGTTTGAACTGCTAGAATTTCAAGTGCATATTTTAATTGTTTTGTATACGTGTACATATCATTGTTGGCACTTACGTAACAATTCTATAAAGATTGATACACTGTGTACAGTTATTAAAATTTTTAAGTCATCAATAGATCAAGGGCGTCAGTTACATTTAGATCTATATATTTTAAATGGATCTATTTTGGGACAAAAAAATATGAACGAATAGATACATAGACTGATACAAATAAGTATTTTTGAATGTGTTATTTTTTATTTCTTGTTTGCTCTACCGTTACCAAGAAATATTTTAAATTCTTTGATATTCAACCTTCAACTTGTGCCGTCTATGTAGACGAGTTTTTAAAGCACAAGAGTTAGTTTTATAAAAATAAACGCAAAATTTGTGCGCTCATAATATTCAATAAAAATAAAAATGTCTTTAATAAATTAAATTAAACTTATTCTTTTTCTTTCAACGCGAGTTAGAATGAATGTACACACATTTTGTTCGTGCTTATACTCGTACCAACTCTTCAGTAGACCTTCAACCAAATATACATATAAAAACTCGGAAAAAAATGTACTACCTTAACAACAAGTTTATATATATAATCGTAAATTAAATTAATATAAACAAATTTAATGTCTGAAAGTATTATGTTGTATATAAAAATGACATTTGTATGTATGTATGTTTGCATGTATGTATGTGCCTTATGGACAGCTAAACGGCTGTACCCATTTTCTTGAAATTTTCACAGTATATCTCTGTATATCTGGAATATGGTGCAAATGACTTTGTAGTTAAAACAAATCATCAGTCAAAAACTGGGAGGGATTCGACAAGTGGGCGTGGTACCTAGTGGTACCTCTCATTATATCTTGAGAACGGTTAAAGTTAACCCATTAATGGTCACGGGCTCCATGTGAAGCAATTTTAATAAAACTTAGCACATATAGTAATATTTCTACCCTAATTCCAAATTTTGTACCGTTTTACCCCTACGACCTACCTGGTCCGCTCCAGGCGAGAGTGCCATACGGCACTCTTGACCACTTCCATACTAACTATGTTGCATGTATTTAATAAAAAGTTAGTGAGTTACTTCACTTATTTATTCGACTCTAGAAGATCTAATGTTCATATTATAAAGCATAAACACAAAACATATACATTAATTTATACAAAAATATAAAAAAGGATAAACAGCTATTGCCGAATTCTTTCTGTATGGTATGAGACAAAGCATTTTATACATAAGGCAACGTTACATTCCGCTCTGGTTTGGCTTTTACAGGTTTCAGAGCACAATGACGTCGAGTACATGGTTGCACATAGTGAGCAACACCATCGTAACGAGTACTTACATTAGCAATATGAGCATACCGCCGAGTAGCGAAGTCTGAACGGGACTTATCACTACAAGTTTTTAATAAATGTTGGACTAAACTTCTATGAAATTCTAACTGTGGCATACTATTTATAGCCTTTCGAAGCAAAAGTCACGTATTTTGAATTGCGACATCTATAGTCCAAGTAAAAATTTACCACCACCACTTCTTTTTACGAACAACTATGCGATAATTGGATACATTTTGATCCATACGATCAACTCCACCCATATTTTGATTATATGCTGATACAACAGCAGGCCGTGAAATGTTTGTTCTTTGTTTTTGTCTTATACCCAAAAACGAATAGGTTTACCTTTTATAAATTGCTTACAACCATGACGGCTATAGTATGCAATCATAGACTCATCATACGATAAATGTTGCTCTGGATGGAAGTATTTTGCAAATTTTTGATTTAATTTGTCGGTAAGTGGACAGAACTTCCCCATTTTGTCGTTTGCGTTGTACAGATCATTTGAAGCAAAATGAATGTATAGGCCGATAGCTCAAAATCGGTTTGCTGACATTGCATTCGAGACAGCTTTATTTTGGACGTCGTCATCAGCTTTCCACATTAGTCTACTCTCTGCTGGTTGCATGTACCCACTGTTCATCAAGATGCCTATGTACGAGCAAATGTCGTTTTCGGTTATTTGTATATCAGCATGATTTTTGAATTGTGTATAACTGTTGGATTCCGATACTATCATATTTATTAACTCCTCATCGTAGATCTGATTAAACAACTCAATTGTATAGTTATTGCAGTCGTCGCAATTAGTTTCAGAAAACTGTAGAACAGTGGGAACCTCCCTAACGCATTTCCATTTCAAACTGTTTCTAGATATTTGTAAATTAGGTAGTATTTCTAGGTCTTCATAGTCTGTTTGGGATATTTCACAATATATTCTTTTTCTTCCAACAAAAGATGTACATAGTTGGTGTATTACTTATTTCAGTAACAGGTAAATCGAGTTCTAAGCCTAATAAATGTTCAAGTTGATCTAAATTATTTATATTATCCTGAACGCTATAAACAATTTTTCTCCCAAATCTTCACCACTTTTTGTAACAAAAACACAATCTTGAATTTGATTATGGTGAATATGGCCGATGGTGGTTTAATAATAATTTCATCAATATTATTTCCATCAGTTCCTAATTCTGCCAAATAGTCTAGAATTTGTTGCGGATTGAGTCTAAAAAAACAGGTATTAATTTTTCCTAAGTACTGGTCAAGAGTGCCATATGGCACTTTCAATTTTTAAATATAATTTTTAGGAAATACTCATCATAATATTGCACCAAGTTTTATTATTTAAAAACATTATAATGTTGTTTTTTTAAAAAAAGTAAATATCTTGTTGCAATTCTTACAAACAAATTATTTATCCACTTTTTACCTTCGACTGCTCATGACTTTGGAAAATTCTGAAGAAAAAAACAGACAGCCTACAAGAAAATATGTGATGCTTACAACAGCTTCTAAGGTACTGGGATGCTAAGCATATAATTTGATGCTGAACAAATATAATAATGACGGTACATAGAATACAGTATGAAATTTGTATGCAATTTTTTTAAAGCTTGTTAAAGATAGAATTAATTTGAGTGCCGTATGGCACTCTTGACCTGTAATGGGTTAATATTGATGTATTTGGTCTCAGTAAGTTAATGGTCACTACAAATCATCAGTCAAAAAGTGGGCGGAATTTTAAAAGTGGGTGCGGTACCTCTCATTATATTTTGAGAACGGTTAAAGTTAATGTTTATGTATTTGGTCTGAGTAACTTAATGGTCAGTGCAAATCATCAGTCAAGCAGTGGCGAACAACATTTATTTCAGAAAAATTATTAATAATATTCAATATAAGTTCATGAATATATGAATATTGATAATATTTATATTAAACTTTTTATTAATTTCAATAGGTGTAGCGAAACACGTCGGGTTTTAGCTAGTAAGTACATATTTAAGAATAATCCACTAACGGCGTTTAAAAAAAGTATTTATTTGGACTTGAAAATGCACAGTTCTCTGGTTCAAAAAATTGGAATTGAAAACACGGAATTTATGGATATGATGGACCTCTAATTAATGTATTTCCTTTAAATATCCTCCATCTTTTTGCATGAAGAGAAACTTAAAAATATGCAAAAAAGGGAAATTCTTCTTAACAAGTGCTAAAAAAATTATAATTATAAAAATAATCACTAACCAGCGTTTTCTGACCAAATTTCAAACGAGTAGTTCGTTTGGGTTTTCCAGCATTGGATATCGATTTTCTACAAATACTTTTTTAAGGCCATCACATTCATCATCATTTATAAATTTTAATTTACGAAGAATGAAGTTGATCACTTATTATGGCGATTTAGCATTGTTATATGAGATAATTGTTGACTTAGATTCAATGAAAGTATCTACATACATACTTATATTTTAAAGTAAAAAAAAGATAAACTTAGTAGATCAATGTTCATAGATAAAATCGTTAAACGAGGGCTGTTTGATAACTCCCTGATTATTAGAATAAAAAAATTTTTTTTCTGCAATAAGCCTTTTATTTTTCAACAAAATCTTATTATTTTATTCTTTCGAAATAATAGGCCCTCAAAATAGGTGTTTGTAATATATGTACAGTTTGTAAAAAAAATCTTTTCAAAACTTAGAAAAATTAAAAAGTTTAAGAGAAACTCTTATTTGCAAGTAAGTTATATAACTTTTATTAAATTTTTTTCTTCATGTATTCAATTGAAGATGTTTATAAACACTTTGCACAAAAAAAAGCAAAATTAATTTAAATAACAAAATAATAATCGTAACTTAAAAAATACTTCCAGTTTCTACGCTGTAAAATAAATGTTTTCAAAATTGTGTTAAATTTAATTAAATTTATTCTAAATGGTAAAAAAAAAGATTTGAGGATGCTAATACTTGGTGAGCCCTGCTTTAGCTTTAATTACAACTTCGAAGCGTCTAGACATTGAATGGATAAGCTTTGGTATATCGTAATTTTGAGGTATTTTTTCCCACTCTTCTTTAATAAATGTTATTTGTTTTTTGGTGCCCTTTTTCCGACTTTTTTCTTTGGGTGGACCCATGAATTTTCTATAGGGTTTAAGTCTGGGCTTTGTGCTGAGCTATCGATCACTTTTGTACAATTATATAACAACCAGGATCTACAAGTATATGCCTTATGCTTCGGGTCATTATCCTGCTAAAATTTATACTTGAGCTTTTCTGGGTCAACAAAACCGAATTTCCGAGGACTTGCACTCAATTCCTTTTTTAAAATGTTAGATAGACTTCCTTGGTCATTATATTCTCTAATATTCTTATTTCGCCAACACCCTTGATCGAAATACAACCCCACACCATAACGGATAGTTTACCGAACTTTACAGTGTGTATTATATTTTTATTTTCTAAAGCCGTCAGGGGTTTTCGGCAAACATTTTGAGGTCCATCATGGTAGTAAAGCATCACTTTCGTTTCGTCACAAAAAATAACATCATCCCAGTGCTCCGGAGGTAAAGAAATGTGTTCAATGGAAAAATTATACCTTTTTTCAATGTTTACCGCGGATAGCAAAGGTTTTTTCCTCGTAACTCTTGAAGAGTATTTATGGTTTTGTAGCACATTTCTAACAGTCTGAGAGGGATACTTACTCCACATTCATTACTGATGTTAAGTGCAATTCCTCTAGTGGATTCTCATCAATCATTTTCAAAATTTTCTTTTCAATTCGCCGAGTTACTTTTTTTGGTCTGCCTGGTGTTTCTTTTGGTTCAAGTCTTCCTTCTTTTTCAGCACGGTTAATAACATTATATACCGTCCTTAGGTTAAGAAAGAAGATTTCAGCAATTTCTCTGTGAGATTTTCCTTTATAGTAATTAAAATACACCAGTTGGGTAATGTCTTTGTTCAGTCCCTTTCCTGGCATAGTTTATATATAATTGGGTAATCATTTGTTTATTCTATGAGCTTAATTTAATGAATAAAAGACAACTGCTACTCTTAGCGTCCGTATAAAACTATTATACGCAATACATATGCAAAAAACGAACGGTTCTTTCTTGTCTTTGCATTTTTGAAAACATTTTTTTTACACTGTTTAAAGTATGCAAAATTATTTTGTGGCGTTGTTGTTGTAATATGTTCATAAATTTGTCAAAGTATCGACGCCTGCTTGTCGACAACATACAAAACAACAGTTGTAAAAAAAAAATTCACAAATATAATGATATTGTTGTTGTAAATATTTATTTAAATTTAAATTTAAATTACTAAAAAAAAATTTGTTTTGAAAACATTTTTTTTTTACAAACTGTATATACAATGTATATTATACATGTATAAATATATATAACCTCTTCATTCGGCCCAAATCTATTACCACCCAGCCATTTCTTCCAGTTTGAAAAAATAAAATAGTCGCAGGGGGCTAAATCGGAGAAAATATGGATGGCTTTTTTCAATACTGATTATATACGTGTGCACTCGTGCACTGTTTTGATGGAACAGCATTTTTTCGCTAAATGTGGTAATTTTTGCATTTGCTTTAAGTCAATATCGAATCTGTTTCGAATTAATATTGTCCGCTGATCGTTCCACCATTCCCTAGGTATTCCTTGAATTTTATCGACGATTTCTTAACTGAGTAAACCGCTTCTTAGCCATTGAAATTGATGGTGCAGAGTTCCCATAGTATTTATCAAGTCTTTCCTTGGTTCCAGTGCTGATTTTTTTACGCAAAAACTAATGCTTCATCAACACATGAAATTCACTTTTTTCCATTTTTATTAAAATTCACGATGTTGTCTGCTTTTAATGACTGTCAAACACAAAATAAAGAATTTGACGGTAGTTTATTAATGGATTATCCTTGACGGCAGATCCATTTAAAGTTACTGCGACGGAAATAAAAAATGTTACAGAGTTTCCAAACAGCCCTCCTATTTACCAAAAACAAGTCTTTGTTTTTGATCATCATTGGTTTCAATATAAATCCCCCTTTGCATTTAGAAGAACATGAAGCTGAGCAATAAACAATTTGTATTCCTTTTTTGGAATTTTTGGTTCAGGTTATAAATTAGTTGTCAAGGAGGGCGTTCTGATGCGATTGTGGATTGCTATCAGCTGAAGCCGGTATTGTTCAGTCCCCAGTGACTATGCCTTCGCCACTGAAACCTTCCGACAACAACTGACACACAAAGACACACTAATACACATCAGAAAAATGCGAGATGTTTATTTTTATTTTAAAATTTTTGTCTGAAACTGGGGTTGAACGCAGGTCTGTTTTTGGATTCGTAGTCAACGTGCAGACTACCATCGATCGTGCCATCGCCACCCTCCTTAGTCTTTGCAACTCCGGGAAGATTATAAGGTATTACTTTTTTTTTAACTAGAACCAGGACGATTGGGGGAAATTTCTTCTCCGATTTTAATGAAATTTAGAACATAGATAGATCTGCATCTAAAAATGCTCATAGGTAATGTACATTTTCAAAACTAGGACCAGGATAGGGGTAAAATTTCGGCCTCTCTAAAACTACATATCCGATTTTGATGAACTTTAAAACTTGAATGTATTTGAGTTTAAAAGGTACATTGACAATTGTGCAACTGCGGGAAGGTTATAGGCTATTACTTTCTTTAAAAATAGGACCACGAGGGAAAGTAGGGGCAATTTCCACACCAGTAAGACCATCTAACCGATTTTAATGATATTTAAATGTATTTATGTTTTTGCGTCTAGAAGGACACATATGCTACATATAATCTAATATATAAAATTCTCGTGGCCTGGTGTTTGTAGTTAAACTCCTCCGAAACGTCTTTACCGATTCTCATGAAATTTTGTGTGCATATTGGGTAGGTCTGAGAATCGGACAACATCTATTTTTCATCCCCCTAAAATTATAAACCACGCCAACTTTATTCCCACTTATTTTTACCTACTTTTTTGCAATATGGTTATTTGCAATATGGGTATCAAATGAAACGGTATAATGAGGAGATTTTAAAAAGTTCATCATCAACCTAAGTCCAATATGGCGACTGTCCCTAAAGAGATGAGAATGAAGCCGGTCTCCTGTCTTACTCACTATACAGTTGATAGTAAAAATATTAATAATTATTTTTAATATTTAGATGGCTATCGAGAATTGTAATTTAAGATATATTTGTTACTTTGATAAAGATTAAGTTATTTTAAATTTTTTTTATTCTTGTTATATAATATATACATTTTACTTAGTCTTAAATTTTATATATGAAGAGTTTAAGATTTGTATCTTTTTCTACTTAATTATAATGTAAGTTGTTTTATAAAGTTATGTATCCATATTTACAATATTACTAAATGAAGGCAAAATTTAGCAAAACCTATTTAACTATTTTTATTTTTATACTAAAACGACTAATCCTAAAACTAAACTACATACGATGAGCCAGCTCATTGATATGTTCATAACCCGAATTTAGACATGCGGTGTTAAAATTTTCGCTAATCCTGTTTAGTTTATATTTAATTAATTCCATGCCGGCAAGTGTGTGCAGCCGCTCAGTCGAGAAAACCCAAGGAAATTTATAAATTAGTTTCAGCAATTTGAATTGGGATATTTGTAATTTCCCCAAATGACAATTTGCAGCGGTCGCCCAAACAGGTGCTGCGTAAAAAATAACAGCATGAAAAATTGTTTTTAGTATTAACTTTTTATTGTTAATGTTAAGTTTAGAGTTCCTGTTGATTAAAGAGTATAGTATTCTTGTTAGTACATTTACTTTGTTCACAATATATGAAATATGATCTCTGAACTTCATTTTTGGATCCATTATAACCCCGAGGTATTTAATTGTTTGCTCCCATTGGATAGAACGATTGTCACAAACAAAGTTATATTGTGGCGGAAAACATGCTTTGCGCTTTCTTGAAAAATAGATTGCCCGTGTCTTTTCAGAGTTCAATTTTATTTTCCATTTATTAAAATAAAAATGTAGTTCAGTTAGGGCACTTTGAAGGTTTGATATAATGTCTATCGATAATACTTCAGAGCTGAGGATAGCTGTGTCGTCTGCAAATATCGACATAGTGCAGTAACTTAAATGTGGGAAATCGGATGTATATAGGTTATAGAGAATAGGAGACTGAGATTAAGTTATTAACCTAAATAAAGCATACTTTCATTGTCTACGTTTCCTAGAAATAATATACATGGCAAAACAACGTTTGCCGGGTCAGCTAAAAACAGCAAAACTTATTTTTTTCTCATTAGTAAACAGATTCCGTGCGAAGCCGGGACGGTGATCTAGTACATACATATATATTTTTTAAATAGAAGCAGGAGGCGATGTAGGTGTAAGATATGCCTTTCCGATATGCCTTTCCGAAGTATAACCGATGGAGTTAATAACGGGAGCGAAGCAACGAGTAAAAGCTAGTCAAATATAAATATAATTATTAATAAATTATAGCAGAAGTTGGATTGCTTGAGTAGAAAAGAATAAGATTTAATGTAAATGTCATAAAATTAAATGGGCTGACGCAGGAATATAAAAATTTAGGTATCATATCAAATAACATCTAGCAAAGTTTGACGTGAGTGACATGAGAAAGAGAGAAAGAGATATGGAAAAGATAGAAACAGTATATGGTAGGCAATTTTTAATGAAATTCTAGTAACCGCACTGCTATGCTTAAATATTACTATGCAAAATGTTAGATAAAGTTTTAAAAAACTTTGAGCACAGTGTAAATGTACAAGTGTTTTCTTCCTTTAAAAACAGTCTTATTTTTATAAAAAAAAAAATAAAAACAGAAAAAAAATTAAAATCAAAAACCAAAAAATTGTAAACAAAAACAAGGTTGTCCTCCACATTGACAAAAATAAACCATTCATTCTGACTGTGAACGAACTCTGTGAGAAGACCGCGATGAATAGCACGTAGCAACAAGTTTATTTTCAAAAATTCTATTTAATAGGGAGTGCAATCAAAAAATTGTGACACAAATTTCCCCCTAAAATATTTGGCTTGATTTTACAATTTCCGTATTTTATAAACAAAATATACACACCGCAAATTACTTGAATAAGGAAACCCATTCCGTCAATTTGTAAAAAAAAACTTCAATCTTCTATGAATTTGATCACTTAAAATTTTTTTTATTTAAAAATTTAGGTTAAGTTTCCATAGACTGCCATGCACCAACAATGAAAATTCATATTAAACACATGTGTTATAAGAAAGTTTTCTACGTGGCTGTTTCTAAGTATTTGAAGTTTATTCTTTTTATGAATTCGGAAGCTTAATAAAAGTTATTGATCCCTAAAACTTAATCTATTTTACAATAAAATCAATAATAATATCGCATGCAAGGCGAATTCATACCAGGTGACTGCATTAGCTAAAAGTCTCATCAGCTGATTTGAGTTCAAGTGTCAAAGTTGTGTTCAACTCAAAGCATGTTAATACGTAAAGGGTTTTCGTAGTTTGTTTAATGTCCAGGTTATTATTGATTTGTCCAGCTTGTTCCACCCTAATGTTCAACTTTCTCCAAATCTGCATCTGGCATACCTATTTGGCACAGATAATACGTCCCGCAGCTTAATTTGCATGGGAAAATGTATCCATAATTGAGGTGGCGGTGGCTGAAGTAGTCTGCACGTTGACTACAAAACCAAAACTTTCTTGGGTTCAGCTCAGTTTCAGACTCATAAAAACATTTCGCATCTTTTCTGATTTGCATTTGTGTGGCTCTTTGTGAGTTGTTGTTGAAAAGTTTCAGTGGCGAAGGCATAGCCACTGGACACTGAACAGTAACGGCTTTAGCTGTAACCAACCCACATGCACATCAGAACGCCCTCCATCGTCGGTATTGTGTAGCACTGCAACACTACTATAAACAAAAAACGTGCAAAAGCAGAGTTGTAAGATAGTGAGGCTTCACCTCCTGGCATTTCTTCTACTATCCCTTTGATCTAGTTTAAGCACAATGCATCGCATTTGTAGGGGTCACATCTTGAGTGCTAGTCAAAGATAAAAAAAAATATATAAAATAAAAAACCAAAAATTTTAAAGAAGCTAAAAAAGCCGTAAAAATCTCCTAATCATTTAACAAATTTCATAATGCTTGTACACATTTCCAAAAAAAAAATGATTTTGTCTAGCTCGACGAATCCGTCGGTAAAAGTTCGTTGTATTTTATAATACCGTACCGGAATGGATTTGATACTATGCCGTTGTTGAATTGAGATTGCACTTGTGACAAATTGACACCACACGTGTATCAGATTGGCCCCATTTAATTTTTATATTTATTATATTATTTATATTTATTTTACTTCACCAAAACAATAAAAACAAAATTAATAATATATTTATATTCCTTTTTTTTCTTATTTTATTTCATGTGTAATTTTATTTATAAAATATATTTAAACTAAAAGCAATTCAATTTACTTGTAGTTGTACGATTTTCGTTGCGTCTCATCCATTCCTCAACTTTGAACGGCACTAACATTGTTGCATGATCAACACCGAGCATAAATAAGTATAAATGATATCACAAACGTCTTACATATTTCTATTGCTTCTGCCGTTTTTTTCTTTACCCAAAGAGCTTTTTTTTGGCATTCTACATATAGCCCACCGGTCGCACTGATTCCTTCAACTCTTCTTTGTGCAAACTTGTAAATATCACTTGGAAAAAAATATTTATATACCCAGATAAAAAAGGATTGTGGAAGCAGTAGAAAAATGTCATACTGTCCGGATGCTCTATTTTAAAGCGCTTCCGAATATGCGAAAAAAAATAAGGCAGAGTGGTGCCTCAATTTATTGTTAAGCTTATTGAAATTAGTCGGCTATTTACATTTATTTTACACGATCACGAATAAAGATGATATGAGCATATTTTTAAAAAAGTGTAGGAAAGAGACTTGATTTTAGCGCAATTCCGATGCTTGAAAGAACCGCTGTTTTATTTCAAACACAAGAGCTCCTAAGTGGAACATCGCGAACAAAAATCATATTTTTCAGGAGTTTAATAAAAATATTAAAAATACTCAAAATTGGTACTCAATTAACCGGGAAAGTTGATTATCCAGAATACTCTCCCGGTTCTTACCATTACTTTTAATCGATGTTTCACTGTATTTGAAAAATTTACTTATAGAAAAAAGCACTTTTTGGAAAATTTACTTTTTTTAATCTACTCTGCATAAAGAAGTGGACGACATTAGAAAAGTTGATGTAGCAAAGCGCATCGGGTTAATCTAGTATTTTCAAAATATTGTTGTTGTGCTTCAAACAAAAAAGGTCGAAAATAATAAGACTTTTTACACTGTTTTTATTTTTCTTTATAGTAGAACTCACTTAGAAGGACTTAGGCTCAATGAGCATGATATATTAAGCTACAACCGACCACTAATGCTTCACTCTTTTTAGTAGAAGGAGAGAATAAAGAAAGTAAAATTTGAATAGGCGACATTCCCTTCCAGATATAATAAAATACAAATCGGATTACAGATATGTATATTGGAATTGAGAACACCGTTCTTTTTAGAGAGGGTTCAAAAATAAAGCAAAACTCCGTGCCATTTTTTGCACCACAGTTGTACGTACATGTATTGCCAACATTTTTAGAAATATAGGAAATGTTGCTCATAAAGACTTACAGACAAATAAAATACAATTGCAAAATTAATGAAATATTACGTGCGCCCATGAGGCGCCATTTGCATAAAATTTTTGTTTAATAAAATTCTTTTAAGACACTTCTGGTAGAAGTATGAGTTTAAAGTCTTTTAATAGAACCAGAAATCATGTAACAGTTTTCCATACATATATGAGAGAAGGCATGTATAAACAAACCAAATTTTTATGAATGGATTTCTTAATGTTCGTGAACTTTTAGGTGTGTGCGAAAATATTTGCATACGCGTTGCAGTGAAACAATATATTAGAGATGGGAACGTGAGGGCACCCACTAACAATAATGGATGCTTATTATTATTGATCGGGTAACTGAATAATTCCTTGTGGATTAAATTAAAATGTGAAAAATTTTTAAAAATTAGTACCGGCAGTTAATTTAAAATTAATCGATTATACCCAAAACTAATAATAAATTGATCTATATTTTATATAATACTCTTAATTATATATTCACGGTGGGTCAAAAGTAATCACCCAATGTCTTTATGCTGTAATTTTATTTAATAAAAACCTTTGGATCTGCATGTATGGTCATCAACTATGGCGGCAGTCACTTAGCCCATATCATAAGCAGTGCCAAAATTTGTTAAAAAAAAATTACAGCAAAAGAACATTGGGTGATTACTTATGCCCCGGGTGATTACTTTTGGCCCACCCTGTGCTTGTTGTATGGTTAAGCTAGTCTATATGTACAATTTGGTGCTGCTTTTAGCAACTCATCAGTAGATGTTCACCTAATTTGTTTATAAATCTAAAAATCCTACATGTTTATACAAAAACTCCCAAAATATGTTTGAGAATTACCAGCAATACAAAGATAATAAACCAAGCAGTCCTTGCAACAAATATTTTTTATTCGATTTATATCAACTAATTTTTCTAAAATTTTCTCACGTTGAATAAATATAAAAAAAATTAAATAAAAAATTGCATGAATTTTAAAGGAATAATTCGAAATAATTTGGTAGTATACGTACATATATTTATGTTTTACTGTTACATCATTTCTTTTCTTTAACTATAAGGCAAACTCCTTTTAAATTTTAAATGGTAGTTTATAAAAATTGTTCAAAACTAAAAATGATATTACGATTATGTACTTACATATATACTGGTTGTATGGTTAAGTTAGTCTGTATTTATATTTCGTTGATGCTTGCGCCAACTCATCAGTAGACCTTCAGCCAAATTTTTGAAAAGGCGAAAAAATCTCACATGTTTATATAAAAACTCCCAAAAAATATATGGGAGAATTACCAATATGGCAACAGATAAAACTAAGTAACCTTGGAGAATGTAATTCTGCAAGATTTTTTGGGAGTTTTTACAGAAACATGTGAGATTTTTTTTAAGGTTTTGCAAGACCAAATGTACATATAGACTAGCGTAACCATCCAACTAGTATTTGTAAATAATCGTAATTCATTCTGACTCGCGCTGAATAAATAAAAAAGTACAAGTTAAATTCAAAATTTTTAATTGTGATCAGTTATTTCCCCATTTACAAAACTTCGTTGTTTTTTGGGTCTAGCATTCGTTGTGTGCTCAATGTGATTGTTTAATCTTTTCACTAGGAAACTGCTACTTTTCAAACTTACGAGTCACGCTGCAGAAAATTTTTCTTACAACTGTTTTTTAACAATTAATTTTTGTATAATCGTTTCCTTAAGAGTTAGTGGAAAATTTGCAGTAAGAAGTACTGCAGGTTTGGCAGAAAACTTTCTCTTCGAACACATTTCTAAAACAAACTTGCCCAAGTCGTGTAAGATTTTCAAATTTTTTCGACAAATTGACAGCAGTAAAAATATCAAAAGAAATATTTTATAAATATTAGGAAATAATATGTGGTTGATAATAATATTCGTTTAATCTTCATATGTATGATGTATGTTATGTGTATCTTCAATGTCGTCTTCAATATGGTGTTTTCCAAATGTTCACAGCTTTCAATTAAATAAAACTGTATATGATATCTGCGAAATACGTTTTAATTGAAGAATAATTTTATGCTATTACTGTTTTGAATTTGATTATCGGGTCATTGAATATTATATTTTCAGCAGACGACGACGTACGATTTCAGTCTTAAATTATTAGATAACATTACTAAGTTCGTGTAAATTAATTTCCAAACATATTTTGACACTTGATTTTCTGCAGTGCACAGTTTGTACGGTTTGCGAGCATTTTAAGTGTCAGAAGAAACCATAAGTAATTTGTGATTGCTTTTTTAAAACATGATTTCGTATTTCATAACTTTAGAACGTTCCTTTACGCGGAGAAAAATTCACGTTACCCTAATCTTGAAATACATTTATGTATATATACAAAAGCTTAAATTTATAATACTGCTACACAGTAACAGATGGCGGCAAAATTAATCGTTTGATTTAAAAGAATTAAACTTGCACATGTTTTGTAAATTTAAAATAATTTTAAAATCTTTTAATTGTGCGTAATAAATATATTGCAATTTCATACTGTAAATTTTGCAATAATTTAAACAAAAAATTGTAACATTAGTCATCGCGACGATTTATTAGCAATTTTATATGGCAACTACACAAACATATGTACATTTCACGTTGAAAATGCATTGCTTCTATTTCGTATATTTTTCAAAATCTGTGTCTTCAATTCTTTATTGCAAAATTAATTTATTTTTTTAATTAACATAAAAAGGAATTAAGTTTTCATTCTAATAATTTAAAATTTTTCTAACGTTTATGTGTATTTGCACTCTACTTATAATTTAGTTTTGTTTTAGGTACTTTTCTTATACAACTGTGTGCATTAGTTAGTAGTTCTTTCATTTCTTTTCATAGAGTAAAATTCATTAATAAATTAAGAGAGCTGGAGCATTTATAGTTGTTTTTTTATATTAATTAGTTAAATTTAGTTTTATTTTAGAGGTAATTGTGTTTAAAAGTTTAGGATTATTTATAAAATATAAATATTCCGTGCAATAAATAATTTGTATCGAATGGGAATTAAAAGAAAAATTTGTTATCTATGCTTTGCCAAATTTCGGAGGAGATCCGCAAGCAATAAAAAATATTCAGTGAAAAGTAAAGTAGATACAAAAAATATTTTGTTTGTGTAAATATTTCTCAATTCCATAGAAATCTATATTGATTTGTGTTTTTATTTTTCAATAATTTTAAGCAGTTTTGTGAGAAATTTCGAAGTGTTAACGTGTATAAAATCGGTGCAATTCATTTAGACAAAAATTGTTGGTTTTGAATTTGAAAAGCTGTAGATAATGCCACCCGTCGAGTAAGCATAGTTCAAAATGAACAAGATAAATAGAAAAGTGACATAATTCATTTGGCTATTTCATAAAATACGTTTCACCTGAATAAAATAAACTATGTGTTGTTGTTATTCTAAAATTAAAATAGAGGTTATTAAATTCGCTTTACAACAACTGAGAAAAACAAACATTTTAGGAACAAACAAGTGTAATGGAAATACGAGTACAATGTAATTCTGGGTCCAATTATACTTACATCCGACGCCCATACTACAACCCATAAATGACATATGTACATACATTAAATTGTATACGTTCAGCTGTGATAAAAAAAATAGCACTCAAGTTTAAATTTGTTTTTATAAATTTATCAATGCAAATAATAATGCGACAAATAAAACAAATAAAGTACGTAAGTACATACTTCACGTACGTTGTACGTAAGCAAAATTTCTGTTACATTTATAGATATTTCTTAAAATAATTTAAAAAATAAAGTACAAATTTGGCCGGCAACAAATATGTAACACTATTTTCGGTCGTTGGTTTGTTGTCATGTTAGAATGTCATAGAATATTTTGTGATATAATACTGATTTTTTTTAACATCGCAATGCAAAGTAACATACAAACCTAAAGAAAAGTGTTGACTGTTGCGGTTTATTCGGCCAAGCGGTGAAGTGGTAGCATTGTGTCCATGTTGAATAAAAGACTATGTATGTATGTATTTTGTTCTTTTTTTTACATATATTTTGTGCTTTTTCTCACTTTCTGCAAGGATTTGGTAAAACGGATAGCAAGCTACGTGTTGCCGGCGCGTTATTATGGTTTACACTTACACCATATAAATTGTATTGGCATGAGAACTTTGTACAGCTAAATAGCCCGTGCCTCTTTTGGTTATGTAAATGTGTAAGAAATTAGCATGATAACGATCATATTATTTTCGCCGGTACTGTATATCATAACACAACAACAAACTCTGACAAATTTAATAACATTACGAATATTTAATAAGCATGTATGCATGTATGTAAAGTATTCAGATTTTTCAAAGATCACAGATTATTTCAGAGTCTTGTATCAATTGGTAGCAGAGATGGCAAAGATAATTTCATAAGTGATTGTAGGTACAAATAGGCAACTAAAGGTTGTATGTAACTTTTAATAATAACAAAAAAAGCTGTGAAAGATTTTATTTTTATTTAAATTTATGTGATACACACATTATTATTATGATTTATTTGCCCTTTATGTAGTCGGTTTTGATCTTTGCTTTCTATGCGTTCACAGTGTAAAATTAAGTGTGTTACAATTTATTTCAGTGCCGCATTTTTACTTTTGTGTAATATTAATATACATACATACAAATGTATATAGATATAAAGCTATTGAGAACTAACTAGATAAAGGTTGAAATTAGATAAAAATCTTACTTATTCAAATAATATTTTCCAAATCGATTGCAAATTAATCTTATAACGATTTATTTCGAACATTTCAAATCAAGCGGTAAATCAAGAAGAAAAAACATATTTGTTCCTTTCAACACAATTATTATTAAAAAAAATTTCCATTTTGTGCATTTTATAATATGGAAAAATAAGAAATATATAAACGAAAAAGTTATTAAATTTTTAAACCCCATGGTAACTTTGGCCTACCCTGTATAAAGTATTTTTGGACGACAATTTCGGAAAAACAAAAAAAATTGTTTTGCATTTTATCTGGTCTTGTATTATGATTTTTCCAGTATCAATGAATTATGTATGGATATTTATATATTTGTTATTCTTGTTGTATACGCCCTCATAATTCAAAACTTTAATTGAACTACACATACAAACTACATGCTAACATAGATACTTATGTAAAATATCCCCTTCCGTGCACCTGCATAAGCATTTACACTGCAGCCACACATCAAAATTTGGTTTAAAATTTTTTACACATACTGCTTCTCAAAATTCATGTGTATTAATAGCTGTAACGTAGGCTGCACGTAAGTTTTGAGCAATTTAAAAGCAAATTCATTTATCAAGATGTCTTTGCTGTTCATAAGAATAGGTAACAGCTGTTTTCTAGCCCATAATAGGTGTGTTTTTTTACATTTCTGCAAGGTCTGATTATTAGGTCTATGCAACTCTATAACAATAAACAACAGGCATTTTGTTTGTGTAAATTAACTTTGGGATGTCAAAAAAAGAGACTACTACACTCTCAAAAGTAAACACACACAGGCTACAATAGCAAGAAAAACATTAATTTAATTTATGTATGCCTTAATTGCTTCTTCAACCCTCTCCCAAAATAAAGAAATGAGTAAATTTGTTAATTGCACGCTCTCTCAAATTAAACAAATGAGTAAAATGTAAACAAATTTTGACTCAATTATAAAATACTTTTGAAGTTTATGACACTACATTTTTTCTGCATTGTTCATTTGTTTCATTTTGGAGTAGAGCGCTAATATATTATAATGGGAAAAATAATCAGGTGCTAAGAGTACAACCGTATTAAGATAAATTCAAAAACGTCAAATCGTCCACTAGTGTTATCGATAACAAAAGAGTAAATGTCAAAAATAATTTAAAAAGTTTCAACCAATTTTGGGCAACTTGTCACATTCAGACAGTAATTTTTTTTTCTCTCAAAAGTTCGGGCACTATTGTTATGCACCTGGAACAGACCTTATAAGTAAAAAAATGACAGAATTTTAAAATTTGCAAAGCAAAATTTTAACGTGTATGTATGGATATGTATGTATGTACATACCTACATACTTTCGTAAAAAATTAGATAAGCGTAGAAATTCGTTTCACTTTTAAAACACTTGTTTTGTAATTTTTTTTAATATAAATGTGCCATATGTTACATTAATACATATTTTTATTACATTTTGTTTTAATGTACATATGTATGTATGTATATGTATAAAAGGATACCGTATTTAAATATGGATATATTTACATACATATGTATGTGTATTTCTTTTATTTTTGAATTAATTGAATGACTCAGAATTTGTGTTTAAAATTTCTGTTAGGTTTAATGTTCA
Organism: Dexiosoma caninum; assembly: GCA_963924685.1. Classification (NCBI taxonomy): domain Eukaryota; kingdom Metazoa; phylum Arthropoda; class Insecta; order Diptera; family Tachinidae; genus Dexiosoma; species Dexiosoma caninum. The sequence goes on from OZ004725.1 coordinate 98,549,872, forward strand.
GATGTTTATTTTGCAATGACGTCATTGTTATTTTTATTTGCATATATCTACATACATACATACATTCTATCTTCGTTTTCGATTTAAAAAATCTTTTTTATCCGATTTGTGTGTTTTTAGTATTCACGCTACAGTCTTCAGAAGAGTGTAATTTGTTTGTTGTTCAAGTGAACATTAAACAGAATTGTGCACATACTTACATACAATCATATTGCTCATTTACTCAAACAACATCATAACTCAAAGAAAGTAGTTTTGGGAAAAACGTTTAAAGTTTTCAATTTACATATACCTTAATGGCGAAATGAACAAAATATTATTCTGTCACGAGGAGAGTTTTGAAGCTTTCTGTATAAATTTTGTACACATGAAAAATTAATCTGCATTATTCACTCGAAAATAGTATTTTTTCGAGTTATGACGTTGTTTGAGGAAATGAGCAATATGTACATATAACGTGCCGGCAAAAAAACAACCAGGACCTTTAGCAGTTACATGATATCATTTCATACAAAATTCTTACTACGCTTCCATTTTTAATTTTAATTAAAGAAAATTATTAATAAGTAGCAAACATTGTTTTGATGTTGGAAATAAGACAAGTGATATGAAACGTGAAAAGCATTGCAGTGCGGAAAAATGGGCAAACTTTTAAAAGAATTATCAGAATGATAGAGGAAGAATCCAATCCAAAAGCAATGTGCCGAAACGGTGCGTAATACATACACATATGCAACTTCATTTAAGCTTTTACGCGAAGGAAGTTTCGGATATTGAAACAATAAAATTATTGGTTGTTCTTACGGTTAGTGCCAAGCCCACACAACAAAATATTGACCCCATTTACTACATTTTGTTTCGTGTTAATTTGAAATATTGACTTATTTTTTAGTATATCATGAATACTGTTATTTTTCTTAATAAACGTCAACAAATGTAACAGAATAATTGTTTACGTAAAATACATACATACATATGTATGTATGTAATACATACTTCATTTATTCGTCTTAAGGTATGTACACACGATTGGCATTTACTACAATATTGACAGAAAAATTGTTACAAAATGTGCAACAACCGTGTGAACAAACAATTTTTGTGTGGCAACATCGTCACAAAATGTATTGTCGGTGCATTGTATGCCAATAGTATTGTCACAATTCTGACAATCGTGAGAACACCCTTCATTTCCATTGACACACAATTTACAGTCATTTGTCGCACGTGCTTCATTTAGTGCACCGTACAATAACACCATTGGCAGATAAATATTTCTGTTGGCAATGCTGTCCATAAATATTTAGATACAATGTTAAAAGTCGGATCTGGCAACGTTTGTCATACAATAATCTAACAACCGTGTGAACAGACAATTATTATTGGCAGAAAAGTTTATTCTCGCAGAACTGTGTGCCAATGAAATTGTATAGTTTTCTTTCAATAGTGTGAACAAACAAATTACCAGATGGTAACAATTTTTCATTGTGAGTGCATTGCCACTATATTGCCGTATCCTACAATATTGTACAATCTGACAATCCTGTGAACATAGCTTTACTTTGTCGCAGGAATATGTAAAAATAAAAGTGATAATTTGTTTACAGCAGTTGAGCATATACTTACATACATACATTTGTACATACATATGTATATATGTACATATGTATATACACATTACTGTAAAGAAAAACAACAAAATTAAAAAATTTAGCCTTTGGAATTAAATAAGATGAAGAATTGATGAAGAATGAGTCCCCTTACTAAACTGTTTAAGGTCCTTTCACTTGACTGATCAAACAACTTACGTAAGAGAAGCTCAGCTATATAACCTCAGAAATTCAAATGATTTCAGACTACACAGGCTCATAATACTATGATGAAGAAAACGCTGTTTCATAAAGGACTGAGACTTTACAACATGATGCCGAATGATATTAAAATTTAACAGAATATTATTGTATTTCGAAAAAATGTTGTAAATTTCGTAAGAAATAATTTAGTTTAGAACACTTAAGGATTTTTCTATCAATTTAATTAATATGTAAAATTTTAAAGTATTGAAATACTACTCAATAAAATAATAATAATACCAATCTAAAGTAATATTACATTTTGCTTTCACACTATTACACTTGAAATAAAATGAAAAGTGTATGCTTTTTGAAAATTTTTAACAAATGGTGAGAGCTATACGACTGTCAACTTGCCTTCCGTATTTTGGCCAGATTTATAACAAACGTATTGTTTTTACACTATTATACTCTCCGATTTCATATAAATTTTTCATATGTGGTATTACTCAGTATTACAATGTACTCGTAAAAAGGGCCTTTAGTAGTGCTATACGACAGCGAAGCCAGTATTAGATCGGCAGTTTACTGGATGTAAAAGTAAAGAAAGGTCGCAGACAACTTGGGTCCAATTGATTATTGTCCCATTGTGATACCTGTTGTGAAAAAACATTCACGTGGTGCAGTGAGCGATAACAGAGTCTCGCTAGGAATCAAACCTAGAACCCCCAACTGATAAAATAGACTACCGGGGCACTCTGATGCCAGTATTATGTAACACTAATTAAAAAAAAAAGATTCTAAATGATTTTAAAAATGAAAGTTTAAATTATAAGTACATATGTATGTAGTACAGAGTATATTTTTTTCTTATCTGACCCGATAATATTTTAATTTTAAATATAATTTTTACCCACTAGATTGTTTCTTATAAAAAAAATGTTTATTTCCTTAAATATCGTGAAAAATAAATAAACTTATATTTATAAAAAGTAGTGCTTAAAAAGAATATTTAAAATTCTGTTCAGTAGTGTTGAATTCTTCATCAAATATAAATATTCCAAGTATACAACTGATATCGAACATTTTATTTAATTTGTCCAAGTGAAGTGTTTAATCGTCAATTTTTGCGGTGTTTAATGTGATTCACAGTATGATTATAAATAATTTACAACTGCTAAATGTTTTTAAAAACTAAAAAGATGCAGTATGAATTGAAACTTTGTAACAGAAGTAAAGCAATCAGCAACATAGGAACTTAAATCTTTAAATAATTTATAAACGAGCAGCGTTAAAATGGAAAGGATATATTTAAGAAGTCAAAGCCAAACTGTCGAGTATTTTAATATTTCCATAACTTACTACAGAGAAAATCTTGTAAATGCTATAAATTTATAAATATTTTTAGATTACAGGCAGCTAACATGTCGCTGGACAATTTACATTGTACCCGATGTGCAGATGGTTTTCAACCAAATGAGAAAATAGTCAATTCGAATGGTGAATTGTGGCATACGCAGTGTTTTGTGTAAGTATAGAAATTTTTAAGAATTTTAATACATACAATATTTATTATTAACTGGTTAATTGGATTTATTTCCAGTTGTGCACAATGTTTCCGTGCTTTCCAAGATGGCATATTTTATGAATTTGAGGGTCGGAAATATTGTGAACGTGACTTCCATGTTTTGTTTGCACCCTGCTGTAACAAATGTGGTGAATTTGTTATTGGACGTGTTATTAAGGCCATGTCAGCCAGTTGGCATCCACATTGTTTCCGTTGCCAGTTGTGTGCCAAAGAATTGGCTGACAGCGGGTTTATTCGCAATCAAAATCGTGCTTTATGCCACGAGTGTAACGCCAAGGTAAAGGCTGAAATTACTGGTCGTTATGTTTGCCAAAAATGCCAGTAAGTTAAATACAAATTTGTATTACGAACTTTCATATTGACTGTTTATTTTTTTTTTTTTATAATATTCTCTTTAAAGCGGTCTTATAGATGAGGAACCTTTACGTTTTCGCGGCGAAGTATATCATGGTTACCATTTCAATTGTACTGCGTGTGGCCAAGAATTGGATTCAACAGCCAGGGAGGTTAAAAGTCGTCCTGGTTTGACAGCTAATGATATGGTAAGTTTCAATAGTTATTAACGCAAAACTTTCTTAATTCTCTTATGCATTCCTATTATTTCCTATTCGTTTCTTAAACAATTTTTATCTCTAAAATTTAAAGCAAAACTACAAAGTTTTTATCAAATAACAGAGTTCGTGTGCGCCGATTCAAATGCTATCCCCGACCTACTACTTTTTTTTTTATTTAAAGAATCACCGTTCATGCCTCAATTATTGTTGGAACAGTCACATTGGCTCAACCAGCCATTATTTGCTCTACACCTTAGTAATTTTTGTAAGTCGACTGGTAATTAGTAAAGTGTGGCACAAACACCACAAAAATATCTTACAAGCATTTCATGAAATTGCAATTAGTGTGTATGTATTACTGGCTCATTGCAAAACACATACTTCCAAAAATATTTCTTTTGTTCCACGATCAAAACATTGAAGAAGAGAACACAAGTACAACAAAACAATGTTAAAATAAAACAACGCTGAAGTAGAAGAAAAATGAAGTAGAAGATCAAAAGTATTTTGGAACATTCAAAACATGTTTGAATAACTCGTAGACAAACTTGCAAAGAAACTTTTGCATTTTTTATGAACATAAAAAATCGAATGTATACAAATAAAATAAAAATATCACAATTCATATTAGGTTTGAGGTTCGTTTGTAAGGTTCTTTAACGAAAAATATTTAAAATTTCGCAAAAAATTTTAAAAATTTATAATTTCACCTACATTTAATGCATCCATTTCAATATATATTTACGATTACTAAAATTTAGAAAAATCACGAAAATCAGAAAGTTGAAATTATGAAAAAAATTATATATGTACGTGCTTTTTACGCTTTTTTGTGTTTGTTCTTGTGTACTCGATGCTTTTGGTGTAATTTACCGTTTTTTTTATTTCATTGTATGTTTTTGTTTTGATGTGCTGCTTCATTTGAACTCACAAGCACAAACAAAACTATAGAGAGGAACTTTTCAAATGGTGCTTGTTTTGTTTCAATGAGAGTCATGTTTTGTTATGTTTGTTTTGTTGAGAATATTTACACTGGAATACACGGCTTGGAAGTAGTGTGCTTTAGAATGCAAAACTTTCAATACATTTTGTACAGCTCTTAGTTTTTTTGCTGTAATTTTCTTTTTTAATGAAAAACTTTGGTTATGATTGTGATATTTGCCAAGAGGCCGCCCAAAGATTTGATAACCATACACGCAGAACCAAAGTTTTTCATTTAAAAAAATTACAGCAAAAGAACATCGGGTGATTACTTGTGCCCTGGTAGTCTAGTGAGTAGTGTGCTAGTTTATCAGTTGGGGGTTCTACGTTCGATTCCTAGCAGAGACTCTGATCTGTATCACTATACACACATGAAAGTTTTTTCACAAGAGGTATAAAAATGGGACCATAATAAATTGGACCCAAGTGAACTGGGACTTTTCTTAACTGTTATATCCAGCAACCTGTCGACCTAACCTAATTCACAGGCACATCACAGCACAGCGAGTTGGAAAAAGTAATGCAAGTTAATTTACAAAATAATAGGTAAAGAAAATTATAGAATGGTCCAGACATTGGTTTCATTTTCATTATGAAATACTTAAGAAAATGCGGGTGGTCTTGTTAAGAGAATTAATATCTGCTGATAGTGTTGTGTTGCTATTTAAGTTCTGTGGATTAGAATTCCATTTTATTTATTATTAAATTACTTCGTTACGGCAAATATTAGCTATTGTTTCTGGACCTAGTATATCATGTCAACTTTTTCTTCCCACAGTACATAATACATTTTGTGAGCAACAAGTAATACACCAGGGTTAGCAAAATAACTTTGTAAAACAAATACCTTTTGCTTTTGTTATTTCGATCTATGTATATTGAATACCGTAATTTTCTCACTATTTTTGATGGTCTCGATATGAAGATTATTGAATTTTCTATACGACAATGAAAATAGATTATCAGTCGCGTCAACTCGTTTTCGCAAGCCTTGGTTAGAGATCAAGATTTGGAAATTTTTTTTAATTTTTTGTAAAAATACTAAATGTAAGTACTATTTTTACTGCTTCTTCTATTCAGAATGAATTATATTGCCTGCGTTGCCACGATAAAATGGGTATACCAATATGTGGGGCCTGTCGTCGTCCCATTGAAGAACGTGTTGTTACCGCTTTGGGCAAACATTGGCATGTAGAGGTTTGTCTAGAATAATCGTTCGATAATTAATAAAATAGCAAAATTTTAACTTCTGTATAACTTTGTTTTAGCATTTTGTTTGTGCCAAATGTGAGAAACCCTTCTTGGGTCATCGTCATTATGAGAAACGCGGCTTGGCATACTGTGAAACTCATTATCACCAATTGTTTGGAAATTTATGTTTTGTATGCAACCAAGTTATTGCCGGAGATGGTAAGTACATTAAAAAATTAAATTTATTTTCAACGTGGTTAATTAAGTTATATAAATACATAAACTAAAAATAATACCTTGATTTTTAATTCGTAAAGTTTTCACGGCCTTAAATAAAGCTTGGTGTGTACATCATTTTGCCTGCTCCGTGTGCGATACAAAAATGACTCAGAAATCGAAATTCTATGAGTATGACGAAAAACCAGTTTGCAAGAAGTGTTATGAACGCTTCCCCAATGAGCTAAGAAAACGTTTGCGTACAGCTCATGAAATGACTATGAATAAGAAAATGTAAAAATTAACAAATTAAATTTAAAAAAGTAACGATTTTATATTAAATAATGATGCAACAAAAAAAATGCAAAAAGTGCCTTAGAAGAAAACAAAAATTAACAATTTTTATTAATTAATTAATTAAAACCAGTACACTGAAACCTAAAGTAAAAAAAGTCAATAATTAATAATTAGTTGTTTTAAACTAACATTTATGAAGATATTTCTTAGAAAGATATAAAATAGTTTTTTTTTTTAATTTTACTGTGCAGATATAATTTTTTTATTGTATAAAAAAGCACAAACAAAAGCCATAGTTAATTCCTTTTTAAAGTACCAACTAAAACTATAATAAATGAAAAGTTTACAATAAAATGTTGTCATTAAAATAAAGTTTCTGTCTTGAACTGCCTACCGAAAGTAAACGCATTCTCGAAATATGTAAATTTTTTTTTATTCAATATAAATATATTAAAATATTTTTTTAAATACATAACATTTATTGCAATAATTTTTCAGGTGTACAGCTTTGTTTGGTCTGTTTTTTCTTTGATTCATGGTTCCAATTAAGTAGGCGCGTAGTTTCGCTTGTGACGAAATTTATTTTTTTTTAAATATTTTTATTTTCTTGCATTAAAAAAAATTATCGAACAAAAGTCAATAAGATCTTGCGAAGCCGATTTTTTCATAAGTTTGACATTGCAAGAAGTTCTAAATGAATAAAAACAACTTTTAAACATTGCTTAAAACTACAAATTGACTCACTTTAGAGTGTGCTAGAGTAAATTTCAGGAACCAGGTAAATTAAACGACCACATTACTCAACATGTCAAATGGTTATCGAATGCAACGATTATAATTTTCATCAATAATTTTAGGCTACAAATACAACAGGCTAGTATAAACAGATATTTCCTTTCATATTATTTGTTAAAGTTGAGAACTACTTCAGCAAAGTTTTACACCTTATACCTCTTAATTTTGGTATTATATTTTGTCATAATTGTTCTTTTTTAATGTGTCGCCACTAAATGTTGTAGATCAGTTTAATTAATTACTTACATCTTATAATTTACCGTATATACTTACGTGCATACATGTATTTTTTAAATTTTATTTATGTTTTGTAATTATTTGTGTGTTTTTAAATTTCTTTTTCTTTTAAGCAGCTAAAATAAAATTTTTTTCCAAAAATTTTAATATCAATACTAATTAGAAGCAATATTAAACATACATAAATAATTTTAAGGGTTTTTATTGTAATTTGAGTCACTATTATTAATTGATATATTTTTTTTTAATATCGGAATACAATAAATTACCTTTAATACACAAATATGTATGTCCTATATTATTTATTAAATTTACATTTGTTGGTTGGTGAAATTAGTCCATATGTTGGTTTTCGTTAGCGCTAGTGCCAACTCATCAGTAGACTTAACCCAATTTATCAAAAATGAATTTAACTCATTTTACATACTTTGAAGAAATTGTCCTCAATTGAACGTCGTGCACAAAAATCATGCGTTTTAAAAAGTATTTCAAAACTATAGTCAATCAATTCTCTCTTAGTGAAATAATTCGCACATTTATTAAAACCAAACGCCAAACGCGGTTCTAAGCAACCAAACGCAATATAAATTAAAACAAAGTGCGAAGTAAATAAACGCAAAAGCAAATCATTACATACATATCGCACTTGCGCCGTTTAAAATTTTATTGTACTGAAAATTTTGAAATTATGATTTAATACCTTCTTTTTTTCGATCCCTTTCATATGTGTTGTATCTAAGTTTCACTGATTTTAATCGTAAAGAAATCTTCAGAAGTGGCTTCGTTTTCACTAATCAGCGCCTCTATGAATTTTAGTTTTTGTAATATCACTAAAAAGTAACCCACATATCTGGACTTGATGTTGATTTACTTTGTAAGCTTGATTTTAATATTTATTAAATTTTTATTATATTAAATTTTTTTAGTTATAATAACTGCCTGTTTCACGATGTCCCACGATATCAACCACTTGCTTAGTTAAAACAAGCCGAATTCTCCTTGGTTAAAAATGTTAAATATTGTTTTTGTATTGAATGTAATAAAGCCATCGAACGATATCGTGTGACATCACGAACAGGCGGTCAATTTATACATTTTTTAAAAGACAAATAAACGTAAAAAACTAAACAAAAATTACTAATTAAATTGCTTTTCGTTCTACTAAAAATTTTTAAATTTCTCTTCTAGTATTTTGTCTAAAGTCCACAGATTTAATTTTAACGTACTTAAGATTTTGAAAAATTTTCTATTATATTTTGTATACTTTATTTGAATGTACATCATTTCATAATGAACTTTAAACGTATGAAATAAAGTCACCAGACTTTTTTTTAGCACTATGCAATCGTAGGGGAAATCATAAAATTTATAGCCAAAAATATTGCCAATTCTAAAATTTTTATTGCAGAAAAGAATTTTTATCGCCACGCTTTGCGACAGAACGCTGTATCTGGCAACATTGGTAACATGTGCTTTTGAATGTGTTCGTTAAGCAAAAGTTTATGAAGATAGTAGTTAAACTGTACTTTTAATATTTAACGAATATAGTATATGTAAGTACATACATATGTGTATGTATATGTATATGTAATTTTTATTAAAAATATTCTTTTTAAATATAGGTTTTTTAATAAATATATATGTATATATATATATCAATTATAATATCCAATACAGATAACAGAGTAACAACATATAAAGCCACCACATACAGGCTGATTCAACAGATAAAACAATATATTTTGATACACAATTAAATAAAATTTTAAATTATTTAGCTCTTTTGCACTCTTCTAATTTAAGGGATTATGATAACATAAATTGACATATCACAAATGAAAACCAATCATGCATTTAATTACACTAAATTAAATTCGGACAGTTTTTGTAATAAATTATCTAATAGATTCATATCTTTTACTGCTATCAAGCCATTAAAGTTACACTTCCAATCCTGCTCTAGTTTCAAATCACTTTCAATATGCTCTGCTGACTCAGTTGTTGGGTTTGTGTATATTAAAGGTATAGCTTTACCTTCACTTATGCTATTTTTAAAGTCTATAATATCACCATTTAAGGAACGTAATATAGCCTGTGGTGCACAAGTATCCCATTTATATGTTGATCCTTTGCTTAGTACATAAACATCCACTTCACTGGTAATAACTTTTAAAGCTTTGTGCCCAGCACCGGCTGAAAAGGCAAATTCATAGCCCAAATCTAGTAAATGCTGCAGCAAATCAGCTCTTTCTGAGCTAGAGAAAATACCCAATGAACGTGAACGTTTTGTTTCAATATTTAACATTTTACAATGGGCTTGAAAATCTGGTAATGCTACACCCCAATAAAGGGCAGAATTGTAAATATTTTCTTCGATTTTGTTACCAAATGGTTGCGAGATAACACCCATTACGGGTAGGCCGCTCGTCAAATCATATACGCCAATGAGAACGGTAACGCAATCTAAACCAGTAGATGTAATGCCAGGAAAATTTGTAAAAATTGTATCGCCCGATATGTATTCAGCAGTAGCATCTGAAAATAAGTAAATTAATTTATAATAAAAAATAGTGGGCAATGGCGTCAAATATGTCAACGTTTAACATGGGGTGCTGATGGCGAGTAGTCAGCGTGTTGGCTCTGCAACCAGAAAGACCCAGGTTCGATTCCCAGCCGGGTCAAATCGGAAAAAAGTTTTTTCTGAGTTTTCTGTGCTACAGCACCCTCCTTCGTCGGTATTTGAGCAATAAAACGTCGGCGAAGTAAAATAATAAATAAAATGGCTCCATTAGCTTAAAAATAATGCGTGAAAAAACATCAGAGACGCCGCAACTTTGCTTTATAATTTACACGCAACTGCAGAGTTGTACAAGAATTAAGCTCTATCTTTCTACCACGTTCACCACCTGTCTGTTTCTTCCCTATCCTTCTCTCTAGTTCCAGTGCAATGCATTGCATATGTAGGGGATAGCCCTGAGCACTGGTCCAAGATAAAAAAAAAAAAAGATGAAAAATTTCACAATATTTCTAATGTTAAAAAAACACATTTAAATGTCATCCTTAATTTATGAGAACTTGGTCACATGATGCTGTACATGAGAATGAACAAGTGTTGTACCAACGGTCGTATCGTGTGTAACTTGCTTTAAGAAAAGAATATTTATTTAATTTCTTTCCTATGAGCAGTACGGAATACTTCACTTTTTTAATTAATTTGTTTGAATTGTTTTTTTTTTGTTTCTCAATTACTTTCTTAATTACAATACAAATATGAATATATGTAGATAGCATACCTATGGGATCAATCCATATGGCCAACTGACCATAGTCTACATTATTTGGAAGCTCAGGTAAATCTTCATGCAAGTATTTATCAAAGGTTACATTACGATGAACTTCTTGCGCTAACAATTGGGCCGCCTCTTGGTATTCTATTGGTAAAATTCGTAACAAACAGTCTACCGTTTCTGTATCAGACTCTCCTACTGTAATCGGCACATTTTCACCTTGAGAATTTGTAAATATTGGTGATTCTTCACCCTTGATATTTTCCTTTAGTTCGGGGAACTTAATAAAGAAAAAATTAAAAAAGTATTATGTCTGCACACAATGTGTATAATTAAACAAATATGAATCAATTTCTTGTTGGTTATCTATATTTTGCAACTTACCTCTAGACCAACATCAAATTTTATAGTTTCCTGAATAAGAACATCGGCCAAAGTTTTGAAATCATGTTCAAATCTGGTATTTGCTTCATCGCCCATTTTCTCTTGCACCAACAGTTTCAGCAATTGCTCATTGGACCGGCAAATTCTAGCAATGTTTGCTGACTTTTCGGAGGCGTTGATGAGGCTTCTTAGCAAATGACGATTGCTGTCTCCCATGATTGTCACTTTGCAGGTAAGTGGCGACGTTGTTTTTGTTTTACTAATACACAGCTAACGGTTCAGCAAACAAAACATTAGTAACTTAATTTAATTAATGTGCAATTATTAATGTTACATATGTACCTATATTTGTGTATATCGAAGGATGATTTTTAGAAACTTTTGGGCATTTAATATTTGTCTCTTATTTATGAAGTGAAATACAATTTTTGGAATTTTAATTTATTTTTTTAAAGTATTTTTATATATACACATTTTTAATATTAAATAAACTGTGTGATCCCTCTCGGCTAAATATTTATATTTCTCAACCAGTGATGGCAGTGCAGCGTTTTCGACAATGCATTGTTGTGGCTGTTTCATATTCCTGTTTTTGAAAGCATTGATGTGGTCGAAAGTGTATAAAACGCATTAAGCAATAATAACTACAATAGAACTTAGATTGCGAATATAAATATTTATGTTTGAACTTCTGTCACAAAGTTATCGTTTTAAACGGCTGGAAAGTTTCTGTTGACGAGAGTTGTAGAACGATGACATAAAATTGAAAAAGTGATAGATACATCGAAGTCAAAGATTACAATCGATTTAATTATGATGAACTCGTTCAATGTGTTGTGAATTTTGATGTATCTAGAATGTTGATATTCACCTTACAACTCTGAATAATCTCGTTCTTACCTTTAATTTAATTTGGATTAACTCAAGGGCGGTAGTAAATGCCGGAAGACTGAGAGACACAGCTTTAAGGACATAATATGTAAGGAATCGATCGGCGACAAATTGGAAAATGTTAGAAATAAGGCAAAATCTGTAATTAGGAAAATACGCAGGGAATATGGTGTGAGGATATTTCATGGAGCAGAGGGCAATGAAATATGGGGAAAACTACGAAAATTAGGTTGCATAGGAAGAGAGGGCCCAGATTGACGAATCAATGTTGAAAGGTATTGCTACCAAGTTCTTAGACAACATGAATTCAGATCATGCAGATGACGCTTATTATATTTATTTTACTCAATCTGTAAATTTACCTAATTCATTTTCAATTCATTTAATAACGAAACACGAACTAATTATTACAATTGTATCAATCAAATCTAATGCAACTGGACTTGATATGATTCTAATTAAATTTGTAAAAAGAATATACCCACTAATATGAACATTACTGGTCCATTCTTTCAATTCAATTTTAACGTCAAGATTTCCTGAACAACGGAAGTTGGGTCGCGTTATCCCGATCCCTAAAAATGGTAACCTAAGACCTATCGACAACCTAAGACCTATTACTATTTTACCTGTGTTGTCGAAAGTAGTTGAGTGTATTTTAAATCAAAAAATTTTTTTCTCGTACTAGTTTATTCCTATATTCAGACCAATACGCCTTTCGTCGAAATCACAATACAACGTTACTACCACTCTCAGGGTTCTGTTTTGGGACCTCTCCTGTTCCAGCTGTACTTAAATGATTTCTTCTCCCACATTTGTAATAAGGGGGCCATAACCAAAACAATTATACGATCATATTATATTTTGAATTTATATAATTGAATAAATAAATAACTTTTATAATTTTTTACCGGACGTTACGTTTCTTTGCGATACGTATTGGTGGTTATTCTGAAAAAAGTTTAAAATAGTAGATTACAAGTTTGATTAAACGTTTTGCAATACTGAAAGCAAAATATATGGGAAGTGTTTGGTGATAATTGTGTTGCGTTATCAACAATTTGTTTGTTGCTTACTTATTTTAATCGATGTGAAGGATTTATACTTCTGCAACATTTTAAAAATTATTTGTAACAGAACAGTTTGTTTTGCACTTATTGAATTTAATTAGATTGAAAATTTATCAACGTGAAAAAATCAAAACAATTATACGGAGAAAAAGAATGTGCTCTTGGACAATACACAGATAGAACATTTAATTGAAGAGGGATTTAGTGTCTGCTATTAACGCCTAATTTAAAGTTTTTGTTTTGCTTCTTATTTTTATCAGTTTTATCTTTCGTTTAACTACGAAAAAACTAGAAAAAAAGGGAATTATAATTTTTTTATTGCCTTCATCTATCGACAGTTGTAAATTATATTGAATCTGTGTGAATGTTTGTTTTTCAAGTGCCAGCAATTGGTGTATGTAATTTGAAAGCTTTTATGTTTTTCATTCATTTCGTTTTTAATACTCTGACGCGGATGACTGTTGTTGTTGGTTCGGTCGTATTGTTTTCTGTTGGCTTGTGTTACAATTTTTTTTTGTGGCTGCGCATCAGATATAATTAAAGCGAATCTTTTTTTCAACCTGAAAGTGGAAAAAAATTTAATAAATTAAATTTCATTTGCTAAGTTGTATTTATTTAAAATGAAGCATAATTTTCTAGTTTGTATCGCTTGAGCAATCAATTATTGTAAAAAAATAAGTGAACATTTTCAAAAGTAAAATTTTAGAAAAAAAAAGTCGAAAGTACGGGTGGAGCCATCACTTCAGCCGTAAATTAAATGTGTATTTTTCTTTAACAGGACTTAAAGAAAGAACAGTATTAATGTTTATTAAAAAATTCAAAAATTGAAAAAAAATTACATATGTACCTACTTAGACATTACTAACTACATACAAATAATTATTTAAATTACTTTTTTCAAGTACAAGCGATAATAATTCATTGAACAAGTTGTACTTTTGTTTTATTATTCATTGCACAGAAAATACGGGTTTTCTATTTGTTTTAATAAATATTTCAATAACAGAAGAAAAGTTAATTTTGTTTATTGTGTGGATATTTCTACTGTGTTCAACATGGATATTAAGTTTGTAAATGTATTCATTTTGGGCTTCGGTTTCATGTTTGTGTTTACCGCCTTCCAAACAATGGGTAATATTGAGGTACGTATTCCTGTTTATTAAAAATAAAAGATATGAATTTGTATTTTGTATATTGTATGTATGTATGTATATATGAATATATGTATGTATGTGAATGTTTACTTGGACACAAAAACCTACTTACTCTTCCACAAATATTCCCATAAAATAATTCCCTAGTCCTATTTTCTGCTTTGCAATTTTTCTCCCTTGGACTATGAAAACAAATAGGTATCCACAAGTTAATGTGACTATGTACTTGTTTAAAAAAGTTAGTGGTTAGTTTTAGAACAATAATAAATTTTAAGTAAAATACCTAATAAACAGGGCAAGATTTTCATGCACTTTGGGTAGTGACAGCGATGACAGGAGGTGAAGCTTCACTATCTTAAAATGCTGCTTTTCCACGTTTTTTGTTTATAGCAGTGTTGCAGCGCCTCTGATGTCAAGGAGACGTATTCAATTTTGAAGCTTTGTTTTAGTAGCCATGGGTGCCCCAGTACTCTAGTAGTTTCCCAGTGTGGGTTCTAGGTTCGATTCCTAGCAGAGACTCTGGTCTCTACAAGACGAACAATTTTTTTTTCACAACAGGTTTTTATTTATTTCATTGTAGGTCTTTTTTATAAAAAAGTTTTTTAAATTATTTATTTTTCCGATATTTCGAAACTTTTTTATAAAAAAGACCTACATTGCTAAGTAATAGTATTACATACAGTAAAAATTGAAGGTAAAAAAAAAAGAATTAATATTTATTTCATTTTGTAATATGTGTAGCCTTTGGACCGAAGAGGGCTGGGACTTTTTTTATCTTTACATCTAGCAACCTACCGACCTAACGTTTTAGTAGCCATTTTAGTAATAATTTTAATTCACAGGTGCTACAACAATACCGACGAAGAAAGGTGCCTGTGGAGTGGTTACATCTGAAGCCGGTTCTGTTCAGTGACCAGTGACTAAACCAAAGACTATAAATATATAAAGATGTTGCACTGTCATACATTGTTCTGCCAATGCTAAATTTGCTGATGGTTTTAGTAGAAAAACCATGCTAAAACCACTTTTTTCAATAGAGTCATTTATTTTCTGAGAGAATTTATTATTCTCATGTCTCTACTATTCATTTTCATATGTATACATGTGTTCATACGTTTGTGGCTTTGCATTCTCAAGTATGTGTGCATGTGTGTACATTTAATAAACAAATGAAAGAATCCATATAAACAAACAAAAACACAAAGGCTCGTTTTGTGTTCGCACAATATATGTGGACATAAGATACGTAAAGCTAATGTCGCTGATTCTTATTTGATTGGCAAATATATGTATTTTATTATTGTACTATTGCAAGAACATCGATTCGAACCGAGTTTAATATTCTTTAAAATTGGAAATATATATAACTATGTATATCTATATAAAAATAACGTGTCACGACGTTTGTTCTCGCTAATCTCCGAAACTACTGGACCGATTTAAATGAAATTTTGCGCAGATATGTTAACAGTGTATAACTTGAAATATAGGCTATATTTTATTTTGAATTTGAAATAGAAAAAAACTCAAATTTGATCTGCATTTTAACAAGCCATTTCAATCAAGATCCGTTGGAAAACTTATTTTCATATATACGTGCCAAGGGCGGGCACTGGAAAAATCCTTCGGTTTATGAATTAAATGTCGCAATAGCTAAACTGTCATCTCTAAAAATAACTCAATTTAGTACCTCATCGAATTGTGCTAAAGACGATGCGATATTTTTACCTATCGAGTTTCAAACAATTTTAGAGGATACTCAAAGAAGTGGCAGTACATCAGAAAGTCTCACATTCCTGATGTAGCTGTTACAAATATATTAGCCGAAAATGAAGATTATTTTAATGAAGATGCTGATTGTTTTAACTCTGAAAACATTCCAATAGAGTTAACATCAAGCCGCTATTTCGTTGGTTACATAGCTCAACGGATATTTTTGGAACTGAATTATCTCCCTATAACGAATACATCAAGACTTTTTCGATGAAGTTTAATTTATAAGTATAAAACAAACAAAAATAACGATTTTTTCAAAATGCATCTTAAATGCATAATTTTATGTACATATTCATAAAAATTTGTTTGGTTGTAAGCAACCCTTAGTTGAAATAAAAAGCAAGAGGTCACATGGAATACAATGTATACGAGTATATTTAAACATGACGCCTTCTCTATAATAAATTTTATCTATAACGTAGAATTTCGTCTGTTTCCAATTACTACGATATAGAGAAGTTTGACTGTATTTTCCTCAACACAGTCAAAGTGGAAACAAAAGGATAATCTTTGCATGAAAGTCTATACGACAAAGAAGACATTAAAGAAAAATTTTCAAAATGATAAGAATAAGATTATACGAGGTCTTTCAAATAAACATCTATTATAATACAAATAATTAAAAATTAATAATTTGCATTATATCGGGTGCATATTTAAGAATTGTTTTGGTGATATTTGCATGCAAATTTTAAACATTTCTGTGCATATTTAAACTTAATAAAATATTTAATAAATTTTATTTCAATTAATATCTCTAGGTATTGAAAAATAATTTATGTATGTACCTTCATACATAGAGTCTGATTTATTGGGTTAATGTGGCAAAATTATAATAATTGCTTCCAAGATAGGTACCAAAATCGATCTATAGTTGTATGAAGTGGCCAAATGGCGAAACATTCTTTCTGATCACGACATTTTCGAGTGACAATATAAAAGTCTGCATACGACCAGAGTCTAAAAAATGTAAGGCAATTTTTATCAAATTGCCTATAAAATTCAGTTTTATTTAAGATTGAGAAATTCAAATTTTGTTTCATGACTTGTTATACGTCATTCTGTTATACCCTAAATGTTGGTTTGCAAAACCCATTAGAGAAATATATTTCTTCACCATTTTATTTAAAATATTTTGGAATTTACTCTCGCATGCTTGCACAAAATCTATTTTATTACTTTATTTTGGTTCTTCTTTGTGCATATTTATTTAATATCTTTCACTTTCCTTTTTTTGTTACACTTGGTGTTGGTTCGGTTTTTATCATTGCAATTGCATTATTAATGTCCTTGGCATGCGCCAAGGCTACCATGTCAGTCACCAACAATATCAAACGTAAATATGTATGGATATAATGACGTATGTACATACATATACATTTGTGTATGCACATGCACATTCTTGCAGAACTGGAAACAATTTAAAAATTACAGTCAATCAGGTTTGAAAGAAATAAGTATTCATGTGTGCCTGTATGTGGTAAATGTTAAACTAAAACAATGTAGGCAGCAATAGTTACTGTACTTACAACATATGTACATATGTTATTGAAGATACTCGACCATGTACAGTTGAGGGCGAAGAAACTTCTTGCGGGCAGTAGGGCAGCCAACTCTATGGAGTCTTCAACATCGTCGCAATGTGGGGTGTGTTTCGTTATTTGATCGTTACTATAATGGGATGTGCTCTAATGAAATCAGGAAACTTTTTCCCGAAAACCACACATTCCTGCGCATCCATTTGTAGTCGATTTAGCAGCGAATCACCCTACGCATAACGTAGTGTGAACAGGTCGTATGTGGAATAAACTCTTCTCAAATCGAATGTTCTAAAAAACTCCTCCGTCTATCCTCCCTCCCAGAATTTAATTTCTCGGTTCCAGCAAATTGCATCAGGTCATGTCTTGAATGCCGGTGCAGGCTAAAAAAAGAAATTAACACAAATTTTTAATTTAAACTGATATTTAAAAAAGGTTTTGTTTTGTGTAAAAATGTAATTAAAATTATTAAATTAAGCCGGTGTGATTGGCCACCAGCACCCATTCATCTAAGCTCGTTAACATTTTGGTAGCCATCTGTAATAAATTTGAATAATTTTACTCTTATCATTCTCTCTCTCATAAACAGAAATTTATACTGTATAGCGGTACCACGTCCACTTTTCCAATCCCGCCAACTTCTCGACAGATGTGGTTATAAACAAGCTATGTGTATCACATTTCGAAACTGTTACTGTTCTTTAGATATACAGAAATCTATTTTGTCTTTTTTTGGCGTGTGAGGTAGGTTTGAAAATGCCTTCGCACTTACAGAGACCGTCGTCATCTGCGTCGAGTGTTGTTACCACTAAAAATTTCTTTCTCCTCAGGTAGATTCCTTCCTGAGGCGGCTTTCCGCATTACTTCGGAAAGGCCAAAAGCAGCGTCCCAATCAGGACCACCCCTTACTCACTCACGTCTGGTTTCGCCAAGTGTGTAGCCGGCACCTGGTCCCCGTCTGAGGGGGCCTCACTCTGCAGCAACGCGTCGAGGTCCCTCTTCTTTCTCCGTAAGACGTACTCCCAAGTTTCTCCGAATTCATACTTCCACGCAGGAAAAGAGCCTCACCGTCTCCGCGGTCCAACTGTCCTGCCATCGTTGACAGTTTGGGGTCTCAGCCCCATAGCACCAACACCAGGTCTCTCCTCCGTCGAGTTCCATGCCTCCCTCTGCTCGATCACCAAGAGGTCTATGGGTATCTTCCCACAAATTACCAGGACCGCAGCGCCCAAAACCGTGCGGTAAGCCTAAGCAACCGTAAGTGCAGCTGTACCATCTCGAGCACCTTGCATTTGGTTCTCCCACCCTGTACATCGCTCTAAATTTCACTCCCATGCAGCAAGATCAAATTCGTGACCGCCATAACCAGCCTTCTCTTACCCTGTGGCGGGCCGCCGACATTTGCCATGAGTCGCTCAACATGAAAGTCTTGCCGCCTTGGTCAGCACTGCCGTATTTGGGCTCAGTAAATGAGTTTGCAATCGAGTCTCACTTCCAAATACCTTATTGCTCCCTGGGTAACCAGAGACACATCCCCTATCCGCATGCTGCCGCCGAGTGGTATATGACCTCTCGTTAGCAGCATCACTTCGGTATCCTTCCTGGCCAGATCCAGGCCGTGGCCCTCAAGGCACACCCTTGTCCTAATCATGACCTGGTTCAGCTTCCCCCTGGCGTCATTCATATCCCGCACCGAAATCACTCCGCTACATCGTCCGCGTATCGAACGTGGTGAGTATCCTCGGGCATTTCCACACCAAAGAGCTCATCGTAGGCCAGATGTCATAGGTCCGCGAGGGACGTGATGGTCCTGCCGGTGTATCGTTCATCAGCAGCCGATCGTCCAGGTAGCTGCTGAGAATCCCCAACAAGTATCCGGGAATACGGAACCTCCCCCATTGCGCCTACAGAACATCAACCCTTCGTAGGCTGTTGAAGGCATTCCGAACGTCGAGTGTAGCCAGGACAACTATGCGCTTCGGATAGTAGCGTCTGCTTTTTTTGTCTTTGGATAGAAATAACCACGGTGAATTATCAGATACCACGTACTTTTTGACTGTATGTAGGCACAAAATTTAGATACTTCCTCTATTACCGTTCTCAAAAAGACTTCAATATGTATATTGCATGAAGGGTGTCAACGGTAATGTTCCACAGAGGAGGCGAAAGAACACCAACTATACGCAGCCCCGAACAACCCTCAACCGAACCCTTCTTCGAAGGTATTTCACCAATAAAATGTTACTTAAGTAAAATACTTAATGAAATGTTTCTCTTTTATCTTGAAAATTCTTCCGTTAATTTCACCATCTGTGTCTCTATACAGTACCTTTCCAACTAGTTCCGCAGGAATGTATTGCATACGTAAGGGATTTCCACTAAGCACTGCTTCAACGAAAAAAACACCACTAAACAATCACATATGTATATTTCATCATAACGGCATCACGCGACCGTTGCTCACCTCGAAAATTAACCATTTGAGGTGGAATCATTTTATTCAATAATAAAAAGGAAAACAAATGAAAAGGAAAATTTAAACTTAAATATCAGTTCGACAAAGTAAAATAAAAAAAAATCGTTATTGAATTCCATGTATGTATGTATGAATGTATCTAATCGAATTGTAAACTACTATATAAAATTTTGAATAAAAGATTGGAATATATTTTATGCTACACACATACATATACATATGTACATATGTCTATATGTCGATGAAGCCATTTAATAGCTCAGATACTTGTAAATAAAGAAGTGCTCAAAGTTGTAATATGACGTCAAAGAAAAAACTGGTAATTGTATATAAATTTTATTCTCTTGTATTACTGAAAGTAATTTTTTTTTTTTAATTTTATGTTTCTAATATGTCTGTAACGTAATTGAGATGTGTGGTGATTGTAGAAATTTGGTTTTCTTTTAGAAATTATTAGCTGACCCGGAGAACTTCGTACCACATAACAATCAATGAAAGTCATGTTATTTCTAACTAAACTTTATTTATGATTTTATTAGCATAAATCGAACCCCATAAATGTATTAAGCAGCGCTCGCCTTTTATTCTCTTCAGTGTACCACTTTGTGATATGCGACATTTTTCGGTTTGTTATCAACAATTAATTACGTATTTCCAACACTTGCATGGCGGTCGTTTACTTTCGGGCAAGATCGCCCGATTTAACCGTTCCAGACTTTTTTGTGGGGGTTTTTGAAGTCCCTTGTTTACGTGAACAAGTCAGAGACCCCCTTGAAGACCTCAAGGACAACATTCGACACAAGTGCGAGAATCTGTCGCCCGAAGTTCTCGCCGAAGTGATGAAAAATGCCCTAAAACGAGCCCGTATAGCAATCAATTGTGACGGCGCCCATTCGGCCGATATCATCTTCTCGACTTGACCAAAAAAATTCTAAAGGTTAAGATAAACAGAATCGAAGTTTTTCATTTAGAAAAAAAAATGAGAGCCAAACAACATCGGATGACTTTTTTTGGCCCACCTTGTATGTGTGTGAAGATAAATTTAAATTTAAAAACCCAAGCCACAAACCATCTATTTTAGCAGAGCTCTTTTTATAATTCACATAATTTTGGGAGTTTAGAAAAATGAGCTTGAATAAAGCGACTTTTTGAATTGCATTTCTTCAGGGGATTAGTGGCCATTGTGGAAAAATTGACAATCCTACACATATCCCACTATATACAAATGGTGCGTCAGTGGGTCCTGTAACGAGCAGAAAAGGTCGTATTACCCAAATAATTTTGGGAGTTTAGAAACATGAGCTAGAATAAAGCGATTTTTTGAACTGAATTTCTTCAGAGTATTACTGGCTATGCTACTAGCAAGTTGTAATTGAGAAAACAATATTATTTATTAACCCAGTCAAAAAAGTGTATCCAAAGAAGTCAATAAGATCTTGAACTTGTGATCCCTAAGTAGTGCAAAATAAGTTCTACTTCTTTTTACAAATGGGTTGTCGTTATCGGAAGTTTTCTTCTTTGATGCCGATTCATTGACTTCAAAGTAATGCTCGTGATGTTAAGTAAGTCTACTTTTTTAATCTTATTTAGTCAAAGTTGAGGGTGGCGATGGCTGAAGTAGTTTGCACGTTGAATACAAAACGAAAACATCTCGCATTTTTCTGATGTGCATTAGCATGTCTTTGTGTGTTAGTTGATGTCGGAAGATTTCAGTGGCGAAGGCATAGTCACTGGTCAGTGAACAATACCGGCTTCAGCTGATAGCAATCCACAATCACATCAGAACGCCCTCCTTCGTCGGTATTGTGTAGCACCGGCGAAGTAAAACAATAATAAAAATGGCTACTGAACCGAAGCTTCAAAACTGCTATTTACAAACAAAGTACAAACAAAAGCTTCATCTCCTGTCATTTTCTCTAACTATTCCTTTCCTATAGTTCCAGCACAATGCATTGCAGGGGAAGGGTCATCTCCTGAGCGCTGGTCCCAGATAAAAAAAGAACAATGGAAGTAATTTTTTATTACTCCTACGGAGTTATGAAAAGTTGCTTATCGCTTTGCTTTAATGCTTTATAAGAAGCAGAGAAGGTCCAATTCTTTAAAAATTATAATTTAGTTAATTTATCGAAATGCAATTTAATTGTATTTTTTAACCAACTTCAATAAAGGAGGAGGTTCTCAATTCGACTATGTTTTTTTATTGTCTGTTACCTGAGAACTTTTTACTGATTTTTTTCATTGGAAAGCTCGTGTTTACAGTGTACTCCCATTTTAATGGCAGCGGATCGGCCCAATACAACTCCCCTCGACAGCAGTTTTTACTGGGTGGACCGATTAAAATAATTTTTTTCATCGAAAAGTTTGTGCTTTACAGTTTGGTCCCATTTTAATGGCGTGCGATTATAATGATTCTTTTCTCATTGGAAAGATCGTGCTTCCCGTTTGGTCCCATTTTAATGGTTGTCGGATCGGTACTTCTTACAGGATGAACCGATTGTGATAATTCTTTTTTCATTCGAATGGTGGTGCGTACAGTGTGGTGTGGGGAATACAGATTCCCCTAGACAAAAATTTTATTTTCTAACAAGTTTTATTTATTAAAGGCAACTCAAGAATAAAACAAAACTTTTAAAAAGATTAACGTAATGAGGCACTAAAAAGTTTAAAATAAAACTGTTTCAAAGAAAATAGAACTGACTTAAAAAAGGAAGTAAACAGTAAATAAAAATAATAAAATTTTAGTTTCTATTGAACAGCTTGAGGTCGATGCCAAGTAGGAAATACAATATATCAGGAAATAAAAATTTTGAGATTAAATAAAGGGTCTTAGTTGCTCAAGGCTTAGTAAATAAATACCGACTACTACTTACCACCGACTTCAAGCAGTGTAATTTATTTTTTACTTTTTAGTTATAGTTTTTTTTTTCCAAAAATGTTTTTATTACTTCATTTGTTTTACGATTAAATAAATAATAAAGGCAAACGTGTTCAACATACATATGTGCAAATATATAAATAAGCAAACATAAACGAATTTTGTAGAATAAAATCATTTGCAAATTAATTTAATGGATGTTGGTCTTAATAACGTCCTGTTAAACCGAAAATATACAGTTATTCATGTTTGCGAAGTGGATCAAAAGTAGTATCTAAGGAATAACTTTTAATATTTTTCACTGCGATACGAAAAATATTTAGTACGTAGTTTAATGTGTAGAAGTTCAAAAGATATTCTTTTATTGGAAATTAAATTTTCTCAAATTAATACCCATGAAATTATGAAATTAATATTTCTCTCGGTGCTCTAGCGGTTTTACGTTTGAAAATTAAAAAAGAAAGAACGTTCAATATCAGTACTAAATCCGGAGTGGTTTTGCTATCCTCAATGCAGTTTAATATTTATTTAAGCCAATAAAACAAAATGTAGTTACATATTTATTTTCAGTTTTAAAATTTCTTGTATATCGTGTAACAATTTACTGTACTTTTTCAAATTATTGCTTATTCCAATCAGGGCGTGTTGCTTTACATTTACTCGTACTGTTTGTTGTTTTTGCTCAAACGTAGTGTAACATTTTCCTTCATATTTTTCATAACGACTTTAGGTGGTTTTATAAAATTATTATAGTTTTTTTCTATTTAAAGTTAATAATCAACCACTAAATCAGCCTTGTAAGTAAATGGTTAATAGTATTAACGAAAAAAAATTGTGTTATTGTGAAAAATGTTTAAATTTTGTGTAATGAAGCCATTGTTGTCTAATGATTACTTTTTTCTTTTGTTGCAAAATATTTAAATATTTTTAAATGTTAAAATATTTCAAATGTTTGATAGATACATATATTGGAAAAGAGAAGTGGAAAAGCAAGTGTAACTGTTAGGTTAGGTTATGTTTTTTCCACAGAAGTACGTCAGGTTGTGTCGAAGATTAATGCGATCTAATCAATATAATGCATTGTCCTTTTTTGAAATCTTGCATAAACTCAGCTCGGTCCTGGGATGATAAAATCGCCTATGTTCTGAAAACCCCGCGATTTGCTTGCGTGTTGATATTTTCGAAGTTGTGTTCCAGGAAAGAAAATGAATGGTGCGATATTAGCTTTGACAGACGATTGAGAAATTCATGGCAAATTTTTAAATTTCATATTTTTATTTAAAATTTTAAAAAAAAGGTTAAAAATGTTCTTTAAAATGAAAAGAAAACATATGAAATTTAAAATATGCATCATTTTATTTTCTCTTTAGAGTGCAGTTTCAATAAAATATACCAAATCTCTTCACTATACATTAGCAATTTTCTAGCGATTTCGGTTCTGAGAAAACTTATTTTACGTTTTCAAATCGAAAACTCCAACTCTAAACGGTATAAGTTTTCCAGAGCATGGCCGAATATTGCAATAAGAGAAGTAGTCTGAGCCACACTGCCGGCATTTTAAAATGTAGAGCAATCAAAAGGCCAAGGCGTATAAAACCTGCTAGCATTGTTAGAACAGGTGACAATATTTTGTTGTATGTACTTTAGTGCTTGAAACGTCACACATTTGTTAATGTTTATGTACACCAAATTCATACACAACTAAAACACGTTTTCTCTGCAATATTTGCGGCAATGTTTTTGGCACAGCATGCATTTTACACAAACAAATATGCGTTTGGTTGTTGTATCGTACAGCAGGGCCCAAAGCGTCGCTTTTGTGATCGAATGAATTTGATTGAAATTGTACTTTTTGAAATCGTCATATTCGTTAATGAACAACGCGTATCGAATTTACAGAGCATGGCATTCGATAGCGAGTAGTCGATCGAATACCTTCTCTCGCAATGTCATTCGATAGACTAAAAGTTTTTTGCTTGCTTTTTAAGAAAGTTAGATTTCAATTTATTTTTCAGTCATATTTTTTTTATTAAACACGTAGGGTGAATTTTGAATTTTTTTTAAAAGTAATTATTTATTCATCAATATCCATTTTGTCCCCATCAAAGTAATCCCCCACTTATGCCAGCGCTGAAGATTTTTTTTAATTACATGGTTATTGCTACCAAATTTAGAAGATTTTGCTTTAACAGTTTTCAAGATATACAGAAACTAATATTCAGTTTGTATGGGAGGTACCACGGCCACTTGTTCAATTCCGCCCACTTTTTGAATTGTGATTCGTACTGACCATTAAGTTACTAAGACCAAATAAAGAAACTTTAACTTTAACAGTTCTCAAGATATAATGATAGTTTGTATCCACGCCCACTTGTCACTTCCCTCCCAGTTTTTGACTGATGATTTGTTTTAACTACAAAGTCATTTGAAGCATATTCACAAACTTTCACTTCAGCCGTTCTCAAGATATATAAAAATAAATATCTACTTTGTATGGGTCTGCAGCTCTTTCGAGATATACAGAGATACTGTGAAAATTTCAAGAAACACACATTGTACGTATACATATGTAATTTTTATATATAAAGTTTGAAACGATATGTTTTTATGTGATTTGCCACAAAAATCTTTTACATTTTAAAACAAATTTCGATTCGAACGTTATCGAATGCCTCAATCTGACTATTCGATATGTCACGAAATGTTATTTGATACAAAAGCTTATTCGACCACGAATGCAACGATTTGGACCCAGCTCTTTACGCTACTACATAGTTAAATCTACCTTGGAAAAGGCTTTTTGAAATTAGCGACTTGTCCCCAATGTCTGAGAGCCTAATTCTTGCACAACTCTGCAGTTGCGCGTTTTTTTCTTTGAGAAAAATAAATAAAAATTTCTCATACCCATACAAATTGTTTTTTTTTTTTTTTTATCTGGGACCGGCACTCAGGAGATGACTCCTACACATGCGAAGCATTGTGCTGGAACTATAGGAAAGGGATAGTAGGAGAAATGATATTATTTTGCTGCTCTGCTTTTGCACGTTCTTTGTTTATACTCGTAGCAGTGCTGAAGCATCGGTTTAGTAGCAATTTTTATTATTATTTTACTCTGCCGGTGCTACACAATACCGTCGAAGGAGGGCGTTCTGATGTGATTGTGGATTGCTATCAGCTATGCCTTCGCCACTGAAACCTTCCGACAACAACTGACCCACAAAGACACAGTAATGCACATCAGAAAAATGCGAGATGTTTGTTTTTATTTTAAAATTTTGGTCTGAAACTGGGGTTGAACCCAGGTCTTTTTTTTGGATTTGTAGTCAACGTGCAGACTAGCATCCATCGTGCCATCGCCATCGTGAGAGCAAAAATACGCTTTATGCACTTATTAGGGTTGGTCTGTTAGGCATAGCCATGTCATGTTAGACACCTTAGTTAGTTTTTAAGCTAAAAGAGAGCCATTATATTTATAAATTAATTTATTGCTCAAATACTGACGAAGGAGGGCACAGTTAGCACGCGTGAACCTAGGATCCTCGGTTGCATATTCAATGCGCTAATTGAATAGTACCCCTTACACCGACTTAGATATCGTGAGATAATGAACCGATTCGGTTCGGTAGATTTGAAAAAATTTTTGAAGAATTATTTTTTAAATAAGTTTTAAACTCTCTGCTGATCAAGTTCATAATTTTACCAGCTCTTCACCTATCATTTTTTTTATTTTTTCTGTCTAATAACTCCAAAACTCAAATAGATTTTAGATATTCCTTGATTTTATAGAATTAAATAATTTATCGGATGCCGCAAACTTCACCAAAAATAGTAAAATAGTGCAGAGACCTCCCTAATGAGTAGAAGAGATCGTATTCTAAAAATCATTTTTGATAAATACGTGGAATCGCTTGAGGATCCCTGAAGCAGCGCTTGCATATAGAATGGCTGTTTTTAAGAATCAGTTTTTTAAGATTATTTTTCTAAACTCTCAAAATTATTTGAGGAAGATGAGATTTTCTGCTTGTTAGAATACACCCTGAAGCATCATTTGAATATAGTGGGATATGCCTAGATGTCAATATATTAATATTTCATAAAATTAGCTACAACTGTTACTTGCTTCACAGAGCTCTGTTAAAAGAAATGGGTTGTGTCTTCGGGTTTTAAATTTAAATTTATTGACACGACAGCGGGACAAGCTTAGCGGGAAATTTCAGGGATGCCCTACAAGGTCAACCGATTTCCATACTTTTTTCCGTTGTTATGAGACAATTGTTGCCAATTCTTGTTTACGCCGTGATAATCGATATTCTTGATCTTTGAATAACACAGTCTACGGTATTCATTTAACATTGAAGCCATATTTTGTGACACATGCATAACCTGCTAACCACCACAATTAGTCGACTTTCAATCAAGTATTAATTTCTATATGGAAGAAGAAATTATATTCGTATAGAAAAAGTAAGAGTAAAAGTCACACCCAATGGCTATAATTCCTAATGATTTGGCAACACCGCCAACGGTTTTATTTTATAACACAGATTTTGTACCCGTGTGCTCTTTATTTCATTTGTATCCAATTTCAATCATTTAAATCTTAATTGCTTTTTAAGATTGCAATTAATAGAACGTTTAATTTTTAGCATAATACGAATGTTAATTTGTAATAAATATGCAGACATTTTACTGTTCACATATTAATTAATTTATATTTCTCATGATAATACGGCAGTGAGATCTAACAGACTTGAACCGGCTTTGATTTCTTTGTTAGAAATCAATATTGGGAATGTTTTATAATCATGCAGCATTAATACAAATGCATTAGCTTTGTGTATTTTAATAAACTCTATACATGTTTACACTTTTCAATTATATAATTAATAATTAAATTTGACAAAGCAATTAACGTTCAATCTAATCTCGTTATCTGTGTTTCAATGCGTATAAGATTAGAAAGTCCTGTACACTTTGATCAAAATGGTACTCATCGCGATGAAAAATATATTACAATATGATTTTTTTAATTGTTGCTAAGGTTACTTAGAGATTTTCCCTGTATATTTATTGTTTAAAGATATAATAGAACATGCTGTATATATACATATATCATATTAATGTGAATAACGTTTTAAATTCTAATAAATCATTTATTTAAAAGAATGAAATAAAATACTTTTTTATTAGTAAAGACTCTGAGGAAAATAACAGCCTTTAGATTCTAAATAACAGAATTAAATTCATTTAAGTTTAAAAGTTAGCATCTGATAATCGTTTGAATTAGACTTAAACTACTTCCATGTTCCATGCCTTATTACCTTGTACGGATTAGAGAACGAGTGGGGAGCACATGAGTGTGCCAATCCGTACCATGTAGGTACGGATTTGTGAGTGAATGTGCAAGAATGTGCCAATCCGTACGCTATTTTTAGGCAGGGAACGGATTTGAGAGTAATTGTGCAGCACATGTGCCAAAATTCTATACATGGCACATGTGCATGTGCCAAATACTGCTGCACATTTTGTGTGCCGCTCTTAAAATGTGCCACAAATTTTGTGTGCCGCTCTTGAAATGTGCGGCGCATTTTGTGTGCGTCTCTTGAAATGTTCGGCACATAATGGCATACATGCACACAGTACATATTGGACTGTGGTGAAATGAGTTTACCGAATGAATTTTTATTTGATATACATTTTTGGTTAGTTTTTTTTTTAAATGAACTAATATTATAAACGTGAAAGTTTGTTTGTTTGAATGTTTGTTACTCGATTACTTGAAAACTATTTGGTAGATTTCGATGAAATTTTGTATGTACATAGCCTGGATTGACATATAGGTACTTATAGTCTGATTGCCAAAAAGCATTTTAAACCCTACTTTACACGCACAGAAAAATGTGATTTAATTTTTTTATTTTCTTATACAGCTTATAGTCTTGTTGCTAATGCCACTATCTTATATTAGATTTCAAGTATTCAATAATATAACGAATAAAAACATAACAAAATAATCAAGTAACTTGAATAAAGCAAATTAAATTAAATAAATTAGGCAATAACATGAACAAAAGGTACAGGGTGTCTGGTGGCAAATTTATATTTTTAAATACGATTATTTCAAAAAGTAATAAACGGTGCGGAGGGAGGCTGGCGCCGTTGGAATTATTGATTGTGCGGATTTGTCAGTCACGATGTCGCAGTGGTCCAGTGAGCATCGCGCGTTTGCATTGGCGACATTTTTTAAGAGTAATGATTCTTACGTAATTGCTCGTCGACAATTTTGCTCAAAGTTCGGTATTCGGCGAATAAGTGATGGACCGAGTGTAAATTTAATTCTTTCGTGGATGCAGAGATTTCGCGCAACTGCTTCGGCTATGAATGCCCCACGGCCAGGGCCCAGTCGATCTTCAAGGTCTCCCGAAAACATTGAACTGGTTGAAAGCAGTTTACATGAAGATCCGCGACTTTCAATATGGAAAAGAGCAGCCTCACTGGGACTTCCAAGAGCGATTATTCATGAAATTTTAAAAAAGGATCTGGATGACATGCTCTTTAAAAAATAAAATCCACACTTCCATTATATCGTTCAATGCTCTTAATAAAACTTTGTGTCAGTTATTACTTTTTTTATTTAAGTTTGAAAATATAAATCTGCTACCAGACACTCTGTATAAGTAAATAAAATAAATGACAAAAAAAACAAGAAATAAATAAATAAAATTCGTCAATGCTATCTTAGTTCCAAATATTTGGATCACTACTACTTACTTTATTTACATATTAACAACAATAAAACTATAACTACAGAAAATATTAAAAAGTATTTTATTTTGTTATTTTAATAGTTGTGGAGAATGGAAACAAGTGAATGTTTTCCACCTATTTTTCCTATTTCAAGTAACCCATTGACCAAAAACTGAATAAATTTAAATTTACGAGATTTAAGAAAAATGTATGTAAAATATTTTAAACTTAAATTATAAACAAGATTTTTCATTGCTGATTGCTATTGCATTTTCAAACTCATAATTCATAAACTTTTGCATTGCTAACAGCCACAGCTGAATGATGAGAAGGTCAGTGCAGTGGAGCAGCCATGAATTCAAAAATTACGTACACAGTCAGTTAGTAGTCTCTCTTTCTCTCTCTGTTTGTAGGTGTAAAATTTAGTGATGGCATTTGAAATTGTTGATATCGCGCCTAGTGTATTGAAAAGGTGCCAACACTTTTTAAACAGTGCAAATTCCACATTGCATATAATATTATTAGCAGCATAATGTTTATATTATAAATGTTATACATTGTTACATATTATTAAATTATATATTATTATACTGTTGGTCAAACCATCAGCGCATGGTCGAAATAGTCTGCACGTTGACTACATAACGAAAAATTTTCCTGGGTTCAACCCCAGTTTCAGACTCATAAAACATCTCGCATTTTTCTGTTGTGCATTTGTGTGTCTTTGTCTCAGTTGTCGGAAGGTTTCAGTGACGAAGGCATAGTCACTGGTCGCTGAACAGTAACGGCTTCAGCTGTAACCAATCCACAGGCACATCAGAACGCCCTCCTTCGTCGGTATTGTGTAGCGTCGGTGAAGTAAAATAATTACTAAAAATGGCTACTAAAAACGAAGCTTCAAAATTTACGCTAGAACAATGATAAAAAAACAAATAACGTGAAAAAATATGTGTTGTATATAGGGAATCTGCACCTCCTGTGATTTCTCCTACTATCCATTTCCTCTAGTTCCAGCACATTGCACCGCATGTGTAGGTGTCTTCCCCGTGAGTGCTGGTCCAAGATAAAAAAAAAACTTCAAGCAACTCAATTAGATGCTTACAAAAATTAAAACACAAACTAGTAATTTTGGTTCTATTCACATCTTTTTTAAGTAAACATTGGAAAAAAAGCTTTTAGTAGTCAGTAAAAGCTACTAGCTGTAACTGAAATTTTTGTTCACATCAAATCTACCTTTAACTTATAATTTGCTAGTTTTAGCTTTGGCTACCTTTTTATTCACACGGTCCACTATGTTAAGCAAAATTATTTTAAGTTGTATGCATAAACATGCCTTAGCTTAACATGACTTTAGAAAAGCATTATTAACTGGACGAAACTTAACATTGGTTCGACCCTACCTAACAAAAAAAAAACATGGAAAAAAAATAGTTAATGCATGGATCCTATTGCAAATAAACTGGTTCAACTTAGCTGAAGAACGCATGATTTTAACATAGGGTTGTCATTCTCTAGCATGTGTTCGCATTTAACAAAACAAGTCGTCATTTAAATGAGTGCTTAGAACGAATGCATGTTCCATGATTTGGTTACGTTTTAGCATGGCTTAATGAGTTCCTGTAATACATTTAAAAATTTATTCAACTTTAATTACAACTGCGCAGTTGTTCATACGGATTTACTTTATTTTGTTTTTCAGTTTTATACAAAAAAAAAAAAAAAACAAATTATAGAAAATAGACCGTAACAATATTTTGTGGTTACACCAGTGCTCAGGGGATATCGAAGCGATCCAGATGGTAAAGTTATAAAATGATACAGAACTCAATACTTGCACAATTCTGCAGTTGTGCTTTTTTGAGAATTTCTAAAGCAGAATTTCTGCATCTCTGGTTATGTTGACGCATTTATTTGTTAAGCTAAGGGATAGGCATTTTTTTTATTATTTTACTTTGCCGACAGAAGGGTGCTGTTATCACAGACACAATAGAAAAATTTTTGGTCTGAACAGGTTATGAACTACTCAGCGAACAGCACGCCCGATACACAAAACAAATAATAATGCTAAATTATCAGCTTTACTTGTAGGAAAGGCAAGCATGCCAAATTTGTTGCATTTTCGCATAGCTTTTCCACAATTTAGACCGATTGTAAAAATATGATTGCAGAATTTTCATACATTAGAAGTTGCGATATTGTTTTAGTAGTCTGTGATTCAAACACCGTGTACACTCAATCGTTTTGGAGTTTCTTGGATACAGAGAAAAAAGTGTGTCTTATGCTTGAAAATTGATTTTTTTTTCTGAATTATTAGATTATCAACATCTTGGCGGTTTGTTGCATTGTTTTTGAAACTATTTATTTAAAAGAAAATGGCAACGTTGTCACTGCATCAAAATAGAGACGAGCCCTCTTTTTAAAAGCACTATATATCAACATACATCTGCAGATACATACTATGTAGATATACAACATAAGCATAACGTTTTAATACATGTATATATGTATGTCCTGCCAAATACGTAAAAAAAACAAACTAGTTTGATATTTTAGCAAAACAATTAAATAAATATTTGCACAACAAATAACAACGACAGAAAAAATTTCGTTTTTTTTCTTGTTCACTAAACTTGTTCGTTAATAAATATTCGTACAAATATATTTACGTATGAATGTATCTACAAATATGTACGTATGAATAAAATAAATTGTACATATTTTTATGTCGCTATACCTACAAGTTGTATCATTCCATTCAAATTATTGGTTGTTTACCTTCCTGTATAATTTAGAAGGGGCATGCCTGATTTGTTATACAATTGGCAATTTGTTCGGTAATGCATTGATTAAGATGAGTGGTTGATACATTATTGAAACCAAGTGTTGCCCAAATCGATTTATTCAAAAATAGGTCTTAAGACTATGTCAGATAGAACTTTTGCTTCACGTTGTGTTACAAATTCGCGTTGACATCTAAGAAAAAATGTTCATACCAAGGCAAATTCATTACCAGGTAAACTCACTAGCTAATTCGCCCGTCAGCTTATTCAACGATTCAACGTAAAAAGTTTGTTTACTTTTGTGAAAAAGTTAAGAAAAGTAAGTGGTTATAAATAATTTAATAATTATAATAATTTATTAGTATAATAAGAATATAAAATAAATTGATTTTTGTAATAATTAATTTAAATTTTACTTACATTACACTAATTTCGCACGTTCTTTCTAGGTTATGTTATATTTAACAGAACACATGTATGCGAAAAATTTGACGGCCGGCTCCAATGCGAATTGACGAATTTGCCTTGCGACAACCTTGTATTAATAAACCTTGGTACATACTTATAGCATAGGCCTCTGTGCTTATAGGAAACATGTCACATGAAGCACTTTTAACGCAGTGTGAAGTTTGAATAATTTTCTTTATTTGTGCCTTCCTTTCTATTCTTTTCCTTTTAAAACAGAATAACATTGTAAATTGAGGGTGGCGATGGCACGATGGATGGTAGTCTGCACGTTGACTACGAATCCAAAAACAGACCTGGGTTCAACCCCAGTTTCAGACTAAAAATTTTAAAATAAAAACAAACATCTCGCATTTTTCTGATGTGCTTTAGTGTGTCTTTGTGCGTCAGTTGTTGTCGGAAGGTTTCAGTGGCGAAGGCATAGTCACTGGTCACTGGTCACTGAACAATACCGGATTCAGCTGATAGCAACCCACAATCACATCAGAACGCACTCCTTCGTCGGTATTGTGTAGCACCGGCGAAGTAAAATAATAATAAAAATGGCTACTAAACCGAAGCTTCAGCACTGCTACGAGTATAAACAAAGAACGTGCGAAAGCAGAGCTGTAAAAATAATTAATTAAGCTTCACCTCCTGTCGTTTCTCCTACTATCCCTTTTCTATAGTTCCAGGACAATGCTTAGCATGTGTAGGAGTCATCTCCTGAGTGCTGGTCCCAGATAAAAACAAAAAAAATTGTATTGTCAAATAACATTACAGTAGAGGCTCGTAAAAGTTAAGTAGTTTGTTTTGGGGGTGCTTAACATTTTGGAATTCTTAACTTTTCCGTGATATGAAAAATCCATGTTATTATGTGGCTATTTATACATTGTATACACGAGTATATCTTTTAATATATATTTAAGTACAAATTATACTTATAATTAACTATAATTATATTAATTATTATTAAAAAATTATTTTTTTTTTTTTTTATTAATTAATTTTTTTATTAATTATTATTAAAAAAAATATAAAATATATAATTATATTAATTTTTTAAATGTATTAACATTTATATGTGTTATCCAGTAAATTTTATTACACATGTATGTAGTAAAATTAATTAGAAGACAGTTCATTCATACTATGTATTAAGTTTAGGAGCTGTTTGTTACGGTGAAGTAATCAGTAACCTTATTCTGATGGAGCCTTTTATCCGAATGCGATTTTACGATGTCCGATCGTAGTTCGAGAAGTCGTGAAATATGCTTGTTGGAGTACTTCGTATTGTACTCTTTCCATTTGATCAGGGTATTCACCGCGCATATTGCATCATTGTAATGTACAAACTTTGGAAATATTGTCATCATCGTCATCAGTGCTTGTGGCCGTCTCATTCTCATCAAACGATTCGGCATTCCATGCAGTAATCTCTTCACCTGAGAGAGTACAATCAGGCGCAAGTCTTCTCAACAACTGTTGTGTCTCTTCGAATAGACGATTGTAGAAAGGATCCGGTGGAAACAGCACCGATAAAGGGATATCGTGTTCGTCGTCATACTTATACTGACTGTTCTCTTAAACAAGCAACTGATGTGTGCAAACATGTTATGTATGCAAGAAAGAATACGTGTGCGTGTATTCGCAAAAAATTTATAACGGTAAATGCCGATTGGACATATATGAAGTTAAAATGATGTTAGGAATATAAAAATAAAACAAAAACAAAAATGACTAAACAAATTCAAGAAGCACTTAACTTTTTAGAGTCCCGTGTGTTGACTGAAGCTGCTTAACTTTTGCGCGTCTTAACTTTTACGAGCCTCTACTGCATTGACTTTTATTTTCATAATAAAAAAAATAAGTAGCAAAATTATCAATCACTTTTTTTTTTTTTTGTAAACAAACAATGCGCTTGTGTTGTCAAAGTTTTTATGGTGTCATATACCTTTTGCTTTACACTTTTCTATCAAAGTTTAGTGATCATAGCTCAGTAACGTTGTTGACTTTACTTTTGTATACTACATGCTCGACTTCGACACCACATTTTTTTGGACACAACTTTTATCAAGTTTTCTTATTTTTTTTTTATTTAGTTTTTCGGTAAAATTTTAACATTAAAAAAAATGCAATTTTAAACAGCAGCCCTCCTCACATTTAAAGAAAAATTTCCTAACAAAACTTTCGCTTATTTACTCATAGTAAATAATTGATTATACTTTTACATTTACACTAAATTTTACATACACCTCATATTTATGTGAATTTTTTACACAAGATAAAATGCGATATGATGAATTATTTTGCATTATTAATAAAAAATTGTGTTTTTTGAGCCCCACTTCGCCCAGACCTTAGGCTTATTGTGATACCAACAAAGATACCACAAGGGAATCGCACCTCCAGAATAATAAAACTAATGGTCATGCACTAGGCTACGAAGGCACTCATGTATAACTTTTTCCTACTTTTCTGAAACACATCTTTGCACAGACGATTGTCATATAAAAACTACAACCATTTGTTAAAGTTGCATGAAACAAATTTCATGATAAAGCCATATTATAGATAGAAGTTATTTTACAAACGCAAAGTTTTTTTTGTGAATGTGTAGGTGGGTGATCCCATCTCTGATTTTAATGTTAAAAATTACCTTTGAAATTGGTATTTAAATTGAAAACATTTGTTTAATTCGAATGTCATTTTTATTGAGAAGATAAACTGGTTTAAATTTTTGTGAAAGTTGTTCTAAATAAAAAATCTGCTTTTTAAATACATATTGATAAGGACATACATATTAATAAAGAAATTTTCAACACTACTAATACAAATTAATTATTTGTTAAGGTTGGAATAAAGAATCATCTTTCGTCGAAAACGAGACATAAAGACGCTCTCCTTCGGCTTTTAATTAAAACTTTTGTAATAAGTAGGTGTTTTTGGTTTTCATTAAATTACATTGTGTGCTAAAAATGAATGAAGTAGAAATATCTGGGATGTGATACGATTCTTCTGGTATGTATTTCGTACCTGTATGCACTTAACAGCCCTGTAACTTAGTTGAATATCAACCGATTTAAATATTTATAAACGAATTTAGAAAGAAGACTTGTTAGCTGTTTCAAATAAACTTCAGATATACATACATTAGTGCGTATTTTTTTTTACCAAATATATGGGCTAGTACTCGGTAACTCCTGAACTTTTTCCGATCGACTATTAGTGGACTCACAACCGTGTCCATAGTCATTGGGCCATCGGCACGCATGCTGAGAAAGTGGGCATTTCTCTGTGAATGCACTGATCTGGCTAGGTCGAGGCTAATAGTTATTGTGGCGCCCTGCTTGGAACAACTTCGCACTGTGTTCTAAGTTGGACCTGGCAGACTTATTGAGGTACATGAACGGAGCAGGGTGGTTGTGACCTACTACTTGAGTCACCCCGTTTTTGTCGACTGCCTTTTAATTGGACCTATAATACCGGTTTGTGTGTAAAAATTTACTAAATTATTAAATATTTCATTAAAAGAACATTTTTACAAAAATACATCTAACACTGAATGGCAATAAGAAATTGCTGGGTTTGAAATATTCCAAAAACTACAGTTACGGGTAAAAAATCGGTTTTTCGTACGCGTATGCACTTATCAGCCTGTAACTCAGTTTAATATAAACCGATTTAAAATTTATAAACGGATTTCGGATATATAGTATTGTTTCAGTGTTATTAGAGTAGAGGAATCGTTTGCCTTGATTCATATAGGATTAATGTAAGTTCTACAAATAAAAAATTTAACGCACATGTATGTACATATATGAAATAATTATTTATCTATATGGTTCAGCTGGTCTATATGCGCATTTTATTTGCTGCTAATATCAAAATCTTCAGTGGACCTTTCACCAAATTCTTGAAAAAAGCTAAGAAATTTCACATGTTTATACAAGAACTCCCAAAAAATATTTGAGAATTACGTAATATACAAACAAAACTAACTAAATAGCTTCTTTAAAAATGTTCTTTATACAACAAACATTTTATTATTTGATTTAAATCTATTTAATTTTTCTATGAAAAAAATATAAGCAAATATACGTACATATATGTAAATACTAGAAACAATAAATACTAGAAAATTTCATAAAGAGAATGGACCCGTTAAACTAATTCTGCCTGCAATTATTTTTTAATCAGTGAAATAAAATCTGCGATGAATTCCTAATGCAGCAGTTTCAGTATTGATCTCTGTAATTAATCTGAAATTAAATTTATTATTTTTATAACAAATAAAGCACTTGAATCAAGCATTTTTTTTTATCAGTGAATAATATATTGCTTTTTGCTTACATTACATATTACATAGTTTAATATGTGTTCAATGATAAAGAGGTTGCACTAAATTTATTAATACAATCAATGTTAATAAAAATAAAAACTAAATAAAAAACTTTTAACAAAAGCAACAAATTCCACAATCTAAACTCTTTGAGTAACGTATTGGATTGCATTGTGTTTATCAGCCAGTCTATTGTCCTTAAAAAATTTAAAAAAGCACTTCACAATATTATTGTCGACAATTTTAAATAAATTTTTTTAAAGCATAAACCAGAATTTTAAACACTTATGAAGAACATTTTAAGAAGAGCTTTTATTTTTCTGCACTAAGTAAAAATATTAATCTTGAGTTGTTTTTCTATACAAATAACTTTCACTAGGCACAGTTTATTTTGTATTGTGCAAACTGCAGTGATAATTATTAGTATTAAGTTTTAAAAAAATAGTGGTTTTAATAAGTGATTTCCTGTCTGTGCAACGAATTCCAACGGAATTGAATGTCATCAACCAGCTAAACATACATGTGACGTATACATACTTTTTTACGCAAAATTTAATAAATGTTTCGGAATTACTTAATTTTAACGTTGCAAACAAAGTTGAGTTTTGTATAAATAAAAAATATGTCATCTTAAAAAACACATTCGAAAATTTCACTCTTTTTCCGTTAAAAATATGAATCATCAACTTGATAACAACCATCAGTACAAATTTATATAGAATGTGTATTTTTTATATATTCTAAATATGTGAACGGGAAATTTAAAAGAGAGAGTTTGGAGAAAAACGACTTTAAAGTTAACAAATACGATAGTGAATCTTCACCTCCCTTCATTCCCTTTCCTTTAGTTCCAGCACAATGCGCCTCATGTGTAGGGGTCATCTCCTGAGTGCTGGTCCAAGATAAAAAAAACAAGTTGATTTTGATGCGCCTGAACGTTTTTATGGCTTAAAACTATCTACCTGGGGGTTCTTCGGGTCGCCGATTACTAATGTGGTATTAGATTTAAAAATCCAAAATGCGGAACCAATATGGTGGATGAGTTTTTTTTTTAAATTTATCAGATTTAATTTAAAGTCGTAACTCAAGGATTTTTGGGGTCGCTGATTATGAATTTAAAGTCGGATTTTTAAAATTCAAAAAGAAGGATCCATTTTCGCTCACTAATTAAATTTATCGGTATAGTTTTTGAATATTTGAGATATATGATTATAATAGATATAATCCGATGTTTTTAATGAAACCAACAGCAGATATACATGTAACGTAACTATTTATTTTAAAAATCGAAAACACACAATAACTTAAAAAACTAAAACTAAACACAATAATTTAAATTTTGGGTAAGTTTCGTCATTTACTTTGCGTTTAACAGCATTATATATATATATATATATATATAGGCATTTGTTTGGTCAATAATTTCATCGTTGGAGCTAAATCGCTTTCCACAAAACCATTTCTTTAGGTTTGGAAATAGGAAGTAGTCACTAGGTGCTAAATCCGAAGAATATGGTGGAAGAGGTACCAATTCGTAGAGTTTTGCCATTGAGACTGCACACGTGTGCACCCGTGCATTATCTTGATGAACAATAACTTTTTTCTTGGCCATATGGGGTCGTTTTC
Organism: Dexiosoma caninum; assembly: GCA_963924685.1. NCBI lineage: Eukaryota > Metazoa > Arthropoda > Insecta > Diptera > Tachinidae > Dexiosoma > Dexiosoma caninum. The sequence continues at coordinate 98,588,914 of OZ004725.1, forward strand.
TTTTTAAATCCTCATTAAATCGGTCTAATAAGTTGGTTTATTGTTTTTCTCTTTTGATGTGGATTATCCGGCGTGCATCCCAAAAAACTGTTGCCATCACCTTATTGGCCAACAAACTTACCTTGGCCTTCTTCGGAGCAGGTTCACCCGGAGAAACCCATTGTTTAGACTGCAGCTTGGCCTTCGGAGTGCAGTAATGGATCCACAGTTACAAATCGCTGCAAAAACTCATTCCGATTGCGGTTAAACAACTCCAAACAATCCTTGGAAGTTGTCACACGTTTACGTTTATGGTGAATTGAGAGCAAACGCGGCACCCATCTTGCAGACAACTTTCTTAAACCGAGCTGATCATTTAAAATCGAAACCACACTGCCATATGAAATGTCTATGGCATCAATAATCTCTCTAACTCTTCGATCGGCCAACACCATATCGTGAATTTTTTCAACATTTTCGGGTGAACTGAAATCAATTGGCCGTCCAGAACGTTCAGCACTTTTTTAGATTGAAATCGATGGTACAAAGTCTCCATAGTATTTATCGAGCTTTTCCTCATTGAGCATTCGAAATTCGATTTTTTCCATTTTTAGAAAAAATACACGAGGTTGTATGTTTTGAACAGCTGTTAAACGCAAAGTAAATGACGAAACTTGCTCAAAATTTGACAGTAGTCTACTTGATAGGAACAGTGTTGCATTTCATATAACTACGAGGGAAGTTCGAAAAGTCACGGACTTATTGATCCGCTCTCGTATTTTCTTCGATTTCACTTTTGATTCTGAACTAGCATTTCTTCTTTTCATTGCTACATCTACCAAGTTGTTATCAAAAGTGTAATTTGAAGCTAGTTTCAGGCAAAACTAATGCAATTAGAAAGCTGCGGTTTGGTGTATTAGAAAGAACGTGTTGTCTGCTATTAGAATCACCAAGAAAGTAAAAACCGATTTTTTCGACTCATAGGTCCCTTTTAACTTTCCCTGTCTCATATGATTTTTGGTTTTACTGCCGTATTCATAAAAAATTTTTAAATTTATAGAAGTTATATGGAAATTTGTATATTAAACCGTTTATAAATAAAAAAAATTTTATGACTTCGACAGTTATTCTTTATTTTAATTAAATAGATTCATTTCTTTGAAAATTTAACTTTTGTTTTTAAATAAACTTTTGACTTGGTTTAAAATATTTTTAATCGAAAAACAGGCATAGAAATTTTTGACTCGATTTTCGCAACAGCCCAAAATTGCTATTGGTTGAGTTAACCGACGTTACACTGTATGTATTTTTATTAGAAAACCATATCGAGCCATAACCGCTACAAAGCCGTAAGCGCCATGACTATTGATAATCTTTTTTTTTTTGTTGAAAATCGATAGTTGCCGATTATTCGCATCACCTCACTAAATATCAGAGCTGCGAACTGTGGTGGTACGAGTTTACAGCGAAAACAATTTCGACGTTTATACAGGTTCTGTGTGTGGAGATTTGTTTTTGGCGTTTACGTCTTTTTGGCGGTTATAGCTTGATATATTTATACCAGATTTGGAGGATTTTAAATTAAATATGTACATAGTTGGCAGCACTGCAAATCAGGGGATTTCCATTGTTTATTTTATATAAATTCCGATGAAAGTAAGAGTGTAAGTGTGCCGTCAAATTTAAATGGTAAAAAATCGAATTCACATATAAATATTTCTTAATTAATTAATAGATTTTTGTCTCTCCATTCAATTTGCATGTAATAAAGCAAATTAACTATTTCTTATTCTAAATATACCATTTTTTCTTATTTTCATATTTCCCTGAAAAGATAATTTGAATTTGTTAAATTTAAATTTTTTATAGCACTGGTGTTGTATTAACGCAACGTGCCGTTAAATTTAAGTGTTATAAAATCGAATAATTAAAAAAATATATCTCAATTTAATAAACTGTGCTTAATAGATTTTTCTCTACGCATTTATTAAAGTCTATGCGTAAAATTAGGTGTATATAACGAATTCCGTAGAAAAGTCATCCCTATGGTAAAAAAATTATGTAAAAAATAAACTTTTGATTTACAATAGGTCCATCCGTTTACTTTCCCAGCGAAATCCAGTAGTTGAGTAAATTTTATTTAATTAAAAAAATTACTCTCAAAAATGTCTCTAAACCAAAATAGTAAACGAATGGTGAAATTGCCAAAATTTGTAGATTATTTAAAACGGCTGTTCACTAAAAAGCTTTTGGTATTCGATACAAATCGTTTTTGTAATCACAAATTCTTAGAGAATTGTATTTAAATAGAAGTACTTCATAAGGTTTTAAACTTTTTTATTTGCTGTATGATTTTTAAATAAATTTCTTGTTAACATAGCATTTACACATGCAAGTGTAAGTCCGTAAAACCCAATATACTCAAACTTTTTCATCAATACAGTAACATTTTTCGAACTTGCGAGTCTATTTACAAGAAAATTATCTTGCAAGTATCTTTTTGGCACTTGCGGCAAGTAAAATGCCAAATGAAGAAACAGTGTTATCGAGTATGTCCTTTCTATTTAATTGCTAGTACGTATTAAAAAGAATGAAGTGTTCTTTGATTGTGATTGTATTTAAAAAAAATGAGAAATGAAAAAGGAACACAACTATACAAAAACACTTCCCAATGGCAATTTTAAATAATATTTTAATGTTTATTGTATGAAATAAGTTTTCATAATGGTTCTTTTCAGATATTGCTAACACGACAATACTGAATTCGTATAGTCATTTAGCAATTTCTGCTAGAACTTTACTTGTTGACGGCATTTTACAAATGAACTTACACGCAAGTCTGCAAACAGTCAAACAACTTACCAGACAGACACTCGAACTTATCTTTTACTTTTTCGATGATAATACATATGTATTTGCAAGTAATCACTTACATGTGTAAATGCAGGGTAAATGTCATACGAAAATACTGCAGTACTAAATTTTTGATATTTGATGCCCTAAATAATATGCTGTAATAAGTACTCAAATATATACTAGTTTTACAACTGTAAGAAATTAAATGTAAAGAACATAATTATAAGAAAAGTTTTTCCAAGGATGCAAAAAAAGAAAACTGTATATTTTATGCTCATCTATAAATTTGTTTCACGTTGAAAACTATTAGTTTTATTTTTTGTTGCAGTTTTAAATCAGCAATTCCTTTTGTTAAATATTTTTATAAAAAATTGTAAACTTTTCTTTCCTTAATTTTGTTTGTTTATTTTTGAATCATATGTTTTTCTGTTCCAGTGGATTCTACTGGCAAAACTTTGTTCAGCAAAAATTTGCAGACTCTCAGAATATAACTGTCATTTTACTCTTTCAAATTGTGCTCTTTTTTGTAAATTTTTGTGTAAACGAATGGTTTTCAGTAGAATCCACTTTAAATATGCACAAATTTTGTAGTAATCGAAGGGAGCTAATCACCCTTATTCTGTGTTTCGATTGCGTTGCCGCATTCAGTTACGCACGGATCGAAAAAAGGTATTCTGTAAAAAAAACTCAATCGAAAGAAAAAGAAGAATGAAATAGTATGTTTAAAATTTAAATTTCGTGCATTTCATGTTTGAACACAATCAAATCAAAAAAACTTTCCGTTAGTAAAGTTACAAATTACAAAAATGTAGTTACGATCGTAATGCAGAATACATAAAATCGAAAAGAAACGGAACGGTCAATTCCAAAGTTCGCAAACGGAGAAAATTTCGATTTAAATCGAAACACAGAATAAGAGTGAATATAACATTGTTCAAAGTGAACTTATAAAAATAACGGTTGTTTCCTTAGTAGTAGTAAAATTTCAGAATTAAGATTTCATGTTCTACCAATCAGCTTGCAAATCTGATGTGTTATCATCAAAAGTTTACGATAATAAAATTTTATTAAAGTGTCATGAATTAATTTTTCTTTTTCGTTTCCAATAAGAGAAACTCAAAATAACACAACAAATAAGTTTAGCTGTGTAGTAGGTTGCTTTTGATTATCTTTGCCGTTTGTACAATATAAAATTGAAAGTTATTTGTATAGAAAAACAACTCAAGATTAATATTGTTACTCGGTGCTTCAGAAAAATAAAAGCTCTTAATAAAATGTTCTTCACAAGTGCTTAAAATTCTGGTTTATGTTTTTAAAAAATTTATTTAAAACCGTTGAAAATAATATTGTGAAGTGCCTGTTAAAATATTTGAAGGACAATAATTTTGCTGATAAACAAAATGCAATCCAATGCGTTATTCAAACAATTTAGATTGTGAAATTTGTTGTCATTGAAATTAAAGTTGTGTAGTTCACAAATGACATAGTTCGATTGAACGAATCACACAAGTGAACGAGGTGAGCCGGTCATTTAAAGCTCTGTTATGTAAATATAATTTGAGCTCCCATTTCTTTCTCGTTCAGTCTCTCTTTTTGTTAAAAAAAATTCATTGGGAGCAATTTATACAAAGATTTTTTAACTTCCCCTTTATTTTATTGCGTACATAACCTGTGTGAAGATAAATTTCGAAATTTAAACCCTAGACACAAACCAACTGCCTTAACAGAGCTCTGTTAACGTGTTAACATGAAAAATCGTAGGTACATCTCCAAATGAAACTGTGCTTACATTTTTGGACGAAATGGATACAAATTAAAGGAGCAATTAGTTTATCCCATCCCCTTCACAAAAACATAAACTTGTATCCCCAATATGTCAAGGAATCTTGTTACTTTTGCAAATAAAAAATGCCTATTTCTGTAGAAGATGCATCATATTCTAGGAAACTGAAGAAAGATATGCGGATCGAAATAAATGGAATTTATAGCTGTTGTGACCCTTTATGATATCCAATGGCCAAAACCCTTACATTAGGTGTTTTTTTAAAAAAAAAATTCATTTTTACTGAAATTTCCATCCGCCCATCTTTCTGAAGTAAATTCGCTGAGAAACTGACATTTAATATTCAGAGGGTCAATTTCGTAGCGCGTGTGTACTATTCATTTTGCTTTATATCAACGGAATTAAAAATCCAATTAATAAAAGCTTCCACTTTTTCAAAAAGTCTAAAATTTAATAATAAAATCGGCAAATCAGCTTTAACGAAACATATTTTCTCGACAAAATCAGTTACAATTATTCGCACGGGACAGTGCGTTACAATAATTACCAATAGTCTTTCTAAAATGAAATGTGTTGCTTCTTACTTACAAATACTTAAAGCAGGCTACATATTTCAAAACCGAAGAAAATTTCCTAATTTTTCGAATTAATAATCGATTGGTCAAGTATTTTATATTGTAATATTATTATATAATATAATTTTCTCATCGCGAGTAGGAAACTAAAGATATAAATATAAAAGTAAGTTAATAAATACTTTTCGATAAATTTGCTTACATAAAATTGTTATAAATCATTTAGCAAAAATTTGTCGGTACATTTTTATAAAACAACAAAATACGGGAACCGGTCACCTTGCTAGAACTTCCCGTCAAGTCTAACCCATTCAAAGGAAATTTGCAGCACTATACAGTTTTTAAATCTAGCAAAATTAATGAGCACCGAAAATCGATTTGACAAAAAAATTACGGAAATTTTTTAATTTTGTTTTCGGAAATTTTCGAAATCGATATCTTTTGAACTATTTTACAGATTTTTTTATAAAATTTACAGCATCCTATACATTTTTTAAATCTATAAAAATCAGTGAATATCTAAAATCGATTTGACGAGGACTTCTGGAAAAAAGACTTTTACGAAATTTTTCGTCAACGACATCTCTCATAAGAATTTTAGTGAAATTGACAGAAATCAACGTTTCCTTTCGAAGTTAAGAGCTGATTCCAGTGTGGAGGTGAATCGCGCACCCATTAGGGGATGGGGCGGACCGTGGCCACTAGTCTGGCATAACCCAAAGCTGAACATTCACACAATGTGCGCCGCCGTCTCAGCCTGCAGATATCATCGCGAAAATAGTTAGAATCGACTCCCAAGGACTTCAAAATGTCGAAATATCATGAAAACTCAATTTTCAAAAATTGCGCTAAAATCAATAACTTCCTATAGCGGGAAGTTAAAAAATTAACAATTTGTTGAATTGTACAAACATTTTTAAAAGGCCGCTAAACCTCTAAATACGCTGTATCTCGCATTACTTTTTTATCGGAACCCCCACTCAGGGAATGACACGTACACATGCTATGCAATGTGCTGGAACTAGAGAAAAGGGATAGTGAGAGAGATGACAGGTGGTGAAGCTTCACTGTAATACAACTTTGCTTTCACACGTTTTTCGTTTATAGCAGTGCTGCAGCTTCTCTGATAACAAGGAGCTGTATTCAATTTTGAAGCTTTGTTTTAGTAGCCACTTTTAATAATTATTTTACCTCGCTGGTGCTACATAATGCCGTCGAAGGAGGGCGCTCTGTGCCTCTGTGCCTGTGTATTATTTAGAGCTGGAGCCGGTACTGTTTAGTGACCAGTATGCACATCAGAAAAAAAGTGTAATGTTTTTATGACTTAGTTTGAAACTGGGGTCGAACCCAGGACTTTATGGTTTTGTAGTCAACGTGCAGACTACTTCAGTAGTCATCGCCACCCTCATACTTAGACTTTGAATGTTATTTCCCTTTAGATATTTATACTCTGTAACTGGAATTTTTAAAAGCAGACCCCCTAAGACATACATAGTTAGTAAAATATATTGGCGTCTCACTTGGAATACACCGAACTCATAGCAATAACACCTATTTAACTTTGAGTCGAATCTTTAAAAATAAGTCTCAAGTCGAAAGTTTAGCAATTAAATCCTTTGATCTCGAACTGCTTGTTAAGCCGAAAACTTATCAACTCGAAATTTCTAGCATTTTCATTAATTTTTGAGTTATCGAGATTCCACTGTATTGATAATTTCTATAAGGAAGAAACAAATTTGTAGAAGCGTTTATTTTTTTTTTCTGCGTGTTATTTTTTATTTTATAAAACAAAATTGCACGTAGTTTCTTAACATATTAAATGTATAATGAGGAAGCTAGCAAAAAATGGTTGCACTTGAAAACACCGCATGGTTTAGCATAATAATACAAATATTATTCAATTGATTAGCAGAGAGAAGTCAGTAGCTTAAAAACTCAAGTAAATGTTTTAACAATCAGTTAACTCACTTCAAATTGAAAGAGCCGTAAAGTATGCTTTGAATATTAATTTGTATTTTTTATAATTGCAGAAAACTCTGCTAGTGAGTATCAACAAAGAAGATTCAAATTTTACGGGCGATGGTTACTTTAGTTTGGCTATTATTTATACCTGCTTCGCTTTATTCAATTGGCTTGCACCGTCTTTTATAGCATTTACTGGACCACGTACAGCAATGCTGGTGGGTGCAATATCATACACGTAAGTCCATTTTTTTAAGTGTAATTCAGTTTAATCACAGTTTTATCTAAATTGCAGTTTCTTTATGATAACATTTCTCTTTCCTAACAACTGGCTACTTTATATTTCGAGTGCTATATTGGGAGCTGGTGCAGCCATAACATGGACTGGGCAGGGTACATTTCTGGCTCGATGTAGTGATTCCGGCACCATATCGCGTAATTCTGGCATCTTTTGGGCGTTGTTGCAGTGCAGCATGTTCTTTGGCAATTTGTTTGTTTACTATGAATTCCAAAATAAGGAACATATTGATGAAGAAACACGTACTTTAGTTATTGGCGTATTAACAGCGGTAGCTGTTTTGGGTGTTGTATTTTTGGCAACTCTACGTTTTGTGCCGGATAACTCACGTATAGATACGGAATTGCAGCAGTCACAATCGCCTTTTGATCGTTCAAAAGTGGCATTAGTTTCAGCTGGAAAATTGTTTCTCACAAAGGATATGTTGTTATTGAGTATGGCATTTTTGTATACGGGTGAGTGAACATGAAATGATATGTACTGATTTAGTTAATTTTATTTGAATTCATTCTCATTTTTATAGGGTTGGAATTGTCATTCTTTAGCGGTGTTTACGGTCCTTCAGTTGGATTTACAAAAAAGATATCGCAGACGCCCAAAGAAATAATGGGTCTAGCTGGCATTTGTATTGGTATTGGAGAGGTTTTCGGAGGTAGTTTGTTTGGTATTTTGGCATCAAAAACTACGCGATTTGGTCGAGATCCTATTGTCATTATTGGCTACGTTATACACATGATTTGTTTTCTACTTATATTCCTAAATCTGCCCAATGCTGCGCCTTTCAATGACACTGACGATGTATCATACTTTGATCCACCTCAAGTTTGGGTTGCTTTATTGTGTGCCTTGTTATTGGGTTTCGGTGATGCTTGCTTCAATACTCAAATCTATTCAATGTTGGGTGGTGTGTTCGTAAGAAATTCGGTGGGAGCTTTTGCATTATTCAAATTTACTCAAGTGAGTGTTTGCGAAGATATTTTTTGCATAAATTTTTAATCTTATTTCAAAATGTAGTCTGTTGCAGCTGCAGTAAGTTTCTTTTATTCATCACATTTGGGATTAAGGACTCAATTGGGTATTTTGGTCTTCACTGGAACAATAGGAACTGCTTGCTTTTGTATTGTAGAATGGAAGGCCAAAAGACGGGCTCGTGATGACTCGCAAGATGTTTCCGAGGCTTCCAAATCGATTTCCGATTATGAAAAATAATTTAAAATTTTCATCCAGTACTAACTATATGGACTTGAAAAACTCCACCTACAAATATATTGAAGTGATGGGCTAAAACATTCCAACTTGAGTTTTGTGCGTGTAATACTTTTTTTTTTGTAATTTTATATATTTTTCAGTAGAAAGAGAGAGAGACGATGAAAGATGGAATTTTGTCAATTTACAGAGAGTAAAAAATATCAACAATCAAAATGTTATGGAAATAGAATTGTTCCTTTTTACAAATATTGTTTTGTTAAAGTTTTTTTTATCGATACGGTCTTCCGAGACAATAATTAGTACAGTTAATGCCAATAAAGTAATAAAAATTCTAATTATTACGATATTACAGAACAATATCTAAAGAAAAATCATAAAAACATACATATATCACTATCTCTTTGTATACCACTATATGTATATATTTATACGTATGTACATACATATATACTATAATTGTAACTTGAAATAGACATAATTTTTTTCCTTCTATATGTAGACAAATTATTTTACATACATATGTATATGTTACATAATTTCATATTTTTTAGAGGTTTTATTTCTACAATTATATTAAAACATTGTTAAAAAAAAACTTAAATGTATAATAATTGTTGAATTTCTTTTAGGCGAAATTATTAACACATATTTATTATTATTACAATTATAATTGATGTGGTAATTTAAAATTGCAAAAAATAATAGAAATTTATTACGAATAAAAATTTGAATTAAACAAGTTTTGTTTTTTTTACAAGTGTTTCAATTAAGTTCATCATTTTACTGATGAAATACAAAAGAGTTTTTGTTTTTTTTTTAATTGTTAGTAACTTTAAGTATTATTTTTAAATAAAAGATGTGTAATTTCTTCTTATTTGCCGAAAATATTTACCCAATGCAAGAAAGGACAATTAATTCGCCATTAAATATAGTTTATTGCGGTGCTTTTTGAAATAATCAGGCCTGTTCTGCAAATCACGTGATTTGAAATCACGAACCGTTTTGAATCCACGTCGATGATTTGAAGCTGTTCTGTAAATCACGCGATTTTACATTTTTTGGCGTGGTTTTAATTTTTCCAAAACACGAGAAAACAGCTGATGTTTTACATTTGTTTATATTTTTGCATTGTGAATTAAAATATTAGAAGAAATAAAGAATATAAAAATGCCAGGATCTGCTTTATTGTCAATAATTGCTTTAAGAAAGCATCATTTAAAAAAGAGCGTGTTAAAAAACAACATTTGAGGGGCAAACCATAAATTTTTTTTAGCACAACAAAATACATGCATATGCATGTATAATTGCGAAGTTGCCAATGTTTTCATTAACGAAATTTACTTATTTATAAATTTGCACAAAAAAAATTTAATTATTGACCATTACTAAATTTTTTGTACAACAACAATATATAAAGTTTGTCTTAAATAAATAACATGATGGTAAAATATCTATATACACTAAAGCCCCAATTTGCGTCGTTAATGGGGACGGGAGGAATGCGACGCAAATTGAAACGACGCAAATCGAATTATTTGTTTCTATACAAATATTCTGATTTCGAATTAATTGTGTGAAAAACTTAAAAATTTCGAAAAAATATATACATATTTAGATAAAAAAAGGTCATATGAATACGTTTTTATTTGTTTAATTTCATTCAATAAACGTTTTTAAAGTTAGAAATAAAAAAAAAATAATAAATTAAATTATTAAAATTCATTTTCATATACATAAATACATACGTATATACGATTCACATAAACATTAAAGTAAAAAATAGTGTTATAAATCGCAAATCGAAATCACAACGACGTAAGTCGGATTATACCAATTTTTATAAAGCGACGCAAATCGAAAAAACGCAAATCGGGGCTTTAGTGTATTTACATGACTTATAAAGACTGTGTTACTTTAGCAACCTCAAAAACATGTTCGAAAAAATTAACCAGCTGACTGCTAAAAAGAAAATGTAAACCACAACATTGCCAAACAAAGCAAAACAATTATTAACAAAAAAAGGAGTGTTCTTACAAATTTGCTCATATTTAAGGTTTTATATTTATATTTTATTACAAAAATAAATAGAAAACAAATCACATGAAATATATTATAGCATGTTTATTAAATTCTAAACGAAATACATAGAAAAAAATAAGCAACTGATTTCAAATCACGAGATTATTAAAATTTTTGTGTGCAGAACACCATTCCAGTGATTTGAAATCACTTTGACAAAAGAAACAACATTAAAACCAACCAGTGTTTTATTTTTCGAAGTGGTCACAGTGTCATCACAAGTAATATTTAATAGGTCTGAAGTAAAAATGGAAAATTAGTTATATTGAATAGAAATTCGTTACAAATTTGTCTATACAGAGTTGCTGTTTAAAATTTGTTTTTATTTGTTTTACATCAATACAACTGTGTACACTACTTTGACAGGTGCTATAAATAACGACAAAAGCTCCACCATTTTCTCTCACTTATTGAAACGATAGTAACTCACTAGTAGTAATGGAAAATTAGTCTCTTCTCGTTCGTTGATACGTAAAGTCGTCTTTGTTTTTAAGGGTGGAATAAATATTTTTGTTGTTTAGTTAATTATAACACAATTTTTGTTTTGTTTGACCTCCCATTTTAGTTAATTTTTTTTTAATTAATGTTTTCGGTTTGTTAGTGCAAATTATACGACACAGACATGCTACCCGCATGTTTCAGATATATATATGTAAAATAAGTATAAATATGACAACTGTAAACGTATAAACAAGAATATAAAATGTGTATGTACATATATATTGAACAACAACACTGCGGAATTGTCTAAGTACATACTTCCATTAGTTAAACAAAAGCCTTTAAATGAAAAGAATAAATAAATAATTATCATTAAAGAAAAGTGCATTCAATGTACGTGCAATGTGCAAAACATGTAATTAAAATAATAAAGATTAAAAAAAAATCAAGAATTATCAAGTCTTAAGAAAAAAAGTCTAAAAAATTTAACAAAACCAATTGAATAATGGAAATAATCAAAAAGGAAGTACCTATAATAAATAAAGTGTGCAAGTGAAAAAAGTTCATGAAAATTCATTAAAATAATGTGAAAAATATTGTATAAAATATGAAGTAGTGTTGTGAAAATAATTTAATAAAAAGGGGAAGAAAAATACCACTACCATGAAACCAATATACTACTTATAATTTTTACTGTAAACTGTAAGTAGACAAACATTTATGTATGGATGTACATATGCGTGTAAATACGTACATGCATCCATCTATACATTCATTTTATGTAGTAGTGTTTATTACGGTATTATGATATTTGAAGTATTCTAGCCCTTGTTGGTGAGTGACCATTAGTTCGGTCTTGACAATTTCTCACGAGTGGGTGGTAAAATGTCCAATTTCGCCCGTTATTCATTCAGATAACGCCTTTAGTATTAAATTTAGAATGCTAGTTTTTTATGTTTCTCAAAGAATCAATGACTTTGATAAAAATTAGAAAATGGTTACACATACATATATGTAAGTGTGCACTTTCATAAGACTTCTTTTAACCTTTTACCGGCTCAGAGTACAGGTCCTCTGAGAAAGTGGACAGTGCTTTTTACGCAGTTTTGAATTTGACCTTCTTTAGTTTTCAAGAACAATCCTTGTTATTTTTGTTTATTATTTGAAATAAAATGAACACATACCTACGCCAATCTATGAGTCGTAAACATGTACATATATGGTTTTTATTTTGTTAGTGTAAACGTTTTTTAAATTGATTTAGAACACCTGGATTATAAATATTTATTTATAATGATAGTTTCAAGTAACAAATCTGTTCATATTTCAAACTTATGTACATTAATGTACATTCATACATATGTATGTACTAGCTTAACGCGCTGTACTTCGCTACTCCACACCCAGTATCATTGTGACACCTCATCCTGTTTTGCTGCAGGGCGTCTACTGAGCTCGCCATAGTAGTACCTTATCGGTGGCTGCACCGACATGTCCCCATGCATGTTCCCCAGCACAATGAACCGCATGTGTAGGAGTCATCTCCTGATAAAAAGATAAAATAAAATATAGAAGAAATAAAAGCAAAGAAAAACTTAAAATTTTTATAAAAATATTTAACAAAAGGAATAGCTGAATTAAAACTGTAACAAAAACTAAAAATAATGATTTTCAGCGTGAATTAAATATTGATGACCATAAAATATCCACTTTTTTTATCATCAATAGCTAAACCTTTTATAATTGTTTTATTTACGTTAATTTCTTAAAGACGTAGAACTAGTATATATTTTAGTCCTTATTACAGCATATTATTTGGGGTACCGAATACCAAAAATTTAGTAATGATGTATTTTTGCATGACATTTAAAAATAAACAAATTAAAAAAGATCATACAGGAAATTAAAAAGTTTAAAACCTTATGCAGTACTTCTATTTAAATACATTTCTATACGAATTTATTATTACAAAAACGGATTGCATCAAATACCAAAAACTTTATATACTGAGTAGTCGACACAACTCATATTTTTACAAAGCTATGATTTTCAGCAATCAGCTGTTTTGAATAATCCGCAAATTTTGGCAATTTTTCCCATTCGTTTACATTTTTGTGTGAGAGATATTATTGAGATTATATTAAATTATAAAAACTTTACTCAACTACAGGATTTCACTGGGAAAGTAAACAAATGCAGATAATATTTATCCATGAGTTGAACTTTTGTTTGCCACTGTCATAGTAGTATCTAATTGAATGTGGAATGTGTGTTTATTTTTATAATTGTATGCACGAGGTAAACAATGTTGCTTCAAACCTTGAGAACTAACAATACGAAATTAATTGTGTGAATTGAAAAGTAACTTTTTCCCCTTTTTCTTATTTTTAAATTTCTCTAAAACAATAAATAAATAGAGAAATAAAAATCTGAAATTTTAATTTTATTTGAACTTTAAGATCGTTAATGGAAAGAAGCAAGTCTCACTGTCTCGTACATTTAAATGGAATATCTTTTCCCATGTGTGATTATATTTGTTAGGTTGTTAGTTACACGATATTTCCGCTTAATAACTTCAATAACACTTTATTTTCTTTTCAAACATCTGTGTATATATAATTTTCTTTCTCCTTTCTTGAATAACAGAAGAAATACACCATTTATTTCTATTTATTTATGATGGTATGTTGGCATTTTTTTAAATGATGCTTCATTCATACACTACAAGCCGTTTTTAACTGAAGCTGCCTTGATACGCTGCCAATGTAATTCAAAAGAAATTTTTTTATAAAATAACAAGTACGAGTACTTTTACAAACATTTTTTTTTCGCGAAAATCATAATTTTATTTATTTTAGATTTCATCTCTATGTGCTGAATCATATCTATGATTTAAATAAAATTTGTAAATCTTGTAATTATGTACAATAATAAGATGAATTTATGGGCGTTTGAAATTCCCTCACGTCTAAGATTTATAATCTTTAGTAGAGCAGTGCAAGTGAAAATGAGAGATGTAAAAAATAAACATACATATATACAGTATAATCTCGATATTTCCCACACTTGCAAATTCTGATAGCGCGGTAATTCAAACACTTAATTTCTCCCCATTAATCAGGACATTGTAATTATTTTGCACCTCAACAATTCCGACAATGAACTGTTTTCAATATTTTTGTACAAAAACTCACTTTGGTAAACTTTAAGTGGTACACATACATATGTACCGTCAGGGTCGAAAGCTTTAAACGAGTGAAACGTTTCTTAGGGAAAATAACTTGTAGAACAAATCAATTTCTCTCCTGGATAACGTAACCTGTTATCGAAAATCGTTAGTAAACTTTGATAAAGAAATTTGTGTTATGTTTCTTCCGCCGAGCAGCACGACCAAGGAAGTCGATAGAGTTGGCTACTCTACTATCGCCAATGAGTTTCTTCCCGCTCTCCTGTAGACGGGAGAGTATCTTCAAAATAGTCTTTGAAACACCGGCCCATACATGAGAGTTGTATTCCATTTTCGGTCGTATGTAAACTGTATAAATAGTAAGGAGATCTGATGGTGTGAAGTATATTTTGCACTGTCTTAAAAAGCCGAGACACTTGAATGCTTCTTTTGAGTCCTGGAAGAAGTGCTCAGTCCAACGAACACCACTTGGCTTCATGCCAAGAACATCAAGAGCTTGTGATTCCTCAATATTTATACCACCCATACTTTCAGGATAATTGGCGTGATCGTGCATGCGTGGGTGTGTAAGCATGCAGCATTGGGTATTTTCAGCGTTGAAATCGACCCTGTTCGCGTGACCCCATTGCGATAATCTTGTAAGGTCACTATTCAATGAATCGCTCATATTCTGCTTCTGTGCCACGATCATAGTCGACGTTGTCTTACGAGCAAATGCATATGAATGAGAAATATTGCTGTCATCTGCAAAAGAGTAAATAGGGTAGGAGGTCTGCCATAGAAGAAAATTAAGAAAGATAAGAAATAGGGTAGGAGAAAGAATGGAGCCTTGTGGTACCCCTGAATTAATCTTGAACTCGTTATATGAGATCCCGTCTATAACACGTCTTATAGCGCGATTCCTGAGAAAGCTCGATATAAATCGAGAGAAGATATCACCTACACCAAAAGCAATAAGTTTAGTCAAAAGACTACATGCCATGCTCTATCAAATGCCTTAGAAATATTCAGAGCAACGACTTTACTTTCGCCAAAATGGTGAATGGAATTGCACAATTTTTCCGAGAGGGAAACCAATAAGAAACTATAATGCGGGCGTTTAGTAAATTGTTGGACTCTAGATATTCGCAAAAGTTTACTATCATTTATTTTATCAAGTTCAGCAAATCTAATGGATGCATTAAAAACGGTTTCTTTGCGAAAACGCCTCGAATGTTTCGGATAATGTGTATGGAAGTATTCTTAAGAAATATTTTAGCAAAATTCTTTATGATGAAGAATGAAAGAGTTCAGATGACGAAATATCTCTTACAATGCTAAGGCGCAGCGACACATGTTAACAATATCCCAAAAATACAGCATTTAGAAGCTCTATGGCCTTTCAACATCTGCACCAAATATTATGCAGAGCTGGGCTTTTCTTCTGCAGACATTTTAAAACTCGTATGTCTTAAAAACCTGATTCACTATCCTACATAATCGCAAGATCTGTCGAGTATGACATGTATGTTTAAGAAAAAGTAAGGTAGTATGAAGAAATAATGCAATTCTGTGGCAGATTTGTTTGATTTATAAAAGCATTAATAAACTAATTTCCATACAAAAGTCAATTATTATACATTTTATAAATAACATTTTTTTATGAATATTGACGTATTTAATTATTTGTTTGTTTTTTAAAGGCGGTCAGACTTCTGTAACACTTGTGAATGAATCGTGCGATTGGGTAGGATAGTGAATAAGGCCTTTTAGAGATACTGCGTATGGGGAAAAAAATTAAACAAAACTTCGACAGATGACAATTACCAACTACTCGTACAATAACCAATAAATAAATAATTTATATGAAATAAAATTTTTTCTAAGACTGAGTTTAGACGAGAAAACATTTGGAATTTTCTTTCGTTTTTTTGTTGTTCCATTGTTATTGTTATTTTTGTAAGCAATGAAAATGAGAACAAAGCGTGTTGCCGAGTATCAAATACAAAAACGATACTCTCTTCCTCACCCGTAATATGCTAGCAAACTAAATGTTTCGCTTCCAAATGTTTCCTCGTCTAAACTCAGTCGAAAAAAAACCTTTATGTCTTTTCGGTATTTCGGACAATGCATAGTTTTCAACTGTCAGCATTATCGAGATTACACTGTACATACTACATATTTACATATACATACATATATACGAGTACATACTACCTACAACCTGGACCATCGAACGTTTGAAACTTCAAGTAATTTTAAATAAGAAACAAATGATTTTTTTAACGTGAGTTGTTTATTTTATTTATTTTAATCTACATACAAGTTTTGCGGTTAATTACAGCAAACTATTTTCTTTTAAATGACTTCCATGGATGACCTTGCGTAGCTGATGCGATGAAAGCAATTTTTAACACGTTTGATCGATGGCTGAATTTTTCTTTATTTTCCTTAGAGGCTCCCTAGAAATCATAATTAAACAGACTAAGATTACAGCTGCACTGTGGAGTTCGGGCTGCTTCTTTTTTTTAATAAATATTTTATGAGCAACATACTTTCTTCGCATTCTTGGTCGAACGTCAAATTCGTTGTAAACATGTTTTGTTAAACATAACATAACCTAAAAAGAAATTTTTTTATTAGTGTAATAGAAGTTGAAATTAAATTAATTATTGCAAAAAGCAATTTATTTTGCATTTAGTAAATTATTATAATTATTAAATTATTCACAACCACTTTTCTTAACTTTTTCACAAAAGTAAACATCCTTTGTCATTTGGCCTAAAAATACGTTAAAAATTGTTGAATCAGCTGACGGTCGACATACATAGCTAATGAGTTTACCTGGTAATGAATTTTTTTGCTTTTAACTTATTCAGAAAAAGTTCCTATCAAAACATAAAAGTGATGTGAGCTTTAATTAAAGAGAGCACTCTTCTTATTCTCATCAATTCGTCCGATTTTACAACTAAAAAATTAATTTTTTCTTCTATTTTAACGTTAAAATTATTGCTAACAAACTAACGGGGTACTATGCCATTCAAACACTTACTTAAATTTCCAAATGGTGAAAGGTGATTATAATCATAGACTAATATAGACCCGACAGACGACAAGGTCGCTAAATTATAACATCTCAGTCCGATATGAAGATTGGAAAGGGATAAAAACTTGTTTTTTATACGATTGCCCCTTTTTATTTTTTTTTATCTGGGACCAGCACTCAGGAGATGACTCCTACACATGCGAAGCATTGTGCTGGAACTATAGGAAAGGGATAGTAGGAGAAACGACAGGAGGTGAAGCTTAATTAATTATTTTCCAGCTCTGTTTTTGCACGTTCTTTGTTTATACTCGCAGCAGTGCTGAAGCTTCGGTTCAGTAGCCATTTTTATTATTATTTTAATTCGCCGGTGCTACACAATACCGACAAAGGAGGACGTTCTGATGCGATTGTGGATTGCTATCAGCTGAAGCCGGTATTGTTCAGTGACCGAAGTCATACTTCGCCACTGAAACCTTCCGCAAACCACTGACACACAAAGACACACTAATGCACATCAGAAAAATGCGAGATGTTTATTTTTATTTTAAAATTTTTTAGTCTGAAACTGGGGTCTGTTTTTGGATTTGTAGTCAACGTGCAGACTACCATCCATCGTGCCATCGCCACCCTCAGTGATATGATATGATTCCAATTTCAAAATGTGCTTTTTTTTGTGCGAAAAAATATATGAAATATATTATTACATACGTTATGATATTCTCAATATTTTTTAAAAAATAAACTCAATAATTGGGGAGGAAAACATATCCTATATAATCATATTATATCGCTAATGCTTAGCTAGCTTATCAGTAGATTTTTGCTAATTTCTATTAAAATAATATTAAAAACGATTATTCTTTTCTGTAGCTTTTTCTTTCCGCCGAATTTTTATAGTCAAAGAATAAAAATGCCAAGTACAAATGCCCACGGATGCAATTTTCCATTTAACCTTCTTGTAGTGTGTATAATTTGAATGCGTACGGTTAAGTCTGCAAACAGAGGGCAACGAAAGACGAGAAGATTTTTAGAGTGGGGGGTGGCGTGTTCATTCGCCACTGTGGGCGGAGGTTGAGTTTCAGGCTGAACGATCGATGCAGCATGGTACAGGCTGAGATATCGGCCATAAGGAGGGCGGCGAACTGGATGAGGTACCACGGGATATACGCGGAGTATATTCGCAGCAGGGCTGCGATAAGGACGCTTTCGGGTGTTTATACGACATCGATCTTGGTTTGTGAATTCCGGGCGTCTCTTGACGAGTTGGCGGGACATTCGAACCTTGAACTGGTCTGGGTACCGGTACATAGTGGTGTGTCTGGGAGCGACGTGGCTGATGGGATGGCCAAGGAGGGGGCTCGTATGCCTGTGGACACATCGATGGTTATGTCGGGATTCCGTTGCGATGTTGCAGGGCGCAGTTGGAGCGGGAGCTCTTTGGGACTGCGCATACAGGGTGGTAGAACGAGATCACCTGCTCGATTTCCAGGTTGACTTGGTCTATGCCGCATAACGACTTCTGATGGAGCTGTCGTGATGAAGAGGATGAGGAAACGGTTGAGCACTTGCTGTGTCACTGTCCCGCTCTCGCCGTTGGACGTGCGTCTGCGATGGGGTTCCCATTCCTGCGGGAATTTGCGAAGATGTCGGGGCGCGATGTGAGGGGAATAAGCTTGTTCATCGGGAACTAAGGGTGGTTTAGAACCGATTAGGCGGGACGAGGACTGACCCCGGTCAGGCGACACAATGGAAGAGGAGGATCCAAGGGAGCTGATTTCCATGGGACTTGGCGGCCTGCTAACCTAACCTGACCCAACCTCACCTTCTTGTAACTAAGCGCATTGGTATTTATTGATCAAGTTACAGAGCTTTATTTCTAGGTTTGTTTATCTTTTAGGATAGTCAGTTATAAAAAATATATCTACATACATATTTATAAAAATGGGATTCCCGCAACTAGCGAACCCAAAATTTTAACGTTTTCAATTTTTTTTACAATAGCTAATTAAAATAATAAAATGTTTCTATTTTGCGGTAAATTTTGTGGTTTTTTTGCGTTTGTACATTTGTGTCTCTTTTTGAGATACATTATAGTTTACTCAAATTTTACCGGAAATATAACGAAACAAACCTTATATCGGTATAGCTATCTGTTATTATAATGAGCTAAACTTTTTTGTTGACGTTATCTTTCCAACTGCAGTGTTATCTCTTCTCCTTTCACCACCTTTCAATGTAAATTATCCCTTGCAACTAGTTCCGGTGCAATGCATTGCATACGTATGGTTTTTTAGGAGTTTTAATTTTAAGAAATGCCGCATTGAGATCTTCTGTTTACACCGCCAACACGGTAACTATTCAGCCAACAGCACCCTCACCTCGATATGAATAAGCTATAAATGCAATTGTGTGACAACTTCGCAGTAGTGTTTGGCGCTGTCTTTTTGACCATTGACTACCTTTAAAAGCGCTAAACAACCACGACTTCATTTGCCCCAGAAAAAGTTTAATTTTTCGACCAGAACAATGCAAGGGTGCACGCATGCGCAGAGTCTATGACAAATCTGAAGAAATGGTTCGGCGGAAAAAAACTTGACTTGAGATCATCTCACAAACAAATACCTGATTTAATGACCTCGACAAATAATGTATTTTAGAGGCGACAAGGCGTATAGAGCTCAAAGGAAACTACGTTGAAAAATAAAATGCGTTTTTATCCGAAAACTTGTGTTACTTTTTCTAGCAAATTAAACACTCGTCTATAACTGATTCGATGCTTTGGAAAGATTCCTATTTAAAACTCACATATTAAGAAATAGAACACTTAAGCAATTTTTTTGGGAAGGACATTTACTGCCAAGGATTTGCTGTTTTATTGCTCCAGCTAAATATATGTAAGTATGTTTGTTTTGTGTAATTTTTAATATATTAGCAGTGTTAACATAAATATTTGCATATTATATGTTTGTTTAAACAAATATTTAGCACAAAATAGTACTTTGATTAGCGCACCTAGGAAAATCTTTGCATTTTTTAAATAAAATATTCACAGTTTCAAAGGAATTTTTTATCGCCATGCGGCTCGTGTTAAAATTTGAAATTTTACACACGCCCTTTTTTTGTTGGAAATAGAAATTTAAGAGGTTCCCGCATATAAAATAAATTGCCGGGGATAACGAGCAGTCTAATGTATGATGTATGTGGTTGAAAAACTTCAAGTCAATAATATTTAATTTTAATCATTGGAATTACGAAATGAAAATTTCTCTTTTGCAATCAATTTCCTTTTATGTACATAGATATATGCTACATATATTTCTGCACATTTATTAAGTTGTGTAAGTATGTTTTCCATTGGACTTTAAATTCGCTTGGCTTAGGATTATCTTAAAGGTATGAAATGAGAAAATACATATCCAGCAGACAACTATTAAAAACTGTTAAGCTATTAATTGTAAGTATAATGCCCATATTCACTGTCTTTAGTTAACTAATGAAACCCAAAAAATTTTATTGTTAAATTAATGTAGAAAGGTCCTAACTGACATTTTTCTTCAAATCAAGTTCTTTGCATATTTCAATGATGAAGGAAAATTTGTGAGATCCGATTGACAATTCGTCATAGAATATAGTGAAAAAGTGTATTAGAAAATAATAGCGACCATCTAACTTACACTTCTATAAACTCGTTTTCCTTTTTCTGTATGAGCCAATTCACATGAGAACACTTTTTAAGCCGCACAATTTTTGTTCTTTCTAAAACACACGAGACTAATTCATCTGGCATAAAATGTGTACGTAAACATAGCTTTGTGTGTGTTAGTATTTTTATTTATTCATTTCGTATGTGAATATGTATTAGTTTTGTGCTTCTAATGCGGGGTTGTAGCTGGTTGAAAAATTATGCCAACCAAGAAATCTTCCCTTCACCGAATTTGCCTACAAGGTGCCAAGTTATGGCAGCATTCTTGTTCTCGTGTGAATTGCCTCTATAGAAAGAAAAACTTTAGTAAGGGCATTTCTATGTTACATTAGGTGTGTTTTTTTTACTCTAAATTGGGCACTCGCCGGATCCCAATCTTACCAGCAAGCGTTTTCTTACACAAAAATTGGGTAAATGAGAGGCGCTTTGAGAGAGTAATGTTCTTGGTCTTCTTACACGAAACAGCCCGTACTTTTTCTGCGGGATAGTTTGGGCAAGAAGAACAAGCAATCAGCTGGTTCATAAGTAAACCATAATGAAGTAAAATTAAAAGTTTTCCAACAATGCAATGAATATTAATAATAGTTATTTTTATTTCATGATTTAGTTAAATATTATTTGGGTTTTCGTTAACATGTAAAGGGTGTCCCAACAAGAACGCAAGATTTAAATTTGGCGCCATTCGAAGTGTCATTGTTTGACATGTGAACAATTGTTATTGTTTGCTAGTAGAAGGTACGAGGTTAGTAAAAATGGAGCGCTACACGAATGAACAACGCATTCTCATTGTGAAATTGTTTTACCAAAATGGTGAAAGTTCTGCGGTTACGGTTCTCAATTCTACTGTATTTTTTATGTCTGTTACCTCAGAAGTTTTCACTGGGTGGACCGAATTTGATGATTATTTATTGCAATGGTCGTGCTTACAGTGTGATCTTATTTTAATGGTGGACAGATCGGGGGAATACAACTCCCCCTAAAGAGAACTTTTTACTGGGTACACCGATTTTGATGATTCTTTTTTTTCATTGAAAAGTGTGAATCCATTTTAATGGTGAGCGGATTGGGGGAATACAGCTCCCCCTGGACAAAAATTTAATTTTTTTAATACGTTAAATTAAAGGCGAGTCGAGAATAGAATAAAAATTTGAAAAATATTAACGGAACGAGACTAAAAAGTGTAAAATAAAAATTAAAAAAAAAATTCAACCGAAATATTTTTATATCATCGTACTTTCCTATTAAATTTGTATTAAAATTTTATGAAATATTTCTTTCTTAAGTTTTTCAATATTCAAGTAAAATTTTTTAGAAAAAAATTTGTTTTTCGATTGCATACGCGTGGACTTTTTCCCTTATCTCAATGAAAAGTGTTTGAAGCATTTGTGCGATTATTACTTATATAAATATCTAGTTATATGAAGAATAACATGTATAAAAGTGCGCTTCTCTTTTAAACAATTTTGATAAACAGTACATAATTGTGTTTGGTGCGGAAAAATTTTGTAATATCGAAAAAAAAAAATTTATATATGTATGTATGTTCATATATGTTCCATTGTTCTTATTTAGAAATATTGTCAGAAGTTATATGCCTAATGAGGAGTGCATGACATGTTTTGGCCGAGAGTCCAAAAAATCGTTTAGCCTTACTTCATCGTTTAAAAAAATTTTATGTGGAATTTTTCCTATAAAGAAATTTTTATGGGCATATCAGAATAAAAAAAGAGATCAGAATGCTCATTAACATTTTTAATTTTTTATATCTGATTCGCCATTCGATTAATATATCAGTTGAGAATTTTTCTCCCAACAATTGCCCATTAGTTACGTAGTCTAGTGCATGAGCATTAGTCTTATCAAGAGAGAGGTGCGGGTTCGATTCCCGCTTAGGCCCCGGCTGTTTCTACAGACAAGCAGTCAGAGCTTCGTAAAGTTTGTATTGTCTTGAAAAAAAAAATCCAGTTGCGTGTTTTCAATAGATTGATAGATTTGTAATTTTCACATGACATTATTTTTGATGTCTGCCTCACTTCCAACTATTTGCCTCTGTATTACTTTAATTGCATACTGAACATTTTCCTCTTCGAAATTAACAAAAATTTGTAATATTCATATGTACATACATATGTATGTATGTACGAGTATATACGACTATATGCAATTTTTTCCGATGAACTACTTTTTTATTTTAATTTGATGTTGCTTTTGTGTGTATCCATGAATGCAATTCAAAGTCAAAGTTACGCCAACAAAAACTAGTTTTACTTATTTCGTATACATAGAAACTTTGTAGTACAGATATGAAAACAAACCCGTTAAAATTTGTCATAGTTTATTTGTAGAAAGTATTTTATACTCGAAAGTGGGTAAATATTCGTACTTGTAAGTTCAACATCGAAGCCGACCACAGCAGTGCTAAATAGAAACTCGTGGATATAGTAATCTAACCAGACATATTGAGGATACTTTTCTTTCAAATGTGCTAAATGCACACAACATAATCACTTTTTAACTTGTTTACTGCATACTCGTGTTACTAAATAACTGGAATAACAACCAAATGGAAGAATGTGAGATTTTTAAACGTTTATTAATGATAAATTCGAAATATTTTCCAGTGCCAACGTCAGTAATGGCTGTCGAAATCAATTAAATATTGCAAAGTTGTGTGCAAAATAATGTTACTTCAGCATACATTCTTTTCGCATTAAAAATCCGTAGATAGAAAGATTTGAGTTTTTTGTTTGACGTGATTACTAAATGAACTGCAAATTATAAAACCTGGGTCGTACTCTGGTCTGTTTCACTACAACGCCTAAGGACCTACGCTACACCCGGCAAAAAAAAAAGGAAAAAGAAATAGTTAATGCATGGGTTCTATTACAAATGAACTACTTCAAATTAGCTAAAGAACGCATGATTTTAACATTGGGGAGTCATTGGCGAGCATGTGTATGTCAATAAGTGCTTAGAACCCATGAATCTCCTATGATTTGGTTAAGTTTCAGCATTTAATAAAACAGCTCGTCATTAATATAACGCAAAGTACAAAAATTAAATTACAACTGCCCAATTGTTCATATGAATTAATCGGCAGAGTTGACTGTTCAAAAGAGTTACATTTTTCGAAAATTTTCTAAATCGGAATCTAAAACCGAATCGGTTCAGTTCTTAAATTATGAGATGTTTACATTCATACACATCCACACACATATTGGGCAAATCAAGTACCCTACACGTGGCGGATGTGTGTATGGCGGATGCTATGAACAAGGAATCGTATAGAAGGGGATTAGATGCGGCCCACAGGAGGTGTATCTTAGGGTCGTTTCTCCCTTTCGCACGGTGTCTACGGACGCAGTGCTAGTATTTGCTGGAATTATGCCGCTGCGACTAGTGGCAGATACCGAGAAAGAGAAACATGGTGCAAGAGGAACGGGGCTAGCGCACCCCAGTCGAATGATTGGGCCACTTCCATTAAGGAAAGGAGGACCCACAGACTCATACGGTGACTAGCGGAGTGGACGGATAGGAAACGCGAACAGGTGAACTTCTACCTGACCCAGTTGCTAAGCGGACATGGATGCTTCAGAACATACCTCTACAAGTATGGTCACAACGATGATGATGTGTGCCCAGAATGCCGCAATATAAGAGAAACTGCGGAGCATGTTTTCTTTTATTGCCCGCGGTATAGAAATCGGCGGTGCTCGCTGGAGTGAACAATCCGGATCCCAGATTACGCCCGACAACATTGTTGACTTGATTTAACATCAGCTGAAAAGTGGAATTCTGTGTCTGTTTTCACAAGAGACAATCCGGTACGGCAAAGGATAACGTAGAGCACAAGGTGTGCAGAACGTGAGTGCAGCATTCGCTGAATCACCGATCCTCCGCAGTAATACTTGACTGTGGTCCCGAAGATAACTGTGTGAGCGAATGATGAAAGAAATGGGGTTTAGTACCAATAGCTTTTGAATATTCTCCTACCCCTAGGCATATTGACATCATCGCGAACGGACCTCAAAACGTTAAAATGTAATGAAAACTCGAATTTCAAATATTGAGGTAAAATCACTAATTTTCTATAGCGGGAGTTAGAAAATATTATTGCAATTATCGGAATAAAAAAAGACTAGAACGAAAAGTAATGAAGCAACACGTTATACATATGTATGTACATATATGATTTGAAATGACGTGAAACTTTGTCGGACTTTCCTGTCTACGCCCATGGAGAAGGGTGTTGATGTTTATTTAAAAAATATATACAGTCGAACTTCTCCGATTTCAAAAAACACTTTTCTATTTTGAAATACTGGCTGTAGTGAAACACACCAGAGTCTCTGATAGGAATCGCACACAGAAGACCCAAACTTATAAACTAGCACCCTACTACTGGTGTTGCATTACGAAAATTCTTGAAAGTAAATAAACATTTCCAAAAATGCTTTTGTAAGTTGCACGTTTCAAATGCATGTGTATATATGTACACTAAAGCCCCGATTTGCGTCGTTAATGGGGACGCGAGGAATGCGACGCAAATCGATTTATTTGTTTCTATACAAATGTTCTGATTTCGAATTAATTGGGTGAAAAACTAAAAAATTTCGAAAAAATATATACATATTTAGATAAACAAATGTCATATGAATACGTTTTTATTTGTTTAATTTCATTCAATAAACGTTTTTAAAGTTAGAAATAAAAAGAAATAATAAATTAAATTATTAAAATTCATTTTCATATACATAAATACATACATAAATACATACGAATATACGATTCACATAAACATTAAAGTAAAAAATAGTGTTATAAATGTTATTCAGCAGATAAATCTAAATTAACAACAGTTGTTTCCATTTGGTTAGGTGGTCTCACTGTTTTGTTAACAAAACTGTCTAAGGTTTGCTGATTGTTAAAGATTTCTTTTGCGCATAGATTTCCTTGTAGCAACTGATGGCGTGCTCAACAGATGATGCTACGCTTAAACATCGATTTTCAAAGCTTTGGAAATATTGGAAGATGTTAACTTTTTTTCTTCTAAAGTAACATCATTCATTACAACATCTTCTTCTAATGCACGCTGAACATTAATGGCTAATAAAGTTTCATTGTCAAGCTCCTCTTCGTGAGATAATAAGATTTCATTAATGTCATCTTCCTCCATTCCTTCAATTGAGCTTTTTTAAAAAGCGACGCAAATCGAAAAAACGCAAATCGGGGCTTTAGTATAAAGTAATATTAACGTAGTTTTATGTCCTTATTTTTTCATCGGAAGTATTTCTTGAACATACAGTTTTTCATATTCTTACAATCACGTGGGCACATGAGCCCAAGTAACTTGACAGAAAATGATAAAAAAAAATTAGAACAATGTCCGAAAAGCAAAAGTAAAAAAGAAATATTTTATGGAACAAACTTACAAGTTTATGAATGGAAACGTTATGAAGTTTTTAACAATGTTCAGAAAAAAAATCACAATTCTCATAAAGATTTATTTCTGTGTTATCAAGAGCACGTTAATTAAATTTCCTATTTTAGTCATAGTTTTCTAAAGTTGACGAATTTTATATTCCACTAGCTGGCCGGATCCGCGTTGCCGGCTCTAAGCAAACATTAGTGTTGTATTACCACACGATTTATTTATTTAAAATAAAAAAAAGCAAAAAAATAAATATATGTATATGTTATTGGTGGAGCAATATGAAAATTGGATTTTGACACGCACCTCCGCCCGCAGACCGAAAATCAAAAATCAGACTTCACAGTGTCACCCGCCTGAATATTCTGAAGATTCCCTGAAAATTTCCTCAAAATCGGCCAGCCGTTTTGGAGTCCATACGTTACATACATACACACATCCTGTTTTATTAATGTATATATATTGAAATTTCACTTTTAATTTGTGGAATATGTAATTACTACGAGCACACATGCCGAGTTTTCATATTTCATATAATTCAACATTAAAAATTGCGAATTTCTTCATATACATTTGTTGTCTTTTTATCCAAATAATTCGATGACTTTGATGGGTTATCTAAAATGGGACATTGGCGGCGAAGTCACGTAACAAAACTACATATGAAAATAAGATATTTAATAGTGAAAGTTAAATAGTTGTATTCGTTTCAGTATGGGGTTTTTTTAATACTGGTTTCTTTCTGTCTGAGACCTGCAATCCAGGAAAGGGTGTAAAAGGAAGTACAGTAGGGTAACAAATTCTATTGATTCAGTCCGTAGCTGTGCGACGGCTGTCATTGAGGCTATAATGGGGCTAAACCTCAACTCTTGTAAACACCAAAAAACTGTGGCCATGAACTTGTTGGCTGACAGGCCCATCTTGGCCTTCTTTGGTGCACGTTCACCCAGTAAAACCAACTATTTTCATTGTTCCTTGGTCTCTGGGGTATTGTGTGTATCCATATTTCGTCTACGGTTATATAACGACGTAAAAACTGGTCCGCATTGCAGTTGAACATCACACACGAAATTCACTTTTTTTCCATTTTTGCTCAAATTCACGACGTTGTCTACTTTTAATGGCTGTCATACACAAAATAAATGTCGCAACTTGCTCAAAATTCGACAGTACTCTATTAATAGATGGTGGTTGGCAGCAGCAATACTGTATTTAAAGTTACTGCGAGGAAAATTTAAAAAGTCACAGGGTTATAAAACAGACCTCGTATATTTAAATACTCGTGTGTGTTTCAATTGGTATAATAAAATTTTAATTTTTTTTTTTTGGTGTTGTTTTATATATAAATAACTAGCCATTCCAAAGTAATCTTTGTTCTTATTTAGTGGCACATGTCGTACATTTTATAAACTAAGTATTTATATAATACAAAATATTCTGCTACTCTAATTGTGGGAATTATTAGATTTTCGATTAATTTAGAAAAACTTGTATTTTCATTTCAATATCAAAATCAATAAATCTATAAATAATTTTCGATTAATAATATGAGGGGCAATAATACAAACGATTTAATTAAAAATCTAAAATTATTCTTTCCAATCACTCACTGATATTTATGCGTTTGGAATTACATACATACATACATACATATGTATGTAACCGTATTTTTTATACATGAAAAATGGGCGTAATATTCTGGCTTGTCACTTGGAATTAACGTAAAATATTTCTTGGTTATTTGACATACTGTCTCATATTCAACTTTTGCTAAATGAAATGTTGTTAAGTTAAGCCTTTTAAAAATAACTTTAGATTTAATAAAAATCTTTTTGGAGGTTATATATGTACATACATATGTACATACATTCATATGTATACTATATGTATGTATGTATATATACGAGTATACTAATCATTTATAACTTTGTAGAGCGCCGAAAGCTGATTACTTTTTTTTCCTATCGGTTCCTACAACAATGTTGTGTTTTTCTCTTCATGAATGTTTACCTACATATTTATTTACATAAGCAATTGAAATCTTATCACAGCAATGCGAATACACATTTTTAATTGTTTGAATATGAAGAAAAGTACTAAAATTCCTTGACTTTAAAATTTTTTGGATCATCTATTTTCAAAATATATCTACAATTGTTCAATTTAGTCATGTTTTATGTAAAATGAAAATATTTGCTGTTGCTCTTAGCCAAGTGTTATTTTAAAAAAGTAGAAAACAAGTTTCATATGTGTATGGTTTTATTTTTGGAATTGTGAATTTTAGTACATGTACGAGAATTGTGTTATTGTGTACTTTAATCAGTTGTTAAAAATTAAACATTTATGTAGAAACGTACAATGTCAAGTGTGTGCAAAAGCATTTAATTTGTTCGACCTCTCTCTGTCTCTCTCTCTCTCTGTCTCTCTCTCTCTCTCTCTTGGTCACCGTCTTGGGGAAATTTTATCCTGATTTTACTTTGGTTCTTGATTTAGTTTCGATTAAGGCGGTATATTAAACTTTCTCAAAGGCATAATGGTCGCGATCATGTAAATACATTTATTACCGGTAACGAGAGCTATAAAAAGTTGCAATCAATGGGCATATCAATCAAAGTGATTTCAACCAAACTGATTGTTTTTAAATCTTGAACCAGCACTCAGGGGATGACCCCTACACTACATTGTGCTGGAACTAGAGCAAAGGGATAGTGAGAGAGATGACAGGTGGTGAAGCTTTTTCTATCTTATAACTCTGCTTTAGCACGTTTCTTTTTGTATATAGCAGTGTTGCAGCGCCTTCAATAAAAAAATGTGAAACCCAGAACGTTTACTATCAGATATAAAACCCATATTTTTTCTTGGATTGCATTATATACACCACCGTGGACATCGATATGATGGAGCTTTGTTGTCTTTCCAAAATAGCGACTCAGAAGGTATTTTCCGATCGCCTTTGCGATTTCGTATGTAGGCTAAAGATGAAATATTAGATAAGCATTTGAAAATATGTGCTTCAAATGCAACATCTGTATATCTCAAAAACAACACACATTTAATTATGTATGTTTAAATGTTGCCATAGTCTCATTTTAGAAGCAGTTCTGAATTATTAATGAGTATAAATTATATTTAGCTGGACAGTTTTTACTCGTAGTATAGTTTCAGTTGTATGTATCATAGGCCTCTGTGGTATGTATTAGCAGCAAGCTTATTAGCCAATTCGGTATTATTTTCACTAGTGCGACCTTTCAGCCTAAATGATTATATTACACATATAAAATAGAGGTCCTTACAAATATTTTTATTATCTTTATTATTATTTCAATGCAACTTGCTGCATGTTTTTCCCTTCAAATAAATAAATTAATGAAACTCATTTCAATAAAAATAAAATTAACATGTCGCAGTTATTACTGAACATAAAAATTAATTTTCTTGAATAAGTTTAGTAACTACATTTTTTTTTATTTCATTTAAATTTCAGATTAAGAACAAAATTCTAGTTAAATTACCAACGTGACAAAAAGCTGCAATAATGCAAAATTCTAAAATGCTTAAAAGCCACTTTAAATAACTGGCATACATGATATTACAACGTCGTCTAAACAACAACAACAACAACAACATTTGCATACACATATTATATTGTAACTTCAGTAGAGCAGCTGCAATAAAGAAATAACAAACGAAAAGAAAATCGCTAAAACTAGCACCATACACATTCCTACAACAACCATTTATGAACGCACACATTCTCAGACTCACAAATTAATCGACGAGACTGGGCCTTTTAGCATTACAAAACTTGTTTTTTGCCAAGTTGAGCTAAAAATTCAGTTACAATAGATTGCAAAAATTATAAATTTTACATCTACCAAAGTGACTGTGATTTTACGATTTAAAACGTAAAAATAGAAGAAGCGACAAGAAATACATTTTCGCAACAAAGTTGAAAATAAATATGACAACGTCACAAACAGATATCAACACAAATTCAAATAATACTGCCGGTGCGAGTATTGGTAATAACGCCGGAGCTGCTGGCATTAACGGTGGGGAACGCGGTAATAGTCGTGGCGGTGCGACCAACAATGTTGTTACTGCAAATAAAATTACCAGCAATAATATTGGTTCACAAAATCATGCTGGTGAGTTTTATATTTAAATTCTCGTTTATATTTACGTTTATTTTTATTTTTTTACGTTTTTTATTAAATTTATTTATTTACGTTTATATTTCCATAAGTATATTCCGATTATGTGTTATGAAAGGACAGTGAAAAAATAGTTAATTCAGAAGATTCTACTTCAATGTCGACAAACATACCCTTTCAGAAATGCCAGTACTATTTGGTGGAAGTATCGGGGTCTAATTATCACATTCAGTATATCACGAAATCCATGTAATGCACTGTTACAGTATGCGAATAATTGCAATTAATTTTGTTGAGATTTTTTGTTAAAGACGATTTGCCGTTTTTATTATTCAGTTTTATACTCTTTTTCAAAAAGTGTACAACTTTTATATTTAATTTCCTTAATATAAAGCAAAATTTATCGTACGCATGCAATTTGAAAATTCAATGTCAGTTTATATATAAAATTTCGGCGAATTTACTTCAGATAGAATTTTCATAATTTTTACAAGTATTAGAAGCTTTCATAGAATATATAAATACAGGCTGGGCCAAAAGTCGCCATGGGGTTTAAAATTTCAATAACTTTTTCGTTTAAATATTTTTAATAAACAAATTTCCATAAAAATTCTATTTTTAAACCTTTTATAAATCAAAAAAAAATTTATGAATACGAGAATAAATAATGGAGAGATTCACAACTGAACAAAGAATCAGAATAATAGAACTTTATTATTTAAATCAGCGATCAAATATTTTAAAATCTGATTATGAGTCTTGAAGGTCATTTTCATTTGAATAACTTTGTTAATAAACAAAATAGTGAGTACTGGGGTTCTGATCCATTCATCAACGCCAATTGCACCCCATTATGTGTACAGTATTGTGTGGCATTACATCTGAAAATATAATTGGACTTTACATCTTCGAAAATTAACATGGAAGTGCTGTAACCGTAAATGGATAACGGTATGGTTTACGTCCTGCTCTTGAAAACAGACCTGAGATGCGGTTTCAGCAGGATGGAGCTACTGCCCGAGACACAATGGCAATTTTAAGTAAAATTTTTGGAGAGCAAACAATTTTCCGAAATTCAAAATTAATTGGGCAGCGCGTTTGGCAGATTTGTCAGCAACCGACTATTTTCTTTGGTGTTAATCGAAGGAGTGAGTCAGTTAACAAGTCCGCGAAAATCTACGCCAACATTGTTGCAGAAATGCGAGCGCTACAGCCACTAATTTTGAAAGATGTTATGCAAAACGATCTAAAACGAACTCGTAATTGCAAAGCTGATTTAAGTGACATTATTTTCCATACCTAATGTAAAAAAATTTTAATTTCATAATCTAAAAAATATATATAAACGAAAAAGTTATTAAATTTTTAAAAAATATATATAGTATAATAGTTTTGTAACCTTTAACATCGTCACGCACATCTTACATTTGTCACGCACAATTACACAGTGAAATGCAATCAAAAATTATTAAACTTTTCTTATTTTAGTATATTCTTATTATTAAATGAAAATTAGGCTAAAGTTCGTAGAATTTTTAGTCAGAAAGACACTTTTTGGGAGTTCTTGTATAAACATGTGGAGAGCTTTTTTCAGGAATTTGGTTAAAGCTCTACTGACGATTTCAGTATTCGCACCAAGTGGAATGTACATATAGACCATCTAAACCATATAAAAAACATAGATTAATTTTTTATTTTTTTTATTTATTTATTTGTAAGGCCTTTGCATATCCATCCTTACAGACCATGATGATGAATTAATAAATAAATTTGTGAGAAATTCGTGATTTAAGACATGGCTGTTTATCTCGAAATTGTGATGTGATAAGAAATGTTTATTCATGTATTTTTATTATATCAATGGGAAGGAATAATAATGACATAATGCGACCTCAGATAAAATAAAAAGTTGAATAGTGTAATTTTTGCATTAATAAATTCAAAATACGTTGCCACCTGGTAACTATCTCTTTTCAAAATCAAGATAGATGTAAAAAAAACGAAATAATATTTGTTTTATAATCGTTTAAACATACTCGGGATAAGGAAATTAATAAAATTATATATTTAATAGTGCGGTAGGTAATCAGCAGGTATTAACCTCTTAAGTTGTTGCAAATCTTCAAACTTCTGAGCTGTTAATGTCATGCTTGTAGTCCCATTGGGTTTATAAAAAATGCCTTAAATGTCGGGTACACATGGATCTTTATTTTTCTTTCCAGGTCTAAAAGTGTTATACTTCATTACTTCATTACCCATTACGATATCTGTTGTGAAAAAACTTTCACGTGCTATAATGTAACAGACCTGAGCGTCTGCTAGGAATCCTTCCTGAACGCCAAAACTTATAAACTAGAGCACTATTCACTAGATTACCGGGGCACCCTCAGTACTGTTATACTTTTTAAAGAAATCAAACTCCAATAATTTATACTCATATCAAATTTTTCGACTGTTCTTGTGATTTTCTGGAGTGAAAGAATGTTTAAAAATATAAACGATACATATTCATATGCAAGGTTACTATGACTTCAACGTATGATCATCGATAAGCAAAAGAAATATTAACCAATTAAATTTAAAGTAACCAAGTACTGGCGGATTAAATAATGGTCGCGATTAATTAATCGAACGGTTAACCCATTAAATAAAAGAGGCAATTAATGGAATATTCTAAGTACATGCTTAAAATTCAAATGTAGTTATTCTTTTCGAAATCACTTCATCTTAATTTATTTTTATAGGAATTAAATTGCATTATCATCATTATTATCAGTGGTTTAGCAATTTAAATCTTGAAATTAAAATACATTTTGTTTAAACTCTACTAAGAATGATAAATGACTATTCTACAATATGTTTTTTTTCTAATTGCCACAAGCAGCTCTTAGAAAAAGTGCCAGAGTTTTGACACGCAATCGAAATATTTTTCAAAACCATAATTTACACGATACAACTAAATGTGTTAAAACTGCGTTTGTTATTGCATGTTAAAAAAATTAAATAAATCTTTTGATTTTCTTGTTTTGTTTTTATTGTTTTATTTTATTTTCATTTTATTTTTGTAATGTTTTTTTTTTGGTATTTAAGAAACAAACACAAAAAATTAGTTTAATAAATAACTTTACGCTTTTGTTTACATTTTGTTTCTTGATTCATTTCTTTGAATTTAAATTTTTACACCATTTCAACATTATTTATTAGTTTAATCTGTTTGAGTTTTTCTTGAAATTAAATTGAGGATTCATTAATTGAACTGTTTTATATGTTCGAACAATAAATTCATTCAATATGTCTATAGAAAATGATTTCTAGGGTTATTTTGAAATTATGTTGCAGCATAGTTTTGTTTTTATATTTTAAACGCCGTATTCATAAAATTGTTTGGATTAATAGAAGATATATTCATTGAATTTCTTATGGAAATTTGTCTAATAAACCTTTTATAAATAAAAAAAATGTTTATGAATACGGCACTAAAGCTTTACTGCGTTCAACGAGTTTGACGACATTGAAGAATGGGCAATAAAAAAGTTTTAGTGAATAAATTGTGTTTACAAGCATACAAACTCACACTCACGTGAAGTATTCAATGTCCTTTTATTACGATGAAAATTGCTTTATTGACAAAAAAATATGTAAAATTTGTTGAAATAACGAAACACCGATGCAGGACTGCCACTCAGTAATCCGTAAATAATAACGTGAGTGCAACACGAAATGTCTCCAGATCAACGCTGATATTGCTCATTTTATTTATTTTAAGAAAAGTAATATTCAGGCTACTGAAATGCCTACCAACAATTTCGAAGTTGTGTGTTATCTACGTGGACGGATAGTGTGGAGTACAGTTGTGCCAGTCAGCACTTAGCTAGTTTAATTGAACGCTACAGTAAACTGAGCGAAGTGAGGGCTCACTTGTTTTCATGGTTTTAGCTCAGTGAAGAGCGCTTTTAATGTTTTTACGTTTCAATTTGTTGGTTCCTCAGTGCTATCAAAACCCAAAAAAATTTTATATGGAAAATTTGTTAATAGGTATGATGCTCCAGATGTGGATATTTCACGTCATAAATAAATGTCTGTTACAAATGCAACATTACAACATCTGATATTTCGTTCTCTATATAAATATAAACAAATTTTGACATTTCTACCTGCAATTATGTATAAAAGAAGGCCAGCTGTGCTACCAACAGCACCTTCTCAATTCTTAAACAACTTTGCTAATTTGTAAGATTAGACGCATTTTTTTAAAGCTAAAGGAGAGCCACTTTATTTACTTTGTTGCCTTTTTCATTACTCAAATACCGGCGAACAAGTTAGCACATACTCAATGTCAGACATGTCAACCTGGTAACACTTCAGTTAATGGAAATATAATTTTTATAAAATATTTTATTTTTAAACATTTCATAACTCAAAAATATTTTTATTTTTATGTTTATGATTAAATTAGGTTCAGAAGGCTGATGGCACTTGAACACCTTCTCTTGTGAAGAAATAATAGGGTAGAGTGTAATAGAAAAAAAAGAATGAGATATAAGTAGGGTAGTTAGAGTGAAGTATATTTAAAATCGAATACAAATACAAAAACTCACTCACATTACAAGTTGTACTTTAGCCACCCTACCCCCTGGGCACATACAGTTTGTAAAAAAATGTTTTCAAATGAAAAATTTTTTAAGAATTTAAATTTAAATAAATATTTACAACAACAATATCATTATATTTGTGAATTTTTTTTTTTACAACTGTTGTTTTGTATGTTGTCGACAAGCAGGCGTCGAAACTTTGACAAATTTATGAACATATTACAACAACAACGCTACAAAATAATTTTGCATACTTTAAACAGTGTAAAAAAAGTGTTTTCAAAAATGCAAAGACAAGAAGGAACCGTTAGTTTTTTGCATATGTATTGCGTATAATAGTTTTATATGGACGCTAAGAGTAGCAGTTGTCTTTTATTCATAAAATTATGCTCATAGAATAAACAAATGATTACCCAATTATATATAAACTATGCCAGGAAAGCGACTGAACAAAGACATTACCTAACTGGTGTATTTTAATTACTATAAAGGAAAATCTCACAGAGAAATTGCTGAAATGTTCTCTCTTAACCTAAGGACGGTATGTAATGTTATTAACAGTGCTGAAAAAGAAGGAAAACTGGAACCAAAACAAACACCAGGCAGACCAAAAAAAGTAACTCGGCGAATTGAAAAGAAAATTTTGAAAATGATTGATGAGAATCCACATTTCAGTACTATAGGAATTGCACTTAGCATCAGTAATGAATGTGGAGTAAGTATCCCTCTCAGACTGTTAGAAATGTGCTACAAAACCATAAATACTCTTCAAGAGTTACGAGGAAAAAACCTTTGCTATCCGCGGTAAATATTGAAAAAGGTATAAGTTTGCCATTGAACACCTTTCTTTACCTCCGGAGCACTGGGATGATGTTATTTTTTGTGATGAAACGAAAGTGATGCTTTAATACCATGATGGACCCCAAAAAGTTTGGCGAAAACCCCTGACGGCTTTAAAAAATAAAAATATAATAACCACTGTAAAGTTCGGTAAACTATTCGTTATGGTGTGGGGTTGTATTTCGAGCAAGGGTGTTGGCGAAATAAGAATATTAGAGGATATAATGACCAAGGAAGTCTATCTAAACATTTTAAAAAAGGAATTGAGTGCAAGTGCTCGGAAATTCGGTTTTGTTGACCCAGAAAAGCTCAAGTATAAATTTTAGCAGGATAATGACCCGACGCATAAGGCATATATTTGTAGATCTTGGTTGTTATATAATTGTAGAAAAGTGATCGATAGCCCAGCACAAAGCCCAGACTTAAACCCTATAGAAAATTCATGGGTCCACCCAAAGAAAAAAGTCGGAAAAAGGTCACCAAAAACAAATAACATTTATTAAAGAAGAGTGGGAAAAATACCTGAAAATTATGATATACTAAAGCTTATCCATTCAATGTCTAGACGCTTAGAAGTTGTAATTAAAGCTAAAGGAGGGCACACCAATTATTAGCACCCTTAAATCTTTTTTTTTTACCATTTAGAGTAAATTTAATTAAATTTAACACAATTTTGAAAACATTTATTTTACAGCGTAGAAACTGAAGTATTTTTTAAGTTACGATTATTATTTTGTTATTTAAATTAATTTAGTTTTTTTTTTTGTGCAAAGTGTTTATAAACATCTTCAATTGAATACATGAAGAAAAAAATTTAATAAAAGTTATATAATTTACTTGCAAATAAGAGTTTCTCTTAAACTTTTTAATTTTTCTAAGTTTTGAAAAGACTTTTTTTACAAACTGTACATAAATTAAATTTTATTTTCTGGGTATAAAATTAAAATGTTTTGCCTCTACACTTTCCCTTTAAAACTTTAATACGAGTATGTATGTATGTAAAAACTATTATTAACAGCTGAAATAGAAATAATTTTATGTATTTCTATAACAGAAAATTTTTATTTAGAATGTCTATTTTATTTGTAATTGTTGAGTTGACAATAAAACAATTATTGTACCTGAACACGCAGCGATACATTCAGTATTTCTCTTAGGGCACTCCTTTATTCGACGATTCAACTCCTTTGAAATCATTTACAACGAATTTGTCCATACTTGACTCAGCGCACATACACACCTTTATGCGGTTGCGGTTGGTGTTTATACTCACAGTTATTGGGAGCAATGTCTGGAATTAATTTTTTTTTTTAATTTATATCTCTTTTCTTTGTTTATTTTCGTCTACAGCATTTACACACAAAAAAACATTGACAACAAAAACGAACGTTTACATTCGTGAACAAAGAATTTGTAAAATTTAGAAATGCATGAGCTGTGTATGCAGTTTATTGAGACCCTAGAGCCCAATAGATTTTCGATATAAAGAATTCTATGTGTATGAGGCTAGAATAATAAATAGTTTTTAATACTGTCATGTAAGTGTGTATCGATATATTTATTATTTGGTGTTTTACGTTTTAATTTTAATATTTTGGAAGCATAATATTGTTCAAAAATTATATACAGTGGCCAAAAAAATTATTCGACATTGCAATTATTTTCTTAAATTTCATTGAAAACGCTAGTATCCTTTTGTTTTTTATATGTATAAACGTGAGATCACATTGTATTATATGTATTTAATAATTTATGGTCCTAAAAATAATAAAAATTGCACATTTTTTAACTCATCTATCTGTTTGAACGAAAAAACAAAAATTGCAAAGCAAAAAAAGTATTCGACTGGCATTGTTTTTCCCTTATTCTGATTGTGTATTTCTTATTACTTCATGTCATTGTTGGTAAAAATATCGCTATGTTTCTTGTTTATCATTTACAAGAACTTTTCTTATTTCTGTGCAAGTGATCGCGACGATGGGACGTAAAGGGAAAGAAACTTCTGTTGATGTAAGAAATTTAATAATACATCATTTTAAATTAGGAAAAACGGAAAAGACTATATCAGAAATCGTTTAAAGGTCAAGAACTACTGTATATTACATTATAAAAAAGTACAAATCAAGTAAAACTGTGATAAACAAGGTAAGGATTGGGCGACCTTGCAAACTTACAGATTCAGATGAACGGCGAATCGTGCGTGAAGTAAGAAAAAATCCAAAAATTACTGCTAACACTTTAGCTGAAAACACTGAGGAACACTTAGGTATATCCGTTACAACTCAAACAATAAGAAACGTCTTAAAAAAGCACGATTTCCATGCACGATCAGCCAGGAAGAAGCCACACATTACTAAGAAAAATAGAAAGTTGAGATTAGATTTTGCGAAAGAGCAATGGAGTTCTGGATGGATTTTATTTTTGCTGACGAAAGTAAATATAACCTTTTTCGATGTGATGGAAAAGTTCTGGTACATTGCAAGTCTAACACAGAATTGGATGAAAGGAATATGGTACCAACTGTTAAACATGGTGGCGGTGGTGTTATGATATGGGGATGTATGGCGGCATCAGGCGCGGGTAATATTGCGTTTATTGATGGGATTATGGATCACCGAAAGTACATTAACCTCCTAAAGCAAAATTTGAGGTCAAGTGCTGAAAAATTGGGTCTGGCAAATAGATTTCAGTTTTATTAAAATAATGATCCCAAACATTGTGCCACTAATACAAAGCTTTTTCTTTTATATAATTGTCCAAAATTAATAAAAACGCCGCCACAGTCCCCAGACCTTAACTCTATTGAACATCTTTGGGGTCACTTGGAAAAAGAAATCAGAAAACGTGAATTTACGAACAAACACCAGATGAAAGTTATCCTGCAGGAGGAATGGAGCCAAATTGAATCAGAATATACCAAAACGTTGGTAAAATCTATGCCAGATCGTTTAAAAGAGGTTATACGTAGGCAAGGAAAAGCAACTCGCTACTGAAGTAGAAATAAGCTTGTATTTCAATTCATGTATTTTAAAAATGTTACCAATGTCGAATACTTTTTTTGCTTGTTTTTTGTTATTAATATTTTAATTCATGTGTTTTTTGCTTTTTTTACTTTGAGATCTCATTTTTTTACTGAATATAGCTTTGTGTTCCTTAATAAAGACTTTTATAAGTTTATTTTGTTAAAAACAACATTCCATTTTTTTTTCTTGATAAAAATATAAAGTTTACGGCCTATGTCGAATAGTTTTTTTGGCCACTGTATGTAGTGCATAATGATTTGAAAAACATACTGTCACACACATAATAGTACGTATGTACAGTGTGGGTCAAAAGTAATCACCCGGGGTATAAGTAATCACCCGATGTTCTTTTGCTTTTTCTTTAAATCTACTTAATTTTATAAAGTACCTCTTTCTATTTGGTATCGTAATGTGATGTGCTGCCAGATTAAGTTTTAAGCGTAAAAGTACAATAAGCGGAAAATTACCCGGACTTTTTGTAGATTGTATTCAGAGCTTCAAACCGGAACCGAGCCGAAAACTGGAAAATCCGGAATTTATAACCAAACCGTAACCGAACCCAAATATTTTAAATACAAAAAACCGTAACCTTAACCGTAACGAAATTTAATTTCTTAAACAAGAAAAAAAAATAATTTTTATATGGTTTAGCTGGCGTCTGTGTACATTTCATTTGGTGGTAATGTAAAAATCGTCAGTAGACCTTTAATCAAATTCTTGAAACAGGTATGAAATTCCATATGTTTATACAAGAACACGCAAAAAAAATCTTTGATAATTCGGAAATATACAAACAAAACAAACCAAAAAGCTTGTTTAAAAATTTACTTTATACAATACACATTTTCTTATTCGATTTAAATCTATTTAATTTTTCTAAACCTTTTTACAATTAGTCAACCTTTGGTTGACAATCAAGAAATCAAAATCACTGGTCACTGAACAGTAACGTCTTCAGCTGTATCCAATCCACAGGCACAACAGAACTGCCTCTTTTGTCGGTATTGTGTAGCACCGGCGAAGTAAAATAATAACTGAAAATGGCTACTAAAAACGAAGCTTCAAAAATTTAATACGTCTCCTTAACATGAGAGACGCTACAACACTGCTGTAAAAACAAATAACGTACAAAAAATCAGTGTTGTAAGATAGTGAAGCTTCACCTCCTACCATTTCTCCTACTATCCCTTTCATCTATTTCCAGCACAATGCACCGTATGTGTAGGGGTTATCTCCTGAGTGCTGGTCCCAGATAAAAAAAAATGCTCTGAATATTTCGTGATTGGGTCAATAATTTAAACATTTAGTGAATAAAATTATGCAAATGCGTTGTTTGTTGGATCAATTGTCATTGTATATTTCTTTGCATTTTGACCAGATCTTTGAATAGAACCAAAAGAGCAATGTAAACGCTGGTCGCAGACGTATATATCTCTTGCCTTCTGAGTTTTTATACTTCGATCGCCTCCTCTAGCAAGCTTTCTGAAAATGAAAGTGCGTATTTCACAAAAATTTTAAAAATATTGTGATGAAACAGTTTTGCGTGAGCTTTGTATTGTTAGTATGTTTTCCGGATATCGGGACCGGCTGTCATGTTACGTGTGGCAACGAGGTAATGACCATCACTTTTTGATTAGAGTTTGCTTTATTTCTAAACTGATTTGTACATAGATCATTTAAGTATGTGTTCTTTGGCAAATATTGCCCCCTGCAAATGGTATATGTATATTTTTGGAGTATGCTGGCTGAAGTAATTGTGTAATTTTCTATGTACGCAAATGGGAATCAAATTGTCCCAAAGCAGACTGAACCAAATTTACAAAAGCGACGCAAATCGAAACGTCGCAAATAGGATAGACGCAATTCGGGGCTCTAGTGTATACACATTTCATTCATTCATTCATTCATTTATTAAAAGATAACACATGCTGATAAACGAAATTGTTTTACTATTGCCGCCACTCTGTTATAATTTTGTCTCCTCCAGTGGAAGTAAAGACATGAAAAGAACTTTGTTCGGGGAACACAAGCAGAGCTGTGCTAACAAAGATTTTAGAATTGATTATCTTATAATTGCGTTATTGTTGAACTCCACTTTTTGTGAAATTAAATAAAGAGAAAAGAAATAAAATGCGTTTGTTTAAAATTCCGGATCTTAAAAACATATTTTCTATATTGACTGCAGTAAACTTTATCTGTGTATTTATTGTATGCCATTGTTAGAAATGCGTATAGTATTTTCAAATCCATAAATAATGTTCATTTATGTGTTGAAGTTATTCTTTGGTCTATTAAACACAAATGGTGATAATAATGATGGTTGTATGTTCCAATTCATTTCATATTTCTGTTCTTCTTTTGACGATTGATTTTGTTTTAGTAAAAACAACCGTTTGTGTTTTTTTTTTATCTAGATTAGATGAAAGGTCATATATACATACATACATACACAAATACGAGTACATTAATACATATCCATTGATTACGAAAAACTTGAGGCAGGCCACAAGTAATTGAAAAGATTTAAACTTTCTTTTACAACTAAATTGATATTGTTCAGTAAAATTGGGTTAAATGAATTGGAAAATGTGATTGAACCAACAATTAGTTATTGAATTAAGTTTTATATACATACATCCATATGTATGTAGTTCGCAATGAAATTTGTTTGGTAAAATAATTTCTTTTCTTAATAAAATGCTCTTGGGTACTTACTAAGTCAAATCAATA
This sequence comes from Dexiosoma caninum, assembly GCA_963924685.1. Classification (NCBI taxonomy): domain Eukaryota; kingdom Metazoa; phylum Arthropoda; class Insecta; order Diptera; family Tachinidae; genus Dexiosoma; species Dexiosoma caninum. The sequence continues at coordinate 98,630,781 of OZ004725.1, forward strand.
AGTCTTTAGAAACTTACTCCCGTATTCATAAAATTTTCTTTGGATTTATGAGAAATACAAAGTGGGGCGAAGCCTGAAGTAGTCTGCCGGTGACTACAAAACCAACATCTCTCATTTTTTCTGATGTGCGTGTCATTGTGTCAGTTGTTGCCGGAAGGTTTCAGTGGCGAAAGCATAGTCACTGGCTACTGAACAGTGCCGGCTTGAGCTGATAGCAATTCGCAGGCACATCGTAGCGCCTTCTAGAAGCGCGCATACCTTGTGTATTTTTCTAAGCTAAGACCAATAGGGGCCATCATGGGCGATTTCTGCCTCGCGGTAATTATACAGGGTGGCTTATGAAAGCTGCTACCAAAAAAAAACGTAATAACTTTTTTTCTGTGTAACCAACCATTTCCATTTTTATTTTATTTTATAGATTGATCTTTAGATTTAACAAGAATGGAGAATTGGGACAAAGAAGCACTAATTTGGATAGTGCACGTTGTAGTCCGCACGTTGACTACACAACCAACTGGTTCAACCCCAGTTTCAGACAAAAAAATTTTTAAATAAAAATAAACATCTCGCATTTTTCTGATGTGCATTAGTGTGTTTTTGTGTGTCAGTTGTTGTCGGAAGGTTTCAGTGGCGAAGGCATAGTCACTGGTCACTGAACAATACCGGCTTCAGCTGATAGCAATCCACAATCACATCAGAACACCCTCCTTCGTCGGTATTGTGTAGCACCGGCGAAGTACAATAATAATAAAAATAGCTACTAAGCCGAAGCTTCAGCACTGCTACGAGTATAAAAACAAAAGAACGTGCGAAAGCAGAGCTGCAAAATACTTAATTAAGCTTCACCTCCTGTCGTTTCTTCTACTATCCCTTTCCTATAGTTCCCAGCACAATGCTTCGCATGTGTAGGAGTCATCTCCTGAGTGCTGGTCCTAGATAAAAAAAAAAAAAAAAAAAGAATCCATAATTTCCGTGCAAAGGGAGTATAGGCGCACGTTTGGCGGCATTCCTCCTAGCAGATGGACTATAATGAGGGTCGTGAATAATTTTTACGAGAGCGACACAATCGCGAGAAGACCTTATCAATGAGATCCGTTAGTTCGGACGCAGGAAACTAAAGCTGCTATAGCTGCTGCCATATAAGCCAACTCCAAAGTTTCGACAATGCGATTGCACCGATGATTGGGGTTGATCTGTAAGAAGTGTGTGACAGTTTGGAGTTGAAAATAGAAACAAAAAATTATGCACAACGCATAAGTTTTATTTGGTGTGACTCATACTTTTTTATTTTTTTTTTTTTTTTATCTTGGACCAGTGCTCAGGGGCTATCCCCTACATATGCAATGCATTGCACTGGAACTAGAGAGAAGGATAGGGAAGAAACAGACAGGTGGTGAAAGTGGTAGACAGATAGAGCTTAATTCTTGCACAACTCTGCAGTTGCCTGTAAATTATAAAGCAAAGTTGCGGCGTCTCTGATGTTTTTTGACGCATTATTTTTAAGCTAATGGAGCCATTTTATTTATTATTTTACTTCGCCGACGTTTTATTGCTCAAATACCGACGAAGGAGGGTGCTGTAGCACAGAAAAATCAGAAAAAACTTTTTTCTGATTTGACCCGGTTGGGAATCGAACCTGGGTCTTTCTGGTTACAGAGCCAACACGCTGTCTACTCGCCATCAGCACCCCCATTCGTTATTGACATCGAAATCTGAGCTGTGCTCAAAATTAATGAAGAATTAATCAAAATGCATTTAACAATTGATTTATATTGAAAAATTTTATTTGAGTTAATGTCGGACACGTTACACCTCTTATACGATGAACAACTGTATTTAGAAGTTGTATATACGTTACACTGTCCACAATATAACTATATATCGTTGGTATCATGTAGAAAGGCTCTAACTCGCATTTTTTTTGAAAATTAATTTTTTAGTGGGTTCTATTCGTTTTAACAAATACACCAATTACACCTTATTAGTGCAATAGTCTCAAGAATAACGGTGTTATAAGCATTTTGATAATTGCATTGTAATAATAACAGCTTCTATTATGTTTTTCCTTCTCCTGTAAAGTTACAATTATATTAGTTAGTGCCTCTGTACATAAGACAAACGATATATACATAGTATGTATGTATGTTTTTTTACCATATTTGCTTGGTTAATATGAATTACCTCATCCGATTATTACAATTGAAAATTGCAAATATTTGCAAAACATTGCAAAAAAATTTTGTTTTTCGCTCTTTTTATGTGGTCAGTCATTTAACAATTGGTGATGAGTCAGCTGAAATTTATTTCTGGTATTAAAGGGAGAAAAAAAAATTAATCAAGAGAAAAATGCAAATTATGTCAATATGGACAGAATATGTGTTTAAAAATTAACAACTTGAATGATCATTCTCTTTTCAAGATCTAACAACACTCAAATCAAGGAGATATATTAAAGAAGATTTTTTTGTAGGCATTCGAAAGTGCCTATGTATGAATATGTATCTAAGGACTATAGGGTTCAGAAATTCAAACAATTTCTAACTGGCAATTTAAAGTTTTAATAGCCGTGTACCTGCCGTCTTGGTCTAATCCAACCCACACTATTATACATGCTTCACATAGTACTATATAATTAAATCCCCACAACCTAACGGAGTTGGAGGGTGAACAATGCACATAACAAAGCGTGTAATAATGTAATTTTCTTTACATTTTGCAAAGTAAATATTTAGTTTTTCTCAAAATTTTTTCAAGCATAAATCAACATATTTCGTAAACCGCAAATTTTACCTTAACTACGTGTATCTATCAAAATACCACTGCAATTCAGTTGACACATTATAGTAATGGTTCAAATGACACACATACTTACATATGTAGATTACACATGGCTACCACATGCACATAAAAAGAATATAGAATAAGTATAATTACAGACAAAATGGTAACACTGCTCAAAGCACTTGTTAACCCTCTGCAATAGACGTCGTAGTCTGCCAGACACCGCAATGGAAAACTTTCATTGCAAAAAAGAGCGATCGTGGGATACATATGTATGCAGCTGCGCATTAAAGTGCTATGTGACCTACACATCAGCATTACTCTGAAGGAAGCGAGGGTTAAAGTGTGTATCTCTTAGTCACCACTTTTGTCGCATAAATTAGTGTAATAATTTAAAATAAAACAAAAAGTTTTCAGAGAATTATCTTAATATTTTTTATTACGATAGAAGGATCTATGACAATTATGTATGAAACAAAATATCGACCAAATGCGAGCTACAGCTTCACAGGTGACATACCTCTATCCGATGGTCGATATTTTTTATGACTCAGAGACATTATGGAGGTCTAATGTCGTTACTGTGTCGAATTATCTCATCCTTGTGTCCCCAAAGAAAGAAGTACAACGGTGTCAACGACGTGACAAAAGAGTTATTGTTTCGTTGGCGGTGGCAAGTGGCAAGTGGCACTATCCTGTTGGAACCATATATCGTCCAGGTTCATATCCTGAATTTCTGGCCATAATAAGTCCGTTAGCATCTCGCGATAGCGAACACCATTCCTGCTAACTGCTTGACCGACCTCATTTTTGAAGAAGTACGGCCGGATGACGCCGACAGCCCATAAACCTCACTAAACAGCATACATAGGTGTTTTCACTTTTCCTACAGAGCCGGTTTGCTGAAATTTGCGCACAATCCTCCCGACTGTGGACACATTTAGTCGATTATGCTGACCAAAAAAATCACGAAGTACACGAAAGGCATTTTGCTTTGAACGCCCATTTTCGTAAACGCGCTTCTCAATTGTGTACCTCTCTATGGTTGAATTTGTCAAACACTGAAACAAAGAAATGTCAAATTAAGTTGGGCAAAAACTTGACGTTAAGGAGGTGTGACTCACAATTAACATCATGCATTATGGTTGGACCACCTTTTATTTTAAAACTGCATAACAAATTATCTTGCCGTACGATGTGGCTAAAACTCAGAACTGAATTGGCTTTATATGCATATATTTTGAAAGAAAAATATAAAAGTTTCTTGGAATTTATGAGAATAATTGTTTTTGTTATTATTTTCCTGATTCTGAGAAGAGTACTGTATGTGAAAGTAAATGAAATAAAGCATACTTTAATGAAAAAAGTATTTTTTCATATTTTATTTTATTTTAACTTGAAAACTATTCACTTTTATTGAAAAATAATGTAAAAAAAAGGCACCAGTCAGAAATTTCGACTAGTTTAAAAATGAGGTCTAATAGACAACCACGTCAGTTATATTATTTAAATTATCGCACGTCAGTTGCAGAGGGTTAATGACGTTGTCGCTGCTATTTTCTTATTGTTGTTGTTGACCACAGAAAATGAAGGAATTTTAATATTTTTTTTTTATTTTTTACTCTTCTGATTCATTCATGTCAATTATGTTCAATAGAACTGTTTCGCATAAAAATATGTAAGTGTAACGTTAAGAAATTACAAAGCAAACTTAACTATTTAACATTTTTTTTTCTTTTATTTGAAACAAAAAATTTTAAAGAAAACGTCTTTGGCGACTTAGCCTGATTAAAAACAATATTTTTATTTTGTAAACCAATAGACAGAAAAAAGGAGCGTTTATATAATTGTCTAACAGTCTATTGCTGTGTTAAATAATTCCCTCATAATATTATAATCATGTAAATATAATCTGCTTATTAAAAAGGGGATTTTTTAAGAGCTTTCGAATTTGATAAAAAAAAACACATAAAATGTAGAGAAATGTATGAAATCTTTGTTGACCGCGGCTACGCCTCAAATGATTCAATGCTTCCAGTTCGTCAACCGTTGCGCGCTTTTCCCTATAGCCTGACAAAAAATAGACTAAAGGCGTTAAATCTCACGATCTAGGCAGACAATTGACCGGCCCCAAAATTATACTGTTCACTCGCCTCGGAATTGGGCCATAGTTTCGCGTGCTGTGTGGCATGTGGCCAAGTGCAGCTAATCCATAGTGGCCCAATTGCTGCGAACGGCGCCGAATCGATAAGGCACGGTCATCAACAATACTGGTGGATACAGCTGCGATATTTTCTCCTGTCCGTACTCTACGCATGCGTGTTTAACGTCCAATAATGTAAATTTGGTGCGAAATTTAGTCAGCAGATTCCGAATAGCCGCCTCAGAAGGTCGCCCAAACAGACCATAAAATTGAAGAAGTGCACGATGGACTTTCTTAACCGAGCATGAATTTTGATAATAAAATTAAATAATTTGTAAGTCGATTCATGGGTAAATTATAGATCAAACTGAAGATGTTTAACGGTAACATGTTACACGATCTGACAGCTGATCTGACAAAAAAAAAGTTGCTAAAAAATCACCTTTCATAATTCTCTATTATATCAATGACATGTAAGGTTAGAGGAGTTATCCTTGATTCCTAATAAATTACAAAGTTTGAAAATGTTTTTAATCTAAATTTTTACCAATGCATGACAATAAATTTCAAATTTATTTATTATAGTGGGCGAAATGCATATAATAATGCCGGTCTTAAACACATTTTATACAATAAAAGTTTGTTTTTAATCGGTAGTGATTTAATTTAACCTTATTCAATACCAATTATGGTCATTATATTTAAAAATCTTATTGAAATTAGTACCCAAATATTTAAATTTCTCTACAAAAAGTATTGAAACATCGTCTAAAAATAGTTACAGACTTTTCCGTTCTGGTACAACAAAGTATGCACATTAGGCCAAAAAGATATCCCCGCACACTCCCTAATATAATTTAAAAAAAAATTTTGTTTTTGAACGAAGGTAGGGGTTGCCTTTTTAAAATTTTCTTTATATCTTTGGCATTTGCAGTCGGATCTTAAAGAATGATATATCAATGTGTTTGTCTCGAGAAACCCAATATTGTGCATCAATGGCTGTTGACTTCCAGTATCTTATTCTAGTATTTATCCACCAGATCTCTGTTTCTACTACCCTAATATCAGAAAAATAAAACTCTCAAAAAAAACAATAGATATTTGTTAAGACAGTAATTCCATTATTCGTGCAGAAACATTTTAAAATTTAATTATGTTAAATTAAAAAAATTAATATAAAATAATATTGTTACGGAAATACATTTATTAATAGCAATTTGTAAATAACCATCGTATAAACGTATTTCATTAGAACTTTCTTGATTTTCGTGGACTGCCAACACAATAAACAAACACACAACTCAGATACCAAACTTACGCAAAGCAAAACAGTAAACAATTACATAGGCTGACAAACACAAATTCACACTAATATAAAAATTATTGCTTTCGATTCGAATTGAAATTTTAAACAAAAGTTTATTCAAATGTATTGCAATTCCGTTCGATATGGACTGCCGTAATTTGGGCCCAGATACTTTCTTAAGCAAATTGCTTTACTTTTGACATTCACATTCATTCATTTACATATTTTTAAACCCCAAAAATGATAAAAATCCTTAACTTCGCGCGTTGACTGCAAACCCAAAAATCCTCGGCGCAAGCACTATTGCAGACAAGTCATAAAAGCATTCCGCATTTTTGCTGATGTTCATTAGTGTGTCTTTCTGCCAGTTGCTGTGGAAAGTTTTCAGTGGTGAAGGCATAGTCAAAAGCAAAAAGCAGTGTTGTAAGATAGTAAAGGTTCACCTCCTATAATTTCTCCTACTATACCTTTCCTATAGTTCCAACACAATGCTTCGCATGTGTAGGAGTCATCTCCTGAGTGCTGGTCCAAGAAAAAATAAGAATATATTGTTTGTGCGAGTGCACGGTGCACTAAATTAAGCACATGTGACAATAACAAATGACTGTAAAATGTGTGGCAATTACGTGTCACCGCAAATGAAGGGCGTTCTCACAATTGTCAGAATTGTGACAATATTATTGTCATACAATGCACGTACTATACATTTTGTGACAATGTTGCCACACAAAAATTGTGAGTTCACGCGGTTGTTGAACATTTTACTACAATTTTTCTGTCAATATTGTACTGTATGACAATCGTGTGTACAAACCTTAACTGTTAAGTGCAACAGTTACGTCTTATGAACATGACGAATGTCTCTTTCCAAAATTTATCGGTTGTTGACTTCGCATATCACGTCCTTAACTTAACACCAACTTGGTCAAGCACCATTCAGACACGTTCTTACTAAATAAGCTATCAAAACGTGGTGCCAAATTATGGCATTCGATTCGAATCAAAATTTGTATTTGAATTCGATATCGAACGTTATAATTTGGGTCTTGTTGTTGCACGGTTTGATATACATATTAGATATGTTACGGGCTCCTATGTGATACACATTTCCGTTAAATTCTTTAATATGAGTGTATTTTTTACTTGTTCTTGTGTATGCATTTTGTATTTTAAAAACACATTTATAAAAGTTTTGTTTGGCGCCGTTCATATACAGGGTATCTGGTAGCAGATTTATATTTTCAAACTAAAATAAAAAATGTAATAATTGACACAAAGTTTTATTAAGAGCATTGAACGATAGAATGGAAATGCAGATCTTATTTTTTAAAGAGTATGTCATCCAGATCCTTCAGATCCTTTTTTAAAATTTCATGAACGAATTAAATTTTCACTCGGTTCATCACTTATTCGCCAAATACCAAACTTTGAACAAAATTGTCGACGAGCAATTACGTAAAAATCATTACTCTTAAAAAATGTCTCCACAGCGAACGCACGATGCTCACTCGACACTGCAACATCGTGACTGACAAATCCGCACAATCGATAATTCCAACTGCGCCACCCTCCCTCCGCACGGTTTATTACTTTTTGAAATAATCGTATTTGTAAATATAAATTTGCTACCAGACACCCTGTAAATGTGCTTCGATATGTTCTATGTTTGTGGAGTATTTTAAGTTTTTACGTTTCGCTATATTTTCGATTTTAAAAAATATGTATTAATATGCTGCATAACTATCCTTGGATTTGCTTTTGTAACTTAATTATTTTAAACTTTCTGAATCATGGAAACTAAGCCACCTTTCCCACTGATTTCTCATAGCTTTTACTACAATTTTATTTACAACGGCATTTTGTGAATATTTTTTTGTAAATATAGATTTTTTATAAAATCTCCCTCTTTGTACCGTTAAAATATCACCAGTATTTTGGAATAAATAAGAAAACAAAGAAATTATTGATATGCGGTAGACACCAAAGTTTGACCTCTGTTACGTCGAAATGCTGCGGCTTTAATTTCAAATTTCCATATAATGGAGTTACAAAAATTCGTCTTCGAATATTAAATAAAATTTTTGCATATCGCTTGTGGAGAGGCTGGTGTAGACGTTGACAATATTCAAATTTAATTATTTTTCAAACCTATCATCATTTCATTAAAATGATTGTGACTACACCTAGTCTACATCGAACAATATGTACTATGAATGTCTTATTGTATTTTTTTTCTAATTTAATTTACCGATCTTTTGTATTTATGGATAGACAATTTCAATTAAAAAAATCTTTACTCAATCAGCCGTTAACAAAGTGATGAGATTGAAACGGAAATATAACATTTAAAAAATACAATTCAATAGACATACACAAATTAAAAATGAAATAAAGAACAGGTAAACTGCAAATATTACAAAATTACTAAATTAATTCACTTATAAAATAAAATACGTTGTTAGAAAAATTGGCCTAAATAAAACGAGTGAAGCGGATATTCATTAAATCAATCAAGGTTAATTTAAATAGCACTCATTCATATAAAACCAAACACTATTTTGCTAACATGGGAATTAAAACAAATTAAATGTATATTTAATTACCATTAAATATTTCAATTAATTTCTTTTCTTATTATTATTTTTTTTTTTTTTTAGCAACAGTCAGTGATGTGGGAAAACGTAAAAAACTAAAATCACGCAATACTTCAACGGCAGCGTTGCCAACAACTGTAATACCATCAACTATTGGCATTAGTGCTAATAGCGGTTATACAAAAGATCATTTGGACGCCTGGCTGGAAACTTGTCTAAAGGATGCCTCAACAACGCAATTATCATCTTCATCGGAATTTCTTGATTATAATCCCACTAACAGTATGATGACAACAATAGCTGCAACCACATCAGCAACAGCAGCCGCAGCAATGCCTGTTAATAATTTGAATCATAAAAATATGTTTTCAATGCCACCGACCACAATACAACAACAGCACCTACCACAAAACCCAAATCTGTTCAATATAGCCAACTTAAATCAACAACAACAGCAGTCCCAGCAGCAGCAACAACAGCAGTTTGCAATGAGAACAAATACCACGAACAATGGCAGCAATAACATGTCAAATAATATTTTTAATAATCATCCATTTAGTCAAGGATTTCAAAAAGTACGTTATCCATGTGAATTTAATGTTATTTCCAAAACTATTTACATACGTATATGAATCTGCCATTTTTAGCCTGGTTTTTTTTTGGATTTCTTTACTTGTATTCCATTACACAAGCACTTTCAATTCAAGCATTTGATATCCACATTGGTTCACTGAAAAATCCTTCATTAATATAATGAAACGGTTTCATGAAATGTTCTTCGTTATAATAAATAAAAAGTTTTCGTTAATACAATGAACTATTACATTAGATACATGAAAACATGTGAGATATATTAGCTTTTTCAGGAAATTCGGTCGAAAATATACTGATGAGTTGGCACAAACACCAACGAAATGTATATATTGACTAGCTTAACGCTACAACATGTATGTAAGTTAATTTATTATTTTATATGAAGAATATTTCATTGTATTGATGAAACATTTATTGACATTTATGACAATAATATTACTTCATATCTGAAAGTTTTCATCAATGAATTAATTTCGCGTATGTTATGTAATAACATCATTATATTAATGAAACACGCACCTAAATGATGTTCATAAATGTAATGAAATATTTTTCTTTGCTGCAGTAAAAGTCTACTTTGGGTGACTTTTAATGACAATGTTCATTGTATTAATGTAAAATTTCATTGTATGAATGAAGAGTTTCTTTTCAGTGTAGGATTGAAAAAGAATGCAATTTTGAATTTTATCGTGGCGACCATCTTGGAATTACTTTATTATATTAGATGGGATCTTTCATTTGATATTCATATTAGGGAACTTGAGAAAAATATGTAATCCGCCGTATTTCTTGGCGGCCATCTTGAATTTAAATTTTTCATTGTTTACTGTATTACATTAGATGATCCCTAATATTCATAAAATCTACGTAATATTTAAAATTAAAGCCTCCGTTAGCCAAGCGTAACGTTGATGTAGTTGCACCAAATATGATGTTTGATGTATGGAAATGCTAGTCTAAGCAAAATGCCATCTAACTGTAACGTCGTCGATCTGCAGAAAATAGAGTTTTATTACAACGTTACGTGACATCTGTAAGCATTTCATACATCAAACATCATGGTTTGATTCAACTACATCAACGTTACGCTTGGCTAAATGAGCCCTAAAGCTATGTTCACACGATTCTCAGATTGTACAATATTGTAGGATACGGCAATATGGTGGCAATGCACACACAATGAAAAATTGTTACCATCTGGTAATTTGTCTGTTCACACTATTGAAAGAAAACTATACAATTTCATTGGCACACAGTTCTGCGAAAATAAATTTTTCTGCCAATAATAATTGACCGTTCACACGGTTGTTAGATTATTGCACGGCAGAATTGCCAGATCCGATGTTTAACATTGTATCTAAATATTTATGGGCAGCGTTGGCAACAGAAATATTTTTCTGCCAATGGTGTTATTGTACGGTGCACAAAATGAAGCATTGCGACAATAACAAATAACTGTAAATTGTGTGACAATGGATATGAAGAGTGATGTGACAATAACAAATAACTGTAAAATGTGTGGCAATTACGTGTCACCGCAAATGAAGGGCGTTCTCACAATTGTCAGATTTGTGACAATATTATTAGCATACAATGCACCGACAATACATTTTGTGACGATGTTGCCACGCAAATATTGTGTGTTCACACGGTTGTTGCACATTTTGTAACAATTTTGCTGTCAGTATTGTAGGAAATGACAATCGTGTGTACATACCTTAAGACTATATTATTACTTCAATTATTTTCAATATGTAGCAACTGTTTTTTTTCTAAAGCTCTCAAATGATTTTGGTCGTTTGCAAATTACTCCTAATTATTTAAATACATTTCAAGGACTTTTAGATCAAATATTTTAATAATAGGTTTCGTTTAATTTTTCTCTACTTTGTGCATCTTTTTTTGTCTTCCGACGATTTTATGCAAATCTTTAACTTTTGTTTTACACATTGGCTTTTAAATGATTCTAATTTGTCCAGTGGTTACTGAGATATAGCATTTTTAAAAATGGACGCCCTGCTGATACCAACTAAAAGCGCCACCTATTGGACGACAATTGGCCGTCCAGAACGTTCAGCGTTATTTGTACTTGTGCGACCACAACGAAAGTCAGTAAACCACTTTTTTACATTGAAATCGATGGTGCAGAGTCCAAATAGTATTTATCGAGCTTTTCCTTGATTTGATTGACGGTTTTTTTTCGCAAAAAATAATATTTAATGAGCACTCGAAATTCACTTTTTTTCATTTTTAGAAAAATACACGAGGTTGTACGTTTTGAACAGCTGTTAAACGAAAGTAAATGACGAAACTTGCTCAAAATTTGACAGTAGTCTATTAACAGGTGGTACTTGATGGGAACAGTTTTGCATTTCATATAACAACGAGGGAAGTTCGAAAAATCACGGACTTATTGATCCGCCCTCGTATTTAATTTTTTTTTATCATTTGGAGCATTTAAACCAGTTTTTATCATAGTTTACACACATATATAATCAAAAATTACTTTTGTTGTAAAAACTTATGTATATAAAATCCATTTTGCTTAACACTAATTGTAGTGAGAAATCCCACTCTACTAACGTACAAAATTTCATTTCCCGATCTTCAAAAATTACAGACTTGTTGATTTATTTTAAAGGGTATATCGCTCGAAAGTGCACGTTCGTATCTTGATAACCGTACCATGTATTTGGAAGAACTTTTTTTTCATATGTATAAAAGATCTTGAAGTCTACTTTCTTACGAATCGCACTTGGCAAGTCAAAAGCAACCGAAGCATTATCAAAACAACAATTTTACATAACGCCCACTTTCGTCTAACAAAAAATGGGCGTGGCAAAAGTTTATTATCGGATGATTCTCCATTATATACTCTATCGGCCTACAAAGTTGTTTCGTGCAATTATGCTAAACTAGCATATAGCAATTCTAAAGTTCTCAATGCGCATATTATTTTCGGACATTGCTATTAGCAAAAAAAAAGTTAAATTCCAATTTACAAGCTGTTCAAGAAAAATGTTTTTATGCATTTTTATTTTATTAAATCTTAGTATTTAACATGATTTTATAGAAGAAAAAGCAAAAACTGATTATAAATTGGACACTAATGTATTATACAGGCACAATTTTAATGCAATCAGCAGTATTTGGCTAAATTTTTAATAACTCTCTGACGATTGAGTTTTTTCCGTTAATTTGAAATCGTTAAATGAAATACAATAGGAAAGAAAATTTATATTATTAAATAAAATTGTGCTGAAAAATAAACAAATTTAAACCTAAAATAAACACTTGTTAAGGTTGAAATTATATTTTTACAATAAAGAAAATCTATAGAGTGAGTCTTCCACAAAATATGAAAAATAAAATGCGATAAAATATTTGTGATTTAAACATTTTCGAATTGTTCAACTGTTAAAGAATTATGAGTATGTATGTGTGTTATATTTAAATAAATATTTATTTTCAGAACATGCCAAATTTTATCAAGAACCCCGGAAACTTTTTTAATAATCGCAATTCCATGATGTTTCCACCAGTTGGCGGTGGTGGTGGCTATTATCTACAAAATGATGGCTCGCAAGACTTTGCCAGTTTACCGCCAATGGTTAATATTATGGGCGGCAGCGGTGGTACTTCATCTGAACACGAAATCAATTCGACAGATGTTTTAGACAGCAGCGGTAGTAATCCCAACATTACTAGAGGGTAATTTTTAAGACTGATTTAGGAAAATATTTCAATTATAATATTATAGTGTATCTCTTTGTAATACAGTTTCAGATTTAGTGATCCTTGTTTACTGAATCCCTCTGATAATGATTCAAAATTAAGTGGCCAAAATACACCAGATCGGCGTAATAATTTGCCCAGTGATATTGATCATAATAATAAATTCTTTAATATTTTAATGGAACAAATTCAATTGCTACATGAAACAAATACCAAAATATGTCGAGATTTACATGAAGCTAAAGGTAAGATGACAAAAGTCAAGGGAAAACGAAAACTATTTTATTATGTACTAAATAAATGTGATCCTAACATTAAAAAGAAAAACAACCTAAAATATGATAAAATATGTAATTGATTTTTCTACATTTTAATAAATGTGGGTATAGATAATAATGGAATATACATGCTCGTAACACAAACAGAACTGCTCTAAATTAAGCTGTAGGAATTAAACAGGCCGACAAGGCTTCCTAACAAAGAATCAGATATACTTTCGCGAATATTTATAAGTACAGAATCCGAATCGTTACGCTATCTAAACGTGCTACTCTCCCCTACAAAACCCATTTTTATTTTAAAAAAATCTTCATCTGTCGTCTGTTGAACTTACTGAGTTTGGGCTCACGACAAACCACAGGTTCCAGAACAGCTGTCAACATTTTTATCCAAATTCAATAATATTATTCTACACGCATTGCAAATACTGGCAGGTACCCAAGACCTAACATGTTCATTTTTAAGTAATCCAAGTACATTGCTTAAATAGAGTCAGGTATCATTCAGCGACTGTTCATAGTGACCACAGACATAACAACATTTTTTTTATTTTCTCCCTGCGCGGGCATTTTAATCACATGATTGCTCTAGAAAATAATAATTAAATTGAAAATATCTCTTTTTTTAGAGTAAATCTCAATGAGAATTGATATTAGGAAGTGTCCAAATAATGAAGTGTTAAGAACGGCGTATCGCTGCTTCTCAGTGACAAATGAAGATTTTTTCAAAACTGCAAATGGATTTGGGATTTAGATACCGTAACAAAAACATGTTTTTTGCACTTTTAGGTTAGAATATGTCGAAAACTTCGTAGGACTATATTGAGGTCAGAGTCGGATCCGGCACGTCTAAAACCTTCGGCAAAGTATAGTCTGAATCTTGGTTAGAAAATTGCATCAAATTTTGTCGGCCTGGTTGTTATTTGCCATTTTGCACATGGAAAAACATCAGAATATACTCTCAAAGTACAGACCATATTTCGAAAAGTACAAATTTTGACAATATTCAAATTAAAGAAGAACGTATAATTTGAAAACAATAAATTTTGAAAACAACTAAAACGTCGCAAATCGATTTAGCACATTTGATATTAGAGCTGTCGTAATACTATGCTCACACGGACAGCAATATTCGTGGTTCGAGCTCTCATTCGTGGTTCGTACCCCAACATTATTGAAACTACGTGGTTCGCCATACAAAATTTTGAGAGCAAACCATATTGGCTCATTCTGAACCAAGTACGGACCACGTACAAATTACTATCATCTCTAATTTTGACACAACAAAAGATCGCTAGTTTATCTGAACTAACTGAAAAAAAAAACAAAATAGAAATAAAGAAAAAAACAAAAGTGTAAAATTGTAAATGAAAATATTTTCAATAATAATAAATAACAACACTAATTATTTTAAGCCTAAGGTTTTTTTTATATATTTTATATTTATTTCAATATTTTGCTACTCCTTTGTGTAGCTTCTTCAGGAAAAAAAAAAAAAAACCAATTTTCCTGAAGAAGCTACACAAAGGAGTAGCGAAATATTGAAATAAATATAAAATATATAAAAAGACCTTAGGCTTAAAATAATTAGTGTTATTAATATAAAAAAAAAGGTCAAAAAACTAGAAAAATTAATAATAAATAACATACATATTAATTTTATTTAAAAATTTTTATATATGTACATAATGAATTATGTATATAAAAAGGAGGGTACAAGGGACTAACAACTAAGGTTTTCGCCCTAATATGCATATTGTATAAATACATATGAAAAAAAGATGGAAAAAAAAGATAATTGTGAAAACGCACTCGGTCCATCCGTTATTCGCCGAATGCCGAACTTTGAACGAAATTGTCGACGAGCAATTACGTAAAAATCATTACTCTTAAAAAATGTCTCCACAGCGAACGCGCGATGCTCACTCGACCACTGCAACATCGCGACTGACAAATCCGCACAATCGGTAATTCCAACGGCGCCACCCTCCCCCGCACCGTTTATTACTTTTTGAAATAATCGTCTTTAAAAATATAAATTTGCCACCAGACAGCCTGTATAAACAAATGAAATGGGAATATCGAATCACCAAGGCAAGCACATACATACGAGTATATGTATGTACATAGCTCACTGATGGTTTATATACATAAATATATTCCCGTCGTTACTAGAACGAACAGAGGGAATTCCTGGGTGTGGGTCACTGTAATTACCATAGAACATTCAGCACTCATTTTCATTGAATGGGGCGTAAAGATAATAAATCAACAAATCTACAGTGAAAATACCTTAAAAGATGCTTTGCTGACCTGTGCCTAGTTTCTGTAACGTAAAATTTCTAATCGAAAAAATTATAAATGTGAAACACAGGATGAATAAGAAAAAATGCTACACATTTCATGTTTTTTGTACGTTTATTTTAGTTTTTATATGAATTGCCCTATGAGGCAAGCGATAACCATTATAATTGGTTAATTTTTTCGATGCGAAAACTTCGTACAAGTCACAGAACCGAGCCACGGGACACTTAATGCAGTCTTATAATCCGTGCTGCATCGCGCAATAACAAATTCTTCTTAAAATTTTCTTTTTTATTTATTCAACGCGAGTCTGAATGCATTAGGATTATTTATATACATATACTCGTATGGTTAGGCTAGTCTATATGCAAATTTTGTTCTGTTTCAAGAATTTTTTTAAGGTCTACCAATGCATTAGCATCAACGAAATATAAACATAAACAAGTTATCAAGTTATCGCAGACACCTGCATTTCATTCCATGTACATGTACCCAACCAATTCCAACGAAACTTTTTCAAAGTTCAGTTAGAAAAATCGAAAAAAAATTTATGTACATATATAATTTAAATTTTTTATTAGCAATGGACTTTTAGGGAGAGCAAAGCTTGATTTTTTTATTTCTTAAAATGCCTACTATATGTTGCTTTCTATATGTAATTTAAATTAGTTATTGATAAAATAAATTATCTATTCTAACTTTATCTCTCTTTTCCTATTTATTTATGTAAAATTGTTCACACACTCTACTATTTCTGACTATTTGTAACAAACTCTGTATTTATTAACCAAATTCGTCTCAATATGTGCGTATGTATGCATAGTGATGTAAATTTTATTCATGTAATTTGAAAAATGTTGTTGTATTTTGTTAATTTTTAATTTTTTTCTTTCTTTTATTTTTTGTTTTGTCCTTATTCCCGTACATTTTTTGTTATTATTTCAACTTGCATTAGTTTGTATTGAAGTTTTAAAACACGCTCCCAATTTGGGTATGAGGCACCGTAGAGATAGCATAAGTGGATTAAGTACGCACAGCCAACCGATGGTATTTGGCAGTGCATTTGGTACCCAAAGTCCAGTACCATCGTATCATTCAGGTGCGTTTTTAACGGAAAGAATAGACGATAGATTAAAAAATCACCACGGAATTAAACATTGGGTATAAATATCTTTCTAATTACAGGTGCATACACGCCTGGTATGGTAACCGATGTAGTCCGTGAGGTGAAAGATGCCGCTCGTGTTAGAGAGGATGCTCTATTGAATCGTGTTAAGGCCATGGTGGAGGAACGACAATGGACAATGAATGAATCGCATTTACGGATGATGAGGGATATAGAAGAATTAAAGGTAGACGATTTTTAAGAGACTTTATTTTTAAATTTTATAATTTTACGAATTTCGAATTAGTCACAAGTTCATCATTTGCGTGTGGATAGAAAAGAAACCAACAAACGTCTTAATCATTTAGAAGCAGAAAATAAATATATGCGCCAAATGTTAGCCGCACTTTACAATAATCGCAGTGTACCCGATATTATTTATGAAAATGAAACACTTAGAACGCGAAAAACCTTCCCTCACTCTCGCCGCACACAGCAGCCAGCCATGAATCTACATTATGGCACCATACACCATCAGCCAGGTACATCGTCCTTGGATGAACAAGAAGAAGAACCTCTACATATTGTAGAGACACCCTCTATTTCTTCAGCGGCCGATATTGCATCAGTCACAGCGCAACAGAGACAAATTTCAGATTTGCGTAATTCATTTTCCAGCTCCGAAGGTGGCAGTGTTAATGGTAGCAGCAAAACTACGAATAAACCAGGCCCTATAATGTCACCACCTAATTTCGCTTTAGTCACCTCCACCGCTGAAGATGTTAAGAGAAAAAAAGATAAACCGGTTAAAAAATTATCATCAGATGAATGCGATAATGTAGATAATTCAGGGAATGTCAAGTTAACCCCGCAGGATTTAAGAAGAGAACTTAAAGAAGCTGTAGCGGCCCGCAAAGATGCCGACGACCGTATTATAGCGTGGGTTTAATTTCTATATAAAATGTGTTTTTTTCTTTTTTGCCTTTTAAAATTTGATACATATGCATTTTTACTTTTGTACAAATGTAGAAAGAAATAGATTAACAATCACAGCAGAAGCTTTGGCCAAATATTATAAATGATTATAAAAAATTCAAATAGATAATTACCAAAGAGTTGGCAAGATATGTTTGTATGTATGTAATTTGAAACAAACAGAAACTGTAGAGACAGTTTGCGACCAGAAACTACGATCTCACGACTATTAAGTAACAAGGACTTTTATTGTAAATATTCATCTTTTTCTTTGGTTTAATGACAAATTTAAAAATTAGAAATCGTTCTTAAAGACAAATTTTTAATATTACGATCTAGAAATCCATGATGAAATCCACGAAATATTGGATTAGATTTCATTGTTTTGTGATGTAAAAAAAATAAACAATAGAATGGCTGCATACGAGTATAAGGGCACTGGCACACGTACAATATGATATTTGGATCGCGATATATGTAATAAAATACATTGATACGTACGTATCCCACATGCTCAATATTTATCGCGACAATATTGAAATTATTTTGTGCTGTTGCTTAACTTACTAGTACAAGAAGTGCAACTATACAAAAATAATTGTACTTCGTGTTTCGTGTTTGTATAAGTGTAGATGTTTAGTCCCCGTCCATATTGTGAAACATTTGCTGCAAAACTTTTTGAGTTTGTTGACGAGAAAGGGAAGAGGAGTGGAAGTATGTACGCTGTTTCATGTACATGCAGTTTTTGTTGAATTTCTTATTTGCATCTTTTGAGAAGAGGTGTATTTGACGTTTCATTTTATTTCTTTTCGTTTGGTATACTGTTAACTTCTATCATAATAATAGCTACCCTGTTTTATTGTTAATTTTTTATGAAATATAATCAAAAATTTAAAAAAAATATATAAAATTATATAAAAATTATTATATAATTTTTCTTCTTAGCGTCCATTTTGCTTCAAATTATACCTTGTGCTTCAAATGTGTATCCAAAAAAAAATATTCACACCTATCACAGGGTAGTTATTTTATATTTACATTCGGTATTGAGAAATGTCAAAAAAAATTACAGAAAGAAGATAGAAGGGAGGAATAAAAAATACTAAACATGAAGCAAAAGTTTCATGTATGGACACTGCTGAAGCTTCAAAAGAGAATTCAAAAAAGTTTTGCAGCAAATGTTTCACAATATGGACGGGGACTTACCGGAACCAAATTGCTGCTACACGTGCAATAAATATCGTGATACTGGACCGCGCTCATTAATATTGTACGTGTGCAAGTAGTCCAGTAAGAAAAAAAATTATTCACTATTAATTGTAACCGATTTCTTTTGTTATTATTTCAACCTACTAATATAAAAAAGGAACGAAAAACGCAATGTCAGCATTTCGACGTTATTAGGACTGAAAATGCGAGCTGAAGCCGAGGCAGATAGAATCCGTCATGCGTATACCTTGCATTTTTCAACTCACATTAACGTAACACAATTAGTACTTTGCTGACGGATAAGAAATTAACTGTTTTTTCTTTTTATCGCATGGAAACATTTGAAGAGCGTCAACAAGTTTGTTCTGCATTTTATTTATTTTTCTTTTTTCTATTAAAAAATTAATCAAAACAATGCAAAAATCCAACTCATAGCTGTCAAACGTACGTTAAAAACTGGCCAACTGTAATACGTTTCGTTGACGGAGATGAACAGAATGGGAGTAAAGGCCGGGGCACATAGAATCCCTCATATGTCATACTTGCAAGTCAGATTGACAGTACATGCACTTGAGTACTCGTTATCCCTCCCATTGTTACTCTCGCCTATAAAGTAGCAGTCATGCCAGTAAAAGATGAGTCGTGTGAACTCAGACTAAGCTTTGTCACATTCACTACGTCTCAGTCAAAGCAAAGTAGGCAAATTTTTAACTTTTAAAGTGCGTTGAGTACTTTGACAATAGCATTGCCGTTGGTTATTTTCGACCTAAATTGGTTAAATTTTTTTTAGTGTGGAGAAGTGAATATTTTTTGCATTTTGGTTACTTTTTCCAATGTGTAATTTTTTTTATATTTTACTTGTAAACTTTTAAAATCAAGTTTTATAACGTGTATATTGCGAAACACTGTTACTGCGAAATCCTTTTGTTTAATAAAAATCGTTTCTGTTGTAACAAAAAATTCAAGAGTCCTGTGGCAGAAGCAAAAATAAAATAACAGTATTTAAATCCAAAATATATAGAAAATTATTTGCACGGGTTTGTTTGTTTGAAATTGAAATGGTGTATGTACTTAATGTTTTTATCTACATTTTTTTTATAAAATTAGTGGCTAGTGGAAAAGAAATTGAATATTAATTTTTATAAAATAAAACATATTCTGGTATTTTTTTTATTTTTTAACTTTTTAAACAAAGTTTGTTTGCTAAAAATTTTTGGCAACGCTGGCTATGAGTTGATATCCGTCAACAAAGTACTCATTGTGCCAATCTCATCCGTCGGTACGTTAATGTCATTTGAAAAAGTCAAAGTATGACGGAGGACAACTTAAGGCCCGTTCAGACTATTATACTTTGTATTAATACTTGTCAAAAATTCAAATAATACGTGCAAGTGTGAACGCAAAATGTTATGAAAACCACAAGTATTACGATAAAAAATTGACACCCCATAATACATTCTCATTTTTTAAAATTTTCTAAACGATAATACTTTTCATCTGATTAAAATTCACAAGACAACTGTTCCGCCGCCGGTGGCGTGCCGTCCATTTTTTGTTATTTTTTTCTTCATATAAAGGCCCAACATTTCTAAAATTTTAATCGCATAGAAATATATTTCGTCTTAAAAGCTGTTTTAATATTATTCATTTGATTTATTTCCTTTATCTAAATCGAATATTTTAACTGCTGCATACTTTCAAGAATCGGCACGTTTGCCATCTACGTAAAAAAACCTACCGCCGTTAGCCAATAATAATAATTCAATATGCGCATGTTGCTTGTGTTCCTTTATTATAGCTAAAACCATCAAAACTCCCACAAATTTACATTTATTTCTTTTTTGAAATAACATGACTTCCTTTTTTTTAATTTTAAAACACTTGTTTATTAAAAATTGTTTTCTCAACTTCTGGTTTTTTTTTTGTATTTTCTCTCTATTTCAAGTGTGATGATGTGAATACAAAATGTCAGTTTACGTTAGATTTTTTGACAGTCGCAATAAATGTATTTAGATTTCTGTATCGTAAAATGTGATGAAAGTCTTAATACTTGTATAATAGTCTGAATGGCCCTTTAGTTGTCAGATGAAAAAGGCAACGTATAAAATACAATGAATTCTAGGTGTCTTGGCTTTTAGATTTATATATAATTTTTTATTTTTCCATGGCCAACACATTTTTCTGAACTAAAATTGCATTGGATCTTTAAACGGAAGTTATGCTACAAATACTGCTTTATTTAGGACTTTTCATATTCCATAAGGTAGGCAATGTAACATTTTAAATGTGCAAACTGCGATTTACGGAGTGGGTGACACAACGTTGCGAAATAATAACAATTTAATTTGAAAAAGATTACGTTATAAGTCGATTTGATGATGAGTATTGGTCACCGTGCAGCTAAGGTTTAACTCTGTTAGATTATTATTATGCACACTCCTACGTACATATATGTACATATCTATCTATAGTGAGGCATATAAAATAAGTAGTTTGTATTTGACAATAGTAATCTACATACATACACCATGCGTAACAGTTTCTTCGGTTACACTCGATCCGTATGATAAATGTTGAATTATAAAATAAAACAATTATTAATTTCAGAAAATTTAAATCAAATATTATTACTAATCGTTATATATATGTTGATAATTAATACAATAGTTGCCTTTAGCTCTATAATAATTACCGCAATGGTTCATAACTGAGCACAGCAACAACAAAATTGCGCACATATTAATAGAAATACTTAGCAACTACACATTTTTGATGTTCGTTCAATACAGCATTACATAATTCACTAAATACTAATAAACCACATTCTTTAAAGTTAATTACATTTAACCATTTAAAATTCTTCTATACAGTTGATCCAATGATCTTCAGCTGAATTTATTTATCAATATATTGGCCAAAGGATAAATCAAAAATTAAATTTTTCTTATTTTAAACTCATCACAGCAAATCAAAATGAAGACATTGTTTGTATTCAATGGCTTTTATTATTGAGTTCAAATTGATATTATTATATTTTAAATTTGTTAATTTTGCTAAAACAAAAATCAAACTTAGAAAGTTAAGAAATGCCAAAAAAATGTCAAATTAATTCCATAGAATTTTGTTCTAAAATGTCTATACTATAAATTATAGAAATTGCTGTGATTTTTTAAATAACATTTTTTTTTTAGCAATTAACCACACAATTACAAATGCATGTTTTATATAAACTAAAATGTAACTCACCGGTGTTTAAATTATGATTATATTTTTGTGTTGTTTCGATCTCAATTTTAGACTTGAGAATTTGGTAAAAACTCTACAAGTAAATGCATCACATCATCCATCCTCTAAGGTCACTGCTAGTAATCGACAGCAACAGCAACAACATGCAGAGTTAGCAAATGGTGATGGTGGATATGACAAAATTGGTATTGGTAGTACTAGTGCTGGTGGTGGTAGTGGTTCTTTTGGTGAAGGAAATAAAATTACTAAACGTTCCAGTACTGCTGCTGTCTCTGCTGTTGTTAATTCTAAAAATAGTCATAAATGGCCAAAACAACAATTAATTAATCATCATCATACTCATCATCAGCAACAACAATCAAAACATCCGAATAGTGGCACAAATAATGCAACATCAACAAACAATGCGTCCGTTACTTTAACACATACAAATTCCCCAGTTAAATTAAGTGTAGCTGGGCCCATAACGGATTTATAGTTTACAAAATCGAAAAACAGAATAACAAAAAAGCGAAAAAAACTGACCCAAGGACGAGGAAGTATACGAATATCACATTTTTAATAAAAGCGAATAATTCTAATTACGAAAAATGCAACGAAAATATGTAAAACAATATCTATAATTAATGAACGTCAAACTAAAAAAGTCCAATGATCTAATTGTATGTACATGTATGTATGTATGTATGTATGTATGGTGTTATTAATATTTTATGTTATTTGTTTATAACTCACAAATTCTTATTTTGAAATGTAACTAATTTTTCAAACAATAAAGGCATTCAAAGGCATTTACTATACACATAAGTATGTATTTATGAGCGGACAAATAGTTGCTATATCGATTGATTGCATATGTGTAGTTTGTTAAGTGATATACATATGTATGTATAAATCGGCAGGTAAAGCGGATGTATTTTGTAAAAAAGTGCTTTATACGCAGTAAATAGTCAGTACAAAAATTAAAGCAGAGTCTAAAAATTTAAGGAAATATGGTAATAGAAATTGAAAATAAAGTATGGATTTTATTCAGCAATATAATACTTTACTGTGAACATTCGCGCTGGCGAAATAAAACAATAAACAAGTTAACAAAAAGAGCTGCAACCCCAGAAAAGTGGAAGACGTAGACACGACTCTATCGTTTCACCATCTATCTCTTCTCTACCATATATCCTTTTCCAAAAAAGAAAGTCACATACTATCAACATTGTTGGAATTAATATTTGTACAAAAAATATCAGGTTTTGGAAATGTATATTGCCAATTTTGTTGCAGATTTTTAAATAAAAAACGGTGTATAGTATACATGGAAAATGTTCTTTTAATTTTTACTTGTGAACCAGGGATATGCTTTCTTAGAAAATTAGTTAGCTTCAATAGTAAATTGTTCACGTATTGATTGAAAAATTCAATGGCAAAAAGAATATTGGGAATACTTGTTTTCCTCCTACATGGCGAATTGTCACATTGTGTTAAATAATGCGTGAATTTTTACAGTTCAACAACATTATTAACATATTGGAATCTTATTTATCATGCCATTTATCATATAGTCGACAACTGCGTAAGACCTCGTTCATATTATCAACTTTTTACTGAAAACTTCGAGTTCATTCATGTTTTTTAGAATTTAAAACATGAAGTATACTGATAAAAGAAACATTAAAACAAGTTTTTTGGCAGCATAATTTTATTGGACATAAATATGTCGACAGGAGCGGCACCAGAGCAGAAAAAATAACACATTTACATTTACATATTAAGTTAACATTTGTCTTTTTATATTTATATCTTACATATCTCCATTTCATATAAAAACCAACAAAAAATAAATTTATTAAAATATATTTGCTGTTAAAAGCTAAACTGTTATTTAAGCACACAATAACGTATCATATGACAAACCAAAAGGTACAATATGTTTATTTACTTGATATGGAATACTAACATCTCCAATTTCGATACATTTTATGTGATATCGAATAACGTATGTATATTCAATAAAAACAATTCATCCAAAATTTATATGTTGGTTAGAATTTAAACAAAAAATTCCTTTCGTTGAGAAAACATTGGAAAACTTCAACGTAGTAGAAAAAAAAGATCTAATTTATAAGAACACATACATACATACATACATTTTAGAAAAATGCATATGCCTATTGTCCCCTTAAATTGTGTCAAAGTATATAGGATTAAAATAAAAACTTTTTAAAGACTAAAATAGACTAATACTAATGTTCTTTTAATGTTTCTTTTAAAGTAACAATAATAATAAAATGCAACTTAATCAAAATGTTTGAATCTTAAGCCAATTTATTTGATGTGTAGTTTCACGTTATACATATTATCGAATAATACAAATATTAAAAGTTACAAAATATCTAGCCAGTCGTATATTTTTAATTACATCTTTAAAGAACTTTTATATTTTAGTTGGTGAACATTTTAAAATTTGAACCTGGTACACATCAGAATAAAATATTTAGAATTACTTATATAACTATAGTTAAAAATGTTTTTATAAAAAACGAATCCATAGAAATATATGCATGTATGTATAATAGTATATACATATATACATACATATACATAATTTAGTATTAGTAGCATATTACTGTTAACAACGTTTTATATTAAGTATCTGGTTTGTAATCCAAAAATAGTTGGTCGCTGTCTGTTCCTCTAAATTCTCAATTATTTACTGAGCTTTTTTTTATAAACATATAAAGTTTCTGAACTTTTCACAAAAATTTGGGTAGTTGGATTCGCACTTACGGCATGCCGTAGAACCAAACATGAAACTTAAATTTAATTTAAAAAAGAAGGAAATCGAAGTTCATTTTAACACGCAAGAAATAGATTAGAATAACAGAAAACACTACTTTCCACATAAAAAAGAAAAACTTGTTTTCATTTACATTTTTCGAAAGAAATTTTAATAGGCATTTAGAGGAAGAAACAGTGAAATGTTCGCAACACGCGTACATAAATTTATCATGCATTAATATTTTTAAGTGCCATTTGATTATAAAAAATAAAATTCATAAAACTTTTTATTTCAAATAAATATTGTTATTGGTTTTATTACAATCAGAGTGCCCCGGTAGTCTAGTGAGTAGTGTGCTAGTTTATGAGTGGCGGGTTCTACGTTCGATTCCTAGCAGAGACTCTGGTCTGCATCACTACAACACGTGAAAGTTTTTTCACAACAGGTATCACAATGGGACATTAAATAAATTGGACCCAACTGGGCTGGGACCTTTCTTTACCTTTACATCCAGCAACCTGCCGACCAAACCTAACCTTTATTACAC
Source organism: Dexiosoma caninum (assembly GCA_963924685.1). Classification (NCBI taxonomy): domain Eukaryota; kingdom Metazoa; phylum Arthropoda; class Insecta; order Diptera; family Tachinidae; genus Dexiosoma; species Dexiosoma caninum. The sequence goes on from OZ004725.1 coordinate 98,656,371, forward strand.
TCAAATCATGATTCGCCTAGAGCTAACTTTATTTAAATTTTTATCTTTAATTTCAAATCTTACTAAAAAAAAATGCTAATTTAAAGAAAAAACAAAAAGCATATTTGGAAGAAAGCTTATGGCAATGAAAAAAAAATTTTAATATCTACAAGCCCGCACAATTTTTTAAATTCTTCGCCTAATCTTTTTTCTTTTCTTTTTTTTATCTGGCAACAGCACTCAGGAGATGACGCCTACACATGCGCAGCGTTGTGCCGGAACTTAATTAATTATTTTGCATCTCTGCTTTTGCATGTTCTTTGTTTATAATCGTGGCAGTGCTATAGCTTCGGTTTAGTAGCCATTTTTATTATTATTTTATATCGCCGGTGCTACACAATACCGACGAAGTACGGCGTTCTGATGCCTTCTATGCCTTCGCCACTGAAACCTTCAGACAACAACTGACACACTAATGCACATCAGAAAAATGCGAAATGTTTATTTTTATTTTAAAATTTTAGTCTGACACTGGCGTTGAACCCAGGTCTGTTTTTCGTTTTGTAGTCAACGTGCAGACTACCATCCATCGTCCCATCGCCATCCTCATAACATAACTGTCCAATAAAAGAAAGTTCTACGACGTGCCAATGTCCTATTTCTACTTTTGAAAAGTTTTGCTAAGAATTTAAAAAACAATCGCCCAATCGATGAATAATGCTCACATATCAATAGTAAATCGTGTTTGTAAATGTTAATTTTTCACCACCATTCTCACTCACTAAATAATATAACACAACGGCAATATCATTCACTTATTAATATTTCACAACGCGATGAAGATACGATTAATGTGATATTTCAATATAGTTTGGCACATAGGCCTCTGTGGTTTGGCATATGATAGAAAGTGTTTATTACCGTATACCAATGGCAAGGAATAATAGTCATATTATTCAGATCAAAACTTGTAAAGTAGGCTTTTTTATGAAATTTTTTGTATGTTAATTTTTATTTGTACAACTTACATCTTTTTTCATAACTTTTGTAGCTGAAGGACAAATTTTATAATTCAAGCATTCTGCACATTTTGGTTTAAGAGGTGTACATATTGTTTGTCCAAAACCAACTAGTAAATGATTAACTTCGCTCCATAAATGCTTTGGCAACCAAGCTTCCAGTGCTAGCCGTGTTTTTTCAGGTTCTTTGGCTGGCTTTGGCAACCAGCCTATGCGATTCGAAATTCGATGAACGTGGACATCGACACCTATACCACTCACTTCGTTCCAGGCCGTTGCCATACAAATATGTGCCATTTTAGGACCAACTCCTGGTAATGCCACTAACTCTTTAATATTGTTTGGTATATCAGATTTATATTTTTCCACTAGAATTTTAGAAGTTTGTTGCACATATTTTGCCTTATTCTAAACAATCAAATTATGAATTATTTACGGAATGCAAAGATCGGACTAATTTTATTAAATACCTACTTTGTAAAAAGATACAGGATGTAAAATATGTTCAAGAACATTAACTTTCATGTTACTGATAACTTCTGGTGTAAGATTATGTTCTTTCAAACGTAACATTGCATGATAGGTGGTTTCATCTTTCGTCTGACTTGACAACATAAGCGCTACTAGTTTTTGAAAACGTTGAGTCTAAAATTCTATTGGTTAATCATTATTTTAATATTGACAATAATAGATAATCAAAAAACCTTTTCATCGGCATTTTCATCAGCACATTTATGACAACCCATTGTATCCACTGGAGCTTTGTCTAGAGAGCGCATTATGCGAATATTTTCCAACATTATTTCCCAATTTCGTGGTTGCCAGTTTTCGTCAGACAATTCCTGTTTAATTTTCTTACTTGTAGAGGGGGTTTCCTCTACATTCTTCTCTTTGTACGGAATTTGAAAAATTTTCTGCGATTTTGGCGCTATTACCTCCACAGATGTCATTACATTATTCAGTGATTCATTTTTTACTCTTCGTGAACTTCGTTTTACTGCAGCTTTTTGATTGGTTAACTTAGTAACCGTACTAACTGATTTCTCATTTTTCTTAGGACTAGATACTTTCTTAATATTTTCCGATTTAAACGGCACTTCTTTTTGTTTTTTTATCTCATCTTTAAATCTCTCTTTATTTTTAATCTCAGTAAAAAATTTAGATTTATTTTCCTGTATGATTGTATTTAAATATAAATAATAGATTTAATTTCAATTAGTATAACAATTCGGTAGAAACTAAAAACGAGATCACGAAGTAACTAGTTGGTTTCATCAAAACGGAATCTAGCGATTCTACTTGATTGCTTACTTGCTAACAGCCACGTAAAGCACGTAGGGAAAAAGAATAGAAATTCTCCACAGTACGGATCAATATGAAGGTTAAAATTTAAGTAATTATTAACATTTCTATAGAAACACTCAACAAGTTTTATACGAATGTTGGAAGATCGTTTCGATTTACTTCCAATAAGTATTCAGTATCTTCAACTTATTTTTGGGCATTAAGCACAACAATGTAAAAGATTTTATATTTCTTTATTATGAAACTTTGGCCTAACCATCCCATAAATAAACATAATGTATTTTACTATATTTAAAAAAACTCGATAAAAGCAAATTAAGCACTTGAAAATTAATGGCTTAAATCTGGTTTATGAACGCTTTACCGAATGAAAAAAATTAGATAGGACGATAGAAAATTTTAAAATAAGAATAAAATATAAAGTGAAAAAAAGTTTCCACTATATTTCTGACTCAGAAATTCTGAACATATATGACCAATATTGGTTCTCTTCGTATATGTATATTATTGAAAAATTGTTAACTTATTAAGGACCGGCGAGTTGTTTGTAATTTTAAGCTTTTTTTTTAGCGAAGCCGGTATTTGTTTTACTATGGAAGATTAAAAATTAGCCCCACTCGAATGCCGGTCATGCAAAGAGTTTTTAGTTAGCAAAGCCGCTATTTGTTATACCATAGAGCAGAATATTTTTGATCCCGGCTAAAGGGCGGTCATGCAAGGAAGCTTTTACTAGCGAAACCGCTATTTGTTATATTACTACACTTTTTGTTGCACTTGGTAACATTTTGATGTAAAACTATGTAAAAACCTTATTGGCATTTAAAGCGTTGTGAATCTTTATATGAATATTAAGAATATAGAAAGATATTTTTAAAACCTTTCAAATAATGCCAATATTGGCCATGTGCATTCAAAAATGTAGATTTGCATTTCCTTATGAAAACTTCGGAGGTCCATAACTCGAAAACTATGCGTTGTCGGGACTTTTTTCAATTTATATTTTCGGGTTAAATACATTTTAGTGAAGCAGATCTAAGAAAATAAAATAGCTTGTGATAGAAAAATGAAGAAATATAAAATAAAAGTTGGCGGCAAATCATTTTTTCCGAGTAATGGACCTGTGAAGTTTTAGTACAAGTTTGTGTAGGTATAAAGGATATTTTTTTCATAGAATGTGGTCAATTTGGGTACCATTTTAAAGCTGTTGAGAAGATCCTAAACACACATAAAATAATAGAAAATAATTTATATAACTATTTAAAATTTTAGTTTATTATTTTATTCTGTTTCTTGCAATAATTTTACATTTTATTTGGATTTAATTCATATTGGTTGCAAATGTTCGTACAAACTGTTTTTTATACTACTTTTTCATTAAAATAACTTAGTACTATATTACTAACATATACAACTCTTCTGGACGGTATGTTAGAAAAATATGATTTCTTCACATCGGTTGTTTAGTCCCCGTCCATATTGTGAAGCATATGCTGCAAAAGTTTTTTGAATTCTCTTTTGAAAGTGCAGCAGTGTCCATACATGAATCTTTTGCTTCATGTTTAGTATTTTTTATTCCTCCCTTCTATCTTCTTTTTTTAATTTTTTTTGACATTTCTCAATACCGAATGTAAATATAAAATAACTACCCTGTGATAGGTGTGAATATTTTTTTTTGGATACACATTTGAAGCACAAGGTATAATTTGAAGCAAAATGGACGCTAAGAAGAAAAATTATATAATAATTTTTATATAATTTTATATTTTTTTTTTAAATTTTTGATTATATTTCACAAAAAATTAACAATAAAACAGGGTAGCTATTATTATGATAGAAGTTAACAGTATACCAAACGAAAAGAATAAAAATGAAACGTCAAATACACCTCATCTCAAAAGATGCAAATAAGAAATTCAACAAAAACTGCATGTACATGAAACAGCGTACATACTTCCACTCCTCAAACTCAAAAGTTTTGCAGCATATGCTTCACAGTATGGACGGGGACTTAATAAACCTTGAATTTGATGTTGCCAACTTGTATTTACAATATCTGGCAACGCTCTTAAAAGTGTAATTATTGCTTTTTGTTTTGATTCATGTTTTAGTTATTTATTATTATTCACACCACAAAATATACCACCATAGAATACCATTCACACACACCGTGCTTATATTTGGCCACAAAACATAATATTTGGCGTTCAATTTAAAAGCAAGATGAAAAGTGACTATCTTAAAATGTTATTTATGTTTTTATTAATGAACAGTTGTTACATTTTAATGAAATGTGCAGAAATAGAAGAGGATAGTTGGATGGACCCTGATGCTTGGGCTAGAGATTATCTTCCCATAGGTGATAAATCATGCAAATGTTTAGGGGATGCATCAGTTGAGTCTTCCGATCCCATACAATCTTATAAACAAAAACAACAAACTCTTGCAGAAGATGCAGCATCATTTATATATTTTAAGAAGTTTATTTCGACGTTATTTAACCGAAAAAATTTCAAGGTAAATTTGCACTTAAAAAATAATGTAACTAGCCGTGGTTGGTTCAATCGTGGTAATCAAACGTCTGTTGATTTCTTTATTCTGGAAAAGCATTTTTAGGAAAATTAATAAAAAAAACTAAAAATGTCACCTAGAATTGATTACCAATATTTAATTTGCTATTATTTGCACTATGCCTAATTATTTAAATGTGGAAGTATGTATGCGCATGCTGCACGCATAGTATATTATATTCCTTAATCGGATAATTTAACAAAATCTTTTAAGTTGTGCAAATTAAATATAACAACAAATTTATGTAAAAAGTAAAAGTTATTTATTAATTACTATACATTTTCATTTCAGTATGATTCAAATCAACAGCTTTATAAACGTTCAGTGTTATTTACTGTTGTCTCGCAGCAAATGGATAAGCTAGAACAGTTACAAGATCCGCGTGACTTAGACAACATTTTAACGGAAATTTTCAAAAATGTGCGCGTGCCGAATATGGACTGTGACGGTCAACAAGTATTTGATTTAAGTGGATTCACCGCAATAGCATTCAATATATTTTATGATATATTTCAACTTTTAAACACTTCTGAGGTAGTACAATTTTTTATGCTTTATTAGATGTACCTGAAATAAATCCTGTTAAAATTAAATGAGCAACTTCGAAATGTTATACAGATATTGTAATTTCAGGTACGATTTCTTTTAGTCCTGGCAGTTCTTTTAATAATTGCTTGGATTATTAACATTCGATTTAAAGTTGGTTGGCTGCCTTTGGTTTTTGGGAGTATATTTTTATATGGATATCTTCATACATATCTTGAATGTAATCGGGTAATTATTAAAATAGCATAATTATCGATTAGACAAATTTAATAATTTTATTTGTAGGAGTTGGAAGTGAATAATATGCTGGAAATTATAAATCGCGAAAAAAGCAAACAGAAAAGCGAAAAATTTTCAATAATTACTAGTTCTCTTAAAAGCATGTTTTATAGTGCCCACAACGACGATGAACAACAGTTGAGGTATACGATTATAGACTGAAAATATATACCAAACTATGTGTATTTATATCAAGTACTACACTGCTGTAGCCGGTATTATCTCTGTAAGAGTTGTTTTGAATTTCAAATGGTAAGATTTGCCCTCCATATGAAATACAGTACTTTCTCGAAAATTTGAACGCTCGATTATTAGAGACATCGGTAATCCGGCCATTGCTACTTCATTTTCCGGACAGTTTTTTTTTCTTTTGTTCACACATGTGAATGATGATATTTGTATAATAACTTTTTACCGTAATACGTGTCTACTTTTGGAATATTGCTTTATTTAGTTTGAGTGTACATATTTGGTGATATAGTAAGTTCGCGGTATATTTACTACTTATTAAAGTTTAAACTATAGAACTTTAATATTTTCCTGATATTATTAGACATTGTAAAACAATGGAAAATACTAGCCAGAAATCATACATATGAAGCGATAAGAATAAAAAACTGTGAAATATAGGATGAACTTGACGCATGAAAATCAATTAAATATGTTGCAGAGAAAATCGACGATGTTTGATATTAAAGAAAACGGTCCTGCTTTAAGAAAACTTATGTCGTAACACTTTTAATGGAAGTGGTAAGAAAATATAGAAATCTTTCTATTTAAATCTTATAAAACATAATCGTGCTTTATAGGAAAGAGAAAGAAACTGAAAGGAGGAGAACATTATTAAAAAGAAAACAATTCTGATTGAAAATGGAGTCAAACAGTGTTTTAGTGTTTCGGTTTGAGCAGAAAATTTCCCGAAAATATGTAAAAACTTGAGACTATAAATGGGACGTAGAAAATATGATTTCGGAATTACAGAAAAGATGTCAGATCATGATTTTGCACAAGTCAGGTTAGAATGCCTTAGAAATAAATACTATTTACCTTCTCCTTTATATTTGGGGAATATGACCGAAAACAAAGATGGCTCTAAGATACATTTTTTTTCTAATGAATTATGTGTGTATATACGAGTAGAAATGCAGCATAGGCATATAAGAATATTCGATTCGCTAAGTTGAGGCATATGCACGGTCTGACGTGGGTTTTAAATTACCATAATTATATTTATGACGCTGATCAGTTTAACTTTTTAGTTTATACTACATTAGAAAATAAAAAAATACTTTTTAAATATATATGAATTTAGAATAGACATTCTGAATAACCAAAAAACGTTATTTTTTTGCCAATTGCATTCACCGCATTTGATAACCGTATGATTAGACCGAACATATTCCTGATAGGTTAACAAAACAGCTTGATTCCTGTACATACTTGATATAAATATATATATATACACGGTGGGCCAAAAGTAATCACCCGGGGCATAAGTAATCACCCGATGTCTTTTTGCTGTAATTATATTTAATAAAAACCTTTGGATCTGCATGAATGGTCATCAACTCTGGCGGCGGTCACTTAGCCCATATCGTAAGCAGTGTCAAAATTTGTCTTAAAAAAAATTGCAGCAATAGAACATCGGGTGATTACTTATGTCCCGGGTGATTACTTTTGGCCCACACTGTACTTTGATATTTGTTTTTCCTCAAACTTATCTCCATTATTATTTATAGAAAATCAGCGAAACTTTCTTTAGGATTTTGTCGGCCTGATCATGTGATTGTTATGTATTTGAATGACATTTTCATTCGATATTTACAAGTTTTGATAGAACAATCTAAAATTGCTTTAACAGCTTTAAACGGTTCTCTAGGTTTTCCATATACCTTATTAAGTGGATTTTTATATTTTGCTTTAATAGGATATATAATAAAGTTAACCTTTAAATATATATTAAATCCCTCGTCATGGTCATATTTTATGCATAGAAAGCAACGTCATCAGCCAGAGCAAGAAGATTTAAAAAGTTCCACAACGTCCCAAGTCGACCGTATATCAGGTGATAATTTAAAATTATTTTTAAATGTCATGAATACCATGCCTCATCGAGTTAAAGGTGCACCAGCACTTTCCACTGCAGCTGTTGAATCACGAGTCGAAGATGTAGAAGAACTTATAGAGTCAAATATAACTTATAAGGAACTTGATACAAGTACTATTGATAAAAATGAAAGCAACAATTCAAATAAAAGTACGTTAGATGAAAAAGCATTAGCTAAAATTGAAGATGTACCCCATAGTTCATAGTATAAAGTCTATATTGTAAATTATATTAATTATATCAATTTTTGTTTTATTTAATTTAAATTTGTTAAGAGTTATGTAGTATTTTATAACATTAATTTTGTACTTCACCAGTTTTACTTACAATAATAAATCTTATACCTTTGCAAAGTTCTCTTTCGCTTCTATTTCACAAAAAATTGAACTTTTCTTGTTCACCAAAATTAACCAAAAAGGGCTTAAATCTAGTTTATGGAAGCCACTCCGAATTTAACAAAAGTTACCTCATCTGATAGAAAATTTAATTTTAAGAAAAAAAAGTTTAGTGCAAAATTCTTCGGCAACGCATATTTTCCGAGTTATGGGCCTCGGAAGTTTTACAATAAAAATGTCATTGTGTTTAATATTTCTTAGCTTATTGGGTCAATATGGGTATCATAGCTTGTGAAAATGCCGATCACATGATGGTAAAATTTCACATTTTGGGATGATAAAATGTGTAGAGGTGAAAATTCTTAGGCGCCGCACACTGGGGATTTTTGTATGGAGTTGCGGAAAAAAATATATTTGTCAAAAAATGTAGTGATTTCATCACAAATTTACTTTTATTTATATAGTAATACACAGAAGTAATCAAAATAAAGAAAGTTAGAGAAATGTATATCGTTACCTACAATGTAAAAAGCCCTAACTAACAAAAAAATTCTAAAAGAGCCTTAACTTCGTCACTTATAACACTATGCTTTTCTGGCTAAATGAAGGAGTCAAATGTGAGATCATGGGATCTGATGTTACCACCATTCGGTGCATAATATCTTCGTTCGTGGCAATTCGACTGCATTTTCTAGAGTGTCTAAGGCGATATTTTTTATAGTCTTTGTTACGACTTTCCTCAGCCTCTTCGGATAGTAAGCCTACAGGAAAAATACACTTTTCAATTATATCTTTTCCATGAATCAGAATTTTGTGAAGTGTAGGTGGCATATTGTACCACTCGTACAGTGCAACAAACTCTTTTGCCGTCTCCAGACAAAAATCACCAAATTTTTTTACCTCGGTGATTGTTATAGCTTCGAGAATTATTGAAAACCTATTGATTATGTTTTCATCTAGACCCGTGATTTCGGAAATCAAAGCAGGATTAGTAAAGAATCTTCGTCTTTTGAGTCTTCTCCTAAACGACGTAAATCCGCCAGAAATAAAAATAAAGCCAATAATGAACAATTAATCACCGATAATCAGCCTGAAATTGTTTCTGATTCGTACAATACCCTTGCAAATACTGGTCAAAAGACCAACAATGAAGCGTTGTCAACACCTGTGGTAAAGACAATGAATACGGTGTTAATAAATCAGGAAAATTTTGTTGTTGATCAAGGTCCAAGTCCAGCAGGATCTGGTGTGTTGAATAATGTCCAAAAGTCTAAAAGTGGCGCTCTATCATCTTCCGTTCCGGGTCCATCAAGTTCTATTTCTGTCAGAATTTCTCCTAAGCAATTAATTGTTTTGCCTCCGAAAAGATATATATTTATTTCCCGTTTGGCTTATGATACAACTATCGCAGACGTTGATTATTATATATAATACAAATTGGATGCTGCAGACGATATATTTGTCACTAAATTTTCATATTCAGAATTCATAAATTCAATATAGTCATAAGTACCTTGTTATTAGTCTGTAAGGATTATATCCATTGACTAAATTTAAATAAATAAAATAAATAAATATTTTTTTTATTGGTGATTTTTGTCTGGAGACGGCAAAAGAGTTTGTTGCACTGTACGAGTGGTACAATATGCCACCTACACTTCACAAAATTCTGATTCATGGAAAAGATATAATTGAAAAGTGTATTTTTCCTGTAGGCTTACTATCCGAAGAGGCTGAGGAAAGTCGTAACAAAGACTATAAAAAATATCGCCTTAGACACTCTAGAAAATGCAGTCGAATTGCCACGAACGAAGATATTATGCACCGAATGGTGGTAACATCAGATCCCATGATCTCACATTTGACTCCTTCATTTAGCCAGAAAAGCATAGTGTTATAAGTGACGAAGTTAAGGCTCTTTTAGAATTTTTTTGTTAGTTAGGGCTTTTTACATTGTAGGTAACGATATACATTTCTCTAACTTTCTTTATTTTGATTTATATATTTTTCAATATTTTACTGACAGGTACTTATGAATGGGCGCATATTTCGAAACGTTCCAAAACATGAGCACTAGTGTGACCGTTGTATTAGTTTTCTTTAACATTAATATTTAGTCCCGAAAAAACCAAATTAAAAAATAACAACCAAATTTTCACATATCTTCGCATTTTTTGCATACAAATTTATTTTCTTGGTATTTATTGCAAAACTTGCAGCCGCTTTAGATGTTTGCAAGGTCAGTGATCGAAAAGCCGTGCATTTAATTATATCTGTCGTGGAAGCAGTCGGTCTTGAAGTACAAAAATATATTATAAATAAAACGTCTATACATAATGCAAGGGAAAAAATACGAGCAGAACAGTTCAAAAATATAAAAGAATGTTCCAACAAGAACGAACTTCGTGCAATTTGTTTGCACTGGGACGGAAAGCTGTTCCCAGCTCTTACTGGGAATGAAAAAGTTGACAGACTTCCACTCATAATTTCATGCGGGCGTACGGAGCAACTACTTGAAGTGCCGGCACTTAAAAGTGGAACTGGTGCTTGTAAAGCTATATTTGAATGGGGACTTCAAGATCATATAAAAGCCTTGGTGTTCGATACAACTGCCGTAATACAGGCCGTTTTAATGGAACTTGTACGATTATTGAACACAGTCTTCAAAAGCAGTTTCTTTGGCTACCTTGCCGTCACCACATTTTGGAAGTCTTATTAAAAAGTGCCTTTGAAGTTAAGATGAGCAAAACCTAAAGCCCAAATGTAAAAATATTTCAGCAATTTAAAAATACATGGGGAAATATAAACAAAAATAATTATCAGTCTGGAATGGAAGATAATGATGTCAAAAAATATTTAACAGCAGATAAAGATAAAATAATTGAATTTGTGAACGATGCGATCAAAACTAAACAGCCAAGAGATGATTACAGGGAGTTTATTGAGTTAACACTAATATTTCTTGGCGAGACACCACCTATTTGCAATGGAGCTTTTCGCGCCCATGGGGTTGTCCACCACGCGAGATGGATGGCAAAAGCTATATACTGCTTAAAAATATTTTTATTTCGACGAGAATTTGATTTGGCAGTTAAAGATAGGAAAGCTTTACGTAATATATGTATTTTTATTGTTTCAATATATGTTGAGATGTGGTTCTCTGCCTCTTCTGCTGCTCAAGCACCATACAAAGATTTCCAGCTTTTGAAAAAACTGGATTCTTTTAAAAAAATTGATGCTGATATATCTCAAGTTGCATTACACAAATTTAAAAACCACTTATGGTACTTGAGTCCTGAATGTGTGGCTTTAGCATTTTTTGATAACAGTGTTTCTTTTGACACAAAAAAAGAGATGGTGAAGGCATTGAGTCGTGAGGCTTTAGATGAAAACGTAAAACGCGCCTCAATTCAAAATTTAAATGTTATGCATGTTATCGAAGGCGGAATGGATCAGTTGATTTCTTCTGAGACAAACGATTTTTTTCTTCGCTTTAAAATCAATACAGCATTTTTGAAAAATTATCCAACTTCATGGCCCGCTGATAATAATTTTAAAACTGCTCTTAAAATTGTTAATGACATTAACGTGGTAAACGATACAGCTGAACGAGCAGTGAAATTGATGCAAGACTACAACACAATGCTCACAAAAGGAACAAAAACAATATATATTGCAAGTAGTCAAAAACTATCAAAAACAATTTCCTATGAGCACGAAGGACATTTTATCACAAAACTTTTTATAATTACACCACTTAATAAAACAAATAATCACCAGGCAAAGACTGCGAAGATACATATGTGAAAATTTCGTTGTTATTTTTTAATTTGGTTTTTTCGGGATTAAATATTAATGTTAAAGAAAACTAATGCAGAGCAACATTGTTCATCAGATATAGCCCTAGAATATTTTTGAATAATGTTTTTCCCTAAAATAAATATTACTGAAGTTATGAACAATTAAAGCGAGCCATAGTGAGAAAAATAGCATTTTTAGCAAACTTTGTGGGCTCAAGGCACGCCCAATAATTATGCAAACGATCTAAAATTTTTTATATATTTTTTTTTCTAATTTGGAATCAATCTAAGGGGTTTGCCAAGTGAAAATACAAAAAAAAAATTGTCCATATAGCTTGCGGTCACACTAATGAGCACTCATAAATGTGGGTCCAATTTCTGTAAAAAAATCATGCAGGTAACTAACGGAAAAACCCAAATAATTAAAAAAGTGCACTTTCCTTTTTTCCTTTTAATTGTCCACGCAAATTTATTAGCGCTTATTACTTTGCTACTGCAATCATAAAAATCAAATAACCTTTTGTTTATTACTTTTTTTTTTAATTCTGAAAATCACAAAAAAAAAATCTTCAATGTTTTTTCGCATATCTCGAGCAAATTTTTTAAATTCATACCATTACTTAATTGTGAATAAAAGCGAAACGCGTTCATCGATTTTCATGATTTATGTCTCATTTTGTTAATAGGTTATGCGACTTTACGTGAAAGTAATAGGACTTGACACTTTTGTACAGTTTTGGATTTTTTATGAATGAAAAAAAAAAAATTAATTTTTTAGGCAAAAAATATTTTTTTTTCTTCATACATTTATTTATAACTGCGAAACTGTTGCTTATGTAGCGAAACGTTATATAAACAGATGAAAGTAATTGTAATTCTTGGTTTTTCTAAATTTGTTTAAGCAAAATCCGACTAGTGGTTCTTGAGTTATGTTAAACAAAAGAGCCTTATCAGAATTGAGTCACGAATCAATCAGCTGAAAAATTTTGTACTGTGTAATGCAACAAATTGAGAGGTGGCACCTGGTGGCACTTGAAATTGATTAAAAATGTAAAACCAGATATGAGATAATAGGTCTGTACGTTTACTTTTTGGGTAAAGTTCGGTAAAATGAGAGTAAGCTATAATTACTCTCAATAAGAGAGCAAAATGTACAAAAGTAAGAAAACGAAAAAACCATAAAATTTACCAGAAAAAAAGAAATGTAAATTTTTTACAGCTCTGTTTATATCGGAGATGATATTTGACAATTTTAAAATTGTACTTTTTTGACCCCAAATGTACTAAAAACATAAAAGTTGTGTTAAGTTTTCCTATTATTAACTATTAGTAACAGAAAGATAAAATAAAATGAATTCTTAAATATTGAGAATTTGTTTCGAAATCAATCAAATTAAAGTAATACTGAAGGAGTTCCTGTTACTCGAGAGACCACCTCGTTGCGAGACAACCAACGTGTGTGTTGTTGAAGAGTTAAAAATTAATGCAGTTCATTACAAAAGTATTCTTAAATTTTCGCAAATTCATCAATTTTACAGAAAGGATAATTTTACTCGTTTGTAAACTTATAATTCGGACCATAGTTCTTGAAGCTCCGTACGACTAAGTTTAGACGAGAAAACATTTAGTTTGGTAGCATGTTACAGGTGTGGAAGAGAGCATTGTTTTTGTGTTCGGTACTCGGCGACACGTTTTAACAACGACATATGTTGTCTTTGCCGATGGATAGAATTAATTTTTATGCGAATCCCTGAATAATTTGTTTTAATATTTGTATATTTTAAATAATTGTGGGCAATTATATTAAGAAAAAATTCACAGATGATGGCCCACTCCAAGGTTCTGATGGATATTTCTATTTTATATTATATTACATTTCTTTTTATTATATACATATGTACATATAAGAATATTGAAATAAAATCAACGTAAAGAATTGAAATAAATAGTGTTTCATTTCAATTGGGATATCCGTCTACAGTGATATATATGCATCAACGCTGACTATCACATGCACACAGAAGTTTCGGTAATTTTTCTCATATTGCCCTTAAGAAAATGATATAAACTTTGTTCTACGCAATGACCGATAATTCTGTCAGACATGACAGTCATATTACCGGTCAAATGACCGTCAATGTACTTGTAGGGCAGCTAAACTTATGAGCTATTTCGCTGGTCACTTCATTCAACAGGCCAAACGTCAAAGTTTGTGAAAAGTGGTTGTGAATAATTTATTAATTAAATATTATATTAAGAAAAATCGAAAATATATTTTTGCTATAATTAATTTAAATTACTGAACAACGTATAATCATATGAATATACTTTGGTACTTAATATTTAGTGGAGTAAAGTAGTACTTTTGCAATGCAAAGTGTACTGAAAAATGTACAATTGTACGAGCTTGATTATCCCTGATTTTCATTGGAAGTCTAATGTTATTGATGACAGTTTACCGAAAAAAAAACTATTTGTGAAAGAATTTATTTAAAAAAACAAGAATTGAAAGAATTTATTTAATTATATTTATTTATGAGCGATGGTCTTTTTTATGAAAAGTTTTTAACAATTATTTATTTTTCAATATTTCGCTACCAAATAAGTAGCACCTTTAGGAAATAATAATTTGTATTAACAAAAATATTTATTTAAAAAAATGGTATTTTTTATGAAAAGTTTTTAACACTATGGTATAAATAACAAAAATGTTTGTAATTAATTATTGTTAAGAAAAATTTTTAACACAACTTTTTTAATGTCTGTCAGCTGTTTGCGACATTTGTAATTTTTCTTTGTTATTTTCAATGTTTATTATAAACAAACTGATTGCTTGTTCTTCATGCCCCAACTAGCCCGAAGAAAAAGTACGGACATTCTCGTGCGTGAAGATCAAGAACATTACTCTCTCAAAACCTCTCTCATTTACCCAATTTTTGCGTAAGAAAACGCTTTTGGGTAAGATTGGGCGCCCAATTTGGGGTAAACGAACACACCTAATGTATTAGTAGTGATTTCCAACTGTGGGAAAGTATGGCTAAAATTGCAGGTCCAAATGTTTGGGATTTTTGTTATATGTTCATAAAAATAAACAAACAAAAAAAACTTAAGTCTCTGCAGAGTTTATTTTTTAAATTTTAGTATACTGAAATATCCTACTTTAAATAAAAAATAAAAAGAAAAACGTTAGCTCACATAATAAAATAATATTCGTTTTGAAATTCTTAGCTTTAAATTAAGTTGGTTCGATAAAACATACAAGTACTGAGTTTGAGACGGCTATAAAAAAAACTAGCAGTCAGATCGGAGTAATTCTTTTTGATTTGATTGTACCATTTAGTCTAAAATTTCAAAATATCACTGCATATTGCATGAAGAGTATGTTGACAATTTGACTTTTTTCCGCGAAATCCCCAGTGTGCGCCGTCAATGGCCGGTTATGCAGAAAATCTTTAGTTAGCGAAGCCGGTGTGTTTTATACCATAGAGGAGAAAATCCTTAAGCCCGGCCGAAGGCCGGCTATGCGAAAAACCTTTAGTTAGCGAAGCCGGTGTGTGCTATATCATAGAGGAGAAAATCCTTAAGCCCGGCCGAAGGAAACATTACATTTAATTTGTAAAACTAAAAAAAAAAAGAAATTTATTAACTCTATACAAAATATGGCAAAATATTACTGCTTTTCTTAAACACTGTTTTGACATTGCATACGGATGTTTAGGAAGGCAGCCATACCCATATTGTTGCAATGAATCAAACACTTATCATGAAAATGGCAAAATATATCGACGACTTTGTAGGTCCGTAACTCCCAAACTATGCGTTGCCGAAGATTTTTGTACTAAACTTTTTTTTCTTAGAATTTAATTTTCTATCACCTAAGATAATTTTTTTTAAAATTTGGAGTGGCTTCCATAAACTAGATTTGTTCCAAAATTTCATGTTTAATTTTAGCAGAAACGTCTTTTTTGGTATTTGGGGATCTTTAGGGATATTTTCAAATTTATTTGGAAATGTCAAAAAAAAAGTATCTGGCAGTCCTGCGCGCTGCAACAGTACTATAAACAAAAAAAAAACCTGCAATAGTGGAGTTGTAAATATAAAGAAGCTTCACCACCTGTCTTCTCTCTCACTATCCCTTTCCTCTGGTTCCAGCACAATGCTTGTGTAGTTGAAGTCACATGTTTTTCTTGCTATTGTAGCTTGTGTGTGTTTCCTTTCGAGAGACCACTGCAAAAACAAAGTGCCTGTTGTGTTGTAGAGTTGCGACTACTTGGACCGTTACAGGAGCCGTCCGTTTATAGTGCTTCCATTATTCTAGAAATGTATAAGCCTGTTCGTTTTTTGTATAACAAAAATGCGAAATTTTTTAAATAATTTTACCAGAGTCTTTTTAATAGTAGATATTTATTAAATTATTGAAATTGAAATTTGTTAATTAAGTTAATAAACATTTTTTATTTTGAAATCATTTTATGTATTTTTTTAATCTTAATTAATATGTCTATTGTTGTTCTGTATTTGTTGCATATGTATGTAGGTAGTTATTTAAATCTTTATGTGTATGTATGTATGTATGTATATAAGTAAATACTAACTACATAGTTAATCAGCATATATATTATGGTATATTAAGTATTAAGGTTGTATATTTACCGAATTTTGTATATTATTACTGACCACAAAGTGTTTCGTTTATTTGATTTATGTATATTTATTTATTTTAACAATTTAAAATCTACATAGGGAGAAATTTCGTTTTGTTTCTATAAATTAGTTTTTAGCCTTAAATCAGTTTTGCGGCTTTACCAGAAAAGAATAAGAATTATGCCACTTGATAGAAAATTGAAAAATAAGAAGAACAAATTAAAAGAAAAAGTGTGCGCAAAAAAAAAACTTTTTTTGGCAAAATTTTCTAAAAATTAAAAAGGGGTAAAATTTACCACCACCACAGCATATACGCCAAAATATTTCACCTAAGTAGTTAAAGGTTAAATTCCAGTATAAGTTTGTGAATGTGGGATATATTTTCCACCGCAAATGGGCAATATGGGTATCATTTATGAAGTTTTAGAATATCTTTAAAAATATACTAAAATTCATTGTACATATACAATGCCTTATAAAATACTTAAGCCCTGTTGATTTACTAGGCCGTGCCGTTTCGTGAAATACCATGCTTGAGAAAATTCTTAAGCTCGTCCGAATCCCGGCTACGCAATAAAACTTTAGTAATAATGCTAAAGTTAAAGGTCTTAAACCGAACAATTGTTTTTTTCCCTTTATTTGGTTAATTGAACTTACAAGTGAACAAGCAACGGTTTCAGTAAAAATTAAAAAAAAATTGCTTTGGTTTTGCTATTTTTACTAACAAATAATCAACCCCAATTTCCGTAAAACAACTAATTTTTGCTTTGTGTTATACAGTTAAACTGTGAAATAAATACACAATTAAATCAAATAGAAGTATACGAATTTTTTTAAATTATTAATTTGAGCCTGTTGTTTGGGTTATAGCCTATATACTTCATTTCGTTGGTGGTAATGCCAACTCATCCCTTAACCTCCGAAAAATAATTTCCAAAAGCTAAGAAATAGCACATGCTTATATAAATATTCGCATAAATTTTTGAGAATAACTATTTTCCAGTACCAAAAAGAAACCTCAAGTTGCGGAAAAACAACTGATCAACTGATTTTAATCTTTAAAATTTTTTCTCTTTTATTTTATTAATTTTATTGCCCCAAAAACTTATAACATAAACGAAGGACAATTTTGAAAGCAACCGAAAATCCGTATTAACATTTACTTAGTTTTTTAAATGTATATCAAAATCAGTTAAAAAGAGTAAAATTAGAATCTGAAATATTCATTAATTTTAAAATGACTGACTGGAATATTTCCTTTCAACTACAGTTCGTTAGGGCAATAATTTTGTGATTGTAGATATTAGCATACGCAAACAAAATCGAATTAAAGAATTTATTAAAAATATCACAAAATTCCTAAAAACCTTTAAAATAATACCCGTATTGACCATTTACGATGGAAAATATAATCATCATTGACAAACTTGCACTGCGACTTCAGAGACCCATAACTCGGAAAGTAAGGGTTTCCGTACATTTTAGTTTATATGATCTTATTTTTAAATTTTCTATCAGGTGGCATATTTTCTTTTTTTTCTAGGAGGGGCCGCTAAACTTGATTTGTTCCGTTTTTTAAATAAGTTCTTTAAGAAGCTTTTCATATTTCCCATTTGTTATTAACTTGAAAAGCAAATTGGAAATAAAGTAAATGCGATTTAAATATAAATTTAAACGACTGTAATTACTGTATCATTTATCGCTGTGAGAACAGTACACGCAGAAGCGTGTACAAAGCATATGAATATAACATATCATATCAATGAAATTGGTGCACTCGCTTTATAGGTGTTGTGAAGCTTTATGAAATCTATGATAAAAATACAGTGTGTTGAAAAGTAAAACTTAATTTTTTTTTTTTTATCTAGGACCAGCACTCAGGAGATGACTCCTACACATGCGAAGCATTGTGCTGGATCTATAGGAAAGGGATAGTAGGAGAAACGACAGGAGGTGAAGCTTTATTAATTATTTTGCAGCTCTGCTTTCGCACGTTTTTTTTTTGTTTTTTATACTCGTAGCAGTGCTGAAGCTTCGGTTTAGTAGCCATTTTTATTATTATTTTACTTCGCCGGTGCTACACAATACCGACGAAGGAGGGCGTTCTGATATGGTTGTGGATTGCTATCAGCTGAAGCCGGTATTGTTCAGTGACCAATGACTATGCCTTCGCCACTGAAACCTTCCGACAACAAGTGACACATAAACCCACACTAATGCACATCAGAAAAATGCGAGATGTTTATTTTTATTTGAAAATTTTTTGTCTGAAACTGGGATTGAACCCAGGTCTGTTTTTTGGTTGTGTAGTCAACGTGTAGACTACCATCCATCGTGCCATCGCCACCCTCAATTATGAGAATAATTACTGAATAACAAGTAATTAATGGACTCAAAATCAAGAACAAGTAGATAAAAGAATTTATTCAAAATTAATAAAAATTTTCTCGTGAGAAATCGGGAACACTGTTTTGATTTTAGAACCATGGTTTCTTCGGATAATTTTGTTCCGTTATCAAGTTTTTTAAAATGTAGGCTTTATGATCATATCGTCACCTTCTGCTATAACTTTGGTTCAGCCTTAGATATAACGCTGTTTTATTTACGTATGCAGAAGTTATGAAGGAGCACCACTTTTACCTAAGTAACTTAAAAATTTTAATTTCATGAATATTACTACGTTGCAATAAAGGCCCGATATGTGTATGAATGTTACGATAAAAGAAAACAAAATTTCCAAAGAAAATATATAAAATTTATTTACTGCGCTTTATTAATCTATACTAGAAATGGGCTCATGTTGAATTTTCCCAACATAACACGACATGCAGTACTTTTTTTTGTCTTGGACCAGCACTCAGGAGATGACCCCTAAACATGCGATACATTGTGCTGGAACTAGAAGAAAGGGATAGTTAGAGAAATGACACTGCACTATCTCAAAACTCTGCACAACACGCCTCGATGTCAAGGAGACGTATTGAATTTTTGAAGCTTCGCTTTAGTAGCCATTTTTAGTAATTATTTTACTTCGCCGATGCTACACAATAACGACGAATGAGGGCGTTCTGATGTGACTGCGGCTTGGTTACAGCTTAAGCCGTTACTATTCAGTGACCAGTGAATATGCCTTCGCCACTGAAACTTTCGGACAACAACTGACAAGAAGCCACACTAGTGCACATCAAAAAAAATGCGAATGTTTTTATGATTTTTTCTGAAACTGGGTCGAACCCAGGAAAGTTTTGGTTTTGTAGTCAACGTGCAGACTACTTTAGCCGTCGCCATTCTATTTTTATTCACATAATTTTTGCTGGTTTATACGTGTTTGACGATACAAAAAATTTTGTCTTTCCTGAGAATTCATGCATACATATTTTATATTTAAAATCGTTTGGTGTTTTTTCGTGTCAATTTTGTTCAACACGACAACCACCGAACCACGCTCGAATTCAAATTTCTGTCACAAACACCTTCGTCTTGAGTCGTGCGTGTTCGACTCACAAAAAAAAAAATACGACAGCGCCCATTTCTATTCTGTACATTGGTATAATATTTGAAATTAATTTCTTTCCCAAAAAAGTTTTTAGCTAAAGAATGTTGTTGGAAAACAATACTGCCTTTCAATTTTTCAATTAGTACAAGTGCACCATTTTCTCTGTAACTCACCGTATGTACGGCTTTAAAGTGCATTAACGTTATAAGAATACAAAGGTCTTCTAAAGTATCAATCACATACAGGATATTAACAATCGTTTAATTACTTAATGAGAATTTCAAAATGCGTATGTAAACGAAGGAATCCATAGGCCAAATTCATATTATGTGTATATTAAGTCAATAAGTTTTATATATTTAATTTTCGTTGTATGTTATATGAAATTTTTTATTATTTCATATAATTTTTTAATTTTTATGTACAACTTATAAAATGTAAGTATATATGCATGTATTTATATAAAAAAAAAATTTAAATTGCTGAAACATGATTAAATAAAACGGATTTTTCTTTTTTTATAATTCTTATTCAAAATATTGGTCCTCTATCGAAATGGATTTCTGTTGTAACCGAAATATTATGAGCAAGATTGATGAAACAATCGTTAACAACATTATTAGCTTTAAATAATAAATTATTTATGCGTATAAAGCGAATTTCGTTTGATCAATGGTGATTATTTAAATTTAATTTTCTTCTATACATATGTATAATTAAAAACAAATTTCTAGTATTAATCTTAATTAATTTTTTAATGTTCGTTTAAATATTTCTTTATTAAAACGTGTATGTTTTCCGTGGTAATTAAAGCTTTTTCTCACTTACATATTAAATAAAGTATCTAACAATTAAAACTAACTACATAATTTCTACAAAAACATTTTAAATATCAAGCAAAAATGCCAAGAAATAATACGTAAAATCTTTAATTTAATATGCAATTTCAAAAATGCCGAATAATTGTGTTTAATTGCAAAGTCCGCAAAGAAAAAAATTTCATTTTACGTATTTTACTTCAAAAATTAATTAACGAAAATATTATATAAATCAGTTCATTAATGCAAAATAATTCCATTTTTATTTAATTAATTTTTATTATGGAATTGCTGTCATAAATGTTTGAAAATTCCGAGTGATTTGAACAAGTTCAACACTGGTTCGCTATTTATCCACTCTGTCCATGTTTCGATGCGAAAACCGCTTGGGTAGCATTGATCTGTTATTTTTTACAAGGAAAAGATTTTAAGTAGATTTATTTATAAGACTGAGTTTATACGAGAAAACATTTGGAAGAAAAATATCTGGAATTCTCTTTGGGTTTTTCATTCGCAATGAATATGAGAACAAAGCATGTTGCCGATTACCGAACAAAATGTTTCCTCGTCTAAAGTCAGTCTAAGTCTTACATCTGCACTAGGGTAGAAGTAAATGTAGCATAAATTTAAATTTGAATATCCACGTCTCTACATACTTAGGTACCGGTTTTACTTTCAAATCCCTTTTTGCTGAAATTGTTACATTATATAAGGCTTTAGAGGGTGATTTTTTTAGCTGCATGAGAACTATTGATGGCGATAACTATTCGGTAAATTCGTTCATTTTACGGTTAACATAATCGGCCTAGTGAGCAGTACGTATTACAAAGAAAATTGGTTTTTTGGCCGAAGAGTACGCATGTATGTGGAATATACCGCAGAGGTCTTTCCTGTCACATTTGACGTAAGAAAATTCAAATTCAATTTATTGATGGTTTTTACACTAATTTTACTCTTCTCGATTCACAGATAATATTGCTGATGTAGCACGAAGTACTGAAGAACACGCCGAAATATCGATTCGTTGTCGTTACGGTGAATGGCTAGCGCTATCGCGCCATGCTGACTGAAATTTTTTCAAAAAATTAATCAGCTAAATATCAACGACATTTGGTTTCAACAAGACGTCGCAACTTGCGATACGATGCGCTTAACAATCGATTGATTGCAAAATCAATTTTGTGCAACTTTATCTCTAGAAGTGGTTCCGTTCACTGGCCCCTTTTTCCTGCGAATTAACGCCTCTGAATTATTATTGGTTTATGCCGACAAACCAGAAACTCTTGAAGCATTGGAAAAAGTAGTAAAAAATAGGATGGAATTGATCTACCACATTATAATAAAAAAAGATACATTCGAACATTCCTGTCTTGTATTATCTCATGCAGCTCAAAAAAACACCCGATATATAGCACAAGATACTCCTACCTTTGTTTTAGGTTTAATAAGATTGTTATGTATTGTATGAGTTCGATGTTCGCGTTTATCGAAGGAATTTTTAATTGGTATTATAATGCGCATTCGGTAGATATAGCGCTATTATGAAATTTTATCAATTCGTTTTAATCACAACAACATTTATATCAGTTTAAAAAATTAATTAACTTTCTTTTAATTTTTCTGGTTACTTAATATTTGCTAATTTATTACAAAAAAAAAAGAAAACATAATAGGCCATCCTCAGATCTTTGCAAATGCTCACCATCTTTGCAAATGCTCTTGTATCATTGCATTTGAAAAGTTGTTTAGTAAATTTTTACTGTACACTAACAAAATAAACACATATACATTTGCTACATTGCTGTAAATAAAGTACAATGAAAAGCATACTTTTTATTTACCAAAGTTTGCAACACTTACATATTTGCAAAGTGCCAGCAAACAATAAAAAAAGAAAAAATATTGGAAAATCAAAAAATAAAACGTATCAAAAGAGAAAAAACCTCCCAAGAAAATTGGAAGTATTGCAAAAATTGCTATATCAAATGCAAAAGGTTGTGAGTTGGGCTAATATATGTACATATGTACATACATATGTATAGCAAAAGTTAAATATGACAAAGTTATGCTTTTCCAGTTGAGGGATGCCTCCACCCTTCAGAAATGGTTTCCACCACGTTAGTGTATCATTTTGAAGTAGCTTTGTCATTTCGAACATTACAAATTCGTTTTAAGATTTATAAAAAAATATTATGGATTGAGTAAAGAATTGCCTTCTTTTATCTTGATACACGTCGAATATCGAACAACTTATGCTAGGAACACAATCGGGACGAACGACGAATTATTCGTTGCGAACTTTCGTCCTCAGAAATAAAACACATTTGTGCATATGAATAACACACGTGCGTGACGAACTCTGAGATAGATTTATTTCTATTTCATACGCCGAAGAACGACAAACAAATTAGTACAGTTACCGTTTTTCATTTAATTTTCCAAATATATTAGTAGATAAAGTTAATTTTTATTTTAATAGTTGTTTAATTTTTAAAATAAATAATTTAAGTTAAATATACGCAATTATTTACTATAAAGTTGCTTTATAATTGTTCTCTGTTAATGCTTAAATTTTTCAACTTTTCTGATTATAACAGCTGCAATTTTTTTGACGTTATTGTGTGCCACACTACGAATTTACGTAACGAACTTTTTCCGCCGAATTCTTTGAGCACGACGAAGTGAATCTTTCGTCCCAATTATGTTTCTGGCATTATGAATGTATGTACAAGAAAAATGTCAACAAACATAATACAAATGATGTAACGAAGTGCGTACATACATATATATATATGTATTTATTATATTTATGTACATTTGAAACTATTTGTGGCATATATATATATATATATATATTATAAAGTTAAGTTATATTATTAGTAGTAATAGTAAGGGCATAGTATATAGTGTCGATTGGTCACAGAACCAAGATGAAAGTTTAATGATTTAATGATATGTATTCTTTTAAACGTGTCTTTTTTTTTTTTGCGGAAACATTGTTGTTCGTATGTATAGTAGCACTTTGCAGTGATGTATGAAATATTGAAAGTTATTTAAGAAGAATTTTTGTTCAATTGTGCGATTTGCAAGTATATATTTTTTTATGAAAAAAAAAAATAAATTTAAATCCACCAAAACATGATTGGTTTTTGTCTCATAAATTAAAATACAAGTTTTCTTTGAAAGCAGATATCTATCGCAAAAGTTCATTATATGTATGTATTGTGTTTTCTTTTTATTGCAATTATAAAAAATAATTTCTATTTTTAACGAGTATTGTTTAGGTATTGGGTTTCATAAATCATGTTAAAATAGCTGCTTAAAAAAAAGAGTATATTGGCGAAATAAGACGCCTAATTGGTAAACACACTATTATAATCGGAACTCACTCACAAGTGCATACATGTTTGTATGCTTCTCTGTTTATGCAATACAAGTATTTTTAGAATAAAGTTGTATGTTCTTCTTACATAAGTTTGCACTTTTCTTTGGCACCGCTTGTAGTCCCATCACCGTTTTCCGATATGGCGCCATTACTTTCCTTGGTTTTCTTCTCTTTTTTCTGTTTCTTTTTGGTTTTGTTATCAAGCTGTAATGACACAGTTCGTGTTTTCTCCAAGTTCAATAATTCCTGTAAATTAAAATATTCAGTTTTGTTTGCTGAATGATAATATATATAGTGAAAAAGATGCAGATGAAATGTAAATTTATTGTAGGAATCAGATATCGGATCATGAGGACCTTATCACTCATGGGCATGCTTGTTTAATTTTTACCATTATTTTTTTTTAAACTTCTTACAAAGAACAATAATCATTTACATTTCAATAATTATGATTTGATATTATTAAAGCAACAATCATCCAAAAATTGAAAGTAATGGCTGTTAGGACTGTCAGTAAATCAGAAATGTTTAATTAAGTTTTGCATGTAATGTGATTAGCGTGATCACGCATTACAACGCGTGATTTGTGAGCCATTTTAGTTCCTACTCAATATAAGAATCAATATTGTAAGTGAGTTATACATACAATCACCCCTACCGCGAATAAGAAGTAAAATTTTTGTTCCTTTGGAATTGGTATCAGGAAGTTAATGTGGAATTATTTTCCCGTTATCTTTCTCAGTGAATGCAGAAAAAGGAAGAAGATTTCAAAAACATAAAAATTAATTAAAAAGCAAACCAATTTATATTTAATACTGAAATAAAAATTCGTTGGTTGACGACTCTCTAAGCGCTATGTCGTGTTTTCAAATATTCAGAAGCCAGTGAATTCGCCAAGCACATAAAAAGTAGTGAATTTGAACAATAAAAGTACCTAAAAGCAAGAATTAACAAAAGTTTGAAAATTAAAGAATTTATATATACGATTCTAATTGTGCTTTTTCCCTTATAAACTATATGTGAAATTTATTATTACATACCTTATGATATTCTCATACAGTATGAAAAATATCATAAAGCATTTTATTACAAAAGTAACTCAAAAATTGAGGAGGAAAGCATATCCATATAGTACTATTTCGCTAACGCTTACTTAAAAAAATAAATGTGAATATAAAATAATAAAATAATAAAAAATTAAAAATAGAAATGTGAGTATGTTATAAAAGTAAACTCATGGATTGTTATGTTTTTGTTTATAGATTTTTTGGTTTGTATGTTTAATGTTCAAAAATTCTCGTTTGATTAATTGAATTTTAAACATATAGATCTTGGGTTTATATTCAGACGTTGGGAAAAATCCACTGATGAGCTAAGTAAGCGTTAGCGAAATAGTACTATATGGATATGCTTTCCTCCTCAATTTTTGAGTTACTTTTGTAATAAAATGCTTTATGATATTTTTCATACTGTATGAGAATATCATAAGGTATGTAATAATAAATTTCACATATAGTTTATAAGGGAAAAAGCACAATTAGAATCGTATATATAAATAAATATTCCCAAAATAAATTCGGTTAATATTAAAGAATTTAAAAACTATATGATTATAATTTTAAAATTATGCTTTTTCCCGAAAATATATATATACATATATATATATATATATATATATCAATTTCGAGTTGCTTTTGTAAAAATAAATACTTTATAAGAAAAATCACAATTTTTAAATTATAATCATATATGAGATATTCACAAAATACATTCAGTGAATTTAAAAAATAAAATAAATAAACATAGAGTAATCCCACAATTTAAATAAAGAACTTAGACTTGAAACTGTGAAGTGCCAGCAGTTTAAGTTAATCCGAAAGAAATCTTAATCAAAACTCGGGAGCGGTGTCTTTTTATACTTTGACAAAAAAAAAAGAAAAAAATTCGAGGGAAAAACATCGTTTGCGATAAAGACAATTTTGTTTAGCATTCACGGGAAATGATTCATGATTGTAATTTCGAAGGAAAAATTAATCAACATAGGGCTGAATATCAATCAGAACACTGTTTAAGTTATAGGCTTGCGTTTTATGGATGATAATGGCATATATGGTAGTTAGGTTCATAATGAATAATTTGTGTAGACATTGAAAATCAGAACCTATTGATCCAGTTATGTGCTACATGTCCTTGTAAATAAGGTTAAATCAGGGACAAGTATGAAACATAAATCGCTACTCAGTTACAGTCTGGGTATAGTAAGAACCTTATAGATTTTAGAAATTGAAAGCATTATGAACACAAATCTCAGCATTCAATTTGTCTAATCCATGATAATAGACGATTCACAATTAGCACGAAAGTAGTACCCTGGAATAAGAGTATATCAGAGACTTAGTGCACGTACGGGTGCAATAAAAAATAAAAAATTTTTTATGTAACTATTTTTCATTTAGTTTATGCGAGTCAAAATTAATTATTATTACCAACTAAGTTTGCTATATGGTTTCATTTCGTGCTAATACATACCAAAATCCTCAGTAGATCTGTAACCAAATGTTTAAAAAAAAACTTAAGAAATTCCAAGCACTCCTACAAATTCTTGAGGACTACTATATACAAACAAAATAGCTTCATCAAACATTTTATTATTCGATTTTAGGTTTAGAAATATTAAATAAATTTAAATCGAATTATAAAATATTTAATGTATTGATGAAATTTTTGGGGAACGTATTTAGTTTATTTTGTTTGTATATTTCCGCATTTTCTCAAGGCCTAGTAAATAAATAACGGCTATAAACCCTGTTCCTATTACTACTTACACTGCAGCCACCGTTCCCATTTTTGCTTTCAAATTTGTTACAAAGTTCTTTACAAAATTCGCGTGTATTGATAGCTGTGACGTAGGCTGCACGCAAGTTTTGATCAATTTAAAAGCAATTCATTTATCAAGATGGCTTCGCTCAGGTGGCATCGCTATGTCAGGTGATTATTTTTTTCTCTGCTTAAATTTGCTACATAAAATGTCAAAATTCTATACAAACACATCTGTTTAACAGTTTTTATTATTAAAAAGAAGTGATACGCAATTTAATTTGCTTAATTTTATTGCAACCGGCATTTTGTTAAAAAAATATTTATTTGTGCTTAAATATTGCCAGTGAACATTTTTCTGCCAGTTTATGCCGCAAAGCACAACGCCTGTAAAAGTTTTAATGCTGCCACCTTATTAAGGGTGCTTTAGACCATAAGATCTGTCGTACGACATGTCAAATTTTTGTGTAGAAGAGCACAAGTCGGATCGTCTAAACGTAATATGTAATGAAACTATAAGATTTTGAGAGAAAATACGGATGAAAATTTGACAGTCGTATGGCTCTCTTGATTTTTTAAAATTTTTCAAAAACCAACACACACCATTAGATCAGGGATGCATTTTTATGTAAACAAATGTGAGAAAGCCAGGGAGGGAAAACTGGTTTCATAAATTTATACCAATTATAAAATCGAAATGTACATTTTAGACCACGACAGCACAATTTTATAAAAATATACGTATATTTTCTAAAAGTACACTAAAAATTTTGACCACGAAAATAACATATTCGAAAGTTATAAAAATATTTTTCAAGGTTATTAAAAAAAAATTCGAATGGTTGTTTTCTGGCTTTTACACCATTGGTATGGATAAAATCAAGTAAGATGAAAACATTCTCATTTAATTTAACTACATTCTTTCGAATATGTTATTTTCGTGGTCAAAATTTTTAGTGTACTTTTGGAAAATATACGTATATTTTTATAAAATTGTGCTGTCGTGGTCTAAAATGTACATTTCGATTTTATAATTGGTATAAATTTATGAAACCAGTTTTCCCTCCCTGTCGTTCTCACATTTGGTTACATAAAAATGCAAAATGTTTAGACGATCCGACTTGTGCTCTTTTACACAAAAATTTGACATGTCGTACGACAGATCTTATGGTCTAAAGCACCCTTTAATAGCATCATGGCTTCGCTGTTCGTAAGAATAGGTATCAGCTGTTTTCTTGCCCATAATTTGAAACAAAACTTGCCGAGAGAATTTGAAAGCAAACTCTCATCGAATTTTAAAAGTATGAGTGTATTAGAAAAAAAGCGAGAGATTTTTAAAATTTGAATAGCAAAATTTTAACGTGTAACGAGTTAGCACCGACTTGAAGCTGTTCAATAGCACCGCATACAAAACTAAAATTTATTACTTTTATTTCTCAATTCCTTTTTAAAGTCGGTTACATTTTTCGGTAACTTTTCAGTGTCTCATTACATTAATCTCTTTTTAATTTAATATTGACTTGCCTTTTAATAAATAAAAAAAATAAATAGTACATTGTTCATTATTGCATTGTACCACGGATAGAAAGAGTAGAGAGAGACCCGTTAACTCTTAGGGCATTTAAAATGGAACCACACGCTAAACACGAGCTTTTCAATGAAAAAATAATCTTCAAAATTGGCCTACACAGTAAAAACTTCTATCTAAGGGGGTCTGTTTTTATCGATCCATTCAGTAAAAAAATATGTCTGGGAAGAGCTGTGTTCCGCCGATGCGCCCGTATTTTGAATGGGAACGCTCTGTAAGCACCAGCTTTATAATGAAATCGGTCCACCCGGTGAAAAGTTCTGAGGTAACACAAAGAAATACAGTCGAATTGAAAACGTTCTCTTTTTGAAGTCGGTTAAAAACACGATAAAATAAAACTACTTCAAATTTGCCTTTTCAAAATCACATAAAGACATATCGTCTTCTTTTAAACGATAAACCATACGACTTAGCTTGTCAATTGAGCAATTTCATTTTTGAACAATATAAACTAAAAATTAATTCATCCACACTGTCTGAAAACCATTTTAAAAAATTGAGTGACCTAAAAAGCCCTTTACAGACAGTACTACTATGATATGATATGTATGCAATTTTATTTAAAATTAGTTTTGCATTTCACTTAATAACTTACTTGAAACAATTCTGTGACGTTGTGATTTGTTTTGGCAGATGTTTCCATGAAGGAGATATTCCAACTTGTTGCCTGCGCTTTACCTTCCATTTCAGATACATTCCGCAGCTCATCACTTTCATCGCATTTATTGCCTACCAACATAACGGGAATATTTACAACATCTTGACCCTGCAAGTAGTTATTAATTACACAGGTCTGCGATGAAAAACTTTTTTAAATACAAATACATATGTATGTATGTAGAATATATAAAATCAAATCTGTTTACAGTTTTTTCTATCACATAAAAAATTTTTAATGGGCCTTAGTAATATTTGCACTATGTTCATCGATAGAGTACATATTTCATCATAGGTTAGGTGGTGGACCCTCCACGAAAGAGAACTCACCAGTTATCCCAGATGTCAGGACTAAGTGTGATATCAGTTTGTCCGATTTGAATAAATAAGCAAACAAAAGATGAGAATAAAATTACATTTAAGTTACATACATATGTATGTATATTTTTTTTTTATTATTCCAATTGTTTCGTTGTCATTCGAAACTTATAGTCGAAAATTTAATTTTTTCATGCAAACATTTTTTTTTTATTTTGTGCTAATTTTATTATTCATTCAGTTGTTATTGTTATTTTAATTTTCATACAAGCATAAACAAAAGCGCTGAAGGTTGCGGTTTATGTATGTCGCCTAGCGCTTAAGGTGAAGTTGCATACCTAAACAGAAGCTGCATTGCTTCTCGTATGTTAATGTTGATAAATACATATGTATTTTGTTTTCTTAGCGTTCTGTTTGGAACTCCTACTTCCAGCTTCCCACTTCCGGTCCTCAATTTTCGGTTTGGAATATCGTTTTCCGACTGCGGTCTTCAATTTCCCTTTTGGTACTTCCGATTTCGATTTACGACTTAAAGTCTTTAATTTGCGATTGCCGGTTATTATTACTGGCTTTCAATAATAGTGGTGGTGTATTTACCCAGTTATATCGGGTTTTTCAACAGGCACGCTACAAAAGTGGAGCGACAGGGACAGCAAACGACGCCATATTTCTTGCCGCTCTTTTGACATTTCTCTTCAGTAAGGTTTGCCATTTCATGATGGAAAGATATACGAGCCCACAACGAGTCGAAATTATTAAAATTTACTACCGAAATTCGGAGTCAGTGGCCTCAACGTTAAGAGCGCTACGTCAAATTTTTGGTCGTCATAATCGTCCTAGCAGATCAACAATTGAGCGTCTAGTGGAAAAATTTGAATCTACAGGCACAGTGCAAAATGTTCCCGTGCCAGTGAGACAAAGAAGTGCCCGTAGTGTCGAGAATATTACTGCCGCTGAGGCTTCAGTTGAAGAAAGCCCAAATGTGTCTCTCACACGTCGTTCTCAAGCGTTGGGCATCTCTGTGACGTCGTTGTGGCGAATTTTGCGAAAAGATCTTGGCCTACATCCTTACAAGATCAAATTGACGCAAGAACTGAAGCCGCTTGACCACCAGAAGCGTCGTATGTTCGTGAATTGGGCTGAGCTACAACTTGAAAATGATTCGGATATTCATCGAAAAATCATCTTCAGCGATGAGGCTCATTTCTGGCTGAATGGCTTCGTCAATAAACAAAATATGCGTTATTGGTCAGGCAGCAATCCACACGTACTCCATGAGTCATCATTGCATCCCGAAAAAATTACGGTTTGGTGTGGTTTATGGGCCGGCAGCGTCATTGGGCCGTACTTCTACCGTGCTGATCAAGACCGACACGTTACTGTGACTGGGAATCGCTACCGTTCAATGATAACCGAATATGTTTGGCCCCAATTGTATGATATGGACTTGGAGGACATGTGGTTCCAACAGGACGGCGCCACAAGTCACACAGCGAATGTCACAATCAATTTATTGGAAACCAAGTTTGGAGGACATGTTATCTCACGAAATGGTCCAGTCGATTGGCCGCCTCGGTCGTACCATTTGACACCGTTAGACTATTTCCTGTGGGGCTACGTCAAGTCTATGGTCTATGCCAACAAGACAGCTATGATTGATGAACTTCGTACGAATATCGAACGTGAAATTGCAGCAGTATCGGCCGATTTATGCTTGAAAACCGTCGAAAATTGAGGTCAGCTTCTGGACTTCTGCAAGCGTGCCCGTGGTGGCCATGCAAAAGAAATCGAGTTCCATATATAATGGCATCGAACGTACTTTCACAGGAATAAAGAATTTCATTGATATCCAAAACCGTTTCTGTTTTATTTAAAAAAACTTTTGTAGCGCTCTTATTGAAAAACGCTTTATATATACATTATGGTGGGTAAAAATTTTTTGTAAGTAGGCGTATAGCAAAAACGTAATCTACAATAAATTCTAAGAAAACTTGACTAAGAAACTATGGGTCTAAAATCAAAACCTAGATCCCGCCGAGAGACAGTAAGAACACGATTTTTTTTAAATAAATTTTTTTAATTAATTTCGTAATTTAAACAACAGAACTCAAGTCTTTTTTACAGTCCATTCGGGGTGTTTGGGTTCGACTTTCTAAAGTCACTGCCATAACACCATCACGATTTTTTGCAATCACTCGTCGTGAGACGTGCGTTAGCAACTGTACACACCGCTCGGTTTCCTGGATGTGCGACGGAATTCCTGGATCTGGCAGCGGTGCATCATCAGATTTAATATACTCCAACAGGTGCTCGTGTGGGATACTTGCAGTAAATGGAGACTCAGATAATATATTGTCATTATCTAAGTCGACTAAATCCATATAATCTGTGTAATTGAAATTAATGGGATGCTTTTTATAAGCCATGAGTTTAGTTGACTCATACAATTGTTCACGACAATACAAAATTTTGTTAATGGCTCTTTTACGAACAGGTTTCCTTTCGTCGAAAAGCATTGTTAACAATATATTTTCGGGATGGGCGAAAAATGCATTGTTTTGTATAGTTTTGTTTACAATTTCTCGAAAATTTTGTGGTAAAAATTGCGTGAACTTAATAAATTTATATAAAAGCGCACTACCATGAATTGAAATTTTACATTAAAATACAGCGGTACACAAACTTTCATAATAAAGTTAGCCAATATTTTTAAATTTGTTGAAGGCAAACTAGTTGCAACATATAATCGCAGGAGTCTGCTGGCTTTTGTTAACCAGCGAGAATGAACAATTTGTTCCGGTTTCGTACTGGCTACATCTTCTGAACACCAACCTTCCGATACAGCTTTGGCTATTCGATAGCGTAGAAAACGTCAGTAGAAAGATTTTTTTCATCCTTAACATCCAAAGGTGGAGGCATATTTCCCAAAGAAATCGGTTCGAAATCAGCTAAAGCCTACAACGAAATGTTTGTTTTACTTTTAAGGGACCTACATAAAGCGTTGATAAAATAAATGCATGCTTACCGGAAGTTGTTCACAGGTCTGAATTAATTTTGTCAAAGCCCCACTAGCAGTACGTGGTCCACTTGTAGTACATTTTCCTAAAGCATTGAACAAATGGCAAAGCGGGAGTTCGTTAAAATGCAACAAACAAACAAACCAATGTAATGGTTTATTCAAACAAAACTTTAAATTTTCGTATAATTCCAGTTTCAGTTCCAGTAATGGTGGGTTCCCCATCGCAGCAAACTCCTATCAAGCTGGTAAGCGATATTTTTTTTCCCTTGAAGAACTCACATAATTGCAGCTGTTTTGTACTAGAGTCCTCAGCGTCAACTTTTATGTGACCTAACAATTTGCTTCCCGGCTCTTTAACTATTACTATATGAGACTCCTTTTTCACTCTCGGATGGTATTTTCCACTTATTTCTTCCCGTGTCAGTGCATAATTTTTTCTGCCATCAAAAGAAAAAGCTAGTAAGGCTGAATCATTGTTTTGCGTACGACGAACGGAATTCCTGCTTTTAATTTTTTCACGACCTACTTTGGATTTATCCATAATAATTGGTTCCCCATTTTCATCAGTAAAGCCAATATCTTTAAATAAAGCTGCAGCTAAACACGAGGCAACTCTGTCTGAAATGCCGAATCTATCACACATCATAGCAAAATTAATTGTGTCGTATCTCTTAGCGTAAGATCCCCTTTTCCGCAGAATCGGTTCCTTTGCAGCTGGCATTGCAAATTCGTTTTCAGAAGCGACGTCCATTTGTGAAGAGTCGAACCTATATGAAGGATCTAAGGTAGCTGGGAGTTCGCTGGACAGTTGGTCTACTATATTTAACACACATTCAGGAATTGTATTCCTTCTGCTGGTGTGTTTGTCAATCATGAATGCTTTGAGAGGATCAGGAATTAATCCACAGGAGCATGGCATTGTTTTTTTGCAACTGCATTTACCGATATAAAAGACATCATTCAACGATGTCTCAAATACTGAAAATTTATTACCTCTTGTTATGTTTTTTACCTCTTTATGGTATTTGTTGAGAAATCTATTTAGTTTTCTTAAAATGCTTTTTCTATTCATCAGTGCAATATTAATTTTTTCCCAAATTTCAATTATTTTGTTTGCAATTATCGGAGAAAATCTTGCATAAGATTGTTTTTTTTTTTGATTTTTCTCTTTCGCGTTCACTCAAGAAAAAATAATACCTTAAAACATCACGATAACTTGATAAATTTAATCCACTAAATGCACTTGCCATGACAATGATACTAGCGTTCTGATTCGTCAGAAAACTTGACCCGGAAGTGTCAATTGACATCGCTGACGATTCCATAATTTAATGTTAAATTAAAAAAAAAAAAATTATCACACGCTTACTTTTTGAAAGTTAACTATCAAGTGCATAAGTCAATCAAAACAAATGTTTAACACCACGTTTTAATAAAATGCATTAACGGCATTTTCTTCAATGACTAGAACTGTTAATAATATTGAATTGTAATTACTCATTGTTCTAAAAGAAAATCCAGTGGATATCCATCTGTTATGAAACTTCATAATCAAGAATCTAGCAACGTTGATGTTATTTGTGATTTGTTTGCTGAGTTTTTCGCCAGTACTTATTCTGATGCTGTTTACGATAATGGAAATGAATATCCCTATGCGCTTGCATCGAATCTAGTAATATCTTTTCCTGCACTAAAATGCACTTATATTTTGTCTAACTTGAAAAAACTTAAAATGTCCTTTAATTATGGTCCTGATGGAGTTCCAAGTTCATTTTAAAGCGATGTGCTGAATCATTTCCCACACCATTAACTTTATTGTTTAATGCTTTGATAACATATGGCCATTTTCCTGTATTGTGGAAAGATTCGTATATAATACCTCTATATAAATCTGGTAATAAGTCCGATATTACGAATTATAGAGGTATTGCTAAATTAAGTGCCATTCCGAAACTGTTTGAAAAACTACTTGCCGATTTTTTATGTCATCACACTGCATCGTTAATGTCACCTTATCAACATGGTTTTAGAAAAGGGTGCTCAACTACAACTAATGTTCTTCATTTAACTACTTTAGTCAATTATGCATTTACCCAGAAGAAACAAACTGATGCCATTTATACGGACTTCAGTAAAGCATTTGATAAAGTCAACCATCAACTTATTCTTGCTAAACTGGATCTATTCGGCGTAACTAATAACAGTTTAAACTGGTTAAGATCGTATTTAATTGATAGAAAACAAACCATTCGTTTTAACAACAGTTCTTCTAAGTATATATATGTCTCATCTGGTGTTCCCCAAGGCAGCCATCTTGGGCCGATTCTATTTTCGCTGTTTATTAACGATCTTCCTAATGTTATCAATTTCGCCAATATAATAATGTACGCTGACGATGTTAAAATCTTTTATTCTTTTAATAATTTTATCGACCACGTTTATCTTCAGAATGATCTCGACAACTTTTTTGTATGGTGCAGACATAACATGATGGAGCTGAATTTAAAGAAATGTAAATGCATGCGCTTTTCCAGAAGTAACCCAATTGCAGCTAACTACTCATTGGAAGATCATCAGTTGGAGTTAGTTGATTCATTTCTTGATATTGGAATTTTACTGGATCCAAAGCTAAATTTTTCTTCTCATATTACCTTGGCTGTAAATAAAGCTAGAGGTGTGCTTGCCTTTATAAAGCGCTGGGCTAAAGAGTTTTCTGACCCTTACATTACGAAACAGCTGTATGTGTCGCTAGTTTGATTTTTTTTTGAATACGGATCAATCATATGGGATCCTCACTACAACTTTCATAATATTCGTATTGAATCTGTGCAAAAACAATTCTTGTTATTCTGTTTACGTGGCCTTCGATGGATTCCTCAACAAATTTGCCTTCCTATACGAGTAGATTAGCATTAATAAAACTACCTACTCTCAAAAGTCGTCGTACAATGTTAAATGTGTCTTTTATGGTAAACCTTATCAATGGTAATATTTGCTCCGAATTTCTGTTAAATTCTGTTAAATTTAGTGTACCTTGTCGTAGTATTCGTCATTATAATCCTCTTGTTATTAACTTTTGTAGATCTAATTATGCTATGGCTGATCCTTTTACGAGGTTATGCCGACAATTTAATAATTTGTGTGAATTTGTTGATTTTTCTCTAAATAATAATGTTATAAAGCATAAAATCATTGTTTTTCTGAATTCATAAATTCAATATAGTCATAAGTACATTGTTATTAGTCTGTAAGGATTATATCCATTGACTAAATTTAAATAAATAAATAAATAAAAATAACTTTCATAGCAGATTACAAAATTTTTTTTGTGTTTTGTAGTGATATAACAGAAGTTGCTGGTTTTTTATTTTTCATAATTAAACCTTTAATAAAACATGGGTTAGTAATCAAAATTTTAACAAAATGAAAACAGATTCTTAAATCGTATAAAATTTGTTTTAAAACTAGCCCGAATTAATGGTATATTATGTTGGGATTTAGTAATAACATGTTGTTTTTTATTAAATCTATGTAGTTTTAAACTAAAATATTCATGTCTCTCGGCGGGACTAGGTTTTAATTTTAGACCCATATTTCTTTGGGTAATTTTCTTAGAATGTTGTGTAGTTTTCGATTTTGCTATACCCCTGTCACGTTTTTTCTCAACCGAACAAATTGACCCACCCTAATATACATACATACTTTCCTTGCAGGATTTTGTAGAGTGAACGGCACAAGGATTTTGCTTTGGCTTTCTCAGTCGGGAAGCTAGAGAGTGTGAGTGAGGCCGAGGCGAACATGTTATATGAAAATTAAAAATGAGGAGATCGGTAACGATGGATGACATGTTTCCATGAGATAATACAAATCTCTGTGGCAAGCATCATCGTAATAGATTTTTATTTCCCACGAATAAACAGAATGTTCAAGGTGCATCTGATTTAAACCAAGATAATTGCTTTAGATGCTGGCCATTTGTTTTACCCATCTTCTTTGACTACAAACAACAAACATAGTGTGATATGGTATTGCGATTTATTTATTTTATTTCAATAGATCGTGAAGTATCTTAGTGGTTCTTACACAACTAGCATTATCGTTACACCGGGGTACTGTCGCGGCTCGACAAACCCTTCAGCTTTCTTTATTCGTGGGACTTAAAACAGACGAAGAAAATCATTGGGGACGGTAGATTAGCCCACTCTATGGACCCTATTGATGTGGGGATGTGTTTCGTTGTTCTATCGTTACTACAATGGGATGTGCTCAAATGAACTCAGGGAACTTATTCCCGAAACCCTTATATTCCTGCGCACAACGCGTTCATCCTTAAGGGCGCATCCATTTGTTGTCGATTTAGAAGCGAATCGCACTATGCATTACAGAGAGGACTCATTTTTCCACCGAACAGAGCGTATGTGGAATAAACACCCTGCAGAGGTCCCTTTTGATGTGAGAAAAATCAAATCAAATGTCCATAAACACTACTCCCTCTATCCTCTTTCGCGATTCGTTGGAAATCTCAGACTGGCATGAGTCTTTGGAATTATTTTTGTGGACCTTATGCATATAAGATTTAACTTGGGTATTTCCTCAACACAGATGATAACTTAACGCGTACACTACAAGATTATCAGCATAGGGCTAGTGGGAAAACCTACGAGTTCATCTATTACGACTGTCCTCAGAAGAAGTCATAGAAACCCTCCCTGCGGGCAACCCCCAATCTTTCCAAGGCCAATGTGTGTCCATTTTGTAGAGTGACACTAAAAGCTTAGAACACATTCTTTGTGATTGTCCTGTATTCGGCAGACAGAGATTTCTCCATCTGGGTGGCATTTTTGTACATCCCCAGAAATTATGGAACACCAAAAACCTAAATAGTGCTTAGATTCCTTAAGATCGGGGTCTAATGTGATGGGCTTTGCACAATAAATTTTCTTTGGTCACGGTCCTTTCTGGCCCCAGTAATAATAACAGTATTTTACTAGAACATGATGAGAGCGCGTAGTAGTCACTAATTATTTTAAAGCAGCTATAGCACGCTATAGCATGCAATTGGGACAACAATCTATATATATAAAACAGGATGTGTGTATGTATGTAACGTATGGACTCCAAAACGGCTGGGCCGATTTTGATGAAATTTTCAGGGCATCTTCAGAATATTCAAGCGGGTGACACTGTGAAGTCTGATTTTTGATTTTCGGTCTGCGGGCGGAGGGGCGTGTCAAAGTCCAATTTTCATATTGAAAAAAATCACTAAAAATTTCTTCACGGTTTGATAAGTTGAAGTGTTTTAAAAAATGTATAACAAAATGCTACGTTTTCTTTGTGAAATAGCAAGTATTAATAGATTTCAATATGGATCTATGTATGTGTTCATTCATGTGCATACCTTTAGTTCTTTTATTAAATTCCATATCGGTTTTAATTCCTCTAAACTTTGCTTGGAACATACCGAATAAACCAGTATAAAAGCATGTCCTTTAGTAATAGACAGTCGTTGCATTGCAGGAAATTGATGAGATCCGGTTGTGTCGGTGATTTGAAGCGTACAAATGTTTTGATTACAACTGATTACCTACAAATAAAAATTTTACAAAATAATATTACTTTTATTTTTTTACTCGTATATATATTATATATACATAGCATGTATGTATGTATATAATTCTTCTCTGTAAATGTATATATCTGTAGGTGGGAGGTAAACTACATCATAAAAATAACAGCATAAAAATGCGCCCATGGGCGGAATTTTGCCTGACTCTACTTTAAAGTCTTATTACTACTAAAGTACTAAACCGCAAAATCTTTAAACCCATATACGATGTCTGTTCGAAGAAAAGGAGAATTTTGAATTTTATTGGAAAGTATTTATTTATTCATCAATATCCATTTTGTCCCCTTCAAAGTTATCCACTTCAGATATAAAGCACTTATGCCAGCGCTTCTTCCAATCGTCAATGCACTTCTGAAATGCGCTTTTCGGTATGGCAATCTGCTCGTTCTTCGTTTTTGACTTTTTCTCATCAATTATGGCAAAACGCTTTCCTTTCATTAGTCTCTTTAGTTTTGGGTATAGGAAAAAGTCGCAGGGAGCCTAATCTGGTGAACAAGGGGGTTGAGGCATGATTAGGGTGATGTTTTTGGCCATAAAATTACGAGCAAGCATTGATGTGTGAGCTGGTGCATTATCGTGATGCAGAATCCATAATTTTCTTCCTCAATTCTCATCGTTTGAGCCGTATTGCTTCACGCAATCGTTGCATAATTTCTTTGTATTACTCCTTATTAACCGTACGACCTGTTGGCAAGAACTCATGATGCACAACGCCATCAACCAAAATTCACCCTTTCTTTTGAACAAACCAAGAGGGTTTATGAAAAACTTCCATATAATAGATAATTATTAATTATTATAATAATTATTATTAATTTAAAAATTATCACTCATGGGATTTAGCAACATAACATTGAAATACATTGTGTAATGGAACGCAACAAGTGAAGTTCAGAAATGTTATATCGAATGACATTGAGGTTTCTTCCATAAGGTAGTCATCTGGGTCCCATATTGTTTACTTTATTCATTTATGAATTTCCATCCGTTATTTTGACTTCAAAAGTACTGAGGTATACGACGATATAAAAATTTTTAAAACCTTAAAAGAACCTAATGATTATATTTTGCTGCAATCGAATATTGAGAAACTATTTCAACGGTGTCAGATGAATATAATGAAACTGAAAACTAAACAATGTAAGCATATGTCATTCTACAGAATTAATAAACTAAAATCAATTTATTATATTAATGGTGAAATGCATATGAAAGTGATCAATATTACTGATCTTGGTGTTTTGTTAGATCAAAGGCTTAGTTTCCCTGATCTCATTGCCTTCACTGTTAACTAAGTATATGTCTGGTTGGTTTGATGAAGCGTTGGTTCAAGGAATTTTCTAATCCCTACATTACGAAACAATTATATATAGCTATAGTTCGGCCACTTCTTGAACATGAATCAATTATATGGGATTAATTCGTGGTGATGTTGATTCTGAGTTCTTGCTTGGTAAAATTAACTTTTGCGTTCCAGAAAGAGTAACTCGTAACTTTTAACTGATCAGTCTTAAATACCAGACATCTGTTTTTACTAAAAATAGTTCCTGCACAATGCTTCGCATATGTACGATTCATCCCCTGAGTGCTGGTCCAAGATAAAAAAAATACAATGATTCATTCCATCGTATACATATGGCAAAATTTTAACGAATGTTCTCATATAGATATCTGTGAGTGTAAAAATGTTGTAAAAAGAAAAATTACTTTACATTTGATTACTATATTTTTTTAATTTGTATTATATCTTTACTTCCGTAGTCATAAATTTTTTTTATTTATAAAAGGTTTACTAGACTAATTTCCATACAAAACTTAATCAATATATCTACTATAAATCCAAATTTTTTTTTTAAATACGGTAGTTAGTCTGTAAGGATTTATGGCCCATAGACATAATAAGTAAATAAATAAAAAAAAATATATTCAACTGAAAAATGTAATAAATACAAATCTAACTTCCCGAATTTATCTTAATGACACTCTTACGTCAGTTGCGATTAAATTACAGACAATATGTCACTCTTTGCGTAATGAGAAGAAGATAATTGGGTTTAATATTAACAATGAAGATGTGCCTGTGTCCAAGATTTGATTACCGGATGGGACGTTTCACCTTTTAGATGCTTCTAAGTCCCCGTCCATACTGTGAAACATTTGCTGCAAAACTTTTGAGTTTGTTGATGTGAAGGGGAAGAGGGTGGAAGTAGGTACTCTGTTTCATGTACATGCAGTTTTTGTTGAATTTCTTATTTGCGTCTTTTGACTTGAGGTGTATTTGACGTTTCATTTTATTTCTTTTCGTTTGGTATACTGTTAACATCTATCATAATAAAGCTACCCTGTTTTAGTAACACGTGTTACGTATGTATATTCACACCTTCTATCACAGGGTAGTTATTTTATATTTACATTCGGTATTGAGAAATGTCAAAAAAAATTAAAAAAAGAAGATAGAAGGGAGGAATAAAAAATACTAAACATGAAGCAAAAGATTCATGTATGGACACGGCTGCAGTTTCAAAAGAGAATTCAAAAAACTTTTGCAGCAAAAACTCAACAGTATGGACGGGGACTAAATGCCGAGATTTTTGGTCCGTTCTCACTATGATAATCTCCTTTTACGCTGATTAATTATTGTTGTTATTTTCATATATAATTTATATTTACACATGTATTTTCATATTGTCTCTAAGTAGACTTTTATGTATTATTCTTGTGAATATTTTGCTTTTCTAATTTTTCCTAGATAAAACTTTTGTAGACAATCTTTATAGCACTTTTATTTGCTC
Organism: Dexiosoma caninum; assembly: GCA_963924685.1. Classification (NCBI taxonomy): domain Eukaryota; kingdom Metazoa; phylum Arthropoda; class Insecta; order Diptera; family Tachinidae; genus Dexiosoma; species Dexiosoma caninum. The sequence continues at coordinate 98,697,469 of OZ004725.1, forward strand.
TCATGCCCTGGATATTATATAATATACTTTTTCTTCTTGTTTTTGCTGCTAGATAATATTATTGATTATTAATTACATAATTTCTAATGAATACAACAAATTCCAATTTAGGTCCGATAATTAATGATAATTTAATAAAAAATATATTTTCTAAAAACTCAAATAAAATCAACGTAGCACATTTCAATGCGCAAAGCCTTTGCCCATCGGATAGATCGTACAAACTCGATGAGTTAGCTTCTGTGTTTAGAAACTCATTTTTGAACATTATTTGCGTTTCTGAAACTTGGCTTGATCCCATTATCTATGACCGAGCTGTACAAATCCCGGGCTATGTAATATGTAGGAGCGATCGTCCAACTGGCTGCCGTGGAGGGGCCTGGCTATTTTCATTGCTAATGGTATAAAATTTAGAACTATTTACAAATGTACGGAATATTACTCGTGGGAAGGATTAATTATACAGTTGCACGACGCTTTGGTTGTTGGTGTTGTTTATCTACCTAGGGGTAATTTAATCTTATTTGAGGAATCTTTCGGTGATTTTTTTGTGAGATATAAGGACATAATTGCAATAATAATTTATTTAGCGCTTCGAAATCTGCCGATATTCGGCAGGTTTGTAATCGATTTGGATTAATTTATAGCCATAATTCCTTGCCAACTCACTATGATTTGGCACATGACAGCACCTCACTGATACTTCTGCTCAATTTCAGATTCCATCCACCGCGCCCTAAGCATTTTACTGACTTCAGGAATTCGGACATTGTCTCCATTGAGAGACACGTTCATCAAACTGATTTTCCTCAATTTTTAATGTGTGGTGATTCTGACAAACAACTTCACTTTCTTAACGGCCTACTTAATGACCTTTTGTTGCATATACCTGTCACGGCAATTACAAGACCCACTACAGCTGCTTATCCTAAATTTACCAATGAGATTACTTAACTCAGATAATTGACTAATATTGCTTTAAAGGAATTTTATAATGAACGCAATGATGGGAATTGGGATAACTATTATAAACTTCGTAATAGGACAAAGTCCAAGATTAGGAAACTTAAGAGAGGATATAGTAAACGCATTTTTAGGATGGGTGATACCAAACAGATGTGGAGAACCCTGTGTAACACTGGTGCATGTGAGGGAGTGAATGAGGAATCTGACAAGGAAGTTAAAGAATGAGCTTATTATTAGTAGTCAACTAAATTTTGATGTCTCATTTTTTTCTACCAATCTGAAAAGTTTTTCAATTTCCAATATAACAGAACTGGAGTTCTTCTATACTTTATATAACATCAAATCCAATTCGGTCGGTGCTGATGGCATTCCTATAAAACTATTAAAAATTGTATATCCGCTCATTAGTGAATATATCCTTTACTTTACCAATTTCATTTTAACTTCCTCCTCTTTTCCTTCCCGCTGGAAAATTTCCAGAATTATTCCCATTCCTAAGAAAAATGGATGTTTATCAGCAGTTAATATTCGTCCTATTAGTATTTTACCTTCATTATCAAAGGTTATTGAGATAATTATGAAGAAACAAATAATGAGGTGGCTTGATGATAGAAAATTACTTAATAATTGTCGATATGGTTTTCGGAGTGGTCTGAATACTGGGCTAACTGATACCATAAGAATGAATTTTAATATGAACAGGATTAGTGTACTAGTATTTGTCGATCTATCTAAGGCTTTTGATAAAGTTGATCACTCTTTGCTGATTTCTAAACAACACAGTAAATTTGGTTTCTCTAGACAAGCATGTCGATTGATATGGTCATACTCGTCTGATCGTCAGCAATATGTTTCTTTTAATGACTGCGTCTCCGATATGAAACAGGTCAGATCTGGAGTTCCTCAGGGGTCAGTTATTGGTCCTATACTATTCACTATTTTTCTAAATGACCTGTTTCATGACCTGTGTTTTGTTAAATCATTTGCGTATGCTGATGACATTAAATTTTTGTGGTCTGGAGAGAAACAATTTTTTGACGCTTTGCAATCTACCATTAATTTATGAATTAAGCAGCTTAAGGGGTTGGATGCTAGTGAATAGGTTGGGTACTAAGGCTATGACATTTGAAAATTTTAGATTTGATGACATTTCTCTTAGGGGATACAGATATTGAGTTAGTGAACAGTTTGCGATGTCTTGGTGTGATTATAGGCAAACAACTTTCTTTTGAACCACATATAAATTATATATGCACCAGGATATGTCTTACCCTTCGCAGATTATATCACTTGAACTTATACTTACCACTTCATGTTAGGAAATTTTTGGGACATACGCTACTTATGTCTCAGATAAACTATTGCATTGAGGTGTACTCTGGGTGTAATATAAATAATAGGAAACAAATCAAATCAGTTCTTCATAAAGTTATACGGTTTGTCTATGGGCTCAGTCTAAGAGAGCATGTTTCTAACCATTTAAAAAATTTCTTGAATCTTAAAATTGATGATTATCTAAAATTTAGACTATTAACATATCTCTTCAAAATTATCAAATTACAGATACCCGAGTGGATACTATATGATATTATTTACTAGATTTTCCAGAAATCCTAAAATTTTTATTCATCGTATTTATTGTGCTCTATAAAAGAAAATCCTTCTTGGTTCGCGTTGCACGATTGCGGAACACTTTACCTAATGGCTTACGCTCTTTTCCTCCGTCTTTGACCTTCTTTAAGAAAAAATTAGTTGAGTTTCTTTCCAACTAATTTTTATTCATACTTGATTTTATTTTTAATTGAATTATATCACTAATTTATACCTACTATTTAATGAAAATAGAGTTTTTTAACTTCAACTGCTCTCAAGCTTTATTACCCTTATTTTTACTTTGAATATTATTAAACAGTTGCTTATTCCTTTTTATAATATATTAGTTGTATCATTGAAATATTTTTATACAGTATAATCTCGATATTTCGGACACCTGCAAATCCGGACAACGCGGTAATCCGGACACTTGATTTTCTCTCCTTATATACTCTATAATCCGGACACGACCCTTTATTATTTACCTCTAAAATCCGGACACTGTTGTTTTCAACAGATTGAAAGAGATTTTCAATGTCTTTGTACAATAATTCGGTTGCTTTTTTGCTTCTGATAAAATTTCTTAAGAATTGGTACCGTTATGTTTAAAATTTTGTTTGCGACTTTGAGAGTGCAATGAGTGTAATACAATCAAAATTTCTTCAGTTGTCAAATAGACGCAGAAACTTGTGATAACTTTAGTGTAAATTGAATTTAAAAGTTTTGTTTTTGTCTGTTACATATAGATATATGGACGTTAATGCCCGAAAATGCCATCAATAAATAAAAAGAAACATAATTTTTTAACGATTGACCAGAAGAAATTAATTCTTACGAAATTAACACAAGGAAAATCTGTCCGTCAGCTTGCAGCAGAATACAATGTTGGCAAATATACAATTTCAGACATACAATCAAATGAAGTTAAAATCGATAGGTAACATTATCAAGTCAATTGTGTGTCTCAATATACGGGCATGTGTGTTTTTGCAGATATATTTTAAAAACTAAGTGTGGTCTTTGAAAACGTAAAACTATGAGAAGATGGAAGAACGTTTGTATAGTTGGTTTATTAATAAGAGACACCATAATGCGCCACTGTCATCTGAGATCCTACAAGAAAAAGCGAAGCTGCTGTATGCGGAAATTTATGGGCCAAATGCTGAATTTAAGGCGAGTAATGGCTGGCTAAATAATTTCCGATCTCGATATGGAATAAAATTTCTAAAAATATCTGAAGAGAAGCTTTCCAATAATCCTTCAGCTGTCCAGCCCTTTATTGAAACGCTTCACGCAAAGATGGCTGAGATGGAGATAACATTTTCTCAAGTATACAATGCGGATGAGACTGCATTATTTTGGAGAGAACTACACAGAAAAATCAGGACCAGAACGTAAGATTGCTAAAGAAAGAGTAAAATTTCTTGTTTGCGGCAATGCAACTGGCGAACAAAAGCTTAAGCTAATGATGATTGGAAAAGCCAAAAATCCGAGAGCGTTTAAAAAAGCTAATCTACCATTAGAATATGTTAGCAGCAAGAATGCTTGGATGACTGAAATAATATTCAAAAACTGGTTCGAAAAATCGTTTCTTAAACAAGTGAAACGTTACCTAAGAGCAAATAATTTGTCGGACAAGGCACTTTTGCAGATAGATAACGCGTCATGTCATCCAAAATCATTACCAGACTTGGATAAAGACATTTGTGTTATGTTCTTCCCGCCGAACTGCACGGCACTTATTCAGCAAATGGACCAAAATGCCATCCGAATTTTAAAAATTAATTATCGTAAGAGCCTCCTATCACTTATTTTATCAAGTTCAGAAAATCTAATTGATGCATTAAAAAAGTTTTCTTTGAAAGACGTCGCCTTTCTGGTCTCAAACGCTTGGGATAATGTGGATGGCGGTGTTGTTAAAAAGTGCTTTAACAAAATTCTGTATAATAAAGAATGGGACTCAGATGATGAACTACCACTAGCAATGCTAAGGTGCAGCGATTCCGCGGAAATAATAGATTTACTCGTCGATATATCACCGGATGTATACAATTATATTGAAGTTAATGAATGGCTGAATGACGAAATTGAAATTACCGATGATGAAACTGATGAAGAAAATATTGTTGAATTCCATCATGACGAACATAATAATAACATCCCAAAAATTTTGCACTCCCAAGCTATATATGCTTTTAACACCTGTATTAAATATGCTGAAGAGCAAGAATTTTCTTCTGGAGATATTTTAAAACTTATAAGTTTAAGAGACGCTACATATAGAAAGAAAGATGAAACGAATCTTCGCCAAAAGAAAATTACCAATTACACTAACAATGAATAAATAACCTACATTAAATAAGAATTTATGTAAACCCGAATGCCTAAATAAATAAAAGCTTTTATGTTTTCATTAATATGTAATTTTATTAGAGTTTTCCCACTTTCTCGGAAATCCGGACATTTCGGTATTTCGGACAATGGCATGTTTTTAATTGTCCGAATTATCGAGATTATACTGTACTTGTAATATTTATTATAGGCCAAGATAATAAATAAATATATAAATATACTACATGTATCACAGGTTTCACAACGGGACCATGATGAATTGGACACAACCAGCGACCTACCTACCTATGCATGTGCATATAAATGCATACATACATAAATACATATGGATGTGTTATTATATCATTATTGAACTATAATAAATTTTTATTTGTGGCACTCACCTGCCGATATGTGTCCTCTATAGTTGGGATATATGACTCTCGAAAGGTACCTTTAATAAAGCGTAATACTAGTGAACTTTTGCCAACTCCACCCGCTCCAAAGACAACAACCCTGTAATCGTTGTTGCTTTGTTCGGAGCGGGTCACTTGATTCTTTTGTTCAGTAATTTTGGCGGTGGCTTAAAAACTATCAAAATCTTAAGCTTGACAGATTGACGACTTAAAAAGCTCGTACGAAGTAATTTTCGCAGGCGCTTAAAATGGTTTCCAAATAATTTAACTACTGCAATTGTTTGAAGTAATGTTTTTCATTCAAAATCCATTACAAAAAATTCACTTTTTTTGCATTATCGATGAGCACTAAAAAAAGGGAAAACAATATTTAATAAAATGTGTTTGTTATTCTTCATATTGAAAGCACAGATGTTACATACTTATCTAACATATGGATTATTGAAAATTGCAATGTATATCTACATATTAATATTTAATGCCATAACAAATTTAAAAAAGGCTAAAATTTAAGTCCATGGGCAATTTACCACTAGGTATATAAAATGTCCCGGAATATTTGTTTTAAATATTATTTATACTGCGAAAACAATGCATTTTGACGTACGTGTTTGTTCAAAAATATGTAACTATGTGTACACTTGGTGCAATTAAATTAAAAACAAATTTTATTTTTTTTAGTACTCTACTTATATATATATTATTCTATTTTTTTAATTAACACAATTTAAGCGCTTAAGTCAACTTAAGTTATAATCCAAAAAAACCCTGTATTTAACTTAATATTCTGCCATACCGCATTTTATATTGTGTAAAAATGCATACAAATAGCCTTTAAATTCACCTAGTGATAGAACAATATTATATTATTTTTATTTTTAGGTTTATGTAAATTGAAAATTTAAGCAGGTTTTTTACAAAACCAGCTTCTTTGAGTTATAACGTTGTTGGTGTAAATGAGCGATATATATGTACATACATACACAGCATATGTACACATACAGCCATATGCACATACATATGATATTATATTTTACATGAAGTTTATATTTAATTCTCCCAGCAATTGTATGCTTTTTTCTTCTTTGTGTATATTTCAAATGTTAATACCCACGTAAATTTACATATTCGATTTAGAAAACAAAGAATTTTTAACTTTTTCTTATTCCGACATGCATATACATACATACTATTTATATATGTACATAATGAAATTTCAACGTTTTATTAACAATCAGTTAAAAATTTCAGTAATAGAGATTTTTTTCTCTGCATATTACAAAATGTTTTGGCATTTTTGCTCTGTAATATTGTATTATATTATAAAAAATAATATTTAACACGTACAATTTATTTAATATTTATTTCGTTGTAGTTTTGTAAGTTTGAAATATTCGTTGTTTACAAATTTGGAATTATTATTTGTTGAACGAAAATTATTAGTTTATCTTCATTCTAGGAGGAAATTTTACACAAAAACACAAACGCACACATATAGTATGTAAAACTGATAGAACGAGAAAGAAGAAAACTGTTATTAAATTGCATCAATTACAAGTTTGACATTATAATACAGTTGTAGTCTGCTTTTCGGCGCACACGCACAAAAAGCAACAACTCTGTAGGTGGTAAGTAATCAAATACGCTCGAAAATTTCCATTAGACGTAATCAGTAATACATTGTCATCCATATGGTAAAATTCAGGTGATTTTCAAAAGAGAAAATTTTCAAAAAAGCATGTAAACGGTCGAAAGACAAAGCAAATTAATAAAAGGATGTTGGAATTCTTTAAGTTCGAATATATAATTTAAAAGAAACTACAATTATAGACACAGACATGCATATATACAAAGAAAACCTTAACAAAAACCTTAGGTTCGCTGGGCAGGTTGCTGAATGTATAGGTAAAGAAAGGTTCCATCCCACTAGACAATAATTTATTATGGTCCCATTGTGATACCTGCTCTGAGGGAGGGTTTTACTCTCTCTTGCGATGCGAAAGAAAAATGGTACGAAATCGAGCGATTAATACTTCCAAATCCGTTTTAACATTTGCCTTTCGCATCTATTATTTTGCTTTTCGCAATTCTGGTATCAAAACACTCTGTAATGCGAAAGCGTCTGCCAAAAACGTTCGATAAGCGCAAATATCTTGCGATAGGGAAATATTGAGCGCAATTGGAGAAACAGGTTAAAAAAACATTTATATTGGATATGTAAATTTGTAGTTTTAGGTGCAAAGAAAAAAAATTACAAACAAAACAACGGCAGTTTGCAATTTTAGTGGATTTCATGGTATAACATAACGACTTGACCAAGGGACAGTTGCAGGCAGCAAATGCCAAATAAGCTCCAAATAATTTGTGGACGAAATGCCTGTTCCATGATAACAAAATAATTCTTCTTTTCATGGAATTACAGTTAAAACAAAATTTTACAAAATGTTAAGTGTAATTGTGGGAAAGAAACAATTCTTTCGACATGATAGAAACTGCAATCAGTTTTAAGAGTAGATTAAAAATGTATTAAAATGTAGTTTTTATTCTGGCATGTGATGAAAAACGATTTCGACACAAAACCGATTTGAAAACGATAAAAGATATGATTTGTTTACTATAGTCGTTTTGTCAACAACTTTCAACAACTTTTGCTTTTAATAGTTTTTTTGAATAGTTTTTAAGGCATTTTTTTCAAAACTTTATTATAATGTTTATATTTTATTTTCTAGTGTGTTTTAAAAGTCAATAGTTTGAGATTGGCTTAAAAATGATTCTCCAAATCGAACGGAATTCATCACACCTTTTCAACAAATAGTTGGAATTGCTGTAGATCTCCTTGAAATTTTTAGCTCGTGTTGAATAGCGTTTAGAACATAACGAAACGCTTCCTTATTCAAACGAAAATTTTGTACAAAGCTAAAATAAAGCAATATGTATTTGAGAACATATTGCGCTACAGATTTGTTTCTTACATGAGATCATTTAAAGAAAGTATATCGGACCTATCAATTAAGACTCGTCTTGCAACTAGTTATACCTTGTCGTTTTCCTCATCAAACCATAACGCTCAAAATCCATCACTTTATTTTATTTTAAACTAGCTGACCCTGCCACGCGTTGCTGTAGCTGTTATAATAGTTTTATTAAAAAAAGTTTGTGTTCATAATGTGTCCCAGTGTGCCTAGTGTGCTAGTTAATCATTTGGGATTTCTAGGTTCGATTCCTAGCACAGACTATGGTCTCTATCACTACAACACGTGAAAGTATTTTCACAACAGGTGTCACAATGGGACCATAATAAATTGAACCCAAGTGGGCTGGAACATTTCTTTACCTTTACATCCAGCAACCTGCCGAGCTAACCTAAACTATGTGTCCTTCAAAATCGGTTAGTTAGGTTCTCAAACGCCCTACCACCCGTTATGGTCTTATATTTGAAAAAATATATACTCTATGTGGCCATCTAGATGCATACCTATTATGTTTTACCTTCCTTCCCTACCTTCCAAGTGCTTTCCCGTATACCCAATTTCAGCTTTCTGGCTACATGAAGAGTGCGTGCCCGTACATCATATGTGTACACATTCAAAAAAGAATCAGCATATCCCCCTGATAAAAATTGCCAGCTTGCATATTATTTAGTTTCCCGTATATATTGAAAGTGTCCACAAAAAAAAATTTCTTATCAAGGCATTCAGACCAAAACGAGAAACTTTAGCTTTAATCGTTCTCAAGATATACAGAAACCATTAATTACTTTAATGGTACCACGCCCACTTGTCCAATTCCGCCTACTTTTTTACTGATGATTTGTACTGACCGTTCAGTTACTCAGACCAAAAACAGAAACTTTAACTTAACCGTTCTCAAGATGTTAGGAAATCACCATTATTTAGTTTATACAGAATGGCCCAAAAGTAATCACCCGGCGCATAAGTAATCATGCAATGTTCTTTTGCTGTAATTTTCTTTTAAGACAAACTTTGGCACTGCTTATGATATGGGCTAAGTGACCGCCGCCAGAGTTGATGACCATACATGCAGATCCAAAGGTTTTTATTAAATAAAATTACAGCAGAAAGACATCGGGTGATTACGTAGAGTAAGTTATAATTTATCTCAATAAGAGACCAAAATGTACAAAAGTAAGAAAACGCAAAAAACCATAAAATTTACCACAAAATATGTCTGTTCCACGTGCATAACAAAAACATTTGTATCGTTGGCAACGGCTGTAAAATGTGGACAAAATTAAATTGAAAAAAAAGTAAAAGCCATTTTTTATTAAATAAAGTGATACATATGCTGTGTATTTTGTTACTGTAGAGCAAAAATATGCTATACCTTTTTGCAAATGCATTGATGCAACACCATATGCACAAGATTGTGAGTTGGGCTATTATATTTTTGGATAAAAAAAGTGGAAAAAGTGGAAAAAGTACGTAGTAGTAAAAGTAGTATTCTGCTACGTTATAGAGAAGTTCGACTGTAAATAAAATAAATTTGTGCGAGTTCCGGCAATTTTGTTATGCACATGGAACAGACCTAATATATATGACCATGTACAATTTCAAATCTACACACATGCATCCATCCATAGAAACACAATAATTTGGCTAATACATTTATTTAAAGAAACCACAATTCATTTTTAACTAACTCATGAAATAAAATTAACTATTATTTGTTCATTACATTTTTGGGAAACAGAGATCAGGTGGATAATTACTAGAAGAGGATACTGAAAGTCAATGGCCATTGAATATTGGGCTCTCGAGAAAGAACAGACATAAATGCTCTCTTAAAAGTATTTAAGGTTTTCTCATTATTACGATATTATGGGGTAATTAACCGGGGTTTACTGTATACAGAAATCAATATTTAGTTTGTGTGGGAGGTACCACGCCCACATGTCCAATCCCTCCAAGTTTTTGTCTGATGATTTGTTTTAACCACAAAGTCATTTGGACCATATTCAGGAACTTTCACTTCAACCGTTCTCAAGATATTCAAAAATAAACATTCACTTTGTATGGGCGTGGCAACGGCCATTTAGAATTTTTTAAATTTATATAGCCTATAGTACTTTCCAGATATACAGAGAGATACTGTGGAAATTTCAAGCAAATCGGTTCAGCCGTTCAGCTGTCTATAAGGCGCAAGCATACGTACATACATACTTAACCGTGGGTGGCGGTTTAAGAATTCTAATCCAGCGATTCCCTGCTTGTCGTAAGAAGCGACTAAACGGGAGGGAAGGCATTTGGATCGACACCAATAAGATTCTGATTATGGCATACTGGTTTACGGAATTTGGAATTGAAGACATGGGCTGGTGGATGGTGTAATCTGTTACCAATATGGGCTGGAGTAGAATCTGGTCCAGACGGCTTTTGGGCTAATCCGTCATCCGTCTCCATCCCATTAAAGCCTAGTAAGCCTTGGAGAACAAACCAGAACTCGTCCCGTTGAGTTGGGGTGTAGGGGCAGTTAAGTATATTTACTGTTTAGCTCCCGGTCCGGGTGGTCAAGACGAGGAAGCGTAAGTGACCAGCCACGCCAGATATGGTGATCATTAAACCTACCAAGAATCTCTGATTTGCTGATATACCCAGGAAAGTAAGAAGTATCGCCGCACTTAAACAAGTCGGCAATGATATCCACCTTGTCAGGAAGACACAAAGAGGTGAACTTCTTTTGGAATTTATAAGGTCAGCGGGGGTAGGTACTGAGATGCACCAGGCTAGGATAAAGCGCATAATCTCAGAGGAGGTGGAAGTTAAAACACAAACGCAGAAGGTGACTTTTGAGCTGAGATATCTAGACGAGGTGACCACAGAGGATGAAATAATCACCGCTTGGAAGGAGCAGATAGGCGAAATACGAGCGTCGGCGCTTAAAACGATTAAAAGTATTCCTGGAGGCGCTCGTATAATTAATATATCCATCGGGAAGGACTGCAGAGCAAACTGCCTGTTGAATGGTCAGTCTATCGATTGCTGACGAAAGTTACCCCAAGAAGATGCTATAAACACCTGGACTTTGGGCATGTAACAGAAATTACCGGAGTGAAAAGGATTGGTCTAAACACTGCTTCACGTGTGGCGGACAGGACTACTTTTCTAGGACCTGCAAATGCGTCCCTCACTGTCTGCTCTGTAGAGGGGACCTGATAACCGACGCCAATCATGTCGCAGAACGACCGACGGAAGTTATTGAGTAATAGAAGATGGGGGTACTGCACCTGAACCTGAATTACTGCGAGGCGCCGCAGGAACTACTGGCACAGACCGTGCGATAAATGGGGATAGATCTGGCGATACTGAGCTTGACTAACAGCGCTGGGTAACCGACCTCAACTTACTGGAATGTGTCTAACATATACACCAGGCTATTCTTTACGAAATCCACGCACGACCTACGAGATACCCTAGTCCGGCCGCTCCTCCAAACCACCCATGGAGAGATTCTACCTTGTACACTAAGCTGAAATCAATTGTCGAAAGTCTTTTCCCGCAGAGGGGCGAAATAACATACTCCGAGCGGGACAATGAGCCACACGATGTGATACCAGCATTCGGGAATATGAAGCAGGATGTAAGAAGATAAAGCTGAAAAAAGTATCAGGGGTTAATGAAATCCCCAATATTGCACTCAAGGCGGCTATGGAGAGCAATACTGAGGCGTTTGGAGAAGTGTTCGATGCCTGCATCCAGAAGAGAACATTTCTTAAAATATAGAAATCAAAAATTGGCCGTAGCTATAGTTAGAAGCTGAATCACGAGCATTGGTCTCGGACTTGCTCACCATAAGACAGATGATCTGCTTGCAAGCAGTAGAAAGAAAACGGAGTGCATCACGGTCTAACGTTGCTTAGACTGAGATTAGACAAAGAAACTTTTGGAAGGGAAATGTTTAGTTTGTAGGCATATTACGGGTGGGATAGGAAAATCTCGATAATGAGAACAAGCGAGCGTGTCGGCAAGTACCGAATACAAAAACGATACTCTCTTCCCAACCCGTAGGTTACGTTAGGTCGGCAGGTTGCTGGATGTAAAGAATGTCCCACCCTACTCGGGTCCAATTTATTATGGTCCCATTGTGATATCACGTGGTCTAGTGATAAACTAGCACACTACTCACTAGACACAGGGGCACCCTTCCCCAGCCGTAAATAAACAAATGATTACTCCGCCATTGTAACGTACTCTTTTGCATCTTCTTATACATATGTATGTATGTGTGTTTGAATCTTATAGCCACCTAAACGGCTGAACCGATTTTCTTGAAATTTTCACAGTATATCTGGAAAGAACTATAGGCTATATAAATTTAAAAAAATCCAACTGTGCGTTGCCACGCCCATACCAAGTAAATATTTTTTTGGCTTAAATCTATTTTACGGTCATGCAGACAAAACTCTGTTAGCGAAGCCGGAGTTTGTTATACCATGCAAAAGAGCTCTTGTTAGCAAAGCTGGTATTTGATATATTATTATATTTTTTGTTGAATGAAGTTTGAACTTAAATAATGCATTTTGGTAATATTTAAATGTAAAATAATGTAAAAACTATATGGCATTCCCAGTGTTGAGAATCTTTAAATAATTTTTATGTTTATAGCAAGATATTTTTAAAACCTTTCAAATGATACCAATATTGGCCATTTGGTTTCCCAAATTTAGTAGAAATTTGCATTTCTTTATGAAAACTTCGTAGGTCCATAACTCGAAAACTACGCGTTGCCGGGACTTTTTTCACTTTATATTTTCTTCTTAATTTTATATTGCCTGTGGGAGCGATTAAATTGGTTAAATTTGATTTTATGGAAATACATTTTTTTTTGTGTAAAAATATACTTTGAAAATATATACTTTGTTTTAGGGAATTGGCTTTGATTTTCTTGAATATTGAAAAAAAAATAAAATAGAAAAAAAAAGATAGATTTTTGATTTTCGAAGAAAGAAGATTATTTAAAAAGAAAAACTAAAAAAAAAAAAAAAATGATGAGCTAAGTAAGCGTTAGCGAAATAGTACTATATGGATATGCTTTCCTCCTCAATTTTTGAGTTACTTTTGTAATAAAATGCTTTATGATATTTTTCATACTGTATGAGAATATCATAGGGTATGTAATAATAAATTTAACATATAGTTTATAAGGGAAAAAGCACAATTAGAATCATATGTAGATATAAATATTATTAATAAAACAAAATTTATATATATATATAGATATATATATAACGCCTTTGTGATCATGTTTCCTGACGAAGATTTGGGGATTTTCAAAATATTTCTCGTTTTCCTAATTCAATTGAAAACAGAATATTTATAAAAAATGTTGTTTTGGGAGAAATTTCATTGAATCCCTATGGCAATTAGAGGGATCAGAAGAAAAAAAAAAGAGAAAATACATTAATACTATAAATTTTGTGTGGAATAATCAGAATCGATTGGGTTGGAAAATACGGATTAATAAACTTTATTTCAACTACATATTCTGTGATTATTTGATTTACGTTTACCTCAAAAGGAAAAAAGCCAAATACCTTAAAATTAAATTAAAGAATTTAAAGGAATAAAAATAATTTGTTTTATCAAACATATTGAAATTTAAATTCACTATTTGATTTGCTATATTTGAAAAATTAGTTAAATTCGCTGTATCTAAAATTATTAAAATTTTAATTTTTTTTAAATTGGATTCTGTTATGAAGAGAGAATAAAACTCCAAATTAATAATATAATCCACTCATATGCATACATATGTAATGTAATATTTTATTTTACTAAAGTTATATATGTATATAAGGAATTATTTCAATTCGCAACTATTCTGCTGTCACCTGGCGCTTACAACGTTGGATAGATAATAAAGTGTAAGTTGATTAACTCTTTATATATGTATATATATATTTTTTTTCTTTTCAAAATTTGCATTTAATTGATTAAGAAATAGTAAGATTATATATTTGAAATTTTACTTCAATTTCTTTAAATTTTTTTATGTAATCATTTCCTTTCTTGACATTTAAAATTAATTTTACATAATTAAATTATTAAGATTACCCTAACGATATTTACATTACATTATGCTAATTATTTTTCACACTTTCTATTCTTCATACATACATACATATGTATGTATATCATATGACAGAAGTTTTGTGTTAATTCACTAACTTTTATTAACTTGTTTAATTTTAATTCTTTTTGTAAATTTTTTATTTGTTTAATTGAACGGATATTCATACATAAATTTAATTATTAAATAATGTAATTTCTGACCTATAATTGTTTACAAATATGGAATTTAGAATTTAAAGTTACGGTGGTACGAAAGGTGAAGACAAATGGGGTAAACTACTTTTTGCTTAATGTTTTTTATGCGGCTGATAAGTGGATTTTTTTATCAGCATGGAGGGAGGTATTAGTATAATGTGGCGAATTTCACCACGGCCCATATAATTTTTTTTCGTCAACTAAAGTTTTATTTTGAATTATATATGTATATATATGGAATCACTAGAATTTCGGAGTAATGCTACCTAAAATTTAAAATCTATTGTGACGAATAACATATGCGTATACTTTAAGGGGAACTAATAAACCACAGCCAACGACGAGCACGGCCGGAATAATAGGTAGCCCTTTTTATTTTTTTTATATCATCTTAAATGTATAAATCGTTCCAGAGATTTTTTTTTTAATTTGGTGAAACACCCGTAAACTAGATTTGTTCCCACATCATCAGTCAATAATTGGGAGGGATTGGACAAGTGGGCTAAAATTGGGTTTGCTACATATACATATGAGGGTGGCGATGGCACGATGGATGGTGCAGTGTGTCAGTTGTTGTCGGAAGGTTTCAGTGGCGAAGGCATAGTCACTGGTCACTGAACAATACCGGCTTCAGCTAATAGCAATCCACAATCGCATCAGAACGCCCTCCTTCGTCGGTATTGTGTAGCACCGGCGAAGTAAAACAATAATAAAAATGGCTACTGAACCGAAGCTTCAGCACTGCTATGAGTATAAACAAAGAACGTGCGAAAGTAGAGCAGCAAAAATATGTAATTGAACTTCACCTCCTATCATTTCTCCTACTATCCCTTTCCTATAGTTCCAGCACAATGGTTCGCATGTGTAAGAGTCATCTCCTGAGTGCTGGTCCCAGATAAAAAAAATAAAAAAATAACACATAGACTATATATGTATGTATTTTTTCACAGAGAAAACCACAACGGGTGTTAGGGGCAACTTCGGCGTCTCCGAAACTAACTAACCGATTTTAAAGGACACATAAGGCATATAAATTATTTAAAATAAAAAACTATTATAACAGCAACGAATGGCGGGGTCAGCTAGCAGTAAATAAAATTGATGCAAGGTTTTGCCTTCTGATGTTCATCAAACTGAGCTGTAAACTGAATAGGAAGATTGGGCATTGCCAAAAATTTCTTGAAAGCCTTTAGGAAATCTATGCATTGCAAATAAGGAAGTCGGCCTTTTTCCCAGCTATTTATAAACTATAACCTAAAGTCTGTCTTTTCTTCTATTTAGAGCTGTCAAATCTTGGATTTTGTGTGTCTGCGAACAGTCTACTCGTTTAGGAATTTTATACGAAAATTTATAATATTTTTAGAGAATTTAAAAGGCCAAACATAGGTGTAATTTATATAAAGGGTGTCTGGTTGGAGATTTATATTTTCAAACTTCAATAAAAAACGTAATACTTGACACAAAGTTTTATTAAGAGCATTGAACGACAGAATGGAAATGTGGGTTTTATTTTTTAAAAAGTATGTCAAGATCCTTCAGATCCTTTTCTAAAATTTCATGAATAATCGCTCTTGGAAGACCCAGTGAGGCTGCTCTTTTCCGTATTGAAAGTCGCGGATTTTCACGTAAACTGCTTTCAACCAGTTCAATGTTTTCGGATCGACTGGGCCCTGGCTGTGGGGCATTCATAGCCGAAGCAGTTGCGGCGGAATGTCTGCACCCACGAACGAATTAAATTTACACTCGGTCCATCACTTATTCGCCGAATACCGATCTTTGAACAAAAATGCCGACGAGCAATTACGTAAGAATCATTACTCTTAAAAAATGTCTCCACAACGAACGCGCGATGCTCACTCGACCACTGCGACATCGTGACTGACAAATCCACACAATCGATAATTCCAACGGCGCCACCCTCCTGCCGCACCGTTTCTTACTTTTTTAAATAATCGTAATTAAAAATATAAATTTTCCACCAGACACCCTGTATGTATATATATTTTTTTTTTCTTAAATATCTTATTCTACAAATAACTATTGGAATTTTACTCTGCTATTGGTTTTATATGTTAAAACCTATGCATAATAAACTTTTAACTCGTATGTAAAAAATTCTTTAATTAAATTGTTTAGATGTGTTGTTTTAGGAAGGTTTATTATTGTCTTCATTTTAAAGAAGGAGTTATAATAACAGTCATTTAAAATGTCGATTCCGACATTCGTTTAATGCAGAAAATTTTTGTTGAAAGAACAGATTAAGTTTTAATAATTTTGTAACTTTAGTTTCGGCACAACATTCATACTTGTTAGTTCTTGAAATAGTAGTTTACATGCGTATGGCATAGTTATTTTCGAAACATTTGCCGATGATTGGCAGTAATGACACCACGAACAATATGAGAGACGGCCGCAAGTTTTACACACATCTACATCAAACGCATCAGATGAGATCATAAGGCGCTCCATAATCAACATACTGGCTCCATATGAAATTAGACAATCCCGTTCCATTTCACCTAAACGTAGACCGCCCTCACGACTTTTTCCTTGAGTAGGTTGCCGCGTTAAGACTGCTTTTGGTCCTCTTGCTCGCGCATGCATCTTGTCTTGCACCATGTGCTTAAGTTTTTGATAGTAAACAGGACCTGAATAAATGTATGCCTCAAGACTTTCCCCAGTTATACCAGAGTAAAAATAGTCTTTGCCCATATAATTAAAACCATGTTGAAAGAGTTCATCTTGTATGTCTTTACATTTAGAACCACCAAATGCTGTACCATAATGAAACTTTCCTTCTAATACACCAGCTTTTCCTCCCAATAGTTCCAGAGACTTGCCAACTGTCATACGAGATGGAAACCCATGGGGATTCATAATCATATCAGGCGATATACCAAAATCATTAAAAGGTAGATCTTCTTGATCGACTATAAGGCCTGTTACACCTTTTTGTCCGTGGCGTGAACTGAACTTGTCGCCGATCTCCGGACGTCTTGTTTGTCGTAATAAAATTTTAATGAGGAAATCTTCTTCTCCGTTAGCCGAAACCATAACTTTCTCAATATAACTGGGCTCAGGTCCTTTGTATGATATTGGAACGGCAGTGTATGGTACCTAAAATTATGAGTAATTAATATTAAATTCTTATCAAAAGTTCTTATCATTTTACCTGTGATGCTTGACCGCTTTGTTCAATTGGATTTATTGAAGTTACAGCGGGCATTTCCTTGTTTATCAATATTTGCTTATTAACTACCATTTCCCCAGGTGCCACTATGCCATCAGTGTCTAAAGCATCATGTTTAAATATTACCTTATTCGTTAAAGAATCTTTCATTGGCCCCATAATTCGATCGTATGTTTGGTTACCGTAGCGTTTAACAGTACATTTTGAGTTTTTGTATATAAGACAACGCCCGTATCCGCGATCAATAGATGCCTTGTTTAAAATAAGGGCATCTTCAATATCGTATCCAGAATAGCTCATAACGGCAACAGTTGCATTTTGTCCAGCAGGTAATTTATCAAATCCTGTAAGCTCTATAGTTTTTGATCTGACCATAGGTGATTGAGGATATACCAAATTGTACATTAATGTATCAATTCTATTTTTTTGGTTATATCCAATAACCCCCATGGCCTGTTTGCCCATAGCACATTGATAAGTGTTGCGAGGACTTTGGTTATGATGGGGGTATGGAACCAGACCGGCACATACACCTAATAATGTAAATGGTTCGATTTCCAAATGTGTCGTGGTCTCTGAGTCTATATCGTTTTCATTCCATGCAATATACGAGTCATTTTCTTCGTTAACGTCCAGATATTCGACTAAACCATCATGAAGGAAATCCTCAAATTTTCGGATTCCCCTGCTCAGCTCGTCGATGTGGCGCTGTTGAACGGCCGTTTTTCCTCTCTGAACGATAATATAAGGCCGACATAGTCGACCACCATCCGTATGTATATATATGCACCGTTGTGTATGCGATGTGTGAATAGAAACGAATGGCCCGAGTCGACCTTTTCGTCGCATCATACGAAAAACTTGGACTAGACGCTTCTGACTTATAGTTAATCCCAATATGTTACCATTTATAAAAACGAGGAACACCTTAGAATTATTAATGGCATCTCCACCTACAAGACGAATATCCTCTACGCCTGCGTTAAAAGCTAGTCGGACAACGGGCTCTTCTTCTACTTCAGTCGTTATATGAGTCATTAGTGCCAAATTTTTTACTAAACCACATGCTTCACCTTCAGGTGTGTCTGAAGGACACAACATACCCCATTGACTTGGTTGCAACGAACGAGGGCCTGATACTTTTCTTGTCTTCTCAAATTGTGAATTGACTCTGGTCATCATACCAAGGGCAGATATAAAACTTAGTCGAGATAAGACCTGCGTCACCCCTGCTCTTTCCATTTTAAAACGTTTGATAGTCCAATTGCCTGATGATATTGCAGATTCCAGACCCGCTGTTATTTGAGCGGCTCTTATGTGTTTCACAACATCAAATTGTGCAGCTTTAATTTTTGGAATATTTTTGTCCGCTATCTTTTTTAGCTCCCAGTTCATGCGTTTGAAGAGATCTTCAAACATTAAAGATATCAGCGATCCCGCCAATTCTAAACGTTTGTTACCGTAGTAATCCCTATCATCAACTGCTGAACTATCCAGTTCAGCAGCCATTACACGCCTTATCATGAGAGAAACATAAATAGATTTAATTTGAAAATTGAAGTTATCAACGGGAACGTGAGCTAATATCGTTGTGGTTAAAAGTTCTCTGGCTTCGTCTGCTGGCGTTTTTGATGTTGCAGTTTGGAAACGTTTTACGACTAATTTTGATCCCATGTAGTCCAAAGCTCTTTGCTGAGTGAATATTTTAAGGTTAACCGTTTCTAAAAGCGATGGAGCAAATCGGCTTTGGGTTTCTGGGGTAGTACCAATTAGCGACATGATTTCCAAATCAGCTATTACGCCCATGGCTTTAAATATTACTACGATTGGTATCTCATCAACCATGGAGTTATGTTTCAAGTAGTATTTGCCGTGCTTGCTTAAAACCAACGTACGAGATTTTTTTTCGTGTGTGGATGAAGTAACTTGACACTGCACAGTACCATTACATTCCTCCGTGATCATTTTGTTCCACGATAGCTGTTCTTGAATTAAAATAACCTTTTCCTGGCCTCGAACAACAAAATATCCACCTGGATCGAGAGGGCATTCATTCAGTTTGGACAATTCAAACTCTGTCTTGTCTGATAAGACACAATTAGAAGATCGTAACATCATCGGCATTCTGCCAATTAACAAATTATTTCTGACTATTCTTTGTGCGCCACGAGTGTACTCTATATCCACAGTTATAGGAGCAGAGTAGGTCGTGTCCCGAAGACGACACTCATGCGGCGTTGTTGGCTTTGTTATATTATTAAATCCGTCATCAATGTCTGGTGAACCAACTCGAACATCTAAATACTTTAAATAAAACATAGGATCGGCGTCACTTATTACCGTCTCATTTGCCTGAATGATTTTTTTAATATCGACATTAACGAAGTGATTAAAAGAATCGATGTGCTGTTTCACTAATCCTTTAACTTGCAGAAAAGCAGGCACCAATTTCCATTTTTCCTCTAGTGGCTTAATTGGTTTTGGCCATTCTCTTCGATCACTTTTCCACGATTGGTTAGAATATGAACTATTTTCCATTTTAGATATAGTTATTTCTGTATTTTTGATACTGGAATGCAACTTTTCATTTAAAAAATGTTATATTGTTTAAACAACAAAATACCTTTTAAACCACAGAATACTATAGTAGTTTATGTGGTAGTACTATATGTAGTTTCTGGTTTAAACATTTAACATGTTGAAGGCATGCCTCGGAATTATTTATTATATTACAAAGATGGAAACTCAGGTATTAATTGAATTTAATGTGATGATACGAAAGCACAGAATATTCATACAGAATACCCACAAGTGACAGATGAAAAAGCCCATGATCTAAATATATAAGGTCTGCTTGATATTGAATGACAGCTGCCATTTTTTTTTAATTTGACGTCATCGTCGGGAAATGTTTTGTTGTGGTTAAATGGAAATTTAAAAGCTAGTGGTTAAAATTATTATTATTACATATTTATTAAGAAAACTAAAGGATTATTTTATTGACAATTAATTAAAAATAAATGTGAACTGAGTTAGAGCAAAAAAAAAGAGTTTTTAATAAACAATTTGTGTAGAAAGTGATAAAATTTATTTGGACAATGAAATACTGTGTGGTAAAAGATTGTAAAAGCTCGAAGCAGGATGATAAAAATCTAAAATATTTTACGTTTCCAAAAGATCCAGAAATAAAGAAAGTGTGGATCAATGCATGCGGTAAAAAAAATGTTAATTGGAAATCTGGAACAATTTGTTCTAGACATTTTACGAATAATGATTGGCGTTTAAAGGATATATTATTGAACACGCCAATAAGAAAAAGATTGTTAGATGCGAAGGCTGTCCCATCTTTAAATATCCATGTAAACAGCATTTTACCAGTCGAAAGATCGAAACGATACGTAAAAAGAGCAAACAAACAAATTGTAAAGGAAGCAATTGGTGAATTTGATTTAAAGTAAATACAATTTTTTTAAAATCCACTTTTTTTAATGAAATAATATTTACAATTATTAGTCTGCAGAAATTACAAGAAGAAAGTATTGAAAATGAAAATCCAAATAAGTCAGTTGCAGTTCAAACAGAGGGCTCTATAAACCAAGCCAAGAATTTATGGGAAACATATTAAAATTAGAAAATATATTTAAGGAAATTAATAATAATACTTTAAGTTTTCGAAATAATTATTTAAAATACCATAACATTAAATGTGATAACATAGATGTGCCTGAAAATGTAAAATTGTTATTTTTTAAAAGTCGTTTATATTTTAGAATAAGAAATTTAAACAAAATATTAATACAAGAAAAAAATGAAAAAAGAAAATTAAAAAAGACTATATATAACATAACAATTTAATTTGTTTTATTTATTTTACCTTTAAAATTGCAAAATATTTCAACAAAAAAACAAACCCTATACATATTAAAAACAAATCTCGACGGTGACGTCACAGTAATAATAATTTGAACTGTCAAGCAGACCTTATATATTTAGATCATGGGTTATACCTATACTTTTAAAAACAGATGTTTTGCAATGTAAAATAAATTTTGAGTAGCAAAATATGTCAATTTTTTGGGAAAAATTTGTTTTTTTGTTAATATTTAAATTTTTATGAATAAAATCTTAAATCCGCGGTTTAAAAAATATTATAAAAAGTTAATGTGCAAATGAAAGTGTTATATTCTATGCGCACAACAAAAAAAGTATGTGTAATAAGTTCTAAAACTTTGACTGAAATTTCCGGCAAGAGTGGAAATGCAAGTAATGCATTAGATTTTATATTATTGGATGTTTGGTTAGTTTTAAAAGCAAGATAAAGTTATTCCAAACCGATGATGCAGCAAAGCAACTTTAACTAACAAACCATGGGATGTATGTTTGTGTGCCGGCACGTTTGTCTATTGATGAATTAAAGAGTTTCGAGGTGGTGGTGGTGGTGAAGTTTCATGAAACATTTTACGGATATACCCAGTATTTTAACAAGGAATTTTACAAAGAAGTGCGCTTTGTTAAAACCACAGAAAATATATGAATTAACTTGGATTTTGCCACCGATGGCAAAATTGTATAAATGTAACCCTGATCACTTTCTCATCTATTTGGCTGTTATGGTGAAGGCAGCTTGTGTGCTTGTTTAAGAAAAAGGTAAGTTTATTTTCTTTTACTGTTTATTTAATAGCTGCTAACATTTGCAAATGTTGTTTTCCTTTTAAGACTCTGGGGCTTACAACTACTAACTGGAGTGTGGATGTTTGTCAACAACTTTTGCCTACAAACAAGAATAGAGGCCACCAGATTTGATTCACAAAACCCTGCTTTAACAATGTGCAAAGAAGAAGTCAAAAATGTTTTAATTAGAGGTTTTCAAAAAACATTAAAATAAGGCATTCTTACAAACAAGTACGTAAAAAAGCATGCAATATTAAAAAACGATATGAAATGATATTTTATTTTCTAAAAGCTTCTTTTATATTTTTTTAGGTATATTCGTTTTTGTGTTTTGGAAAACATAACTTGGACGATAATACTTAAATTAAAAAGCGTAAACGATATAACACTAAAAGATATGGTTGGCGGACAACTATACACACAACTGCACATGCAAAAGTTGGTGCAGGAAAGTTTATATCATGAATGCCGTGCTGACCACATTAAACTGCCATAAAATTAAGTAGGTACTCAAACTCTAAAAATAAGTTTTTTGTAAAACAATTTATTCTTTTAATTTCATTCGTAGACAAAATATATTAAAGCTCGTACAGTGCAAGGATATCATTGCATACGCTGCAATCTCCTAAACGAGAAAGACTGCAATACGATAGTTGGAAATTTTTATCAATTCGGCCTCTGTTCTATGTATATATATGGAGGATTGTGAAATTTTGTTATTTATAATTGTATTAGATAAGTATAATTGTATTAGAACGAAATATTAATATTTAAATTTTTTTAAATTCCAATTTATTTATTCTTTCAAATAAATAATGTTAAAACGCATGTATGTATGTATTTTTGTTTAACGAAACAATAAGATAATGGAATTACACCCTTATGCAAAAACCAATTGTTCAAGGTTAATTGTTAAACCAACATAAACTCAAATGACTTAAATTTTCTTCAGCAGAAAAAACTTAACAGAAACTGCAAAAATTAATATGTAAATGCCGATAAAAATAAAACTTTGCATAGAAATTCTTTTCATAAAATTGTTTTTATTTTAAATATAATTGTATATTACAGCAAGTATTTTATTTTTAAGAACTGCAAATTTGTTCCGATTTCTTCTGGGTGTAGTTGCTTGCATTTCCCATCTCATCTACGATCCAAAATCCAGCACCACATATTCACGCACTCGTTTAACATATAAAACGAAAAAGAAAAGAAATTTTTTTAATTTTTTGTTATAAAATTGGAAATTGAAATAGGTAATTAAAATGGCCTAATTGTATATGTATTATGAATGAAATAAAATAGAAAGGCATATACATACATAACATATAACATTTTTTATATATATTTTTTTTGTTTTTTTTTTGGTGGTCCTGAGAAGGACCAATTTTATATAATGTTTATTGATTTTTTTTCGACCTTCTCTGGTCTAGATCCATCATGTTCTGTTGGAAACAGCATCACCTCTTGTAGGATGTGGTTCTTCACCACGCATGATGGTCCTGAGTGAGGAGAAGCTGTGAATGCCTACGCATAATATATTCGCTGCTCTCACTCCTGTACTTTATATATTTATTTATTTAAAAAATTTATTAGCACTAAACAATTTTGTTCCAATTGGTTTTGTGCTTAATAAACCAACGGAACATTTGTATTTCATAACACACTAACACTTTTAGGGTAGGTAATCATATATATTTAAAAACTTTTGGTGCAGTTTGTTTTGTCAATCACAAACCAACTGGCCGCTGCTATTTTATAAAACACAAACACATTTGGTTTCTTTTATTAACCACAAAATCAACTGGAACTTCTTTTGCTTATGCTAAAAAATTTATAGCACTAAACAATTTTGTTCCAATTGATTTTGTGCTTAATAAACCAACGGAACGTTTGTATTTCATAACACACAAACACTTTTGGGATGGGTTTCAGAACTTCGGACACTAGAACTAGCACTCAATCGAAAATGTATGACTTACCTGGTTGGATCTGCAGGAACACTATGCAGCTTTGCCTCGTCGTTGCATCCCATTATGCAGTGGCGTGGACTCCTGTAAAAATACAAGAAATTTATTAAAATACAATTCAAAATTAAATATTTCATTACTTACATGATGAAATATTCTCCGCTTACAGTTTTCGGTTTTTTCCCGACTTCTGCGCTTGTGGCTTTTTTGTGTACACTGTTGGTAATATGTGGACTAAATCATTAATTGATTTAAATCCACAAATCACCAACTTTGTACAAGATTTTGGCGCAAAATAGAAATTTATTTCTAATTTGTGCCAATTGCTTCCAAAATATTTTTCTTTTGCCAATAAGCAAAAGGAAAATTGCACAAGGTTCGTACGACAAAGTAAGCAACATTTTAATATTATTGGTGTCCCTCTCGCACGAAGTATGTGACCTGGCAGCACTAAAATTTTTGTTTGTGGTTTCTCTAGTTGTAGTTTATAACGAAAGGTCTGTTCGTTTACTTTCTGGGAAAATTCGGTAAATTGAGAGTAAGCTATAACTACTCTCAATAAGAGCCCAAAATGTACAAAAGTAAGAAAACGCAAAACCATAAAATTTACCAGAAAAAAAGTAATGTCAATTTTTTACAGCTCTGTTTATATCGGAGATGATAATTGACAATTTTAAAATTGTACTTTTTTGACCACAAATGTACTAAAAACATAAAAGGTGTGTTAAGTTTTACTATTATTAGTAACAGAAACATAAAATAAAACGAGTTCTTGAATGTTGAGAATTTGTTTCGAAATCAACCAAGTTGAAGTAATACTGAAGGAGTTCCTATTACTCGAGAGACCACCTCGTTGCAAGACAACCAACGTGTTGTTGAATAGTTAAAAATTAATGCAGTTCATTACAAAAGTATTCTTGAATTTTCGCAAATTCATCAATTTTACAGAAATGATAATTTTACTCGTTTATAAACTTATAATTCGGACTATAGTTTTTGAAGCTCCGTACGACTGAGTTTAGACGAGAAGACATTTAGTTTGGTAGCATGTTAGGGGTGTGGAAGAGAGAATCGTTTTTGTGTTCGGTACTCGGCGACACGTTTTAACAACAACATATGTTGTCTTTGCTGATGGATAGAATTAATTTTTATGCGAACCCCTGAATAGTTTGTTTTAATATTTGTATATTTTAAATAATTGTAGGCAATTATATTAAGAAAAAATTCACAGATGACGGCCCACTCCAAGGTTCTGATGTATATTTCTATTTTATATTATATTACATTTCTTCTTTATATACATATGTATGTACATATATATTAGAATATTGAAATAAAATCAATATAAAGAATTGAAATAAATAGCGTTTCATTTAAATTGGGATATCCGTCAACAGTGACCGATATATCTGTTAATGCTGACTAGTCAGCAGTGGTCGATATATTCGTCCATGCTGACCGGTCAGTAGAGACCGATTTATCCATCAACGCTGACTATTACATGCACACAGAAGTTTCGGTAATTTTTCTCATATTGGCATTGAGAAAATTATAGACACTTTGTTCTACGCAATAACCTATAATTCTGTCAACAATGACGGTCGTATCACCGGTCAATTGACCGTCACTGTTATTGTAGGGAAGCTAAACTTATTAGCTATTTAGATGGTCAGTTCATTCAACAGGCCAAACGTCAAAGTTTGTGAAAAAGTTGTGGAAAGTGGTTGTGAATAATTTAATAATGAAATATTATATTAAAAAAAATCGAAAATATATTTTTGCTATAATTAATTTAAATTACTGGACAACGTATAATCATATGAATATACCTTGGTACTTAATATTTAGTGGAGTAAAGTAGTACTTTTGCAATGCAAATTGTACTGAAAAAAGTACAATTGTACGAGCTTGATTATCATTGATTTTCGTTGAAAGTTTAATGTGATTGATGACAGTTTACCGAAAAAAAGACTATTTGTGAAAGAATTTATTTAAAAAAACAAGTATTGAAAGAATTTATTTAATTAAATTTATTTTTGAGCGATGGTCTTTTTTATGAAAAGTTTTTAACAATTATTTATTTTTCAATATTTCGCTACCAAATAGGTAGCATCGTTAGGAAATAATAATTTGTATTAACAAAAATATTTATTAATTATATTATTAATTGACCTTTTTTATTATATTGTTTTGATATATATTTATTAAGCCTGAGGTCTTTTTTTTTTTTTTTTTTTTTTTATCTTATTTTGTTTATTATTATTCGATATTTCGTTAACAGCTTGTTAACATCATCAGGAATAATAGGAAATTATTATATTATTATATTATAAATTATTGAATAATAATAAACAAAATAAGAAAAAAAAAAAAGACCTCAGGCTTAATAAATATATATCAAAAAAAAATATTTATTTAAAAAAATGGTCTTTTTATGAAAAGTTTTTAACAATTTATGGTATAAATAACAAAAATGTTTGTAATTAATTATTGTTAAGAAAACTTTTTAACACAACTTTTTTAATGTCTGTCAGCTGTTTGCGACATTTGTAATTTTTCTTTGTTATTTTCAATGTTTATTATAAACAAACTGATTGCTTGTTCTTCACACCAAAACTAGTCCGAAGAAAAAGTACGGGCATTCTCGTGCGTGAAGAACAAGAACATTACTCTCTCAAAACCTCTCTCATTTACCCAATTTTTGCGTAAGAAAACGCTTTTGGGTAAGATTGGCGCCCGCGGGCGACCAATTTTGAGTAAACGAACAGACCTAATTTCACCTGAGTAAATGTCAGATTGTGGGAAGATCATGAAATGTAATTTCTACAGTGAAAGTAAAAACACAGATATTTATAAAAACAATTAAACACTTCATACATTTCGCCTAAAATTATTTAGCTTAGAAAATGCTCAAACAACATGTTTTAGTTGAGCTTAGACAGTTCATACATAACTTGGGCTCATATCGCGGTGGTAATCCTAAACCACTTACATCAAATACGCTGGTGCGTACTTCCTTGCACTTGCTAGAAGATCTACCGGCTGCTAGAGAAATCGTTTTCGAATACTTTACTCTTGTAGCCGAATTTGGAGTGCAAAGTTATGTGAATACAGCAAATGTGGATGCACAGACAGGAGTCGTGCAAAAGATACCTACAAGTCAACAACAGCTGCCTGCATCAATGGAAGATTCCTCTTTCGATGTTATCCGGCAAGCGTTGGAGAATTTGGTCAATAAGGGGCCGGGAGCTTGGGGTACTGTTATAGCATCATGGTGTTTAGATTTAGTTGGAAGTCTGTCAGACAAATATAGCAAGCGTATGTCAATAGGTGCTGCCTGTAACTATTGGCTGAATTGCAATACCATGCGCGGCTTATTGACGTTAATTAGTATATGTTTTCGTAAACTCACAAATCCAGAAGCAGAAACTTGTGTTGAGACACTTTTATGTGAGTCCTTTAAAATCTAGACAACTTTGTAAAGATAATTGAATATTTGGTATTGCAGCTGCTTATCAACGTTATTCCATGACTTTTGATTGGGTTGTTGCACGTTTAGGTGGCTGTTTTCCATCTAAAATTATATCGCAAATATTACAGTGTAGCTTAAAAAGATTTGCAGATGATTATCATTGCCAATTTGACTCAGAAATTGGTATCTTGGAATATCTTTGTTTTGCACATGAACAAGTGGTTCGAAATTGTGTTCGAGAACTCTTGCAGGAAGGTTTCCATCCCAAAAAAAATTTGGATACTTTAATTGTTCCATTTCTTTTTGATTTTGGCAATTATTCCGACTCTTTATTGCAAAATATGGTCAGCGTTTTTCTAGAAATATGTAAGTTTGTTCATTCGAATTTATTTTATTGTAAAAATTTTGTTGAATTTCTTAACAATTAATTTAGATGACGACGATTTGCGAACAGTTATCGCACAAAAGGCGCCCCTTTGGATGACAAATAGGCTATTTGCTGATATACAGCCATCGCTTAATAATATAGTGTTACGCTTAAAGTCTCACGGAGTCCAATTACTTGTTACTGCCTCAAAAATGGCTGATCAAAATGCGTGGTGTCAGGATTTTCTCGAATACTCTTTGCAGGAATTGGAACAAATAGTATTGAATGCAAGACTTTGTCCTCTAATGGACGATTTAGCCACGGAGGAAACAAAATATATGCTATGGAAAAGTTGTCTTAGTAATAATTTATATGAGCAACAGACTGCAGTGCGTTTAATATTAATAGTTTGTAAGTTGCCTGCCTGATATTTAATTTATAAAATAAATATTGTTTAACAATATTTTTCTTCACAGCTACGCAACATTCGCATATTTACTATCAGACTATATCAGAACTACTACGAAAACGATATTATCATAATCAATCTGGTATTGGAGCAGTGATTCGTTTGATTGGAGGGCAATCGGGTGTAGTTAACTTTCCTGACATTAAACCAGGTATCAAAATGGTTTTAGAAGACGTTTTACTACAAGAACAATTTAAAAAGTCACGATTATCTGCAGCGACAGAATTTTCGGAAGCATTAAACACATTTAATAATCTTAACACTTTAACAATGTAAGTCGTAAAGTCTAAATACGTATATTTGAAGTATTTTAAAGGAATTATTTCTTTAAAGAATGCAGAAACGAAGCAATGTTTCATGCTTAAGACAACATCAATTAATGTGGGCTTTACACGAATGTTTGGCAAAGATCTTACAGCTACTTGAAGTTACTCTAACCAATCTTATTTTACGTCTAGATGCAATGGCATCTAAACACAGTGATGAAAAATTTAGGGAAAAGCAAAATCTAACTAATAATAACGATATTTATATTTTTGGTTTGAAGAAAAGACAAAAGTTAGATTTAAACATTGAACAAAATGAGGAGGAAATGGAGGATATAGATGAGTATATAAAATATCGTCTCGTTTTAGCTCATGCTATAATTGATCTATTGAATACAATTGAAGCAGGTTCAAAAGCAACAGTCATTCGGACAACTGAGGCAATAGTTCTATTTATGTCTTTATTTATTAATCAATTAATCATCTATTATTTTTTCAGGTTTTGAAATTGGCTGTCATGAGTGTGAAATACTTTTTTGTCTGTCTGTCAGAAAAAAGCAAGTATATTTTAGTATTGATTTAATCGTGTATAATTTCTTCATTTTATATTATTTAGCAACTACACTTCGTTCTGAAGGTGTCAATCGTTCGTATGAATTGCTGCAACGACAATGTCGTGCTCGAAAAACATCCCGTTCTGCATGCTTGCGCGAATTAATTGAAGGATCACTCTTCTACTACGGCTATTTATTTGGGAAGTACGACGAACCCGTGTTTGACGACTTAAATATACCGGAACATGAAATGGTTTTATTGCAAAATCAGAAGCAAAGTTTAGGTCCCAATGCGAACCGATCAATTTTGCATGCAGGCGTTATTGGCAGAGGGCTTAGACCAGAAAATATGCTTACGGGTGAATGTTGTCCCCATGAAATTCAAATATTATTTCTGAAGGCGTTAGATGTCTGCTGCTCCGATTATGTATGTATTTTATTGAGGCAAAATTTTTGAGCAATACTAATTTGTTTTCCGTTATTTCTGCTGCAGGATCTTCAAACAGTTGTTGAAGCATATTCAACTATATCACTTTTGCTAGTAGAGATGGTTTCTACGGATGTTATGTACAATGGCTTACCATTTCCAGACGAAGAATTTACAAAAGTTACAATAGAGAGAGATTTACTAATAAGACGTGCATTCTTTACATCCCCAATATTATGGGTGTTATTAGGATTTATTGCAACTCATAGGCCGGCACTTTGCTTCTCATCTGTTTTACTCAGAGCTCTATGTGCCACCTCCTTACATCAATGGAGAGCTAAAAACGGTAATTTAAAATTTCTTATATATCGTCTCTTGTCATAATATTATTTTCTTTAAACTTAATAGTAAATAAGTTTGAAAATGTCAGTCAAACTGATAAGCTTTTGCAATGCACTAAAAATCTACTTAAAATCTTAGCAATGGGTCAATTGCTCCCGCCACCTCTATCAAATTTACACGTTATTATAGAATATTTTGAACCACCAGAGGTATGTCAGTTGAATTTAAAATTCCGCACATCTTTCATTTCTAGTTTCAAATTTTATTACAGATTGCTTTGTTACTTAAAGAATGTGTTTGGAATTACCTAAAGGATAATGTACCGTCACCGGCCTTATTTCACGTAGATAATAACGGTTTACAATGGCGGAACGGTCAGTTGTGCAAAATACCTGCGCAATATGTTGACATATTGCGCAATTTAATGCAAAAAAAATTAACAAAGCTGGGGCACCACTATTACCAAATGTTTATTATGCCAGAAGTCAATTTACAGTACACTTCCACTCCGACAGCCTTATCAACGCCTGTTGAATCGTTTCAAAACATTGAAAGTTAACTCGATACCAGAACTTTTTTTCATGTGAAAATATAATGCGATCATTTAGTTAAGTAGCAATAAACCACATACATAATTTGTTTTTCTAATTTTACATTTATGTATTACACCACAAATTATATACATTTTTTAGTGGCAACACCACTCGACGCAGAAGACGACGGTCTCTGTAAGTGCGAAGGCATTTTCAACCCTACCTCACACGCCAAAAAAAAAAAAAAAAAAAAAAAAATATACATTTCCGAAGATTATTTTCTAATTTTTCAACACTTTAACATTGAGTTTTGTACATATACAATTTAGGGATTTTTAACTCATGCTTTAGCAACTTCTTCGATTTTTTTTTCAGTTTTAGTGATTTTATTCACTTTTTCTGAAGAGGCATACAAATGACTATTTTAGAAAATATTTATATTTTTATATTCTGCTTTTAAACGATAAAATAAACCGCAACCGGGAAAAGTATTTATCATGTTTTATTAAACAAAATCTAGACAATTGGAATCCAAATGATGTTCGTTTCCCCTCTGCTGGTGGACTTGTAGTTATGGAACCAGGTACTGATTTTTGTATCAAGAAATAATCAGCAAAATACAAAATTTGCAATAATAAATTAATTTCTGAGTTCTAATCTTTTTTGGCGAATATATTTATTTTTACCACTAAAAACTAAACAACAAAATTAAAATTTTTCAACAACTAAAAATAAATTAAAAAGTTTTGAGGGTGGATTGTATGCTACGTTCGGAATTTATATAATATAATATATGTAAGTAATGAAATTAATAACTTTGAAAATAAATTAAATTGTATTCTTTGCTTTGCTTTTGCGCCACAAACCAAATATTTCTTTTTTTAAATACAAAGAATCTTAATTTGTAACATTCTTTATAAATTTATTTTTGATACATACATAGATAGTTTGTATAACATGTTGGAGGTTAAATGTTTCTAATTAGAAGAAAAAACTTATGTATAACTCAGTTATATATTAATTAGTCCATAAAAAAGACTTATTTTTTCGATCAATGTGTTCCTTCTACGATGGTCTACAACTTGAAAATTTACGGACAGAAATGCAGGACGTAAGTTTCTTTGCTCGTCTTTTTAATGATGATGTCTTCTTCTCTTTGGTATGATGGGAAGCTGAATTAGAACAGTATGTATGAAAACCGCTAGAAGAAGCCCCAATCGTTGAAAGACTATTATGCTGCTGCTGCTGGTGCTGAGCTTTTATTTCAGCAGCAGCTGCCGCCGCTTTTCTAGCTAGTTCTTCTGAAAAATAAATAGGAAACACAAAATAAATATGTACGTATGTGATTTTTTTATTGGTGCATTGTGCCGGAACTAGGAAATAAGGTGTCGGAAGAAAGGGTAGAGGGAGTAGTGTTTATTGACAGTCGATTTGAATTTTCCCACGTCAAAAGTGACTGGGAAGACCTCTGCTTATGGTCTATCCCACATACGTGCCGTTCGGCCAAAAACCGAATTAACTCTGTAATGCGTAGAGCAAGTCGTTGTCTAATCGACCACAAATGGATGCACTCTTAATGACGATCGCATTGTGCGCGCGGGTTTCGGGAACAAGTTCCCTGATTTCATTAGAACACATCCCATTATAGTAACGATATAACAACGAAACGTACTCCCCGTTGAGACGATGCTCAAGAGAGTCAATAGAGGTGGCTACCCTACTATCTCCAATGAGTTTCTTCACTCTTTCCTGTACACGGCGAATAACTTCAAAATAATCTTTGAAGCGCCGGCCCATACATGAGATTTGTATTCCATTTTCGGTCGGATTTAGGCGGTATAAATAGTAAGAAGATCAGATGAGGAGAAGTATGTCTTACACAGTCTAAAAAAGCCGAGGCACTTGAATGCTTCCTTTGAGACTTGAAAAATGTGCTCAGTCCACAGAACATCTCAGTGGATTTTCATGGCAAGAAACATCAAGAGCTTCTGATTCCTCAATGTTTATACCGCCCATTATTACAGATGAGGCAGCGTGATCGTGCATACGACGATGGGTAACCACGCAGTTTTAGGTCTTTGTCGATGTCAGCCTACGATTAAATGAATATGAAAGGAAGATACTGCTGTCATCTGTGAAGGAGTGGAGATCCCCTCTATAACAACTCTTAGTGCGATCCCTGAGAAAGCTCGATATAAATCGAGAGAAAATATCACCGACACCAAAAGCAATAAGTTTGGACAAAAGTGCTCAATGCCACACTCTGTCAAATGCTTTGGAAATATCTAGATCCATTATTTTATTTTCGCCAAAATGGTAAAGGGATCGACACCATTTTTCCGAGAGGAAGGCTAATAAGTCTTCCGTGGAACGGAAGCCATATTGCCGGTCGTTAAATAAGTTATTGGACTCCAGATACCGATACATTTGAAAGACGAAATAATATTTACGATTTAAATCATGTTCGGTGAAATAAACTTCCTCCAAATCACGTTCCGTTTCATAATGATAAGCATCTAAATAAGGCAGTACTGTAGATCGACGATATTTGTCATTTTTTAATGGTGGAATGGGTATCGGTGGTCCCTTTTCTTCGGGGGCGGATATAAACCAGCTAATAATAAAGAATTAAATGTTCTTAATGTTATCATTTTACTTCATACGTTATTTAACTTACGGATCCTTTCTTATTTGCTGTATAGTGTAGCGTTTATCAGGGTCTGCTTGCAACATGCCCAGTATCAGTGCCGCTAGTTGACTATCCATTTTATGTAACCAATCAGGGACTTGCCATTGTCCCTTACCAATACTCTCCAATAATCTATATATGTTATCACCTTCGAAGGGGTAAAAACCGGTACAGAGATTATATCTGTAAAAGTTTAAAATCGTTCTGCAGTGATTGTTTGTGATAAGCATAACCTGCATACAATTACAGTAGAATCTTGGTAATTCGAATCAAAGGGACCAGCTATTTTTTACGAATTACAGGAGTTTTCGAAATAAAGGGATTTCGATTAAGCGGCGTGAAAAAAAACGATTTACAGGGGTTTGGACTGTCAACACTGTGCAAACCATTAACTAAAAAGCTTCTCTAGTTCTGATTATTCAGCTTCGTTTTGTTGTTTTACTTTACTATATAAACAAGTTTCCAATTGCTAAAATTATGTTACGAAATTATAATTGTAATGTTCTACATATGTGTGTTTTTTCTTAGCAGTTTACGTCATACTCTTCAGTAAAACTAATCTAAAAAAACACAAAAAAATTCTGTTGAAAAATCATTCCTCTTGTGATTTTATTTTTAACATTGAATGTGGACTTTTTGACGAATTATAAGAGGTTTTTAACAATTAAGTACGATTTATAAGCATTTCCTCAGACTTTGAACTGCATGAAAATACGAATTAACGAAGGGACCAGAATGTATGGAATTTTTACGAATTGAAGTTTTTCTCAAGGGACTAGTCGTTTATTTCGAATTGTTGAGGTTTTCGAATTAATGGGGTACGAATTATTGGTTTGACTATACTTACAATGTTACACCGCTGCTCCAAATATCAACTTTTGAGCCAGAAAATGATTCAAGTCCATTGGCTATTTCGGGTGGTTGAAATGCAGGTGAACCTTGACCTGTTGTGCATATATCATCTGTCGCAAAAAGTTCTAATTGTTCCGCTACTCCGAAATCAGAAATTTTCAATGTTTCATCTTGTGTAAGCAGGAGATTTCCGGGCTTTATGTCTTTATGTATGACACGCATGCCATGTAGATATTCAAGACCGTTAAGCAGCTGACGAAAGTAACGATGAGCTTGAAATAATGGAATTTTCTTATCGGGCACACTATCAAGCATCTCCTGAAACGACATTTGTTATTATTATTTATTAAACTATCACTATTACAAGTAAAAAATATATACAAATTTTATTTATACTTATGTACATATTTTGAGTATTACTACAAGCATAAAGTAAATTCATAATTAAGTTAAAATAAATACTTAAAAATTTTATTTATTTATTTATGTATGTAAGGGAAATGATTGGTAAAATCTCTTATTTCTTCAAATTATTTTATATTACCTGTAGCCCTCCTACGCAGTACTCCATAATCAAATACATTTTTTGTTTTTCATCATTGTATAAAACATCCAAAAGTTCAACAACATTTTTGTGTTTTAACTGCTTAAGTAGGAGTATTTCACGTTGCACATTCTGTTCACCATTTGGTATCCGTCTTAACTTACGTTTCGTTAAAATTTTTACAGCCCTTCGGTAGAGATTTTCAGAGTCTAGAACTTCTTTGACTTTTCCGTAGGATCCCTCCCCCAGAATGTCACCCATTACATATTTTCCAACCATTTTTATATTCTTCTTTTTCTGCTGGTATATAATTTCTGCACTATCCACTCGATTGAACATGTTGCCAATGTCCAGAGTAGCCAAGTCCAAGGTATCGATATTGTCATCATCCAGCCAAGTTACTTGATGGCGACATTGTTGCTGTTCATTAAGCAGATGATTGCTAGCTTCTGCACCACCGACAAATGCGCTACAAAAGCCATTATCCTCAGAAGGTGCATTTGTTATATCTGGGTATGTATCCAAATGGAACTTGGTATTTGCCAAAATTACGGTCGCTTTGTGGCCGCTTGTGGTTTCGCCTTTTCTTTCTGTATCTTTTAACTTTACTTGTTCGTTGGAAATTTTTCCTGTGCCCTTGCAGATTGTGTGTGAAGGACTTTGTGTATTATTTGCGCTCTGATGATTGGCGGGCTGATGCGCCTTGGCTTGTACTTCCATCGTTACATGGGCACAGGTTACAGTCATCTGGAAGTGTTTCTCGTTATATGGTTTCTACACTGCACTATACAAAATTCAATTTTTACACCAAATTATGCACTATTTTTATTTTCAAAAAAGTTAATAGCAAAAAATAAATATTTTTCAATAAGAGGGTAAATTACATGTATAATGATTGTAGCCAGACTTCTCAAAAATAAAATGATTTTATAAAAATTGTAGCAGTAAACAATATACGAGTATAATAATAGTTATTGCAATAATTGAATAACCAAAAAATTTTATTTGGCTTTTATTTCTTTGATATAATTTTCATAGACACTATCCAATTGCGTTTTTAATTTTATTGGGAAATGGCCATTGACTAAAGATTTGTTTGGTCTGGCAGGACAGGAAAATATTTCCTTATAATCTGTTGGCAATTCTTCTTTAAACAGTGGTTTTTAACTTTAAATAATTAACCATTTTGTGATTTCTATTCGCCATGATTATTTATAAGTCTACGTGAAAATATTTTATAAAACATGAGATTTTTTTATCATTTTCAAAAATGTGGTCTACGTATGAATTCGTATCAGGCACTATCGAAATATAAAAATATATATACTATGAGCGCCAAAATAAAGCGTACAAGAGGATTTTTGCAATATAATTGTATTTAAAATTTTTCAAAATACGATTAAGTTTAACAATTTATGTTTTCTGAAATCAGTATTCATCTCTTTACTTAAATTTAAAAAAACAACAATATCTTTACAACAACAAAAGTTATGAAACAAAAACAAAATCTACTCCATATATTACGCACCAAAATAAAGTGTACACAATTTTTTTTTATACAACCAATAGTGAGTTAATATTTGGTTGCTTTTCCTTTTGCTTTTATAACGGCATTCAGCCTTCGAGGCATCGATTAGACTAGCTTTTTTGTTACGTCGGACGAAATTTTCTGCCACTCTTCCGTTATAACCGATTTCAGCATTTCCTTATTGCTTATTATTCTCTTCCGGATTTGGCGGTCCAGGTACTCCCACAAATGTTCGATTGGATTTAAGTCCGGAGATTGTGGAGGGTGATCCAGTGTTTTGGGAGTATTGTACAGTAGCCATTCCTCAACTATTCCAGCTGTGTGTTTGGGATCATTATCATGTTGAAAGATCCAAGATCCCTGTAATCCCAGTTTCTCCACACTAGTTGGCAAATTGTTTCTCAAAATATTTAGGTAGTCCATCTTGTTCATATTACTTTCAATAAAAAATAAATTTCCAACTCCGCTTCCCGCCATACATCTCCACACCATCACTCAACCGCCACCGTGCTTAACAGTGGTAATTAAATTTTGATCGGCATATTCATTATGCTTGCTTCTCCAAACTTTTACAGGTTTTTTCTGGCCAAATATCTCGAATTTGCTTTCGTCGCTAAACATAATATTATTCCAGAAAGAAACGTCTTTATTTATGTACTTTTTTGAATAATCAAAGCGTTTTCGCTGGTTAATTGTTGATAATAGCGGTTTCTTCCGTGGAAATCGGCCATGTAACCCATTCGCATGTAGTGTACGTCGAATTGTCGTGGCGCTTACGCTGGTACTTGTAGTAGCTGAAACTTCCTCTGATATTTTAACAGCACTTTTAAATGGATTTTTCTTCACATCACGCACTATAGACCTTACTTGTGTCTCACTTAAAATTCTTGGTGGGTTGCACCTGGGAGATTTTCTATTTTACCCAACTTTTTATATTTGTCAACTATTTTCTTCACAGTATTATGGCTTCTATTAATGAAACTGCCAATTTCTCGAAAACTTTTGCCTTCGTTGCGAAGTTTTAAGACTAATTCTCTAACATCAGAGGAAGTTTGTTTGCCCATTTGAAAAAAATACTTAGCTGTCCTCACACAAGCAAGAATGCTTAAATAGAAAATGTAATAAAAAAACAACCAAATATAACGGTATTTTGTACAGTAAGATATCGTGAAAATGCCACAGTTGTAAAGTGTACACTTTATTTTGGTGCGTAATATATGGAGTAGATTTTGTTTTTGTTTCATAACTTTTGTTGTTGTAAAGATATATTGTTGTTTTTTTAAACTTAAGTAAAGAGATGAATACTGATTTCAGAAAACATAAATTGTTAAACTTAATCGTATTTTGAAAAATTTTAAATTCAATTATATTGCAAAAATCCTCTTGTACACTTTATTTTGGCGCTCATAGTAGGTTGTCTTAATCATTCAAAAGTACAGGGTGTCTGGTGGCAAATTTATATTTTAAATACGATTACTACAAAAAGTAATAAACGGTGCGGCAGGAGGGTGGCGCCGTTGGAATTATCGATTGTGTGGATTTGTCAGTCACGATGTCGCAGTGGTCGAGTGAGCATCGCGCGTTCGTTGTGGAGACATTTTTTGAGAGTAATGATTCTTACGTAATTGCTCGTCGACAATTTTGTTCAAAGTTCGGTATTCAGCGAATAAGTGATGGACCGAGTGTAAATTTAATGCGTTTGTGGGTTCAGAGATTCCGCGCAACAGCTTCGGCTATGAATGGGCCCACGACCAGGGCCCATTGGATCCGAAAACATTGAACTGGTTGAAAGCAGTTTACGTGAAAATACGCGACTTTCAATACGGAAAAGAGCAGCCTCACTCGGACTTCCAAGAGCGATTATTCAAGAAATTTTAAAAAAGGATCTGGATGACACACTTCAAAAAATTAAAATCCGCATTTCCATTCTATCGTTCAATGCTCTTAATAACACTTTGTATCAATTGTTACCAGACACCATGTATATCGTCACAGAGAATGCAAGAAGCTTTATTTAAAAAAACATTAAAAATTTACTTCTTTATTAACTCTGATCTGTTAGGTTCAAAGTGTTACTCATAGGGCGGGCAGCCCTATTTTTATCTCTTATTAACTTACTAATAATGCGTAGAGCAGTGCCAAAATCGTTCGTTTCAGTGATCGCTCTTTTTCGGTCAGTTGAAAAAAATTATATATTCACTATTCATTGAACATGTGTTTCAATTAATGAAATGCATAGGCTTCTTAACAGTGATAAAAAGTATTCCTCTCACAAAATTGTTGAAGAAAATGCAATTTTGCGCAACACATACTTCCTACCTAACTCATGATTCACACACATAAAGTTTAACTCCTGAAGTCCAGGGTATTTGGAAGAGCGGGGAAAAGAGCATGGAAAGGGGTACATACTTGACGGTACCGTCAAGTTTCTTTCCCTCTCTTTCCTTTTTTGTTTTTCTCTCTCGCCTTTTCTTAATCGTAGTATTAGGTGTGTTCGTTTACTTTTCTGGTAAAGTTCGGTAAAATGAGAGTAAGCTATAATTTATCTCAATAAAATAAAATTTACCACAAAATAGGTCTGTTCAACGTGCATAATAAAAACATTTGCACTGTTGGCAACGGCTGTAATATGTGGACAAAAGTAAATTGAAAAAAAAAGTAAAAGCCATTTTTTATTAAATAAAGTGATAAATATGCACAAGTATACAGGGTGGGCCAAAAGTCACGCTTGCGTGTAAAACTTGAATAACTTTTTTGTTTATTATTATTTTTTATTGTTTTTTTAGATTTTATTCATCGAACCGTGTTACACCACCATGCAAAATTTAACGACCGAGCAACGTACCAAAGTGGTAGAATCTTACTTTTTCTATTATTGAAGACCGAATTATCTCAAGAAATTCAGCAGACTTAACTGCCCCTGATTATTTTCAATGGGGTTATCTCAAGGAACGAGTGTATGTTAACAAGCCCCAAACTATAGAGCAACTAAAGCACAACATTGAAGCTGAAATCAGGGCAATAGAGCCTGTAACTTTGCGTGCAGTTATGCAAAACGCCTGTTTAAGAGCACAATTGAGCATTGCTGAAAATGGTGGTCATCTCTCTGATATTATTTTTCATAATTAAAATTTAGATCGTACAAAGCTTATATTATATTAAAAAATAAATAAAAATAAAAAATAATGATAAACAAAAAAGTTATTTAATTGTTACACGCAGGCGTGACTTTTGGCCCACCCTGTAGTATGTACTTACATTTTAAAATTTATTTAAAAAATCTTCTTTTTTAAATTAAAAACTTTTGTCGTTTCTTTGCAAATTTTCTGATTAATTTCTTAGTATCATATATAAATAAAAAACAGCCTATAATTTAATTCTAGACCTAACTTACCCAAAGAAAAAGTTCGTGCAACATTGTACAGAAAATTAAAAATTTTACTCTCTAATTTTATTTCAAAATTGTACAAAAATTATAACTAATTGCTGGCACGCTTTTGGGTAAATTTAGAGGATTCCATCTTACACGTAGTTCACTTAAAGATAAGCATTTCTCGCAATTGAACTGAACTAGAATCTGAATATATACATATAGCCAAATTCATGCGCAATATAATTTCCAATTTATATAGTAGCGCTTTAATATTATTATAACTATTATTTTTTCATAAACATTATTTCTAGCTTATTTGTTGCCTACATATTTAATAATTCTTATGTTACACATATAGTCCACCAACTATATATGGCCCTATGGGCTCGGTTGCTTATTGTTATAAATAAATATAATAGAATATCTCTTAATTTTTCTAGTTTTTTGACCTTTTTTTTTATATTAATAACACTAATTATTTTAAGCCTAAGGTCTTTTTATATATTTTATATTTATTTCAATATTTCGCTACTCCTTTGTGTAGCTTCTTCAGGAAAATTGGTTTTTGTTTATAATAAAAAAATTTTTTTAAAAATTCACAATATAGGAAAAGTTCTTGTCAATGAAAATTCAAAATAAAAATATTAACAGCCATATTCATAAAAATATTAAAAGTCATATTCATAAAAATATATTCTGGATTTGAAATAGGTATAAATATTCGATTTTGTATTGAAATTTTTGTTTTTGAACCAAATCCAAAATACATTTTTACGAATATGTTACATATAATAAAATATTCAAAACAAAAATTACAATAATAATAATGATAATAATAATAATAATAAAAATCTTTCGTCTATATCTTTTTTAATAATAACCTATATGTTTATAGTTCTAAAAATTTTTGTTCTGTCTCTAAATGTAATTCTATGTATAAAAATAAAAACTACAAATACAATTATAATATATTTAATCTCTTATTAACTAAATGTCTATAATTTTGAGCAACATTTGCTGTATCTGCCTTAAAATTAATTCTGTTGGTAATTGGTGTATTAATTATATGTAACATTTCGAACATATATCTACGTTTATAATTATTTTCCGTGTCTAATACTGATACATTCTCAAAGTTTGGATAGTGATTCAATCTATTTTCCTGAAGAAGCTACACAAAGGAGTAGCGAAATATTGAAATAAATATAAAATATATAAAAAGACCTTAGGCTTAAAATAATTAGTGTTATTAATATAGAATATCTCTTTTTATATGATTCTAATTTTTAAATTGTGCTTTTCCCGAGAAAAATCTGTGAAATGTATTAATACATTCTTTATGATATTCTCATAAAGTATTTTTTTCTAAATGCAAACTCAACAACTTAGGAGGAAAGTATATAGGGAGGAGGATATATATAGATCAGAAGAAAAATCTAAAAATAGAAATATGTATGTGTTATAAAAAAAGTAAACTAATGGATTGTTATGTTTTTGTTTTTTGTTCGGTATTCAACTTCAATTCTCGATTGATTAGTTGAATTTTGAACATAAGAATCTTGAATTTGTAGTCAAAAATTGGGAGCTGAGCTAAGTAACCATTAGCGAAATAGTACTATATGGATATGCTTTCCTCCTCAATTTTTGAGTTTGCTTTTATATAAAAAAATACTTTATGGGAATACCATAAAGTATGTATTAATACATTTCACAGATTTTTTCGGGAAAAAGCACAATTTTAAATTTAGAATCATATATAAATAAAATAAATTTGTGCGAGTTCGGGCAATTTTGTTATGCACCTGGAACAGACCTAATATATATGACCATGAACAATTACAAATCTACACACATGCACACATCCATAAAAACACAATAATTTGGCTTATACATGTTATTTAAAGAAACCCCAAATAACTTTTAACTAAATCATGAAATAAAACTAACTATTATTTGTTCATTGCATTTTTTGGAAACTTTTAATGTTACTTCTGTAATTTTACTTTGTTATTTTCAATGTTTATTATAAACCAGCTGATTGCTTGTTCTTCACGCCCAAACTAGCCCGAAGAAAAAGTACGGTCGTTCTCGTGCGTGAAGAACAAGAATATTACTCTCTCATTTACCCAATTTTTGCGGGCGCCCAATTTAGAGTAAACGAACAGACCTATTTACCCAATTTTTGCGTAAGAAAATGCTTTGTGGTAATTTAGAGTAAACGAACACACCTATTGTAAAACAAGCGAAACTTGACGGAAAAATGTTTTCGTGTATGAACGTAAATGCAAGTTCAAAAGAAAATTTAAGAAAAACTGATAAGGTAAACTTGATAAGTGTGAATTAGCTCTAATCCTATGCAAATAGATAATTCTGATAAAGCTTAAAAAAAGCAACTTTAAATATTACATGCTTAATACAACTGAAGCGAACGAGATTAATATGAACGGTAGAAAATTTGCAAACTTCAATACGAATTGAACGAAAAGGAGCCAAAAGTGTTGAGTGAAAAGAGCGGAGCATCTCGTTCAATTTAACCCGTTCGTTCGTGAACGACGCAGCTCTAATGATGAGCATCATAATATCACAGAGGTCTAAATATATTATAATATATTCCAAAGTCACTGCAATAGTTATGAGGTTCCTACATCTTCAGATACATTGCAAAGGATCTAAGCGAATATTGTTGTAAAAAAAATTGATAAGTGGAAGTACTTTAAAAAATTTTTAACAAAATTATACGAACGGAATTTTCGAAAGTAATTGAAAAGTTTAGCAAAGTTATAAAAAGAAAAACTCATGTGGAAAAATTAGAGTGATAATACAAATAAAAGATTGACAAATATAGGAAAATCATATATAACCAGAAAAAGATAAATCTGAATTTATTTTGGGAATATTTATTTATTATATTTATTTATTATATTCCCAAAATAAATTCAGTTAATATAAAATACTACATGTGCACGGTATTGAATTTTGATATTCTTTTGTTTTGTTTCATTTTTTAATTTTTTCATTTGATTCGAAATGCATTAGTTATGCTGGCCGATGGCAAGCCTGGTGTAGATGAGAATAAAAAAGCTAAAAATGGAAATGTGAGTATGTTATAAAAGTAAACTCATGGATTGTTATGTTTTTGTTTATAGATTTTTTGGTTTGTATGTTTAATGTTCAAACAATTCTCGTTTGATTAATTGAATTTTAAACATATAGATCTTGGGTTTATATTCAGACGTTGGGAAAAATCCACTGATGAGCTAAGTAAGCGTTAGCGAAATAGTACTATATGGATATGCTTTCCTCCTCAATTTTTGAGTTACTTTTGTAATAAAATGCTTTATGATATTTTTCATACTGTATGAGAATATCATAAAGTATGTAATAATAAATTTCACATATAGTTTATAAGGGAAAAAGCACAATTAGAATCGTATATGTAAATTATAATTATTACTTTCCAACGATTGCTTTACATGGAAACTTGTATTTAACGCTACATCCATCATGGCCACATCCTTACAGAATGACGGTTGGTATTGGCAATATATCCAGAATTTGATTTAACGGAAAGTAACATATGTACGAAAAGGTTAATTTAGAATTTTTTTGCAAAGTATTTAATTATTCAGCAATATCCATTTTGTCCCCTTCAAAGTAGTACTCTTCATATATAATTCACTTATGCCAGCGCTTCTTCCAATCCTCGAAGCGCTTCTGAAATGCGCTTTTAAGTATAGTCTTTTATTGGTCTCTTCAGTTTTAGTAGTAGGAAAAAGTCACAGGGACCCAAATCTGGTGAATAAGGTGGTTGATTCATGATTAGGGTGTTGTTTTTGTCCACAAAATCACGAACAAGCATAGATGTGTAAGCTGGTGCATTATCGTGATGTAGAATCCATATTTTTTTCCCACAATTCCGATCGTTTGAGCCGTATTGCTTCACGTAAACGTTGCATAATTTCCTTGTCGTTTTCCTTATTAACCGTACAACCTGTTGGCAAGAACTCAAAAAAGAAAACAAAATTCACCTTTTCTTTTGAACAAACCTCGTATGTACATAATTTTTATTTTATATTTTTGCCAGGGAAATGATGAATATCAACAAAATTCTCTCTTAAATGACAATTTAAATTTACCTTAAAAAATTGGAATAAATCGAAAATTTATATTTAAAATAAACCCTAAAAATTATAAAATATATAGAAGCTTTTTTAAATTACCTCAGGGGAATGACGACTGAAGTGTAAAATCTCTTTACGAAAGACAAAATGCGACTGACTTCTTTTCATTAATATTCTTGGTAAAAATTCTGCCACAAATTTAAATTATTGCAAATAAAAATTGCTTGAACATTTGAAATTTTAAAAAATCAGGGGCAAAATATAATCATCTATAAAAATATTAACTGATAAAAATTTATATACACTACAAGTAAGAAGAAAGACATTTGAACATTTTGGTAAGAAATTTTTTTTATAAGAATAAAACAGTTTTAGGAAAAATTATTTTAGTGACTGCAATGGACGTATAAAGCTTTA
Organism: Dexiosoma caninum; assembly: GCA_963924685.1. Classification (NCBI taxonomy): domain Eukaryota; kingdom Metazoa; phylum Arthropoda; class Insecta; order Diptera; family Tachinidae; genus Dexiosoma; species Dexiosoma caninum. The sequence goes on from OZ004725.1 coordinate 98,741,844, forward strand.
AATAATAAAGTAGAATATATTTTAATTTTCTTTATTTATAACTCAAGCTAAACCGTTATACATACATATGTGGCAGAATGTGTCGATCTGATCAACGATATCTATAAAGCCTAAATTTTAAAACATTGATGGCATTTTGCCAAGTTTGTTTTTTTCAGATACGACTAAGTTACAATAGATGCGCGATGTGATTTTAAATTTGCATTTGTGATTTAAATGTTTTTTCAGTTTAGTAAACTGTTGTGCCAGATTGCATATTCCTGGGTTTATTAAATCGGAAAGGTAAAGAATACAATGCGGATTATTAATTAAATTGACGAGTTTTAATAAATAGGACTCCAACTTGCTTATTTCAATAACAGATATTTGCTAAAACCATCAAGCAGGTTTTTCTCAGCTTAGTTTATTTTTATTTTTAATTAAAAAGTATTCATTAAAGAAGTTTAGACTAAAAACATATATTTTTTAACCAAATATAAGCTATTAAACTTATAGTTCTTGTACACTTAATTACCACTATTGTCTAAAATTTTGTAACAATTACAAACAAGATCCACAAAATATGTATGGGTTTAAACTACGTACGTACATACATACATCTACGAGCATGCATGAATGTTTTTATACAGTAAATATGTAAACTTTATATTTGTAATTAAGACTAGTTTATGTTTAAGATTAGAAGTAATTTTAACTTAATTAATCCTTCCGCGATTATATAGACAAACGTTTCCAGCTTTCATTATACTTGTAAACCAACATATAAAATAAATCTAAAGCTAAAATTCTTATCGGAACCTTTAATTTAAAGATTACGTCTATATAGACATACATACATACCTATGCACAGTTTGTATAATATCTAATATTTAAATTAAAAATATTTTTGTCGTTAAAATTACATATGATAATTGCAAATATGCCTCTCTTTAACGTTATGAAACTTAACTTCGTAATAATAACATTTTACAAGTACGTAATAAAAGTTGACATTTAAGAGCTATAACTAACATATAATTGCTAAATGTGTTTATTCTTCTAAGTACGCAACTACATACATATGTACATATGTATGTATGTATGTATGGATGCAGTTCGTGATGGCTACCTCACATTTTCCAAATTCTGATTTGTCAACAAGAAAGTGTTATGGTAAATATTGATACAACCGATAAATTTATGTTTATAAAATATGTACATATGTAAACTTTAATAAAATTGTACCCAACCACGTGCAAAATAAATTATTTTAAGTATGTAAATATGAATTTTGTGCAATGCAGGGCAAGTCTATGTATTCTGTGTGTGTTTTTCTAAAACCGATAGAACTTACGAATGTGTTAACTGTCAAACGAACTGTTATACTGCGCTCACTTCTTGACATTTATGATCAGTATACTATAGTAAGTGGTCATGAATAGATTGAAGCTTGAACAACGTTATCAAATTATTCAGATTTATATTAATTGTTAACTCAGTTTATGCAATTAATTAAAATTTTCAGATTTAGTTTGAAAATCAATCGGCACAACTTTGTGATTTTTATGGTGCACATAATCGTTCATACGTCGAACTGTGGATAGATTTCATAGCACATGCAATGAAACCAACACGTCCAAGGAATGTGCTGTCGGAAGAGAATGTCGCCACTACAAACGAAAATGGTGAAGAATATCGAAATTCATCGATTCGTCAATGCAAGGTTCGAAAAAGTGGATCAAATTTGTATGTCCAGCATGCGCTTCATTAAGAACAGCTGACCGAAATCATCCTCATATGTTAATGTATTGAAATAATAAAAAATACATTTTTTTTGATTACAATTTAATTTTCCGTGTTTTTTTTTTAAATTTATAGTTCTATCGGGTTTAAAAACCACCCTTTATTTGTAACTTACACAAACTACTAATTTAAACGAAATTATCTTCAAAAGCGATACGAATTACTAAAACTAAACAACAAAGAAATTATTACAAATACATAAGTTATAATTGTTTAAATGAATAATGTGCATAAGTACATACGCATACTTATTCGTTTACATTACGTATCTAGGTAAGTACGAGTACATATGGAAGTACCATATATAGTACATATACTTACATACATATGTATATTAGTGTGTCCCATAAACATTTTTTTTATTTTCATGTGGGCTCAAGCTTAAGGGATCAAGTATTTTTGAGGGATTTTTATGATTTTTCGGAAAAGGTTTAGAGGTCCCACAAATCGAATTTTTTCCACAAATCGGTTTTGCCGGCCATTCTTTTTGTTTTTTTTTGTAAGTTTTCTTGCCTTTTGAGGTAACAATTTAAACAAAAAATATCCGAGCTGAAAAATTTGGAAATTTGTACCCGATATACCAATAGAAGTAAATCGTAAGAACTCGAATATATGATTGTAAATGTAGCATGATACAACTCAGGAACGGTAAGAGCAAATTCAAAAATTATTTTTTCTAAATTATTTATAATTAATTGATCTTTCAAAATGCTTCATTAGCTTTTTTTCTTTTTCATAGAAATTTTAAAAGTTATAAAGCGTTATTTTTAAAATTTATGGAAAAATTACGAAAAATTATAATGTAATGTACCTAAATAAGCAAAGTTATTGCCAAAACTTATACTTTTTTGTCCACAGAAATAAAGCTTGAATATTTTTTGTTTAAATTGTTAACTCAAAAGGCAAGAAATCTTGGTTTTTGACAAACTTATTGCAAAAACAAAAAGAATGGCTGGCAAAACCCAATTTTTGGCAAAAACTTTACTTGTGCGGGCTCTAAACCTTTTCCGAAAAATCTAAAAATACTTAACCCTATAAGCTTTCAAATTAAGCTTGAGCATCTTTTGGGACACACTTATGTAGTATATATCTATTTACTTGATTATTTTACTTATTTATTTAAATGTAAATATATACTACATATGTCGCTTTTATTAGCATATCATAGCACGAAGTACAAACGTATGGATGAGTGCATAAGAAGGATTTATACGTCGAAGAATAATTAATTGTAGTTACGTATGCATGTAACTGAAATAAACTGCATACATACATATGCTTGTGGATCTAAACAATTTGTACTATACATATTGCATACTGTTAGGTTATCAGCAGGCCCTTGCTGAATAGTGATCATACAGTCCTTTAATTCACTTTCTTTTCACTTAAAAGTGGCAACACATCTTGGCTGTTATTGTTGTTGTTCATTTCGAATAACTCCTGTCGTTTTATTTGTTGTAGTTTAGCTCCACAAGTACATACGGTATTGGTTGTTGTATAAGATATTGTTGTCCTTTGATCCTTGCCCTTTTTGTACGCCTGTACATAAAAATTCATAAATAAGCAGAAGAATATGGATGAGTTTAGTAACAGCAAAAGTGACATGAATTTCGAGAATTGGCATTGTTGACTGAATAGAGCGCGGCCAGTATGTATGATGCAAAGGATAAATTGAGCCTGTAAACAAGAGAAGAAAACAATGATTAACTAATATTTGCCTCATTAATTATTTTTGTTGGAGATTACAGCTGGTATAAATTTAATATACACAGGTCTTTACTGTTTTGCATTATTTTAATTAGACATTAGAAGTCATATCATAATTATTATATTGAATTGAATCATTGTAATATATTTCTTTAAATAACGTCCCCCTTTTTATTCTATTTAAATATACCTACGCCTTTATTTACTAATGGAAAAAACTTCGTTCAATTTCTTCAAACTGTTTGTTTCCAAATATTTATTGATTGTTTATACATATTTACCGTTTTAAGATAATAATCTGTATAAAACATTGATCAGAATAAACTCATTGAATTACTGTATTATCAGCGTTTACCGAATGCATTTGTCTATTCATTTTTGTTGAAACTTTGTATAGTAATTCCAAAAAGTGAACAATTTTTATTATACAAATTTAACAAATTGATGTGTAAAAATGTATAACAAATTTATAATTATATTACAACTTTGGCTTATTTCAGTCAACATCACTTATTATATTTATTTTTTCTTTATTAATTAAACACTCATTGTGTAAATTAGATTAAAGGAAAACGAAAGTTATAGTACGTTGTTTCTCGGGAAGGCTTTTGGTTTTATCGCCGAATTAGAAAATCTTTATTTAAGGAAGTGTTCGTAGTGCATTAAATTCAGAAAGATTAGATAAGTACAAAATATTTGCAAAAAAAAAAAAAAAAAAAGGAAAGCTTATAAGTTAAATAATTACAACTAACAAAGCTGATTATAAAATCTATGTTCTCGTGTTTTTAACTCTTATTGGGCACCTATATTCCGTGTGAGTTAATTTTGTACTTAAAGAAATCTTTAGGTCGGCAGGTAGGTGGGGCAGCTCCGGTAGTCTATGCGATTTCCTTAACTGAAATAGAATATGAGAATATAAACCTCTAACGTTATTTTGTGGTTCTGTTTATTTTTTGTGACAATTGGTTCATTTTGATTTTTATTATCTTATTGATGATGAAACTAACGAATAACAATTTTTTTTAGCGTAAAGTAGTCTGCATTACAAAGCTAATGTTATATAATTTTATTGTCGGTACTGACACAGAATATTTTCACCTCAGAGAGTGTGAAATATCATCATAAAGCTCCCAATGGAATCGTCTTTAAAGTTGAACTTAATCTCTGCGTTCAAAAAGTTACATACATATTTTAAATTTTAAAAAGTCTTGTTGGATGAAGAATTTCGTTCCGTATTGCGAAGTTTTCAAAACTATTCGAATTATTTTTACCTTTCATAATACGCATTTATTTTTTAACAAAGTTTTCAAGGTTGACATTTCAGATTACATTTTTGTTGCATACATTCCTTAATTTTAATTTAATTTTTGGTCCCAGCGTATAATAAGGAACTTGCACCGTATTTTGATGTTAAAAAAAGTGACTTTACACTGAAAAAAAAATTCTTCATTGAAGTAATGCAATGGTTTCTTTAAGTTTTCTTCATACTAATAATGAAATTTCGTATTGACAATGATTTGAAATCAAACAAAAATGATTTGAAAGTAATTATAAAAACATATCTCTCTCAGCAAATAGGGGAAATTATTATCAAATTAAAACGTTCGCAAATGTATCTTGTAATAAAATGTGGAACATAAATCAAATAGAATTTTCGCTTTGCAAACTTATTATATGTGTGTACGCGTCCGCGAGCGCCCAATCTTTGCAAATTCTTACGCAGAAATTGGCTAAATGAGAGAGGTTTTGAGAGAGTAATATTCTTGTTCTTCACGCACGAGAACGCCCGTACGTTTTCTTCGGGTTAGTTTGGTCGTGAAGAACAAGCAATCAGCTGGTTTATAATAAACATTGAAAATAACAAAGTAAAATTACAGAAAAAATGCAATGAACAATTAATAGTTAGTTTTATTTCATGATTTAGTTAAAAATTATTTGGGGTTTCTTTAAATAACATGTATAAGCCAAATTATTGTCTTTTTATGCATGTGTGTAGATTAGTAATTGTACATGGTCATATATATTAGGTCTGTTCCAGGTGCATAACAAAATTGACCGAACTCGCACAAATTTATTTTATTTATATATGATTCTTATCTTAAAACTGTGCTTTTTCCCGAAAAAATATGAGAATGTATTATTACATACATTATGGTATTCTCTTAAAGTATTTTTTTTATATAAATGCAAACTCAAAAATTGAGGAGGAAAGCATATCCATATAGTACTATTTCGCTAATGCCTACTTAGCTCAGCAGTGGACTTTTCCCAATTTTTGACTACAAATTCAAGATTCTTATGTTCAAAATTGAACTAATCAATCGAGAATTGAACTTGAATACCGAACAAAAAACCTAAAATTTATAAACAAAAACATAACAATCCATTAGTTTAATTTTTTTTATAACACATACATATTTCTATTTTTAGATTTTTCCTCCTCAGTTGTTGGGTTTGCTTTTAGAAAAAGTACCATTAAAAACCATTAAAAAAGTTTGAGATCTGTGCTTGATATTGATAAAGTCATAGTATTTCAAAAGTTTGACTTCGTGTTTGTTGGGTATGAGAGATGACTTTTTTCAGTGTATGCATTTCAGAAAAAAGAAGTATTCCTGACTTTGTAAATGTTGTTTTGCTTTTTATTTTAGCATAGCTTTAAATATTTTTAAAATTACCTACAAGCCAAACTTTGGTCAACTAGAGGAAGCAACAGGTTTCCATTAACAGTGCCACTGCTGCTTTGTGCAAGAAAAATCGAAATGTTTCACATGCGCATAATTCAGGATTGTTTGTGTGTATTGTATTAAGTTGGGGTTTTCAGTTGAAAGCGAAAGTTTGATTAGCTTTATTTGTATAAACTTATTAATTTTAAGTTCATGCTGATTCTTAATTGATTTCCTTTGAAATTGTGTTGTTTTTTATTTACTAAAATATTGCTGTATATATCGCGACGTATTAATTCACGAACACAAGTCCTGAATAACGTCATTATTTGCAAATAAGTTGTGAAGCGTTAAAAAGTTAAATAGGAATAGAATAGGAAGATCAGGACCGGTTTGGCGGAGACTAGCATTACGAGGTTTGTGTTTTATAGCCATGGACTTGGTTCTGGTCGACTTCAGTCGAGATGGGGTGAATGTGGTGGCTTATGCAGATGACGTGGCTCTACTGCTGTCGGGACTTTTCCCTCCACATTGAGTGAGGTCTTGGGGAGGGGGAACTAGCCAGGCTTGCCACATGGGGGACCACAGCGGTATGAGGGTTACTGCGTACAAGCCCGCTGCTTTTAGTCTTCATCGCCTTGTAGGACAGGTCCGCTAGCAATCATCGAGTGTTAGTTATTTGGGCGTGATCTTGGACTCCTGGCTAAACTGGAGAGGGCACATTGAGGAGCGTGTAAGGAAGGCTTGTGTGGTCTTATACGCCTCATACGGAGGAGGTTATTGTCAGCTATTGCACAAATGTTTTCTTGCTCCAAGAAAATGATATTTGGTTCTATTCAGTTGTGCTATAAGCCAAAAGAGCTTGAAACCCCAGTCAGAAAAGCCAAGGCACGAAAGACCACTCCAGCAGAACTATTTGTAGGGTCGGTCAGAAACAGCCATTATTGTCTGCGCGTGAAATGAAGGCTAAAATTGGACAGAAATTGGACAAACGCAGAACTATTTAAAGGGACAATAAGAAACCGCTGACAAAGTGGGGTTTTCCTGGCTGCATTGAACAAAAAAATCCGCACTTGTCAAAAAAAACATTAAAAAGAGGTTGCGATTTGCAAGTGAAATTCTAAGAAAAGACAAACGTTACTGGCATAGAGTTCTCTGGAGTGAAAAATCTAAGTTTAACTTGTTTCGAATCAAATGGAAAAAAGTACGTGAGATGTCCCCCAAACAAAGATTTAGTTCCCAGGTACACTGTGAAGATGGTCAAACACGTTGGCGGATCTATTATGGTATGGGGTGCCTTTTCTTGTCCGTGATGTTGGTCCAATCATTAGAATTCAGGAAATAATAGATCAGCATCAATCATAAGAGGATTTTGGAAAATGTAATGGAACCGTATTCTTTTAAGAATATGCCCGTCTATTACATTTTCCAGCATGACAATGACCGAAAGCACACTTCAAGGTTAGTGGTGTAGCAATGCTGGGAAAAGATATCTCCCCAAACATGCCAACGTTTAATACAAAGTTTACAGAAAAGAATGGCGAATGTTGTAAAAAATAAGGGGTATCCAACAAAATATTATAGGATATTACAAGAATATTTTTAAGTTTTATGCCAATACATTTTGTTGTTACTAATTATGTGACCAATCTGAAATTGCTGTTTTCTTGTGTTTAGTTAATTTTCTTAAAAATGTTATTCATGAAGTGAAAATTTTTAATTTTCGCTCAATTACGATTTGGTACTTTCCTATTCCTAGTTATTAACTATGTTGAACTAAATTTTTCAAATATATACTCCGAAGTCGTTTCTAATTATAAAGCCACCACTGTAATTCCAAGATTACCCTCTGGACATACTGTGCCCTGATTAGACCGTTATTAGCCTATGGATGGGGGTCTTCGGCAGATCCTATATGGTCAGGGAGAGAGTAGTATTCAGCGATTTGCGTGCGTTGTGGTTACCGGGGCATGCAGAACGTGCACCGGACCGGCCTTGGACACGATTCTGAATCTCCTGCCGATTAATTTTCATATTTTCTTCGTTTCGGCTCTGAGTGCTATTACCTTAAGGGGAGCCGTCTTCTTTAAGGAATCCGTGGTTGGCCATAACATCATTCTCGGAACCCTACTTCATTACGGACTTCCCGTTGGATATCTCCACTCTGAGACAAGCCAAAAAAAATATAATAATAAGAAGAGTAATAAAATGTATGTCCATATTTTTATATTTTCCATAATACACGCCACATTAAATTATTCAAATAAATTCAAATAATTCAAATTATAAAGCGTAGAAGCAAAAAATTTCAAATTAAAGCGCGTTGGCCATGTTAATGCCAATTAAATATGTAATTGCAAATTACCGAGGGCGCCAAATTACATTTATGGAGTGTTTTTCAAAGGACCTGGAAAACAATTCCATTTTGGACCAGCTCTCAGGGGATGAGCCCTACACATGCGATGCATTGTGCTGAAACTGGAGGTAAGGTATAGTGAGAGAAAAGGCATGTGGTGAAGGTATATATAGAGGAAAGCTTCACTATTTTACAACTCTGTTTTTCCATGTTTTATGTTTATGGCAGTGTGTCAGCGCCTCTAATTTGTAGGAGACGTAATAAATTTTTTGAAACTTTGTTTAAGTTGTCATTTTTTAAGATTTATTTTACTTAGCTGGTGCTACACAATACCGACGAAGGAGGTAGCTCTGATGTTGCTGTGGATTGGTATCTGCTGATGTCGGTACTATTCAGTGACCAGTGACTATGCTTGCGCCAGTGAAACCTTCCGACAACAACTGACACAAAAACACACTAATGCAGATCAGAAAAAATGCGAAATATATTTATGACTCAGTCCGAAACTGGGCTCTAACCCAGCATATTTTTGGTTTTGACGTCAACGTGTGTTAACGCCACTTCAGACATCGCCACCCTCCTTTCATTATCGCGCGATTCAATTTCACGACTTTAAATTAATCAAGAGTCGACTATATACGAGTATGTACCTAATTTGTCGGAAAGATTGGAAAAGTGTGGCATATATGTAGAATGTATGACAATGTAGGAAATTTTTTAAAGAAAAAATTAAAAATTAGATATGTATATCTAATATGGATGATCGGATACCATGCATTGGGAATGGCAACGAGAAATGTTATAAGGACTAGAATATATGGACACAAAACGGATCTTTTGATATAGGTGTATAGGGGTAGTTAAAAATACCCTTTTTTGACAAATTCAATTTTATTGATACCAATGTAAAGTAGAAATATCGATATTAATAATGGAATATGATATCGGGCAATTGTCTATCTCTAGCGTGTCGGTCAGCGATCTCAGAAGAAGCCTGATTACGACGAAAAGCTGCTCGAAGTTTACGAAGTGATACTGTACAATTTGCACCATTTTGATAGTAAATTTTCAAAACTAAATTCTTTGCTCAATACTGTAGCGTTCCATGGTTAAAATTTTCCAATTTTTTACTAAATAAATGTCAAATGATGACAGCTTAACTCTTGACATTTCATCATTTAACAGCCAATTTACTTCCTAACCTCAAATTTGCCCACCCGTTAGCTGTTTCAATAGATCAGAGAATAAATTTTAAGATATCAGTGGAGTTTTCCTAATTTCTGCCTACAAACTAAGATTCTTATGTTCAAATTAAACTAATCAATAGAGAATTAATAGTTAAATACCATATTCATTGGGCTTATTTTTCTTAAATACTTTATGTGAATATCATAAGTTGTGTAATAATACATTTCATACATTTTTTTTCGCACAATGTTGAAATTATAATCATATATAAATATATGTAAAGGTATTCCCAAAGTAAATTAGTTTAATGTAAAATAGAATAAATATTTAATTTTTATAAATTGACCTTAGGCTTGACTATCTTAATATAATTAATATTAAAAGAACAGGTCGAACAAATTAGAAGATAATACAAGTTTTGAAATTTAAAATATATTCGAAATATGTTTGTATATGTAATCATTTACTCGTATTAAAGTTTACGACAATAAAAAAGTCGATAATTTTTAAACAAATAAAATTAATTCATTCATAAAAATAATACAATATCGTATGAAAGTCTTGTTTGTATATTAAAATACACCTGGTTCTGTATTTACGCGAATTAGATATAACCTGATTTAAGAAAATATTTCATTCTGCGGTCTAAAAATTATTTATTTTTATTAGTAAAATGTATGTCTACTTATATACCAGCACGGTAAAACTTTTGGGTTACTTTAATATATTTTAACACCAAGTCCATGTTACACATAATAAATTCAAGAATGAATTGAATTAACTCCACTATAGTATGTTTATAAAGAGATGAAATGGGAAAAAATAAAATTTTGGTGTTATTTCTATTCCAGATAAACATTGATTTTATTTTCTTGGTTTAAAATGTCAACTATTTATAATTAATATTGAATTGATTTCTTAAATAGTATGTAATGAAAACCGCTGCATTTTAAAATTAAACCATATCTTTTTACTGTGACATTTGGAGATATCGTGTGGTAAAAAATACTCAGCACAATCAAAACAAAGTATTTCCATTGTTTATTTTAAATAAGTTCAGCTGAAGGAAAGTCTAGGATCACAAAGGTAATTTTTGTCTCAATTTTCTCTTGAACTTGGTCTTATATTCAGACCAGCTTTGTCAACTTTAAAATTTTAAAACGCAAAATTGAGAAAAAACGCGTATTTTCCGAAAAAATACTAAACTGGTAAATTTAAAATATTTAAATTTGTTGGAAATTTATAAGCAATTTATTTTATTTATATATTATAGCAAAATAATAATAAAAAACAACAACAGTCCTTTTTTAAACATACTATAGAATTGTTAGAAAGCACATCCGTAAGGAGATTGGGTATACCGTATAATGACTTCTGCAGGAACTGTCGTGATGAGAAAGAGGAGATGGTGGTGGCACTTGCTGTGTCACTGCCGTTGGGTGGGCGTTTGCGATGGAGTTCCGCTGGTATCGGGAAGCGACGTGAGGGCGATGTTTTTTATCCGGATTTCGGGATGGTTTGGACGGGATGAGAACAGGTAACACAATGGGACCCAGGACGACCCAAGGGGGCTGATTCATTTTGGACTTGGCGGGCTGCGGACCTAACTTAATAAGGCACAAGATCGTCCATTTTCTACCTCAACATAAACAAATTTTCGACATTATTACGTTCTTTAGCAATACTTTTCAGCACTCTGTATCATGCAGGTCACTTCCCATCGTGCTGGAAGGTTGCAAATCTAACGCCAATACCCAAAAAAGGAGAGGCAAGCAATCCTGGAAAGCTAGAGTCCAACAATTTACTAAACTCCTGCCAATATCGCTTTCGTAGAGGACGCTCTTCGGTCCACATATTGTCCTTCCTCTCTGAAAAATGGTGCAATTTCATTCTATTTAGGCGAATGCACGATGGATGGTAGTCTGCACGTTGACTACGAAACCAAAAACAGGCCTGGGTTCAACCCCAGTTTCAGACTAAAATTTTACAATAAAAATAAACATCTCGCATCTGATGTGCATTATTGTGTCTTTGTGTGTCAGTTCTTGTCGGAAGGTTTCAGTGGCGAAGGCATAGTTACAGGTCACTGAACAATACCTGCTTCAGCTGATAGCAATCCACAATCGCATCAGAACGCCTTCCTTCGTCGGTATTGTGTAGCACCGGCGAAGTAAAACAATAATAAATATGGCTACTGAACCGAAGCTTCAGCACTGCTACGAGTATAAACAAAGAACGTGCGAAAGCAGAGCTGCAAAAATAATTAATTAAGCTTCAATTCCTGTCGTTTCTCCCACTATCCCTTTCCTATAGTTCCAACACAAAGCTTCGCATGTGCAGCAGTCACCTCCTGAGTGCTGGTCCCAGAAAAAAAAAAAATGGAGGGTCTGGATATTTCTAAAGCATTTGATTGTGGCATGTGGCACTCTTGTCCAAACTTATTGTCTTTGGTGTTGGTGATCTCTTCTCTCCATTTATATCGTGCTTTCTCAGGGATCTCACGAACGAGTTGAAGGTAAATGCAGGGTTACTCCAAGGCTCCATTCTTTCTCCTGATTGATTCATTGAAGAGCGACCTCACAAAAATATCGCAATGGAGTCACGCGTACAGGGTCAATTTCAACGTTCAAAGAAAACCAATGCTGCACATAGAGGCATGTCTGATGACACTGCTTCACCTGTAATTATGGGTGGTATAAACATTGAGGAATCAGAAGCTCTTGATGTTTTTGGTATGAAAATTCAATGCTTTGTTCGATGAACTGAGCACATCTTTCAGGTCTCAAAATATGCATTCAAATGTCGCCGTTTTTTAAGACATTCTTCACCCCATCTGATTTTATAATATAAATCGCTTACCTCCGACCGTAAATGGAATACAACTCTCATGTATGGTCCGATGTATGTAAGGGTACATCCATTTGTGGTCGATGTGACAACGAATCGCACTACACATTACAGAGAGAACTCGCGTATGTGCGAAAATTCAAATAATGTGTAATAAACACTACTCTCTAGCCTCCTTCCCATAACCTAATTTCTTAATTCCGGCAGAATGCATCGCATGTTTAGGGGTCATCAGGTGATTTACCAATACCAATACTCGTACATAATTTACCTGCTTTAATGTTATTGTGTACAAAAATTTTTGGATTTGCGATAAAATACCACGGAAAATAAAGAAAAGCACTAAAAATTCAAAATGAAAGCACCGAGTACTGACTCAAGAATTTTTCGCGTCGAATATTTTAAAAAGCACCGAGTTGTTTAGACGAAACAATTTTTTCTGTAATTTTCGTATTCTCTTTAGCTTTAATTTTCTAAAATGAATTTGTTTATGAATGACTTCCTTGTCTTTCTGTAATACTTTTTCTACGTACATATGTATATTTATTCAAGTAAATATATGCAACTCTACAAAAACAAGAAACGACGTGTATGTATTTTGTTTATGTAGAACTATTTTTTGGCTGTCAAGAGTATCTGACAAGTACGATAAGCTGGCATATCCCGGAGAGTAGCAAAGGATATGTAAAAAAATAAAAATGTCATTCTATTAAAATTCTATCCAAATTCTAGAAGAAACGAATTCGTTTCTTTGCTTTTCAAATTATAATCTGGGAAATTTTTTTAAGGTTTACACAAAATTCTACTGCTCGAACACGCAACTTTACTCGTGTTATGAACAGTTGTCCTCTGAATGAAATATAATGTTATAACTAGTATCGCAAACTCGGATATACGAAAACATCCCAACTCATGAATCATATGATGGGAACGCGTATGATGCTTTATTTTGCTCGATGTGAGCTTCTTTGTCGGTATTTGAGCAATTAAATGGTGGCGAAGTAAAATAAAATGGCTCCCCTTCGGTTAAAAATAATGCATCGAATTAACAATATAGACGCCGATATTGTACTTTATAATTAACAAGCAACTACAGAGTTGTGCAAAAATTAAGATCAATCTTCGTACCACTTTCACCAACTTCTTCGCTCTCTCTATCTATTTTCAGTTCAATGTATTCCCCTGAGCACTGGTCCAAAAAAAATAATTATTATATATATTTATAAGTTCTTTCTATTTAACATTTTAAAATGTTTGTAAAAAAACACAGTGGCGGTCTTAAAATATAAACAAAAGTGTGATAAAAATTTCCAAGAATATAAACACCGGTTGACAGTTAAAAACTAGAAACACATCGCTCATCTGGAGAGTTGCGGGACCTAATCTATAGGCCTTGAAGTATTCTATGTTTTTTACATTGATTTGAATTTATTTCTACCAAAAAGCGAAACAACCATGGAAAGAATATTTCAAATATAATATACGGCAAATAAAGCGAATGACCGAACAAAATGAAGTACTCGAGTACCGGCAATTATTTTTCCCTTTCATTTATCTCAACGTATTCTTGAATAAACTCGAGAAATGCCCAACTATAATTGCCCTCTCTGATCTAACACAAATGGTGGTTTTGATTCTCAAAAAGTGCATTGCGTTATTCACTTCATTTATTTGCACTTTATTGTTATCGTTTAGAGTGTAAATGTTTTAAATAACTAGGGCAAACTCGGGTAAGATATGCATTGCACTTTTGGTTGAAAAGAAGACACCGTAAGATTGTTAGAGTGTAGTCAAATTTAATGCCAAGAATTCGAATAATTAAAAAAATATTCGCATTGAAATACTTCTATTTTGTTTTTTAATACGTGTATGAAGTTTTTTCTATTGTTTTTTGTTATAATAAAATCTGAGCATGAAGCCACATGAATTTAGATTACATATTTATCTTATTTTACCTGGTCTTTAAAACGTATGTAGAGATTTTTCGAGGAACGTAGGCTATCGCGTAAAAACAGAATTAAGTGTATACGAGTATGTAAGCATAAAAAGGAAACAATGTACAATTAATTGTTCAAAATATCTTGTAGTGATCTCGCTTCTCGAAAAGTGCATTGCACTTTTCATTTTATTTACTAAGAATATTCGTATTTTTTGTTCTTATTTAAAATGGAGTTATAGCGTAATAAGAAAGTGGAAATATTTTAAAAAATAGAGTAAAATTGGGCAAGCAATAATGCACTTAAAAATTAAAATCATATGGATTTCTAGTTGTTATTTTTAGTTTTCTGATAATTTTTGCAATTTATCTACTTATCACCAGTTAATTATTAATATTTTAACAGAGTTGTAACTCTGTGTTCGTTCTGGTTGGTGATTTAAAAAAGGTGATGTATATTAATAGAATGGTAGCGATGATTAGCACAAATATTCATTGAGAAAAAAATATTCGTTCGGAAATGGCATGACCAATTATTACTACTTTTATGACCAATTCACAATTAGACATTATTTTTGCGCCAGCATTAAAATATGAAACTTTATGTATTTACGTGTGATAGGATGTATACTCGTATGTATTAAGAGAGAACATAAAGTAAATAGCAAATGGTTTTCATCAGCAGTCACCAAGAATTTTAAAACATGAGTAGTTTTAAACAAATTTACAGGTTCTATCGGCGTGCACTTGAAGCCAGGGAGCTCTAAAAACGTATACAGTCGGCTCTTGATAATTTGAAACTTCTCTTTATCACCTGTAATCTCTATCACTATTCCTTTCCTAGAAGTTAACACCTAGTAGTAGGCAATCATTGCCTGAGTGTTACTGCTGTTAAAAAAGAAAAACAAAAAAAAGTTCCTTTGAAAAACATTCAATAAATTGGAAAAATCCATTTAATTTAGTCCTTCGGTAATTTGAAATTATTTGAATGGCAACATGATAGCCGACGCGTTTTAATTTGAATTTTTTTGCCCCTACGCTCTATAATTTGAATTATTTTAATGTGCCCTGCCAAAATAATTATTTATTTTAACTATTCTTTCATTTATTCAACGTTAGTCAAAATTAATTATGATTATTTATCTATGTTTGCTATATGGTTTAGCTGGTATACAAAACATGTGAAATTTCTTAGTTTTGTTCAGGCCTACTGAAGATTTTGGTATTACCACCAAATGAAATGTGCATATAGACCAGCTAAACCATATAACAAACATAAATAAATAATCATTTATTTTAGTTTGTATGAATTGATATATAGCAGAGGTAGCCTTAACTTGGCTCTTGGAATGGGTCTAATACACAATATTTAGGAATTCTATAAGAAAAATTCTTTATAGAATGAATAAATAATAATAAATTTGGTTTTTTTAATAAATTTATTCTATTTTTATGTTTTTAACAAATAAATTCATTAAGAAAATGTGGAATGTAGATTGGGACAATAATTTTTAATTTTGTTCAAATGTTCTTAATTAAGGTGAGTGCCTCGTATGCAATCAGAAATTAAAAAAATGTTTTCTTTCATTGAAATTGTACCAATTCATTCTCATTCTCATTTTTATTTTAAAATTAAAAATGAAACTGATTCAATTTCAAATTATCGAGAGTCGACTATATTTCTTTTACAAATGTAATTAAGTGTATCTGTTAAATACATATCCCATATAAATAGTCTTTTGGGCTGAAATAACCTTATTTCAGCTTAACGGCTTTTCTTTTTCAACATAACAGAAAAAAATTCTAAAAACATAAAAAAAGTAATGCCAAAAATTAAATTATCAATCTTTATAATATAAAATTATTAAAATTCGCTTGAACATATACAGTATTTTAAGTGAAATTTGCTCGAAATTACAAAGTTGCAATAATTCCGAAAGGCAAAAGCAAAAAGCAATATCGTATAAATTCAAATATTTTAAACACTTTTATAAAATAAAAATGTACAATGATAAACACAAAAGGTAAGAACTGTTTCTGTTTTCCCAAAATTAATTATTGTAGTACGCATACAGCATATGTACATATGATATACAGTGGAACCTTGGTTATCCAGGCCTCTATTAATTCACTACATCTATGAACTCTGCTCTAACTGACTATGCGCTATTAACCGTGTTTTTACCTCCATTATTTCTTCTTCTTTTTCTACCTCTATCAACCGTGCTGTACCTCTATTATCCGTGCAACAAACATAAGTTTCTTTTCAAGCCAATCATATATCTATATGCATACATACATACATACATATATACATAAATAAATACGATGAAAAATTCAAATTCGGTGACTCAATTTTTTGTTACAACTTCTTATTTTAGCTTTCCTTTTTGATTATACAAATAACATTTCATCTTGTAATACTTGATTATAATGATGGCTCCTTCAAAAAGTAAATCATCGAAAAGATCAAGAAAAGAAAGACAAAATTACTTTAATTTATGATTATCGCAAAAGCATACTGGCCTGGTGGGGTGGAACAATTCTTCTGATCTGAAACAAAATGGCTCCCCTTAGATTAAAAATAAAACATCAGAGATGCCGTAACTTTGCTTTATAATTAATACACAATTGCAAAGTGGTGAATTAAGCTCTTCCTTTCCCCAACTTTCTATTCTCTACACTATCCCCCTCTCTATCTAGTTCCAGTGCAATGCATTGCATATGATATCCCCTGAGCACTGGCCAAGAAAAAAACTTCTCTTAAACGTATTTTTTGATTATCCGTGCGACGCGCATAATCTCAGTTCCACAGTATAAGATTCGTATTTAGCACTTTTGTTTGTCTAGCAACAGTATCTGCTTTCATGAAGGAATTCATATGGGAGACAAGATAAAAAAATTGCATAATTTTTCATTTCTTTATTTATTAGAAAAAAAGCCCTGGCGATATTTTTTATATTTTTGTCACTAGATTGTTTGTTTTGCACGTCCCACAAAGCGGCAATGAGCGATATACTTGAATTAATAGGGTTATAAAATTTTGAATGCTTCACAAGTACAAAGTTGGCCAAAAGAAGTCATCCGATGTTGTTTGGCTCTCATTTTTTTTCTAAATGAAAAACTTTGCACTCCTGTCGATTGTTGTCCTTGAAGGCTTTCAGGGTATCGGCCTTGTTCACGTAAACACGGGACTTCAAAAAACCCCACAAAAAAAAGTCTGGAACGGTTAAATCGGGCAATCTTGCGGGCCAGTGCAAATCTCTAAAACGAGAGATGAGGCGACCCGGGAACGCCGCCTTCAGAATATCTAGTTGTGGTTCGCGCAGTGTGTGCCGTTGCTCCGTCCTGTTGGAACCACATGTCCTCCAGTCCTAATTCGTTCTATTGCGCAAAAAAAAACTCGGTTAACATGGCCCTATAGCGCGCACCGTCCACTGTTGTCGTTTGACCAGCGGCGTCCTCGAAAAAAAATGGCCCGATGACTCCTCCAGCGTGAACAGCGCACCATGCAGCCACTTTGAGCGGGTGTAATGGCTCCTCATGCATCACTCGTTAATTTTCGATGCCCCAGAAGCGATAGTTTTGCTTGTGCACGTACCCGCTGAGGTGGAAATGAGCCTCATCGCTCATTATGATTTTGGTCGAAAAACCGTCACGACACGATTATTCCGCGTTCTTGGGAAGTGTATCGTTCCATGGCTTTTTCACTTGTGTTCTACATCTGTCTAGTTCACAAATGTTAAAACAGATTTGACATTGGCCGCCATTTGCAAAAATTAAAGCATCTTCCAATAGGGTGATTTCTTTTGGCCCTCCTTGTATTTACTTAAAGTTACCAGAACATAAAATTAATATTGACAATAACGATGTCACACTACGTCTAACTGCTTACAATATTTTGATGCATATCAAAGACATTTTGATATTACAAAGCACGTATGTACGATGTTTCTTCATAAGAAAGGAGAATTGTGTTTTCTTCGATTACAATGGCATCATGAGTTCTTGCCAACAGGTCGTACGGTTAATAAGGAATACTAGAAGCAAATTATGCACCATTTGCGTGAAGCAATATGGCTCAAACGATTGGTATAATTAAGCAATATTGTAAGAACAAAATATTTTAGTATTCAGTTTTAGACAACATAACGTAACGTATTTTCTTTGAAGATGTACACGGCGAAAAGAACGTAAAAAATTAAAATTTTTTTTTGTTTGATAAATAGCATTGCTATGTACAGAGAAATATATAAAAAAATCTATATGAACTTTAAATGTTTATTTCCTTTAAATTTCTCTTCGTGTATTTTGAAGGTAAATTAACTTCTTTTAAATTAAATCTTGAAGTGCACTTAAAAACGTGGCGTTGTTGTTTTCGTTTACAGTTTTGCTTTTTTTTTTGGCAAGTTTCGACTGTATTAAATTGTTTATGCTGCAAGATACAGTACGAATGTGGCACATTGCAAGTTGGCAAATATTCTGTTGCAGACTTGAATATTATTTTTTTTTTCTGTTACTGTACGTACATACATATGTATGTATGTATGTATGTATATATTGCGGTTTTTTTTGTTTGTTTTTGTTTCTAACTTTTAAACATTTTCTTGGGTAATTGTTACATGAAAAGCTAGCAGCTATCAAAAGTATACACTATAAAAAGCACTTCCACCAGTTTTAAAGAATTACCCAACTTTGTATATATTTTTATTTGAAAATAAATCTATTATATATGTATGTATGTATATGTACATCCAAATGGATATATGTATGTGAGTATATGTATATGTACATGTGTACTAGCAATGTGGTCGTATCTATTGGCATATCGTAACCAAACATTTGCTAAATTTAATCACTTATATTAAAGTAAAACTGGTAAAGCAAAATGTATCCATTCACAGTGGTCGAGTGCAAAACGAATGCTTTAAATTAAATAAAATTCTTTACAAATAAATATCTTTATTTATATTTATGTACAGATGTATGTATAGTCAACAGGTTTTCCAACCTTATAGTTTGCTGTTTTTCTCCTTTTAATACAAAACTGAATACGAAACACGTATGTATGTACATGCATACAAATAAACATGTATGATCGCATGTACGAGTATATGTATGTATGGATAAGTGCGGTTATTAAAAAGCAAATATATACCTACCTATGTACAAATATTAGTACTAGTAAATATGTATTTACATCTTTGATCGTATATTTTCTTATCTGCGAATGCATGTGTGTCTGTGATTACTTCAACGAAGGTCATTCTGTATTTTAAGGCTTGTTTGTAACTTGTTATCATCCATGACCAAAATTAACGTAAATAAATAAGTATGTACAATAAGTATACAAATTCATACTAACATTAACTTTGTATCGCTGGTTAAAGAAAAAATTATACTCACAATTTGCAATTCAGTCATGTATTTCTTCCACCATAAAAATTTTGCATATGCTGGACCCATAGCGGACATCATGTAATAGAAGTACATGCAAATGTGCACAAAATTATTTAACAAATTTGGAAAGGTTGCATTTCCACCTATAGAGAACAAAATACATTAGAATAATAAAATTATTACATTTATGATAAAAAAAATTAATGTAGTACGAGTATTTAAAGTTGATTTTTCGATTTGGTCCAAATCACTTCCTGATAGGGGAAGATCGGAAAAAAAGACAATTCCTGATAGATTGAGTATGAGAATTTATTGAATATATTCTTTTCTTTTCTTATCGATTCTTCACTTAGTGATTTTATTTGTAAGTGATTTTATTAAAATTAGTTTATTAGTAATAAATTATGACAACAAAATAAGGATATATTTCTGCAAATATTCACTGCTACTTTATAAAAAAAAAAAAGAAAAAATGATATTTATTGGATTTATATGCACTTATTCATGCACTCTACTTTCTTTTCTGTTTTATCTTTTTTCATTAATCCATCCATCTTGCATGCTTTTGTTGTTTTTAGAAGACGAAAAGGATTTCTATTAAATGTTGCTTTCTATGGGATTTGGCGAATTTGCTTCATTCGAAAGCAATATAAAAGTTGTATAAGATATTTTAAATACGCCGGTAATGTGGAGCACTCCACCAACAGATGAAAACATTGAAGTAGTGATAGTATATAGGTTACTGAGGAAATTAGCATACAGTCGAACTTCTCTATAGCGAACTTCTCTATTACGAAATCTTCTCTATAACAAATAAAATTAGTGAACACAACATTTTTGTGAGTATTTTCATACATTTTGATCTCCCTATAACGAACTTCCCTATAGCGAAGTTCTCTCTGTAACGTACAATTTTTTAAGACCTAAATAGAATTTTTCATACTAAATAATCTCTCTATTGCGAAGTTTTTAGCAATCGATTTTTTGCATCAATTTCATGTAAAAACAATTTTTTTTGTCTTAATAAATATATTTTCTACATAAAAAAATGTAGTCAAAATTTTCTGCAGTTTCTCTATAACGAATTTTCTCTATAACGTAGAAATTTGACGGTCCCCAACTGCTACGTTATAGAGAAGTTCGACTGTATTTGCTGGCGCAAATATTATTTTTTGGACATGAGACGAGTGTCAGCAAAATTCATTCCGAATTTTTTTAATGCCAAGCAAAAAAGCAATTCTTTCATGGTTAAAACTCCACGACAATCATGCCGCAGCTGTTGCTAAGAAATAGTCCTCAGGCAACAATTTTCTTCTACTAGGTGTTACCACCTATAGAGAAAGTACTATGATAGGAATGACAGGTAATGTAAAGATAGCCAGAGGAAACCTTCAATATTTTTACAACTCTGGTTTGCACGCTTTTTTTTATAACAGTGTTGCAGCGCCTCTGATATCAGAGAGAGACATTACATTTTCTTCAACCATTTTTATTAATTATTTTTCTGCGCCGATGATACTACTTGTGAATTAGTAACAACTGTGCAGTGACCAGTGACGAAGCATACCCACTGATACTTTCCAACAATACTTGAGACAAAAGCATAATAAAAAAACGAACTGTTTTTATGATTTATTGCGTTTTCTTTTCAACCAAAAATGTATTGCATTTCTTCCCCGATTTTGCAATATTAATTTAAAATATCTGCACTTTATTGTTTCACTGCAAAGAAGTTTTACATGAGTTTAGAAGCCAACAATAAGTGGAAGTATTTTGAATAAATAAAGTAAAAATTGCAATGTACTTTTTGAGAATCGAAATGACTTCTCGACTTGAACCTATGAGCTTTGGTTTTGTAGTCAACGTGCTAACTACTTAAGCTACCGTCTTATATTTGTTTTATAAAACTTAAAGCATTCATGGAAGAGATTGTGCGGTTAAAAACCGAATTGCTAAAAATATTGCAGGCAATACGGAAAACCGCCTATGAAAAGTGCTTCAAGAGTTGGAAAAAGTGCGAGCATATTTGATGGGGGTTTTTTTTTTACTAGTTTTTCAGGAGAGCACAGTTATTTACCCTTATTTTTTTAAAGAAGTAAATCAGTTTTTCACATTTGAAAAACATAAATGAATTTTGCATTGTACTCAAACAGTATGTGCATAAGATTTTTACACCTAAATTCTGAGTGTCTCTTGTGGTACCACAATGCGCCTAAGCTGTGCTCTAAGTGGGCGTTCTTCTTCAGCGAGAGTCTCCGCCACCTAACCTCACCTGACCTACATGATTTGTTATGTCGCTATTCCAGAAAATTATTTACTTTATAGTATCTCAAGCTCGCTACGGGTGTATTGTTTTCTTTCCTTCACCGTTGGCTCGTGGTTAGAAGAAGGACGACCAATATGTCGGTATTCAGTAGAAATGCACACTTCCCTAGTAAATTTTAAGAAAAAGTCATCTATAATTTATTCATTTCCTTTAATAATAATGACTATTTTTTAATCCCTTACAAATACGTTACAACTAAAATTTTTTTCCTTAGCAACTTGCAGAAAACACAGATTTTATATAAACTAATAGTGTTCTGACACTGACTGGTTTACGTTAAAACCAACTATTAATACCTGGTTGCTTAATAGGTTTTCAGTTGATTTAATGAAATACAGCCTTGATTTTCATGTACTAAAGGCTGTGCTACCAAGTTAAAAAATTCAAAATAACTGGCAATTTAAATGACACTTAAAGAAATAAAAAAAATAAAGGAAAATTTGGTAAATAAAGTCACTACAATAATTTAAAACAATGAACACAGCAGCAAAAACAATAAAAAAAGTGCAAAAGAAAAAGAAGCTATTGTAGGAGAAGAAAATAAATAAAATTTTATTACACAAACTGTTTGTTAAATCTGATTTAAAATAACATTTTTGTCGAATTTTATGTATTTTATTTTTTTAACGTATTCGCAATATATTCGCTTGAATTTGGCGAATACGAATATTATGAAACAGGCGAATACTGTACGACTCAAATAATGCGAATATTCCTAACATCACTAGTATGTATATTTGTAAGTAAATTCAAAGTAAAAATCTTTATTAGTTCTCTATAGGAAAAATAGGACCAAGTGTTTCCAAGTCAAAACTTTTGTCGATTGGGTTTGGTGACTTTTTGATGATATTGTCAACGAATGGTCTACAATTTCGTCTTTGACAAGAAGATAATATATCATAATGTTTTCTGCAAAACGTTTTTTATTGCCTCATTTGGTTGCTCTCAGTTTACCACAAGAACTACGTACCATCTATTGACTACATAGGACATATATAGATACAATTTATTCCACTGTAACTCTGGTTAACGAGCACAGTAGTATAATAGACAGCAGAGGCTGTCTGCAAGACTGTCAGTTTAGCCTTGTTAGTGCTAGATTCAGCGCTTCTTTTATAATTATTTAGCATTTTTAGCATTTTTTTATGTTGTTCAGAATGTTACTGTAAAAACTGATAAAAAATTTTGTTTCATTGTATGAACAAAAATTCGCATGTTAAAATCATGCATTCTTAAAATAAGTTGGACATGTTCATTTGCAATAGAACCCATGCATTTACTATTACTTTTGCATGGCTGTTTTTGCTGGGAAGTAATAAAAATATGCAATTTAAATGCATTTCGATCAAGTAAATTAAATTGAAGGTGGCGATGGTCGAAGGAGACTGCACGTTGACGACAAAACGAAAAATTATTCGATATAATAAAAATAAATATTACATATATTAAAAAGACCTACAGCTTAAATAATTAGTGTTTTAATATAAAAAGAGGTCAAAAAACTAGAAGAATTATTTAAATATATTATTAAGTTTATTGCTTCTCCATGTCATATTTCCATGGGGTCATATTTCTTCGTCAAATAACTTTCCAAAACACTTCTAAAATAATTTACATTTTTTGTTGTTGGAAAAGCCAAACTTTTGATAAATATATTACAAAAAATTGCACTTACCAGGAATAAATTTTACTAAAATCCATGTCTCTAAAGGTGTTACTGAGTGATGATAAACATGCAGCCAAGTAATTTGATTTGATTTTTTACGCAAAACAAAAAATATCGTGTCGGCAAACTCAGTCAACTTTGAAAGATAATAAACGTAGCAGAGATTTAACATCTGCAAATTAAGATGAAGAATAAAAGAAAATGGATTAGAATGTGTTGGAATGTGGAACCAGCATTAAAAAGTATTAAATTCGAAAATAAAACAAAAAAGGGCGTATTTTGCAAAAAAGCACAGAATTTAAAATTGATAAGAAATTTATTTTATAATATTCTTTTCATAAAAAAAACCATTTAATTCAAAGAAAAACAATAACAAAACATAACAGCAGTCTTTTTCAAAAATCTAATATAGAATAAATCTAAGGCGCAAGGCCATCCATTTTCAATACTAGACAAAATGTTGGTATTGGTTTCAAATTCCAAAATATTATTTCTAAAATTTCTAAACCTCTTTTTTTTTAATACCTCTCAATGCTTCATAAATTAGGTCCATTTGTATACTTTACAATTAAAATACAGTAGTTGAGTAAATTTTGTTTAATTTAAAAAATTTACTCTCAAAATTATCTCTAACACAAAAAATTACGTGAGTGAAAAAATTGCCGAAATTTTTAGATTATTCAAAACAGCTGATCACTAAAAACATAGTTTGTTCAAATATGAGGTGTATCGACTGCTCAGTATATACAAGTTTTGACATTTTCGGAAGCAAAATTTCGTAAGGAAATGTATTTAAAAAGTATTCTGCTGTTTATTTTTGCATCTTATGTTTTTCTCTTCGACTGGATTCTACTGGCAATAAATGTGTTTCAATAAAATCCAGTACAAATTTTGCATAAAATTGCACAAACGATACCGAAATTTTTCATTTCATTGCAACAAACAATTATAATATATAGAGGGCGTTTCGAAATATCAAAAAATACGAGTATGTATAAATATTATTCTTATATAAAAACACATGACCTAAGCCTACAAAAATTAGTGACCATGTTAAGGTCTATGTATGTCCTGCATTTCGTTGGCGCTAATTCCAACTCATTAGCAGACTTTTGACAAAACTTTTAAAGATGTTAAGAAACTCTCAAAAAATTATTGAGAATAACTAAATACACAAATACAAGAACCTTTGCAAAATACACAACAAAAAATCGATTTAAATTTTAATTATCTTATATCAAAACATTTATTTTAAACACTCGAATTAAAAAAGTTTTTTCATTTAATTAAAATGTTATTAAAATCTCATTTCCATGATATTTAGCCTATAAGCAAAAATTTTCAATTTCACGTGTTATAAAAAAAATAGACAAACATTAACGTTAAGACTACAGTTTTGTTTCTTTTTCTTTTCTCATAATTATGCGTATAAGCAAAAGTTTAATATTTTTTTAGACATTTAACATTTACATATTTTAATAATTTGCAAATACAGGGTGGCCCCAAAGGAAGCGAGGGTGTTTGCATTCCTTATAACTTTTTTATTATAATTTTTTTTGTTTTGTTGTCAGTATTTTGTAAATAAGACTTGGAGAATTTAAAATGGAACAGTACACAATTGAACAGCAAAATCCTTGAACTTTATTTCAGAAGAAAATCATGATTTTATTCATAATTTAATTATGAGCGACTGAGTTGAATGGGTTCGTTAATAGACAGAAAGGGCTACGGAAAATCCAAGAGTACTTCAACAGCGTGAATTACATCCACTTAAGTGCACCGTTTGGAGTGGTATTTCGTCGGAAAGGATAATTGGCCCATATTTTTTACTAGTATTAGATATCGGACAATGTAGGGAAATTTTTTAAGGCCAGCCGTGGAAAATCATCCGCAAGTATGGTTCCAACTGTTTGGAGCCACAGCGCACACTACGAGGAAAACAATGGCTCTTTGAACTGAAACCCCTTCGATAATTTTGGGTCACCCTGTACTTGCAAAAACTACAAAAAAATTAATCTATAAATTAAACTTTAGCAACTAATTGAGGCCATTGTTTGCGATCGTATTTGCCATTTTAAATGCTTTCATATTTTTAATAAGTTTAAAATTCAACATTCTTTCAGTTGAAATTTATAAAAGTGTTTATGTGTAAACAAAAACTTAAGAAAACATTTATTTAGTTTAGGTACAATTAAAATTTTAAGTTTTTTTTGGCATGAGAAGATTTTAAAACAAGTTTCGTCTTTTGTTAATGCAAATAAACCGTTAAAATAAAACAAAACTATAAAATTCAGATTACTTAAACCAATCCCTTGTGAATAGATAAATAAATACTCTTAGCCATACCAATCAGATAATGACAACAATTACTTATGTATATTTGTCAGATTTATTTTTCAAAGTTGAACTTAAAACTATTTAGATCTGTTGGTTTTTGGTAACTATTCAATGTTTCTTTTCAATAACAAAATCTTGCGCTATTCTGTAAAGGTGTCCTCCAAAATACATTAGAAATTTGTACTTAAATAAGAAATTAGAAAAAATAAATCATACGAAATTATTGATTTCTCTTAGTAATTTAGAATTGGCACTATGTTAGATGTGTGTTCGATGCCCTCCTAGACTCTGGGTGTTTCTACTTGTGGTATCACAATGGGCCTAAGCTCTGGCCTAAGCGGGACGTTCTCCTTCGGGGAGGGTCCGCCACCTAACTTAACCTAGAGGACGTTAATATTTATTGTAATAACGCCATGATTGGTTGGTTGGTTCCCTAACCTTTGAAAAAGTCTGGATCCAGCCAAGAGATGTACGCCGTTGCTATTAGGATGTTTGGAATTTAGAATTTTCCATTAAGTTAAAAATAAGTTGATTTGTTTTTTTTTGTGCAGGCTTTTCTTATGTAATCTCAAGTTCGCAACGTTTGCAACGTAAAAATCTCTTTTTTACAGATTTTCTAAATAACAAGCACGTATTGGTTTAGTAAACATACAGCAAGCTTTTTACAGCTGATCCCCACGATCACACTATAATAATTTGTATTAAGGAATGTCAAAAATTTAAGTTTTACGTGCAAGTGTGATCCTATGAATGCAATGTGTTATGAAAAAGGTACATAATAGAGTAATACATTGACAGGGTTGTAATATCACAAAAGCAAATAAAGAAAATTACACTACGCAACTTTTGAGAAACAACTTTTTTTCTTTGTTCTTTCACCTCACTACAAGAATCATCATTATTTAGTTTTTCGCTAATTCTTTTACTTTTCTATCTCAAATGAACATTTGTCTCCTCGGAATTCACTTGTTGACTAA
This sequence comes from Dexiosoma caninum, assembly GCA_963924685.1. Taxonomy (NCBI): domain Eukaryota; kingdom Metazoa; phylum Arthropoda; class Insecta; order Diptera; family Tachinidae; genus Dexiosoma; species Dexiosoma caninum. The sequence goes on from OZ004725.1 coordinate 98,769,029, forward strand.
TGCTGATTGTGCAAAGTAAACCCTTTATATATCTTTTTTATATGCCATTTTCCGTTCACTTAATTTTTCTAATAAAAAAGAAAAGATTATAAAAATAGTTTATAAGGGAAAAAGCACAATTAGAATCATATGTATAAATAAATATTCCCAAAATAAATTCAGTTAATATAAAATACTACATGTGCACGGTATTGAATTTTGATATTCTTTTGTTTTGTTTCATTTTTTAATTTTTTCATTTGATTCATTAGTTATGCTGGCCGATGGCAAGCCTAGTGTAGATGAGAATAAAAAACTAAAAATAGAAATGTGAGTATGTTATAAAAGTAAACTCATGGATTGTTATGTTTTTGTTTATAGATTTTTTGGTTTGTATGTTTAATATTCAAACAATTCTCGTTTGATTAATTGAATTTTAAACATATAGATCTTGGGTTTATATTCAGACGTTGGGAAAAATCCACTGATGAGCTAAGTAAGCGTTAGCGAAATAGTACTATATGGATATGCTTTCCTCCTCAATTTTTGAGTTACTTTTGTAATAAAATGCTTTATGATATTTTTCATACTGTATGAGAATATCATAAAGTATGTAATAATAAATTTCACATATAGTTTATAAGGGAAAAAGCACAATTAGAATCATATGTAAAAAAGAAAAGAAAATAAAATATGCATGTACGCAGGTAGACACAACAAACAATCACACAGTTTTTGGCTCTACTCAAATTTTGGATAAAAAATGTCAAAAGTAGGTACTTTTACTTTATCGGCAACAAAAAACACGCATTTATCCATGCATTTTTATGAAATGAAGTTTATTGTATTTCTATTACATTCACCTTTAAGATTAAGCAGTAAAACTGGTAACTATTTGGTGCTTTCTATTTTTTAAGAATTTTTTTAATTCAAAAATTTGGTAATTTTAAAAAAAAAATTATTTTTCTCTTTTTTATCACTTCAAACTCCAAAACTAATGGCAGAATCAAAAAATGATAGTAACAAAACTTAAAGCTATCGTAATTTAAATTTTAATTTTGACGTAGTGCATAATAAGATTGAATAAATCTTTCCAAAGTTACGACCAGATGTCTTCAAAAAACTTAAATTTTAACAAAAAATTTTTTTTACAAAAACCTTACCATAGAATTTGAAATAATGATGATTTTCGTAGTTAGGTGACCACAGCGGAATAAAAAAAATAGTGGTTAACAAAGCATTTTTTCGTGTTGCATAGTGTTATTTACGCTGAACCGGTTTTGTTCTTTCATTTTATTTAAAGTGAGATAGTGTGAAAGCAAAATGTAATATTACTTTAAATTTTTTAACAGTCGTACTAATTCTCATTAGATTTCTTTCTCACAAAGTCTTATGAAAGTCGTAAATCTTGTATTATAGTCTGAAAGAGCCTTAAGTGACACATATAAAGTTGAATGTTAGCGAAAAGTAAAATCTAGCGTAGAACGATACGTTTTTACTAAATAGATCCATATTGTACCGCTATAAATCTGTTTTACATCATTTTAAAAGAGCAGAATAAAGTGCAAATATTTTCAATGAATAAAGGTGAAAAGTGCAATACACTTTTCGGGGATGGAAATCATCATAAAAGCTGTTTATTTTTTTCAATATACGCGCAATAAAAGTAATTTATCAAAATTTACGAAAATGAAATTTTTTTATAGTTTTCTACGTTACAAGAATTTATTGATGGTCGGTCATTCGTATGGCCGCATATTTCAATTCTAATTCTATGAGCTAGCTTATAAGCTCATTCATGCTCCTTGTAATCTTGAACATTAAATAGAATAGTATTTTGTAATGTACTTGCTAAAATTGTACATACATATTTATTTTTTAAGAATTTAGCGAATATTATAAAATACTTGTAATCAATTTAACATGGTTAATACAAACAGCCAACGGTCAGAAACTACTCAACTTATCGTGAAAATAATTATGGGTAATAAAAATAAATACACTACATGAACCGACCTGCAAACGCATGTATACATTAAATAATTTGTTGTTTTTTTTTGTAATATAAACGTTGTATGTTAGACGATTTCAACTGGGAAGGAAGTTGGTATCCATCATTAAGTATAAATATTAAAATAAATTGTATTAAAAAATAAAAATAAATTTAAATGGCCGACCTTGAACTATTAGTGCTCACGTGTGATTTTTTTTATATTAAAACGATTTTAAAATGAGGGTGGCGATGGCACGATGGATGGTAGTCTGCACGTTGACTACACAACCAAAAAACAGACGTGGGTTCAACCCCAGTTTCAGACAAAAATAAAAATTTTTTAAATAAAAATAAACATCTCGCATTTTTCTGATGTGCATTAAGTGTGTATTTGTGTGGCAGTTGTTGTCGGAAGGTTTCAGTGGCGAAGGCATAGTCACTGGTCACTGAACAATACCGGCTTCAGCTGATAGCAATCCACAATCACATCAGAACGCCCTCCTTCGTCGGTATTGTGTAGCACCGGCGAAGTAAAATAATAATAAAAATAGCTACTAAACCGAAGCTTCAGTACTGCTACGAGTATAAAAAAACAAAAGAACGTGCGAAAGCAGAGCTGCAAAATAATTAATTAAGCTTCACCTCCTGTCGTTTCTCCTACTATCCATTTCCTATAGTTCCCAGCACAATGCTTCGCATGTGTAGGAGTCATCTCCTGAGTGCTGGTCCTAGATAAAAAAAAAAAAAAAAAAAATATCATAGAGTTTATTAGGAATTTGATTCTTGAGTACTTGATATTTTTAATATCTCCGCTTAGTTTTAATTTTCTATGCAGCGTTAAGTGTGAGTTATTGGTTTAAAAGTACCAAAAGATTTGCCTAAAAACTAATAATGATAACTTTTTAAGTATTTACATACACAAAATGTAAACAAATTTATACATAGAGTTATTAATGTAACAATATACATACGTATAAGCATACATATAAAATTTTATAAAGAAGAGTACATACATATATCAAATACGGTGACATAGTTACGGTCAGACCTCGACTATCCGTTGTGTTTGTGACAGGGTCTTTTCTGGATAGTAAATTTTCTTGGTTAATTGACTAGTTTTCTTTCATTTTAAATAAGTAATTCTTGCGCACAAAATTAACGAAACAACAAAATTAATCACGTATTTTATGTACATACATGTTTAAATTATATGTATACGAGCAAAAAATAATTTTGTTAGAAGAACAGTGAACATTAGAACGAACAACCTTACAGGCAAAAAAAAAAACGGCAATTTCGAAAAAATAAAATTTTTTTTTTAATATTCTTTATATCTTTGGCATTTGCAGACTGATCTTAACGTATGATATATGTCTCGAGAGGACCAACGTTTTGCACCAATTTATTGACTTTAAGATCTCTATTTGTACAACTTTAATGGCAGAAAATTAAAGCTCACAAATAACCAATACAGTTTTGTTAAGGAAGTAGAAACATTTCACAATTTCGTTATACTAAAAGAATTACAAAATTAAGGTCAAATAAAATGTTGTAAACTGTAATCAATCGTATTTCGCCGTGATGCAAATCGGCGGTTTTTTTTGGCGGATCTGTAGTTTAGAAAAAATAAGGCGCAAGTGTTGGAAATTCATGTACTACATGAACAAAACACTTAGAGTTTTGTGCACGGTATTGGTAAGCTGTGAAATTAATCAAGTTTAGCAAACAAAAGTATAAAATAAAGTTATTTTCCTTGTGCTGACCTGGTAATTCGATTATTTAATTTGAACACTGAAATGCTAACAGCTGGTCTTGTTTATAGAATTGCAGGCATAGAAGCTCTGTCAATTCGAGTTTGGTACAATTGATCATATCAATGTATGAGTCAATCTTAATTAACTTAAGGGCCGAACAATTGATGAATGCATCCTGTTGTTTCATTGCGGGCTGATAACAAAATATTTTCTAGTGGTACGCATTATTTTGCATACATGGACGGCAACTGACGAATAAAAGATATGTAGTGAAAAATGTTTACCGTGTTTGTAAATGGCTTTGTATTTATTTGGAAGCGTATGGGTTGGAGAAGCAAGAGACGTATACAAATGGACACGATTTCGTTACATCATACTTAATTGTAGATCAGACTACAAATGTCTAACTGTTCTGCAGGAATTATCGAATTACTTCCTTAGCAAAACTATGTCAGTTTTAGGCGGGCTTTAATTTTCACAAATTAGGGTGCACAAACAGAGATCTGGTGGATCTGGGATACTAGAAGTCAATGGGTATTTGAGCAAAACGTTGGTTTTCTCGATACAAAAACATTGCAAATACCGAAGACACAGGATCTTTCATTAAGCTCTTCTTATCTTTAAATTTAAATAAAATATAGTGTGTGTGTGATATCATCGACATTTTTTAATCCTTTGAAAGACGTATTGATGTCATTATGTCTGGAACGTAACATCGTTCAAATGTCCGCCATGGCTTCTCTCGGTGGAGCTCATCCGAAATGGTAAATTTTCTTTGATTCTGGCGCATAAATCAGGCTGAATTTGACTAATGGCAAGGATTATGTTGGCTTTGAAAATCGCTATAGTTTGTGGCTTATTCGTATACACCTGCGACTTAAGAAAACCCTACAAGAAAAAGTCTAACGTGCAGAATATCAAATGCGGCATGAGCTGTGTGGCACGTAGCGCCGTAATGTTGAAACCACATGTCGTTGGTGTCCAGATCATCTAATTCAGGCCAAAAGCATTTGGTATCATCGACGTATAGCACTCCCCGTTGACAGTGATGGCCTGGTCGATGTCGTCCTCAAAGAAATTAACACCGATTACGCCCCCTGCCCAAAATTCACACAAAACAGTGATTTTTTAGGAATGCATTGGATCTAGGATCCCATGCGGATTGTTATCGTTCCAAATTCGACAATTTTGTTTGTCACGTACCCATTCATCCAGAAATAGGCCTCATCGCTGAAGATTTTTTAATTTCAAACGATTTTTTCATTTCTCGAAATTGCCGTCCAAAAATACTTTGTATTAGAGGGTGTACGGGGAATTTTGTTTAGAGATAGGGTCTACTTCGCAGTAAAACTAAACATTAAAAATTCCTTTCTTCGTTTCATTTACATTGTGTTCTAATTGTTCAAAATTAAGCGAAAAAAATCTATATGATGGAATATTATTTGCATAATCAGAAATGATAATGGAAGCAAGAAGACATGAGTATGTAACAAAAAATGAGAATCACCGAATCATTTGAATTATGATTGTATTTATGTGCATTTGTTTTATGTATGATTGGATTAAGAACGAGAAACTCATGTTTGCTGCACGGATAACATAGGTAAAGCACGATTGATGGAGGTATCAAAACAAACCATGGATAATGCAGATAAAAACATGGATTTTGGTGTTATAAAATAAAGAGAGCAACATGTTGGTTAATGAAGCCCTGGACAACCGAGGTTCAACTGTACATGAATTTTTCCGCCTACAATTCGCTTATGTCTGTAATTAGTTTGTAGACATATTTGTTAATAAAATTTAATAATGTGCCATTCATTGTTTTGTAGGAACAAGAAACTATAAAAATTTTTAAATTCATAAATATTTTCTTGGATAAACGTCTGTTAAAGTGCTATAATTCTGATTCAACTTGTATCTCTAATAATTTTCGGATTTCTGCTCAATGCCGTTTTGCTTAATTGCTGAATTTTAAAATGTAAAGACATACATAAATGTTATATATAATTATTGATTTTTTTGTAATTGGTTTTGTATGCAAAATAATAGAATCCAAATATTAAAATCTGTCAGCTCGAATCTAGTTTGTTTCTTAAATCTTTTGTTAATTTGGACTTCTGCCGTTCTAGACGCACACACAAACTCCCACGCTCCCAAAAACTTGTTTAACTTTAGAACTGGAGCAACTGAAAGAATCAAGAGCAACTGCAGCATGATAATTTTAATATTTTACAACTGATGATTCCTAATAATATAATTACCTACATACACACATACATATGTTCAGCTAATGAAAAATATAATAAAACGCCATCAAACTTGTAAATACACACACACATACATCTATAAGAGGTTTTGAATATTACAATCAGCCAAATACCTTGGGAATATTCAATACCTCATTGGATTTTTTATTGTGCTTATGTTTATTTTTTTATTCTTGTTTTTGTTTCATTTAAAAGGTGTAATTTTTCATTTCATGCCTTTGACTAATTGGATGCAAACAAGAGTTTGAGAGAACAAAAACTGAAATTAATAAAAGTTTTATTAGTCAAATAAACTATTTTAAACTTGAACTATAAACGCATGTGTATCTACATACATACATTCATATGTACGTAAAAGAAGATTATAAAATTCTTTAGATTTTGAGTTATGTGCCTTTTTCAATGCGGTTTAATGAGTAACGACTTGTGCATATTTCTATAGAGTATTCGCGTTTTAAAAACAAACCAAACAGAAAATTTACATGAATATCTTTCAGATTTATATTGCATTGAATAGCGTAAGGTCTGGCGATTATATATGGGAAATGATAACGCACCAATGCTCCCCCCTCCACACCTACATAGATTACAATTCTTTCTTTTAAAGAAAAATTGAATGTTCTATATTTTGTCAATCACTTCATAGATTTTCAGTTTTAAAGTTATTATCACTTCAATAGACGCTATCGCAACACTGTCGACAGCTGAATTTCATTTAATGAATAGGTGGGCAAATTTGGTTGTGTGACATGTGGCGCGATTCTCTTAAACACACATATTGGTAACATTAATATCATCAATAGTGGACAGCGTAATACATTCACCGAAACCTCATTTCTAACCAAGTCTGCGAAAAAAAATGTCCCAAGCATTCCAACTAACTACAGAGTTCCTTCATACAGTAACATATCAGCGAGCAAGTCTTTTTAATAATTGCTTGTGAAATTTTTAATGGCGTTCGGGTGAAACACTAAACCATCAGATTGTTCCTTAATAAATACAGCGAATCAACTACGAAGTAAATAGTTACATCTTGTAAGGCTTAAAAGCCAAGTTCTTATAAGAATATAATATAATTTGGTTTTTACTAAAAAAAAACAGGTTTTAATAATATTTTAGTGCAAATACTATAATTTATAAAATTTTCTAACATAATAATTGCACTGAAAGCAGCAAACAAATGAGCAAAACATAAAACAGCTGATTCGAATTCAGTTTTATTTGGATACGAAAATAACAAAACCGACTTCTTTTCATGACACCAACTGAAAACAATATTGGTTTGCAAATCCGATAAAAAAAACAAAACCGACTTTTATTCTATTGCACCCCTGAATATTCGATATTACTATTAATTTGTATAAAACTTTGTTGTTTTTGCATATTATATAGATGGTCAGTCGAATCAAACATATCCGTCAAATTCTTAATAACATTCTTAGAATGGTGATTATATCGATCGGAAATATAACGAATTTTAGTTACTGTAGCTTTCACGGCTCCATTTATTTTATATTCGATTGTTACTATTTTGTGCGAAATTAAACTTTGTGCTGATATATACATATGTATATACTCATATATGGACATATGTCAAAAAGTGCAACATTAAAATTATCATGGTATAATTTTTCAATATGTCCCTTTTGAAAAAAACGAACTTGTCGAAAACGCTGCTACTTACTCTTTTGGACATTGGGCCATCACTATAATCCACGGGCTGACATTTGAGGTTATAGTTGAGCCATCCTGCCATTAAATGCTAAAAAAGAAAATGTTTATTACAATAGTTGTGAATAAAATTCGCAGAAATTCAATGTAGTTCAAACTTACTTCATAAAACATATACGCACTAATTGCCACTTGGAAAGCATTATAAATGACAAGGGTACGTCTCAATTTGAAAGCTTTACGATCGCGCATTATTTGAGGACCTATTAGTAAAACCCATGTTAAGTATATGAAAACTAAACCCAACGTATATAGCGGATGTGCCATAAACGGGAACCGTTTTGCTCGGGGATCTTAAAAAAATTAGAAATATTTTATTGATAAATATAGTTTTTTTTTCCCAATTAGATCAATATATAAGCATTTAAAAATGAAGTAATAAATAAATAACTAAATTCTTCCGATACAATTTTAAACATTACACTCAGAATATTCTGTACATAAAACTAACTGAAACTGCAATTTAACTGCTTGACTAGAGGAAAGTGATAGTGAGAGAAGTGACAAGAGGTGAAGCTTCACTATCATACAACTCTACTTTTACAAGTTTTTTTTTTGTTTTTGGCAGTATTGCAGCGCCTCTGACATAGGCGACATTTTACATTTTGAAGCTTCGTTTTAGTAGTCATTATTAGTAATTATTTTACGTCGCCGGTGCTACACAATAACGACGAAGGAGGGTGCTCTGATGTGCCTGTAGATTCGTTAAATCTGAGCCGGTACTGTGCACTGAACAGTGACTATGCCTTCGCCACTGAAACCTTCCGACAACAACTGACACAGTAATGACATAAAAAAAAAATTCGGCATATTTTTATCATTTAGTTTTAAACTGGAGTCGAACCCAAGTATTTTTTGGTTTTGTAGTCAACGTACAGACTACTTCAGCCGTCGCCACCACCATTAATTTTCAATGGTAAGAAATTAAAAGACTTAAGTCCGTAAAAATAATTGACTCTTTTTCAGTAGTTTAATTTTAACTTAAAAATATACAAACTAAGATTGTCGTATAAATTAAAGATTTTTCATTTGTTTCTGCGATTTTTAGTACAAAAAAATCAACCGCAAATTTCATAAAAACAACTGATTTAAACTTTGTTCATTATAGTTCAACTGTGGAATATATAAGTAAATCAAAAAATTATATATATGCTAAATTTCGTCCGTAGACCTTTAACAAACATTTTTCAAAGGCCTAAAATTATTTCATAAGTTTATATGAAAATTCCGCTAAATTATTTGAGAATTATAAAAATATTACCGTATCAAAAACAAACTTGAAAACTAGTGATTTTAAAGTTTTTTCTAATTTTTTGATATATTTTACTGTATCGAAAACATATAACAAAATCAAAGCACAATTTTGAAAGCAACCGAAAATCCGTATTAATTGTACTTTTTTTTCTATCTTGGACAAGCACTCAGGGAATGATCCCTACACATGCGATGCATTCTGCTGAAACTAGGAAAATAGGTCATGGGAAGGAGGCTAACAGGAGTAGTATTTATGAACATTTGAATGAAATTTTCCCACGTCAAAAGTTATAGAAAAGGTCCTGGGAGGGAGCAGGAAGTTACGCGATGTTCTGCCGAAAAATGAGTTCTCTCTGTAATGTGTAGTGCGATTCGCTGCAAACAAAAATTGGGTTCAATTCTTATAGGGGGAAGTTCATAAAAATACATTTTTATTGGCAAAATTTACTGAGTAAAATTACATTCGCAGAAACTGACAAGATAGATTTACTATAGGGTGAGTTAGTTAGTTAGCATGTTCACTCTGTAACCATCAGACCAACAATTTTTCTAATGTTTCTGTGTTAACACAGCCTCTTTTGTCGGTATTTGAGCAATACAATGTCGACGAAATAAAATAATAAATATAATGGACCTTCTTTAGCTTAAAAATCGTTCTTACATATCAGAGGTGGGTCGTGAGCCGCATACGTCTCTTGTAGTCGATTGGAGTGGCTGTTATGCACAGTATTTAGTAATCCTATAAGAAAAATTGTTTATAGAATAAATAAAAAAATATTCTTAAACATATTTTGTTGGTGCTCATATTTTGTTTTTTAATAAATTTATTAATACAGGATGACACAAAAGGAGCTATATGGTTTGTATTCTCTATAACTTTTTTAATTATTATTTTTTTTTGTTTTTTTTCAGGATTTTGTGAAGAAGACTTGGGGAATTAATTATGAAACATTCGAAATGAAGTCATGGCCATTACATCCGAAATTTTGCGAAAAGTTATGGAAAATGTGCTAAAAAGAGCACGTACATATGTGCGAAGAAGAAATTGGACATCACTTACAGGATATCATTTTCCAAAGCTAATAGCAAAAAAAATTCCCCAATAATATACTGTATTTTAAAAGAAAATAAATTATAATAATCGCATAAATAAAAAAGTTATAAACAATTTAAACCATATAGCTGATTTTGTGCCACCCTGTACATAAAAATAAATGTGGAATGTAGAGCGGGCAAACAAGTTTTTATTTTGTTTAAATGTTTTCAATTAAGCTGCGTGCCTTGTATGCAATCAGAAATTAAAAAAATGTTTTCTTTCGTTGAAATACATCAGTGTACCAATTCATTCTCATTTTTATTTTAAAATTATACTGATTCAGTATAAAATTGGATTAATCCTGTATCTGCCAGTGTATTTATATTTTCAAACTTAAATAAAAAACGTAATAATTGACGCAAAGTTTTACTAAGAGCATTGAACGATAGAATGGAAATGCGGATTTTATGTTTTAAAGAGTATGTCATCCAGATGTCTTCCGTCGAGTTGAACACACTGTTCAAAACGGAGCCTTGTGTTGTGCGCCACACGCTGCAGTAAACTTGGTTCAATTGAGCTGATTTCTCGACGAATATTTTCCTTTAAAGCCACAAGAGATTGGGTATTGTCATTATAATCCCTCTCTTAAAAAAATCCATGGGAGTCAGATTCACCGAATACCGAACTATTAACAAAATTGTCGACGAGCAATTACGTAAGATTCATTACTTATAAAAAATGTCTCCACAGCGAACGCGCGATGCTCACTCGACCACTGCGACATCGTGACTGACAAATACGCACAATCGATAATTCCAACGTCGCCACCCTCCCTCCGCACCGTTCATTACTTTTTGAAATAATCGTATTCAAAAATATAAATTTCCCACCAGACACCCTGTACATTTGTATGTACATATGTATTGTTTTCCAAAATATATAAATGCTTCTTTAAAATATGAAATCGTAAACAAGGCTCCCGAAGTTAGTATAGCTGGCCACCCCCTGTTATATGTATGTATATCGTTACTGAATCTGCTTTTTGTTTTTAAAAATATGTTCTTATTTGAAATCGTAACATTTAGAAATTTCTTATAATTATTATGATTTATATAATTCTAAGAATATTAATACTTTTTATTTTATTGTTGTTTATATTTAATTTTTATATTACTTCCTTTCTCTTAAAAAAAAATATTGTAATACTGTATGTACATATATTAGTCATAAAACTATATGTATCGTATGGAAAAATAAATAATTAATGCGTCAACATGACGGATGGTGGAGTTGAATGGTTGCTTTGGATATCAGCACTGCAGTTTTTTGGAGTGAAGGGAACTTTACCCTATACAATTTTGTCTGACTTCAAATTGTATATCGTTGGGCTCAAGCAGAAAGGCCCCAACTCTAATAATTGTATCTTTAGAGGAGAAGAAAAAACATAAAAGAAACTGTTATTATTACAATGCAATTATCAAAATGTAAATTATTGTAAAACCATTATTTTTGAGACTATTGCAATAAATTTCTTTGACGAGGTGTATTTGTGTGAAATGTATTGAAAACCCTGAAAAACTCAACTTGGTAAAAAATACGGTTTAGGGGTTATCTACTTGAAACAATCGATATGAAAATTAAAAACTGAAAATTGAATTCATCAGAATAAAAACTGCAGATAAATTTTTCCATATACATGCATATGTACATAACAGCAAAAATTAACAAATTCTATTTAATTTATTTTAAGTATTCATTTGAAGAACTGATTAAACTCACTGTTTGGAGACAGCCGTGACTGTGTAAGTGATAAATATACTTGTTGCAATTTGTGGCAGTTTTAAAGACTGAGCCAAAGGAACAACAAACTACCAAATAAGGGTGGAGATGGCACGATGAATGGTAGTCTGCACGTTGACTACAAAACCAAAAACAGACCTGGGTTCAACCCCAGTTTCAGACTAAAATTTTAAAATAAAAATAAACATCTCATATTTTTCTGATGTGCATTAGTGTGTCTTTGTGTGTCAGTTGTTTTCGGAAGGTTTCAGTGGCGAAGGCATAGTCACTGGTCACTGAACTATACCGGCTTCAGCTGAAAGCAATTCACAATCACATCAGAACGCCCTCCTTCGTCGGTATTGTGTAGCACCGGCGAAGTAAAACAATAATAAAAATGGCCACTGAACCGAAGCTTCAGCACTGCTACGAGTATAAACAAAGAACATGCGAAAGCAGAGCTGCAAAAATAATTAATTAAGCTTCACCTCCTGTCGTTTCTCCTAATATCCCTTTCCTATAGTTCCAGCACAATGCTTCGCATGTGTAGGAGTCATCTCCTGAGTGCTAGTCCTAAATAAAAAAAAAATAGTAAAATTCGAAAAAAAAACTAAAATAGCGGAGAATATAACAGATGAAATCATTTTTAATGTACGAGTATTTTGCAACCTTGTAAATGGGAATGGTAATAAAACGTTCTTGTTGGATTTTGTTTGATTGCTTCAGATTGAATTGTTATTGTACACATATTTGGTTTTTTTTTCTGGTGAATTATTATAAACATCATTAAATTGTATACAAGTTATTAAATGTGATTTAATTACATTTTTAATACGCGCTCTACCACTTCCACTATTTAAGTAACTGACTACCGAGTTCATTGCAATTCTTTTTTGTTTGTCAAGTAATAAACAATTTTATGAGAAAAACAAAAACAAAAAGCAAAAAACAGTATTATCATAATTGTTTTTACTAGTTTCAGTGTAGAGTATTACAGTAATAAAAATAATTGGTATGTTCGCTAAACTTAACTTGCTGCTTTGCCTTATTTTGCAAGAAATTCTTTAAAAATTAAAAAATAAAATACTTCCGTAATTGTATTCGTTGTGTACTTAAAGTTCGATTTTTAACAAACAATATTTTTAAAACTTTGAATAGATTCTTGGTTTTGTTATGTTTATTCATTTGAAACATCTGAAAGAAAAATGTCTAATGATATACAAGTTATGTATACATACATACATATGATACCACGAATGTCTACATAGTTCAGTAATTTTTCTGTCAGTTAAATATGCTTTCACAAATAATAATTATTAAATAATATATACATATATATAATATGTATGTATAGCACGCAAGTTTTCTCAATAAAATAAAAGAATTAACTTTTGTCAAATGCGCTCGCTATTGTTTTTGTGCTGTATAATGAAACTAAAGAGATACTCATTTTCACTTTTAACTTATCTAAAACATGCGTGGAACATGCAATTAAACTTCAAAGGAAGTAATATTCAGAATTTGATTTATCAATGCCGTATCTAAAGTTTTAAAAGTTACTCCAACTACTTGCAAAACATTTAAAACTCTCTTCAGTCTTCTAAAGGTTTGGCCGACTTCCTAAACGCAAGTTGCAATGCATAGATTAAAACATAGTTCCCCAAAAATGTTTGGCAACTGTATTGGTGGGATAATTTTAAAATACAGTGACAGTCAAAAGTGAGCGGAAAGATTTTCATTGAATTTAATTAATATAATTGTAAGAAATGAATAATAATGCAATTTACATAAAATTTTATATTTGTTTACTTAGTAAGACGGAAATACTTTAAAATATTTCCTTTTGAAATTTTTAAAGAGCAAAATGTAGGGAAACTTTTTCGAATTTATCAAGTGTTAGCTGGATACATTTATGCTTTAATAGCAGTTTCGTAAACGCCAAAATATATTTGTCAAGTAGCCGTATTTCTACAAGAAAACAACAATACCAAAATGTAAACATACACAGGCTACAATAGCAAGAAAACTATCTATTTCATTTATGTATACCTTAATTACTTTTGCAACCCTCTCTCAAAATAAAGAAATGAGTAAAGCTGTTAATGGCGAGTTCTCTCATATTAAACAAATGAGTAAAAATGATATTGACGCGCACAAATCTAAACAAATTTTTACATATACATACATATGTGTGAACATAAACGAGCAAAAAACTTACTTCATGAGTTGATTTTACTTGATAAATATACTTCGGTAAAAGCAAAATATGTTTTCAATATGTGTTTATGTTACACACTGTATTTGAAAAAATTTCAATACAGCATCTTGACTCGTCGCTGTCTCATGGGCGACTAAAATTAAAGAGCATGAAACAAAATGAAAATAGGTTTATAAACAATTGTTAACTAAAATGGGCATCTATGGATTAAAAGCACATTTGGTCAAGCGTAATGTTGATGAAGTTGCACCAAACCATAACTTTGAAGTATGAAAACCTTACAAATGCCATAATCCCATATTTCAGTCAATCTTTCAATATTTTTGTAATCTTCGGATGCCATATTGTATACGAATTCATATTTCTTCGCCCTTTAAATTATTAATTCACATGTATCCATATTATTAAATTTGTTTTTAAAGTTTAGTTCTCAAAAGCTTCAAAATTCAACCCGTCTACTCGACATCAGAGGCGCTTCAACACTGCTATAAAAACAAAATCTAATTGCAACATAATGATTTGTGATTTTTTTTAATTACAAAGACATTTCTACTAAACTTAGAAGATTTCGATGTAACAGTTTTCAAGATAAAACGAAATTAATATTTAGTTTGAATGGGAGGTACCACTCCCACTAGTCCAATTCTGCCCTCTTTTTGACTGATAATTTGTACTGGTCATTAAGTTACTAAGACCAAATACAGAAACAGTAACTTTAACCGTTCTCAAGATATAATGAAATCAGTATTTAGTTTGTATGGGAGGTACCACGACCACTTGCCCAATTACCCCCACTTTTTGACTGATGACTTGTTTTAACTACAAAGTCATTTGGATCATATTCAGAAACTTTCACTTCAACCGTTCTCCAGATATTTACTTTGTATAGGTGTGGCAACGGCCATTTACAATTTTTTAAATTTATATAGCCTACAATTCCTTCCAGATATACAGGGAGATACTGGGAAAATTTCAAGAAAATCGGTTCAGCAGTTTAGTTGGCTATAAGGCACAAACACACATACATACATTCAAACATAAAATATGACAAAAGTTCGCAAAGAAAAATTCGACGTTCGACCCAATTGTGTTCCCAGCAATACTTGGCCATTTGTTCTTCAAATAAATTTTCGCCGTACTGTGAAAATATGACAGCATAACGTACCTTCAAAATATTTATATATTTTACATTGAATAGTTGCATTTATGTGACAACCACGTGAAGTGCCATCATCATGTCTCTTTTTATTTACTATATAATTTTGATTCTTATTCAAACTTCCAATAAAACTAACTGCCAGTTCCAAGACGTCGAAAGAATTTTTTCATTCCTACAAATACATTTAGAATAAAAACAAATTCTAAAATTTTGTTTTTGTTTTACATGTAGATACACTACAAAAACTTGAAAAAAATATATGTATGTATGAGTATATGATGTGAAAACTATTTGCTAACATGCAATAAAATAACAGATGAAGATCAAAGGGCAACGACTTTTCTACACAGAAAATAGCAATAAAGGTATCAGTAGTTAAATTTTTTTAACTCGTATGCACGCATATCGTCACTGAACATACAAACTTACGTAAAACTTGACAACTTAATTAAACTATTTCTATTTTCAGTAAAAAAAATAAAAGAGTTTTGGAAAATCGACTTTAGCACATTTTAACATTTAATTAAATTCGATAACTTTTATATTTTTTAATAGGCTGGACTTTTCCACAAACTTTATAGTCCATTTATAACAAGGAATTTTCCCAAAAATAGTACAATTTTCGTACGACTGAAGTTAATTTTTTTTTATTTCTCAAATTAGTTTGGTGGAACATTAAAATTCAGAAAATGCTCAGATGATCATAGTTCAATCTTTGTGTTCCTTGGTGTCTCCACTTTTGATTTTGGTGTTTTTTTAAATACTATAATCATATGGTACGCATTACAAATAGGACATTTGTCCGAGTTCAGGACACCAATTCCAACGGTGTGTCCAGTCATCAGTCTGTTTATGTGTTTAAAATATTTTGCATCCATATCTTCAGTATTTTGAAACCAAGGCTACTTTGAATTATGTCAAAGTTTTGGTATTGAAATGTCCTTTTCTTTTCTTTAAAGAGGTTTTAACAAATTTTTATTTGAAAAATAAATTTATTACTGCATTAATATTTAAAATATTCAAATTAATTTAATAGAAATTATAACAAATTATAATTTTCTTTCTCTATTAAAAGAGTAAAACACCAAGAAGAGAACTGAATTTGCTTGTTGCAGCAATTGAAAAAGATTTCAAAATCTAGTTCATCGTTACATTTTTATGCCCAATACTGTATAAAGCTGAGTAGTATTAAAGAAACGCACCTATTCTGTGTAACGCAAATTCCCACTTGCTAGGCCCTTAAAATCCTACAAGCCACTATATCTGAATATGTGCATATATTCCTGTTGCTATTCGTCCAAATTGCTGTTCTTGATCATTTAAAATTAAAAATTAAATTTTCTTTTATCCTCTGTATTATTACAGGATTCATACTCAAATCCATTTAAAACTTCATTGAAAAATTAAATTTTTCAAAGAGTTCGGAAAGAAAACCTCTAAACTTTTGAAAATAAAAAATAAAGAAAATGATGTACTTGCAGTGGGGTGTCGATTATAATCGATAGTCGGATAATTATCCGTAATAATTTGAACCGTGAGCCTTCAGGATAATAAATTTTCCCAGATAATTGAGCCATAATGTCGAGGTGTTTTTTGTTTATTAATAAATATCGTATATAAAAAAATAAATATTGTCGTATATATGTATATGTATACATAGTTATATGTATACTTAAGTTGATGCGCTTCGCTGGCCCCACACCCATTTATACATTCACGCCGTTTGCGTTTTATTTGTTCATAAATCATCTAGTAATTTATTTTGTTTTTAAAACCTGCATTTTAAGTGTAACACTGGTATATATAAGTTTGTCATTCCGTGTGTAATTTCTTTAATATTCATGTCTGATAAAAAATTTAATTATTTTCAGAAGCCATGTTCATCTGTCCACCTGTCCGTTGAAATCAACTTCCCGGGCAAACAAAACATCGTACAGAATTCGTTTCGGTGTCAGTCGGCCAGTAGTAGACCTTAATCTTGCTATTTAAATTCAGCCGAATTAGTTCAATAGTTTCCGAGCTACAGCCGAACAACCACGACTTCGTTTTTTACTTGAAATTTTAGTACAAAAACTTTTATAACTTCGAAACGGCTCGATCGATTTTGGTGACATTTAGTCCATTTGGAACCGCTAGATGCCGCTGCGGTCAATTTATAAATTAAATATTGAACTGATTCGATGAAATTTAGTAAATATGTTCAGATGGGCATGCAGACAAATATGTGTGTCAAAAAAATTGGTCAGGGTACTAGGCTCGAAATATATTTCAAAATCCGGTTCGTTTAACGGTTGAAGCGATTACGGTGCAATGCTGTGAACACGTTGAGTCGGCTGTTTAAAGTTTTATAGTTGTCTGAAAGAGCTGTACCGAAGGATCAGATATAAAAATTATATAACACCAATCAGGAGATAACCCCTACACATGCGCAAAGTAGTCTGCTCGTTAAGTACAAAACGAAAAATTTTCCTGCATTCAACCCCTGTTTCAGACTCATAAAAACATCTCGCATTTTTTTCTGATGTGCATTTGTCTGCCTATGTGTCAGTTACTGTCGCAAGGTTTCAGTGCGAAGGCATAGTCACTAGTCAAGTAACATGGAAAAAGTAGTATTGTAAGATAGTGAAGCTTCGCGTCCTATCATTTCTCCTACTATCCTTTTCCTTTACTTCCAGCACAATGCATTGCATGTGTAGGGCTCATCTCCTGAATACTGGTCCAAGATAAAAAAAAAAATTTTTTTTTATTAGGCCAAATTAACCAAAATGTCGATTTTGCATTTTTTATCCAATCTCACTCAGTTTTTGACTGATGTTTTCTTTTAATTACAAAGTCATTTGGAGCATATTCAGAAACTTTCACTTCAAGCGTTAGCAAATGTGTAGGAGTCATCTCCTGAGTGCTGGTCCTAGATAAAAAAAAAAAAAAAAAAAAAATTAAGAAGATTTTCCTTTAACAATTTTCAAGTTATACAGAAACTAATATTCAGTCTGTATGGGAGGTACCACGCCCACTTGCCCTATCCCTCCCAGTTTTTGACTGATAATTTGTTTTAACTACAAAGTCATTTGGAGCATATTCAGAAACTTTCACTTCAAGCGTTATCAAGATATACAAAAATAAATGTTGGCTTTGTATGGGCGTAGCAACGCCCATTTATAATTTTTGAAATATATGTAGCCTATAGTTCCTTTCAGATATAGAGATACTGTGAAAGTTTCAAGAAATACACATCCATACATACAAATATATCAGTTTTATATATAAAGATGGTACCGATACGTTTTTATTCTATGAAAAAGCTTAAGAATTTTTTACATTTTAAAACAAAGTTCGATTCGAACGCTATCCAATGCCTCGATCCGACTATTCGATACGTCACTCCGTGCCTCCGTCGTCTAGTGCATGAGCATTGGTCTTACAAGAAAATAGCCAAATGATAGAATCATTTTATGTGCATAATATAAGATGAAAAAATAAATTAAATAAAAAGTGACAACGCAAACGCATAGTTTTTTTGACAGTCGCACCAAATCTTCTGAAAATCGTAAGACTTCGTGGGAAAGAAATCAAATGAGATTTGTTGCGACTGTCAAAAAATCTAAATTAATATTACATTTTTCTTTCACACTTCAAATAAATTGAGAAGTATAACTAGAAAGAGAAACCAGTTCAGAAGTGTTTTTTTGTAATTTTTTTATTTTCTTAATTTGCAACCCGATAAAATAAAAAATCTTATCGTTTAGAAAAATTTCTAAAAACCCTGAACGTTTATGGGATGTCAAATGAATTACCGTATTATTTCTTATTTTCATAACACATTGCATTCACACTATCCCAATTGCTGGTAATACTGAAATGTTTGACATATCTTAATGCATTGTATTATAGTGTGAAACCCCCTTAAATGACACACAGTGCCGCACAGACATTAAAGTGGCTATTCGTATACGGGCTAATAATATTTTTGCTTAAATAATCGTAAAATTCAATATCTGCTACAAGTTTCTAATTCAATAATAATATCAAATTAAAAATTTTTGCAATTGAGTCATGTTTTTGCAATTTTCTACACACCGTACTCTTCCGTTCTTAAATATTTTACGTATCCATGCATACATAAGTATGTGCATACATGCATACTATACTTTTCGTGTTGATTGAAATTTATTTACACGAATTATTTTGTAATAAACGTTTACACAGACGGCGTGTTTGTTTTATCCACTTCGTGTATGATGTTGTTTAATTTATGTGTTTAGTTAGATGAGATCGAACAGAATATTAAAAGAATATTTTCATGTTAATTAATCAAATAACTCAAATATCGTTTAAGCAAAAATACTAAATAGAAACATTGAGAAAGGTCTGTATGGTTTTCTCAAAAGTTTACAAATGTTACAAAATTTTGTTTTTTTTTTTTATCTGGGACCAGCACTCAGGAGATGACTCCTTCCTACACATGCGAGGCTTTGTGCTGGAACTATAGGAAAAGGATAGTAGAAGAAACGACAGGAGGTGAAGCTTAATTAATTATTTTACAGCTCTGCTTTCGCACGTTCTTTGTTTATACTCGTAGCAGTGCTGAAGCTTCGGTATAGTAGCCATTTTTATTATTATTTTACTTCGCCGGTGCTACACAATACCGACGAAGGAGGGCGTTCTGATGTGATTGTGGATTGCTATCAGCTGAAGCCGGTTTTGTTCAGTGACCAGTGACTATGCCTTCGCCACTGAAACCTTCCGACAACAACTGACACACAAATGCACACTAATGCACATCATAAAAATGCGAGATGTTTATTTTTATTTTAAAAATTTTTTGTCTGAAACTGGGGTTGAACCCAGGTCTTTTTTTTTTTTGGTTGTGTTGTCAACGTGCAGACTACCATCCATCGTGCCATCGCCACGAAAGTTTTCTGGAATATACAGCCATATGTATAATTGTATGTATGTATACGCACGTATGTATATACTTTGTAGTGATGTTACGAATATTCGCTTCATCTCATGACATTCGCATTCGCCAAATTCAAGCGAATTCTTTGCGCATAGGTTCCAAGAAGCAAAATACATAAAGTGTCTTGCAAAAATTAATTTAGATAACAAAATTTGTTTTTATTGTTAAAAACATACACACATACACATGTATGCAGTGTCTTTTTTGTGTATGCATTAAAACACTATAAATGGTCAAACATTTTTATATTTACAAATACAGGGTGGCTGATGAATATTGCTACATCAAGAAACTCAAATAAGTTTTTTTTCAGTGTATGGAATTAATTTTTCTTTTATTCATGTCAAAGCTCATTCAACTTTATTAAATATGCTTAATTAGTTTTAAAAATAATGGAATTTAAATGCCCTCCCCCGCTCGTTGATGCATGTGCGGCATCTTACCAAAAAGTAGTTCATTACTGCTTCCTGCCAGGTTGATGATGATGGGAGATTAGCTGGAAACAGAACATTGTAACCATGCACCAAAAAAATTTGGATATCTTACCATAAGGTAATGCCACAACATAAATGTGTGACAGTATCCCAACTAGATTTACACTAATACAAAAAATACAAAAATAGCATATCAGCTGATATACAACTACGTATACACAGTGAAATTACATTTTGTCAAAATCGATAGTTCGACATATGAAAAGAGGACAGAGAGGCGGCTAGTCCGAAAGAAAAAGCAACTAGTATATTTAATTAATTTACTTACTTTTAAGTTTTTTTAAGGGCTCAACGACAAAAACATGCTAAATTATAAGTTGCAAACTTTGGTTGCAATCGAAATTAATATTCTGCGTCCGGTTTCATATCGCATCTTTTAATAATACATGTGGTTAAGAAAAGCATAGCATAGTCAGCAAAATTAGTTATACTAAGATTATTTATTTGTTAAAGTTTTAAATCAATAGTTCGCTGGAGAGAAAAATATGACGAAGCTCAAAAAGATAAACCCAGTAATAATTAATATAATGAAGTTTATTTTGTAACAAAATTCGTACTCTTTCGATCTGCCGTGTTGATTCCGTCCGGGCTTTTATGAATCCTTCTCTAGTTATTTTGGTATACAAAGTAGACGATGCTCCACTCGACGCCTTGACTACTCTTGCTACTGCTTGTGTGTGACAAGGAATGTTTAACTGCTCAAATGCTTCTTCAACAAACAGTTGAAGATTTTCTTTGCTTACAGATTATAATATAGGTGGTCCAGAGATAACTGGTCTTTTCCAATGTAGAAAGTCATAATATGATGACGCATTAAAATGTATGTCCGGCATCTGAAAAAGATGTAATATCTTTGATTGGACATTGCCACTACTAAATTATCAGGGTGTAGAAAATAGATCTGCATTTGAGTTGCAGGTCGACAACGACTTTAAATATTGTATGTAAATACATATCTGCTGAATTCGATAAGCTTAAGAATTAAGTATTTCCAAAAGCGTTCTCAAGTGAAACATACATACATATATCTGTTAGCTCATGCTAGCCATCGATGATGAGACATTTTGCGTGGTGATTTATTTTGGAAAATAGCGTAATTTAATTCAAAGGTTGTTCAGAAACAGCTAATGGCGATTTTATTTTCATATCCCTCCAACATAACTGCTACAATCTTCAATCTGAGGGAGATTCTTCAATTGTATTAACTAAATTCTCGAGCTTTGAACTTAGTTTTAGAAAAAATCATTCATTTCATTCTGGATCACTTTGTGTGTCTTGTGAGTTCTTATAAAATCTTCTTGAAATTTCATGAGAATTTAATTGCTCGATATTTATTATTATTAGCCACGAAGGCTTTTCTTGTATTAGTATTTGATGAAATAAATAAATAAATAATGGTAGTTAAGCTGAAATTTAAATTTTAGGAAAAAAGTAATAAATCCTGAATTTGACATGAAAAAGTACTATTTATATTTTTAAAATCCTGAATTTTATATGGAAAAGTCCGAATTTGATTTTCAAAATCCTGAATTTGAGATGAAAAACTCATATTGAAAGTTCCGAATTTTAAGTTAAAAACCTATACGAGTATAAAGATAAACTTGATTAGAGTTTGGATCATTTCCAAACAGATCTTTACATAGTTCATTTATGTATGTGTTCTTCCGCAAATATATTCCCTACCAATATGCGAATATGAATATCAACTATACAGCGTGAACTAATTGTGTAATTTTCTGTGTACTTAAATCGGAATCAAAAAAAACGGTTTAAATCTCTTGCACAATAACGACGCAAATCGAATTATATATCGGAAAAAAGTACAGACAGTAATACTCCAATAGCATATTTATTTAAGCAAAGAACCTGACTCAAAGGTTTTAGGACATGTTTCACATTCGTTAGGCACTGTAAAGTGTACAGAGCAAGAAATATTAAACTTATTCTTAAACGCATTTTTTATGTTGCAATTGGTTGTGATGGCACATATATAAACGATGGCAAACATGGCGGTTTTATACGAACCTACGAACCCATACCAGGCGCGGATTAAAGGGAACGGATTGCACGAAATGAAGGGGTATCAGAAAGATATAAAAGGCATTGGTTACATCTTCCCATACTAGAGCAATATATATTTAAAAAACAGCACAAAGTAATGTAGTTGAAAGTTTTCATAATCTCATTTTAGGAAACATTCCCAAAAATTTCATGATTCTAAATTTTATTCCATGATTTTTGACGAAAGCACGGAAAATCGAATTTGCTTAGCTTTAAGATATTTGAAAATAGAACAAAATATGGTTAAGGAAGAATTTATCGGCTTTGCTGACGCATTTGCTGTGCTTTTAAAGGATATTGATAATGACGTTGAACTTTCTATCAATTGATGGAAAACTATCTCCAATAGTTCTTAGAGCTTTTACAATGTTTGGTTTCGACTTAAAACTTTGTGTAGGAATTGGAACAGATGGTTTTCCTCTGTTAAAAAATTCTGCAAACCACGATCATAAAATTCAGTACTTGCAAAAATTTCCAATCTTGTCAAAAATAACCAAGTAAAATATTGCATCGCTACCACACTTTCATAATTTGTATTTCTATAATATCTCGTCTTCGTTCCAATTTATTTTAAGAATACCAATTTAAGAACGTAACGACAAAATAGAAACGAGAACGACATTGACACCACAACGCCAAACGGAAATAGTTCCGATTGAACGGTACATGTTCTACGGACATTTATCTAGTTTATCTACTATCGCCCGTTCAAAAAAAATATTCAGCTCCTGTCACCGGCAACAGCTGTTTTCCACTATATATTTATTTCAACAATTTTGTGTATCAAAATAACAAGTTTATAATTTTAATTGAAATTGGACTAATTACAAGATTTACAGGTAATTTTTTATTTACAATATTTAAAAGTCCAATTACGTTAGTTTTTCAACTTGTTTTTAGTATTTCGATAGCAGATATTTATGAATGTTGTTCCCTTATCAGCTGAATGAATTTTAGCAGTTGTCATACTTTTTCGTATTATTGTTTTTTTTTTTTTTATCTGGGACCAGCACTCAAGAGGTGACTCCTATACATGCGAAGCATTGTGCTGGAACTATAGGGAAGGGATAGTAGGAGAAACGACAGGAGGTGAAGCTTAATTAATTATTTTACAGCTCTGCTTTCGCACGTTCTTTGTTTATTTTTTTAGCAGTGCCGAAGCTTCGGTTCAGTAGCCATTTTTATTATTGTTTTACTTCGCCGGTGCTACACAATACCGACGAAGGAGGGCGTTCTGATGCGATTGTGGATTGCTATCAGCTGAAGCCGGTTTTGTTCAGTGACCAGTGACTATGCCTTCGCCACTGAAACCTTCCGACAACAACTGACACACAAAGGCACACTAATGCACATCAGAAAAATGCGAGATGTTTATTCTTATTTTAAAAAATTTTAGTCTGAAACTGGGGTTGAACCCATGTCTGTTTTTGTTTTAGTAGTCAACGTGCCATCGCCACCCTCAAAAATTTTACTTTTTATTGACAAATTATTTGACAAACTAAAATACAATTTAAATGATATAATAATGATTACTAAAATTAAACATTCTAACAAGTAGAGAATAATATGCAATCGTACGTGCATATATACAATGTATGTACATATGTACATATATCAGTTAGTTATTTACCTTAAGTACTTCACTACGTTAAATTTGTAATAATAGTTCTGAATTAATTGCTGACAAGAGTTTATATAATTATAATCTTTAAGTTTTAATTTTTATTCTTAATTGTTGTCAATGTGTTCATTTAATTAAGTAATTATTGACTACGATGTCATATGATGGTATGTACATATGTATATGAAATGCATAAATATAAAAATTTTCAACTGTTGAATTGAAAAAAAAAATGTTAAAAAGATGTGTGCGCATTTGACTAGACATGTATGTATGTGCTATATTTTTTACAAAAATCGGTAGTTTTCGATTACTCGCCTCATCCCACAAAGTATCATAGTTCTGAAATGTACTGTTATGATTTAGACATACATTAGAATAGTTTATGTATGTATGTACATATGCATGTAGAGATTAAAGAAAAAAAACCTTCAGCTGTAAATTTGGTATTTGGCGTTTAAGTCTTTTTGGTGGTTATGGCCAATATGCATATACACAGATAATATTTCAACCAGACTCCAATTTTTCAATACAATTTTCAAGTTATTATTTAAGTAATATATGGGATGAAGGCATTGGTATTCAAATAAATTTGAACAAACGGAACTACTATTTATTATTTATATTTATTTATAAATAAATTAAATTTTTCGAAGGCTGTTTCTTTTTTTGTTTCTGTTCCGTATTTACTCACAAGCATGTAAACCAGAAATGTTACAATACTTGTAGTATACTTGTTTAATAAAAGTTACAAATTAAATGATTTTTGCTGACATATTCTTTTCTTTTATGTTAGTCGCTTTTAGTTTTAAAAGAAACAAAATAACAACAAAAAAAATATTATCTTAATTTAGTACGTGAAGTTTAGTGTTTGGATTTCTTTTCTATAAAAATTTTTAGAGACCCTGTTAATTTAGCTACCTCTAAAGAGAATTATTCAGAACAGTCACGAATATACTCCAAGAATTTCTCCCCCACAGAAAATACTTTCATGCACAAATAATTGCTCCATGTAGGAATTCGGAAAGTGACATCATTAAATTTTAAATGCAGCTGTAGTTTTTATTATTAACGTTAGCTGCGTTCGAGTACCCAAGAGTTTTTAATATTTTTTACTGAACTTTTACAGTATTTTATATAAATTGCGCTTGTTTAAACAAAAAACACAGTAACTTGGGGCTTACACGTTCTAATTTTGCCTTTCACATTTTAAAATTCTCTCATTTCTTTACTAAGCCATTCATACTTTTAAAATTTGATGAGAATTTGCTTTAAAATTCTCTGAGCATGTTTTGTTTCATATTAGGTGTGTTGTTTTATTTTACTGGTAAAATGAGAGTAAACTATAATTAATCTCAATAAGAGACAAGAATGTACAAAAGTAAGAAAACGCAAAAAACCATACAATTTACAACAAAATAGGTCTGTTCCAGGTGCATAACAAAAGTGTCCGAACTTTTGGAAATAAAAAGAAAATTACCCTCTGAATGCCACAAAGTTGCCCAAAATTGCTGGTACGCAGCCAAACACAATTGAACATCTTGAAATACTAGTGCTACTGACTTTCTCAAATAAATTTAATTTTAGTGATTTTAGACGCTTAATATGCATAATATTTTAAAAGGAAAACATTTGCATGAGCTGTAAAAAGTGAACAAAAATAAACTGAAATAAAGTAAAAGCCACTTTTTATAAAATAAAATAATAAATATGCACAAATATAGTATGTACTTACAACTTTTATTAAAACGTTTATTTGAATAATCTTCTCTTCTTTTTAAGTTTTAAATAAAAACTTTTCTCGTTTCTTTGCAAATTTTCTGGTTAATTTCTTAGTTTTATATGTAAATAAAAAACAGCTGATAATTTAATTCCAGCTTAGAACTTACCCAAAGAAAAAGTTCATGCAACTTTGTACAGAAAATGAAAAATTTTACTCTCTAATTTTCTCTCAAAATTGCACAAAAATTGTCATCTGGAACGCTTTTGCGTAAATTTAGAGCATTCCATCTTCCACGTAATTAATTCAAAGATAAACTTGTTGGATATTTCACACAATTGAACTTATCTAGATTCTGAATATATATAGTCAAATTCATGCGCAATATAACTTCCAATTTGTATAGTAGCCTTATCTAATAATATTATAACTATTATTATTTCATGAAAATTTTTTCTAGCTTATTTGTATTTTCTATTATTTGTTCATTGCATTGTTGGGAAACTTTTAATTTCACTGCATTATTGTTTACTTTTGAACCAGCTGATTGCTTGTTGTTCTTGCTCAAACTAGACCGTAGAGAAAGTATAGACTGTTTCGTGCAAGAAGTACAGGAATATTACTCTTTCAAAATCTTTCTAATTTACCCAATTTTTGTGTAAGAAAACGCTTTCTGGTAAAATTGGAATACCGCGGGTGGCCCATTTTAGTGTAAAAAAATACACCTATGTTTATACAAAAACTCTCAAAATATGACTAAGTAGCCTTAGCAAAAAATTATTTTGTACAACAAGTATTTTTTATATTCGATTTACTAATTTGTCTAAATGAAATATTAAAATGAAAATTAAAAGCCAGCAACGATATCCCCTGACCACTTAACTATACATATGTCCAATTTCAATTTTAGCGGCAAAAATTAAATTTTGCACTTTCGATTTTTTAAAAAAAAGAAAATTCACTATTCAATTCCTAACACTGCGACGCCATAAATACCAAAATTTTTTGGAAGTTTACAACTTACATTTTGTTAAATTAAGGTGTTTTCTTTTCTTGCACAAAAATTACAAATGTACATCCAGATATAAAATGTCTTACCAGAACTGTAATAATGCTATTTATTATTGGAGGAGAATGAAACACAATTTATGAGAACACCACATTCGTAACATCTAAAAGCAATTTTGTGTCAATAATTCAAATAATAAATAATAATATATAATAAATCAGATAACGCAGCTAATTCAATAATTGATTTAGTGCAATAATGAAATATCCATGATTTTCTTTAAAAATGTTCACAAATTTCTTTAGATACTTTTTTCATAAACATGTAATCAAAAAAACAAAGTGCCTGATTGCTGATGTATCGAATCACTGTTTAAACATTTTCTTTCTAATGAGATCTTTTCTTGAGAACAATCACTGACAAACACCGAATCCACTTATACAGGGTGGCACAAAAGGAGCTATATGGTTTGAATTCTTTATAACTTTTTTTTCATCATTATGTGAAGAAGACTTGGGCAATTAATTATGAAACATTCGAACATTACACCCGAAATTATGGGAAAAGTTATGAAAAAAAGGAGATGACCCCTACACATGCGCTGGAACTATAGGAAAGGGCTAGTAGGAGAAACGACAGGAGGTGAAGCTTAATGAATTATTTTGCAGCTCTGCTTTTGCACGTTCTTTGTTGATACTCGTAGCAATGCTGAAGCTTCGGTTTAGTACCCATTTTTATTATTAGTATTTTACTTCGCCGGTGCTACACAATACCGACGAAGAAGGGCGTGCTGATGTGATTGTGGATTGCCATCAGCTGAAGCCGGTATTGTTCAGTGACCAGTGACTATGCCTTCGCCACTGAAACCTTCCGACAACAACTGACACACTAATGCACATCAGAAAAATGCGAAATGTTTATTTTTATTTTAAAATTTTAGTCTGAAAATGGAGTTGAACCCAGGTCTGTTTTTTGGTTTTGTAGTAAACGTGCAGACTACCATCCATCGTGCCATCGCCACGTATGTGCGAAGCAGAAAATGGACATCACTTACAGGATATCATTTTTCAAAGCTAATTGCAAAAAATTCCTCAATAATATACTGTATTTTAAAAGAAAACAAATTATAATAATCGCATAAATAAAAAAGTTATAAACCATTTAAACCATATAGCTCCTTTTGTGCCACCGTGTATTATATATCACTGACAAACCAGCATTAACAATATAATATTTTCCTACGTTTATTCCATGAAAAATATAAAAATAATGGGAAATTTTTCTATTTTATAACTCAACTTTTCACTCTACCTAAGCACAAAATTTTTAAGAAACAAACACCAAACTGCACGTTTTTAAAACTATGACACCTTTTTTTTGTTGAAAAAAAAAAGAAGTGATTTTCTGCAAAAAAAAAAGTTATAATTAAAATTTTACCAAAATGGATTGCAATACTGGAGGTGTGTACTTAAAAAAAAAGATGAAATTACTTTACTGAATATTGGTATTATATGTAAAATTTCGTGTTTTTATTAGTTCATGTTTTTTGTTAAATTGCGAAAAAGTTTTTCGTCTTCTGGAATATAGAACTTACGTTATTCGCATTTCTTCGAGGAATGATATATACATATGTACATATATAGTTATTAGTGGGAAGCTCAGGCTTCATGGCGTAGTGAAATTTTTTGCAGCCTCTTGCAACTAAGCAAATAATTGTCTATTTTCTAGAAACATTGAAGTTTAAAAATCGCGAATTCCAAATACATACAAAATCGCTTACACAAAATGTTCTTTTATTGGAGTCCCCAAAAAAACGTGGAGGGAGATATATATATCTATTAAAATGCTTAGTTTAGCAACAGAAACCTCTGCATCAAGTTTTATGATAATAGCTTGGAAATAATTTTTGCAATTTCTGCTTTTGGACAAATAGTGCACTGGTCAAAAAAAGCAATTTCACTTTTATATACATACAGGGTGGCGCAGAATGAGCTATATGGTTTAAATGGTTTATAACTTTTTTATTTATGCGATTATTATAATTCTTTTTCTTTTAAAATACAGTATATTATTGGGGAATTTTTTGCAATTAGCTTTGAAAAATGATATCCTGTAAGTGATGTCCATTTTCTGCTTCGCACATACGTGCTCTTTTTAGCATATTTTCCATTTCCATTTTTCCTTTTCGCAAAACTTCGGGTGTAATGGCCCTGATTTCATTTCGAATGTTGGTTTTTAGTTGGAGTATGGTTCTTGGTTTTTTAACGTACACTCTTTCTTTCAAATATCCCAAAAGAAAACTGTCAGGAGCTGTTAAATCTGGTGTGGGTGTTGTGTCAACACAATTATTTTTGTACGTTGTTCGATCGTGTAATGATTCATAATTAATTCGCCAAGTCTTCTTCACAAAATGCTGAAAAAAAAACAAAGAAAAAAGTAATAATTAAAAAAGTTAAAAAGAATTCAAACCATATAGCTCATTCTGGGCCACCCTGTATATGTATGTACATAGATAGCAGGAAAGGGAAAAAATTCCCTCGGAATTAATATTCATGATTGGGCTCATTATATTTTCAGCAACCGAAAATAAAATTTAAAAATGGTGTTTTAGTTTTTTGTGTTTAAAACGAATGCTACGAATAAAGGCAAGATGCCTTTGTAAAAAAATACCGATACAATTTAAAATAAAATCTACAGGGTTTTTTTAAAGATGGCTTTGTCTGTCTGTCAATAAAAAATATAAATTTTCAGACGATTTATAATTTTTTCATTAACATGTACATACATATATACATATATATGTAATTACATCTGAGAAAAATAATTTCACATTGTTTTTCTGACAAAATACTTGATGTCACATGAAATCGTCAAACGTCATAAATTAAATTTTGTAATCTGACATTTAAAGAAGATTTAAAAATTTAATTTTGTATGCAAATTCGTTTGTTAAAGATTTTATAAATCTAAAATACTTTTCATAAATACGGTAGTGAATGTTTTAATACGTTTACATGATATATACGACTACTATGAATTCTTCAGTGGAAATTTGTCCTGATATTTTTTCCAGCAACAAAAAATTTTATTTGTTAATTCTTTATGGCAATGCCGTCATTGATGTTCTGGTTTTGATTTTGACTTGGGGGTTACACGACAAATTTTTGCTTTTCAAATTGTAATACCGTCAAACTGTTTAACTAATATGTACACTCATACGTGTAAAATTTGAAGAGAATTTGCTTTCAAATTCTCTGAGGAAATTTTGTTTAAATTTATGTGTTTATTCTTTCTTTTATTATAAATCATTTTATATTCTGCCAAAAATAAAATTAATATTTTACAAAATTGCTTTTAAATTGCTTAAAACGTTTGTGCAGCATACGACACAGCTATCAACACACAGCAATTTGGAAAACCTTTACGTGTAAAAAATGTGAAAGCAAAAATTTAACGCATAAATCTGCAGTATCGCGTTTTTTGGGAATATTTAATACAGAGCTGCACTCTGGTGTTATGTTTTATTTCTCAAATACTGACTAAAGCGAATGCTACACGATCAATGTTCACTTATACGTATATGTGTGACTATTTTTTATAAAATAACGCATACAGTGACAAATATTGAAGGTGAACATTGATCGTGTAGCATTCGCTTAAGAAGGATGGTATTGCTAGCATAGACACTAATTAAAAGGGAATACAAAATTAGATACTGTTGCAATAATGAAGATAAGATCGTTGCACTAAATGTACACACATACATACGGGTATTACAGAACCAGTAATTAATATGCAGATTTTTTTATAAAATTAAAATTGCATTAGATATTTATAAAAAAAAAAACTTAAGAAAAGTGCATAAATAACAAAAAAAAACTTTGTTTTCAGACAATAATAATGAAGAGTACCAAAAGAACTGATTTTGAAATATTTTTTTCAGGGAAGGAAAATTAAAGCTTGTGTAAACATACAAATGTATTTTGTGTTAATTTTTCACTTTCTGCAACCAACTTCATTTGTTGACGAGCTGTCAAAATTGGATCTTCTAACTGCAAAGCGTTGCCCAAGCGTTATTATGATTGACCCTATACATATAAATTGTTCTAGCATAAGAACTTTTGACAGCAAAACATCGCGTGCCGCTTTTGTTTATAATTGCGTGTAAAGTAAATTTAATTTCTACTTTTGAAAGCGTCACAAGCAGCGTTAGAACTCGTCAGCTGAGAATGAGATCCATAGCTATAAAAACGTAAATACGTAAAAGTATGAACTGTGGAGAAATGTGAAAACGCGTGGTATAAAGTTTCAGCTTAACTTGTCAAAAGAGGGTATGTCTTTGCGAATGTGAGTTGCTGCATCAGTTGCATTTAATGCACAGAAATAAATCAAAGTTAATTTAAATTAAAAATATCATGATATCAATTAAAAAAAAAACAATTAAATTGCACCAGTAAACAAATTAATAGTATAAATGAACATTTTATACTTCAATTAATTAAAATAATATGTGATTAAATATCAAAACAATAATTAAAACTTATTTGGTGGTTATTCAGTTTTCTAAATTAATTTTTAAATTATACTTATTAACTGTTTATAAAAAAAAATAGTTTAATTTTGAAATTGAATTGTAAAATATACAAGATTTTGAATAGAATGTAATTAAATATTTCACTCGATTAATCGATTTATTGTCGATTTGGCAGCGAATCGCATTATGCATAACATTTTTTTGGCCGAACAGCACGTATGTGGGATAAAATCCCTGCAGAGGTTTTTCCTGTCACTTTTGGGGTGCGAGGATTCAAATCGAATGTTCTAAACACCGCTTCCTCTCTCCCCTTTCTCCCCCTCTCAAAACATCATTTTCGAGATTTAGCACAATGCATTGCATGTGTAGAAGTCATCACAGCGTGCCGTGAATATTTTCAATTATTTTTTATATTTCTTAATATCTGGGCAAGTTTTTAAAATAATTAAATATACTTTTATCAATTAAATTATTTAATTGAATTTAATTAAATTAAATAATTTAATCCTCCTATAAAGTAGGTTTTAAAGTATGAAGCCACTTGTCTAATTATTTTACTTTTTTGCCCTAGGTGCGATGATCTAGGCTATAGCTTCTTTTCACATAATAAATAAATAATGGATAAATATGTCACACAAAATAAACTGTGCGTTAAATCTTTCGCAAGTTTCTAACGTGAATTTTTAATTTAATTACAAAATTATCGTTTTTTTTAGAAAATATTTCCATCATTGCATAAAATAACATTTTATTGGATTTTCACATTCTTTGGAATATTTTAAATTGCTTGTCAATTAAAATCAAAATAATTTATGAGAACTTAATGCAACTGCAGTTAAAAGTTAATAATATATCATAATATTAATTAAATTGTTGTTCTGTTACTGTTACTGT
Organism: Dexiosoma caninum; assembly: GCA_963924685.1. Taxonomy (NCBI): domain Eukaryota; kingdom Metazoa; phylum Arthropoda; class Insecta; order Diptera; family Tachinidae; genus Dexiosoma; species Dexiosoma caninum. The sequence continues at coordinate 98,801,495 of OZ004725.1, forward strand.
TCTTAATTACTGCCATTTCGATTTCCGACTTTATTTTAATTACAGACTCGTATAATCGTTGTAAATTTCTAATTTATTTTCCATTAAACGTCATTTTTCGCATTTTTACGATAAACTGTTGACTCGATTTATTAATTCATTTGTTGATGTCTACAAATTCTTTAATTGCATCACATCAATTAATTAACTTTAGTTTAAATAACATTATTTGCCCACAAAACAAGTTGCATATTTGTTTTATAATTTTCGTTTTCAATCCGCTTGCGTTTTTGTGGTAATCTCGTAATTACAATACAATTGTAAAGCGAATGCAGGTATATAGAAGAAAAACAGTAGATGACAATGACAATTAAATTTTAAAGCACTTAAATAGAAATGAAAGAAACATACCGCCAAAGTCATCTTCGACCAAACGGTAATATCTTTGTATTAATCCAGTAAAATTTCTCGTTAAATAGTGCGATTTGAATTCGTCTAGAGCAAAGATGGCTAAATCGACAGCAATTTCAACACCAGAAGTAACGTTACTATTCATCTTTTTAAATTTTTTTTAACTTTTTCTACTTTTCAATATCTTTTAAAAATGTCGTTGTTTATTTTTATTTTTTTTTTTTGTTAAATTCAATTTAAGGTGACTCTATGCGTTTACGTTTCACTTGTTGTAACAAAACAGGAGCAAACGATTAAACTATTTCTATGGCTATTTCTTTTTTTTTTTTATTCTTTTGTGCTATGACTTGTGCATTATTCTTTTGCTAATATGTTTTTTTTTTAATTTTTTTTATTTATTTTGTGTGTTGGTTTGTTATACATTTGCAAATTTTATACGAATATATTTGTCGGGTTTGCGAGTTTTCCCTTTTCAAATTAACAATTTCCGTTACGATTCCGTTTTATGCTCATTTATTGATACATATGTATATTATTGCAAGCAAAATTATTTTTGGTAATTTTTAAGACGTTTTTGGCCCGACCGAAACGTATGAATTTTTATGCTTAACTGACTTCTAAACTTCTCAACCTGCACAAGATAAAATAAGTTTTTGAACAACGCTCAACGCTGGCTACCAAAAGCACAACTACTACTCAGCACACTTGCACACAGTTACACATTTAAGCGATCTTTTAAGGCTTGATATATTGTAATATCGATTGGATACATACAATACACACACACACATACACATGTATATATATATACATATCCATATATATGTACATTTAATATTTAAGTTAGTAGCATGGATGTGTATGTACACTTTGTTTATAGTTAAGTATGTACACTCGGCAACTAATTATCCAACATGCCGTAGTTGAATTCACTGACTTCGAAAACCGAGGTAACGTATTAAGTCAAGCTTAGCTCCATTAAGCTTTTATTTAATCTCAAGGTATAAAAGTTCTTTTTCTAAAATTTTGCATTTGTATTTGAATGAATAAAGAAAAGCTTGTTTTGTTTCTCTGACTATCAGCATTAAAAATACGATCTAATGTTTTTGAATGTGTTTTTTCTAGCTGTTGCACTACACACATCCATACATATGTACATACTTATGTATGTATCTGCGATGTATGTACGTATGGATTGCTTGTTTTCCAACATTATTTTTTGGGTTTTCCTAACGAATTTTGTTTTTAGAATTTCGCACACACACACACACACACACGCACGCAACACAAGCCCGCACACACATTTTTGTTTGCATTAGCGATCTGTGATATTATGTCTGCAGCTTTTATTTGTTTTCCTTCAATGTTGAAATACTTATTGGCCAGTTCCCTAAACAGTGTTAATTTTTAAAGCCCTGAGTTTCTCAATAAACTCTTTTATTATTTGTAAGTAAATACGTACATACTAAATGCTATATATACTAGCTTTTTTTATTTAAATGGCTTATTAAATAGATCATTAATTTGTAGAATAATAACAAAATAAGAGAAAAAGACTACTGCAATTACGATTTACGTTTTGGAATTGAAAATTTCTTAAATATGGAAACGATAATAGAATTTTTTTCAGCTTCTAGAAAAACTGGGCAATATTTAAAAAAAGTTTCTTTTGCAAATCATTTCATGTCTTCTTTTAATATATTTGCACCCTGTAAGGCACCCGACTTCTCCAAATTTTCTGCAAAAAAATTCTTTCCGAATAATGGAAAAAATTAATTTTGTTTCAAGACATTTCCATGAACACTAATTTCAACTGACTACTAAATTTTTTTTGTTGGTTTTCAAAACATATGTACAGTGGAGTTCGTTTATAACAAACACCGGTTATAGCGAACTTTCGCTTACAATGAACAAATTCTCCGATCCCAACAGTTTTGCATTAATATTTCATTGAAATTAGTACGGTTATAGCGAACTCCGGTTACAGCAAATTTTCGTTTATAACAAACTGTTCTCCATAAACAAAAATTCATAGAAATGTATACGGGTATAACGAACATTTTTCGTCGCTATTTTTTGTCTGACATATTTCGAAACTTTAAATAATTTATTATAATTTGATTAACCCTACAGCAAAAAAAACACGTACAAAAGTGACATATTTGAAATTCCAAAGTCTACATTGTCAACAATTTAAAAAAATAAAGAAAATGTTAACGTTATAACCAAACTCCGAACAGATTTTGCTGTTAGTTTAGGAAGACAGGAAAGCACACAGTTTTCTCTACAAGTCATTGTCCAGACTTGCAATTTTTGTTACTGCAATTTTTAAAATTTTGAAATTAGAAATTTTGTTTTGAAATTGAATTTTTCACCTAAAATACCAAAACATCTACATCAAACTTCAAGTTCAATAGAGACAATTGTAAAGCAAAATACATGAACTCGGTACGCTGCAGCAATTTTTGAGTTAGTCGGCGAGAGAGGTGAGAAGATTGGCGAGGGGTACACGCTCTCATATATTCTATAATTCTCTTTTGCTTTGCAATTCTGTCTATTCAACTTGAAGTTTGATGTATGTGTATTAGTATTGTAGGTGAAAAAACCCGTAAGAAATAAAACTAACTAGAGTTTTTAAAAATTGAAGCCACAACAATTGCAAGTATGGACAGGGACTATCCGCCCCTATGTTTCTTACCTCTCTCAAGGAAAAACCAAAAAGGCAACGGGTGCCACCGTAGTCTAGTGCATGAGCATTAGTCTTATCAATATGGAGGTGCGGGTTCGATTCGCGCTTAGACCCTGGGTGTTTCTACAGACAAGCTTAAGAGCTTCGTAGAGTTTGTATTGTCTTTAAAAAAAAAAAAAAAAAAAAAACATTGCAAGTCTGGACAGGGACTAAGTGAATTCTAGCAATTCATGTACAACTAAATACATACCAAAAGTGCTAACATCTAAATAATTCAAATATAACACATATTTTATAAATGATTTAATTTATTTATTTATTTAATTCTATATTTCTCATAGTATTTAAAAATATAAGTTCATAATTATTCAAAATTAAAACAATTTTTTTTTATAAGAACCTGTTTAAATGAGCTAAAATCCTGAAATATGAAAAGTATTAATAAAGAAGAAGATAAATATTATTTAGTTATGCGAACTTATAAAAATGTTTGTTTGAAAAAGTGTCATCTTCATAATCACAAGTTTAGAGGAGACGGAGAAAACAATTTGTTCGTAAGCCGTTCGAATAATTACTAAAGTTTAATTTACAATGTTCTTAAAAAACGATTACTAAAATTTCAATATTGACTGATATTTGCGATTGTATGGTAGATAGCACTTTTTACGTATTAAAATTTAATCAATTCAAATATCGAAATAAGAAGATGGCACTAATTGAATATACTTAAATAAAAATGAGCTGTAATAAAAAGTAGTTGTTCCTTTTATTAGTTTATACACCTAGCAAAAAAAGACATGCAAAAGAAATCGTTAATGCATAAGTTCTATTGCAAATGAACTGGATTAACTTAGGTGAAGAATGCTTGATTTTAACATAGGGTGTCATTACAACTGCGCAGTTGTTCATATGATTTAATCGGCAGAGTTGATGGGCATATGTATTTTATGAATTTTTCTGGAAATAACGAGAGTTTTTTAACTAACAATACGTAATATTTTGTGGAAAACTAAAATATGAAAAAAAACATTCAAGAACAAATTTTTAAAAAGCAATAAACAATTAATCGTGCAATGCATGCTTTAAATGATTGTAAAAATAATGATATTCTTGCGGAATAGCGAGGTTGAGTCCTTGTTAATAGGTGCTTCTATTTGTTTAGTTGAATAAGATGTGGTCCAAATTGTCACCGAAAATGAGAGATCACCAAAAAATTTTTTTTTGCAAATATTAGCTGAAAATCTTTACAATGTTGGAACAATAAATACTTTTATTATTATTATATATATTACATATTAATATATATATTATTATTATTATTATTATTATTATTATTATTATTATTATTATTATTATTATTATTATTATTATTATTATTATTATTATTGTTTATATCGCACAGCTAGTTCAGAAATGGCTCGAGTAAAAATTGACATTTTTCGGGTTTATATAGTTAAACTATGCCCAATACACTTGTTTATCTATAAGAAAAATAGCTTTTTATATCATAATCTACATGGATTTTGTACTACGAGAAAAAGGTCCAAAGTTTTTGTTTCAACTATTTTTATTTAGATCAAAAAAAATTTTTTTCGATTTCTGAAAAATGAAAATTGTTAGCTGAGTCACTTTTGAACTGGGTGTGCGATATAACTGAGCATTAATATTGGAGTAACGACCAAGCAAAAACTAGTGGATCGACCAAAGCGACAGATCATGGTTGTTGCTGTTCCTCCCTCTTCGAAAAGCGCTTCGTAATGGCATGATTTTTATTCCCGCTGTCCCACTTTTTTAAATAAAAAATCGCTTCTTTCAAGCGTCACAAATGCTCTAAAATCAAGTCTCTTTCCTGCGCATATCTTAACATATCATATTTATTCGTTGCTTATTTTAATGTTCATGTTAAAAAAAGTAAATAGCCAACCAATTTCCACAAGCTTAACAATAAATTGAGTCACCGCTTTTGCGCACACTCAGAAGCGCTTCAAAACAGCGCATCTTGGAAAGCATGAAATGCATTCAGAATCCAATGTTTTTTTTTGTATGAATGTGATTTTTGGTCTATTGAACTTGAATATCGTAGTGGTACTTGTAACATCTGAGGATGCAAAAATGCAGTTGTTTTTTCTATAGTTGCACTTGTTCTTGTGGCAAGTTAAACTGGTGTACACTTGCTTTGGTTGACAGCGACCTCTGTCGTCGGTATCTGAGCAATAAAAACGTCGGTGAAATAAAATAATAATTAAAATGTGTCCCACAAGGCGAATTGATTGCCGGGTGGATGCATCGGGGAATTCTTAATCAGCTGTCAGATTTTGTTTATCTTTGCTCGCGCCATATAAAACTTTTGATAAATCTTGTGAATTAAGAAAAATATTAAAAATGTGCTTGTATACTCTGTATACTCTATATAGAAATAAATGTTATAAAGGAAATTTAATTTTATTTAATAAAAAATGCTCCTTTTCGTAATCAACTGCTTTTGATAGCTTATCTGTTGAGATCGTCTTTTACACAAACAAAAAGTTTATTTTAGGGATGACATACACCTGGTAATCAATTCGCCGTAGTCTCTCCTTTAGCTCGAAAAGAATTAATGCGGGATCATAACACTACATAGCAAAAAAAAAAAGTGACTGCGTTCACTATGAATTCTATTTTCAAGACTTCTGAAGCACTATGCTAAAGCGTAACCAAATCATCGAACATATATTGGTTCTAAGCATTCATTTTATCATCATACATCTTCAGATAAGTTGAACCAGTTTATTAGGAATTGAAACCATGCACTAATTCTTTTGTACTGTCTTTTTTTTTGCTGGGTAGAAACGCACCAATTATCCTTCACAAATTTACAAAACACGCAATTGCAGCGTTGTACACGATTTAAGCCCTATTTCCTAATAGTTACCCACCTACATATCTCTTCGCTACACTATGCCCCTCCAACTAGAAATTTTCAGTTCAATGTATTGCATACGTAGAAAGTATATATGTGAGATATATGTACATACTGTGTATTAAAGGTAAAATAATATTTTTATTTTTCTTTTCGAGTTATTTTATGTTATAAAAATTTTTCATCAATTTTGCATTTAATCTGCTAACATTTTTGTGCTCGAAAGCAAAATATCAAGACAGTGATTTTGATATTTGCCTTTTGAATGAAAACACTTACATTATCATTCTAGTTGTCGTTCGACTCATTGTTTTCTTGGAGGTAAATTAAATTAACCAAAATCAACTATCGATCTCTAAGAATGCGAACCAGCTCGTTCTTACGACATCGGTAAACTGGCTGCCTCTATGTACATAAATATCTCACACAAACTTAATGCAACAAACATCTTCATACTCTTTATCCGAAAAGAAAACAAAAATTGTATTAAAATACGTGAAACAAAACAGCAGACCGACCGGTTGCTTGATTGTATGTTAAACAAATAATAATTAAAAGAAACCTTACTGGCGCAGTGATATCAACTTAGCCCAACATATGAATACATTGGATCCAGAAGTTGTAGTAGGAGCTGAAGCTGCTCGACGTAGCACAGAAAGAAAAAAGCGGACAGAATAATAAAGATTTCGACATGGTTACCAAATAAACTCATAAAAGGCTTAATAAATTATAAAAGAGAAATATGTGAATTTTTAAACATAACATTTACGTATTAAATAATATAATAAATGCATTCATTACCAGTAATATAATTCTTCACAGAAATGTTAAATGCGACTTCTCTAATATTTCATATAATACTTTATTCAAAAGTAATACTTTATTTTGAGAAAAATTTCTTATTGACGAATGAAAGCTGAAGAACAAAAACGGTACGAATTGAAAAATGTATAATCTCTTATATGCGATCTGCCCCACTGTACTATTTCTGACCCCCAAGTGTTAACAAGGCGGCGACTTTTCGAGATCACACCAGAGATTGTTTTAGGGTTGTTGGATGCTTAACCCCAGTACTTGTCTAGTCTGGTTCCACGGGAAACTGATTGCCCACATAACTTAACGCTTAATGACAAAGTCTTCATGCCTACCCCACGGGGTTTAAAGCCTGATGACAACATGGCTGGGTCTTCTAGTTGAAGCCTTTGTCGGAAGGTACAGAGAGGTACCACGCCTACTTGTCCATTTCCCCCCACTTTTTGACTAATGATTTGTACTGAAAATTTACTGTGCATGGGAGGTACCACCCCTACTTGTCCAATCCCTCCCGCTTTTGACTGATAATTTGTTTTAACTAAAAAGTCATTTGGATAATATTCAGAAACTTTCACTTAACCGTTCTCAAGATATACAAAAATAAATATTTACTTTGTATGGGTGTGGCACTGTCCAGTTGGAATTTTTTAAATTTATATAACCTATAGTTCCTTCCAGATATACAAAGAGATACTGTGAAAATTTCAAGAAAATCGGTGCAGCCGTTTAGCTGTCCATAAGGCACATACAATATTTTTTTTTATTATTTATTATTATTATTATTATTATTATTATTATTATATTTTGTCTCAGTAAATTTATGGCAAGATTGTCAACTATCACAGAATCGATACATTTGTTCAATGAAATTATTAATTATAATTAATACTTTGTATCCCTTAGGAGGGAACTACTGCGTCATCGAGAGAGCAATAATGCGCAAAGCATGAAACACACTCGCCACAGCAAGCTACCCACTTCAATATGTCAAAAATAAAATGCAAACGTTTATATGAGAACTATTGTTGTTGTCCATACTGATTTTGTCCTTGTAGTCAAATTAAACTAATTTCTATATTTGTTGGCGACAATACAAAACCAGTGTTGAAAGTATGAAAAGAAAAGTGATTAAAATAACAGCTTAAAATATGGCAACAAATCTAGTTAAGGGAAGCTGCTCCAAATGGAACAAAATTACCGTACGTGATAAAAAAAAACTTAAAAATAAGGAAAAAAAAAGTTAAATAAAATAATTTGCCACGACCCATAATTTTCGAGTTATGGACTCTTGAAATTTTCATATAAAAGTTAAAATGTGCATTGAGTTACTAAACAAATCGGGTCAAGTTTCTTTGTTATTGAAGAATTTACAGTGTACTATTTTACATTAAATAGTATTTTTTGTCGCAATTATTTTTTTTGGCACTTTTCTTTTACTATGTATAGTTCAAAGTGCGATCACTATTTCTAGAATAAACAGTTGTTCATATTTTTCAATTGTTTCTTTTTTGGTTAGATTATTGTAATTGGTAAGTAGTTTATTTTTATTTTGTATAGTATTATATTTATTTAGTATAAGTATATATATTTTTGATAAAGTGGATGAAGTTATAATTGAAGAAGTGTACAACAATAAATTTTGTATGACCTGGTACACTCAGAATTCATGAATTTGAAAAAAAGAATGGTACAGTTGCCGTTTTCAAAGTAATTAAGTAGCTGACGTTGTACGCATCGAATGCATCTAACTACATTTGTTGTCTATAAGCTCGTAGCCTGCTGTGGCGAATGTGTTGCATGCTCAACGCATAATCTTTATTTCTATCATGCTTATACTAAGAACACAATTTGATCGAACGACGTTGCGAACTTCCGTCGTCAGAAATAAAACACATTTGTGCATATGAAAAGAAACACAATACGACACGTCGACGAAATTTGTCGTGCGTGACGAACTCTAAGATAGATTTATTTCTATTTCATACGTCGACGAACGACGAACTAATTAGTACAGAGTTACCATTTTTCATTTTAGTTTTCAAATATATTAGTAAATAAAGTTAATTTTTATTTTAATAGTTTTTTAATTTATAAAATAGATAATTTAAGTTAAATATACAAAACTATTTACCATGAAATTGCTTTCTAATAGTTTTCTGTTAATGTTTATTTTTTTCAAGTAATTTTTTTATACGGTAACACAAACAGCAAACAACTTGAGTCAATTTACTTGACTGATTATGACAGTTGACTTTTGTAGCTCAACTGAATTTGTAGCTCAGTTGATTTTGTTGCTCATTTGATTTTGTTGCTCAGTTGAGTACCAAAAAAAGAAAAAATCAAATTAAGAACTGTTACAATTAAAATATAAATAAAATAAAAAGTTAAAGTTGATGTTTTGAAATTATTGAAATAAACAGAAATTTATTTAAGAAAATAATAATATTTGTACTAAATCGACACAGACGTGAAATTACCGCATATGGCATCATATATACTTATTAACAAATTTGTTGTTGGGTCTGGTAGCACTGAGGAACCAATAAATTGCTACGTAAAAAACAGGCAGTAAAAGCGCTCTTCACTAAGCTAAAATCATCACTTCGTTCAGTTTACTGAATCGTTCAATTGAGCACAACTGGAATAGCGAAACTAAAGGTTTTCATATATTGTGGATCTTAAGAGTTGGTTGGCATGCCGCTTATTTCAACGAGAATAGAGATTCATCTTATCTTATTTCTTTCACTCGCTCCTTAAAATCAATAGGTTTATTAAAATGTTTACGAAAAATTAAAAATTACATTTTTTTGTTGTACATTCATTTTCATTCAATGTATAAAATGGTTGTATTTAAAATAAAATGAAAATTTTACGAGAAATATTTAGGACCGTGTATCAATGCTGGTACCAGGTAAGAGAGATTAATTTTTAAACGTTGTTACTGAGATGGACCTTGCTTTTTAATGGTGTTATTTGTCTTCCCGGAATCAAATTTAAAAGATTTGCTTTTTTATATTCGATAATAATACCCCACAACTATTTAAAAATCTCGATGACATAAAAAATTAAAACGATAAAAAATAAAATCGGCAGCAAGAACATTCACTAGTGGTACGTACCACAAACGATTTCTGTGTATATTTAATAGATTCAATTTCAGTTTTAATAAAAAAAGACTTTTAAATTTATTAACAAAAACCTTTATTGCACACAAGTATAATTAAACCTTAAATAGTTTTAATTATGCAAACATGTCTGACCGTCATTTCAGTTCAGACAGATATGAATCCATTGACCAACTAACAGAACATCAGTCACTAATATTCTGTAGTTTTATAAAACTCCAGCTGTTTGCTTTGATGAATTCGAATTTTGTTTTTTTTTGCAGATTAATTTTTTCAACGAAGGTTTATTATGACTTTGACATTGCTTATTAAGGCAAATTATTCATTTGATGACAACAAACACATCTAAAATCATAATAAAAAGTCAATAGAAAAATGTTTTCTGCTGTAAAAGAACGCTTATAACAAGTTAGTTGAACTAATTAAAATTATATGTAGAACCGAATACAAAAGCTTCAAATACTGTAATAATCAGCATAAAAAGATTTTGTATATTTGAGAACAAGTTTCATTGAACGCAACTGCATACATGGTCAATAAATAAATAAATAAATAAATGAATATTAATAGAAGTAAATTGTCCACAGACATACATACATATACGAGTACAAGCATATGCGGGCAAAAAAAGAATTAATGTTTTTTTAAAGTTTTTAGAATTTTTATTTAATTTTTTGTATTTTTATAAAGCAGAAATGTATCATCTTGGAAAGTATTTCCAAGGGGAAAATAGAAATACAGTAAAATCCAATATAACGAAAAACCCTATATAGCGAACTTTTCGCCCAGTACGCAGAAAAAATATATAAAAGTGTTTAATTTATTTTATTTACCTCTCGAATAGTGAATTTAAAATTAAGAAAACTGTAGTTATAAGGAATTTGTTCGAATTTCTTAAAATGTCGTTATACCAAGGGTTCACTGATGCATATGTAAAAGGAATCAAAGCTATAACGAAGTATTTTTCAATGCCGTTCAGATTCGTTGTATCAAAGTTTCACTGTACTTTGTTACCAATGCTATTCGAATTTCTGAGTTTTTCTAATTTCTGGACTGTTGTTTTTATACTTACATATATCGATAAAGGTGAATGTAACCACAAAAATAGAACAGTGTTCTTTTCTTTATTCTAATTTTATTTAAAAACGAACCGCATATAAGCAAGCATTTTGTGACATCTTTAAAGTGTCTTATTACATATCGTATATAAGACGCTGTATATAAGACTGTACATATGCATGTACATTTACGTTTGTTTAACATTTTTAATAAACCACTTTTGCACCTTATAGAGACGGTATAATTTGCACACATTTACTTGTATGCAGTAAAAACTGGAAACAAGAAACAAGAAACAATGAATAAACATCCACTATTTGGTGATTCCCCTTTTTTTTAATTTGTTCAAACCAAAATAAGCGGTGAATTTTTTATTTTTTTATCTTGCACTTTATTTTACTTCACCGGTGCTACACAATACCGACGAAGAAGGGCGTTCTGATGTGCTGCAGCCGTTACTGTTCAGTGCCCAGTGACTATGCCTTCGCCACTGAAACCTTGCGACAGCAACTGACACAAAGCCACACAAATGCACACCAGAAAAAATTCGAGATGTTTTTATGAGTCTGAAACTGGCGTTGAACTCCAAATTGGCGTGTTTAGAACAAAACCAAAAAAGGCTCGGATATTCGAATTTTTAATTGTAATTTCAGAGCGACTACTGAAAACTCTAATTACTGACAGATCTAATTTAAGCAAAGAGCGTCTGCTGAATTTGTTTTTTTTTAAATAGTTTCATAAGTATTTAATAAATTGTATAAATTTTACTTGTAGTAAGATTTAAGATAATTTTCTATTGCAAATACAGAATATAACATCGATTTTTTTTATAAAAATTATGATGGATGGGTGTATTTTTCATGTGTGTGAACGTACATGCATTTGCTAAAATCGAACCTCTGAGTTTGTGTGGTGTTCCTTTTCTAAGTCTTTTGATTTGATCTGATAAAGTCGTCCGGAAATTCACGCTAAACAGAAAATTATTGTTGAAAGTTTCTACAACATTTTTAATTTTTAGTTTAGTTTAGATGTAAGCGATCATATAAAATTTTATAATTTATAAATAACTATTTGTTTGTTGAAAATACATATGTATGTATGTATGTATGTACATATGTATGTATGCATGTATGTTTGGAATGACTCAGTTAGCCGTGACATAAGAATTTCACACTTTGTAGAAATGTTTCATGAATTACGGCATTAAATAATTTATTTCACACAAAATGGATTAACTTAAATGTTTCCCAATTTTAAATACGCTATTAATCGATAACGTACAGGCAGTCAAAATTACATGCGATAATTACATACTAAGACACAAACTAATTCAAAGACAAAAATTGTAAATCGCACTGATAAATACTAGCAGAACGGAACAACATGCTGTTTTCGAAGGCTGCTACAACTTCAGTGTTCTTAGTGTTTTGTGTATTTATTATTTATCATTTATATTAATACAATACGAGAAATTATTCCCCGTTATTTTTTTCCATAATGAATCTCTAAATTTACCATTTATAACTTACAATTGTCTATGGAATTTTTTGGTTTTGCTTTCATTATTAACTGTGCACACAAGGTTTTTTTTTGTTTTTTGTGCTACTTGAGAAAAGTGTTGTGGTTTGATTCTACAAGTATTGTATATAATAAATTATATTTGGGGGAGTCACAATGTCTGTTATTAAGTCATATTGTCATAATGTCTTAATATTTTAAAATAGTCTAACCAAAATGTTGTTGTGCTTCAAACAGAAAAGTTATAAAATAATAAAACTTTTCGAGCTATGTTTATTATTTTGTCATAAAATAACAGTAGAAATCTGAGTCGTACACTAAAACTTTTGAGTCGAGCCAGTCGATAATATTTAAAAGATGCCGCTACTTATAAATGATAAAAGAATATAAAATTGTTTAAAAATTTTTACCATTTTTATAATTTTACATTAAATTAAATATAAAGAAGTTAGCAAATTTTGTTTGTGTAACTCATATGCCTGGCAACCGCCGTCCAAAAGATTATTGAGCTCATATCACTGGCAACAGCTGTTTTCGATTATATTTGTTTCAACAATTTTGTGTGCCAAAAGAACAATTTTATAATTTTAATTCAAAATAGAATTATTAAAAGACTTACGAGTAAGCTCTTATTTGCTATATTAAAAAGTCGAATTATTTTCGTTTTTTCACTTGTTTTTAGCATTTTGATATCAAGTGTTTTTTCCTTAACAGCTTAATACATTTTTTTAAATAGCACATTAAATTATGACGGGTTGTTCATAGCAATCATATTATTTTTGTTATTATTTTAAAATATATGACTTTATGACTACCCTGTGAATAGCCCAATTGTTACGAGCCCATAGCCGTTACTATATATTAATAGTTAAATATGTTAAATATGTAAAAATTTTTTCCTTTTTCAATATTTTCTATTTATTTGTGATATTTACTAACTTATATCCAGACAGGTGGTGGTATTTTTCACCGGCAGGAAGAATTCGATTGTCTTGTTGTCATGCACTCTTAAAAATTCATGAACATGGGCTTTGTCTTGACTATTGATGTTTGAAATTATTGTTTGGATTACCATATTTAGCACTTTCAATAGCTGAATTTTTAATTATTTTTTGTACAACTGAATAAGAGAAATGAGTATTGAAATCGCTTCTGCCTAAATATAGTTAATTTAAATTAATTTAAATCTTGTAAGATTTTCGGGTCAGGTTTTATTTAATTTTGATGTAATCAAAACTGTAACATATTTTTTTATTTTCTTTCAATCCATTATTTTTTTTTTAAATCATAATCAGCCTGCAAGAAAAATATTGTTGTTTTTATATTAATTAGCGTATGTGTATATGTATGTGTATGTAAGTAGATTTTTCGCAAAGGCCTTGGTCTAGGTCATTGCAAAGTCAAACCTGTTTCAATACGGAAATAAACTTCAAACGTTAAATGACAAAATTTACCAAACTATCCATTGTATATGTTGTTATTTCTCTTTGTTTCTTTTGAAGTTTAACTTTACCTATATATCTTCTTTAGGAGTACAAATGTAAATGAATTTAATTTAAAAGAAAAATTTAAAAAATTTTTGTAATTAAAAATATTTTAATAAATAATATTGTATTTACAAAGTTTTTCGTAATATATTTCTGAGAATAGTTTTGAAAGAACAAATATATTTCCATAACATGTTTGACTTGAATGAATATTTAACTTCCGCTGCCAATTGTTCATATTGTAGTTTTTCTTTTTCTTAAATCGAATCGATTTCACAAAGGAGAGACTTTTAAAACGGGTAAATGACCAATAGGTGTTTGGCGAATCACTCGATTTAAACGCCAAAGGCAGTTTGTTGACAGAAATTCAAAATATTTTGGGCAAATTTGTAGTACTTGTATTCTCAGTTATGAATAGAAGAAACCACACAAAACTTGCTGCATTATCTGAAAAGGAAAATTATTTATTAGTATTTTTGTACTAAACCTCAAGTTTGAATAATAAACGGAATAATAATGTATGTACATATATTACAAATTAGAAAACATGTTTATTATACAGCCATGGATATACTTTTACATAAAATTACATAAAATCCTTAACTAATTTTTATTTTTTTGTTGTTTAAATGCTTTAAAACGTTTGTAGTTTTATTGTTCATAAGTAGTCTTCTTTTGTTTTTTGTAATAATTTTATATAATTTCATATAATTTCAACCAAATTTGATTACGCGATTAAAAAACGTATGAAATTGTGTGAATTCTGTTTAGAGGATTCCAATTACGATATCAGGCAGACAGACATAATAAAAGTTTTCTGCGCATTTAAGAACTTTGACGTCACACTATGTGTTTTCTCATTGGCTAGTAATTTTTTGCTCACAGAGTATTCCGTTCATGCCTAAATATTACAGTATAATTCGCATTTAAACTAGACAATATCTTTCAAGTTTGTCACATTAATGCCAAGCAAGAGTCGATATTGCAAAATTTATAAGTAGCGAACCTGTTTGAGGGTTCTGGTGTGGACACGGTATGTGTCTGTGAAATGTGATATATTGACAAGTTTGTTGAATTAAATGGATATCAACTTTATAGATCCGATCGTAAAGGTAACGATGGGTGAGTGGCAATGTATAAAAAAATTAACATTTCCTATAAGTTTATAAGCAACTTTAACGCGGAAAAAGAGTTTGAATTCACAGTACTTGAACTGAATTCTTGCTTTAACAAAGTGTTACTGGGACGCGTAGAAAGACCCAACCAAAATATTAAATAAGATTCGCATGTTGCTTAATTGGAAATTCGAACTATTGCACTGTGGTCGATCTAGTTGGTCAAAATTAAAAAAATCAAATTCCAAGTTTGTCACCAAATATAGCATCAATATAGAATTTATGGTTATTTTTGTTTTATTCCAACTTTACTCTTGAAGAACAGCTTCAAAAAAAAACCAGAGTTAACAGTTGGTTTTTGTAGAAAGAAAAAGTGAAAAATTAAGTGCACCTTCAAATTAATTAAAACAAAAGAAAAAATTCATGTTGAAATACATAAATCAAAATGAATATTGTAATACGAGGTATTAAATATATTTTAATATAATTAGAATGTGTTTAGCTTGTTGTGGATTTGTTTTAAAATTAATATGTTTCCAGTGCCATTGCTGATGTTCGTTCGTGCATACATACATATATTTAAATTTTAACTAGAGTTTTAGTTGGGTTCCCCCCTAAACTCTTCAATGGGACCGTTATTAGTTTATTAGTTAATATTCTAAGATTCTAAAATTGGTATACACTTTTGCTCATATTTGCGTTATCTCTAACCGAATCAAAACGCATCCCACAACTCTAGTTGACCAAAATTTGAGGTATAAACTTTTAAAAATATAACGATAATTTATTTTTCGAATTAAAAAAACAGAATTCAAAATATTGGCTATTTATTTTTTTTTTGTAACAGTTTAAAAATTGCAAAATAGTAAGTTTGCTTTTTATATATTATTTCATATTTAATTGGTAAATTTTTAAAATTTTTTAAAATTTGTGGACCAATCGCTATGAAATTTGGTGCACTTAGTTTGTGGAACTCCGGAAAGGTTATAGGGTATTAATTTTTGTAAAAGTAGGACCAGGAGGCCGATAGGGGGAATTTCTGCTCCTCCCAAAACTTTAAAACCGATTTTAATGAAATTTAGAACATGGATGGATTTGCGCCTTAAAATTCACATAGGCTATATACATTTTCAAAAGTAGGACCAGGAGGGCAATAGGGGGAAATTTCTGTCTCTCCGAAATAATCAAACATATTTTAATGAAATTTAGAGCATGGATAGATTTGCATCTAAAAATTCACATAGTCTATGCACATTTTCAAAAGTAGGACCAGGAGGACGAGGGGGGGGGGAAATTCTGCCCATCCGAAACGTTCAAATCGATTTTAATGCAATTTATAACATAGATAGATCTGTATCTAAAAATGTACATAGGACATGTACATTTTCCAAAGTATGATCAGGAGGGCGATAGGGGGGAAATTTCTGCCTCTAAAAAACTACAAAGTCGATTTTGAAGAACTTTACAATTTGGATATATTTGAGATTAAAAGACACATTGGCTATTAATTTCTTTCAGAACTAAGACCACAAGGAAGGTAGGGGCAATTTCCGCGCCTCCCAGACCATCTCACCGATTTAAATGATATTTAAATCTATCTATGTTTCTATGTTTCTGGGTCTACGTATATATTTTTAAATAGGTGCAGGAGGCGACGTAGAGATAAGATATGCCGAAACTCCGAAACTGTATCCCCGATGAAAATAATAAGGGGAGCGAAGCCGCGGGTGAAAACTAGTATATGTATATAATGCGGATAATTTATTTTTATTATTTGTTTTTAATTTAAATAAAACTATTTTTATGACGTTAAGAATGTTGTTACTCTTAATTTTTGTATTCGACTTTTAATATTCTTTTTTTATTCCAAACAAATTTATAGAATAGAAATACATATATAAAAATAAAAACATATTTATTTGATCGTTCTGCTACGCCTTTTCAATGTCTCTTGTACGTTTCTTTTTCACACGTAATTCTGAAATTAATGTTGTTTTTTTATTAAAACGAAATTACTTATTTTTTAATTAATAACTTCAGTTATTCAGTCAATAATAAAAATTATTCTGGTTTAATACTCGTACAGTTGTGGCAAAAATAATAGCAATTACATTTATTTCTTATTTCGTAATACTTAATTAACTGTTCGTAACATTAAACAAAATAGAACAAATGCAATGCAATTAAAAAAAATATATTAAATATTAAAAAATAAATCTTCATACTATATTTGCTTTGTGTTAAACGACAAAATATAAATTATTATATCTAATTTACACGAAATACTAGAGTTGTGTCCGGAACGACGTCGTTCCTCGGAACGATTCCCTAATTGGAACGGTTCGGAATTTTTCACAGACTCTTTTCTTTCGTTCATCGTTCCGACTTTACATTTCTTTCGTTCACTTATTTCTGTACATTTAGAACAGAGTTGGAGTTTGTATACAAATAAGTGTTGCCGATTGTGTAATTATACAACAATGACACGAAATGAATTTTTTTTGGCCATTTAAGCATTATGAATTTTTTTTAAACATTTTTCAAAGATTTTCTTTGGTTTTCGTACTGTACAATGTGTACGTCATATTATATAGAATATATGGGCAGAAATTAGTTTACTTTTTATTTTTATTGCACAACCAAGAAAAGTGCAATATATCGTAAAATTTTGTGGCAACTGTGTACAAAATTTTTTCCTGTTTTGCTTTTTAGAATAAATTTACTTATTATTGGAAAAAAGTTATGCCATATTATATTTTAAAATATTGTACCACTTATTGCATAATATATTGGAAAAGAGAAATAATATGACGGATATTATATAGAATAATATTATATAATGGATGGGGGCCGCTTTAAATATGTATGGTAGAAGTGATAAGACCAGAGCTGCTTTCCTTCCTTCAATACATACTTATTGGAATGTAACAAATAGAATCGAAATGTAGTATATACATATGTATTTTTGTCTTAAAGAAAACGCGATCAAAATTCTTTTCTGGTAACACTTGTTTAAATTCGTTCTAAAAAATTTGTGGTTAGTAACTGTTAAGTTTTAAATATTTGTGCTAATTATTTCTCCAAGTGAATATTACAAAATAAAGTTCAACCAAACGTCATAAAAGTAAAGAAAAAAAAAGCAACATGTCGGTTAACAAAAAAAAAATCACAGTGAAATGTGGTTGCATTTCGATGATGAAGGGGATATGCGGGCAAAATGCAAATACTGCAAGACAACTCTCAGCATTGCTGGAGGTTCACACAGTAATTTAAATCGGCATCTCAAGCGAAAACACCCAGGAACTGCTATTGTGTTCGAAAGGCAAACGTCTGCAACAGGTACAACTGGTGTAAAAGAAATGAGTATTGAAAACAGCGATCAACCATCAACTAGTCATTCTCTTCTGCAACCAGTGCGCCAACAGCCAGGTATCACTCAGTTCATTCCCAGTGAAATTTTTGCTACATACATCTTCGATTTGAGACCAATGACAATGTAAGCAAGACCCATCCAATGTCTGTATACAATTTCTATTTACATTTACACAGCGATGGCCTAGGCTGTAAGATTTATCCAACACAATATACATTGTAAGCGAATGTTGGATGGGTCCAACTATTATGGTGAATTCGGAGTGCAATAAGATGTATCTGAATGCCATTAATCTTGGAATGAATTTTAACTATTGCATAATTAAATTAGGAACTTAATTTTTTTCAAAATTTTGTAATTTCGGAATTTTGTTTCAAACGTTCACTTTCTATTTTCTTTAGTCTTCTTAAATTTCTTTCACTAAATCCACTCATTTTATTCTTTACAACAAATAAAAATACAAAACATACATACATATGTATGTATATAAATTAACACATAAATAAAAATAAAACAGTCACTTACCTTTTTTAATTATTTTTATTTAATAATTTATAACAATATTACCACAAAAAATGCCGCTAACACTTCACTTTAAAAAACACTTATGAACTTGATACAAATTTTAATTTGGAATAATAATAAAAATGAAAAAGAAAGAAAAATGGAAAAATTACTTCAGAAAAAAGAACAAAATTCATAATTAAAACGAAATGACAATATGATACATTACAAAGCAATCCAAATCAGATGGTAATGCGATGCAAAATTTTTATTTGTGTTTGTTTTGATCTTCATTTCTAATAAACATTTAACTTTACAATTGGATGGGAAAAAGACAAATCCGAATCAGATGCGAGTTGTTAGGGCTTAACTATTTTCGTTTTATTTTCCCTATTGACATAATATTATACAATCGGATGGCTTTCAGTTTGTAATGAGTAACCGGACTGCTGGGTTCGCAAGCCTCCACCCATACATAAAAGAATTCGATAAGCTGGCTCTGGAAATGATTGCTAAAGGCTACCATGCAATACGCATTGTCGAAAAATAAATATAACACCCAGATAATAATAACAAATAATAAAGTTCAGGAAATAGAAATACTACATGGAAGGAAAATTATATTTGTTTCGGAAAACGATTTCGAAACGATGGCAGAAATATTTAGGAAATATATTGGTAAGGGTAAAGTAGGAATATATTCCGAAGTATCAGGAAGAAGTAATAATTTAGTTCAGGAAAAGCTAATAGAAACGTTTTCCAATGATAAACAAATTAATTTTACGAAGTGCACTATAAGGGCACAAGATATAGAAACAAAAGTTCAGACAGTAAAACAGATATCCCTTGATCGCACCAGGGAGAGTATGCACTCGGGAATAATGGAAACGTATAATCGTATCAACCCGAAACTAATGGAAATAATTCAAATTGTAATAAACCAGTGCGAGGTATGCCAGGAAGTAAAATATGATAGGCAACCAATAAAACCTAAATTTTTGATTACGGAGACACCATCTAGAATAAACCAAATAATGCATATAGATACATTTTTAGTTAAAAGATTCCACTTTCTAACAGTAATAGACAAATTTTCCAAATTCGAAGAAGCATATTCACTAAATGAGAGGAATCATATAACAATAATAGAGCAGCTAGAAGATCATTCCACTAAAGTTGGAAAACTACAGAAGATAGTAGCAGATAAAGAATTCAAGGCTGTACGAGTTAAGGAGTTTTTAAATGGCGAAAACATTGAGCTTCATTTGTCTAAACCTAATAGTCATACGGGCAACGCCGACATACAACGGTTTCACATTACTATTGCGGAAAAATTCAGAATTATGTACAAACTAAATAAGGAATTTTCAATAAAACAATTAATACAGCGAACAATTAGAAATTGTAACGACCGCTATCATTCAAGTATTAAATGTACACCTAATGAGGTTCAACAGGGGAAGGTAGAAGAAAATAAAGGTAGAAAACCACCACTAGAAACCACTAAAATGAGAAAAATTAATAAACTAAATGAAAGTAGGGAAGAATATACAGAAAATAGATTGGAAGGCTTGGAAAAATTATGAAGCTGTTCGACATAAAGAACAGGCACGATACAGAAAACTCAAACTTAAAGATCTACACCTATGCAACATTAAACGACCGTTAAAATTTCCAGATATGGACAATACTAATGATGATACTAATATGGACACCACAGATTAACAGCATCATGATCACAAGACATTTAACAGATCACAGAGACTTTGTAGAGATTCACATGGGAAACCAAGACATCGTGACGTAAACAGACATAATATTACATGTAATCAACCTACAGGAAATAGAAGACATATTAGAAAATATGACAGAAAACATTAATTTAATGACATTAGAAAATAAAAACTTACTTCAGTTGGAAATAATGGACACTAGAAATAAATTAATGACATTAATACCAGAACACAATAGGAAAAGACGTGGACTTATAAATGGAATAGGCAGTATGTCTAAGTGGCTATTTGTGACAATGGACGAAGAAGACAGACAGAACATACAGAAACACCTCTCCAACATTAACGAAATCTCTGAAAATAATAATCAACAAATATTGATAAATAATTATTTTAATGAGACCATAAACCATTTGAAATTAATTATAAGTGGTGATAGAAAGGCAATCGAAAGGGAAATGACATCCATAAGTAAACACCTAGAAGTAGAAAATAAGAAAAATGTGTATTTAGAGCAAATGTCTAATATACAGTTACTAAAAAGTAAAATTGGACAGTTAGAAGACAATGTAGTTTCCGCACAACATAATATTATTCATCCAAATATCCTAACAAGTTATGAAATACAAAAGTATGTAATTGATTATAATAAATTGAAATATATACAACTAGGAACAGCAATCCTTAATAAATCTCATTTGATTTTTGGCATTAAAATTCCCAAAACACTTAAAATAGTAAAAATAACATCAATTGTAGCCATACCAAATAATGAAAATAATGAAATAGATTATAATGTAGAACAAGTTTTTGATCTAAACAATAAAACTTATAAATTTTAAGAGAATAAACACATAAAAGATTTAAAGGCAAGTACACATTGTATAATTAAGAACGATTGTCAATTAATTAAACAGGAAGATTTTGAAATATTAGAATTAAAGATAGACACAATTATAATTAAAAATGCAAAAAATATTTACATTAATCAAACTTGTAACTCTGAAAAAATCATCTTAAATGGGAACTATCTAATTAATTATAACAATTGTTCAATAAGGATAAGAGACTATTATTTATCGAATATTGTGGAAAACCTAGAACAAAAGCATGTGCTAAATAATTTAGAAATATTAAAAAATTTTACTAATAAAATAACATTTGAGCAAATTGAACAAGAACACCAAGCCAATGTAAAAAATATTAAAGAATTAAATTACCATAAAAAAATAACACACGGCTTATAATATTAATTATAATAATTGTCATCATTAATATACTTCTCATTAAACATAAATATATTACTGTAAAACTAAACCAAAGAATTCGGGAGAATTCTAATTTAAAGGGGGGAGTAGTTACATATCAGGCTAACGAACTTGCAAATAAAATAAATGCTGATGCAACTACAGACAAGATCGCCGAATTCTTAATGAATATAGGTCAATATAAATAAATGCTTATTATTATGAAGACAAATAATAAATTTATTTTAATGCTGACAATTAAAAGAAATGAAGTTTGCAGTCAATATTTTGCTATAAATATTGTAATGCTAAGTCCACTTTTCTTTTCCTTATTATAGCAAAAATTATAAAATTTATTTATTTTTTAACGTCTGTTCTCTTCAAATTATCAAATTCTAAACCCTTTTTGATATGTTATGACTGGTTTAAACGGGCAAAGCATCTCAGTTAAACTAAGATAAAATCAAATTAAACTGCATGTTAAAAATAACACTTTAAGTTTAAACCGCGTTTAAACTATAAACATGGTTGAAGTACATCGTAAAAACTGGCTCTTAATTGTCGTTGGATACATACGAGAAGATATTTCCTTGTTCTGTATTTTAGTTTGAAATTATTCTGCGTTCTACTGTAATAAAATTAACAATAATGATTTGTTGTTGAGTGGCCTGCCTGTATTCACTGATTTTAATACTCCTTTTGAGTTGATTTGAATTTTCGTGTGTGCTTTCGTTTTGTTATTATTTTAAACAGTTTACGACTTGCATAGCATTGCGAAAAGAAATCAACTTAACACGAAAAAACGAGAATCACAAAAAAAAGCGCCGTTTAAAAGGATTTCTTCAGATTTCTGCAGAAATGAAACAAATGTTTTTGTTTCTGGATCGGCCATGTTCTGTAAAACGAAAACGAATACATATTTCGTTTTTTGGTGTTCTGTAAATCGAAGTGATATTATTTTATTCGTTTTAAAACCCCATAAACAAACCTGGTCGAAAGTAAACTGAAAGAATTTATATTCTATTAAAATCAGAAAAACTTGATCTGTTTTTTATTTAATTTTAGCCAAATTACACACTTTTAATATATTTATGCTAAAAAATTTTAATTTTGAAAAACTTGTTTAAAAACAATTACATCTTTTTGTAAATCGCAATATTTCAACAAAATAACAACAAGTTTTTATATGCGGCCACAACCTTTTATCTTCAAACAAAAACTTATAGTCACCACTCTAGTTTAAATTGAAAACAATTTTATAAAGGTTTAATTGTCTTAAATTTTTTTTATTGTTAATCATTATTTTCAATTTTACATTTGTTTGTATGGCAACACCAAAATTTTATGCCATATGTTTTCTTACAAAATAAAGAAAGCTAAAATGTAAATTTCTACTTAATTTCAAACGACACCATGTCGTCTTTGTGATATTTGTTATTTTTATTAAACATTTTTAATGTTGCCATTTCTTTTTTTTTTTAGTACAAAATATGGTAATATTCACCCCTATCACGAATAAAAGTGAAATTTTTATTCACGTAAAATTTTCATTCCCCTCGAGTTGGAAATTGGTATCATGAAATTCAGGTGGAATTTTTTCCACGTTCTCATTCTCTGTGAATGCAGAAAAGTGAATAAGATTTCAAAAACATACAAAATTAATTAAAAAGACAAGCAATTTAAATTTAACTCGGAAATAAAAATTCGTGCGTTTAAGTCTTAAGTTGTGTTTTTAAGTTAAATAGTCACGCGCATTATTGGTATTGCATTTGAACAATAAAAGTAACTGAATTCAAGAATTAAACGAAAGCGTGAAAATTATGGAGTTTAAAAATAAAATAAATACAAATAGCGTACTCCAACAAATTAAATAAAATGTTTAGGCTTGGAACTATGATGCAGTTTACGTTAATCCGTAAAAGAACTCCAAAATTGGAACGCAATATCTTTGTATACTCTTAACAAAACACACTCAATTGGTCTGTTGGTTTGCATTTTATTTGTTTTCTTATGTATGTTTCCACTATAATAGCTGACATTGATATAAAAAAAAAATATTTATCAAAATATATAAGTGAAAGAAGAATTTACTTACATTTTGCATATAATTCCCCAGCAAAAATCAAGTGAATAAATTAAAGTGAAAAGTAAAAAAACTCGCGTGAGAAAAATCGTTCACGATAGGGGGAAATTGATTGATGATTGCATTTACGTGAAAAGGGAAATAATTACGAGGGAAATATTATTCATGATAAGGGTGATTACCTATTTTGACATTTCTTAAACTATCACTAAATGCCATGTCAGATAAAATTGTTGCTTCGCGTTGCCTTACAGATTCGCTTGATGAAATGTACATACTTATACGAAGCATGCCACATAAAGCACTTTTAACGGATTGTGAAGAGAAAACATCGGCAATTCTCTTCTTTTTGCGTGCTTTAACACTAAGCTTGAATAATTTTCTTTACTCGTGTCTTTATATTATTTTCTTTTTAAAACAGAAGAATATTGTAAAATATATCGTCAAATAGTTTTCATAATAAAAAAATAAATAGCAAAATTATCAACCAATTTTTATTACGTGATACACCTATTGATTTACACTTTTCTATCAAAGTTAAAAACGGTACGCAAAGCGACAAAGTTGTATTTGATACGGCCTGTAAAAACAACTTGTTGGATCAAAGACTATTTCAATTTTATTTATTTTTTTTTATTATCCTAAAAACTGCCCCTAAATGTGAAAGACAGGATTTATATTTAAATATTCAATTGCAAGCGCAAATTAATTTCTATTATAGTATGTACTCCACGGTAATGAAAGCAATATATACGCTTTGTAGTATCCGCAGTCGAATCCACAGCCCGCCACTGATAGACTACCAAACTATCAACCATCCTATCGGAACTACCAGTTATTAATTAATTTGTTTGTTTATTTTAGTGCTGACGTTGTTTACAGGTATTTTATTTCTAAATACGTAAGTACTTCTTCGAATGTAGAAGATCAATTAATAATTACACGGGTTACCGGTATTAAAGTTCTATTTAGAGAAAAAAATAAAAAAAATGTATTTGATTTAATTTTTTTTTTAGTAAACAAACAGTTATCAGCTTAATTGCAAATCACCTTTTTGCAGTTTAAAAAAGCCGTATTGAAATATGGAAGTACAAGTGTGTATTAAAAAAATAATCGTTTTGATATGAAACAATTTATTTTAATAGTAGTAAAGAAATCGACTTTTTATTTCCGCCTTAACGACTTCAATAATAAAATTAAACAAGTTTGTACTTGAATCATGTGATTATAATAAATTGATTTTACGGACTCACCGCTGGCTTTCTTTTTGTTTTCTCCTTTTCGAAATAGGTTTATTTTTTAATCGTTACATACAATTTTTAGAGTAAATTTCTTTTATCCGATTACTTTTGAATATTTTTTTTCATCAATTACGTATGTAATTACACTAGTCAAAACTTCAAAAAAAATTGTCTGAGTCGATTCATATTATGTATTTCATAATGAGGATGACTTAAAATAAATAACTGTTGACAAATTATTAAATTATTGAGATATCACATTTGAAACTGGTGATTAAGGTGGCTCAAAAATTTCAAATTTACCCTACACCACAGGACTTCCTCTAATTTTTTTTTTGATTCACTTGATAGTACTGAAGCGCCAAAAATTCATCGGCCTAAGTGATATAGAAGGAAATGTTCAACGTTTTCCAAAGTTTAAAAATTTGAATGCTATTTTTATGAAAGAAAACGAATTCATACAAATGCAAAGAATTTAGCCCACTCCCCACTTTCATATAATATGTTTGTATTTATCATAAATTTTCTACTGTAATATAAACTAATGTACTACTTCTCAACCAATGTTACAACCCCAAAATTACTGATTTTTTTTTAATTTATTATTAACTTTTTTTTCCTAAGTTTGTCAAATACCACGACTTTCGTCACTTTTGAGTTAACAATTTAAAAGAAAAATATTCAAATTTTATTTCTGTGTGCAAAAAAAGATTTGGCAATGACTTTGCTCACATAATAATTTTTCGTAATTTTTGCATAAAATAACGCTTTATAACTTTTAAAATTTCTCTGAAAATTAAAAAAACTATTGCAAACTTATAAGAAAAACATAACAGAACGGCTGGCAAATCCGATTTTTTTTGCAAAAATTCGACTTGTGCAACCTATAAACCTTTTCCGAAAACTCTCAAAAAATCTAAAAAAAAATTTACTCTATAAGCTTTCATTTTTTTGGGACACACTAATGTCAACGCTAACAATCCTCACTTTTCAAATTTCTAAATGAAATATGTACTTACATGTATTGTTTACGACTTATCACGTGCATACGGGGGATTCCCCTTTCTCCTTTTGCTCACATGGTGTTGTCATTCTTCAAAAATAATCGAAAAAAATGGATGCTTATAATTACGAGTATATTACATTGGCGATGATGTTACTCAATACTGACGAAGGACGTTGATGATGTTACTTGTGGATTAGTACAAGCTTAAGCCGGTACTCTTCACTGACCAGAGAGCATGCTTTCGGCACTAAAAACATTCCGACAACAACTGACACAAATGCAGACTAATTCACGTCAGAAAAATCGGAAGTGTTTTTATGACTTAGTCGGATACTGGCCTCGAACTCAGGATCTTAGGTTGTGTAGTCAATGTGCTAACTTCTTCAGCTATCGCCACCATCACTGTAGTTCGGTGATATATATATGTATAATATTGAGTGCGTTAGTTTCATATGAAGATCCTAAAATATTTCGGGTCTGTGTTAACACTGCTGATATGTTAAGCAATATTTGTGGCCAGTTAACGACAAAATCGAAAAAAGGCACTTTTGACTTAATTAGACAGTGTTCTTTAGCTTATTTTAGCGTTGACGTAAGAAATCATACGATAGGTTGTAGGCTCCTAAAGTGTACTTGGTTAACCCCATGGATCAATTATAACGTGAAAAGGAATCGGGACCAAAAATGTAAACAACTTTCGACAGTTTAAGAATTTTTGACGATAAAAACACAACTCTACAAAACAATCAGGAGAGTTGCTTTCACCTGCTGACTGGGCCATGCTTAAGACGTTATACAAATGGTATAACAAATGGTTGATATAAGAGAACAATTAGAAAAATATGGATGCGGTTGACCTTGCATGCTATCCCTGAAACTTCCTGCTAATTTTCAACATTCGACACAGTTTTTAAGTACAAAAAAAATATAGCGTATAGAAAATTGATTTCCCAAGAAATTATGGAGAAATTAAAAATATAAAAAAATTCCGCAAATTTTTGACAATTACAATTTCCGAACCAATTTACAGATTTTTGTTAAATGTGCGGCATCCGATAAACTTTTTAAATCTAGAAAAATCGGCGAATGTCTCAAATCGATTTGACGAAGACTTTTGAAGTTATTGAAATAAGACTTTTTCGAAATGTTTCGTCAACGATATCTCTCGTCCGATTTTAGTCAACATTCCTTTTTGACGTTCAGAGCTGATAAGATTTTGAACTTGAGAGGGTTATTGGCTTGCAATTTATTTAAAAATATTTATGCGAAATCTACCGATTTAGAAATGTTCGTGGCGATAAAAATTAAATAATTGTCGACAATTTAAGCCATGTCAAGTCCAAATTTTACAGCTTGGCCCACGAAGTCACACGATATCATTCGTTCGTTTATGTAATTTCAATACAAAAACATTTAAACATTGATACAATCATTGTCAACCAAATGTTGACTAATTGCAAAGAGGTTTAAAAAAATTAAATAGACTTACGTAGAATAATAAAATGTTTTGTTTATGAGGAAATTCTTGAAGAAACTATTTAGTTTGTATGTTTGCAATTCTCAAAGATTTTTTGGGACTTCTTCTATAAACATATCGAACTTCTTAGCTTTTTTTAAAAATTTGGTTAAAGATCGGTTTTGGTATTATCACCAAATGAAATGTGATAGATGGGTAGTCCTATTTAATTTTTACTCACGTTGAATAAATGAAAAAATATTAACATTTTAACTTCTGCTTTTGTTTGCAATATAGTTAACCGCTTGAACGATATTTTGTGATATCGTGGGTAATGCTGTTCTAGGATTGTTGTACCAACATGTGAACACAAAAATTATAAGTCTTATGTAAAATGCTGACTATAATGTGCACATGAAATGACATGTGTAAAACAAAACTACACCCTACTTGACTACTTGGAAGTAGAGGAAAGGAATGGTGGACAGGAGGTAAAGCTTCACTATCTTACAACCCTACTTTTGCACGTTATTTGAGTCTTATAGCAGAGTTGTAGCGCCTCTGATATCAAGGACACTTATTAAATTTTTAAAGCTTCGTTTTAGTAGCCGTTTTTAGTAATTATATTACTTCGCCGGTGTTACACAATAACGGCAAAGAAGGACGTTCTGATGTACCAGTGGATTGGTTACAGCTGAAACCGTTACAGTGATCAGTGGCTATGGATTCGACACTGAAACCTTCCGACAACAACTGACAAAAAGACACACTAATGCACTAATGAAAAAATGAACCTGAGTGCTGGTCCAAGTTAAAAAAAAGGAATAATAAAGACGTAATGCCACCTCAAATAAAATATACAGATGGAAATTTGTTGACTACTGTTATTTCACAGTTTCGTAGGGAAGATTGACTGATTGATTCTCTAATTCCGAATAAAAATATTTTTATTTCGATTTATTATATTGGAAACAAAAATATTTTCTTCCATAACCTTAAAATCTTTTTTTTCTGAAAAAAAGATGCATTAAAATGTGCGAAATTATTCTACAAGAAGAGCAAATTTTAGATTATAATTTGAGATTAGATTGTTGTCATTTATTTATATTCTAGTACATACATATATGTAGTCGGTTCTTTGAAACAAAAGCATGCATTGATTTAATGTAGTCATAACGTCAATGGCAGTCAGTTAGTGATGAGGAGGACCAGCTGATATCTATACATAGTACATACGCTTAGTCGCAAAACTCTACATACGATTTCTTCAACAAATTTAAATTTTTAAGAGAAATACAAAAAAGTTGTTGAACTTTTTTATTTCATAAGATTAACGATCTTTACAGGAAATAAAAAAATAACAATTCACCCTGTTTAATATTATGGAATGAATAAAATAATAAATTTCATAAAAGCAAATGTCTACTTATGATACATTGGAAAATATTTAACGGATTGTATGGCCATTTGTTGCATCTTAAACTTCTTTAAGCCTTTTAGGCATCGAAAAAAATAATTTTTAAAAGGAGGAAGTCCTTCTATATCTAAGTTTCTGTTTTAAATGAGTTCATAAATGTGCCCTATTAAATACTTACAAGTAAGAATTTTCAAAAATTTTACTTTACATATAAAATAATGAACAGATTAAATGAAATTTCGATATCGTATGTAGAGTTTTGTGACTAAGTGTGCATGTGGATATCATAATGGTGGCAATTTTCATGGTATCAAATACGAAATCACCTGAAATAGTGTTGCTATGAAATTACATCAGCGTTATTGTGGCTTTTCTATCAAATTTACATATGTATTTATTAGTTCCCCGAAATTGCCATATTCATATTCAAACTAGAAACATTTTTATTTTTAGGAGGACCTATAAGACTATATCTTCGACAGAATTTAACAGTGATTTTAGAAATATTCCAATCTAAGTATTTACAATTTTGTTGCCATGAAATCATAAAAATATTATTAATACAGAACAGAGCCGAACAATAGTAATAGAATATATTATAATAGAATTAATTTTCATTAAATTTAAATAAAATGCTTATGTTAAATAAAATCGATTATAAGCAGTATTTGTATTGCCACAGATTTAATAAAAAATCTTACAGATTAAATTAAAAACAATGACAAACCCAAAAACAAAATTTGAAACTGGTTTAAACAGATATTTTGGCTTAAAATATTAAATATAAATTATTAAAGTGAGAAGTTGTTAGGAGTTCATTTTTAATATCTTATTTATATAAGCACTACCTAATACCCTGCGCATTGCTGCGACAGGCAATTACATTCATAAACTGAATAATAATTTAAACAAAAATTATATTTAAGTCTCATATGATAATACTACTATAATAATATAATAATACTAAAAAAATGCTAATTTCAATTTTATATAAAAGCCCCAACATATCGACGTAACAGGGGCTAAGATTTGTTGTTGATGTCGACGTTGGCAGTTGGGTGTATATTTTTTGTTTGTTTGTCTCTCCTCATCGAAAGAGTACCCAACAAAACAATCACCATACATGACAAAAACATGAATTTTCTATCAACACACCAGTAGTGAGTGATTGTAAGTGAAAAAGCAAGGCGAGTCGGGAAATGAAATCGCTTGAAGTTAAAAAGTACATACACATTCGATGCATTGCGCTGCAATTAGCAAATTATGTTACGGCAGAGGCTACAGAGGGAGTAGTGTATATGGACATTCTATTTGAATTTTCCTATGTCAAAAGTGACAGGTAACATCTCTGCGGGCACTTTATTCCACATACGTGCTGTTCAACTGAAAGACCAGTTTTCTCTGTAACACGTAGTGCGATTCACTGCCACATCGATCACAAATGGATGCGCCTTTAATAATGAACGCGTTGTGCATAGGATTGATCGGGTGCCCTGATTTCTTCAGAGCACATCCCATTATAGTAACTATAGATCAAGAAAACACACCCCACATTGCGACGATGCTCAAGAGAGCCAATACTCTAAGTGGCTATCCTGCCGTACGCAATGCCTTCCATCGTACTATCTGGGTACACGGTCGAGTAACTTCATGAGAGTTGTGTTCCGTCTTCGGATGTAGGCCCATATAGGGGTATTTACAGATATACAGGGAGCTTTCAACAATTTAAAATCGTCAAGACTTATCGACTCTATAGACAACTTGGACCCAGAACAGCGTTTAATAGCCAGGATGTGTCATATGCTTCAGAGTAGCTGCATAATTTGCGTGGTAAAGGGTACGAGTATAAGGAACAGGGTAAGGCGGGGCATACTACAAAGAGGTATATTATCTCTGCCGCTATAAGTGACCACCACATATGCACACTCTACTGAGTTATCGATCAGAGTAAGGTTTCAAACCCGTCTGTTATGCAGAGGAAGGGGCGATACTAATAATATGCAACAACCCTAAGGCGGTTATGAGGAGAGCGAGGAAGGGCTTCGACTTTTCCAATGAATGGGCAAGGCAATTGGTACTGAATGTCAATCTGGACAAAATAGAAATCTGCTTCTTCACGAGGAAGCGAAAGGTTTCTGTTTTTGAATTTCCCGTCTATCAGGACCGAACGATACAATTGGGAAGATCTAATATCTGGGGATCATATTAGATTCGACTCAATCTTCAACAACAAGTCGCGGTATGAAGAACTACATAACACAAATTCGTTTCCATAAACAATATTGGAATATTTCTTGTGTTTATTGCGATTCTTTTACATTTTACAGGACGATCTCAGTCGTAAATAGGTGGTTCAATATATTCTTCATTCATTAGTAAATTATCATCTTCGGTTGCACCATCCGCATTGAAATCTTTTCTGAAAAAATTCACTCCTTTTAAAGCCATATTTCGAAAAAAAAATTCTGAAACGAAACTGCCAGGAAGCCGTAAGTTCCATGATAATAAATTTTTTTTATAAAAATCTGTAGTTCTCGGTCAGTACCCACATCTCACAAAATATCATATCATAATGACTAAAATGCAAAAACAAAAAAAGTTTGACTAATATTTTCGTGACGCCGCTAAATCGGTATTCTGTATGGGAAGCTCTGTTCTTTTAGCACATTTAGGTTGATTAGCCCGTTCGCCTAAAAAAAGTTTCGTGTAAACAATACATTCTCCTCCTTCAGCAACACATTTTTATATTTTTTTTAAACAACATTTCTGAAACAAAATAAAAATATCGAATCAAGAAATCCATAAAATTAATTTCTACACGAATAATTTAAATCTCTGTTATGCAAATCTGATTCAATTTCTATTTTAAATTTATTTCGCCCGTGCCAAATGTAAGAGTTGAAGTATGAACGATTATGATAATGAGACTATGGCACCGTACTCGTACATATAAAATACATATGTAAATCACAAAATTTTACGTTAATTAATATTTAAATTTTTATATTTCTAGTAGCACGTTTTATGCTTGATTTCGCTAAAGTGTACGTAATGCGCATTTCTAATTTGTAGCAAATTGACATTGTCTGTTAAAAGTTGATGAAAAAATTAAAAATACCAGTGAAAAATATTACATGTCATTCCTTAGGAAATTCTTTTCATCTACTTCCGAAATATCGACGATAACTGTTTATTTTCGACTTCTCAGGAAGTTATTAAGACCAACATCCAGGAAATTAATATGAAAGTGATTTTATTGTACAAAATTCTTGGCTTAAATCTAGTTTATGGAAGCCACTCCGAATTTAAAAAAAGGTAACTTATCTGATAGAAAATTTAATTTTAAGAAAAAAAAGTTTTGTGCAAAAACCTTCGGCAACGCATATTTTCCGAGTTATGGGCCTCAGAAGTTTTACAATAAAAATGTCATTGTGTTCAATATTTCTTAGCTTATTGGGTCAATATGGGTATCATTGGAAAGCTTGTGAAAATGCCGATCACATGATGGTAAAATTTCACATTTTGGGATGATAAAATGTGTAGAGGTGAAAATTCTTAGGCGCCGTCAAAGGCCGGTTATGCAGAAAATCTTTAGTTAGCGAAGCCGGTGTGTGTTATACCATAGAGGAGAAAATACTTAAGCCCGGCCGAAGGCCGGTTATGCAGAAAACCTTTAGTTAGCAAAGCCGGTGTGTATTATACCATAGAGGAGAAAATTCTTAAGCCCGGCCGAAGGCCGTCTATGCAGAAAACCTTTAGTTAGCGAAGCTGGTGTGTGTATTATAGAAGATATAATTTTTGAGCTTGGCATAAAACAAATTATTAAGGGTTTTTTTATTGTTAAGTATTAACTAAAACTAAAAATATAAATAAAAACAAATTATTAAGTGTATTTCAATGTTAATTATTAACTAAAACTAAAAATATAAATAAACAGATTAAAATAAAAATATAACTATTCAGAGTCACTTCCTGACTTCTTTTCTATAGGGCTTTCAGCGGCTGCTGAAATAATGGTTTGCAAATCAGTATTTGGGGAAAGGGGTTGTACATTAAGCCCGCAAGTCTTAAAAATTCAGTGATTTTTTTTTTTGTTTGCTTTGCACCACCGCAGGAATATAAATTTTTGGACATAGCCGTTGGAAAACTGTTTCCTTCGGTTGTACTCAGGTACTGATCTTTTGAAATGCCTCCAGAGGCCTTCTATTGTGTTGGTGTGCTGACCATTTTCACTGCTAATAAAGGAAATCGAGTGATTCACTTTAAAATGTGAAAAGCCCGCTTCATTCAAATTGTCGTACGACTAAAAATTGACAAAATGCATTAATTAATTATAGTATATTAATATTTTAGCATTCTTACCTTCCAAAAATCCGAAACAATAATTGATCCCGGAGAAATATATTTTTTAATTAGCGGTAATAATGTTTCACGGCTTCTGTTTTCTACAGGAACCATGAAACATTTACCGCTAATTCTTTCTACTCTTCCGAAGACCCATTGTCCATCCACGTGATGTCCTCTGTGGTGCTTTCGTTTTCCGATCTTACTTTCATCAATCTCAACAATGATATTAGGACCACCAATTTTTAAATTTGATTGGAATGATCCGAAAACCACTACTTCACGACAGAAATTGTTCCAGTCTACTGCAGTTTGCAATCCCTTTATTTCCGTTTCCCTCATGATGTAGTTGAGGGATAAATTTTCCACCCACAAATAATAGAACATCAGTATTTGACAAATACTGAGATGCAATTTATCAAAGAAAGTGTTTTTTCTAAAAAAAATCTTGGTATTGCACTTGTTATTTTTCAATTTTTTTCCCAAAGATCGTTTCCAGCAGCTACCGTTATTTTATTTAATAACTTCACATATGTATGTATGTATTCACTTTTACTTACCACCAGATCCATCCATCAATGCTATAATTCGGCATTAATTTTAATGGGTGACCATTAGGGCTCAAATAATTGCCTTCTTTTGGAATTAATTCCCAATCTACCAAAATGGGAATTACCTCTACAGGAACAGGCCCCTCTAAATTGTTATTAAACATTTCAAAAATTTTTGGTAGATCTTGTAATCTCCATATTTACGTTACAAATGATCATGTCATACACATTTGCATACATACATATACATACATATAATATAAGTATGTTTTTGTATTTTGCTCTCATTTTTAATAAAAATACCGTTAATTTACTCATTTACTATGTAATAAAATATTTTCTTTTGTAATGAATCAAAGACTTACAATGAAAATGGCAAAATATATCGACGACTTTGTAGGTCCGTAACTCCCAAACTATGCGTTGCCGAGGATTTTTGCACTAAACTCTTTCTTCTTAGAATTCAATTTTCTATAACCTAAGATAATTTTTCTTTTAATTTGGAGCGGCTTCCATAAACTAAATTTGTTCCAAATTCTTTTATGTTTGCTTATTTACATATATGTATGTACATATATTAAAACATATGTACATATGAATGAAACATTTGAATTTTTCATTTATTTTCATCGTAAAACAAATGGAGTAATAAAAAATACAATTCAATTGCATTTCGATAAAATAAATTGAATTAAATTATAATTTTATAGAGATGGTACTTCTCAAAACCTGCTTTTTATTAACAACATTAAAGCAAAGCGATAAGCAACTTTTCATAGCTTCGTGGATTAATAAAAAAATTAGTTCCATTGCTCTGATTAAAAATTATTAAAAAAAAGTAGATTTATTTAGCATTACTTCGAATTCAATAATTCGGAATCAAAAAAGGAAACTTCCGGCAACGACAACATTATGTAAAAAGAAGTAGAACTAATCTCATTTTGGGTTGAGGGTGTTGGAGTCACCGGGCGTCTGCTCGCGTGTTGTTAGTGCGTGTAGGGAGGAGCTGGCTGTCCCCCGGGATTTCTGTGCCGTTTCCCTTGTGTGGGTTTCGGGGTATAGAAGCATCACAGATAATGAGATGGCTGATGACCTGGCGGGACTGGTTTCGGGCAGTTCGCCATCTGCTGCTATTATTTCTGACATAGGGTTCACTTTTGCCGTTGCAAAGTGACACATCGAGCATATTTTCAGTGTGACGGCTCAGGTGAGGTGGGGTTCTATCTCCGGCTGCGCCATATCAATAGCTCTATGGCTCCATTGTCCATTAGTATACTCACGGCCGTCTGCACGGGCCACTGTTCTATAGGCACGCATGCTGAGAGGATAGGCATTTCGTTCAAAGTCGGCTCCACTCAGAGTAGTGGTGGCGAACATTCGAACGATATTATATTCCACACATAATGTCATCAATAGGTCTTTCAAACGAATAAAAAGTTTCGATGGTATCTCACATGCACTTTCTTTTAATTAAACCTAATGATAAGAAACGCTTAATTAAAGACCCGTTATATAAACTAAATATATTTGGATACTAAGTTCTCTTTCGAAAGATCTTACAAAGTTTTTTGAACCAAAGAACATTTGTTGTAAATGTGAACTTTCTTCCCAGAGGATCA
This sequence comes from Dexiosoma caninum, assembly GCA_963924685.1. Lineage (NCBI taxonomy): Eukaryota > Metazoa > Arthropoda > Insecta > Diptera > Tachinidae > Dexiosoma > Dexiosoma caninum. The sequence goes on from OZ004725.1 coordinate 98,837,164, forward strand.
TCTCTGTTGTAGTTCCACAAGGATCAGTGTTATCGCCTATACTATACGCAATTTATATGTATATACCAATTTAAAATATTAAAAGAACAGTCAGCTGCACTATACGTAGACGATACAGCAGTAAAAACAACAAAAATATTTCTTCAAATGGAAAATTAAAACTAACGAAGCAAAGACACAAGATTTAATTTTTTCGTTTAAGAAATCATCTAAAGGAACGCCGACTCTCTCCTTGCCTCTTGCTGGAAAACAAATACCTCTTAATTAATATTTAGGAATAGTGCTCGATAAGAATTTAACGTTTAGACATCATATCTTTAAAACATGTGAAAAAGCTGTAAAATGTGGCAGAGCACTACTTCCTTTACTAAACCTAAAATCAATTCTAAATTCGAAAAACAAAATTTTGCTTTACAAAATGTATACGATATACGGCCAATTATGACATATGGATGTCAAGTGTGGTCAAAAAAATGTGTGCCAAACTACGTTTCAAAAAGCTTCAAGTTATACAAAACAAAAATTTAAAGATTATATTCAACCTACCGACACGTTACGTTACAAGTAGACTGCATAGAATATACCAATAGGATATGTTTGTGACAGTGATTGATAACGTCAACAAGATTCGAATTAAAAAATTTCTTTTCATTTCTAACAAGCCTTTTATCTATTTTTTCCCCTTACACTGTAAATATAGTTTTTAAATATTTATTTTAAGTCAGCTCAAAATTTACTTTATGCTTGTTGTAAAACTAATAATAGTAATAACTGAAAATATGCACATACATATATATAAAACTAGATTAACCCGTTGCGTTTAGCTACCACCACACCCAATTATTTAGTTGTTCGCGCTACGTGTTGACAAACCAAATACATAGTTTGTTTCTCAACCTCTAGTAAAATTGACGTGAGATAGCAAATATTCATAATATAATTTTTTAACCGTTATCAGGATACCTTTATACCCCATTAAAATTACCCTATATTTTAAGTTGGATCCTTAACTATCCGTCTATCAAATTTCATAAAAATCTGTTCAGCGGTTTAAGTGGTATAGTGGAACAAACATTAAACCATCCAAACATCTAAACATACAAACAATCACATTTATAATATTTTTTATTTCTAATGATGATAGATTAATAAATAGTAATAATAAACAGTTCTCTTCATATAGCAAATTTAATCGTTTAAATGAATACAATCAATATTGTAGCTTCCGAGATACTGCATTTCAAAATAAAGGGAAAACACAAATGAAAGCTGCAATCACAAAGTACTGAAATAAATATTAAAAACATCAAACGGAGCGACCCTAAAATTTGGCTAAACGAAAGTCTTTTTAAGTACATATCATGACAATAACAACGCATTTTGAATAAAGCCAATCTTACACTGGGGAATGGGATAAGAAACAGGTGGACAAATAAGCTGTAAAGATGTCGAACAAAAAACTGAAATTAAAATTATCTCTGAATTGCAATCAATCGGTTAATATTTTCAAATATGAATGAATAAGTTGACAAACGATAAAATTTCACTTCGAAACCATGTTTGCCAAGGGTTTCTCAAAACTTAGAATACCAAATGGAAAATATTGTGACAGAAAGACAATTGTTACGTTCATATTGTTATGTGTATTAAGGGGCTACCTTCATTGCATTATATCTGATCTCAAACTGATAATATCCAACAAGTTCTTTTTCTTTTTCTTTCAGATGAAATGTGATTATTTTCGTGCGAACTATTAAAATAAAAGAAACACATGTTTTATCAATCAACAAAGGCCGTAAAAACAAAATTTGCCAATCTATGAAAAAAGTAAATCAATCTCTTATTTAAATTATTTCTTGGAAATATTTTTCTTTAAAAATAAATGCGCGAATTAAGTTTAATGAGAAACAACGTTTTTTTTAACTGATTAGCAGTCGACAGTTCAATGGACATAATAATTTGACGAAGATTTGATTTATATATTGTTTGCATTTAAATTAAATACCTACATTCACTCTAAAGCCCTAATGACACTATATTTTTTCTGCATTGTTCAAATTTTGGAGAAGAGCGCGAATATATTGTAATGGGAAAATTAATCAGTTGCAAAGAGTACAACCATATTAAGATAAAAGCAAAAACATCAAATTGTCCACTAGTGTTATCGATAAAAAAAATTAGTAACTGTCAAAAAAAAGTAAAAAGTTTCAACTTATAATTGACGTTTTGACCTTAAAATCTTTTATATGTTCACGACTTAACGATTTATGTACAATGTCTGTGATTTGCAGTTTAGTTTCTGACCGTATATTTTTCTTTAGCGTTGTTTTTTTAATTAAAATAAGGAGGCATCAATTAAAAAATGTAAATATTATATTGTATTTGTTTCTTTCTGGTTGTACTTTCCCTTTTTTTTATCAATTTTATATTAATAAATTAAAAATAAATGTGGTGTCATACGGACTTAAGAGAAATTAGATTGGAATAATAAATAACAATTGTGCAATTTAAATTATTTTTAAATATTAACTTTTATGAAAAATATAAAAGTTCCAGCTAAAAGAAAGAAAATTCTTTGTTCTTCGAAAGTAATTTGAAGTTAAGTTGCTAGTAAATATAATTATTTTACCAGATCACTTCGTCCGCATTTTAGAAATGAAATATGAGCGAAGTAAAATAATAAATAAAATGGCGCTTCTTTTGCTTAACAATTAATGAGACGCAGCAACTCTGCTTTACTAAGTCAACAAAAACCCGCAACTGCTGAATTATACAAGAAATAAACTATATTTTAATTTCGAACTAGTTCTGGTGCAATGTAGGGGACATTCCCTGAACTCTGCTTCAAAAGAAAAAAAAAAAACAAACACACTGACGTTTATTAGAATATGACCAAAAACACAGATAATTGAATTCAATTCAAAACAACAAAAAATTATTAATGGCGAAATCTACGCTTGCTTTGAAATTAAATGCAGCCTTGCATTTTTTTTTTGCTACTTTTAAACAAAATCGGTTACATTTTTCTCTAATTTCATTTAAATTTCTGACTATATGAAACGTATGTACTTGCATAAGAGCTAACTGCGGTATTCATGAAACTATTTAGAATTTATAGAACTTATATTGAATATTTTTTTATCTTGGACCAGCACAATCATACTGCCTCCCATGTAAGAGCAGTAGATACAGAAGCATGCGGCGGTAATCGACAATTGTCTAAAGACCGACCATTGTGGTTATTTGCCACTCCTGCACATGGTGCCAATGCTTTCGACTGGAAATGGCGGATCTAGAGAGGAAAACTCGATAAAACCCGTAATCCCATTAGCTATTCGTATCGTGCCTATGTGGTGAATAACACTACGTTAGTGTGCCTTCTAACGGTGACTTCCAGATATTGGGCGCCCTTTGGTTGTAATCAGCCTTACCGTGACACCGGGGCACAGCCGCGGCTCGACCAACACCGTCCCCTTATTTCCCTTATGGAAAGCAGTAAAAAAAGGCAGCAGCGTCTCACGGAAAATAACATCTTCGCAAGTGGCCTGCGAACCAACGGAAACGGCGATTGCTGTGGACGTAGGGCCCGATGAAGCCTCCAACATCACTGCAGAAGAGGAATTGAAACTTTTCACTTCTCCTATTCATGGCTCAGGAACTGAGAACGAAAAGGTTCGACTCAGTAGAGCCGCTAAAAAGGGGCTAAAATACTTCCTGAATAAGGGACATAAGAAGAAGCAAGAAAGCTTGGTCAAAAGCAGCTGCTATGAAGCCACAACGCTGTAGCTCAACATCATACGAGACCAAGGTCTGTCGATTTTGTGAAAGTGACACATTGTCATGCACTCGGAAGGCAGAGGTTTCTCTACCTGAGCGGAATTGTTGCACCTCCACACAACGTGTAGAAAACTACACCCTAAATAGCGCTTGGATTCTTTAGAAGCCTTAGGATGGGGGATGAAGAGCTTTGCACAATATATATTTTTGATTTGGATGCGGCTATACAATCGTGACGGATAAATTGGTCGCGAATTGTGTTGGCGTACAACTCTGTACTGGATGAGAGCAGACTGGAAGCGATGTTTGCGGTATATAATACTTGCATGGCCCAAGGCATCTTCCTGAAGCGGTGGAAGATACAGAGACTTGTCCTGATTGGTAAGGATACACCGCCGTAATCGAGGACTAAGACGATCACGTCCGGCGCGCCCCAGAGATCTGTACTGGGCCCGGACCTATGGAATCTGGCCTACGATGGGATCTTTGATGTGGAAATGCCCGATTATACTCACCTCGTAGGATATGCGGACGACATAGTTGCGGTCATCTCGGCGCGGGATATAAATTACGCCAGGGGTAAGCTCAACCAGGTCATGATTAGGACTCGGGTGAGGCTTGAGGACCACGGCCTGGAAATCGCCAGGAAAAAGTTTGAGGTGATGCTGAAGACGCAGGGTCACATACCACTCGGCCTCAGCATGCGGATAGCGGATGTGTCTCTGGTTACCAAGAGGGCGATAAGGTATTTGGCGAGCCTCGATCGCAGTCTTACTTACTTACTGGGCTCAAATCTATCATTTGGCTACTATGGCGGCAAGGATGAACGGCATGTTGAGCAGATTCCTGGCGAATGTCGGCGAATGGGTGAACGAACCAAACGCACTCCTGCCGGCGTGATATGATGGATGCTCGATCGAGAAAGGCAATTGGAATGGTGTGGCGCTATACGTAATGTACGTTCTACGGGGAAAGAAGAGGAACGTCGATGCGTTGCTGCTGAGCGATGCCCCCTCTGAAGTAATACAGAAAGCGGTCCCGGGAAGGAATCTACCCTGAGGAGGGGGGAATTTCTTAGTGGTAACACCACTCGACGCAGAAGACGACGGGGTCAGTAAGTGCGAAGGCATTTTCATCCCTACCTCACACGTCAAAAAAAATAATAATATTAAGAATAATAATCTTACACACCTTAAATTAGCCACACTATACACCCGATCTAAAATTTATATTTTAGCAAAGGCATAGGAAGGAGCTAAACAATATGGAATAATTATGGGACGAGTCAATGAAAGAAACACTTTATGAAATTGTTGTGAATAACTTTAAATTTTTACATTAATGAATTAATATTTAGATAAAATAGACTGATTTTCATTTTAGAATTTATAAAATTTATAAAATAAAAAATCGATCCCTGTTAAATGTATTCGTATAGAAAAATTAAAATAAACCTCTATTCCCATGAATCCAAAAATAAATCAGAAATTGTCTCCTCAACTACAAACAACGAATTTGCTTTTTTTCTTTTTCTCAGAAAACTACATATTTTCTACATAATTCCAATTTAAAGGGTATTTTTATTTTAACTGTCGTATTCATAAAAATTTTTTGGATTTATGAAAGGTATAGAAAGAAGCCTTTTACAAATCAAAATAAAATTTATGTATGTGGCAGTAAATTTTATGATTTCATTCTGATGAAGCGCAGTGTATAGTTCTTATAAAAATACAATTTTCAATCCAAATACTTTTTATTTCTTTCATGAGTTTTTTTTTTTTTTTTGCTTGACTAATTTATAAATTCCAATTAGAAAATAATCTCATATAATTATTCCGCATGTACTTTAAACTAAATCCATATTTAGAAGCTACAATAAGCAAAACAGACCAACTTAGCAAATAGAGCATAACACGCTACAGGGGGTTATTAGTTAAAGTCGTTTTGTTGCTTCCTCAAAATCACAATTAAAATCTCACAGAGAGGAGAAAAAAAAAGGATTTACTTCTATTGAGTGAGTATACCAGTCGTGTTAGTAAAAACACGGAAGTATTACACAGAATTTACCTTGATTTGATATCCATACAAATTGTTTCTTTTTTATCACATTGAATAGAAGTTTACTTGAAATTTGTTTAGTGGTTGCTGGTTTCTGTCTATCTGTCTGTCGATCTTCGTATGGCATTTGTTGTTGTGTTGTCGCTTTTAATTTTGTAATAAAATCAAGTACCTTTGGTAAAGGATACCAAGTGCCGAAACATCTATTCTTGAATGGTTATTAACTGAAGCAAAAACACAGCATCAAAAATCAGTGAAATGCAAACATTCAAACGTACATACATACTCGTACATGTGCATGAACATACAATGAAAAATTATTTCCCTAGTGTACGCTTAACACTACATATTTTCATAAACTCATTGAGCCCACCCGAATGGCACTGCTTTTCGATGAGTGTGAGTTTTCATATAGACACAAGGGGTGTTATATATGGGTATAGTTAATAAGGCAAACAAACAAATAAAAAACATCAAGATTTCAGCAACAAGCGCATTTATCCACCAAGAGATTATTCAAACGCGAGCAACTAGAACAGTACGTTTCTAAACTATAAGGACAACCAACCATCAGAACAAGATAAAAGAAATGGAAGAAAATTATGGAAGATCAAGGAACGACGTTCATCGAAATATCGAGAAAAATGTAATGAAACCATTATACCCATATATAAAAAAAAATGCTTAGAAAAATTAATTTAAATTAAATAAATTACATTCATTTAAAGTAAGTCAAAAGAGTGGCGACGGCTGAAGTAGTTTGTACGTTGAATACAAAACCAAAAATATTCTGGCTTCGACCGCAATTTCCAGGTCACTGAACAGTGCCGGTTTCAGCTGTAACCAATTCACAGGCACGTCAGAGCGCCCTCCTTCGTCGGTATTGTGTAACACCAACAACACTGCTATAAACAAAATACCACGTGCCAAAGGCGAGTTGTAAGAAAGTGAAGCCTCGCCAAGTTTCATATCTCTCACTATCCATTTCTTCTAGTTCCAGCACAATGCATCGTGTTATCTCCTAACTGCTGATCCAAGATAATAACAAAATTATGATTTTATTTAGACCAGCTAACCCATATAGCAAACATATATAAAATTAAATAAATTTAAATCGAATAAACCATACAACAAGTACGATTATATATAAATGACGGTATTTAATAAAGATGAGATTTACTATTCAATTTCTGGATTTCCGGACCTGGGAGAATATAAGAGGACCATCAGTGTGGCTAATTGGTGCTCCTGGAGGGCTCTCTGTAAATCTATTGAGACGTTGAGGGACTTCGCAAGGTTTTGTCTAAAGACCACTCCAACAGGACTCTGTTGAAGAGGCCTGGTGGGAGTGGACTGAGTCGTCCGTGGAAGAGCTCATGGATGCGCATTTTCCGAATGTCTCCACCACTCCTCGTGATGTGGTCGGAGGTGGTGATGGATGTGCGGGTGTATCAGCTGAGAATCTGATGTCCATCTTATCGTTTGACAGAATGGCGTGGGCGATAAACAGTTTTTCTCTTTTTAAAGCACCGGCGTGGATGTAGTTCTGCCAATTTTGTGTCAGAGGGCGTAGGTATCTGTGATCTCTTCTTGCAGGCTATATATAGTGCGAGTCAATCTTTCAACCATATACTAGCCAGTAGGAGGATAACCAGAGCGGTTTTCATACCAAAAGCAGCTTGACGGGGCCATGAATTGCCGAAGGATTTTATACCATCCTTGTACTCAAGGTATTGGAGATGTGATCGACTGTCACATCCGCTATCTCCGGCGCATCACGCGTACTTGAGGGGTAAATCAATAGAGACTGCTCTCCACGAGGTTGTCGGGGCTGTGGAGCAATCTCTTGGGTGTAAACAGTTGGCTGCCTTCGTTGATATTGATTTAATAATGTTTCTGGTCTGCAGAGGCGAGGGTGGATGGTTCCGCCTGCGACTGAGTTGAGTCACTACTTTCCCGATTCAGCGATCTGCGTGTGTTGGGGTTACCGGGTATGCAGAACGTTCCCCGGAGCTGCCCTGAACACGATTGTGAATCTCTTGCCGATTAATCTTCATATTTTCTCCGTTCCAGCTCAAAATGCTATTAGGCATGGCTGAACCCTTCCGGGTTTCATTGCAGACTTCCCGCTGGATATCTCCAGTCGGAGAATTGTCTTCGAGGGGCGTGCAGTTGCCGCCTTCCCTAGTAGGAATGCTTGGAGGTAGGGAGAGTCCTTACGGGTGGCGTCATGGCGGTCTTCACCGATAGTTCCAAGACGGAATCAGTGTCTTCCTGACGGAGGTTTTCGCTATCTGCAGGGCTGCCTGATGCTGTGAAGGCGGCACGTGGCGTGTATTTTTACTATTCTTTCCAATAATAAGTAGGCGTTGGTGTCACCGGGCGTCTGCTCTCGTGTTGTGCGTGATTGTAGGGGAGCTGGCTGTCCTCCGAGAATTTTGTGCCGTTCCGGGGCATAGAACCGTCAGGGGTAATGAGATAGCTGATGAGTTAGCGCAACTGGGTTCAGCCGCTTCGCCATCTGCTACTACTATTTCTGATATAGGGGTCCCTTTTGCTGTTTCAAAGGGGCAGGTCGAGGAGTTTTTCAGGGGAAGGTTCAGGAGAGGTGGGGTTCTTTCCCCGGTTACGCCATAGCAGGTATGATGTACGTAGAACTCGGGAACTCCTGATCTTTTCCCGATTGTTTATTAGTAGACTCAACGCCGTCCGTTCAATGCCTGGTGTAGATGTTGTGAGGAGAATTCGGAGAGGGAAATTGTTGTGCACTTTCTCTGTTAGTGCACCGCTCTGGCTAGGTAGGGGCTGTGATTCTTTGGGCGCCTTTCTTAGACAGGGCTGTGCTCTCGGTTGGATCTGACGGACTTAGTGAGGTACGTGAACGGCACAGGGTCGCTGTGACGTTTTCTGGTTTCTATGGGGCTAAGGTAGCAAAACGGCAACTACGGTGCTACTTGTGTCGACCCGTCAACATCTTTCACTCGTATAACCACAAAATCTAAAACGTTACCAATTTCATTAGGAATGGATGGCAGCACATAAGACCTACAAAAACTATTTGTGAATTTCCTAAAGAATAAATGAAATTCTTTTGTTGGTTTGATGAAATTAACTTTCATTAATATTTATTGAATTAAATTATTTTTCCATAATCTTCTTCTCTGTTAGCAGGCGAAAGAAAGAAAAAAGGAAAGATCAAAAATTGTGTATTTTATATATCAAATTTTATTTCTGCGGAATTATGTAAAACACCGATTATTTTAGCAGTCGGTGGAGAGCGATTGTCACATGTATATACTCTAACATACATATGTTTAGGTATGTATTGATATGTGTCTATGCATTAATTTCTTAAATTCAAAACTTAAATTCAAAAACTTAAAATGCGGTCTACGGATAATTTTCTTAAGTTTCGTACAAAAAGGAAATTAGTGTCTTAGCTTGTACTTATAGATATGAGGACTATATTACATTTAATAAAAGAAGAAGTGAGAGTACCAAAGCATTTATTTAAAACATTTTTCATGTTGTGGACGTAATTTCGGGCAGTTGGAGAACGGTTTTTAACTATAACATTATGAATAGAATTTTTAAGATATTTTTCACGCGGAACGTTATCTTTTAGAGAGCTTTTGATCAAATTCAGAATTTTTGCATTAGTTTTCATATATCAGAACCAACAAATATACCTGTTATAATGATGATACAATTATGATAGTTCATTTTGTGTGCTTTAAATTTTAAAGTTTTGGAAACAAATAAAAAAATTAATACCGATTCACTTTTTTTGGTCTTAGTATTCATCTTCCACATACACATATGGGTGACTTTGAGTGTCAGTTGGCCACCAAATCCGATGAACATGGTGAACTATTTCAAGACCGCTTTGGAAGATAAATCATTCAATCTCTTATAGCTGAAATATGTTGAACACACTTTTAAAGGTAATTTTTGCATTTTTTAAAAAATTACCAATAAAGCACAAAAAAGACATACTCTCTAAGAGTGATAGGGTTAATATATGCTAAGAAAATGTCCCTTGTAATGTTCCAAATAAACCTTCTGAAAACATCGTATACCAAAAGCGTAAATATCACACGGTTTTCTATGTTGCTTTACTATAAAATCATAAATATTTAAAACGTGATAATAAAATTAAATTACACCTGAGGAAGTCGACAAAAAATTGACGAAACGTCTGCAAAATTTAAAGGAAATCAAAGAACTTTCGTAGATAAGATTATTTAAAATTTTTTTTTTGTATTTATATGGTACTCCTTTCCCTCAATGACAAACTATACAAATCATCATCAATTTAAAAATGTACCTTTTTAGAAATATGTATGTGTTAGCGGCTTTGCAAATTAAAAAAAAAATTATAATAAAATATATAAATTACACTAATTATGTAAGCTGTAGATCCTTTTTATATATGTAATATTTATTTATATTCGATATTTCGCTACTCCTTTGTGTAGCTTCTTCAGGAAAATTGGTTTTTGTTTATAATGAAAAAATATTTTTTTAAAAAGGATCTACAGCTTAAATAATTAGCGTAATTAATATAAAAAGAGGTAAAACAAAAACTAGAAGAATTATTAGTAAAATATATAATTATAACATAGAATTTTCGGAAAAATCACACTAAATTTATTTTAATGACTGAAGAAACGTAGATTTAATTTACAGCCGCTGTTTTAAAGTTCACAGGCATTCGTCCGCATATTGACAGGGTCTGCCAACTGATTTGCACTATTATTTTCACAGATATTGAAGCGTTCATAAGCTTTTGAGAGTTTCATTTCCGTCATTTGATCCTAGTTCAAATTTTCTATGTCATTAATGCTGATGATAAGATTGAACTTCTTCAAAATCGTATATCTCCATGGTTTTATGAGACCAACGAAAAAAAATTAACAGAAAAGTAAACTTTTTAGAGTGACAATTGGTTCTTGATATTCGGTTAAGTTTTACCCGAGTTAACTTGTTCAAGATTCTAATGTACATACCTGTGTATAAAAGAAATAAAAAAAAACTTAAAATTCTGTCTGTAAATAGCAAAACTCTCGCTTTACTTCCACTTTTTTGATTTTTTTAAATTCATCGATCAGCCTAAATTTTTCTCTGCTTGTATTTTTAATTTGAAAGTTGGAAATATTCGTTAAAAGTTGGTAGTTTATTCTTCTCAATTACATATGTACATACATATATTTGTTAAATCCGGTACAATATTTTTTTTAACCTTTTGTGCGTCCTTACGTATTAAGCTATGCACTGTAGACAATCGTTAAACACGCTCGCCGACGGTAAGTCCCTTCGATTCTTTATAAAGTGGAAATAACTCAGTGGAAAAAAACAGAAATCTACCTTTGATCAATAATATTCTACATAAGGGAAACTTCGTATTCCAACATCTCTTAATGAACAATAATTATTTGGTAATGATTATATCCACAAAAGGTAACAAAAGCCCTCGAGTGCATGATATTAAATAGATACATTTAATTATGATGGCAAGCACACGCTCACACTCACGCCATGTACAAATCAATACAATGGGAAAATCATGATGTGCAAAGAGAAACGGACAGACAGACGGCTATTTTCAAACACATTGCACCAAAATAAATATATTATACTGTATGTGTGTGTGTGAATGTGCGTATGTTTGCACGCTTATATCCTCGTACAAGTAAAAGTACCTATAAATGTCATTGCACATCTCAATTAAAAATTGATATTTTATTCTTTGACACGTGCACTGTAAACATTCTTTCTGATGGAACTGCTTTCGGATCACAGCCGGTGTGTTTTGTTACCTTTTCGTGTATATTGCCCATTCCACCCTTTACGTTTATATTAAACCAACAGTAACAACAACAACAAATATAGAATTAATGAAAAGCGGTGGAGTTACTATAAATAAGCAACAACAAAATGAATAATTCCTTTTAATTGTTGTTTGCAACAATGACGGTGAGTACTCAGAAATTTACATGGAATTTATGTATGAATATAAAGTTGTATGTACAGTGGTGGCCTTATAATTCGAAACGATGTTTTTGGGAAAATAAAAACGCAGTCCAACTTTCATTAAAACCTGCACTATAAATTATACCGTTATTCAACAAGTTAACAGTCAACATTATTTTCAATGCAAAACATGTGGAATTTAAAGTTTACTTATAAATAAAAATTAAAATTATATACCAAGTAGTTGCTTTTGGCTGGACACGTAATTAGAAACGTGCAGTTTTTGCTTTAATTTCTGAACTTCTCTTTTAATTATTGACAAAGTGAGTGTAATATGAAAAGCAATAGAGTTCTCTGGAGCACCGAATCCAAGTTAAACTTGTTGCAATCAAATGGAAAAACGTATGTGAGATGCCTCCCAAACAAAGTTTTAGATCCCAGGTACACTGTGAAGATGGTCAAACACGGTGGCGGGTCTATTATGGTCTGGGGTGGCGTAGTGCTGGTCCAATTGTTAGAATTCAGGGAGTAATAGATCAGCATCAATATAAAACCATTTTGGAAGATGTAATGGGAATATGCCCTCACATTACATTTTTCAGTATGACAATGACCGAAAGCACACTTCAAGGTTAGTGAAACGTTGGCTTTCGGATTAAAATATTGATGTTCTGAACTGACCGCCTCAAAGACCAGAGCTCAACCCAATTGAAAACTTATGGGCAATTGTTAAAAGAGATCTCAAGGACAAAAATCCACGAAATAATGATGAATGGTTTCATTTGGTGCAGCGGTTTTCTAGTGTTTAGTTAATTTTCTTAAAAGTGTTATTTATGAAGTGACAGTTTTTAATTTTAATTCAATTATTATTTGTTGCTTTACTATTTCTTGTTATTAGTTTGAACTTTGTTGAATTAAATTTTTTAAATATATTAACAAATAAACATATACTCCCAAATCGTTTCTAAATATAAGGCCACCGCTGTGTATATGTATATATGTACATATCCTGATAACCCAGTTGGCATTGGCTGCTTGTTAGACGGCTGTCTTTAATATACAATTCCTAAAAGAATCTTCTGACTATGATCTGACGAACAACAATAACAAAGACCGTATTTTCACCAGGCAAGTTTACTTGCGCAAATCTATTGGAATTTTCTTTAGAACTTGCTTTTCCGTTCAGACATGGCAAGTTTACTTGCGCAAGTTATATTTTCTTCTGCTCATTTGTTCTTTAATTTTTTAATATTTCTCATTTGCTTCGTTTTGAAAGTGATTAACAGGTCTGTTCCAACTGCATAACAAAAGTAATCGAACTCGCACAAATTTTCGCTGAAATGGTGGATGGATCGACACCATTTTTCCGAAAGGAAGACCAATAAGTCTCCCCTGGAACGTCCTCCATGGAAGCAATATTGCCGATCGTTAAGTAAGCTATTGGACTCCAGATACTTTGGAAATGGTAGAGCATATTGCGATTGGGCGATAACTTTCAGGGTTGCTTGCCTTCTTGGGGATCGGCGTTACATTTGCAACTTCCCTTCACGACGGAAATTCGCCTGCATGGTATAGGGTGCTGAAAAGGATTGCCAGAGGACGTGACAACGTCGAAGAGTACTGCGTCAAGACCAGTGCCGGAATTTCATCCGTCCCAGGAGACTTATTTATGTTAAGGTCCGCTAAAACCCTTTTAACTGCACGAACCCGAAAGTATATCTCCGCGTTTTTGTCATTCCGCCAGACACTAAATGCTTCCTCTCTGATGTTTCCACTATGATTCTCTTTTTCTAAAAGTGATGAAAGCGATGGAGGAACAAAACCAAATTTTTGAGCATCCACAGTTTTCTTTTCTCTATTATCAATTACTTTAATGACGTCGTAAATTTATAATGGTAATGTTCCATGCGTGTATTTTCTGAGCATTTCTACGTCATACTCTTCAGTAAAACTGCAAATAAACTAATCTAAAGAAACACAAAAAGCTGTTGAAAAAACATTGCTTTTGTTAATTTATTTCTTTTAAACATTAGACTTTCTTACGAATTAAAATAGATTTTTAACAATTAAGCACGATTTATGAGGATTTCCTCAGACTTTGAAGTGCTAAACTGTCGTTTATTTTGCATTGTTGAGGTTTTCGAATTAACGGGGTACGAATTACCGCAGTTTGACTGTATGTAAATATTCTGAATTTGTCTTTATTAAACTTTGAAAAAAGTTTTTTTGTTTGTAACAAATTTTTTACGACTTCTGATGATTATTTAGACGATTTTTCGCTCGAAATTTGACGAATTCATCCCTATTTCATGTGGCAACTACGCTTCTACGATTAAAAAATGCCCCTGTCGACGATCAAAATTCATGAGATTCCTCTGAACCTCTGCCACGACTGAAAATGTCAGCTGGGATACATGCGATATACATACATACATATGCCTGTCTGTATGTATGTATATATGTACGAGTATTGTAGATCCATGCGCACATCTAAGTTTTCAAATTTTTACATTCTAGTTCAGCATAAAGTTTTAGAGATAATCTCTTTTGGCTGCTTGTTTGATGTTTTCATTTTTTTTTATTCTTTCATTGCAATTTACACACACACAAAATATTGTTATTATATTCGCTGAGTGAATTTGAAAGCACAAGTGTAACATAAAAATTTAAACGGTTATTTATACGGCCAGTATCAGTGATGGGAAATGGGTATTAAAGTAATTATTTCCACAGTAGAATATTTTGCATTTATAAAAATAAATTTCGATCACGTAAAGAGGAAAAAAAATTAATTCATTTCTGTATATTTTACGTCTGTCGTATTTGTTATTAACGTGGACACTATAGATCCATTTATAGTTGCCTATACTCGTAGATTGTAGCCTGCTGTGGTCAATGTGCTTAATGCTTTTATCCAATTTTATGTCAGCTGAACATTTGCCACAAAAAGATAAAAAATTCCGCCTCTGTTTTATTTGAGTTGCAGTGTTGTTCATTTCACTTTTCGTTTTCGAAAGTCTTACCACCGGTATGTATTGTATATTTTACAGTGTTAAACCACATGGGAAATAAAATTTTCTATGGTAAGCAGCATCTTCGTAATATATTTTTCGAATAAGAGCACAAACAATTGTGCACAATAATTGTCGAATTCATAAGCTCGATGTATCATTGTATCGGATGTACTAAATACGATATTGCAAAATGAAATATCGGGTGGTTAAATTGTAAGGGCCGATGTTGAATGTGAACCACACCTAAACGCCAAGCTTTTTTCCGAATTTTATTTGACATTTCTCTAATTCAGACTTACTCAATTTGAATTCCAAACGTCGTGAATGGGCAGAATGGTGGCAAGAAATGGCAACAGTGGATGATCAATTTTCGAAGAAAATCATCTTCAGTGATGAGGCATATTTTCACCTCAGTGGATTCGTCAATAAACAGAATTGCCGCATTTGGGCGAATGAGAATCCAAGAGTGATTGTCGAAAAACCAATGCACCCACAAAGAGTGACTGTTTGGTGCGGTTTATGGGCTGGCGGCATCATCGGGCCGTATTTTTTCCAAAATGAGGCCGGTCAGGCAGTTACTGTGAATGATAACGAACTTTTTATGGCCCGAATTGGAAGATATGGATGTGGACGATATGTGGTTTCAGCAGGACGGTGCCACTTGCCACACAGCTAACGAAACAATGGCTCTTTTGCGCAACAAATTCAATGGCCGTGTTATCTCACGTAATGGCGATGTCAATTGGCCGCCAAGATCATGTGATTTGACACCGTTGGACTTTTTTCTTTGGGGTTATTTGAAAGAAAAGGTGTACGTCGATAAGCCAGCAACAGTTCAAGACCTAAAGGATGAGATAATTCGGCACATTAATGGCATAGAAACTCAATTATGCCTGAGCGTCATCGAAAATTTGGACCATCGGATGGAGGTGTGCCGCCCATCCACCATCGCGGCGCCCATTTGGCCGATATTTTGTTCCATACATAATTGAGTAATACCAATATATCATAATAAAATAAAATTACAATAATTTCCTAAATAGTTTGTGTTTTATTCAAATTCAACATCGGCCCTTGAAATTTAACCACCCTTTACATACACTGAGACACTTTTACTTCATATAAAGAAGTTTGAGAAGCTGTAGTGGCTTCCGTACTATCAAGATAATGTAAATGCCGATTATTGAGAACAACGTGTAAGCAAACATAATTTCGTACTGGCAGCCGAAAATTAAAAAAATTATTAGCAGGAAATACACATAAATGGAAATTGAGGTAAAAATAAATTAAAAAACTTGAATTATTTATATCGTCATATAAAACGTAAAACCATGTAACTACACTCTTTTAGATTTTAAAGAAGGGGGAACAAACTTGATAACAGGGTTAAGTAACTTACCTGAAAAAAGTTTCTTCAAAACTCGCATAAAATTAAAAGAACCACTTATATTTTGATAAAATAGTTTATTTTGCATGGACATGCATTTTTTTACAGGGTTCACAATATTCAATAGAGAAACCGATTTTTTAAATTTTGTCACTTACATGGTTTTACGTTTTATATGTCTACGTATGTGTCCATAGTTATCTTTCTTTTTTTGTTTTTTGAAGTTAATACGAGTATACGATATATATTGATACAATATACAATAGCTATTCACAAATATGTAAACAAAATGTGTATTTAATACAAAATACGTGATACACAGTGCTGTGATGTCGACAGTTGTTCAATCGCCATGGTAGTTAACACGTTGATTACAAAACCAAAAAATTCTGGGTCGCATTTTCCTAATGGGCATTAGTGTCATTTGTGTCAGTGTTGTCGGAAGTTTCACTGTTCACTGAACATTACCAGCTTGAGTTGATACCAATCCACAGGCACATCAGAGCGCCCTCCTTCGTCGGTATTGTATAGCAGCGAAGTAAAATAATTACTAAAAATGGCTACTAAAACAAAGCTTCAAAACTGAATACGTCCCCTTGGCGTGATAGGTTCTGCAACACTGCTATAGTTCGAGCACAATGGTCATCCCATGAGTACTGGTCCAAAATAAAAAAAAATATTTTAAGTACCAAAATAAACCACATATTCCGTAAAAACAATTGTTTAAAAATTAGTTTTCTATTTAATCAAAAAAAGAATTGAAACTTGGGAAAAATTATAAGTTTATAATTTCTAAACGTCGAAACTGTCTAAAGTTTGAGTCGCGTACTACCAATGAAGATCAAAGATATGCAATATGTTTAGCTGATATATTTTTTAATATAGTATATTTTAAGAAGAAATTAGAAAATAATACTCCATATCCCTTTGCGTTATCGGACTCTCCGCGTATACTCGCACATTAGAGTCATGTCGTTCGATAACGAACAGCTTAAATTGAACGAATCGCACAGTTGAACGAGTTGATCTGCTCTTTTCACTGAGCACTTTTGGCTCCTTTTCCTTCAATTTGTATTGAAGTTTGCATATCTTTTACTGTTCATATTTATATCGTTAAGTTGCATCAATAATGTCTTTAAAGCTGTATTTTTTAGTAGAAAGTATTTCTTGCACAACATTGTATTTTCTTCAATTTAGTATTATTCTCTTTCACGCACTTCACTTTATATTCAAGGAAAATATATTTTGTCAACGATGTAGTAATAATTGGTAACGTGAATTTTATAATTTTAATTTTCTGTTGAATTGAATTTGTGATGCATAAATTAAATTGTCTTTTTTTTAAATGTGAAAAGAAGAACAATGAAGAAAAGGAGAATAATATTAAATAAAACTTTCTCAAAATTGTATTTTCTTCAACAATAATACCCACGAACTTTTACAACCTAGGTTAGATTAGCGGGCTGTCGACAATGACGGCTGGCACAAGTACCACCTTAGATGCCGTTTTGTTACCCTAGCGCCGTAGAACGTCCATTCTGTGCCGTTCACGTACTTCATTAAGGCCGTCAGATCCAAGCAAGAGCACAGTCCCAAGTTGTCCAAGGAAGGCGCCCCAAGGAAAATCAGCCTCCATCTAGCGAAACCGGGGCACTCACAGAGAAAGTGCAAAACAATCTCCTTCTCCGAATCTTCCCCACAGCCCCTACGCCAAGCATTGAACGGAATGCCCATCCTCTCAGTATGCATGCCAAGGTACCAGTGGTTCGGAACAGACGGTCGTGCGTCTACTAATGGACAATCGGGAAAAGCTCAGGAGTTTCCGAGTTCTACGTAAATCATACCGCGGCCACGGAGGTCTTGTTATGGCACAGCTGGAGATAGACCCCCACCTTTCCTGAGCCTTCCCCCTGAAACGCTCCACCACCTGTCCCTTTGCGACAGCAAAAGGGACCCTTATATCAGAAATAATAGCAGCAAATGGCGAACCGACCGAACCTAGTCCTCCTAACTCATCAGCCATCTCATTACCCCTGATGGTTCTATGCCGCGAACCCCACACAAAGGAAACGGCACAAAAATCCCGGAGGATAAACAGTTTTTCCTACACTCATTAACAACACGAGAGCAGTCGCCCGGTGACACCAATGCCATCAACCTCGCCTGAAAAAATAACAACAGGCACCGCCTTCTCTGCATCAGGCAAATCCAGATAGCAAAAACCTCTGCCTGGGAGTCACTGGAGGTATCTAGAAGCCTGCAGAAAAGAGAAACTCCCAGATCATCGGAGAAAACACCCGCCCCCACTCCTGATTCCATCTTAGAACCATCGGTTAAGACCTCCCTGACTCCACCCGCAAAGACTCTCCCCATCCTAACATATAAAATAATATTATATATATAAAAATTAATAATATTTTTATTGCAAATTTAAGCATTAATTGTTTTTCTTAATACACATTTTAATCCAACTACAGTAATAAAAGTACTACATGTGATTTATGTGATCATGTGATTTATCGCCATTTTGACGATTTTTTCACTTGAAAATAGCAAAATAACAATTTAGCGATTTTTTCGTGGCGATGGCACGATGGATGGTAGTCTGCACGTTGACTACACAACCAACTGGTTCAACCCCAGTTTCAGACAAAAAATTTTTAAATAAAAATAAACATCTCGCATTTTTCTGATGTGCATTAGTGTGTTTTTGTGTGTCAGTTGTTGTCGGAAGGTTTCAGGGGCGAAGGCATAGTCACTGGTCACTGAACAATACCGGCTTCAGCTGATAGCAATCCACAATCACATCAGAACGCCCTTCTTCGTCGGTATTGTGTAGCACCGGCGAAGTAAAATAATAATAAAAATAACTACTAAACCGAAGCTTCAGCACTGCTACGAAAATAAAAACAAAAGAACGTGCGAAAGCAGAGCTGCAAAATACTTAATTAAGCTTCACCTCCTGTCGTTTCTTCTACTATCCCTTTCTTATAGTTCCCAGCACAATGCTTCGCATGTGTAGGAGTCATCTCCTGAGTGCTGGTCCTAGATAAAAAAAAAAAAAAAAAAAAAAAAATTACAATTTTTACAATAATCTCACTAAGGCAATTTTTCACATATTTTGTAGGCGACATCGACGAAATTAATAAAATGGTGATTTCCTTTCTGAACAAAAATGTTGACTTTTCGAAGGAGAACACTTTCTTTTAAAAAGTGATACAGTTTTTATTACCACAATGGTACAAAGTATTTGACACTTAACTTTACCATTTTCATTTTACCGTTTTCAGCATAATTTTATCAATAATAATAAAGATTGTTTTTTATTTAAATCTCCCGGTTTAGGAAATAAGACAACAGGAATAAAAGTTCTTATTTGTATAAAAAGTTTCTTTTATTAAAGTTTAGTATCTCACCCCAAATTCACAATATGTTGCCAGTTATTGGTGTTACATGTATATTTAGAAAGGGGCGTGATCGCTTTTTAGAATGCTACATACTTTTTCGAATGGAACACGAATAGTAACGAAATGTAGCATACATGTTACACTTTTATCAGAAAGGAAACCCTTTTAAAAATATATTCTTGGGGCATTTTTTTGTGATCTTAAACTGTTTGGTCATTGCCTGTAAGCATTTGGTACAACTCAGCTATGTACCTGCATATGCAGCCAAAACCGCTAAAAAAAAAACGTAAGTGTCAATAACCAAATTTTAAGCTGGAAAGTTTTTACTTTCAACATTTACATACATTAAGTGACAGATTGCTTTCAAGTTTTACTTCTGCATCCGATGGTATGCTTAACACCGCGTGAATTCTGACGTTCACCACCGCCCCCGCGGTCACATGGAAAGACAACTAGTGACTGACAAGGTACACATAGATTGCAATCCAATTATCATAGTTTTTCTTTGCCTATGATATTACCCCTTGATGTCTAGCACCATAGTCACATCAGAGGTTTTAACACCATGGTCTTTTAATGCAGAATTTCATTCACCAAATCTCTATCATAAGATAGAACACAATGAGCTTCCACCTGCATAGTTCAAGACACCCTCCGATGACTACTGTTGAGTGACAACAGCACCTAGATGAGTAAAAATCATATCAAAACTTATGTCATTAAATACGACCAACATGTCCCGAATAGACCAATAACTAATCTCCCCGCGTGATTTTAGGTATTAACCACAGCCACTACGAATCAAAACCCATGCCAGCACACTAACTCCAACTTTTCAGCATTGAAAGGAAGTACTCCAAAGAATTCAACTGAGCATTCACAAGGAGCACATTAGTTATTAAACCCTTACTTATTGTTAGAGCCAAGACTGCATCACGATGCATCACCTTTCTCATTCGTATTTGATATACATATATATTTTCGTATTTCGTAAGTCAAATAACAACAATGGGGTAATTAGCTAGGTGCAGCGGTGCTGCTAATGACCCCATTAAGGGGCAGCTACTTTGCAAAATGACGAAATTTGAGAACTGCGCCCCCTTATTTTTTACCAAGTCGGACAATTCTAAACTACGCCACGAAGAGGTGAAATGGGCAATTTTTTTCGGAAAATGCACTATAAAATTCGTATTTTTTCGAATTTAGCAATAAAGACTTGTCAAACATGTTATTTTTTATTCATCTGTTAAGTTCAGATAGTTTTCTATCTGAAATAATTTACCCTAATAAGATAACATGAAACGCTTGAACGAGTACTATTCATCTTTATAAAAGAGTAAAATCGATAATCATTGAGCATAAAATAAAATCGATAATCATATTTCTTTTTGGGGGTTGTGGCTCGATATGTTAATATATACCGTACCTGTAAACAGTAATACTTTATTAAGAACATTTTTTTTTCGTATTTAGTATTTATTTTGTGTAGTTCTGCTTACCTTTTATTACTAAAATTTATTATTTATATTTATCCTTTCATACACTTTTAATGTAACATTAAAAGGCTTTTAATTTAGCTAAAAACTTTTATTTTATTGTGGTTTTTTTCGCGTTATTCGATTTTTTAGATGATTTTTTTTAACTGAAATGACGATTTGCAAATACCCAGCAAAACCAGCCATGGAAAAGAAATAGTTAATGCATGGGTTCTATTGCAAATGAACTGGCTGAAGAACGCATAAATTTAACACAGGAGTGTCAGTTGCGAGCATGTGTTCAGATTTAACAAAAGAATTTGTCCTTTAAATGAGTGCTCTGAATCCATGAATGTCCCATGTTTTGGTTATGTTATAGCATGTGTTCACATTTAACAAAATAGCTCGTACAACGCTAAGTACAAAAATTATATTACAACTGCGCAGTTGTACATATGAATTTTTCGGCAGTCTTAAATGTGTTTTTGATGAGTTCAAAAGTGATAATCTTGTTGAAATTTAAGATGGCATTAAAAAGGAAGTCAGGCCAACTACGAAACGTTTGAAATATATTTACGAAAAGGTACGTTGGGCTAAGCTCAACGATTTCTTTCGGCATTTCAATTGGAGGCTCTGCTTCCTTGACAATGATATCAATGCGATGGCTGAAATGGTCCAAAATATAATATTGCTTGGTATGAAAGCGTTCACACCATCGAAGCAAATCTCGATTAGGCCTAGACCGAAGTCTTGGTTTAATCAGACGTGCAGAAATGCTGTCAGATCCAGAGAAGAAGAATTTACTATCTGGCGGAATGACAAAAACGTGGATACTGATATGATGCGCAAAAGGGCGATATTTTCGTGTGCCAAAGTGCTAAGACGTGAAAAAGCTTTATACGAGCATCGTCTTCGCACTAAAGTTCTTACTGCCCCACGGGTAAGTAAAAGCTTTTGGTCATTCGTTAAAAGAGCAAAGGAAAATCGCAATCTCATCTGTAATTATGGGTGGTATAAACATCCAGAAATCAGAAGCTCTTGATGTTCTTGGCATGAAAATTCAGTGCGATGTTCGATGGACTGAGCACATTTTTCAGGTCTCAAAGAAGTATTCAAATGCCTCGGGTTTTTAAGACGGTTGTAGGACATACTTCACCCCATCTGATTTCCTCACTATTTATACCGCTTACATCCGACCAAAAATGGAATACAATTATCATGTATGGGCTATATTCATCATTAAGAACCCATCCCAGCGAATCGCACTACGCATTACAGAGAAAATTCGCTTTTTGGCCGAACAGCACGTATGTGTAATGAGAGGGACACCGATTGCGAAAGCGATTAGAAAAACATTAATACGATAACAATGAGTATTAGATATTATAATATTAATTATTTAAATTATTTATAAAATGAATTGCATTTTTATCTAGTTATCTAGTTATTTAATATAAGTAAATTTTGATTACACGATACAGAATACTTAATTCAAGTACGGACTCTTCACGAGCTAAATACTTACATTTACCCAAATTTAATCTGAATCCATATTTGAAATAAGCCGAAAACGGTAAGACAAACTGAGATCGAATCAAGTATAAAATGTGCTTGAATCAAGAATTGTTTACTTATGCATTGGATTAAAAGACTTTATTTAAATTTTTAAACATACACATATACTTTTTGTATGGATAAATCAGGGTATATGTACATTTCGTTGCTGCTTATACCAAGTCATCAGTATACCTTTAATAAAATTTTCAAAAAAGCTAAAAAATCTTTGAGAACTACCAAAATACAAAATAGAATTCCGTGTTTTATTTATAGTCATTTTAAGAATTTCCAGGAATGGATCTCTGAAGTAGTCTCATTTTCGACATGTTTTCAGTACCTATGAATGCTATCCGTACTTGAATTTTTAAATGCGACTGGTACTAATATTATGTAAAATAAACTTAATTTTCGTACCAGTTTTTCTTCCGTGTATTTATACGACAAGTGTTCAAGATTTTTTTCCTCCTTACGATTACGCCGTCACATTAAAACTAACTCTCTGAGGAGCTCTATGAAGTATATAGTTTCATGGAGTAGTTTTTGGGATAGTCCAATGTAATGCAAAGCTGGTTTATATTGTTGACTCTTAGAACATCGTACTGTTAAATAGACCATGTTCTCTCCATACATATGGGTTACTTGTGGACAAGACCTACTGGTCTAGTCCACATTACATAAATGTATCGACTAGTCACGTTAACTGCAGGGTATTTTGTCGTAAATGGAATTCAAAGATATAGAAATTTTACCAGGGATGGCTATACTAATTACATACGAACATATATTTGGGGTATTCACAAGGTAGTCATATGTTTTAAAATAATAACACGAAAAAATATAACTGCTATGAACAATCCGTCATAATTTAGTGTGCTATTTCCAAAAATTCATTCAGCTATTAAGGAAAAACACTTATTAGAGTGTGATATCAAATGCTAAAAATAAGTAAGGAAACTAAAATAATTGGAATTTTTTAATATAGTAAATAAGAGCTTACATGTTGCCTTACAATAATTCCATTTTAATTACAATTATAAAATTGTTCTTTTGGCGCACAACATGTTTTAAAACAAATATAATCGAAAACAGCTGTTGCCAGTGATATGAGCCGAATAATTTTTTGGACGGCGGATAGGGGATAAACGTTAAGTGGCTGCCAGCCAGATTAATTACACAAATTAAATTTGCTCACGTGTATATCATTAATTATTATAGTTTTTTTTTCTTCTTATAAAAATGTTATTTAATGTAAAGGTATAAAAATGTGAAGAATTTTTAAACAATTTTTTATTCTTATATCATTAATAATTAGCGGGGGCTTATAAATATTATCGCCGGCTCGACTAAACAGTTTCAGTGTGCAGCTCAGATATCTACTGTTATTTTAAGACAAAACAATAAACATATGTAGCTCGAAAAGTTTTATTGTTTCATGAATTTTGCTTGCAATTTTAAAATATTAAGGCATTGTGACAATATAACTTAATAACAGACATTGTGAATCCCCCAATTGGTTCTCTAATAAAGTACTATATATGTATATTCTATTTAATCGAAAAAAGCAACGTAGATTCAATCTACCTTGGAAGAAAGGATTACTTCACCCGGTGGATTTCATACTTACGCTGAGGAGATCAATCAACTCCAAGCTGTTGGTATTTCATAACAATTTCAAATTAAAAAAAATAATAAACTTTTTTAAATTCTTGAGCTCAATAGCAAATTATAAAATTGGAAGGAAAACCGATAGCGCGAAAATTTTCAGTAGTACCGTTCACAAATATATGTAGATATATAGCATGTACACACACACACTCATAAGTATGCATGTGTACACTATGAAGTTTTTGTTTGTAGTTAGTTGTAGGGAGGAAGACTTGTAGCTGCTGTATTCACCTGTAAAATAAAATATTTTCTTTTAACTAAAGGGTGTTGCTAAGCGATAAAATCTTTCTGCAACCCTCGCCTATACCAAGAATGAAGTATTTTTCATGTTATTTATTGTATCTTCAACATTAATTGAAGCAACAAAACGTATTCATATCTGAAGTCCACAAAATTTAATTTATTTCCGAGCAGCACCAGGCATAAATTTGCTTTCCTTGTTTTCCACTAAAGTATGTATGGGATTGTATACATTAAGACTGATTAGGAAATATCCTCTGTTTAAATATTCATAATTTTTCACATAAAGTTCATAAATTCTCTATGTTATTTTATTATCTAATTCCTTTTGAAGAATATTTTCATATTTCGACATTAACAGTTTTTGTCATTTATTACCGTTATTACCTTTATTCGTATTTTGCATTAATTTTTTATTTATTTTTTGTCCAATAAGCGTAATTTGAAATTCAAAATGCCGTATTCCTTAGAAATGTTTTTGATTTACAAGAGTTTTAGTAAACAAAATTTTTATTTTTAAACCTTTTGTAAATCAGCAATATTTTTATGAATATGGTAATAAATATTTATTTATTTATACGTGGTAAGCCAAATGAGAACTACTAATGTTAATCACGTATAAATTTTTTCTTTTGTAATATACATAATTTTATAACTGAATTATTGGAAATTTAGATTTTTTTATCCGGTCAACGATCAATTGTTATGATGCAACGAAAATATCGAAGTTAGTCGGCTGTTTTGAAGAAGGGTGTTCAGTGATCGACAGTCCGCTAAAGGTGTTCATCGAAATATTCGCACTGAAGGCAACGTGGAAGAGTATTGAAAATGATGCATCAGTCTCCACACTTCGTCGTTTCGTCCCTTTGAGAATTTCAAGAACAATATTGTAGAGAATTTTAAAGTTTTACAAGAACTGCTACGGCAAGACCACAAACAACGACTATAATACGAACGTTTGATTGGATTAACAAGAGTTCTCTTGGCCCACTTGTTCACCAGATTTTACTGCGGCAGACTTCTTATTATGAGGACATTTAAAAGACAAAATGCATGTTAATAAACGAGAGACTATTTGATAGCTGAAGCAGAACATTCGAGATGAAATACGAAACGTGCAACCAGAAATATTGTGTGGTGTAATGCAAAATTCGTTAAAAAGAGCGTATTTCTATAGTGAAAGTGGTATGAAGATTGAGCTTAATTCTTGCACATCTCGGCAGTTGCGTGTCAATTATAAAGCAAAGTTTCAGCGTCCCTGATGTTAATTTTGACGCATTACTTGATACTAAGGGGAGCCATTTTATTTATTGTTTTACTTCACCAACGTTTTTTTTTTTAATGAAATACTGACGAAGGAGGGTGCTGTAGCACAGAAAACCCATAAAAACTTTTTTTACTTGACTGGGAATCGAACCCGGGTCTTCTGATTGCTGACCCAACACGCTAACTACTCGCCATCAGCAGCCCAAGCTACATATTGCCTTTAAATTTCTATAAAATTTCATTAGTATATAAAGAAAAATTATGTAATTAAAAGAAATGCTTATTACAAGAGGTATGCGTGTTTAACATTGGTAGGTCTTATTTGTGACACCCTATATATAGTATAAATGCACACATACATAATGGGATTTTACGGGATTTCGGTATTTTATGAGATTTCGGGATCAATGCAAATTCTTAATATATAACTTTTGTTTATTTAAACAACAGTTTATTTAAGAATTTTGAAAAGGTTTTATATACATACGCATATGTTAGGGCCTCCGATCTCTTCACGCTACGCGAGAAACAGGAGGATGCTATGGAACACATTATCTGTCACTACCCCTGTTTGCAGCGCAGCAGGCTGATGATGGTGGATAGGAGATTCCTGATGGTGGTGGGGGATATCACGGAGCCTAATATCGGTGCTATCAGGGGATTCATTGTAAATATAGGCTGGCTATGAGACGTTATTTGTTTTTACAGCGGCTCTGATGTCAAGGAGACGTATTAAATTTTTGAAGCTTCGTTTTTAGTAGACATTTTTAGTAATTATTTTACTTCGACGGTGCTACACAATACCGACGAAGAAGGGCGTTCTGACGTGCCTGTGGATTCGATACACCTGAAGACATTACTGTCCAGTGACCAGTGACTATGTCGCCATTGAAAGCTTACGACAACAACTGACACAAAGCCACACAAATGCACATCAGAAAAAATGCGAGATGTTTTTATGAGTCTGAAACTGGGGTGAACCCAGATAAAATTTTTCGTTTTGTAGTCAAGGTGCAGACTACTTTGACCATCGCCACTAGAGTGCTACTAGAGGGCCATATATATGACCGACACATAATTTTTTTGTTACCCCGACATTCTTTTAGAACTTGCCTAATGTCCATATTCAGTCATTAGGGTGACCCCCATACACAAATTTAATTTTTTTTCAATAGTGGCCATTTCGACCAATTAGTTTTAAAATCATTATTCGAATGCCGCAAAATCTGGTTCACTAGTTGCATAAAATGCTCAGTCTGCATGAGTTGACAGTTTCATATTTAATTTATTTCACAGATATTGATGCAATAAATATCAGATATAACAACACAGAAAAAAACCGGACAAATATTAAACAAAACCAACCACTTCGGAAGGTTACACAGTAGAAGCTCGATATAACGAATGATATAATGTCAGCCGCTTTCGTTAAACCGAACAAGTTTATTTTAGATAAAAACTAGAATTATTTGGGTTTAAATTAAAATATTTAAGCGTATTTAACATCCAGTTTTAATTTTATACATTTGCACACACCCAGTTACAGGTAACCGTCCTACAACGCGTAGTTAGTTACGTTTCAAAAAAGTAACATGTCGCGTGATAACGCGTTATATGACGCAAAAAATTTTCTGAAAAAGAAAAATTTAATCATTATTATTATTAACATGTGTGTATACACTGCACATGTATGCTGTATATCACAGAAGAAAATCATGATACAATTGTGCCTTTTTTGCTACATTTTCAACCTTGTAGGTACCGTGCTACAGCTGCTACTCAACAACATATCATCGTGTTTACAACAACATATCATAAGTTTACAATTAAATAAATTTTCTCTTCGTTGCAATGTTTGTTTTTTTGTTTTACATATCGTCATATAAAACGTAAAACCATGTAAGTGGACAAAATTTAAAAAATCGGTTTCTCT
Organism: Dexiosoma caninum; assembly: GCA_963924685.1. NCBI lineage: Eukaryota > Metazoa > Arthropoda > Insecta > Diptera > Tachinidae > Dexiosoma > Dexiosoma caninum. The sequence goes on from OZ004725.1 coordinate 98,864,916, forward strand.
ATTGAATATTGTGTACCATGCAAAAAATACATGTCCTTGTAAAATAAACTATTTGGTCAAAATATATGTGATTCTTTTAATTTTATGCGAGTTTTGAAGAAACTTTTTTCAGGTGCGTTACTTAACCCCCTGTTATCAAGTTGTTTCCCAAGGAATTTTTGGTACTTCGATCATCGCAACTTGCATCGTAAACTTATTAATAGTTTTTATTTAACTTGACTTGTTCGGGTCAAAATCTTGCAACTGCATTTATGAACCATCCAATTAAGCTGAACTGTTGCATACACGTATGGTTTGAACGACAATTGTTGTTTAATTAACTTAATGATGTCAATCCGAATCGAATATAACGAACTAACAATTGTTTGCACACCCATTATTTGGGTATTAAATTAAAGGGTTTCATGGTGACGAATAGAAATTCGAGATGGCGTTCGAAATGTCCTTATTGTATTCAATTGCTCTACTAGCGGGGATCATAGCTTTAAGCCACAGAGATAACATCATTCACATTATTCAACCTAATTTATACACCGCTATTAGGCACAAAATATCAACTTGGTGGTGGCGGTGCAATGTGTGTTATTAACCCGCTCCCGTCATATGTTTTTTGAGATTTACTTAAACTCTTCCTCGGAGAACTTCGAACTCGAACTTCTCCCTCGGAGTTTTTCACTGCTATTCACTCGGTGTTAAGACCACTGTGGGGTTAGGCATTCGGGCAGGTACCCACATATATCTTGAAACACGCATGTCCCCGCAGGGGTTTGGAAACTTGTTTCTAAACCTATGGGTGTTTAACAAAATGTCTAGCATTACCTTAAACTCTCCTGGAGTTTCAAAAAGACAGAAGAGGCGACTCTTCGAAATCTGACTAGAGATTGAGGAGATTATGCTTGCATTTCCGTGTGACTACAGAAATACGGTTCAATTCTAATCTAGTGTTACGGGGCAAGCGAAGCCCCACAGCTTTAATGACTAATGTGCTCTTACGCTGAAAGTTAAGTTTTTGGTCTATTCGGGATATATGTGGGTAAGGCACATACAATTTTTACTTAACTAGGTGCTGTTGCCATTCAACTGTAGTCACCGGATTGTTCTTGACTCAAAAACATTCTGATGTGACACAGAGATTGGAAAGCTCGAAACACCTCAGCAAGGTGCAATTTATAGACCAGGGATAACTATGATTCATTTGCCACCCGTGCACTGGTGGTGATACAAGATTTTGTATCTCCGAGTGCCATGGGGGAGGTAGTGGTTGTCTTAATTTCACTCAGTGTTGAGAGCACCGTGGAATAAGACGCTATGCATAGGTGTCCACGCAAATCTTAAACACATCATGTCGGTTTTATGTGAAGAGTGTTCTTTAAGCCCGATACAACTGAAAATAAAATATTAATAAAAAAATTTTTTCTTTCGAAAGGTCATGACATGGTATTTCCATTTGAGAATAATTTCAGGTTACCGCGGCTGTTTTTAACAAAGCGTATTCTGGAGGTTAAATTTTGTACGAATTGCTGGCCATATATGACGAATGCCAAGAAAAACATTTGCCATCCAAGGCAACAATTGTTGCTAGACACGTCCAATTCTCTAAATCATATACATTCATATACATTCTCCTAATTTTCAAAGTAGGAAGCTAAATAATATTATGTAAACGTTCATACCATCGAAGCAAATTTCGATTAGGCCTAGACCAAAGTCTTGGTTTAATCAGACGTACAGACTTGCAGTCAGATCCAGAGAGGAAGCATTTAGTGTCTGGCGGAATGATAAAAACGCAGATACTGATATGATGCGCAAAAGGGCGAGAACTTCGTGTGCCAAAGTGCTAAGACATGCAAAAGCTTTGTACGAGCAGAGTCTTCGCGCTAAAGTTCTTACTGCCCCACGGGGAAGTAAAAGCTTTTGGTCATTCGTTAAAAGAGTTAAGGGGAATGCTAGCTCTTCTATTCCGTCTCTTTTAAAGGCTGATCAAATATTCACTGACCCGGTTGGGGGTGCTGATGGCGAGTAGTTAGCGTGTTGGCTCTGCAACCAGAAAGACCCAGGTTCGATTCCCAGCCGGGTCAAATCAGAAAAAAAATTTTTCTGAGTTTTCTGTGCTACAGCACCCTCCTTCGTCGGTATTTGAGCAATAAAACGTCGGCGAAGTAAAATAATAAATAAAATGGCTCCATTAGCTTAAAAATAATGCGTCAAAAAAACATCAGAGACGCCGCAACTTTGCTTTATAATTTACACGCAACTGCAGAGTTGTGCAAGAATTAAGCTCTATCTTCCTACCACTTTCACCACCTGTCTATTTCTTCCCTATCCTTCTCTCTAGTTCCAGTGCAATGCATTGCATATGTAGGGGATAGCCCCTGAGCACTGGTCCAAGATAAAAAAAAAAAAAAAAAAAAAAAAAAAGGCTAACCTCCTTGCTGAAATGTTTGCAGGTAATTCTCACCTGCCGAAAAGCAATCAACCACTGCCCACATCCGAGCGTGTATCCGTAACTATGCCAAAGATATACTTTCGGGCTCGTGCAGTTAAAAGGGTTTTATCGGACCTTAACATAAATAAGTCTCCTGGCCCGGATGGAATTCCGGCACTGGTATTGAAGCAGTGCTCTTCAACATTATCGCGTCCTCTGGCAATCCTTTTCAGCACCCTATATCATGCAGGCAAATTTCCGTCGTGCTGGAAAGTTGCAAATGTTACGCGGATCCCCAAGAAGGGAGAGGCAAGCAACCCTGAAAATTATCGCGCAATCGCAATATGCTCTACCGTTTCTAAAGTAATGGAGAGTATGCTAAATTTCCATCTTATGAAATATCTGGAGTCCAATAGCTTACTTAACGATCGGCAATATGGCTTCCGTGGAGGACGTTCCACGGGAGATTTATTAGCCTTCCTCTCGGAAAAATGATGTCGATCCATCCACCATTTTGGCGAAAGTAGGTAGTGGCTCTAGATATTTCAAAAGCATTTGACAGAGTGTGGCATGGAGCACTCTTGTCCAAACTTATTGCTTTTGGTGTCGGCGATATCTTCTCTCGATTTATATCGAGCTTTCTCAGGGATCGCGCTATAAGAGTTGTTATAGACGGGATCTCATCTAACGAGTTCAAGATCAATTCAATTACCACAAGGCATGGAGCTCTTCTCCTACCCTATTTCTTATTTTTCTTAATGACCGCCTATGTCATACTTCCAACCCTATCCACTCTTTCGCAGATGACAGCAGTATCTGCCATTTATATTCATTTGATCGTAGGCCGACATCAACTATGATCGCGGCGACGCGGCAGAATATGAATGATTCGCTAACAGGTGACCTCACGAGAATATTGGAAAGGGTCCCAAAAGACCTAATGTGCATGCCGTATGCACGATCACGCTGCCTTATCTGTAATAATGGGTGGCATAAACATGGAGGAATCAGAAGCTCTTGATGTTCTTCGCATGAAAATTCAGTGTGATGTCCGATGGACTGAGCACATTTTTCAGGTCTCAAAGGAAGCATTCAAGTGCCTAGGCTTTTTAAGGCGGTGTAAGACATACTTCACCCCATCTGATCTCCTTACTATTTATACCGCCTACATCCTACCGAAAATGGAATACAACTCTCAACTTTCACCATAGTGTAATCGTCAATACAATAATTGTAGTATACAGGGCTTCCTCTAAACAGTGAAGAAAAGTCGTCATTAATACAATCAATTTTCACATTAACACAATGAAATTTGCCATTAAAAGTTGCCCAAAGATGTCCTTCATTGGATCAATAAAAAATGATTCATTACATTTTCAAGTGTGCGTTTCATAAATGTAATGAAACTATTTTTTTATTTTAATAAAACCTTTTCATATGTATATAAAATGTATATGTTTCATTTAATTTCATATAATAATGCTATTACATAACATAAACGGAATTAATTAATAAAATTTATGAAAACTTTCATATACGAAATAATATTATGACAACAATTTATTTATTTACCTATACGAGTATATGTACGAGTTCATATATTTGTTGTATCGTTAAACTAGTCTATATGTACATTACGTTGGTGCGCTTATGCCAACTCATGAGTAGACCGTCAACCAACTTTCTTTAAAGGGCTAAAAAATCTCAAATGTTTATATAAAAAAATTCTCAAAAAATCTTTCAGATTTACCGAATATACAAACAGAAAAACTAAGTAAATTGAAAAATATTTCATCGTATTGATGAAATACTTTCATTGCATTTATTACAGTTTAATTTGTATTTTTAAAAGATCATGAATTGACAAATATAAAATGTTTGTAAGCAAAATAACTGATAATTTAAACACCTTTAGGAAATTGTATATATATTAAGTAGACTTCCACAATCTCTCTCAATTTCAATTTTCGTTCGGCCAATACCATATCTTGAATTCTTTCAATTGTTTTGGGTGTAGAGACTTCATATGACGGTATAGAAACTTCAGCATCTTCCATGCTTGTTCGGCGACAACAAAAATTCAGCTGGCTGGAAAGAGAGAATGTAGAGAATATACAACTGATCAAGAGATGATTGATAGAGAGTTTTAATTCAAGCAGAACCATGGCGTCTTCAACTAGGTGGCATCCATACGGCAAGTGACTCTTTTTTGCTCGTATCAATGTTTAGTTACGTTTTGTTATTTGTTGTTTGTTGAGACTGTCAAAACCTACTTTTGTTTTTGTTTCTTTGCAATTATTTCTCTATTTAGGTACATGTTTTTGACATAGAGAACAAGAATCTGCTTTCAGCAGAACTTTATAGTTGTTATGTTGACGCACAAATTTTTATGCAAATGCCTCTATTTTATTTTACTTTGCCGTGTTTTATTAAATTTAAAAATTTTTGGTCTAACGCAGAGTCAAGACGCTAACTACAGCACTCTTGCTTGGTTTAGTGGTGAGGTTTCTCGCAAAAAACAATGCTTAATGAGAACACGCAATGAATTTTTTCCATTTTCTCCTCAAATCACCTAGTTTGTTATCAATGTCGGCCAAACACATATTAAATTTCGACAGGAATCAACTGACAGATGTGCCTGCTGACAGGCAAAGTGTTGCCGTTTTAATCAAAAGGCAATAAATTAAAAATCTCGCACTTATTGGACCGCCCTATTTTATTTATTGATATTAAGGGCCTATAAAGAAAGTATTTTAGCACTATGAAATTATGGGTAGTTTTCAAAAACAACACTGATTACCAATAATCATTTGTTTACCATGAAATACAGAATTACAGAAATATTGGAAAAGTAATGAAAAACACTTTCTCAAGTGAAAATAATAAACAATAACTTTTTCATTGTTTATATAATTTTTCTATTGTAATAAATATGCACTTTTATGTTCGTATATATGAAATTAAGTCAAAATAATTTTTCCATGACCGAAATCATATGGACTTTAATTGTTCAAGCATGGTAATTTGACTTCCATTTAATTGTCTCTCATCTTTGTAGTGAAACAAGTAATTTGCTATTTAAATAGCATTTAAAGATAAACGACATTTATGTACGAAGTCAATTATTGGCCCTAAGGCGCATAAATGGAATATGATCTCAATCCTTTTTTGAAGTACATACATATATTTTGTTCCTAGATTATAAAATTCCCAACTTTATACCAAACAAATATCTCCACATTTTACAGCCAATTTGCATTACATACCCACGTGCGTTAATTGAATACTCCAAAAACAAAAGCCTTTCCTTTAATGTTCAAAAATATCGACATGCATACATATTATATGTATGAATAATTATATACCACTGAAAATATGAATTTGTCGGAACTTTACATACGCTATACGAGGGATATCTGTATAATTAATATGCAAAAATACATAAACATGATACATATTTTTGTGTGTACACAAATAAAAAGATTCAAAATAAATTTAAAATATTTTTATTATTCAAATTTATAAGCTACAATATATTTTTATTTTTACATGTAGAATAGGGCTACTTCCGAAATAACCGACTCACATATTTTCATGAATATTGTTAATTTTTTCTTTGTTTCTAGATTGGGGATGAATCATTGAACCACTTGCCAACGAAACAGAGTGAAAAAGAAAATTGTAATGGTTGGTTACAAGGCAACAAACATAAATCCAGCCACCCGCAGTTTTATTCATTTCACTTTTCGAGGGGGAGGTGCTTGTGTGTTCAGCTTCCTTGGTGATTGGTTGCTTAACTCCCTGCTGCTGTCAAAAATGGTGCGTTAGACGGAGTTTGAATAAGAAATTGACTGACTGCGTTTCGATGGTAAAAGCAGCGGTGGTGTTTTTCGGTGGATACGGGTTGTTGCTGCTATGGTGGTGTAACACGCACATGCATGCATACAAATATGTACCTGCACACATCCTTATCCCTATGCTCAGATGGATGGATAAAAAGGAAACGCTTTATATATGTATGTATGTGATAACACAAATGTTTACCTGGTAAAATGTAGTAACTATTTTCTAGAAAAATGGGAAATTATTAAAAATAAATTTGTTTTATTGTGTACTGATGAATCTATGGTGTGGTAAAAGAAGGAAGGCTTTTTCATTAAACTTCAAAAAGCTCTTCGCGGATAATGATGCTTATGGTAATGTACATACATACATATATGTACATACATACATACATATATATATTCACACTCACACACTATATTGCACATAGCACGCATAAAAATAAAACCTACAAGTGTGCCATAACAACCATCCCCTTCTTAACACAAAAGCATAATCATCGTCGTCATCACCAATATCATCCTTGCCAAAGTTTCATTTTATTGTTTATTAGTTGAGCCATTTTACCGGGATAAAGTAAAATTTTATTTTCAGTTGTAATTCGACCATTCGCTGCAGACGTGCGTCAAATATTTTACGCGCTGCAGTTGCCTAGCTACAAATATCTAGCAATTGCTTGAGTGTACTGGCGTCTTCTTCTACGGATTTATTAATATTTCACCTGTGCGTACATACATATGTACATGTATGTGTATTGACATGCAGGAATAAAGGACGGAGCACCCACCCATTTAGTATCCTTTCGAATTCATATACTTTCGCTTTCAAATTGTGTTGCTTTGTATAACTTTACTTTTGCTCCTATAAGCCAGAAAATTACAACAATGAAAAAACAATATCACCAGTCAGTAAGTCAGACTGACAGTTGAACTTTGTGTCCTTCAAATGAGGAAACATGGAAACATTCGAATCGGTTGCTGGGTTAGTCATCGTTTGGACAGATTTTCGCGCGGTCTTTTTCTTGTCTGCTTCGCTCGTGTTAAAAAAATTGTAAACTTATTTACGAGTTCTGTTTTATTTTGATTTTTATAAAATTTTAGTTACGAGTGCAATCTGTATTATTCAAAGAATAATAATAAAAAACATATATTTTTGTTAGCAATAAATAACACTTTAATATCTGTGCACAAGATATTAACTTATTCGTCTATACAATCAATATTATCGTGATTACATCCTGTTGCTCTCCATAATCCACAAGCACTTCACACGTATGGAAAGGTAAAAAAAATTAGGAAATATTCGGAAATAAATGACATTTTTTAGTTAAATGTTTTTAAAACTTTAACGAATGCATTCACGACTGACTTTGGATCAACAGCAGCAATTACATGACCACTTGCATCATTTAAGTTCGCCAGCAAACTTTGATAAAATTTTTGAAAATTATTGTTGTAACGGTCATACATTAAGTGGTCATGAAAGTAATCAGTCTCATCAACAAACATATCAAGCCATAAACCCACATCACCACCACTACCACCATCATCATCACCACCACCATTACCAGCAACATCAACAACAACAACGCCAGTTGCAACTGCATCAACAGCAAACTTTCAATCAACAGCAATCCTTTCAGCAACAGTTACATTCTCCAGTGTTGTCCGCTTTGTCCTCAACTCACCAACAAACAAACTCACAATCACAAAATAAGCAGAGCTGTATAGTACACCTTTTACATAATCAATATCGTCACCAGACATTCGTTACTACAGTATCACCAAGTTGTTCTGCTGCAGTTGCTGCATCTCCTTCGACGTCCTTGACGCTTTCAACAACCGCTCCTACAGTGATACCACCTGCTACTGCTCCTTCCACTACTGCTTCTGCTTCAATTTCATCACAAATTGCACCAACGGTTTCGGCAATGTATCGACGACACAACAATTTATCATACTGCGGAGGTACGTAACAATTTTGATTATCATTTTCTTTTTTCCTTTCCTTTTGGCTTTTAACAATTCCTATACTTTTTGCATACATACAAAATATGCTTTCAATCATTCGCAAACATTTGTGCTTTTCATTTGATATTTTCCTCTAATTTATAATTCTTTAATTTTCTCACTTCGTTCCTGTTTTTATTCGATACCTGAAGTAAAATCGCCTTAAATTAAATTGAAAATAGTAAAGATAACCAATAACAGAGAAATGCAAATTCATTTCTCGGCGGTGTTCTTTAACTGTGAAAAAAGAAAACTAATCGAAAACTCATTTAACAAGATGTAAGTAGAGAAGTTATTTTTATGCAAAAAAAAAATACAGTTCCAGTGCTTAAATAAAAGAAAAATAATATAGTATATGTTTTGCAAAATCAAATACTAAAAATAACAAAGTTTTTGAATTGATTGCTTTCCACAAGTAACTCTTCCATTTACAACAGTACCGTGAATAATGATGTAATCCGAGTATAAAACTAGACATTGCCGTAAAAGCTGCTTAATTTTGTGATTGCCTTTACTAAAATTATAAAAAAGATGGATATATTAATTATTTTAATTATTACAGATTGGCACACTATTAAAATATATAATAGGCGTGTTCGTTTACTTTTCTGGTAAAGTTCGGTAAAATGAGAGTAAACTATAATTTATCTCAATAAGAGACCAAAATGTACAAAAGTAAGAAAACGCAAAAAACCATAAAATTTACCACAAAATATGTCTGTTCCACGTGCATAACAAAAACATTTGCATCGTTGGCAACGGCTGTAAAATGTGAACAAAAATAAATTTAAAAAAAAAGTAAAAGCCATTTTTTATTAAATAAAGTGATAAATATGCACAAATATATGTACTTACATTTTGAAATTTATTTAAAAAATCTCCTTTTTTAAATTTTTAAATTAAAAACTTTTGTCGTTTCTTTGCAAATTTTCTGATTAATTTCTTAGTATCATATATAAATAAAAAAACGGCCGATAAATTAATTCTAGACCGAACTTACCCAAAGAAAAAGTTCGTGCAACTTTGTATAGAAAATTAAAAATTTTACTCTCTAATTTTATTTGAAAATTGTACAAAAATTGTTAATAATTGCTGGCACGCTTTTGGGTAAATTTAGAGGATTCCATCTTACATCTTGAACTGATCTAGATTCTGAATATATACATATAGCCAAATTCATCCGCAATATAACTCCCACTTTATATAGTAGCGCTCTAATTACATTTTAACTATTATTTTCTCATAAACATTATTTCTAGCTTATTTGTTGCCTACATATTTAATAATTCGTATGTTACACTTGTAGCACCCAACTATATATGGCCCTATGGGCTCGGTTGGTTATTGTTATAAATAAATATAATAGAATATCTCTTTTTATATGATTCTAATTTTTAAATTGTGCTTTTCCCGAGAAAAATATGTGAAATGTATTATTACATTCTTTATGATATTCTCATAAAGTATTTTTTTTTAAAAGCAAAGTCAACAAAGTCAGTTGTTGTCGGAAGGTTTCAGTATCGAAGGCATAGTCACTGGTCTCTGAACAGTAACGGTTTCAGCTGTATCCAATCCATAAGCACATCAGAACGACCTCCTTCGTCGGTATTGTGTAGCATCGGCGAAAAGTTACTTGGTTCTATTCTTGTCAGGAGCTGCCAGATCTGATACCAATTTTCCCACATAATCGTCCAATAGGCCACGTTCTATTGCAGATAAGTTGACTGGTTCTGGTTTTACTTCACGATTTATTATGGCCTCTGCTAGAGTACATTGGCGCACGCAGGAATTTTTAATGATCACTGCTTCGTTATTTGCTAAATTAATTATCCTAATAGCACCGGCGAAGTAAAATAATAATGAAAATGGCTACTAAACCGAAGCTTCAGCACTGCTACGAGTATAAACAAAGAACGTGCGAAAACAGAGCTGTAGAAAATAGAATTAAGCTTCACCTCCTGTCGTTTCTCCTATTATCCCTTTCCTATAGTTCCAGCACAATGCTTCACATGTGTAGGAGTCATCTCTTTAGTGCTGGTCCCAGATAAAAAAAAAAAGGAGTTCCCTTTTTGAAGATTTGATGCAAATCTCGATAAGCATGTATGTGTGTACTCATACATACATTCGGCGGTGTTACCAGATGAATAAATTTAAATTAAGTAGAAATAATAGAATGTGACTTTGTGTATGTACATATTTTGTTTACTCTGGTTGGCCCAAAATGGCCGAAGGAGTTTGAGTTCATTATAACTTCTTATTTAAGACAATATTATCAAATTTTATTTATTTTAAATACAGTATATTAATAGAGAATATTTTTAATTTTATAATGAGAAATTATATCTCGCAAGTGGTGGCCAATTTCTGCTTCGCATACTCGTGCTTTTTCCAAAACATTTTCCATAACCTTTCGCAAAACTTCACGTATTATGTTGTTGATTTCGTCGCGTATATTATTTTTTAATTGCTGCATGGTTCTAGGCTTATTAATATAGACTTTACCTTTCAAATAACCCCAAGTGAAACAGTCTAGAGCGGTTAAGTCCGGTTAACGGGGAGGCCAATTAAAAAATATATTGGTCGTTGGTGGTATTTTGTCGTTTTCAATTCTTGGACAAGTTGAATGTTGTACGAAAACATTCTTATGGAAATTACTCTGCAGCGACCCTCGTGAGAGGCCAAATTGTGTCGAACGTCTCCTCTTTCTCGATCCTTACTGCTCCTTGTTGTCGAAAATTTGCAACCAGAGGGTTTATTGTTGACTCTGAGGGTCCAACGCGCACATTAACCCTATACACCTAACCTTCGTCAAATCGACGAATACAGAATAAAAATACCGTTATATCTTTCTTGTGTATATGATGATCTCTGTTACCTTGCTTGCCAACTCAGCATTCAACGAGCTCTCTGGGGAAGCAAGCGAGTACGGCGCGTAGGTGCTTCAATTTTTGAGTTATAACATTCTTGTACGCCGTTACGACGAATGGTTAGTATATGTCTAACTTAACTTTTATAAATATATGATCTCAAAAGTTAGTTCCTTTTAAAAAAATGAAATACTGAAAATATATTTTATAACCAAATGTAATACATATGTATGTACATATATTGTTTTTTTTTTATAATAAATTACTTGTTGAATATAACTACGTTCTAAAAATTTCCAAAAACATATTCACCACCGATATTATATACCCCCAAAAAGTGATCGTCGTTACTACGTATGGTTATGTTTAAAGGGCTTGCCAAGAAGGTTAGGTGTGTAGGGTTAAAATAACGACGATATGCAGGATGAGTCAAAACAATGGATCGTTGATTTGAGACATAAAGTTCAACGATTTTGGCACGTTGTTCAGTTGTCTATTGTTCCATTTTAAATTCAACAAGTAGTCTTTACAAAATACTGAAAACAAAAACAAAAATAAAACTATAATAAAAAAGTTATAAGGAATTCCAACACCTTCGCTAATTTTGGTCCACCATGTAATTATTATTATTTTTTAACTTAAAAAACCGTGTATATTCTAAAATGAGTATCATGTAAAACGAGGTATAAGTGTACCTCGCATTAATACGGTTTTTCGGTTGGTTTCAAAACTGTCCTTTCTTTATGTTATGAGTTTTTGGTACAGTAAAATAAATGAAATAAAAGAGAAAGACTATTTCAAATGTTTAAATCAGTTAGTCCCATATTTTTAGGGAACTAGAGGTTTGTTTTTTGGTACGGTAAAATATTTATTTATTCCCAAATAGTTTATGTGAAAATTTATATGAACATGTGAAATCGTGAACAGAACGAATATGTAATTGAAAAAAGAAATATTTTTATATTTTCATTAAAAAATTACAGTTGTTGTTGTCATCTTTGTCGTAATTAAAATATTTTATACAAAAAATTAATCACAACTTAATTTTGTTTGTGAAATACTACAATAGAAAACACCTGAAACCCCATACATGTTGAAGTTTTTACCCACAATTAAGGGACCACGATATCAAAAAAATTAAACAATATGAATTAGGTTAGGGCGGCAGGTTGCTGGATGTAAAGTTAAAGAAAGAGTGGCAGCCCACTTGGGTCCAATTTATAATGGCCGCATGTGATACCTGTTGTGAAAAAACTTTGACGGTTTGTATTGATACAGACCAGAGTCTCTGCTTTGCCACATAAAATGGCAAAAAAAATTTTCACTCCCAATTAAATTACGCAAATTAAATTGGTTATCCCTTTTTGTTAATAAAAAAAATTGGTAAACTAATGTGTTTGTATAGAATTTTGACATTTTATGTCCCAAGCTTAAGCAAAGAAAAAAATAATCACATGACGTATCGCTACCTACCACCTGGTTTAATTACATTATGGATATATTTTTACTTTTTACCTATGTTTTTGGTTATTTAACTGAATTTTTGTTGACTTAACAAAAGTTATTATATTTTTTTGAAATAAAATTTTATTAAAATCAACAACTGTTCCTATAATATATTTTTAACAAAATAAATTTCGTTGATTTGAAGAAAAATCCTATTCCCAAATAAAGCGTACGTAGATTTAAAAAATACATGCGTAGACTTTAATAAAAATTCAGTAGATTTAACGATTTCATTCAGTGTACCAGGGATTAGTATTTTATATACATATATTGAGGTCCATTCCTCCAATAAATAACTAAGTAATTGTTGCCGCAAATTCCATATGTATAGAAACAAAATTAGAACAATTGTAACTGAAGCTTTTTCAAATATGTGTGTTGGGTAATTGGAAACTTCCTGAACTTCCTGAACTTCCTGAAACTTCCTGCTCAGCCTAACCCAAATCCATATTAAAAACGATATCTTTCGAACCATTTTACAGATTTCAATCAAATTTGCGAAATTTTTTAGTTCTAGAAAAATCAATAAATATCTAAAAACGATTTAATGAATACTTTTGGAGTTATTAAAAATAATTATTTTTTCGGAATGTTTTGTCAACGATATCTCGGCTAAATAATTTAAAACTTATTTTAAAAAACCAATTTTTGTCACATCTAAGTGAACCCAATATCTTTCAAATTATCTGAATTTGGTTATGACTCGTTGAGCCGTTCTCAAGTTATGAGATGTTTACATACCCAGTAGGAAGCGTGGCTTCAAGTGTCTTCAAGAGGACATATCGGGTGATTTTTTTGCTATTTGGTTTTTCAGTGTAAAAAAAAAGATACGTGACATGTGGCAATGACAAAATGCTCAGTGAGGTTTGTCATTTCACTGCAACAAAATTTTCGAATTTATTGTGAAGAGCTGGTATCGTATGATGGTTATAGACTTTTTTGCCCAAAATTTGAGAACTTAACTTCGGTGGCATGCGGTTTCAACAAGACGGGGGCACATGCCAAACGGCACGCGATACCATGAACCTATTTAGTTGCGACTTTGGTGAGCAATTAATTTCACGTTTTGGAGCAGTCCATTGACCACCAAAATCATGGGATTTGGCAACACTAGACTATTTTTGTGCCGATACGTGAAGACTCTCGTATACAGGGACAAGGCAGCAACTATTTACCACGCCGCGTGCACCATTTACATGAAATAATCTTTAAAAAGTAAATTGCATGCTTTCATTAATAGACCCAAACAATTATGTCATTCACTCAAACTGAAAAAAAAATCTTTATTGAGTAAATAAGTAGGTCATGTTTCCTTCTATACCCAGAAATATCTGAAAAAATAAATTGCATGTAAAATCCATCATCGTTCTACTTTGGAAAATACCTACATACATATATAGCCTATGTGCTCTTCTATACGCCGACATCTACCACGGTTTTAAATTTCATCACAATCGGCCAGATAATTTCGGAGAGGCATATGTTGGCGCCTTAATGCTGGTTTAGAGGCAGGCGGGTGATATAAACTAGATAAATATACAAAAAAAAATTAATTAAAATCGGTCAAAACGTTTGCGACGAATACGACCACAAACACCCTAACACGAGATTTTTACATACATACATATATATTTGAATTATTTGTTTTACTTCATAATTCAATATGTTAATTGTCTTGTTACTCTCATATATTTCAGTTTCAAATCAAGATGCCGGCCAAAATTATCAACTACAATACGTGGACACAGAGTTGTATCATAGTAATTCAAGCCAATCGCAAATGTAAGTGCAAACAAATTTCTTAGAAAAATAAAGCAAAAGCGTTGTGAGGAATACATTTGAACAGTGTAATCAAATGTTACAAGAAGAGTTCGTTCTCGCAACTGTCAGAAGAACAGAAAATAGAAAATAAAATATTTGGTCCTTTGATAATATTTCTAGAAATGCCACCATCTTTATTGTTTTCAATTGAGATACAAAGTAGCTTATAGGTTCGGTGAGCATAATTTTGAAACCGAAATACAGAACAAGGAAATATTTAACAAATAACAAGTATTAAGTGCAAACATTATTATATACATACATTCATATAGCTACACAGTGAAGGAAGAGTAACTCCAAACAATTCAATAAGATCCTGAACTTGTGATCCGTAATGCAAAATGCGCTGCTGATGGCGAGTATTTAGCGTGTTGGTTCTGCAACCAGAAAGACCAGGGTTCGATTCCCAGCCCAGTCAAGCAAAAAAAAGTTTTTTCTGAGTTTTCTGTGCTACTGCACCCTCCTTCGTCGGTAAAGTAAAATAATAAAAAATAGGCTTCGCTTGGCTTAGAAATAATGTGTCAAATTGAACATCAGAAATGCCGGTATTTTGCTTTATTAACTGCAGCGTTGTAAAAGAATTAAGCTCCATATTCCTACCACTTTCATCACCTGTTTATTCTCTACACTCTCTCTATCTAATTCCAGTGCAGTGCAGTGCATTGCATTTGTAAGGGGTTTCCTCTACTGCGAGTGACGATGAAAGGGCAGTTAGAAGGTTGACTACAGTATCCGACTCTCATTTTCGCATTTTTCTGATGTGCATTATTGTGCCTTTGTGTTAGTTATTGTCGGAAGGTTTCAGTAACGAAGGAATAGTCACTGGTCACTGAACAGCTTCAGGTGATACTAATCCACAAGTAACGTGGAAGCTCCCTTCCTTGACGGTATTTTATCGGCGAAGTAAAATAATTAATAAAAAATGGCTGCCAAACACAACTTCAAAATATGAAAGCTTTTCTTAATCTAAGATTAAAAGAGTGAAATAAGAAATGTTAGCAAGGGAAACGTATACAAAATACCAACAATATTTCAATGTTGACTTCTTTCATTCCGCAAAAAGAACGCTAATTTCGAAAACAAAATATCGTAAAGTATCTATATTCGAGTGTAAAAGGAATAAATTAACACTACTGCAACGTTTTGAGCTACAAATGTAAATTTTAAGCTAAAAATTTTTATATTTTTTTTACAATTTAGCCTTTTGTATCGATAACTAACTTTAAATTTTAACGTTTCAATATTTTTTTGATACAGGTAAACTGTTCACCTCGAGAAATTTTCTATTAGACTATATTTTTACAAATCTCCAAAAACTTAAAAAGCGGAAGAAATGGAAGTCTTATAACAGCTTATTAAACACATTTGACTTCATGAATTTGTTATATTTTTGACAAAAATTAAATGAAATGTATAAAAAAAAAATAATTATAAAACAAAGGAACAAAACTCATATAGTTTCTGTATTTTGATAAATCTACGATATTTTCACAGTTGATATTTTAAGCTTTTTGCCATTATTGATTAAAAAGTTGTGGTTTATACCTTAAAGTCACTTTGAGGCTTACAAATACTGAACAGTAAAAATATACAGAGCATTTTAACGTTTTCTTCAAAAGAATAATTCATACAAAACAATACTCTCAAACATAAACGACAATAAATAATATGCTGTGCTTTCAAACACAGTACTGTTCCAAGGCGAATTCATAACAGGTGACCTCAATAGCCCAGCTGGCCGACTATTTATCACTTTTTAATGTCAAATTGTATGAAATATTTTGGCAATACACAATGATTTTCGTTGGTTGTTGTTGTACTGCTGAGTTTATATGGTCACAATTCGCCTTGGTACTGTTCTGTATAATACAGAACGGATGAATGGTCACCGTACTTATAGGCGATATAATGCGAACTGAAAA